>CM060940.1:858709174-868709174 GCA_030765085.1 Allium cepa
TGCAGTTGTTGATTTTCCGCATTTTTTGTTTAGCGGATGAGACCCTATTACGCCGTTATTAAGCGGATAATATTTAATAAGAACATATACCGCGATAATTTCGTACTGGAGCGAAATTGGTATTGTGCTAATGTTTTTGGATGCAGGAAAACAGGTTGGAGGGATCCAACTGGATTCCTCAACAGTTTTTATTGATTTCAGATATTTTGATATTTGATGGATTATCATATCGATATATGATATCGTTGTTAGTCGTGATTGACTATTTGGTGTGTAGCATCATTGGACCCAAATTTTGGGATTTTAAAATGATTTTAAAAGTGATTGTTGAAATTATTCTATATTTTTGGAAACTGATTTATTTTAAATAAATAAAGGTTATAATTTTTAAAATTATAAAAATTATGATTTTGAGAAATATAGTTAAAGATTGATTTTTGAGAAATATGGGTTAATGATTTTATAAAATAGTTAAATTGGATTTTTGAATATATTATAAAAGTTTAAATATAGAATTTATGAAGTTTGATTATTTTATAAATCAAAAATGGTGAAACTATAAAGGAGTTAAGACGTTTTAAAGAATAATATAGATTGATTTATATTAAAGGATTTACAAATGAATATTTGTAAATTAAAATGTTGGAATTATAAAATGAAATTTTATAAGTGTTTGAATGAAGTAAAAATGAATTTTGTAAATGAATGGAATTCATAGAATTATATAACGGTAAAGTTATACATGGAATTTTATAAACAGTAGGTTTATAAAATTTGTAAAGTTACTAAAGTAATAAGATTTGGATAAATAATTGAATCTTATAAGTTATAAGATTTATAATTATGAAGTTCAATGGAATGGTTTTTGCAAACGAATAGATTATAAGTGTTTAACTTATAATATGAACCTGTAGTTTATAACCGAGTTATAAATCGAATAAGTTAATAAATGAGATTTATAACAAGGAAGTTTTTATAAATAATTAGAAATGGAATTTATAAACGTTGTTTTATAAATTTGCAAATGATTTATTTTGACGAGAAAATTTGTTGAAACCTATAGATGGAGTTATATTCACATTTTTGAATAGTGAATAATCCTTTGAATTAAAATGAATAAAAGGATGAAATTTGTTAACGAAGTTTATTCACGTTTTTGAATAGTGAATAACACGTTAAAGAAATTGTTTTAGATTTGGTATTTTAAACAGAATTAAAACGATCTAACGATGTTTTAAAAGATGTTGAGATTCGAAACCATAGATTTCAACATTTATTGTTGAAATAGACGTTTTCGAGGAATAAAAGGAAATGGTGGACTATAACACTATTGTTATAGTAAATGATTTCCGAATGGAAATGTTTTTGTATAGTATTGGGATTTATATATCTATTTTAATTTCGAATCCCTATACTAGTGATGTTGGGTTGTTGTAACGATGTTTTACGCAACATTCGTTTTGACCCAAATAAATATGTTAAGTGAATGATTTCCTTAAAAAAAATGAAATATATACTTAATTCGATTTAAGTATATGGAATATTTTCTAAGTGTTGAAAATAAAAGATTGTGAATTACTTATTTATAAATAAGTATGGAAATGTTTTCCAATATGAAGTGAATTTATAGAATTTATCTTTTGAAGATAAATTGAAATGAATAATTGAAATCGTATATGCATGGATATTTTGAGATATAAATTCATTATGGAATTTATATGTGAAAGGGAATTTGTCAAAAATAAATATTGATTTATTTTTGAAGTTGAAATTATATATCTTGTAAAGATATTTTGGAAAATAAATAATTTGGAAAATTATTTGGAATCTGGTGATGTATGCATATCCATTGATAGTTCAATAGCCGACTATCAGTATTTCCCTTTGAATGGGTATTTGATGTGAATTGTTGAATTTGAATGCACACTTATTTTTGAATAAGCGCTCACTATTCGGGTTAACCGGGAAAGGACCATGGGGTCGTATAACCCATTCCGAATATGTGATACGTCGTTATGAATTGCATTTGAAGATCGGTGTTGAAGACCGAGTATTTGTGAAAGCGATAGGATGACCTATCGATTGTCTCTGCACTGTGTAGCTCCTGGTATAGAGATCTCCTAAGTGATGGGAAATTCGATCGGGATTGTGAATACCCGTATAGCAAGGGCTTCGTAAGAAGTGCCTTCGGTTTTGTTCGATCCCGGAACAGACTTGTATGGATTGTATGTCTGACATTACAAGTTGAGATATAAAGCCGATTTCATTCAAATATATTTCTGTTGGTGGCGGAGAATTTATTCTTTTAGCTTAACACCCTTCTCTGAGACGTACGAGCTCAAAGGTTATATAGTTGAAGTTATCGGCGATATATTCCCAATTTGGTAATGTGATATGCTGAGTGATGCTGAAATGATCATTGTGTTGATTATTTGTGATAGGATCGTTTATTTGATCGTCTATCCTTGTGATCATTGTGTTGATCATTTGTTGACCCAAAGCATGGCTTTTGTATAAAGTATGTTTTTGTGGACGTGACTTCGTCGAGCCTCACACCCCGTGAATGGTCAAAACAGGAAAGAAGCAGCAAGGTTATGAGGGGTAGCACCCTTTAGGATGTGTCCATTTCCTTCTGGAAAAGGGTGGTATCATGGTATGGAGCCCAGATACTTACTCATGTTGAAAACACTTTATGATTGTGTGAATTGATTACGAGCGCTCGGTTGATAAAGGTCCCAAAGGACCGGGGGATGGCATATTCGGTCAGTTGTTACTCAGTTAGGAGTAACCCGGCCTTGTGTTGGTAGAGATCCGGTTTGGTTCTCGGGGATGTCCATCCAGAGGCATTCTCATGTGGCAATGGGAAGTTCCTTGGCCTGACCATTTGTTGGAAATCCAATTCCCAATACGAAACTTGTACGGTATTAGTTGTAGAACCTGCTATTCACTTATGGTGGTCACCACTGTTTGGATAGTAGCTATAGTAGGCATACGATAATGGTCGTATGTTGGCTAAGATTTATATTCTACTTTCGAAATGAATTTGTTATACACTATGCACTAATAATAATATCAAATGTTATTTTAAATGCGTATCAAGCATCTTTGACTATCATAAGGAGAAATCTCCTCCGATTCTGCGTTTGCATGTGTGTGTGTGCGGGAGGCCTTATGGTAGTCTCATTTTTAAAAGCATTGCGAATTGAATTTAAAAATATTCCTCTATTTTGATTTTAAAGATCAATAAACTGTTTTGAGTTCTCACACCAGTCACATGACTGACTTGGAGTTTATTGTTTTCCTTCCTAAACTCTGGGTGCCCACCAATTTCCACACGGGCAGTCAAGAGTTAGGTTTATCAGGATATTCTGGATATTCTGGAGTTGCTGGAGGCAAGCTGGATGGCATGGCGTATTACTAGTTTATATAGTATTTCTTTTCCGCTGCACTGTTTATTGTTGTATGTTGTTGTACACTCTGATGATATGATATGATGTAATGAAATATAATGTGATGTAATAACTGATATAGTTCTTTATTTGAAGATTATTCATTTATTATTATATGTTGTTCCGCTGCGAATTGTGAGATTCTGTTGTTGTTCCTTTCTGTCCCGTTCTATTTTAAAAATTCTCTGTTTTCTAAAAATCGTCTATCTTCTTTCCTCTCTATCTTCTCTCTTCTTTCTTTTTCTTTTCTCAAATTCTTTTTTTAAAAAAAACCCCATAACTATTCGGTATTTCGGCAACGAAAATCCGCGTACGTTACATTATTCCATACTTATTCAGTTGTAGTTCTATTGTTTTCTGTTCCGTCCTATTCTCTTTTCTTCTATGTTTTCAAAATGTTCTCTATTCTCTTTTCCTTCTATTTTAAAAATTTTCTATCTTCTTTTCCCTCTCTAAATTTTCTTTCTTCTTCTTTTCTTTTTCTTAAAACCCCTAAGGGTTCGTATTTTCGTTCATCTTGAATTAAACAAAGGAGATTAGTGTCTATTCAAGGAGTACGGATTTACGGGTCTTTACATTTGGTATCAGAGCTGATGGTTAAGCGACAACCATGGTTCTGTAGGGTATTACTCATTAGAGATAGAGTCAGTAGTACTCTAGAATGAGTTTGAGTGTAATAATAGCTATGAGAGCGTATTTGTTAGTGAATAAAATTGTTTTATATTGTGTTGACTTATCGGTTGATTGTTTATAGATTCCCGTCGATTTAGTCTAGCTAACTATCGTAGATAGGGGTTTCTAAACTCTTAAACAAGATAAATCGACATGGTATATTTTTAAATTGGGTAAATGCAATAATTTTACCTTGATTTTATTTTGAATATAAAGGAATAATTTTTCAGAATTATTAAAGTGTATATAAGTTGATTGTTAGGTTGTTTGAATAATCTAAGCAAAAGAATTATAAGTATGAATTATAATTAAGGTGATTTACAATTGTGAAATAAACTTATATATATAAAAAAGTGAAACTATATGAATATAACTTAAGATTATATAAATGAAATTCAACTTTGTAATTGAATTGAATGAATGGCTTGAATGTTTAATCAATTGAATGTAATTTAAGTTGATAAGGAATAATTAATGAAAGTGTTAATTCATTGAAATCTAATGCTATTGGAAGTTGTATAATTGAATGAAAATCAATTTAATAAAACCAATTGGAAAGTAAAGATGTTAAACCAAATTGAATGAATATAAGTGAAAAGAATTTGGTTGTAATAAATATACTTTGGTTGTTATATGGATGTTGATTGATTGTATAAAATTCATTAAGTATTAATGAAAGTGAATTAGTGAAATTTAAAGCTATGTAAATTGAATTCAAATTAAAAGTAAATAAGTTTGAATAGAATTTAATGTGAATTAGATTTAATTAGTAAATGTAAACTAATTGAATTGAGAATGAATGTTGATAAAAATCCAATGTAAATAAATCAAATATGATTTAAAGTGAAAACCAATTCATTAAATATGAATGAGAATATGAATGAATGTTTATTGGATATGGATGTTATTTGGTTGATGGTTGAATATATATTGCATTTGTTGTTTAGTTGCATTTACTTTGTGACATATATAGTTGTTATGTTGCTATATGTTTTATATCGATACTATGCTTTATATACATGATTCTCATGTTGTTTGTTGAGTTTAGTAGGTGCGGATCGCGTTTGCTTCGCATTTGGAGCTCGCTTTCGCGCTATATTAGCCGTATATGCTTGCTAATAAAATATAAGGTACATATCTCGGATTAAATATCGTACTTTTACACTTTTTGCCCTTCGGGATGCCTCATTACTTGATGAGATGTATATTTGTGATATATATACTGTCATTTTTTTTTCGGATCGAGCCGCGCAAAGGAGACTATGGCGAATTTTTTCGAAAATTTAAGGCGTTAGAAAAAATTTGAGAAAAATTGGAAAATTTTGAAAACTTTAAACTTTGATTTGGAATTGAAAGTTAAACAATGGTAGTTGTTTTTGAAAAGATAACTAAGTATGATTTGAAAACTTAGTAAAGATTTGTAAGAAGTTTAACCATGAATTATGGAAAATTAATAGATTCTGTAACTTTTCTTACTTGTAATTTCGAGGACGAAATTCTTTTAAGGGGGAAAGATTGTAACGACCCAGAATTTTTATAAATTAAAATTTGAATATTTAATTAATTTTAAATATTAATAAGTGAATTTATAAGTCAAATAAATTTTTATTTGATTTATTAGATTTAATTAGATAATTAAATCAATAATTTAATATGTTAAATTATGAAAATAATTGAAAATTGAGTTAAAAATGATTGAAAATAATTTGGAAAATTTTATTTTATCATATTGAAGTTATAACGATATTTTAGAACTTTTAAAATCGAATTAAGAGTTAATTTGTGAAAATTGAATATTTTAATATTTAATAATTGACTGTAAAATAGCCAATTTTTGAACAGTCTCAGAATTGAACGAAACCAGTTTCATTGGATCCGTAATAGTTAGTTATTACCGGATTTCAATTTTCGTGTTAATCGGAGTTATCGTTTGATCGTGGCAGCTCGAAACGCATCGATTTATTTTTAATTTAAATTTGGCGAGTCAAAATAGCCATTTTTCAAAAAGTCTCGGATTTCGACGAAACCAGTTTCATCGGATCTGTAATGTGATATTATTGTAAGGTTTCAAATTTCAAGTCAATTGGATTTACCGTTTGTCCGGTACGAATTAAAACGCCTAGAAATCGATTTAAATCGGTTTAATTTAAATTGAGCGTTTATAGCCATAACTCGCACATACTTCCGAATTAGCTTCCGAAACCTGTTCCATTGTGTCCGAAACGCGGGATAAACCCTAGGTACGCTGGTTACGGCGTCTAAATCGGAGTTCGGAATTCCCGGGATGAATAGTGTTTACGCTAGCTTTTTCTATAAATACACCACACACAAATTAAAAAAAAAAAAAAAAAGGAGAAACCCTAATTATAATAGCCAGCCGCCACCCTAGGTAACAACGGCCAGAAATGCTCCATCTTCATCACCAAAAATCTCCAAATCCGTTCATCGATTCCAGAAACCCTCAACTACAAAGTGGTAGAGCGCATCGAGAGCTAGAGATTCAACGGCTGTGATGTAAAATGGAGTCGCGTAGAAGGAGGAAAGGAGGGCCGTTTGCATCAGTTTTCGCACGCAATTCGAGGCTATACATGAGGCCGAGCTTGGCATGGTGGGGGCCGAGTGTAGTGGAGAGGTGGGGCTTCGCAACGGCGCTTCCTGATCGCGTTTTCGTTGAGAGATGAGATCCAATTTTTAAACCCTAGATTGTATTATGGGTTCGGCCTAAAACTTGGCAACCTGGAGATGAACGTGATTTGGGAAGAAAGGGGGAACGGCTGTGATGAGGGGGTTTGGATCCAAGGGCTCTGGTGTGATGTAGGTTTAGATTATTAAAGGAAATGTTGTTTTAAATATAGTTTAAATCGTGCAATCTTGTAAAATTAATAACTTTTTGATACGAGGTCGAAAAAATGCAAACTCAGTTGCGTTGGAATCGTATCGACGAGCACTACGCGATGGAGTTGGTTTGGAGTCGTTTGGAGTTAGTGAGAATTTTTGGTAAAATTAAACGCGCGTTTAATTTTATTCGAAATAAAAGCTAAAACGGAAATTAAAACCAAGGTGAGAACTTCTCACTCAATCGGATAGATTTCGATTTTATTTTAAATAGTTAGATTTAAAATATTTGAATGCATGTTTGAATGATGATTAATATCTATTGATTGTTAAAATAGACATTATGCGCCGTTAGTAAGCGGATGTTATTTAATAAAAACATATACCGCGAATATTTCATAAACAGTGAAATTGGTATTATATATAATATCAATATATATATATATTGGCATATGTATATATTGCAGTTGTTGATTTTCCGCATTTTTTGTTTAGCGGATGAGACCCTATTACGCCGTTATTAAGCGGATAATATTTAATAAGAACATATACCGCGATAATTTCGTACTGGAGCGAAATTGGTATTGTGCTAATGTTTTTGGATGCAGGAAAACAGGTTGGAGGGATCCAACTGGATTCCTCAACAGTTTTTATTGATTTCAGATATTTTGATATTTGATGGATTATCATATCGATATATGATATCGTTGTTAGTCGTGATTGACTATTTGGTGTGTAGCATCATTGGACCCAAATTTTGGGATTTTAAAATGATTTTAAAAGTGATTGTTGAAATTATTCTATATTTTTGGAAACTGATTTATTTTAAATAAATAAAGGTTATAATTTTTAAAATTATAAAAATTATGATTTTGAGAAATATAGTTAAAGATTGATTTTTGAGAAATATGGGTTAATGATTTTATAAAATAGTTAAATTGGATTTTTGAATATATTATAAAAGTTTAAATATAGAATTTATGAAGTTTGATTATTTTATAAATCAAAAATGGTGAAACTATAAAGGAGTTAAGACGTTTTAAAGAATAATATAGATTGATTTATATTAAAGGATTTACAAATGAATATTTGTAAATTAAAATGTTGGAATTATAAAATGAAATTTTATAAGTGTTTGAATGAAGTAAAAATGAATTTTGTAAATGAATGGAATTCATAGAATTATATAACGGTAAAGTTATACATGGAATTTTATAAACAGTAGGTTTATAAAATTTGTAAAGTTACTAAAGTAATAAGATTTGGATAAATAATTGAATCTTATAAGTTATAAGATTTATAATTATGAAGTTCAATGGAATGGTTTTTGCAAACGAATAGATTATAAGTGTTTAACTTATAATATGAACCTGTAGTTTATAACCGAGTTATAAATCGAATAAGTTAATAAATGAGATTTATAACAAGGAAGTTTTTATAAATAATTAGAAATGGAATTTATAAACGTTGTTTTATAAATTTGCAAATGATTTATTTTGACGAGAAAATTTGTTGAAACCTATAGATGGAGTTATATTCACATTTTTGAATAGTGAATAATCCTTTGAATTAAAATGAATAAAAGGATGAAATTTGTTAACGAAGTTTATTCACGTTTTTGAATAGTGAATAACACGTTAAAGAAATTGTTTTAGATTTGGTATTTTAAACAGAATTAAAACGATCTAACGATGTTTTAAAAGATGTTGAGATTCGAAACCATAGATTTCAACATTTATTGTTGAAATAGACGTTTTCGAGGAATAAAAGGAAATGGTGGACTATAACACTATTGTTATAGTAAATGATTTCCGAATGGAAATGTTTTTGTATAGTATTGGGATTTATATATCTATTTTAATTTCGAATCCCTATACTAGTGATGTTGGGTTGTTGTAACGATGTTTTACGCAACATTCGTTTTGACCCAAATAAATATGTTAAGTGAATGATTTCCTTAAAAAAAATGAAATATATACTTAATTCGATTTAAGTATATGGAATATTTTCTAAGTGTTGAAAATAAAAGATTGTGAATTACTTATTTATAAATAAGTATGGAAATGTTTTCCAATATGAAGTGAATTTATAGAATTTATCTTTTGAAGATAAATTGAAATGAATAATTGAAATCGTATATGCATGGATATTTTGAGATATAAATTCATTATGGAATTTATATGTGAAAGGGAATTTGTCAAAAATAAATATTGATTTATTTTTGAAGTTGAAATTATATATCTTGTAAAGATATTTTGGAAAATAAATAATTTGGAAAATTATTTGGAATCTGGTGATGTATGCATATCCATTGATAGTTCAATAGCCGACTATCAGTATTTCCCTTTGAATGGGTATTTGATGTGAATTGTTGAATTTGAATGCACACTTATTTTTGAATAAGCGCTCACTATTCGGGTTAACCGGGAAAGGACCATGGGGTCGTATAACCCATTCCGAATATGTGATACGTCGTTATGAATTGCATTTGAAGATCGGTGTTGAAGACCGAGTATTTGTGAAAGCGATAGGATGACCTATCGATTGTCTCTGCACTGTGTAGCTCCTGGTATAGAGATCTCCTAAGTGATGGGAAATTCGATCGGGATTGTGAATACCCGTATAGCAAGGGCTTCGTAAGAAGTGCCTTCGGTTTTGTTCGATCCCGGAACAGACTTGTATGGATTGTATGTCTGACATTACAAGTTGAGATATAAAGCCGATTTCATTCAAATATATTTCTGTTGGTGGCGGAGAATTTATTCTTTTAGCTTAACACCCTTCTCTGAGACGTACGAGCTCAAAGGTTATATAGTTGAAGTTATCAGCGATATATTCCCAATTTGGTAATGTGATATGCTGAGTGATGCTGAAATGATCATTGTGTTGATTATTTGTGATAGGATCGTTTATTTGATCGTCTATCCTTGTGATCATTGTGTTGATCATTTGTTGACCCAAAGCATGGCTTTTGTATAAAGTATGTTTTTGTGGACGTGACTTCGTCGAGCCTCACACCCCGTGAATGGTCAAAACAGGAAAGAAGCAGCAAGGTTATGAGGGGTAGCACCCTTTAGGATGTGTCCATTTCCTTCTGGAAAAGGGTGGTATCATGGTATGGAGCCCAGATACTTACTCATGTTGAAAACACTTTATGATTGTGTGAATTGATTACGAGCGCTCGGTTGATAAAGGTCCCAAAGGACCGGGGGATGGCATATTCGGTCAGTTGTTACTCAGTTAGGAGTAACCCGGCCTTGTGTTGGTAGAGATCCGGTTTGGTTCTCGGGGATGTCCATCCAGAGGCATTCTCATGTGGCAATGGGAAGTTCCTTGGCCTGACCATTTGTTGGAAATCCAATTCCCAATACGAAACTTGTACGGTATTAGTTGTAGAACCTGCTATTCACTTATGGTGGTCACCACTGTTTGGATAGTAGCTATAGTAGGCATACGATAATGGTCGTATGTTGGCTAAGATTTATATTCTACTTTCTAAATGAATTTGTTATACACTATGCACTAATAATAATATCAAATGTTATTTTAAATGCGTATCAAGCATCTTTGACTATCATAAGGAGAAATCTCCTCCGATTCTGCGTTTGCATGTGTGTGTGTGCGGGAGGCCTTATGGTAGTCTCATTTTTAAAAGCATTGCGAATTGAATTTAAAAATATTCCTCTATTTTGATTTTAAAGATCAATAAACTGTTTTGAGTTCTCACACCAGTCACATGACTGACTTGGAGTTTATTGTTTTCCTTCCTAAACTCTGGGTGCCCACCAATTTCCACACGGGCAGTCAAGAGTTAGGTTTATCAGGATATTCTGGATATTCTGGAGTTGCTGGAGGCAAGCTGGATGGCATGGCGTATTACTAGTTTATATAGTATTTCTTTTCCGCTGCACTGTTTATTGTTGTATGTTGTTGTACACTCTGATGATATGATATGATGTAATGAAATATAATGTGATGTAATAACTGATATAGTTCTTTATTTGAAGATTATTCATTTATTATTATATGTTGTTCCGCTGCGAATTGTGAGATTCTGTTGTTGTTCCTTTCTGTCCCGTTCTATTTTAAAAATTCTCTGTTTTCTAAAAATCGTCTATCTTCTTTCCTCTCTATCTTCTCTCTTCTTTCTTTTTCTTTTCTCAAATTCTTTTTTTAAAAAAAACCCCATAACTATTCGGTATTTCGGCAACGAAAATCCGCGTACGTTACATTATTCCATACTTATTCAGTTGTAGTTCTGTTGTTTTCTGTTCCGTCCTATTCTCTTTTCTTCTATGTTTTCAAAATGTTCTCTATTCTCTTTTCCTTCTATTTTAAAAATTTTCTATCTTCTTTTCCCTCTCTAAATTTTCTTTCTTCTTCTTTTCTTTTTCTTAAAACCCCTAAGGGTTCGTATTTTCGTTCATCTTGAATTAAACAAAGGAGATTAGTGTCTATTCAAGGAGTACGGATTTACGGGTCTTTACATTTGGTATCAGAGCTGATGGTTAAGCGACAACCATGGTTCTGTAGGGTATTACTCATTAGAGATAGAGTCAGTAGTACTCTAGAATGAGTTTGAGTGTAATAATAGCTATGAGAGCGTATTTGTTAGTGAATAAAATTGTTTTATATTGTGTTGACTTATCGGTTGATTGTTTATAGATTCCCGTCGATTTAGTCTAGCTAACTATCGTAGATAGGGGTTTCTAAACTCTTAAACAAGATAAATCGACATGGTATATTTTTAAATTGGGTAAATGCAATAATTTTACCTTGATTTTATTTTGAATATAAAGGAATAATTTTTCAGAATTATTAAAGTGTATATAAGTTGATTGTTAGGTTGTTTGAATAATCTAAGCAAAAGAATTATAAGTATGAATTATAATTAAGGTGATTTACAATTGTGAAATAAACTTATATATATAAAAAAGTGAAACTATATGAATATAACTTAAGATTATATAAATGAAATTCAACTTTGTAATTGAATTGAATGAATGGCTTGAATGTTTAATCAATTGAATGTAATTTAAGTTGATAAGGAATAATTAATGAAAGTGTTAATTCATTGAAATCTAATGCTATTGGAAGTTGTATAATTGAATGAAAATCAATTTAATAAAACCAATTGGAAAGTAAAGATGTTAAACCAAATTGAATGAATATAAGTGAAAAGAATTTGGTTGTAATAAATATACTTTGGTTGTTATATGGATGTTGATTGATTGTATAAAATTCATTAAGTATTAATGAAAGTGAATTAGTGAAATTTAAAGCTATGTAAATTGAATTCAAATTAAAAGTAAATAAGTTTGAATAGAATTTAATGTGAATTAGATTTAATTAGTAAATGTAAACTAATTGAATTGAGAATGAATGTTGATAAAAATCCAATGTAAATAAATCAAATATGATTTAAAGTGAAAACCAATTCATTAAATATGAATGAGAATATGAATGAATGTTTATTGGATATGGATGTTATTTGGTTGATGGTTGAATATATATTGCATTTGTTGTTTAGTTGCATTTACTATGTGACATATATAGTTGTTATGTTGCTATATGTTTTATATCGATACTATGCTTTATATACATGATTCTCATGTTGTTTGTTGAGTTTAGTAGGTGCGGATCGCGTTTGCTTCGCATTTGGAGCTCGCTTTCGCGCTATATTAGCCGTATATGCTTGCTAATAAAATATAAGGTACATATCTCGGATTAAATATCGTACTTTTACACTTTTTGCCCTTCGGGATGCCTCATTACTTGATGAGATGTATATTTGTGATATATATACTGTCATTTTTTTTTCGGATCGAGCCGCGCAAAGGAGACTATGGCGAATTTTTTCGAAAATTTAAGGCGTTAGAAAAAATTTGAGAAAAATTGGAAAATTTTGAAAACTTTAAACTTTGATTTGGAATTGAAAGTTAAACAATGGTAGTTGTTTTTGAAAAGATAACTAAGTATGATTTGAAAACTTAGTAAAGATTTGTAAGAAGTTTAACCATGAATTATGGAAAATTAATAGATTCTGTAACTTTTCTTACTTGTAATTTCGAGGACGAAATTCTTTTAAGGGGGAAAGATTGTAACGACCCAGAATTTTTATAAATTAAAATTTGAATATTTAATTAATTTTAAATATTAATAAGTGAATTTATAAGTCAAATAAATTTTTATTTGATTTATTAGATTTAATTAGATAATTAAATCAATAATTTAATATGTTAAATTATGAAAATAATTGAAAATTGAGTTAAAAATGATTGAAAATAATTTGGAAAATTTTATTTTATCATATTGAAGTTATAACGATATTTTAGAACTTTTAAAATCGAATTAAGAGTTAATTTGTGAAAATTGAATATTTTAATATTTAATAATTGACTGTAAAATAGCCAATTTTTGAACAGTCTCAGAATTGAACGAAACCAGTTTCATTGGATCCGTAATAGTTAGTTATTACCGGATTTCAATTTTCGTGTTAATCGGAGTTATCGTTTGATCGTGGCAGCTCGAAACGCATCGATTTATTTTTAATTTAAATTTGGCGAGTCAAAATAGCCATTTTTCAAAAAGTCTCGGATTTCGACGAAACCAGTTTCATCGGATCTGTAATGTGATATTATTGTAAGGTTTCAAATTTCAAGTCAATTGGATTTACCGTTTGTCCGGTACGAATTAAAACGCCTAGAAATCGATTTAAATCGGTTTAATTTAAATTGAGCGTTTATAGCCATAACTCGCACATACTTCCGAATTAGCTTCCGAAACCTGTTCCATTGTGTCCGAAACGCGGGATAAACCCTAGGTACGCTGGTTACGGCGTCTAAATCGGAGTTCGGAATTCCCGGGATGAATAGTGTTTACGCTAGCTTTTTCTATAAATACACCACACACAAATTAAAAAAAAAAAAAAAGGAGAAACCCTAATTATAATAGCCAGCCGCCACCCTAGGTAACAACGGCCAGAAATGCTCCATCTTCATCACCAAAAATCTCCAAATCCGTTCATCGATTCCAGAAACCCTCAACTACAAAGTGGTAGAGCGCATCGAGAGCTAGAGATTCAACGGCTGTGATGTAAAATGGAGTCGCGTAGAAGGAGGAAAGGAGGGCCGTTTGCATCAGTTTTCGCACGCAATTCGAGGCTATACATGAGGCCGAGCTTGGCATGGTGGGGGCCGAGTGTAGTGGAGAGGTGGGGCTTCGCAACGGCGCTTCCTGATCGCGTTTTCGTTGAGAGATGAGATCCAATTTTTAAACCCTAGATTGTATTATGGGTTCGGCCTAAAACTTGGCAACCTGGAGATGAACGTGATTTGGGAAGAAAGGGGGAACGGCTGTGATGAGGGGGTTTGGATCCAAGGGCTCTGGTGTGATGTAGGTTTAGATTATTAAAGGAAATGTTGTTTTAAATATAGTTTAAATCGTGCAATCTTGTAAAATTAATAACTTTTTGATACGAGGTCGAAAAAATGCAAACTCAGTTGCGTTGGAATCGTATCGACGAGCACTACGCGATGGAGTTGGTTTGGAGTCGTTTGGAGTTAGTGAGAATTTTTGGTAAAATTAAACGCGCGTTTAATTTTATTCGAAATAAAAGCTAAAACGGAAATTAAAACCAAGGTGAGAACTTCTCACTCAATCGGATAGATTTCGATTTTATTTTAAATAGTTAGATTTAAAATATTTGAATGCATGTTTGAATGATGATTAATATCTATTGATTGTTAAAATAGACATTATGCGCCGTTAGTAAGCGGATGTTATTTAATAAAAACATATACCGCGAATATTTCATAAACAGTGAAATTGGTATTATATATAATATCAATATATATATATTGGCATATGTATATATTGCAGTTGTTGATTTTCCGCATTTTTTGTTTAGCGGATGAGACCCTATTACGCCGTTATTAAGCGGATAATATTTAATAAGAACATATACCGCGATAATTTCGTACTGGAGCGAAATTGGTATTGTGCTAATGTTTTTGGATGCAGGAAAACAGGTTGGAGGGATCCAACTGGATTCCTCAACAGTTTTTATTGATTTCAGATATTTTGATATTTGATGGATTATCATATCGATATATGATATCGTTGTTAGTCGTGATTGACTATTTGGTGTGTAGCATCATTGGACCCAAATTTTGGGATTTTAAAATGATTTTAAAAGTGATTGTTGAAATTATTCTATATTTTTGGAAACTGATTTATTTTAAATAAATAAAGGTTATAATTTTTAAAATTATAAAAATTATGATTTTGAGAAATATAGTTAAAGATTGATTTTTGAGAAATATGGGTTAATGATTTTATAAAATAGTTAAATTGGATTTTTGAATATATTATAAAAGTTTAAATATAGAATTTATGAAGTTTGATTATTTTATAAATCAAAAATGGTGAAACTATAAAGGAGTTAAGACGTTTTAAAGAATAATATAGATTGATTTATATTAAAGGATTTACAAATGAATATTTGTAAATTAAAATGTTGGAATTATAAAATGAAATTTTATAAGTGTTTGAATGAAGTAAAAATGAATTTTGTAAATGAATGGAATTCATAGAATTATATAACGGTAAAGTTATACATGGAATTTTATAAACAGTAGGTTTATAAAATTTGTAAAGTTACTAAAGTAATAAGATTTGGATAAATAATTGAATCTTATAAGTTATAACATTTATAATTATGAAGTTCAATGGAATGGTTTTTGCAAACGAATAGATTATAAGTGTTTAACTTATAATATGAACCTGTAGTTTATAACCGAGTTATAAATCGAATAAGTTAATAAATGAGATTTATAACAAGGAAGTTTTTATAAATAATTAGAAATGGAATTTATAAACGTTGTTTTATAAATTTGCAAATGATTTATTTTGACGAGAAAATTTGTTGAAACCTATAGATGGAGTTATATTCACATTTTTGAATAGTGAATAATCCTTTGAATTAAAATGAATAAAAGGATGAAATTTGTTAACGAAGTTTATTCACGTTTTTGAATAGTGAATAACACGTTAAAGAAATTGTTTTAGATTTGGTATTTTAAACAGAATTAAAACGATCTAACGATGTTTTAAAAGATGTTGAGATTCGAAACCATAGATTTCAACATTTATTGTTGAAATAGACGTTTTCGAGGAATAAAAGGAAATGGTGGACTATAACACTATTGTTATAGTAAATGATTTCCGAATGGAAATGTTTTTGTATAGTATTGGGATTTATATATCTATTTTAATTTCGAATCCCTATACTAGTGATGTTGGGTTGTTGTAACGATGTTTTACGCAACATTCGTTTTGACCCAAATAAATATGTTAAGTGAATGATTTCCTTAAAAAAAATGAAATATATACTTAATTCGATTTAAGTATATGGAATATTTTCTAAGTGTTGAAAATAAAAGATTGTGAATTACTTATTTATAAATAAGTATGGAAATGTTTTCCAATATGAAGTGAATTTATAGAATTTATCTTTTGAAGATAAATTGAAATGAATAATTGAAATCGTATATGCATGGATATTTTGAGATATAAATTCATTATGGAATTTATATGTGAAAGGGAATTTGTCAAAAATAAATATTGATTTATTTTTGAAGTTGAAATTATATATCTTGTAAAGATATTTTGGAAAATAAATAATTTGGAAAATTATTTGGAATCTGGTGATGTATGCATATCCATTGATAGTTCAATAGCCGACTATCAGTATTTCCCTTTGAATGGGTATTTGATGTGAATTGTTGAATTTGAATGCACACTTATTTTTGAATAAGCGCTCACTATTCGGGTTAACCGGGAAAGGACCATGGGGTCGTATAACCCATTCCGAATATGTGATACGTCGTTATGAATTGCATTTGAAGATCGGTGTTGAAGACCGAGTATTTGTGAAAGCGATAGGATGACCTATCGATTGTCTCTGCACTGTGTAGCTCCTGGTATAGAGATCTCCTAAGTGATGGGAAATTCGATCGGGATTGTGAATACCCGTATAGCAAGGGCTTCGTAAGAAGTGCCTTCGGTTTTGTTCGATCCCGGAACAGACTTGTATGGATTGTATGTCTGACATTACAAGTTGAGATATAAAGCCGATTTCATTCAAATATATTTCTGTTGGTGGCGGAGAATTTATTCTTTTAGCTTAACACCCTTCTCTGAGACGTACGAGCTCAAAGGTTATATAGTTGAAGTTATCAGCGATATATTCCCAATTTGGTAATGTGATATGCTGAGTGATGCTGAAATGATCATTGTGTTGATTATTTGTGATAGGATCGTTTATTTGATCGTCTATCCTTGTGATCATTGTGTTGATCATTTGTTGACCCAAAGCATGGCTTTTGTATAAAGTATGTTTTTGTGGACGTGACTTCGTCGAGCCTCACACCCCGTGAATGGTCAAAACAGGAAAGAAGCAGCAAGGTTATGAGGGGTAGCACCCTTTAGGATGTGTCCATTTCCTTCTGGAAAAGGGTGGTATCATGGTATGGAGCCCAGATACTTACTCATGTTGAAAACACTTTATGATTGTGTGAATTGATTACTCATGAGGGGTATCTCTATTCTCTTTTCCTTCTATTTTAAAAATTTTCTATCTTCTTTTCCCTCTCTAAATTTTCTTTCTTCTTCTTTTCTTTTTCTTAAAACCCCTAAGGGTTCGTATTTTCGTTCATCTTGAATTAAACAAAGGAGATTAGTGTCTATTCAAGGAGTACGGATTTACAGGTCTTTACAATAGATGTGAACGTACCTTGATAGGTGCGACCCACGTGGCTTGATCCCCCTTGCGCTTTGGTTTTGGTTCTCTAGTGTTGGATACCAATGCTCAAAATGAGATACAAATCATGTTATATTGACGAAGCACAAAGAAGTCGATAGTCGATGAATCAACTATCGGAAAACAAACTAGTACTACCTCGGGGAAAACAATAAAGCGGGACAAGTTAGGGCGGTGTTGCTACTTATCTTGACACGACAACATTCTTAACTTTAAGAATATCGAGAGTTTAAATGCCCCCAAACAAGAAGAAAAATCATCCTGAGTCGAGGAATACAAAGAAGATAGTAGGGTAGATAGTCAATAAGTCAACTATCAGGAATAAGAAAATGATTGTATACTAAAGTAAATGTCCTACAATTACCACAATTCTTTGATCCCGAACTAGCACAATCCCGGGGAAAACAATGAAGCAGGACAAGCAAGGGCAGTGTTGCTCACCATCTTGTCAAGACAATATTCTTAACTTAAGAATAGTAAAAGTTCCTTCAATGTTAGTGTTTAGTGTAAGACTAAATATTTTCAATAGACAAATCAAACTTTAAAAACATTTGACTTACACTTGTGCTTGATTGTCACGTCATAAATATCTGTAAAACATTTTAAAATAACACTTTAAAATATTCTTTTAAAGAGCTAATTATTCTTCTAAGTGTATTAAAAAGAGGTTAAAAAACAAATGTCATTTAACCATTATTTACCATTAACCCAAAACCAGTTTCACTTAGCTTTATTTCTAAAACATTCCTTTTTAAAAGATTTTCTCATTTATAAACTATCACTTATAACTTTACACAACATTTATTATCCTGGAAGATAATAACACAATTTAATATACTTTTATAAATTGAAAACAATGTTAATCATTCCGAAAGAAATTGATATAACTCTTTCATAAATTTAAAACCACATTAATTATCCTGAAAGAAAATTAATCCAACTTATAATTCTTTTTAAAAATTTCAAAAAAATATTAATTATCTTGGAGGAACATAAATCAAATTTATAATCTTTTTATAAATTTAATATAACATTAATTATCCCGAAAGATAATTAATCAATTTAACTCCTTTTATAAATTTTAAACAACACTTACCCTTGATTTCAAAGTTCTCAAAAATACTTTGAAAATATAGTTTAAACAACTTTAAAAGGAAAAACATAATCAAATGTTTATTTTGTGAAAATATAAGCACAAGTTCAATATACATACATAGGTTCAAGGAGATGATGTTTCATAAGTGACAACATAGCGATAATCGATATAACGACACTTACTCAAATCAAACAGTATGTTACAAATGTTTCAACCAAACATCAATATAAGCAACAAAGAATATAAGCAAATCAGTATTGGCGAGAAACCCTTTAGGATCTCTCTACAAAAGTCCTCTATAAATCACATATATGTATGTGTATTTCAAAGTGTTCCCTAGAGACTTATTCGCTACTTGCACTTCGACTTCCTCTTACTTTTGTTCCCTGCAAAATAATGGTTATTTATGCCATCCACTTCCAAGCGGGAACGAAATCCAGTTGACACTTTCGCATTCCAGCTCTATCTAAAATCAAACGACATTCAATTTCAGCCCAAAATTTTACTAGCTCCATATTCAGTGAAGCTAACTCCAATGCGTAGATAATAGCAATACGAGTTCAACGCAAAATACCGTGTCCAAATCCGACCTTGTATGCGTCATTGAATTTATAATATTTGGGATTAAATAATTCATTAATAACCCAATTAACAAATTAATCGCCTAATAAAGTAATATCCCCCAAATTTCTAAACTCATGCATAGTGATATGCACAAAGAAACCCAATGTAGCGACCTTCTCTCACTGATTCCCTAAGCTATAGTCGACGATATCATGCACGATCGGTAACTACTCGCTTCTTGACGTGTGCTCTTCATCAGAGACAACATAACAACAAGCCTGATCCCCTAAGAAAAATCGCTACGTCACCGACCTGCCAATGACAAGAAGATGTTTCCTTTCACCGTAAGCGATCGGACCTTACCACAAAGCCACCACTGATAGCCATTCGAACGAGAAGCACAATGCCTCCTTTCTTTCATCAAATTTACCTCCAATCAACTACGAATCAAAATCCTAGCATCGACTGTTAAGATTTGATCATCCACAATCTCAATCGCATCTAATAAGCAACAAACGGATTTAATGCCCATCTCCGCAGAGTTCAATGAATCCGACGGTTTTTATCTCGTATGTAAGAAGAGAGGGAAATGAAAAATGTAACAGTCCCAATTTTACGACTTCCAAAAGTCGACATTAATACGTCCACTGTATCCAATGCCGCGCAGTCGAATGCCGAAAAACCGAACCGTTAGGGTTTAAGAAGAAGAAGATAGAAGAAGAACGGAAACAATAACAGAATCTCACATTTCGCAGCGGAACAATATATAATAGATAAAGGATAATCTTTAAAACAAAAATACTATATCAGTTTATACATCACATTATCAGAGTTTACAACAACAAACAACGGAAAAGAAATATTACATATATAAGTGATACGCCTCGCCATCCAGCTTCAACTCCTGATCTCCACAGCAACTCTTTTCTGACTTCGCTCCCGAATAACCGATAACCTGACTCTAGGCTGCCCATGTGGAAAATTATGGGCACTCAGAAATTAGAAAGTGAATAATAAACTTCAGGTCAGTCATGGGAATGGTGTGAGATCTTAAAAACAGTTATACTTTAACAAAAGAAAACAAATATTTTAAAAGAAATCCGCAATGCTTTTTGGAAAATGAAACTACCATAAGGCCTTCCGGCACACACACAATGCAATCGCACACTTGGGGGAGATTTCTCCTTATGATAGTCAAACATGCTTAATACGCAAAATCTTCTTTAATACTATTATTAGTGCATAGTGAAAAAACATTTGCAAGTATAATATTAATCTTAGCCAGCATACGTACCATTATAGTACGCCTACTATAGCTACCATACTAGATGGCAGGTTATACAACTAAAACCGTACAAGGCGCGTATTGGTGATTGGATTTCCAAACAAATGGTCAAGCTAAGGAACTTCTTGGGCCACATGGGTACGCCTCTGGAGGAACGCCCCGAGAACCTAACCGGATCTCTGCCAACACAAGGCTGGGTTACCTCTGCAAAAATAGGTAACTACTACATGAGTATGCCATCTCCCGGTTGTAAACAACCTTTATCCGAGGATCCTCAATACGAACAACCACAAAGTAGTAAATTTGTGGCAACCACATAGGTTAAGTATCTAGGCTCCATACCATGATACACCTCTATCCAGAAGGAAATGAACATACCCTAAGGGGTGCTACCCCCTATAACCTTGCTGCATCCTTCCTGTTTCGACCATTCCGGGGTGTAAGGCTCGACGAAGTCTCGTCCACAAAGCTACGCTTTTCTCAAAAGCCATGCTTTGATCAACAAATGATCAGCAGCGCTTCGTATGCCACATTACCAAATTGGTAATGTATCACTAGTAATCATCAACTACATAACCTCTGAGCTCGTACGTCTCAGAGAAGGGTGTTAAGCTAAGAGAATAAATTCTCCAGCACCAACAGAAATGTATTTGATAGAAAGCAGCTTTAGATCTCAAAGTATAACGTCAGACACACATCCATACAAGTCTGTTCCGGGATCGAACGGAACCGAAGGCACTTCAAAGAAGCCCTTGCAAATCCGGATATTCACTAATCACATCCGGAATCCCCATCACAAAGGGTGATAAAATCTCTATACCGGAGCAACCCGGTGCAGAGACATTCGACAGGTAATCCTTTCGCTTTCGAAAATACCCGGTCTTCAACACCATCTTCAAATGCAATTCCATTTCGTCGTATCATTATTCAAAATGGGTTTTATGACACAAGGTCCTCTCCTGGCTAATCCGGATAGCGAGCGCTTATTTTACAAATAAGTGTTACATTCAGATTCAAACAAATCACAACAATTTCCACTTTGATCTTTAAAATAAAGATCCATCACAATCACAAAGGTTCGATGTGGGTTTCGAATATCCATTTGGAATTCGACTCCCGGTCGCATCGAAATTCAAATGCCAAAAAAAACAATATTGATAGTCGGTTATTTAACTACCAATCATCATTTACAACGGTCACTGGATTTCAAATAATTTTCCCAAATTATTTAATTTCAACATATCTTCACAAGATAAAATTTCACACTTCATCCATTTGAAAACAATTTCAAATCGATTTCCACATTTCAATCTTTTGAAAACAAATTTCAAATCATTTTCCTTACGCGAAATATATTTCCAAATATTTATTCATTTCCACTGAAAATAAGCCGAGTTCAAATATTTTAAAATAATATAAAATACTTATTCAAAATATACTTGAAAACATTTAAAATAAAACTATTTTAAAATACTTGCTTAAATATTAGTAATGGAAAAAATATTATACTAATATCGCATATAAAAATTCAAGTCCAAAACAAATTTTAAAATAAAATTAGTAGATAGGAAACTATTTAAATATCCAATTTCTAAAACAAATATCAATTTAAAACTTTAAATAACCATTTCTATAATAGTTTAAATTATATCTTTACTTTAAAGATTTTCAAAATAACCTAAGTAAATAATTTTTCCAAACATTCTTTTCCTTAAACCATCTTTACAACTTCAATTTATATTTATAAACTATATTGAAAACATTCTCGGCTTTCAGGGAAAATACACATTCCATTCTAAAATGGTTCATTCAAATAAACTTATAAATCTTTCTGGATTATTTTAAATTTACGTCCCAAAACTGTAAATTCCTTTCCAACTTTTAGAAATAAAACAATATTTATTTTTAAAACAAATTTCCTTTTCTTTTATAAAATTCCCATTGTGGATTTAAATTTTAAATATCCACTAATTTATGATATTCAAGTTGATTCCCAAGTATTCACTTTCAACACCAAATCAATTTCAAATTAATTTCTAAATTATTTCAATTACCAAGTCCAATTCCAAATTTATTTCTAAATTTTCTTTAAACAACAAATAAATTTTCATATCAATTTCCAAAGGTTCATTATTATTATCATTATTTACACCAAATAAATTTCAAATCGATTTCCCAATTTATTTCCAAAACACCAAACCAAATTTCCAAAGTGATTCCTAAGATTTATTTTAACTCCAAGTTGATTCCCAAATCGATTTCTAAAATTAATTTCAACTCCAAATTAAATTCCAAATTTAATTTCTAAATTTATTTCCTTTTGAAATAAATTCCTTTATCTCTTTCAAATATTTAAAATACGAATCTTAAATAAATTCTTCAACTATTTAACAATATTACTCAAAATTCCTTTATTAAAATATTTTCCCATATTTTTGGAATTAATTCGATCGGATTATAAAAATCAACTTTAATACTTTAATTGTAACGGCCTAGGCTTTTTTAATTTAATTTCCAAAAATCCAATTTCATATTTCTGGTATCCTACGATACCAAAAATATATTCGGCTAAATCATAGCCTTCCATAATTCCAATCATAGATATAATCACACATAGATTATAAATCAACATACAACATATGAAACAAATTTAAATGTTTGAGGAATCTAGTTGGATCCCTCCAACCTGCTTCCCTGCATCCACAGATGTTAGCAGAACAATTAAATACTCATTCCACTTCGAGGTGGAATATCGCGGTATATGGGATTTATAAAACATCATCCGCTATTATGCGGCGCATAGGGTCTCATCCGCTATATAATGCGGGAAATCAACAACTCCAAGTACATATATAATACCAATTCCACTTCGAGGTGGAATATCGTGGTATATGGGTTTAATATAATAACCTCCGCTATTATGCGGCGCATATGGTCTAAACTAATATAACTGATTATAAATCAATCATCCCAGCACAATCAATTTTAAATCTAACTATTCAAAATTTAAATCAGAAAAATATTTAATTGAGTGAGAAGATCTCACCTTTGCTTTGCATGCAATCCATTTTCATTCCAAATTGTTTTCTTCACAATTTTGACCTTGTATAAACAACTTTATACAGTTGATTAATATTTGAAAAACTTGAATAATAAATTTCCACTTAATATATTTATTTGATTTAAACAAATAATTAAATTTCTTAAACCCATTTTCCTTTAATAAATTTAATTAACTAAGAATTTTGACTTTAAACCAATTTCTTTTAATAAATATATTTAACTGAAAATTAAATTTAAAACTAAATTTCCTTTAATAAATTACTTTCGGTGGTTAAAATAATTAGATAGGTTAATAAAACAAATAGCTCACCAAAACCATTATTTTTAAAATAACTAGTAAATTAAAATAGGTACATGCATATTTATCTTCTTTATGAACTGCATATATGATTATAAAGTAACCTATATAGATTTCTTAAAAACCTAATTTGTATAAACTTTCAAATGTTTTTTAAAATTCTTATTAATATATTATGTATATATATATTTTCCATTTGAAAATACATGTTTATTATAAGATAACTATTATAGATCCAAAAATCAAATTTTTATATAAACTTCCAGCATCCTGAAATTCTTATCTTTTTCTGTTCAAAACATTAAAAATATACATATATATATATATATATATATACAGAATTTAAAAGTAAAAAAAGTATATACTTTACTGCCTAATTTCATCCTATTATCTATATACATTTGTTTATTAAATAAACTTTAATATTGGAAAATTTTGATTTCGGTACCTCACTGCCTCCAGGCGCGTCGCCGCCATCGACCTAATCTTGAATCGAGAATGCGGCCTCGAGCACGTGAGTTCTCCCAATTGCGAACACCATTGCGAACACATGATGTTGCCGCCAACCTCGACTCGATCTCTGACCATCGCCTCTCGAACACGCTTGCATTCCACTAACCTGATGCCGAACTTGAACCATACTCGAGCGCGCCTCAACTGCTTTTGATTTGATCGAGAGTCGAGATCCCCAGAAATCGATCGAGGTTCCCCCCATCTCCATCTCGACTTCGAGCCTATCAAGCCTCCAGTCTTCATC
Organism: Allium cepa; assembly: GCA_030765085.1. Taxonomy (NCBI): domain Eukaryota; kingdom Viridiplantae; phylum Streptophyta; class Magnoliopsida; order Asparagales; family Amaryllidaceae; genus Allium; species Allium cepa. The sequence goes on from CM060940.1 coordinate 858,734,016, forward strand.
TCCGCGACACAAATTTATTGAGACTACGGCCCCAATTGAACCGAACCGAAAATCGGCTGCCGTTTTAATTTGAGTTGAAAGAACGAAAGAAAAATTTCAGCGATTTTGTTTCAAGGGAAGATCGTGATTTGTTTTTATTTTATTGGAGCAAAATTTGTTTTTCAAATGGGAAGGCCTGGCTATCAATTTTTCTTCGTTTCTGAATTTTGATTTTCGAGTTTGGGAAGAAATGCAGCTATACCGTTGAACAAAAAAACGAGGCTTCATATTTCTTTGTTTATTTTATAATTATTTTAAAAAAGGGAAGATACGTGTCTTAAATTCTGTGCATGCTTGACAGATGTGGGAAGTGTTGTTTCTTTTTGTACGTGTGTTGGAAAGAAACTGAAATGAATAAAAAAAAAATTTACTAGTCAACAAATATATATAAATTAAATTTAAACTCAAATTCAAATTCAAATCGTCTCGGATCCACAACGCAAAATCTTGACATCCTATCGAGGCGTGCCGCCAGGCGTTTATAATGTTATATGCCCATTCTGAACACAATGGAAAAGGTTCCGGTCCAAATTCGATCGTATGGAGAAGATAGCTTTTTGGACTCGGCTATTAAATTAAATTTCGATATAATTTTCAGCACGTTTATTGACCGTATGGCTAAACGATCACTCCAAACACAATGAAAATTGAAATCCGATAATAATACAATATTACGGATCCCATGGAACTGGTTTCATCGAATTTCGAGAATGTGCCTCGGAAGGCTATTTTTAAATATCGATTTAAACGATATAAATTCAAAACTAAACAAATCATCTCCGAATCCAATTCTGAAGCTTTCATTATCTTCAGTATTATCAATATGAATTTCCTAAGCCTTTGAAATATTTTAAATCAGCTTATAACTGAAGATTCAAAATTTTACCCATCTCAATAAATTAAATTCAATAATTTAAATTGCCAAATTCATAGTTATAGTTAAAATTCAAGTTAAATCAACTTATAAATATTAAAATTCAATCAAATAATTCAATTTCAAATATCAAAAATTTTGGGTCGTCACAAAAAATGAATACATGTTAGGTGTTAAGGTTATTAAATTTTGAAATTTCTACGACTTCGCTACATATCATTTCGTTCACGTAAGAACTGGAATGACAGAAATAAAAATACGATCATTCACAACAATGCGACACGATCACAAAACAACAATAAAATACACCAGTTATCTTGTTTCGAGAAATGTAAAAATATCATGGTTTACCAAAGAAAATATGTCAAACAATAATTTAAATATTTACCATACTAAAATTATGGAAAAATCCTATATATTCATTTAAAAATATACCGTTAAAAATTAAGTTGTGTTATTAACAATTTATTTTCGTGTTATTTATTCAAACTATTTATTATTGTAAATAAATTTATAAAATGAGTTCACCATTATTATTTATTAATTGAAAGGTGTTAAATCAAGCTATTAAATCCATTTGATTTAATATTTAATTCACAGTTCAAATATTTAAATAATTCCTATATTTGAATAAAAGTTATTTATATTTTTCTAGAATGTTACATTCTCCCCCCTAAAAGAATTTTCTCCCCAAAATTCCCAAAGGAAGAAAATGCCCTCTCAACCTTAGGCTTTTTAGAGTTCCTTATGTTATGAAAAATTTCGACAACACTTCCTTTGCGCAGCTAGATCCTGAAAAACTACAACTCATCACAACTCGCCCAAATCAACAAAGGAAACAAAAGCCCAAAAGTGGTCTTCCATTTCTGGAGCATAAAATCATCAATCGTCAATCTCTAAATCTACCCATACCTCTTTTGCATTTGATTTTTGGCAAGTAACTTACTACCTTGATGCGAATGCAATTGTATAAGAAATCAAATAGTGATTTCTTACTTTCCTGTACCTATCTTATGCTTGCATAATCTAAAAGAGAAACATGCTAACAAAATAGTAGTACACTAATTATTTTTATCATAAGCACAAAAAACATAAATAAGATAACAACGATATGCAACAAGGCAATATGATGCAACTAATTCTAATGATGAAATTCTCGCATGATATAAAGCCACATGTAACCAAAAGCAATATAATAGTCATATACAACGGAAGTACAAAGAATATTCTATAATAAAATAATATGCATCCAATCTTTTCAAAAGATAAATTAAAACTAAGTGTATGTGCTTTTATATTGAAACTATATTTTTATATTCCTCCATAGAGAAATATATCAAAACCAAAATCAATTATGACAAGGAGGAGCTCCTCCTACTGGAGCATGGTATAACTCTAGAATCAAAACAACACGAAGCATCCAGCAGTATTTCGATTCCTCCTAAACCAATAACTAGAGTAAACAAATGTACTTGGTGATCTTCCGAATCGAAAAAATTTCAATCGTCCAACTTTTATCATAACAAAATATTTGAAACTGACTTCATAAAACTCTTTTCAAATATCCAGAAATAATAATACTTCACCAAAGTTTCAAAATAATAATATTATTATTTCTTTTACAAATTCTTTTGAAATCACTTTTTCAAAAGCACTAGGATTTAAGTCCTTATAAACAGCTTTATATACCATAGTTTATATAATCACACTAGCAATCAAATCAAATTCCATAAAGGAATAAACTAAAACTTAACATCATTTAAAATTTTAAATGACTATCAAAAATATTTAGAATTTTGCTTAGGTTCACAACTTTCTCGATCGTCCAAGGTTAAAGATAATTTCCTAAGCATACCATTACACTCGTCAGGCTTTGGTTATTTCTTAGAAGATTATCTAAGCTCCCTCAAACAAAATTGAAAGTTACTCCCCACACTTTCCTAAGCCACACGAAAAAGCATACAAATATGTTAATACGTAATAGATGATCCGACCACTTGCTTGGATACGTAGATTTTTCTTCCGTAGTTTCGCTTACTCGACTTCCCTAGCGCATACTCCAATCAAGTTCCTTGATTAGAAATCTTTATTCTTCTTACATACCAATATACTATAATAGAAAATCTTAGTATCATATCAAGAATCTGAATTAAGGGATCACTGTCAAAAATCAAGTGAGAAATCCTTTTTTACATTGGTGTAAACCACCTCGAATTATGTACTCGAATCGTAGATAAAGAACCATGTGAATAAAATGATCGTTGTATAACTTACGTACTTAATCTTATTGGTTTCTTAACTATAGCAATATCTTTCTAAATCCCTTTCATTTTCATTTATAGTATTTCATTCAATACTAAAATTATTAATGAATTACTCCATAAAATTTTACTTACGTTTATAAATTTTTTATAAAGACACATCTTTATAAAACATTAAATTGAAAACTCATTTTACTTTTATTTACTCGTATAATATTCCACTACATCCTAAAAGTATATAAAATTTTAATTTTAATTTATATTTCAAAACTCAAATGAAGGCCCAAACAAAATATGGGTCTTAAAACCGAGTCGACTGCTTCGGCCTCTTTACCAATCTATTTGGTAAGTAGCTAAGAAGAGTATGATGTTGGTATCCAAATTCAGTCCTAGAGTCTACTTTTCTTAGACATCCATAATGTAAAGATTTTTATTAGTCGGCCCAATAATATCTAATAGTTTGTGAGACTTCGATGTTTAAACAAAAACTACGATTTTGATAAAATAATGCTTATTAAAACCTTCCTACCCAATTCAACCCACTTAAAACTTGAGTTAAATTATCTTTTCTCTAACCAAGAGTTACAGATTTCATTATCAAAACATTCTTTTATATTAAAAAACTTTTTATTTTAAATCAGTTTCCTTTAAGGAAACTTAAGAACTAAATGTATAATTCGTATATATAAAATTAATTTGACTATTTATTCCTTAACACTCACTTTGGGTTCATTTGGATTTGAGCTCATTTCGATTGCACAATGACAAAGAGAATAATTTACTAAGTGCGGTCCAATGTTCTCCTAAGCGAACATTCGATCATCACTTAGAATATAATTCAAATTAGTATAAAATTAATCGAGATGTTTTCCTTCGAATTATCTAAAGAAAATGTATATTTATTAAAAATTCTCTATGAAATATTTGTATTTACAAATAGTTCCAAGTAATACTGACATTACATTTCTCAAAATCTTTATGAAATCATTTCAAGCAATACCGCAATTTAAATTCACAAAAATTCTGTTTACATTATAAAACACCCTTTATAAATCATATAAATATTTTATATGCTATACTCATATAAAATATACTTTTAAAATCATCTTATATTATAATAACTTTCCTTTATTTTAATTTCACAAATATTTATCCTTTAAGTGTCATATCTTCCCATTTAGATTAAATAAACAATTTTATTAAAAGATGACTTTTAACTTAACAATTTCATCGAACATCTTATAGTCAAATTATGAAACTTAATTCACAAACGGTTCGATTTATGCACTCATAATTATCAAAACAATAAATGCTCATAAATTGGTCGAGTATAAATTAACAATCAACAAAAAATGGTCAATACTCTTAAACTATTCGAGCATGACAAATCAAACAATAATGATAATAAAGAAATATTATCATCAACAAACAAACACATCATAAATAACTGTATAAGTTTGAAAATTATTTCTTTATATATATAAGATATATAATCCTAGGTAAAATATTTTATTTACCAAATTTACAAAAATCAATATCACGTCTATTTGCCCTATTCAAGTGTTTTGAAATCCCTATCGACACCGTGGTGTCCCATGTCTTGACCATAATTCAAAATTCAAACATAACAGACTAATTAACATGATATATTTTTATAGCAATAACAAATATGCTCTCGTATATATAATACTCTCAACTCATTCTTTGGTGTCACTTACCCAATCTCAAATGAGTTTACCCCACCAAAGACACGGTTCTCGCTTTACTCCATGAGCTCCATGTCTCACCAATGATAACCTAAATAAAACACTGTCTAACCCGAACAATATAGTAAAATAACACCCGGATCAGTCTGGAAAACCAGCATGATAAAACTCAAGAAATATGGGGAGCATATAAAATAATTTTGTGAGAGCATGCCGCTAAACACAGAATGGTTTTTACCTCACAAGAACAACATCTATACATGAAGAAATGGAAAATAAATAAAAGTAATAATCCAAATAAGAAAGAATGGATACAGACAAGATCAAAATCCAGACTTGAAGAATGGAAAAAAGTAATTAAACATAGAGAAGAGCTCAAGGCACTTCTCGATGCAATTAAGAAAGGATTGACTCCAAGATTCGAACCAAACAAAGAGAATGAATTTATCCAACTTGACTAGGAGGGTGCGCCTAATACATCGATCGTATACCTATAGACAAAATATATTTAAGAGCACACACGTCACTTTTGGGAACTTCCAAGCTGGACCCCTTTAACCTTTAACGAGCATCCAAGTATTTCACATCAATGCATGCATGTCGAAAACTCTTTAGATAGGTATGAACATACCCTGATGGGTGCGACCCACATGGCTTGGCCCCACTTATGCTTTGGTTCTAGTTCTATGGTGTTGGATAACAATACTCAAAATGAGTTACAAATCATCTTAGATTAACGAAGCATACAGAAGGATATTAAAATCGATAATTTATGAATCAACTATCGGAAACAAACCAGTACTACTCCAGGAAAAACAATAAAGTCGAACAAGTTAGGGTAGTGTTGCTTCCGATCTTGACTCGATAATATTCTTAACTTTAAGAATATTAAGAGTTTAAATGCCCAAAACAAGCAACAAAATCGTCTTGAATCAATGAATACAATTAAGATATCAAGATCGACAGTCTTTAAGTCAATTATCGAGAATAAGAAAATGATCGTATATGAAAATTAAATCTTCTACCCTTTTCACAATTCGTCGATCCTAAACTAGCACTACCCTAAGGAAAACAATGAAGTCAAACAAGTAAGGGTAGTGGTGCTTCCTACCTTATAACGACAATATTGTTAAATTTAAGAATTGCAAGAGTTCCTTCAACGTTTAGTGCTAAGTGTAAGACTCGATATTTTCACTAAACGAATCAAACATTTAAAGCATTTGACCCACACTTGTGCTTGATTGTGACAACATTAATATTTGTAAAACACTTTAGAAACTGTCTCTAAAATTCTTTTAATGAGCTAATAGTATTTCTAAGTGTATTAAAAAGAAGGCTTAAAAACAAATGTCATTTAAACATTGTTTACTATAAACTCAAAACCAATTACACTTTGCTTTATTTTTGAAACATTCCTTTTTAAAAGATTTTCTCATTTTTAAACTATCACTTGTAACTTTAAACAAAATTTATTATCACAGAAGATAATAAATCAATTTAATGTACTTTTATAAATTCAAAACAATGTTAATCATTTTGAAAGATAATTGAAATAACTCTTTTATAAATTTTAAACCACATTAATTATCCTGAAAGAAAATTAATCCAATTTATAATCCTTTTTACAAATTTTAAAACAACATTAATCATCCTAAAGGAAAATAAATCAAATTTATAATCTTTTTATAAATTTTAAACAACATTAATTATCCCATAAGATAATTAATCAAATTTATACCCAAAGGAAAATAAACCAAATTTATAATCTTTTTATAAATTTTAAACAACATAAATTATCCCGTAAGATAATTAATCAGATTCATAACTCCTTTTATAAATTTCATACAACATTTACCCTTTATCTCAAAATTCTCAAAAATACTTTGAAAATATAGTTTAACCAATTTTGAAAAGGCAAAAACGCAACCAAACATTTATTTTGTAAAAATACAAACGCAAGTTCAACACACATGGGTTTAAGAAGAAGATATTTTACAAGTGACGGTATAGCGATAATTGCATAACAACACCTATTAAATCTAATAGTATGTCACAAATATTTTCACCAAACATCAATATAAGCAACATAAGAATATAAGTAAATCAATATTGGCTAGAAACTTCATGGGATCTCCCTACATAAGTCCCATATAAATCACATATATGTATGTATTTTTCAAAGTGTTCCATAGCGACCTATTCGCTGTGTACACTTCAACTTCCTCTTGCTTTTGTTCCCCGTAAAATAATGGTTATTTATGACATATGCTTCCAAGCGAGAATAAAATCCAACAAACAATCAAATAATGATATAAAAGCTATCATCTAAGCATTCAACAATAACCTATAGCAACATGGATATCATATAGTTTATTTTAGAGGTGAGTTAACTCACCAAAATTCCAATTAACGCTTTTTCTTCTGGTTCGATCTAAAATCAAAAGGCGTTCGATTTTTGTCTGAAATTCTTCAATTTTAGTCTGAAATTCTACTAGCTCCATATTCAACGAATCCAACTCTAATGCGTGGATAACAACGATACGAGTCCAATTTAAAAGACCATATCCAAATCTAATCTCGCATACAATAGTTATTGAATTTATAAGATTTGGAATTAAATAATTCATTAATAACTTAAGTAATAAATTGATCACCTAATTAACTAATCTCCCCCAAATTCCTAAACTCATGCATAGTGATATGCGTAAAGAAAGCCAATGTCTCAACTCCTCTAATGTATTCCCTAAGCTACATCGATGATATCACACACGATCAGTTCCTACTTGGTCCATGGCACATGCTCTTTACAGTGGGCACCACGACAACAAGCCCAATCCCCCTAGTAAAATCGTGACTTGGACGACCGGCCAATGACAAAAAGATGTTGCCTTTCATCATGGCTGATCGAACCTCATCACAAAGCCACCGCAGACGCCCCTTCGAATGAGAAGCATAGCGCCTCCCTTCGTTTCTCTAATCCGCCTCCAATTAACCACGAATTAAAACCCTAGCATTAGCTGTTAAGAGTACATCATTCACAATCTCAAGCATACCCAACAAATAACACATGGATTTGAAGCCCATCTGTGTACGAGTTTAACGAATCCGATGGCTTTTATTTCGTTGGTTATAGCTTAATATTTTAATTATTGCTAATTAAATCTTTAGATTTGATTTTTTAATGGAGGTGGCTACATTTTAGTTTTGGGAAAATCAATATATCTTAAGTGTTAAGATTACTAAATTTTGAAATCTTCGACACTTCTCTGCACAACATTTCGTTTGCATATGAACCGTGAACGATAGAAATAAGAATACGATCGCGCACAACAATGAGACGTAATCACAAAACAACAATAAAATTTACTGGTCATCTTATTCTGAGAAGTGTCAAAAATATCATCGTTAGCTAAAAAATACGCCAAACGATAATTTAAATATTTTTCAAATTGAAAATTATGAAAAATTCTATAAATTCATTTAAAATGACATCATAAAAATCAATTCATTTTATTAATAAATGATTTTTTGGTTATTTAGAAACTATTTATTATTATAAGTGAATTTACAAATTGTGTTCACCATTATTATTTATTAATTAAAAGAAGTTAAATAAGCCTATTAAGTCCATTTAATTTAATATTTAATACACAATTCAAATATTCAAATAATCCCTATATTTAAATATATGTTATTTGTATTTTTCCATGATGTTACAGGATATTTAGGGATATGGAGCTAAATGATGCAATTAAGCATAGGTTGGCATTGCAAAATCTGATAAGTGCAACCATGGATTGGTGGAGTTCTATTATAGCTGGTGTCCAAGAGAATAACTTCTCCAGGGCCCAATTTAAAGATGAGTTTGAGATGAAGTTTGTTTTGGAAGCAGAAAGAACTTTGTTGTTTGGGAGCGTCTTGAATCCGAAGTCAGGGGCCAAGACTATTATAGAGTATGAGAACCAATTCATTGCATTGTCTCGGTTCAGGTTACGATTGGTTGACACGCCATTAAAGAAGAACAAGATGTTCATTATGGGTATGCGTCCTAAGGTCCATCGGGATATGACTAATCACCTTATGGGATCTTTTGTGAATTTGGTGAATATGGTTTTGAGATTTGAAAGTTTGACACCAAAACCTCCTGTTTCTACATCAGCAGAGAATAACAAACGTAAGTTTCAATCGCCAAAGAATAGGTCTGACCTTATTTGTTATAAGTGTGGGAATAAGGGTCACTTTTCTAATAGGCATAGATTGGGTAGAGGAGGCATATGGTGAAAGCACCGATTGAAAAGGTTTCGGGGATTAAGGTACAGTTTGCATCGAAAGGGTTTTAGGTTGCAATCTTCCAAGCCATTTTGTTAGAGATTGTCCTATGCTTAAGAAAGGGGAGCATCCTAAGGTTTTTGCTATTTCTGCAGCATCTTCCACTTCTACGGATGCAAAGGGGAAGTAGATTCTTAAGGGTATCCTATCTATTTATGGCTTTCCTATTCGTGTTTAGCTTGATACTAGTGCCTCTCGTAGTTTTCTATCCTGTAACTTTGATTGTTTAGTCATGCTCGGCATATTAGGAACATGGACTATTGTTTATTGATTATTAATTTGTGCTCAACTAGTTTATGAGCAATTTTATCTTTCTACGTCATGGGTTATGTAGACAGTAACTGTGGGTACATTGAAACGAATACCTTGTAAATTTGGTTCATGGTTTGACTATAAGGCGTTCAGTGATAATGTTGGTTTAGAAATAAAATTTAGTAAAAAGATGTTTTGTAATGACTGGGAATTTTGATCCTCGAAAATCGACATAAAAACATCCACTATATAGAATGCCAAGCAATCATGTGCTGGAAATATTAGATGATTAGGGTTAAGAAGAAAAGGATAAGAAAAGAAGAAGAAAACAAACACAAAATCTCGTAGCGGAACGATAAAATATAATAATCAAATAAAAAGTTCATGAAGCTGTATATATTATACATTTGATTATAATTTATACAATGTTTATCAGAGTTATATATACATCAAGAATAAATAAAGTAATGTAGCAGACAACATGATATAGGGATAGTAATAGTACTAATATACCAAATCTTCGTCTTCGTCCTCCATAGTAAATCTTCAATAAGCTGAAAACTCAGGACTGACCCAAGAATAATAAAAAGACAAAACACTCGAGTCAGGACTAAAATATCATTATATAAGTCAAATCGATATCGAATATAACATGAGTTTCGTGGTGTCAGAGATGTTTATGGTGTTTCACATCTCCTATCCGGTGTATAACGTACGTGCAATAACCCAAGAGATGTTACGTGATTTTCCATCTCTTAAGAATTTGACAAAATATTTGTATATAGTATAATACACTACATACATAATATCTAGTCAATAAAATAAATATTTTTCTTACTGTTAAAGCTTTACATTGATCCCCTTTAACGCATTTTTAAGCATTGTCGTACAGTTTGCATATATATCACCAGTTAAATTATCGGTGGATAGGGATGCACAGTGATACGACAACACTAAACCAAAATCGCATGGGTCTTGTATAAGGATAGAAGTATGACAGGGCACGTAAGGCAATGCCCAAGATAGAATACTACCTGTTTATCCTTCCTGGCCAGTGGTAACGCATCATAGCCATTATCGCCCGCCGCATCCAACACTCCCATAAAATCGTAGAGTGCGCCCCAATCAATCACAATGTAAATGATGGTAAAATGAAGAAGTGCATCCACTAGGGGTAGCTAGCCCGCTTTACTGGTACGGCTCCTATTCTAGTCATTTCAAATTGGTACAAGTGTCAGGCTAATCCATCATCGTTCTCTTTCTTCAAATATAGGAAATGTCGCCAAATCCAACCATTTCGTTCTAGAGTCTCCTCCACATACACAGTTATTAAAGTAGTTCCTATATCGATAGAGAGTATGCTCATATCTGGCTTCGGTCTCTTTAACAATCAAACGTCGTTTTACACACCGGTTGGTAATTTTACATTTCAAAACGGTTCATACTTGATACCAAAATATCATATTTGCTTCAAAATCAAATCCATATCGAAATTATCATATTTACTCAAAATATACTATTATAGTTCAAAATCATTTTCGTCTTAATATCTTGATTTCGATTACAAAATTGTTTTGAGTTTCAATTTGGGTTATAACCTCAATTTACCCAATTCGTATTTAAATCCATGATTTAAACATAAACATTCCACCCTTGACCAGTTTGAATTTTTGAAAAATAATTTAAATAGTTTTTAAAATAGTTTAAATAATTAAAATAGTTTAAATGGTTAAAATAGTTTAATATAAAATAGTTTAAATATTTAAATGGTTTATATAGTAAAATAATTTGGAAACCCAAAATAATTTATATATTTATTAAATATAGATTTCTAAATAGTTTATACTAAAATAATTTATTTGAAAATAGTTTTAAAGTCAAACTGATTCAATTCCAACTTCCCAATTCAAGTCAATTCTGATTTCCATTCAATCGATTCAGTATTGATTTCACTCCAAATCAATTTCAACTTCGGTTCCTTATAATTCGATTTTAATTCTAATTAATTTCAATTCAATTACAATTTGAAACCATTTCAATTCAATTCTCAAATTCAAACCATTTTGATTTCCAAAATATCGATTTAAAACACTTAATCAAATTTACCTTTAATATTCAATTTAAAATCCAATTTTCAAATATAATTCCATTTCGAGCTCAATTTTGAAATATCATTTTATACCACTTTTTACTTAGAAATATTCAAAGTTTGATTAAAAATCCAAAATTTTAAAAACAATCCAATTTTCGAATTTCAAATCTTATTCTGATTATAACTTCAAAATCTCAACTTCGATTATTTAAACAATTACGATTACCAAATTCTAAATTTCAACATTCAAGGCAGGAGTTCGAATATAATTTGATTTTTAATTCTTTTAAATCAAAACCATTTAAATAATTTCAAATCAAAAATTTCAAAATCATTTAATTTAACCAATCTGGTGTCCGTATATAATTTTTTATCCTATGGCCAAGTGATCAGTTATTTCAATTTAATTTTAGGGATGGATATATATCATTTAATTCCAAATCACAATGTCATAGGTATATATCATTTCAACATATTTCTTAATTTATTCTAAATAATTCAATTTACATTTTTGTACACTGTAAATAAGATACAGGGTGATAACAGGGCATCTTAGAACAAATAAACTTCCAAATCATCCAAAATATCAACCAATAGCATCCTTCGCAATCAATCATCCATACAATCAATATAATTCACAACAATTTGATAATTATTAAAATCGGATGTTTTATTGGCAATTAAAGTCCTATTTCAAATTTAACTGTCAAGTTTAATTTTTAACACTTAATTCAATGACAGTTTAGATGGCAATTAAATTTATCAAACATTAATCAATAAATTTATATCACTTCACAATTTCTAACTTAGCTAGCATAAAAGTATTCTAGTATGTGTGAGCGTCATAAAACACTCACCTTGATTTTTGTTGTCTCCGAGGCGTTCCAGTTTGGAACTAAACCCAAACGACGTCCGCTTTTAGTCAAAATTCTGACAGTCTCCAAATATGTCCAAACTAGTCTCGTTGCGATGTTCACTTCGTCACGACCGCAACACAAAACGTCTCATCCCAATCATACCTCGTATGAGAGAGTTATAAACTTTTTAGTTCATTGATGAAACTAGATTAAATTAACAATAATAAAATTTTTATTTTATTTTTCTTAAACCCAAACCCACATGCCACAAGCCCGACCCGCTAAGCTGCCTTCTTCTTCTAGATCGCTGCTCCTCTTCTCTTCTCTTCTCTTTATTTTTTTAAGGAAAAACCCAAGTAAGCCATGCACGGTGCAATACCATCCACCCCACCATCCATTGACCCGAACCACCAATAGATCCCTCTGCTGTTCCTCTCTCCACTGCCGCCGCTTCGCACCTCTGGCCGTACTAAGCCAAAAGTGACACCAACACACCCCTTTGACCTGCTACACGTCGCGACAACCATCTCGACGCCGCACTCCATGAAATTCATCCCTTCGAAGCTCCTCGACCATCTGAACATGCCTCCAATTTTCCCAACGACGAACGTTGCTTGCGACAAGCGGAACTCTAGCCCATTCCTAACACGGTCGAGTTCAAAAATCATGGTCACACTTCAATTCGAGCATACCAGATCGAAGCACAAGATGAAATTTGATTTTTAGGACTTGTTTCGAAATTTTTAGTCGAGTAAAATATGAGACAAAGGTTTTTGAAGTTGCCATTTTTTCCTCTTTTATTTTTACTTTGTAACTGTGCTCTGTTTGAATGAGAAGAAAGAAGGAAAAGATTGATTTAAAAGGAAGGACGGGTAGTCATGGTATATGTTGGTTGAGATTAAAGAATTTGGGCTAATGTGAAGGTAGGGTCAAATCAACATATTTATTATTACTCTTTTAAATTCAAATATCTAGATATTTATTTCGAACTCCTATCAAGGCATGCTACTAGATGTTCATAATTTTATACCCCTATTTCGAATGTTATGGAGCAAATTTCAAGTCCCAATTCGATTGTATGGACAAGATAGCTTTTTAAACCCAATTATTATATTGAATTTTCGATGTTAAATTTAACATGTTTTTATCTCTCATGATACGAAATTTGAAATCCGATAATAATACACTATTACGGCTCCAATGGAACTAGTTTCGTCGAAATCCAAGACTGTGCCCCGGATCGCTATTTTTACTCGTCAATTTAACCAAGCTATTTTTAAAATCGAGTAAATCGCTTTTAAATTAAATTTAAAAATTCTATTACCTTTTTTATTTTGAATATAAATTTAATAAGTCTCTAAACTATTTTTTTACAAATAAAATCCCAAGATTTAAATTACTTTCACGATTTCAATTATTTAATTCAACAATTAAATTATCAGTAAATCATTATATTTGAAATTCAACTTGTTAAATCGATAAAATTTAACTTTCCAGTATTTAAAATAAATTAAATAAACAATTTTGAATGACCAATGATTTTGGGTCGTTACATGTTTACTATAATCAAAAGGAAAGACAGAATATTTTGGAAACAAATATCCATGAAAAGATTTATATAAGAAAGTGATTTTATATAAGTAAAGTTTATAAAATATGGTTTATAAACGAAAAGGATTTAAATAGAGAATTTGAGAACTTAAATCCTGATTTCTTTTAAAATGTTTTTCAATATTTTGGTGAAAATAATATTAGTATTTCTGAAAGTGAATATTAAGAATTGGTTTATATCATGATACTTAGTATTGTTATGCGTTGTATTTGATACCATTTTGCATTGATTTTGGATAAGCACCAAAAGTATGGTTTTGATGTACTAAACTCGCTTCTGTCGCTTGAAAATCAATTTAGTGATGACTATAGCGTCATCAGTGTTCATTTTAGGGTTTCTGAGTGGTTATGCTACAGATTTGTTTTGGTACAACATATTTTGATTTAAATCCCAAAAGTATAGCTTGATATACAAAAGTTATACGTATATATTATTTAAAAATTGTTTGAAATGAAAACTGGCGTTTGGTTCTAAAGTTTTCTTATTAAGTTATTTCACGGACACATGTGACCTATGCATTAGAAAAGTGTGGTATGTGCATCATGATATGATATATTATTTGGTAGTTTTTAAATGATAAAATGAAATGGAATTCATGGAGATTTTGGATAGTCAGAACCTTTCGAATCGTTTAGAACTTGTAGTTAAGTTTTTTGAAAATATAAAACTGAGTTTATGTAACACTTGAATTTTAAAAGGTAGTAAAACAAGTTTGAATTATTGATCATCCCTGTTAAGTAAGATGAATTTGATATTTTGTATATACTCTTAGGATGTAGTGGAGTATTATATGAATATGAACTTAAGTTATAAACAGGTTTTTTGAACGTAAAGTTATGTTTTTGTGAAATGATTCATGAATGATTTTAGCATTGAATGACATACTATTTGTATAAATGAATGTGATTAAAAAGGAATAGGTGTAGTTGAGATAACAATAGGATAAATATGCAAGTTATACATACACTATGCCATAAAGTGTATTAGACAACGGTGATCACACAACAAGAGGTATATTTTCTATTACCCCGCTATTTACCACTATTTCACACAGCATATGGATAAAATAAACTATTGTTTGAATAGCCCCTAAAATCTTTATGTTCATGCTTGTCCTTTAGGCAACATTTTATCTGTTGTCTGATTGTAATTGTCAAAAAATTTAGTTTTGGCTCCACATTTTCCCTCTTAATTTTTCCCTGGTTGTGTTCCTTAATTATTCCCCCTTCACTTTCTTTCCATTCTGTCTTCTCGAAATATATTTCCCTCCTCTCAAAATTTTCCCCCTTCTCAAAATTTATTTCCCTCTTTTCAAAATCTAAATCGGCAGAATCCTAAACTTAAACTTGTCTTTGACCCATCTTCGACCCGTCTTATGGAATTAGGGTTTCAAATCGGCTTGATAATGAAATCACTTTGTCGATACTCTCTCACTCTCAAACAAATGACTGATAAGAAATTGGTTTCCATTTTATGGTCATGTTCATTCAACCTTGCTTCAATTTGTCAAGTATTCTTTGAAGGATATATGGTACAATTTCTGCCCCTTTCGATTTTGTATTGATCTCGTGTAACGACCTGGAATTTTCGATCCCAAAAGCTCCAGATAGTTAGGAAAAGAAGAAAAGAGATAGAAGAAGAAGAAACAGAAAACCAAACTCAGAATCTCACATTCACAGCGGATAAAATATAATATCAAATAATATTAGTTATGCAAAGGAAAAATGTACTTGTCAAATTACACTTTAATGCATCAGAGTTACAACATATACACAAACACTGGACAAATAAAAATAACCTATCCTAGATAATTCATAATATCTCTCAACGGAATATACTCCATACGTTCCTGCCATCCAGCTCGTCTCTTGAGCTCCAAAACGTCCTTACCTGAAATCTGTAATACTCGGTCTGACCCGAGCATTACATCAAAGTAACACCCGAGTCAGGCTGAAAACCAGCGTGAGTAAATTCATCTAACAAGAAATACAAATGCATAGAACTCATTTAAAACCTGGGGTAATTCGTACCTTACTACGAGTTCATAACTTGTAATAGTCAACACTTATTTTCACAAATCAACTTCTAAGCATTTTTACTTAGTTTCAAAGGTCCATTCTATTCTATCCCAGCCTATTGGTTTCACATATCAAATTTATAAAGAATTATTGTATTCCAAATCGAAGTGGTTATGGGTATTTACTAATACCCGACCCCGGTCTCTTTGAAAACCGTGACACCTTAACCCAAGTTATACAAGTGAATACCATTCAATTTTAAACATAGAATGCCAAATTTTACATAGCAATCCATTACCGATAGATAACCACATTATCACAGTTCAAACCAAACATATTATATCACAAATCATTTCATATTAGAGATATCAATCAATTCAAGGCATTGAATATCATTCAATAGCAAGATTGTTCACTTCCAAAATTTATTTAATTTATCTCTAAATAAAATTAATTTCTAACCTTTAATCACTTGGATTACCATTGCTTAACATTAATTAATTACAAATCAATTAATTAACTACCTCTAATTATCCATAGTTACCAATTAATCAATCCTTAATTACCATTTGATTAATCTTTAATTACCCTTGATAAATCTTTTAATTTTAGGATAATCATCCTTTAAGTATTAATTAATAAAACTTAATTATTAATTAATGAAACATAATCCCGCTCAGAAATTAACTATCCTTAATTACTTCAAAAATTAAACCAACTCCTTGATTAATTACATTAATTAATCCTTTAATTACACTGAGTAATTAATACCTTTAATTACTTCATTAAGTAATTACTCATACTTAATTCATAAGTGATTATCTTTAATTAATCACTAATTAATTACTTAGTTAATTATTAACTAATCATTTAAGATCAATTAAATAATTTTCTTAACTACTTTTACTTAAAAGATTCTCAATTAAGAAAATTATTTATCTTAATTTAATTATTAACTATTACTTAGTTAATTATTAACCAATCATTTAAAATTAATTACCACTGAAGTTTTGGAACAAAACCTTACTCTTTAACTTGATTTTTCTTTGAAGTTTGAAACTGTTTTTGTATTCATCAACAAACCCGAGCCATAAGCTGTTTTACCCGAGCTTGAACCCAGGCCAACCCAAAATCTCCCTGCTTTGAGAAAAACATGACCACTTACTCGAGTTCGACCCCGGAAAATCATCTTCCCCAAACCTTATTTGTTCCAGATACCCAAAATCGTGCACCGACGATACATGTGTACGTGTACACGGACTCCAGTTGCTTCCGATCGATGTCGCAACCTCCTACTAGTTGACGCCGATCAACACTTTTCCATCGACCACCAGAACTAACAAGATCATCGTAGAATCGAAATCGAGCAATCTTTGAACTACCTGGAACCAAACACTCGTTTGAAAAACCCTTCGGGTCGTCGCTACAGGCCATCAAAAGCCATGCTATTTTGGCCGAAAGTGCCCCGACCGCTGACGAACTCATCCTCCCTAGTCCGATCGTCAGAAACGTTGTGACGACGAAGAAAATGCCTCGCTTTTTCAACCAATAGAACGTAGGGTCAAAACCCTAAGTTAATTCCAATCTTCATCTATGATAAATAAAAAAATGTCTTGCAATTTTCCTATGATCTACGATACTCTAGCCTCTTCCAAGCCAAATCTCGATCTTCAAAAGTTTGTGGATCACCAGAAACTCACGAAAACAAATTTTTCGTTCAACTCGTGGTTACACAGTGAATACTTTCTTAAAAAATTTGATTCCACTTTTAAAAATCAACATTTTCGAAAATGATTTGGATAATATAATTAAAAACAGAAAACATGATTCTTGAATTTTTGATATATCCTGAGTTCCTTTTTTTTGTTTTCCAGAAATATTTAGATTAATTATGCTTAGAAATTATTATTAAAACCTAAAACATGATTATACAAACATGTTTCATTTGAATCCTAAAGCCTATAGAAGATTAGAAGGGAGTATTTGAATTTTGACAGGTTTCGAAAACCTGGAATAGAGTAGGTTTTAAATGTACAGACATGCACAAGCACGTATACATACATACATACATATACATACATAGATATATATATATATATATATATATATAAATTCAACATAATTTCATTCAAGAATCATCGATTACAGCTTTACTTCACACAATCATCACAACATCAAGATTTAAAGGTTAGATCAATAAGGTTTACTAACTAGGCATCTAGAACAGAGACAGAGAACCTGTTCTTGATTTCCAGACTTGTTCCAGACTCTTGATTTCTTTGCTTATTGAAATTTAAATCTTGTTGCTTGATGTTTGAATTTAGTTTCTTGTTGGTTGATTTCCTGTCTGATTGCAATTTGAATATTTTGCATTGATGTTGAACTTGCCTTAATTTCTTCTTCCCTCAGATTTAGTTTTCAATTTCATTTTCTCTGATCTTTGATTTGAATTCCCAAGTTTCCAGTTTTTATTTCTTCTTTTGATTTGAATTAGATTTTAGTTGAAATGAAAAGAAGAATTCAGCTAAAAAGAAAAACAAACCTCTTCTTTCATATATTTTTTTAAATTTAAATTTTTAATTCTCAAAGAGATGTTTCCATTTGTCCGCTTATGTGTTGATTTGCTTACACATATACATAAAATTGTACAAATGTTTTTAACCCACTTTAATGTACTTACAAGTGTTAAACTTGTCTTTATTAACACATTTAAGCCATATATATATATTTATGTAATATTATTTACATGTATATAATGTATTTATCTTTTTATAATTTTAAGCTTTTAGATTTCAAAAAATATACAAAAGTGACTTCATGTAAACAATTATTTATAAATAACTTATGCTTTGATCAAATTAAATGTATCATATATTTATATGCTTGAGAATTTATTTTAACTCTATATAAAAATTTTCAAACCAAATTTGCCTTATGTTTGAATTTTAAATATGAAAGAATATTAAAAACAAATGAACTTATAATTTAAACCTTATCTTAATTCAAGCTTAAAATATATCTTTTAAATAAGAATTTATCCTTGTTAAAATTTTAAATTCCAAACATCAATTAAAAAGTATTATGTTAAATTTTAATTTCGAAATTACAAACTATACATACATATATATATATTTAAAGTTTGAAAACACTTTATTAAATTTAAAAAAATATTTTTTCATTCTCAATATATACAAATATATACACTTTTAAATGGAAAACATTTTTAACATTAGTTTTGAAAATTACTATATTGAATTTTAAAACAAATTTTAAATCATAATACATACATACATACATACATATACATATACATATACATATATATATATATATATTACAATTTGAAAACATAACTTTTATTAAATTTAAAGACTTTCTATTTACAATATATATACCAATATATATATATATACACACACATTATAAATAGAAAACATTTTGATTAGCTTTGAAAGACAAATCTTACAAAATTTAAATTGTTAGAAAATATATTAATAAATATTTCCAAATTAAATATTATTAGCTTTTAAAAGAATAAACTTGTCAAATTATAGAATAAAATCATCAATATCAATTTAATTATCAATAAAGATTATTGATATTGCTCAAAATTCTGGGTCATCACATTCCTCCCCCTTTTGCATCTTTTCGTCCTCGAAAAGGAACGAAACCAGAATTTATTCAACACTTAAAATCAGATAAATTTTCTTTAATCATTTTTAGAACACTTTTAAAATCTATATAATATTACAAAACAGTTTTTATGAAAATACTTTTTTGTAACTCGATGTCCCAACTAGTCCATCCTTGTTCTTACAGAAATTCGGTCATACATTGATCAGGCGTAGGACTGAAAATCTATAAGTACTTGGTAAACCCGTTTTCAACACCCAGTGAAAATACTTGGAAAATAATTTTTTATTGAAAATATAGAAAACATTTTTGAAATAGAGGAAATATCTTTGGTGAGAATGCTCTGGAAATCATCACTCCCATCCATGGTTGCAGTTACATCCTGGGTTACGTTGCCATCGCAGCAAAAGTCCACGTAACTATAGGCACTCTGCGCCCCTCAATTACGCCATGGAAACCACGATAGATCGCAGTTATATTCCAAGATTACGTTTCCATCACAGCAAAAGTCCATGTAACTGTAGGCATCGGCGCCCTCGATTTTTGCTGCCAAATGAAACTTCTCCACTCCCACATAGGTCACAGTCTACGGATGTAAAATCAAACGTAGACTGTTGGCTCTCAGCAGCACATACGACTTCTACTATGTCATCATAGGTCGCAGTCTACTGATATAAAATCAAACACAGACTGTTGGCTCTCAGCAGCACACATGACTTTCTCTATGGTCTGCAGTAGATCACAGTGACATCGAGTTACACTGTCGTTACAGCATAACCCAAATGCCTCTGTAGGTATCAGCGCCCTCGATTTTCGCTACACACTACATATAATCCTTAGGAACTAGTTTTGTCCGGACTCCTCACAGGATCGACTTTAGAACCCCCCCCCCCTTAGGGTTCAAGGCAGTACCACCCTGTGGCACTCCTGAGAAGTTCATGTCAAGTGAGCGTCTTTTTCTCCAGAGCCATTTTCAAAACAATTTATATTATACACATATAGTATTCCAAATCATACACCTAGTATGAATCCTATATAAATCTCCTTTCTCAAAATCGATTATTCCAAATCGATAATTCTCAAATTAGGCTTTTCCAAATCTAATTTTGATTTTACCCAAAAATCAAAAGCCTTTTCCAAATTCATAGGTTCCCAAAACCTTTTCCAAAATCATCCTCATAAGAACCTTTATATATATATATATATATATATATATATATATAACTTTTAAAAACTTTGGATCTCTTCAAACTTGTATAAATTCTATTTTTATACTTCAAATACTTTCAAAAATCCTTTCCTTTCGACAATTGATTCAACAAGGGGAGATTTATCTTATATAATAAAGATATATAACTTTATTTATTCAAATAAAACATTCAAATTTGATTACTTTTTTATAAAATTATTAACCATATTACTTACTTCCACAAGGAAATTTTCTACCATAGAAATATCCAATTTCCACTTTACTTCATCATATATTTCACAAAATATAACTTTCATTTCAAAAACCATTTCACATTTCTTATCTACAAATTCCTAGTATCAATTTCATTCAAACCCGTACGATGTACACATATCATCCATACGCCATACCAATCTGATCTCTCACTCGATCACACAATTTCACTTCCGAACTAGTATCGTCCAACCGACTTCCTAGTGCGGACTCAGATCTGGTTTCTTGATCAGAAACCGTCATTCTCCTTGCATAGCCATAACTATGATAGAGAATATCCAAAACCGAGCAACAACCCATATCTAGGTTTGTCGTCGAAAATCCAGTGAAAAATCCCAACTCGGATCGATAATACTATCTCGAAATTCGGTGCTCGAATCTGGATCAAATCACTATGCGAATAGAATGATATACGTACATCCTACGTATTTATCTCCATTGATTATTAGCTAAATCAATTTCTCCTATCTATTCACATTCACTTTAATTTTTATCCACTTATTCACAATTGTTTCAATTCCATTTGGATTATCACTTTAACCCTTATCTCAATTGGTAATTAATCATAAACAGTTTGCACTCTGACCAACTTTTAAATTTAGAAAATAGCTTGAAAATTTTAAAATAGATAAGTAGTTGAAAAATAATTATTAGTTTGTAAAATAGCTGTAAAATAGTTAAGTAGTTATAAAATAGTTGGAAAATAGTCAAATGGTTATAGAAATTTTAAATAATTGCAAAATATTTGTAAAATAGTAATTAGTTATAAAGTAGTTGAAAAACAGTATAAAACAAGTGAAAATTGTTAAATAGTTCCAAAAATAATTGTAAAACAAGTATAAGATAGTTTGGGGTTTAAGAAGAAGATTGTATAGTAAATAGTTTGGAAAAATAGATTTGTATTAAAACAATTTATTTTGAAAATAGTCCGAAGCCAAACTGTTCAACTTCCCAATCTCCATTTCCAATTAATTTCCCATCAACTCAATTTAAATTTCCACTCCCATTTAAATTGACTCAATTACTTCAATTTCCATTGAGATTGGTTTAATCCCAATTCAAATTGAATTAACCTCAATTTCTTTCCAAATTCAAATCAAATTCCATTTGAATTTTAAACCTATTCAACTTTTAATCACAATTCCAAATTATTCAAATCAATTTGGATTAATTTCAGATTGAACCAGCTTCAATTTCAAATCATTTCAATTCTAGTCTAAATTAATCCAAATTTCCATTTGAATTTGAACTCATTCATCTTCAATTTTATTTCAAAACAATCCAATTCAAATTTTCCATTTGAATTTTTAAACTTATATATCTTCAATCACAATTCCAATTAATTCAAATCAAATCCAATTTGGTGTTATTTAAATCTCAAATTTAAACCATCTCGAATTATAAGTTCGAATTAAATTTTAAAGGTTGATTTAATCCTTTAAATCAAATCAACTTATATCTTTAAACCATTTAATTCAGAATCCAAATTCCATTTTTAACCTATTTCAAAGTTCAAATAATAATTCAAATCCATTTTAAACAACTAAATCTTAGAAATTCAATTTATCATCAAATTTCAAATTTTAAAACCAAACCTTTGAAGTGTTATCTTAAACAATCAAATCTTAAGTCCAAAATGATTCCATTTCATCTTAATAATGGATATATTATCACACCCCATTTCTTCTTCATTTAAACAAATCCAATTTCAGCTTAAAGATTATTAATAACAATAGGATGGTATCATTCAAATTATTTTAAAACATCCATCCATTTCAAATTTCTAGATCTCAAACCCATTTTGAGATCACACAAACTCCAAGTTCAAATCAACCATTTAACTTTCCATGTTAAATCTCCATTTCATCTTGAAATTTTCAATTCAGGTTGTTTGTCTAAAACTTATTTAACTTTTCCAAAGTTAAATTTCAATTTACTTAATCTGGCCAACCTTACCTAATTTTAGTTCCCATTTCAAATTATAAACTTCACATTAATAATCTTTCCACTTATAAGTTCAAAAACTTATTACTTTGGGTATCACATCTCATTCCAAATTTAAAACTCAACATTTAGAGTTCATTTCAAATCATCTTTGATATTATGTATATTCCTCATATATACATGTTATTTCCTTTACACACCAAATCATCCTTAAAATTTAGACCACCTTTGGTTTTTAATTCAAAACAAATTCTTTTAAATTTTCAAACAACTCTTGTTTGAAATGTGACCCTTTTATTCAAATACATTAAATAATATTCTTTAAATTCTGAACCCAGATTTAAAACTTCACAATTCAGATCATTTTCAATTCCAATTTATACGTCATACTTACCTAAATGTTTTACTTTCCTAAAACATTTCATTTTTCTTACTCATTAATACCCATTTTATTATCAAACACAACAATCATTTATGATAGTAACCAAGGAAACCAATTCATTATTATCTTATTTTGAACCTCTTCTCCAAATTCAAGATTTTAATTTTAGTTTGAATCCATTTTGAACTTGTCTTTATTCAATTTAAATTTGGTTGTATTTCTATTACCACTTAATTCTCATTGTTAAAATTTTCAAATAATACAACAACCAATTACCTTAATATATAATGGTTTGAAGAATCATTG
The DNA here is from genome assembly GCA_030765085.1 of Allium cepa. NCBI lineage: Eukaryota > Viridiplantae > Streptophyta > Magnoliopsida > Asparagales > Amaryllidaceae > Allium > Allium cepa. The sequence goes on from CM060940.1 coordinate 858,757,783, forward strand.
CTTTATATATATAAACTTATATAAAAATCATTTACTTTTAAAACCATTATATAAGAAAATAACAAGTACGCTCTCTCATATATATATACACTCAACTCATTCTAGGGTACCATTGACCCTATCCTTAATGAGTAATTCCACTAGAGCCAAGGTTGCCGCTTAACCTGGCTCTGATACCAAATGTAACGACGCGGTCTCTTTGAATACCATGACACCTTAACCCAAGTTATACAAGTGAATACCATTCAATTTTAAACATAGGATGCCAACTTTTACATAGTAATCCATCACCGACAGATAACCACATTATCACAGTTCAAACCAAACATATTATCACAAATCATTTCATATTAGAGATATCAATCAATTCAAGGCATTAAATATCATTTAATAGCAAGATTGTTCACTTCCAAAATTTATTTAATTTATCTCTAAATAAAATTAATTTGTAACCTTTAATCACTTGGATTACCTTTGCTTAACATTAATTAATTACAAATCAATTAATTAACCACCTCTAATTATCCATAATTATCAATTAATCAATCCTTAATTACCATTTGATTAATCCTTAATTACCCTTGATAAATCTTTTAATTTTAGGCTAATCATCCTTTAAGTATTAATTAATAAAACTTAGTTATTAATTAATGAAACATAATCCCACTCAGAAATTAACTATCCTTAATTACTTCATTAATTAAACCAACTCATTGATTAATTACATTAATTAATCCTTTAATTACAATTAGTAATTAATACCTTTAATTACTTCATTAAGTAATTACTATTACTTAATTCATAAGTGATTATCTTTAATTAATCACTAATTAATTACTTAGTTAATTATTAACTAATCATTTAAAATCAATTAAATAATTTTCTTAACTACTTATACTTAAAATATTCTTAATTAAGAAAATTATTTATCTTAATTTAATTATTAACTATTACTTAGCTAATTATTAACTAATCATTTAAAATTAATTATCACTGACGTTTTGGAGCAAAACCTTACTCTTTAACTTGATTTTTCTTTGAAGTTTGAAACTGTTTTTGTATGCATCAAGAAACCCAAGCCATAAGCTGTTTTACCCAAGCTTGAACCCAGGCAAACCCAAAATCTCCCTGCTTCGAGAAAAACATGACCATTTACTCGAGTTCGGCCCCAAAAAATTATTCTTCCCCAAACCTTATTTGTTCCAGATACCCAAAATCGTGCACCGACGATACACGTGTACGTGTACACGAACTCCAGTTGCTTCCGATCGATGTCGCGACTTCCTGCAAGTTGCCGCCGATCAACACGACTTCATCGACCACCAGAACTGACGAGATCATCGTAGAATCAAAATTGAGCAATCTTCGAACTACCAGGAACCAAACACTCGTCTGAAAAACCCTCCGCCTCGCCGCTATAGGCCATCAGAAGCCACGCCATTCTGGTAGAAGGTGCTCCGACCACCCACAAACTCATCCCCCCCCCGGTCCGATCGTTTGAAACGCTGTGACGGCGAAGAAAACGCCTCGCGTTTTCAACCAATAGAACGCAGGGTTAAAACCCTAAGTTGATTCCAATCTTCATCTATGATGAATAAAAAAAATGCCTTGCATTTTTCCTATGATCTACGATACTCTAGCCTCTTCCAAGCCAAATCTCGATCTTCAAAAGTTTGCGGATCACCAGAAACTCACGAAAACCCATTTTCCGTTCAACTCGTGGTTACACAGTGAATACTTGCTTAAAAATTTTGATTCCACTTTTTAAAATCAACATTTTCGAAAATGATTTGAATAATATATTTAAAAACAGAAAACATGATTCTAGAATTTTTGATATATCCTGAGTTCCTTTATTTTTTTGTTTTCTAGAAATATTTAGATTAATTATGCTTAGAAGTTATTTTTAAAACCTAAAACATGATTATACAAACATATTTCATTTGAATCCTAAAGCCTGTAGAAGATTAAAGAGGGAGTATTTGAATTTTTACAGGTTTTGAAAACCTAGAACAGAGCAGGTTTTAAATGTACAAACATGCACAAGCCTCTGTGTGTGTGTGTATATATATATTCAACATAATTTCACTCAAGAATCATCGATTACAGCTTTACTTCACACAATCATCACAACATCAAGATTTAAAGGTTAGATCAATAAGGTTTACTCATCAGGCATCTTGAACAGAGACAGAGAACCTGTTCTTGATTTCCAGACTTGTTCCAGACTCTTGAATTTCTTTGCTTGTTGAAATTTAAAACTTGTTTGTTGAAATTTAAAACTTGTTGCTTGATGTTTGAATTTAGTTGCTTATTGGTTGATTTCCTGTCTGATTGCATTTGAAGATTTTGCATTGATGTTGAACTTGCCTTCATTTCTTCTTGCCTCAGATTTCGTTTTCAAGTTCATTTTCTCTGATCTTTGACTTGAATTCCCAAGTTTCCATTTTTTATTTCCTCTTTTGATTTGAATTAGATTTTAGTTGAAATGAAAAGAAGAATTCGGCAGAAAAGAAAAACAAATCTCTTCTTTCATATATTTTTTTAAAAATTAAATTTTTAATTCTCAAAGAGATGTTGCCATTTGTCCACTTAAGTGTTGATTTGCTTACACATATACATAAAATTGTACAAATGTCTTTAACCCACTTTAATGTACTTACAAGTGTTAAACTTGCCTTTATTAATACATTTAAGCCAAATATATATATTTATGTAATATTATTTACATGTATATAATGTATTTATCTTTTTATAATTTTAAGCTTTTAGATTTCAATAAATATACAAAAGTGACTTCATGTAAACAATTATTTATATGCTTTGAGAATTTATTTCAACTCTATATAAAAAATTTCAAACCAAATTAGCCTTATGTTTGAATTTTAAATATGAAAGAATATTAAAAACAAATGAACTTCTAATTTTAATCTTATCTTAATTCAAGCTTAAAATATATCTTTTAAATAAGAATTTATCCTTGTTGTTAGAATTTTAAATTCCAAATATCACTTAAAAAGTATTATGTTAAATTGTATTTTCCAAATTACAAACTATATATATATTTAAAGTTTGAAAACACTTTATTAAATTTAAAACAATATTTTTCCATTCTCAATATATACAAATATATAAATTTTTAAATGGAAAACATTTTTAACATTAGTTTTGAAAATTACTATATTGAATTTTAAAGCACAATTTCAAATCACAATATATACATACATATATATATTACAATTTGAAAACATAACTTTTATTAAATTTAAAGACTTCCTATTTACAATATATATACCTATATATATACATTATAAATAGAAAACATTTTGATTAGCTTTGAAAGACAAATCTTACAAAATTTAAATTGTTAGAAAATATATTAATAAATATTTCCAAATTAAATATTATTAGCTTTTAAAAGAATAAACTTGTCAAATTATAGAATAAAATCATCAATATCAATTTAATTATTAATAAAGATTATTGATATTGCTTAAAATTCCGGGTCATCACATCTCGACTTTAATTTTAAGAGCCAATGATGATATAGGTTTGTATAGGAATTTATTTCCTGTATTTTAGATTCAGACATGACTTTGGATTTCAAACATTGGATGTTGATTTTGTATGCTGCATATATTTTTGACCGCTTTGTTTTATAATTTTTTGCTTTATGGCCTTGACTCATTCAATTGTTGAGTTCTCTGGTATACTCGAATATATTTTTACTTGGTTAAATATATTGATTTCAAGTTTTCTGCCTTGTTCAGTTGAATTTGTATATTTGACTTAAATTTGTCGAATTGGCTATTGGTATGAGAGTTGTGCAAGGCATTAGCACTTATTTGGTAGTTGAATTGGTTGTTCAAGGCAGTGCACACTGGACTTATTTGTGGCCTATGAACTTGAACTTGAACCATTATTCACTTCATCATTCGATTTTGAGTTGCTTTCCTTCTTTACTTCATTGTTCGACTTTGTCAAGTTCATTGTTTCGCTGGTTGCCCCTTACTTGTTTTGTTGCCCCTTGAACTTATGATTTTTTCCACTTCATTGTTTGATTTTGGGAACTTCCATGTATATACATACATACATATGTATGTGTGTATGTGTGAATGTTTTTAGCACTGTCTTGTTTTAATTTGTGGTACTTGCTATTTGTAACACTGCCTTGTTTTAATTTGTTGCACTGCCTTGTTACATTGTTGGCTTTGTCCATGTACTTCCACACATATGTATATACATATCTACATGTATATACCTATCTACATGTAAATACATATATGTATATATGTATGTTAATATGCTTGAACTCTGAATGGTCATAATTTCCTAATGGACTTATGAGTGTGCGTTGCCTTGCCTGAGCCTTGAATGGCTTGAACTCTGCCTTTTTTATGTTCAACTGCCTTTTGATTGTGCTTGTCTTCATTTACTATGTGCACATGTTGTACCATTTCATGAACTGGTTTGTGAATCCCTACATTGGTTTCACTTGTATCATGCATGTGTACCATTACTGACATGTGATTAACCTTTGAGTCTAGTTTGTGAAATCTCTTCGATGTATATACATGCATACATTTGTATTTATATATGTGTGTGAAATATTACCATGTTTCTCGTTGAACTTCCATATGTGTGTCTCCTATGTGTTGCAATCTTTTTTTTAATTTGCCTTGGTCCATGTTGTTGGCCTTGTTCACATGTAGCATTGTTGCATTGTGGCCTTGTCCATGTACTTGCACACTACCTTGTTCAAGGCAGTGCATACTTCCTTGTTCAAGGCAGTGCACTGCCTTGTCAAGGGAGTGCCAGTGTGTTGCCTTGAACAAGGTAGTGCACTACCTTGACATTGCTTGAATCCTTTTCATATGCATTGGTTTCTTGTCCATAGCTTGATTACCTTTTAGATTCTTGAATTTCTTATTTTGAACAAGGCAGTGTGCACTACCTTGAACTCCATGTACTCCCTGGTTGATATAATTCCTGTGTGAATGTTCTTTTCATTCCTGTTCATTTGTTTATACTTCCTACCTTGAACTGAAGTACTTCCTGGTTGCATTTGTTTATAACACTGCTTATTGTTTATTTGTTTATGGAACTTCATGGCTGCATTTGACATGTGTTACATATATACATGTATATACATATGTGTATATGTGTGCTACTCACTATAGAAGATGCAAGTGGTCGAATTTTTGTAAATTCGTACCTAATGTTCTTTGTTTGTGTTATTTCTGCAATTAATTTTATATCATTATGTACCATGCTTGATACTTCCATGAATTTGGTTTGCTGGTGCTCGACTTGATGAATCTCCATATGTACTGAACTTTTTTGTGCACTTTGGCTTTGCTGAGTTGCCTGTTCTGTTTTAAGCTGAATCAAACTACTTGTGTAGAGTTAGAGCTTGCTTGGGCTTGAACTTGTGTGTTTGCACTAAGTAGAGCATTTAGGCTTGAACTTCGCAACTGTTCGTGTGATTGAATAAAGGATCGGCCTTGTGATATTCACAATGATACACTATGTATATCACAAGGTTCGTGCACACACACACAGATATATATATATACACACATATACATATATATATATATATTCCTGTAATAAAATGAAAAGAAAAAACAAACCCATAAACCGAGGCAATATTTAATATTCAAATTTGATTTTATTTTTGCAATTTAGGTTTGTTTCTTTTTCAAGTTTACTGCATTGTTGTTTATTTAACATGTATAGGAGATGGCTGGACATAAGCTAGAGCAAACATATCAAAATCAACATCAAAACAAACTCGCATGACTGTGAGTAAATTTAAGTTGTACTGTATTTGAAAATGTAAGTAGAGTGATAATGAAAGTTGTATTGTATTTGAATTTGATTTGAAACACAAAAATTGTTTAAATCAAATTGCGATTCATTTATTTCATTCTGTGAACAATCATTCATATCAGTCAATATTTATATGTTATCTGATAGGAAATTCAAGAAATGATATTATAACATCAAACAACATATGGTTTTTTTGTTGTGTTAGTGCATATTAGACGATGGGGCATATCTGTGGTCTGATGTGCAATAAGACGGCACGGGATTTAACGACGGACATGTACTCAATTAGACAACGGAGCATACTTATCGTCCGATGCAATTTTTCCACAGTGGTAGATCGTTTTATTCGCATGACTGTTCTTGATCTCGTATAGGATTACATGTTTTTGAGGTAGTTTACACCGGTTCGGACAAGGATTTTTCACTCAATTCTTGACAATGAACACTTGATATGGGTTCTTGATATGGTCCCGATGTTTTCAACCATAGTACACAGCTATGGAAAGAGAACAGAGGTTTCTAATCAAGAAATCGAATTATAGTACGCACTTCAAGTAATCTATACTAGTTTGGAAGTGAAATCTATGTGATCGAGCAAGTGATCAGATCAGATATTACATACGGATGGTTCATGTGCATTTTACGGGCTTTAGTACATTTATATGATGTGTATGTACTCATGAAGAGTTTGGGGACTGAAACTTAGATTCAAGTAGCATGAATAATCGTCTAACTAATAACCTAAGGCTGTTGAGCATAAGGTGTGCTTAGTAAATTGCTTATCGTCATTAGGCGATAAGAGAGTTTTGAACATGAGCAAACCAGGAGCTTTTCTTACTAGTGATTGTGAATGTTAAATAGTATTTGTATACGTATTCCTTTGTTAACACTAGATGTGCCATGGAGAAAGGGTGCTCGAGGTCGTTTAAGGAAGACGAAGGACAGTTTGAAGGAGTTCTATCCAGGTTTGCCTATAGACTAAAGGTTCCTTCTTAACTCAGAATCGTATATCTTTTGTAGTGTACTCACCACTTAAGGTGGAGTCGCATAGTATGAATTTGGTTTGCAATTTAGTTTAATATATTTTTAACAGTACACTATTTCTATATTTTATTTCTTCCATTTTCTTTAATTTTTGTTCTTGTTTGAATTTCGAGGACGTAATGTTCTAAGTAGGGAGAATATAGTGACCCAAACATTCGAACACTTAGTCTTTAAATATCGAAATGTTTTGAAATGTAGTTAAGTGTTATAAATATGATTTAAACCTTATTGAACATCATTTAATTAATAAATAATGATAAGAAACTTGTTTTTGAAAATTGTATACAAAAATATATTCTTCGAAGAAAAATCGAGAATGTGGCCGAAAATCGGCTTATCAGTGAACATGTTTTTGACCAATATAACTTGTTCAAACTCTTGTACACTTGTCTAATGACCAGAAAAACATATCATCAACTAATTAACACTTCTCTTCATAAAGAATATAGAACATTCTAGACCCTTCCATTTCGATAAGAGATATTTTAAAAAGTTAAGGGCATTAGAGTATTTTGCTAATGGAATAGATGTAAAGGAAAAACGATGGGCATATGGAGTGGTGAGCCTTCCATGGCATGGGTGGGGGGATGAGAGCGAGATTAGGCAACAGCATGTAAAGCCTATATGATAAGAGGCATACCCTTGTTAAATAATCACAAATTCACAAAGCTAAAACATGTTTTCTTTCATATCTTCTTCTTCTCTTATGTTCTAAAGAAAATAATTGCAAAACTCATTCAAATCAACTCAAATTTGGAGGGGAACCTTGAGACAACCAAAAAATAACTCCTAACTAGTTATATCTATAATAAGTGAAGCCACTCTCCCCTTATCCAAGAAGTCCTTGAGCAAATGGGGTGCTTGGAGTGCCTAAAAGCAAGGGAAAGTGGTAGAAAGAAGAGAAAGAAGGTGGTTGCAAGAAAGAGGTTGGGCTTGGCTATCTTGGACTGGCTTAGTTGTTAGATGGTAAATGAGAAAAATCACCACTTTGAATGAAAATATAACCAATAAATCTTTGTGTTTGATTGTGTTCAAGTTTTTTGAACTGATATTGACATATGTTAGAATATTGGCTTTGATTCTTTCTTTGGAAGAAAGTGGCATATGTAATCTATATGAATGGACTTGAATGGACTTTTATGACCTATGTCGTAGCCTTGAAACAAAACCATAAGTTATAGATGGATTTTACTTTAGATTGGATTTAGATTTGAAAGTGCACTTATAGTGAGAGTCACTATTGGTGCACTTAGGAATTGTCTTGTTTTTGGCGATTTGTATGGAACTTTTTTGAGAGATCCTTGGGGGTTTCTCAATATGCATGCTTTCTTACATAAAAAGTTTGGACAGTAAAAGGTTAAGTAATAGTTTGAAAAGTGACCAAAATCCTACTCGTGCAAAACTGCCTCGTTTAGGGTTTATTTTTGAATTTCAAATGTTTAAAATGGACCTATTTGTGTCATTTCATTCTTTTTACAAGCATTTGCTAACTCATATTAGAGTATTTTAAAATTAGGTTGAGATATTTATGAACTTTTAAGAATTATTTGTGAATTTTTAAAGAAGAGGTTTTTACAATGAAACTTGCTTTTACAAGTTTTAAAGGATTCTATAAACTTGTTATTTTCAAGTAATATTTTGGATAAATATTTTACATCCTATTATAAGTATTTTAAGTATTCAAAAGCGTTTTTAAATATATGTAAATATTATTTTATTAAAGTATAAAAATCTTATGTAATATATTGTCTTTTAATTTTTTATTATCAAATATCTTGTTTTATAAATAAAATTAGTGTACATACGTACATCATCTTAGAAAGAGTTTTAAAAGTATAACAAAAGGGTTAAAAAGGAGTTAGAAATTTCTTAATGGCTAAATGGTTAATTGTTTAACTACTTGTTTGAAAGTAATTAACGATGCTTAACACTGAAAGCTGACGAAATAGGTTTATTTATTTGTGAGAGTTAAGATTGATTTTCGATTAGGGATATGAGCAATAGATCTCTAACCTACTGGCTTCCCTCATGACCGAGGAATAATTAAGTCAGTAATGTCAGAAACATGTTAATCGTGTTCATTACTTACTTGTTTATGGAAATCATTGACACTCTACTTAACACTAAAAGCCAACGAGGTAGAGTTGTCTATTCGTGAGGTTCAAGAATGAAATGTCAAGGTAAGACTTTAATATGGAACCAGTGCTCTAACTTACCTGGCTTCACTCTTGGACGAGGAATAGTTAAGCAGGAATGTCAGAAACAATTTAAGTATAAAAATATTGATTTGTATAAGCAATTGTCTATTTGTCGACTACTGAACTTGGCCAAATATGACTTAAGAGGTATCGAAAGGCTTTAAGATTTAATACCAGTGAGAACCCCCGAGGAGGTGCATGGGTACAAATATCTCTAACTTTTGCTTACTTTTTAGAGAATTAGAATTGAATAACCGAAAATGCATCGATTGGTTTTAGAGCGTCCGGTAAGCACAAAAAGTGTACTTATATGAGATGGCTCGAACCCATAACCACTTCAAAACCATACATGCGATTTATGTTCTAGAAGAAGTTATGAAGTTAAATGTTATAGAGTTGAACTGTCTATCCTAAGGCTAAGTCCAAATGAGAGATCGGCGTCAACATTTCAAACAATGCTATTATGAGGGACTTTCTACGTTGAGGAGTATTCTAAAAGAGAGGATAGTGTTAGCATTGGTCAGTGGACTTATGCGGGAATCTATATGGAGATTCGAGATCTGTTCGAGATGCTTCAATCCATCTGTTGATTCGTGATCCGTTCGAGATGATGGAATCCGTTTTAGGACTCCTGTTTTGTTCGAGTGATGAAGACTCATGTGAGAGATGCTGAACATAGCCTCGACATTAGGAATGAGTAAAACCGGAGTGGGATTCACAATCTTGGGTTTAGCTTACCCATGAAGGTATATCAACTCCAGATCTAGAGTACGCTTTCGATTATTGGGTGGAGGGAGTTGGTTATCCTTAGTGCCACACAGTTCATTATTGGGTCAGTTGTGTACCTAAAGTATATTCTATCTAGAGATATACAATGCTCGAAAGGAAGTTTTTGATCCTTGTCATAGACTTCGAACTCAGTTAGACCGAAAAGATCTCTATAGAAAAACCAATACACAAACGCTCCTTAGCGATATTGATTGTATTTCTATTATTATTGTGTCGTATGCGCTGTAGCTACTTATATATTTATGTCCTACTCCTCAAACATTATCCATTATACCAATATATATTAACTCATTGGCCGGTTGGTTTCATTCGAGGGGAAAACTGTTACGATAATCTATATGGTCTTAATGGCTACCGTTACTTGTTACATATTTCTTCAGTTTCTCACATTGGCTTACCAGACAGATCTGAGTGTTATTTTCTTATAATGCTTGGGTCAGCCCGTGTATATTTCCAGATTTAGCTTTGGATGCTTTGTTGGCTTTTGGAGACAAGCCGGATGTTTACCTACCATAGTATCCTTATTTTCACTGCATTATTGTATTATATATATTAACATTGTGAGGACAGGCGGTTATAACTGTCCAGATATATGATAGTACATAGGTTTTGTATCTATTAAATTTTTGTATTCGGAGTAACTCTTTATACTATTCTTTTGTTATTATATATTATCGTTCCGTTGTAAGATTATGATGTTGTGTTCTCTCTTTCTTGTTCTATTCTACTTTTTTATTTTACCCTAACTTTCTGTATTTTCGGCAAATGGGTGTTTGGAACATGAATACCGTGAATGTATTTAGTACTAACATTCGAGGGTCGTAAAGGTCGGTCGTTACACGAAGGGGTTAAAATACAATTTTCTTTCATAAAATTGTAAATAATAAGAAAAGTGTAATACAATACAAACCATTAATGTACATAACGATATAATATCATAACATAACTAATTAAGTAACACCTTCTCAAATTATTTCAAAACCATTTTTAGTAATGATAACCAATGAAGAATCAATGCTGATTGGAAAAAACTTTACCATATTAATAGTGTTAATTTAAATGAACTGGATTTAACTCTTTTTAGAAAATGAAATTTGAAATGTTATTAAAGATATACCAAACGAAAAAACTTATGTGCCCGATGATTTTCCAAACTTTTGGGATATGTTGAAATTTGATATTATTAACAAGCTTTATGAATTTTATAATGGCAATTATAACTAGGTCGATTTAGTTTTGCTAATGTTATTCTTCTTTGTAAAAAAGAAAAAGCAAATAAATTAAAGGATTTTAGATCTATATCTTCACTTAATTGTTCATTTAAATTTTTTCTAAAGCACCAGTAATAGATTAAATAATAAAATGGATGATCTTATTGATAACTCATAAATAGCTTTTATTAAAAATATAAATATTACAGATGGAGTGGCAATTGCGCAAGAAATGACTATTTATTGTTGTAAAGATAATATTACATGTATGCTTTTAAAATTATATTTTACAATAGCTCTGACTTAATTAATTGGAATTTCTTAAAAGAAATCCTTAAGGCTAATGATTTTAGAATTATATGGATAGGATATATAGTGCTCTTTTGGAAACTGGAAGTTCGAGTATCATGGTTAATAGTGTGGTTGGTAGTAAAACACATTTTAAAAAAGGACTCTGGCAAAGTGAACCTTGATCACCTCTTCTTTTTTAATTTAGCAGCCAATATTTTTTTCAAAAATTATGAAATTAACAAGAAATAATGGTAATTTAACTAGTATAAGTAGTGATACTAGTTCAAATGGTCATATAGTGTTACAATATGGTGATGAAACTTTATTGTTTTGCTTGCATTTTCCACTTTATGTTGCATCACTTAAAGGTATTCTTTATAATTTTGAATTTCTTTTTGATTTAAAATTTAATTATAGTAAAATTTCGATTTTGGTTATCAATGATCTTAATAATAAAATAAATTCTTTTGTGGATTCTCTTAACTGTGTTACTATGCTTGTCTTTTAATTACTTAAGCTTTTTAATTAGACCAAACAAATCGAAACATATTGATTGGTTAATGATTATCGATAAAACTAATAAAAAAAACTTTCAAATTGGAAGGGAAACTGTTTTCTAGAGCAGGTAGTAATTCTTTTTTATCTTCTATTCATATTTACTGGATGTCATTGTATGTTTTCCATAAATGAGTTATTGATAAAATGGATAATACAAGAAGGAATTTTTATGGAATGGGAATAAAGATAGTTCAAGAAAGAATTCACTGGTTAATTGGGATACAGTTTTTTATTTAGAAATCAAAGGAATTTGGGAATTACTAATTTATATAATCTTAATATTTCACTTTTAAATAAATGTCTTTCGAGATTTAAAAATTATGAGAATAATATTTGAAAAGAGAATATTGCGAATTAATATTATAATGATAACTTTAACCTACCTAGTTTTTTCTTTTAGCAAGGCTAGCTCGCGTTTTAAGTGTGCCATTCACTATTATTACTCAACCAATTAAAGAACAGGTGATCGAAACAGGCTCCAGATCACCTAATACATCAATAAAAAGAAAACATATGAGTTAGACAGACATGTCTATGCTGCTACCCAAAAGAAGATCTACTTGTCCCCCTTATCAATACTGATAACAGCTTCAGTGTCAGGACCATGAACATGCAAAAAAATCAAAGAAGATAGTTGTAAGATTAGGAACAAATGCCCTTGAGAGCTCGGAGTAGTGATAAGACCTATCCCACAAAGCATCCAAAATAAGTATCTAGTTGTGCCGATCATCACTTCCAGAAGTAGTTAGCGAAAGACCTTCCCCCTCCGCATGATATAAGAGTTTCCTGGATTCCCCTTCTTCACCCATATACATGTGTTATCTATCGGACAATGGGTTGTACCTCATTTCTTTCTCAAGATGTATCCATGCACACTCATCAGAGTCCCAGAGAATAACCTCCTACGAATAAGAAGAGGCGGTGACTGCTATAATACCCGAAGCAACGGAGAGATCTTTCTCATAAGAATAGATACAACAGGGTCAGAGGAGGTAGAGGAGTGTTCCTAATCTTCGTGACCTACTTCAAAACTGACCTAGGAAGAGTAATCTTAATAGGAAGAAACCGAGGAGTGGGAGACAAACCCAACCGAATACAAATCTAAAGTAAGACCAAATGACTAACAAGTTTTGCAAATATCAAATTTCCATTTGTACTCAACGTCAATTTACATATCATTACCTTTTTCTAATCTTAATTTCATCTTTGATGGCAGTGGCTTAGTAAGATTTCAATCAAGGCTCTAGCATACAACAAATTATTAAGAGCCTCAGTACTAGTATCGAAACACTTGAGATCACCTATGAGACTTACAAGCCAGTTCAGACCGATCAAGTGTTGTAGAACATACAGAATATGAATAAAAATTGCCCAAACCAGAATTGAGAGAACCTGATCTTTAGCCTTTTCCACTCCAGCACTCTATGGTATGACTATAAAAGGCTTCCCTTTAATGAAGAGCAGGCTAGTCTCAAGAGCTCTAAGCCGATCTTCAATTTTAGCGAATTTAAAGTAAAAAATGGTATTGAAATATTGGACTTGGAGACTAACTTTTGGTTTCTAGACGTGATTGCATTGTTTACCTACATCCTTATATGGAGGGGATGAGTCCAAAACGGAACCAACCAAGAACTCAGACCAATAATTTACACCCTCTTGAATTACCTCAACTGGCAGTATACAGACCCGTCTATCACAACATGTTGAACGAGCTTGACGCGAAAGAACCAGCATTTTAGGGTAGTGATTTAAATAAGGATGACTACTTGCATGAAGAAGGCGCAACTGCAGTAACATGCATTTGGATATTGTTCACATTCTCACAAGCAGTCCGTGTGCAGTCAGCAACACAAACTATTCCACTGATAACAGAACTTGCGTGCACTACATGAAGGCCCTCACCTGTAGCAATATTTTCAACAAATTCAATATTGGAAGAACTAAGACCAAGGACAGGCCTACTAATCTGAGTCCATATATCCATTAGCTCCAGAGGCTGCAGCCAAAGTTGAAGGCAAAATAGGGGACATACCTAGCTATGGACAATTAGCGAATCCTGAGATAGGTGTTGGTGGGTTCATGGACTTCAAGAAATTCAAATTTGTAACCAACGCGTGCATAGGTGTAGTAGGATTAGATTTACCAATTTCACCAGAGGCTAACGTTCCTTGAGACACAACAATGGAAGAAATGGTGGATGCAGGGGTCTTGGGCATCGAGATATCCAAGTCGGTTACCAATGATTGCAATAGTGTGATAGGATTTATTTCACGACCAGATTCAAATCCATCAGAGTTTTGAATTTTACCAATTGATTCTAGGGCAGCAAATAAATTAGAAACGGAGGCTAGAGAGGTAGGCGGCCCAAAATCAGTGGGGAAGCAAAGGAACTGAACGCCGGATGGTAGCGCCGTCACTAGGAGCAGGGGTAGAAGAGGAGTAACAGCGATCGGAGCGCATCAGTGACGAATCCAGAAAAAGCAGATTTAGATCTAGAGAGACTGAACGTGCAACCTTCTTCTTCTTAGGCATAAGGAAGACGAGGTCGAAAAGGAAGGAAAGAGGGGATGGACAAAATGCGAAGGGTAGTGAAGCAGTGAGAGGGACGTTAATGAGTGAAAACGAGAAAGAATTGGAAAATCGCCGTTCATGCGAAGGGCGGTGACCTACATAGTTTTGATACATGAAAATAGTGTGAATGACAAGTTTTACCAATTTTGAAGCTTTATGAACCGACTCTCAATTTATTAGCGTTAAGGACTAACGTTTCAGTTACATATAATAGGAGGAAATAAAATTAGTGATAAGGACAAGGCATGGCAGATAGAGTCTGGATGATGGAGGAGGTTTTAGGCATTGGCAATGGCATAGGTTAGTCCGAGGGTGCTCGGCTAAGATTTTAAAGGAGCCCAAGCTGAAGTACTTTGATGGTGAGTGGCAGTGAGTAAGAATGGAGAAGAGATTGCTTTTGCGGTAGCAATGATTTTGAGTTTCTAAATGAACGAATGGTGTTATAGAAGAAGCAACAAATGAAGGAAGAAAAGCAACACATTATAGAAGAGGAAGATAATGTGTAGTAATGCTGCTGTGCGGTATTTTATTGTCTTTTTTCGATAAACTAATCATGTATGTTTCTGTTTATAATCCTGTTATATAGTAGCATTTTATGAAATATAGTAGTAGTTTTTGAATTGTTGTAGCTTTTTTAGATTATAATGGTAATTTATAAATAATTATAGCATCTTTTTAGATGTGTGTAATAATGCTATCATGTAGTAGCATTTTTTTAATAAATATAATTATGTATATTTATGTTGATGATGCTATTATATATTAGCATTTTATGAATTATAGTCGTAGTTTTTGAAGCGTATTAGCATATTTTATATCTAATTAGTAGCTTGTAAATAATTATAGCATCTTTTAAGATATGTGCAATAATGATACTATATAGCATCACTTTTTGTTTTTTTAAATAAATATAGTTATGTATATTTCTTTTGACAAGGTTATTTTATAGTAGCATTTATATATTGTAGTAGTAATTTCTGAATAAAATTAGCATATTTTGAACCGTAGTAACAATATATAAACAGTAGTAGGACCTTTCTAAATGATGTATATATTGTATTGCACAACATTATTTTATAGTAGTATTTATGAATTTAAGTATCAGTCCATGAAGTATATTATCTTTTTTTTGTTTGTAGTAGGTTTTTACGAATTGTGATCTCATTTTGAATTAGATTTTAAATTCCACCTTTTAGTATCTTCTTACAGTTTTTGTAAAGGCGATATCATTTTTATTTATTTACTGAAAGTTTTTAATACTATGTTTCATAAATTAATTTGTAATCCTACTACATAGCTTTGTAAAGATGATATCATTTTTATTTAGTTTTTGAATATTTAACGTGTTATTTTCAAAAATTATTTTATAACGCTACTATGTGGTATCGGTTTGTATTTACTGAATCAAAAAAGAGCACTTATATTTCATTACAGTTGTGTAATAACTAATCTTACCTTATAGTAGCATTTTATGGTTAAATAATATAATTCGGTAGCATTTTGTACCTGTTACATTTTTTTACATCATTTTCTCATACAAAGATATTACATAGCATTATTTTTTGTACGCTGTTATTTTTGCAATACTTGATGATTAATGAGTAAGATGAGATGAACAATGATGTTGTGATGTGCAGGAAGATGTAGGCGGCACAGTAAGAGGCGAGTAGAGGCGTGATTTTGTTTATTTGAGTTGGGTTTTGAGGAGGTGACGGCTATGAAAGGTGGCAGCTACAGGAGGCGGTGGCAATGAGCACCGACGGAGCATAAATGTAGGATGGCATGGGATGCGGTAGTGTGGGAAGTAGCGATTTGGCCAATGTGCACGTGACGAGATGTGGAGAAGGCGTCCTTATGGCTAAAATTTGAAGCTGATATCCTAGAAGCTAAATTTTTTTAGACACTATTCCTTTAAACTAAATTTTTTATTAATGATAATAATATTTTGTATTTTTGGAAAGACGTTATTAAAAATTCCAAATAGTTGGTTTAAATAATGTAGTGCATTTGGGTAACAATTCATTATTCTGGAATGATTTTGGATATCCATTATACCTTTAGAAACATTTCCAAATTTATTTCATATTAGTAATTCTTTATCAAGAATGCTCTTATAAAAGGTGTTTTTAATTATTTAGAAGTTTTCAAATGGATTATTGTACCATACTAGAAGGTATTGCTATCATATAATTCTAGTTGTTATTTGAAAAACTCAAACTTTATAAGATGGATTCAAATAAGAATTGTAAATACTGAAATTTGGAAATAAGCAAAAATTATAGTTCGAAATCATTTATAAATTTATTAAATTTTCAGGTATTAAATTTTAGCATTTTAAGTTTATTTGGAAAGTCAATGTTCCACCTATAGTAAAAATTTATATGTGGTTGATTATGGATAAAAAATTAAATACAATTGAAATGCCAAAAATCAAAAAAAATTAATATTGATAAACGTTGTGCTTTTTATAACTCTTATAACGAAACAGCTAGTCATATTTATTATGAATGTGTTTTCCCTAAAACTATTCTTATTAAAAGTTTGAATGTGTTTATGATATATGATTTGAATTTGAATCTTAATGCATTTGAATTTTAGTCTTGGTCTATAATTAACTTCAAAAGTTTCATGTTTAAACTGTTGAATTCAATAGATTTTGTTGCATGTTGGTATTTATGGTCTGAATCAAAATAAAGAAATTTTTAATAACAACATTAATTTTTCGTCTAATTTGATATACTTGATTTCACTTTATGTATTTAATTGGTTAAATCTGCTAAAACTAGATGTACAAAAAATGTCAACAAGATAATACATTAATAAGGCGAAATCATTTATTGGTAATATTGCTTCTAGGTGTAGGGAAACTACAACTAATTGTATAGATTAGTTTTCAATAGGGCAGAATTTTCCAATTTGATTCGCTATAGTATTATGGTCATAAATTTTGATTTTATGATCTGGTTTTAGCAATTTTTTACTTTTATTGGAAAGATGTTTTCATGCGGAATAAATTTTACATCACTTGCTTTTCGACTATAATGATTCTTAAAATGTTTTTGAAATTCTATATCTTCACGATCTAGTATGATTTTTTTGAGTTGAGCATAGTTATATGAAAGCATATTTATTGATTTTTTGTTAACAAATGTTTGCAAGTATAACAATGTGGCCTTTAAAATTGGTTTGAAGCAAAATCAATACTTAAATAAGAAATTTGAAATTTCCATTTTGATGCATTCCACAATCATAGCCATAAATTTTGATTTTATGGTTTGATTTGGGTGATATTTCTTTGGTGGAAAGATACTTCATAAGAAACATATTTAGGTTTCGTGTCTTTTTTTGAATATTTGAAGATTGTTAATGCTAAAACCCGTTTTGAGTAGAAGTACAATTCTGGTCTATGTATTAAAATTTATGAAGTATAACACTATTGTTTTAATCATAACTCTAAAATCGATCACTTTTGATATTTAGTACTAATCAAAAGCTACAGTCATATAGAGAAACTTCTGTTTTAAGTGCATTGCAACAATTTGAAGATTTCTAATGCTAAAACCTATGTTAAGACTGGTCAAATTCATGTCAAATGAATACAAATTCTAAAATATAACAGTGTGATATTTTGTAAGCCTGTCAATGGATATTCAAAATATCTCAAATTCCTCCGCATCTGTACCCGAAAAGCGGATAAATATTCGATATTCGAATAAACAGATGCGGATGCGGATAAGAAAGTATTCAAATACAAAACTTATTTGTACAGTTTTTGTCAAGATTATAGTTAATATTTTGAGTATTTTATTGCAACGATAGACATATGTTTATTTTGTTTTTTATTTTTTTTTGAATTACCTAGAGAACCAAGCTTCGCTTGTAAACTCTAGGGAAGTATGTGCCTGCCAAATACATACTTCGGGTACTTGTTACAGGGTTGTTAGTTTCGGGGATCGAACTCGTGACCTTCGATCACGCAGTCCGGACCATCAACCAACTGTGCCAATCAACTATTTATTATCATTCTGATTGTTTATTTTTCATACTTTTATAATCAATAGAATTTTAAAAAGTTTAAAATAAACCAAAATTTTTTATTTATATTCCTTGATTTATCGATCGCTAAAAGATAGGATAATTATGCGATATCGATCGATATCCTCAAATGTGGAAATCCGACATCGAAAATGATTTCGAATGACACTATTTGTATTCATCCGTTTACAAGCCTAATGTTTTGACTATGACTTTCAAATCCTTCTCTATTTTTGATAATTTATACTTGTTGGAAATCTGTGTTAATAGGGATTAACTTTAATTTTAGAGATATGCAATATTTTGAGGTTTTCTACACGAAAACCTGGATTCAAAACAATGAACCTAAGCTTTAAAAATTGATTTTAGGTTTTGTAGCGTTAAAGAAATTGGTTATAACTTTTGATGCACATCATATTTTCATGATCCGACAACTGTTTTGGAAACTTAATTGATTGGTCTACAACTTCAATTTTGGATGCGATAAATTGTTGCGTGCTTTTGATAACTAATATCTTGTTGAAAAGTAACTTAACAAAGAATGCAATGATGTTTTTTTAATATTTAAATTTAATGCTTATAAATTTATATGTGTGATATATGGTCTTATAATATTTGTTTGGGTTAAGCATAGGTACGTGAGGCTTTATAGATTTATTTATGGTGCATGCTCATTTATGCTTGCATAAAAATTTACAAAATTTGCTTAAAATGCAATATAAGATATGATTTGTGCGTATATTGATAATACATACATACGTACATATACATATATGTATATAGTGTTATTTACTCGTGTTTGGGATGCCCCATGGAAGGGATTTCTCTTTGTAGATTTTCATGTATATTATAAATTTTTGAAATGCTCTCCGTAAAAAGGAGACTTTGACGAAATTTTTTGAAAATTTTGACATTCAGAGTATTTTTTAGGCTCTTTACTTGTATCTTTCAACTCTTTGCTTTTATATATGCTATTATCTATTTCTTGTTTACTAGGCTTAGTAACATAGTTTATTCCGTCCTCTATTTTTATTATGAATTTACATAGTTTGTTCAGATTATTTGAATCTAGTCATGATGCTTATTCGGTTCTATACTTCTCCTTTTACTTCTATTCTGTTTGTACTACTGACTTTGGGAGTATTTTTAAGTTGTCTCATTTCTCTCATGTTTTTCTTATGCTTTATATAGTCTGACTTGCTTTTTAGGTTTAATAACATTGTTTTTTCTGATTGTTGGTTTTCATATATTTTTTCTTATTTTGTTCTATTTTTTAGATTTAGGTAAGATGCTTAAATTTCTTCTTTATTAGGTTTTTTAGTGTTACTCCTTATTTTATTAATGATATGATGTTATTGAATTGATATTGGGTTATTCTGATATGGTTGGTTATTGTGTTAAGTTAGGTGCATTCTAATCTCGCTAGTATAGCTAATATATTACTCTAATTTCATTATTTTATGTTTGTTGAGTTGCTCTTCTTGATATTCATGTTTTGTGAGTTTTTTTTACATTTTATTACTTTATTAGGACTCTAGTTTACATAGGAATTAGTTCTTGATTATTGTATACCGGTATGGATTCTGGTTATTTGGATTAGGGAGGGTTTCTATTTTCATTTTTGCTATACAGGTTCAGGGGGAAGAGCTACTTGCTAGGCTTGCTGGCAGCTCACTTTTTAAATGTAGAATAAAAGTACAGAGTGCTCTCCTCGTCAAAAAGAGAAATATCCATTTTTCTCAAAAAAACATTTTAGATCCACTTTTCAACCTAAAAGGTATATTTGGATTTCTGACCTAATCTAAAAATGAGTTTTAAAAGATTTTTAATGGTTTGGAATGAATGATATTAGCATATATACATACATACATACATATACATATATATATATATATATATATATATATAGGCTAGGTGTATGTTAAAATTCTTGAATAACGTGTTATGTTTGAGCTGATGTAGTTTGTTGTGATTGCATGTACATTTGAATGAATGGTTGCATGTGATTGGAATATTTTAGGATGATGAGATGATGGTCATGTGGATGGAAAACTCTCATGCATATGGGATATATGATGGGGTATTTGATGGTTATACAAACAGGTGAAGTTTGAATCATTAAGAAATTCGATGGATTAGCTTTAGACAATTTGAACATAATCATTATAGTTAGAGTATGCTTATAAATTAAAGTAGAGAGACAAAAGATGGATCGTTATAGAAATGATAGTTGGACCAACTTAAGGCAATTTATCAAAATATACGAAAAGTACCGATTGATATGGATCAGTATAAACCATATGGATCACCATAGGGAAGCTTGCATATAGATCTAGGGATGAAGGATCCATATGGATTAGCCAGGAAGAAGATAAATTTGGCTAAGTATTTGGATTGTTGCTGATCTATCGTGGATCGGTGTCGAACCATATTTCATGCCAATTTGGGTACCTTTGAGTTGATGCATATGGAAAAGATCCACTACAACAAACAGGACCTTTAACAGCATTTCAAAAACCCTATAAAAGTTATTAACAGCGTTTTTACATACGCTGCACATTGACATGCAGTTATATGTCAGAGATATACAATGACAAGGAATAAACGCTATTAAATGTCCTTTTTTACAGCATTTCCCTGGTGTCATGAAATCAGTTAACAGCGTTTAGCCTAATTTGGTAGAACTTTTTTTACAGCGTTTCAAAAAGACTGTTAAATGTCCTTTTTTGTGCGTTTTTTCATTGTTATGATATTTATTTACAGCGTTTACCTGTTGCAATAAATCGTGCTTTATGTTTTTAGATACAATTTAACAGCATTTTTAAAACGCTATTAAAACATTCAACGGCGTTTAAAAAATGCCATGGAATGTTTTAATAGCGTTTTAAAAACGCCGTCAAATTGTATACAAAGCTAAATCAATTAGGCTTTTTCTACTTCTCTATAAATTCCACTTCATTAAACATCAGTCACAACATACATATATATAAAACATCTCAAAATTAGCATATTATATCAAATACTGCATTTCAAAATCAACATATTGTATCAATAACACATTTTGGACACATATTTGTTAACCAACGTATGAAATTTCATAATCAAAATACACAATATTCTTACACCAAACATAAATAGTTCGTCATCAATAGTTCATAAGCAAAATGTAGAACAAGTAGTAATAGAAAAACAAAAGCAAATAGTACATACGTTAAAACCAAAAAGTAGTTCTAGCAGAAAAATAACTTCGATCCATAACTCATTGCAACCTTTTTTTGCATCAGAGTCGTCTATCTACCTATAAAGCAAAAGTAATGCTTGAGAATCAATTCATCAAAAAAGTGTACATAAAGTTAAATCGGATTCATAATGCAAACACTAAATATTCATCATACTATTTCATTAGGCGATTGACTAATACGAAGTATACAACATTCCATAAAATCAAGTAGCATTTACAAGTGAAGTAGAGTAATTTAAGAGCACATCAATTTGATCAAATCTTCAGAGTGGTTAAATTATCTTTACTGGTTTGTTTAACAATTAAAATACAGTGCAAACTTTGTAAATTAAAAAATAATAGCTCTGTAAATAGAACCAAGCATATATAAAAACCTATGTTACAGATAGACTCAATATGCAATTATACAAGTCAAGGTTTACAATTCCGTCTTTAGTTTCCATTTCTATCAGTGAAAAATTCCAATTTTTCGGTCTCATTTCAAAAATTCACCTTTGATTCGGGTTTCTAAATTCTAGTACAATTTTTCTACATACACTAACAAATATGCAATATTAATACTAGACAAAATTTATACAAATTATGTAAAATAAATTTATTGAAATGAACTTAAACTAAAATTATTAACCTAATTATAGTTTAAATATTAATCCAAATCATTAATAGAATTTATATAACCATGTAAATTTATTTTATTATTCTCAGCCTAATTTAAAACCTAGACTAAAACACCCAAAGCCCCAAACGCTGCTGTTTCTCCTTCAATTCCACAAACGACGGATCTGGCCAAAAATATCATGCATCATGGTCCAGTCCACGCTGGATATTCCCAATAATATTGAGTGATGATTAAATTTCATTTGTTCTTTATTTGAAACCAAAAGATATTCCCAATAATATTGAGTGATGATTAAATTTAGAATCTAACCAATAGTCCTTATAGTTATACCTGGTTTTCGTCATATTAATTCCTTGGCATGCAGGACAACATCATGTAGTGGTAGCTCAAAAGGAACTCGACATTATAAAAGATGATTACTTATAGCTAATGAGGCATTTGTATGCAGTATTAAGAATTGAAGTTCTGTATGTATCAGTAACAAGTAAAATAACAAGCTTAGCAAATAACGTTAAGTTTAGATGAATGGTGCTACCTTTCACGACATTATTTCCCAATGCATCCGTGCAAATGTTTTTCAATTTTTGGCCACTTCTCTGGTCCAAATTTATTTACCATTGCAGCAAGAGCTTCATCTTCCTACAAACACTTATCTTATCTTAACTCTATGAAATCAGATCCCAAGAAAGAAAGCCTCTACTTCTTACAATTTATCACCGTTATCAAAGTTAGTAAACTGGAATGGTTTTATATTCACGTAACCAAATCCATGTATACACACATACAAACACTGCTTAATACCTAAACGCACCAAAAAATATAAGCTTAACAAAAATTAACAATGCATTCCCAAGCACTCACTCATATACATATATAAGCCCCTTTTTTCTGACACATTATCATTTTGGAAATTATGATAGCATTGTTTATTCAATTATTTAATGTAGCTTAAACGATCCCCAACCCTCTTTTATTTCCTTATTAGATGTAAGTAACTGTTCTTGCTGTAAAATTGGGCATCCTACAGCATTAAAGTTCAAGATCTAATATAGTGTTTAAAGCATCATCTACCTTTTAGCTTTCTCACTTTTGATTTAATTTAACTAATCATTATGTTCCAAGAAGGATTTTCAAAACATCGGTGAGCAGATTGGATTTAAGTTCTTAGATTCCAATTTGTTCTTGTGAAGTGTATGTGGAGACAGACTATTATCACCCAAGATAATTATTTGTATGTTCTAATTTGAGTTTGTTCTAGGAAGACAAAACTTTATATTTACATCAATGCTAAGTATTCCTCTTATTATCCCTAACTCAGAATAGAACCTTCAATTGAAATTGAAACTACCCAACCTTGGCAGATTCACACATCAAATTAAACTGTTCACAATGATAAAATGTTACAAATATCAAACCAAAATAAAGAAGCTGGGAAACATAATAAATATTTGAAAACTAGATGAAGTAGAAGTGTAAAACATTGAACTAAAGATTTCTGTTTGCTTAATGCCATGTCTATGGCCACTTTATTTAGAGACTATTTTACCTTTTGGATTTACATATATCAAACAACTACACCTTTTAACAAAAGGTATTTAATGGAGATTTATTTACAAAGTTGAAACCTATTATCATTGCATAGTAGTTTGTTAATTTGTAATGCAAGCATGACTGCAAATTTTAACTGCTCCTTGCTACTAGTCATCGTCTTATCGTTTTGAATAAAATGTTTTCTCATTTGGAAAAATAAAATATAAATATTAATGGTAACAATAGCAATTTCTTTTAAACAATGCATATATTATATGATCTTGTACCTTCATTTTGCCAGCACTGACACCATGTTGTCTTGTGCAGGTTCCGGCAGAATGATATGAAGTCATACACTATTGGTATGTGATAAATAATTGTGAATTGTACTGTAAAGGGTTATGGTGTTAAGACAATCTACTACGCATCTCAACTAGATAGTTGAATAAACTAACTTATTCTTCAAATATTTCCCCTAACAAATCATTTTTCTAAGCATGTTGTTCCGTACAGTTTTGCAGTAGTACCCAAGAATGCATTTGCCCCAGAAAAGATGTCCATACTTCAAATGTACAATTTTATGCGACTGAAGATATAGTGCAAGTACCTTCTAAAGACAGCGTAGTGCAAACCAGAAAATGATTTAATTTCTCTACTTCTTTTCTTTGCTCTTCATTGCCCGGGTCATATAGCACCACTTTGTGAATGTTTCGATCATTAGCATAAGCAACTACCATGTTGTTAGTTTAATCAAAACTATCCAACGCATGGGCATTAACATAGAAGCGATACTGTTAAACCCATATCATTTTGGACCTATTGAAAAATAGAAAAGAAAATGCCAAAAACATTTTAAAATTGTTTATCTTGTATTTTTTTTACTAAAATTAACAATGTAGTGGACATTAGATTATTATCATGAAAAATAAAACTTTTCTTCAAAATTCATACTTCCACTATAACTTTCCCAGAAAAAGGGTGGGCATGGAGAAAAAAAGGAGTTATGCTTAAAACATCACTTTGTATGAATAAAAATTGACTTACTCCCACTTATACTGTAACAACCCGCATATTTATCAATTGTATATTTAAATATTTTATTTAAATATTTCATCGTTCGTCGGATTTTAGTCCGAAAACCTACTTTTTGCAAACAGTCGAATTAGGACTCGAGACCCCTCCCATTGAGTTCAAAATGACGTTTGCGATCTTTTTAAGTGTAAGCTTTGATATGTTTGGAGCTAGTCAAAATTTGATCATTTTCACTTTGGGTTTGGGTTTGGGTTTGGGTTCAGCCCTATGTTTAACTTATACTCAAATCTGAACCACTCCTCCCCATTCACTCTCACTTCCTCCTCTTTTCAGTTCTAAAGCATCAATGGTGGGAGAGATGGGAAATTAAAACTCCAAGCCCTAGTTTTCTTTTGCAAATCAAACTCTAGCTCCAAACTAATAGAAGAACCCATTGGTAAGCTTCTCTTCTTCTTCCCCAACTCATTCTCTTATCAATTTCAGAAATTCCTAAACCTAATTTGGGAAATATTTCTCTTTTAAGCTTAGAATCAAGCTTCTTGAGTTGGGATTGAAGGTGGTTGATCTTCCTTTGCTTTCGAGCTTCTTCTTCATTGATTTGGGTTCAAAGGTGAGATTTTTATCTCACATCTTGGTCTATAATTATCTTCGATTGTTAGGTATGAATTTCTAACACTTATTCTTGTACAATTGATTTTGGTTTGGATTGATTTGGTGTATATTCCAATTTTTGGTGTTTTGAAATCAAAATCTATGAAAATCCTTTATGGATATTTGGACATTGATATCTGAGGCGTATCGAAGAGCCGTTAAGGCTGGGTTGTCGCTTGGCGTAAATCCTTAGTCGTTGTCGCTCGACCGATCGCTTCCGGTATCCGTTGGGCCAAATTTTTGGCCTAGGTTCAGGGAATTCCCTGAACCATAGATTCAGACGTCTGAAACGTAAGATTCAGACGTCTGAATATTGTTCTGGTAAGATTTCTATTCCCAGAATCAGACGTCTGAATATATGGTTTCAGACGTCTGAATTGGTTCATTTGGAACCAGAAAGGAAATAGGCTAAAATGTGCGTATTTTAGACGTCTGAAATCAAAGATTCAGACGTCTGAATTCTGTTTTTGGAAAATATTTATTTTCCAGATTCAGACGTCTGAATCCTTGATTTCAGACGTCTGAATCTGCACACTTTTGCCTATTAGCCTATTTAGCTTGAATTTCCGACTTTAATCGATTCGTGTTGATTCCCTTTTGTTATTATCACTTATTATTGACTTTGATGACATTTTCTTCGTGATTTTGGGAATATCCATTTCGATGGATTCGGTAATCGATTTCTTTGGATTTTGTTCACGTCTTCGAATGTGAATTTTTGTGATTGATTGTTCTTACAATCTTCCTTGTGATTTGTCACTTTAAAAATATAAAGGTTTTCTATACTAGTAGTAAATATCAAAACCCTTTCTTCAAATGATTTCAACACTATTTTATTACAAAGCTCGTTTTCCCAAACCGATTTCTAATCCATTAGTATATACAAACCTTTACCTCACTCGGATGAGAAATCTAATTAAACGGCTTAGTAAAACAAGTGGTGTAAAACGCTTGCGTTTACTTCGTCGGTTAATTCTTGGACTTGTTTGATTGAATCTCTTGTGACAATTTTCTAGTGGAGATCTACAATTTGTTCGTAAATATTTAAGTTAAGCTACTGGTTATGGGACATGAAGCTAAGCTCGTATATTTACTAGCTTACTGTAATTGACACTTCTCTTTAATCATGATGATCATTTTATGATTTAGACTAGCATTGTGCGATGTCTTTTTGATTCGGTTCATCGGATGTTACGCTGTATGACGTTGTTGTTCCGTTTTAATTGTGATTTGGTTCATCGGACGTTACGCTGTACGACGTCGTTGTTCCATTTTACTGTGTGTTGGTTCATCAGACGTTACGCTGTACGACATCGTTGTTCCTTTTTATTCTGCTTTGGTTCATCGGACGTTACGCTGTACGACGTCGTTATTCCTTTTTATTGTGCTTTGGTTCATCGGACGTTACGCTGTACGACGTCGTTGTTCCTTTTTATTCTGCTTTGGTTCATCGTATGTTACGCTTTGCGACGTCGTTGTTCCTTTCTATTGTGTTTCTGGATCATCGGACGTCACGTTGTACGACATCGATGCTCCGAATTATTTGATTTCTGGATTTCATGTTGAATTCTGGAATTTATGTTTCACCAACTTTTACGATTGGCATTGATATATATATGTCATTTATTGTGGCTTGGTGAATAAAGTTAGGAGTATGACATTCCTTTTTATCTTTGAGAAGATCTTTGCGATATTGATTAATCTCTTATTGATTTATCAATTATTTATTTATCACAGCTTGGCATTGTGATTATTATACGTTTAGTCATATCTCTTATTCTATATCATTTCATCTGATATTTATAGCTAGACTGATCCGTTTATTTTTTTCTTATTAAATAATACTCGGGTCAGACCGAGATGCTACAGGTGCTTCTGCTTGACTTCTCTTCTGGGGTTATCATCTGATCTTTTGGTTAACTACTTACCTTGTAGTTTTTGGTTGTGTACAATTTGAGATATAGACTCCTCGATGTATACATATTCTTTTGTCTAGCACTAGTATCTATTCTTTTGTGATATTGTGGATCTTGTTAGACCACTACTCTGATGAACACTTTTATGTGTTACATATATTCATATCTATTTCCGCCTTCGTGATATGAATTTTCTGTGACTGATTTGTGTTATGTTTATCTCTATATTTGTTTCCGAAGACATTATAGCCACTGTGTAGTAGCTTTGAGTTTGTGTTGGTATGTCGGACTTCCTCTTGAAAAGAATGCAAGTTATATTTAATCTGGCATATCGGTACTCGCACAAAGCAATTACATGGATGGTCGCTCCTCAACAGCCTTATTCTCCGTGCTAGTTGACGACATTACCCCGTAGTGTCCTTGGCTAGCGTGGGTATAGAGGTGGGGCGTCACACTTGAAGGCCCCAATCCCATCAAGAAGGGGAAGCAACAAACTCCGGTAGCAAAGTCTCCTATCTCTAGTCGTGGACGATGCTACAATTGTGGTTCCACGGACCACTATGCAAGGGAGTGCCCGAAACCTCTCTTTTGTCGTTATTGCAAAAGTTCGGGTCATCTTATATCTACATGTCCCATTCTTCAAAGTAGGAGAGAGGGAGAACTAAATATTGTGCAAGCTCCTGGTAACACTTCTCGTGGTCAAGGTATTTCTCATTCAATCCTTGATGACATTTGCTTTGTGACTATCTTGTTCGTGTTCTTTTTGATATGGGTTCCATCTCACTATTTTATATCAAAAGAACTTGTTGATTCTTTTTCTTTTAAACATTTTAGGCTTGATGACTTCTTTGAGAATTGCGAATCCGGTTGGTGGATCCGCAACACTCAATTTGCTTTTTATTGATGTCGAAATTATTTTATGTGATTTTTCTTTCCGAGCCGATTTTCTTACTTAGGCTTCGGAATTGATATTTGTAAGGATTGGCTTAATCGTTGTGAAGCCCATATCCTATTTTCCGTGTGGACTATTCATCCTCGACATTTATAATCTGTTAAGCAGATTTCTATTTCTCTTTGTGATTTTGATTCCAATTTGATGGCATCATTTTATTCTTTAAGCCTTCATGATAAGGAAAGTGTGGTTTCTCTTATCTAAATAGTTTGTGAAACTTTCCGGTATTTTTTTGAGTTTGTGTCGTTATGTCGGACTTCCTCTTGAAAAGAATGCAAATTATATTTAATCTGGCATATCGGTACTCGCACAAAGCAATTACATGGATGGTCGCTCCTCAACAGCCTTATTCTCCGTGCTAGTTGACGACATTACCCCGTAGTGTCCTTGGCTAGCGTGGGTATAGAGGTGGGGCGTCACATATACTATCCAAAAACACCAATAACCTTATGTCTTTTAAAAACCAATTATGCTTACCAGGTAAATGTAATCACATCATTTATTACTATCAAATCCTAACATTTCTAGTTATTTCAACCAATTGAGTTACACCCTTTGTTACGATCAAATTGACTTAATACTAATTCGTTGATTCTGAACTTTATTTCTAACCAACACAATCAAGCTATCCAATAAAATAATTGTTAGAAATTGAACTTAGATGTCTATTAAAATAGCATAATAAATATGTACTGTTATCCAATCAAGATATCCATATTTTAATTAGAGAATTTCTAACCAACATGTACACGGATCAACCATTTTAAGCAGCATAGTTGGTATAATCCAAGTTGTTTTTCTGATATGCTTTGCTCCAAACCGATTCATATGTTGGACATAGATCACAGTTCACATAATTGGTATAAGTCCAATTGCTGGGTTTAAAGGCCTAATTTTACAATATACACAAAAAATTGCTCAAATTTTGCTATGATAACACAAACTATTTCAGATCACTATTTGGGGAAATTTTGAGTGAAGGATACTATCGTACTTCCCATAAGCTTAAAAATTAGACATTGTTTGCTTTACAGTGTCAATATGCTAGAGGGCGAGGTGTACCGACATTGAATAAAGTGGGAGAAGCATGTGTGAACCATCTTTGATACATTAAATGGAAGGTTTTGATGGCAGACTCACGATCATGTTTGTGAATCCCAATAGCAGCTCTAATAAGCATGTGCTGAGGTCTTTCTACAACTACACCCCATACTTTCAACTGTTAAGATCTCTCTAGTGTCTCGAAACCAAAATAGTCATCATCGAAGTACCTATCATAAATTATCTCACTATCTAAATGAGTTGCATTCTATAAGAAATAATGATTAAAGTTATAATTTGATGTAACCACTGGAACATTTATAAAGTTCTTGGCAACAACTTAATCTGTTGCACTAAAAGCAGCATATAAGCTAATATGTTAGAAGTAATTACTTAGTCCTGACCTATTCCAAAATTTTAAAGCTGAATTTTGGCATAATTTACTTATCAAAACACTTCTATGTTTTACTACTCACTCAAGAGGTCTTCTAATCACAATCAGCATATATGTGCAGTTGCCTCACATGCTGCAAGATATGTCGAATCCAATTTTTAAACTTCTACATAAATCTAAGAGTGGGTCTTGCTACTAATACCCTATCCGATGACAAGGAAAGTAGCAGCTCAGTTTCTCTCAAGCAACAACAAGTATTTCTGCTCACTCTAGTTAAAGTTAATATATAGAACACCTTCAAGGAGATTCAAAACAAGCATGTTTCTTGTTTTATGGTTTATTTTCAACATTAAAGACCAACTGTATATCTAAAATTGTGATCAATCATATCATGTTTGAATGTAAAAAGTACAAGTGCCTTTTTTATGTAAACAGATGTATTTAGCCATGTGGTATATAAAATTAATTATAGTCCAACCAAAATGATGTATCACAGGCCCAGAACTATGATTTTCTCATTAATCTAAGTGTTGCATAAAATATACCAAAGCAAATCAACAATGGCTAGAAAAAAAACCTAAATGAAAATCATAGCATAGATTTGGCATGAGCAATGATAATAAATCATTCAGTATGACCTATAATGAGACCGCATCAACAATAACTCTTAACAATTCATTATGGCCAAGGATAACATGATAATTAGGATAAATGATTATGCAAGCTCATCCCTAAAGTGAAATATTCTATAAAAGAAACAAAGTGCAAGAAATTTAATCACTTGTCTTTTAACCTTGGAATAAACTATCAAAGATAATTTATACACAGTAAGAACAAAAATAAAAGTAAAAGCATTGACATGTAAATTTCACCTTGATTATTATCTCAAAAACATCATCAACAATTAGAGGAGCTTCTAGTCCTGACCTCTCATCAAAATGATTATACAAGATTTTAATCCTGTAGGAAAAACAAATTTTACATTCAAATAAATTCAGTTAGAAAACCGATAAATAACAAAGCTTACGTTTCTAAAAACGATTTCTTTGTCTTATTACGAAGGTTTGACTTCAGTTGTAGGGTGTTGCGATAAAGAATGAACAAATTCCGCGATGATTCCAATCACCGACTTCGACAATGAGGAAAACCTGAGGAGTACTTCTATGTTTCAATTTGAGAGAGTGTCGGTGGTGACTACAACGATTTAAGCATTTATTCAACGTTTTAGGAGAACGGACATGGAAAGAAATAAACTAGGGTTATGAGAAGAAGAAGGTATGATGTGTCGAAAAAAGATGAAATTAGCGGCCATATTTTTTAGAAGTCCTCTTTAAGAGTTTCTCAACATCTCACAGCGCTGTAATTAGGAAAATAATAAAGACAAAATAACTAAAAATTTCACTATGATCAAACACGCCATCTTTTTTTGCAATAAATTAACACTTTTCTTGTAGTAATCAACCAGAGACCAAAATTTGACTAAATCATGCACCGATACGGGCGCATGATGGATCAGTACCATTCGATGGTGTTAGTTAGGAAATGTTGGCTAGAGCATCTAACTTTATGATAATGAATTATGGAGTCGAACATGGAGATACTGCTACCGGTACTAGTGCTAAGTGATCTTTGATGACCAAAGACTTGATGTATATTCATATTGAAGGAGTGGTAGGGACGCTCATCGAGGATCATCTAAGTGGATCCACATCTCTAAACCATATGAACAGGTCGAGATCCCAACCATTCGAGTGGGTTGGGGTTTAGGCATTATTGAAGCTGCGATATGAGTAGTCCTCAACCTCTCGACGATGGTCATTTATGTCATTATATATCTAAGTGCATTGTGAGTAAGAGATGCTTGATTGATGCTTAATATGGTTGTCTATGTGATGTAGATATCATCAATTCTAATATCCTAACACCCTACTATGTACTGGGATTAGAGTAGTGCACCCATAGCAATGAAAATTTATGTAGCATCCCATACTTTGAGATATGAAAATAGACATTAATGATGTTGTAGTCATCGTTTGCATTATTTTCCAATGAAAAAAATATTGATTAATTATTGTATCAATAACATCAAGAGCACATATATTTCAAAAATTTTACGAAACATTTCTCATTTGTCTAATACATGTTCATTACATAACCTACGACATAGTCCAGATAAAATGTAATAATGACAAATAATAATTTAAAGAGCAACATATGATGGTGCCTGCTTGAATTATCAGAGTCATAACTACTAGCGGTTGTAAAATCTTTATATGCAACACAAGAAGTTATAGCACACAACAGAAATGAACTAAGACTAATAAAAGCTTACCTCCTTCATGCACCTGGAAACTTTATTCATCTTAAACCTAAAAAACCTACTCCCGACTTACTTAAATGAGTACCCGATATTTTATGAAGGGATAAAAAACTTTGGGTCGGATAAAGTCTATTATGGACAATATTAGTCCATCTCAATCAAAACAGATATACAACGAGACCATGCCATTGAGCGTAACGGGTTTATACCTTACTAGTATCTTAACAAACAAATAATATGTTAAACATAACATCCATTGGATAGGATGAGACAAGCTTAAAGCTTTGTCCTCTTTTCATCCACCTACAACCATAATTGTCAGATCATACATAAATATCAAACATAATAGGTCAAAGATGAATAAATCAATATTCCCTAGTGTTTAAGGATCACACGGTCCCTACGTCTACCAATTCCATTTGGTGTCGATACATCAATATACTTTTCCCTAGTTCACTGTAAACCTATTTATTAGTTTACGTAGACCAACTAAAAATCTATAAGGCTAACTCAGGCCAAAAACTAGATAATTTAACAACTTCCATTCCTTTAAGAGTACCAAGATACTCCTATGATAGAAGAAAACAACGGCTTTCGTTCCCATGAGGACATGAAGAAACACCCATGACAAAGAAAAAAAAAGCATCCCCACTCGATTCCCAAATGCATAAACAAAATTTTAGCTTCAATGTTGGCAATGCCCTCCATATTAGAATCATCGACCTCAATAGTCAATAGGCTTACAACAACAGCACGAGGAGTTAACCTAAAACAAATCAACCCAACTTAATCTAGTTTATATGTTGGAATCGGGCCAGCTCGCAGTAGAAGTAATGAGTGAATTTCTATTTTTTTATCATTTTTTATCTTTATTAGGCCTATGAAATCTAATTCATTTAGAACATATCTAGATTTCTTTTAAACAAAATCATTTTTTTACTTAAATTTATAATATATTTTTATTTTAATATTTTGTTATTGTTGTATTATAAATATATGTGTACCATACACACACATCTATACGGTGCATTTATGACATATCAATCTATGTAAAGTTTGACATGCTCGTATATAAGTGTTGGGATTTGCAACGCAATGGATGTGGTAGCCCCTATAGTATTCTATACGATGCCTAAATGAACATATATATATATATATATATATATATATATATGTACACCGAATAACACATGCATATATAATTATGTATAAGCAAAGTTTAATCATATATGTATATATATGCGAAAATAATAATTACAATAATCTATATAAAATATATATACAAATGTTTATTTTTACCAAATTACAAAATCATTTAATAATTAATAAAAAAAATTGTTGATGTAAAACCAAAATCATAATAGAGAAAAATATTTTTTAATTATAATTATTTAGAAATATACAAATGTGTTTATATACATAAATATACATAATATATATGAATAGTAAATTTTATAAAATTAGTCCAAGCTTACTGGAAGCTCACGGCATCAGACAAAAAATATTTGTAAATAAATTTTAAATAAACAATTATAAAATAAATTTAAAAACTAATATATATATATATATATATGAATATATGAAAGTAGTACACGCATAATGGAAGCTCACAAAATTAGAAAAAAAAATATAATTAAAATATAATTTTAAATAAAGAACTACACATTAAATTTAAAAATTATTTTAAATAATTACTAAAATTATTAAAAAATAATTTTTGAAATATGAAAATTAGTTAATGTTATATATAAAATTTTATACTTAATTTCATGTTATATATTTATATAATCAATTTCTAGTTAAATAAATAGTTGTATTAATATTTATATATATATATATATATATATAATGAAAATATATATTAAAATAAAGTTTCAATGCTGTCGAACTATTATTATGTAAAAATAAAATTTTATAAATTTTAAAATGTTTAAAATATGATTTTGATCTTTAGGACATAATTAATTAATTAAATTATACATATTATTATCTAATTAAAAATGTTTTTTATTGTTTGGTCGTGAGCTTTAATACCAGCAAGCATACAGCTATTTCTTTTTATATATAATCACACACACACACACACACACAAATGCACTAAAATAGATTCAACCATCCATTATGTGACAGAGCACCGATATACTAGATTCGTCACATATCGATCTAAACATCATATGGTGTTAATTTATTTTTATAAATCAAAGACATACCTTTACCAAGGCCTATTAAATACACGTTGAAATGAAGATACGATCTCCTTTGAATCCTATTCCATTCTGAAGGTGCTAGCTTTGAATTGTTGACCATCGGCTATCGAATAGCTTTTAATTTATTTGATTTAAGCTTGAAAGATTAGAGGAGAGAAGGGGGTTATTTTCGACCAACAAGGAGAAGGGTGAAGGCTACAAAAGTCCAATTTAGGATGAGGGTTAAGATCTATCTATAAAGGCGAGGATAGAAAGATAAAGTAGGGTTAAGATCCTTTTTTTTCTCTTACTCATTATCAACCTTTTAAAATATCAAAGCCCACCATTATTGCAATTTTAAGGCCACCCTTTCCTAATCTCACCATGGCCGAAATCTCTGTGCCCCATATAGGCTCCAAGCCTGAATAATATTTATCACATCTAAATCCAATTTAGACGCATATCGATATCGTATACCGATTAACATATTTATAATTGTTATAAATATATTTATTAATACTATACAACACATCAAATAAAAATGCATAATTAATATTTCATAAAAATAAATTAACTTAATTAAATCATATGGTTATAGGAGTATGCATCATTTCGGTTGTATGACTCTTTAGGTGTAAATTTGTTCAGCGATTAATGTCAATAAATTCTATTATTGACATTCATACTCACTTAATATGTGGTGTGACATTTTGGCCAAATTTATCACTTACTTGGTTCCGATAAAATTCAATTTTACTTTATTAAGCAATACCCGGTTGTGACATTTATTTACATCAATTCTCTTCATCAAAACTATATCACTTTGGACTTATGGAATTTGGTAATGGTCAAAATTCCAATATCGTCCATATTAACCTCTGTGTTCCAAACGCAAAGTCCTCGGTTCAACAATAATTATTATTATTAATTGAAATACTCTTTCTAGAGACCTTGACATTAAATTGACTTCAGTTGGCCATGACACCAACTTCATATAATCGAGGAGACGAATCCTCTCTTGAATAGTGTTTCACTTCTAATGCTTTCACTCGACCCAACTATAATCGTTCGATAGACGTCGAGCCATGATTTAACTATAATCAAAGTGGAGCTTCCACATTGAAGATCAACAATATTCTTAATTCAAGAGAACTTCGTAATTTTGTCACATCGATATTTTTTTTGACCTTAGTTATATTAACCAATAAAAAACTATCGAGTGGGTCGTTCCATAGTTTTTCAATAACTATCAATATGCTACCCCTTGGTGCCCCTAGTAGTCATGAGTAATATGGTACCTAACATAAGGAGAGCATTACATAATCTAGTCTCAACTGATGCATCGATGTCTTTTCTCGGTACATCTTGATTAGGAATATTTAAAATGGTATGTTTATTTTAATGTTTATGTAGAGTGTCCAGTGTCCATTTTACATCTTCGATACGAAAATATTCAATTCTCATAAGATTCTCCAGACTGTTGCTTACGATAAAACTCACGGTCATAACACATTGTAACTATTATCAGAAAACATACAATTTATAGATTTTGTAATTTATACACTTTTAATTAAATTAATTAATATAACATGTTATATTAAGTATGTAATAGAAAGAAAACACCTTTTGTTTCTAACAAGATTTCGAGTTAGATGTATGTAAAAAATTACATAATTGCCCCTAGGGCATACCCCTAACTCTATCAATATATACATCAAACTAGCACTTCTTTTGATTAGTTCTTGACATCCTAAGACAATTAGATATTCCCAGTCTCCTGGATGCAATTCTACTTACACTAGAGTTTAGTCTAACTACACCCACTAATGGAACAACTCTACAGGGTCATCAATACCCAATCCCACTATCATAATATTGGGTAATTACATATGACTGAACACATCAACATTATCATAGACAATAATATAAGCGATCAGAGCACGTAATTAAACATATAAAATTATCATCACTGATATGAATATGTTCTCATGATAGTCATTTACAAATATCATATATAAGTAGGCATGTACTTTACCTCATATAAAATCTAATTCATATAGGCTAAAATTTCTCTCTTTCTGACTTTTGAAATCGTATTTTACAAGTTTTTTCCTTTAAAACTTCTTACCTAAAATTATCGAACTTCAAATTCAGTATTCAGGAAAGCCTGACCAATTTATTCATAGTGTGCAGTTGAATATAAAAATAGGGCTATCATGTATCAAACATAAAGCCATCACATATATAACTATCATGCCTCTAAAGTAAGCCATCACATACATAGTTGTCTCAACTTTAAGCTATTGCATGTTCAAAGCTATCACATGCCTAAAGCTTTCGCATGTATATAGCTATCATATGTCTAAAGCTCTACATGTCTATTGATTGAGTTATCACACTTCTAACTTTAGAGCAACTGCACTTCTAATTTTATTGTTATTGTATGTTTAAAAATGAGCAATCACAGCTCTAGGTCATATGCTATGAAATGTTTAAAATTAGGCTATTCATGTATCTAAACATTACGCTATCACACATCAAAAAATTTGCTATATAGCATCTGTAGATCATATGCTATTGCATCTCTAGATCATATGCTATCACAAATCTAAAAATGAGCTATTGCAAATATAGCTATTGCGTGCTTAAAAATTAGCTTTCACGGCTTTAAAATGGAAATTATGTAATTATCTTTAAAAACTAGTTTATTTCCTTTAAAGTAGTTACTTTTCACAAAATCTTTCTATTTACTTAATTTTCATTCGTTAAATGTATAATTTTCATATTTTTTTTAGAAAGTTTAGAAGAGAATTTCTCCCTTAACTAAAACAAAAATCAATATCTTAACAAATTAATCAAATGCCAATTTTACCAAATCCTTCATTTCATAATTCATATCAATTCGAAATTACATGAAAAAATCCCTAAAATTCTAAAAATTCGTGTTTTCTATCTTTCGCCATATGTAAAGATTTCAAAGTAAAATAACTATTTTTCACATTTTAAATAATTAAAACCCTAAATTGAACATTTTCTTAACTAAGAAAATATATACAAAAATCATATTAATTCGAATAACTATGAAATTAAAAAAATTTCTTTAAATTAAATCTATAAACATCATACCACCTCCCAAGCCATGACACCCTTACCCCTCTCCCCTACATCTACCTTTTTCCATAACACCTCCTCAGACCCTTCTTCCTTTGCTTCCACTGGCCAGCCTGTTGGCCCATCTTCTGTAGACTTTCCTCCTTTGTCATATGTGAACTAACCATTACCCCTAGATCCAACCATATACCACTGCTTCTGACCCTACCCCAGTTGCTACTCTAACCTTCTCTACCTTGCCTGTCTTTTGACCCGCCTGATACCCACATCAAGCCTATGCCTTCCTTTGTAGACTTACCTCTTCTGCCAAATGCCAACAAATCATAGACCACTACTTCCTGTAGGGAATAGTGTAGTGACTTGTGAACTGATCTTAAGGCTATTTTAACACTAGAGGAGAGGTGGATTGTTCTTTATAACTTTTATGAAACTTTTTAACTTGTTTTAATATTTGATTTAGAATAAGATAATCAATCACAAATATATATAATAGTAAGCAATAACTGAAATATATATAAGTAATGCAAAGTAATGAGTTAGAGAGATGGCATCAGAAATTTTATACCGGTTCGGATTTCTTCGACATCTAATCCTATACAATTTCCTATATAGATTTCTTATCAATCATCTACTTTGAACAGGTAGCAAGAAAACCGAATACTGTCTCGATTTTAAGGCAATGAGATACACTATCCTGATTTCCAAGTTCAGGGTAGATTCTCTTGATTTAATCAGGCAACAAGATCACCCACTTGATTAAACCGGGAAACAAGCTTGATTTGAACTGGCAACAAGCACACCCAAACAAATAGTTGTACAAAGTTTTTGATTTCTAAATACAAACAGTTGTACTTTAGATATAAGATATCCTATAGCTCTTTTGATAGCACTTTGATCTTTGAATTGACGAAAGAATACATGCAGATAAGTGGGTAGTTTGTAGAGAAAAGTAGAGTTTGAATTTGAGAGAATATGCAGTAATAGTTCAAAGTAAGAAGAAATAGAAAAGTTTGTTAAAAATTCATTTTCTAACCCTTTATATAGTGTTTTAAAAGATATGTCTACACGTGAAAAGATATAGTAAACAATCACAACTTTTCAAAATTTAAAAGGCATCTTTTCACTGGTTTGACCAACTTTTTAAAAGATGTGTCCATTAATGAAGAGATGTGATCAAAAATCATAACTTTTCAAAATTCAAAAACCTATCTCCAACAGCCAATATGGCGACATACCTATGAACATATATCGACATACATATGTATGTTTTGAAAAATATAAACTCTTTCAAGATGCTGCAAAATTCTTGAACGCTTGTAAAATTATTTAAGCATAGTTTCTAAAATATTTTAATATAAAAACATTTATAAATGTTTTGCAAAAATATATTCTTAAAATAAAATATTTTAATAATAAAATAATAATAAATATTTAATAAGAAAGTTGTCAAAGAATCAAATGGTTGTTATCCAAGGACTAACAAATTATTCTAATATTTATTTACTATAATTATAGTCTTGAACTCTCCATGCCTTCATCTCTAAACTCATGAGTCTTCAATTATCTTGATCATCTTTTAATGTTGATCCCCAGTCTTTTTGTTAATCAGTGTTCAAACTTGATTATCCCGTACTTGTATATACCCGTATAATATCCTACAAAAATACTCCATACAACTTGGGAAAAGATTGTTACCGACATTATATGGTTATTATCATCAAAATCAACATTTGTGGAATTAATAATCTCCCCCTTTTGATTATGACAATGATAAATATATTTGATATAAAATATAATGTAACTGTAACGGCTATTATTTTTTTGTAATTAAAAATATTAAATTTAAAAAGATTTTTGGAAATTAATATTATGAGAATTTAGAATTTATGATTTATAAATGGATAAAATTATCAAAATATAATTTAATAGTGTTGATTGAATGAAATTGACAACTATTAATATAATTTCAATTAATGGTATTAATAAAGATTACTGAGGAATAAAATAAATGTTGTATTAAAAAGAGAAATTATATGCTATTTAATTGAAATTTGTTTTAATATAGAATATGAAACCAATTATTTATTATGTAAAATTATTAGTTTTTTTGTAATCAATAAATTTAGAGATGTGTTTGGATTACTAATATATAACAATTGTTTTATTTATCACCTTACTATTTAATTAGTTTGGAATTAGTTGGAAATCAATGAAATTCAATGTAATTAAATATTGCAATTAATATGGTAAAAGACGTTAACTGTAGAGTGTGAGAGTAATAAAATGAAAACTTATGTTTAATTAGTTCATAGGGCAATTATTGATTTAATATTAAGAATATGTTAATCAAAATAAAAGAATTTGTTATTATAATAGACTAGGTTTTTTTTCCATTGTAATTTAAACGTTGAAATTAATGTACTATTTAAATCTTTGATTTAATATGGAAAAATCTATTATTAAAATATTATTAATTTCTATGTAATCAGGAATAAACAAATGTTAACTTTTAAATTTGAATTTAAAAGTGATTGAATTGATTTTTAATAATAATTTATTTAATTAACGTGTAAAATTAGACCTTTTGGGCACTGCCTTGGATTTCGACGAATAGTTTTATCAGATCCGTAATAGTGAATTATTATAGCATTTCAAGTTTCGTAGCGATCGGAATTATTGTTTGATCGTGCAAGCTCAATACTTATAGAAATCAATTAATGGAATTTAAATGAATATAACTCAATTTTAAAAGCTAAC
The DNA here is from genome assembly GCA_030765085.1 of Allium cepa. Lineage (NCBI taxonomy): Eukaryota > Viridiplantae > Streptophyta > Magnoliopsida > Asparagales > Amaryllidaceae > Allium > Allium cepa. Next base: position 858,798,062 of record CM060940.1, read on the forward strand.
TTCTATATACAACATAATTAAGGCTTGAAATTACTTTCATTGAGTTTAAAAATATTGAAAAACTTTATTTCGATATATAGGATGACCTATTTTTATGTCGGGAACAAAACGGGCTTCGCTTCGACCCCATTCGATATGTTCCATCCATTTCCACTCAGTCTTTGTCTATATATAAGCTGTTATAAACCCTAGTAGTCTTTTGTTTTACTATCTGTACGTACAATTTTTGTTCTTATCTATTCCATTGTCTGTTCCTCCTCAATGGTAGACATCTCAATACCCTAAATTACAATTCTAAATCAAACTCCAAAATCCAAACTACTCAAACCTAATGATAAAATATATCATAGCGAAGTTCTCGACGAACATAATCTGCATCCGCAATTCATTTTTCGATTGGATGCTTCACTTGCTCAGAATTGGGCGAAACATTCTTGGTCGTCCATGTTAGGGTTTCGCGATTTATTTGGCGGTGTAGAGGAGGCCAAGACGAGTTCATCTAGCGGCGTGGACCACTGCCCACAAGCTTGAATTCATCAGAATTGGGCGATTAATGTGGCGGCGGGGTTGGCTATAGGAGGTGGTAGAGGTGTGCCGCGCGTAGCCTGGAGGTGCGGCTTTGGGCGAGGAGGTCGGCATCGTGCTCTGATCGGAGGGATGTCAGGCGTGGTAGCAGCAATTACAATTAAAGGTGGTGGCTGTAGGCATTTAGGGTTTGCTCTGTTTGTATTCATGATTGAGGAAGATAACGTTATTCTATTTTGCCCTCCATTTTTTATTTTATTTATATTTCAATTTCAAAACTTCTAACCAGCATAACTTTTTCATACGAACTCCAATTGACACGCGGTTTCTTCCCTTGGGATCGTATCGAAATCTCAGGCAACATAAAACTAGTTTGGTTGAATTTGAAGACTGTTTAAATAGTGGGCTTTTATTGGATTTTAATCGGGCTTTAAACCAAAGGTGAGTGATTTAACCCGCTCAAGCAATACTAAATCTTCTTATGTTAGTTGAATTAAATTTATGAAGTAAAAAGAATTTTTTCAATTGTTGTTTAGTAATTTAAATTGTCATCTAAATTTAATTTGAATCTATATTGAATTAAACTAACATTTAAATTAATATTGAATTTAATTGCTAGCTAAGTACCTGATATTGATAACTAGTTATTTGTTGTGATTTATTGGCTGATTTGGATGTTGACAGTGATGGATGTCTATTTGTTAACATATGGATGATTGTATGTTTATATATATATATATATATATATATCCCTATTATCACCCTATATATTAATTGGAAGCATATAAACTGATATTTGAACTATTTCGAATAAATTAAATAATAGGTTGAAATGATATATGCCTATGATACCTTGATTTGGATTGAAATGATATATATTCATCCCTATAATTAAAATTGAAATAACTTATCTCTTGATCATAGGGTAGAAAATTATATAAGGACACCAAATTGATTAAATTAAATGGTTTTAAAATCTTAAATTTGGATTTTGATTAAATGACATTGTTTTATAGGAAACAAATTGTAGATTTATATGAATTGAGTTATTTCTAATTCGAGCTTTCAAATGTTGAAATTTAAATTAATTAAAGGAAATTGTTTAAAGAATTGAATTAAAATGTGTGAAGCAATAATTGATATATGACTTTAATTCAGAAAATTTATCTTAAAGATTTGGACCTTAAAATTGAACAATGGAGTTTAATTTGATTTAGGTGTTTTAAATCGGTAAATTTAAATTGGACTTGAAATTGATATGAATTGAAATGGTTTATAATAAGAATTGGATTGCAATTTAAATCATTGAATTGAATTTTTGAATAGAATTCGAAGTAAAAAATGAATGTTTGAAAATTGAAGTTAATTCGAATTAAAATTGAAATCAAGTTGATTCGGTACTAAATCGAAATTTAGTCAATTGAAATTGAAAGAATGGAAATTGTTTTTTGTTGATTTGAAATTTGGACAATGGGTCCAGATTTGTTGAAATGAAAGGAAATAGTTTGATTTGATATGATTTTCAAAAATATAAACTGTTTAAAAATATACTCCTTTTAATATTCAAATTTTATAGATTGTTCCAAACTATTTTACTATATAAACCATTTTCAATACTCAAACCATTTTATATCAAATTATTTTAAACTATTTAAACTATTTTAAACCATTTTAAAACTATTTAAATATTTTCTAAAATTTCAAACTATGCAAAGTTGGAATATTTATTTTTAAATTGTTGATTTAAATGCGATTGTGATTAAATAAGGTTATAACCTAAATTGGAATTTGAAACGATATTTTCAAGTGAAAATGACATATTTTGAGTAAATATGGTGTTTTGAAATGAAGTGATATTTTGAAGTGAATATGATATTTTGATATCAAATATGAATCAGTTTTGAAAAGTAAAAGAACCAATCGGTGTGAAAAATGACATTTGGTTGTTAAAAGGACCGGGACCTCTTATTGACATACTCTCTGTAACGACCCGCAAATCCGTACCCCTTGAGTCAACACTATTCTACCTAAATCAACTCAAGTTGTACAGAAATACGATCCATTTGGGTTAAAGAAGAAGAGGTAGAAGAAGGAAATAGAAAACAATAACAGAATCTAACCATCGCAGCGGAATAAAAATATAATAAATAATAAATGATCTTTACTCAAAATCATAATATCTGTTTATATATTACATCATTAGAGTACATCAATCACAGCTCAACATCAATAACATAGAACTGAATACACAACTACAAAACACAGCGGGACATATACATAAACAAGTACGGAAGTACGTATCGTCATCCAGCTCGTCTCCTGAGCTCCACAACATCATATCCTGTATCCTATAATACTCGGTCTGACCCGAGCATTACAGATAAATAACACCGGAGTCAGTCTGGAATACCAGCGTGAGAAAATCACAGTCAATTGATTATTAAAGTTTCAAAAATCCTTTTGAAAACAAAAGCATCTCGTAAGACCACGCCACAAATAAACTTGTCGGGTTTTTACCTTGCGATAGCTAAAACATTTTTTAGAAATCTTCTGATATTATAATAGGGTCTATATACAAATACTTATAAAATAGCCGAAATTGTTATATTATTAAATTACAGCTACTAGCCACAGAGTGGGTAATACAAACAAAACTCGTACAAGGCTCGTAGGGAGAATGGTTTTCCAATAATGACTAGGCACTGGGGTACCACCTGTCACAGTACGTGGCCTAGATCACAGTACCGAGGAGTACGCCCGCTCCCCTACAACACAAGACCGGGACTACCCCTTACTGGATAATCCCGAGTGAGATCACCCCACGGTTGGGATCAGCAGTCGCCCACTAAGCCGAAATAAAAAGGGACATCTAGGTAGGAATGACCTCACCCTGTTTGGGTGCTACCCACCTAGCCTTGCTGCATAACCCCTGAGTTTCAGTCATTCCCATTTGATGAGGCTTGAGGCTAAGCGTTACATTTTTAGAACATATCCCTTAGAATGCCCATCGTCCACCTGACGATGTTTCGCAAGCATTCATCCATACAAGTCCGTCCCGGGTCCGAACGAAACCGAAGGCACTATTTCTACTACATCCATTTAGGAAATATCCTTAGGATTAATAGCGACTAGCCCTTGCACTTCACATCTCCATCTTCGAATCCAAACTCGTTTCCACAAAACATACAAACCGGATCGGAGTGGTTTTCGAGAAATTAATCTCGATCCCGGTCTCTTCGAAACGATCAATGCATTTGGCCAGTATTGATAGTCGGTTATTTAACTATCAATTAATATTCACAAACAACCATCCAACAATAAATAATTTCCCAAATTATTTATTTATCTCAAAAATATCTTCACAAGATATATTTTCACTTTTCAAACTTCTCGAAAACAGTTTTCAAAACTATTTGCCTTTCTCAGAATAAATTCCATATATTTCTATTTCCACTGGATTCACCAAGCACAAAACTATAGATTTTTAAAATAATTTAAAAAACACTTTATTGTAAAATATATTTAACATTTAATATAGAAAAATTACTTTGGTACTTAATTTAAAATAATACTCTAGAAATAACTAAAATAAGGTTACCTTATAACTATACATTAGATTTTCTTCTTTAAACAAATTACCAAATCATTCTTTAAATAACTATTACGATAATAGATTAACAAATTACTTACTTTAGTATTTACTTTAAAATATTTAAATTAAAACTACTTCAATAATTGATTAAAAATATATAGTATATGAATATTTGAAAATAAGGTTAGTTTATAAATATAAAATAGGTTTTCACCTTTAAAACAGAATTACTAAGTCACTCTTTATAAATTATTACTACGACAATAGATTTGAATAAATATTTACTTTAGAATTTAAACATTTAGAAAAAAAAAATTCCAAGAACATACTTTGTAAAACAACATTAAAACCTTTATTTTATTTTAAAAACTTACTTTGAAAACGTACTTGGCTATCCAGAGAAATACACTTCTCTTCACATCCTTTAAAAATAAATCACTATTTATTTTTAAACAATTTTTCTCACACCTTTAATAAATTCCCACCTTGAATTTATTCTTCCCAATATCCAATTTCAAACACTTAAATCAATTTCCAAATTGATTTCCAATTTACTTCTTTTATTCAAAAATCTTTTAATTTCATATTTTATTCCTTAATTATGATTTAAAATACTTTCAATTGAAATACCAATTTAGGTTTCTTAATTTACTTCTTAATTCCTTTAAATAAATTTAAAAATTTAAGTTTTAAAATAATTCTTTATTCCTTTAAATTAATATCACATAATTTTACAATTCATTAATTACTGTTTATTCAAACCCTTTTCTTTTCATACTCGAAGTTATTTATTAGTATTTAACATACTTCCATTTCTTTTTCAATTAATTCTTAATTTATGAAATTTTCTAAGATTATTTCGTTTACAAATTTACTTCCTTTATTTTCTTTCCAAAACCCAATTTATATGTTTTTTTTTGGTAATTCATTATACCCCAATATATCCAATCAAATCATAACATTCAATATTCCAATATATTCATCCAAGAATATCAAGTAATCACAATAGAGAATATTAAATAATAAACGTTGAGGGATCCAGTTGGATCCCTCCAACCTGTTTTCCCTGCATCCACAGATGTTAGCACAATATAATATGCCAATTCCAAAATATACCATACTATAGCACATCAATCAATTTCAACTATTCAAACAATTATTTAAATTTAATCATTTGAATTTAAATTTAAATTTAAATTTAACCGAGTGAGATTAACTCACCTTTGCTTTTATTTGCAATCCATCCCACCTCAACTTGTTTCCCACAATTTCAGACCTTGCAAAAACATTTTACATTTTATTAACACTTAAAGTAATCGAACAGTCAGTTACCAATTATTAATTTAATTTCAACTAATTTTTCTTTAATAATTTATTCTTTTAAGTGCCTAAGATAATTAAATAGATTAGTTAGACAATTAATCTCCATAATACATTATCTTAAAATTAACTAGTACGTGAAAATGTGTATATGTATTCTTATATAGATAATTTACCTTTACACATACTTTATTTGAACTCATACACTTATAAAATTTTATTTGTAGAGATCCAAAAATCAAATTTTATATAAAATTTCAAACACTTTAAAACTCCTTATTTTCTTTCCTCAAAATCTTATATATATACATATATTTTTCTGATCTATATATATTCTCATATATATTCCAATTATAGTAAATAACAAGGACAAAATGTTACCTTGCTGTAAATATTTATTTATTTATATTTTTTTCTTCTTTTTCCAGAACCTCATATATATATATATATATATATATATATATATATATATATATACACGCACACATATACTTCCTTTTTACTGTTATTATACTAACAGATCTGTGCTAAAATTAAACTTATTTGAACTAACAGATAATACCTCCTTCCCAGAGCATCATTCGAACCCTAGCAGAGCACTGATTTCCCCGACCTCCACCTCTGACTTCGTCGTTCTCCCTCCCCTACGTGCGCCTCTACTCGAGCATACGCGAACAACGATGACGCACCTACAACCTGACAATTCGATGCTGAAATCAACGAGCCCCCCAGACCTTTGCGCTTCCAGGTTTCGCATCCACAAGCTGCCGCGGCCCTACCAAAGTTTGCCACACACCATCACGATAAAATCGCAGCTCCCCTCACAAATAATCTTCAAATTGCGACCGCTCGCACTCGACGCTCGATCTCGCGATTCAGAGATTGACTCGGTGATGAAAACAAGAGAAAAAGGAACCTCATTTTTAATTCGAAATCGAGTAATTTTGAGTTTGAAGATTTCCCCCCATTTATCTATTTTTCCGTGAGATTTCGATTTGCTCTGAGTCAATTTAATTGAATAATGAAATGGAGAGAAACAGAACGCATTTTGATAATGAGGAGAGAGAAAGATTTCATTAGGATTTGCTTCCGAAAGAAGGTGAACATTACTGATTTCGATTTAAAATTTTGCAGAGGAAGATTGCGTGATGTTTATAAAGGAGGGAACACGATGGAATGGAAGTCGGCTTGCTCAGGAAGGATTTCGGCTGAAGAAAAGTTTGACAAGAAAGAATATTTTATATTTAAATTTGAATTTAAATCATTCCACTTTACCTAGCCTAAAATCACGAACTCCTATTGAGGTGTGCCGCTAGACGTTCCTAGGGTTATATCTCTATTCCGGACGCAACATAAAAGGTTTCGAGCCCCAATTCGATCGAATGGAGAAGATAGCATTTTAAACCAGTTATTATATTAAATTTTCGATATAGATTTCCGCACGTTTACATACCATACGCTCACATAACAACTCCAAACTCTATGAAAATTGAAATCCAATAATAATACAATATTACGGATCCAATGGAACTGGTTTTGTCGAATTCCGAGACTGTGCCTCGGAAGGCTATTTTTAAATTCAATTTAAACGATAAAATTTCAAAAGTTAACAAACCTTCCAAACTCAATTTCAACACTTTTTACTATCTTTAGTACTATCAATATAAATTCTACAAGCCTTCAAATTATTTTTAGCAGGCTTAAAACTCCAGATTCAACATTTTACTCAATTTCAACTTATTTAATTTAATAATTAAATTACCTAACAAATAGTGATATTTGAAATTCAAGTTAAAAATTAACTTTTAAATATTTAAAATCAATTAAATATTTCGATTTCAAAAGCTTAAACATTCTGGGTCGTCACATTCCTTCCCCTTAAAAGAATTTCGTCCCCGAAATTACTAGTGAGGAAGAATGGTCCAATACCCGTTTACTTATCCCAAAACCAAACTACTTAACATCCTATCACAATTCCTAACTTTCCAAACTTCTTTTATTAGGTTCCCACCAATATCATATACGCAACCATTCAAATTTCAATTTAAAACCAAATTTTAAATTTTCAAACTTTCTCAAAAAAATTCTAACTCTCTAAATTTTCGAAAAATTTCGCCAGCGTCTCCTTTGCGCGGCTAGCTCGGTACAGCTACAAAATGGCTCTACGGCCTCCCAAATCCAAAAAGAAAACAAAAAGTCAAGTGGCTAGATCCAAAAACCCAATCAAATTTCATATAGAAATTTAAACACGTACCTTTTTAGTCGGGCAATTCTAATTTATTATCTGAAATCAAAACCAATTTTCCTTTCCCTTTTTCATACCTGCATACCTTGTTTAACAATAATATTCAATCACAACATTCAAAAACTTTTATTTGACTTCTTTCCAAAATTTCAATGTTTGTTTTACTTAAGCCTGTACGATGTCCCTATATCATTCGTACGCAATACCGAATCCGATCGCCTACTCGATCGCACAATTTCACTTCCGAACTAGTATCGTTCACCCGACTTTCTAGTGCGGACTCAGATCTGGTTTCTTGATCAGAAACCGTCATTCTCCTTGCATAGTCATAACTATGATAGAGAATTTCCAGAATAAACCAAAATCCATATTCAGGGTTCACCGTCGAAAATCGAGTGAAAAATCCTAACTCGGATCAATAAAATTATCTCGAAATTCTGCGCTCGAATCTGGATCAAATAGCTATACGAATAAAATAATATACGTACACCCTACGTATTTAGCCCAATTTATTTTAGCTATACCAATTCTCTTTTATTCACATTCATTTTAATTGTTATTCGCTTATTTTGACTTTCCCTTATCACAACTTCCAGTTTTAATCTTTTTGTATTCCAATTCCAAATAAATTTAATTTGCTTCAATTTGCGAATTAATTTCAAACCTCAATACTTTTGTTCTCATCTTTTATCCAAATTCCATTTTCAATTTCACTTGAGTTTAATTCACCTTCCAATTCAAAATATCGAGTTCAATTCATCTCATTTCAAATGATATACAATTAATCATTCCTTAAATTAATTTCACTTACTAATTCATTTTTATATCTCAAATAATTTTTTTTTGCAAACTTTTCTATCTTTGATTTCTTTGAACAATATATATATATATATATATATATATCTTTAATTCGTCTTACTTTACTTATACAATTTAAGTTTGATTTCAACATTCAGTTATAATTCTAATTGCTTAACAAATTTTAATTCATTTGTCGTTAGTGAAAATTTCAAAAGATTCAAAAAAATTCTAACTCCCAAAATTTTTGAAATTTTTTGGCAGATTGTCCTTTGTACAGAGGAGCTTTTGCAAATTGACAGGAGATATAAATATATATACATCGACCCACACGGTCGGAAAACAGAAAAACAGTTCATATTTCATATTTGTATTGCGTAGGCATACCTTATTTAGCATTTTAAGCAAAGCGGTTATTTATTTAGCATTTTGCGTGATCAAATCCAGCCATACGGCTCTCCTGTACCTGTACTTACTCAATTTAAACATGTTAGTGTCAAATATACAAAGTTTATTAACATTTCACTTTATTATAAATAACTAAAACATGGATTCTATAAACAGTGCATATTATATACTTCCATAAGCACATATGAAATGTTTCGACACTTATTTTGAATGCTTCCAAACAATATTCAAACCATCCTATTCGATTCAAATGATTTCACAACTCTCTTACTTAACTTAAATTCATTTTAAGTCCAAGCAAACTCATTTAAATTGAATTAATTTCAAAAGCAATCTAACTTCCATTTTATTCCAAGTCAAATTCTCATTAATATAACTTAAGTTAATTAACTCAATTACTAATTTCATTTGCCAAACAAGTTTTATTTCAAATCATTTAATAAAACTCGACACCACCATATCTCAAATTTACTTAAGTCAGGCCTTTTATCCAAATATTACTTCAGTTATTTGTTTCCTTCAAGAAGTTTCAAGTTCAAAACTTATAAGCACTCTCTAATTTAAATTCTTAATTTGATTTCCAATTATCAAACCAATCTCATTTACTAATTTAATTAAATTAGTTTATTCAGTCATTTCTTTAAACTCCAAACTTCCATACTTAATTCATTCTGAATTTATTTCTATCAATAACAAGGAAGGTTTTAAATTTATGTCTACTTGGATTTTTATCCACCAATTCAATCCATCATTGTTATAATCCAATTCTGTTTTATTCGACTACACTTCCAAATACATTTAATTCACCAACAATCCAAGCCGAATTCATCTACACTTCATTGTTTACATTCAATTTATTTTTCATCCAAACAAGCCATATTTATTACAATTGATTCAAAAACCAATTTTATTGGCTTCTGTTAACCAATAGAATTTATATAATCTCGTTTACGTCAAACGACAATTACTTTTATGCAAATTCAATGATATTTACTTAAAAGAATATTCATTCCAGTTAATAACTATTTTAAATTAATACCAATTCAATCTATACTTAATTTGATTTCATTTTAATTGATTCCGTTCAATTTATTTTGCATTCTATATCCTCATTCATTTTATTTAAATCATTTATTAATCTTGGAACATTTCATATTGGTTACATCAAATACTCATTTCATAATTCATTTACAAACTAAACATTTGCCACATTAAATTGGTATTCGACTTCATTTAACCAATTCAAGTTCCATCTTCATATTTCATTACCAATTAATTATTAATTTGTTTACTCAAGATTTATTCCTAATATTTTATTTTATTTTATCACGAAACCACTTTAACTATTTCACTGGAGGTCAATTTATTTTATAATTTAAGTTTTGAATTTTCTATCCACTTCCCAATATCCAAATCAATTTTATTTGGCTTATTTATTTCACTTCTAAATTTTATAAATCACAAACTTATTTATATACATATTTTTATCAATGGACAACCAATCCCATTCACGTTTTACTTTTAACTCGGAATTATACATTTTATTTTGCCAATATATTTTTATTATTCCATAAATATTTTACATAAGATTCCAGAGTTTAAACACTTTCCCAGATTTCAAAATCACCTTTGAAATCAACTATTTCCAAAATCCTTCGGCAAATTCAATTATCCCTTTGAATTTTCAAAACCAAACCCAGTTTGCTAACAATTCCAATTTAAAATATTCAGGTAGCAATTCCTCTCTTGGAAACTCGAAAATGAACACCGATGATGTCGCGATCATCACCGGAATTATTTTCCAGCGACCGAAAGAGTTTAGCGCTTTTATTTCTTTAAAATCCCTTTCAAATATTTTCAAATTCCAAATCTCTCTATATTCAATTTCAACTCAAAAATATTCCCGAAATAACACCACTATTATTTCCCCAAACCTTTGAAAACCACTTTCAAATCCAAGAAATTTAAACCCTTTTCCAAAATTCCAAATTTGAAATCCATCCAATTTATATTCCAACATTACTCTGGGATTTAATTTCCAATGTTAAATCACATTCATAGTTTATATTTACAAATTTCTCTAGAGGTTTATTTCAATTTATAAATTACATTTACAATCTATATCTCAAATTCCATTTTGTTATATAAATTTATTCTTCAACTTTGGTTATAAGTTTTCAATTTCTTATTCAATTTCTACACAATAGTGTTAATAATTTAATATTATCATTCCTTAACAAGCAAGCATCCAAATACTATCATACTTTACAAAAATTATACCCTTTTTTATATACAAATAAATTTGGGTAAAATTATTTCATTTACCCCACTTTAAAACAATACTGTGTCGAATTGTTCTATTCAAGTGTTTAGAGATCCCTATCAATAACGTTAATTGCTCGTATTGACCAGAATCCATAAACTACTCAATAAACCAATCAACACAATATAAAATCATTTTGAATTCACTAACAAATATGTGTTCATATCTATCAATACGCTCAAACTCATCCTAGAGTACTATTGACTCTATTTCAATGAGTAATTCCCACCAGAGCCAAGGTTATCACCAACCTAAGCTCTGATACCAACTGTAACGACCCGCAAATCCGTACCCCTTGAGTCAACACTATTCTACCTAAATCAACTCAAGTTGTACATAAATACGAACCATTTGGGTTAAAGAAGAAGAGGTAGAAGAAGAAAATAGAAAACAACAACATAATCTAACCATCGCAGCGGAATAAAAATATAATAGATAATAAATGATCTTTGCTCAAAATCATAATATCTGTTTATATATTACATCATCAATGTACATCAATCACAGCTCAACATCAATAACATATAACTGAATACACAACTACACAACACAGCGGGACATATATATAAACAAGTACGGAAGTACGTATCGTCATCCAGCTCGTCTCCTGAGCTCCACAACATCATATCATGTATCTTATAATACTCGGTCTGACCCGAGCATTACAGTTAAATAACACCGGAGTCAGTCTGGAATACCACCGTGAGAAAATCACACTCAATTGATTATTAAAGTTTCAAAAATCCTTTTGAAAACAAAAGCATCTCGTAAGACCACGCCACAAATAAACATGTCGGATTTTTACCTTACGATAGCTAAAACATTTTTATAGAAATCCTTTGATATTATAATAGGGTCTATATACAAATACTTATAAAAAAGCTGAAATTGTTACATTATTAAATTCCAGCTACTAGCCACAGAGTGGGTAATACAAAGAAAACTCATACAAGGCTCGTAGGGAGAATGGATTTCCAACTAATGATTAGGCACTGGGGTACCACCTGTCACAGTATGTGGCCTAGATCACAGTACCGAGGAGTACGCCCGCTCCCATGCAACACAAGACCGGGACTACACCGTACTGGATAATCCCAAGTGAGATCACCCCGCGGTTGGGATCAGCAACCGCCCACTAAGTCGAAATAAAAAGGGACATCTAGGCAGGAATGACCTCACCCTGTTTGGGTGCTACCCACCTAGCCTTGCTGCATAACCTCTGATTTTCAGTCATTCCCATTTGATGAGGCTTGAGGCTAAGTGTTACCTTTTTAGAATATATCCCTAAGAATGCCCATCGTCCACCTGACGATGTTTCGCAAGCATTCATCCATATAAGTCTGTCTCGGGTCCGAACGGAAGCGAAGGCACTATTCCTACTACATCCATTTTGGAAATATCCTCAGGTTAGTAACGACTAGCCCTTGCACTTCACTGCTCCATCTCCGAATCCAAACTCGCTTCCACGAAACGTACAAACCAGATCAAAGTGGTTTCTGTTAAATTAATCTCGATCCCGGTCTCTTCGAAAGGATCAACGCATTTGGCCAATATTGATAGGCGGTTATTTAACTATCAATTAATATTCACAAACAACCATCCAACAATAAATAATTTCCCAAATTATTTATTTATCTCAAAAATATCTTCACAAGATATATTTTCACTTTTCAAACTTCTCGAAAACAGTTTTCAAAACTATATGCCTTTCTCAGAATAAATTCCATGTATTTCTATTTCCACTGGAATCACCAAGCACAAAACTTTAGATTTTTAAAATAATTTAAAAAAACACTTTATTTTAAAATATATTTAACATTTAATATAAAAATTACTTTGGTACTTAATTTAAAATAATACTCTAGAAATAACTAAAATAAGGTTACATTATAACTATACATTAGATTTTCTTCTTTAAACAAATTACAAAATCATTCTTTAAATAACTATTACGATAATAGATTATCAAATTACTTACTTTAGTATTTACTTTAAAATATTTAAATTAAAACTACTTCAATAATTGATTAAAAATATATAGTATATGAATATTTGAAAATAAGGTTAGTTTATAAATATAAAATAGGTTTTCACCTTTAAAACAGAATTACTAAGTCACTCTTTATAAATTATTACTACGACAATAGATTTGAATAAATATTTACTTTAGAATTTAAACATTTAGAAAAAAAAAATTCCAAGAACATACTTTGTAAAACAACATTAAAACCTTTATTTTATTTTAAAAACTTACTTTGAAAACGTACTTGGCTATCCAGAGAAATACACTTCTCTTCACATCCTTTAAAAATAAATCACTATTTATTTTTAAACAATTTTTCTCATACCTTTAATAAATTCCCACCTTGAATTTATTCTTCCCAATATCCAATTTCAAACACTTAAATCAATTTCCAAATTGATTTCCAATTTACTTCTTTTATTCAAAAATCTTTTAATTTCATATTTTATTCCTTAATTATGATTTAAAATACTTTCAATTGAAATACCAATTTAGGTTTCTTAATTTACTTCTTAATTCCTTTAAATAAATTTAAAAATTTAAGTTTTAAAATAATTCTTTATTCCTTTAAATTAATATCACATAATTTTACAATTCATTAATTACTGTTTATTCAAACCCTTTTCTTTTCATACTCGAAGTTATTTATTAGTATTTAACATACTTCCATTTCTTTTTCAATTAATTCTTAATTTATGAAATTTTCTAAGATTATTTCGTTTACAAATTTACTTCCTTTATTTTCTTTCCAAAACCCAATTTATATGTTTTTTTTTGGTAATTCATTATACCCCAATATATCCAATCAAATCATAACATTCAATATTCCAATATATTCATCCAAGAATATCAAGTAATCACAATAGAGAATATTAAATAATAAACGTTGAGGGATCCAGTTGGATCCCTCCAACCTGTTTTCCCTGCATCCACAGATGTTAGCACAATATAATATGCCAATTCCAAAATATACCATACTATAGTACATCAATCAATTTCAACAATTCAAACAATTATTTAAATTTAATCATTTGAATTTAAATTTAAATTTAACTGAGTGAGATTAACTCACCTTTGCTTTTATTTGCAATCCATCCTACCTCAACTTGTTTCCCACAATTTCAGACCTTGCAAAAACATTTTACATTTTATTAACACTTAAAATAATCGAACAGTCAGTTACCAATTATTAATTTAATTTCAACTAATTTTTCTTCAATAATTTATTCTTTTAAGCGCCTAAGATAATTTAATAGATTAGTTAGACAATTAATATCCATAATACATTATCTTAAAATTAACTGTTACGTGAAAATGTGTATATATATATATTCTTATATAGATAATTTACCTTTATACATATTTTATTTGAACCCATACACTTATAAAATTTTATTTGTAGAGATCCAAAAATAAAATTTTATATAAACTTTCAAACAATTTAAAACTCTGTATTTTCTTTCCTCAAAATCTTATATATATACATATATTTTTCTGATCTATATATATTCTCATATATATTCCAATTATAGTAAATAACAAGGACAAAATGTTACCTTGCTGTAAATATTTATTTATTTATATTTTTTTTCTTTTTTTTCCGGAGGCTCATATATATATATATATATATATATATATATATATATATATATATATATACACACACGAGTAGTTTGGCACGTGCGATGCACGTACGCAGAAGGAACCGGTGTTAAGAAATAATGCCTGCGAAGGTTGTTGAATGCAATAAAATGAGTATGACGTACACGTATTGTTGAATATTATGGATATTGACATGCAGAATGAATCCACATCCGATGGACGTAGAAAATTTATATCGAACATGGAAAAAAGCGTTATATCAAACTGATATTGTGTGGACAGAAAAGTAATAAACATATGGTGTAATGAATTATTAACGCGTGTTAATGCAAACAGTAGAGAATAACTTTGATAAACTATCATACAACATAATGTAACACATTTACATACAGTAATGGAAACCACTTGTCATCTACTTTCAATTTTTTGAGTTTCAGTCATCAACCAAATGGCTTTATAGCCTTCTGTATTCCGTATAGCTTTATAGTTATCTGTCCTCTTTATCAATATGAACGTTGAAGTTTTTTTTCATAGTGCATTCCAACAATTATATGAATGGTTTGTTTCAACGGTACATGTACAATTCCACTTACATAACACAAATGCACTGAAGTAATATAACTTATTTCTGAAATACATAGTTAGTAAAAAAATATAATGTGACAGAAACATAGCATAGTTACGTCAACTCATGCCAGTACCAAATATGAGGCATACACCCCAAATCCAATCTCATAAGCAACTTCACTGATCACTCCAACTCATTTCCTGCTATTGGGTGATGGGCAACTCCATGTTCCATTTTACTCGTGTAAGCTCAATACTCCACTTCATGTTGACATTGCACTTCAAATTCCTTTTGTACATCTAACATGTAATATGAATGCAAGTTGTCTTGTTGTTGATATGTTACTGCAAGGTGAACCATTTCAGAAATACGTAGCTTATTTGTATTAGGACTCATCCCTGGTACACAACATTAGATGCATCATATGTGTAGTGATAGTTTAACAACATAGGGAAAGATACAGTTTACTAAATTAAAGAAGGGTTCAATTAGCCTTTACCATATGCACATATTCAAGGACGGTGGTCAAATTCAACGCTCTTTATCAAAAAAAAATTGTAGGCAGATTAATATTCATTGAAGAAGGCATAAATATAAGTTTCAAGATGTACATATTGAAGAGAAACTATTTCATGGTAGAAGTTAAAAAAAATTCCTTATGAAATGTAATAATTGATGCATTCAATTAAACGAAAATGTAATGCAAGGATAGTACAAATTTGTTGAAGCTCAATACATTATGGGCTCTTGCTCATTTTCGTAGCTTAAAGCATAGAGCTTCTGCAAGAGGTGTAAAAGCTATCTAACAAAAGGCTATTCGTATAAAAATGTTTCAATATGTGGCATATGAGAATTTAACAAAACGTCATTGTAGAAATACTAAATATTTTGTAATTATGATATTATAAGCTACAATTATCAACACTGAACATAAAGGATTGTATTAATCACTGCAATCCATGTTTCTAGGGGACTGATGCATTCCATCCCCTGTCATATACCCAACAGCTAAATCGAAGTTTTCTGTGCCTGAACAGAGGATAATGGTAATCAGGCCACTTAACATAACTGAACAATACATATTAGACAGAGATTGGACCTTTCGAAAAAAAAGAAAAAAAAAACAGACATAATAGATGTATGTATCTTACGCATGACAACTCACTTCAATGGTTGTGAATAAAAAACTCAATTTCAAAAATTCTTTTGTTGATGTAATTTATTGTGAATATACCATCTTCCACTCTCAGAAAACCACATACTGCAATTTACAGTAAAAGGAGCGAACTTGGTTTACACTGAAAAAGATGAAGCTTAAAGTGAAACATAAACATTTAATATTGCAACTGTTAATTTAACGGTTCAACCGAATCAAAATTAAACTGTGAAAGCTAATATAAAGTGAACCGTAAATCATTATTTAGAGTTTGGTGGTAAAATCTAGCAAATGTTTAGTTAATCCTAGATAATTCGTAATAGAGACAAATAATGTAGGAAATACTATACTTTCGCTTGAGAATCCCTATGGTAAAGTGGCTACAGGGTCACATTAATCTGATTACATGAATTGGACTCAACTTACACATGCTGCAAAAACAATTTAATACATAAAATAACTTTTGGTTTCCAATATTGATCATTGGAACGTCTGGGTATTGTGTGAGTAGTGAAGATTCAGAGAAATGGTGCAAGGCCATTGTGAATGGATAGCTTGTGTGAACATTTTTTACCCATCTTATAGCACAATTTAGTTTTTAACGCAGTCGTAAGTAAAGACCAATCAATGATCGAAATGTTCAGTCTTTTGATTCTCTAGTTCAACTTGAGTAAATTGATATATGGACTTAAAAAATATAGTCTTATGCAATCATATCGGTCTTAAGTCAGTATTGTATCGAGCAATTCACATCCAAATTAAAGCGAAAACTCATTATTTAGCCTTCTTTAATTACTAAGCCTGCTTTTCTAGCAGCTACCCTGTTCTTTGTCAATTCCCTCAATGTCAGCACATCATTTAAGGTCTGAATGAACTCATGAAGCTTATATTTTGTAATTTATTTAAGTGATATTATATTTACATTGATGATATGGTAACTTTTAGATACGGTGTTTAAGTCCTCCATGCTTCCAACATGATTGTGTTCTCCATTTGTTCCCTTCCCACTGCATACTCTAAACATAACTGCCATATATATACTTTTAAAAACATGCAACAAAATCATATTATCTAGACTGGAGTTTCCCTTCCTGTAGTGTTATTTGAAAACCTCAACCAAAATAAATTTGTGTTTATCCTTAAGCCCACATCTTGACAAAAAAGACTAAAGAAACAACTAAAATAAGACAAAAATTCTGAACCAAAATTTTCATTTAATATTTAGCGACATATCAATCTTTACTTAACTTGTTTTTGTAGCACCACGTAGGAATGCATTTTGATATACATGTTCATATTCTATAGGATAGAAGTAATACATTTTTTATGGTACGTCTATCATTTTTTTTAACAATTCTTCCATCTAAAATTTTGTAACAAAGGCACGTTTAACAAAAACGGGTGTAAAACAACAAAAACAGGACTGCTAGAAGCATGTTGATTTCATATATAAGTGAATCTAATTGCAGGTATGATGTAATATGGAGCTGCATTAAACAAAAAAATAAAGATTACCTGCCAAAGCTACATGTAATGCAACTGGACATGGAACAAAAATAGGTGACCGAGATAAAGGAATATGCACAATAAGGTGAAACCATAAACAACAACGTTTGAAATTGCAACGCTAACAGCTAGACATGAAGCTAGAGAAGAAGCATAAGTTACTACATAAATTTAGAGTCATGTGAAATCATAAACAACATGGAGAAACTGTCGTAGCAGGCAACACAGCAAGGGGAGCAACTAATGTGTGTGGCAAAGTGAGCTACGGCAATTGTAAACGGGGAAACCGAAGAGAAAAGTTGGCAGATATATGCAATAATTTGGATGCTAAGTGCAACAAAGTAGCCATTAATGCATTGACTGACAAAATAAAGTAACAGCAGAAGGCCATTCCCATCAAAAGCATTTGTAGGCAGCATAAATAGGATGACCTTAAGCGACGATATGCCCAGGTTAAAAATTATGAAACCCAAAACTGGCTCGAGTGGCGAACATCAGTGAAGTAGAAATTATTTACAATGTAAAACACCAATTAATTCACCTGTTTCATTTTGTTCTTTTGGTTATTCGAAAAGACTCATAGAAACTTAGATCTGAATATAGAGCAAAAGGCTAAAAAAATTTGAAAACAATGATGTACGAACATCAAACCACAAAAAAAATACACGTCTATACTGGATAAATAAGTATATAAAGTTCATAGGAAAGATGGAGTAGAACATACCGAAATCCAGATGCATTCTCATCATTCTATCATACATGTAGCCAATTAATCAAATCCAACTCTCCTTCGCAAGACACGGTAGTTGAATTAGATCTGTAAAATTTTAGGGCCGGAGATGTTAAATTGTGAATTATTTGAACAAAAAAATTATTAACTTTTTAAGAAAGTAAAAAAATGAACCGCACTTCAGTCACACCTTACCTCTGAGCCACCACCATGTCACGGCAGCAAGGGGTCCAGAGCGCCATCAGTTGTCATGCCAGTCTCCCCTCAATCAACATACGATCTCTCTTCTGAAAAATGAATTACTCACCTTGATGAGCAACTTCGAGATTCGCAGTCACTTTTCCCCAGAGATGGCGTAAGGCAGTCACTCCAAAATCAACTGCAAATGTATTTGAAGCTAATTTTGAACTTTTTTTTAGGTTGGGAAGCGACTGAAGCGAGAGAAGGAAATTTGGGTTTGGGAATTGAAGAAACGGATTGAGACAAAACGTGTAGGGAACGTGGAATAGAAATGGAGTAAAACATGGAGAACTTGAAAGACGAATCTATCCTTGAATTAACGAAGCGAATTATTATTTTCAATTGTAAACGCAGGGCAATTCTGAGACTGCGAAAAATGCTTCAACCCCTCAAGTATTTGCTTTATATATAAGATATATACATATATACTTCTGTTTACTGTTATTATACTAACAGATCTGTGCTAAAATTAAACTTATTTGAACTAACAGATAATACCTCCTTCCCAAAGCACCATTCGAACCCTAGCAGAGCACTGATTTCCCTGACCTCCACCTCTGACTTCGTCGTTCTCCCACCCCTACGCGTGCCTCTACTCGAGCATACGCGAACAACGATGACACACCTACAACCTGACAATTCGATACTGAAAATCAACAAGCCCCCCATACCTTTGCGCTTCCAGGTTTCGAATCCACGAGCTGCCGCGGCCCTACCAAAGTTTGCCATACACCATCACGATAAAATTGCGGCTCCCCTCACAAATAATCTTCAGATTGCGACCGCTCGCACTCGACGCTCGATCTCGCGATTCAGAGATTGACTCGGTGATGAAAACGAGAGAAAAAGGAACCTCATTTTTAATTCGAAATCAAGTAATTTTGAGTTTGAAGATTTCCCCCCATTTTTCTATTTTTCCGTGAGATTTCGATTTGCTCTGAGTCAATTTAATTGAATAATGAAATGGAGAGAAATAGAACGCGTTTTGATAATGAGGAGAGGGAAAGATTTCATTAGGATTTGCTTCCGAATAAAGGCGACCATTACTGATTTCGATTTAAAATTTTGCAGAGGAAGATTGCGTGATGTTTATAAAAGAGGGAACACAATGGAATGGAAGTCTGCTTGCTCAGGAAGGATTTCGGCTGAAGAAAAGTTTGACAAGAAAGAATATTTTATATTTGAATTTGAATTTAAATTTAAATTTAAATCTGTCCACTTTACGTAGCCTAAAATCACGAAATCCTACCGAGGTGTGCCGCTAGACGTTCCTAGGATTATATCCCTTTTCTGGACGCAACAGGAAAGGTTTCGAGCCCCAATTCGATCGTATGGAGAAGATAGCGTTTTAAACCAGTTATTATATTAAATTTTCGATATAGATTTCAGCGCGTTTACATACCATACGCTCACATAACAACTTCAAACTCTACGAAAATTGAAATCCGATAATAATACAATATTACGGATCTAATGGAACTAGTTTCATCGAATTCCGAGACTGTGCCTCGGAAGGCTATTTTTAAATTCAATTTAAACGATAAAAGTTCAAAACTTAACAAACCCTTCCAAATTCAATTTCAACACTTTTTACTATCTTTAGTACTATCAATATTAATTTTACAAGCCTTCACATTATTTTTAGCAGGCTTAAAACTTCAGATTCAACATTTTACTCAATTTCAACTTATTTAATTTAATAATTAAATTCCTAACAAATAGTGATATTTGAAATTCAAGTTAAAAATTGACTTTTAAATATTTAAAATCAATTAAATATTCTGATTTCAAAAGCTTAAACATTCTGGGTCGTCACACTCTCTGTCAATATTGGAACCACTTTAATAACTGTGTACGCGATGGATGATCCAGAATGAAGTGGTTGGATTTGGTGAATGTTTGCCAGATTTGAAGAAAGAGAACGATGATGGATGACCCTGGCACTTGTGCTAATTTGAAATGACTAAAACATGACAGCCTGTCAGGACCGAGTGAGCTTGCTACCCCTAGCGGACACACCTCTTCGTATTACTATACTGATGTTGGCTTGATCGGTGCACCTTGATTTGATTTTGGGGGTGTTGGATGTGGTGGGGGGTCGTGTCTACGATGCGTTAACACCAGCCCTACGATTTGAATTGGTAATATCCTACCTTGGGCATTACCTCACGTGCCTTGTCATACTTTTATCCTTATTTGCGACCACTATGATTTTATTTTAGTATGGTACCTATAGGAGACTTACTGGCTATCGACGTTACTGGTTGTGTCACAGAACCTGCATAGACTACCAGCTTTAAAATGTGTTAAGGGGGATCGATGTAAATCCTTAATGCTATTTCATACTTTACTTTACTAATATACACTACACATATAGCATATCTAACTCCATATAGGTAGTTTGATAGATCCTTAGGAGATAGAAAATTCTGTAATATCTCTCAAGTTATTGCATGCTCATTATACACTGATAGGAGATGTAAAATCCCGTAAACATCTTTGAAGCTATTACACTCATATTTACTTGTTGTTGATTTAACTTACATAAGAACTTTTAGTTCTAACTCGAATGTTTTGTCGTTTCATTACGCTTCGTTCAGCCTGAGCATTTCAGTGTTTGAAGACATTATTTCAGAATGACAAAAATGAATTTTGGTATATTATATTATTAGTATGATTTCGCTACATCATTACTGTTATGTTCTTTTTTAAACTCTAATTATATTGTAAAAAAAATTGTGTAATGAAATGTATATTGTAAAATAGCTTCATGAACTGCTTATTTGATTATTATATTTTGTTATTCCATTTTAAGACTTCGTATTTTATTTTCCTTCTTTTCTCTTATTTTCTTATTAAATCTCATCGATAATCCTCCATTTTGAATTGTTTCGAGTTAGACATGTACGACTTATTGTCGATTAAAATCATCCAAAAACGTGAGTCGTCATAGTAACTTTCTCTAAATTGGTTAAATCTCCTTATTTTAAATAACACCCCTTCAGTCTATGCATATATTATATTTTATATTTTTCTACCCCTTTATCATCAACAAAAATGGGTAAATAAAAATAAACTCCCATTAAATATGACATTTTATATGTTAATGTTTGTAAATGGAATCAAAATCAATATTGACTGTAGAATATTTCTGAGAGACAACTATATAAATAAAATTACACACACATAGACAGAAGATGATTGTCTATACCAAACATTTTATTTAGAAGCATACCAAACTATTTTATAAAATATATATGTTCTACACATATTCACACAAATCATACAAACGTACAAATTAATAAAATAACTTATATAAAATAAACTAAAATACTTGTATTTTCTTGGGAACTTTGACCCATCCTTTTGATCCAAAGATAGGATTGGTGTTGATAAATTCCCAATCTTCATTGTCTACTTTTGCTTAGAGTTCGAGCATTCAAGAGCGTTACTTTGAACTTGTTTGGTGAAACTAGAAATGAACCGACAAAGGGAGTCAAAATGATTTTCCTGTTCTTTGATCATTTGCATTTGACTCAACTCTAAGTGTCGTTGATTGCCTAGAATGAAGAATAGAACATTCTTAAAATATTGGAGTGTTTCTTTTAGATTTTCACTAATTTTTGACTTGATAATTTTGTGTTTGAATCCATTTTATGACAAAAGATGAGTGAAGAGGAATAAAATAAGAAGATGAATTAATTTTTGAGTTTTTTAGAAGAAACTGACTTCTATAGAAGTGAAAAGTCGGATTGATAGTAATTCCATCAAAAAAATAATCGACCTTTTCAAGTTTTAAAAAATTAGAAAAATTGTCAGTTATATGTCGACATACCTATGCCCTATATGTCAACATATATGTAGAAGTTTGCATATTTCTTATTATTGTATTAGTTTTTGTTTATATTTTGTACTACCTCAATTTTTGAATTTTAAAGAATATAAGATCATTATTGAAAATATAAATTAAATTTCTAAGTAATATTCATTAATATAAAAGAAAAATACATGGATATAGTAGAAAAATACAACATGAAATAAAACTAAAAAAACATACAACTATGAGATGTAAAGGTAGATAAAAGATCTAAAAAGATGATGATGTAGAAGAAGAGTTTCCACCAAGTTTTTGTCTTCCCAAAGTATTTGTTCAAGAGTGAACTTTTTATTATAGAATGTTTAAGCTTCTTTTGGTTTTTTATACGCTTTTCTTGGTTCTTAAGGATTTCTTTTGTTGGAACAGCGAGATGGTTTGTCAAAGCTTTCTAGGGAAGTGTTTATTTCCTCTTCTTTTTATTCTTGCTCTTCCTCCTCTTCAATTTCCATTTTATTACTTTCTTTTCTTCTTTTAAAATCTCTTGCTTTTCTTCCTTTGCCAATCTCTCTTCCTTTTTGGTAAGAGATTCATCAGGCTTGAATTCAAGAGGGATGTGCATAAGTAAGAGATTGGTTTTTTCAAAAACTTTATGAGGAAAAATATTTTCTCCTCCTAGGTTAATACCAAAATAGTTGAAAATTCTAGTAAGATATACACCATGGTAAAGAGTGTTTTCACACCTAGAGATTTTTTGAATGAAGTCGTCTAAATTATTTGAATCTGGTTTATATCATACTTTTCAAAATTAGAAAAAACAAGTTTTGAAAACTTTTTGAGTCCGGATTTTTTTAATTCCCCATCCTCAGTGTAATACTTTGTTCTAAAATACAACTTATTAGTTTTGCTTTAGGTCTACAATACTTACCTTTAAAACCATACTCTTCATCATTAGAAAATAAATCGGCATAACTTCTCTATTGCCATAATCAATTTCAAAAGTGGAGAGATCATTTCCACTATTTTTACAACCAAGAATTTGACTAAGAATTTGATAATAAAAAACAATAGCAATATCGTTTTCTTCTTGTTCTATAATCTCTTGCTCTTCTTCTCTTGTCAATCTCTCTTCCTTTTTGATAAGAGATTCATAGGGCTTGAATTTGATAGGGATGTGCACAAGAAAGAGGTTGATTTTTTCGAAAACTTTATAAGGCAAAATATTTTATCCTCTTAGGTCAGTACCAAAATAATTGAAAATTTTAATAAGATACATATTATGGTAAAGCGTATTGTCATGCCTAGAGATTTTCTATTGATTGAAGTTATCAAAAATTACTTGACTCCATTTTATATTATGCTTTCCAAAAATAGCAAAACGAGCTTTAGAAATTTTTTTGAGTCAGGTTATTATAATCCCCGTCCTTGGTGTAATACTTTGTTCTAAAATAAGACTTGTTAGTCTTACTTTAGTTCTAAGATTCTAACCTTTAAAACCATACTCTTTGTCATTTGAAAACAAATCATGAGAAACTTCTCTATTACCATAATAAATTTCAAAAGTAGAGAGGTCATTTCCATTACTTTTACAACCAAGAATTTCAAGATAAAAAACAATAATATTATCTTTGACACTACTTCATTTTGACCATCTTCTCCTCGAAAAAAATTCCATTTAAATTTGCAGAAAATATTTTGACCAAATCTGGATAGCAATTAAAATCATTTTGAGATAAATTGGTTAAACTAAAAATACCATTTCATAAAGCAAGATCTTGTAAACTATAAGAATAAAATTCATCAAAATTTGCATAACTTCTTGAAAATACTTTTCCATAAATAGCAATATCAATTTAAGTTTTAATGGACTCTTGATCATTATGAAGTTGACTATTGATCTTTTTGGTAAGCCAAATGGCTTTGGATGAGGAGGATTGGTTTGAGGAAGACATTTTTGATTTGTTTTGGAGAGAGAGAATGAAGAATGAGTTTTGAATTTTGAAATTATTTGTGTATAGAATATGAAATAAAATAGAGCGAATATGTAGAGATTGAATAACCATATGACAGGTAAAAAGGTAGAAATTTAAATTTTGAAATTAGTACAAGAGAAGGAATTTTTAAATTTGAATTTTGAAAAGATTGTCACATTTCTACTAGGTATGTCGACATACCCCTGTGTCATATGTCAACATATGGGCCAAAATTTCAAAATTTAAATAGAGAAATATTATATATGTATATTCATATATATTTACTCAATATATATATATATATATATGATATTTATATTTATATATACTTATTGTCATTATATTCCTATATAATTTCCAAAAAAATAAGAAATAAAAACAATAAAATATGAAATGTAAAGGTATCGATTTTACCATTTTCTTTATCTCTTTTGATTTATATTCCAACACTTTGAAACACATACTGATATATTTTTTTATCTGGTTCATTTTCACTTGATGTAGTATCAGAATTGTCCAAAGTTGCGTTGCTTTTTGACTGAATCGATGTTTGGTGTTCGCTTTTGTTGTGGGAAATATCTTTGTAGATGGCCAAATTCACCAAAATTGTAACATTGGAAAGCATTTCCACTTTTGGAATTTTTGTTTTCAGTTTTATGAAAGTTGTTCATCTTTCTAGACTTCAGGAATTTTCTAAAACTTCGAGTCATAGAGCAATCTCCGCATCATTATTGACATCATTTGAATCCAGGTCGTCAGTTTTGCATTGAATGCAATTGATTTCTTTTCTACCCTATAATAGAGCTTTATAGGGTATTAGATTGCTAATTAATTGTAACACTCCACATTTTTGATAACATTATTTAGAAGATTTAGTTAGATAAACTAAATAAAATAATGTGTTGATAAGGGTATTGAGATTTGATTTAATTAAGGTGTCGTGCCTTTTTAAACTAATAAACTGAATAAAGGGTTAAAATGAATTAGAGGAAGAGTACTATGAGAAAGTGGCCATTCCTATTCCTTGGGCCATATATTCCAAACACATGTTCATTCTCATTTTCAAAAATTAAAAGCTTGGCCGGCCACCATTAACGAAGGAAGAAGAAGAGGAAACAAAAGAGAAGCTTAAGGAAAACAAATTCAAATCAAACTCATTCAAATCTCAAGCTCCTAAACCATTAAAAAAAGGTGAAAATGTTTACATCTCTAAATATTTTTGGTTTCGGTTTTAACGTTAATTTCGAATGAATTTGCAAATGTTTGTCATGTTTTCGAATGATAAAAGATTATATATACATGTTGATGATTTATGCATGTTCATATAGATTTTATGACATGTTTTAAGATGAAAACCCTTTTAAATGACATCCATTAGACTTGCGAATTTTTATGATGATCGTTATTCTAGAGATGGATTTCATTTCTCAGAATTTTCTGAATATTTGTGGAATTGTTATGAATTTTCTAAGGAAGAAAAGGTTTATTTGGATTATAAAATTATTTACGAGAAAAATATTATATTTTGGATTCAAAAAATTTAATATATGTTGAAGATAACATATTATTTGATTTTCTGGAGTTCTTCCAGAATTTTTAAAGGTGTTTTGATAGTTATATAAAATTATTTAAGGTATGGGACTTAAATGTCTTATTTAATTATAAAAGAGAATGGGGGTTTTTTAAAATTATTCAAATTTCCAAATATGGAAGATCAATGGCAATTTTCGAATATAAAATTCTGACAACCAATCAGATTTAGACAAATAAGGAAAGTGGGGTACAAATGAACTATTTCAAAAAGTATTTTCATTGTTTCAACCCTTTCAGCAAGAACTCCTGTCTTCATTCCAGACTTTCCAACTAGGTCGAAGGGTATCAAACCTTTCGATTAGATAAAATACAAATGCACATGGTATCAAAAAACTGGTATGTAGTGAATTGGAGGGAGTTGAAAAGTTGGGGATAAAGGTTTATAGCTTTAGAAAGAGATGAAGTTTTGTTTTGGTTTTAAAGAAAAATACATCTGCTAACTTTCGAAAAAGAGATTTTGAAATAGTAAAAAGGTTTAAAAGGAAAAGGTTTCGACTGGTATGATTTCTTGTTTTAATTGAAACCTTTCGGCAAAGTAGAAAGGTATGGCTTACGACAAGGCCGAAAGCATAGTTGACGCTTCCTAACCTTTCGACACAGATGGAGTCAAAGGTTATCTTTTGTTTTCTAAAACTTGCCGCCTCTCTCCACTGATTTCGAAGGGTTGGTTCCAAAACCAACACTTCACTGCTTTGGAATGGCTTCAAAAGGTTTTATAAAGTTTTTGAAGTAGTTGCTTTTGACTCCAATGTTTTTCTGATCCCTTTGCATAATCCAAATGTTTTAAGTCGAAACGTTTTAAAGGTTTCAAAGTAGTTAAGTTTGATCGATTTCGTAAGGTTTTGAGGTATATTTCTTTCGAAAGGTTTATTATATAAGGGAGGTACCCCAGGCTTTCGATAAAGTCGAAAGTTGAAACCTTCCGACTAGGTCGAAAAGAAACCTTCCGACAAGGTCGAAAGGTAAGACCTTTCGATCGTAAGGTATTGCTTTGTGACGTTTTCAAACGGCTAAGGTTTAAAGGATTTATAAGGCGTATGTCATATGTTTTAAAGCTTGTAAAAGGAAGACTTTAGAAATGGTTTTGAAGGAGTTACCTTCAATGTTTTCGAAAGGTTTATTAAAGGATACAAAGGGGTTACCTTCAATACTTTTGAAGGGTTTTATAAGTGGTTTTGAAGGAGTTACCTTCAATATTTTCAAAAGGTTGTATACAGGATTTGGACAAAGGTTTCGAATGAAAGGACTAGGCATATAGCCTAAGTGCTTTAAGTTGTAAAGGACTTTTGTAGGACCGATTTCACCCTAGAGGGGGGGTGAATAGGGTGATAGTATAAATTGTAAAATTAATTGCGGAAGCTTATAAAATAATTTCAACACAGATCACAGAACAATAGCAGCACAAATAATAGCAGAATAATAAATGCAGAAATAGAACGACGCAGAATTTACCCAGCTTCGGCAAAACCCTGCCTACGTGCGGCCCCCAAGGTTTCTACTAGAAATTAGATAGTCCCTCGCTTACACACGTAAACTCGCGACACCCGCTATCGACTAAATCTAACTCTACGCTCAAAACCCTGGCACAACTCAGCCACTGAGTTGCGAATTCTCAAGCTACGCCACGTAGCTTGTGCCCTAGTCACACAACTAGAAAATACAATGGTTTGAAAAGAGTTTTAAATTTAAAAACAAATTTAAAAACAAAAAATAAGATAAAACCCTTATTTTAAAAAACAATAAACAAAACCCTTTAATCCTATTATTATTCAGCCGGCCCTATTCTCCCTTTTATTTTAGCCCAGTCTTCTTTTCTCTAGCTTGTGAAAAATAAATGGCGGCCTCATTTTTCGTTTGTTCCTCTTTATCCAAATTAGGGTTTTGTCCTTGCGCCAAATTAGGGCTTTCGAAAAGCCGTTATTACTTTGATCGAATCTGTGGTTGTTCGAGAGTTGCCTTGCTCGATCGATTTCTCGTTGCTCTCTCTGGCTACTTCGAGTTGATGGAGTTCGACTTCGATTCGGTATGTGATTTTCGTTTATGCTATTCTGTTATGCTTGATTGAACTCCATGCCTATTGCCGATGATGTGAATTTGATTTATATAGGGTTTGTAACCCTAGATTTGCGTTCGTACGAATATATTTGAATTTGTCAATTCCTTTTCTCTGCCGCTTGATGATGCTTGAACGATTGATGATTAATCTGACTTTGTCAAATTCGTAAATTTCACGTTTCTTGGTTGACATGGTTTTGAATTCATTTTCGTGATGACTACGGTTTCGAATTTGACTTGTTCGTTTGATTGTGATTTGTTCAAAATTGACTTTGGCACGAACTTGATATTGATAGCTTCGGTTGTACTTTCGACCTTATTTGATTTTTCCTTTGACTTTGCCCAAATTTTGATTATGTGAATTTTTGGTTTCGTGAATTTTCTGCTGCGGCCTTGACTTGAGATTCTTTACTGCCTGTATTTGTGTCATTCTGGACTTGCACAGCTTCAACTTGAATATGTTTTGACTTTGGTGAAGTGGTTATCGTCTCTGTATATTTGTTGCATTCCATTCTCATGTGTTCATATCTGTAGTATATCCTGATGCTCCTGTGCATATTGTTGCTTGATTAAAAATTGGTGCATTTCGTATACTGTCATGTTCGTTGTGATGTCATATCTTTGTGTTGTTTCGAGTTGCATCTGCTTGTAGTTGTACTGTCTTGGTTATATGCATTGCTGTGTCACTTTGTTTTTTTTCGCTTGTGCATATTGCCTCGAGTACATGTATTTTTGCCTCTGGTTACTTTGGTTCATTTGGTATGCTCATGTTTCACTGGCACATATATTTTCATTTGAAGTGATATTGTCATCTTGATTGCTTGCATGTATATATATGCATTCATGTATGTATATATGTGCTGTCATCTTTTGATTGTTGCATTCATTGGCTTCTTTGTAGACTTGGGCTTGTAGTTGATGGTAGTTGTTGTGTCATTGTCATTGTGTTGGTTGATGCAACAATATTTCCATATTGATCCTTCTGTTTACCCATGTACATGCTTTTTGATACATGTTAGAACTGTCTCTGCATTTGCTTAGTGCATTTGTTTTGGACTTGCAGTTTGAATTGCATTGAGTTGAGTCAAATTTGCAGTGATGGTTTGACCTTTGCACTTTGTTTGTTATTTGGCGCCTTCTTGAATTTGTGTAGACTGTGCATTACACTTGAGTTGAATCCAGTTTTACAACTCGGGTTTGACCTTGTGTTGAAGTCGAGATTTTATTTATGTTGCACCTGAGTTGAACCTGTCTTTTTATTTTGGGTTTGACCTTGTGTTGAAGTCGAGATTTTATTTATGTTGCACCTGAGTTGAACCTGTCTTTTTATTTTGGGTTTGACCTTGTGCTCACCTGTCCCTGTAACATTATCAAGTGTATATCAGTGTGCATGGTCATGTGGCATGTACAGTGATACACTGTACATGTCACATTGTTCGTGTGTGATGAATTCAAATATAAATGATGACGAACAACCCAAATAACTGAGGCAAATAATATTTTCAAAATCATATTTTATTTTATATTGCAAAAATATTTCTTTTTCAATTTTACTGCGTTAGTGAATAGTTTTGCAGATTGCTTAGATGTTGGATTCTAACTGGAACGAAGTTGAAGATAAAATACGAGTTGAGTGAATGAGTGATGTGTAGTGAGGTTAAATGTAAATATGAAATTGTGATGTATTTGTAATCAAACTTGTATATATATAGTGAGAGCTTGAATTTGTACTATTCAAAATTGTAATAAATATTTGTTTGAATAAAATTTCTGTTTGAATTCAAATTCTGTGTAATTAATTTTATTCAGCAAATATTTATTTAATCTATGAAAAATAAAATAGTACATTAACAAATACATTTAAACGAATGTATATATGTTTATTATCATCAAACAAAAATCATATAAGCGCATATTCAACAATCTCCCCCTTTTGATGATAACAAACATATATTTAAGATTTTGAATATGTTAAATGTATTTGATCATTGATAAGCTCTAATTGCTCCCCCTATATAAATGCTTCCTCTCTACACAAAGCTCCCCCTATAAATATGCATACAATTAAATAATATGCAAATGAGCCTAGATGCAAATGGAAAATATTTGACCTTAGCTTGATTTTATTGACAAAATCTTAACTTTTCTCTCCCCCTTTTGTTATCAGCAAAAGAATAATAGTATTAAAAAATAGAGATAAAGTGATCGATATTAATTCAGCATTAAAACTCAATTGAATATAAATATTAAATTTCAATAAAAAATCAAACAAAAATCATAAATATTTTGTTAGGCGTATATTCCACTTTTAGAATGATGGGAATTATGTCATCATATAAAACCATACAGTTGTGTCTATTTGTAGTATATTTATATCAGGAATTTGAATATCTACTAACCATGCATAACCGTTAGGACTTTTAAATGAGATTAGTAGTATTCTAATTTTATTTTAAAAAAATGAAATTAAGTGTCTTCTAACCACGCATAACCGTGAGGACTTTTAAATGGGATTAGAATCAACTTGTTTATTTTAAAAATCAACTTTTGATATGCGTTCCATACATGCATAACCGTGAGGACTTTTAAATGAGCATGGAAGCACATAACAAATTCCAAGTAATTCACCCATGCATAACCGTGAGGACTTTTAAATGAGAGTGAATATTTTGGTATTTATTATTTTATTTTATTATCCTTTTTTTTAAAAAAATGTGAAAATGAAAAACGAACAATTCCTGTTTAAAGTACCACATATCGACAAACTATATAGAATTTTGATGAGTGATGGTCGTTAGAAATATGACAGAAATAGAGATGGTCATGGAATTTTTTACCAACAAAAGTTTTATAACTCTTGTTTAAATTTCTAAAGAAATTTACTAATTATACCGTCTCGAGTCATAATATATAATAAATATCAACACTCATCACTTTTTTTCAATCACTATTCATCTTTTCGATAATCATTAGGGAGTTAGATTAGTCAATGTATTTAAAATCAAATTCATAAATAAGTATAAATCAATTTTTCTAAATGACTAATCTGAAAATATGGTCAAAAATAATTTTCTCGAGGGGGTTTTATAAGAAAATTTTCTGCTATTTGAAAATTGTTTGAAATGAAAAATATGCAGATATTTTCTTTGAAAAACGATGTTACTAAATGTCTCAACAAAAATCACGTTCAACTAGTAATTTTTCTATCAACTAGATTACCAGTGTAATCTGCATCTGAATTTCTTTTTCACTCAAAGTTATCATTAATTGAATTCGATTGACCAAACCATGAAGTGTGCACCAGAAATTTTCAAATTCAATTTTAACAACAATTTAAATGACATTCTTTTGAAATTGAATTGAAGCCGTGTAAATAATCAGAAAACCGTGAATATAGAGTTAGCCGTACTATAACCAATTGTATTATCCAATAAAACACTATTTTTAATTCAAACTGATATATATGAAGTAATTCAAAGAATCTAGAGAATTTTATAGTGTTGTGGCATAAGAATATAATTTGGCCAACAATGTTGAATAAGTCAGAATCATCATCTTTTCATCATCTCATTATTGGCTGGTTTAATTCAAAATATGGTGCAGATTATCACATTTAATATATCGTTCAAATAAATATTCCTTTACCTGTTTTACCTTTACGATATTTTTCGTGGTTGCCCATTGTGATTCTGTCACCTTTATACTAGGCTAGGGAACTTTGCTTTGTCGCCCGTTGTGTTTCTGGAACAGCCAAAAATCCAGAGAACACTGTTGTTGTTCCTTAGCCTGCCACCACACCTACATGGAACAAGAATTTTGTCACCTATTTGTTTTTATAGGTCCATGGTTGTTAGTGGCAGGATATATTGAACAATAATTTTGTAAAGACCCAAAACTATTTATAATTGTTCCCTTCGGCACCCAAATTTGTTTAACTTTGAGAGATTTTATATTTGTGCCTTTTGGAACCCAAATTTGTATAGTTTTCACATGTTTGGGTCTATACCAGCAATTCTTGTGATTGTGTCCATATTTTCTACAAATTGTGCACATAGAATTAACTCGATTAATATTGCTTTCAACAATTTTCGATTTATTATATCCAAGTCCTTGTCTAACCGTATTAACAGTTTGCTTTCCTAATAGCATATTCAACGATTTTTCACTTTTTGAAAATTTATCTAAAGTCGTTGACAATTGTTGGACTTGTGTTTTGAGAGATTCATTTTCATTTAACAATTATATGCACTTTTAATAGAATTCTCTCTCCTAGTATTTTCATTATCTTTTAAAATCAGAATTTCATTTTCAAGTGATTTTATATTGATTTCTGATTTTTTAATTTCTTCATCAAATGTTGGACACTTATCACACTTATGGATCCTACTTTGATAGGTTTTAACTAATTGGTCAAGTTGTTCATTTAATTCTATCAAAGTAACTTTTTGTGATTCAAGTTTAGATATTTCTTCCTAAGTCGTTCAAAACAGCCATTTACTTCGTGGAAATAAATAAGTAATTCAGAGTGAGTAAGTTTTGATACCTCGCTTGGCTCGTCATCGTCGCTATCAGTTATATTCCCATGAATGCACATATCTGCTTTCTCACTTTCACTGCTATCGCTTTTATTCCACGTGGCTGCAGCATTTCTCCGTTTTGATTTCTTTTCAAAATCGCGTTGAAATCGGGGATAATTGGGCTTGATATCACAGGGTTTGTTGCAAATGATCCCGTGTTCTTCCGAGTTGTCTAGAGCTTTGATTATTCTGCTTTTTAATTTTTGATTTAGAGCTGGATTTCCATATTTGTGGTTCCACCTTTTGAATTTCTTCATTATTAGTGCCAGCTCGGCTGCTCCATCCTCATCACAACTGCTATTTACCAATCCTGTTAAGCATATTTCTTTAACTAAGTCGGTTGTGGAGGACTTCTCATTGCTGTTGACTTTTGCAACATATATTGCATCGAAAGTATTCCAGATTTCCTGTGCATTTTTACAATGAGAGATGAAATTAAAATTATCTTGATTAATATGAGAATATAATATATGCATAGCAAGAGCGTTAATCGAGAAAATTTTCTTATTTGTTATATCACACCCATTTTCAATAATATCCCAACATTTAATATTAACAGATTTTAAATAAAATTCCATTTTCAATTTCCAATTCAAAAAATCTGTTCCATCGAAAATAGAAGGAATAATATTGGAGCGACCCTCAACAAAAGTAAGAAGCCATTTTAAAAATTCAAATTTTTAAAACAAAAAACCGATTTTTAAAACACGAATTTTTAAAACAAAAATTGATTTTTGTAAAATCTAATTTTTAAAACAAAAACGGCTTTTGTTCCTAGCTCTGGTACCACTTGTAGGATCGATTTCACCCTGGGGGGGTGAATAGGGTGATAGTATAAATTATAAAATTAATTGCGGAAGCTTATAAAATAATTTCAACACAGATCACAGAACAATAGCAGCACAGATAATAGCAGAATAATAAATGCAGAAATAGAACGACAAAGAATTTACCCAGCTTCGGCAAAACCCTGCCTAAGTGCTGCCCCCAAGGTTTCTACTAGAAATTAGATAGTTCCTTACTTACACACGTAAACTCGCGACACCCGCTATCGAATAAATCTAGCTCTACGCTCAAAACCCTGCCACAGCTCAGCCACTGAGTTGCGAATTCTCAAGCTACGCGACGTAGCTTGTCCCCTAGTCACACGACTAGAAAATACAATGGTTTGAAAAGAGTTTTAAAATTAAAAACAAATTTAAAAACAAAAAATAAGATAAAGCCCTTATTTTAAAAAACAATAAACAAAACCCTTTAATCCTATTATTATTCAGCCGGCCCTATTCTCCCTTTTATTTTAGCCCAGTCTTCTTTTCTCTAGCTTGTGAAAAATAAATGGCGGCCTCATTTTTCGTTTGTTCCTCTTTATCCAAATTAGGGTTTTGTCCTTGCGCCAAATTAGGGCTTTCGAAGAGCCGTTATTACTTCGATCGAATCTGTGGTTGTTTGAGAGTTGCCTTGCTCGATCAATTTCTCGTTGCTCTCTCTGGCTACTTCGAGTTGATGGAGTTCGACTTCGATTCGGGATGTGATTTTCGTTTATGCTATTCTGTTATGCTTGATTGAACTCCATGCCTATTGCCGATGATGTGAATTTGATTTATATAGGGTTTGTAACCCTAGATTTGCGTTCGTACGAATATATTTGAATTTGACAATTCCTTTTCTCTGCCGCTTGATGATGCTGGAACGATTGATGATTAATCTGACTTTGTCAAATTCGTACATTTCACGTTTCTTGATTGACACGGTTTTGAATTCATTTTCGTGATGACCACGGTTTCGAATTTGACTTGTTCGTTTGATTGCGACTTGCTCAAAATTGACCTTGGCACGAACTTGATATTGATAGCTTCGGTAGTACTTTCGACCTTATTTGATTTTTCCTTTGACTTTGCCCAAATTTTGATTATGTGAATTTTTGGTTTCGTGAATTTTCTGCTGCGTCCTTGACTTAAGATTCTTTACTGCCTGTATTTGTGTCATTCTGGACTTACACAGCTTCAACTTGAATATGTTTTGACTTTGGTGAAGTGGTTATCATCTCTGTATATTTGTTGCATTCCATTCTCATGTGTTCATATCTGTAGTATATCCTGATGCTCCTGTGCATATTGTTGCTAGATTAAAAATTGGTGGATTTCGTATACTGTCATGTTCGCTGTGATGTCATATCTTTGTGTTGTTTCGAGTTGCATCTTCTTGTAGTTTTACTGTCTTGGTTATATGCATTGCTGTGTCACTTTGGTTTTTTTCGCTTGTGCATATTGCCCCGAGTACATGTATTCTTGCCTCTGGTTACCTTAGTTCATTTGGTATGCTCATGTTTCACTGGCACATATATTTTCATTTGAAGTGATATTGTCATCTTGATTGCTTGCATGTATATATATGCATTCATGTATGTATATATGTGCTGTCATCTTTTGATTGTTGCATTCATTGGCTTCTTTGTACACTTGGGCTTGTAGTTGATGGTAGTTTCTGTGTCATTGTCATTGTGTTGGTTGATGCAACAATATTGCCATACTGATCCTTCTGTTTACCCATGCACATGCTTTTTGATACATGTTAGAACTGTCTCTGCATTTGCTTAGTGCATTGTGCATTTGTTTTGGACTTGCAGTTTGAATTGCATTGAGTTGAGTCAAATTTACAGTGATGGCTTGACCTTTGCACTTTGTTCATTATTTGGTGCCTTCTTGAATTTGTGTAGACTGTGCATTACACTTGAGTTGAATCCAGTTTTACAACTCGGGTTTGACCTTGTGTTGAAGTCGAGATTTTATTTATGTTGCACCTGAGTTGAACCTGTCTTTTTATTTTGGGTTTGACCTTGTGCTCACCTGTCCCTGTAACATTATCAAGTGTATATCGATGTGCACGGTCATGTGGCATGTACAGTGATACACTGTGCATGTCACATTGTTCGTGTGTGATGAATTCAAATATAAATGATGACGAACAACCCAAATAACTGAGGCAAATAATATTTTCAAAATCATATTTTATTTTATATTGCAAAAATATTTCTTTTTCAATTTTACTACGTTGGCAAATTGCTCAGATGCTGGATTCTAACTGGAACGAAGTTGAAGATAAAATATGAGTTGAGTGAATGAGTGATGTGTAGTGAGGTTAAATGTAAATATGAAATTGTGATGTATTTGTAATCAAACTTGTATATATATAGTGAGAGCTTGAATTTGTACTATTCAAAATTGTAATAAATATTTGTTTGAATAAAATTTCTGTTTGAATTTAAATTCTATGTATTTAATTTTATTCAGCAAATATTTATTTAATCTATGAAATATAAAATAGTACATTAACAAATACATTTAAACAAATGTATATATGTTTATTATCATCAAACAAAAATCATATAAAGGATTTATAAGGCGTATGTCATATGTTTTAAAGCTTGTAAAAGGAAGACTTTAGAAATGGTTTTGATGGAGTTACCTTCAATGTTTTCGTAAGGTTTATTAAAGGATACAAAGGGGTTACCTTTAATACTTTTGAAGGGTTTTATAGGTGGTTTTGAAGGAGTTACCTTCAATATTTTCAAAAGGTTGTATATAGGATTTGGACAAAGGTTTCGAATGAAAGGACTAGGCATATAGCCTAAGTGCTTTAAGTTGTAAAGGACTTTAACTTATTTTAAAAGAATACATAATCCTTATTGAACTTCATCACCATTATTTTGAGTAAAATGTGTGTGTGTGTGTGTGTGTATCATGGCGAAAATTGCTTAGAGTAAAGCTAAAGACATATTTTCCTTGTATATATATGATTTGATGGATTAGATCATTTTGAAAAGGTTTCAAGGAAAATTTAAAGAGTAGTTAGCTTGGATATTTTGAAGAGCAGCTAGCTCGGTCACTTTGTAGAGTGGTTAGCTTAGATAGTTGAAGGGTGGTTATCCCAAAAGAAAATTCGGGCAGTCAACTCATTTTAAATTTGAACAGTCGGTCCATTTTGAGGGAAGTCAGCCTAGATGACAGTTAGTCCAA
Source organism: Allium cepa (assembly GCA_030765085.1). NCBI lineage: Eukaryota > Viridiplantae > Streptophyta > Magnoliopsida > Asparagales > Amaryllidaceae > Allium > Allium cepa. The sequence goes on from CM060940.1 coordinate 858,835,126, forward strand.
AAAGAGCAGTCATTTTTGATACGAACAGATAGTTCATTTATTAGCATAACGGATCTTGCTATATTTTTAAGGACAGTTAGTCCACCATTTTACCTATTTTGGGTAGATAGCCCATTATTTAACATAAAAGATATTGCTATTATTAATTTTAGAACAGACAGTCCAGAAAAGAGTAGATAGCTGAGAATTTAAAATAGATGGTTCAGATTTTAGACAGGCAGTCTATTTTATTTCCTGTTTTAGCATAATGGATATTGCTATATTATTATTATAATCAGTTAATTAACCAATTTGGTTATAGGAAAGGATTTGCAAAATACATGTTTGAAAAACGATATTAGTAGAGGAATCTGCTCTGCTACGCGGCGTGATCTCACTAGTTATCAGTAAACTGAGATGTAAATATATTATTCATACCAGGCTTCAAGTCCAACTTGAAGTTTTTGTTTCCCCTTAAAGTCTCGGGTGCTGAAAATTTGATTTGAGCAGGCTAAGGGCTTATGTTTTTTGGTTTTAGTAGATTTTAGCAAACAAAGTATCCGAAGACGAGTAAGTGGCTGACGGGTGGTTAATTTAGGCATTCTGTTTTAAACATTGTTTCCACTGTGTATTAAGACTGTTATGTCTATATTACTTTGATCATCTAAGGGGCCATTTTCACATGTCGCTCTTGGCATATTGTTGTAAATTAAATTTGATCAACGTCTGGGATTACATTTGAGATTTTTATAGCTTGCATATAATTTATTTGAAATGTAATCGCCGAAATTATTGTTATTTTAAATATGTGATTTTGTTCATATTCAAATGCTTTTAATATTACGGATACCATTAACAATATCGTATTTCGTCCCCAAAAGTTAATGTTGTGGATGACTGCAGCATCCATGGCGCTTAGCTTTTGGCTTCTAGATACGGGATGTTACAATTTGGTATCAAAGCATAGGTTTATGAAATTTTTTAACTAAAAATTGGTTTTGAAAACAAAAATCTAAGGAAATTAGAGTAAGGTTTGAGATTGCGTTAACGCTATAGTAATGTACTTATATTGTTATATATAAGTATGCGCTTTATCTCCTTTTATCTATCTTTGATTAGGTTATCTTTCTGTATCTCATGTTGTTTGAATACAGATATGGATGGTAGAAGAAGCAGAGTTAACCAAGGAGGGGGAAGCACCGAAAGGAACGCCAGACCTAATGTAGGGAGAGGCTAAGGTCAGGTAAAGAATGTTGGTGCTGAAGCCCCGTAGGTCGGTATGGAAGCAACGTATCAGTTTTTCAAGAATATGACGCATGCATGAGTTGTAGCTGGGATGGTAGAGAAATGCTGCAGGAGCAGGGTTTCCAGAAGCTCCAATGGTTAATCATTTTGCTAAGATGAGCGGTGATTATGTGAAGCTAGGAAGGATGTCGTTTATGGGAACGGAGGATGCCATTGAAGTGGAGAATTGGTTGTTGCAAGATTAGGGCTCAATGACGTGAAGAAGAGGAGGTTGGTGTCCATGAAGCTTTACGGGACCACATTATTCTGGTGGAACGGTGTATCAGCAACAGTTGATAAGGAGACAGTAACCTGGGAGGATTTCAAGAGGAGATTACAAGAGAGCTATATGTTAGTAATGGTACGGTCAGCTTAGATTAAGTAATTTGCTGAGCTGGTGTAGGGAGAGATGTATGTTGTTGAGTATGCTAGGAAGTTCGAAGAGTTGGTCCGGTATGTTATGCTTCTGTAGATACTGTGTTGAAATGGAATGAGAAGTTTATCAGAGGATTGAAGCCGAAGTTGGCTAGTGCTACCTTGTCTCATCTTAGAGATACTTCTGATATTGTTATAGAGATGGCTTTGAGGTAGGAAGAGGTCCTTGAGTCTCTAGAGAAGGGCAAGGCAAAAGTGGTCCTGGTTGTGCAGAGCCAGAAATGGAAGTTCTTTCCAAATAAAGGTGCTCAAAAGGGTGGACCAGCCAAGAAAGCAAAGTCTGAAGTTTTCTGATACAAATGCGACAAGAAATGGCAATTTGCTAATGAGTGTCGCTTAGAGAAAGTGAAGGATGTGGTTAAGGGGAGGAATGTCAGGTGTTTTAACTATGACCAGATATGCCATTATAAGAACCAGTGCAAGGAGCCCATTAGAGATGGTAAGTGCTAGGTGTATGCATGGGAGCCTGCCGCTTCAAGCCAATAGCCCGAGAGAAAGAAAAGTCGGTTCTTAGGGGAACGCTCTAGATTCATGGTATGTCTGTTAGCGTTTTATTTGTTACTAGTGCATCACATTCTTTTATACCTAGATGTTTGATAGATAAGCTTAGCCTTGAACGCACATATTTAGTTACTTCCTTACGGGTTGTGAATCCGTAGGGGGGTATGTAACTCTGGGGTTGAGGTGTGACCAGTTTCATTTTGACTGTTAGGTCATACTTTTGAGTGTAGTTTGCATGTGTTTGATTTTATGGGGTTTGGGATCATTATAGGTATGGATTAGTTACGTGAGTATGATGCTAAGGTTTTTTTCCAGGGTAGGAAGATATCTCTTAGTCACCCGGATTGTAGTGATCGGATTGTTTTCACCGTAGGAGGTTCTAGCGGTGCAATGTTTGCTTTATTAGGTGCATTGGATTCAGGTGATGGGTTAAGCTGAGTTTTTGTGGTTAGAGAATTTGCAAATATGTTTGAGCCTGTAGTTGGATTGCCACCGAAACGAGTTATTGAGTTTCAGATAGATTTGGTTCCGAGAGCAGTACCGGTGAGTAGACCGCCAAGCAAGATGACCCCTTCAAAGATGAGTGCGTTGAAGGTGCAGTTGGTGGATCTGGAAGGCAAGAGTTTTGTCAAGCCGAGTAGTTCGCTGTGGGGTGCAGCGGCAGTGTTTGTTAAGAAACAGGACGGATCGTTGAGGCTATGTATCAATCATCGTAAGTTGAATTAGTGAACATAAAGAATCGATATTCATTGCCCATATTTGACGATTTGTTTGACCAGCTAAGTGGAGCAAAGGTATTTTCTTAGTTGGATTTGGCAACAGGTTTCCCTCGGCTCAGAGCAGCAGAGGACAGTATACCTTTGGTAGCATTCCGGACAAGATATGGATCGTACGAATGGTTAGTTATGCCGTTCAGACTGACGAATGCTCCAACTTTCTTTGTGGATTTGATGAACCAGATTTTGCAAGAGCACTTGGATAGGTTCGAACTGGTTTTCATAGATGAATCTTGGCTTACTCTAAGGATGAAAGAGAGCATAAAGTTCATCTTAGAGTAGTGCTTGAGATGCTGATGCAACATAAGATGAAAGCGAAGTTTTCGAAGTGTAACTTCTGGAAGACGGAGGTGAAGTTTCTCGGTCATGTCGTCTCAGAGAAAGGGTTATTAGTAGATCCTACTAAGATCGAGGTGGTGAATAGTTGGAAGAGACCCGAGGCAGTAACCGAGATTAAGAGTTTCCTTGGGTTGGCTGGTTATTATCGGAGATTCATTAAGGATTTTTTGTGGATAGCAACACCGATGACTAGGCTAATGAGAAAGGATGTGAAGTTTATGTGGACCGATAAGTATGAGGAAGCATTTCAGAGTTTGAAACATTTATTGACCCATGCACCCTCGTTGATAGTTCCAAAGGAGAATCAGGATTTGGTAGTCTATACCGATGCATGTGAAACTGAATTAGGAGTTGTGTTGATACAGAGAGGTAAAGTGATTACCTATGCTTCTAGACAGCTTAGACAGTATAAGATCAGATATCCAACGCATGATTTAGAGTTGGCTGCTATGAATTTTCTTTGAAGGTATGGAAACATTACCACTTGGGAGAAATGTTTGAGCTATTTACAGATCATAAGTCGCTAAAGTATTTGTTCTCTCAGAAGGAGTTGAACATGAGACAGCATAGATAGTTAGAATTCATAACCGCTTATGATTTTGGGATTAAGTACACACCAGGGAGAGGCAGCTGGGTTGCAGATGCACTTAATAGGAAACATCAGAATGCAGTGCTGGAAATGATGGCTGAGTGGAATGATTTAGAAGCATTAGCAGATTGCAGAGTGCAATGGAGATCTGAGGCAGGGTCTAGTAGTGTTACAGCTGTGTTGTCTTGTTTGGAAGTTCAACCACTTTTGATCGAACAGATTGCTTCTAAGCAGTTAGGGGATCCAGTGTTAGCTGAACGGATCAGTAAGCTAAAGGAAGGAACCAAAAGCGATGACTTGAAAGGTTTTGGTCTTGACCAGAATGGGTGGTTGAGAAAGAAAGGAAGATTAAGTGTTCCAAGTATAGGAAACACAAGAAATGAAGTCTTAGATGAATGACATCGTTCGAAGTTCACTATACATACTAGAGGTACCAAGATGTATCCTGATATAAAGAGGAGTTTCTTCAGGAAGAAATGAAACCGGATATTGGTTTGTGTGTAAGGCAGTGCTTAAATTACTAGCAGGTAAAAGCCGAACACCAGAAATCGAGTGGTTTGCTTCAGCCATTAGATATTCCAAAATGGAAGTGAGATTCTATTTCTATGGACTTCATAGACGGATTACCAAGGTTGAACAGGGGATATGAAAGTATATCTTTACAACTAATAATGATAATTCCACAAACTAATTTCAAACGTGTTCTTTTGAATTACCCAACATACCCTTTCAAACTACTTCGAGAAACCATAATCAAAAGCCATTCACTTATTAAATCCAAACTCCGTCATCCCACTACCCTCTCTTCGAATCAGAAACCCTACATCGACCAGAAATCGAAAGCTATTCGCTTCAAAACCAAACTCTGTCATCATATTGCCCTCACTTCGAATCAGAAACCTTAGATCGATCAGAGACCAGAAGCTATTCGTTATCAGATCCATACCCCTTCGAATCTACACCTCCTCTACTCTTGAAATCGATCAAAAATCTCATTATCATTGTCCTCATACTCGATCGCAACACGCGTTCATCATAACATCGTCATCGTTGACAATCCACTGTCCACATCAAGCATCCGCTGTCTCTTGATCGTTAACGCTATCAATTGCTGGAAGTTTCAGCTAATGCACCATGTCACTGTTTCCAAAGGGACGAGCATCGCAGTTTGTAATCGACCATTTTGTAGACTAGGATTAACTAATTGAGCTGTAATTCCTCCAATTAACTAACTTATTCTGCTCCGACTCCTCAAGTACTGCTCCTTAGATACCGAGCTTCGTCCACTTTTAGGTATTTTTTAATCTTTTGTATTTTTTTTGTTATTTATGTTCCATTGTATATTGATTTTTTTAAACTATTCGAAATGAGCCATATTGATAATTGCTTTGTTGCTCAGACATTTTCACTCAGTAGATCGTTGTTGATTATCTCGTGGAATATGTGATGCCTAAATTACTTTGTTGATTGTTTTGCTCCTTTTTCACAAATTCAAGTTTAATGCTTGATATGTTTGCTTTAAATTTGCGTCTCAGTTTAATTAAAATTAAATAACGTTATGGCTTTAAATTTGTTGCTCGGTTTCATACATTTACAGTGGACATATGTTGTAATTCTACAATTAATAGAAAAATGACTTCTGTTTGTATACTTCATAGGAAAACAAATAAATGTAATTATGTATGTGCAGATAAGCTAGCAGATTGATAATTTCGGCAGAAAATTGGCAGATTATGTATTTTTTGTAGCCAATGTTATTGATGGAGAAAATACTCCATATAGTAGTACCTATCAGTCTAAGCTTTCATCAAACCTCCGTTAAGATGCTTAGCAAATAGCTATGTTTCCTTACCTGGACCCTATAGCATTTTTTATTTTGGTGCCTAATCAAACAACATACGATTAAATATGAGAAATAAAGATGAGACTAATTTTCAAAGTTGATCCCATATAACTTCAATCAAGGTTAGTATATGCAACATATGCATTTGTAAGGAAATTGATATGTACAATGTTGCAATTAGTTCGGAATTCAGTTTTAATCATATACACATAGTCTGTCAGCAGTTCATACTTTATTTTAACTAACAATGCACAAAAAGCAATACACTTGAACAATTGAACACTATATAAGAATTTTAGTCTTTCTTGATTTGAAATCTTATCGATAACAAAAAATTACTCATGTTGTACTGGACAATTACTTGTTGTATCCTTTAATAATTTTACCATTAAGATTTGAAAAGGGCATGTAGTCCCATTTATAGCTTAAAATAATACTCAACCTCACTATTTTTGTTTCATTTTCAAGCTACAAGGCTATTAGCTAAAAACAATCAGCCAAACTCTTTAGTTTGAGGTTTCAAACTTGAAGGTTGTTCGATCTAGAGAAAGATATGGGTAGTGTTTGTCTTCATTTTGTTTATATTTTTTTGAGTGGCTTGGATGCGTCCTGTCGTAATTATTTTTGATTGTTTAAGTAGTTTCAAATTGGCATTTCTATAAGTGATAACGTCATCTAACTAAAAGTGAACCATTATATCCACTCTTCTAACTAAATATATCAAACATGCATTTTTAGTTATGATGGAGATATATTGTTTAATTTATTTTCCAGTATAGTTTGGTTTGAACTTGAAAAGATAGGTCCGATAAGAAGGGTTACTAACACAAGTACAAATTATTCTTTCTCTATATGATTAGACGTATTGAATTTTTTTCCATTACGCGATGAAAATAATACTTAAAATTGCACATTATATTAGTTCATATTATATTAACCGTATCTGAATATGTACATTTAATTTAAACTTTGACTGGCAAGCACTTGATTCAGGAACGTGTGAGCTAGAAATTCGTTGACCTTGATCTTATCAATATTTACTTTCCACAAGCTAAGGAGCCCATTAGCATACCTTTGTAGAAAGCCTAATACGTGTGAATCTTACTTTAAACAATTAAAATTTTGTTCTGTGAGTCTAACAATGTTGATGATGCTGAATTCGTCGATTGATTGTTCTCATTCTTTCATGAATATAATGACTGTGGTTGTTTTTGCAGTTATATACGCAATTTATAATCAATGTATGATCATGGTATTGTCCTCCCAACACTGGACTATTTACATGAATTAGGTGATAGGTTTTCACCATTATTTTTACACGGTACATGCATGTGTGTAATAAATATTGTTTGACAAGAGTCACGTAGTACAAACATACATACATACATATATATATATGTATATATGTATATATGTATATACACACACACACACACACATATACATATACATACATATATACATACATACATACATATATATATATATATATAGATATATATATATATATATATGTATGTATGTATGTATGTATATATATATATATATATGTATGTATGTATGTATGTATGTATGGCACGTGCGATGCACATGTGTAAGAGGAACTGGTAATAGAAAACATTATGTATAAGGTTTTTTGAATTTTATTAAATGACTTTGACATGTACGTACTGTTGCATTTTTTTGAACACTCGCATTCAATATGTATCCACATCCGATGGACTTGTACATGGAAGTTTTGTATCAAATACAAAAAAAAGCTATAAATTTGACCGACCTTACTAGGCAAAAAAGAAGAGCAATAAACATATGAAATTATGAATTATTCTTGCATGTTCATGCATACCCAAGACAACAACTTTGGTTCCTGACAGAAATAAAAGATCTTCTTCATTAGATATAGTAGTTAATCTAAAGTAGACAGGTAGCATTTGTGATGAGAAGGAAATAAAATGGCATACTGTAATTCACAAAACTATTCGATGAATAGCAAACAAAATGACAAACTGTAATTAATTGACAATTTGTTATTTTCACGTTTAAGATATAGATTTACAGTGAAAGTAGTTACATGTGCCATGTTCTTAAATGAGAGCTACTTGCTACATATTTAACTCACACATGAAACCATATCAAAAAATTTATGTCATCAGAAGGAGTTTCTCTCATCAATGGGGACTAGGTTTTCCCAATCGCCTCTCTCCATCTTCTTGTAACCCTTTTCGTCTCTTCTTTCCTCTTTTCTTCGCTCTTCTCTCCCTTAACCTAGTTTTTCTCATCATTGTTAGTTTCTCCTTCTGCCTATTCCAGATCCCACTTTTTCAACATTTTTTCCCCTTCCAGATTTACTTTGCCTTCCCGTCACTTTTCTTCTCTTCTGGTGGTGGTTTTTACGACTGCTGGCCCTTGTTCCACTCTGCCTTTCCCAGATCTATTCTGATTTTTCCCTAGAGCTCATCATCTCCTCGTCTTCCTTTATAAGCTTGGTCATTCCCCTGCTTAGTGGTTATCTTCCTTAGTCTGCGTCATAGGCTTTTGGTATGAGTTTTTGCTAGAATGCTTTAGGTCCGACTTAGCTTTTTGTTGTGGTTCTTCGTGTGTTGTTGGTTCTGGTTTTGGTTAGGGTGTGTTTTCTAGTGTCGGTGTCGTGATTTTTCACTGCCAGATCTCGGGATTCTGTTCCTAATCTTCTCGGCGTGGAGTTCTTGATCTTTGGTTGGTTCTTCTACTTGGTATGCTGGGTTTGGTTTGTTTATGTTCATGCTCCTCTTTTGTTACTGTTTCCATTGGGTGATGTGCCATTTCTTCTTGTCGTTTTCTCTTTGATTTCGACCATCGATCGTTAGTTGTACTTTGGTCCATGTTCCTGTCAACCGACCGCGCTTCATCTCATTTCATTGCCCTTGGTGACTGCCTGTAGCGGAAGTGGCTATTTCGAACTTGTGTGGCGCTCTTGTTTTTTTTAGCTCCGAACTGGACTTAGTACGTGTGATCGGTCTGGTATTTTGCCAGTTGTCTTATGGTGCGTTTCTTTTTGATCTTTTTTGGGTTTTTGTGGTGGTTGCCTTATTTTGTGCTTGCTCTCTGGAGATTGGTTGGCTCCGGGCTGTTCGTCTGCGGGTCTCCTTCGTTGCTATGCCATGTTCTTGCTGGTCTACTTTCTTTGGGAGTTCTTCAAGGTTGATGCTCTGTGTCCTTGTTATGTGTTTTCCTGCTCGGCTTTGCTCATGCGATTTCGGTCTTGGAAATCTTGCGTATTGGTCTTGCTTGTTTACATGCCTCCTGCTTGTTATATTGGTGTTTCTTGTTCCTTGTTATTTTGGAGCTACTTGTTCCTGCTGTGGTTATTACGTTTTATGCTCTCGTTGGATGCTACTTCTTGCTCATCTGCTAGAATTAGATTTTGTTGTTTGGTCTCTAGGAATTTAGGTTCAGATACTTTGGTTATTCGTTCCTTTGGATATTATGTTTCATTGTTTTATGGGTTAGTAAGGTGTGTTCTTTGTGATTTCCTTGTGCATCTTGTTTGTCTTTTTATGTACCCTACGTGGTGCCATTTAGTAGTTCGGGTGTGTTGTCCGACTCCTGTGTTGTAATCTAGTATAGTTTTAGTGGTCGGTCCACTTTAAAAACCTTATATTTGTTGATAGACATCCCACTTATCACCAGCTTTGTATTGTTTTATTATTTGCTATAATAAAAAGTGGACGGCCCACTATAGAAACCGGCTGGCCTTGCCAAAAAACTTTGTTTAACTCATTTCTCATTACTCTACCAATAATCTGACAATGTTTGTCCCTTTTGATTTTGAAATTAGCAAAAAAATTGTACAACATGGCTAAACTTTAGTTCCATTTTTTCACATTAATGTTTGATCTCTTCAACTTTATCTAACAACAAATAAAAAGTGCATTGAAATTGAAAATAACAATAGCATATATAAAACAAAGACAAAAAAGAAACAATTTGAAAATACTTATAACATCCGGGGATTCATATTCCATGTAGATAGAGTTGGACATGTGGTTATATTTATTATTTTACAGTAAACAACCCACAAGAACGAATTATAAGTTGTTGATTTTTTTCAATAATTGAATGTGCCCATAGTTTTTTCGGTACGAAATTAAATTAAATGCGGTAACAACTATGACAAAACATATTCTTCATGGAACAAAACATATTTACTCCCTGCCTTTATTTTTCTCAGATCATATTAAATTACATCAAATGATCAAGCTCAATTCAACACCATAAAGAAAACAAAAAATTAAAACCATCCCTGCATACATATAGCTCAACTATATTGCAAATGCCCTGATCTAGAGGATTTACCTTCTTTCCTTCATGTCAACTGCAACTTCGCACACAATTTTTTATTATTTACGTATCAAAATCAACATAAAAGTGGAACATAAATGCTTGCATGAGGAGGTAGGCAAATGACCTAGATTACTGAATTTAGTAGCCCCCTCTACTCACAGTAACCCCCTCCACTCTTCTTACCCAATTAAAGATTTTTTTTGCCGCTCATTCTATTAATGCATAAGAACCTGAGTGAGTTCACCTCATAGCACTTTCCAGGAGTTATTGTATCACATAATGTTGTTGCTATATAGTTGAAATCATTTGAACAGGAGTGGACCTAAGAATTATTTTGCAAGCCATAGTCTGAAATAGGAGAATCATGGAGAATCATCATTGATGAGCTTATTACTACCATTGACCAGACAAAATATTGCCCAAACATGCGTCCTGTACGGCACAATCACATTTGATCAAACTTGACTACATGAGATATATTGTAAATTAAGTCATTGAGGAAAGTACTTTGTGGCATACTGTTATAGCCAATCCACCACAATAAGAAAGTTGCATTAAATATAACCAACACCTTCTACCAAATTCTTGTCCATGTTATGGTTTTGAGGACAAACGTGTGATTATAAGTAGGGAAGTTTGAGTAAAGGTATGTTTAAACAGTAAAACGTATGCTTAATAGGGTAAATGACATGTTTAAAAAGTGAAGAAAAATGTGAATGAACCAAATGCAATTCTTTTACAAAATGGAAAATGCTCTATCAAATACTCTAGCATGCATTCAAATTTAAAAGCAAGTTTAATTGCTTTGGCCAAGCTGAAGATGATGTCCAAGTTTGTGTTGAGTTTTACAGTTTTAGTTTAGATTCAAGCTTACAGTAGATCATGTTGTTTGAACCAACATGTGTTTAAGTTTAGTAAATACGAGATAGTTGTTGTTTAGATCTTCATGAACAAAAGGGAATAAACTCCAGAGAGAAATGTTGAGAAACAGTTTAGAGACTTTCTAAATGTGTAATTGTGTGCTAAATGGTGTTTTAAGTGGTAGTAATATGGTTGCATGTAGAGTTTATGACCAATTGATCTTAAAAATTAAAATGATGTCCAAACTCACACTATTTACCATTCATGAGTTGAGTGCATTTCATTAACGGGAAGATAGCAAAAAATTATTTATGGTTGTAGTATACAATCTATCTCAAATATTGCCACGACAATGAGACAATATTAGGACGGAAATTAAAATATTATGTATAATTCACAATTATCGTTTTGAAATATTCTATGTATAAGACACTTCTTCCACCGATTGGCTTCTGATTCCTTTTTACATTGTAACTAATTAGTTTACAACAAAAAATAGATCTTAAAGTAACAGGAATAGCATGAATACATTACAGCTGTACTGCAGATCCTAACACAATTATAGAGATTAAAGATGTAACAAATAATGTCAAGTGTAAGCACATCTGCGCATGAGCATATTTAAAATAAAATTCCCCTATATGACCCAATGATAACACATGAAATGATGTATAACCTTTTTTACAACCACATATAACTTGTCAACGGAGTAAAATAAAGCAAACGTAAATAAAGGAAACCGAAGTTTAATGAATTTAGTACAAACACATCAGATAAACCAAACATAAGATCAAAGAATTTAGTACAAAAACATTAGAAGTCGAAAATGCTACTGTAGGGTTTTAGAATGTAATTAGTAGAAGAGTGGAGTGAAACCTTGGGAAGACTCAATCCAATAGCGTTGATCAATCTTTCTTGAGTTGCACTGATCATCATGTCTATCGAAAAATTCATCAAGTTATCAATAATTTAAATTATCGGCTACTTCGATCTTTCCTTTTTTGACCTAGTATTTGTAAACTACAATGATAAGAGCCTAGTAATGACACTGAGTTCAGTAAAAATATATCAGAAAGAGCATAGTTATAGGACGTAAGAACTTAAGCATTAAACTAATAAATAAATTTTTAGTTTAAATGAAACGGTAAACCATACTTATTTATTCTGCACATTACGTTAAGATGCATCCTTGAAAATCAAAATTCAATAAATGTTGAAATTAATATTTTAAGAGAAAACGAACTGTCACCTAGTTTGCATTTCTCTAGTTTTTTATCGTTAAACTAAAAGTTATATGCTAATATTTTTCATAAAAAAGATATCATTGTGAATACTTGATAAAAAATTACCACAATTTATCTATCAAACTTGTAGATGTCTAATTATTACGTGGTTATACTGCGGATTGGCTGCCCATTTTTTTCCTAGAAAACGGTTAACATCCCTTCGTCAATTATATACATTTAAAGTTCTTTAACTGAAAAACTGATACATAAATGACTCTTCGTGATGATTTAGCTGCCTTAACAATGCTATATGGCAATGTTTTATTAGTTTAACCCAAGCCCCCATATTCAAATTTTATTATAAGATATCTTAATATAAAAAATTACACAAAGGCAGAAAATTGGTGCAGAGTCATATTGCTCAAAAGTTAACTTGTACATTTTAATCATTTTCAGACCTTTATATTTGGAGGTTTTATTTATTTATTTATTTTACTTGGACCTTTACATACATAATATCAACAATTTTTGAAACACAATTCACCAATATTACAATTTAAAAGAATATTTTGAACTATTTGATTCATAATAAAACATGCATTATAGTTAACCAAAAATGAATTAAGACTTCCTTTTTCAATCAAGAACATTCAATTTTGATTTAATGTATCGCTTGTAATATTAAAGTTAATAAAACCTATCAATTTTAGGAGCAATGATGAAACTGTCATTACTTGTTTGAGTATCTTCCTTATGATGGATAAAAGGGTTAGCAGTAAAACATTCAGATGTGGTTGAAATAAAATCGGTATTGACATATTTCAATGCAGTAAATAGTGTAGAAAGGACTGCTTACTGTTATGAAATAATCGTACATCCCAGAGGACTTGTCATTTGCCCACTAAACGCTGGTGCAATAGCTCTCCCGTTCATCTTCTATGATAGTTGACCTGATACCTACAAAAAACCACAGAACATAATGACAGTCAGAAATTAGATTTTACCAAATTGAACTATTTCAGATCTACATGTTTTGTACCTTTTTGCTTTCTTTCTCGAACTATATTACTTTGAATATTCCAGATCCAAATGTTTTTTACCTTTTCGCTTTCTGTCTCGAACTCTAATAACCTGGACAATAATTTTTTAGTTATAAACTAATTTCGAAACTGATTATACATTATCCGAAAATTTGAATTGAAATTTCAAGACGAAAATCGAATTGAAACAAAACCAAAAGAGATTCAGTTCGGCATCACGATCCCAATTCAGCAATCAAATGGGAAAAAAAGAAGAGGAATGAGAAGAAGCGACGGCAGCATACCTGAATAGAAGAATCTAGGATTTAGAAGAGAGATCCAAATTTTTTGTACCTTTTCACTTTCTGTCTCGAACTCTAATACTTTGAATATCAACCTGGACAATAATTTTTTAGTTATCAACTAATGCAGTAAACATGCCGAAGCAGCTGCAGCATACCTGAATAGAAGAATCTATGATTCAGAAGTAAGTTTGATTTATTTTTCCCTCCTATCAAGGGATGAAACTTTTTGCACGGAATCACTTATCGATAAAGTAGCAGCAAGAATGCCTTTCAACTCTTTTACGCTGTCAACTGCTGCTGCTTCACTAACATTTAAGCTTTTATACTCTTGCCTTATACTTTGTAGACTGCTCTCTTTTTCCGATAACAACTACTTAAGTTGAGAGTTCTCATTTCGAGCTATCTCTTCTTTGTTGGCTTTTGTTTCACTTACTGATTGTTTTAATAGATCTTTAAGTTTAGATGTCTCCTCTCTTGACCCTCTTAATGCATCAATTAATCTATTTTAGATGTCTCCTCTCTTTACCCTCTTAATGCATCAACCAATCTATTATTCTCTGACTTCAAACTTTCCTCTCTTCTTTAGAAGCTTTCGTGCAATTCATGAATGCAATCTGTTTCTCTCTCAGAACCGAATTGAGGTCCTTGAATTTTATTTTTAGCTTTTCATACATCTCCACCGAGGCACGTAGTTGGTCCTCTATTGTTTGTAGCATTGACATATTTTTAACTGATTCACTTTTAACCTTCTCTAATTCTAACTGTGTCATAGAGAGATTTGAATTCATTTCAGTAAGTGCAATCACCAAATCATCCATTGCTTTCTTTCTCTTCTCTTCGGATTCTACAGCCATCTTGTGCTCTTTCTTAAGAGCACGAATTTCTTCATGGGCTTGGATTGTTTCTACAGGGTTAAATTTACCGTACTCATGGCTGTTTTTAGTGAAACTATCATCCAAGAAATTAATATTGTCACCAAGTGATCTTATCTCGAGCGATTCTTCAAGGGAGATATTTGTTTGTTCGAGTTGTTTCGTTTGTGATATCAAAGACTCCAACGTTTTTCATTCAGATTCTTTGGCTTTCTCTACTTTCTTCTCAAGCAGTGCCATTTCTTTTTTACTGCTAAGAGCAGACATCTTTTTGTTGGTTCTTAATTCTTCGAGGTCTTTAAGTGCTTTCATGATCCCTCCCTTTCCTTCTTCGGTTCATCCTGGAGTTGCAGCATCTGAGGCTGCATTTTTGATCCTCTCCCTACTCGTTTCTCTATTAATTTGACCTTAATATCATCAGAAAATTAGGCATGAAGTTGCTAAGTTTATACTTTTATACTGGTTCTATATAATGGAAATTATTATAAGAATAAAGAGATCAATACATAACCATGATCATTTCTAATCATCGATGTAGGTAACTATGATAATATCTCTTGCATATTTGCTGATCGAGATGAAGGCTTCCGATCAAAGGGCTTGGATTCATTGGAAGTATTTGTAGTCTTAACAGGAAAACTAATCCCTCCAATCGAAGTCTTTTTCCCCAATTCATACCACCAAGATATAAATAAAAGACTGAAATTAATGCAAAATTCGTACAATGCAAAATTGCAAGTACAGAAGAACATTAAGAAATCATCAGAATTGATACCAATAATCAAACCACATTAAGAAGCGGTGGCAGCATACCTGAATAGAAGAAATAAGATTCAGAAGCGAGATCCAAATGTTTTGTACCTTTTCACTTTCTGTCTCGAACTCTAATACTTTCAATATCAACCTAAACAATAATTATTTAGTTATCAACTAATGCAGTAAAATTCAAAACTGATTATACATTATTGGAAAATTTGAATCGCGAATTCAACATGAATATCGAATTGAAACAGAACCAAAAGAGATTCAGCTCAGCATCACAATCCCAATTCAACAGTCAAAAGGGAAAAAAGAAGAAGAATGAGAAGAAGCGGCGGCAACTTACCTGAATAGAAGAATCTAGGATTCAGAAGCGAGTTCGATTTATTTTTCTCTCCTACTTTCTAATTTTTTTTCTGTCCTATTTTTTACTTTTTACCACTGTGGAGGAAGATGTTTCTTTAAATATTCATTTTTTCACTGTATGGAAGAAGAACGATGATGGTGGAGTAGGGAAATAAATGTGGAAAAAGGGTCATTGCAGTTATTAGCGAATATGGGTCGGGAGTTACGACTATGCCACTGACTACGTGCTACATTTTTTGCTGCTTTCTAATTAAATAAAGGGTAGTTTCGTCGGTTTGAAAAAGGCTTCACCAGAGGAAGTATTTGCTTTATATATAAGATATATATATATATATATATATATATTTGTCTTTGGTATGCCCTTCATCATTATATCGGCTAATTTTGATATGTCTATATTGTTCATTCAAGTGGTAGAGAAACGCACACATTCAGGTTGAGAGGAAGAGGCAACGTGCTAATGTCAATGGAGGACATCAATTATTTCACATATGGTATAGTTTGATTTTGTTGTATGAATAATTATTAACTTTATGTATGTTAGTTTGTTGGTTTTGTAATTCATATTAACAAGATATATCTGCGTCTACCTATATAACCTTTTCTACTTTAAATGTTTTTGGATGAATGATAAAGCCGATTGTATGAACATACCAATTTTATCTAAGATGGAAAAATCATTTATACGATGATGGCTTCAGGGTTGATTTAATATACGGGTTCATTTCATGCATAAACATCGTTGACTCAAACCAACTTAATTCATCGGACAACATTGTAGTCTTTTAGAATAGTACAAGCAGGATATGTAAATGACATATTTTCTTTCATTACAATCGTGCACAATAATTTAGATATTTGAGAAATAGAAAGTGGTATCCAACTCTATGATCCTATCCACGTGTATGTAATTAATAAAGGATGAATGCCAATTGTATAATTGTATGCATTTTATGCGTGTGATTTGTCGAAGTAGATTCGAACTGCATAGTACAATGTGTCTTCAAATGCAATTAATTGGCAAAGGACTATTTGCATTAATTTACGGTGTTCGTTGTTATCGTAATCCTTGCTATTATTTTAAAATAGACGACTTCTTGGATCTTCATGTGACCGTGTTAATTCAAGAAAAGATTATTAATACCAAGATAAGCTCGAAATTCGTTTATTTCAACTAATAGTTCATGTATGCATAAATCAAAATCAATATTTACAATCATATTTTATCCTTTTCTGTATGCATGTCACAGTTACAATTTATTAGTACAGGTGATGGTAAAAAGTTTACTATGGCAAAAAATAAATGGTACCAAATCAATTATGGTCTGTGTATGAGCATTCGATACATGTTTATTGTTTTGCCATATCACTACACATAGAAAAAGTTACTGACATTTTGGTATGTAACATTTTGATATATGACCAGCTATTAACATTTGTACTTAATGTTAGCAGCGATATATTTCTTGGTACCAAAATATTATGTTTGTTGTTGCAAGAGTTGAACTGGCTATAGAGCAGGTATGAAACTGTTGCATCTCTTGATTGTTTACCTTTTATGTGACAACAACCATCTATATTTCCTCTACACCTTATACAAAACCATGTTGTTGAATTAATGCATGGACATTGCGATTAGAGCAGGTCCATCTGGGTATGCATATACACCTGTGGGATATAGTGGATAGATTGACCAAGAGTGTCCATTTCATTTAATTAAGTCAACCAGGACGGCACTTGTATTAGCATGGTTGTTCATGAAGAATGTGGTTAGACTGCATGGGGTTCCAACTAGCATAGTTAGTGATAGAGATTTCTTGTTCATTAGAGAGTTTGGAAGAGTCTACAGGAAGTTTTAGGAACCAAGCTTATGATGGGTATCGCTTACCACCCGCAGACAGATGGGCAAACAAAAAGAGTTAACAAGATCTTGAAAGATCTGTTGAGAGCTTGTGTTCTATACTTTGGGGGATCATGGGAGGACCATCTGCATCTAGTCGAGTTTTTATAGAACAACAATTATCAGACTAGTATTGGGATGGCACCGTCTGAAGATTTGTACGGAAGGTTGTGCAAATATCCTATTTGTTGGTTGGAGACCAGGGATAGGTTGATTCTTGATCCAGACTTGGTTAGGATGTAGGAGGTTCAGTCACGGAAAGATTTGGAGTTCTCGGTTAGGGACCAGGTTTTCGTCAAAGGATCACGGATGAAGGGTGTGCATCGATTTGGGAAGTCTGGGAAGTTATCTCCTAGGTTCATAGGACTTTTTCCTATTCTTGATAGGATCAGGAAGCTCGCGTATAAACTTGAGTTACCGAGCAGTTTGGCAGGTGTCCATGATGTTTTTTATATTTCTCATCTCAGAAAATGTGTAAGAGACTCGAAGACTGCTATTGCACCAACAGTGCTAGATGATTTAGTGGTAGATCCAGACTTGTCCATAGTGAGGAAGCCAGTACGCATTGTTGCGAGAGATGAGTAGAGGCTCAGAACCAAGACGGTCAGATTAGTCAAAGTCCCGTGGAGTGACGATGACAAAGACTATACTTAGGAGGTTGAGATCAGGATTAAAGATACTTATCTTGACCTGTTTTGATGGTATGTTTACCTTCTTGTTTGTTTCGGGCATTGTTGTAATTTCAAGAACGAAATACTTTAAGAAGGGGAGTCTGTAACACTCCAAATTTTTGATAACATTATTTAGGAGATTTAGTTAGATAAACTAAATAAAATAATATGTTGATAATGGGATTGAGATTTGATTTAATTAAGGTAGCCATGCCTTTTTAAACTAATAAACGTAATAAAGGGTTAAAATGAATTAGAGGAGGGGTATTATGGCAAATAGACCATTCCTATATTGTCTTCCTCAGGCCATGTATTCCAAACGCACGTTCGTTCTCATTTTCAAAAATTAAAAGCTTCTCTAGCCACCATTAATGAAGGAAGAAGAAGAGGAAACAAAAGTGAAGTTTAAGGAAAGCAAATTCAAATCAAACTCATTTAAATCTCATGCTCCTTAATAATTAAAGCAAAGGTGAATAACGTTTACATCTCTAGACATTTTTGTTTCGGTTTTAAGGTTAATTCCGAATGATTATGCAAATGTTTGTCATGTTTTCGAATGATAAAAGATTATATATACATGTTGATGATTTATGTATGTTCACATAGATTTTGTGACATGTTATAAGATGAAAGTCCTATTAAATGACATCTGTTAGCCTTGAAATTTTTTATAATGATCTAGAAGGTTATTTTAGAGACGGGTTTCAATTTTTAGAATTTTTAGAACTTTTGAGGAATTGTTATGAATTTTCTAAAGAAGAAAGGGTTTATTTGGATTATAAAATTATTTATGGGAAAAATAAATATAGTTTGGATTCAAAAAAATTATTTATTGAAGAGAACATAGTATTTGATTTTTTGGAATTTTTCTATAATTTTTAAAGATGTTTTAATAGTAATATAAAATTATTTGAGGTATGTGACTTAAATGTTTTATATAATTATAAAGGAGAGAGGATCTTTTTTAAAATTATTCAAATTTCCAAATATTGAAGATCGGTAGCAATTTTCGAATATAGAATTCTGGCAACCAATCAGATTTAGACAAACAAGGATGGTGGGGTTCAAAAGAATTATTTCAAACTGTATTTTCATTATTTCAACTCTTTTCGGCAAGAGCTTCCGCTTTCATTCCAGACCTTCCGACAAGATCGAAGGGTATCAAACCTTTTGTAGATCAAATACCAATGTAAATGGTATCAGAAAACTGCTACGTAGTGAATTGGAGAAAGTCGAAAGTTTGGGGGCGAAGGGTTATAATTTTCGGAAGAGATGAAGTTTTGTTTTGGTTTTAAAGAAAAATACACCTGCTAGTTTTCGACAAAAATCTTTCGAAATTGTCAAACGGTTTAAAAGGAAAAGGTTTCACCTGGTATGCTTTCTTATTTTAATTAAAACCTTTCAGCAAAGTCAAAAGGTATAGCTTTTGACAAGGCCGAAAGTATAGTTGCCGCTTCCTAACCTTTCGACATAGATGGAGTCAAAGGTTATCTTCTGTTTTCTAAAACTTGCTGCATCTCTCCATTGATTTCGAAGGGTTGGTTTCAAAAGGTTTTATCAAGGTTTTGAAGCAGTTTCTTTCGACTCCAATGTCTTTCCGATCCCTTTGCATAATCCAAATGTTTTAAGTCGAAACATTTTAAAGGTTTCAAAGTAGTTAACTTTGATTGATTTCGAAAGGTTTTGAGGTGCATTTCTTTCGAAAGGTTTATTATATAGGGGAGGTACCTCAGGCTTTTGAAAAAGTGGAAAGGTGAAACCTTTCGACTAGGTCAAAAAGAAACCTTCCGACAAGGTCGAAAGGTAGAAGCTTTCGGCAAGGTCGTAAGGTAATGTTTTGTAATGTTTTCAAAAGGCTAAGGTTAAGGATTTATAAGGCGGATGTCATATGTTTTAAAGCTTGTAAAAGGATGGATTTAGAAATGGTTTTGAAGGAGTTACCTTCAATGTTTTCGAAAGGCTTATTAAAGGATACGAAGGGGTTACTTTCGATACTTTCAAAGGGTTTTATAAGTGGTTTTGAAGGAGTTACCTTCAATGTTTCGAAAGGCTGTTTAAAGGATTTAAACAAACGTTTCGAATGAAAGGACTAGGTAGGTAGCCTAAGTGTTTTAAGTTATAAAGGACTTTAACTTATTTTAAAAGGATAGATAATCCTTATTGAACATCATCAACATTATTTTGAGTAAAGTGTGATTGTGCGTCATAGAAAAAATAGCTTAGAGTAAAGTTAAAGATATATATTCCTTGTATATATATGATTTGACGGATTAAATCATTTTGAAAAGGTTTCAAGGAAAATTTAAATAGTAGTTCGCTCAGATATTTTGAAGAGCAATTAGCTTAGTTAATTTATAGAGCAGTTAGCTTAGATATTTGAAGGATAGTTAACCTGTTAGCACCAGAGTTGGTCACTGACACCCTTAAGAGAGACTGTGGAGAGAGATTAGTGAAGAAAGTAAAGTTAAACAGAAAAGATTATGCTAAATTAAATGCAGACAACAAGAACACCAGATTTATAGTGGTTCGGCGTAATTTCCTACGTACACTTTGAAGTTAATCTTTATTGCTTTACTTAACAACTGGTTACAGATACAATCCGTACACCAACTATTTGAATACAACTGCTAAGTAAAAAGGATAAGTCTTGAATGAGTCTTAAATGCGGCAGAGTCTCCCCGGTGTTCTCGAAAAAAGTCCATTTCATTGTGCCCATGTCCTTCTATTTATAGACGAAGATGGGTTGGACTTCCTTGATGGGCCTAGTAGCAAGATACCTAGACCCATAATGAGTGACTTCTGTGTGCCGAGCCACAAATGCTTAGCCAAGTCACCAAGCCGAACAAGGCAGTATGTTGAGTGAAATGTGTAGGCCGAACAAGATCCGATGCCGATCGAGGGGAGAAGCCGAACGACATGCTTATGCCGAGTGAGGCCATGTTCCAAACTAGGCTGGAATGCCGAATGAGGCTGGAATGCCGAACGAGGCATGAATGACGAATGAGGCTGGAATGCCGAACGAGGCATGAATGCCGAACGAGGCATGAATGCCGAACGAGGCATGAATGCCGAGCGGGGCTGGAATGTCGGTCGAGACTGAACGCCTAGCGAGGTTCATGCCAGTCGAGATTGAATGCCGAACGAGCTTCATGTCAGTCGAGACTGAATGCCGAACGAGGCTGGAATGCCGAACGATGCTGGAATGCCGAACGATGCTGGAATGCCGAACGAGGCATGAGTGCCGACCGAGGCATGAATGCCGAGTGACCTTACAATGCCCAGCGACCTTGCAGTGCCGAGCGACGCTGGAATGCCGAGCGACCTCCCTATGCCGAACGAGACTTGGATGCCGAACGGTGCTAGATGTGCCGAACGACCCATTATGCCAAACGAGGCTCCCACTTCAAGTCTCTGTTTACCTGGTCAAGCCACTGGGTAACACTTGCCCCCTAAAGTTTATCATGTGGATAAACAAGATGCGCTTTGAATCATGATTTCTCCGTGCCTTGCTTTGAGCCATTTATTCTGAATGTCGACCAAGGCAATGCATGCCGAACGACATACTAATGTCGAGCGACATACAAATGTCGAACGACCATAATGCCGAACGAGGGAGGTGTTTTGGCCGGTTCAACCAGTTGTTGTCCCTTCAACTTCTCTTGTCTCTATATAAGTAGATGTTCCTTCTTCTTCTCCCTTTTACTTTTACCTCTGCTTTCCAAGACTTACGAACTTTGCCTTTTAACAGACTTCAGAGAATTAACTACTCTTCTCTTCTCAAACATCATACGTTGCCTCACTTCCTTTCCCAATCTGTCGAACCTAATTAAAACCGCATTCCTTACTCCAGAATCTCCCCGAGCCTTCGTATTACTTCTTAGGTAAAAACCTTTCCCTGAAACACATCACCTTGATTAGGAAACCTGGCACGAGATTCCACCTCGTGAATCTCTGCAAAATCGAGGTCGGTAGCAATCGTGTGGAGCAGGAGGAGTTAAGGGTGAAGCATGGGTTTCTTAGAGGAGTTTAAGGCTAGGCAGAGCGGAGGAGAGAAGAGGATGATAGAGATGCCTGAAGGAGGAAGTTGGTGGAAGACGTACTGAGGTGGCTCGGCATAACTACTTTATGCCGAGCGATGGAGGGGAAGTATTATAGTGAAGTTTAAGGTTTAGTGTGCTGAGTGATGCGACTCGACACGGCCACGGCTCGGCATGATTATCTCATGTTGAATGAGGTAGGAGGGAAAGTAGAGGAGAAGTAGGAGCTGGGCAGAATGCCGAGCAATGCGGCTCGGCGTGAGTGTGGTTCGGCATGACTCCTTTATGTCGAACGATGAAGAGGACAGTTGGGAAAGTGGCATGCCGAACGGCATGGCTCGACATGTTTGCGGTCCGGCATGTCTTGCCGCATGCCGAACGGTGATAATGAGTGGTAGGTGAGTGTTGGTGTTGAGGGTAGAATGCCGAGTGAGGTGGCTCGGCCTGATTGTGGCTCGGCATGACTAGTTGAATGTCGAACGATGAAGTGGTTAGGTAGGAGGGTTGTGTACAACAGCAACACTAGTCAAACCTGACGCATAATTGACTCAACGCATATTTTATGCCTGAACTTAGGATAATGAAAAAGGACAGACTCAAACAACAAAGCATATTGGATAATTCGGACTGATAAATCCCGTGTTTAAACAACTGAAAACTTGGAGTTAACTTTCTTAGCGGTTAATAACCTTTCAAATGCAGTGACAATGTCAAGTTCAAAATATAAACCGTCTCACGATAAGCTTTCGTAGACGGTCAGCGATGATGGATTTCGAAAATGACAATTCAAAGCTTAAACTTATTTCATCAATCCAGTGACTTTTCACTGCTTGGCACTTACATTTGAATGATCGCACTAGTTCACACACCACACGGGGGAGCATTTATGTTGTTAAGTCTAATGTCGATTGTTTCTCAAGTATAGTTCAAACAAGTACTCCGTCGGATTCAATCTTCATTAGAGATGTCTAGGAAATCTAGCTCTGCTACGATCTCGGATAGACCCGGGCCATCCTCTCGACAAGAAGTTATAGGAACTTCAAATCCATCAACCACTCCTACTCAAGACTTACGGAGCCCTGCGACTGCATCTGTCGACTTGGCTCCCGACGCTCTAGAGGATGCAATTTTCTTAGACGATCCAGTTGATTCTCAAGCTTCAAGGATTAACAAAAGTACACTCCGTCGGATATGCTCTGTCCATGCAATCCCCTCCGGCGATGTGTTAGTTCCATTGGGGCATGATCATCCTCACTTGCCCCAGTCGGATATACAGCCTGTAACAGATTCATGTGCTGGGTTGGCAGCGTGCCGCCATTCAACTCTTTTCTCCGAGACGTGTTGCAATATATCGAGATTGCCTCCATCGCAACTGCATCCGAATAGTCACGCATTCATATACGACACTTGCATCCTCTTTATGAGTGTCCTCTTCAGGCTTCCGACTCTGGACGATATTCGATACATCTATCACATCAAGAGACGGTCGGATAGCCCATCTTTCATGTTTCTCGAGCCGCACAGCAAATGTCAAATTTTAATTGGGGCATGGAGTAAGTTTTCCCAGTTTAAACAGGAGTGCATCTATGTGTGTTGTCCCCCTGGCTTTGCGAGGAGATGGATGGAAGGATGTAATTATTTTTCCTGGATCAATACTCATGTTTGGTCGAAGATGTACCTTTTCTAACTCTTTTTCCATCTTTTCAGGTATTAACTCACGTCCCGAGGGCCCTGGATATTCCAAAGCTGTCGAAGCTATCCGAGCCATTCCTGTCGAAGATCGGGACATCATAACTCGCATTTCGAATGAGTCGCTAATGAAATTTGGGTTGCTGACGGAAGGTCGCCGGATAAGCCTCCCCCAAGTTGTTTCCATACCCAAGCCTGCTTCAGGCAAAGTAAAAAAGAAGGCCGAGTCCTCAGCATATAACGCCCTTGACACGCCAGAGGAGGGGGAGATTAAAGAAACTGAAACGCCCGAAGTACAGGGCGAAAATGTTAGTCCATCTCGGGACCCACTAGTCGAAGTTCATGACATTGACACGGCGCCTTCTCCTTCGAAGGGGAAGAAGAAACTGACATACAAGCTGAGGAAAAAAACAGTCAGTGGAACTTCTAAAGTTACTCTTGTTCCAAAGGAGGAAGAAGCTTCCTTGCAGCACTTGGAAAGTTCTCTGAAAGGCCTGTCGAACCTCACCATACCTGAAGATCTGCTCAACTATGGTTTTGACAATACAGAGGCCCTTAAGCTTCATCCGCCCGCGAGACGCAATACAAACGCTCAAGCCCAAAACCAGGCCGGAGAAAAAACTCCTATTAGTAAAGAAACTGGTCCATTGGGGGGAAACACTAGGACACTCACAAATACATGCACTTCACCTCACACTTAACTTTTTGTCATCAATCTACTATTTGCTAACTTGACGTTATTTGAATTATGTGTAGGTGACATGGGGCATATGCTTGGACTTGACCGCCTTCGCGGTTCATCAATTTTTCAACAATCCGACCGGGATTCAGGTTCCGGCAAGCATCGAGATAGAGACGACTCCGGAGATCGAGACTACCACCGCCGAGAATCGTCCTACCGAAGAAAATCTTATAGTAAGTCCTCCTACACTCATGATCCTCCTTCTCAACCGGAACATAGCAAAGAGAAACCTGCACATAAGGGGTCTCATCCCAAGGCTCATTGGGATCAACACTCTGGTTCATCAAGTACCAGGCAATCTCAAGATCCCTACAGAACACCTGTAGTCTCCAAGCGGACTCCTCTTGCTCCCGTATCTGATCCATCGGTTGTTGAGTGACTTGCTGAGCTTAAAGCCTCGTTTCCAAAGATATGCTTCGATGGCTTAAAATTCATTCTGGCGATTCACCAGGTTCCAGGGCATGTCAAGCAAAGTGTTATCGCTTGCACTAACGACGT
This sequence comes from Allium cepa, assembly GCA_030765085.1. Lineage (NCBI taxonomy): Eukaryota > Viridiplantae > Streptophyta > Magnoliopsida > Asparagales > Amaryllidaceae > Allium > Allium cepa. The sequence continues at coordinate 858,860,140 of CM060940.1, forward strand.
CTATGTTCAACACGATGCGTTCGTGCACTTAGCTGAAAAAGTTTCAGAAGTTTCCATAGAGCGTCAGCATGAGATCGATCACCTGAAGCTTGAGGCTATCCATGATAAAGACATTATCAAAGCTCAGGACGAAGAGCTTGCTTCTTACAAGTCTCAGCTTGATGCCGCCCAGCAGAGCGCTAAAGACACTGCCGAGGCCATCACTTGTCTGGAGTCAACTCATAAAACAGAAATTGACGAGGCAGTCCAACGCTGTGGGGCCCTAGCTTTAGAGAACGACTTGGTGCAGAAAGAGAGGGATGCATTCGGCTTCCAAGTCAAAGAACTAGAGGAGAAACTCCATAGAGAAAGAGAAGACTGCTGCCCAAGAAGAGTCGCAACGATATTGCGACGAGATCGTTACTACACGATTTCTATAGAAGAAGCTTGATGATGAACTTTCTAAAGTTGAGATGCTAAAGGATGAGGCCCGTGAAGAGGGCAAGAAAAGAGCATCTGCGGAGATTGACTCTCACCTGGAGGCGGCTAAAGAGGCTGGTTGGGACGAGGTCAAATGTATGTTCGACCCCATTGATTGCAGAATTCAACCCCCGCGTCCTCATGCATCGAGACTTAACTTTTCTGGGAGAGGGCTACCTCGAATCCCTAGCTGAGGCATGGGAGACTTTAATAAAAATCAGGAAGGTCGAACTTGGCACCGAGGAGGTCGGTGAGGATGCTTTAATAAAAGAATTCCTTAAAGGGAACAAGCCTTCAAACATGTCTACGGCGAAAGCTCTTTAATGCAAAGGCTCCCCCTCATCGAAAGGGAAAGATGTTATTGCCGGTCCATCCGGGATCGAGTCTCCAACTCATGCTCCTACTCAGTCCGCCGATCGACCGATATTTGATCAATTTGAGCAACATATTGGTTATGACCAGAAGGACCCTGGCCTCGGCATTCACATTCTATCTCCCATTCCAGAGGGTGAGATCCCTCGGACGGCTGAGAGTCAGCCAGATGCTGGTATGTGACACTTCATTTTGAAATTTCAAGAGTCATCATTTTTTGACGAGAGGTCATTGTATTCTAATGCTTGTTTTCCATGACTTTGCGTAGGACGTTCTGATCCCGAGCCCACTCCGAGGAGTGATGATGCCAAGGAGGTGAAGGGAAAAACAAGTGAGGTTACTCACGCAGGGGAGGCTCCCGGTCCAGATGCTCAGGTGATTGGGGTGCTTAATGAGGATAAGACCGAGATTTCCTCTCCCATCGATGGGAGTTATGAAATTGAGATTACAGGCAACTCTGAACACACATCTAAAATGAGCATGAAGGAGCAGCTCGAGGAGGAAAAGTAAAGGACAGTCGAAATCAAAGTCGAGCCTCAAGTTGTGGACCTGGATGATCCACTGAATAAGCCATTGAAAGTCATCCTCTTGGCGGGTCCAGGCCAGTAGAAGTTCCCCGTACTTCTTCAGTTGTTACCTCCCCATCAAAAAAAATTACCAAGGGCAAATGCACGAGTGAGGAGTCATCTGGGAAGAAGTCGAAGAAGTCGAAGAAGTAATCGTTACTCTCGTTCAACGAGAGTTAGTTTAGATTATGTAATTATTTTTATTTATTTTCGTAGTCCATGTAAATAGACTTTTGACTCCGAATTTTGGAGGAGTTGTAGTAGAAACTTATTTTTGGATAAATAAAGCTTAGTTCTTTTGTCTTTCAAAAGGCTTTTATCGTTTAGCTTTCTGTGTGATTGCGGTCGAAACCCAAGCCATTGTGAGTTACATAAACTTCTCAATTTATCTCCATATGACTCTGAAATTCTTTGGAGTTGTTCATCCTGTATTCTATGCTTCAAGCACTTAGAATATTTTTTAGTCCATACGTCAGGGACTTGATGACTTCAAGTCATTCGTGTCCTGGTTCGCACTCCGGGGACTTAAAGAATTCAAACCATTTATACTCTAATCTGCACTCCGGGGATTCACGGGATTTTTAAGCCGTTTATACTCTGGTCTGCACTTAGGGGACTCAGAGTACTCCAGTCCGCACTCAGGGGACTTTGAGGTTTTGAGCCGTTTATATTCTTATCCCACTCAGGGGACTCAGAGTCCTCCAGTCCGCACTCAGGGGACTTGGAGATTTTTAGTCGTTTATACTCTGGTCCACACTCAGAGGACTCAGAGTACTCTAGTCCGCACTCAGGGGACTTGAAGATTTCGAGTCATTTATACTCCGATCTGCACTCATGGGCCTCAAATTACTCCAGTCCGCACTCAGGGGGCTTGGAGATTTTGAGTCGTTTATACTCCGGTCCGCACTCAGGGGACTCAGAGTACTCCACTCCGCACTCAGGGGACTTGGAGATTTTGAATCGTTTATACTCTGGTCCGCGCTCAGGGGACTTAGAGTACTCCAGTCTGCATCGTTTATACTCCAGTCCACACATAGCGGACTTAGAGTACTCCAGCCCGCACTCAGAGGACTTGGAGATTTTAAGTCGTTTGTACTCTAGTCCGCACTCTGGGGACTCAGACTACTCCAGTCCGCACTCAGGGGACTTGGAGATTTTAAGTCATTTATACTCTAGTCCGCACTTAGGGGACTCAGAGCACTCTGATCTGCACTCAGGGGACTAGGAGATTTTAAGTCGTTTATACTCTAGTCCGCACTCAGGGGACTCAGAGTACTCCAGTTCGCACTCAGGGGACTTGGAGCTTTTTAGTGCTCGTGTGCGTTCGTACGTCAGACAGAATAATGTACCTCTTAGTTGTTTGTCATAGAGTTATCATACACAGAAACATCGACAATCCATGGAAAAATTGGCTTCAAGCCTTTATTAATGCAAACATGCTAAATTGTCTTATTACATGCCGTAAACTAAGAATAAAAACATGCTGGAAATAATTGCAACTAAAATATGAAAGAAATGAACTAAGTATAATAATGCCGCAAATGCTCGCTATTCCAGGCTCGGGGGTGTGTCGCACCATCAACAGTCGCTAGCTTGAAAGTTCCTTCTCCAAGCTTCCGTTCAATGACGTATGGACCTCCCATGCGGGGCTCATATGTGATGGAACTGGGAAAACTCGTTTCAAAATGAGGTCACCCACACTAAAGATTCTCGGTCGGACTTTTTCATTATAATATCGAGCGACTCGGTGTCTTTATGCGGCCACTCTTAAATTAGCTTCTTTATGCTTTTCATCAATGAAGTCCATTGATTCCAGGAAAAGATCCTGATTCGACTCAAAGTCATAATAAATTACCGATGTAATGGAACTTCAAGTTCTACGGGTATAACAGCTTCCATGCCATATGCCAATGCGAATAGAGTGTGGCCAGTCGCGGACTTGTGGGTGGTTTTATAAGCCCAAAGCGCTGTTGGAAGCTCATCCACCCACTTACCTCTAGCCTTTTCCAAATGCTTTTTCAATATGGACTTGATTATTTTGTTCACGACTTCCACTTGTCTATTGGCTTTCGGATGAGAAACTGCTGCAAACTTTTATCAATTCCATATTTTTGGCAAAACTCTTTGAACTCTTTGCTTTCGAGTTGAGTTCCGTTGTCTGTAACGATGGTCCGCGGAAGGCCAAAACGGCATATAATATTTCGTACAATGAAATTAATGACATTTTTGGTGGTGATAGTGGCCAAAGGCTCTACTTCTACCCACTTGGTAAAGTAATCGACCGCAACTATCGCTTATTTCGCACCACCTTTGGATATGGGTAAGGAACCGACTATGTCGATCCCCACATTGCAAACGGCCAGGGACTAACCATTTGTCTGAGTTCCATTGGAGGAGCTCTTGGGAATTTTGCATATTTCTGACATTTGTCACATCTTCTCACATAGTCTGCGGCATCCCAATTCATTGTCGGCTAATAATATCCATAGTGGAAGATTTTCTTTGCTAACATCTGCCCTACAGTATGGTCACCGCATTCCCCTTCATGGACTTCCTTTAGGACTCATTTTATCTCACCATGGGCTATGTACCGAAGTAAGGGGGTCGAGAATCCACTCCGATACATTACCTCGTCTTGCATTACATATCGCGAAGCCTTACGAATGACTTGTCGTCTTTCGCTCCTTCTTTCGGGTACGACCTCGTGTAACAAGTACTGCTTGAATGGGGCCATCCATGATTCCTTCTTGATTTCTATTTCTAACATGAAATCTATCTCCATCATTTTTATGCTCGGAGCATGTAAGGTTTCAAAGGGAAAAAATCCCATTTGCTGCACATCGCAAGTGCTCGCAAATTTGGCCAACAAATCGGCTGCTCTATTTTGTTCACGTGGGACATGTGAAATATCATAATACTCTAGATTCGCTAGCATCTCTTGAACCCGTGTCAGGTATGGGGTAAGTCTCTGCCCCTTTGCTTGATAGTCCCCCCAAACTTGGTCACCACCAGTTGTGAGTCACAAAAGATTTCAACCGATCTTACCCTCAATTCTCTGATAAGCCTCAAGCCAGCAGTCAATGCTTCATACTCGGCTTCATTATTTATTGCTGGGAATTCAAGCTTCAAAGCATAACAAACTGATCGGTTTTCAGGAGTCACAAGAACTATGCCAGCCCCCGAACAACGGTCGTTAGATGCCCCGCCGGTGTACATATTCCATCGAACGGGAGGTATGACATTGCGGCCGTTTGATTCGTCTAACATGGTGAATTCAACAATGAAGTATGCTACCGCTTGCCCTTGTATGGCCCTTCGTGGCAGGTAGGTAATATCGAACTGACTCAACTCAATATTCCATTTTATCATCCTTCCAGAGGTTTCTGGTCGTTGGAGTACCTGCCGCAAGGGTTGATCAGTGTAAACACTGATTGAGTGTGCCTGAAAGTATGGACGAAGCTTGCGAGATGCAATCACCAAGCAGTAAGCTAGTTTCTTCATCTTGGAATAATTTCTTTCTTCCCCCGTCAAATGTTTACTGACATAATACACTGGCTTTTGAACTCAGTCCTCCTTGCGAACCAAAGCCGTACTAATAGCGTGCTGGGATACAGCCAGGTATACATGCAACATTTCATGGTCAATTGGTTTTGATAGCACTGGGGGACTTTCTAAATGTTTAACCAAAGCTCGGAAGGCTTCCTCACAATCAGATGTCCACTCGAAATTTCTCTTTCCTTTCTTTATAACATCGAAGAAAGTAATGTATTTATCGGTAGCTCTAGATATGAATCGACTTAGCGCGGCCCCCTTTCCATTCAAGCTTTGTACTTGCTTTATAGTCCTGGCACTTGTATGTCCCGAATAGTCTGAATCTTCTCCGGGTTAGCTTTAATTCCCCACACATTCACAATGAAACCCAAGAACTTCCCTGACGCAAAGCCAAAAGAACACTTCAAAGGGTTAATTTTCATCCCATAATGCTTGAGTATATCAAACATCTCTTCTAAGTCTCGAATGTGGTCGTTTGGCTGTCGTGACTTCATGAGCATGTCATCCACATAGACTTCCATTGTTCTACCAATCTGATCTTTAAACATTCGGTTCACCAGACGCTAATAAGTTGCTCTCGCATTTTTCAATCCGAAGGGCATCACGACATAGCAATGTAACCCAACGTCCGTGACAAAACGGTGTGTTCTTGATCTGGAATGTGCATCGGGATTTGACTGTATCCCGAGTACGCATCCATAAATGACAGTAGCTCGTGGACGGCCGTTGAATCAACCAGCTGGTCGATTCTAGGTAAAAGGAAATTATCCTTCGGGCATGCTTTGTTTAAGTCAGAGTAATCAATGCTAGATTGCCACTTCCCATTCGCTTTCCTCACTAGCGCAGGATTAGATACCCATTCAGGGTAGAGGGCATCGTGGACGAACCCATTAGCTTTGAGTTTGTCCACCCCTTCTCTGAGGGCGGAAGACCTCTCCGGGTCCATGCCTCTCCATTTTTGTTTTACTAGGACGTACTTCTAGTCAATGTTCCACATATGACTCGCAATAGCAAAAGAAATCTCGCACATATCAGAATGTGTCCAAGGGAAAACGTCCAAGTTCGCACGAAGAAAATCAGTAAGATCCTCGACCAATGACGGGTCAAGTTGCGATCCAATCTTAAGAACTCGTGATGGGTCATCCTAGCTAACTGGAATGTCAATCATCAGCTCAGCTGGTGCTGCATTCGCTTCCCTGGGTCCCCCATCATCATTTCTCGGATCTGTCTCTATAGATCCGAGAATGTTGCCCGAGCCAGGGCTCGGGCACTGCTTGTCAATTGTCAATGTTTTGGATGCGGACGGAGCTGTCCGCAACCTTTCCTTTCTCTCTCCGATGAGCCTCTCTTAGCTCTACCACATAATATGCGTGACCGGTCGCCTGATCGCCATGCACTACACCGACTCCTTTGTCCGTCAGAAATTTTAATGTCAAACACCATGTGGCCAAAGCTGCCCTAAACTCCGCCATGGCCGGACGACCTAGAAATACATTGTATGGAGAGTCTATATCCAATACTATAAATGGTAGGATCGCACCCTCCTACACTTACCCTCTCCCAGTTCAACTGGTAACTGGACATACTCTATCGCATCAGTCGTTGCACCATTAAAGCCATGGATACGGGCTTTAGATCGCTTCAAGTCTTTTGTTTCCATCTTCATTTGGTCATATGCCTTTTTGAAGATGATGTTATTGGAGCTTCCACAATCAATCAAAATCCTTTTGAAGTATGCTGGCCCGATTGTCGCAGATATGACCATCGGGTCGATGGTAGGAGCCTCTACCTTGTCTACATCTCGACTCCTAAACACTATATCGTCTGTCATCATGCGTTGTTGTTTTGTGGGGGTTCCATCTTACACATTCGAACAATATTCATAATCTGCATGCCTCAAGGAGGTAGTATATCGTTCCATCTCCTGCTAATTCTTGTATGTAGGGTGAGGTCCTCCAACTATAGTATTTATGATCAATCTATCCAAGGTTCGGGTACGTTCCTTCGGATGGCGTGGAGACGGCCCGTGTCCGGGGTCTGAAGTTCCTTGCCCACCCTCTAGTGGTTTCTTAACAAATTCCTGCAGCTTTTTCTACCTGATCAACTTTTCTATGGCGTCATGGAGGTGTCTACACTCCTTAGTATTATGCCCGTGAGTCTCACGGAAGCGATAATACTTCCCCGTCCGCTTTTGTTCCTCAGTGGACTCCTTTGGATGTGGCTTTCTGTATTGAAAGGTGTTACATGTTGATAGACAAATATTTTCAAGAGACGTATTCAAGGGTGTATTCTTTGTAGGTTGGAATCCTTGACTTCCATTTCCCTATTTCTCTTTTCTTTCCAGGATTTCCTCCTCCGGATCCTTTAGATTGCCCAGGCTTGTTCTGGACGTTGACTTGAACCTTTCCTGAGTTATCGTCGGATTGCTTTACGACGATGTTACTTTTCACAATCTCCTGAACAGGCCCTGGTGCCTTGTCTCGCCTTGTCCATCGAGCTTCCTCCCTTCTTATGAACTAATGACCTTTTGAATAGAATCACTCTAAAGTAGTTGGTGGCTTTCCTGCCAGCCAATCTCCAAACTCCGAGTCTGGATCTACACCTTGCATTACTTCCATCAAAATTGCATGGTCGTTAGGGTTGCTAACTTCAGTGGCTGCAACGTGAAATCTCTGCAAGCACACCTTCAATAACTCTCCCGGAGCTTGGATTACACTTGATAAGGACATCACATCCTTTGGACAAGTAGCATGTATCCTGAATTGTCCTAAAATTTCAGTGCCAACTCGTCAAAGCTGGATATAGACCGCGGGGGAAGTCGAGTAAACCACAAAGTGGCGATTCCTGATAAAGTGATTGGGAAGCACCTACACTTGGTCGCATCATTCGCTCGGGCAGAATCCATCATCCATTCATACCTCATTACCTGCTGTTTGGGACCAGTCTTCCCTTCGTAGGCCGGTATAGTTGGCATAATAAACTTCCTGGGATACTCGGCCTGCAAGATAGTAACTGTAAAGGGAGTATGACTCCTAGATACTCCCCAATCTTCATTGGTCAAGCCTTGGTTCTCTCTCATTAACTTCTTGACCATGACTGATAAGTCTAGAGTTTGTATGGAGGATGGATGGTTGGGTTCCGTTCCACGGGACCGCTCGAGTTGATGTCCCCTCTGCTGGCAATCGGCCAAACGTGCATCCTAAAGGCCAGCTTCATTAGGATCTTGGTGAGCCAAGCATCCGGTCTCCTCATGTGCCTGATCCCTGGTTGATCGATCAGTAGCACCTGCCTGTGCAGCTTCAGTCTTACGGCGTCTACGCCTGAGAGGTTCATAGACTGAGGTCGAGCTATCAGACGAAGAATAAAGAGCAGGGCTGCCTCCAGCATTCTAATGTTGCTGCTACTGCTGAGTCAGTTGAGTCATGAGATTAGCGTTGGCTTAAATCTGCTCAGCAAGTTGTCTTCTACTTTCCCTTAGTTCCCTCATCAAGTCATTGAACTCCATCCTGGTGATGACTTCTGTTTGAGTTTGGGCAGTAGTCCCTGCACCTAAATTTGCTTGTTGATTGCTAGGTCCAACTTATTGCACGCTAGCAGTCTCATGGGCGTTTGCATTGTGAGAGGCTGATCGGGTACGTGGTCTTCCCATAGTAGAGTTGTTGGTCGAAACTCTAAGTAGATTCAACGGTCGTCCTGTGAGTAGGTTGGATCTCCTTCGGGGGATTTATTCAATCCACTAGCAACCTTGAGAGAGATTGTGTAGAGAGATTAATGAAGAAAGTAAAGTTAAACAGAGAAGAGTATGCTAAATTAAATGCAGAAAACAAGAACACCAGATTTATAGTGATTCGGCGTAATTGCCTATGTCCACTTTGAAGTTAATATTTATTACTTTACTTAACAAGTGGTTACAGATACAATCCGTACACCAACTATTTGAATACAACTGCTAAGTAAAAAGGATATGTCTTGAATGAGTCTTGTATGCGGCAGAGTCTCCCCTATGTTCTCGAAAAAGGTCCATTTCACTATGCCCCTGCCCTTCTATTTATAGACGAAGACGGGTTGGACTTTCTTGATGGGCCTAGTAGCAAGATACCTCGGCCTATAATGAGTGATTTCTGTGTGCCGAGCCACAAATGTAGAGCCACGACTCTAAGCCGAACGAGGCAGTATGTTGAGTGAAATGTGTAGGCCGAGCGAAATCCGATGCCGATTGAGGGGAGATGCCAAACGACATGCAAATGTCGAGCGAGGCCATGTGCCGGACGAGGCTGGAATGCCGAATGAGGCTGGAATGTCGAACGGGCATGAATGTCGAACGAGGCTAGAATGCCGAACGAGGCATGAATGTCGAGCGAGGCTGGAATGTCGGTCGAGACTGAACGCCGAACGAGGTTCATGCCGGTCGAGACTGAATGCCGAACGAGCTTCATGCCGTCGAGACTGAATGCCAAATGAGGCTGGAATGCCAAACGAGGCCTAATGCCGAACGATGCTGGAATGCCGAACGAGGCATGAATGCCGACCGAGGCATGAATGCCGAACGACCTTACAATGCCGAGCGACCTTGAAGTGCCAAGCGAGGCTGGAATGTCGAGCGACCTCCTTATGCCGAACAAGGCTTAGATGCCGAACGGTGCTAGATGTGTCGAACGACCCTTTATGTCAACAAGGCTCCCACTTCAATTTTATGCTTACCTGGTCAAGCCACTGGGTAAGATAACCCAAAAGAAAATTCCAGCTGTCAGCTCATTTTAAATTCGGACAGTCAATCCATTTTGAGGGCAGTCTGCCTAGAGGATAGTTAGTTCAGAAAGAGCAATCAGGTTTGATATGAATAGATGGTTTATTTATTAGTATAATGGATCTTGCTAAATTTTTAAGGATAGTTAGCCTACCCTTTTTACCTATTTTGGGCAGATAGCCGATTAGCATAAAAGATACTGCTATAATTAATTTTAGGATAGACAGTCTAGAAAAGAGTAGATTGCTCAGAATTTAGAATAGATAGTTCAGATTTTAGAAAGATAGTCTATTTTATTTCCTCTTTTAGCATAAGGGATATTGTTATATTATTATTATAATCGGTTGATTAACCCGTTTGGTTGTAGGAAAGGATTTGCAAAATATATGTTTTGAAAAGAGTTATTAGTGAGAGGAAACTCGTTTCGCTAAGCGGCGTGGTCTCATTTGTTATCAGTAAACTGAGATTGTAATGACCCGGGTTTCTGACGTTTGTTATTGGGATAATTAACTAATTTTAAATTATTGGAATATTGATTTTATTAGTCAAATAAATAAATTTTCTGACATTTGAAAGTCTAAATCTATATATTTATATATATATGGATTGAAAAGATATGAATTTTAAATATATATATTATGGACAGGATGAATATTATAGAAATGCATATATAAACCCCACCATTAAAATTCAAGGTAGAATATCCATATATTTGTATATGTAAATATATACAGGTTTTGTGAGGTTTAAAAATATATGTATACATAAGTATACAAGTATATGAATGTGTGCCATATTAAATAATATATAGGAAAGTTTGTATAAATGGGAATATATATATATAATGATAAAACTATGCATAAGTATATGTATGTACTTTATATGGAATAGTAAGGTGATAAATGTAAATATATACGGGATGACAAACATATGTAAGTAAATGTATAGGTATATATGTTATGTAAAATAATACATATAAGATATATGTGTGTGTGTGTGTACATGTAAAAGCTTCATGATGGAAAATAAAATAAATATTTATACATAAGTTAAGATGTATATAATATTTGTAAATATGAGAATGTACAAATATATATATAGTGATAAAAATATAAATAAGTAGATGTATATGAATATATGGTCAAAACTAGTGTAAACGATATGTGTGTGTGTGTGTGATGTATACATGTTTTTGTGCTAGAAACATCGTCATGGAAAGCATTAAATTTCAAGCACACAAAACATTGAATCAATGTCAAAACAAAAATCAAAATCAAGCCTTTCATAAAATATCATATCATTCAAAAATAAAATCACTCAAAAGAAAAGAGAAAAGAAAAATAAAATAAAAATATTAATATGTGAGAGCTTGTACAGTATATGCTACTAGGCTTACACCGTACACTTCCTTACATATATAACTATATATATATATATATATATATATATATGTATGTATGTATGTATATGTATGTGTGTGTGTGTATGGCAACCTATATTCACTTATTCATGCATACCTAAAGGAGAAAAAAAGGAGTTGCCATTAAAACTTTGTAGAAGCTAGGCACTTAAAAGCTTCAAGGGAGTGGATTAGGAAAAAACAAATAGCGGTTCATCCCTTTTTTAAAGACTGTAAGTATAAAACCTATTCTTTTTGCTGGCTATTTCCCACTACTTACATATGACTTGGATTTTGTTAAATCATTGATTAGTTTCTGCAGCATAAGTCGTTGCTATGTTAATGTGCATATGTTCATGTATAATGGACATGGATAGTCCGACTTACATGCAAAACATTATATTTTTTCTCCCTGTTCATTGTTTACAGTTAGAGAAAAATAGTAAACATCCACTTCAAAATCAATATCCTCTTATCCATTTAGTTTTAGATCTTAATTTCAAAACAAGACTTGTTTATTTTCGTGTGTAGAGTATCTTGAAATTTATTGCGTTGAGTTTCATTAAGCGTAGAAGAGTAACGACCCATTTAACAGTAAGTGACACAAGCATAGCTTAATTTCAAATGTCATGATTAAGTGATTTGACTACACAGTTGTGGTCATTACTAAAAGTCTTGATTTTGGCGATTGTTTGGAGATTTTTAAATGTGTTTGGAGCGAGGGATGCTAAGATGGACAGAAATTGGGTTTTGAGAAAATTTCGGTGATAGGATGTTTGTCGTGGCAAGGGAATGGGCAGGAGGAAGCATGGGAAGATGGCAGATCAAGGAAAAATAGCGTCGCATTTTTATGTGGCCTGGAATGGCCAGGAGAGGCGGCTTTAGGGTTTGGGATGGGTTCTGTTTTGGCTTCGGGTATGATGCAATGGTGGAGTGTGAGGGAGGTAAGGACTTGCGCACCAAGGAAAATAGGTGAATTAGGATGTGTCGGTGCTCTAGGCAAAATCTGGTGGTGGTCGGTGGCAGGATGGGGTGTTTAAAGGGATTGGAGTTTCATCTAATTTTGGATTGAGTTATGGGAATCTACGTTGAGGATTTCAGCGATGTTTCAAGTAGTGGTACGCGTGGAGGTAGTTGATGGTGGTTTGCATGGGTAGTTGGCTATCTGAGTCGATGGCTAGAGTTGGCGTATACGTGCATGCATGTGTGCACGTTCAGGTTCAGGCATATGGGAATAGAGGTGAAGAAAGGGGAAAGAAGTAGAAACTGGAAAAGAAAATAGGAGGAGGAGAAGGGTGTTGGACCGGAATGGGTCGAGAAATATAGGAAGGACAAACTAAAGGAAAAGGGAAAAATAAAAATAAAAATAAAGGAAAAAAAGTGAAACCTATATAATTATATAATAACTTAAATTATCAAACTCTAAAATCTATTTTTCATTTTAAATCCAGACCAATTTTGTAGATTTCTTTTTGCATTTTAATCCTACTTCCGATGTTAAAATTAGTATAATGGATTTTCCTATAAATTAAAATTTAGTGATATTTTAAAATTAAAATGGGCATTTAATTAATTATATTATTACTTGAATTAAACTTATGTAATTTAACAAAGTTAGATATTAAATAGAGTGTTAAATTTTAATTAACTAAAAATAAATTATTTTCATAATTTCTTTAATTTGGATTTAAAAACATTAATGGATTCAGTTAATCAAGTCCTGATGTGTAAATTACTTTGACATTTGTTATTGCTAGTTGAATTAGTTAACAAAGTTTAATCCTATCGGATATTTGTTTAAGTTATTTTTGTTCTGTGTCACTAAGGGGCCAAACAAGTTAGAATAGTTAAGTTAAAATGATGATTTGTTTCATTTGGGATAAACATTTGTAATAAATTACCATAAATGAATAGTGTCACTCTAATATAAACTGTTTATTTTAAACAAATTTGCTTTTTTTTAGAATTTATTACTTAGATCCGAAGAGGAAAAAACGAGTATCGGTGATTACCTGAAACCACTTCGATTTGAAAATCACTCCGAACCTTATAGGTTTGATCATAGGGTTAAATATGCCAGAATTGGATTAATTTCACAAATTCAACTATCTTAAATAAGTAACTATACTTAAACATTATCATAATATCGATAGATTCCTGTAAAAATGTTTTGGTTATAATCAGATAAAACTCGACGTATTATACGAGTTACCTTTATTTCAAAAGATTTTCATAACCTAAGTATTTTCGATTAAGTGGATTTACTCATGCTGGTTTCCAGCCTGACTCAAGTATTATTTTATTGTAATGCTCGGGTCAGACTGAGTATTACAGTTTTTAGGTTATGACGCTTTGGAACTCAGGAGATGAGCCGGATGGCAGAGACGTATTGCACGTATTTGACTCTATTCCGTTGTGTATTGTAGACTTTATGCCCTGTATTTAGGGACAAGTTATTATAACTATCCAGATTTATATTTGATGATTGTACTCGGATAACTTGTATATATATTAACAGTTACAGTTTTCCTTTGTAAAATGTTGTATTGTATATTATAGTTTATTCCGCTGCGATTGTGAGATTTCGTGCTGTTGTTTTCTGTTTTCTTCTTCTGTCTTTTTTTCTCTTCAACACAAGCAACCTAGCTTTTTCGACACTCGATTGCTCGACACTCTATATAATGAATGTATTAGCGTCGATTTTCGAGGGTCGAAAATCGCCTGGTCATTACATGTGGTATCAAAGCTGAAGGTTAAGCGAGAACCTTGGCTCTGGTAGGGACTACTCATTAAAGATAGGGCCAGTAGTACCCTAGAATGAGTTGAGTGTATTATATGAGGGCGTACTTGTTATTTACATGTATAATGATTTTAAAAATGATTTTTACATAAGGTTATATTTTGATATAAAGGATTTTTTTATAGATTATTATAGTATATTAAGGTGATTGATTGTTGTTATCGAAATTAAATAGGATCATAAGAATTAAGTGGTTATATATATATATAACCAAATAAGAATTTGATAAGAATGAATTACGCAAATGAGTTAAGCTAAAAATAAACTCAAAATATAATTTTAAATCCCGGAGATTTTGAAAATGTTTTTCAAAGTATTTTGAAATGAAATAAATTTACCCTGATTGCATTTTTCATGAAATTATTGTGAAAAATATGATGTATTTGGTTTCTAGATATGATAATATTGGTTATTATCATGAAATTTTTTGTTGTGTCTAAATTAAGGATGTTTATTACATAGTAAAAAATAATGAAACAGAGTGAAATATATATGGAAGTGAAATTATATAAGCTAAATTTATAAATGTGACTTATAAATTTAAAATGAATATAAACTGGGAAGTTTTGAATCTAATTTTGGAAATTTAAAAAAAAATTCAAAGTGTTGAAGGAAATAATAAATAATATTATTCAGAATATTTTGAAAAATAGAAATCTTTGTCTTAAAACAAGAGTTTTTTGAAGATGAATTTGTTTTGGATTAAAAACCAAAAATGGTTTAAAATTTTAAGTGTGACTTGATATGTGAATGGGATATATATATGATTAAAAAGTTGATTTGGAATAAAAGACTGAGTGTTTACATTGTGAAATCCCCTTTGAAAGGTGAAGTATAACCCAAAGGAAAACAGGTTTTTGGACTTACAAGTGGAAAGTGATATTAATAGAATTTAAATTTGGAATGTAAAAAATTAAATTGAGTAAGTTTAAATGAATTGATCTAATAACATGAATTAGAAATTTCAGGATGAAATCAAAAATTTAACTTGTGGAAGTTAAATGGATTTAATTGTAAAAGAAAAGGTATGGAGCTGATAAGAGGTGTAATAGAAGTTATGTGTAAATGATTTCAAAATGATTTTTGAAATAAAAAAGGGTTTCGAATTCTGAAAATGCGTGATGGATGCTACTGATTGATGTTTTAGATGATCTGGATGTTTATTTACTTGACATATCCTGCTATCATCCTATTTGTTATTGACAGTATATAAAACTGTAAATTGGATTATTTCGAATAAATTAAGAAGTGGGTTGAAAAGATATATATCCATTCCTGAAATTAAATAGAAATAAAACTTTATTTTGAAAATCGAACTCGAATTTATATAAAATCAGAACTGTTGAAAATTGTGAATTAAATTGAAATTAATTCAACAATGGAATTGAGTTGAATTAATTTGAGATCTAAATAGGAATTGATTTGAATTGGAGATTGGGAATTGAAGCAGTTTGACTCTGAAACTATTTTCATATAAAAAATTCTAATATAAACTGTCTAAAATCTATCTTCTTAAATATTCAAATTATTTTGGATTTTTCCAAGCTATTTACTAAACAAACCATTCTTTTCAAAACTTAAGCTATCTTTTATTGACTATTTTACTATTTTAAAACTATTCAAGCTATTCTCTAAATTCAAACCGGTCAAAGTGGAAATTGTTCATATTTAAATCATGGTTTCGAATACAAATTTGAGTAAAATTGAAGTACTAACCCAAATGAAAACTTGAAGTAATTCTAAATTAGAACCGAAATCGAAATATTAAGGCAAAATGATTTTGTAATGAAAGAGTATATTGTGAGTGAATATGATGACGTAAAATGAAGATCTAATAATTACTATAACCGAAACTTACTTATAGGAAGTAAGAAATGTTACAAATAACTTTGAAAGGTAATCGAATATGAAAATTTGATTTGCCATTAATGAGAATACAAGTGTTAGTTATATATTCAAACTCCCTTATTGAAATTATAACCGGAAGGAATTGATCTTTGAAGGATATTTGAAATATTAAATGGAGTTTATATAAGTACGAAGCGGACTTAGAAATTATTGATCTGAAAGTTATTCATGTTGGAAGAATGATTTTATATGTATACGAGAATGAAACTGAAAAGGTTTTGGAACCCGCTGATTTTAAAAGGCTTTTGATTTTGGCAAATAGCCAAATTTGGAAATTTATTAAACCAAATTTGAAAGCTACCGATTTTGGATATATCGATTTTATATAGATAAAGTTTATATGTGATATATATAAATAGTATGATTTTGAAAGGTACTGTATATGTATAGTATGATATGCTTTGAGAAAAAGTATGGAAAGGCACCCCATGAAAGTCGAAACTTCTAGTACGAGATCCACTGGGTGGTTTTAGCCTAGGAACCCTATGGGTGGGTTCAATGAAATTGGGATCCTCGAGGATGTACGAAAAAAACTCATGAGTTCCTGATGATCATTTGTTAGGTAGCATAATTAGGGTGGTGCCGATGCCTACAGTTACATTGGGTTTTGTTGTGATGGCAACGTAACCTTTGTTGTAACTGCGATCTATCATGGTTCTATAACATAAGTCGAGTGGCAGTAATTGCCTACAATCTACGTTTGATTTTGCTAGGATAGCGACGGAACATCAGTAGATTGCGAACTATGTGGTTTGGTTTCATAGCGTAATTCGTGTGGCAGTGAGTGCCTACAGTTTATATTGGATTTCACTGAGATAGTGACGAAACCTTTGTGTGGTCTATGATCTATGTGGTAAAGTTTCGTTTAGCAGCATAATTCAAGGTGCAGTGATTGCCTACAGACTACTTGCGGTTTTGCTGTGATAGCAACGTAACCTTGGGGTAGCTGCAATTTGTGGTGTTTCCATAGCAAAAGTCGAGAGGTGCGGTTGCCTACAGTTTTCTTATAGATTTCGCTGGGATGGCGATGCAATCATCGTGCTAACTACAACCCATTCTTGAGGGGGGTTGATACTTTCCATAGCATTTTTGAAAAGAAAATTTTCAAGTATTTTTACTGGGTGTTGAAAACGGGTCTACTAAGTGCTTATTGATTTTCAGTCCTACACTCAATCAACGTATGTCTAAATTTCTATGAGAACAAGGATGGATTTGTTAAGGCACCTAGTTATAAAAAGTATTTTTATATAAAACTAGCTTGGTAATACTACATAATTTAAAGTGTTTTAAAAATTTATAGTGAAAGAGTAAGGAGTCAAAATGTTTAAAAGAGTGATTTAATTAACAATACGCATCAAAATTCTAAATTCTCGCTTTGTTCCTTTTCAAGGACGAAAAGTTCTAAGGAGGGAGGAATGTAATGACTGGATTTCTGATGTTTGCTATTGGATAATTAACTAATTTTAAGTTATTGGAATATAGATTTTATTAGTCAAATAAATAAAAAAATTGACATTTAAAAATCTCTCTATATATATATATGGATTGAAACTATATGAATTTTAAAAATATATATTCTGAACAGGATGAATATTCTAGAAATGCGTATATAAACCCCACCATTAAAATTCAAGGTAGAATATCCATATATTTGTATATGTAAATATATACAGGTTTTGTGAGGTTTAAAAATATATGTATATATAAGCATACAAGTATATGAATGTATGCCATATGAAATAATATATAGGAAAGTTTGTATAAATGTGAATATATATATATATATATATGTAATGATAAAATTATGCATAAGTATTTGTATATACGTTATATGGAATAGTAAGGTGATAAATGTACATATATATGGAATGACAAACATATGTAAGTAAATGTATAGGTATATATGTTATGTAAAATAGTACACACACATATATATATGTACATGTAAAAGCTTCATGGTGGAAAATAACACACACACACACACAAGTTAAGATGTATATAGTAATTGTAAACATGAGAATGTACATATATATATATATATATTAAAAATATACATGATTAGATGTATATGAATATGTGGTCAAAACTAGTGTAAATGAAAAATATGTGTGTGTGTGTGTATATATATGTACATGAAGTATACATGTTTGTGTGCAAGAAACATCATCATGGAAAACATTAAATTTCAAGCATACAAAACATTGAATCAATGTCAAAAAAAATCAAGCGTTTCATAAAATATCATATCATTCAAAACTCAAATCACTCAAAAGAAAAGAAAAAGAAAAAAAATATTAATATGTGAGAGCTTGTACAGTATATGCTGCTAGGCTTACACTGTACACTTCCTTACACACATACACACATATATGTATATTATATGTGGCAACCTATATACACTTGTTCACGCATACCTAAACGAAAAAAAGGAGTTGCCATTAAAACTTTGTGGAAGCTAGTAACTTAAAAGCTTCAAGGGAGTGGATCAGGCAAAAACAAATAGCAGTTCATCCCTTTTTTTTAAAAGACTGTGAGTATACGACCTATTCTTTTTGTTAGCTATTTCCCACTACATACATATGACTGTGATTTTGTTAAATCCTTGATTAGTGTCTGGAGCATAAGCCATTGCTATGTTAATATGCATATGTACATATATAATGGACATGGATAGTCCCACTTATAGGCAAAACACTATATATTTTCTGCCTTGTTCATTGTTTACAATTAAAAAAAAAAACAGCATCCACTTCAAAATCAATATCCTCTTATCCATTTAGTTTTAGACCTCGATTTCGAAACAAGACTTATTTATTTTCGAGTATAGAGCATCTTGAAATTTATTGCCTTGAGTTTCATTAAGCGTAGAAGTGGAACAACCCATTTAAGTACAAGCATAGCCGAATTTCAAATGTCATAATTAAGTGATTTGACTACACAGTTGTGATCGTTACTAAAAATCTTGATTTTTGGTGGTTGTTTGGAGATTTTTAAGTGTGTTCGGAGTGAGATGCTGAGATGAACATAAATTGGGTTTTGGACAAATTCCGACGATAAAGTGTTTGTCGTGGCAAGGGAATAGGCAGGAGGAAGCGTGGAATGATGGGAGATCGAGGAAAAATAGTGTGGCATTTTTCTTTAACCTAGAATAGCCAGGCAAGGCGGCTTTAAGGTTTGGGATGGATTCTGTTTTGGCTTCGGGTGTGATGCAATGGTGGATTGGCGAGGGAGGTAGGGACTTGTGCACCATGGAAATTAGGTGGAGTAGGATGTGCTGGTGCTCTAGGCAAAATCTAGTGGTGGTCGATGGTAGGTGGTGGCAGGGTGGGGTGTTTAAAGGGATTAGAGCTTCATATGATTTTGGATTGAGGTACGCGAATCTACGTTGAGGATTTTGGCGATATTTCAAGTGGTGCTACATGTGGAGGTAGTTGATGGTGGTTTGCATGGGTAGTCGGCTATCAAAATTGATGGCTGGAGTTGGCATATAAGTGCACGCGTCTATGCACGTTCATGTTCATGTATCTGGGAATAAAGGTGAAGAAAGGGGAAAGATGTAGAAAGTGGAAAAGAAAAGAGGAGAAGGAGAACGGTGTTGGGCCGAAAAATAAAGGAAAGGAAAAACTAAGGAAAAATTAAAGGAAAAGTGAAGAAAGGAAAAGGGAAAAATAAAAATATAAAAAGAAGAAAAAAAGAAAGGAAAAAAGTGAAACCTATATATTTATATAATAACTTAAATTTTCAAACTCTAAAATCTATTTTTCATTTTAAATCCAAACCAACTTTGAAGATTTCTTTAAGCATCTTAATCCTACTACCGATGTTATAAATTAGTATAATGGATTTTCCCGTAAATTAATATTTAATGTATTTTCAAATTAAAATAGGTAATTAATTAATTATATTATTATTATTTGACTTAAACTTATGTAAATTAAAAAAGTTAGATATTAAATAGAGTGTTAAATTTTAATTAACTAAAAATAAATTGTTTTCGTAATTTCTTTAAATAGTAATTAGTTTGGATTTAAAACATAAATGGATTCAGTTAATTAAGGTTAAATAAATCCTGATGTCTGAATTATTTTGACATGTGTTATTGATCGTTGAATTAGTTAACAATCCATATCTTAGTTTAATCCTATGGGATATTAGTTTAAGTTATTTTTGTTCTGTGTCACCAAGGGTCAAACATGTTAGAATAGTTATGTTAAAATGATGTTTCGTTTCATTTGGGATAAACATTTGTAATAAATTACCATAAGTAAATAGTATCGCCCTAATATAAATTGTTTATTTTAAACAAATTTACCATTTTTAAAAAATTATTACTTAGATCCAAAGAGGATGAAATCGGGTATCAGTGGTTACCCAGAACCACTTCGATTTGAAAATCACTCCGAACCTTACAAGTTTGATCATAGGGTTGAATATGCCAGAATTAGACTAATTTCACAAATTCAACTGTTTTAAATAAGTAAATGTACTTAGACATTATTGTAATATCGATAGATTCCCGTAAATATGTTTCGGTTATAATCGGATAAAACTCGGCGTATTGTACGAGTTACCTTTATTTCAAAAGATTTTCATAACCTAAGTATTTTCAATTAAATGGATTTACTCACGTTGGCTTCTAGCCTGACTCGAGTATTACTTTATTGTAATGCTCTGGTCAGACTGAGTATTACAGTTTCAGATTAGGACGCTCTAGAGCTCAGAAGACGAGCTGATGACAGAGACGTACTGCACGTATTTGACTCTATTTCGTTGTGTATTGTAGACTGTATATCCTGTATTTAGGGAAAAGTTATAATAAACTGTCCAGAATTATATTGTTGATGATTGTACTTTGATAGCTTGTATATATATTAATAGTTACAGCTTTCCTTTGTAAAAATGCTGTTATTGTATATTATAGTTTATTCCGCTGCGATTGTGAGATTTTGTGCTACTGTTACTGTTTTCTTCTTCTATCTTTTTTTCTCTTCAACCTAAACAACCTGGCTTTTTTAGCATTTGATTGCTTGGCACACTATACAGTGAACGTATTAGTATCGATTTTCGGGGGTCGAAAATCGCCCGGTCGTTGCATTATTCATACCAGGCTTTAAGTCTGAATCGAAGTTTTTATTTCCCCTTAAACTTTCAGGTGCTTAAAATTTGATTTGAGTAAGCTGAGGGTTTGGGTTTTCAGGTTTTAGAAGATTTTGGAAAATAAAGCATCCGAAGAGGAGCAGGTGGCTGACGAGTAGCTAATTTTGGGATTCTGTTTTAAAAATTGTCTTCGCTGTGTATTAAGACAATTATGTCTATGTTTCTTTGGTCATCCAAGGGGGTATCATCATATGTCGTTCTTGGCGTATTGTTGTAAATTATATTTGATGAATGCCTAGGATTACGTTTGGGATTTTTGTAACTTGGATATGATTTATTAGAAATGTAATCACCAAAATTATTGTTTTTGGAAATTTGTGACTCTATTCATAATCAAGTGCTTCTGATATTATGGATTCCATTAACACTGCCGTATTAACTTCACTAGAAGTTAATAATGTGGATGACTGCAGCATGCATAACGTTTAGCTTTTGGCCTCCTGATACGGGATGTTACATTAACTCTTCAATTTTCAATATACTAATATCGTTGGCTTCCTATATTGCTAATAACTTTTGATCCCATTTCGGAGATGGTGAATTAAGAATTTTTATAAATTGATCCTCTTTGGAGAAATTTTTACCTAAAGAAACTAAAAATTAACTATATCTTGAATATGGAATACATATCATAAATAGACTCATTTAATTTCATTTTAAACTGTTGGAACCGGTTGGTTAGTATAGAAACCTTAGTTTATTTACTTTACAAGTACCCTCATGTGTTACTTGCAATGTTTTTTAAATTTCATATGCAGACTTAAAAATAGAAACTCGATTGAATTCACTTTTACCTAATGAACAAAATAAAATATTCATGGCCTTAGAATTATTAAATTCTTGTGCCTTTTGGTCTAGTACCCATGTTGCATATTAAGTTTGGGGTTCAGTGTACTCATTTTGTGTAATGATCCAAATATCTAAACCATTAGATTGTAAATAAATTTTCATTTTACATAACTAGTAAGTATAATTACTACCATTAAATAGTGGGGGTTTAGCAGTTGATTGTCCTTTAACAAAAGTGTTAAAAAGTGTACCACTAGTGTCATTAACTATTTATATTTTTCAAAACTCAAATAACTAGTTTTTGAAAACCTAAAGCTCTGATACCTAATATAGGGAAAGATGTAATGACCCGTGAACTATAAGGCTATTTTAACACTATAAAGGGGTGAATAGTGTTTTAAAACTTTTATGAAAAAATTTAATTTATTTTAATATTTAAATCAAAACACAGATAATCAACCACAAATATATATACTAGCAGGAAATCACAAATATTACACACACACACACACACACACACACACACACACACACATATATATATATATATATATATATATAAGCAATAAAGTAATGTAATGAGTTTGAGAGATGACATCAGGAGTTTTATACCGGTTCGGATTTCTCTTGCATCCAGTCACGTATAATTTCTTGTACATATTTCTTTTCAATCGCCTACTTTGAATAGGTACCAAGCAAACCAGAATACAACCTCGATTTCAAGGCAACGAGATACACCCTCATGATTTTCAGGTTCACGGCAGTCTTTCCTGATTTAATCAGGCAACAAGATCACCCACTTGGTATAACTAGGAAATAAGCTTGATTTTAACGCACAACAAGCACGCCCACTTAATTTGAATGGGCAATAAGCACACCCACTTGATTTGAACAGGCAAATAGCACACCCATATAAATAGTAGTACAATATTGTTGATTTTAAAATACAAATTGTTGTACTTTGGATACAAGATACCTTATAGCCCTTTTGATGGCACTATGATCTTTGAATTAACGAGAGAATACGTGCATATAAGTAGGTAGTATAGAGTGTAAAGTAGAGTATGAATTTGAGAGAATATGCAGTGGGAGTTTAGATAAGAATAAGGTAGAAAAGTTAGTGAAAAAAAATTAGTTTTCTAACCCTTTATATAGCATTTGAAAAGATGTGCATATTCGTGGAAAGATATAATAAACAATCATAGCTTTTTAAAATTAAAAAGGCATATTTTCACTAGTTTAAACAGTGTTTAAAAGGATGTGTCTATTCATGAAGAGATGTGACCAAAAATCATAACTTTAAAAAAAAAATTAAAAACCATCTCTCCAACGGTCTATATGTCAGCATATCTATGCATTTATGTCGACATACATATGTATGTTTTGAAAAATAAAAATTCTTTTAAGAAGTTGCAAAATTCTTGAACTCTTATAAAATTATTTAAGCATAGTTTTTAAAATATTTTAGTATAAAAACCTTTATAAAGTTTTTGTAAAAATATATTTTTTAAAATAAAATATTTGATAATGAAATAATAATAAATATTTAATAAGAAAGTATTCAAAGAATCAAATGGTTACTATCCATGGACTTCGACAAATTATTCTAATGTTTACTATAAACTATAGTATTGAACTCTTCTTATCTTTGTCTCTAAACTCATGAGTCTTCAATTATTTTGATTATCTTTGCATCTTGTTCTCTAGTCATTTTATCGATCAGTCTTAAAACTCGATTACCTTGTACTTATATACACATGTATAATACCCTATAGAAATACTCTGTACAACATAGGAAAACATTAGTACCTACAGTTATATGGTTGTTGTCATTAAAATCAATATCTATGGAATTAACACTTCTGACCCCACCCTAGCTGCTACTCCAACACCCTCACCTTGTTTACGGCCTGACCCGATTGTCACTTGCACTAAGCCTCCACCTTCCTTGAACCATTCAACTGGCTGTCAATCACTAATTCTGATCCAAAACAAAAGGGGTTGAACTTCTCTCTTCAAAGCCTAGCTAGGAGTTCTGGTATGTTTACCCCAAGGGACTTTGAAATAACGAGAGATGATACCCATAACCCATCGAAGTTCATGAAGAAGGCATTAGATTATCAAATGAGCACTTTGTTGGTTTCTTTCTAAGAGATAAGCAATCTTATAATACCACTACGACTCATTTACACAAAATTCAGAAGCTTCATGGTTAAGTTGATATCAATTCCAATGATACAAACCTTTACTTTCTATTCTCGAAAGACGAAGGTAGAAGGAATGTTTTACATTCGGACCCAACTTTCATAATGGAAAGATGTTCATTATAAACACTTAGAATCCCTCTTATGGATGTGCTCAAGCATAAATTTGAAGCATGCGGATATGGGTTCAACTCTATAAAATCTCGATCATCACTTTGACGTTGCTAGGAATCGGTTATTAAGCTTGTCACGTTGAAAAATTGACTTTAATGAGAACATGGAATAACACCAAAGATTTGAACATGCAAAGGAATTGATAGATAAAACTCCTAACAATGATCCTTTGCATTCCATTGAGTTAGATGGACTTAAAGAAAACTGCCCACGAGTTGAGATTTCATATGATCGAAAGCCTAAGATTTGTAGTCTATGCAAAGTGTTCGATTATGAAACTCTTGAATGTTAAAGATTATATCGTGATGAAATAGTAAATTACAACTTAAGATTGACTCTTATGTGGCTTCAAAAAAGAAGCAGCAAGACTGTAAAAACCAAAGCAACCAAAATGTAATATTCCTAAGCATAATAAAAGATTGTACAAATACCATTAAGCCAACCAATTCTAGCTACATCCCTCCAATAAAGTGGTAATGACATCTATCAGCAATCAAGCTTTCAGCAACATGAGCCTAATCATCTAGCGCACACGCCATCTATCCAAAACATAACCATCCAAAATGATGTCATGCAATCATATCCACCCTTATCCAACAATTCATTGAATAACATCCCATGTTCTCCTTCCAATCATCCGCCTAATCATATCTACTGCAATAATGTCCCCTTGTACCTTTCCATTATTAATTCAAACCTGGATTCTTCCTCTCCCCGTAATTTCCAATGCAATCCCTAATAATATCATGGAGTAGGATTATAGTTTCAATTCGTCCCATGTAATCCCACTGGTAATTAATGCCTCAACTTCCAACCACAATCTTTCTTATAATTCAATGAATGTGAATATTAACCATGCAACAACTCCACTGATCAAAATACACTCACCTTAAATATGCAAACAGATAACCTCTCCCTATTGAAGATCTCATCAAGCAACTTCTTCCATATTATGTCTGAAATCTTTGAGGATTTGATTTTACTACCTCTACTTCAAATGCTTTTGAAAGCTTAGAAATTCCCTCTTATACTGATAGATTCTTCTCCCAACCAAATAATGCAAGCAACATAGGTTCTAGCTTTGAAGACATTTCAATGAATCATGAACAATTTAAATAAGTCCCAATGAAAGTTGAATTTCCAAACAACCATGTTTCATGCACGTAAGAACTTGTTCCACTTCACACTATCTCTCCTAAAACTTCACTATCAAACCCTAACACACCCCCACAACACTCAACCACTCTCTCAATCTCTCCCTATAATCACATTCAACAACCAAACCATCTTGAATCTCCCTCTCTACATATCATTAATAACACCCCAGTGCACCCCTTGATTCTCCCCAAAAACAAATCCAGTAAAAGAGGCCAAAAGGAAAAGAAAGCATCAAATAAATATATTTCTGCTGGTCATAACCATGGTGTAGAGTATGGTGAAAATCAAACCCTACAACTACTGATGTTGAAATAACCTCTTCCATCATTCCATTCGGAAGTCACGCAAGGCTACATGCATCCCACTTAGCCTCCCCCTTTTGTATATATAATGCTACACGATATAGATATGTGGAACATAGAAGGTGCATATATGCCCTCTATGCAACTTGATATCAAAATTTTAATCCTTAAAAGGAGAATTGGATTAATAGACATTTGAAAAACAAAGTTTGACCTCATTCAAACAAAGCGAAGCAGAAAATAATGAAGCAATGTAAAATTGAACACAACGTTGAGTAAGCTCCTTATGGTCGAATATTTGTCTTATGAAACCCATGAGTCTTCTCTCTCACCAATTTTAACCAATTCATCCATTTCTTAGTTCTCCATCTTCCTATGAATTCTCACTTAGTTTAACCCTCATCTATGCCTAAAATCTTACGCAATCTAGATGGTACTTCCTTTCCACTCTTCCATATCTTCTATCTCTCAATACCCTCTGGACTTATGTTGGTGACTACAACTTTATGTACCACACTTCTTAAAAGCTAGGTGGGAACCCTCTATCCCTTAGAAAAATATCCCCCGTAATTTAATGCATGAACCAGTCTTCCCTTACCTATAAGCACTTCTGGTTCCTTTCATATTTAGAGTAATAAAGCTAGGTCAGGCACCTGAAATCTGTGCAAGCTAGATTATACTCTTTGCAACCCTCAACCCGTCCTCCCCTAACATATATCCAATATCTAGCTCTTCATCCCATGCACGCTAACCGCTGCGTTCTCCTGATCACCAGGGGTGTACATGTAACAAACCTCCCTCCTTTAAATTCTTTAGCTATTGGTGCTAGCACTCTAAATTTAAATAAATTTGATTGTACGTTTACCCGACTAATCCTTTGGAAACCCAATGTTTATGCTCTAGGCTAGGTTTTTTTTTTTTTTTTTTGAATTACCTAGAGAACCAAGCTTCGCTTGTAAACTCTAGGGAAGTATGTGCCTGCCAAACACATACTTCGGGTACTTGTTACAGGGTTGTCAGTTTCGGGGTTCGAACTCGTGACCTTCGATCACGCGGTCCAGACCATCAACCAACTACGCCAACCCTGTTGGCATGCTCCAGGCTAGGTTAAAGGCACTGAAAATGAACCTAAGATAGTAAGCTAAAAGAACTTATGGCAAAGGGCATAAGAAATTATCAGATATTAGAAATAATCTATCATTAGTTCAATAAGCCCTAGCTAATTGCCCTCTAAATCAGAGCCTGATTGAACATGAAGCCAACTTGTATGCACAACTCAGTAAAACTCTATTGATTGAAGAAGCCATGGCAAGTCAAAAAACCAAAGGAAGATATGAAATTGAAGGAGACATGAATTCAAATTTCTTTTCATTTATCCATTACGATCAAGCAAGCTGTTGAAAGAATTTATGGGATATATGACATGAGTGGATGCTTTAAAATTGATAGTGATGACATTAACATTGTCATTATCAATTACTTTTCATCTATTTTAGCTACTCCATATCCTCATAAACCAAACCTAGCTTTTGCATCTCTATTGTATTTTATCGTTGTCTGCGTGTTGTTTCTTTGCACTTCCGCTATTGTTGTGTACCAAGCTGCCGCTTTGTTTTATGCTCTTTGTACATATTTGCACTTGCTCTTGATGGTGTGCTTGATTTTGTAGTTATGTTCCATTGCATACTTTTTTGCATCACTTTGCTTTATTCGTCCTTTTGCTGCTGTTTTCTTTTGGTCGCTACATCGATGAACTATATGCACTTGTGTTTGTGCACCCGGTTTCATTTTTGTGCACCTTACCCTGTACATCACATGCTTCTTCCCACTATATTTTTTTGCACTATTTTGTGCTTCTTGTTGTCTTATTGCTGTGTCGGTTGCATTAACAAGGTTGTCTTTTTTTATGCACATTTGTGTACTACTTTTCTGCATCTGATTTGTGCTATTGTACTAGCCTTTGCTGCTTGATTTTGTTGCTGTCCTCGAGTTTGCAATATGTGTCCTTATTGCTTTGTTGCTTGTGTCAAACAAATCATGCTCTACCTTCCTAAGTCTATGCCTGGATTGATGAAGAGATTATGATTGCAGTTGTATTCAAGACAGCTTGTGTTGAACCGGGCTTGACCATAGTGAGGAAGCTAATTTGCATTATTGCAAGAGATGAGAAGAGGCTTAGAACCAAGACGGTCATATTAGTCAAAGTCCAGTGAAGTGATGATGACAAAGACTGTACTTAGGATGTTGAGAGCAGAATTAGACATACTTATCCTGACTTGTTTTGATGGTATGTTTAACTTCTTGTTTGTTTTGAGCCTTTTTGTAATTTGAAGGACGAAATTCTTTAAGGAGGGGAGTCTGTAACACCCTAGATTTTTGATAATATTATTAAGGAGATTTAGTTAGATAAATTAAATAAAATAATTTGTTGATAATGGAATTGAGATTTGATATAATTAAGCTATCCATGCCTTTTATAACTAATAAACTTAACAAAAGGTTAAAATGAATTAGAGGAAGGGTATTATGGGAAAGATGTCATTCCTATATTGTCTTCCTTAGGCCATGTATTCCAAACACATGTTCATTCTTATTTTCAAAAATTAAAAGCTATGCTGGCCACCATTAAAGAAGGAAGAAGAGGAGGAAATAAAAGAGAAGCTTAAGGAAAGCAAATTCAAATCAAACTCATTCAAATCTCAAGCTCTTTAATCAATAAACTAAAGGTGAATAACATCTACATTTCTAAATCTTTTTTGTTTCGATTTTAAGGTTAATTCTGAATGATTTTGCAAATGTTTGCCATGTTTTCGAATGATAAAAGATTATATATACATGTTGATGATTTATGTATGTTCTTATAGATTTTAGGACATTTTTTAAGATGAAAACCCTATTAAATGACATCCGTTAGCCTTGCAATTTTTTATGATGATCTAAAAAGTTATTTTAGAGATGGTCTCAATTTTCAGAATTTTTGTGGAATTGCTTTGAATTTCCTAAGGAAGTAAAGGTTTATTTGGATTATAAAATTATTTACGAGAAAAATAATTATAGTTGGATTCAAAAAATTTATATGTTAAAGAGAACGTATTTATTTGATATTCTGGAAGTTTTCTAGAATTTTTAAATGTGTTTTAATAGTTATATAAAATTATTTAAAGTATGAGACTTAATTTTTTATATAATTATAAAGAAGAAAGCGGTTTTTTTTTAAATTATTCAAATTTCCAGATATGGAAGATTGGCAGCAATTTTTGAATATAAAATTCTGTTAACCAATCAGATTTAGACAAACAAGGCAGGTGGGTACAAAAAAATTATTTCAAACAGTATTTTCACTGTTTCAACTCTTCCGGCAAGAGCTTCCGTCTATATTCCAGACCTTCCGACAAGGTCGAAGGTTATCAAACCTTCCGATTAGATTAAATACCAATGCATATGGTATCAGAAAACTGGTACATAGTGAATTGGAGGAAGTCGAAAGATTGGGGACGAAGGGTTATAGCTTTCGGAAGAGATGAAGTTTTGTTTTGGCTTTAAAGAAGAATACACCTGCTAGCTTTCGACAAAGAGCTTTCAATAGATTTAGTACCCAAAGTAGAATCGGTGAGCAGACCGCCAAGTAGAATGATACCTACCGAGATGAAGGATTTGAAGGTACGGTTGGTGGATTTGGAAGGAAAGAGTTTTATCAGACCAAACTAGTTCGCCTTGAGGAGCAGCCGTAGTATTTGTAAAGAAACCAGATGGATCGTTAAGGTTGTGTATCGATTATCGTAAGTTGAATCAGAACGCGATAAAGAACAGATATCTGTTACCTAGAATTGATAATTTGTTCGACTAGTTAAGTGGAGCCAAAGTATTTTTCCGATTGGATTTGGCGATGGATTTTCATCAGCTTAGAGTGGCTGAGGATAGTATTCATTTGACGGCATTTAGGACTAGATATAGATCGTATGAATGGTTAGTGATGCCATTCGGACTAACTAATGGGCCAGCATTCTTGGTGGATTTGATGAACCGAGTTTTCCAAGAGCACTTGGATAGGTTCGTGTTGGTATCAAAACTTACTTTGCTGCATTCTACCTTTCGACCCAGTTGAGGCCGTTGCCTTTAAACGTTGGTTTCAAAAGGATGCTTTCACTTTTAAACAAGAAGCCACTTCTCCATGCTTTTGAAGGGATGGTGTCGAAACCATCTAATTTCTTTTACTTAGGAAATTACTTTCGAAAGAGATGCTTTCGATTTTGTTCTTTTAAGATCCTTTTTATTCTATTGAAAGATAAACCCAAAGATTTCGAAAAAAAGGATTTTAATGGTTTCGAAACTATGTTCACAAGCTTTTATTTGAACCCATTGCTTTCTAAAAGTTTGTTTTTAGTAAAGAACTTCAATGCTTTCAAAAGGTTTATTAAAAAGATTTCAAAGGGGAGGTACCCTAATGATTTAGAAAGGTGTGTTTATAGTAAAGGACTTCAATGCTTTTAAAGGGTTTAAACGAAGGTTTCGAAGAGGAGCAACCCAATGTTTTCAAAAGGTTACTTAAGCATTTAAATGGAAGGTTTTCAATGCTTTCAAAACGCAAGTATAAAGAGATTTGAAAATGGGATGTCTAAAGTTTATAAACGTTTCGAAGGGGATACCTTCAATGATTTCAAAAAGTTATTTAAAGGTTTTGAAAGGTATGTTTTTGCCTTTCAGCCTAGTGTTTCAAATTATAAGAATTAATATAATTTGAAAGGGGTACCATCAGGATTACTTGACCCTAGAAAAAGATAGTTAAGGGCAGTCAGCCCAGAAGAATATCTAACAGATGTTAGATAATAGATTGTGTCTGGTAGGCCCGAGTCAATCAATGGTTAATAATTAACCAAAAAACTATATTTTTGGGATAGATAATCCAATGATTACCTGATTTATATGCATATATGATGTTATTATTACCACTTTAATCAGTTTGATTGTAGGATTTTCGTTTGTAAAAAGATATGTTTTGAAAAGAGATATTAGTAAGGGGAAACCCGTTCTGCTAAGCGGTGTGGTCTCACTTAACAACAGATAACCGAGACATATAGTATTTTTCAAATCAGGCTTTATGTCTGACTCAAAGTTTATGTTTTCCCCTTAAACTCTCGGGTGCTCAAAACATGATTTGAATAGATTGAGAGTTAAGGTTTTACAGGTTTAGTATGTTGAATGAATAAAGCTTCCGAAGAGATGCATGAGGCAATGCTAGCTATATATAGATGACATTTTGTTTTAAATTTCGCTGCGTTGTATTAAGACGGTTTTTCTATTTAGTACTATGATCGTTCAATGTGTCATCTTCATATTTCGCTCTTGGCGTATATTGTAATAATTATATTTGATAAAAAGCTGGGAATCGATTATGAGATTATGTAATTGAATATGAAATATTGATTTGAAAATGTAATAGAAAAAGTTGTTTTAATCTGTGCTGTTTTTATTTCATATTCATGTGCTTTTGATATTATGGATACCATTAACATTATTGTATTTTGTCACCGGAAGTTAATACTATGGATGACTGCAACATATGTAGCGTTTAGCTTCGGACCTCAAGATAGGGGCTGTGATAATTTAGTATGAATTTTTTCCTGTTTGATTTTTGTATTCGAACCCGACTATTGATTTTTGCTGCTGATGATTTTGTTTAAATAGGGAGTGATTTGGGGAAAAAACCCTTTGTATTTCATATATTTTATGAATTTTGATTTTGAATTTTTCAACTTGATATACTTGGTCGCTGATTTCTGAGTGATGGTGTTTTGATCTCTGATATATTTCAAAATTCTTCTGGCTTTGAAATCTCCAACATATGAATTGACTGTACATGCTTAAAACTATCTGACTTTTGATTTTTGAAAATGTTTCACATATATATATACACTGACTTATATGTATGCATGTATGCATGTATCTATATATGTATGTATGTTTGTGTGAATTCGATGCTCTTAAAGCTTATTTTTCTCATTTTGCTAGTCCTGTCATGACTTTGAATTTTCATCTTTGTACTTGACTTTTAGACCTGCTACGAAGTTGTGCACATGAACTCCACTTCGTAAGCTTTTGTGTCTTGTGCATATCTTTGTGTGTTCTATGTGTGTTTGTCTTTTGCATGTGTTCTATGCATTCCATTTTGTATCTCCTATTGTGCACTTACTTCTATGACTGACTTGGCTATGTTGTTGCATCTCTATTGCATTTTATCGTTGTTTGCATGTTGTTTCTTTGCACTTGTGCACTTCCTCTATTGTTGTGTACCAAGCTGCTGCTTTGTTTCATGATCCTTGTACATATTTGCACTTTCTCATGACGGTGTGCTTGATTTTGTAGTTGTGTGCCATTGCATACTTTTTTGCATCACTTTTCTTTATTCATCCTTTTGCTGCTGTTTTGTTTTGGTTGCTACATCGGTGAACTGTATGCACTTGTGTTTGAGCAACTAATTTCATTTTTCTGTACCTTACCCTTTATTGTGCTTCTTCCTGCTATATGGTTGAACTACTTTGTGCTTCTTGCTGTCATATTACTATTTCGGTTGCATTAACAAGGTTTTCTTTTTCTATGCACCTTTGTGTACTACTTTGTTGCATCTGGTTTGTGCTGTTGTACTAGCCTTTGCTGCTTGATTTTTTTGCTGTGCTTGAGTTTGTAGTGTGTGTCGTTATTGCTTTATTGCTTGTGTTTAACAAATCATGCTCTACCTTCCTAAGTCTATGTCTGCATTGATGAAGAGATGACGATTGCAGTTGTGTTCAAGGCAGCTTGTGTTGAATCGGGATTGACCATAGTGAGGAAGCCAGTTCGCATTGTTGCGAGAGATGAGAAGTGGCTTAGAACCAAAACGGTTAGATTAGTCAAAGTCCAGTGGAGTGACGATGACAAAGACTCTACTTAGGATGTTGAGAGCAAGATTAGAGATACTTATCCTGACTTGTTTTGATGGTATGTTTACCTTCTTGTTTGTTTTGAGACTTTTTGTAATTTGGAGGACGAAATTCTTTAAGGAGGGGAGTCTGTAACATCCCAGATTTTTGATAATATTATTTAGGAGATTTAGTTAGATAAACTAAATAAAATAATTTGTTGATAATGGGACTGAGATTTGATATAATTAAGATATCCATGCCTTTTTAAACTAATAAACTTAATAAAGGGTTAAAATGAATTAGGGGAGGGGTATTATAGGAAAGAGGCCATTCCTATATTGTCTTCCTTAGGTCATGTATTCCAAACACACGTTCATTCTCATTTTCAAAAATTAAAAGCTTGGCTGGCCACCATTAATGAAGGAAGAAGAAGAGAAAATAAAAGAGAAGCTTAAGGAAAGCAAATTCAAATAAAACTTATTCAAATCTCAAGCTCCTTAATCAATAAAGCAAAGGTGAATATCTTTACATTCTTAATATTTTTTATTTTGATTTTAAGGTTAATTTCGAATGATTTTGCAAATGTTTGCCATGTTTTCGAATGATAAAAGATTATGAATACTTGTTGATGATTTATGTACGTTCATAAAGATATTAGGATATTTTTTAAGATGAAAACCCTATTAAATGACATTTGTTAGCCTTGCAATTTTTTATGATGATCTAAAAAGTTATTTTAAAGATGGTTTTAATTTTCAGAATTTTTAGAATTTTTGTGGAATTGTTATGAATTTTCTAAGGAAGAAAAGATTTATTTGGATTATAAAATTATTTACGGGAAAAATAATTATAGTTGTATTCAAAAATTTAATATGTTAAAGAGAACATATTATTTGATATTCTAGAAGTTTTCCAAAAATTTTAAAGGTGTTTTAATAGTTATATAAAATTATTTAAGGTACGAGACTTAAATGTTTTATATAATTATAAATAAGAAAGCGGGTTTTTTTTTAATTATTCAAATTTCCAAATATGGAAGATCGGCAGAATTTTTTGAATATAAAATTCTGACAACCAATCAGATTTAGACAAACAAGGAAGGTGGGTATAAAAGAATTATTTCAAACAGTATTTTCACTGTTTCAAATCTTCCGGCAAGAGCTTCTGTCTTCATTCCAAACCATCCAACAAGGCCGAAGGGTATCTGACGCAGCGGATTAATCAAAATAAACTTCAATCGGTGAAAGTAGCAATCGGTGAGTTGAGAATACTGCACTGCCCAAATCCGTTGATCCAAAAATGCCGGATTCTAGCTATCTTCATCTCGTTGATCGCGCACGATACCGAGAAACAAAGATCTACGATTCTTCGACGTTGATCAAACGCACTTGATTCCGTGAATCGGCTTCACAAACGAAGATTCGAGCGCACTCGAACGACGTAGGTGGAGATAGGAGATTTCACTCGACTACCAATTAGAGAAGAAAGCACAAAGCAATCAACAAGAAATTTTTTTATTCAATATTCAACCACCAAAAATGTACAACACATGCCCTATTTATAGCTTGTCACAACCGGCTCCCTTAAGTCGTATACGACTTACGACTCATCCTGGGTCGGCAACGACCTATGACTCATGACTCAAAAACACACTGCTTAAAACCCTGCGACTTAACAAACTTCACGACTCATCAGCTACCATGACTCACGACTTATCATAACAAATGACTCAAAACATGTACAGACTCAATTATAGTACACGACTCAAGAAAATAAACAGTTTACAACACCCTGCCACGACTTACGACTCATCACACAACGACTCATCATTTAGGTCGTATCCCGTCCCCGACTTATGGCCTTCAATTAATGGAATTCCCTTTTGCTTCTTGATGAGTCGTGGACGACTCATAGCCATGTAGTTAGGTCGTGTACGACTCATCAATCCAGAACTATTGAAACTCCCATTGAGTCGTAACTCGTGCCCTTCCTCTGACTCAAGATCCTTACTTGCTGAAACTTTATCCTTCTTCATGTTAAGTCGTAAACGACTTATGGATGAACCGTTGAGTCGTGTGCGACTCATCAAGCACGAACGACTTAAGCTGTTAAGAGTCGCCACTTTCCCATATGACTCCTTCACCTGAGTCGTGTGCGCCTTACGGGTTAAACCCGAAACTCCTTTAGATCGTGCTACATCATCCTCCCCTGGTTGAGAAAAATTCGACCTCGAATTTGTAAATTCTTTCTCAACAATCTCACCTCCATGATATTGAATTAAATGTTTGACATTAAAAACATCAGAAGTATAAACATCATCTGGTAGGTTTAATCGATAAGCATTCTCATTGATTTTCTTCAAAACTTCAACTGGACCAATTTTTCTGGCTTTCAGCTTATTATAAGCGCCCACTGGAAAACGATCCTTCGTCAACACAGCATACGCCAAATCGCCTTTGTTAAATTCAACATTTCGTCGTTTCAAATCTGCAAATTTCTTATATTTCTCATTTGACTTTTCCAATCGTTCCTGAACGATCTTATGACATTCAGTTAATTCATCAACAAAATCAACAGCTCGTTTAACTATCCCCTTCGGTTGTGGTACCACTGCTAAATCCAACGGCCCCCTTGGTAAATTTGAATATACAATCTGGAATGGACTGAAACCCGTACTGCGATTCTTGGCATGATTATGAGCAAATTCTACTTGGCATAACTTCATGTCCCAACTTCTCAAATTATCCTGTACAAGACATCGTAACAAATTTCCCAATGACCTGTTTACAACTTCTGTCTGTCCATCAGTTTGCGGATGATAAGCGCTACTAAACTTCAGCTTTGTTCACACCATCTTCCACAAACTTAACCAAAAGTGACTCAGAAAACGAGTATCCCTATCTGACACAATAGATTCTGGCAGTCCATGAAGTCGATAGATCTCCTTGAAAAATAACTGAGCAACACGAACAGCATCCGCCGTCTTCTTGCAAGCAATAAAATGTGCCATTTTAGAAAATCTGTCAACCACTACATATATAGAATCATTACCACGCTGTGTTCTCGGCAATCCCAATACAAAGTCCATACTCACATCAACCCATGGTCTAGCCGGTACAAGCAACGGCATATACAACCCAGCATTGGTCGCGGTTCCTTTCGAAACTTGGCAAATATGACATCGCTCCACAAACCTTCCCACTTCTTTCCTCATCGACGGCCAAAAGTAAGACTGTGAAATCAATTGAAAAGTACGATCACGGCCCACATGCCCTTCTTCATGCAACTCCTTGATAATTTTCGTTCTCAAGCTGCCCTCTGGAATACATAACTGATTTCCTTTAAACAAGAATCCATCAACCAACATAAATTCATCGGTACTCCCATCCTTCACCTTTTCAACATATTTCACAAAGTAAGGATCTTCTTCAATCATCTCTGGCAGTAATTCAAACCCCGTCACTTCAACCTTCATTGTTGTTAATAAATGACTCCTCCTACTTAAAGCATCAGCTACACGATTCGTCACCCCAGATTTGTGTTTAACAACAAAAGTAAATTGCTGCAAATAAGCATTCCATGATGCATGTCTCGCTGAAATTTTATCCTGCCCCTGTAAATGTTTCAAAGCTTCGTGATCAGTGTAAAGAACAAATTCTTTCTGAAACAGATAATGCCTCCAATGTTTAACAGCTTGCACAACAGCATAAAACTCAACATCGTATGTACTATATCTCATCTTGGCCCCTGACAACTTCTCACTAAAATATGCAATAGGCCTTCCACACTGACTCAACACTCCTCCAATCCCAACCTTTGATGCATCAGTATGTAGCTCAAACAACAACTGAAAATCAGGTAAAACAAGAATCGGTGCTGTCGTCAATAGTTCATTGATCTTCTCAAAAGCAACTCCCGCTTCCTCTGACCATACAAACTGTTTTCCTTTCATGCAATCAGTAACTGGTGCCATCACGCTACTGAAGTGTGGAATGAACCTTCGGTAGAATGATGCCAATACATGAAAACTTCTAACTTCAGTGATAGTTCTCGGTTGTGGCCAATTTCTGACTGCCTCAACATTACTCTGATCAACTTGAATACCTTCCTCCGAAACAACATACCCCAGAAATAAAACACTCCTCGTCATAAACACACACTTCTTTGTAGCAGCATAAAATTATTCTTCACGAAGAATAATCAACACTTCCCTCAAATGTAGAACATGCTCCTCTATACTCCTGCTATATATCAGAATATCATCAAAGTACACTACCACAAATTTCCCAATATACGGCCTGAATATTTGGTTCATCACCCTCATGAATGTACTTGGCGCATTTGATAAACCAAATGGCATAACCAACCATTCATATAACCCCTCTCTCGTCTTAAACGCTGTCTTCCACTCGTCTCCCGGTCTAATTCAAATTTGATGATAACCACTCTTCAAATCCATCGTCGAAAATATAGTTGCCCCACTCAACTGATCCAGCAAATCATCCAACCTCGGCATAGGAAATCTGTAACGAACAGTAATCTTGTTCAAAGCTCGACTATCTGTACACATTCTCCATGTTCCATCCTTCTTCGGTACCAACAAAGCTGGCACAGCACAAGGACTCAAGCTTTCCTGAACACGTCCCTGCTCAAGTAACTCTTCCACCTGCCTTCGTAACTCTTCATGTTCCTTCGGACTCATTCGGTAATGTGGTCTATGTGGTAACACTGCTCCCGGAACTAAATCAATTTGATGTTGAATGTTTCTCAATGGCGGCAACTCCTTAGGCAACTCCTCTGGGAATACATCCTCAAATTCTTTCAAAACTGGTTTTGCTTGTTCTGGAATTTCAACCTCTTCGTTACATTCTCGTCCAATCAACAAGTACACTTCAGGCTCCTCTTCGACTTCCTTGACAAACTCCTTCAAAGTTAACAGAGTTTTCAATTCTTCAATTTCCTCCAGCTTGCTTTCTTTCTGTTGCTGCTTCTTGGGAACTAAAGTAATTTTAGTGCCTTCAAACATGAAACTATAGCTATTAGCACGACCATCATGTTGAACTGCTCTATCAAACTGCCATGGTCTGCCCAACAACAGATGACATACATCCATGTCTACAACATCGCACCAAATTTCATCCTTGTATTTCTTCCCAATTGAAAATTTAACACAAGCCCTTCGACACACCTTCACTTCACCACCCTTCCTTAACCAAGCTAATTTGTATGGTTTAGGATGCTTCTCGGTTTTTAACTCCAATTTCCTCACTACCTCTGTGGAGATAATATTATCGCAACTCCCAGCATCAATGACAAATTTACAAACTTTCCCAAGAATAGTGCAAGTAGATTGAAATATGTTATTCCTCAACCAACTATCTTCCTCCTCTTGTTTTGGCGTCAAACAAGACCTCCTCATCATCAGATTACAACCTTCGTCTCCCGACACTTCTTCTTCCTCCTCAACATTAGGCGAATTAGAACATTCAACTTCTTCCTCTTCATCCTCAGCTTCAACTATCATAGTTCTTTTCTTCGGCTTCGGACACTCGTTGCTTTTATGACCCATCTCCTGGCAATTGTAACATTTGAATCCACTGCTAACCTTTGCCTTCTCACCTTCCTTCACAACTGGTTTGGCAACAATCTTAGGAACATTAGAACTTCCACCGACTCCCTTCACTTGATTGTTAGAATTGGTAAACACACCACCTCCACGTCTTCCTTGCTTTTCCCAAGCTAACGCCTTTTGATGTGCCTCCGCTACAGATCTGGGATCGAACATATTAACCATATCCTGGATCTGCATTCTCAATCCTCCAACAAACCTAGCAATCAGCTGTTCCTCTGTCTCCATTATATCGTTCCTGGCAATGAGTTGGTAAAATTCATCTGCATAGTCATTTACTGATTTCGTCCCCTGCCTTAGATTCTGCAATCTCTGATACATAAGTGATTGATAGTTGTATGGTAAGAAAGTAGATCTCATCAATTTCTTCATCTTCTCCCAAGATTCTATCTTTGACTTCCCCATTCGTTCACGAGTAAGTTTAGTTTGCTGCCACCACGCCAAAGCTCTCCCCCTCAGCCTTGTAGCAACTAACTTCACCCTTCGATTCTCCGGAACCTCCTTGAAATCAAAGATTTCCTCTACATTAGATAACCAGTCTAAAAATTCTTCAGGAACCATCCCACCTTTAAATTCCGGAATCTCCATCTTCATTCCCGCTTCCCAACGTCGATCATCATCCATAACCCGATACTGACGTTGTCCTTGATCTTGATCTCGGAAATGAACACTCACTCTATCACCATCAAACTCCTCATCAAAGTCTGATGCACATCGTTGTCTTTCACGCCCTCCAACATCTCTACCACCACCACTTCTACATCCAACATCCCTTCTATCATGATCATCAACATTCCTCCTACTTCGATTGTCAACACTTCGATGATCTTGGCTCTCTCTCCTCTCCCGATCTGAATGTTGTGAAACTCTACTTCCTCCACGGATGGATTCAGGTGAATTTCTTCTTCGACTTTGACTCATATCAATCATAAGCTTCTCCAACCTACCAATGCCTTCATCAATCTTCTCATGCATACGTTGCTCCATTTGATCGGCTTCTTCTCTTCGATACAAAGCTTCAACATTTTGATGTCGGTTAGCTCTTCTAGGCGGCATGATTGAACAACAAAATCTTCAAGTCACGGCTTCACAAGCTTCCACACAACTTCACAAGGCTCGGCCTTAAACTTCTCTTGACTCGGCCTATACCACTACACAACTTAGCTCGGCTCAAGCTCAAGTACTTCAACACAAATCAAATTCAAACAAATCTCCACTCTAGATCCAAAATGGAATGGATCGGAATCTTCAAACTCGTTGCAACTTCAAGATGAACACGATAAACAACTTCAAACTTCAAATACTTGGCTCCAAGAATCAACTTAGCTATGATTGGCTAAGTATGGCTCCGATACCAAACTGACGCAGCGGATTAATCAAAATAAACTTCAATCGGTGAAAGTAGCAATCGGTGAGTTGAGAATACTGCACTGCCCAAATCCGTTGATCCAAAGATGCCGGATTCTAGCTATCTTCGTCTCGTTGATCGCGCACGATACCGAGAAACAAAGATCTACGATTCTTCGACGTTGATCAAGCGCACTTGATTCCGTGAATCGGCTTCACAAACGAAGATTCGAGCGCACTCGAACGACGTAGGTGGAGATAGGAGATTTCACTCGACTACCAATTAGAGAAGAAAGCACAAAGCAATCAACAAGAAATTTTTTTATTCAATATTCAACCACCAAAAATGTACAACACATGCCCTATTTATAGCTTGTCACAACCGGCTCCCTTAAGTCGTATACGACTTACGACTCATCCTGGGTCGGCAACGACCTATGACTCATGACTCAAAAACACACTGCTTAAAACCCTGCGACTTAACAAACTTCACGACTCATCAGCTACCATGACTCACGACTTATCATAACAAATGACTCAAAACATGTACAGACTCAATTATAGTACACGACTCAAGAAAATAAACAGTTTACAACACCCTGCCACGACTTACGACTCATCACACAACGACTCATCATTTAGGTCGTATCCCGTCCCCGACTTATGGCCTTCAATTAATGGAATTCCCTTTTGCTTCTTGATGAGTCGTGGACGACTCATAGCCATGTAGTTAGGTCGTGTACGACTCATCAATCCAGAACTATTGAAACTCCCATTGAGTCGTAACTCGTGCCCTTCCTCTGACTCAAGATCCTTACTTGCTGAAACTTTATCCTTCTTCATGTTAAGTCGTAAACGACTTATGGATGAACCGTTGAGTCGTGTGCGACTCATCAAGCACGAACGACTTAAGCTGTTAAGAGTCGCCACTTTCCCATATGACTCCTTCACCTGAGTCGTGTGCGCCTTACGGGTTAAACCCGAAACTCCTTTAGATCGTGCTACATCATCCTCCCCTGGTTGAGAAAAATTCGACCTCGAATTTGTAAATTCTTTCTCAACAATCTCACCTCCATGATATTGAATTAAATGTTTGACATTAAAAACATCAGAAGTATAAACATCATCTGGTAGGTTTAATCGATAAGCATTCTCATTGATTTTCTTCAAAACTTCAACTGGACCAATTTTTCTGGCTTTCAGCTTATTATAAGCGCCCACTGGAAAACGATCCTTCGTCAACACAGCATACGCCAAATCGCCTTTGTTAAATTCAACATTTCGTCGTTTCAAATCTGCAAATTTCTTATATTTCTCATTTGACTTTTCCAATCGTTCCTGAACGATCTTATGACATTCAGTTAATTCATCAACAAAATCAACAGCTCGTTTAACTATCCCCTTCGGTTGTGGTACCACTGCTAAATCCAACGGCCCCCTTGGTAAATTTGAATATACAATCTGGAATGGACTGAAACCCGTACTGCGATTCTTGGCATGATTATGAGCAAATTCTACTTGGCATAACTTCATGTCCCAACTTCTCAAATTATCCTGTACAAGACATCGTAACAAATTTCCCAATGACCTGTTTACAACTTCTGTCTGTCCATCAGTTTGCGGATGATAAGCGCTACTAAACTTCAGCTTTGTTCACACCATCTTCCACAAACTTAACCAAAAGTGACTCAGAAAACGAGTATCCCTATCTGACACAATAGATTCTGGCAGTCCATGAAGTCGATAGATCTCCTTGAAAAATAACTGAGCAACACGAACAGCATCCGCCGTCTTCTTGCAAGCAATAAAATGTGCCATTTTAGAAAATCTGTCAACCACTACATATATAGAATCATTACCACGCTGTGTTCTCGGCAATCCCAATACAAAGTCCATACTCACATCAACCCATGGTCTAGCCGGTACAAGCAACGGCATATACAACCCAGCATTGGTCGCGGTTCCTTTCGAAACTTGGCAAATATGACATCGCTCCACAAACCTTCCCACTTCTTTCCTCATCGACGGCCAAAAGTAAGACTGTGAAATCAATTGAAAAGTACGATCACGGCCCACATGCCCTTCTTCATGCAACTCCTTGATAATTTTCGTTCTCAAGCTGCCCTCTGGAATACATAACTGATTTCCTTTAAACAAGAATCCATCAACCAACATAAATTCATCGGTACTCCCATCCTTCACCTTTTCAACATATTTCACAAAGTAAGGATCTTCTTCAATCATCTCTGGCAGTAATTCAAACCCCGTCACTTCAACCTTCATTGTTGTTAATAAATGACTCCTCCTACTTAAAGCATCAGCTACACGATTCGTCACCCCAGATTTGTGTTTAACAACAAAAGTAAATTGCTGCAAATAAGCATTCCATGATGCATGTCTCGCTGAAATTTTATCCTGCCCCTGTAAATGTTTCAAAGCTTCGTGATCAGTGTAAAGAACAAATTCTTTCTGAAACAGATAATGCCTCCAATGTTTAACAGCTTGCACAACAGCATAAAACTCAACATCGTATGTACTATATCTCATCTTGGCCCCTGACAACTTCTCACTAAAATATGCAATAGGCCTTCCACACTGACTCAACACTCCTCCAATCCCAACCTTTGATGCATCAGTATGTAGCTCAAACAACAACTGAAAATCAGGTAAAACAAGAATCGGTGTTGTCGTCAATAGTTCCTTGATCTTCTCAAAAGCAACTCCCGCTTCCTCTGACCATACAAACTGTTTTCCTTTCATGCAATCAGTAACTGGTGCCATCACGCTACTGAAGTGTGGAATGAACCTTCGGTAGAATGATGCCAATACATGAAAACTTCTAACTTCAGTGATAGTTCTCGGTTGTGGCCAATTTCTGACTGCCTCAACATTACTCTGATCAACTTGAATACCTTCCTCCGAAACAACATACCCCAGAAATAAAACACTCCTCGTCATAAACACACACTTCTTTGTAGCAGCATAAAATTGTTCTTCACGTAGAATAATCAACACTTCCCTCAAATGTAGAACATGCTCCTCTATACTCCTGCTATATATCAGAATATCATCAAAGTACACTACCACAAATTTCCCAATATACGGCCTGAATATTTGGTTCATCACCCTCATGAATGTACTTGGCGCATTTGATAAACCAAATGGCATAACCAACCATTCATATAACCCCTCTCTCGTCTTAAACGCTGTCTTCCACTCGTCTCCCGGTCTAATTCGAATTTGATGATAACCACTCTTCAAATCCATCGTCGAAAATATAGTTGCCCCACTCAACTGATCCAGCAAATCATCCAACCTCGGCATAGGAAATCTGTAACGAACAGTAATCTTGTTCAAAGCTCGACTATCTGTACACATTCTCCATGTTCCATCCTTCTTCGGTACCAACAAAGCTGGCACAGCACAAGGACTCAAGCTTTCCTGAACACGTCCCTGCTCAAGTAACTCTTCCACCTGCCTTCGTAACTCTTCATGTTCCTTCGGACTCATTCGGTAATGTGGTCTATGTGGTAACACTGCTCCCGGAACTAAATCAATTTGATGTTGAATGTTTCTCAATGGCGGCAACTCCTTAGGCAACTCCTCTGGGAATACATCCTCAAATTCTTTCAAAACTGGTTTTGCTTGTTCTGGAATTTCAACCTCTTCGTTACATTCTCGTCCAATCAACAAGTACACTTCAGGCTCCTCTTCGACTTCCTTGACAAACTCCTTCAAAGTTAACAGAGTTTTCAATTCTTCAATTTCCTCCAGCTTGCTTTCTTTCTGTTGCTGCTTCTTGGGAACTAAAGTAATTTTAGTGCCTTCAAACACGAAACTATAGCTATTAGCACGACCATCATGTTGAACTTCTCTATCAAACTGCCATGGTCTGCCCAACAACAGATGACATACATCCATGTCTACAACATCGCACCAAATTTCATCCTTGTATTTCTTCCCAATTGAAAATTTAACACAAGCCCTTCGACACACCTTCACTTCACCACCCTTCCTTAACCAAGCTAATTTGTATGGTTTAGGATGCTTCTCGGTTTTTAACTCCAATTTCCTCACTACCTCTGTGGAGATAATATTATCGCAACTCCCAGCATCAATGACAAATTTACAAACTTTCCCAAGAATAGTGCAAGTAGATTGAAATATGTTATTCCTCAACCAACTATCTTCCTCCTCTTGTTTTGGCGTCAAACAAGACCTCCTCATCATCAGATTACAACCTTCGTCTCCCGACACTTCTTCTTCCTCCTCAACATTAGGCGAATTAGAACATTCAACTTCTTCCTCTTCATCCTCAGCTTCAACTATCATAGTTCTTTTCTTCGGCTTCGGACACTCGTTGCTTTTATGACCCATCTCCTGGCAATTGTAACATTTGAATCCACTGCTA
Organism: Allium cepa; assembly: GCA_030765085.1. Classification (NCBI taxonomy): domain Eukaryota; kingdom Viridiplantae; phylum Streptophyta; class Magnoliopsida; order Asparagales; family Amaryllidaceae; genus Allium; species Allium cepa. The sequence goes on from CM060940.1 coordinate 858,904,013, forward strand.
ACCTTTGCCTTCTCACCTTCCTTCACAACTGGTTTGGCAACAATCTTAGGAACATTAGAACTTCCACCGACTCCCTTCACTTGATTGTTAGAATTGGTAAACACACCACCTCCACGTCTTCCTTGCTTTTCCCAAGCTAACGCCTTTTGATGTTCCTCCGCTACAGATCTGGGATCGAACATATTAACCATATCCTGGATCTGCATTCTCAATCCTCCAACAAACCTAGCAGTCAGCTGTTCCTCTGTCTCCATTATATCGTTCCTGGCAATGAGTTGGTAAAATTCATCTGCATAGTCATTTACTGATTTCGTCCCCTGCCTTAGATTCTGCAATCTCTGATACATAAGTGATTGATAGTTGTATGGTAAGAAAGTAGATCTCATCAATTTCTTCATCTTCTCCCAAGATTCTATCTTTGACTTCCCCATTCGTTCACGAGTAAGTTTAGTTTGCTGCCACCACGCCAAAGCTCTCCCCCTCAACCTTGTAGCAACTAACTTCACCCTTCGATTCTCCGGAACCTCCTTGAAATCAAAGATTTCCTCTACATTAGATAACCAGTCTAAAAATTCTTCAGGAACCATCCCACCTTTAAATTCCGGAATCTCCATCTTCATTCCCGCTTCCCAACGTCGATCATCATCCATAACCCGATACTGACGTTGTCCTTGATCTTGATCTCGGAAATGAACACTCACTCTATCACCATCAAACTCCTCATCAAAGTCTGATGCACATCGTTGTCTTTCACGCCCTCCAACATCTCTACCACCACCACTTCTACATCCAACATCCCTTCTATCATGATCATCAACATTCCTCCTACTTCGATTGTCAACACTTCGATGATCTTGGCTCTCTCTCCTCTCCCGATCTGAATGTTGTGAAACTCTACTTCCTCCACGGATGGATTCAGGTGAATTTCTTCTTCGACTTTGACTCATATCAATCATAAGCTTCTCCAACCTACCAATGCCTTCATCAATCTTCTCATGCATACGTTGCTCCATTTGATCGGCTTCTTCTCTTCGATACAAAGCTTCAACATTTTGATGTCGGTTAGCTCTTCTAGGCGGCATGATTGAACAACAAAATCTTCAAGTCACGGCTTCACAAGCTTCCACACAACTTCACAAGGCTCGGCCTTAAACTTCTCTTGACTCGGCCTATACCACTACACAACTTAGCTCGGCTCAAGCTCAAGTACTTCAACACAAATCAAATTCAAACAAATCTCCACTCTAGATCCAAAATGGAATGGATCGGAATCTTCAAACTCGTTGCAACTTCAAGATGAACACGATAAACAACTTCAAACTTCAAATACTTGGCTCCAAGAATCAACTTAGCTATGATTGGCTAAGTATGGCTCCGATACCAAACTGACGCAGCGGATTAATCAAAATAAACTTCAATCGGTGAAAGTAGCAACCGGTGAGTTGAGAATACTGCACTGCCCAAATCCGTTGATCCAAAGATGCCGGATTCTAGCTATCTTCGTCTCGTTGATCGCGCACGATACCGAGAAACAAAGATCTACGATTCTTCGACGTTGATCAAGCGCACTTGATTCCGTGAATCGGCTTCACAAACGAAGATTCGAGCGCACTCGAACGACGTAGGTGGAGATAGGAGATTTCACTCGACTACCAATTAGAGAAGAAAGCACAAAGCAATCAACAAGAAATTTTTTTATTCAATATTCAACCACCAAAAATGTACAACACATGCCCTATTTATAGCTTGTCACAACCGGCTCCCTTAAGTCGTATACGACTTACGACTCATCCTGGGTCGGCAACGACCTATGACTCATGACTCAAAAACACACTGCTTAAAACCCTGCGACTTAACAAACTTCACGACTCATCAGCTACCATGACTCACGACTTATCATAACAAATGACTCAAAACATGTACAGACTCAATTATAGTACACGACTCAAGAAAATAAACAGTTTACAACACCCTGCCACGACTTACGACTCATCACACAACGACTCATCATTTAGGTCGTATCCCGTCCCCGACTTATGGCCTTCAATTAATGGAATTCCCTTTTGCTTCTTGATGAGTCGTGGACGACTCATAGCCATGTAGTTAGGTCGTGTACGACTCATCAATCCAGAACTATTGAAACTCCCATTGAGTCGTAACTCGTGCCCTTCCTCTGACTCAAGATCCTTACTTGCTGAAACTTTATCCTTCTTCATGTTAAGTCGTAAACGACTTATGGATGAACCGTTGAGTCGTGTGCGACTCATCAAGCATGAACGACTTAAGCTGTTAAGAGTCGCCACTTTCCCATATGACTCCTTCACCTGAGTCGTGTGCGCCTTACGGGTTAAACCCGAAACTCCTTTAGATCGTGCTACATCAGTATCAAACCTTTCAATTAGATTAAATACCAAGGTATCAGAAAACTGGTACATAGAGAATTGGAGGAATTCGAAAGGTTGTGGACGAATGGTTATAGTTTTCGGAAGAGATGAATTTTTTTTTTGGTTTTAAAGAAGAATACACCTGCTAGCTTTCGACAAAGAGCTTTCGAAATTGTCAAAAGGTTTAAAAGGAAAAGATTTCGATTCGTATGCTTTCTTTTTTTAGTTGAAACCTTTCGGCAAAGTCGAAAGGTATAGCTTTTGACAAAGCCGAAAGCATAGTTGTCGCTTCCTAACCTTTCAACGCAGATGGAGTCAGTGGTTATCTTTTGTTCACTAAATCTTGTCGCATCTCTCCATTGATTTCGAAGGGTTGGTTCCAACACCAACACTTCATTGTTTTCAAATGGTTTCGAAAGGTTTTATAAAAGTTTCGAAGCAGTTTATTTCGACTCCAATATTTTTCTGATCTCTTTGCATAATCTAAATATTTTAAGTCAAAATGTTTTAAAGGTTTCAAAGTAGTTAACTTTGATTGATTAGAGGCACATTGCTTCCGAAAGGTTTATTATATAGGGGAGGTACCCCAGGCTTTAAACAAAGTCAAAAGGTGAAACCTTTCGACTGGGTCGAAAAGAAACCTTCTGACAAGGTCGAAAGGTAGGAGCTTTCGGCAAGGTCGTAAGGTATTGTTTTGTAATGTTTTCAAAAAGCTAATGTTTAAAGGATTTATAAGGTGGATGTCATATGTTTTAAGGCTTGTAAATGGAAGGCTTTAGAAATGGTTTTAAAGGAGTTACCTTCAATGTTTTTAAAAGGCTTCTCAAAGGTTACGATGAGGTTACCTTCAATACTTTCGAAGGATTTTATCAGTGTTTTTGAAGGAGTTGCCTTTAATGTTTTTAAAAGGCTATTTAAAGGATTTAAACAAAGATTTCAAATGAAAGGACTAGGCAGGTAGCCTAAATATTTTAAGTTATAAAGGACTTTTACTTATTTTAAAACGATAGATAATCCTTATTGAACATCATCAACGTTATTTTGAGTAAAGTTTTTATATATATATATATGTGTGTGTGTGTGTGTGTGTGTGTGTGTGCGTGTATATGTGTGTGTGTATATATCATGGTAAAAATAGCTTAGATTAAAGCTAAAGATATATTTTCCTTGTATATATATATTATTTGACGGATTAAATCATTTGGAAAAGGTTTCACGGAAAATTTAAAGAGAAGTTAGCTCAGATATTTTAAAGAGTAGTTAGCTCAGTTACTTTGTAGAGCAGTTAGCTCAAATATTTGAAGGGCAGTCAGCTCAACTAAAATTCGGACAGTCAACACATTTTAAATTCGGACAGTCGGTCCATTTTAAGGGAAGTTATCCCAGAGGACAGTTAGTCCAGAAAGAGCAGTCAGTATTGATACAAACAGATGGTTCATTTATTAGCATAACGGATCTTGCTATATTTTTAAGGACAATTAGTCCACCCTTATATACGTTTTGGGCAGGTAGCCCATTAGCATAAAAGAAATTGCTATAATTATTTTAGGACAGACAGTCCATAAAAATGCAGATAGCTCAGAATTTAGAACAGATAGTTTAGATTTTAAACAGATAGTCTATTTTATTTCATGTTTTAACATAATGGATATTTCTATATTATTATAATCGGTTGATTAACCAGTTTGGCTATAGGAAAAGATTTGCAAAAAAATATGTTTTGAAATGAGATAATAGTGAGAGGAAACCCATTCCACTAAGCGGCGTGGTCTCACTAGTTATTAGTAAACTGAGATGTAGCAGATATTATTCATACCAGGTTTTAAGTTCGAATCAAAGTTTTGTTCCCCATTAAACTCTCGGGTGCTCAAAATTTAGTTTGAGTAGGTTGAAGGTTTAGGTTTTTGGGTTTTAGCATATTTTGATGAATAAAGCATCCGAAGAGGAGCAGGTGACTGATGGGTAGCTAATTTAGGGATTCTATTTTAAAAATTGTTTCCGCTGTGTATTAAGACAGTTATGTCTATATTTCTTTGATCATTCAAGGGGCATCTTCATATGTCGTTCTTGGCGTATTGTTGTAAATTATATTTGATCAATGCCTAGGATTACGTTTGGGATTTTTGTAACTTGGATATGATCAATTAGAAATGTAATCACCGAAATTATTATTTTTTGAAATTTGGGAATTTATTCATAATCAAGTGCTTTTGATATTATGGATTCCATTAGCACTGCCGTATTTCGTCACTAGAAGTTAACAATGTGGATGACTGCAGCATGCATATCGCTTAGCTTTTGGCCTCCAGATTCGAGATGTTACATTAACTCTTCAATTTCTATATACTAATATCGTTGGCTACCTCTATTGCTAATTTTTTTTATCCCATTCCGAAGATGGTGAATTAAGAATTTTTCTAAATTGATTCTCTTTGGAAAAAAATTTCCTAAAGATACTAATAAATGAACTATATCTCGAATTTGGAATACATATCAGATATAAACTCATTTAGTTTTATTTTAAACAGTTGAAACCGGTTGGTTAGCATAGATAGCTTAGTTTATTTTACTTTACAAGTACCTTCATGTGTTACTTGCAGTGTTCTTCAAATTTCATATGCAGGCTTACGAATAGAAACTCGATTAAATTCACTTTTACCTAATGAACAAAATAAAATATTCATGGCCTTAGAATTATTAAGTGCTTGTGTCTTTTGGTCTAGTGTCCATGTTGCATATTAAGCTTGGGGTTCAGTGTACTCATTCTGTGTAATATTCAAAATATCTAAACCATTAGATTGTAAATAAATTTTCATTCTACATAACTTGTAAGTATAATTACAACCATTAAATAGTCGGGGTTTAGCAGTTGATTGTCCTTTAACAAAAGTGTTAAAAAGTGTACCACCAGTGCTCATTTCTTTTCAATATCCTACTTTGAATAGGTACCAAGCAAACTAGAATACAGTCTTAATTTCAAGGCAATGAGATACACCCTCATAATTTTCGGGTTCAGGGTAGTCTTTCCTAATTTAATTGGGCAACAAGATCACCAACTTGATTTAACTGGGCAATAAGCTTGATTTGAACTAGCAACAAGCACACCCACTTGATTTTAATAGGCAACAAGCACACCCAAACAAATAGTAGTAGAGAATTGTTGATTTTAAAATACAAATTGTTGTAGTTTGGGTACAAGATACCTTATAGCCCTTTTGATAGCACTATGGTCTTTGAATTAATAAGAGAATACATGCATATAAGTTGGTAATATATAGGGAGTAAAGTAAAGTTTGAATTTGAGAGAATATGCAGTGGAGTTTAGATAAGAATAAGGAAGAAAAGTTAGTTAAAAAAAATTAGTTTTCTAACCCTTTATATAGTGTTTGAAAAGATGTGTATATTCGTGAAAAGATGTAATAAATAATCACAGCTTTTTAAAATTAAAAAGGCATATTTTCATTAGTTTAAACAGTGTTTAATAGGATGTGTCTATTCATGAAGAGATGTGACTAAAAATCATAACTTTTAAAATTTAAAAACCATCTCTCCAACAGTCTATATATCGACATATCTATGCATTTATGTCGATATACATATGTATGTTTTGAAAAATAAAAAATCTTTTAAGATGTTGCAAAATTCTTGAAATCTTATAAAATTATTTAAGCATAGTTTCTAAAATATTTTAATATAAAAACCTTTATAAATTTTTTGTAAAAATATATATTTTAAAATAAAACATTTGATAATAAAATAATAACAAATATTTAATAAGAAAGTATTCAAAGAATCAAATGGTCACTATCCATGGACTTTGACAAATTATTATAATGTTCACTATAGACTATAGTACTGAACTCTTCTTATCTTTGTCTCTAAACTCACGAGTCTTCAATTATTTTGATTATATTTGAATCTTGTTCTCTAGTCATTATATCGATCAGTCTTCAAACGCGATTACCTTGTACTTATATACACTTGTATAATACCTTACAGAAATACGCTATACAACTAAGGAAATAGTACCTATAGTTATATGGTTGTTGCCATTAAAATCAATATCTATGGAATTAACACTTCTGACCCCATCCTAGCCGCTATTCCAACAACCTCGCATTGTTTATGGCCTGACCCGCTTGTCACTTGCACCAAGCCTCCACCTTCCTTGAACCATTCAAATGGCTGCCAATCACTGGATCCGATACAAAACAAAAGCGGTTGAACTTCTTTCTTTAAAGCCTAGCTAGGAGTTCTGGTATGTTTACCCTAAGGGGCTTCGAAATTACGAGAGATGGTACCCACAACCCATCGAAGTTCATGAAGAAGGCATTAGATTATCAAATTAGCACTTGGTTGTTTTCTTTCTAAGAGATGAACAATCTTATACTACCATTATGACTCATTAACACAAAAATATGGAAGCTTTATGGTCAAGCTGATATCAATTCCAATAACACAAACTTTTATTTTCTATTCTCGAAGGCAGGAATGTTTTACTTTCTGGCCCAACTTTCATAAATGGAAAGATGTTCATTATAAACACTTATAATCCCCCTTATGGATGTGCTCAAGCATAAATATGAAGCATGCAGAAATGGGTTCTAACTCTATAAAATCTCGATCATCACTTTGATCTTGGTAGGAATCGGTTATTAAGCTTGTCATGTTGGAAAATTGACTTTAATGGGAACACGGAATAACTCCAAAGATTTGAACATGCAAAGGAATTGATAGATATAACTCCTAAAGTGATCCTTTGCATTTCATTGAATTAGATGGACTTAGAGAAACTGCCCACGAGTTGAGATTTCATATGATCGGAAGCCTAAGATTTGTAGTCTATGCAAAGTGTTCGATTATGAAACTCTTGAATGTCAAGGATTATATCATGATGAAATAGAAAATTACAACTTAAGATTGACTCTTATGTGCCTTCAAAAAAGAAGCAGCAAGACTGTAAAAACCAAAGCAATCAAAATATAATATTCCTAAGCATAATAAAAGAAGGTACAAAATCATTAAGTCAACCAATTCAAGCTATATCCCTCCAACAAAGTGGTAATGACATCTATCAGCAATCAAGCTTTCAACAACATGAGCCTAATCATCTAGCACACACGCCATCTATCCAAAACATAACCATCCAAAATGATGTCATGCAATCACAAGCACCCTTATCCAACAATTCATTGAATAACATCCTATGTTCTCCTTCCAATCATCCGCGTAATCATATCTACTACAATAATATCGTCTTATCCCTTTCCATGTAATTCGTCCCATGCAATCCTACTGGTAGTTAATGCCTCAACTTCCAAACACTATCTTTCTTATAATTCAATGAACGTGAATAATTCCCAGAAACCATGCAACAACTACACTGATCAAAATACACTCACCTTAAATATTCAAACAGATAACCTCTCCCCGTTGAAGATCTCATAAAGTAACTCCTTCCATATTCTGTCTGAATTCTTTGAAGATTTAATTTTACTACCTCTACTTCAAATGCTTTTGAAAGCTCAGAAATTCCCTCTTATACTACTAGATTCTTCTCCCAAGCAAATAATGCAAGCAACATAAGTTCTAGCACTGAGGACACTTCAATGAATCATGAACAATTTAAATTAGTCCCAATGAAAGTTGAATTTCCAAACAACCTTGTTTCATGCATGCAAGAACTTGTTCCCTTTACACTATCTCTCCTAAAACATCACTATCAAACCCTAACACACCCCACAACACTCAACCACTCTCTATCTCTCCCTATAATCATATTCAACAACCAAACCATCTTGAATCTCCCTCTCAATCAAACCATTAATAACACCCCAGTATGCCCCCTGATTCTCTCCAAAGACAAATCTAGTAAAAGAGGCCAAAAGGAAAAGAAAGCATCAAATAAATATATTTCTCTTGATCATAACCATGGTGTAGAGTTGGGTCAAAACAAAACCTTACAACTACTGAGGTTGAAATAATCTCTTCCATCTCTCCACCCGGAAGTCACACAAGACTGCAAGCCCCCTACTTTGCTTCCCTTTTGTATATATAATGCTACACAGTATAGCTATGTGGAACATAGGAGGTGCACATATGCCCTCTATGCAACTTTAAATCAAATTTTTAATCCTTAAAAGGAAAATTCGACTAATGGACATTTGCAAAACAAAGTTTGACCCCACTCGAACAAAGCGAAGCAGAAAATAAGGAAGCAATTGAAAATTGAACACAACCATGAGTAAGCTCCTTATGTTCGAATCTTTGTCTTATGAAATCCATCAATCTTTTCTCTCACCAATTTTAACCAATTCATACAATGCTTAGTCCTCCATCTTCCTATGAATTCACACCAAGGTTTGAAATTTCGTTTTCCATTTCCATTCCGGTCACTTGAGATTTTAAAATGTTCGGTTCCGTTTCGGAAAGTTTCGGATATTCCGTTTAAATTCCGGTCTAGCTCCGTTCGCATTTAAACCATATTTTTTTGCATAAACATGTTGATAAATAAAATGCAATAACTGTGATTATAATTGTATGGTTGTGGTTATGATTCAACAAATGTAATTGTATTTGAATATGCAACAAGTTGTATTTCTGATAATTTAACAAAGCCCAATTCCTTGATAAAACAAGCTCTAAAGTTCTATTTTAGTTATGTTCTAATTTTAATAATGGCCCAACAATCCCAACAATTCAGATGGCCCTACTTCAAATCAAAATATCATCTTTTTCACTAGGTTTCTCTTACTTCACTTTATTCTCTTTCTCCGTGCTTCAGCCATCATCTCTTCCACCAAACTTAATCCTTTAAATAAACCACAAAATTGAGCCGCTTTCTTTTGCTTATGCTTGCGCTTGGCTTTCACTAAGTAATGCTCGATGCTTGCCGCCCTGGATGTTGCTTTTGTAGTAGGTAGCTGTAAATAGTGTTATTTTTTATTTTATTTTAATGTGAATTTTCGAAACGAAAATCTTGATAGATTCTGACCCGGTCTACGTCGGAACCGGGCCGGAGTGGCCGGAATTCCGACGTACCGGTCGGAATTTCGAACCTTGATTCACACTTCAATTTAACCCTGGTCTATACCTGAAATCTTACGGAATCTAGGTGGTACTTCCTCCCCACTCTTCCTTATCTTCTATCTCCCAATACCCTCTGGACTTGTGTTGGTGACTACAACTTTATCTACCACACTTTTCAAAAGCTAGGTGGGAACCCTCTATCCCTTAAAAAAATATCCCCCGTAATTTAATGCATGAACCAGTCTTCCCATATACCTATAAGCACTTCTAGTTCCTTCCATATTTAGAGTAATAAAGCTAGGTCAAGCACTAGAAACTTGTGCAAGCTAGATCATACTCTTTGCAACCCTCGAGCCATCCTCCCCTAGCAAAATATCCAATGTCTAGCTCTTCGTCCCATACACAATCAATCTTCCCTGTATTAACCAACAACAAACCTATGAACTCATTTCTCTAGTAACTAACATTGAAGTCAAGTGTACCCCACTTTTTTTATTCAAGCGGTATCGGTGGAACTGATGAGTTCAATAGCTTCTTCTTCAAGGAATGTTGGGATACATTAGGGCCAGATTTCACCAAAGCTATCTTGCATTTCTTTAAAACTTGTTGGAATTCCTTAAGAAATAGAATGAATTGAAATATACAAAGTCCCACATGCCAAATTGTTGAGAGCTATATTGGTTTATATATGGCTTTCTCATGAGGAGGTTGGGGGCCTGTGGCTCCCAAATGTATGCTTCGTTGTGAGGAGGGAGATCATGCATCACCACCACACGCGCGCGCCGCCGTCGTCCGTCCGACCGAACCGGGCTTGGGTTTGGGTCTAATATGATACTCGTATTTTTACTGCAAACTGGACCGGGCTTTTTGACAGTTGCAGGACATACGAACAGATGCGGATCTGTTCAGAAGTGGACGCGGGTTGAATAGGCGCGAACAGTGGCGGTGTGATCCGTTAGAAGCAAACAGGTACGGGCGAACACAGGCGGGTGTGACCCGACTGAAGCAGACGCGAGCGTATGTGTGCAGACACGACCGCTCGGAAGAGATACGGACCAACTATAAATAAGAAGGAAAACTGATCACTTTCCTCACTCATTTTTAGAAATCCGAATCTTCTTCTTCTCTTCTGCTGTTATACTCTAAATCACAGAGAGGTATACTCACTACAATCTCGAGCAGAATACGTCTGTTGTATCTTGGGCGAATTTTGAAATAAAATTCTTAAGGAAATTGTTACGACAAGCCTCAGACGATATCCGTTTAAATTCTAGTTTATTCTATAATCTTTCGTTCATACGTTGTGCTGTTTCTATAAATAGTATAACGTTGTTGTTGTAATTTATTTACAACGTAAATTATATTTACAATTATCTAATACAGAATTCCAACGTAGTTGAATTCTAATTGATAAACTTGTGCGACGAGTTTATAGTTACTTGCTATCTGTTTTAGTACACTAGCCAACTAACAAAACTAATACCATCCTAAGCTCTGTAAACTCAACCATTATCTCTCTTATCCCCAAGAAGGAAAATACATCACAAATGTCCTAGTTTAAACCAATCTCTTATGCTAATGTAATTTATAAATAAACTACTAAGATTCTATAGCACATGACTTCAACAATTACTTCCATTTCTTATTTCAATGATCCAAACTGCCTTTCTTCATGGTAGAAGCACAAGCCATAACCTTGTCCTAACCCAAGAACTCCTTAGAGGATATGATAGGTATTCTACTTCTCCAAGATGTTTGTTAAAGTTAGATATACAAGAAGTGTTTGACAGTATTGCTTGGGATGCTATAGCTGCTATAATGTCATGAATGGACTTTCCTAAATTGCATGGGTACAAACATGCATCAATTTCAACCCCATCTTACTCCATTTTTGAAAATAGAAGCACACACGGATATTTTTAAGGGTTCTTAAGGAGTAAGATAAAGGGACTCAATATTTGCATACCTAATTATAATAGTTATGGAATGCCTGAATAATATGCTCAACAAACAAGCTAATTGAAAGAACCTGCAACTTCATCCAAAGTGCAAAAATCCCATGATCACAAACCTTCTTTTTGCTAATAATTTAATTTTTTTCGCCAAGACCATCATCAAAAACATTAATTGCAATTTTCAAACCCTTTTTTCCTTCAAAGAACTTATTGAATTGAAAATAAATATTAATAAGTACTCTATCTTGATTACTGGCCTGCTTGAGAGACAACAGCTGCTTATCATCCAACAATCCGGTCTCTCAGAATTGCCATTCAACTCGAATTACCTTGGTATGCCTCTATTGAATGCCAGAATAACAACCACCATACTTCTTCCCTTCTATGAGAAAATAATATGTAGGCTAACATCCTGGCCCAATACAAACTTGTCTCGAGTAGTTAAGCTTATGGTTGTCCAATTTATTGCAACTTCCATGACTATGTACAGGTTAAGACACTATATACTTCTCCTAAACTTAACCACCATGGTTAATAGAGCAATTAGTATATTTTTGTCATATGGTGACCCTCGCTCAAAGAAGCTAATCCCAAAAACCTTCAATAAAACTCAAATCCTAAAATACTTTGGAGGGCTAGGTGTCAAGAATCACAAAATATATAATATTCATTCTATCACAAAATGCGTTGACATGATCCTTAGGGGATAAGATAACTGGTGGATTTAACGGGCGTACTGTCACCTTATAAAGATGAAAGGTTTCTGGTCGATTGTCTACCCTTTGATGCTAGTTGGACTTGGAGGAATATTCTAAAGTACAGATCCACTCTTTTACCTTATTTGCAATGTCATCCCCATAATAACTCCAATGTTAGATTTTGGACATCTCTATGGGCCTCTCCAGGTCTAATCCTTACAAATGTTTTAAAGTCAAACCTACAACATCAGACAAGCATCCCTCTAGGTGCATTGGCTAAAGACTATATCACAAATGGCCTTGTCTCTCTTCGTACTCTGGTTCTCCACAAGTAAGGCAATTCTGGTCACAACTATAAGATTGAATTAACCTTATAGGAGGGTGAATAGGATTTTATAATAAAATCATAGAATAATAAATTTTGCTGTACAGATAATAGCAAAAAAAAGCAGAACTTGAAAGCAAAACACAATTTTACCCAGCTTTAGCGATACTTTCCTATTGTTGCCACTAGAATTTCTACCAAGATTAAACAATAGATCGCTTACAGACTCTGTAAAATTGCGGTTGTCTCTTACCTGTTTGTTCAAACCCTAAACTAAAAACCCTGTCTCAACTCTATCTCCGAGTTGAGAATTTCTTGAACTACTCCCCATAGTTCGATCCTAGTTACAAATTAGATTTTATAATTAAAAGGTAAATTACAATAAAATAAAAGGAGAAGACACCCTAATTTACTATTCTGATTTAAACATAAACAAAAGAGTATGGCCAAAAAAAGGATGATCGTATTCAGCATGTTTCCCTTATTTGTTCCAAGCTGCTTCCTCTTTCCTCTTCGTTCTCAAATTAAGTTTTCTAATTTTGAAGCCACCAAAACCTATTACCAATCGATTGAAGAAAAGTTTCCATGGGTTTTGGTTTGAAAAGAGATATTAGTGAGGGGAAACTCATCCTGCTAAGCGGCGTGGTCTCACTTAATATCAGATGACCGAGATGCATAGTATTATTCAAACCATATTTTATGTCTGACTCGGAGTTTATGTTTTCCCCTTAAACTCTCGGGTGCTCAAAACATGATTTGTGTAGATTGAGAGTTAAGGTTTTATAGGTTTAGTAGGTTGGACGAATAAAGCTTTTGAAGACGTGCAGAAGGCAATGCTAGCTCTATATAGATGATATTTTCTTTTAAATTTCGTTGTGTTGTATTAAGATGGTTTGTCTATTTAGTACTATGATCATCCAATAGGTCAACTTCATATTTTTCTCTTGTTGTATTTTGTAATAATTATATTTGATAAAAACCTGAGAATCGATTAGGAGATTATGTAATTGAATATGAAATATTGATCTGGAAATGTAATCGGAAAAGTTGTTTTAATCTGTGCTGTTTTTATTTCATATTCATGTGCTTCTGATATTATAGATACCATTAACATCATCGTATTCTATCACCGGAAGTTAATACTATGGATGACTGTAGCATATGTAGTGTTTAGCTTCATGCCTCAAGATAAGGGTGTTACAATTTGGTATGAATTTTTGCCTTTCTGATTTTTTATTCGAACTCGACTATTGATTTTTGCTGATGATGATTAGTTTAAATAGGGTGTGATTTGAGAAAAATCGCTTTGTATTTCATATATTTTCTGAATTTCGATTTTGAATTTTTCAACCTGATATACTTGGCCAATGATTTTCGATTGATGGTGTTTTGATCCCTGACTAGTTCATCTCTGATATATTTCAAAATTCTTCAGGCTTTGAAATCTTCAACGTATGAACTGACTATACATGCTTAAAACTATCTGACTTTTAGTTTTTGAAAATGTGTAACGACCCGTAAATTTTATCGGTTTTAATAACGTAATTAACTGGAAATTTTATGGAATTTTAAATAATTGAATCTGGAAATAAAAATTTAATACTTGTATTACGTCTATTTTAACATAACAACCAGTAATTTTTCATCTGATAATATTGAATCTTATTTTATTGTGTAGTTTTAAATTCAAATCAGTTAAATATTTAATGATAATAAAATATTTTTCAAACCTGGATATTTTTATATAATAAATTTATAAATCATCTTCTGAGGGAGACGTCGTAATTTGTTTTCTCAAATTTGGACTTCTTTAGCTCCGTTTGTCTTATTTTCTGCAATTTTGCAGCATTTCCATTAGCGGAAATATGAATTTTTACAATTTGATCGTATCATTGATATCTGTGTACCGTTCTATTCGCCTTGTCGTGCTAATCCCGCAGTATATTTACTTCTGTATTTTGAGGCCCGATACGCGACAGAAATGATAAAAACTATACGTTGTATAGGTGCCAAAGAGTGACTTTACATTTTTCCTTGATTTTTAAAGCTATATCGTGCAACCCAAGCAAATTAATAACAATTAATTGCTTCAATATATTTCGCCGATTCTAGAGACTTGACATTATGATTATTTTTATTTTATTTACATATTCCCTGTCGGTTTCAACTAAGAATATTATATTATATATAAAGCTTTGTCTTCTGCCTATTCATTTTCAATTCTCCTCCAGTGCCTGCTTTCTCGTTTTGAATTATTTTCATGGCCGAGGTCTTTCCTCCTCTCCCCTTATGTTTTTCCCACCTTCCATTTTTCCATGCTTGCTTCCCCACCCGATCCAGACCTTAGCCCCTCCATTTGTAGCTGCTTTTCCTTCCATAGAAAATAATAATAATAAATTCAAAATGAAACGCATAGCACGAACAACTTCCTGAAGCCATGCAGCCATGACCAAACATTCCGACCTCTTCCTCTCCACACGTGCCTCCGCTTACCCTCCCACGCTGCCTCAGAAGCCTTTGCCCGGTCCTCTGTCCATCACTACACAGCAGGTATCTTTCTCTGTCCATCTCTACCTCGCCGTATCGCCATGCAGCCTTTGCGTATATATAGGTATATATGCCTCATATATATTTATATATGTGTGTGTTGTTTTTCCTGTTGTTGTCATATGTCTAAAAATATACCCATGCTGCACATATTGATATGCATTTCAGGGCGAAGTATGTTTTATCCAACCAAACCTAGCATATATGTTACATATATGGGTATTTGTACTAAAGTACAGTCTTCAAGTATCGTTAAGTTCAGAAAATATATGGAATTTTAATAGGCATTAAACTAAATACAGATTTTTTTAAGAATATATATATTTATAAGGTATTGATTTAAATATGACGCATATGTATATACGTTGTGAAAGAATGTTGGCTTTTAAGAAATTTATATATATATATTTATTTTAATGTGTGTTGTCTATGGAAAAAGTGTATACATATATAGATACTGTTACACTTTTAGTTTACCAAAATAGAGAATAATCAATTCTAAACTTGTTTCACAAGTTTATCAATCATATTTCCACTACTCTGTAAGTCTGTATCAGCTAATTTAAGCAATAGGTATGTCATAATTAAATTACAACAACAAACTAACACCCGAAGTAATAATAACTATAGAAACAGATCAAACGTTATACTATTTAAAGAAATAGCACAACGTAAAAAGAAAAAGTTATATATGTAAATATATAAATCAATTTATAAGCCTAACCGGTTTGAAGAAGGAAATTCCATCTGAGGCTTGTCGTAACAATTTCCTTAAGACTTTATTTAAAGTCTCCCAAGATACAACAGACTTAATCTGCACGAGATTGTAATGAGTATGTCAACTCTGTGATATGTATTGAGCAGTAGAGGAAGGAAGCAAAGGAAAAAAAAAGAATCGGATTGGATTGAGAATGCAATCGATATTCTTTTCTATTTATAGTTTCGTCCATATCCCTTCAAATAGTCGTGTCTGCTTGACGGGTCGCACCCGTTGCCTTTAATCGCTACTTTTCATTAACAGGTCGCACCCACTTGCTACTTGTATCTGCTCGAGTCGCACCCGCTCACGTCTAACGGGTCGCACCCGTTTCTATTCGCCCATGGGTCGCGCATCTTTAGTCATTACGTGTCCGCTTCCGAATAGATCTGCACCTGTTCGTTTTGCATGCAACTGTCAAAAAACCCGGCCCAGTTTTGCAGTAAAAGTAGGAACATATTAGATCCAAACCCCAACCCGGACAGGTTTGGTTCAGTTCGGTCGGACGGAAGGCGGGGCGCGCGCGTGTGGTGGTGATGCATGATCTCCCTCCTCACAATGAAGCCTACATTTGGGTGCCCATAGGCCCCAACCCCTTCATTGCAAATCCATATATATACAAGTATAGCTTAGCAATTTTTAGTGATATGGGACTTATGTATATTTTCATTCAATAGGAATTCCAACAATCCCCCACATGAACGATAATATACATATCCCCCACACAAAGCGAAATATCATAGAGCACATATGGAATAATGCGTTATCGTGGATAAGTAGATATTTCACTTTGAAATTTCCCTAGTTAAAACTTATCGGATCTACTTGGCTAATCGGTGAATTATTTCATCTTGAACCGTCGGCCTTTATTGTATATCTAGACAATAAGCTTTACGAAGCATCGATTCCCTTCACATCCAATCTCTTGGTTATGTTCATTTTGGTCCTGAACAATTTTTTGGTTGTGCGAGTATTTTTAGAGAATAAAAGCCTTTAATATTCTCATAGAGCCGACCCAGCTCACACTAACATAGGTGATCGCAACCATTAAGAGTATCATACATATACCCCACTTGTTATTTCCAAGATATGGTCATCATTAAAAAACATAGTTTTAACCTTTAAATACTTCTGCAGGCATGTATTTATATTGTGCACCATAGGAATGGAGTTGGGTTATGTCCACGCAAATGCATTAAGTCTTGAGTTACTCATAACTGGTTTGCCTATTGATCCTAGTCCGTGGGATCTCCAGTCGCTGGGATAGGTTTCCGTATAAGATAACTTTGGTGGTTTAGGCTTTTAAACTCATTCCCCTCGATGCGCAGTCAATTTCCTCTCTTGATAAACCTTTAGTAAATGGATCCGCTAGGTTATCATTTGTTCTCACATAATCTATGGAAATAGTTCCATTTGAGAGTAACTGCCTAACTATGTTATGGCGTCGACGAATGTGTCGTGACTTTCCATTATACACAAAGTTGTGTGCTCTACTTAGCGTAGCTTGGTTATCACAGTGTATGCATATGGCCGGTACAGGTTTAGGCCAAAACAGAATATCTTCTAAAAAGTGATGAAGCCATTCTGTTTCTTCGCCTGCTTTATCTAAAGCGATGAACTCTGATTCCATAGTGGATCGAGCTATGCATGTTTGTTTAGTAGATTTCCATGACACTACTGCCCTTGCTAAGGTAAAAACATAACAACTTGTTGATTTTGATTCCTCTGAATCAACAATCCAATTTGCATCACTATATCATTCTAAGACGGCGGGATATTTTCCATAATGTAAGGAATAATTTGTGGTATTTTTTAAATATCCAAGCAATCTCTTTAGTGCTTTCCAGTGTTCCTTTCTTGGATTGCTTGTATACATGCTCAGTCGACTTACTGCATAAGCTATATCTGGTCTTGTGCAATTCATCAGATACATGAGACATCCTATTGCACGAGAGTATTCCAGTTGCATTACTCTCTCATTAGTGTTTTTATGCAGTACTTCTGATGGATTAAAAGGTGTTCTTACTCCTTTAATTCCAAAATTTTGAAATTTTTCAATCACTTTGTCTACATAGTGTGACTGAGGTAATTCAATTCCATTAGGCGTTCTTATGATTTTGATTTCCAAAATAATGTCTGCAGCTCCTAAGTCTTTCATATCGAAATTGCTAATTAACATCTTTTTTATGGTCTCTATTACCTGAGTATTTGGACCAAATATCAACATATCATCCACATATAAACAAATCATCACATATGATTGTCCAATTTGTTTATAATAAACACACTTATCGCATTCATTTATACGAAAACCATTTCTTATCATGACACTATCAAATTTTGCGTGCCATTGTTTTGGAGCTTGTTTTTGTCCATACAATGATTTTACTAATCTACAGACTTTGTTTCATTTCCTTTGGAAACAAAACCTTCAAATTGCTCCATGTAGATCTCCTCATCGATATCTCCATTTAAGAATGCTGTCTTTACATTCATTTGATGAATTTATAGATTATAGATCGATACAATTGCTATTAGCATTCTTATTGAGGTTATTCGTGTTACCGGCGAATATGTATCAAAGAAGTCTACTCCTTCTTTTTGGCAACCTTTGGCTACTAATCTGGCTTTATACTTGTCGATAGAGCCCATCTGCTTTCATTTTCTTCTTGAAAATCCATTTACATCCAATAGGTTTTATTCCAGGTGGAATATCAACAATCTCCCAAGTTTTATTACTTAGAATTGAATCAATTTCACTTTGAATTGCTTCTTTCCAACATGACGATTTAGAAGATGACATTGCTTCCTTGTACGTTTTAGGTTCGTGTTCTAACACATATGTGAAAAAAATCCAAACCAAATGTTTTGGAAGTCCTAGCCCTTACGCTTCTTCTTGGTTCAACTTCTTCAATCTCATGATGAGTTTCATCTTCACGTGAATTGCTTGATTCTTCTCTTGTCCTTTTAAGGACATTATTCCCTTCATTTCTTTTATGTAGAAACACGTCTTCAAAGAATGAGGCATCTCTAGATTCCATGATTGTATTTACATGAATGTCAGCTATATTATACTTGAATACCAAAAATCTGTAGGCACTACTATTTTGGGCTGGCCCTAAATAGTAACAATCTGCTGTTTTTGGTCCAAGTTTGACTTTCATGGGAGGCGGAACTGGAACTTTTGCCAAGCACCCCCGCACTTTGAGGTATTTAAAACTTGGCTTGTGTCCTTTCCATAAATCATATGGAATTGTTCATGTTTTATTGTGAGGGACTTTGTTTAATATGTGATTAGACATATTTAAGGCTTCCCCCCACAAATTCATCGGAAGACCAGAGATTAAAAGCATGGCATTAAACATGTCTTATAACATTTTGTTTTTCCTCTCGGCGACACCATTTTGTTGTGGTGAATATGGAGCTGTTTTTTAATGAATTATACGATTTTCAACACAGAACAGTTCAAATGGTGATTCGTATTCTCCACCTCGATCAGATCTCAAAATCTTGATCTTTTTATTTAACTGATTTTCTACCTCAGCTTTGTACTTCATAAACGATGTAATTGCTTCATCCTTACTATTTAAAAGAATACATAGCAATATCGTGTATAGTCATCAATAAAAGTGATAGTACTTTTTCCCACCTCTTGTAGGTAATGATTTAAAATCACATAAATCTGTACGAACCAAACATAGTGGTTCGGTGCTTCTATCAACAGATTGAAATGGTTTTCTAACCATTTTTGCTTCTACACATGTCTCACATTTGTAGTTCTTATCTACTTGGAATTTCGAAATTAATCCCAAGTATGATAATGTTTTCATTTTCGAAAATTTATGTGTCCTAATCTATCATGCCGTAGTAAAATTTCGTGTTCAAGCAAGTAAGAAACTTCAATTTTATTAATAGCACAATCAGAATACATAGTTTATTGCCGATAACGGCTACATTTGCCTTAAATAGGCCATCACATAAATATCCCCTTCCAATATACATTCCATCCATGGACAGAACCATCTTGTCTGACTCGAACATCATTTTGAATCCTTTCTTTGATAGCACTGCACCAGAGATGAGATTCTTGCGTATGTATGGAATGTGGAGCACACATTCAACTTGACAGTTTTTCCAGAAGTAAACTTGAGGATTACTGTGCCACTGCCTTCGATCATGGATACTGTAAAATTACCCATATAGAGTTTTTCTTCGTGATCAAATTTTTGGTATGTAGAAAATATGGATTTGTCAGAACAGACATGACGAGTAGCGCCAATGTCTACCCACCATTGGTTAGGATTCTAAACAAAATTGCATTTAGATACAACTGCCGAGAAGTTGGAATCGTCTACTTCCATGTTGTCTACTATATTTGCCTCTTTGTTACGGTCCTTTTTGAGTCTGTAATCTCTAGCAGCATGTCCAACTTTTCCACGAACCCAACACTCACCATTAAACTTTTAGGTTCGTTTGTTTTCTTTTGGTTTGTTGTCTGGAGCTTTCCTTTTCTTCTGGAAATTCTTCTTTTTGTTTTTGGTCTTTGAACCTTTAGACACAAATGCCTCCTCGCTTTGTTTTGTAACTCCACGGTTATCTGCCTCAATTTTCAGTCGGACTATGAGATCCTGTAAAGAGATTTCCTTCTTCTTATGCTTTAGATAATTGCGGTAATCACTCCATGACGGCGGCAGTTTTTCCGTGAAGGCTTCGACCAAAAACGATTCTCCAACCTTATGACCTTCCGCTTCAAGTTCGTGAATGATGATTTGCAGTTCATGCAGTTAAGCAGTCACCGGTTTGGATTCAATCATTTTTTAGTCCATGAATTTGTCTACAACGAATTTCTTAAGACTGATATTATGCGTCTTATACTTCATGGCAAGTGCATTCCAGAGTGCTTTTGCTATCTTTAGAGGCTGATATATTTTGTATAGCACCTTCTCGAGACAATTCAGAATATAGTTTCTGCATAGAAAATCGGAATGCTTCCACATATCACATCTGATTCCTTTCCTGGTGCAGGAATTGGTTCCTCCTCCTCGAGATACCGTTGCAGACCGAGTGTGGTGAGATAAAATAACATCTGATTCTGCCATGTTAGAAAATCGTCACCATCTTTTTTAAAAGGATCGGGCATATTGTGTGTAGTAGCCTTTGTTGATAATTCAACTGTTGCCATCTCTGTTTTAGCAAAAAACAGGAAAGTCTTATAATGCTATACGTCTAGTATACCAAAACAGAGAATAATCAATTATAAACTCGTCTCACAAGTTTATCAATCAGATTTCCACTACTCTGGAAGTCTGTACTAGCTAAATTAAGCAATAGGTATGTTGTAATTAAATTACAACCACAAACTATCAGCTATAGTAATAATAATTATAGCGAATACTATTTAAAGAAATAGTACAGCGTAGAAATAATAATGATATATATAAATAAATATATAAATCAATTATAAACCTAACCGGTTTGAAGAAGGAAATTCCGTCTGAGGCTTGTCGTAACAATTTTCTTAAGACTTTATTTAAAGTCTCCCAAGATACAATAGACATAATTTGCACGAGATTGTAATGAGTATGTCAACTCTGTGATATATTGTATAGAGCAGTAGAAAAGAAGAGGCATAAGAAATTAGAATTGGAATGGAATGAGAATGTGATCAGGATTCTCTCCTATTTATAATTTCGTCTGCATCCCTTCAAACAGTCACGTCCGCTTGACGGGTCACACCCGTTGCCTTTAATCACTACTGTTCGTTAACAGGTCGCACCCGCCTACTACTTGTATCTACTCGCATCGCGCCTACTTATGTTTGGCCATGCCTCTTTAGCCGTGCCGCATCTGCTCGCGTCTAACGGGTCGCACCCGCTTCTGTTCGCCCATGGGTCGCGCCTCTTAAGTCATTCCGCGTCCGCTTCCAAACAGATCCGCACATGTTCGTTTAGCCTGCAACTGTCAGAAAACCCGGCCCAATTTTACAGTAAAAATAGGATCATATTAGATCCAAACCCAAACCCAAACCCAAACCCGAACCCGAGCCCGAACCCGAGCCCGGTCTGGTTCGGTTCGGTCCAATGGACAGCGGCGCGCGTGCATGTGTGGTGGTGATGCATGATCTCCCTCCTCACAACGAAGCATACATTTGGGTGCCCCTACGCCCCAACCCCTTCATTGCAAAACCATATATATACATGTGTAGCTTAGCAATTTTTGGCGATGTGGGACTTATGTATATTTTCATTCAATAGGAATTCCAACAATCCCCCACATGAAAGATAATATACATATCCCCCATACAAAGCGAAATATCATAGAGTACATATGGAATAATGCTTTATCGTGGATAAGTAGATATGTGATTTTGAACTTTCCCCAGTTAAAACTTATCGGATCTACTTGGCTAAACGGTGAATTATTTCATCCTGAACCGTCGGCCGTTATTGTATATCCAGACAATAAGCTTTACGAAGCATTGATTCCCTTCACATCCAATCTCTTGGTTATGTTCATTTTGGTCCTGAACAATTTTTGGTTCTGCGAGTGTTTTTAGAGAATAAAAGCCTTTAATATTCTCATAGAGCCGACCCAACTCACACTAACATAGGTGATTGCAACCATTAAGAATATCATACATATACCTCACTTGTTATTTCCAAGATATGGTCATCATTAAAAAAACATAGTTTTAACCTTTAAATACTTCCGTAGGCATACATTTATAGTGTGCACCATATGAATGGAGTTGGAAAATGTCCATGCAAATGCATTACGTCTTAAGTTACTCAAAACTGGTTTGCCTATCGATCCTAGTCCGTGGGATCTTCGGCCGCTAGGACAGGTTCCGTATAAGACAACTCTTGGTGGTTTAGGCTTTTAAACCCATTCCCCTCAATGCGCAGTCAATTTTCACTCTTGATAAACCCTTAGTAAATGGATCCGCTAGGTTATCATTTGTTCTCACATAATCTATGGAAATAGTTCCATTTGAGAGTAACTGCCTAACTGCGTTATAGCGTCGACGAATGTGTTGTGACTTTCCATTATACACAAAGTTGTGCGCTCTACTTAGCGCAGCTTGGTTATCATAGTGTATGCATATAGCCGGTACAGGTTTAGGCCAAAATGGAATATATTCTAAAAACTGACGAAGCCATTCTGCTTCTTCGCCTACTTTATCTAAAGCGATGAACTCTGATTCCATAGTGGACCGAGCTATGCATGTTTGTTTAGTTGATTTCCATGCCACTGCTGCCCATGCTAAGGTAAATACATAACCACTCGTTGATTTTGATTCCTCTGAATCAGCAATCTTTGCATCACTATATCCTTCTAAGACGGCAGGATATTTTCCATAATGTAAGGAATAATTTGTGGTATTTTTTAAATATCCAAGCACTCTCATTAGTGCGTTCTAGTGTTCTTTTCCTGGATTTCTTGTATATCTGCTCAGTCTACTTACTACATAAACTATATCTGGTCTTATGCAATTCATGTGATACATGAGACATCCTATTACACGAGAGTATTCCGGTTGCATTACACTCTCAGTACACTCGCTAGGTTATCATTTGTTCTCACGTAATCTTTGGAAATAGTTCCATTTGAGAGTAACTGCGTAACTGTGTTATGGCGTCGACGAATGTGTCGTGACTTTCCATTATACACAAAGTTGTGTGCTCTACTTAGCGCAGCTTGGTTATCACAGTGTATGCATATGGCCGGTACAGGTTTAAGCCAAAACGGAATATCTTCTAAAAAGTGATGAAGCCATTCTGTTTCTTCGCCTGCTTTATCTAAAGCGATGAACTCTGATTCCATAGTGGATCGAGCTATGCATGTTTGTTTAGTAGATTTCCATGACACTACTGCCCTTGCTAAGGTAAAAACATAACAACTTGTTGATTTTGATTCCTCTGAATCAACAATCCAATTTGCATCACTATATCATTCTAAGACGGCGGGATATTTTCCATAATGTAAGGAATAATTTGTGGTATTTTTTAAATATCCAAGCAATCTCTTTAGTGCTTTCCAGTGTTCCTTTCTTGGATTGCTTGTATACATGCTCAGTCGACTTACTGCATAAGCTATATCTGGTCTTGTGCAATTCATCAGATACATGAGACATCCTATTGCACGAGAGTATTCCAGTTGCATTACTCTCTCATTAGTGTTTTTATGCAGTACTTCTGATGGATTAAAGGTGTTCTTACTCCTTTAGTTCCAAAATTTTAAAAAATTTCAAACACTTTGTCTACATAGTGTGACTGAGATTGATTCAATTCTAAGTAATAAAACTTGGAAAATTGTTTTTATTCCACCTGGAATAAAACCTATTGGCTTTAAATGGATTTTCAAGAAGAAAATGAATGCAGATGGCTCTATCGACAAGTATAAAGCCAGATTAGTAGCCAAAGGATATCATCAAAAAGAAGGAGTATACTTCTTTGATACATATTCGCCGGTAACACGAATAACCTCTATAAGAATGCTAATAGCAATTACAGGCTAAACGAACGGGAATAAACCACACATGTCAGACTCAAACCAAACAAATGGGCAAACTGTTATTGGGGTGAATAAGAAAAAGGAAGAAAGAAATAAAACAAAACAAAATCTTGCAGCGGAACGATAAAATATAATAATCAAATAAACTGTTCACGAAGATATTTTACAAAATATTCAATTATACTTATACAATACATATCAGAGTTACACATACCAGAGGAAAATAAATAATGCAGCGGAACAGTATGAATGCAGTGGAATAATATAATAAATAATAGTAATACAAATCTTCGTCTTCGTCCTTCAGAGATAAATTCTTCGAAAACTGAAGGGTCAGACTGACCCGAGCGAATTGAAAAGACAACACACTCGAGTCGGAACTAAAAGATCTTATGTAAGTTAAATCAACGGTAAATAATATGAGTGGAACGGCGTCAGAGATGTTTACGGGATTTGACATCTCCTATCCAGTGTTTGACGTGAGTGCAGTAACTAAGAGATGTTCGGGATTCACATCTCCTAAGGATCCATTAAACTATTTACTATGTAGTAATATTTCGCTATTATAATAATGCCTATATTAAAATAAACTTACTTTTAAATAGCGTTAAGAAGTGACCCAATATTCCCCTTAACACGTAATAGTCCCAGTAGTCCATCCAGTATCATAGTCCCTCATGATCGGGAAGCCACCAGAGGATACTACAGGGGCTACGGGATAAAACCTAACTCGTACAAGGCACGCTAGGGTAGGTGACACGGATCAACTAGGAAATGCCAGGGTAGATATACCAATTACGCTTCCGGACCGGTGGTAACGCGTAGCAGCTACTACCGCCCACCTCGAGCCACACCCCCAAAATCAAAAGGGCCCAAATCAATCACAAAGTAATAAAATAGTATCGAAGAAGTGTGTTCGATAAAAGGTGCTACCTTCTTAGCCCGTCGATCGTGCCTGTTTTGGCCACCTTATGCCAACTCACGGGAGTCGGGTCCACGTATATACCTCAAAGGAACGCCGCCACCATCCTACTTCATTCTGGAATCTCCACCGCGTACACGGTTGTTAAAGTGGTTTTCGAAGTTGGTAGAGAGTATGACAACTTCTGATCCCGGTCTCCTTAACAACCAAACGTTATTATAACACCGCGGTCTTTTCAAAATAGTTTATAGTTCTAACCAGAATATAATATCCATTTCCAAACTATAAAAATACCATATCATTTCCATTTCAAAAACCCAAATCAATATGATATCATCGTTATGAAACCGAAATCAATATAATATCATTTTTTATTTCAAATGTATCCCTTTTCCAAAATCATAGCACTTTCGAATTTATACACTTCGCAACCAAACATTTGAAATTATAACACTTTTAAAACATAATACTTTGAAATTCATAACTTCGTAACACTTCAATTTCGATAAAACATTTCAATTTTGATATATCTCAAGGCTTTAAATATTCCAAAATTTCAAAACTAAATTTGATAATTTCGATTCAACAATTAAATTTTCTATATTTAGTTTTGAAATATTTTACATAATAAATCCCTTATCATTTAAATAAAACTCAAATTACAAATGACTAAATATTTTCTTCAATTCATTTATACTTGAAATAATCATTTAATTCACCTTGACCCCAAAATCAAGTTATAATAATTATACCTTTTAAAATTTCCAATTTAATAAATTTAAAATCAACCTTTTTTTAGTTCAATTCTTAAATAAATTTAATTTCAAATAAATCTCCAATTTATCTCCCAACCTTAATTTATTTAAATCATTATACACTCTATATTAAAATAAAATTTAAATACTTACTCACATTTATTCTAATAAAAATCAAACTCTATTATTTGATTCAATTCTTATTTAACAAACTTATACATAACTTAAATTCAAGCATTTAACTATATATAAAAAAAATATAATATTTACATAATATCAAAAATCAATATATTTTAAACCATATATTTCTTTCCAAAACCATAGAAATCATTTTCAAAATAATTTAGATATAGACCACGGTGTCTGCATATAATTTTCTACCCTATGTTCAAGTGATACGGATATTTATCATTTCAATCCGTAATTTAAAATAAAAATACGGTTATATATCATTTCAAACCGCAATCCAGAATGAAATAAAAATGCCAAAAACTTGCAGTTTATAACAATATACAATACAACATCCATTCATCCAATATCAATCATCAACCATTTATCACAATCATCATCCAATTCAAATGATAACATCAATATAGAACATATAATAAATAACAGGTATTTACTGGCAGTTTATATTCAATAATAAATTAAATAACAATTAAACTGGCAGTTTATATGCAATAATAAATTAAATAACAATTTAATTCAATAAATTCAATTTAACTGGAATGATGATAAAAATATACCAAACAATCATAAATAAATTTCTAATCACATCAGAAATTAATTTAACACACATAAGAAATTTTAGAAGAAGGTGAGTGTTGATCATGCATCACCACCACACACCCAGCGCGCCGCCGCCTTCCGTCCGACCGAACCGAATCGGGCCGGGCTCGGGTTCGGGTTTGGGCTTGGATCTAATATGATCCTATTTTTACTACAAAACTGGGTCGGGTTTTCTGACAATTGCAGGCTAAACGAACAACTGCGGATCTGTTCGGAAGGGGACGCGGAATGACTGAAGAGGCGCGACCCATGGGCGAACAGAAGCGGGTGCGACCCTGTTAGACGCGATCGGGTGCGGCCCGACTGAAGAGGCGCGACCAAACATAAACAGTCGCCTAGTATACAAAATAGAGAATAATCAACTATAAACTCGTCTCGTAAGTTTATCGATATGATTTCCACTACTCTGGAAGTCTGTATTAGCTAAATTAAGCAATAGGTATGTCATAATTAAATTACAACCACAAACTATCAACTATAGTAACAACAACTATAGCGATAGATCAAACGTTATACTATTTAAAGAAATAGTACAGCGTAGAAACGAAAATGATATATATAAATAAATATATAAATCGATTATAAACCTAATCAGTTTGAAGAAGGAAATTCCGTCTGAGACTTGTCGCAATAATTTCTTAAGACTTTATTTTTTTTTAATGAAAACCGGAGTGACTGAAGAGGCGCGACCCATGGGCGAATAGAAGCAGGTGCGACCCGTTAGACGCGAGCGTGTGTGGCCCGATTGAAGAGACGCGGCCAAACATAAGAATGTGCAGTTTATAATTGATTATTATCAGTTTTAGTATACTAAAAGTATAACATCTTAAGACTTTATTTAAAGTCTCCCAAGATACAACAGACGCATTCTGCACGAGATTGTAATGAGTATCTCAACTTTGTGATATGTATTTAACAGTAGAGGAAGGAAGCAGAGGAAAAAACAAGATCGGATTGGATTGAGAATGTGATCAGTATTATCTCATATTTATAGTTTCGTCTGCATCCCTTCAAATAGTCGCGTCCTCTTGACGGGTCGCATCTGTTGCCTTTAATCGCTACTGTTCGTCAATAGGTCGCAGCCGCTTGCTACTTGTATCTGCTCGCGTCGCGCCTACTTATGTTTGGCCATGCCTCTTCAGTCGGGCCGCACCCGCTCGTGTCTAACAGGTCGCACCCGCTTCTGTTCGCATATGGGTCGTGCCTCTTCAATCATTCTGTGTTCGCTTCTGAACAGATCTGCACCTGTTCTTTTAGCCTGCAACTGTCAGAAAACCCGGCCTAGTTTTGCAGTAAAAATAGGATCATATTAGATCCAAACCCAAACCCGGCCCAATTCGGTCGGACGGATGGCGGCGCGCGTGTGCGTGTGTGGTGATGATGCATGATCTCCCTCCTCACAACGAAGCATACATTTGGGCGCCCCTAGGTCCCTACCCCTTCATTGCAAAGCCATATATATACAAGTATAGCTTATCAATTTTTGGTGATGTGAGACTTATATATTTTCAATCAATAGGAATTCTAACACATACTGTATATTTTATAAGGTATAGGATATGTTATCTACAGATAGTAATATGATCTGAGTACCTAAGTTTATGGAAGTGGTTATGATGTATAAGTTATATAAAGGGTATATAAAATCTATTAGTTATAAAAATTTATATATGCGTGAGGTCAGGTAATTATGTTGATTACAAGTATAATACAATATGTTAGTTGAAAAAAACAAAAAAAAACGTCTACACCAGTATATATATATAGTTATAATTTGATTTTGTAGTGTGTTAATATACGTTATATTATAAAGTAATATATATTAAAGTTGTTTATAGTATAAATTTTGTTGAGGCTATATATACACTACAAGGAAAAAGGCATTTTCCGACGGCCGAGAACCATCGGAGGCCGCTGGAAGCTGTCGGAAAATGCCGTAGGAAAATAAGGCTTATGAGTGCAGTGTTTCCAACGGCTTCCGACACATCTCGCCGTTCGTATTTTCAACGGCTTCCGACGGATTCGACACTTGTCGGAAGCAGTTGGAAAAATTGATCTGAAAGCGATCGGAAGCCGTTGGAAAAATATAACCTGAAAGCTATCGGAAGCCTTCAGAAATCTACTGCAATTTTTTTCATATTTCTACTGCGATATAGCCTTCCATCCACATTTTCCATACAAACACTATTCCACCAATACTGCAGAATCCATTATATAATATTCCAACCAAATATCAAAAGCCAAACTATATACAATTCACCAAACAAAAAATACATAAAATTAAGTCAAAACACATAATTTTACAACAAAACAGCTAAGTTTATCATAACATAGTACACAAATCAACAACTACATCCACCATCTACCAAATCATACAAAATAGAAAAAACATACCGACCAAAGTAATTAATCAATCTCCTCTAGAACCAGAGTCGGCAAAGGAAGGGAACCGGCCACCATACTGCTGCATATACTCGGCGATACGCTGGTCTAGCAACTTTATGGTCTCTATGGCCTGCCGACGGTTCTGCTCCTCCAGCTTTAAATAAAAGGGGTTTTTGAAAGTATTTGAAGTATAAAAAGGGTTTTTGAAAGTATTTGAAGTATAAAAAGGGAATTTATACAAGTATGAGATTTAAATAAAAGATCTAAAGCACTTTACTTGTATAGTTGAAATAAAGAATAGTATCTTTACATTTTTATTTATTAAAAGCGTTTTAT
This sequence comes from Allium cepa, assembly GCA_030765085.1. Lineage (NCBI taxonomy): Eukaryota > Viridiplantae > Streptophyta > Magnoliopsida > Asparagales > Amaryllidaceae > Allium > Allium cepa. Next base: position 858,933,409 of record CM060940.1, read on the forward strand.
CTTAAGTTTAAAATATTCTTTATTTGTAGATATCTCATAGAAAATTTGTATATACATAAATTAAATATAAACATAGCATATTAATATAAAAGCTTGAGTAATTAATATAAATACATAAGAGATATAAGTGTTAAACACTTGTAAATATTTCCTTCTTGCATATTAACAATTGTAAGATAATAAATTTATGCATTGACAAATGTAAGCATAGTTAACAAGTGGCATAAGTCTCTCTTTAAATTGAGATAAATAATATTGTGTTAAAAGAGAAAACTTGATTTTAGTTCAAAGCTGAAAACATTTCTCCCCAAAACCTGAAACAAAACTGGAAATAAAATCAAAATTTAACAGGAAGCTTTACTGTTTCTACCTGATCAAGCAAAGTAAGCTAATTCAAAGAAATCAACAAAAGCTTCAACTCATAACAATCAAGTTCAGATCAAGCAAAAAGATTTAAGATTAATACAAAATCAAAGCACGATTCAATCAAATAACAAAACAAGTTTCAGCTTCAATGCATGAGGTTCCAGATTCAAAAGCAAACCTGTTCTCTGTTCTCTTTAACAAGCGAGTGAACTTTATTTTAAAAACTTGAATCTGGTATAAATCATGATATTTGTGGCAAAAATATGAAGTTGTTGTGAAAATGTTTGAATAGATGATAAAAATATGCCTTCATGTCTATATATATATATATATATATGTATGTATGTATGTATGTATGTATGTATGTATGACTGGATATATATCTGTGCATATACATTCTCTCTGTTATGTTTTTTGTCAGGCTTGAGATTTTATTATAAAAATTCATATCTACCAATTTATACAAATTCGAGCTAGAATTTCTAAATAAATTTTGATTGAAACAGTATACCATCAATGTTAAAAATAAATTCAAGATTTTATGGTGTGAATTTATTTCAAGAATGAGGAATAATAATCGAAATCAAAATAGTTTAAAATCCAACATCTGGATTTCAAGTTATGATTATATGAATGGATTCGAATTGTAAAACTGTGAATTTTGATGTAAAGATCAGGATTTTTTAACTTTGAAAATCATGCGGATTCTCGTGTTCAACATAATTGGGGTTTATGTCAATTCACAACGAATGGGGATAGGTCGAGCTTTGTGATTGGCATGGAAGGAAGCCTAGGTGATTGGGATCTCAGGAAAATTGGTATTTTATTTGCCTAATCGATGGATCGTCGGTACGAGATGATTTTAGGGTTTTTGGTTGCGTTTGGGTCGGGGTTCTTTCATGGGTGATCGCTACGTCGTGCCAGCATCGAGATGGACAAATGGTGGGGGAATATAAAGATGGAGGTCAGGTGAAGGTCCGGGCATGATGAGGGTATCTTCAGTGGATGGAGATGGGAGAATTTGAGTGATTGATGATCGCGTTTTTCAGTCTGATGGGTTCAAACTCATGCATTTTGATTTCTTGGGACGGTCCGGGATTCAGGGTGATCGGTGGAGATGTTAGGGTCGTCGACGATTTGCCTGAAGTCGCAGCATCAATCGAAGTTCTGGCGATTGAACGTGCACGTGCACGCATGCACGTTAATGTCTGGTGAAGGCTAGATGTCGGATTTCTCGGTGATGAGCTCGAGGAAATTGATGATCGACTCGAACGAGATGAAAAACGCGAGTGGTGCTCGGGTATTTTGGTATTTTGACTCAGGTCTGATTTCATGTATTTCTAGGTTTAATTGTAAAGAAGTGTACCAGGCTTTAAAAGTAAAGAACTCAAGTTTTCAAAGGTTTTAAAGTTACTTAAATGATTAGTTTTCAAAAGAAAATGTTTAACCAGGTTTTAGATTTTATTTAAGGAAAGTAAGTTTTTAAAAGATATGACAGTTAAATTCCAGGAATATTAAATTTATTACACAAGTTTGAAAAGTTTTCAAAGATTTTGAATGTTAAAGTTAAATATTTAATTTATTTTGTTTAAAGTAAATTTTATATTTTTAATCATGTAATTGAGCCAAATGTTTTTCTAATGTTTTAATTGGGTAATTAATGAAGATAAAGAATTTATCTTTAATTAAGGTTGTGATTAATTAAAAATAAATAGTTAGTGATATTAATTTAAATTAAATCACTTAAATGAGGTTAATGAAGGTTAATTAATTAATGTTAATAATCAAGGAATAATTACTTAATAAAATAATTAGTGGATAGTTAATGAATGTAATTTTAAAGAACATTAACTAGTAATTATGAGATGACTAATTAATTTAAGATAATTAATTGGTTTAATTAAGTAAGTATAATCACTTTGAAATTGATTAAGTATAATGACTTAATGTAACAAATAGAGAGTAATTACTTAGAGTAAGTAATTGATGGATAATTGCAGAAAGTAATTAATTGAAAGGAAATTACTTAAAGGAAGTAATTAAGAATTAGTTACTTAGTGTAATTAATTAAAGAACTAATTAATATAATTAATTAAAGGGTTAGTTAAGTAATTAAAGGATAGTTAATTACTGGATGTGAGTAATTAAGGTTAATTAATGAATATGATTAAAATTGGTAATTAAGTTGAGATTGAACATCTAATTTATCTTGTTTAAGGATGATTGAATGGTATTGAATGATTAGATTTATATCTAGTCTGATAACTTGTAATGTATTGTGATATGCTATGATGGGTTGTACTGTGATATTGTGAGTTTTCTATCGATAATTGATTTGCTGTGTAACTATGATACCTTGTATTATAGTTGATTTGTATCCACTTAAACTGGAATTAAGATGACATTAGATTGGAAAAGACCTGGGTCGGGTATTTGTAAATACCCGAAACCACTTTGATTTGTAATCTACAATAATTCTTTATAGATTTGATATGTGAAATCAATAGGCTGGAGTGGAATAATTTAAGTAAACTGGACCATTGAAACTAAGTAAGGGTACTTAGAGATTGTTTGTGAAATAAGTGATTGGCTTTAACAAGAAAAGAATTCGTAGTAAGGTACGAGTTACCTCGGGTTTTTAAATAAGTTTTATGCATTAGTATTTCATGCTAGATGGGTTTACTCACGCTAGTTTCCAACCTGATCCGGGTGTTACTTGGATGTAATGCTCGGGTCAGACCGAGTATTACAGATTTTCAGGATAAGACGTTCTGGAGCTCAGAAGGCGAGCTGGATGGCAGGAACGTATGGAGTTTACCGCCGTGTATTGAGATTGTTATGGTATTAGTCTGAGACAGGTTGATATAACTGTCTAGTCTATTTGTAATGAATGTAACTCTGATGTATTGTTGTAAAAGTAACAATTACAGCTTTTTTCGTATAAATGCTATTATTTGTTATTATATTTTGATCCGCTGCGAAATGTGAGATGCTGTTGTAGTCTGTTCTTCTTCTTCCTTCTTTCTTCTTTCTTTAACAATCTGGGATTTCGGTGTCGGAAATTTCAGGTCGTCACGATTAATAATTTTTGATAAATTGACAAGCACCGTTGTCCCAGTAGTTAAGTGATTTGGCTTTGGTGCGAGAGCTCACAAGTTCAAAATTTGCGTAGCGTTATTCGAACGTTTATTGACATGTGAAATGTTGTCACAGTGATTTGCTGTATATAATGTACCAAATCAAAAAAAAACTGATAAATTTCAAAAGGTTCAAAAAGTCAACAACCATCTTTTCTAGAGTAAATTTCTTACCAAATTTAATATAGGTATTTTTATTAAAGAAAATCAATGAAAATCAGAGTTATTTCTAAAATTTCTAAATCCAAAAGAGGTTGTGAAAATTTATTTTCTGCAAGGGGTTTTGTAAAATGATGAAAATGCAAATTATAAAATCAGTGGAAAATGCAAATATGATCTCAAATGAAGTGATTTCTAATACTACTTATACTCTACTTGCCAAAAATTATATATTATTAAATAAGGAAGTCATGTACTCCTCAATATCACTCGAGTTGGTTCACAAAGTTTTCAGCAACCATTTATATCAGACAATGGCAAAATCATTTATATCAAAAAAGCACAAACAGATAAAAATTCTCCGGCCGCTTATTAGTCATGAAGAAAGGCAATGAAAGTTAATCAATATAACAAAGCAATTGACCATTCCTAAACCACTATTTGAAAGCTTTAAGCCCGTAATTTAGTTCAGCACAATACATGAAACTTTTAGATATTCAAAATTTCCATTGCCCAAAATTCCTTTCAAGTCAAGATAATGAATTGCTTAATGATTATATTTGAAATACTACAACTTATTTGGATAGAACGAAGATAATTTTCAAGAAATGTACTGAAATGATTATTATTTTTCAAGATATTACAAAATGAATCAACAAAAAATCAAAACAATAAATTTGTAGTTTTATCGGTTACCTATTTAGAACTTTAAGAATTTCAAAATTCGGAGTAAATATGTTCAAATTATGATCAAATTACTATAGTTGTGTTGGGAAGTTATGAAACGGTTTTCAATCAATGTTTTGAATGATTTGTAGTTTTTCAGTGGTTTAAGTTCAAACTCTGGAAAAACACGAAATATAAAACTTATAGAATTTCTAATCTATTTTCAATAACATCTTGAGTTTAGCAAATCAGAGTTTAAGGGGTTCGAGATATGGCATTTATAGTACAGCAGAGTCAAAAAAACATAATTAATAATTAAAATTGGGTTCAGAGGTCATACATTTACTTGCCTTCAATGTTGTGTTCTGTTCACCATTATCTTCAAAGTATGTAGATCTCCTCCACATTTTTATAGGCTAAGGAACATTTGTATATTTTCTCATCAATCATAAAGAATAACTCAAAATCCGTCTTTATCGTGGTTGTTCCTTTTGCCCATCTTTGTACCTAGATCTTAGAAGAAGCGACTGACCTAGGAAAGGATGTAGGACCATATTTGTTTTCGCTCAAAATCTTTGCAACCCAAATTTGTTTATCTGGTAACCATTAATTTTAACAACTGTACCCATAGGAACTTGTATTTTGTTTGAAGTTTGTAATATTAACATTTGTACCTTTTGGAATCCAGATTTGTCTTACGGTTTTGCGTTTGTTCTTATTTTGATAATTATTATCGCTATGTCCTATACTACCACACTTTATGCATTTGGATATCACACTTCTTCCCCTAGTGTTACTATTCTTTTGTTTATATATTGAAACTTCTTCAAAGCCAAGTCCCATTTTTTATTTGTAAAGAGTTAATTTCCTAATAACATATTAAACGCATTTTCTCCTTTTGAATTGTTTTGAATAATCAACTCGAGTTCTTTAACTTTGGATTTTAAATGTTCATTTTCATTATTTAGCTTTGAATGATGACTAATAGCATTTTTTTTTACCTTCAACGTCATTTCATTTTAAGCCTGTATTTTCATTTTTTAGCTCTTTTATTTTGGTCTCAATATCGATCATCTCGGTTTCAAAAAGTTTACATTTTTCAAATTCAAAATTTTCAAAATCCTAGATTTTTTTTAATCACTATTTCAAATTTGTGATTTATTCGAATAATTTGATTTTTTCTATTTTTCAAAATCATTTTTTCATTTTCAAGAGTTTTAAAATTTTCTTTGACCTCATTTAATTCCCTTTCAAAAATCGCACATTTGGAGTTTCCTGACTTCCTAAAACTTTCCAACTCCTTTTGTAAAATGTTATTTTTGGAAATCGCTCGGTTTCATTTTTCATCAAAATTAGAATTTCCTATCTAGCTTTTGAAAATTTTCACAAAAATGAGCAAATTTTTTTTTGGAATTCAAACAATTTTTGTAATTGGAATTTTTAATTTTCTTAATGTCTTTAAGCCATTTTCCAGTTCATCATTTTTCTGATGCAGTTTAGATTCTTCACTTTCAACTTATTATTTTTCAGCTCAAGTTCTTCAATAGTTGTAGTTAATTTTTTACACAAGAGAACTAAATCTTTGAATGAAAATTCACTTATCTCATCATCTATTGCGTCATCGTCACTGCCTTCTTTACTGTCATTTTCCAAATTATATTTTGTAAATCTTGTCAAGCACAATTCTCTAACCAAGTCAATTTTAGGGACTTTCTCAATGTTGTTGACTTTTTTATTGTATATTGCAACGAGAGTGTTCTAGATTTCCTATGCAGTTAAACAATGAGAGATATTTAATTTCAGCTCTACTAATTTAAGAGTATAAAATATTCATAACACAAGCGTTAATCAAAATATTTTTCTTATCTACAATATCATACCCATTTTCAATAATATTTGAACATAGAAAATTAACTTATTTTAGATAGAGTTTCCTTTTTGATTACCAATTTAAAAAATCTGTTCCGTCAAAAATTGGTGGACTGACACTTGACTGACTCTCGCAAGATCTAAAACTAGGGTTAAACATTTACGCTAGCAACCTTCTCTGATATCACTTGTAGGATTGAATTAATCTTAGATAATAACAAAGAAAATGCAAAAATTAAAAGCAATACACAATTTTACCCAGCTTCGGCAATACTTGCTTATTCCTACCTTCAAAATTTCTATTAAGATTAAACAATCGACTGCTTATAGACCATGTGAACTTGCAACTATCGCTTACCTGATTGTTTAAACTTTAAGCTCAAAAACCCATCTCAAGTCTATCACCGACTTGAGAATTTTCCAAACTACACCCCGTAGTTCGATCCTAGTTACAAACTAGAGCTTTATAATTAAAAGGTAAATTACAATAAAATAAAACGAGAAGACAACCTAATTTACTATTCTAATTTAAACATAAACAAAAGAGCATGGCCCAACAAAAAAGGATGATAGCATTCAACCCGTAGCCCTTATTTGTTCCAAGCTACTTCCTCTTCGTTCTCTAATCAAGTCTTCTAATTTTGAAGCCGTCAAAGCGTATTGTTAATCAATTGAAGAAAAAATTTCTTTGTCTCTATTGCCGATCGATTGCTTTACTTGTAAGATGGTTTATGCCGTCAGTTGCTTCAAGCGTTGAATGATTTATCGATTGTTGATTTGGTATGAATTTTTTCCTTTCTCATTTTCATATTCTAACTCGACTAATGATTTTTTCCAATGATGATTGGTTTAAATAAGGAGCAATTTGAGAAAAAATAACCCTTTATATTTCATATTTTTTTCTAAATTTCGATTTTGAAATTTTGAACTTGAAATACTTGGTCGTGGATTTCCTGATTGATGATGTTTTGATCTTTGACTAGTTCATCTCTGGTATATTTCAAAATGCTTTTGGCATTGAAATCTTTAACATACGATTTACTATTCATTCTTAAAACAATCTAACTTCTAATGTTTCATATATACATAGACATACATACACACACATAGATATATATATATAGATATGTGTGTGTGTGTGCATTTGTGTGAATTTGATGCTCTTGAAGCTTGTTGTTTTAATTTTGCTAGTGCTGTCGTGACTACAAAATTGTCATCCTTGTACTTGACTATTCGACCTGCTTTGAAGCTGTGCACATAAAACCTGCTTTGTTAGCATCCGTGCCTTGTGCATATCTTTGTCGATCACATGTGTGTTTGTCTTCTGTTTGTTTTATGCATTGCATTATGTGTTTCCTATTGTGTACCTTCGTTTGTGCTTGAATTAGCTATGCTACTCTACTGCATTTTTTTAATCTTGTGTGTGCTATTTCTATGCCCTTGTGCACTTCCTCTGTTGTTGTGTACTAAGTTGCTGCTTTTTTATAATCCTTTCATATATTTGCACCTACTCTCGACCGTGTGCTTGATTTTTTAGATGTGCACCATTGTGTACTTTTGTGCATTGCTTTGATTTGTTCATTCTTTTGCTATTGTTTTGTTTTGGTTCCTGCACCAGTGTAGTATGTGCACTTGTGCTTGTGCACCTGGTTGCATTTTTGTGTACTTGACCCCGTGTATTGTTGTGCATCTTCTTCTTGTATGGTCGCACTACTTTGTACATCTTGTTGTCTTGTTGATGAATCTAGTTGCATTAGCATGCTTGAGTTTTTCTATGCACCTTTGTGTACTACTTTTTGCACCTAGTTTGTGTTGTAGTACAAGCCTGTGCTACTTGATTTTGTTGCTATACTCAAGTTTGTAGTGTGCGTGATTATTATTTTGTTGCTTGTGCTGAAACAATCATGCTATGCCTTCCTAAGTTTGTGTCTGGATTGATGAAGAGATGATGGTTGCAGTTGTGTTCGAGGCAAGTTGTATGATTGAGATTGTAGTTTGGTTATTGCTGAATTGTTTGGTTTTCCGGCTGCTCTCTATGTGCACTTGCTTTATTGAAGTATTTTATGTTGCATCAGTTTGATGTTATATTTTACTTGTTCACTTGTTTTTAGCCATAAAGCTTGACCTTCCTTTTGTGCCTAAAATTGAATTGTTGCAAGTGTGTTTTGTATATGTGCTCAACCTTATGGCATGTACAATGATGCATTGTGCATGTCGTAGGTTGCTCATGTACATTATTTATATTTTCGGTGCCTATTTCAAAATATGAAAAGAATAAAGCCAATAGACTGAGGCAATGTCGAGTTCAAAAATATTTATATTTTCGCAGTTTGAATTCATTTCTTTTTTGCATTTTTGCATTGTTATTTAATAGGCAAAGAAGATGGTGGAGAAAAGACAGTCGGAGCAAGTAGATAACAAATGGAATTCGAGTGAGTGAGATTATGTGTGATTGTTTTTTAGAGTATGCTGTATATGAGAGTGAAAATGTAGTGTTGTATATGAAAGTGCAAAATATTGTTTTATATGAAAGTGTAAAATATTATGGAAACTCTATTGTAATCATGTACTGTTAAAATTGTTTTGAAATAAATTATTTTTTGAAATAAAATCTCATTTGTTTACTTCTATCTGTGATTTTACAATAGTACTGTATTGAACACACACACACACACACACACACACACACACATATATATATATATATATTATCATCAAACAAAAATCATAAATTGCTATATTCTACAACAACTTGAGACAAACACCAACACAAATTACCATTGTGTTGTAGTTTGGACTAACAAGAAAATGGGGCACCCTATCTCCTTGGCTTATAAGAAACTACTTAGTGATCTTGAACCTTTCCCTTGGGTGGCAAGAATATGGAATGCTGGTGGAGTAACGAGGGATAATTTGTTACTTTGGACGGTCGTGGACAAGCCATACAAACAAAGGATAATTTGGCATCTAAAGGAGTCATCCAAAATGCTAACTATGTGCGGTGCAATCAGGGTGTTGAAACTAATACTCACTTGCTCTTTGAATGCCCATTCTCGCTAAATATTTGTGTCCATGCAAGAAAAAACCTTCAGTGTCATGCTAATAATAGTAAAAATGAAAGATTTAACATTTTCAAAAATAGAAGATGGAATCTCCAAAAGCACTCATCACTCTTGTTGTTCTTAAAAAAAATTATAAGTGCTCTATGGACAGAGAGGAATAATCGGGTCTTTAACGGAGGTATGAAAAGTCCTATCGAAATTATTCGAATCTTGCATAGTCGCATCATAAGAGACTGAGAAAGTTCAGAAATAATTCTCACTTAATTCCTCAAAATGGAATTGGATGATACAATTTTCTTTTTATCGTAGTCATTTTTGTTCTTTTGGCCTTTTTGTATATCTATGTATGATTTTGTTTATTTAATAGATGGGTTGAACTCCCTTAGCCTAAGCTTACCACTAAAAAAAATTCATAGTATTTGGAGGTCATTAACGTAGGTTTTAACTCTAAAACCCTTAAATTTCATAACTTCACATATAATGCTTATAAACTCATATAAATGAATATCTCAACCAAAACCATATTTTAACTTCATAATCCGTTTCGAGCTTGCATTAAATCCAAAATAAAAACATCAAAATTTAGAGACTATAATATAATTCAACTTGATTAGATTTAGTATGGAAAAATTTTCTTTAAGCTTCCTTCTTCAAGCTTTATCTTTTCATTCTTCTTAATGGAGAAAACTAATGGAGATTTTCTTCCTTTTCTTTTCTTTTCTTTTGTATGACAAAATAGTGAAAATGATAGGAGAGGGGGAGAAGTGTCAGTGAACTGTAATGGGACTTATTCCTTCCTTGTTCCTTTTTTATTAATTTAATTAAAATTTTAAGAAAACCATCCATTTGAAATTTAACATCAAAATCGATTAATATGGAAATCCTCATACTTATTCTACCTTCCCACATTATTATTTAGTTAACATTTATTCAATTTCCATAATATGTGTACTAAAAATAGGGGTGTTATAATATAGCATAGGATGTTTATATGCGCTAACTTGTTGAATGTAGGAGCAGATGAGATATGAATTTCCAAACCAAATCACTCTTACTATAGGATATATTGAGGTTTGTGCTTTTCTCATATACTATTATATAGAGCTACTACTTATTACATTGTGTAGAACTATGGAGTTATCATCATTTTTGTATATAGCACCAAAGGTGGAGGGATGTCGCCCCACCCTAACTCAAAGTTAGGAGATACTGAGCCACCATCTGTCTACTAAAGCATACACCTATTTTGTTGTCGCCTATTTGTTGGAAACTACAAAACTAGTAGAGGGAACATGCTTCGCACACGGGCTGATTGTGGTATTGCATAGTTGTTTGATATTGAGTTCATGGCAATAGTTTAGTGGATTTTTTTTGATAAAATTTAGTAGTTACATGCAGTAATCAGAAATTTATTATTTCACATTTATTAATTGAAATATTGGTGAATTAATTTGTCGTCTTCCATAATATTTCATGTTAGTTGAATGAAAGAAAGCGGAAGTAACATAGCAGCTCCAAAATGTTTTACTTGAATGAAAGAAAGAGTAAAATAATAGATAAACAGAAACAATTGTAGTATGTATTAAGAGTAAGCTGAGACATTCAATTGCAGCTATGTAGTTAAGTTTAATTTTTCAACTTTGTTCATATATAACATATGTCTCCTTATGTGAAATAGTTTATTAAACTATAATACATTACTTGAATAAATTCTTTTTAGTTGGAATTAAAGTAGTTAGTAATTGTTTGCGCAAAAAATGGTCACAAACTCCAAATACCGTGAAAGCACCAGTGTATGAACACAAATCAGCAATATTCAAGCACAAATATCAGATCTCAGCAAATAGCAAATAGCAATTCAGAAACACAAGATTTATAGTCGATCAGCTATCTCCGGCCTACGTCCACTTCAAAGTTTTATTTTTTATTGATTATCCTTGCTGGTTAGAGATGATTACAGCGATTACAATGAAGTAATTTGAGTATAGTAGCGATGATATGGTGTAGAATTGAATCCGGCAGAGTCTGGACGTCCAATAGCCAAAAGATCCTTTTTCTATAGGCTTCAGGGGGCTATTTATAGGCGTAGGAGGCTTAGATCGAGCTAAAATTTTGGGAGACTTCTTCTGGCACGTGAGTGGGCCCACGCGACCGACCCCACCAAGTTTCGACTCGATCTGTGATCAATACGAATTGATTTCGTACCCATCAAGAATTAGTCCAATCGAGCTGAAACTTGGCAGGCACATTCTTTACCTTGTGCTAGAGCTTTTGTGAAAATTTCGTTGCATTTGGATCCGTGGTTTGGGAGATACGATCGATACGAAATTGCAATTTTCGTATGTTGCCGAGTTCGAAACCATGATTTCATATCCATTCCTGTCGTATCGATCAGAAGCACGCGTGCGCAGTGACGTGGCGCTAATTTCCTGGGTCGATCTGATCTCTGTGGCGTGTTAACTGGGTTGCTTGCGCTTCGTTCATTCCAAGGTTTAAGTCATATTGCACCTTGTTCGCGTTGACTCTGCATCGATAGCATTTGAGTCATTCGTTATCTTATTCGCATCGATCAATGGTGGTTCTGTTTCGCATCGATCGATACGAAATGGGTCTGGGGATGGATACGAAATGCGTGGTTCAGAAGGATGCAAACAATATCGATGCGTCGGCATGATACGAACAAGATGGATACGAATTGCACGAAGGTGGCGCCATTCTGATGGATACGAAACCACTCGATTCGAACAATTCAATGCCATGATTTCCTGATGGATACGAACCCGATGGATTCGAACAGAATGAGACGACGTCTATTTGATCGATTCGAAACCGATCGATTCGAACAAATCGATATCATGTTACTGATCGATTCAGACTCGATCAATTCGAAGTATGTAGAACCTAATGGATTCAAACAAAACAAAGACTGATGGATACGAATCTGATAGGTTCGAATAGAACATCTTCTCGACTTTTTGATGGATAGGAACGGTATATTTTTCCTACCTCGTATCGATCATATCTCCTTCATACGAACTCCGATTAACCTGAAATTTGAAATATAGCATCTCCTAGTCCCCATCATCATTTCTAATCGATTCTGTCTTGATCGGAGTTCGGCCAAATTTTGACGACATCGATTGCAGCCTCGTTTTCAATCGATCTTCAATCCTGATATCCATCATTCCATGCCAATTTGTTGATATTCCAGCCTTGACCAAAAGGTGGGATAACATTTGCCCTCCAAAACATGTCTTGTGATAATAAGGCGTGTTTTGAATAACTCCGAATCCAATATCCAAAGTCCATAGCCAGTTCCATGTCCATCCGAACTCGATGACCGAGTTTTCAATCCATCCTTATCCAACAACTGAATCCAGAACCTCTCCGGGTTCTTGTCAAGCGTAATCCACCCTTGACGAGCGTGGTCCAGTGTCCCTAGATGTTGAGCTACCCTCTCCGGGTTCTTGCCAAGTGCAATCCACACTTGATGATCGTAGTCCAGTGTCCCTGGGCGTAAGTAGTGACGTGGCTTAAGTCCTAAGCTGAATCCTGGTCGCTCCGGACCCTTGTTGAGCATAGTCCATACTCAACGACCTGAAACAATAATCGATAATATGAGGCCCAAGTCCTAGGCCGAATCATGGTCAATCCGGACCCTTGCTGAGCATAATCCATACTCAGCGACCTGAATAAGCCAATTCACCACATGCGGAGGAAGAGACTTACCCCTTGCCAGGTATAATCCATACCTGACGACCATTTACCAAAAACCAGATAAAAATCCAATCAAAATCCAATCCAAAATCCAAATCAAACCAAGAAATCAGAAATCCAAACCAACATCCAAAACGGAAAACAATCATCCAAGCGGAAATCCAAATCAGAAAGCAAACAAAAACAGGAGTTCAATCCAAACTCCAAAACCAAACCAGAAAAAGCAGTATCCAATCCGAAAGCAAAAGACAAATTTCACAAACCAAAGCATCGCGGTTTATCATCATTCAGAGCATACCTAGGGCTATCTCCGTCCCCATACATGTGTAAATGACTTTGCCGTTTGCCAGTAGCTTGTTACTTATTTCATATTATCCCGGTCAATTGATAACCAATCGACCATCATTCCTGGGCCTCACCTCATCATGGTTTGAGGTAAGCGGTGGTTGTTCCTGCTCCACCGCTGCATTCCAAGTTCCGACATATTGTCGTAACTGTCCATTCCTTACATGTTCCTCAATTATGTCCTTTAAGTACCTGCAGTTGTTGGTATCGTGCCCATCCAAATCTTGAAAGAGGCAATGCCTTCCTGATGCCCTCTCCCGTTCAGAAGGCTCTCTCCTAGCTAGCCTTCGATAGGGAAGGCGATTCCGAGTATCCAGTATATCTGCTCCAGCGTCTCATTCGACCCTGTGTATATGGAAAACTTAGGATCCTTCCATCGCTTCCTAGCTTTTCCAGAATCAACGTCCAACTTCCTTTTTCCTTTGTCTTTATCCGAACCATTGCTGGATGGTCCTCCACCCTCAGTTGCATTCACCTCCTTCAACTTTAAATCTGCACACGCATGCTCTTGTCGGAGGAACCTCTCAGCTTCGTGAAAGAATTCCTCGAGATCCAGCGGTGGGTCTCGTATCAAAGATACCTTAAAATCCGAGTCCTCTCTGACTCCCAATACCGCTGCCATTAAAACCATCGATGGATCTGGCCGATCCACCGAAGCAACTACCGCATTGAATCGAGTTAGAAAAGCTCTAAGCGATTCATCCGTCCTTTTTTTACCGACGCTAATGTCATTACTTTCTTCGGCCTTTTAATATGAACACAAAACTGCACCAAAAACCTTTCCACCAACTCCCTCCAAGTCCTGATAGATCCTTCTTCCAGCTGCCTAAACCACATTGTAGCTAGGTCCGTCAAGTACAAATGGAAACATCTATCTATTACTTCCTCCGATGCCCCTAACACTTCAATGTGTCTGGTGTATCTCATCAAGTGATCGGCTGGGTCTGCCTTGCCATCATATACTTCCATGCTAGGTAACTTAAACTTAGGTGGATTCTGAGCTATCCTTATTTCCCGAGCGAACGGACTCATGTTCACTCCTTCCAAGTCTCTATTGGTCAAGCCTCCACGTATGGTTTTTCAAATGATCTCCACTAATCCAGTATTGTCTATCACGGGTTACCCCACATGCCCCCGAGGGAACTCCGGCACATATTCTTTATGTGACTCAGCAACATTGACTCTAGCCTGTTGAACTCCTTCCAAAGGTCCTCCTACGTTGGATCCTGTGGGCCTGCCCCAAGCCCTTGTTGATTGCCTTCTGGTTCTGTATCCTGTCCTCCATTGGGTTCCATAACCCTAGCTCCTTGTCCCACATTCATGGCCGCTGTAGCTGGTCCTAAGTTTTGCATCCCTGCAGCTCTCATCTGTCCAAAGAAAGTCTGCATCATGTCCTGTTGACTCTTCAACAACCTCTCTTGCAACGAATTTGCCATAGCTTCCATTCCATACCTGGTTATGTAGATCAAAGCTTGTCCTTCCCCAGCTCCGGAGGATGCTTCTTGACTTCCTTCATGTTGGCTTCTCTCAACTCTTTGTCTCCTGCTTGTCTGTCGAGTCATTGTCTTTCAAATCTAAACTCTTCACTCTTTTCAAATCCAAACTTCAATCTGATGTAGCGGGTGCTAGTCGTTCTCAGTGAAAGCACCATAGTGTTCGCGCCAAAAATGGTCACTAACCCCAAATACCATGAAAGCACCAGTGTATGAACACAAATCAGCAATATTCAAGCACAAATATCAGGTCACATCAAATAGCAAACAGCAATTCAGAAACACAAGATTTATAGTGGTTCGGCTATCTCTGGCCTATGTCCACTTCAAAGTTTTATCTTTTATTGATTATCCTTGCTGGTTAGAGATGATTACAGCGATTACAATGAAGTAATTTGAGTATAACGGCAATGGTATGGTGTAGAATTGAATCCGGCAGAGTCTGGACGTCCAATAGCCAAAAGATCCTTTTTATGTAAGCTTCAGGGGGCTATTTATAGGCGTAGGAGGCTGAGATCGAGCTAAAATTTTAGGAGACTTCTTCTGGCAGGTGAGTGGGCCCACGCGATCGACCCCACCAAGTTTCGACTCGATCTGTGATCGATACGAATTGATTTCGTACCCATCAAGAATTAGTCCAATCGAGCTGAAACTTGGTAGGCACATTCTTTACCTTATGCTAGAGCTTCTGTGAAAATTTCGTTGCATTTGGTTCCGTGGTTTGGGAGATATGATCGATACGAAATTGCAATTTTCGTATGTTGCCGAGTTTGAAACCATGATTTCGTATCCATTCCTGTCGTATCAATCAAAAGCACGCACGCGTAGTGACGTGGCACTAATTTCCTGGGTCGATTTGATCTCTGTGGCGTGTTGACTGGGTTGCTTGTGCTTCGTTCGTTCCAAGGTTTAAGTCATAGTGCACCTTGTTCGCGTTGACTCTGCATCGATAGCATTTGCATCGTTCGTTGTGATAATCCGAATTTTTTGACATCTGTTAATTGGAAATTAACAAGATTTAATTTATTAAAAAGAAAACACTCATTTTTATCATAAACAAATAAAATTCTGGTAATAAGATATATCTGGTTGGATTTGAAAAAAAAAATTAATTATATATTAACTGAATTTAAAGGTTGTATTCTGAATAAAATAATATATATAACTAACATTGTAGGTATAATATGATATTTGAACAAGGAATAATAAAAGTTTTAAATATAAACATATCTTTGAGAAAATTAATAAGAAAACATATATTTGTTTAAAATTGATTTGTAAATATATATGTAGGATTTAATAAAAGATTTAAAATACTTTTCTTTTGATACTTGGGATAAAACATAATTTGTATATATACACATTTGTAAACATAAAATAAAATTAAAAAAAAAGTGTAAGCTAATACACAATTATATTAACATAAGAAACATATTAATAAAAATTAAGACAAACTATATATTAATACTAAGATATAGGTAATTAAGACAAAATTTATTACTATTTAATGAAAATTTGAACACTTGTAGCCATATGAATGCTTATTAATAATATTCGTAAACCAAATAACCCATATACTAACACTTGTAACTTTTTGTGCCATGCAATTTACAAATGGCATAAGTTTTCCTAAAATTGGAACCAATACTATTGTGAAAAGAAAATTTTAATAACAAATTCCTGAAGGCAAAACTAGAGAAGATAGAATCAAAACAAATCAAAGAAAAAAAAACTGCAAAACTTAAACCAGGTTTCAGTTTCTTCTCAACTTGGAAAGAAAATTAAATCAAAACAACTAGTGCAAAGTTGATCAAGCAAATAGGGACTCAATCTTTAACAAGCAAATGTAAACTCAATTCAAGATTTGGTATGAAGATCCTGGTATAAAATCAAGCTTGCTTGCAAACATTTCCAGCTGCTTCAAAATTTGAAGCTTTGCTCTTCATCATCTTTTAAGGTGAGTGAACTTAAGTAACCTATGAATTACTGTGTGATGATTACCTTGCATGTATATGTATGCCTATCTGTTGTTTAAAAAAAAATCTCTGAACTTAGTTTAACTCTCTGCATTTAATCTGTAAAACCTGAATTCCTATGTAGTTTCGATGCATGTGACATATGATTGAATTAAATATGAGATGTATGTTGAAATATGACTGCATGATAGTTATAAGATCCTATATCATGTTTATAATATGTAGATGGTGTGAAAATGATTGGATATAATATGTTTCTCTGGTTTAATTTTCAGAGATGTGAATTAGATTACAAATTTATATTCTTCACACTGAAATCTTTTAGGTTGAGGCATTTAAACAAAGATTGTTTATTTAAAAACTAAACTAAGTTTTGAAAATATTTTCAAGAATAATGAATATAAATATTTTCTGGAAGAATGAAAAAGAACAGAGAAGCATGGGTATTTGTTGAAAGCAAATAAAACAATCTGTTAAATTACATATATAATTCGAATTCCATTTCCAATTTAAGATTTCTAAAATTAAAATCTGGATTTTTAATATTGATTTGGGTGGGCAATTCAATGATGTCTAGAATGGGTTATTGGAAGTTTCTTGGTGATCAAAAGAGTTTGGGCTTTGGTTCTTTTTTGCCGATCTGTGGAGTTTGGGTGACCGTGGTTGATTCTGGAGTTAGATGGTTGATCAGGGAAGTAAGGAAAAATGGTATAGGTTGTGGTTGTTCGCCGTGGTGGCGGTGGCAGATCGAACTTAGTTTTAACCTAGTTTTTGGTTGAAGTCTGATTTGGGAATCGAATATTCACCTCTGGACGATCGAGTGGGTCGTAGTTCAAGGGATTGGTGGAGTAGGTATTCGGCAAGGCGTGGATGAGGTAGCTCAACCTCTACCGGTCAGAAGCGTTTAGGCGACGTGTTTTCCGAAAATAGTTTGATGTTCCTGTTTCAACAGGATACCGAGTTTTGGAATTTTGGGTTGTGAAAGCATGATGATGTTTATGATGGGTTGCTGGAGTGATTTTGGGTATGTAGGAGTTTCTGGCGATGATCAGAAGTTGACCATGGGTGGTGCATGTTGCACGGTGGCATGCCGTGTCAGCTTGGTTTTGGAAAGGGAAGTGTCTCAGGGGAAACTCGCGTGATTTTTTTGTTTTGCTTCGAGTTGATTCTGGGGTCTTTAGCAAGCCTGGGTTAACTGTTGAGTTTAACAGTTTCAATATATAACCAAAGCAGTTTTTTTTAAGTTAAACTGTTTGAAAGGAAAAAAAGATGAAGTACTCGTGTTTTGGTTCAAGTACACCCTACATGAGTGTAACCCCAAAGTGAAGTGTTTAACGAGTTTAAAAAAAATTAAATAATTAAGCAAAATTAATCTCTTGAAATTCATTTCTTTGAAATAAATTGTTTGTATAAAAAAAATTTGTATGATTTATTTTAAATATTTTAAGTTAGATCCTTGAAGTTATTTTCAAACTTAGTTTGAAATATAAAAGAAAATTACAAGGAAGTTAACTTAAGGGATTTATTAAGTATAAGTAATGATTTAAATTTATGATTAACTTTGGGTTAATCAATTAAAAACTTAAAGATAATGAATCAAGTGATAGATACTCAATAATTAAATAAGTATGATTGTTAGGGATTGTCAAGCAATAATTACTTGAGTAATTAAAGGGATTGTTTTCTTAAAGAAATTAATTTAATAATTAATTAATTAAAATATGATATGTTAAGGGTTAAATTCTGAATATGGTTGGTTGATGAGTAATGAATGATTGAGATTGATGGAAGTATAAGTAAGGGATAAATTAAGAATCAATGTAATTGATAGGAATAATTAAATGTTAATTATTATATTTGTTTGGGAATAATTAAATTCATATAAGTAATCAAGAGGTAATTACTCAATGTAATTAAAGGAGTAAATGTAATTAATTAAGGAGTTGATTTAATGAATATAAGTAAAAGGGAAGTTAATTACTAATTTGATTATTCAGAATTAACGAATGAAATTGTTTAAGAATAATTAATTTGTAAAATTAATTAAGAGATAATTACTTATTGTAATTATAGTATAATTCATCAAGGATGATTAATTGAGATGGATAATTAAAGGATCATTAATTAATTGATTTGTCATTAATTAATGTTAAGTATAGGAAATCCAAATGATTAAAGATTAGTGACTAATTTAATTAGAGATAAATTAAATTAATTACGGAGTTGATCAATCTTTCTTGTGAATGATTGAATAAGATTAAATGCCATGAATTGGTTGATTTCTCTGATATGAATTGTTTTATATGTTTGTTTGGGTGGACAATAATGACATGATTATCAATCGGTAAGAATTGTTGGATAAAAGTAACATCTTGAGATTAAGTTTGAATTGAATTTCAATTGTATAATCTAAGTTAAGATGACATTGGATTCGAAGAGACCGGAGTCGGGTATTGGTAAATACCCGAAACCACTTCGATTTTTATAATTTGATGTGTGGAATCAATAGAATGAAATGGAGTGATTAAAGTGATTGGACCAATTAATCTAAGTTATGATACTTATAAATTGATGTGTGATGTAAGTAATGTCTATAATGACTTGTGAAGTTATAAATTGATACAAGTTACCCCGAGTTACCCCGGGTTTATAAGCTGAATGTTTTGTATTCCTTGTTAGATGAATTTCTCATGCTGGTTTCCAGCCTGACCCGGTGTTACTTTGATGTAATGCTCGGGTCAGACCGAGTATTACAGAATTGCAGGTAAGGACGTTCTGGAGCTCAGGAGAAGAGCTGAAGGACATGAACGTATAAGGTGTTTATCCGCTGTGGTATATATATATTGTTATTTATCTAGGACATGTTATTTAAAACTGTCCAGTGTTGTGAAATTGTTGTAACTCTGATGTGAAAATTAAAATGTACCGATACAGTTCTTCTTTGTAAACTGTTATTTTATTTGCTATTATATTTTATCCGCTGCGAATGTGAGATTTTGAGTTTGATTTTTCTGTTTCTTCTTCTTTCTCTTTCTTCTTTTCACTAACTATCTGGAAATTTTGGATCGAAATTTCTGGGTCGTTACATTTGGTATCAGAGCTGAAGGTTAAGCGAGAACCTTGGCTCTGGTGGGATTACTCATTAAGGATAGGGTAAGCGGTACCCTAGAATGAGTTGAGTGTATATATATATATATATATATATGAGAGAGCGTACTTATTATTTTCTTATATAAAAGTTTTTAAATGATTTCAAAAGTAAATGAATCTTATATAAGAAATAGATTATCTATTATATTAAGGAAATTGGTTGTATATTAATTAAATTAAAAGTAATGGTAAGAATTAAGAAGTAATATAATACAACCAAATTGAAATTAAATAAGCATAAGTTTGAAATGGATTCAAACTTAAATTAAAATCTTAAAGTTAAGAAAGAATTTCAAAATAATTTGAATCAGAATTGGTTTCAAACCAGGAAATTTAATGGTTATTGTGTTTAATAATGGGATGTTTGTTTTAAACAATAAAATGTTTTAAGGAAGTAACCATTTAAATAGAGTAACTTGTAAGTTTGAAAGAATGTAAATTAAAGTGGGTTTTAAATTGTGCAGTTTTGAATTCTAAATTTAAACATTTGAATTGGTTTCAAAATGTTAAAGGAAATAATATTATTTAAACTACTTTGAACATGATCTTATTTTAAAATAAGAGATGTTATTTAATTCAGATGAAAGGGTCCTATTTCAAACAAAGGTTGTTTGAAATTTTAAAAGGATTTGTTTAAATT
Source organism: Allium cepa (assembly GCA_030765085.1). NCBI lineage: Eukaryota > Viridiplantae > Streptophyta > Magnoliopsida > Asparagales > Amaryllidaceae > Allium > Allium cepa. Next base: position 858,953,989 of record CM060940.1, read on the forward strand.
AAAAACCAAAAGTGGTTTAAATTTTTAAATTTGGCTTGGTGAGCCAAGAAGTAAATATGTATATATGTGGATATACATAATATAAATGGTGAGTTTTGAATTTGGAATAAGATGTGATACCCAAAATAATAAGTTTTTCAACTTAAATAGTGGGAAGATTATTTATGAGAAGTTCAAATTTTGAAATGGAAGTTCAAATTGGGTAAGGTTGACTGGATTAAGTGAATTAAGTTTAACTGGCAAAAGAATTAAATAAGTTGGAATGATCAACCCGATTTGAAAATTTGAAGATAAAATTAAGATTTTACTTGAGAGGTTAAATGGTTAATTGGAATCGAGAGTTTGTGTGATCTCAAAATGGGTTTGAGATCTAAAAATTAGAAATGAATGGATGTTTTAAAATGAATTAGATGATATCATCCTATTGTTATTAATAATCTTCAAATTGTGAATTGGATTTGTTTAAATGAATAAAAAGTGAAGTGTGGTATAATATGTTAGGTCTGAACTGTGAATTGAATTGTTTAAAAGCTTTAAAGGTAAATTGATTTAAAGGAATTAAATCAACATTTGAAGTATTAACTCGAATTTATATAATTCGAGATGGTTTACATTTGAAATTTGAATTAGTGAAATTGAATTTGATTTGAAGTAATTGAAGGTGTGATTGAAGATGTATGAGTATAAGATTCAAATGGAAAATTTGGATTGGATTAATTTGAAACGATTTAAAATCGAAGAGGGTTCAATTTGAAATTAGTCCAAATTGATTTGAATAATTTGGAATTGTAATTAATGTTGAATAATTTTAAAATTCAAATGGATATTTGAATTGAATTTGGGAAGAAGTCAAGAATAATTTAATTTGATCTGGAAAATGGAGTTTGAAATTGGGATTAATTCAAATTAGAGTTGATATGAATTGAAATTGGAACTAGTTCAATTGAAATTTATCTGAATTAGAAGAATTTGAGATCAAAGTTGAATAAAGTTAAATTTGAAAAGAAACTGAGGATTAATTCAACTTGAATTAGGGATTGAATCAATGGAAATCAAAGTTATTTAAATTGGAATTGGGTCAATTTAAATGGAAGTGGAATTTAAATTGAATTGATTTGGAATGGAGATTGGGAAGTGAGCAGTTTTGACTCTGGACTATTTATTTTAATATAAATTGTTTTAATATAAAACTATTTTTCCAAACTATTCATTTTATATGCAACCTTTCTTTTAAAGCCAAATTATCTTATACTTGTTTTACAATTATTTTTGAAACTGTTTAACAATTTTTCAACTATTTTATAAAATTACTACCTTACTGTTATTTTGCAATTATTTAAAATTTCTATAATTATTTTAACTATTTTCTAACTATTTTACACATATTTTACAAACTAGTAATTATTTTCCAACTACTTATCTATTTTAAAAAATTTCAAGCTATTTTCTAAATAAACTGGTTGGAGTTCAAACAGTTATTGGTTAAATACCCAATCGAGGTAAGAATAGAGGTGATAATCCAAATGGGATTGAAATAATTGTGAATAAGTGAATGAAAATTAAAGTGAATGTGAATAGAAAGAGAATTGATTTGGCTAATAACCAATAAAGATAAATACGTAGGGTGTACGTATGTTATTCTATTCGCATAGTGATTTGATCCAGATTCAAGCACAGAATTTTGAGATAGTTATATCGATCCGAGTGGGATTTTTTCCACTCGATTTTCGACGGCGAACCTGGATACGGGTTGTTGATTGGTTCTGGATATTCCCTATCATAGTTATGACTATGCAAGGAGAATGACGGTTTCTGATCAAGAAACCAGATCTGTGTCCGCACTAGGAAGTCGGGTGGACGATACTAGTTCAGAAGTGATATTGTGTGATCGAATGAGTGATCAGATTGGTATGGCGTACGAATGATATGTGTACATCGTACGAATTTGAATGAAATTGATATTAAAAAGAGTAATCAAATTTGAATATTTGATTTTGAATAAACAAAGTTATATATCTTTGTTATATATAAAATGAAACTCCCCTTGTTGAATCTATTGCTGGAAGAAAAGGATTTTTAAAGAGTTTGAAGTATAAAAGGAATTTTATACAAGTTTGAAATGATCCAAAGATTTTAAAAAATTACATATATTTGTGTGTGTATATATATATATATCAAGGATCTTATGAGGATTTTGGAAAAGGTTTTGGGAACCTTTGGATTTGGAAAGGTTTTTGATTTTTGGATAAAATCAAGATTGAATTTGGAAAGCCTAGTTTGAGAATTATCGATTTTGGAATAATCAATTTTGTGTAAAAGAGCTTTGTATGATATCATACTCGGTGTATGATTTGAAGATACTATATATGTATAGTATAAAATGTTTTGATGATGGCTCTGGGGAAAAAAGCGCTCCCTTGGAATGAACTTCTCAGGAGTACCACCGGGTGGTGCTGCCTTGAGCCCCAAGGGGAGGTTCTAAAGTTGATCCTGTGAGGAGTCTGGACAAAACTAGTTCCTGGGGATTAGGAGTTGAGTATACCATAGCGAAAGTCGTGTGTGCCGCTGAGAGCCAACAGTTACATGGACTTTTGCTGTAATGGCAACGTAACCCAGGATGTAACTGCGACCTATGGTATAACATAGCGAAAGTCGTGTGTGCCGCGAAGAGCCAACAGTCTGCGTTTGATTTTATATCGGTAGACTGCGACCTATGTAGGAGTGGAGAAGTTTCATTTCGACAGCGAAAATCAGAGGCCGCTGAGAGCCTGCAGTTACATGGACTTTTGCTGTGACGGCAACGTAACCCTGGAATGTAACTGTGATCTGTTGTGTGAGTTCCATGGCGTAATCGAGAGGCCGCTGAGAGCCTGCAGTTACATGGACTTTTGCGGTGACGGCAACGTAACCCTGGAATGTAACTGTGATCTGTTGTGTGAGTTCCATGGCGTAATCGAGAGGCCGTTGAGAGCCTGCAGTTACATGGACTTTTGTTGTGACGGTAACGTAACTCTGGAATGTAACCGTGACCATGGATGGGGGTGATGATTTCCAGAGCATTCTCACCAAAGATATATCCTCTATTTTCAAAAATGTTTTCTATATATATACAATAAAATTGTTTTCAAAGTATTTTCACTAGATGTTGAAAACGGGTCTGCCAAGCAATTGTAGATTTTCAGTCTTACGCATGATCAACGTATGACCGAATTTCTGCGAGAACAAGGATGGACTGGTTGAGACATCGAGTTATAAAAAGTGTTTTATAAAAAAATTTATAATATTATATGGATTTTAAAGGTGTTTTAAAAATAATCAAAAATAATTTATTTGATTACTAGCATTTTAATAAATTCTGGCTTCGTTCCTTTTCGAGGACGAAAAGATTTAAAGGGGAGAGGAATGTGATAATCCAAATTTTTTGACATCTGTTAATTGGAAATTAACAAGATTTAATTTATTAAAAAAAAAATACTGATTTGTATCATAAACAAATAAAATTCTGGTAATAAGATATATCTGGTTGGATTTGAAAAAAAAAATTTAATTATATATTAACTGAATTTAAAGGTTGTATTCTGAATAAAACAATATATATAACTAACATTGCAGGTATAATATGATATTTGAACAAGGAATAATAAAAGTTTAAATATAAACATATCTTTGAGAAAATTAATAAGAAAACATATATTTGTTTAAAATTGATTTGTAAATATATATGTAGGATTTAACAAAAGATTTAAAATACTTTTCTTTTGATACTTGGGATAAAACATAGTTTGTATATATACACATTTGTAAGCATAAAATAAAATTAAAAAAAAAGTGTAAGCTAATACATAATTATATTAACATAAGAAACATATTAATGAAAATTAAGACAAACTATATATTAATACTAAGATATAGGTAATTAAGACAAAATTTATTATTATTTAATGAAACTTTGAACACTTGTAGCCATATGAATGCTTATTAATAATATTCGTAAACCAAATAACCCATATACTAACACATGTAACTTTTTGTGCCATGCAATTTACAAATGGCATAAGTTTTCCTAAAATTGGAACCAATACAATTGTGAAAAGAAAATTTTAATAACAAATTCCTGAAGGCAAAACTAGAGAAGATAGAATCAAAACAAATCAAAGAAGAGAAAAACTGCAAAACTGAAACCAGGTTTCAGTTTCTTCTCAACTTGGAAAGCAAATTAAATCAAAACAACTAGTGCAAAGTTGATCAAGCAAATAGGGATTCAATCTTTAACAAGCAAATGTAAACTCAATTCAAGATTTGGTATGAAGATCCTGGTATAAAATCAAGCTTGCTTGCAAACATTTCCAGCTGCTTCAAAATTTGAAGCTTTGCACTTCATCATCTTTTAAGGTGAGTGAACTTAAGTAACCTATGAATTACTGTGTGATGATTACCTTGCATGTATATGTATGCCTATCTGTTGTTTAAAAAAAATCTCTGAACTTAGTTTAACTCTCTGCATTTAATCTGTAAAACCTAAATTCCTATGTAGTTTCGATGCATGTGACATATGATTGAATTAAATATGAGATGTATGTTGAAATATGATTGCATGATAGTTATAAGATCCTATATCATGTTTATAATATGTAGATGGTGTGAAAATGACTGGATATGATATGTTTCTCTGGTTTAAGTTTCAGAGATGTGAATTAGATTACAAATTTATATTCTTCACACTGAAATCTTTTAGGTTGAGGCATTTAAACAAAGATTGTTTATTTACAAAATAAACTAAGTTTTGAAAATATTTTCAAGAATAATGAATATAAATATTTTCTGGAAGAATGAAAAAGAACAGAGAAGCATGGTTATTTGTTGAAAGCAAATACAATGATCTATTAAATTACATATATAATTCGAATTCCATTTCCAATTTAAGATTTTTAAAATTAAAATCTGGATTTTTAATATTGATTTGGGTGGGCAATTCAATGATGTCTGGAATGGGTTATTGGAAGTTTCTTGGTGATCAAAAGAGTTTGGGCTTTGGTTCTTTTCTGCCGATCTGTGGAGTTTGGGTGACCGTGGTTGATTCTGGAGTTAGATGGTTGATCAGGGAAGTAAGGAAAAATGGTATAGGTTGTGGTTGTTCGCCGTGGTGGCGGTGGCAGATCGAACTTAGTTTTAACCTAGTTTTTGGTTGAAGTCTGATTTGGGAATCGAATATTCACCTCTGGACGATCGAGTGGGTCGTAGTTCAAGGGATTGGTGGAGTAGGTATTCGGCAAGGCGTGGATGAGGTAGCTCAACCTCTACCGGTCAGAAGCATTTAGGCGACGTGTTTTCCGAAAATAGTTTGATGTTCCTGTTTCAACAGGATACCGAGTTTTCGAATTTTGGGTTGTGAAAGCATGATGATGTTTATGATGGGTTGCTGGAGTGATTTTGGGTATGTAGGAGTTTCTGGCGACGATCAGAAGTTGACCGTGGGTGGTGCAAGTTGCACGGTGGCATGCCGTGTCAGCTTGGTTTTGGAAAGGGAAGCGTCTCAGGGGGAACTCGCGTGATTTTTTGGTTTTTCTTCGAGTTGATTCTGGGGTCTTTAGCAAGCCTGGGTTAACTGTTGACTTTAACAGTTTCAATATATAACCAAAGCAGTTTTTTTTTAAGTTAAACTGTTTGAAAGGAAAAAAAGATGAAGTACTCGTGTTTTGGTTCAAGTGCACCCTACATGAGTGTAACCCTAAAGTGAAGTGTTTAACCAGTTTTAAAAAAATTTAAATAGTTAAGCAAAATTAATCTCTTGAAATTCATTTCTTTGAAATAAATTATTTGTATAACAAAATTTGTATGATTTATTTTAAATATTTTAAGTTAGATCCTTAAAGTTATTTTCAAACTTAGTTTGAAATATAAAAGAAAATTACAAGGAAGTTAACTTAAGGGATTTATTAAGTATAAGCAATGATTTAAATTTATGATTAACTTTGGGTTAATCAATTAAAAACTTAAAGATAATGAATCAAGTGATAGATACTCAATAATAAAATAAGTATGATTGTTAGGGATTGTCAAGCAATAATTACTTGAGTAATTAAAGGGATTGTTTGCTTAAAGAAATTAATTTAATAATTAATTAATTAAAATATGATTTGTTAAGGGTTAAATTCTGAATATGGTTGGTTGATGAGTAATGAATGAATGAGATTGATGGAAGTATAAGTAAGGGATAAATTAAGAATCAATGTAATTGATAGGAATAATTAAATGTTAATTACTATATTTGTTTGGGAATAATTAAATTCATATAAGTAATCAAGAGGTAATTACTCAATGTAATTAAAGGAGTAAATGTAATTAATTAAAGAGTTGATTTAATGAATATAAGTAAAAGGGAAGTTAATTACTAATTTGATTATTCAGAATTAACGAATGAAATTGTTTAAGAATAATTAATTTGCAAAATTAATTAAGAGATAATTACTTATTGTAATTATAGTATAATTCATCAAGGATGATTAATTAAGATGGATAATTAAAGGATCATTAATTAATTGATTTGTCATTAATTAATGTTAAGTATAGGAAATCCAAATAATTAAAGATTCGTGATTAATTTAATTAGAGATAAATTAAATTAATTACGGAGGTGATCAATCTTTCTTATGAATGATTGAATAAGATTAAATGCCATGAATTGGTTGATTTCTCTGATATGAATTGTTTTATATGTTTGTTTGGGTGGACAATAATGACATGATTATCAATCGGTAAGAATTGTTGGATAAAAGTAACATCTTGAGATTAAGTTTGAATTGAATTTCAATTGTATAATCTAAGTTAAGATGACATTGGATTCGAAGAGACCGGAGTCGGGTATTGGTAAATACCCGAAACCACTTCGATTTTTATAATTTGATGTGTGGAATCAATAGAATGAAATGGAGTGATTAAAGTGATTGGACCAATTAATCTAAGTTATGATACTTAGAAATTGATGTGTGATGTAAGTAATGTCTATAATGACTTGTGAAGTTATAAAATGATACAAGTTACCCCGAGTCACCCCGGGTTTATAAGCTGAATGTTTTGTATTCCTTGTTAGATGAATTTCTCACGCTGGTTTCCAGCCTGACCCGGGTGTTACTTTGATGTAATGCTCGGGTCAGACCGAGTATTACAGAATTGCAGGTAAGGACGTTCTGGAGCTTAGGAGGAGAGCTGAAGGACAGGAACATATAAGGTGTTTATCCGCTGTGGTATATATATATATATATATATATATATATATATTGTTATTTATCTAGGACATGTTATTTAAAACTGCCCAATGTTGTGAAATTGTTGTAACTCTGATGTGAAAATTAAAATGTACTGATACAGTTCTTCTTTGTAAACTGTTATTTTATTTGCTATTATATTTTACCCGCTGCGAATGTGAGATTTTGAGTTTGAGTTTTCTGTTTCTTCTTCTTTCTCTTTCTTCTTTTCACTAACTATCTGGAAATTTTGGATCGAAATTTCTGGGTCGTTACATTCGTTATCTTATTCGCATCGATCAATGGTGGTTCTGTTTCGCATCGACCGATCGACAGGAAATGGGTCTGGGGATGGACACGAAATGCGTGGTTCAGAAGGATGCAAACAATATTGATGCGTCAGCATGATACGAACAAGATCGATACGAATTTCACGAAGGTGGCGCCATTCTGATGGATACGAAACCACTCGATTCGAACAAGCCAATGCCATGATTTCCTGATGGATACGAACCCAATGGATTCGAATAGAATGAGGCGATGTCTATTTGATCGATTCGAAACCGATCGATTCGAACAGATCGATATCATGTTATTGATCGATTCAAGCTCGATCGATTCGAAGTATGTAGAACCTGATAGGTTCGAACAAAACAAAGATTGATGGATACGAATCCGATGGGTTCGAATAGAACATCTTCTCGACTCTTTGATGGATACGAACGGTATATTTTTCCTACCTCGTATCGATCATATCTCCTTCATACGAACTCCGATTAACCTGAAATTTGAAATGTAGCCTCTCCTAGTCCTCTTCATCATTTCCAATCGATTCTGTCTTGATGGGAGTTCGGCCAAATTTTGACGACATCGAATGCAGCCTCGTTTCCAATTGATCTTCAATCCTGATATCCATCATTCCTTGCCAATATGTTGATATTCCAGCCTTGACCAAAATGTGGGATAACAGTAATTGTAAAATAATTTGAGAGCATTGTAGTAGCAATAGACAAATCGATGCTGGAAGCATCTAGTGATTGATGTACAAATATTATATCGGTTAATTTATGAGCATTGAAAATGCATGAGAAGATCACGTAAGCCAAAGAAAAGAAGTATAGTAATCACAAAGTAAAGTTGTTGGTAATTAAGTATTATGATTAGTAAAAAAATAGCCATATTGTAGAAAGAAATTGTGAATTGATATATTGTTGTATTTCATAAACGGTTGTGATGATACTGCTGACTAATATATAACAGCCAGAGTGAGTACTATTTACATAGATTGGCTGCTGGGCTTGTATATCTTACAACCCGCACCACGTCTATTTACAATATCAATATGACAGAGTACAAAAGCATTCAACTATTTTTCATTTAATATTTCCCCTCAAACCAAGCTAGGGTTTAAAGCCACTTCTAGAATCGACACAAAACTCTTCGATTTCTCTTCAATCATCATATAAAATGGAAAATCTTTAGAGATTCCTTTAGATTGATAGCATGTCTTCTCAATTGAAGCTTGGATTTTCTAATAGCTAGGCTTTCCAGTCGCTTTCAAAATTGACACGAAGCTCTTCGATTTTGCTTCAATCATTAGATAAGTGAAAAATTACTTGAGATTCTTTTGTTTGACATCATATCTTCTCAGTTAAAGCATGAATTCTCAACTTCTTATTGAACTTTCTACTAATGTTCAAATGTATATAGGGTTTCAGAGTGGCTTTTGATTGCTAATAAATTTCCTCAACGTTGAGTTCAAGTCGTAGTCTATGAATTTTTTTTGCTGATAATGGCTTAGTGAAAATGTCAGCTCTCTGGTAAGTACTTGGTAAGTGGTTAACTTATAGATTTTAGTTCATCACTTGCTCTCTGACAAAATATAGATCCAGTTCCATATGTTTAGTTCTTTAATATAGAACTGGATTTGTAGTTAAAGCTACCGTGCTAAGATTATTACACCACGTTATTGCTTTGTTGTTGAGATTGATTTTCAGTTCAGTAAGTAGTGATTTGATCCACATTAGTTATGAAGTTGCACTTGCAACAATTCTACTCGGTTTCAGTGCTAGATCTAGAAATAGTTGTCTGTTTCTTTGAGCACCAAGAGATTGGATTCTTTTCTAAGTAGATGCAGTATCCGGTTGTTGATCTTCAATCATCTAGATCAGTTGCCCAGTCAGCATCTGTAAAACCAAACAAACATAAATTAGTACATTCTTTCAGAGTTAAACCATGATTTATTGTCCCCTTTAAGTATCTTAGAATTCTCCTTACAGCCTTTTAATGTTCATCAAGAGGGTTTTGCATAAATTGACTAACTTTATTTACACTGTATGCAGTTTCTGGTCCAGTTATGGTTACATATTGTAGGGCTCCTACAATACTTCTATATAGTTTTGCATTTAATTTTTTGATAAGTGTAGATTGGTAATCATTGCTGTGGAAAGACTGTTTACTTGACCCATTTTTGCTTTGATGAGAATTTTTGAAATATACTTTTTTGACTTAAATGGATTTTGGAACTTGATGTTTTCTTGATTTCAGTTCCAGGAATATAGTTTAAATCCCCAAGGTCCTTGATTGAGAATTCTTGGTTTAACTTATGTATAAGATCTATGATTTCATTATCATTGTGGCCAATAATGATGAAGTATCTGCTGAAACCGGACCAACCCGCAACGGAAGTTATGGATGAATTTCAAAAAATTTACCCTATTGGATCTTTATTGGGCCTATGAAGTCTAACTAAATTAGAACATTTTTATATTTAATTTGAATAAAATCATTTATTTTATTTAAATTCAAATGTATTAAGATAAAATTAAATTTATATGATTTAGTTTATACTTAAATGTGTCTTATACATATATATGTGAGTGCATATGTAACATAATAATCCGTGAAAGGTATGATATGCCCATATGTAAATGTTGGGATTTACATCACAACACACATATTAGTTTATTTTGTATGTCATGTATATTGTCCAAATATGTGTATGTATATGAGTTACAAAAGATACACACACGCATATGCATGTATAAATATATTACATATAATATATGAACATAAAACATTTATATATAAATATATATATAAAGAGAGAGAATAATTAATAATTATTATTTATAATTCAAAATTAATTTAGTTTTGCAAACATAATAATTTTAGTATTTTAATTTGTATATATTATGGATAAAATATTGTTTTCATCCATAAATAAATAACATAAAATAATCTACTAATGAAAAAACAAATTTTACAATTTTTTGAAAATCTAGGATCATAAAATAGAGCTTAGAAATAATTTGGAGATTTTTCAAAGTTGAAATAATATTTTTGAAAACAAATACATTAATTTTGGCAATATTTATTTAATATAAAATAATATATCACTAAAAATTCAAAATTTAAAATTTTAGAAATTTTAGGATCATGAATGAAATGTTACGAAAAATTTGAAAGAATTTTTCAACTAAATTATTATTTTTAATAAATCATAAACAATTTTTCCAAAATAATATTAATTATTAAGAATAATAAATTTTATTGGAAAAATCCTAAAAAAAATTATACGTTTCTGGAATGATATAATATTTTTGACAAATATAAAATTGAATTTTTAATGTACTATTTATTTTATATATAATAAACAATTCAAAATTCAATAAATGTTTATTTAAAATTTTGAATATATGTATGATTTATAATTTTCAAATTTTTAGATTCATATTATATATAAATAAGTGTACAAATTTTTTTAAATCATATATATATATATATATATATATATCTTATATATGCATATATGCTATTATGAGAGAGAAATATGCACTTATATATATATGTATGTATGTATGTATGTATATGAATTTATTAGTAAATATATATAAAACAATTATTAATGAAGAAAATTTGATTTTGTACATTAAACAACATTTGTTTATACATAAACCAAATAGTATAATAAACAAATTATGCATATAACCAAACTAATTTGTGACAACTACATCTACTTACAAATCTCGCCTTACTAAACATATAGTAGCAGTTTGTATAAACAGATATAAAATTGCTCATTATAAGATCATACAATATAATTTAATTATTATAATATGAATTAAAATTGCCAATTTAATGATGCCTTTGAGTCCACATTGAAGAAATGACTTCCCTTCCTTTTATTTTTCTTGATTCGTAAGATTGCAAGTCCATAATTACCGACCTCTAACTATCGAATAGTGTTATTTTCATTTAAAATACATTTGAGAATTTTCGAGTGGATTGAGAGCTATGTTTTAACCAGCAATGTAGAATATAATTACGGATAAAAAAGGTTAGTCATTATTTTTGAGATACACATATATATAGGGTCGTATTAGAGAGAAACGAGTAAAACCTTTTTACCCATTCTCACTTGATCTCAACCCATTATCTCCAAGCCAATTCCCTATGTTTTAGCCACCCCTACACCTTCAAAAAACCAAAATTTATTTGATTTTTAACTTGAATTCAAATATCACTATTTATTTGATAATTAAATTATTGAATTAAATAGTTGAAGTTGGGTAAAATGTTGAATCTGGAGTTTTAAGCCTGTTGAAAATAATTTGAAGGCTTGTAAAATTTATATTGATGGTGTTGAGGATAATAAAAGTTTTAAAATTGAATTTAACACTGATTTGTTTAGTTTTAAAAATATATCGTTTAAATTGAATTTAAAATAGACTTTCGAAATACAGTCTCGGAATCCGACGAAACCAGTTCCATTGGGTCCGTAATATTGAATTATTGTCGGATTTCAATTTTCGTTGTGATTGGAGTTGTTGTTTGAGCGTACGATGTATAAACGCGCTGAAAATTTAATCGATAATAGTCGATTCAAAAAGCTATCTTCTCCATACGATCGAATTAGGACTCGAAACCTTTTCCTTTGCATTCGAAATTAGGATATAACCTTATAAACGCCTGGCGGCACGCCTCGATACGATATCAAGGTTTTAAGCTATGCTTTCGAGACAATTTAAATTAAATAATATTATATATACATATTGTATAGCTTGACCAGTCAAACATATTTCACATCAGAGTTTTCCAGTCCTTTCCAAAGCACGCTCCTTTTGGCTTCCCAAACATGATTCTTTATCCTCCTTTCTTTTAGATACGAGACCCATTCCCTTTTCTGTAAAAATTCAGATGCTCAAACTAAAAAAAAAGAGAAGAAATGGCGATGCAGCGCCGTCGCGAACTCGATCTGGGCACGCTCATGTTTGGGGTTTTCTTCTTGCGCGAGGCTCTGGATGGGAGTCACGTGTTTGGGGTTCTTCAAATTTGAGCACTAGTCAGCGGCTCGTATAGGTTTTGGTAGGGCGGTGCAGTGGGGGCAGCGACCACGCGATGAGGCGCCGTGGAGGGAGAGCGGCGACGACGATTTGTGGTGATAGCGGCTCGAACCTTGAGGCCAGTCGCGATTAGGGTTTGGGGTTGCGACCATTATGAGGGCTTCGTTTTGCTGAGATATAAAGGCAAGAAGTTGTAGGAATAGTGTAGGCTACTGGATTTGCTGATGAACGAAGATAGGTTGTTTGAGTGACAGTGTTCAGGTGGAAGCAGGTGACGTTTTAGTGTTCACGTAGGCAGTGGGTTAGTGGCAAACTGTGGAGACGTGATGGTGATGCTGGGGCTTTGCTGGTTGAGCGGTTGTGGGCTGCGCAGTAAGGTATTCGTCTTTCCTTTTTCGTTTATACTTGGTTGAATAAATATATATATATATATATACACACACGATTGGAAGAAAAAGAAAGATAAAGTTTAAACCAGAAAAGGGAAGTAGCAGTAAGTTTATAAAATGATTATTACTCAAGTTCAAGATTTATATACAATTTGTGTATTTATATATAGTAAAACAGATTTGAATATAGATTATGTTCTTAGTATATGTAGTTTCAAAGAAAAATAAATAAAATAAATATACATATATAAATATTTTAAGATACTAGTTAAATTTAAATAATGCTTTATGGAGATTAATTTGTTTAATAAACCTATATAATTATTTTGTTCCTAAAAGTACTTATTAAAAGAAAATTGATTTTAAAAACTACTAGCTAGATTTTAATTAGTAGTAAATTAAAATTATTAAATGGTAAATTTTTATAGATTTTTTTCCATATATTAATAAATCATCTAATGTCTATACAAGGTCCAAAATCGAGAAGTAAGCAAGCTGGATTGCAAATGGATGCTAATAAAATAAAAGGTGAGTTAATCTCACTCACCTGGTTGATATTTAAATTTAAATTGTTAAATTTAAATATTTGGTTGAATGATTGAATTGTTTTGGATATGCTATACTATAGTATATAATTCATCTTGGAATGATCAATTCCTCGCATTATATAGCGGATGAGACCCTATGCGCCGCATAATAGCGGATGATTTTATAAAAATCTCATATACCGCGATATTCCACCTCGAAGTGGAATGGGTATTTTATATTGTGCTAATGTCTGTGGATGCAGGGAAACAGGTTGGAGGGATCCAACTGGATAACTCAAAAATTATTTATATTGTTTAATATTCTCTGTTATGAATATTCGATATTCTGTGATGAATATTATCGTTAGTTGTAATATTGGATGCTATGGTTTACTTGAATATATTTCGATAAACTGAGTTATCAAAATATATAGAATTGGATTTTTGGAAATAAAAGGAAGAGAATTTGTAAGTGAAATAATTATAGAGAATTTCAATAAATTAAGAATAAACTGGATAAGAATATTAGTGGTTTTAAAATTCTAATAAATAATTCTGTGTATGAAAGGAAAATTTGAATAAACAGGAAGATAATGAATTATAAACTTCAGTGTTATTATTTAAAAGAATAAAGCATTTATTTTAAATTTAAGATTTAAATTATTAAAAAGTATAAAGAAGAAATTTAAAACATCTGAAATTGGTATGTTTCAGTTAAAAGATTTAAAATCAAAACGAAAGAAAACAAATGAATAAAGTCTACAAATTAATGGATTTTGAAATGAATTGAGTAAGTAAGGAAATTTATTTCAAATGGGGTAAATTGGAAATCAATTTGGCAATTGATTTAAGTGTTTGAAATTGGATGTTTGGAAGAATAAAATTCAAGATGGAAATTTATTAAAGGAATGGGAAAATTGTTTAAAAATAAATAGTGCTTATTTTTAAAGGATGTGAAGAGAAGTATATTTTTCTGGATAGCCAATTACGTTTTCAAAGTAAATTTTTAAATATAAGTTGAAAGTTTAATGTTGTTTTAAAAAGCATGTTTTAGAAAATTTATTAATTCTAAATGTTTAAATCTTAAGTAAATATTTTCCAAATCTATTATCGTAGTAATTATTTAAAAAGTGACTTGGTATTTTGTTTTAAAAAGAGAAATCTAGTTTTATATTTTATAAAGTAACCATATTTTCAAATATTTCTATAGTATATATTTTTAATAAAGTATTTAAGTAATTTTAAATTTAAATGTTTTAAAGGATAATTTATAATAAAGTGTTTTAAATTATAAAATATAAAGTTTTGTGCTTGGTGATTTCAGTGGAAATAGAAAATATTTAGGAAATTATTCTGTAAAAGGAAGGTAGTTTGAAACTGTTTTCAAAAGGGTTGAAAATGGAAGCATATCTTGCGAAGATATTTTGAGATAAATAAATAATTTAGGAAATTATTTATTGTTTGATGGTTGTGGTGTATGTTAATTGATAGTTAAATAACCGACTATCAATATTGGCCAAAATGCCCTGATCGTTTTGAAGAGACCGGGATCGAGATTAATTTCTCAAAAACCACTTCGATCCAGTTTGTACGTTTTTGTGGGAAAAACTAGTTCGAAGTCGAAGATGGAGCAGTGAAGTGCAAGGGCTAGTCGCTACTAAACCTGAGGATATTTCCAAAGTGGATGTAGTAGGAATAATGCCTTCGGTTCCGTTCGAACCCGGGACGGACTTGTATGGATGAATGCTTTCAGAACATTGCCGGGGGACGATGAGCATTCTAAGAGAAAAGATCTTAAAGGTAACGCTTAGCCTCAAGCCTCACAACCGGGAATGACTGAAAATCAGGGGTTATGCAGCAAGGCTAGGTGGGTAGCACCCATTCAGGGTGAGGTCATCCCTATCTAGATGTCCCTTTTTATTTCGGCTTAATGGTGCGGTTGCTGATCCCAACCGTGGGGTGAACTCACTCGGGATTATCCAGTAGGGGGTGGTCCCGGTCTTGTGTTGCAGGGGGTCGGGAGTGATCCTCAGTACTGTGATCTAGGCCACGTACTGTGACAGGTGGTACCCCAGTGCCTAGTCATTAATTGGAAATCCATTCTCCCTGCGGGCCTTGTACGATTTTTATTTGTATTACCCACTCTGTGCAGTAGCTGAAATTTAATCATGTAACAATTTCGGCTATTTTAATAAGTATTTGTATATAGACCCTATTATAATATCAGAGGATTTTAATAAAATGTTTTAGCTATTGTAAGGTAAAAACCCGACATGTTTATTTGTAGCGTGGTCTTACGAGATGCTTTTGTTTTCAAAAGAATTTTTGAAACTTAAATAACCAAATTGAGTGTGATTTCTCACGCTGGTATTTCAGACTGACTCGGGTGTTATTTAATTGTAATCCTCGGGTCAGACCGAGTATTATAGGATGCGGGATATGTTGCTGTGGAGCTCAGGAGACGAGTTGGATGGCGATACGTACTTTCATACCTGGTTATTATTCCATTGTGTATCCAGTTGTACGTTATTGATGTTGTTGAACTCCGATGATATACTCTGATGATGTATGTATAAAACAGATATAGTTTTCTTTTGTGCAAAGATCTGTTATTGTATATTATACTTTATTCCGCTGCGTTGGTTAGATTCTGTTGTTGTTTTCTATTTTCTCTTCTTCTACCTCTTCTTCTTTACCCAAATAGTTTGTATTTCTGTTCAACTTGAGTTGATTGATGTAGAGTATTGTTGACTCAAGGGGTATGGATTTGCAGGCTGTTACAATGATGGACCTTAAACCCATCTAAGCCCAAGCCAAAATACTATGAAACTAAATCTAATTTAATCGCTTGTCGATATTGTATATCGATCAATATATTTATAACTATTACAAATATATATAACATTATTTATTTCTCAAATCATATTCAAATTTTATAATTAATATTTCATAAATATTAATTATTTTAATTAATTTATAACAATTATAAACTAATTAAATTGTTCGGTCTTAAGGGAATTCATCATTTTGGCTGTGTAACTCTTGGGTGTAAATTTGGTCAGTAATTAACATCGAATATTCTAATGTTAACGTTCATACATTACTTAGCAGGTGGTGTGACATTATGGCCAAATTTATCGCTTACTCATTTTCGGTAAAATCCAATTTTAGTTTAATAAGCGTTACCTGTTTGTGACATTTGTTTACACCAATTCTCTTTGTCAAAATTATACACTTTGGACTTATGGAATTTGGTAACGGTCAAAATTTCCAACCTCATCCACATTCAGCTTTATAGTCCAAATACAATGTCCTTGGTTCAATAATAACAATTATTATTAATCGAAATGCTTTGGCCAAAGACTTTGACTTTGAGTTGATTTGAGTTGACTGTGATACTAAGCGCATACAACTAAGAAGACGAATTCTCTCTTGAATATTGCTTCACTTCCAATACTTCTACTCGGCCCAACTGTAGTCACTCGATAGACGTCACGCCATGATTTGGGTATAATCAAAGCGGAGCTTTCATATTGAAGATCCATAGTATTCTTGAGTCGAGAGAACTGTGTAAATTAGTCACATTGATATTGTCTGTTTGACCTTAGGTATAATAACCGACAGAAAACTATCGAGTGATTCGTTCCATAGTTATTCAATAACTATTACTAAGTAACTCCTAGATGCCCCCAAAAGTCATGAGTAATACACTGTCCAAAATTTGGAGAATTTTACATAGTCCAGTCTCAACGGATACATCGATATCCAGTCTCGATGCATCTTGATTAGGAATATTTAAAATGGTATATTTTTTGTTGTGATAAATTACTCACGGTTACAACACTTTGTAACTACCATCACAAAATATACCATTTATGGATTTCTCTATTAAATATACTTTTAATTAAGTTAATTAATTAATATAATCATATTATATCAAGTATATAATAGGAAGAAAATTCCCTTTATTTCGAACAAAATTGGTCAACGAGTTAGATATATGTAACAAATTACATAATTGCTCTCAGAGCATACCCCTAACTCTATCAGTATCCACATAAACTAGCACATATGTCACCGTGTCTTCATCAAACTTAGTGAATAAAGAATTATCTAACTTTGTTGGATTGTAACCAAGTCTAATCAAAGTAGCCTTCAATTTCTCAAACCATACTTTAGGAGCCTGTTTGAGTCCTTAAATTGCCTTATTTAGCTTACGCACAAGTTCTACGTCTCCATTTTGTTTAAAACCATGTGGTTGTTCCATGTATACTTCTTCTTGTAGAAATCCATTTAGAAATGCATTGTCTACATCCAATTGTCTTATGCTTCAATTATTGTGTAGAGCAATTGTAAGAATAATTATGACTGGTGTTGGTTTTATCGCTGGTGAGAATTTTCCATTGAAGTCAAATCCTTGTTGTTGTGAAAAAACTTTGGCTACCAGTCTTGCCTTATACTTGGATATAGTTCCATCGACATTTCTTTTCAGCTTGTAGGTCCACTTCATTCAATAATATTTTTGTGATGTGGTGGAGGAACAAGACTCCATGTATTGTTTCTTATAAGAGCATCATACTCTTCTCTCATAGTTGCTTTCCATTTTTCACTTTGCAATGCCTGTTGATATGTTATGGTTCTTCAGTATCGATATCTGTGATATATACTTTGGCTTGAATATACCACTTTTAGCTCTAGTTATCATATGATGACCCTCCCTTCTTGGTGCAGCTTGTTGTGTTGTGTTATTATTTTGCATTTCAGGTTGGGTATTGGACAATTGATCTTTATTATATGCTTGACCAGAGTCTGATTGATGACTTGAATCCTGCTGAGATGTTGAGATGGGACTTCTGAATGATTTAGGTGATTCTTGACTTGGTTGGAAGTTTGGGAAAATAAGTTGAGGTCCTTGGTCATTCAGATAATCTAAATCTTGCATCCGAGTGATAACATTATTCCTATAGGTATTGGTGGTATAGAGAACTTTGAGTTATAAATTTTCTATGTTGTCTTGATCTTCTTTTCACTGAATGGAAATACATTTTCATTAAAGATGACATGTATAGAAATGAATATTCTTCCTTTGCTGTCCAAACATTTGTACCCTTTTACATTGTTGGGATATCCCAGCAATGTACAGGGGTATGATCTGAAGTTTAACTTGTGATTATTGTATTGTCTCAGTCAGGGAAAACATAGACTGCCAAATACTTTTAAGCTTTGATAATCAGCTTGCTTTTTGAGTCGCACTTTAGTTGGACTTCTGTCCTCCAAAACTTTTGTGACCAGTTGATTAATTAGAACTACTGCAGTAGCAAAGGCATCTGGCTAGAACTTCATTGGTAAAGATGCTTGTGCAAGCATGGTGAGTCCAGTCTCTACTATATGTCTATGTTTTCTTTCTATTAGTCCATTTTGTTCTGATGCGTGTGGGCAAGTGATTTTTTGAACTGTTCCTTTCTTTTGAAAGTATTCCTTGAGAGGCTTGAACTCGATTCCTCCATCAGTTTGCATAAGTTTCACCCAAAAAGTTGCTTGCCTCTCAACTTGAGTTATAAATTGTAACACTGCTTGATATGTCTCTGATTTTGCCTTCAAAAAATATAGCCAAACATATCTAGAATATGAATCAATAAATGATATATAATATTTAAAACCAAAATCAGTGTTAATCGGAGCAGGACCCCATAGGTCAACAACAACAAGTTCTAGAGGTTTATTTTATTTTGTTTGAGAATCTTGAAAAGTAAGTTTATGACTTTCTCCCATTTGACAATATGTACAAACATATATAGTAGGTATATTATCACAAGAAATACTATTTCTATTCAAAATTCTCTTTATAGCATCAATACTAGGATGTCCTTGTCTATAATGCCAAGTTTCAAAAATACTCATATTCTTTTCATTTTGAGCAGTTTTGGAGATGTTACAACACATTTTCCAATGTCCCACATTTCTTGAATCAACTAGAGTGAACTTGTAAAGTGCTTTCTCTGTTTTACCCTACAAAAGAATTTTTTTAATTAGTATGTCCTTAACTAAACAGTCATTTGGGTAAACTCAAAATATACATTGTTGTCTCTAGCAAATTGTGAAACACTTATCAAATTTTTCTTTATTTGGGGAGCCCTTAATAAATTATTTAGATAAAGTTCTCTATCACCTTGAATGTAAGCATTGCCAGTGTACGTTATTTTAGTTGATACACCATTACGCATATGTATACATTGTTTACCTCGATATTCTTTACTACCAAGATTTAGATTGTTAAGATTGTTGGTCACATGATTAGTTGCTCTAGAATCAAGATACCAAATTTCATCTGTGTTGTCTTCTGATTTGGCTATATCTCTGTTATTATGTTTTGCTACTTCAGTCTGGTTTCTTGATTCGTGTTGAATATTGGCTAGATTTGCACTATGATTATAGGCTCTTTGACTGTTATGTTGTCCTGGTATATAATCTGCATCAAACCTAAAATAGCACATGTTTGCTACATGATCAAATTTTTCGTATATTTGACATTTGAGCCTATTGTTTTTGTTGTCATTGAATCTTCCACCTCTTCCCTGTTTCTAGATGACTGACCTCCTCTTTAACTGTTACTTCCTTCATATCTGGATGAACTGTTTCTTATTGGTTTTTGAATTTGTTATTTGATCATGTATAATTGATAGTAAATCTGAAGCAATTGGTTTCTTATGTTCAATTCTACCTTCATGAGCAAGAAGTGTAGAATGAACATATGATAAGGTTGGAGTAGTATGCATTGAAGAAATAATAACTACTACAACTTCATAATCCTCATCTAGACCACTTAGAATTGATAGAATTTGCTCTGTATATGATATAATATGTCATGCATCACCCAGTAAATCACATAATGTTTTCACCCTTGTTAGATACTCTCTTATAGGCACACATAATGTTTTCACCCTTGTTATATACTCTCTTATAGACATACTTTCCTTCTTTAGACTTTGTAATTTTTTTATAGTGCATGACCTTTGCTGCAGATTGAGAGTTGAACGCCTGTTCTATTGTTGACCAGATTTCTTTGGCAGTTGTACACCCTATCAATTGTGGTAATAGACCTGCACTTATGGTAGATAAGAGCCATGAACTTAAAAAAATTATCTTGCCTTTGATAAATTGTGTATTCTCTACTTGCCATTGAAACTCCTTCTGTAGTGATGATATGTTGATCTGGCACAATCTTAGTTCCAAGAATATATGGTTCCAGTCCATATCCTCTTATAGCCGTTGACACTTGAAATTTCCATAGCAAGTAATTTGTCTCATCTAACTGATTTGCTATCAACTGGCTTTGAGGACTAATTATAATTTTGGATATGTTTTCATTTGTAGATTGTTGTGCAGGAGTTGATCTTGAATTTGGAGATGTGGGTGAATTGTTATCAATATCTCCTTCGGCCGTATCAAGAAATTAGAGAAGATGACAAGAAAAAGAAAACTGACGAATTAGATTCAAGAATCAAAAAAGATATTATATAGAATAATCAAGAATTACTCGGTAATGATGCAATCAAGACTCTTAAAAACAAAACGTGAGTAATCAGAAAGTTACTGAACTGAGTAATCAAGAATTGCTCAGTAATGATGTAATCGAATTTCTTGCAAACAAATCGAGAGCAGTAAGCAAATTAAATAATGATAATTCTCTGGCAATTTGCTCAAGCAATGCTTGACGATGAAAAGAAGGTGTAAAAAGTTTTAAGAAATGATCTAACCAGCAGATTCAAATGAAGAGAATGATCTTGGATGATCTGCTGCAATTGCAGCCTATCATTTAGATGAGAATGATCTGATGGATAATGGCAAGGCAATTGATTTATGTATCATATTCTCAAATGATCAGATACCATGTTGAAAGAAATTATCGATTGATATTTGTTGTATTTCATATACAGTTTTGATGGTACTGCAGACTAATATATAGCAGTCGGAGTGAGTATTATTTACATAGATGGGCTGTTGGGTTTACTATTTACAATATCAGTATGACCGAGTACAAAAACATTCAATTGTTTTTCATTTAATACATATTGATATAATTATAGACTGGCCAGTTTTAGCGCAACTGAGTGAAAAAAGTCAAAATGGAGAGCCTAAAGAATAATTAGATATCATGGAAAATATGCAAAACACAACTGAAACGTATGCTTTAAGATCAAGTAATGCGTAAGCAATCAATAGATCTTTTGTGACTCAATTTTGACACTGAATTTTTAAAAAAAAGTACTACTTGAAGACATCATATTCTTATTAATTGAACGAGCTAGATATATTATCTTTGACACAATTATACTGGACTCTTTGTCCAGATTTAAATAACTCCTGAGCTTTTATACACCTATATAACAATTCTTGTGCCTTAATCAATCGTACAATATTTGTTTGGCTACTAATTATAGTAATATGCTATAGTGTTGCTAAATAAGAATGGCTGTCATGCGCGTAAATTATATCCATTTTGTGAAACATCTTTACTCAAATCTAAAAAAATGTAAAAATCAATTCATGAAAAAATTAATGAATGCTTCGAAAGGAAACATTATGATGTTTAAAGAAACCGACTTAATCTCAATATTAATATCAATATCCGCCTCACATGTATTGTTATGCCAAATTTTAATTAATTTGCACTAAATTCAAAACTGCAAAAACTGCAGCGGAATACTAAGACACGGAAGCAACCAAAAGAAGGATATAGCTTGTTGATTAATTACCAATCTTTAGTTGAATGAAAAATAATCAGCAAAAAAAATAAATGAATGGAGAGCACAAAGATTTAACGTGGTTAGGCCAAATTTCCCAAGTCCACAGACCCAAAAACCACTAAAAGAACAACAGTGATTTACAATGGTTAAAGCCATCGACGGCCGTCGGTAGATCGTTGAAAATCGTAGATAAAGCCGTTGGAATACAAATCTCGTTTAGTAATGCTTTCCGACGGCAACCAATGGCATTTTGGGACGGTTTCCGACGGCGACCAATGGCATTTTGGGACGGCTTCCGACGACCATGTTCGACAACAAAATGATCAAATTGGCGTCCAAAGCCGTCGAAAATGGTCGAAATCTACTGTAGAGAGACGTCGAAAACCGTTGGAATATAATGACCAATACGCCGTCGAAAACCGTTTGAAGTCGTCGGAAAACGTTTAAAGCCATCGGAAATCTAGGTATATTTTTTTCTGTTTTTAAGCATGTTGCCTTCCAGCCACTGCACATCCGTCAATACACATAAAAACTCCAATTCGAGCATATATAAACCACTAATCATATAAATAGCCAAACATAATATTCAGATCAAAAATTCCATATCCAAATCCAACATAATCCAAAAAATCCATATTCAAATCCAGCACAATCCAAAAAAATCAACATCCAAATCCACATAAGATAATATACAATCCATCAAAATGTCTCAAACACATCCACAGCCACTCGAAGAGTATATATACAGGCAAAAAATATATAATAAAACATATCTATCATCACTCATCATCCCTACAGACCCACCCGACGAAGGAAACCTCCCATGCTGCTCCATATACTCCGCCAAGCGCTGGTTCAGCTACTCCATCTGCACAGCACGACGACGATCATGCTCTTGCAGCTCGATGATCTGGGCTCTTAGCTCTGCAATTTCTTCTTTGTCTTAAGTCACCTTGTACGCCTTTTGAGATGTCCTAGCCTGCGAGTAAAAACAAATTTTTATAATGGCTCTAATGTAACGACTCAGAATTTCTGTCATTTGAAATTCGAATATTTAATTGATTTTTAAATATTAACAAGTAAAATTTGTAGGTCGAATAAATTATATTTCGAATATCTAGATTTAATTGGATAATTAAATCGATAAATTAATATATGAATTTACAGAAATAATTGGAAATTTGGTTTAATGTGATTAAAATTGATTTGTAAACTTGTATTAAATCATATTGGAGTTAGAATGTTGTTATAGAAATTTTAGAATTTAATTAAAATTAATTTGTATAAATTGAATATTTTAATATTTAATTGACGAGTTAAAATAGCCATTTTTCAAATAGTCTTAGATTTCGGCAAAACCAGTTTCATCGAATCCGTAATGTTATATTATTGTATGGTTTCATATTTCGTGTCAATCGGATTTACGGTTTGTCCGGGGCAGGCTAAAACGTGTAGAAATCCATTCGAGTGAATTTTGAATTTAAATTAATCGATTTGAAAACTTATTTTTTAGATTTGATCGAATTGGCTCCCGATATATATTCCATTGCGTTCGGAATGAGGGTAAAACATTATAAACGCCAGGCGCCATGCTTCGTTTGGAGTTCGGAAAAAATTTGGGTGAATAGTGTCGCGTAATTATCTATATAAGGACCTCATATTTTACAATTTGCAAAAACCCTAGGTCAAAAAGCTTCAGCTGCCACATACGAAATTAATGGCCGATATTTTCGTTCCTTCTTCCCTTAATCTCTCTAAATCCATCGACAATTTTCAAAAACTTCCAACTGACAAATCGTAGAGCATTGCGAGAGCTTCAAATCCATACGGATAAGTCGATGAATCGTCGACCATAGGTGGAGATTCTTGGCCGCGTTCTCCTAACGATTGAGCACGATTTTCAATGAAATGGTGGAGTCGAGCTTCCCCTCGTTCAAGCTGAAGGTGGAGCTTGCGTAGGCGAACAAAGTGGTGGTCGCCGATCGAGTTCTTATGGAAGATGGTGGCCGCGACAATTCGTTGAAGGAGGCGGCTATGGTGGGTTCGTTCGCGTGTTTACGCGATGGAGAAGATGATGAAACACACGGCCCTGATTTCATCAAGTTGAAACGTGCGGCCTGGATTGATTAAGGTTAAAAATAATAAAAGGGTTTGTAAGTTATATATATATATATTAATTCGTTCAAACTTTAAACTATTTTAACTCTTTCATACGAGGTCCGTTTTGGACGAAACGAATTGCGTTGGGTTAGTATGGACGAACAATTCGCGACGGAGGTGGATTGGAGTTGATTTGAGCTAGTGAAAATTTTGGGTAAAATTAAACGCGCGTTTAATTTTATTCGAAATAAAACGCGGAAAACTGTATTGGAAGCAAGGTGAGAACTTCTCACTCAATCGAATTAGTTTCGATTTAAATTTAAAATAGTTAAATTTAAAATTGCTTGATTGTGTGAATGAATGATAAATTGCTATATGTTGTATTGAAATAGACTCTATACACCATATATTAAGAGGACGTTATTTATTAAACACATATACCGCGATAATCCATCTTGAAGTGGAATTGGTATTATATATGTACTTGGAGTTGATTTCCCCACATTATATAACGGATGAGACCCTATTGCGCCGCATAATAGCAGATAATATTTTATATGAACCCATGTACCACGATATTCCATCTTGAAACGAGATTGGTATTGTGCTAACATCTGTAGATGCAAGGAAACATGTTGGAGGGATCCAACTGGATTCCTTACCCGTATTGATTTATTTACAGATATTGTGATATATTCTGTTATCATATGATATATGATGTTTTGGATGCCGTGATTGTTATATTTAGTGTTGTTGCAGCATTGGGCACATTTTTGGAGTTTTAAAAATGTTAAAGTAACGATTTCGAATTTAAAAGGATTTTTAAAGTGATTTTTTGAAAATATACGTTTTATCGAATTTTGGAATCCATTCATTTTAAATAAATAAACGTTATAATTTTTATGTTATAAAAATTATGATTTTTGTGAAATATAACCGAAATGTGATTTTCGAAATAAGTAGTTGATTAATTTGTAAAATGGTTTAAATTGGGATTTTTGGATTATTATAAACGGTTTATATAAAAGATTTATAAAATTGATATTTATAAATTAAAATATTGGAATTATAAAACGAGTTTTTATAAGTGTTAAAATGAAGTATAAATGGATTTCATAAGTGAATGAAATTTATGAATTTATAAATTGTGAAGTTATAAAATGAATAGATTTTGTAAAATAAAAGATTTATAAGTAATTATCTTATAAATTGGATTTTGGCATTCAAATGAGATATAAATAAAATTTGTTAATTAAGGGGGTTTTATAAGTTGAAGTTTTATAAAATATATATTAATGTGAATTTATAAACATTGTTTTATAAATACGAAATCGACTTATTTTGATTAGTTAATTATTATAGCTTATTAAAGGAAATATATTGACGATTTTGGGACAGTGAATAATATATTAAAGAAATGTTTTAGGAAGCAATCATTTGAATAGAATTAAAACGATTTGAGGTTGTTTTAAAATGTGTTAAGGATCGAAATCATAGATTTCAACATTCATTGTTGAAATAGACGTTTTCGAGAAATAAGGAAAAGGTGGACTATAACATTGTTGTTATAGTAAATAATTTTCGAAAGGAAATGTTTTTGTATAGTATTGGGATTTATATATTGATCTTAATTTCGAATCCCTATACTAGTGATTTTGGGTTGTCGTAACGATGTTTTATGCGACATTCGTTTTGACCCAAATAAAGGTGTTTAAGAGAATGTTTTCCTTAAAGAATAAATTATATACTTAATCGTGATTTAAGTATATTGAATATTTTCCAAATGTTGAAAATAAATAGATTTGTGAATTACTTATTATTAAATAAGTATGGAAATATTTTTCAATATGAAGTGAAATGTTTTGAGATTATATCTTTTAAAGATAAATTGAAAGTGAATATTTGAAATTGGTTTTCAAATGGTTGAAGTGTGAAAATATATCTTACGAAGATATTTTGAAAATAAATAATTGTGAAAATTATTTAAACCTGGAAATTGTAGTGAATGTTGATTGATAGTTAAATAACCGACTATCAGTATTTGCCTTTGAATGGCGTTTGAATTTCGATGCGATCAGGGGTCGGATTCCAAGTGGATATCCGGAAACCACATCGAATATTTGTGATTGTGATGGATGTTTTATTCAAAAGATCAAAGTGAAAATTGTTGTGATTTGTTGAAATCTGAATGAACATTTATTTTTATAAATAAGCGCTCGTTATTCAGTTTAGCCGGGAGAGGACCTTTGGGTCATAAATCCCATTCCGAATAGTGATTCGTCGTAATGGATAGCGATTGAAGACCGGTGTTGAAGGCCGAGTTTTTTGCGAGAATGATAGGATGACCTATCGATTGTCTTTGCACCGATAGCTACGGTACGGAGATTTCCTTTGTGATGGGAAGTTTGATCGGGATTGTGAATACCTGGATTTGCCAGGACTTCTTTGGAAGTGCCTTCGGTTCTGTTCGATCCCAGAACAGACTTGTATGGATAGAATGTTTGACATTACATTTTGAGATATAAAGCTGATTTCTTTCAAATACATTTCTGTTGGTGACGGAGAATTTATTCTCTTAGCTTAACACCCTTCTCTGAGACATATGAGCTCAGAGGTTATGTAGTTGATGGTTATCAGTGATATTGTGATGTCCCGGAAATTCAGGCAATATTTATTTAATAATTTAATTAATAATTATTTTAAGATGTGAAGTATTGATTTAATAATCTAATTCAAACAAAAATTATCTTTTGAAAACTAATAATTATTTAATTTGTCAAATGATATTCTTTTCAAAATTTATGATAATGATAATTTTATATTTGGGAATTTTATTCTTTCCAAAAGTTAAAAATATTTAAATGTTAAAATTATCTTTTTAACCTTATTGAAAGGACATTTTATTTATAATGTATATATGTGTATACATTGTAAGTAGAGGAATTGATTTTAATTTAAATTTAATTCGATAAGAATATTTTCAAAATTATTATATATATATATGGATGTATAACTTGTAAATTGGTTAATTTGATTTAAATTAGTATTGAAACTTTTCAAAAGTTAATTTAAAAATCAATCTTATATTTTCAAAGGAAATTAAAAGTAAAATATTTATTTTGTTTAAAAATATGATAGTTTAAATAGTATTTTATAATAAAAAGTTTATTTTGCTTTATTTTAAAAATTGTTTTGAAATAGATTTAGTTCATTTATATTAGAGTATAATATTTTGGTTTGGAAACTTTGGGAAAGTATTGAATTCAACATTCTTTTTCTTTTTAAATTTTCTCTTTTGAAAATTCAGTTTTTAAAATATTATTTTAAAAATATTAAAGTAAACATTAAAATGTGTAATTTTATAAAGAAATTTATATGTAATCATGTAAGGCTAAATAATGATAAAACATTTAAAACATGTTAAATTAAATTAGAAATGGTTTTAGAAGAATTTAAATACATTTATAAAATTAAGAAATCTATTTTTATAATTAAATGGTACATGTGTTAAGATTTTAACTAATAAGGGAAGACATTTGTAATTACTTTACAAACTTAAGTAACAAGTGGCAATATTTGTTTATTTTTGAAATAATTATTTTAGATAAGAAAACCAATTCTGAAAATCCAAATACAATCTAAAATCTGCAAACAAACTCAAAACCCAAATCTGCAAACCAGATCTACAAAACCAAAACTGTAAATCTAAAATCAATTTAAAGGTCAAACTCATGTTCAAGCAAATGAAGATGGAGTTCAACTGCATGATCAAAATCAACTACAACTGCTGCAAAATTTAAAATCAACTTCAACTAGCTAATGCAAACCCAAATTTTCAATTTGAAATCAGCATATTCAACTAGCAAATGCAAATGCAAATCTGGTTCCAGGAAAAATGTGAATGCATCTCTGAGTTGCTACTCTGCTTCTTCAATTTATAGGTGAGTAAATTTTTATTTTAAAAACAGTTCTTCTTCCTAAAATCATACCAAAGCAAACACTAAAACTAAAGATTAAATGCAAACTGCTTTTCCCAAAAATCAAACTGCTATGAATTTAAACTCCAGTACTTCATTTTTCTTAGGTGAATAACTTAACAAATTTTAAAAAGAACTTTAAGTTATCTGTGCATGTGAATTGGTAGAAATAAGTATGTTGTGGGATTGCATTATGATGAATGTTCTGTGTATACATATATAAATATGTATATATGTTGCTGTTGCGTGGTATCTGAATACCTATTTTGTATTAAAGCTAAGATTTTCTTTAATAGGAATCCTTATCACTTGAATTGATTTCAGTTAGAAATTAATGTGTAAACAAAAGATGTTTGTTTAGTAAGAAATTATATTTATAAATCAAAATTAAGTTATATTAAAAAAATATCTGCTGTCTCTGTTACAAAAAACAAATAACAGTTATTGTTTTCAAATAAGAAATATCAAACATCTGAAATTATTAAAACAAGTTTATAACTTGAATGCATGTTTAAAATCATGAATTTTAAAACATAAATCACATTTTTATATAAACTGTTGTGTGGGCATTTTTGTTTTGAGCAAAATTGGGAATTTTGGGTTTATCTGGTGGTTTAGTGATTTTGGAAAGTTATAGTGCTTCCTGGAGGTGGAGTGCTATTGGGTGAGTGAAGGAAAATTTTCAGGTGAATGGTCAGGGGTCGGTGGCGACCGTGGTTAGCTCTTTCCAGTTTTTAACCTAGTTTGCTGGTAGTGGTAATTTTGGTAGCTTCTTGGTTTCTCGGTTGCATCGAGTGATGCAGGACTTTGGAAATGGGAAGAGGAGTCGTAGAGGGAGGTTTGGCCGGAGTAGCAGCGATGTTGACGATCGGAGGTGGGTTTTCGAGTTGTTGCCAGGTTTGGAATGTTTTGCTGGGTGATGTTCCAGGTTGATTGTTTAACTCGAATTTGATTTCGAGCTGCATTGGGGATATCTGATGGTCGCAATCACGTTAGAGGTTGATCGGCGACGTGGTGAAGGGAATTAGGGTGGCTGGAGATGGCCTGAGCACCGGTGCATATGCACCGTGCATATTTGAAATTCTAGTGAACTTTTGGGGTTGGTGCAGGAAATTATGTCTCGATTATTTCTCGGTTATTTGTGTTTTTGTCTCGGAGCACTTAGGGAAATAACTCGAAGTAGTTATTTAGGGGTCTCGGGTATGTTCTGGTTTCAGGTTATTAAACCTGACAGAATTCTGGGTTTCAAATTTTGAATGAAATTCAAAAATTAAGGTAGGGATTTAAATAGGAATTTAAATTCCAAGTTTTAGATGAATTGAATTCAAAGGAACTTTTGAATTCAAAGTTTTCAAAAATGAAAATTTTAAATTTAAGTAAGATTTAAATTAAGTTTAAAAATCAAGTTTCAATATGGTTTTCATATTGACTATGGATCCTAAATTTTAATTTAGATCAGTTTGTAAATTTTAAAATGTTGATCAAGTTTAAAATGTTTTTAAGTAGATTTTTAAAAATGAGTTTGTTTTCAAATAAGTTTTAAACTTGATAAAAAAAATTCTTTTCTTTAATATTGAATAAAGATTATGATGTGTTTAACTTTAATTTGAAAAGTTAAATAATCAATTTATTTTTAAGCCTGTTTCTTTTAAATAAATTAAGTAATTTTGTTTTAAAATTTTCTTATATATTTGAGTAATGAATGTTCTTTAACATTTATTTTTATTTCAAGGTTTATAAATTTATTTAAAACTTGGATAAATGTTTAAATAGTTAAACATTTTAAAATCTTAAAATTCAAAATGGAATTTGAATTAAATTTAGAAATGCATTGTTTTAAATACATTTGAATGTTAAGGGAGTCGTTAATAAAGTAAATGAATTGTTTTAGAAATAATTAAGATAATTAAGAATTCACTTGTTTATTTGATTTAAATAATGACTTGAATTAATTTATAATTAGAGATGATTAATGATAATTAATCTAAGATAAATTTCTTAAGTAAGTAATTTAAGAAAATGTTGTTAGTTAATGATGATAATTATCTAAGGATTATTAAGTAATTAATTAATGTGATTAATTTTTATAATTAATTGGATTAATTAATTGAAGATAATCAATTGTAAATGGTTTAGTATAATTACTTGGTAAAAGTAATTAAAGGGTTAATTACTTATTGTAATTAATTATGATAATATGATTAGTTAAGTTAATTAATTTAGTTTAATTAAGTTAAGAAATCATTTGATGATTTAATAAGAATAATTACTTAATGTAATTAATGGAGCATGATTAATTAGAGAAGTAATAAATGATAGTTACTGGAATGTAATTAGAGATGATTAATTTATAATGAAGTAATTTTGGATAATTACTTTTGTAATTAATCAAGGGATTAATTAATGAAGATAATTAATTATGGAATAATTCGTTATGAGTAATTAAGGGTAGTTAATTACTGGATTTAATATTAATCAAAGGTGATTAATAATTGTATTTTAAATGTTAGATTAATTGCTAAATGTAATTAATTTAATAAATAATTAATTTAAATATAAATTAGAGATCATTAATTAATGTAATTAGTTATGTAATTAAGAATTGTTTAATTAAGGAATAATTGATAATTAAGTGATTAATTAATGTAATTAATTAAGGATAAATGTAATCAATTATAGTTAATTAATAAATAAATAAATTAATTGTTAATTACTTATGATTAAGGTTAATTAATTTTGTGAAATTAATTAAAGACTGATTACTTATTGTAATTAGAGATTGACTAAGCAAAGGTATTTAATCAAGTTGAATATTAGAAAATGATTAATTAACTAGGTTAATTAATTAATGGATATTAAGCAGGATTTATAGATGTGGTTATTAATTTAATTTATTTTAAATTAATTAGAGATAGAAGTAATTAATTTAATTCATTTTAAATTAATTATAGATGATGGTTAATAAATCTTTGCTTATGGATGATATTGATATTTCTTTGAATGGTTGTGATCTCAGTAATGAGATGAGTAGTATCTATAGGATATGGATGCTTAGTTAAAGTATGATAATATGGATTATCTGATTGTGATGGTTGTCTGTTAGTGATGATGATACAGATTATCTGTTTCTGATGAGAATGTGATTATCTATTGTGATATGTAATTTATCTATCTGTGTGTAATAGATAATGATGAAATGAATTAATTGTTCGAAACTAAATTCACCTGGACATTAAGATGGCGTTTGAATTTCGATGAGACCGGGATCGGATTTCCAAATTTAGAATTCCGAAAACCACATCGATCCAAATTAAACGTTAGGTCGTGAATCTCAAGTGAAGAGTGAAGACTCGAGGTGTAAGAACTATTCGTCGGTATAACTCTAAAGGTGATTCCGTGATGAGTTTGACGGAATAGTACTTTCAGGTTCGAGATGGTGATTCAGAGTGCAAGGGCTATCGTCGTTAACTCTAAGGGAGATTCCAATACGAGTGTAAAGAGATAATGCCTTCGGTTTCGTTCGAACCCGGAACGAACTTGTATGGATTGAATGCTTTCAGAACATCGTCAGGTGGACGATGAGCATTCTAAGATTGATGTGTCCTAAAAAGGTAATCGTAGCCTCAAGCATCATCAACCGGGAATGGCTAAAACATGGGAGGTGTAGCAAGGCTAAGTGGGTCATGCCCAAGTAGGACGAGATCTACCCCTGTCTAGAGGTCCCTTTATATTTCGGTTGTGTGGCAGTTGGCGACGGCCAATCTACGGGGTTGTCTTGTTCGGGACTGTCCAGTAAGGATGGTCCCGATCTAGTGTTGAAGGAGAGCGGGAGTACTCCGCGGTACGGTGATCTAGTGCACGTACTGTGACAGGCGGTACCCCAGTAGCCCTGCCATTGATGGAATCCAAAATCCAATAAGTGCCTGTACGGTTTTGATTGTGCCCAACTATGTTGGAACGTGAGATATAAGCATTCCAGCTATTTCTGTATTTTATTTTGAAAACCCTAGACACTATTATAATATCACTGGGTTTCCTATCAAAGTTTTGGTTAGCGTAAGGTAAAAACTTTTCCATGTTTATGTGTGGGAAGTCTTACGTGATACCTTTTGTTTTCAAAGGATTTTCTAAAGTTAAGCAATTTTAACCCCGTTTACTCACACCAGACCCATGTCTGACCCGAGTGTTTATTTTCTGTTTTATTAGACTCTTGGGTACTCATATTATGTATGAGTAGTCAAGTGATTCAGGATTGCTTTGACGAGTTTCTGGAGGAGATATGGAGCAGGAGGCTTCAGCGTGTAGATATATAGTGGTTCCGCTGTGTTTGAGTTGTATCTGTTCTCTCTAATTTACTTGAATTGTAATTGCTAGACAGATGTTTATAACTTGTAAATTGGTTAATTTGATTTAAATTAGTATTGAAACTTTTCAAAAGTTAATTTAAAAATCTATCTTATATTCTCAAAGGAAATTAAAAGTAAAATATTTATTTTGTTTAAAAATATGATAGTTTAAATAGTATTTTAAAATAAAAAGTTTATTTTGTTTTATTTTAAAAATTGTTTTGAAATAAATTTAGTTCATTTATATTAGAGTATAATATTTTGGTTTGGAAACTTTTGGAAAATATTGAATTCAACATTCTTTTTCTTTTTAAAATATTATTTTTAAAATATTAAAGTAAACATTAAAATGTGTAATTTTATAAAGAAATTTATATGTAATCATGTAAGACTAAATATTGATAAAACATTTAAAACATGTTAAATTAAATTAGAAATGGTTTTAGAAGAATTTAAATACATTTATAAAATTAAGAAATCTATTTTTATAATTAAATGGTACATGTGTTAAGCTTTTAACTAATAAGGATGACACTTGTAATTACTTTACAAACTTAAGTAACAAGTGGCAATATTTGTTTGCTTTTGAACTAATTATTTTAGATAAGAAAACAAATTCTGAAAACCCAAATTCAATCTAAAAACTGCAAACAAACTCAAAACCCAAATCTGCAAACCGGATCTGCAAAACCAAAACTGTAAATCTAAAATCTATTTAAAGATCAAACTTATGTTCAAGCAAATAAAGATGGAGTTCAGCTGCATGATCAAATTCAACTACAACTGCTGGAAAATTTAAAATCAACTTCAACTAGCTAATGCAAACCCAGATTTTCAACTTGAAATCAGCAGATTCAAATAACAAATCCAAATGCAAATCTGGTTCCAGGAAAAATGTGAATGCATCTCTGAGTTGCTTCTCTACTTCTTCAATTTATAGGTGAGTAAAATTTTATTTTAAAAATAGTTCTTCTTCCTAAAATCATACCAAAGCAAATACTAGAACTAAAGATCAAATGCAAACTGTTTTTCCCCAAAATCAAACTGCTATGAATTTAAACTCCAGTACTTCATTTTTCTTAGGTGAATAACTTAGCAAATTTTAAAAGAGAACTTTAAGTTATCTGTGCATGTGAATTGGTAGAAATAAGTATGTTGTGGGATTGCATTATGATGAATGTTCTGTGTATACATATATAAATATGTATATATGTTGCTGTTGCTTGGTATCTGCATACTTATTTTGTATTAAAACTAAGATTTTCTTTAATAGGAATCCTTATCACTTGAATTGATTTCAGTTAGAAATTAATGTGTAAACAAAAGATGTTTGTTTAGTAAGAAATTATGTTTATAAATCAAAATTAAGTTATATTAAAAAAAATCAGTTGTCTCTGTTACAAAAAACAAATAACAGTTATTGTTTTCAAATAAGAAATACCAAACATCTGAAATTATTAAAACAAGTTTATAACTTGAATGCATGTTTAAAATCATGAATTTTAAAACATAAATCACATTTTTATATAAACTGTTGTGTGGGCATTTCTATTTTGAGCAAAATTGGGAATTTTGGGTTTATCTGGTGGTTTAGTGATTTTGGAAAGTTATAGTGCTTCCTGGAGGTGGAGTGCTATTGGGTGAGTGAAGGAAAATTTTCAGGTGAATGGTCAGAGGTCGGTGGCGACCGTGGTTAGCTCTTTCCAGTTTTTAACCTAGTTTGCTGGTAGTTGTAATTTTGGTAGCTTCTTGGTTTCTCGGTTGCATCAAGTGATGCAGGACTTTGGAAATGGGAAGAGGAGTCGTAGAGGGAGGTTTGGCCGGAGTAGCAGCGATGTTGATGGTCGGAGGTGGGTTTTCGAGTTGTTTCCAGGTTTGGAATGTTTTGCTGGATGATGTTCCAGGTTGATTGTTTAACTCGAATTTGATTTCGAGCTGCTTTGAGGATATCTGATGGTCGCAATCACGTTAGAGGTTGATCGGCGACGTGGTGAAGGGAATTAGGGTGGTTGGAGATGGCCTGAGCACCGGTGCATATGCACCGTGCATATTTGAAATTCTAGTGAACTTTTGGGGTTGGTGCAGGAAATTATGTCTCGAGTATTTCTCGGGTATTTGTGTTTTTCTCTCGGAGCACTTAGGGAAATAACTCGAAGTAGTTATTTAGGGGTCTCTGGTATGTTTTGGTTTCAGGTTATTAAACCTGACAGAATTCTGGGTTTCAAATTTTGAATGAAATTCAAAAATTAAGGTAGGGATTTAAACAGGAATTTAAATTCCAAGTTTTAGATGAATTGAATTCAAAGGAACTTTTGAATTCAAAGTTTTTAAAAATGAAAATTTCAAATTTAAGTAAGATTTAAATTAAGTTTAAAAATCAAGTTTCAATATGGTTTTCATATTGACTATGAATCCTAAATTTTAATTTAGATCAGTTTGTAAATTTTAAAATGTTGATCAAGTTTAAAATGTTTTTAAGTAGATTTTTAAAAATGAGTTTGTTTTCAAATAAGTTTTAAACTTGATAAAAAAAATCTTTTCTTTAATATTGAATAAAGATTAAGATGTGTTTAACTTTAATGTGAAAAGTTAAATAATCTATTTATTTTTAAGCCTGTTTCTTTTAAATAAATTAAGTAATTTTGTTTTAAACTTTTCTTGTATATTTGAGTAATGAATGTTCTTTAACATTTATTTTTATTTCAAGGTTTATAAATTTTTTTAAAACTTGGATAAATGTTTAAATAGTTAAACATTTTTAAATCTTAAAATTCAAAATGGAATTTGAATTAAATTTAGAAATGTATTGTTTTAAATACATTTGAATGTTAAGGGAGTCGTTAATAAAGTAAATGAATTGTTTTAGAAATAATTAAGATAATTAAGAATTCACTTATTTATTTGATGTAAATAATGACTTGAATTAATTTATAATTAGAGATGATTAATGATAATTAATCTAAGATAAATTTCTTAAGTAAGTAATTTAAGAAAATGTTGTTAGTTAATAATGATAATTATCTAAGGATTATTAAGTAATTAATTAATGTG
This sequence comes from Allium cepa, assembly GCA_030765085.1. Classification (NCBI taxonomy): domain Eukaryota; kingdom Viridiplantae; phylum Streptophyta; class Magnoliopsida; order Asparagales; family Amaryllidaceae; genus Allium; species Allium cepa. The sequence continues at coordinate 858,989,715 of CM060940.1, forward strand.
ATTAATTTTTATAATTAATTAGATTAATTAATTGAAGATAATCAGTTGTAAATGGTTTAGTATAATTACTTGGTAAAAGTAATTAACGGGTTAATTACTTATTGTAATTAATTATGATAATGTGATTAGTTAAGTTAATTAATTTAGTTTAATTAAGTTAAGAAATCATTTGATGATTTAATAAGAATAATTACTTAATGTAATTAATGGAGCATGATTACTTAGAGAAGTAATAAATGATATTACTGGAATGTAATTAGAGATGGTTGATTTAAATTTTCTCTTTTGAAAATTCAGTTTTTAAAATATTATTTTAAAAATATTAAAGTAAACATTAAAATGTGTAATTTTATAAAGAAATTTATATGTAATCATGTAAGGCTAAATATTGATAAAACATTTAAAACATGTTAAATTAAATTAGAAATGGTTTTAGAAGAATTTAAATACATTTATAAAATTAAGAAATCAATTTTTATAATTAAATGGTACATGTGTTAAGCTTTTAGCTAATAAGGAAGACACTTGTAATTACTTTACAAACTTAAGTAACAAGTGGCAATATTTGTTTGTTTTTGAACTAATTATTTTAGATAAGAAAAAAAATTCTGAAAACCCAAATTCAATCTAAAATCTGCAAACAAACTCAAAACCCAAATCTGCAAACCGGATCTGTAAAACCAAAACTGTAAATCTAAAATCTATTTAAAGATCAAACTCATGTTCAAGCAAATGAAGATGGAGTTCAGCTGCATGATCAAAATCAACTACAACTGCTGGAAAATTTAAAATCAACTTCAACTAGCTAATGCAAACCCAGATTTTCAACTTGAAATCAGCAGATTCAAATAACAAATCCAAATGCAAATCCGGTTCCAGGAAAAATGTGAATGCATCTTTGAGTTACTTCTCTACTTCTTCAATTTATAGGTGAGTAAATTTTTATTTTAAAAATAGTTCTTCTTCCTAAAATCATACCAAAGAAAATACTAGAACTAAAGATCAAATGCAAACTGTTTTTCCCAAAAATCAAACTGCTATGGATTTAAACTGCAGTACTTCATTTTTCTTAGGTGAATAACTTAACAAATTTTAAAAAAGAACTTTAAGTTATCAATGCATGTGAATTGGTAGAAATAAGTATGTTGTGGGATTGCATTGTGATGAATGTTCTGTGTATACATATATAAATATGTATATATGTTGTTGTTGCCTGGTATCTGCATACCTATTTTGTTTTAAAACTAAGATTTTCTTTAATAGGAATCCTTATCACTTGAATTGATTTCAGTTAGAAATTAATGTGTAAACAAAAGATGTTTCTTTAGTAAGAAATTATGTTCATAAATAAAAATTAAGTTATATTAAAAAAAATCTGTTGTTTCTGTTACAAAAAACAAATAAAAGTTATTGTTTTCAAATAAGAAATATCAAACATCTGAAATTATTAAACAAGTTTATAACTTGAATGCATGTTTAAAATCATGAATTTTAAAACATAAATCACATTTTTAAATAAACTGTTGTGTGGGCATTTCTGTTTTGAGCAAAATTGGGAATTTTGGGTTTATCTGGTGGTTTAGTGATTTTGGAAAGTTATAGTGCTTCCTGGAGGTGGAGTATTGTTGGGCGTGTGAAGGAAAATTTTCAGGTGAATGGTCAGGGGTCGGTGGCGACCGTGGTTAGCTCTTTCTAGTTTTTAACCTAGTTTGCTCGTAGTGGTAATTTTGGTAGCTTCTTGGTTTCTCGGTTGCATCGAGTGATGCAGGACTTCGGAAATTGGAAGAGGAGTCGTAGAGGGAGGTTTGGCCGGAGTAGTAGCGATGTTGATGGCCGGAGGTGGGTTTTCGAGCTGTTGCCAGGTTTGGAATGTTTTGCTGGGTGATGTTCCAGGTTGATTGTTTAACTCGAATTTGATTTCGTGCTGCTTTGAGGATATCTGATGGTCGCAATCACGTTGGAGGTTGATCGGCGACGTGGTGAAGGGAATTAGGGTGGCTAGAGATGGCCTGAGCACCGGTGCATATGCACCGTGCATATTTGAAATTCTGGTGAACTTTTGGGGTTGGTGTAGGAAATAGTGTCTCGAGTATGTCTCGGGTATTTGTGCTTTTGTCTCGGAGCACTTAGGGAAATAACTCGAAGTAGTTATTTAGGGGTCTCGGGTATGTTCTGGTTTCAGGTTATTAAACCTCACAGAATTCTGGGTTTCAAATTTTGAATGAAATTCAAAAATTAAGGTAGGGATTTAAACAGGAATTTAAATTCCAAGTTTTAGATGAATTGAATTCAAAGAAACTTTTGAATTCAAAGTTTTTAAAAATGAAAATTTTAAATTTAAGTAAGATTTAAATTAAGTTTAAAAATCAAGTTTTCATATTGACTATGAATCCTAAATTTTAATTTAGATTAGTTTGTAAATTTTAAAATGTTGATCAAGTTTAAAATGTTTTTAAGTAGATTTTTAAAAATGAGTTTGTTTTCTAATAAGTTTTAAACTTGATAAAAAAATTCTTTTCTTTAATATTGAATAAAAATTATGATGTGTTTAACTTTAATTTGAAAAGTTAAATAATCAATTTATTTTTAGGCCTGTTTCTTTTAAATAAATTAAGTAATTTTGTTTTAAACTTTTCTTATATATTTAAGTAATGAATGTTCTTTAACATTTATTTTTATTTCAAGGTTTATAAATTTATTTAAAACTTGGATAAATGTTTAAATAGTTATACATTTTAAAATCTTAAAATTCAAAATGGAATTTGAATTAAATTTAGAAATGTATTGTTTTAAATACATTTGAATGTTAAGGGAGTCATTAATAAAGTAAATGAATTGTTTTAGAAATAATTAAGATAATTAAGAATTCACTTGTTTATTTGATTTAAATAATGACTTGAATTAGTTTATAATTAGAGATGATTAATGATAATTAATCTAAGATATATTTCTTAAGTAAGTAATTTAAGAAAATGTTGTTAGTTAATGATGATAATTATCTAAGGATTATTAAGTAATTAATTAATGTGATTAATTTTTATAATTAATTTAAGATAATCAATTGTAAATGGTTTAGTATAATTACTTGATAAAAGTAATTAAAGGGTTAATTACTTATTGTAATTAATTATGATAATGTGATTAGTTAAGTTAATTAATTTAGTTTAATTAAGTTAAGAAATCATTTGATGATTTAATAAAAATAAATACTTAATGTAATTAATGGAGCATGATTACTTAGAGAAGTAATAAATGATAGTCACTGGAATGTAATTAGAGATGATTGGTTTATAATGAAGTAATTTTGGATAATTACATTTGTAATTAATCAAGGGATTAATTAATGAAGATAATTAATTACGGAATAAGTAATTTGTTATGAGTAATTAAGGGTAGTTAATTACTGGATTTAATATTAATCAAAGGTGATTAATAATTGTATTTTAAATGTTAGATTAATTACTAAATGTAATTAATTTTAATAAGTAATTAATTTAAATATAAATTAGAGATCATTAATTAATGTAATTAATGATGTAATTAAGAATTGTTTAATTAAGGAATAATTGATAATTAAGTGATTAATTAATGTAATTAATTAAGGATAAATGTAATTAATTATAGTTAATTAATAAATGAAGTAATTAAATGTTAATTACTTATGATTAAGGTTAATTAATTTTGTGAAATTAATTAAAGACTAATTACTTATTGTAATTAGAGATTGATTAATCAAAGGTATTTAATCAAGTTGAATACTTAGAGAATGATTAATTAACTAGGTTGATTAATTAATTGATATTAAGCAGGATTTATAGATATGGTAATTAATTTAATTTATTTTAAATTAATTAGAGATAGAAGTAATTAATTTAATTCATTTCAAATTAATTATAGATGATGGTTAATAAATCTTTGCTTATGGATGATATTGATGTTTCTTTGGATGGTTATGATCTCAGTAATGAGATGAGTAGTATCTACAGGATATGGATGCTTAGTTAAAGTATGATAATATGGATTATCTGATTGTGATGGTTATCTGTTTGTGATGATGATACAGATTATCTGTTTATGATGAGAATGTGATTATCTATTGTGATTCTATCTGTGTGTAATAGATAATGATGAATTGAATTAATTATTCAAAACTAAATTCACTTGGACATTAAGATGGCGTTTGGATTTAGATGAGACTGGGAACGGATTTCCAAATTTGGAATTCCGAAAACCACATCCATACAAATTAAACGTTAGGTCGTGAATCTCAAGTGAAGAGTGAAGACTCGAGGTGTAAGAACTATTCGTCGGTATAACTCTGAGGATGATTCCGCGATGAGTTCGATGGAATAGTACTTTCAGGTTCGAGATGGTGATTCAGAGTGCAAGGATTATCATCGTTAACTCTGAGAGTGATTCCAATACGAGTGTAATGCGATAATTCCTTCGGTTTCGTTCGAACCCGGAACGAACTTGTATGGATTGAATGCTTTCAGAACATCGTCAGGTGGACGATGAGCATTCTAAGATTGATGTGTCCTATAATGGTAATCGTAGCCTCAAGCCTCATCAACCGGGAATGGCTAAAACATGGGAGGTGCAGCAAGGCTAAGTGGGTCATGCCCAAGTAGGACGAGATTTACCCCTGTCTAGAGGTCCCTTTATATTTCGGTTGTGTGGCAGTTGGCAACGGCCAATCTCGGGGTGGTCTTGTTCGGGACTGTCCAGTAAGGGATGGTCCCGGTCTTGTGTTGCAGGGGAGCAGGCTTACTCCTCGGTATGGTGATCTAGGCCACGTACTGTGATGGGCGGTACCCCAGTAGCCCTTCCATTGATGGAATCCAAAATCCAATAAGTGTCTGTACGGTTTTGATTTTGCCCACTATGTTGCAACGTGAGATGTAAGCATTCCAGCTATTTCTGTATTTTATTTTGAAAACCCTAGACACTATTATAATATCACTGGATTTCCTATCAAATGTTTTGGTTAGCGTAAGGTAAAAACTTTTCCATGTTTATGTGTGGGAAGTCTTACGGGATACCTTTTGTTTTCAAAGGATTTTCTAAAGTTAAGCAATTTTAACCTCGTTTACTCACACCAGATCCATGTCTGACCCGAGTGTTTATTTTCTATTTTATTACACTCTTGGGTACTCATATTATGTATGAGTAGTCAAGTGATTCAGGATTGCTTTGACGAGTTTCCAGAGGAGATATGGAGTAGGAGGCTTCAGCGTGTAGATATATATAGTGGTTCTGCTGTGTTTTGAGTTGTATCTGTTCTCTCTGATGTACTTGAATTGTAATTGCTAGACAGATGTTTATAACTGTCTAGTTTGTGTTGTATTAGTTGTATAACTCTGACGTATATGATACTATGTAATGTTTTATGTGATATAATATAATTTAATCGTTCCGCTGTGAGATTCTGATGTTGTTTGTTTCTTTCTTTTCTATCTCTTCTCTTTTCTATCCCTTTCTTTCTTCTTAATGATGCGTCTTTCTATGGAATGAAAGGCGGGTCGTTACAGATATACTCCCAATTTGGTAGTGTGGCATGCTGAGTGCTGCTGATCAGTTGTTGATCAAAGCGTGGCTTTTGTGAAAAGCGTAGCTTTGTGGACGAGACTTCGTCGAACCTCACAACCCGGTTATGGTCGAAAGAGGAATCGTAGCAGCAAGGTTATTTGAAGATGGCACCCTCTGAGGGTATGTCATTTTCTTCTGGATTATGAGTGGTATCGTGGTATGGAGCCCAGATACTTACTTTGTGGTTGTTGCAAACTTATTACTTTGTGGTTGTTGGTTGAGAGGATCCTCGGATAAAGGTTGTTTACAACCGGGGGATGGCATACTCGTGTCAGTTCTTACCCAGCTAAAGGTAACCCGGCTTTGTCTTGCAGAGATCCGGTTAGGATCCGGGGACGTCCCTCCAAAGGCATTCCATTTTACTTGGGAAGTTCCTTTGCCCGACCATTTGTTGGAAATCCAATCAAAACAATAGGAGCATTGTACGGTTTTAGTTGTAGAACTTGCCATCTAATATGGTAGCTATAGTAGGCATACTATAATGGTACCTATGTTGGCTAAGATTAATAATGTACTTTCGAAATGTTTTTCCTGCACTTTGCACTTATAATAATAATATTGAAAAGAAATTTTACGTATCAAGCATGTTTGACTATCATGAGGAGAAATCTCCTCCAATTCTGCGTTTGCATTGTGTGTGTGGAAGGAGGCCTTATGGTAGTCACATTTTCTAAAAGCATTGCGGATCTATTTAAAAATATTTCTTTGTTGTTTTTAAAGAATAACTGTTTTAAGTTCTCACACCAGTCCCATGACTGACTTGAAGTTTATTGTTTCATTCCTAATCTCTGGGTGCCCACCAATTTTAACACGGGCAGTCTAGAGTCAGGTTATCAGGTCATTCTGGAAATTCAAGAGTTGCTGTAGAGATCTGGAGGCAAGCTGGATGACTTGGCATATCAACTAGTATATAGTATTTCTTTTCCGTTGTTTGTTGTTGTAAACTCTGATAATGTAATGAAATGTGATGTAATGTAATAACTGATATAGTTCTCTGTTTTAAGGATATTCATTTATCTATTATATGTTGTTCCGCTGCGATTATGAGCTTTTGATATTGTTTCTGTTGTTTCTTCTTTCTTCTTCTATCTTCTACCTCTTCTTTAACCCTAACGGTTCGGTTTACGGCATTCGATTGCTCGGCAGTTGATATAGTGGACGTATTAATGTCGACTTTCGTGAGTCAAAAATCTTAAACGTTACACTAATATCATAAACGTAATTTACCTTACTTTAATTGAAAAATATGCAATATTTGAATTTTTTTATCTTTTGAAAATTACCGCTTGGTTCCCAAATCTACAGCGCCTGCTGCGGGATGGTGGATCCATGACAGACTCGAAAATAGCGTCCTACTCATTAGCAGTCAACTCATCCCGTCCTGTCTCAGCCAGCAGCTGTGCCCATGCTTCTTGAAACTTTTTCTGTAATGCAAAATACAATTGAGTATAAATAATAATAATTAAAATAACACTAATCTTTTTAAGTAGACTAATCACTGTACTAAATAACAAAGAGTTGGAATAGTCACTGGTATAAATAACACTTATAACTTAAAATATAAAAAGTTAAACTAATCTCTATAATAATTATAATATACTTACGTAGGCAGAAGCTGCTTTATCATCATGCTCACATGAATATACGACTAAGCCTGAATCGTCAGTCTGCTATAGGGCATGAGTATGGGCCAAACATCCCAATACGACATAGCACCCGCGTGCATTTTCCTGAAATATGAATGTGTGTGATTGTGTTTGTGTGTATTGTTTCATTAACTATCTATTAACAACTTATAACTTAAAATATAAAAATATGAGTATAAAAATTTACCAAATCCTTGCAATGATGCTGGAATGACTTGGAACCACCGCGATGTGTGATGGAATTCTTATTATGTTTACTGAGTTTCTATTTGACTCCCTCTGCAAATTTAAATTGAAAATAACATTTTACAGTTTTAAATTATGTATTAAATACACGCAACAATTTGAAGTAATTAATATGTGGTAAACTTACCTGTAACTCCTCATTATTCCACCATGCGACCCAGGCCTCCCACACGCTAGCACTCATCCAGTTCGGTTTTTTTCCTGCTCTTCTCATAGCAGACACTGTATCCCTATAATTTTTGGCAATTTTATTGTTCCAATGGCGCTGCACCAGAGAAGGATCAGTCTCTTGTAAGTCCACCAAACCCTACACATTGAGAAAATGAAAGTTATACATTTTTATAAATAGTTTAAATATATAAAGTGAAGTAGGATCAAATAGAAAGTGCAAAATATAAATTTACACTTACCATGAAGTCCTACCAAATTCTCTCTCTAACATTATCAGGTATCTTATTCCACTTGGGCCAGCGGGCAATCATCCTGCATTTATATGCCTATCTGGATATGGAGAGCACTGTAGCTGATGGCTCGAGCTCGAAGCCACTGTGTCAAAAAGAAACAAACATTTAATAAAGCAAGACTAATATATAATAAATCGTATAGAAAAACACTGTTAATACTGAAATAAATTTAATACTTACGATCCATCAGCTTTGGCCTGCAAACAGACCGTAGGAAGAGCTGCCTCCTGTGATGGGCCACTGCCATCACCCGTTGGAGGTGCATCAGTCCCTTTTTGAGAAGAAGAGGAAGATCCTGTATGGGAAGAGCTTCGTCTACGAAAGAAAGAAATATGTATATAGTACCTGTTACCGACATAACATATATAAGAAATATATCATTTAACTATGTGAAACATACATTATAGCAGAACATAAAAGAATTATATGAAACAGAATACGACTAAACATATCATTAGTAGAACACATCATTTTTAATGAGAAAATTAAACACAAATAAACACAGAAATTACCTTCTTTCAAACTATAGATAATGAATCAGTCCCCGTCGTTTTCTGGTTTAGACTATATTTCATACTCTATGTTTTGTTCCTCTGTAGTCTCAAATGCTTCCATTAATGCATTTGACACATCGTTTAGAGGTCAACTATCTGTTTGATCGTCGGTTATTATCATTTCAGTATTTTTCTCGATATTTACTTGATAAGCTTGTCCGTTTGGAATATTCTGTCCATCAAATGTAAATCTTGCCACCAATCTGCTTTATCTCTTCGTAGAGATGGGTACAGAGCATAATAAACTTGAAGAGCTTGTTTGGCAAGTATAAAAGGATCGTACTTATAATAACGCGATGTATGCATTATTTCTATAAGATTATACTTTGGGTGCATGTAACAACCCAAAATTTTCTAAGCCGAAAATTCCAGATAGTTATGAAAAAGAAGAAAGAGATAGGAGAAGAAGACCAAATCAACAACATCTCACATTCGCAGCGGATAAACATATAATAATAAATAATAACTGTTTACAAAAGAATACTATTTATGTCGATCACATTTAATATACATCAGAGTTTCACATACATTCAGTCACTGAATATGTACAATTATCAAGTCCCAGATTAATAATAATATAAATACAACGGAAATATTCTATACGCTATTGCCATCCAGCTCGCCTCCTGAGCTCCAGAACGTACCTACCTGAAAATCTGTAATACTCGGTATGACCCGAGCATTACATCAAAGTAACACCCGGGTCAGGCTGGAAACCAGTGTGAGTAAACCCAACTAACATGGAATACCAAAGAAATCAACTTTTATAAACCCGGGTAACATATATCAATTCACATGCTACAAATTATTACAGACAACACTTAGTCCACATTTAAATTTCTAATACCAAAGATTTAGATTTTTAAACAGCCCAATACCTCCAAATCACTTCAATCCAGCATATAGATTTTATATATCAATCTACAAACATTCGAAGTGGTTTCGTGTATTTCTCCTATACTCGACCCCGGTCTTTTCGAATCTCATGTCATTCTATTCCAAGTTATCCATAGAAATACTCAACATTTCATATCAGAGTTATCAACTCCTTCAAATCATCCAATACCATTCAATCATTCAGAAGCAAAGCTTAATCACACACAAATCATTTCTATTGATTCAACTTGAATTTCAAGCCTTAATCACTTAGATTCTTTCATTAATTAATTCCAAATTAATTAATCAACCCTTCCTGATTCGTCTTAATTAATCACCCTGGATTAATTATCTTCCAATTCCATTCAAGTAATTATCTTTAATTAATTTCACGACATTAATTATTTTGACCAAATCAATGAGTAATCTTTAATTACTTCACAAATTAATCAACTATAATCAATTACACTAATTCTTAATTACTTACATTAATTAATTTCTCATGAGTCTTGTAATTAATTTATCTTAATTAATCGATCTTTACTTATACCGTTGATTATATAAATTAATGATTTCCAATTATGTTTTGATTTGTTCTAATCTAAATTAATTACTTTAATTCAACCCCAATATTTATCGTTCTCGATTAATCTCAATATGTAATTAACTATTCTTTTATGTACTTCATTAATAAATTAATTATTCCATAATTAATTATCTTAATTAATTCTCTTGACCAATTTCACTAAACAATTATATTTTATTAATTACATTAAGTAATTATTTATCACACCATCAAATGATTGTTCTGGATTACTTATACTTAGTTAATTAACTTACGACTTAATTTATATTTATTTAAATACCTTTAATTACTGAATTAAATAACCTAAATCATTAATTAATTAAATTAATTAATTATTCATTTCAATTTACCCTACTAATTTAATGTATCACAAATCACTAAACCTTAGTAACTTTTAAACGGAAACATTTTCTTATTTATTGTTTTAAGTTTAAAACAACTTAAAATTCCCAATACTTCGAGTTAAGCAACCATTAACTCAAGAACCATCCAATACCCAAAATCACCAGAACATCAATTCACAGTGCATATCAAATCAATTAAATCATTCAGTCAAATATTTTAATTTAACCATCTAAATTTAGATAGAAATCCAATAGAGTGAGATTTACTCACCTTTGCTTTATTTAGCAAAACCGATCCTCTCTCGACTTGTTTGCTTTCGGATGTTGACCTTGAATAAATGTTAGATAATTTTATTAATATTCGAACAACTTGAATAGTTAATTTCCATTTTATAAATTTAATTAACTATTAATGATTTAATTTGAACAAGTAATTAAGTTTTAAACTGATTTTATCTTTAAAAAAAATCCTTTAATAATTAAATAATTTAAATACACTAGTAAACCAGTTAGTCACCAACATACCCTTTTTTTTAAAAAAAAAATCTAGTAAACAAAAAGGTGTGTACATATTATCTTATTTTCGACATCATCTATATAGGTTCTTTTCATTTTATTGTTTATTAAAATAAATCTGATTTTATATGAAATGTCATATTTTAAAACTCTATATTTCGAAAATCTTACATATATACTTATTTATTTATTTTATTATTGAAAAATCATTCCTGTAATTAACTATCCCTTTAAACAAATTTTAATTAAAATTTAATTTACATTTATCACTTCACATGATAATTTAGATTGACTAATTGATTTAATTAGCTATTAATTTTTTTTCCTTAAAACTACATACAGGAATAAATTATAGATTTACAAATCTACCCTTTTATAAATTTCTCAAACATTTTAAAACCCTTATATGCTTATCAAATCTTTTCTATATATATATATATATAAATTCACTAAGATAGACCGGTATATAATAAATTTTGTCTTTACTGTAAAAAAATAATATCATCATTCATTTTTTTAGGGAAAAAAAATATAAAATCATACAGAAACTGCTCACCCCACTGTCGCGAGCTTCCCCTTCCATCCATCGAACCCTAGCCAAAGAAGCTCACACCCTACGTTGCTACCTCAACTGCTCGCCGTGAATCCCCAAATCAGACGAACTCGAGCACCCCATTGCGACAAGAACGCTCGTGCCTCCCCCATGCCCTAGCCACTGCTTCCAAGCATCGGCTTGCTACACGAAATTGGCTCGTATGCCCAAAAAGATGGAGCTGGTATGCTTGAAATCGAGGAGTCGACTTGATTCTGAGGCCGGCTTGATTAGATTTAGAACTAAGGGAATGGAATGAAATATTGAGGTCTTGGCCATTTTTTTTTATTTAGGGATTTCGAATTGATTTTGAATGGGAACGAGAGAAGCACGAGGTCCTATAAAAATTTGTGTTGTTCTTTACTTTTACATCGGCCATTATCCCTTTTTTTTGTTTTTTTTCTTTCGTTGGAAATATTTTTTTTATGCTCGGATAAGGAAGGAGACGAAGACGTATTAAAACTTGGAAACGGCTTCTCGAATACGCTTGTTGGAAAGAAAATATCTCTGACTAGTGTACTTTTAAATTTTATTATATTATAAAATTTATAAACGTCTCGTTAAGCATAACGCGAAATTCCAGACCGCGTATCAGACATACCGACAGGCGTTTATAAGGTTTTACCCACATTCCGAACCCAATGGAACATATTTCGGAAGCTAATTCAATCATATGCGCGAGTTACAGAAGAAATCGATCAATTTTAATTTAAATTGATTAAAATTGTTCTAAGCGTTTTGAGCTACCAGGGTCAAACGACAACCCCGATTGCTATGAAAATTGAAATCTGATAATAACTAACTATTACGGATCCAATGGAAATAGTTTCGTCGAATTCCGAGACTGTGCCGCGGAAGGCTATTTTTAAATTCCAATTTAAACGATATAATTTCAAAACTGAACAAATCACCTTTAAATTAAATTTCAACCATTCTATTATCTCCAGTACTATCATTATAAATTTTATAAGCCTTCAAATTATTTAAACAGGCTTAGAAATTTCAGATTCAACAATTACCCAATCTCAATTATTAAATTCAATGTTTAAACTATATAATTCAACGATTTAATTATCAAGTAAATATTGATATCTTGAAGTCAAGTTAAAATTAATTTTTAACTATTTTAAAAACAATTAATTATTCCAATTTAATTCGTTAAAATTTCCGGGTCGTCACATTCCTCTCCCCGTAAAAGAATTTCGTCCCCGAAATTATAATGGTCTAATTCCCGTTTACCCTTTTTCCTAAAACCCACAATTCAATATCCTACCAACTATCTTTTATTAAAGACCCCTTATCATTCTTACCAACTTACCAAACTCTCCCATAGTTTTCAAACAGTACCCTTTTGTTCAACCATTCAGATTTCAATTTAAAGTCAAAATTTGAATTATCAAAAAATTTCTCAAAATTTTTCTAACTCTCTAAATTTCCGAAATTTTTTGCCAGCGTCTCCTTTGCGCGGCTAGCTTGGTACAACTACAAAAGGCCTCCACGGGCTTCAAATCCAAAAGAAAACAAAAGCCAAGTGGCTACATCAAAAAACCCAAGCCAATTTCATCTAGAAATTTAAATACGTACCTTTTTGTTGGGCAATTCACATTTATCTTTTGGAATCAAATCCAATTTTCCTTTCCCCTTTTAATACCTGCAAATCCTACTTAGCAATAACATCCAATCATAGCCCCTTTCAAATCTTTACATACTTTTCCCTACAGAAGTTTTCATATCCATTTTTATTCAAACTAGTTTTTTCCCCATTTCATACGAATTCAAGTTATTTTAAATTTTGCATATTGAATTTTATCTTTCAAGTATAACTGGTTCATATTAGTTTCATTTACTAATTTACTTTACCTTTCAATTTGAAATCGTTTTGTTGTTACAAAATTTTCCCAAAAATTTCAAAAAAATTCTAACTCCCAAAATTTCCGAAATTTTTTGGCAGAGTCTCCTTTGTACGGAGGAGCTTTTGCAATTTGACAAGAGATATAAATATGTATACATCGACCCACCTAGTCGGAAAAAGCAAAAACAGTTCATATTTCCTATTTTTATTGCGTAGGCGTACCTTATTTAGCATTTTAAGCAAGAAGCTTATTAATTTTAGCAATTAGTGCAATCCATATCCAGCCAAACGGCCTTCAGGTACCTGTACTTACTCATTTAAATATGTAAGTGCCATATATGGAGAGTTTATTAACATTCTACTTACTTTCAATAGCTAAACATATACATTACTAAACACCCAGCACCAAACACTTCCCATAAACAATTTATATTCTTTAAAGTTAGTTCAATTTCTTTTCAACCAACTCATATGTCGATTCATTTAAGTTTTAATGGTTCACAATTCAATTTCTGACATTCCATTGATCTATAATCCAAACAAGTTCATATTCACTTCAAATGATTCAGAATCAAATTTATTTATTCTCTATTGAATCATAGCATTTTAATTACTTTTATTTACGCCGAACGACAACCATTTTCATGCAATTTCGACGATATTCGTTTAATAGAGTATCTATTTCAGTTTATAACTACTTTAAATTAATTTTCAACTCATTTTATATTTAATTCTATTTCATTTCTAATTTATTCACCAACCATTCATTTAGCTCGACACATTTCATTCTTGTATACTACTAACCATTCCCAAATTAATTTAATCCAAGCTTTTATTTAATAAATTTCCACTCTTATTCGAAGCCAAGCTTCCATAAATTTTAAACTTAAGTTAATTTACTTTAATTTTATTCCGACTTCAACTTAAGTTTCTCATTTAATCAACTTCCATTAAATTCAGTAAGCCCATCCATTTTAATTTTAAATTTTAATTCATTTTCTTAATTTATCAAAATAATATCCAAGCACATTCTTAACTCATTTATACTTCAAATTAATATGCTACCGAACTTAAGTTCAGTCTGATAATCCAATTCCAATCACAACTTCGATTTAGTTTTTATGGAATCAGACTTCATCCATTTATTATTTAACTCAGTTAACCCGTTTTAAAATTTTAATTTACTTACTTATTTCGTTATCGAATTTATTTTATTAATACAAGGCCATTCTTAATTTATTTCTATTCACTTGGATTTGTTTTGCAACTCAAACCATTTCTATTATAATCACTTCTCTTATATCCAATTTACTTGCAAATTTCATTAAATATTATTTAAATCACCTTTGAATTTTATTTGTAATTCAAACCATTCCATTTTTCAACCCAACTCTATTTTATTTTTTAACTTTACAACATCTCTTCTAATTTATTTCATTATCAAATCTAAGTCGAATTCTATTAAAAATTCGAATTTATTTCCAAATCCATTATCAACTTACAATCCATTTATTTCCCAAGTTAAATTTTATTAATATACTCAATCAAATAATTATTTATCCAATTAGCTTACTTCCAACTTCTAAATCAATATTCGATTTTAATTACAAATCACTTCATTAAAATTCTAGTTTGGATTTCCTTTTTATTTTCCCAAAACTCCAACACTTTTATTTAAAATTTTAGAAATGCTTTTAAATTCACATCATACTAAATAAAATAGCTATTTATAAAAATACTTTTATAACTCGATGTCTCAACCAGTCCATCCTTGTTCTCATAGAAATTCAGTCATACGTTGATCAGGCGTAGGACTGAAAATCTATAAGTACTTGGTAAACTCGTTTTCAACACCCAGTGAAAATACATGGAAATTAATTTTATTGAAAATATAGAAAACAGTTTGTTTTTTTTTTGAAAATAGAGGAAATATCTTTGGTGAGAATGCTCCGGAAATCATCACCCCCATCCATGGTCGCAGTTAACCCGATGGTTACATTGCTATCCCGACAAAATCCATAGATAACTGTAGGCCTCCGCGCCCCTCGATTACACTGTGGAACCCACGATAGATCGCAGCTACAACTGGGGTTACGTAGCTACCACAGCAAAAACCCATATAACTGTAGGCATCAGTGCCATCGAATTTCGCTGCCAAAAAGGAAACTTCTCCACTCCACTTGACCATAGATCGCAGTCACCGATGTTGCGTTGCCTTCCCGAAAAAATCAAGTGTAGACCGTTGGCACTCATCCTCCACACGATTTCGCTATGGTCCCCACAATAGATCGCAGCGACATCGAGTTACACTGTCGTCACATCATAACCTAAATGCCTCTGCAGGCATCAGTGCCCTCGACTTTCGCTACCCAATAATCCTTAGGAACTAGTTTTGTCCGGACTCCTCACAGGATCAACTTTAGAACCCCCCCCAGGGCTCAAGGCAGCACCACCCAGTGGGACTCCTGAGAAGTTCATTTCAAGGGAGCGCCTTTTTCCCCAGAGCCATCATCAAAACACTTTATACTATACACATATAGCATCTTTCAAATCATACACCTAGTATGATATCATACAAAGCTCCTTTACACAAAATCGATTATCCCAAAATCGATAATTCTCAAACTAGGCTTTCCAATTCAATATTGATTTTATCCAAAAATCAAAAGCCTTTGAAAATCCAAAGGTTCTCAAAACCTTTTCAAAATCCTATTAAGGTCCTTTATATATATTCAAAATTATATATGTAATTTTTAAAACTTTGGATCATTTCGAACTTGTATAAAATCCCTTTATACTTCAAACATTTCAAAACATTTTTCTTCCAGCAATAAGGGAAGATTTATCTTATATAACAAAGATATACAACTTTGTTTATTCAAAACCAAACATTCAAATTTGATTACTCTTTTCCAATATCAATTTCATCCAAATCCGTACGATGTACATTTATCATCCGTACGCTATACCATGGCCGCTCACTCGATCATACAATTTCACTTCCGAACTAGTATCGTCCACCCGACTTTCTAGTGCGGACACAGATCTGGTTTCTTGATTAGAAACCGTCATTCTCCTTGCATAGTCCTAACTATGATAGAGAATATCCAGAACCAATCAACAATCCATATCCAAGTTCGCCGTCGAAAATCGAGTGAAAAATCCCAACTCGGATCGATAACTATCTCGAAATTCTGTGCTCGAATCTGGATCAGATCACTATGTGCATAGAATAATATACGTACATCCTACATATTTATTTCCATTGATTATTAGCCAAATCAATCCCGTTTCTATTCTCATTCACTTAAATTTTTGCTCACTTATTCCCATTTTCCCTTAATCCCCATTGGGATTATCACTTCAATTCTTATCTCAGTTGGGTATTAAGTCAATAATAGTTTGAACTCCAACCAGTTTATATTTAGAAAATAGCTTGAAAATTTAAAAAAAAATAGATAAGTATTTAAAAAAAATTATTATTAGTTTACAAAATAGCTATAGAATAGTTAACTAATTGTAAAATAGTTAAAAATAGTTTAATAGTTTCAGAGATTTTAAAAAATTGCAAAATAGTTGTAAAATAGAAATTAGTTTGTGAAATAGTTGAAAAATAGTAATTAGTTTAGAAAACAGTTGAAAAATGGTTAAATAGCTCCAAAAAATAATGGTAAAACAAATATATAATAAGTTAACTTTAAAAAGAAATGTTGTATATGTATTTAATAGCTTAGAAAAATAAGTGTGTATTAAAACAATTTATTTAAATTAGTCAAGAGTCAAACTGTTCACTACCCCAACAATTCAATGTACACTTAAAATTGATCCAATTCCAATTTGAATAACTCCAATTTCCATTGAAATTTATTTAATCCCAAGGCAACTTCAATTCTAATTAATTCAAACTAAATTCAATTTGTACTAATGTAATTTAAATTTCAACTTTAACCCATCTCGAATTATATAAATTCGAGTTAAATCCTCAAAGGTTGGTTTAACTCTTTAAACCAAATTAACTTTTATTTTAAGGTTTTTAATCTATTTAATTTCTGAGTCCAATTCTCAATATTCCAATTTAAGTTATTTTTATTTTAACTATTTAATTTATTACACATTTTATCTTCCAGTTTGAAGCCAGTTCTTAAACAAGTTTAATTTACAGTTTAATTATTCAAATTTATTTTATTTATACAATACCATTCTCAATTTAAAGATTTTTATTAACAAAAGGATGGTATCATCCAATTTATTTTAAAAACATCCATCTATTTTCAAATTTTAAATCTCAAACCCGTTTTGAGATCACACAAATCCCCAAATCAAATCAACCATTTAACTTTCCAAGTTAAATTCCAATTCAGGCTGCTTGTTCTACATTTATTTAACTTTCCCAAAGTTAAATTCCAATTTTACTTAATCCAATCAACCTCATTCAATCCTTAAACTTCACAATAATAATCTTTCCACTTAAAAACTTATATCACTTTGGGTTTTACATCACACTCCAGGGAAAAAAATCAAAACTCAATCTCTTAATGTTTATTTCAAATTATTTTTGATATCATGTATATCCATACATACATACATATTATTTCTTGGCCCTCCCAGCCATGTTTTAAAATTTTAAACCACCTTTGGTTTTAAATTCAAATCAAATATCAAACAAACCATTGTTTGCAACAAATCCCAGTTATCCAAATAATAACTATTTATCATTTTTCATTATTTGAATCAAAATTTTCAAATTCTGGAACCAGATTTAGAATTTCATTTTCAATCCATTAAACTTTAATTTGGTTTTATTTTTATTTCTACTTAGTTTAATTCCAGTGCAATACTTCAATTTCAGTTTGAATCCATTTTAAACTTGCCTTTATTAAATTTTAGTTTGGTTGTATTATATTACTTCTTAATTTAATTCTAATAATTTAACAACCAATCGCCATAATATTTATTAGATTGAAGTATTACCATATATATCAAAATATACCTTTATATAAAATCATTTAAAACCTTTATATAAGAAAATAACAAGTACGCGCTCATATATATATTCTCAACTCATTCTAGAGTACTACATACTCTATTAAATGAGTAATCCCCACCAGAGCCAAGGTTCTCGCTTAACCTTTCAGCTCTGATACCAAATGTAACAATCCGAAATTTTCTAAGGAAAAAATTCCAGATAGTTATGAAAAAGAAGAAAGAGATAGGAGAAGAAGAACAAATCAACAACAGCTCACATTCGCAGCGGATAAAATATAATAATAAATAATAACTGTTTACAAAAGAATACTATTTTTGTCGATCACATTTAATATACATAAGAGTTTCACATACATTCAGTCACTGAATATATACAATTATCAAGTCTCAGATTAATAATAATATAAATACAACGGAAATACTCTATACGCTATTGCCATCCAGCTCGCCTCCTAAGCTCCAGAACGTACCTACGTGAAAATCTGTAATACTCGGTCTGACCCGAGCATTACATCAAAGTAACACCCGGGTCAGGCTGGAAACCAGCGTGAGTAAACCCAACTAACATGGAATACCAAAGAAATTAACTTTTATAAACCTGGGTAACATATATCAATTCACATGCTACAAATTATTACAGACAACACTTAGTCCATATTTAAATTTCTAATACCAAAGATTTAGATTTTTAAACAGCCCAATACCTCCAAATCACTTCAATCCAGCATACAGATTTTATATATCAATCTACAAACATTCGAAGTGATTTCGGGTATTTCTCCTATACCCGACCCCGGTCTCTTCGAATCTCATGTCATTCTATTCCAAGTTATCCAAATAAATACTCAACATTTCATATCAGATTTATCAACTCCTTCAAATCATCCAATACCATTCAATCATTCAGAAGCAAAGCTTAATCACACACAAATCATTTCTATTGATTCAACTTGAATTTCAAGCCTTAATCACTTAGATTCTTTCATTAATTAATTCCAAATTAATTAATCAACCCTTCCTGATTCATCTTAATTAATCACCCTGGATTAATTATCTTCCAATTCCATTCAAGTAATTATCTTTAATTAATTTCACGACATTAATTATTTTGACCAAATCAATGAGTAATCTTTAATTACTTCACAAATTAATCAACTATAATCAATTACACTAATTCTTAATTACTTACATTAATTAATTTCTCATGAGTCTTGTAATTAATTTATCTTAATTAATCGATCTTTACTTATACCGTTGATTATATAAATTAATGATTTCCAATTATGTTTTGATTTGTTCTAATCTAAATTAATTACTTTAATTCAACCCCAATATTTATCGTTCTCGATTAATCTCAATATGTAATCAACTATACTTTTATGTACTTCATTAATAAATTAATTATTCCATAATTAATTATCTTAATTAATTCTCTTGACCAATTTCACTAAACAATTATATTTTATTAATTACATTAAGTAATTATTTATCACACCATCAAATGATTGTTCTGAATTACTTATACTTAGTTAATTAACTTACGACTTAATTTATATTTATTTAAATACCTTTGATTACTGAATTAAATAACCCAAATCATTAATTAATTAAATTAATTAATTATTCATTTCAATTTACCCTACTAATTTAATGTATCAAAAATCACTAAACCTTAGTAACTTTTAAACGGAAACATTTTCTTATTTATTGTTTTAAGTTTAAAACAACTTAAAATTCCTAATACTTCGAGTTAAGCAACCATTAACTCAAGAACCATCCAATACCCAAAATCACCAGAACATCAATTCACAGTGCATATCAAATCAATTAAATCATTCAATCAAATATTTTAATTTAACCATCTAAATTTAGATAGAAATCCAACAGAGTGAGATTTACTCACCTTTGCTTTATTTAGCAAAACCGATCCTCTCTCGACTTGTTTGCTTTCGGATGTTGACCTTGAATAAATGTTAGATAATTTTATTAATATTCGAACAACTTGAATAGTTAATTTCCATTTTATAAATTTAATTAACTATTAATGATTTAATTTGAACAAGTAATTAAGTTTTAAACTGATTTTCTCTTTAAAAAAAAATCCTTTAATAATTGAAATAATTTAAATACACTAGTAAACCAGTTAGTCACCAACATACCCTTCTTTTTAAAAAAAAAAAAATCTAGTAAACAAAAAGGTGTGTACATATTATCTTATTTTCGAAATCATCTATATAGGTTCTTTTCATTTTATTGTTTATTAAAATATATCTGATTTTATGTGAAATGTCATATTTTAAAATTCTATATTTCCAAAATCTTACACATATACTTATTTATTTATTTTATTATTACAAAAATCATTCCTGTAATTAACTATCCCTTTAAATAAAATTTAATTAAAATTTATCACTTCACATGATAATTTAGATTGACTAATTGATTTAATTAACTATTAATTTTTAAAAAAAATTACATATAGGAATAAATTATAGATTTACAAATCTACCCTTTTATAAATTTCTCAAACATTTTAAAACCCTTATATACTTATCAAATCTTTTCTATATCTATATAAAAATTCACTAAGATAGACCGATATATAATAAATTTTGTCTTTACTATAAAAAAAAACATCATTCATTTTTCTTTAGGGAAAAAAATATAAAATCATACAGAAACTGCTCACCCCACTGTCGCGAGCTTCCCCTTCCATCCATCGAACCCTAGCCAAAGAAGCTCACACCCTACGTTGCTACCTCAACTGCTCGCCGTGAATCCCCAAATCAGACGAACTCGAGTATCCCATTGCGACAAGAACGCTCATGCCTCCCCCATGCCCTAGCCGCTGCTTCCAAGCATCGGCTCACCTCACAAAATCGGCTCGTATGCCCAAAAAGATGGAGCTGTTATGCTTGAAATCGAGGAGTCGACTTGATTTTGAGGCCGGCTTGATTAGATTTAGAACTAAGGGAATGGAATGAAATATTGAGGTGTTGGCCCTTTTTTTTATTTAGGGATTTCGAATCGATTTTGAATGGGAACGAGAGAAGAACGAGGTCCTGTAAAAATTTGTGTTGTTCTTTACTTTTACATCGGCCATTATCCCTTTTTTTGTTTTTTTTCTTTCGTTCGAAATATTTTTTTTATGCTCGGATAAGGAAGGAGACGAAGACATATTAAAACTTGGAAACGGCTTCTCGAATACGCTTGTTGGAAAGAAAATATCTCTGACTAGTGTACTTTTAAATTCTATTATATTATAAAATTTACAAACGTCTCGTTAAGCATAACGCGAAATTCCGGACCGCGTATCAGACATACCGACAGGTGTTTATAAGGTTTTACCCGCATTCCGAACCCAATGGAACATGTTTCGGAAGCTAATTCAATCATATGCGCGAGTTACAGAAGAAATCGATTAATTTTAATTTAAATCGATTAAAATAGTTCTAAGCGTTTTGAACTATCCGGGTCAAACGACAACCCCAATTGCTATGAAAATTGAAATCTGATAATAACTAACTATTACGGATCCAATGGAACTAGTTTCGTCGAATTCCGAGACTGTGCCGCGGAAGGCTATTTTTAAATTCCAATTTAAACGATATAATTTCAAAACTGAACAAATCACCTTTAAATTAAATTTCAACCATTCTATTATCTCCAATACTATCATCATAAATTTTATAAGCCTTCAAATTATTTAAACAGGCTTAGAAATTTTAGATTCAACAATTACCCAATCTCAATTATTAAATTCAATGTTTAAACTATATAATTCAACGATTTAATTATCAAGTAAATATTGATATCTTGAAATCAAGTTAAAATTAACTTTTAACTATTTTAAAAACAATTAATTATTCCAATTTAATTCGTTGAAATTTCCGGGTCGTCACAGTGCACGTTGATTCTAGGATCTGGAACGTTGCTGAACCGGTTGCGTTTAAACAAAAAAAAAATCTTCTACAGATCTTGTGAAATATATCAATTGCAAAACCTGGGTTAACACGCCGTAAAAATCTCATTTAGCTCATCACTACCTTTAACAAATACACCGGTATTGTTAGTTAATTTTTCAGCACCGTATTCTTTGGTGTTAAATTTATATCCATTAACGAAGAATATTGGATAGGTCTTGACTCTCCTTTTTGGTCCCATAGATAAATGTTTCAATCCTTCATCAACCACACAATTTGGCATGTCGTAAACGTAATTTAAAAACCAAGTAGCGAAATCTTGCCGATATGGCCGTTCGGATGTTGTGATTCGGAAATACTGCAATTATAGAAGAAATATTGCATTATAATTAACACATACGTGTGCATATGTGTCTATATGCATATGTAGATGATATAATGCGTTAAGAAGAATATACGTATATTGCCTAAAAAATGATGCAACTTCAGTACAATTGAGAAGAATATATATGTGTGCTACATGGTAATCTCTATCGTCCAACCATAATTCCAACATTTACTAATAGGTGGGCCATGTTTTTAAAAATGGATAAAGTCGCTTGACATCATCTTGATCAATGCCTTCATCATTATGCATAGTACTTTCAAATGATAAGTTCACATGATCACTAAAATAATGAGAGAGAAACATTGAAGCTTCTTATTCGATATACAATTGGCAAATCAAACCTTCAACTCGTGCTTTATGTCTCACTTTTTTTACATGATTTAAGTACCTATTAAGAATTATGACAAATTAAAATTTATTTATACATGTAATTAAACTAATATTTAACGTACTAAACATTTATACCTCTCAAATGGATACATCCATCCATATTGTACAAGCCCTCGAAGACGTGCTTCAGATGGAAGATGAACATGTAATGCTCCATTACATTGAATAAACCTGGAGGAAATATTTTCTCTAGTTTGCAGAGCAGCATAGGGATTTCTTCCTCATTTTTACGTAGACGATCAACTTTTAATGTAGTGGAACAAAACTCCTTTTAAAACAAACTAAGTTCTATTACAATCATCTAAACTTTTACGGGCAGGAGTTCTTTAAAAGAAAAGGATAACAAAATTTCCAACATAATATGACAATCATGAATTTTCATCCCACTAAGTCTGTTGTTCTTATAGTCGATGCATCTACGAATATTGGAAGAAATACCGTCAGGAAATTTTAATCCTTCCACGCATTTGAAAGTAATTTAACTTGTATAGCTCATAGCATGCTTTTGATTTTTTTGTCTAATTCGGCTTGATATGAAGCTCAAGACGATTACATATTGCTTCGATATCGCTTCTTGATTTCAAATCATCCTTCGTCTTCCTCTTAACATTCAAAATTGTATTAAAAACGCCGCCAAACACGTTTTTCTCTTTGTGCATCACGTCAATATTGTGACGAAATAGTACATTTTCCCAATAAGGCAGCTCCCAAAATATACTCTGTTTGCACCAATTATGAATCGTTGATTTACCTTGAAATTCAATTTGTTCTCCGGTTTCATATGTGTTTGGAAAATCTTTATAATTTCATATATATCTTCGCTTGACCAAACCGTTGGAGGTTGCAAGGGATCGTGCCTATTAACTATAAAGTTTTTTTCGTCTCTTCTAAAAGGATGATTCATATGGAGAAAACAACAATGACAATCAAACCACGAAAATTTCCTTCTATGCGGTAAAGAAAATGCTCGTGATTCCTCCATGCAATAAGGACAAGCTAAGCGACTGCCGTACTCCAACCTAAAAGCATTGCATACGCTGAAAAATCACTAATAGTCCACAAGAGAAACAAACATACGAAAATAATTTTCTTTTGAGATGTCATGTTTCAACTCCTTCGTACCACAGTGTTTTCGACTCTTAAATCAACGGCTGTAAATAAACATCGATTCCTTGTGTCGGATCATCGGGGTTAGAGACGATAATTGTAAGAAACATATATGGAGTTTTCATACCCATCCATGGAGGTAAGTTATAAGGTGTAACGATTATAGGCCAAGATGAATATTTAGAACCTAATTGAGAAAATGGTGAAAATCCATCCGTACATAAACCAAGTCTAACATTACGGCTCTCCACTGCAAAATGGGGATATTTCTGATCAAAATGCTTCCATTCTTCCCCATCAGCAGGGTGCACTGACGTACCTTCTTCCTGTGTTCTAACACTGTGCAATCTCATATGATGCGCGGTTACAGAAGATGCATATAATCTTTGAAGCTTAGGAGTAATAGGTAAATAATGCATATGTTTATACGGGACTTATTTTCCCTTCCTCTTTCCTGGTTTGTACCTTCCTGATTACATAATTTACAATTCCTAAGATTGACATCTTCTTTTCGAAACTACATGCAACCACTTAAACATGTATCTATTTTTTGATACGGTTAACCAAAAGCAATATAAGTCTTTACATTGTATAATGATTTTCGCGTATTAAATTATCGAGAGGCATATGCCGCTTCACAACTTGTACAACAGCTATAAATCCAGCTTCTATGAGGTTGTATTTAGATTTCATCGCAATGTATTCTACGATTACTGATAATTAGGTGCCGTCTGTACAGCCTTCCCAAAGGGGTCTCTTCGCGGAATCCAATAAATTATTAAAAAAAAATCTTCAGTATTTGGTTCTTCTTCAACATTAACATCGTCATCAACAAATTGAGCAGTAGGGGACATTAAACGTGCTGCGCCTTCAACCATATGTTCTACGAGTTTCGTCGTAACAATTTCATTACTCGCTACCTCCTCTGACTGTACAGATTAGGTGCTACAAGTTCTTCATGACGATCCCGTACCAAATAGTTCGGCACGAAATCGTACTATCGCAAATGAACTCTAACCATTTCTGGTATCAAATACTTCAATAATTTGCACTACTACGTGGACAATGGATTTCTTCGTCGTTTCCATTATTACTTAAAGCAAAATCAATAAATACGTGTACACTATTATTAAATGTTCACTTATTGAGCCTCTAATTTTTCCTTCGCTATTGATACATCCAGCTTCGATCAATAAGATAATTGATCATCTCTCCTACTAATTAAAAATATGATATAAATTAAAAACACAATGATAATTTATTTTTCAATAGAATTTTATAATTTTATGTTGTATATTAATTTATCATTGACACTTTGTTGCTGGGTCATCCTACTTCCCATTACAAACACAGTAACGTAATTAAATCTCATAAATCATTTCATTTTATCCATTTCAAAAAAAAATTGGCAGCACTTTTCTTTTGTTCCTCGAGTCGTACACAATTACGTGTACACAGGGGACATAAAGGAAGCGCTGTCGAAATTTTATAAACCATTTAAAATGAAATGATTTACGAGATGCAATTATGTTACTGTGTTTGTAACTTGTCCAATATAGGGATAAATCCAACAAATATTGTATATGATGAATATAGATATCTGTTCTGTGATAAAAAAAATGAATATCCACATAACGATCATATACAGTACTTATCAAACAGGGCCAAAAACACTCTAAGGATTTTATGAATAAAGTATGTTGCATATTTTTAAAAGAATTGGCTTTTGATGTTTAAATTAAATTGATTAACATTTAACTTAAATTAAAATACTGTATACGATAGTTTATCATACACGCACATGTTTAAAACTTTAATTAACTAACCGTACGTTATACAAAATTAACTATCGTTTTCAACATTTTAGAAAACACATAACCTAAATTATTCCTATCCACACTAGATAAGCCAAGTAAGGCGTAAAAGCACCAAAATAATTCAACTAATGCACACTAATTTCTTATCGCACAAACTAAACAAGTTAGTATTCAACACTAATAGGATAGTAACAGTAATTAACATTCAATAAACTATACTAAACAATCAATGAGACAATGTAAACAATTAAACTAATAAATTAACCCTAAATTAACAAAATCATGAAATTAGGATTTATGAATAATACCTAAAATAGAGGAGATTAGGGGTTTGGAGAAGATGAGATTCCGAATTGATGAAGAAGGAGGCAATTTCGGCAGAATTTCGGGCATTGAAGGTGGAGATGGAAACGGTGAAAGAAGGTTTGGTGATTTTAGGAGCAATTGAAATGTTTCTGGTTCGACCTGGGGAAGAAGATAATTGCGATTTTTCGATGGCTATCAACGGCCGCAAACGACAATATTCTGGCGGCTTCCGACGACTGATTATTTTATTCGTAACAAAGTCCAAAATATACTGGCCGTTCGAAGCCGGAGGATTTAGCCATTGGCGGCCGTCGGTACCTGTTGTTGGAATATACTTTTGTTCTTGTTGTGAACTATTCTTTATTTACTGAAAAAAGAGAATACAAGAGAGAGATACAAAATTATAAGTAGCAAAGTGGAGGGACTGATCAATGATTACAAATTGAATAATCAATTTCTCCAAAGATTTATTTGCGCTCAAAATCGCTAATTTGATTTCACTACAGAAATTAGGGTTTATTGAAAAGGATAATAATGGTAGATGCTCTCTCACTCACTCATATGAAGATGAACTTTCTTCATTTAAATAGGCTTTAGAATGAAGGATTACTTGGAGATTATGAAAATTAACTGCCCAATTGACTTGAAACCTTTCCAAATATCCTGATTTGATTTTTACGCAAATGGATAATGATAATTTTGATTTCCATAATTTAGCTCAATTGATTGAATCTCCATATATAAACTTTTCTATCTCCATACAATAAATCTTTTGACTAATTAATTGATTAGCTAATTAGTTAGTTTTCTTTCTTTAAAAGTAATCACA
The DNA here is from genome assembly GCA_030765085.1 of Allium cepa. Classification (NCBI taxonomy): domain Eukaryota; kingdom Viridiplantae; phylum Streptophyta; class Magnoliopsida; order Asparagales; family Amaryllidaceae; genus Allium; species Allium cepa. Next base: position 859,016,726 of record CM060940.1, read on the forward strand.
TGTAACTTTCCTCCTTTTCTTTCCACCTAGAACCTAATTGATTGGTAAGATCAATTAGCTAAGTACTTTTTTCTTTTGAAAATATTTGAATCACCTAAATTTAACACTCCGCTTTGATTCAAATATAACAATCTCTCTTCATCGCCGTATCCTAACAAATTGTTAGGTCTACGCCACATGGCATCAAACTCATAATGAACAAGTTTAGCCATTATTGCCCAAACAGAACTTTAAAATCTTTCTCAAACATAAGAAAGCTAATATGCACATCAACAAACAAAATGCATACAAGAAATGTACCAAAATTCTTCAACAAATCCGATGTTCAAGACGAATATGTAGATATTAAGCTTTGAGAGACCAATGGAGATTTAATAGCACACTTGACTTTCTCCAATCCAAATTGAGTGAGGACATACTCAACATTATCTACTTCAATCTCCTCCCTAAGAATTTTTCTAGACTTTCCTAACTTAACACCAACAAGCTCTGCAACATTCAAAGCATAAGATGAAGAATCATCGGTACAAATATGCTTACAAATAGGGCCAATTGAACCAAAAGGCCATTCTTGCAACTTAACTCCACCTAGTATCTGAACCTCGGTAATCTTCTAATCAATGATGGTATCATCGGAAATACCTGATAGAGTTAGGGCTATGCCATAGAGGCAATTATATAGTTTGTTGTATATATCTAACTCGTTGACCAATCTTATTCGAGATAAAAGGTATTTTCTTCCTAATATATACTTGATATAATGTGATTATATTAATTAATTAACTTAATTAAAAGTATGTTTAATAGAGAAATTCATAAACGATATATTTTGTGATAGTAGTTACAAAGTGTTGTAACGGTGAGTAATTTATTATAACAAAACAAATATACCATTTTAAATGTTCCTAGTCAAGATGCATCGAGACTGGATATCGATGTATCTGTTGAGACTGGAGTACGTAACACTCTCCAAATGTTAGAAAATATATTACTCATGACTGTTGGAGGCACCTAGGGGTTACGTACTAATACTTATTGGATAACTATGCAACGACTTACTCGATGGTTTTCTGTTGGTTAATATAACTAGGTCAACCGAAAATGTCAATGTGACTGATTTACATAGTTCTCTTGACTTGAGAACACTGTGGATCTTCAATATGAAAGCTCCACTTTGATTACTGCCAAATCATGGTAGGGCATCCAACAAGTGACTATAGTTGGGTCGAGTGGAAGTATTGGAAGTGAAGCACTATTCAAGAGAGGATTCACCTCCTGGTTATATGCGGTTAGTATCACAGTCAACTCAAGTCAACTCAAAGTCATTCTTTGGCCAGAGCATTTCGGTTAATAACAATTGTTATTGTTGAACCAAGTACTTCGTATTTGGAATATAAAGTTGAATGTGGATGAGGTTGGAATTTTGACCATTACCAAATTCCATAAGTCTAAAGTGATATAGCTTTGACGAAGAGAATTGGTGTAAAGAAATGTCACAACCGGGTAACGCTTATTATACTAAAATTGGATTTTAGCGAAAATGAGTAAGCGATAAATTTGGCCATAATATCAAACCACCTGCTAAGTGATGTGTGAACGTTAACATTAAAATAGATCGATGTTAATAACCAAATTTACACTCAAGAGTTACACAGTCGAAATGATGAATTCCCTTAAGACCGAACGATTTAATTAGTTTATAATTGTTATAAATTAATTAAGTTAATTAATATTTTTGAAATATTGATTATAAAATTTGAATATGATTTGAGAAATAAATAATGTTATATATATATATAACAGTTATAAATATATCGATCGATATACAACATCGACAAGCGATTAAATTAGATTTAATTGCATGGTATTGTGGCTAGGGCTTAGATGGGTTTAAGGCCCATCATTAGGGCTGCAAAATTTTGGTTTTGGGAAGGTCTAGGGGTGGATAAAACATAGGGAATTGGCTTGGAGATAATGGGTTGGGATCAAGTGAGAATTCGTAAAAAGGTTTTCCTCGTTTCTCTCTAATACAACTCTATGTGTGTGTGTGTGTGTCTGTATGTATCTCTAAAATAATGACTAACCTTTTTGGCAGCCATTATCTTCTACAATGCCGGTTAAAACATAGCTCTCCACTCCAAAATTCTCAAATATGTTTCAAATTAAAATAATACTATTCGATATTTAGAGGTCGGTGATTCTAGACTTGCAATTTGACGAATCAAGAACAGTAGAAGGAAGGGAAGTCATTGTTCAATGTGGATTCAAAGGCATCATTAAATTGGTAATTTTAATTCATATTATGGTAATTAAATTTTATTTTGTGATCCTATAATGAGAAATTTCATATCTGTATAAATATATTGCTATTATATGTTTGGTTAGGTGAGATTTTGTACGTAGATGTAGTTGTCACAAATCAGTTTGGTTATGTGGATAATTTGTTTATTATACTATTTGATTTATGTATAGACAAATGTTGTTTACTGTATAAATTCAATTTTTATCATTAATAATTGTTTTTTTATATTTATTAATAAATTCATATATATATATATATATAAGATATGTTTAGTGTATTTATCTCTCATAATAGCATATATGCATATATAAGATATAGACATATATATATATATATATATGGTTTAAAATTATTTGTACACTTATTTATATATAATATGGATTAAAAAAATCGAAAATTAATTAGTATACATATATTCATATTTTTAAATTAACATTTATTGAAATTTGAATTTTTTTATTATATATATAAAACAATTATTACGTTGAAAATTCAATTTTATATTTTAAAAAATATTATATCATTCCAAAAACACATAGAAAAAATTAAGAATTTTCTCGATAAAGTTTATTATTTTAATAATTAATATATTTCAAAAAATGTTTATGATTTATTAAAAACTAATAATTTAATCGAAAAATTCTCCAAAAATTTTCGTAACCTTTCATTCATGATCTTAGAATTTTTAAAATTTTGAATTTTTAATAATATGTTATTTATATTAAATAATTATTGTCGAAATTAATGTATTTTTTGTTAAAAATAATATGTCAACTTTGAAAAATCTCTAGATTTTTTCTAAGCTCTATTTTATGATTCTAGATTTTCAAAAATTATCAAATTCAAATTTTCATCAATAGATTATTTTATTTGAATTGTTTATGGATGAAAACATTATTTTATTCATAATATATACAATCTAAAATACTAAAATTATTATGTTTGCAAAACGAAGTTCATTTTGAATTATAGATAATTATTAATAATTTTTCTCTCTCTTCTATATATGTGTTTATCTATATATAAATGTTTTATGTTCATATATCATATATAATATATTTATAAATACTTGTGTGTGTGTGTATTTTGTAACACATATACATGCACATATTTGGACAACATATATGACATACAAAATAAGCTACTATGTCTGTCGTGATGTAAATCCCAACATATACATATGGGCATTTTATACCGTTCACAGGTTATTATGTTACACATGCACTCACGCATATATGTATATGATATATTTATGTATAAACTAAATCAAATAAAATTAATTTTGTATCTTAATATATTTGAATTTAAATAAAGCAAATGATTTTATTTAAATGAAATTTAAGAATGTTCTAATTCAGTTAGACTTCATAGGCCCAATAAAAATCCAATAGGGTAAAATTTTGAAATTCATCCATAACTTCCGCCGCAGACTGGTCCAGTTACAATAATGGTATCAGAGCACAATAGCCTATGCGGTCTGAATTAGTCATATTTGGACTAACTAATTAAGCTTTTCCACTTAGTACAATGTCTATAAAAGTAATGTCTAGGACTGGAATTGGATAATCAAGTACCCTGTCCTACCTAATTACCGGTCTTTCCCGAAAGGTGAAGTGAGCCCAAAGTTTGCCCCTAATAGAAAAGGCCCAACTTATTTTGGGTCTTGGGCTAATTTTCAAAATCATTTTGAAAATTAATGTTAAAGATTTTAAATTTAATAGTTAATTCAAAATAAAACATTTTTATTATAAAAATTATAATTACATAAATTTTCAAAATGTTTAAAAGGATAATGATATTTTCAAAATGTTTGAAAATATTTATATAATAATTGCAAAATTTAACTTTATTAATAAGATTAATAAAAAAATTAATTAGATATATCAATTAATTAATACATATATGCATGTATTATATATGTTGATATATGTTATGTTATTTTAAAATATTAAGATGACATAAGTATACACGTATGTACACTACAAGGATAATTCCGTTTATCGCCGGCATAGAGCCGACTCCGGCTGGCACGAGCCGTCGCTAAATAGCTCGTCGCCCAGTGAAATGGTGACGGCAAAGGCGACGGGTCCGTCCCTTAATTTAGCGACGGCTCGAGTTGGCTAGCCGACTCCGGCCGACGCTAAACATAGTCCAGGTGTAAAAAAATAAGTGACCCTTAGGCCAACCCTGGCCGACGCCAGCCGACGCTAATCTGGGTATATTTTTTCTGCATTTCCAGCACCCCTTTCTACCATCCATCCACACAATCATATATATTCCACAAATATACTTCACCAAACAACAATATACATCAAAAATATGTGCAACTAAGAACCACAAAACATTAATATACATTTTCAAACGTCCATCATCACAAATATCCATAATATTTATAAAATTCAACCAAATGTTCATCAGAAAACATATATAAAAACATGCTACCACTCACCCCAATCATCGTCAGCGCCAGATCCTTGTGATGGCGGCATATTCGTCCCGTGCTCTGCCAAGTAAGCAGCAATCGCCTCGTCTAGTTGCTGCTTCAATCCAGTCTTCCTCCAATCGTTCAACTCGGTGACTTGTGCTTGCAGGGACGCTATTGTTTCTTAAGCCTGTTGTTTATTGTAAGCGGCTTGCGTCGCGTCCTGTATATTAATAAATTCATAGATATAATTTATACGTAATATTCAGTAAAATTTATAAATTGGTTAATGAATTAGTTAAATTCAATAAATATTACCGCTTGATTGCCATATCCACTATTTCTAGTCGGCGGGTCGGTAATACGAGCAAATATCATGTCCGTCTCCTCAACGGTCAACTGCTCCCTTCCAGACTCTGCAAGCACGCGAGCAATCTCCTGATCGCATCTCTCCTGTGTTTAGAAGTATAATTTTGAGAAGATGAATATTCAATTTAATTACTGTTAAATAAGAGAAAAAGTTTATAGTCTTTATGCCCAGATATTCGCTAATTTGGCGTTTGACCATTCATATGTTACATTGCCATATTCATCTGTATGCTCGACGGTGTGTGTTCGGGTGAAGACGTCCAAATGAGACGGTGCAACACCACCTCTCCCCTTGTCTGAAATTAGATATGATTAAAGAATGTATATAAGTAAATTAAAAATAACAATTTTTATATTTACCATTTCTTCTCTATATTGCTGAAAAGACTTGGATCCACCACGGTGTGTTGCAGGATTCCTAAGCCTGTTTGCGGAGTTCCTCGATGCTACCACATGTATAATTTAACTATAATATAAAAAATTTAACGAATTATAATTACAGATATATGAAAGTAGAAAATTTACCTTCGCATCTTCGCTTTCCCAATAGTGCAGAAACCGCGCATACAAATTTTCACTCATCCAGTTTGGCTTTTTAACGGCCTCTTTTATTTGGAGAGCGTACCTCCATAGTTTTTCCTCATCTTCCTCTCCCCGTGCGTCCAGAACGTCCCGAGATCTTCGGGCTCCACAATAAATGACGCCTGCACGTTGAAATTTAAATGAATTATATAAATTATATATTAATTTTCAAAGATCAAATAAGCTAATATCAAATTAATTAGAATTTTATGCTTACCTGGAGGTTGGCCCATATGGCATCTCCGATATAAAGTGGGATACCATCCGAGTGCTCCCACAAGTCCGTCATCTTACTACGGTAGCTGTTTCGAGACACGGCTATAATAGGCTCGGACGGCTCTAAATCGAAACCCTTGAATACATTTTGATATTGTCAGTGACTAAATCATAAATATACTAGTAGCATGCACTAAATAATATAATGAAGTTGCAGTAAATTAAATATCTACCCTCCATCGGTCTTCAGCACTAAGTATGCTCTCTGGCGATTATCGGTCGTACCACTACTATCCTCGCCATGAACAGGGCCTCGTGAACCTTAGGATCGCCTGTTGTGTGACATAATATCTGCTAGAAACATGCATATATATATATATCAATATCATTTCATAATTAGAAAACATGCCTGATTAATAATCACATACACATAGCTCACAGCAGAATAATAAAAGAATAATACAACAAATGATACGAATTTCCATTACATTAACAGGTTCTAGAATTGACATAATACAACAAACGATGCAAATTTCCATCTTATATACATTACATCATCACTAATTAATAATCAATCTTCGTCATTTTCTGATTCTGACTCGGTCTCGCACTCTATATCGTCATTTCCCTCTAAAGTCTCAATTGCTTCTATTAGAATATTTGATTCATCGTTCAAAGGCCCTATATCAGCATGATCATCGGTTATTATTAATTCATTATATGGCTCAAGATCTGCTTGATAAGCTGCTTCGTCTGGAATATTATTTCCATCAAGTGTAAATCTTGCCTTTGTTTTAAAAACAGCTGACCAGTCTGCTTTATCTCGTTTTAGTGATGGATAGGGAGCAAAATAAACCTGTAATGCTTGTTTGGCTAACACGAAAGGATCATACTTTGAGTAACGTGAGTTATGGTTTATTTCAATAAGTTTATAGTCTTTGTGCACGTTGATATCTGAGCCTGAAACATTGCTAAACCATCTGCATCTGAATAAAAATATCTTTTCTACAGATTAGACAGAATATGTCAATTCCAAAACCTGTGTTAAGACGCCGTAAAAGTCTTTTATATGTTCATCTAGATCATCAGTCCCTTTAACAAATACACCACTGTCATAAGTCATTTTTTCAGCACTGTATTCCTTGGTGTTGAATTAAAATCCATTCACGAAGAATATTGACGTTTCATTCCTTCATCATCGACACAATTTCTTTGATCATAAACGTATTTCATAAACCAGTTAGCAAACTTTGCTGAGATCGCCAAGTGGATGTTCTGATTCGTAAATATTGCAAATATATGTATACGTATATTACATGCAAAATCAATTTAAATTGGGTAATTCGTAAATAATGCAAATATGTACTATTATCGAGAATTATCATTCAATATTTACCTGATAAATGGTGCAACTTCAGCACAATTAAGAAGAATCTATATGTGTGCTATATGGTAATCTCTATCATCTAACCATATTTCCACACATTTTCCAGCAGCTCGGCCATTCTGTCTAAAAATAGAAAACATTGATTCAGAACAATCTTGTTCAACGGCTTCATCATTACGCGAAACACTTGCAAATGATAAGCTCACATGGTCACTGAAATAGTGAGAGAAAAAGAATGAAGCTTCTTCTTCGATATATGATTTGCAAATCGAACCTTCAACTCGTGTTTTTTGTCTAACTTTTTTCTTAAGATGATTGAAGTACCTATTACAAAATTTATTCGATTGAAATTTACTTACATCAAATTCAAATTTAAATTATTATTTCAAATATACATAATTACCTTTCAAATGGATACATCCATCCATATTGTACAGGACCTCGAAGAAGTGCTTCATATGAAAGATGAATAGGTAAATGCTCCATTACATTAAATAATCCTAGAGGAAATATTTTCTCAAGTTTGCAGAGCAGTATAGGGATGTCATTTTCAAGTTTACGAATATGCTCGACTTTTAACGTGGTCGAACAAAGCTCTTTATAAAACAGACTTAATTCTGTTATAGCACTCCACACTTTTATGGGCAATAGTTCTTTGAAAACGACGGGTAAGAAATTTTCCATCATGACATGGCAATCGTGACTTTTCATCCCACTCAATTTAATGTTTTTTAAGTCAACACATCTACGGATATTTGAAGAAATCCCATCATGACATCTCAACCCTTCAATTCACTTCAACACAAGTTTTACTTGATTGGTGTCTAGCTCATAGCATGCTTTGGGTTTATTACTGGTATTAGGGTTTATATGAAGTTCGGGACGTTTAAAATATTGTTCTATATCGCGTCTTGAATTGGGATCGTCCTTAGTTTTACCCTTGACATTCAAAACTGTATAAAACACATTATCAAACATGTTTTTCTCGTTGTGCAACACATCAATATTATGTCGTAGTAAGAGATGCTTCCAATAAGGTAACTCCTAAAATATACTTTGTTTGCACCAATTATGCCAGTTCGATTTACCTGGAATTTCAGTCTGTACTCCAGTTTCGTGTATCTTCGGATATTTTTTAACTACTTCATATAATTCTTCACCTGATAAAGTCGTTAGTCGTTGTCTGTTCTCTGCTCTATTTACTACAAAGTTTTTCTTATCTCTTCTGAAAGTATGGTTAACATGGATAAAACATCGATGACAATCAAACCATTAAATTTTCCTTTCAAACGGTAATAAAAATACCCATGTATCTTCAACGCAGTAAGGACAAGCTAGACGATCGGCCGTACTCCAGCCTAAAAGCATTGCGTAAGCCAAAAAATCACCAATAGTCCATAACAAAGATGCAAGCATACGAAAATTCTTTTTTGTCGACACGTCGTATGTATCCACCCCTCCATACCATAATGTTTTCTACTCTTCGATCAATGGCTGTAGATAAACATTAATTCCTTGTGTCGGATCATCAGGACCAGGGATGACAATCGTAAGAAACATATATGGAGTTCTCATACACATCCACGGAGGTAAATTATAAGGTGTAACGATAATAGGCCAAGAAAAATATTTACTACCAAATTGAGAGAATGGTGAAAATCCATCTGTACATAAACCAAGTCTCACATTACGACTCTCTGCGGCAAACGCAGGATAAGTCTTATCGAAATGTTTCATGCTTCTCCGTCTGATGGATGTATCAAAGTCCCCTCTTCCTTCGTTCTCACACTATGCCATCTCATATGTGATGTTGTCGTAGATGACGCATATAACCTTTGAAGTCTGAGAGTGATGGGTATAGAATGCATTCTCTTGTATGGAACTTCCTTTACTTTTTTTCCTTGGTTAGTATCTTTCCGCATTACATATTCTGCATTTCTTAAGATTAATGTCATCTTTCCAATAAAACATACAACCTTTTATACATGTATCTATCTTTTCGTAGGGAAAACCGAAAGCAGACATTAGTTTTTCACTTTATAATGACTATCGCACATCAGATTATTGGGTGACATATGTCGTTTTGCAACTTGTACAACTACTATAAATTCAGCATCTGTAAAATTGAATTTTGATTTCATGGTAATGTATTCGGCAGTAATTGACAATTCTGTTCCGCTACTACAGCCTTCCCACAACGGTCTTTTCGCAGAATCGAGTAAATCATAAATTCTTTTCACCCACTCGGTCGGTTCTTCTTCAATATTTACATCATTAACTTGAACAGTAAGGAACTTTGACTGTGCTGCATCTTCCACCATATCTACTATTGGATTTATCGTAATATTATTGTTATCCACCTCAACCTCGGGCACTACATAATTAGATGCATCAATTTTTCTCCATGATGATCCCAAAAATAATAGTTTGGCACAAAACCGGATTTACACAAATGTACAATAACTAACATCGGTTTCCGATAATGCAAATGTCGACATTTACGACACGGACAACGAATTTTTGTGCCACCTTCTTCATTATTAACTTTAGCGAATTTAAAAAATTCATGTACACCATCCTTAAAATGTTTTTTCGTTGAACCTTTCGTTCCTGTTCGACTTTCATACATCCAGGTACGGTCGAGAAGATAGTTCTAACTCCTATAAAATGACATATTTTTTGAATAATTTTGTAGGCGATGATTTTTTTAGGAATCCAAGCGTATTCGATTAAAACACTACAAAGCATCACTGGTTCAAATTTGGTCTCGTTTGAAGATCGTTCAGCCTTCGAACAAAGGGTTTTTTGTCTGAAAGTCCACGAACGACCATAAATTTGAAATTCAAGTTCGACACCCCAGATTTGTGTATTTTTTAACCGTATTCTAAAAACATCTCCAAAATACCTTAGATCGGCATAAGATCCAAAGAATTTATTCTTACGCCGCATAATTTATTTTATATAATTTTATTATACCTAATACATTTAAAAATTCAGAATTGATTACCTAACGGTTTAAAAATTTATTTTAATTCGTTAAAATGTTACATATAACTACCTTTATTGAATTTCTATAGCGGATCGACTAAAAGTTGCATCGATTTGTCATGCGAGTTAGATTTTCAACAATGTTAACTTTTCGAATTACACGAACATATATCATCGAAAATACCAATTTAACCTATCAAGACCCGTCATTGGGTGAATATTAATAATCATACATTTCAATTTTTTTGCCATTTTAGTACTGTTTTTCATTTTTTCAAATGAAAAAGGTGTATATAAGAATTAGATTGTGAAAATAATAAATATCCAACGCTAGCCGTCTCCAGCTGACTCCGGCTAACCCCAACCGACGCAAGGTTCAATAAAATTAAGAGTCGTCCCCAACCGACTCCAAAAAGGAGACAGAGCCTACTCCGGCCGACTCCATGCTATGTCCCCATTTTAAAGTATTCTAGCAGTGGTATACAAGATAAATTTTGAAACTAATAAATTTTAATAAAAATTGTTTAATTGAATAAATAAACTAAAGGTTAATTAATTATATAAAATAGATATAAGTATGATACATGTGTGTTACACTATAAAGGTTATAGTATACACTATATATGTTATAGTAGATATGTCCAATATAAAAATTATATTGGAGTACTAATTTAAAATTAATTAACAAGTTAATTGATTAAAATTAATTACATAACATTTAATTAATGATATATTATACGTAAGACTATCATATAAGTAATATGAAATATAAAAGTTATATAACAATAAAACTTATATGATATGTGTATAAACTAAATGTGGAACATTAAAGAAACCCAAATAGACTTCAGAAATAAATACAAATGTAAATGTACATATACCATGATTTTTGATATGTTCGACACTTGAATCGTTGGGGTATTTCATAAGAAATATATTATTCTATAAGTCGATATCACTCAATATAATGTTGTCCTCTACCATATATATATTAATAAATTACTTACATACTCCTTAGTTGTTGAGCAAACTCATGCTAGGGATGGTATGCGTAGTATTATTAATATATTGAACAGATGAGGCAAGATCAACATACGTACTTGTTAAGCAAACTCAACGTACATATACTATAGTTAGGCCATCACAATATGGTAGGTATGAGTGAATAATCTCTTTCGATTTGTTGAACAAACTCAAGGTCGAAATGAGATTAGAACAAGGAAAAATGGATTAGGAGTTGTATGTGATACAACCGATAAGGAGTTATCCATCGTTTGTGGGGCTATGATTTGTTGAGCAAACTCAAGGTCAGAATTCCAAAACAAACGAGTCATAACACCCATTAGTGAAGTTTTAAGACTTCTACGTTTCATCTTAGAGTTTGGAGAAACATAAAAGACTAGTGGAAGCATTATTAGAAAAATAAAATGTAACATGTAACCCTTCTAATATTGTAAGAACAACGCTATATAATGTTAAATTATCTACAATGATAAATTTATGCATTTAATATAATTGATAAAACGTTTGTCAATTAACATATATAAACAAACTGAATTGAATGTTGACAAATAGAAATATAATATATACTTACTAATAATTCTAATTGCATGTTATATAATGTTTCTATTGTAAGGGACATCGGAATAAGGATCTTTAGGCTAATTTAACACTAGAGGGGGGTGAATAGTGTTAAATGGATTCTAAGACTTGTATGAATTAATTTAAAATTATGACACAAACAAATGCAAAACTTAATCACAGAACAATCACAGAATCAAACACAGATGCAGAAAGTAAATAAAAAGCAGTAAAGGGAAAGAACACATCGGATTTTATACTGGTTCGGAGTTACCCTACATCTAGTCTTGTACCAAGGCAAACTACCACATACAGACTTTTATTATACCAATGTAGAGATTGCATTCCTTAATTTCTAAAGGCCTTGAGGTACCCTCCTGTCTCACGAGTCCGGGGCAAACTCTCTGATTTACGGGCCACAAGATTATCCAATTGATTTCCAGGCACAACCACATCTTATAGAGAGACTCGATAAACTTTTGACTACAAATTGATTCTATAACTCTGAATAGCACTTTGATCTTCGAGAGAGGGGTAGAGAATCGAACAAGAACGAGATTCTAATTTGATTCACTTGAGAATTCGACAGAATTTCGGCACAATCTTAAAAATATGAAAATTTTAGAATATGGATTTGTAGAGAAGAAGAAGTGAAGAAAATATGAAAATAGTTGGTTAAAAAATTCGTTTGTGAAGGCTATTTATAAATCACCAATGGTCATAACCATTCGTGAAGAGATTTCAACGAATAGACACTTCTTTTGAAAATTGAAACTTTTGAATTCAACGGCCACCATGTCGACATAGGGTATCCCATGATGTCGACATCCCTATGTAAAAAACTATGTAAAATTTTTTTTTGAAAATGGAGTTTAAAACAAGAGTTTAATTTTAAAACAAAATCAAAGAATATTTTAAGGCCAAAGTATCTTTTTGAAAATCATTTCAAAGATAATTTTTTAAGGCTAAAACATTTTTGAGAGAAATGTGTGATCCACTAATAAAAGAGGAGAGCACTTATTAAGGCTAATACATTTTGGAAAGTAGATTTGAAAATCATTTTAAAAAACCATTTTAAAGTAGTTTTGCAAGCTTCTTTCTACAGAATATCTCATCACATCAGAACTCGAGAACTTGTACAAAATTAGGATGTTCGTGGGTTTGTTAGCCACTTGTCATAGGTTTGTAAGCTACTTATCATGGGTTTGTAAGCCACCAAGAAGGTAGTGTTTGATGTGATTTTTTGTTTGATGATAACAAAATATATATCAATATATATATGTGTTTGCAGTTTGGACTATATACAGAAAGGAAGAAATATTCATATTGAATAATTATACTATTGCACAGAATTTATATAATTCAACCAGTATTTTTTTATTCAATATAATATTTTATTACAACACTTAAACAATACAAAGTTTTCAGCTCTCTCTATATATACATACACCAGTTCATACATTTTACACTACAACACTCAACACTCAGTTTTTCACTCTGTCTGCACATCTACATCTATCTGCATTATCCAGCTCCACTTCTTGTCCTGTCTCCTGTGTACCTGTATAATTAGCAACTACAACAGTAATCTGAAAACAAACAAATTTGAATTTGCAAAAATGAAAATTTGTTTGTGTCTCAGATACATGGGTTATTGTCATCATCTTTGATTGTGTAATATCTGTGCATATCAGTGTTCTTACAGATAATCGTGAGTGGCTGCAATGCACACGTGTACATTTATACACGTGTGCACTGCCTCGCCAACTCGTGTGCGTTATCAACAAAAGTAATCAATACTTCAATGAATTCAACATGAAGCAGTGCAAACTCCCGAAGACACAACAGTGAAGGAAACTGCATCACAGCAGCTTGAAAAAGTGTATACAACATCAAGATACACAAAATATGGAAACTGCACCAATGCAAATCAAAACAGAGAGTATATATATAGTGATGCATAGCAACTGCATAGCAGCTACACAACAAAGCAATGACCAGAACACAAGTACAAGCAAATAAATGCAGTGTGAAGTGATGTAACAGCAATTACAGGTACTCAACAAGGTGAAGCAGTAGTAAATCAAAGTGTGCAACTCGAGAATGGATACAAGTGACTCAGACCAAATGCAGTGACATACTGCAACAAACAAAGTCTCGACCAAAATCAGTAACACAATGCAAATACAACAACAGAGCACAATGCACAAAAGTCAAAAACAAGGTCAAACCCAAGATAGGTTCAACTCAAGGCAACTTGAAGCATACAAGGTCAGACAAACCACTGCAACAGCAAACACAGTGAAGCTACAAACATCCAGTGCAACAACAAACTCTGTGCACATGTACAGGGATGAATACAACATGATGAAGCAGTGGAAACAAACTCAAGTGCAACAGTGAAGTTGAATACATGAACAAGTGTAGCATCTGATACAGTGAAAAAGCCCAAGTCAAGATGGAGCTACAATGCAACACAGTGATAATGCAACATGGAGTGTTCAAGTGAAATTCGAATTGACAAAACAGTTTCAAGTTACAACAAAGAAGTCAGTGGCAGCTCCAAAAATCAAGATCAACAGAACATGAAGCAGTTCAAATCCAAGTACAAACCCAAGAATATATGCATACTCACATACATATGTATGTATGCACATATATATAGTAAACAGGTGAATGTGCAGTAGGGAACACAAGACAGTGGCAAGTACAAGTCAGTGCAGAAATCAAGCCGAAGTTAAAGAACAAATTCGTATCTTTTGATTAAGTCAAAGAAATCTAATTTGGAAAGAAATCTCTGCATCAAATTTCTCGAATTCATATATGGTCAGTATTAATTCAAATAGGGGCCGAGAAAACAAATATAGGAAGAAATCTTCGAATTAATTAACTCGAAGACAAATATGGTCAGCAAAAATTCGAAATTGAATCAAGAAAGGAATACTCCAAATCCAGAACAATTTCAGGAAAAATAATCAACGACGTGCAGAAATCAAATCTGACAGTGGTTATTAGGGTTTCAACCCTATAAATAAACCCCAAGAAATCATCATAGAACACAGAGAAATCGAGTTAAAAAGCAAGCAATAAAACGAGCAACAAAAGAAATAACATACCGAATCATCAACAACTCGATCATCAGAGAACGAGCAAGCCGAGCAACGCAATTTCAAAAGTCAACAATTAATCATCAGAAATCGAGCACAAGCAAGAGCCGAAAGCCTCAATTTGGATCAATAGCTTAAAGCCCTAATTTTATCAAAGACTCAAACCCTAATCTCAAAAGCAAGGCCGACATTGTTTTTACAAGCAAAAGAAGGAACGAAGTGGATCGGGTTAAAGAACATTAGGCCGGCTTAGTTTAGTTATTAAAGGGGCTTTAGTTTTATTTAGGGTTTAAACTTTAAAAGTTTTTTTTTGTTGAGCAAAAATTAAGGATTAACGTTTATATTTTAATTTTTGCTCCTGCATTTAATTTTGAAGTTGTTTCTTTTCTTTTTGAGTCAAAAGAATTTGTAAATCACCACCTAGGGTTTAGGTGTTGTCAGATTGTCTAGTTAGAGTCAGTTCAGTTAGCAAGGTTTGCGAGTTTGCAAAACTCTATAGGCGGTAGCAGGGTTTGCAAGTCTGTTAGAGTGTTTGTAAGCGGGAAACTGTTCAATTCTAATAGAAATCTGGGAATGCAGCAGTAGGCAGGGGTTGCCGAAGCTGGGTAAATTTTGTGTGTGATTTACTTTTCAGCATATTTATTTTTACAGTTTGTTTCCGTGTTTAATTCGAAAAAAATTTGCTATAACCCTATTCACCCCCCCTCTAGGGTTAATCTAGATCCTACAAGTGGTATCGGAGCAAGGTATTTTACTTTAACTCTAGAGTCATGAATCCACCAAATAATGCTTTTTCTGAGGGGCAATCTATTGCTAGGCCACCCATGTTTAATGGGAATGATTATGCTTATTGGAAAGTTAGGATGAGTATTTATCTTAGTTCTGTCGATTATGATGTTTGGGATATTATTGAAACTGGCTATAAATCTCCCACTATAGTTATTGGTGATACTGAGATTCCTAAACCCAAGGATAGGTGGGATACTAACGATAAGAAATTAAAAACTACAAATGCCAAAGCAATGAACGCTTTGATCTGTGCTCTTGATAAAAATGAGTTTAATAGAATTTCTCATTGTACAACAGCACAGGAAATTTGGCACACTTTGGAGGTGACACACGAAGGAACTTCTCAAGTCAAGGAGTCACGTCTAGCTCTATTTAGCAATGAATACGAAAACTTTGTGATGGAAAAGGGCGAGAGCATAAAGGATATGTTTGGACGTTTTTCAACTTTGGTGTACAATGCTAGCGCGCTTGGGAAGGTCTTCACTGAAGTAGAGCTTGTGCGGAAGATACTGCGAGTCTTACCAATGAACTTTGAGGCAAAAGTCACGGCAATACAAGAATCGAAAGATCTGAGTAAACTAAGCATGGAGGAGTTGATCGGAAACTTGATGACATATGAACTTGAGCTTAAGGCAAAGGAGGAACGTAACAACTCCGAATCAAAAAAGAAGACAATTGCCTTAAAGAGCAAAGAAGAAAGCGATGAAGAAGAAGAAGATCCAATTGAAGAGCTTGCGATGGCTGTCAATAATCTTAGAAAATGGTCAAAATTCAGGCCACGCAAGAAGAAAACAAGTGGTAATAGGTCAAAAGATTCTGATGATTCCGATAATGAATTGACATGCTTTAACTGCAAAAAGCCTAGCCACTTCAAACAGAAATGCCCACTTCTCAAAAACAACAAAGGAAAGAAAAAGAAGAAGAAGGCCTTTGCAGCAACTTGGGATGATGAAGAAGGAGAAGAAGTTTCGGATAATAGCTCAGAAGAGGCTAACTTGTGCCTTATGGCAAAATCAGATTCAGAAACAAGTTCAGAGGAATCCAGTGAGGTACGTGACTATTCTTATAAAGAACTTGTTTTGATGTGTTATGATCTTACTAATACAATTGATACTCTTGAAACTAAAATTGAAAAATTGAAGTCTGACAGGAGAGAACTCGTTCATGAGAATACTAGGTTAGAAACTGAACTTGAAAATATTCAAAACCTAGACTGTAACAAATGTAAAATTTTAGATTCAGAAATATCAAGACTTAAGAATAGCTTCGATAATCTTGAAAAAGAAAACTCGAGTCTTAAGGAAACCATTGACACTAGGAAAAAGGATTTTATAAATAGATGCACCACACTTGTAACTGAAAACACAACACTAAAAACCAAAGTCCAAAATCTTGAGAAATCTCTGAATAACTTTTCAAGAGGAGAAAAATCATTTAACATGTTATTGGGAAATCAACTCTTTGCTAATAACAGAAAAGGACTAGGTTTTGGGAAAACACAGGTTGATGATTATGCAAAAGGTAAGAGTGTCTTTGTTAGAAGTGAAATTGGACATCGTGTTGAAAATTGTAGTCATAGGAACAAGAACACAAAATTTATACAAGTTTGGGTTCCTAAGAATTCGACAAACGAATTTCATGTCTATAGGAACAAAAATGAAAGGACAAAACAAGTTTGGGTTCCAAAGGGATTGTTTGTTCACAATGCTTCAGTTACTAATATCATTGGACCTAAGAGTTTCTCTAGGTCATCCTCCTCTCTCTTTATGTAGGTCTGTTGGCGGGCTAAGGAGCAACAAGAATGGTTTCTAGATTCAGGTTGTTCTAGACATATGACAGGTGATAAATCTAAGTTCCTTAGCCTAGAGAATTTTAGAGGTGGAAATGTGATCATGGGAGACAATAGCAAGTGTAAGATTATTGGGAAAGGTGAAGTAAGTAACGGTACTTTTTCCTTGACTAATGTTTTATACGTTGATAATTTGCATCACAATCTCATTTCTATTAGCCAACTATGTGACAAAGGTATGAATGTGGTTTTTGATAGTAATACTTGCAAGATCATTGATAAAACTTCTAATAACATAGTTTTTATGGGCAAAAGAAAAGGAAATGTTTACTCGCTTTCGTTTGACAATCTAAATCTTTCCAGATGTTTGGTAGCCACTGACGAAGAGGCATCTTTATGGCATAGGAGACTTGGACATGCTAGCATGAGTCTCTTAAAAAATCTTGAAACGAAAGAATTAGTCAGAGGGTTACCACATCAGAAATTTAAAGATAACAAAGTGTGTAAAGCATGTTCCTTGGGCAAGCTTAGTCGATCATCATTTCGCCCTAAAAACATTGTTAGCACATCAAGGGTCCTCGAATTAATTCATATGGACTTATTTGGACCAAATGAAATTGCTAGCTTGAATGGAAAACGTTATTGTTATGTATTGGTTGACGATTATTCTAGATTTACATGGGTTTATTTCTTAGCCAAAAAGTCTGAATCTTTTGATTATTTTTCAAAATTTGCTAAACTTGTTCAAAATGACAAAGGAGTTTCAATTAAAACTTTAAAAAGTGATCATGGAGGCGAATTTGAAAATTCGGAATTTGAAAACTTTTGTGAAGAAAATGGTTTAAAACATGAATTTTCTGCTCCACGAACACCTCAACAAAATGGGGTGGTTGAAAGGAAAAATCGTGCATTGCAAGAATTGGCTAGATCCATGTTGAGTGAGTATAAACTACCTCTAACCTTTTGGGCAGAGGCCGTGAATACTTCGTTCAACGTAATGAATAGAGTAATGATTAGACCAATACTTGGCAAAACGTCTTATGAAGTGTGGCATGAAAGGAAACCTAACATCTCTTATTTTCGTGTTTTTGGATGCCCTTGTTTCATTCTTAACACAGGTGATCAACTTGGAAAATTTGATTCAAAGGCCGATGAGGGAATTTTCATGGGCTATTCAACCAGGAGCAAGGCTTACAGGATATACAACAAACGAACAAAGACAATTGTTGAATCAATCAATGTGAAATTTGATGAATCTGATCTGGAAAGGACGACTGAAAAAACGGTTGATGATGGGGTAGATCATGAAGGCATTAAAGAAGGGACATCTAGTGAGAAAGATGAAAGTAGGACTGTTGATGCTGATTGATTGAAGTTCAAATCCAATCATCCTCCTGAATTGGTTATAGGAGATCCTACGGAAGGTATACGCACTCGCTCTTCATTTGATAAAAATTTGTGTGCGTTTTGTTGTCATAGTGGTTTTATTTCTGAAATTGAACCTGATTCTGTTGAAATGGCTCTTAATGATGAAAGTTGGATTCTAGCAATGCAAGATGAACTTAATCAATTTGAGAGAAATAAAGTTTGGAAATTAGTTCCTAGGCCAAATGACTATCCAATTGTAGGAACTAAATGGGTGTTCAAAAACAAACTTGATGAATCAGGAAATGTAATTAGAAACAAAGCTAGGTTGGTCGCAAAAGGATATAACCAAATAGAAGGCATAGATTTTGATGAAACATTTGCTCCAGTTGCTAGGTTAGAAGCCATTAGGATTTTGCTAAGCTTTGCTTGCTATAAAGGTTTCAAACTTAAACAAATGGATGTAAAAAGTGCTTTTCTAAATGGTGATTTGAAAGAAGAGGTTTTTGTTGAACAACCCCCCGGTTTTGAAAATCACGATTTTCCAAATCATGTGTATAAACTCGAAAAAGCATTATATGGTCTTAAGCAAGCTCCTAGAGCTTGGTATGACTGCCTTTGTACATATCTTTTGGAAAATGGCTTTAAAAAGGGGAGTGCTGACACGACACTGTTTCTATTACATAAAGGAAGTGATTTTTTGATTGTTCAGATTTATGTAGATGATATCATTTATGGCGCTACTAATGAACTCTTGTGCGAGAAATTTGAACAAGTCATGCAGGCTAAATTTGAGATGAGCTTGGTTGGAGAATTGAAATATTTTCTTGGATTTCAAATCAAGCAAAGCAGTGATGGCATTTTCATTTCACAATCCAAGTATGTGTTGGAACTGTTGAAGAAATTTGGAGTTGAGGACTCCAAACCATTGAGAACTCCTATGAGCCCATCAACAAAGTTGGACAAAGACGAGAAAGGAAGTGCTGTTGATCAGAAGAAATATCGAGGGATAATTGGTTCACTTCTCTATCTTACTGCTTCTAGACCTGATATTATGTTTTCTGTGTGTTTGTGTGCACGTTTTCAATCTAATCCTAAAGAATCTCATTTGAAAGCCACTAAACGAATCTTGAGATATCTTTCACACACAAACAAACTTGGGTTATGGTATCCTTCTTGTGAAAATTTTGATTTAGTTGGCTATTCTGATGCTGATTATGCTGGTTCATTGGTTGACAGGAAAAGCACTAGTGGAACATGCTTTATGCTAGGACACTCGTTAGTTTCATGGTCAAGTCGAAAACAGAACTGTGTTGCATTATCCACCACTGAAGCAGAATATATTGCTTTATGGAGTTGTTGTGCTCAAATTTTATGGATGATGCAAACTCTCTCTGATTTTGGATTAGTTTATAAACAAGTTCCATTAAAATGTGACAGTAAAAGTGCAATAGACTTATCAAATAATCCTGTTCATCATTCACGCACAAAACACATTGATGTGAGACACCACTTTCTTAGAGATCACATTGCTAAGGAAGACATTTGCATTGAATATATTTCAACTGAGACTCAACTTGCTGATATTTTCACAAAACCCCTCCCAGAAGAAAGATTTTCCAGATTACGTTTGGATTTGGGGATTATAGAAATTGACTAACCATTTTTCATTTTCTTTGTTGAAATATTCTTGGATATATACTTTCAACTTAAATTTCTAGGATTCAAACCAGTTTTGGATATTATCCAAAGATTGATTCGAATATGGTATTCAGTACTGGATATTACATAATATAATTAACTTGGTAACTTATTCCACGATCATTTCTATTTCTACCATCTTTCTATCGTTCATAATGGTTTTGTAAAATAAGAAGAGTGAATTATTTTTAAATAAATAAATAATAAAAAAAATTAAAATAAAAAAAAATAAAATACAATTATAATAATAAATAATAATAACTCTCATGCATCCATTCTCATTTAAACGTCCTTATGGTTATGCATGGATGGAGCATGTGAGTGAATTATTTTTATCATTACTCCATTCTCATTTAAAAGTCCTTATGGTTATGCATGGATGGAGTATGGTAACTAAGTATTCTGGTCTCACTTAAAAGTCCGGATGCTTAGACTAGTAAGTAACTGTTAATCCCATTTAAAAGTCCTTATGGTTATGCATGGTTAGTAAGTGCTTATTTTTTTTTTTTTTTGTGATTAAATGTCAAATTAATGTTAAAATATCTCTCTTCTTAAACCAATCATCGATCCATTCCCTACAATGTGGAAGTTGTTATCTCGTTATGATATATTATTTTTTGTTCCTACTGTTCCATTGTTTTTTGTCAGTCTTTTGATAATGCCAAAAGGGGGAGAAAAGAACTAGATTTTGATTGATAAGGAAGTAAATATTTTTTTTGGAATACTTCAACAATATTTGTTTAATGTTGTTAGATAATTTTTCTTAGTTCGTTTATTCATCAGTAATTTTTTGTTATCTTCTAAATAGGGAGTGGTCTTGGTTGTAGGGGGAGCATTCAAATAGGGGGAGCTAAAACATTTCATGCTCAAACACATGTATTAGCATTTCAAAATCTTTAATATATATGTTTGTCATCATCAAAAGGGGGAGATTGTTTGATGTGATTTTTTATTTGATGATAACAAAATATATATCAATATATATATGTGTTTGCAGTTTGGACTATATACAGAAAGGAAGAAATATTCATATTGAATAATTATACTATTGCACAGAATTTATATAATTCAACCAGTATTTTTTTATTCAATATAATATTTTATTACAACACTTAAACAATACAAAGTTTTCAGCTCTCTCTATATATACATACACCAGTTCATACATTTTACACTACAACACTCAACACTCAGTTTTTCACTCTGTCTGCACATCTACATCTATCTGCATTATCCAGCTCCACTTCTTGTCCTGTCTCCTGTGTACCTGTATAATTAGCAACTACAACAGTAATCTGAAAACAAACAAATTTGAATTTGCAAAAATAAAAATTTGTTTGTGTCTCAGATACATGGGTTATTGTCATCATCTTTGATTGTGTAATATCTGTGCATATCAGTGTTCTTACAGATAATCGTGAGTGGCTGCAATGCACACGTGTACATTTATACACGTGTGCACTGCCTCGCCAACTCGTGTGCGTTATCAACAAAAGTAATCAATACTTCAATGAATTCAACATGAAGCAGTGCAAACTCCCGAAGACACAACAGTGAAGGAAACTGCATCACAGCAGCTTGAAAAAGTGTATACAACATCAAGATACACAAAATATGGAAACTGCACCAATGCAAATCAAAACAGAGAGTATATATATAGTGATGCATAGCAACTGCATAGCAGCTACACAACAAAGCAATGACCAGAACACAAGTACAAGCAAATAAATGCAGTGTGAAGTGATGTAACAGCAATTACAGGTACTCAACAAGGTGAAGCAGTAGTAAATCAAAGTGTGCAACTCGAGAATGGATACAAGTGACTCAGACCAAATGCAGTGACATACTGCAACAAACAAAGTCTCGACCAAAATCAGTAACACAATGCAAATACAACAACAGAGCACAATGCACAAAAGTCACAAACAAGGTCAAACCCAAGATAGGTTTAACTCAAGGCAACTTGAAGCATACAAGGTCAGACAAACCACTCCAACAGCAAACACAGTGAAGCTACAAACATCGAGTGCAACAACAAACTCTGTGCACATGTACAGGGATGAATACAACATGATGAAGCAGTGGAAACAAACTCAAGTGCAACAGTGAAGTTGAATACATGAACAAGTGTAGCATCTGATACAGTGAAAAAGCCCAAGTCAAGATGGAGCTACAATGCAACACAGTGATAATGCAACATGGAGTGTGCAAGTGAAATTCGAATTGACAAAACAGTTTCAAGTTACAACAAAGAAGTCAGTGGCAGCTCCAAAAATCAAGATCAACAGAACACGAAGCAGTTCAAATCCAAGTACAAACCCAAGAATATATGCATACTCACATACATATGTATGTATGCACATATATATAGTAAACAGGTGAATGTGCAGTAGGGAACACAAGACAGTGGCAAGTACAAGTCAGTGCAGAAATCAAGCCGAAGTTAAAGAACAAATTCGTATCTTTTGATTAAGTCAAAGAAATCTAATTTGGAAAGAAATCTCTGCATCAAATTTCTCGAATTCATATATGGTCAGTATTAATTCAAATAGGGGCCGAGAAAACAAATATAGGAAGAAATCTTCGAATTAATTAACTCGAAGACAAATATGGTCAGCAAAAATTCGAAATTGAATCAAGAAAGGAATACTCCAAATCCAGAACAATTTCAGGAAAAATAATCAACGACGTGCAGAAATCAAATCTGACAGTGGTTATTAGGGTTTCAACCCTATAAATAAACCCCAAGAAATCATCATAGAACACAGAGAAATCGAGTTAAAAAGCAAGCAATAAAACGAGCAACAAAAGAAATAACATACCGAATCATCAACAACTCGATCATCAGAGAACGAGCAAGCCGAGCAACGCAATTTCAAAAGTCAACAATTAATCATCAGAAATCGAGCACAAGCAAGAGCCGAAAGCCTCAATTTGGATCGATAGCTTAAAGCCCTAATTTTATCAAAGACTCAAACCCTAATCTCAAAAGCAAGGCCGACATTGTTTTTACAAGCAAAAGAAGGAACGAAGTGGATCGGGTTAAAGAACATTAGGCCGGCTTAGTTTAGTTATTAAAGGGGCTTTAGTTTTATTTAGGGTTTAAACTTTAAAAGTTTTTTTTGTTGAGCAAAAATTAAGGATTAACGTTTATATTTTAATTTTTGCTCCTGCACTTAATTTTGAAGTTGTTTCTTTTCTTTTTGAGTCAAAAGAATTTGTAAATCACCACCTAGGGTTTAGGTGTTGTCAGATTGTCTAGTTAGAGTCAGTTCAGTTAGCAGGGTTTGCGAGTTTGCAAAACTCTATAGGCGGTAGCAGGGTTTGCAAGTCTGTTAGAGTGTTTGTAAGCGGAAAACTGTTCAATTCTAATAGAAATCTGGGAATGCAGCAGTAGGCAGGGGTTGCCGAAGCTGGGTAAATTTTGTGTGTGATTTACTTTTCAGCATATTTATTTTTACAGTTTGTTTCTGTGTTTAATTCGGAAAAATTTGCTATAACCCTATTCACCCCCCCTCTAGGGTTAATCTAGATCCTACAGGTAGAAATGGGTTCCATCCCAAATGAAATTCGGAATGAAGATTTCCATGTTATTATGAATTTTTAACAAAAAACTAGACACATATATTGAAATCTTGATCTCGATACTCTATATTCTTCAATCTTGAGTCTTAAGTCTTTATACTGATCAGTCTTCAGTAATTACTACCTATATATATATATATATATATATATATATATATATCCTGCATATACATATCTATCTAGACAACAGTGTTAGTATATATTTTATAATAAGATAAGTTAAAAAGGTTGTTGTCATCAAAACCAACATTCGATGTTCCTAACATCTATACCCATGCAAGTGCCTAATTTCAATCACTCAATACATTCGTAAGTTAGTCACTCATATGTTTATTTGGTTGAGACCGTGTATTGCATTTCATGAGTTTTTGAACTTTAAATGCAATTCAAGACTATGGATATTTGATCCATGTACTTTCACATACAAATGTTATACGGTGAACTGTCATAGTTTGTGGGGTACAATATTTCGATGAAGTTAGTTCATTCAAAGTAAGTCAACAAATAATATTTTAAGATCATGTATTCAACTTGAATGATTTAGAAAGGATAATATTGTGTCAATGTAACACAAGACCATAAACTATGAGATACATCTAAGAACTCTATTGTTGAAATGTCATCTTAAACAGTTTACATAAAGTGCAACATATTTGATGTCTTAGATGTTAAGAATAATCGAATGCACTTTTATAAAAGGTTTGTTACGATATTGTAGTAAGGTCTTCTTTTGAATAGTTTGACCATTTGAAAGAAAAACGAATGTATAAGAATAGATGTAATCTAAGGTAAAGTTGGAATGAAGAGAATGAATAGTCACTTCTTCATCATAGAGAAACATTGGAAATAAGATTTGTAATAATAATGGATACTTAATATTGGAATATGAAATATGATTTTTATTTCGAAATGTATTTCCATATAGAAAACTGTTTTCTATAATATTTATTTCTTTGAGTTCAAGATATTTGATCAAAGAACTCTCCACTGTAAACTAGTTGCAGCATATGTAATAAGTAAACAATATTAAGTGAAAGGTGGACCTTTAAATTTAGTACGCTATTATAGTAATGGCGGAAATAGTGGGAGCATGCCATATAGCACCTAATGATTGCATCAAATTATGAAAATTGTTTTCGTAAATGTGCCGAACATTATTTGTTAAATAATGTTTATTTTTGGTATTGACTGAAAAATAGATATAACTATATTTCAATATGGGTGTTATGAATATTTATTATGAAATAGAACTATATTATGGAATTTGTTTTTACAGTAAAAGTGATGCAACAAAAAATACATATGTGTCTAATATTATTTACAGTTGTTTTGGAATTGTAGACTAAGCCGTAGTTTTGAGAAATAATTTTACTATATGATTATGAATCATTTGATACAAGTTAATTATATCTCAAACAATTAATGGCTATGCACCCATTCAGTAGGAGCATCATAAGAGTTGATGAACTCTTTGAATTAATACATATTGATGTATGCAATCACAAGTCTATTAATACCAAAAGGCTTTCACATACTTTGTTATATTCATCGATGATTTATTACCAACATGTACATATGTATTGGATGTACATGTAGTAGGTTTATGATAAAATCAGAGCATATAAAAGAAAAGTAAATAAAATAACATGTAATAGAATAAAATTATTTTATTTGATCTAATAAGTGAATATATTGGAAAGAGTTCCAAATGTACCTAAAATTGAAATAGATTCAATCTCAAAAGTCACTCCTCCATGTGATACATAATGATTCATCGATAAGGAGTAATCAGACATTGTTGGATAATTTATGATTAATTGTGAGTGAAGTTGAGTTAGTTTCTGCCTATAAGGTCATGTACTTAAGAGTATTACACAAGGTTGTTATTATTTCGTCTAAACAACAGTTTACAAAATCATACAGGATAAGGGTTTGTAAGAAATCTTAACATATCCTAGGCCAAGGAGTTGGCGGGTTCTGCGAGTCGAAATATTGCACGTAATAATTGTTCATAAGAGATCTTGTATGAATCTCAAAAGGTTTTTTTGGAAAAGTCTGTCATCACACGACATATTTAGGTTTTAAACATAATTTTTGTAAACTAAATCCAGTTAATAAATAAAAAGGTTCAAAAAGCATTTATGAATCCTTAATTCTATTTGCATTAAGAAACAGTTATTGTTTCAAGATATATCAAATTCATTGTGAAGGAATTTCCTTGAAAAAATTTTGGTAGTTAAACGAAATTGATCCGATCCAAAGATAGAACTGATTATATGAGATAAAGTGAAATTAACTAACCTGAATAAACACATAGCATTAGAATGTCTAATAAGTATTCTCGTACATCGAAGAGAAACTATGAGTTTCTTATTAATGTCGAAAATATACATTACCCTCGCTTCTTCGATCAAACCATTAAGTTTGTTGACTCTAAATGGTATGGTGCGCAAATCTGAAAGAATTATACACTATCAAAATATGATTTTGGTGGTCGTAAACAAAGAGATGTGATCCATCGACCAAGATTATGTCTTTACTGAAAAGACTAATGTGGTTGGAATTAAATGAGAAATGTTGATAAGAATAATATCACAAATTTCAATCGTTGAAATTAGCATAACAGATTCGGCATTCAACATGCTCAAGTTAATACAGATTTACTCACAAAATTATCGCTTGATAAAACTTAGTGGTTGGTACTTATGTATTGAAAGGGAAAATTCTAAATAATGATTTAGAGTAAACCATTTACACATATTAACCAAAAATGCCTCGAAGTTGGGTTTGTGAGTCCATGGATATGATCCAAGAAATGATATGAATGTATCATTTTATAAGCATCAAGATTGAATAAGTGTTTTGATAGTAATATCAAATAGTTTTATTTTCAATCAAAGTGCAGAGGAAGCGTGTGTTCATAAGAAAGAATGTTAAAAGGTACATTCATATTTCTAAAATATAACTAAACAACACGTTGTTGATTTTAACAATATGCTTGTATTAATATAAACTTTAGTTGTTTTAATACTCAATTTTGGATTGTAAATGATGTCTTTTATGGTGAGTACAAAAGGTATAGGGATTGTCCAAAAACGATATACAAGAGCACCCTATTAGAAGAGGAACATGTAAGTCGGATTCCTTATGCATTAGCAATAGAAATTATCATACAGGTTATGTTGTGTATGATATTGTGTTTTGTTTACGTATTGATACATGAAGAAAATATAAAATCCAAATTGATATCACTAAATGGTTGTTTGAGGTGTTCTCGCATATTTATGAAATACTAGAGAATTATTTATAGAAACATCGAACTCGTTATGATCGAACGTTTGGACACAAACAATTATAAGTGATATTAAGTATAACATGTCAATGATAGAATTCAAGTCAAAATCTTTAATTTGAAAATGTTTCAAAATAAAGGTGATTGTGGTCGATTCAACAAAATGTTGAGAACATTAACTTAAATAACGCTACAATAAGCTAATGCATATAGATATAAATGCACAAATTTATAATTGAGACAAAGATGATTCCAAGTATTGAAAATTCTATAATATTGTTATAAGATAACAATGTCATGAAATTGGTCATGATAGAACTCAAACCTCACTAGAAGTCGAAAGACATACTTCAAATTATTCCATATGATAAAGGCAGTTTGTCAGTGTCAAAGAGAGTTAATCGACAAAGTAGATAACTAAAACATAACAGCATACCCATTTACTATGGGACTGACCTAATTGGTTTTGAGAAAAATGATTGGAGAAGTTGGAATTAGATTCCATAATTGACCCCAAGTGCAAGTGGAAGATTGATAGAGCTAGGGGTATGCCCTAGGGGTAATGATGTAATTTGTTACATATATCCAACTTGCTGACCAATCTTGTTCGAAATAAAAGGTATTTTCTTCCTATTATATACTTGATTTAATGTGATTATATTAATTAATTAACTTAATTAAAAGTGTATTTAATAGAAAAATTCATAAATGGTATATTTTGCGATAGTAGTTACAAAGTGTTGTAACCGTGAGTAATTTATCGCAACGAAACAAATATAGCATTTTAAATGTTCCTAATCAAGATGCATCGAGACAGGATATCGATGTATCCATTGAGACCGGAGTTTTCTGTTGGTTAATATAACTAAGGTCAAATAGAAAATATCGATGTGACTGATTTACACAGTTCTCTCGAATTGAGAATATTATGGATCTTCAATATGAAAGCTCCGCTTTGATTATAACCAAATCATGGAATGGCGTCCATCGAGTGACTATAGTTGGGTTGAGTGGAAGTATTAGAAGTGAAGCACTATTCAAGAGAGGATTCGTCTCCTCAGTTCTATGCAGTCGGTATCACAGTCAACTCAAGTCAACTCAAAGTCAAAGTCTCTGGCCAGAGCATTTTGATCAATAATAATAGTTATTATTGAACCAAAGACTTTGTATTTGGACTATCTAGTTGAATGTGGATGAGGTTGGAATATTGACCGTTACCAAATTCCATAATTCCAAAGTGATATAATTTTGACGAAGAGAATTGGTGTAAACAAATGTCACAGCCGGGTAACGCTTATTAAACAAAAATTGGATTTTATCAAAAATGAGCAAGCGATAAATTAGGCCATAATGTCACACCGCTTGCTAAGTGATGTGTGAACGTTAACATTAGAATAGTTCGATGTTAATCGCTGACCAAATTTACACCTAAGGGTTACACAGCCGAAATGATGAATTCCCTTAAGACCGAACGATTTGATTAGTTTATATTTGTTATAAATTAATCGAATTAATTAATATTTATGAAGTATTAATTATAAAAATTGAATATGATTTGAGAAATAAATAATTTTATATATATTTATAATAATTATAAATATATCGGTTGATATACAATATCGACAAGCGATTAAATTATATTTAGTTGCATAGTATTTTGGCTTGGGCTTAGATGGTTTTAAGGCTCATCGTTAGGGCTGCAAAATTTTAGTTTTGGGAAGGTCTATGGGTGGATAAAACATGGGGAATTAGCTTGGAGATAATGAGTTGAGATCAAGTGAGAATGGATAAAACGTTTTTCCTCATTTCTCTCTAATACAGCCATACACACACACACACACACACACACACACACGGATATATATAATAATGGATAACCTTTTTTGTCGTCATTATCTTCTACATTGCTGGTTAAAACATAGCTCTCAATCCACTCCAAAATTCTCAAATATATTTCAAATTAAAATAATAATATTCGATATTTAGAGGTCGATGATTTCGGACTTGCAATCTGATGAATCAAGAAAAATAAAAGGAAGGGAAGTCATTGCTTCAATGTGGATTCAAAGACATCATTAAATTGGTAATTTTAATTCATATTACAGTAATTAAATTATATCTTATGATCCTATAATGTGCAATTTCATATCTGTTTAAATATATTGCTACCATATGTTTAGTTGGGTGAGATTTTGCAAGTAGATGTAGTTGTCACGAATCGGTTTGGTTAAGTGCATATTTTTTTTATTATACTATTTGATTTATCTATAGACAAATATTGTTTACTGTACAAAATCAATTTTTGTCAATAATAATTGTTTTATATATATTTATTAATAAATCACTGTGTGTATGTGTGTGTATTAGTGTATATTTCTCTCTCATAATAGCATATATGCATATATAAGATATGTATATATATATATATGATTTAAAAAAATTAGTACACTTATTTATATATAATATGAATTTACAAATTCGAAAATTAATTATCATTCAACTATTCATATTTTCAAATTAACATCTATTGAATTTTGAATTGTTTATTATATACAAAATAATTATTATACTAAAAATTCAATGTTATATTTAAAAAATATCATGTCATTCCAGAAACGTATAGAGAAAATTTAGGTTTTTTCAATGAAGTTTATTATTTTTAATAACTAATATTTTTTCAGAATTTTTTTATGATTTATTAAAAATAATAATTTAATTGAAAAATTCTTCAAAAATTTTCTTAACCTTTAATTCATGATCCTAGAATTTTTAAAATTTTAAAATTTGAATTTTTAATGATATATTATTTTATATTAAATAACTATTATCGAAATCAATATATTTTTTTTAAAAATAATATTTCAATTTTTAAAAATATTTAGATTTTTTCTAAGCTCTATTTTATGATTCTAGATTTTCTAAAAATCATAAAACTTTAATTTTTATCGAGAGATTATTTTATTTTAATTATTTATGAATGAAAACATTATTTTATTCATAATATATACAAAATAAAATATTAAAATTATTGTGTTTGCAAAACTAAGTCAATTTTGAATTATAAATAATTATTAATATTTGTTCTTTCTCTTTCTGTATATATATATATTTATATTTATATTTATCTATATATAAATATTTTATGTTAATATATTATATATAATATATTTATACATACGTATGTGTGTGCGTATATTGTTTGCACAAAAAATGGACAAACACCTCCAAGTCGTATGATTTAGTTGATTATATGTGATTTTCAATGATTTCAGATGAGTATGTAAATATAAAAGAAGTAGGGGCTGAAATGTAAAAGACACGCGGATTTATAGTGGTTCGGCCAGAATGTGCCTACGTCCACTTTATATGTTATTATCTTCTTTCTTTCAGATTACAAGTATAATACTTTGTATATAAGTATATGAAAGTAGTTTGAAGGTTCCTTCCTTGCTTGAGCTCTCAAACTTGTCCCCCATTGTTGTACCCCTGCCCCTCTATTTATAGAGTGAGGTAGGGGACAGGGGTCTTGGATGTATATAGCTGCTGGTGGGCCCGGGCTGAAGCAGTCTGGACTGGCAATCATCTGGTTCGGCGATGCTACATTCGGCATGGAGTTTGGTCCAGTGGTAGGTGTGGACCGGCAATGAGAGTGGACCGGTGGTTGTTTGGACCGGTTATGTATGTGGTTCGGTAGTAGGGTTGGTCCTGCAGTGAGTGTCGTTCGGTGCTTGTTTGGACCGGCTATGGAGGAGAGGCTTGGTTCGGTGGCATGTTGGGGAGAAGGTTGATTCGGCCTGGCTCCTGGACCGGTGTCTTGGGACTCGGTAGTAGTGTTGGTTCGGCATTGGAGGGCTTGGGCCGAATGAAGCTTGGGGCCGAATGAGCTTGGGGCCGAATGAGCTTCTACACTGAGAATGTTGGATGGACTTCTAGGTTAGTTTTGAGCTCCTTGGCTGTCGAACGAAGTGGAGGTTGCGAGCCCGGGTGAAATTGTGACTTCTCAGTCTCGAGATCTTCTGGGTGAGAATCCGCCCAACATATATGTATGTATATATTTTGTTACATATAAACATGCATATATTTGGACAACATACATGACATACAAAATAAGCTAATATGTCTGTTGCGATGTAAATCTCCACATCTACTTATGTGCGTATTATACCTTTCACGGATTATTATGTTACACATGCACTCACAGGTATATGTATATGATAAATTTATGTATAAACTAAATCAAATAAAATTAATTTCATATCTTAATATATTTGAATTTAAATAAAATAAAAAAATTATTTAATGAAATTTAGAAATATTCTAATTTGTTTAAACTTCATAAGCCCAATAAAAATCTATTAGGGTAAATTTTTTGAAATTCACCCATAACTTCTGTTGCACGCTGGTCCAGTTCCAACAATACCAACATCTCTCTGAATATGGAAATAATCTGATGACTCCAAATGTGTTTGGCAATTTTCTGTCCTTCCAATGTCAATGCTTAATAGAGGCTCCACCTTCAACACGGACCTTTCGTCAAGGCATGCCTGCTAGTCACAATTCTCTTTCTTGTTTTACACCCCAACCTATACCTCTTCAATCCTTTATAGCCTAAAAAAATGTGTTTGCTTTACCTAGGATTCAACTTATCATGTCTTTCATCTTCTAAATAAGTTGAACAACCAAACACTTTAAGGAATGAATAATCAACATGCTCTTTTTTCCATATCTCTTCCAGGATCTTCATATCTATGGAAATAGAAGGTGCATGGTTGATGAAAAATACTATCATAGGTATCGCTTCTGCCCAATATCCCTCTTTAAACGCTTCCTCGACTGCTTCTCTACCAAGGTCTTCCACTTACAAAACTGGGCAAATATTTCTTTTTTGGGCTTTAAGAAATAGACGCAGAGCTTAAGTGAGAAATCATCCATAAATAAGACGAAATAATTGGCTCTACCAAAAGATGCAACTGGGGTGGGTGTCCGCATATAAGAATGGATATATTCTAGAAATTTTGCAGCTCTAGGTTTCCAAATATCAAATGTGACAGATTTCTTCTTTCCAAAAAACAATCTCCACAACAGCTAGGCTTCGACTGGCAAACACCATCAATCAACCCCCAGTTCTTTAATACTTTAAGACTTTCCTTATCAACATAACCAAAACTAAGATGCCATAATCGAGTAGAATCTGGAACACTAGAATCGGTACAAACTACTGACTGTCCTAAGATAGTCTCTCCATGAAGCACGTATATATAATCAACTCGCACCCCTTTCATCACTATCGAGGAACCCTTCGGACTCTCAAATTCTTTCCATTTATTATTATTCTCATATCAAGTGTGCTCAAAGCTCCAACTGACAATATAGTTCTACACAGCATTGGAACATGTTCTAACATCCGTGATAGTCCCAATAACACCATCATGCATTTTAAACCTCACACTTTCGGCGCCCACAACATGACAAGATGTGCCATTCTAAATATGAACTGCTCCACCATCAAACTTCTTGAACCTAACAAAACAGCTCCTATCTCACGTCATATGACAAGAGGCTGCAGAATCAGTACCGCACTTCTACTCACTAAAGATGAAATACTGGCCGAAACTTATGATATATCACTATCGCTTCTACCTGCACCTGATTTAACTACTGTTGTAACTGCTTTCTCCTTCTTCTCTCCCTTCTTTCTAAGAGCTGGACAATCTCATATGAAATGCCCCTTTTTCTTACAACAATAGCAAGCACCCCTTCTAGGACCCTTAAAGTGAGACATATGCATATCTCTTCTATCTCCAAAGTGCTACTGGCTTTTATCTCTTCCTTTAAACAAATGAAGTTGTAGATGAAGAACAATGTCATTAGTTTTCACCATCTATGTCCTAAAAACTCATTTTATAACAAACTTGATGATGCCATAATTTTCCACACCACTACTAAAATAATTTAACATTGATAACTAATCTAGAATAAAACAACTAGCTCCGATACCAATCCGTTGTGCGAAATTTTAATTAATTTGCATTAACTCCAAAACTACAGTGGAATACAAAGGCGCAAAAGTAAGCAAAAGAAGGATCTAGCTTATTGATTAATTATCAACCACCAATTGAATGAAAAATAATGACCAAAAAAAGAAAAATAAAAGAGTGGAGAACACAAAGATTTAATGTGGTTCGGCCAAATTTCCTAAGTCCACGGACCCAACAACTATTATTTATTTCACTGAAGAAAGAGAGTACAAGAGAGAGATTACAAAATTAGAGGCAACAAAGTGGAGAGACTGACATATAATTACAAATTGAATAATCAATTTCTCTAGATACTTGTTTGCGCTCATAACCCCTAATTTGATTTTGCTATAGAAGTTAGGGTTTATTGAAGAAGAGAATAATGGTGGATGCTCTCTCATACACTCATATGAAGATGAACTTTCTTCATTTAAATAGGCTTGAGAATGAAGGATTACTTAGAGACTAAGAAAATTAATTGCCCAATTGTCTTGAATCCTTTCCAAATATCCATGATTTGGTTTTTACGCAAATGGATAATGATGATCTTGATTTCCATAATTTAGCTCAATTGATTGAATCTCCATATATACATTTTTCTATCTCCATATAATAAATCTTTTGATTAATTAATTGATTAGCTAATTAATTAGTTTCCTTTCTTCAAAAGCAATCACACATAACTTTTCTCTTTTTCTTTCCACCTATAACATATTGATTGATAAGACCAATTAGCTAAATTCTTTTCTTCTTTGGTAAATATTTGAATCACCTAAATTTAGCATGTATGTCAATATAATGATGCTAAATAACAATATCAATCCAAATAAACTAAGGCTGTTAAATACATTAGAATTCAGTTTCCTTCAAATCTAATTAACTTATTTCCAAGTTAAGAATAAATACGGTAAAATATCATAATTTTCGCTTGAATAAAGAACTCATTAATAAAATTTCTAAACTGAATTAAGATGGATAATCATCTTTAGGTTTACCTAGCATCATACTCTTGGAATACAAAAGAAACTTGTGCAAAGACTTCCTTTTCGCTTATAGATATTTATGCACAACTAAAAATACTAATGTACCTAAAATATGGTGTAACATTCTCCATTTTGAGGTCCTAAAATAAGCGTTACGGATGCTGCAGTCATCCATAGTATTAATTTCCTGTGACACGATGAGATCAGTTAATTGTATCTATAATATCAAGAGCATATGAATATGAAAATTTTAAAACACATTTCATTAATACTTTTCACATTCATTACATAATCCTATTACATAATCTCATCAATTCCTCATTCAGAGAAAATATAATAATTACAAATATATTCCAAAAGCGACATACGAAGACGCCCCCTTGGATGATCAGGGTCTAGCTACTTGAAGTTATAATATCTATCATTGCATTCATTAAACAGAACATAAACTTCAAACAACACGGTGGAAATAAACTCATTATTTTAGTTTGCCTCCTGCATGTCTTCGGAAGCTTATTCGTCTAATCTGAAAACCATACTCCCGGCTTACTCAAGTGAGTACCCGAGAGTTTAAGGGAAAAAAATTCAGGTCGGACAAAAATTCTAGTGTGAATAATAACATACCATCTTAAACCAAAACAGATATATAGTGAGGCCGCACTGTAGAACAGAAAGTTTTTTCCTCACTAGTATCTGATCAAAATATGTCAATCTAAACATAAATCATTCACCTACAAACACAAGGGTTAAAATAAACACGATATGATCATATGGATGCATGCTACATAGGTAAGTCTAACTAATCTGTCATTATAGGGTTATGCATTTCCAAAGTTTACCCATCCCATGAAATGAACTATTTATTTAAGTCATAGTTTTCCTAGGGTCACTGTGAACCTAATGGTTTTGTAGGACAACCAACGACCTATCTGGCTGACTCAGACTGGAACTTAACCAGATATACCAAATCTTTAAATGTGGTTAGGAGGTCTCCAAATATGGTTAGGAGGAAACTAGACTATCAGTCTGAATCATAGTTTTCCTAGGGTCATTATGAACCTAATTGTTTTGCAGGCCAACCAATAACCTTTTCTTGTGAGTATATGGAGCTATGAGTTCCTGACGCAGCGGATATTACGAAAATAATGAAATCGATGAAAAGTAGCAATCGGTGGATTGATGAATACCAAATGCCCAAATTCGTTGATCCGAAGATACCGAATTCTAGCTATCTCTAACACGTTGATCGCGCACGATACCGTGAAAGAAGATCTTCCATTCTTCAAGCGTTGTTCAAGCGCACTTGATTCCGCGAATCGGCTTCAACAATCGTTGATTCGAGCGCACTCGAATAACCAAAAGTGGAGGTAGGAGATTACACTCAACTACCAATTTAAGATGAAAGCACACAGCAATCAACAAGAAATTTTATTCAAAAAATCAACCTTCTCAAATGTACAACACACTCGCTATTTATAGAGTTTCACAACACAACCCCTTAAGTCGTACACGGCTTACGACTCAACTATAAGTCGGTAGCGACTTATCGCAACAGCGACCTAGCCCCCTTCAACTCAGCACATCCTTAAGTCGTATGCGACTTACGACACAAGTTACAACGACTCATTGAGTTACCACACAGCGACACAATCACACGGCGACTCAATACACGAAGTCTTACGACTTACGACTCACTTACATACCGACTTAAGAGTAACACATAGTACAACACTTACGACTTAAAAATGCTACAACTCAACAAAACAACACAGGTTACACGACTCAACTTATGTCGTGAACGACTCACGACTCAACTAAGGATCGACTCAAGATCCATACGACTCAAGCAAGCCGCGTCTTAAGCTCCATGCGCCTTCCTCTCTTGTGGCTTGTTAACTCGGATACGACTCAAATCTCCTTCTTTAACTCGCGTCTCCTTTCCCGTGTCCCTTCTGGCCTCCAGTTGAGTCGTGTATGACTCAATTCCTACATGTTGAGTCGTGGACGACTCAATTCTTCCATTCGACTTAAAGCTTTGTTCCTTATCTCGTGACAACTTAGGTCGTGTACGACTCATGACTTCTCCTTCTGATCTGTTAAGTCGTGAACGACTTAAACTCCCACAAAGTCGTGAACGACTCATGTCGATAACTTGCAAATTTTCAATCCTGGTTTGAGCTGCATCATCCTCCCCTAGTTGAGCAAAATTCGACCTCGAATTTGTAAATTACTCCACCTTAGATTGTTCATCCCCATAATATGGTACAAGATGCTTGACATTGAACACGTCAGAAGTGTATACGTCCTCTGGTAGCTTCAACTTATAAGCATTTTCATTGATCTGTTTCACAACTTCTACAGGACCAATTTTTTTGGCTTTCACTTTTTATAAGCGCCCACTGGAAAACGATCCTTCGTTAACACAGCATACACCAAATCACCTTCGTTAAATTCTATATTTCATCGCTTTAAATCGGCAGCTCGCTTATACTTCTCATTTGCTTTCACCAATCGTTCCTGAACGATTTTATGACATTCAGTCAACTCATCAACAAAATCAGCAGCTCGTTTAACCGTCCCCTACAGTTGTGGTACTACTGCTAAATCCAACGGCCCCCTTGGTAAATTTGAATATACAATCTGAAATGGACTGAATCCTGTATTACGATTCACTGCATGATTACAAGCAAACTCTGCCTGGCATAACTTCATGTCCCAACTCTTCAGATTGTCCTTCATAAGACATCGCAACAAATTTCCCCACGATCTGTTAACAACTTCTGTTTGTCCATCAGTTTGCGGATGATAAGCACTACTAAATTTCAGCTTCGTTCCCACCATCTTCCACAAACTAAGCCAAAAATGACTCAAAAATCTGGTATCCCTGTCCGAAACAATAGACTCTGGCAACACATGTAAACGATAGATTTCTTTAAAGAACAACTTAGCAACATGAACAGCATCCGCCGCCTTCTTACAAGCAATAAAATGTGCCATTTTCGAAAATCTATCCACCACAACAAATATAGAATCATTTCCCCTTTGAGTTCTCGGCAAACCCAAAATGAAATCCATGCTAATATCAACCCACGGTTTAGATGGTACAGGTAACGGCATATACAATCCTGCATTTGTCGCTGTTCCCTTCGAAACCTGACATATATGACATCTTTCCACAAACCTTTCAACCTCTTTCCTCATCGACGGCCAAAAGTAAGATTGAGAAATCAAATGCAACGTACGATCACGGCCCACATGTCCTTCCTCGTGCAACTCTTTGATAATCTTCATTCTCAAACTGCTCTCAGGAATACACAACCGATTTCCTTTAAACAAGAATCCATCAACTAACACAAATTCATCAGAATTCCCATCCTTAACTTTTTCAACAAACTTTGCAAAGTAAGGATCCTCCTCAAACAATTCTGGCAATACTTCGAATCCCATTACTTCAATCTTTAATGTTGTCAACAAATGACTCCTCCTACTCAAAGCATCAGCCACACGATTCGACACCCCAGATTTATGTTTCACGACAAAAGTAAACTGTTGTAAATAAGCAATCTATGATGCATCTCTCGCTGAAATTTTATCCTGCCCCTGCAAATGCTTCAAAGCTTCATGATCAGTGTAAAGAACAAACTCTTTCTGAAATAGATAATGCCTCCAATGCTTAACAGC
The DNA here is from genome assembly GCA_030765085.1 of Allium cepa. Taxonomy (NCBI): domain Eukaryota; kingdom Viridiplantae; phylum Streptophyta; class Magnoliopsida; order Asparagales; family Amaryllidaceae; genus Allium; species Allium cepa. The sequence goes on from CM060940.1 coordinate 859,054,882, forward strand.
TTGCACAACAGCATAAAACTCAACATCGTATGTACTATATCTCATCTTTGCCCCTGATAACTTCTCACTGAAATAAGCAACTGGCCTCCCACTCTGGCTCAACACTCCTCCAATCCCAACCTTTGATGCATCAGTGTGTAACTCAAACAACAACTGAAAATTTGGTAATACAAGAATTGGTGCTGTCATCAAAAGTTCCTTTATCTTCTCAAAAGCAATTCCAGCTTCCTCTGTCCAAGAAAATTGTTTTCCTTTCATACAATCAGTAACCGATGCCATCACGCTACTGAAGTGTGGAATAAACCTTCGGTAGAATGATGCCAATCCATGAAAACTTCTAACTTCAGTGATAGTTCTCGGTTGTGGCCAATATCTAATAGCTTCAACTTTACTCTGGTCCACCTGGATTCCTTTCTCAGATACAACATATCCCAAGAATAAAACACTTCTCGTCATGAACACACATTTCCTCGTAGCTGCATAAAATTGTTCCTCACGAAGAATAATTAACACCTTTCTCAAATGCTCTACATGCTCCTCTGTACTCGCACTATAAATCAGAATATCATCAAAGTAAACTACAACAAACTTCCCAATGTACGGTCTGAAAATTTGATTCATCACCCTCATAAATGTACTTGGTGCATTCGATAGACCAAACGGCATAACCAACTATTCATATAATCCTTCTCTCGTCTTGAATGCGGTCTTCCATTCGTCTCCCGGTCTAATTTGAATCTGATGATATCCACTCTTCAAATCAATCTTCGAAAAGATAGTAGCCCCACTCAACTGATCTAACAAGTCATCCAACCTTGGCATAGGAAATCTGTAGCGAACAGTAATCTTGTTCAAAGCTCTACTATCGGTACACATTCTCCATGTTCCATCCTTCTTTGGCACCAACAAGGCTGGTACTGCACAAGGACTCAAGCTTTCCTGAACACGTCCCTGTTCTAACAACTCTTCCACTTGTCTTCGCAACTCTTCATGTTCCTTCGGACTCATTCGGTAATGTGGTCGATGTGGTAACACTGCTCCCGGAACAAGATCAATTTGATGTTGAATGTCCCTCAGTGGCGGTAACTCCTCGGGCAACTCCTCTGGAAATACGTCTTCAAATTCTTTCAAAACTGGCTTTGCTTCTCCTGGAATTTCAACCTCTTCACTACACTCTCGTCCAATCAACAAAAAGACTTCAGGCTCATCTTCAACTTTCTTAACAAACTCCTTCAAAGATAGCAAAGTTTTCAGCTCTTCAATCTCCTCCAACTTGCTTTCCTTCTGTTGTAGCTTTTTAGGAACTAAAGTGATTTTAGTACCTTCGAACATGAAACTGTAACTATTAGCACGACCATCATGTTGCACTGCTCTATCAAACTGCCATGGTCTGCCCAACAACAGATGACACACATCCATGTCTACAACGTCACACCAAATTTCATCTTTGTACTTCTTTCCAATTGAGAAATTCACACAAGCCCTTCGACACACCTTCACTTCACCACCCTTCCTCAACCATGCTAATTTGTACGGTTTAGGATGCTTCTCAGTTTTCAAGTTCAACTTCCTTACTGCTTCCGTAGAGATAACATTGTCACAGCTTCCAGCATCAATAACGAACTTGCAAACTTTCCCTAAAATAGTGCATGTCGACTGAAAAATATTGCTTCTCAACCAACTAGAATCCTCTTCTTGCTTTGGTGTAAGATATGACCTCCTCATTATAAGATTACAACCTTCATCCCCAGACAATTCTTCTTCCTCCTCAACATAAGGTGCATTTGAATATTCTGCCTCCTCACCATCATCCTCAACCTCAGCAACCATTGCTCTCTTCTTCGGCTTCGGACATTCATTGCTTTTGTGACCCAACTCTTGACAATTATAACATTTGAAACCACTGCTAACCTTCGCCTTCTCAGCCTCCTTCACCACTGGTTTTGTAACAGCTTTAGGAACATTAGAACTTCCACTAACACCCTTCGCTTGATTATTGGAGTTAGTAAACACACCACCTCCACGCCTTCCTTGCTTCTCCCAAACCAACGCTTTCTGATGTGCCTCTGCTACTGATCTAGGATCAAACATATTAACCATATCCTGGATCTGCATTCTCAATCCCCTAATGAATCTAGCAGTAGCTGTTCTTCCATTTCCATAATATCATTTCTGGCAATGAGTTGGTAAAATTCATCAGCATAATCACTAACAGACTTCGTCCCTTGCCTCAGATTCTGCAATCTCTGGTACATAAGTGATTGGTAGTTGTAAGGCAAAAATGTAGCTCTCATCAACTTCTTCATCTTATCCCAAGACTCAATCTTTGACTTTCCCATTCTCTCCCTTGTAAGTTTAGTTTGCTGCCACCACGCCAAAGCTCTCCCCCTCAACCTAGTAGCAACCAACTTCACTCTTCTATGCTCAGGAACTTCCTTGAAATCAAAGATCTCTTCAACATTAGACAACCAATCTAAGAATTCTTCAGCTACCATTCCACCTTTAAATTCAGGAATTTCCATCTTCATACCCGATTCCCATCGACGATCATCTTCAACATCCCGATATGAATTTCGAACTTGGTCTCGATCTCGATAATGAATGCTAGCTCTATCACCCTCTTCATCGAAAGTACGCCTACATCGATCTCGACCATTATCATCCCTTCGTTCATGCATGCTTCTTCGACTATGTCTCTCTTCATCTCTATATGGCTCATCTACAAATTCTCGTTGACTTCTTCTCTCTTCATGTCCATAGTCATGATGATCTCTCCTTGATGAAATTGATGTTTCTCTTCTATCTCTAAAAGAATGCGGTGATACCCTCCTCGCTTCCGTAACCGATGGCGAAACTCTGTTTCCTCCATGGTTCGAGTTTGGTGATCTCCTCCTTTGAGTTTGATTCAAATCATTCATCAACTTCTCTAACTTTCCAATGCCTTCATCAAATTTCTCATTAATACGTTGTTCCATAAGCTCGGCTTCTTCTCTTCTATACAACGCTTCAACATTTTGATGACGGTTAGCTCTCCTTGGCGGCATGATTGGAAACTCTTCACAAATACTTCACAACTTCTCAAATATTTCAACAACTTGAACACAAAACTTCAACACAAGATCAACAAGTCACAGCCTCCTTGCAACTTGACTCGGCCTCACTTGCAACCCTTCAATTCAAACTACAACAAGGCACGGCTCCAATCACTAGCTCGGCTTAACACTTCAAACAATGATACCAAAACTGATGCACGGCCTATACTTAACTCAATGTTATGCTCGGCCTTCACCCTTCACGGCTTAACTTGGCTCGGCTCAAGGTCTCCAAGCAACTTCAAATTCGTTGCAACTTCAAGATGAACACGATGAACTCCAACTTCAAACTTCAACTTCAAAAATTGGCTCCAAGTCTCGGCTTAGCTATGATTGGCTAAGTCTAGCTCTGATACCAAAACTGACGCAGCGGATATAACGAAAACAATGAAATCGATGAAAAGTAGCAATCGGTGGATTGATGAATACCAAAATGCCCAAATTCGTTGATCCGAAGATACCGAATTCTAGCTATCTCTAACACGTTGATCGCGCACGATACCGTGAAAGAAGATCTTCAATTCTTCAAGCGTCGTTCAAGCGCACTTGATTCCACGAATCGGCTTCAACAATCATTGATTCGAGCGCACTCGAATAACCGAAAGTGGAGGTAGAAAATTACACTCAACTACCAATTTAAGATGAAAGCACACAGGAATCAACAAGAAATTTTATTCAAAAAATCAACCTTCTCAAATGTACAACACACTCGCTATTTATAGAGTTTCACAACACAGCCCCTTAAGTCATACACGGCTTACGACTCAACTATAAGTCGGTAGCGACTTATCGCAACAGCGACCTAGACTCAATACACGAAGTCTTACGACTTACGACTCACTTACATACCGACTTAAGAGCAACACATAGTACAACACTTACGACTTAAAAATGCTACAACTCAACAAAACAACACAGGTTACACGACTCAACTTATGTCGTGAACGACTCACGACTCAACTAAGGACCGACTCAAGATCCATACGACTCAAGCAAGCCGCGTCTTAAGCTCCATGCACCTTCCTCTCTTGTGGCTTGTTAACTCGGATACGACTCAAATCTCCTTCTTTAACTCGCGTCTCCTTCCCCGTGTCCCTTCTGGCCTCCAGTTGAGTCGTGTATGACTAAATTCCTACATGTTGAGTCGTGGACGACTCAATTCTTCCATTCGACTTAAAGCTTTGTTCCTTATCTCGTGACAACTTAGGTCGTGTACGACTCATGACTTCTCCTTCTGATCTGTTAAGTCGTGAACGACTTAAACTCCCACAAAGTCGTGAACGACTCATGTCGATAACTTGCAATTTTTCAATCCCGGTCTGAGCTGCATCAGTTCCTTTATGTGCGTAAACATCCTTTTAGTCTCAATACTAACAAAGCCCTAGGTATTTGAATCATGGATCTTTACCAACTGTGGGCTAACGGCTGAAGCATAGGGCACGATCCTACAACATTCGAACATTAATCTTATCTGGTTCTAAATCCATGGATTATATTCTTTTCGATCAGTTTAAGGCAGCCTAACACAATTCATCTATCTAATTTACTGGATGCAATTCTACTCACTTGGGAGTTTAGTCTGACCATACTCACTAAGACAACCTAATTGTTAACCTTGTCCCTAAATCCCAAGGTCTAATTATAGGTAATGCAGATGTGAGTATGACAATGATAAAAAGATGTGAACTTAACTGATCAAAGGATAACAAAACATATAACATTATCCATTGAAATATTTCAATCAATAGTCGCATCCTTTACAAAATTAATTAATCTTAAGTAATAATTCTTTTGACAATAGTCGTATAAAATTAGGCTAAAACACAGTTTTTATTGAAAATATTTATCTTTAGAAGTGATTACACACTTGAAACCTTTCTTTAAAAACAAGAAAAACATAGCTCAAACACAAAACCACAATCTTGTGCCAAAGAACTAACATCTTGACATTGCTTTTGAAACATTTACTACCAAAATAAGGTTGAGCTAGCGAGGCCCTAAAACATCGCTCTTGGTTATAAAACGTATGGCTATCATGATGCTAAAATTTAGATCTTGTGTCTCTATATCGAGCCTCTAAAATTATACCTTCTGGTTTATAATACATATGGCCATTAAGCCGATAAAACATAGATGTCGAACATTTAAAACATAGTGATTTGGGTTTGTGAAACATAAGGCTATAATGCCACAAAACACAGATATCAAATAGCTACATGGTAACTATCGAATAACAAAAGACAGGAGATATTGAGTTTAAAACGTTCAGGGATGTGTAGCCTTTAAAAACGGAAAGGTGCTGAACTCCTAAATCAAGAAGTTTCAAATTTAAAATGAGACTCGAAACCATAAGGTTGTCGAGCCTCTATAACCTTGAGATACGGCAACCTTGAAACAAAGAAGGTGTCAAACTTCTATACATAAGTAGATACATCTCATAACTACCATATAGCTATCGCATGCGTGGACCATATAGTTGTCGAGTCTATAAAGTAGATACATTATATAACTAACGTGTAGTAATTCCATGTATCGACCTTTATAGCTGCCGAATAACAAGGAGGTAGGGGTATCAAATATCTACTATGACACTTTTGTAAATAATTTTTTTTTTTTGTATTTCCATTATAAAAAATAATAATTTCCATCAACTCTTATGTATTGTCAAAATTCCATTAGGTAACAAAATACTTTTCAAAATCCTTTCAAAAATTGCCAGTAAATCATGTTCTACCTTCACAAATAACTTTACAAACTCTTATAATTAATATATTTAACTTATATTAATTAAACACTATTCTAGAATAATAAATTCGAAGAAAATCATATCCATTAGGGGGAAATTCCCAAAAATAATCACAAATCTGAATTTCCTTCTTCTTTTATATATAAAAGTTTTGGGACCAAAATATTAACTCAATTATTTTTAATAATTAAAGCCTGAAATATACACATTTTTCCTCTTAGGAAATTCATAAAATATTCATATGAACTTGGAAATTTATGAAATTGAAAACCCATCGTCAAAATAATATTTTACATAACATATTTAAATTTCAAATCAATTGGAGATCAAAAACAAGGTTTTACCTTTAAAACCCATTAAAACAATTTCCATAAAATTCCAATAAGTCATCATTCAATCCAATAATGATATCCTTAGACCAAGCATGACATATTTCACAATCAATTTGGCAATCAAACATAAATCCGAAAAAAATAAAAAAATGAGAAGGATATTATTATTCACCTTAGATTGGATAAGGAAGATTAAGATTTGATGTTAGTTAGTTTCCCTAAGCTTTTCCCTCTGAATCCCTTAGATTTCCCCTTCTTTTCTTCTCTGTAATAGTCGACCCCTTCTTAAATTTTGTTTTGATTTAGAAAATGAAAATGAAAATGAAAATGAATAAGAGAGGAAGGGTTTAGGGAATGAAATACAGAGTTATTCTCATTATGCCCCATTCATTATCTCTTTCTATTCTATGTTTTAAAACAACCTTATTAGTTGATCAATTGAGGCCTGATCCAAATTAGTTAACAAATCTCATTCTCCTTATTACCTCGCATTATTCTATTTAATTTATCAATTAAATTCCCTAAATAATGTTAAACTGAAATTAAGGGTGTTACAGGCTCCTTCTAAAGAATTTCATCCTCAAAATTACGATAAGAAAAACAACAAGCATATCCTACTAGCTAAAAGTCTATATGACATTTTTTGACCATACCATCAAAATAACTCAGGATAAGTTTCTCTAATCATGTCTTCTATCTCTCAAGTACAGTCTTTCTTGTTGTCACTCCACTGGACTTTCACTAACTTGACTGTCTTGTTTCTTAATCTCTTCTCATCTCTTGCTACAACACATACTGGTTGTCTAACAAAAGTCAAATCCGGTTCCACTACTAAATCGTCCAATACAATGGGTGTAATAGTAGTCTTTAGATCATGCACACACTTTCTAAGATGAAAAACATGAAAAATATTATAGACTCTTGCCAAACTATTTGGTAAATCTATATGATAAGCGAGTTTTCCAATCCTTTCTATGATAGGAAATGGACCAACATATATCGGTATCAACTTTTCTGACTTTACTAACTATACCACACCCTTCATCGGTGATACCTTAACAAAAATATGGTCTTCAACTGAGAACTATAAATCCTTAGCCTCTTATCTACGTAACTTTTCTGTCTAAACTGAGCTTCTTTCATCCTTGCTCAGATCAATCTTTTTTGTAGCTTCTCTCATCATATCTGAACTAAGAATCAATATGGCTTCGGATTCTTTCCAATATGCTAGTGATTTGCATGGCCTTCCATAAAGATCTTTGAAAGGTTTCATTCCTATACTAGTTTGATAACTATTATTAGGAAAACTTGACTAAGTGCAAATGGTCCTTCCATGACCCTCTAAAGTCTAGTACACAAGCTCTTAATAAATTTTCAAGAACTTTGTTAACTCTTTCTGTTTGCCCATCCGTTTGTAGATGATAAACGATACTCATTTTTAGCTTGGTACCCAATACTTCTTGCAGACTCTTCCAAAATTCACAAGTGAACAAAGTATCTCAGTCGCTGACTATACTACTAAGAATTCCATGCAGCCTCACAATATTCTTCACAAAAAAACTTTACCAAATTAGGTGTTGTCCTTGTCGACTTAACCGAAATGGTAAGTCTATCTACCACAACCCAAATACTTTTATTTCCCTTATTGACCTTGGAAACTAATCGATAAAATCCATGGATATAGAATCTCATTTCCAAAGTGACACTTCTAAAACAATCCACTTGGTTTCTAATGTTCCTCTTTCACTTGCTGGCAATTCAAACATTGTTTCACCCATAAGACTGCATCTCTTTTCATTTCTTCCCAAAAGAAACCTCTTTTCATATCGATACATTTTAGTTCCTCCAGGATAAATACTAAGCCTCGATCGATGACACTCCCTAAGAACTTGCTTCTTTACGTTGCAAACATATGGAATACATAACCTTCCCTTCCTCCTCAACCATCTATTTTGGTCAAGACTAAAACCTTTTAAATCATCAATCTTATTTTCCTCTTCAAGTCTTCTTATCCATTCAGCTAGTAATGAATCATCTCTCTGTTTCGAAGCAATTCTTTCTTTCATTACTGGTCGAACTTCCAAACAGGATAACGTTGCGCTATTATGACTAGAACTAGCCATTGACCTTAACCGCACACCATAAGTGGTCAATTACTCTAAATCTTTCCATTCTGCTAACATAGCCAACACAACACTCTGATATTTTCTGCTAAGTGCATCGCAACTTTATTTCCTTTCCCTGGTCTATACTCAATATCAAAATCATAAGCAGTCAAAAACTCTAGTCACCTTTGTTGTCCCATATTCAACTTCTTCTGAGAGAATAAATATTTAAAAGACTTGTGATCCATAAATAACTCGAATCATTCTCCCAAAAGATAATATATCCACACTTTCAAAGCATAGATCACCGCTACCAACTCTATCATGAGTCGGATATCTAACGTCATATGGTCGAAGCTATTGAGAAGCGAAGGCAATCACTTTACCCTTTCCATTAGCACGGCTCCTAACCCAATCCACATGCATCGGAATATACCACTAAATCTCGATTTCTATCTGGAGCAACTAACACAGATGCACTGATCAATAAATTTCTCATCTTTAAGTGTTGCTTCACATTTATTGATCCAAAGAAACTTTACATCCTTCCTTGTTGGTTTAGTCATAGGTGCTACTGTATGGGAGAAATCCTTAATGAATCTCCGATGATAGCCAACAAACCCAGAAAACTTCTTATCTCGGCCACAGTCTTGGCTCTTTTTCAATTATTAATAGCTTCAATCTTAGCCGGATCTACTAATAGTCCATTTTTTGAAACTACATAACCAATGAACTTTGTATCTTTCTTCCAAAAATGACAACTTCGCTTTTAGTCGATGCTGCCTCAACGATTATAGCACTATTCTAAGATGAATCTCATGATTTTGTTCATTCTTCGAATATATCGGAACGCCATTTATAAATACTAACACAAATCTGTCCAAATACTCTCAGAAGATCCGATTCATCAATCCTTAAAGTAAGTAGGTGCATTGGTTAGTCCAAAAGGCATGATTAACCATTCGTACGAACCATGCCTTGTTCAAAATGTCGTTAATGGAATGTTGTCTTCCGCCACTCTTAGTTGATGGAACTCTATTACTAGATCCAGTTTGGAAAATACCTTAGCTCTACTCAATTGATCGAATAAATCATCTATTCTCAGTAAAGGATGCCAATTCTTTATCATCTTCTCGTTTAACCTACGATAATCAATACACATCCTTAACAATCCATCTGATTCCTTTACGAATACCGCGATAGCTCCCCAAGGCAAACTATTTGGTCTAATAAAATTCTTCCCTCCTATTCCACTAGATGCACCTTTAACTCTTTCATCTCAGTAGGTGTTCATTCTGCTAGGCGGTCTATTTAAGGATTCAGCTCCAGATATATAAGTTTTGTTCGAAACTCAATAGCTCATTTCGGTGGTAGTCCTGTTACAAGCTCAAAAATCTACATACTCCCTTACAATGAAAACCTGATTCACCTCATCTTTCATTGCACCCAATAAAGCACATACATCTAAACTTGAATTCTCTACCGAGTATATAATTCGATCATGGCTATTATGATGTCTTAATGGTATCTCCTTATCCTGGCAAAATAACCTAGCATCATACTGCTTAACCAATCCATACCCAAAATAATCCTAAAAATCACAAAATAAAACAAATGTAAATTGCAGGTAAATGCATGAACTAGTAGCTCAATTTCTAAATGGTCAAATCTCATCCTAAGAGCTACATAACCTCCTATTGGATTCGAAACCTTAAGGAAGTAATAAGTTATGATGGTTCTAAATTTAACTTATTTACCAAATGTTGCGAGATAAAAGAATGTGACGCACCGGTATCAAATAATACTTTAACAGGTATGCCATGAATCAAAAGCATAACTCCCATCATAGACTTTCATTTCTCTTCTGTAGGCGGTCCAGAAGCCGATGGTCCTAGAGTAAAAACCTTTCCTTTATCTACCTTGGACGGTTATGGACGTTCATTCTTGTAACGCCACACCTGGTTGCAGTTGTAACACTTCACGCCCTTCTTTCCCACATCCTTCTTTCCATCACCAGATCAACACTCATTAGCAAAGATCCCTTTCATATCACACTTATAGCAATTGACATTAGCCTTCCCTTTCTTTGCAGCATCGCTGCTCTGAGCTCCCTTCTTATTAAAGAACCTTATCTTCTTGCCTTGAAAACCTTTAGTCTCCATAGGCTTGTCAGTTCCAAATGTCGAAAGCATTCCGTAATGCCATCTTAACCACCACATCAGATAGATCTCTGAGATCCAGCATAATTGCCCTAGAAATTTTGGGTTCAATCCATGAATGAACCTCTCGTTTCTTTTCATCATAATATCAATAGTAGTGTATCTGTATCAGAGCAACTCATCAAACTTAGTTACATATTCCAGTATAGACATCTCTCCCTGCTCTAATTCCATGAACTTCCTGAGCAAAGTTGACTTATCTATCTCGGACAAAAACCTTTCCTCAAATCTCCTTCTAAATTCAGCCCAAGTCAAATTCTCCTCTGATTCTCCTACCTTCACGTTGTTCCACCAGTACAAAGCAGCTCCTGGCAACCGTCTGGATGCCAACCTCTTCTTCTTCTCATCATTCAAGCCTAAGTCAGCAAAGATCCTTTCATAGTGCAACGACCAATTCTCAACTTCAATAGCTCTTTCCATTCCATGAATTCCTCCAAGACCGGTGTAATCACAGCTCAACTTATCATAATTATTGTAAGCAGGTACCTCGAGATTAGCACCTCCTGCATTATAATCATTTCCTCTGGCCAAACCAGCAATAGCTCCAGCTTGCATCATATTCATGAAGAAATGATATATAGTCCCCATATCTGCTGGTGGGATTCCAACACTCACATTATCATTTGGGTCAGCGTTTTCCTATCGACCCAGATTCAAACATTTCCATTAGTTGCAGTGCTTCCTCCACCTAGATTCAGTCTTCTATTTCTTGCTTTCTTGTGATCTACATACGAGTCTTCGTAAGATACATAAGAATGGTCCAAGAGAGGGGAAGAATGGTCTAAGAATACACACTTATATATAGCAAATAACAAGTACGTCACTATAGTATTAACTTATACCCCAATCTTATTCTGTGATTTATTAGGATTATATTTTCAAAATCTTTTAAGTTTTATTTCATTAAAAAAATTAAGTTTTACATAAACCTATGCTCTGATACCAAGTTGTAACACTCCCTATTTTGAGGCCCGAAACTAAGCGCTACGGATGCTGTAGTCATCCGTAGTATTAATTCTCAATGATAAAATAAGATCAGTTAATCGTAACTATAACATCAAGAGCATATGAGTATGAAAATTTTAAAACTCGTTTTACCTTTTACATTCATTACATAATCCCATCGATTCCTCGATTAGAGAAAATATAACAATCATAAAAATATTCCAAGAGCGACATATGAAGATGCTCTCTTGAATGATCAAAGTCTAGCTACTTGACAGTTATAATTTCTATCATTACATCCATTCAAAATAAGTATAAACTTCAAACAACACAGCGGAAATAAGCTCCTAATATTAGTTTGCCTCCTACACGTCTTCTGAAGGTTATTTTTCTAACCTGAAAACCTTACTCGCAGCATACTCAAATGAGTACATGAGAGTTTAATAGGAAAAACAAAAACTTTGGGTTAGACAAAGAATAATAAATATACCATATCGAACCAAAACAGATATTTAGTAAGACCCCGCCGCAAAACCGAACGGGTTTGCCCTCATTAGTATCTTATCAAAACATGTCAATCTCAATCTAAATCATGCACCTACAGCCACAATGGTTAAAATAAACATGATATGATCATATGCATGCTACATGGGTAAGTCTGAATAGTTTATCATTATAGGGTTATGCATACCCAAAGTTTACGATCCCATGAAATGGACTATCTATCTTAAGTCATAGTTTTCCTAGAGTCACTATGAAGCTAATGATTTTTCAGACCAACCAATAACCTATCTAGCTGACTTGGACTGAAACTTAACTAGATATACCAAAATCTCTATATACGGTTAGGAGGTCTCCAAATACGGTTAGGAGGAAATTGGGTTGTCGGTCTAAATCATAGTTTTTGTAATAGTTTTGCAGGCCAACCAATAACTTTTCCTGTGAGCATACAGAGCTACAAGTTTCTTTCTATGCATAGACATCCTTTTAGTCTTACTATTGACAAAGCCCTACACACTAGAATCGTGGACCTTTACCAACCAGGGGCTAATGGTTGAAGCACAAGGCGACCCTACAACAGTACCACATTAATCTTATCTAGTTTCAAATCCATGAGTCATATCTTTTTGATCAGTTTAAAGCATCCTAATATAGTTGATCTATCTGATCTCCTCGATGCAATTCTACTCACTCAGAAGTTTAATTTAACCATACTCGCTACAAGAACAACCTAATTGGTAATTCTGTCTCTAAATCCCAAGATCTAATTATGGGTAATGTTGATGTGAATATAACAATGATAAAAAGATGCAAACTTAACTAATCAAATGATAACAAGAATATATAACATCATCCATCAAAATATGTTCAATCAGTAATCACATCCTTCACAAAATTACTTAATAATAAGTAATAATTCTTTAGGCAATTGTCATATAAAATTAAGCTAAAACACCATTTCATTGTCTTGAAAACATTTATCTTTGGAACTGATTACAAACTTAAACCTTTCTTTAAAAACAAGGAAAACATAGCCCAAACGCATACCCACAATCTTGTGTCGAAGCATTAACATCTTTACATAGCTTTCGAGACGTCTACTATTGAAATAAGGTTGTCGACCCTTTAAAATAAAGAGATCAAGGTGTTAAAACATAGCTCTTGGTTATAAAACATACAGCTACCATGCCACCAAAATATAAATCTTGAGTCTTTATATTGAGCCTCATAATTATACCATCTGGTTTATAAAACATATGGCTACTAAGCCGCTAAAACATAGACGTCGAACTTCTAGAACGTAATGATTTGGGTTTGTGAAACATAAGGCTATTATGCCGAAATAACATGGATATCAAATAGCTATAGCCATCGAATAACAAAAGACATGAGGTATAAAGTTTAAAACATTCAGGGATGCCAAGCCTTTAAAAACATGAAGGTGCCGAACCCCTAAATCAAGAAGTGTAGAATTTAAAAACAATGGTGTTGAGTCTCAAAACCACAAGGTTGTCGAGCCTTTATAACCTTGAGATACCGAACCCCTAAAACAAAGAAGGTGTCAAACTTCTATATACAAGCAGATGCATCTCATAGCTACCATGTAGCTATCGCATGCATCAACCCTATAGTTGTCGAGTCTATAAAGTAGATACATTATATAACTAACGTGTAGGCATTCCATGTATCGGCCTTTATAGCTATCGAGTAACAAGGAGATAGGGGTATCGAATATCTACCATGATACTTTTGTAGATTATTTAAAAAAATTATTTCCATTTAAATAAAATACTTCCACCAACTCTTACCTTTTATCAAAATTTTATTAGATAACAAAATACTTTACAGAATCCTTTGAAAAATTGCTAGTACATCATGTTCTACCTTTAGAAATAACTTTGCAGACTCTTATAATTAATATATTTAACTTATATTAATTAAACACTTTTCTAAAATAATAAGTTCATAGAAATCATAATTATTAGGGAAAAATCCTCAGAAATCTGAATTTCCTTCTTCTTTCATATATAAAAATTTTAAGACCAAAATATTAACTTAATTATTTGTAATTATTAAAACCTGAAATATACACCTTTTTCCTCTTAAGAAATTCATAAAATATTCATATCAACTTGAAAAATTAGCAAATTAAAACATGCTTCGAAATAATGTTTTGCGTAACATATTCAAATTTCAAGTAAGTTGGAGATCAAAAACTAGATTTTTTACGTTTAAAACTCATTAAAACAATTTCCATAAAATTCCTATAATTCATCATTCCATCCAATAATGATATCATCAGACTAAGCTGCCATATTATCATAATCAATTCGGAAATAAAATGTAGATCCGAAAACAATCATAAACAACTGAAATGAATGTTATTATTCACCTTAAATTGGATAAGAGTGATTATGATTTGATGTTACTTAGTTTCCCTAAGCTTTTCCCTTTGAATCCCTAAGGAATTATTCCCATTATGCTTCTCTCATTGATCCATTTCTATTCTATGTTATGAAATAATTTTATTAGTTACTTAATTAGGGCTTGACCTGAATTAGTTAACAAATATCATTCTCCTTATCACCTCACATTATTCTATTTAATTTACCTAATTAAATTTTCTGAATAACGTTGAACAAAAATTAAGGGTGCTACATAGGGGTGCGTTATACCTTTGTTTAGAACTGTTTAATTACCACAACCAAAATCAAAAGTTCAAATTATAATATTAGGAAAATATATCATGAACATGTTTTGACTGTAAGGTAGCAAAAATACAAAAGATACAAACCAATATAAATAATGAAGTATCAAAATTTAAATTTCACTTTGGCAATTTCAAATAAAATATAAAAGAATGCAAAACGATAAACAAAGTAGTGAAAACTCATATTTAATTAAAACAAAAGCAACCAAACACATAGTATGGCAAACTATTTTTGTCAACGTCAATATGTATACATTTTAGGATTCACGTTATGTAAAAACTTATACCATTATACAAGCTAATAGTCAGAACAATAATATCGTTTCCTTTTTCTTTGCAAGAACCATATTATAGAACGGGTTTGTTAAAATTTAAATTAAAATGATAGCTTTGCATATACTCTTAATTGATAGTAGTTGATAGGGAAATATCAACGATTTATAATGGTTGTATGAAAAGAATTAAAAGAAAATTCCTTCCAAACCAATTTATCATTTCCTTATTTATCCATCAGTATTTAAGTGATCCAAAAGCTATTGATTACAAAACTCTATATATGATAAGCTTAACATGAAAAAGAAATACAAAAATTCCAGCACTTGAATGAAATTTGGACATGAAAACCAATCGAAATTCAAGGTAAATAATTCAGAAACTGGCATCATTCCTCTCAACCTAAACCTTTATTGCCTTTCACATTCCAATACAACAAAGTGAGAGAGTAAACAAAAATTGAGCATTTATGGAAGAAAATAAAATAAAAACATTGGGTTATCATGAGAAGTGTTGTAATAGGAAAAACGAAAAGCAGATACAGTGTATTAGAGTAGTAGTGATCTAAAGCATATTTAAATGTTGTAATAACAAACCATACCTAAAGCATCTTCAATAAATAAATCTTATTCCGAGCCTAATCCTTCTATTATGTAAATAAAGCATATTTGTGGTCATGTTGGATCAAGATGTTTTAAAATAAATTATGTCCATTATGACCAAAATAGTTAAATATTGAAATAACGACCTATATTTGGTAGTTTTTATTTGATCGCAAATCAAGATACCATGTGTCATATATGTTAAACAATTGATTGAACTTTAGAATTGTCAAAATTTGTATATTTGTTGCATATTAAACAGTTCATAACTGGATTACCTTTTACCTTGAAGAATTTTTTAAATATCGTTCAATTCATTTAGCATTTTGTTGATCGAACACTGGTAAGCTCTATTAGAACTGTAAGCAAATTAATTAAAAAATAAATAAAAACATGTTAGTGATTATACATTTATGAGCCTTTGTTAGAATTGTGTCGTTGCCAATGTATAATAGTAATATATATTTATGATCCATTATTATAATTAAGCCGTTGGAAATGTATAACGGTCATATATTTATGAGTCATAATTATAGTTGTGTCGTTGCAAATGTATAACGGTAATATATATCCACGAGTCATTATTATTAAGCCATTGCAAAAGTTAATGGTATTAAAAAATCATTTTAAATGATAATAAATTTAAATCCATTAACATTCCCTCACTTCAATAGCGCATACATTTCCATTCTGTCTATTTAAATGATAGATGGGCAAAAGAGAAAAAACGAATTAAGACAATTTCTTTCTTCTTATATGTCCTCTGCACCTTAAAAACTTTACAAGTAATTAAATTAGAAAGTGTTATATTCAGAATAATTTGTTATAGTGCAAATAACAACTTGACCAAATTTCAGAGGTTGTTTTATCCTAGGGATAAAGTGGTTGATAAATAGATTTTCACCTTGATGTTAAGCCACGAACTGTCTTAAAAGAGCGACCTAGTCCGTGACTCATCCAAAAAAAGATGCTACAGGTTTAGATTGAGGTGCAACAATTTTAAGATGATCATGGCTTCGATCGTTGACAACTATGCTGCCCCGATGTCGATGTTTGAGGTTCTGACCATATTTGTTGTGTTGTTCAGACTTGAAGGCTTGCATTTCAAACAATGGTGCCGAAAGATGGAGTTTTTCTAACCATGCGAAAGGTGGCACATGTGCTAAAGACCGAAAAACCCGATGCTGCCTGGAGAAGCAACAGACGATTAGAAAAAGGCTTGGAAAGACTGGATTGAACATGACTACCTCTGTAAAAATTATGTTCTTAATGGCTTGAGCGATGATCTGTACGATTACTACAACTCATACAAGTCAGGAAAGGAGA
Source organism: Allium cepa (assembly GCA_030765085.1). NCBI lineage: Eukaryota > Viridiplantae > Streptophyta > Magnoliopsida > Asparagales > Amaryllidaceae > Allium > Allium cepa. The sequence goes on from CM060940.1 coordinate 859,071,733, forward strand.
TCTGGGATGCGCAATAAAAGAAATATGATACCGAGGAAGCTAGAGCAAAAAAATATGCTAATAGTCACTACCTGAAGTTTCAGATGAAGGATGACAAATCTGTGGAGGTGCAGTCGCATGAGCTCCAAAAAATTGCGTAGGAGATCATCTTTGAATGTATTGCTTTAGACGAATAGTTTCAGGTTGCTTGTTAATTGGTAACACACCCTAGTTGGAAAGATTTAAAAAATAATCTCAGGCAAAAGACTAAGGAGTTTTCCTTAGAGAGTTTAATTACTTGTCTTCATATCGAAGAGGTGGCCAGAAAACAGGACCAGAAAGAAGAAATGCTTGTTTTATCTACCAAAAACACTAAGAAATCCACAAAAAAAGAGTCTGAAACTAAGTGCGAAAATTTTTAAAAATCAAAATCGCAAACTAAATCAGAATCACTAAATTAGCATTAGAAGAATCAGCATAATACCCCCCTAAAGAACGGTACTGTATAGTTATTCTTATGTAACAACCATGGTAAGCTGGCCATATGGCACGAAAGTGTCGAAACATGCCAAATCCTACACCGTAGGCTAACCTAAGTGAAGAAGCTTTTATGGCTATGCTTAGTGAGATCTACCTAGTTGGTGCCTCATAGGGGTGGTGGGTAGACACTAATGCTTCTCGCCATGTCTGCTATGATCGTGAAATGTTTAAAACATATAATATTGCTAATGACATGAAAGTGATGTTGGGAGATTCTCATACCACTATTGTTGTTGGATTGGAACCGTGGAGTTAAAGCTTACCTCTAAAAAGAATTTATTGCTGAAAGACTGATGCATACTCTAGAGATAGGAACAATTTAGTATTTGGTTTCTTGTTAAATAAAGCTGGTTTTACTCAAACTATTGAATTTGAATTGTACACCATCACTATAAATGGTGTCTTTGTTGGTGAAGGATATGCTGTAGATAAGGTGTTTAAGTTAAATGTTGAAGTTTATGGTTCTGTTTATATGCTGTGTGATTTTAATATTTGGCATGCTAGAATTTGTCATGTCAATAAGCGACTAATCCATAACATGAGTAACTTAGGCCTAATCCCTAAAGTTTCCATAAATGATTTAGAAAAAGTGAATACTATAGCAAAACTAAAATTACTAAGACCCCACATAAATCTATGTTTAGAGAGTTAAAATTTTAGATTTAATATACTCTAATATATGTGAACTTGATGGTATTCTAACTAGGGATGATAAAATCTACTTTATTACTTTTATTGATGATTGCTCGAATTTTACTTATGTATATCCCATGAAGAATAAAAGCGATGCCTTAGATATGTGTAAATTTTTTGTCACTGAAATTGAAAATCAATTTAATAAGAAAATTAAAAGATTTTGAAATGGTAGAGGAACAAAGTATTAATCTAACTTATTTATTGAATTTTATAAACAATATGACATAATTCATGAGAGAACTGCACCATATTCGTCTGAAATGAACGGTAACGCTGAAAGGAAAAATAGAACTCTTAGTGGTAGCTATTTTATTAAATTCGGGTGCAGCTTCTCACTGGTAGGGGAAATTTGATTAACTATTTGTTATGTCTTAAACAGAATTCCTAAATTTTGATAGCAAAATTTTACCTCTTGAGATTTTAAAAAATAATAAACCCAACTTGTCTTGGGGTTGCTTAGCGTTTGTTCATATTCCTGACCCTAAAAGAATTAAATTAGCAAGTCGAGCATATAAATGTATTTTTATTGGTTATTCCATTAACAGTAAAGCATACATATTTTTTGATTTGAATACTCAAGTTATTATTAAGTCAAATGATGCTGATTTCTTTGAAAATAAATTTCAATTTAAACTTAGAAATAATGGAGGCACTGCTACCACTAGTAATCCAATAATTAGAAATAATGAATGTAATATGGAAAGTGAATCTGAACTTAGAAGAAGTAAAAGAGCTAGGATAGCTAAAGATTTTGGTCTAGAATATTATGCTTATGCACTAGAAGAGGAGCCTGCTAATCAAAAAGAACCTCTACCTTCTTTGGATTTAGATCTCTGGCAAGAAGCTACAAATTATGAAATGGAATCTCTTGAATCTAATAAAACTTGACATCTAGTTGATTTACCTCCAAATTGTAAAACTATAGGTTGAAAATAGATACTAAAAAGAAGTTGAAACTTGATGGTACAATTAATATATTTAAGGCTCGTCTTGTAGCTAAAAGATTTAGACAAAAAGAGAACATTGACTTCGTTGATAATTTTTCATCTGTTACAAGAATAATATCAATTCGAGTATTAATTTTTCTTGCTTCACTATATGATCTACTTATTCTCCAAATGGATGTAAAAACTGCTTTTTTGAATGGGGAATTAAACGAAGAGATTTATATGGACCAACCTGAAGGTTTTGTTATACCTGGTCAAGAGCATAAAGTTTGTAAATTAGATAAATCTCTATATGGTTTTAATAGGCACCGAAACAATGGCATGAAAAATTTGACAATCTAATTATTTCACACGGTTTTAAAGTAAATGAAAATGATAAGTGTATTTATTATAAATCTGAGAATGACATTTGCGTTATCATATGCTGATATGTTGATAATTTACTTATATTTGGTCCAAATATTCATGCTATAAATCATGTTAAGTCCGTACTATGTGCCAATTTTGGTATGAAAGATCTTGGTGAAGCAAGTGTGATTCTTGGTATTAAGATTACTGTTTGAAAAGAAAATTTCTTTGGATCATTCTCATTATATTGAGAAGATGTTAAAGAAATATAATTACTTTGAATGCAAACCTGCTAGTACACCATAAGATCCAAGTTTAAAACTATTTAAGCACACTGATGAATGTGTAAGACGATCTGAATATGCGAGCAGCATTGGCAGTCTTCGGTATGCCCTTGATTGTATTCTTAAAAAAATGTTTTTTTAAGGAATGGATCATCGTGGAATTATTATGTAAGTTTACTAGCAGACCTAGTACAGAGTATTGAAATGCTATTGAAAGGTCATGAGACACCTTAAAAGAACTATGAACCTTGGATTACATTATCAGAAGTTTCTTGTTGTTCTTGAAGAATACAGTGATGCAGATTGGAATACTTTATCAGACAGTTCCAAAGCTACTAGTGAATATATTTTCAGTATTGCAAGAGGAGCCGTTTCTTGGAAATCAAAGAAATAGGCTATCCTCGCTCACTCCACTGTGAAGTCAGAAATGATAGTACTGGCTAATGCCAGTGAAGAAGCATATTATGTAAGAAATCTGCTAGCTGAGATCCCATTATGGAAAAAATTGATACCAACTGTGTTGATCCATTGTGATAGTTCGGCCATTGCAAAAGTTGAGAATGATTATTACAATGGTAACTGAAGACAAATTCATCATAAGCACAGTACTGTAAGAGAGTATATCTCTTCAAGATCTGTAAGAGTGGATCATGTACGCACTGATGAATCATTTGAGAAAGAACTTGACAGAGAGAAATTCTTTTCTACATCTAAAAGAATAAGACTACTGCCCTTAGATTGTTGAGTCGGGCATAATGGTAACTCAACCTAATGATTGGAGATCCCAAGAACTAGCTTCAATGGTAACAACAAGTTGTAAAGTGATATGAGTTGAACATGCTATTTTTATATACTTAGAAGCATGTACTCCTGAAGTGATTAGAGGACGAGATAGAAACTCTCAATGAGATCTATATTGTAAATGGAATGGAGTACCTACCTTCAGGAGTACTCTTGATAGATTCACATGTGTGGATGTGGAAATGCAGCCGTTTCCTATGGAATTTTGGACAAGATTCCTACAACATTCACTAAACTGGGATAAACATGCATGACCATAAATGCATGGGCTTAATTAAGAGCAGTTAGAAAGGTTGTGTGTGGTTTGATGTCAGGAATAGAGTTCAAGACTACGAGTCACTCTAGTAAACCGAATCTTACTTATTATGCAAATGTTCAAATCAAAAGGTACCTTCTGTTTACGCACAATTCTTTATTTTCAGAAATTGCTTGGATTTTTTTTTAAAAAAATAATTCAAGTGGGGGATTGTTGAAACTTTAAGTGAATTATTTAAAAATAAAAATAAAAGCAGGTTAATAGTTATATATTTATATATGAGACATTATTATAATTAAGCCATTGCAAATGTATAACGGTAATATATATATAATTATGAGCCATTATTATAATTGAGCATTTATATATGTATAACGGTTATATATTTATGAGTCGTTATTATAATCGAGCTGTTGTAGATGTATAATGATAATTTATATTCATGAGCCATTATTATTGAATCGTTGCAAAAGTTAATGGTATTAAAAATTCATTTAAATGACAATAAATTCAAATCTCATTCCCTCACTTCAGTAACGCATACAATTTCCATTCTGCCTATTTAAACGATACATAGACAGAAGAGAAAAGGTGAATATTTACAATTTTTCTTTCTTCTTTTTCGTCCTTTGCATTTTTCTCTCTTTTAAGAAATTTTACAGGCAATTAAATTAGAAAATGCTATATTCAGAACAATTTGCTGTAGTACAAACATCAAATTGACCAAATTTCAGAGGATGTTTTATCATGAGGACGAAGCAGTTGATAGCTTGCTTTACATCTTGAGGCTAAGCCGCGAATCGTCTTAAAGAGAACGACATAGTACACGACTCAGTAAAAAAAAGATGCTGCAGATTTATATTGAGGTACAACAAGCTCTCCCTCAAATGATGCAAACTAAACATAAATGAGTCAAAAAACTAAAAAAATGAAATGAATAACATAGAGTTAAATAACTACGTGTCAAGAAAACCAACATGAAAAAATTATAATCTTGCAGCTTAGCTTTCTATGTGTTGCTTCAGATAATCATAAAAATTCAACCTTCATCTGTAAACATTTTCATAAAATCGTCACTTTTAGCTTCACGTATATGTAAAGATTGTATTAATAAGTATAGCAACAACCCGTAAAGATAAAGTATCAGTTTAATCATGAAGTCTTCTTGTTATGGAACTCTGCTTAAAAGTCTAAAATAATTGTTAAATACTTGTTAGAAAGATCACAATCAGATTACCTTTTAACTTAATGAATTTATCAAATAAATTTCATTCATTTTGCCATTTTGACGATCATACATACGTAAGATCTCTCTCAAATGATGCAAAAAAAATTTGAGACAAAAGGATGGGATAATCCCAACCTATAAATAGCATAACCATCATAGTGTTAAGCAGTTACAAACACATATGATTACAACCACAACACAAAACCCCAAGTTTTACCCATCAAAACAACCTAAATCAAGCACTATATACAACATACACTACATATTAACTGCATGACATATCACATCCAGACACAGACAAAATATACATAGGCTAAACAAAATATTTAAAGAAGATAAGAAACATGCTAACATCATATATCATCTTCATTTCCTCTTCTTCTCTTCGCCACTCTTTTACCAATAGTGTCTTGACTTTCTTTGACTCTTCTTTTTCAGTTCAGGAAGAATGCGCCTCCATTCCTGCCCATATAAGCCAATACTACCTATCCAGAATGCAATATTAGAAATAATATTTCTAATTAGAATTTCAAAAGGTATAGAAATATGGTTGAAACACATATTATTCCTTTCAATCCATATAACCCAAGCAAATGATGCAAATTGAACACAATTCAGTAAAAAAAAATCTAAACAATTTCATGAAACTGTTACCATTAGCTTAACATATATGTGAAGATTAATATCAAAAAGTTTAGTAACAAAATTCGAAAAGCAGTGTGTTATTCAATCATGAAGTTTATTTTTAATGTAACTCCCGATAAAAGTCCAAAATAATATCAAACTTTCTTAAATAAACAAGGGCAAACACAAATGTTATATTTGCCATCCGATTGTACATTATGTAAATGTACAATATGCAAATGGTAAAGAATTCCTACGTACAACGAAATAAAAAAGAGGTTCAATATCAAAATGAAAAATCAGCTGTTAGTAGTTTGAGTTTGAGTGCAAACCAAGGTAGTCAGTGTGATAAACTAGTGGTAATTTTGAACATGTGAGCATACTTAATATATTTTGCAAGTAGATAAAAAATTGCACAAAGTTTCAAAAAACATTACTGGGTAAACAATTCACAAATGCAACTTGGTACAGAATTTAGATGAAAAATAGTTAATGCAATAGAGTTATGTTTGAAAAATAATGTTATAAAACAATCAGGTTTTATGTCGAAGTTAAATTGCATTGTAGAATAGCAGATATAGATTATTTTTTGGGAAAAATGAATAAATAAAGCCATTGTTTGCATATATATAGGAGTAAGAAGTTTTTTTTTAACTGGTATTTTTATATACAACAAATCAATGGGACAACATATCGCATGTCAAATAAACGTTCGAAAGCAAGTTTCGAACTTGTGACATCCTGCACCAAGCCGAATCAATTAACCACTTGGACAATGGTGCTTGTCATAGGAGTAAGAAGTTATTACAGCCAACTTACACCCATGTCTTTACAAAATTCCACGGTTAAGTAGGGATAAAAATGAATTACCACTCCATGTTAAAGTATTAAGCATGATCGAATAAAGCAAAGCTCACAACATAACAAAGCTTATACGACAATAGTATAATGGATAGCGGGTCTCAGCCCATATAACAGAAGTATGGGCCACAATTGATATGCTGTACAAAATGAAACCGATTGCAATTTTGTATTGCTTTTGCATTTTAACATCATTAATAAAGATCATTCTCTCTTGCAAATTTATCGGTTCAATTATATCAATCTCTGTAAAATTCAATATGGTATTAGAGCTAGAATTGCTTAACAGCATTCATCCTTAAATTTCTTCATATCCGAAGCAACTCATCAGAGATATTGATCACATCCTTTAAAATTTTGAATTTGCTTGCAAATCAGACAAGAAGTCAAGCGTCTTGCCAGAAACGAAGCTCGGCTGTAATAAAACTTCTCATCAAAATCAAGCAAATTGAAGAAACAATCAAGAAATCATAAAATAGATCAAGAATGCAAGAAATCAATCATAAAACATATCAAGAAAGTCAGTTCCATACCAGAAAAACTTATCAGAAGAGATTCATCATTTAAGTTGCATCAAACCTGTCATTTTTCATTTTCTTGCCTACCAATTTTCTGATTAACCAAGATTCTCTGGCTGTTCTTCATCTTTTTCCACTTCTGAATCTTTAAATTCATCATGGTCGAAGGAGATCATAATTCAACTTCGGACAAAACCAATAATTCAAGCTAGCAAACTGAACCAGCAACCGAAGATTTGAACAAGACCGTAATAAGCCCACAGACGCAACTAGTCATAACTCAACTTGATGAAGATAATTATCTACTATGGAAATATCAAGTTGAGACTGCAGGTAGAGGATATCGTCTTGATGGATACATACCAGAAACATTGCCCGTGCCTCCAAGATTCATCATTGACCAAGAAAACAAGGTGGTTAGAAATCAAGAATTCATAAAATATCAAAGACAAGACAATTAAGTAGTTCATGGTTACTGTCATCAATCAGCATGAGTCTGTTGCCACAAATTATAGGATGTAAGTCATCAAATGAGATCTGGACGACCATACAACAAATTTTTAATTCTCAATCAACTGCTAGAATAATGCATTACAAGAGATAACTGCAAAAAATTAGAAAAGACAGTTTATGTATGAGAGAATATTTGTCAAAGGTGAATACATCATGTGATCTTCTTGAAACAGCGGGGCATAAAGTATCAGACACTGAACAGATATTGACCATCTTAGGTGGTTTGGGTGATGACTATGAATCGATTGTAGCAGTAATAACATCAAAAGAAACACTACCATCTATACAATATGTTAGTGCAACACTTCTTGCTCATGAAGGAAGGTTAGATCAGAAAAGATCACTAGACAATGGTTTGTCTATTAACTATGCAACAAATTCAAAAGGCAAGGGACAAAAGTATAATAGAACAAATCAATACCATCAGAGGAGAGGTCAGTCCAACAAAGTAAGGGGAAGAGGAAGATGAAACAATAACAACAGACCCAGATGCCAAATTTGTGAAAAGATTGGTCATACAACGTTAAATGTTACTTCGGATTCAATTCAAACTACATACCAAACCAGCATCAAAACAGCCAAAGGACTAATGCAAATCCCACTGTTAATATGGCTCATGTGCAGTAGGAATTAAGCAATCAATCAGACATGCCAAGAAATTCAACTGTTAATGTCACAAAGGCAGATGATATACAAGATGAAAGTTGGTATCCTGACTCAGGTGCTATAAACCATGCTACAAGTAATTTGGATAATCTAAATCTTGGTCAAAAGGAATACAGAGGTAATCGGTCCATACATATGGGCAATGGTCAGAGTATCAATATAAAACACACTGGAATTGCTTGCATCAAGGCGATAGACAACTGTATCTCAATAATTTATTAAGTGTGTCACAAATAAGAAAGAATTTAATAAGTGTGTCCTAATTAGCAAGTGATAACAATGTCTATTTTGAATTTTATCCAAAATATTTTATGGTTAAAGATATACCAATTATTGAAATTCTTTTACAGGGTAATGCTACAAATTTGACTTTGTTAATTCAAGAAATTCTCAAGACAAGAGAGGTTACTGTAATCTTTTTGAAAATGCATAGAGAACAGTTAATGTGTTTGATTACTGGCATTACAAGTTAGGCCACCCTAATGTCAATATTGTAAAACAAATTATTGTTGAAAATAAAATTCCTTTGAAAATATTGTTCTACCCTATGTATGTGCACACTGTCAAATGGGGAAAAGTCATAAACTTTCATTTGCCGATTCACATACCACATACCATAAACCCCTTAAATTGGTTGCTGCTGACGTATGAGATCCAACACCAGTCAATTCAGATTATGGGTTTAAATATTATACGCCATTTGTTGATGCATATACTAGATATACTTGGATATATTTTCTTAGGGAAAATCAAAAACTTTCAGAACAGTAATCCATTTTATCAATCAAATGGAGAAACAAATAAATCATCAACTCAAGATTTTACAAACAGATGAAGGTATGAGTTTAAACCTCTCAATAATTTTATTGAAAATGAAGGAATAGTTTATAGGATTACATGTCCATATACTTCTGAACAAAAATGGGTTGGTTGAGAGGAAACATAGACATATTGTAGAGTCGGGTCTTACTTTATTAACTCAAGCATCACTTTCTTTAAAGTTTTGGCCAGATTCATTTAATACAACGGTATATTTGATTGATAGATTGCCAACAAATGTTTTAGAGAACAAAGTTTGCATTTTTTTTCCAATTACAATGAAACGAGTTTTTTGTGCCCCAAATCCGCTTTGGGTTTTTTAACCTCAACCCCAGACCTGCCCCGTAAACCTGGTAAGGGTCGGTATTTTTGTCCCGAACCCGAAATCTGTACTGATCATGATAGATCCGCACCCACCTCAAGGTCCGATGATACTCTATGTATTGATTTAAAGTTGCGTGTATATTTATTTATTTTTATTTGTAAATAGAATTGTCACCAAATAATACATTAAATACATATAACGATGTGTTTATCATTACAAGAGGAGAATAAAAATGGGATACAATAGCAGTTCAAAAAAATACATATTTGTTATATAATTATTAGTCATGCGATTGAATACTATAAAAACGTTATAGCATGTTGGACGTAACATCATAACATGTGATATTCAGTTATATTATAAAAAAAAAAAAGGAACAAATCATCGTTAAATGCTTCAATGACCATTTCAGTAGGATACTTCAATCATCATTTTTAATTATTAATAGTGAATATTAACAAGCAAGGGCCTACAATATCCAAGAAAAAGATCATACCAATTCCCTGTCTCATTAATTGAAAAACACCCAAAATCGGTTTATTGATTAAGTCACTTTTGAAGTATCATCCTCATTCTTTTCGAACCCTAAAATTCCGAATTCCGAACCACAAATCTTCAATGATATACCCACAACCATAGCAAAATCATGTCCTCTTCCCTCTTACTTGAGATCCGCCTCTTCTACGTCAGGATCACTCCGTGCTCAACCACCCACGCCCCGCCCGCTCTGACACTGACTCTTCTCCGCCGTCCGATCAACGTGTCTTTACAGATCAACGGCTCAAAATTCCCCTCATCCGAACCCGCTTCTGTATTGCTCCGCCGCGATCGCCTTGATCCTTCGTCGTTCGAAGCCACTTACGTGTGCACTGACAACATCAAGTTGTCAGGTGCAGCGGACTTCGAGGTCTGCGACGAGGATAGTAAAACGTTGATTCTTTGTGGGTCTTTGGAGAAGATGGAATTGGGATGGAGCAATGGAGTGGTTAACGGGTTGAAGGAGGATTCAAAGAAGTCAGCAGGATGGAGCATGGATGTGTATATGGGGGCGGGTATTAACGGGTCTGGTTTGGTTAAAGGGAGTTGTTTGAATCCGACTGTGGAGGTTTATGTGGCTGGGTGTTATGGAGGTGTGCCTTTGATTTTGACACAGACTGTGCAAATGTGTGCTAGGAGTAGAAAGGTTTATGGGGGTTTGGATTCAATACCCGAGGACGAAGAAAGCAGTGAAAGAAAAGAGAATGGGTTGGTTTGTCCAAGTACTATGAGACCAGTGAGTGTTATTTGCGATTACTTTTGTTTTGATGTCAAAGCTGTAACTCTTGGCTACTTCTCCTTTTTTGTTATTTAAATCAGAATGAAAGTATTCAGTGCTTTAATTCTCGACCGAACCAAGACAAATTTTTGACTGAAATCCCTCTTTCACACCGTAGTGAAATAACATAACGGTCTTGTTCCTTATTTATCTCTGTCTAAGTATTAATATCTCGACTAATTCTTACTCAAGATCCCTGGCAAGATCGTATAATTTCCATGATATATGATTTTATTTATGGTTTGACTAGGTCTATAATTTCCTTTACCAAAGTTAATTTCAACTCTATTTTATTGTTTGGGACTTTGCACGGAAAGTCCTTATTTCCGATGTTATTACAGAAAAAGTCACTATAGCAATGATTATGTAAATTAGATCCCTATTTTTTCTAAATCAAAAAACGTAAATTAACTTGCGCTTTCTTGATAAAAACTGCAAGTTAACTTGCGCTTTTCAAAAATTTAAAAAATAAATTTAAAATCAGAAGATAGAAAGCGTAAGTTAACTTGTTTTTTTAAAAAAATTAAAATTTTCTATAAAGTTTCAAAATCAGAAAGCGTAAACTACCTTGCGTTTTTTCAAAAATTTCAAAATTTTCAAAATCAGAAAAGTGCAAGTTATCTTGCATTTTCTGTCAGAAAAGTTCAAGACACCTTGCATTTTCTGTTTTTCAAAAATATGAACCAAATTTACATATTCATTTCTGCAGGGACTTTTCTTATACTAACATAAAAAAACAAGGACTTGTACCTCTTTTCTTGTTATTGGTTTTACAAGAAAATCGCATTCTTATTCTCTCTTTATTTTCATAAATTACGGGTGTTCTTTACATCGATTTGATCATTTTTGATGTATTTTTTATGAAGGGTTTCCAAAACCCACGCTTTGAGTTTTTAAAGCATCAACATAGGATGTTAAAAAACAATCATGATTTTGTTATTTACTTCAAACTTGTCAAATTAGTGTTTTTGTCATTTTTTAATATTTTTCCAACTTTACTATATTAAAACACATGTTTTAAATATTTCAATTCTATGATATAACTCTGATTTTCTATTTGCTATTTTAAGAAGAGCTTTTGAAAATGAATGCTTTTGTTAGCTTGGAAATTGATTTAGCACCCCATAGAGACTGCGAAGAACCAACGATCTTGAAAGTAACCATTGGTTGTAGTTTAATAGTAAATTTAACATCCGATCAACGTACTTTATGAGTTCAAGAGGTAAATCTTAGATCTAGATCTATAGAATATGAGAAATATTAAGAAGTATAGAGAAGAATGCAAAGAGAACAGATAAAAAACACACAATTATTTATAATGGTTCGACGTTTGCCTACGTCCAATTTAATATTAATTTATCTCATTTAACTAGTTCTAGAGGTTAATACAATCAACTGATCAAGATCTTGAAATCTATGCTGGAGTTGATATTAGGAAATGACGGAACCTCCCCTAATGAAAATATATTTGATTCCATTACTGTTGATGCCCCTTTGTATTTACCGGCGTAAAAGGATGAGTTGAGGTTCTAAAGTCTAGGTCTTTTTTTTGAAAAGTCATTCAAAATAGCTTTGTTCCGGATCCAAAAGTGCAGGAGATATATTAGAGAAGATCTGACTCCACCTATCAATCGGTATCGATAGATAAATTTTTCAATTTTCTTTGTCGTGCTTCGTTTTGTTCATCAATCCATTATCGCTTCATACCTTTGCTTTTGCTCTATGCACCAAAGTCAGAATTCATCAAGGATTCACTGAGAATTGATGAAGTTATGGATCGGTACTGATCCATACACTTGGCATTTTTTCTTCTTTTTTTGGTATCTTGTGACTAATCGTTGAGCTTTGTATCCGTTTCTTCATCATTTCGAAGCTCTATATCATCGGATTGTCGCTTGCGAAAAATTACGAATAACTGTATTAATGATTTTTCAAAAGAAAACTAAAAGTGTTAATTTAATTATTTCTTAAATTATTTAGATATTTAAAAATGTTTATATTTTGTCTTCTTATTGGAAATTGTTTTTTTTTTAAATTTGATTTTATTTCCATAATATAGTTTATTATAAATTTTTGATGAAAATTTTAAAACTGAACATTTAACTTGATAATTGTTTATAGTATAAGATACATTCTCTACTTGGATATATGTGATTTCATAATTTCAGAATATTTTTGAATAACCCTGAAATTAGCTTCTAAGCATGATTTTATATGTTATAAAACCACTTATAGTTCCTCAAACCAAATTCCTCATTAACGATTAAAACCGATACCATCAAAACTCAACTCTTCATAAGCGATGCCACAAAACTTATAAGCGATGCTTTAGTCTCTACAACTACAGCTTAATAGTCTCTCACTTTCTTTTCCTAAACTTTTAAAAAATGCTCTTATAAGTTTTTATTTCTTAAAAAATATGAACTATGAACATATAAATTACTTTGACGTAGTCTCAAGGTGTGTTCTTTAATCTAATATGTAAAAGTTGATACTAATCTTATATGAGATCTTGACCAATACAAGATACCATTTATGAAAAACTCAAGTTAAGATGAGATTGAAATCTAGGAGTTTTGGTATTTGAACAAAGAATTACCATACACACACACACATACACATTGTACATATTGTTTAACCATTAACGTTGGATTATTTTTATGGTCTTTTGTATATGTTATCTTCATCTGTGTGAGTGAAATGCGAAGGACATTTGTTTTGTGTTGATATAGATTGAGCAATGTAATTCACAATGCTTTTCTATATTTTCAGGCTAGCTTTACCATTGGAATGGTACAAAGTTATAAGCGAACTTCTTAGACAGATTGGCATTTATTTTTTTGTTTGAACAATTGCAAGGATTTACCATCAATTAGTTGGAGGGGAAAAGATAATTTTGATAATCTAAAGATGTTTAATTTGTGTTAAAATGAATAAAGTCAACCAATGAGGCAATGCTAAAGTCAGCAAATTTTGCCAGATTCAACCTCATTTTGGGAGCGGAAAATATTTCTCTCATCCAAGTTGAAGGGAAAAAAATAATTGTGAAGTATTTGTTTTTTCAGAAAGCAGGAAATTTTGTCTAAAATAATACATGATCTGAATTTTTAAAAATGTATTATAAATTGAAAAATAAAAGCAAAATTAATATTTCAATTTTTCGATAATTCTTGTAGTTCCATCAAATTGATTTTTCCGGAAGGAATTATTTTTAATATTTATTTAAATTAAATCCAGTTATGGGGAAAAAATCAGTATCTTTAAGCTAATGCATAAATATCTCAACAAATGTAACTTGATTTATAGTAGTTAACTATCGATGATAAACATTAACCTCTTTTTTTTTTTTACATTTAAAGTCCAAAACTCATTTCTAAGTTGTATCAAGTATAATCAAATATGAAACTTAATTATTCAAAATAGTTTATAAATAAAAATACTTCATAAAATTTAACTTTCGCATAATGGGGGGAGGGGGGCTACCAAAAATTTCACTTTATTGAGTATTAAAAACGATATTAAATTCTGCAAAGGAAAAATAACTTATTTTCCAAAAAATGTAATATAAATCTGGTTTTTCCAAATAAAAACCAACCTTATTTGCAAATGCATCAGTGATATTAGACTGATCTTTGATGCAAATATAAAAGTAGTTAAATATTACAATCTATTGGAAAAAAATTATATAAATATTTCATCATATTATAGTAAAACTATGGAGTGACTATAGTGAGTGCGTACGCATGTACAGACATTAAACAACTTAACCATTATTCAAAGAGATGAAAAGGAAATATTTATATTTTTTTTGTTGTCATAATTTTTACATAGCTTATTAATATTATCCCTTTTATTTCCGAATATCACATATTAGTCTCATCTATCACCTACTTAGATGCTAAGTATGACAGTCAAGTGTAGAAAAAGAATTCATATTAGATAAATTGAGCTAATAACACATTCTCTGTTTTTCGACTTCCGGTATGGTTGTCATATATTGCATTGCCCTAGATTCACCCTTAAACGAAGATCTAATGTAGCTCAAAGGGCTAAAGTCTGTTTAATCAAGAAAACTGAAGCTTTAGGCATGGTTTCAAAATTTGAACCTTCGTACAAGTTGTTTACAAATCAAAATTTTCAATGTTCATAAAGAGTGTTCAGGCTTTCTAGTTTGAGTTGTTGAGACTAGTAGGTATTCTTGGATTTGCTTCTATTTTAGGTGAATGCTAGAACTGAATGCATATATGGAATTTATCTCCAAGTGTTTTGATATGGTGGAACATATTTGATAGACAGGCGGTGAGAGAAAATTCAATTGGATTATTCATAAATATATTAATTGGTTCAATATACAGGTCCATAGGTGATAAAATAGATTTCAATGGTAAGTTTGAAGTTTATGCTTATCCTCTAATCACTTGAAAACTTGAATGCATATATGGAATTTATCTCCAAGTGTTTTGATATAGTTGAACGTGTTTGATAGAGAGGCGGTGAGAGAAAATTCAGTTGGACTATTCATAATTTATTAATTGGTTCAATATATAGGTCCATAGGTGATAAAATAGATTTCAATAGTTAGTTTGAAGTTTATGCTTATCCTCTAATCACTTGAAAACCTGTTGTATGTGATATAATAAGGCAAGTGCCATTTGAATGTTATCGTTGTTTAACATATAAATGTTAGGAAGCTGATAATTTTAAGGTGCAAACCAATGCTAGTTATGACAGTTTGTTAGTAATGTTCTTGTTCAATAGACTGCAGTATGAAGAAAAAGAATTTTGAGCTTGGTTTCTATCATGGTTTTGCTGAAGTCTAACTTGCCTACATGAACTATAAATGGGACATGCATAAATTTCTCCACATTTTGATGCCATAGTTAGCTCACAACTTACTTAGGAGAGCAAGCTGCATAGTTTAGTATGAAAATTATTTCGTCCTAGCACAGGAGACGTTTAAATAATAAGTCAAGAAACATATAAATAGTTCCGCTCTTTGTGTTATGACTTGCGACGTATATTTGGACAGTTTTTCTCCAGTTGCACGCTCCACTTAAATTTGGAGGCTAAATGCACATGTTTTCGAATCTATGTCATGAAGCAGAAAACTCCTATGGAAGACACATATTTCGTTAATATATAGTTGACGTGATAGAAAAAATTGATATGCGACTTTTTCAGCCTTCTGAACTGTGTGATGCTATTGTTGTTACAAACAAGCAAAGTGTATATTGTAACTTTGATTTATAAAGTATGTCCCCTGCCTAGGCTAAACGGGCATATCTCACTTAGCTTGTCTCGATCTTACATTTTTATGTTTGAACAGAGAGAAGACTCTTACATATATGGTTCTAAAAGATTGTGACTTTTTTGAAGAAGTACTTATTATTTTAGTGCGTGTTTTGGGCACTATGATGACTGGCTATAGAAGCTGTAAATACAATGAGGGTTTTATATTTTCATGTGTTGTGTAACAGAACTACACATGACCAAGGCTAGAAAGTGCATTTGGCCGAAAAAAGTTAGCAGAATGATTTTTTTTTGATCCAATCAAAAGATATAAAGCTTGTAGAGCCATGAATTTTATAAGTACCAAAATTATAATTTAACATTTTGCCAGGCTAGGGTTAGGTGAGGTTGCATGTTAGAAGTTATATAATGAAGTGTAATTGGTTAAATTGGTTGGATTTATGTTAAATTGAAAGTAGATGACCTGTTTAACAATAGGATAAGTGGGTTAGGTAAGAAACTGATAAGCCTTGATGAAGCAATTGAAATATGCAATGGTGTACGGGAGATATGTTCACGGTCGAACATAAATAAACATACATTATCAATTATCTTGGAACTATGTTATCTAAAGCTTTTGCTTATACTAGTGCGCACTACATTCTAGAGAGTAGTGACACGGATATTAGTTGAGTTGTCTTGTGTGATCCAATCTGAAGGTGTGTATTTATATATTTAAAATTTGGTAAATGATGTCTAGGGGGATCTATCCTAAGTCTTTTAGATCCTCATTCTAGAGCTTTATCGTTGTACTTCTGGTCCTCGAAATATGTATGTGTGTGCATGCACATCAGAGCTATCATAGCCTGCGCTATATCGCGTTATAACACGAAGTAGCCTATAGTGCAGGGCGTGCTCTATTTAACCTCTAATAGCGCACGTGTCATCTATAGTGCAAAATAAAGCGCTATTTTGTCAAAGCGCAAAATAATGAATATCCCAAAGTAGCGTGCTATTTTGTTTGTTTGTTTATTTTAGGCAGGTACATTTAAAAAAGCTTAATTAAAGGTGAACGACACAAACTAAGACATGGGTACACTAACCAATCATGTATGTTCAATAATAAATCAAAATTGTTTATCAAAGAATGATTATAATTCCTTCAAAATTTAATGCAGGTGATTGGTAGGTGTATCATACTCAAAACGTTTACATGGAAAAAGTTAATGTTTTTGGTTTTCTCTGGCCACATTAATAGTTTCTAACCTTAATAATTAATTTAAATTCACTAGTGATGTTATTTGCCTCATATAATGCTTTTTTTAACTTCATTTTGATAGATTGCAATATTGGACTTTGTTGTTGATACTGAAAAAGTAAAAATATGAAGGTTATACATCATTTTCTGTTAAATTCTTTTGAATAAACTCTCGAAAGCAAAAAAAAAATTTGATGAAATATTATGAATTTCTTCTTTCATACATCAGAAGTGATACTTAACAATACTTTGAAAATGACTTTATAGACAAGTTTACAAAAAATCAAATATTTGGTACATGATACCAAATTTTGGTGCATAATCAATGATGCTATTTTCTAATTTATTTTTCATAAAAAATGGTCGTTCAACATAGTGATAAATCTTTTAATTTATGATCTACCATTACCAAATATTGTATTGCTATTTTGTAGATTCATATATAACTCCGTCTCTTTTCGTACCAAATTTACATTAAAAAATGAAAAATAATAATTGAAATTAACATCGAATGGTTATATTAAAAATAACCTAAAGATATATTAAATTTAACTCTCAATTAGGAAAAAATAAAGATGATCAGGATAATAAAACTCTGAAAACAACAAATAAATTGTTAAAACTGATGTACTTCAGGATACAGTAGTAAAATTTTAAAGCATGGTTCTAGAGTTTTAATTTGAATAGGGGACACCAACTAAAAATTTACAGTGTAAATTCTAATGCATAACAGTTTAAAATTTAATAAATAACAGTAATAATAATAAACAAGTGATTTGATATTTATGTAAACTTGGATCAGAGCTACTTTAGTCTTATTTAGTACAATATATAAAAAATGCAAAATTTATAAAAGTGAACAAAATAGCACGTGCTAGTGCAAAATAGCTCATCGCACGCTATTTACTATTGACTACCTTGACACATGCGCACACACTACATACATACATGTCCATACACATACACACACACACACATGTAATACACACACAGATATATATATATATATGTGTGTGTGTGTATGAGTTAAGATCCGCAGCCTTTTTATTTAGCACCATCACTGACCTCTTGATATCAACCACATAATTATATTTAAATAATTGGCTTATGTGACAACAACGAAAAATGTCAATTATTTAAATATAAACACGTGGTTGATTTCGGGGGTTAGGTGATGGTAAGGGGATTGCGGATGCTAGCTCTGGACACACATACAGACTATTAATAAAGAGAATTCAATGAATATGATTTCCACGGTGTTTTTTTTTTTGAAATTCCAAGAATGCCCTACATTCATCAAAAGAATTTCACTATCAATCTGGTTGAAATGAAAGTGTTGCGACAATCAAAGCTTTTGCACTTATAACACACATCCGTCCATGAACTTTTTATTAGATAAAAATAAATATTTTTAGCTATTAGATGCACGTACGATTTACACACTGGAAATATCTTGATACTTCTTCATGGTACCGTTTTAATTTTTTTTTTTTTTTTTTTGGCATTTTTCAATTGCTGTAAAATTTGAAGGATATTTCATACACAGTATGATATCATCCCCAAGAATGCAAGTCCATTTTAAAGTTTCTACCATCAACCGTTCAACCATACATACTAACAATTCATTTGAAATGTTATTTTATTGTATCACAAATATTCAAATCAGTCAAATTTAATGGAATGGTTTGAGATGTACAAATGCTCAAATGAGTCAAATTTAATGGAATGGTTTGAGTAGATGTACAAATGAGTCAAATTTAATGGAATGGTTTGAGTATGTACAAATACTCAAATGAGTCAAATTTAATGGAATGGTTTCTACTATCTCTATCCATATCTTTCATGTTATTTTTTTCCTTCCTTTTCTATTGTTTGATTAATGTATCTACTTGGTTGTATTGTTCGTAACCTTTTGTTTAAATTTCTAAATGCACAACACTGTAGTTAATTTTTTCCCTCTTTCAGGTAAGAAAAAAAAAGTATGGGTATTTCATAATTTAATAATAGAACTGGATTTACGCTGTTCTGTTTAAAATGTAACTAACAGATGATTTAATTGTCAAAAGAAAATAAGGGCAAGATGGTATTGTTAATGATTTATTTATCTACTTGATTGTATTGTACTTAACCTTCGTAGAAAGTTCTTTTTTTGATTTTCCCTCTTCAAATTTGGATAAGGAATCCTCTATATTTCTTTCTTATAATTATGGCATTCTTATAATAATTTGGATAAGGCCAGCGGTACTGCCCCACTGATACAAAGGCATTCTTACTACGCATTAAATTAATATTCCCTATAACATTACTTTTTACATATAATGAGCTTTTCTTTTAGGATTTTTTTTATCGATTCAAGTCACTTTACAACAGCGATAACAAATATAGGTCAACTTCAAACAATTTACAAACATAGACCAGTTTTTGCTTTGATGGCATCAGCGAAGCGTTTTTGTACTCACACAATTGCACGATTTGAAATCACATCAGTACAAACTGACCTAAGTTTGTAATGTGCATCTTAAATTTTTTAATACATAATATATTGCCTTAGATGCTTAACACTTATCTTTTTCATGTCATGATTGATATAAAAGAAGTTTCATGTCACAATATTCTAGGTAGCGGAAGGAGAATCCAACAGTGGGTGTGAATCAGAAGCAAAAGTGGGACCCACGTACTACCCGGAGGGGTGGTACGTGGACGAAGACGGCCAGCTGTCATGGTTCAACGCAGGCGTAAGAGTCGGTGTTGGTATAGGACTGGGAATGTGCGTTGGTATTGGAATCGGGGTTGGTCTTCTAATGAGCTCTTATCAAGCCACTACCAGAAATTTCAAAAGGCGCTTCTTCTAATCGCACAATGCGCACACACATTCCATGTTATATTTTTGTATAAATGGGCCGTTTACTTTATTATGTTGGTTTTGGTATAGAGTGTCGGTGTGATGGTGAAGATTTTACTTAAAGGTAACAGGGACATAGCTAACTACAATTGTAAGTAAATATTTATACTTTACCCTCGTTTGAAACCTTGCTTGTATATTATTATATTTTATGACAACTGCATAGTTTAAGCATACTTGTTTTATCCGTGGATACACACATATGTGTGTGGGGATCGGATAGAAAGAAGGTATATTATTTAATTCTGAACATGCAGTTGAAATTTGAGATTTGCAAAAATGAGGTGTAGCCATTATCTCATATATATGACAATAGCCTGTTTCATTTATCACCATTTGTAGGCCTTTGATATATCACACATTTATATTTATATGTTCAGAGAAAGAACAGAATGTTTAACTTGTGATTGATACTGGAATTTACAAAATGGTGCCCAGTAAACGGGCTAATGATTCCAGCTTTTTATCTCAACTATTAATAAAGAAAATTCATTGAATCAATTTACTCGGTGTATTTTTCAAATTTCAAAAATGCTCTTGCTTACGTTTACGACGCACGGGCCCATGCTAGTATATATAAAGACGCACGCTTCATGTTCAGCCTTTTCTTGTGAATTTATTTGTATCAGTAACTGTATAGGCAGTTGATTTGTCTGAATTGGCCTCAATGAATTGTCTGAATTTGTATCTGAAATTGGCCTCAATGAATTGTCTGAATTTGTATCTGAAATTCTGAAAGGTATTTATTTATTTGTCTGAATTGGCCTCAATGATTTCTGTTTTTAGTTCTTAAAAAGGTGATTGTTAATCGAAAGTATACTGATGTGATAAAATGTTAAGTTTTGTAGCAGGAAATTTTGACAAACGGGAAGCATTGTAAAGTTGTTTCTAACTCAATAAATTATTGTAAAATTGGATCAATTAATTTTCTAAGGCTACTTACGGAAAAATATTATTTATGAAATAGAAAAAGAAAGAAGAAAATACACAATTTTCATTTGGGTAATTTTTTTTGTTAAATTAATTTCGGAGATCCAAAATAATAATGATAGTATAATACATCTAACCATGTATTTTATGAGAGGGTGCATGCAATAAAATTGAATGTGCATGAACAGGCATAGAGACATGTATTGTTGATGCACAACCTGTGCATTAGCAATCTGTGCACGATGTGTAGAGTGAGGAACAATAGTTGACTGCGGAGCATCAGCAATGCTTAGGGCTGTCTACGGATACCTGAAAAATCCAAAATCCATCCATATCTGCATCCAAAAAGCGGATAAATGTCCAATATTCGGAAAAACGGATGTGGATACAAAGACATCTGCTTTCAAAAATTATCCGTTCGGTTTTTTTCTTCAAGATTATAGTTTAAACTGGTTTTTATTTAGTACAATGAAAGATATTTATTTATTGTTTTATTAAGTTAGAAGTTTATATTATACGTACTTAATACATATTAATGGTTTAAAACTATTTATTATCATCGTATTTATTACTTTTAACATTTTAATAATCAACGGAATTGAAAAAAGTTTATATTAAATTAAAGATTTTCATTTATGTTTCTTGATTTACCGATTATTAGCGGATAGGATAGCGTATCCGCGAATGCAGATATCTGATATTTGAAAATGACTTTAAATGCAAATACGAATATGACACTATTTGCATCTAAAGGTGTCCGTTGACAGGCCTAATTCAGCAAGACCAGGAACAGATGAAGTAGGGGGATGCCTCGATGAATGGAATGGCGTGGCCCACAGAAGCAGCGACTGAAATTATGGTTGTCAACGGATACTTTCGGATACGGATAGTGCCATATTCGTATCCGCATCCGAAATTATTTTCGGATATCGGATATCCGTATTCGCTTAATTTTCGAATATCGGATATCCGTATGCGCTTAATTTTCGGATACGGACGGATATTAGATATTTATCCGCTACGTCCATATTCAATAGATTTAAAAGCATAAATGAAAAAGTTTGGATCAACATAAAACAGTTTTTGTACTAATGTTCTTAAAAAAACCAAGGAGTAAAAAATTGATGATAAAACATTGTTTTATACTAATACTAGTATGCGTATCCAAAATTATTCAAAAATTAAATACTAAAACTGTCCGTTTTCACTAAAAATGAGCAAAAAATCCATATCGTAGTGACATCCAATGGTTGAAAAATCATATATTAATTAAATACAATTTTAATTAAATATAGAGGAAATTAGTTTAAAGGAAAAAGTTTAATAAAAATTAATTTTAACGGACGTTAGAATTAAACTTCCGTCTCAAGGACAAGCGCCAAAATTTCTCAATCGTTCCTGCTTTCTAGTTTCGTTTCTTCTGTAACAAAATTTCTTCTTCATCAAACAATGGCAACCCAAACTGAAATCAATTTTCTTCCTCAAACTGATTTACAAGCGCAATCGACTTCAGAATCTAAGTCGATGAACTTAAATCAAAATATTTCAATAAATCCTGAACAAATAAATAATGAACCTACGATTTCAAAAGGTAGGGTTTCGAATGCTACGTGTACAGCAGTAAAGAGAAGGCGAAAAACTACTTCATTCACGGCTGTCGATTCGAATGAGATTGACGAAGATACAAAGAGGACGAAAAAATCTAAGGTATGTAAAACTATGAATGAAGACGACACGAAGAAACAACAGCTTAGTGATGACAACGTCAGTAGAAAATGAAAAACAAAGGTATAACAGCTGATTATTTTTTAAAATAAAAGATAATTTTACAATGATAGTTCAATTATCATTTGATTTGTTATTGAATGATAGATCAATACATCAAATGTATAATATTGAAATATAAGATGATGGATAAAGATAACATTCAATCTTTGACACATGATAGACAACAATAAGATGAATATTTATAGAATGATAGAAAAATATAGCATTGAAAAAAATGTTAGACAAACATAGCATGATAGAATGATAGTTGAATATATCACTTTATTTACTGTAGGTATAAAGATGCAATAATAGATGAAAATAGCATTTAAATATTTGATAGATGGTAAAAAATAATTAGATGGATACTTATTCAATGATAGTTCAATATATCATTTGATTTGCGTGTATAATATTGAAATATGAGATGGTGGATGAACATAGTATTCAGTTTTTGACAGATGATAGACAACAATAAGATGAATATTTATAGTTTGATAGAAAAATATAGCATTGAAAAAAATGTTAGACAAACATATCATGATAGAATGATAGTTGAATATATCATTTTATTTACTGTATTTGTTAGGATGGTATGATAAATGATAATTATTGAATGATAGTTCAATATATCATTTGATTTACTGTATTGATAGTTATTGAATGATAATTCAATATATCATTTGATTTGTATGCATCATATTGAAATATAAGATGATATATGAACATAACATTCAGTTTTTATGGTTGATAGACAACAATATGATGAATAGCTAAAGAATGATAGACAAATATAGTATCAAAAAAAATGATAGACAAACATAGCATTCAATCTTTCGACTTTAGAAGCATACATTGAAAAAAAATGGTAGACAAATATAATATTTGAAAAAAGAATGATAGATGCATATAGCACTAGTAAATTATGCTTTCATAGTTGAAAAAATTGATAGATAAAAATAAGAAAGCATTTAAAAAATGAGACATGAAAATAACATTATAGTTTGTTAAATACCGAATTATTCATTCACAGTTTTTCGTACAAGGATCAAAAGGTAAAACATTGAAGGAAGCAAAAACAACTGAAGGAAAAAAAAACCAAAGAAAGTATCTCAGAAAAAAATTCAGTATAGATGTAGCTTACTGTCAATGATAAAAATTTTCAGGAAAATTAAGGAAGAAGGAGGTTATCTTGTAGATCAATTAAACTATTTAAAACAAACGCACTTCAAAAAATTCATGCTAGTGTTTTTCAAAGAAATTTTATCCATAGCTGCTTTTACAAAATCATCAACAACCTTAGATGATATTATAGAAACATTTTCGATCAACGACGAAGCTTTTAAAGTGGAGAATATTTTTTAAAAAATCAAACCTAAAGATGTTTCAATTCTCTTTAGCTTACCTTTGTCTGGAATAAATATTTTTCCATTACCTAAAATGAGTTTACAAATCCTTCCAGACAATTGTAAAGATTCTGTACTGAGAAATTTTGGAACAATAGAGCACATCACAAAGGATCTTACAATTTCAAAGATAAATAATGTGCTGTAAACACAGCAATTTCAACATGAAAATGATTTTCCAAAACTGCTTATTATTCTTGCAATGATAACCTTCTTCTTTCCTGATAACCAAAGATATTTACCATGGGGATATATTCCCTATATGCTTGATCAAAACAAAATGAACTCAGTATCTTGGCCAGTTTCAATTCATCATTCATTAAATAGAGCTTTGACGGCTTTCAAAACAAAGCCAAGAAACATGCCAGGTAGTTCCATGCTGCCAATTGTAAGTACAACATTCTAACTTTATGTTCATGCATCTATCTCTATAAATTAAATTATACACATTATATGTTTTAACAAGCAATATTTTATTTGTAGTTTTTCCTATGTGAGCATGTGAATTTGATATCTCCATTAGCAACATACAGTTCTACCTTACCTAGATTTGGGAGGTGGAATATTGCAAGCTTGAAAAAGGCGATCTCAAGAGAAGCATTGATGAACATGAACAATAGAAAGGTATTATTTATCACACTAGTATAAGAAATATATAATGATAGATAAATATATCATAACATAGTGTATATCAACAGTTGTCATTTTGTTATTATACAATCATAAGTTAAATGATAGTTACATATATCAGTTCCGCACAAATACAATTTTCTGTAGGTGCTACTAAAGAATGATAGTCAGATATAGTATCACATGAAAAATAACAATTATATATAAAATTAGTTCATCCATTGTATGTTACCTCATTCATTACTATTTATGTTATTACATAGGTTTTTGTTGAAATAAGAAATCTGACTGAAGATGAAAAAGCACTTCTTCAACAAACAAGCCAACATAAATTTGTCCAGCTGAATACCAATTAGAATATTGGGATGCACAAAATAGAAAATTTGGAAGAAACATCAAAAAAGCAAGTTGAGTCAATGCAGCAGTACATAGAAGATTTGGAAAATAAATTGAAGAAAAGTGAAAAAGAATTAGAAAAGGAAAAACAGAAAAGAATACAAGTAGAACTGTCATGCAGTTGAAAAAAGAAATCAAGATTTTGAGATCAAAAGCAAAAGTAGAAATAGAACCACCATCATTTGATCTCAATATAACTCAGAAAATTAAAAAGATGCAGCAAGAGAAAGAACAACAGGATCAAAACAAACCTTCAGAGGCAACAGAAAAATCACCAACAGTGCATGAAAAAACACAGAAGAAACCAAGCTCTTTAGTTTTGACAGTTGAAAAGCGCCAACGAAGGAATAAAATTGATTCTGATTGCCAATATGAAATTGTTCACAGAAAAACAAAGAAAAATGTGGACAATGAAAACCAAAAGCATCAACTTGAAACCAAGGAAGGTCAGAAAGAAAATACAAATGAACAGAAACAAGAAAAACAAAATGAAGAATCAGATTATGAAAACGAATATGAAACTGAAACAGATGAACAAGTCACAACAATTGAAAATGAAGAAATTATTGATGTTGATGGGTACTCGCAATCAAGTAAAACCTACAAGAGTAAAGATACCACAAAAAGCAGTATTCTACAATTATTGAATGAAGAACAGCAAAACAAAATTCTTACTTTCTTCAAATTTAACGAAAATGAGAAGTAAGAATTCTGATATTTTTTCTTTCATTATATTTGTAATTAAATAAAATTGAAGAAAAATCAATTTGTCAATTATTAACTTTCAATTACAGCACTGTAGCATATGAAAAAGATGAAGGACACAAAGGAGGAATCACAACAGTGAAATCTATGCTGGAAGCTGTTCTGTTTGAGGGGGTTACAGATGGACATGTATGCATCAAATTAAAATTATGATAGTAAAAAGCTGTATATAAATATATAAAACGAAAGAAAGATAATTAAACCTAGCATTCAACTTTTCAAAATGCATATGAGTGAATTGAATGAGAGAGTGGCAGCTAAAAGTAGCATTAGTATTTTTAAAATGCAGATAACTGTATAGGATGGAAGAATGATTGATAAAACTAGCATTCATAGTTTTTTAAATGCATATAAGTGTATAGGATAAGAGAATGATAGTTAAACTAGCATTCAAAGTTTCAAACTACATATAAATGTATTGAATGAAAGAATGGGAGTTAAAAATAACATTGATATTTGTAAACTGTATATAAATATATAAAATGTCCAAGATGACTGATTAAACGATCATTTGCATTTTTCAGTACATATAATGCAGTAAACATGTAAATGAAAGTGAATACTAGCATTAATATTCTGGTCCAAAAAAAAATTATCCCATGAAACTTATAACCTTTGTTGTTTGGTTTAAGAGCTTATTGATTGGTTTTATTACAATCAAGAGATGTATGAACACAGCTACTACTTCACCACAATGATGATGATAAGTATAAGCTTTTCAATATAAATGTTAAAAAATAATATAAAGTATTCTAATGCATATGAATGTGCAGAATGCTTTAGTACATGACCAACAAACTGTGATCAAAGCCATAGTTATACCAACAATAGATGTCATTATCAAAGATGAATTTACAGAGAAAATTTTCTTCCCTCTACATTACGCAAATCATTGGAGCTTGTTGATGCTAAACTGTGAAACAATGCAGTGGAGTCATTATGATTCCACAAAACCAAAAACTAGATCAACAAGGACTTCCAACCCCAGCAATAACCAAGCCATCATTCTTGTAAGAAAAGTATAATTTTGAAATCACTCTAACATTAATATACAGCACTAATTTTACTTCTTGCAGAAAGACAAAATTGAATTGATATTCAAGACGAAATGGGCAGAATTAGGAATACTGAACAAAGAATTTCACAAAGCTAAAGTGCTGCAGCCAAAAAGCCCACCACATGATTCAGATTCGTAAGTAACTAATTTCATTTCTTCTCTTGTTTAAACTATCATTTCTATTTTTAAATTTCAGAAGAATGCATTAAATATGCAAAATGATAATTAAAACTAGCATTGCTAATTGACAGTTCATTGATCTGCATTTATTGAACAAAAAGATTATGTATAAGCTGCACATTCCACACGCAGAAATGGTGTCTCTATCAATGCATTGATTAATATTATGATCAAAATATAAAGCTATATTTTAGAATTATAGAGTAAAAATTGCAATATTATTTTAACATTATGTTTTACTGTAATATCAACTAATATTTCTATATTTGAAACAGACTTGATTGTGCATTCTTTGTCATGGTAAACGTGAAAAAACTGGACAAGGATGACATACCAGAAAAATATCCAAAGGAAATGCTTAGAAACGTAAGAGCTATAGTGGTGTATAGCATACTCAATGATCCACAATACATTTGGTCAGTGGAGAAACTCTGCAAAGATTCTACATAAAAATAGTTGTTGCATTTTAACTTCTTAGAACTTTGGATATATTTGAACTGAACCACTTGTGCTAAGTAAACTGAGATGGAGTCTGATATGGAGTCTAAGATGGAATCTGAGATGGAGTCTGAGATGAATTCTTATATGTTTTCCAACGATTGTATCTTGTTCTCGGTGTATAAACTGCTCAGATGAATTTGAACTTCTTGATTTGAATTTGATTTGATTATAGTTGTCTATTTTCAATGCATGAACTACAATGTATAAACTATGAATATATTCAAGTGTCATTTTTATGTGTATTTAATGCTTTTACTGTATTTCTGATGTACCAAATAATGTTTTATACTGAAATGCTAGATAGAACTAGCATTATGCAAAAATATATTTCTCAGCGATTGAACTGTGATCAATAATATGTGAATTTATCCATATAGAATTTTTATATGATTTCCAATGTTTGAACTCCATTTCAAGTGTGATGACTATTGTTTACACTGTAATGCTAGTTATAACTAGCATTTAACTGAAATGACAAGCATATATTTGCAGTTTTGAAGATGGTAAGTGCTGGGGTAGAAACATGGAGATGGCGGTTTTATTGTAAGTTAGGAAGGCAAAGGCAGTGGGTTGTTGTATGGTGATAATGGAAGCGTCGTTGTATGAAGAAAATGGTGGAGATGCCAGCAATTTAGCAGTGCAAGTTTGAGTGTGGGATGTATAGCAGCAGCAAAGTAAAGATGTAGCTTAAAATGAAGTAGCAAGCAATAGTGGTAGTTTAAGTAGTAAAGGGTAGTATGATGTTAGGGTGGTGATGAAGTATGCAGGGTGGAAGAAGTGATTGGTATGGGGATGACTGGTATGCACATATGTGACTGAAGTAAGGAGATTAGTTTGCACAGTAAGTAAAGTAGTTGTTGAAGATACTGTTTGTTGTGTAGCAGTGTATGTTATTTTCTGTTATTTTCTGAAACAGAGAGATGCAGTCTGCATAATGAAGATATCCTATTTACAAATTACTATTAATTCTTTTTTCTGACTGTTGTTTCTAACAATAAGAGAAGATATTCCATTGCAGTATAGAAGAAATATGGGAGCAGATGTTCCCCATATCATATAAACAATACATCATCATACTGGCAAATCATTACAAAACCACTTAAGTAATCTAATCAAGCAATCATATAAACAGTATATGATCATCATCAAATTCTTCGTTCTTGCTCAAAAGCTTATTTAGTTCTATACAATGACAGATGATGGGTTTCAATGACAGAGAGTTGCATACTGATTATAATGAAATGCTAGTTACAACTGACATTCAACTGAAATGATAAGTACATATAGCATTGAATAGAAATATCAATAGCAAAATGCAGAGGAACATCAGATATTACAAATTAAAGCAAAATAACCAAAACATTTCACATTTAATTTTCTATTGATTTCACAAAGTCTGACTTCATTTTTCTATAAGCTTTGGCAGCTGTACACTTAAAAAACTTCTCAATTACAGTAACAAAACACATAAATTTTCTTAAATTTTTGAAGAACGATGACAATTTCTTTTGTTGTGGCCAACTTCATTACACTAATTGCATCCATTTCTTTTACTTTGAGAATATCCAAATCCACCACGCCTCTTTGTAGATGGTCTTCCGGCATCATGAATATCTTTAGGAGGCCTAATCAAAATATCATTTTCAGCAGCAATTGGCTTATCAAAATCTGGAATTGGATTGATAGCATTAGCATACAAAGATCCGAAAGCATTAACAGTAAAATAGTCCTCCACAAAATCATAAATTGATAATCTACACTTGTTAATGCACTTAATTGCATGAGCACATAGAAAACTAGTAACCCTCTATTGATTACAACTGCATAAACGATTTTTAAGATCAACAACCTGTGACTTAGGAGATTTAACTTCAAACACAAATTCCGAAGACTTAAAAACATCCCAACCAAAGCCATCAATTACTAACTTTGACAAACGTTCCTCCATAACAGGACAAAGATATGTTGTCCACAGACAACATTCCTCTTTTCGTCTCGCCATTTGCTCCATAACTTTCACTTGAATACCATCCAAACAAGAAGTTATAGGCATAACTCTATCTTCCAAAATCCATGAGTTGAAACTTTCTGCAACATTAGAAGAATATTCACCATAACCCTTTCCTTGAAAAAACAAATCTGCCCAATGGTCAAAAGGTTTATCTCTTAAAAAAAAATTGGCAGATGTACCCCCAATATCTTTAAATTTAGAAAGACATCGCTCAAAATCACACACATTAGAAGCTCTAGCACAAAGTTTGAACAACTCCACAATAGATGAATCACCTTTAGCCGCCTTGGCAACAGTACCAATATTCTGTTCCATGTGAAGTAAACAATAGCTATGATATGAAGAAGGAAATATTTTAGGAACACCTAAAACGAGACCCCATTGACGATCAGACATAAAAACTAAAGACCGATCTTCATTAAGAATTCCTTTCAGATGGGATAAAAACCAAGACCTATTAGCCTCATTTTCATGTGAAACAATACCCATAGCAAGAGGAAAGAAACCTACAAAATAAATAATTAATGACAACTCAGTAATAAGAAACATGAATTATATTAAACATCAAAACCATTATTAAATGTTAATAATTTCTATTATACACAATTAAAGTAAATTCAAAATGATATATATATATATATATATATATAGCATATGTTATTTTAAAGCCTTTTAGTTACTGCTGTATAAATTTTAGTTCTTGTTTTTGTAAACATTTCTACCATAAACATTTCTAGTGTAATCGGGTCAATCATTGAATAAAATAAAGCCAACAATTCTTGTGTAAACATGGCTACATTATAATTATGTACAACTTTGAACAATGATAGTTTAATATATCATTACTAGAAAAACAAATAAGTAAATAAAACAAAACTAAAATGAAACTCATACCTTGATTACCATTTTTAGAAGTAGCAACTAACAAAACACCCAGTCTTCCCTTCAAAGCAGTTGCGTCTAAAAATATTAATGGCCGACAGTGTTTAAATCCAAGTAGACAAGCACCAAAACCAATACAAACTCTCTCAAACTGATCAGTTGAACCATTAACTTCCATGGCCACATAACTACCAGGATTATACTTTTGCAACGCCTCTAAATATCAATGTAAATCATTATATGACATAGCATCATCTCCATATATTTCTTTCAAAGCCAACTGTTTTCTGCTATAAGCATAATAATATGAAAGATTAAAATTGTGCTCTCTTCTAAATTCCTTCATAATATCTTTTGGCTTCTTCATAGGAGCATCTTGAATTTGATCAACGGTCAAAGATTTAACAAATCTACTTGAAATATTAACTTTATTAACATCTCTAAGACCGGCTCCACACGAATGATCAAAATTGTAAGTTCTAATAAAAAACCGAGAGAGTAGACCAGGATCCGAAAAAGCATTAAGATAAAACTTACAACCATCCTTCAACCAAGAGCAATTAACCGAAATTCTATATGGAGAATTTCTTACAAAAATCAAATCATAACCATTTTTTATTTGATATGCCATTAAGAACTCCCGAAAATCCTCAGCTCCATTAAAACAAAAACCAAGAAAATCCACAATAGTTTTTTGAGAACCTTCTTCAACATATCTTTCAAATAATAAGAAGAATCAGCATGTGACTCACTATTTGAACCAGAATTACTACCAATTGAAGTGCTTTGACACTTGCCTAAACCACAGCCAGCAATATCAGCTTCCTTAACACAAACATTTTCCTTAACAGTAAACTTAAAATATTGACTCTTCTTGAAAATTAGAAAACACACAATAGTAATCAAATCTGAATCAATATCAATGATTATATACTTATTCTCAAGAACATAAGATATCTCAATAGAAAATGGATTAAGATGTGTCCAAACTTCACAGATTTCATTCTTAACACAGAACAAAGAAGAGGCCGTCGAGAGTCGAGTAGAATAACAATTCTCATTATATTCAAAAGTAACTAGTAAACTATTTGCTTCATCATTGTAGATATCAGTACTGCAAAAGAAATTAAAAAACCAATTAATAAACTTACTTAATGTTATGATACAGCAACAACAGAAAATGTTAAATTAACATAGCATAACAAATCGAAATCAAATTAAGAGCTAAATGAAAGAAATATAAATTAATTAAAAAGCAAATGATAAATGAACATAACACAATCAAATTAAAACAAAATATGAATACAACAGCAAAGAATGCTACATAAATATAGCATAACAAAAAAAATGCATATGAAATTCACTACAAAGATAGATGAACAGTAAAATTATAAAACCTTAAACTATACTGAAGAAACATAATGATACACAATAAAATCTTACGTTGTCATTGAAACAAATCCAAAATAGGAACTGAAATCTGGAAGAAGACAAACTATGCAACCTAGATAAACAAAAATATACTTAATAATCGAACGATATTTTATTAGAGAAAGATAAAAAGAATATCGAAACAAATAAAAGCAATATACCTGAATGTAAGGAAATTGTTTGATAAAGATCCAGAGCACGATGAAGATCGACAATAAAAAAACACGACGAAGATCGATGACAATCGAGAAGATCGAATACAAAACGCGTCGTTGAATCGAGAAGATCGATGAACTAAGATTAGTAATATCAGAATGAAGGTAGAGAAGAAATAAAGACGAAAATTTAAATTTTACAGAAGTTTGTCCTTAGAACGAAAAAATAAAGCCCGCGTCCTTCAGACGAAAAAAAATCATCCGCGTCCGTAGGCCCAAAAACATAAATAAAAACTTCCTCCAGCCCATTTTCCTGTTAAATATATATATATATATATATATATATATATATGCATTAGTTAATAGAACATATATTTTTTGGATACAGATACCATAATAACCATACCCGTATTCGGAAAGCTTTTCGGATACCGGATATTCATATCCGCTTTTCAGATAATGGTAGATAACGAATAAAATATTTTCAGATATGGATTCGGACGGATATCGGATTTTTCGGGCACCCATTGACAGCCCTAACTGAAACAACACTAACCAGTGTGTTTGGGAGCACTGTATTATGCCAGAAGGGGAGATGCACAACTATGAGTCAGAACGTGGGTAGGAGACATATGACCAAGACTAGTTCCATATGTGAAGACCCACCGCTACCGTGACCCCAAATCGATGCTTATTCAACTGTCCAATTCGCAAGTATCGAAACATGACGTTCCTTCAAGAAATAAAATCCAAACTATTCATCATGCAATTCAAGTGCAACTCACAAGGGAGGGAAAATATATAGTAACTGCCTATTATTACATAAATTAAAAGCCTAAACCATATAACAGCTAAACGTTGACTAAATTTCTAGTCAGCCTCAGAAACGGGATTAGAGGTGAATGATAACAATGGTAATTTGCTAGCACCGTGTTTGAGAAATGTAAAATGAGGAGTCGTGATATATAATGTAAGAAAATTAAATGACACAAGGTTTAGAGTGTTTCGATCTTGATGAAGATCTATGCCCACTATAATAACCAATTTTATTCTTATATCTTTGTTTACAAGAGATTTGTTACAGTAAATTTGAGCTAATGTTGTATGCAAGAACGAAAAATTGATCCTTGTATTTTGTGTATATAAAACTATATTTATAACGTAGAGATCGGGTTAGAAGGGCTCGGGTTGGAGCGTTGGACCTTAGAATTCCTCGTAGCCATCGATGATACCATATGATTTAGATGTGAGCTAGCTAGAATGTTAGATAACGAGAACAACTCAGATGAGGGCCAGCTGACGGCCCATATCAAGGCGTGCTTCTGCCAGAAAGGCGACATGAGGGTAGAGTGCTGTTGGTGAACGATGATGCCATTGCTATGTGGATTGGGTAGTACCGAGGGTGCTTATTGTACAATGGTGCTTTTTTTAGATAAATAGTGTCATTTTATGCCAATCTTATCAGTGGAACAGTACATGGTCGTTGTATTTCTATGTAGGGACGACTAAGCGCGTCAGATACCTATCGAGCCAAGACAAAATTAGATAGACGGAGCGGTCTGGATTACCAAGGGAGAGACGGGTGAGGAGAATTAAGAGATTTGGAAAGGTATGCGAGAGGTGCGACCCTCATGTTGCGTCCCGATCGTCTGATTAAGGTTCCAGACTCCTTGTTGATAATGATAATCTAGTGGGCCATTGTCCAAAAACTATTTACGGGAATCCAATATCTCTCATCAGCTGAGTTATTTGAAGTACATATGCAAGCGAAAGACCAGACCAGCCATTACTGGGACATTGTGACACGGGCATGTGCTGCTGGGCACTTAACTAGTAGGAGCAATATCTATTGCGAGAAATTCAAACAACATTCCCCCCAAGTTCGTTGCTACGGACGGAGACGGATTTGTGTTTATGAGCATTTAATGTGAATGACTCATGTTGCACGCTTATTAGTTGTGAGGCTTCATTATTTGGGATGGTTTCGAAGATGTTACCCTTAATATGATGGGGTATTCAATTAAACCTCGGTGAATGAGATTGACTCCCACCTATTCCATTCTGTAGCTTAGATCAGAAACCCATATCTGTAAAAGCAAACATATCTTCTTCTGTTCTTTACATATCTCATGTAATTCCACCACTAAAAGTTTCTCAAACTCTAAATCTTTGCAAGTTATTCGATTATTTTTACCTACAATCAATAAGCTCTTTTTCTTTCATTGCCAAAATTTTCACATGTCATTTCTTATTCCCAAGAGAATTTTTGTGTCTATCACCTATTCTTTTTTCTTTTTTCTGTTTTCTGTTTTCTTTTGCACTGATGTTTTGTAAGGTTTGGGGACCTTTTTTGTGTCTGTCACCTATTCTTTTTCCTTTGCACCGATGGTTAGTAAGGTTAGGGGTCCCCATAAATGAAGCGTTGGTCGGTCAACGTTATGGAGTCTTATGGAGTCGACGTTGATCGACTAATGTAGAACTATTCTAACCTCCTAAAAACTTAAGAACTCACAATGGTGGTTAACTTACTGAACCGGTCCTCCTTCACTAGGAAGAAGACGCTCTGATAGTGAGAAAGTTAGAGGTATGTCTTTGGGACAATTATGTAATTATATATATATATATATATATATATATATATATAACTCTATAACCAATCTTGTTCGTAATAAAGGTGTTTAATTTTCTATTATATTTTTTTTATATTATGATATATTAAATTAGTTAAGTATATTAATAATCCTTAACTGATATGATATATGATAATAATAACAAGGAGTTGTAATCATGAGAAAATTATCATAATATAAACTAATGTATTAATTTTAATATTCTTGGTTAAGATGTTTTGACAAAGGAATTGATATATTCGTTGAGACCAGAGTGCTTACTACATTCCAAATGTTGGATGATGTTTTTACTCATGGGTGCTGGGACACTAAGAGGTTACGTACTTGTAGTTTTTAGATGACTATGGAATGACTCATCCAAGAGTTTTCTGTTGGTTAATAATAACTAGGACAAACATGAAATCTTATGGTGACAATGTTACACAGTTCCCTTGACTCGAGAACACTGTGGAACTATAATGTCACTCAATTTGATTATAGTTAAATCATGGCATGACGATCCATCAAGCGACTATAGTTTGGTCAGAGTTAAAGCATTGAAAGTAAAGTATTATTCAATAGAGAATTCATCTCATTAATTTTATCAAGGTCAACAATAGTCAACGTAAAGTCAAGATCTTTGGCAAAGTAGTTCGGTTAATAATAAATGTTATTATTGAACCAATGACTTTATTTATAGACTAACTGAGTTAAATAAGGATAACATTGGAATTTTGATCAAATTAAATTTCACAAAACCTAAAGTAATATAGTATTGATGACGCGAGTATGTGTAGATTATTTTTATTAACTGGTACCGCTTAAGATAATATAGATTATGATTTTACTTAAAAGGTCTGTAGCAATGAATTCGTCAAAACTATCATACCACTAGCTAAAACGACATGTGAACTATCAGTGACTGACCATATCTTGAGAAATGAGAGGGTTAGAGAGAGAAAATTAAGGGATGAACTAAGGGAGTTTTAATTGAAAGAAATAGAAAGGTTTTATTCTTTTAAATAGAACAAATCCATTAATTTTATTTTGATTCACTCTTTCGTTCATTTATTTATCTCCTCTCCTCTCCATTGCCATGGGCGAAAAATAGTTTATCCCTTACAAAACAAAATCAACTCCAAATCAAATGAAAACATCAAATACAATAAGTGTTAAGTTGTTCATAATTCTCTTGCAAAGTTGGGTACGGATCTACTTAGAGATCGGACGAAAAATCACAAATCAATGTGTTGCAAAGGCAAGATTTTTTAGGTTTGTTTTCTTTTTATTTATACACATTCATAATGTATAACAATGACTTAAATCATACACACACACATATATATTATATTGAATTGCCCCATGTTGAATATATTTTAAACTTTTATGCATTGTCATTAAATGTAAAATCTATCTCGTATATGATTTGTTTTGTGTATTGATATTGTTGTTGGATTTGAAATCATTAGCTAGTATAAATTTGATTTTCTGTAAAATTTACATTTGTCATCACAATTAAATTAACTAATTATTTAATTTAGGATCAATTTTTGTTTGATTTATTTAGTGTCCTAATATTGTTTGTTAGATCCGAATTATTGGTTTTTGTAGGTTTGATTTAATGCAACAAAACTTTATTTTGTTATCACAATTTAATTCACATATGAACATGAATTTAATGTTTAATTAAATGAATTGCACGCATACACACTTTAATTTCATGTTTTCAAGATTGTAAACTAACATCAAGTCAAATCCTTTGGTTATATAAATTTATTAAATTAGTATACTCAAGTTTGTTATTTAATCAAAAATATGTTTTTGAAATCAAATCTTAAACTACAATTTACATATATGTATGAATATATGTATATTCAATGTTTCAAAATTAATGTGTCATTGAAGTTTTATATATTAAATTATGACAATAATATTTTATAATTTGTTTTCATGTTGAGCGTGTAATTTTAGGTTTGTAAGTTTAAAATTTGGATATCCTGTTGTGGTCAAGCATGGAATTTTTATGGTATTGTATCTATTATTAATCAGTGTTTGTAAAGGATAAACTTAAAATGGCACCTTATTTTATTTCCATTTAATTCGATTTGATTAGATCTAGATTTAATATGAAACTTTATTTCCTTTTTCACTTTCAATCAAGTATTCTCTTATTTTGAAATTATCTGATTTTATTATATAGATTTGTTTCATAATTTTATATATGTATATATATCAAATATATATAAGTGGCAATAGAATATTACATATATGCGAAACTATATGTATGTGTGATACAATAAATATATGTATACATAACAGGCACACATATTATAGTATATTCAAACATGTGTATATACTTAGGCATTTATATTCTTCATATTCATTTGAAACTATCAAATGTATATGTAAGTATAATATATATGTATGTATAATAAACAAAATCTCAATATCTATATGCGTGTGTGTATAGTTATACACATGTTTATATTTCATTATGTTATGTTATTATACTATTAAATGTATACATGACACATTCAAAATTGAAAATTTAGTTAGACTAATCAATTAATAAATATAAAATAATGTAAAATAAAATACAATTTTATTAAATAATTAGATTAGATCTAGTGAAACCCATTAAGCTTCATAGGCCTATCATGATCCAAGTAAGAAAATAATTTGAAGTCCACCTTTTTATCCTGTTGAAGACCGACCTGATTCCTTCAGATAGTACTTTGGGCTACGGTCCATTAATATTAAAATAGGAAATGCATGCCTCAATTAGACGGTCTTCACTATCATACCAGGGAATAGGAACCAGGGAATAGTTTACCCATGATAGTGTTTGAGTTACGGTCAACCCTGTGCTTACGGGGGCACCTCTTTGGGGAACGCCAGAGCCGGGGTCGCTCGAGCTCTTCCAAGGGGATAGCTTCCCTGAGTCTAGTTTACCTATAATCTCTCATCCTAGAGGTTTAGTAACCAAATTTTCGCATTATTGCTAAGGTCTTAAATCTCTCTCCTCTCAACCGAGATCTCATATTCAAGCATGAGCGATTCGAAACAAGCTATTTCTTTGAAAACTCATCTGACTCAAATCTCGGATGAAATTATGGTATCTCGCGCGGCACCTTAGATAAGATTTAAAAGTGAGATATCAGGCGAGTTGTTGAATTGAATAAAATCAACTCTTTTTTCGTGTTGGCTGGACCATCCCTTACTCAAATTTAAGTCTTTTTAGTTTTACTTTTTTTAACTCTTACTTCTCATATCGACGTCATTTACTCTTCTTATTTTATTTTTTGGCAGTGATGAGTATAAGAAGATAACAAAATCTATATCAATTCGGGTAAGTATCTCACCTTTTGAATTTCATTAGGTTTCTCATTCAAATTAACTTCCGATCTGATTTCATTTTGCTTCTTTTGATAATTTCTCATGTTTTTTTCTTAACCTTAATTTTAATGGCTACAATTTTTGGGTTGAATGATTTAGCCTTATGCTTCAAATAGATTCCCGATCTAGTTTCACTTATTTTTTGTTGTTATAGTTTTTGTCCTAAAGGCTTGTTTTCAACCAATAAAGGAATTCTCTTTCATCTATTAATTTCATTTGGTGATTTCATGTTCATTTGTACATCTTTTTTTGCCTTTCTCGATGTGCATTTGTTTTCTAATAGTTCAATACTGTACTCATATGTAGAATATTTTACTTCTAGCTGTAGATTTTGTATTCGAAGTTAGAAAATTATGATTTTCTTTGTATATGAAGTTAGAAAAATATGATTTTCCTTGCATTTCAAGTTAGAAAATTATGATTTCCTTACAACACTATAAATCATCAATATTATAGAGGAGATATTGTAGGAAAGTCGAGTGAATGACCAAACAAATGAAAGTGAAGGTTCATATGTGACGGTTTGCTTCATGTCTGCTTTATCTCATATGATATTATATTAAACTTTATACATGAATCGTTGTTTTCTATTTGCATTACATGATATGAGTGATTTTTTTCCATTTTAAATTACTAATGATAAGCGTGCGATATATTAAAGGTAAATGCATTATATTTTCCAAATGGCAGTTATAGATAGGTGAATGAAAACTAATTTTTGACATGACATATACTCCCAGATGGCTTCGAAATGAACTTTAGAAACCGAGATGTAAATCTAAGATTGACGTCCATGATGCACTCATCTCACTCGGGATCTCACGCGATACGAAATAAACTTCTAAATTCTTCGAGAAAGATATTACCGAAATCCGAGATTTAAAACCTTAGTTATTGCAGATGACCAAGGGAAATAAAACACCGATGAAGGGGCTTATGAGAGCGGTCGTGCATTTGTGAGAAGAACAGTCCAAGGTAAGGGAGGACGAGGACAAGCTTATAAAGGCTCTCATCGTGCATGGTGTGTTGTGAGTGGAGCCGTTGCTTACCCTTGCCAGTGACAAACCAAACTGACCCCCCGATGAATACTTTAATCATACCATATAAGATGTGTGGGCCAACACTACCTCTTCGCCCTTACTTCATCCGTTTTCTTAATGCGCACCAAATGACGTCCTCCCAACTTTTGAAATTAACTTCTCTGGGATGATTTTTTTAATACTTATATATACGGGGATAGCGAAAACACTACCAAAAATGTTTAATTAAGAACTGTAAATTAAAACCTGAACAAAATCAGTCTTTAGTCAAAGACTGATCGGTAATTAAAAGATTTGGTCTTAAACGTTTTATATTAAAGACAAAAAATTAGTAGTTAATCTGTTTATAAATTTTTGAGACAGTCTAGGGACAATGTTTCAGTCTTCGATTTGGTAATTACTAGTATTTAATAGTTATTAGTCCAAAGGTAGAGCCTTTTTAGTTGTTTTCAAATTCTAATGGATGATTTTGACGATCCGGGTCATGCTATTTTAGGTTCTATATTAAAATAAATAATTTATGTAATAAATTAAAAAAATTGCACCATTTACTTTAGACTTGTGTATAACATGTGCGTTGCACACGCTATTGTTGTAAAAGAAATTGTCAAATATACATAGTTAAATAGTCGACGTACAATGTAATATGCTAATGTTAAACATATATTTTTTGATTTTAGCATGTTAAAATGTTATGTTTTCATAGTAAAATATATTCAAAAATTATTTTCAAATAGTTAAAAATAATCATATATTCATTATTTTCATATTCTAACTATTTAAAACGATAAATTTTGTTTCAAATTAGTTTTACGATAATATTTCTAAAGTTTAAGGATATTATATGTTAAACATATTATTTTACTGATTTATACATTTAAAATATGTATATGTATATATATACACTATTGTTATTTCCAAAATTTATATTTTAAAATATTTTATGTAACTTTAAAATAAGTGTAATTTATATTTTGAAATTAAGAAATTATACATTAAATATGACTAATATACCTATACATATGAAACAATTTTTAGTGTTTATGTATATGATAAATTTCAAAGAAAAATATAGATGTAATATGTTCCTTTTTGAAGTAATATTGAGTAACTTCATGATCCTGTGTG
Organism: Allium cepa; assembly: GCA_030765085.1. Classification (NCBI taxonomy): domain Eukaryota; kingdom Viridiplantae; phylum Streptophyta; class Magnoliopsida; order Asparagales; family Amaryllidaceae; genus Allium; species Allium cepa. Next base: position 859,112,126 of record CM060940.1, read on the forward strand.
TTTTGATGCGCATGCGCACCCGCACATGTGCATGATGATGAGTTTTAGATGTCAAATTGCAAATCTATATTGATGAGAATTTTAAATGTAACATGAGATATTAAGGGAAAAACTATTTTTTTTATTTACTAAAATTGTGGATAATAATAATAAAAAGTAATAGAATGTATCCCATGCATTACACACACTAATTTTGTAAAAACATGGTACTCAAACTTTAAATGTTGTTATAATAAAATTTTGTTATGCAATGTTCGATATATCAATCAAAAATTAAATGTTTTATTATTGTTTATGCCTATAATTTTTGTTAAATGATTCAGATATTTTTATATTTGAAAGAAATATCTACCATGTATTACTACTAATGCGGTATATAAATTGAAATTGTCATTTTGTTTACAAATTATCAAAGAATTTAATGGGTATTAATAACTTGAATTTATTTATGTAGTATAAATTTATAGTGTTTGGTTAATTTAAATACATAGATTTGAATGTAAAATAATAAAAGAAAATTGATGAAAACTTTCTAAATGACTGTAGAAATTATAAAATTTCGGTATATATGAACATAAAATCATGGAAAAAATTAACATAATATTTTGGATAACTGTAAAATGATAATTTATTTGGATTCAAAAAAACGAAGAGAATTAATTGGTAGGGGTGAAAATTTTATAATTATTGTGATGATTTTTGACTTTGACTTCAATCATTTAACTAATAATTTATTAATATAAATAATTATACATTAGAGTTGTTCGTATTGTTTTTAACGTGATCCATATTTATACTATTTTGTTACAATGAGCGTGATGTTTTATTGGCATGGTTATCTATATTATTTATTAGACAAATTAATAAATAATGGTTAATGTCCGCGAGCATAGCTCAGCTGGTTGAGGACTACCTTGCAACTATGAAACAAAGTTCCTGGAGGTTGCGGGTTCGAGTCCCGCAGCTGAGATATGTTTCCCTTAAGGCATTGAGCGGTCTATCCTCAACAAAGCCGAACATGGTAGAGGATTAATGCTCTTGGCTGGGCTGGCTAAAATGGGGGGTCAGTGTGGCGGACAGCTGTATCCCCTAGCTCTACTCTCCGGAGTAGGGTTTTAAAATAAATAATAGTTAATTAATTTTTTTAAAATAATTTATAATGAATTTTTTTAACTAATTTAAATATACAGACTTAAATGTAAATTGTACATGAAAATTGAGGACTTTGAAAATAATTGTAGAAAGGAGAAAGTGTAGATTTTTGAACGTAAAACAATAGTGTAAAATTAATAAAATCCTATAAACAATTCAAAACTAATGAATTGTATTAGGTCTTTAAAATATTATTTTAATAAATATCTAGAGAAAATTAAGAAGAGTAGAGAGAAATGCTAGAATTAAGGTGAGAGCTAAATTTCTTCTACTTTACTATTATTTAATAGACAAAGCCACCATTCACGGCCAAAACTTTTCCACTATCTCCATTTTGAAATGAAAACACTTCCTCCTGTTTCACCTAATGTTGAAACACAACTATGCATCCTGACAAAAGCAATTTCCAACATTGAGGCTACTCAACAAACGTTATTCATATCTAGGCAAGCACGCACAAAACTCAGATCTCTAATTATCGAGCAGCGACATCATCAATACAGCAAACTTCAATGTTGCGACCTTTGATATGCAACCCAGCAACCAACCAACCCATAAAGAGGCGAAAATTTCAGATTTTGGCATCATAATTGGAGCGATGACGTGCTTTCCACTATTGGAAGTGCAGTAGTTTCTATTCCAAATGATGGTGCAAGTTTATGCGGCAGTTTCTAGGAGCAAGCGTAAATTATTTTTTGGTAGCGAATTCCAGTTTGAGAAGAAAACATAATTTTTTCTTAGGAGGTGACTGTTTTAAGAATAGTCAATTCTTGAGTGTTTTTACCGTACAATGATGTTGTATGCAAAATATTTGGGTGTTTGTGGAATTGAAAGCAATTTTATGATTATGTATATTAACATTTTTTGTTTTTTGGATTATTATATATATTCTTTCAACGAAATATAACTTCACAATAATTTTGAATGTTTGCTACATTGTATGAAATTGAATTTGGGTTTTGTTTAATTACTGTTGAAATTGATTTTATACATACGAGCATTACGTCACGCATTTAACGCGTGATGATTGCACGCACTTTATGTATGAATTGTTTTTCTATAAAGTGAATATATTTAACATATTCAAAAAAGTTTATTTGTTGTTAGTTTGAATTTTTGTTCTTCTGGTTATATCTTAGTTGCCACATCTATATTAGTGGTAGTTTGAATTTTTGTTTCTATTAATTTGTAAAAGAAGTTAATTCATTAGATCTTATGTTAAGTGGTATTAAGATTTGATAATATCTGTAAAGAGAAATTTTGAATTTCTAAAGAAAATTTATTTGTTGCATGCTATATTTAAGCAACACTAAACACTAAGATTTAGTAATATTTATAGAGGTTTATTTATTAGATCCTATATTTAAGGGATGTTAAGATTTGGCAATATTTATAGAAGAGAATTTTGAATTTATAGAAAAAGTCGGATCCAATTTTTAAATGATATTAAGATGAAAGAGCTTTTTTATAGTTTACGTTGAATGTGACATCAAATGTATTATAACTATCACTAAAGATATGTTGAGTTATCTAGAAGAATCTTTTATCATCTCATGTGCATATTTCATCTATTCTTATTTTAGTGAACCCTCAAACCTAGAAATATATTTATTGAAATATTCAAATTTTAACTTAGTTTGAATTGTTCCAATCTAACATAGAAATAATAGGTTAGAAATAACATAAATATTTTTGTTTTGTTTTTGGCGATTGTAGAGGAAATAATATAGACAACACTTGAATTATATATGAGTGAATGATATATTGGAAAGTTCGGTCGGACCAAAATATTACGAACTATTAATAAAGATATAATTTGTAACCGATTTGAAACTCTACTTCAGCTTGGAGAGTTCATTTTTTAACAAAATTGAAGACTGAATTTCGGTTTCAAATATATTTTGGGACTAGAGAATTAGTGACTCAAATTTTTGGTTTTTAAGTCGGTCTTTAAATCTTATTTAGAGACCGAATTGCTTTGTTAGAAGTGAATTTACCCGTCTTTGATTCAACTTTTTTTTGTAGTGAAATTGACACAAACTAAAATTAAGTGGGTAAGGATAGAAATTGTTTTCAGATGGATGGACTGTTGGGGATTTTGCGGTTCGAGGCGAATTTGATGGCGATTGTGATGAAGATAATGTTGTACTTCCGACTTCAAGAATCTATGAAATAGATTCTTTCAGACAATAGTTCAGCCCACCAGGTACAAACGAGTTATCAAACTATCGACTTTCAGGATTCAATGAAGCCCTATAACAGCGTAATCGGATTCAAAGTTTGTACGACTTTGATCCGACCTAAAACACTTTAGAATGGTTTCTAATGATGCAATTTGTAGAGAAAGAGATGAGGAGGAAGAAGAGAGCAATTCTGCAACGGTTTATGAATTTGCAATACCTTGGAGGTGTCACAAAACAGAGCAATGGTTTCTGGGCGTCGCAGAACTACTATGGGAAGAAGAAGAAGATTCGAAACCGTTTGCAACATTTTCTAGGCGTTGCTATTTATAGATGTGGAGAGGTGTCTATTCGCGAAGCGTCACGATAGTTTGCAATGGTTCGCAACTGTTACGAATGGCTATATCATCTAAACGTCGCGTCTCTTCATTTGCAATGTTCAGAAAATATGTTACAAATTCCCGCCTTTATTCAAACTCAGAAATTCGGTTCTGGGTCCATAACGGGCTGAAATTCGGCCCGTTACCATTCGCATATGATCCAAAAAAATATTTGTGGATCTGAACCCAAAACCCGTACCCGACCCGACCCGGCCCGGTTCGGTTCGGTCGGACAGACGGCTGGCGGTGGCGCGCGTGTGGTGTTGCATGACTTCTCTCCTCACAACAAAGCAAACATGTGGGAGCCCCAAGGCTCCAACATCCAAATGAGAGAGCTATACTTATACAAAATTATATTGTATAGTTTTCTAGCATGTGGGACTAATTGTCTTTTCTTCTTTCTCTTCCAAACAAGAAACCCAAACCCCAAAGCTTATTTGAAAATTTTACAACAATCTCCCCCAATTTTCAAAATAAGAAAATAAATAAATAGGACGGTTGCATCACTAGAGTGATTTCCTACATACCCAAGTGGGTTCAAGCCTATGTAGTTCTAAGATCAAATTTTGCATCATCGTGAAAACCAACATATAAATAAAAGGTATCTTTTGGATTTGTACCTTTATTTAGTGTAAACCATTCAAAGCCTTATCGAGATTCTATGGTGAACGAATCTTAAACCAAGTATCTCTAATGATAAAACCGGAACAATCACACATGTTGACTTCCTTAGGTAAAGTGTTATGTATTGCTCAGCACGTTAATGGCCATGTGCTTAAATTCTGGTTTATGAGTCTACTTAGAAAGCGGTCTTACTTTTCTAGGAAACGACCTGATTTCCATACTCATATAGGTAAGTCTCTTAAGGTGTTTCTACGATACACCTTTTAAGGTTTCTAGACTTATTAAGAATATATATCCATCCTTTGTTCTTGCAGAATCCAACACTAAATATTATGGGATTATCGACTTAGTGTTCCATAATCATTCTCTTAACTTGTTGGTACCCATTGAACTTTGTCTATCCTTTCCAAGACATAAGTTGGGTTTCAGTTAAGGATGATCAACCTTCATTCACAGAACTTAGTCCCATTTCTTGTGACTTTATAGAAACCATTGCCTTTGGAAGACTCTTTGTAAGTGGGTCAACCAAGTTTTTCTTCGTTTCTATGTAGTCAGCAGTTATAACTCCTCTTTTGAGTAACTGTCTCACCATTTGATGTCTTAGAATCACATGTCTGGACTTTCCATTATATGTCTTATTAGACACATTGTACATCGTTGCTTGATTGTCACAGTTAATCAAGATTGCTGGAGATGGCTTCTTCCATAAAGGGATTTCCATTAATAAATTCCTTAGCAATTCCGCTTCTTTACATGCATCTACTAATGCAATCAATTCTGACAACATTGTTGAGTCAGAAATATAGATCTGCTTCTTGGAAGCCCAAGGCACAGCAGTGCCTCCTAATGTAAAGATCCATCCAGTCGTAGACTTAGATTTGGATTCTACATTTTTCCAGGTTGCATCACTATATCCTTCTATTACAGCAGGATATCCTTTATAAGAGAAATCATATTCAATGGTTCCTTTCAAATAAGCTAAAACTCTGAAAATAGATTTCCAATGTTCGAAACCTAGATTACTCGTAAATCGACACAATACGCTTATATCATGTGCGATGTCTGGTCTAGTGCAATGCATAACATACATAAGACTCCAAAAAACACTGGAATATTATAGTTGAGAGATAGTACGTCCAGTGTTCTTTTCTAATTTGATACTAGGATCTAAAGGAGTTGGTGCTGGTTTGTCAACGTAATGACCATACTTTTGTAGGAATTTCTCTATGTAATGAGATTGAGTTAGTAATAGCTCCCCCTCTTTCCTAACAATTTTAATTCCCAAAGTTACATCAGCCTCTCCTAGATCTTTCATATCGAATTTAGAAGACAGAAACTTTTTAGTTTCATTCGCACAGGATATATTGGAACCAAATATTAGCATTTCATCAATGTATAAACATATTATAACAATACCGTTGTTATCCGATTTGCTATAAATACATTTATCAGCATCATTAACAATGAATCCATATGACAGTGCAACTTTGTCAAACTTCTCATGCCATTGCATAGGAGCTTGCTTCAGGGCATAAAGAGATTTGACTAATTTGCAAACTTTCTTTTCTTGGCCTGGGGTTTTGAAACCTTCAGGTTGTTCCATTGTTATCCCGCTTTTTGGCAAAGCCGTGATACCAAAAGATTGGTCAAAAACAAAAGACAGTCCACCTCAGAGATTGGTCGTACTTCACTTTACTATGGATATCGATGAATTTTGTCCGAGTCCGGAACGGGCCACAATTGATAGGACACGACAAGAAAGATCATAGAAGTCTGCATTTCAAATTTCAAGTCAATCCGAGGTCGTATGCTCAAGTTATGATGGATTCAAGTTAAGAAGGCACATTGCTCGGTTCGAACCCATCAGTTTCGAACCCATCATACTCGAACCCATCATGTTCGAACCCATCGTATTCGAACCCATCACGTTCGAATCCCTCATGTTCGAACCCATAAGAAGGAGAGACGTTCGAATCCATCGGCCAACATCTTCCTTCGAATCCATCCATCACCTTCGACTCCATCCAGCACCTTCGACTCCATCCAGCACCTTCGACTCCATTCATCTTCCTTCGAATCCATCACCTCCGACTCCATCCATCACCTTCGACTCCATCAAGTAAACCCCCACCTGGCTTCGTATCCATAAAACCGAAGCCTCTCTGTATCCTTGCTTCGACTCCATCGTGTTGCTTCGACTCCATCGTGCATGCTCCACTTCGAATCCATCTAAAGTACACGTCACTGCCTTCGCATACGAAAGCATGGATTCGAACCATATGGAGTCGAACCATATGGATTCGAATCCATGGATTCGAACCGTATGGATTCGAACCGTATGGATTCGAACCATATGGATTCGAACCATATAGGTTCGAATGGCTCAATAAGTGGAGTCGAAGCAAACAGCATGACGAACACCCAATTTCGAACCGATCATAACTCCCAATCTACCGATCCAAATCCCATGAAATTTTTACAGAAGCTTGTCTACATGGTGAAGAACGTCCACGCCAAGTTTTAGCGCAATTGGACAATTTTTTGATCGATTCGAAGTTCACTTCGAATCAATCCCAAACTGGGCACGCATTCCAAGAACGCGGGCCTGTGGGCCCCCCGTCACGTGCCAAGCAGCCTCTCCAGGTTTTAGGCGGGATTTTGGCCTTCCACACCTATAAATAGAGCCCCTGGTCATTCAGAAAAGAGGGCGGAGAGATTCAGAAGAGAGAAAGCAAGCCCAGACTCTGCTGAATTCAATCCTATTCATCACTATTGCTGTTGAGTTCAGATTTCAAAGCTATAATCCGTTGTAATCAATTAAGATTAGGAAGTTCAAAGCTACAACCCGTTGTAATTGATTAAGATCATCAAGTGAAGCAATAAAGAGAAAACCTTCAAAGTGGACGTAGGCACGAACGCCGAACCACTATAAATCCTGTGTTTGTGATTGTTGTCTGTGAATTATTGTGATTTGTTGCTTAGATCTGAACTCTATATTGATTGTTGTTGAGATCTGTGTTGATTATTATTAATTTGAGTACGTAAACGGGTGCTTTCGCGATATTGGGTGTTTGTGACCAATTTTGGCGCAAACATCCATATATATCTCTTCCTCTAAATCTCCATTTAGAAAAGCAGTCTTTACATCCATTTGATGTATGACTAATTTATGAATTGATGCAAGTGCAATTAAATAGTGTATAGAAGATATGCGAGCAACTGGAGCATATGTATCAAAGTAATCTACTCCATGTCTTTTCTTATATCCCTTAGCAACTAATCTGGCTTTAAACTTATCAATGGATCCATTTGTATTCAACTTTTTCTTGAATATCCATTTACATCCTATAGATTTAACCCCAGGAGGTAATCAGTTAAAACCCAAGTTTGGTTTAACAGTATGGAATTCATTTCATCATTGATAGCTTCTTTCCATGAATTGGAATCTCTGGAACTCATAGCCTCAGAATAAGTTTTAGGATCATCATCGACGTTCATTACATATTTAGTCACATTAAGGGCTTCGTCCTTACTGCCTTCTACAAGATATGTAATGAAGTTAGGACCATAGTCCTTCTCTATTCTCGCTCTTTTACTTCTCCGTTGTTCAGTACTATTATCTGGTACTGACACTTCCTTTCTGTTTTGAGCAGGAGCAAAATCATTGTCATTGATATCATTAGTCATACTAGGTTCTGGACTAGATGATCCTAATGGGATCTCGGCAGTTTGATTTTCAAAAAAGTCTACATCAACAGATTCTATAACTTCTAGGGTGTCAAGAATAAGAAATCTATAAGTTATACTATTAAGTGAATATCCTATGAAAACGCATTTAAATGCTCTATTTTCCAACTTTGGTCGTTTAGGGTCTGGTTTTCTACCATATGCTAAGCAACCCCAAACTTTAAGTCTAGTTAGGTTAGGTTTCCTATTAAACCATAATTCATAAGGGGAAATATTATTCTTTTTAAGTGGTACTCTATTTAAAATATAACATGCAGATAACATAGCATCACCCCATAGGTTATAAGGTAAATTAGAACTTATGAGCATGGCATTAACCATTTCTACTAAAGTTCTATTTTTCCTTTCAGCAACACCGTTTTGTTGTGGTGTATATGGGGCAGTACATTGGTGAACTATACCTTGTTGTTTACAAAACAAGGTGAATTCATTTGAGAAATATTCACCACCACGATCTGAATGTAATATTTTAATTTTAACTCCTAATTGTGTTTCAACCTCTGCTTTGTAAAGTTTGAATTTATCAAAAGCCTCATCTTTAGTTTTCATTATATATATATATATATATATATATATATATGCATATCTAGTATAATCATCAATGAATGTTATATAGTATTGGTTACCACCATAGGTGATATGACTTTCTAAGTCACCCACGTCACTATATACCAAATCAAGCAAACCAGTTTTCCTTTCTAAGGAGTTAAAGGATGTTCGGCGTATTTTTGCTTGAACACATATTTCACATTTAGAGATGGTATCAAAATCACAATCAGAAATTAATCCTGATTTATTCATATTTCTATTGGAATTATAATTGACATGTCCTAATTTACCATGCCATAAATTAATATAATCAACAATATAAACAGAAGATTTCTTTATTAGATTCAACTTAATCATGCCGTTACAAGAGTATCCATGTCCAATGAATTTACCATTCTTAGACAACACTAGCTTATCAGACTCATACACCATCTTGAATCCTTCTTTGTTAAGAAGGTATCCAAAGACCAAATTCTTACACATATTAGGTGCATAAAATACATTGACTAGTGTAAGAACTTTTCCAGAGGTGAGGGGAAGTTCTATAGTGCCTTTTCCCAGAACTTTGCTTGGAACCTTATTTGCTCCAGTAACTTCGTCGGCTTCTCCTTTGTTTACTTCGTAACTCTTGAAAAGATTACGGTCTTTGCAAATGTGAATGGGTGCTCCAATATCGAACCACCAATCATTATCATTGCCACTAATGGAGTTCGCCTCTTGCACTACAGCCACAAGCGAGTCTTCGACCACATTCAATTTTAGTTGTTTCTTCTGTAGACGGCAGTCTCGAGCATAGTGGCCGGGCTTGTTACAAAAATAACAAGCACCTTTCTTTTTGTTGTTGGTTTTGAAATGATTTTTCTTCTTAAACTGTGTCTCGTTCTTTGGCTTTAATTTATCAGTAATTTCAACATTATTTGCCTTAGAATGGGACTCGGTTTGCGTATTATCATCTAGATCACGTTTACGAGAGTCTTCTTCAATACGAAGATGACGCTGCAAACCGTCTAAATAATAATCCATTTCCACATGTTTCATCTTTTTCTTATAATCATTCCAACTATGTGGAAGTCTAGAAATTATAACTCCAACAACAAAAGATTCAGGGAGATCAATTCTAGCATCTTTAAGTTGATTCACCAACAGTAAGATTTCGCTTACTTGTCCAATTATGGACTTATTGGTGACCATTTTCAAATCCATAAAATTAGAAATAAGAAACTTTTTATTACTTGCCTCGGATATGCGGTACTTATTCTCCAGGGCAGTCCAGAGTGCCTTCGCTGTTTCCAAGGTCCTATGAGCATTGTAGACCGGGGTAGATAGCGCATTCAGAATATGGCCTCTGCATAGGAAATCGTCCTCTTTGCGCTTTGCACATTTAGCCTTTAGAGCATCATCATCTTTATCAGTTTCCTCCGGGATTTCTTCCAAGTTATCTTTCAAAACGTAGAACAACTTGACGATGATTAAGGAAAATTTCATCGTCTCTTGCCAACGAGTGAAATTGTCGCCATCAAAATGCTCCAATCGAGTTAGATGTTGATTCATAACTTGTAGAGCGCTCGAACCTGTTGAACATGCCATTATATGATTTTTGTTTGATGATAATAAACATATATATATATATATATTCGTTTAAATGTATTTTTTAATGTTCTATTTTATTTTGCATAGATCAAATAAATATTTGCTGAATAAAAATAAATAACACAGAATTTGAATTCAATCAGAAATTTTATTCAAACAAATATTTATTACAATCTTTGAATAGTACAAAGTTCAAGCTCTCACTATATATATACAATGTCAATTACAGTATAATTTTGATTACACCACGATTCACATTTACATTTACATTTGACCTCACTACATATCACTCATTCACTCAACTCGTATTTTATCTTCAACTTCACTCCAAATTGAATCCAGCATCTGAGCAATCTCCAAAAACAAATATTGACGCAGTAAAATTGAAAAGGAAATATTTTTGCAGTATAAAACAAAATGTGGATTTTGAAAATAATATTTTCCTCAGTTATTTGGGTTGTTCGTCATCATTTAATTTTCAATTCATCATACACGAACAGCTTGTGACATACACAGTGTATCACTGTATATACCACAAGGCCGTGCACACCGATATATACACTTGATAGATTTACTGGGATAGGTGAGCACAGGTCAAACCCAAAATACCAGATTCAACTCAAGTGTAATAAAATAATTGCACAACATTCAGCAAAAGGTCAAATCCAAGCTACAAGTTGGATTCAACTCAGGCATAATTCGAAAACAAATCAAAATGCAATGAAGTGGTCAAGACAGCTACATACAATCTCAAGTGAAAGGTTAGACATTCCATTCAGACCTTCAAACAAATGCATATCAGACAATGTCACGAGACTCGACATGTACATGATGGCAGCTGAAACACCAAAATAGCATACAAAACAACCAAGCACCATATATACAACAAACACATATCAGCCCATATGTCAACAGTCAATAGTGCACCACTGACCATACAACAAAGCTCAATCGAACTACAAATGTAGCAACCAAAACATACTTGAACCAATGGCCAGATCCAAACAACACAGTGCACAAGGGCAGTTGTACCAAAACAAGTGCAACACAGTGACAAGCTAACTACAGATTCAAATGAAAACAGTGTGACACACTTGTACACATTTATATGAACCAGACAAGCAACTAGTAGAGCAGGCTCGAATGGCCAAGTGCATCAAAGATATGGCAACACAGCAACAAAGACCAAGGCACAGTATAAACACAGTTTTAAATATACGAAGATAGTGTAGTCAAGGCAACGTGAAATACAGTAGACTCAAGTCTGCAACTCAACTTGATGCCAATACACTAATACATATGATACACCAAGTACAAGGCACAGTGAACAGTAAGATGGCGAAGTGATAACATGAAGGAACCAGGCCACAAAGTCAAGCAGTGGACAGGAAAATCAAGCAACATGTATGCAACGGACAACCGGCTAGAGTGTACATGAATTCAACTACAAGTGATACCGAGTAAACATGACGGCCAGAATGAAAAAAAACAAAAATGAAACAGAGATATGCTACAGGATGATCAGCCACCATATGTACAAAGAACTGGACAAGCTATATTGGATGATAAAACTCCAATGCAGAACAGTGAACAACAAGTGAACAAAGTAACAAGCCAGAGTGACTTCAACACAAAACACAAATCAAAGTCGTAATTAACAAGTAAACAACTGCAGTTCAAAGTAATGCCGAAGTCACCTGCAGTTCAAATTAAAATGACGAGAAACAATATTCAGTGCAATGGTGATGGCCGAAGATAATACAGAGTCATGGAATCTCATACACAAAATCAAATGACCGAAGTCAAATGCAAATCAAGCCGTGGTGGCCACGAAATCAAACAGTGCCGTGATGACCAAGAAAAATAGAAAACGAACCAAGTCAAAAATCAATACCGTGAGTGCCAAGTATCAATTTATACGAATTTGATAAAGTCGGAGAAATCATCAACATCCAAACATAATCTAATGGCCAAAGCACAATATTGAAAAAAATAGACGAACGAAAAACAAGAAGATCGAACCCATATTAAAACCCACAATCGTCATCGGCAATTCGCAATCGAGTTCAAGCATTCAACCAGAAAACAAAAAGATCAAAACTTACGTACCGAATCCTTCTCGAACTCGATCAAATTCGAAGCATTCGAAGTAAATAAAAGAGACCATCGATTGAAAGAAAAGGAACACTGAATCATCTATTCAATCGAGCATTTACAGTCGGCGTCTTTGAATTTTACAGAAGCCCTAATTTTTGAAGGAAGAGGAACGAACGAGAAACGAGGGCCGCCATTATCACAAACACAAAGGAACGGGCTGATAAAAGATAAAGATAAAGAATAATTTTGGGCTGGCCTTTATATTAGTTTTGGGGTTTATAATTATATAAGGCTCATAATTATAAATTCGTTTTTTTTTGTTTTTAAATTGTATTTTCAATTTTAAACTGTTGTAATTTCTAGTCGTGTGACTAGGGGATAAACTACGTGGCGTAGTTTGAGAATTCTCAACTCGCTGGCTGAGTTGTGGCAGGGTATTAAGCGTAGAGTTAGGTTAGTCAGCAGCGGGTGTCGCGAGTTTACGTGTGTAAGCGTGTGACTACTTAATTTCTAGTAGAAACCTTGGAGGAAGCACGTAGGCAGGGTTTTGCTGAAGCTGGGTAAATTCTGTGTCGTTCTATTTCTGCATTTATTATTCTGCTATTATCTGTGTTGCTATTATTTTGATATATTTGTGTTGAAATAATTTTATAAGCTTTCGCAATTAATTTTGATAATTAATAGCATCACCCTATTCATCCCCCTCTAGGGTGAAATCGATCCTACACGTGGTATCAGAGCTAGGAATAGAAGTCAACTTTTATTTTAAAAATTCGTTTTTGAAAAATCAGTTTTTGTTTTAAAAATTTGAATTTTTAAAATGGCTTCTTTTAATGATGCTTTTGCTGAGGGTCGGTCCGTAGTTAGACCACCAATGTTCAATGGTGAATATGCTTACTGGAAAAATAGGATGAAAATTTTTCTGAAAACCATTAACGCTTGGAATATTATTGAGACAGGTTATAGTACACCAACTATAACTATAGATAATCAGGAAATAGATAGACCAAAGGATCAATGGACAGAACTAGAAAATAAATTACAAAATGCTAATGCTAAAGCTATGAATTCTATTATCTGTTCATTAGATCAATTTGAATTTAATCGTGTCTCATATTGTCTAACTGCGCAAGAAATATGGCACACACTAGAAGTGACTCACGAAGGAACATCTCAAGTCAAAGAATCTCGCTTTGCCATGCTAAGCAGCGAATACGAGAAATTCACAATGGCAAAGGAAGAAAATGTCAAAGAGATGTATGGACGACTTTCCAATATCGAAAGCTCTTGGAAAATCATACGCAGAGTTGGAGATAGTCTGAAAAATCCTCAGAGTCCTTCCACGAAGTTTTGAAACAAAAGTGACTATCATTCAAGAATCAAAAGATTTAAAACAGATGGATGTTGAAGAACTCATCGGAAATCTCACCACTTATGAGCTAGAAATGAAATTCAAGGAAGACGTGAAGGAGGTGACACTCGAAAGAAATCAATAGCTCTTAAAGGAACAACAGAAAGTGATGGTGATGATGATGATGAAGCAGCAGAATTGGAGCTGTTAATAAAGAAATTCAAAAGGTGGAATTACAAATACGGAAATCTAGCTCGAATTCAAAACGTGAAAAACAGAATAGCCAAAGCAATAGACTACTCAGAAGAACAGAAGATCATCTGTCATAAGTACAACCAACCCGGACACATCAGGCCCAATTGTCCTTAAAATCGACGAGACTTTGAAAAGAAATAAAAAAGGAGAAGTTTTACAACCGCGTGGAATACAAGTGATGAAGATAAGCAAAGCACTAGCAGTGAAAGTGAGAAAGTAGATATGTGCCTTCAAGGAAATATAACTGATAGTGACGATGACGAGCCAAGCGAGGTATCAAAACTCACTCACTCAAAATTTCTTATATATTTTCACGAAGTAAATGGCTGTTTTGAACGACTTAGGGAGAAGTATGCCAAACTTGAATCACAAAAGGATACTTTGATAGAATTAAATGAACAACTTGACCAATTAGTTAAAAACTATCAAAGTAGGATCCCTAAGTGTGATAAGTGTCCAACATTCGAAGAAGAAATTAAAAAATCAGAAATTAATATAAAATCATTTGAAAATGAAATTCTGATTTTGAAAGAAAGTGAAAATACCAGGAGAGAGAATTCTATTAAAAAGTGCACATGATTGTTAAACGAAAATGAATCTCTCAAAACACAAGTCCAACAATTGTCAATGACTTTAGATAAATTTTCAAAAAGTGAAAAATCATCGAACATGCTATTAGGGAAGCAAACTGTTAATACTGTTAGACAAGGACTTGGATATAATTAATCTGAAAATGTTGGAAGCAATATTAATCAAGTCAATCCAATGTGCACAATTTATAGAAAATTTGGACACAATCAAACTAGTTGTTGGTATAGACCCAAACATGTGAAAACTATACCATTTTGGGTTCCAAAAGGCACAAATATAAAATCACTCAAAGTTAAGCAAATTTGGGTGCCGAAGGGAACATATATAAATAGTTTTGGGTCTCCACAAAATTATTTCTCTAAATATTCTGCCACTAACAACCATGGACCTGTAAAAACAAACAGGTCACAAAAATATTTTCCCGTGTAGGTGTGGTAGCAGGCTAAGGAACAACAACAGTGTTATCTGGATTCTGGTTGTTCCAGAAACACGAGTGACAAAGCAAAGTTCCTTAGCCTAGTATAAAGGTGACAGAATCACAATGGACAACAACGAAAAATATCGTAAAGGTAAAACAGGTAATGGTATATTTATTTGAACGATATACTAAATGTGATAATCTGCACCGTAATCTAAGTTAAATCAGCCAATAATGAGATGATGAAATAATGATGATTTTGATTCTGACTTATTCAAAATTATTGGCCAATTATATTCTTATGCCAAAAACACTATTAAAAATCTCTAGATTCTTTGAATTACTTCGTATATATTAGTTTGGATTAAAAATAGTGTTTTGTTGGATGATAATACATTTGGTTATAATACGGCTAACTCTACATTCACGGTTTCTGATTATTTACACGGCTTCAATTCAAATTCAAGAGAATGTCATTTAAAAAGCTGTTAAAATTGATTTTGAAATTTTTGTTGCCCACTTCATGGTCTGGTCTATCAAATTCAATTAGTGATAATTTTTAGTGAAAGAGAAATTCAGATGTAGATTACACTGGTAGTCTAGTTGATAGAAAACTTAATAGTTGAACGTGATTTTTGTTGAGACATTTAGTAACTGCATCATTTTTTAAAGAAAATATCCGCATATTTTTCCAATTCAAATAGTTTTCAAATAGCAGAAATTTTGCAAGTCACTCACGAAGGAACAAGCAAAGTTAAACAGACCAAAATTTCCATGCTCACAAATCAGTTTCAATTATTTAAAATGAATGCTAATGAGTCTATTTCAGATATGTATAGTAGATTTCAGGATATTATGCATTCTCTAATATCTTTGGGAAAGGAATTTTCTGAAGAAGATCAAGTCAGAAAGATTTTAAATTCACTAACTCCAGAACGGGATCAAAAGACACTTGCGATCGAAGAGGCAAATGACGTCAGTACTTTAAAGATAGAAGAATTAATTGGAAATCTAATGTCGTATGAGGTTCAAATGATCTAGAGAAGAGAAAGTAAAACATATGAAAAGAAATTAATGGCATTCAATGCATTAACCGATGGATCAGACTCAAACAACAATAATGATGAAGAGATAGCATTTATGACCAGAAATTTTAGGAAATTCCTGAAATATAGAAAAATGAATAATCTCAAAAGAAACAACTATAAGAATTCTGGAAATCAGAATATAGTGCCAAATAATGACAAATGTTACAATTGTGATAAGCCAGGCCATTTCAAAAGAGACTGTCCGTATCCAGATAAGAAAAATTCTCCTTTGAACAATGATCCAGCAAAGAAACGGAAGCGTGCATTTACTGCTACTCTAGATGACTCAGACTCGTCCTCAAGTGATGATGATCATAAAACAGATAATTCAAATTTGTATTTCACAGCGGTTCATGACTCAGACGAATTCAAAGAAATAGACTTAGAAAAAGGTACACGTTTACGATACAATTGGTTGAAATTGCTTGCTTAGAATTAGTTGCTTGATTGTTTGATTGTTGATTTTGAATTGATGTATTGTTTGAATTTTAAAATTTATTTTCTATTTTTTTAATTTCATTATTTTATTATTATTTTTAATAATATAATAATATTTTCTGAAATATACTTGAAGTTCAATAATATTTCAAATATATATATAGGCATTAATAATAATAATATTTATATATTAGAGAACTTAAAAAAAAATCAATTCATGAAAATTCAAAGGCACATGTCGACATGGTCCCTACCATGATGTCGACATGAGTACCTGAATTTGAATTTTAAAATTTGAATTCAAATGTTTGAATTTCCCTCCACCTTTTCACTTCATTCAATTTTCTGAAAAGCTACTTTTTGACCAGAGAATATGTCCTTTGAGAATCTGTTAATTCACTATCTTTTATCACATCTTTTCACTCTTATTTTCAAATTCAAACTCTCTCTTCATAACTTCAAACTCTCTACTCTCAACTTAAATGGCTTCTTCAAGCAACCCCTCCACCATGAGAATTTTCAGAAAAATAAAAGAGCAATTATTCAATGATCCGGAGGCAATAAAAGCATACATCAATTATGCTGACTACGCCAAAGTCCATCCCAGAAAATTTGCTATTTTTCAAGATTTTTCTTCTTATGAAATTGATTCTCTTTTGGCAAACAATGGGGTTCTTAGTCTTATTGATGCTTCTCAAAATGATTTTGTTTGCTATCCTAATCTTGTCAAAGTTTTCTATGCGAATTTAAATCGCGGATTTTATGATGGTAATGAGAATGAAATTTGGAGTAGTATCAAAGGCACTAGAATTGTTTTAAATTGTGATCTTTTGGGTATTATTGTCAATTGTAAGAATTCGGGAATGGATCTTTCTAACTTTAAAATCGATGAACATGATCGTGAGACATTTCATCACATTTTCGAAAGAGATGATGATTTTGATTTTAAAAATAGAAATTTTCGACCAAAAGCAAGAATTGTCAATCTTATTTGCAACATACTTTGAACCCAAGATCAGAAAATTTTAACAATCCTACTTCAAAAGTTTGCAAAGCTCTTTTTTCTATTTTCGGAAATTATGACATAAATTGGATGCAAGTTATTTTGGATGAACTTCGTCCTAGAAATCTTGAAATGGGTGAGAATACTTTATACCATGGAATTTATCTCGCTCGGATTTTTAACTACTTTGGAGTGGATTTCAAAGGTGAATAATTTGTTTCTAGAAAAGTTTTCAACCATTCCAACATTTCGCTTATGAAAATTCCTTTTTTTCCAACCTTTTGAGACCCTTGCCGTAAAGGAAGAGCGTTTGGCTCATGAGGAAATGGAAGAAGAGGAAGAGGAAGAAGAAGAAGGGAATGAAATGGAAATTGAAGAAGAAGAAGAAGAAGGTGAAACCTCTTTAGAAAGCATTGACTATCTTCCTAATCCATCCACCAAAACCCTTCTCCAAAATCAAAAGACGATTGTTGAGAATCAACGGATTCTTAAAAGATCTGTTATCATCTATATCCTTCATTTCTTCACTAATTCAACTATGGCTAATCCTATTCACAATCTATCCGAAAATCTTGAAGAAACTCTTAATTCGTTCAAGAATATTCTCTCGTTTATTCTACGAAACCAGCGTCACTTAGAATTGAGTCAAATGCAGATGATCAAGGAACAAGAGAGGCGCTTCGATGCGATACGATGGATGATCTCCTCTCCGCACAAGGATGATAACGAAGCGCATCCTCCTGTCTCTCTCACCAATGACAATGATAATTGGGATGCTATTAAGGAAGATCCAATCTTTGGGGAAGAAGGATGGGTGGAAGTTCCACGTAACGTTTGATTTTTATTTGTTTGCTTTGTTTGAATTAATTTGGTTTGAATTGATACTATGTGTGGATTGATTTCTTGATATTGGTTTGGAATTTGTTATATAAAACATACATACATACATACATATATATATATATATACATTGAAATGTATGTACTTTTGATTAGTTATCATGTTCATAAGTATATTTATTTCTTAATCTATATATTCCGTTGTATAGTTTATCAATGCAGGTATTGAAGCCCAAGAATGAGGGGAGTGAGTTTTTTGTTGATGACAAAGGGAGAGAAATATAAAATAGGGTAGTTAGGCATAGATTAAGGGGGAGTTATTAGTTTTAAGGGGAGTTATTAAGATAGAAGTAATATTTTATAAACAAAGGTTGTCATCATCAAAAAGGGGGAGATTGTTAGTCCATGAGATGATGGTTTTGATGACAACAACTTTAGAATAGATTATAAAATATAAATACTAACATTATAAGTTTAGATACATATGTATATGCAGGATTTAACCATGCAGGTACTAAGAATGAAGACTGTACATTATAGAGATTCAAGATATCAAGATAGACGACTCATGAGTATCAAGATTATCAAGAGTTCAAAATTTCAAGGTTAAGTATTTTTTTTATTAGGAATTTTGTTAAAACTCACAGAAAAGCATTGGCATCTTAAAATCCAATTTATTCGTGGAATGGAATCCACTTCGAGCCTTTTAAAGGGATGGAACCCTAAGTAGGATGGAACATACGAAAAATCTAGTGGAACATTGTTTTGTATCCGCTAACTTTTTATTCAAAATGATTTTTCAAAATTATATCTTGTTTTCAAAAATGTTTTCAAAACTTTCCTTTAAAGATTCATACCCCTCTATCCTGATTTTAAATAATTTTAGCCTCAAAATTATCTTTAATTTCAAAGTCAAATTACTCTTGTTTTTAAAACATAATATATTTAACTTTTAAATATTTATACTTAGATTTAAATATAAAATTATAGTTAAATTCTATATATATTATTCTCTATATTTATTTATAATTTTAACTATAATCAAATATATTTATAAATTTTTAAATAGTTTTAATATAAGATAAAGGTTATTTTCAAAAGAAAATCAAATCACCAAAAATTGCTTTGGGATGTCAACATGCCTAGGGTACCCATGTCGCCATGGTGTCAGTTGAGTTCAAAATTTAAATTTCAAAAGAAGTGTCTGTTCCTCATAACTCTTCATGAATGGACATGGCCGTTGTTCTTCTATAAATGGGAGTTAGTTTCAACGAATTTTAACATTAGATTTTCTGGTTTTTCACTCCTCTTCTTCTTCCACATTTCTTAATACATATTCTTACCATTACTCTGCTGAAATCAACATTGAATCGAACTCGATCATTTGTAGTTTGATTCTCTATCACTCTCTCTACAAGATTCTCAGTGCTATTCAGAGTTATAGGCTTTTTGTAATCAACTTAGCGAGAAAAGGTGTGATTGTAGCCTTGAAAATCAATCAAGAAAGAAAAGGTGTGATTGTAGCCTTGGTAGATCAATTGGGTAAACTAGTGGCCCGAAAATCAAGTATCTCTACCCAGAGGATCGAAATTCTGGAGGGTGTACTTCGTAGCCTCGAAACCGAGGGTGTAATTGTACAATTGCTTTTGAAAGGAAATCCGTACTTGTGTTGCGGGTCTGGATGTAGGGTAACTCCGAACCAGTATAAAATCCGGTGTGTTCTTTCCTTTACTGCTATTATTTTATTTTTGCATCTGTGTTTGTTTCTGTGATCATATCTGTGTTTGTATATTGCATACATCGGTGTCTAAATTAACACAAATCAAAAAAGATTTAGTAATTCTTTATTAACACTATTCACCCCCCTCTAGTGTTAATCCTAACCTTAAGATCCATAATCCACATTTCTCACACATCATTTTTTAAAGAAAATATCTACATATTTTTCGATCCAAATAGTTTTCAAATAGCAGAAAATTTTTCTCATATAACCCCTTCTAGAAAATCATTTTTGACCATGTTTTCATATCAATCGTTTTGAAATTTTGATTTTATAATTATTTTTGAATTTGATCTTAAATGACTAATTTGACACCCTAATAATTATCGAAAAGATAAATAGTGATTAAAAAAGTGATAAGTTGATATTTATTATATATTATGACTCGAGACGGTATAATTAGTAAATTTCTTTAGAAATTTAAACAAGAGTTATAAAACTTTAGTTGGTAAAAAATTCCATGACCATCTCTATTTCTATCATATTTCTAACAACCATCACTCGTCAAAATTCTATATAGCTTGTTAATATGTGGTACTTTAAACAGGAATCATTCGTTTTTCAGTTTACATTTTCTTATAAAAAAATTATTATATAGTAGATAAAATAATAATAAAATAAAATAAAATACAAAGTATTCACTCTCATTTAAAACTTATGGTTATACATGGGTGAATTACTTGGAATTTGTTATGTGCTTCCATGCTCATTTAAAACTCCTCACGGTTATGCATGTATGGAACGCATATCAAAATTGATTTTTAAAATAAACAAATTGATTCTAATCCTATTTAAAAGTCCTCACGGTTATGCGTGGTTAGATGATACTTGAATTCATTTTTTTAAAAATAAAATTGGAATACTACTAATATCATTTAAAAGTCCTAACGGTTATGCATGGCTAGTAGATATTCAAATTCCTGATATAAATATACCACAAATAGACACAACTGTATGGTTTTATATGATGACATCATTTCCACCATTCTAAAAGTGGAATATGCGCCTAACAAAGTATTTATGATTTTTGTTTGATTTTTTTATTGAAATTTAATATTTATATTCAATTGAGTTTTAATGTTGGATTAATATCGATCACTTTATCCCTATTTTCTCTAAAACTATTACTCTTTTGCTGATAACAAAAGGGGGAGAGAAAAGTTAAGATTTTGTCAAATAAACTCAAGAAAATATCAAATATTTTCTATTTGCATCTAGGCTCATTTGCATATTTTTAATTGTATGCATATATGTAGGGGGAGTTTTGTGTAGAGAGGAGGCGTTTAAATAGGGGGAGCAATTAGAGTATATCGATGATCAAATACATTTAACATATTCAAAATCTTAAATATATGTTTGTTATCATCAAAAGGGGAGATTGTTGAATATGCGATTATATGATTTTTGTTTGATGATAATAAACATATATATATATATATATTCGTTTAAATGTAGTTGTTAATGTACTATTTTATTTTTCATAGATTAAATAAATATTTGCTGAATAAAAATAAATAACACAGAATTTGAATTCAAACAGAAATTTTATTCAAACAAATATTTATTACAATCTTTGAATAGTACAAAGTTCAAGCTCTCACTATATATATATACAATTTCAATTATAGTATAATTTTGATTACATCACGATTCACATTTACATTTGACCTCACTACATATCACGCATTCACTCAACTCGTATTTTATCTTCAACTTCACTCCAAATTGAATCCAGCATCTGAGCAATCTGCAAAAATAAATATTGACGCAGTAAAATTTAAAAGGAAATATTTTTGCAATATAAAACAAAATGTGGATTTTGAAAGTAATATTTGTCTCAGTTATTTGGGTTGTTCGTCATCATTTAATTTTCAATTCATCATACACGAACAGCTTGTGACATACATAGTGTATCACTGTATATGCCACAAGACCGTGCACACCGATATATACACTTGATAGATTTACAGGGACAAGTGAGCACAGGTCAAACCCAAAATACCGGATTCAACTAAAGTGCAATAAAATAATGTCACAACTTTCAGCACAAGGTCAAATCCGAGCTACAAGATGGACTCAACTCAGGCGTAATTCGAAAAACTAATCAAAATGCAATCAAGTGGTCAAGACAGCTACATACAGTCTCAAGTGAAAGGTTAGACAGTCCATTCAGACCATCAAGCAAATGCATATCAGACAATGTCACGAGACTCAGCATGTACATGATGGCAGCTGAAACACCAAAATAGCATACAAAACAACCAGGCACCATATATACAACAAACACATATCAGCCCATATGTCAACAGTCAATAGTGCACCACTGACCATACAAAAAAGCTCAATCGAACTACAAATGCAGCAACCAAAACATATTTGAACCAATGGCCAGATCCAAACAACACAGTGCACAAGGGCAGTTGTACCAAAACAAGTGCAACACGGTGACAAGTTAACTACAGATTCAAATGAACAGTGTGACACACTTGTATACATTTATATGAACCAGACAAGCAACTAGTAGAGCAGGCTCGAATGACCAAGTGCATCAGAGATACGGCAACACAGCAACAAAGACCAAGGCACAGTACACACACAGTTTTAAATATATGAAGATAGTGTAGTCAAGGCAACATGAAATACAACAGACTCAAGTCTGCAACTCAACTTAAAGCCAGTACACTAATACATATGATACACCAAGTACAAGGCACACTGAACAGTAAGATGGCCAAGTGACAACATGAGGGAACCATACCACAAAGTCAAGCAGTGGACAGGAAAATCAAGCAACATGTATGCAACAGTCAACCGGCCAGAGTGTACATGAATTCAACTACAAGTGATACCGAGTAAACATGACGGCCAGAATGAACAAAAACAAAAATGAAACAGAGATATGCCACAGGATGATCAACCACCATATGTACAAAGAACTGGACAAGCTATAATGGATGATAAAACTCCAATGTAGAACAGTGAACAGCAAGTGGCCAAAGTAACAAGCCAGAGTGACTTCAACACAAAATACAAATCAAAGCCGTAATTAACAAGTAAACAACTGCAGTTCAAAGTATTGCCGAAGTCACCTGCATTTCAAATTAAAATGACCAGAAACAATATTCAATGCAATGGTGATGGCCGACGATAATACCGAGTCATGGAATTGCATACACAAAATCAAGTGACCGAGGTCAAATGCAAATCAAGCCGTGGTGGCCACGAAATCAAACAGTGCTGTGATGACCAAGAAAACAAGAAATCGAACCAAGTCAAAAATCAATACCGTGAGTGCCAAGTATTAATTTATACGGATGTGATAAAGTCAGAGAAGTCATCAACATCCAAACATAATCTAATGGTCGAAGCACAATATTGAAAAAATCAGACGAAAACTAGGAGATCGAATCCATATAAAAATCCACAATCATCATCGGCAATTCGGAATCGAGTTCAAGCATTCAACCTGTGACGACCCGGAATTTCCGAGCATTTAAAATCGGAATATTAAATTGATTTTAAATATTAAAAGTTAATTTTTAACTTGAATTTCAAATATCAGTATTGTAACGACCCGAAATTTTCGAAGTCGAAAATTCCAGATAGTTATGAAAAGAATAAAGAGATAGAAGAAGGAAAAAAAAGAACATAACATCAACATCTCACATTCGCAGTGGATAAAATATAATAATAAATAATAACAGTTTACAAAAGAATATTTTATCTGTCGATTATACTTTAATACATCAGAGTTTCACATATATACAGTCACTGATCACATACAAATCATGTCTCGGATATTTAATAATATACTGCAGCGGAAATACTCTATACGTACTTGCCATCCAGCTCGTCTCCTGAGCTCCAGAACGTTCTTACCTGAAAATCTGTAATACTCGGTCTGACCCGAGCATTACACCAAAGTAACACCCGGGTCAGGCTGGAAACCAGCGTGAGTAAACCCAACTAACATGGAATACCAAAACAAACGACTTATATAAACCCGGGGTAACTTCTATCAATTTAACCAATTCACAATTTGTTATAGACAATGCTTATTTCACATATAAATTTCTAAGTACCAAACTTAGATAAAAAATCCAATTCGCTTAAATCATTTCATTCCAGCCTATTGATTTCACAAATCAATTTATAAAAATTCGAAGTGGTTTCGGGTATTTCCCAATACCCGACCCCGGTCTCTTCGAAACTCATGTTGTCCTATCCCATATTATTCAAATGAAATACACAACGTTTCATATCAGCGATATCAACTCATTCAAAACATCCAATACCATTCAATCATCCATAAACAAAGCCTTATCACATACAAATCAATTCAATTGATTCGAATTGAATTTCAAACCTCAATCGCTTAGATTCTTTCATTAGTTAATTCCAAATCAATTAATTAATTAATCAATTCTTCCATAACCATTCATCTTAATTAACAACCCTGGATTAATTATCTTCCGATTCCATTCAAGTGATTATCTTTAATTCATTTCACAATATTAAATATTCTTAGCCCATAATCAATAAGTAATCTTTAATTACTCCACAAATTAATTAACTATAATCAATTACACTAAGTATTCTTAATTACTTATATTAATTAACTTCTCATAAGTCTTCCAATTATATTTCAATTTATCTTAATCTGAATTAATTACATTAATTAAAATACCATATTAATCATTCTTGATTTATCTTACCCTGCAATTAACTATCCATTTATTTACTTCATTAAATAAATGAATTTCTCCTTAATTAATTTATCTTAATTTATCTCTGGTTTAATTACACAGTAACTGTATTTTATTAACGTCATTAAACAATTATTTATCAAGTCATCAGATGATTATTCTAAATTACTCACTTAATTAATTAATTAACTTATAACTTAAGTTATTGATTAATTCAAACCCTTAAATACTAAATTAGTTAACCCAAACCATTAATTAATTGAATTAATTAATTATCCAATATTCACTTACCTTGATTTAATTATCCCTCAAATAATCACATGCATTAACTAACTAACCCTTTAATTGATTCCTTAATTCAACCATACTTTCAGATTACATTAAATAATTACTTCTCGATTACTTACATTAAGTAATCATCATCATTAAATAATCACATTTAGCAAGCTTCCATTATTTCCCTGCTTAACAAATGACATTAAGCCATTATCCTTTAATTTCTTTTATACTTATTTTTCAATTTATTAAGTGATAAATCTTAGTTAATCGTCTTCATATTAATTACTTAAATTAATAAACCTCAACAACAAATCGATCCTTAAAATTGAATACTCAAATTACTCAACCTTTGTTAATTATCTAATAATGATATTAATTTGTTGTTTCCTTATTTGAGTACACTAATCAATTTACCACCCCTGATCACTAAATAATCAATACTTTATTCATCATTTAATTTTACCCAAAAAAAACAAACAGATGGGGTTAACCCAATATAAAATTGTCAAATTACCAAATTTGGAAAAAATTTAAAACTTCATATCTCGATTTTAACTTTGTTAACAAACCTTGTATATATATAAACTTGGTTTAACACTTCTTTTGAATTTTTTTTCTTTTTTTCTTTCTACAACAAGATATATAACCACAACTATTTTTAAACCAAAGTTTAAAATTGTAAATCCATATTTTTAAAACTAAAATCATGTTCAATCAGCATATGCTAAAGCATTACTTGAAAAGTTTAAACCTGGACAGAACTAAACCCTGTAAACAAAATTTGTCACAAATTTTGTTTGCTCGTTCAGTTGAAAACAAGTCCAGGCTTAAATCCTAGAACCAACTTTTCACAAGACAACACGCACAACTTAACTCCTCCAAAACATCGAGTTACTCACCCCAAAACGCGAGAACTAACCCGAGCTCAAACCCATCTTATTCACCAAACAACTCAGATGCACGACATCACCTTCGTGCATGTGCACCATCACCGGAGCCGTCTCCGACTTCTGGCGAACCCTCCAATGTGTCGCTCTACATCGCAGCATCCCCCTCTAATCATTAACCCACACTTACACGCCTTCGAATAAGTTCGAGCTACTCAGTCGAATCCTGTAACCCATCAACTTCCGTCACATCCCTTCGACCACTCAACTCCGACCACCCGAGGTCGGCCTACTCTGGCTATACCCTGCCGACCCACAACGCCACCCTTTCCCTGAGTTACGCGGCACTCGGTCCATTTGGGTCGACGTGGCGACCCAAATCCAGACTAGTTTAAAAACTAGGGTTAAAAAACTTGCCTCGACCACCGCCGATGCCTCTGCAACATATCCACCCTCCAGATATTTTTGCTTGGACCACCTGAACTCACTCCAACTCTGGTGATGTTCACGACCATCCCGAAAGCTCCGGCCACCAGAAATCATCAAAAAACCCAATTATGTTCAACATCCCTTAACTCCTCATCCACTTAATTAAAAATCAAAAGGGCTGCACCTAAATTTATCATTTTGGTCATAGATTTCAGAGATATAAGTGAAAACTTGAAATTCCCTGATTGAATTTCCTTGAAATTTGATAATCCACTGTAATCTATTATTATCCAGATGATAACTAAATAATTAATATCGAGACTATTTTTAAAAATAATTTTTCATTGATACAAACACATTTCCTTTTTACAACATAACTTATAATTGCTTGAGTGAAAAGAAATGGATTTATGTGTGGTTGTTTGGGTCATTAAATCAAAACAGAGGTTAAAAAAACAAACTCAGACATGCATATAACATATACACAGCAACTATAAACTAATACTCATTCACCTATTCATACAGTCATTCTTCAAATCATATCCACATGCATCAGGTAAAAGAAAGGAAGAAAACAAAAAAAACAGTTTACTCAGCTTTAAATTTTTGAATCAGAGAGAACCTCCTGGATGTTAGAAAATAACAGTTTGATCTTGACTTTCCCCGTCCTTGTTTGACGATGAAAAATAGATTTTAATCTCATCGCTTGTTGATTGTGTCACTGTATTTAGTTTCAGGTTTGCTTTGCTTTTATTTTCAGAGAAAATTTCTTTTCAGGTTGAGGTGAAAACTGTCTTTAAAACTGCCTTTAATTCTTGTCTGAAAGTAGGAGATGATGCTTTATTTTCTTTTCTTTTCCTCAAGTTTACTCATCAGGTTTACCCTTTTTTTTGTGAACGAGTAAGTAAAGTATGATGTATATATAGGAATAGTTTTTGAACAGCTGTAGGTTCAAACTAGTACACTCCCTACCCCTTTTTTTAGCAGAGATGTTTTACTGCAAAACTAGAAAAAAATATTGTACATTTCGGCTGAAAGATTTCTAGACAAAAAGTTGTGCTAATTTAATGCATATGTCTTCCAATCAGTGTACATCTAATAAATATTAGCTGTTACCTAGATTTGGTACAAAGATGTTGTTCTTATCTCGGCTAAACATTTTCAATGCAAAGATATTTTTGCAAATATGTTGTGAATACTCTATCTTCTTAGCATACATATATGTATATTTTGTTCTTGTTTCATTTCATACTTAACATTATTTCTTTGTTTGTACAACCTGATTTGTCTTTTTTTTTGTGAGCATATATATGTATAACCTGTCTTGTTTTAATTTTCTTAATTGTGCATTAATATGTTCCTTGACTAAGATATGTATTAATGTTTATTCTATCATATATTTGTTTATACTTATGTTCATTGATAGTCCTCTTGTTTTAATATAAATGTAGATGTTCATAACCGTATATTTACATTTATAACTATATTTGAGTTGTACTTATGTTTTAAATTTATAAGATTCAATTCTTTTCCAACCATGTAATTGTTTAAATATATAAAAGATATTTTTGTACTTTTTAAAACATTATTGAAATTTTAAAACTCTTTGTTTTATATTCCAGACCATATTCATTTTATTTTTATGTTTAAATATGGATAAGGTATATTTTTCTTATATTAAAACACATATTTATAGATGTCTTGGAAATAATAAGTTTATATTTCATTTAATCTGATTAAATACTCATAAATAAAATGTTGCAAAATTTCTGGGATGTCACAAGTATTTATTTGATAATCAATTGTTGAATTTAATTATCGGAGTTGGGTAAATTGTTGAATTTGGAGTTTTAAGCCTATTAAAAATAATTAGAAGACTCATAAAATTTATATTGAGGATATTGAAGATAATAAAGGTGTTAAAATTGAATTTGGAAGTGTTTTGTTCGGTTTTGAAATTTTATCGTTTAAATTGAATTTAAAAATAGCCTTCCGAGGAAAAGTTTCGGAATTAGACGAAACCAGTTCCATTGGGTCCGTAATATTGGATTATTATCGGATTTTAAATTTCGTAATTTATCGGAGTCAGTGTGTGAGTGTACGGTATATAAACGTGCTAAAAAAAATTAAATTTATAATAGCCGGTTCGGAATTTAAAGATAAATTATTTCGACTAGTCAAATTTATTTTTACATCATCGTTTCCTTTCCATCAGTTTCCAAATCACTATAGCTGGGTTGCTCTATCACGCAACATTCCCTTTCTTTCAGTTAATCAGTGTCTCAACCTTGTTCCTTTTCACTTCTTAAGTTAAGAACCGAGAAAAAAATATATAATAAAATAAATATAAAACGATGGCTTCCTTCAGAAGCAAATGGAAAAAATTCTCCTGTCTCCTATTATGACCCGCCACCAAATTGTCTCCCTTTTACGCTCCTTTCATTTCTTTCCCTCTTCCCAAATTATGCCGTTCGAAAAAAAAAAATCAATCAGTTCGTTTCATAGTAAAATGGCCGAAGTCGATATCAGTTCGCGTTCGAATTTTTACTGAGACAAGAATGGCCGTAGCTGGAAAAAAAATATATCAAAAATCAAATCAAGATCGCGAAATCAAGTTTCGCAGTATGGATTTGGGGTCAGCTTCCTTGGCTTGGGATCGTCGACGAATTAGAGGAGAATTTAAGTGAAATCGAATTCAAGATCAATTCAGTGAAGCCGATTTACAATCTTGTGAACCTCAGTTTTTTCGAGGGCTGGCGATTTAGAGATCGAGTTCATCGTGGAGGCGAGTGCAACTCGACTGGCCATGGTAGAGGGAGGGGTCTTGTGTGAGACTGGGACCGTGCTCGTTTGGAAGAGGGTGGCGATGTGGAGGGCTACGGCGTGGCAAACGAGGGTAAGCACGCGAGGTATTTTCTGTTTTTTTTTAAATTAATTTGTCTAGTTTGGAAAATTTTATTTAAGGTATACAACCATTTCTGTTTATAGTATATATATGCTGGAAGATATTTTATTTTCATAAGGGTTTAGTAAATATATGTTAAAAGAAAAAGAAAAAAAGGGGATGTTACAGTAAAGAATTTTATCTGTTAGATAGTTTTTTTCAGAAATTAATTTACAAATGTATAGGTAAAGTTTAAGTAAGCAGTTTTTAAATTTAAGATAATCTTAATTTAACTTAAATCTGGAAATATATATATGAAGACATAAAGAAACAGAAGAAAAAAAAATGTATAGTGAGATATATGCAGTTTTTCCAATATATAGATATACGGGAAAAATAAAATAATAAATTGCAGTAAGGTATAGTGTACTTTTTGAAAATGTATATATATATATAAATTCACAGTATTACAAATTACTGTGGTATTTACGGAAACATAAAAGGATATTTTACAATAAAACAATTCTTTTTTAATTTAATAAGAATACACATACACATTTTTATCTTACTGTTTAATTTTAAATAAGTAGTAAGTTGGTTAACTTATTTAATTAGCTTATTCAATTATTTAGGGCATTAAAAATAATTTATTAAAGGAGAATTAGTTCAAGTAAAAATTTTAGTTAGTTAAATTAATAAATGGTAATAAATTGTTCGATTAGTTCAAA
Source organism: Allium cepa (assembly GCA_030765085.1). NCBI lineage: Eukaryota > Viridiplantae > Streptophyta > Magnoliopsida > Asparagales > Amaryllidaceae > Allium > Allium cepa. Next base: position 859,142,121 of record CM060940.1, read on the forward strand.
TGACAATAAATCATATAATGTTTATTCAAGGTCTGAAATCATGGAGAAAACAAGCCGGTTGGGGATAGGATAGCAAACTAAGAGGCAAAGGTGAGTTAATCTCACTCAGTTAAATCTAAATTTAAATTTAAATTATTAAATTTAAATAATTGTTGGATGGTTGAATTGATAGTATGATATTTTGGAATTGGTATATTATGTTGTGCTAACATCTATGGATGCAGGGAAAACAGGTTGGAGGGATCCAACTGGACCCCTCAACATTTATTTAAATTATTTAATATTCTCTGTTATGGTTGGCTGATTCTATGATGGATTATATTGAAATATTGAATGCTATGGTTTGATTGGAAATTATTGGGTATGATGAATTACTAAATATATGTAAATTGGATTTTGGGAAGGAAATAAAGAAGTGAATTTGTAAGTATAATAATTAAAGAAATTTGAATAAATTTAAGAATGAATTGGAAAAGAAATAAAGTGCCTTTAAAATTCTAATAAATAGATCTTGAGTATAGAAAGGAAATTTGAATAAACGGAAAGTTAATGAATATTAAATCTTCAGTGATATTAATTAAAAGAAGAAAACGTTTATTTAAAATTTAAGATCTAAATTATTGAAAAGAACAAGGAAGAAATTCGGAAAATCTGAAATTTGTATATTTCAGTTAAAGATATAATCAAATAGAAATAATAATAATAATAATGTCCATAATTAATGAATTTGAAATGAACTGAGTAAGTAAAGAAATTTATTTCAAATGGAATAAGTTGGGAATAAATTTGGAAAAAAATTGATTTAAGTGATTGGAAATTCTCTCTGGATAACGAAGTACGTTTTAAAAGTGAATTTTTAAATATAAGTTAAAAAGTTTTAAAGTTGTTTTAAAAGGGCAAGTCATGGAAAATTTATTATTTCTAATATTTAAATTCTAAAGTAAGTATTTCCTTTTAATTTATTATAGCAATAATTATTTCAAGAGTGACGTAATATTTGTTTATAAAGTGAAAACCTAGTTTTATATTTTATAAAGTAACCATATTTTCAAATATTTATATAGTATGTATTTTTAACCAACTATTGAAATGGTTTTAATTTAAATGTTTTAAAAATATATATTTCACAGTAAAGTGTTTTAAAATTTTTTTTTAAATCTGGTTTTGTGCTTGGTAACTTCAGTGGAGAGAAAATATTTGGGAAAGTTATTCTGGAAAGAAAGATGGTTTTGAAACTGTTTTCAAGGGATTGAAAATAGAAATATATCTTGTGAAGATATTTTGAGGGTAATAAATAATTTGGAAAATTATTTATTGTTTGATGGTTGTTTGTGAATATTAATTGATAATTAAATAACCGACTATCAATATTGGACAAATACGTTGATCGTTTCGAAGAGACCGGGATCGAGATTAATTTCTCGAAAACCACTTCGATCCGGTTTGTACGTTTCATGTAAACGATTTTGGATTCGAAGATGGAGCAGTGAAGTGCAAGGGCTAGTCGCTACTAATTCTAAGGATATTTCCAAAATGGATGTAGTAGGAATAGTGCCTTCGGTTCCGTTCGAACCCGGGACGGACTTGTATGGATGAATGCTTGCGAAACATCGTCAGGTGGACGATGGGCATTCTAAGAGATAAGTTCTATAAAGGTAACGCTTAGCCTCAAGCCTCATCAAATGGGAATGACTGAAAATCAGGGGTTATGCAGCAAGGCTTGGTGGGTGGCACCCAAGCAGGGTGAGGTCATTCCAGTCTAGATGTCCCTTTTTATTTCGGCTTAGCGGGCGGTTGCTGATCCCAACCGCGGGGTGATCTCACTCGGGATTATCCAGTAAAGGATAGTCCGGACCTTGTGTTGCAAGGGAGCGGGTGTACTCCTCGGTACGGTGATCTAGGCCCCGTACTGTGACAGGGGGTACCCCAGTGCCTAGTCATTAGTTGGAAATCCATTCTCCCTACGAACCTTGTACGAATTTTGTTTGTATTACCCACTCTGTGGCTAGTAGCTAGAATTTAATGAATGTAACAATTTCAGCTATTTTATAAGTATTTGTATATAGACCCTATCATAATATCAGAGGATTTCTATAAAAATTGTTTAGCTATCATAAGGTAAAAACCCGACATGTTTATTTGTGGCGTGGTCTTACGAAATGCTTTTGTTTTCAAAGGATTTTTGAAACTTTAATAATCAAATTGGGTGTGATTTTCTCACGCTGGTATTCCAGACTGACTCGGGTGTTATCTAACTGTAATGCTCGGATCAGACCGAGTATTATAGGATACAGGAGGTGTTGTGGAGCTCAGGTGACGAGCAGGATGGCGATATGTACTCCCGTACTTGTATATATATATTCATATTCCGCTATGTTGGGTTGTTGTGTACCCATTTGTATGATATTGATGTTGAGCTGTGATTGATGTACTCTTATTGATGTAATATATAAATAGAGATATATTGATTGAGTAAAGGTTATTATTATCTATTATATTTTATTCCGCTGCGATGGTTAGATTCTGTTGTTGTTTTCTATTTCCTTCTTCTACCTCTTCTTCTTTTACCCAAATGGTTCGTATTTCTGTGCAACTTGAGTTGATTGTTGTAGAATAGTGTTGACTCAAGGGGTACGGATTTGTGGGTCGTTACACTTGGTATCAGAGCTTAGGTTGGTGATAACCTTGGCTCTGGTGGGAATTACTCATAAAATAGAGTCTGTAGTACTCTATAATGAGTTTGAGCGTATTAATAGATATGAGCGCGTATTTGTTAGTGAATATAAATTGTTTTAATATTGTGTTGATTGATTTATTTAGTGGCATATGAACCTTCGTCGACACAGTCCGCGCAACTGTATTGAAGGGGTTTCTAAACACTTAAATAGAACAGTCGACACAGTATTGTTTTAGATATGGGTAAATGAAATAATTTTACCCAAAAACATATTTTTATATAAAGAATAGTTTTTGAAAACAATTTAGCTAATATATGGTTGCTTGGATGTTAATTGGATGTTAGGAATGATGATATTTAAAGTATTATCATTGTTAAGTAAAAAATTTAACTAGAGATTGAAATATAACTAAAGTTTAAGGGAATAAATTCAATTATGAAATGGAATTTATAAATATGAATTATAAATGTAAATTATAAATTGAAATATAATCAAATGAGAATTTGTATAAGCATAAAGTGTACAAATTAGTTATAGTTAAAATTTATTTAAGCAGGCTTTAGAAATTTTAAATCCCTGAGATTTGGAAGTATTTTGAAGATAAATAGTAGCATTGTTGTTTTGGGATATTTCTGAAAGGAAATTGTTTCAAATAAATTTTGGGAAAGGATATAGCATTAAATTCACTTCAGACGCTGGAAAATAATTTCGGTGATGACTGCAGCATCATCGATGTTTATTTTCGAGTTTCTAAGTGATGAATTGCTGCATAATTGATTTGTTCAGGGAAACCTATCTATTTTAGAAATTTCCAAAGGAAATTTGTTGGAAATAAAAACCAGGGTTGATTTAATTTTTTTTGAAAAGTGTGATTTGTGATGTTGAAGATTTCAAAATAATTTAAAACCAAAGCCGGGTGTTTAAAATCCTGATGAGATAGTTGTAAGCTTATAAATTGAGATGATTTTTAAATCAGGAAGGGAATATAAGCTTTGAATGTTGGAAATTTTAATTTAAAGAGAAAAGTTAAAAATGAAATTGAACTGTGAGTTCATAAAAGTGAATGGTAATTTGAAATGGCTAATGGATTCAGAACTTGAGTGATAAATTAAAACTTGACTTGGAGTGTTAACGGTTATATATAATTGGAAACGTGTCAAATAAAGGAAAATGAAATCGGATTAAAATAGTGATGGTTTGAATTGCCAATAAAATCCAAATCAGAGGAAATAAATTGAAAATGGCCTTGTAATAAATTGAATGAGCCGAATCTAAAAAGTTAAGATGTATAATAAATGATCAAATAAATTTTTAGTTTGAAACGGGATTGGATTAAAGGATCAAGTTAAATTGCAAAGAGAAATTTATTTGCAAAATGAAATGAGCTTAAGTATATAAAGAATTTTTTTTTTGAATAAATCAAAATAAGTTGACTTAAGCTGAATATAAGGGGGAGAGTTGAATTGAATTCTACTTGAAACCAAGTTTAATGATATTGGATTGAATTTGAATCAAGCAAAAATGAATTTGGATCGAAATAAAATTTGGTGGGTTGTAAATAATATTTAAGAAAATGAAAATCAAAATGGATTGAGTGGATAAACTAATTATATTGAATAAGTGAATGGATGGGATAAATAAGAACCAAATGAAGTATGGTTTAAATAAGTTGAGAAATGGTTATTGAATGAAATAGCTTAGATTGTCTTTGAGCTAAATAAAATAGTTTGGAATAAACAAATATGGAATGTAATGCAAGTGAATGGATTCAAATCTGAAATGCAATGAAAATGAGAATATATGGATTGTGAATAAATTTAAAAATGAATAGAATTAAGTATAAATTGAGTTGAAATCAATTTAAATTAGCTATAAACATAAATACTTATTTATTCACATAAATCTCGTCAAATTGCATGGAATAAATTGTCATTGGATGTAAATGGAAGTAATTAAAATTCTACTAGTTGATAGAAGTGAAATAAATTGATTTTGAATGCAATTGAATTAAATATGAGATCAGTTTGCTTAAAAATAAATTAAATGTAAACGATTGAGTTTTAAACCATTCGAATTGAATGAGAATGGATATGAATAAGTTGAAAACAGTTGAATTAACATGGAAACTATATAAATTGCTTATGGAAAAATGTTTGGTGTGCATTTCTTTTAGAATTCATATGTTTTAACTATTGCAAATAAGTGATATGCTGTTAAACTTCATATATTTGGCACTTACATGTTTAAATTGAGTAAGTACAGGTACCTGGAAGCCGTGTGGCTGGATTTGGTTGTGCTATTTGCTAAAAATAATAAGCCGCTTGCTTAAAAATGCTAAATAAGGTACGCCTACGCAATTAAAATAGGAAATATGAACTGTTTTTGGTTTTTCCGACCGGGTGGGTCGATGTATATATATATTTATCTCTTTTGTCAAATTGCAAAAGCTCCTCCGTACAAAGGGGACTCTGCCAAAATTTTTTGAAAATTTTGGGAGTTAGAAAATTTTTGAAAATTTTTGGAGAATTTTTGTTAATAACAAAACGAATTTAAATTGGCAACTAAAATTAATTAGTAAATGAAACTAACTAAAATAATGACATGAATTAGTTATAAATGAAAAATAAAATTCAATATTTAAAGTTAAAGATAAATTGAATTCGGATGAAAATGGAAGAATCAATTTGAATAGAAATAGATATTAACTAAAGTGGTAAAGTGAAAACAAACAAGAAGCATATAGAATGCTTATACTAAACTTAAGTAGGGAATGATGAATTCTTAATTGGAGATTGATATTACAAAGATATTCCAAGTTGTTATTTGAATGAGTAAATAATTAACATTTTGTAAGAAAGTTGATATGATGTTTTAGAAATATTGTGATTGGATAATTATTGCTAAGCAGGATATGCAGGTAATGTAAGGGAAAGAGAATTGATTTTGTTTTCAGAAAGATAAATATGAATTGCCCGACAAAAGGTATGTATTTAAATTTGGTGTGGAATTTGATTGGGATTTGGATTGAGCCACTTGGCATTTTGTTTTCTTTTTGGATTTGGGAGGCCATAGAGCCATTTTGTTGTTGTACCGAGTCAGCCGAGCAAAGGAGACGCTGGCGAAATTTTTCGGAAATTTAGGGAGTTAGAAAATTTTTGAGAAAATTTTGATAATTCAAAATTTAGTTTTGAATTATAATTTGAATAGTTGAACAAGTAAGTTATTTGGAAACTATACAAGGTTTTGGAAAAGTTTGGGAAGTTAACAAGAAAGGTAATGTGTCTTTTATTAAAAAAGATAGCTGGTAGGATGTTAAATTGTTGGTTTTGGAAAAAAATAGTAACGGGTATTTGACCATTCTTCCTAACTAGTAATTTCGGGGACGAAATTCTTCTAAGGGGGATGGAATGTGACGACCCGGAATTTCCGAGCATTTAAAATCGGAATATTAAATTGATTTTAAATATTAAAAGTTAATTTTTAACTTGAATTTCAAATATCAGTAGTTATTTGATAATTAATTGTCGAATTTAATTATCGGAGTTGGGTAAATTGTTGAATTTGGAGTTTTAAGCCTATTAAAAATAATTAGAAGACTCATAAAATTTATATTGAGGATATTGAAGATAATAAAGGTGTTAAAATTGAATTTGGAAGTGTTTTGTTCGGTTTTGAAATTTTATCGTTTAAATTGAATTTAAAAATAGCCTTCCGAGGCACAGTCTCGGAATTAGACGAAACCAGTTCCATTGGGTCCGTAATATTGGATTATTATCGGATTTCAAATTTCATAATTTATTGGAGTCAGTGTGTGAGTGTACGATATATAAACGTGCTAAAAAAATTAAATTTATAATAGTCGGTTCAGAATTTAAAGATAAATTATTTCGACTAGTCAAATTTATTTTTACATCATCGTTTCCTTTCCATCAGTTTCCAAATCACTATAGCTGGGTTGCTCTATCACGCAACATTCCCTTTCTTTCAGTTAATCAGTGTCTCAACCTTGTTCCTTTTCACTTCTTAAGTTAAAAACCGAGAAAAAATATATAATAAAATAAATATAAAACGATGGCTTCCTTCAGAAGAAAATGGAAAAAAAATCTCCTGTCTCCTATTATGACCCGCCACTAAATTGTCTCCCTCGTACGCTCCTTTCATTTCTTTCCCTCTTCCCAAATTATGCCGTTCGAAAAAAAAAAAAAAAAACCAATCAGTTCGTTTCGTAGTAAAATGGCCGAAGTCGATATCAGTTTGCGTTCGAATTTTTACTGAGACAAGAATGGTCGTAGCCGGGGAAAAAATATATCAAAAATCAAATCAAGATCGCAAAATCAAGTTTCGTAGTATGGATTTGGGGTCAGCTTCCTCGGCTTGGGATCGTCGACAAATTAGAGGAGAATTTAAGTGAAATCGAATTAAAGATCAATTCAATGAAGCCGATTTACAATCTTGTGAACCTCAGTTTTTTCGAGGGCTGGCGATTTAGAGATCGAGTTCATCGTGGAGGCGAGGGCAACTCGACTGGCCATGGTAGAGGGGGGGGGTCTTGTGCGAGACTGGGACCGTGTTCGTTTGGAAGAGGGTGGCGATGTGGAGGGCTACGGCGTGGCAAACGAGGGTAAGCACGCGAGGTATTTTCTATTTTTTTTTTTAAATTAATTTGTCTAGTTTGGAAAATTTTATTTAAGGTATACAACCATTTCTGTTTATAGTATATATATGCTGGAAGAGATTTTATTTTCATAAGGGTTTAGTAAATATATGTTAAAAAAAAAGAAAAAAAAGGGGATGTTACAGTAAAGAATTTTATCTGTTAGATAGTTTTTTTCAGAAATTAATTTACAAATGTATAGGTAAAGTTTAAGTAAGCAGTTTTTAAATTTAAGATAATCTTAATTTAACTTAAATATGGAAATATAATTATGAAGATATAAAGAAACAGAAGAAAAAAAATGTATAGTGAGATATATGCAGTTTTTCCAATATACAGATATACGGGAAAAATAAAATAATAAATTGCAGTAAGGTATAGTGTACTTTTTGAAAATGTATATGTATATAAATTCATAGTAAAACAAATTACTGTGGTATTTACGGAAACATAAAAGGATATTTTACAATAAAACAATTCTGTTTTAATTTAATAAGAATACACATACACATTATTATCTTACTGTTTAATTTTAAATAAGTAGTAAGTTGGATAACTTATTTAATTAGATTATTCAATTATTTAAGGCATTAAAAATAATTTATTAAAGGAGAATTAGTTCAAGTAAAATTCTTAGTTAGTTAAATTAATAAATGGTAATAAATTGTTCGATTAGTTCAAATGACAATAAATCATATAATGTTTATTCAAGGTCTGAAATCATGGAGAAAACAAGCCGGTTGGGGATAGGATAGCAAACTAAGAGGCAAAGGTGAGTTAATCTCACTCAGTTAAATCTAAATTTAAATTTAAATGATTAAATTTAAATAATTGTTGGATGGTTGAATTGATAGTATGATATTTTGGAATTGGTATATTATGTTGTGCTAACATTTGTGGATGCAGGGAAAACAGGTTGGAGGGATCCAACTGGACCCCTCCACATTTATTTAAATTATTTAATATTCTTTGTTATGATTGGCTGATATTCTATGATGGATTATATTGAAATATTGAATGCTATGGTTTGATTGGAAATTATTGGGTATGATGAATTACTAAATATATGTTAACTGGATTTTGGGAAGGAAATAAAGAAGTGAATTTGTAGGTAAAATAATTAAAGAAATTTGAATAAATTTAAGAATGAATTGGAAAAGAAATAAAGTGACTTTAAAATTCTAATAAATAGATCTTGAGTATAGAAAGGAAATTTGAATAAACGGAAAGTTAATGAATATTAAACCTTCAGTGATATTAATTAAAAAAAGAAAACGTTTATTTAAAATTTAAGATCTAAAGTATTGAAAAGAACAAGAAAGAAATTGGGAAAATATGAAATTTTTATATTTCAGTTAAAGATTTAAAATCAAATAGAAATAATAATAATAATAATATCCATAATTAATGAATTTGAAATGAACTGAGTAAGTAAAGAAATTTATTTTAAATGGAATAAATTGGGAATCAATTTGGAAAAAAATTGATTTAAGTGATTGGAAATTCTCTCTGGACAACCAAGTACGTTTTCAAAGTGAATTTTTAAATATAAGTTAAAAGTTTTAAAGTTGTTTTAAAAGGGCAAGTCATGGAAAATTTATTATTTCTAATATTTAAATTCTAAAGTAAGTATTTCCTTTTAATTTATTATAGCAATAATTATTTAAAGAGTGACGTAATATTTGTTTATAAAGTGAAAACCTAGTTTTATACTTTATAAAGTAACCATATTTTCAAATATTTATATAGTATGTATTTTTAACCAACTATTGAAATAGTTTTAATTTAAATGTTTTAAAAGTATATATTTCACAGTAAAGTGTTTTAAATTTATTTTTTTAAATCTATTTTTGTGCTTGGTAACTTCAGTGGAGATAGAAAATATTTGGGAAAGTTATTCTGGAAAGAAAGATGGTTTTGAAACTGTTTTCAAGGGATTGAAAATAGAAATATATCTTGTGAAGATATTTTGAGGTTAATAAATAATTTGGGAAATTATTTATTGTTTGATGGTTGTTTGTGAATATTAATTGATAGTTAAATAATCGACTATCAATATTGGACAAATACGTTGATCGTTTCGAAGAGACCGGGATCGAGTTTAATTTCTCGAAAACCACTTTGATCTGTTTTGTACGTTTCGTGTAAACGATTTTGGATTCGAAGATGGAGCAGTGAAGTGCAAGGGCTAGTCGCTACTAATGCTAAGGATATTTCCAAAATGGATGTAGTAGGAATAGTGCCTTCGGTTCCGTTCGAATCCGGGACGGACTTGTATGGATGAATGCTTGCGAAACATCGTCAGGTGGACGATGGGCATTCTAAAAGATAAGTTCTATAAAGGTAACGCTTAGCCTCAAGCCTCATCAAATGGGAGTGACTGAAAATAAGGGGTTATGCAGCAAGGCTAGGTGGGTAGCACCCAAGCAGGGTGAGGTCATTCCAGTCTAGATGTCCCTTTTTATTTCGGCTTAATGGGCGGTTGCTAATCCCAACCGCGGGGTGATCTCACTCAAGATTATCCAGTAAAGGATAGTCCCGGCCTTGTGTTGCAGGGGAGCGGGCGTACTCCTCGGTACGGTGATCTAGGCCCCGTACCGTGACAGGTGGTACCCCAGTGCCTAGTCATTAGTTGGAAATCCATTCTCCCTACGAGCCTTATACGAGTTTTGTTTGTATTACCCACTCGGTGGCTAGTAGCTAGAATTTAATGAATGTAACAATTTCGACTATTTTATAAGTATTTGTATATAGACCCTATTATAATATCAGAGGATTTCTATAAAAATTGTTTTAGCTGTCATAAGGTAAAAACCCGACATGTTTATTTGTGGCGTGGTCTTACGAAATGCTTTTGTTTTCAAAGGATTTTTGAAACTTTAATAATCAAATTGGGTGTGATTTTCTCACGCTGGTATTCCAGACTAACTCGGGTGTTATCTAACTGTAATGCTCGGGTCAGACCGAGTATTATAGGATACAGGAGGTGTCGTGGAGCTCAGGTGACGAGCAGGATGGCGATACGTACTCCCGTACTTGTATATATATATTCATATTCCGCTGTGTTGAGTTGTTGTGTACCCATTTGTATGATATTGATGTTGAGCTGTGATTGATGTACTCTGATTGATGTAATATATAAACAGAGATATATTGATTGAGTAAAGATTATTATTATCTATTATATTTTATTCCGCTACGATGGTTAGATTCTGTTGTTGTTTTCTATTTCCTTCTTCTACCTCTTCTTCTTTTACCCAAATGGTTCGTATTTCTGTGCAACTTGAGTTGATTGTTGTAGAATAGTGTTGACTCAAGGGGTACGGACTTGCGGGTCGTTACACAACCAGAAAACAAAAGGAGCAAAAATTACATACCGAATCCTTCTTGAACTCGATCAAATTCAAAGCAGACGAAGTAAACAAAAGAGACCATCGACTGACAGAAAAGGAGCGATGAATCATCTATTCAATCGAGCATTTAAAGTCGGTATCTTCGAATTTTGCAGAAGCCCTAATTTTTGAAGGAAGAGGAACGAACGAAAAACGAGAGCCGCCATTATCACAAACACAAAGGAATGGGCTGATAAAAGATAAAGAGAAAGAATAATTTTGGGCCGGCCTTTATATTGGTTTTGGGGTTTATAATTATATAAGGCTCATAATTATAAATTAGGGTTTTGTTTTGTTTTTAAATTGTGTTTAAATTGTATTTTCAATTTTAAACCATTGTAATTTCTAGTTATGTGACTAAGGGACAAACTACGTGGCGTAGTTTGAGAATTCGTCACTCAGTGGCTGAGTTGTGGCAGGTTTTTGAGCGTAGAGTTAGGTTAGTCAGTAGCGGGTGTCGCGAGTTTACGTGTGTAAGCGTGTGGCTGCTTAATTTCTAGTAGTAGCCTTGGGGGCAGCACGTAGGCAGGGTTTTGCCGAAGCTGGGAAAATTCTGTGTCGTTCTATTTCTGCGTTTATTATTCTGCTATTATCCGTGCTGCTATTATTTTGATATATTTGTGTTGAAATAATTTTATAAGCTTCCGCAATTAATTTTGATAATTAATAGCATCACCCTATTCACCCCTCTCTAGGGTGAAATCGAACTTACAAGTGGTATCGGAGCTAGGAATAGAAGTCAACTTTTGTTTTAAAAATTCGTTTTTCAAAAATCAGTTTTTGTTTTAAAAATTTGAATTTTTAAAATGGCTTCTTTTAATAATGCTTTTGCTGAGTGTCAGTCCGTAGTTAGACCACAAATGTTCAATGGTGAATATGCTTACAGGAAAAATAGGACGAAATTTTTTCCGAAAACCATTGACACTTGGAGTATTGTTGAGACTGGTTATAGAACACCAACTATAACTATAGATAATCAGGAAATAGATAAACCAAAGGATCAATGGACAGAACTAGAAAATAAATTACAAAATGCTAATGCTAAAACTATGAATTCTAATATCTTTTCATTAGATCAATTTGAATTTAATCGTGTCTCATATTGTCTAACTACGCAGAAAATATGGCACACACTAGAAGTGACTCACGGAGGAACATCTCAAGTCAAAGAATCTCGCCTTGCCATGCTAAGCAGCGAATACGAGAACTTCACAATGGCGAAGGAAGAAAATGTCAAAGAGATGTATGGACGGCTTTCCAATATCGTACACAAATCAAAAGCTCTTGGAAAATCATACACAGAGTTAGAGATAGTCCGAAAAATCCTCAGAGTCCTTCCACGAAGCTTTGAAGCAAAAGTGACTACCATTCAAGAATCAAAAGATTTAAAACAGATGAAAGTTAAAGAACTCATCAGAAATCTCACCACTTATGAGCTAGAAATGAAATTCAAGGAAAAACGTGAAGGAGGTGACACTCCAAAGAAATCAATAGCTCTTAAAGGAACAACATAAAGTGATGGTGATGATGATGATGATGAAGCAGCAGAATTGGAGTTGTTAATAAAGAAATTCAAAAGGTGGAATTGCAAATACGGAAATCCAGCTCAAATTCAAAAAGTGAAAAGCAGAATAGCCAAAGCACTAGACTACTCAGAAGAACAGAAGATCATCTGTCATAAGTACAACCAACCCGGACACATCAGACCCAATTGTCCTCAAAATCGACGCGACTTTGAAAAGAAATCAAAAAGGAGAAGTTTTACAGCTATGTGGAATACAAGTGATGAAGATAAGCAAAGCACTAGCAGTGAAAGTGAGAAAGCAGATATGTGCCTTCAAGGAAATATAACTGATAGTGACGATGACGAGCCAAGCGAGGTATCAAAAATCACTCACTCAGAATTACTTATATATTTTCACGAAGTAAATGGCTGTTTTGAATGACTTAGGGAGAAGTATGCCAAATTTGAATCACAAAAAGATACTTTGATAGAATTAAATGAACAACTTGACCAATTAGTTAAAAACTATCAAAGTAGGATCCCTAAGTGTGATAAGTGTCAAAAGATATTAAAAAATCAGAAATTAATATAAAATCACTTAAAAATGAAATTCTAATTTTGAAAGAAGGTGAAAATACTAGGAGAGAGAATTCTATCAAAAAGTGCACACAATTGTTAAACGAAAATGAATCTCTCAAAACACAAGTCCAACAATTGTCAACGAGTTTAAATAAATTTTCAAAAAGTGAAAAATCGTTGAACATGCTATTAGGGATGCAAACTGTTAATACAGTTAGACAAGGACTTGGATATAATCAATCTGAAAATGCTGAAAGCAATATTAATCAAGTCAATCCAATGTGCACAATTTGTAGAAAATTTGGACACAATCGAAATAGTTGTTGGTATAGACCCAAACATGTGAAAACTATACCAATTTGGGTTCCAAAAGGCACAAATATAAAATCACTCAAATTTAAACAAATTTGGTTGCCGAAGGGAACATATATAAATAGTTTTGGGTCTCCACAAAATTATTTTTCTAAATATTATGCCACTAACAACCATGGACCAATAAAAACAAATAGGTCACAAAAATCTTTTCCCGTGTAGGTGTGGTGGCAGGCTAAGGAACAACAACAGTGTTATCTGGATTCTGGCTGTTTCAGAAACACAACGAGTGACAAAGCAAAGTTCCTTAGCCTGGTATAAAGGTGACAAAATCACAATGGACAACAAAGAAAAATATCGTAAAGGTAAATCATGTAATGATATATTTATTTGAACGATATATTAAATGTGATAATCTGCACCGTAATCTAAGTTAAATCAGCCAATAATGAGATGATGATGTAATGATGATTTTGATTCTCACTTATTCAAAATTGTTGGCCAATTATATTCTTATGCCAAAAACACTACTAAAAATCTCTACATTCTTTGAATTACTTCGTATATATTAGTTTGGATTAAAAATAGTGTTTTGTTGGATGATAATACATTTGGTTATAACGCGGCTAACTCTATATTCACGGTTTCTGATTATTTACACAGCTTCAATTCAAATTTAAGAGAATGTCATTTAAAAAGCTGTTAAAATTGATTTTGAAATTTTTGTTGCCCACTTCATGGTCTGGTCTATCAAATTCAATTAGTGATAATTTTGAGTGAAAGAGAAATTCAGATGAAGATTACACTGGTAATCTAGTTGATAGAAAACTTACTAGTTGAACGTGATTTTTGTTGAGACATTTAGTAACTGCATCATTTTTTAAAGAAAATATCTGCATATTTTTCAATTCAAATTGTTTTCAAATAGCAGAATTTTTTTTTCATATACCCCCTTCTAGAAAATCATTTTTGACCATGTTTTCAGATCCGTCATTTTGAAAAGTTGATTTTATAATTATTTTTGAATTTGATTTTAAATGACTATTTTGACTAATTTGACTCCCTAACAATTATCGAAAAGATAGCTAGGGACTGGAAAAGTGATAAGTGTTGATATTTATTATATATTATGACTCGAGACGGTATAATTAGTAAATTTATTAAAAATTTAAACAAGAGTTATAAAGCTTTAGTTGGTAAAAAAATTCCACGATCGTCTCTATTTCTATCATATTTCTAACGACCATCACTCATCAAAATTCTATATAGTTGTCAGTATGTGCACTTTAAACAGGAATCATTCGTTTTTCATTTTACATTTTTTAATAAAAAAATTATTATACAGTAGATAAAATAATAATAAAATAAAATAAAATAAAATCCAAAGTATTCACTCTCATTTAAAAGTCCTTATGGTTATGCATGGGTGAATTACTTGGAATTTGTTATGTGCTTCCATGCTCATTTAAAAGTCCTCAAGGTTATGCATGTATGGAACGCATATCAAAATTGATTTTTAAAATAAACAAGTTGATTCTAATCCCATTTAAAAGTCCTCACGGTTATGCGTGGTTAGAAGATACTTGAATTCATTTTCTTAAATAAAATTGGAATACTACTAATCTCATTTAAAAGTCCTAATGTTTATGCATGGTTAGTAGATATTCAAATTCCTGATATAAATATACCACAAATAGACACAACTGTATGATTTTATATGATGACATCATTTCCACCATTCTAAAAGTGGAATATGCGCCTAACAAAGTATTTATGATTTTTGTTTGATTTTTTTATTGAAATTCAATATTTATATTCAATTGAGTTTTAATGTTGGATTAATATCGATCACTTTATCTCTATTTTCTCTAACACTATTACTCTTTTGCTGATAACAAAAGGGGGAGAGAAAAGTTAAGATTTTGTCAAATAAACTCAAGCAAAGGTCAAATATTTTCTATTTGCATCTAGGCTCATTTGCATATTTTTATGCATATATGTAGGGGGAGTTTTGTGTAGAGAGGAAGAATTTAAATAGGGGGAGCAATTAGAGTATATCAATGATCAAATACATTCAACATATTCAAAATCTTAAATATATGTTTGTTATCATCAAAAGGGGGAGATTGTTGAATATGCGATTATATGATTTTTGTTTGATGATAATAAACATATATATATATATATATATATTCATTTAAATGTACTTGTTAATGTACTATTTTATTTTTCATAGATTAAATAAATATTTGCTGAATAAAAATAAATAACACAGAATTTGAATTCAAACAGAAATTATATTCAAACAAATATTGTTACAATCTTTGAATAGTACAAAGTTCAAGCTCTCACTATATATATACAGTTTCAATTACAGTATAATTTTGATCACATCACGATTCACATTTACATTGGACCTCACTACATATCACTCATTCACTCAACTCGTATTCTATCTTCAACTTCACTCCAAATTGAATCCAACATCTGAGCAATCTGCAAAAATAAATATTGGTGCAGTAAAATTGAAAAGGAAATATTTATGCAGTATAAAAAAAAATGTGGATTTTGAAAGTAATATTTGCCTCGGTTATTTGGGTTGTTCGTCATCATTTAATTTTCAATTCATCATACACGAATAGCTTGTGACATACACAATGTTTCACTGTATATGCCACAAGGCCATGCACACCGATATATGCACTTGATAGATTTACAGGGACAGGTGAGCACATGTCAAACCCAAAATACCGGATTCAACTCAAGTGCAATAAAATAATGTCATAGCTTTCAGCATAAGGTCAAATCCGAGCTACAAGCTGGATTCAACTCAGGTGTAATTTGAAAAACAAATCAAAATGCAATCAAGTGGTCAAGACAGCTACATACAGTCTCAAGTGAAAGGTTAGACAGTCCATTCAGACCATCAAGCAAATTCATATCAAACAATGTCAGGAGACTCAGCATGTACATGATGGCAGCTGAAACACCAAAATAGCATACAAAACAACCAAGCACCATATATACAACAAACACATATCAGCCCATATGTCAACAGTCAATAGTGCACCACTGACCATACAACAAAGCTCAATCGAACTACAAATGCAGCAACCAAAACATACTTGAACCAATGGCCAGATCCAAACAACACAGTGCACAAGGGCAGTTGTACCAAAATAAGTGCAACACGGTGACAAGCTAACTACAGATTCAAATGTGTGACACACTTGTATACATTTATATGAACCAGACAAGCAACTAGTAGAGCAGGCTCGAATGACCAAGTGCATCAAAGATATGGCAACACAGCACAAAGACCAAGGCACGGTACACACTCAGTTTTAAATATATGAAGATAGTGTAGTCAAGGCAACATGAAATACAACAGACTCAAGTTTGCAACTCAACTTGAAGCCAATACACTAAGACATATGATACACCAAGTACAAGGCACAGTGAACAGTAAGATGGCCAAGTGACAACATGAAGGAACCAGACCACAAAGTCAAGCAGTGGACAGGAAAATCAAGCAACATGTATGCAACAGTCAACCGGCCAGAGTGTACATGAATTCAACTACAAGTGATACTAAGTAAACATGATGGCCATAATGAACAAAATCAAAAACGAAATAGAGATATGCTACAAGATGATCAGCCACCATATGTACAAAGAACTGGACAGGCTATAATGGATGATAGAACTCCAATGCAGAATAGTGAACAGCAAGTGGCCAAAGTAACAAGCCAGAGTGACTTCAATACAAAATACAAATCAAAGCCGTAATTAACAAGTAAACAACTGCAGTTCAAAGTATTGCCGAAGTCACCTGCGTTTCAAATTAAAATGACCAGAAACAATATTCAGTGCAATGGTGATGGCCGAAGATAATACAGAGTCGTGGAATCGCATACACAAAATCAAGTGACCAAAGTCAAATGCAAATCAAGCCGTGGTGGCCACGAAATCAAACAGTGCTGTGATGACCAAGAAAAATAGAAAACGAACCAAGTCAAAAATAAATACCGTGAGTGCCAAGCATTAATTTATATGAATTTGATAAAGTCAGAGAAATCATCAACATCCAAACAAAATCTAATGGCCGAAGCACAATATTGAAAAAATCAGACGAACGAAAAACAAGGAGATTGAATCCATATAAAAACCCACAATCGTCATCGGCAATTCGCAATCGAGTTCAAGCATTCAACCAGAAAACAAAAAGAGCAAAAATTACATACCGAATCCTTCTCGAACTCGATCAAATTCAAAGAAGTCGAAGTAAATAAAAGAGACCATCGATTGACAGAAATGGAACGCTGAATCGTCTATTCAATCGAGCATTTAAAGTCAGCGTCTTCAAATTTTACTGAAGCCCTAATTTTTGAAGGAAGAGGAACGAACGAGAAACGAGAGCCGCCATTATCACAAACATAAAGGAACGGGCCGATAAAAGATAAAGAGAAAGAATAATTTTGGGCCAGCCTTTATATTAGTTTTGGGGTTTATAATTATATAAGGCTCATAATTATAAATTAGGGTTTTGTTTTGTTTTTAAATTGTGTTTAAATTGTATTTTCAATTTTAAACCGTTGTAATTTCTAGTCGTGTGACTATGGGACAAACTACGTGGCGTAGTTTGAGAATTCGCAACTCAGTGGCTGAGTTGTGGCAGGGTTTTGAGCATAGAGTTAGGTTAGTCAGTAGCGGGAGTCGCGAGTTTACGTGTGTAAGCGCGTGACTACTTAATTTCTAGTAGAAACCTTGGGAGCAGCACGTAGGCAGAGTTTTGCCGAAGCTGGGTAAATTCTGTGTCATTCTATTTCTGCATTTATTATTCTGCTATTATCTATGTTTCTATTATTTTGATATATTTGTGTTGAAATAATTTTATAAGAATCCGCAATTAATTTTGATAATTAATTGCATCACCCTATTCACCCCCCCTCTAGGGTGAAATCGATCCTACAGAACCTTCCATGGTTGAAGTATATTGCCTGAAATTTGTTGGGGATTTTGCGGTTCGAGGCGAATTTGATGGCGATTATGATGAAGATAATGTGATAACGCGGCTTTCTAACTCCAGAAAGACGTGTCATCAAAAATAAAGAAAGGGATAGAAATAGAAAAGAATAGAAAGAAAGAATAACAACATCAGAATCTCACAGCGGAATGGAACAAAATATAATACATCAACATAATTATTACATAGTTATATACATCAGAGTTATACAATATCATACAACAAGACAGCCATATACATGTCTGTCAGAACATACATCTCAAATACATCATATACTAACTAACACAGCGAAACTATATAGATAGCTAAATACGTCTGGTCTTCTGCTCCAACTCCTTCAGAAAACTCTATGCTCCGAACACCTATCACTTGGCTACTCATAAAAATTTGAGTACCCAAAAGTTTATGAAAAACAAAATATAAACTCCGGGTCAGACATGGGTCTGGTATGAGTAAACGGGTTAAAGTTGTTTAACTTTGAAAATCATTTAAAATAAAGGTATCACGTAAGACTTCCCATACATAAATACAGGTAAGTTTTTACCTTACGCTAACCAAAACATTTTATAGGAAATTCAATGATATTATAATGGAGTCTAGGGTTTTCAAGTAAAATACAGAAATAGCTGAAATGCTTACATCTCACATTCCAACGTAGTTGGGCACAATCAAAACGTACGACGCTTATTGGAAATTGGATCCCATACAATGGCAGGGCTACTGGGGTATCGTCCGTCACAGTACGTGGCCTAGATCACCGTACCGAGGAGCCACCCTAACTCCCCTGCAACACAAGGCCGGAACTATTCCTTACTGAACAATCCCGAACAAGATACCCCCGCAGTTGGCTGTAGACCAACCGCCCACACAGCCGAATAAAAGGGACATCTAGACAGGGGTATGCCTCGTCCTGCTTAGGCATGACCCACCTAACCTTGCTGCACATCCCCTGTTTTAGCCATTCCCGGTTGATGAGGCTTGAGGCTGCGTTTATCTTTATAAAACATATCTCTTAGAATGCTCGTCGTCCGCCTGACGATGTGCAGAAAGCATTCAATCCATACAAGTTCGTTCCGTGTTCGAACGAAACCGAAGGCATTTTCTCGTTACACTCGTTTTGGAATCACCCTCAGAGTTAACGACGATAACCCTTGCATTCTGAAAACACCATCTCGATCTTCACTTGAGATTACATGACTTATCGTTTAGTTTGGATCGATGTGGATTTCAGATTATCAATTGATACCCGATCCCGGTCTCATCGAAATCCAAACGCCATTTTAAAGGCCAAGTTGTCTAATTAACTTATACAGTTTAAATTCAACAATTGAACTCATATAGCAATTTAACACAGATAAATAACATCGGATAAATCATATAGCAATTTAACACAGATAAATCATACACAATCATCACAGATATATCCAGAATATCACAGAACATCACAGGACATAAATAAACATCACAGGCAACCAAATAGAATCGTTGATTCATATCAACATTTAGTTTGATTTATTTTCAACTTAAATACTTGCTTAAGAGTAAACTATATTTTATTCTTGCTTAATCAATTACTAATTAATTAACTTATTCCAATTTATTAATTACTTATTAATTATTCATTTAATTAATTAATTAATTCTTAATTACTAATCAATAACCTTAATTATTGATTTATAAAACTCAATTACAAATTTAATTATTATTAATTGCTTAATTAATCATTAATTATTAATTAACTTAATCGTTTAATTCTTAATTAGTTATTTAATCAGTTAACTACAATTTGTTAATTAATCAACTTCAAATTAAATTCTTAATTACAAATGATTTTATACAAGATTATCATTAAAATCTTTAATTACAAATTTAATTACATTTTGAACTACTTATTCAATTACAATTATAAAATTTATTACATTCATAATTTACTTTGAATTTAACTTAATTACTCTTCTTTGTTTTCTATAAAACTTTAAAGTTCTTCTTGGCTTAAACAGTTTGTAAACATTATCAACTTGATTAATACTTAGCTTATATAACTATATACTTAAACTTAATATAGTTGGCAAACTTCTGGAATTAAAACCCGAAGTCAACAACGTGCTCAACTCGGGTAGAACTCGAGACCACCCAGTATTTCTCTCGCGTTCCTCCCTACCCTTCTCTTCTTCTTCCCCTGTTCTTACTCTTCTATTTTTTTTAAGGTCTTAAGTTTAAAACTGTTAAAACTAATTAACACACGCGCCTTCTCAATCTCGACCAGGAACGCAAGCAAATTCGAGATTCACTCGAGTCGACAATGTCCAAAATCTTCCCCGCTGTCGTGCACGTACACGGCGGTTCGCCACCGCTCCAACGCCACTTGCCTCCACCAACAAACCTCACAGTTTCCCCTCAATCGAAATCACAACCCTGAAAACGCGATAAACCTGGGATCGAAGAAAAGCCTGAAAAGTCGAACTATTACAAACTCGATAGACAAAAATCCCCTCGTCCTCACGATCGTGATCACCTGAGACGACGTGGCTTCGGCCATGCCTTGCCGACAACACTCTCGAGCACCCTCCCAAGTCTCATGGCACTCGGTTGAGCCATGGCGTCGCGTTCATCAACGAACCGAACCCAAAAGCAATGAACCCATAAACCCTAAAATTGATTCCCATCAACAAATCGTGCATTCGAAATTTTTTTTAAATATTTTTCTGTTGATCTCACATCAACACTCAAGCTTCATGACAAATTTCATCAAAAATTATTGGATGAATCATATGATATTCATATAAAAGCAATTTTGGTTCACTGACTAACTGTTCTATGCATAGTTGTCCAAAAATTATAAATTTTTTCTTAAAAATCATAGTTTTGTATGTTGTTTCAAATTATATGTTCAAGTTTACAATTCGAGATATTCGAATTTTTGATCTTTATTTTATTTTTACTGTAAATATGTGTTTACAGTTCTTATATCTCACAGCTTACTAAAAATATATCCAAATCTTAATCCTAAACTGAAACAAATTTATTTAGTTGAGTTACTAATTAAAGGAAATGATTTTATATAAAAAGTAGGATGTATTCTCTGTTTTTCTTTGCCTCAGCAAAAATTTAAAACCTGTAAGAACATAATATGCAGGACTTACAGTAAATAGTAAAGCATTCCAGAACATTAAGCATCAGCATATCAATTTATCATGAATCACTTATTTAAAGTTAAATTTTGAATAAGTTTACTCACCTAGTTACTGTTGAAACAGAGAGTATTGGATGATGATAGAAGACAACAGTTTGAAGTTTTGAATTCTGTAACTCTTCTTTGCTTCCTGAATTTTTATTTGAACTTGAAAATATGAAATTTTGTTTATACTTCTCTTGCTTTTCAGATTTTGTTTAAGTTATGGAATGAACTAAATGGAATGATAAACATATCTATATATGGCTTTGAACAAGATACCTTCTGGAACAAGCCTTAGCTTGATATAATATCGTGCTTTATTATATATTTTTTATGTACTAAAACCTGAGATGATTTGAGTATTTCGGCTGGAAGATATTTTTTTTTTAGATAGAAAATTGTGCTAATTAATGTATATGTTTACACTTATGTTAACACAAAATAAATGTTTGCTGACACATGAATATGGTACAAATATATTTGCAGGTTTATGTTTGTACTAATATGTTTCATATAGGTTTACACTTATAATGCTTTGCTGACAAATTTTGCTTATTTTGCAAAGATACTTACTGATCTTGTACTTGTACAAAGATGTTTGTCTTATTATTTTTTTAATTGAACACTTAGCTTTCTTAAACATATAAAGTTTGCAGACAAGTTAATTTTGCATATGAATTCTGCTTTTTCTGATTTCATATTTTATATTTACATAGTTACATTTTTATTTATATCTTATATTCATGTTATAATTTTGTACTTATGTTTGTAGACTTATGTTTATAACCATATTTTATGTTATACTTATATTAAATATTTATAAGCTTATTTCATTTTAATTATAAAAGCTATTGTCAGAAACATTTCTTGATCTTATTTTTATTCAAAGTTAAATTTTCCAATATTTGATTTGTAATGTATTTATATTTAATATGAATATAATTGTGTTATTGTACTTGTTATCATTATTAACTGCATTCATATCTCTGATATTAAATGTCATTCATACATAACTTTTAATTTAATTGAATAAAACAGATTTAATTTTAAATATTGTTAAAAGAGTCTATTTTACATTTTGAAATTATAAATTCCTTTATAATACATATACAACTAATAATATCCAACATCTTATTTATTTCAAAATGAAAATCTTGTATTTTATTTAAATTTGATTAAAACTTATTATAATAATAAGGTCAAAATTCCGGGATGTCACATTCCTTCCCCCTTAAAAGAATTTCGTCCCTGAAATTTAAACAATAGTTAATTTCAAAAACTTAATATTAACAATCTAAACATACATATCATCCATACAAAACAAACAATCAAACAGTCAATTCTAACAGCATCACTAGTTATCCGGACATAAATTTGGATAAGCTTTTCCAAAACTATCGAGAGTTTCCCAGGTACAATCTCTGGGATCCTCACTCCATTGCACATTGACGAGTTTCACCACTTTGTTCCTGAGTTGCTTCTCGTCTTGATCTACAATCTGAACAGGATCTCTAACCACAGTCAGGTTGGGTTCTACTTCTAAATCTTCCTGAACAACCGGTTCTATCACTAATGATGGGTCATGAATATATTTCCTTAAATGAGACATATGGAATACATTGTGAATCCCTGACATCCGTTCTGGCAATTCAATCCTGTAGGCTACAGTTCCAATTCTTTCCAACACTCGGAATGGACCAATATATCTCGGAGCAAGTTTTCCCGTCTTCCCAAATCTTATAGCACCTTTGATTGGGGAAACTTTGACAAAAACTAACTCCCCGATCTCAAATTCCAATGGTCTTCGTCTCTTATCTGCATATTTCTTCTGTCAATCTTGAGCAGCTTTCATCCTTTTCTTAATAAGCTCAACCTTCGCAGAAGCTTCACGAATTAGATCGGGTCCGATTACAAGTCGATCATTCGATTCAATCCAACAAGATGGGGATCTACACGGTCTTCCATACAGAGCTTCATAAGGAGCCATCTTAATACTCGCTTGGTAACTGTTATTATAGGAAAATTCCACTAGATGAAGATGGTCTTCCCATGATCCACCAAAATCCAATACATAAGCTCGCAACATATCTTCCAGAATTCGATTAAGCCTTTCCGTTTGTCCGTCCGTCTGAGGATGATAGGCTGTACTTAATCTCAAACTTGTTCTCGTTGCTGATTGCAGAGCTTCCCAGAATTTGCTAGTGAAAATAGGATCACGGTCACTTACTATTCTAACAGGAACACCATGCAATCTGACTATCTCCTTCAAGAAAATTTCTGCCAAGGAAACTGCAGTACAAGTCGCCTTAACTGGAATAAAATGGGCACTCTTCGTTAAACGATCCACAATAACCCATATTCCTTCATTTCCTTTCCTGGTTCTAGGCAAACCGTCGATGAAGTCCATCGAGATCATCTCCCACTTCCAATCTGGAATTTCCAAAAGTTGCAATAGTCCAGCAGACTTTTGTTGATCTCCCTTCACTTGCTGGCAGATGGCACAACTATTTACAAAAGCAGCTACATCCTTCTTCATATTCGGCCACCAGAAAACTCTCTTCATATCTTTATACATCTTCGAGATTCCTGGGTGAATATTCAATTTGGAACGATGACACTCAGCTAAAACTTCTTGCCTTAGTCCATCTATATTAGGCACACACAAATGACCATTAATCCTTAAAGCACCTTTATCGTCTATCATGAAATCCGAATATCGCCCGTCTTTAGTACCAAGAATTATTTCCTCAAAAGATTTATCCTCCATTTGCTTACTAATGATCTTTTCTTGGAGAGATGGAACGACTTCCAAAAGAGATAAAACAGCATTTCTACTAAGAGCATCAGCCACGACATTCGCTTTTCCCGGAGTATACAAAATATCCAGATCATAAGATGCCAAAAATTCGACCCATCTCTGCTGTCTCAAATTAAGATCTTTTTGAGAGAAAATATATTTCAACGGTTTGTGATCCGTGAATAACTCAAACTTTTCTCCCAAAATATAATGTCTCCAGATCTTCAAAGAAAAAACAATAGCTAACAGTTCTAGATCATGCGTAGCATAGTTCTTCTCATGAGACTTCAATTACCGACTAGCATACGCAATTACTCTGCCATTTTGCATCAGAGCTGCTCTCAGTCCAACTAAACATGCATCCGTATATACTTCAAATTTGCTCTTTCCATCCGGAATAGCAAGTACTGGTGCACTAGTTAGCCTTGTCTTCAATTCCTGAAAAGCTTCTTCACACTGAGGTGTCCACTTGAATTTAGCTCCTTTCCTAGTCAGCTTGGTCAGATGCGAAGAAATTTTGGAATAATCCTTAATGAATTTTCTGTAGTAGCCAGCCAAACCCAGAAAACTGCGAACTTCCGTCGGTGACTCCGGCTGTTTCAATTGCAAAATAGTTTCAACCTTTGCTGGATCTACTGAAATGCATTTACCAGAAACAATGTGCCCTAAAAATTTGAATTTAATTCCCAAAAATGGCACTTTGAAAACTTTGCCTTCAACACATGCTTCCTCAGAGTCTCCAATACAATCCTCAAATGCTGCCTGTGCTCCTCTTCCGATTTGGAGTACACCAAGATATCATCAATGAATACCAAAACAAACTTATTCAACACATCTCTAAAGACTCGGTTCATGAGGTCAACAAAATAGGCAGGCGCATTGGTTAATCCGAACGGCATAACCAACCACTCATAAAAACAATTTGGTTCCCTAAATGCTATTAAGGGAATACTATCTTCAGCTACTCTTAATTGATGGAAACCTGAAGCTAGATCTAGTCGAGAAAAGATAGAAGCTCCATGCAGCTGGTCAAAAAGAACATCGATGCGAGGAAAAGGATATTTGTTTCGAATGGTCACTTTGTTCAATTCTCTATAATCAACACAGAACCTTAGCGAACCATCCGATTTGGTGACAAACACTACAGCAGAGCCCCAAAAAGAAAAACTGGGTCTAATCAAACCCTTCTCCAAAAGATCTTGCGTCTGCTTAATCAACTCTTCTCTTTCTCTAGGAGGCATTCTCCTACTGGGTTGAATCACTGGCATTGCTCCTGGAATCAAATCAATACGAAAATCAATCTCTCGATGTGGCGGAAGACACTTAATTTCTTCAAAAACATCAGGAAAATCTTGAACCACGTCGATTTCCTCAACTTTCTCTTGAGAAGTCTCAACTCCTAGCAAAAGACTACTCAAGTGAAATCCAGAACTATCGCACGACAATTTGGTAATCCTACCCAAATCAGTCTCCAATGAAACTGTCCTCTCATCACAATCAGGACTGCTTTATACTTATCGAGCCAATCCATTCCCAAAATAAGATCAAATCCTTTTAAATTTAACACATACGGGTCACAAGAGAAACTGTGGGACAAATAAGAAAGCTTCAAGTCCTTACAGATCGTATCCAATTTTGTTGCTCCACCAATAGGATTAGATACAATAATGGGTCGATCCACGGTACTAAGGTTAAGAGAAAACTTTTCTACCGAATCCAGAGATATGAAACTAAAAGATGCACCCGAATCAAACAAAACCTTAATATATTTATATGAAAATACAAATACGCACTCTCAAGATAAATATTACTCCAGAGCCTAGGTACTCGCTCAACCTAATGCTCTGATACCAGCTGTGACGACCCGGCTTTCTAACTCCACAAAGATGTGTCATCAATAAGAAAGAAAGGGATAGAAATAGAAAAGAATAGAAAGAAAGAATAACAACATCAGAATCTCACAGCGGAATGGAACAAAATATAATACATCAACATAATTATTACATAGTTATATACATCAGAGTTATACAATATCATACAACATGACTGTCATATACATGTCTGTCAGAACATACATCTCAAATACATCATATACTAACTAACACAACGAAACTATATAGATATCTCATACTTCTGGTCTTCTGCTCTAACTCCTCCAGAAAACTCTATATTCCGAATACCTATCACTTGGCTACTCATAAAAATTTGAGTACCCAAGAGCTTATGAAAAACAAAATATAAACTCCGGGTCAGACATGGGTCTGGTATGAGTAAACGGTTAAAGTTGTTTAACTTTGAAAATCATTTAAAATAAAGGTATCACGTAAGACTTCCCACACATAAATACGGGTAAGTTTTTACCTTACGCTAACCAAAACATTTTATAGGAAATTCAGTGATATTATAATAGTGTCTAGGGTTTTCAAGTAAAATACAGAAATAGCTGAAATGCTTACATCTCACATTCCAACGTAGTTGGGCACAATCAAAACGTGCGACGCTTATTGGAAATTGGATCCCATACAATGGCAGGGCTACTGGGGTAC
The DNA here is from genome assembly GCA_030765085.1 of Allium cepa. Classification (NCBI taxonomy): domain Eukaryota; kingdom Viridiplantae; phylum Streptophyta; class Magnoliopsida; order Asparagales; family Amaryllidaceae; genus Allium; species Allium cepa. The sequence goes on from CM060940.1 coordinate 859,168,784, forward strand.
CACCTGTCATAGTACGTGGCCTAGATCACCGTACCGAGGAGCCACCCTAACTCCCCTGCAACACAAGGCCGGAACCATTCCTTAATGAACAGTCCCGAACAAGATCACCCCGCAGTTAGCTGTAGACCAACCGCCCACACAGCCGAATAAAAGGGACATCTAGACAGGGGTATACCGCGTCCTGCTTGGGCATGACCCACCTAACCTTGCTGCACATTCCCTGTTTTAGCCATTCCCGGTTGATGAGGCTTGAGGCTGCGTTTACCTTTATAGAACATATCTCTTAGAATGCTCATCGGCTGCCTGACGATGTGCTGAAAGCATTCAATCCATACAAGTTCGTTCCGTGTTCGAACGAAACCGAAGGCTTATCTCGTTACACTCGTTTTGGAATCACCCTCAGAGTTAACGACGATAACCCTTGCATTCTGAAAACACCATCTCGATCTTCACTTGAGATTACACGACCTGTCGTTTAGTTTGGATCGATGTGGTTTTCAGAATATCAATTGATACCCGATCCCGGTCTCATCGAAATCCAAACGCCATTTTAAAGGCCAAGTTGTCTAATTAACTTATACAGTTTAGATTCAACAATTGAATTCATATAGCAATTTAACACGGATAAATAACATCAGATAATCATATAGCAATTTAACACAGATAAATCATACACAATCATCACAGATATATCCAGAATATCACAGAACATCACAGGACATAAATAAACATAAGAGGCAATCAAATAGAATCATTGATTCATATCAACATTTAGTTTGATTTATTTTCAACTTAAATACTTGCTTAAGAGTAAACTATATTTTATTCTTGCTTAATCAATTACTAATTAATTAACTTATTCCAATTTATTAATTACTTATTAATTATTCATTTAATTAATTAGTTAATTCTTAATTACTAATCAATAATCTTAATTATTGATTTATAAAACTCAATTACACATTTAATTATTATTAATTGCTTAATTAATCATTAATTATTAATTAACTTAATCGTTTAATTCTTAATTAGTTATTTAATCAGTTAACTACATTTTGTTAATTAATCAACTTCAAATTAAATTCTTAATTACAAATGATTTTATACAAGATTATCATTAAAATCTTTAATTACAAATTTAATTACATTTTGGACTACTTATTCAATTACAATTATAAAATTTATTACATTCATAATTTACTTTGAATTTAATTTAATTACTCTTCTTTGTTTTCTGTAAAACTTTAAAGTTCTTCTTGGCTTAAACAGTTTGTAAACATTATCAACTTGATTAATACTTAGCTTATATAACTATATACTTAAACTTAATATAGTTGGCAAACTTCTGGAATTAAAACCCGAAGTCAACAACGTGCTCAACTCGGGTAGAACTCGAGACCACCCAGTATTTCTCTCGCGTTCCTCCCTACCCTTCTCTTCTTCTTCCCATGTTCTTGCTCTTCTGTTTCTTTTTTTTAAGGGCTTAAGTTTAAAACTGTTAAAACTAATTAACACACGCGCCTTCTCAATCTCGACCAGGAACAAACCCGAAGTCATTAGCAAGCAAATTCGAGATTCACTCGAGTCGACAATGTCCAGAATCTTCCCCGCCGCCGTGCACCTGCACGACGGTTCGCCACCGCTCCAACGCCACTTGCCGCCACCAACAAACCTCACAGTCTCCCCTCAATCGAAATCACAACCCAGAAAACGCGATAAACCTGGGATCGAAGAAAAGCCTGAAAAGTCGAGCTGTTACAAACTCGATAGACAAAAATCCCCTCGTCCTCACGATCGCGATCACCTGAGACGACGTGGCTTCGGCCGTGCCTTGCCGACAACACTCTCGAGCACCCTACCAAGTCTCATGGCACTCGGTTAAGCCATGGCGTCGCGTTCGTCAACGAACCGAACCCAAAATCAATGAACCCATAAACCCTAAAATTGATTCCCCTCAACAAATCGTGCATTCGAATTTTTTTTAAATATTTTTCTGTTGATCTCACATCAACACTCAAGCTTCATGACAAATTTCATCAAAAATTATTGGATGGATCATCTGATATTCATATAAAAGCAATTTTGGTTTACTGACTAACTGTTCTATGCATAGTTGTCCAAAAATTATAAATTTTGTCTTAAAAATCATAGTTTTGTATGTTGTTTCAAATTATATGTTCAAGTTTACAATTCGAGATATTCGAATTTTTGATCTTTATTTTATTTTTACTGTAAATATGTGTATACAGTTCTTATATCTCACAGCTTACTAAAAATATATCCAAATCTTAATCCTAAACTGAAACAAATTTATTTAGTTGAGTTACTAATTTATTTATATTTAATATGAATATAGTTGTGTTATTGTACTTGTTATCATTATTAACTGCATTCATATCTCTGATATTAAATGTCATTCATACATAACTTTTAATTTAATTGAATAAAACAGATTTAATTTTAAATATTGTTAAAAGAGTCTATTTTACATTTTGAAATTATAAATTCCTTTATAATACATATACAACTAATAATATCCAACATCTTATTTATTTCAAAATGAAAATCTTGTATTTTATTTAAATTTGATTAAAACTTATTATAATAATAGGGTCAAAATTTTGGGATGTCACAGATAATGTTGTACTAGCGACTTCAAGGATCTATGGAATAGATTCTTTTAGATAATAGTTCAACCCACCAGGTACAAACGGGTTATTGAACTATCGACTTTCAGGATTCAATGAAGCCTTATAACAACGTAATCGGATTCAAAGTTTGTACGAATTTGATCCGACCTAGAACACTTTAGAACGGTTTCTGATGATGCAATTTGTAGAGAAAGAGATGAAGATGAAGAAAAGAGCAATTCTGCAACAGTTTATAAATTTGCAACACTTTGGAGGCGTCACAAAACAGAGCAATGGTTTCTGGGCATCGTAGAACTGCTGTGGGAAGAAGAAGAAGATTCGGAACCGTTTGCAACATTTTCTAGGCATTGCTATTTATAAATGTGGAGAGGTGTCTATTCGCGAAGTGTCAGACCGTTTGCGACGGTTCGCAACTGTTACGAACGGCTATATCATCTAAACGTCGTGTCTATTCATTTGCAACGTTCAGAAAAAACGTTATAAATTCCCGCCTTTTATTCAAACTTAGAAATTCGGTTCTGGGTCCCTAACAGACTGAAATTCGACCCGTTACTGTTCGCATATGATCCAAAAATATTTGCGGATCCGAAACCCGTACCCGACCCGGTTCGGTCGAATGGTGGCGGCGCACATGATGTTGCATGACTTCTCTCCTCACAACAAAGCAAACAAGTGGGAGCCCCAAGGCCCTAACATCCACATGAAAGAGCTATACTTATACAAAATACCCAAAGCTATTTTAAAATTTTACAACATGGACTCACTCGAAAGATATGAAGTAATAGCTGATGAAAGCTGCCTATGATTATGAATGGGAAAAGTGCAAAAGTGATCTAATATCTCCAAAATATTATAAACTTTAGTGGTGGAGTAATATTCTTGGTATTTTTTCATTTCAACTATCACATAGCGTACATATATGATAGCATGATTTCGCAGGTCAATACCATACATGCACACCTTGACTAACATCAAATAGAATATCTGATATATTGAACGATGGGTATAACAAAGTAGATATATGGAACACAATGAGATGTAAATAGTGCCGTTGGGAAATTTTCAACCCAGTTTGTAGAACCACATGATAAACAGAGATTGAAAATTTTCAACATCATGAGAAGTTGAACAAAATATAAGTTGCATCTTTGATGGCAAGTGGTCTAATGTATAGTAGTGCATATTTGTCTATATGAAAGTACGATGGCAATATAATTGAGTGTTAAGATATGGACCTTAGTAAAAGGACTACCAGCGATAGTCCAAAAATATCTTATATATTTGTAAAAAATGTACGCAATTATCGAGATAGTATCCAATACAAACAAACCAGTATGTAATATGTAACATTGTAAATGGGCCAAGCCAATATGTCCAGTATTCTCATTTACAGTATTTAGTAAATACAGAGGTCTGTACAACGTTATGATATACAATTTTCATTTGTAAAAACTTCTCAAGAGAAATAAAAAAAATTATTCATTTCTTAAACATGGTATCAGAGCCATACATTGCTTAACAGCATATGCTTTATCATTGTTCGATCAGAAATCATCTCATCAGAATAAATTTCATCATCTGAGATTTGATTATATACAGTTTAACAACTGTATATAATTCTTTGAAAGGAAATCTTATCATTTAGTACTGTGCCGTGCCAAAAGAAGACAATATCAGAAAAAATCTCATCATATATCATCTTCTTGGTTGCACCAATACTATCAGAGTCATAAAAGATTCAGTTTGCCTAACCTGAATTGCCGGGCCAAGAAGACTGCCTGTCAGTGGTCATCATCCAGCCAGTCTTCGGCTGCAATTTTTTAAATTCTGGTGAATCTTGCCACTAATCATCACCTTTTGCATCAACATCTCCACTGATGACTGAAGATAATGAAAACGGTGTTGTCTCACCCACATCTGCATCACGATCCACCCATAACCAACTCAGTGCCTCTCAAGAACTTCTCAAAACCATCATTAAACCACATAGCCAGATTATAACCACCCCACTTGATGAAAGTAACTATTTTCTCTGGAAGTTTCAAGTGGAGACCGCAATAAAAGCCTATGGTCTACATGAATATGTTCTTGGAACCATCATTAAGCCACCAAGATTCACTGCAGATGCACAAGGGAAGTTAATAGATAATCAAGAATACATTACACATGAAAGACAAGATAGTTTGGTTAGTTCTTGGCTGTTATCCTCAATAAGTGCTAGTCTTTTTCCACAATTAATTGGTTGCAAAACTGCCCATGAAATATGGCATACAGTAGAGCAAGTTTTTAGTTCCCAATCTGCAGCAAGAATTATGCAGTATAAAAGACAATTGCATAACTTGAAGAAAGGCAATCAAACTATGAGAGAATACTTGTCCAAAACTAAAGTAGTATGTGATCAGTTAGCCTCTGCAGGCCATAATGTAAGTTATACAGAGCAAATATTATATTTGCTAAGTGGATTAGATGAGGAATATGAATCAGTTGTTGCTGTGATATCATCAACAGAGAGGTTGCCAACTTTACAATACGTACATTCTATATTACTAGCACATGAAGGGAGAATAGAGCAAAAAAGACCAACAAATCTTGAATACTCTGCAAATTATATTACTAATAACAAAGGAAGAAATCAAGAAAGAAACTACAACAACAAGAATCAATCCAACAGTGGTCAAAGGGGTGGTCAGATTACAGATCAAGAGGAAGATGTGGTAGATGGAACGATACTAACAATAATAATAGAACAAGATGTCAGATCTGCGAGAAATATGGGCACACAGCAAACAAATGATATTTCAGACTTGATGCTAACTATATACCTTCTCAACAAAGTACTAGCAATTCAAGACAAAATAATCCTACTGCAAACATGGTGGATGTTCAGCAAGGATGCAAGGAACAACCAGAAAATACAAACAATCATTTAGCAAAAGTAGAAGACATTCAAGATGACAGTTGGTACCCAGACTCTGGAGCAACCAACCATGTTACAAACAATCTCAACAATCTGAACCTTGGAAACAAGGAATACAGAGGTAAACATTTATTATACATGGGTAATGGTAGAGCAACACACATAACACACACTGGAAATGCAAGTATTACAGGTGCAAGGCAACTATATCTCAACAATCTTTTAAGAGTACCAGTCATTAGGAAGAACCTAATGAGTGTCTCATAATTTTCTAAAGACAATAATGCATATTTTGAATTTCATCCAAAATTTTGTCTTGTGAAAGATGCTCTAACAGATGAAATTCTTTTGAAATTAAGAAAATGTGAAAGTATGAATAGCTGGTGTAACATGTCTGAAACAAAACTTACTGAAAATTGTAATAATTATGATGTTTGGCATGCAAGATTGGGTCATCCCAACATGAAAATTGTGAGACATGTTCTGAGTAATGATAATAAAATTCATGTTGAAAATATTCCTTCATTTTACACCTGCGCCTATTGTCCAATGGGCAAAAGCCATAAACTTGCATTTCCAAATTCAAGCACTGAGTATAATAAGCCACTAGAACTTATTGCTACAAATTTATGGAGACCAGCCCCAATATCTACTGACTATGGCTATAAGTATCATATTTCATTTATTGATGCATTTTCTAGATATGTGTGGATTTATTTTCTAAAAGCAAAATCTGAGACTTGCAATGCAGTAATACAGTTTATAACAAGTGTTGAGAAACAAATAAACTGTCAAGTAAAAATTATTCAGACTGATGGTGGTAAGGAGTTTCTACCACTTAAGGAATTCTTTCAAAAGAAAGGGATAAATCACAGGACAACTTGTCCACATACCTTTGAACAGAATGGTCTAATTAAGAGGAAGCACATGCATATTGTAGAGACAGGGTTGACTCTACTTGCTCAGGCATCTATACCTCTAAAATTCTGGCCTAACGCTTTCTCAACAGCTGTATATCTTATCATCAGATTACCAACCAAAGTCCTATAATTCAAAAGTCCAATTGAAACACTGACAAAGATCAGGCCAGAGTATCAGAATTTAAGGGTATTTGGATGCCTGTGCTTCCCCTGTTTGAGACCCTACGATATTCATAAATTGCAGTTCACGTCTGCCCCCTGCACATTCTTAGGATATGCAAACAATCAAAAAGGTTACAAATGTCTTGATAATAAAGGTAGAATATATATATCAAAACATGTAACATTTAATGAGTCTGAATTTCCTTTTAGCAAGTCAGAAAATAACATTACCAAAAAGCTTCACAATCCAAAAATATCCATACCTCCAATACCTGAAATTACCATACCAGTGGAGAGGCAGATGACCCAGAATGAGAACAATGCAGTTCAACAGCAACAAATAACCAGAAATGTCTCAAGTCATAACCAGAATGAAGAATCTAAAGGCTCATATCAGTCTCCACAACAAGACAATATTGATCATGCAGACCACTACCCAGTATTGGATGATTCTGAACCATCCAATACTCAGCAGGCAAGTACAATGAAGGATAGAGCTCAACATATTGATCCTGCAAACAGTGGTCACCGCATGATAACAAGATCAAAAAGTGGTATATTTAAACCAAAAATATACAATGCAGAACTACTCAATGAAGAACTCAGTACTTATTATCAAGCATCACAAAATGACAAGTGGAAGACAGCTATGAAGGAAGAGTATGATGCACTTACAAGAAACAAAACATGGGATCTTGTTCAGTTACCTGAACATAAAAACATCATAGGTTGTAAATGGACTTACAGGCTAAAGAAAAATCCTGATGGTATAATTCTAAAATACAAGGCTAGATTGGTAGCTAAAGGATATTCACAACAAAGTGGTTTTGATTTTACTAAAACTTTCTTTCCACTTGTGAAACCATCTACTATCAGAAATGTATTAACCATAGCCTTGTATAAGAATTGGACAATCAAACAATTAGATGTAAATAATGTCTTTTTAAATGGTGTATTGCAGGAGGAGGTGTACATGGAGCAACCACCAGGATTTAAACAACAGGGAAATGAAGGTTTGGTGTGCAAATTAAACAAAGCAATCTATGGACTCAAGCAGGCACCAAGAGTGTGGTTTGACAAACTGAAACAAACTCTAGCCAGCCTCAATTACATCTCAACAAAATCAGATAACTCTCTCTTTATTAATTTTTCTGATACAACTGTTACTTGCATACTTATTTATGTTGATGATTTTATAATTACAGGTAACAGTGAATCAGAAATCAACAAGGTCACACAACAACTGAATAAAGAGTTCTCAATCAAAGACTTAGGAGAACTAAACTATTTTCTTGGCATAGAGGTTAAAAGAACATCTGACAACAAACTACACTTGTGTCAAAGAAAGTATATCACAAAAATTTTGATAAAGGCAAAAATGGATAAGGCAAATTCTCTCCCAACACCAATGACTAGCAATCTGCGCTTATCAAAAAATAAAGGGGAGCCAATTGAAAATGAGAAACTATACAGAAGTATTGTTGGAGCACTACAATATGCAACAATAACAAGGCCAGATATATCATACAGTGTCAACAAAGTTAGTCAATTCATGCAAAAGCCACTGGATAATCACTGGAAGGCAGTTAAAAGAATACTGAGATACCTTAAAGGCACCATAAATCAGGGACTTGTTCTACATGCAAGCAACAGATTCAATATAAATGGCTACGCAGATGCAGACTGGGCCACTGATAGTGATGATAGAAAATCAACAACTCGATATTGTATCTTTTTAGGAAAAAAACCCAATCTCATGGTGTGCTAAGAAACAACCAACAGTGTCTAGATCTAGTACAGAAGCAGAGTACAGAAGTGTGGCAAGTGCAACAGCAGAGATTATGTGGGTGGAATAACTGTTAAAGGAATTACATATCAAAACGGACACTATAGCAACCATTTGGTGTGACACTCTCAGCACTATATCACTCACCGCAAATCTCGTATTACATTCCAGAACCAAGCACATGGAACCGGACTTGTATTTCGTTCGTGAGCAAGTGATAAAGGGAAAATTGAAAGTCAATCACATACCTTCCTCTTACCAGAAAGCAGATGTTTTTACGAAAGCACTTTCAAAAATCAACTTTACCAGATTCAGAAATGAATTGAATATAGACGAAGCAAGCCCAAAGTCAAATTGCAGAGCTTCAAATTATCTGCCAGCAACAGAGGGATCTGAAGTTTGCTCGTCAAAGCCTCAACTATTCCAGATCCATCAACTATTCCAGATCTGAGGTCTGCTTTTCGAAACGAAGCCTCAACCTTCCAGATACATCACCCATTCCAGATCTGAGGTCTGCTTTCCGAAACGAAGCCTCAACCTTCCAAGATCGAACAAACTATGTTGTTTCATTTTCAAAACATTCACTTTCTGTCAGATCTGAGTCTCTTCGACCTGATAAGACTCTACTGAAGTAAAGCCTTACCAGATTAGAAGAAAATTTATGAAAAAATTTCGTAGGATTTTCTCTTGCGGCGGCCATTATTGATGCTCAAAAACCCTAACCCTCGAACTAGTTTGAGGGGAGGTATCGAGATAGTATCCAATACAAGCAAACCAGTATGTAATATGTAACATTGTGAATGGACCAAGCCCATATGTCCAGTATTCTCATTTACAGTATTTAATATAAATACAGAGATCTGTACAACGTTATGATATACAATTTTCATTTGTAAAAACTTCTGAAGAGAAATAAAACAAATTATTCATTTCTTCAACAGTAATCATATTGACTTAACACTAAGGAAGTGACATAAGCTGATATGCCAGAGAGATCTAAGTTGGATGAAAATTATAAATAATACAATGGGTATGAAAAAATAATGACATTGATATCTATTCTTCATAAATAGAGAATGAAAAGGCACCTAAGTACATCTTTAACTAAAGCGAGCATATTTCTGAACATTTGGCCCACACTATGTAGAAATTAGAAGCTTCAATGCAAATGCTTGAAATGACAAACAGGCCGACTTTGTTCAGCTGAAATTATTTGTCTGATCATAATGGAAAAGGACACAAATGGTCATAGCCAATATGGAGGTGCTACTGTTCCTTGTGATCTTCATATTGTAGAATATTTTATTTCTCGCCTGGTTCTTTAATTTTTCGGTTCTCCTCTGTAAGTTCCAGAGTACAATAATCTGCAGTTCTAATATCACAAAGTGTCCATAATTATCTTAATTGTGCTAAATGTCCATATTTATCTTCTTCTGCATGTATTGCATCTCTCATTAACAGTTTGATGTTTTGATGAACTGGGTGGTATATATGTTACAGTGATAAGAAAATAAGTGCTTGCCCTCCACGGTGCAATTCATCACCAAGTATAACAAATGCCAATATGGCAACTGCAACAGTCAAAACATGTTGGAAAACAGCAACAAAGAGTGGGCCACCTCTATCTATACACCATATTTGAAGTGAGAATGAAAGGCCTGTTGCCACAAGTCCTTGTCATACATGATTACAATTTGTACTTGTAATAACAATCATTAAAATGGTTTGATACGTGAAATGAATTAGATTTAAAATTTGGACTCCTTATTCTATATACTTCCCAAATTAGTTATATCAATACAATCTATATGTTTCAGGCATGAGCTCGCTTCCAAAGCTACACTCATGTCATTCGAGTGTGTTTGTTAGCATGGATTAACGAATTTTGGCCCACATTTAAAAGTATCTCGATGATGTTAAGAAAGTGATGTCAACTGTGAATAAGATATGGACCAAGAAAGCAAATTTGAAGTATCGAGACTGGATTTACAGTATGAAAGATTCAGAAAAGAAGCATCCGAACCTACCTCAGAAGATATACGAGCAGTTTTTGATATATTAGGAGCTTCCTGAAGTAAAAGCTTGTTTAGAAATAGCTGCAAAATCTAAGGCTCAAAACCAAAAGCGGCACGTAAGAATTAAAAATACCAAAAGCAGCACGTAAGAAGTAAAAGCTTGTTTTTGAGATCCTTTGCGGATTATCGAAATGATTTGGTTTGTTTTCTGAAATTTTGTTTAACATTTACATCAAGTTACTATATATTTATTCTTTTTTTTTTCTAGAGCGATTATCTTAATAGGGAGCCAACTACTTGGCAAGTGTATTGTAGGACTCATAAGGTCGCATCAGACATGGATCTACTACTAATGGATGAATTGATGGAGCATGGATGGAATTTGCAGCAAGTGATTCGTATGGCTTGGTTTTAACATCTATTACTCGTGAGAGGAACTCTTTTTTCTTTTCTTTTTTGTGTTTTTCATTATAAAATCTACCTGGGTATATGGGTAAACCAACGGCACGTAAGAATTAGGAATACCTTTATCTTTTCCCTTGTCGATTCTGTCGCAAAGTATCCGCAGTTTCTCTAGTTCAAACTGCAAAAGACAACATAAAAATAAAACTGTCTGTAAGATAAATGTCTACCATGTCTTCTCAAAATAAAACGATTTAATATTCAAAAGAGTAGAAACAATATTTTTTTTAAAAAAAAAAAATAAAATAAAACAAAAACTCAGAAACAACTTTTTGTGCACTGAATATCACCCATGTAAGATTGCAAAATCGTTCACATACTCACAAGTGTTTTATACTCTTCAGTTCCTCAGATCCACATTGCTGATTATCAGCCTGTGTTTTAAATCAAAAATAAGACCAGAACCAAGTATATGTATGTCTCTATATGCCTGCATATGTCTGTGTATGGGTTTATTGAAACAAACATCTGCGTTTTTATTTACCTTCAATTTCTGTTCTGCCCGATGCTTTTCACAATAACCCTTGTGGTGAATGCTGCCACTAATGCCATTTATACTCATGTAAAAATGAGCTGCTTTTGCGCAAGTTATTGAATGCTGGAACAAAATATATCCAGTTTCGGTAAAGTGAAATTCACTCATCATATTTTGTAAAGTGAAATTCACTCATACCTGACTATGTCTGATCTGTTTGTTCTTTATTACTTAAGATCAATATTATCTATTGCTTGAAGACGTAAGTAGTTTCCGAGAGTGGAGCATGCAAATATTGACTATTATCAACTTGGCATTTGGAACTTGTTTTTTCAAGTAGCTTACGTGCTGTGCTAGTGTCATAAAGATGGTGGCACCTAGAATGTAGTGTTTTTATCAATTGTCGTTCTGATCTTTTGGCTAAAATCAGGGACGTAACCAGGAATTCATTTTACGGTGGACGAATAATGGAAAAAAGTTAAATAATAAAAAACTGAACTGTTTTGATACAATTAATTCTATCACATTCATAATAATCAAAATAATTAAGTTCGATTGATTCCATTAGCATAGAGAATTTTCACAAAAATCCTTAAACAAAAAAAAACATAAATTACTAAATATCATACTTAAGTCGTGCTCTACGAACTTCACGAAAATCAAATTCATCTATAATCGTCTCAACATCAATGTTTTTAGCAATTTCACTTTCAATGTATATTATCATGTGATTTCCAAGCAGACTGTCACCCATCTTATTGCGCAATGGTGTTTTGATTAACTTCATAGCTGAAAATGCTCGTTCGGTAGTTGCAGTTGATACTGGAAGAGTTAAAACAAGGCAAATCAATCTATGAACTAAGAGATATCTTTCAGCCTTTTTTGTTTTAATTAACTCCACATTTAACTCCGACAATGTGGCAATATTACAAAAGTGAGGATCATGACGTACATCTTGCTCATAATGTTGCAACTGGTGTCTCAATTGAAAATCAATATCGAACTCGCTAAAATCTCCAGAGTGGTAGTTTTTTGCTAGCAAACATACATCTTCAACTATTAATCCTTCAAAGTTATTTTTTTCCTCTAAAACTGAACTCAGACTTAAAAGTCCAATTGCTGCGTCCGAGAATCTTGCGTTTAACTCCATTATTTGTGTATCAATAGTTTCGTTCAATATATCATAACGGTAGTGATGTTGTATAGTTATTTCATCGCGTTGTTGACAAGATCGTCTAGTACCTTCCAAATAACGAGAATTCATATCAGGTACTACAACTAAATTGCTAACACAAAAGGATGTCACACTATTCAAAAGTGTTTGCCATTTATCATCATTTTTCAAATTAGAAATAAGAGTCTTTGTGATCGAGAGTGAATGAATCCCGTTCAAGATATCTTGAGATTTTTTTTGAAACGCTTGACAAAGGATTTCAGTAATTCCCATTACTTCAACCATCAGGTGCAATATGAAGACAAACTGAAAAGTATTCATTGCATGTAAAGCACCACTCGCTTCAGCACGCATTTTCCTATTCAAACCTTCTTTTTTTATGATTTAGAGGACCTCATGAACATGTTTATACAAGCTAAGCAAGCTGCATGCCGAAGAATAGTGTAAGCTCCAACGAGTAGAACCTGGACGTTGTAAAGTGGTTTTTTGATTTGCCCCCGTACCTGTTTGTAACGTTCCACTCAACATCATGCCTTCAACTTCTTTTCTTATAGCAGCCTTTAGTTGTTGATTTATTTTGGCAGATGAACTTACTAAATTCACAATACAATTAAGCATTTGAAAGAATAGTTCTATGTCAGATAATTCACCAAAAGCACCAACTAGTGCAAGTTGTAATCGATGAACAAAGCAATGCACATAATATGCATATGGACATTCTTCTAAAAAAAAGTGCTTGTAATCCACCCCAAGCACCTCTCATGTTACTCGCACCATCATAACCTTGACCTCGCATGTTTTGAACAAGCAAACCATTTCGATCGAGCACATTCGAGCAAGCATTTTTTAAAGTTTGTGCGGTGGTGTCTTCAACTCCAACAAGATCAAAGAACCGTTCACGTATGCAACCTTCATCATTAACAAATCTAATAACTATTGCCATTTGCTCAGTATTTGACTCATCTCGTGATTCATCTACAAGAATGCAAAATTTGGATTCACTAATTTCTTCGCAAATTTTTTTTCTCACTAAATCACCAATAATTTCCATAATATCATTCTGAATTTTTGGTGAAATATAAGAAGCATTTCCAGAAGCATTTTCTAATACCACTTCTGCAACTTCAGACGAAAGTGAAGCGGAATACTTAATTAGTTCAAGAAAATTTCCACAGTTAAATGAATGAACCGATTCATCATTCCCTCTAAGAGCACAACCTTGACATGCTAACCATAATATAGCTTTCACTGAAGTGATGATTCGCAATCGATACTTTTTTATTTCAATTTCAGATTGTAAAATCAATTGCTTTTCAATATTTTGTGAAGGATTGCTAAAGCAATCTAATAACGTGACATTGTTTGAATGTAGTGAATTTGAACATCCTTCATGTTTTTTGAGACAACAATCTTTTCCACCAATTCTTTTCCAACTATTAAATCCACTAGAAATCCATGTATCTTGCTTATGCTGCTGAGAGATATTTTTGTCGAAAAGAAAACAAGGAAAGCAATAAGCTTTTTGAGTTGTTTCGGAATATTCAAGCCATTTATGATCTTTAAACCATTCAAATCGCATACGTCGTCCGTCTTCATTTCGTTTGAATTTTTCTTTCAAATCAAGTTGACACGGACCCATTCCGATATAGCGACGACGAATTGCATCTTGATCTTTGTGATGGTACATCCATATAGCTTGACGTAATCCTGGATCATGTTTCACAGTATTCTCGGTCTTTTGAATTTTAGTGGGATGATGCACTTCATTTGTTGGATCTTGGTTATTTAAATCCAAATTCAAAGAAGGATTCGGAGATGACGTTCCACCAACATCAGATTTTTTTGTGTAGAAAGAAAACAAAGTTTTTGTTGGCCTTTTGGACATTTTCAAAATCTTGATGCGACATGGCCTAGGTATGTCAAAAGAGGATGTAGATAAATAAATTCATTCACTAAAATTTATTCATTAAAAATAAATTCAATCACTAAAAAAAAAGCAGTATTTCATCAACTAAATAAACCCAGTATTTGTTTAAAAATAATAATCTGAAAGCAATTAATTTCAATTGAGACAGGATTTGCTTACTGTGTTGTGTACAAAGAGCAATGACGAAACCAAATATGATATTAAATTATAATATGATATTAAATTTGGATTATTGATCCTTTGAACATAACAATTTAAGGATCAATTAGAACGCAAAGTTTTGCCTTTGTCGAGTGGAAAAACACCAAATTGAAAAATATATTTAATAAATTGAAACATGCAGCAAATTCATAAATGTTCATTCGCAGTTATAAGCCTGAAATAAATACTCGAACCTGCACTGTTGTTGCCATACTTTTAAGTGGAAGCACACAAAACATTTCAACTATAAAACCAATGAGCAGTTTCGATGCAGCAGGCAATGTGGGATGTTATATAAACAATGTAAACATTCACATTTGACAAAGATGAAATGCTAACTTCTCCAGTTATTATTAATAAGTTTAAGATATTTGTAATTATACATAACTCTATCATTAATTTTATAATAAAGATTCACGTTAAATTATAAGCACTAAATAATGGTTAGATTTTTAAAGTTGAATTAATTAATAATCAATCCAATAACTTATAAACCTGGTAACCAAGAGAATATAACTAAACCAGTGATGCAAATGGAGAAAAGTAAGTCAGCAAAAAATAAAGCGCATTTTACAAGCTAGGAGATCTATGGTTTTACACAACATACATTTTGTGACGCAGCGTGGCAAGCGAATTCGATGATGTAAATCGAATCCGTTCAGAATCTCGCACGATTAGCGGAAAATAGTCGGTGAATCGACGAAGAATCGATGGATTTAAGAATACCGAAAGGCCCAAATCCGTTGATCACGAAGATACCGGATTCTAGCAATCTTCGACACGTTGATCGCGCACGATTCCGTGAAGAAAGATCTACAGTTCTTTGAGCGTTGATCAAACGTACTTGATTCCGCGAATTAGCTTCAACGTTCGTTGATTCGAGCGCACTCGAATGCCGAAGTGGAGATAGGAGTTAACACTCGACTACCAATTTAATGGAGGCACAAAGCTTCACAAACAAAATTTTATTCAATTTTCAACAACCCTTACAAATGACACGACTTGCCTATTCATAGGCTTACAACTCAACACACGACTTAAAAATTTACAACACAATATGTACACGACTCAAGACTACACAGTACAAACGACTCAATATTCTCCACTGCGACCTAAAGAAAAAGAACGCGACTTAAAAAAAATTGCAGCGACTTAATGGAGCTTCGCGGCAACGACTTATGGTAACTCGGCAACGACCTAACTGAAGCGACTCAATTCTTCACGCGACTCATCAATGTCACGCGAGTTAATAGAAGGCGGTAATGCCATTTTCGCGACTTACTGGAAGCAATTCTTAGGTCGTTCGCGACTCATCGATATTGAGAATAGGTTGTTCGCGACACATGGAGAAGGAAGTAAATGCTTAGGTCGTTCGCGACCTGGAGGATCTCACGCGACTTAGGGTTGCAGTAGGTCGTTCGCGACCTAAGGCAGAGGAGGCGCGCGGTATCGCGACCTTTGATAGGTCGTTCGCGACCTCGGTGGCTTCCTCGTCGATCTTGCGACCTAAGATAGGTCAGCCGCGACTTATCGAGGTGCGCGCTCCATCATCCTCTCCTTGTTGGAAGGAATTCGTCCTCGAATTCGCATTTTCTTGGTCATCCGCATAATACGGAATTAAGTGTTTCACATTAAACACATCAGAAATATGAACATCTACCCGTAACCTTAACCGATACGCATTATCATTGATCTTCTTCAAAATTTCTATCGGACCAACCTTTCGTGCTTTTAACTTGTTGTAAGTTCCAACCGAAAAACGATCTTTCGTCAAAACGACATATACAAAATCTCCTTCTTTAAAGTCACTTCTTCGCTTTTTATCCGCCATCTGTTTATACTTCTCATTTGTCTTAAACAATCGTTCCTGACTTTGCGGCATTCCTGTAACTCATTCACTAAATCACCCATTTAACAATTCCCTTCTGATACGACACTGTTGTCAAATCCAACGGTCCCTTTGGAATGGTTGAATATACAACTTGAAATGGACTGAATCCAGTACTTCGATTGACTGCGTGATTGTGTGCGAACTCAGCTTGACACAACTTCAAATCCCAACTCTTCAAATTATCTTTCACAAGACATCTCAGTAAATTTCCCAACGATCGGTTAACCACTTCCGTTTGTCCATCAGTTTGTGGATGGTAAGCGCTACTAAAATTCAGTTTCGTTCCGACCATCTTCCACAAACTCAACCAAAAATGGCTTAGAAATCTAGTATCCCGATCAGAAATGATAGATTCAGGTAAACCATCAATCGATATATCTCTTTAAAGAATAATTGAGCCACTCGAACTGCATCTGCGGTCTTCTTACAGGCTATAAAATATGACATTTTCGAAATCCTGTCCACCACAACAAATATGGAATCATTCCCCCTCTGAGTTCTCAGCAAACCCAACACAAAATCCATACTAACATCAACCCATGGTTTAGTAGGCACAGGTAACGGCATATATAATCCCGCATTCGTAGCTGTTCCCTTCGACACTTGACAGATATGACATCTCTCCACAAATCTCTCCACCTCTTTTCTCATTGATGGCCAAAAATAAGATTGAGAAATTAACTGCAATGTACGATCTCTGCCTACATGTCCTTCTTCATGTAATTCTTTGATAATCTTCATTCTTAAGCTGCAGTCTGGTATGCATAATCGATTCCCCATGAGCAAGAATCCATCAACCAATACAAATTCATCGGTATTCCCATCCTTAACTTTCTCAACAAACTTTGCAAATTAAGGATCCTCCTCAAACAACTCTGGCAATAATTCGAATCCTGTTACTTCAACCTTCAACGTTGTCAACAAGTGATTTCTTCTACTTAAAGCATCCGCTACACGATTTGTTACCCCTGATTTGTGTTTTACAACGAAAGTAAATTGTTGTAGATATGCTACCCACGAAGCATGTCTCGCTGAAATCTTGTCCTGCCCTTGTAGATGTTTCAATGCCTCATGATCAGTGTAAAGAGCAAACTCCTTCTGAAATAAGTAATGTCGCCAGTGTTTCACGGCTTGAACAATTGCATAAAACTCTACATCATAAGTACTATATCTCATCTTGGCTCCAGATAATTTTTCACTGAAATAAGCAACTGGTCTTCCGTTCTGGCTCAATACTCCACCAATTCCCACTTTCGAAGCATCAGTATGCAATTCAAACAACAACTGAAAATTCGGCAGTACCAGAATCGGCGTTGTCGTCAAAAGTGTCTTGATCTTTTCAAAAGCAACCCCTGCTTCCTCTGACCATACAAACTTCTTTCCTTTCATGCAATCGGTTACTGGTGCCATCACACTGCTAAAGTGTGGAATGAATCTTCGATAAAAAGACACCAAGCCATGAAAACTTCGCACTTCAGCAATTGTCTTCGGTTGTGGCCAACTCCTGACAGCTTCCACTTTATTTTCATCCACTTGAATACCTTCCTTTGGCAGTACATACCCCAGGAATAAAACTCCGTCCGTCATAAACACGCACTTCTTTGTTGCTGCATAAAACTGCTCTTGTCGTAGAATCAACAATACTTCTCGCAAATGCTAGATGTGTTCTTCCGTACTCCCACTATAAATCAGAATATCATCGAAGTAAACAACCATGAACTTCCCAACAAATGGTCTAAAAATCTTGTTCATCACTCTCATGGAAGTACTAGGAGCATTTGACAAACCAAATGGCATAACCAACCATTCGTATAAACCCTCCCTGGTTTTAAAAGCAGTATTTCACTCATCACCCGGTCTAATACGAATTTGATGGTATCCACTCTTCAGGTCAATCTTGGAAAACACAACAGCCCCACTTAATTGATCAATCAAATCAACAAACCTCGGCATAGAAAATCTGTATCTCACAGTGGTCTTATTTAGAGCCCGACTGTCCGTACACATTCTCCACGTTCCATCCTTCTTGGGTACCAATAAGGCTGGCACGGCACATGGACTCAAACTCTCCTGGACACGCCCTTGTTCTAACAACTCCTCCACTTGCCTTCTTAGTTCTTCATGCTCCTTTGGACTCATCCGGTAATGTGGCCTGTGAGGTAACACTGACCCTGGCATAAGATCAATTTGATGTTGAATATCCCTCAACGGCGGTAACTCCTTTGGTAGTTCTTCTGGAAATACATCACTGAATTCTTCTAATATCAATTTTACTTCCTTTGGAATTTCAACGGATTCAGTAGCTTCATGTCCAATCAACAAAAACACTTCAGGACTCTCCTCTACTTCTTCAACAAATTCCTTTAAAGTCAATAGAGTTTTCAGCTCCTCAATCTCCTCAGATTTGCCCTCACCTCGCTGTCTCTTCTTTGGAACTAAAATAATTTTAACGCCTTCAAACATAAAACTATAGCTATTGGTCCGACCGTCATGTTGCACTGCTCGATCATACTGCCACGGTCTTCCCAGAAGCAAATGACAAACATCCATCTCAACTACATCACACCAAATCTCGTCTTTATATTTCTTTTCGATAGAAAATGGAACTCGAACTCGCCTATCCACCTTCACCTCTCCTCCTTTTCTCAGCCATGCTAGTTTGTAAGGATTAGAGTGTTTCTCCATCTTCAACTTCAGCTTCCTCACAGCTTCAGTAGAGATAATATTGTCACAACTTCCTGCATCAATCACAAATTTACAAACTTTTCCCAGAATAGTGCATGTAGATTGAAAAATGTTGCTCCTCAACCAACTAGCCTCATCCTCTTGTTTGGATGTTAAACAAGACCTTCTCATCATTAGATTACACCATTCATCTCCTGACGCGATATCCTGTTCATTCTCCTCAACTGGTCTATCTTCACCTTCAACAGCATCTTCAGCTATCATCCTTCTCTTCTTTGGATTTGGACATTCGTTGCTCTTATGACCCATCTCCTGGCAATTGTAGCATTTGAAACTGTTGTTGACCTTTGCCTTCTGAACCTCCTTCACAACTGGTTTACTGATGGCTTTAGAAACATTGGAACTCCCATTAACCCCTTTGCTTTGAATATTGGAACTTGTAAACACACCACCTCCTCGTCTTCCCTGCTTCTCCCAAGCTATCACTTTCTGGTGCGCTTCCGCCACAGATCTCGGGTCAAACATATTAACCATATCCTGGATCTGCATTCGCAAACCTTCAACAAACCTCGCAGTCAATTGTTCCTCGGTCTCCATAATGTCATTTCGAGCAATCAGTTGATAAAACTTATCAGCATAGTCATTAACAGTCTTCGTTCCTTGCCTCAAGTTTTGCAACCTCTGATACATGAGTGATTGATAGTTGTAAGGTAAAAATGTAGCCTTCATCAATTTCTTCATTTTCTCCCATTCAACAATCTTCGACTTCCCCATCCGTTCTCGTGTAAGTTTGGTTTGCTGCCACCACGCCATAGCTCTCCCTCTCAACCTAGTAGCAACCAACTTCACTCGACGGTCTTTCGGAACCTCCTTGAAATCAAAGATCTCCTCAACATTAGACAACCAGTCCAAGAATTCTTCTGCAACCATTCCACCTTTAAATTCAGGAATCTCCATCTTCATTCCCAATTCCAATCGACGATCATCATCTACATTTCAATACTGTCATCGTGTTTGTTCTCTATCTCGGTAATGAACACTTCCCCTATCACCATCAAACTCCTCATCAAAATCTAAAGTATGTCGATGTCGATCACGACCTCCAACATCTCTACTACCACTCCTTCGATCAACATTCCTATCACGATTATCTATACTTCTATGATCTTGATCTTCTCTTCACTCCCGATCTGAATGTATCGAAGCTCTACTTCCCCCATGGTTCGATTCAGGTGAAACTCTTCTTCGATTTTGATTCATTTCAAGCATCATTCTCTCTAATCGACCAATTCCTTCATTCAACTTTTCAGTGAAACTCTCGTTGATTCGTTGTTCCATTTCATCGGCCCCTTCTCTTCCATACAAAGCATTAATATTGCGATGACGTTGAGCTCGCCTCAGAGGCATGATTGAACTTCAAACAAACTCAAAAAATAAATTTCAAACACTTTCCGAACTTTGATCCAAAGTGAGATGGATCGAAACTCCCAACTTGTTGCAATTTCACGATGAACACGATGAACACTAAACTTCTCAACAATTGCAAATACGATCTCCAAACTTCAAATTCTCGACACCCAAGTCTCCAAATGATGCAAACTTCTTGCGATCTAGCTCTGATACCAAACTGACGCAGCGTGGAAAGCGAATTCGATGATGTAAATCGAACCCGTCCAGGATCTCGCACGATTAGCGGAAAATAGTTGGTGAATCGACGAAGAATCGATGGATTTAAGAATACCGAAAGGCTCAAATCCGTTGATCACGAAGATACCAGATTCTAGCAATCTTCGACACGTTGATCGCGCATGATTCCGTGTAGAAAGATCTACAATTCTTTGAGCGTTGATCAAGCGCACTTGATTCCACGAATTGGCTTCAACGTTCGTTGATTCGAGCGCACTCGAATGCCGAAGTGGAGATAGGAGTTAACACTCGACTACCAATTTAATGGAGGCACAAAGCTTCACAAACAAAAATTTATTCAATTTTCAACAACCCTTACAAATGACACGACTTGCCTATTTATAGGCTTACAAGTCAACACACGACTTAAAAATTTACAACACAATATGTACATGACTCAAGACTACACAGTACAAACGACTCAACATTCTCCTCTGCGACCTAAAGAAAAAGAACGCGACTTAAAAAAAATTGAAGCGACTTAATGGAGCTTCGCGGCAACGACTTATGGTAACTCGGCAACAACCTAACTTAAGCGACTCAATTCTTCACGCGACTCATCAATGTCACGCGAGTTAATAGAAGGCGGTAATGCTATTTTCGCGACTTACTGGAAGCAATTCTTAGGTCGTTCGCGACTCATCGATATTGAGGATAGGTCGTTCGCGACACATGGAGAAGGAAGTAAATGCTTAGGTCGTTCGCGACCTGGAGAATCTCACGCGACTTAGGGTTGCAGTAGGTCGTTCGCGACCTGAGGCAGAGGAGGCGCGCGGTATCGCGTCCTTTGATAGGTCGTTCGCGACCTGGGTGGCTTCCTCATCGATCTTGCGACCTAAGATAGGTCGGCCGCGACTTATCGAGGTACGCGCTCCATCATTTTGTCAGCAAAAAAGAACCCAATTGAAAGAAGATTTTGCTAAAATCATAACTTTATGAGCTTCGAAGAGCAAGTATCATGACTAAGATGAAATGAAACAAGTAAGTCAGATCCAGTAAAGTTATTATACTTGTAGATCTATGAAATATTTAATGCAGCACAATTTCCTAGATCTGAAGTTGAAATTAAGCAAACATTCCTGTAAAAAAAAAGCAATGTTTTGTACCAAATAGTTAGGGATAACAAAAATTGTTGTTCAGCAATACCGATTACCCAATAACTTAGGGCTAACAAAAATTAGTGAATTAGTGATTACCCAAGAGTTGCGAACATTGGAAAATGTAATAAATATAAAAATGTAACCAATAATTGTTACCTGTATATGTATTAGCTCGATTACCCAACTTCCAAGAGTTGTTGGCTGCCACAGTGCGGTGCCACTGGAGAAGGGTAGAAGGGGGAGGCGTGGAGCGGCTGCGACTGCGAGCGATGGGATGACTGATGAGAGAAGAATAGAAACGCGCCCTCTCTCTTTTTTTTTCTTTCCGTTGTTTTTTTTTTTGTGGGGTGGGCAGCCGCCCACCCCAAAGGCTAAATGGTTACGTCCCTGGCTAAAATTGACTTGTTCTTGACTTGCACAAATTCACTCTCAGCACAAATCATTATAAGCACTTGTATGACCACAAGGAACCAGTGATTAAACCACTATGAGCTTTAATGTAATACTTCTGAAAAAGTATCATAGATGATAGATGTGTTATGAAAATAGTAACGCTTTACGGAAGCTTTTATCAGCGGATCTTTGTCATCCAAATCACGAAAAAGATAATTTGAATTGAAAACAAGATGGAATTGAAATCAAAACGCAATAACACAAAATATTTCATCCAACCATCCATTATATTGATTCACCAAAATTTTATTTACAATTAATAGAACAAAACTATAGTAAACAAAATACCATTGAATCAATAACCAAATTGAGAAAATGAGCAAATATCTATATGGCTAAAATTGTTGAAGAAAAAAAAAATAAAGATGAAGAAGAGAAAATTAGCAAATAGATTTTCCACCACACTTTTACACTTTCTTCTAGTATCTATTTATATAACAATTACTTAATGTCCAAGTTAACATTAGATGGCAAAAAATAATTTGATTAGCCAATTAAAGAGAAAAATAAACATACTCAAATATGTCTGTTAATTAGAGGAAACAAAATCTCTCTTTCTTCCTTTTGCACATTTATTTCCCCCTATTTGTGATTTTGTTTCGCCAAAATTTTACACTCCATCTTGATGCAAAATCACATATTTTCAACATATCAAGCATTTCATATCTAGATCTATCACAAATCCCCATATCTCAACCACGATAAATTACAAACCCCAACCACCGTCTGCAAGTGATGCATCTCCCACATGAGGTGCACCATACAAATTCGGTTTCAAAAACGTTTGTAATACCACAAAAATCTCCGTCATGTCTTTGTGTTACAACTCGACGCCCGTCTATCACTCGATCTGAGCTCATTACCTGATCACTATCGATCACTCGAGCATCATCAACATGAAGACCTCTGTCTAAAATATGATTCTCAATGCTAGAATCATAAGCAGTGACCATATTAACCTCTCCATCTTGCTGTGGACTAGGTCCTTCAACCGTCACTCACTTTCCATTGTCGACTATAGAATCAACCAAGCTATAAATGTTTACTTCTTCCAATACTCCTCTCGTCCTTACATGACCACCTTTCTTCACTCTCAAAACTCCTCCTTGAGTCTCATAAGTGCAACCATGACGATCGAACTGACCGAAAGAAATAAGATTATGTGAATAAGTGAATAAGTGAGTACATGTCCACTCCAGAGACTTTTCTAACCACACCATGCATACGAAATCAGATAGATTCAATACCACAAATCGGTAGCTCTTCTCCATTAGCTGTCATATCATGCCGGCACTCTTCTCATAAGAAGAAAAACAATTCACATTTCTACAAATGTAAAAACTGGCTTCCGAATCCATCTTCCAAGGCTTATTTTCACTAAAGATGACATCACAAAAAGCATCACTATCGGTACCTTCAGCAAAATCTGCATGTGCATCACTACTAGTATCACCATGCGCAGCCTTTTTCTAATCTCTTTTATAAGCATGGCTGTAGTTCTGTATGTACGTAATCACATACTTCTAATATTTGTATTGTTTAAATATTTTTAACAAAAATATTCCTATAAAAAATGTCTACTTTCTCAATATTTCATAAAAAACTTAGTGCTGAGACCACGCCGTAAACAAACAGTGGAACAAAGCATGAAATGAATAAATAGAGGAACGGTTAACTTTAAAGTAGCGTCTAATTGGTGCCCCACGACGTGCTACCCTAGACTGCATAGATGAAGATGATATAAACTGTCCATACAAAAATAACTACATACAATAATTCCAAGTTAATTGCTTTAAAGTTGGGAAATAAGTTTCACAAATATCACAAAAAAGATAAGATTACAAGGAAAAAGAACATATTCAAACTTTTTGCAATAGAAGATGTATTTATTAGAAGCTACAAGAGTTGAATTTCTGAGAACTTAGTTGGTATTGGTATACAACATCAATTGGACTACATAAAATCTTGCCAAGCATGTGATAATATCTCATAAAATATTGGTAAAAGATTACAAAATATAATGCCTGATATTTTCAACGGTGTATAAAATGATCGCATATCACTGAGGCAAAGCTATTCACACCCTGAACTAGCTCTACCTGTTGCCTTTTAAAGCAGTACAGTACTGTTACATTTTAGCAATGCATAGTCCTATATTTTTCGCAGCTCTTAGTAGATTTGTCGCCTCCATAATTATGGATAGCTGCATAAAGCAGAAATCTCTTTCAAGCTGGTATATGACATAACTGCTCAATTCTTTTATTTCGCGGCAGAGATACAGGCCGCAACTTAATCTCGTAAAGCTTAGGCCATAGTTTTCCTGTCACTGTAACATTGCAGAATAGGTGACGAGTTCAAAAAAAATTAAAAATTTGTGTGTGGAGGTATATCAGTCAAGCAACTCGATGTATTTGGCACTTTTAGACAAAAATACCAATGATTTAATTGGATTTTAGGGGTCCAGTGCAGGTAAATTTGATCTTTCTTTAGTGTGATGCAGTTAAGACAGCAAATGTTCCCTCGTAAGCACATATGTATGCATATATGTATGTACACATATATGTGTGCATAGAGGTGAGCAATCTTTGATTAAACCAAATAAACCAACCAAACCAGTTTATTTTGGTCGGTTTGGTTTGATTTTGAAACAAGATTGATTTCTAATCGGTCCGTAAAAAAAAATGAATCGTTTATCGATCTAACTAAATTAACCGAACTTTCATTATATTGTCAAAATTAATAATGTTGCAATGATTTTTTTTAGATTAGTTTCATGATCAAAATAAATTTTATTTATCATATATGTATCAAAATTATTATAAAAAAAACGTAAGACTACTAAATAAGAAAACTTTCATTATATATTATGTTTTATTTTAAAGTACAATGAATATTCCAAACATAAAACGTGAATCATTTTTAGTTCGGTTGAATCAAATAACCAACCGAACAAACCAAACTTAGTTCGGCTGGTTTGGTTTTCATTTTTATCGGTGTTAATTCGATATAGCAATTTTCATCATCGAACCAACCGAATCAACCGAACACTCACCCCTATGCATACGCGAGGATTGTTAGAGATTCAATGCATACTCCCTCAGAGTTTACTGAACCAACCAAACGCTCACCGCTATGCAAACACGAGGATTGTGTTATAGATTCAATGCATACTCCCTCAGAGTTTACAACTGCAAACTTGATTCTTCAATATTTCAGCAGATACATACATAAGTAATGAGAATAAAGATCGTCTTACTAGAAAGTTAATGTAGAAGCTAAGAATGATTGTGTTGAGAAGCATGATGCTAAAACTTACCAAATAATCGTCTATTTTCCTCATCCCAAGCAATCCCATTTAAAACATCAGTACCCTAAAATTGAGTTCATATCAGCCATTAAAGGACAAATTGATAGTCATAGCATACAAATGGATGAGACAGGAATTCCCATCTATATTATGTGAAAAAAGAGAATTTCATTGTTATACTCTAAACAACTATTAAGTGTCTCATGTGAAGACGGTTCTTTCATCGAAATATATCATTAATGATAGAGAAGAGTTGTGGTTAAAAGTATCATTCTATGTTACGATTATATAACTACTAAAAACAGAAGAAACAAATATATGTAAAATTACCTGATAACCAGAGTTCCACAAGCCTTGCCTGCAAAATAAAAGAGAGACCGCTGAAAATGTTTAACAGCCATGACAATTGATAGACTGGAGGGACAGTACATTATTTTTTTACCTTAATTCATGTAGAAGAATCCAACTTTGCACCCTACCGTTATTTGGTGAAATTCGAGCGATACAGTCAGTCTGCAACCCATCACACAGTGTTGGGAATATAATATATGAAAGTTTATCAAGCTGTCAAACTAATATCAAAGAAACTGCTAATTTTAATAATTATCAGAAAGATTGCTAATTGTACTTAGCATGAAATTCATAATTTACATTTTACACTTTATAGATGAAATCTTAAGGTATTAAATGCAAGATAATAATCGAAATATATCATTTGCTAAATCTTCACTCGTACTTGAACAAAATTTCCAACTAAGATTCAGTTTACTTCAATCAATTCAACTTTTTCTATGTTTTGCACACTAATAATGTATTTGGCAGGGGAAAACACATTGTATAACTTAAATGAAGAACATAAAAAGTCAGCGAGTCTATGAATATAGAAGAAAGATTAGCTTTATTAAGGATATGAAGCATATGAATTAATCTACAGACGTCAATAACAATTATAATCAACGACATTGAACTCGCACAAAGACGTCATATTTGACTTTGTTAAAAGGGATATTTTGGCTCTTGTCCCTGTTTAAAAATTATGCTTGTGCCCTGCCCTGCTCTTCCCATTAAAATAATTTAAGCCATATCCTTGTATTTTAATTTGTGAAATTATTGTTGAAAATTATACTAAAATTAATGTTGTTTTTCATATGTTATCGATCTAATATTTTATGGATGGTTTACGAATGTCAAATATTGAATTTTATATACTCAAAACTACTACTCGTATTTTTGGAAAATACTGATAGTGTGAATATTTGCAATGCAAATTGCAAAAATTTGAAATATATATCGACTTTTTTTAATTTAAAATCACAAATATTAGAAGAAGAAAAACAACGGTAAAGGTAGTTTCAAAAATATTAGATGCGATGAACGTTGAATGGAGAACGAACACTCATACCTTTAAAGAGAATTCCAGTACTCAATCATTTGGGATGCAAAAATTTAAAGTAGAATAACAGGGGGCCAAGGAAATACAAGCAAAATAACAAGAACCAAGAAAATAATTTACTGAAAAAACAAGGACGCAGATCAAAATTCCACATGTAAAACACTGTTTGTATTTCAACTTTGCTTCTATAACACAAGTTACTATCTCTTATCTAAACACATATCACTGTCATTTTATAATATTTGATATTGTCAGCACAAAAGCGAATTAAGAAGAAAAAATTCTCATGCAATTAATTAGACTGAACAAAAAGCTTCAAGCCGTCTCTGCGAAAAATATTTTTACCTGCCAAATATTTGCCCATACTTCACCATCGATATATTCTAGTTCATTTAGAAAAGGAATCTCACGATCATCATAACTGACGGTTAATTTACGTAATGCTGCAATAGCAAATAAACTAATGAGTTGTAGAACATAACATGACGTCACCTTTGAAAGAAATTGTTTACAATACAAACATTTTTCAATTAGTTTAGAACTGTGACTATTGTATGTGAATTAGGAAATTTATCACTGAAACAGAAGGGAGGTGGCACGAGATTTCTGTTGAAAAAAAAATACCTTTAAATGTTTTGGGTTCAAGATGATAAAGTGTAGAAGTTCCATCGCTTCCAAATATTATTTTTCCATCAGTAGCCAGTCCCCAACCATCTCTCATCTGATGTGTAAACTTCCTCTTCTGCATAATTGATTATTTAAACTGAAATATGGAAATATGCTCAATATTATTGACAAGTCATATGAGCAAATTCTACATGCATTTATCTTGGATAAACAACGTTATTTCACTTCTGTTCAGAAATAAAATAAAACTTCACTTGAGGTCAATGTTGTTCATAATAGGCCAATTACAATGTCAATCTTGAGTCAGGGGCAAAGACTCTAATTGATGAAAGGGGGTGATGCACCATCTTAATTACAATATTTTTGTTGCTGGTACTCAGTTTTCCTATAAATGAACTTCAATAAATATAATCACGTCATAGGGATTTACATACAATATTACATATAAATACCTTGATTCTCATGTCAACTCTCATTTTGGTTGTTTTCCTATCTTCTCTACAGAAACCCTTCTCTCTCGCTTTTCAGCATTATTTTTCTTATATAGTTTGCCATTTTTATTCATTGCCTCCAATTTCTTATTTAAACGATACCATCGTCACTTCTTCTTTTTTCTTTTTTTTGCAAGGTTCAGTTTATAATATGAGTTCATGTTTAATGGGTAATCTTATTAACTTGTAAAGTGCACAGCTTCAGTATGCATAGAGTCGGATTGTTTTGACAAGTTTCGTATCTATATTAGACTTGTGATTCAAAATTGGGGATTTTGGCTAGATAATCAATTTGTGATGGATCTGGGATTCTATTTCTAAGCATTTGATAATTATTTTAAAGTATAATAAACTAACTATGTGATTATCGTTTCACTAGCTTATATTATGCATACCAGCACAAATGCACGCACCTGTGTGCCTCCAATTGATATTTACTTTTCATTTAAGAAATATTTAATGTGGGAAAACAATTTTATATTACAATAATGTGTTTCTATTACATGTATGTTATAAGTAAAAAACCTTTGGTGGTTACAAATGTCTTTACTTTAAACAGTCTTGTTGATGGTGTGGAGGCTTCAAATCGATAGGGGGATTACATTGATGGATGGTCACGAAGGGTGTGATGTAATGCTACAAATCAGTAGTGATATTCCGATGACGAGTGATTGGAAAGGGGATGTTATCTAGGATATTTTCAGAATTTAAAAATAAACACGGTGAAATCCTATTGGTTGAACTTTCATTATTGATAGTAGAGATATAATAGGGCAGCAATAAAGAGGAACTAGTTTTAACAAACAGTTAAAAGAAAATTAAATACTTCGCGAAAAAAAAGTATTGATATGCAATGTAATAGTTTCTTTTAGCTGTTAATCGCATTACTGCATTTGAAAGAAAGAAAGAAAAAACATAGTAAAAAAGTGAGATTACAATCTATCCCTTATTAACAAGCTCAATGGTTTATACTGATTTATCAATTTACTTTCCTGGGCAATTGGGGTTGACTTTTGTATATCAATGAACCTTGTGTTACTAATTGTTTATTATATGTTTTTTAGTCTTACCATTCCTACTAAACTAATGCCCCAGCTTCTCTCCTGTCATGGGGGTATGCCTCCTCATACTGCTACATCTTTACAGTTGAGTAAATAAACACAGTTAAACTTTAACAGTTATTGTATGATATTCATATAATAGTGGTGGAAAAAAGTTTGTTCTACAGAACCATAGAATTATATAAATTTTGGTTTATTAAATCCTTATATGAAATATAATAAGATGAGCATCGATGAGGATCTTGTGCAATAAAAACCATGCCAACAATGCTAATTAAGGAATTTTCAATGTTACTAAGGAACAAATATAACTGAAATTGAAGGGTTTATTTAGGTCGATAAAGTTCTGTAAGTGCATAAGCATTGGAATTATTTCGATGATAGGGAGGAAGCACAAACTTTGCTAAAATCATATCGGTCATAAATGAAACCTGTTTTCTTCAACCAAGTTACTTGAAATAACCTACAAAAAAAGAACTGTCCAATTTAAATGATCTGATGTAATGGTATTTAGCAGTTAAATCACAGTGTAGGACAAACGAAGCTGACAACAATGCTTATTATTAAAAGCTGTTAGGACATCTCACAGACACATGGAAGCTGTATAAGCAATATTTAGTCCCACGTCAAATATTATAAGATACATAAATAAGAAGACAAAATTTTATTTATGGAATTCAATCCAAATATATATTGGGCATGCATATTAAATTTGTGTATAAAAATAAATCAAAAAGTATATGCAAAACAACTATGCAATTGCAAATGATAACATAAAAACAAAGCCTAAAATCAATTTAGCCTAAAACCTTAGAAACTGAAATCATACTCTTTTTCTTAATAACACGATGTTCTCCTTTAGGTCTGAAATCTCAGGTCTTTAGATTACTTGAGCAAGTATTTGTTATTAAAATAACTAGCTCGAACTGGTTCTAGGTTACCAAGTTGATGTTATAATGGAATATAATCCACTTATATATACAAATTATTCATTATTTTTGAAAAAAGAGGAGGTTAACTAATTTGAACTACATATTGAAGTGGGTCTATTTCCATATGTCGTTTAATTTGTGCAATAATTACTTAAATACCATCCAAACTAAATAACAGCTCTACGTAAGTATGAGGCAGAAAATAAGATAAATAATGATTTACACAAACCTTTCTTTGAAAAGAGTTAACCCTTCACCAAATTCATTATAGCTCATTTTATATTCGAGTTGGACCTATATCAATCAAACAAGATGAATATCATAGTTCAGTCTGGTTATGATCAACAAATCAACTGACGGCAAAAAGGTGAAGAAAAATAGAATAAATCCAATGTATTGAAGGCTGACACATGTAGTCAACAAAGGGAAACAAATATGAGATTGATGAATCTTATAAATGTACGATTATACAGTGACATGTAATCAAACTAGATGGATGTCAAATTTCAAATTGGAAGAGGGGTTATAGTGATGCACAGTTTACAGAAACATATGCTAAAAGTTCAATATTTGAACCATATATGTAATGCTACATTCCACAAAAAGGGTCAAATTTAGTGGCAAGACTTGTATACTTTACAGAGTACATAAACATGTAGTATAGGTGAAGTTGCCTTGAGCCCCCTAACCATTGTAAACACAGATAAAAGTACATAAACATGTAGTATAGGGGATGTTCCATGCATTTAACTATGATGCAAAAAGACATACAGTCACAAATAAGTTTCTAACACAGTTACAGCAATTATAAGTGGTTCCTTCAGTGATCATCCTAGTTTCCAAAGAATAATACGGCAGTGGATAAGCAGTACATAAAGAAAGACTTATTCAGACATTTTTGCACGCACACCTCACCCATAATAAATGTGTGGTTCACATTTTCGATAGTTCTAGATCACATACGTCCAGAGCGTTTCACTGATGATAAAAAACTGAGGATGTATATTGCAATTCAAAGGAACTTTATTGTGATTTCCATTATTAAGCAATTAAACAAATATATTGTGCATCCTGTATGAAAGAATCACCTTTCCACTCTGAAGATCGACTTGTCTTACTGATGACTGCAGAAACAAAAAATCAGCAACAGTTAGTAGAAAGAAAACAAAAGAAAATATAACACCGATATTTTTGTACATTGGAGCATTGAGATATAGATCTTCAAGTTCAACACAGAAAAGCTAGTTCAACTAATATTTGATCCAACGTTCAGATTTTAGAAAGGCTGTCACAGTTGTATAAAAGTAGTTATATCAAAGTACTACAGTGAAGGAATAAACAATGAGTCTTTAGGCAAGTATCTACCTTGCATAGTCAAAATCATCCTATGATCTTTGTTGGTGAGGATGGTTAATTATAAGTCATGACTCATGTGTATGAAAGGATGTGCATATCAGCAATATTAGGGTGGTGATAATACAGACAACTGATTTAATTGAACGTGAGGAATTTACATAAGGGCCTGCTCATACCATACTTTAACCTATTCTCTCGATTTGCTCTATTAAGCATTGCTTTATGTTACTTGGTACGAGGATCCATGCAGTGTGCGGAATGAAAACGGGAACGTAAAACATACTGCGGAATGCAATACATTTTGGGTAGGTTTGATATTCAACTGAAATGGAATTCCCTTAGTGGGGACATGGAACGTTTTCGAAAAAAGTTTTCTTTACATACAAACACATATAATAGTGCTAACCACTATATAAATAGATGAGCGTAAGGTAAAAGAATTCTAGTAGGGGACATGGAACGTTTTCGAAATAAGTTTTCTTTACATACAAACATATATAACATTGCTAACCACTATGTAAATAGATGAACGTAAGGTAAAAGAATTCTAGTATAGTAAACATATCATCATTAAAGTTTATATCCAACTAGTTAAGTTATAATTTACAACAATAGAAGCCCAAGTGCCAATATCACGTTTCAGTTATTTTCTAGCGAGTCAATGATTTAGTTTTCTTTTTATAAATTACGGATCCTTTTTGTAGTTTACATATTTATGTGGAAAAAAAGATCAGATGAGTATAAATGGAGATCTCATAGATGCATATAGGATATTCTACACTATAATGGTTGTTGAAAATTAAAAAACTTAAAATGAAGTAGAAACAAGACTTCTAGTATTTTCAAGGTTGGTTCGAAATAAAATCTTCATTATTTGTTTATATTTTCCATAAATAATTACTACTTACGGCAAATTAATATAATATACTTAAAATTATCAAAATGAACGTTTTGGCATGTCGGAATCAATGTTTTGTAATGTCAAATTCAACATTTCAAAGCATCAAAATCAACGTCTCAAATAGTACATGCACAACATTCTAAAAATGCAAGTGCATAGCATTGCAAAATACATGTACCAAAACGGAATACAATGGCCAAAGTGTGAATTTTGGTAGGTACTACTGTTTTTTTTAATTATCTAATTAACAAATTGACATCATTTAGAATATCAAAGTAACATTGGTGTTGATGAAACTTGGTCATATTGAATGAAACTTTAGGTTTATGTTTTCATACCAGAACTGCTGTAGATTTTTCTGGGCCTGTTGACAAATACGGTAATGTGTGGATACAGAAAAACACTGCTTGAACTATAGGAAACTACTGATTAGGTAGGTCGTGGTTGAAACTTTTACAGCCTGGTTGGGTGAAAATTTATTAAGTTGGGTATATTTCTTGAAATAATGAATGTTGATTTCAGTTTCCATTTTCTACTTCCATATCATTTTAAAATCAAATGAACACTTCTTAATAAACTGTGCAACAATTAACTATGCAGTTTTCATCTAAGCATGTTCTCGTCTGAAATTGTCTGATATTACAAACCAATAATCATCTAGACTACGAAAATGTTTAGCTTACCCTGCCGTAGAGTCCGGTCGACTCATATAGAGTATCATTTCCTCCATACAAGAGACCCTAAGATGTAATAAGAAAAGAATGTTTAGATGCCCTGACATAAAAAACTAGCATTAGCTTGTCAAGGAGTGTATTACCAAAGCAACTAACCATTATAAATACATAAATACTTGTTATAATCAGGCATGATATAAAGATTCAAGATACTTTAAATGCGATATGTACAGTTATCCTTCAAAATTGTAATTAAATGTCAATTACCCACTAAAAAAAACCAGCAGAGAAAACAAATTGATCAACTACTAAATCCTTGATAACTTCCTGCCTCAGTCAACATTGTCCTGCAAGTATAGATTTTTGCGTTTACACGAACTATTCCAGTACACATTTGGCTAAGGGGCCGTGAGACACTGAGAATTCATCTCTCAGTCTCCATCTCCATCAAGAAGAAGAAATCAGGGTATGACAATTTTGTTTTCATTCAAAATTTCAATACTGATCTTATGTTTTAACAGAGTTTCAAACTGAAGTATGTAACTACACAATATTCTATTAACATTTAATTTATTTTTTAAAATTTAAACAAATATCTATATCATTTTTTTTTTACATTCGGCTTAAAAGTGATGGAGCTGAATTTTCAATTGAAGATATATAATATGAAATCTTTTTTTATCCTCTACCTACCTCTACTTATTATTATTCCAGATTTAATAAAAATATTTACAAAAAAAAATGTCAAAGATCTTAACTATACTGTTTAACATCCAACTAGTCATTTAAAATAATTGTTAACGATAAAGACTTTCAATAACACTTGTTCAAATGATTTAAAAAATAGTAATATTATATATTCAATGTATTTGCGGACTTTTGTACAAGATAAAGTATGTGAATATTCTCTAAAAGACAAAAAAATATTAAATTGTATGATTGTGACTACTGGTTTAGTAACAAAAAATACAAATGGTAACAATTAAAGTTGATGGTAGACATGCAATATGAAA
The DNA here is from genome assembly GCA_030765085.1 of Allium cepa. NCBI lineage: Eukaryota > Viridiplantae > Streptophyta > Magnoliopsida > Asparagales > Amaryllidaceae > Allium > Allium cepa. The sequence continues at coordinate 859,203,044 of CM060940.1, forward strand.
AAAATTGATAGTACAAAAGTCACAAAGCTAATAACCATGCATTGAAAACCGACTAAAAAGATAAAGAGAAAGTGGTTCTATGACACGTGCATGTCCATTTAGCCCAAACACGCTTTGCGTGGCAGGTGGAAAATAACATCTTCTAACCATAAATGGATCTCAATTATCACGATCATATGCTTCCTAATATTCTTACGGAACACCCCTATTTAGTAAGTTTGAAGGAAGAAGAATTAAAGAATCTCAAAAAATAACTTTCAGTGATGTTGGACCTCGACAGATCTTACAATGTTGAAAGAGGATAAACTGACTAACCATGTTACAATGCACACTTACAATGTGACACGTAAATTACACTAAATTCACGTCGAAGGAATATCAACAACTCAACAGTTTATGAAGCTAGCAACGGATGCAACGGAATAAAGGATTGACAGTACAACCATCATTGCTTACACACACCCAAAATTTGTGATACTAACTTGATGTTTCTATCTACAGCTTATACCAGATTGTAGTTTAAACCCAATATATACAAGCTACTACAAGTTACTGCTTTTCATATGATTTCTCAGAAATTAACTGGTACAGCATTCACAATTACAATTGTTTATTTGAGTAGAGGAATTAGCAGAGACAATATTTGGACTCTAGAATGTGTGAGGTTTAGGCAGAACTGTCATAACTAAAGGTACTCTAAACATAGTTGTTTTCAGTTATATCACTGGAGCTATCCTATCAGCTCTACAAAAAATGTTTAACCAAGTTGATTGACTGCAATCAAGCAATTACATTATTCAAAAAAAATTAACATTGTGTTAAACTAAAAACAGTATATTAGACTTAAATGTAGACAATTTGAGCCAAAATATAATTTTCAATAATTTCCTTACTTAAAAGGCAATCGCAGATGTGTGAGAAACCATATAAAGTTTGGTAACTTGTTTTTTAGTTTTGAAAGAATAATACAATAGTAGATAATAGAAACATTGAGCTAATAGCACAAAATTTGAAGTGCAAAAAATAAATCACTTATCTGTTTAGTTATGTGATCAACTCTGTATTCCACTATGTAATTATTCTTCATCACCAGCTTCATGAATTATTGCATTATTGATTTTTTTTTTTTTTTAGTATGAATTAAATATAATTTATCTATAGCGTTGAACACAATATGCACTGTAGCTTTTATCTAGATTATCAGTTTTCAATATTGTACAAATTTGTAGAAGTGAAGCACCATTGAAAGTCAATTCTTCTTTATTCAGCCTTGCCATATAATTTTGTCTCTTGAACGATCTGAAAGAATATGATTCCTAAACCCCTTTTAGACGCAAAAACACTATTTTACATACACTTTGTAAAATGTGTGTACTTTAAGTGGTCATGCATATCAATGTAGAACCACCAGCTTTTATTGTTTTTTGGTCGGTTTTTGATGCATGATTTTTTTCAATCACTTGATTTTTGTACAATTTACACCATTAATATTGCACTCCAATCACAAAGCATTACAATTACCATTTTCGTATTTGTTACTGATCCATCGGTCACAACAATACAATTTTATGTTTTATAGAATTTCATATGTCGTTCACATAATTTAGCTCTGGACTAAAAAGTTAGCAAATAAACTGATTTAAATCAAGTAATAGCAGTATATTAAATCAACTGAATAAGTGTTACTTAAAATGGTTCATCATTAACTACTATTTTGACTGATTACTTAAACACTAAATAATGTTGTTAAGAGCAACTATGACATACCTTTTCGGATTAAAAGTTATCAAATGCGGAAATTTAATAGGTAGAGGGTTAAAACTCATACTTGGTATCTCCAATTGAAGACTTGGCAATATCATTTCTAGTCCGAATACATACAAAAAAATTAATATGAATATCAGTTTAAAAAAAAGTTAAAAAACGTTCACAGAATATTAGAAAATTGCATAACTTAGTTTAAATTCCATTAAAATATAAGATAATAAGTTCTCAACGTCGTTAAAAACCATGATTGGAATCTTAAATTTAAGTAAAATTTACCGAAATCCATGTTATCTTGTATTGGTTGAGAAGGAAATGGAGCTGGAGATGGAGATGGAAATTGAGGATTAGATAAATCGACGTCTACCATTTTATGTTCTAAGGCATTTTTGATTATAATTAAAACCAAAACACTGAATTCAATATTAGTGTTTTGGAAGAGGAAAAGATAGAAGCATTGACGGATGAAGGGGAAAAATGTATGCGAGTAAGAACAAAAGTAACATTAGAAAAGAATAGTTTCGTGATTAGCACCATATATACAAAGGAAAAATCAATCATTTATTCTTCCCTTAATAAAGAATTATAATAGCAAAATTTTATTTTCAAAATGTCCCTTGTCCTTTTTTATTATTTTCCCCCAATTTTAGCCTATCAAATTAAACATTTAACATGTAAAAAAAAGTTACGAAAATGTTGATGTCAATATAATTATGGATCAAAATTTCAGTAGAAATAACGAAAATTTGCTAGTTTCATTCAAATTCCACTTACCGTCAAAATTCCAATTTCCATCTTCAAATGCTAAAGAAATGGTAATAATTACAATAGTAAATAAAAGAAATGCAATAAACATGTAAAAAAAACAAACAACGCAATAAATCAGACAAGATAATAAAAAACACATAAAAGACCAAACAGATTAACAAAAATGATATTATCTATCAATTGCAACCCAATTCACGGAAAAATTATGAACAACAAAAATTTGAATCAAGCTTTTAAAGTATAATACATATACTATTTTCCATTATGCACTGTATAATAATATATTGGAATAAAATTTGAAAATGGAATCATAATAAGAACTTTTGACATTTCCAAAAATGACTGGAATTTCCAAAATGTTGAGCAAAATGGAAACGGAAATCAAAATTTTGAACCATGTGTTAACCCGCCTTTTGGCAAGGCCGTAGATAGACGGATTTAACTAAATTGATTGCTTGGTTATCGAGGTCGGAATACGACGGGTTTGATTCGGCTGGATGGATAGACGATCAATCACGGATAATGATCATGATTATGAAGCCAGGATTCGGCATGGTCGATGGCACGGAATACTGGAAATATGGGTTCCAAAAAAATCGAGTTGTTCCGAGTTGTTTTGGGTTGGTTTGGATCATCATTGGAGTTGCTTCGGGTTTTCAGGTGACTTTCTTCGAGTCGGACAAGGGTACGCTTCGGGTCATGGAGTGATTGGTTCGGATCGGCATTAACACCAAGGGATCGGCATCATATTGGATCAGGTCGACATCTCGTTCTGGGTTCGACAAGTATTTGAAGACAGGATCGGTATGGAAGGGAATGGATCGAGCTGGCATCCTCCAAGCTTCGGGTCGGCATGAATGGAAGGATCGACGTGAATGGAAGGATCGGCATCATGATGGGGTCGACACGTTTTGGTTCACTACGGGTCGGTGCCTCTTCCACTTCAGGTCGGCAACTTGGAAAGGGATTGACTGTTTGGTTTTGGGGTCGGTGAGGAACGGGATTGACATTTTGGTTTTGGATCGGTGAGTATGGAATCGGCATATTGAATGAGGTCGGTAGCTTCGGGTCGTAGCTCACCTACTTTCGGGTCGGTGCCTAAGTCTCGAGTTGGGGTCGGCAATAGGTTAAAGAGTCGGCGTAGGAGATTGGGCATCAAGTCGGCGTGCATCGGGTCGGGTGCTGCGAAGGCTTCGGATCGGCTAAAGAGGATCAGATCGGTGTCTTGAAGGAATGGGGTCGGCACCGAGTTACTCCAAGTCCAAACATGTTTTACTTCGAGCAACAAGCGATTTTGCTCCGGGTCGTACGAGTCATTCCCAGGGCAACATTGGATCGGCATATTCTGAACTCGGGGTCGGCAGTGATGATTATGGTCTTGATGGGCCGGGATCACTCAGGAAGCCTAATAACTCGGGTTTTGTCTATAAATACAGTAGGCGGGGGTTCAGAAAAAAGGATTCTCATTCTTCTTTCCTTCATTTTCTTCACTAAGGCTACTCTGTCATTATTATTTTAAAAACTCCAGATTGTAACTGTAATTGATTCTACCATCAAGAAAAGGAAAATTTCTGGAATTGACGTAGGCCTGAGTCAGCCGAACCACTGTAAATCATCTGTTGTTACTGCTTTCTTTTTAATTTTGATTGTCCTTCATATTTACACTATTTACATACACTCTATCAGTTATCTGTGCCTGTGAATTGGTGCTTTCAACGGCGTTTGGGTGTCAATGACCAGTTTTGGCGCTAACATTTTGGTGTTTTCACTGAGAGAGCTAGCACTCGGGAATTCTAAAATTTGAACTTTGGATTTAAAGGCTTAGAAACTCGGATTCTGAAAAGCAATGGTTAGGCCATTGACAAAAAGACAACTGATAGAAAGAGACAATCAAGAGGGAAGTCAAAAGGACTCTTCTGAAGCCAGATCAGATCAGACATCCATTTACATCACTAGGGACGAGATATAGATTATGATGGATTCTATGCAGAAGCAGCTAATGAAAAGGCAAGAGAAAATGATGCAGACCTTTCTTAGGCAATTTGGACAGGCAGGAACAGCAGAAACTGTAGGAGCTCATATCCATGAAGTTGGATCAGAAGGACTCAACAGGCAAGCAGATGGAATGGTTCAGCAGAGGGCAGCCCCCAATCAGCAAACAACTATCAATCTGGATGGACCTAGACTCGGAGACACACCACCAGGTACGCTGGACCAATCCATGGAGGGATACCAGATTACGTTGCGTAGCCCGACGCCGACGGGAATGCAAGAGTGCATGACGAGGAGTATGTACCAAAATTCCCTCGTGGACTTGGAGGGCAATTAGGAAATGTGGATGCGGGACAATCCTTGGTAGGTAACACAAGATTAGCCGACATTATTAGGCGAACTATTCGCGAAGGTCTAACAAACAGGGATTTGAAGGGAGTAAACAAAAGTCTGTTTACATCAGCATGGCTAGAAATCCACCTGATTTCAAGCTGCCCACTCTGGAAGTATGCAACGGTAAGACGAATCGCACTAACCACTTGATGAGCTACACAAGACATATGAAAGTGTTGGGGGGCATCAGAGGAGGTTATGGCCCAGTGTTTCCACCTGTACTTAACCGATATAGCTGCTATGTGGTTCAGACAGCTGGAAGATAGATCAATCAGAACATGGACAGAATTGGAGGACAGGTTTTTAAAACGGTTTCGAGTGCACATCAAAAGACCGAAAAAGGCGATGACACTGACGTCGGTGAAGCAGAAGACAGGAGAATCGCTTAGGACTTTTTTAACTCGGTTTAATGCAACGGTTGCTTCGGTGGATCAGCCAGATCCATCAATGGTTCTAATAGCGGCGGTGTCGGAAGTCAAGGATAATCCGGATTTCAAAGTATCGTTGGTACGGAACCCACCAATGGATCTCGGGGAATTTTTTCACGAAGCTGAGAGATTTCTTCGATAAGAAGATACATGTTTGGACATGAGGTTAAAGGAAGTAAACATGGTTAAGAAAGGAGAACCGTCGGTGAAAACTCGAGTAAAGACAAGGATAAAACGAAGAGGAAGCGCTGGGGAAAACCAAAATTCTCCACTTACACAGGACGGAATGATACATTGGAACAGATATACTTGGATATTCGGATCGCCTTCCTTATCGAAGGCCGGCAAGGAGGGAACCCTTGGAACGCGAAAGGACATCGAGAAGGCACTGTCTCTTTCATGACCTGGATGGGCATGATACTAACAGCTGCAGACGTTTAAAGGATATAATCGAGGAGCAAGTAAGGAGTGGTCAGTTGCGGCAATATGTCAAAACTCAGAATACGGCGGTGGAACAGGAGCAACCACCGCCTAACTTTAACGACGATGGCGCAAGGCCCAGGAATGGTGGCATTTTGGTCATCAACTGATCAGGATGGTATGAAATAAGTAGCAAACTCTAGACAGACGACTAAGTCACTTACCCATGTACAGGGACGGAGACAACCCCTAGGCATCCTTTGAGATTATGATAAATTGCGACGCTCTGTTTTGTGAAATCTGTTTTTCTTTTATGCTTGGACACTTGCTTTTTTGGTTTGCTTTTGGAGTTTGATTTGAACTCATGCTTTTGTTTGTTGTTTATTTGGATTATGGTTTGGACATTTGTCTTTTGGTTTGGACTTTTGATATGGATTTCTGGTTTTCTGGTTTGAATCCGGATTTCAGATTGGATTTTGATTGACTTTTTATCTGGTTTTTTGCTAAAAAGTCGTCGGGTATGGATTATGCTCGGCAAGGATCCGGAGAGATCAGGATTCGGCCTAGGATTTAGGCTCATATTGTCCATCGCTTGTTATTTCAGGTCGTCGAGTATGGACTGTACTCGACAAGGATCCGGAGCAACCGGGATTCGGCTTAGGACTTAAGCCACGGCATTACTTAGGGTTCAGGAACACTGAACCAGGAACACCATGACATTATTTAACACAGGTCGTCGAGTGTGGAGTGCGCTTGGCAAGAACCCGGAGAGTTTACGGATTCAGATTTCGGTTTTAGATGGCTAAGGATTGGCTATGATTCAGAGCGATCCTGGATTTGGGTATTGACCCAGAGAGGTCATGGATTCGGTTATTGGTTATTGAATATGAATGGGTTATAATTCGGTTATCGGGTTTAGATGGATGTGGAATTGGATAAGAATTTGGTTACTGGATAGGGATCAGATATCGACTCGGAGCAGTCGCGGATTTGGCTAAGGATCCGGCAATGGCACTTGGATAAAATGGATTGGGTTATGCATCGGATGGTATGGCTATGGATAACATATCTACTTTGGATGATGGATTAAAAGCTATTCAAAACACGTCTTCCTACCGCAAGACATGTTTTGGGAGGCAAATGTTAGCTCGCCTTTTGGCAAGGTCGTAGACAGACGGATTTAACTAAATCAATTACTTGGTTATCGAGGCCGAAATACGACGGGACTGATTCGGCTGGATGGATAGACAATAAATCACGGATAATGATCGTAATTATGAAGCCGAGATTGAGCATGGTCGATGGACAAAAGTCGCGGGATACTGGAAATATGGGTTTTGACAAAAGTCGAGTTGTTCCGGGTTGTTTTGGACTGCTTTGAGTCATCATTGGAGTTGCTTCGGGTTTTCAGGTGACTTTCTTTGAGTCGGGCAAGGGTACACTTCAGGTCATGGAGTGATTGACTCGGATTGGCATTAACATCAAGGGATCGACGTCATATTGGATCGGGTCGGCGTCTCGTTCTAGGTTCGGCAAGTATTTGGAGAAAGGATTGGCATGGAAGGGAATGGATCGGGTCGGCATCCTCCAAGCTTCGGGTCAGCATCTATGGGTCGGCATGAATGGAGGGGTCGACGTGAATAGAGGGACCGGCATCATGATGGGGTTAACACGTTTTGGTTCACTCCGGGTCGGTACCTCTTCCACTTCGGGTCGGCAACTTGGAAAGGGATTGGCAATTTGGTTTTGGGGTCGATGAGGAACGGGATCGGCATTTTGGTTTTGGATCGGTGAGTATGGGATTGGCATATTGAATGTGGTCGGTAGCTTCGGGTCGTAGCTCACCTACTTTCGGGTCGGTGCCTAAGTCTCGAGTTGGGGTCGGCAATAGGTTAAGGGGTCGTCGTAGGAGTTGGGCATCAGGTCGGCGTGCTTCGGGTCGGTGTTGTGAAGGCTTCGAGTCGGCTGAAGAGGATCAGATCGGTGTCTTGAAAGAATGGGGTCAGCACCGACTTACTCCGAGTCCAAACATGTTTTACTTCGAGCAACAAGCGAGTTTGCTCTGGGTCGTACGAGTCATTCCCAGGGCAACATTGGATGACATATTTTGAACTCGGGGTCGGCAGTGATGATGGATAAGGAATTAGGATATGGTCTTGATGCGCCCGGATCACTCAGGAAGCGCAGTAACTCGGGTTTTGTCTATAAATAGTAGGCGGGGCTTCAGAAAAAGGGATTCTCATTCCGCTGTCCTTCATTTTCTTCACTAAGGCTACTTTGTCTTTATTGTTTTAAAAACTCCAGATTGTAACTGTAATTGATTCTAACATCAATAAAAATGAAAATTCTGGAGTGGACGTAGGTCAGAGTCATCCGAACCACTATAAATCATCTGTTGTTACTGCTTTCTTTTTAATTTTGATTGTCCTTCATATTTGTACTCTTCTCATACACTCTATCTGTTATCTGTGACTGTGAATTGGTGCTTTTAAAGGCGTTTGGGTGTTAGTGATCAATTTTGGCATGCTGACAGCATGGTTAGCATAAGTTCACAGCTAGTGAAATGATAAATAGAAAATGTTTAGAAATATACAGTAAATAGTAGAAATGGCTTAAGTTACTTCTGTAAATTAAAAATTTTGACAACAATTTTATTGACTTGAAAACAGCAAACAAAAAAATGGTTCATAAATAAGAAAACCTCTGACAACTGAAATCCACCAAAATTCAACTTTTTTTTTTAATACTTTGCACGGAGAACTACTTGGATTACAACTCAAACCCGCTTAGTTCTAAAAATAGTTGTTGCTGAACGGAATCTCAAAAAGTCCCCTAGTGTAATTACATATTATTTTCTTCAGGCGAATCTAAGCTATCATATTAAACCTGAAAAAGAGGGTGAAGTTGGGCAAACGATCTGTAATTCGTAATTTACGACTTGGCCAAATAACTCTATCAAACAATTTGCATTAAGCTCTAATTTATCAGAAGTTATCAATTTGAATCTTTGAAATTGATGCTATAAATACGAAAAATTCCACAACGCGAAACTAAACCATAAAAGGTAGTGCACCTGCGTGAAAGCATCGGGGTCATGAGGAAACACATTAACGATATCAAAAGAATAGAACTTTGAATCGGATCCGATCGAAGAAATCTTATGTGAATTGACGTAAGCTAAATACATGAAGGAGGATATAATGAGAAAGAATGGAATATACAATAACTTCAATCGGGGGTGGTTTTTGATTCGAGGTCGAGAAAGCAGAAAAGAAGACATTGTTGGAGTCGAGAGCTGCTTTGGTTTCGTCTTCTTCTTTGAAGAAGATCTAGTGGCCATTTGTTAATGTTAGTCAGCGGGTGTTGCGGTTATGCTTAGAAATTTGTTTTGTAATCTTACTGGATTTTGGGCTGCTGTTCTAATTGCTTTGGAGTCAACTAGGGATGGACATTTAACCGAATTAACCAGCTTAACCGATGTCGACCGAATCGCGTTAACCGATATAAACGGTTAACTGAACTTTAGGTTAACCAACCGGCTTTAACCGATCAACTTCGGTTCAGTTAATGGTTAACACAATTGTTAACCGCGGTTAACCGTCAACCGAATAAATTTGAACCTTTATTCGCATGAATTTCGTATAATCGTATTCGTTCCTTTTCTTTTATAATATTATTCATCTCTTTCTCGAACGATTGTAGCTTATTCGGTCATTCCCTCTTTACTCTCCAAAAACCTAATCTGAATGAATGTCGTCGCCGCCCCTGTTCCCTCGTTCGATTTAAGAAAAATCCTAGATCCCTTACTAATCTTCTCGATCGAATAATTATCTCCCTAATTGTCGATTCGTCAACTGCGACTTGCAAGCCTGCAATTCCAACTGCGACTCGATCGATTTGAGGCTGAGTGACTGAGTCGAGATATGGTGAATAGTAGCTGAAAGAGGAAGAATGTGAGTTTGCTTTTACTTTTAGTTAGTTGATTATACTTTTACTGATGCGAAAATCTATAGATGGTTTACTGTAATATATTTACAGTAATATTATTTTCGGATGGTTGATTAAATTTGGTTTACTAATTTAAAATCTGTAATAATGTTTATAGTTTACTGATGCGATTCATGCGAAAATCTGTAGATAGTTGATTAAATTTATTTGTAATAGTTAAATTTTACAGTAATATCCTTTTAAGTATTAATATTATTAATAGTTTACTAAATAGTTTAATTTACGGTATTAAATTTACAGTAATATCCAGTTATAATTGACAGTAACTTTACATATTAATATCCAGTTAAAATTAACAGTAAAATCTATAATAATATTTATATAGTTTACGGATTTACAGTATTAAATCTGTAATATTATTTATAGTAATATTAGCTTTGGAAACATATGGATTTCAAGTATACAAATTTTCAACATGCACCAGCTTTTGAAGTACATCAGAGTCGTTAAAGTATACATATCATTAGTTTCGAAGATATGATATTTCAAATGCGTACGTGCATATATTATTTTGAGTGTATGTATGGTAAGAGCATATATCTTCCAAAGTTTCGAATGACTGTTATTTTGAGTTTCAACATATGGGGTGCATATCTGCGATTCCAAATGTACTAAGTTTCAAAAATGCAAAGTTTTAAATAAGCAAAAGTTTCAGATGCATACATTAGTTTCCAAATATGCATGACCTTATATATATTGCTTCAAATTTATACGGTTTCTATTTTCCAACATGTATAAGCTTTGAATATATGTTAGTTCTAAGAATACCAATTTCATATACATAAGTTTTTGAGGATGTATATACTATATAGTTTCAAATGTGGCAGTGATTTTAAAAGTTGAAAGGTTTCAAAGTATGTATCAGTTTTTGCAAAGAAATCAAAGCATTGGTTTTGAAATGCATATTAGCTCCGTATGTAAATATATATGCATTGGTTTTTGAAAATATAACAATCTATTCTGATATTTTTACAGTAAATTTACTGTATTTAATATTTATAAAAAAAAGTTGAGGAAAATGTGTGATCCTCTATAGAATAGAGGAGAGCACACATGCAAATATATATAACACAAAAGCATAGTGCTGTCAACATGCGTGGCAGGTAACAAAAACTAAAAACAAAGATGCAAAAAAAAGAGAGAAAGATGCACTATACATCTCAATAGCTCCAAGCAACAAAAAAAGAAAAAAGCTCTGTGCAACTGGACCGTAATGGTGCTCCAAAAATCTCGGAGACTCTGAGCAACACAAAAAGCAGAAAAACTCCATGCACCTGGATCAAAAAGGAAAGAAGAAGCCTCAACTCTGAAGTGAAGATAAACGAGATGCAGGATAGGATAATATGCACTGGAATCTCTGAACAACGGAAGAAATGCCAAGCAGTAGCAAGGAACCTCTCTGAAAGTCTCTCAACAAACCAAAACATGGGCTTTGAAGATAATGGGACCTGTAAGAAGAACCTGAAAACCTTTCACTCATATCTGCATCTGGGGGGTGACTATGTAAAAAATAAGAATTATGCATATATATGTATATTATTATAAATAATATACATATATGTGTATAAATAAAGAGAGAAAAAAAACAAAAAAGAGACAAAACTAGTAACAACAACATTAAAATATTTCAAAACAATTACACCAAAAAAGAACAAAAATAAAAACCAAAAATAAAAGAAAACTAGGAATTTGTAATCATAAGTAGGTTATGATTAACCGATAGATGATGGTATGAATTTGAAAAAATATTCATATTAGTACCGATGTCATTAGAAAGACAATTGTTTTTAAAATAATTAATATTGTAGCTAACCATATTAAGATACCCTTTAAACAAATTACTGTTAGCTAATTTATATTTGGGATTAGAAATCCAACGAAAACAGAAAGAAGAAATTGTATAAATCAATTTATTAATATGACTACTATTATTATTAAAAATTCTTTGATTTCTTTCAAACCATGTATGCGAACTAATAATATTTATAAAAAATTTAAATAGTTAGAACTGAAATAGTTTATAAATTTACAATTAAGTATGAACATGTAAATAGTTTAATTTTTTATGAACTTAAATTACTTACAGTAGCAAATAGTATGAACTATTTTTACAGTAGATAGTTTAATTTTCTTATACCCGGTATTTTTTATAAATACTTAAGTATGAACATGTAAATAGTATGAACTTAATAGTATGAACTATTTTTACAGTAATATTATACTCACATGTAGATAGTTTTACAGTATTTTTACAGTATAATTACTTATATGTAGATGGTTTAACTTTTTTATACTCGATATTTTTTATAAATACTTAAGTATGAACATGAAAATAGGACAAAATTTCAAAATGGACTAATTTTCAAATCAATTTCGCGATCGGTGTTGGTTTTGAAACTTATTACCAAACAAGACTAGTTTCTGCCCAGTCAGCTTTTTTCCAACTGCCATGATAAAGCGCAACTTTTAATTGCGCTAATGGGGTTTTAATTTTTTTTAGAAAGCGCAACTAAGAGTTGCGCCAATTGGATTTTGAATTTTATTTAGAAGGCACGACTAAGAGTTGCGCGAATGAGACTTTGATTTTTTTTATGTTGCACAACTGTTAGATGCGCTTAACCGATACAATAAGCAGGCACAACTCATAGTTGCGTCTGCTATAGTGTCGAGCAGGCGCAACTATGAGTTGCATTTGCACAGGTTGCTGCTGTTAAAACAGAGGCAGCAGCAACCCTACACCACATTCCACAAAAATATTTCTCAACCTTCAACCCTTCTTCTATGCCCGGACCCACCAACTCCAAACCCAAATTTTAGTCAATTATCACCAATTTATCATAAAATTTTCAAATTTCTTCTTCTTTCTTTGATTAAACCAAAGCAATAACAATGAAAGCGAGATCCTTTTCAACACAAATAGATTTTGGTGATTTCTAAACCCTAGTTTTTTCGATTAATTTGTAATTTGCTTATTATTTTGTTGTATTTGCAACAAATAGCTTGCTGTATATCTTAATAATCCAATTTGAAGCGTTGAATCACTAATTGGCTGTAAACGATTTGTAAAAATTGGTATTTTTGCATGAATTTTGAAGAACCGGAAAGCGGACCGGTAGATGGTAGTGTGCTTTATATGCAGGATAATCACCGCTCTAATTTTGAAGAGTTAATGAGGGTTATTTCGCATTTTGCAAGTTATTGTAAATTTTGTAATTATTGTAAATTTTTGCAAGTTATTTCGCACTTTGAATTAACTAAAAGTTATAATTCTTTGTTTTGCAGAGTGTGAAACCGGTGGATTGTCTGAATCATTCGTAAAGTTTTGAAGATTTGATGGAGATGGTTGAAGATCAACGGGTTCAACAATTACTACATCAAGCGAGATTCTGGTATTTCATGCAGATTAGATATATCAGATTTGACAGGTCATTACTTACAGCTTTATGCGATAGATGGAGACCAGAGACTTCCATCTTTCATTTTTCCGTTGGAGAAATGACAATTCCACTGCAAGACATATCTACTTTGCTTGGCATTTCCATCGAAGACGCCGTGTTGAACTACGGTGGTAACGTGGACGCCGATGAGGTTTGTCAACATTTGCTTGGTGAAATTCCACCTCCAGAAGAGGTGGTCAATAGAAGAGAGTTGAAGGTCAAATGGCTGAATGACCTTATAATCGGCAGGGAGATTTCAGTTGATTCATCTATTAAGGAGCTAGAATAGTTCACGCGAGCTGTCATATTGCTTCTTATAGCATCTCGTCTATTTTCGAACCATTCGAAGGGTAGAGTTAGCGTTAAATGGTTGTACTTGCCGGAGGATTTTGCCACCATTTCTGATTATTCATGGGGTAGCGTGGTTTTGTGCGTATTGTATAAGGAGTTGGATAATGTGGCACTAAGAAAGACGAACGGGTTAGCAGGTTGCCTAACCCTTATGTTGGTATGTCGGTTTTGACTTGCTGGTGTATCAAATTTATGAAATATTTTGAAGGACGTTTCTTAACACTGATAATATACAGGTATGGTCTTGGACGCGTATTTCTGTTGGACGGTCAAGTGTTTATGCCAACATTGCTCCGGGATTACCATATGGGTCAAGGTAAAAGCAACTTGAAATTTACACTGAAATTTTTTTGATTTCTGCCAGTATTCACACACTATTTTGATTATAACTGTAGATGGATCGGAGATAGACGTTGGAGAGATAATCCAGCCCGTCATCCTACATTCTATCGCAACGAGTTCAATGCTATGGACGAGCATGTTGTTGACTGCGTCATACACGGTTGAAATCGTACAGGATCTGCCACCTATTTGCTTGGACGGGGAGCATAGTTGGTATGCAAGGATCCCGATTATTTGCTTGCAAAGTGTAGCCATGCACTACCCCGACAGAGTGATGAGGCAATTTGGCCTTTATCAGCATATACCGGATCCGGCCGAGTAGATTTTCCCACACGGTTGGAATAGAGACTTGTACAACACGTATGCCGCAAGATAGGATCACAGGTTGGATCATGTTCAGGTTGAACGCGTACCAAGAATGTCAATCAACAATACTATAGTTGGTACTGGCATGTCACGGTGATTTGTTCTTAAAGAATCGTCAACTAGACTGCCCAGATATGCTCCACGGGGACCGGTGGAACGTGATTTAGTACGTGTTTATAAGTTTTAATCTTTGAACTTCCTCAACAAGCTTTACTTACTTGCATCAATGATTCTTGTGTTTTAGGTTCAAGGGTTGTATATGATTTCCAATGAAGTTGACGATGTCCCGGCAAATCCTGCAGATGAGGACAGAGTAAAAGGAAAGTGCTTCAACATCAAGGAAATTGTCAAGTCGCTTCTGGGTAGGCATAAGCTAGAAAGACCACCACCGTATGTGCCTCGTCCGCCCCAGGCTTTTGGTCGTACCTACCAAAGAAGACATTTTAGAGGCATGGGGGGTCCTTCACAAGGTAGCCAGCCGGGGCAGGAAATAGTTGAAGCTGGACCATCTCAACTACCTCCGACGCAAACTCAAAGAATACCACGCGACCGCAGAAACATAAGAAGATAGGGTTGTGTTGGTCTGTTGTTTGGTTGCTTTGTTTTGAATTTGTATTGGCTTGAAACTTGTTGGTTTGTAGGTGTTGCGATGTTGTATTATTGACTTGAAACATGTTGTTATATGAAATATGATGTTTTGTATGAAATATTTCATCTATTTGAATAAAATGTTGTACTTATATATTGTTATTATATGAAAGTTGATGTTTAATAAAAGTTGCATATGTTATATGTGTTAGGAAATCAATTCTATGGTTTCGATGACGATAACTATACAGTGGAAATCGAATATGCATATATATTTCTACTCATAGGTAATTGTTAGAGTAACATCACCAAAGAGACAAGAACAAGACTCAAAGAAAGTATCAAGAGGCCACAAATCGATAGAATCAGAAGAGCAATGACACAGACACAAGAAAAGCAACATGCACAAGTTCAGACGTCTGGATGCACTAGCCAGACGTCTGATTGAATCCTCTGGTTCATGAATCAGACAGAATCAAACGTCTGGTTAATGTACTGAAACGTCTGAAAAGCCACTATATACAAAAAAAAATATAAGGGCCAGACGTCTGAGACATTCCAAACGTCTGATTTTGAACTCGGGTGTTGACATTCAAAGTACAACTATCACAATTGGAAAGACACTTTCGCTCCTCTTCGCTGCATCTCTTCATCACCATCAGAAGCGACCATAGAACACTTGTTAATGGATGCAACTACTCAAAGAATCTCTCTACCGCTATAAATAGCATCAAGAATCCAAGAGAAGACCTCATCTTACTTACTTATGCTCTGTACTCTTTAACTCTGATATATTCTTGATCTCTAGCAATCATATATTTGTATTTCACTCTTCCATACATACATAATTCTTCAATTAATATCCTATAGATATATATTGGAAGCATTTGTACTTGATAGTCAATATTCGTGTTATAGAACACACATTTGATAAGAACTAGCTTTTGTAACCAAGCCTATTCCTTCGGGTTAAGTGAGAGTGTTTGATAGTCGAATTCCGAAGAGTAGCTTCGGGACTGGACGTAGGACGGGAGGTCCGAGCCAGTATAAAATCCTGGTGTTCTTATTTTCATTTACTTTGCTATTATCATCTATTAAGTTTATATTAGATACATCATATAGTTAGTCACTCATACTTGCATATATACATTATACGATCCATCATATACACTTTCAGTTGGTATCAAAGCAAGGTTTGATCAAAGAACAGTAACACGTTTTTGAATCACTTTAATATGGAAAGTATTTTCCAAGAAGGATAATCCACAGCACGACCCCCACTTTTTAATGGATCTAACTATGCATATTGGTCAACACATATGAGAATTTTTATGGAAGATAATGGTCTAGAAATTTGATCAGCCACACAAGATAAATATGAAGCACCTCCTACTGCTATGAACACATGGACCGATGCACAAAAGACTTTAGCATCAAACAATGCTAAAGCTGTGAATGCTTTATTTTGCTCTTTAGATAAAAATGAATTTTCACGTTTCATGTTATGCACAACTGCATTTGACATTTGGCATACCTTAAGAATTACACGCGAAGATACAACAAAGGTCAAGCAAACTAAGATTTCAATTTTGCAAAACCAATTCTCAACATTCAAAATGAAGCAAAATGAAACTATGGTTGACATGTATTCTAGATTTCAAACTATCCAACATGATCTTATGGCATTAGGAGTTAAGTTTACTGATTTTGATTTAGTTTCTCGAATACTCAACTCTTTAGCATCGGATTGGGAAAGGAAGGTATTAGCTATTAAAGAAGCTAATGATCTTTCTACTCTCAAAGTTGAAGAGTTGATAGGAAATTTAATATCCTATGAAGCAAATTTGCAGGCACGAAAAGAATTAAATTTGGAGAAGAAGAACATAGCATTCCCAGCAACAAAAAATGATGACCCTGATTTAGATGAAGATGTGATAGTCTTGATTGCCAAGAATTATAATAGATTCAAGAAATTTAGAAAGATGACCAAATTCCAAAAAGAAGGGAAGTCCAACACAACAAACCTATCTCAAATCAAGTGCTATGAATGTAATCAATATGAACATATGAAGACGGATTATCCCAAACTCAATAATGAGAAAAAGAAAAACAAATTTGAAAAATTCAAAAAGAAGAAGGCTTTCAAAGTAACATGGGATGACTCGGATTCTTCATCATTTGAAAGTGATAGCGATAGTGATGGAGAACAAGCTAACATGTGTTTTATGGCACAAACTAATGAGGTATGTCCGAAACTTAGTTATGACGAACTATTAGAACTTAGTATGAAACTAATGAGGTATGTCCGAAACTTAGTTATGACGAATTATTAGAACTTAGTATGGAATTAGATGATAAATTTAGACAAATTAAAAATTAAACAAAGAATATATAGTCAAAATAAATATATTAGATCTTGAAGTAGGAATGTTAAAAGATGAAAAAATTATCTTAGAAGATGAACTAGAATTATCTCAAGAAAAAATTAAAAATAATTTAATAGAAAGTGAGGCTATTTCTATTGATTTTGAAAACACTAAAATAGTGAAGGATAATTTGTTAAAAGAAAGTGTCAATTTAAAAGGCAATATTAAATTATTGAAATTTGAAAATTTAGAATTAAAAGAAAATTTAGATAACATTACAAATAATGTGTCAAAATTTAATAAAGGAAAACAAGATTTGGAAAATCTTATCAAAACTTCAAAACCATCAGGCAATAGAAATATAATTGGGTTTAAAAATATAATTTTTTCATCAAAATAGTAAAAGAATCAATTTCATCATTTTTTAATAAATCATGATAGTGCACCAATTTATCATTAAAGTTGATGTAACGTAGGTCTTTGAGTTTGGTGATTGATGAAACAAATATACTACTAATAGTTTATACCGATATGATAATAAAATATTTATATGGTTAGCTACATAGTCGATTAAAATAATTAAAGCTAGTGGAATATAATGGTGGTCATATTTACACTATTATGGAGTAATTACATTTAGTTTAAATTTAGGAAAAAGTGATGCATAGAATTTACGATTCTTCACTCCATAAATTAATAAAATATATGCAGTGTTAATAGTTAATGTCACTATAATTATTGATTTTGTATATGGTTAGCTTTCAAATAACATAATCATTAAAAAATATTGTTGGTTGAATATGATGGTGGTGTATGTTATATAAGTATGGGATAATAATATTTCACATGATTATAGCTATATTTCTATAAACATGCAGTTTTTATAACGGTGCTTCTATGTAATTATAATTGTTATACAATTTCATAGTAGGCTATTTATTGAAAAACATCTTGTAATAATATTTATTGAAAGAATTTACATATTTTTAATAGTTTATAGAAGAGCTAACATACTAACACATATTAAACATATATAAATTATTCAAAAAAGAAGAAATGATTCATATTAATTATCAATATATCTCCAGTCTTCCTAATAATACGTCTAGATGTTACTACCACTGGTTTTATCGCTTCAGGAGCAACCAAAACATAATTGCACTTTAAGTTGTGCTAATAACCTTTAGAAAATTATATTGTTTAGCAATCTTTAAAATAGGTTTAGAAAAAATGAAATGGGCATTTAATGAATGCATGGACGATTGCAAGTTAATAGCAGGGAAGTAAATTGAACACAAATGATCCGGTAGCTATGTCCATTAGAAATAGTATTCCATTGTGTATTTAATGTAATAATACATTTGTCAATAGGTGATACTAAAACAAACAAATCATTTAGTGACACTGTCCGTTTATGTTATTTAACAAATAATGTTTCATTGTGTTACTTAATGAAGTAACGTTTATTATCAGTTTCTTGAACCAATATCTTTTTATGAAAAAAATAACAATAAACTCAACTAATAATAGGTGAACCCGATATCTCTATATAAACTATAACCAAGCTAAATAGTTGCTTGAAAGTGACATTAATGCAAATATAGTAATATTTATTTCTACTCGTTGAAGCATGTTTTAGGAGAAGTGTTGTTCATGGTTATTTTATTTACATTACTATAGGGCGTAATTAAAATGTTAAAACTTAACAATATCAGGACAAAGCACAGTTATTTTAGAACATGTCTATTATGCATTTTTCTAGTTGTATATACATGACATGACTCCTGCTCATTACTATGGGAACAGTTCTAGAATTCCTTGCTAAATATAATTACATAAATTCTCCTAATGGTAAACATGAGAGTTTACAGCAAAATGGAGATGAGAATGAAAATCAAGTGCTTCCACAAAAGATAGCTTTGGTTTTAAGTTATCATGTATTATATCCCAGTTTTCTTTTCTTTTCCCATACAATACAATAGCTTGTTGATTGAATTTAATAAAGTAATGCTTAAATTTTAACATCGTAATTTTTTTTATATAAACAAACATTTCTAATCGGTTAAATTACATTATATGATATATAAAAGGCTCATGAAACTAAAAATAAAAAAATAGTCTAAGATAAATCATAAACGTAGTATTTACGTATAAAACTATACCTTATCATTAACTTATTATCCCTTTTATGCATATACTGAATTACAGAATGACCTGAAACAAATCATCATCGTGATATTCTAAATCAATAGAGTTTTGCATCCTTCCTATGACTCTCTAAAACAGTGGAAAAATTACAAACCAATGCCAACATAAACGAAGAAGGCTGTTGTATTCACCAAAAAACTTGGAATAAAAACATAAAATCAAGAAAAAATTGGTAGTAGTAAGGGAAAAAGGCTCAACCTGGTAGTAGTAAGTATATACACCAGAAAGCATGTAAATACCGAAGAGGGAACAGTTACGTTAAATTCCAAAGCTGCAAGATGAATACTGAAATTAGATACACAAAAATATAATTATTTTATGAGAAAATAAAACAACGCGGAAGAAACCTATGTTAGGAAATCAAATCTACGGTTTCGGTGACAACAACTATACAGTGGAAATTGAATATGCATAAATATTTCTATTTACAGATAATTGCTAAAGTAACATCACTAGAGAGACCAGAACAAGGCTCAAAGAACGTTACAAGAGACTGCAAGTCGATAGGATCAATGGAGCAATGACACAGATGCACAAAAGCAACTTGCACAGGGTTCAGACGTCTGTGTGCACTAGCTAGACGTCTGAAGAAATCCTCTAGATTATAAACCAGACAGGATCAGATGACTGATTAATGTACTTAGACGTCTGAAAGGCTACGATATACAAAAAATATATATAGCCAAACGTCTGAAACAAATACCAGACGTCTTGTACTGAATTTGGGTTTTGAAATTCAAACCACAACTGCCGCACTTGAAAAGACATCTTTGCTTCTCTTCGCTACAACTCTTCATCACCATAAGAAGCGACTATAGAACACTTGTTAATGGATGCAACTACTCAAGGAATCTCTCTACCATTATAAATAACGTCAAGAATCAAAGAGAAGAAAACACCTTACTTACTTGTGCTCTTTACTCTTATACTCTGATATATTCTTGATCTCTAGCAATCTATGCTTGTATTTTACTCTTCCATATATTCAGATCTCATCAATAAATATTCTCTAGATATGTATATCAGAAGCATTTGTACTTAATAGTCAATATCCATGTTATAGAACACATACTTGACAAGAACAACCTATTGTAACCAAGCCTATTCCTCTGGACGAAGTGAGGGTGTTTAATAGTCGAATTTCGAAGGGGAGCTTCGGGACTGGACGTAGGAAGGGAGGTCTGAACCAGTATAAAATCCTAGGGGTGCTTATTCTATATTTACCTAGATTAATTTTATCTTAGTTGCATCATATAGTTAGTCACATATACTTGCATATATACTACACGATCAACCCTATAAACTTTTAGTTGGTATCAGAGCAAGTTTGATCAAAGTACAGTAACACATTTTTGAACCATTTTAATATGGAAAGTATTTTTCAAGAAGGATAATCCACAACACAACCTTCGCTTTTTAGTGGCTCTAACTATGCATATTGGTCAACACGTATGAGAATTTTTATGGAAGCTAACGGTCTAAAAATTTGGTTAGCCACTCAAGATAAATATGAAGCACCTACTACTGCTATGAACACATGGACCGATGCACAAAAAACAGCAGTGTCTAATAATGCCAAAGCTATGAATATTTTATTTTGCTCATTAGATAAAAATGAATTCTTCACGTGTCATGTTATGTAACACTGCATTTGATATTTGACGTACCTTACAAGTTACACACGAAGGCACAAACATAGTTAAACAAACTAAGATTTTAATTTTACAAAATCAATTCTCATCATTTAAAATGAAACAAAATGAATATATAGTAGATATGTACTCTAGATTTCAAACCATTCAACATGATTTAATGGCACTTAAAGTCAAATTTAGAAATTTTGATTTAATATCTAGAATACTCAAGTCTTTAACTCCAGAGTGGGAACGAAAAGTATTAGCTATCGAAGAAGCTAATGATCTCTCAGCACTCTTAGTTGAACAGTTGATAGGAAATTTAATGTCCTGTGAAGCTAATTTGCAGGCACGAAAAGAATTAAATTCAGAAAAGAAGAACATAGCATTTCTAGCAATAAATGAACACTCCGACTTAGACGAAGAAGAAATTGTATTTATTGCTAAAAATTACAACAAATTCAAGAAGTTTAGGAAAATGACTAAATTTTAGAAAGGAGGAAAATCAAGTTCAACAAATCAAACATCAATCAAATGCTATGAAGGTGATCAATTTGGACATATGAAGAAAGACTGTCCCAAGCTCAATAATGATAAAAAGAAGAATTTTAAAAGTTCAAAAAGAAGAAGGCTTTCAAAGTAACTTAAGATGATTCAGATTCTTCATCATCTGAAAGTGATAGCGATAGCGACGGAAAAGAACTTATTACGTGTTTTATAGCACAAACTGATGAGGTATGTCCCAAACTTAGCTATGATGAATTATTAGAACTTAGCATGGAATTAGACGATAAATTTAGACAAATTAAAAAATTGAACAAAGAACATATAACCAAAATAAATAGATTAGAACTTGAGGTAGGAATGTTAAAAGTTGAAAAAATTATCTTAGAAGAGGAACTAAAATTATCTCAAGAAAAAATTAAAAATAATTTGGTCGAAAATGAGGCTATTGCCATTGATTTTGATAAAACTAAAGTAGCAAAGGATAATTTGTTAAAAGAAAATGTCAACTTGAAGAGTAATATTGAAGTATTGAAAATTGAAAATTTAGAATTAAAAAAATAGATAAAATTACAAATAATATTTCAAAATTAAAAAAGGAAAACAAGATTTGAAAAATCTTATCAAAACTTCAAAACCATCAGGTAATAAAAATGGAATAGGATTTAAAAATGTTCCTAAACAAAGAGGAATTGATGTTAAGAATTATAGTTATAAAAGGACTAAAAGTTCACCTAAGCCTAAAATGAATACCAAAAATATGAAAATTTGGATTCCTAATACAAATAATAATTTGATTAGGCAAAAACATATTA
Source organism: Allium cepa (assembly GCA_030765085.1). Taxonomy (NCBI): domain Eukaryota; kingdom Viridiplantae; phylum Streptophyta; class Magnoliopsida; order Asparagales; family Amaryllidaceae; genus Allium; species Allium cepa. The sequence goes on from CM060940.1 coordinate 859,225,428, forward strand.
ATAATTTCTTAGAGAATGTAGTGTAAAATAAAAATTATATCTATAAAGGTACCAAACCATCTTGGGTATGGCTTCCTACTTCTCCTAACATCTAGGACCCTAACAAAGTATATGAGTACCGATTAAAACATCTTTTATTTTGCAGGTACCCAAAATAAAAAATAAGGAGAAATGGATACTACATAGCGGATGTTCCAATCATATGACCGAAAATTCAAAAATGTTATCAAATATAACATACATCGATGGTGGAATGGTAACCTTTGGAGATAACTCAAAAGGATATGTCATAGGCATTGGAGAAGTCATCGACTCTGGTATTTCTAACTCTCCTATTGTTTCAAATGTTTTATTAGTAGAAAATCTAAAACACAATCTACTAAGTATTAGTCAATTATGCGATAAAGGTTTTCAAATATATTTCAAAAAAGATAGATGTAATATTTTCGATAATAACAAATAACTTGTATTTAAAGGTTTTAGAAACAAAAATATTTATGTATTAAACATGAATATAAATAAAAATTCAAATTTATGTTTAACCGCCAAACATGATGATCCATGGTTATGGCATAAATGATTTTGTCATATCAGTTTTTAGAAATATTAATAAATTGACAAAATATGAGCTAGTTAGAGGTCTACCTAAAATAAATTACAAAATAGAAAATTTATGTGACGATTGTTAAATTGGAAAACTAAAGAAAAGCACTTTTAAATCTAAAAATAATATTTCTACAAAACAACCATTAGAATTATTACATTTAGATTTATTTGGACCAACACAAATTCGATCTATAAATCACAACAAATATGCTTTCGTAATAGTTGATGATTTTTCAAGATATACATGGACTTTGTTTTTAAAACATAAAGCGATACTTTTGGTATGTTTAAGATATATGCTAAAAGGATTAAAACACAAATAGACTTGAAAATTAAAAATATTTGAAGTGATCACGGAGGAGAATTCGAAAACGATCTATTTTCTAATTTTTGTAATAAGAAAGGAATAAGTCATAATTTTTCTTTTCCTCGCACACCTCAACAAAATGGCGTCGTAGAAAGAAAAAATCGAACGTTACAAGAATGCGCACAAACATTATTAAATAGTTGTGGTATACCAAAACACTTTTGGGCCGAAGCTATTGCTACAACTTGTTATGTATTGAACCGAGTAACTATACGTCCTATGACTAAACAAACTTGTTTTGAAATATTTGTTGAAATAAAACCTAAAGTATCATATTTTAAAACTTTTGGTTCAAAATGTTTTATATTAAATACAAAGGATAATTTAGGAAAATTTGACCCGAAGGCCGATGAAGGTATCTTTGTTGGATATACGGATCGTAGCAAAGCATATAGAATTTTTAATAAACGAAATAATACCATTGAAGAAAGTTTACATGTTTCGTTCGACAAAAATATTTTTAGTCATCATACTAATGATGAAGAAGAAATTATTTCACTACCAAATTCTATTAATAATGAAACAAATGTGCAAAATAACACTTTGATAGCATCCCCTAGAATTCTTAAGAATCATCCAAGAGATAATATCATTGGAGATCTCAATTCTAGAGTAACTAGAAATCAACTTAATCAAATAGGCCATATAACATTCGTGTCAAGTTTCGAGCCAAAAAATTATAAAGAAGCTTCAAATGATAATTTTTGGAAAATCACTATGCAAGGAGAATTAAATCAATTTGAACGTAATAATGTTTGGGAATTAGTGCCAAAACCTGAAGAACAATAGGTTATAGGAACAAAATGGGTATTTAAAAACAAAGCAAACGAGAATGGAAATATTGTTAGAAATAATGCATGTTTAGTTGCTCAAGGCTATAATCAAGAAGAAGATATCGATTATGACGAAACCTTTGCTCCAGTATCTAGATTAGAGGACATTTTTACATTACTCGCCTTTGCAACTCATCATAATTTTAAATTATTTCAAATGGATGTGAAAAGTGCTTTTTTAAATGGTTTTATTAAAGAAAATGTGAATATAGAACAACCCCCATTATTTGTTCACGAAAAATATCTCAATCATGTTTTTAAATTATACAAAGCATTATATGGATTAAAACAAGCTCCACAAGCATGGTACAAACGTCTTAAAAATCATTTAATTACATCTAGTTTTCAAATAGGAAAAATAGATACAACTTTATTTATTAAAAGAGAAAATAATGATATCTTAGTTGTACAAATTTATGTTGACGATATCATTTTTGGTTCAACCAACGAAAATCTATGTAATCAATTTTCAAATATTATGAAAAATGAATTTGAAATGTCACATATGAGAGAATTAAATTTCTTCTTAGGTTTACAAATAAAACAACTTGAAAATGGAATTTTTATTTATCAAGAAACATACTGTAACGATCTATTATGTTGTTTTGAAATGGATAAAACTTCGAGCAAACCAACACCAATGAGTACCACTGTTCACTTAGAAAAGGATGATAACGGAAAAGATTTTGATGAAAAACTATATCGTAGCATGATTGGTTCTTTATTTTATTTGACGGCTTGTCGACCTGATATTATGATGAGTGTATGTCTTTGTGCTCGATTTCAAGCAAAACCAAAAGAATCTCATCTAAGAGCTGTTGAGCATATTTAACGTTATCTATCTAGTACTAGAGATTATGGTTTGCTTTATCCTAAAGGATCATCGTTTGAACTAGTTTCACATAGCGATGCAGATTTCGGTGGATGTAGAACATATCGTAATAGTACTAGTGGAACTTGTCACTTTATCGACAATCATTAGTCTCATGGCTTAGCAAAAAGCAAAATTGTGTTTCTTTATCTACTCACGAAGCTGAATATATCTCCACAGCTCTAGCGTGTGCACAAGTGATATACATGCAACAAACACTTACGGATTTTGGCAAAATTATCAACAAATCTCCAATATATTGTGATAACACAATTGTTATAAATTTATCAAAAAACCCTATTAATCATTCACGAACTAATCATATAGATATACAACATAATTTTTTACGAGACAATGTTGAAAAAGGAACTATTTCATTAGAATAGGTAAATACCGAAAATCAAGTAGCAGACATCTCTACAAAACCATTGAATGAACAAACTTTTATTAAACTTCGACGTAATTTAGGGATTTGCTCACTTCATGATCTTCTTCCTTAAATAATCACTGCTTCATTTAGGCTATGATTAGTCATTTATTTTACTACCCACGAATTATAATTAATAACTTTCGAACCTTTAATTTTTTAGATAGTTAGTTTTTCTAATAATAATTTTTTTTCAACTTATATATAAACAGTTATATAACAAGAAAAACTATAAACACACAATTCATACTCTCTTCAAGAAACAAAATATAGCCATGTCTTCTGAGAACTCTTATATATCCATCTCGACACCTACGACAGATAGCTCGGCTGATACACCACAACGACTTCCTACACCTGTACCAAAGCAGGAACCGACGTATAGGTGGTCCTCATATCACGCGGGATTCACCCCTGATAGCAAGAAGACCAAAAGATCTCTGTTTGGATCTTCTAACACAAAGAAGAAAATTGATGAAATTTATCACTATTAGAAACAATAGATAGATCTACAACGAGAACTATATTTTGAACAAAAAGTTACAGCACGATGGCTAAGCTTTTTGGAGCAAGTAGCGATGAAGTTTTGTACGTCAAGGAAGAAAGATGTCCGTGAACCACTTCCAAAACCTTGTAGTTCTTTGGATCCCTCGTCTTCGTATCGTACTCCTTCGAACCCTTCACCAAGACGATTTTCTGCCTCCCCGAAAACTCACGAACATGGAAATATATGGTCTCTACTTAAACCATGGAAGGATGACAAATCAGGAGATTATAAAACTCCATCGCCTTCTAAATATATTATATTTGTTATTTGTATCTATGTTTATTTACACAAATAATAATATTTTTTATTCATAAAATAGATAATCGACAAATAAGAAAAACCATTAAATTTTAGGCTATTTTTAGAAAAAATGTCTATTTCAGACGTCTGGATATGGACCTTAGACGTCTGACACTCTGATATACGTCTAATTTTTAAGCAACGTGCATATGTCAGACGTCTGAAATACCCCCAGACGTATGAAAATTTGCTCTGTCTCCTCGAAATAAAAATCAGAAAATTCCAGACGTTTGGAATTCGACCCAAACGTTTGAATTAGTTCTCTGCCGCAAGCTTTGACATCTCCTACAAAGGCTAGCACTTTTGAAAAAGAAGAAACAAAGGAAGATGATCCCAGATAAAGTTTCTCCAAAAGAATCATAGATTTTGGGAATCATAAATTTTAGATTTTTTGGATATCAACTTTTATAAATTCGACAAAATCTGTGTATGCAATCATTTTCGAATTATTAATGAAATTTTCCTTTTTGTTTGATGATTGGTTATATTATTTATACTTCTTTTTGATAGTGCCAAAGGGGGAGAAATATACGTGTAATTATAAAACATTAAAAATAAACATATACTTAGGGGGAGATTTATAATTTATATATAAGTACATTGAATAGTTGTCGTCATCAAAAAGGGGGAGATTGTTAGTAAATCAATTCTATGGGTTCGATGACGACAACTATAAAATGGAAATCGAACATGCATATATATATATTTCTACTCACAGGTAATTGTTAGAGTAACATCAAAAAAGAGATAAGAACAAGACTCAAAGAAAGTATCAAGAGGCCATAAGTCGATAGAATCAGAAGAGCAATGACATAGACACAAGAAAGCAACATGCACAAGTTCAGACGTCTGGATGCACTAGCCAGACGTCTGATTGAATCCTTTAGTTCACAAATCAGACAGAATCAGATGTCTGGTTAATGTATTCAGACGTCTGAAAAGCCACTGTATACAAAAAATATATAAGAGCCAGACGTCTGAGACATATCCCAGACGTTTGATTTTGAACTCGGGTGTTGACATTCAAAGTACAACTATCACAATTGAAAAGACACTTTCGCTCATCTTCGCTACAACCCTTCATCACCATCAGAAGCGACCATAGAACACTTGTTAATGGATGCAACTACTCAAGGAATCTCTCTAACGCTGTAAATAACATCAAGAATCCAAGAGAAGACCTCATCTTACTTACTTATGCTCTGTACTCTTTGACTCTGATATATTCTTGATCTCTAGCAATCATATATTTGTATTTCACTCTTCCATACATACATAATTCTTCAATTAATATTCTATAGATATATATTGGAAGCATTTGTACTTTATATTCAATATTCGTGTTATATAACACACACTTGACAAGAACAAGCTTTGTAACCAAGCCTATTCCTCCGGACGAAGTGAGGGTGTTTGATTGTCGAATTCCGAAGAGGAGCTTGGGGACTGGACGTAGGACGGGAGGTCCGAACCAGTATAAAATCCTGGTGTGCTTATTTTCATTTACTTTGCTATTATCATCTATTAAGTTTATATTTGATACGTCATATAGTTAGTCACTCATACTTGCATATATACACTACATGATCCATCATATACACTTTCAATATGGTCTCTGGAAATCTGAAAAGTTGCAGGCGCAACTTTGAATCGCGCAAGAAAAGTATGCGCTTGTTGGAAAGTTGCAGGCGCGACTAATAGTTGCGCTCCTATGAGTATACTACATGCAACTTTGAGTTGTGCCTAATAATTTCCTTTAGGCGCAACTTGAAGTTGCGCCTGCATACCTTGGCTATCCCCTGGCCCAACAGCTGCATATAAACATCACAACTCCTCCCCAAACAAACACAACTCCTCAAACCCATTTTCTTTCAGAAACCCGAACCTCCATTTCCATTATTTTCACTACTATCAACACAACTTTCCACTAAAATCATTTAATTCTACGGAGATAAACAAAAGATTGCATGTTCATCTGCACTTGAGGTAAAGAATCGAAACCCTACTCCACTAATTTTGATAGAGCTAGTGTTGACAATTAACTTTCTATAATTTTGATAGATCAATGACTACCATGCCTATTATTTGTCACTATGACGGCGATTTAGTCACCGATGAAAATAGCAAGCCAACCTATGTTGGCGAAAAATATAAGGGATCGAAAGTCAGTAGGGGTTGTAATTTTCTTCAGCTGAAAATGGCAATTTACAAAGCTACCAAGATTGCTTCTACGGAGTTCGACATCTCGTTGGTTAGTAAATAAGTAACGGATGACGGACCAATTGCTATTGAGGTAAACGATGACGACAACATCGATTCTATGTTTTGTATGGGGATGAAAGTAATTGAGCTGTAAGTTAAGAAGATGGAGGTGGTACATACTACCAAACAACAAGCTCAAATCTTTGAGTATGCAAGCCAACCCGGACCCAATAATACTGTTGAGCGAAGTCAAATGCATTACCCAGACTACTCCTACCAGCACCACCGAACATTTACGCACAAGTAGTTGGGTATGCTTTTATGTGCTATATGAATGTTTTATTCATGTTTTTTGTACTTAACAGTCAAATGTTTATGTACAGGTACGGTGTCATGGCATATCCATCGCAGTCACCCGGGTATGGTTTCCTTCCATATCCATCGTATCCTCCATAGTCAATTCCAACACCGAATTCAAACGACTACTTGCATGAAATTGAGGATGAAGATGTTGACACCGAGGATATGGAGGGTGGACATGCTGATATTGAAACTTCCCATTTGGATAGCTTGGAAATCGCTGCATCACTTGACGACGATGAAACATGGATCGGTGCTATGAATGTTAACAATAACGCTCCTTTAGATGAATTCCAAAGGAAGTTGATGACACTGATGAGCATATCGAGAAGGATAAACCGTTAGAAGATGACCAATGCAATGATACAATTATGGAAAGATCTGCTGTGCAAGAATTTTAATTTACCGACGAAATGTTCAGACTGGAATGTGTGGAGAAAGGCCCTCGAGTTGGTATGATTTTTAAATCTAAGGAATCTTTAATTGAATATATAAATGAATGGTCGATAAAGTGTTCATTTTTATTTAAATACATAAAGTCCCGTGCTAGAGAGTTTACTGGTATATGTGATATTGATGTTAAATGTCCATGGCGGCTTCATGCAGTTGTGTCTAAAAGAGATTATGTTGGGTGGTGGATGATAAATAATACGATGGTGATCACGCTTGCTCAAATCCAATCATCAACTCGAACCACAGAGGAGCAACAGCCAAATTCATTTGCACCAAAGTCTTCGTTCGAACCCAAGTTACACTGCAAAATCTGTCCAAGAGCTTACGGAAACACTTACATAATTCAAATAAGTCACATGAGAGCCTGGAAAGGACTTAGCAAAGCAGTGCCTAAAATATTTGGCGATTGGGAATCTTCATACAATGACTTGCCTCAGTTTCTTCATGCTATACAGAAATGCAATCCAGGTACTGTTTATCATGTACATACAGAAGGAGTACAATTTTAGGGGCTTTTTGGGCATTTGGACCGAGCATTGCAGGTTTCAAGCATTGTCGTCCAATTCTTTTGTAACGTTCGCGATTTTTCGACGCTCGAAAACCAACATCAATACGTCCACTGTATCACCTGCCGAGCAATCGAATGCCGGAAAACCAAAATGTTATGGTTAAAAAGAAGAAAAGGGTAGAAGAAGAAGAAAGAAGAAGAAACAGAAAACAATATCAGAATCCCACAATCGCAACGGAACAACATATAATAGATAAATGAATAATCTTTAAACAAAGAACTATATCAGTTATTACATTACATCACATTACATTACAATACATCATCAGAGTGTACAACAACAAAACAGCAGAAAAGAAATACTATATACTAGTTGATACGCCAAGCCATCCAGCTTGCTTCCAGATCTCTACAGCAACTCCCGAATTCCAGAATATCCTGATAACCTAACTCTAGACTGCCCGTGTGAAAATTGGTGGGCACCCAGAGTTTAGGAAGAGAACAATAAACTCCGAGTCAGTCATGGGACTGGTGTGAGAACTTAAAACAGTTTATCTTTAAAAACAAACCAAGTAATATTTTAAAATAGATTCGCAATGCTTTTTGGAAAATGAGACTACCATAAGGCCTCCCGCATACACACACAATGCAAACGCAGAATCGAAGGAGATTTCTTCTTATGATTGTCAAAGATGCTTGGTACGCATTAAAATGAAACATTTGATATTATTACTAGTGCATAGTGTAGGAAAAATCATTACGAAAGTAAATGTATAAATCTTAGCCAACATACGACCATTATCGTATGCCTACCATAGCTACCATCTAAACAGTGGTGACCACCATAAGTAAATGGCATGTTCTACAACTAAAACCGTACAAGATGCGTATTGAAGTTTGGATTTCCAACAAATGGTCAGGCCAAGGAACTTCCCATTGCCACATGGGTACGCCTCTGGAAAGACGACCCGAGAAACTAACCGGATCTCTGCCAGCACAAGGCCGGGTTACCCCTAACTGGGTAAATACTTACACGAATATGTCATCCCTCGATCGTAACCGATCTATATCCGAGGATCCTCGATTCCAACAACCATAAAGTAATAAATTTGCAGCAACAACATATGTTAAGTATCTGGGCTCTATACCATGATACCACCTCTATCCAGAAGGAATGACATACACTAAAGGGGCGCTACCCCCTAATAACCTTGCTGCATCCTTCCTGTTTTGACCATTTCCGGGGTGTGAGGTCCGACGAAGTCTCGTCCACAAAGCTACGCTTTATACAAAAGCTGTGCTTTGATCACATATGCTCAACAGCACTTCGTATGTCACATTACCAATTTGGGAATGTATCACTAGTAACTATCAATTACATAACCTCTGAGCTCATACGTCTCAGAGAAGGGCGTTAAGCTAAGAGAATAAATTCTCCGCCACCAACAGAAATATATTTGATAGAAACCAGCTTTACATCTCAAATTGTAATGTCAGACACACATCCATACAAGTCCGTTCCGAAATCGAACGGAACCGAAGGCACTTCCAAAGAAGCCCTTGCAATCCGGATATTCACTAACCACGTCCGGACTTCCCCTCATTAAGGGTGATAAAACCTCTATATCGAAGATCAGCCGATGCAGAGTCATTCGACAGTAATCCTTCCGTTTTCAAAAATATCCGGGCTTCAATACCTGTCTTCAAATGCAATCCATAACGACGTATCACATATTCGGAATGGGTTATACGACCCAAAGGTCATTTCCCGGCTAACCCGAATAGTGAGCGCTTATTTTAAAAATAAGTATAGCATTCAAATTCAAGCAAATCACAACAAATACCTATTTAAAGGTAAATATTGATAGTCAGTTATTTAACTATCAATAGGCGTGCACAACATCACCAGATTCTAAATAATTTTCCAAATTATTTATTTTCCAAAATATCTTTACTAGATATATAATTTCCAAACTTCAACCATTTGAAAACAAATTTTCAAATCATTTTTCACCTTTACCACTTTTGAAAACAAATTTCAATCATTTTCCTTTCGTGGAAATACTTTCATTTCAAAATGGTTCATTTAAACCAATTAAATAAATCCTTACCGATTTACTTTATATTTACGTTCCAAATCCATAAATTTATTTCCACACTTCAAAAATAAATCAACGTTTATTTTTTTAAAACAAATTTCCCTTTCTTTTATAAATTCCATAGTGAATTTACAATTCCAAAATATCTATGAATAAACGATTTCCAAATCGATTTCTAATATTCATTTTCAATTTATCTTTAAAAGATAAAATATCAAAATATTCACTTCATATTGGAAAACATTTCCATACTTATTTAATAATAAGTAATTCACAAATCCATTTATTTTCAACACTTGGAAAATATTCAATATACTTAAATCGAAATTAAGTATATATTTCATTCTTTAAGGAAAATATGCGCTTAAACACATTTATTTGAGTCAAAACGAATATTGCGTAAAACATCGTTACGACGACCCAAAATCACTAGTATAGGGATTCGAAATTAAAATAGATATATAAATCCCAATACTATATAAAACATTTCCTTTCAGAAATCATTTACTATAACAACAGTGTTATAGTCCACTATTTCCTTCTGTTTCTCGAAAACGTCTATTTCAATAATAAATGTTGAAATCTATGTATTCGATACTTAACGCATTTTAAAACATCTTTAAATCGTTTTGATTCTATTGAAAACATCACTTCCCTAAACATATCCATTTTATTTAATAATATATTCACTGTCCAAAATCGTGAATATAATTCCCATCCGAACTCTTATTATTACAACATTTAACTTAAAGGATAATTCGCTGTCCAAAATCACGAATATCTCTCCTTTAATAAACTTCTATGTTTAATTCATCAAATTCAATTGATTTCGAATTTATAAAACAATGTTTATAAATTCCATTTGTATTTATAAAAACTTCGATTTACAAATCTCCTTTATTTACCAATTCAATTTATAACTCAATTTTATGCCCAAAATCTAATTTATAAGTTAATTGCTTATAAATCTTTTATTTTACAAAAATCTATTCATTTTATAATTTCACAATTTATACAACTGTGAATTTCATTCATTTATGAAATCCTTCAATACTTCATTGTAACACTTATAAAAACTCGTTTCATAATTCCAATATTTTTAATTTATAAAATATCAATTTTATAAATATTTTTTTATAAATCGTTTATTATAATTCAAAAATCCTAATTTAAACCATTTTGTAAATTAATCAACTATTTATTTCAAAAATCATATTTCGGTTATATTTTATAAAAATCATAATTTTTATAACATTAAAATTATAATGTTTATTTATTTAAAATAAATCAATTCCAAAATTTAATAAAACGTATATTTTCAAAAATCACTTAAAAACCCTTTTTAAATTAAAATTCGTTACTTTAACATTTTTAAAACTTCAAAATAGGGCCAATGATGCAACAACACCAAATAATCAATCACGACATCCAAACATCATATATCATATGATAACAGAATATATCACAAATATCTCTAAATAAATCAATATTGTTGAGGAATCCAGTTGGATCCCTCCAACCTGTTTTCCTGCATCCACAGATGTTAGCACAATACCAATTCCGTTCCAATACGGAATATCGCGGTATATAGGATTTATAAAATATTATTCGCTATTATGCAGCGCAATAGGGTCTCATCCGCTATATAATGCGGGAAATCAACTCCAAGTACATATATAATACCAATTCCAATCAAGATGGAATTATCACGGTATATGTTTTTAATAAATAAAATTCGCTTAATATACGGCGTATAGGGTCTATTACTATACAACAGATAATTTATTTATCATTCAATCATACAATCAAGCAATTTTAAATCTAACTATTTAAAATTTAAATCGAAACAATTTCGTTTGAGTGAGAAGTTCTCACCTGATTCCAATAACAGTTTCAGAGTTTTATTTCGAATAAAATTAAACGCGCGTTTAATTTTTACCCAAAAAATTCACTAGCTCCAATCCAGCTCCATCGTGTAGTGTACGTCCATACGAACCCAACACAATTCTCTTCGTGCAAAACGGACCTCGTATGAAAACATTATCAATTTTTAAAGTTTACACGAATTTATATAAATAAAATTTACAACTTTCTTTTTATTTTATAACCTTGGCAAATCACAGCCACACGTTTTCGCCTAGGAAATCAAGGCCGTTCCTTATCATCTTCTCCAAGCAGTAAAACACGCGACCGAACTACCCAACTAGCCGCCTCTTGCCCTAATTCATGCGACTAATTCGAACAACCTGAAGACGATCAGCAACCACCAATTGAATGTCCATCACGTGAGCCACCATTGCCGAGAACGACGACCGGCTCGGTCCCCCCTTGCCTCGTAAAACGCGACCGAACGTGGGTACTTCACGGCTGAAATATGGCCCCTACGACACTTCGTTTCAAATCATGACCGTTGGATTTATACTTCTCAACGATCTCTACATGTTTGTAGTTGAAGATTTCTTGAATTGGTTTACGGATTTGAAGAAATCAGAGGAAAAAGAATTGACATTTTCGGCCATTGATATAAACTGGCGGCTACAACTTAGGGTTAGGGTTTTGTTGCAATTTGTGAAAATGGAGGGCCTTTTATAGAAAATTTGCAAACACTATTCATCCGAAATTTTTCGAACTCCAAACGAAGCATGCCGGTTGGCGTTTCTAAGGTTTACCCCGCATTCCGAACACAATGGAACGTGTTTCGGAGGCTAATTCGATCATATGTGCGAGTTATGGAAATAAACGATCAAATTTAAATTAAATCGATTAAACAAATTTCTATGCGTTTTGGCTTGCCCCGAACAATCGGTATACCCGATTGACACAGAATTTGAAATCTTATAATAATATCACATTACGGATCCGATGAAACTAGTTTCGTCGAAATCCGAGACTGTTTGAAAAATGGCTATTTTAACTCGTCAATTAAATATTAAAATATTCAATTTTCACAAATCAACTTTAAATTCAATTTTAAAAGTTCTATAACATCATTCTAACTCCAATGTGATTAAATAAAATTTTACAAATCAATTTCAATCATATTAATCCCAATTTTCAATTATTTCTGGAATTTCAAATATTAAATTATCGATTTAATTATGCAATTAAATCTAGATATTCGAAATAAAATTTATTCGACTTATAAATTTCACTAATTAATATTTAAAATCAATTAAATATACAAATTTTAATTAACAGAAATTCTGAGTCGTTACAAACTTTCCCCCTTAAAAGAATTTCGTCCTCGAAATTACCAAGTAAGAAAAAGTTACAGAATCCATTAACTTTCCTAAACAAACCGTTCAAATTGGATTTTTCAAATCTCTTAAGTGTATAACTTTCCCAAAATTTATAGTTAAACTTCTTACAAAATCTTTACTAAGTTTCCAAATCCGAACTTAGTTTTCAAAAATTTCCCAATTTTCTTAAAAATATTCTAACGCCTTAAATTTTCGGAAAATTTCGCCATAGTCTCCTTTGCGCGGCTTGATCCGAAAAAAATGATAGTATATATATCACAAATATACGTCTCATCAAGTGATGAGGCATCCCGCAGGGAAAAAAGTGTAAAAGTACGATATTTAATCCGAGATATGTACCTTATATTTTATTAGCGAGCATATACAGTTAATATAGCGCGAAAGCAAGCTCCAAATGCGAAGCAAGCGCAATTCGCACCTACTAAACACTCAACAAACAAATGAGAAACATGTATATATGAAAGTAATATCAATATACAACATATATCAACAACTATATATGCCAATATAGCAAATGCAACAAAACAACAAATGCAACCACCAAACAACTATCATCCAATAACATTCAACAAATCCATAACCAAATCAATATAAATTTACTTCTCATTATTATTCAATGAATTGGTTTTCAATTTAATCACATTTGATTCATTAACATTGGATTTACTAACATTCATTCATATTCAATTTCAATTAGTTTGCATTCACTAATTTACATTCAAGTTCGTTCACTTCCACATTCAAATCAAATTCACTTAACTTCCAATTTGATTTATAGCTTTCAATTTTCCTTAATTCGATTTCATTAACACTTAATGAATTATATAAAATCAACTAACAATCATATAACAAACAATGTATATCCAACATTACCAAATTTATTTACTTCTCTTACATTCATTCAATTTGGTTTAACACTTTTAATTCCAATTGATTGATATTAAAGTGACTTCCATTCAATAATTCAATTTCTCAACTTCATTAGCTTTTAATGAACTAACACTTACATTCATTATCCCATATCAATTCTTTTACATTCGATTGATTAATATTTCATCCATTTATCAATTCAATTGCTAATTCCTTTAACAATATAAGGTTGAATTTCATTTATATAACTCAAGTTCATATTCATCACTTCTCTTGATTAATTTACTTCGATACCAAAATCAACTTTTTTTGACTTCACTTAAGTTATATTCCATTTAAACATCATTTGTTTAACTTAACATAAAATTCCACTTATAAATCCAATTCAGATTTTAATTCTAAAGTAAATTCTACTTAACTTTTACCAAAGCTAAATTTATTAACTCATATTATAAGTTCAAAACTTATTTCACTTATTTTCATCAATTTCAATAGCTTATCTAATCAAAATCAATTTATTTAACTTTCCTTTTGTTAAATTTCAATCACATGTCTTTGATGACAACTCAAATTTATTTCAACTTGGGTTTTTAATTTCAAATTTGTTTATCACAATCAAACTTCAATTTCAAATTTACTATGGTAGCAAATCCATCACATAGAGACTCGAAAATGATACTGATGATGCTGCAGTCATCACCCTTATTATTTCCCAGTAACAGTAGTGAATTCAGTGCTTAATATTCTCTCAAAAAATTTCCTTTTTATTTATAACTCACATTTATAAATACATTCATATAGTTTCACTTCTTATATATAAGAGTATTTCACAAGTGTAAATCATTTTAATTATAACTTCATACTTATAATTCATTTGCTTATACAATTCATTCTTTTACAGCTGTTGTTTTTATTTAACTTATTCAGCAACCAAACAATCAATTCATATACACTAATAATTCTGAAAAATTATTCCTTTATATATAAAATATAATCAAGGTAAAATTATTTCATTTACCCCATTTTAAAACGATATCGTGTCAAATTGTTCTGTACAAGTGTTTAGAGATCCCTATCAACAACGTTAATTACTTATGTTGACCAGAATCCATATACCACTCAACAAACCAATCATCACAATATATAACAATTCATATTCACTAACAAATACGCTCTCATAGCTATTATTATACTCAAACTCATTCTAGAGTACTACTAACTCTATCTCTAATGAGTAATACCCAACAGAGCCATGGTTGTCACTTAACCATATGCTCTGATACCAAATTAACGTTCGCGATTTTTCGATGCTCGAAAACCGATATCAATACGTCCACTGTATCAACTGCCGAGCAATCGAATACCGAAAAACCGAAATGTTATGGTTAAAAAGAAGAAAAGGGTAGAAGAAGAAGAAAGAAGAAGAAACAGAAAACAATATCAGAATCCCACAATCGCAGCGGAACAACATATAATAGATAAATGAATAATCTTTAAACAAAGAACTATATCAGTTATTACATTACATCACATTACATTACAGTACATCATCAGAGTGTACAACAACAAAACAGCGGAAAAGAAATACTATATACTAGTTGATATGCCAAGCCATCCAGCTTGCTTCCAGATCTCTACAGCAACTCCCGAATTCCAGAATATCCTGATAGCCTAACTCTAGACTGCCCGTGTGGAAATTGGTGGGCACCCAGAGTTTAGGAAGAGAGCAATAAACTCCGAGTCGGTCATGGGACTGGTGTGAGAACTTAAAACAATTTATCTTTAAAAACAAACCAAGGAATATTTTAAAATAGATTCGCAATGCTTTTTGGAAAATGAGACTACCATAAGGCCTCCCGCACACACACACAATGCAAACGCAGAATCGGAGGAGATTTCTCCTTATGATAGTCAAAGATGCTTGATATGCATTAAAAAGAAACATTTGACATTATTACTAGTGCATAGTGTAGGAAAAATCATTTCGAAAGTAAGGATATAAATCTTAGCCAACATACGACCATTATCGTATGCCTACTATAGCTACCATCTAAACAGTGGTGACCACCATAAGTAAATGGTAGGTTCTACAACTAAAACCGTACAAGA
The DNA here is from genome assembly GCA_030765085.1 of Allium cepa. Lineage (NCBI taxonomy): Eukaryota > Viridiplantae > Streptophyta > Magnoliopsida > Asparagales > Amaryllidaceae > Allium > Allium cepa. The sequence continues at coordinate 859,241,240 of CM060940.1, forward strand.
TGCGTATTGAAGTTTGGATTTCCAACAAATGGTCAGGCCAAGGAACTTCCCATTGCCACATGGGTACGCCTTTGGAAAGACGACCCGAGAACCTAACCGGATCTCTGCCAACACAAGGCCGAGTTACCCCTAACTGGGTAACTACTGACACGAATATGCCATCCCCCGATCGTAACCGATCTATATCCGAGGATCCTCAATTCCAACAACCACAAAGTAATAAATTTGCAGCAACAACATAGGTTAAGTATCTGGGCTCCATACCATGATACCACCTCTATCCAGAAGGAATGACATACACTAAAGGGGCGCTACCCCCTAATAACCTTGCTGCATCCTTCCTGTTTTGACCATTTCCGGGGTGTGAGGTCCGACGAAGTCTCGTCCACAAAGCTACGCTTTATACAAAAGCCGTGCTTTGATCACATATGCTCAACAGCACTTCGTATGTCACATTACCAATTTGGGAATGTATCACTAGTAACTATCAATTACATAACCTCTGAGCTCGTACGTCTCAGAGAAGGGTGTTAAGCTAAGAGAATAAATTCTCCGCCACCAACAGAAATATATTTGATAGAAACCAGCTTTACATCTCAAATTGTAATGTCAGACACACATCCATACTAGTCCGTTCCGGGATCGAACGGAACCGAAGCCACTTCCAAAGAAGCCCTTGCAATCCGGATATTCACTAATCACGTCCGGACTTCCCGTCACTAAGGGTGATAAAACCTCTATATCGAAGATCAGCCGATGTAGAGTCATTCGATGGTAATCCTTTCGTTTTCAAAAATATCCGGTCTTCAACACCGGTCTTCAAATGCAATCCATAACGACGTATCACATATTCGGAATGGTTTATGCGACCCAAAGGTCCTTTCCCGGCTAACCCGAATAGTGAGCGCTTATTTTAAAAATAAGTGTAGCATTCAAATTCAAGCAAATCACAACAAATACCTATTTAAAGGTAAATATTGATAGTCGGTTATTTAACTATCAATAGGCGTGCACAACATCACCAGATTCCAAATAATTTTTCAAATTATTTATTTTCCAAAATATCTTTACTAGATATATAATTTCCACACTTCAACCATTTGAAAACAAATTTTCAAATTACTTTTCACCTTTACCACTTTTGAAAACAAATTTCAATCATTTTCCTTTCGCGGAAATACTTTCATTTCAAAATGGTTCATTTAAACCAATTAAATAAATCCTTACCGATTTACTTTATATTTACGTTCCAAATCTGTAAATTTATTTCCACACTTCAAAAATAAATCAACGTTTATTTTTTAAAACAAATTTCCCTTTCTTTTATAAATTCCATAGTGAATTTACAATTCCAAAATATCTATGAATATACGATTTCCAAATCGATTCTAGTATTCATTTTCAATTTATCTTCAAAAGATAAAATCTCAAAATATTCACTTCATATTGGAAAACATTTCCATACTTATTTAATAATAAGTAATTCACAAATCCATTTATTTTCAACACTTGGAAAATATTCAATATACTTAAATCAAAATTAAGTATATATTTCATTCTTTAAGGAAAACGTGCGCTTAAACACATTTATTTGAGTCAAAACGAATGTTGCGTAAAACATCGTTACGACGACCCAAAATCACTAGTATATGGATTCAAAATTAAAATAGATATATAAATCCCAATACTATATAAAACATTTCCTTTCAGAAATCATTTACTATAACAACAGTGTTATAGTCCACTATTTCCTTCTATTTCTCGAAAACGTCTATTTCAACAATAAATGTTGAAATCTATGTATTCGATACTTAACGCATTTTAAAACATCTTAAAATCGTTTTAATTCTATTGAAAACATCACTTCCCAAAACATATCCATTTTATTTAATAATATATTCACTGTCCAAAATCGTGAATATAATTCCCATCCAAACTCTTATTATTACAACATTTAACTTAAAGGATGATTCGCTGTCCAAAATCACGAATATCTCTCCTTTAATAAACTTCTATGTTTAATTCATCAAATTCAATTGATTTCGGATCTATAAAACAATGTTTATAAATTCCATTTGTATTTATAAAAACTTCGATTTACAAATCTCCTTTATTTACCAATTCAATTTATAACTCAATTTTATGCCCAAAATCTAATTTATAAGTTAATTGCTTATAAATCTTTTATTTTACAAAAATCTATTCATTTTATAATTTCACAATTTATACAACTGTGAATTTCATTCACTTATGAAATCCTTCAATACTTTATTTTAGCACTTATAAAAGCTCGTTTCATAATTCCAATATTTTTGATTTATAAAAAATCAATTTTATAAATATTTTTTTATAAATCATTTATTATAATTCAAAAATCCCAATTTAAACCATTTTATATAAATTAATCAACTATTTATTTCAAAAATCACATTTCGGTTATATTTTACAAAAATCATAATTTTTATTAAAAATTATAATGTTTATTTATTTAAAATAAATCAATTCCAAAATTTAATAAAACGTATAATTTCAAAAATCACTTTAAAACCCTTTTTAAATTAAAAATCGTTACTTTAACATTTTTAAAACTTCAAAATAGGGCCAATGATGCAACAGCACCAAATAATCAATCACGACATCCAAACATAATATATCATATATAACAAAATATATCATAAATATCTCTAAATAAATCAATATTGTTGAGAAATCCAGTTGGATCCCTCCAACATATTTTCCTGCATCCACAGATGTTAGCACAATACCAATTCCGTTCCAATACGGAATATCGTGGTATATAGGATTTATAAAATATTATCCGCTATTATGCGGCACAATAGGGTCTCATCCGCTATATAATGCGGGAAATCAACTCCAAGTACATATATAATACCAATTCCAATCAAGGTGGAATTATCGCGGTATATATTTTTAATAAATAACATCCGCTTAATATACGGCATATGGGGTCTATTACTATACAACAGATAATTTATTTATCATTCAATCATACAATCAAGCAATTTTAAATCTAACTATTTAAAATTTAAATCGAAACAATTTCGATTGAGTGAGAAGTTCTCACCTGATTCTAATAACAGTTTCAGCGTTTTATTTCGAATAAAATTAAACGCGCGTTTAATTTTACCCAAAAATTTCACTAGCTCCAATCAACTCCATCCAGCTCCATCGCGTAGTGTTCGTCCATACGAACCCAACGCAATTCTTTTCGTGCGAAACGGACCTCGTATGAAAACGTTATCAATTTTTAAGGTTTACACGAATTTATATAAATAAAATTTACAACTTTCTTTTTATTTTATAACCTTGGCAAATCACAGCCGCACGTTTTCGCCTAGGAAATCAAGGCCGTTCCTTATCATCTTTTCCAAGCAGTAAAACACGCGACCAAACTACCCAACTAGCCGCCTCTTGCCCTAATTCACGCGACTAATTCGAACAACCTGAAGACGATCAGTAACCACCAATTGAATGTCCATCACGTGAGACACCATTACCGAGAACGACGGCCGGCTCGGTCCCCCCTTGCCTCGTAAAACGCGACCGAACGTGGGTACTTCACGGCCAAAATATGGCCCCTACGACACTTCGTTTCAAATCATGACCGTTGGATTTATAGTTATCAACGATCTCTACATGTTTGTAGTTGAAGATTTCTTGAATTGGTTTACGGATTTGAAGAAATCAGAGGAGAAAGAATTGACATTTTCGGCCATTGATATAAACTGGCGGCTACAACTTAGGGTTAGGGTTTTGTTGCAATTTGTGAAAATGGAGGGCCTTTTATAGAAAATTTGCAAACACTATTCATCCGAAATTTTTCGAACTCCAAACGAAGCATGCCAGTTGGCGTTTCTATGGTTTACCCCGCATTCCGAACAAAATGGAACGTGTTTCAGAGGCTAATTCTGTCATATGTGCGAGTTATGGAAATAAACGATCAAATTTAAATTAAATCGATTAAACAAATTTCTATGCGTTTTGGCTTGCCACGAACAATCGGTAAATCCGATTGACACGAAATTTGAAATCTTACAATAATATCACATTACGGATTCAATGAAACTAGTTTTATTGAAATCCGAGACTGTTTGAAAAATGGCTATTTTAACTCGTCAATTAAATATTAAAGTATTCAGTTTTCACAAATCAACTTTAAATTCAATTTTAAAAGTTCTATAACATCATTATAACTCCAATATGATTAAATAAAATTTTACAAATCATTTTCAATCATATTAATCCCAATTTTCAATTATTTCTGGAATTTCAAATTTTAAATTATCGATTTAATTATGCAATTAAATCCAGATATTCGAAATAAAATTTATTAATTTCACTTATTAATATTTAAAATCAATTAAATATACAAATTTTAATTGACAGAAATTCTAGGTCGTTACATCTTTCTATTGATGGAACACATCTGTATGGTAAATATCAAGGTATGTTGCTTGTGGCTACAGGAGTTGATGCAAACAACTCTCTTTTTCCTTTGGCATTTACTATTGTAAGGACGGAGTCGGCGGAAACTTGAGGTTGTTTTTTTTCATGCATAGGACACTTAATTCCTTCTTTAAAAGCAAGACGCATTACATACATTTCTAATAGAATGAAAGGAATTCCAACCGCCTTGCAAGAGAAGTGGAGAAGACCACATCATCATCGCTTCTGCCTACGCCATTTGAAAGCAAACTTTAAAAAAGCTGGTTTTGGTAGTAAGATTTTGCAAAACTTATTTCATGCTCGTGCCGAGGCAAGAGATGAGTTAACATACAAAGAACTTAGAGATCAACTAATAAATGTGAGTCTGACTGCTGACTGATGGATTGATAGAAGTCTCTGACATAAGGATGAACATTGGGCTCTTTACAAGGACTATGGTGAATGTTTCTATATGATGACTACCAATGCTTCGGAGAGTTTCAATAGAGTTCTTAAAGGTGCAAGATCGTTACCGGTCAAGGCGTTAGTGGCACGTACCTTTCATCGTCTTAATAGCTACTTCTACAGAAGACGTACGGATGGAATGGATTACGCATCTTCGCTCACGCCAAATTATGACAAAATGATGGAAAAATATTCAGTAGAAGCACGTAATATGAGCATTAACAGGTTCAGCTTAACGGAGTGGCAAGTAACAGACATAAACGTGTGCAACTACACAATAAATATTGCCAATGTCAGCTGCAGCTATTCATGCAACATTCCTATTCTAACCCATTTTCCATGTTCTCATGTTTTAGCTGCATGCGCACGATATAGAGGAGGAGCGAACAGAACTTATCATGATCCTATTTCATCCTGGTTTACGGCAGACATTTATAGACATAGTTATTCTCCGGTTTTTCATCCAGTGTCCGACAGTAGATATTGGGATATACCTGAAGGCCCTACTATACTCCCGCCGCCAATGCGAAGGAATACAGGAAGACCGAGGTCCATAAGAATAAGGGGGGTCATGGACGAAATGGAGGACATAAGACATGACAGATGTGGACAATGCGGTAACTTGGGTCATAAGATTAGAACGTGTGGGAAGCAATAAATATTTTACTTGTTTATACTACTTCTGTCATTCGTGAACTGTATAACTTATATTTTTATTCGGTACGCAACTTTGTTATCAAAGGTTATCTTATGTCAAACATTTAAATTACTTGTTATGTTATGTTACTTTGATTTAATTTATGCGCAACAAAATTATGAATTTTCCACAGTTTTACATCTACCGTCAAATAAACATAACAGACAAACAATAATACATCATCTATTGCATATCCACTACAACAACCAAGTACAAATAAAACCAAGTAATACAGCATTCATTACAACTAAAGCATACATAACTCAATTAAACAAGTCTGATACATATCCATTACAGTACAGTTGCACTACCCAGTTTACTAGACCCCTTTCCAAATTAGATTTACGGACTGCAAATAGTCTACTTGACGTCGAAGCTGACTTTTTTCCTTTTTCAAACATCTCACTTCAGCTTGCATCTCTAGCGCATACTCCACTGCCCTAGGGTCAATGGATGATCTAGCCATTTGAAGAAATTACAGCACTCAACACCTTTCGGGTTAGTTATATGACCGAGGTAACCGGCACATCCGTAAAACCGACGTCCAATATTTGCTTGAGTCTTGCAAATAATTACCTCACAAACATCTCCACAATGGCAAAGTGGATGTGTTTCTTGTTTCACTCGTCCTTCGTCGCTAATTTGTTTCCCCGATCTTTGATTCAGTTCGCCAGATTTGATTATCCAAAGCAGAGTGAACAACAACACCATTAGCCGGTGGAACTATCTCAAATTGAGCTTCAGGAACTGTTTCAAACTGAGTTTTAGGAACAAATTCATTTTCTGCTTCCATCCGTTCAACATATTGCACCAATACTTCATCTGGAATCTCCCAATTATCCATATAAATTAGTGGTAATGTGAGTGTGGGTGAAGAGATTGTCGTAGCTTTGGTTTAATCGAAGAATGAAAAAGAAATTTACAAACTTTGTGATAATATTATGCAAATTGACTAAAAATTGGATTTGGGGATGTTGGGTTCGGCCATGAAGAAGATGAGGGAGGTTGGGAAATGTTTTTGAATAATGAAGGGTAGGGTTGCTGCTGTCTCTGTTTTAACAGCAGCAACCTTTAGGCACAACTGTGAGTTGCGCCTGGTTATTATAAAGCTTGCGCGCAACTTTTAGATGCGCACAGTTATAAAAAAATTATGCGCATCTAAAATTTGCGCTCCGTGAAAAATTTGAAAATTCATTCGGCGCAACTAGGAGTTGCACTTTCTAAAAAATTCAAAACCCTATTAGCGCAACTAAGAGTTGCGCATTTTCATGGCAGTTAGAAAAAAGCTGATTGGGATGCTGACTGGACAGAAACTAACTCTGTTTGGTAATAAGTTTCAAAACCAACGCCGATCGCGAAATTGATTCGAAAATTAGCCCATTTTGAAAATTTGTCCCATGAAAATAGTATAAACTTAATAGTATATTAACTTAATAGTATATTAACTTAATAATATGAACTTAACTGTATGAAATAAATAGTAATGTTAACTGTATGAACTTAACTGTATATTAACTTAATGGTATGAACTTAACTGTATATTAATTTTTGTTTTTCATGCACTATAACAGGAACAAATAGGTAGTTCTAGAGAAACAAGGGACGACGATGAGTTTGTGAAAGAAGCGGATGATGAGAAAACCGGCGAAGGAGATTTTTATGTGAACGATTCTACATTTGAACACAAACACGTGAGGAACCACAACTTAGAATGCTCAATGCTAGTGAACGCGTTGAGGATGTTAGTGATGTTCTTTCTAAAAGAATGAATACTTTTCTAAGACAGGTTCAACAACACGATAATGAAGGTAACGAACTAGAAAAGTATTTAAATGCACCGATTGAGGGTACACCAAATAATTTTGATGTTTTACTATGGTGGAAGGTAAATAGTTCCAAATATCATGTTTTATCTTTAGTTGCACGAGATCTTCTTGTTATTCTGGTATCCATGGTTGCTTCTGAATCCGCTTTTAGCATCGGAGAAAGAATTATAGATCTTTTTCATAGTACTTTAAGTTCACGGATGGTTGAGGCATTAGTTTGTACTCAAAATTGGTTAAGGTCCAAACCATTTTTTGTCGATCATCGGATTGAAGTTTCTATCGATGATGTTTCTTATTATGATGAGCAAATATCAGGTGATATTTGCATTCGTAAAATAATATAGTTCTTCATTTTTTGGATTTTAAATACAATGCTCTAATTAACTTGTTTGGCATGTAGATTTTGTACATGTATGTCAACGTGAGCCGCCATCATCTTTTATGTTCACCATGGATGGTCCATGTTCGTCATTGTTGTATTCACCTTCACCACGTCAAATACATGTCAAATACATGTCAAATTGTTTTACTTTAGGCCACGTCAACTTCTTTCATACTATTATTTGGAATGAACATATTCATTTAGTTTAGTCATTCATTATGTTATAGTTGTTACTTCTTTCATACTATTATTTGGAATGAATATATTCATTCAGTTTAGTCATTCATTATGTCTTCTTGGTTGCCATTGATTAATAAACTTCACCGTGGTAAGACAATCTTCAAACAAACAACTAATTTTTATTTTATTTTCAAGTAATCAAAGCATAATACCTTGAAGTAGTTTTCCATCAGGCCATGTTAACTACGAGTTTGCAGATGTACCCCCGGTACTTTGAAACTAGTTCTGGTTTACATATTTAGTTGGAGCACACAATATGCAGTAACAGGTCGTTTGACCTGACAGTATTGTAGTGGTGATAGTTACTTTTATTAGTCTTACTTTCAATATAAATGAACAGTATTCTGCAATTATTTCTATAAGTTATATTGGTATATTAGTTGATTAGTTCATTATGTATTAGTTAATTAGTATTTTATACTATGAAAGGAGTGTAGCATCTTGTTGTTGTTAATATGCAATACACAATTGTTGCCGTTATGCCTATGCTTGTTGTTGTTGTTATAATAATATGAAATATGCAATACATAATTGTTGCAATACATAATTATGCAACCTATAGTTTAATATGAAATACATAATTGCTGCTGTTATGCCTATGCTTGTTGCTATTATACTAATATGCAATATGCAATACATAATTATGCAACCTGTAGTTTAATATGCAATACATAATTGTTGTTGTTATGCCTATGCTTGTGTTGGTTCATCAATTGTATTAAAGCACATTGAGACCACATCGCCATATTACTTTTTAAATGCATTATAAATATATATGTAATTTATAATATATCATTTAATATATGCATTGCCATTTTAAATGCAGTCACCAGTGAGTGGAATATGGATTGAAAATCAAATAGAGAGTTGATTTGAAGACTGAAGCATATTTTGGTAGACGATTGTATTTCAGTATTTCTATTGTTGTTTCTGTTGAATATTTAATATTTATTGCAATTTGAGTGTATTATGTATCAATCGTTGACTGTAAGCTTGCAAGTGTATTAGCCTGTAGTAATCTATTATTGCATTATGGTAAGTATGTGACTCTGAAATGCAGTGTATAGACAAATGCTCTGATTGCAATTGTAACTTTATATGCAATGGATTCATGGTACTATATTAGTTTAACCGGTTATTGCAATGGTTAACCGATATGGTCGAACGGTTAACCGAACCGGTTAATTTAACCTGTTAACCATGGTTTAGTTTAATCGGTTCGGTCGGTTAAAGCAATAGGTTTTAACCGATGAACCGATTAACCGAACCGTTATTTTTAACCAGTTAATCGCTGAAATTAACCGATCGGTTCGGTTAACCGACCGTGCCCACCCCTAGAGTCAACGACTATTTTGTTAAGTTTTACATTTCCCATGGACAAATAATTCGAATTTGCTCCGGAGCCAAAAAATAGGGATGGAATGTGCGATTTAGAACCGAATGGGTGGAATTTGGGGTGCTGAAATTTGTGTGGTTGACATCATCTCTGCATAGACTCGGGCTTCTTTCCTATTAGGAATGTCAATGGATACTCAAAAAATTCTAAATCTGTCCGCGTTCGCATCCGTATCTGAAAAGCGGATAAACATTCAATATTTGGGAAAATGGATACGGATACGAAGACATCCGCGTTCGAAAAGTACCCGTTCGATTTTTACCAAATTATAGTTTAAATTATGTGTATTTTCGTACAATGAAAGATATTTATTTATTGTTTATCAAGTTAGTGGTTTATATTATATGCATTTAATGCATATAAATTGCTCAAAATTATTTACTGTTATCATGTTTGTTTATTTTCAACACTTTTATAAACAATAAGATTGGAAAAAATTATATTAAACTAAAATTGTCTATTTATATTTTTTTAATTTATCTGTCGTTTGTGGATAGGATAATTATCCGATATCCGTCCTTATCCGTAAATGCGAATATCCGATATCCGAAAATGATTTACGATGTGGATGCGGATATGACACTATCCGCATCCGAAAGTATCCGTCGACAGATCTATTTCCTACGGGCCTTCTAGCATCTATACTAACTATTATTACTGAGTTAGATTTTAAGAGCTCACAAGCCCCTTAAGTATGAATAGTCATGTTTTTTTATTTTGTTTATCCTTTCTATTTGTGCCCAAACCTGCTCACGTTTAATTAAAAAAACGTAAGTTACTTCATGCCCATTCCATAAAACTCTAACTCACAGAATAATGAAGATGAATATCGACCGATGTGGAAATCAATAATTGCTTCTCTCCTTCTTTGTCGGTATGAAAACTTCCACCTTAATTTTCCCGTTTGCGTATTTCTCCTCCAATCCCCTAATTATTCAGGAAATTTTCAATTCTTCGGATTTGTTATTTTCGATTTTCAACTTAATTTAACTCCTTGATTTGTTTGATTTGCTTATGTCTTCATTGTTTTCTTTACCTTCTTAATCTTCGGAACAAACGTAGTTGCTTCATCGGTTTTCTTCGTTTGTATTTAAGGTATCGTTATCCTTCCTTATTATTCTTTTAATTATTATGCTATCCATATTTAGGATTTGATGATGATTTCTATTAGTTTAATATTTAGAGCATGATGATTTGAGATTTAGCTGGAACAGTCAGATCTGTTAGATGATTTGAGATTGCTCTAATTAAGGTTACTTTTTTTTTTCTACAAGTAACAATATAGATTATTAATATTTTATTCCCATGGTTAATTGCAAGACAAAGGGAATGATTTGGGACATATTCTTTGAATTTATTTTCAATTATAATTTAAAAAAATGGAAACCTTAACAATAAAACGGAAAATCTATAACGAAGTGCATTTTGAGCTTAGCCGCTACATAGAAAGAAAGGTTTATTTTAATGTCTTCTTACTGTGATCATAAGAGACAACTCTATGTAACGAATAAAGAAAAAAGTAGCTATCTTCATGTAAATGTGTTAAATAACAATTGTGGAAGTTCTGAAGTTATAACTAATCTAAGTGTTATGAGAATCGACATAGAGATTTATATTTTCCTAATAAAAAAGAATTTGTAAGACATCAGATGTTTTTGAGCGCATTCTTTTGCGATTTGCTGATTTAATAATAAAAATATACCAATTTTGTTCGTCCTGATGTGTGATTTATGTTTTGTTTGGTTAGGTTACGTTAAACGTCTAAATGAACAAAATTATTTGAATAAGTGCCACCAAGTGATATTATGGATGCACACTATAACTATAAGACATTATAATACGAGGCGTTCAAAAGAATGTACTATAATTTTGTTTCAAGTAGCACATTTACCTTCAAGTTTTTGACTATACCATATTTAAAATAACTTTAATTATTCAAAATTAATATGTATTTATTTATACGCACACAAATAACTTTTTAGGCACTTATTGTGTGAATGCTGCTATATCAAGTAAGGCGGATGCACGTGTAGCTGAAGTAAAAAAGGTTTTTTTTATAGTACGAAATGGAATCGTTTATTGCCAACTTCCTATTTAAACATCATTCGAATAATAATAAGATATTTACAACTATGAGCTTATAAATCTGAAATTAAAATGAATATACAGAGTTGTGTAGCGAAATAAAACAACTGTAAGAAACATTGAAGGAAAGCAGTAATAATTTTTCCATAATTAATTTTTTTATTGATGTGCTTTGAAGTCATAGTTACATGTCAAAGTTAAATATTTATTTTATTAAGTGATGCATTATTAAAACTATTAAAGGCAACTTACTTTATATTGCATGTTATTTTAGTATATAATTATGATTAAGAATATTATCAGTTAATTTTATTTCAGCATCTAATTTTTACCTTATGTTAATAGATGATCATATTAAAATTGATTTAAATTTGATGGATATGATATAATTTCCAGCATGTTACTATAAATTTCCATGCATTCTTCCTTGCGCTATACCATCTATTGTATTTTTATAAATAAAACTACTGTCCATTAGCAATTTCTACAATATTGTTTTTTTTTTGTTTTATTCAAATTATCATTTATGCATTTTTTAACCGTTATAATCCAGTGAATACATTTTCAAAAAAAGAGTGCACACTACCAATATTATACTTGGGATGTTTTAACAGCTCTGTATTTATTTACGCTCTCTATGTAAGTTGGACGATAATAAAATGATGCACAATATATGATAATGTAATGATATTTCACTTTGGTTTTATAAATGTACTATTAGACATCAATCGAAAACTTGGTTCAACTCAAGTGTATCGGTAGGAGAATAAGAAGAAGTAATCTATGTTTAATACTGATACTAATTGTTGGAGATTTATATATTAGCTACAATCTATACTCTATATAGATAATAAGAAGAAAATTGATTAATCAAGCTTTGTGATTTTTAAAGTATCAACTACCTTAGTAACCATATATTTATATAAGAACGTTTCTCTTTTTAGCCAAACTAGGATGAGAAATTGTGTAGGTTGAAAGTCTATAGGGTGGATCGTGTAGTGTATATGCAAGTATATGTGACTAATTATATGATGAAACTAAGATAAAATTAATCTAGGTAAATATAGAATAAGCACATTAGGATTTTATACTGGTTCGGACCTTCCGTCCTACGTCCAGTCCCAAAGCTTCCCTTCAGAATTCGACTATTAAACACCCTCACTTCGTACAGAGGAATAGGCTTGGTTACAATAGCTTATTCTTGTCAAGTATGTGTTTTATAACACGGATATTGACTATTAAGTACAAATGCTTCCGATATATATATCTAGAGAATATTGATTGATGAGATCTGAATATATGCAAGAGTAAAATACAAGTATAAATTGCTAGAGATCAAGAATATATCAGAGTATAAGAGTAAAGAGCGCAAGTAAGTAAGGTGTTTTCTTCTCTTTGATTCTTGATGTTATTTATAGTGGTAGAGAGATTCCTTGAGTAGTTGCGTCCATTAACAAGTGTTCTATAGTCCCTTCTGATGGTGACGAAAATTTGCAGCGAAGAGAAGCGAAGATGTCTTTTCAAGTGCGACGGTTGTGCTTTGAATTTCAAAACCTGAATTCAGTACCAGACGTCTGGTATTTGTTTTAGACGTCTGGCTATATTTTTTTTTTTGTATATAGTAGCCTTTTAGACGTCTGAGTACATTTACCAGACATCTGATCCTGTCTGGTTTATAATCTAGAGGATTTCTTCAGACGTCTGGCTAGTGCACCCAGACGTCTGAACCCTGTGCATGTTGCCTTTGTGCATCTGTGTCATTGCTCCATTGATCCAATCGACTTGTAGTCTCTTGTAACGTTCATTGAGCCTTGTTCTCGTCTCTCTAGTGATGTTACTTTGGCAATTACCTGTAAATATATATATATATATATGCATATACAATTTCCATTGTATAGTTGTTGTCATCGAAACCGTAGATTTGATTTCCTAACAGACTCTCTCTTTTTGATGACGACAACTATAATGTACTTATGTATAATTTATCAATCTCCCCCTGAATATGTGCTATTTCTAAATTTTTGTATATATACTTATATTTTTCCCCCTTGGCATTATCAAAAAGAATCATAAGATTTTAGCCAATTCATAGATATTGTCAAAGACAACACACAAAAAGGAAAGTTTCATTAATAATTTGAAATTGATTACATTCATAGATTTTGTCAAGCGTACAAAAGTTGAAATCCTAAAATCTATGATTCTTTCGGAGAAGCTTTTTATTGATCATACCCTTTATCTTCTTTTTAGGAAGAGCTAGGTTGCTTTATAGGAGATGTCGAAGCTTCTTTCATAGGTTTGTCCTCAAAAAGTTTGGAATGCTTCGTGGGAGGAGAAGACACTGGGGTTGTCCAATCTTCAGAAGGAGGTGTCGGACCACGAACCCTTTGAAATACCTCTTTGAGAACCGATAATAAAGTTGAAAGTGATTCTTCAGTTGTTGCTAGGCGTGTGGCAAAAGTTGTTTGAAAGCTGTTAATACGCTTAGCCAAAACTTTTTGATTTTGAGATAAAATGTGTTGATTTTTAAGAGTGAGATCTCGAATGCTTTCATTTGGATTTGTTTATGTTTGAGTTTTCAAAATCTCATCTTGGCTTGGATAATCAAATGGTGTAGGAGGAGGTGGAGTTGCTTCACGATGTTGTTCCTTCTCTTGAGATGGTTCATTGTGTGGTTGAGGTGGAGGCTCAACTTGTCTGGTTTAACGATTGTGCGTCCATTCTTCATAAGAGATACTTTCCGGAGGAATTTCCGGTAGGTGCATTAATGTGAAAAACTTTGTGGAAGCATATTTTGGAGAGATTTTATCAAAAGTTGATAGGTAGGAGGGGATGTTGTGAGCACGTAGAAGTCTTATAATGTATGTGGGGTAGATAATCGATGGCCGTGATCGAGTCCAAAAATGTTTGAGCTCGTCAAAGATAAATTTGGCCCAATTCACCCTTGTTCTGCTAGATAGAGCATATAAGGCTTTGTGCTCTAACTCGGTTATTTGCTCATGACTTTCCATACGTGGAACGATGGTATTGACGATCATTCGAGTAAGAAGTCTTGTTTTTAGTTGTAAATATTTAGATGCAAATTTAGGCATTTCATCCTCCCATATTTGATGTGTTATATTATTCCTTGGTTTGAAGCGCATATCGAGAATATTATATAAGTCATCGCCCATGTTGGAACATCCTAGAGTTCTACCAATTATGCTTGGAGTGAGTCTAATCGCGTTGCCATACACGCTAGACCATAGCCAATTGTCTTCATCTTCAGTGTTCCGTACTGACGTACTATCCAAATTTGCGTAAAAAGGAAATATTGCCAATTGACCAATTTGGATGTCATTGGGAGTGAACGATATTAATGTTTCTAGTCCGGCATTCTCAAACATTTCATCCAAGTCATACATTGGAAATTTAAGTAGGTTATAAAATGGACCTATGTGAAGCTTCTTCTTTTGTATATCCTCATATCTCTTGATTGAGTGTGGTGCCCGATTCATCCATCTTTCGATTTGATCATCTGAGCAAACTTGAGAATTTGAGGATGATGTTGGTTAGTCTTGTTTTCTTTTGGATATCTTAGGGTTTTTAGTTCTAGAAGGCATTGTAATCGAGCGATTGGAAAAAGATGGTTTTTTTTGAAAAAAATCGTCGATCGAATATAATCGGTTGAAAATTAAAGTGAGACGAGGAAAAAATAGACGTTATCTGGGTGTTTTTAAAGTGTCGATTGATTATCAGACGTCTAGAAGTGATTTCAGACGTCTGGTTTACCCTAATTCCAACACAGTAGATAATTTAAGACGTCTGATTTAATTGCTAGACATCTGGTTTAGTCGAGTTTTAAAAATTTGATAGACAGAGGGATTTTTCAAACGTCTGGTTAAAATATCAGACGTCTGAATTAGGTCGAATTTTTAAAATTTGGTGGCAGAGGCATAACTCAAACGCCTGGATCAAAGTACAGACGTTTGAAATAGTCCGGTTTCTATTTCAAGGAGGCAGAGTAAATTTTCAAACGTTTGGAGGATTATAACATATGTCTAACATATGCACAGTGATTAAAAATTCATGTGATATCATAATGTCAAACGTCTGAGGTCCATATCCAGACGTCTGAAATAGACAATCTTTCTAATAATAGCCTAAATTTTAATGGTGTTGCTAATTTCTCGATTATCTTTTGTTTGAAAAGAAATGTAGTTTTATTTTTCTGAAAAAAAATTACAAATATACGTAGATATACATACAAATAAAAAATATAATCTATTTAGTTTGCGATGGGGTTTTGTGATCGTCTGACTTGTTATCCCTCCATGGTTTGAGTGGAGACCATATATTTCCACGTTCGTGAGGTCTCGGGGAACCAGAGAATCGCCTTGGTGAAGGGTCCAAAGGTGCTCGAATATTTTTAATTTTCAAATCCATTTGTGTTTTAATTTTTTTAGAAAATATTTTAAACATACCAAAGGTATCACTTTTATGTTTTAAAAATAAAGTCCATGTATATCTCGAAAATCATCGACTATTACGAAAACATATTTGTTGTGATTTATAGATCGTACTTGCGTTGGACCAAATAAATCTAATCGTACTAATTCTAATGGTTGTTTTGTAGAAATATTATTTTAGATTTAAAAGAACTTTTCTTTAGTTTTCCAATTTGACAATCGTCATATAAATTTTCTACTTTGTAATTTATTTTGGGTAAACCTCTAACTAGCTCATATTTTGCTAATTTATTAATATATTTAAAATTGATATGTCAAAATCGTTTATGCCATAACCACGGATCGTCATGTTTGGCGGTTAAACACAAATTTGAATTTTTATTTTTATTCATGTTTAAGACATAAATATTTTTGTTTCTAAAACCTTCAAATATAAGTTGTTTGTTATTATCGAAAATATTACATCTATCTTTTTCGAAATTAATTTGAAAACCTATATCACATAATTGACTAATACTTATTAGGCTGTGTTTTAGATTTTTTACTAATAAATTATTTGTAATAACAGGAGAGTTAGAAATACCAGAGTTGATGACTTCTCCAATTCCCATGACATATCCTTTTGAGTTATCTTCAAAGGTTACCGTTCCACCATCGATGTGTGTTATATTTGATAGTATTTTTGAATTTTCGGTCATATGCTTAGAGCATCCGCTATCTAGTATCTATTTCTTCTTATTTTTTATTTTGGGTACTTGCAAAATAAAAGATGTTTTAATTGGTACTCGTATACTTTGTTAGGGTCCTAGATGTTAGGAGAAGTAGGTAGCCATACCCAAGATGGTTTGGTACCTTTATAAATATAATTTTTATTTTACACTACATTCTCTAAGAAATTATCAATATATTTTTTCCTAATCAAATTATCATTTGTATTAGGAATCCAAATTTTCGTATTTTTGGTATTCATTTTAGGCTTAAGTGAACTTTTAGTCTTTTTATAACTATAATTCTTAACATCATTTCCTCTTTGTTTAGGAACATTTTTAAATCCTATTCCATTTTTATTACATGATGGTTTTGAAGTTTTGATAAGATTTTTTAAACCTTGTTTTCCTTTATTAAATTTTGAAATATTATTTGTAATTTTATCTATCTTTTTTAATTCTAAATTTTCAATTTTCAACACTTCAATATTACTTTTCAAACTGACATTTTCTTTTAACAAATTATCCTTTGCTACTTTAGTTTTATCAAAATCAATAGCAATAGCCTCATTTTCGACCAAATTATTTTTAATTTTTTCTTGAGATAATTCTAGTTCCTCTTCTAAGATAATTTTTTCATCTTTCAACATTCCTACTTCAAGTTCTAATCAATTTATTTTAGCTATATGTTCTTTGTTCAATTTTTCAATTTGTCTAAATTTATCATCTAATTCCATGCTGAGTTCTAATAATTCATCATAGCTAAGTTTGGGACATACCTCATCAGTTTGTGCCATCAAACACACAATAAGTTATTTTCCGTCACTATCGCTATCACTTTCAGATGATGAAGAATCTGTGTCATCTCATGTTACTTTGAAAGCCTTCTTCTTTTTGAACTTTTCAAATTCTTCTTTTTGCCATTATTGAGCTTGGGACAGTCTTTCTTCATATGTCCAAATTGATCATCTTCATAGCATTTGATTGATGTTTGATTTGTTGAACTTGATGTTCCTCCTTTCCAAAATTTAGTCATTTTCCTAAACTTCTTGAATTTGTTGTAATTTTTAGCAGTAAATACAATTTCTTCTTCGTCTAAGTCGGAGTCTTCATTTATTGCTGGAAATGCTATTTCTTCTTTTTCAAATTTAATTCTTTTCGTGCCTGCAAATTAGCTTCATAGGACATTAAATTTCCTATCAACTCTTCAACTAAGAGTGCTGAGAGATCATTAGCTTCTTCGATAGCTAATACTTTTCTTTCCCACTCTGGAGTTAAAGACTTGAATATTCTAGATACTAAATCAAAATTTCTAAGTTTGACTTTAAGTGCCATTAAATCATGTTGAATGGTTTGAAATCTAGAGTACATATCTACTATAGATTCATTTTGTTTCATTTTAAATGAGAGAATTGATTTTGTAATATTAAAATCTTAGTTTATTTAACTTTATTTGTGCCTTCGTGTGTAACTTGTAAGGTACGTCAAATATCAAATGCAGTGTTACATAACATGACACGTGAAGAATTCATTTTTATCTAATGGAAAAATTAAAATATCCATAGCTCTGGCATTATTAAACACTACTGTTTTTTGTGCATCGGTCCATGTGTTCATAGCAGTAGTAGGTGCTTCATATTTATCTTGAGTGGCTGACCAAATTTCTAGACCGTTAGCTTCCATAAAAAATCTCATACGTGTTGACCAATATGCATAGTTAGAGCCATTAAAAAGTGGGGGTTGTGATGTGGATTGTCCTTCTTGAAAAATAATTTCCATATTAAAATGATTCAAAAACGTATTACTGTACTTTGATCAAACCTTGCTCTGATACCAGTTGAAAGTTTATAGGGTTGATCGTGTAGTATATATGCAAGTATACGTGACTAACTATATGATGCAACTAAGATAAAATTAAACTAGGTAAATATAGAATAAGCACAGCTGAATTTTATACTGGTTCGGACCTCCCGTCCTACGTCCAGTCCCGAATCTCCCCTTCGGAATTCGACTATCAAACGCCCTCACTTCGTCCAGAGGAATAGGCTTGGTTACAATAGGTTGTTCTTGTCAAGTATGTGTTCTATAACACAGATATTGACTATTAAGTACAAATGCTTCCGATATACATATCTAGAGAATATTTATTGATGAGATCTGAATATACGGAAGAGTAAAATACAAGTATAGATTGCTAGAGATCAAGAATATATCAGAGTATAAGAGTAAAGAGCGCAAGTAAGTAAGGTGTTTTCTTCTCTTTGATTCTTGATGTCATTTATAATGGTAGAGAGATTCCTTGAGTAGTCGCATCCATTAACAGGTGTTCTATAGTCGCTTGTGATGGTGATGAAGAGTTGTAGCGAAGAGAAGCAAAGATGTCTTTTCAAGTGCGGCAGTTGTGGTTTGAATTTCAAAACCCAAATTCAGTACAAGACGTCTGGTATTTGATTCAGACGTCTGGCTATATATATTTTTTGTATATAGTAGCCTTTCAGACGTCTGAGTACATTAATCAGACGTCTGATCCTGTTTGGTTTATAATCTAGAGGATTTCTTCAGACGTCTGGCTAGTGCACCCAGACGTCTGAACCCTGTGCATGTTGCTTTTGTGCATCTGTGTCATTGCTTCATTGATCCTATCGGGTTGTAGTCTCTTGTAAAGTTCTTGAGCCTTGTTCTTGTCTCTCTAGTGATGTTACTTTAGCAATTATCTGTAAATAGAAATATTTATGCATATTCGATTTCCATTGTATAGTTATTGTCACTGAAACCGTAGATTTGATTTCCTAACATAGGTTTCTTCCGCGTTGTTTTATTTTCTCATAAAATAATTATATTTTTGTATATCTAATTTCAGTATTCATCTTGCCGCTTTGGAATTTAATGTAACTGTTCCATTCTTCGGTATTTACATGCTTTCTGGTGTATATACTACTACCAGGTTGAGCCTTTTCCCTTACTACTACCAATATTTTCTTGATTTTATGTTTTTATTCCAACTTTTTTGGGTGAATACAACAACCTTCTTCGTTTATGTTGGCTTTGGTTTGTAATTTTTTCCACTTTTTTTGAGAGTCATAGGAAGGATTCAAAACTCTATTGATTTAGAATATCATGATGATGATTTGTTTCAAGTCATTCTGTAATTCAGTATATGCATAGAAGGGATAATAAGTTAGTGATAAGGTACAGTTTTATACGTAAATACTACGTTTATGATATATCTTAGACTATTTTTTTTATTTTTAGTTTCATGAGTCTTTTATATTTCATATAATGTAATTTGGCCGATTAGAAATGTTTTTTTATATAAAAAAAATTTACGATGTTAAAATTTAAGCATTACTTTATTAAATTCAATCAACAAGCTATTATATTGTATGGGAAAAGAAAAGAAAACTGGGATATAATACATGATAACTTAAAACCAAAGCTATCTTTTGTGGAAGCACATGATTGTCGTTCTCATCTCCATTTTGCTGTAAACTCTCATGTTTACCATTAGGAGAATTTATGTAATTATATTTAGCAAGGAATTCTATAACTGTTCCCATAGTAATGAGCAGGACTCCTGTCGTGTATATACAACTAGAAAAATGCATAATAGACATGTTCTAAAATAACTGTGCTTTATCCTTATATTGTTAAGTTTTAACATTTTAATTACTCCCTACAGTAATGTAAATAAAAAAACCATGAATACCACTTCTCCTAAAACATGCTTCAACGAGTAGAAATAAATATTACTATATTTGCATTAGTGTCACTTTCAAGCAACAATTTAGCTTGGTTATAGTTTATATAGAGATACCGGGTTCGCCTATTATTAGTTGAGTTTATTGTTGTTATTTTTTCATAAAAAGATATTGGGTGTTCAAGAAACTGATAATAAATGTTACTTCATTAAGTAACACAATGAAACATTATTTGTTAAATAACATAAACGGACAGTGTCACTAAATGATTTGTCTGTTTTAGTATCACCTATTGACAAATGTATTATCTCATTAAATACACAATGGAATACTATTTCTAATGGACATAGCTACCGGATCATTTGTGTTCAATTTACTTCCCTGCTATTAACTTGCAATCGTCAATGCATTCATTAAATTCCCATTTCATTTTTTATAAACCTATTTTAAAGATTGCTAAAAATATAAGTTTCTAAAGGTTATTAGCACAAATTAAAGTTGCAATTATGTTTTGGTTGCTCCTGAAGCGATAAAACCAGTGGTAGTAACATCTAGACGTGTTATTAAGAAAGACTGGAGATATATTGATAATTAATATGAATCATTTCTTCTTTTTTGAATAATTTATATATGTTTAATATGTGTTAGTATGTTAGCTTTTGTATAAGCTATTAAAAATATGTAGATTCTTCCAATAAATATTATTACAAGATGTTTTTCAATAAATAGCCTACTATGCATTGTATAAAAATTATAATTACATAGAAGCACTGTTATGAAAACTGCATGTTTATAGAAATATGGCTATAATCATGTGAAATATTTTTTTCCATACTTATATAACATACACCACCATCATATTCAATCAACAATATTTTTTTAAATGATTATGTTATTTGAAAGCTAACCATATACAAAATCAATAATTATAGTGACATTAACTATTAACACTGCATATATTTTATTAATTTATGGAGTGAAGAATCCTAAATTCTCCGCATCACTTTTTCCTAAATTTAAACTAAATGTAATTACTCTATAATAGTGTAAAGATGACCACCATTATATTCCACTAGCTTTAATTATTTTAATCGACTATGTAGCTAACCATATGAATATTTTATTATCATATCGGTATAAACTATTAGTAGTATAGTTGTTTCATCAATTACCAAACTCAAAGACCTAATACATCGTTACATCAACTTTAATGATAAATTGGTGCACTATCATGATTTATTAAAAAAATGATGAAATTAATTCTTTTACTATTTTAATGAAAAAGGTATATTTTTGAATTTTGATTTTTTGATTACTTTCATGTCCTAATGTCATCTAATTGTCTTGATATAAAATTTGATCAGACCAAATTAAATCATACTATCATGTATAAACTAATTGCTTTGATTTCTGTTATTTTACTGTTGTAAATGAAGTAATAATCCAACAATCACATTCTCTATAGTTTTTTATATCGTTTTTTTAGTATTCTTATTTCACGAGTGGTTTCAATTTTCAAATTCTCCACCAACAAATATAGAAATAATAATAAATAAATTCCTACAACGATATATGCAACTTAATTTATTGTCATAACATTCAAAACTAATAATGATGTGGCAGTGGGCAATGAATGTAAGGTAGTTAATTTGTTGAAATAGATTTCTTTTGCCTATTTTCATGCATTATACTTATATTTAACATGTCCTTAAGCATTGATCATATATGACGTCAAATGAAGGCGTATCTTAAATTACTATAACTTGAATAGTTGAAAACATGTTTGCTCTGATTTATAAGTAGGGTGATTGGAGTAATGAATATCACGAAGGTGTGTTATCGTCCGAGGCAAGCATAAATGGAGCAAGTACAATATCTATTGGATATGCACCATCTAATATTGTCATGCAAATATGAATGGATTGGTCTTTTTGTACTCATTTTATTTGCAATTAAGGTTTTATTTAGTCTATGACCTTCTAGTAATTTTAACTTTATTGGGATATAGTATTTATAATATGTAAACTTATAATTCGTTTAATATTAAATTCATAGTTATGTTAGATTCTTGAAGCTAATGACATGGCCACTTAGGACTTGAAATCAAGATTATTTGTAACATCCCAAGATTTTTAAATTAAATTTGTAACTTATTTAAATTTTTGTAATTTAATTTGGAAAGTTTCAAAACAAAATAAAATATTATTAATATTTAATCAAACAAGAATATATAACAAACAAGGATTTTTGTCAAACCATAAAAATAAACATATATATATGTTAAAGTTATATGTAAATATGGATACATCAGATAAGTTGATATATGTGAAATTTTGTGCATGTAAAATAATGATAAAACAAAGTGTATGAAAGAAGATAATAACAAAACCTAGTTGTACAAAAAAAAAGATTGTATGTAAACAAATAGGGGAACAATTGCATTAATTACCATCTATTCTTAGCACACAAATAAAATCATTTCAGCCCCAAAGGAAGTTTGCCTGGTCAAAAATTATAGGCAAAGAAAAAAATCTATGACTTTTGATTGTACAACAAAATTATATCACCCTGCAAATTTATTTCTATGTCTACATCCTTTTACTTCAGTTCGTTCAAACCAAAACTTAGCAAACCTGAAAGAAAAAGCATCATTATTTTACAAACTTAAGCTAATCATTCCAGATCAAAACAGGAAGAAGGAAAAAAAATTCAAATATCAGTTTTTTTTTCAAAGACAAATTAAGGTGCTCTCTGTTTCAAGAAATATATTTCAGGTGAGTGAACTTTCCTAAGCTCTGATGTTGATGTGCTGTTTGAATATAGAATTTAAACAAGTTGAAACTTTGTTGTACGCACAGAATCCATGAATATGTGCACATCTTTGCCTGTGCCTGTTAGTTTAAGTTAAATCATCTTGTTCCAGGCTACAGAAATTCATAACCCTGTACAAAAAAATCCAACTTCCCTACCCTCTGATCCTTGTTTGATCTTAGAATTCAAACAAAAGTTGTTTGTTTTGACATGTCTTAAATTATAAAAATGAATTTAAGCAAAATTAATGATTTTTGGGGGCAAAATCATAATTTTTAAATTTGTAATTACCGAGATAAGCAGAGATAAGCGAGTTTGGGGTTTTTGCCGAATTTCGGTCATTGGCATGATGACGAGGGTCGTGGCTTTGCGTGGAGGTGGAAGGGTCTACGGTGAGTCAGGGAAAAATACTTGGAGGTGTCCTAGTTCACGGTGGTGACGGCGGCGAGGGGATTTAATTTTTAACCCTAATTTTTGGCAACGGTCAAAAGAATGGCCGCTGATGCTTCGTGCATGCATTGTGTTGCACGTGGTATTGGGAGGTGATAACTGGGTGGATGACAGAGTCGAGGCCGGAGGCTCGAGTTTTCTGGTGGTCGGGGTGTGGAGAACGAGGGGATTCCCGATTTTTAGGAAAATTTCTCGTTGATGTTCCAGGTTTGATATTGGGTTCGAATTCAAATTCGAACCGAAGGAAGACAATCTGATGACCGGAAACTGGTTTGTGGGTGATAGTCAACTCACTCGACAATGCAACGCCAACTGAAGGTGATTGTCGGCGATGTGCACGTGCACCGTGCATTATCTGGTGATCTGGAAGTTGTTGGGTTTAATTGTGTGTTGACTCGAGGGTTGCTCGAAGAAATCATGGGGAAAAACGAAGGGTGGCTCGAGTGTTAACCTGAGCAAAGTGATTGAAGCATAAGTCAAAATACTTAGAAAAATTTTAAGTGAAATTTTTTCCCATGGGGGTTGATTTTTGAAATGACCTGAAGCAAACAAGGAAACCTCTCGCGCGTGACTCGAAGTGAGTCTCGAGACCAAGGTAGAATTTGTTTTTTACTTTAAAATTTTTCAAATTTTTAAGACACTTTTAAAATATGTTAAAAACATGATTTGATTTGAAATTTTAAGCTAATTTAAGACTTAAGTGAAATGTTTGAAGAAATTAAATTTTAGTTTATTTAGTTTTTGTATAATATTTTTATAAGGTTATTTATATTAAATAAATAATGTAATTTAAAAGAAAATTAAAATAAAATGTTGTTTAAAACTAAATCTTAACCTTTAAGGGTATCTAATGTGATAAAAATAATTTATTGAACAAGGTTTGAAAAGATAATCAAAGCAAATTCGATTATCTTTTGGTTTACTTTAATGATTAATGATTTGTTAATATAATTTCCTAAGAAATAATCTTAGTTAATTAATTAATATTAAAGTTTAAATTAATTGATAATTAAGATTTAATCAATTAATAATTAAGATTAATTAATTTGAAATTAATTAAGGTAATTAATTAAGAAGTGTTTAATTAATGAAGACGATTAAGATCTAATCAATTGAAATTAATTGTAATTAATCATTGATTAATGATTTCTAATGAAAATAACTATGTGATTTATAAATTTAAACCACATGATTTATTTATCTGAATTTAAGGTGTTTCGATCGTTCTTGAATACTGTGTGTTGGATTAATATTCCTGTTATGTGATGTGATGCTATATAATAATGCTTTGTGCTGAGCTGTGATATTGGTATTGAATATACTGCTGTGTGATTGTGAAAACTCATTGGCCCGTAAAACGGCATTTTAACTTCGAAGCGACAGAGAGTCGGATTTCAGTTAGTTATCCGAAACCCACATCGAATCCCAAATATGAATCTTTGTGATTGATACATCCATGTGTTTTTAAAATTGACGCTCGCTATTCGGTTTAGCCGGGAGAGGACCTTTGTGTCATATAACCCATTCTGAATATGTGATTCGACGTTATGGATAGTATTTGAAGACCGGTGGTGAAGACCGGGTATCTTTGAAAACGATAGGACAACCTATCAATTGTCTCTACACTGAGTTGCTTCAGTATAGAGATTCCCTAAGTGATGGGAAGTCCGATCGGGATTGTGAATGCCCGGATTGCAAGGATTTCTTCGGAAGTGCCTTCGGTTCTGTTCGAACCCTGAACATACTTGTATGGTTGTATGTCTGACACTACACCTTGAGATATAAAGCTGAATTCTTTCAAATACGTATCTGTTGGTGGCGGAGAATTTATTTTCTTAGCTTAACACCCTTCTCTGAGACGTTCGAGCTCAGAGGTTATGTAGTTGAAGGTTATCAGTGATATACTCCCAATTTGATAGTGTAACATGCTGAGTGCTGCTGATCATTTGTTGATCGAAGCATGACTTTGTGAAAAAGCGTAGCTTTACGGACGAGACTTCGTCGAACCTCACAACCCGGTTATGGTCGAAACAAGAATCGTGGCAGCAAGGTTATTTGGGGGTAGCTCCCCATGAGGGTATGACCATTTCCTTCTGGATTATGAGTTGTATCATGGTATGGAGCCCATATGCGTACTGTGTGGTCGCTGCAAAACTTATTGCTTTGTGGTTGTCGGTTGTAACACGCTTCGGATAAAGGTTGGTAACGACCGAGAGGTGGCATACTCGTGTCAGTTGTTACCTAGTTACAGAGGCAACCCGGCCTTGTGTAACAGAGATCCGGTTAGGTTCTCGAGGACGTCCCTCTAGAGGCGTTCCATTTTATATGGGAAGTTCCTTTGCCCGACTATTTGTTGGAAATCCAATCATCCTGCAACGACCCGTAAATTTTGATAAATAAAATTGGTTAAATTAATTAGATTTTCGAAATTAAGTTAGAAAGGAATAAAAAATTTATAATGTATATTGAAATGAATATTAATAATGAATGGTAGAAACGGTTATTAAACCTAATTGTTGAAAATTTAAGTGAAATCTCAATAAAGAAATAGTGTTAATTGTTGCACTTGGATAAAATTTAAAATAAGTAATTTAAAACAAGAATTTAATTTACATCTGTTTTAATATATTTGTAAAACTGTAACTGTATGTGAATTAAGGTAATAATGCAAATGGCAGTTGATGAATAACCAATTTAATGCAATTCAAATTTGATCGAAACGACTGTTTAGGTTATAATGGAGTGTAAATAGAAATAGTGGAAAATAGTATTAATGAAATAATAACCAAAATGAATTGCAACTGTACTACTGGAAGTAAATTGTTAATAAATGGATGTAAATATTAATTAATTAATGGAAATAAAATCTAGATGTATGTTTGGATAGAACATAAGTGAATGCAATTAGGTAGTATGTTATTTGTAAATAAATTTAAGGGTTGGATAGCAATTATTATAATTTACCTAATTAATTGGTCAATGAATTTATTGGAAATAAAGTTCATTTAAATGTTGAGTGATTATAATGTGTTATTGATAGTAAACGTTACTTTAATAATTATTAATATAGTAACGGAAGTGTGAATGTAAATTAATAGAAGCATAAATTTAGTTTAGATAGTAATTGGGGGATTGGGAAATAAGTTCAAATTATGTTAATTGAGAAATTAATACGGGAAGTATGTAAAGTAATAACTAAGAAAGTAATACATTATAAATTGAATATAACCTAAACTTAAGTGTAAATTTAAGGGTTGAAATTGAATCTAATCCATTTAATTTGAAACTTATTAAAATAAATTGGATTCAATTTATAATAAACGGATTATTTTAAGAAATTGAAGTAAATACTATAATTGGCGAATTAATTTACTTTAAAATTGATATGGGAATTGGTTTTAAAGGATTTCTAAATTTCTTAAGTAATACAAGATGATAAAATTTGTGAATTATAGAATTTGAATTTAAATAGTGGTTTAATTTCTTTAATTTATAATAATTGGATTATGTGCAAATGAATGAAATTAAATATTCAATTATTACGTTAATTGAAAATTTATTTTAAATTGGAGTTTTTAATGTTATAGGTATGGAGAAAATGTTAATTTCATTAATTTGACATCAATAAATTTAATAACAGAATGGAAGTGAATTTGATAGATTTATTTGAGATTAAATTTATAATGCTGAATTTAATGAAATTGAGAATAAATATTGAAATTTATAAATAAATCAATTCTGATTTGATAGTTAAATTTGGTTTAAATCGTTGTAAAGGATTGGAAAATTTAAAATGATAAGAATTGGTAATTTTCGAATTTAAATTGAAAATTTGATTAAATTGACTAAATTTTTATTTAATTAATATAAAAATAGCCATTTTGGCCGCTGACTCGGATTTCGATGAAACCAGTTTCATCGGATCCGTATCGGTGGATTATTGCAGGGTTTCAAGTTTCGTAATGATCGGACTTGTCGTTTGATCATACGAACCAGAAACGCATTTAAATCGATTTAATTGAAATCAACTGAAATCAATTTGAAAAATATTGATTTTACCATAACTTCTTTATACGATGCAATTTGAATCTGAAACCTTTTCCAATGCGTTTAAAATATTTTAAAACATCTATTTTGATATATGGATTGATCCAATTTCATTCTGGAGTCGAAACGGGCTTTTTGGGCCACTTTGGCGTTAGCGCGTATATCTGTTTATCCATCTTTTCTATTTTCAATTCTGCCTATAAACCCTAGCCTCCCTAATTATCATTTGTCTGTACGTATATCTCAACTCTCTCCTCTTCAATGGCAGACAAAACAAACTCTAGATCCAGAACCAATTGCAAATCAAATCAAAAGCTAAAAATTCAAAGTCCTCAGAAAAATCTGAAAAAAATATATGTTGAAGTTCTCGACTAGTGTAATTCACTGGTGGTGTTCGTTTTTCATTTTGGTTCATCATATGACTGGTAAAAATCGAAGAAGTCTTGGCCGTTCATCGCGTTGAAATCAAACTCGACGGATCGACGAATCGTTGTGGGTATTGCAGAGGAGATTGAGGGGAGTCGATCTATGTGGTTAGTTTGGCGAATTAACGGCTTGATTGTCGCGATTAATTCGATTAGGGTTTTAAATTTGTGGCGGCTGTTCAAGTGTTTGGCCGAGATCGATGTCGACGTGTTGAGCGGAGGCTGGGTGGTGTGCAGCGGCGAGTTCAGTGATGTAGCGGCTGGTCATTAGGGGGGTGCGGCGAGCTTCCTGGCGCGGGGTTTTCCAGTTGCGTGAAGCTTGGGCCATGTTTTAGTGCGTTGCTGGGAGAGTGTGCACGACTAGGAGATGGATGACGTGGCGGTGAGGTGGGACTAAAAGTGTTCTTTTTTGTTTATTTTAATATTGGAATTCAAGCGCAATAATCGCTATAACTCTTACATACGAACTCCGTTTCATGCGCAATCTTTTTTGTTAGGACCGTAATAAAATTTCGGACACTATGATGCTAGTTTGGATGAATTTGGAGACCGTCAAATTTTTGGGTTTAAACTGGATTTAAATTCAATTTAAATTCAAAAGATGAGTGTTTTAACCCACTCACAACTTCTAAATTTTTTTATGTTTGTTAAATTAATTTTGATGTGACTTA
Source organism: Allium cepa (assembly GCA_030765085.1). Taxonomy (NCBI): domain Eukaryota; kingdom Viridiplantae; phylum Streptophyta; class Magnoliopsida; order Asparagales; family Amaryllidaceae; genus Allium; species Allium cepa. Next base: position 859,270,034 of record CM060940.1, read on the forward strand.
AAATTTATCTATGATTGTTTGGGCATATATTTAATCATCATCTCAGTTAGATTGCATTTATTTAAATTAAATTGTATTTAATTTTATTATTGCATATAAATTGCCAGTTAAATTTATTTATTATTGCATATAAACTACCAGTTAAACCGTTATTAATTTATTTTTGAATATAACCTGTTCATTGATACCTGTTATATTTTATATGCTCAATATTGATGTTTGTTTAAATTGGATGATGATTGTAATAAATGATTGATGATTGATATTTGGATGAATGGATGCTATATTTTATATTGTATAAACTGCAAGTTATTATGCATTTTCATTTCATTCTGGATTGCGGTTTGAATTGATATATAACCGTAAATTTTTATTTTTTTAAATTATAGATTAAAATGATAAATATCTGTATCACTTGACCATAGGATAGTAAATTATATACAGGCACCGCGGTCTATATATAAAAATATTTTAAAGTGATTTTCTATGGTTTGGAAAGAAATATTCGTTTAATAAATATTAATTTTTGATATTATATAAATATTATTTTATATATATGGTTAAATTCTTGAATTTAAGCTATGTATAAATTTGTTTAATAAAAATGAGTTTAATAATGGAGTTTTGATGGTTTATATTATATGGTTTAAGTTGGAAAAAAATGTGAAATTGATTTGAATAAAATTATCAAAGAATTATACCCGAATAAAATAAAATAAAAATTAATTAAAATCGTTAATTTAAAGGGGTATGGTTTTTATAACTTGATTTCGGTTTAGAGGATTTAAATGAATATTATCAAGTTAAATTAAATTGAAAGTATATTCTGTTATTGAAGTTTAAGGGTTTTACTTAAATTATTGATTTATTAAGTAAATATTTCAAATCGAAATAATAGTAATAGAATTTGATATAGAATTCATTTTGAAATGGTGTAATACTTAAAGCTTGAAATATATGGAAATTGAAATGGTTTATTTGGGAATTCTAATCGGTGTTTGAAATTTATTTGTGAAAATTTAGAAGCTATTTTATTTTATAAAGTAAATTAATATATAAACTATTTAAATAATATAACTTACGTTCTAAGCTTTGGGTTTCAAAGTATATAGATTTGGGAATGCTATAATTTTGGAAAAAGGATATATTTTGAAATAAAATAATATCATATTGATTTGGGTTTAAAAATAAATTGATATTGTAGTTATATGGTTTTGAAATGGACATTTTATTCTGGGTTTTAAAGTATAAACTATTTTGAAAAGACCGCGGTGTTATAATAACGTTGGGTTGTTGAAAAGACCGGGATCGGAAGTTGTCATACTCTCTGCCAACTCCGAAAACCACTTTAACAACCGTGTACGCGGTGGAGATTTCAGAATGAAGTAGGGTGGGGGCGACGTTTCCTTTGAGGTAAATATGTGGACCCAACTCCCGTGAGTTGGCATAAGGTGGCTAAAACAGGAGCGATCGACGGTTTAATGAGGTAGCACCTTTGATCGGACACATCCCTTCGATATTATACTTTGACTATTGGATTTATTCGGTGGCCACTTTTGTTTTCTTTGATTTGGGGGTGTTGTTCGAGGTGGGCGGTAGCTGCAGCTACGCGTTTCCACCGACCCGGAAGCGTAATTGGTATATCTATCCTGGCATTGCCTAGTTGTGCTGTGTCACCTACCATACCGAGCCTTGTACGAGTTTGGATATCTCCCGTAGCCCGTGTGGTATCCTCTGGTGGCTTCCCGATCAGGAGGGACCATGATATTGGATGGACTACTGGGACTATTACGTGTTAAGGGCTATATGGGTAACCCTTTAATGCTAAGAAAGAAGTATGTTTATTTTATAAATAGACCTTATTATAATAGCGAAATATTACTACATAGTAAATAGTTTAACGGATCCTTAGGAGATGAGAATCCCGAGCATCTCTTAAGTTACTGCACTCATATTGATTTCTGTTGATTTAACTTACATAAGATCTTTTAGTTCTGACTCGAGTGTTTTGTCTTTTTAATTCGCTCGGGCCAGTCCGAGCGTTTCAGGATTTGAAGATTTTATTCTGGAGGACGAAGACGAAGATTTGTAGTACTATTATCTACTATATTATTCCACTACACCATTTTATTCCGCTGCATTGTTATTATCCTTTAGTACGTGAACTCTGATATTTATTGTATAAAGAAGAGTCAAATGTTTTGTAAAACAGTTTTATGAACTGTATATTGATTATTATATTTTATCCTTCCGCTGTGAGATTCTATTGTTTTATTTCTTTCTTGTTTTTCTTATTTACCCCATAACAATCCGCCATTCCGTATGGTTTGAATTGGCACGTGTGTCGATTTAAAGCGTGCAAAAGGCGGGATGTTTCACATCCAATACGAGACCTTTACGGTTTTAGTTGTAGAACCTGCCATTTAACATGGTAGCTATAGTAGGCATACTATAATGGTACGTGTGCTGGCTAAGATTAATATTATACTTTCGAAAATGTTTTCACACTATGAACTAATAATATTTAAAAATGTTTTCTCGTATTAAGCATTTTTGAGTGTCATAAGGAGAAATATCCTCCAAGTTCGCACTTGCATTGTGTTTGTGGTGGGAGGCCTTATGGCAGTTTCATTTTCCTAAAGCATTATGGATTTCTTTAAAATTATTTTGTCTGCTTTTGATAGGAATAAACTTCTTTTATTTCAAACAAATGTTTTGTTTACTCATACCAGTCCCATGACTGACCCGGAGTTTATTGTTCTTTTCCTAAACTCTGGGTGTCCATAATTTTCCACACGGGCAGCCTAGAAGCAAGTTATCCGTGTTTTGGAGCTAGCTTGGATTTGATGTCTTCTGGAAGCTTTGAATTCGGAAAACTTTTGAAGTGTTGGAGTTTTTAAGACCTTGTCGAAGTTGAAGTATGTTGGAAATTTGTTGAAGTTCTCTGTAGTCGTATTATTGTTGTATCATATTTGTATCACTCTGATAGCTGGGATAGATGTTGTATTGGATATTGTATCATGTTGTATCTGTTTTGAGATATGATATCCCTTTTGTTTCCGCTGTTATATTCATCTAATGTTGTTATAAGCTCCATCTGACTGGAGTTCGATGTTTGAATCTTTGGCAGTCGAATACAAGTGAGGTATTTAGTGTCAATTTTTGAACATTGGATTTCGGATCGTGAGAAAGTGCTATCAGAGCTGAAGGTTGAGTAAGAACTTTAGCTACGGAGTATAACACATTAGATGGATCATTAGAGATATCGTGAAGTGTACCCTAGAATGAGTATAAACCGAAGGACCGAAACCCCAAATTTTCTTAGTCTATTCCTTTTAATTGTTAATGTTTTCTAAGATATCTTGTCCGTATGCCTAAATCAAGTTTTCTTGCTATTTACATATAGTAAGAATGAGAGAAAGAAGAGGACAAGGTAGGAACGGGGAAATACCACAGCAATTGGTTAAATTTCCATAACTGCAACTGTACCACTCAATCTCAGCCGAATCTGGCTAATCTATATAAAAGCTTTTCGAGACTTGGTGGAAAACCGTTTTCTGGCAAGGAATCTATTGTAGAAGCCCAAGCTTGGATCCAATCCTGTGAAAGAATTTTCAAAGGATTGAAGTTGGTAGACGATCAAAAGCGACTAATAGCTTCTTAGCAGCTCCAAGAGGAAGCATCAGCTTGGTGGGAGATGGTTATTGTGGATGAATCAGAAGATAAGTTTACTTGGAGACGATTTAAAGAAGTGTTTGAGCAGTGATACGTTCCATCTGCCGGTATCTCTCGAATGTACCAGGAGTTCCTAGATTTGAAGCAAGGAAGTCTATCATTTGAGGAGTACTTGAATAAATTCAATGAATTGTCTCGATTTGGTCCAGAGCTGGTAAGTACACCCTTGAAGAAAAATGAAAGATTCATTCAGGGAATGAATAAGGAGTACCATGAAAGGATGACGGCCCACATTAAAGAATCTTTTTCAGACTTGATTGATATGGGTTATCGATATGCTACACTAGATGTGCAAAATGTTTCGGAAGAGAAGGGGAGTTCAAGTAGTTCGAATTGGAAGAAAAGAAAATTCGAAGGAAAGAGACCGGTTCAAGGCAAGGAGAAGAAGAGGAGTAATCAAGAGAATTCAGCCCGAAATGTTGCTTTTGATAACTTTCAGGAGAAAGGTCATTTAGTAAATGATTGTGAGAAGCCAAAGAAACAAATTAATAAAAATCAACTTGTAAAGATAAGTCGAAGTTCCAAGGAATGCTATTGTTGTCACCAGCCAGGTCATGGAGTTAAGAATTGCCCGAAAAAGAAATGAGCACAAATAGCGAAAGTGTGCGCAATTAAAGATAACCCCTCAACTTCTAAGGCGAATAAAGGAAAGGGAGTTTTGGAGGGTAATCTTATTATTGATGAAAGAATTGTTAGAGTTTTATTCGACACAGGAGCTTCACATAGCTTTATCTCCCAACAGATCGTGGATGAATTAAAACTTAAACTCAAGTTTTTCGATGAACCTATTTGTGTGAAGAATCCAATGGGTGGTCCCGAAAATCTTTGTCTATATTATAGGAGAGTGCCTATCTCTTATTCTGGCCATTGCTTTCCTATTAACCTTTATGTTCTCGACTTCAATGAATTTGAAATCCTACTCGGGATGAATTGGTTATCGAGATACGAAGCCAAGTTAGATTGCAGCAATTGAATGATTCTAGTCAAAACTAAACTTGGAGATTCCGTTGAAATTTCTTGTGAAGACCCTAGTCCAAAAAGAGATAAATTGATGTATACGTTGGGATATCCAGAACCTAGTTTGGAGTCCATTCCTATTGTCCAGCATTTTCCCAATGTATTCAAAGAAGTAGAATCTTTACCACCACATAGAGAGATTGAATTCAAAATTGACTTAATTCCAAATGCTCGTCCTGTCGTTCATGCTAGTCGCAGGATGGCACCGCGGGAAAGAATTGAACTAGTCAAACAAACTGGTGATTTGCTAAAGAAGGGATTGATTCGTCCTTGTGTTTCTGAATGGGGCTCAGCGGTAGTATTTGTGGCTAAATCTGATGGGTCTTTGAGATTGTGTGTCGACTATCGTGATCTTAATAAGCAAACTCTCAAGAAAAAGTTTCCTTTACCCAGGGTCGACGAATTATTCGATCAACTTCATGGTGCACGATTCTTTTCTAAGATGGACCTAGCTCAGGGATTCCATCAGTTGCGAATTGCCGAAGATTGTGTTCACTTAACTGCTTTTAGGGGTCTGGATGTGTTCGACGAGTGGTTAGTCATGCCTTTCAGACTAACCAACGCTCCCGCGTACTTCGTAGATTTGATGACCCATGTGTTTCGGGAGGTGCTGAATAAATTTATTCTTGTGTTTATCGATGATATCCTAATCTACTCCAAAACCGAAGAGGAACATGCTGAACATCTCAGAATTGTTTTGGAAATTTTGAGAAGGAACGTCTTATTCGCTAAATTTTCCAAATGTCACTTTTGGGTCAAATAAGTCAGATTTCTTGGTCATGTTGTTAATGAAAAAGGAATTTCTGTTGATCTGAGCAAAATTTCCGCTATTCTTGACTGGAAGCGACCCACGACTCCGAAAAAAGTTCGAAGTTTTCTAGGTTTAGCAGGCTATTACCGAAAGTTTGTTCAGGATTTTTCTAATATTGCTAGCCCATTAACCAAGCTAACAATGAAGAATGCCAAGTTCAATTGGACTTCAAAATGTGATGAAGCTTTTCAGGAGTTGAAAAAGAGAATAACTACTTCTCCTGTTCTCACTATCATTAACGGGAACCAAGGCTTATTTGTCTATACTGACGCGTGTGGTGATGGGATAGGTGCAGTATTAATCTAGAATTGGAAGGTAATTGCCTACGTGAGTAGACAATTACGTCCGCACGAGAGAAACTACCCAATACATGATTTGGAGCTTTTGGCTGTTGTTTTCGCCTTAAAAATATGGCGACATTATCTTCTGGGTAAGAATCTCCTTCAGTTTTTCTAAAAGAAAACTTTAAAGTTCAACTTAACTTAATATATACTAAATAAATCTTTCTTAGCTAGGTGAAAATTTTGAATTATTCACCGACCACAAATCTTTAAAGTATCTCTTCACCCAAAAAGATTTGAATATGCGACAACAATGTTGGTTGGAATTTTTGGCATCCTATAACTTAGATATTCTATATACACCGGGAAAGGCCAATGTAGTTGTCGATGCTTTGAGTAGAAAGCATGCCATCCACGCTCATATTGTTATCACTCCTACTCTCCTTGAAAAGATCGCCAGCAAGCAGAAAGAAGACAAATTTCTTCAGGGAATATATGGAAGGATTCGTCGAGGGGAGGATTCCAGTTTTGGAATCGATAATAATGGAGTTATAAAGTTGAAAGGAAGAATTTATGTCCCTGATATTCCGGAGCTGAAACGTGAAGTTTTGGACGAATGCCACAAGTACAAACTTTGCATCCATCCAGGAGTCAATAAAATGTATCGTGATATTAAAAGAACGTTTTGGTGGAGGATAATGAAAAGGGACATATCTATTTATGTGAGTCGCTGTGCTACTTGTCAGAAAATTAAAAGCGATCAAAAGAAAGTGGCCGGTTTACTTCAGCCTTTGGAAGTACCAAAATGGAAATGGGATCAGGTATCGATGGATTTCATCGACGGATTGCCACGAACCAAGAAGGAAAATGAAGCAATTTGGGTTATAGTGGACCATCTAACCAAAACTGCTCACTTCATCCAAGTGAAATCCACTCGGACAGCAGCAAGCTTAGCAGAGCAATATATAAAGGAAATTGTTCGTCTCCACGGTATTCCAAGCAGCATAGTGAGTGATCGTGATCCGATCTTCACTAGTAGATTTTGGGAGGCATTCCAAGCCGCATTAGGAACAAAGCTGAACTTCGGTACTGCTTATCATCCACAATCTGATTGGCAGACAGAAAGGATAAACCGAATTTTAGAAGACCTATTGCATGCTTGCATTCTTGACTTTGGTGGTTCTTGGGAAGACCATTTACATCTGGTAGAATTTTCTTATAACAATAGCTATCAAGCCAGTATTGAAATGGCTCCATATGAAGCTTTATATGATCATCCGTGTCGATCACCTGCGTGCTGGATCGAATCAGGTGATAGACTCGTCCTTGGACCAGATATGTTTAAAGAAGCCACAGAGAAGGTAGATTTTATTCAAAAGAAATTAATAACTATTTAAAGTCGTCAGAAGAGCTATTATGACCGCCGAAGAAGAGATTTGGAATTTCAAGTTGGAGATTCTATATTTCTAAAAGTGTCTCTAATGCGAGGTGTATTGAGGTTTGGGAAAACTAGAAAGCTAGCACTGCATTATATTAGTCCTTTTCCTATTCTGGAGAGGATCGGTCCTCTAGTATATCGAGTGTAGTTACCCTGCTGGTTATCTGGCGTGCACAATGTGTTTCATATTTCTAACCTCCGAAAATTTGTGCACGACCTAGATAGCATTATTGAGGAGGCAGCTCAACAGGATCTTGAGATCACTCTCAAATTGGCAGTAAAAAGGGAACCGATAAAGATTGTAGATCGTGATGAAAAGCGATTGAGAAATAAAGTTGTAAAACTGGTTAAAGTGCAATGGAGTGGCGATCCAAAGGACTGCACATGGGAAACCGAAGATAGTATGCAGAAATCCTATCACAATTGCAGAGTGGATATCTCGGCTTAAACTAGTAAGCCATTTCTCTATTCTTTTCTGAATTCGTATATTCTTTGTTTGCTTTTCTTCCAAATTTCAAGGACGAAATTTTCTTAGGGGGGGGGGGTATTTGTAACATCCCAAGATTTTTAAATTAAACTTGTATCTTATTTAAATGTTTGTAATTTAATTTGGAAAGTTTCAAAACAAAATAAAATATTATTAATATTTAATCAAACAAAAATATATAACAAACAAGGATTTTTGTCAAACCATAAAAATAAACATATATATGTATATGTTAAAGTTATATGTAAGTATGGATACATCAGATAAGTTGATATATGTGAAATTTTGTGCATGTAAAATAATGATAAAACAAAGTGTATGAAAGAAGATAATAACAAAACATAGTTGTAGAAAAAAAAAGATTGCATGTAAACAAATAGGGGAACAATTGCATTAATTACCATCTATTCTTAGCACACAAATAAAATCATTTCAGCCCCAAAGGAAGTTTGCCTGGTCAAAAATTGTAGGCAAAGAAAAAATCTATGACTTTTGATTGTACAACAAAATTATATCACCCTGCAAATTTATTTTTTATATCTACATCCTTTTACTTCAGTTCGTTCAAACCAAAACTTAGCAAACCTGAAAGAAAAAGCATCATTATTTTACAAACTTAAGCTAATCATTCCAGATCAAAACAGGAAGAAGAAAAAAATAATAATCAAGTGTCAATTTTTTTTCAAAGACAAATTAAGGTGCTCTCTGTTTCAAGAAATATATTTCAGGTGAATGAACTTTCCTAAGCTCTGATGTTGATGTGCTGTTTGAATATAGAATTTAAACAAGTTGAAAAATTATTGTATGCACAGAATCCATGAATATGTGCACATCTTTGCCTATGCCTGTTAGTTTAAGTTAAATCATCTTGTTTCAGGTTACAGAAATTCATAACCCTATACAAAAAATCCAACTTCCCTACCCTCTGATCCTTGTTTGATCTTAGAATTCAAACAAAAGTTGTTTGTTTTGACATGTCTTAAATTATAAAAATGAATTTAAGCAAAATAAACTAAAGTTTCTCTTAAAATTTTGAAAATACAGTTAAAATTCAAACTTTGTAAAAATTCGAATGTTATAAATATTGGTTTCAAGTATACTATCTGAAAGCTTATCAAAATTAATGATTTTTGGGAGAAAAATCATAATTTTTAAATTGTAATTACTGAGATAAGCGAGTTTGGGGTTTTTGCCGAATTCCGGTCATTGGCATGATGATGAGGGTCATGGCTTTGCGTGGAGGTGGAAGGGTCTACGGTGAGTTAGGGAAAAATACTTGGAGGTGTCCTAGTTCACGGTGGTGACGGCGGCGAGGGGATTTAATTTTTAACCCTAATTTTTGGCAACGGTCGAAAGAATGGTCGCTGGGGCTTCATGCGTGCATCGAGTTGCACGTGATGTTGGGAGGTGATAGCTGGGTGGATGACGTAGTCGTGGCCGAAGGCTCGAGTTTCTGGTGGTCGGGGTGTGGAGAACGAGGCGATTCCCAGTTTTGAGGAAAAGTTCTCGTTAATGTTCCAGGTTTGATATTGGGTTCGAATTCAAATTCAAACCGAAGGAAGGCAATCTGATGACCGAAAATTGGTTTGTGGGTGATAGTCAACTCACTCGACGATGCAGCGCCAACTGGAGGTGATTGTCAGCGATGTGCACGTGCACCGTGCATTATCTGGTGATCTGGAAGTTGTTGGGTTTGATTGTGTATTGACTCGAGGGTTGCTCGAAGAAATCATGGGGAAAAACGAAGGGTGGCTCGAGTGTTAACCCGAGTAAAGTGATTGAAGCATAAGTCAAAATGCTTAGAAAAATTTTAAGTGAAAATTTTGCCACTCGGGTTGATTTTTGAAATGACCCGAAGCAAACGAGGAAACCTATCGCGCGTGACTCGAAGTGAGTCTCGAGACCAAGGTATAAAACAGTTTTTTTTTTACTTTAAAATTTTTAAAATTTTTAAGACACTTTTAACATATGTTAAAAACATGATTTGATTTGAAATTTTAAGCTAATTTAAGACTTACGTGAAATGTTTGAAGAAATTAAATTTTAGTTTATTTAGTTTTAATATAATATTTTTATAAGGTTATTTATATTAAATAAATAATGTAATTTAAAAGAAAATTAAAATAAAATGTTGTTTAAAACTAAATCTTAACCTTTCAGGGTATCTAATGTGATAAAAATAGAACAAGGTTTAAAAAGATAATCAAAGCAAATTCGATTATCTTTTGGTTTACTTTAACGATTAATGGTTTGTTAATATAATTTCCTAAGAAATAATCTTAGTTAATTAATTAATATTAAAGTGTAAATTAATTGATAATTAAGATTTAATTAATTAATAATTAAAATTAGTTAATAATTAAGATTAATTAATTTGAAATTAATTAAGATTAATTAATTTGAAATTAATTAAGATTAATTAATTTGAAATTAATTAAGATAATTAATTAAGAAGTGATTAATTAATGAAGACGATTAAGATCTAATCAATTGAAATTAATTGTAATTAATCATTGATTAACGATTTCTAATGAAAATGACTATGTGATTTATAAATTTAAACCACATGATTTATTTATCTGAATTTAAGGTGTTTCGATCGTTCTTGAATACTGTGTGTTGGATTAATATTCATGTTATGTGATGTGATGCTATATAATAATGCTTTGTGCTGAGTTGTGATATTGGTATTGAATATACTGCTGTGTGATTGTGAAAACCAATTGGCCCGTAAAACGGCGTTTTAACTTCGATGCGATAGGGAGTCGGATTTCAGTTAGTTATCCGAAACCCACATCGAATCTCGAATATGAATCTTTGTGATTGATACATCCACGTGTTTTTAAAATTGATGCTCACTATTCGGTTTAGCCGGGAGAGGACCTTTGTGTCGTATAACCCATTCCGAATATGTGATTCGACATTATGGATAGCATTTGAAGACCGGTGGTGAAGACATGGTATCTTCGAAAACGATAGGACAACCTATCGATTGTCTCTGCACTGAGTTGCTCCGGTAAAGAGATTCCCTAAGTGATGGAAAGTCCGATCGGGATTGTGGATGCCCGGATTGCAAGGATTTCTTCGGAAGTGCCTTCGGTTCTGTTCGAACCCGGAACAGACTTGTATGGTTGTATGTCTGACACTACACCTTGAGATATAAAGCCGATTTCTTTTAAATACATATCTGTTGGTGGCGGAGAATATATTCTCTTAGTTTAACACCCTTCTCTGAGACGTACGAGCTCAGTGGTTATGTAGTTGAAGGTTATCAGTGATATACTCCCAATTTGGTAGTGTGACATGCTGAGTGCTGCTGATCATTTGTTGATCGAAGCATGGCTTTGTGAAAAAGCGTAGCTTTACGGACGAGACTTCGTCGAACCTTACAACCCGGTTATGGTCGAAACAGGAATCGTGGCAGCAAGGTTATTTGGGGGTAGCTCCCCCTGAGGGTATGACCATTTCCTTCTGGATTATGAGTGGTATCATGGTATGGAGCCCAGATACTTACTGTGTGGTTGCTGCAAAACTTATTGCTTTGTGGTTGTCGGTTGTGATGCGCTTCGGATAAAGGTTGGTAATGACCGGGAGATGGCATACTCGTGTCAGTTGTTACCTAGTTACAGAGGTAACCCGACCTTGTGTAGCAGATATCCGGTTAGGTTCTCGGGGACGTCCCTCCAGAGGCGTCCCATTTTATATGGGAAGTTCCTTTACCCGACCATTTGTTGGAAATCCAATCATCCAATATGAGACCTTTACGGTTTTAGTTGTAGAACTTGCCATGACATGGTAGCTATAGTAGGCATACTATAATGGTACGTATGCTGGCTAAGATTAATATTATACTTTCGAAAATGTTTTCACACTATGCACAAATAATAATATTAAAAGTGTTTTCTCGTGTTAAGCATTTTTGACTGTCATAAGGAGAAATCTCCTCCAAGTTTGCGCTTGCATTGTGTGTGGTGGGAGGCCTTATGGCAGTTTCATTTTCAAAATGCATTGCGGATTTCTTTAAAATTCTTTTGTCTGCTTTTGATAAGAATAAACTACTTTTATTTCAAACAACTGTTTTGTTTACTCATACCAGTCCCATGACTGACCCGGAGTTTATTGTTCCTTTCCTAAACTCTGTGTGCCTATAATTTTCCACACGGACAGCCTAGAAGCAGGTTATCCATGTTTTGGAGCTAGCTTGGATTTGATGTCTTCTGGAAGCTTTGGATTTGGAAAACTTTTGAAGTGTTGGAGTTTTGAAGACCTGTCGAAGTTGAAGTATGTTGGAAATTTGTTGAAGTTCTCTATTGTCGTATTATTGTTGTATCATATTTGTATCACTCTAATAGCCGGGATAGATGTTGTATTGGATATTGTATCATGTTGTATTTGTGTTGAGATATGATATCCCTTTTGTTTCCGCTGTTATGTTCATCTAATGTTGTTATAAGCTCCATCCGACTGGAGTTCGATGTTTGAATCTTTGGCAGTCGAATACAAGTGAGGTATTTAGTGTCAATTTTTGAACATTGGTTTTCGAATCGTGACATTATATTATTTTCAAAATTGTATATTAGTCTTCAATATAAAATAAATTGATATTCGTTGTATTTTACAAACTAAATTTGCATATGAAATTTCCATTTATATGACATGTTTTATTTATACCGATATTTTAGTACGCATGCGATGCATCCCATTCATTTTTATATATTTTTGTTAGTGGTTAAAATTTTGGGATTAGGAAATTATTGAATTGCATATGATTCAATGGAATATAACTTGTTGCAAATCGATTAACAAATTATGAACGAAATGGTCCTGTCAACACAGGATAAAGAATTAAAAACCCTTTAATTACATAAAGGTGCATAAATAATACCTTTTACAATGTGGTTGTTGGTTAAACTTCTTACTACTCCATTTACACCGATTATGGGGAACCAGATCATTAATCTCTAAATTTATATAATTGTAGGTGATAATATAATTCTTTTGGTTCTCTTTATTGTTAAATCTATCTTTTTCTTTAGTTACAATTACAACTTAGATTGGTTGAAATTAATGTTTAAGGACTCTTAACAAATTGGTTTACTTTTTGTATTTTATCAAAACTCTTGAATTCAATGGTTTAACATTTACCGACATGCCAGGAGAAATAAATTTGTATATTAATAATTCGTGTGAAGTACCGTAATAAAATATTTGGTGAGACCATATGCACTACCTTCTTATGCTAATGGACAAACTAATCTTTAGAAAATGAGCAATCTAGTTCTACCTTTTTGCATAGCAAAAGGTGGATCCACAAAAAGTTTGGATGGAGGCTTTGAAACTTTTCCCCTGGTTTATGAGCTTGGTATAACAAAATTTGATTTTATTAATATTAATTTTCAACCATTTCTTCAAATGATTACATTTTCAATTAGTGAATGTTGTATCAGGTTGCACTTAACTATTTTTTTGATCATTAAACTTCTTCAGTGTTATAGGTAGATTGAGCTGGCTGATGAAAAAATGGGTTTGAAAACATTATTCTTAATTTTGAAATCATCACATTGAAGAAGCCCTAGATGTTTTAGTATTGAAGAAGTTTATCCTTAACAGTATATAGGCATGCTACATAAGATAGAAGATGGTGCTGCCTCAAAAATTAGTTTATAAGTTTTTGGTACATGCTCTAAATGGTATTACTGAATCATATTAATTTATGAGGTTTAACTAATGGTTTGATTGTATTGAATGCAATGTGCCTTGTTACATGGCTAATAACTATATTAAATGCGAATAGTGACACTCATGTCAAAATTTGCATTTATCTCTCTCGATGTCCAATTTCCCAAACATACAACTTCTGGTATAAATAATCTCATACAACATTAAAATTTACTTTCCATTCTTTTACTTTGAACTCTTTATTATATTACGAAGGAGGGGTTAAACTTATTGTGATGTGCTAATAGAACAATGATTTATTAAATAATAGCGGTAATGGATTGTGATTAATATTTTGATTATCTGATTCATAGATCTTGGAATTGAAACTTATTGACATCAATTAGTATATGTTCAAAAAATATATAAACATATATGCATAAAGTATTGTGTCTATTTTTATGAAATTATATTTAACATTGACATAAATCTTACATATTGAAAAGTTGTAGCTTTGTTGTAATAACACATCAGACTATATGAGCTTCATTAGATTAATAACGTGTCAATTGCTATATGGATATATATCGGTTTACAATGATATGTGCTTCGATTATATGATTTTGTAATGAACAATGAAGCTCAGTTGTCCAAAAAAGGTTGCTTATTATATGTAATACACTATAGTGTAATGCATTACATTGTTGTCTATGATCCAAGTTTTTGCATCTTTTATTCCATTTTAGTTAGCAATAATCAGTCTAATATTAACCTTTTTTTAGAGGGATGATGAAATTAGATAATTATATCCATGCGAATAAAATAGAATTTTATAAACAAAATATTTTACATTGGATTAAAAAATAGGACCATAAATAATAATTTTCTTCATATGGGACTTAATACTGTAACTTGATTCATTGATTCATTTACTTGATTTATTTGAAGGATCTTTGTAAACAACATGCATGGTTATATCTTTGCTATCATGCCACTTTCATGAGCATAAAAAATTAATAATTTATTTTATTGCATTGATTACAACATAATTTGATATTTCTACTAAAACAATTGCTAAACAAAATCACCTTTTGGACAATAGCTTAAGCATCTGTCAAGAAGTGAGAAATAGTCAATTTAATTGTCGATAATCCTACAATAACACAATGATTTAACAACAATTACAAAAATAAATATAGCTACAACCCGTGTGCGAAGCACGACTTCGCACTAGTTAGCAATTCTAAAATTAGCAAAAACGTTAGTTTTTTTTAAAGTTTGAGAATTAATTTTCGGGAGGAGAAACTTATGAACCATTTCTGTCTCCTTAACTATGCTGTCACTCTTTTTGCCACTGTTATTTGTGTTGTTGCTCCTCCATCGCCATCTCCTTATCATATCCCGTAATCATCATCTTATTTTACAACCTCAATCTCAGCGAACCAACCGTCGTGATACATAACAGTCGTGGTTAGGGCTGTTAATTTGTACTAGTGTCCGATGTCCGTTCGTGTCCGTGGCCGAAATACGTCCATCCTACTTCGTTCAAATTTCAATTAGGAAATGAGCTAGGACAAAAAAATTTGTAGGAGCAAAAATCTCATCCTGTCCGTGTTCGTTTGAATTCGTCCGAATTTCTTACAATTCAGTATATCCTCTATGTTTCTCAAAACATTTATATGACAACTATTTGGTCAGTTAATTGAGTAACGATTCATAAAATGTTTATACTTCAATACACAATGATAAGAGTAGTATAACTTATGGAAATTCTATTAAACAACTTAAAATTTGATATAAATAGCAATGTCTGTCCGTGTCCATTCGAGTCCGTGTCCGAAAAACGCATGTACATGTCCGTCCGATTTCATTTAAGACACGAGCTAGGACAACAAAAATTGTACGAATATAAATCTCGTCTGGTCCATATCCATTCCGGTTATACTTAGGACAGAAAATGAACACACCTCCATCCGGTCTGGTCCGACCGATTTACACCCTTGGTCGTGGTGCATGTTCTATACGTCTTCGCACAACCTTCGTTTTTCACTGTATCTCGTCGTGTTGATCTCATCAATGAAATTTGCAACCTTATGTTTGAATATGAAGTGGTTTCGTTCAAAGGGTTAATCTTATACTCTAAAGGACAGACTTGATCATATATTTTTATTTGTAGGTCATTAAGTGTAATAACCTTTGTTTTGAAATTCAAAATGAGTAGTAGAGTGTTGCAATAATTTTAATCTTATTTTTAAAGCAACGATATGATTTTTAATTTTACAAATAAAAGATAAAAGGAAATAGTTCTTAAAACAATTCAACTTCATTATTTAAACTTTAACTGCCCAACGTTTCCATTTGCATAGAGAAAATGTAATATACAACATAATGTTACGTGATCAATATATGACGATACCAAAATAAATGATCGGAGTATATACAAATTCGGTTTTACATAACAAAATGAATAACATAATATATCTATCTTCAATGGTTTCTTCTTTAAATATTCGATAAAAACTTGCTAAACCTACTATTTCTTCAACCCTTAGCCTACTAAAATAAGTACTAGAAAGTTTAAGAGGAAAACATAAACTTTGAGTCGAACATAAATCTGGTATGAGTAATATTATCTTTAACAATTCATAATATAGTCGATCCATAGTGAGACCATGCCCCAAACTGGAAAGAGTTTACCCCTCCCGACCACACTTACATTTTCATACAAGTGATTTTTTATATAACCAAGTCCGGCCTCGAGTTTTACAAACCATCTATCATAACTAACCTAAGAAAAATTCCGCCCTTATATAAAAGTTGAAAGTCTTGTGCATCGTATATTATCTAACTTGTGTATAATATGCAAGCGTATGAGCCGATGCTATAATAGACAATAAATAGTAAAGTATAAAAAGAATGCAAATCAGAATTTTTGTGCTAGTTCAGACCTCCCATCCTACGTCCAGTCCTGAAGCTCTCCTTCGGTATTTCCTTTAATCCAATTCTCGTCGCTTCGCCTGGAGGAATAGGCTAATATAATAGTTTATCTCCAACAATCTTGTGTTCCAAATAACACAGTTTTTAACTTATAGTATAGATCTTCCTATATCTTCTTTGAGTATGTGAATATGAATGCTTTGAGTTATAGGAAGTAGTTTAACCAAATTATATTTTGATTATAACAAATTGAGAGTATGCGAACAATGTATGCGTAAGAAAATGTTTACGAATCAAGAGAGGAAAGAATAAATTAATTCAAGTTAGTTGATTCCTATATCTCATCAAAGAAGTATTTATAAATTCAAAAGAATGCAGATGAAGAGTTGTTACTATCTAAGAAGATCTATTCATTTTAATGGCTGCATCCTTTCGATGATGGGTGATATTCTTTTGTTTTAAAGGAAGCGTCTTTTCAAAATTGACAGTTTTTTGTATGATAGACATTTATGGTAAAACCTCAGACGTCTGTAACTTCATAAAATTTTAAACCGATAATTATCACAGACGCCTGTGGTTTATTTCAGATGTCTGTGGTAATAAAAACAGTTTTCTAACTTAATTTTGATGCACATAAAATAGACTACGAATATATACTCAAGGAGACCTTAACAGTAATTTATCTAAGACTCTTTTATAGTAGAATAACCTTACTAATAGTGGTATAGTCAATGAATATTCATTTCTCTTTGAGTCTTAATATCTTCAAGCATGGTGTCTTCTTGTAGCATATACCTGCAATCTTGATAAAGTATATATATGTATGATTGTGTAGTTGTTATCAGTGAAACATAAACTGGAGGTTCTAACAAAAGTAACGTATTGCGTTTCTTATCTACACATTGTCATATCACGTACCCCAAGGTTACTTGGTTTTCAGTTCGATACAAACAGTTGCGAATGTTATTTTAGTTTCATCTAACTGACATTTTTTCAACAATTTGCTCTCACAATTAGTAAGCGTCCCTCCTCGATGTTTGCCTTCATCATTTAGATAATCCTTTTATAACTCCCCTGATTTTTTGGAAGGCATACCTATTTTTATAGCCGTCTATTAACTTCTATAAATAAAATATTGCAGGTGTGGGGCAAAAGACCATAACAGGTTCGACATACGCAAGCCTAACAACTCATTTACTCAACGCATTACAACATGTTGCATAAGGCAATCACATGTTACAATACATTACAACTCCCAATACCAAACATTTTAAGCAACATACACACAATGACACCGGAAATAAATTTTTTCACATGGATACTGATATAGCAAAATCAAAAGACATAGGACAATTTCAACAAGGAAGATAAATAGCCTACAGCCAAGACGATATACGACCAGGAAAGAAGAAATAACAAATGTATTACTAAAGGGTATAAGAAGCGAGAAGAGATATAGCCAGAAAGCCGTTAATGCACCACAAGCTACAAATAAAGGTACAATCATTGTTGCAAGAGAAATCGCCAAGGATTCCAGCAGAGGTAATGGAAAAATAGGTATCTCGCTTAAACAACCAAGCAACCCGTAAAAGAGTGAAAGGCTAATGGAATCAGGACGGTATGCAGCGGGTGAAATAGGTAGATTTAAAAAAAAATTCCTATTTTGGATCAAATTAGGCCTGAAGTTTAAAGGGTTGTATTAGATCCAATCTAATTAATTTAAATAAAATCATATTTTACTTAATTTTTCCTAATTTGATTAATTGATGAATTTAATTAAGAGGATTTTATATAGTTTATGGATATATAATTATATACTCGTATGTGTATGGCGTGCATATGCAACATAGCATAGAGTGTACATGGTTATGTTTATACAAAAGTAGATGTTGGGATTTACATCTATTAGTGCATACTTGGTTTTTACATATATGTCAATTACTTGAATGAAATATTTCATAATAAAAATGTGTATGAACATCCGTGTGTGTATTTAAATTTTTAAAAATTAAAATTATCTATAAAAGGAATCAATACAAATTCGATTAAATCTTAATTTCGAATTTCAAATTTAAAATAGTTAGTTTGACTTAATAGACAAGATTCAAATTTAAAGGTAGATTTGAAATTTAAAATTTAAAATTTTGAAATGTCATAATATGACTTTTTAATGTCTGAATTAATATAAATATACTTAAATAAATAAAAATTCAAAAAAATAGTTCAAAATATTTATATAAGCATTTATATTGATTAAATGATATATATATAAGCATATACTTAATATATGTATGTATGTATTCATATTAACTATATGTTAAAATATGTTCTACAAAATAAAAAAATTATTTCTTTGAAACCGAAAGTAAAATTGTATTATTTATAAAATACATAACTAAACAAATGTATCGATTTATATATATATATATATATATATATATATATATTAATCCTTATTAACAAATTGATTCGAGCGGAAGTTTTTTTAAAATTTTCTAAATGTATTTTAATGAAAAAGAAAATATTTGCATAATATTTTAACTTAATTTATTTACACAAACCATTTGAATTACTAAACAATGTTTAAAATTAAATAAACAATATTACATACATTAAGTTAATTCAAATTGGAAAAAATTCTTCCCTAAACATGTTATACACACATATATTATAATTTTACATATATGCATATATATGTGTGTGTGTGTGTGTGTGTATATCATTTACATATTATAATAAGATGATTCACACATGTCTTATGTTAAATATCAAATTGATATAAGAATGATAGGCAATAACATATTTACGAAAGGTGATATAGCAAATAAAATACATAAAAATCGTTTAATAATACTAACTGAATTTTACCTTAAGAGATAAGGCCATAGAAACACACGTTGGTCTAATCTATCTCCTTGATTTTCCAGATGTACACCTACTGCTGCAAAAGGGAAATGTTCAAACACCAGATCTGTATGTATTTAGTTGATTGGAAGTGATGGAGTTAGAAAATTAAAGTTGTTGTTGATAGGTATTTTCGGCCAGAACTTGGAAGAGGGAAGGCAAAGTGTAAAAGAAAACGTGGAGGCTAAGGTCTAAATATATGTGAGGCCTAAAGAGAAATAGCTTGATGTTTCCCTCCTGCTAATTCAAACACAAAGACCCCTCCTTCTCTCCCCATCCCTAGTCGACCTTGATAGTGTCCAAGATGGACTAAAATCCCACTCAACCCATTTAGTTATTTAATTAATTTAAATCCTTCTCGATATCGTATATCGAGACACACACACACACACATATAACTTTTATATATGCACCCAACAAATTACTAATAGCACCTCGAACAAATCTAAAGGCTACTCCATTTTTCTAAACACACCCTATATAATAAATAAAATAATAATTAATATTTCACATATATTAATTAATTTGTAACTATTATAAATCAACTAAATCAATCGGTAATTCGAAGACTAAATAGATTCGGTTGTGACTCATAAGTATGAATTTAGCCAGCAATTAATATTCGAAGATTTTAAATACTAATGTTCACACACCACCTTAGCTAGTATTGTGGTAGTTTGACTTAATTCATCGCTTACAAGTCTTATCTGTAAAATCCAATTTTAAAATTTAAGCGACACCTTTTAGTAATGATTAATTACACCAATTCTCTCCGTTAATGTTGTATCATTTTAGGATTTATGGAATTTGGTTTTGGTTATGTGACGACTAACCTTTCCGACCCCTAGGAATGACACTTAATACATCTATGATATCCATGTCTTGTTGCCCAATGTCAAAAAAGGCAAGTTGTCTTTGGTAAAATATAGAACAGAGCAGGACATAATAGATAAACTTCACAACGAAATGGTTACATATAACACAAAATGACATAGTACAAAAGGTTGCTCTAGAAGTTATCAGAGTTATACAAAAGTACCACATCTAACAGATTGATAGGTACATATTCTGATTTCTCATATTTTTAAGATACAAAATACACCTACATAATCATAACATGGAAATAAATAACTAGATAACTAAGGAGCCTCTTTTTCGTCCATCATCTTCAAAGAGCTCCAAAGAAAAAGCTATTATTCTTGGACTACTCAAATATAATTGAGTACCCGAGAGTTTATGAAAAATAAACAACTCGGGTCAGACAAAATGTATGGTATGAGTAAAACTTTAAAACAAATGGGGTGCTTTTAAACAATAACATATGGGACCACGCCGCTAAAGCGGAACTGGTTTTCTCCTACATAAACAACAACCAAACATAACAAAAATGGAAATGAACAATAGAGAACAAATCAAAACATAGATGATGGGCATAATTATTATACATCCAGACTTGAAAGAATGGAAATGGTCTGAATAGAAATCCAAACTAAACAGAATGGAGAAAACCAAATAATCCAAACTCGATAGAATGGACTAAACCAGAAAATAGCCCAAACTTGATAGAATGGACTAAATAGAGTAACAATCCAAAATCGATAGAATGGACTAAATTAATAATTAGCACCATGAAGAGTGATTGACTCTTCCTATTGCAATTAAAGAAAACATTAAAGGTTCAAATTAAATAAGGAAAGGATAATCTCCAACAATGACTAGGAGGGTGCGCCCCCTACCGAAAGTATACCTTTAGAAATATACTTGAACTCCAATAGCTCTCGGACACGTCCAAGCCAGACCCCGCCAATGGTTACCGAGTATCCAATTACGTGCAACACCGAATCCAATCTAGAGTGGATGTGAAAATAACCTAATGGGAGCTACCCTACATAGCTTGGCTTCCACTCGCTCTTTGGGTTTAGTCATTTTCGACAAAGGATAATAAAGCTCAAATGAGCAACATATCGTCTTAGAGTGACAGTAATAAAGAAGCTGAAGTAATCGATAGATGAGAAACCAACTATCGAGGATATAAAACGATCGTATATGGAAATTAAGTCTTGTATACTTATCACCACTCATCGAATTCCAACTTGTACCATTACTCGGTTAACAACAATACCAAACAAGTCCAGGTAGTGTTACCTCAAAGTCATGTCTCACAATTATTCTTAATTTTCGAAATAGCAACAAATCTACTTCTTCAACATTGAGTGTTATGTATACAAATAAACCGTTCCCATATAAGTGAATCGTTTTACGGAAATTAATTCATTTCCATAAACGAATCAAACCTAAACCTAAATTCGTGCTTGGCCTCACATTACAAATGTTAGCTTTAAAACACTTTGTTAAAAGAGTTTACTTATTTCAAAACATCAATTTAAAAAGGGTTTAATAACTTAAAACATCCTTATTATATTGATTAATTAACTTTAAACTTCATCACACAATTTTATTTTTGAACTTCAAATGTCTTTAAACAATAAAAAGGGTAAACCACATTTAAACCTTATTAATTCAGTTAATTAGTAAAATATAATTAGTTAAATTAATAAATAATTAATTATCACTATTTAAAATGAATATGAAATTCAAAACATCCTTGTTACTTTGCTAAATTCACTTTCAAACTTCATAAATTATGTTGATTAATTAACTCCAATAACCTTTAATTAAAAGGGACATCACCTTTAAAACATCAATAATTCAATTAATTGATAATTTATATATAACTTATTAAATTAATAATTAATTAAATATCATTATTTAAAATGATTAATCAATTTAAACCATCATTACGGAAATATTAATTAAAGTTAAAACAAGTTGATTTCTTTTAAAGTCATTAGTTAAAAGATTAATTAATTTAAAAAAATCATTAGTTAATTGATTAAATCAATTTAATCCATGACTGTCAATAGATTAATTAGCCTTAAACATCATTAAATAAAATGATTAATCAAATTTAAATCATCACCAAAACGAGTAATTAGTTAAATTTAAAACACATCATTAATAAGTTAATTAACTTAATCCTTATTAATTAAATAATTAATTAAATTATATAATAATCACTAAAATAATTAACTATTTTTGAAAACATCATTAATTAAAATCTTGCTTAACTTGTAAAACAATTCTAAGCACGAAGATGAAACCAGATGGTTTTAATAAGAAGTGATTTTTCGAAGTGTCGATATAGCGACTATTACTATACGAACAGTTCGACAAACAAACTTATATCATTACAATACAACCAAACAACATATAGTAAGGTATAAACTTATATATAAGGTAACTAACTACAAAAAAACATATAGAGAGCATTTACTTATAAATAATTGACTTTAACTGCCAATATTTCTTCGAACTTACTAAATGCTTACTAACTTATCCAAACTTGCACCTCAATTTCAGTAACTAAGATGTTCGAAATTTAAAATATCATAAACACGATAGTTGTAATAGTTTGAGTTATCTTTCCAGATAATTAAAGAGATCTAAATTTCGATTAATTTTACAAAAGTTGTGGCTGAATTACTAAGGGGTGTTTAAAGAATTCCGAGCCAAACATCATCAACGCTAAACAATTCATTATCTTATTATGGAATCATATATAAAAAAGTATATAAAACCTCAAGCACATTAATTTCCAAGCAACAATCCGACAACAACTATTATCAACAGTAAAGGTTCAAAATATTGCATAAAAGAGGAAGATTTACTCACCAAAAATGCTTGCTTATTTTACCGAAATTGCACTATCTTTGCGAGTACGACTAGGTCTTTGTATAATCTTGGAATGAAGTCTCTAAGTGGTTTAGATCACCATAAAGGTTCGGCCTTAGGAAGTATATAGTAGGGCCTAATGGGTTGAGGGCTTGAACTTCGGAAATGGAGTGAAGAGATGAGTGTGCACGTGTTTTAGCAAACTTTGGAAGAGATTTAAATAGAAATATATACAATTTTGTAACTTGGAAAGAGTGTAGAAAGCCATGGAATTATGGTTAAAATCTTTAGAAAGTTTGGGATATGAAAAGAGAATGGAAAAGTGAAATAAAATTTTAGGAAAAACTAGTTTTATAAGCATGCAAAGATTCCAAAATAAATCATTAAAAATGAGCTTCTGAAAGAAGTCGTAGAAAATAAGCTTCCAAAAGAGACCAAAAGGAGTAAACATGAAAGGAAAAATAAGAAGTAAGAAAAAATTTAGGAAAATTTATTTGCAAAGCTTCTCGAAGAAGCTTCTTTATTAAATTATATTTGCTTAGCTTACATGGGAAGCTTCTTTATTTAATTATATTTGCTTAGCTTACACGAGAAGTTTATTTATTTAACTATATTTGGCTAGCTCACAACAGAAGCTTCTTTATTTAATTATATTTGCTTAGCTTACATGGGAAGCTTCTTTATTTAATTATATTTGTTATAGCTTACATGGAAAGCTTCTTCATTCAATTATATTTGCTTAGCGTACACGGGAAGCTTCTTTATTTAATTGTATTTTCTTAGCTTACATGGGAAGCTTTTTTATTCAATTATATTTGGTTAGCTAACATGGAAAGCTTCTTTATTTAATTATATTTGCCCAGCTTACATGGGAAGCTTCTTTATTCAATTATATTTATTTAGTTTACATGGGAAGCTTCTTTATTTAATTCATTTTGGTTGCTTATGTTGGAAGCTTCCTTATTATATACGTTTCCTTAAGCATACATACATTTATTCACATGCATTCGAACATGCCTAAGTAACTTATAAATATGTGCTGGCGCATATAAAAGAGTTATGACATTTTAGATAAGTTTTAGCTGACGAAAGGTCAAAAATTCGAGAAACGAATTTCGGTCACATTTTCTAAAACACCCCACACCCCTTAGTATACCCAAAAGGACACACTAAAAGATATGGTGCATTGTAGGTATAGCTAAAAACTTGCAGAGACTAAGATTCACAAGACAAAATAGATAGAAACAGTGGATACTATTGCAACCAAACTTCATAAATACTTTATAAACCAAATAAGTCACAAAGTGCCAAATACATAGAATGTCTCAAAATGCCAAAACATAACTTATAAAATCAAAACCTCAGTCTCACAAAAATCATAGTACAAACTATCCCTCAAAGAGTGCCAGTACAACAAAAGAACTTAAAACTGAAAATGAAGAAAAGGAATGCATGAGAAAATCTCCGCCAAAGAAGTCTCCAAGAGTCCACAATCTACCGTCCTTGCCCTTGTTTGCCTATGGGGGGAAATGGGAGAAAATAGAGGAGTGGCTCAGACTAAAAGTCTGGTGAATGATAGTAATTACTAGTATTTTTAAGTAATGTAAAGATAATAAACTTTGCAACCGTTCTAGTTATAAAAAGAAACAAAGGAAATAGAAGGAAAGGTAAAACTAGAAATAAATACGATTTAACTACTAGATTAATTCAACTGGACAACTTCGATATTTTGCACTTGTCCTTGATAGCTGCTTGATTAGGCTGAATTCCCAATCCTACTTTAATTAGGCTGAAGTCCAAATTCTACCTTTTTGATCGGCCTTCTACTATGTGTCTACTGTAGTTTAGACACCAGTGCCTTCGAAAAGCACCTACTAAGCGCATGGAACTCATAACGACTACTAAGCACAAACTTGAAGCCGCACGTGTGACCACCACTATGCTCATGTTACCTATTGCTCCACCTATTTGACCATTTATTCACCATTACTCCAGCATAAGCATGCCCTTATCTCACTTCACGCAAATTTGAGACGCCTGGCCATAGAATTTTTAGGGAATGCTGTTGGTACGGGCCCGTTATCCAAACAATATCTAGTTGCGCCCCTTGTCCAAATCCCCATGATTTGAACTTCTACTATTTGACCATTTATTTACCACTTCTACAGCATAAGCATGCCCTAATCTTACTTCAGGCTAATGTGAGACACCGTGTCCATAGAAATAATATAGAATGTTGTTGGTACATGTCCTACTTTCATCTTTGCTTATTAACTTAGTATAAATTGTTTAATAAGCCTCTACTGTCATTCTTGCTATCATTGCTAATTAATTTATTCTAAGTCTCAAAATAAGACTCTTTCTGTTCTATTTCTAATTATAATCTATGTTATAATCATGTTTATTACTTAACCCAAGGTCTAAGTGTAAAAATAAGCTTCTTTCATCATTTACTTTTTTTAGTTATAATTATAAGTTATAACTAGGCCAATCTCTTTAATTCAGTCCAAGTCCAATAATTAGGCTTAATTTCAGTCTAATTCCATTTTAATTATAGTCTTCATAGTTTATATCTTATTTTTCGTAATTTCAGTATTTTTATAATTTAATCCATATTTGCGCTTAATCTATTCTAATTCATTCACGAAGAAAAAGGAGAAATAGAAGAAAACTGATAATTGCAGAAGAAAATCCAAAGCGTAGTAAAAGATGTAAATAAAGCATAAATAACAGTAAATAAACTAGAATTAACTGAAAAGAATAGCTAAAAAGGAATAGACTTCGAATAAATCTAAAACTGTAAATAAGTGCTAAATGGTTACTCCAATATCGTAGTAAAACTACAACTATTGGAAACCCTATTATTTGCTTCAAAATCTAAAATGATTACCATCAATCGCCTGTGGTCCTTAGCTCTTCCTTTGGTCTCCCCGGATCGACTTGGGGTTGTTAAATATTTTAATTTAAAATGATTTTCTCCTTGGAAAATTATTCCATTTAGGGTCCTTCCTGATATGGTGAACCCAATTGGAGAAAATCTAGAATGCGAAGAAGTGCTAGGCCTAGGGTCTTATTTATAGAGTAGAAGTGGATCTCAGACCGTTGGATTTGGAGATTGAATAGGATGCAACCACGTGATAGGCTAAATAAGAGCCATCGGATGGAAGCACGGAAGGACCAGATGGGGCAAAAAATGCAAATGAGTTGTTAAAATCACACTTGCCACGAAGAATTATTCATTACTCCAATCGACGATAAACCACACACGTCGGATTCAAACCATTCAAAAGGGTAGATTGCTATGGAGTAAATAAGAAAAAGCAGAGAAAAAAAGAAAATAAAACAAAGAATCTCAATGGAATGACAGAATATAATAATCAAACAAACAGTTCATGAAGCTGTTTTACAAATAACATTCGATTACACCTTTACAATACAAAACCATAGTACATACAACAGTAATAAATAAGTAATACAATGGAACAGTATGATGTAGCAGAATAAATGAAATAAATAATATAGTACTAAATCTTTGTCTTCGTCCTCCAAAAGTAGTCGTCGATACACTGAAAAGCTCAGACTGACCCGGGCGAATTGAAAAGACAAAACATTCGAGTCAGAACTAAAAGATCTTATGTAAGTTAAATCATTAGTAAATAAATATGAGTGTAACGACGTCAGAGATGCTTACGAAATTTGATATCTTCTATCCAATGTCTATCGTGAGTGCAATAACTTAAGAGATGTTCGAGATTTCCATCTCCTAAGGATCCATTAAACTATCTACATACATAGTACAATACACTACTAAAATAGTGTCTACAGTACAGTAAATTATTAAAATAGCGTTAAGGCGTTACTCATATCCCCCTTAACACATTTTATATATTCCCATAGTCTATACAGTACCGTAAGCTCCTCCATGAACTAGAGGTTTACTCAGAGGGCTCTCTATAGGTATGGTACAAAACAAACTCGTAGAAGACACAATAGGGCATGTGAACACGGCACTCGAGGCAATGCCAAGGTGGGACTCTACCGTTTTGCAGAACTGGGCTGGTGGTAATGCATAGCAGCTACTACCGCCCACCTCGAAACACAATATCAAATCAAAATCTAAGAGTGGCCACCAAATCAATCGCAAAACCAAAATATGATATCGAAGAAATGTGCCCAATAGGAGGAATGACTTCAGTTGGTCCAGTATAGCTCCAGTTTTAGTCACATCTAAGCTGACTCACGGGAGTTAGGGCTACGTAAATACCTCATATAGAATCGTTAGCAAAACCATCCTACTTCATTCTGGACTCTCCACCGCGTAAACAGTTGTTAAAGTGGTTTTGGGTATTGGCAGAAAGTATGACAATGTCCGATCCCGGTCTCTTCTTTAACAATCAAACGTTTATTTCACACCGAATGGTTCTTTTACATTTTCAAAACTAATTTATGATTTATATCAAAATATCATATTCTGAAAGCCATATCATTTTTGGGATCATATTTACTCTCAAAATTATATCACATTTGAAATTATATCACTTTTGAATTCATATTTCCAAAAATAGATTAAAACCTCATTTAAAATCATCATATTCCTCGAATAGTTTAAAAAAATAGTTTAAGATAGTTTAAAATAGATTAAAACATATTAATATAGTTTAAAATAGATTAAGATGGATTAATATAGTTTAATTAGATTAATATAATTCAAAATAGATTAAAATAGTTTAATATTGTCACGGTTGAGATTTTCGACCTCCAAAAATGGACATCAACAATACGTCTCACATTCCGAGCAATCGAATGCCAGGAATACCAGATCGTTAGGAAAAAGAAGAAAGAGGTAGAAGAAGAAAATAGAAATATCAATACAGAATTTCATAATCGCAGCGGATCAATATATAATAGGTAACAACTAATCTTTGTACAAAAGAACTATAACTGTTTTTATACACTACATCATCAGAGTACAACACATCAATAACACAGTACCAAATAGTTATAATAACTTGTCCCACAAAAGATGAATATACAACCTACAATACACAGAGGAATATAAATCAGATACAGGTAATACATCTTCGCCATCTAGCTCGTCTCCTGAGCTCTATAGCATCATATCCTGAATCTGTAATACTCGGTCTGACCTGAGCATTATAATAAAATAACACTCGAGTCAATCTGGAAAACCAGCATGAGAAAACGCACTCAATTTAAATTATTAAAGTTTCAAAATCCTTTGAAAATCAAGTGTATCTCGTAAGACCATGCCACAAATAAACATGATGGGTTTTTACCTTAGTACAACCAAAATATTTCATATCAAATCCTCTGATATTATAATAGTATCTAAGTACAAATACTTGTTCAAATAGCTGAAATTGTTACATTAATTAAATTCCAGTATATTAAGCTCTACAATCAAAACTGTAAAGGAACGTATTGAAGAATGGATTCCATACGAATGACTAGGTACTTGGGTATCACCTGTCAGTTCACGTCTAGAACAGCGTACCGAGGACCACGCTGGGATCCCCTACAACACAAGACCAGACTATCCCTGACCTAGATAGACTGAATATGCTATCAGCCTGGGTGTTCCCAATCTTTTCCGAGCTCCTTCCATTAATCGCAGAATTAATATCCGAGGGTATCTAGAAAGGTGATAAACATATCCTAATTGGATGCTACCCACTTAGTCTTGCTGCATCTCCCTTGCTTTTCAGCCATTCCCGGTTGATGAGGCTAGAGGCTATAGTTACCTTCAAGGGATTTTCACTTAGAATGCTCATTGTCCTCCAATGATAATGTACTGATAGCATACATCCATACAAGTCCGTTCTAGGCCCGAACGAAATGAAGGTACTATTCCTACTACATCCATTTGGAATAATCCTCGGGATTAGTAGACATTAGCCCTTGCACTTCACTACTCCATCTTCGATTCCATGCTCTTGTTTTCACAGCGAAATGTACTCGTCGGATCGAAGTGGTTTTCGAATAAATTATCTGATCCTGGTCTCTTCGAAACAACATTGATATTTTCTGATAAACTTAACCCTGGTTTTTTAGGAAATAAACAGACGAAATAAGATCAGAGATCACCTCCTAACCGTTAGTGGACAGATTTCATTATCATCATCCTAGAAGAATGAAATGAGTTTATATGTACAGTATAGCACCTTGAACGGTAACTGTACCATATAAATCCCCTATTTCTCCTAGATATTCCCAAAGTTATATTTTGGGTCTAGATTTTGATAGTCGGTTATTTAACTATCAAATAAACAATCATTCAACCAAATACTTCATTTTCCACTGAAAAACTCCAAATCTCTTTTAATTAAATTTTAATAAATTAAATCCCTTTATCCGAAATATATGTACTTATCTTATCGAATGTAGTATATTCGTGAAACTATTCTTTCAGAAATATTTGAAAAACCCCTTTTTAAGAATAATATGGAAGTACTACAGCGGTATCAAACCATGGAATCGCAGCTCAATGGTTACATCTCCATCTCAGAGAAATCCAATACTCAACTACATGCACTCACTGCCTCCGATTACGCCATGCAAGTATATCAAAACTTTTCGAAAACTTTGTTTAAAGATTTTCAAAATAA
The DNA here is from genome assembly GCA_030765085.1 of Allium cepa. Taxonomy (NCBI): domain Eukaryota; kingdom Viridiplantae; phylum Streptophyta; class Magnoliopsida; order Asparagales; family Amaryllidaceae; genus Allium; species Allium cepa. The sequence goes on from CM060940.1 coordinate 859,299,660, forward strand.
TACTAATGAAATTTCTATAATAATTTTCCAAGTTAAACTCTAGGTAAACTACTTTTTTAAATAAAAGTTATTCTATAAATATTAGTATTAAATAGTTTGTCCTTTGAAAATAATAATCACTACTAGAAAAAAGCGAAATAGCGAAGGGTGGGGGCGACGACTTCCGACGGTTAATTTCCGACGGCTTCCGACGGGCCGTCGGCGGCCGTCGGAAGCTGTCGGAAGCTGTCGGAAATTCGCGAATACCTGCAGTCGGCCGAGCCTTTCTTCCTCATTTTCCAGCTTTCCCCAATCTCACCAAAAACCCCCAAATCCACATTTTCCACCTCCATTCGCCAATTTCATGATTTTTTCTCCTTCCACGCTGCTGATTCAACACCTCTTGCTCTCAATCTCAAGTATAATCTCTTATTTTTCTGAAAATATCAGTTTTTACCCTAATTTTAGATTTGCATAAACTGATAAATTAGGGCGAATTAGCGATTGCAATTGTTTGCATTAGCGTAATAATGGTTTATAGCATCACATGGCATACATATTTCATCTTTTATCGTGAAATTGTGAAAAACACGTATACTTTGTGGTTGTTCATGTATATGTAAATTGTTGTGTATGCCCTGATTCGACGATTGTATACGTTATTTGGCATACGATAAAATGATTGAATGAACTAGGAGTATTATATTGTGCACGTATTTACTTATGAAACAAAAAAATGCATTACTCTAAATTATAATTGTGTGTATTAAAAAAAAGACAAAAATGTTAAACCAGCCTTTTTGATGCATAATACGTCGAATAACTGTTTTATATATATTTTTGTAAATGTGAACAGTGAGTAAAACTGTATTTTTGAGTAAAATACGCGCATGTTAACCGAAAAATGTCCCTTAGAGAGTTTTTGGCCCCGTTTGACGAGTGTTGTACATGATCGTTGTATAGATAGTCGTTTTTTTTGAAAAATGACCATTTATATTCATCTGGTACAATGTTTGTCGGATTTGTCCCTGTATTGGACAAGTTATGAACACAGTAAGAATTTATATTTTGTATACTACTTCGTCTCAAACGGTTCATAAAATTTCGTCCTAACTTTTCTTTTTTGTTTCCTACGTACACGCATTTGTGTACAATGCAGGAAACAAAAGGGAAATGCTGCCGAAATTTTATTGAATCGTTTGAGACGAAGTAATATACGAAATGTAAATGCTTACTGTGTTTGTAATGGAAAGTAGGATGTCTGACCAATGAAAAAAAAATTATATATATTTTTAATAGTTACGTACGTTAAAAAATGAAATGTGCCCTATTTGAAAATATTTTTAAATTTGTGAAGTTGTTCTTTAAACTCAAAATATTATACGACCATGAAAATAATCTTTTTTGAATTTGTATTCTTTAAAATAAATATTAATTTTTGAACTTCTCATTTTGTCAAATAGGAAAAATGATTGATTATTTTGTTGATCGGAGGAGATGGATGTACCAAAGAAAAGGACCGAGGGGCTCAATAAAAGAAGATTTTTATAATGGTATAAACGTGTTTGTTGAATTCGCTTTAAGTAATAACGGAAACGATCCAGAAATTCGTTGTCCATGTAGTAGGTGTAGACATTTGAAGTATTTGTTACCAGATATTGTGAAAGTTCATTTGTGCCAACACGGTTTCGTACCCGAATATTATGTTTGGGATCGGCATGGAGAAGTTGTAGCAAATACTTCTGTAGAGTCTGAAAGTGTCGTTAACGAAATAGTTTCAACGAACCGTATAGAAAATATGGTCGAAGATGCAGCACGATCAATGTTTCCTATGGTTCAAGTTGACGACGATGATGGAAATGTTGAAGAACCAAATATTGAAGCTAAATTTTTTTACGATTTACTAGATGCAGCTAAGAAACCTATTTGGAATGGTTGTAAAAGCGGCACTCAGCTGTCAGTAATCGCAGAATACATTGCGATGAAGTCAAAATACCACATCACTGAAGCTGGGTTTACGGCTGTTGTACAAGCTGCAAAAAGACATATGTCGCCCGATAATCTAATGTGTGAAAATCACTACGAAGTTAAAAAACTTATGTCGGCTTTTGGTTTACCATATCAGAAAATAGATACATGTTTAAAAGGGGGCATGTTGTTTTGGAAAGAAGACGCAAACCTTAAAAATTGTAAAGTTTGTAAGCAGGAGAGATACAAACCAAGAAAAAAGAAGAGGAAGGAAGTTCCGTACAAGCGTATGCACTACTTACCCATAACTCCAAGACTTCAAAGATTATATGCATCTTCTGTAACTGCGTCTAATATGAGATGGCATAGCGTGAGAACAGAGGAAGAGGGTACGTTGACACATCCGGCCGATGGAGAAGCATGGAAGCATTTCGATAAAACGTATCCAAATTTTGCAGCGGAGAGTCGAAATGTTAGATTAGGATTATGTACGGACGGTTTTTCTCCATTTTCTCAATTTGGTTCTAAATATTCATCATGGCCCATTATCGTCACACCGTATAATTTACCTCCATGGATGTGCATGAAAACGCAATATATGTTTCTTACTGTTGTCGTTTCTGGCCCCAATGATCCGACACAAGGAATCGATGTATATTTACAACCGTTGATTGAGGAGTTAAAAATATTGTGGAACGAAGGAGTAGAAACATACGATGTGTCCAAGAAGAAAAATTTTCGTATGTTTGCTTCTTTGTTGTGGACTATAAGTGATTTTCCTGCCTATGCAATGCTTTCAGGATGGAGTACTGCCGGTCGTCTAGCATGTCCATATTGCATGGATGAAACACGAGCGTTTTCTTTACCTCATGGTAAGAAAATTTCATGGTTTGACTCTCATCGATATTTTCTCCATGTAAATCATCCCTTCAGAGGAGACAATAAAAACTTTTTAGCTAATAGAGTAGAAACCAGACAACCACCGACGATATGGTCAAGCGAAGACATATATGAACTTGTTAAGGACTATCCAAATATTTATGAAATTGGCGAGCAAATAGAAATTGAAGGCAAATCAGTTGTTCATAACTGGTGCAAACAAACTATTTTTTGGGAGTTGCCGTATTGGAAACATCTTCTGCTTCGCCATAACATAGATGTGATGCACAATGAGAAAAATGTATTTGATAATGTTTTTAACACAATTTTGAATGTGAAAGGGAAGACGAAGGATGATTTGAAATCAAGACGTAATATAGAAGAATTATGCAAACGTCCTGAGCTTCATATGAAACCAAATGACAATAAAAAACCCAAAGCTTATTACGAATTAGATAATAATCAAGTTAAAGCTATGTTAAAATGGGTGGAAGGGTTAAGATTTCCTGATAGGATATCATCAAATCTTCGTAGATGTGTTGACTTTAAAAATGGTAGATTAAGCAGAATGAAAAGTCACGACTGTCACATAATGATGGAAAATTTATTCCCCATAATGTTCAAAGAACTACTGCCGTTAAAAGTTTGGAAAGTAGTAACGGAGCTTAGTATGTTTTACAAAGAGCTTTGTTCGACTACTTTAAAAGTGCAACGTTTACGTAAACTTGAAGTGGACATTCATATATTGCTTTACAAATTAGAGAAAATATTTCCGCCTGGTTTTTTTAATGTGATTGAACATTTACCTGTTCATCTCCCATCTAAAGCACGACTTCGAGGTCCTGTCCAATACGGATGGATGTATCCATTTGAGAGGTATGTAATATATATGTTATAACGTAATTTAATTGCATTTGAAAGATGAAGTTAATATAAATTAATGTTGCGTAGATATTTGAATCACCTGAAGAAAAAAGTGAGACAAAAAGCATGGGTTGAAGGTTCGATATGTAAATCTTACATCGAAGAAGAAGCTTCGTTCTTTTTCTCTCACTATTTCAGTGACCATGTGAATATTTCATTTGAAAGTGTTCCTCGTAATGACGAAGGCGACGAACAAGAGTCAACTCAAACAATGTTATCTATTTTTAGACAACATGGTCGGCCTTTTGGAAAATGTGTAGAAATATGGCTAGACGATAGAGATCTTCATGTAGCGCACACTTATATTCTTCTAAATTGTGCCGAGGTTGCACCGTTTGTTAGGTAATTTGAAATAATAATTTGTGTTTTATTCTTTTCTTATATGCATGCGCGTGTATAACCTAATGTAACGATTTGTTTATATAAACAGTGTTTATGAACGTGAACATCCGAATGGAGATCTCAGTAAAGAATTTTCCGATTGGTTTTCAAATTACGTTTATGAGCTGAGAAATTGTGTTGTTGACGAAGGGTTGAAACATCTTGCGATGAGACCAAAAAGAGTGGTCAAGACATATCCAATATATTTCTCAACGGATATAAATTTAACACCACAGAATACGGTGCGGAAAAATTAACAAATAATACTGGTGTATTTGTTAAAGGTAGTGACGATCCAGAAAATCATTTAAATGATTTTTATGGCGTTCTGACACAAATTTTGCAACTGACATATTTCTCACGACCCATGGAGGAGGTGTTTCTATTTAGATGCAATTGGTTTAGCAATGTTCCAGGTTCTGGAATTAATGTGCACAAGGATTATAATCTTATCGAAATAAAGCATATATCGCACTATCACAAGTATGATCCTTTTGTACTAGCCAAACAAGCATTGCAAGTTTATTACGCTCCTTATCCGTCTCTAAAAAGAGATAAAGCAGATTGGTCTGCAGTTTTTAAAACAAAGGCCAGATTGACATTCGATGGGAAGAATATTCCCGACGAACAAGCTTATCAGGCAGATCTTGAGCAAAATAACGAAATAATAATTACAGACGATCATACAGATTTTGGTCCCTTGATCGATGAATCAAATTTTTTGGTAGAAGCGTTTGACAGTGTAGAGGAAAATATCGTCAAAAACGAGACCGAATCTGAATCAGAAGACGATGATGACTGATACAAATCTGAATCTGTTTTTTTGCAATTGATGTAACCATGTTAAATTCTTGTTGTATTATGAAATTGATGTAACTATGAAACCAAATCCATTTACTATTGTTTGCATGTTGAATTCTTGATGTATTATTAAATTGAAGTAACTATGAAACCAAATCCGTTTACTATTGCATGTTGAATTCTTGATGTATTATGAATCAGGCATAACACACTTCCATTTCTATTTCCATTTCAATCATTAATTAAGCTGCAATTTGTACCGTTGATGTCATTTTCATATGAAATATATTTCATTATCATGTTTTTATACTCTTATATAATGATGTGTATATGTCACAGGTTTATCAGTATGTCGTATAGAGGTAGGAGCTCTTCCCGATCTTCAGGAGGCGATGGCAGTTGCCCATCGCAAGAGCCACAGCGTGCTATTGTATCTTTGGTCCCTAGAGCAGAAGGGTAATTAGAATTAAATTTTATTCAGCATCTTATTTTTTCTATGATATACGTATGTACTTATCTATATCGTACTTAAAAATAGGGGGTTCGACCTACTTCCCTCTAAGGTTGTGCTGGACGTCTCTAGAGCAGCATATCGCAGTAGGATGAGTGCGTGCTGGCCGAAGTGGGATTCCACCCCTCCTCACATCATAGAGTGCATATGGCAGGATGTTCTAGTATGTATAATTTTTCTGTTTTCCATTTTTAATTCGTTTTTGTCGTTTTTCTATTGTTTATCGTTTAAAGTGTAATCTTTTTTTCACACAAGCTGAGATAGACATCCAGACAGACGATATGATGCTGGCACGAGCATACTGGATGAGCAAGATGCGCAAGAACTACAGGGACACGACATCTGAGATTAAGAAATCTGGTAAGAAACCAAAGTGGATGGGAGAGAGTGTGTATCAAGCTTGGTTGAGCTACTGGGAGACGGACGAGGCGAAGGCAAGTATACTATTTTTTTTTTTGAATTATTAATTTTACGTGATTGAAAAATAATGTATCAAATTTTGAATGTACAGGCAGAGTCGGATAGAAACTCTGCAAATAGAAATAAGAATCCCGTCACTCATCGCGGAGGATCAAAGTCGTTTCAGCAGTATCGGCAGGAGTTGGTAAATTTACTGAATAATAAATGTAAATAGTTTATGCTATATGATTCTAAATGTATAATAATTGTATGTAACAATCAAATTCAGGAAGCCGAGGCACATGGTCCTGTCAGCTATATGGACGTGTTCACCCGTACGCATGCTGTCGAGCATGTTAATCCAGACGGGACTGTTTCGTACACATGGCAGGACGATAAATCCAACAAAAGCCATGTAAGCATATTTCATTTTATTCACTATTAGCAATTGTTTTAATTGTTAAATTATGATGAAATAAGATATGATATTATTAATTTGTTAATGCAGGAGATGTTTATGGAGCAGCGGCAGAGACTCCTTGCTGATACAGGTCGAGAACAGCTGACGACCGATGAGGAGGACGTTATTTTTGAGTCCGTTATGACTCCAGCTGAGCATGGTCGACGATACGGATTTGGCAATTTAGCGGTAAATAATTTACTTTTTATTAAAATACTTAAAATATGATATTTTTACCTTTTCAAAACAATAAACTTGGATTTTATTTATTTTTCAATTATTGCAGTCCAGTAGTCATAGTAGGGGACGGCGGAGCAGACCACAGAGCGATTTAGCAAGTATAGAAGAATTGCGGACTAGAGTGTCCCAATTGGAGGAGAAGAACCGCCAAAATGCCTTGCAGACCGCACAGTTGTTAGAGTACATACAGTAGTTTGGTGGCCGCTTCCCTTCCTCGGCTGGCTCTGGACCTGGAGGAGATTGACTCATTGCTTGCTTGTTCGTCGTTTAGGTATGTTTTGTTTGTGTAGAATGATTTGATAGACAGTGCGGGTAATTATTGATTTGTATAATTATGTATGATACACTTGGTTTTCTAGTTTTATTAGGACATATGCATGAGAATATTGATAAATTTATGTATTAACAATATGGTGGAACAGTTATTGTTAATGTTGGAATGGATATGTATGTTTTTTATCTTATTTTGATTGTATTTTTATTTATTTGTGCATTTGTTAAATATGTTGTAGTTTAGGTTTGGATCTTTGATTGGATTATTGTATATTGGGTTGTGAAATATTGATATCAACTTGTGGTTGGAAGGCTATGTTTGCAGCGAATATAAATTTCTTTTTGCAAATTTCCGACGGCTCCCGACGGCTTATTGGTCAAAATTTCCGACGGCTTCCGGCGCATTGAGTCGGTCTATAACTCGGTATTTCCGACGGATTCCCGCGCACGTCGGAATCCGTCGGAAACCGTCGAAGTTAGTCGGAATAATATACGGCGCCGTCCTTCGGAAGCCGTCGGAAGTACCACTCCCCGATGCAGTCTTTTCCGACGGCTTTTTCCGACGGCGGCCGAAGGCTTCCTACGGCCGCCGACGGTTTCTGACCGTCGGAAATTCTGTTTCTCCTTGTAGTGAATACTAATTAATTCTTAATTAAAAATTGACTTACTATAAACTAGTCGAACCAATATTTAAATGTACTTTAACAATTTTGAACAACTAAATAATTATTTTCTAAAATATTCTTAAACACTTTTAAATTTCCTAGTTAATACCTAAAAATTCCTTTTTAAAATAAACTTAACTTCTTAGAAAAATATATTTTTCGACTCCCATATAGCCAGTCCAATATTAATAAATCCTTCTTGATTTATTCCAAATTTAATTTACGTCCCAATTTCGTAAATTCCTTTTCCTTATTATGAAAAATAAATCTACCATTTATTTTTAAACTGAATTGCCTATCTACTTATAAATCCTCACCGTGAATTTATAATTTTAAATTATCCACTGATAATTACTTCACTTTATCTATAAACTTCATTTATAAATCCCATAGTCTCATTTCCCATCCATAACTATTTCACAATACTTAATCGATTTTAAATCAATTTTCTAAATTAAATTCCATTTTTAATTAAATTTCTTAAATAACCCAAATATATTCCAAAGCCTATTAGTTTCATATCTCACTTCTTTTTTATGATTTAAAGTCTTATTTAAATCTGAAGCATCAATTTCATGTTTTATTTTCAAATTTCCTTTTTATTTTTCCCAAACTATTTTAAATATAAATCCCTTTTTCATTTAAACAATATTTATTAAGCTCTATTATTCAAAATCCTTTAATTTAATTTATTTCCAAAATCCCTATTTTCCTTATTACAAAATTATCAATCCCAATTTTGAAATCAAACTATTTATTTTACCCAATATCCATTTCTTTAAATAAATCCAAAATTTCACTATAAATATTTTTACTTCCAATTTTCCCTTTTAATTTCCTTTTAACTTCAAAACATTTGTTGTTGGCTTTAAAAAAATACCAGAGTCCAGGCCAATACTACCATAGCACCCGATAGATTCAAATTGCACTATAATCTACCACAGATTACTTCAACGGATCATATATCAACATATATGGAATTTAATTCAACATTTTTGAGGAATCCAGTTGGATCTCTCCAACCTGTTTCCCTGCATCCACAGACATTAATACAATATAAAAATACCAATCCCACTTCGAGGGGGATTTCGCGGTATATGGGTTCATTCGCTATTATGCAAGGCGCATAGGATCTCATCCGTTATACATATATATATGCGATAAAATCAGTCACTCCAATATATATACTACTATATATAATAACTCATCCAACTAATAATAATTTATCAATTCTATCAGTCAATCAATAATTAATTTCAACTATTTAAATTTTATTACAGTAATCTAGGATTGAGTGAGATTACTCACTTTTATTCCTGTTATCGCCTTCATTTCTGATTTCCGACCACTTAAAATTTTTAGAAGCTCCAAATTGTTCCATTTCTAATTTCTAAACGTAGAATACATGATTACAAATGCAAAGAAAAAAGTTGCATTCGAATAAGGCCTGGAATGAACGAGATATTGCAATTATAAGAATTGAAATTTATTTAATCAATTTATATTACAATATTTTCAAACAAATTCATTAGCAGAGAAAACCAGCCCAAAGCCCATGAAGTTAAGACCCAACCTAATCCTTGTTCTTCCCCCTTTCTATTTTCCTATACACGCATGCGTACAGTAACCCAAGTTCAATCGTACACGCACGCTTTCCAACCCCCGTACTCGACGGATCCACCACCAGACTTCGTCGATCGACTCGTCACCTCCATCTCTACCATCCAACTATTATATATCTAGTATACTAAAATAGATAGCACGCTACAATAAACTCGTCGCACAAGTTTATAAATTAGATTTCCACTACGCTGGAATTTTGTATTAGATAATTTTGCAACTATAAGTTACGTTGTAAATAATTACAACAACAACGTTGTAGTTTTATTAAAAAACAATACAACGTAGAAACCGAAAAGAATAAGAATAGAGCAGAATCTGACCAATTAACGTAGGAATTTTCGTCTGAGGCTTGTCGTAACAATTTCCTTAAGAACTTTTATTCAAAATTCTCTCAAGATACAACAGACGTAATCTGCACGAGATTGTAATGAGTATGTCAACTCTATTATATATTATTTAGAGCAGCAGAGAAGATGAAAAGAAGCAGAAGAAATTAGAACTGTAATTGAATGAGAATGTTATCAGGATTCTCTTCTATTTATAATTTCGTCTGCATCCCTTCAAACAGTCGCGTCCGCTCGACGGGTCGCACCTGCTGCCTTTTGAATGTTGCTGTTCGTTAACGGGGCACACCCGCCTGCTGCTCGTATATCTTCGGCCGCGCCTCCTCAGTCGGGCCGCATCCGCTTCTGTTCGCCCACACTTCTTCAGTCAGGTCGTATCCGCTCACATCTAATGGTTCGCACCCGCTTCAGAAGTCGCACCTCCTCAGTCAATCCACGTCCGCTTTTGAACAGTCGCGTCTGTTCGTATAGCCTGCAACTGTTAAAAAACCCGGCCCTGTTTTGCAGTAAAATTAGGACCATATTAGACCCAAACCAAAACCCGAGCCCGAGCACGGCCCAGCCCGGTCCGATTCGGTCGAACGGACGGCGGCGGCGACGCGCGCACGCGTGTGTGGTGGAGATGGATGATCTTCCTCCTCACAACGAAGCATACAATTGGATGCCCCTAGGCCCCAACCCCTTCATTTCAAAGCCATATATAAACTAGTATAGCTTAACAAATGTCGGACTTATGTATTTTCATTCAATCTTGTATTAGGAATTCCAACAATCCCCCACATGAATGATAATATATATCCCCCACACAAAGCGAAATATCACAGAGTACATATGGAATAATGCTTTATCATGGATAAGTAGATATTTCGTTTTGAACTTTCTTTAGTTAAAACTTATCGGATCTACTTGGCTAATCGGTGAATTATTTCACTTTGAACCATCGGCCTTTATTGTATATCAAGACAATAAGTTTTACGAAGCATTGATTCCTTTCTCATCCAATCTCTTGGTTGTGTTCATTTTGGTCCTGAACAGTTTTTGGTTCTGCGAGTGTTTTTAGAGAATAAAAGCCTTTTAATATTCTCTTAGAGCCGACCCAGCTCACACTAACATAGGTGATCGCAACCATTAAGAGTATCCTACATATACCCCACTTGTTATTTCCAAGATATGGTCATCATTAAAAAACATAGTTTTGACCTTTAAATACTTCTGTAGGCATGCATTTATATTGTGCACCATATGAATGGAGTTAGACTATGTCCACGCAAATGCATTACGTCTTGAGTTACTCAGAATTGGTTTGCCTATTGATCCTAGTCCGTGGGATCTCCAGTCGGTAGGATAGGTTTTCGTATAAGATAACTCTTGGTGGTTTAGGCTTTTAAACCCATTCCTCTCAATGCGTAGTCATTCTTCTCTCTTGATAAACCTTTAGTAAATGGATCCGCTAGGTTATCATTTGTTCTCACATAATCTATGGAAATAGTTCCATTTGAGAGTAACTGCCTAACTGTGTTATGGCGTCGACGAATATGTCGTGACTTTCCATTATACACAAAGTTGTGCGCTCTTCTTAGCGCAGTTGGTTATCACAGTGTATGCGTATGGCCGGTACAGGTTTAGGCCAAAATGGAATATCTTCTAAAAAATGGCGAAGCCATTCTACTTCTTCGCCTGCTTTATCTAAAGCGATGAACTCCGATTCCATAGTGGATCGAGATATGCATGTTTGTTTAGTAGATTTCCGTGACACTACTGCCCCTGCTAAGGTAAATACATAACCATTTGTTGATTTTGATTCCTTTGAATCAACAATCCAGTTTGCATCACTATATCCTTCTAAGACGGCAGGATATTTTTCATAATGTAAGGAATAATTTGTGGTATTTTTTTAATATTCAATCATTCTCATTAGTGTTTTCCATTGTTCCTTTCCTGGATTGCTTGTATACCGGCTAAGTCGAATTACTGCATAAGCTATATCTGGTCTTGTGCAATTCATGAGATACATGAGACATCCTATTACACGAGAGTATTCCAATTGCATTACACTCTCATTAGTGTTTTTATGCAGTACTTGTGATGGATTAAAAGGTGTTTTCACTCCTTTAATTCCATAGTCTTGGAATTTTTCAATCACTTTGTCTACATAGTGTGACTGAGATAATTCAATTCCATTAGGTGTTCTTATTATTTTGATTCCCAAAATAACGTCTGTAACTCCTAAGTCTTTCATATCGAAATTGCTAATTAACATCTTCTTCATGGTGTCTATTGCCTGAGTATTTGGACCAAATATTAACATATCGTCTACATATAAACAAATCATCACATATGATTGTCCAATTTGTTTATAATAAACACATTTATCGCATTCATTTATACGAAAACCATTTCTCATCATGACACTATCAAATTTCGCGTGCCATTGTTTTGGAGCTTGTTTTAGTCCGTATAATGATTTTACTAATCTATAGACTTTGTTTTCATTTCCTTTGGAAACAAAACCTTCAGGTTGCTCCATGTAGATATCCTCATCGAGATCTCCATTTAAGAATGCTGTCTTTACATCCATTTGATGAATTTCTAGATCATAGATCGATGCAATTGCTATTAGCATTCTTATAGAGGTTATTCGTGTTACTGGCGAATATGTATCAAAGAAGTCTACTCCTTCTTTTTAACGATATCCTTTGGCTACTAATCTGGCTTTATACTTGTCGATAGAGCCATCTGCTTTCATTTTCTTCTTGAGAATCCATTTACAGCCAATAGGTTTTACTCCAGGTGGAATATCAACAATTTCCCAAGTTTTATTACTTAGAATTGAATCAATCTCACTTTGGATTGCTTCTTTCCAGCATGAAGATTCAGAAGATGACATTTCTTCCTTGTACGTTTGAGGTTCATGTTCTAACACGTGAGTGAAAAAATCCGAACCAAATGTCTTGGAAGTCCTAGCCCTTACGCTTCTTCTTGGTTCAACTTCCTTAATCTCATGATGAGTTTCATCTTTATGTGAATTGCTTGATTCTTCTCTTGTCCTTTTAGGGACATTATTCTCTTCATTCCTTTTGTGCGGAAACACGACTTCAAAGAATGAGGCATCTCTAGATTCAATGATTGTATTTACATGAATATCAGCTATATCAGACTTGAATACCAAAAATCTGTAGGCACTGCTATTTTGGGCTGGCCCTAAGTAGTAACAATCAACTGTTTTTGGTCCAAGCTTGACTTTCCTGGGAGGCGGAACCGGGACTTTTGCCAAGCACCTCCACATTTGAGGTATTTAAAACTTGGTTTGTGTCCTTTCCATACCTCATATGGAATTGTTCCTGTTTTATTGTGAGGGACTTTGTTTAATATGTGATTAGACATATGTAAGGCTTCCCCCCACAAGTTCGTCGGTAGACCAGAGGTTAAAAGCATGGCATTAATCATGTCTTTTAACGTTCTGTTTTTACTCTTGGCTACACCATTTTGTTGTGGTGAATATGGAGCTGTTGTTTGATGAATTATACCATTTTCGGCACAGAACTGTTCAAATGGTGATTCATATTCTCCACCTCAATCAGATCTTAGTATCTTGATCTTTTTATTTAACTGATTTTCTACCTCATCCTTGTACTTTATAAATGATGTAATTGCTTCATCTTTACTATTCAAAAGATATATATAGCAATATCGCATATAATCATCAATAAAAGTGATAAAGTACTTTTTTCCACCTCTTATATGTAATGATTTAAAATCACATAATTTAAAATCACATAAATCTATATGAACCAAACCTAGTGGTTCGGTGCTTTTATCAACAGATTGAAATGGTTTTTTAACATTTTTGCTTCTACACATGTCTCACATTTGTAGTTCTTATCTACTTGGAATTTTAGAATTAATCCCAAGTTTGATAATATTTTCATTTTTCGAAAATTTGTATCCCAGTCTATCATGCCATAGTAAAATTTCATGCTCAAGCAAGTAAGAAGCTTAAATTTTATTAATAGCACAATCAGAATACATAGTTTTATTGCCGATAATGGCTACATTTGCCTTAAATAGGCCATCACACAAATAACCCCATCCGATATACATTTCAGCTTTGGACAGAACCATCTTGTTTGACTCGAACACCATTCTGAATCATTTCTTTGATAGTACTACACCAGAGATGAGATTCTTGCGTATGTCTGGAACGTGGAGCACATCATTCAACTTAACAATTTTTCCAGAAGCAAACTTGAGGATTATTGTGCCACTGCCTTCGATCATAGACACTGCAGAATTACCCATATAGAATTTTTCTTCGTGATCGAATTTCTGGTATATAGAAAACATGGATTTGTCAGAGCAGACATGACGAGTAGCGCTTATGTCTACCCACCATTGGTTAGGATTTTGAACCATATTGCATTCAGATACAACTGCCGAGAAGTTAGAATCGTCCACTTTCATGTTGTCTAATATATTTGCCTCTTTGTTGCGGTCTTTTTTGAGTCTGCAATCTCTAGCGGCATGTCCAACTTTTCCATAAACCCAACACTCACCATTGAACTTTTTGGTTTGTTTGTTGTCTTTTGGTTTGTTTCCTGGAGCTTTCCTTTTCTTTTGGAAATTCTTCTTTTTGTTTTTGGTCTTTGAATCTTCAGCCACAAATGCCTCTTAGCTTTGTTTTGTAATTCCACGGTTATCTGCGTCAATTTTCAGTTGGACTATGAGATCCCGTAAAGATATTTCCTTCTTCTTATGCTTTAGATAATTGCGGTAATCTCTCCATGACGGCGGCAGTTTTCCCTTGATGGCTTCAACCAAAAACGATTCTCCAACCTTATGACCTTCCGCTTCGAGTTCATGAATGATGATTTGTAGTTTATGCAGTTGAGCAATCACCGGTTTGTAGTCAACCATCTTGTAGTCCATGAATTTGTCTACAATGAATTTCTTAAGACTGATATTCTACGTCTTATACTTCGTGGCAAGTGCATTCCAGACTGCTTTTGCTGTCTTTAGAGGCTGATATACTTTGTATAGCACCTTTTCGAGACAGTTTAGAATATAGTTTCTGCATAGAAAATCGAAATGCTTCCACATATCAACATCGGATTCCTTGTCTGTTATAGGAATCGGTTCCTCCTCCTCGAGATACCGTTGTAGACCGAGTGTGGTGAGATAAAATAACATTTGATTCTGCCATGTTAGAAAATCGTCACCATCTCCTTTAAAAGGATCGGGCCTGTTGTGTGTAGTAGCCTTTGTCGATAGTTCAATTGTTGCCATCTCTGTTTTAGCGAAACAGAAAAATTCTTAAGATGTTATCTATCTAGTATACTAAAACAGATAGCACGCTACAATAAACTCGTCGTACAAGTTTATAAATTCGATTTCCACTACGCTGGAATTCTGTATTAGATAATTTTGCAACTATAAGTTACGTTGTAAATGATTACAACAACAACGTTGTAGTTTTATTAAAAAACAATGCAACGTAGAAAACAGAAATATTAAGAATAGAGCAGAATCTGACCAGTTAACGTAGGAATTTTCGTCTGAGGCTTGTCGTAACAATTTCCTTAAGAATTTTTATTCAAAATTCTCCCAAGATACAACAGACGTAATCTGCACGAGAATGTAATGAGTATGTCAACTCTGTGATATATTATTTAGAGCAGCAGAGAAGAAGAGAAGAAGCAGAAGAAATTAGAACTGGAATTGAATGAGAATGTGATTAGGATTCGCTTCTATTTATAATTTCGTCTGCATCCCTTCAAACAGTCGCGTCCGCTCGACGGGTCGCACCCGCTGCTTTTTGAACGCTACTGCTCGTTAACGGGTCGCACCCGCCTGCCGCTCGTACCTCTTCGGTCACGCCTCCTCAGTCGGGCCGCATCCGCTTCTGTTCGCCCGTGCTTCTTCAGTCAGGTCGCACCCGCTCGCGTCTAACAGTTCGCACCCGCTTCAGAAGTCGCACCTCCTTAGTCAATCCGCGTCCGCTACTGAACAGTCGCATCTGTTCGTATAGCCTGCAACTGTTAAAAAACCCGTCCCAGTTTTGCAGTAGAATTAGGATCATATTAGACCCAAACCCAAACCCGAACCCGGCCCGGTTCGGTCGGACGGATGGCGGCAGCGACGCGCGTGTATGGTGGAGATGCATGATCTCCCTCCTCAGAACGAAGCATACATTTGGGTGCCCCTAGACCCCAACCCCTTCATTTCAAAGCCATATATAAACTAGTATAGCTTAGCAATTTTTACGATGTGGGACTTATGTATTTTCATTCAATCTTGTATTAGGAATTCCAACACCAACAACCTCGACGGCGACGCCGGAGCCTTCCCGTGAATCACGACCTGAAGCTTCCTCCATGCTATCCGAAAAATCACGATCTGCCTTTCACAGCCACACACACCCAAATAGCCACCACAGATGCGCTCCGATTCGGAATATGATCTCCAACCCCCCAATCATCAACCAAAACTCACGTAACTGAAACCCTAATCCACCCCTGTAGTTCGACACTCCCTATCGATCCACCTCACTTAAAGCCACACTCTACAATTCGTATACCAATGCAAAGCTCATTGAAAAACTCAAATTTAGCAGGTGGTTTCAGATTTTTTTTTATCGAGTATAAGTTGAGGAATCGAATTTTTAAGCTTCCATTTTATTTTTTCTTTTCACTACGTCATTGTAACTGTTCCGTGAGTTTTTAAAAGGGAGGGAAAAGTATTTCATATGGCAAGGGTACAGTGATTTAAGTGTAGGAAGGGAAGTTGATGTGAAAATATTGTTAAATCAATTTTATATATACTATTTAAAATTTTAAATCGTCTCGAATTCGTAGCTTAAAACCTTGGCCTCCTTTCGAGGCATGCCACTAGGTGTCAATAATGCTATACCCCTATTCCGAGCGTAAAGGAAAATATTTCGAGTCCTGATTCGATCGTATGGAGAAGATAGCCTTTTGGACCCAATTATTATATTGAATTTTCGATATAAATTTCAGCGCATTTATATTCCGTACGGCCAAACGATTACTCCAAACGTTACGAAATTTGAAATCTGATAATAATACACTATAATGGATCCAATGAAACTGGTTTCATCGAAATTCAAGGTTGTGCCCCGAAAGGCTATTTTTAAATGTTAATTTAAACGATATATTTTTTAAAACTGAACAATTAGCTTTTAAATTCCATTTAAATTTTTTTTATTATCTTTCTTATTATAAATATAATAATAAAATTTTATAAGCTTTTTAATTATTTTTAACAAGCTTAAAACTTAAGATTCACTATTTTAATCAATTTCCAATTATTAAATTCAATAATTTAAATTATCCAATAAATAGTTATATTTGAAATTCAAGTTAAAAATAAAATTTTAAATGTTTAAAATCAATTAAATATTCCAATTTCAAATGTCAAAAATTCTGAGTCGTTACAAATATAGTTTAAAATAGATTAAATAGATTTAAAATAGATTAAAATGGGTTAAAATAATTTAAATAGATTTAAAATTGATTAAAATGCTTTAGAAATTCGATTTAAACCAATTTCCAATTCCAACCTTCTAACTTGGATTTTCAAAGTAATTCAATTTATATAAATCAATTTCCTTCAAAATATCAATTAATCCAATTCAGGATTTAAGGGTTTTAAAATCGTTCAATTTAACCAATACGGTGTCCGTATATAATTTTCAACTCTATGGTCAAGTGATACGGATATTTATCATTTAAACCTGCAAAAATTTAAATTTACGAGTATATATTATTTCAACCCGCAATCCCAAATTCCAAATCAATGAAAATTGCTTGGGTTTATCATTTCAACCCATAACAATTTTCTCCTATTCTATATGATCGTTTGGGTATGTATCATTTCAACACATAGGGATTTTCTAACAATGACTAAGGGTACTTGTAGTGTTATAACAATATAAATATGACATCAAATCATCCAATATCAACAATTAAACGTATATCACAATCATCGCCCAAATCAACCAATAAACGTCAATAGATAACTGATTATCATTGACATGTATTAGATTGAACGATGATTAAATGCAATAAAAGTTAAATTTAACTAGAATGACAATTTAAATATACCAAACAACAACCAATCAATTCCAAATATTATCATAAATTCAATTTAACTAACATAAGATAATTTAGTAGTTGTGAGTGGGTTAAAACACCCACCTTTGATTTTTAGCCCATAAAACTCTAAACAGAAGCGCCAAAAATCAACAGTCTCCAAATTCAACTAAATCAATTTCATGTTGTCCGGAATTTAAATATGAATCCAACATAAGAAATCACGTGTGAATCAAAGTTTATATGCAAAAGATATCCGTGTTATAAGAAATATTATTAAAATAAAAATTAGTACGCATTAAAAAAAACAAATTTTAATACTTATGTTTTTCTCAAGATGAGGCTTAAGGAAAAGATTGAAGAACAACTAAGATGAGCATAGGATGTGTACGAAAAAAATCATGTTTCATAAAAGAAAGCATTTGGATTTGCAAGAATAAGGGCTTCTGAATATGAGGTGTTAGGAGAAACAAAACGCAAATAAAGGAATAAGCCGCAGGTTATTTATAATTAGAAAATGAAGGTGGGGAGACAAAAATAAATGTCACATTTTATTTTGAAAGCTGCAGGCATTAATAATGCATAAGAAAATGTAAGTAGGAATGTAAAAGTTTGCGGACCAAAGGAAAGTAAAAAAAGTTATACGTGAAAATGAGGTGGCAATAATTAAATACAACATAAAAGTCTAGGCTCAGGTACTAAATAGAAGGAGAATTGAACGGATCAAGTATTCATAATAAGGTAACTATTTAAAAGAAATAAATAACAAAAGAAATGAAGGGACCATGTAAATCGCACAACCTTTTGAAATTCAATTTATATGAAACGTAACAAATTAACTTCATTAACTCAAATAATATTCAAATTCGTACGCATTTAGGTTTTTATCTACGCAAAATAAATTTTTTATACTTACCTTTAAAATGAAAACGTTTAATTTGGTTTTCCCAAAATGATCTTTTATTTCCATTAAAACACCCTTTTTGTTTAACACAAAACGTGCATTTCTTTTATTAAATCTATTAGTTGCAATCAATGTTTTCATTCCTTTTAATTGAAACATCTGAATTACATTAATTGCAATTACTTACAAAGTTAAATTTCAAAACAGACAACTAAAATGAATGAAAAATAGAAAAATTGTTTATTTAAACATGTTTCTAAATTTGTTGTTTATACACAAGAGTAATAAATAACTTACTGAAATATATTGTTTTTCTATTCTTGTAATCAATCTGTAAGCTAAAATACAGTTCAAATAAACATATATTTCTTTCTTTAAAATCAATTATTCCATTTTTTATTTTAATAAAATTAAACCTACATTCACAAATGAAACATTCATATTGTTTGATGTAAATATTGTTTTCATTAAATCAAACTTTCCTTATATTTTCACAAAACATAAGTTACTTTTGATTACACCTATTAATTTACAATTTAGCATTCTCTCCTATTAATTGAAACTTTTCAATTACATTAATTTCAATTGATTAAGTTTCAAAATGGACTAAATGAATGTAATGAGAAGTAGAACAATTATTTCCTACCTAATAGCAATTTAAACATATTTATACACCATTGGATACAAACAACAATTATACATTTCTTACTAAATAATAGTTTCTCGTCTTTACAATCAATTTTTCAGCTAGCAAACATTTCAAATAAATAAACATATGTTTACTCCTTTACGAAATTTATTCATTTTTATTCTTTTTTTTTATTTACACTCCACTTCTGCTATTAAATCAACCAATATCTTATGAAATTACTAATTTCTAACTTGTTATCCTTATTTCCTACAATTGACGCCTTTTCTTGCATTAGCCATAATATTTAATTACATTTAATTTCAGTTAATTGTATTATAATTCAAATAGATTGATTTAATTAGATTTTAGTCTTTTTATTCAATCAAACATTACTTTATGGACATAGTTAACATTTGTTTACATCTTATTGCACTAATATTCAACAATTATCATCTTTTACTATATTAGTTGCAATATTTTAACTATATTGAATTTTTGTTGATTTTCACATTAATTATAATTTAAAGTCCTAATAAATTCATTTATCTTAGTTTCACTCTTTTTATTAAATAAATTATTGCCTTAAGAATATAATTGTCATTGCTTTATATTTTATTATCTTCACATTTTACAGTTATCGTCTTAACTCATATTAACGTAATATTTAATTACATTTAATTGCAATTGATTTCCAACTTATTTCAACATATTAAATAAATTAGTAACAAATAACACTTGGTACCTTTTCTTAATTTAATCACATTTATAAGTTTGTTATCTAAACACAAATGTTATAACTACTAACACAACACAAATTTTACCCAATTTAGATTTATTACATATTATTTTATCAATAAATATAACATTTAAATTTATTTCCTTATTTTAAATTTATAACCAATTATAACTTACAATTATTACAATTACTTGAGATTACATTCAAATACTCATCTATTACATTAATTTACATTATCAAACTTTATTCAATTTAATTTTCTCATTCTTACATCATAAGTTTTATTTTCTTCCAATATTAAATTACAAAATCTTATTTAATTCAATATTTTAATTATTGGAAAAAAATGCAGGTCGTTACACTCTCCCCCACTCAAAACTTTTCGTCCTCAAAAAGGAAAAAGAAGGGATTAAGGAATTAATATATCTTATTTAAAACATTAAATCTATAAACAATCAATTTACATAATTAAATAATTTAAATACAATATATCAATTTAAGATAATTAAATCCTTTTATATTCCAGTTTACAAAAGTTTGAAAAACATTTCACAAAAATTTTCTAAGTCCAAAATTCACAGAAAATTTCGGAAGAGTCTCTTTTGTACGGAGAGGTCTGAAAGAAATAAAAATATCAATAATAACAATATATATCATATATTTCAAAATAAAACATCCTAAACCACGGGAAAACAATACAATATCGCTATAAAACTGTAACCCGAAAACGTACCTATTTGTCAGACAAACAATGCTTATTTATGAAATTAAAAGCAGTAACTATTGCTTCCATTAACCTGTATTTTACTTATATAATCCAAAGAGGTTAATAATTAAGTAAAAGAGAACACTTATGTTGTTTCAACTTATAACAACAAATCAACACAATATAACAATAGCACTTGCAAACAAAACCATACAATCATCACATGCAAATCAAAGAAATCAACCATCCATTCATAGAAACCAAAACTAATGGTTTGTTCGGATTTAGAACTTTTAATCATATAGAATGATAAATAAACTACTAAGTATACCATACACTCAACAGTTTTAGCTAACTTAATAAATTATTTATACATTTTAAACAATTTAAAGTATCACTTACCAACGTCCCATAAGCCAATACAAACAAAGAATTCAATACATTCAATTAATCTTTTTTTCATATCATTTGTTATTCATTTTTTTCATACAATGATTTTTCTTTAATTCATGTTCATTAATTACAAAATTTAATTCTCATTCATCCGTATAAGGCTTATTTCATTAATTTACATTCTTTACTTACATAAGTTATATCCATTTCAATTATTTGGATCATAAATGAATTCATTATTGAAGTATTGTATACATTTTATTTCAGTTTACTTCATATTTACTAATTGTTAGTCCCTGAGAAGATGGTTTTGATGACAACAACCTTAGAATAAGATTATAAAATACAAATACTAACATTATAGTTTAGATATATATGTATATGCCGGATTTAACCATGTAGGTACCAAGAATGAAGACTGTACAGTATAAAGATTCAAGATATCAAGATTAAAGACTCATTAGTACCAAGATTATCAAGAGTTCAAGATTTCAATAATAAGTAATTTAATTAGGAATTTTTTTAAAACTCTCAGAAGAGCACTGGCATCTTAAAATCCAATTTATTCGTGTAATGGAATCCACTTCGAGCCTGTTAAAGGGATGTAACCCTAAATAGGATGGAACCTACGAAAAATCAAGTGGAACATTGTTTTGTATCCGCTAATTTTTATTCAAATGTTTTTACAAAAGTATATCTTGTTTTCAAAATTATTTCAAAACCTTCCTTTTAAAAGAATCAAAAACATCTATCCTGGTTTTAAAATACTTTTAGTCTTAAAATAATCTTTATCTTCAAATTCAAATTATCCTTGGTTTTAAAATATATTTAAAAAAATAATATATTTAACTTTTAATATTATATTTAGATTTAAATATAAATTTATAGTAAAATTTATATATATCAAAATATTATTCTATATACTTATTTCTGTATTTTAACTTTAGTTAAGTATATTTATAAAGTTTAAAAATAGTTTTTAATACAAGATAGAAGTATTTTCAAAGAAAAACAAATCACCAAAAATACCATAGGCTTGTCGACAACCCCTGGGACCCCTTGTCGGCAAGGTGACAGTTAATTTCAAAAATTTGAATTTCAAAAGAAGTGTCTATTCGTCATATCCTTTCACGAATGATGGCTGTTGTTCTACTATAAATTGGGGCAGTTTTAAACGAATTTATATACATATTTTCTCTGATTTCACTCCTTTTCTTCTTCCACATTTCTTTATATATATTTTTACCATTATTCTACCGAAATCACCATTGAATCTAACTAGATCATCTCTGGTTTGATTCTCTATCACTTTCTCAACAAGATCTTAGTGCTATTCAGAGTTATAGACTTTTTTGTAATAAATTGAGTGAGAAAAGGTGTGATTGTAGCCTGTGAAATTAATCAAGCGAGAAAAGGTGTGATTGTAGCCCGTGAAATCAATTGGGTGAACTTATTTCCCGTAAAATCAAGTATCCCTACATAGAGGATTGTGAATCTGGAGTGGTGTACCTCGTGGCCTTGAAATCGAGGGTGTAATTGTAACAATTGCTTTTGAAAGGAAATTCATACTTATGTGCGGGACTGGATTTAGGGTAACTCCTAATCAGTATAAAATCAGGTATGTTCTTTCCTTTATTGCTTTTACTTTATTTCTGCATTTATATTTGATTCTGTGATCATATCTACGTTTGAATATTGTATACATTTGTGTTCAAATTAACATAAACTCAAAAAGATTTAGTAATTCCTTAAAACACTATTCACCCCCCTCTAGTGTTAATTATAGCCTTAAGATCCGTAATCCGCATTTCTCACATTTGGTATGAGAGCAAGGTTTTTAAAGTTTCATAATATGATTTTTGAAAAAGCTTTTAAAATGGATATGTTTAAAAAACTTGTTAATACTAGTTTAGGAATATTCAGATCATCATTGTCTATTGAGTCTGCACATAATCAATATTCAAATTCAAGTTGTCTACCAAAATTGTATGATGTGCAGGAAACATGCTTTATGGGTGTTGAGGAATCAATTCACAATGGACAAATTGTGCATATCAAAAAGAATAAATGGATACTCGATAATGGATGCTCTAAACACATGACTGGTAATCCAGATATGTCGAATGATATGATATACAAAGACGGAGGACCGGTTAACTTTGGAGACAACTCAAAAGGTTATGTGATTGGCATCGGCAAAGTCGGTAACTCTGAAACTCCTATTATTACTAATGTTTTTCTAGTTAAGAATTTGAAACATAATCTGCTAAGTATTAGTCAACTTTGCGATAAAGGATATAAAATTAAATTTGAAAAAGATAAGTGTCACATTGAAGATAATAATTCAACCATAATATTTGAGGGAATTAGGAAAAAGAATATTTATATTCTTAGTGTGAAAGTTTCAAATGATAACCTGTGTCTTTTGGCAAATACAAGTGACCCTTGGATTTGGCATAAGAGATTTGGACATTTGAATTTCAAACTCTTATCTAAACTGTCAAAACATGATCTAGTAAGTGGTCTCCCTAAAATGAATTTTAAAGTAGGTAGTTTGTGTGATGCATGTCAATTACGAAAACTTAGAAAAAGTTCCTTTAAATTAAAAGATATGATTTCGACCTCAAAACCTCTTGAATTACTTCATCTTGATTTATTTGGTCAATCTCAAATTATGTCAATAAATCATTGTAAATATGTTTTTGTAATTGTAGATGATTATTCTAGATTTACATGGACAATATTTTTGAAACATAAAAGTGATACTTTTGAATGTTTTAAGAACTTTACAAAAAAGATTCAAAATCAACTTTCTCTAAAAATTATAACCATTCGTAGTCGATCACGGTGGTGAATTTGAAAATGAAAAGTTTAAGGAATTCTGCAATAAAAAGGGAATAACTCACAATTTTTCATTCTCAAGAACTCCACAACAAAACGGAGTAGTAGAACGTAAAAATAGGACGATTCAAGAGTGTGAGAGAACTATGCTTTCAGATAGTAAATTGCCAAGGTATTTTTGGGCAGAAGTAGTTGCTACCGCCTGATCTATTTTAAATAGAATTTTAGTTAGACCTTTAACTGATAAGACATCTTATGAACTTCTTCGCTCAAAGAAACCTAAGGTATCTTATTTTAGAATTTTTGGAAGTAAATGTTTTATTTTAAATACAAAATATAACTTAGATAAATTTGATCCTAAATCCTACAAAGATATCTTTATTGGATATTCTAATAGAAGTAAAGCGTATAGAGTGTTTAATTTAAGAACTAACACCATCGAAGAAACAATGCATGTTTCATTCTATTATCAAAAATTTTGAAGATATAAATGACGAAGAGGATTTAATCACTCAAAATCAACAGTCAACTGAAACTAATAATGAAATTAATCATCCTAATAAAAAGATTAAACTTTTAAAAGATCATCCTATAGAAAATATACTAGGAGATATGCAATCTGTTGTTACAACTAGAAATCAACCAAGTAAAATGAGCAATGTAGCCTTTATATCAACTATTGAATCCAAAAATCCAAAAGAAGCATCAACTGATGATTCATGGATTTTGGCTATGCAAGAAGTACTAAATCAATTCACTAAAAATGATGTTTGGGAACTTGTTCCTAGACCTGAAAATAAAACTATAATTGAAACTAAATGGGTTTATAAAAATAAAATGAATGAACAAGGAGAGGTTGCTGGAAATAAAGCTTGGTTAGTCGCTCAAGGTTATTGTCGAGAAGAAGGAATAGATGTTGATGAAACCTTTGCTCCCGTAGCAAGATTAGAAGCCATTAGGATTCTACTTGCTTTCGCAAATTATAATAATTTCAAATTATATCAAATGGATGTTAAAAGTGCCCTTTTGAATGGATTTGTAAAAGAGGAAGTATATGTTGAACAACCACCACTTATTGAAAATGAAAAATTACCAAATCATGTTTACAAGCTTAAGAAAGCTCTATATAGTCTAAAACAAGCTCCTAGAGCCTAATATTAAATAATATTAGATAATACTCTTTTTTATTAAAAGAAATAAAAATGATATTAAACTAGTACAAGTTTACGTAGATGATATCATTTTCGGATCAACTAATTTTGAAATGAATAAAGAATTTTCTGACATAATGACAAGAGTTTGATATGAGTCATATGGGTGAATTAAACTTCTTTCTAGGATTACAAATAAAACAATTAGATAATGGTATCTTTATTAGTCAAGAAAAATATGCTAAAGACCTAGTTAGTAAATTTGGTTTGACTACTGCAAGTGGATACCCCACTCCTATGGCAACCAATGAGTACCTAAGTAAAGAAGATCTCTCAAAAGATGTAGATCAAAAATTATATAGAGAAATGATTGGATCACTACTATCACTGCTAGTAGACCTGATATCATGCATAATGTTTGTCTCTGTACAAGATATTAATCCCAACCTAAAGAGACTCACTTAAAAGCTGTAAAACATATCATAAGATATGTTAAACACACCTTTGATTATGGCTTATTTTATCCTAAAAATGATTCTTTTGAATTAATATCTTACTGTGATGCTGATTATGCTGGTTGTAAATCAGACCGAAAAAGTACAAGTGGAACTTGTCACTTTTTGGGGAATTCTTTGATTTTCTAGTTTAGTAAAAAGCAAAACACAGTTTCTTTATCAATAACTGAAGCAGAGTATATTTTTGCTGCTTTGGTTTGTTCTCAAGTAATATATATGCAACAAACTTTAAAAGATTTTGGTTTAAATATCTCAAAATCACCCATTTATTGTGATAATACTAATGCAATAAATTTATCCAAAAATACTACTCATCGTGCTCGAACTAAACATATTGATATGAGACATCACTTTCTCAAAGATAATATAAGTAAGGAAGTAATTACTCTTGATTATATCAATTCCGAGAACCAAATTGCTGATATCTTAACAAAACCCTTAAATGAATCTATATTTACTAAATTAAGAAGAGAATTAGGTATTTGTTCAATAACTGAAATATAGAATATAAATAACAAAGTATAATTAAAAATAAAATAAAATAAAACAGCAAAAATATCAAGTACCATGTCGACAACCCCCTCTTACCCCTGTCGACATGTAACGTTTTTTTTTTGAAATTTTCCCACGAAAATTCAAATAAGTGGTTATATATTCTTCTTATTTTGAAATTTTGTCCATTCTTTCTGTACTTTCTCTGTTCTAACTTCTGAAAATAATAAAACAATGGCCTCCTCTTCCAAATCAATCAAAAATTCAACCTTTTCGTTTCCTTCTCCTTCAACTGGACCATTTCAACGAACTACACTTGCACGAGTGATGAAAATGGAGGATTCCTTGAAGGATGCACTGCAACTAATGACTGAAATTCAAGTAGTGCAACTTAGAATGGCCAAAGAACAAGAACGGCAAGGTAAAATCCTTAGAAATTTGCAAAAGTTTCTAATGGACAATCACGCTAATCCAATCTTGATTGATGAAGAATCTTTAGGAGCTCAAGTGCAAGAGGACAGCGAGGAAGAAGAAGAAGCCTTCATGGAAGAAGAGCACGCTGAAGATGACGACAAAGTCGTTTGCGTTGGCGAAGTGTGCTTTGACAAGGATGGAAATCTAGTCGAATAACGTGGAAATTTCTGTTTCCACTACCCAAATTGTTCGGTTCATAGATCTCCCATTTTCAAAGACACACATTAGTTTCTTTTCTCTCCTTTCTTTTGTTGTATGATCTTACTTTCGTCCTCTACGCAAATGTAAATAAAACAATTTATAATTAATAAATAATTTGTATTCTTATATTTGATCTCTCACGTTATCATTATTATAAGTATTATCATATATGGATTCTTAGTTAGGATAGTTAGTAATTAAGGACTAAGTTTTAGAATTAAATGATGATTATTTATGATAACACTATAATCACATGTCATATAGTATTAGTTTTAAGGGGAGTTATATAGTTTGGAGATAGTTTTTGTTGATGACAAATGGGGAGAAGTATAAAATAGAATAGTTAGGCATAGATTAAAGGGGAGTTATTATGATAGAAGTAATATTTTATAAACAAAGGTTGCCATCATCAAAATGGGGGAGATTGCTAGTCCCTGAGAAGATGGTTTTGATGACAACAATCTTAGAATAAGATTATAAAATATAAATACTAACATTATAGTTTAGATATATATGTATATGCAGGATTTAACCATGCAGGTACCAAGAATGAAGACTGTACAGTATAGAGATTCAGGATATCAAGATTGAAGACTCATGAGTGTCAAGATTATCAAGAGTTCAAGATTTCAATAATAAGTAATTTAATTAGGAATTTTGTTAAAACTCCTAAAAAAGCACTGGCATCTTAAAATCCAATTTTTCGTGGAATGGAATCCACTTCGAGCCTGTTAAAGGGATGGAACCCTAAGTAGGATGGAACCTACGAAAAATCTAGTGGAACATTGTTTTGTATCCGCTAACTTTTATTCAAATATTTTTACAAAAGTATATCTTGTTTTCAAAATGATTTCAAAACCTTCCTTTTAAAAGAATCAAAAACATCTGTCCTGGTTTTAAAATACTTTTAGCCTCAAAATAATCTTTATCTTCAAATTCAAATTATCCTTGGTTTTAAACTATCTTTTAAAAAATAATATATTTAACTTTTAATATTTATACTTAGATTTAAATATAAAATTATAGTAAAATTTTATATATATCAAAATATTATTCTCTATACTTATTTATGTATTTTAACTTTAGTTAAGTATATTTATAAAGTTTAAAAATAGTTTTTAATACAAGATAGAAGTTATTTTCAAAGAAAAACAAATCACCAAAAATACCATAGGCTTGTCGACAACCCCTAGGGGCCCTTGTCGACGAGGTGGCAGTTGATTTCAAAAATTTGAATTTCGAAAGAAGTGTCTATTCGTCATATCCTTTCACGAATGGACATGGCTATTGTTCTACTATAAATAGGGGAAGTTTTAAACGAATTTGTATACATATTTTCTCTGATTTCACTCCTCTTCTTCTTCCACATTTCTTTATACATATTTTTACCATTACTCTATCGAAATCACCATTGAATCTAACTAGATCATCTCTGGTTTGATTCTCTATCACTATCTCAACAAGATCTCAGTGCTATTCAGAGTTATAGGCTTCTTTGTAATAAATTGAGTGAGAAAAGGTGTGATTTTAGCCTGTGAAATCAATCAAGCGAGAAAATGTGTGATTGTAGCCTATGAAATCAATTGGATGAACTTATTGCCCGTAAAATCAAGTATCTCTACCTAGAGGATTGTGAATCTGGAGTGGTGTACCTCTTGGCCTTGAAATCGGGGGTGTAATTGTAACAATTGCTTTTGAAAGGAAATTTGTACTTGTGTGCGGGACTAGATGTAAGGTAACTCCGAACCAGTATAAAATCCTGTGTGTTCTTTCCTTAATTACTTTTACTTTATTTCTGCATCTGTGTTTGATTCTGTGATCATATCTAGGTCTGAATATTGCATATATTTGTGTTCAAATTAACATAAACTCAAAAAGATTTAGTAATTCCTTAAAACACTATTCACCCTCCTCTAGTGTTAATTCTAGCCTTAAGATCCGTAATCCGCATTTCTCATACTATTTAGTTTGATTTCCCTTTTTATATAAATATTCATTTGTGAAACAACTCATACTTATAAAAGATTTTCACCTTTCACTTTTATTTCTTTCACTTATAGTATCCGCTTTTACTATTTACTCTAACTATAATTGGCTTCAAACATTACCTAAGTTTATAATCATTTACTTACGGTATTCCTCCTTTTTATTAAATTATAACTACTATCATTTTCAAATTATTAACTTAAGTTCATAATATTTTTATACACCTTAATTCTTCACTTATAAGCATAATTCCAATGAACACTTCATTTCCTAAGTTTGCTTGTATAATATTCTATTACATATTCTTATTAAACATTTCAACTTTTGATATTTGGTAAGTTATACATTATGTCTTTTAGAATGTAATTGAATGTTACAAAAGTTTCTCTTATTTAAGTTAACAAAATGTTCAATAGTTACATTTCTTAATTTTCATTTCCTTTGATTTACATATCACAATTTCCCATCTCATATATATTTCACTAATTATTTAGCTTCCAATTTCTTATTTTCCTTATTTCAGAAGTTTTCAATTATTAATATAGTCAAGATTTCATTCTTTGAAATAATTGAAAGCTATTAATTATAAAAAAAAGTTAAGAACTAAATCCCGGATTCATTTAGAAAATTATATATAAATCATATTTAGGGATTCAAAAATCAAGATTTATTTATCAAAACAAATGTGCAGTAAAACTACTACAACAATCTTCCTACTTTGAAACTCGAAAATGAACATCGATGATGCGTGCACTCATCACCGAAATTATTTTTCCAGCGACAAAGAGCGGAGTACAGAACTTATTTCCTTTAAGAAATTTCTTTTGAAACATTTCTTTCAAATCATCTTGAAATATTTATATCAGAACATACTTTTAAATAAGACTAATATTATATTCCAAAATCTTTAGAAAGAAATTTTCAAAAATCCCGAAACTTAGTTCTAAACTTCCAAATTATATTTACTTTATTTGTAAATCCTATTTTTCAATAAATATTAATACAATTTCTTTGCCTAACAAACAACATATTACATCTAACTATATCATTTATAAAATATATTATTCTATATACAAAATATATACTAGGAAAATTATTTCATTTACCTATATTTCAAAACAATATTGTGTCGGTCTGTCCTATTAATTGCTTAGAAATTCCTATCGATGCCATAGCATCTTACATACCGACCAGAATTTATAAATACAAAAAGAACAAATTAACACGATACAAAACCTTTTATAAGACTAATAAATATGCTCTCTCATATACATACACTCAGTGACTCATTCTTGGGTATTACTACCCTATTCTATATGATTCAGACCCCACAAAGCTAAGGTTATCGCCAAATGAATGCTTTGATACCAAATGAAACGACTCGTTCTTTTGGATGGTTTAAATCGACGATAATCCACACGCATCAGACTCAAACCATTCAAAATGGTCGATTGTTATGGGGTAAATAAGAAAAGGTAGAGAAAGAAAGAAAACAAAACATAGAATCTCACAGCGGAATGACAAAATATAATAATCAAATAAACAGTTCATGAAGCTATTTTACAAATAATATTTGATTACACCTTTACAATACAGAATCAGAGTACATACAACAGTAATAAATAAGTAATGCAACGGAACGGTATGATGCAGTGGAATAAATGAAATAAATAATAATAGTACTAAATTTTCGTCTTCGTCCTCCAAAAGCAGTCTTTGATACACTAAAAAGCTCAGAATGACCCGAGCAAATTGAAAAGACAAACAATCGAGTCAGAACTAAAAGATCTTATGTAAGTTAAATCAACAATAAATAAATATGAGTGTGACAGCATCAAAGATGTTTACGGGACTTGGCATCTCCTATCCAGTGTCTAACGTGAGTGCAGTAACTTAAGAGATGTTAGGGATTTCCATCTCTTAAGGATCCATTAAGCTATCTACATACATAGTACAATACGCTATTATAATAGTGCCTACAACAAAGTAAAGTATTAAAATAGCATTAAGGAGTTACCCATGCCCCCCTTAACATATTTTATATATTCCCATAGTCTATATAGTATCATAAGCTCCACCGTAAATTAGAGGTTTACCCCGAAGGCACTCCATACATATGGTACAAAACAAACTCGTAGAAGGCACGATATGGCATGTGAACACGACACTCGAGGCAATACCAGGGTTGGACTCTACCGTTTTGCAGAACCGGGCTGGTGATAACGCATAGCAGCTACTACCTCCCACCTTGGAACACACTCCTAAATCAAAATCAAAGGGTGGCCACCAATTCAACCACAAAATCAAAATATGGTATTGAAGAAATGTACTCGATAGGAGGAATAACCTCACTTGGCCTGGTATAGCTTCTATTTTTGTCACATCTAAGCAGACTCACGGGAGTCAGGGCTACATAAATACCTAATGTAGGATCGTTCACTTAACCATCCTACTTCATTCTGGAATCTCCACCACGTACGCGGTTATTAAAGTGGTTTTCAGTATTGGCGGAGAGTATGATAATATCTGATCCCGATCTCTTTAGCAACCAAACGTTTATTTCACACCAGATGGTTCTTTTACATTTTCAAAACTGATTTATAATTTATATCAAAATATCATATTCTCAAAACCATATCGTTTTTGAAATGATATAAATTATATCACATTTGAAATCATATCACTTTCGAATTCATATTTCCAAAAATATATTCAATCCTCATTTAAAATCATTATATTCCTCAAATATGTCATCTAAATCACTACTTATGTTATAACACCATTTAATCGTATTCTACTTAAAAATCAAACTTTACAAAATCTGAAATTCAGAAAATAGTTTAGATAAAATAGTTTAAAAAAATAGTTTAAGATAGTTTAAAATAGATTAAAATGGATTAATAGAGTTTAAATTGATTAAAATAGATTAATATAATTTAAAATAGATTAATATAATTTAAAAAGATTAAAATAGTTTAATATAGTTTAAATAGATTAAAATAGATTGATATAATTTAAAATAGTTTAATATAGATTAAAATAGATTTAAAATAGATTAAAATGGGTTAAAATAATTTAAACAGATTTAAAATAGATAATAATGCTTTAGAATTTTAATTTAAACCAATTTCAATTCCAACCTTCTAACTTGGATTTTCAAAGTAATTCAATTTATATTAATCAATTTACTTCAAAATATCATTTAACCCAATTCAAGATTTAAGGGTTTTAAAATCGTTTAATTTAACCAATACGGTGTCCGTATATAATTTTCAACCCTATGGTCAAGTGATATGAATATTTATGATTCAAACCCGCAAAAATTTAAATTTAAGGGTATATATTATTTCAACCCGCAATCCCAAATTCCAAATCAATGAAAATCGCTTGGGTTTATCATTTCAACCCATAACAATTTTCTCCTATTCTATATGATCGTTCGGGTATGTATCATTTCAACCCATAAGGATTTTCTAACAATAACTAAGGCAACTTGCAGTGTTATAACAATATAAATATAACAACAAATCATCCAATATCAACAATTAAACATACATCACACTCATCACCCAAATCAACCAATAAACATCAATAGATAACTGATTATCATTAACAGGTATTAAATTGACAATTAAATTCAATATTAAATTAAACGATGATTAAATGCAATAAAAGTTAAATTTAACTAGAATGACAATTTAAATATACCAAACATCAACCAATCAATTTCAAATCATATCATAAATTCAATTTAACTAACATAAGATAATTTAGTAGTTGTGAGTGGGTTAAAACACTCACCTTTGATTTTAGCCCATAAAAATCCAAACAGAAGTGCAAAAATTCAACAGTCTCCAAATTCAACTAAATCAATTTCATGTTGTTCGAAATTTAAATCGTAATGCTTCTTAGTCTTTTGATTGAGGACTGTCAATGTACTGGGAGTTTTATTGTGTTTTTTATTATTTTGGAGTTTTTTGTTGTAACAACCCGCATATTTATCGATTTTATATTTATATTTTATTTAAATATTTTATCGTTCGTCGGATTTTGGTCCGAAAAGCTACTTTTTGCAAACAGTCGAATTGGGACTCGAGACTACCCCCATTGAGTTCAAAATGACGTTTCCGACCTTTTTGAGTATAAACTTGGATATGTTTGGAGATAGTTGATTTTTGCCACTTTTTCACTTAGGGCTTTGGTTTGGGCTGAGCCCATTAACCCCACTTATGTATTCAGTCCCAACCCTCTCCTCTTCATTTACTTCCTTTCTATTTTCCTAACCTTTCAAGCTTGAGCAACAATGGTGGAGAGGAGTGGAAATTAAAACTCTAAGCCCTAGTTCCATAGCAAAATCCAAGTTCTTGCTCCAAAATCTATGAGAACCCATTGGTAAGCATCTCCTTCTTCTTCTCCAACTCATTCTCTTTTTGAATTTCAGAAATTTCCTAAACCTAACTTAGGGAATGTTCTTCTTTTAAGCTTAGATTCAAGCTTCTAGTGTGAGATTGAAGTGTTGATTTCCATTTGCTTTCAAGCTTCTTCTTCATTGATTTGGGTTCAAAGGTGAGATTTTTAATCTCACATCTATGCTTATAATTCTCTTCTATTGTTAGGTATGAATTCCTAACACTTATTCATGTGCATTTGATTTTGATTTGGATTGCTTTTGTGAATATTCCAATTTTTAGTGTTTTGAGTTCAATTCGTTAAAAATCCTAACTTTGATGTTTGAACATGTTTTTGGTGATGCATCGAGGAGCATATAGGGTCCGGTAGTCGATTGGCATAAACCCTTAGCGCCGTTGCTCGTGCGATTGCAATTTGATCGAGAGTTGCACCTCTTTTGAAATAGGGTAGGAAGTGCAAGCATACAGGTTCGGCCGACCGAGCCCCTGGGCCGGTCGACCGACCTGTAGTCCAGGCACTTCCTGCCTCTGTTTGGAAGTGCTGGTTACAGGCTTCGGCCGACCGAGCCCCCTCGACCGGTCGACCGACCTGGTGCCCCGAGCACTTCCAACCTCTGGTTCGGTCGACCGACTCAGGGAGTCCGGTCGACCGACTCAGGGAGTCCGGTCGACCGACCTGCTACTATTTGCCAGATTAGCCTATATTGCTAATTCGTTTGAATATCCAACTTTAATCGATTCGTGATTGTCTCCCTTTTGTTGTTGTCATTTATTATCGACTTTGATGACCTTTTCTTTGGGAATTTTAGATATATCCACTTTGATGGATTTTATATCGATTTCTTTGGATTTTATTCACGTCTTCGAATGTGAATTTTTATGCCCGATTGTTTCTACAATCACTTCTATGATTTGTCACTTTAAAATATAAAGGTTTTCTATACTAGTAGTAAATATCAAAACTCTTTCTTCAAATGATTTCAACACTATTTTATAACCAAGCTCGTTTTCTCAAACCGATTTCCAATCTATTAGTATATATAAACCTTTATCTCACTCATATGAGAAATCTAATTAAACAACTTAGTAAAACAAGTGGTATGAAATGCTTGCGTTTACTTCGTCGGTTAATTCTTGGACTTGTTCGATTGAATCTCTTGTGACAATTTTCTAGTGGAGATCTACTATTTGTTCATTTTATGTTTTAGACTAGCATTAGCAATGTCTTAGAGATTTTGGTTCATCGGATGTCTCGTTGTACGACGTCGTTGTTGCCTTTGATTGTGTTTTGGTTCATCGGATGTCTCGCTGTACGACGTCGTTGTCCCCTTTGATTGTGTTTTGGTTCATCGGATGTCTCGCTGTACGACGTCGTTGTTCCCTTTGATTGTGTTTTGGTTCATCGGATGTCTCGCTGTACGACGTCGTTGTTCCCTTTGATTGTGTTTTGGTTCATCGGATGTCCCGTTGTATGACGTCGTTGTTCCCTTTGATTGTGATTTGGTTCATCGGATGTCCCGCTGTACGACGTCATTGTTCCTTTTTATTGTGATTTCTGGATTTCGTGTGTTGATTTCTGGAATTTATGTTTCACCAACTTTTACGATTGGCATTGATATATATGTCATTTATTGTGGCTTGGTGAATGAAATTAGGAGTATGACATTCCTTTTTATCTTGAGTAGATTATTGTGATATTGATTAATCTCTTATTGATTTTCAATTACTTATTTATCACAGCTTGGCATTGTAATTATTATATGTTTATGTCATATCTCTTATTATATATCACTTCATCTGATATTTATAGCTAGACTGATCCGTTTATTATTTTCTTCTTAAATAATACTCGGGTCAGACTGAGATATTACAGGTGCTTCTGCTTGACTCCTTATCAGACTTTCATCTGATCTTTTGGCTAACTACTTAAGTTTAGTAGTTTTTGTTGTATACATTTGAGATACAGACTCTATGATGTATACTTATTCTTTTGTCTAGCACTTGTATCTATTCTTTTTGGATATTGTGGATCTTGTTTGACCACTACTCTGATGAACACTTTCATGTGTTATATTCATATCTATTTCCGCCTTTGTGATATGAATTGTCTGTGACTGATTTGTGTTATGTTTATTTCTATATTTGTTTCCGAAGACCTTTATAGCCACTGTGTAGTAGCTTTGAGTTTGTGTCGGTATGTCAGATTTCCTCTTAAGATGAAAAGTTATATTTTTATCTGGCATATCGGTGCTCGCACAAAGCAATTATACAGATGGTCGCTCCTCAACAGCCTTATTCTTCGTGCTAGTCGACAACATTACTCCGTAGTGTTTGGCTAGCGTGGGTATAGAGGTGGGACGTCACAGCTTGGTATCGGAGCCAAACTTCAGAACAATATGGAATATTATAACAAGGATCATCGTCCTAAGTCTTTCTTAGGAGTCGTGCTTTACGATTTTATTCGAGTCTTCGTACCGATTCATCCTATTTTCTTTATGATTCCTTGTTTTATCTATCAAGATTGCTTGATATTCATTTTGAGAATAACTTTTTCCTCTTCTTTCTTTCTTTCTTAAAGAAGAGAAATGGTTAGACCAGGCCGTCCCAGCGCTGGTCAATCTAGTGCTACTCCCCAAGATGGAGTTTTTATGTCTGCCCAGCAGCTTCTTGATCTAGTAAAGAATGTTCAAGCTGCCGGTCCCGATCCAGAGCCTACTCATCCTAGATCCGGTTTTGCACGCTTGTGCAGAGACTACATCGATTTGGGTGGAAGGCCATTCAAGGGATCCGAGAGTGTTATTGAAATTCAAGCTTGGCTCAAATCATGCGATCGCATCTTTTCTCGCATGAACCTTATTGATCTACATCGAGTCCAAGTGGCTTCTAGCATGCTCCAAGAAAGAGCATTATATTGGTATGAGCTCCTAATTTCTGAAATCGTTGAAGCGGATCTCACTTGGGAGCAATTTCGGGAAAGATTCGAATCGAAATTTGTGCCGGAGGCTGAAAAGGTAACTTTGTCCCGACGTTTTATTGACCTTGTTCAAGGTGAATCTTCTGTGACAGACTATGTCGCATCTTTCGAATCTCTTTCTAAATACGGGATTGAGTATATTAATACCCCGATGAAGAAAAATCAGAGATTTGTCTATGGCATGAATAAGAATCTTAAGAAGCCATTACTCCTGAAACTTGAGGTTTCATTTGATCAGCTTATTGATATCGCTCTTCGTCTTGAAGAGGCCGATAGAGAAATTGATGTCGAGGTTGGGAGTACCAAACCGAACTCCAACAACAACAAGAAGATGCATCCCTTTATTAGGTTTGAAAGTCCTAATCCTAACAAGAGGGCGAAGCAAGAGATTTCTATAGCAAATACTCCCATCCCTAATCGCGGAGAATGCTATAATTGTGGATCTAGGGACCACTATATAAATAGGTGTCCAAGGCCTATTTCTTGCCGCTATTGCAAAAGTGCGGATCATTATATCTCTTCGTGTCCCAAGCGTCAAAACAAGAGAGAAGGAAAGCTGCAAGCCCCTAGCAACTCTTCTCTTGGTCAAGGTATTTTTCACTCAATCCTTGATGGCATTGTTTTATTTCATGATCTTCTTAATTGAGTTCTTTTTGATATGGCTCACTTTTTTATATCAAAAGAACTTGTCGATTCTTTTTCTTTGAATATTTTGGGCTTGTTGACTTCTTTGAGGATTGCGAATCCGGATGGTAGATCTGCAACACTCAATTCGCTTTTATTTGATGTCGAAATTATTTTATGTGATTTATCTTTCCGAGCCGATATTTTTACTTAGGCTTCGGAATTTACTTTTGTAAGGTTTGGCTTAATTATTATGAGGCCATATCCTTTGTCCCGTGTGGACTATTCATCTTTGACATTTTCAATCTGTTAAGCAGATTTCTATTTTTCCTTTATGATTTTGATTCCAACTTGATGGCATCATTTTATTCCTTAAGCCCACTTATAAGAAAAGTGTTATTTCTCTCATTCATGTAGTTTGAGAAATTTTCCGGTATTTTTGAGCTTGACTTAGAATTATCACCTAAGTAATCTTTTGTGTGGTGCTAAGGTCTTTTCAGTTTGACCTTACCACTGGTTTTCATTTGCTACGAGTTGCGGAAGTTAGCATTCCACTTACCGCATTCCGCACTTGTTATGATTCTTATGAATGACTTATTTTGTTATTCAGTTTGTCCAGCTTATTTCATCCATTTTATAAATCGAATATTCTATGAATATTTCGATGAGACCATTCTTGTATTTATTGATTTTGGATGAAAATAGAAATTTAAAATTTTGTAAATCTTTTTCGTAAGATTTATTTATAAGTACGATTTGATTTTGCTCTTAAGCGAGCAAAGAATATTCTTAAAACTTTTTAAAAAGATATTCTTATCCTATAGAAGATGATTTTGTGATTGTATTGCCCGTTGAGTGTTTTAAGAATTTTGGTCGATGCGCTTGATCAACGTTATCGATAGGAATTTCCTAAACGCTTTGATGAGACAATCAGACACAGTATATTAACTTGAAAATAGTAATTTTTTCTAGAAAGATTATTACATAATGATAAAGGTAATTTGAAAGTTTTAACTTTTCAGGAAAGAAGATTATTTAAAAGAAATTCTTTCTTTTCGATACTCTTATTCTTGCGATTCCTGGAGGGGAACCAAGACTTTGCTATTTGTACCGATACTAGTCGTATTGGTTTGTATGCCGTTCTCCTGCAAAGGAGAACGTGCTATCACTTGTGCTTCTAAATCATTATAGCTTATCGAGACTAGATATGCCACTCATGATCTAGTGTTCGTGGCTATTATTTTACTTTCGGAATTTGGCATCATCATTTTTGGATGAGAAATTTGTTATCCACCTCGATCATAAATCTTTGGAATATTTATTTTCTCATAAGGAACTTCATGTTGACTCGAGTTCCTAGCATCTTACGATCTTGATATTCTTTTATTCCAGAGAAGGGAAATCGTGTTGCCAATGCGCTTTGTCGTAAGCAACAAGTGGTTGATTCTTCGATGATGTCTGAAGGGAATTATCTCTTTGTCAAGTTCATCGAATGTTTTGATGTACTTCGTTTTATTGAGTTTCATCTCATTTCTTTTTATGGACTAACGTCCGATGTTCTTTTATGGTGTTCGGTCCATCGGATGTACTGTTATTATACTACATCGATGTTCCATCTTATCTGGATCAATGGATGTACCATTATTATACTACATCATTGTTCCGGTTTATCGGTTCATTGGGCGTACCGTTTTTGTACTACGCCGTTACACTGGCTCAATTTTCTGCTATTCTTGACGTTCCCCACGTCTTTTATCTACGGAAATGCCTTAGGGATTCCGGTTTCCATTCTTGAGCCCGATGTTATTGAAGAAATTGAAGTTTCACCAAGTTTGACTTATGAGCAACATTCCATTCGTATCATTACTTCGGAGGTTGAGCGACTTCGAAATAAAGATGTTCTTCTTGTGAGAGTTCAATGCTTCTCAAATCCTAGGGATTACTCTTGGGAATCTAGAGAATTCATCGAGCGATCCCGTTCATGCTAACTCTTTCGTGCTCTTTATGGTGAACTTCTTATTTCAATTTTCTTTTGTGTTGATATGCTTCCATGGTTGTTACTTCTTATTTTCCTCTTAAGTATTGCGAGGACGCAATTTCTTTAAGGAGGGGAGTCTGTAACAACCCGCATATTTATCGATTTTATATTTAAATATTTTATTTAAATATTTTATCGTTCGTCGGATTTTGGTCCGAAAAGCTACTTTTTGCAAACAGTCGAATTGGGACTCGAGACCACCCCCATTGAGTTCAAAATGACATTTGCGACCTTTTTGAGTATAAACTTCGATATGTTTGGAGATAGTTGATTTTTGCCACTTTTTCACTTAGGGCTTTGGTTTGGGCTGAGCCCATTAACCCCACTTATGTATTCATTCCCAACCCTCTCCTCTTCATTTACTTCCTTTCTATTTTCCTAACCCTTCAAGCTTTAGCAGCAATGGTGGAGAGGAGTGGAAATTAAAACTCCAAGCCCTAGTTCCATAGCAAAATCCAAGTTCTTGCTCCAAAATCTATGAGAACCCATTGGTAAGCATCTCCTTCTTCTTCCCAACTCATTCTCTCTTTGAATTTCAGAAATTTCCTAAACCTAACTTAGGGAATGTTCTTCTTTTAAGCTTAGATTCAAGCTTCTAGTGTGAGATTGAAGTGTGGTTGATTTCCATTTGCTTTCAAGCTTCTTCTTCATTGATTTGGGTTCAAAGGTGAGATTTTTAATCTCACATCTATGCTTATAGTTCTCTTCTATTGTTAGGTATGAATTCCTAACACTTATTCATGTGCATTTGATTTTGATTTGGATTGCTTTTGTGAATATTCCAATTTTTAGTGTTTTGAGTTCAATTCGTTAAAAATCCTAACTTCGATGTTTGAACATGTTTTTGGTGATGCATCGAGGAGCATATAGGGCCGGGTAGTCGATTGGCATAAACCCTTAGCGCCGTTGCTCGTGCGATTGCAATTTGATCGATAGTTGCACCTCTTTTGAAATAGGGTAGGAAGTGCAAGCATACAGGTTCGGCCGACCGAGCCCCTGGGCTGGTCGATCGACCTGTAGTCCAGGCACTTCCTGCCTCTGTTTGGAAGTGCTGGTTACAGGCTTCGGCCGACCGAGCCCCCTGGGCCGGTCGACCGACCTGGTGCCCCGAGCACTTCCAACCTCTGGTTCGGTCGACCGACTCAGGGAGTCCGGTCGACCAACCTGCTACTATTTGCCAGATTAGCCTATATTGCTAATTCGTTTGAATATCCAACTTTAATCGATTCGTGATTGTCTCCCTTTTGTTGTTGTCATTTATTATCGACTTTGATGACCTTTTCTTTGGGAATTTTAGATATATCCACTTTGATGGATTTTATATTGATTTCTTTGGATTTTATTCACGTCTTCGAATGTGAATTTTTATGCCCGATTGTTTCTACAATCACTTCTATGATTTGTCACTTTAAAATATAAAGGTTTTCTGTACTAGTAGTAAATATCAAAACTCTTTCTTCAAATGATTTCAACACTATTTTATAACAAAGCTCGTTTTCTCAAACCGATTTCCAATCTATTAGTATATACAAACCTTTATCTCACTCGTATGAGAAATCTAATTAAACGACTTAGTAAAACAAGTGGTATGAAACGCTTGCGTTTACTTCGTCGGTTAATTCTTGGACTTGTTCGATTGAATCTCTTGTGACAATTTTCTAGTGGAGATCTACAATTTGTTCGTAAATATTTAAGTTAAGCTAGTGGTTATGGGACATGAAGCTAAGCTCATATATTTTCTAACTTTCTGTAATTGACACTTCTCTTTGATCATGACGATCATTTTATGTTTTAGACTAGCATTGAGCAATGTCTTAGAGATTTTGGTTCATCGGATGTCTCGATGTACGACGTCGTTGTTCCCTTTGATTGTGTTTTGGTTCATCGGATGTCTCGCTGTACGACGTCGTTGTTCCCTTTGATTGTGTTTTGGTTCATCGGATGTCTCGCTGTACGACGTCGTTGTTCCCTTTGATTGTGTTTTGGTTCATCGGATGTCTCGCTGTACGACGTCGTTGTTCCCTTTGATTGTGTTTTGGTTCATCGGATGTCCCGTTGTACGATGTCGTTGTTTCCTTTGATTGTGATTTGGTTCATCGGATGTCCCGCTGTATGACGTCGTTGTTCCTTTTTATTGTGATTTCTGGATTTCGTGTGTTGATTTCTGGAATTTATTTTTCACCAACTTTTACGATTGGCATTGATATATATGTCATTTATTGTGGCTTGGTGAATGAAATTAAGAGTATGACATTCCTTTTTATCTTGAGTAGATTATTGTGATATTGATTAATCTCTTGTTGATTTTCAATTACTTATTTATCACAGCTTGGCATTGTGATTATTATATGTTTATGTCATATCTCTTATTATATATCACTTCATCTGATATTTATAGCTAGACTGATCCTTTTATTATTTTCTTCTTAAATAATACTCGGGTCAGACTGAGATATTACAGGTGCTTCTGCTTGACTCCTTATCGGACTTTCATCTGATCTTTTGGCTAACTACTTAAGTTTAGTAGTTTTTGTTGTATACATTTGAGATACAGACTCTATGATGTATACTTATTCTTTTGTCTAGCACTTGTATCTATTCTTTTTGGATATTGTGGATCTTGTTTGACCACTACTCTGATGAACACTTTCATGTGTTATATTCATATCTATTTCAGCCTTTGTGATATGAATTGTCTGTGACTGATTTGTGTTACGTTTATTTCTATATTTGTTTCCGAAGACCTTTATAGCCACTGTGTAGTAGCTTTGAGTTTGTGTCGGTATGTCGGATTTCCTCTTAAGATGAAAAGTTATATTTTTATCTGGCATATCGGTGCTCGCACAAAGCAATTATACAGATGGTCGCTCCTCATCAGCCTTATTCTCCGTGCTAGTCGACAGTATTACTCCGTAGTGTTCTTGGCTAGCGTGGGTATAGAGGTGGGGAGTCACATTTGTGGTTTGTGCTGGAGTTGTATATTATGATGTTTCAGCTTGGGTGTTACGGTTGCGGAAGTTTTTTAGTTAGCTGCTGCTCTCTCGGTGTCGCTCTTGACTGGATTTTCGGGCTGGTGTTGTCTCTATAGGGTTGGCTTGTAGTTTTTTAGGATCTTGGGTGGGTTTATTTTTTCTTTTGTACGAGGGGTTCTTTTGCTACCTACCAGGCTTGTTGGCAGCTTCTATACTTCTGTTGATATATATGTGCATGTGTGCTCTCCTCTTCTGTAGAGGACCACACATTTTTCTCAAAAAAATGTTGTTCGAAATTTAAATATGAATCCAACAGAAGAAATCGCGCGTGAATCAAAGTTTATATGCAAAAGATATTCATGTTATAAGAAATATTATTAAAATAAAAATTAGTATGCATTAAAAAAATAAAAAAAATATTAATACTTACATTTTACTCAAGATGAGGCTTAAGAAAAAGATTGAAAAAAAACTAAGATGAGCATAGGACGTGTACGAAAAATGAAAAAAATCATGTTTCATAAAAGGAAGCTTTTGGATTTACAAGAATAAGAGCTTTTGAATATGAGGTGTCAGGAGAAACAATATGCAAATGAAGAAATAAGTTGCAGGTTATTTATAATTAGAAAATGAAGCTGAAGGAATAAAAATAAATGTCAGATTTTATTTTGAAAGTTCCAGACATTATAATGCATAAGGAAATGTACGTAGGAATGGAAAAGTTTGCAAACCAAAGGAAAATAAAAAGAATTAATACGTGAAAATGAGGTGGCAAGAAATAAATATAACCTAAAAGTCTAGGCCTAGGTATTAACTAGAAGGAGAAATGAACGGATCAAGTATTAATAATAAGGTAACTATTTTAAAACGTTCATGCAACAGTTAATAACAAAAGAAATGAAGGGACCATGTACATCACACAACCTTTTGAAATTCAATTTTTTTAAACTTAACCAAATTAACTTCATTAACTCAAATAATATTCAAATTTGTACGCATTTAAGATTTTATCTACGCATAATAAAAAATTTATGCTTACCTTAAAAATGAAAACGTTCAATTTGGTTTTCCCAAAATGATCTTTTATTTCCATTAAAACTCCCTTTTCGTTTAACACAAAACATGCATTTCTTTTATTACATCTATTAATTGCAATCAACGTTTTCTTTTCTTTTAATTAAAATATTTGAATTACATTAATTGTAATTACTTACAAAGTTAAATTTCAAAACAGACAACTAAAATGAATGTAAAATAGAACAATTGTTTATTTAAACAAGTTTTTGAATTTGTTGTTATACACAAGAGTAATAAATAACTTACTGAAATAGATTGTTTTCCTATTCTTGTAATCAAACTGTAAGCTAAAACACAATTCAAATGAACATATGTTTCTTACTTTAAAATCAATTATTATACTATTTATTTTAATGAAATTAAACCTACATTCTCAAATGAAACATTCATTTTATTTGATGTAAATGTTCTTTTCATTAAATCAAACTTTCCTGATATTTTCACAAAACATAAGATACTTTTAATTACACCTACTAATTTACAATTTAGTATTCTCTCTCCTATTAATTGAAATT
This sequence comes from Allium cepa, assembly GCA_030765085.1. NCBI lineage: Eukaryota > Viridiplantae > Streptophyta > Magnoliopsida > Asparagales > Amaryllidaceae > Allium > Allium cepa. The sequence goes on from CM060940.1 coordinate 859,342,854, forward strand.
TTCAATTACATTAATTTCAGTTGATTAAGTTTCAAAATGGACTAAATGAATGTAATGAGAAGTAAAACAATTATTTCCTACTTAATAGTAATTTAAATATTTATACACTATTGGTACAAGCAATAATTATACATTTCTTACTAAATAATAGTTTCTCGTCTCTATAATCAATCTTTCAGCTACCAAACATTTCAAATAAATAAACATGTGTTTACCCCTTTACTAAACTTGTTCATTTTTGTTCTTTTATTTTGATTTACACTCCTACTATTAAATCAATCAATACCTTATGAAATTATTAACATAGGTTTCTATCTTGTTGTCCTTATTTTCTACAATTGATGCCTTTCCCACATTAATCACAATATTTAATTACATTTAGTTCCAATTAATTATATTCCAATTCAAATAAATTGATTTAGTTAGATTTTAATCTTTTTATTCAATCAAACATTACTCTATATACATAGTTAACATTTGTCTACATCTTATTGCACTAATATTCTACAATCATCATCTTTTACTATATTAGTTGCAATATTTCAAATATATTGCACTTTTTTCGATTTTCACATAAATTATAATTTAAAGTCCCAATAAATTCATTTATCTTAGTTTCACTCTTTTTATTAAATAAATTATTGCCTATAATTGACATTTCCGTACATTTTATTACCTTCATATTTTACAGTTATCGTCTTAAGTCATATTAACGTAATATTTAATTACATTCAATTGCAGTTGGTTTCCAACTTAATTCAACATATTAAATAAATTGGTAACAAATAACACTTATTACCTTTTCTTAATTTAATCACATTATTAAGTTTGTTATCTACACGCAAATGTTATAATTACTAACGCAACACAAATTTTATCCAATTTCAATTTACTACATATAATTTCATCAATTAATATAACATTTAAATTATTTCCTTATTTTAAATTTATAACTAATTATAACTTACAATTATTACAATTACTTGAGATTACATTCAAATAGTAATCTATTACATTAATTTACATTATTAGACTTCATTCTAGTTAGTTTTCTCATTCCTACATCATAAATTTTATTTTACTCCAACATTAAATTACAAAATCTTATTTAATTCAATATTTTAGTTACTAGAAAAAAAGTGGGTCGTTACAATTTTTTCCTTTGATTCTTGTTTAAGTTGTAACTTGTTCATATCAGCTCGGATTCTAACGTTCCATATATGAAAATTGACTAGAAAATTATCACGGACACAATGGTGCAACTCCCGTGGCTCAATTCTGACAATTTCACAAAGTTATTTTATTATTTTAATTAATAAATTAATTATTATGGGTTAAATCTTTGGTTGTTGCATTCTCCCCTCCTTAAGGGATTTCGTCGCCGAAATCTCTAAGGATAAAAGAATGAACTAAGTATTTTCATCCAATTTCTACAACCAACTACTCAATCGTCACATATTTATCCATTGTTCTTAAGTTTTTCTAATGAAATTTATGATACTTATGCAATTATTATAGTGTTAATGTCCTTAACCAATGCAAAAGATTAGATGGTCCACCGATTCAATTGACCTCCTTTTATGCAATCATGTCCGTGCTATGTATCCAAATAAATGCAAAAATTCCTAATGATAACTGATAGTTTATGCGTGCTACAATCATCATCCAAATGCAACGGTCATGTGATAATCATTGATTTATAGCAAGCATAAAATATAAAATAAAAATGTAAATGCGCACACAACCATATGCATATGCTTTAGTGTCCTAGTTAGGCCGATTCCTAAAGGATAATAGTGCCTAGTGAAAGTATATGCGTCCGTTAGCATCCACTAGCGAACACTTGCAATCACTAGCATACATCATACACAACATGTTCTAATAACATGTTTACATCAAATCCTACCATCTATCGATTAAATCCTAAGTTCTCCCCTGTGAAAGATAATAAAGGAAAGAACCTATTCAAAACTAAAGATGAAAATAGGAAATTCAAAATTTACTATCAAAGAGATGTGGATATGAGATACGAATTTTCTCCAAATCAAACTAATCTTCTCCGAAGTCTCCTTAACTATGTTGGAACCAAGGAAATCCCTCTGTTGACTCTATCCAACACGAAGACGACTTGCACGGTCTCTCATAAAGAGCTTCGAAAGGTGCCACTTCTAATGCTAGCTTGGAAACTATTATCATATAAGAATCCCACTAAAGGAAAATGCTTCTTCCAAGTTTCTCCAAAATCAAAAATACACGTCCTCAACCATGTGTGCCTTACAATCTTACTAATTTCACTTTACTTTTCTTCTTTAGTATACACACATGAATCACACTCCTAGGTTCTCATTAGTGTCCTAAACACTTTACAGGGACTTCCATTATTACTTCTAAAAGTAATCGTTGTTGTCTCCTTTATAGCCTTACGCCTTTTTCCATCATATCTAGGAAATGGCTCCTACATACTCCACACTTATAAGTTTGATTTGGTATTTATCATTTCAAAAACTAAGATTTCAAAAATTTTAAAATATTAAATCCCAAAATCTTTGTCTTTAAAAGTGTTATTTTTAAGTTTCTATTAAATTTAAAAATACTTGGTTGCTTAACATTTTATCTTTCTAGACTTGCATCCTTACAGCCTTTTGAATTTACCTTATCTCCCAACCTTAGAGGGGAAAACCTTCAAATTTTAAGTCTAAAACTTATTTCCCTTTTCTTTTAAGACTTTTGCAGCTTTCTATAAAAATTGGGATCTTTAAATTTTACTTTTATTAAGTTCTTCATTTCCGAAAACTAATTTACTTTTTCACCAAACCATTTTCTTTCTAAAATATCTTTAAAAAGTACATTTTTGAAAACATTTTCTTACTACACCTAACTGTCTCATACCTTAATGTATTGGAATTACTCTCTCTTATGAGAAATCATTAACGTTAAAACTGTTTGCACCAAAATTGGGCAACACCCTTTGGAAGTTTTTGAAGAGATAATAAATGAAGAAATTAAATTGAAAATGAGGATTATCTAATAAAAACTCCAAGTCGCGGAAAAGTAAATTGCACGGGAGACAGTGAGTTAGAGCGGTTCGGCGTTTTGCCTACGTCCACTATGAAGTTTTATCACTTTATTGCTTAATACTTGAAGATCACAAGTGTTTAGAGCTAAGTACAGCAGACAATAGACTTAAATTTGAAATCAGCAATAGTGAAAACGATATGGAGTGATTCTTGCAGCGTCCGGGCGTGCTTTTTCTCTCCAAATTCTCCGATCCCCTTTCTGAATGACCAGGGGCTCTATTTATAGGTGTAGGAGGCTGATATTTCGCCTAAAATCTGGGGAGACCACTTCTGGCACGTGAGGGGGGCCCACATGCCCGGCCTCAGGAAATCCGAGCCCACTTTAGGATCGATTCGAACTCTAGTTCGAGTCGATCAAAAAAGTGTCCAATCGGGGTGAAATTTGGTGTGGACATTCTTCAACATGCATGCAAGCTCCTGTGAAAATTTCATAGCATTTGGACTTGTAGATCTCGAGTTATGATCGATTCAAGGTTGCATTCTTGGCTGACGCGCTTGGTTCGAATCGATCCCTTCGAATCGATAGGGCCGAATCAATGACTCGAGCATGTGCCTGGTGATGTGGCGCACGCGCTTCTCGTGTTGATCCATCTTTTTCTCCGTGTTTACTGGGTCGAACCCATGGTTTTAGCCGCCTTGACTTGGTGGATTCGAAGAAGTGGATTCGAAGACATGCTCCTTTGATTCGATCGAATGGATGTTCCTTCGTATCGATCAAGGTATGCGATAGTTGATCGACACGAAGGCTTCTCAGTTGAATGAATTCGAAGACGGCCGTGGGATGGAGTCGAAGTTCTTCAACTGCATGGATTGGAAGGTCTTCCTCTTGATGGATTCGAAGTGAGGCCCTGTCCTGATGGATTCAAACCAAGGCTTGCCCGATGGATTCGAACCAAGGTTATGTCTTATGGATTCGAAGTGAGAGGAAATCGATGGATTCAAACTCATACTCTCCTGATGGGTTCGAACTTAGGGTTATTTCCTCCAACTTGCATCGATGATAGCTTGAGCATACGAACTCGGATTGACTTGAAATTTGAGATACCGACTTCTACGATCTTTCTTGTCATATCCTATCAATTGTAGCTCAATCTGGACTCGAACAAAATTTATCGATATCCATAGTGAAGCGAAGCACGACCAAACCGTCCTTTTTTATCGATCAATCTTTTGGTATCACGGCTTTGCCAAGAAGTGGGATAACATTTGCCCCCCAAAGTACATCTTGTGGAAACATGACGTGCTTTGAAAAGCTGTAGTTCCTCTCTGAACAATCATTGTTCCCTTGTCGAAGGTTGTGACCTCGCGTTGATATGATTTATTGCTGCAGAACATTGCTTAGCTGTTGATTGTTATAATCGTAACAAGATGAATGTTTGATCCCTGTAAGTGTTTAAAACCGAGTATTAGTTTGACATATATGCACATACGTTAATTTGACTCTCATTAACATTGTGTGTTCACGAGTCGTTGTCGGTTTTGTTTGTTACCGAATTTCGTATCGATTCTTTCTGAACCGATTTGGAAATTTGAGTTCGAAACAATGTTTTGACAATTTTTTTTGATTACCCTCTTGTATCGATCCTCTCCTGAATCGATGTAAAAGGTTGACAAGTAGTTTTTCACGTTGGTGCGGGTTGGATTGATGGATACGAAGTGTTCGCCCTTATCGATGGTTCTTGATGGATTCGTAGTGATCATTCGTATCGATAGTTTTCGAATTGTTGTGAGCCGATGGTCGTGAAACTCATGCTTCGAATCGATAAGGTTTCGGCGATTTCAAGTCAGCTCTCGTTAATCGCTTCGTATCGATGAAGTCTTGTGGTCACGTCGCTTTAATGGATTCGAAGTGCAATGGATTCGAACATGGTCGTTCGAATCCATCCTGTGTTCTGACCGGTAGTGATCGGTTGAAGTGACCGGAAGGCGAATCGCCTCGTTTCCTTGCTAGGATCCATATAAATACCTGGGACTCGGCTCACTTTCACTTTTTACTTTTTATCTTCGTCTTCCTGTGCCTTCGAATCCATCTCGGTCCTTCAAGAACAAGGCTGAACTACTCTTCCTTCCTTCGAGTCGAAGCAATATCCAACTCTTTCGGATCGATTCATACATTCAGGTAGTTGAAGCTTTATGGATCTTGAAGATTCAAGAACAAGCCTTTCCATCATATTTTGCTCGTTTCAATCTTGGATGAGTCCAAGTCGAAATCGAGTTGGTTGGTTGGAGAAGAAACAGGGTCGAGTTCTTCGTATCGATCTGGAGTTATATCGATGGAGATAATCTGCCCCTAGTGTTCGAATCGATTGACGCTCCATCTGTGGGGATTTCGAGTCGAATCAATCGCGTGAGTGGGGTCATCGTATCGATCCTTTGCGATAGATACGATGGAACTATCTGCCTGTGATCGACTCGAACACCCTGCTTATGCAATCGATATGAACCTTGAGTCGATACCCCTATTGGCGATGGATGCGAAGCTTAAGTCGCTGATCGATACGAAGGGTTCCAGTTACCATCGATTCAAATCGTATCGATTCGAACGGAGTTGATTCGAAGCTTCGTCTCTTCGGTCGATTCGAACAATTGAAACCTGGCCCTGATCGATTCGAAGGATTGTCCCTTCGATCGATTCGAAGTGTCTTATATGGATACATAACTTGCGTATATTTAGCGGCATAATTCCGACGAGCTTTATCTCTGCATATCTGGACTAAACTTTTATTGTGCATACTTGATTGCCCTTCGAAGCTCGTCGATGGAACTATAACTTATCACTGTGACGACAAACTTTAAATTGAATCAACTATCAACATCGGGATGGTTCAGTGATAGCGGTCAGCGATGATGGCCATCTCGATCGGATCTCTGATGTCTTCGCTGTCTGTAAATTTTCTCTAACTCTGTTGAATTTTTTCAAGTAATGCACAACACTGCACTGCACCGCACACACTTTACACAGGGAATGAACGGGTTTTTTACGTACTTAATGTTGCTTTCTGATGAGTTAGTTAGTTATGGAATCTTCGAGCTCTCAACAACAAGAAGTACAGAGTTCACCTCCTCCAGAAATACTTGAAATTCCTAACATTCCTCCTGAAGTAGTTGGGCCGGCTCCGGACGAAGTGCCGGAAGCCATATTTGTCGATGATCCTATCGACTCCGTTTCGTCCAGTATTTCTGAAGCCTTACTGGGCTGGATCTACTTGAAACATAACTTATCCCCGGACGACGTTTTGCTACCGGGCGTTGATGACAGACCTCACAATCCGCCCGAGGGGTATACTGCTTTCTATCACCATGCCTGTGCGGCTGGAACTCTCCCTCCATTTAACCAATATATCAGGGAGATGTTATCGTTCATTGGAATCACCCCCTCACAACTTCATCCCAATGGACACGCATTGATGAACAGTGTTTTCGTTCTATTTATGGATCATCTCTTTCGTCCGCCAAGGCCAACCGAAATTAGACACATATTCAACTTTAAGAGCAGGGGCGATAGCCCATCTTTCACCTTTTTGGAAGCAGTTAGAAACTGCCAGATTGTGACGGGAGCCTGGACCAGACTCAGTTATTTTAAAAATGAATGGCTTTTTGTTCGATGCCCCCCAGGGTTCGCTAGGCGATGGCTGTCTAGACGTAAGTGTTGTAGATCGCACAAGCCTTCTTTAACAGTCGTTATCAACACTTGAACTAATATCAGGCGTTTTTCTTGCAGCTATCATCTCAAGGCCTGACGGTGGACATTACAAAGGCGTTGTTAGAAGTTTACAAGGGGTCCCGAGCGATTTGAGGCACATCGACTCGGTGTTAACTGATGATAACTTAAGGACGCTGGGTTTAATTGAGACGAACCAGAGTATTGTCATCGAGGGGTTGGCGAAACCGGCTTCGAAGACAAAGCAGAAGACGGTGAAAAGATAACCCGGCATAGTGATAAGAGAAATGAGCGATGATGAGAGGACGCCTACTGATACCGAGTTAGCGGCTGATCTTTCCCGAGTAGAAGAAAAGAGGAAAGGCAAGGCTGTTGTCCCTAAACTTAAGAGACGGAAGTCTGTAGTCGTATCTCGTTTGATCCCCGGAATTACTACCTCTGACGCTGCTCCTCGTCAATCAGGAAACATATTTATAGGACTGGATGACATTCCCATCCCGGAATACGTATCTCTCCACCACGAGTCCGGGTTGGATGAACTCCGGGAAGCTTTAGAAATAAGAGAGCCTTTACCTATTAGTGCAGTCGACACTTCTGGTTGGTCGGGGGTTTTGCACATTTGCATACACTTTCATAACTCTACACGACTTCCGCACAGATCGTATTGCTTTTGCCTGGTATTTAACTGAATTGTTTCTCTTTTTCAGGTGCTATGTCTAGCCGTCAATCTACAATAGACAAACTCCAAAGAGTGCATCACCCTTCGTCTTATTATGAATCTCGTCGTGGAGACTCCGATCGCGATCGTGAACGGAGGCATTAGGGCCAGAATATTATGCAAGGGATCATCATCGTAGTTACTCTAGTCAGGAGCGATCAGACAGAGATCGGAGATACCGCTCCCCTTCTCGTTCTCCTCCGCCACCCCGAAGCCATATTCAGGTATCTGAGCCTCTGCGACATCAACCGTCTTCGCAGGTTTCGAGGCTCGAGCCACATCGTTCTAGAACTGAGGTTGCTACGACCACGGCTGTGGAGGAAGCTCCTATTGAACCATCTGGTTAAGGGGCTATCAAACTTGCTCAATTGAAGAGGGGCTTCCCGGAGATTTGCTTCGATGCTTGTATTTTTCCTCCTAATCTTAAAAGAATTCCCGAACACGCCGTGACCACAGCACTTAGCTATACCTGCGATTTCTATGCTCAGTACAAAGAATGGTATAAGGCGGCCGTTAAAGCTTCAAAAGTAGCCTTTGATCGAGCCAAAATTATCGAGAAAATGGAAGCCAACTTGGCTCAGAAGAATCGTATTGTTGATATACTTCAATCTGAGGCTGAATCCTCCCGTAAGGCCGAAATTGAGTCGCTAAAAAAGGTTGATGAGACATTAGCTGAGATGGCAAAGATGAAGCAAGTACATTGCACTTTAGTTGAAGACTTGGGCCATCGATACAAAAATGTTGAGGCCGAGCGGGATGCGGCAGTCAAAGAACTAGAGGAGTTAAAGGCTAAGTTTGCCTATATAAACAAGGAAAAAGACGATGCTAATACGACCACGCAAGAAGCGTGTGAGCAACCTGTGTCTCTCCGAGCTGAGCATGACGTGGCAGTCGCAAGGGTTAAGGAGGTTGAAATGGAGGTGGAGGAGAGAGTCCAGGCAGAGAGGTTCAAGATGGAGGCCGAATTTGACGAACTCTTGGACACATATAATGCCAACGTGTTAGAGCATAGAAATCTCTCCTGGCTAGGAGATTACTCGATGCTTCTCTACAATGCCTGAAGAAATTATTGGAGAACAAGAGGATGTCTTGCCCGGATGGAGTATTAGATGAGTTTGAGCTCGAGTCACGTCTGCTTAGCGAGGATGAGAGGAGAACTCTTCACGAGGCGATAATTTCTATTGAGAAAGAAAGACTTGGCATCCATCAAACGGAGATCGGCGAAGGTTCGGGTGTCGCGCATCATAGTGACAATATTGAAGTCCCTATCCCAACTTCATCCGAAGCTATCGCCGCAGTTGATCCACAAGTTATTCCTGCTTACAACCCGGACCAACCGGAGTTGTCTTCTGGCAAGACTGCTGTCTACGAGCCTGTTCAAGCTCCAAGGCAAGGTAAATAAGGTACTTTGATTATTTCCCTCATGTCTTAAAGTATCAATTTTCGAGAGAATTTTCTGGACTGATTACTTTTGTTCTCCTTTGTTCAGTGACCGAGAGTGCCACATTCGTGCCCTCAGTTCCTCCGGTTCTATATCCTACACACGGAGTTATTGTCACCGAGGCGATCTCAACCGCTGCCATGGCCGGTGATATGGGAGAGGGGAGCTCGATGTCATTCAATGCTCAAATGATTGAAGAGCTACTTGGTCACTCTCTTGACCCTATTCCTGATCCTTCATTTGCGACGAGTGGGGCTGCTCCAGTTTTTAGTTCTGTCGTGAAGACCACCAGCGTGTCCAGCGCAGCTCAGTTGTCTCGAGAAGAAGAGATTTTAGCTGAGATAAGTGCTGAGATGGCCACGATGGTAACGGTTGGTGGTCCTGGTAGCGACACTTCCCCTTCAAACTTATCTTCTTTAATGGTGATCTCTCCCGTTGGAACGTTAACTATCTCGAGCGTTGCTGAACAAACACCTGTCGCTGCTCCCATGCCTTCAGTTCGTCCTCACAAAAGGATCTCTATCCCTTCCAGCTCTGAGGAAGACGTTGATATTATGCCAGATCCGGAGGACGTTCCAAAGAAGGGCAAAAAGTCTCGTAGGAAGCCGGGTAGTGGGTCCAGCGGCTCGATTCCGAAGAAGAAGCCCCGGAAGAAGAAGGAGCGAGCTTCTTGTTTTATCATGTGGTTGTGAATAGCAATTCTTTTACCTTTTCTTTTGTTCTTTTAGAGCCGTGTATATGTGTGGATTCGGCCTCCACTTAATTGAAACTTTTTGACTTGCCATGTAATTGAACCTGTTTTTGTTGGTTGATGGAATGGGAAGTTGCTTTTTTCTTTTACTTAAGTGTTTTGCAGTGTTTGTTTTATTTTTTTTATCTGCCAAGTATGAAAACATAACTTCGTGTCTTGATTTGACGAATGAGTTGAACTCTGGACATAGTATAACTTAGGTTAGTGATTAATACTTAGCTTTTCTGCCCCCTAGTCTCGAGGAGTAACATTTGTATTTTGGTGGCTGATCGCATTTATTGCAAATCTTAAGCACATGTCCACATTCTGGGGACTTAGGATAATTTGAGATTGATAACCCGGTTCGCACTCCGAGAATTTGAGAGTTACCGATATTCATAACATGGTTCGCGCTCCGGGGACCTGGAATTGATGTTTATACTCCGTTTCATGCTCTGGAAACTTGGATTTAGTATGTATGCTTTGGTCCGCACTCCGGGAACGGTGGATTTCATGTTTATACTCGAATTCACGCTCTGGGAAGTTGGAGTCCGTTCGCACTCCGGGAACAAATTGCTGAATGTTTATACTCCAATTCACACTCTGGTAATTTGGAGTCCGTTCGCACTCTGGGAACGAATTGCTGAATGTTTATACTGCAATTCACACTCTGGGAATTTGGAGTCTGTTCGCACTCCGGGAACGAATTGCTGAATGTTTATACTCCAATTCACACTCTGGGAATTTGGAGTCCGTTAAGCACTCCGGGAACGAATTGCTGAATGTTTATACTCCAATTCACACTCTGGGAATTTGGAGTCCGTTCGCACTCCGGGAACGAATTGCTGAATGTTTATACTCCAATTCGCACTGTGGGAAGTTGGAGTCCGTTCGCACTCCGGGAACGAATGGCTGAATGTTTATACTCCAATTCACACTCTGGGAATTTGGAGTCCGTTCGCACTCCGGGAACGAATTGTTGAATGTTTATACTCCAATTCGCACGCTGGGAATTTGGAGTTAGTAAAAGGATTGTCGTGTATCAATCCTTGTAAATGCTGGTGTAGTGTTCTGTCTCCGAGCTCGGGTTTCACTTAGTGAGTGACCGGTCGTATCACAGTCACTCCCTATTTGAAAAAATCGCACCGCGTGATGGAATTTAGCACTTCGTGCATCGTGATATTATGCGTCATTTTCAGTGAATCACAACTTTTGGCTCGAAGAGATGGCATTTTATTGCTGAAATAAAAGAAATATGGCAAAATCAGTTGCCTTATTACAAGTTCAAACTTCAAAATGCAAAAATAAAATGCTAAGGAAGAAATTGACTAAAAATAGATAAATAAAGTCTGTCATGTGTAGTAGCGACGGAGACTTTCGCTATTCCAAGCTCTCGTTAAAGTAAGACCGTCAATGGTTGACAACTTGAACGTGCCATCTCCGAGCTTTTATGAAATCACATACGGCCCTTCCCAATTTGGCTTCATGTGCGAAGGGACCAGATAAATTCTCTTGAGTACGAGATCGCCGGGTTCAAAGGTTCGCGGGCGGACCTTGGCATTGTACATTCGAGCGACTCGACCTCGATATGTGGCTGCCCTCAAATCAGCTTCTTCACGCTTCTCATCAAGTAGATCTAGAGAGTCAGCAAGTAATATGGCATTCGTTTTCGGATCATAATATGTCACACGATGAGAGCGAACTTCCAATTCGACTGGAATAACGGCTTCAGAGCCATAGGATAGAGAAAATGGAGTGTGTCCGGTTGTAGTTTTGTGAGTCGTTCGGTAAGCCCACAGAGCCATAGGCAGATCATCAACCCACTTGCCCCCGGATTTTTCCAGTCGTTTCTTCAAAATAGACTTGATAACCTTATTGACGGCTTCAACTTGACCATTTGCTTGAGGGTGTGCTACTGCAGAGAATTTCTTGTGGATGTGAAATCGTTGACAGAAGTTCTTGAATTCAACACTGTCGAATTGGGCTCCATTATCGGTGATAATAGTATGTGGGAGACCAAACCAGCAGATGATGTTGCGTACCACGAAGTTGATCACTTTCTTTGTTGTAATTATTGCAAGAGGTTCAGCTTCAGCCCATTTGGTGAAGTAATCAACTGCGACGATGGCGTACTTCGCACCACCTTTAGCTAAAGGCAATGCACCAATTATATCAACTCCCCATATTGCAAATGGCCATGGGATGACCATTTGGGTTATCTCGGTAGGTGGAGCTCTGGGAATTCGAGCGTGTTTTTGGCATTTATCACACCTTTTGGCGTAGTCCATAGCATCGCGATTTACGGTAGGCCAATAATATCCATATCGAAGTATTTTCTTGGCAAGTGCTTGCCCCCCAGTGTGATTGCCACATTCTCCTTCGTGCACATCGTGTAACACTCGTTTGACTTTGTCGTGTGCGATACACCGGAGAAGAGGAACAGAATATCCCCTTCGATACATAACTCCATTTTGAATGACAAACCGTGAAGCTTTTCTAAGAATTTGTCTTTTCTCACTTCGTCGTTCGGGCAATATGCCACGCTCAATATAGTCTCGGTAGGGGGTCATCAACGATTCCCTACTGGAAGTAGCTTCAAATGTGAATTCATTCTCTGCTCGATCAATGCTTGGAGAGGATAAAGTCTCGACGGGAACGAGTCCCAAGTGTTGAGCTTCGCCTGTACTTGCCAACTTTGCTAACGAATCGGCTTTCTGATTGTGCCCTCGGGGTACGTAGAAAATGGTATAATAATCGAACTGATCAAGTACTTCCCGGACCCGGGCTAGATAAGCGGCTAATCTTCGATCTTTGGCCTGATATTCACCCCGAACTTGGCATACTATCAACTGGGAATCACAGTAGATTTCCACAGCAATAATTCTTAGGTCACGGGCCAACTTCAACCCAGTAAGCAAAGCTTCATATTCGGCTTCATTGTTGGTTGCACGGAAATCAAACTTTAAAGCGTAGCATATGGATCGGCCCTCGGGAGTTTCAAGCACTATCCCTGCGCCCGAGCACCGATCGTTGGATGCACCATCAGTATATAGCTTCCATATGTATTCGGGGGATTTACTAGTTTCAGGTAAGTCTTCAGGAACAGTGAATTCGGCAATGAAATCCGCTAGGACTTGACCGTGTATGGCTCTTCTCGGAGTATATGTGATGTCGAATTGACTTAGTTCATTGTTTCATTTCAGTAACCTGCCAGACGCCTCAGGTCGTGTGAGGACTTGTCGTAACGGCTGATCGGTATACACAGTGATGGGATGAGCCTGAAAATATGGACGGAGCTTCCTCGAGGCGATGACTAGGCAGTATGCCAATTTTTCTAACCTTGGATAATTTCTCTCGGCCCCGGTTAACCGTTTACTGACATAGTAGACTGGTTTCTACACTCGGTCTTCCTCTCGAACTAACGCAACACTAATTGAGTTTTCAGATACGGCCAGATAGAGGTATAATTGTTCGTGATCAACAGGTTTTGAAAGAATCGGTGGTGTGGAAAGATGCTGAATTAGTGATTGAAATGCGCCCTCACATTCCATAGTCCATTCGAAGTTTTGTTTCCCCTTTCGGATCAGATCGAAGAAGGGTATGCATTTATTAGTTGATTTCGAGATGAACCTGCTCAGTGCTGCAACCTTCCCATTGAGACTCTGAACCTGCTTTATGGTCCTTGGAGTTTGAAGATTCCTAATCGCCCAGATCTTTTCGGGGTTGGCCTCTATTCCCCGGGCGTTGACGATGAACCCAAGGAATTTTCCGGATGCGACTCCAAAATGACATTTTAGCAGATTAAGCTTCATCCCGTATCTCCGGAGGACATTGAACATTGACTTTCAGTCTTTGACATGATCAGTGGAGTATCGTGATTTTACCAGCATGTCATCTACATAAACCTCCATAGTCTTTCCGATCTGGTCGGCAAAAATTCGGTTGGCTGAGCGTTGGTAAGTTGCTCCGGCATTCTTTAACCCAAAAGGCATGACCTTGTAGCAGTATAGTCCCAAGTCAGTTACGAAGCTCGTATGTTCTTGGTTGGGCACATGCATGGGTATCTGATTGTAACCAGAATAAGCATCCATGAAAGATAGTGATTCATGTCCGGCCGTTGAATCCACAAGTTGATCGATTCGGGGAAGTGGAAAGCTGTCTTTCGGACAAGCCTTATTTAAGTCAGAGTAATCGATGCATGTTCTCCATTTCCCATTTGTTTTTCGGACAAGTACAGGGTTGGATACCCACTCAGGGTACAAGGCATCCCGGATAAACCCATTAGTCTTTAGCTTATCAACTTCTTCCTTGAGGGCGGCAGATCTCTCTGGATCCATACCGCGTCTCTTTTGCTTGATCGGGATATACCGTGGGTCAATATTTAAGGTGTGGCTCGCGATATCCGGCGAGATCCCACACATATCAGAGTGCGTCCAAGCGAATACGTCTAGATTTGCCTGGAGAAATTCGACCAATTCGTTTTGTGCTTGCGGGTTTAGCTGAGACCCAATTTTTAGCATTTTTGAATCATCATCATCATCAATTGGAACATCAATCGTCAGCTCGGCTGGGGAAGGCTGACTTTCTTTGGATTCATTATTATCTTCAGTGTCTCTGGGGTCAAGATCCTTATGGAATTGGTCGTTGTGCCCAGGCCGAGGTCCAGGCACTAATTGTCAATCATCGGCGAAACGGACGCAGAGAGATTCCTCCACGTCCTTTCCTTTCTCCTTTCTCTGCGCTTCTCGCAGTTCGGCAACATAGCAGGCTCTCCCAGCAGCCTGATCTCCCTGAATGACCCCAATCCCACGATCAGTGGGAAATTTCAAAGTTAAACACCACGGGGCAATCGCTGCCCTGAATTCGGCAAGGGTCGGTCGGCCCAAAAAAGCATTGTATGGAGAGTGGATATCTAAGACAACAAATTGTAACATTCGGACTCTTCGGCGTTCTCCAACTCCTAACTCCACTGGCAACTCCACCACTCCAGTGGGTATATTAGCACTTCTATCAAAGCCATGGATTCTAGATTGACAAGGCTTTAAATCTTTGGCTTCCATCTTCATTTGATCATATGCTCTCTTAAACAAGATATTTACTGAACTCCCACTGTCCACCAGGATCCTCTTCATCCAAGCAGGACCAACCTGAGCGGATATGACTAGTGGGTCTATAGTTGGGGCTTCGACTTTATCAGCATCTCGGTTTCTAAATACGATGTCATCTGCCATCGTCCTCTGTTGTTTGGCTGGAGCCCCTTCATCAAGTGTACTGCAGCTTTCGAAACTCACATGCCTGATCGAATTGGCGTATGATTCCATTTCCCTCCAGCTTCGATCCGCTGGATGAGGACCACCACTAACTATATTTATGACCAACCTCCCGCCTGTATGAGCGGGCTCCTCCTGTCTCTCTTGGTTTTGTGCATGATTTTGGTTTGACGAACCCACACCACCAGCCTGCGGTGCCCGCACGAATTGATCTAACTTCCTTTCCCTGATCAATTTTTCAATAAGGTCTTGCAAATGCCTGCAATCATTGGTATTGTGTCCATAACTTTTGTGGAATCTACAGAACTTCCCCGTTTGAATCTGTCTCTCCGACGATGGCTTCGGAGTTGGCTTCTTATACTGCATTGCATTACAAGTTTGTAGATACACGTTTTCCAGTGACGTATTCAGTGGTGTATAGCTTCCAAACATTTGCGCCCTACGCCGCGGGCCACGATTCTGATCCTGCTTCTTATTTCTATTATCGCCGCTCCTCGGCTGGGTTTGCTTATTTTGATTACTCAACTGTACTTTTCTTGAGCTCTCCCCTGACTGTTTAACCGCCACATTGCTTTGAATCCCTTCATTGTTGGGTCTCGCATCGTCCTGCTTCCTAAATTGTTTCGCATCCTCACGCCTTAAGAATTGGGCGGCTTCGGAGTAGAAACGATCCAACGATGTGGGAGGTTTCCCAGCTAGCCAATTTCCAAATTAGAGTCGGGGTCAGTCCCCTTAGTCAAGGCCATCAAGATTGAATTATCATTGGGGTTAGTGATCTCTGCACAAGCGGCATTGAATCTTCCCAAATATCATCTGAGTGTCTCTCCTGGAGCTTGAGTGACACTAGACAAAGTATTTACGTCCTTAGGCCTGGCGATGTGCATACGAAACTGTTCAACAAACTTAGTAGCCAATTGGTCAAATGTAGAGATAGATCATGGTGGTAATCATGTAAACCACATCGTCGCAATTCCCCCTAAAGAAATGGGAAAACTACGGCATTTTACTGCATCATCAGCACTTGCAGCAGTCATCGACCATTCGTATTTAAGAATATGTTGGTCAGGGTCGGAATTTCCTTCATACATGGGGAGAGTCGGCATCCTGAATCGCCGAGGAGGTTCAGCATATAATATGTCGTCGGTAAACAGGGTATGACTTTGGGAGATTCCCCAATCGTCATTTGTTAAGCCCTGACTTTCGCGGATCATTTGGCGTACCGTAGCTGAGAGGTCAGGTGTTGCTATATTCGGAGGGTGGCGAGCCAAAGTGTGGTCAGATTCCACAGTGCGAGGTAGGATCGGGCGCTGTCGACGATTCGTATCTCGCCTCCTTGGATCGATGTCTTCTGGGACATATGGTCCTGGAGCATGTTCCTGCTGGTGGTAGTTCTGATTGGAGTGATTTCGGGTATCAACTCCTATATCAACTGCAGTGGTGGTGGGTTGGTTATCCATAGTATGTTGTGGAACAGTGCCTCCTCGTGAGGAGGGTCCTGTGTGAAAACTGGCAGAAGGGCCAACTCTTATTTGTCCAACAGTTAATGCTTGCGGGTGACCAGCAACATGCGCATGACTTCCGTCTAGCCGGGGACGAGTAGATCTGCCGCTGTAATCAGACGAAGTAGAGCTTTCAGTGGAGGAATGAGGGGCGTGGTCCCTTCTGGATTTTCTACGCCTTTGGCGGTTTAGTTCATTAGTCAACTCAACATTGGAACGTAGTTATTCAGTCAGCTGTTGTCGACTTTGGGTTAGTTCCTGGAGTAATGTCTGGAACTCTTGTCGAGTGACCGGACCTGATGGATCTGAATGCTCGGTATCATCTTGATTGGGTGGAGGGAGTTGCGGGGGATTTTGTCTATCACGGCCTTCTTGGCCAGCGGCAGTAGAAGTGGTTCTCGTGCTAACCATCTTGAGGTGTAGAATCTTTTCCTAGATTTTGGTAAATCTGAGTAGTACGGAAGGAGTCTAAAATCGAAGTTTGGATCTCTCTCTTAGATTTATGCAATCCAATATCGATGATAGATCCAATGAGCAGGAGAAAAACTGGGTTTTCTCAGTGGAAGCACCAAAGTGTTTGCACCAAAATTGGGCAACACCCTTCGGAAGTTTTTGAAGAGATAATAAATGAAGAAACTAAATTGAAAATGAGGATTATCTAACAAAAACTCCAAGTCGCAGAAAAGTAAATTACACGGGAGACAGTGATTTAGAGTGGTTCGGCGTTTTGCCTACGTCCACTATGAAGTTTTATCACTTTATTGCCTAATACTTGAAGATTACAAGTGCTTTAGAGCTAAGTACAGCAGATAATAGACTTAAATTTGAAATCAGCAATAGTGAAAACGATATGGAGTGATTCTGGCAGCGTCCGGGCGTGTTTTTTCTCTCCAAATTCTCCGATCCCCTTTCTGAATGACCAGGGGCTCTATTTATAGGTGTAGAAGGCTGATATTTCGCCTAAATTCGGGGAGACCACTTCTGGCACGTGAGGGGGGCCCACATGCCCGGCCTCAGGAAATCCGGGCCCACTTTAGGATCGATTTGAACTCTTGTTCGAGTCGATCAAAAAAGTGTCCAATCGGGGTGAAATTTGGTGTGGACATTCTTCAACATGCATGCAAGCTCCTGTGAAAATTTCATAGCATTTGGACTTGTAGATCTCGAGTTATGATCGATTAAAGGTTGCATTCTCGGCTGACGCGCTTGGTTCGAATCGATCCCTTCGAATCGATAGGGCCGAATCGATGACTCGAGCATGTGCCTGGTGACGTGGCGCATGCGCTTCTCAGGTTGATCCATCTTTTTCTCCGTGTTTACTGGTTCGAACCCATGGTTTTAGCCGCCTTGACTTGATGGATTCGAAGGAGTGGATTCGAAGACATGCTCCTTTGATTCGATCGAATGGATGTTCCTTCGTATCGATCAAGGTATGCGATAGTTGATCGACACGAAGGCTTCTCAGCTGAATGAATTCGAAGACGGTCGTGGGATGGAGTCGAAGTTCTTCAACTGCATGGATTTGAAGGTCTTCCCCTTGATTGGTTCGAAGTGAGGCCATGTCCTGATGGATTCGAACCAAGGTTTGCTCGACGGATTCGAACCAAGGCTATGTCTTATGGATTCGAAGTGAGAGGAAATCGATGGATTCGAACTCGTACTCTCCTGATGGGTTCGAACTTAGGGTTATTTCCTCCAACTTGCATCGATGATAGATTGAGCATACGAACTCGGATTGACTTGAAATTTGAGATACCGACTTCTACGATCTTTCTTGTCATATCCTATCAATTGTAGCTCAATCTGGACTCGAACAAAATTTATCGATATCCATAGTGAAGCGAAGCACGACCAAACCGTCCTTTTTTGTCGATCAATCTTTTGGTATCACGGCTTTGCCAAGAAGCGGGATAACAAAAACCATCTATGGATCCTTTAAAAGAGGATTTCATGTTTATGTGAAATTACAAGGAACTTATTTTATTTTATTTTTAAGAAATAGGTTATACAAAATATAATGCTTTCCATACCTTGTACATCTCTTTTTATTCCTTATAACTTGCACAAATCATTTTTATTGGTTTTATAGAAAATTATACCATTATTCTTTTCATCCCAACAGATTAAAGTGTGTTTAACTTATATTCTCCCATGATAGATATTTTCTAATATCTAACTTGCACACTTTTCTTCTTCAGAAAAACTCATCTTCAAAACTGTTTAATATATATATATATATATATATATATATATATCCATAACTAGAAACATTTTCTTATACTTATTTAAATAGTAACCGTATTCAAAAATTACTTTATTTCTATTCTTAGAAATTATCTTTTTTGTTTGGGTTAAAATGGATAATGCGTAAAACACCATTACTACAACCCAAAAATACTAGTGTATGGATTTAAATAAATACTAGTAACTCACATACTATGTAAAACATTTCTCTTGGGAGTCACTTACTATAACAATAGTACTATGGTCTATGCTCCCTTTACTTTTCACGAAAACATCTATTACAACAATAAATGTTGTAACCTATATTTTCGATACTTAATAAACTCTAGGTCTTTATAGTTTAAATTTTTTGTTTTCGTACGATAGTAAGTTATAATTCATCAAAAAGAATCTCACTATTAACAAAATTTATATTATATTAGAACCATTTGAAATTTTATAACATTTTTCAAAAACCCCGAATTCATTTTCTAAAAGACAATGAAAATTTTCAATTCTATCAATTATATTATCAGCTTTCTAATTTCAACTATTCCCTTTTATTGGGCTAGACATAAAGTGGGTTTTCCTTCTTACTGCCTTAGGAGTACCCTACCTAAACTAAAGTCTTTTATTCCTATTCCTCTTATATGCTTATATTTATTCCGAGGCGTTACCGATAAATCCATTTATATGAAACAATTGTAATTTCTACAATTATATACACATGGGCTTTCTTCTTTTCTTATCAACTGAATCTACTGTACATCTCCAATATTTGTCTACCTCTCTTTGGTTTTCCATAATCCGAACCTAAATGTACAAAACCATTTCTTTAATTCCTACCATGTGTAGACCTTCTCTATGCCCCCGAGAAACGCACTTTCTTGCACCAAAAGTGTTACTACAAGAATTTTGCCTTCAACCAATGAACGCGGAGCGTACGAAGAACCTCCTCGAGATGAACAGCATGCTTTTCCATACTCTTGGAAAACATCAAAATGTCGTTCATGAATACCATCCTGAACTTATTTAGGACATCTCTAAAATCATGGCTCATCAAATCTACGAGATAGGCTAGGACATTGGTTAGCCCAAAAAGCATAACCAACCACTCAAAGAATCCATCGGATGTCCTAAATGCGGTCTTATCAACGTTGTTACTAGCGACCCTAAGCTGCTGAAATCCAGTAGCTAAACTAAGCTCAGAGAATACTGTAGAGCCAGCTAACTAGACAAAAAGGTCATCCATCCTAGGGGCTGGATATCAATTCTTCTTCGTGAGCTTATTCAATTCTCTATGATCTACACAAAGTCGAAGGGAGTCATCCGTCTTAGTAGCGAAGACGACTGGCACTTTCCACCCCGATACGCTCCTTCTTATGAAACCTTTCTCCAAAAGCTCACAGATCTACTTGCTCAATTCCTTCCTCTCCCTAGGTGCCATGTGCTTCACGGGTAATGCTACTGGCTTAGCATTATCAGCCAAATAAATCCTAAAGTTAATCTCTCTCTTACAGGGTAGTCCCCTAACCTCCTCAAAGATGTTTGGAAAATCTTTGATGATAGGAACTGAATCTAACTCTACTGATAATTAATCAAGGGAATAAAGGAAGCTCAACATAACTGACCCTTGTGGGTCGCAATAAACCTCGAGAGTCCTACCGCTGCATGTATCTAATCTAACGACTCTCCTCACGGGATAATATAGCTCTATATGTGGATAGCCAATCCATCCTCAAAATCATCCCATACCCCGAGAATCCCAATATATAGGCTTCACAATCAAATTCTACGCCTAGTATAAAAATTTTCAAACCCCTACAAATCATAAACAAGTGTGCCGATCCTCCTATGTGGTTTGAAATAACAATGGGGTCTACTACTAAAGAGATGTCTAAGTGCAAACAAGCTATCAAAGAACTAAAGATGAAAGAGTGTGATGCTCCATGTTCGATGATGTTTTTCTAACGGTTTAGAAAGCCGTCGAACTAATTTAGAAATAAAATTTAATCGCACGCGCATGGTGTACTTTCGCAGTATGTAGCAAGTATGGATCGATCCACATGGAAATTTTAGATTTTAAATTCCCATTCAATTAAATTATACCAAAGTCGAGAGATTGTTAAGCTGGAAAATGAGAGAACTAACAAACTAGCAAAAGAAAATCGATAAAAATGTGAGATTGTAGAGGCAAATTAGAGGTAATTTCCACTCTTTAGTCATAGAAATCAACACAACATGAAATTATGATCTTTTTTTGTCATTAGTGAATTTAAATGATGTGCTTATCATAAGTATGGCCTATTTGTGCTATTAATATGCTCAACAAAAGCCATCAAACTTAAACACACCCCTTAAACCACTTACTAACTCATATGAGAAATGACAGCAAAGTTGAAAGCAAAATCTATTTTAAGTATGGCCAATTAAATATTAATTAGAAATATAGACCATCAAGTTATAATTTCTAAATGAATTTTTAATCAGATTTCATTTGTTTTCTCTTCTCTTTATCTTCCACATTTATTCTAAAGAATTCAAAACTATACTCTGCCGAAATACCAAGTGAATCAAACTTGATTATCTCTTGTTTGATTCTATGTCACTCTCTCCATAAGCTCTCGGTGCTATTCAGAGTTATAGGATCATTTGTAAATCAAACTGATGAGTAAAAGGTGCGGTTGAGCCTTAAAAACAATTGGGTGTGATCGTTGCCCCGAAAATCGATTAGGTGATCTTGTGGCCTGATTAAATCAAGAGAGTTTGCCCCGGACTCAGATACAAGAGGGTGTACCTCGTAGCCTTTAAACCGAGGGTGTAATCTGGGAGATTGTTTTGAAAAGAAATCCGTACAATTGTGGGGGACTGGATGTAGGGTAACTCCGAACTAGTATAAAATCCTGCTGTGTTCTTTCCTTTCTGTGTCTGATTCTGTGACTATATCTGTGTTTGTGAATTGCATTTGTTGATGAGTAAATTACATAAGATTCAAAAAGATTAAAAAATCCACATAACACTATTCACCCTCCTCTAGTGTTTATTCAGCCTTAAGATCTGTAATCCGCATTTCTCAGAAGAATTACTTCCGTCAACAATCACTTTACGAAGGCAACTGTGTGAAACTTTTACACTTAATGGTTAAAACACACAACGTTATACTGAAATGAAAGATTAGTTCTTAATTGTATGAATATTTCAATTTGACATTAACCTACAAGTGGGATTTTTTGGTAGATTAACCAAACATCAACATTAATCAATGCATAATCATTAAGGAAAATAACTAGAATAAGATTATAACTAACACTTATTCACAAAAAAAATGAGATGAAAAATATTATACCAAAACTACAATTTCTTCCTTTATGTCAGCGATTATTATTAATATAATAAGAAAATACGCTAAAAATAGAATGTGCATCGTTAGAATCAAAAATAAGATAGGAGTTGCTTATATTTTTATCATAAGATTACTAGTATAAATTTTCGGGTCGGTCCGGCTTAATATAGTTGGCTCAATCATCCAAACCGCAACTGAATCGTATCAAGCGGATCGGTCTAGTTTGAGGTATCTGCTTTGGTTAGAAGATTTGGTGCGGGTTTTCGCACCGTTTTTGCAGTCCGGTGCGTCCGTTTTCGTATAACGGTGCGGTTTATGTCCACCCCTAATAGTCGTAATATATTTGTCGTCACATGTTTTTGGTATCAGCATGAAATACCAAAAATGTCTCTTTACGAAAATTATTAAATTTAGCATCGCCAAATCTGACAATTAATCTTTTTTTATAAATTCAAATTTTCCTCTAGAAATATTTACCAAGTCTTAGTATCACTTAAAAATAGAGTCTAACAAATAAACCACTTTATAAATTTTTTTTATTAATTATATAAATAAAAATTTAAACTCACTAGAAATTGATGTTGCAACTTAGAAATAAAATTTCAAATTAATTACGTATGAATCAACACAAAATATAACTAAATATATATGCAAATCATTTTCTTTTGAATATATTAAATAAATACAATTTGTAGAAAAATAATTCAACATCCGTCATCATGCACGAAGCGCGTGCCGTAAAGCTTTATTAATAAACGTATCCAACTCACATATAATGGCTAACGCGCACAGACACCTTGCATACTTACACATGTCTCTTAAATTCAGAACCCAACAATACATAGCCACAACAGAACATGAAACTCATATATATATATATATATATATATATATATATATATATATATGAAAAGATGAGTACACACTCCAACGTTTAGGCATACACATTTTAACATCCACCTACTCACACATTCAAAGAGGCAGAACACACAACCAGAGGAACACATACACACATGCCAACTCACACTAATTCATATACCATTTATACATATAACACACACATATATAAACACACCATACACACACTACCTAAACACATATATATACACACTGCATTTCACAAATACACACACATACGGCTGGACACATACATACCCAAACACCTATGTAATTGCGCACACAATATAATCACACTCATGTAGTTGAAAGAGCACACATACTAGTCAACACAGCACACATCCTCGTAAGAGAGCGCATACAAACTGCGGTTTACCTACGTCAAAATGGCGTAGGTGGGACGTAGGCAAATGCAGTAACTACGTAGCCCCTACGTCAATTTTGGGTTGGGTAAAACTTACGTAGCTAATAAAACACCTACGCTTTACCTACGCCATCCGTTGGGTTGTTTCCTACGTCTTCCCTACATTATGATTTTTCTACGTCTCCCCTACGCCTCGTTATTCCTATGGTTTTGCAACGACATTTTTACTTCTTTCATTACTCACGTCTTTTCTACGTCATTCGTTTACCTACGCCTTGTTTTCCTATGCTTTCCCTACGCCATTCTTATATAATACATTTCCTGTGTCTTTTCTATGTCATTCATTAATCTATGGTTTGCCTACGCCTGTGTTAACTATGTTTTTTCCTACGTCATGCATGTGACTTTTTGCAGCATCAATATTCCCTTACCTATACCTTTCCTACGTCTTTTCTAAAGTAATTTTGATATATTACTATTGTGTTTCATTTCACCATATTAAATAGAAACTAAAATCAACTTATTGCACATATATACACATTCCAACAAAAAGATTAACATCAAATCATTCATCTTTAATTCAAAAAAGAAATATCTCATTCATATTACAAAGTCAAACAATATTAACCAAGTTCTTATATGTCAAAATAATACGATAATATGTTCATTATACATGACATCATACAGTTACCATTAAGAATAAAAAATACCCTCATCCCTTACGAACGATCATTCAACTCTCCATCAAATTACCGTCGAAGAATCTCAGTGAGTTGTTCATACTGCATTTTTAGCATTTGAATCTCCCCTTCTTGACGCTCCACATTTTCCTCTAGTTTGGCTCTAGTCTGTATTTCTCCCTTATTGATGCTATAAGTGGCGTCTTTGTATTTCTGCTTTATTATTTCTTCAATAATTTGGATAACCAAACTAGATTATACCAATATTTATTTTATGTACTTTCTATTGTTTGCTTGGTATCCTTCAAGTTCAGATGCTGCGCAGTTAATGCCCCACTATATCTCATAGCGGATTTCTACCGCTACGATTTTTTCATATAGCCCCAAATATAGCGTTTTCATCTTAAGCCCCACTATTTTCGCTATATCTCATTGTTCCCGCTATATTCCGCTATTTCCGCTATATCTTCTTTACGAGAAATGAATTGAAAAATGACATTTGTACATTATAAAAATTATGAAATTAATTTAGTTAATTGAATTTTTAATATATTTTCAAAAATGAAAATTCTTTAATAGTCTACTACATTCAATTATGTTATATAAAAAAGTATTTGAATTAGTTAAGATCAATTTTAATTAAAAATATACCATTATTCACAGTCTGCTCATGTCTGCTCATGGAGACCCCAACCTTACCTTCCTTGTCCCCTCAGTAGTACCGTCTACCTTACCCTCTGCCAACACTGTTCCTTCACCAACCATACCCTCTGCCATTCTAGTTGACCCCTCTTCGTCCCTCTCCGACTCTCTGGTCCGTACCTCCGCTACTTCTTTGTCCCCAGCTGGTTATGCCCTAACCATTTCTCCTTCTTCCCCACCCCTCTTGGTTAACCCCCCACCTGATCCACCTGATCCCGTTCTAACTGCTCCCCCATCTCTTTCTCATGTACCTCCTGCTCCTCCTCCTTGTGAACGGGCATGGACTTCCTTGTTCAAGCATATTCCCAAGAATGCAGGGAAGTACATTCCCGTTCACTTGTCACCTTTTTACGAAGATGATGCTTTAGTGCCACCTGCTGATGTCATTGATGCTGGCACGACGGTTTGGAAAGATACTTTGGTGGGGTTCTTTCTTGATAAACCTCTTTCCTATACTGCAGTGATCTCCAAACTTAAACTGATTTGGAAACTTAAAGGCTCAGTGAAAGTTAAGTCTGACGGTATATTATTCTTGTTTAACTTTTCTTGTGCTGAGGACAGAGATAACATCCTTCAGTGTGATCCCATTATTTTGAACAAGAAGTTATTTATTCTTAAACCTTATGATCCTTCCATTAGCAACGTTGCTGGATCGGTAACAGCAGTTCCTGTTTGGGTTAGTATGTATAACCTTCCAATTTTTGCGTGGTCTCCACTTGGTATTAACTGGCTTTGTAGCCATCTGGGGAAGATGTTGTGCATGGACCAAATGACTGAAAAACAGGAAAGACTTAGCTTTGCCAAATGCTTAGTGGAAGTAAAACCGAGTAAGGAGCTACCAGAAGAATTTATGGTCAAGTTGGTTGAAGGTGGGCAACAGAAGATACATGTTCAATACATGTGGAAACCTGACATTTGTGTGTTATGCAATGCTTTTGGACACAAGACTGATGTTTGTAATAATAAGAAGGAAGAGTTGTTTGAGAACAAAGTGGAAGATAATAGTAAGACAATCAAAGAAAAAGAAGTGATAAAAGCTAAACCAAAACAATTGAAAAGAAATGAAAGACAGGCTGTTAAACGAAACTTTAAGGTTTGGCAACGTGTAACCAGGAAAAGGATGGATCCAGTAAACAAAAGTAATAAGGAAGAAAAGAGAGAAGATATTATAGAAATGCAGAGAGAAGTGAGTGAAGTTAACAAAAGTTGTGAACTTACTCACTCAGGAAAAATTGAAGTAGAAAAACAAGTCACGAGAGAAATGGATGAAAGCAACGAAAAACACGAAGAAGACACTGTGAATATAGTGGTAGGAATCGAAGGAGCTGTGGAGTGTAGTGAAAGTGAAACTGAAGGCAACCCACTGACATATAACAAGTTTGCAGTGTTACTTTCACTAGATGACGAGGAAAATGTCAGTGATAGGCAAGAAGAGGAAATGAACGTTAGAGATAAATGTCAATTTGTACAAAGTAAAGTGGATGCTAAACAACAGGAAAATAATATACAGAGACAAAATGAAGAAGAAGGCAGTAGCAAAACTAAAAAAGAGAAGCACAAGATGGTCCATACAAAGTTCAATACATGCAGGAGGGAAGTGGAAGTTGAAGAAAACAAAGGTGTTGGTGAAGCAAGTAAATGTGAATTGCTAGAGAGTGGTCTAAGGAAAAAGAACAACATCAAGTTACCAAAACACAGTACTAAATCACAAGAAGACAAGGAAGTGCACATCCCATGCACAGCAAAGCACACAAATCATTCTTCCAATACATTTAACCCTGACTTTAACTCATCCCCAAATACCCCTTTACCACACTTGTATTCCAATATCAAACCACCTCATGCTTTCAAAGCCCCGCCTTCTGCAGCTATCACTACTCTACCAACCAAACCTACCACTCCAACTCAGTCATTTTCCAAAATGCAAGAAGATTCTTCTAAACAAGCAGTGACCCCCCTATCAGCCACCATTCCTAATTACTTGTCTTCGAAACAAGCAGTTACTAGGAGTATGAAAATAGAGTTTCTCAACGCACAAATTGACCAATGATGCTACGCATTGGGGCATGGAATATACGCGGTGCACATCATGTAATTAAGCAGGACCAATGTAAGCAACTAATTTCTACTCACCAGCTGGCTGTCTTGGCAGTTCTTGAAACAAAATTGAACCTTGCCCTTTCTATCAAAGCTGCAGAGTACATCAATCCCAGGTGGAAATTCATACACAACCACAATGAAGCAACTTATGGTCGGATTCTGATCCTTTACAATCCAAATCTTGTCCAACTATCCCCAATCCTATCCACTCCCCAGCTAATACACTGCCATGCCTTAGATATCAATGAACAATCAACCTTCTATGTCTCCTTTGTGTATGCTTACGACTCTGTTAACACTAGAGAGTCTTTACTTTCTGTAATTCCTTCTCTAAGACAAAACACACATCCATGGTTAATTCTAGGAGATTTTAATTGCTGTCACTCTCTCTCTGATAGAATGGGGGGTAATCCCCTCTCCCTCAGTGAAATAAAGCCCCTTGCTGATGCTCTCTATGACTCTGACCTTGTCAAGATTAGAACTCTGGGCATGCAGTATACATGGAATAACAAAAGGAGGCATGGTTGTAGAACCTTCTCCACCATAGACCATTCATTCTCGAACCAATTTGCATATACTAAATGGCCTCTCCTGTTCAACCACATTCCACCTCCTCTCCTATCTGACCACTCTCCTCAAATCATCCATCTTCGTGAAGCGGACTTGAGGGGGAAATCAAATTTTAAATTTTTTAACTCTTGGACATCTGAACCAGACTTCAAAAACATTGTTTTATCTGCATGGAATTTGCCTAAAATTGGTAATCACTTGTATGTTTTGCAGGAAAAAATCAGGGAAACTAGGAAAGTCTTGAAACAATGGGCGCATAACAAGTATGGTGAAGGAGACAAGATGAGCACAGTGATTAAAAAAAGACTTACTGATGTCCAGACAGCTATGATGGCCTCTGTCAACAATGCTAATCTATCAGAGGAGGAAAGTGTTCTCTCTTTGCAATACCAACAAGCTTTAATTAAAGAGAGTGAGATGATCAGGCAGAAAACGCGAATAAAATGGAGAGAAAAAGGTGATAAGAATAGTGCTTACTTTCACGCTAGTCTAAAGGACAAGCAAACTAGTCAGAACCTCTCTACAATATATGACACTCAAGGTAATCTTCACACATCTCCACAAATGGTCAAGGAAGCTGTAGTCAGACACTTCTCTGAATTATATGGAAATGCTAATCACTTCGTGCCGAATATTGATCTTATTCCCAGTGACATTCTCCCTAGATTAAATTCAACTGATTATGACCTTCTCTGTAAGGAAGTAACCCCTGAAGAAATAAGAAATGCCATGTTTTCATTAAACACTGAATCTTGTGGAGGACCTGATGGTCTCAACACTCTATTCTATACTTCTTGCTGGTCTATCGTTTCTGCTGACGTTATCAATGCCATTCTCCTCTTCTTCAGAAAGGGTAAACTCTTCAGATCATATAACTACACTAACATAGCTCTTATACCCAAAATTAAAAATGCTCACTGTGTTAGTGATTATCGTCCCATCTCCTGTTGTAACACCATATACAAATGCATCACCAAGGTTATAGCTTCTAGACTCAAACTTGTGCTCCCCAATATTGTTTCCAAAAATCAGGCTGCTTATCTTCCAGGTAGGAGTATACTGGATCATGTTCTTCTTTCCCATGAACTCATCAAAAATTATAAGCGCAGGAACGTATCTCCTAGAGCTATGTTGAAGTTGGACATCATGAAGGCATTTGATATGCTGCAGTGGAATAGTATTGTCAGAATCATGGGATATATGAACTTCCCTCCTCATTTCATTGCTTGGATATATGAGTGTATTACGTCTCCTACCTTTTCAGTTACTATCAATGGCAGGAGTGAGGGTTTCTTTACTAGTGAACAAGGGATAAGACAGGGGGATCCCATTTCGGCTTATATCTTTATCATTGTTATGGAGCTCTTAACGAGAATGTTTGAGAGGATAATAGCACATGGAAATTACAAGCTTCACCCTGGATGTACTGAACCAATGATCTCTGCATTGATGTTTGCAGATGATCTTGTGGTTTTTTGTACTCCTCAAACCAACACTCTCACAAGCATAATGCACTCACTTCACGAATTTTACGAAATGACAGGGTTGAAAGTTAATCTCCAGAAATCTGACATCACCATTGCTGGTGTTAGTACTGAGCACTGTAGTGTTATCTCGCATATCACTGGGTTGTCCATAAATCATGATACTACCAGTTATCTTGGTCTGCCTCTAACTAGTTCTAGGATTACTGCTAACCAATGTCTTCCTCTTTTTGACAAAATTACAGCTAGATTAAACTGCTGGACTTCCAAGTTGCTTAGTCAAGCTGGGAGATTAACTCTTATAAAATCAGTGATATTCTCAATGCAAGTCTACTGGGCTAGAACGTATATTCTCCCCTTCAAACTGATTAAACTGATTAGAGGAGCTATGATGAGATTCCTATGGAAAGGCAGGGTTACAGGCAGATACATAGCTCCGATCAAATTTTGTTCAGTGGAAAGGCCCATGGACAAGGGGGGGCTGGGCATTCTCAGCTTAAAGAATTGGAACATTGCTGCTTTTGCAAAACACATAGACACTTTTTTTAATAGTACTGACAGCTTATGGGCTATTTGGTATGATAAGAACGTGATTAAGGGGAGAAGCATATGGAGTATGACTAAGCCTCAAAATTTGAGTTGGACGTGGCAATGCATTTTCAAACTCAAAGAAAAAGTTCTTCCTTTAATGCTATTGAACACGAATCCCATATATAGTGTGAATTTTTGGGAAGACCCCTGGTTGAAACCGGGTCTTATTCTTAAACGTCAACTTACTCACAGTGAAATGCAACAGTCTGGAATACATCAGGAAGCTAAAGTTCGTGATACTCTTTACAACCTCCAAAACACGCGCTATTCAACGTCTAATCCTAGGATACAACAAATATGGAACATGATACGTTGTCATAATGCAATCACTGATGTTACCAAGCGTATGGTTTGGGGCAATAAGAAGTCTGCCTACAGAATTGGAGACACATATGAATATCTGATGAAGAATGGTGATCGCCCTAAGTGGAGATGGTGCAAACGAACGTGGGGAAGAGACAGTAGCTTGAGACATGACCTAATGCTCTGGAAAGTGTTGAATGGTGCGATGCTAACATCTGCGAGACTTGCTAGTTTAGGTATGAGTATTGATAATCGCTGTAAGTTTTGCAATATTATGCCTGAGACTGTGGATCACTTGTACTTTGAGTGCCACTATATTCATCAAATCTGGAAAAGAGTTATGGCGAAGTTTCACAGGAGGAATGTATCTATAGATAACCTGAGAGAGTGGAGAAGAATTTACGAAAGCATCAATAGAAATAATGACAGAGGAAGAACCCTAAATGCAGTGCTAAAATGCTTTTTAACATCGGTTTGGAGGGAGAGAAATGCTCGGTTATTTGATAATGCAAACGCAAAAAATGACAGCAGCTTCAAAAGTTGGGTTTTGAGTGAAATTAGGGTTTGTGTGGGCCAACTGACTTATGCAATTGATCCTGGAATACGTGTTTCTCTTCTCTATAGCTTGTAATCGATGTCTTCTTTTGTTTTTGTTTGTTGTTGTTTGTTTTCCCCCTGTGCTTGCTGCGCCAAGTGTTCCCCGTTTTTCCATCTTCCTTGTGTTTGTTTGTCGTTCTTATTGGTGTAGCAATATATGGTCGAGGTCCATTTAACCTCGTCGGCCTTGCCAAAAAAATTATGTTATATAAAAGTTTTATATTTATTTATAGTATATTCGCACATGTTTTTATTTAAAATCATTTATATATTAATCGTATGCAATTGAATGCTAATTTTTCATTTAATCACATTTATATATTTGTAAAAACATCAAGTACGAGTTTTATATGTTATTTTAAAGTCATCCGCTACATCCCGCTATATCCTCGTTGGATCCCCCCCTATGACTATTTACACCTCCGCCGCATTGAATCTACCGAGCGCTGTAACTACACGGTCCAAATGCTTCCAACAGCTTTTTTGCAACAGCGACTTCATCAGGACTGCCACAGTACGTGAAATTGAAGAAGAAGAAAAATCAATTAAGAATAGTACAAAAATCCAAATAAAGCCGTTATTTTTTCCATTTATGGTTTTCCTATGTAGTATATAGTACCTTCCATTTGCTGCATCAGTTAAGAGAATGCGAAAATGATCTATAAATTCGTTAAACGTCCGCCTTGTTGGATATCCAACACAGCTAATCCAAATAGCCTCCATCACACCTTAAATTGCAGTAGAAACAGCAATTGAGCTTACACCAACTGACAGGGAGATAATCAAATAGGTACCACTCAGAATTTGCAAACATGTCCATTTTGCGCTCCATTTGCATGTATTGTTGGAAGATATGTACATCTCTATTGGAAAATAAACAGTGAGTGGCCAGAATGCTAAAGCTCCAAGCAACCCCACTACATCATTAAAGAACGGAAGCAACATTGATATCACAGTTGTTGTTGTACCAAAGGTTGATCTCCAAACGAGTCTGAACCGGTTGAGTTTGAAAGATTCGGCTGTGCAAATTTCACGAGAGATGAATTTGGAATCGGACCATCTTTTCAAGGCCAGTCTTTCTACGAATGCAAATAAGGGCTGGCAGAAGACTTGGTATGCACCAGCTAAGTGGATGACTATGGCTGCATTGGCAATGTCCAGGAGCTAATATGGGTTGTAGAATCCAAACCTGGTAAGAAGGTTATAGGGTGCTGAACTTCATATCCTAGACAACCGCATGGCATGTAGAAGACTCTGGTCGTGCTTGCGCTTATTAGTGTTGCTTTTTTCATTACTTTTGCTTCTGATTGTTGTGACGGAATTCAAACTCGAGACCACTCAAACCAAAATCCCAATGAAACGGAAAGCAAGATCGTGGTAAGAAGTGTAAAAACAACCCATCAATATCTCAATTCCAAGCAATCCAGTCCAATCCAAAAGCAATCAGAATTCCCAAACAAGCAATATATAAATTAAAACAATAACGAAAAATAAATCACAGCGATCTATAGTAGCTCCACTAGCGTTGTGTTAGTGTACATCCACTTTAAGGAAGAGCTTTTATTAATATCGATCGATGAGAACAATACAAAAGATTGATTACAATGATAAAAATTCTAATATAATTGATTTGTGTAGAAGAGAATTGCAAAAAATTAGGTTTTAATTAACCCAAATTAGTGGAAGTTAAAACCCTTGCAGTCGCTTTCTGTCACCTTCAGATTTGAAACTTGAAACTAGCTTATATAGAAGAATAAAAAAAATATAGACAAAGTTCCTAAATTGCCCATGCAAATATCACAAATCTTCACGTCAAGCTCATGCCAAAAAACTGACAGAAGTCACCACAGACATCTGTCATAATGAGACAGATGTCTGTCCAAGATCTCGGAAATTTTTTCCCTAAAACATCGGACGTCTGTCCAAAGTGAGATGTTTGTTTATACTCTATGGAATTTTTTTACACAAACTCAGACGTTTGACCAATAGGTAAGACGTCTCTCCTAAATCTTTGGAACAGGTCAACTATAGGTTTGTTGAAGTGTCAGGCGTCTGACCATTTCCTCGGACGTCTGTCGCTGTCACTTCAACCCAACTCTACCTTTTCACCATAACTTCCACCTCCGAGCTCCGATTTGTGAACCGTTTTCTACGTTGTCAAGCTACTTCCGTCATCTACAATTCTCCATGTAGTGTCGCCAAAATATAACACTGATGGTAGTGGTGCCTTTAATGTGTGATGTGATTAATTAATAGAGTAAGAATCAGTAATATAATAGTCGATTTATCTAGATGTATGGATATAAAAGAAGCGAGTGAATAAAAAATACCTAAATTTCTGCAATAAGAATAATAGAGTAGGAAATAGGCTAAGGCAATGTCGCCAAAAGCTTGCAGACTTCTCCATGTCTTTTGAGTTTCGGTGATGGGTCCAATACTGACTCCAGTAAGGCTTCCTTTGATTTCACCATTAGCTATATATATTGGATGAAAATGCATGTTTATCAATTAGCATACAAAAATCATGATTCCAAATTGTAGGAGTTCTTTATAAATAATTGAAAACTTACAAATAACTTGAACAATTCCAAGGGAAAGTCTAATAGTGGAGTAAGTAAAAGACATAACTGCAGAAAAACAATCGAAAGCCACCAAACTTGATCAAAGTCTGGAATTTGGGAGAAGATGAGCTCAATGATTCTAAATATCAACAAGCATGTTGTGTTGCCTTCTTTACAAGGGTTTTCATGTCCTTCCTTGTGAAAACGGTTTGATCTCTCAATAGCCCTGTATAATTTTATCAGTCAGTAAATTGCTTAATGCAATTAAACCTTATTACCAAAAGTTTTTTATGAGAAGTCAAAACTATGTAATTCAAAAAGTTATAACTACTAAATATCAGGTTTTTTTGTTTTTTATGAGAAATTAAAACTATTGATGTAATTCAAAAAATTTATAACTGAGTCAATTATTGCTGCTTCTGCCTTTACCTGCATGAATATTTTTGACTTGGTTCTTGGAGAATTTTTTCCTTTAGGAGGACTCTTGATATGAAATTCACCTTGCTATGACTACACATTTTTCTGTAGGGTAGAAGCATTAACTCAGTTTTGCATTCTATTTCTTCCATGTATGCAGAAACAATCTCATCCCGCACTTTTGAAACATGAAGATAACTCCCCACTAGAAATTTCCTCATTGGTGAATTTCAAAGCCCATTTCAATGCATGCTTGCTATTTTAACTGCCATTTACTGCTAATGCAACTGTTACTGTTGAAGAAGATAGTTGATCGTCATCCATTTTCACATATTCTTCTATTTCCATTTTCCAATACTTTCGAGCATTTAATTCGAGGAACAAAACCAACCACTTTCATCTATGTGCAAAGAGACATAAAATTTGTGCTTTTACTGATAAGAAACACCTGCAATTTTCATGTGAGGTCTTCCTCTTTTCTTTATATTATATAAGAATGCAAATTGATGAAGAGTAAGATTAATAAATAAAGGAAGTATAGAGAAATGTACATAGATTGATCTATAAGGAGAATATCTTAATTAGATGTCATATTCTGTAATTATCACCTTAAAAGTGCTTCCTTCCCACGACTTTCTTTTGTTATTTGATCAGTTGACTGACTTCTAAGAGATTAAGATGGGATTATGAATATGTCTTTGTTCACGTTGATTTTAGTTAGAAGATAACATTGCGATAATCCTGCCTGGTTTCTGGTAGTCGGCAGTGATAAATTAAATAAAGAACTTAAAAGCTTTTCAAAACCGACCGTTAGGGAGGTTTGCTTACTGTCACTGGCCAAAATCAATTTTTCTGAAGCCAAAAAAGGTGGATCTTATCTCATCGCGGTTTCCCTAACTCCTTTTACTTCGAGCATCAAAGATTCCAAATTCAAATCTATTATGATTTTCAAATTCCAAAATTTCAATTTCAAATCGACAATTTTGAAATGCTTTGATTAATATTTAAATTTGAAATTCATATTTTCAAATTGATTAATATTTAAATTTAAATTTTTTAACGGTTTGCTTACTGTCACTGGCCAAAATCAATTTTTCCGAAGCAAAAAAAAGTGGATCTCGTCTCATCGCGGTTTCCCTAAAAACGTGGATCTTGTCTCATCGCGGTTTCCCTAAACTTCCTCCTTTTACTTCGCGCATCAAAGATTCCAAAATCAAATCTATTATGATTTTTAAATTCTAAAATTTGAATTTCAAATAGACAATTTTGAATGCTTTGATTAATATTTAAATTTGAAATTCATATTTTCAGATTCAAATCTCAATTTATTATTTTCCAACATATTATCACTTAATGTTTAAGTAATATTAACAAAAATTTTAAATGTATATTTCTTATCAAAGTTATACAATCGAACGGTCGGTTTCTCCACCGTTGTGCGGTTATACTACTATACCAAACATAGCAATGGCCTGAAGTAACTTCCAAACATTTTCATCTTTAAAAGAACATAAAAGAGAATTCAAGGTTTTATTAGGAATATGGTGACTATAACATTTCACGCGTCGAGCTATTACTAGATTTCAACAGAGCATGTTTAGATCAAATAGGCAAAAGACACATTAATTCTCAACAACCATTCAAATTCAAACGTTCTACTTAATTGAAAACAACTCTTGTTTACTGAAAATTGCAAAACTAAAAATAAAAAGATAACATTGATACCAAAAGATTGTAACATTAATTATTACTCGTAACAAGCAGAAGATCCGATCGCCGCCACCACTTTTTACACAAAATAACTGAGCTCCAAACTTAAAATTCAAACATAATTAACAGTATGCATTAAAAGAAATAAAAATCAAACAGTTCAGAATCGCTAGATCTATAATAGAACCAAATCATGCCCTCTCACCTCTGATCCTGCTGGCAAGCTGAATATCCTTGGGCATGATGGTAACCCTTTTAGCATGAATCGCACATAAGTAAGTGTCCTTGAACAATCCAACAAGATAAGCCTCTGCCGCCTCCTGAAGAGCAAAAACAGCAGAGCTTTGAAACCTTAGACCGGTCTTGAAACCTATGCGATTTCACGTACCAACCTCTGAAACGGGAGTTTCCTTATCAAAACTCGGTGCTTTTCTCGTACTTATGGATTTCACGTAGCACGACGGTTCCTGGCCTGAATCGATGAGGTTTCTTGACATCGCCAGTGGACGAAGCAGATTTGCGAGTAAGCTGCCTTCAACATCGCCTCATCGAGTTGCCTCCAGCACCGCCTCGTCTGATTTAATTTTGTGTTTTGGGGATTAGCCTCGCCGCCATTTTCTGAAATGTTCTTTTTCGTCCCGTGCGTGAAGAAGAGCTTAGCCAATGAAGATTAGGGTTTTTTTTTTCATTGAATAATTGGGGGTTAGGAGGATACGTACAGGGTAAAATTTAGAAAAAAATCTACATTTTTGTTGTACCGAGGAATAAGGATGTTAGGTCTTTCTTACGCCAGTTTGGATTTGTAGAAAATTATCTGAGACTTTGAAAATGACGTAGAAGATTCTTTCCATCCTTTCTACGGCAAAATTTTACGTAGGAGATTTTCTTTGTCTTTTCTACGCCAGTCTGGATTTGTAGAAAATTAACGGAGACGTGAAAATGGCGTAGGAGATTATCTATGTCTTTTCTACGTTATAAGTTTGGTGTAGGAAATTTCCTATGTCTTTCCTACACCAACTTCAATATGTAGATTTTTCTACGCCTCTTTCTATCTATTTTCTACGTCTTTCCCATGCTCCGTCTTTTGGAGTATGAAATTTTGCATCAAAAATTGACGTGTTTTCTAGTAGCAACACACACTCACACAACCAACACTTAGGCACATAGGTATATAAACTCGCGCTTCCACTGTCACACACACAAGATTATGCATACACACGCAACACAACCCATCATATTGAAATTTTTTTGTTTGAGGAAGTTTATTTAATTTGTTATGAATTTTCAAAGTAGAGAAGGTTTACTTGCTTTTTGCTTCCAGGAAAAAATGGTGTGTGATGAGGAAAAGATGCATGTATATTATGGTGATGAGAGAATTCTAGAATATAATTTGGGTTAGGATTGAAGTGTGGGCCCAGGCCTGAGTCTTAAAAAATAACTAAGTAATTATGTATATGTTTTATTTTCTTTTATTCATAATAAAAATCCTATTTAATTAAATAAATATCCATTTCTATAAAAATTACTTCTTTTCAAAACTAATGCTTTTATTTCAACTATACTACCTCCACGAAATTTATTTTCCTCATTTTCAATTTATTTAAAATTTTAATATTATTTATCCATGACTTAAATCCTTCTATTAAATAATAATTTCAAAACAAATTTTATCAAACAAATATATAAATTCCTATTTAATTAAATAAATTACTATTATTAATTCAAAATAATTATCACATAAAATCAAGTTGTTACAGACTTCCTCCCTTAACGATTGCGTCTTCGTAATTTCCATAGGAGAAAGTTATAACAAAACTACTATCACCCTACTTTATAAAATACTTACTTCAAATTTCTTATTAAATATGAATTTTCACGATTTTCATTTTACTCATAGTTGAAGTTCTAAAGAATTTTTTTTCTCAATTAAATCAACTTAAATTTTTTTTTTTGAACTGGTACTTTATATACAACAAATCATTGAGACAACATATCCCATGTCAAATAAACGTTCGAAAGCAAGTTTCGAACTTGTGACATCCTACACCAAAGCCGAATCAATTAACCACTTGGACAAAGGTGCTTGTCAACAAATTCTTTAAAACAAAACTTTATCAAAAAATTCTTTTACTAAAGTTATTAATTCATAATTTATTATAAATAATTTTCCAACATATTTATTAAATTTAAAACATCTTAGATAAAAAAAATTCTAGTTACCCTTTCATTTCGAAGCTCTCTTTATTGTACATATCTTCGTACCTTTCCAAAACACTATTTCAAATAATACCCCTTTCATACCATATGTTAATACTTTATCTAAACTCTTTTCATAACGTATTCAAAATATTACTTCAATATATTATTTTTCTTTTAGAAATTCTCAAAATATAAATGACGCTTTCTTTCAAAATATTTCATCAATATATATATGTGTGTGTGTGTGTGTGTGTGTGTGTACGAGTATGGTGGCACGTCCGTTGGACGTGTGCGTAATAGGAAAAGAGCAAATTTTCTCTTTGTTACAGTTGTCGTGTTGTCAGAGAGTATTGTAAAGTGTTTGGTAGCTGTAGGGAAAAGGGGGAAACGATATGGCAACCAAACAGAACTAAGGTATTGTAAAATAGAGTAAGGTTAGAACTGATGTGGATAAGGCCGTGTTAGTTAATCAACCTTTGAATTGTGTAAATTAGTTAAGGTTCGGTTTATAAGAAGTGAGGTTACCCATATCTCTGATTACGTAAAGCCGTACTAAAAATTTTCTTCTGATAAGGAAAACACATGGTTAAGCAATTTGTTACTTAATTGTTGTATTTAGAAGAGGGATTTAAAAATGAAAGTGCGGTAATGTAAGTGCAGTAGGGAAGAAATAAGTACTTAATTTTTGTCCAACTAAAGTATATGTGTGAATTAACTGACGTTTCATTGTACATAACAATATTAGAGCCTGTGTAGGTCGGTGGAGTAATTGTTCCAACTTCAACCTAATTTCATATTTGCTTGTCTGTGTTAATTTACCGCCGAGAATTTTATGTGTACTTGCTGTTAATTGTTCACTTCCATTCGTGTGCACAGTATAAAATTTGATGATTTATGAAGAATCATAAATTGTTGTTGATTGGTATAAAAGTTTTTTAATTGGCTGAGTTACTGTGCAGTTTTGAAAATTCCTTTCAGATTTTAACCTTTGGTAAATGCAGCTTGTAAATAAACGAATACTGCGTATACTTTTTTTCAAAGAAGGAA
This sequence comes from Allium cepa, assembly GCA_030765085.1. NCBI lineage: Eukaryota > Viridiplantae > Streptophyta > Magnoliopsida > Asparagales > Amaryllidaceae > Allium > Allium cepa. Next base: position 859,381,038 of record CM060940.1, read on the forward strand.
TGGAGGTACAGGCAAAGAAATGAATACTGAATGTGTATCGTAGGAAAAGAAAAAATTGGTCTGTGTAGTACAAATAAAAGGTATAGGGCATTGCATGGTAAGTAGATATTGATGATGTAAGTGGTGTGAAATGCAGTAAAAGAAACATTGGAATGTAATGGTAAATAGAACAAAATAATTGGAGATGAAGCATGGAGTTGATAGGTCACGTAAGTTGGTAGAGCAGACAACTGGTTGTTAATGTTATGGAATAAAATAAGCAAGCGTTACAGTAAATAGTTGGGTAGACGGACAATAGATTATACAGAGTATTAAATTTTATAAGGCGGAGGAGTTATGGCAGCTACTTTATTGCCAGTTGCAGATTGGGAAAATATGAGGTAGAGTAGAAAGATGAGCAAATGTTGTAGTAGCACGCAACACGATTAGTTGCAGATTGGCCTTTGATTGTTGATTATCAAAACGATTCAGGTATTTTATTCAAATTTCTTTACAAAATTAGATTAGAGATTTTTCAGTTGAGAACTTTTATATTAAAAGAAACAAATATATTTTTCCATTTCAATACAAATAAATTAGATGTACCATAAATGACAATGAAACTCAAGTGGCATAGTAAAAGGTAAAAGCAAAAGTGTATAATGCATACCCCTGTCCATTGGACATAATTAGTTCCAAAATTTTAAAAAGATTGGAGTTTCAAAAATAAAAAATAAAAGTACATCATAGTATATAATTTATCAAGATGCTTGTATCAGTCTATATTTTCTTCCAAGAAACCGTCGGCCGAGTTTCCTAAATTCTCAAAAATGAATGGCAAGATAAGTTGCACAAATAGTAATATTCAGTGTATTACATATGGAAGATAATCTGTACAAATAACAAATATTATTGTAATATTAAAGGAAATGCTCATAATCAATTGTATTGTAATCCATGTGGGTAGGAAACAACAATGAGTAACCTACTTTTTCTAAATCAAAAACTGGTAGTCACAGGCCACAATCATCGATGAATTCATATGATGACTCTGTAAAAACAGAAATTTCTATTAGTGTTGGTACTGAAATTATTGACATGTATTTGACCTCAAAATAGTATTTTATATTAGGAAAACATTCTAACCGACTTTTATTTTAGTAACTTGAATATACAAAGATAGTAGGGACATAAAACATATTATCTAACTTTTAGATTAGAAGAAAAAAAAATTTCCCATTTCAATGCTAATAAAATTGATTTACCATAAATGACAATGAAATTCAATTAGAATAGCAAAAGGTAAAAGCAAAAATGTATAATGCATACCCTTATCCATTGAACATAATTAGCATCAGAGTACAATTTGAATTAGTTAGAAGTATTAGGCATGATCTGAAGAATAAAGTACTACAATAAAGTCATAAGACATGAACATACGATGCTGCAGAGGTATGGATGCAAGGCATAATTATTGGCTAAAGCATTGTTTCTATGAGTCATGTGCAAACTGTCAAACTATACAAAATTAGAGGAAATTTATGTGAGCTAAGTTTGCAGCCTAAACCATTGGAACTGAGTCAGCAGTAGTGAACTGATGTGAACCGACCACTAAGAGTAAAATGAGCAGAGCCGAATTGGAATACCTGAACTGCAGTGTTGAAAGTAGAGACAACAGTCGTAATAAAATACTGGAGAAACTGCGAGCAATTAAGACCTGCAGTTTGAAGGATAGAGTTGTGGTACTGCTTCCGTAATAATGGTCAAGCTATGATATTGAAATATGTGGTGCACAGTTTGAAAAGAGTGCAACATCAAGAAAACTAAGGTAAACCAACGGACAAAGTGGAAATGAGCTCCTGAAAGCTAGTGTGTGTCACACATGCATATACGTCATTTTAATTGTTATGTGTGCGTGTCACGACAAATGGATACATTTTTTTTATTCATATTAGAATACTAAGAGAAGCATATGGTTACAATTTTTTTTAAAGCGTAGTGAATAACTGAGTCGGTCCCTGTTCCAAAAAATAGTAGAAAAACCTTTATAATGCAAAGTGTCGTAGAGTAAACAGAGATGAAGTGCTGAGTGGTATGACTTGTGCAAAAAATAGTACGGTTAAATATACGAAACAAACGCAGTAATAAGTTAACAGCTACATTTCTATTTCAAACATCAATTTCACCCTCAAAATAGCATCTTTATCATGGCTAATTTAAAAGAACATGCTATTAAATATGTTACAAATCATAGTGAAATCGATTTTGATTCACATCAATAAATCTGATGAACCACGTACGTCTATATATCTATATGCCAATAAATAAGATGAAATAAAGTACTTCGTTAGACGTGAAAATTAAAATAGTAATTTATTTGTTACTAAATCAAATATTGGGAAACCATGTATCCTCTACTTATGAGAAGCATGAAAAAGGCTGATAGAAGGAATTTAATATTGATTTTGTTTTTGCCAACAATGTAAAAATGGAATGAAATGTGCTAACATAAATTTATTCAAATACCAATATTTAAGTCTATGAATAAATAAAAGTACCTCCACTATAAATAGGCAGCATATTTCTTAATTTCATTTCATATTATATTTTCGATCAATATGAAAAACCTTTTTATACGATTTATCACTCAAGAATAAAGGTGTAATGATGGCAATAAAGTATGATTGTAATTGAAGCATAAGATAGATAGACCTGAATTTATGATATAAAAACATGTAAAAGTATTAAATACTAATGAATACATATGAATTTGATGTAAGATTGTTTAGACACAATCTAACTTGTATGGAAAGTACTGCCTTTAAGATGGATTTCTTACTATTAGAAACATGGATAACAAAATTTTACGGTAAATATCAAGCATAAACTTTCAAATAGCAAAGGGTATTTAATCATTGTGTTAATAAAAGGAAACATGAAAAAGGAATTTTATTCAATGAGCATGTTGTTGCATGTTATGTCTTGATAAAAATGGTATTATTATTTGAACATAGCAGTAATTGTAATTGAAAAATTAAGAGCTGACAAGAGCATTCAGAAATGGTTTGCGTTAGATATAGAAATTAGAAAACTACTCCCAAAGGATGTAATGCACTGTCACTAAAATTCAAATGGTGAAGTAGCATCAGCATATTATATAAAAATTTAAAGTTCAAAGGAATGACCATTAGTACGGTTAAATATACGAAACAAACGCAGTAATAAGTTAACAGCTACATCTCTATTTCAAACATCAATTTCACCCTTAAAATAGCATCTTTATCATGGCTAATTCGGAAGAACATGCTATTAAATATGTTACAAATCGTAGTGAAATCGATTTTGATTCACATCAATAAATCTGGTGAACCACGTACGTCTATATATCTATATACCAATAAATAAGATGAAATAAAGTACTTCTTTAGGCGTGAAAATTAAAATAGCAATTTATTTGTTACTAAATCAAATACTGGGAAACCATGTATCCTCTGCTTATGAGAAGCATGAAAAAGGCTGATAGAAGGAATTTAATATAGATTTTGTTTTTGCCAACAATGTAAAAATGGAATGATATGTACTAACATAAATTTATTCAAATACCAATATTTAAGTCTATGAATAAATAAAAGTACCTCTACTATAAATAGGCAGCATATTTCTTAATTTCATTTCATATTGTATTTTTGATCAATTTGAAAAATCTTTTTATACGATTTATCACTCAAGAATAAAGGTGTAATGATGGAAATAAAGTATGATTGTAATTGAAGCATAAGATAGACAGACCTGAATTTATGATATAAAAACATGTAAAAGTATTAAATACTAATAGAATACATATGAATTTGATGTAAGATTGTTTAGACACAATCTAACTTGTATGGAAAGTATTGCCTTTAAGAAGGATTTCTTACTATTAGAAATATGCATAACAAAATTTTACGGTAAATATCAAGCATAAACTTTCAAATAGCAAAGGGTATTAAATCATTGTGTTAATAAAAGGAAACATGAAAAAGGAATTTTATTCAATGAGCACGTTGTTGCACGTTATGTCTTGATAAAATGGTATTATTATTTGAACATTGCAGTAATTGTAATTGAAAAATTAAGAGCTACTAAGAGCATTCAGAAATGGTTAGCGTTAGATATAGAAATTGGAAAACTACTCCCAAAGGATGTAAATGCACTTTCACTAAAATTCAAATGGTGAAGTAGCATCAGCATATTATATAAAAATTTAAAGATTAAAGGAATGACCATATAATTTAAACATCTTTTATTATACCATTAAAAGCCATAGCATGACATTGAGCAGTTTTCACTTTTGATAACTCAGTCATTCAAATATCGGACTTGGTAAGAGCAAATTCTTTCCTTTTATTTATTCCACCATTATGTATAGTTTGCTTATAATCCCTCAACGTTGAATCAAACTAAATAAATAACCCTTTATTATCAACTCTCAAAAATTTTGTTAATTACAAACTTTAAGAATGAAAGGGCGTGAATGAAAAATAAAGTACCTTGGTTTTTCCATGTTCTTGTTAGCCATTTTTTCTTTACCAAATCCTCATTATCCCCTGCACCATCCATTTGTTTCCTATATATAAATGGGAAAGATTTATTACCCAAATGAATGAGTGACTGTTTTCTAAATGAACAAAGCCAGACAAACAATGTGTATATTAAACAGTATTCATTGTTAATACTAAAAAATATTCATTTATGCATACTATTGTGTTTAGGAGAACATTCAACACATGCTGCTACATCAATTTGTTTCTTAAGTTCATTGCATTGAGATAACTTTATAGTAAATGTTTAAATGTATCATATCAATAGAATAACAAAGGTTAATGATACATAACTAATCATACATCAAATTTATACTATTTGACGTTTAATGCTAAGAATCACAATATTCACCGAAATGCTTTATACTATTGCTGGAAATATGAAATGTAAGGCAACTATTTAGTTTATCCTAACCTATTTAGGGAAAGCTGAATTCTCAAATCAACTACTACCAAAAGGAAACAAATAACACACCACTGTTAGGTAAATGAAACATACATAAACCTGACTTTTTTCGTCATTGAATCATAGATATAGTAGAAACATATGGGAGTAAATCATGAACATTTAGTTCGAACAAAATATAAACTAAAAATTAAATGGTACCTTAGCCAAACCCTTTTTTGCTGTAGCTTAACGCAAACGCCATAAGGCAACTATTCTGAAAACAATCACAGAGTATGTACTGATTTTGAATCTAAATACAGGCGACTTTGAATAGGAACATATCGAAGTCGATTAAAAATTCTGTTTAATCAACATTTCAACAAACATCATACTTGCAATAGTAACAAAGGCAGCAAAGCACTAACTAATACATTACGATGTTTACAGAAATAAAAATGTCATGAGGTGTACTTGGAAAAAATAAATTTGAGCATACTACTCGTTATAAAATTGATAGTAAAATAATATGAGTGGATAAATAAAATCATACCTGATGAATTACAACCCACTTAATATCACCGACAACTTGTTTACTTTCTATACGACCAACTGCATACAAATTGCCTTTTCTGATTACTCTTGGCTGTAAAATTGTAATTGCTATTGATCGTCTTCAATTAGGGGAAAAGGAAAAATAAAAATAAAGAGTCAATCAATCTAGAGTTTAGCTATCAAAACTGAAATGACTAAAAAAACCAAGTACAAACAAAAGATATCAGAGATATGAAATAGAGGTAGGAGAAAGTATGTCAATTAATTCTGTTTTAATATTTAGCTTGTGAACAAAAAATATTCGAACAACATTACTTTTTAGAATCGTTAATTTAAGAAATGGAGTTGGGGGTAGTGACGTGGGGAGAAAGACATACCCATAGTATTTACGTCGGGAAATCAATTTGCAAACAAAAGGAGCAGATAAATTTGGCAATTCGGCAGCCATCACCTATTCAAGAAATGACTTACGGGTCCCTATTTTTGATGTTGTTATAAGAAAAGTTCTTGTAGATATAAATATGTAAATTTAGTCCCTATTTCTGACGAATAGAAAACGCAAGGTGCTTTGCACTTTTCTAACAGAAAATGCAAGCTAAATTGCAACTTTTAGACTTTGAATTTTTTTTTTAATTATGAAAATTTTAGAACTTTTGAAATTTTTGAAAAGCGTAACTTAACTCGCGTTTTCTATCAGGAAAGCGCAAGCTAGTTTACGTTTTTATTTTGAATTTTTTTGAAATGTTTGAAAAAATTTAAAATTTTTGAAAAATGCAAGTTCAACCTAGTTTGTGCTTTTTGATTTTTAAATTTTTATAATTTTCTAAAATTTTGAAATTTTTGAAAAGCGCAAGTTAACTTGCACTTTTTATTAGAAAAACGCAAGCTAGGTTGCGCTTTTTTATTTTGATTTTTTTTTGAAATTTTGAAATTTTCAAAAAAAATTAAATTTTTCGAAAGCGCAAGTTAACTTGCATTTTTTATAAGAAAAGCACAAGATAGTTTGCGCTTTCTGATTTAAAAAAAATAGGAACTTAATTTACGTACTCATTATCATAGGGACTTTTCTTACAGCAACATAAAATATAGGGACCTTCGGTGCAAAGTCCCTCACCTATTTCTCTCACCGTGCCTCTTCCTCGACGATCCAACTTAAGACATCTGGAATTCGTAGAGAACAGTCTAACCTCCATTGGAAAGCCTAATCTCTGATTTGGGCAGAGAAAATAATAAGTGAGATAAGAGTACATTTATACAGTTCCAAAATCAGCGAATAAAATTGCAAATGAAAAAGTTCAAAGCAAAATTGCAAGAGTAATGTAAACGCGAAAGTAGGTCTATGGCGGTCGAAACCGTAGATCGACAGCCATCGGTGGTGGTTTTAGGAGGTAATTTCATGTTTTGATTTGAAGAGCGGTGGATGATTTGTAGGAGAAGATGGGGGGTTTTGAGCAAAGCAACCATAGTTATGAAGTCATGGTGTAAGCGTGTGGGTGAGGCCGAGAAATACGAATGCTCATGTCGAAGTAACCGCCGTATGCGTGTGAGAATGCCAAAACTAACCGTGGACAAAAATTTCTGAGTGAAGTGTCAAAGTGGGTATTTTGGTCAGTTCGAAAAAGGCTTCACTTTGACTGTTTGACTCAAGGTTTTGCTTTATAGTATAGATATATATATATATTATGATTCAAAACCATAAACTTGCTTTCATTTAAATATTTGACTAAAACCATTACAATATTAAATCACGTCCAACAATTCAAAGAATATCAACCTGTATTAAATTTTAAAACTACTTTACAATATACAATATAAACTTATCAATACCATATTATAAAATACAATCCTTAAATTTCCCGGCGGAAACTTCAACATTGAAAATATGCAAGGAATTAATGTCAATAATTACAAATTTAACATAAATAAATATCAATCAATCAAACCCAAATATAAACAACATCAATGTGTTTATTGGAAAGTAATCCTTACCTTTTCGCTACGTATTCTGATCTCTAACGGATCGGTACACACTAATTTATACCAAGCCACCGAAGATAAATCGTTTTATAATTCATACATAATAGATGTTAATAAAATATATTTTATGTACAAGATACAAATACGTTCTCAGATGATTGCTCCAGTAATCATCATACACGAAGTAACATGTATATACTTATATTATATCTTATTAAAACTAAATTCCCAACACTCCCAAGGGACTATGACCCTAAATCTCATCTAGGCCAATGACCAGTGTCTCTTCTATAAAACCTTGCTCCGATATCATTTGTGACACCCACCTCTATACCTATACTACCCAAGAGTATTACAGAGTAATACTATCAGATAACATGGAGAATGAGGTGATATTGGATACACACATGAATATTCCATTAGGTTAACACTAGCATGTACTATAACATCAGATAAATAACTCATATATACATATACAATATCAGTACAAAGCAATATACATGTGTACTTCCAAGACAGAACAATACACAATATATATAGTAAATACAGAGAACACAGGGTCAATCGCAGTGATAACATATAATATAATATATATAATGTATGATACTATTTAAATACAATTATCTCCAATGTCAACCATCTCAATAAAATAAGACAAATAATCAATATACAACTCGGTATCAACTATATATAGTAAATTCATGACATATTAATGTTATATAACAATCCCTAGTACAACTTCTCTAAATCCAGGAATAGATGCTGGCCAAGTCGTCTCTATTCCTAAAATATCCCAGATTGACCTGAGTATTATAAATAACACACGGGTTAGACTATATGTATGTAGATAGGTGACATTATAACGTAAATTATAATGTTATTGCATGTTACTAAAATTGCAAGATGTACCATTCGAAAACATATGAACAAGCTGGATGTTCACAATGTCCTTGGTCCCAATTCGACAATTTATAACCTACGAATCTTGCAGGAGCTAACAGATGGATACACATATTGCATGTAGGCCGCTTTGGATACAGTTGAGATATAATTGTAAATGTAAAATAACTGCTAATACATCAATTTTATGTTAATTGAATATCAGTTTCATTAGTATATTATTGTTAATTATATAGTCCAAATATCATTATTGTTTATTGTATAAATCAAGTATACCAATGTTATATTAATGTTATATTAATCATGAATGATTACTTATTATATAAACCCACTATTGGTTTTTGGGGTAGTTGGTCCAATTGTTTTGGATAGTTTTATGATACTCTACCTCTTGCTTTAGTAGTTAGGCTGTAGACTAGTCCATTTGCCTATTTCCTACAGATTGAATCTCCCAATTCCTTTGATCATTCTCTCATTTTCTCCCTAGCTGAGAAGTGGTGGCCTACCACACAAATTCCATTTTCCAGATTTTGAGCATGGCGTTACTCCAACTGATTTTTATATGTTAATTAGCATTAAGATAAGAGGTCCAAATAGGATGCCTTTTGCTTTTGATGATGCATATGAGTATCCTGTGTTATACATAGTATATCTACCCCATTTTGATGGTGGGCTGTTACTTTCAGTGCTATTGCCTTGACATACTTACAGTAGCACATTACAGATCATATGGGCGTTGATGCAAGGAGTTATGTTATCATTAGGTCCATTCATCTATATTTATTTGGTTCAACATACTTTTTTAAAAAAAGGGACCATTAGATTAGGGTATCTTGCAGCAATAGTCGATCTAGATCGGCTCTATACAAGGAATATCTATACTTTAATGTTTGTACATAGCTCTCGACTCTTACGCTCAAAGGGATGTGAAGCAGATGTTTAGGTTTTGGCTTATTTTTCCATGTTGGTACTACGAGTACACAACAAACATGCATCACCACGTTATGATGACAGCTATCTAAGAGTTAGAGACATATTTTCCACTCATAAGATGATGGAAGCGTCTACAATATGTTTCTCATGCATTAGGAAAGGAAAGATTTGATGGAGGTCCGCTCTCAGATTGACTTAAGGTATAGGATAACATTTTACGGGTGCTATGGGATGTATATTGGATCCACTTGACACAAATCGGCTAGATGTTTGGTGTTCATCCTCTTGCTATTGCATATCATGCTTATGGATGGAGGATTGCTTTGCATACACTGGTCTTTTTCCTATTTGGCATTTGGGAGAGACGTTGATTTTAGACGACTGATGAGATACATATTCTATGAAATCCTTTATCATGCAAGGACATCTTTGAGACATGTTGGGCTATTGGATCGTAGTATATATTGGCTCTGGTACTGGCTGTATGGGTAGACGCTTCTATATTCTTCTTAGCTAATGGTGATTTCGACATTTATTGGGCCAGAGTTTCTTTCTGACACTTCATGATATCCAACTGTTCTTGTGGAGTGAACTACGATCATGTAATCCCTCATTTAACCTTTGGTAGAGTTTAGGCGACTCCATTTTCTTTTAATCCCATGCCATCATAGTACTCGCAGCAGTTGATGGATTTTGGTCTAGATGCCTATTTTAGAGCATATGACATTAGTGGTACTCTTGTCAAGCAGCCCATAGTTTATCCTCCATAACAGAATATTCCTGCTATCCCTTCAGCTGGATTATACCCTCCTTCCGAGGTAATAAAATAATTTAGTAATTTATTGTGAATTCTAAGTTAAATGTCTTATACTCAAATATGGTTTTTTAATTACAGTATGCAACTATGCTAGATGAGTATAGACGATATATTTCTATGCTTCAGCATATGTCACTATCTCATTCTCAAATGCTCAGTTAGAAGTATATAGCGTAGAAACAGCTTCTGCAAGCACATATCGATAAGCTACAAGCTCTGCTGGCGGTAGTCTAGGTGGAGGATGGTAATCCTGCTCATTTTGATGATTTACGTGATGATGATGACAACTTTGATGATGATGGTGGTGGTGTGGTATGCTTGGGACGATTGTATAGGTATCTAATTATGTATAGACATGTATATTATTTCTTTATTATTGTTATAATCACATTTTGTTGTTTATATGGACATTTGTTATGTTACTGATTTTATTATATGGTCATTACTAGGATGATGTACAATGATATTATTTATATGGCGTTATTGACTCTATTATATGGACATTTGTTTTGTTATTGATTCTATTATATGGCCATTGTTGGCAATGTACAATGATATTGTTCATATGGTCATTATTGATTCTATTGTATAGACCTTTATTCTGTTGTAGATTCTATTTTATGGTCGTTGTTGGCATAATGTACAATATATTGTGTGTACGACCGCTATTGATTCTATTATATGGACATTTATTCTGTTATTGATTTTATTATATGGCCATCATTGGCATGATGTACAATGATATTGTTTATATGGTTGTTATTGATTCTATTATTTGAATATTTATTATGTTATTGTTTCTATTACATAGCCATTATTAGCATGATGTACAGAATTATGTACTTCTTCTTTCTTTCAAACCCTTATAAATAACATTGATATTGTTCTTTATTTGAAAATCACTTACTAAGTTTACATAGGGAAAAACTAATTTCATTTTTACATAGTGTCAACCAATGTATGTGCATCTCCTTATCCCATATGACCTACTAGGGTAGAAATAACTCCTCTATAGTAGCAACAAGGAGAGGTTATAATGGGTGACTAGCCAACAATCTATTGTTTCTGTGCTTATGAATTCCTATGGAAGTTGTTAAATATGGCTTTGATGTTGGATGTCATTATCTAAGATGTTGATTCCATATATGTGAATTTCATAAGTGGATCGATAACCATTTACCTCAACATGCAGTTGACTACATAATGGAGATGCAAAAATAATTAGCCTCACTACAAAATCAAATCGAGCATTAGTTCAAGAGTGAGAGACTTACCGAAGAGATGAACCTCAACATGTTTTACTGCGACTGTGGTCTTGTGGCTCATGTTAGCATTATGACAATAGCAGATCCAAGTACCAGACATCATTTCTTCATATGTTCCCAACGTCGGTGTGGGGTCCACTATTGATTCGACAAGCCACTCCCTTGAAGAACTGAATAGTTAGTCTCAAACTTAAGGAATGAGATTACACTGCTTAAAAATCAGCTTACATCAAATTTTATTTGACATAATTAATCATTATTTGTGTTTCTAGCCTACAATGTATCATGTACCCCCTTATTATTATTTTATTTCCGTAATTTATCATGTAATGTGTTCTATCTCTACAATGCAATATATCGTGTACCCTTTTGTTTATTTGTATTCTTGTTGAAAACACTCTGAAATAATGTGTTAAAGTTGAGTTGACAACACTCTGCAATAATTATCTATACATGCTACAAACTTTATCAAAAAAGATTCCATAACACCATGTCTACCGTATAATGTTAAACTTGAGTTGACAACAATCAACAATAATTATTTACATATGCCACAAACTTTACTAAAGCAGATTCCATAATGCCATGTAAAATTTGTACAGTATACCACCCAATTTGTTAAAGTTGAGTGATAAACTATGCAATAATTGTATACCCATGCCGCAAACTTTGCAAAAGAAGATTTCACAATGTCATGTCAAATCGGTATTATATACCAAACAATGTATTAAATTCAAGTTGACAACACCCTGCAATAATTGTCTACCCATGCCACAAACTTTACCAAAGAAGATTCCAATTCATTTAAATAAGGAATCCAACATTCATCTCAAATATTACACTATAAACTTCATCATTTCTCACACATCAAAGGATTATATATTAAAATGAATACTTCTTCTTTACTCAAATATGTTACGGTGTTCAATAGTGATCCGAAGAGGAAGACATTCTCCAAGAAGAAGATGAGAAAATGCAAGAAATAGTATACCTTTGCCAAGAAGATTATGGCTCCACATTCAGAAAGCATGATGGATCGGTCTTTGGTCAGTAACATATAAATCGTAATCATTTTGCATTCCATAATACTCATATGTAATACTACTTCAACAACAATTCCACATATGGGATAGATATGTTTCTAAGAAGCTACGGAATGCAAAGAGATTTATTCTTAAGGATTTTGGTATGTATTCAGAACAATAATAAATACTTTATTCATAAGAAAAATGCTTCAAAAACGCAGGGTCTAAGCGAACATCAAAAATGACTGTCGCATTAAGGAAGTTAGCTTATCGCACCCCTACAGATGTGCTAGACGATGCATTCTGGATTATAGAGAGTACTACATTGGAAACCCTCAAAAGGATCTATCAATATGTATTATATGTTTATGGCACTGAGTATCTCAGATCTCCAAATGAGGATGATGTTGTATGGATTAGAGAAATGCATAAAAGTAAAGGACAACCTAGAATGTTGGGAAGTCTCAATTGTATTTGGGAATGAAAGAAATGCCTCAAAGTATATCATGGAGCTTATCATGGTAAAGAAAAAAAAACCAACTATTATTTTGTAAGCAATTTCTTCATATAGTTTGTGGATTCGGTATGCTTTCTTCGGAATACCTGGTTCTAATAAAGACTTAAATATTATTGAGCGATAACACTTATTAATGATCTTGCACTTTGCAAAGTAACTCCCATGATATTTAATCTTGGCCAAAACAATTGTGAATACAGACATTGTCTTGGAGATGGGATTTATCCAAAATGGAGCACCATTGTAAAGACATGTCCAAATACATTAACTGCGATATACGCAAAGTTTGCTAAGATGCAAGTGGGACAAACAAAAGATGTAGAAAGAGCTTTCGACGCCCAACAATCTGGATTTTCAATGATTAATAATCTGTAACGACCCGTATTTCACATGTCGATAAATCGTAAAATAGATGCCATCAAGTCGTTAGTATTGTTGTTAAGTCGTTTAAAGTTTGAGTCGACCATAGCTTAAGTCGTATGGAAGTTAACTCGTGTGGTGCTTAAGTCGTAGATAGCTTAGGTCGGGTATTTCTTAAGTCGTAGACGACTTAAGGGGTTTTGAGTTATAGAAGTTTCGACCTATAGAAGTTAAGCCGTGTGATGGCTTAGGTCGTGTGTTGATTTAGGTCGTGTGTTGATTTAGGTCATGTGTTGATTTAGGTCGTGGACGGGTTAAGGATATACCGACCTATAAATTTGAGCGACTTAGGGGGGTAGACGACCTAAGATAGTTAGAGGCTTAAGGGTTTAGGTCGTGAGTCGTTTGGAACGACTTAACGGGATAGCGACCTAGTGGTTAGCCTGTGTTGGCGTTAGGTCGTAGGTCGTAGGACCTGTTGAGTCGCTAGGTCGGCCGTGTTTGTTAAGTCGCATAGGAGTTAGGTCGGTATCATTGCTAAGTCGTATGCCGTTAAGTGGTAGGCCATGCGTTGAGTCGTGAGTCGTATAGTGGCTTGAGTCGTGAGTCGTGAGTCGTGAGTCGTGGACGACTCATAGGGGCGGACGACTTATGGGGTTTCCAGCCTATAAACAGAGGCGCCTATCTCACTATTTTGGCACCGGATTTTGAAGCGACGAAGTGCTGCCATTTTGAGAGCTCGACTACAACATTTCTTCACTTCTTTTCTTCACTCTAATCTAGTGCTAACACCCATCCAAGATCGAAGATCAAGATCAAAGATTCAAGAGCCAAAGTTGAAGATCTTCATCCAACAAAGAGAGATTTCATCATTTGAAGTGGAATCTTGTTGGATCAAGCTTAGTTCTTCGCTGTCCAGATCTGAAGTTGTTATCTTTTGAGGTGTTTAGGTGATTTGGTGAGTGGTGGTTATCTCTCACACGGACCCAAAGGAGTATATTGGATCGGTGGCTTGTTTGTGTGTTAAAGATAGCGATTTCATGCATTTTCCTTAAGTTTGCATGTAGATCTATGGTTCATGATGATTCAACACCTATTTTACTATATGTTCACCTATGCAAGTTCATTCATTAAGTTGTAGGGATGTTGCTTAGAATTCATGCTTATTAGATTTGGACTCTTTATTTACGAAATTGCCATTATTGCTGTAATTGTTTATTTAGATCTTGTTTGATTGATTACTTGGATTAATGTTTGATTTAATTGATTAGTTGATTGATAACTTGATTTGGTCAAGTTGGTCGAAGATGATTCAAAAGCTAAGTGGAAAGGCTCTTGAATAAGGAAAGCTGCTTGTGGCATATGAAGCGAATGTTGAAGCTCATATGGATAGATTTGATCATGATGTTGAGATGGGACTTTGCTATGATGCGATAAGGCAAAGCATGATGTTGAGATAGGACTTTGCTATGATGCGATGAAGCAAAGCATGATGTGAGAAAGCCTTGGTTTAATCCAGACGAAATCATCCCAAGCACGTTGATAACTCAATGATGTGGTTCGAGTTTGTGGATAATGGTTGGCTTGAGAGGTGCTTGAGCTAGTATGAAAATAGTCATCAAGGAGGATGACTAGAAGGCTGAGATCTCATCGTTATTGAAGGTTCTAGCATGCTCAAAGCAAGAGTAAGTTGGGACGGGCTGCGACGACGTTCCAAGCACGGGCTGCGACGACGTGCTAGTACTCTGGGCAGATTCGATAGTCCTAGGCACGGGCTGCGACGACGTGCGGAGTTATGTCTAGAACCGGGGTTACCATTAGCTCTTGGGGGATGAATGAGATAATGTGACGGTCATTCAATTAACGGTGAAATCAAGGCAATGATAACAGTGATAGCCAGAGTCATGGATGTTTGGATGTTTGGTTGTATCGTCGCTTGGGCCAAGAGCGATGTTTTCAGAGTGCTTATCTGATCTTGGTTTAGGCCTTGGGGGTTTGTACTTGGAAAACATCGACCTTGACTTGAGTGATAATTACTTTTCTTTGAATGTCTGAATTGCTATGTTTGCTTCTACTTAGTGTGTCTGGGGCTATCACTATAGAAAGAGGTGGAGTGGGATGGTTGAGTTCCTATTCTTTTTTTTACCCTTTATGCTCTTTTGGTATGTTTGATAGTTGATTTACTGCTCACTAAGACTTTTGTCTGACTCAAGGTTTTATGTTTAACTCTTATCACCTTGGGCTGTTCATCCATGTTGGGACGGGCAGACTAGGTAGCAGGTGACAGGTGCTGTTCTTAGTAACCAACGCTGTTGATGACGAAGACGAGCTGGAGGCTTTTGCATATTGTTTTCTTACTATATGTACTGGATGTTCCGCTGTTTGTTTGATACTCTGAGTGTTATGTAGTGAGGCTTGATGTATTGACTATTCAGATGTTTGTAATAAACTACTATGAGTTTATATGATAAGATTCTATTCAATGAGCTTCACTATGTATACTTTTCTATTGTATTTTATCCCTGCGCTGTGAGTAATACGATAGACAATTGTGTTTACCCTACCTTGATGATCGTCCATGGCGGCCTGGCACACTTTTCAGCGCATTATTCCTTGCTTAAGTGCAGGAGTCTTGGGCGGTCGTCACATTTGGTATCAGAGCTTTGGTTAATCGATTTTAGCCAACGCTCGCTGATGTAACTACGTATGAGAGGCGTAATTGTATTTTTATGGATGATTACTATATATATATAATATGGTAGCTTAGAAGGATTTTAATTCCTTATGCAGTTGTTTCCCAGGGTATATTAATCATTTTTTTTTAGATATTAGGAATGAGTCGAAGAGGGAGACCAGCTGCTAGGGAAGGCCATGCTGTTGAGGGGGCTGCTGATTATGCTTCTATGTTCGAGGCTATGATGACTTCGATCATGAGAAGGAAGCCATCTCCAGGGCCATGAGTAGATGTTGGGGTTCAAGTTCAAGCTCCAAAACCAGTGGATTTTGCTAAGTTGTGCAAAGACTATACTGCTCTTGGAGGAAAGGTTTTCTTGGGAACAGAATCAACCATTGAAGTTCAGAGATGGATAGATGCTTGTAAAAGGATTTTTGGTGATTTGGGAATTGAGGATGCAACTAAGAGGAAGCTTGCATCAAGACAGCTTCAGGGAAGGGCTTCTGATTGGTGGAACTCTATCACTATTGATACTCCGGAGGAAGAGATCACTTGGGAGCAATTCCAAGCTAGATTTGAAGCTAAGTTCATTTCTACAGCTCAGAAATCTGTTTTGTTTAAGAAGTTTGTGGAACTCAAGCAAGGTGGAAGACCAGTTCTTGAGTATGTTTCTGAGTTTGAAGCTTTGTCCAAGTATGCTCGGTCGTATATTGAATCCCCTTATCAGAAGAATGAGAAGTTTGTGACAGGCCTGGACACTTATCTTGGGAGGCAGTTGGTGGATCATCTGGATGATCCATTTGAGAAGCTTGTGGAGAAAGCTCTCAGGCATGAGAATTTGTTTCCTAAAGAAGGATCTGTTGTTGTTGTGACCAAGGAGCAAAATGGAAACAAGAAGAGGAAGCAGCAGCAGTAGAAGGGTAAGGATGGCCAGAAGAAACCAAAGGGTGAAGTGACCTGCTACAACTGTCAGCAGAAGGGTCATCTCTCCAGGGATTGCAAGAAACCGAAAGTGCCGGCGAAGTGCCACAACTGTGACAAACCGAGGCATTTTAGGAAGGATTGTCCGGAACCGAGGAAGGACAAGCAGATTGTGCAAGCCTATGCTTTGGGGGCTGTTCCATCATCTTTGAAAGCTCCTACTGTGGAAGAGAAAGGAAAGAGTGTGGTGGTTCAAGGTATTCTTTCCATTTGTGGTGTTCCAGTTAGGGTGTTGTTTGATACTGGAGCGTCGCATTCTTTTGTTTGTAGTGAACTTGTAGGCCGGTTGGGTTTGGAACCGGATATTGTTGATAGACCATTGGTTGTGACTAATCCAGTTGGGGGTTCGTCTTGTTTGTGTATGGTATGTCGTGGTCTAGTTGTATCGAGTCATGATTGCTCTTTTGTTTGTGATTGTTTTGTTCTGAACTTTGCGGGGTTCGGAATTATTTTGGGTATGGACTGGCTTAGGAAGTATGCGGCAAAGGTTGATTGTGAGAGGCTTGAGGTGACAGTCGAGAATGTGGAGAGGCGAAAGGTTGTGATACGATATAAGCATGAAGAAGGCGTCTGCATGAGCTTCATGTATTCGCTGGTTGTTCCACGGGATGGACTGTCATCGATGCCGGTCGTGAATGGATTTGAGGACGTCTTTGATGAAGTCAAAGGGTCGCCGTCGCATAGAGAGATCGAGTTTCGTATCGATCTAGTTTAAGGAGCCAGACCTATTGTGATGCCTCTTAGGCGGATGGCGCCTAGGGAACAGCAAGAGTTGAAGGTGCAAGTTGATGACCTTTTACGGAAAGGATTCATTCGGCGTAGCGTGTCCGAATGGGGTGCACCAGTTGTGTTCGCAACCAAAGCGGATGGATCGTTGAGGTTGTGTGTAGATTATCGTGAGCTGAATAAAGTGACTAGGAAGAACAAGTATCCATTGCCGAGAATAGATGACTTGTTTGATCAGCTTCACGAGGCTAAGGTGTTTTCTCAGATGGATTTGGCAACGGGATTTCACCAATTAAGAGTGGCTAAGGATAGTGTGCCGAAGACTGCTTTCAGGACACCATCCGGATTATATGAGTGGCTGGTAATGCCGTTTGGATTGACCAATGCACCAACATATTTTGTGGATCTTATGAATAGAGTGTTCAGAGATCAGTTGGACAAGTTTGTACTTGTGTTCGTGGATGATATCTTGGTCTATTCCAGAACTGAAGAAGAGCACAAGACACACTTGAGGATTGTTTTGGAAATTTTGCAAAAACATCAGCTGAGGGCTAAGTTTTCGAAGTGTCACTTCTGGAAGAGTGAAGTGAGGTTTTTAGGCCATGTTATCTCTGGAAATGGAATAGCGGTTGATCCTGCCAAGGTGGCCGTGATCCAGGATTGGGTTAGACCTAAGAATGCATCTGATGTGAGAAGTTTTCTTGGATTAGCAGGATATTATCGTCGGTTTATCAAAGACTTTTCCAAGATAGCTGCATCGTTAACAGGATTGACGAAAAAGAACCAAGTGTTCAAATGGGATGCTAAGTGTGAGCAAGCTTTTGGAATCCTGAAAGAGCGACTGACAAGTGCTCCTGTTTTGACTATTCCAAATGGGAATGATGAGATGGTGGTTTACACCGATGCATGTGGTACTGGACTTGGAGCAGTGCTAATGCAGAAGGATAAAGTTGTTGCATATGCAAGTCGACAACTAAAGCCGCATGAAAGGAATTATCCGACTCATGATTTGGAGTTAGCGGCAATTGTATTTGCTCTGAAGATGTGGAGACATTACCTATTGGGAGTTCGATTTGAGTTGTTTACAGATCATAAGTCGTTGAAGTATCTGTTCTCCCAAAAGGATTTGAATCTTCGACAGCAACGATGGCTAGAGTTTTTAGCATCATATGATTTTGGTATAGCATATACTCCGGGAAAAGGTAACGCAGTGGCAGATGCGTGAAGTCGAAGACATGCAGAATTGGGAGCCATGTTTTCAGAATGGAAGAGTCTCGAGTTTTTGGCTGGATTTGACTTCAGGCCTAGATGTGAATTGGAACCTGAGATGTTGGCAAACTTATCGATAAGACCTACTCTGGTGGAAAGAGTTGGCAAGAGCCAAAAGCGAGACGATAAGATTGTCAAGATTATCCGTGATGTGGAATCTGGAGTAGACCCAGAAAAGGATAAAGGATTTGAAGTCGATCGAGAGGGTTGGCTTCGGAAGCAAGGACGATTAGTTGTTCCCGATATAGATGGATTGAGAGATGAAGTACTTATGGAAAGTCATCACTCGAAGTTGACAATTCATCCAGGTGGAAATAAGATGTATCGGGATATGAAGAGAACCTATTACTGGGAAGGTATGAAGAAGGATGTTGGAAATTTTATTTCCAAATGTATGAACTGCCAGATGGTAAAAGCCGAACAGAAGAAACCCAGTGGATTACTTCAGCCACTAGAAGTTCCTACATGGAAGTGGGAGCAGATATCGATGGATTTTATCGATGGACTACCTAGAACAAGAACGGGGAATGAAGGGATTTGGGTAATCGTAGATCGTTTGACTAAGAGTGCAAGATTCATTCCTGTTCGATCAAGTAGGACTGCATCGAAATTGGCTGAGTTATATGTTAAGTGGATAGTTCGATTCCATGGTATTCCGAAGAGTATAGTGAGCGATCGAGACCCATTGTTCACTAGTGAATTTTGGAAGAGCTTCCAAGGAGTTTTGGGAACCAAGTTGTGTTTGAGTACAGCTTATCACCCCAAACAAATGGTCAGACCGAGAGAGTCAACCGAGTTTTGGAAGATCTCCTTAGAGCTTGTGTTTTGGACTTTGGAGGATCATGGGAAGATCATCTTCATTTGGTAGAATTTGCGTATAATAACAGTTACCAGTCAAGTATTGGTATGGCACCATATGAAGCGTTGTATGGAAGACCGTGTAACTCTCCGACATGTTGGTTAGAAACAGGAGAAAAGTTGATATTTGGACCAGAAATGATTCGACAGACTTCGGATCATATAGAGATCATTCGGCAACGAATGAAGGCAGCCCAAGATCGTCAGAAAAGTTATGCCGATAATCGTCGTAAGGATTTGGAATTCGACGTAGGTGATATGGTTTTTGTGAAGATTTCTCCATTGAAGAATGTTATTCGATTCGGGAAGAAAGGAAAATTGACTCCGAGATTTGTTGGACCAATCCCGATCATCGAGCGAATTGGAAAGCTCGCCTATAGATTGGAGTTACCAGAAAAGATGGCGGGTGTGCACAATGTTTTTCATGTATCTTATCTACGGAAGTATGTACACGACTCGAATACGGTGGTTTCTGCTGAAAGCTGTGAAGATTTAGAGGTTGATCCAGTTGTTACGAGACCTCGTAAGCCGCTTTGTGTTGTGGAAACCGACACGAAACAGCTTAGGAGGAAGACGGTTAAGTTGCTCAAGGTACAATGGAGTGATGATGTTAACGACTGTACGTGGGAGGAGGAAGAGAGGATGAAGGCAGCTCATCCTGAACTCTTCGAGGTATGGCCCTAAGGTGTCGTGACATCTCACGAATTTGTAACTTGTTCTAGTCTTAGAATTCTGCATGCTAGGCTAGTAATTGGATGCATGGTTTGTTGATTGCTATGGATGGTAGGCATGCAGAATTACTTTGGTTTCTCTTGTTTGTTTGGAATTTTGGGGGCGAAATTCCTAAGGGGGAGAGAATGTAACTACCCGTATTTTACGTGTCGATAAATCGTAAAATAGATGCCATCAAGTCGTTAGTATTGTTGTTAAGTCGTTTAAAGTTTGAGTCGACCATAACTTAAGTCGTATGGAAGTTAACTCGTGTGGTGCTTAAGTCGTAGATAGCTTAGGTTGGGTATTTCTTAATCGTAGACGACTTAAGGGGTTTCGAGTTATAGAAGTTTCGACCTATAGAAGTTAAGCCGTGTGATGGCTTAGGTCGTGTGTTGATTTAGGTCGTGTGTTGATTTAGGTCATGTGTTGATTTAGGTCGTGGACGGGTTAAGGATTTACCGACCTATAGATTTGAGCGACTTAGGGGGGTAGACGACCTAAGATAGTTAGAGGCTTAAGGGTTTAGGTCGTGAGTCGTTTGGAACGACTTAACGGGATAGCAACCTAGTGGTTAGCCTGTGTTGGAGTTAGGTCGTAGGTCGTAGGACCTGTTGAGTCGCTAGGTCGGTCGTGTTTGTTAGGTCGCATAGGAGTTAGGTCGGTATCATTGCTGAGTCGTATGCCGTTAAGTGGTAGGCCATGCGTTGAGTCGTGAGTCGTATAGTGGCTTGAGTCGTGAGTCGTGAGTCGTGAGTCGTGGACGACTCATAGGGGTGGACGACTCATGGGATTTCCAGCCTATAAATAGAGGCGCCTATCTCACTATTTTGGCACCGGATTTTGAAGCGACGAAGTGCTGCCATTTTGAGAGCTCGACTACAACATTTCTTCACTTCTTTTCTTCACTCTAATCTAGTGCTAACACCCATCCAAGATCGAAGATCAAGATCAAAGATTCAAGAGCCAAAGTTGAAGATCTTCATCCAACAAAGAGAGATTTCATCATTTGAAGTGGAATCTTGTCGGATCAAGCTTAGTTCTTCGCTGTCCAGATCTGAAGTTGTTATCTTTTGAGGTGTTTAGGTGATTTGGTGAGTGGTGGTTATCTCTCACACGGACCCAAAGGAGTATATTGGATCGGTGGCTTGTTTGTGTGTTAAAGATAGCGATTTCATGCATTTTCCTTAAGTTTGCATGTAGATCTATGGTTCATGATGATTCAACACCTATTTTACTATATGTTCACCTATGCAAGTTCATTCATTAAGTTGTAGGGATGTTGCTTAGAATTCATGCTTATTAGATTTGGACTCTTTATTTACGAAATTGCCATTATTGCTGTAATTGTTTATTTAGATCTTGTTTGATTGATTACTTGGATTAATGTTTGATTTAATTGATTAGTTGATTGATAACTTGATTTGGTCAAGTTGGTCGAAGATGATTCAAAAGCTAAGTGGAAAGGCTCTTGAATAAGGAAAGCTGCTTGTGGCATATGAAGCGAATGTTGAAGCTCATATGGATAGATTTGATCATGATGTTGAGATGGGACTTTGCTATGATGCGATAAGGCAAAGCATGATGTTGAGATAGGACTTTGCTATGATGCGATGAAGCAAAGCATGATGTGAGAAAGCCTTGGTTTAATCCAGACGGGATCATCCCAAGCACGTTGATAACTCAATGATGTGGTTCGAGTTTGTGGATAATGGTTGGCTTGAGAGGCGCTTGAGCTAGTATGAAAATAGTCGTGAAGGAGGATGACTAGAAGGCTGAGATCTCATCGTTATTGAAGGTTCTAGTATGCTCAAAGCAAGAGTACGTTGGGACGGGCTGCGACGACGTTCCAAGCACGGGCTGCGACGACGTGCTAGTACTCTGGGCAGATTCGATAGTCCTAGGCACGGGCTGCGACGACGTGCGGAGTTATGTCTAGAATTGGGGTTACCATTAGCCCTTGGCGGATGTATGAGATAATGTGACGGTCATTCAATTAACGGTGAAATCAAGGCAATGATAACAGTGATAGCCAGAGTCATGGATGTTTGGATGTTTGGTTGTATCGTCGCTTGGGCCAAGAGCGATGTTTTCAGAGTGCTTATCTGATCTTGGTTTAGGCCTTGGGGGTTTGTACTTGGAAAACATCGACCTTGACTCGAGTGATAATTACTTTTCTTTGAATGTCTGAATTGCTATGTTTGCTTCTACTTAGTGTGTCTGGGGCTATCACTATAGAAAGAGGTGGAGTGGGATGGTTGAGTTCCTATTCTTTTTTTTACCCTTTATGCTCTTTTGGTATGTTTGATAGTTGATTTACTGCTCACTAAGACTTTTGTCTGACTCAAGGTTTTATGTTTAACTCTTATCACCTTGGGCTGTTCATCCATGTTGGGATGGGCAGACTAGGTAGCAGGTGACAGGTGTTGTTCTTAGCAACCAACGCTGTTGATGACGAAGACGAGCTGGAGGCTTTTGCATATTGTTTTCTTACTATATGTACTGGATGTTCCGCTGTTTGTTTGATACTCTGAGTGTTATGTAGTGAGGCTTGATGTATTGACTATTCAGATGTTTGTAATAAACTACTATGAGTTTATATGATACGATTCTGTTTAATGAGCTTCACTATGTATACTTTTCTATTGTATTTTATCCCTGCGCTGTGAGTAATACGATAGACTATTGTGTTTACCCTACCTTGATGATCGTCCATGGCGGCCTGGCACACTTTTCAGCGCATTATTCCTTGTTTAAGTGCAGGAGTCTTGGGCGGTCGTCACATAATCCTTTTTTATTATGGTCTTAAGAAAAAAAATTCCACAATCATGCTTAAATGTATAATTTTGTGTAATATGATCATTGAAGACAAAAGAGATATGGACTATAACAACCTAGAATTTCAAATACTTCATATTTAAATATGTGAAATATTTAAATATTTAAATCTTAGATTAAATGTTATTAAAATGATTTAACAAGCTTTTTAATCCTCATTTAAATCATGAGTAACGATGTTAAACTTGTTTCGAAAAAATGTTTACCAAAATAAATACCTTGAAAAATATCGATAATGTGACCGAAAATTGTTTTATCAATAAACAGCTTTTTAACCATCAGAAGTTGTTCAGATTTTTTTACATACAATTATTTGCTTAGGAAATTTAGAAAATGAAATAAAATTTTCCATTTACGGAAATAAACCTTTTAGATGATGTCATGGGTGATGTCATCCAAGATATTTAGAAAATGACATTTTATGGTAATACTTAACTTATAAGCAAAAGAAGAGAGGTGTAAAGTTAACATGTAAAAAAACGGCTCCTTTGAGACCTTTTATGGAAGGTAAGATATGGTTATGACTTCTTGTAAAACCCTATATAAGGAGAGGCATATATACATAGTAAATCACTAATTCACTAAGCTTGAGATGGAGTATTAGAACTAAAAATGGTGGAAGTGCTTAAGCACTAATCCACTAATTATTTTCTAAGTTTTTCGAGTCTTAACCAAATCATCCCCAATCTCTGTTAAACTTTGGCTTTAATCCTAAAAAATCATGGGAGGCATGATTACAAGTAATAAGTGGGATAAAATGAGAGGAAGAGGAGGATCCAAGGGGGGCTGCGAGCATGAAGGAGGTGAGGAGGTGTGGCTTTGGTTTGGAAAGGCTAACTGTTGGATCTTTAAGCTTGTGGTTATGGAAGGAGGTGGTTCTTTGATTCTTTTGGCTTTATGGTTGGCTTTTTCATTGATCTAAGTGAGTCATCCCACTACTTCATAAGTATATATTTGTATATATATGTTATGTGAAAAGTATAAAGTTAAAGTAACATCAATTAAGTAAAGTCATAAACTTTGGATCCCTCTTGCTTTTGAAAGAAAATGGTAACTTTATATTGTATAAAATTACTTTTATTACCCTCTTAAACATACGGCATGGCCTTGACTTGATGTTTAAATGGTTATTTTATTTGTGTGTTAAATTGAAGTAAGTTTGAAAGTGTTTGAAGCAAGAATAATCGTTATAAGCGCAACTTCCAAATGCCTTATTTTTGAGAATTTTTATAAATACATGGAAAGATATTCTTAAGGATTTATTTTCATGGTTTTAAGTATCCTAATGGTAGTACTTACTAAAAACATTTTAAGCCTTAAATAATTTGGTTAAATGGCTAGAACTAGTCGCAGATATGGTACTCTTCAATGTTGTTTTAACAAGGACTTTTAACAGCATTTATAGATGTTATAGTAAGTCGCTTATGGTTTTAAGTAATTAAAAAAGATATTTAAGTTAGGTATTTTTGTCTAATATTTTTAGAGATATTTTCTAACCTATTTTGAAGTGTACTAAAAAAAATTGAATTTTAAATATATTTTTAATAATTATATATAAATTTTAGAAAAGTAAAGAAGAGGTTTAACACCAAAAGCCATTGAGGTAGACTTCTCTATTTCTAAGATTTAAGTTTGATGTCGAGTAGGGATGGAGCAATAGAGCTCTAACCTCTCGAGCTTTCGTCTTGAATGAGGAATGGTTAAGTTGGAATGTCAAAACGTGTTAATCTTGTTGTTTACTTGTTTTAAAGGAAATTAACTTTACTTAATGCTAAAAGCTGACGAAGTAGGCTTATCTATTTCTTTGGGTTAAGATTAATGTCGAGTAGGGACGAAGCAATAGAGCTTTAACCTATCGGCCTTCCCTCTTGAGCGAGGAATAGTTAAGTCGGATATGTCGAAAACAGGTAAATTATGTTGTTTGTTACTTGTTTATGGAAATCTCCAATACCATACTTAACACTAAAAGATGACGAGTATGCTTGTCTATTAGTGAGATTTAAGAATGAAGTGTCTAGGCAAGGCTTTGATGCAACCAGTGCTCTAACTTACTGGTTTCAGTCTTGGACAAGGAATAGTTAAGTTGAAATGTCGGAAACGAGTTAATTATTTAAACATTTGTTTGTATAAGCAACTGTTTTAACTAGATAATCGATTAGTCGATAATCGAACTTAACTAGATACTATCTTAAATCTTTAAAAGAATGTTTTTAATGATAATACAAGTATGGAATTATTTTGGTTTTGTTATGACAATGTGTTAATAACGTTCATTTTTAACTTTTTTTTATTATACTTATAAATGTAAATTGATCTTTAAAAGAATGTTTTAAAGGTAATCATAAGTGAAATGGTTTTAGGTTTATAGTGACAATGTTTAAGTAGCATTAGTCTTAAACCTTTTGAATAGGTTTGTGAAAACACTTAGATCTTTAAAACGGATATTTTAAATGTGATATCCCGGAATTTTAGACAATATCAATTTAATAATCTTTATATAAAATTAAATTGATATCGACAATATTGATTAATAAAATATGTTTTGGTTTAATAATCAGATTTAATAAATATTTAATTTGTGATTTTATCTTTTAAAAGCTAAAATAAATGTTATAAATTATAATGTATTTATATATTTGTATATATATTGTAGTTTATCTTTGTTTTGGAATTTAATAAATAAATAAAGTTTTGTTTAAATTCTAATAATATATCTAGTAATTAGGAAATTATGTTTTAAATTAATATTAAGCTTTTAAAAATCTATTTAAATTAGTGATTATATGGTTTGTAATATTTATAATAATTCTTATATTGTTTAAAATTATATCTTAGCTTAATTATTGTTTTAAATTTAAATAAAGTTTGATTTTATTTCTTTTTAAATATTATTTGATTATATATGATTTAGAAATATTTTATATAAGTCTAAAATATAAAATAGCCTATGATTTAAATTCATTTAAATATAAAAGTGATTTATAATTTCTTTATAAATCATATAAAATTTGTTAAATTGTTATTTTAAGCCATATTAATAAATATACTATTTTTCATAAATATAAAAGGAATTAAAATAAGGAAATAGTATTATCATTTTAAATTAAAAAAATTGATTTTAATTTCGGATTCAAAGGATTAATTTGAATTTGGAATTTTATTTTGAAATTCAAATTAATTGATTCTTTAAAATATTTGTATAAGTTTTACTTTATAAATTGTTTTATTTACATTTACTTTTAATAGGAAATTCATATATATTTACATAAACATAAAATAAATTAGGGAAAACTCTTTTTAAACATTTAAAAATATAACTTAATTAAATAAAGACAAGTGTTAAGTATTAAACAAATCTAAGCTACATGTGTTAAGTTGTAAAACAAACAAAATTACAAGTGTCATTTGATCTTTTCTTTATTTTAATTAAAATATTTTCAGCCTTTTAAAACATTTTCCACTTTTCTTTATTTTCTTTTAAAAATCAAATGCTAGTTGAATCAAAGAAAACATTTCACTTAAAAATATGAAAATCCCTCAAAAACAAAATCTGCAAATTCATAATCAAATCTTCATGCAACTACATTTGCATTTCTGGAAGATCAACTGCATTTTCAAAATCAATCAACCAGAATATCAACCTGCAAATTCATAATGAAGTCTGCATTTTTGCAACCTGAAGATCATTGCAATTCGTCTTTGGAATCAACTTTAAAAATGACCTGCATACATCTAATTTTGGGTTAAAGTTTCAAATGCAAGCAACCTGGGTTGAAGTCTACATCTCTTTCAAATTTTATAATTGCAAGCCTGTATACATGAATGATTAACAGAAATCAGAGAATCATGATGGCTCTGTTCTTTAGATTTAAGGTGAGTAACATTTTTGATTAATAGTTTAAGTTTAACATGGTTTTATGATTTATTTCTGTGATAAGTATGAATAGTGATAAGTAGGTTTCTGCATATATATATATATATATATATATATATATATATATATATATATATATATATATATATATATATATATATATATATATATATATTATCAGTAGATACTGGGATGAAATGTGTGAATGTTTATCTTTGATCCTCTGTTTCTAATTTAAAACTTGGTTTTATTTTTAAAATTATACCCCTATCTCTGTATCATGGCATTAATTATGATTTAAGTTACAAACAAATTTGTTTGTTAAAAATAAATCTGAAGCATAAGAATTTAAAATAAGGTAAATTAAAATCAAAACTTCTCTAGAAATCAAAATGAACTGAAACATGATTTTGTTTGAAAATATAAATTCCTTAATTCCTTAATTTAAGATTATGATTTGAAAGCCCATATGAAAACATGATTTTTAGATCAGAAAAAATAATATTTAGTTGTAATTTGGGGGAGTAGTGCTGTGATGGGCTAAAAAGATGATTTTGGGAAATTTTAATGATTTGAAACATTTGGGGGTCTGATGTTTCTTGTGAATGAAGATGAGTGATCAGGCTCATCATAAAAATTATCAACTTAATGGATTAATCAATGGGTTAGTAGCAGTGAGGAAAATAAGTCTGATGATTAGGTGTTCAAGTTGGATTCAAAGGTGGATGGTGGATGTGGATGATCATCACTGATGATCGAAAAGTTGTCCATGGATTTGTGCATGGGCACAGTAGTCATATGGAGGAAATTTGGTTTCTGGAATATGGTGAAGATGTGGAGCTCGGGTCATTTCAGTTTTTGCTCGAAGTTAAGGCAAGGGTGACTCGAAGTAAGATAGGGTTGAACTTGGGTAGTTTTTAGTTTTCAGGTTTGTTCCTGAAACCTGAACTGCTTCGGGTTTTTAAAAATTTTAAAACTAAATTTAAAAATAAGCAAGGAAAGTTTAAATCTAAACTTAAAGCAGGATTAAATTATGAATTCAAATAGGTTTGAATTTCAGATTTTGAATAAACAAGATTTGCAGAAATGAAATATAAAAAAAAACTGAAACCTGCACAGTTTTTATATAAAGTGATTTTTAAATCTGAAAATAAGATTTTAAAACAAGATTTAAATTTCTAAGTCAAATCTGAATTTTAAATCTGAATCCAAATTTGAAGTTGAACCTGAAAGTTTCAAATAAAAACAAGTTATAAACCCAAATGTTATAATCAAGTTGAATATTTTTAGAATTTTATAACATATGAAATGAAATTTAAAACAGGGTTTAAATTTAAATCTTTGAATCTAAATCTGAAAGCATGATTGGAATTTTGGTTGTAATATAAATAAGATTTGAGTATAAATGTTTCAATATCATTTGAAATATTTAAGGTATTTTAAATTTATTTAAATTGAATATGGGCTAAAGTTAAACTATTCTTCTAAAATTGCTTTAAGAAATAAGTGATCCTTTAAAATGAAACTAAAGAGTTTTTAAATACTTAAAATCTTGTTTAAGTTTAAATTTAATTTCATTTTAATTTTAATTTAAATGGAATTTAGAAAAATTTAAAAGCAATTTGTTTTTAAATTACTTTGATAATGATAATTAAATCATTGATGAGGTAAATGATTTTCATTAAAATTGTTTTGAAATTAATAATTTATTATTGGATCAAGGTAATTAAGATTTTAATTAATTAATTTAATTAATTAATAATTAGGTTAATTAATTAAATAATTAAGGGTTTATTTAATTAATAAAAAGATTAAGTAAGTTAATTAAACTTGATTAAAGTGTGATTTAGAAATTAATTAAATAAGATTTGATTAATTTAATTAATGAATTGAATTTATTAATCAAGTAATTAATAACCAATTAAGTTTTTAATTATCACTTGATTAATTAAATAATTAGAAATAAATTAATGAGTTTCTTTAAATAAATTAAGAATTAATATTGATTAATTCAATTAATTATTTTGGAAAAGTAATTAAAGATTTTTTATTGGTTAATGAAGGTCATTAGCTTAGTATTATTTTATAATTAATTAATGTAATTAATTTTAATGATTAATTGTATTAATTAGTTTAAAAAAATAATCATTTGAGAATTATTTAAGTGTAATTACTTAATGAAAGTAATTAAGAAAATTAATTACTGATTGTAATTAATTAAGTTGTTTGATTAATTAAGTTAATTAATTAAGTTTAATTAATTTAAATTAATCACTAGTTGATTTGAGAGGTAATTACAAATGTAATTAAAAGTGAATAATTACTTAGAAGAGTAATTAAGAAGATAAATTACTTGATGTAATTTAATATAAGGATACTTGGATAATGGAGGAGCCTTAGAAAATTAATTACTTTGTATAATTAATATGTAATTAGTATACAGAATAATTACCTAAGTAAGTAATTAATAATTAATTACTTAGTGTAATTAATTTAGGGTTTTGATAATTGAATTATTTGAAGAAAATAAATAGATGTAATTAATTTAATGTAATTACTTAATGTGATTAATCAAAAATGATTAATCAAATATGGATAATTGATAATTAATTTAATAGGGTAATTTTATAAATAAAATAGTTTGGGATCATTAATTTAAATAATTAATGATGTGATTGAGGATTGATTGATAAGAACAATTAATCAATGAAGGTATTAATTAATGTAATTAATTAAGGATTAATTAATGAAGTAATTACAAGTTAATTACTGATTTGGTTTGGAATAATTAATTTATGAAATTAATTGGAGGTTAATTACTTAAATATAATTAAAGGGTAATTAATCAAGATGATTAATTAGGGTAACTTGTTAAGAGCAATTAATTGATTTATTTATAATTAATTGATGTGTAAGCAAGATTTATATGGATGAGTAATTAATTTAATTCATTTTAAATTAATTAAGGAATAAGTAATTAATTTAATTCATTTTAAATTAATTATAGAATGGTGATTTAATAAGTCATTGCTTATGAATGATGATTGATAGTTATTACCCTGAATGATTGAGATCTCAGATATGAGATATATGATGTTGTATGATTTGGATGCTATGGTTGCATTGAGTTGATGATATGAATTTTCTGTTTGAGTTGATAATATAGATTATTTGATGTGATGATAATATTGATTATCTATTATGATGTTGAGAATTATCTATTTGTGTGTATATAGATAATATTGAATCGAATTGTTTTAAACTTTAAAACAACTTGGACCTAAAAGACATGCTTTGGATTTCGATGAGACCGGGATCGGGTTTTCATATTTTGATATCCGAAAACCACATCGATCCAAATTAACGATAGGTCTTGAATCTTATGTGAAGAGTGAAGACTCGAGGTGTAAGGACTATACGTCAGTATAACTCTGGGGTGATTCCGTGATGAGTTTGACAGAACTAGTTCTTATAGGTTCGAGATGAAGATTCAGAGTGCAAGGGTTATCGTCGTTAACTCTGAGGGGGAATCCAAAATGAGTGTAACGAGATAATGCCTTCGGTTTCGTTCGAACCCGGAACGAACTTGTATGGATTGAATGCTTTCAGAACATCGTCAGGTGGACGATGAGCATTCTAAGAGATGTGTTCTCTAAAGGTAATCGTAGCCTCAAGCCTCATCAACCGGGAATGGCTAAAACAGGGGAGGTGCAGCAAGGCTTCGTGGGTAGCTCCCACTGGAGAGCGAGATTGATCCCTCTCTAGAAGTCCCTTTATATTCGGCTGTGTGGGCAATTGGTTGCAAACAACTGCGGGGTTGTCTTGTTTGGAACTTTCAGTAAGGAATGGTTCCGGCCTTGTGTTGCAGGGGAGTTAGGGTGGCTCCTCGGTACGGTGATCTAGGCCACGTACTGTGACGGGCGGTACCCCAGTAGCCCTGCCATTGTATGGAATCCAAAATCCAATAAGTGCCAACGGTTTTGATTGTATTACCCACTTTTGTGGCTAGTAGCTGGAATTTAATAGATGTAACAATTTCGGCTATTTCATATTTACTTGAAAACCCTAGACACTATTATAATATCATCAGATTTCCTATCAAATGTTTTGGTTAGCGTAAGGTAAAAACTTTTCCATGTTTATGGGTGGGAAGTCTTACGTGATACCTTTCTTTTCAAAGGTTTTTAAAAGTTAAACAACCTTAACCTGTTGCTCACACCAGACCCATGTCTGACCCAGAGTTTATCTTTTGTTTTCTTAAACTCTTGAGTACTCAAATTTTTACGAGTAGCCAAGGGATTCAGGTTTGCTTTGACAAATAATGGAGGAGCAATGGAGCAGGAGGCTTCTGCGTTGTAGATATATAGTTCTGTTGTGTGTTCACTGTGTTGTGATTGTATTGAGTTGTAAATACTAGACAGGTGTTTATAACTGTCTCGTATATGTGATGTGTATGTTGTGTATCTCTGATTGATATTGTATATTATGTAAATACTTATGTTATTAATATAATTTATCCGTTCCGCTGTTGAGATTCTAGTGTTGTTTCTTCTTTCTCTTCTTTCTTTTCTTCTTCTATCCCTTTCTCTCTTAATTGATGATGCGATTTTCTGGGAGTGAAAAGTCGGGTCGTCACATTAAAAGAAATTATAAGTATGGAATGTTTTGGGAAAAAATAGAAAAAGAGTAAGGGTTTTAGAGTAAGAAATCCTGTTAATAATTTATGAATATACTTATACCATTTGAGACAAGTATATAAATACTTTTTGAAGTCTAAAAAGAGTAAATGTTTAAGGTAAGAAATCTTGTTAATGATTTGTGAATATACTTATATCATTTGAGATAAGCATATATATACATTTTGAAGTATGAAAAGAGTGAAGATTTTAAGAAAGAAATCTTTTTAAAGATTTGTGAATGTACTTTTACCATTTGAGATAAGTACATAAATACTTTTTGAAGAATTTAAAGAGTACAAATTAATAGGAGAAATTCATAAATGATGTGTTACTAAGCAAAAGAAGTTTTACTAATAAAAGAGGTTTAAATAATAAAAGATTAATTAAGCGAAAAGGAGATTAGAAATCGCTTATGTGACTAGATCGTGCTTTGCCTAACTTGATCATGTTTTGTATGTTTACTCTTTTGTGGAAAACATTTAGTTGTATACTTATCACTAAGAGCGATGGAGTCAGCTTGTGTATTTGCGGGAATTAAGATTAATGTTCATGTAGGGATATGACCAATAAAGCTCTAACTTACTGGCTTCACTCTTGATCGAGGGATGGTATGTGATGAAAATATCAAAAAATTCGTAAGTATACGAGACTTGATTTCCATATGCAATCGCTCTCATTATCATTGGATGACCAAGTTTGTCGATTCAATCTTGAAGAGACCGGGATCAGTAAGTGTTTTACTAATGGAAAACCATTTCAAGACTAAGATGCATGTCCTACAGTGTAACGACCCATTATTTTAGTTATTGAATCTGGAATATTTAATTGATTTTAAATATTAAAAAATTAATTCAATAACTTAAGTAACTTTAATTTCAAATATAATGATTTATTGGGTAATTAAATTATTAAATTTAATATTTGGAATTGTTAAAATAATTAAATCTTGAATTTGATGTGAATGAAAATGATTTCGAAAACCGGATTAAATTCTATTTAAACAATAAAGGAAGATAGTAAACTTTTAAATTAGATTTGAAAGTGACTAAACTGATTTTGGAAATTACCTATTTTAATTAACGTTTGAAAATAGCCTTTTGGGGATTGTCTTGGATTTCAATGAAACTAGTTTCATTGATCCGTAATAGTATATTACTGTATGATAACGAATTTCATGGCAATCGGATTTATCGTTTGATCGTGCGAATTAGAAACGCGTAGAAATTTATTAAAGAAATTTAAATTAATATAATTTGATTTTGGAAAGTTAACTTCTGTATATGATGGAATCAGACCCCGACATATATTCCATTGTGTTCGCAATAGGGGTATAACATATAAAACGCCAGAAGCCAAGCTTCGTATGGAGTTCGAAAATTTTAATCGTGAATAGTGTTGAGTTTATTTTGTATATAAACGGCCTTAATGTTCTCATTTACAAACCCTGATTTACAAACCAGAGCCTTCATTAAAATCCTATCCATAGAAATCAACAGCCATGTCAAATCGGAACCAACACAAACCGAATTAGCCAACGACTTTAGAATGAAAGTTGGAGAGCTCAACGAGCTCTATGCAATCAATGGCTGGATAGTGCTATCATCGATGATAGGAGCAACAAAAGTCCCACCATTCGAGCGCATTTTTTGGGTTTCGGCTGCGTGATGTCACACGCGAGGCACGTGGCGAGGCTGAACAATGAGCAAGGCAGGCGCAGGTGGCCCGAGGGCGGGGCGGCGGCAGTATGTGGTGATCACGATCTTCGATTGAAAATAAAGAAATATATATAACGCGCCTGGGAGTAACAAACGTGAACGAGATAGAGGGAAGAAGGCAAAAGGTTTATTTTTAAAAATTATATTATTTAAATTAATTTAGGTTAATTATAAATTTAATTATCTCGTATGTTAATTAATTTATAATTTGTTCATACGAGGTCGATTTTGAGCGCGATGAGTTACGTTGCATTCGTATCAGCGAGTCCTACGCTATGGAGTAAGATTGGATGGATTTGGAGTTAGTGGAAACTTTGAGTTAATTTGAACAACCGTTCGATTTTAATCCAAACCAGAGCACTTTGGCAATTTCTAAAATTTCTATGGGTTAATCTCACCTTTTAGGTTAATCAAAAAATATTATATAGTCAACAAAACTATTTATTGGGTGTATGACATTTATCGTTGAGTATTATTGACTATTTGGATGATTTACTATTTTATATTGCTGGTTTGGATATATTACTGCCTAGTGGAGCGAATGAGACCCAATTACGTTCTCGTGTAAGAGCGGATGACCCTTTGTATATGAATCCCGCTTCGAAGCGGTTGATTTATATTTTTATGATTACGTGTGATGCAAGGGGATGGGTTTGAGGGATCTAATAAGATTCCTCGTACTTTTAATTGTTTTTCATATAAATTGATATATGATGTGTTGGATGCCATAAATGATGATATGGATAATCTTCCCTAATCAATGCTATGGTAACACTAGGTCATGTATTTTTAACATTTTGAAACAATATAAAATAAAGATATTGTTTTATAAAGGAATTTGAGTGATACAAAAATATGTGTTTTTATACAAAAAATTCTTGAATTACCAAGAGAAGGAATTTAATTTTAAATAAAATTTAAGGTATGATTTTTGGATTATAAATTAATAGCTTTGTAAAATCATTTAAATAGAGATTTTTGGATTGTGGATAAAGATTTTTAAATCTTAAATTAATTCCACCTTTTATAATAAAGGGGTATGGTTTTAAAAGAAATAGAAAGTATTTGATATAAATATAATTAATCATTTTGTAAAAAGTGATGTTTTACAAATGAAGCAAAGATTTGCAAAATCATGTTTTGTTAATAATAGTATGGATTTAAAACAGGTGTTACAAATCAAAGGAAATTATTATCATTAGATAAATTGGTGAAATAGATCAAATGGTGGATTTATTATAAGATATGGAAGATTGTTTTAGAAAATAGTTGACTCTATTTTATAATCGAAGGTAGGGTTAAATTTGAGAATATTAAACCGTATTTAATAAATAAGAAGGAAATTATCCATCTAGGAACAACATTAAAAACGGAAGGTGATTGATGTTTTTAATAAAATTTATGAATAAGTGAGATTTATAAAGAAATGGAGTTATGAATAGCGTTCATAAATAAAAAGATTTTTTGAGAGGAAGTTTCATAAAATAGAAGAGATTTATAAATATAGCTTTATAAATATGGGAAAGATTATGGGGAAAGTTAAGAATGGATTTTTATCAAAGAAAAACATTTATGTTTAAATGTTGGTTATTTATACTAATATTGTTTTAAAAAGGGTTAGCGGTATTTTAAATAATTGAAAGTTAATTATTTAAATTATCAATATGGTTTCAAATTAAGTATGATTATTTATCAATATATTTTTGGAAATTAATTATTTTTATTATAAAAATATTGAAAGTAAAGTTATTATTGTTTATTAAAATGTTTTGATATTTATCAATTACTATTTATAAGATAATTTAAAGTTAAGACTTCTTAAGTTATAATGTTTATTATTATATAATAGTGTTTTAAAGTAAATGGTTATTATTTATTTATAAATATTTTCGAGATTTATAGATAAGGTTTTATAAACAGATTTGGGCTTATTAGAAAAATTTATAGAATGTTTTGGAGACTTAAAGGTGAATAATTTATAATGTATGAAGAGAGCTTTGCAAATGGTTTTAGATAATTATAAAGAAAAACTGTGAATGGATTTACATGTTATAAGAAGAGCCTTATAAATAGTTACATGAATTTATAAAAAGGTTTATAAATGATATGAGAAATGATATTTATAAATTGTTTTATAAAAGTTATAAATTGGTAACGGATTTGTAAATGGTTTTTTTAATTGTATAGAAAAGAAATCTTTCTCAGTTTTGTGAATATACTTATAGTGCTGAGATAAGTGTATGGATATTTTTCTAAGTATTGAGAAATAGGGATTGGTGACTATATATATATATATATATATGCATATCTATATGTGTATATATACATATACGTATATGTGTATATATATATATATGTATGTATGTATATGTATATAGATATATGTATATGTATATGTATATATATGTATATGTATATGTATATATATGTATATGTATATATATGTGTATATATATATATATGTGAGTGTGTGTGTGTGTGTATGTATGTATATATTTATAAAAGGATTTTTATTCGAGTATTTACAAAGTGAATTTAATAAATGAAAGATCATTAAAAGAGGCTTAGTGTTGCTTAGCGCTTAACCAATACAAGTTTTCCAATAGAATTTAAATCTCCGATTGAATGTTTGTTTATTCGATAGTTAAATAACCGACTATCAAATTAGGACCCAAAAGTAACTTTGGAAATATCTAGGAGAAATACATGAGTAATATGGCACAGTCATCTTTGATGATGCTATATTTTGCGTATAAATATCGTTTCGTTCTTCTAGAACAAATGATAAGGAAACCCATTCACTAATGGTTTGGAAGTGATCTCTATTCTTATCTTCGACTGTTTATTTTCTAAAGAACCAGGGTTAAGTTTACCGAAAACTATTGAATGTTGTTTCGAAGAGACCGGAATTGGATTTGTTACCCGAAAATCACTTCGATCCAACTTAAACATTATGATGTGAAGACATTTGAGGATGATGGGAATTCAAAGACGGAGCTCTCAAGTGTTTCATTTAATCCCATAACGAACTTGTATGGATGAATGTATTGCATTGTTGCCTGGAGGGCATTGTTAGCATTCCAAGTGGAAGTGCTATTAAAAAGGTAAATGTAGCCTCAAGCCCCATCAACTGGGAGAATGACTAAAATAGGGACATGCGGCAGGGCTATGTGGGTCGCTCCCATTAGGGTATGATCATCCCAAGAACTAGTATCGATATCTGTATGTATGCTTCGGGGCCCATTGTGGTTGTTTAATCGCAACCAATGGGTGATCATATTCGACGCTATCCAGTAAGGGTAGGGTCGGTCCTGAGTAGCTGAGGTGCAATGTGTTGTAGCCTCCCATACATTGTATCTAAAGGTGTAGGGATTCGGTAGGTAGACCCTTACCCTTTCATATTTGGAATCCATTATCCACTAAGTGCCTTCGGACTTAATTGTATACATATTATGCTAGAATTTGATAATTTAACAATTTAGGTTATGATTAATAAGTAATTGTATCTAGATACTATTATAATATCAGATAATTTCATATAGAAAATGTTTTGGTTATCATAAGGTAAAAACTTGTCGGTGTTTATGTGCGGTGTGGTCTTGCGAGATAGTTGTTGATTTTTAAAGGTTTTCTATAACTTTAAAATCCATGTGTTTTCCCATGCTGGTTTTCCAGACTGACTAGGGTGTTATTTTATTATAATGCTCGGGTCAGACCGAGTATATTTACAGATAGCTTTGGATGCATTGTAGCTCATGACATGAATTGGATGTCTTCAAGTGGTATTCATGTATATGTTTGTTTTCCGCGGCTTTATTATTGAAATCATCACCATTTATAAGGACAGTATGTTATAAATGTTCAGGCTGATGATTGTGATTTGTTGTTGTACTCTGATTGATGTATTTATATAAAAGTTTCTCATTTGTAAAGTTCATTGATATTATATTATATGTTGTTCAACTGCGATTGTGAGATTTTGTGATTGATTTAGTTACTTTTTCTCTTCTTCTTCTCTTCTCTTCTTCTTTCTTCTTCCCATAACTATCCGTATTTCCATTCAATTTGAGTTAAACATGTGTGGTTTATTGTCAACTTGAATTGTATGGAAAAGTGGGTCGCTGCATTTGGTATCGGAGCTTAGGTTGAGCGAATACCTAAGCTTTGGTGGGAATTTACTCATTTGAGATAAGGTCAGCAAGACCCTAGGATGAGTTTGAGTGTGTATATATGAGAGCATATTTGTTAGTGATTATAAAAATGTTTTATATTTTGATAACTTATCTATTGACTGACTAAAGAATTCTGGTCGGTACGTGGGACGCCACGATATCGATCGGGGTTTCTAATCACTTAAACAGGGCAAACTGACATAGTATTGTTTTGAGAATTGGTAAATGAAATATTTTTACCAAAATTATATTTAATATATAAAAGAATAATTTTTTAGAAATTATTATAGTTACATATAGTGTGTTTGATTGTTAGTAAATGATAATATTTGATTATTTGTTGTTCAAATAAAGGTTATGATTATTATAATCTGAATAAAGATAAATAATTATAAATTGAGTTATATAAGAGGGTGATTTTATAAATATTGATTATAGAGTATTAATTATGATTAAAATAAATCAACATTTGTGAAATGATATTTCATAAGAAGGAGATTATATAAATACGAATTAAAATTGTGATTTATAAATGGAAAAGAAATGAAATTGCATAAGTACACTTATATATATGATTTGTAAATAAAAATGGATTTAAGCTAAGAATTTGGAGAATTTAAAATCCAGTTGGGTTGGAAAAAAATTTTCCAAAGTTTTGAAGGAATAATAATGGTACTATTTTGAAAATATTTTGGTTAGAAATATTTTAAATGGATGTAAAAAAGATAGAAATAATTGAATCTACTTCAGTCGTTGGAAAATAATTTCGATGATGACTGCAGCATCATCGACGTTCATTTTCGAGTTTTTAAGTGATGAACAGCTACCATTAGAGTTTTGTTTTGGCAAAACTAGTTTTTTTTTTAAATTCAAAATTATGATTTGAAATACAAAGAAAATAATTATAGTATTGCTTCAAAATAATTCGAAATAAGAATAAGATGTTTAAACTCTAAAAATGTTCATTTAAGTGTTTTATGAAAATATGAGAGAATAAGTTTTATAACTTATAAATTTTGAGAATTATTAAGTTAAAGCAAATTTTTAGTTTTTTTTGAATATAAATTGTTAAGAAAAGCCAAACTGGAGTAAAATTTAACTTATATTAAGTAAAATGAATTAAATATGGTTTAGAATGTTGTTTGATAGAATGGAATATTAAAATTGAACAATGAATTAAGTAAAAATAAGACGGATATGGACTTAATTGTGAAGTGAAAATAAACGTGAGAAGAATTGTATAAAATATTTATAAACTTAAGTGTATTTTTTTATGAATTTAGTATGAAGTGAAATGTTGCTAAAAATAGAATTTGATGGAATGGTTCTTAAGTGATATTAGTCATTGAAAGAATATACTAAGTAATAAGTAAATATGAATAAAACAATGTAAATAATGATTCTGAATAAATGAATGTAAATAAAAGAATCTGAATAACAAGGGACCAGTTGAAATAAATATGTAATTTGCACGTATATTATTTTATTCGCTTAACTATTTGATCCAGATTCGAATATACGATTTCGAGGTGATTTACACCCA
This sequence comes from Allium cepa, assembly GCA_030765085.1. Classification (NCBI taxonomy): domain Eukaryota; kingdom Viridiplantae; phylum Streptophyta; class Magnoliopsida; order Asparagales; family Amaryllidaceae; genus Allium; species Allium cepa. Next base: position 859,420,371 of record CM060940.1, read on the forward strand.
TCGGAGTTAGGATCTTTCACTTGATTCTCAACGGCGAACACTGGAAATGTATTTTTGATTGATTCTGATATTCTCTATCATAGTAATATGGTTACGCAAAGAGAATGGCGGTTTCCAATCAAGAAACCGGATCCGAGTCTGCATACGATCAGGTATGATTTTGCATATGGATGACATTTGTACATCATACGGGCTTTAATAAATTAAATATTGACACTAGAAAATGCAAATTGATATGGTTATGAATTGATTGGGTGAATATTATTTGTTTGATGGTTTCTCTTGTTACATTAGTTACCTTGCTTATATTTGCATATAGTTATTGTATATTCTATGTTATATATTGATATTACTCTCTCTATGTACATGTTCTTATTAGTTGTTGAGTGGTTAGTAGATGCGGACGGTGTATGCTTCGCATTTGGAGCTCGCTTTCGCATTATATTGGCTGTATATGCTTGCTAATACTAAAATAAGGGACACATGTCAGATTATATATCGTATTTTTATATTTTTCCCTACTGGATGCCTCATCCTCGAAGATGAGATGTATATTTTTGATTATATATATATATATATATATATATATATTATATAAAAATTATGATCGAGCCGCGCAAAGGAGACGTTGGCGAAATTTTCCAAAAATTTAAGAGATAGAAAATTTTCGAGAATTTTGAAAATGTTTTGATAACTAAAATTCGAATTATGGTTTTATAGCTTGGAATGGTATTTGTTGGTTTTGGAAATTTAATTATGAATTTAAAGATTTAGAAAATGTGATAACAAAGTTTCAACTAATTGTCTTTGACAGGTTAATGGGTTTGGGGAATATTTCTTATCTTAATGGGTTTGGAAAACGACTTCAACATGAATGTTGGAAAGATCGATGAGCTCTATGCAAAGAAGGTTGGATTTTGCTATCGTCGATGACAGGAGCAACAAATCTCCCTCCGTTCGAGCATATTTTTTAGGTTCCGGCAGCGTGATGTTGCGTGCAAGGCGCGTGGCGAGGCAGAGCGGCAAGCGAGGCAGGCATAGGCGACGTGAAGGCAAGGTAGCGGCGACAGCACATGGTGATCACGATCTTCCGTTGAAAATAAGTAAATAAATATAGATATACATATACACACAATCATGCCTAGAAGTAATGAACATAAATGAGATCGAGAGAAAGAGGCAGAAGGTTTAGTTTTAAAACTTAAATTAATTTAGGCTAATTATAAATTTAATTATCTCGTTTGTTAATTAATTCATAACTTATTCATACGAGGTCAGTTTAAGCGCGACAAGCTGTGCCGCTTTCGTATCAGTATGCTATGGAGTTAGATTGGATGGATTTGGAGCAAGTGGAAATATTGGGTTAATTTGAAGGACCGTTCAATTTTAATCCAAATCGGAGCGCTTTGGCGATTTCTGGAATTTCTGTGAGTTAAACTCACCTTTTTGGTTAATTAGAAAATATTATATAGTCAATAAAATTGTTTATTGGATGCTTGGATATTTTATTATTAAGAGTTATTGACTGTTTGGATGATTTACTATTTTATATTATTGGTTTGGATATATTCCCGCTTATTAGAGCGGATGAGACCCTATTACGTTCCCATGTAAGAGCCGCCTTGAAGGGGTTCATCCATATTTTTATGATTATATACTATATGTGATGCAGGGGGACAGGTTGAAGGAATCCAACAGGATTCATCACACTGTTGATTTTATTTTTCACAGAAATTGATATATGATGTGTTGGATTCCATAAATGATGACATGGATAATTTTCCCTAATTGGTGCTATGGTAACACTAGGTCACATATTTTTAACATTTTGAAACATTATAAAATGAAGATTTAGATTTATAAAGGAATTTGAGTAATTCAAAAATATGTGTGTTTTTATATAAAAAAATTCTTGAATTATTATGGGAAGGAATTTTAAAAAAAAATTAAGGAAAGATTTTTGGGGGTTATAAATTAATAGTTTTATAAAATCTTTTAAATAGATATTTTTGAATTGTGGATAGAGATTTTAAAATCTTAATCTAAGTCCATTTTTTCTAATAAAGGGATATGGGTTTAAAAGAAAATAGAAATATTTGATATAAATATTATTAATCATTTAGTATAAAGTGGTGTTGATGTTTTACAAATGAAGGAAAGATTTGTAAAATCATGTTTTGTTAATTAAAGTATGGATTTATAAATGGTATTATAAATCATAGGAAATTATTATCATTTAACAAATTGGTGAAATAAATCAAATGGTGGATTCAGTATAAGATATGGAAGTTTGTTCTAGAAAATAGTTGACTCTATTTTGTAATCGAAGGTAAGGGCAAATTTGAGAATGTTAAACGGTATTTTATAAATAGAAAGGAATTTATAAAAGATATTTATCCATCTAGGGGCAACGTTTAAAACGGATGATGATTGATGTTTTTAATGGAATTTATGAATAAGTGAGATTTATAAAGGATTCGAGTTATGAATAGCGTTGATAAATAAAGAGGTTTCACGAAAGGAACATTCATAAAATAGAAGAGATTTATAAATATAACTTCACAAATATGGGAACGATTATGTGGAAAGTTAAGTATGGATTTTTATCAAAGAAAAACATTTATGTTTTGATAGTTGGTTATTTATACTAATATTGTTTTAAAATGGGTTATCGGTACTTTAAATAATTGGAAGTTAACTATTTAAATTATTAATATGGTTTGAAATTAAGTATGATTATTTATCAACATAGTTTTGGAAATTAATTATTTTTATTTATAAAAAGGCCAAAGATAAAGTTATTATTGCTTATTTAAATGTTTTGAAATTTATCAATTACTATTTGTAAGACGTTTTAAAGTTCATACTTATTCATTTCTAATGTTTATTATTATAAAATAGTGTTATGAAGTATATGATTATTATTTATTTATAAATGTTTGTTGGATTATAAATAAGGTTTTATAAACCGAATTGGGCTTATAAGAAAAGTTTATAGAATGTTTTGGAGACTTAAAGGAGACTCATTTATAATGTACGAAGAGAGCTTTGCAAATGGTTTTAAAAAATTATAAAGGAAAATTATAAATGGGATTATAGGTTTATAAGGAGAGCCTTATAAACAGTTGCATGGATTTTTAAAAAGGTTATAAATGATTTGCGTAACGACCCAGAATTTCTATCATTTGAAATTCAGATATTTAATTGATTTTAAATATCAACAAGTAAAATTTGTAAGTCAAATGAATTGTATTTCAAATATTTAGATTTAATTGGATAAATAAATCGATAATTTAATATTTGGAATTGCGTAAATAATTGAGAATTGGGTTTAATGTGATTAAAAATGATTTATAAATTTATATTAAATCATATTGGAGTTAGAACAATTTTTGTGAACTTTTAAAATTGAATTAACGGTTAATTTGTGAAAATTGAATATTTTAATATTTAATCGACTGGTGAAAATAGTCATTTTTCTAACAATCTTGGATTTCGACGAAACCAGTTTCATTGGATCCGTAATGTTATATTATTGTAAGATATAAAATTTCGTATCAATCGGATTTATGGTTTGTTCTGGGCAAGCCAAAATGCATAGAAATTAGTTTAACCGATTTAATTTAAATTTGATCGTTTATTTTCGTAACTCGCCCATATGATCGAATTGGCTCTGATACCAAATGTAACGATTGGGATTTTCGACTCACGAAAGTCGACATTAATACGTCCACTGTATCAACTGTCGAGCAATCGAATGCCGGAAAACCTTACCGTTAGGGTTAAAGAAGAGGTAGAAGATAGAAGAAGAAAGAAAGAAAAGCAATGTAACGACCCGGTATTTTCAACCATTCGTATCCATTATAAGTGTATAGGTAGACACTCATGCCAGAATTGAATTGCTCAAAATACCGCGTTGTAATTAAAAATTTGGCAAATCTCAAAATATACAGTAAATAAAATCACAGATCACAGACACAGAGTATATAAAAATGCGGCGGAAGTAAAAGAGATAGTAGTTCATGAAGCTACTAAAAAAAATATAAGATACATCAGAGTTAAATGAGATACAACAGAAGAGTAACAAGATACATCACTGAAACACTGGATACTGAAACAAAATAGAAGGCTGGATCTTCAAGGAAAGCTCCAACTCCGAAGGTGAATCTTGAATGCTAACTCAATCAATCTGACCCGAGCGTAAAGCAAAACACAAAACCCTCGAGTCAGGACATAAATACTTATAAACTGTAAATCAACTCAAGTGAACAGTAACAAAATGCATCAATAACTTAAAGGATGCTTGGGACCGCCCATCCTCTAAGGATCCGTTAAACTATTTACTATATAGTAATATACGCTATATACGGTAGTGTCTAATCAGTAAAGTATAATCATATAGAAAATAGCGTTAAGGGGATGGTGAACCTTAACGCGGTCGGATCTTTAAAACCAAAATCGTAGTGGGCTCGATATAAGGATATGACACGGCACGCGAGGCAATGCCAGGGTGGATACACCGTTTTCACTCCCGGACCGGTGGTGACGGCAAGCCAGCAGCTTCCGCCCACCTCGAACAATACCCCCGAATCAAAGTGGCGCTACCGAATCGAATCACAACAGTAATAGAATAGTTTCCGATGGAGCATGCTCGATGAAAGGGTGCGACCCTTTGTGTAGCCCGGTATAGCTCCTGTTTTAGTCATATATGCCAACTCACGGGAGTTGGGTCCACGTAATATACCTCGAGAACGTCGCCACCATCCTACTTCATTCTGGAATCTCCACCGCGTACACAGTTGTTAAAGTGGTTTTCGGTATTGGCCGGCTATAAGACAATATCTGATCCCAGTCTCTTTAACAACCAATCGTTATTATAACCCATGGATATTTATTTCAAATAATTTATACTTCCAAGACCAAAATATCATACTCATTTCAAAACAATATCACAATTGTATCATTTCCATTTCAAAAATAATTCAATATTATATCATTCAAATAAAACCCAAATTTTCAAATCATTGAGTATTTTTTTAAATTTATTAAACTTGAAATATTCCTTTAAATTATCATAGCATTTTGAAAATGTTACCTTAAGGAATCATAGCATTTTTGGAATGTACTACTTTCCACTTTACATTGTATAAAATCAAAGTATTGATAAGCTTAAAATTTTAACATGTCAATTTATCATAACCTTATAGTTAAATAAACTTTCTTACTGTAATATACAATTTAAACTGAAATTCTTATGTTAAGTTAAAAGCACCTTATTAACTTACATTATTATTACAATAAGTAACATTTATCATTTTAATCAATTTAAAATACACTATTACATTGATTAAAATCTACGTGTCAAATGTACGTTTTAAATTTTATATTCCTATTACAATAATGAACATTTATTAATTAAATCAATACCACACTACTTAAAACTTTACATGTTTCTTTCTTAATTAAAACTTTACATGTTCTTGCATTGATTAAAACTTTCATGTTCTCTCATTAATTAGGACTTTACACGTTTCTTTCATTAATTAAAAACTTATAAGTTTCTTTCATTAATTAAAACTTATACCTTTTTTCATTAATTAGGAATTTACATGTTCCTATCATTAATTAGAACACCATACGTTCTTTCATTAATTAAAACCTATACGTTTCTTTCATAAATTAAAACCTATACGTTCCTTTCATAAATTAAACCCTATACGTTCCTTTCATAAATTAAAACCTATACGTTCCTTTCATAAATTAAACCCTATACGTTTCTTTCATAAATTAAAACCTATACGTTCCTTTCATAAATTAAACCCTATACGTTTCTTTCATAAATTCAAACCTATACGTTTCTTTCATAAATTCAAACCTATACGTTTCAGATTTATATTACCATTTTACAAATTTAACTAAACTTACAGTTTATTTGATTAATTTAACATCTTTAGTTAAAACTCAAATTTCACATTTTCAAGTCAAGTTATATTTTAAAATTTCATTTTCAACGGTCATTTATTCAACCACTTAAATTTATAGAAAATCAATAATTCTTTAATAAATCACTTAAATTCAAATATAAATCAATTTATCATATTTACCATTTCCAAATAAAATTAAAGTCCATTTTATTCATGTAACTTAAATATCATTTTTAGTCAAAATTCCAAATTTCAAACATAAGTTATATTTCAAAATCCAGTTAATCCATTCATAAATTACATTTTTAACACATAGAAAAATCATAATTTATTTATTTTAAAACCTTTCAAAATCTATTTAAATCAAATTTCATAATTTTATATTTTTAAAATACTTAAAATATTCAAAGCACTTTATAGAATAACCACGGGTCTGTATATAGTTTTCTAACCTAGGTCAAGTGATACGGATATGTATCATTTCAATCCGCAGTTTAAAAGGTAAAAATCTGGGTTCTATCATTTCAAATCCGCAGTCCCAAGTTTAAATAAATAAATAAAATAACTCAGGCCTATCATTTCAGCCCATAATGATTTTTTATCCTAACAGGGAACTTGCAGTGTGATCATATACAGAAATAATATAAACAATGTCAATATCACAATATACAGTCATGTATCAGATGTCAGGTGAAAATTAACAGTTTTAACATGGTAATAACATGGTAATAACACGGCATAGCATATCATATGATCATCATTAACTTGCATAAACATTTTACATTATTAAACACTTGTCATCAATCCACTTTTCATAAGTATATATATCAGAGTGAGAAAGACTCACCTTTTTCAAAGCTAGAGACCAAAACAACATACAAGCACGACTCCAAAGGCACGACAAGCACAATTTCACGACTTTTGATTTGAGTTGAAAGATAGCCAAGATATGATTTTGTATCACCAACCCAAAGCAAAACAATGAAAGGAGAACAAATGAAATAAAACAAGAGTGAAAAGAAGAAAGAAAGAAACAAAAAATGAAAGGAAAAGCATGCGCCGATTCATACCTTCAGGAGATGCTTACGCAAATTTTGATGGAAGCAAAATGAATAATTTATGGTATGAAACTTTTGAACGTGAAATATATATTAACATTGCTCACTAATCTATGTAGAGGTCAGGCAAGAGAAAAATGCTTGAACGGTAAAGGCAATTAAGGCATTCAATTCTATCCAATATGTGGAAACATATGGGACGCAAGAGGGAAAGAAATAATTCACACACAGAAATGATTTAAGGCAAGATTTGAGCAAGATTTTGGATTCTCAAAAGAGAATATACGGCTGAAAACTTTGCATTGTTAACGCAAGAGAAAAAAAAAAGAAAAAAAAAATCAAATAGATAATGAAAAGGCAAGAGCAACAATTAAATATATACCCAAAGTAACGTGCAAATTATTTTGTTTCTCTTATTAAATAACGTACAAATTACTTTGTTTTCTCTTATTAAATAAATTTAAAATACTAACGTTTCTATTAGGAAAATAAACCATCACTTTAAACCAAAATTTAATAGCTATTGTACCATAATTAATAACATTTAATTTAGCTTCATCCAATTGGTTGTTAAATATAAAGTTAAGAAACAGATGTAAACATATGTAAAAGAAATGTAAAGTTTATTTCCCGTTTCACACTAATTATTACTAACTTTTTTTTTGTTTAAAAAAAGTATACAACAAATCTGACCAAAACAAAAGTGAAACAAATGTTACACAATTGTATACATTTCAAGATGAAAAATTTGCCTTTAGAATTATAAAATTTAGAATTTCTATTAAAGTTACACTTTTTATCCAAATCAAATTTTCAGACATTGTTTATTTTTATTTGGAAAAATGATCAGAAATCATTTAAAGAAAATTTCCAAAATTAGATTTTTAAGAAAACAAAAGCCAAAGTCTTTAAATAAATGAAAAAAATAAAATTTAGGGAAAACAAGTAGAAAAGTAAGAAAAAGAAAGGGAAGCCATTACCAGATCTTTGAAGCCGTGAGAAACAAATGAAAATGATCTTTTTTTTCACGTGAAAACCTAATGAGATGACGTCTACATTAGGGTTTTACACGGCTAAGGCAATTAATTGAGGAGTTTAAGGAAATGAAGGGTTTGGGCAAAATAAAAGGGCTTACGTTTCAAAGTGATTTACAATCTTCCATATTCTTTTCCTTTTAAAACTTTACATAAACAAAATTTCAGGAGAAAATACTTTACAAACCGAAATCAATTAGAAATATGAGGTAACAAATAGTATAATTTGAAAAAATATAAAATAATGAAGAAAATGCCTTAAAAATACCAAACAGTGTTCTAAAATTGTGCATAAATCACTGTTAGTCTTGGAAAATTATACATTTCATTATAAAATTATTATGAAGTGGAAAGGAATGTTTTCATGTGAAAATGAGGTAAGAAATGCACAGCTACAATAAAGAAAGGAACGGTCAAAGGAAATTAAATCTATTAATTGGAAAAGAAACGGAAGAAGAAACGTTAAAACGGTTTTACGTTTCTTTGCTTTCAAACCTTTTAAACTTCCTATATATATATATATATTCATATACATCTAAATAACTGAAAATAATTAAAATCTCAGTTAAAATTCAAAAATATAACAGATAAAAAAAATATTAATAATTAAATATTAATTAGATATGATTAAAATAAGAAAAATAGTGCAGAAAATGAAAATTTGACTTAAGAATTAGAAACAACTTCAATACACTTTGGAAAAATTTACTTTAATTTAAATATATGTAAAATGAATAAAATAAAGTAAAACACAGCAAATAAAAATGAGTGCATAAAATAAATAAATAAATTTTAATTATATATAATTAAATTAAGAAAATGACTTAAAATTGCAGACTAGGCTTTTAAAATTAGAAATAAATTCAAATGAACTTTAGAAAAAATTATATTATCATTTTAAAAATATTTAAAAGTCAAAATATACATTATACAACATATTATCACATATTAAAATAAAATAAAACAAAGAAGAAGTAATTTATACAATTTAAAATAGTCATTGTTAAATAACCCTATATACGCACAATATTGTAAAGGGTATAACTTTCACAATTTACATCCAATTTCAACGAAACGAAAAGTGTTGTTCTTATAATTTTATGTACTTTCATAATAAAAGAAAAAAATTTAAATTTTTAAACTTGTAAAATTTTAAGTTGAAAGTCACAGTTTGACTATTTTGAACAAAATCAGCATTTCAGGCAAATATTTCAACTTACACAAGTTTGGGATTATAACTCATAAAAATCAAGATTATATTTAAATAATAAATTTAATCATTTCAAATAAGTAAAAATAAAAGTTTTTTTTTAAACCAAAATTTTACATTAAAATAATTAAAATATACAATAAAATAATTACAAAATATAGGGTTGTTACAAGCAGCAGAACAATATCAGAATCTCACAATCGTAGCGGTACAACATATAATAGATAAATGAATAATCTTTAAAACAAAGAACTATGTCACTTATTACATTACGTTATCATCAGAGTGTACAACAACAATATACAACACAACTGGACAATAATGGACAGTTATACAAACTTGTCCTTACAAGCGAATTCTACAGCGGAAAGGATAATATCATATACAAGTGGTACGTCTCGCCATCCAGCTCGCCTCCTGAGCTCCATAGCAATTCTGAATCCAGAATGACCTGATAACCTGACTCTAGGCTGCCCACCAATTTCCACACGGGCAGCCTAGAGTCAGGTTATCAGGTCATTCTGGATTCAGAATTGCTATGGAGCTCAGGAGGCAAGCTGGATGGCGAGACGTACCACTTGTATATGATATTATCCTTTCCGCTGTAGAATTCGCTTGTAAGGACAAGTTTGTATAACAGTCCATTATTGTCCAGTTGTGTTGTATATTGTTGTTGTACACTCTGATGATAATGTAATGTAATAACTGATATAGTTCTTTGTTTTAAAGATTATTCATTTATCTATTATATGTTGTACCGCTGCGATTGTGAGATTCTGATATTGTTCTGTTGCTTTTCTTTCTTTCTTTCTTCTTCTATCTTCTACCTCTTCTTTAACCCTAACGGAACGGTTTTCCGGCATTCGATTGCTCGGCAGTTGATACAGTGGACGTATTAATGTCGACTTTCGTGAGTCGAAAATCCCAATCGTTACAATTTGAGAAATGATATTATTAATGGTTTTAAAGGTCATAAATGGTTTTATAAATGTTTTAGATTGGTAAGAGATTTGCAAATGTTTTTTTAAATTGTATAAAAAGGAAATCTTTCTCAATTTTGTGAATACTTATAGTGTTGAGATAAATGTATGGATATTTTTCTAAGTATAGAGAAATAGAGATTGGTGAATATTTATATATATATATATATATATATATATATATATATATGTGTGTGTGTGTGTGTGTGTGTGTCTTTGTAAAAGGATTTTTATCCGCGTATTTACAAAGTGAATTTAATAAATGAATGATTTTTAAAAGAGGCTTAGTGTTTCTTAGCGCTTAACCAATGTTGGTTTTACTATGGAATTTAAATCCTTGATTGAATGTTTGTTTATTAGATAATCGAATAACCTACTTTTGAATTTGGACCCAAAAGTAACTTTGGAAATATCTAGAAAAAACATATGAGTTATATGGCACAGTCATCTCCGATGATGGTGTACCATGCGTATAAATCTCATTTTCTTCTTCTAGGACGAATGAATAGGAAATCCGTCCACTAATCGTTAGGAGGTGATCTTTGTTCTTATCTTTGACTGTTTGTTTCATAAAGAACTGAGGTTGAGTTTACATGAAACTATCGAATATTGTTTCGAAGTGATCGGGATCAGATCGGTTATTCGGAAACCACTTCGATCTAACTTAAGTGTTGCAAAGTAAAGACATCTTGAGGATGATGACAATTTAGAGACGGTGCTCTCAAGTGTTTCATTCGGTCCCACAACGAACTTGCATGGATGAATGCTAATATTGCATTATTGTTTGAAGGGCAGTGTTAGCATTTCAAGTGAGAAGTGCTATTAAAAAGGTAACTGTAGCCTTAAGCCTCATCAACCGAGAAAGTGACTAAAGCAAGGACATATGGCAGTTCTATGTTGGTCACTTCCATTAGGGTATGACCATCCCAAGATCTGATGTCGATATCTCTATGTATGCTTTTGGGCCCATTGTGGTTATTTGATCACAGCCAAGGGGTGATCATATTCGGCGCTATCTAGTAAGGGGTAGGGTCGGTCCTGAGTAGCTAAGGTGCAATGTGTTGTAGCTTCTCGTACATTTTATTTTGATGTGTACGGATTCGGTAGGTAGACCCTTACCCTTTCCTAGTTATAAGTAATTGTATCTAGACACTATTATAGCATCAGAGAATTTCATATAGAAAATGTTTTGGTTATCGTAAGATAAAAACCTGTCCGTGTTTATTTTCCGCTGCTTTATTGCTGAAATCATCATAATTTGTGAGGACATGTTGTTATAACTGTTCAAGCTGATGATTGTGATTTTTTATTGTACTCTGATTAATCTATGTATATAACAGTTTCTCTTTTGTAAAGTTTATTGATATTACATTATATGTTGTTCCACCTGTGATTGTGAGATTCTGTGATTGATTTAGTTTCTTTTTCTCTTCTTCTTCTCTTCTTTTCTTCTTTCTCCTTCTTTCCATAACTATCCGTATTCCGTTCAATTTGGTTTAGACATGTACGTTTATTGTCAACTTGAACTATACAAAAAAGCGGGTCGTTACATATATATTGGAAGTGGATATGTTCGAGATGTTGAAACCCATGTGTGGTTCGAGATATGGGAATCCGATTAGGGATTCATGTTCTGTTCGAATGATGAAGACTCGTGTGAAAGATGTCGAACATAATCTCGAGATCGAAAATGACTATAAATAGAGTAGGCCTCACAACCTAGGGTTTAGCGACCTATGTCGAGGTGTTATAAATTCCATATCTAGAGATACTTATCAATTGTTGGCTACCAAGATTTGGTGATATTTGGTTCACGTTGTCATGTTTATGTTCGGATGCAAGGCCACATGTATTTACCTAAAGGTATATTCCATCTGGAGATATATGTCGTTCGAAGGAGCTTTCTGACCCTTGTGCAGGAGATTAGATCCTGCTCCAACGGAGAGATCTCCATGGAAAATCCATTATGCGAGCCTTCCTTATCGGATTCGATTGTATTCCTAATATGCTATTAAATGTAACCAATGTAACCATTTCAGCTGTGTTATAATATTTATATTCTACACCTTAGACATTATCTATTATATTATCTTATGTACCTATTAGATGAGCGGTTCTTTTAAGGAGATAACCAATAAGGCATTCCATGTAGTATCAAAAGTACTGTTATATGTTGTACACATATTTTTTGAGTTTCTAATACTAGACTTATGTTTGATGCTTGGTTTTTGTTTTCGCTAAACTCCTTGCGTACTCTTTCGAGTAGTTTGAGAAAGGTAGGTTTTGTTGATGTTCTATGAAGCTTTTTAAGGCAATATGGATGTTTCACCTACCGTAGTATTCTTATTTCCGCTGCATTACTATTTAATGTATCATCATTTTTAAGGACCGCTTATTATAGCTGTCCAGGCTGATAATAGTACTTAGGTTTTGAAACTTCGAAATTTCAATATTGGAGTAAACCTTTGTACTGTTACTTTGATATTATATATTACCGTTCCACCTGTGAGATTCTGATGTTGTATTCTCTTCTTTATTGTTCTATTTCATTTTCTTTGTACTTTACTCTAAGAATTCGTTCTTTCAGCACTTAGATGCTTGACATGTGAATACCGTAGATATATTAGTGCCGACATTCGAGGGTTGAGAGGGCGGGTCGTTACAGCTGGTATCAGAGCTAAAGGTTAAGCGAGAACCTTGACTTTGGTGGTATGACTCATTAAGAAATAGGGTAATGGGATGCCCTAGCATGAGTCGAGTGTATCATACATATGAGAGTGTACTTTAGTTGTTATAAACTTATACCTTAATGGTAATTATAACTGTGAAAATCAAAGATCTCATATATGGTAACTTATATAAGTGAATTGTCAAATTATAGTTTTATTAATGTAGGGGTTAATGATGTTTATCTATTATCCCTCGTTAACTAGTTTAGTTATTCTCGACCAGTTTATGAGCATTAACTATCCTTTGTTCATTGTTGATTTGTGCTTGACCAATTTATGCGCAGTTTTACCTTACTACATGGGTTCGGTAGACAATATTTGTAGGTGCATTGAAACGGACACCTTATAAATTAAGTTTCACAATTTGACTATAAGGGATTCGACGACAATGTTGGGTCAAAAGTAGAATTTGGTAAAAAGACGTTTATTTAATCCGAGAAAGATAAGATATTTTTTAAAATAAACATTTTTGAAAGGATTTTATATAAGAAAGTAATTTTATATAAATATGGTTTATAAAACGTGATTTATAAACAGGAAGGGAAAAGGATTTTTATTTTAAGAACTTAAATCCCGGTGAGATTTTAGAGAATTAGCAGTATTGTTTGAAAGTAAGTGCGCAATGGTTAGGTCACCCGCATTGTGATGTGTGTCTAGGTTCGAGTTCGGAAATAGCCTCTTCGTAATGCAAGGGAAAGGCTACATACATTATCAACCTCCCAGAGCCAGCTATCATGTGGGAGCTTCGTGCATTGGGTTCCACCTTTTATTTGAAAGTAAGTATTTAGGAAATTGGTTTATGAAATAGAGATCAAAATACTTAGTAATATTTAAGAAGTATTTGATAGCGTTTTGAAATGATTTTGGTTAAGTTCGAAAGGCATGTATTGGATGTACCAAACTCACTCCTGTCGCTTGAAATTAATTCTTGCGATAACTTCAACATCATCGGCGTTCATTTTCAAGTTTCTAAGCGGGGAATGCTACAGGGTTGTTTTAATAAAACGGATTTTGATTTGATTCTGAAAGTATGATTGTTATACAAAAGATACGTGTATGTATTATTATCCTATAAGCAAGTTGAAATAAAAACTGGTGTTTAGTTCTAAAGTTTTTCTTTGATAAGAAGTTCGATATGAACTTTCTATGTAGAAAACTTTTATATATAGGGCGCCTGAGTGGTAATGGCATAGCCTAGAGAAAATATTGGAACTTTTTAGGTTTTTTCCTTTTTGGGTAAAGTTTGTTTAACAAATTATGCAAATTTACTAAGTTATTTTATGGACACATATGGTCTATACATTAAGATTGTATGGTATGTATATCATATTATGATATGTTGTTTGATAGATTTCATTTATTAAAATTAAACTGAATTTTCAACGATTTTGGATAGTTGGAAACTTTTGTTCGTATAGAATTTGAAACTAAGTGTTTTGTGAAAATATAAAGACTAGTCTATATAACACTTGAATTGAAACGTAATAAGTTAAAACAAGTTTAAATTTGTTGAACAAACTTGTTAAGTAAAACAAAATTTAATGTTTTGTATAAAATCTTAGGATGTCATTGAGTATTATACGAATATGAACTTAAGTTGTATAAATATTGAAAACTTGAAGTATGTTTTATGAAATGTTTCGTATGATTTTAGTATTGAATGAGATTTACTGTCTGTATAAAAGGGATAAAATTTATTGGTGCCGTTAAGAAACCAATAGGAAAATATGTAAGTTGCATGTGGATCATTTATTCGAATGACTGTTCTTGATCCATTATTCGAGTATATGATTTCAGGGTGGTTTGCAACGGTCAAAAATGGGATTTTTCATTAGATTCTTGATGGTGAACACATGATATAAATTCTTGATATGATCCGAAAGTTTTCTATCATAGTATATGCCAATGTAAGGATAATAGAGGTTTCTAATCAAGGATCCTGATTGGAGTCTGCACTAAAAAGGTCAAGTGATCTATACTAGTTGGGAGGTGAAATCGGGCAAGTAATCAGAATTGATATTGTATACGGATGGTCCATATGCATCGTACGGGTTTTAGTACATGCATTCTATGTTTTGATTGGCTTATGGAGATTTTAGGCGGTATATCTTAGATTTGCTATGAGGTAGCATGAATTGGCTAATAAGTAATTACTTGAGGCTGTTGAGTATACGGTATGCTTAGTAGATTGTTTATCATCCGTGTTCAATGAGAGATTTTGAGCTAGAGCGAACCGTGCTTTTTTTTGCTAAGTGATTATAGATACTGTTAACTATTGCTATATGATTATTTCTTTTGATACTCATGTTGGAATTTCAAGGACGAAATATTCTAAGTAGGGGAGAATGTAATGACCAGGAATTTCGGGTACTTTGTATTTAAATATCTAAATTATTTAAATATTTGAAACCTGGATTAAATAATATTAAAACCATTTAATAAGTTTTTTAACCCCCTTTTAAATCATAAGTAATGACGGTAAACTTATTTTGGAAAAATATTTACTAAAATAAATACTTCGAAAAAATATCGATAATGTGACCGAAAATCGTTTTATCGATAAGCAGCTTTTAACCATCATAAGTTGTTCATAATTTGTTTACATACACTTATTTGCTTAGGAAATTAAGAAAATGAAATAATATTATTTTCCATTTATGGAAATAAACTTTTTGGATGATGTTACGGGTGATGTCATCAAAGATATTTAGGAAATGACATTTTATGATAATACTTAACTTTTAAGCAAAAGAAGAGAGTTGTAAAATTAAAATGTGAAAAGAAGGCTCCTTTGTGACCCTTCATGGAAGGTAAGAGGCGGTTATGACTTTTGTAAAATCCTATATAACGAGCGGCATACCATACATAATAAATCGCGAGTTCACTAAGCTTGAGATGGAGTATGACAATTATAAAAGGTGGAAGTGCTTAAGCACTAATCCACTAATTAATCTCTAACTTTTTCAAGTCTTAACCAAATCATCTCCTATCTCTTTTAGACTTTGCCTTTAGGCCTAAAACATCATGGGAAGTATATAGCAATTAAGGAGTGGGAGAAGGTGAGAGGAAGAGAAGCATCCCAAGGGGGTGGCCGTGAGCATGGAGAAGGAGAGGAGGTGTGGCTTTGGTTTGGAAGTGCTAAAGGTTGGAACTTTAGGCTTGTGGTGATGGAAGGAGGTGGTTATTTGATTATGGCTTTGTGCTTAGGTTTGGCATGGATCTAGGTGAGTTATCTCAATATCTGTATATATGTTTGTGCAAAGTATAAAGTTAAAGTGACATTAACTAAGTAAAGTTATAAACTTTGGACCCCTCATGCTTTTGAAAGCAAGTAATAACTTTATATTGTATGACATCACTTTTATTACCGTCTTAAACATATGGTACGGAATATATATATATATATATATATATATATATATATATATATATTCTCAAGCCCAATCATCCAATGAAAAATATCCATGTACCTAAAAAGTCTCGGATTGATCCGAGTTTTATATAAATAATAAACTAGTCAGATTATATCTGACTCCAAGGTGAGTGCATAATAATAAGCATGGTAATAAAAGGCAAAGTATGAATACGATATAATGCAACATCCATCGTAGCATCATAATAAAATACCAAGCCACACATCTCAAATATCACCTATGAAAATCACATATAAACAATTGAGAATCATAATAATTTATAAATTAGGTGATAATAATCAAGATCATCGAAATCCCGAAATACGGTGGATAAGCTCATAGTGTGTCCACAAAAGCCAAAAAAAATGACTTACAAATCATACCAAATACAAAAGTTGATAATCAAAACATCAATCTTTTCTTACAGTCCTAATGGAAATGACTTCCGAATATTAAGCACTAAAAGATAAGCGATCAAGATCTGAAATAAATAATCAAAGCATCAATTCTCGACTTACAACTCTAATTGAAGTGATAACTTTCGACTACTATGCCATAAAAGATAAATTAGGAATTATGGAACCTAAATAGAACTAAATCCATAAAAATATAGAATGAATATCCAAGAATACTATCTCGACTTACGACCTTGATAGAAAGTAGAGACTTCCAATCTACTCCTTGGAAATAGGTGGAAACACAAATCCAACTAAATATCAATTCATATAAAACTCCAAAGTCAAAATCTAAATAATTATCTTGAGCTACAGTCCTAATGGAAATGATATCTTTTGACTGTTAGGCCCTCGAAGATATTAAGAAATATAAACTCAAATCAGTACCAAAGCCAATCAAATGTGCAATATGAAAAATCATATATCTCGACCCCTCGTCCTTGGGAGGCGAAACTCTTGACTGAATGGTCCTAGGAGATAGAAATAACAAATCAGACAAAAAGGAGATCTCTCCGGTATATGCTTATATGAAAGGATAACAGACAAGCTCCCAACAAGTCTCTAATGTCATGGATAGGCAATATGAAACTATCTTGGTTTAGGGTATCTCAATTGACTCAAGGACATGTCACTAGTCTCTAATATCTACAATCATCATCTCTGATGAGGTGATAATATCAAGCGTCTTAGAAATAATGGATGATATGGATCTACCTATGTCATTCACATGGGAGACTGACATACCACAACACTGCTCTAGGAAATGCTAATAACCGCAGCTCATTTCCTACAATCCCTAAGTTACTCCCAGAATCGTGATACATATATCCATCGCATGTCATAACACGCTGTAAGACTGCGTTGTGCATTGGCTACGACTCCTACTTGCCCTTGGTAACATATTGTTGTTTCTTAAGTGACGCCGAAGGAATGACTCTAATGAGAGAATAACCCTCAGCCCATAAACTCAAAAGGTGACATCATGGATCTGGGGCGTGACCTCACAACCAGTACCGCTAGGATGGATAATAAGCCTCTTTAGAGGGTCTAATTCACGCGCTCCCCATAGTGGAGTAATCCTATAATGTAGATTCCCAATAAACACTCTCGACTATATAAGTCCTAAGGAGAGTAATAACTAGCATTCCTGACTCTAAGAGTCCTTTTGATAGTGACCACTACTGCTCTCGACTCGACGAGTCCTATTGAGAGTGATAACTAATACTCCAACTCAATGAGTCCTGATAAAAGCCACATCAAATACTCTCGACTTTAGAAGTCCTAATGAGAGTAATCTCTCTCCATTATACGGGTCCGAATGTGAGCATCTCAATATGACAAATCCTCGACTACTATCCCTAAGAGTTGATAATGATACATAACTAGTTAGTACTTTAGGAGGAAACAAAATATACTCTCGATGATATGAGTCTTAATAAGAGTATTTATAAGTACTCTCAACTCCATACGTCCAAACGAGAGCACCGCAAATAATAATTCCTCGGCTACTAACCCTACGAGTAATAAAATATGACTCGGTTAGCTAGTCCTACGAGGATAAATATGTAAATCCTAATGTATCTTCAGCTTGTAGCCCTTGGAGAGTAATATAACTCTTAACTACTAAGATCTAAGTAGTCACCTCTAAACGATATCACAATCTCCTAACCCATCTCTAGAATATAAGTGACGCCTAATCAACAATAGTAATTGAACAAGTATTACTTGAGCATCCCATACACTCAGTATTACTCAAATTTTTAAGGAAATTAGTAAACCACACTCATCAAACAATAATTATTCTATATAATGAGTCAATAGAATAACCAAAGAAATTCAAATGCCCTATCCTAGACCACTACTAGAAAATACTTCAATTTCCTACGTAAAATTTCCTACGTATTTCCTACGCCAAAAGGCAGGGCGTAGGAAAGACGTAGGAAATAGGTAGAAAGATGTAAAGGCGTAGGGAAGGCGTAGGAAACTTCCTACACCTTTCCTACGCCAACTTCAATATGTCGAATCTAACAAGATTTGCTAAACAATTTGCTTTAACTTACCATGATTTGTTAAACAAGCACGTTTATAAAAACATAGCTTCAGCCCCAAAACCCTAATTCCCAACCAAGTTCTCTCTGTCCATCCCAATCAAAAAAAGAAAAAGAGGAAAAAGCGTCTAAAATTAATGCCTCCTTCATCTTCATCATCCGCTTCTTCGTTATCATCAGACGCCTCATTCATTCCCGCCATCTCCACTATCGCCGCCGCCCAAATTGCTTCCTCCATCAGATTCACCGGAGCTGAACCTGCCGCCCTCCGGTCCCTCTCATCCGTCCTCTCCCTCTTCATCCAAACAGTAGGGTGAACCGCCGTCTCCATCGCGAATCTAAAAATAAAACTGAATCAAACTTTCACGATTTAGTCCGCGCGCTTGAAGAGATCGAAATCGCACAGCGTGGATTTCCAGGTGGGTCGAATTTGAGCAACGCTTTTCTGTAGTCAGCGGTTTTGAAGGATTTAAGAAGATTTATGCCATTGAACGATGAATTTCCGTTAGCGCAGCCGATTTTGAAAAATATACCGATCGACGAGAAGACGAAGCTTGTGAGGGATCCGAAATCTGAAGAATCAGGTGTGGAGTCACCAAAGCATGTATAGAAATGGCTGTGGTGTTGGACAATAGATATGTTTTTTATGTCATTACTTTATGAAACCTACACTTTAGTATCTATTTTGTATTACTTCACAGTTAATCCATCCTGAAGTTTTGTAACTTTTCTAGAAAAGGGTCTTGAATTTGTAAACTTGCGTTCAAAATTTTCATTTAAAAACGTTACTTCATGTAAACTTTCTCCATCATTATCAGTTTCATTCTGGAAGATTATAATTCTCAATTTATTCTTTTATTTTTGCAACATATTTACAAATATAAGCAAGGAACATCCTTGGAAGGCCCATTTCCTCCCAGTTTTGCAACTTGATCACAATAACATAGCTGTAAAACTCGTTCATTTGGAAATAAGTTAAATTTTATAATAATAACCAATTGTCTTTCTTGTACTACTGTTTTTTTTCCTTTGCTGAAATATAGTAGAGTCAGTGAGATGAGAAGAGTCACAGATTTCCCATCACTTAAGAGTATGATAAAGAAGCATGCACCAATTGTGTGCTTCCATCAGGTGTCAAACCAAAATTCTAAATGTGATAGTTCATGATACAGGTTTCGAGAAATTCGTCAATATCTGATCGGTTGGTGGATTGACCGAGGTGTATTCATTGTAAGTTTCTCATTTCTCTTTTATTAGAATACATTTTCTTTACCCATGGGGCGAGTCGCTAAGATGAGGAAAGGAATATCATGCACTTATCAGCATCATGACTTATAATTTCTTTCCAAGGACGTGACCTTCAGCAATCTAGGTAGAAATATTCCTGCGAGCCTCAGCATATTGCTAAAAGCTAGTTACGTGTAATCAACATAATTTCTTTTTAAAAAATATATAAACAAATATTTGCAAGCTTGTGTCTACCAGTACAACTTATGATACTTCTTTATAAACGAACATTTTATATATTTCATACTTATGTATAGGTACCTGAGCAATAACAAGCTAAATGGAAACTTACCTGAGTGGGTGTTGTTAAGGGGTAGCAATGTGTAAGTATTTTCTCTCTGTACTATCCCAAGTGTGCTCTAGTCATGTTAGTAACGAACGTCTATATTGCAGAGATATGTAATTGAAAAATATAAAGATTTCATTCATCCCTCATCAGTACCAATCAGGTTAGTGCTCAACTGAAGTGCTTACACGTCTTTTGTGGTAATTTGTTTGCAAAGTTTCTGAAAATATTAATGAAAATATGCCATTTAAATAAGTTCCGTTTTAATGAACATATTTATTTTTGAAATGAAGTACAACTTATGAATGTAAAAAATAATTTTAAGGAGAATTTTATTGCTACTTCAACATGTTATCCTTTCGTTCGTACAATAGATATGTGTTTTATGTAATAACAGTGAATGATTGACATGTAGTTTTAGCATAGAACTGACCGCAGACACGTAGATTGCTAATGAAATCACTTTGGAAAAACAAATGTCTCTTATTTCGTTCTCTTTGGCACATAATTTGCAAATGGTCGATTGTATGTTCACCGATCTACAAGTTGTGTCTAAAGTTCTATGCATGTTTAACACTACTAGATAAGTGCCATTGAGACTTTTGGGGAATTACACTATTCCATAGATGATGACTCCAAACTACATGTGAATTTTTAGTTCTGATACAGTTCCAGGCAGTTTTAAACTTGAACTCACCATTGTTTGTAGCATTCCACAACCAGTAATCATTGGATTCATCACTGTCCATCTCAATTTAGTTTATTTAATTAAATACTTATTATTGTGGAATATTTGATGACTTGAGGCACTATCTTGAACAAAATAGTTTCTGCAGAGGAAGCCTCTATCGGCAGCTACACAATATCTGCAGCTACACTATTTTGAACACACATCTCGACTTATACATACCTAATAAAAAATATTTGGAAAATTACAAATACAGACAAAATATCAAGCTAGAATCGAAGAATTGAAAAGTCAAAGCATGGAAATTTCCTATGAAGTCGAGGAAGAAGTATTTGATATGCTTACCAGTGCTATAGCTAAAAGGAAGCCTCTATCGGCAGCTACACAATATCTGTAGCTACACTATTTTGAACACACATCTCGACTTATGCATACCTAATAAAAAATATTTGGAAAATTACAAATACAGACACAATATCAAGCTAGAATCGAAGAATTGAAAAGTCAAAGCATGGAAATTTCCTATGAAGTCGAGGAAGAAGTATTTGATATGCTTACCAGTGCCTAAAAGGAAGGATCGTAGATCCTATTATGGCAATATCCTTGGAGTAAATATTTAAATTTTCATAAAAAACATTATTTTAATTAGTTTATTGAAATGTAGAAATTGATGCAATATTTGATGAAATGCAGAAATATAGAGACGCCACTTATAGCATCAATAATGGGGAGATGGAGCATCAAGAAAGAGAGATTCAAATGCTAAAGACGTAGTATGAACAGCTACCTGAGATGTTTCAACAGCGATTTGATGGAGAGTTGAATGATCGTCATGAGGGATGGGGGTATTTTTCTTATTCTTAGTGGTATCTGTATGATGTCATGTATCATGTTGTTTAGACATATGAGAATTTGATTAACATTGGTTTAACTTTGTAATATGGATGAGATATTTGAACTTAATAGATGATGAATGGTTTCATGTTATGTCTTTTTTGTTGAAATGTGTGTGTGTGTGTATGGAATAAGTTGATTTTAGTTTTTGTTTAATGTGCGGTGAAAAGAAGCACAATAGTAATATATCAAAATTGCTTCAGAAAAGGCGTATGAAAGATGTAGGTAATCAAATATTAATGTAGCAAAAAGTCGTGTGGATGACGGAGGAAAAACTAGAAAATACAGGCGTAGGTAAACCGTAGGTAAATGAATGGCGTATGAAAGACGTGGGAAATGTAAGAAAAATAATGGTATAGATAAGACGTAGGAAATAACCCACTGATGGCGTAGGTAAGACGTAGGTATGTTATTACCTACACAGGTTTTACCTACGCTAATACTGATGTAGGGATCACGTAGTTACTGCGTTTACCTACGCCCCGCCTACGCCATTTTGGCGTAGATAAAACGCAATTTTCTTGTAGTGGACGGTACTACTAATCCGCTTATTTAATATCCTCATTATATAGAATTAAATCACAAAATCAATATAAATAATTTCAAACCAAACCAAATATGAAATGAGATTATAAATAAAAACTCTCAAATCCATTTAAATATTTCACAATTTAATTTATCTTCAAAGTAGAATGTATATTTTAAAAATCCCCCTTTTCTTTTTATGAAATTAAATAATAAACCAATTCTGCACTAGCAAATATTTATATATATATAAGGGGAATATAGTTTAAAACTAAAAAAATAGATTTTTATAATCAAAAATCCCTTTTTTAAAATTACCTTTAAATCCTTTAAAATATTTCACAATTTGGCTTATTTTTAAAACACGCTTATATTCTCAAAATCCTATTTTTGAAATTTTTTGATGAATTCATTTCATTAAATATACATTTTACAAAAGAATTCACCTTTCAGAAATTTACTTAAACCCTTCATATATACTTATATAATTCTCTATATTCTAGTACTATTGAAAAATCTCTATTTTCATTTTTTAAAACAACTTTTATTTCCAAAACAATTTCCAACAAATAAATTTATTTCAATACCACTTTTACTTATTTATAAATATACTTCAAATAAATTATAACACACTAAAAAATAATTTCCCGAAGCTTTCAAACATTAGTTTAAAATCTTGAAAATCAATAAAACTATAAAATATAAATTACAAAGCAAGATTTTCTAAAATCAACAACAAATCATCAATATAATTTTTTATCATGCGGTCAATTCGAACTCAATTGAATTTCAGTCATCCATACGATGCGCATACACAAAATAAATAAACTAAACGAATCAAGATGCAATTGGACTGCATCTCCTTTGCATTTTGGATAATCTGACATACATGCAATGCCGATATCAAATCCAAATTCACTTCCACTATCACATAATCAATCAAATATTCCCAAACAAAAATATCAACCGAATAGTTCAACCAATATATAAGATAATTATCTAGCAAGAAATAGGAAATAAATATAGTTGTGAGTTTATAAAACTCAACAAAACGGTGCTTGAACCTACTAAATAATGATTACACTAGGGCCTGGCATAATTCTGTCGTCGCTTATCATGTTATTGCGAGCACTTCCATCGCCAGCCTAGCCACTAAGCACTCATCCATCATTGCTACTACTGCATCAAAGCCAGGAAATCACACGAAGGCTCCCATATCGAAGTTGCCCTACCCCGCCTGCGTACGTATGTGTGCGCTCCAACTTGTCGCCAACCACCACAATCCCTAGAACGCGACCCTACCATTGCGTCACTTTGGTCATAATTTCCATCCCTAAGCTCAAACTCACCCTTTTAACATCATCAGCGTCGCTGATGCCTGGCGTCATGCATAATATTTGTGCATTCTTTTTTCTTTTAATGGCAATTTTGATTTTGAAGGAGTTAGGTCTACATGGGGGCTTCAAATCGGTTCGGCCAGAGATTGGGATTGGGGTTGGGAATAGAAGATAAGATAAGCTTTAAGATGGGCTTGGGCTTTTAAATTGAATTCTAATTTAAATCAATGCATTCCTCTCTTTTTTCCCTTAACAATTCTTTTAATTTTTTTGGAAGTTTATTTCAATTTAATTTTAATTGATTTATACTCCTTTTGCAAATTATATATCAATAACTATAGAATTTCATTCATTTCAATGCCCTTTACTTATTTTCAACTATTTTAAACATATAACAATCATTTACACTTTAAAAATATTTATATTCAATTAAAACTATTCAGTCCATTTCAACAGATTATCTGGAAATAATTTGTTTATTTAATTAAATTATAAAAAATAAAATATTTTATTAAATAGCCTTTAATTAACTAAATATTTACTTTCAAAAATAATAATTATCAAGTATCCAATTCAAACAATTTTATTTTGATTTAATTTATATTTAATTTTATAACGTAGAAATCAGGGTTATTACAAATATCTCCCCTTAAGAAAATTGCATCCTTGTAATTTCTTATAGAGAACATCATAACAGCTCAAAACTTGAACTGTCTTTGTATTCTACAAACTTCTATCAAGTTACGTAATCCTCTATGCGGCTATTCCTCTAGCTTACCTTATCATATGCTACAATTTAAACAGACTCATTCAATAACTTTCTATTATCGCATATGACAAATTTTTGTAAAAATATTCTATTGTCTTATTTTTCAGAAAATTTTGACACATTCGCCTTTGTACAGAGAGCATTTCGAAAAATCAAAATACAATATAATCACAATAATATACATAAACAAAGAGGTTACATTCCTTTAACTTGAAATATTTTATTATTCTAAACATCGTTTAAAAACATTTCAAAATCACCTCTTTCCTTTTTTTTCAACTCAAAATTTTCTATGCATTGTCAAAGATTTTCATTTATTTAAAGTAACACTCATTCAACAACTAACTTCGATTTACTTTAATAAAACTTCAAAAATTAAAATTTCGTTTAAAATTTCTCATAAAACATTTTATATTAGCAAACTTTTAATCCAAATCAGATATAAATCATATTATTTTAATTTAGAAAATAATTCAAAATTAAAATCCATTAATTTGTTATATAAAGGTACTTCCAAATCCAAACAATTCTCCAATAATTATATTTTCCCTCAAAATACATCTATAATATATATATATATATATATATATTCCAAAGATAGCAATTTTTTTATTTTCGCTAAAATTTCTTCTTCCAAAATCCTTATAAAATATAATTTAAAATCTATTTCAATAAAACCAATACTCTAATTTAAAATAGATTCCGATAATGATTATAAAGAATTCTCATCTAATAAAATAGCTTTAGGAGTTTATATAACACGATATATATAGTAGAAAAGTTAACTAATATAGGATGTTTACAGTGCTACTGCATGTGTATTTATGCCAGCAATTCATTCTCCGAACGACAAAACTTGTAGGAATTTCTTCATCTCGACGCTTCAACTATAAGGTCTCCATGGCTAGCTATAGAGAATTTTAATAATGCTCTTAACCCAAAGGATAAAAGGGAGGTTTTCCAGTCCCCTTTTCCTATTTGAATACCTTTAAAATTTGTCTTTTTAACTGTTGTTTGGTTGAATCTCCTTTACAGGGCTGTAAATACACATGGCGACGTAGGGGGATTGCAACAAACATAGACAAAGATCTAGTAAATTACGAATTTATATCTATGTTCCCATAAGTCAGTACTATCACTCTGCCTTCCTCCATAAGTGACCACACCCCTGTCCTAACATTTTTTAGTTCACAACACCAATGTTGGAAAGTGCTCCATTTCGATATATCAATAACTAGTGCTATTTGCAGGGGTATGCTCAATGTATATTGAAAGGCATCACTCTTAACACATGGGGATTATCTATTGACAAATTTATTCATGAATTAAAGGCAGTTAAATCAGAATTGAAAAAATAGCATAGGTTAACTGCTCATGACAACCCTATCCCCAAATTGCAGGTAGACTTTGACTCCACTTTTACCAAGCGGACCAAGACCCTGAGAATAGTACATTATATGACAGCATGTACCAGCTTGGACAGAATTTGAATGATCAAATTCATAAACATCAGGAATTTTTGAGGCAACAAAGTAGTGCTGTGGCTACAACAGGGGGACAACAATACTAAATTCTTCTACACCAAAATATCTATGCGGAGGCGCATAAATAAAATACATGCATTACTTGATTTCTAAGGACAACACATCTACAACAGCAATAGTATCAAACACGCAGCAATTGAATATTATCAACGGCTATTTAATGGATACACAACAACTTCTTTCCCCCAAATAGACACCAAAATGCAAATTAATACCGTGGGGGCAAGAATACTTATCTTCTCCTGTCATAATGGAAGAAATTAAGTTGGCTTTACTTTCGATAAATGATTCCAAAAGCCCAAGGCCTGATGGTTTCTCAGCCAAATTTTATAAGCTACATTAGAATGACCTTCGAGAAGGCATGTGCGATGCTGTGTCAGAATTCTTTCATTCCAAAAGGCTACCACAGGGAGCTAATCACAATTTCATAACTTTAATTCTCAAAAAAGATAAGCCACAACTAATTTCAGATTATAGACCTATTGCATGTGCTAATGTTTTCTATAAAATTATTTCAAAAATTATATACAATAGAATTAAATGGTTTCTCCTGTTATTAATTGCAGAAAATCAATCTTCTTTTATACTGGGAAGAAACATTGGGGAGAACGTACTGTCGGTTCATGAACAAGTTCGGGGCTTCACCAAACGTGGTAAATAAAAAATGTACATCAAAATTAATTTACAAAAGGTTTATGACATGGTAAAACATGATTTGTATGCCGAATGCTCAAGTCTTTAGGCTTCCTGGCATCTCTTTTCCAGCTAATTCATGAATGTATATCAACTCCTACTTTCTCTACTATGATTGACGGGAGACCCGAAGGGTTTATTATGTCAACTAGAGGGCTAGGGAGACCCATTATCCCCTTATTTATTTTGCATAGCCATGGAATTTTTTACTTTACTATGGAGGAGGGTGTTATTGATAAACATTTAGAGCCTATAAATAGGCTTCAGCTTGCTATAGCTCACCTATTATATGCTGATGATGTTATGATTTTTCTAGCATCAACTACAGTGAATGCTACTTATATAAATCATGTATTCTATAGAATCGAGGAAACTGTTGGCTTACGAATTAATCAAACTAAATCCTAGTTATTTTTTAGCAAAAGTGCACTGTGGAAATCAAATTTTTTAGGTATATTGCACATTATAGAGAAAAATTTACCTGTAAAATATCTTAGGTTCCCATTAACATCAATTATATCCATGCTGCCCACTGTTCTCCCCTGTTGAACAAGATTAGTTCAAAATTAGAAGGAAGGGACAGTAATTTATTAACAATAGCAGGACGTGCAGAACTGATTCACAGTACAATAACTCCTATTATTATGTACTGGATTCTTATTTATCATTTTCTTGCCTCTGTTTTACATAAATTTGATCACCTATGTGCAGACTTTTTTTGGAAAGGCAAATTACATAAGATATCATGGGATACCTTATGCAAGCTAAAAATGGAGGGTGGTATTGGGATTCGAAAATTTACTGATCTTAATACAACCACTTAGCTAAAATTACTTTGGAATTTATTAACAACAAATAGCCTATGGTCCAGATGGATGAGGAGCAAATATTTGTCGAAGACTAATTTCTAGGTCTTTCCTATTAATAACAATTTCTTTGGTACGATGAAATATATTCTACAACGAGCTTTAGCTACTAATATCATGTCTCGAGTTATTGCTAATGGGGAGCATACAGATTTATGGTATGATCCTTGGATTAACCACAAATCCTTAGTTGATCTAATTGGATGGAACATGGTTTTCCTTAATACTACTGCTAACAGCAAGGTGAGCTGCATAATGCAAGATGGACAATTACAGCCTCAGATTTTCCCCAAGACTAAGGAGGTGACATCACAAATCATGCAAGTTAAGTTATCTAATGAACTGCCTACTGACCAATGGACCATTGCTAATCAGAAAAGGTTTAAATTTTCTACGGCGTGGAACGAGATTCGATTACATGCAGAAACAGATGACAACTTCAAACTCATATGGTATGAAAAAACTGCTAGAAAATTTGCTTACACAACGTATATGGCATAAATATAACATTTTCCTACTACGGACAGACTGACTAAGTGGGGGGATGACTGTAGACCTACAATGCAATCATTGCAACAAATATAATGAATCGCATCAGCATATATTCATAGAATGTGAGACTTATCTTTAGGCATCGCTGCTTCGCAAATTAGAGCTCCAACCCATACTCGCTTATTCACTGAGACAACAATTTTCCACTCTGCGGTGGAGCTTCCAAACCAAATCAGGGTACAACATCTAGCTTACATTATTGCAGCAACGATGACTCGCCACACTGGGATGGAAAGGGTAAGGCGTCGCTTTGAGGAAAGGAGCTGCTCGATGGCGCAAAGATCTAAACTGATTGAAATCGATGTTCGTCTTCAGCCGAAGAGGTGATTTCGCCTTCATAATTTAATGTCGGTGGAGAGGAGAAGATTTCTGAAATGGGGAATCGAATTAGAAGATGCTGGTTAAATGTTGCGGCCGTGGTATGAAGAAGGGTTTGGTTGATTTTTTTATCGTGTTGTTTCATGGGCCGGGCTGGTTTGCTTTCACTTGCACAGCGGTGGTTTTTTTTCCCACACCCAATTTGGATCCCCTTTCTTTTTAATTTTGTTATTCTCACTTTTGTTTCTGGTCTTGTATTATTTTCTTTTTCTAGCATTGTATTACAACTTTACTAGAGTTTACTACAATAGAGGATGTGGTACTTCTTTTCCTTACAATAATGGTAAGGTTTTTTAAAGAGGCGAATCTTGCTATTTATGATTCTCAAGCGTTATCGATAAAGAACCTTTTTCTTTCAAAAAAAACATAGTAGAAAAGTAAAATTGCTTTATACAAAACTTATCCATCATTTTATATATTTTTCTCAACCATGTATTAAAATCATTAAAATCTTATCAAAAACTCCTCATTAATATTTATTTTTCAAAATTTTAATTTCTTTCAAATTAATATTTAACTGTCTTAAACAAGTACTTACTTCCAAAAATAATAGCTATTCTTTTTAAACATATTATTTTCATTTCAAAATATTCTTTAAAAATATTCAATTTCGCTTTTTTTTCAAAATCAAACATGACTAAAATTATAATTTTCAAAACATTATTTTATTTTATATATAAACATTAGTTACTTTCAAAAATAGAAATTCTCTTTTTTCCAAAACATTGTGACGAAATGCCTCATCCTAGTGTTTAGGAATCCCTATCAATAACGCTAGCTAGACACGTTAACTGGAATTCTTAAAGCACTCGATGGATAATTTAACGTCAAAATAAATTATCAAAACATTTTCAATCACTTGATAAAGTTAACGTCATACTATATTAAATTATTTGCTTGCTTGCAAGAAAATATTTATTTTTGAAATTCGTATATACATCCAATTCATCAATCATCAACAATGATGAAAATCATCACACAACATCCTTCCGTAAAAATCAAACAAGCATCAATGCAACCATAATAACATTTTTAAACAAGCGAACAAGCATCTTCAGCGGAAAATTATCTATCTATTTCCACTCCATACTTTGATCAATACCGTATCATTTACTCAAGCTCGCATATCACGATTTGGGATTATGAAGTATTTGTAATGCGAAAATCAGATTAGGGTATTTACTGCTTCCCTAACCGAGCTAATGCATCCTCATTCAAGCCACATAGAGGTATACTCACCATCATCAATGCTGACACTACTTGTCGGACTAACAACTCCTTGCTTCACCGTCTCTCTCAACAAATTTCATTTCTCTCAGAAACAAAGTGCAAAAGAGGTAGGGATAAGGAAATACATATATAGTAAGAAAAATGACAAGTACATCCCCAGATGATTACCCAAGTAATCATCGTATACTCCCACTATCCCTTTAATATAGTGTAATTAACACACACCCAAGGGTAACAAGGACTCTAAGGTCACTCTAAGGCCAAGGTCGTGTCATATACATTCTATATTATTCTGAACTTGCTCCGATACCAAACTACAACATCCTACCTCTGTACCAATATTATCCAAGAGTATTACTGAGTACTACTATCGAATCACCTAGAGAATGAGACTTGTTAAGAGCGACCACATGTGAATATTCCTTTGGACTAACTCCAGCACGTATCCCATCCCTAAGTAAATCAAAAATATACACACCCGGTATTGGCACAAAGTAATAAGTACATGGGTTTACTAGGACAAAACAATATATAACATTTACAAATTTACACAGAGTCATAGATCGCAGTAAAAAATATATAATACATATTATATTGATATCAACTATGATGTCTGTCTCATTAAAACAATATATCACAATACAACAAATACAAGGAGACATATAAAGAAAATATACATCAACAGCTCAAACACAGCATAATATATATATATATATATATATATATATATATATCTTGTCTCCTCTCAAGCGCAATCATCCAATGGTCAATGTCCCTATATCTAAAAAGTCTCGGACTGACCTAAGTATTATCTAAGTCCAAGGTGAGTCCATAACAATAAGCATGGCAATAAAAGGAAAAGCACGAATATGACAAAAAGAAACATCATCATAACATCATAATAAAATACTAGGCCACACATCTCAAATATCACCTAAGAAAAGTAAATATAAACAACTGAGAATCACGACAATCTATAAATTGGGTGATAATAATCAAATTCGTCGAAATCCCAAAATACGGTGGATAAGCTCACAATGTGTCCACAAAATCCATAAATAAAAAAATGACTTATAAATCATACCAAATAAAACAGTCGATAGTCAAAATGTCGATCTTAGCTTACAATCCTAATGGAAATGAGAATTTTCTATTGTTAAGCACTAAAAGATGAACTAAGAGATGCAGGATCCTAAATAAATAACCAAAGCACCAAATCTTGACTTAAATCCCTAATAGAAGTAATAATATCTGATTACTAAGCCATAAAAGATAAATCATGAAATATGGAATCCAAATAGAATAACATCCATACAAAATACAGAACCAATATCCAGGAATACTATATCGACTTACAATCCTAATGGAATAAAAACCTCTGACCGATAATCCTTGGAGATAGGCAGAAACATAAATCGAAGTAAATCATAACTCATACAAATTCCAAAGTCAATATCTAATTAATGAACTTGACCTACAATTCTAATGGAATCGATATCTTCCAACTATTAGGCCCTCGGAGATATCAAGAAATATAAACTCAAATCAATATCAAAGCCAATCAAATACGTAATGTGCAAAATCATATATCTCTACCCCAGTCCTTGGAGAGGCGAAATTATCGACTGAATGGTCCTAGGAGATAGAAACAACAAATTAGATAAAAAAAAAAAATCTTTAAGCTATACGCTCTTATGAGAGAATGATAGTGAAGCTCAAAACAAGTTTTTAATGTTATGAATAGACAATATACAACTGTCTTGGGTAAGGGTATCTCAAATAGACGGTCATGCATCCAGTCTTCGGTGTCAACAACCATCGTCTCTAATGAGGTGATAATATCAAATGTCTCACAAATAATGAATATACCTAAGTCATCCAGACGGGACGCTGACGTATCGCAGCACTCCTCTAGGAAACGCTAATGACCGCAGCCCTTTTTCTTCAGTCCCGTAGTTGCTCATAGAATCGTGACACTTATATCCATTGCATCTCATAAACACGCTGTAAGACTATGTTATGCATTGACCACGACTCCTACTTACCCTTGGTAATAGACTATTGGTCCTTAAGTGACGTTGTGGCAATTGCTTAAATGAGAGAATAACCCTCATCCTACAAACTCACAAGGTGACACTACATATTTGAGGCACGACCTTGCATTCAGTACTGTTAGGATGGATAACTAGCCTATCTAGTAGATCTAATTTATATGCTCCCCATAGTGGCATGAACTCTTAACATAGATTCCCAACAAATATTATTTATTGTATATTCCTAATGAGAGTAATAACAAGTACTTTCAACTCTAGAAATCCTGATGAGAGTGACAACTACTGCTCTTGAATCGATGTGTCTTAATGAGAGTGATAACTAATACTCTCGACTTGATGAGTCTTGGTGAGAGCCAGTTAAATACTCTCGACTCTAGAAGTCCTAATGAGAGTAATCACTCTTGACTACATGGGTCTTGATCAAAGCATCTCAATATAATAAATCCTTGACTACTTGCCCAAAGAGTAGATACCGATAATTGACTAGTTCTTGGAGAAGGCAACAAAATATACTTTTGACAACATAAATCCTGATGAGAGTAATAATAAGTACTCTCGACTCCATAGTCCAAATGAGAGCATCTAAACATAATTCCTTAATTACTAACCCTAAGGCTAGTATAATATAACTCTGTTAGTTAGTTCTAATTGGACAAATCTGGAAATCCTAACATATCTTTAGCCTATAGGCCTTGGAAAGTAATATGACTCTCAACTACCAAGCAATATGGAGTCATCTCAAGCCGATATCTCAATTTTATAACCCTTCTCTAGAATATAAATAACACCTACTCATTAATAGTAATTGAACTAGTATCACTTGTGCATCCCATCCACTCGGTATTACTCGAACGTTTACTTGAAATTAGTAAACAACACTCACTAAACAACAATTATTCTATACTATGTGTCAATAGAATAACCGGAAAAATATTAGCGAATGCCCTATTCCATACTTTATTACTAATCCTCTTATTCAATATCCTTATTATATATAATTAAATCATAAAATCAAAATAAATCAATTCAAATCAAACCATATAAGAAAGGGGATTATAACTCAGAACTCTCAAATCCATTAAATTATTTTACAATTTAATTTATCTTTAAAATAAATTTTACATTTTAAAAATCCCCTTTCAAAAATGTTTATTGAATCCTTTCTATCAAACCAAAACAAATAGACAATTTACAAACTAATTAATATATATAAGGGGAATGTATTTTAAAATTCTTTAAAAAATAGATTTTTATAATCCAAAATCCCTTTTTTAAAGTTACCTTTAAATCTTGAAAATATTTCACAATTTGGCTTATTTTTAAAATAAACTTGCATTCTCAAAATCCCTTTTTTGAAAATGTTTCCTAAAACCATTTCATTAAATATAAACTTTACAAACAATTCACCTTTCGGAAGTATTACTAGAAACCCTTTATTTATACTTATAAAATTCTGTATATTCCAATACTATTGAAAATCTTTATTTTCAATTTCTAAAACAAGTTTACTTCCAACAACTCAATTTATTTCAAAACCATTTTTATTTATTTTAAATATACTTCAAATAAATTTTAACACACCAAAAAATGTCCCAAAGCTTTCAATAATTACATTAAAATCAGGAAAATCAATCAATCATCTAAAATATAAATTATGGAGCAATCACCAAAGTCAACAACAATATCAATATAAACTTTTATCGTGTGGCCAAGTCAAATTCCATTGAATTTCAACCATCCATACAATGCACATACACAAATAAATAAATTACACGAATCAAAATGCAATCGGATAGCATCTCGTCTGCGTTCTGGATAATCCAACATGCACAAAATCTCAACATCAAATCCAAATTACATCCATTATCACACAATCAATCAAATATTCCCAAAAAAAACATCTCAACCAAATAGTTCAATCAATATATGGGATAATTATCTAGCAACCAATAGGAAACAAATATAGTTATGAGTTTATAAAACTCATCGAAACAATGCTTGAACCTTCTAAATAATGACTACACTCGGCCGTAACACAAAGTTTCCTTCGCTCACCACGTCATTGCCAGTACTTCACATCTCCATCCCATCCCCTAAGCACTCATCCATTATCGCTACTACTACATCAAAGCTAAGAAGTCATGCGAAGGCTCCCCTGTTGAAGCTTCCCCACCCTGCGTGTGTACATTCGCATGTGCTCCATCATTTCGCCATCCAATGCAATCCCTGGATTACTACCCTGCCATTGTGTAACTTTGGTTTCGATTTCCATCCTCAAGCGCAAACCCACTCCACTTGACGCCATCGATGTCGCTGATGCATGGCATCGTTTACAATTTCTGTGCATTTTTTTCCTTTTAATGGCAGTTTCAATTTTGAAGGAGTTAGGGCTACAACGGGTTTCAAATCGGGTTCGACCAGAGATGGGATTGGGGTTGGGAATAGAAGATAAGGTAAGCTTTAAGATGAGCTTGGTCTTTTAAATCGAGTTCTAATTTAAATCAATACATTCCTCTTTTCTTTTCCTTTAGCAGTTCATATTAATTTTAATTGATTTATACTTCTTTTTACGAATTATATTTCAATAACTACACAATTTCTTTCATTTCAATGCCCATTTGCTTATTTTTTCACTATTTGAATCAAATAAAAATTACTTACACTTAAAATATTATATATTTAATTAAAATAATTTATTCGATTTTAATAAATTATTTAAAAAGAACTTATTTATTTAATTAAATTATTAAAACAAAAATCTTTTGTTAAATAGCTTTCAATTAAATAAATATTTATTTTCAAAAATAGCAACTATCAAATATTGAATTCAAATAATTTTATTTTAGTTTAAATTTTATTTAATTTTACAGCGTAGAATTCAAAGTTGTTACTCACATTTTCTCCTTCTCTTCCCATCACTTCTTCTTCTCCTCCTTCACACTCGTACCATTCTTGCAAACACAATGTCCGACACCAATTCTAACATTGAAGATTTAATTACGTTGCTAGCCGCATGAGAATTTTTCTATGAACTAAAGTGCGGGAGTACTCCAATTTACATTTCATGCTTATATCTATAAAGTTTTGCCTCGTCCAACATGTTAGATTGTAGAAAAGTTTCAAAGATCAGGTATTACCATTTATGTTTATTTTCATGTTGTTCTACAAGTTGTGCTGCTAATGTCCAAAGACATAATTGAACCAAATGACCCACATTTCAACACTGTCCTAGAACAAATCAAGAATTCAAACTGGTACTATTCTTTTTTTTTAAATTGTATCAGTACTGTAGACAGAACGCATACAAGTGCAAACTTGCTTAGTGCTAGTGCTCAACCTTTTGTCGATCGAAAAGAATGTACGATACAAAATATTATTGTTGTCTGCTCGTTTGATATGACAATTGCGTATGAAATGGCTAGTTGGGAAAGAACTGCACACGAAGTATGATTTTAATGCAGTAATAACGATGGAGACTGAAACTTTCCACATCCTCTACAAGGGTAGTACCATTTAGTTGACTCGGGATATTTGCTAATAGAATGTTATTTAGCCCCTTATCAAAATGTAAGATGTCATATTCCTAACTTTTGTGAAATTCAAAATCAACTAAATCAGAAAAATGGGATTTTCAGTTTATATCATTCAAGATTGCATATGGTAATTCGAAAAAACATTTGGAATATGTAAGTGAAATTTTGCAAACTTAAATAATATGTCTACTTTCTAGTTTTCAATTCAAGTAAAAGTGATTGTTGCTATAATAACTATTCACAACATCATACGAAAGCACTATAGTGGAAACTTCGACTTTATGGCATTTGACGAGGACCCTAATCTTCGAATATCTTGAAGAATACAATAAACTTAAAGCTACTGGTGAAATATAGAATAAAGCAGTTTAAATGATTGTAAGAAATATTATGACGTTGGTTTCAAATAACACATGGGATGAACTAACTACTACATAGCTTCGCTGAATTTTTGTCTCTATCGCATTTATATTTACTATTTTGCATTGTATTGATCAAAAACGTATCGTCAATTCTACATTATTATATATACTCTAATATTTCTATTATTATAAAATGTTCTACACTTATTACTGTTTAACTTACTTATTTAATACTAATTAACTAATTCTGCCTTTAGTTGGATTATATTATTATTTTTACACTTCGGTAAGCAGACTACCGCCAGAGCTAGCAAGGCATGCCTAAGTGTAATCCACTAACTGTGGTGCCCTTTGCAAGGAATGCGATGTCTTTGACTTTCAATTGATATATGTGTGTGTAGGAGTATTCAATGACACCCCCATTTTGCAACACCCCTTGTAGCCTCTAATTTCCACCACACATTCTGATTTAAATTTTCGTACTTTCCCTCTTTTCCATCTCATACTATTATTAAATCAGAATATGTGGTGGAAATCATAGGGTTATAGGGATGATGCAAAACAGAGGTGTCGTTGAACGCTCCTCGTGTGTGTGTCTATATAGAAAATTGTTGGTGCTTTTATGTTCCGTAATGATTCTTTAAGGGTGATATTTTTGGTGAATCCCTATGTCATTCTTTTGAGTAATCAAAGTATAACTATGATGTGCATTTTGATGCAATATGCTATTTTTAATTCATTCATTTTAGTTTTAGGTTTGAAGTTAACTTGCAAAAGTTTATTTTAATTTTAATTTTTTGGAAAAGGAAATAACAAATATGCGACATAATTCAAAAGTTGATAAGATTTCTCTAAATTTTTCTAGTTTACAAAAGAAAAAGTGGCCCTTGCATAGCTAAAATCAAGGAAGTGGCTGTTTTGGTTGAAATCGATAAAACATATTAATATTGACGTAATCGTTCAAAAACAAAATATGATTCCAATCGAATCAATTTTCTTTAAGACTTAAGTTAGTTAAAAATAATTGATTAGTTGGTTTCATAAATTGAATTAATTTGATTTTTAATTATTAATATACAGAGACAAAAGGAACCTATTGACTTATCTCAAGGTGCGATGATCCTATGATTTTTTGAAACAGAACATTCATCGAATCATGATTTTTATGAATATGATAATTCATAGCAAAGTTTGATACAAAAGGCTGCATTAATGTCTTGATGCAACACTCTAATATATTTGACACTTGTAGAACATGAAAAAGGAATAAATATATCAAAAATTAAAAAGTATACAAAGTTTTGTCATGTAGCAGTGTAGCACACATGACAAAAGTTAAGACAAGTTGCATTAAAATTTTGATACAAATAGATGTATGGAAGTCTTTTTTATTATTCATTTCGATTGGTCATCAATTTTATGCTCTTTTATAATTTGTTTTGATTGATTATCAATTTTTTCTTTATGCAAATATAGTTGGAGGACAATATGATTATAGCAAGCTCTAGATTGGCATATGCCTCGATGAGTCTTATGTCTAAGGTGCTAAATTAAATGATACTATAATTGCTGGGTTTATAAAACCACCTCCATCACCGCGACTTAATTGGTGGCTTTATTTATTCGTTATAAATGTTCGAAGTTTTGTAATCTCAGGATTTATAGCTGCATTTTTGCATAATGTGTTTGTTGGTTAATCTATTAGTTTATTCTAGGGCAGCTACCATTATCATAGTAATACCAAATAATTGATAACCAATATTTAGTTATAGCAGTATGTCAATGATATATGTATGATAACAATAAATTTATCATTATTAAAAGTAATATAGTGGTAAAGAAATATCAAAAGCAGTGTTAACGTGAATTTAACAATCATACTAATTTTATTTCTTAATTGTTTTAGTTAATCATAACCATGAAAACTTTTTGAGATTTATTAGATTTTAAACATATATTGGTAGTGTTATTCAAGATGATATTTCTTTTTGGTTTTAAGATTTTTTATAATAAGAGTGGTACTTTATTTAAGTTGAGCACTCATTTTGATGTCTTGGAGTTTTGAATCCATGATCTTTAAGACCTTTGCCTATAATGCTTTACCACTTGTCACTTGACCTAGTGGTCCTTACAACTTCATAGTTTAAGATTAGTAAAACTATTATTTCATATTTTGTAATGATTTGTGATGAATCAAGAAAATTTTCGATGTTGACACACTAAAAAGATTCAAATCATTTATGTAAACCTTATTGGAGTTAGAATCAATAAGAAAATATTTACTTTTTCATCACTATCAAAATTTTAATATAACATAATTTGAGTGGCTTTATGTATCGATAAATTTTTCATTACCAGTCAACGATTCAGTAGTTTATCGGTATAATAACGAATATTTTACTAGCAGTAGCAATAAAATATCGATAGTCATTTTTAACTTATTATTATTAGTACATTAACTTTTTTCTCGTATCGGTAATAATTATCGTCACCATAACGGCCCTAGTTTATACTATATTCAGTTATTATATATTGATGAATTTGCATTTAGTTTGTCATTAGGTTTGTACATGTGATGAATTGTATACATATGAGTTTCTAGTTGAGCAAATCAAACATGAATCCAAATTGTATTATCTTATAATATAAACATAAATTTAACACAATGCAGAATTTAAGTTAAGCAAATTCATCCTTCTTGAGCCTAAATTTTAGAAACAGGTTAACATGATAATCTAAATGAAAGAGACTACTTGCGAAACAAAAATTATTTCTATATTAATTTTGTAAGTGTCTTGATTTCAGTACAAATATACTGTTATATGTGGTATAATATGTTAGAGTTTTCTATTCGGTGCGTTTGATAGCATAAATTGATGCAAATTAATTGCATTAAATGAGAAGAAGAAGGGAAAATATCTTCTCAAAGAAAATGAATAGGAGAATTTAATAAATAGTGGAAAATTATACATTTCCATATTAAATTAGATTCTTAATTTGAATATAGGATTTTATACGTTTCCTTATAATAGAGAAATGAAGAAATTGAAGCATTTAATTAATAATGGAAAATAATACATTTCCATAGTAATTCATGAATTGATTTATTGGCATAAATCAATTATTTCAGTGTTAATCTATTGCATGTATATAAGTGGAGGAGATCTAGTGACCCGTCTAATTTTGCGTTCTTATATCTCCTTCTTCTCGATAAATCTTAGCCACCAAATAAAAGCTTAGAGCTTTTATCAAATTATTGCACTCTATTTGATTTTTCCAAATTAATAAATAATCTCTCTACCAAAGTGGACATACACTATCAAATTGATAGCGGAACCACTATAAATCCATGTGTAAACTCTCTGTTTGATTTTTCTATGATTTGTTGTTTGGATTCTTTTGATGTTTTTTGTTTTATCGCACTACAATATGATCCAATTGCTTCTGCATGTGTTTAGGTTGATTTGCAATAATTTATGTGAATTTACCCCGTCAGTCCAGTATCGGAGCATTGAAGATTGTTGTTGAAACCTAAGGCTAGAAGGTGTTTGATAAAATGGAGGATCTGGAGAAGTAAGTAAAAATGTTAGACCTACCCAGGAGTATGCACCCTACACTAGGAGTTCATATGTAGCATCCAGTTTGCAGATGGATATAAAGAAGTGGAATGTGTAGGATCGTTTTCACCCTAGAGTGGGGGTGAATAGGGTGACACTAAAAAATTAATGCGAAAACAAAAATAAAAACAGAAAGCAATACAGTAAAGATTACACACAGTTTTACCCGACTTCGATAATAACTTGTCTATATGCCGCCCCCAAGGTTTCTACTAGAAATTATGTAATCAGATGCTTACAAACACACATAAACTTATGACACCCGCTAACTCGATTAACCTAACTCTAAGCTCAAAACCCTGCCACAACTCAGCCACTGAGTTGCGAATTCTCAATCTACACCCTGTAGTTTGTACCTAGTTACAAAAC
This sequence comes from Allium cepa, assembly GCA_030765085.1. Lineage (NCBI taxonomy): Eukaryota > Viridiplantae > Streptophyta > Magnoliopsida > Asparagales > Amaryllidaceae > Allium > Allium cepa. The sequence goes on from CM060940.1 coordinate 859,460,206, forward strand.
TAGAAATTCACCAAATTTTAAAAGGAAATCACAAATAAAACTAAACAACAAAACCCTATTAATTTATGACTAAAGCCTAATATAAAATTAAAGAATGGCTCATGTATCATATAAAAAAGGAGTATTATCTCCCTTTGTTCCAATTTGTATACTTCAGCCGATCCTTTTGTTGCTCTTTTAAAAATTAGGGTTTTGAATCGAAGCCACCACTTTCAATTTGAAGTTCAAATTGATTGCTGGTATGCTTTTGTTCCTCAATTCTCTTCGATGCTTCTTCAATCAGTATAATTCGATTGCCGGCTGCTTCACTATTGAGTTCGAATGGAATGAAATTCGTATATGATTTTAGCCCCTTTTTTATTTTGATTATTCTCGACTTTATGCTCTTCTTATTTGTTTGGGCTCGAACTCGATGCTTTTGTCAATGATGATAATTGGGAATTGATAGGGAACGAAACCCTATTATCTCGTTCGTATATTTTGGTTTGAATTTGTCAGTGAGTTGGTGCTTGCTTAGATTTCTAATTGAATGGTTGTGTGAATTTTTAACTTGTTCATCTCTGACTATCGGTTGATATATTCGAATTTTTTCTTGAGTCGGTTCTGTTCGTTCCTCCTATGATATGTTCATCGTTCGCTGACTTATTGGCATTTGAACTTAAGATAAATTTGACTTGTTACCCTCTATGACTTTAAACAATTTTATGAATTTTTAGTTGAACTCTTCGACACTATTTTGTTTGACCATTTCTTTTTGAAACTGCTCCTCGACTTTGTTTTTCGAACTACTACTGTTTTTACGTATTGTGTGTCGCTCCATGTATATATGTGTGTGTGATTGCTTTGGTGCCTTACTGTCTCCTCTGTTACTTTCGTCTGGTTCCATTTTTTGTACATGTTGAATGCTCGCATATCCATATTTAATGATCTGTACTGGACCCTGTACTCTAGTTGCATATGTATATGTCTGGTGCACCACTATTACTCTGTCCACTAGAGTGCTAGTTGCGTTGAGTCATTTTATTGATCTAGTCTTGTTAGCCTTATATTCTTCGAGTTTTATGTCCGGTTCCTATTGAAGTCATGTTGCATATTATTGTTTTTGTGAGCATTCCCGAAGCTTGTTGTTGTGAGCATCCATGTAAATGTTGTTGTTTTGCATTCCTGAAGCTTGTTGTTGTTTTACATTCCTGTATCTTGTTGTTGTTGTGAGCATTATAAGTCTGGTACAAAACTTTGTTTGTACATTTTGTTGAGGCTTCATAAGGAGTGTTGTGTGTGTGTTTATGCCTGAGTTGCATATGTAGAAATGGTCTGGTGGAGCTTTTTGGTACACCACTGTTTGTCTGGTTCAATATGAATCTGGTTGCATGAGGATTTGTTATTCAAGTGTGTTTATTGTGCCTTTGTACATTTGGTGGTTTTGTTTGGTGCACACGAGTCTGGTCTGGTTTTGTGTCTTTGTGTAGTTCCACTTGAGGTCTGGTGTGTGTTTGAGTTATAATGCCTTGACTCCATTGGCTTGTTTTCATGTTGCATGCTAGACTTGCTGTGTCGAAACTGAAATGTTGCATTCACCTGTCTTGAATCCAGTCTCGGCTTGGGTTTGACCTTGTGCTCACCTGTCCCTGCAATTTTAACAAGCAAGTACATATCGGTGTGCATGACCTTGTGGCATGTACAGTGATACACTGTGCACGTCACAAGTTGTTCGCGTGAGACGAATTAAAAGAAATTGATGATGGACAACCCAAATAACTGAAGCAAATAATATTTTCAAACACACATTTCACTGTGCACTGAAAAATATTTCTTTTTCAATTTTACTACGTCAGTGTTTATTTTGCAGATAATTCAGATGCTGAATATAGGCTGGAACAGAGTTGAAGATCAAATACGAGCGATGAATGAATATGTAATAAGGAGAAATATGTATGTAAAATTGTATTTTGAAAATTGTGTTGTAGTTGTAGTTTTATTGTAATTGAAAATATGTAGATGTAGTAAGGGCTTAAATTTGTACTATCTGAATTTGTAATAAAATATTTGTTTGAATAAAATATTTGTTTGAATATAAATTTCGAGTTATTTATTTTATTCAACAAATATTTATTTAATTCTGTGGAAAAATAAAATAGCATAATAACAAATACATTTAAACTAATATATATATATATATATATATATATATATATATCTTTGTTATCATCAAACAAAAATCATAGGCTATTGTATTCTACCTAATGCAAACAATGATTTTGAGAAGTGGAAATGGAAGATGAAGGCGGTGTTAAGAATAAACCATATTCATCAAGTTATTTTGATATAGAATTGTTGCCAATGGATACCTCGAAATTGAAAAGGGAAGAGACGGAAGAACGGGTCTTTACTACCTTCCAATTGGCCATAAGTGAAAACATTATCCTAGAAATTAGTAGTGAAACATTATCGTAGTTGTCAGACACTGTTCATTGAGAGAGGAAGAAAAGATAAAAAGGATATTAATTACAAAGGGCGTTCCAAGTCGATGAAGCCCATAAGTCGTTGGAGAGGTAAGTCTAAAGAGAACAGGTTTCTTCCTTGTAAGAAGAATGCCTATTAAAAGAACAATTGTCTAGATTTGGTGAAGAGGAATGGAGCAGATGGTTCTTCATCTATTATGGTGGAGGAGGTTGCCTTTTATGATGTATTGGCTGCATCGTTTTCCAATGCATCAGACCATTGGGTGCGGGATTCAATGGTGTCTTTCCACGTGACGCCTAAGAAGGAGTAATTCTATTCTTATAAAGGTAAGGAGGGAAGTGCCATATTGATGGGGAATGATGCTACTTGCAAATCATTAGGAGAAGGATCGATGCATCATCACATGCACGATGGTGTGGTGCGCATTATCATTGGAGTTCACTATGTTCCAGGTTTAAGGAAATATCTTCTCTCTTTGGGTCAGCTAGCATCTTTGGTTTGCAGGATTACATTAGAGTCAGATTGCTTGAGGGTGACACGTAGTGCTCTTATATTGATGAAAGGAATGATGGTCCAAAATCTTTATCTACTGAAATGATCTATAGTTCTTGGAGAGTCATGTGTTGGAGTCGATAGTTCATGAGCTTTAGGTGCCACCAGACTTTGGCATCTTATATTGGGTCATGCTTTGGAGAAGAGCTTGGAACTGCTTCATAGAAGGAGGATGGTCAAGGGTAAAAGCTTCAACCATTTGAATTATTTCGGGAGTGTGCATTAGAGAAGAAGACGAAGATTTCTTTTAGTGTTGGTAGACATGAGTCCAAAGAAGTACTAGACTATGTCCATACGGATGTTTGGGGGCCGATAGCCACATCTTCTATTAGAGGTGCTAAGAATGATATCTCGTTTATCGATAACAACTCTTAGAAGGTTTGGGTGTTTGCGATGAAAGCCAAGTCGGAGTCGTTTGAGAAGTTTAGAACTTAGAAAGCACCGGTGGAGAATAGAGTAGGAAGGAAATTGATTGTGCTGACTGTAACAACCCTGTTTTCGAAGCCATAGTATTGTACAAATTTGATTACAGTAAAAGTATTCAAATTCAATTTTTTGATAATTAGTATTTCTAGAATCAAATTAATGTTCAATTAGAGCCTTTTTTGAATAAAGGATTTTGTTATAATAAAATTTAATTAGCTAATAAATTCCTTTTTGGTAATATATTAAAATCCAAATACAACATAATGTTTAAAATGTAAACAATTTTGTATAATTGAAATAAATAAAAATAAGTTTTACTTGATATTCAATAAAATTAATAAATCGACGAGGATTAATAAATTTATTTTATATCAATGTAGTGAATAATTAAATAGATTGAAACAATAATTGATTCAATAAAATTGAGCGGTTGTCAAAATATATATTTCATGGGATAGAAGTGTAAATCAATTTAGAAAAATAAAAATATAGTTTAAATAAATTAGATGGAGTAGTTTAAAAAGAATGAAAACACATTCTCCAAATTATTAAGGCTCTAACACAAGTAATCAAAACCATTAACCAATTTGATTAGATGCCTTAGTTTTCTATCTCCTTCTCAACCCTAATGCCATAATTGAATGCATGGAAGGAAAAAAAATAAACAACAAACAAATTGCAATGAGGCATCATCAAGGCGGAGGTCGTAAATGGTGGTGCAATGGCTGTAGGCGAGGATGAGTGCACATACAGAGCTGGAGGCAATGAACTGAGAGTCATGGCATATGGGTGCATGTGCGCATGGTGAATACAGACGATGGTGCTGAGTTTGGGTGATGGTGTTGAGGTGTTTTGTTTAAATTGTAAGTGGTGACGGGTTCGTCTCCTCTTACTGGTCGGAGCTGAGGAGCAGTCTTTGGTGAAGATTGTAGAGCCGAATGCAGTACAATAGAGATGTAGTTATTGTTGCGGGTTGGGCATTTGGGAGTCGTTGTTCATCAAAGAATGTTAGGGTAAGTGATGGATGCATGATTGCTAGGGCAGAGGTGACTTCAGGCAGGTATGGCAACTACTGTGATGAGAATATGGGGAATAGCGGAGATACTAACCTACGACGAAGGGTGGCGATCTATTTCACATTTGTTAAGGTGAGTTATTTATTTCACTCACACACGTATATCTAAATTAGATATATCCCATTTTATGACTTGCTTAAATTAAGAATTTGCGTAAATCTTCGGTAGTAATTGAATGATGGGATTGAAATAAAATTACATGCTATGGATTCATTTGGTTTCATTTTATGATTTATTTGATGTGTCGAATTATATGGATTAAATTATGTGGATTGAAAATGGCCATTTTGCAAACGGGGTTCCATTTGTTTGGAAATTAAATTCGTCTAACTTATATAGAAGTAGATATATTGTATGTGTGACCAAAGTTGTTGGAAACCAACTCGGATCACTAGATAATTCCATATTATGTAATTATATTTTTAGAGCAATGTTGGCTCTATATATTGGTTTTCAATAGGTTTATTGTCTGAATGTTTTAAAATAATTCCAAAAATGAGATTTTGTTCATTTTGATCCCTATTGGAATTTTACTTATAGAATATATAGTTAAATTATATTATATTCTTAACTTATTTCTTATTCAAAATTTCTATTCAAACTTCTAAAAATGAGTAATAATTATTTATAAAACCTTTATAAATATACTATTATAAGTATAAAAGTTTGGAACTATTTTAGAGGCGAAAGATAAAATATGGTATTATTTTATTAAACAAAAGGTTATGAAAGTAATAATTTTAATTTCAAGTAATTTTGTTATAAAAGTGGTTTAAATAATTTTGAAAGAGGTTAAAAGCTTTGGTTAATAAACAATTCTTCTTAAAAATAATTTTGGAAAATTATATCTTTGTATATATAAAATTAATTTAAAACTCTTCTACTTTATTATTACAGATATAGGATTTTAATGAAATTTCATGCTTTTCTATGAAGCAAAGAATTTTAATAAACGATTGAATTGTCGGATTGGTATGAGACATTTCGTACAATTCTTTTGATTATTATTATAATTTGTTAAATAGAGTTTGAGTAGAATCTACTAGCTTTTAGTAAATACCTGAATTTATCATTTGGTATAGGATAGTTAGCTAAATTCTTGCGAATACTTGAGTGACAGTGATTAACGTTTTAGAGTTATATTATCTTAGGGTGTTCGAATTTCAGGCCAATATATCCTCGAGAGACGATGAGTCATTTTTCATCGATCTGCAAATTGATACATTCTTAAATTTAGAAAGACATACCTTATTTTGGAGTTAGGTTTGTTATGGTGTAACACGGCTGCCCTATCGTTTCTCAGACAGGTGTTTGCATGCATGATTACTATTTGCACCAAAATTGGTCACAAACACCCAATTGCTAATGAAAACGCCGCTCATAGTTAATGATCATAGATAGCAAGTTTATAGAGAATAAAATATAAAGAACGCTCAGAAAATTCAAAAGAAAGCAGTAGAAAGACAAGATTTATAATGGTTCGGCGTTGTAGCCTACGTCCACTTTGAAGAGTCGCTGTTTCATTTATTATAACTCATTGGTCATAGAAGTTTACAACAGTACAACCGAGTTACAACAAGGATTCCAACAGAGTATCATCATAGAAGATTTCCAGATCCCTTTTTTGAAGACCTTGGGCTGCTATTTATAGGTGTAGGCTAGAAATATCTCGCCTAGACCTCGGAAGACTTCTTCTCTCACGTGGACGGGGGCACGTGATCGAGTTCAGGTGATTTAGACTCGATATGGGTGCGATATGAATTGAGTTCATATCGATCCATAATTGGCCCTTTTGGGCTGAGATTGGTTTAGGTACATTCTTAAGGTTGTGCGCAAGCTCCTATGAAAATTTGGTGGCATTTGGACTTGTAGATTTTGAGTTATGATCGATGCAAGTTTGAATTTGTTGAAGGTTGTCGAGTTCGCATCGCTTCTGGGAACGTGATGACCGATGACGCGACACTAGCTTTTAGGATCGATCCACTTTTCATGCCGAGTGACTACATCTTTCCCTTGGATGTGCCTCATTCATACCGATGTATTTTAGCCTCATTCGTATCGATAGTTTGTTGCCAACTTTGTATTGATCAGATATAAATTTTTCATGTCGCTTGCTTGAGCTAGAGTCGTATCGATAGCATACATTCTCATTCGTATCATTATTGGCTCAAGTATTTCGTATCGATGATTCGATGGCCTTTTCTTATCAATAAAATAAAGGTGATGTTCGCATCGATCCATGTGGCGATTTTCGTATCGATCAATGGTTGATCGATACGAAACATATGAAAGAGTGGATCGATACGAAATTCATGATTTGTTCAACATGAAGCGACAATCCCTTATGGATACGAATTGACACGATAGTTACGAAGAAGAACGCGCACGATCGGTACGAAGTGAGGTATGTATGATGGATACGAAGTAGAACTATTTGCTTAGATGGATACTAAATTGCTAATGCTTTGGCATGGATGTGAAGGAGGCCGCCGTGGAGGGATAAGAACGAGAATGGATACGAATAGAGTCAATCTTCTTGACCTTGATCAATCAATATTTTTAGCATACAAACTCCGATTGACTTGAAATTTGAAACGTAGCCTTTCCTAGCCTTGTTCATCATTCCTAATCGATCCCGTCTTGATTGGAACTCACTCAAGTTTTAACGGTATCGATCATAGCCTTGTTTTCGATCAATCTCTAATACCAATTTCCATCCTTTTTACCCTATTTGTTGAAATCCCAGCCTTAACCAAATGGCAGGATAACAATACTCTACAAACCAGATGAATACCTATCATTATTTTTTTAGGATACATTTGGATGTTGTTTATCTATTTATTTTCGTTAGGTAAGTTTGGTTACCATTTATTAGGAGTCGGAGTTTATACCTCGTAGTCTAACTATTTTCGTTAGACTACTATGCTATGTGGTGGGGTTTATTTATTTTAGTTAGGTCCTGTGTCACACTGTATTAAACTAAAAATTGACTACCATTATTATTTCATTAGCGATGATTGTTCTTCTGAGATTTCGGGATAGATATTTTGGTATCTTTTGGCTCTAAGGAATCTTGATTTATTATCACCATATTTTTTATGATAGTCCATTAGAGACTTGATATTGATTTATGAAATGGTGATTTGATTTGATATGCCTTATTGTTAGTTGGGTTTAGGTATATTTTGAAATGACATATTTTAGGGTTAAGTCATAAATGAATTTATGTGATGGTAATTTTAATTGATATGCCTTTTTATGATTATTTGGTCAGTCATATTTCTATTGTGGCTTATTATTATTAATACATATACTTACGGCATCGGTATCTTACCTTTTTATTAGATATAGTCTGACCCGTTTACTCTATATACTCGGATCATGCCGAGACTCTACAGGTACAGGGACTCGTTGAATTTTGGATTTGTGTTCGCATGGAGTAGACTATTTTGATTGTTTTACTTTACTACGTTCTTGTATATATTGAAATTTAAGAGGATATGTCATGTGTATTATTTAGTACTTATTGTGTACCTGATACAATATTTTGGATATAATGTATATATTATTGCGGGTGTAGTATTGATATTTTGTAGACTCGTATCTTACGATGATATATGACGTATATTTTTTTTGGTATGATCCGTGACTCCGATTCTGATTTCTCTATATTATATACTATTCTGAATATTTTTAATTAGTGTGTTTATTGCTTTGTATTAATATTGTATACGTTAAAATTTTCCGTTCAGATCCTCAAAAGGTAACAAAGACGTATCAGTGTCAATACAAAGATATATTCACATTTGATCACCCTTAACCTCCCGTATCTCTGTATAATTAGATAACATTAGTGATGTTCTTTAATAATATGGGTATAGCAGTGGGGTCGTTATAGCTTGGTATCAGAGCTAGATTCAGAACATTGTAGAATATAATCTGCATAAAGTTTAGATTTAAACCTAGATGACCTTGAATCCCGTCTCTTAGGTGTGCAGTAATTAGTAATTTAATTTTTTATTTAGGATATAAATATAAATTGTTATTGGGAATAATCATCGGGATGCATTTATGATATTTTTGAATTCTATGCAAATCTTTGTTATGAAAATAGTTTTGAAGTTGGAACTCTCTTATTTAAAGAGTGAGGTTTAATGGATATTATAAATAAGACCTTTGATGGCTTAGAATTGAATAGTTGTTTTCTGATTTGTTAGTGATCAAGGTGCGCAGCGGAAGCTGGAATATATCTTCCCACTGAAAGCGATTGTTTGTTTACTTGATTGAAATGTACGTTGTTTGCATCGATGTTTGTTTTTGTTTACGCTTAGTTTAAAATTATAAAATTGAATAAGACATTACCACTAAAAGGATTTATAATCCCATTTGAATCTAGACGAACCTAATTATTAATAAAAGCCAACGGTTTCTATAAAATAGAATCATTGAGGAATAACATAAACGTCTAAGAAATTAATAGTTATAAAATATAGAATGATAAATAATTTGTATCCAGTTGAATTTGGAATTGGAAAACATATTTAATAAATAAAATAAGATATAATAAAAATTGACTGGTTGATGGATGCTTAGTTGTTTTAAAATTGTAAATGGTTATGAAAAAATAATATTAAGTATAAATCATTATTAAGAGTTGAAACATGCTCAATAATAATAATAATAATTTGCGGTGTTTTTAGTTATGTAGTTACTGCAAAAAATATTGAAAATTTAAATTTTATATAAAATGAAAATTCATACATGTGGCTAATTAAATGTTAAGATGAATTAAAAAATTGATGTTTGCTTGAGAAATATATTGGTCAATGTGTGTGCTATGGAATTATTATCCGTAAATTATTATTTCTATGATAACATTAAAATTGATTGAAAGATTTTTAATAAAAGCAAGCATCCATTTGAATTAAAATCATTTGACATTAGATATACTATATATGGAATTTGATTATGTTTATTATTGGCAACCAAAGATATCATAAAGGCATACAGTATTAAAAGATATATGCATATTATATAGAAAATTATTTTGCATTAAATTGCTCGTTGATTGCTTTATGGATTCTAGTCAATATGCTTGATCGACGTTATCGATAAGGATCCTTAAACACTAGAATGAGACATTCAGGTATATTATTTTGGATAATAAAGTGTTTAAGTAATAATATTTAAAGGATATAATAATTTGAAGAGAAATAGAATTATAAAACATGTTAAATATCATACAGGATAAAGTGAATTACTTGGAAAAGTTGTTTTGGAGGTAAAGTTGTTAACAAGAAAACTTATCAATATCCTAAAGTAGAGTTTAAAGAACGAATGATCTCTTTGAAACCTCCTTTCGAACAGATAAAGGCAATTTAGACCTTTCTAAAATATGAAGATGGTTAAAACCTTACGATATCTTTACCTAAATAATCTAAATGACTTGAATTTTCTTTATGATCGCCTTCCGGAAAGGTTAAGGCAGTCAAAACTTTTTTTAATATCTTTCGACACGGTTGAAATACCCGAACCCCTCTTCAGAAATACATTTTTGAACTAGTTTACTTAGTTTTGGATCCTGTCGAAGCTTCCTTTCGAAGTAGTTGAGGTGACTCGAGATTGCTCCTTAATGATCAGAGGATATAAGTTAAATTTGAAGGTTTGGACTGCTTCGAGAGCTGGCATTTCGATGACTCGATGTTAGGACCTTAGGATCTAAGGTCATTAGTTAAGCTAAATGGTTTAGACTTCCTAAAAAGATGACCTCTCGATCAGGTTGACATAAGCAGATCATAGATAGAATCTTTTTGGAACATTAAATCAGCTAACATATCCAATATGCCATAAACTTGCTTTGATTATCTCTTTCCTTTATTGCTTGTAGTTTAAGAAATACAAAATAGTCAAATCCCTAATCTAATTTGATAATTTGGGTTTAAAAATTCAACTGAATAGAAGAATAAAGTGAATAAATACGGGATCCCTCAAAACAAGACCTCTGGGGTCTTTTTTATAGGCGCTGGTTGAACCCTTTCGATTCAGACCTTTTGATCTAGTCCAAAGGAGTACCTTAAAGACCTTTTGCTGCCGCTAAAGTTTGGGCGCCATTCTTCTTTGCTTTCAAAATAGAACTTGATTGCCTTTGACTTCTTCGAAAGGGGTAGGTGTGCTCTCCACTTTGTGTTGCTATGATGTTGCCAGTAAGAAAAATGTGAGCTTTCGACTCTATCGATAGGTGTATCTCTATGTCTTTAAAGGAGTCGGAATAGAGTAGAAGGTTTAAGCGTAAAAGGAAACTTTCGAAGGCATACTTGTTGACTGATGCGGAACCCCCATTTTCTGGTATATATGAATGCCGTATTGAACTTAAAATGAGCCTTACTTTATAACTGTGAATGGTCTTGACCGATTCGAAAGGCTAATATTGCTTTAGAAGGGTAGCTTTGGCCAAATGTTCTTGTATAGGATTTGAATGAAGGAGAAACCTAGTGTTTCGAAAGCTTTGGCGCACATGTGAGTGCTTGTATTCTGTTGCCTTCGAAAGGTGTTCCTTAACTCGTTCAAAACGTCATCATGCATGCAGAAGCTATTATTTCCAAAGGAAACAATGGAAGTGAAAGGTTGTTTTTGTAACCTTCCAACCTCTTCGAAAGCTCATAGAATATTCAACTTTTGCAGATGCATCCCTTTAACTCCTTCGAAAGTTCTTGTTATTGCTATCTCTATTTGTTGGTTTTGACAAGTTTGAAGTGGATATTGATGGTAACGCTTTCCCCTCTATCGAATGGATGCTCTTGACTTCCCAAGTCAACAACTTTGAAACCCATAAAATTTCCTGCCTTTTGATATTCCACAATAGATCTTGGCCGTTCCTTTATATTTGATAAGATGGCTTTCCCTACATCTTCTACTTTTTTAAATTTCCCTTTCTTCTTCTCTTTTTCGTGTAGCTGCCATTAAACGCTTACAGCAAGAATCAAAATTTTCCATTTCTTTTTAAATTCCTAGTTTCAGTAAACTCGAGTTTGAATTCAAGGTAGATTTCCATTGTTTTTATTTTTCAAACCGATTTATTACATTTAATTCCATCCTTAAATTCTTTTGGCTTGAATTTGTACTGCTGTACTAATTTTTTGAAGATGATTCGATTTTTTCATTCCTGTGAAATTATCCTTAGGTTCTCTTATGTGTTTATTTCGTTCGATCTACAATGTCAGTTTTTTGGTTTGAATTCGAATTCATTAGATTTAGGGTTGCCATTACTAGTATGAACCCATGCTTTTTTTTAAGCTTAAATTTGGCCTTTTTGCTGTTGTCGATTGTAAATTCGAGCTCAAACCAATTTAGTTGTCAACTTCAAAAAATATTGGGTTAAAAATTGAATTGGGGGGGGGGGACATTTTCTAGTGGCTTCAAAGAGAAGGCTAAATTGTACAAATTAACACCTGCTATTGTAATTTGACTTTTCGACCCTTTCGAAGGGGGTTAAGGCGGTCAAGTTTACTTTACCATTTCAACCTCTTTCGAAGGGGTTGAAAGGATATCATGTGTTTTCCTTTGAGTGAATCCTTTCGAAGGGGTTGATGTTGTCGACAAGAAATGGTCTGCTTCGAAAGTGGATGTATGTTTTGATGTCCTTTGATACCCTTTGAAGAAGTTATCTTAAAGGTTTCAAGTTGATGGCTATGTAGCATATACTCAAATTTTTTTTAAAGGATTCAAAACCTAGTGCATATAAAAAGTGGACTTAATTTGTCATTAGATTCATGCTCAATTCTAATTTACTTTAAGAATTAATCTTCCCACCATCAATTGTGATTGAAAAAAGTGTATTATATTAAAGTCGAATACCTTATGAAGCCTTTTGACTTGATCGAAACCTTCCAAATTACAACAGTTTAGTAGTTTGTATGTTTTCGAAATCTTACACCCTTCTTGACTTTCTCGAAATCCTTTGTAGTTAACTTGGATTTAAATATCATTTTATACAAACACTGTCGAACTTACAAAAGTCCTTTCATTTGTATTAATATCACTTGAATCCAAGTCTGTAACATTCCTATTTTTAAATCAAATTTAAATTGGTAATTAATTTAATTTTTGAAATTAGATTGTGAATTAATTTGGTATTTTCCAAATTAAAATAGATACCTGTTTGTTTATTAATATAAATGAATATAAATATGATTTTAAAATAAAATTTCTAATTGGACATTCAGAAATAAATATTTTAAATAATATATTAATTATAAATTTAATTGTGAATTAATTTGAAATTGTGGGAATATATATATATATAAGTTTTTAAAATAAAGAATTTGATTTGGAAATTCAAAATGTATTGAAAATGAATTGGATATAAAATTATATTTTTTAAGTTAATAAGAATTTGTTTTCAAGTTATAATTATTTGGAAGTTATATTTTGAAACTAATATAATAATTTTCTAAAAGATAAATTTGAATATTTTCAACATTAATATTATTTATATAAATTTAAGTATAATAACTTAAGTTTAATTTTAAATTTATATATAACTAAATGTAATTTGTATGTATATATATACATTTGAAAGTATAATAAAATAAGTTTAAAATAGGATTTGAACATTTTCTTTTAAAAATATAGTTTGTAAATATATAAAAGTATAAAAACAAGAATTAATAAAAGTTTTAAATTATACATATCTTATTGGTAAATTGCTTTTAAAATCATTTTCCTAAAGGTTATAAAAGTATATAACATTTAAAAACATAATAAATATAAATTTGAAAATATAAACAAATGTAAATATAAAAGAGTTAAGTAATTCTTTTAAAATGAAAAGGTTTAAAACAAAATATATAAATTTAAAATAAGTGAGGCATTTAAACATAAACAAAAAATATTATTTTAAAATGACACGTGTAAGCATTAAAAATAAAAAGAATACAAGTGTAAACCTCTTAACACATATTTAAACATTTGTAGCTAAACGAATATATGCATTAATAAGTGTTAATAATGTTGCCATGCAAATAATACAAGTGGCAAAATATGTTTTCCTTTCAAAAAATTTAATGCAAATATCAAAATGGGTAACCAGATTTCTCATTCACTTCTCAAAATTGAAAACTACAAAACATAGAAGAGAAAAAAATACAATAAAACCTGAAACTAGAAAAGAATCAAACAACAAAGTAATCAGACTGAAAAACAAAAACAAGTTTCAGATCCTCTTAAATCTGATGCAAACAAACAAAATACAAACTCAAGCCAAATTCAAAGCAATCAGATCAATGCAACCAGATCAAAATAAAAATATTGTCTCTGTTTTATGGAAATCTAAGCAAAGTTCAAATCTCAAGCAAGCAACTGATTCAACTCAGATCAGGATAAAGCAAATTAAAAATTTATCAAGCATGCAGCAAACAATCTTTAACAAGTTCAACTAAAATAGCAAGCTAAAGATCAAGCAATTGCAGTTTAAAATTAAAGCATCAAGTCTCAGATCCTTTCCCAGTTTTAAAGCCTGGAAACAAGAAACTCAAAACTTGTTCTCTGTTCTCAGGAGACAGGTGAGCAAACTTGACCTTATTATACCTTTCGATGTTGGATTTGTGTGTGAAATAAATGCTAGTTTAATTGTGTGAATATTTCTGCATATATATATATATATATATATATATATATATATATATATATATAAACATAACATAGAATAATTGATGCATGTCTGCTTATACCCAGTAGTATCTCCCTGTTTTAAAATTCATAGGCTAACAAAATGTATAAAAATCAATCCCTTCATCTCCAATAAGTTTTAAGCTATGTTTTCTAAATGAAAAATGTTTGTAATGATGTAAATTTATTTTTAAAAATAATTTCAAACATTTGTATTAAACAATTGTTTCTGAAATAAGAAAACTCAATGGTAAACAAACATTAGTCAAAAATTCAAAGAGTGTAATTTCACGTTTTGATTTCATAACTTGATTAGCATTTGAAAATAAATATTTTCAATGATAATATTATGATTTTTAAGCAAGTGGTGGTTGTGAATTTTTAAGATGATCAGAAAAGGCATTTTCACGAATTGCCGACGATCGACATAGTACTAGTGGTCGAGATTAATGGTGAAGGTGGCTGGAACGTTGGAGAATATAGGAAAAATAGGTGGAGGATTTTTAGATAATCGGCGCGATGGGTTAACGTCGAACTAGGGTTCGATTCACAGTTTGGGTTGCTGTCGTTCTCGAGCAAATCTCGTCGTCGATGAAGCATTATGGTCGATCAAACCCGAGGGAAAGAATTTGTTGTCGTGTGGCGAAGCTTTGGCCAAGCTCGAGTGAATTCTGGTGAAATTGGGTGGCGTGGCGAAGAGGTTTTCGTCGATAAGTTTTTTTGTTCGATCGAGTCGATATGCTAAATCTCGTTTCGGTGCTGAAATCATTGATCTGGGTGTTTGTGGTGGATGGAATCGCGTTCGTCGTCATGCCAAGGGTCTCAGCAGTGGTCAAAAGATGATCCGGCGTTCGTACACGTGCACAGTGCACTCTCGTGTACCTGGATTTGTCAAGGTTGGGGAAGAAAGGTTAGCCTCGGGTTCATGCTCGTGTGTAAATACAAGATAGTCTCGAAGTAGATGATGTGTGCAAGTGTCTCGGGTAGATTGGGTTTTGCTCGGGGATTTTCAAGCCTGGCTCGGGTTGCTTTCGTCTATAAACCAGGTTTTCAAAGCAAATAGAAAGTGCACTTTTAAGACAAAGTAAATGTTTAGCCAAGTTTTTAAAACAAAGGAAATGTTGAACAAGTTTTCAAGATTTAAAATTTCAAAGTTAATTGTTTTAAAATTATTTTAGGTTTATATAATTATGTATTAAGTTAATTATCTTATTTAATCTTAAATTGTTTTCAAAAATGATGAAATTAAGAAGTAATTAAGATAAGGATAATTAAACTTAATAAAAGAGCTTAAGTGTTTTGAATAAATTAATTACCTATATTTCTTTTAAATAAGACTTAAAAATAATCAAGTAATAAATTAAGGTAATGATTTATCTTTACAGTCTTGGGTAATTAAAGATAGTTTAATTAAATAATAATTAAAGGGTTAATTTCTTAATTACTTAAAGAATAATTAATTAATGTGACGGATTAAGAAATGTGATTAATTAAAGGTTTACTTACTTAATTACTTTGTGTAATTAAATTAAAAGCTAATTTCTTAGTGTAATTAATAAAGGATAATTAATTAAGGGTTAATTAATTTATTAATAATTGAAGGTTAATTAATTAAGTAATTAAAAGTTAACTAATTTATTATTAAAGGTTAATTAATAAATGATTAAAAAGATTAATGATTTATTAATTAAGATTGATTAATTAATAATTAAAAGTTGATTAATATATTATTAAAGGTTAATTAATAAATGATTAAGGGTTAATTAATTAAGATGGTTTGTAATTAATTAATATTAATTAACCAGGATTAATAATTTATTCATAAGTGATTAATCCGATTTAAATTAATTAGATGAGTAATTAATCTTACTTATGGATGTTTGAATTGTATGAAATGCCTTGTATTGTTTGATATCCTTGTATGATGCTTTGTGATATGAATGTTTTGAGCTGTGATGAATGTAATTTATTTATCTGTGATGAATTTATATTAATTATCTGTGAATCTGTGAATGAAGATAAGCGTATAGGAATATACCGTTTATCGATATTGATGTGCTTAAATTTGTGATGGTTGATAATGTTGTACTATTGTGTAAAACCCCTGGACTACACCTTACACACGCAAATAAGGATTGCACGAGGAAATTGGTCAAGTCACTGATTTTTGAAATGGTTTTAAATTGAATTTTGAATCCAAATGATTTTGGAAATAGAAGTGGGTTAAAAATGAAATGTTTTGAAAATGAGTTTTAAAAGTTATTTTGAATAACTTGATTAAGTTTTGAAATTTAAATAATTTGATTTGAATTTAAATTCAAGATTTGAAATTGAATTCTATGGAAATTATGTTTTAAAAAGGGTATACAAGTTATAAATGTGTTTATATAGGTTTTAAACCATTTTAAAAGTATTGTTTTCGGAATTTAAATTCAAACCAAGTTTTATACTTGAAGGGCTTTAACTTGTGCAAATGTAATTGGATTTTTTCGAAATGAAAACTATTTATTTTCAAACAATAATAGCTTTCATATAAAGAAAGGATTTCCAATCTGTGTTGAAAGGACTTCAAGTTTTTGAAATGATAATAGTTTGAAAGCTATGAATGAATCTTTGTGAAAGATTGTTGAACTTTGTTTTGAAAATCGAAGAGGATCTTAAAGGTATATCTTTTGTGTAAAAGATTAGGGAACTGAAATAGTTTTGAAGACTATGAATGAATCTTTGTGAAAGATTGGTGAACTTTGTGAAGTGAATCTTTTTGTTTAAAAATATTTAAAATGGTAATCTGTTTAAACCATTTGTTTTGGGTAATAAGTTGTGACTTAATTGAGATCCCATTATCCATATGGTTTTTAAATATTGCGCTCATTATTTGGTTTAGCCAGGAGAGGACCTTGTGTCATATAACCCATTTCGAATAATGATACGACGATATGGATATCATTTGAAGATCGGTGGTGAAGACCGGATATTTTCGAAAGCGAAAGGATAACCCGTCGAATGTCTCTGCACCGAATGGCCCCGGGATAGAGATTTGATCACCCTTTGTGATGGAGAGTCTGGACGTGATTAGGGATTATTCTGATTGCAAGGGCTTCTTTGGAAGTGCCTTCAGTTCTGTTTGAACCCAGAACAGACTTGTATGGATGTGTGTCTGACATTACACTTGGTGTAAAGCTGGTTTCAATCTGATACATTTCTGTTTGGTGGCGGAGAATTTATTCTCTTAGCTTAACACCCTTCTCTGAGACATACGAGCTCATAGGTTATGTAGTTGATGGTTACTAGTGATACATTCCCAATTTGGTAATGTGGCATACAAAGTGCTGCTAATCATTTGTTGATCGAAGCATGACTTTGTGAAAAGCATAGCTTTGTGGACGAGACTGCATCAGGACCTCACACCTCGAAAATGGTCAAACAGGAAAGATGTAGCCAGGTTATTAGGGGTCGCGCCCTTATGGTATGTCCATTTCTTCTGGAAAAGGGTAGTATCATTGTATGGAGCCCAGATACTTAACTCATGTGGTCACTGCAAATTTATTACTTTGTGGTTGCTTTGTGGTTAAGAGCTCTTAGATAAAGGTCGTAAACGACCGGGGATGGCATACTTGTAGGTGTTACTTCCAGGCAGGAGTAACCCCGCCTTGTATTGGCAGAGAGCCGGGTAGGTTCTCGGGGTGTCCCTCCAGAGTCGTACCCATGTGGCAATAGGAAGTTCCTTAGCCTGACCATTTTTTGGAAATCCAATCTTCAATACGCGCCTTGTACGGCTTTAGTTGTAGAACCTACCATTTAACATGATAGCCATAGTAGGCATACTATAATGGTACGTGTGCTGGCTAAGATTAATATTATACTTGCAAATGTTTTCTGCACTATGCACTAATAATAATATCAAGTGGTTTTCGCGTATTAAGCATGTTTGACTATCATAAGGAGAAATCTCCCCCAAGTGTGCGATTGCATTGTGTGTATGCCGGGAGGCCTTATGGTAGTTTCATTTTCCAAAAGCATTGTGGATTTCAACTTTAAAATCTTTTGTTTGTTTTAAAGATAAACCGTTTTCGTTTGCTTACACCAGTCCCATGACTGACCTGGAGTTTATTATTCCCTTTATAAACTTTGGGTGCCCACAATTTCCTCACATGCAGCCTAGACTCAGGTTTAGTAGATCATCTGGAGCTAGTTCAGTCTTTGGATTCTGATGACTGACCTTGCTTAGTATAACTTGATTGGGAGTTCGAGCTATTTCTGGATTGGTGCTTTGGAGATGGAGATTGCTGATATTGGAGTTCCTTCTTTTGTGTTCAAGTTTATGTTATTGTTCTGCTGCCGGTATTGTGTATCTTCCGCTGTGATTTGTAGTATCATATCTTTGATATATGTTGGGTGGTTGCATCGTAGTTGTATATCATTGGATGTTGTATTCATTGGAGTCATATGATATTGATTTTCTTCCTCTACGTGTTGTACCTAATGTGTTATAAGCTCCGGCGAATTGGATTTTTACGTTTGAATCTGCGGCATTCGAATAGGGGTGAAGTATAGATGTCGATTTTCGAACGCGAAATTCGGGTCATCGCATTTGGTATCAGAGCTGAAGGTTGAAACTTTAGCTCAGGAGTATGACACATTAGGTAACTCATTAGAGATAGGGTGAAGTATACCCTAGAATGAGTATATCCCTAAGATATCCGTTTGTATGCCTCAGTAAATTCCCTTATTATCCACTGATAGTAAGTATGAGTGCAAGAAGAGGATGAGATAGGGGACAGGGAAGTACCACTTCAAATTGTCGATACCCTACAACATCGGAAACAACTTTCTTCTCAATCTCCCAGTAGTATCTCCCTATTTTAAAATTCATAGGCTAACAAAATGTATAAAAATCAATCCCTTCATCTCCAATAATTTTAAGCTATGTATTCTAAATGAAAAATGTTTGTAATGATGTAAATTTATTTTTGAAAATAATTTCAAGCATTTGTATTAAACAATTATTTCTGAAATAATAAAACTTAGTGATAAACAAACATTATTAAAAAAATTCAAAGAGCATAATTTCACATTTTGATTTCATAACGTGATTAGCATTTGAAAATAAGGATTTTTAATGATAATATTATGATTTTTAAGCAAGTGGTGGTCTTGAATTTTTAAGATGATCAGAAAAGGCATTTTCACGAATTGCTAACGATCGGCGTAGTACTAGTGGTCGAGATTAATGGTGAAGGTGGCCGGAACGTTGGAGAATACAAGAAAAATAGGTGGAGGATTTTTAGATGATCAGCAAGATGGGTTGACGTCGAACTAGGGTTCGATTCACAGTTTGGGTTGCTGTCGTTCTCGAGCAAATCTCGTCGTCCATGAAGCATTATGGTCGATTGGACCTGGGGGAAAGAATTTTTTGTCGTGTGGCGAAGCTTTGGCCAAGCTCGTGTGGATTCTGGTGAAATTGGGTAGGGTGGCGGAGAGGTTTACGTTGGCAAGTTTTTTTTCGATCGAGTCGATATACTAAATCTCGTTTCGGTGCTGAAATCATTGATTTAGGTGTTTGTGGTGGATGGAATTGTGTTCGTCATCGTGCCAGGGGTCTCAGCAGTGGTCGGAAGATGATCTGGTATTCGTACACGTGCACGGTGCACTCTCGCGTACCTGGATTTGTCAAGGTTGGGGAAGAAATGTTAGACTCGGGTTCATGCTCGTGTGTAAATACAAGATAGGTCGAAGTAGATGATGTGCGCAAGTGTCTCGGGTAGATTGGGTTTTTGCTTGGTGATTTTCAAGCCTCGCTCGGATTGCTTTCGTTTATAAACCAGGTTTTCAAGTAAACAGAAAATGCAGTTTTAAGACAAAGTAAACGTTTAACCAAAATTTTAAACCAAAGGAAATGTTGAACAAGTTTTCAAGATTTAAAATTTTAAAGTTAATTGTTTTAAAATTATTTTAGGTTTATATAATTATATATAAAGTTAATTATCTTAATTAATCTCAAATTGTTTTCAAAAATGATGAAATTAAGAAGTAATTAAGATAAGGATAATTAAACTTAATAAAAGAGCTTAAGTGTTTTGAATAAATTATTTACCTATATTTCTTTTAAATAAGATTTAATAAATTAAGGTAATTATTTATCTTTAAAGTCTTGGGTAATTAAAGATAGGTTAATTAAGTAATAATTAAAGGGTTAATTTCTTAATTACTTAAAGAATAGTTACTTAAGGTGATTGACTAATAAATGTGATTAATTAAAGGTTTACTTACTTAATTACTTTATGTAATTAAATTAAAAGCTAATTTCTTAGTGTAATTAATAAATGATAATTAATTAAGGGTTAATTAATTAATTAATAATTGAAGGTTAATTAATTAAGTAATTAAAAGTTAACCAATTTATTATTAAAGGTTAATTAATTAACGATTAAAGATTAATTGATTTATTAATTAAGATTGATTAATTAATAATTAAAGGTCGATTAATATATTATTAAAGGTTAATTAATAAATAATTAAGGGTTAATCAATTAAGATGGTTTTTAACCCAGATTAATAATTTATTCATAAGTGATTAGTCTGATTCAAATTAATGAGATGAGTAATTAATCTTACTTATGGATGTTTGAATTGTATGAAATGCCTTGTATTGTTTGATATCCCTATTGTATGATGCTTTATGACATGAATTGTTTTTTTTGAGCTGTGATGAATGTAATTTATTTACCTGTGATGAATTTATATTAATTATCTGTGAATCTATGAATGAAGATAAGCGTTATAGGAATATACCGCTTATCGATATTGATGTGCTTAAATTTATGATGATTAATAGTGTTGCACTATTGTGTAAAACCCCTGGACTATACCTTAACACACAAATATGGATAGCACGAGGAAATTGGTTAAGTCATAGATTTTTTAAATGGTTTTAAAGTTGAATTTTGAATCCAAATGGTTTTGGAAATTGAATTGGGTTAAATATAAAAAGTTTTGAAAAGGAGTTTTAAAAGTTATTTTAAATAACTTGATTAAGTTTTAAAATTTAAATATTTTGATTTGAATTTAAATCCAAGATTTGAAATTGAATTCTATGGAAATTATGGTTACAAGTTATAAATGTGTTTATATAGGTTTTAAACCATTTTAAAAGTATTGTTTTGGGAATTTAAATTTAACCCAAGTTTTATACTCGAAGGACTTTAACTTGTGCAAAGGTAATCGGATTTTTTCGAAACGAAAACTATTTGTTTTCAAACAATAATAGCTTTCATATAAAGAAAGGATTTCCAATCTGTGTTGAAAGGATTTCAAGTTTTTGAAATGAAAATAGTTTGAAAGCTATGGATGAATCTTTGCGAAAGATTGTTGAACTTTGTTTTGAAAATCGAAGAGGATCTTCAGGATATATCTTTTGTATAAAAGATTTGGGAATTGAAATAGTTATGAAGACTATGAATGAATCTTTGTGAAAGATTGGTGAACTTTGTGAAGTGAATCTTTTTGTTTAAAAAGATTTAAAATGGTAATTTTTTAAACCATTTGTTTTGGGTAATAAGTTGTGACTTAATTGAGTTCCCATTATCCATATGGTTTTTAAATACTGCGCTCATTATTCGGTTTAGCCGGGGGAGGACCTTGTGTCATATAACCCATTCCGAATAACGATACTATGATATGGATAGCATTTGAAGACCGGTGGTGAAGACCGGATATTTTCGAAAGCGAAAGGATAACCCGTCGAATGTCTCTGTACATAATGGTCTTGGTATAGAGATTTGATCACCCTTTCTGATGAGGAATCTAGACGTGGTTAGGGATTATCCGGATTGCAAGGGCTTCTTTAGAAGTGTCTTCGGTTCTGTTCGAACCCAGAACAGACTTGTATGGATGCGTGTCTGACATTACACTTTGAGATGTAAAGTTGGTTTCTATCAAATACATTTTTGTTTGGCGGCGGAGAATTTATTCTCCTAGCTTAACACCCTTCTCTGAGACATACGAGCTCAGAGGTTATGTAGTTGATGGTTACTAGTGATACATTCCCAATTTGGTAATGTGATATACGAAGTGCTGCTAATCATTTGTTGATCGAAGCATGGATTTGTGAAAAGCATAGCTTTGTGGACGAGACTGCATCAAGACCTCACACCTCGAAAATGGTCGAAACAAGAAAGATGCAGCATGGTTATTAGGTGTCGTGCCCTAAGGGTATGTCCATTTCTTCTAAAAAGGGTGGTATCATGGTATGGAGCCCAGATACTTAACTCATGTGATCACTGCAAATTTATTACTTTGTGGTTGTTTTGTGGTTGAGAGCTCTCGGATAAAGGTCGCAAACGATCGGGGATGACATACTTGTAGGTGTTACTTCCAGGCAGGGGTAACTCGACCTTGTGTTGGCAAAGAGCCAGGTAGGTTCTCGGGGCGTCCCTCCAGAGGCATACTCATGTGGCAATAGGAAGTTCCTTAGCCTAACCATTTGTTGGAAATCCAATCTCCAATACGCGCCTTGTACGACTTTAGTTGTAGAACCTGCCATTTAACATGGTAGCTATAGTAAGCATACTATAATGGTACGTATGTTGGCTAAGATTAATAAAATACTTGTAAATGTTTTCTTCACTATGCATTAATAACAATATCAAGTGGTTTTTGCATATTAAGAATGTTTGACTATCATAAGGAGAAATCTCCCCCAAGTGTGTGATTGCATTGTGTGTATGTTGGAACGCCTTATGGTAGTTTCATTTTCCAAAAGCATTGCAGATTTTAACTTTAAAATCTTTTGTTTGTTTTAACGATAAACTTTTTTTTATTTTCTCACACCAGTCTCATGACTAACCCGGAGTTTATTGTTCCCTTTCTAAACTCTGGGTGCCCACAATTTTCCACACGGACAGCCTACAGCCAGGTTTAGTAGATCATCTGGAGCTAGTTCAGTCTTTGGATTCTGATGACTGACCTTCCTTAGTACAACTTGATTGGGAGTTCAAGCTATTTCTGGATTGGTGCTTAAGAGATGGAGATTTCTGATACTGGAGTTCCTTATTTGGATTTCAAGTTTATGTTATTGTTCCGCTGCTGGTATTATGTATCTTCCGATGTGATTTGTAGTATCATATCTCTGATATATGTTGGGTGGTTGTATCGTAGTTGTATATCATTGGATATTGTATTCATTGGAGTTATATGATATTCATTTTTCTTCCTCTCTGTGTTGTACTTAATGTGTTGTAAGCTCCCGCGAATTGGATTTTTACGTTTGAATCTGCAGCATTCGAATACGGGTGAAGTATGGAAGTCGATTTTCGAATGCGAAAATTCGCGTCGTTACAAAGTCTTTCGACTTAATGGGATTATAGTGTTTCAACAACATTCATATTCTTAGAGTAAAAAAAATTGTGGGTTTCAACGTTGTCGGAAGGTTCATTTGGTTTAATTGTGGAATGTTGTTAAGTTATATACATATTCAAACTAGTAATGTAAGATTTGTTATTCCTTTTTAATTCCAAATTTTCCCTGGGTTTTCGACATTTTCGAAGGGTGTTTTTAGGTGTTTCCATCCATCTACCCCTTCAACATCATCGGAAGCTCGATGAATCACATGACCTAAATTGACTTTAACACTCTTTCAAAGATATGAAATTATGTATTTTGTTGATATTTGGATTATTGCAATAGGTTTTTGACATCTTTGAAAGGTGTTAATAATGGAACAAATTATAACTTTTACTAAAATGATTTCATCTGATAGAATCATGGGTATGAAAAAGATCTCTAAGAAACCTGAATAAGACAAAGCTCTAGAGGTAGAACCTTCATCGAAGAAGGTTGAAGCTATCTCCAAACATTCTCTAATATCTTGTCAGAATGAAGTCGATGCCATTCTGAACGACTTTGGAATCACTAGAGTAGAAGCCATTCCCCCTGGTGATGTCGATATTATTCAAAATCCTCTTGAAGGATGCTTTGCTTATACTGCCATTCACATTTGGCATGGTGGCTTCCTTCCCTTCCCAGATTTCTTGTATAAGTTCTTGAACCATCTGGGCATTGAACCTATCTTATTATCTCCTAATGTCTACACATACCTTATCTCTTTGGAACTTATGGCTCTGGAATCATGCATTCCTTCACTAAACGCTGAAGTTCTCAACTATTTAGTTCACCTAGTCAAACTCAACAATTTGAACAACTAGATTTTCAAAGCTAATCCCCATAAAAAACTAATTCCAGTGGGAGTAAATAAATTTAGAGAACGCAGTTTTTTTTCGTCAAATGTTTTTCAAACATCAGTGGAGTCTTGTCTTTTCCCCGTAAGTTGATCATAGCCTTTATCCTTATTCAATTACTATCTTTTGTTGAATTATGTTTACTGATTAGGTCTTGCTCCTAAAAAAATTAGTGATGAGGATAAAAGAATCATAAAGCTGTTGACCACAATTCAAGTAGCATTGGGAATAGGCTTACACTGTTGACTCCATCCAATTTTTGGAAACATTCCCTTCTCCCTATCAGTCAGAGAGTTCTTGGACAACCCTCTTGTGCAACATACTTCTCAGAGCAAACATTTTCTTGCCTTTAGTTAATACCAAGAATTTCTCTCATATGTCTCCAATCTGCCTGGATCATCCTGTAAGCTTAAGCGTAGTACTTCAACTTTTTGCTGTGTTACTTCTTAAATTACTTTACTACCTTTTACTTTTTGAATTTTTAGTAACTGATCCTCAGATCGCATTGATTGCAAGTAATCCAGTCCTCCCAACTTCTACGTTTAGTGCATCATCCCTAACTCAGGCCAACACTAGGTATAAGATGATCGCCAAAAGAAAATTAGATGAAATGGCTACAGCCGGCCCATCTCTTAAGCAAGCTAAGATTGTTGATCTATAGTCTTCTCCATTTCCAAAAGAGGGTGAAACTGTCGATGTGGGTAAAACTTTAAAGAGTCCTATTCTTGAAGCTCCCATTGATCAATCCAAAGCAACTACCTCAAAGGACGATCTCATGTCTCATATTATCATTTCTGATTCTCCTAATGTCATTGAGCACATGCAAAGAGATTTGGGAACTCCAACTCCCTCTGGACCCATGTCATCAGTGCCTTCTAATGATTTTGAGCAAATGGTACAATTAATTATGAATTCATCATCCTTTAATTCCATTCAACCACATTCCTCGGTACCGGACCCAGCAAGACATTGTCGATCTTTAATAGAGCAACAACTTCTAGTACGTTTTATATTATTTAACTTTCTTACTACTATCTCTTACTGAATTTTGACCCATGTTGTACTTTCCCTTTAAAATTTCTAAAAGCCGGTATTCTCTTCAAGAAAGCGCTTTGAAATCTTCTGCTGAGATGTCCAAGTTTGAGTGGAAAATTCAATTTTGAACAACTAAATTACCCCCGTTTTGCTACCAAAGATAATGCAGTAAAGTAACTAGAAAGGTTGGACGCCTCTCTTGGTCAAGCGGAATTTTCTATCTCTGAATAGAGCAAAGTAAAACAACTCTTAGCCAATGAAAATTTGGCTCTAAAAATGGCTTTAAGAGAGTCCGAGGAAGAGAAGGCTCAGATGGCTGCTAAGCAATCTTCTCTCAGGAAGAAGTTAAGGAAGAAGAAGAAGAATACTTTGAAATAGCCTTTAATACTATCTCTAAAGCTAAGAAAAAGGTGTCAAGATTTCTTTGCACCTCCCTCAATGACATCAATGTAAATTCTTACGAGGATGTTCTTATGATTGTTTATACTAACAACATTGAAAAATGCCCTGACTTGAGTTTCTGTGATGTCCCGAAAATTTAGGCAATAATTATTTAATAATTTCGTTGATAATTATTTTAAAATGTGAAATATTGATTTAATAATTTAATTCAAACTGGAATTCTCTTTTGAAAATTAATAATTATTTAGTTTGTTTAATGATATTCTTTTCAAAGCTAAAAATATTTAAGTAATAAATTTATCTTTCTAAACTAAAGTTAAAATATTTTATTTATAATGTATAAATGTTTATACATTGTAAATAAAGGATTTGGTTTTAATTTTAATTTATACTAAATAAAGAATATTTTCTAATTATTATATAAATGTATAATTTGTAAATTTGATTTAATTTGATTTAAATTAGTATTGTAAACTTTTAAAAATCTTTCTTATATTTTCTCTAGAAATGTAAGTAAGAATTTATTTTGTTTATAAAAAATAAATATAGTTTAGATTTTATTTTATAATAAAAGTTTGTTTTGTTTTGTTTTAAAATTTTTGTTCTTTTGAAATAAATCATTCTTGTTTAAGTATAACATTTGATTTAAACCTTCTGAAATAAAATTGAATTCAACCTTTCTTTTCTTTTAAAAATCTTTTCTTTTGAAATGTAGTTTCATAAAGGATATTATTTTAAAAAATAGTAATTAAGTAAACATTAAAATGTAAGTGCATAGTTTTATAAATAAGTTTATATGTATTTAATTAAAGACTTATGTTAATAAACATTTGTAACATGCTAAATTAAGTTTGAAATAGTTAAGATAAATTCAAATACATTTATAAATTTAGAAATGGCTTTTAAATATTAACATGCATATGTGTTAATCATTTAACTAATAGAAGAGATACTTGTAAAACAATTAGCATAATAAGTACAAGTGGCATTTGTTTTAAATCTCATTATTTAAAATTATTGATAGGAGAAATATAGCAAAGCATTTGATAAAACATATTTTCTCATTTGAAACCTGAATCAAAATTTCAGTAAATCTAAAACCTCAAAATAAATGCAAATTAAAACCTGCAAACCATTTCTACAAACAACTTCAATCAAATCTGCAAAATGAAGATCTGTTCAACTTCAAATCTGTGTAATAAGATGGGTCTGCATGCATCATCATCTGCAAGCATCTTCAACATGTAAAGCAAAATTCAACTGTTGCAAAGTCTAAAATCAACATCAGACAGAAAAGCAATTTCTGTAATCTAAATGAAAGCCAGGAGCATCATGCATTTCAAAATGCAGTTTCAAACAGAGTCCTGGAAATTGAAATCTGCACTTAAGTTTGTTTCTGCATCTTCAATTATAAGGTGAGTAAGCTTTTATTTTTAAAAACAGTTCCTTTTAAAAATCAAAGTTAAAGCAATTTATAGCATTAAATATCAAATGCAAGCTGTTTTCCCTAAATCAAAACTGCCTTGAATTTAAACTACAATGCTTCATTGATCTTAGACTTTGAGTTATTAGTTGCATGTGAATGAGTATGTTGAGTGATTCTGTATTGATGAATGCTTGTGTAAACTTATATATATGTTGTTGCTGCTTGAATATATGCACACCTGTTGTTTTTTTTTTTGAACTAAGATTGTTATTACAAAACCCTTATCTCTGGGTTTGATTCCCTGGTAGAACTGATATGTAAACAAAGTTTGGTTGTTAGCATAAATTTAGGGTTGTAAATTTTTTTTATAAATCAAAATTATCTTCTTAAATCATGTTTTAGTTGTATAAAAAAAAGAAAGTCCTGTTACCTCTGAACAAATTTAACAGTAAGTATTTTTTTTTTAATAAACCAAACATCATTGAAATGAATCAAATATATATTTGAATCTGGGAATTAAAAAAAAAGAACAAATATTACAGTTTAAATTAAACTGTTGGGAAAAACATTTCTGTTTTAAACAAAGGTGGAAATTTTTGGAAAATCTGTTAAGTTAGTGATGTCAGGTGTTAGATGCTTTATCTTAGTGGAGTATTGATGTGAGAGGATGGAGGAGATGTTGGTGATGGATGATCAGAGAGAGAGAGACAGGTGAATTGGTTTCCAGGTTTTGATTTGGTTGCATGTTGAACTCAGGTAACATATTAGTAGTGTGCAGGGTTTTAACTCGAGTCATTGCTCGGGTATTTTTATTTTTGACTCGAAGAAAAGGGTTTTAGAACTCGAAGTAAAATAGATGAGTTCTGGGGTGGGTTAGTTGCATGGTTAAACCTGAGATGATGCAGTTTTTAAATTTTTGAATGAAATTCATATTTTAAGTTGGAAACTGAATTCATGTATGAATTGGAACTGAATTCAAATGGAGTTCTGAGTTTAAGGTTTTAAAAATGAAATTTTTAAATTTAAACAAAGTTTTAAATTCTGTTTAAATCAAGATTATAAAAACTGTTTCAGGTTTTTAAAACAGAGAGTTTGCAGTTTTTAAGAATTTTGAATGAATTCATATTTTAAGTTGTAATTTGATTTAAATGCAAGTTAAATCTAATTTCAAATGAAGTTTGAAATTCAAAGTTTTTAAAATGAAACTTTTAAATTTAAATAAGTTTTAAATTTGGTTTTAAATCAATATTAAAAACAGTTGCAGGTTTTAGAATCTGTAGTTTTGCGGTTTTGAATAAATTCATATTTTAAATTTTGCAACTTGATTCAAGTATGAGTTGAAACTGAATTCAAGTGTAGTTTGAAATTCAAAGTTTTTAAAAATGAAAATCTTAAATTTAAACAAGATTTAATTTAGTTTAATCAAGTTTAAAAATAAGTTTCAGGTTGCTTTCAAATTCAAACATTAAGCTAAAACAGTTTTCTTAGTTTTTAAAATTTGAAACAGATTTAAATGGTTTAAGCAAGATTTAATGTTGTTTTGAAATCAAGTTAAAAACTGTTTTCAAGTTTCTTTGAAAACCAGTTTTAAATTTCAAACAGTTTATAAATTTAAAAATGATGAACATATTCAAATGATTTAAAGATAGATTTGAAAATGAAAAATTGATTTCAAGTGAGTTGTAAGACTTGAAAGAATTTGTTTTCTTTAGTATTTGAATTAAAATATGAAGTGTTTAATTTAAATTTGGAAATTGAAATAATCAATTTAAATCTTTCTCTATACTTTGGTAATGGAAGTTCTTTAACATTCATTTTGTTGTAAGGTTTATAATTATTTTAATTTGAATTAATGTTTAATGATTAAACATTTTAAATATCAAATTTTTAAATGGAATTTGAATTTTAATTTAGAAATGTATTGTTTTAATACATTTTGAATTTAAATGAGTCATTTGATAAGTAATTTAATCATTTTGAAAATATTTAAGATAATTAAGGGTTTACTTAATTATTTGATAATGGTTTAGATTAATTTTGATATCTAATTCAAATTTTCTTAAGTATATAATTAATGAAATATGTTAATTTATAATTGATGATAACTATATAGGGATAATTTAATAATTAATTAATGTAATTAATTTTGATAATTAACTAGATTGATTAATTGAATCTAATTAATTGTAATTTGCTAAGTATAATTAGTACTTAAAGTAATTAAGGAATTAATTATTTATTGTAATTAATTTTGATAGATGATTTAATTAAGTTAATTAATTTAGTTTAATTAATTTAAATAAATCATTTGATGATTTTAAGAGTGTAATTACTTATTGTAATTAGTGGAGCAGGATTACTTAGAGAAGCAATAATGATAATTACTGGAATGTAATTAGTAATTTGGATAATTACCTTTGTAATTAATTAAGGAATTAATAAATGATTAATTATTGGATAATTAATTTGATTAATGAGTAATTAAAGATAGTTAATTACTTAATTGAATATTAATCAAGGTGATTAATAATTAGATTAATTACTAAATGTAATTAATTTTAATGAAATAATTTATTTAAATCATTAATTATAATAATTAATGATGCAATTAAGGATTGTTTGATTAAGTTAATAAGTGAATAATTAATTATAATTAATTAAGTATAAATATAATTAATTATAATTAATTAATAAATTAGTAATTAAATGTTAATTACTTATGATTAAGGTTAATTAATTTATGAAATTAATTAAGGACTAATTACTAATTGTAATTAGTAAATGATTAATCAAAGATGTTTAATCAAGTTAAATACTTAGTGGATAATTAATTAACTGGGTTAATTAATTAATGGATGTTGAGCAGGATTTAAATATAAGTAATTAATTTAATTTATTAATTAGAGATGGTTGTAATTAATTTAATTCATTTTAAATTAATTATAATTGTTGGTTAGTAAATCATTGCTTATGGATGTTATTGATTGAATGGTTGTGATCTCAGTAATGAGATTAGTTGTATCTGTATGATATGAATGATTGGTTTATGTATGATGGATTATGGTGGATTATTTGGTTGAGATGATTATCTGTTTATGGATGATACAGATTAATATTTATGATATGAATGTGCTTATTTATTGTGAGATGTAGTTTATCTATCTATGTGAATTAGATGATAATGAAATAAGTTAATTATTTAAAACCCTTAAGTACAACTTGGACATTAAGATGGCGTTTGGTTTCGATGAGGCCGGGATCGGGTTTCCATATTTGGATATCCGAAAACCACATCGATTCCAATTAAACATTAGGTCGTTAATCCAAGTGGAGCAAGTGAAGACTCGAGGTGTAAGGGCTATACGTCAGTATAACTCTGTGGGTGATTCCGTAATGAGTTGACGGAATAGTACTTATAGATTCGAGATGGTGATTTAGAGAGCAAGGGTTATTGTCGTTAACTCTGAGGGTGATTCCAATACGAGTGTAACGAGATAATGCCTTCGGTTTCGTTCGAACCCGGAACGAACTTGTATGGATTGAATGCTTCAGAACATCGTCAGGTGGACGATGAGCATTCTAAGATTTATGTGTCCTATAAAGGTAATCGTAACCTCAAGCCTCATCAACCGGGAATGGCTAAAACAGGGGAGGTGCAGCAAAGCTTCGTGGGTAGCACCCACTTGAGAGCAAGATTTACTCCTGTCTAGAGGTCCCTTTATATTCGGCTGTGTGGCAGTTGGTGACGACCAATCTGCGGGGTGGTCTTGTTCGGAACTGTTCATTAAGGAACGGGTCCGGCTTTGTGTTGCAGGGGAGTGGGAGTACTCCTCGGTACGGTGATCTAGGCCACGTACTGTGATGGGCGGTACCCCAGTAGCCCTGCCATTGATGGAAACCCATTTTCCCTACGAGACCCTACGGTTTTGTTTGTATTACCCACTTTTGTGGCTAGTAGCTGGAATTTAATCATGTAACAATTTCGACTATTTCTTATTTACTTGAAAACCCTAGACACTATTATAATATCACTAGATTTCCTATCAAATGTTTTGGTTAGCGTATGGTAAAAACTTTTCCATGTTTATGTGTGGGAAGTCTTACATGATACCTTTTGTTTTCAAAGGATTTTCTAAAGTTAAGCAACTTTTATCCCCGTTTACTCACACCAGACCCCTGTCTGACCTGAGTGTTTATTTTCTGTTTTATTAAACTCTTGGGTACTCATATTATGTATGAGTAGTCAAGTGATTCAGGATTGCTTTGACGAGTTTCTGGAGGAGATAATGGAGCAGGAGGCTTCAGCGTGTAGATATATTTAGTGGTTCCGCTGTGTTTGAGTTGTATCTGGCTTTCTCTGATGTACTTGGATTGTAATTACTAGACAGATGTTTATAACTGTCTAGTTTGTGTTGTATTAGCTGTATTACTCTGATGTATATGATACTATGTAAAGTTTTATGTGATATATTATAATTTATTCGATTCCGCTGTGAGATTCTGATGTTGTCTGTACTTTCTTTCCTTTCTTTTCTCTTCTCCATCCCTTTCTTTCTTCTTAGCGATGCGACTTCCTGGAGTGTGGAAGTTGGGTCGTTACAACGTGGTATCAGAGCATTAGGTTGAGTGAATACCTGGGCTCTGTAGTGGTGTTTTCTTGAGAGTGCGTATTTGTAATTTTGAATATATATATATATATATATATATATATATATTTGTTTATTTATTTCTACCTATTTGTTGGGTTACCTGTTCGGGTTTTCCAATATAAGTAATAAAGGTAGATAGGGTAGTGGTGTGTGTAACACAACTACCAATGGTTGGAGTTCGAGTGGTTGAGTTTGGAAGTGATCTGCTAGGATAGTTTTGGGCATCTTGAGTAGTTTGGCAGTTTGGTGTTAGGGATTGCACTAATCTCTGAAGTAAATCTTTCTAAGATTCGGAGTTTATCTTTGGATTGTAAGCTTGGTAGCACTCGTGTGAGTGGTTTTTCTTGAGTTTGGATTGGTTGGAAGTGCTGAAGCCAGCAATGGTATCTTGGTAACCTTAGGAAGGAGTTCTGTCTGTATTTGAGTTTGAAACTCAGTTTGGCAGAGTGTTTTGAGTTTGGTTTAGGAGCGAGTTTCCTGAGAGATATCTGTCTATCTGGAAGGCTCTATTGTGAAGAGGCTGGTGTAGCTTTGGGTTTCGATGAGCTTTTGAATAAGGAAGTTTTGGCAGCAGTAGCAGCAGTGAGTGGCCTGTTCTTCGATGGTTCAGAAATCTCTGAGATTCTTCTGTCAGTAGTCCGGGCAGATAGTGGAGCTTGTCCATTTCTTCTGGAAACTCTGTTGGGTGTGATGTTTGTAGTTAAGAGGTGGACCACTAGTTTTTCTTTGAAGACTTTAGCTGTTTTGATTGTTGAAGTGAGAACGATTTCTTGGAATCTGAACTAGGTAGAATCGCAAAAGTGACTTGCGATGGTTCGGAAGTTTTCTGAGTGATCTTTGTTTGGATTGAAGCATCTCTAGTGGATGTTTGAGTTCTGTATCGACTTGATTCTTGGAGCTTTACCGGTGGTTCAGCATTGTAGGAGATTCTTTGAGTGTGATCTGTTTAAGTTGGCAGGATTTATCGGATCTGGTTTCTGGTTGAATTTTTGCTGTGGTGTTTGTGACTGAATCGGATAGGTCATTGAGATTTTACGGAATTTGATGAATAATATTCCGGGATAAGTTGACAATTTTATACTTGTGTTCATTAACAACATTCTTGAATCAGAGTTGCGCAGTGGAAGCATGGTGGCAGCTATTCCAGAATAGAAGCAACACCCGATTCTTTGGGAATTTGAGTTTGTCTTGGATCAGAGGATTTCTACAGGAAATTTATTTTGGATCTGGAGACTTGATTGTTTTGTATCTGTTTGTTTTCCTGATAGAGTAGTTTGTCTGAAGACTTCTGATACCTCTGTAGTAGAGTTTGTGTGGTGGATTTTGATTGATCTAGAAGGTTGAAGGCAGCCCAGGATCGATATGAGAGATTTGTGGATATGAGTATTGGATTTTTCGGTTTCTCTTAAGAGTTGAGTGTTTGATCTACAGGATTGAATTTCCAGTTCGGATGGCTGGAATTTGTTTTGTTTTCACGTATCTCTGAGGGAGTACGTGTATGATCTATCATTGGTTTTAGAATCAGTAGTTCTTAGAGATTTGGAAGTTGATCAGGACTTGTCTGTAGTCCTGTATTCTGTTTAGATTTGTAGATCTAGATATACAGGAGCTCTAGATCTGAGTGGTGTAGTTAGTTTAGATTTTGTAGGGCGAGTGTCCCGGTGTTTATACCTGGGAAACTCTAGGGAATCTTATCCAGAATTTTGTCTGGATAATTAGAATTGTTTGTTTTGAATTGGTTGCTAGTATTTTGGTTGATAGCATATGTTTTCTCTTTTAAATTTAAAATCTGTACGGGATTATTAAATTACCTTTGCTTTTAAATTTCGGAGACGAAATTCTTTTAAGGGGGGAGGAATGTGATGTCCCGGAAATTTAGGCAATAATTATTTAATAATTTCGTTGATAATTATTTTAAAATGTGAAATATTGATTTAATAATTTAATTCAAACTGGAACTCTCTTTTGAAAATTAATAATTATTTAGTTTGTTTAATGATATTCTTTTCAAAGTTAAAAATATTTAAGTAATAAATTTATCTTTCTAAACTAAAGTTAAAATATTTTATTTATAATGTATAAATGTTTATACATTTTAAATAGAGGATTTGGTTTTCATTTTAATTTATATTAAATAAAGAATATTTTCTAATTATTATATAAATGGATAATTTGTAAATTTGATTTAATTTGATTTAAATTAGTATTGTAAACGTTTAAAAATCTTTCTTATATTTTCTCTAGAAATGTAAGTAAGAATTTATTTTGTTTATAAAAAATAAATATAGTTTAGATTTTATTTTATAATAAAAGTTTGTTTTGTTTTGTTTTAAAAATTTTGTTCTTTTGAAATAAATCATTCTTGTTTAAGTATAACATTTGATTTAAACCTTTTGAAATAAAATTGAATTCAACCTTTCTTTTCTTTTAAAAATCTTTTCTTTTGAAATGTAGTTTCATAAAGGATATTATTTTTAAAAAAATAATTAAGTAAACATTAAAATGTAAGTGCATAGTTTTATAAATAAGTTTATATGTATTTAATTAAAGACTTATGTTAATAAACATTTGTAACATGCTAAATTAAGTTTGAAATAGTTAAGATAAATTCAAATACATTTATAAATTTAGAAATGGCTTTTAAATATTAACATGCATATGTGTTAATCATTTAACTAATAGAAGAGACACTTGTAAAACAATTAGCATAATAAGTACAAGTGGCATTTTTTTTAAATCTCATTGTTTAAAATTATTGATAGGAGAAATATAGCAAAGCATTTGATAAAACATATTTTCTCATTTGAAACCTGAATCAAAATTTCAGTAAATCTAAAACCTCAAAACAAATGCAAATTAAAACCTGCAAACCATTTCTACAAACAACTTCAATCAAATCAGCAAAATGAAGGTCTGTTCAACTTCAAATCTGTGCAATAAGATGGGTCTGCATGCATCATCATCTGCAAGCATCTTCAACATGTAAAGCAAAATTCAACTGTTGCAAAGTCTAAAATCAACATCAGACAGAAAAGCAATTTCTGTAATCTAAATGAAAGCCAGGAGCATCATGCATTTCAAAATGAAGTTTCAAAAAGAGTCCTGGAAATTGAAATCTGCACTTAAGTTTGTTTCTGCATCTTCAATTATAAGGTGAGTAAGCTTTTATTTTTAAAAACAGTTCCTTTTAAAAATCAAAGTTAAAGCAATTTATAGCATTAAATATCAAATGCAAGCTGTTTTCCCTAAATCAAAACTGCCTTGAATTTAAACTGCAATGCTTCATTGATCTTAGACTTTGAGTTATTAGTTGCATGTGAATGAGTATGTTGAGTGATTGTGTATTGATGAATGCTTGTGTAAACTTATATATATGTTGTTGTTGCTTGAATATATGCACACCTGTTTTTTTTTTAAACTAAGATTGTTATTACAAAACCCTTATCTCTGGGTTTGATTCCCTGGTAGAACTGATATGTAAACAAAGTTTGTTTGTTAGCACAAATTCAGGGTTGTAAATTTTGTTTATAAATCAAAATTATGTTCTTAAATCATGTTTTAGTTGTATAAAAAAAAGAAAGTCCTGTTACCTCTGAACAAATTTAACAGTAAGTATTTTTTTTTTAATAAACCAAACATCATTGAAATGAATCAAATACATATTTGAATCTGGGAATTAAAAAAAAAGAACAAATATTACAGTTTAAATTAAACTGTTGGGAAAAACATTTCTGTTTTAAACAATGGTGGAAATTTTTGGAAAATCTGTTAAGTTAGTGATGTCAGGTGTTAGATGCTTTATCTTAGTGGAGTATTGATGTGAGAGGATGGAGGAGATGTTGGTGATGGATGATCAGAGAGAGACAGGTGAATTGGTTTCCAGGTTTTGATTTGGTTGCATGTTGAACTCAGGTAACATATTAGTAGTGTGCAGGGTTTTAACTCGAGTCATTGCTCGGATATTTTTATTTTTGACTCGAAGCAAAGGGTTTTAGAACTCGAAGTAAAATATATGAGTTCTCGGGTGGGTTAGTTGCATGGTTAAAACTGAGATGATGCAGTTTTTAAATTTTTGAATGAAATTCATATTTTAAGTTGGAAACTGAATTCAAGTATGAACTGGAACTGAATTCAA
Source organism: Allium cepa (assembly GCA_030765085.1). Lineage (NCBI taxonomy): Eukaryota > Viridiplantae > Streptophyta > Magnoliopsida > Asparagales > Amaryllidaceae > Allium > Allium cepa. Next base: position 859,496,271 of record CM060940.1, read on the forward strand.
ATGGAGTTCTGAGTTTAAGGTTTTAAAAATGAAAATTTTAAATTTAAACAAAGTTTTAAATTCTGTTTAAATCAAGATTATAAAAACTATTTCAGGTTTTTAAAACAGAGAGTTTGCAGTTTTTAAGAATTGTGAATGAATTCATATTTTAAGTTGTAATTTGATTTAAATGCATGTTAAATCTAATTTCAAATGAAGTTTGAAATTCAAAGTTTTTAAAATGAAACTTTTAAATTTAAATAAGTTTTAAATTTGGTTTTAAATCAATATTAAAAACAGTTGCAGGTTTTAGAATCTGTAGTATTGCGGTTTTGAATAAATTCATATTTTAAATTTTGCAACTTGATTCAAGTATGAGTTGAAACTGAATTCAAGCGTAGTTTGAAATTCAAAGTTTTTAAAAATGAAAATCTTAAATTTAAACAAGATTTAATTTAGTTTAATCAAGTTTAAAAATAAGTTTCAGGTTGCTTTCAAATTCAGACATTAAGCTAAAACAGTTTTCTTAGTTTTTAAAATTTGAAACAGATTTAAATGGTTTAAGCAAGATTTAATGTGTTTTGAAATCAAGTTAAAAACTGTTTTCAAGTTTCTTTGAAAACCAGTTTTAAATTTCAAACAGTTTATAAATTTAAAAATGATGAACATATTCAAATGTTTTAAAGATAGATTTGAAAATGAAAAATTGATTTCAAGTGAGTTGTAAGACTTGAAAGAATTTGTTTTCTTTAGTATTTGAATTAAAATATGAAGTGTTTAATTTAAATTTGGAAATTGAAATAATCAATTTAAATCTTTCTCTATACTTAGGTAATGGAAGTTCTTTAACATTCATTTTGTTGTAAGGTTTATAATTATTTCAATTTGAATTAATGTTTAATGATTAAACATTTTAAATATCAAATTTTTAAATGGAATTTGAATTTTAATTTATAAATGTATTGTTTTAATACATTTTGAATTTAAATGAGTCATTTGATAAGTAATTTAATCATTTTGAAAATATTTAAGGTAATTAAGGGTTTACTTAATTATTTGATAATGGTTTAGATTAATTTTGATATCTAATTCAAATTTTCTTAAGTATATAATTAATGAAATATGTTAATTTATAATTGATGATAACTATATAGGGATAATTTAATAATTAATTAATGTAATTAATTTTGATAATTAACTAGATTGATTAATTGAATCTAATTAATTATAATTTGTTAAGTATAATTAATACTTAGTAATTAAGGAATTAATTATTTATGGTAATTAATTTTGATAAATGATTTAATTAAGTTAATTAATTTAGTTTAATTAATTTAAATAAATCATTTGATGATTTTAAGAGTGTAATTACTTATTGTAATTAGTGGAGCAGGATTACTTAGAGAAGTAATAATGATAATTACTGGAATGTAATTAGTAATTTGGATAATTAACTTTGTAATTAATTAAGGAATTAATAAACGATTAATTATTGGATAATTAATTTGATTAATGAGTAATTAAAGATAGTTAATTACTTAATTGAATATTAATCAAGGTGATTAACAATTAGATTAATTACTAAATGTAATTAATTTTAATGAAATAATTTATTTAAATTATTAATTATAATAATTAATGATGCAATTAAGGATTGTTTGATTAAGTTAATAAGTGAATAATTAATTATAATTAATTAAGAATAAATATAATTAATTATAATTAATTAATAAATGAGTAATTAAATGTTAATTACTTATGATTAAGGTTAATTAATTTATGAAATTAATTAAGGACTAATTACTTATTGTAATTAGTGAATGATTAATCAAAGATGTTTAATCAAGTTAAATACTTAGTGGATAATTAATTAACTGGGTTAATTAATTGATGGATGTTGAGCAGGATTTAAATATAAGTAATTAATTTAATTTATTAATTAGAGATGGTTGTAATTAATTTAATTCATTTTAAATTAATTATAATTGTTGGTTAGTAAATCATTGCTTATGGATGTTATTGATTGAATGGTTGTGATCTCAGTAATGAGATTAGTTGTATCTGTATGATATGAATGATTGGTTTATGTATGATGGATTATGGTGGATTATTTGGTTGAGATGATTATCTGTTTATGGATGATACATATTAATATTTATGATATGAATGTGCTTATTTATTGTGAGATGTAGTTTATCTATCTATGTGAATTAGATGATAATGAAATAAGTTAATTATTTAAAACCCTTAAGTACAACTTGGACATTAAGATGGCGTTTGGTTTCGATGAGACCGGGATCGGGTTTCCATACTTGGATATCCGAAAACCACATCGATTCCAATTAAACGTTAGGTCGTTAATCCAAGTGGAGCAAGTGAAGACTCGAGGTGTAAGGGCTATACGTCAGTATAACTCTGTGGGTGATTCCGTAATGAGTTGACGGAATAGTACTTATAGATTCGAGATGGTGATTTAGAGAGCAAGGGTTATTGTCGTTAACTCTGAGGGTGATTCCAATACGAGTGTAACGAGATAATGCCTTCGGTTTCGTTCGAACCCGGAACGAACTTGTATGGATTGAATGCTTCAGAACATCGTCAGGTGGACGATGAGCATTCTAAGATTTATACGTCCTATAAAGGTAATCGTAACCTCAAGCCTCATCAACCGGGAATGGCTAAAACAGGGGAGGTGCAGCAAAGCTTCGTGGGTAGCACCCACTTGAGAGCAAGATTTACTCCTGTCTAGAGGTCCCTTTATATTCGGCTGTGTGGCAGTTGGTGACGACCAATCTGCGGGGTGGTCTTGTTCGGAACTGTTCAGTAAGGAACGGGTCCGGCTTTGTGTTGCAGGGGAGTGGGAGTACTCCTCGGTACGGTGATCTAGGCCACGTACTGTGACGGGCGGTACCCCAGTAGCCCTGCCATTGATGGAAACCCATTTTCCCTACGAGACCCTACGGTTTTGTTTGTATTACCCACTTTTGTGGCTAGTAGCTGGAATTTAATCATGTAACAATTTCGGCTATTTCTTATTTACTTGAAAACCCTAGACACTATTATAATATCACTAGATTTCCTAGCGTAAGGTAAAAACTTTTCCATGTTTATGTGTGGGAAGTCTTACATGATACCTTTTGTTTTCAAAGGATTTTCTAAAGTTAAGCAACTTTTATCCCCGTTTACTCACACCAGACCCCTGTCTGACCTGAGTGTTTATTTTCTGTTTTATTAAACTCTTGGGTACTCATATTATGTATGAGTAGTCAAGTGATTCAGGATTGCTTTGACGAGTTTCTGGAGGAGATAATGGAGCAGGAGGCTTCAGCGTGTAGATATATTTAGTGGTTCCGCTGTGTTTGAGTTGTATCTGGCTTTCTCTGATGTACTTGGATTGTAATTACTAGACAGATGTTTATAACTGTCTAGTTTGTGTTGTATTAGCTGTATTACTCTGATGTATATGATACTATGTAAAGTTTTATGTGATATATTATAATTTATTCGATTCCGCTGTGAGATTCTGATGTTGTCTGTACTTTCTTTCCTTTCTTTTCTCTTCTCCATCCCTTTCTTTCTTCTTAGCGATGCGACTTCCTGGAGTGTGGAAGTTGGGTCGTTACGGTTTCCCTTCACTCGGTCTTGCTCTAGTCAACAGATCCATGGATAAAGTCAAAGAAATGGAGTGAAGAGTAAAAGTCCCCGAGAGGGAAGAGATTTATGCCGCCAAACTCTTATCTTTCAAAGTCCCTTCTATAGAAGGAGATTCTGATTCTGATGAAGAAGATGATGGCGATGAAGCTACCATAGAGAAAGGCGGCAACGATGATGATGACGATGGATATAGAGGTAAGGATTCAGGTGGCAACGGATGGTCATGTTGGTGCTTAGGAAAAGGATGGCGATGATCTCCCTGGGCTTCAGAAAAAGTTAAACCCGATCCTAACAATCATGAAACAAGCCCAACTGAACTTCCCGAGCCTTCTAATCCTCATGAAGAAGCTGCCGACATTGACGTCGAAGAACAAAGGGAGAAAAAGCAAGTCCTGCAAACTTTAATTCCTATTTCTCAAGTATGGGATTCTTTGTCCAAATGACTTTCACTTTCAAGGCAATAATAGTTGACAACATTTTATTTTAGATAAAGAAGAAATTTATCCAGCTTTATAAAACAAAGCCCGAAAGAAAACAAGAAAAAATTAATAGCTTGCATAGAGAGTTGGATAAGCAATTAAAAGAACACAACACACTTTCTGACAAGTATTATAAGCTTAATAAAAGTGTTGTAGTGTTAGCGTCCTTTAAAGACCAAGAAGTTGCCCCCCGACTGAGGAGGGCATGCTTTTGGTATGATAAAATTTTGGAAGAGAATCAAGAATTAATTACATTGTTTCAGATGGTGGTTGAAGAAAGTGGCATCCTAGTAGACTTCTTATGCAAAGCTTATTGCAGACACCCGACCGTAGATTTTTCTTATTTGGGTTATTTTAGTGGGTTTCTGCTTTGGCTTCTACATATGAGATATTTAGATGAATTTGGGTCTGATGCACATCTAGTGGCTTGTTGGAATTTAACGGGAGTCAAATCAATTCCTTATGAGTTGCCTCCTAAAAAACTTAAATATTATAAGGATAAATTTGTATCCGAGTTATTCAAAAAATCAGTTTTGTATGAACTAGATGAACATTTGTAATTATGTAATATGAATTTCCTGTATTAGTTTCTTTTTGTGCCTAGTTATGTATTATTACGTATCATAGAATAAACATATCTCAAGAAGCCATGTTTCCAAAGGTTATTTAAGCAAATACGTCAAATTAAGAAGAGATTATTTACAAAAGGTTTCGCTCTTGAAGTCCTCAAAATTGGCTAGATATTGCTTTCTTAGAGAACTGCAGAGACTTTATGTGGAACATCTCCGCCTGCATTTTGATTTTCTTAGTGAAAAAAAAAGAAAAGCTTCTCAAGGAAATTCGAATATATCATACCAAATAAAATTGTGGTCACGATAGTCCTCCTATCGAAGAATGGGACTATAGCAAATATCCTTCAGTTATTACACTCGAAGGATTTAATGCCCCTTTTGATTCTACAGTTAATCTTTTAGTTAATTCCTTGAACAAAGTCAAAAATCCCGTTTCTCAACTTTAAGTGCAATAAGACGAGTGTTTGATTAAAACGATGGAATTGTATGTTTTATTTTATTTCTTCTTGAGCTGTAATCTTTATTGTTGTTATAAAAGAGACTGGTTATTTGAGTCTTGAATTTATTTTCTTGTTTATATAGGACTCACAGTTAGCTATCGCTCCACACTCATTTGATTCCTTATCTCACTTCGTTAGCATCAAAGATAGATTGATTGCAGATGTTGAAAAGGGGCATTCACTTAAGGATCCTTTGTCTACTCATTTTCAAGGCAATGCGGATGCAATGGAATGGCATAAGAGATACCTGCTTCAAAAGACAATTGTTAGAAACCTTAATGATCAAATTGCCTATCTCAAAGCGGACATCAAGAATAAGGATGAAACAATTTCCATGTTAAAGCGCTAAATTAAATTAAATTCTTCGTTTGTTTTTTATCATAACATGTCCAAGCTTCTTCAGCAAATAAGCGATTTGGAGATTAAGTCAAAAGACAGTCAAGCTCGATGCAAATCATTAGAATTCACCATGGGGGACAACATTTCGAATATTGATTCATTAACTTCTCCAATCACCTCATCTGTTGTAAAATCAATAAGATCTTCATCTCTTGCAATTCAAAAATTTTCTGCTACAACTAACCCTCCTCCCGGTTTAGATGAGAAGGTAGTAAGGGAATGGTACATGAAGGTCAAATTCGAAATGATGAGATATTATGATGACCAACATAAGGCGAGGTAGTCGCAACGCATCAACGAATACGTAGCCAAGATTCAAAGATTTGAAAATGAAAAGTATCTTCTCCAAAAGCACATTGCTGATTTCGACAGACAGAATAAAATCCTTAAAGGTGCAAACAAAGCTTTCAACCATGCTTTAAAGACTTGTATTGATTCCATCGATGATGCTGACGAAATAAGAAAAAAAGAAAAAGAAGCTTAAAATGATTCTTTATATAGCAATTCAGAATATTGTTGATCCTTTGATTGCTGAAAAATTAGATAAGGCTGTTCATGATTTGTAAAACATACACTTGTGTTGTATACTGGTAAATAATTTTATAAATTATGTAAATTTGGTAAATATCGCTCGGTCTGTAGTCCTTTCTTACAATGTTGTATCTAAATCTACTTTCTGATAACTTGGACTATGGTTTTTGTATTTTCTGTCCCATTCAGTCTTCCTTACTGATCTCATTTCCCTAAAAAGTACAAAGCAAACAATATTCTTTATCATTAACTTGAAATCTATATAGTAGTTTATCCACATTATTAGTAGAGGTTAACAGATCATTATGTAAACTATGATAATAAGTGAGAAGTTATTCCATAATTGGACAAGGTTAATATGTCTTGAAACCTATCTTTGGTAATTACGAGAGAGAGCCAAGAATCCAACTTCAACCATATTGACAGAATACCAGAAATTCAATTCCATATTCAATTATAGAAGTTTAGAAATTACTCTTCTGGAAATAAATAACAAAAAGTCAATAATAATCATGTAAAAAAAGTCCAGAAATCATCATAGAAGATTAGGAATCTTTATAATAGAAGATCTGCTGATGTCAACAAGTGTTGCTTGAAAGTTTGTAGAAGTCCAATGACCCTGATTCGGGCATTAGTAAGATAGATCTCAAGTTTAATTGAAGACTAGAAACTTGTAGAAATCTCAATTTCAATCGCTCTGGAACCCAGACTCGAGCATGAGCGAATGAAATTCAAAAGTTTAAAGACCCAAAATCCAGATTCGAGTATTAGTGGATGATAGCCAGAAATCCATGATGAAGGTCTTCGTAGTAGAAGTTCAGACCCCAGATTCGGACATTAATGAGTGAAGTCCAAAAATTAATCGTATATCTCCAAAACCTAGATTTGTGTATGATAAAGATCAGAGATTACTAGTAAAAGACCTGAAACCCAAATTCGGGTTTTAATAAGTGAAGTTCTGAAATTCTCTTTTTGAGAATTAGTCGAAGGCTGTAGATTCTTATTTAAGCCTTATGTTCTGTACCACTCTTTGGGTTTTGATTCTTTTGACATGTGCCACCATTTAGGCCTTGTACGTTGTCGTTGTTTGACATGCTACTTCTCGGGCTCATACGTCATAATTCGTTATTTGATATGCTGCTTCTCGGGCTTGGACATCTTAGTCCATTGTTGTCTGGTGCGCTTGGTTAGCTTATACACAAGAAGGACCCAAAGACTTATCCAACCTCCCTCCAAGAGGTGCTCCAGTTAGGCCTTATAGGAAGGATTGAAGGGTTGTTCAGTGCCTTGGCCAAGACATAGCATGGCGGGACCAAGGGCTTACTCAATCCTCCCTCTAGGAGGTGCCTTGACCTAGCCATAGCGTGGCACGATCAAGGGCTTGTCGAAGCTTTAACTTGGCCATAGCATGGCACGGATAAAGACTTACTTTAACCTCCCTACAGGATGCGCCATGACCTGGCCATAGCATGACGCAGACAAGGGATTGTCCATAGTTTAACCTGGCCATAGCGTGGTAAAGTTAAAGGCTTACTCTAACCTTCCTCCAGGAGGTGCTTTGATCGTTCAAGGTAATTTCCAAGTGCATGGAGAATTCTACTCCTGACTATGTAGATTTTTCTTGTAAAAGTGGCGCTTTATTGAATTTAACCAGGATCTCTTTACAAATCTACTGATTTTGCCTTGTCTGAAAAAGTTAATCACCATTTCTTCGAGTGCAAAACATTGTTTTGTTTCATGCTCATTCATCATATGATAGCGGCAGTAGATCCTCCCTAATTCCTTTCATATGTGGGCTTTTTCTTCTGGGATGGCCAATAGTTGAGTTCCTCCGTGGTTAGCAAATAGACGTTCTCATAGTTAAATTGCATTTCTTAGGGAGTCTCGACTTGAAATTTGTCTTTTGAGGATGGTTTCTATATCTTTTATTACTTGGTTTCGAAGCTTCACCCTCAAAGACCAATTTCCTTTTCAAAACCTTTTGGAGCTCACATGTAAGCAATGTCCCACTTGTTGGTTAATGCCATTTTTGTGCAAAGGCGTTGTAATCAGCCATCATTCCCTCTTCAAAGATTGTGCCTTCAGTATAGAGTTGAATTTCTTCCTCATTTGGTCAAACAATTTATCGCTTTCATTTTTTGTTCCTCTTAAGGAAAAGGTAGGTGTGGGGCCAATGTGAAAAGGGTTTAAACTCCATTTTTTTAGGTCAAAAGATTCAACTCTCTTTTTCTTTATGATCCTTAAAGCTTCCAATCTCAACATTTGCTCTTCATGTAGTTTAGAATCGTTAACTGTTCTATGGGAAAATCCAATTGGATGTGGCTTTGAGGATCCTTGTTCGAACATTTTGATTTTGCTAAACATGGCGATGTAATGTCTAAAGTAGGTAAACTTTGAATAGAGTTGGGTTAGAGGAAAGTAAAGTTGAAAGTTCAACAAGGATGGAGGTTCAACCCCTCCTTCTAGCGCCAAAAATGTTAACAATAAAATTTGTCAACACCCTAAAGTAGAGTTTAAAGAACGAATGATCTCTTCGAAACCTCCTTTCGCACAGATGATGGCAATTCGGACCATTCAAACAGATGAAGATGGTTAAAACCTTATGATTCCTTTACCTAAACAATCTAAATGACTCGGATTTCCTTTATGATCGCCTTCCGAAAAGGTTCAGGAAGTCAAAACTTCTTTTTAATACCTTTCAAAAGTTGAAATACCCGAACCCCTCTTCAGAAATGCCCTTTTGAACTAGTTTAATTAGTTTTGGACCCTGTCGAAACCTCCTTTCGAAGTAGTTGAGGTGACTCGAGGATTGGTCCTTAATGATCTAAGGATATGAGTTAAATTTGAAGGTTTCAACTGCTTTGAGAGTTGGCCTTTCGAAGACTCGAGGTTAGGACCTAAGGATTTAAGGTCATTAGTTAAGCTAAAAGGTTTCGACTTCCTCGAAAGGTGACCACTTGATCAGGTCAACATAAGCAGATCAAAGACAGAATCTCTTTGGAACATAAAATCGGCTAACATATCCAAATTGCCACAATTTTTCTTTGATTATCTCTTTCCTTTATTACTAGTAGTTTAAGTAACACAAAGTAGTCAAATCCTTAATCTAATTTGAGAATTAAGGTTTACAAATTCAAGAAAATACAAGAATGCGGTGAATGAATTCGGGATCCCCCAAAACAAGATCCATGGGGTCATATTTATTGGCATTAGTTGAACCCTTTCGGTTCAGACCTTTCGACCTAGTCAAAAGGAGTATCTTAAACACCTTTCGCTGTCGCTAAAGTTTGGGCGCCATTCTTCTTTGCATTTAAAATAAAACTGGATTTCTTTTGGCTTCTTCGAAAGTGGTAGGTGCGCTCTCCACTTTTTGTTGCTATGTTGTTGTCATAATAAAAATGTGAGCTTTCGACACTATCGATAGGTCTATCTCTATGTCTTTAAAGGAGTCGGAATATAGCAGAAGGTTTAAGTGTGAAAGATAGCTTTCAAAGGCATACATGTTGACTGATGCAGAACCCTCATTTTTTGGTATATATGAAAGCTGTATTGAACTTAAATGAGCTTTACTTTATAACCGTGAATGGTCTCAACCGATTCGAAAGGCTAATATTACTTTCGAAGGGGTAGCTTTGCCCAAATGTTCTTCTGTAGGATGTGAATGAAGGCAGAACCCAGTGTCTCAAAAGGTTTGGTGCACATGTGAATGCTTGTAATTTGTTTCCTTCGAAAGTTGTTCCTTAACTCATTCGAAATATCATCAAGCATGCGGAAGCTATTGTTTCAAAAGGAAACAATCGAAGCGAAAGGGTGTTTTTGTAACCTTTTGAACTTTGCTAAAGCTCATAGAACATCCAACTTTTGTAGATGCATCCCTTCGACTCCTTCGAAAGGTCTTGCTATTTCTATCTCTCTTTGTAAATCCTTCTTTTATATTCTTCTTGGTTTCGACAAGGTTGAAGTGAATATTGATGGCAACAAAAGTAATATTTTATTGAAACATATAAGCTATATTTTGAAAGGAGGCATCTTAAGATATTTTGATAAATAAAATAAAATGTATATAAGATGAAATTTGGTGAAATAAAATCCTGTTTGGTTACACACACACAACTTCTTACTAGAAGTTTACTTTTCTAACTATTAAATTTGAAATATAGAAATTTAACTTGAAGGAAAGCAAATATTGGATTTTCATGATTTTTCATTTTATAAAAAATGATTCTTTGAGAAATGATTTTTGTGTTAAAACAATTTAAATAGTGAAGTAATAATATTTATTCAAGAGAAATCTTTGAATTTATCTTAGATCCTTATTTAGTAAATATTTAACAAGTTGAATATTTTGAACACCTCAGAATGTTAAATGTTCTAAAAATTTGTATAAGGTGTTTATGTGTTGAAAGGATGCAAAAAGTTTATATAAACTATTTTCAAATTAGAAAATAAGGAAATAGGTAATGTTGTATTGTAGGGTATAAATCATTGATGAAAAATGATGTTTATAAATTAATTGGAATAATTAGTAAATCTTTGTTCAGTCAGTTTAACTTATAAGGAATATCATAAAGTGTTGTAATCAAGGTTGTTGACTCGTAGAATGTAAAAATAAAAATAAACTAATAACTAAATAGTTAATGCGGTTTGGAAATAATAAATCAAATGAAATAGTTAATACAGTTAATCAATAAATCAAACTTCCATGCAATATACCATTGCTGTAAAATACTAACAGTGCATGGCTCTAAAGTAACATAGTCAGGAGCAATAGGAAATTAAATGTTGAGGTTAACCTTTAACAACACTTTACCAGGTAAATTAAGATTTTGAGATACTTGATAAATCACAACAGACAGCATGCAGTGGATAAACTTGCATGTAAATTCAGATAATAGGATGGCAGGCAGATTATTTATGAGCCGTTGTTTGTCAAAGGGTTATGGGGCAGGTGATGGCTGCGCAATTGCAAGGGCAAATGTGACTTTAGGTAGATATGGCAACTGCTGTGATGAGAATACATGGCACAGTAGGGACAAAAATCTATGACGGTGGGTGGGGCCTATTTTGCATTTGTTAAGGCGAGTTATTTATTGCATTTGTTAAGGTGAGTTATTTATTTAACTCACACATACATATCTAAATTAGTTATATTCCTTTTCAAGCCTTGGTTAAATTATGAATTTGCTTAAATCTTTGGTAGTAATTGAATGATAGGGTTGAAATAAAATTGCATGTAATTGATTCAATTTGTTGCATGTTATGATTTATCTAATTCATCAAAAGATATAGATTAAATTTGTTTATTTGGTATTATGTGGATTGAAAGAGGCCAATATGCAAACAGAGTTCCGTTTGTCTGCAAATTAAAATTTTCTAACTTATATAGAAGTACATATGTTGTTTGTGTGGTCGAAGTTGTCAAAAAGCAATTCGGTCGCTAAATAATTCCATATTATGAATTATATTTTTAAAGCGATGCTGGCTCTAGATATTGAATTTTCAATGGGTTTATTGTTTAAATGTTTTAAAATATTTCCAAAAATGAGATTTTATTCATTTTGACCCCTATTGGAATTTTATTTATAGAATATATAGTTAAATTTATATAATAATCTTAAACTTATTTTTTATTCAAAATTTCTATTTAGAACTTTTAAAAACGAGTAATAATTATTTATAAAACCTTTATAAATTTACTATTATAAAAATATAAAATTTTGGAACTGTTTTCGAGGCGAAAGATAAAATATAGTATTATTTTATTAAAAAATGATTATGAAAGTAATAATTTTAATTTCAAGTGATTTTGTTATAAAGGAGGTTTAAATAATTTTGAAAGAGGTTAAAATATTTTGTTAATAAGCAATTCTTCATAAAAATGATTTTGGAAAATTATATCTTTGTATATATAAAATTAATTTAAAACTCTTCTACTTTATTATTATGGATATAGGATTTTAATGAGATTTCATGCTTTTCTATGAAGCAAAGAATTTTAACAAATAATTGAATTGTCAGATTGGTGTCGGACATTTCGTACAATTCTTTCGATTATCATTATAATTTTTTAAATAGAGTTTGAATAGAATCTACTAGCTTTTAGTAAATACCCGAATTTACTATCTGGTATAGAAAATTTAGCTAAATTGTTGTGAATACTTGAGTGACGGTGATTAAAACTTTAGAGTAATATTATCTTAGGGTGTTCGGATTTTAGGCCGATAGATCCTCGAAAGATTATGATTCATTTGTCATCGATCTACAACTCGATACATTCTTAAATTTAGATACACGGACCTATTTTTGGAGTTAAGTTTGTTATGGTGTAACACGACCGCCCTTTCATTTCTTAGACAGGTGTTTACATGCATGGTTAGTCTATAAACCTGATGACTAATACCTATTATTTTATTTTTAGTACATGGTTGGATGATGTTTACCTGTTTATTTTCGTTAGGTAAATTCGGTTACCTTTTATTAAGAGTCGGGGTTTATACCTGGTAGCATAATTATTTTCATTAGACAACTATGTTATGTGGTGGGGTTTATTTATTTTAGTTAGGCGCCACGTTGCACTATATTAAACCGATAGCTGACTAGCATTATTATTTCATTAGCGATGATTGTTCTTCCGAGATTCGGGATAGATATTTTGGTATCTTTTAGCTCTGAAGAATCTTGATTTTTTATCACTATACTTTTTAGGGTAGTCCATTCGAGACTTGATATGGATTTATGAAAGGGTGATTTGATTTGATATGATATGCCTTATTATGGTTAATTGGGTTTATGCATATTTTGAGACGACTTATTTTAGGGTTAACTTGTAAATGGATTTATGAAATGGCGATTTTAGTTGGTTATGATTATTTTGTCGGTCATATTTCTATTATGGCTTATTATTATTAAGTCATGTCTTTACCACATCAGTATCTCACCTCTTTATTAGATACAGTCTGACGTGTTTATTTTATAATACTTGAGTCAGGCCGAGACTCTATAGGTACAGGGACTCGTTGACTTTTGGATTTGTGCTAGCACTGGTGTAACATACCAATTTTGTCAGGATCCAAAGGTCGGCATTCTTACGTCCACTGTATCAAATGCTGCATAATCGAATGCCGAAAAACCGAATTGTTATGGTTAAGAAGAAGAGGTAGAAGAAAAAGATAGAAGAAATAAGGAAACAGAACAGAGACAATATCAGAATCTCACAGTCGCAGCGGAACAACATATAATAGATAAATGAATAATCTTTAAAACAAAGAACTATATCAGTTATTACATTACATCACATCAGAGTGTACAACAACAATATACAACACAACACAACAACAATGGACAGTTATACAAAAATGTCTTCACTAGTGAAATACACAGCGGAAAGATAATATCATATACAAGTAATACGTCTCGCCATCCAGCTCGCCACTTGAGCTCCAAAGCACTTCTAAATCCAAAATGACCTGATAACCTGACTCTAGACTGCCCGTGTGGAAAATATCCGCAATGCTTTTGAAAAATGAAACTACCATAAGGCCTCCCCGCACACACACAATGCAAACGCAGAATTGGAGGAGATTTCTCCTTATGATAGTCAAAGATGCTTACTACGCAAAACAAATCATTTTTTATATTATTATTAGTGCATAGTGATGAAAGCATTTCGAAAATAGAATATAAATCTTAGCTAACATAAGACCATTATCGTATGCCTACTATAGCTACCATGTTCAATAGTAGGTTACCGCCACATTCCATGGCAGGTAATACAACTAAAACCGTACAAGGCTCGTACTCTTTCTTTGGATTTTCCAACAAATGGACAGGCTAAGGAACTTTCTACTGCCACATGGGATCGCCTCTGGCGGGACGTCCCGAGAACTTAACCAGCTCTCTGCCAACACAAGGTCGGGTTACCTCTGTAACTAAGTAACTACTACACGAATATGCCACCCCCCGGTCCTTTGGGACCTTTATCCGAGGGCCCTCTATCACCAAGCAACAACCACACAGAAAAATGAGATTGGAGCAACCACATAGGTTAAGCATCAGGGCTCCATACCTAACACAACCCTTTTCCAGAAGGGAATGACATACCCTAAAGGGAGCGACCCTCATAACCTTGCCGCATATTCCTGTTTTGACCATTTCCGGGGTGTGAGGTCTGACGAAGTCTCGTCCACAAAGCTACGCTTTTTCACAAAGCCATGCTTTGATCAACAAATGATCAATAAATAATCATCACACAGCAACACTTAGCATGTCACATTACCAAATTGGGAATATATCGCTGATAACCTTCAACTACAAAACCTTTGAGCTCGTACGTCTCAGAGAAGGGTGTTAAGCTAAAAGAATAAATTCTCCGCCACCAACAGAAATGTATTTGAAAGAAATCTGCTTTATATCTCAAATTGTAATGTCAGACACATAACCATACAAGTCTGTTCCGGGCTCGAACAGAACCGAAGGCACTTCAAAAGAAGCCCTTGCAATCCGGGTATTCACAATCCCGATCGAATTTCCCATCACAAAGGAAATCTCTATATCGTAGCTAACGGTGCAGAGACAATCGATAGGTCATCCTATCGTTTTCACAAATACCCGGTCTTCACCACCGGTCTTCAATGCTATCCATTACGTTGTATCACTATTCAGAATGGATAATCCGAATAACGAGCGCAATAATTTAAAAATAAGTGTAGCATTCAATTTCAATCAATTCACAACAAATAGCCATTTAAGGGTCAATATTGATAGTCGGTTATTTAACTATCAATCAATATTCACAACATAACCCGATTTCAAATAATTTCCCAAATTATTTATTTCCAAAATATCTTTACAAGATATAATTTCCACACCTCAACCATTTGAAAACCAATTTCAAATCAATTTACACCCTTACAACTTTCATTTCAAAATGGTTCATTTAAACCAATCAAATAAATCCTCACCGATTTATTAAATTTACGTTCCAAATCCATAAATTTGTTTCCACACTTTTAAAAAATAAATCAATGTTTATTTCTTAAAATAAATTTCCCTTATAAATTTCCATTGTGAAATTATATTTCCAAATATTCACCTTTTATACGATTTTTCACATCGATTTCAATTGTTCACTTTCAATTTATCTTTAAAAGATATAATCTCAAAATATTCACTTCATATTGGAAAACATTTCCATACTCATTTAATAATAAGTAATTCACCAATCTATTTATTTTCAATATTTGGAAAATATTCAATATACTTAAATCACAATTAAGTATATATTTTATTTTTTAAGGAAAACTTCTCTTAAACACATTTATTTGGGTCCAAACGAATGTTATGTAAAACATCGTCACGACGACCCAAAATCACTAGTATAGGGATTCGAAATTAAGATAGATATATAAAACCCAATACTATACAAAACTTTTCCTTTCGGAAATCATTTACTATAACAACAGTGTTATAGTCCACCATTTCCTTCTATTTCTCGAAAACGTCTATTTCAACAGTGAATGTTGAAATTTACGATTTCGATACTCAAAACATTTTAAAACATTTTTGAATCGTTTTAATTCTATTTAAAATATCATTTTCCCAAAATATTTCTTTAATATATTATTCACCATCCAAAATCGTGAATATACTTCGTTAACCAAATTCCATTTCCACATATTTTATTTAAAGGATTATCCACTGTCCAAAATCGTGGATATATTTCCTTTAATAAGCTATAATAATTAAACTTATCAAAATAAGTCGATTTTGGATTTATAAAACAACGTTTATAAATTCCATTTATACTTTATAACAACTTCAACTTATAAAATCACTTTATTAACAAATTCTATCCATATTCCATTTACACGCCAAAATCCAATTTATAAGTTACTTACTTATAAATCTTTTATTTTACAAAAATTTATTCATTTTATAACTTCACAATTTATAAATCTATAGATTTCATCCACTTATGAAATCCATTTATACTTCATTTTAACACTTATAAAAACTCGTTTTATAATTTCAATATTTTAATTTATAAATATCAATTTTATAAATCTTTTATATAAATCATTTATAATAATTCAAAAATCCCAATTTAAACCATTTTATAAATTTATCAATTACTTATTTCAAAAAAATCACTTTTTGGTTATATTTCACAAAATCATAATTTTTATAACATAAAAATTTCAACGTTTATTTATTTAAAATGAACCAATTTCAAAATTAAATTTTATTATGAATTCTCTACTTAAATTTTCAGAAATCCAATTTTATTTATTTTCGGCATCTAACGATACCAAAAATATATTCGGTTAAAATTTAGCCTTTAACGATTCCAATCACAAAGATAATCACGCAGATTATAAATAGATCGATAAATAGATCAACACACAACATTGAAACCAATTCAAATGTTTGAGGAATCCAGTTGGATCACTCCAACCTATTTCCCTGCATCTAAAGACGTTAGCACAATACCAATTCCGCTTCGAGACGGAATATCGCGGTATATGAGATTTATAAAATATTATCCGCTATTATGCAGCGCAATAGGGTCTCATCCGCTATATAATGCGGAAAATCAACTCCAAGTACATATATAATTCCAATTCCATACAAGTTGGAATTATCGCGGTATATGTTTTTAATAAATAACATCCGCTTAATATACGGCGTATATGGTCTATTTCAATACAACAGATAATAACTATCATCCAATCACACAATCAATCAGTTTTAAATCTAACTATTTCAAATTTAAATCAAAACAATTCGATTGAGTGAGAAGTTCTCACCTTGAGTTTCCGATAACAATTATAGCATTTTATTTTGAATAAAATTAAACGTGCGTTTAATTTTACCCGAAATTTTCACTATCTCCAAATGACTCCAATCCAGTTCCATAGCGTAGTGCTCGTCAAAATGATTGCAACGCAACTCGTTTCGTAATTTTTCGACCTCGTATGACAAAATTACGTTATTACAAAGTTTGTATGATTTAAATAAAATTAACTTCTACTATTTTCTTCTTATATTTTACCCAAAACATTATCCAGGCCGCACGTTCCATATGCAAGCATCAGGGCTGTCCCCTGTTTCTTCCCCAAACCTGAATATCACGTGCGCGAGCAAGATAAACCCAACTAGCCGCCACTTAGGGTTACGAACGCACCCCCCATCGACGACTTCTACCATGATCAGAGGCCTCCATCTTGACTGCCATCTCCTCCTCTACCTTCGCCGCAAATATGACCAAGCTCGGCCTTGTCTATGCATGGAAAAACGTGTGCGAAACCCAGATGAACGCGGCCGATTTGAAACCCCTACAGTGCTTCGTTTATCATCATCTCCGTATGGATCTCGAGATCACATCGTCCTCTTCAATGTTGCAGTTGACAACTTTCTCTATTTCATGATGGATTTTGAGAGATTGAGGGAAGAAGATGGGAGTTTTTCGGCCATTGAAAATAAGGGGGGGCGGCTGAACGTTTGAAGCTAGGGTTTTTAGTTTAGTTTGCAAATTGAAACAATGAAGGCCTTTTATAGAAAATTTCCAAATTACCATTCACTCGAAATTTTCCGAACTCCAAATCTCGCGTGGTGACTGGCGTTTCTAGGGTTTACCACGCGTTTCGGGCACAATGGAATAGGTATTCGGAGGCCAATTCGATCATCTGTGCGAGTTACGGCAATAAACGATCAAATTTAAATTAAATCGATTAAACCAAATTTCTATGCGTTTTAGCTCGCCCCGGACAAATGATAAATCCGATTGACACGAAATTTGAAAATATACAATAATTTGACATTACTGATCCGATGAAACTGGTTTCGTCGAAATCCGAGATCGTTTGAAAAATATCTATTTTCACTAGTCGATTTAAATATTAAAATATCCAATTTTCACAAATTAACTTTTAATTCAATTTTAAAAGTTCACAAACATTGTTCTAACTCCAATATGATTTAATATAACTTTAGAAATCATTTTTAATCACATTAAACCCAATTTCCAATTATTTACATAATTTCAAATATTAAAATGTCGATTTAATTATCCAATTAAATCCAGATATTCGAAAAATAAATTATTCGACTTATAAATTTTACTTGTTGATATTTAAAAATCAATTAAATATCTGAATTTCAAATGAAAAAAATCCTGGGTCATTACAAACTTTCCCCCCTTAAAAGAATTTCGTCCTCGAAACTACCAAGTAAGAAAGAGTTTTGAAATCCATTAACTTTTCAAAACAGACCGTTCAAATTTGATTCACAAATCTCTTAAGCGTTTAACTTTTCCAAAATCCATAGTTAAACCTCTTACAAAATATTTACTAAGTTTTCAAATCCATATATAGTTATCTTTTCAAAACCAACTATATAGTTTAACCTTTAACTTCAAATCAAAACTTAGTTTTCACAAATTTTTCCCAAAATTTTCCGAAAATTTTCTAACGCCTTAAATTTTTGAAAAAATTTCGCCATAACCTCCTTTGTACGGAGGAGCTTTTACAATATCACAATAGATATAAATATATATATACATCGACCCACACGGTCGGAAAACAGAAAAACAGTTCATTTTTCCTATTTTTATTGCGTAGGCGTACCTTTTTAGCATTTTTGAGCAAAGCAGCTATTTATTTAGCATTTTACGCAACCCAAATCCCGCTAACGGTAGCCCCGGTACCTGTACTTACTCAATATAAACACATAAGTGACATATATAAGAAGTTATTAAAATTTTTCTCTTTTAAACATCTACAACACATGCATATTAAAAGAAATGCATACTAAACAAGGTTTGTAAACAACTTATATGATTTCAACATTACTTGTAATTGTTTACAACCAATTCATATATAACGACATTCAATTATTCATTTTCAATTAGTTTACATTCACTAATTTACATTCAAGTTGATTCACTTCCAATTCGAATCAATTTACATTCAATTTAAATTTACTTAACTTCCAATTTGAATTTAATTGCTTTAGCTTTCAATTTTATTCATTCAATTGCATATGAATTTCTATTCAATCAATTAACAATAATCTAACAACCAATGTATAACCAACACAATCGAATTTATTCATTTTACATTCAACATTCATATTCACTTTGTTAACTTTCAATTTGGTTTAACATTCAATTAGCTGTAAATGAATTTACACTTATATCCATCATTCTATATCAATTCATTACATTCGATTGATTAATATTCAATTCATTAGTTCAATTACTAATTTATTTTACAAATAAAGTTGAATCTTCTTTATATAACTCAAGTTCATATTCATTTAATTCACTTCATTATTTTACTTCGATATCAAAATCAACTTTATTCAATATTACTTAAGCTATATTCCATTTCAATTCATCACTCGTTTAACTTAACTTAAATTTCCACTTACAAATCCAATTCAGATTCCAATTCTAAAGTAAATTCTATTTAACTTTTACCAAAGTCAATTTTATCACTTATTCAAATTCATACCTCGTTTTGCTTAACAAAGTTGTTTAACCATTTTAATAATTGGTTTTACTTACATATTCACATTTAATAAGTTATACAACTTATTATTCAACTTCCAAATCTGATCTAATTTATTTAACATTCTTTAGTTAAATTTATTTTATCAAAATTCAAATTGTATAAGTTATCAACTCATTTATCATTCCCATAAATATTTTAAATAGGATTCCAGAGTCTTTTCAACCTTTCAAAACCATTTTTTGAAATCAATTCAAATTATCTTTTGAATTTCCAAAACCAAATCCAAATTTTCCAAACAACTTTCATTTAAAATAATCTGGCAGCAATTCCTCTTTTGGAAACCCGAAAATTAACACCAATGATGTCGCGATCATCATCGGAATTATTTTCCAGCGACCGAAAAGAGTTTAGAGCTTTTATCCCTTCCAAAATATTTCTTCAAAATCTTTGAAAATCATTTTCAAACCAAAAAAAGATTTAAACCTTCCAAATCTCCAAAATTTTCAAATTCTTTTCAAAACATTTCCAGACACTTCTCTGGAATTTATTTTTTCAAATTATAAATCACATTTATAAATCTTGCTTATATAATTTCAATATTTCACTTTACTTATACAAGATTATTCCACAATTGTAAATCATTTCAATTATAATTCTATACTTTACAATTGTTGCTTTTATATAATTTATTCTTTCACAATTGTTGTTTTTATTCAGATTGTTGAACAACTTTGATTCACTTATATATTTTCTTACATTTTCAACAATCAAACCATTCAATTTATTTAGACTTCACTTATATATTTTCTTACATTTTCAACAATCAAACCATTCAATTTATTTAGACTTCAATGATTTCTGAAAAATTATTCCTTTATATATAAAATATAATCGAGGTAAAATTATTTCATTTACCCAATTTAAAACAATACTATGTCGGTTTATCTCGTTTAAGAGTTTAGAAACCCCTATCGATACAGTTAGCTAGACTGCACCGACCAGAATCTATAAACAATCAACCGATAATTCAATACAATACAAAACAATTTCATATTCACTAACAAATACGCGCTCATATCTATTATTACACTCAACTCATTCTAGAGTACCGCTAACTCTATCTCTAATGAGTAATTCCCAACAGAGCCAAGGTTGTCACTTAACCATATGCTCTGATACCACATTGTAACATACTAGGCTTTTCAACCAGCGTCAGCGGCTAATAACCGCCGTGGCTTACACTGGTATCCCAAACTTGCTTTTACGGCCAGCCTTTCGACTGTCACGGCTTACGCCTAACCAACCCCTATTCACTAAGAGAGGACATGTAGGGGTAAGAGTCTCCCGTTCGTCACCTAACCGCGAAGCGAGAACCCCCCACCACGTTTCACTAAGATAAGCAAGACTGGTGTGAGAACTTAAAACAATTATTTATCTTTAAAACAACAACAACAACAACAATAAGGGAAGTGAAAAATATCCGCAATGCTTTTGAAAAATGAAACTACCATAAGGCCTCCCCGCACACACAATGTGCAAACGTAGAATTGGAGGAGATTTCTCCTTATGATAGTCAAAGATGCTTACTACGCAAAAAAAATCATTTTTGATATTATTATTAGTGCATAGTGATGAAAGCATTTCGAAAATAGAATATAAATCTTAGCCAACATACGACCATTATTGTATGCCTACTATAGCTACCATGTTCAATAGCAGGTTACCGCCACATTCTATGGCAGGTAATACAACTAAAACCGTACAAGGCTCGTATTGTTTCTTTGGATTTTCCAACAAATGGTCAGGCTAAGGAACTTCCTACTGCCACATGGGATCGCCTCTGGCAGGACGTCCCGAGAACTTAACCAGCTCTCTACCAACACAAGGTCGGGTTACCTTTGTAACTAGGTAACTACTACACGAATATGCCACCCCGGTCCTTTGGGACCTTTATCCGAGGGCCCTCTATCACCAAGCAACAACCACACAGAAAAATGAGATTGGAGCAACCACATAGGTTAAGCATCAGGGCTCCATACCTGACACCACCCTTTTCCAAAAGGGAATGACATACCCTAAAGGGAGCGACCCTCATAACCTTGCCGCATATTCCTGTTTTGACCATTTCCGGGGTGTGAGGTCTGACGAAGTCTCGTCCACAAAGCTACACTTTTTCACAAAGCCACGCTTTGATCAACAAATGATCAATAAATAATCATCACACAGCAACACTCAGCATGCCACATTACCAAATTGGGAATATATCACTGATAACCTTCAACTACAAAACCTCTGAGCTCGTACGTCTCAGAGAAGGGTGTTAAGCTAAAAGAATAAATTCTCCGCCACCAACAGAAATATATTTGAAAGAAATCTGCTTTATTTCTCAAATTGTAATGTCTGGCACGTAACCATACAAGTCTGTTACGGGCTCGAACAAAACCGAAGGCATTTCAAAAGAAGTCCTTGCAATCCTGGTATTCACAATCCCGATCGAATTTCCCATCACAAAGGAAATCTCTATACCGTAGCTAACGGTGCAGAGACAATCGATAGGTCATCCTATCGTTTTCACAAATACCCGGTCTTCACCACCGGTCTTCAATGCTATCCATTACGTCGTATCACTATTCGGAATGGGTAATCCGAATAACGAGCGCAATAATTTAAAAATAAGTGTAGCATTCAATTTCAATCAATTCACAACAAATAGCCATTTAATGGTCAATATTGATAGTCGATTATTTAACTATCAATCAATATTCACAACATAACCCGATTTCAAATAATTTCCCAAATTATTTATTTCCAAAATATCTTTACAAGATATAATTTCCACACCTCAACCATTTGAAAACCAATTTCAAATCAATTTACACCCTTACAACTTTCATTTCAAAATGATTCATTTAAACCAATCAAATAAATCCTTACCGATTTATTAAATTTACGTTCCAAATCCGTAAATTTATTTCCACACTTTTAAAAAATAAATCAATGTTTATTTTTTAAAGTAAACTTCCCTTATAAATTTCCATTGTGAATTTACATTTCCAAATATTCACCTTTTATACGATTTTTCACATCGATTTCAATTATTCACTTTCAACTTATCTTTAAAAGATATAATCTCAAAATATTCACTTCATATTGGAAAACATTCCATACTCGTTTAATAATAAGTAATTCACCAATCTATTTATTTTCAATATTTGGAAAATATTCAATATACTTAAATCACAATTAAGTATATATTTTATTCTTTAAAGAAAACTTCTCTTAAACACATTTATTTGGGTCAAAACGAATGTTATGTAAAACATCGTTACGACAACCCAAAATCACTAGTATAGGGATTCGAAATTAAGATAGATATATAAACCCCAATACTATACAAAACTTTTCCTTTCGGAAATCATTTACTATAACAACAGTGTTATAGTCCACCATTTCCTTCTATTTCTCGAAAACGTCTATTTCAACAATGAATGTTGAAATTTATGATTTTGATACTCAACACATTTTAAAACATTTTTGAATCGTTTTAATTCTATTTAAAATATCATTTCCCCAAAATATTTCTTTAATATATTATTCACCGTCCAAAATCGTGAATATACTTCGTTAACCAAATTCCATTTCCACATATTTTATTTAAAGGATTATCCACTGTCCAAAATCGTGGATATATTTCCTTTAATAAGCTATAATAATTAAACTTATCAAAATAAGTCGATTTGGGATTTTTAAAACAACGTTTATAAATTCCATTTATACTTTATAACAACTTCAACTTATAAAATCACTTTATTGACAAATTCTATCCATATTCCATTTACACGCCAAAATCCAATTTATAAGTTAATTACTTATAAATCTTTTATTTTACAAAAATTTGTTCATTTTATAACTTCAATTTATAAATCTATAGATTTCATCCACTTATGAAATCCATCTATACTTCATTTTAACACTTATAAAAACTCGTCTTATAATTTCAGTATTTTAATTTATAAATATCAATTTCATAAATCTTTTATATAAATCATTTATAATAATTCAAAAATCCTAATTAAACCATTTTATAAATTTATCAACTACTTATTTCAAAAAAATCACTTTTCGGTTATATTTCACAAAATCATAATTTTTATAACATAAAAATTTCAACGTTTATTTATTTAAAATGAATCAATTTCAAAATTAAATTTTATTATGAATTCTCAACTTAAATTTTCAGAAATCCAATTTTATTTATTTTCGGCATCTAACGATACCAAAAATATATTCGGTTAAAATTTAGCCTTTAACGATTCCAACCACAAAGATAATCACGCAGATTATAAATAGATCAATAAATAGATCAACACACAACATTGAAACCAATTCAGATGTTTGAGGAATCCAGTTGGATCCCTCCAACCTGTTTCCCTACATCTAAAGATGTTAGCACAATACCAATTCCGCTTCGAGACGGAATATCACGGTATATGAGATTTATAAAATGTTATCCGCTATTATGCGGCGCAATAGGGTCTCATCTGCTATATAATGCGGAAAATCAATTCCAAGTACATATATAATACCAATTCCATACAAGTTGGAATTATCGCGGTATATGTTTTTAATAAATAACATCCGCTTAATATACGGCGTATAAGGTCTATTTCAATACAACAGATAATAACTATCATCCAATCACACAATCAAGCAATTTTATATCTAACTATTTCAAATTTAAATCGAAACAATTCGATCGAGTGAGAAGTTCTCACCTTGAGTTTCCGATAACAGTTGTAGCGTTTTATTTCGAATAAAATTAAACGTGCGTTTAATTTTACCCGAAATTTTCACTAGCTCCAAACGACTCCAATCCAGTTTCATAGCGTAGTGCTCGTCAAAACGATTGCAACGCAACTCGTTTCATAATTTTTCGACCTCGTATGACAAAATTACGTTATTACTAAGTTTGTACGATTTAAATAAAATTAACTTCTACTATTTTCTTTTTATATTTTACCCAAAACATTATCCAGGCCGCACGTTCCATATGCAAGCATCAGGGTCCTCCCCTGTTTCTTCCCCAAATGTGAATATCACGTACGCGAGCAAGATAAACCCAACTAGCCGCCACTTAGGGTTACGAACGCACCCCCTATCGACGACTTCTACCATGATCAAAGGCCTCCATCTTGACTGCCATCTCCTCCTCTACCTTCGCCGCGAATATGGCCAAGCTCGGCCTTGTCTATGCATGGAAAAACGTGCGCGAAACCCAGATGAATGCGGCCGATTTGGAACCCCTACAGTGCTTCGTTTATCACCATCTCCGTATGGAGATCACATCGTCCTCTTCAATGTTGCAGTTGACAACTTTCTCTATTTCATGATGGATTTTGAGAGATTGAGGGAAAAAGATGGGAGTTTTCGGCCATTGAAAATAAGGGGTGGCAGCTCAACGTTTGAAGCTAGGGCTTTTAGTTTAGTTTGCAAATTGAAACAATGAAGGCCTTTTATAAAAAAATTCCAAATTACTATTCACTCGAAATTTTTCGAACTCCAAATCTCGCGCGGTGACTGGCGTTTCTTGGGTTTACCCCGCGTTTCGGACACAATGGAATAGGTTTCGGAGGCCAGTTTGACCATCTATGCGAGTTACGACAATAAACGATCAAATTTAAATTAAATCGATTAAACCAAATTTCTATGCATTTTTGCTCGTCCCGGACAAACGATAAATCCGATTGATACGAAATTTGAAACTATACAATAGTTTGACATTCCGGATCCGATGAGACTAGTTTCGTCGAAATCCGAGACCGTTTGAAAAATGGCTATTTTCACTAGTCGACTTAAATATTAAAATATTCAATTTTCACAAATTAACTTTTAAGTCAATTTTAAAAGTTCACAAACATTGTTCTAACTCCAATATGATTTAATATAACTTTATAAATCATTTTTAATCACATTAAACCCAATTTTCAATTATTTACGCAATTTCAAATATTAAAATGTCGATTTAATTATCCAATTAAATCCATATATTCGAAAAATAAATTATTCGACTTATAAATTTTACTTGTTGATATTTAAAAATCAATTAAATATCTGAATTTCAAGTGAAAGAAATTCTAGGTCGTTACAACTGGAGTAGAATATTTTGATTGTTTTAGTTCACTTCATCCTTGTATACATTGACATTTAGGAGAATACGTCATGTGCCTTATTTAGTAGTCGTTGTGTACCTAATATAGTATTTTGGATATAGTTTATATATTCATGTGGGGCTAGTACTGATATTTGTAGATCCACATCTTATTATGATATATGATGCATATTATTTCGCTACATTTTGTGACCCTGATTCTGATTTATCTATATTATATATCGTTCTGAATATTTTTAATTGGTGTGTTTATTATTTATATTAATACTGTACACATTAAAATTTTCAGTCTAGATCCTCGAAAGGTAACAATGACGTGTTAGTGTTAATACAAAGCTATATTCAGATTCGAACGCCTTTAACCAGCCATATTCTACGGTTATTAGATGACATTACTTATAATGTTCTTTAATAATATGAATATAGCGGTGGTGTCGTTACACTGAGATCCGAGAATGGTGGTGAGTTTTTTTTATGGAGTTCATAGATTTCTATAAGCAGCATGGAATTTAGGGACATTTCACTACACCCAGAGATCAGCAATCAAATGGAGTCGCTGAAATGATGAATAAGACTCTAGTGGATAAAGCTTGTTGTTTGAGATTGACGATGGGTTTATCTAGAGACTTTTAGCCTGAAGCTTTATCGACTACGGCGTATATTATCAATCTGATTCCATACTCAATCATTGATGGGAAGATTCCAGAGGAAAGGTGAAAAGGAACATCCATACATGACAGTTATTTTAGTATATTTGGTTGCCCTGTGTATCTTCACGATACGGGTAATGACAAGTTCGAGGCTAGAGCCTATAAAGGCACACTACAACAAATGCATCCTTTTACAACATCTTTATTTAAAACATTGTAGAAAACAAATTATACAACATTTCTTTAAAAAGATTGTAAAGAAATATCTTTTTTACAACATTTTATAGAAAATGTTGTAAAAGATGACTTTATACAACGTTTCCTCCAAAAAACATTATAATAAACAACTATTTTACAACGTGTTCTGAAAAGGTTGTAAAAGGACCTTTTTTACAATGGTTTTGAATGTTGTAAAAACATTCTTTTTTTTTTACAACTATACATTAATTAACTACAACCTTTTTTAGAAGTGGTTTTACTCGTGGATCAACGTTATTGAATTTATTTAATATTGCTTAGAATGTTATAATAATTAATAATTTATAATTAATAACAAATATTTAATACTTATTTAAATAATTTACAAATGACGGTTTATGATTAGTAATTTATAAATGAAAACTTTAATTGGTGGCTATTCATAATTTATAACCAATGATTATTAATAAATAATTTATAATTACTAAGTTTATCTATAATCAATAATTATTTTTTATATTTAATAATTTATTATAATTAATCGTTAATAATAGTAAATTATAGTTAAAATATATCAATCACATTTAAAAATTAATAATTACAATTAATAATTAATATTAAATCATTACCATCGAATAATTAATAATTAATATTCTATTATAATTAACAAGTAACAAGTAATAATTGATAAAATATAATCAATAAATAAGAAGCAATATTTAATAATTAATAATTACTATTAAATAATTTATATCAAATGATTAATAATTAATAATTAACAAGTATCATTGGCTATTTTGTATTTAATATTTAATAATTATTATTAATATTTATATTTCATATTTCAAAAAAATTAAAATTTTGTAAAATAGATTTTAGAAATTTGAAAGTTGTTTTACTACCATGTTTAGGTTAAATTTTCTGGACATATTTAGTTTTGTTTAAAAGATTATAATGATTAATGATTTATAACTAACAACAAACTTTAACTGGCTGATCAGATCGTGAAGGTCCAAGGAGACAGTGCCCCTTAACAGGTTGCGGGCAACGCTCTATCGCAAAAATGATATATCTCATTTATTTTTGAATTTGAATTTTGACGATAAACGATTACAACGGACAGCAATTATGTAGGAACCACGTTTGATGTAAGGGACAGAAGACAAACTTTAACTGATCCGTTTGCTCATGAATGTTATATTATGCAAATGTAAAAAACAAAATACATTAAAAATAGCGGTTGGTAAATTTTTGAGTGGGCTGACCAAAATATTTCACCGCCTGCTTTTTCTTTTAATTGAAAATTTTCCTCTCTGCTTTCTTCCTACACTCTAAATCCTAAACTAATCTTCTTCCAGTTCGTTCCAAACCTACTCCATCTTCAAATAAAAATTCTACCACTTAAAATAAATCTCTTCACGAATCCACAATAAAAAAATCGCTGATGTCTGAAAACTTTGATGCCACCGCCGATGCAAATGGATCTGGAGTTTGTCCCTAGATTTTTGTTTTATAGCCACGGATTTAAGTTTCGCGACTTTGATGCCGCCGTCAATGCGATGTCTTGGTCCGTCTACTTCACATCTTTCGATACTCACTAAGCTGTCACTCGTTTCGGGTAGGGTTTCTGGATCAATAACCGAATCCATCGGTTAGTGCTCCGAGCTCTGATTCCTTTCTTTAAGAAAAAACTTCCTTTTGGGCTTCGAGCTCCGAGCCCCGTTCCTGCAAGGTTTGGGAAGAGATTGGTTGGAGCTGGAATGCAGGTATTTCATTATGATTTTATTTTGATTTTATGTTTTCAACTATTGATAGGTTTTAAGTTTTGATATTTTTAATGATGATTGGCTTTAGGTGTTGTCATGTAGTTTATGATCTGCATCAATATTTTTAAATTTTGTTGCATTTGTTTTACCCAAAATCCTGATTGGTGAATATTTATTTGTTTTAAGTACTTACGATTGATAAAATCAAACTTATATACTTACTGTGTGATTTCTTAATGTTATACTAGACAATATTCTCTTTAATTCAAGCCATTTTAGCTTAAAATTGCTCTTTTTTGTAACAAGACGCATGACAATGTTCAGTTAAAGTTTATTTCGTAAGAACGGAAGATTTATAAAAGTAAAATGAGTATGGGTGCTCATTATTAAAGTATCTATGTTGTAACATATCTTTTGCCTATGGTGCCTATTTAAATTAACAAATAATCAGTCTTTTGAAGTTCTGAAAAATCAATATTAGGTGTCTTAGTTATGTCAACATAACTCATTTGTTTTTTACAAATGATGTAAATCAAGATTACACTCAATGTAAATCGGCATTAGTGGAAACAATCAAGGTTTGTGTTTCTTATGAGCTGAGTAGACCCTTTGAAACATTTCCATATTGCTTTAGCTTTAGATATCAGGTTTTACTCAAGAGCTAAACATATTGTTGCACCACTTATATGTTAGTCATGGATATGTCTTTCACATGATGTTGATTTTCATCATCCATGAGTAAAGACTTGTTGGTTCTGCACTCCCAGTTATTCTACTTTAAATAATAGTTCTGAGGTAGAAGAATCACTTCCAATACCTGAAATAGTTGCAGCTTCATTTGTTTCTAATCCAGAAAGCATCTTCATCCTTGAAGAGATGTTATGGTGAAGACCCCGTAGTGTTGACAGAGGAGAATAAACCAATAGAATAGAAGGCATAGACATATAAATCCACCAAAATCAATAAATGGAAGGCTAAAGAGATACAAGAATTAAGTAGAAAACAAGTCGATTATTATCAACATGGTAGGGAGATAATACCTTATCTCAAAAGCAAGCATGTTCTTTTTTTTTCCCTATAATAATTGTATGTTAAAAGTACAATTTATTTTGTTATGTTTAGTATGAATCATGTGCTAAAATCGTATATTGCCATTTTTTTAACTTTTTATCTTTTGGGATTTGATTGTAGCTAGTATAGTGAATAGAAGATGAATTGGCATAGAACGTGAGGGCTTTAATGTAATCAATTTCTTGGTAAGCAAATGGATGTTTATAAATCTTAGTTTTGATTCATAAGAAGATAGTATAGTGAATAGAAGATGATTTGGCATAGAGGATAACAGAATGTGAGGGTTTTACTATCGTCAATTTCTTGGTAAGCAGATGGATGTTTTTAAATCTTAGTTTTGATTTATAAGAGATTCAGAAATTTGGGAATTCCATTATTTTTAGTCATGTATTAGTATCAAGGTTAGTGTATGTTCTTATATATACACAGCTAATATACATTTTTTCTTTCTTTCTTACATTTATCCAGTCATTGATAAAGTTCATTAATTTTACTCAAAATAGGTATTCTTTTGTGATGCAATTGAAAAAATGTTGCTAAAATCTTCAAGTTATTATATGAATTGGCACTTAAACCAATATTTGCTAGTTTTCTAATATTTTTGATACTCTGACGAACATGAATAAAAGACAAGGTGAAGTTTCCTATTTTTATCAGGAAGTAATGACAAAAATGGTTTTGGACGAAATTTCAATACATAATTAAATATGAAACTCATTTTAGATGTAACATCTTGTATTTAGAGGCCAAAAACTAAGCGCTACAGATGCTGCAGTCATCCATAGTATTAACTATGATGATGAAATATAGTAATGCTAATGGTGTCCACAATATCAAAATCACATGAATATAAACAAATCACAGATTTCAAAATAACATTCATCTTATTACATTTCCAAAGCAATAATTCATATCCATGTTACATAATCCCATAACCGTTTCCCATGTGTAGATATAAATATAATTTACAATTATACGCCAAGAGGGACATATGACGATGCCTTCTTGGTTGATCAGAGTTAATATAGTGATATCTGAATTATTATACACAACGGAATCAAAACAAAATAAAACTCCTACACAACTATCCGTCAGCCACCTGCTCGTTCCTGGAAGCTTTATTCGCCAAAATGTCAAAACCTAAAATCCTCAACCCTTAGCCTACTCAAATCAAATTTGAGCACCCGAGAGTTTAATGGAAACAAAAACTTCGAGTCAAACATAAAGCCTGGTGTGAATAATTCTGTTACATCTCATTTATTGGTATTGAGTGAGACCACGCCGCTTAGCAGAACGGGTATCCCCTCACTAATATCCATATCTGAAATATATATATTTTGCAAATCCTTTCCTGCAAACAAACCGGTTAATCAAATGATTTATCAATGATAATGATAATAGCTAAGTCCATTAAGCTATAACAAAGATAATAATAGCTAAGTCCATTAAGCTATAACAAAGATAATGAATGGACTATTTGTCCAAAACATAATAACAAGGTCTGTTATGCTAACAAATTGACTATCTGTCCATAAAACTGAGCTGTCTGCCCTTAAGCTGGACTAACTGTCCGAATCAAAATGGATTAACTATCCGAATTATTTTCTTAGGGTTAACTACCCTTCATCTTTTTTCTTGAAAACTTTTTCAAATGATTTGGTCCTTTAAATTATACATATACAAGGAAAATATATCTTTAGCTTTACTCTAAACTATTTTTGCATGTTATATATACTTTACTTAAAATAATGTTGATGATTTTTAATAAGGATTAGCTATCCTTTCAAAACAAGTTAAAATCCTTTTTAGCTTGAAAATACTTAGGCTATATTTCCTGTTCAATACATTCGAAACCTTTGTTTAAAACCTTTAAACAACCCTTTCGAAACCATTGAAGGTAACTCCTTCAAAACCATTGAAAGTGACCCTTTCGAAAACAATGGAGAAACCTTTCCTTTATTTTCTCCGAAATCTTCAAAACATTAGACATACTCCTTTAAAACCTTTAAATATTGCCTCTAAAAACATTGGAAAAACCTTCCCTTTCGACCCTTTCGAAACCCTGGGGAACCACCCCTTTCGAAGCCATTCATTAATTTTTTTCGAAAGCATCAAACTTAACGCTTTCGAAATCACTTGTGTTTAATCTAAAACATGTGGAAACCTTTCAAAATCATTCAAAAATTTACCCCTTTGAAGCCTTGAAAACCATTTCGGTCAAAACCATTTTGATTATGCCTTCAAGTAGAGCAAAAGGATCAGAAACCCAAGAAAGTCGAAAGCATTTATTTCGAAACCATTTAAAACTATCTCTTTCAAAACCATTTGGGTTTTACTTAGATCATAGAGAAAGGTCTTTAAAACATGTAAATCAAAAGCATTTGTTTCGAACCCAATTTCTAATAAAGAAGTGATAGTGTCGAAACCATCCCTTCGAAAGCAATGGAGAGGTGGCCAAATTTTAGAAAAAAAAAACCCATTCGAAACCATCTGGGTCAAAAGAAAGTAAGCGTCAGCTATAGGTTTCGACCCAGTAGAAAGCAATTATTTAAAAACAAATGTATAACCCAATCGAAACCATTTTATTTTAAACCATTTGATCTAGTCGAAAGCTAATTAAGTCGAAAGCATCTTAGTCGAAAGC
Source organism: Allium cepa (assembly GCA_030765085.1). NCBI lineage: Eukaryota > Viridiplantae > Streptophyta > Magnoliopsida > Asparagales > Amaryllidaceae > Allium > Allium cepa. The sequence continues at coordinate 859,528,394 of CM060940.1, forward strand.
AAGTACATTCACTGTCATCGTCACTCCACTGGACTTTAACTAAACTGACCGTCTTAGTTCTAAGCCTTTTTTCATCTTTCGCAACAATGCGAACTGGCTGTCTCACTATAGTCAAATCCGGTTCGACCACTAAATCATCTCGCACAATCAGTGCCATAGTAGTCTCTGGGTCTCTAACACACTTTCTGAGATGAAAAACTTGGAAAACATCGTGGACACCTGTCAAACTGCTTGATAATTCAACTCCATACGCGAGTTTCCCGATCCTCTCAACAATAGGAAAAGGTCCAACGAATCTCGGTGCTAACTTTCCTGATTTTCCAAATCTGATCGCACCCTTCATCGGTGACACCTTGACAAAAACCTGATCTCCAACTGCAAAATCTATTTTTTTTCTATCTCTTATCAGCATAACTCTTCTGCCTAGATTGAGCTTCCTTCATTCTAACTCGAACGACCTTAATCTTTTATGCAGCTTGTCTAGCTAGATCTGGACCAAGAATCAACCTATCCTCAGTCTCTAACCAACAAACGGGACATTTGCATGGCCTTCCATACAAAACATCAAATGGCTCCATCCCAATATTAGTCTGATAACTGTTGTTATACAAAAACTCGACTAGATGCAGATGGTCTTCCTATGATCCCTCATAACCTAGAACACAAGCTCTTAACAAATCTTTCAAGATTTTGTTAACTCTTTCTGTTTGCCCATCTGTTTGTGGATGGTAAGCGGTACTCATCTTGAGCTTGGTTCCCAAAACTTCCTGCAGACTCTTAAAGAACTCGCTAGTGAACAAGGAATCTCTATCACTAACTATGCTACTAGAAATTCCATGCAGTCTAGCCACATCCTTCATGAACAACTTTGCTAAAGTAGGTGCCGTCCTGGTTGACTTAACTGGAATGAAATGGACACTCTTGGTCAATCTATTCACTATGACCCATATACTTTCATTTCCTCTATTCGACCTTGGTAACCCGTCAATAAAGTCCATAGAAATAGAATCCCACTTCCATACTGGAATATCTAATGGCTGAAGCAACCCACTTGGCTTTTGGTGTTCGGCCTTTGCCTGTTGGCAATTTAAGCACTGCTTTACACATAAGCCATTATCCCGATTCATTCCTTCCTAGAAGAAACTCCTCTTTACATCCTTATACATCTTAGTACCCATTGGATGAATAGAGAACTTCGAACGATGGCATTCGTCTAACACTTCATTATGTTTCCTACACTTTAAACACATAACTTTCCCTTCTTTCTCAGCCACCCATTCTGGTCAAGACTGAAGTCTCTCAAGTCATCTCTCTCAGTTCCTTCACTAAGCTTCCTGATCCATTCTGCTAACACTGGATCCTCTTCCTGCTTAGAAGCAACCTTTTCGATCAACACTGTTAGAACTTCCAAAACAAGATAATATAATAGAATCTCCACTAGACCCTGCCTCATATCTCCACTACACACTGCAATCTGCTAATGCCTCCAAATCTTTCCACTCGGCAATCATCGCTAACACTACATTCTGGTGATTCCTGCTAAGCGCATCTGCAACCTTGTTGCCTTTCCTCGGTGTGTGCTCAATCCCAAAATCATAAGCGGCAATAAACTATAACCACCTCTGCTTTCTCATGTTCAACTTCTTCTGAGAGAACAAGTACTTCAGTGACTTATGATCTACATATAACTCAAACCTCTCTCCCAAAAGGTAAGTCTCCACCCCTTCAAAGCAAAAAATCACTGCAGCCAATTCCAAATCATGCATCGGATACCTTACCTCATTCGGTCTAAGCTGTTTAGAAGCATAGACAGTCACTTTACCTTTCTGCATCATCACTGTTCCTAATCTTGTTCCACACGCATCGGTATAAACCACCAAACCCTGGTTCCCTTCCGGAACAACCAATACAGGTGCATGAGTCAATAAGTGTTTCAAACTCTGGAATGCTACCTCACACTTATCGGTCCATACAAACTTCACATCCTTTCTCGCTAGCTTGGTCATCGATGCCGCTATCCGTCCAAAATCCTTAATAAACCTCCGATAGAACCAGCCAACCCAAGGAAACTCTTTATCTCGGTTACTGTCTCGGGTCTCTTCCAACTATTCACTGCCTTAATCTTAGTTGGATCCACTGACAACCCTTTCTCTGAGACCACATGACCAAGAAACTTCACTTCCTTCTTCTAGAAGTGATACTTCGAAAACTTCGCTTTCAACCGTTGCCACCTCAGCGTCTCAAGCACCATTCTAAGATGAACTTCATAGTCCTTTTCATCCTTAGAGTATATCAAGATATCATCTATGGAAACCAGTATGAACCCATCCAAGTGCTTTTGGAAAACATGGTTCATCAAATCCACAAAGAAAGCTGACGCATTAGTCAGTTCAAACGGCATAACTAACCATTCATACGACCCATATCTGTTCCTAAACACCGTCAAAGATATACTATCCTCTGCTACTTTGAGCTGATGGAAACCTATTGCCAAGTGCAACTGAGAAAATATCTTGACTCCACTCAACTAGTCAAACAAATCATCAATTATGGGCAATGAATATCGATTCTTTATCGTCATTTCATTCAACTTACGATAATCGATACATAACGTCAACGATCCGTCCGGTTTCTTAGCAAACGCTGCCGTTGCAGCCCAAGGCAAACTACTTGGCCTAATAGAGCTCTTGCCTTCTAAATCCACTAATTGTACCTTTAACTCCCTCATATTTGAAGGGTTCATCCTACGTGGCGGCTTACTCATAGGTTCTGCTCCCGGAAGCAAATCTATCTGAAACTCAATGGGTCGTTTCGTTGGCAATCTAACTACAGGCTCAAAAACATCTGTGAATTCTCTAACCACGAAAACTATATTCATCACATCATCCAATCCCATAACACCCAACAAGGCATACATCTCTCCGCAAGAACTTTTTACGGTGTAAACAATCCATCGCTACAATCATGGTGTCTAAGAGATATTTTTCTATCCTGGCAAAATATCCTAGCATCGTACTCACTTAAACAATCCGTCTCAAGAATAATCCCAAACCCCACAATATCAAACACATGCAAACTGCAAACAAAAGCATGACCTAACTAGTCATATCTCAACCCTAGATTTGCATACCCTCCTATTGGATTTGCAACTCGTAAGGAAGTAACTAACTATATGGGTTTAAGGTTAAGCTTATCTATCAAACATCTTGATATAAAAGAATGCGATGCAGCGGTATCAAATAGAATGCTAACAGACATACCAAGAATCTGAAGCGTACCTCCCAGAACTGCCTTTCCCTTCTCCTGAGCTGTCGGCTTCGAAGCAGCATGCTCCAATGCATACACCTTGCCCTTTCCGTCCTTAGCGGGTTCCTTGCACTGGCTCTTATAATGGCCTATCTGGTCACAATTAAAGCACATGACATTCTTCCTCCCAGCCACATTCTTAGCCTATCTAGCATGACACTTACTAGAAAAATGCCCATTTTTGTTGCACTTGAAATAGACAATCTCAGACTTCCCTTTCTTAGCTGCTCCACCCATCTGAGCACTTTTCTTAAGTAAGATCTTCCTCTTCTGGCCCTGTCCAACCTAGACCTCTTTAGCCTTGCTCTTCTCGAGAGAATCAAGAATCTCCTCATGCCTCAAGGCCATCTCCACAACATTAGAAGGATTCCTAATATAAGGTAATGTAGCCCTAGCCAAATCAGGCTTCAACCCCCGAATGAACTTCTCATTCCTCTTCATCACTGTGTCCACTGAAGCATACCATACCTGGCCAACTCCTTAAACCTTCTGGCATACTCCAAGACAGACATCTCTCCCTACTCTAACTCAACAAACCTTCTGATCATAGCTGCCTATGCCATAACAGACATGAACCTCTCCCGGAATCTCCTCTTGAAATCTTCCCAGGTCATAGTCTCCTCATCCACCGCCGCAGTCACACTATTCGACCAAAACAATGCAGCTCCCTAAAGCTCTCTAGATTCCAACATTCTCTTCTGCTCATCATTGAGCTCTAGATCCGCAAAGATCCTTTCATAGTGCAACAACCAATTTTCTACCTCAATGGCATCCTCCATCCCAACAAACGGCTTCCCCCCCAAGCTTACTGTAATCTCCACTCTGCTTAGCAAAATGGTTAACTACCAAAACTTTCGAAACCCCTATCCATGCAGCATTTCCTCCTAATACTCCAGCTGCAACTCCTGCCTGCATCATATTCCTAAAAAACTGATACCTAGCTTCCATTCCAACTTGAAGGACTTCAGCACCAACATTCTCTGCTTGTGCCTGACCTTTACCTCTCCTTGCATTAGGCCTGACATTCCCATCGGTGCCTTCCCCTCATGGGTTAGCTCTTCCTCTTCTACCATCCATATCTATATTCAAACCTCATGAGAAATAGAAAGATAACCTAATAAAGATAGGAGACTAGAGATAAAGCGCATACTTATATATATACAAATACAAGTGCGTTACTATAACGTTATCCCAACCCCAATCTTTCTCCAATTCCTTATGATTATGTTTTCAAAATAATTTTTAGTTCAAAGTTTTTCATAAACCTATGCTCTGATATCAAGTTGTAACATCCTGTATCTAGAGGCCAAAAGCTAAGCGCTAAAGATACTACAGTCATCCATAATATTAATTTCTGATGACGAAATATGATAATGCTAATGGTATCTATAATATCAGAAGCACACGAATATGAACAAACCACAGATTTCAAAATAACATTCATCTGATTACATTTCCAAAACAATAATTCATATCTATGTTACAAAATTCCATAACCGTTTCCCAAGTATAGATTAATATATAATTTACAATTATACGCCAAGAGAGAAATATGACGATGCCCATTTGGTTGATCAGAGTCAAAGCAGTCATATCTGACTTATTATACTCAGTGGAATCAAAACAAAATGAAACTCCTATATAGCTATTCGTCAGCCACCTGTTCGTCCCTGGAAGCTTTATTCGCCAAAATCACAAAACCTGAAATCCTTAACCCTCAGCTTACTCAAATCAATTTTGAGCACCCGAGAGTTTAAGGGAAACAAAACTTCGAGTCAAATATAAAGCCTGGTATGAATAATTTTGTTACAACTCATTTACTGATATCGAGTGAGGCCACGCCGTTTAGCTAAACGGGTTTCCCCTCACTGATATCCATATCTGAAATATATATATTTTGCAAATTCTTTCCTGCAACCAAACTGATTAATTAAACTGATTTAATAATGATAACGATAATAGCTAAGGCCGTTAAGCTATAACAAAGATAATAATAGCTAAGTCTATTAAGCTATAATAAAGATAACTAATGGAATATCTGTACAATAGTAGTAAATGGACTATCTGTCCAAAACATAGTAGCAAGGTCCGTTATGCTAATAAATAGACTATTTGTCCATAAAACTGGGCTGACTGCCCTCAAACTGGACTAACCGTCCGAATCAAAATGGACTAACCGTCTTAATCATTTTTATAGGGTAAACTACCCTTCATCTTTTTCCTTGAAAACCTTTTCAAATGATTTTGTCCTTTAATACATATAGAAGGAAAATATATCTTTAGATTTAGTCTAAGCTATTTTTGCCATGTTATATATACTTTACTCAAAATAATGTTGATGATTTTTAATAAGGATTAGCTATCCTTTCAAAACAAGGTAAAATCCTTTTTAACTTGGAAATACTTAGGCTATATTGCATAGTCAATATATCTGAAACCTTTGTTTGAAACCTTTAAACAACCCTTTCGAAACCATTGAAGTTAACTCCTTCGAAACCATTGAAAGTGATCCTTTCGAAAACAATGGAGAAACCTTTCCTTTCTTTTCTCCGAAATCCTCAAAACATTAGACATCCTCCTTAACCTTTAAATATGGCCTTTCGAAAACATAGGAAATACCTTCCCTTTCGACCCTTTGGAAACCTTAAGAAACCACCCCTTTCGAAACCATTCATTAAAACCTTTCGGAAGCATCAAAACTCAACTCTTTCGAAAGCACTTAGGTTTAATTTAAAAATGTGGAAACATTTTGAAACTATTCAAAAATTTACTCCTTCGAAACCTTTGAAAACCGTTTCAGTTGAAATCATTTGGATTATGCCTTCAAGTAAAGCAAAAGGATCAGAAATCCAAGAAAGTCGAAAGCATCTGTTTCGAAACCATTTAAAATGTCTCTTTCGAAACCATTTGGGTTTTACTTAGATCAGAGAAAAAGGTCTTTACAACATTTAAATTGAAAGCATCTATTTCGAAACCAATTCCTAAGTAAGGAAGTGATTGTGTCAAAACTATCCCTTCGAAAGCATTGGAGAGGTGGCTAAATTTTAGAAAACAAAACAACCCCTTCGAAACCATCTGGGTCGAGAGGAAGAAAGCGACAACTATAGGTTTCGACCTAGTCGAAAGTAATCATTTAAAAACAAAGGCGCAACCCAATCAAAACCATTTTATTTTAAACCATTTGACCTAGTCAAAAACTAACAAAGTAGAAAGCAAGCAGGTGCATTTTCCTTTAAAACAAAACCAAGCCGCAACCCATGCGAAACCCCTGGTTTCGACCCTATACCTTTCGCCAATGTCCAATCGCTACATACCAGTTGTCTGATACCACGTGCATCGGTTTCAACTGTGTCGGAGGTGAAAGCATAGAGGCGGAACCTGGTGCCGAAGGCATCGAAACATGAAAAAAACACGTTTGTTTGTACTTTTAAACTATTCCTTTGTACCTAACTTGCTTTGTTTATCTAAATTTTATTGGTTGCCATTGTACTTTGTCAAAAGTACTGTTGACTTTTCAGATTTAACAAATTTGAATTATTTATGAAAAGCCCCTCATCCTGTTTAACTATATAAAAAATTTAAGTCTCATACCTTAAATAATTTTATATAACCATTAAAACACTTAGGAAAAATATGGAAAATTTTCAAAAAAATTCTTTTAATATGTTTTCCAACGTATAAAAATTTCAGACCTCAATCTTTTATTATTTAACCATAAATAATTTATAATTCAAAATAACATTTTCTTCACTAGAAAATTCAAATAAATTCCATGAAAATTCTGAAAATTTTGAAAATTTAAACCCATCTCCAAAATATTATTTCTGGTCCGTATAAAAATTCGCAAGGCATTTGGATGTCATTTAATAGTGTTTTCACCTTAAAACCTATAATAAATTCGATATGAATAATCATAAATCATCAACAAGTATGTATAACCATTCCACCGTTCAAAAACATGGAAAATCAATATAAAATTCTTCGAAATTCATCTTAAACCAAAACAATAAAAGATTTGAGATTTTAAACATTATTCACCTTAGCTTTAGAGATTAAAGAATTGAGATGTGAATGGATTTGATTTGAATTAGCTTCTTTCATAGTTTTCTTCCTCTTACTCTTGTTAATAGCGGCCGACCTTGAGTTTTAAAATTTTGAAAATGAAAAGTGAACGTGTATAGGAATACTCGGCCAAGTTTTAGGGCTATAAGAATGGCCTCTTTTCGATTTTACCCCCCATTTATTTCAATTTAACTCTTATTTTAATTCGTAGGTTAAATAGCACGGCTACCCTTTAATTAAATCAAATCTCAATCTCCTAATCAATATTTTATTTCATTTTATTTAGTTAATTAAATATTCTAAATAATGTTACTAAAAATCTAGGATGTTAGATCTCTTTTCTATGAGTTATTGGATTTATCTCACTTCTACTGACCACATGCTTTTGCTATTGCAACTTGACTTATGGCCCTTTATGATTTTTTATTTCATATGGATGTTTTTTTATAACCCACACCATTCTGTTTGTCGATGCTTGAGTATCATTTAGGTTCTAGGGTTTGTCCAAAATGTGATGGTGAAGGATTTAATCTCAAAATGTTACTAGAAAAAAGTGCTAATATGGCAAGACAGGTTGCAAAAAACTTGGTAACTGGATACATTACAAGGTATGTATTACTTTTCTTCATATTAATTATTATTCTTATTAGTACTACTTTTAACTAGTCAACATTTAGTATTCTATTCGTCTTCTAAAGAAATGGAGCTATTGTTCCAAGTGTTCATTATCTAGGTCATTACATGCTTGTGGTGGGGCTGGCCATGTCAACAATTAGCGAATGACAATTCGTTTAAGGTCATAGTTATAATTTCCTCAAGGAACTACACTTGATTGAATGTTGGTGGTAGTGATATACTATAATGTAGGAGTTGTCATTAATGTATCGGAGGCTAAGCTTCGTGTCCGTTATAAGCAAGGCTATGGATGATAGTTAAGTGGATTCAAGCGAATGGCATCTCAAAATTGACTATGTATGGATTGGAACTTCCCTTAGGCAAGGGATCAGATCAGATCACTATCATTATGGATCACTCGAGTTGGTAGTTCAACTCAGTGATGATCGCTCAGTAACTCAACAAATACCAGGGAAATCGAGCAAACAACTACCAAAGCACGAAGAGGAACTGAAGGGGGATCCCCACAACTGACCACGTGGCTCCACGCGTCCCCCACCACCGATCAGTCATATGGCCCCTGATGAGCCCTTTTTTTGGAATGATCCGTCTTAGCTTCGGTCTTCTACACGTGGATTTTCAGCTGGATATTTGCACATCTTCTCTTATAAATACAAGATCATTGGCTTATTGTAGGGGATCTTCTTTTAGCACTTCTTTATTCTCTCTTTCCATCCTTCATTAATTTTGTAAGGCCAAAATAAACCATACATGTAATCCTACAGTATAATAAAAAGACTATTGGAGTGGATGTAGACCAGTGTTTGTCGAACCACTATAAAATTCGTGTGTTTGGTTATTTTGCTATTGAATCTGTAATCTGCACACTTAATTCACGGTTTGGAAATTGTGACTAGATTTGTGGTGCTTTCATGCTATTTGGGTGTTGGCGGCCATTTATGACAGCGAAATTTTGGTGCTTTCATTGAGAAAGCTTTCACCCGTGGATTTGGAAGCTTGAATACTTGGATTTAGAGAGCAATGGCCAGGTAATCAATAAGGAGACTATTGGCAGATAGGAGTCACCATAGAGGGAGTCTAGAGGCATTCTAAGAAGCTGAACCCAATCAACCTATGACGCCCCACCTCTATACCCACGCTAGCCGAGGACACTATGGTGTAATGCCGTCAACTAGCACGGAGAATAAGGCTGTTGAGGAGCGACCATCCGTGTAATTGCTTAGTGCGAGCACCGATATGTCAGATAGTATAACATGTAGGGAATCCGACATACCGATACAAACTCAAAGCTACTACACAATGGCTATATAAATTCTTCGGAAACAAACATAGAAATAAACATAACACAAATCAGTCACAGATATGGCTTTATGGTTATCATATGTTTATGTCATATCTCTTATCCTATATCATTTTAACTAATATTTGTAGCTAGACTGATCCGTTTATTATTTTCTTATTAAATAATACTCGGGTCAGACCGAGATGTTACAGGTGCTTCTGCTTGACTTCACATCTGGGATTATCACTCTGACTTTTGGCTAACTACTTAGATTACATTTGAGATATAGACTCATTGTTGTATACATATTCTTTTGTCTAGCACTTGTAGTTATTCTTTTGTGATATTGTGGATCTTGTTTGACCACTACTCTGATGTACACTTTCATGTGTTATATTCATATCTTTTTCCGCCTTTGTGATATGAATATCTGTGACCGATTTGTGTTATGTTTATTTCTATGTTTGTTTCTAAAGAATTTATATAGCCACTGTGTAGTAGCTTTGAGTTTGTATCGGTATGTCGGATTCCCTGCATGTTATACTATCTGACATATCGGTGCTCGCACTAAGCAATTACACGGATGGTCGCTTCTCAACAGCCTTATTCTCCGTGCTAGTTGACGGTATTACACCGTAGTGTCCTCGGCCAGCGTGGGTATAGAGGTGGGGCGTCACAGCTTGGTATCGGAGCCAAACTTCGGGACAATGTAGAATAATCTAGCAGGGATCATCGTCCTAAGTCCGTCTTAGGAATCGTGCTTTAGGATTTAATTCGAGCCTTCGTACCGATTCATCATATTTTCTTTATGATTCCTTGTTTATCTATCAAGAGTGCTTGATATTCATTTGGTGAATAACCTTATCCTTCTTCTTTCTTTCTTTCAAAAGGAAGAGAAATGGTTAGACCTGGCCGTTCCAACGCCGGTCAATCCGTGCTACTCCCCAAGATGGAGTATTTATGTCTGCCCAGCAGCTTCTTGATCTCGTAAGGAATGCTCAGGCAGCCGGTTCAAATCCGGAATCTACTCACCCTAAGTCTGGATTTGCACGTTTGTGCAACGATTTTACCAATTTAGGTGGGAAGCCATTCAAAGGTTCTGAAACTATTATTGAAGTCCAGGCTTGGCTGAGAATGTGCGATCGAATCTTTTCTCGCATGAATCTTGTTGATCTTCACCGTGTTCAGGTGGCCTCCAGCATGCTCCAAGAAAGAGCATTAGATTGGTATGAGCTTCTTATTTCTGAAATAGTTGAAGCGGATTTTACCTGTGAAAAATTCCGGGAACGTTTCGAATTATAATTTGTGCCAGAAGCTGAGAATGTGACTTTGGCTCGCCGTTTTATAGACCTTGTTCTAGGTGAATCTTCTGTGGCAGACTATGTCGCATCACTCGAGTCACTTTCTAAATACGGGGTCGAATACATAAACACCCCATTGAAGAAAAACCAAAGATTTGTCTATGGCTTGAATAAAAATATCAAGAAGCCATTACTTCTAAAGGTAGAAGTTTCTTTTGATCAACTCATTGATATCGCTCTTCGACTTGAAGAGGCAGATAAAGAGAGTGATGTTGAAGTTATGGGTGCCAAACCAAACTTCAACAACAAAAAAGGCCTAATAAGTTCAAAGGTTCTTATCCCAATAAGAAAGGGAAGCAAGCAACTTCGGTGGCAAAGACTTCTACCTCTGGTAGTGGGCAATGCTACATTGTGGTTCTAGAGACCATTATGCGAACAAGTGATCAAAGCCCCATGCTTGTCGCTATTGCAAAAGCCCGGATCATTATTTATTTTCTTGTCCCAAACTTCAAGGCAAGAAGAAGGGAAAGCTTAATGTTGCTCAAGCCCCTGACAACACATCTCGTGGTAAAAGTATTTCTCATTCTATCCTTGATGGCATTATTTTATTTCGTGATCATCCTATTCGAGTTCTTTTTGATACGGGTGCGTCCTATTCTTTTATTTCAAAAGAACTTGTTGATACTTTTTCTTTGGATGTTTTATGTTTAATGACTTCTGTGAGAATTGCGAATCCAGTTGGTGGATCCGCAACAATCAGTTTATTGTGTAAAGATGTCGAGATTATTTTGTGTGATTTTTCTTTCCGAGCCGATTTGCATGTCATGCGCTACTTAGGCTTTGGAATGATTTTGGGAGTGGATTGGCTTAACCGTTATGAAGCCCAAATCCTATGTTCTGAGCGGACTATTCATCTTCGAATCCTCAATCTATTAAGCAAATTTCTATTGATCTTAAAGATTCGGATTCCAGCTTGGTTGCATCTTTATATTCTTTAAATCATCATGATGACAATAATGATGATGAGGAAGATATTATTTCTCCTATTCACATTGTTCGTGAATTTTCCGACATATTTGAGCCCGTTTTAGGATTACCACCTAAGCGAGCAATTGAGTTCAAAATTAATCTCATCCCTGGAGCTCAACCTATCACTCGTCCTCCTTATCGTATGTCCAATAAAGAAAATAAAGAGATGCGCAAACAATTATCAGAATTGGAGACGAAGCAATTTATTCGCTCTAGTTCCTCGCCTTGGGGAGCTTCGGCTATTTTTGTGAAGAGATCCGATGGTACACTTAGGCTTTGCGCTGACTACCGCAAGCTTAATGATCTTACTATCAAGAATAAATATCATTTACCTCGGATTGATGATCTATTTGATCAACTTAGTGGTGCTAGAGTCTTTTCACAATTAGACTTAGCTACCGGTTTTCATCAGCTTCGTATTGCAGATGATAGTATTCCTTTGACATCGTTCCGTACTCGTTATGGATCTTATGAATGGCTTGTTATGCCGTTTGATTTAACGAATGCTCCGGCTTATTTCGTTGACCTTATGAATAGAGTTTTCAAAGACTTCCTCGATCAGTTTGTTCTCATCTTTATTGATGATATTCTTGTGTATTCAAAAACCGAGGAGGAGCATGAAAAGCATCTTCGAATTGTGTTGGAAATTCTTAAGAGCAGTCAATTAAAAGCAAAATTTTCTAAATGCCACTTTTGGCAATCTCGTGTGAAGTTTTTCGGTCATATTATTTCCGAATCCGGAATTTCCATGGATCCTTCAAAGATTGAAGCGATTCAAAATTGGAAGAGACCGGAGAGTGTGACGGAAATCCGTAGCTTTCTCGGATTGGCGGGCTACTACCGTCGTTTTATCAAAGACTTTTCTAAAATTTCCGTGCCTCTTACTAGTTTGCCAAAGAAGAGAGTTAAATACATTTGGTTGGACAAATGTGAAGCTTCTTTTCAGAAATTAAAAGAACTCCTTTCCGATGCTCCTATTCTTGTTATTTCCGAGGGAAATCAAGATTTTATTGTTTATACCGATGCTAGTCGCGTTGGTGTGGGTGTCGTTCTTATGCAAAGAGAACGTGTTATTGCTTATGCTTCTAGGCAATTGAAGCCAGCCGAGACTAGATATGCCACTCATGATTTAGAGCTCGCAGTTATTGTTTTCGCCCTTCGTATTTGGCGTCATTATCTTTTGGGAGAAAAATTTATTCTTTACACCGATTATAAATCTTTGGAATATCTATTTTCTCAAAAGGAAATTAATTTGCGTCAACAACGTTGGCTCGAGTTCCTTGCACCTTATGATCTTGATATCCTTTATACTCCCGGAAAGGGAAATCGTGTTGCCGATGCACTTAGTCGCAAGCAACAAGCGATTGCTCCATGATGATATCCGAATGGAATGATCTCGAGGTTTTATCTACTTGTGAGATTCGAGATCGTGTTTCCGATTTATGTTTATCTCTTGCTTTATGTAGCCTTGAGGCTCATCCTTCTCTTTTAGACCGCATTCTTGAAGCTCAAAAGCTAGATCCCGAATTGGCTCTTCTTAGCCAAAATTTTAGGGATAAAATTGATATTGAAGGTTTGAAAGACTTTGATATTGATTCTCGTGGCGGCATTCGAAAATTTGGTAGACTTATCGTGCCAAATATTAGTAATCTTCGTAAAGATATTTTAGAAGATTCTCATCGTTCTAAATTTACCATTCATCCCGGTAGTAGTAAAATGTACGCGGATATGAAGCGACTTTATTATTGGGAGGGAATGAAATCTGATATTGCTAACTTTGTTAAGTGTTGCATGACTTGCCAACTTGTCAAGGCCGAACATCAAAGGCCTGGTGGATTATTGCAACCTTTAGAAATTCCAGTTTGGAAGTGAGATCAAATTTCCATGAATTTTATAGACGGCCTTCCCCGTTCTCGTTCGGGTCATGATAGCTTATGGGCGATAGTTGATAGACTTACTAAATCCGCCCATTTTATTCCCGTTCGGTCCAATCGAACCATTCCTCTCTTAGCCAAACTCTTTATTAAAGAAATTGTAAAATTGCATGAAGTTCCTTCTTCTATTGTTAGTGATCGTGATCCATTGTTTACTAGTGGATTTTGGAAGAGTCTTCAAAAAGCTTTGGGAACGAAGCTTAATTTTAGCACCGCTTATCATCCTCAGTCCGATGGACAAACTGAGCGTGTGAATCAAACTCTTGAAGATCTTCTTCGTGCATGTGTTCTTGATTTTGGTGGAAGTTGGGAAGATCATATTTCTCTTGTTGAGTTTTCCTATAATAATAGCTTCCAATCTAGTTTTGGTATGACACCTTTCGAGGCACTCTATAGAAGGCCATGCCGATCTCCTTCTTGTTGGCTTGAGGCCGGTGAGAGGCTGGTTTTAGGTCTAGATTTTATTCGTGATTCCATAGAAAAGATTGACCTTATTCGTCATAAGATGAAAGAAGCCCAGAGTAGACAAAAATCCTATGTCGACAACCGGAGAAGGAAATTAGAATTTTCTGTGGGAGATCTTGTGTTTATCCAGGTTTCACCTATGAAGGGTGTTGTACGTTTCAGTCGATCTGGAAAATTAGCGCCTTGATATATTGGGCCATTTTCTATCACCGAACGTATTGGTTCCGTGGCTTATCGCCTTTTATTACCGGCTAGTTTTCTGCTGTTCATGACGTGTTTCACGTTTCTCAATTACGGAAATGCCTACGATATTCCGATTCTATTCTTGAGCCCGGTGTTGTGGAAGAAATTGAAGTTTCGCCTAATTTAACTTATGAGCAACATACTATTCGTATTATTGCTTCGGAGGTCAAACGCCTTCGAAATAAAGATGTTCCGCTTGTTAAAGTTCAATGGTCCTCAAATCCTAAGGATTTCTCTTGGGAATCTAGAGAGTTCATCGAGCGAATACATCCGGACTTACTTTCCCGTGCTCTTTGAGGTGAATTTCTTATTTCAAATTACTTTTGTGTTGATACGCTTTCATGGTTGTTACCTCGTATTTTCTTCTTAAATATTGCGAGGACGCAATTTCTTTTCGAAGGGAGTCTGTAACAACCCACATATTTTATGATTGAATATTTAAATATTTTGTTTAAATATTTTATCGTAGTCGGATTTTAGTCCGAAAAGTTACTTTTTGCATACGGTCGAATTAGGACTCGGAACCACTTCCATTGGGTCCAAAACGTCGTTTGCGATCTTTTTGAGTATAAACTTTGATGTGTTTGGAGTTAGTGAAATTTTGCCGCTTTTTCACTTTGGACTTTGGGTTTGGTTTAGCCCATTAGCCTAAACTATTAATTCTAACTCAACCCCCTTCCCTTCATAACTTCACTTTCATTTCCTAACACTCAAGCTTCATCAAAAATGGAGGAAGGAATGGGAAATTAAAACTCCAAGCTCAAGTTCATTTACAAATCCGACATCTAACTCCAAATTCAAAGAGAAGCCATTGATTCTTCCTTGCTTTCAAGCTTCTCCTTCATTGATCTTGTGTAAAGGTGAGATTTTTATCTCACATCTTTGTCTATAACTATCTTTGATTGTTAGGTATGAATTCCTAACACTTATTCATGTGCATTTGCTATTGATTTGGATTGAATTGGTGAAAATCCCAATTTTTAGCGTTTTGGGTTCAAATCTTTAAAAATCCCAACTTTGATGTTTGAACACGTTTTTGGTGATGCATCGAGGAGCCAATGCGACCGGGTAGCCTATGGGCATAATCCCATAGTGTCCTTGCTCGATCGGTTGCAAATTGGGAGAGTTTTTGCGCTTCAAACCCTTAGGTCGCTCGGCCTGCACAAGAATTATTCTCGGCCTGCACATTAGGTTGCTCCCCTATAGGTCGCGCCGTGCTAGGTCGTTGCTCGGCCTTATATTCATTGGGTCATTAGGTCGCTCGGCCATCTTCACGACTTAGGTCGCTCGGCCTTCTCATACGCCTTAGGTCGTTAGGTCGCAACCCCCTTAGGTCGCACGGCCTTGTTTACTCCTTAGGTCGCTCGGCTTGTGAGTCCCTAGGTCGCTCGGCCTACTTTCCTTCTACCCCTTAGGTCGTTTCGTGTTAGGCCGCCCACCTCCTTAAGCCGCAAGCTCTTAGGTCGCTCGGCTATATATTGAGTCGCTCGTCTAGGTCGCGCCACTTGGGTCGAAACCCCTTAGGTCGCTCGGCCACGTTATGCCGTTAGCTCATTAGGTTGTTCTCCCCCTAGGTCGCTCGGCCTTCTTCACAACATAAGTCGCGCCATGTTAGGTCGCGCCATGCTTAGGGTCGCGCCAAGCCTTAGGTCGCGCCATGTTAGTTGCTCTATTAAGCCGTGTGCTATTTCTTGAGCCGCGGATTTCTCGTGTTGACTTATGTTAAGTCGTAAGTCGTGACTTTTATGTCGCAAAGTATTTCCACTTTGATGAATTTGGAATTGAATTCTTTGGATTGTATTCACGTCTTCGTGTGTGAATTTTTGTGATTTATTGTTTCTACAATCATTTTTGTGATTTATCACTTTATCTCACTCGTACGAGAAATCTAATTAAACGGCTTAGTAAAACAAATGGTATGAAACGCTTGCATTTATTTCGTCGGTTAATTCTTGGACTTGTTCGATTGAATCTCTTGGGACAATTTTCTAGTGGAAATCTACAATTTGTTCGTAAATATTTAAGTTAAGCTAGTGATTATGGGACATGAAGCTAAGCTTATATACTTACTAGCTTACTGTAATTGACACTTCTTGATGATCGTTGATGATCATTTTTGTGATTTAGACTAGCAAATGTGCGATGTCTCTTTGTCTACGAGAGAGACTAAACCCCGTTTCTGTGGAGCTTCGGTTCAATTTGGTGGGGTAGCGACCCATGGTCTTCGGGCCGTTTTGTGGAGTTTCGGCTCAAAATTAATGGTTAGCAACCATGGAATAGCGTTCCATTTTGTGATACACGTGTTGGTGAGTTTTCATGCTCCCGTTTTGTGATAGGCCTCCCCCTTTTTGTGATTTCTGGATTTCCATTGATGATTTCTAGAATTTGTGTTTCACCAATTTTCGTGATTTACATTGGTATGTTTTAATAATATTTGTGCATTGGTGAATTTGTGTGTCATTAACTTTTTGTGAATAAAAATATAGAATATGACATTCCTTTTTATCTTTGAGAAGATTCTTGTGATATTGATTAATCTCTTGTTGATTTTCAATTACATACTTGTCACAGTATGGCTTTATGGTTATCATATGTTTATCTCATATCTCTTATCTTATATCATTTTAACTGATATCTATAGCTAGACCGATCCGTTTATTATTTTCTTATTAAATAATACTCGGGTCAGACCGAGATGTTACAGGTGCTTCCGCTTGACTTCACATCTGGGATTATCACCCTGAATTTTGGCTAACTATTTAAATTAGTAGTTTTTGTTGTATACATTTGAGATATAGACTCATTGTTGTATACATATTCTTTTGTCTAGCACTTGTAGCTATTCTTTTGTGATATTGTGGATCTTGTTTGACCACTACTCCGATGTACACTTTCATGTGTTATATTCATACCTTTTTCCGCCTTTGTGATATGGATATCTGTGACTGATTTGTGTTATGTTTATTTCTATGTTTGTTTCCGAAGAATTTATATAGCCACTGTGTAGTAGCTTTGAGTTTGTATCGGTATGTCGGATTCCCTGCATGTTATACTATCTGACATATCGGTGCTCGCACTAAGCAATTATACGAATAGTCGCTTCTCAACAGCCTTATTCTTCGTACTAGTTGACGGCATTACACCGTAGTGTCCTCTGCTAGCGTGGGTATAGAGGTGGGGCGTCACACAACCCTCCGTCTATATCACTGGGAACGAGATGGAGATGATGATGGAAGCTATGCAGGAGCAGACGATGAAAAAACAAGAGGAGATGATGTAGAATTTCCTAAGATAAATTCGATAGGTTAAAGTAGGAGCTAATGGTAATTTAGATCCAGGAGTTGGAGTAGCAAGAGCTATAGGAAATCAGAACCAGTAGCATGGAGTCGGAGCTAATAGGCAGATGAATGAATGGAGCAGCCAGGGGCAGTCCCTGGCCAACAAGGATGGATGGGCATCGATCCCTCCATAGGGATCGATGTCGATTACCCATGGCAAGGGGGCATGCCCCCGGTCAAGCGGGATCGGTTCATGGTAGGCCAATGGTCGATGTTGTGCAGTTTGGTACGGATCAGAATGTGGATGCGCATTCAGAGAGTATGTACTGGGATTCTCTCGCAGAGATGGGGGGCGGGCTAGAAATGATAAGTGGAGGCTACATTTGGATGGTAGTGGCAGGTTTGCATAAACGATCAGACTAGCTATGAGAGGAGGGTTGGTGAACAAGGATCTAGAAGATGTGCATATGAGTCCATTCGCTCCTAAAATAAGGTATGCTAGGAATCCACCGGAGTTTAAGTTACCGACACTAGAGGCATATGATGGAAAATCAGACCAAACTGTTCATCTGATGAGATATATGAGGCATATGGAGGTGTTGGGGGGCATTGGAGGAAGTGATGGTGTGATGTTTTCCCCTGTACTTGGCGGATAGTTGCAATGTGGTTTAGGCAATTGAAGATCGGTTCTATTGGTACTTGGACAAAGTTAGTTGATAAATTAATGAGGCAATTTTAGGTCCACATCACGAGACCCTGGAGTGTGATAATGTTAACAACACTGAATCGGGACCGGAGTGTTAGAACCATATATATGGTGTTGTGATGATAAAAACCATACAACAATGCTATTAATATGTTTATTAAGTTTTTTCAGGTCAAAAAGATGATGAAAAAGGTGAAAAATAAATTGGCTAAAAATGTACGGAGTTGGGACTCGAACCCGGTTGGGCTAAGAGATGAGCGCATGATTTTACAACTAAACTAAGCAAGCTTTTGGAAATTTTGCTTATTCAGTCGACTGAAATCCGTGCTCAGTTGATTGAACTAGTCTAAGTTGACTAACTTATAAAAAGCAGCCGACTGAATCAAGCCCAAAGTTCTGGACCAAAATTGGCCATATTCGGTCGACTGAATTTGATCCTCGGTCAACTGAGCTAGTACAAAAACAGCTATGTTTTTGAATTGGTGCCTTCGTGTCTCTTCGCTCCAGAAGTTGCTTCTCTTTGCTCCTGCAGCCACTTCTCTTCATTAATGGCAAATTTGGAAGATTTCACCCCTGCGTTGGCATCCCTACAACAACTATATAATCCCCTAACAATTCCTGAATCATATACATTGAAACACAACATTATGCTTTGAATTCTAAGCCTCAAACTCTCAATTTCGTAAGCAATACTTCGAATTCCATGAAATTCATGTGATTCAGAGATTTTGACTAGTGTGTTTCATCTCCACATCCTATATTCTAGTCAAATAAACTCCTTAGCCTCTACACCTCCACTCAATATCATTTGGTTTGGTTATAAGAGTTATTGTACATCAAAGTGACATTCTGTATAACAAGATACACTGTGTGAGAAAGTATCATTTGTTACACTACTTGTAACTGTTGTTGAAGTCTTGTTCGATTGCTCAGGCAGTAGAATTCCTATTTAGTTGTCTAGGCATTAGAAGTCATGTTCGGTTGCTCAGGCGGAGTCTGCAAACCTGTTCCTCCGGGTGAAGTGAGGGTGTTGATAGTGAAATTCCTAAGAGGTGTTTAGGGACAGGACATAGGAGAGGTTCTCCGAACCAGTTTAAAATCGACTGTGTTATCTACTATTTTATTTCTGCTGCATTTACATTGCTTACAACAGTTGGCCATCTTTGATCTTGTGCATAGAGACAAACAAGTGGTATCAGAGCTCGGAATTATATCGATCATCACAATATTATAGAATGATGGTCAGAAAGAGAAGATCCAGTCAGAACTCAAAGACAGTCGAGAAAAAGAAAATTTCAAAAATCGAGCAACAATCAATAGAATCAAGGTACATGTGTTGTATGGCTAATCTCATATCAAAATCGGTACGCTTAGATTCTACATATAATGATCTTTTACAAATGCATGAGAAGTTATCAAAAGATTTTAAAACATCACAAACGGTCAATTCTATTGCTTTAGCTAAATTGGATGATTGTGAGCGTAAAATTAGTATTTTAATGGAAGAAAATAATTTTTTAGTAAAACAAAACGAAGCTTTTGAAAATACATTGGAAGAACTTGTTTTACAAAAAGATTTTCTATTACAAGTAAATGGTGCTTAACGATAAAAATACCGATCTTTTAAAGGACATTGAAGTTTTGCAAAATAAAAATATATTTTTGAAAAATTCTTTAAATGATTCTAATTCTAAACTTTTATCTCATAAAAAAGAGAACAGGACTTTAAGTAATAAGAATCTAGAATTAATTAAAGAATGTGAATTTTTTAAAAATAATAATATTGTTTTGCAAAAATAAATTTGTGATTCCAAAGCTGTTTTTGATAAATTAAATGGGAAAATCACAAATTTTAATAGAGAAAAAGATGATTTATCTAATAATAGAACTTGTTCAGACTATAAACAAAATAATTGTAGAAAAAGTACTGGATATGCATTCATGTATACACATTAATGCTAGTACTAAAAGTAGAGATAGTTCTAAAATTAATCCATGTCATGATAGTATTATGCTTAAAAATAGAAAAAAATCCTTTGAATACTAAATCAATGACAGTAAATGTTGATATATGGGTTCCTACCGATCTAACTGATTATAATAGACAATCATACATTAGCAATTATTACGACACTGTGATTAGTAGTGGAAATTATATTAAAAGATCAACCACATTCAACCGGATATGGTTTCCTAAGTTATAAACCTTATATCTATTATAAATGAGTATCATTTTGCTTACAATTGGCATATCTATTGGATATTCATCGCTTTACAAAAATGTTTAAAAAATATTATCTATGACTTCTCTACGATATTCTATATTTTTTTTTTTAATTTTCTCATACTTTTTGTTAATTACAAATAGGGAGAAATAATGAGCATATTGATAGTGGGAGTACATAGTTAAAAGTTAAAGAGAAACATTATATTTAGGGGGAGTTTTTTATCATATAGTGCGCCAATGCCATTATCCCTTTTTGTTGATGACAAAGGGGGAGAAGAATGCATGCTTTAAATATTTTATATTAGCATCTATATAAAGTTGAGGGAAATAAACTTAATATACATAACATATATTTAGGGGGAGCTATTATTTTATATTATAAGGTTGTGTGGTTGTCATCATAAAAAATGAGGAGATTGTTAAAACCATAAATATGGTATTTTGATGATAATAACCATACAACAATGCTACTAATATGTTTATTAAGTTATTTCAGGTCAAAATGGTGATGAAAAAGGTGAAAAATAAATTGGCTAAAAATATACGAAGCTAGAACTCGAACCCAAGTGGGCTGGGAGGTAAGCACATGCTTTTACCACTAAACTAAGCAAGCTTTTGGAAAATTTTCTTATTCAGTCGATTGAAATCCTTGCTCAGTCGACTGAACTAGTCTAAGTTGACTAACTTATAAAAAACAACCGACTGAATCAAGCCCGAAGTTTTGGACCAAATTTGGCCACTTTTAGTCGACTGAATTTGATCCTCAATCGACTGGGCTAGTAAAAAAATAGCTATATTTTTGAATTGGTGCCTTTATGCCTCTTCGCCCTAGAAGTTGCATCTCTTCGGTCCTGCAGCCACTTCTCTTCATTAGTGCCGAATATTGAAGGTTGCGCCCCTACGTTGGCATCCCTACAACAACTGTATAATCTCCTAACCATTCCTGAATCATATACATTGATACACAAATCTATGCTTTGAATTCTAGGCCTCAAACTCTCAATTCCTAAGAAATACTTCGAATTCCACGAAATTCATGTGATTTAGAGATTTTGACTAGTGTATTTCATCTCCACATCCCATATTCTAGTCAAATAAACTCCTTAGCCTCTACACCTCTATTCAATATCATTTGGTTTAGTTATAGGAGTAATTGTACATCAAAGTGACATTTTGTATATCAAGATACGCTGTGTGAGAAAGTAACATTTGTTACACTAATTATAACTATTGTTGAAGTCCTGTTCGGTTGCTCAGGCGGTAGATGTCTTATTCAGTTGTATAGGCAGTAAAAGTCATGTTCCATTGCTTAGACGGAGTCTATAAACCTGTTTCTCTGGGTGAAGTGAGGGTGTTGATAATGAAATTCCTAAGAGGTGCTTAAGAACTGGACGTAGGAGAGGTGCTCTGAACCAGTATAAGATCGACTGCTTTATCTATTATTTTATTTTCGCAGCATTTACATTTCTTACAACAGTTGGCCATCTTTGGTCCTGTGCATAGCGACTAACATGGAAAGTCCTTGAGGAATTTATTAACACGATTTAATGCGGCGGTTACTTTATTGGATCAGTTGGATCCATCGATTGTCTTAATGGCGGTTGTGTCAGGAATAGCCAACAACAAAGACTTCAAGGTTGCATTGGAATGGGATCCACCAATGGATCTTAGGGAATTTTATCACGAGATGAAAAAGTTCCTACGGCAGGAGGTTGCAAAGGGCAGTAGAGAAGAGGTTACACAGTGAGGGATGAAGGACTGTTTGGGGAGGGTTCAAGCAAGGGGAAAGTGCAAAGTGGATGATGGCTTCAACGGATCAAAGCAGCAAAGGAGAAAACCAAAATTCTCTTCTTATACCGATTTGAATGAGACTTTGGATATTTGGGAGCGCCTTCCGTATCGAAGGTCGGTATGGAAAGAGCCAACCGAACGCGAGCTAGCATCAGCAAAATAACGCCTATTCCATGAGCTAGATGGGATAATACAAATGACTGCCTGCACTTGATGGATATGGTTGAGGAACACGTGAGGAATAATCAGCTGCGATAATATATAAGAACTTGGACTGTTGTAGTGGAACATGAGCAGTCACCATTAGCATCAAATGGAAATGACCTTGGATCGAGGTCACAGATCATTATCCCTTAATCAGGATGGCATTAACTAAATGAAATATAAATTCCACAATAAAACGGTTAAGTCACTTACACATGTATGAGATTGAGGCTGGTCCTTAGGCATACTCTGAGATGACGACAAACCGTCATGCCCGAAGAGGCGATGTTTAGTTTTTCTTGTTTTAGTCTTCTAGTTTTTTTGGTTGTAAGGACTTAAATTAAATAATTTAATGAATCAATTTTGGAATGCTCAAATCTGCATTTAAAAGTAATAAATGAAACAGGTCGCGGTTGTCCCGACTGGAGAGATGGGGCAATAACCACAAGGTGTGAGTCCCTTTGTCGGAGAGCAACATGATGGACTTGTGCATGGATTAAGTCCTCAACTGGGGGATCGAGGATGCAAAATAATACCCCATAGGTCGCATTATGTTCCGACCAGAATGACGGAAATGGAGAAGCAAGAAGTAGGTCGCTTCGTCGGAGAGCGACAGGATCGGCCTGCTTATTGTTGTGCCCTTCTTGCTGGAGAGTGAGTGAGGTCCAGCAAGGGTTCAGAGAGACCATGATTGGCCTAAGAAGGCCATGACATCGCTTTATGTTTAGGGACACTGAACCGGAGTCCAGAAAGTAACGCCGCTTCGTCAGAGAGCAATAGGATTGGCTTACTTATCGCTGTTCGTCCTTTCGTCGAAGAGTGACTGGATAAGGTCCAACAAGAGCTCGAAGAGGGTATGATCATTCCAAAAAGAGACAATGAATCGGGCTATTGGTCTAGCGAGTTCTTGGAATTGGCAAACGATCTGGTGAGATAATGGATTTCGTTATTGGCTTTGGATGGATATGGATTTGGCTAAGGATTTGGAATGATTTCAGAATTGGTTATTGACTCGGAACAGTCGTGAACTACGACAATTTGGCTTGGCAAAGGATTGGATTTTGGATTGGAAGATTTGGCTATCAATGGATTATGGACTTCGGGCTTATGGTGATTCAAAACACACTTTCCTATCGTAAGGCATGTTTTAGAGAGAATGTTATCCTGCCTTTTGGCAAGGCAGTGATACCACAGATTTGGCTAAATGGATTTCATGGTCATCGAGGCAGGAATCCATGAGAGATGATTATCAGGTTATAAAGTCAGTTATAAGCAATGCGATGAATGATAGTCAAGCAGATTCAGGCAAATGACATCTCAAAATTAATTAAGTATGGATTGGAATTTCTCCTAGGTGGAAGATCGGATCGAATCTATATGTCTATGGATCACTCGGATAAGTATTTCAACTCAATAATGATTGTTCAATAACTTAACAAATACCAAGGGAATCAGGCAAACAACTATGGAAGCATGAATAAAGTGGAAGGGGACCACCACAACCGATCACGTGGCGCTAAGCGGGCCCCACCATCAATCGGCGCCAATCAATCTATAGCCCCTGATGGGCCCCATTTTTCTGGATCAGTATGCCTTGGTTTCGGTCTTCTGCACATGGATTTTCAGTTGGATATTTACATGTCTTCTCCTATAAATACAGAATCATTGCCTCGCTACAGGGGATCTTCTTTTTCCTCTTCTTCGTTGTTTCTCTTTCCTTCGTCCATTAATTTTCTAAGACTAAAGCAATCTGTATTTGTAATTCAACTGTACAATAGAAATATTATTGGAGAAGAAGTATGCCAGAGTTTGTCCGACCACTATAAAATAAGTGTGTTCACTTACTTTTTTGCTATTAAGTCTGCGACCTGCGCATTTAATTCACTGTTTGCAAATTGTGGCTGGATTCGTGGTGCTTTCATACCGTTTGGGTGTTGGCAGCCATTTTTAACGCCAACATATTGTATATAAAGTGTTATTGTTTGAATCGATAGATTTTACATATTTCAATTTCTAAATTTTTTATTCTATTATGGTATTTAGGATAAAGCCTATTTAATTTTTCTAAAAGTTTTATATATTTCGCAACAATTAAAAAAAGTTGTAAAAGCTATTTGATGTATGTTTACCAAATTACAACTTTTTATGTTTGTTGTAAAACAGTTTATTACAACTTGTAAATACAATTGTAGTTTAGCATATTACAACTATTTCCAATAGTTGTAATAGATTCTTTTACAACATAGACTAAGAGTTGTAAGAAGGGTACTTGGGCATATGCAAGCAAATTACAACAGTTATAAAATGTTGTAATCAATTTATTACAACATTTTACCGCAACAATTTTGACAAGTTTTAATAGACGTAGACCCTATTACAATTTTGACTAAGACGATGTTTGGAAAAACATTGTAAAATACCTATCACAACTTTTTTGAGAGTTGCAAATTACGTTTTTTGTTGTAGTGGCGTATTTTAGGTTATACAGAAGGCATCAAAGGGTATCGCATTTGGAGCCTTGTTGATAGAAGAGAGATGTCACATTTGATGAATCTGCTATGTTCAAGTCGAAGGAAAATCCACCTAGTTCGGTAGATTCAAAAGCCGAAAGGACTAAGGAGATGAAAACTATTCCCATATATCTGCCTAGCAGTAGAGTTAGAGCTGCAAAAGAAGATAGAGTAATTGTAATCGTTGATACATCACATGAAGGTCTACAGAATTCTTCTAGAAATGATGGTGATGGTCGTGAAGCCAAAGATGATTAATCAAGGTGGATTTGACTAAAGCTTAGGTGAAGTTACATCTATTCAAGCTAGCTCTAGGGTTAGAAGGCCACCAAATAGGGATGTAGACTGGAGTTATGCAAATCTTAGCCTTGATGGTCAGTTTGACTACGCACTGCATAGAGCGCAAGATAAGCCTTTCAACCTTGAAGAAGCTACAAGTTCGAGTGCTGGCATAAAATGGATGCATGCTATGGAAGAGGAGATGGGTTTGTTAAAGAAGAATCAGTATGATGAAGTGAAGGACGATGGAAGATACAAAGCTAGACTTGTTGCAGAGAGGTTTTTATAGAGGAAGGGGATGTAGTATGATGAAGTGAAGGACGATGGAAGATACGAAGCTAGACTTGTTGTAGAGAGGTTTTTATAGAGGAAGGGGATGTAGTATGATGAAGTGTTTCCTCCAGTCATTAGACATGCTTTTATCTGGATATTGCTAGCTGTAGTTGCAACTCATTGCATGAAGTTGGAACAATTAAACGTAAAGACGGCCATTTTGCATGGAGATTTAGCAAAAATCATCTATTTGAAGCAGCCATAATGATTTGTAGAGGATGGGAAGAAGGAATGAGTTTGCAAGCTGAAGAAGTCTCTATATAGTTTGAAGTAGTCGCTTAGGCAATGGTACAAGAGGTTTAACTCTTTTATGTTTAGTTCTGTTTTTCATAGAAGCGTTAAAGATGCTTGTGTTTATTTTAAGCACATTGATGATGGTAACTGGATCTGTTTACTCTTGTATATGGATGATATGCTAATTGCTTTCAAGGATAAAGATGAAATAGACATGTTAAAATTTAAGCTAAAGGCGGACTTCAAGATGAAAGACCTTGGAGAAGCAAAGAAAATTCTAGGGATAGAAACCTTGAGAGAGAGAGAGAGAAGGATGGAGGTGTTGAGATTGACACATAAAGAATATATCCAGAAAGTGCTTGCTCAGTTTAGCATGAAGAAGAGAAGTGCAAACAATACTCCCATGCCTTTACACGTTCAGCTTTCAGAGAAGGGCTCTCTGATCTTAAACGAATGCAGAGCTTAAATGGAGAGGGTAACTTATGCTAGTGCGGTTGGAAGCTTGATGTAAGCTATGGTCTGCACGAGATTGGATATTGCAGAGACGGTTCATTTTGTTAGTTGTTATATGGATAATATAGGGAAATCACATTGGGAAGCGGTGGTACATTTTGAGGTATCTTAGAGGAACAACAGATTATAAGTTTGTTTTTGCCGACAGGAAGAAAGATTTTTGCTTGATCGAATTTTATGATTTTGATTATGCCAGAGACAAAGATTGAGGGAATTCCACCTCGAGATACGTCTTTATACTTGAAAAGATGGCTATTAGTTGGAGTGTGAGGTTCCAGACTATTGTTACCATCTCTACAACATAGGCAGAATTGATAGCTACCGTTGAAGTAGCTAAGAAGGCACTTACTTGAAGCGGTTGTTGTGTGATTTAGGCTTTGTTCATGGGAATATAGTAGTGAATTACGAAAGCCAAGGCGCAATACATCTGTGAGAATCTGGCATTTAGTTCAAGGATAAAGCACATAATGGTAAGAGGTTCTTTCCTTATCTCTATGAATTTAGAAAAGCATGTTCTTCTTCAAAAGATTTGCACTGAGGAGAACGCAACCGACATGTTGCATGTTGCAAAGTTTGAGTATTGCTTAAACTTGATTCGCTTGCTGAAGTGATATGTGCCACTTGGTGGCATAGTGGGAGATGGATAGAAGATTGCAAGCTCGGAGATTGAGTAGTCCGCCTTTTTGGATTCGTGTACTTTCAACACTTCATTGATGAATGGTGGCCTTGCCGAAGTTCGCTAATGGAGTGCAATGGGTGATTCGCCTTACCGAAGCTCACTGGAAAAGTGTTCTAGTTGTTTAAGCCAGCTTGGTGGTTGTTTGGTTGAAAGTGGAGTTGGTAGGCTATTTTCGGCAATATATATTGTGTAAAGGTGGATATCGTTAGATGTGATATGATATATTGAGAAATATATTGTTTCGTATTTGATGCAATTTTATTGCACAAATTAATTGCATTAAGAAAGAAGAAAGCATCTTCTTAAAGGAAAAAAATAGGAGAATTTAATTAATAGATGAAAATCATACATTTTTATATTAAATTAGATTCTTGGTTTAAATATAGGATTATATATTTTTCCATATAACAAAGAAATGCAAAAATTGAAGCATCTAATTAATAATAGAAAACAATAAGTTTTCATACTAATTCATGAATTGATTTATTGACATAAATCAATTTCTTCACTGTTGAGTTGTAACCTGTATATAAGTGAAGGAGATCTAGTGATAATTAATCCATCTCATTTTGTGTTCTTGTATCTTCGTCCTCTCAATAAATCTTAGCCTCCAAATAAAAGCTCAGAGCTTTTATCAAATTGTTGTACACTCTCTAATTTTTCTAAAGTAATAAAGAATCTCTCTTTCAAAGTGAACGTACACTGTCAAATTGATAGTGGAACCAGTATAAATCCGTGTATAAACTTTCTATCTTATATTTCTATGATTTGTTGTTTGGATTATTTTGATGTTGTTTGTTTCATCGCACTACAACACAATCTAACTGCTTTCACACACGTTTAGGTTGATTTACAATCATTTGTATGAATTTACCTAACAAAATAGCATAGCACTTCAAAAAATAGAATTTCATACATATCTTAAACAATAGAATTTCATAAAGATGATTATAGTTGAATGAAAAAGGAAAATCATGTGTTCATTAAGATAATTATACTATCTACTTCAAAGATAAACAGTGAGTAGGAAAAATATAACAAAGTTCAAGGAAGTAAATTATTACAACTTCAGAGCTAAACGACGAGAAAAGAAAAGGTATTCATAATCCTAGTTTCCTGACCGTATTGGAATCACTTGTATATCAAAAATATCATACAACTAATAACATAATATACAGAGTGAGAGAGAGGAGGCCTCTCTTGTTGAAACAAACAAAATGAGTATTAGGAAATTATTAAGTATCATTTATACCCATTGACCATACCCCTTGATGATAGTAAACATCATATATTTAATTATATTTGGTCACTGCCCTTTTGTCATTTGAATGATAACTAGGGTGAGAGACAGATGCATGTTCCTTTAATCTTTCACCCTGTGTATATTAGAAAAGAAGAAGGTCAAAAACTTCAACTAAACATAATAACAATTAGTTTTTTCCAAATAATAAGAAGAATTGTTGTATTCACTAAACATTTTTTAAACTGAACATAAGGAAAGATGGCATTACAAATTATGACCATAAAAAAGAAAAGGAGTTATTTTAAAAAGAAAAACAAGAAAATACACAAGTTATTAACACTGTGCAAATACAGAAGCGAATTAATAAGAAAGCCCACCATGAAATGTAGAGTTTAACTTAATTAATGGAAATCTGATCTAATATAATATATGAATAGGACAAATTTTCTTTTTAGGCCTTAAAAAAATTATTTCAACTTTAGATCATGTTTCAGACTTATTATGAAAATATGCAACTTTTTCACTATTCAGCCATTTTTTGCAAAATCAAGTTTTAAAAGGGTAAATATGGTATTATTTTTACAATAGTGGTTTACAAATTCTTGGACAATAGTGACTCCATTGAATATGTTTCTACCTTTGATGAAAGAGGATGGTCTAATATCGATTAAATTATTTATTTTATTGCTTAATCTATTCACTAACACCTTTGAAATTATTTTAGCATAACAATTGGCAACGAAATAGGCCTAAAATCCTTTAGTTCTTTTGCATCCACTTTTTTGTATAGAAGAATTATAATGGCAAAATTAAATCTTCCTAGTTGTAAATTACCATTGTAAAACCCGTTAAACATTTTAATTACGTCATATTTTAAAACATGTCAAAATTTATTGTAAAATAGAATAGGAAATCCATCCAAACCAGATGATTTATCACTTGGCATACCATCGATAGCTTTAATGATCTCCTCCGAGAATGGAATATCCAAATCCTTAAAAGCAATTCTTGAGTATTGATATAAGTCATTCCATCTTGCTTTGATTCTATGACCTCTATTGGTTCCAAAAATATCTTTGTAGTAGTTATTGTAATCTTAAATAATGTTATTGTAATCTTCATTCTTCGTCTTAAGCCTATACGTATTGCTGATTTGTATTGTATTCTATACACCTCACATGAATCAAATATCTCAATCTCTCTAATGGCTTCTAATGTTGTTTGGCTTCAAAACTTGTTCATTATTTAACACAAGAAGAAATTATTGCTGGCTTTATTTATTTGTTATGAATGTTATGCCTTCTGTAATATCAGGTTTTGTAGGTGCATTTTTGCAAAAGGTGTTTGTCGGTTAATCTATCAGTTTATTCTACATTCCGTCATCGTCTTCAAATGAACTTGCATTTAGTTTTTCATTAGTTTTGCATATGAAACCAATTGTAAATACATGGGGTTCAAGTTGAGTATTTCAAACATGAATCCAATCTTTATTATTACATATAATATAAACCTAAATTTAACACAGTATGGCATTTGCGTTGAGCATCATCATCCTTCTGAAGCCTAAATTTTAGAAGCACGTCAACATGCTAATCTGAATGAAAGAGACTGCTTGAGAAATCAATATCATTTCTGTACTAATTTGTAACTGTAAGCGTCTTGATTTCAATACAAACTAGTGAGTAGCCCATGCTTCACACATGGGCATTGTTATAATCCATGAATTATAGTACCAGCAGTGGAAAGGCGATGGTGGAATGGAACAGTGATCATATATTGCATATACATGTTAACGGGCAATGTAAATCGAATTCATATGTCAGCACAAACATGGTATGTAGGTAAAGTGGTAATGTAGGTTACACCGATAGTCATAAATAGTAATTTACGACGGATCCGACTGTTATAAAAAAGACACATATATAATGCATACGAAAGCAAACAAAGTCAACGTCATACATCACGATGTACAGGAAAAAAAGAGGTATGGGGAAAAGGGAGAAAAAAGAGTTGATGACTACAATGAACTGAAAAGTAGTAGGTACAGACAGATAAACGTGAATGTACCACAATTATGAAATCATGAAATGGTAGAAATTAATTTCTTTGCTTTTTCTCTCGAATCTTGATTCCAGTAGATGCTGCAGTCTGCTTATCTGTATCAACATCCTACATATAAAGAAAAAACATGGCTTAAGCTTGGAAGTATAAAACATGTAGAGGTAGTAGAAGATGATGATATGAACTGAATATGCAGTGTCGTAGTATTGATTTGAAAGTTGAAACGGTTACAGGCAGGAGTATCCATATGTAGAGCAGTCAAGTAGCGTTTGTTATGAACAAATTTTTGAGTTTGTCATGAACTCATGCAAGAACCATAGGATGATCAATTAAGCGTTGTGTGTGATATATAATATTTGTGGCAGACAAAGTACTTGGCAGAAGGAAAGATCGCATTGTTAAAACTAAGCACTGTCAACAGGATGTGGTGAACAAAAAGGTTAAAAAATCCGCACTCGAATAACAGTTCCTCTTTGCATTGTCTTTCTGGGGAGTGGTTGATCAGAAGCATGCATGACTGGATGAATGACACCATCTTCGTCCTAGAAAACAAATGAATGTCATTTTTGTGATACCAGTTGGATAGACGCAGAATTGTGATAATTGCATATCAAACCTGATCAATACGTTTCTTCCCTAGATGTCTGCTCCCGATAATGTGTCATGCTTATCCGTTTCTGGGGGATAAACTAAGTTAGAACTTTGATCGCTAGGTGGAGTGAGCTGTAATTTTTAAGTATTGCGAAACAAAAGAAAACGTTAATAAGCGAGAAAAATAAGTATGTAAATTCTAGGTTAATACATAACTAAGGTTGAGAACAAACCGACTCAGTCACAGATATGTTTTTTGTGATTTTACTGGTAGTGAGGTAAGCATCAGGATTATTCATCTCATAATTACTTGATCTGAATTCAAATATTGTTTCGGTCCCTGAGAGATGGTGTAAAATCTTGTCGATTTTGTGGACCCCATTTTCCTGCAGCGTGAAACATTTTTTTAAACCACACTGTGTACAACATGCCATTATAGATGTTACTATCGACAGGGTTCAAAGGTTGCGTAGCAGTATAAATGCATGTGAAATAATACTGTGGATGGTATTCAAAAGTGAACTAGCACAGGCTAAATCTAAGTGTAGACAACGCATTGCCTAGCTGGACATCAGTGAGGAGAGTAGAAAAAGTAAACTAAATAAGTCAGTACAAATTGAAAAAGGGTTGGAATAGAATATGTATAAAACTTAGGGAAACTTTCAGTATTCACATAGTTGTACAGTCATAATTTGTATCTGCTAGTGTGTCACTCGGGTGTCTACGACCTACAGGTTCCAAACAGAGTAAATTAGTTCCCTTGAACAATGGTATGCCATATTGCACGTTGAACTGACAACCCATGACGACCAATATGTCTCATCCACCAAATGCTAAATAATGAAAACCATGTTATGACAGTATGGTTGTCATTTACGTGGGAAATAACACTCACATATTCAAAGCAAATTGGAGTCTGTACATTTTAAATAGCAACTTGAAACCCATAGTAATATGTAACCACATAACAACCTAGCTTCATGCGTGGACAAATATATATATGGTACAACACTATTTAAGAACAAAACAATGAAAACCGGGTTATAACAGTTTGGTTGTTATTTATTCAGGAAATAATATTTACAACCCAGGATGAGTAATACGTGCAGGAAGTTGATAAAGTTAGCCATGTAAAATGATCGTGACCAAAGTTGTATGTCCCAACGCGAGTAATGAGGTAGTAATATGATATATATACATCTACATACATTTACTTTATATTAAAAAGGGCATAGTTAAATGAACAACAAAATAAAATGTGTAATTATGTTATTTTACCGAATTAAGGATGACTAGCATGTCGTCAACCTTATGTCCAAGTAGTCATTCCGCTTCCTTGTCAGAAGCGGTGATAGTAGTAGATGTAGAGGAGTTCAATATGTCAACAATTAAACGGTACCTAACAAACATGTTTTCAGTGGTCGTAGTTATTTTTTCGAGAAAAGGAAGAATGCTACAGAACGAAAAAGCCGACAATGGTACCTGTTTACGGGATGGGCAACCATTCGGTGGCATCCGGAGCAGAAATATTTGGTGCCCTCAAAGTGAACTATAGATTTGCAGGCCGTGCAGGAGAGATAGCTCCATGTAGAACTTTTCAACTGCACAATGGTAGCTTGCACGACATATATTTTACCCTGAACAAAAGTGTTGTTTGTATAAGTTAATAGCTGTATTGGCATAACTGTTTGAACATGAAAATGGAAACGCTGAAAGTGAAAACGGTAAGTGGATGAGATTTTTTTTTTTTGAAAACGGAGAATGGAGAAACTACAATCATTCACTTGAGTATATGACAACTGGCAGAAGAAATTGTAAGCAGCAATACAGAAGGAAAAAGGTACCATGTGATTAATAGCGCAAGGCAGAGGAGGATAATAGGAGATGTAGAATACAGGAAAAAAAATTACAACATAACACACTAAAATTCGATCAGTATAACATTCCCCCAAGCATGATTAAGTTAAACGAAACCGTTTTGCAAGCGTATATTGTATGCAAATAATTTCGTAAAACAAAAGGTGTGAAGTACTCCAGTCCACATGCGAACAGTTTATATATGGTAATGTTTATACGGTGTACAGTAAAATCGTGTAGTATGTGCAAGAACAACGTACCCGACAGTTTGCAGTCCTGACATCAGTCAACAGCTGCGCGAGCGTAGTGTTCGTTCTTTCTAAAATAGCAGCATGGTTAGCAGAGGAGTGGTCTATGTACTCGACCTTTTTTCCATCATGGTGGTTGGATCTATGCAGTGCAAGCAACAGAGGCAAATGAAATTAAAGGATCAAACATATGAACGACATGTATAAAAAGCATACCTGGTTTTACGACAGCTAGTCCAGATATATTTTTGTCGCTTTAGTAGAAGTGAAAGTAAATGAACCTAACAAATAAAAATATAAATAGGAGGGCAACTGCGGTGGGAAGTAAGTACAATGATCAATAGTGTACGACCATATGTAGACTGTCAGTGAGGTGACAACAACTGTGGACGAATTCTCAAACTTGTCTACCACGGATTGGTTAAGTAAATCTCTCTGGCTTGCCCAAAGTGATACAACACTTGTATTCCCACTTTGCGACAAATAAAATTAATACAAGATTGGTTGATTGCAGTAAAAAAGGGATAAGATGGTACCGCCTATTGCTTTCCACGTGCAACTCTCGTTTTAGTGTTTTTGTTCCGTTTTTAAAAGTTACAGCAAATACATTAGTCACGGCTTATAATACACCACCCAAATCTGTAATAAGTCACAAATGAACAACATGAGTGCGCATAATTTCAATAATAGGAACATGTGATATATATGGAGGGTAGAAAAAGTACCCGTAAGGTTATCTATATGGCATAGTCGGGTTATAAGTGTGCTTTCATCAGCAAATGCAAACTTATACCATGGTATTTTGTCCACCGCGTCTGCTACCTTCACTGCTCGGGTATCCGTTTGTAGAACTATTATCCAGTTGTCATGTACAATTCTGTATGTTGCTTCGGTGTTTTGGACGTTGAATCATGTCACGTCGTACATCGAAGGTTCTTCAAACACGCTTTCAAACTGACGCAGTATATGCTTTCGAACTGTTGCCGTCTTCTCATTTCCTTATCACAAATAACGGTGGTTTGAAAAATACAGGTCATCTCATATGTGAACAAATTGGTCATCGATCCCACAACAAAGTTGAGAAATGGTACCAAACAACTGTAAACTAAAAATTTTGCTGCTACGTATCAACCGTACAGTAGAAACGTCCCAATTGGAAAACGCAAGTGCAGAAAACAAATGGATGTACATGGAAGAATACGTATTAGTGCCGGTGCATGCGTATGGAGCAGTGGCAGCACGGGTATGGAACAAAGTGAAGTATAATCAAAGTTAGTACCACTCCTAGTGCACAGGCAGCTGAAAATGTGTTCACTTAGTTTGACGGATATCAACTGAGGGAGGGGAAGGAAAAAAAGGAAGCACACTACCCGACTCAACAACAACAGTAGTCAGTACCATACTTCGCTGTCGATAAACTGCATGTTCAACGCGTAAACTGACTGGTCAATTTCCACAGCCTAGCCACCTGAACACATACGGTATTCCAATTTGTACCAAACACTAGTTCCGAAAGCAATAGGTTGTTTTTGGACATTGTAGTAAGCCAGTTGAGAAGAAAAATAGAATTTTTTCAAATTTATGTAATGGGGAAAGAAGAGTTTAGACTATATTAGTAAAACGGTGTTTCCATTGGTAAACTACTGGTATGATGGTTCACGTAAACTTAACTTCCCACTTTATGCAACAATAATTATTTAATGTATAGTACCATTTCTGAGAAGCCGGACGTAAGAAAAAAATACAAATGTTACAACCAACACAGCCACGGTACTGCATATTGTAAGCAGATGCATGCTTCGGGTAGCGATTGAACTAATAATTAACTATCTGAATTCGAGGGGATATTTTTGTTTCCAATCTTTTTGTAATGCAGGTATGGAAGGTTTTATGAGTGGACGAAGATCGTGTACTGAGGTTGCACTACGTTTGTGAAACATGTTGTCGGCAAAAAACTCTCACCCACTTATTTGAGTAATTTCGTGTTGATAATGGGTTTGGTCCACACCTTAGGCAGTAAATAAAACCCGGCTGTAAGTGGTGTCTTTTTGTAGATTAGAATACAAATGCGTCTAAAATATTGCTTTAAATCAGTACAACCGTAGCCTGAACCGAGCACATATTAAGTTACGGTTGTAGTTTGATAGTAGAGTTGAGTTAGCGTATTTTCTAACCAAGGTTCATTTTTTGCATTGTGAATAAAACAATCAGATCAATCATTTTTGGTAGAACCTTTTAACCAGCGTCTATGAATTTTATTCACCGACTGCTATAAAATAACGTTCTCTGTTTCGTAAGAACTGGGATGAATTTATTATTTAGTTCATATTTTATGCATACACTTTACGGTTGATAATGGTGATCCATGCAAAAGGAAACCTGGTACATACTGTCGCAGCATGGACCACGCCAGTAGGAGAAAATAAGCGACTAAAGAAATAAATTCGTTGGGTTTTACGTCCTACTTAATCAAATAACATCTATACAAATATATTAATATTGAGTTGTACACGGTCAGACCAACCATATATAATCTTAACATCTGCACAAATACACTAACGTCATACAGAATATCGGTTCCTTCCATGGACAACAGTGGAAAGGAGCCAGAAAAAAACACAGAGAACTACTTAAGTTCACTACAGAACCAACTCGCCATTAAAATATCCTCGGACTGACGTAGAAGTGCTGAACGAAGTTTACGTAATAAAAGTAGATGGTTGACACTAGGTGGACCCGATTCATCGTAGTACCCATTGGATATCCACTCTTATTGAAATGTGCTCACTGTTGTAGGATTAGAATTTAGACCACCAATGCAGAGAGCGTGCTTGCTTTCACTTGCATCAACCATCTTCAGATTCAGTTTGATTAGAAGCCATCATCAAATTGAAAAATCATACCTACATCAGCATAAGGTTAGAATAATACTATAAAATCTTGGATACCGGCTGTGTCAAAATTGCACAAACTGTTCATGATGTATATTCACAAATTAAACCATGTCTATTGATCCTAGCTTTTTCTTCATGTTTGTACGTAGAGAAAAACGTATGTATTTTTGAGTTTGTTGTATTTAATGTAAGTCATGTAAAACAAAGTAGTTGCAGGTAAATTTAGCATAGTACAACTACAACAGCGTAAGCGAAAACAAGTACCCGTCGTCAGATTATTTTTGAAGTATTAAAACAACTCCAACAATATACTTCCATTCTGCTCTCACCTTTATATTATTTTTCCTATTTACACCAGTGTCAAACTCCTCAAACTTGATTTTGAATTCCCTCCATTCTCAGGTGCAGTGGTTTAATGTCAATGACCAAAACCACGACAATAACTTTTTGTATTTTAAGTTACAAATAGTTTCTCATTGTTTATAATATTTTCAACCCGATCCATTAGGGGTAACCTTCAGTTCAAATTTCATTCTATTTTGGTGGAAGATTGCATCCGTTGTAATGATATTTGACAATCGGATTAGTGTGGATTGCATTTGAGCATTACCTTTTCGACAATATGGAGTTCTGAGTAACGTTCGTAACAAATTCTAAGTTATTGGTCACATTGTTGTTAATTCACCGCTGTTTTTCCTTATTTTCCCTACCAACAATTTTGTGGAGAAAACTTTAGCAAACACCTTTGTTGAATGGTACAATTCATATCCACTCTGATATATCGCTTGGATTTTACTCTAACAATTTCATCTTATCTAAAGGTATTGATCAATACACAATTTATAGCCTCAGCAGATGCAAGTGATCCTTTTTCTTCAATAATAGTTAAATAGCATTTATTACTACTTTACATAACAAACCAACTATACATTTACTACACTACTGGAGAACATACATGCGTGAAATTTATTGTCACTCAGTAATTGTTTTGGACCTTATAAATCAGCCTCGTCTTAGCTAATCACAAGTGCAATTAATTTAACCGATAATTGGTTCACAAAGAGGTTGTATAATTTGTCTGAAATCAAGGCAGGCAGAAGTTCGGTGGTGAGCACAGTAATCAAGTCATACGAAAATAAGTACGTTATACGCCAGTGATAACAGTGTGCCAATGACTTTCTTTTTGGTTGATTACAGTTGCATGATTTGCAAACAAATTACTGTCTTCAAAATATATTGGCTGTGTTGGATCTGTAAATCAGATATATATCTATGACAATGATCGGTCCGATAGAAAAAATTTGAATTTTTTCAACCATCGCAAAAAATGCAGTAATGAGAGGGAAAACAACTGGTCTATGTTTAAGGAAAGCGCTAACTATATGTAACGCATAGTGCGTAGAGGGACATTCTAATCGACTGCAACAGAGCTTAAATAACATTTGTTTAATAAAAATGAAAATAATATCAGATGGTAGCAAGTTCAAACAGTCAGTGGTGTACAATGATCGCTTCTGAACTCGTATATCATAATGCAAATATAACCAAACAACTCATATATTAAGAGGACAGGTAAACATATTATCAAATACATATTACCATGTTGAAAGCATGGCTACTCAAACATGGGTCGTAGATGGTCATGTGATTCGAAGGTATAATTATAAAATACATGGTAAGCAGTTACAAGTCCGACACAGGAATTAGGTTACGTAGGAGAACTGAGCAGCCAACATCTGCAGTTTCATAAGCAGGACATGCATCCAAGTGATGTTGAACATACAAAATACATGTACTGATATTTGAAAGTTTAATTTCACAAATCTATTAATGTTGTGTAGACAGATTGGCAGTATCGGCCAAGTATAGCATGTGCAAATCAGGCACTTATATGAAGTATGCTAGTACGGTAATATATTTTCTTATGATGGTGATCTGTTCATTGCATTATTTCATGTTTGTTTATTAGGCTGATGTTTCCATAAAAAAGAAACCTTTACTAATACACCGTACACCTATGCACACATTTATCACACTTAATTTATCTCCATTTTGAAAACTACAGACTTAGTAAATAATATATAGATTTCAAAGTCTGTAGTAAATTGTTGTTTGCAAACAAATTACCGTATACCATTGTCAGCATAATGCGATGTAAGTCATAAATCATCAAGGGATTGTCTGCGCCTTCCATACCTACGTCATTTGAAACACATTGAATATCATTTCACAACAGCTGTATGGGATCTTCAAAATCAGTACTTAAAAATTATGAATGATGGATACAAAAAATCATACCAGCAAGATTTCTCAAAACTTTCCTGTATACGATGTTCTACGTGTACTTTTGAAAACCTAGTTTAGTAATCCCAAGCAATATCTTCAGCCCAGACATTGATGTCGTTCTAGACAGTGTTACGTAAAGTTGTCCATGTGTAAAAACCGGCCTTGGCAAATAAATTCCAACCTGCTCCAAAGTTTGACCCTGACTTTTGTTAATTGTCATTGCAAAACAGATTTTAATTGGGAATTGACGTCGATGCAGGACAAATGGCCACTTCGTGTAATCAGAGGTTAAAACTATCCTCGGAATCAATACATTCCTACCCACATTCTTCCCCGTTACAATCTCAACTTCAATAACCTTCGTCAATAGTTGCGCAACAATTAATCTCGTTCCATTGCATAAACCTAGAATCTGGTTAAGATTCCTCATCAACATTATTGGCACACCCACCTTCAAATGTAACTCATGATTCGCCAGGCCTGAAAGTTTTAACATGTTTAAAAATTCAGAAGAATACAGAAGATGATGTCCTTCGGTTGTATCGGACATAGGGCTGATTGAATCCGCGCTGTAATAAGTTTGCATGGTACCACTTATCAGATCAATTGCATATGAATTAATTTCTTCAACGCAATCGTTTGTTGGAGCCAGAATACACCTTTCTTACAAATAGGATTTTTTTTAATATATTCTTATCTAAATCAGGATGCGTCGTTTCCACAATTGTATGAATGGCATTATCTGCATTTGGTATAAGATATTCATCAGGTATCTAAATCCAAATAGGTTCTTCACCCACGTCTAAGGACATAGACATCACCTTCCCTTCACCCACGTCTAAAATCCAGTTAGAAAATGACGAAAGCTTTGATCTTTCATCGCCTGATAAGTTGTTATTTTTCAATCTTATGTTTATTGTTAGAGTGAAAACTTTACACTTTGCCACGGAGGCAAATAATTAATAGCAGAGCGAACAATCATCTCTCTTGTGTCTTTACGAACAACAAGCAGTGTCTGCCTGAAATCTCCACCCAGTGCATTTCGGTCAAAAGAGGTTGTATCTGACAATGAATTCTCAAATGCTTCAAGTGCATTTCGGTGAACCATATGAGCCTCGTCCCAAATAATCAAATCCATATGTCTAAGTAAATCAGCCAAGCACGACTGCTTGGAAATATTGCAGGTCGACATGTCATCGAGATTTATAGGAATTTTGAACTTTGAATGTGCAGTTCGTCCATCGGGAAGTAGAAGCGATGCAATGCCAGAAGATGCTACCGCCAATACAATTCTACCTTCTGCTCGTATAGTGTAGGCTAAAGTATTCCATAAAAACGTCCTCCCTATCCCTCCACTGTTGTAGACAAAAAATACCTCCACTGCGGTTATGAACAGAGTAAACTATGGCGTCAAAAACCATTTTCTGCTCTGAATTTAGTAATGGCACTGAATGTTCTGCTTGCATGCGTAATAGATCACAGTCATAGTCCACTTCGTCGTATAGAAGTGTGTTATCCACCGAATGAAAACTTCCAAGGTCGGCTTCCCCTACCGACCAGAACTCAGTTAGCGATCTGTTGTTTCTGAGCATAATCTTTTCTAAAGCAAGTAATGCTTTTGATCTCACCATATCCGAAGACATCTCATGTGACCCACATCCGTTCTTGTGTACGTACCTCCATTCCATATCCTCGCTACACTTCTCCCAATGTTTATCCCACAGTTGTTTCATATCTGAAACCTCACAAAAACACAACAACGTTGCAAACATTTCTCGTATACAGTTCGAGGATGTCCATGAAGCAGCTTCAGTCAATGTCGCATCCCACTCATTGTCATCGTCTAACAAACCCCGTGCAAGGAATGCGTCTTTTCAGGTGTTGAAAACAACACCATTTACTGTTCTACTATCTTCATAGCGTGTATGGCCGTGAACAATATTTAAAAGCATACGCATATAAAACCTCTCCCCTGACATAGGATGTGCATAATATATCCTACCTATACATTATCATTTCTGCCTCATCCTCCACTCCTTCATAGGCTTATCCCATACCCACTTAGTAGGAAAATCGACATAAGTAAGTTGGCGAGCTGCGTGACACATTCTATTAGTCTCCAACCACTGATTGAACATAGTTTTGCATAGATTATGCCTACCTTGGACGTCATTTAACTGTTCCATTTCATCAAAATACACACTTTGCTCTCCTGTCAAATGAAACATTAACCTCTCCACCGCTGAAGTGCGGTACTGAACATCAAACTCAAATATTCGCCACGATGCTTCTGAAGCTGAAATATATCTGCAGTCCAAATAAGTTTTTACTTCATCAACCTCCCGAACTAACGTGCATTCTTTGTTCACACTATCTTCAATAACAAAAGTTGCTCTATCATGCCCCTTGTTGATGTACCTAAACAGGTATTTGACAGACCTTGCTCTATTACATATCTCTACATTGATACATGCTTGATATTTGACAACTAAATCAACATTATGAGGTATAACCCAACCGTTGTCCTACACAAACCCATTTTCCGTCTCGATTGACAACCCATTGTTGTGTCGTCTGTATATAGGAAATCCAAATTTGTCAAAACTGGTTTAATTCTTGTATTGTTTAGGATAATGCTTGGAGCAAGAACCTTCCACCATGCAAGCACATCCAAGATTTGCATAACTGCATAGACCGTGAATCATGTACTGACACACCGACTGATAAGCAAATAGATCTGCATGTTTATCAGGTATCTCAGCACTAATCATTGCATCAACTTGGATAACAATCTTTAGTCTCTGATAGCCAAACACAAATATAAGTATATGAGCATGTGGTAGTCCCCTTTTCTGAAATTCAATTATGTAAACAACTGGAAAAAAAGAAATAAAAAATAAGTAAGTCGGCGAAATCACATTTAAAAAACATGTAAAATTAGTAAGAATTTGTCCAACTTACGTGCTTTGACTTTTCCGAAATGACATTCTGTCTTTATGTCATGCAGTAGCTCCATAAGCTTCATGTGGAAAACACAGGAAACAATGTCCGGTCTATCCTTAGCTTTCTGATCGGGAATGTTGAGTATAGCTATTTCAATCTCAGGCCACTTTGGGTTGCACGTAAACTGTGACGACCCGACTTTTTCTCCACAAAAAGTCGTATCATCTTTAAGAAAGAAAGGGATGGAAAAGAGAAAAGAAAGAAGAGAAAGAAGAATCAACACTAGAATCTCAACAGCGGAACGAATAAATTATATTAATAACATAAGTATTACATATTATACAACAAATATTAGAGTTACATAGACATATACAACACATACTAGACAGTTATAAGTACTTGTCTAGTTATCACAACTCAAACACAATACAGAAAAACACTCAGAGATACCAACACAGCGGAAAAACTATATATCTATACGCAGAAGCCTCCTGCTCCATTGCTCCTACACAATTCGTCAAGCAAACCTGAATCCCTTGGCTACTCATAAAAATTTGAGCACCCAAGAGTTTAAGAAAAACAGAAATAAACTCCGGGTCAGACATGGGTCTGGCGTGAGTAACAGGTTAAAGCCGGAACCATTCCTTACTGAACAGTTCCGAACAAGACCACCCCGCAGTTGTGATCAGCAACCGCACCACTAAGCCGAAATAAAGGGACATCTAGACAGGGGTAAATCTCGTCCTACTTGGGCATGACCCCCTTAGCCTTGCTGCACCTCCCCTGTTTTAGCCATTCCCGGTTGATGAGGCTTGAGGCTACGATTACCTTTATAGGACATATCACTTAGAATGCTCATCGTCCACCTGACGATGTTCTGAAAGCATTCAATCCATACAAGTTCATTCCGGGTTCGAACGAAATCGAAGGCATTATCTCGTTACGCTCATTTTGGAATCACCCTCAGAGTTAACGACGATAACCCTTGCACTCTGGATCTTCATCTTCACTTCAGATTCACGACATAACGTTATTTTGGATCGATGTGGTTTTCGGATATCCAAATATGGAAACCCGATCCTGGTCTCATCGAAATCCAAAACGTGTCTTTTAAGGCCAAGTTGTTTTAAAGTTTTAAAACAATTCAATTCATTATCTATATACACACAGAAAGATAATTCACATCACAAAAGATAATCAACATTATCATTACCAATAGATAATTCATATCCTAATCAGATAATCCATATTATCATCCAAATGCAACCAATGCATCCATATCATATAACATTACTCATCTCATAACTGAGATTACAACCCATACATGGCAACCAATATCAATCATTCATACATAAGCAATGATCTATTGATCACACCATTTGTAATTAATTTAAAATGAATTAAATTAAAATGAATTAAATTAATTACTTAATCTCTAATTAAATTAAAATGAATTAAATTAATTATTTCATCATTATAATCCTGCTTAACTTAACCATCAATTGATTACAAATCAATTAAATAATCACCATTTCATTATTTTATTCAATTAATCATTTCTGATTAATAATTCCCTAATTGCAATAAGTAATTAGCTTTTAATATTAATTACACAAGTTAATTTTACTTAACTCTTTGCAAATAATTAACTTGTAATTACTTAATCCATTAATTAACTAATATTAATTACATTAAACCTTTATTAATTAATTACCTCCTTTATTGATTATTCCTTAGTTAATCAATCTTAAATTACATCATTAATTTATTAATTAATGATTTCTAATTACATTTAAATCAATCTCTCTATATAAATTAATTACATTAAGTAATTAATCTGCAATTAAACCACATATATATATTAATCACCCTTGATTAATAACCATCCAGAAATTAACTACTCTTAATTACTCATCTCATAAATTAATCACTCTCAATTAATTATCTCAATTAATCCCTTGATTAATTTCCAAAGTAATTTAATCTAAAT
Source organism: Allium cepa (assembly GCA_030765085.1). Taxonomy (NCBI): domain Eukaryota; kingdom Viridiplantae; phylum Streptophyta; class Magnoliopsida; order Asparagales; family Amaryllidaceae; genus Allium; species Allium cepa. The sequence continues at coordinate 859,571,519 of CM060940.1, forward strand.
TACTTCCATAAATACACATCTACAATTACATCCAGTAATTATCAATTAATTACTTCCCCAAGTAATTACAAACCCATTAATTAAATAAAGTAATTATTCATCAATCCTCAAGTGTTTAAATTAATTAATATAAACTAATCTCATTAAACCAATTAATTACATTAAGTAATTAACTCATTAATTATTTCCATTAAGTAATTAAACTTAAACAATTTCAAAAATAATCATTATTAATTATAATTAATTATTAAAAATTAATAACATTAATTAATTGTTAAATAATCTTAAGTTAATGACCTTCATTAACATTTCTTAATTACATTATTAAGAAATTTACTCGGATTTACCATTATTAATTACAAATTAATTAATATTTAATTACAATTTAATTAATCTCTAATTATTAATTAATTAAGTGTTAATTTCAATCTTAATTAATCCTTAATCACTTGATTAATAAATCTTAATCATTAATTAAAATTTAATTAACAATCTTTAATTATAGATTAATTAACCCTAAGTAATTAATCTCAAATCTTAATTAATTAATTTTAAAAATTATTAATTACTTAATTAATCATCCAAATTATTAATTAATTAAATAATTAATTATTCATTTTAAATTATCTTAATAATTTAATGAATCCAATCATTAAATTTTATTTACCTTTCAAGATAACATTTTTACTATTAAGAATTTAAAAACAAATTGTTTTTAAATTTACTTTAAATTCTATTTAAACTTCATTTTAAAATTTAAGATTTTAAACGAATACAAATTTTAACTCAAACAAGATTTAAAAACAATTCAAAACCTTTATTTCATATGTTAAAAGAAACATATACTTTATAAATAAGTTTTAAAGGGATTTAAATCCCAATTCAATTTAAATTCAAATAATTTTTTAAAAAAAATTCCTTTTAAATTTCAAACTGAAATGCAGCCTGAACCTTAATCACAGATTTAAACTTAAATCCTTGAAAACTTACTTACATAAATCTTTAAATCATTTAATCTTCAATGTAATTAAATGATTTTAAATTTAAACTTATTTTATTTTAAAAACTGAAGTTCAAATTTAATTTCGGATTTTAAAACCCAGATTTAATCTCATTTTAAATTCCTAATTTAAAATTTAAACTTCCAATTCAAACCCAAAGCACACATATGCTTTTACACTTATGAGTTTTCAGATCAAATTTAAATTTAAAAACATAAATGATTTTAAATCTCAGACAATCTAATTTAAATTCTTATTAATATTTTAGATTTTAAAAACCCAGTTTAAACTTCAACTTTCAATTTAAACTTTCCCTTTAAATTTAAAAACAGAAACATGTTTTCTGTTTTGTTTAAAACCCAACTTTAAATTTTAAAAATTCGAATTATTACAAAAACCAGAATTCAAGCTTTTTGAATTCATATTTAAAATCAGGTTTTAAATCCTAAGTTCAAATTTAAGTTTACATTTTAAACTTTAACTTTTTTATTTAAAAACTGTAAATAGGTTCTGTTCTATTGAAAACCTGAAACCAAGCATTTACTTGAGCAAACCCATATTTTGCTTCGAGTCAGTCACCTATCTGCTTCGAGCAGAACCCCAACTTCCCCGAGACCATCTCGAGCAACCAAATCCTGAAACCACCAAACATGTTCACCTATCACCGTGCACCTGGACAACGATGCCGGCCACCGCTGATCACCACCGCGACCTTTCCACAGTCACCGTTCATCCCCTCAGGCCAACCAATCCACCATTCGATCATCATATACTTTAATTCAATATTTCGACCCAATTTCCCAAACCTGGAAACATCTGACAGTAAACTCATCCAACTCTGTCAACGGCAATTCCTCCCGTCTCCGGCCATTGTCACGTTTGAATCTCCGTCGACGACTTCATCAATCCATCCTCTTCCAGAAACCAAGATCCCAAGCCACTCGAACAATAGAGAGATCGAACTCTAACAAATACTATAACCCACTAAAAAAAATTAGGGTTCAAATCCTTAAAACCCAGTCACAACATCAAAATCAAATTTCACTTCAAACCAATAATTTTTCCACTATCTCTGTTAATTTCTCCTCCTCCAGGATCAATCTTATCACCTTGAACCACTTGTGGAAATAGAGATGACCAAAAACCCCATTTACAGTAAGACTAGAACTGCACTTTGGTTTTGATGTTAAAAATTGTAATTTTACTTTTAAAAATCATAATTCTTCATGATGTTTTGAGTCCTAATCCTGAAACATTGATTTATATGTTTTATATTTTCACTTATATAATTCTATTGCTCTGTATTAATACTTCCAGGCAATACAAGTAATAACCAACTTGTATAAATTTTTAAACTCTATTTTTTTTAAATCCTAACAAACAAGTTTGTATTGAAGTATAAATATTTACAAGGATTATTATAAGATGGAAAATGGATTTTAACAAAATCCATACTGCAAAAACTAGATCTGACAGAAGCTTAGACACATCATATTTATTCATACCCATCACATATCAATTTACAAAAATGCATTGCAATTACACATAAATCATTTAAAATTTAAAACATGAACATGCATCAGGTTTTTTTAAAAAAATACTTTAGCTTTTTAAATTTAGAAAGTTACTCACCTGAATTAAAATGCAGAGCCCATATTATTATTTTGAACATGCAGAACATCCTTTTACAAACTTGTTTGAAATGCTTGCTGAAAGCTTGAATGCTTTAAAAATTGCTTGCAGATTTTTTTTATCTTGCATGTAATTGCTACCTTCCGGTTCACAAGAAAAATGCAGGTTCCCTTGCTTCCAGATTTTGAAAAGAAATGCAGACCTTCTGTTTGAATTCCAGATCTAAAAGAAAATGCAGTTTTTCTTGCTTTGTTTGTTGCATGCAAGTTTGTTTGCATTTTTTTTTTAGTTTTCAGTTTTACAAACTGACATGCATGTTAAAGAACTGGAAATGCTTTTGGTACTTGGTTTGAAAATGTTTTGAGCTTGAAAATGAGGTTGTGTGCAGGTTACAGATTTGTTTTAGTGTGGGATGTTTTTTTCCTCTCATTTTTATCTAAAAATTTCTTGATTATGAAATGGAAATAAGAAAAGAAGGAAATGGAAAAAATTGTAAGTTTATATAACTTTATTTATGATAAATTAAAATTAAATAAAAATTAAAACTAAAATTTGACACATGGCTTGGATTTAACACTTGTTAATTTACTTATTAAATCACTCAACACATGTTAACTTATGTGTCTAAAATACTTACACATGTCTTTTAAGCGTTTTGTTATTTTAATTAAATGTTAAGGAAAGTTTAAACTTAATTAATTAGTTTCTAACACTTAGTTATGGAGATAAATAATTTTAAAAGAATAAAACAAAATATTATTATAAGTAAAACATTATACAAATATATCATTTGGCAAAGATACTTTTTAAACATTTAAAATAAATTTATAAAAGAGGTTGTAACTTAAATGATTACATGTTTTTAAATTGTATTTTAAATCCTCATATTTAATTTACGAATATATTTATTTATCAATATTTTAAAAAGAATAAAACAAACATTTTTATAACTAGTTTTAATATACAAACTTAAGTCAAAATATAATTTAAACAAATAAAGCATTTATCTCATATATTTAAAATCATTTAGTTATTTTATTAAATAGTTTTGAAAAGCTTAATTCAAAAATAAATCACAATTCCCAATTTCAAAATATTAAAAGTAGAAAATATGCTACACTAATTAAATTTAAAACAAAACTTATTTATTTCAAATATATATATAAATACATATACATATTATAAATAGAAAACAGTTTATTAACTTATTAAAAATAAATTCACCAATTAAATATTAAATAAAAGAAGATTATTAAAATCAATTCAAATTTATTAACAAAAATAATCAAATAAATTTAAATTTAAACACAGGTTATTAAATTTATATTGCCATAAATTCCGGGATATTACAATCCTTCTCCCTTAAAAGAATTTCATCCCCGAAATTTAAAACAAAGGTAATTTAATAGTCTTATTAAAGATTTTATTTTAAAACACAACATATGTTAATCATATGCTAACAACCAAAGCAATCAATTCACACAATCAGAACAAATCTAATTATCCGAAAGAATTTTGGATAGAACTTTCACGAGTTTCCCCGGTATATATATCGGAATACTCGCTCTATAGAATCCAAACAATCAATACTACTAGGCTATAGAGCTCCTATCAACAACTCTAAACAAAATATCAGACTACAAACGAGTCTGACTCAACAACCAAATCCTCCTAAACTGCTGGTTCTATAACCAGAAATACGTGAAACACTCTGGATCCCAGTTATCCAAACTGGCAATTCAACTCTAGAAAACCAAACACTAATCTTACCAAAACTCAGAAGAAACCCAAAACACCACAAAGCTTGCTTCCCAAACTTACCAAAACTTATAGCTCCTTAGATCGGAGTAAAACTTATTTCAAAACAAATCTCTGTCTCCAGAATCCAAATTTCTTCATCTCTTCTCCATAAAAATTCTTCAGACGATCCTGGGCTACCAACATCCTTCTTGATCAGCTCAACTCTAGCTGATTCCACTAGAACAGACTGGATCAAAACAACCCAACTCCATGATCTCCTCAAGATCAATCCAAAACCAGGAACACAAACTCTACTCCTCAAAAACAGAAGACAGAACAACTTCTCCTTATCCAGAAAAGAAAAACATAAACACCCCCAAACCGCTTCCGCTGCACAACTCTGATCCGAAGTAGAAAAAAATGCTGATGAAGAGCACAAGCACAAACTGGACAACCTAGCACAGAAATATGGTTCTACAGATCCATAAAGAAAACTCAGAAGTTTCTCCGAAACCTGAGTGGTTTCACCAAACTCCTATCCCAAGGAACCATCCATCTACTAACTGAACCACCAGTACCATTCCTGGAATCCAAATCGATAAGAAAACTCGATCTCCAGCTGTAGACAAATCGCTGACTTCCCTGAAGACATCCGGACAATCTCCAACCAATCCAAAAGAACACTCAACTATCGCAAGTCACTTTTGCGATCAACTCAGCCTAATATCCAAAGAAACTGCTCTCTCTTTACCAATCAGAACAACTGATGATGGTCTATCCAATTCACCGAAGAAAAGGATTCACACTGTTGCTTCAGAACTCCCCTTTAGTAAAACTACTCACCTATAAAACTTCCTGTCAACACAGAACACTCCAAGCTGCACTGCTAACACCAAAGCCAAAGAAATCTCAATCCAAAGCTCTTCGAGTAACTCGGACCTCAAGGAAAACAGAACATTCTGCTGGACTCAGCCACAACACCAAGCAGACTCACTTCCTTATTCTTGTTCCAAAGAACATCTTCGGAAACATCCATAGTCACTGCGTCTCATCACGCAGCTACTACTTCATGAGGTATCGAGATACCATCACTCGCTTTTCTGCCCAACCAACAGATCAAAACTCAACTCATCTAACTCTGCACTTCAAAGATGAACTCTGCACTTCAAAGTGAAATTTGATTTTGATGTTGTGATTGGGTTTTAAGGATTTGAAACCTAATTTTTTTTACTGGGTTACAGTATTTTTTAGAGTTTGATCTCCTCTATTGTTCGAGTGGCTTGGGATCTTGGTTTCTGGAAGAGGATGGATTGATGAAGTCGTCGACGGAGATTCAAAGGTGACAGTGGCCGGAGACGGGAGGAATTGCCGTTGACTGGGTTGGAAGAGTTTACTGTCTGATGTTTCTAGGTTTGGGAAATTGGGTCAAAATCTTGAATTATAGTATATGATGATCGAATGGTGGATTGGTTGGCCTGAGGGGATGAACGGTGACTGTGGAAAGGTCGCAATGGTGATCAGCGGTGGCCGGCATCGTTGTACAGGTGCACGGTGATAGGTGAACATGTTTGGTGGTTTCAGGATTTGGTTGCTCGAGATGGTCTCGGGGAAGTTGGGGTTCTGCTCGAAGCAGATAGGTGACTGGCTCGAAGCAAAATATGGGTTTGCTCGAGTAAATGCTTGGTTTCAGGTTTTCAATAGAACAGAACCTATTTACAGTTTTTAAATTAAAAAGTTAAAGTTTAAAATGTAAACTTAAATTTGAACTTAGGATTTAAAACCTGATTTTAAATATGAATTCAAAAAGCTTGAATTCTAGTTTTTGTAATAATTCGAATTTTTAAATTTAAAGTTGGGTTTTAAACAAAACAGAAAACATGTTTCTGTTTTTAAATTTAAAGGTAAAGTTTAAATTGCAAGTTGAAGTTTAAACTGGGGTTTTTAAAATCTAAAATTTTAATAAGAATTTAAATTAGATTGTCTAAGATTTAAAATCATTTATGTTTTTAAATTTAAATTTGATTTCAAAACTCATAAGTGTAAAAGCATATGTGTGCTTTGGGTTTGAATTGGAAGTTTAAATTTTAAGTTAGGAATTTAAAATGAGATTAAATCTGGGTTTTAAAATCTGTAATTAAATTTGAACTTCAGTTTTTAAAATAAAATAAGTTTAAACTTAAAATTATTTAATTACATTGAAGATTAAATGATTTAAAGATTTATGTAAGTAAGTTTTCAAGGATTTAAGTGTAAATCTGTAATTAAGGTTCAGGGTGTATTTCAGTTTGAAATTTAAAAGTATTTTTTTAAAAAAATTTATTTGAATTTAAATTGAATTGGGATTTAAATCCCTTTAAAACTTATTTATAAAGTAGATGTTTCTTTTAACATATGAAATAAAGGTTTCGAATTGTTTTTAAATCTTGTTTGAGTTAAAATTTGTATTCGTTTTAAAATCTTAAATTTTAAAATGAAATTTAAATAGAATTTAAAGTAAATTTAAAAACAATTTGTTTTTAAATGCTTAATTAAGTAAAAATGTTATCTTGAAAGGTAAATAAAATTTAATGATTGGATTCATTTAAATTATTAAGATAATTTAAAATGAATAATTAATTATTTATTTAATTAATAATGTGGATGATTAATTAAGTAATTAATAATTTTTAAAATTAATTAATTAAGATTTGAGATTAATTAATTAGGGTTAATTAATCTATAATTAAAGATTGTTAATTAAATTTTAATTAATGATTAAGATTTATCGATCAAGTGATTAAGGATTAATTAAGATTGAAAGTAACACTTAATTAATTAATAATTAGAGATTAATTAAATTGTAATTAAATATAAATTAGTTTGTAATTAATAATGATAAATCCGAGTAAATTTCTTAATAATGTAATTAAGAAATGTTAATGAAGGTCATTAACTTAAGATTATTTAACAATTAATTAATATGATTAATTTTTAATAATTAATTAGATTAATTAATTAATAATGATCATTTTTGAAATTGTTTAAGTTTAACTTAATGGAAATAATTAACGAGTTAATTACTTAATGTAATTAATTGGTTTACTGTGATTAGTTTATATTAATTAATTAAGTTTAATTAATTTAAACACTTGAGGATTGATGAATAATTACTTTATGTAATAAATGGGTTTGTAATTACTTAGGGAAGTAATTAATTGATAATTACTAGATGTAATTGAAGATGTTTATTTATAATGATGAAGTAATTAATTTAATTCATTTTAAATTAATTAGAGATTAATAATTAATTTAATTCATTTTAAATTAATTATAAATGGGGTGATCATTATATCATTGCTTATGTATGAATGATTGATATTGGTTGCCATGTATGGGTCGTAATCTCAATTACGAGATGAGTAATGTTATATTTTAGATGGGTAAAAGTTTGAGTACCCAAGAGTTTAAGAAAAATAGAAATAAACTCCGGGTCAGACATGGGTCTGGTGTGAGTAACAGGTTAAAGCTGCTTAACTTTGAAAGAATCTTTGAAAAGAAAAGGTATCACGTAAGACTTCCCACACATAAACATGGAAAACTTTTTACCTTACACTAACCAAAACATTTGATAGGAAATCCGATGATATTATAATAGTGTCTAGGGTTTTCAAGTAAAATACAGAAATAGCTGGAATGCTTACATCTCACGTTCCAACATAGTTGAGCACAACTAATACGTACGACACTTATTGGATTTTGGATTCCATCAATGGCAGGGCTACTGGGGTGCCGCCCGTCACAGTACGTGGCCTAGATCACCGTACCGAGGAGTACGCCCGCTCCCCTGCAACACAAAGCCGGAACCATTCCTTACTGAACAGTTCCGAACAAGACCACCCCGCAGTTGTGATCAGCAATCGCACCACTAAGCCGAAATAAAGGGACATCTAGACAGGGGTAAATCTCGTCCTACTTGGGCATGACCCACTTAGCCTTGCTACACCTCCCCTGTTTTAGCCATTCCCGCTTGATGAGGCTTGAGGCTACGATTACCTTTATAGGACATATCACTTAGAATGCTCATCGTCCACCTGACGATGTTCTGAAAGCATTCAATCCATACAAGTTCGTTCCGGGTTCGAACGAAATCGAAGGCATTATCTCGTTACACTCATTTTGGAATCACCCTCAGAGTTAACGACGATAACCCTTGCACTCTGAATCTTCATCTTCATTTCAGATTCGCGACCTGACGTTACTTTGGATCGATGTGGTTTTCGGATATCCAAATATGGAAACCCAATCCCGGTCTCATCGAAATCCAAAACGTGTCTGTTAAGGCCAAGTTGTTTTAAAGTTTTAAAACAATTCAATTCATTATCTATATACACACCGATAGATAATTCACATCACAAAAGATAATCAACATTATCATTACCAACAGATAATTCATATCCTAATCAGATAATCCATATTATCATCCAAATGCTACCAATGCATCCATATCATATAACATTACTCATCTCATAACTGAGATTACGACCCATACATGGCAACCGATATCAATCATTCATGCATAAGCAATGATCTAATGATCACCCCATTTATAATTAATTTAAAATGAATTAAATTAATTATTAATCTCCAATTAATTTAAAATGAATTAAATTAATTACTTCATCATTATAATCCTGCTTAACTTAACCATCAATTGATTACAAATCAATTAAATAATCACCATTTCATTATTTTATTCAATTAATCATTTCTGATTAATAATTCCCTAATTACAATAAGTAATTAGCTTTTAATATTAATTACACAAGTTCATTTTACATAACTCTTTGCAAATAATTAACTTGTAATTACTTAATCCATTAATTAACTAATATTAATTACATTAAACCTTTATTAATTAATTACCTCCTTTATTGATTATTCCTTAGTTAATCAATCTTAAATTACATCATTAATTTATTAATTAATGATTTCTAATTATATTTAAATCAATATCTCTATATAAATTAATTACATTAAGTAATTAATCTGCAATTAAACCACACACACACATATATATATTAATCACCCTTGATTAATAACCATCCAAAAATTAACTACTCTTAATTACTCATCTCGTAAATTAATTACTCTCAATTAATTATCTCAATTAGTCCCTTGATTAATTTCCAAAGTAATTTAATCTAAATTACTTCCATAAATAAACATCTTCAATTACATCCAGTAATTATTAATTGATTACTTCCCTAAGTAATTACAAACCCATTAATTACTTAAAGTAATTATTCATCAATCCTCAAGTGTTTAAATTAATTAAACTTAATTACTTAATATAAACTAATCACATTAAACCAATTAATTACATTAAGTAATTAACTCATTAATTATTTTCATTAAGTAATTAAACTTAAACAATTTCAAAAATGATCATTATTAATTAATTAATCTAATTAATTATTAAAAATTAATCACATTAATTAATTGTTAAATAATCTTAAGTTAATGACCTTCATTAACATTTCTTAATTACATTATTAAGAAATTTACTCAGATTTACCATTATTAATTACAAATTAATTAATATTTAATTAATCTCTAATTATTAATTAATTAAGTGTTAATTTCAATCTTAATTAACCCTTAATCACTTGATTAATAAATCTTAATCATTAATTAAAATTTAATTAACAATCTTTAATTATAGATTAATTAACCCTAACTAATTAATCTCAAATCTTAATTAATTAATTTTAAAAATTATTAATTACTTACTTAATCATCCACATTATTAATTAATTAAATAATTAATTATTCATTTTAAATTATCTTAATAATTTAATGAATCCAATCATTAAATTTTATTTACCTTTCAAGATAACATTTTTACTTAATTATGCATTTAAAAACAAATTATTTTTAAATTTACTATAAATTCTATTTAAACTTCATTCTAAAATTTAAGATTTTAAAATGAATACAAATTTAACTCAGACAAGATTTAAAAACAATTCAAAACCTTTTCTTCATATGTTAAAAGAAATATCTACTTTATAAATAAGTTTTAAAGGGATTTAAATCCCAATTCAATTTAAATTCAAATATATTTTTTTAAATTACTTTTAAATTTCAAACTGAAATACAGCCTGAACCATAATTACAGATTTAAACTTAAATCCTAGAAAACTTACTTACATAAATCTTTAAATCATTTAATCTTCAATGTAATTAAATGATTTTAAATTTAAACTTATTTTATTTTAAAAACTGAAGTTCAAATTTAATTACAGATTTTAAAAATCCAGATTTAATCTCATTTTAAATTCCGAATTTAAAATTTAAACTTCCAATTCAAACCCAAAGCACACATATGCTTTTACACTTATGAGTATTTAAATCAAATTTAAATTTAAAAACATAAATGATTTTAAATCTCAGACAATCTAATTTAAATTCTTATTAAAATTTTAGATTTTAAAAACCCAGATTAAACTTCAACTTGCAATTTAAACTTTGCCTTTAAATTTAAAAACAGAAACATGTTTTCTATTTTGTTTAAAACCCAAGTTTAAATTTTAAAAATTCGAATTATTACAAAAACCAGAATTCAAGCATTTTGAATTCATATTTAAAATCAGGTTTTAAATCCTAAGTTCAAATTTAAGTTTACATTTTAAACTTTAACTTTTTAATTTAAAAACTGTAAATAGGTTCTGTACTATTGAAAACCTGAAACCAAGCATTTACTCGAGCAAACCCATATTTTGCTTCGAGCCAGTCACCTATCTGCTTCGAGCAGAACCCCAACTTCCCCGAGACCATATCGAGCAACTGAATCCTGAAACCACCAAACATGTTCACCTATCACCGTGCACCTGTACAACGATGCCGGCCACCGCTGATCACCACCACGACCTTTCCACGGTCATCGTTCATCCCCTCAGGCCAACCAATCCACCATTCGATCATCGTATACTCTAATTCAAGATTTTGACCCAATTTCCCAACCTGGAAACATCAGACAGTAAACTCATCCAACCCTGTCAATGGCAATTCCTCCCATCTTCGGCCACTGTCACCTTTGAATCTCCGTCGACGACTTCATCAATCCATCCTCTTCCAGAAACCAAGATCCCAAGCCACTCGAACAATAGAGGAGATCGAACTCCAAACAAATACTGTAACCCAGTAAAAAAAATTAGGGTTCAAATCCTTAAAACCCAATCACAACATCAAAATCAAATTTCACTTCAAACCAATAATTTTTCCACTATCTCTGTTAATTTCTCCTCCTCCAGGATCAATCTCATCACCTTGAACCACTTGTGGCAACAGAGATGACCAAAAACCCCATTTACAGTAAGACTAGAACTGCACTTTGATTTTGATGTTAAAAATTGTAATTTTACTTTTATAAATCATAATTCTTCATGATGTTTTGAGTCCTAATCCTGAAACATTGACATATAATGTTTTATATTTTCACTTATATAATTCTATTGCTCTGTATTAATACTTCCAGGCAATACAAGTAATAACCAACTTGTATAAATTTTTAAACTCTATTTTTTTTATATCCTAACAAACAAGTTTGTATTGAAGTATAAATATTTACAAGGATTATTATAAGATGGAAAATGGATTTTAACAAAATCCATACTGCAAAAACTAGATACTGACAGAAGCTTATACACAGCATATTTATTCATACCCATCACATATTAATTTACAGAAATGCATTGCAATTACACATAAATCATTTAAAATTTAAAACATGAACATGCATTAGGTTTTAAAAAAAAAATACTTAAGCTTTTTAAATTTAGAAAGTTACTCACCTGAATTAAAATGCAGAGCCCATATTATTATTTTGAACATGCAGAACATCCTTTTACAAACTTGTTTGAAATGCTTACAGAAAGCTTGAATGCTTTAAAAACTTGCTTGCAGATTTTTTTTATCTTGCATGTAATTGCTACCTTCCAGTTCACAAGAAAAATGCAGGTTCCCTTGCTTCCAGATTTTGAAAAGAAATGCAGACCTTCTGTTTGAATTCTAGATCTAAAAGAAAATGCAGTTTTTCTTGCTTTGTTTGTTGCATGCAAGTTTGTTTGCATTTTTTTTTTCAGTTTTCAGTTTTACAAACTGACATGCATGATAAAGAACTAGAAATGCTTTTGGTACTTGGTTTGAAAATGTTTTGAGCTTGAAAATGAGGTTATGTGCAGGTTACAAATTTGTTCTAGTGTGGGATGTTTTTCTTCTTCTCATTTTTATCTAAAAATTTCTTGATTATGAAATGGAAATGAGAAAGAAGGAAATGAAAAAATTATAAGTTTATATAACTTTGTTTATGATAAATAAAAATTAAAACTAAAATTTGACACATGGCTTGGATTTAACACTTGTTAATTTACTTATTAAATCACTTAACACATGTTAACTTATGTGTCTAAAATACTTACACATGTCTTTTAAGTGATTTGTTATTTTAATTAAGTGTTAGGGAAAGTTTAAACTTAATTAATTAGTTTCTAACACTTAGTTATGGAGATAAATAATTTTAAAAGAATAAAACAAAATATTATAATATTATAAATAAAACATTATACAAATAAAACATTTGACAAAGATACTTTTTAAACATTTAAAATAAATTTATAAAAGAGGTTGTAACTTAAATGAATACATGTTTTTAAATTGTATTTTAAATCCTCATATTTAATTTACAAATCATATTTATTTATCAATATTTTAAAAAGAATAAAACAAACATTTTTATAACTAGTTTTAATATACAAACTTAAGTCAAAATATAATTTAAACAAATAAAGCATTTATCTCATATATTTAAAATCATTTAGTTATTTTATTGAATAGTTTTGAAAAGCTTAATTCAAAAATAAATCACAATTCCCAATTTCAAAATATTAAAATTAGAAAATATGCTACACTAATTAAATTTAGAACCAAACTTATTTATTTGAAAAATATATATATATACATATACATATTATGAATAGAAAATAGTTTATTAACTTATTAAAAATAAATTCACCAATTAAATATTAAATAAAAGAAGATTATTAAAATCAATTCAAATTTATGAACAAAAATAATCAAATAAATTTAAATTTAAACACAGGTTATTAAATTTATATTGCCATAAATTTCGGGATATTACATAAACGTTACAAAAAAAATCTAGGGATCCCGCCCGCCGACAGATGGCCATAGCATCTTGGTAGTTTTGCACCATGTACCTAGGACCTCCTGTGAAAGAGGAGGGTAGAACAACCTTTCTTCCTATCGCATGTGCACTCGTGTCACCAACCGTAATAGCATCTTGCGAACCCTTGTAGAGTTCACATCGTAATGTACTTTGGTTACTCTTTACCCACGACAGTCTGTCTTCTTCAATACATGTTTAACTATCTATAACAAACTGGTGGAAAAGCCCACTACCCCACAACAGAACCGAGCCATCTTCTACTCTGCTGAATAAGGTAGGCGTAATATTCCCGCATTGTCACGGTCGTTCTTTTAGTTTCTAAACATACGTCAAATTCTTTATATCTTATATCACACCTGAAATCATCCTCACTATAAGGAAATAAAAGTGGATATTGCATAGACATAAAAGAGGGTGCTTTTCACTAATCCTTTTGTAACAACCCTGACTCGGCCTTCGAAAATCGGCACCGAATACGACACTCGTATTCAAATGCCGCAGATCCAAACGTCGAATCTGGTTCGTCGGAGCTTATAACACATTAAGTAAATAACACAGCGGGAGAAAAGATAAAATGATACATATGATATACAACATTCGATACAGTATCTGATACAACAGAATGATACAATGAATATCAATATACATCAGAGATATGGTACAAGATAATAGCAGCGGAAAGAAAAGATAACACTAGCAGCGGAACAAAAACTTCAATATAGTCTTCAAGAAAGAATTCCAGTACTGTAACTCTATCTTTAAGGTGCCAATCCAGAAATAGCACGAACTCCCAAATCAAGATGAAGAGAAGCTACTCCATCCAAATGTGATTGCCAAATCCTAAGGCAGAAAGCTATCGAATCTACACCTGCTATCGATTATCTGAAAAACCCAATTCTAGACTGCCCGTGTTGAAAAATTGTGGGCACCCAGAGTTTAGGAAAGGAACAATAAACTCCAGGTCAGTCGGGGGACTGGTATGAGCAAACAAAAACATTTGGTCTTTTAAAACAAACAAAAGAATTTAAATTGGAAATCCGCAATGTTTTTTTAGAAAATGAAACTACCATAAGGCCTCCCGCCACACACACAATGCAAACGCAGACTTGGAGTAGATTTCTCCTTATGATAGTCAAATATGCTTAATATGAGAAAATTTCTTTGATATTATTACTATAAGTGCAGAGTGTGGAAAACATTTCAAAAGTATAATATAAATCCTAGCCAGCATAGGCATTTCGCACTTATGCCTACTATAGCTACCATGTTCAGTAGCAGGTTACCGCCACATTCCATGGCAGGTTATACAACTAAAACCGTACAGGCCGCGTATTGTTTTGATTGGATTTCCAACAAATGGTCAGGCTAAGGAACTTCCTACTGTCCATGGGATCGCCTCTGGCGGGACGTCCCGAGAACCTAACCGGATCTATGCCAACACAAGGCCGGGTTACCTCTGTAACTAGGTAACTACTACTCGAGCATGCCATCCCCCGGTCCTTTGGGACCTTTATCCGAGGCGCCTCAAAACCACAAAGTAATCACAAAGTAATAGATCTACAGTATCCACATGAGTAAGTATCTGGGTTCCATACCATGATACCACCCTTTTCCAAAAGGGAATGACAAACCCTAAAGGGCGCGACCCTCATACCCTTGTCGCATCTTTCCCGTTTCGACCATTTCCGGGGTGTGAGGTCCTGATGCAGTCTCGTCCACAAAGCTACGCTTTATAAAAAAAAAGCCATGCTTTGATCACAAATGATCATCAACACACAGCAGCACTTAGCATGCCACACTACCAAATTGGGAATATATCACTGATAAATATCAACTACATAACCTCTGAGCTCGTACGTCTCAGAGAAGGGTGTTAAGCTAAGAGAATAAATTCTCTGCCACCAAGCAGAAATGTATTTGATAGAGATCAGTTTAATATCTCAAAGTGTAATGTCGGACATACAACCATACAAGTCTGTTCCGGATTCGAACAGAACCGAAGGCACTTCCGAAGAAGCCCTTGCAATATCCGGGTATCCTCAATCTCGATCGGACTTCCCAACGCTTAGGAAATCTCTATACCGTAGCTACTCGGTGCAGAGACAATCAATAGGTTATCCTAACGTTCTTGTAGACACCCGGTCTTCAACACCGGTCTTCAACACCAGTCTTCAAATGCAATCCATAATGTCGTATCACTATTCGGAATGGGCTATATGACACAAGGTCCTCTCCCGGCTAAACCGAATAGCAAGCGCAACATTTAAAAACATATGGATATGGAATTTCAGTTAAGTCACAACTTGAAATTCCAAAGTTTTTTTCTTTTAAATGGTTAAACAAATTACCATTTTAAATCTTTAAATAAAAAGATTCATTTCACAAAGTTCTCCTAGTTTCACAAAGATCATCCATAGATTTCAAACAATTTCCATTTCAATTGGATTTATTCCTTAAATCTTCAAACTAAAGATTTAATTTACAGCTTTCAAAACACATTTCCAAAGAGTTATCTATAACTTAGGGAACTATTTCCATTTTAGACTCGAAATCCTTCTAACACGAATTGGAAATTCATTTCTTATGCGAAAGCTCTTATTATTTGAAAACATATAGTTTCCGTTTCAGAAAAATTCAATTATATTTATACGAGTTAAAATCTTTGGGTTTAGAATTTAAATTCCCAATCAACGCTTTTAAAATAGTTTAAAAACCCATTTATAAGTTGAATAACCCTTTTGAATCATAGTTTCCAAGCCATAGAATTCAATCCCAAATATTGAATTCAAATTCAAATCAAATTATTTAAATTTCAAAACTCAATCAAGTTATTCAAAATAACTTTTATTTTTGAAAATTCATTTTCAAAGTTCCAATTCTATTTCCAAAACTATTTTGGATTCAAAAATTCAATTTTAAAACAATTTCAAAGATCTGTGACTTAACCATTTCCACGTGCAATCCATATTTGTGTGTGTATAGTGTGGTCCAGGGTTCAACACAATAGTGCACAACATCATCATCACAGATTCAATCATATCGATAAGCGGTATATCCCATAACGCTTATCTTTATTCACAGATTCATAGATAAGATGAATTTATCAATCACGAAGATTCACCATTACGATTCGATGTGGGTTTCGGATAACCAACTGGAATCCGACTCCCTATCGCATCGAAATTTCAAATGTCATTCCACAGGTCAAGGGGTTTTCATATTCATATAACAATATATACGTTACAGATATAACGGCTTATCACAAAACATTACATTGCATCACATCACATAACAAATACATCAATCCATCACATAGCATCTAATAACAATCAAACCTCTATAAGTAAGATCAGTTAATTGTTTGATTCAAACCAATTTTAATTGCTTAGGAATAATTACTAATCCTGGTTAATTTATCATTAATAAATTATAAATCATTTTGATTAACTTTTCTTTAATCATTAATTAACCATTTATAGTAAATTAATTACCCTTTTATTGTAATTTATCAACCTTTAATTATTAAGAAATTAACCTTTAATTATTTAATTCACCATTAAATAAATTATCTTTAATTAATTAATCAACCCTAAATTAATTAATTATCGTTAAATTAGTTATCCTTATTTAATTACAACAATTGATTAACCTTAAGTTAATCACAAGATAAATTAATTTTTAATTAATAACATCCCTTAATTACTTTCACAAATTATTAACCTTTAATTAATAAATTTTTTTCTTAATCACTTTAATTAATTATCCTTTAATTAATTAATCTTAATTAAATACATTTAAGTCTTTAATTACTTATTTAATTAATCCAAATCAATAATTAATTAGATAAATAAATTATCCTTTTCAATTAACTTAATAATTTAATGAATTTCAAATCATTAAATCCTCATTAAATTTTAAGAAAAACATTATCCTCATTAATGATTAAATTTATCATTAACAAAGTATCTTAAACCATTTTCTTTCAAATTTATTTTGAAATTTCCATTTTTACACTTAAGAAAATGGGTACAATTTAAAGTTAAAACAATTTGAAACACATTTTGAAATCTTAAGTTAAGGAAATACTCATTTTCTAAAAGAAGTTTAAAGAAAATTTAAAACCAAATTCTTTTTTTTCAAACCATTTTAAATCATACTTTAATATTTAAAATTGTCAAAACAATTTAAATTTTGAAACTCATAAATCTCCAAACCCAAATACAAATCATTTTTGATTTCTGGATTAAAATCTTTGATTTAAATTTGAAAAGACAGGTTTTAAAAGAAAACCTGAACCAACATTTTACCCGAGTTGCCCTTGCTTTACTTTGAGTAAAACATCCCAAAACTTCGAGTCACTCACGATATTGACTCGAGAAAAACTCGAGTATTTGCCCTCTGCTTCAAACCAAAACACTGACACAACCCACTACCACGTGCACATGCCTCATCATCGCAGCGAGCTCCGATCATCATCGATGATCTCCTCAGGTCAGCGAGCACCCCCGCATCCCATCATGATCAACAAATCAATCTATACTAACTCGAATTCGAATTCGGGTGTTCAACTTCAAACCTGGAACCAAGATAACAACGCCTGGCACCACCTCCTCAAAACCTGAAACCGCCTCATCTACGATCCCCCGACCACCATTGCCTCTGAAACTCCGGCCGTACCCTCGTCAACGACCAAACTTCCACCACCCAAAACCCCTTTACACTCGATCAGCTATAGAAGAGGAGATGATCGAAATATCAAACCTAGTTCAAACTAGGGTTGCACACCAGAATCGACGACTGCTACTTCCATCATGAATTAAAAATTCATCTGTTATTTTCGTGATGATCTTCCTCATGCCCACTCCCTCCAGGGACGACCACGACTCACCCATCGTTGCCGATCAATGGCAATTGACAACAAACCCAAATTTGAACAAATTCGATTATCTCAATGATTTTAGGCTTAAAAATCATGAATAAAATTTTAAAATTCATAGATTTTGATAACAAATCGATTTATATACCTGAATCAACGAATTATTCAGGTTGATTTTTTGATGTAGTTTAAAATTTCACTGTCTTTGTTTTTCTACATTTTCCAGATAATTCATAACCAACATACTTTAACTATTCTTAAATCTTAGTTTATATTTCAACAACATGATTCATTCAAATACTGAAGGTTATTAGAGATTGATTTAAAGAAAACCTGAGTTTTCTTGGATTAATTCAAAAGCCTGTAAAACTGTGAATAGAAGCTTCATCTCCTATTTTCCAGACATGTACAGAACTATGTACACATACTTGCTGATATATATGTGTATATATACACATGCATTTATCATTTCCAAGGCATTTTCATCACAGACATTAGAACCAAGAGAATAGTTTTATAAAAAAAAAATATGAAGTTGCTCACCCCTTTTTTCCCGGATAGTTTTATAAACAAAACATTCTCAATTATATATATATATATATATATATATATTTTTGAAACAGATTTATGTTATTAAAATCATTTCCCAATAAGGAATCAAAGACTAAAACTTATTGGAGATGAAGGGATTTGATTCTTTAAATTATTTGTTAGCCTGTGAATTTAAAAAAAATAGGGGTAAGTATGTTTGTTTTGTTAACAAACATACACAGACTCATTCCCACACAAAAAGGCATACATACTGGTTGATATATCCACATCACACAAATTTTTTCAATCATTAGCATCACAGACAGAAAAGATCAGAGGAACTGGTTAAAAAAATCAAAAATTTGATCACCTGTTGAAGTCTGGATAGAGACATGCTTTGAATTCTTGTTTAGATTGTTTAACTTGCTTCAGATCTGAGGCTTGATCTTGTTGTTTGGATGATGAGACTTTACTTTTTTTTTGGTTATCATTTCCTCAGATTGAAAACAATAAAGCTAATTATGGTTTAATTGCTTCGGATTTTAAAAATTCAAATTATGGTTCCTTGAATTACCTGAGAGATGAAGCAGAGAAAGTTGTAAGTTGAGAAAACTGGGAGGTATGTTGGTATGATTTATTTGAATTGCTTTTAATTGAATTTGCTTGCCCCCGATCTTTGCTTTAGTTTTTTTGAATTCTATTTCCTGGTTTGTATATTTTTTTCTCTGCCTGGTTTTGATTTTAGCTGCTTCAGGTTGTTTCAGGCTTCAGGCTTTCCTTTGCATGACTTCAAGTTAAAAATCTTAGTTTGTTGAAAGCTTTACCTTGATTGATAAAGTTGAATTCAATTTGCATGTTGGATTTAGGCTTCATTCCAGGTTGAGATTGATTTGTATTCAATTCTGCTCTGACTTATGATTTGAATCTGATGTGGAGCCTAAACCTTTGCCTTTTTGTTTTTAGGTTTATGTTTTTTTTTCTTTGCTTGAGTGATGATGTTTTAAAGCTTGTGAAATCTTTTAAGGTAGTGAACTTCAGATCTTGGAGTTTAATAATTTAAAATTTTTAGGAAGTTGAAAGGGTTTCTGAATTTTTTTTTGATTATTTTATTTTAACAAAGATGTTGAATGCCATTTGTAAAAAGCAATGATGAGAAAAAAATCTTGTTAATCTTCCTACACCATCTCTCATGTGTAAATATTTACATTTGTATTTCTTTTTCTCAAGTCAAAAAAAATTCTATTGCTTTTTATTTTATTTCCACATATTCATTTTATAAATAAATACATCCTTTATCTAATCTTATTTTATACTTATACAATTTTATAACAATGATTTAAAATCTAATTACTCATTACTAACAATTTTATACATGTGTTAGTTCTTTGATAATATAAAGTTAATAACCCAATATTTAATAAAAATCAAATCCCAAATTAAAATTCATTTATCTAAATAAAGATACATCCTATCATATCAAAAATTCAAATACAATTTTGTTTTATTCCAATTATTCAAATTATTTTTCTACTAATTCAAAAATTAATTTCAAAATATTACTTCTAAACCAAAATACATGCTTAATAAAATAAATAAGTAAATTTCTATCAATTTCAAAAATGTAAATTTTAAATTCAATTTATTCTTTAAGATTTCTATTGTTGAATTCTCAATTAAAAATTCTATTCTAAAATACATACTTTTATTAATCTCTAAGCCTTTAAATTCTACTTATTCTCAATACTTTATTTTTAAACCCAATATTTATTTGTAAAATACTTATTCTTAAATTTTTAATTCAACATTCTATTTAAATGCTTTTCTCAATTATAATTTATTTGTATATTTCAAACCCAAACAAATTCTAAATAAATTCACAACTAAATCAAAAAATTTATATTAATTTCCAATTATTTTCAAAATTTAATCCCAAAGATAAAATAAAATATTAAATTAATCGTGCTTAAAAATCAGGAATGTTACACCTTTTCAGTATCCCATTCCTATCTTCAATAAAAACATCACGACAACCACACAAATCCACATTTGAGTTATCAATCAATGCTGCAATCTCCGGCGTAGTTGGTAAATTGTACCATCGTCCATCCCTGTAACGCCTCTCTAACAGTCTGACGGTGATAGGCTGGTATTCTAACGCGTGAAATCTATCTCTAGCCATCCTAGACACTTTGGCCAACTCGCTACAGAGGTTGAACATGCGTATTAAATTGTTGACGATACCCACATTTAAATATTGTGTCACACTTTGACCACACAATGAAACCCAATTATTGACTTCATTACTGGTGTCGTAGAAATATAACTGAGCAAATTTTGGTTTACCCATCATCGACAGAAGTGAGCCAATTCGATGATGATTCTGACCATTCAATCTAAAAACATATGGACCACGACCATTGTTTATGGAGTTATCAACATTCCCACCCATTGACGTAAAAGCCAAAATAGAATTATAAACTCGTATATGTTGCTGAAATTCCTTTGAAACAGATCCTCCGTTGTAGTCCAGAAGATCCATTAAAAAATTGGGGGCTGGCCGATAGGACGGCAGCTGAACCTTTCCCTTCGGACAATATATTGAAAATTTTGGATTTGAATTTGTACTCTCCTTTTTTACCCTTTCTTCAAACCAAAGCAATGCCCCATAGTACGAACATGTACACGTAGGGGGACCAAAACTGTACACGAAAAACATTTTACCTGCATATTTAACAAAAAAATTTAGAAAAGGTTTGAACAGTCAATGTATTTTATACTAACCAAGTTATTGTGCGTTACATACGCTGCCCGTAATTCCCAACTGCAAAAAGATGGGTACATTGTGAAGCAGCAGACACAGGCATGCTATTCCCACATTGAGCTAAGTCAAATGATGTCGGAAATGAGTCGGTGGGACACCCCATCAGGTTGTGGTTTTCTGCAATAACAGATAACAATGTTAAGAACATTCAAAACCTGTAATAACCTGCAATAGAAACTGTAAAGGAGACGTATGAAGTTCTGTCAATGTCCCACAGCAGATGAAGAATAAAATCATTCATACCTATAGCTGCCGTCCACATTTTTTTGTGCCTCAGTTTTCGATGTCTGTGATGGCGATTTATCTGACAAACTTCAAACATAGAACAACATTTCATTAATGGTCGTGTATACTATGCATAGTCAGACGAAAAAAGGTAGTAAAATTGTATTAACTCTGGAGACGGTAAGATCACTCGATAGAAATCAATTTGATGGCGTCCTCCTCTTGCTGTCGACAAAGAAAGTCAGAGAAATTATGCAGGGACAAGTCTATGAAATCATGATAGCAGTGGCTGCACCACATCCATCTGGCTGTATGATATCATTTTGCCCGTTTCCACCCCAGCAGCAGTCTGCATCTCGCTCTTGCAGACTTGCATATCTGGGTTTATAAATTAATTCAGCCTCGGGACAGGTAGAGCAATATCAACATGACAACTTGTAGAATGTAAAGAAACATTAAGATAGTTGTAAACGGTAGAACAGTGTGTACAAAGATGGTATCAAAAGCATGCGTACCGACCACTGACATGCACGCGTGTGCAACATGCTAATGTCTAACATCAAAATCAACCATCCAGCCTACCGACGCTGGATATGATGAGTGCGCTGAGTCGAGGACAACTGGTGGGAAACAAAAGGAGTTTTTTAAAAGTAACAGTAATAGTTATACATGGTTAGACCATAAGGTGGAGAAAGGCAAACAAAAATAATAAGACAGAAAGAACAACACGTGCAACGTTCACCCAGTTAACATTAAGCCCCTAAAGTAGGTGGAGGTTGAAAGCAGTATAACAAATAGAGAAGAAAATTGTCATTTTTTTAGTCGGAAAAAATAGGCATGTTCGGTATGAATAAAACCATGAAAAACAGGTAAGACATATGTAGTTGGACCTATAGATTGTGTACTCATAAACCTTATTTCCTGGACCTATAGACCGAGTACTCAGAAACCTTGTGTACCAAGAAACACCTTCATCGTACAGAGCGGTGGACAACTACTATTAAGCAGAGTTAGCATTCGAAGATACAATTATTCAAAGGGACTTGCGCAGAATTGACATTAACAATTGTACCTTCAGTCCATAATCCGTGCGTAGATTAACTGGTAACTGACAAAAAATAAAACTGGGATGTACACGCTCCTACCATAGTTTTACTTAACTGAAGCTATATATTTGTCTAAACTACATGCAATATTGGTCTGATTTTGGTTGGGGAATGGTGGATACGTCGTCGGCCCCATATAATCTGCACGAACTATTTTCCCCCTCTCTAGTTTTCACCTTGTTATCACAATTTCCAGGTTAACCACGTTTAAAAAAAATTGTTATCATTTCCGCCAATTTGTTTGGGACATGAACCAGTTCGTCATTATTAGTTTTCTTCAATAACTAAAAGGATGATGGTCAAAAATAATAATACTATACATGGGATACCACGGCACAGCTAGAAGTAGAATAATTGCATACAAATCACTTATTCTATGAAATTGGAATGAGGCCCATGCGTAAGTATAGATGGCAATGATCTGTCCTTGAAATAACAAATGCTGACACTCCAACCACTGAATATGATATAGGTAGATCAAATCATTGGAATGAGTATATGAGAAATCACAGTTGACGTTTGCAGTCTGAAATTGATATATTGAGAAATTATTAAAACAAAAAGTTTATTAAGGAACGTTTAAATGGAAAATGCACATATATCACTGAATTTATATGAAAAGCATTCTGGACGCTAAAGCGTGCTTATTCACACTTCACTTAAACTGAAAAGACGAGTCACAGCTGTTGAGGTGTAGTACAGAAAAGTAGTCGATTCAAAAAGTAAAAAAAGGGAGAGGAATATAAAAAACGGTTACCAATTCAGCACGGTCCAATAATGTAACGACCCGTAAATTTCGTGGATTTAATTTGGTTGAATTAATGAGCTCTTGTAATTAAATTTAGTAAAAAAAAACTTTAGAAACTAATATTGAAATGAACGCTAAAATAAAATATATAAATGGTGACTTAAAACCTATTTACTAGCAAATTGACTAAATTTCAATAAATGAGATGGGGTAAGTATTATACCTGGATATAAATTTCATATAAAGGGAATTAATTAATATGTTAATGTAAATTAAGAAAGTATTGGAATAAATGATATTCCATTCATACTTGTAAGCAGTTATTATAAGTTGCATGTTGAAATGGTTGATTGAATTGGAATTTAAAATTTAATTTAAATGAAAAAAATATAAAGGTTTACAATAATAAAAATTTAGGTAATAAGGTTAGAACAAGTTGATAAGTGGTAACCAAAATAAGGGAATAGTATTAATGTATATAAAGTTGAAACAAATAGGATATAGAGAAATAAATGTAAGCATTTAATAAATTAATTAATGTGGATTTCAATAAATGGTAATCGAATAAAAGTCAACGTTCAGAAAATTTGTGTATACACGGGATTTTTAACGGTGATTGTTAAGTAATAAACCTATAAAGGCATGTAAAGGAAATAGGTAACAATCTATATGTTGTTTATTTCATTTTGTATGTTAAATTAAAATTTGGGAATCAAATCTCAATTAAGGGAAGTTAAGAGGTACGTAAATTTGAAATAAAATCTAATAAATATTACATTAATATGGAATGTAGTATAAATGGTTGGGGATTGTCAAATTTGGTAAAAAGGGATTGGACATAGGAAATTTTGTTAATTGAGTTTAAAATCTTAATTAATACGCGTAATTGACAAGATTCACATTTTTATATAACCGTTGATACAAATCTAAGATGTATATAGAAGTATCAGTGTAATGAAATGTAAACAAATGTTAAGTATGCTTATAGGATAAAGATTATTTGAATAAAAAGAATGGGAATCAACACTCAATTATTTATTTAAATTTAAATTACGATAATATGATTTATTGTAATTAAATGGATTTACTATTAAAAATTTCGTAAATATAAATTTAGATGAAATTTGGAGATATGTACGTAATAGATATGAATCCAATGGTAGTCTCATCTATTGGATACTAATAGATTGAATAATTAAATGAAAGTCGATTAAAAGGAATTTTTGCAAATTTAATTTATAATTTGCGAATATAATGAAATTGAAATTTAACGCTGAAATGAATAAATTTGTTAACTCTAAATTTACATCTGGATTTGGTTTAATTAATACGAGGGATTAAGAAAATAAAAGTGATAAAGATTGTCAATTTCAGAATTTAAATAGGAAATTTGATTTAATCAATTTATTGTAAATTTATTTAATTAATATAAAAACAGTCATTTTGGCCACTGACTCGGATTTCGACGAAACCAGTTTCATCGGATCCGTAACGGTGAATTATTATAAGATTTCAAGTTTTGTAGCGATCGGGCTTGCCGTTTGATCGTACGGACTCGAAACGCCTTGAAATAAACGCAATTGAAATCAATTGAAATCAATTTGGAAAATATTGTTTTTACCATAACTTCTTCATACGATGGAATTTGGACTTGAAACTTTTTTCATTGCGTTTAAAATATTTTAAAACATCTATTTTGATATATGGGTTGACCCAATTTCGTTCCGGCGTAGAAACGGGCTTTTCGGGCCATTTAGCGTTCAGCGCGTATACTAATCCGATCCATCTATTATTTTTCAGCCTTGTCTATATATAACCCGTTATAAACCCTAACCACTACTTATTTTCATTTGTCTATACGTACATCTCCTTCTCAACTCCTCATTCCAATGGCAGAAAAAAACCTAATTCCCAAATTCTAAAAATTAATTTCAATTTCAAAAAAAAAAAAATCCAGATCTGCAGCCACTTCGAGTCACGCTTCGAGTTTCAGAGGCAAAAACGCGGTATCTACTTCAGGTCAGGAAGAAAATGACTCGGGTCGCTCCGGGTCGTTTTGGTAAAAACTCCAAGCAAGCACCGAGGATTTGAGGCGACGCACTGAAGTCGAACCCGAAGTCGACACAGGACCATAATTTTCCAATTTTTCTAACTTTTGCATACAATCTCGGATTCACGAGCGGTTTATTTTGCTGGGATTGTATCGGAATTCTAGACATTTTGGCGTTGGTTTAGACGGATTTGGAGATTGTCAAATTTTTGGGTTTAAATTGAATTTAGATTCAATTTAAATTCAAAAGGTGAGTATTTTAACCCACTCAGAACTTCTTAAATTTCTTATGCTTGTTAAATTGATATATGATGTGATTTGAAAATTTCTTTGTTTGTTTGGCCTATTTTTAATCATCATCTCAGTTAATTGCATTTATTTAATTAAATTGTTATTTATTATTTATTGCATATTAACTGCCAGTTAAATTTATATTTATTTTTTATTGCATATAAACTACCAGTTAAACAGTTATAATTTGTTTTTGAATATAAACTGATAGTTGATACCAGTTATTTATCACCTGTTATATATTGATATATTGTTTGAATTTGGATGATGATTGTGATAAATGGATGTATGATTTTGATGGATGAATGGATGTTTATTTATATTAACTACAAGTTGTTATGCATTTCATTTCATTCGGGATTACGGTTTGAAATGATATATAACTGTAATTTTTATTTTAACTTACGGATTGAAATGATAAATATCCGTATCACTTGACCATAGGATAGAAAATTTTATACAGACACCGTCGGTCTATATATATAATTATTTTGAAAATGACTTCTATGGTTTGGATAGGATATGGTTTAATAAATATTAAATTTTGATATTTTATAAATATTATTTTATATATACATATATAGTTGAATTTAAGCTATGTATAAATCTGTTAAATAAAAATGAATAAGTTGAATAATGGAGTTTGATAATTTATATTATATGATTTAGTACAGGTTTAAGATATTGTATATATATAGAGTTTTAAAGGATTCAAATCAATTAAGATTGGAAGATAAATTGAAAATTTATTTGGAATTGAGCTTATTTTAAAATTTAACTCCATAAGTTGATGTAAACTTATTAAGATTGGAAATTTAAAGGTATGATATTTATAACTGGATTTTTATTCAAGATAAATCAAATGAATATTTCTAGTATAAATAAATTGAAGGAAA
Source organism: Allium cepa (assembly GCA_030765085.1). Classification (NCBI taxonomy): domain Eukaryota; kingdom Viridiplantae; phylum Streptophyta; class Magnoliopsida; order Asparagales; family Amaryllidaceae; genus Allium; species Allium cepa. The sequence continues at coordinate 859,598,662 of CM060940.1, forward strand.
TATTTGGTGATTAGTAATTTAAGTTTTATTTAAAATGATTATGGATTTATTATGTAAATATTTTAGACTAAAATATGGAATAATGTATGGTTGAATAGAAAATTTCCAACCTTAGTTTTGAAATTGTTAAATACTCAAAGTTTGAAATATATTGGAATCGAAGTGTTTTATTGAAACAGAAAGAGAATATATATTTATGGGTTTAAACTTAATTTAAAGTGAATAAATGGGAAAGGCGTGGAAATTATTTACTTTATAAAGTAATTTAAAATAAACTATTTTACATACTGTTGAATATCCAAATCATTCAAGTTTTAGAGGTTATGGATTTAAAACTATGAATTTCGAAGTATTATATTTTGGAAGTTATAATTCAAATGTTTGGTCTCCAGATATTATAAATTTTAAAGCAGTATGATTTTGGAAAAGAAATATATTTGAAATAAAAATGATATTACTGATTTGGGTTTTTATAAAATAATATCAAAATGAGTTGTTTTGGAAATGGAAATGATATCGTATTTATGGGTTTGAAATGGATAATTATATTCTGGTTTTGAAGTATAAACTATTTTTAAAGACCGCGGTGTTATAATAACGTTGGTTGTTGAAGAGACCGGGATCGGAAGTTGTCATGCACTCTGCCAACTCCGAAAACTACTTTAACAACCGTGTAGGCGGTGGAGAAACCAGAATGAAGTAGGATGGCGGCGGCGTTTCCTCTGAGGTAAATACATGGACCAACTCCCGTGAGTTGGCATAAGGTGGCTAAAACATGAGCGATCGACGGGTTAATAAGGTAGCACCTTTGTTCGGACACTTCGCTTCGATACTATACTCTGACTTTGAATTGATTCGGTGGCTACCTTCACTTTTGATTTCTTTGATTTGGGGGAGTTTGTCCGAGGTGGGCGGTAGCTGCGCGCTACGCATTACCACCGAACCGGAAGCGTAATTGGTATATCTACCCTGGCATTGCATAGTTGTGCCGTGTCACCTATCCTATCGCGCCTTGTACGAGTTTGGTTTTCTCCCGTAGCCCGTGAAGTATTTAGGGTAGTCTCCCGATCTGAAGATGCGCTGATACTGGATGGACTACTGGGACTATTATGTGTTAAGGGTTATATGGGTAACCCCTTAATGCTAAGAAAAATGTAAGTTTATTTTACAATTAGACACTATTATAATAGCGCAATATACTACATAGTAAATAGTTTAACGGATCCTTAGAAAATGTAAATCCCGAGCATCTCTTGAGTTACTGCACTCATATTTATTTCTGTTAATTTAACTCACATAAGATCTTTTAGTTCTGACTCGAGCGTTTTTGTCTTTTCAAATTCGCTCGGGTCAGTGCAAGCGTTTCAGGATTTGAAGATTTTGCTCTGGAGGACGAAGACGAAGATTTGTATTACTATTATCTTCTATATTATTCCACTACACCATTTAATTCCGCTGCATTGATATTTATTGGTATGTGAACTCTGATATTTATTGTATAAAGAAGAAGAAAATGTTTTGTAAACAGTTTTATAAACTATATATTGATTATTATATTTTATCCTTCCGCTGTGAGATTCTGTTTTATTTTATTTCTTCTCTGTTTTCTTATTTACCCCATAACAATCCGCCCTTCCGTATGGTTTGAATCGGCACGTGTGTCGATTTGAAGCGTATGAAAAGGCGGGACATTACAAATAAAGTGAGCGAAAACAGAGCCAAGCAGGTTGACTGTATCTTCAATTCGTAAACCAGCGTGCTAGAAATCCACTCGTGCAACAACCGGTATAGCTTCTGTTTACTGAGAAAAAACGTTGGCTGCCTTCATAAGCAAACACCGGCTTTTAAAAATGGAGGTAACTGGTGTAGTCAGAGTGTAATGTAATTCATGCTGATGATCCTTGGTGACACGTAGCAAAATTGTTACCATTAACATTGCAGTAAAAATATACCATAAACATATAAATGAAGAAAATATGGGTAAAGCGTTTGTAGATAAAATCTTGAACAAAAAGTTGAATGGTATCCAAAATCTACCGAAAATATAGGAGACAGCAGTAGTGCAAATCAAACACGTAATGTTAATGACGAGTTGGCATTGGCAGTTGGAGTAAAAATTTAAATTCACTGACTACATAAAATAGGTAGGACTCCCGTGCGGTGATAAAAAATAATCAGTTCACAGTTGACTTTTGCAATCTGATATTGAAGTATTAAGAAATTCTTAAAATCAAAGTTTATTAAGGAATGCTTAAATGCTAAATGCACATATATCACTAAATTTGGATGAAAATAATTCTGGACGCTAAAGCGTGCTTATTCACACTTCACTTAAACTGAAAAGATGAGTCACAGCTAGTGAGGTGTAGTACAGAAATGCAGTTGATTCAAAAAGTCAAAAAGGGAGAGGAATACGATAAACTGTTACCAATTCAGCACGGTTTAAAAAAAGCAAGCGAAAATAGAGCCAAGCAGGTTGACTTTATCTTCAACTCGTAGACCATCGTGATGGAAATCCACTCGTGCAACAACCGGTATAGCTTCTGTTTACAGAGCAAAAACGTTGGCTGGCTGCAAAAGCAAACACTGGCTTTTAAAAAAGGAGGTAACTGGTACAATCAGAGTGTAATGTAATTCATTGATGATCCCTGTTGACATGTAGCAAAATTATTACCATTAACATTACAGTACAAATATACCATAAGCACGAAAAATGAAGAAAATATGGGTAAAGCATTTGTATATAAACCGTTGATCAAAAAAATGAATGGTATCCAAAATCTACCGAAAATATAGGAGACAACATTACTGTAAATCAAGCATGTAATGTTAACAATGGGTTGGCTTAGTGGACGGAGTAAATATTTAAATTCACCGACTACAAAAAACAGCTAGGCCCCCTGTGCGACGATAAAAAATAATCAGTTAATGGAAAGTTGAAGTAGGTAGAAAATTGTAGTAATAAATTAGGTAAAATAGTTTGGATAAACCGTAGAGGTTTGAATCTGCTAATGGAAAGTAAACTAATTATTCATACGTATATGCACATACATATGCGCATGGATAATTTTCGAAAGAACGATTAACAAAGTACAAACAGTTTATGATAACATCAATTTTTTATTCTTCTCTGATGAGAAACAGCTCTAGTGTTTGTAGAGATGGACGACAAAAATTAAGAAGAAGTAGCATTTAAAAGACATAGTCAGTAAAAGGGACGTGTGCAAAACTGATATTCGAAGTTGTATCTTTAGCTCATTACCCTTGCATAGATTGAGTGTTAATAAGCAAAAAATAAAAGTGAAACATATGCACTACTATACTGTTGCCTACATCAAACTATATAGTCATACGTAATGCATGCAATTTTAGAGTGAATTTGGCTGGGGGCTGCTGGATTTGTTTGTGGATCTATTTTCGGTCCCATATAAGTTGTACAAAATGCTTCTCGCTCTATGGTTTTCAGCTTGGTTTCACAGTTTCCACTATAGCCCTACCTGAAAATTTTGTTTCTTTATTTCCTCTAATAGATTTTTGTCATTTGGCGGTTCGTTGTTATTAGCTTTGTTCAAAGACTCATTTGATGATGCTTCAAAAATAGCATCCTGTGTATGTGATTTCGCGGCACATCTAAAACTATGGTACTCGCGTTTAAATTATGCATATAGCAAAATTAAAAGGCAGCCTATGCTGCATTATAAATGGCAGCGTTCCGTCCTTGAAACAGTCAAATCTCAAACCCCGACCATTGAATGTGAAGTTGGAGCATAAAAAACGTGGAACAAATATAAGAGGAATGACAGTTGTCGTCTGTACTTTGGAATTCAAATAGGTATAAAATCTCATGTACCGAAGGTTGATAACAAACGCTCGAATGATAAATAAACGCATTGCACTTAATTCATGGGGAAAGCAATATGGGCAGTAAAGCGTGTTTGTTCGTGCTTCACTTAAACGGAAAAGAGGATTAACTTATTGTACTTTAAAGTACAGATATGGATACATGTGGAGAAGCAGATAAAGATTAAGTTGTAGGAGAAGCAATACGGAAATGCATATGTTTCAACAAATGTAAAGTGGAAAGGGATGTGGAAAACTGTTACCAAATCAACACGCATTTAGTAATTGAGGGAGGACATCAACACGCATTTAGTAATTGAGGGAGGACATAACCAGGCAGGCTGAATGTAGTTTCAACCGTTAAACCAGCGTGACGTGAATTCAAATGCACAAAGATCGGTATAACTTTTGTTTAGACAGCACGGATGTTGGTTGCCTGCAAAAGCAAACAGTAGAGTTAAAGGAAATTAGTAGCTGATCCAACCAGAGTCTTATGTGAGTCATGTTGGTAATATTTGTTAGGAACTGGAGATAGTGGTTTTGATGACAACAACCTTTGTAACTTATTTTATTATAACTTATATACTAAAACTATTGTCTAGATATATATGAATGTTATTATGTAGGATATATATAAGGTAGGTACTGATTATTGAAGACTGTACAGTATAAAGATCAAGGATGAAGAAATCAAGTTTGAAGACTCATGAGTATCAAGATCAAGATTTCAAGATAAGTGTCTGGTTTTGTTAAAACTTCATAATAGCATGGAAATCTTCATTCCAAATTTCAATTGGGATGGAACCCATTTCACCTTCTTAGTGGCTTACAAACCCACGACAAGTAGCTTACAAACCTATGACAAGTGGCTTACAAACCCACGAACATCCTGGTTTTGTACAAGTTCTCGAGTCCTAATGTGATGAGATATTCTGCAGGAAGAAGCTTGCAAAACTACTTCAAAATGGTTTTCAAAATTATTTCCAAAACTGCATTTCAAGATGTTTTAGCCTTAAAATATTCTTTGTTTTTGTTTTTAAATAAACTCTTGTTTTAAACTTCGTTTGTTTTTAAAAAAAATATCTTCTTGTTTTTAAATATTCTTTATAATATAAATATACTTGAGATTTAAAATCAAATTTATATATGCATTCTAAAAATATATTTTTCTACTCTTCTTTATTATAAAACATAGGAAAATTAGTTTATTTTACTCCAGAATCATTTCATCTTGTTTTCCTTTCAATACCATTTTCAAAACAAATTTTACATTGTTTTTAAACTAAGGGATGTCGACATCATGGGATACCCCTTGTCGACATAGTGGCCGTTAAATTCAAAATTTTCAATTTTCAAAAGAAGTGTCTATTCTTTTGAATCTCTTCACGAACAGTTATGACCGTTACTGGTCTATAAATTGCCTTCACAAACGAATTTTTTAACTAACTATTTTCTTCACTCCTTCTCCACAATTTCGTTTTAAAATTTTCGTATTTTTAAGATCGTGCTGAAATTCTACCGAATTCTCAAGTGAATCAAATTAGAATCTCATTCTTGTTTGATTCTCTGCCCTCTCTCGAAGATCAAAGTGCTATTCAGAGTTATAAGATCAATTTGTGATCAAAAGTTTATTGAGTCTCTCTATAAGATGTGGTTGTGCCTAGAAATCAATTGGGTGATCTTGTGTCCCGTAAATCAAGAGAGTTTGCCCCAGACTCGAAGACAGGAGGGTACCTCAAGGCCTTTAGAAATTGAGGATTCTAATCTTGACATTGGTATAATAAAAATATGTACAACGTGTTTGCCTTGGTGCAGGACTGGATGTAGGGTAACTCCGAACCAGTATAAAATCCGGTGTGTTCTTTCTTTTTACTGCTTTTTATTAACTTTCTACATCTGTGTTTGATTCTGTGATTGTTCTATGATTAAGTTCTGCATTTTTTATATCATAATTTTTCAATAAGTCCATACAAGTCTTAAAATCCATTAAACACTATTCACCCCCTCCCCTCTAGTGTTAAATTAGCCTTAAGATCCTTAATCCGCAATTTTTTAATTGGCATCAGAGCATAGGTTTTCATAGTTTTCCTAATCTGAAACTTGAAAAGTTAAAAATGGCATTTTTAGGGAATTTTGTTAATATTACTTTAAATTTATGCATTTCATCAAAGTATCATAAGTTTGCATATAGTTTTTCGGAAAAATCAAGTTATCTACCGAATTGCTTTGTTATGCAGGAACATAATGTTACATGGCTTTTGAAGAATCAACAAACCAATGAACAAACTGTGCAAATGGAGAAAGATAAATGGATACTTGATAGTGGTTGTTCAAGGCATATGACTGGAAATCCCAAGATACTCAATGACATTATATATCAAGACGGTGGATTGGTCAACTTTGGAGATAACTCAAAAGGATATGTGATTAGCATCGGTAATGTCGGTAATCCTAAAACTGCTTTTATTTCTGATATTTTGCTAGTTAGGAATTTAAAATATAATCTGCTTAGTATAAGTCAACTATGTGATAATGGATTTAAAATTAAATTTGAAAAAGATAAGTGTCACATCGAAGATAATAAGTCAAATATTATCTTTGAAGGAATTAGGAAGAAAAACATTTACATCCTTGGTATGAAAGTTTCAAATGATAATTTATGTCTTTTGGCTAATACTAGTGACCTTTGGATTTGGCATAAAAGATTTGGTCATTTAAATTTCAAACTGTTATCTAGGTTATCGAAACATGACTTAGTTAGAGGTCTTTCCAAGTTAAACTTTAAAGTAGATGGTATATGTAATGCTTGCCAATTAGAAAAACTTAAAAAAAGTTCATTTAAATTAAAAGATATGATTTCTACTTCTAAACCTCTAGAATTACTTCATTTAGATTTATTTGGTCCATCTCAAGTTCAATCAATTAATCACAATAAATATGTTTTTGTAATTGTAGATGATTATTCTAGATATACTGGGACAATTTTTCTTAAACTTATAGTGATGCTTTTGAATTATTTAAAAATTTTGCTAAAAGAATTCAAAATCAACTTTCTTTAAAAATAAAAACTATTCGTAGTGATCACGGTGGAGAATTTAAATATGAAAATTTTGAGAATTTCTATAATAAAAAAGAAATTACTCATAATTTCTCTTTTTCAAGAACGCCACAACAAAATGGAGTGGTAGAATGTAAGAATAGAACGATTCAAGATTGTGCTAGAACAATGATTTCTGTTAGTAACTTACCTAAAAACTTTTGGCAGAAGCAGTCGCTACAGCTTGTTATATATTTAATAGGATTTTAATTAGACTACTAACTAATAAAACACCATATGAATTACTTTACAATAAGAAACCCATAGTAGCTTATTTTAAAGTTTTTGGTAGCAAGTGTTTTATTCTTAATACAAAAGATAATTTAGATAAATTTGAACCTAAATCCGACAAAGGTATCTTCATCGTATATTCTAATAGAAGTTAAGAATTTAGAGTTTATAATTTAAGAACTAACACTATTGAAGAAACAATGCATGTATCTTTTGATGAAAATTTTAAACATGTTGTACAAATAGAAGATTAAGAAGATTTTGTAACTTTAAATGATGAACCTAATGTAACTAATCGTGAAATCATTCAACATAATAAAAGAATTAGGCTATTAAAAGATCATCCTATAGATAATATACTAGGAAATATTAAATCTATAGTTAAAACAAGAAATCAACTAAATAGTATGAGTAATGCAGATTTTATATTAACTATTGAACTTAAAAATCCAAAGGAAGCATCATCTGATGATTCATGGATTCTTGCTATGCAAGAAGAATTGAATCAGTTCACCAGAAATGATGTTTGGAAACTTGTTCCTAGACCTGAGGATAAAAGTATAATTGGAACAAAATGAGTTTATAAAAATAAAATGAATGAACTTGGTGAGGTCGTGAGAAATAAAGCTCGTTTAGTCGCACAAGGTTATTGTCAAGAAGAAGGAATTGATTATGACGAAACCTTTGCACCCGTAGCAAGACTAGAAGCTATCAGGATTCTACTTGTTTTCGCATATTACAATAATTTCAAGTTATATCAAATGGATGTTAAAAGTACTTTTCTAAATGGTTTTGTAAAAGAAGATGTTTATGTTGAACACTTTCCACTTTTTGAAGATAATAAATTTTCAAATCATGTATATAAATTAAAGAAAGCTTTATATGGTCTGAAACAAGCTCCTATAGCCTGATATGAAAGACTAAGATCTTCTTTACTACAATCTGATTTTGAAATTGGTAAAATAGGTACAACTCTTTTTATTAAAAGAAACAAAAATGATATTCAATTAGTACAAATATATGTAGATGATATAATATTTGGATCAACCAATAACATAATGAATAAAGAATTTTTAGATATAATAACTAAAGAATTTGAAATGAGTCATATGGAAGAACTAAGTTTCTTCTTAGGACTTCAAATCAAACAATTAGATAAATGAATTTTCATTAGTCGAAAAAAATATGCCAAGGATTTAATTAATAAATTTGGATTGACCACTTCTAGTGGGAAACCAACTCCAATGGCAACTAATGTAGCTTTAAGTAAAGAAGATAAATTAAAAGATGTTGATCAAAAATTATATAAGGAATGATTGGTTCGCTGCTTTATATAACAACAAGTCGTCCTGACATCATGCATAGTGTATGTCTCTGTGCAAGATACCAATCTCAACCTAAAGAAAATCAGTAAAAGGCTGTTAAAAGAATTTTAAGATATGTAAAACATACTTTAGATCATGGTTTATTTAAACCCTAAAAATGATGTATTTGATTTAATTTCATATTGTGATGCTGATTACGCTGGTTGTAAATCAGACCGAAAAGGTACAATTGAAACTTGTCACTTTCTAGGACATTCTCTGGTTTCCTGGTTTAGCAAGAAGCAAAACACTGTATCCTTGTCAACAACTGAAGCAGAATATATATCTGCTGCTTTGGCTTGTTCTCAAGTTATATATATGCAACAAACTTTAAAAGATTTTGAATTAACTATAACTAAATCATCAATTTATTGTGATAATACTAGTGCAATAAACCTATCTAAAGATTTAACTCATCATGCTAGAACAAAACATATTGATATTAGACATCATTTTCTTAGAGATAATATATGTAAAGAAGTCATAACTTTGAATATATTAATACTGAAAAACAAATTGCTGATATATTAACCAAACCACTAAATAAACAAAACTTTACTAAATTTAGAAGAGAATTAGATATATGTTCATTAACTGAAATATAAATTATAAATAATATAAGTATAGTTAATAACTAATACAAATAAAATTTTCTCAAAAATTGAACTGGGCATGTCGACATGACCCATCCCCCTATGTCGACATACAGGCCGAGATTTTCAAATTTAAATTTCTCTCTAAAATTAGTTATTAAGTTATATATTTATACATTTCGATTTTTACTCCTTTTCTCTGTTCGATTCTCTGTAATAAACTTCTAAAACGGTAAATTAATGGCTTTCTCTTCTAATAATAAACCTTCTTCATCCACTTCTCCTCATTGTGGTCCTTTGCAACGTTCCACACACGTACGAGTCATCAAATTACAAGAGAAGATGAAAGATTTGCTTCAAATGATGATGGAAATTCAAGTATATTAATTAATGTTCTTCTAAAAACAATCTTTGGTGCATAAAATCTTGAATTCCATTTAAATTAGGATGCTATATTTAACTCATACATAGTTATTATTCTTATGTCATATGTTTGTTTATCTCATTTTCTATTAAGTTCAAGGTTTATAGGTCATTTTTTGTTGATGACAAAGGGGGAGAAGTTATATAAAATAGTAAGCTTGGAGTAAGAAGGAATCGTTGGTGTAAGGGGAGTTATGGTATGATCGAAGTGGTAAGTATATTTTATGAGGTTGTCATCATCAAAAAGGAGAAGATTGTTAGGAACTGTAGATAGTGGTTTTGATGACAACAACCTTTGTAACTTATTTTATTATAACTTATATACTAACACTATTGTCTAGATATACATGAATGTTATTATGCAGGATATATATAAAGCATGTACCGATTATTGAAAACTATACAGTATAAAGATCAAGAATGAAGAAATCAAGTTTGAAGATTCATGAGTATAAAGATCAAGATTTCAAGATAAGTATCTAATTTTGTTAAAACTTCATAATAGCATGGAAATCTTCATTCCAAATTTCATTTGGGATGGAACCCATTTCACATTCTTAGTGGCTTACAAACCCACGACAAGTAGCTTACAAACCTATGACAAGTGGCTTACAAACCCACGAACATTCTGCTTTTGTACAAGTTCTCGAATCCTGATGTGATGAGATATTCTGCAGGAAGAAGCTTGCAAAGCTACTTCAAAATGGTTTTTCAAAATTATTTTCAAAACAGCTTTTCAAGATGTTTTAGCCTTAAAATATTCTTTGTTTTTGTTTTTTTAATAAACTCTTGTTTTAAACTTCGTTTGTTTTTTAAAAAATTATCTTTTGATTTTTAAATATTCTTTATAATATAAATATACTTGAGATTTAAAATCAAATTTATATATGCATTCTAAAAATATATTTTTCTACTCTTCTTTATTTTAAAACAAAGGAAAATTAGTTTATTTTACTGCAGAATCATTTCATCTTGTTTTCCGTTCAATACCATTTTCAAAACGAATTTTACATTATTTTTTAAATAAGGGATGTCGACATCATGGGATACCCCATGTCGACATGGTGGCCGTTAAATTCAAAAGTTTCAATTTTCAAAAGAAGTGTATATTCGTTTAAATTTCTTCACGAATGGTTATGATCATTACTGGTTTATAAATAGCCTTCACAAATGAATTTTTTAACTAACTATTTTCTTATTTTCTTCACTCCTTCTCCACAAATCCATTTTAAAATTTTCATATTTTTAAGATCGTGCCGAAATTCTGCCGAATTCTCAAGTGAATCAAATTAGAATCTCATTCTTATTTGATTCTCTACCCTCTCTCAAAGATCAAAGTACTATTCAGAGTTATAGAATTAATTTGTAATCAAAAATTTATCGAGTCTCTCTATAAGGTGTGGTTGTGCCTGGAAATCAATTGGTTGATCTTGTGTCCCGTAAATCAAGAGAGTTTGCCCCAGACTCGAAGACAAGAGGGTACCTGAAGGCCTTTAGAAATTGAGGATTGCGATCTCGACATCAGTATAATAAAAATCTGTACGAGGTGTTTGTCTTGGTGCAGGACTGGATGTAAGGTAACTCCGAACCAGTATAAAATCCAGTGTGTTCTTTCTTTTTACTGTTTTTTTATCTACTTTCTGCATATATGTTTGATTCTGTGATTAAGTTCTGCATTTGTTTATATCATAATTTTTAAATTAGTCCATATAAGTCTTAGAATTCATTAAGCACTATTCACCCCCCCTTTTAATGTTAAATTAGCCTTAAGATCCTTAATCCGTACTCCCTTTCAATATTTGGTTGCAGGTAAGTAAATAGACAACGAAAACGTTGCAGTAATAACATGTTAGACAATGCGAAAAATGAATTAAACAAAGATGAAACAGTTGTAGATAAACTTAGTAACAGCACTGGACTGTATCCAACATCTGTCGAAAACCTATGAGATAGCAGTAGTGCAAATCAAGCGATTAATGTCAAAGAGGAGTTGATAATAATAAACGGGGTAAAAATTTATAGGGCAACAACTACATATAGTAGCGACCAGCCCAGTGTGATTATGGAAAACATTAATAAATGAAAAGTTGAACTGAATCGAAAATGATATTAGCAAATTAAGTGAAGCAGTATGGATAAACCGTAACTGTTTATTTTTAATTGTTATTTTAACCTGCATAGAAAACCACAGAATACCATACCGTGGTAAATATTAACGTATTAAATGTTGTACAATGTAACTGTAAACAATAGTCAATAAAAGTTTAGTTCATGTCATATACATACAATGATTAGTAATTCGTTTGATAGGACAACTGATCAAGCGGACATGCTAAATCATGTACAATGTAACTGTAAACGATAGTTAATAAAAGTTCAGTTCTTGTCATATACATACAGTGGTTAGTAATTCGTTTGCTGGGACAACTGATCAAGCGGACATATCACGTCGTATTAAAAGTAATACACCATGTAACAACTTAAATTGAATACGTCTTAAACTGAAATTCACATCAAAGCAGTAAGCGAGCTCGATCAGGTACGACCCCCTTTTCCTATCATAATTATCTTACTGTTCCACCTAAGAGTTGAGTTAGATCATAAATATGTTCTCAGCTGTAGAATTACCAAGTAAATCAAACCAATTTTGGGAATTTTAGGGACAGCAGAAGGTACGGATGATAACAGGAAACAAAAAATGATACATGCACTACAGGGAAGGCTACAGTCAGTCAAATAATAGTTACCAGTCGTGCAAGTATTAACTGCAGGATAGGATACCTTATCGTTTAACCATCGAATTTAAACAACACGTGTCTAAGCGACATAAGAAGCTGGTAGTGCTACACAAGCTGTTAATTATGATATACTGAGGTGATTTGGTAAGGGCATACAGAAACGGAGAGGAGTAGAGAATTTTTCGGTCCTCACCAACAATGTGATGCTATCTGAAGACAGATACACAGGTAGTAATTTCAGCTCACTTTCTCAGGTTACACTGAGAAACTAATAGTATGTTGAACCTCAAATAAATGACTGATTACTAACATACAACGACTCGTGCACCATATGTCGATTTAAGTAATCATCGGGACGAAGGAACGGTAAAAAAAAAAAGGAAGAACCAAACATATCTGAGCCATACAGCCATCAAACAGTTAGTCGAATAAGTCACAGCAGAAAAAATAAAAGGGGGAAAAATAATAAGCTACAATTAAAAAAAAGTTTTCTTTAACTAAACTGCAAGCATAAGTCTGGAAAATCGTCGACGTCAACAAATTGGTTTACACAGACATCACATTAACATTATATACGACTTGAAAATTAGAAGACGTATATTCACGAGCGAGTGGTTGGATATCCAAAAATTCATCGTAAATGGAAAATAAATCGAGATAAATTCATCAGTTCGTAGGGTGCAGATAAAATTGTCAGATTCGCGGTGGTAATTGGAATAGAAAGAAAGAGTAGGTAGTAAATCAATCGGGAAAGAAGAAAATAAAACTTCAAAAACGCTGAGGAAGAAAGAGGTTACCTGCACATTCGACCGAGCGGTCGGGAAAGGAAGGGGCCAAAGCAGGCCATATTCTGGTGGGCAGTCGTCCTGAAGATTGGCAAGTGGAACGTGAAGGTTCGAAAAGGCAGTTGGCTACATTAATAGATGAGTGGAAAAGGATTCCAACGGCGGTGAGTATTTCGTGGGACGGAGTGACGGGGAGGGAGGGGAGAAGCCGATGGGTCGGAATAGGAATGGTTGCGAAGAGGGGCGGAATTTGGCAATACCACGTTGGAGAGTAAAAAGGGAAATTAAGTGCGAGGAGGAAGTTGCCGGTAGAACGAGGTGTAGAAGTTGGAGATGTGGTAGAGGGGGAAAAAATCGGAAAGCGGATAAGAAATGAGTATTTTGAAATGAGAAAAGAATCCACGTCAGTTTGGAAAAGTTACTGCTTCAATATAAAGTAATAGATAAATAACCCAGTACTTCAAACCATAGAATTTCATGCAAACAACTGTAGTAGAATGTAAAGTTAAAATCAATTGTTCATTAAGATAGTCATACTATCCATCTTCAAAGCTAAACAGTGAGCAGACAAAAATATAACAAAGCTCAAGGAAGTAAATTGTTACAACTTCGGAGCTGAACGTTGTAAAGAAAAATATAATATTTCCCATGAAAAACCCTGGTTTCCTGACCATCTTGGAACCACTTATATATCACAAATATCATACAACAAATTAGTAATATAATATACAAAAAAGAGAGAGAGAGAGAGAGAGAGAGAGAGAGAGAGAGAGAGAGAGAGAGAGAGAGGAGGCCTCTCTTGTTGGAACAAATAAATAAAATGAATATCAGGAAATGCTTTAAGATATCAACTATACCCCTTGATGAAAGTTGGCATCACAGGGTTCAGTTATATCTGGTCACTGGCCTTCTGTCATTTGAATGACTGCTAGGGTGAGAGACGGATGCATGTTCCTCTAATCTTTTTCCCTGTGTGTATTCATTAATAACAATTAGTTTATTTCTAGATAATAAGAAGAACTACTGTATTCATTACTCATTTTTAAACTGAGCACAAGGAAAGATGGCATCACAAATTATCCATCAAAAAGAGTTATTTTAAAACGAAGAAAAAGAAAATACACAGGTTATTAACATAATTGATAAGGAAAAAAAGCCCACCATGATATGTCGAGCTTAACATAAATGATAGAAAATAGAATGTATGAATAAACAAATAACTGGTATTGATGATTTAGCAACCAATTTAGGAGTATGCAGTAAAAAAAATATTTTTCTATCTAGCCATACTACCTACCATAAGTCTATATTTCAACTAATACTAAATGAAAATCATGGTATTGCGACATTCCAAAGATCCTATTATTGGCGAATATTTAACAGTATAAGATAAATATTTATCTAAGTTGTTTGAGACTGTTCTCAACATATCTTCACTTTAGGTATATTTTGAACTAAAAATGTGGACATTTAAGCATTTCATGTGCATTTGACCAAGGCATTCGGGCAAAACTCGAATTTTTGGATATTTAATAGGCATAAATTTGAACGCTCATGTCTATATGAGCGCTTAAGTAAAAAAATAAATGACACTATAGAAAGTGATATATCTTATGCAGATCACGCTACATTTAATGTCCCAATGTGAGACTAAAAAAAGGAAAATTTATGTTTGAAGTAAGCTTGGAAAAATCACTTCTGATGTTCATTTGCCAAGAATGAACCTTAAACTTTCTATTTGTGTACAGTGAATAAGAAAAACGACTTACTTCACCAAACAAAATGTTGTCCATCTCGAGCATGTGTACCACGTTTCCCATTTTGGGCCTCTTATGAGAATCGGGATCCACGCATCTAAGTGCTATTAATAGGGCTCTTTTTAGTGCCTTTGGAGATGGCCTTTTTAAGATCTTAGGATCCAATACTTCTTCAGATCTTCTATTCCCAACCATGAGTTTTAGCCACTCTACCAAGTGTACCTAGATTAATTTGAAAGGAGGTAATGTAAAAACATCTGTATGTATTATAAATTATAATACAAATAAGAAGATAGGGACCTCATCTCGTGGTCTTCTATAATCCACAGGAGTTCTTCCTGAGATTATTTCCATGATTAGTACACCAAAGCTATACACATCACTTCTCTCATTCAACATTCCAGTACTAGCATACTCAGGTGCTACATAACTGTGTGATTACCAAATAAGTTAGTCCACACATATTTATACGTATTTTACAAAGTGATAAAATCATAAAAAAGGACGTTTTCTCAAACACCCTTCATAAATTTCAAAATTCACTTCAGTCCCTTTCCTAAAAACGTTTCACGAAAAACCAATGTAATTATTTTCAAAAAAATGCAGTCTACACTGCAATTTTTTGAAAAATAAATATTTACAGTATAGACTGTATATTTTCGTTAAAAATAATTAGAGGGGTGTTTCATGAAACCTGTTTTTTAAAAGGGTTTGAGAAAACGTCCTTTTTTAAAAGGGTTTGAGAAAACAAAGGATAATATGTCTACTTATCAATGTTCTGACATAAATTTGTATCGAAGTGGAACTCAAACGGTTCGTCATTTCTTTGCTATAAGCTCTATTTTTTTCAAAATAAAATGGAGTTGATTCTACATAGCTTTGTATTAAAAGATACAGAGATAGAGGCTTGTTCTAAAATTGTTAAACTGACCCAAATGTTCCCATAACACGAGTGGTGACATAAGTCTTCTCAGAACCCAAGTGTTTGGCAAGGCCAAAATCAGAAATTTTAGGATTCCACTGCTGATTTAGGAGTATATTGCTTGCTTTTACATCTCGATGCACAACTTTTGGTTCAAGGCCTTCATGAAGATAAGCTAAGCTGCAAATCACAAGTTTTATTAACCACGCATTGAATGGAGATATGAGTAAAATTATAACATAAATATCCAAATGTACCCTTTCGCAGTTCCAAGTATAACATTCATTCGAATTTCCCATGTGAGTGGACTAACATCGCCTACTTCTCCATGGAGCCATTGATCAAGGTTGCCATTGTCGACATATTCATAAACAAGCATTCTAACAAGAACATACATATAAACAAAGATTCAATACATTTTTGAAATGAAATTCTGTGTGAATTTATGAACTTAACTTTAAGCAATAAACCTGTATTCACCCTCGGCACAGTATCCAAGTAGCCTGACTAGATGTTTATGTCTGACTCTTCCGATTGCTTCCACTTCTACTTTAAACTCCCTCTCTGCTTGACCCCTAATAAAATTCTAGTGCTTGATTATAAAATGTAATATAACATTAATGTTTTTTGCACATTTAGTATCTTGGATGATAAAATGTAACTACAAATTTTTAGTACATTTTAGTATCTTAGATGAATGAAAAAAACTAATGTTTTTGGTTTGCCAAAGACTTTTTGTCATCTAAAGGGAAAAATATGGAAAATGTAAAATTGATTATATTAGTATCAAAGCAAGTCTATTCTAACTTTTTGTGCTCTTGTGTAAATTTTAGTAGTATAGAGGCAAATTCATTTTTCTTTACTCCAGAGGAGGTGCAGGTGCAATGCTACTAAAAATAAAATTGAAAAGCCTTACCTCATATAAATCAGAAAGTAATAATACAAAAAATGTTTCAATGTCACACAAATTGTATAAATATATAAAAACAAAGTATGCATTATGCCAAACTTTGGTATGAAACAAAAAAGAAATATTGTCAGTGTAATATGATTTCAGTAACAAAAAGACCGAAATATTAGATAATAAAATGCCTTCTATTAAAAGTATCCAAATTTGATGAGTTCTAATATTTCGAGATATGCATAAAACATCAAGTTTATTTTTTCTAGATTGGAATTGTTTTATTTTTTCTGAAATTGGGTACTCATGTGGTAGTATATGGTTGTACTACAAATCTTATGTAGTATATAACATACTATAAGTCAACATATGTTCAATGGTTTGACTCATGCTATAATGGACTCGAACATCATGGACCAAAGCCGGCGTGCCTAACCACTAGAATAGTGGTGTTGGACTGAATCGTTCTATTATTTCTTCAACAAAGGAAGAAATTTTGGATACTATATGATTTAATTTTTATTCTCGCAGTTTATGCATATCCTTTGGTAGCAATGATCTGATTAAAAGCAAGTATAAAGTTGTCATTTAACATCCATTAGAGTTAGAATATAGAATATAGTTGTAGCCTTACCGCTATTTTTTAACATGCAGTCAGATGTTAGTCTCTAATTGAATCTCCATTTAAAAAAAAAGCCTATATTGCATCCATCTCCAGTTAGATATGATTAAAGCTTTATATTTTGTTAAATCAAAAAATAAAATGGCCTAAAGTAAATTTTTACCTTAGCATGCTAAATGCACAGGAAACCAATGTTGATAATTAAATATCAAATCCTAATGTTACTTGCTAGTCAGGGAATATGCAAGATCCATTTTGTAAATAAACAATACGAAAATGCAGGAACAAAATGATTCAGCCACTTATATGTACTGATCAAGTCAACTTAATTATCAAAAAGAATATTTTTAAAATTCACTATATTTGAAATGTTGCTTGAATTATAGATCCACACTGTAAGGTAAATGATCCTTCCAATGTCAAAACATATAAATCTTTCTGCCATATTATTGTTTACCTACATAATATGATTTTTGTTTTTTGTTTTTTTTGTTTTTTTTATAAAGCAAGAAGAATTAAATTTTCAGGTTGAGTACAGTATTGCTTCACCAGCCATGATATGTAAAACTGAATGAAAATACTTGATTTTTCTCTTGCTTGGTCTTCTTCAAAATTGAGTATCAAATCAAGGTTTGCATCTTTCAACAAACAGTAAACAATCATTAAATGGTAATGATAAACAAAAAGATATGTTAAAAACTAACTTATTGTTTAGCAGATTCTTGACAGCAATTTCAGTTCCATCAACCAAAACACCTTTATAAACAATGCCATAACCACCTTCACCAATCACATTCCCTTCACTCAACCCATTCGTGGCCTTTTCAATCTCTCTTAACGTGTACCAGCACCCCCATCCCAAGTGCGACACTTTTGGCTGCACCTGCGGTGGCGGAGCAACTTTCTCCTCCACTTTCTCAGCTCCTTCACCTGACTCTATGTCCAAAATCAAATCTTTCGGCTTCAATGGCGTTGCTTGAACTGTTTGCTGCTGCTGCAAGACCTTATTTTGATCGGTATTTTTTGCTAAGTTTGGTTCGAGTCTGGATTTCTTGGACTTTTTCTTGGAGGAAGAGGAGGAGCAGCAGCACAGAGAGAGGACGAAGAGGAAGAGGACGAAGACGACGCCGGCGACGACGCCGATGACGACGTAGAGGCGGAGGTTGAAGACAGACGTGCGTTTTGAGAGCTCGCGATTGATTAGTGAGTTGCTCCATATCGACATTTCGAAGAAGGGAAAAGAAGGGTTTGGATCTGAGTTTTGGGAAAGCGGAGAGTGGAGAAGATGATGGATAAAATAAATGGACAGCTGTTTACTTTTGCTTTGTTTGTGTGTACTTTTGTGTACAGTCTGTTGCTATTGGATTTGGAAGAGAGAGAACTTAGAAAAAGAGAGGAAGGATAAGTTTTAGCCGTTATGAACTTGCGTTATTTTTCAAAACAAGTGCATGTATATATGGGGTTCTTAGGCACAAGGAAGAACTAGCAAAAAAATTTAGTCTGAGAGACAGCAAGTTTGTTTTTTGGTCTGAAAGACACTTTATAGTGTAAATCACAGAATGATAGTTGTAACTATCATTTTCTGTTTACACTATAAAGTGTCCTTCAGACCAAAAAACAAACTTGCTGTACTTGAGACTAAATTTTTTTGGAACTTTTTCCTTTTGCCTATTTTCCTGATATATAAATATATATATAAGTATGTAAATTTAGTCTCTATTTTTTTAAAAATAGAAAACATAAGGTGTTTTGCACTTTTCTGACAGAAAGTGGAAGCTAACTTGCAACTTTTATCAGAAAAACGCAAGCTAGTTTGCGCTTTTTTATTTTGAAATTTTCAAAAAAATTTAAATTTTTGAAAAGCGCAAGTTGACTTGCATTTTTATAAGAAAAGCGCAAGATAGTTTGCGCTTTCTGATTTACAAAAAACAGGAACTTAATTTACATCATTATTATCATAGCGACTTTTCTTACAACAACATCGAAAATAGGACCTTCGGTGCAAAGCCTTTTATTTATTTCCAATTGGCAAGTTGCCAAAGATTTTTCCGCAAAATAAAAGTGCGTTTGTTTGTATTTTTAGTTTTAAGTTTTTGTCTATATAAATGACAGAAGATGCATATATATTATCGAAAACTATCAATTTATAAAATAAAATTCACATAAAAAATAGAAAACAATTTTTTTTTTTTGTTTTCAAAAATAATAGAAGCACGATAAATAGTCTATCATTTCGTCGTCCTTCCATCACATCCGTCATCACTTCACTTTTTTTACATTTGACATATATATTTGAAAACAGAAAAGCCAAAATTCGTTTTTAAACCGAGTAATATCTAAAATTTCCATGTAAATTTCAAAGGTTGAATTATACAAATTATTATTTCAGGAAAATAGCACGAAAGATAAATTTTATCACGTTTTTAGCTTCCAGTATCGACTTTCAATTTTTTAGCATGGATGACAAATTCTACAACTAATTGTCGTAGAAGGAGTTTTAATGAGAAGGACAAGGTCAAGCAATGAATCTAGACAATGAAGGAGTTTCTCAACTCCTTTAATGATGATGCTGTCTCGATGGGGTTGGCTATGAAGTTGGCGTCGACGGAGGTTGGTGTGATGGCAGATCACGACAAACGGCTAGGGATTTGAGAAACGTGGGCCAAAGTCCTTTGCCGATACGGCGGCGGCGAGTAAGAATGAAGAAAAGATAACTCTGATGGAAGCAACGATGTGGTGAAATTGTTGTTTGAGAGAAGAAACAGCAAATTGAGGAAGAAACAACAAATTGAAGAACAAGAAAATAATTTGAAGTAACGCTACTATGTAGTATCATTTTTTTCTTCTCATAATAAATTGATTATGTTTATTTCTATTCATGGGGTTACAGACGGGATTTTCGACTCTCGAAAATCGACACTAATATATCCACTATATTACATGCCGAGCAATGGAACGTAAAAAAACCTGATAGTTAGGGGAAAAGAAAATGAAGAGGTAGAAGAAAACAGAAATAACGGCACAGAATCTCACAATCGCAGCGGAACAATATATAATAGATACTAACATGTCTTTATACAAAAAGAACTATAATTATTATTTATATATTACACCATCAGAATACAAACAATCAATAACTCAATACTGGACAGTTAGAATAACTTGTCATCGCTAGTGCTGACTATACAGCTTACAATACACAGCGAAATATAATCAAGTACGTGTAATACATCTTCATCATCTGGCTCGTCTACTAAGCTCCATCGCATCCTGATTTGAACCTGAAATACTCGGTTTGACCCAAGCATTATAATAAAATAACGCCCGATTCAGTCTGAAAAACTAGCGTGAGAAAACACACTCAATTAGAACTTATTAGAGTTATCAGAATTATTTGAAAAACAAAGGTATCTCATAAGACCGCGCCACACATGTAACATTCCGCCTTTTTGCACGATTTAAACAGACACACGTGCCAATTCAAACCATACGTAAGGGCGGATTGTTATGGGATAAATAAGAAAACAGAGAAAGAAACAGAATCTCACAGCGGAAGGATAAAATATAATAATCAAATATACAGTTCATAAATCTGTTTACAAAAACCTTTGATTTATTTATACAATACATATCAGAGTACACATACCATATAACAATGCAGCGGAACAATATGAGTGTAGTGAAACCATATTATCTATAGTAATAATAATAAAATCTTCGTCTTCTTCCTCCAGAAATAAAATCTTCAATCCTGAAACGCTCGGACTGACCCGAGCGAATTTGGAAAGACAAAAACGCTCGAGTCAGAACTAAAAGATCTTATGTGAGTTACATTAACAGAAATAAATATGAGTGCAGTAACTCAAGAGATGCTCGGGATTTACATCTCCTAAGGATCCGTTAAACTATTTACTATGTAGTATATTGCGCTATTATAATAGTGTCTAATTGTAAAATAAACTTACTTTTAAATAGCGTTAAGGCTTTACATTTTCCACCTTAACACATTTATATATTCTCATAGTCTATACAGTACCGTAATCTCCCCCGTAATGGGCGTCGTCAGAGGGCACTCCATAGGTATGGTACAAAACAAAATCGTATAAGGCGCGCTAGGGTAGGTGACACGGCACAACTAGGCAATGCCAGGGTAGATATACCAATTACGCTTCCGGACCGATGGAAACGCACAGCTGCCGCCCACATCGGACAAACTCCCCACATTAAAGAAATCAAAAGTGAAGGTGGCCACCGAAAATCCAAAGTCTGAGTATAGTATCAAAGGGAAGTGTCCGATCAGAGGTGCTACCTCATTAACCCGTCAATCGCTCCTATTTTAGCCACCTTATGCCAACTCACGGGAGTTGGGTCCTCGTATTTACCTTTAAAGGAAACGCCGCCACCAACCTACTTCATTCTGGAATCTCCACCGCGTACACGGTTGTTAAAGTGGTTTTCGAAGTTGGCAGAGAGTATGACAACTTCCGATCTCGGTCTCTTCAACAACCAATCGTTATTATAACACCGCGGTCTTTTCAAAATAGTTTATACTTTAAAACCAGAATAAAATATCCATTTTAAACCCATATAAATACGATATCATTTATATTTTTAAAACCCCAAATCAATACGATATCATTTATTTTCCAATATATATTCTTTCCAAAATCATAGGGTTTCCAAAGTAAAATATTTAGAAATCAAACTCTTGAACATAATATTTTCAAATTATACTACCTTGAAAAACATGGCTTTGAAACAAATTTCCATCTCTTAAATGGTTAAATATTAAACTACTTTTATAAAACAAAATAGCTTCTTTAGATTTCACAAATCAATTTCAAATATCAGTTTACACTTCCATATACCATTTCAATTCTTATGTTTCAAGGCTTTAAATATTTCACCATTCAAAAAAAAACAACTCATTTGACAAATCCATATGTATCAAATTCAATTACTTCTTATTTAGACTTGAAATGTTTACTTAATGAATTCAATATAATTTAAGTAAAACCTTTAACTTCACGTAACTGGATAATCTTTCAATTTATTAAACTTGATATATTCATTTAAATCACTTTACACAAAAATCAAGTTATAAAAATCATACCCTTTAAAAATTAATAACCTTTTTATTTAATTCCAAATTTTACTCAATATTCATCTTCCGACCTTATTCTCATTTAAGTCAATAAAACTCTAGAACTTAAATTTTAAATAAATGCTTAATCGTATTTGATCTTAAAAATCAAACTTTATTTTATAATTCAAAACAATTTATACAAAGCTTAAAAC
This sequence comes from Allium cepa, assembly GCA_030765085.1. Taxonomy (NCBI): domain Eukaryota; kingdom Viridiplantae; phylum Streptophyta; class Magnoliopsida; order Asparagales; family Amaryllidaceae; genus Allium; species Allium cepa. The sequence goes on from CM060940.1 coordinate 859,621,233, forward strand.
CGAAAATTACTATATATAAATAACCTTTATTAATAACCAAATCAAAAACCCATAAACCATATATATATATATATATATATAGCTTTGCAAAAACCATAGAAAAACATTTCAAAAAAATAATTTTATATATATACCGCGGTGCCTGTATAAAATTTTCTACTATGGTCAAGTGATACGGATGTTTATCATTTCATTCCGCAATTTAAAATAAAAATGCGGTTGTATATCATTTCAAACCGCAATCCCGAATGAATGAAATGCATGATAACTTGCAGTTTATACAATATAAAATATAGCATCCATTCATCCAAATATCAATCATCAACCATTATTTGCAATCATCATCCAATTTAAACAATCATCGATATAGAGCATATAAATTATACAGGTAATAAATAACAGGTATTAACTAAGAGTTTATATTCAATAATAAATTTAATAACTGTTACTAGCAGTTTATATGCAAAAATAAATTCAAATTTAACTGTCAGTTGATATGAAATAAAAATTTAACATAACTATGACTGGCAGTTAATATGCAAATAAATAAATTCTAACTGTCAAATTTATATGCAATACATAAAATAAATTAACAGTTACATTAAATAAATGCAATTTAACAGAGAAAATGAATAAAACATACTAAACAGTCATAAACAAATTTCTACTCATATCTAAAATTAATTTAACAGACATAAAAAGTTTTAGAAGTTGTGAGTGGGTTAAAACACTCACCTTTTGAATTTAAATCGAATTTAAATTCAATTTAAACTCAAAAATTCGACGGTCTCCGAATTGGTCCAAACCAGCGTCAACAGATCTGGAATTTAATTACGATCCTAACAAAAAAAATCTCGCGTGAATCGGACTACGTATGAGAAAGTTATTCGAAAATTTCGATTGAAACAAAAATTAAATAAAACAAAATAAACAAATATACCCCATCACCATGCCACGTCACAGGCCACGTCCTTCTTCTCAAATTCGAGCGCACGCTACAGCACCAATCAAAAAAAATGGACAGTACCAATAGATTACGCTCTTCGAGAATTATGAATATAATTTTTCTGGAATTTTTAGAGGAGTTTGAAATATATATTTTTTTTATTTTTTTATTTTTATTTTGGACTGTAATTGGATCTAGAAATTTTGCAGCCATTGGAAGAGAAGAAGTTGAAGAAAAGAACACACAGAGAGAAATGAAGATAGATGGAGGCTAGGGTTTACACAGCCTATTAATAGACAAAGTGAAATAGGATAGGTGACACGAATCATAAACGCGCAAAACGGTTGTTGGCCCACCAGAATATTTTATATTAATTGGATACGTTACAGATTAGTAAATAAATTAATTTCTTCCTCAGACATTTACATTGAACTTTAAACGTATTTACAAATGTAAATTCAGATGCTTCATTTATAAGTTTCATTATAAATTCACAATTTCATTAAATTCCAAATTCATAGATAAGTTTCCATTTTCAACTAAATTTTCTAAATTACCGTAATAATTATCTTAGATTTTTATTCATTCTCAATAGATTTAACTATTGTAAATTGACTAAGTTTTCATACTATAAAAATCCACATTTCTATGTATATATACATTTGAATTCCCTACTAAAATATTTTATTTATATTTCGCAATTACTTCCAATCCATTTTTTTTGGCATCGCACTGTTACTTAAATAAATAGCCTATACCAACACTAATTATCATTAATTTGAAAACGGGTTACCAAATTTTGGATTTTATTAATAATTATTATTTATTATTTCATTGTTTATTCAAATTTAGACAATTTAAGATGTTTCTTAAATGCTGAGTACATTATTAACTTCAGCGTAAAACTTCAATTTTGTTTTATCTACAAATTATAAATTAACTTTGCAGAAATCCTTTAGTTGACCTTTCATTTAATTATCCTATCTATTGGTATCCCATAGATGGGAATTCCTAAAACATCTCCGAATTCCAACTTTAATTTCAATCACATAAAATGTTCATTCAGTTTCCAATAAATTCAATAAATTCAAATTATCATGTTCTAAATCCAAATGAATCCATATATCCTGCCTTCCATTCTTTTAATCTAACTAATTATCATATTCTGAATAAAGTTTACGTTATTTCCACCTATAAGCTACAAATAACAATGAATGTTGCATTTGATTTAGATTCTAAATAAATTGATGGGTAATAATTAATAATTCTCACTATTGCCCGATTTATTCCCATTCATGCTTAAATTACCACCAAACAATCATTAAATTTGCCTATCTTTTATTGATTCCATAAAATCAATTTGCCCTGAGTTAGTTACTGCATTTATCAAATTCCAATTTCGCAATCACCTTAAATAGATAAATTGGTATTGCATTAACATTTAAATTTATTAGCTTATGTCAACACTATTAACATTAATTGCAATGTATTACCAATTTTAGTCACTACCCTAACTACTAACTCATATTAACCTACATTATTCCCAAGAATTTCATTGGTTTTTCTTATATTAAATTTATCAACCATATTAATTAAGGTTTTTTAAAAACAATTAATAAAATTACCTTTAATATATACAACTTAGCAATCTATTAAGCATGGTATTATATTTCACGTAAATGTACATTTAATTACATTTATTACAATGTTATCCAAATAAATTGAATGATCTAAGTATATAACTCCTAATATCCACCCATCTTGCCTTAATCCCAAATAACATACAAATTAAACTACCCTTAATTTCAATTAACCATATCATTACTTTTTATATTCCAAACAAATAAATTAATAATAGGTTAATTGAATCAGATTTACAATCCAACTTTAATTATTTACAAATTTTGTCAGTTTGGACAACTTGGTAAATTCAGAATCCTTTAACAACTTCCTACATTAATTTATTTTTGAATAATCCCAAAATTTTCAATATTAAAGTACAAATCCAATTTATCAAAAATTTAAATTTAAATTTCAAGGAATTTATTTATTTAGGTTTAGATCCCGTTATTCACTAAAATTGGTTGGTATTTATTTCATTCGCCTCTTTAATTGTACGTAAATTTCTCATAAATACACCTAAAATTTCATTTAATTCCAACTGCTTCCTAATTTCCATTTCTACGTCTTAACACACTCTATATTAAACTTCTAGACATTGTATTACTTATCATATTAATATAACCTTTATTTAGTGTATTAACATTTATTTCAATTCAAATTCTATCAACCAATTAAACATGTAACCTATTACTATTGCTTACAAATCAAAATATTGCACCCATTGTCATCTTCTGAATGGAATTAGTCTTTATTTCAAAACTTATCTAAATTTACATTGAGAACATATTTAATCCTCTTCGATAATATTAATCCTCAATTTATTAAGTGGAATCAATATATCTTACATAACATGTTTTACGCATAAATTTTTAATTAATATTATTTCAACTTATTCCCCATATTCTCAATAATTACCTAACATAAATCTACGCTTATTTTATTCTACGTTCACACTTCCGTTACTCTCAAATCAATAAGTAACGTTCATATAAATAAATGTTATATCAGTTTCCTATTTATTGCGATATTTTTATTTATTTATTACTGCATAACTTTACTTATTTTCTTCCCATCACTTTAAAATTAATCGTTAAAGTAACGCTTATCAATACGCATCAAATTATTTACCAAATTAAAAGGTTTTGATTTTTTTAGCAAATTAATTGAGAGATTAATTAGGTAATGTATACGAATTGTTATTATACCCATAAATTTACACTTAACTAATTAAATGCCTTACCTATATTCTCTATCTTCCCATTATATTCAGGTACAATACTTACACCAATTTTATTGAAAAATTTATTCATATTACAAACAAAGGCTTAAATTACCATTGTCAAATTAGCATTCAATATATATTTATCACCTTTTATTATTTCTACTAAATTTTTATTACAAAATTCTATTAAATAAATTAAATCGTCGAAATTTACGGGTCGTTACAACACATAAACATGATGGATTTTTCCTTTACGATAACCAAAACATTTTATATTAAAATCATCTGATATTATTATAATGTCTAGAAAATAAATAGAAAATAGCTGAAATGCTTACATCTCATGTTTCGGCATAGTTAGACACAATCAAAACCGTACGGCGCTTATTGAAGAATGAATTTCATACAATGACTAGGAACTGGGGTCTCACCTATCACGGTACACATCTAGAAAAATATACCGAGGACCTCGCTGGGATCCACTACAGCACGAGACTGGTCCTGTTCCTAACCTAAATAGAACCGAATAGCTTATCACCCTGGGTGTTTCCACCCTTATTGAGAGCTCTTTTTTCATGCACCACCTTATCCATAATTAATAATATATCCAAGGGTATTTAGAAAGATAATAACATACCCAAATTAGGTATGACCCACCTAGCCTTGCTGCATATCCCCTGATTTTCAGTCATTCTGGTTGATGAGGCTTGAGGCTACGATTACCTTTCAAGAACAATTTCACTTAGAGCTCATCGTCCTCAATGAAGATGTTCTAATAGCATTCTTCCATACAAGTTGCCCTGAGTATGGACAAACCAAATCACCGTCTTGACCGTCTTCACGATATCCATTCGTAACGCTCAAATCAGATCGAAGTGGTTTTCGCATAATTAAATCTGATCGCGTCTCTTCGAAAACGATCAACGAAATTGGCTTTGGTTATTTAACTATCAATATAACGTCTGTAAGTAGTCACTAGGCCCATATTATAATTTTTCCAAAATTATTTTCAAAATATATTTATAAGGTACATATTCAAATCCCTTCCAAGTTTCAATATCTGAGACAACTCAAATATTTGTATCTATATGAGGATATTTCAAACCGTCTCTTATTTCAACACGTAGAAAATATTTAAAAGTATATTTTTCTAAACCCATTACTTCCCAACACTTAGGAAAGTTCCATTTATTTCTCTTTTCTCAAAACCCTTAACAATTTATATAGTAAATTCCTTAACTCGATTATAACGAATTCTGTAAGTTCTAAGTTTTCTTAATTAAATCTTTTTATTCAAAAGTATATACTTGTCTCACCGAAATAAGTATATTCACAAACCATTTCCTTTAAAAATATTTGAAGAGCCGTTTAAAATAAACATGGAAAGCACCAGGCGGTATCAACCATGGATTCACGGCTCAATGATTATGTCTCTATCCCAGAAAAATCCAAACTTCACTGCAGACAATCTCTGCCTTCGATTTCTCCATCAAAGTACATCATTACTTTCCGAAAACTTATTTAATAATTAAATATACTTTTAAACAATTTAAATAATCACATAACTTTGAAACAGTAATTAATTCTGATTTATTAATAAAATTCTAATCGATTTACGTCCCCACTTTCATAAATCCATATTTCACATTTCCTAAAAGTAAATCCATTATTTATTTTTAAACCGATTTACCCATCTCACTATAAATTCTTACCGTGAATGTATATCTTCAATTTATCAAATGATAATCATTTTACTTTATTTATGAATATTGTTTATAAATCCCATAGTCTCATTTCCAGTTTACAATGGTTTCACATCACTTAAATCCATTTATAAACTGATTGCTAAATTAAATTCCATTTATAAATCAACTTCTTAATTAACCCAAGCTATATTTCAAAACCAACCTAAATCTCGATTATACTTCCATTTTGAAATTTAAAAATCTTATTTAAGATCCCGTATGTTCAATTTTTATATTTATTTCCAAATTTCCTTCTATTCTCCCCATCTATTAAAAATCTTGATTTTTTAAAACCTTTTATATTTACACAAGTATCACTTAAGAATTATTATTTAAAATCCTTTATATACATATTATTCCAAAATCTATATTTAAAATATCATGGAATAGTCAACTGTAAATTCAAACCATTTATTTTACCCATTTAACTTTTTTTAACTAATCCAAAACTCTATATAAATATTTTACTTTCAAAAATCCCTTTTTAATTTCTTTTTAAATTCAAAACATATATTTATGGTATTTTTAAAATACCACAATCCAGGCCAGTATTATCATAGCATCCAATAAATTCAAATCACATTATAATCTATTACAGATTATTCAAACATATTATATATCACTATATATGAAATTAAATTCAACATTTTTTAGGAATCCAGTTGGACCCCTCCAACATATTTTCCCTACAACCACATATGTTAGTACAACATAAAAATACCAGTCCCGCTTCGAGGTGTGATATAGCGGTAATATAGGGTCGTCCGCTATTATGCGGGATGCATAGGGTCTCATCCGCTCCAATAAGTGGGAAAAATCAATCCAACTACTAATATATACTCCTATATATGATATCACATTCAACTGATAATAATTTATCAATTCAACCAATCAATCAATAATTAATTTTAACTATTTAAAATTAATGCCAATTATCCAAATGAATAAGATTTACTCACTTTTATTCCAATTATCGCCTTCATTCCTGATTTCGAATAAATCTGAACGGCGTTCGAATTTGGTTAAAAAATTTAGAAGCTTCAAATTTTCCCAAACTAGTTTCATTGCAAAGCTCTCGTCACCACGATCGCAACGCAAAAAGTTTCATATCTTTTCGACCTCGCATGTGAGAGTTATACATTTTATAAGTTGATGATAATTTAATTTAAATTTCTTATTAATTAAATTTACTAGAACCCATACTTAACTTGAACACGGACCCAGCCCAACAAAGCAAAGGCTTTCTTCCCCAATCCTTTTACTCCCTATAGCTTCCCTTCTATTATTATTTTTTCCTTTCCTTCTTTCTATTTTTTTTCTTTTATTTTGAACGGCCCAAGGCCCACTATACTATGCTTCTTCTCCCCCCAATCGTCACTTTCCTGATACGAAAGAACCCATGGCCGCGTGCACCTATATCACTGTCACAGCAATCCAATACCCACTTTGAGGAAATGACTTCGTCAACGAGTTTCTAGCGAGAATCTCGACTCGGCCATGCCCCCAATCAACTCACGGATCCCCACATAAAAACGCGATACCCACTTCACATGCCAAACCGTACAGGTCGCGACACCCACTTATGATCGCACACTACCAAACTCCTCCCTCTAGCGCCCCTAGCCTTGACAAACTCAACCCCACTTCCCGAATAGCCTCTTGATGTCACCATCAAGAAACATTCCTAACCCTAGTTTTTTAACCTAATGTCGAGTCTACTAACTACAGTCGAACACTACCAAACAACCATTGATTCGAAGCCTTTGTCCAAAAATGAATTTAGGAATTGTTTTCATGATTTTTAGATTAGTAGTTTGTGAAGTTTTCTTTTCTTTTCTTTGAACTATTCGGCTGCGTGGTGCTTAAAGGAGAAGGAGGAAAACGTAAACAAGAAGAAATAGGCAGATCTCATCATAGGGTGGTTGATTTGATGGAATAGACAGCTGAGAAGAAAGGTTGAATTGACAATATATATATTGATTAATTTCAAAAATGTAAATCTCGAACCCCTATCTAGACGTGTCGCTGGGCGTTTATAATGTCATACCCCTATTTTGAACGCAATAGAAAATGGTTTCGTGTCCTACTTCGATCGTATGAAAAAGATAGCTTTTTGAACCCAATTATTATATTGAATATTCGATATTAAATTCAACGCATTTATATCACATACAACCAAACGATAACTCCAAACGCTACGAAATTTGAAATCCGATAATACACTATTACAGATCCAATGGAAATGGTTTCATCGAAATCTGAGACTATGCCCTAGAAGGCTATTTTTATACGTTAATTTGAACAAGATATTTTTAAAATCGAGAAAACCACTTATAAATCCAATTTAAAATTATACTTACCTTCATTCTTATTAATATAAATTTTATAGGCGTTTAAATTATTTCTATCAAGCTTAAAACTCAAGATCCAATTATTTAAGTAAAACCCAATTATTAAATTATCTCATAAACCATTATACTTGAAGTTCAAGTTAAAAATTAACTTTTAAATATTTAAAATCAATTAAATATTCCAATTTTAAATAACCAAAATCATGGGTCATTACATATGGTGTTATGTTAAGTAGAATTTATGAATTGTAATAATAGCTTTTAAATCTTTATTAATAGTTAGCTTGAAAATGCAATATTTTGGTCCGACCGCGAAGTTCCAAAATTGCCATTTATATACAAGCTCATGAAAAAACTAAAAAAAATTAAAATTAAAAAAGGTAACAAAAAATAAAAACCTCAACACCCTAAATTGTAGATCAATCTCCAAATTATAATTGTACAATTTCAGCTCTTAATTTCTGTTTCCGCAATTTATTCAGTTTTCCTGTCAAATTTTATTGTTGATCGAAGATATCAATTCATCCATTTGTTCGAGTTTTAGTAGTTAAATCATGTATTTTATCCTCTTCCTCATATTACAAAGCGTTCACTTTTTTTGATTTCCATGACTTATACTTTGTTTTACGTAATAGTATTTGTCTATAAAGTTTTTTGTTTACGTGCACTAGGCATAGATTTATGTTGGTAACAACAATTTTTATATTGAATCAAGTGATAGTAAAATCTTTATTAAATATAAATAGACCTAATCGATAGCATGCAATAAAAACTTTTACAATTTTGATCAAATCTTTGGAGTTAATCTTTATTAAATAAAAAATAGACCTAAGATATCCTACATTCATTTTTTTAGTAAAACGCCTTAAATATAGGATTCTAGAAAATGCTACAACCCCTATAAAATTCTATGCCTTAAATATAGGCATAGATTTATGTTGGTAATAATAGTCTTTATATTGAATTAACTGATAGTGAAATCCTTATTAATAAATAGACATAATCGATATCATTCGGTAAAAGCCTTTACAATTTTGATCAAATCTTCAAAGCTAACCTTTATTATTTAAATTAGACCAAATCAATAGCTGCTATTCTACGTTCATTTTCAAGCAAAATGCCTTAAATATAGGATTCTAAAAAATGCTACAACCCTATAAATATCTTATAAAATTTACTTTTCCTCTCCACTCTTGCCAGTCACAATTCAACATTCTCCGTCATTCATCACTTTCAGTGTTCTCCACTCTCCAATGTTATTCGCGATTATCCACTACTACTCGCCACTATTTACCTCCAAGACCATCGTTCTTTTAAAACTTTAGGTAAGTTGAAATCCATTTTCTTTTAATATTAATTTCATATGTTTGGTCTTCTTTACAGCACATTTTTCCGCCTTTTTTATTATTTATTGGTTAGTAAATCCTTACATGTGTGGTCTTCTTTACAACTCCTTTTTATTTTTATTTCATCCCTTTGTTGATATTTGTCAAGTGTAAGAAAGTAATACAAAATTTGGAAAGCTAGGTGGAAAGTTACGTAAGAATACAAAACAATAAACTATGTTATTTACAGACTTTCGTGCATGCCGTTTGTATGTCAATTTGCACTTGCAAATCATGTACTTTTTTGTTATATATATATATTCTTGCATTTCTAAAACACATGCCATTTGTACTATTTAAATGCACGCACGTAGCACGTGCCATTAGGACTTAAATATAATAGCTTTGGTGTAACATTTTTTTGCTATTAGCGTGAACTTCCTCCCTCTATAGATATTACTAAATGTTAATACCACATAAAGGTAGAATCTAGCAAATTTTTTTTTACAAATTCAAAACGCTCTCTTACATATAGTAACACACTTAATATTGCTGTAACGACCCGAAATTTTCGATCCAGAAACTTTCAGATAGTTAGGAAAAGAAGAAAGAGATAGAAGGAGAAGAAACAGAAATACAGCACTGATTCTCACGAAACGCAACGGATCAAATATAATATCAAATAATAACAGTTATACAAAGTAAAACTGTATCAGTTAATTACATTTAAATACATCAGAGTTACAACATATGTACATATACAATCAACATGACTCAGGTATATACAACAATATAATACATCGGAAACACACCATACGTTCTTGCCATCCAGCTCGCCTCCTGAGCTCCAGAACATCCTTACCTGAAATCCTGTAATACTCGGTCCGACCCGAGCATTACATCAAAGTAACACCCGGGTCAGGCTAGAAACCAGCGTGAGTAAACCCATCTAACAAGGAATACAAAAGTATACGACTTATATAAACCCAGGGTAACTTGTATCAATTTACAACTTCACAAGTTGTTATAAACATCACTTATTCCACACATCAATTTCTAAGTACCAAAACATAGATTAAAAAGTTCAATTCGCAAAAATCATTCCATTTCAATCTTTTGATTCCACATATCAATTTATAAAAAATCGAAGTGGTTTCGGGTATTTACCAATACCCGACTCTGATCTCTTCGAATCCAATGTCATTTTAAGCTAAGTTATTCAATTAAATGCAATCGACTTTATTTACCGGATAACACTTTTTCACGGCAATCTATAATTGATAGATAATCACATTATCACTGTCCATCCAACATATCAATCACAAAGCAATTTATATCAGATATATTAACCAATCCAAAGCACTTATCATCATTCAATCATTCATAAGCAAGGTTTATCACGTCCATTAATTACATTAATTAATGATCCTCTAATTACTTCCATTAGTTAATTATTCTTAAATTTCATTTAATAATAACCTTTAACTTAATTACTTTCATTAATCAACCTTGATTAATTACTATCAAAAATTAACTTTCCTAAATTACTCCATCAATTAAACCAACTCCTTGATTTATTATATTAATTAATCCTTTAATTACACCGAGTAATTATTACTTAATTCCTTCACCAAGTAATTATCCTTTTAATTAATTACATCCAGTAATTATTCACTCATTACTTCACTAAGGAACTACACCTCATTAATTACCTTAAGTAATTATACTTAATCTTTAATTAATTATATTTATTAATCACCCTTGATTTATCTCATTCTGTAATTAATTATTCTTAATTAATTTCATCATTTAATTAACTTCCCAAAACTTTTATTAGTCAATTCTTAAATTAATTACACTAAGTAATTAATTATTTATTACTTCTACTAAGTAATTATTCTTCATATTAATTACACCAGGTAATTATTCCATAATTACTTTCAAATCTTCAATTAATTACACCCTGTAATTACCATTACTAATTACTCACTAAGTAATTACACTTTATAAACCTCCTTAAGTAATTATACTCAATACCATCATCAAGTGATTATTTAAATTAATTTAAACCAAATAATTAACTTAAACTAATCATATTAATTAATTACATAGAGTAATTAATCCCTTAATTACTTGTCTTAAGTAATTTTTTCTTTAATCAATTGGTTAAAAACATTATCATGAAATAATTTAAACTAACTTCATTTTAATTTAAAACTTGTTTTTATAAAACCCTTATCTTGTTCATGCTTTTATTTAAAACTAATTATTAAAAAAAACTTTAGAAGCCTGATGTCAATTATAACAAGACCTGAGACCAAAATCCAAATTACCCGAGCCAACAACTATTTTTCCCGGGGTCTAACCCGAACAAAATTTCTTTACTTTATTCGTTTAACAAATTTTAAAACATGTTAATCATCTTATCCATGCGTTCACACCCGAACATTACTCGATCCATCACCGCCTTTCCTCGAGTGCCACCCGAGACCATCCATTCTTCGTTCTAAACCAAACAGCACCCAGCACTTAAGATGCACCAGTGACACCGTGCACCTACACCGATGGTCAGAGCATCTCCGACCTTGCCACCATCATCCCTCACCAGTCAACGGCAACTCCTACATTCGATCTCGACCCTCAGATCACCACAATGGTCGCCAGGTCATAATTTAACCATATGAATGAAACCAGGGACAAAAATCAATCTTCCAAAATCGCTCGCACCACCACCACCGATCATCGCTGGTCACAAAACCTCGGCAAAACTTCGTCACAACCTTCCTCTACCTTTTCCTCCACGGCCGATCCACCTCGATGCCGTCACAAGCTCGAAATCATCGAGCAAACATCAACGTCCAAACCACATCCTAAACCCTAATACGGCCTCACTGTGCCACTACGGCGACTAAAAAAACACCACTATTTTTATCGTACTACCCTACCCCTGAGCCTTCTCTGTGCCACCACACGACTCGCGATGATCACCAGTTTGCAGGAATTGCCTAAAAATCCCATTCTCGATCAGTTGGGAAATTCTCAACATATACGATTTTAAAAATCTCAAAATGTTTACCAAAAATCATTGCTTTCTAATATGAATCAAGTTACAAAATCCAAACATGAAATCTTGAATATTAATTTTTGACTTAAATATGGTTTCCACTTTTATACCATATTTTTGAAACAATTACAAAAATTAAATTACCTGAAATTATTTTTAAAACTTGTATTACACTGTTAATTCATTTTAAAATCAAAGCCTATAATCATTTGAATGGAAAGATATGAAATTTTTCCAAGTTAAGCCTGATATTTGCAACAGAGCATATAAAAACACACAGTAAATTTTACAGTCATGTCATACTCATAAACATATATTCATATCCAAACATTCATGCAAGCATTTTAGACTTATAATTCTACAAGATTTCCACACATGCTTCAAGGATTTTTGAAACTGTTTCTAACATAAATGTTTACTCACAGTGGATCCTTTTTTTAGCTGAACAATATGTTGTTGAAACTGCTGGCTTGCTTGGCTTTGATTTTTGATCTTCTGTTGAGTTGCTTTGATTTTTCTTATGTTTTTAAAAGGCAGCTCTTATTTTTACTTACTACTTAAGTTTGTTCGAATGGTTGAAAAAAAAGAAGACAGGGTAAAGGTGTTTGTAAGAAAAGGCAGGCTGCAGTTCTGTACACAGCAAGCTTCTTTATTTTATTTTTTTATTATATATTGATCAGATATTTTTTTTTGAAATGTCGGCTTGATTCCAGATTTTTGTATGCTGACTTGATTCATGTGACATGCTTTTGACTTTGATCATATGTTTTATAAGCTTAACTAGGAAGGTTGTATTCTTGCATTAATTATGTGTTTCCTCTTTTGTTTATTGTATATATATTCATATATATGCACATGCCTTTCCCATTTCCCGACAATGTACAAACGCATGTATATCTTTCTCATTTTTATAATAATGTATATACTTATTTACACATGTATTTATCTTCTTCATGTATACTACTATATATATACTTATACATATACATATACTTATGTATATATAGTTATGCATATGAATTTTTTTTATCCTATTTTACTTTGCTATGTTTACCTTTTTATTGTATATATAGATATACATATGTTTTACTTTATCTTACATACAACAATATAAGTTACTTATATACCTTTATTCCTATTTAAACATATATTTATATTTATTTATTTTTTCTTAGCCAAGGCTTAAGTACTTAATTTATATTCAGATATTTTAACCATCAGAAATTCAATTGTTCGACCCATCGAAAATTAATATTTCGTTAATAAAATCAGTAAATTCTCCGATTAACAAACATCCATAAATCTTGATGTCAATTATAACAAGACCTGAGACCAAAATCCAAATTAACAAGACCTGAGACCAAAAATGATTATTGAAAAAAAAAACTTTAGAAGCCTGATGTCAATTATAACAAGACCTGAGACCAAAATCCAAATTACCCGAGCCAACAACTATTTTTCCCGGGGTCTAACCCGAACAAAATTTCATCACTTTATTCGTTTAACAAATTTTAAAACATGTTAATCATCTTATCCATGCGTTCACACCCGAGCATTACTTGAGCCATCACCGCCTTTCCTCGAGTACCACCCGAGACCATCCATTCTTCGTTCTAAACCAAACAGCACCCAGCACTTCAGATGCACCAGTGATACCGTGCACCTACACCGATGGTCAGAGCATCTCCGATCCTTGCCACCATCCCTCGCCAGTCAACGGCAACTCCTACATTCGATCTCGACATCAGATCACTACAACAGTCTCCAGGTCAGAATATAACAATATGAGTGAAACCAGGGACGGAAATCAATCTTCCAAAATTGCTCGCACCACCACCACCGATCATCGGTGGTCACGAAACCTCGGCAAAACTTCATCACAACCTTCCCCTGCCTTTTCCTCCACGGCCGATCCACCTCGACGCCGTCACAAGCTCAAAATCATCGAGCAAACATCAACGTCCAAACCACATCCTAAACCCTAATACGGCTTCGCTGCGCCACTACGGCGACTAAAAAAAACACCACTATTTTTATCGTACTACCCTACCCCTCAGCCTTCTCCGTGCCACCACACAACTCGCGATGATCACTAGTTCGCCGGAATTGCCTAAAAATTCCATTCCTGATCAACTTGGAAATTCTCAACATATACGAGTTTAAAAATCTCGAAATGTTTACCAAAAATCATTGCTTTCTAATATGAATCAAGTTACAAAATCCAAACATGAAATCTTGAATATTAATTTTTGACTTAAATATGATTTCCACTGTTATACCATATTTTTGAAACAATTACAAAAATTAAATTACATGAAATTATTTTTAAAACTTGTATTACACTGTTAAAATCATAATTCATTTTAAAATCAAAGCCTATAATCATTTGAATGGAAGAATATGAAATTTTTCCTGATGAAGTTAAGCCTGTTATTTGCAACAGAGCATATAAAAACACACAGTAAATTTTATAGGCATGTCATACTCATAAACATATATTCACATCCAAACATTCATGCTAGCATTTTAGACTTATAATTCTACAAGATTTCCACACATGCTTCAAGGATTTTTAAAACATTTTTTAACATAAATGTTTACTCACAGTGGATCCTTTTTTTTAGCAGAACAATATGTTGTTGAAACTGCTGGCTTACTCGGTTTTGATTTTTGATCTTCTGTTGAGTTGCTTTGATTTTTCTTATGTTTTTAAATGGAAGCTCTTATTTTTACTTACTACTTAAGTTTGTTCGAATGAGTGAAAAAAAAGAAGACAGGGTAAAGGTATTTGTAAGAAAAGGCAGGCTGCAGTTCTGTACACAGCAAGCTTCTTTATTTATTTTTATTTTTTTATTGTATATTGATCAGAGATTTTTTTTTTGAAATGTCGGCTTGATTCCAGATTTTTATATGCTGACTTGATTTCATGTGACATGCTTTTAACTTTGATTATATGTTTTGTAAGCTTGACTAGGAAGGTTGTATGCTTGCATTAATTATGTGTTTCCTTTTTTGTTTACATGTATATACATATCCATATATATACATGCCTTTCCCATTTCCTGACAATGTACAAACGCATGAATATCTTTCTCATTTTTATAATAATATATATACTTATTTACATATGTATTTATCTTCTTCATGTATACTATTATATATATACACACACACACACACTTATACATATACTTATGTATATATATAGTTGTGCATATGAATTTTTTAATCCTATTTTACTTTGCTATGTTTACCTTTTTATTTTATATATAGATATACATATGTTTTACTTTGTCTTACATACAACATTATAAGTTACTTATATACCTTTATTCCTTTTTGAACATATATTTATATTTATATGTATTTTTTTCTTAGCCAAGGCTTAAGTACTTAATTTATATTTAGATATTTTAACTATCGGAAATTCAATTGTTCGACCCATCGAAAATTAATATTTCGTTAATAAAATCAGTAAATTCTCCGATTAACAGACATCCATAAATCCATGTCATCACATTCCTTTCCCCTTTAGAATTTTTCGTCCACGAAAAGTAACGAAGCCAGAATTATTAAAATGCTTAAAACAGATAAATTTTCTTTGATCACTTTTAAACTACTTTAAAAATATGAAAATAGTTTTTATAAAAATATTTTTATAACTCGATGTTTCGACAAGTCCATCCTTATTTTCACAGAAATACGGTCATACGTTGATCAGGCGTACGACTGAAAATCTATAAGTGCTTGGCAGACCCGTTTTCA
Organism: Allium cepa; assembly: GCA_030765085.1. Taxonomy (NCBI): domain Eukaryota; kingdom Viridiplantae; phylum Streptophyta; class Magnoliopsida; order Asparagales; family Amaryllidaceae; genus Allium; species Allium cepa. Next base: position 859,637,274 of record CM060940.1, read on the forward strand.
ACATCCAGTGAAAATACTTTGAAACATAATTTTATTGAAAATATAGAAACAGTTTTTGAAAATAGAGGAAATATCCTTGGTGACAATGCTTTGGAAATCATCACCCCCATCCATGGTCGCAGTTACATCCTGGGTTACGTTGCCATCGCAGTAAAAGTCCATGTAACTGTAGGCACTCCGCGCCCCTCGATTACGCCATGGAACCCACAACAGATCGCGGTTACATTCCAGGGTTACGTTGCCATTATAGCAAAAGTCCATGTAACTGTAGGCATCAGCGCCCTCGATTTTCGTTGTCAAAAATGAAACTTCTCCACTCCCACATATGTCGCAGTCTACCAATGTAAAATCAAATGCAGACTGTTGGCTCTCAGCAGCACACACGACTTTCTCTATGTTACCATAGGTCGTAGTCTACCGATATAAAATCAAACGTAGACTGTTGGCTCTCAGCGGCACACAAGACTTTCGCTATGGTCTGCAGTAGATTGCAGTGACATTGAGTTACACTGTCGTCACAGCATAACCCAAATGCCTCTATAGGCATCAGCACCCTCGACTTCCGCTACACACTACACATAATCCTCAGGAACTAGTTTTGTCCGGACTCCTCACATGATCAACTTTAGAACCTCCCTCTTAGAGGCTCGAGGCAGTATCAACCTATGTACTCCTGAGAAGTTCATTTCAAGGGAGCGCCTTTTTCCCCATAGCAACTTTAAAACACTTTATACTATACTCTTACGGTATCTTTCAAATCATACCCTTTATGATTTTCATCAAAATCTCCTTTCCACAAAATCGATTCCCAAAGTCAATAATTCTCAAACTAGGCTTTCCAAATTCCAATATTGATTTTACCCAAAAATCAAAAGCCTTTTCCAAATCCAAAGGTTCCTGAAACCTTTTTCCAAAATCCTCATAAGATCCTTTATATATATATATATAGCCTTGAAAAGTCTTTGGATCATTTCAAACTTGTATAAAATCTTTTTATACTTCGGTATTTTCAAAAACCATTTTCTTCTGGCTATAGATTCAACAAGGGGTTTTTATCTTATATAACAAAGATATATAACTTTGTTTATGCCAAATCAAATATTCCAATTTGATTACTCTTTACAGAATCACTTATCATATCACTTACTTTCATAAAGTAAATTTCTGTTATAGAAATATCCAATTTCCATTTTACTTCATCATATATTACACAAAATATACATTTCATTACCATTCACAATTATTATCCACAAATTCCCAGTAACAATTTCATTCAAAACTGTACGATGTACACATATCATTCGCACGCTATATAAATCTGATCGCTCATTCGATCACACAATTTCACTTCCGAACTAGTATCATTCACCCGACTTCCTAGTGCGGACTCAGATCTGGTTTCTTGATCAGAAACCGTCATTCTCATTGCATAGCCATAACTATGATAGAGAATATCCAGAATCAATCAACAATCCGTATTCAGGTTCGCCGTTGAAAATCGAGTGAAAAATCCCAACTCGGATCGATATAACTATCTTGAAATTCTGTGCTCGAATCTGGATCAAATCACTATACGAATAGAATAGTATACGTACATCCTACGTATTTATCTTCATTGACTATTAACCAAATCAATTTCCTTTTTTATTCACCTTCATCTATGATTCTATTCACTTATTCATATTTGCCTCATCCTCTCTAGGATTCCACTTTAATTCTTACCTCAATTGGGTAATTAATCATAAACAGTTTGCACTCTGTCCAGCTTATATCTAGAAAATAGCTTGAAAAGTTTAAAATAGATAAATAGTAGAAAAATACTTATTAGTTTGTAAAATAGCTGTAAAATTGTTAAGTAATTGTAAAATAGTTAGAAAATAGTCAAATAATTATAGAAATCTTAAATAATTGTAAAATAGTTGTAAAATAGTAATTAATTTGTAAAATAGTAATTAATTTGTAAAATAGTTGAAAAATAGTAATTAGTTTATAAAACAGTTGAGAAATTGTCAAACAGTTCCAAAAATAATTATAAAACAAGTATAAGATAGTTTGGTTTTTTTAAAAGTTGTATAATAACTAATTAGGAAAATAGATTAAAAATAGTCCAGAGCCAAACTGTTCAATTCCCAATCTCCCTTCCTATCAATTTCATTTAATTCTCCACTTTCCCTAGAATTGACTCAATTCCAATTTGAATAACTTCAATTACCATTGAAATTGATTTATCCCCAATTCAAGTTGAATTAACCTCAATTTTTTTCCAAATTCAGATCAAATTCCACTTGATTTCAAACACGTTCACTTTAATTACAATTTCAAATTATTCAAATTAGTTTATACAATTTCAAATTGAATCCACTTCAATTTCAAATCATTTCAATTTTATATGAACTAATCCCAATTTCCATTTGAATTTGAACTCATTCAATCTTCAATTTTATTTCAAATTAATCCAATTCAAATTTTCCATTTGAATTTTATACCTATCCATCTTCAATTCTAGTTAATTCAAACTAAATTCAATTTGAACTAATGAAATCTAAATCTCAATCTTTAAACCATCTCGAATTATATAAATTCGAGTTAAATTTTCAAATGCTGATTTAACCCCTTAAATCAAATTATCCTTTATGTTTAAATCCATAATCCAAATCTTTATTCTGAGTCCAATTCCCAAAATTTAAATTATCTTTACTTAACTTATTTCAAAGTTCACATAAGAGTTCAAAACAATTTTATCTTAAAAAAAATTCAATTTATTACCCAATTTTATCTCCCAGTTTTGAAACCAGTTCTTAAACAAATTTTAATTTACAAATTCAACTATTCAAATTTTCAGTTTAAAATTAATTCCATATCCTTAATTTCAAATTAAAGTTTAATTTCTCTTTTATCTCAATAATGGATATATTACCACACTTCATTCCTCATTCATTTAAACAAATCCAATTAACGATTTAAATATTATTAATAAAAATAGGATGATATCATCTAATTTATTCTAAAACATCCATCCATTTTAAATTTTCAGATCTCAAACCCATTTTGAGTTCACACAAACTCCCAATTCCAATTAACCATTAAACTTCCCAAGTTAGATTCCAATTTCATCTTGAAATTTCCAATTCAGGTTGTTTGTTAAAATTTTCAACTTTCCCAAAGTTAAATTCAATTTACTTAATCTAGCCAACCTTACCCAATTTGGATTCCCATTTCAAAATTTAAACTTCACATTAATAATCTTATAAGTTCATGTAACAACCCTGTATTTTGTAATTATTTTAATTGTATATTTTAATTATTTTAATTTAAATTTGATAAAAAAAACTTATTTTACTTATTGAAATGATTAAATTTTATTATTTAAATATAAATCTTGATTTTTATATGAATTATAATTCCAAAACTTGTGTAAGTTGAATATTTCCAGAAAAAGTGAATTTTTGGTCAAATAGTCAAACTTTGACTTTTAACTTAAAATTTAAAAGTTTGAAATTTTAAATTTTATCTTTTATTATGAAAATAGATTTAATGACTTGAACACTGCTTTTTGTTTCGTGGAAAACGGAGTTAAACTGCAAAAGATATGTACATTTCAATTTTGAGTATAAATTGTTTATTTTGCAATTTTGTTATTTTAAATTGTATAAATTTTATTTTTTTCTCTGTCATATTTTATTTTAATATGTTATATTATGTATATTTTGACTTTTAAATATTTTTAAAATGATAATAGAATTTTTCTAAAATTTACTATGATGATTTCCTATTATTAAAAGGCTGGTTTCCTTTTTCTGCTATTTTCTTCATCTAAACTATATTTAAATTAAAATTTATTTATTTACTTTTGTGATTTCCTTTTTATTTTTTGTTCTTATCTTTATTCATAAATGCTTTTAAGTACATAAAAATTTTTCCAAGTTCATTGCACTTATTTTTCATATTTTCAAGACTAGTTGCAAATTTTGCTGTTTTATTTAATTAAACTATATATAATTAATAATTAATTAATTTATTTTTGTTTATTTACTAAATTTTCGTATTTTATCTGATTTTATATATATATTTCAGTTATATAAGGTTTAAAAAGAAAATAATGGAAATTTGAAGAGTTTGTGTCTCTTTAGTTGCTCAAGGCTCTTCGTTTTTCCGCCTCTTCATTTTCTTTTGCCTTTTCCTCTCCTTGCTTTAGCCGTACCTTTTTCTTGCATTAGCCGTGAATTCTCATTGATAATTCACGTGAGAAACTTCTCCTCTCTTCATTTCTCATGGCCACTTTATTTTCTGTAAAAATATTTGCAAGTTAATGGCTTCTTCCTCTCACTTTTCTTCTTATTTCCATTGATTTTGCCTTGCCTCTTCTCCTAGCTTTGCTTGGCCTAGCCTCTCCACCATCACCTCCTCCATCTACAGCAGCCATCAGGCCCTTCTCTGACAAAAAAGTCAAGCCATGAGCACTTGATGATGATAGCTCCACAAAATTTGCACAAACTCCTCCAATAATGCCTTACCAAGCCACAAACTTCACCATAGCCTTTCATATTCATTTCGGCCACACCCCTAGCTCCACCACCACCTACTGACCTGACCTTTAGCTGCAGGTCTACCTCTGTCCAGATCTGAAAAGCCCTATAGCCGAACCCCACTTACCCATAGCCGAGCCACATGTTGACCAAACTTGCCTATATTGCTTTATTCCTATGTGTTCTTCATGTTGTTGCACTCCACTACACCTTCATCTCCACTTGTTGCCTTTCCTATATGATGTTAAACCTGACCTATATGATGCCATACTTGACCCAAAAACACATCATGGCTGAGCATAGAGTCCCTTAAGGCCAAGCATTGAAGTGGTTGAAGCAAGGTCCAATCTATCTTGTTCATTTTTGCTTTGTATTTCAACTTGTTTCAATGTTATTGTGTGTTGAATATTTATATATTGCCTTGTTTGTTTTGTTTTGGGTTGTTGATACAAAATCATATCTTGGCTCTCTCCACTCATTCAAATCAAGTTATACTTGTCGTGCCTTTGGAATCACACTTGGGTGTGTTGTTTGTCTCTAGCTTCGATTATGTGAGTCTTTCTCACTCTGACATTTATACTTATGAAATAGTGAATTGATGACAAATGTTTAGTAATATAAAATGTTGATGCAAGTTAATGATGATTATATGATATGCTATGCCATGTTGTTACCATGTTAAAACTGTTAATTATAACCTGACATCTGATATGTGACATTATATTGTGACATTGACATTGTTTATATTGTTTATGCATATATTCACACTGCAAGTTCCCTGTTAAAATAGAATCATTATGGGTTGAAATGATACATACCCGAACGGACTTTAGAATAGGAAAAAATCATTATGGGCTGAAATGATAGGCGTGAGCGATTCTAATGGTATTTTATTTCGCTTGGGATTGCGGGTTTGAAATGATAAAACCCGGTTTTCTTTGTAAATTACGGATTGAAATGATATATATCCGTATCACTTCACCTAGGTTAGAAAATTATATACAGACCCCGTGGTATACTTTTAAATGATTTTTTTTAAATATGTATTTTCAAAAGTATGAAATTTTGATTTAAAATATATAAATTATGGTTTTAAGAAAGTTAAATATTAAATCTTGAAATTGTGAATTTAAGTGAATTCAAGTATGTAAATTTAGAGTAAATGTGACGTTTGACTTTAAATTTTATTTTAAGATGTAAATAAATAATGGAAATTAAATTTAAAGTTTTGAAATGATATTTGAAGTAAAATTTTAAGTTTATTAAATTTATAAATTAATAAACAGTGAATTTTGACTTAATAAATGAATGGAGTTTGCAAAATTGAATATTTGATCTTAAAATTTTATTGTGTTAAATCATATGTTAAAATGATTTCAAATGTGAAATTTTGAAGTCTAGAAATATGATTTTAAGTTGTAATAATAAAAATTTGGAGTTTTATTATTATTTTTGAAAAGCTAAAATGAAACCTGGAATTTTATAGCATTTTCAAAATGCTTTAGTCTTTTGACAACATTTTAATGCTATTGTTTTGAATCTAACAATGTTTGAAATAACTAAATATCTATTATGATATTTTATAAATGTCGCTATTCTTGAAATAAACCATTTTGGAAAATATAAGCTACGATAGCACTTTATAAATGCTGTCGTTGCTATAATTTGACAATGTTTTGAAATGTTATAGATTTTAACACTGTTTGGGCTATATTTTAAAGTGTTAAATAATTTAACTTTTGAAATGGATTATCTGTGAAATTTTAGAAGTTTTGAATATTTAAATTTGAATTTTTAAGGAATTTGAATTGAATTTGAATTTAAATAAAGTTTACTTGGTTATGTGTTAAACAGAATGAAATGTAATATAATAAATGAATTTTTGAATGGAATTTTGGAATGTATTTTTGGGAATGATGTTTGAAATAATAAATGAATGACATATTTGATTTTTAAATGATATTTAACTTTGAATATTTGGATTTGAATTCAAATAATGATTTGATTATGAAGTTTTGAAAGGATGTAATTTTTTAATGATTTTGAAATGGTTTGGAAATGATTTGATCTTTATTTTAATAAAGAATGTGAATGTTGAATGATATTTGATTTTGCTTTATTTGATAAAGGAATATTTGAAGTTTATATTTGTATGAAAAGATATTTGGTTTAATTGTAATTTAAGTTTATTTTAATAATATTGATAATATTGGATTTATGAAATGAATATTTCAAAACTACATAATAATGAAATTAGATTTGAGATATGAATATATGGAATTATAAAGTTTAGTTTTGAAATGTGGGATATTAAAGTTTGGAAACATATTAAAATTGGATAGCTTATTTTGTAGATCAAATCTATATTTGAAATTTATAAGATTTGAAATGTATTGTTAGAAAACGGAATTGAATTGAAATTGATGGTTTGATTTGAATTAAATTGGAAATTTGAAATTTTGAATTAAATTGGAAATAAATTTGTAAAATGTAAAGAATTAAATGAATGTTTCATGATTTCAGATGTATGATTTCAGAATGTCATGATTTTCAAAGTGTAATGATTTCAAGTATTTTGGTTTCGAAAGAGTTATAAATTTGAAAGTATTATGATTTTTGGAAGTGAATATAGGTTTGAGATGGAAATGATAAAGTATAAACTATTTTGATTTGAATATAGTTTTGAAATAAAAATGATTTTGGTTTCGAAGTATAAACTATTTTGATTGAATAAATAGTTTTGAAATAAAATGGTTTTGGTTTCGAGGCGTAAACTATTTTCAAAGGAATATAGTTTTAAAATGAAATGATTTGATCCTTTTGAAATATAAACTATTTTGAAATGACCACGGCGTTATAATAACGTTTGGTTATTAAAGAGACCGGAATCGAAAGTTGTCATACTCTCTGCCAACTCCGAAAACCACTTTAACAACCGTGTACGCGGTGGAGATTCCATAATGAAGTAGGATGGTGGCGACGTTCTTGAGGTATATTACGTGGACCCAACTCCCGTGAGTTGGCATAAGGTGGCTAAAACAGGAGCGATCTCGGGCCAAAGGAGGTAGCACCTCTGGTCAGACACATTCCTTCGATACTATACTCTTACTGGTGATTGATTAGATGGCCATCCTCCGATTTTGATATGGGAGTGTGTTCCGAGGTGGGCGTATGTGGCTGCTACGTTACCACCAGCCCGTGTGCGTAATTGGTATATCTACCCTGGCATTGCCTTGTGTGCCGTGTCACCTACCATACCGAGCCTTTACTACGAGTTTGTTTTTCTCCCGTAGCCAGTGTGGTATCCTCTGACAGTCACCCAGAGTGGAGATGACATGATATTGGATGGACTACTGGGACTATTATGTGTGAAGGGTGATATGGGTAGCCCGAAACGCTATTTAAAAGTATGTTTATTTTACTGTAGACATTATTATAGTAGCACAATATTACTACATAGTAAATAGTTTAACGGATCCTTAAAGGATGGGCGATCCCAAGCATCCTTTAAGTTACTGATGCATTTTTGTTACTGTTCACTTGAGTTTATTTACAGTTCATAAGTATTTATGTCCTGACTCGAGTGTTTTGTATTTTGCTTTACGCTCGAGTCAGATTGAATGAGTTAGCATTCAAGATTCACCTTCGGAGTTGGAGCTTTCCTTGAAGATCCAGCCATCTATTTTGCTTTCTGTATCCAGTGATTTCATTGATGTATTCTGATTTGTACCTGATGTATCTTGTTACTTTTTGTTGTATCATGTTTAACTCTGATGTATCTTATTTTTATATAGTAGCTTCATGAACTACTATTTCTTTTAAATTCCCCTGCATTATTAAATACTCCGTGTCTGTGATCTGTGATTATGTATTTACTGTATATTCTGAGATTTGCCAAATTTTATTTACAACGCGGTATTTTGAGCAATTCAAGTCCGACATGTGCGGATGCGAATGGTTGAAAATATCGGGTCGTTACAGTTGGTATCAGAGCTTTGGTAGCTCTAGGCAAAACTCAGCATATAGAGTAGATGTATTTATAGAATCACTTTCATTCGAGTTGAATCTCTTTCTTTTGACTCGATTCCTTGGAATTTTGGAACGTTCCCTGCGGTTCCAAAATCCATTCTTATTCCCCACTATTCATCTTCATTTGATTTTGGAGTATCCCATAACTCCACTTCGAATGATCTTTATAGTGAATTGGCGGTCTCACCAGTATTCTAATTTTCTTGCAAAAGGGGTGAAACTCCTTTACAATTAGCATCGATTCACCAGAGATTTATATTTATCCTCGGTTTAGATGCTAGTATCTCCTATTATCCCAAAATTTATCTCTTGAGGTCGAATATAGATTTTCCCAGAAAATCCATATCGATCTTATTCTTTAAGTCATGGTTGACCCGGTTAAGGTTGCCCGCGATTTATTTCAGCTTATCCACCTCCCTACTCTGTATTTTATCATCCTGTCTTTTGTTTCCAATCTATTCTTCCAAACATTTTGAATTGTACTTGTAAATCTATATTTTGTTTTATATATTGTGTTGTTTGAGTTGTTGATGTTGGATTGGGTTTCTGATCGATTCGTCTGATCAACGCTATCGATAAGATTTCCAAAACACTTTGACAGAACAAACTGACACACTATTATTTTAAAAATTTGGTAAATGAAATAAATTTTGATATATAAGTAAATTTATGGAACTTAATAAATTGATTTAAATTGATAATTTGAAATGATAATACTTGATTTATCATTTATTGTTCTACAAATGAATTTATAAATAGTTGTTTATAAATTTGGGAACTGGCATTAATTTAAATCAAGAATTTGAGAATTTAATTTCCGATGGATTTCAAACCTTATGTTTAAAATTTTAGAAGGATATTATTTAAAGTATTTTCAAGTAGAAATTTGTTTCCAAAGAATTTTAAAGTTCAAAATTAGTGCTCTTCTCTTGGTCGCGGAAAAATAACTTCGGTGATGACTGCAGCATCATCGACATTCATTTTCGAGTTTCGAAGTGAAGAGACAGTTCTGTAGTCTTACTACAGCTTTGTTTTGGGAATTTAATTGATTTGAATTTATAAAATATGACTTGATTTTAATATACATTGATATATGATTGAAATTTGATTTGACATATTATCTATATATTGTTAGTTATCTCTAAATGGTTTGAATGGAATCGGAAATTTAATTCTTAAATTCTATCTTAAAGAATAATTTCAATTATGAAAGAAAAAAATTATTTAAAAATTTGGATAAATGATTCAAACTTGAGATAATTGAATTTGAAAGTTTTATTTGTATAAAACACAATTGCATTTCAATATAACTTACCTTAATTTTTTTTAAAAGTTAACAATGTAATTAGATAATATACAATATAAAAGGATTTTATAAATAAAATTTGAGTGATTATAATAAATGTTATACACTTAAATTTTGGTTATAAAAGATTAACAGAGGTAAATAAAGAAAAAGAAAATTTAAAGAGATTTTATTTAAATAACTTAATAATCAAATTTGATTTAATATGGAACCTTAAGTCTAACCCAGAAATTTTAATAAAAGTTATTTCCTGAAATGAATATGTTTGTATACTAAACAATGTATCTTTGAATAGAAAATAAAATATATTTGAATGGGATATTTTGTAATAAGGTTTATTTAACTTGAAATCATAGTTTAATTGATGTATAAATGAATAAAGGTGTAAAGAAATTTGATTGCTGTATTTGCTATGATATCTATTTTATAAATAAAATATTTTATTTATAAAATAGATATGTCTTGTAAAATGAATAATTTTCATTTAAATAGTTAAGATGTATTTTTAATATCACTAAAATTTGATTATTGAGAATTTGGTTTTCAAATGGAAATTTAAAGTGTAACTTATTGAAGGAATATCCTATTTATGAAATGGGTATTTTAAATAAAGTGTTAGGTTATTTGTTAAATTAAGAAATAGGTAAAATAATGAACTTTTGACTTAATAAATGAAGTATAGTTTAATTTGGATATTCCATTCATAAAAGTTGTTTTAATAAATATAAGTAAATGATATTCAAATGAATATTTCTAAAATTGAACTGATTTGAAATACTAATATGTCTACTGTAACATATTATAAGTACTGTTATTTCTAAAATAAAATGTTTTGGAAATTTTATAATTGAATAAATGAACTTAGAAATGTTACAACTTTGAAATGAGTATTATTTGACATTGAATTTAAATGGTTTAAAGGAAGATTATTTTAAAGGTGTTATGATTTCAAAGTATTATGATTTCAAAGTATGATGATTTCAAATTTATTACCTTATTTTGTTTTTCAAACTATCTTTTAGTTGTCCTTGTTTTCCTAATCTTTCTATAGAATGGGGAGGCTATTGCTTATACCAGTCAGTTTAGAAATCTTTCTATAATCTTTGAAAATCTTTGGTACTCATCTGGATCTGAACACTGCTTACCATCCACAGACTATCAGTCAAACGGGAAGGGTGAATCAGATTTTAGAGGATCTTTTTGTGCTTGTATTTTTATTCTAGAGGATCTTGGAAGATCATCTCCACCTTGTTAAACTTACCTATAACAATAGTTATCAGGTATGATTCGAATATGCTTGTCATCTTATCTAAATCTTGTCTCATTCTATATTTTTTTTATGTGCTTTCCCGTACCTCGTTCCTTTTCGGGGACGAAAAGTTTTGAGTGGGGGAGAGTGTAACAACCCTGTATTTTGTAATTATTTTAATTGTATATTTTAATTATTTTAATTTAAATTTGATTAAAAAAACTAATTTTACTTATTGAAATGATTAAATTTTATTATTTAAATATAAATCTTGATTTTTATATGAATTATAATTCCAAAACTTGTGTAAGTTGAATATTTCCAGAAAAAGTGAATTTTTGGTCAAATAGTCAAACTTTGACTTTTAACTTAAAATTTAAAAGTTTGAAATTTTAAATTTTATCTTTTATTATGAAAATAGATTTAATAACTTGAACACTGCTTTTTGTTTCGTGGAAAACGGAGTTAAACTGCAAAAGATATGTACATTTCAATTTTGAGTATAAATTGTTTATTTTGCAATTTTGTTATTTTAAATTGTATAAATTTTATCTTTTTTCTCTGTCATATTTTATTTTAATATGTTTTAATATGTTATATTATGTATATTTTTACTTTTAAATATTTTAAAAATGATAATAGAATTTTTCTAAAATTTACTATGATGATTTCCTATTTTCAAAAGGCTGTTTTCCTTTTTCTGCTATTTTCTTCATCTAAACTATATTTAAATTAAAATTTATTTATTTACTTTTGTGATTTCCTTTTTATTTTGTGTTCTTATCTTTATTTATAAATACTTTTAAGTACATAAAAATTTTCCCAAGTTCATTGCACTTATTTTTCATATTTTCAAGACTAGTTGCAAATTTTGCTGTTTTATTTAATTAAACTATATATAATTAATAATTAATTAATTTATTTTTGTTTATTTACTAAATTTTCGTATTTCATCTGATTTTATATATATATTTCAGTTATATAAGATTTAAAAAGAAAATAATGGAAATTTGAAGAGTTTGTGTCTCTTTAGTTGCTCAAGGCTCTTCGTTTTTCCGCCTCTTCATTTTCTTTTGCCTTTTCCTCTCCTTGCTTTAGCCGTACCTTTTTCTTGCATTAGCCATGAATTCTCATTGATAATTCACATGAGAAACTTCTCCTCTATTCATTTCTCACGGCCACTTTGTTTTCTGTAAAAATATTTGCAAGTTAATGGCTTCTTCCTCTCACTTTTCTTCTTATTTCCATTGATTTTGCCTCGCCTCTTCTCCTAGCTTTGCTTGTCCTAGCCTCTCCACCATCAGCTCCACCATCACCTCCTCCATCTACAGCAGCCATCAGCCCCTTCTCTGACAAAAAAATTCAAGCCATGAGCACTTGATGATGATAGCTCCACAAAATTTGCACAAACTCCTCCAATAATGTCTTGCCAAGCCACAAACTTCACCATAGCATTTCATTTTCATTTCGGCCACACCCCTAGCTCCACCACCACCTACTGACCTGACTTTAGCTGCAGCTCTACCTCTGTCCAGATCTGAAAAGCCCTATAGCCGAACCCCACTTACCCATAGCCGAGCCACATGTTGACCAAACTTGCCTATATTGCTTTATTCCTATGTGTTCTTCATGTTGTTGCACTCCACTACACCTTCATCTCCACTTGTTGCCTTTCCTATATGATGTTAAACCTGACCTATATGATGCCATACTTGACCCAAAAACACATCATGGCTGAGCATAGAGTCCCCTAAGGCCAAGCGTTGAAGTGGTTGAAGCAAGGTCCAATCTATCTTGTTCATTTTTGCTTTGTATTTCAACTTGTTTCAATGTTATTGTGTGTTGAATATTTATATATTGCCTTGTTTGTTTTGTTTTGGGTTGTTGATACAAAATCATATCTTGGCTCTCTCCACTCATTCAAATCAAGTCATACTTGTCGTGCCTTTGGAATCACTCTTGGGTGTGTTGTTTGTCTCTAGCTTCGAAAATGTGAGTTTTTCTCACTCTCACATTTATACTTATGAAATAGTGAATTGATGACAAGTGTTTAGTAATATAAAATGTTTATGCAAGTTAATGATGATTATATGATATGCTATGCCATGTTGTTACCATGTTAAAACTGTTAATTATAACCGACATCTGATATGTGACATTATATTGTGACATTGACATTGTTTATATTGTTTATGCATATATTCACACTGCAAGTTCCCTGTTAGAATAGAATCATTATGGGTTGAAATGATACATACCCGAACGGACTTTAGAATAGGAAAAAATCGTTATGGGCTGAAATGATAGGCGTGAGCAATTTTTATTGTATTTTATTTGGCTTGGGATTGCGGGTTTGAAATGATAAAACCCGGTTTTCTTTGTAAATTACGGATTGAAATGATATATAGCCGTATCACTTGACCTAGGTTAGAAAATTATATACAGACCCCGTGGTATATTTTTAAATGATTTTTTTAAATATGTATTTTCAAAAGTATGAAATTTTGATTTAAAATATATATATTATGGTTTTAAGAAAGTTAAATATTAAATCTTGAAATTGTGAATTTAAGTGAATTCAAGTATGTAAATTTAGAGTAAATGTGACGTTTGACTTTAAATTTTATTTTAAGATGTAAATAAATAATGGAAATTAAATTTAAAGTTTTGAAATGATATTTGAAGTAAAATTTTAAGTTTATTAAATTTATAAATTAATAAACAGTGAATTTTGACTTAATAAATGAATGGAGTTTGCAAAATTGAATATTTGATCTTAAAATTTTATTGTGTTAAATCATATGTTAAAATGATTTCAAATGTGAAATTTTGAAGTCTAGAAATATGATTTTAAGTTGTAATAATAAAAATTTGGAGTTTTATTATTATTTTTGAAAAGCTAAAATGAAACCTGGAATTTTATAGCATTTTCAAAATGCTTTAGTCTTTTGACAGCATTTTAATGCTATTGTTTTGAATCTAACAATGTTTGAAATAACTAAATATCTATTACGACATTTTATAAATGTCGCTATTCTTGAAATAAACCATTTTGGAAAATATAAGCTACGATAGCACTTTATAAATGCTGTCGTTGCTATAATTTGACAATGTTTTGAAATGTTATAGATTTTAACACTGTTTGGGCTATATTTTAAAGTGTTAAATAATTTAACTTTTGAAATGGATTATCTATGAAATTTTAGAAGTTTTGAATATTTAAATTTGAATTTTTAAGGAATTTAAATTGAATTTGAATTTAAATAAAGTTTACTTGGTTATGTGTTAAACGGAATGAAATGTAATATAATAAATGAATTTTTGAATGGAATTTTGGAATGTATTTTTGGTAATGATGTTTGAAATAATAAATGAATGACATATTTGATTTTTAAATGATATTTAACTTTGAATATTTGGATTTGAATTCAAATAATGATTTGATTATGAAGTTTTGAAAGGATGTAATATTTTAATGATTTTGAAATGGTTTGGAAATGATTTGATCTTTATTTTAATAAAGAACGTGAATGTTGAATGATATTTGATTTTGCTTTATTTGATAAAGGAATATTTGAAGTTTATATTTGTATGAAAAGATATTTGGTTTAATTGTAATTTAAGTTTATTTTAATAATATTGGATTTATGAAATGAATATTTCAAAACCACATAATAATGAAATTAGATTTGAGATATGAATATATGGAATTATAAAGTTTAGTTTTGAAATGTGGGATATTAAAGTTTGGAAACATATTAAAATTGGATAGCTTATTTTGTAGATCAAATCTATATTTGAAATTTATAAGATTTGAAATGTTTTGTTAGAAAACGGAATTGAATTGAAATTATGGTTTGATTTGAATTAAATTGGAAATTTGAAATTTTGAATTAAATTGGAAATAAATTTGTAAAATGTAAAGAATTAAATGAATGTTTCATGATTTCAAATGTATGATTTCAGAATGTTATGATTTTCAAAGTGTAATGATTTCAAGTATTTTGGTTTTGAAAGAGTTATAACTTTGAAAGTATTATGATTTTTGGAAGTGAATATAGGTTTGAGATGGAAATGATAAAGTATAAACTATTTTGATTTGAATATAGTTTTGAAATAAAAATGATTTTGGTTTCGAAGTATAAACTATTTTGATTGAATAAATAGTTTTGAAATAAAATGGTTTTGGTTTCGAGGCGTAAACTATTTTGAAAGGAATATAGTTTTGAAATTAAATGATTTGATCCTTTTGAAATATAAACTATTTTGAAATGACCCCGGCGTTATAATAACGTTTGGTTGTTAAAGAGACCGGGATCGAAAGTTGTCATACTCTTTGCCAACTCCGAAAACCACTTTAACAACCGTGTACGCGGTGGAGATTCCATAATGAAGTAGGATGGTGGCGACGTTCTTGAGGTATATTACGTGGACCCAACTCCCGTGAGTTGGCATAAGGTGGCTAAAACAGGAGCGATCTCGGGCCAAAGGAGGTAGCACCTCTGGTCGGACACATTCCTTCGATACTATACTCTTACTGGTGATTGATTAGATGGTCATCCTCCGATTTTGATATGGGAGTGTGTTCCGAGGTGGACGTATGTGGCTGCTGCGTTACCACCAGCCCGTGTGCGTAATTGGTATATCTACCCTGGCATTTCCTTGTGTGCCGTGTCACCTACCATACCGAGCCTTTACTACGAGTTTGTTTTTCTCCCGTAGCCCGTGTGGTATCCTCTGACAATCACCCAGAGTGATGGCATGATATTGGATGGACTACTGGGACTATTATGTGTGAAGGGTGATATGGGTAGCCCGGAACGCTATTTAAAAGTATGTTTATTTTACTGTAGACATTATTATAGTAGAGCAATATTACTACATAGTAAATAGTTTAACGGGTCCTTAAAGGATGGGCGATCCCAAGCATCCTTTAAGTTACTGATGCATTTTTGTTACTGTTCACTTGAGTTTATTTACAGTTCATAAGTATTTATGTCCTGACTCGAGTGTTTTGTATTTTACTTTACGCTCTAGTCAGATTGAGTAAGTTAGCATTCAAGATTCACCTTCGGAGTTGGAGCTTTCCTTGAAGATCCAGCCATCCATTTTGCTTTCTGTATCCAGTGATTTCAGTGATGTATTCTGATTTGTACCTGATGTATCTTGTTACTTTTTGTTGTATCATGTTTAACTCTGATGTATCTTATTTTTATATAGTAGCTTCATGAACTACTATTTCTTTTAAATTCCGCTGCATTATTAAATACTCTGTGTCTGTGATATGTGATTATGTATTTACTGTATATTCTGAGATTTGCCAAATTTTATTTACAACGCGGTATTTTGAGCAATTCAAGTCCGACATGTGCGGATGCGAATGGTTGAAAATATCGGGTCGTTACAGCTCAAAAACTTATCACCTTGGGTATCACATCTCATTCCAAATTTAAAACTCAACATTTAGAGTTTATTTCAATCCATCTTTGATATTATGCATATTCCTCATATATAAATATTATTTCCTCTACATACTAAGTTATCCTTAGATTTTAAATCACCTTTGGTTTTAGTTCAAAACAGTTTTCTTTAATTCTTTCAAACAACTCTTATTTTAAAATTAGATCACATTCAAAATATTCTGAATAATACTCTTTATTATTTCTATTAACATTTGAAACAATTTCAAAATTTTCCAATTTACATCCTTTCTAATTTACAAGTTATTCACATCTAATGGTTACTTCCTTAAAACATTTATTTGCTTATTGGAAAAAAATCATCCCATTAAACTCAATAACCATTCTACTTATGGTTTGAACCCAGTTCTAATTCATCTTATTTATATAGTTTATTTTATCCAATCCTTATTCGGATATGTATATATATTCCCCAATTTTCTTATTTTATAACCAATTATTGCTATATATATAATATAAGCTTTTATAAAAATCTTTCATTAAAATCATTTTTAAAATCTTTATATAAGAGAATAACAAGTACGCTCTCATACACACACACACACACACACATATACTCAACTCATCTTAGGGTACCATTGACCCTATCCTTGATGGGTAAACCCACTAGGCTCTGATACCAAATGTAACGACCAAAAATTTTCGATCCAGAAACTTTCAGATAGTTTGGAAAAGAAGAAAGAGATAGAAGGAGAAGAAACAGAAACACAGCACTGATTCTCACGAAACGCAGCGGATCAAATATAATATCAAATAATAACAGTTATACAAAGGAAAAATTGTATCAGTTAATTACATTTAAATACATCAGAGTTACAACATATATACATATACAATCAACATGAGTCAGATATATACAACAATATAATATAGCGGAAACAATCCATACGTTCTTGCCATCCAGCTCGCCTCCTGAGCTCCAGAACGTCCTTACCTGAAATCCTGTAATACTCGGTCTGACCCGAGCCTTACATCAAAGTAACACCCGGGTCAGGCTGGAAACCAGCGTGAGTAAACCCATCTAACAAGAAATACAAAAGTATATAACTTATATAAACCCGGGGTAACTTGTATCAATTTACAACTTCACAAGTTGTTATAAACATCACTTATTCCACACATCAATTTCTAAGTACCAAAACTTAGATTAAAAAGTTCAATTCACATAAATCATTCCCTTTCAATCCTTTGATTCCACATATCAATTTATAAAGAATCGAAGTGGTTTCTGGTATTTACCAATACCCGACTCCGGTCTCTTCGACTCCAATGTCATTTTAACCCAAGTTATTCAATTAAATACAATTCGACTTTAATTACCGGATAACACTTTTTCACAGCAATTTATAATTGACAGATAATCACATTATCACTGTCCGTCCAACATATCAATCACAAAGCAATTTATATCAGATATATCTAGCAATCCAAAGCACTTATCATCATTCAATCATTCATAAGCAAGATTTATCACTTCCATTAATTACATTAATTAATGATCCTCTAATTACTTCCATTAGTTAATTATTCTTAAATTTCATTTAATAATTAACCTTTAACTTAATTACATTCATTAATCAACCTTTATTAATTACTATCAGAAATTAACTTTCCTAAATTACTCCATCAATTAAACCAACTCCTTAATTTATTATATTAAGTAATCCTTTAATTACACCGAGTAATTATCACTTAATTCCTTCACCAAGTAATTATCCTTTTAATTAATTACATCCAGTAATTATTCACTCATTACTTCACTAAGGAACTACACTCATTAATTACCTTAAGTAGTTATACTTAATCTTTAATTAATTATATTTATTAATCACCCTTGATTTATCTCATTCTATAATTAATTACTCTTAATTAATTTCATCATTTAATTAACTTCCCAAAACTTTTATTAGTCAATTCTTAAATTAATTACACTAAGTAATTAATTATTTATTACTTCTACTAAGTAATTGTTCTTCATATTAATTACACCAAGTAACTATTCCAAAATTACTTTCAAATCTTCAATTAATTACACCATGTAATTACCATTACTAATTACTTCACTAAGTAATTACACTTTATAAACCTCCTTAAGTAATTATATACAATACCATCATCAAGTGATTATTTAAATTAATTTAAACCAAATAATTAACTTAAACTAATCATATTAATTAATTACATAGAGTGATTAATCCCTTAATTACTTCTCTTAAGTAATTTTTCCTTTAATAAATTGGTTAAAAACATTATCATGAAATAATTTAAACTAACTTCATTTTAATTTAAATCTTGTTTTTATAAAACCCTTATCTTGTTCATGTTTTTATTTAAAACCGATTATTATAAAAACTTTAGAAGCATGATGTCAATTATAACAAGACCTGAGACCAAAATCCAAATTACCCGAGCCAACAACTATTTTTCCCGGGGTTTAACCCGAACAAAATTTCTTCACTTTATTCGTTTAACAAATTTTAAAACATGTAAATCATCTTATCCATGCGTTCACGCCCGAGCATTACTCGAGCCATCACCACCTTTCCACGAGTACCACCCGAGACCATCCATTCTTCGTTCTAAACCAAACAGTACCCAGCACTTCAGATGCACCAGTGACACCGTGCATCTACACCGATGGTCAGAGCATCTCCGATCCTTGCCACCATCCCTCCCCAGTCAACGAAAACTCCTACATTCGATCTCGACCCTCAGATCATCACAACAGTCGCCAGGTCAAAATTTAACCATATGAGCGAAACCAGGGACATAAATCAATCTTCAAAAATTGCTCGCACCACCACCACCGATCATCGGTGGTCACAAAACCTCGGCAAAACTTCGTCACAACCTTCCCCGCCTTTTCCTCCACGGCCGATCCACCTCGATGCCTTTACAAGTTCGAAATCGTCGAGCAAACATCAACGTCCAAACCACATCCTAAACCCTAATATGGCCTCGCTGCGCCACTATGGCGACTAAAAAAAAACCACTATTTTTATCGTACTACCATACCCGTGAGCCCTCTTTGTGCCACCACACGACTCGCGATGATCACTACTTCGCCGGAATTGCCTAAAAATCCCATTCCCGATCAACTGGGAAATTCTCAACATATACTAGTTTAAAATTTTTGAAATGTTTACCAAAAATCATTTCTTTCTAATATGAATCAAGTTACAAAGTCCAAACATGAAATCTTGAATATTAATTTTTGACTTAAATACGATTTCCACTGTTATACCATATTTTTGAAACAATTACAAAAATTGAATTACATGAAATTATTTTTAAAACTTGTATTACACTGTTATTATCATAATTCATTTTAAAATCAAACCCTATAATCATTTGAATGGAAAGATATGAAATTTTTCCTGATGAAGTTAAGCCTGTTATTTGCAACATAGCATATAAAAACACACAGTAAATTTTACAGGCATGTCATACTCATAAACATATATTCACATCCAAACATTCATGCAAGCATTTTAGACTTATAATTCTACAAGATTTTCACACATGCTTCAAGGATTTTTAAAACAGTTTTTAACATAAATGTTTACTCACAGTGGATCCTTTTTTTTAGCAAAACAATATGTTGTTGAAACTGCTGGCTTGCTTGGTTTTGATTTTTGATCTTCTGTTGAGTTGCTTTGATTTTTCTTATGTTTTAAATGGTAGCTCTTATTTTTGCTTACTACTTAAGTTTGTTCGAATGAGTGAAAAAAAAGAAAACAGGGTAAAGGTATTTGTAAGAAAAGGCAGGCTGCAGTTCTGTACACAACAAGCTTCTTTATTTTATTTTTTATTATATATTGATCAGAGATTTTTTTTTGAAATGTCGGCTTGATTCCAGATTTTTGTATGCTGACTTGATTTCATGTGACATGCTTTTGACTTTGTTTATATGTTTTGTAAGCTTGACTAGGAAGGTTGTATGCTTGCATTAATTATGTGTTTCCTCTTTTGGTTACATGTATATATATCCATATATATATATATATATATACATACATAATCATATATATGCCTTTCCCATTTCCCGACAATGTACAAACGCATGTATATCTTTCTCATTTTTATAATAATGTATATACTTATTTACACATGTATTTATCTTCTTCATGTGTACTATTATATATATATACTTATACATATACTTATATATATAGTTATGTATATGAATTTTTTTATCCTATTTTACTTTTCTATGTTTACCTTTTTATTATACACACACACACACACACACACACATATGTTTTACTTTATCTTACATACAACATTATAAGTTACTTATATACCTTTATTCCTATTTAAAAATATATTTATATTTATTTATTTATTTTTCTTAGCCAAGGCTTAAGTACTTAATTTATATTCAGATATTTTAACTATCAGAAATTCAATTTT
Source organism: Allium cepa (assembly GCA_030765085.1). Classification (NCBI taxonomy): domain Eukaryota; kingdom Viridiplantae; phylum Streptophyta; class Magnoliopsida; order Asparagales; family Amaryllidaceae; genus Allium; species Allium cepa. Next base: position 859,658,277 of record CM060940.1, read on the forward strand.
TCGACCCATCGAAAATTAATATTTCGTTGATAAAATCAGTAAATTCTCCGATTAACAGACATCCATAAATCCGAGTCATCACAATCGCTTGAAAATAGGATCTAAAAATAAAAATTTCTATACATTTTCACTCTTTATTGATTGATAACAGAAACAAAAATCTAATCTAATAAAAAATTAAATGTTCAATCTTAGAAACCAAAATTCAAACTAACTATACATAATTCCAAAGCAAAAACATACCTAAATATTTATGAAAATCATTTCTATTGAATATGTTAGACGCGTATAATTTGTAAAAAAAAATTAATTTACCCACGAAGCGTATGCTATTGTCATGCACGAAGTGCGTGCCATGACACTTGTTTTAATAAAAGCTTTTTAAAAGCTGTAGTAATAGATTATAAACAATTGTAGCACTTTTTTTGATGTGTGTAATAATGATATTGTGTATTATCATTTTCTTTTTTTAATAAATTACATAATGTATATTATTGTCATAATACTATTTTATAGTGGCATGTTATGAATTGTAGTAGCAGTTTATGAAGTACGGTAGTTTCTTTTAAATTGTAGTATAGTTTATAAACAATTGTAACATCTTTTTAGACGTGTGTAGAAATGCTACTGCGTATTATCATTTTTTCAAACAAATTACATTGTGTATATGTATGTTCGTAATGCTATTTTATAGTAGCATTTTATGGATTGTAGTAGCAGTTACTGAAATATAGTAGCTTTTTTTTCAAGATTGTAGTAGCAATTTATAAACAATTGTAACATTTTTTAGATATGGGTAGTAATGCTACTATGTATTATCTTTTTTTTAAATACATTACATTATGTATATTTATGTTCGTAAGCTATTTTATAGTAGCATTTTATGAATTATAATAGCAGTTTCTAAATTGTATTAGTTTTTTTAAAATTTTAGTAATAATTTATAAACAATTGTGTTATATCTCGCATGATTGTTTTATAATAGCATTTTTGAATTCTAGTATCAGTTCATGAACTATATTAACATTTTTTTTCCTTTGTAGTAGGCTATCATGTATTGTAGCACCATTTTTGAATTATTATTTTTAAATTTCACTTTCTAGTATCATGTATGATTTTTTGCAAAGGTGATATCATTTTAATTTTATTTTATGAACAGTTGTAATATTATTTTCCTAAATTAATTTATAAAGTTATTGCATAGCTTTGTAAAGTTGGTATAATTTTTTGAATATTTATCGTGTAATTTTTCATAAATTATTTTTATAATGCTACTATGTAATCTCAGTTTTATATTTACTTAATTAACGCTATCGTGTAGTATCAGTTTTGTATTTGCTGAATTAAAAGAAAATTACAACATTTTATATTTCAATTTTATCGCTTAATGGTTGACATTGCCATGTGTTATCATTTTTGGTTAAATGATATGACTTAGTAGTATTTTGTACTTGTTATATTTTATTTTATATCATATTCTCAAACGATGATACCGTACAACATCGTTCTTTTATCTGTTGCTATTTTCTGCAGTAATTGATGATTGGTGACCAAGATAAGGTGAGTAACGATGTTATGAGATGTTGAAAGATGAAGGTGCCAGGGTAGGTGGGGAGCGGATGCATGATTTTTCTTTTTAGGGTTTGGTTTTGAGAAGGTGAGGGCTGGGGAAGTGTAGGCAATGAAAGGCGGCAGCTGTGAGCACCGGTGAAGTGCAAATGTAGGGCGATGTAGGGGGTGCACTGGCATGGGGTGCGGTGGTGTGGGAAGGGGTGATTTGGCACGTGTGCGTGAATAAGATGTGAATGTGTCCTTTTGGCTAAATTTTGCAGTTGTCGTCCTAGGCTCCAAAAGACTTTGCAATCTTTTCATTTAAACTAAATTACCCTTATTATTTTGTATTACATGTAGGTTGCAATGTTTCATCAACTTATGTTCTATCTTTTAATAATAGTATTATTAGTTTAAGAACGAACATTTCTACTCGTTGCTACATGATAAACGAACTCTGTCGAAGATGTTTCGAGCATTGTTTTAAACTCATTCAAACATGGTTTAAGCACATGTTGTGCATCATTTAAACGCATCCAAGAACATCCAATTGTATATGAACTCGTTTGAGATCATTCAAACACGTTTAAGAATGTCTGAACATGTCTAAATCATCACCAATGTTCTTCAAACACATCAAATATGTTTGAACATTGTTTGAAAAATGTTTGAACATGCCTAAACATTTACCTTCCACATATGAACACGTATAAACCTGGTCAACTATTCTCTAACCTCATTGTCAAACCAAAAAAGTATAATACAATTTTTTCTCTAAACAACACAAATTGTTTAATGCATTTTGGGATTATATATTTGTTTAGTGCGCAATCATTTTCCTACAAAAATACAACACAAATCTTTACAACTTATTGTTTTTATAAAATGTGCTAAAAATCTGACGGTCAACTGCCATTGCAGATACTATTCTATCAACAATAAATATATGCATGGTGTTTGGGATTCATTTTCCGATGCTCTATCGATGCATATATGAACGATGAATAAATAACATCGAGAAATTTTCCTTAATGCATTTTCTACAAAGCACGTAGGGCATCTATTGACGAATTCCTTATGAACCATAGATGATGAATTACTTACGCCTTTACCATGCATTTTCTAAACACCCCTTACGATTGGAGTTAAATTGCCTACAGAGACGTTACCTACAAAATTTTACTAGTTTAGCAGCGACCCAAATAGATATACCTGATGTATTCCTAACATCAACCAATTGTAAGTATAACCAAAATTCTGATAAAATTGCTTCCATCCAGCCCACAACACAATCGAATGTCAAATATAGCCTATATGCTTTACTAAACATGACATATTAACAAAGATATCATCGTAAATAATTTTATATCTAAAAACAACTGTTAACCTTATAAAGATAAATAAATCAACTCACAAACACATGCAATAAACATACAAATGTCAAATATAGCGACACTAATATCCAACAGGTGCCTGTCAAATGTCAGCCATCACATAATAAAAAATAATCATTATCTCATTCGTCTAAACTCACGCAATAACATGCAATATCCACATAGTATACATACCATATATATATATATATATATATATATATATATATATATAAACTCACGCATCACGCGATGAACCACTATAGTCCATATGTTGTTGCATCACCTACTTCTTGGCCACAAAGTTTATCACTATCTTCGCTCACCTCACTTCTCAAAGTTTAAATCTCAAAATTTGCAAATGAACTTAATCCTCATATCTTCTTCTCTCCTCCTCAATGATGATACAAGCACTATATATGTTATCTTTGTATCGTTATACATATGACGAATAAAATAATATTTGATTAATATAATTGATTATTGGGCAATTAACTGACATGATGTATATGATTAAATTTAATTAGGTTTTGAAGATTACACCCATTGCCATAACCCAACATGCATGTCCATCACGAATTCGAGGATGTCTCTCCGATTGATACGACCTCGCCGGTATGAGGCTTTTCACCTCAACAGACACCTTTTGCTTACTATTTTATAGTTTGGAGAGGTGGGTTTCATTTTTCAACAAGGCTAGCTGGCTTTATGGTCGGTCGGGCCACTTTTATTAATCAATGAAACAAGTGTTTGTTGAATATGCTAGTATATTATTTTTGTTTGATGATAATAAACACACACACACACACACACACATATTCGTTTAAATGTATTTGTTATTGTACTATTTTATTTTTTCACATAATTAGATAAATATTTGATGAATAAAATAAACAATACAGAATTCACAAACAAATATTTTATTCAAACAAATATTTTATTACAAATTAAAACAGTACAAACTTCAACTCTCACTACATACACACAATTTCGATGACAATTCAATTTCAATTATATTACAATTTCGATTACGTCACAAATTTCAATTTACAATGTTGACCTCACTACATATCACTCAAACACTCATATTTATCTTCAACTCTATTCCAGTTTGTATCCAGCATCTGAATTATCTGCAAAATAAACACCGACGCAATAAAATTAAAAAAGAAATATTTTCGTAGTGCACAATATAGTCTGTGTTTTAGAAAATGTTATTTGCCTCGGTTATTTGGCTTGTTCGTCATTTATTTCTTTTGAATTCATCTTACACAAACAACTTGTAATAGCATTGTGTATCACTGTACATGTCACAAGGCCGTGCACACCGATATACACTTGATAAAATTACAGGGACATGTGAGCACAATGTCAAACCCGAGCCAAAGTTGGATTCAACACGGGTACAATACAAAAACAAAAATAGAATAGTCAAGTACAAGTTTCAATGACTAGAACAAACTTCAACATACTTGAACCAGACCACACATATATATTTCAGAGAATACAAAAGCACTAGAACAATATAGACAAAGTGAACATGTTCAAATGTATATGAATATGTAGAGACAAGTAGTGGTAAACTCAAAGGCAACAAAAAAGGCATCAAATCATGTAACCTGAACCAAAGACCAGCTCATATGTACACGATAAGTGTGAGAGCAAAGAAATGCAACTATACCATTTCTACATATGCAATGGTCTCTATAGCTCAAACTTACAAGGCAATCAGATTATGGAAGCCCAGTTCAAACGTACGTATTCAAGTGAATGGGTCAATGCAACATGATCAACACATACATACACACATACATATGTATGTATGTACATATATGGTGATACAGCAAGTTCATACACAACAAATGAAAACAATCATCATCGAAAGATCGATGGTAGCACACAAGTAAATGCAAAACATGAAGCATCAACATCAGTTCAGGTATGGGGTACAACCAAAGTGGAACCATGGACAATGAAACCAGAAAAGGAACTAACCAGTTTCAACATCAACAATGCAACCTAGCATGCATATGTACAAAACTCACAAGACTACAATCACGCATTCAGTTTTTAACATGAAGTCCACAAAGCAGACTTTAAAAACAAGTTCAAATCAATTCAAGCACAATTACATATATACATATATAGTTCAAAATTATTGCACTACGCCATAGACGACCTATTGCAACGAAAATACAAGATGTTGCTAGCTACAATGTAATGATAGCTATGCTGATTTTTGTCTATTACAACATTAGCTTCAGGATATTAGCATAGATATCAACACTATGTTGCAGTAGCTATAGACTTATAAAAATATTATAAAAAATGAGTGCGGGCTGAAAAAAAAGCGGGCTGAAATAATTTTTAACGCGGGAAGAAAAAACAAAGCGGCAAAAGTTAACAAAATATTGAAGGGTTTCACTCAAACACTTAGCAAAATACATACTCCACCGCTCAACCTCTCAAACACTCTGCGATTTCAATTAGGGCTAAAAGTTCTAAGTTTACAAGCTTAATTGGGGTTCGATTATGGAAAGTTCGCGTTCAAGTTTAATTAGGGCTTCGGTGTTTCAATTAGGTCTTTAATTGGGGTTCGTGTGGGTTTCGAATTTCAGTTAGGGCTTCGATTTAATCTGCTGCTTAAGGTATCACTCTATGTATATTTCAAGTTTTTCCTGATTTGATTGTTGTGTTGCCTAATTTACTTATGAGTTCAGGTGTAATCATATTCCTGATTTTATTATTGTGTTTGTCTTTGTATGTTATTTGTGTGTAAATTAGTGATGAACGACGAGGAAAAAATATGGGCAGAGCTTCCTAAGTCTAGTGAAGGATATATCAGTGGAGTGAAACGTTTTATTCAAAATACTTTTTCTAGATCGCGGTAGGTAATGAAATTACATGCCCTTGCAAACAGTGTCATAATCGCAAGTGGCATCGTCAAGAGATAGTCTACGACCATCTGATTTGGAATGGTCCATCTGAATTGTACGCGAAATGGATTTGTGAGGTTTCCTGTCTAGATCCTGAAAGGACCGATAACGATATAGATTGTGAAGCGGGAATAAATTTTGGAGATAATCTCGATGAGATGTTGCATCGTACTTGTGGAAATATGCAGAACAATGAAGGTGGATCTTCTGATGGAGCAAATGGAGTAGATGTCGATGCTAGAAAATTTCATCATCGTGTTGAAGAGGGAAAGCAGCTATTATATCCTGGGTGTACTAAATTTTCGTGATTAAGTTTCATCGTCAGGCTTTATTCTTTAAAATGCCTGCATGGAATCACCGAGTCTGCATTTACCGATTTATTAGAGTTGCTAAAAGAAGCTTTTCCATAAGCCCACATCCCTTTATCTTTCAATGCTACCAAAAATATCATTAAATATTTAGGCCTCGATTACCAAAGAATACATGCATGTCCAAATGACTGCATGCTATATTGGGCAGAAAATGAAAAGGAAAATAACTGCAAAACTTATGGATTTTCAAGGTGGACTATACCAGAAAAGAAAGCGGGTGTTGACAATGATCCGGAGCAGCGGATTCACAAAGTACCAGCAAAAGTGATACGTTATTTTCCACTAAAACCAAGGCTGCAAAGGATGTTCATGTCCAAGGAGTATGCAGAACTTATGATATGGTATGCATTGGGACGAAAAAATGATGGCAGACTTCGACATCCAGCTGATGGCGAGGTTTGGAAGACGATGGATGCCAAATATCCTCATTTTTCATCTGAAAATAGAAATATCAGGTTAGGAGTAGCAGCTGATGGATTCAGTCCTTTTCGTATAATGACTACAGCTCACAGCACATGGCCTATCATATTGGTAAATTATAACCTTCCACCTTGGTTATGCATGAAGCCAGAAAATTTGATACTTTCAACCATTGTCTTTGGTCCACAGTCTCCTAAGAATAGCATTGATGTCTACATGCAGCCTCTTATCGCAGAATTGAAAGAATTATGGGGTCTTGGCATACAAACTTATGTTGCCTTAACTTGTGCTAATTTCACGTTACGTGCAAGCGTGTTATGGACGATCATCGACTTTCCGGGCTGTGCAGTGTTATCCGGCTGGAGCACAAAGGGTTATTTAGCTTGTCCCGTATGCCATTTCGAGACTTCTTCAACTTACTTGAAACATAGTAAAAAAATGTGCTACATGAATCATAGGAATCCAGAACACAAGTGGAGGTTTGATAAGAAAAGGTTCAATGGTGAAATTGAAATGGGAACATCTTCGGGAATTTTATCCGGGACAGACATTGAAGAATTGTTGGCTGGTTATGAAAATATTTTTGGGCAGAAAGAGGTCAACAAGCATAAAAATGAATCCCCTTTTAAAAAGAAGTCAATTTTTTTAATTTACCATATTGGAGTCACAATCTATGTCGACATAACCTTGATGTTATGCACATAGAGAAAAACATTTGTGATAACATACTTGGTACTTTACTAAATATTGATGGAAAGTCGAAAGACCATTTAAGTGCTTGGTATGATTTACAAGAGATAGGCATCAGGGAGTTCCTTCATCCGGTTCTATCAGCTGATGGGAATTACCTTAGATCAGGGTTGCCATATTTGCAATGACGAACAAGGAGAAAGAAATATTTTGCTCGGTGTTGGAGAATGCTAAACTGCCTTATGGTTGTGCAGCTAATATCAGCCGGTATGTAAACAAGAAAGAGAGGAAAATTGCAGGGTATAAGAGACACGATGCTCATTTTCTTCTCCACTACTTGCTGCAATTTGCTGTGAAGAAATCTGTAAAAATCTGAAGTTGCATTACCTATGATAAGATTAGGTGCATTTCTAAGAAGTCTTTGGAGTAAAATTATCAATTTGACCGATCTCAAGAGGCTACAAAAGGAAATTGTGAAAATTCTTTGTCAATTTGAGATGATATTCCCAAATGCTTTCTTTGATATAATGGTGCACTTGCTAGTTCATTTATGCAAGGAAATTGAATATGGTGGACCTGCACATCTTCGTTGTATGTTCCCTATTGAGCATTATCTTTGTAAACTGGAATCATATGTTCGCAACAAAAGTAAACCTGAGGCATCCATTGCTAAAGGTTATCTTGCAGAAGAATGTTTGATATTCTATTCAAGTTTCTTAGGTGGTGATGGAGCAGGAAAAATGAAATTTCAAACCTGTCCACGGAATCTGGAATATCCTATTGGCACAAGAAGAAACAAAGATGGAAAAGGTATTCATCTTAAAGATTCTCAATGGACGGCATGTCATCGTTACATTCTATTCAATTGTGGTAACAAGGAAATAGAGAGTTTACTTGAGTAAGTTTTTAAGTTTTATTTTTATTTTAGTAATTATTGAAGAATTAGAAAATTTGTTTCTATCTTTTATTAACCAGGTCTTTATTCTAGGGAACATCGAGCTTTAATTGATGGTCATGCATTATCAAAAAAATATAAAAGAGAGAGAGAGAACACAGTGAAGAATTTTGGAAGTGGTTAAAGGAAGAGGTTGGGAAAAAGGAGGATATTTCAAAAGAAGTACAACTGCTTGCAATGGGCCCTCTTCCAACAGCTAAGAGTTTTACTGGATATGTTATCAATGGATACAGATTTTATACAAGGTTCAAAGATGCCAAATGTACAACACAAAATAGTGGTGTATTTTTAACAGCCTTGACTACTAGCTTTACAAGTTCGAAAGATCAAAATCCATTGGTTGGTGATGTTAATTACTATGGATCAATTGAGGAAATATTAGAACTAGATTATTGGGGAGAATTTGGTGTGGCTTTATTTAAGTGTTGTTGGTACCAAGAAGAGAAAGATTTATATGGGCTGACTCGTGTCAATTTTAATTGATTGTGCCAGAAATCTGATCCTTATGTTATGGCTTCACAAGTACAACAGGTGTTTTATATAGAAGATCCAATTGATAAGATGTGCCACAATGTTATCAAGAAATTGCCGAGAGACTAGTGTGAAATCGAAAGCGAAGATGCAAATGAAGATTTGAATGATATCCAGCCTGCTTATGGAATAAGAAATCAAGATTTTGATGTTCGTTGGTGTAGAGACGATGTCCCAATAAAACGAATCCGCCTTCCACCTAGCAGAGTGAAAGAAAATTCTTCTTAATTTCCGTGTATCACTATCACATTTAATTAAGCAACTAATGTACCAAATTTAAGTAAGAAAATGTTGTTTCTTCCTTGATTAAATGTTGTAACCGATGTATCATATTTGTGGCTTTTTTTGTCTCTTTTTTAGTGTTTCTGCCTTTATTACATTTTAGTGAAGTGGCTGTTTTATTTTATAATGCAGTTGGTTTATTTTAATTTGTAATTATGTCATTCTAATGTTAATTCCTTCATTTTGTGTAGGATGGAGGCAAATCTTAAATTCCATCACAAGGGAAAATTTGAGAAGAATGGATATGTTGGTGGAGAAGAGACTTCTGTCATAGGCGTTGATCTGGATATGTTTTCTTACACAGTACTAATGGAGTATTTCAGGAATGAGCTAAAGTACATTGAAATTGGAGGAGTATATTCATGGAATGGTCTAATGAGTGGGTGGAAACTGGTGACCAGTGATGCAGATCTGTGGGAATTGATACAAATAAAAAATAATGGTGATTACATTGATTTCTGTGTCGATACCATGGTCGATGAAAAAATTGAGCCAATGAAACAAATGCAGCCACACGTCATCGTACGCCCAAGGAAGAATCTGCTGTCTCCAGGTATAAAAATATCTTCTCATTTGTACTATTTTGATGAATTTGGTCATAAGAAACTAACGATGAAACAACCTGTTTTGATTACTTTCAAATGAATTTAAAGCAAGATCCAATTTTGAGCATCCATTCGAAAATTCATAAATAAATCATACAGAAGCTCGTCCAAAGTAAGTGATAAAAACTGTAAATAATTAGCTTTTTGACTGGAAGAAGATAAAAATATCTTCTCATTTATACTATTTTGATGAATTTGGTTCTCGCATGGCTGAATTTGTTTTTCATTTTGCCGCTTTTAGTATACATAAATTTTGTGTGCATTTTTGTTTGAATATTAGGACTTGTTTGATTTTTAGTGCACTTAGTAGAATAATAATGGAACTGGAATATTAGTGTACATGATCAAGTTTTAATTTCTTTAATTAAGTTTAAATAATTATGTTAATGACACGATAAACTTGACTTTTATGTCGTTGTATGTTTGCAGCTGCGAAATCACAAAATGGCAATTTGTCATCACTCACCATCTGCAACAGGCAGCAAAAAACAAGAAGCAGACTGAAGTCTTTACTCCGATTCGAAAGTCGGCAATCCACTTACCGACGAGACGCAGGCTGATCAAGTCTTTAGTCCTAGAAAGTCGGCTTGGCTAAACAATCCACTTACCAACGAGATGCAGACTGATCAAGTGTCCTAGAAAGTTGGCACGACGAAACAATCCACAAGTGAGCGAAGCTGCTGTGAGTCCATGCATGGACAGGAAAAAGGCGATCAGCAAGAAGTCAACTGGAGTCGGTAGGTCTACAAAGTTACCAAAGAAAAATCCAACCGAAGTCAGTAGTTAACGAAGACACCAAAGAAGAAAAATCCAACTGAAGTCAGCGATGCAACTTTGAATATTAACCCAGCAAGTGTTAGGAGTAAATTGGATTTCTATAATCCTCCAGATGAAGAGGAAAATATGGATGAAAATGAGATTCTAGTAAGAAGACTGCAATCTGATCTTCTAATATGATGTTCTACATATTTTGCTTATATTTACAATAATGTCTTGTTAAATTACTTTCAAGATGATGATCTACCACCTCCGCTACCTCCGCCGCTTACAAAATACGAAAGGGAAAGAGCTAAACATGTGTCGCAAAAGAATAGTGTTCTTGAAGCTCTTGGGATGTCTACAGTAGTTACTGGACTGATAAATGAATTTGAGAAAAATAAAGGAAAATCAAAGATGCCAGCTGAAAGCGAAGATTATGCTCCAGAGTAAGAGGAACCTAGTGAAAATGATACTTCAAAAAATCCAGTAAAGGTGCGCTATAGCTGAAGATTTAATTTTATGTTGGTAATTATAGACTAGCTTCCTTAATTTTTTATTTTATTGTTTTTGTGTGCGTATTTTAGAGAACCAAAAAGGTTACGATTACAAAGCCTCGGTCTGACAACAACTCGTTCACGGGCCATTGTTGAATCTGCAATTGATAAGAATGCAACTCCGAAGGCAGGGGAAAATCCAGTTCCTACACAAACTGTTGATCCACCATGTAGTGTTGAGTTACCACACAATGAAGGAATAGGAACAATGGCTGCTTATTTGGCTATGCGAGAACGCCAGAAGAATAACATTAGTGGAAGTGGAAGTGCAAGGAAGAAGGCCGTTGTCGGAAATGTCTCGACAAATATTGAAAACGAAGAAGATGAAGTAGAAGAAGCTGAAGGTATTATCTAATTGAGTTCTGATTTTAACAGTTTAAGTTCTCATTTATGTTATGTCTAGCCTTCTCATTACTATTGTATGTACTTTGTAACAGTAGTGGGAGCTCCCAGAAGGTTCAGGGGAAAAACAAAGATGGATAAAGTTCATTCAAGGTCATATCACAAAAGAGTTCTAATCCAAATGAATCATCGGGGCCAACCTGTTTCAGACGATGACCAAGTAATGTTTGAACTGAGTGCTGTTTTAGGAACACTGAAGAGGAGTGTTCCACTTACTTACAAGTCTTGGTTTGATGTTCCTTCAAGTTTGAAAGGCACGCTGTGGAACTATATCAAGGTAGTTTGCAAACTTAGCTGAATTTTACTTAAATATATTAAACTTGTCACAAAAGTAGCATGACTGTTCTTTTTAATGTTTGATTTGTATTGAAGCAATGGTATATTATTCTGGATGAATGTGAATATTGGGTTTTGAAGTCAATTCGTGACTCTTGGAGGGGGTACAAGAGTCGTATTAAAAAGGCACATTATACGGCTTATGAAACTGATGAAGAGAGGCTTGAAAATAGGCTGGGCAAAATTCCACTTGCAGATTTTAGAGTACTCTTGATGTATTGGGGAGATGAAAAAATTCAGGTATAATTTTAATTTTTATCACAGAATTTTTTTCCGTTTTTATTCATTCAAATCAGGCAGATAAACATCTTTATTTCATGTTTTTGTAGTCCAAGGCCCTTACAAATTGTGCAAGTCGAAAATCGTATACAGACACAAAGACTGCTGGTCCAAATTTTTTTTCCCAAATTCGGCATAAGATGGTATGTGTTTTGCTTATTTTTATGGTTGGCTGGAGGTATGCATTTTATTTTTTCTGAAATTCCTCTCTTATTTAGCAAAGCGATATATGTTCCGAAATAAAAATTAAAATAGCTACATATATGTTCCAAAATAAATTATCACCTCACTTAAACAAATAAGAAAAATAAGTATTAGTGATATATGTTCTGTTTATGATATAGAAGTTTGTAACTAAAAGAATAACAAGCAGGCTATATAATCTGATCTGTCACATTAATCATCCAGCAAATATTTTTATTTCAATTTTAATGTATTAATTTTTATTGTATCTGTTTATTATTTTTGCATTTTCACATTAAGTTACGACTCAATAGCTATTAATAACATTTGCTAAAAAAGTACATAAAATCTATAAAAATATAAATGAGCCTTTCTTTGCCCCCTTTGGCATAGAAAACTCAATTCTTCTTTTCCAAACCAGTGTTCGTCATGCTTATGCATTTGTACGCATTTGGTCAATATACGTCTGCAAGTTAGATGCATATTAAACATTAAATATGAGTCCAATTCATCTATGTGGAAATTAAGTAATTTGTAAACTATTGGATACACTCTTAACTCTTAAGCATATGGATGTCAAGTTGATGCCTGTCTTTTGTCTGTTCTATGTTAATGGCCTTATTGCCTTGCTAAGCTTAAATCGTTTTAGTATTATATATATGTTCATGGCTCATGGGTTAATCACGGGGTAATCCTAGTTTTGCACCAGAATCTAAGATGAATCATGGGATATTTGTTATCTATGTGCTTACAGTTAATAATCTGAAAGCATAGACATATGGGATATTTACCATGCAAATTTTCCTTAGCTCAGTCTTGAATTTTGCAAAACTGATACATCACTTGATACTATGCTTGAAAAACTCTGATATTGTAGCTACATATGTTGTGATTTTATACTTGTTGTTTCTTTATTTTTGCACTTGTAAGCTGCTTGAGAACTTACTGTTGCTCCACTTTTGCATCTGTGAGTTGCTCGAGACTTTTAGCTTGTGTGCACTTGTGGTTTCTGTTCTTCATTTGAACCGAGATTTGCTTTTATGTAAAGGCGATCATATTTACCTTAGTTTTGCTTTGACTTTGTGTATAATTTCTGAATTGATTAGTGATATATGTTCTGAAAAAATTGGTTAGGTATCCTTTTGCTGTCTAACTTTTTTCATTTAATTTGTATCAGTCCAACGAATCAGATGGAGAACTTTTTGTTAAAACTCGCAAGCGGAAAGAAGGAAAGGTGTACAAGACTGATACTTCAGTAATGAAGTATAGAATTGTAAGAATTTTATTTTCTCTTCAATCAAATGTCATAAAATGCTTCATTTTGCGCATCGGCGTTTTTGTAGAATTAGATCTTGTTTTGTTGAAACCTATAGCAGGATATTTTCTGAATCCATTTTAAAACTGTTAATAGATATTGCAAAACAATTCTTGTTTAAGAATCTTGTTTCAGAATTGTTAATTTTATTTAATGTCACATTTTGAAACTGCTTTATTTTGCAGGATAAGATTGAAAAAGCAATAGGTGAAGGAGGAAGTGATGGAGTTGTTCAAGAAATGATTTCTGATGGAAAGTTGCACGGTCCATCTTGGCTTATAGGACGGTACACAAAGTCTACAGAAGTTTCAAAATATGCCCCAACAACAAGCACATACATACAGGAGCTGGCAGCGAAGATAAGGGAAAATATAGCTGACGAAGTCGAAGCAAAGGTGAACAAGAAGGTCCAAAATGAATTTGACGCAAAGGTGAACCAAAAAGTTCGGGAGAACTTGACATGGGTGCTTAAGAAATTAGGCGAAGCAAACCCTGACATGCAAATTGATGTTGGGGATCTTTGTGCGACCGTCTACAGTGATGGCACTGCAGGCACTGGAGGTACTAGAGGCACTGGTGGCACTGGAGGCTCGCAAATATGAATTTACTGTTAATAAGTAGAATTTAGTATGTACTGGCTATGAATACACTGGCTATGTTTTTAAGCATGTCTTTTATTTTGTACTTGACTAAGTAAAACTTGTGTTGCTGGTTATTCTGAAATGACAAGTTCTTTGTTGCAGTGTAATGTTGCCATTAGATACGATATAATATTGCAGTATAATGTTGCCATAGATATGATATAATGTTGTAGTAGTATAATGGTGCAGCACATTTCCAATTAAATTGCAAAAGGTGTTGTCGTAGATATGATATAATGTTGCAGCATGTGATGTTAAATGTGGTAATAAACTGGCAAATTGTCGCCATTGGATGGTAAAAGTGTTACCATAGATTAATGAATATGGGCCCCACAACAGGGTTCCGTAAAGGTGGGCCACATAACTAGTGGGCCCGACAATGTGGGCCCACATGTTGGGGCCCAGATTGTGGGGTCCACTTTTTAGGTGCTTTGGTACCTGTGGCAATAATAGAACCGATGTTGCCCTAGGGCCGCAAAGATATTGCCTTTTACTCTAAGGCAACGCGGCCAAATGCATCGTCGAGAAAGTGTTGCCTTTGCCCTTTTCTAAGCCTACAACAACATTTTTTGGCACTTCCTGCATCACTTCTTGGGTGTTGCAGTATGCAATCTATGGCGTAGTGTTGTGACCAGTACATAAAGAAACTCAATAAACTAGTGGAGGATGTCTTCAACATGAAACCAGAACACTACCAAAATGACAACAAGCTATAGACATGCTCAAGACCACATGAAGACCAGATCAATTCAAATGGAATCAGACTGCAACATCAAAGGCAAAAAGAACACAAAAATGAAAATGCATATGACATAGTCACAGCAACAGTCCAACTTGAACCAAGTGAGCGTAGTGATACGCAATGAGTAATAATATAACAGTAATTACATGTATCACAATGCAACATTATTAGTACGAGGCAGTTTACAGAAAATCAAAATAGTAGCAGGTTGAACAAGTGCGAGTAGTTGTAACAACCCATAATTTTGTAAATATTTTAATTAAGTTTTACTTGAAAACGTTGTTTTTTGTAAAAGTAAAATTTTCAATAATTAAATTTTTAAGTTAATAAGTTTTGGTAAAAAAAAAGAGGGAAAAAAAATTATTGTAATTTAAATTTAAGCCTTAATTAATGTAATATTTCTGTTATTGATTCAAATAGAAAACATATGTAGTTTATTAATGTTTGCATGTGTTCATTATTTAAATCCAATCTTTTGTTTTTGCATACTTTTGTTAAAGTTAAAAAAAAGGGGGGGCTTCTTTATAAAAATGACTTGAATTTATTGCAAAATATCACGATTCTTTTTTCCTTTTAAATTAACGTTAGACCTTAATTTGTTGCTTAATATTAAAGAATTTACTAAGTTATAAATTTTAACATAAAGATGTTGTATTAAGTTTAAGATATTATTTACAATGATTTGTATATATATACATATGTGTGTGCGTTAATTTGACATAAGACTTATAAGATGGACTTGTATGCAAAGTCATAACTTCTTAATCTTAAACCTTCTTAATCTGGAGATTAGGTTCAAAATTGTTGTTTTTAATTTTAGGCTCATAAAATAGTGAAACTTAATTTTAACATATTTATATGTATAAGTCTATTATATATATATATATATATACGTATACGTATATGATTTTAATAATACTATGACCAATAAAGATATATATGAAGGAAACATCATCATTGTACACAATCTAATATAATCGCTTGTTGTTTTATGTTCTCCTTAATTACGAAACTCATGGCATAATTCCATCACACAACAAGATTTCCTACCTATTGCTTATAATAGGAATAGAACTAAGTGGCAGTGTATAACAAGTAATAAATCTATGCTCAATCAACTCATGGCCCTTTTAAAATATCAATATTTATATTTTTCTTGCCTACAACTTCTCATATTCTAGAAAGAAAAATTAATACATCAAGTTATTCGTTTATACCCTCTTTCTTACCTTAGCCATCCACCTCATTCATAACTGTGTATTTCTTTTTACCATTCAAATAAAAAGATTTATTTCCCACTTCTCATTTTTATTTGCCTAGTCTCTTTATTATTTTCCTATGTCTATCTCTTGACATTTATTTCTTTATTTATTTGTCTAGACCTTATTTTATCTATTAAATATTTCTTATGTATATCTTTTATTTAATAGCTTGAAATTTTATTTTCAATTATACATACGTTACTTTGTTTTAATTACGCATACGCTAAATTGTTTATTTCTTACCTTTTTATTTACCTATCTATTTAATTACCATACTTTAGTTATGTATTACTCTTCCTAATCACTCCAAAATCTTCTCCTTATCTCATTCCTTTTTTCATTTGCATATAAGATTAAATATATATGTTTCTTTTAACTTAACTCATGACCTTTTCAATTCTAGCCTCTTTATTTCTTGCCATTCTTCTAGCCATTCATTTTCCATTTTTCTTTTTTTGTCCTTTTCTAAATTTAGCTTGCCCAAGATTTTTATTTATAAGAGAACTCTAAAATGCATATTTTGGTTATAAATTAACGTTCACAGGAATCTAATTTTTTTTTTTTAATTCTAGTTTTCAAATCTTTTAGTTTAATTGAATAAATTCACAACAACTTTTATTTCACTTTTGTTCTTTAAAATAGATTGTATACCTTTTAAAAATAAAATAATTTATACCGTTACTTATATATACTTTTGTAATAGATTCTGGGTAAATGATAAATGGATGAATAAAAACCCAGTGTAAACAAAACATATCTTAATAAGTAATAAATTTCAAGATTCATAAAGAAACTGTTTAAGTATGCATTTAAAGGGCACGTTATCTGATGGAGTAAATAATGTATATAAGAAAACGTATAAGAATTTAGGCGTCATTTTGAGCGTAAAATTTTGAGTTAGTTATTGCGTCTATAGTACGCATTCCAAATGTGTATACCGTAAATAAAAATGGTTAAATAAATCAGTAAACATACATTTTTGAGTAAGAGGGAAGCATATCCGTTTCAATTTTCCTTTAACTGTGACTGGCCATTTACCTTTTTAGGGACATCCCTTTTCTCTTTTGCTGCAACTATTTTATTTGGTATAAAATCTTTGATTTTTCTAACATTCATATCCTTAATTTGTGCGTTCCTTATTTTATCTATCAGTAAAACTTTCATCTTTTAAACTAAATCATCAATGCAAGTTTCTTGTCACGTAAACAGTATATTTTTTTCCTATCAGCTTGCCTCCCTTAACTTCATTTTGAAAGATTGCAAAGTAAAACTATTCCTGTAATAACAAAATATGTCAAACTTCATTTTCTATGTAGTAGAACCAAATTTCAGTTAAATTTTCTTTATATTTGCAACTAAATGTAATTTAACCTACATGGCAGAAAATGATAAAAACAATGTAATAACTTTAGATATCACATGCATAGACTGCTAATTTATTTCAGAAAGAAACGGATACCGTATATTACATATCTATTATTTCCTACCTGAAACTATTGGCAACGTTCGAAATTTCCTCTTCAGTCAAAGCAAAATATGTTTGATGTTTCTTCCTATAATCATGCAAACCTTTTTGGAAATACTCGATCAGCAAAAAAAAAATGAAAGAAATTAATTAAAATTTTATTTCCCCTTTTATCTCAAACATCACGCATATTCAGGGGAATGACAGCACCCTTTCGATTCATGTTCACGTACTGTTCAAAAAAAACAAATTTCTTTTGCCATTTCTTTATCAAATCAATGTACGTTACTTTTGGATATGTGGTCCAAGATACCACTACAAAAATTAACTATTTGATTTAAATATTCTTTTCTTTATAAACGCAATAATTCAACATCACATATCAAAGCAAAAATATTTGCTTGCCTTTTTGTTTCCATTTGATTTGCACACGTTACTTTTCCTTGCGTGCAAAGCTTCTGCCTATACATACAAACCTCATATCACATTTCCTCACCTCAAAATTTTCTGCATCTTCATTTGCTTCTTTCTTTTTCGTGAGCAGGAAAATCAGGTAATGGTTTTATTCATTTTTTTTCCTTCCTTCTTCTTTTTGTTTGTTATATTTTGTCGTCCACTTCATGCTCATCTACACCCTACCTTCCTCTCTCCATCTAGTGATGTGGTCAAGTCAATATTTGATTCCATTCGTTCAGTTTATTTTGAAATTTTGTGTTAAATTTTACTTAGTTTTGATGTTGAATTTATTCGTTTCCTTTTCAAGAATAAAAAAAATCTGGTCGCAGCCTTCGCAACTATTTGATCGTGCTTCTGTTCATTCTCTTTTCAAAGTGTTACCATCATTCTTGAATCAAAATCTTCGACGGCAATAAGGTGAGTATTCCTCACCAGACAAACATACTTGTATATTTGTGAATTAATCACAAGTGTAATTGTAAACTTATTTTATTTAATTTTATCTGCCCGTGATACTAACTTCTGATGTTAAACCCCATTTTTTAATTGACACATCGTCAGTTGTATTATCTATTGTTATATTTTGCAGTTATACTATTTATTATTATTTACTGTTTGAATCACACTACAAGTTCCCTGTAGAATAGAAATCGTTACAGGCTGAAATGATAGGCCTGAACGATAATTATTTATTCATTTATTTAATTATTTATTATTTAACTTGGGATTACGGGTTTGAAATGATAGAATCCGGGTTTTCTTTGCAAATTGCGGATTGAAATGATATATATCCGTATCACTTGACCTAGGCTATAAAACTATATACAGACCCGTGGTTTATATAATATTTTTCTGAAATGTTTTAAAAATATTTTAAATGGAAAATTTATAATATTCTGGTTTAAAATGTATTTAAATGATTTTTATAAAATTTATAATGATTTTTGAATGAGTCGAAATGTTAAATAAATGAATGTTTAAGTAAAATTTTGAAATATAACTTATTTTCGGAAATTCTGAATTTTTGTTAAAAGTGAGATTTTAATTAAGTAAAATAATTGATAATAAGTTATATTTTGGGAATTTAAAACTTAATTGTTAAGTTAATAATTTAATTAAAGAAATGGGAATTTAATACTTGGATTTAAATAAGAAATTCATAATAAAATTGATTTTTGTATGAAAATTTACTTATAAATTCATAAAAATATGAGTATTGAAATTATGACTTTATAATGTGAAAATATATGATTTATATGAAAATTTTACTTAGTTATGAAATCATAGTTAAACCTTGAAATTTTAAATATAAAGGATATTACAGCATTTGTAAATGTTGTAGTTAAATTTAAATGAACTTAAAGGCTAATTTGAACTGAAAGCTATTATAGCACTTTGTAAGTGCTATAGTTGATAAAGATAACAAAAGTTTAGTTGGAAATAAAGAAATCTATTACAACACTTAAATGTTGTCTTTTGGGAATGAACTGTTTAACCTATAACTTTAGGTAGCATTTTATAAGTGCCACGGAAACTGAATTTTTGATTGTTTTAATAAAATTTAATAATCTTTGGAAAAAAGGCTTAAATTTTGGAATTTAATATGTAATTAATAAAAATAAGGAATTGACTTTAAATGGTTTTAAATGGAAGAATTTAACTTTTAGATGTGAGTTGAAAGGCAATTAATTCCTAAATAAATTGAATAGATTTAAATGGTATTTTATATTAAATAAAATGACTGATGTTTAAATAAATGATGTTTGAAATGATATTATGATATTGAAATGTATTTGAAATTTATTTTGATTTTTAAAGTATAAATACCATTTTTAAAAGTTGTAACCACGGGTTATAATAACGTTTGGTTGTTAAAGAGACCGGGATCGGATATCTGGCATACTCTCTGTCGATACCGAAAACCACTTTGACAACCGTGTACGCGGTGGAGATTCCGAAATGAAGTAGGATGGTGGAGACGTTTCCTTTGAGGTAAATACGTGGACCCGACTCCCGTGAGTTGGCATAAGGTGGCTAAAACAGGAGCGATCGACAGATTAATGAGGTAGCACCTCTGATCGGACACACTTCTTCGTATGCATTCTATTACTTTTGTGATTGTATTGGTGTGCACCTTTGATTTAGGAGTGTTGTTCGAGGTGGGCGGTAGCTGCGCGCTACGCGTTACCATCGGTCCAGAAGCGTAATTGGTATATCTAGCCTGGCATTGCCTAGTTTTGCTGTGTCACCTACCATAGCGAGCCTTGTACAAGTTTGATTTTCTCCCGTAGCCCGTGTGGTATCCTCTGGTGGCTTCCCGATCAGGAGGGACTATGATATTGGATGGACTACTAGGACTATTACGTGTTAAGGTGGAAAATGTAAAGCCTTAATGCTATTTAAAAGTAAGTTTATTTTAATATAGACACTATTGTAATAGCGAAATTATTACTATATAGTAAATAGTTTAACGGATCCTTAGAGGATGGGCGGTCCCAAGCATCCTTTAAGTTATTTGCTCTATATTACAGTACACTTGAATTATTTTACACTGTATAAGTATGTATGTCCTGACTCGAGTGTTCATGTTTTATTTTACGCTCCGGTTAGCCTGAGTTGCGGTTCAGTTTCATCCGGAGCTAGGATTTCTGTAGATCACTTTCAAGATGCTGGCAAACTTCCCTTCCAGTTCTTTATCTAAATTTTTGAAATTAAGACTAGTGGACATTTGGATTGTTCTACCGATGATTTAAAACTATATTTGGATTAAAGACTATGTAATTTTTATTTGATTGAGACTATTTATAGTGGCTTCATGAACCACTAAGTATTTTTAAATTCCGTTGCGAGTTTTCTGATATCTGTGTCTGTGATTCTGTGATTATTTATTTACTGTATATTTTGAGATTTGCCAAATTTTATTTACAACGCGGTATTTTGAACAATTCAAGTCCGACATGTGCGGATGCGAATGGTTGAAAATATCGGGTCGTTACAGTAGTGAAGTCAATTAACAAGTCATAGTATATCTAAAATTCAAAAGCCACATTCGTCTACCAGCAAAAATGGAATCAATCATCTTAGTTACAAAATCCAAAATCAACGCCGAAGTCAAAGGAACAAAGAGTAATGGGATAAACAAATCAAAGTTCAGATTATCACAATTTTCAAATGCCTAAGTTATAAGAACTGACCCAAAGCAAGTCCAGCTAAAATTCATAGATGAACAAGTAAAAGAATTATCACAAGCATTTAAGCAAAATCGAACGGCGAAGCAAGAATTAAGAAGAATTCAAACATATTTATATGAACGAAAATATAGGTTGTCCGATCCCTGTAAAATACCAATAATCATCATCAGCAGGGTATCAATCGAGTTCAAGCATAATAATGATCGCAAATAAAGACAATTCACGTACCAGTTCAAAGCACTAATTCGAATTCGACAATTGAAGCAACCGCACGCAATCAAAGCCAAGGAGACGATTGACGAAGCCAATCGAAGCATAAATTCACTTCAATCGATCAATATATCCAAGCGGCGTCTTCAATTTTCCAAAACCCTAGCTTTCGAAAAGGAACGAAGCAAACAAAAGATCGGCCGAAGTTTACAGAAGGGAGAAATCCATATTTCTCATATTTTATAAATCATAGGGGGCCGGTCTAC
This sequence comes from Allium cepa, assembly GCA_030765085.1. Classification (NCBI taxonomy): domain Eukaryota; kingdom Viridiplantae; phylum Streptophyta; class Magnoliopsida; order Asparagales; family Amaryllidaceae; genus Allium; species Allium cepa. The sequence continues at coordinate 859,680,052 of CM060940.1, forward strand.
TTTATTTTTGGGCTTAAGTTTATTAAATAGGGTTTTGGGTTTTATTTTTTTATTTTTATTTTTAGTTGTAATTTTCTTTATTAAACCGTGTATTTTTCTAGTCGTGTGACTGTGGTTACGAATTACGGTGGTGTAGTTAGAGAATTCGCAACTTAGTGGCTAAGTTGTTGTAGGGTTTTGAGCATAATGTTATGTTATTCATTAGTGGGCATCGTAAGTTTACGTGTGTAAGCATCTGACTACTTAATTTCTAGTAGAAACCTTGGGGGTAACACGTAGGCAGGGCTTTGCCGAAGCTGGGTAAATTTATATTGTTCTATTTCTGCTTTTATTATTCTTCTATTATCTATGTTGGTCCGAAGTGGTTTTCGGATTAACCGATCCCGGTCTCTTCGCACCAACAACGCAAAAGCGTTTCTCTACCTCACACAGAAACTAAGTCTTATAGACTCATCGAATCGCCAACTTTCAACTTGCTATCCTTCAGACCAAGAAGGAAGCTCGATAGATTGAAGTAATACTCCGCACTACACGAATCAACATCCTCAACACAAACGATAATCAAGCCTACACAGAAGGCTACGTACTAAGTGTACGACTAAATAGTTCCCACATCAATTCGAGGAACTAAGATGGCCTATTTTGATAGTCGGTTATTTAACTATCAATGCAAACAAAAAAATTTAGCATCATATGCAATCACTAGGTCCTTTTAATTATTCTTTAATTAATCAAATCACTTGCCAAATATTCACTTCAAATTATCTTTAAAAGGATATATTCACAAACCATTTCAACATTGGAAAACATTTCCATATACTTATTTGATAACAAGTAATTCACAAATCTAATAATTTTCAACACTCAGAAAATATCACATACTTAAATCACGATTAAGTATATATTTCTTTATTCTATAAGGAAAACATTCTCTTAATATATTTATTTGGATCAAAACGAATGTTGCGTAAAACATCGTTACGACAACCCAAAATCACTAGTATAGGGGTTCAATAATTAGATAGATATATAAATCCCACTATACAAAACATTTCCTTTCGAAAATCATTTACGATAACAACAGTGTTATAGTCCATCATTTCCTTACTTCTCGAAAACGTCTATTTCAACAATGAATGTTGAAATCTATGTATTCGATACTTAACACATTTCAAAATATCTTTAAACCATTTTATTTCATTTAAAAATCGCTTTCCAAAAACTTTATTTCATTCAAAAGATTAGTCACTGTCCAAAATCGTGAATATACTTCATTTATCCAAATCACTACTTCTACACATTTATTAAAGGATAATCCACTGTCCAAAATCGTGAATATATCTCCTTTACCAAATTCATCACTTATACATATTTATTAAAGGATTATCCACTGTCCAAAATCGTGAATATATCTTCTTTACCAAATTCATTACTTCTACATATTTTATTAAAGGATTTTCCACTTTCCAAAATCGTGGATGAAATACCTTTAATAAACTTTCATATTTACTTATCAAAATAAGTTGACTTCAAATTTATAAAACAATGTTTATAAATTCCACTTCTATTTTATAAAAACCTCTATATACAAAATTCCTTTATTAACCAATTCCATCTATATCTTATTTACATTCCAAAAATCCAAATTAAAAGTTAATTCACTTATTCTCTTATTTACAAAATTCGTTCTTTAATAACTTCACAAATTGATAAATTTATAAATCTTATTCACTTAAGAAATCCACTTATAACTCCATTTTAACACTTACAAAACTCCTTTATAATCCCATTATTCCGACTTATAAAAATATCAATTTTATAAATCTTATATATAAACCATTTATAATAATTCAAAAATCTCAATTTAACTTAATTTACAAATTAGTTAACTTCGTATTTCAAAAATCACATCTTGATTCCATTTAACAAAAATCATAATTTTTAGAACAAAAAAATTATATCTTTCATTTATTAAAAATAAATCAATTCCTTAACAATTCAAAATTTAATAAACATCTATATTCAAAATCAATTGAAAATCCTTTTTAATTTGAAATCACCACTTAAGAATTTTTAAATTACCAAAAATAGGTCCAATACCACAACAACACTAAATACATCAAACACAACATCCAAAACATCATATATCACATGATAACAACATATATCACAATATTTGTAAATAAATCAATGGTGGTGAGGAATCAAGTTGGATCCCTTCAACCTGTCACCTGCAACAAATATACATATTAATGTTGAGTCACAGGTTCTATGAAGTTTTTGATTTCTAACAAAGAAATAAAGGCGATCGACAAAACAAAGACATCATGGCTATAAAGAGGCACAAAAGAGCTACATATGGTACTCTAGATTATAGGTTGATTATTTGATATTGTAATAGTGATAAACTTGTTAAAATCTATCCTCAAATAATCATGCACCTCAATATAATCGATATATATATATATATATATATATATATTTGAATAGCATTGCACATTCATTGTGCAATTTAACAGTAACCGGTCGACCGGTATTAAAAGAGGCGGTCGACCGTTTCTATGTAAAATGCACAATGAACGTGCACACATGCACATAACGACTATATATTTGAAATCCTGTCTACTGGCCAATTTTTGACCTTTCGACCGTTTTTAAACAGAAAGCAACCTTTTCAAAAGACACTTCTTTCTCCAATGGTTGCATCTCTTACCTTTCATCAATGATCGTATCTATTAATGGCTACTGTTCACAAAGAGTTACAACCATTTTTTTCTCTATATAAACTCATCTAAATCATTGATTCACATACATGAAAAACATATTCTTTTTACTCTAATTTCTGATCTTACTTTCTAAATACTTCTGCATTCTAAAAGATCTCAATTATTTTAATTGCTTATTGAATCATTGAAATTATTTCATATCTTTTGATTCAATAAGTAATATACTTCCCTTAATCTTCACAAAACATCATTCACATATTTTGAGGATAAGATTATAGGAAATTTGTACTACAAGTGACAAAACTGTGTTAGCAAGAACACATACCGTCAATAAACAATTATATTCATCATTGTTGAAGTCCTCGGTGTTGTAAGAGGCAAGTGTTGAAGTCCTCGGTGTTGTAAGAGGCAAGTGTTGAAGTCCTCAGTGTATTAGACGCGTGAAATCCCGTTCGTTTGCTCGGGTGTTGTAAACCTGTTCCTCCGGGTGAAGCGAGGTAGTTAATAGTGAAAATCCAGATAGAAGTCTGGGACTGGACGTAGGACGGTGCTCCGAACCAGTATAAAAATCTCTGGTGTAATTTTTCTATTTTTATTTACTGTGCTATTATCATCTATTTCCACATTTATATTATATTCCATATTACACGATCCGTGTGTACTATATTAGTACGTGCACTCGTACACTATCACTACCGCACACTTTTCAATTAAAATATGTGTACAATGTCTGCTTCGAGGCAGACGTGCGTACAAAGGGTTACCCGCTCATACACGAGAACATATAGGGTCTCATCTGCTCCAATAGGCAGTAATATATCCAAATACCAATTAACATATGGATAATATATCCAAACAATCATCATTCAACATAAACAACATTTATTCTTACTTATATAAAAATATTAGTGAGTCAGAAATAGTGAGTTGTGCTCACATTGGTTCCAATAGCAGTTGCAGTGTTTTATTCCGAATAAAATTGAACAAGCTTTTAATTTTATCCAAAATTTACACTAGTTCCAATCAACTCCAAACAAGATCTAAAATGTAATGTCGTCGATACGGACCCAATGCAACTTATTTTGTCAAAAACGGACCTCTTATGACAAAGTTATAGCATTTTAAAGTTTGTACGAATTAATACATGTATAATTCACAGTTTTCTTTATTTTTTTAACCTAGAATATTTCTGGCCGTTAGATTCAACACGGTGAGATCGCGGCCCTACTTCCTTTCTTCTCCCCCAGGCTTGTCCGAACGCAACTAACCCATATAGCCGCCGCATCCATCGAATAATCGTGCCTTCTGCGATCAATTTTAGGTCGATCAACCACCACCACTTCGAAGCCCGCAACCCCATGCACCTCTGCCTAGAACCCCATTAAGCTCGGCTGCCCTATGTCCCCAAAAATCACGCACGAACCCAATGTATACGCGGCCAAAATTTGCATCCAAACGACAATGATAAAGAATATCCACCGTAGGATGTGCGATCTCACTATCCTCTACATTTTCGTAGTTGAAAGCTTTTGACGAAAGTGAGCGGATCGTGGATTGTGAGATATTGAGAGAGAAAGACGACGGTTTTTTGGCCATTGAAAAGGTTGGAGGCGGCTAGCCCTAGCCTACTAGGGTTTTGTGAAAATGAATAAAAATAAGTCCTTTTATAGAAAATGTTGCGACACTATTCATCCGAATTTTTTTCAAACTCCAAACAAAGCATGCCGCCTGGATTTTATAATGTTTTACCCCTATTTCGAACACAATGGAATATATATCGGGAGCCAGTTCGATCATATTTGAAAGGTAGGCTTTCGAATCGATTTATTTAAATTTAAAATTTCATTTAAACAAACTTCTACGCGTTTTAGCTTGTCATGGACAAACTGTAAATCCAATTGACACAAATTTGAAATCTTAGAATAGTATAACATTACGGATCCAATGAAACCGGTTTCATCAAATCCAAAACTGTATGAAAAATGACTATTTTTACACGTTAATTAAATATTAAAATATTCAATTTCTACAAATTAACTTTTAAATCAATTTCAAAAGTTTACCAACATCATTCTAATTCAAATAGAATTTTAATCAAATTTATAAATCATTTTCATTCACATTAAATTTAAATATCAATTATTTTCACAATTTCAATTATTAAATTAACAATTTAATTATCCAATCAAATCACTATATTTCAAATATAAGTTATGCAGCTTATAAAATTTACTTGTGACTATTTAAAATCAATTAAATATACCAATTTCGAATGACTAAAATTCTGGGTCGTTACATCGATCGAAGCATAAATTCACTTCAATCGATCAATATATCCAAGCGGCGTCTTCAATTTTCCAAAAACCCTAGTTTTCGAAAAGGAACGAAGCAAATAAAAAATCAATTTTACAAAAGGGGGAAATCCTTATTTCTCATAATCTATAAATCATAGTGGGCCAGTGTACTTTATTTTCGGGCTTAAATTTATTAAATAGGGTTTGGGATTTTATTTTGTTTTAGTTTTATTTTCAGTTGTAATTTTCTTTACTAAACCTTGTAATTTTCTAGTTGTTTGACTAGGTTACGAACTACGATGGTGTAGTTCGAGAATTCGCAACTTAGTAGCTGAGTTGTGACAGGGTTTTGAGTATAGAGTTAGGTTAGTCATTAGAGAATGTCGCAAGTTTATGTGTGTAAGCATCTGACTGCTTAATTTCTAGTAGAAACCTTGGGGGTAGCACGTAGGCAGAGTCTTGCCGAAGCTGGGTAAATCTGTGTTGTTCTATTTTTGCTTTTATCATTCTGCTATTATCTGTGCTATAATTATTATATATACTTCCACATTAATTTTTATTATTAGTATCGTCATATCCACCCTCCTCTAGGGTAAAATCGATCCTAAAGTGTTCTGCATAAGTAAAGAACAACTATGATGGTTATATAGTGGCCATACCATTTAACAATACAAAAATAAAATAGGAGTTAGGCAGCATGCCTAAACTACTAACTACCACGACTAACCCCCCTCAGAAGAGCAAGAGCTACTACAATCATCAACCGAGTCAAAGCCAATAGCAAGCACAAAACTGAAGAAAAGATGAGCAACGTTAGGAACAAAGCTGATAGAGGCATTAGTGTACTTATCCCAAGCGATATCCCAAAATAAATTCTTGTTTATTTCTTATTCACCCACCCTAGTAAGAGTTAGACCCTCACACTCAATGTGATATAAAAGATGCCTACTCTCACCTTCATCGTTACTGACAAACTGATACTACTCATCACACTTAAGAGAATATCTCATACCAAAGGAGACATGTATCCAGAATTGCTTACAAAATTCCAAACAATAAGGACAGAAGGTGGAACAATGACTGCAGGATCATCAACCACCTTAAGATCCATAGGTGGAGCAAAAACCTAGGAAGGAGAGGCTACATGAATAGGCAGACTTTCAATACCCACTTCATGATCGGAGATCGAGGAAGTGGGGTCCTATCAGAAAAGGAATCGGGTCAACAATAGTCCGAAGAAAACAAGTATCCGAAAGATGGCCAAAAGGCCAGCATGTCGAGAAAATATCTAGTTTCCAACTGTATCGAACAATAATCTCAGCATCATGACTCTTAGCCATTCTGATTTTAAACATAGAAGGCAAAGGCTTTATAGGAGTGTTTCAATTAAAGATTTGGCATACGCCAACATATTCCTAGCCACAGTTTTAAAGTCATAACAAATTACCTTACCAACAAGGCCAGTAAGCTAATCAAGCATAATCATGAGGTGCAAAATAGAGGGGAAGTGAGAAAAATGCATCCAAACAGGACTAGCTGAAACCTGATTCTTTGACTTTACCATAGAAGGGCTCCATAAAGTGATAATATAGAACTCCCATCTATGAGAATCAGATCAGCTTCTAGAACACGTTGCCTTTATTCACTTCTTGAAAATTTGGAGTAAAACATATCATTATCAAAATGCACACTAAGGCCACGTCTTGGTTTTCATACCTAACTACACCACTCCTTAACCACATGATATGTGGGATTAGAATCCAAGAAAAAACCAATCAAACAATCAGACCAATAATCCATTCTCGCCTGTAACACTTCGACGGGAGGCACCATCACTCCATCGATCTCAACGTTATCAAACAAACGGGGAGAGTATACCCCAGTATTATGCGTCAATTTAGTAATTAGCAACGTCCTTTTAGGAGCCATTTCATGAGGAGTTTTGATGGCAGGAACTGCAGCACTAACCTATATATTTGGTTCATCGACATTTACACAAACATTTGAGTCGCATAAAAGATTTTAAACCAGACAACTACCACCTGCTACACCAAGAACACCATCCAATGCAGCAAACAATACCACACTATTCGCACACTCATCATGAGCAGCCAAAACAGCATGGTCAGGACTACTCTTATCGAACCATTGGCCAACAATACCAATGGCCGCAACCACTATTAATGTGGAAAGCAGTAAAGACATACCATTTAGCAGGCGGCGCACAATGCAGATATAGGAGTTGCAACATTTGGATTCGATTTTTCAATCTCGGAGACATAGTCTTGCAATTAAGAAGCAAGCGAATCAAGAGCAGGCGGAGACGTTGACAATGGAGAAACCAAGGCAGAGCATCCGACGGATGAAACATTAGAGGCGGCTATGGATGGAGCAGGGAATGTTCGGTTAGATGTAGCGGTCGAAGTGACAGAATTAGGTACATGCGGATGCGACATGGAAGAGAGAGGATTCGAGCAGAAGGCATGGTCGAAGGAAAGGAGAAGCAGAGAGAAACTGCGACAAAAGCAACGACCAAAATGTATCATGCACGAAGGCCATTAAAGAGCATTTGATGTGTTGAATTTTTTTGAGAGGTGAGTTTCTTTTATATACGTGTATGTATGTATATGTATTTAATGTAATATTCATTGTACATATCAAAAAAAAATTTAAATTGATACCAAAAATTTAGTTGATGACTTATAAGTGGAACATGTGTCAACCCACTCATTTTCGGAGTCATCATGTGTGATGATCTTGTTTATGCGAGTGTATACCACCACATATGTGGGTTTACTATTTAACTTAAGCATCTAAAAAAAATTGAAGATAAATAATTTAAAATATATTTTTATAATGGATTTTCTTTTATTATTATTCTTAAGTAATAAATTACCAAATTATTCCTATGTTATGCTGCTCTTTTTGATCCACTAGTATGCAACCTCATATTTCTCAAGTAATTTGCAGAGTTTTTCTTCGTTATGTTCCTTCACATCATCCCGCCTACTAGAATCCTCAAAATTTTCCCAAACCTCAATCAAAATACACAGAGGCCTCCTTTAGTCTATTTCACGTCAAAGACGATCATAGATGCCTTCAAAGCCTATAATTGATGCACAATAACCGTTAGAGTTTTGGATGCCTAGGTGAATTTCTCATACACGTGTAACATTTAGTTTTTCGTTCAACAAGTTTTTCGTGAAACAATATTTTTATACCATAAACTCATTGAATAAGATTATTCATATCACTATCAAGAGTAAATTAAAAACCTGTAATACCAGATTTCAGTAGGCTTACGATAAGTTAGAAGGTGATGTTGGTATTTGAGAACTCGAGCCGATTAATGTGCAGATTATGTTAATCCTTCACTAATATTAAAATTTTGTAAATTTTATAGTTGTTATTAATAGTGCAATAAACAAAAAGCTGGCCAAAAAATGAGATGGAGCCAGTCTGGGAGTGATACACGGATAACCAGGGTTGGTTATTTAGTGACGAAGAAGTGTCGTGCTGAGTAGGAATGGTTGGCGAGGTCACCAAACCACGAACAACTTCGCGACCATCTCTACAACCTTCATGGCTGCCATTGTGACGTCTATAGGAAGTCAAATTTATTGCAAGAATAAAATATATATAAAAGATACGATAACAATTGCATGCATGTACATGCAAATAATTATATGACTATTTTTACAACATATTCTATTACGATTACAAGTTTACAACTATATACGATTTGACAACATATGGAGTTATATATGTACATTGAATATCAATTGAAAAATGATAATTAACTAAGTAATGAACTACTGTATCATGTGAAACTGTAGATAATAGCTATATATACATATGATTCGAGAACATATAAAATCACATTGAAAGATGAAAAATTACAAAATGCAGTTGATTAATTATATTGAATTAACATGAAAAAATCTAAAATTAAATTAACGTACCGCCAATCATAATCACTGTCCTCATCCTCAATAATTAAATCATCATCTTTGGAGTCAAAGACATCTTTATTCGCACTGATTTCAAATGTAAAGACCCAAAATTTTCGAGCCTGAAAATTCCAGATAGTTATGAAAAAGAAGAAAGAGATAGAAGAAGAAGAACAAAAACACCAAACATCTTACATTCGCAGCGGATACAATATAATAATAAATATTAACAGTCTACAAAAGAATACTATATCTATCGATTACATTTTATATACATCAGAGTTTCACATATATACAGTCACTGAATATATACAATTATCATGACTCAGATTAACAATAATATAAATACAGCGGAAATTCTCTGTGCGATATTGCCGTCCAGCTCGCCTCCTGTGCTCCAGAATGTCCTAATCTGAAAATCTGTAATACTCGGTCTGACCCGAGCATTACACCAAAGTAACATCCGGGTCAGACTGGAAACCAGCGTGAGTAAACCTAACTAACAAGGAATACCAAGCAAACAACTTAAATAAAACCCGGGGTAACTCAAACCAATTTTTTTTTTTACAAATTCACAATATGTCATAGACATAATTTATTTCACACATACGTTTCCTAAATGCCAACATTTCGATCAAATAGTCTGATTCACTTAAAAATGTTTCATTCCAACTTGTTAATCTCACATATCAATTTATAAAAATTCGAAGTGGCCGGGATCGGGTATTTTCCAATACACGATCCCGGCCTCTTCGATTCTCATGTCATCCAAACCCAAATTATCCAAATGAAATATACAACATTTCATATCAGAGATATCAACTCATTCAAAACACCCAATACCATTCAATCATCCATAAGCAAAACTTAATCACACAAATCAATTCAATTTATTCTAATTGAATTAAATAAATCCTGATTGAATTACTAATCTCATCCACTTAGATTTCTCCATTTAACATTAATTGATTTCAGATCAATTAATTCATCATCCTATCATTTTCATCTTAATTAATCACCCTGGATAAAATATTCTTCAATTTTATTTAAGAATTTAACTTTAATCCGTTTCACGATGTTAATTATTTTTAACCAAAATCAACAAGAAATCTTTAATTACCTCATAAATTAATTAACTATATTAATTTCATTTATCCTTAATTACTTATATTAATTAATTTCTCGTAAGTCACTGATTATGGATTAATTAATCTTAATTTATCAACCTTTGATTACATCTTTAATTACATAAATTAAGGATTGCAATTATATTTTAATTTATCCTAATCAAATTTAGTTACATTGATTAAACCACAATATTAATCATTCTCGATAAATCTCAACGTGCAATTAACTATTGTTTATTTACTTTATTAAACAAATCAATTACTCATTTTATAATAGAAGCTTAAGGGAATTTAAAGCCAAATTTATTTTTAAATTCGAATCAATTAACAATTACACGTAAACATTCAAGTTGTTAAAACATTTAATATTTTAAAAACTTTATTTGTTAGATTTAACTTTTATTTAGAACTGTTTTTCAACTCTACTCCACAATTTTAACTTCAGTTTCTAAATATCATTTTATTTCTTTCCAGATCATTCTATTTTTATTTTTATTTTTTTCCTACAATTATTACACTTTCAAAGTTCACCCTTATATTCCTTGCAAAAATCCAATTTATATATTCTTATAACTCAAGGTACCGAAGTATTCAGGCAACTCACAACATTCATTATTCCAATTGCTAATAACAATCATTCCAAACTACCAATCATTCCCATATTTTGCTTTAACTAATTAAATGAAGTCTGTATGCAATAATAAGTTTTTAATAACATTTAAATAACAATATTATAAATAAATAAGATTTAATAACATCCCGGAATTTTGACCCTATTATTATAATAAGTTTTTAATCTAATTTAAATAAAATACAAGATTTTCATTTATAAATAAATAAGATTTGGACATTATTAGTTGTATACGTGTTATAAAGGGATTTTTTTTTTAATTTCAAAATTTAAAATAGACTCTTTTAACAATATTAAGAATAAAATCTGTTTTATTCAATTAAATTAAAAGTTATGTATTAATGACATTTAATACCAGATATTTAAATGCAGTTAATAATAATAATAAGTACAATAACACAACTCTATTCATATTAAATATAAATACAAAATACATTAATGCAAATATAAGTTACAAATCAAATATTAGAAAGATTTAACTTTAAATAAAAATAAGATTTAAGAAGTGTTTCTAACAATAACTTTTATAATTAAAATAAAATAAGCTTATAAATATTTAATATAAGTATAACATAAAAATATGGATGTTAACATAAGTACATAAACATAGGAAACCATAATATTAATATATGTCTAAAATAAAACAAGTCAATAAAGACCTGATAGATAAGTTTAGATTAGAGGCAAAAATATAAAATCAGACAAAGCAGAATTGTTATACAAAATAAAATTTGATAGTCTTGCAACATATAGAATCAGACAAGTAAGAGTAACCTGAAACATTTATTTGTACAATGAAAATTCTTTAATATGGGTTATAATGGCTGCTGTAAAGTTTTGTATGTATAAACAAGTATTCATATCAAATAAAACATCTTGGTACAAACACAAAAGTCTGCAAATATCTTTATACAAATTCATGTGTCAGCAAACATTAATTATATGTTAACATAAATGAAAACATAAGCATTTAATTAGCACTACAATCTGTCAAATATAAGCTATCGGCCGAAATACAACATCACTTCAATTTACAGAAATTAAATAAAAAGATTTTTGATAAATAACAGGAAAAGCTTGCCCAGATACTACCTTCCCTGTTCAAAAACTATTCTTATCTATATAAATACCTCACCATGATACTTGTTTTTAATATTTAATTCGATCCTAAGACTTAAGAGGAAAATCTGAAGAAATACAATCAAACATCATACTTCCAAGCTCAATCAAATTCAAAGAAAAAGAGGAGTTACAGGAATTCAAAACTTAAAACTGCAGCCTTCTTTCATCATCAAATACTCCTCTGTTTCTATAGTATATAGTGAGTAAACTAATTCTTTTTGAAATTTAGTTATTAATAATTGATGCATAGAAATATTATGTTGATATAACACAGTTTGGTGATGTTTGTAATTACTGGATGAACTGTATTTTGAGGTTCTTCAAGTTTTTTTCCATGAATCTGAGGCAAAGAATCAGAGGATGATTATGCCTCTCATATAAACAATTTAAACTCAAAATTTAACCTATTAAGTGGTATAAACAAAGCCTAAGGATCTGGAAATTCCTTTTTTTTAATAACAACATAGTTACTGTAAATTTAACTTACAGTACAGAGTAAAACAAGGATCAAAAATTCGAATAACTTGAATTGTAAATTTGAATTGATATATTGAAACAACATACAAAGTTATGATTTTTAAGATAAAAATTATAATTTTTAGTTAACTATTCTTAGAGCAGTTTGTTAGTAAACCAAAAAGGCTTCTTCATGAAATTCTGATGATTCCTCCGATTGTCATTGTTGTAATTTAACATGAAGCTTGAATATTGATTCAGGAACACCAGAAAAATGTTAGAAATTTTTTTAAATGCAAGATTTTTGGGGAATGATAGAGAATAGGGTTTATGGGTTGGAAGTTTGGGTTCTGTATTTTTGGCGATCGCGTCGCCGTAGCTCAACGGAGTGCCATGAGACTTTGGGAGGTGTTAGCGAGTGTTGTCGGCGAGGTATGGCCAAAGCCATGTCGTCTCAGGCGGTCGAGATCGTGAGGACGAGGTGATTTCGTCTATCGTGTGTGAGTAGCAGTTCGACTTTTCAAGCATATTTCGATTGAGTTCATATTGCATCGATTTGAGCTTAGTTTTCAAACGAGAGGTGAGTTTATGATTTGCTGGGGGCATGGGGGATCGTCGGAGTGGTGACGAACCACCGTGCACGTGCACGGTGGCGTCGTGTCGGTCAATATGGGTTCTGGGCCATTGCGTGTTTTACTCGAGGGTTTCGTGTTGTCGCTTCGGGTTTGTCCCTGGGTCAGGTTTGAGTGCGAGTGTGTGTTTGTGGTTTCAGTAGTTTAGAACTTAAACTAAAAAAAAACATAAGAAGATAGAACGGAGGAAGGAGAAGAGAAATGCAGGGAAATGCGCGCAAGATTTCTGGGTAATCACGAGTTCGACCCGAGTAAATTGCGTTGTATCTTCGAGTTTCAAATTCCAGGAATTTGTCAACTGTAATATTAAGTTGAAGGTAAATAAGCCAAGTATCAATTAAGTATTAGTGTTGACAAATTGTTTTAGGCCGAGATTAACTTTAAATTTTATTAAGGAAGTTTTGCAGAAAACAAAAATGAGTAATTAATTGAAATCGAAATTAATTAAGAACGTAATTAATTTTATAATTAAGATTACATAAGTAGTATAAAATTTAATAAAATTTGTAATTAAAGATTTTAATGATAATCTTGTGTAAACCCATTTGTAATTAAGAATTTAATTAATCATTGAAAGTTAACAATTCAACAAATCGTAGTTAACTGATTAAATAATTAATTAAGGATTAAACGATTAAGTTAATTAATAACTAATAATTAATTAAGCAATTAGCAATAATTAAATGTGTAATTGAGTTTTATAAATCAATAATTAAGGTTATTGATTAATATTTAAGAATTAATTAATTAATTAAGTGAATAATTAATAAGTAATTAATAAATTGAAATAAGTTAATTAATTAGTAATTAACTAAGCAAGAATAAAATATAATTTATTCTTAAGCCAATAATTGAGTTTAAAATAAATCAAACTAAATGTTGATATGAAGCGATGATTCTATTTGATTGACTCTGATATTTATTTATATACTGTGATGTTCTATGATATTCTGGATATATCTTTGATGACCGTGTATGATTTATCTGAGATAAATTGATTTGTGAATTCAATTGTTGAATTTAAATTGTATAAGTTAACTAGACAACTTGGCCTAAAATGGCGTTTGGATTTCGATGAGACCGAGATCGGGTATCGTTTTGATAGTCCAAAAACCACATCGATCCAAATTAAACGTTAGGTCGTGTAATCTCAAGTGAAGATCAAGACGGTGTTTTTAGAATGCAAGGGTTATCGTCGTTGACTATGAGGGTGATTCCAAAATGAGTGTGACGAGATAATGCCTTCGATTCTGTTCGAACCCGGAACGAACTTGTATGGATTGAATGCTTTCAGCACATCGTCAGGCGGACGATTAGCATTCTAAGAGATATGTTCTATAAAGGTAAATGCAGCCTCAAGCCTCATCGACCGGGAATGGCTAAAACAGGGGATGTGCAGCAAGGTTAGGTGGGTCATGCCCAAGAAGGACGAGGTATACCCCTGTCTAGACATCCCTTTTATTCGGCTGTATGGGCGGTTGGTCTGTAGCCAACTGCGGGGTTATCTTGTTCGGGACTGCTCAGTAAGGAATGGTTCCAGCCTTGTGTTGTAGGGGAGTTAGGAAGGCTCCTCGGTACGGTGATCTAGGCCACGTACTGTGATGGGCCGTACCCCAGTATCCCTGCCATTGTATGGGATCCAATTTCCAGTAAGAGCCGTACGTTTTGATTGTGCCCAACTATGTTGAAATGTGAGATGTAAGCATTTCAGCTATTTTTGTATTTTACTTGAAAACCCTAGACACTATTATAATATCACTGAATTTCCTATAAAATGATTTTGGTTAGCATAAGGTAAAAACTTACCCGTATTTATGTGTGGGAAGTCTTACGTGATACCTTTATTTCAGGTGACTTTCAAAGTTAAACAATTTTAACCGTTTACTCATACCAGACCCATGTCTGACCTGGAGTTTATATTTTGTTTTTCATAAACTCTTGGGTACTCAATTTTTTATGAGTAGCCAAGTGATAGGTAATCGGAGTATAGAGTTTTCTGGAGGAGTTGGAGCAGACCAGACGTATGTATCTATCCATATAGTTCTGCTGTGTTAGTTAGTATATGATGTATTTTGGGATGAATGTTTTGATATATATGTATATGACAGTCATGTTGTATGGTATTGTATTACTCTGATGTGTATATAACTATGTAATAGTTATGTTGATGTATTATATTTTGTTTCCATTCCGCCATGAGATTATGATATTGTTATTCTTTCTTTCTATTCTTTTCTATTTCTATCCCTTTCTTTCTTATTGATGACACATCTTTATGGAGTAAGAAAGTCGGGTCGTCATAGCTGGTATCAGAGCAAGGTTGAGCGAGTACCTAGGCTCTGGCGTAATATTTATCTTGAGAGTGCATATTTGTATTTTCATATAAGTATATATACATATCTAAATTTGTTGTGTTACCTGTCCAGGTGGCCAACATGAGTCTTGGAAGAAGAGACAGAGTTAAGGCCAGTACTTCGATTGATAAGGGTCGAAATCAAATTGCTAGAGAGGCTGTAAATCCAGTACCGCCTCAAGTTAGTTTTGCAGCCTTATGTAAGGATTTCATCAATCTCGGAGGCCAAGCATTTAAAGGTTCAGAATCGATAATTGAAGTTCAATCCTGGTTACGCTCTTATGAGCGCATTTTTAAGAATATGAGATTGTCGGATGATCGGAAGAGGGAAATGACATCGTGGAAATTGCAGGGAGGCACAGCAGCATGGTGGGATGCAACAATTGCAATGTTCCTGAAAAAGATATTTCATGGGAAAGATTTAAGGAGTTATTTGAGGAGAAGTTTATGCTGACAGCAGGGAAAACTCAATTGTACCAGGATTTTCAGAATTTGAAGCAGGAAAGCATGACTGTTTCTGAGTATGAGACCAAATTCAACGAACTTTCGTGTTATGGACCAGGACTCATTGATACGCCCCTCAAGAAGAATGAAAATTTTATGCAAGGATTGAGGTCCGAATTTCACGATAAGATGACGGTGCTCTTGAAAGGATCTTTTGTTGATTTAGTTGATATGGCTTTGAGGTATGAAAATTTGATGAGCAAGAAATAAGAGGCAACAGCAGCAGTTTCGAGAGGGAATTTCGTTAACCCAAATAAAAGAAAGTTTAATCCACTTTGGAAAAGGCAAGCTAAGGGAAAGAAACCGGGAGGAAGCAATAACGGACCCCGCAAGTGTTATAATCGTCAGCAAATTGGACATTTGGCAAATCAGTGTCCTCAAGAAAGATCTCAGCAATAGCAACGACAGAGTGGTCCAGGATTGGCAACGGTTAAAAGATCGTTGTGTTTTAATTGTCATCAGCCCGGTCATATGATTAAGAATTGTCCACTTTTGCAGAGGACACTGCAGGATAAAGTTTTTGCTTTGGAAGCCGGTCCATCTTCTTCTTCTTCTCAAGGCAAAAGGGTTTTGGAAGGTACCTTACTCTTAGATGGCAAATATATTAAAGTTTTATTTGATTCGGGTGCTTCTTTGAGTTTCATATCTCTGGAATCAGTAGAAAAGTTTTCTCTCAACCCCAGTACGGTGGATCGTCCCATTATTGTATCTAATCCTATAGGTGGAGCAACCAAATTGGATACAATATGTAAGGCTTGACGATTTCTTATTTGTCCCACAGCTTCTCTTGTGACCCGTATGTGTTAAATTTTAAGGGATTCGATCTTATTTTGGGAATGGATTGGCTCGATAAGTATAAGGCAGTTCTGAATTATGATAAGAGGACAGTTTTATTGGAGACTGATTTGGGTAGGATTGCCAAAGTGTCGTGCGATAGCTCTGGATTTCACTTAAGTAGACTTTGGCTAGGAGTTGAGACTTCTCAAGAGAAAGTTGAAGAAAACGATGTGGTTCAAGATTTTCCTGATGTATTTGAAGCAGTTAAATGTCTGCCTCCACATCGAGAGATTGAGTTTCGTATTGATTTGGTTCCAGGAGCAGTGCCGGTGATTCAGCCCAGTAGGAGAATGCCTCCTAGAGAGAGAGGGAGGAGTTGATTAAGCAGACACAGGATCTTTTGGAAAAGGGTTTGATTAGACCCAGTTTTTCTTGTTGGGGCTCTGCTGCGATGTTTGTCACCAAATCGGATTGTTCGCTAAGGTTCTGTGTTGATTATAGAGAATTGAACAAAGTGACCATTTGAAATAAATATCGTTTTCCTCGCATAGATGATCTTTTTGACCAGTTGCATGGAGCTTCTATCTTTTCTCAGCTGGATCTAGCTTCAGGTTTCCATCAATTGAGAGTGGCTGAAGACAGTATTCCCTTGACAGCATTTAAGGGACTGAATTGTTTTTATGAGTGGTTGGCTACGCCTTTCGGGTTAACCAATGCTCCTGCCTATTTTGTTGACCTGATGAACCGAGTCTTTAGAGATGTGTTGAATAAGTTCATGCTGGTATTCGTTGATGATATCTTGTTCTACTCCAAATCGGAAAAGGAGCGCATGCATCATTTGAAAATTGTATTGGAGACTCTGAGGAAGCATGTGTTGAAGGCAAAGTTTTTAAAGTGCCATTTCTGGAAATCGGAAGTTAAATTTTTAGGGCACATTGTTTCTGGTGAAGGCATTTCTGTAGATCCAGCAAAGGTTGAAACTGTTGAATATGCGCTTATATGATTTTTGTTTGATGATAATAAACATATATACATTCGTTTAAATGTATTTGTTAATATACTATTTATTTTCACAGATTAAATAAATATTTGCTGAATAAAATAAATAACACAGATTTTAAATTCAAACGAATATTTTATTCAAACAAATATTTATTACAATTTTGAATAATACAATTTCAAGCTCTCACTATACTATACAACTTTGATTACAATTACATCACATTTCACATTTACATATTCACCTCACTACATATCACTCACACTCGTATTTTTATCTACAACTGCATTACAGTTTGAATCCAGCATCTGAGCAATCTGCAAAAATATTCACTAACGCAGTAAAATTGAAAAGAAAATATTTTTGCAATATAAATTAAAAGATGATTTTAAAAATATGATTTGCCTCAGTTATTTGGGTTGTTCGTCATAATTTAAATTTGAATTCATCATACACGAACAACTTGTGACATACACAGTGTATCACTGTATATGCCACAAGGCCGTGCACACCGATATATACACTTGATTGAGTTACAGGGACAGGTGAGCACCGGTCAAACCCAAATAAAAATACAGGATTCAACTCAGGTGAAACATGCAATATATCACGACTTCAAAAACAAGGTCAAACAAAAGTAACACATAGGTTCAACTCAAGGCAGACTACAAATTCAAGTGAATAGATGCAGTTGCAACATGGATGTCACAAGGAATAAATAGACCACAAAGAAATGCCAACATACCAGATGACCAGACCAAAACCACAGAGTAGTACAGATACAAAATGCAAGCTTGAACACAAGTGTACATGACAGTACACAAATGCAAGTTTGTGCACAAGTACAACAATGCAATAGAGACAACTGCTATCAACTACAAGTACAACAAGCATCAGACCAAAGTCAGATGAAACAATATCCAGCTGCAACATGAAGTGAATCAAGTTCAGTAAGACAATGCAAATTAGAGCAGTGGACAGCAGATCACATGAAATAGACGAGAATGATCAAAGCACTGGAAGTGAAAGCGAAAAGGCAGAATTGTGTCTTCGAGGTGATACAACTGACAGTGACGATGACGAGCCAAGTGAGGTATCAAAACTTACCCATTCTGAGTTGCTTATATATTTTCATGAAGTAAACGGTTGTTTTGAACGACTTAGGGAAAAATACGCCAAACTTGAATCTCAAAAAGATACTTTGATAGAATGTAATAAACAACTTGATCAATTAGTTAAAACCTATCAAAGTAGGATCCCTAAGTGTGATAAGTGTCCAACATTTGATGAGGAAATTAAAAAATCAGAAATTAAAATAAAATCGCTTGAAAATGAAATTCTGATTTTAAAGGAGAATGAAAATACTAGGAGAGAGAATTCTATTAAAAAGTGCACACAGTTGTTAAACGAAAATGAATCTCTCAAATTAAAAGTCCAACAATTGTCTACGACTTTAGATAAATTTTCAAAAAGTGAAAAATCGTTGAATATGCTATTAGGAAAGCAAATTGTTAATACGGTTAGACAAGGACTTGGATTTAATAATTCGAAAATTGTTGAAAACAAGATTAATCAAGTTAATTCTATGTGCACAATTTGTAGAAAATTTGGACACAATCACAATAATTGTTGGTATAGACCCAAACATGTGAAAACTATACCGATTTGGGTTCCAAAAGGCACAAATATAAAATCTCTCAAAGTTAAACAAATTTGGGTGCCAAAGGGAACAATTATAAATAGTTTTGGGTCTACACAAAATTATTTTTCAAAATTTTCTGCCACTAACAACCATGGACCTATAAAAACAAATAGGTCACATAAAATTTTCATCGTGTAGGTGTGGTGGCGGGCTAAGGAACAACAATAGTGTTACCTGGATTTTTGGCTGTTCCAGAAACACAACGGGCGACAAAGCTAAGTTCCTTAGCCTAGTATAAGGGTGACAGAATCACAATGAACAACGACGAGAAATATCGTAAAGGTAAAGACAGGTAAAAGTATATTTATTTGTACGATATATTAAATGTGATAATCTGTACCATTTTCTGAATAAAATCAGCCAATTATGATATGATGATGATTTAATGATGATTTTGATTCTGACTTTATTCAAAATTGATTAGCCATTTATATTCTTATGCCAAAAACACTATAAAATTCTCTAGAATTACTTGATATATAAGTTTGAGAGAAAAATAGTGTTTTGATTGGATAATAATATTGTTGTTATAATATTTTTGGCTAAATCTATATTCATGTTTTGACACGGCCTCGATTTAAAATCCTAATGAATTCTATTTTAAAAATTGTGAAAAGGATGTTAAATTTTTTTTGAAATTGTTGAAACTATTAAGAAATTGCTTTGAAATAAAAATAACGTTTGATGGCTTCTAAAATTGACACTTTAATATATGATTGATTGTTGACACGGTTTTCATTTCAAATCCAAGAGAATTTCATTTAAAATTTGTTGATAATAATCATGAGAAATTTCTTAATCTGGTCTTTGACATTCAACGAGTGAATTTTGAGTGAAATTTAAATTCAGATGCAGATTACACTGGTAATATGGTTGATAGAAAAATTACTAGTGGAACATGATTAATTTTTGACACATTCATTAACTGCATCGTTTTTCAAAGAAAATATCTGCATATTCTTCATTTCAAATAATTTTCAAATAGCAGAAAATTTTCTTTTAAAACCCCCTGGAGAAAATCATTTTTGACCATATTTTCAGATTAGTCATTTTGAAAAATTGGTTTCATAATTATTTTTGAATTTGATTTTAAATGACTATATTGACTAATCTGACTCCCTAATGTTTATCGAAAAGAAAAATAGTAATAGAAAAAGTGATGAGTGTTGATATTTATCATATATTATAACTCGAGAAAGTATAATTAGAAAATTTCTTTAGAAATTTAAACAAGAGTTATAAAACTTTTTGTTGGTAAAAATTCCATGACCATCTCTATATCTATCATATTTCTAACAACTATCACTCATCAAAACTCTATATAGTTTGTTGATATGTGGTACTTTAAACAGGAATCGTTCGTTTTTCATTTTCATTTTTTTAAAAAGGCAAAAATAAATAAATAAATAAATACCAAAGTATTCACTCTCATTTAAAAGTCCTCACGGTTATGCATGGGTGAATTACTTGGAATTTGTTATGTGCTTCCATGCTCATTTAAAAGTCCTCACGGTTATGCATGTATGGAACGCATATCAAAAGTTGATTTTTTTTTAAAATAAACAAGTTGATTCTAATCCCATTTAAAAGTCCTCACGGTTATGCGTGGTTAGAAGATACTTGAATTCATTTTTTTTTTTTAAAAAAAAAAAAAAATTGGAATACTACTAATCTCATTTAAAAGTCCTAACGGTTATGCATGATTAGTAGATATTCAAATTCCTGATATAAAAATACCACAAATAGACACAATTGTATGGTTTTATATGATGACATCATCTCCATCATTCTAAAAGTGGAATATGCGCCTAACAATATTTTTATGATTTTTGTTTGATTTTCTATTGAAATTTAATATTTATATTCAATTGGGTTTTAATGTTGGATTAATATCGATTACTTTATCTCTATTTTTCTCTATTTCTATTATTCTTTTGCTGATAACAAAAGGGGGAGAGAAAAGTTAAGATTTTGTAAAAAGGGAGAGAAAAGGTCAAAGAAGTTTTCAATATGCATATAGACTCATTTGCACATTTTGTTTGTATGCATATATGTAGGGGGAGTCATATATGTAGGGGGAGTATCATATAGAAAGGAAGCATTCAAATAGGGGGAGCAATTGAAATTATCAAATACATTTAATATATTCAAAATCTTAAATATATGTTTGTTATCATCAAAAGGGGGAGATTGTTGAATATGCGCTTATATGATTTTTGTTTGATGATAATAAACATATATACATTCGTTTAAATGTATTTGTTAATATACTATTTATTTTCACAGATTAAATAAATATTTGCTGAATAAAATAAATAACACAGATTTTAAATTCAAACGAATATTTTATTCAAACAAATATTTATTACAATTTTGAATAATACAATTTCAAGCTCTCACTATACTATACAACTTTGATTACAATTACATCACATTTCACATTTACATATTCACCTCACTACATATCACTCACACTCGTATTTTTATCTACAACTGCATTACAGTTTGAATCCAGCATCTGAGCAATCTGCAAAAATATTCACTAACGCAGTAAAATTGAAAAGAAAATATTTTTGCAATATAAATTAAAAGATGATTTTAAAAATATGATTTGCCTCAGTTATTTGGGTTGTTCGTCATAATTTAAATTTGAATTCATCATACACGAACAACTTGTGACATACACAGTGTATCACTGTATATGCCACAAGGCCGTGCACACCGATATATACACTTGATTGAGTTACAGGGACAGGTGAGCACCGGTCAAACCCAAATAAAAATACAGGATTCAACTCAGGTGAAACATGCAATATATCACGACTTCAAAAACAAGGTCAAACAAAAGTAACACATAGGTTCAACTCAAGGCAGACTACAAATTCAAGTGAATAGATGCAGTTGCAACATGGATGTCACAAGGAATAAATAGACCACAAAGAAATGCCAACATACCAGATGACCAGACCAAAACCACAGAGTAGTACAGATACAAAATGCAAGCTTGAACACAAGTGTACATGACAGTACACAAATGCAAGTTTGTGCACAAGTACAACAATGCAATAGAGACAACTGCTATCAACTACAAGTACAACAAGCATCAGACCAAAGTCAGATGAAACAATATCCAGCTGCAACATGAAGTGAATCAAGTTCAGTAAGACAATGCAAATTAGAGCAGTGGACAGCAGATCACATGAACAACATGACATAAACAATGCAACATCAACACAAGTGACAGTGCACATATGTGGTAATATGAAACAAGTCAGGACCAACACCACAACTCGAGCTCAAGAATAAAGCAACCAGAGAGCACAATATAACGACCACAAATGCAATGCATGTACAAACTGTAGTGAATGCAGATAGTAAACCATGAATGCAATAACATGCATTTTTGCAGTGATACAAGGCAAACTGACCTTCAAGCAGTGATACAAAAATCACAATGAATCAAAGCTCGAGCTCAATCCCAAAGCAACAAGTCAGTGGCAAGCTATAAACTCAAGTGATGCAAGTTTAAACTACAGCGAACATTGAAATTCAAGTTGCAGGCATTTGAAATACAGATAACAAGTGATACAAGGCCGTGACTCAAACAAGTCGAAACAAGAAATTCACGGAGCAGTCAGAACTCAATGCCGTGGAACTCAAGCAACCAAAGATACGAATTTGACAAAGTCAGAATCAATCTCAATCATTCAAGTATAATCGAATGGCCAGAGCAAACAATTTGACAAATTCATATATATTCGAACGAACACAAATCTAGGGTTACAAACCCTATATAAAGAAATCATCATCGGCAATTTTATGTATTGAGTTCAAGCACGAAAAATCAAAAGAAGAAAAAGGCACAAATTACATACCGAGAAATCGAACTCAATCATCAAAGAGCCGAAGTAAGCAACAACCAGAAATCGATCGAGAAAGGCAAATCTTGAACAATCACAAATTCGATCGAAGGAAATTCGGTTCTTCAAAGCCCTAATTTGATTCACGAACAAAGCCCTAAAATTTGCAAGAGGAGGCCGCCATTATTTTTCACCAGAAAAGAATAAACGAACGAAGAAAAAGAAAGGGACGGGTTGAAAGAAGTGGGCCGGCCTATTGTTTTTTAAAAAGGGAGAATTTTTTTTTAATTAGGGTTTAATTTTTAATTTGCTTTCTTAATTTGTATTTTCCTTTTTAAACAGTTTAAATTTCTAGTCGTGTGACTAGGGTGCAAACTACGGTTTGTAGTTTGGGTATTTGCAACTCGGTAGTTGAGTTGTGGTCAAGATTTTGAGCGTAGAGTTAGAATAGTCAATAGCGGGTATAGCGAGTTTACGTGTGTAAGCGAGGGACTTTCTAATTTCTAGTAGAAATCTTGGGGGCAGCACGTAGGCAGGGTTTTGCCGAAGCTGGGTAAATTCTGTGTTGTTCTGTTCTGCATTTTATTTACTTTGCTATTTATTTCTGTGCTGGTAATATTCTGTGATCCGTGTTAATATTAGTTTATAAGCTTCCGCGATTAATTTTTATAATTAACACTATCACCCTATTCACCCCCCCTCTAGGGTGAAATCGATCCTACAAGTGGTATCAGAGCTAGGACAGGTTTAGAAGTCAACATCTGTTTTAAAAATTCAATTTTTTTTTGAAAAAATCAGTTTTTGTTTTAAAAATTTGAATTTTTAAAATGGCTTCTTTTAATAATGCTTTTGCAGAAGGTCAATCCATAGTTAGACCACCAATGTTCAATGGTGAATATGCTTATTGGAAAAATAGAATGCAAATTTTTCTGAAAACCATTGACACTTGGAATATTGTTGAGACAGGTTATAGAATACCAACTATAACTGTAGATAATCAGGAAATAGAGAAACCAAAGGAACAATGGACAGAATTAGAAAATAAATTACAGAATACTAATGCTAAAGCTATGAATTCTATTATCTGTTCATTAGATCAATTTGAATTTAATCGTGTCTCACATTGTCTAACTGCGCAGGAAATATGGCACATACTAGAAATGACTCACGAAGGAACATCTCAAGTCAAAGAATCTCGCCTTGCAATGCTAAGCAGCGAATACGAGAACTTCAAAATGGCGAAGGAAGAAAATGTCAAAGAGATGTACGGACGACTCTCCAATATCGTATACAAATCAAAAGCTCTCGGAAAAACATACACCGAATTAGAAATAGTCCGGAAAATCCTCAGAGTCCTTCCACGAAGCTTTGAAGCAAAAGTAACTGCCATACAAGAATCGAAAGATTTAAAACAACTTAAAGTTGAGGAACTCATCGGAAATCTCACCACTTATGAGCTTGAAATGAAATTCAAAGAAGAGCGTGAAGGAGGTGACACTCAAAAGAAATCAATAGCTCTCAAAGGAACAACCGAAAGTGATGATGATAACGATGAAGATAATGGAGCAGCAGAATTGGAGCTGTTAATAAGGAAATTCAAAAAATGGAATCAAAAACATGGAAATTCAGCTCGAATTCAAAAAGCAAAAAGCAGAATAGCCAAAGCACTAGACTACTCAGAAGAACAAAAGTTTATTTGTTATAATTGCAACAAACCCGGCCATATCAAGCCCGATTGTCCACAAATTAAATCCAGCCACAGAAAGAAACAGAAAAAGAAAAGTTTTGCAGCCACTTGGGATGAAATAGACGAGAATGATCAAAGCACTGGAAGTGAAAGCGAAAAGGCAGAATTGTGTCTTCGAGGTGATACAACTGACAGTGACGATGACGAGCCAAGTGAGGTATCAAAACTTACCCATTCTGAGTTGCTTATATATTTTCATGAAGTAAACGGTTGTTTTGAACGACTTAGGGAAAAATACGCCAAACTTGAATCTCAAAAAGATACTTTGATAGAATGTAATAAACAACTTGATCAATTAGTTAAAACCTATCAAAGTAGGATCCCTAAGTGTGATAAGTGTCCAACATTTGATGAGGAAATTAAAAAATCAGAAATTAAAATAAAATCGCTTGAAAATGAAATTCTGATTTTAAAGGAGAATGAAAATACTAGGAGAGAGAATTCTATTAAAAAGTGCACACAGTTGTTAAACGAAAATGAATCTCTCAAATTAAAAGTCCAACAATTGTCTACGACTTTAGATAAATTTTCAAAAAGTGAAAAATCGTTGAATATGCTATTAGGAAAGCAAATTGTTAATACGGTTAGACAAGGACTTGGATTTAATAATTCGAAAATTGTTGAAAACAAGATTAATCAAGTTAATTCTATGTGCACAATTTGTAGAAAATTTGGACACAATCACAATAATTGTTGGTATAGACCCAAACATGTGAAAACTATACCGATTTGGGTTCCAAAAGGCACAAATATAAAATCTCTCAAAGTTAAACAAATTTGGGTGCCAAAGGGAACAATTATAAATAGTTTTGGGTCTACACAAAATTATTTTTCAAAATTTTCTGCCACTAACAACCATGGACCTATAAAAACAAATAGGTCACATAAAATTTTCATCGTGTAGGTGTGGTGGCGGGCTAAGGAACAACAATAGTGTTACCTGGATTTTTGGCTGTTCCAGAAACACAACGGGCGACAAAGCTAAGTTCCTTAGCCTAGTATAAGGGTGACAGAATCACAATGAACAACGACGAGAAATATCGTAAAGGTAAAGACAGGTAAAAGTATATTTATTTGTACGATATATTAAATGTGATAATCTGTACCATTTTCTGAATAAAATCAGCCAATTATGATATGATGATGATTTAATGATGATTTTGATTCTGACTTTATTCAAAATTGATTAGCCATTTATATTCTTATGCCAAAAACACTATAAAATTCTCTAGAATTACTTGATATATAAGTTTGAGAGAAAAATAGTGTTTTGATTGGATAATAATATTGTTGTTATAATATTTTTGGCTAAATCTATATTCATGTTTTGACACGGCCTCGATTTAAAATCCTAATGAATTCTATTTTAAAAATTGTGAAAAGGATGTTAAATTTTTTTTGAAATTGTTGAAACTATTAAGAAATTGCTTTGAAATAAAAATAACGTTTGATGGCTTCTAAAATTGACACTTTAATATATGATTGATTGTTGACACGGTTTTCATTTCAAATCCAAGAGAATTTCATTTAAAATTTGTTGATAATAATCATGAGAAATTTCTTAATCTGGTCTTTGACATTCAACGAGTGAATTTTGAGTGAAATTTAAATTCAGATGCAGATTACACTGGTAATATGGTTGATAGAAAAATTACTAGTGGAACATGATTAATTTTTGACACATTCATTAACTGCATCGTTTTTCAAAGAAAATATCTGCATATTCTTCATTTCAAATAATTTTCAAATAGCAGAAAATTTTCTTTTAAAACCCCCTGGAGAAAATCATTTTTGACCATATTTTCAGATTAGTCATTTTGAAAAATTGGTTTCATAATTATTTTTGAATTTGATTTTAAATGACTATATTGACTAATCTGACTCCCTAATGTTTATCGAAAAGAAAAATAGTAATAGAAAAAGTGATGAGTGTTGATATTTATCATATATTATAACTCGAGAAAGTATAATTAGAAAATTTCTTTAGAAATTTAAACAAGAGTTATAAAACTTTTTGTTGGTAAAAATTCCATGACCATCTCTATATCTATCATATTTCTAACAACTATCACTCATCAAAACTCTATATAGTTTGTTGATATGTGGTACTTTAAACAGGAATCGTTCGTTTTTCATTTTCATTTTTTTAAAAAGGCAAAAATAAATAAATAAATAAATACCAAAGTATTCACTCTCATTTAAAAGTCCTCACGGTTATGCATGGGTGAATTACTTGGAATTTGTTATGTGCTTCCATGCTCATTTAAAAGTCCTCACGGTTATGCATGTATGGAACGCATATCAAAAGTTGATTTTTTTTTAAAATAAACAAGTTGATTCTAATCCCATTTAAAAGTCCTCACGGTTATGCGTGGTTAGAAGATACTTGAATTCATTTTTTTTTTTTAAAAAAAAAAAAAAATT
This sequence comes from Allium cepa, assembly GCA_030765085.1. NCBI lineage: Eukaryota > Viridiplantae > Streptophyta > Magnoliopsida > Asparagales > Amaryllidaceae > Allium > Allium cepa. The sequence goes on from CM060940.1 coordinate 859,707,357, forward strand.
GGAATACTACTAATCTCATTTAAAAGTCCTAACGGTTATGCATGATTAGTAGATATTCAAATTCCTGATATAAAAATACCACAAATAGACACAATTGTATGGTTTTATATGATGACATCATCTCCATCATTCTAAAAGTGGAATATGCGCCTAACAATATTTTTATGATTTTTGTTTGATTTTCTATTGAAATTTAATATTTATATTCAATTGGGTTTTAATGTTGGATTAATATCGATTACTTTATCTCTATTTTTCTCTATTTCTATTATTCTTTTGCTGATAACAAAAGGGGGAGAGAAAAGTTAAGATTTTGTAAAAAGGGAGAGAAAAGGTCAAAGAAGTTTTCAATATGCATATAGACTCATTTGCACATTTTGTTTGTATGCATATATGTAGGGGGAGTCATATATGTAGGGGGAGTATCATATAGAAAGGAAGCATTCAAATAGGGGGAGCAATTGAAATTATCAAATACATTTAATATATTCAAAATCTTAAATATATGTTTGTTATCATCAAAAGGGGGAGATTGTTGAATATGCGCTTATATGATTTTTGTTTGATGATAATAAACATATATACATTCGTTTAAATGTATTTGTTAATATACTATTTATTTTCACAGATTAAATAAATATTTGCTGAATAAAATAAATAACACAGATTTTAAATTCAAACGAATATTTTATTCAAACAAATATTTATTACAATTTTGAATAATACAATTTCAAGCTCTCACTATACTATACAACTTTGATTACAATTACATCACATTTCACATTTACATATTCACCTCACTACATATCACTCACACTCGTATTTTTATCTACAACTGCATTACAGTTTGAATCCAGCATCTGAGCAATCTGCAAAAATATTCACTAACGCAGTAAAATTGAAAAGAAAATATTTTTGCAATATAAATTAAAAGATGATTTTAAAAATATGATTTGCCTCAGTTATTTGGGTTGTTCGTCATAATTTAAATTTGAATTCATCATACACGAACAACTTGTGACATACACAGTGTATCACTGTATATGCCACAAGGCCGTGCACACCGATATATACACTTGATTGAGTTACAGGGACAGGTGAGCACCGGTCAAACCCAAATAAAAATACAGGATTCAACTCAGGTGAAACATGCAATATATCACGACTTCAAAAACAAGGTCAAACAAAAGTAACACATAGGTTCAACTCAAGGCAGACTACAAATTCAAGTGAATAGATGCAGTTGCAACATGGATGTCACAAGGAATAAATAGACCACAAAGAAATGCCAACATACCAGATGACCAGACCAAAACCACAGAGTAGTACAGATACAAAATGCAAGCTTGAACACAAGTGTACATGACAGTACACAAATGCAAGTTTGTGCACAAGTACAACAATGCAATAGAGACAACTGCTATCAACTACAAGTACAACAAGCATCAGACCAAAGTCAGATGAAACAATATCCAGCTGCAACATGAAGTGAATCAAGTTCAGTAAGACAATGCAAATTAGAGCAGTGGACAGCAGATCACATGAACAACATGACATAAACAATGCAACATCAACACAAGTGACAGTGCACATATGTGGTAATATGAAACAAGTCAGGACCAACACCACAACTCGAGCTCAAGAATAAAGCAACCAGAGAGCACAATATAACGACCACAAATGCAATGCATGTACAAACTGTAGTGAATGCAGATAGTAAACCATGAATGCAATAACATGCATTTTTGCAGTGATACAAGGCAAACTGACCTTCAAGCAGTGATACAAAAATCACAATGAATCAAAGCTCGAGCTCAATCCCAAAGCAACAAGTCAGTGGCAAGCTATAAACTCAAGTGATGCAAGTTTAAACTACAGCGAACATTGAAATTCAAGTTGCAGGCATTTGAAATACAGATAACAAGTGATACAAGGCCGTGACTCAAACAAGTCGAAACAAGAAATTCACGGAGCAGTCAGAACTCAATGCCGTGGAACTCAAGCAACCAAAGATACGAATTTGACAAAGTCAGAATCAATCTCAATCATTCAAGTATAATCGAATGGCCAGAGCAAACAATTTGACAAATTCATATATATTCGAACGAACGCAAATCTAGGGTTACAAACCCTATATAAAGAAATCATCATCGGCAATTTTATGTATTGAGTTCAAGCACGAAAAATCAAAAGAAGAAAAAGGCACAAATTACATACCGAGAAATTGAACTCAATCATCAAAGAGCCGAAGTAAGCAACAACCAGAAATCGATCGAGAAAGGCAAATCTTGAACAATCACAAATTCGATCGAAGGAAATTCGGTTCTTCAAAGCCCTAATTTGATTCACGAACAAAGCCCTAAAATTTGCAAGAGGAGGCCGCCATTATTTTTCACCAGAAAAGAATAAACGAACGAAGAAAAAGAAAGGGACGGGTTGAAAGAAGTGGGCCGGCCTATTGTTTTTTAAAAAGGGAGAATTTTTTTTTTAATTAGGGTTTAATTTTTAATTTGCTTTCTTAATTTGTATTTTCCTTTTTAAACAGTTTAAATTTCTAGTCGTGTGACTAGGGTGCAAACTACGGTTTGTAGTTTGGGTATTTGCAACTCGGTAGTTGAGTTGTGGTCAAGATTTTGAGCGTAGAGTTAGAATAGTCAATAGCGGGTATAGCGAGTTTACGTGTGTAAGCGAGGGGCTTTCTAATTTCTAGTAGAAATCTTGGGGGCAGCACGTAGGCAGGGTTTTGCCGAAGCTGGGTAAATTCTGTGTTGTTCTGTTCTGCATTTTATTTACTTTGCTATTTATTTCTGTGCTGGTAATATTCTGTGATCCGTGTTAATATTAGTTTATAAGCTTCCGCGATTAATTTTTATAATTAACACTATCACCCTATTCACCCCCCCTCTAGGGTGAAATCGATCCTACAGAAACTATTTTGGAATGGAAGCAGCCGGAGACACCGATTGAAGTTCGCAGTTTTTCGGGTTTGGGTGGTTACTACAGAAAATTTATTAAGGATTATTCCAAGATTTCTTCATATCTGACCAAGCTGACTAAGAAAGGAACCAGTGCTTGCTATTCTGGATGGGAAGAGCAAATTTGAAGTTTATACGGATGCATGTTTAGTTAGACTAGGAGCAGTTTTGATGTCGAATTGCAGAATAATTGCGTATGCTAGTCGGCAATTGAAGCCACATGAGAAGAACTATGCTACGCATGATTTAGAACTGTTAGCCATTGTTTTTGCTTTAAAGATCTGGAGACATTATCTTTTGGGAGAAAAGTTTGAGTTATTCACGGATCACAAACCGTTGAAATATATTTTCTCTCAAAAAGATCTTATTTTGAGACAGCAGAGATGGGTCAAATTTTTGGCATCTTATGATCTGGATATTTTGTATACTCCAGGGAAAGCGAATGTCGTAGCTGATGCTCTTAGTAGAAATGCGATCTTATCTCTTTTGGAAGTCGTTTCATCTCTCCAAGAAAAGATCATTAGTAAGAAAATGGAGGATAAATCTTTTGAGTAAATAATTCTTGGAACTAAGGACGGGCGATATTCGGATTTCAAGGTGGACGATCAAGGTGCTTTAAGGATTAATGGTCGTTTGTGTGTGCTTAATATTGATGGACTGAGGCAAGAAGTCTTAGCTGAGTGTCATCGCTCCAAATTGAATATTCACCCGGGAATCTCGAAGATGTATAAAGATATGAGGAGAGTTTTTTGGTGGCCGAATATGAAGAAGGATGTAACTGCTTTCGTAAATAGTTGTGCCATCTGCCAACAAGTGAAGGGAGATCAACAGAAGTCTGCCGGACTATTGCAGCCTTTGGAAATTCCAGATTGGAAGTAGGAGATGATCTCGATGGACTTCATCGACGGTTTTCCTAGAACCAGGAAAGGAAATGAAGGGATATGGGTTATTGTGGATCGTTTAACGAAGAGTGCCCATTTTATTCCGGTTAAGGCAACTCGTACTGCAGTTTCCCTGGCAGAAATTTTCTTGAAGGAGATAGTCAGATTGCATGGTGTTCCTGTCAGCATAGTAAGTGACCGTGATCCTATTTTCATTAGCAAATTCTGGGAAGCTTTGCAATCAGCAATGGGAACAAGTTTGAGATTAAGTACGGTCTATCATCCTCAGACGGACGGACAAACGGAGAGGCTTAGTCGAATTCTGGAAGATATGCTGCGAGCTTGTGTATTGGATTTTGGTGGATCATGGGAAGACCATCTTCATTTAGTGGAATTTTCATATAATAACAGTTACCAAGCGAGTATTAAGATGGCTCCTTATGAAGCTCTGTATGGAAGACCGTGTAGATCCCCATCTTGTTGGATTGAATCGAATGATCGACTTGTACTCGGACCCGATCTAATTCGTGAAGCTTCTGCGAAGGTTGAGCTTATCAAGAAAAGGATGAAAGCTGCTCAGGATCGTAAGAAGAAATACGCAGATAAGAGATGAAGACCATTAGAATTTGAGATCGGAGATTTAGTTTTTATCAAAATTTCCCCAATCGAAGGTGCTATAAGATTTAGAAAAACGGGAAAATTTGCTCCGAGATATATTGGTCCATTCCAAATACTAGAAAGAATTGGAACTGTAGCCTACTGGATTGAATTGCCAGAACGAATGTCTGGGATTCACAATGTATTTCATGTGTCTCATTTACGGAAATTTATTCTTAACCCATCATTAGTGGTAGAACCAGTTGTTCAGGAAGATTTAGAAGTAGAACCCAACCTGACTGTGGTTAGAAATCATGTTTAGATCGTAGATCAATACGAGAAGCAACTCAGGAACAAAGTGGTGAAACTCGTCAAAGTGCAATGGAGTGAGGATACCAGAGATTGTACCTGGGAAACTCTTGATAGTTTTAGAAATGCTTATCCAAATTTATGTCCGGATAGCTAGTAATGTTGTTGGAATTGAATGTTTGATTTGTTTGTTATTATATGGATGATATGTATGTTTGGAGTGCTAATATTAAGCTTTTGAATTAACTGTTGTTTAAATTTCGGGGACGAAATTCTTTTAAGGGGGGAGGAATGTAACATCCTGAAATTTTGATCCTATTATTATAATAAGTTTTTAATCTAATTTAAATAAAATACAAGATTTTTCATTTATAAATAAACAAGATTTGGACATTATTAGTTGTATATGCGTTATAAAGGGATTTTTTTAATTTCAAAATTTAAAATAGACTCTTTTAACAATATTAAGAATAAAATCTGTTTTATTCAATTAAATTAAAAGTTATGTATTAATGACATTTAATACCAGATATTTAAATGCAGTTAATAATAATAATAAGTACAATAACACAAGTCTATTCATATTAAATATAAATGTAAAATACATTAATGCAAATATAAGTTACAAATCAAATATTAGAAAGATTTAACTTTAAATAAAAATAAGATTTAAGAAGTGTTTCTAACAATAACTTTTATAATTAAAATAAAATAAGCTTATAAATATTTAATATAAGTATAACATAAAAATATGGATGTTAACATAAGTACATAAACATAGGAAACCATAATATTAATATATGTATAAAATAAAACAAGTTAATAAAGACCTGATAGATAAGTTTAGATTAGAGGCAAAAATATAAAATCAGACAAAGCAGAATTCTTATACAAAATAAAATTTGATAGTTTTGCAACATATAGAATCAGACAAGTAAGAGTAACCTGAAACATTTATTTGTACAATGAAAATTCTTTAATATGGGTTATAATGGCTGCTGTAAAGTTTTGTATGTATAAACAAGTATTCACATCAAATAAAACATCTTGGTACAAACACAAAAATCTACAAATATTTTTATACAAATTCATGTGTCAGCAAACATTAATTATATGTTAACGTAAATGAAAACAAAAACATTTAATTAGCACTACAATCTGTCAAATATAAGCTATCAGCCGAAATACAACATCACTTCAATTTACAGAAATTAAATAAAAAGTTTTTTGATAAATAACAGGAGAAGCTTGCCCAGATACTACCTTCCCTGTTCAAAAACTATTCTTATCTATATAAATACCTCACCATGATACTTGTTTTTAATATTTAATTCGGTCCTAAGACTTAAGAGGAAAATCTGAAGAAATACAATCAAACATCATACTTCCAAGCTCAATCAAATTCAAAGCAAAAGAGGAGTTACTGGAATTCAAAACTTAAAACTGCAGCCTTCTTTCATCATCAAATACTCCTCTGTTTCTATAGTATATGGTGAGTAAACTAATTCTTTTTGAAATTTAGTTATTAATAATTGATGCATAGAAATATTATGTTGATATAACACAGTTTGGTGATGTTTGTAATTACCGGATGAACTGTATTTTGAGGTTCTTCAAGTTTTTTTCCATGAATCGGAGGCAAAGAAGCAGAGGATGATTATGCCTCTCATATAAACAATTTAAACTCAAAATTTAACCTATTAAGTGGTATAAACAAAGCTTAAGGATCTGGAAATTCCTTTTTTTAATAACAACATAGTTACCGTAAATTTAATTTACAGTACAGAGTAAAACAAGGATCAAAAATTCGAATAACTTGAATTGTAAATTTGAATTGATATATTGAAACAACATACAAAGTTATGATTTTTAAGATAAAAATTATAATTTTTAGTTAACTATTCTTAGAGCAGTTTGTTAGTAAACCAAAAAGGCTTCTTCATGAAATTCTGATGATTACTCCGATTGTTGTTGTTGTAATTTAACATGAAGCTTGAATATTGATTCAGGAACACCAGAAAAATGTTAGAAAATTTTTTAAATGCAAGATTTTTGGGGAATGATCGAGAATAGCGTTTATGGGTTCGACAGTTTGGGTTCTGTATTTTTGGCGATCGCGTCGCCGTAGCTCAACCGAGTGCTATGAGACTTTGGGAGGTGTTAGCGGGTGTTGTCGACGAGGTATGGCCGAAGCCATGTCGTCTCAGGCGGTCGAGATCGTGAGGACGAGGTGATTTCGTCTATCGTGTGTGAGTAGCAGTTCGACTTTTCAAGCATATTTCGATTGAGTTCAAATTGCATCGATTTGAGCTTAGTTTTCGAACGAGAAGCGAGTTTATGATTTGCCGGGGGCATGGGGGATCATCGGAGTGGTGACGAACCACCGTGCACGTGCACGGTGGCATCGTGTCGGTCGATATGGGTTCTGGGCCATTGCGTGTTTTACTCGAGGGTTTCGTGTTGTCGCTTCGGGTTTGTCCCTGGGTCAGGTTTGAGTGCGAGTGTGTGTTTGTGGTTTCAGTAGTTTAGAACTTAAACTAAAAAAAAAAAGAAACATAAGAAGATAGAATAGAGGAAGGAGAACAGAAATGCAGGGAAAGACGCGCAAGATTTCTGGGTAATCACGAGTTCGACCCGAGTAAATTGCGTTGTATCTTCGGGTTTCAAATTCCAAGAATTTGTCAACTGTAATATTAAGTTGAAGGTAAATAAGCTAAGTATCAATTAAGTATTAGTGTTGACAAATTGTTTTAGGCTGAGATTAACTTTAAATTTTATTAAGGAAGTTTTACATAAAACAAAAATGAGTAATTAATTGAAATCGAAATTAATTAAGAACGTAATTAATTTTATAATTAAGATTACATAAGTAGTATAAAATTTAGTCAAATTTTAATTAAAGATTTTAATGATAATCTTGTGTAAACCCATTTGTAATTAAGAATTTAATTAATCATTGAAAGTTAATAATTTAACAAATCATAGTTAACTGATTAAATAATTAATTAAGGATTAAACGATTAAGTTAATTAATAATTAGTGATTAATTAAGCAATTAGTAATAATTAAATGTGTAATTGAGTTTTATAAATCAATAATTAAAGTTATTGATTAATATTTAAGAATTAATTAATTAATTAAGTGAATAATTAATAAGTAATTAATAAATTAAAATAAGTTAATTAATTAGTAATTAACTAAGCAAGAATAAAATATAGTTTATTCTTAAGCCAGTAATTAAGTTTAAAATAAATCAAACTAAATGTTGATATGAATCGATGATTCTATTTGATTGACTCTGATATTTATTTATATACTGTGATGTTCTATGATATTCTGGATATATCTTTGATGACCGTGTATGATTTATCTGAGATAAATTGATTTGTGAATTCAATTGTTGAATTTAAATTGTATAAGTTAACTAGACAACTTGGCCTTTAAAATGGCGTTTGGATTTCGATGAAACCGGGATCGGGTATCGATTTGATAGTCCAAAAACCACATCGATCCAAATTAAACGTTAGGTCGTGTAATCTCAAGTGAAGATTGAGATGGTGTTTTCAGAATACAAGGGTTATCGTCGTTGACTCTAAGGGTGATTCCAAAATGAGTGTGACGAGATATTGCCTTCGGTTTCGTTCGAACCCGGAACGAACTTGTATGGATTGAATGCTTTCAGCACATCGTCAGGCGGACGATGAGCATTCTAAGAGATATGTTCTATAAAGGTAAACGCAGCCTCAAGCCTCATCAACCGAGAATGGCTAAAACAGGGGATGTGCAGCAAGGTTAGGTGGGTCATGCCCAAGCAGGACGAGGTATACCCTTGTCTAGACGTCCCTTTTATTCAGCTGTGTGGGGGGTCGGTCAGCAGCCAACTGCAGGGTTATCTTGTTCGGGACTGTTCAGTAAGGAATGGTTCCGGCCTTGTGTTGCAGGGGAGTTAGGGTGGCTCCTCGGTATGGTGATCTAGGCCACGTACTATGACGGGCCGTACCCCAGTAGCCCTGCCATTGTATGAGATCCAATTTCCAATAAGAGCCGTACGTTTTGATTGTGCCCAACTATGTTGAAATGTGAGATGTAAGCATTTCATCTATTTCTGTATTTCACTTGAAAACCCTAGACACTATTATAATATCACTGAATTTCCTATAAAATGATTTTGGTTAGCGTAAGGTAAAAACTTACCCGTATTTATATGTGGGAAGTCTTACGTGATATCTTTATTTCAAGTGACTTTCAATGTTAAACAATTTTAGCCGTTTACTCATACCAGACCCATGTCTGACCCAGAGTTTATATTTTGTTTTTCATAAACTCTTGGGTACTCAATTTTTTATGAGTAGCCAAGTGGTAGGTAATCGGAGTATAGAGTTTTCTGGAGGAGTTGGATCAGACCAGACGTATGTATCTATCCATATAGTTCCGCTGTGTTAGTTAGTATGTGATGTATTTTGGGATGAATGTTTTGATATATATGTATATGAAAGCCATGTTGTATGATATTGTATAACTCTAATGTGTATATAACTATGTAATAGTTATGTTGATGTATTATATTTTGTTTCCATTCCGCTGTGAGATTCCGATATTGTTATTCTTTCTTTCTATTCTTTTCTATTTCTATCCCTTTCTTTCTTATTGATGACACGTCTTTCTGGAGTAAGAAAGTCGGGTCGTCACATCTTTATTATCACAAACTTCGAACTCGTCATTAATTTCATTAATAAGTGTTCGTATTATTGTCTGGAGTGGTTCGTTGGGTTGTTCTGCAATTTGAATAGTTCATAAGGGTTTCAGTTTATATTAATAATCTTATTGTTAATTGTGATTATCATGTTTGAGTGAAACGGCCATAATGGTATTAATTTTAGAGTAGCCCGCCGATTATGTTAATTGTTGTTGGTAGTGAGATAAAGCATATAATAAACTTGTGTTACTTGTATGGCTAACTCAAATGGATCATTCTTTACATATCTTCTTTTGTGATTAAAATTGATAAGAGCAATCCTAATGCAATGTTTTAATCTTATGTTCGATCTATCATCAAACAATCACCATTTTGAATAATGTTGTTTTAAATTTTGGTACAATCAATTAGGTTAACTCAATCATTTCCTTCAACCTCCATAATAATCTTTTATATCATCATCATTGTTATCACCTTTAATACATATCGTTCTGTTAATAATTATTTTATTTCTTCAATATTCTCGGTATGAAATTTATTTTCATTCACATATATGATTGGACATTTTTTATAACATGTCATCAAACCAAATAAAAATTTCTTATGGAAAATGTCAGCTATATATTTTCCATTACAAAACGATTTGAGTTATATAGGTTAGCATGCAATAAATACAACGAACTTCTAAAAATACTTACATTTTTTTTCAAAAAAAATAAATAAATTTTGTACTGAGGTTGACATCAAGTTTATATTCTGCTGTAAACATACAACTTGATAATTAATATAATCAAGAAGACAACATTTTGATCTATATAAAGATGGATATAATTAATTGAAAGCATACTTAAATGTTACCTAACAAGATCTGTTAGCTCATCAAAATTGAGAACACAGTTACCTTAGATAGTTTGTAAGCTTTAGTTTATTAGAAGGCTTTAACATCCTTCCAATTATTAGTAGGACATCCTTCTTTCTTGAGTAAAGATAAAACATTATCGGCTGAATCATATATGATATCATGGGCATTTCAGCGATCACTGTTAAAACTTAAATTGAAGAGATCATCGAAATAAGGACTAAAATATATGGATGCTTCTTCGATAACGTAAGCTTTATGAGTAGTACCTTGAAAATACACCTTTTGGTTTACCTTATTTTTAAGGTGACCCAACTAACTAAATTATACAATATAGAAAATGTCATTTTAACTAAATATAATAGATATTTCATATATAAAAACGACCGAGAATGTTATTTACACTTCTTAAATGGATAAATCCAATTATTGGAATTGGTCATCGCATTATAGCTTCGGTTGGTGGATGTATAGATAAATGTTCCCTGCAATTAAATACCACATAAGGAATTATTTTTTGTTGTTTACACGGTATCTTCATTGTGATTTTGTCAAGATTCTGTAAAATGGTTTTTATTAAGAGTGGTCGAGATATTTCTTTTTGAAGTAGACTAATCTTCGTTTTGGGACTCCAAATTTTTGATCATAACAACTCTTTAAGTACAATCGAGAAAAGAGATTCGAGAAATACATAACAGTCATGATCTTTATACCCGACAATGTAAGATCATTCATATCAACACAACATTTTAATTAGAAGCAATCCCATCTAGGCACTTCAAAGAATTAACCCTCTTTGATAGTTTTGTATGACTAGGTCTATTCGACTTACAACACGTACAACACTTAAAGTTTGTGTGCTTGGAATCAAGTCTAAGATCTGGATGATTGAAATAGTATTAAATTGCATCTTGATTTCAAATCATCTTCGGTTTCCCTTTCATATTCAATAGTATACTGAAGAAATTATGAAACACATTTTTAAATATACATTTTTTTTGAAATGGTACTTTATATACAACAAATTATTGGGACAACATATCCCATGTCAATAAACGTTCGAAAGCAAGTTTCGAACTTGTGACCTCTTGCACCAAAGTCGAATCAATTAACCATTTGGACAATGGTGCTTGTCATTTTTAAATGTACATTAGGTCTAGATTATATAGATGTTTGTGATCCTCCCAATACGGTAATTCCAAAATATTTTTTTTACCCCAATTATGATAATCCCCTTTACTAGTAAATTTTGCCTCTTTATCCCCTATTTCATGTGCTTTTGGATAATCATTTTGATATCAAACACTTGTTCGCTACTTAAAAACTCTAGTGGTTGTATTTTCAACTTTATTTTTACAATTTCTTTGATCACATCTGAAAGGATCATTTGTATATGAAAAACAATGATGATGATCCCACCAACACTAGTTTGCATCATATTTTAATTGAAAACTTTCATCAAATGCAAAGACAGGATAAGATATTTTACCACTCATACTTTAACCACAGAGCATACTTTAGCTCGAAAAACCACTTGTCTCCATAATAAACCAGAGAATAGTTTAAAATTTCTTAAACACATTTTAAGTATCAACACCTTCCACTCATTAAATTCTCCAACTCCTCAAATTAAAAGAGGCAAAGAAAAGTCTATCCTATTTTACAGTTTTTCGATCCAAGAACAATGCATGTTAAAACGCATGTACGGATTTTGCACACATACCTATAGAGGAAAATTATATGGTGTTAGAATAAATTTTCACGTTGAGTATATTTTACCAAACTGACTTCAAGCTTGAAAATCACCCACATACGGGCTAAGTCTAATATTTCTTGATTCTACAATAAAATCAAGGTGTGCGTCATTAAAACATTTCCATGCTTCATTATTTGATGGATGGCTTATTACCCCTTCTTCTTGGACTTGTTCAATATGTCACCTCGCCTACTTTGCAATAACATGGGATGGATACAATCTTTATAATCTAGGAATAAGCAGAAGATAATGTTAGGTTTGACCGGTGTTCGCAGCAGATGAATGAGTAAATTTCAAAATTTTCTCTCTTTGGATCTTTATGGGACTATGAAGTCTATAAATTAGTATTTGATCCAATTTATAGAGATTTAAATATAATCATATTTTATTTAAATATTATTCTATATTTGTTTAGTTAATCATATTAACAAATTTGAATTAATATTTATTTAAATATACCATATATATATTCTTGATATGACATATCAATATATTGATATAGGCATGTGTATAACTGTATATATATACATATAGATATTGAGATTTATATCTACTATACATACATATATATTATACTTACATATGTATGTCGAGAATATAAATCCCTAAGTATATATACATGTTTAAAGAAACTTTGATATGTGTATCAGGTTTGTATACACATATCAATATGCTATATATATATAGCTTAGGCATTTATACATATATATTATGTATTTTCATTTATTATTTATTTATTTGTGCACATAGTTCAAAATAAGTCTACATGTTAAAGTTGATATCTTAAAATATCTGTAAAGATTTTGTAATAGAATATAAAATAGGAAGGCCTTATCACGTTACTCGTTTACAATCTCCAAATTAAAACATTATCTAATCTTTAGGTTAAAAGAAGAACACGATTTCTTAAGTAATCATAAACAAAATAGTTCAACCCAAGAGTTCTTAGGTTTAAAATATCGTAAAAAGATTTACAAACCAAATTACCTTTTAAACAATATTACAAATAAAACTATTCTAACATTTAAAATCTTTTATCAATATCTATATTTAGATTTAACCTTATCAAATATGTATCAAACATTAGATGAGTTCCAAGGAAAACAAGGAATTAAACTAAGCATGAAATGTTTCAGATCTAAACAAGTGATTTATATACATATAAAATAAAATTAATTATAATATAACTTAACATGGCATATTATATTAAATGTAAATCAATCTTTATGTATATTAAAATATACATACACACACACACACACACATAATTTTGACAAAACTAAACTTTATTATTATTTTAAATTAGATCTAAATAAATTTGAATCTGATTTTACAAAGTCATAACCAAATCCAAACATCATTGGTATGAATGTAAAAACCATGTTCGTTTATAATTTCAGAAATTTACAATTAAAATATATGAAAAGTTCCAAAAAAAATTAAATAATTTTGAAAATTTTAAATAAATATACATTTGGAAATACAAATATGTAGATTAGTGTAGCTGACATATTGAAACTAGAAGAATAATGTTTACTTAACTTCATCTGGCACTTTGTGGTACCTTGATTTGCGAATTGCTTCAAAAACTCTGTGAATCAGCACTTTATCTTACTAAAATGGAATGAATCTCTTTGATTTTATTTCAGGTAGAATTTTTTTTTCATCCATTAGAAGAAGGAAGAGGCGGCCATGGATGATTTGGAAAGAAGAAGAAAAATTAAAGAAAGAAATGAATTAGAGAATTTTGTTTTCTAGAGAGAAAAAATCTTCCTCATTCTCTCTTTAAAAATTCCTCTTTCAGTTTTCAGTTAATTTTAAACTAAGCCAAGCTCCTCCTCTCCCTTATACATGGTCGGACACGACTTTTCCTTACATGGTTTAATTTTCTAAAAAAACCATTAAGTAATTAACTATACTTAAAGCCCGTTTAAATATATATATATAGATATCATATCTCGATGCATGCATATAAAACTTTTATATACACATCCAAATAAATACTAACACCACCCAAAACATAAAATAAATTAATAATTCTCAAATATTATTTAATTTAATTAATTTGTAACTCTTTATAGATTAACTAAATCGTGTTGGTTTTTCTGGAATATTCACAAAAGTAGTTGTATGACATAGAGGCTTGAATTCAATTAGTGATTAATATTGAAAAATTCAAATATTAATATTTACAAATCATCTTAGCTAGTGGCATGACAGTTTTGTTATATTCATCGCTTATAGATCTTTTCGACAAAATCATATCTTATATTATCTTAAATGGCACCAAAAGTGACAATAATTAACACTTGTACTCTTCACTAATGCTATATAACATTAGGATGTATGCAATTTGGCATTAATCAAAACTCCAATGTTATCCATATTTCAACTTGACTAGTCATAGTAACATTTATTATTAATCATTCTATTCCGGCCAGAGAGTTTGACTTTGAGTTGACTCTAGCTTACTGTAATACTAACCACATAAAACCGAGGAGACAAATTCTCTATTGAATAGTGTTTCACTCTTAATGCTTCAGCTTAGACCTAACCATAGTTGTTCAAGGACGCTGTTCCATAATTTAATTTTTAATTAAAATGAAGTATCCATATTAAAGTTCCATAGTATTATCAAGTCGAAGGAACCATGGGATATCATCACATGAGATTTTTTGTTTGACCTGGTTGTTATCAACCAACATGAAACTCTTAGATAACTCATTTCACACTTATCTAATAACAATTAATACGTTAACACTTGGTGCCACTAAAAACCATTAGTAATACACTGTCCAACATTTGGAGAGTGTATTACATGCTCTGGTTTTAATGGATGTATCACTATCCTTCTCGAAACACCTTGATAGGCAATATTTAACATAATTATTTCATTTTGTGATTAATTACTCATGATTGCAACTTTTTGCAACTATAATCACATGTCACTATATTTAAGGATTTTCTTAAATACATACCTTAAATTAATTTTTATGTATATATTGTGATTACCCGGATTTTTAGGCATCTGATAATTGGTAATTAACAAATTTTTACTATTGAAAATACTGATATATGAGTTGAACCAATAAAATTATAATAATTAATAATATCTGGATATAAATATTAATTTCATAATCTCTTGATATAATTATTTAAATTGGCAAAATTTACCTTTTCAAAAACACATAAAATATGTATTTGTTTATGTATATAAGTTGATTGTAAATAGTATTTGGATTTGAAATTCAAAGGTAAAAATCTTATAAATAATTTGGATTTAAAACTCTATATTTTAAAATTAATAAAAAATTGTTTTCTCATTTTAATATATATATATGTGTGTATATATATAGTGATTTGGAATTTATATTTTGAATTTAATATAATAGCTTTAGTTAAAATAAAATTTACTAATTTTTTTAAAATACCTTCTTTTCAAAAATTATATATGTATAACATATGTTAATATAAAATGGAATTCATTAATTAAAAATAAAAATATAAAGCATATATATATAACTAAATTGAAAATATAGTATGAAATTATAATATAAAATTTATATAAACATATTGAAAACATTAATTAGCATGCATAGACATGTGTAAGTATTTTAAACATAAAATATGCAAGTGTAACAAATCTTAATATTCACTAAAACAAATGTAACAATATTAACATGCAAAAATAATAAGTGTCATGTTTGATTTATTCTCTTTTCATTTTTGAAATTAATGAATAAAGAGGAAACAAGTTATAAATACATCTACTTCCACTCTTCTTATTTTCTTTTATACACTTTAAAACTAAAACCTGTAAAACAAACTTAAGCAAATTCCAATTTCAAAACTGAAGCTTAAAACAAAAAGTTCAATTCAATCTCAAAACAAAAATCAGATCATATCAAACTCAAAGAAAACCGAGTCTCAGTTTCAAATTCAAACAAGTTTAAATCAAAGCAACAACTACTTCAAGTTCATCTAAAAAAAAGCTAAGCAAAAGACTTAAAGCAAGATTCAAGTTCGAGATCAACTAAGATCAAGTTAAACAAGCCTGCTGTTTCAATTTCAAGTACAGTTTTCAACTTCAAAACATCCGTGTTTCTCTGTTCGACATTTAAGGTGAGCAAACAATTATTTTTCAAGAAAAATCTACTTTTTTTATGAAGAGCATGCGATAAATAATTAATATCAAGTTCTAAAATGTTATTTGTAAGTATTTTAGTGGATTACTATGTGTGCATGTCTGTGTATATATTTACAAGCTTCTGTTATGATTAACAGGCTCATGATTTCATTTCTAAAATTCATATCTCAATTTACAAATTGTTTTAGGTTCGGATCTTTTAAGGAAATTAGTTTTTAATAGCAAGAACTGATTTTAAAAAAAGTATTTAGTATAATTAGCAAGAGGATCACTGGAAATAAGGAAAGGGCAGAAAAACATTCTTGGGTAGCAAATTTGATTTTCTAAATTTCACAATTTGATCATATAATCTGAATCGTGCTTAGAAATAATGAATTTTGGTGATAATATCAAGATTTTTAGGTGAGTATTTAGGTAGTAATTGCGAAATGAACGGAAAGCTTGTTTCCTTCAAATTCCTGGCGAACCAATTAATGGTGTAGGTCGATTTTAGGCCTGGAGGTAGCTGCAAAGGTGGGTGGCTCGAGAAAAATGCTTGGTGAAATTCTCGATCACCGTGGTGTCGTGTAGATAGTGATGTAGGGTTTGAGGACTCGTTTTGGTGATGGTTGGTACCGGGCATTTTGCGGTGTCGTAGTGGCGCCGGAGTAGATTGGTGGAGGGGGAAAAGGTGGAAGGATGATTGGCAAAGCTTTTGTTGAATGAGCGAGGGTCCTGGTGGCTAGTGGTGGCAGCACGGGGTGGTTTCCAGCGATCAGTTGAGTTCCTGGTAGTGCTGACTCGTTGGATTTTGAATTCAGGGGAAATGGGTTGTCCTGGGTGGTTGAGTCGTTTGAGTGGAACGTCGGCGGCATGCTAGTGATCAGAACGTTGTTCGGAGGGGTTTGGGCATGGCGTGCACATGCACGAGTATCAGTCATGTCTGATGTTGTTTGAAGAGGATCAAAGAAGAAGGCTTTTACTTGGGTTTGCGTGGAAATTTCCTCGGGTTGATCGCGAGATTTTTGAAGGATGGAGTGCTCGAGTGTTTGCTCGAGAAATTTTGGTCTGGGCTCGGTGTTAGCTTAGGAAAATTTGAGTCGTGCTCGGGTTTAAATTGTGGTAGCCAAGTTTTAAATAAAGGTAATTTTGTTAAGCAAAAGGAAATGAACTAGTTTCAAAGTAAAAATATTAAACTTGATTTCAAAACAAAGGCGTTGATCTAGTTTGCAAACAAGTTTCAAATGTATAGACTATAAATGCAAATATTTTCAAAATGAAATTAACTAAGAGTTAAACCAATCTAAGTAATTAAAGGCTAGTTAATTACCAAATGAAATAAATTAAAGGTTAATTAATTAAAAGGATAATTACTTAATAAAATTAATTAAGTACAATTACTTAATGTAATTAATAAAGTACAATTACTTAGTGTAATCAAAGAATAATTACTTAATGAAAGTAACTAAAGGATAGTTAATTACTTAATGTCATTGATCAGGATGATTAATTAATGGATAATTACTTAATGTGATTAATTAAAGATTGATAATTACTTAATGTGATTAATTAAAGATTAATTAATGTAAGTAATTAAAGGGTTAATTTGTTAATATAATTAATTAAGAGATAATTAATTAATGTAATTAACTCCTGAGATTAATTAAGGGATACTTAATTACTATAAGTAATTGAGGATAATTACTTAAGATGATATTAAGGATGATTAATTAATTTCATTAATTAATTAAAGTAATAACAAATGGTTTGTAATTAATGTTAATTAAACAGGGTTCGGTAATTAATTTATTTGGTTTAAATTAATTATGTGATAAATTAGTCTTGCTTTTGGATGATTAAATTATGTTGAATACCTTGAATTGATTAATGTGTGATGCTCTATGATATGCAATGCTTGGTTGAACTGTGATAATGTAAGTTATCTATATGTGATGAAATGTTGTGTAAAGTGACATCATGTTTAAAGAATTGAATTGTTTTCACTTAAACAACTTGTATTAAGAGGACATTGGATTCGAAGAGACAGGGGTTGGGTATCAGCAAATACCCGAAAACACTTCAATTTTTTTTAATATATATTTGAGTTTAGAATCAAATAAGCTAGAATGGAATAAATTCAATAACATGGCAATTTAAACTGAGTAACAGTACAAAATATTGTTTGGTAATAAGTGATTGACTATAACACGTAAATAACTCGTAGTAAGGTACGAGTTACTCCGGTTTTCGATAAGTTTACCTTATTATTTCTTTGTTTCATGGGTTTACTCGTGCTGGTTTCCATCCTGACCCAGGTATTATTTTATTGTAATGCTCAGGTCAGATCGAGTATTATAGATTTTCAGGTTAAGACGTTCTGGAGCTCAGGAGGCGAGCTGGATGGTAGGAACGTATAGAGTATTTTCCCGCTGTATATTTAAGTTGTATTGATAATAGTCAGGGACAGGTTGCTACAACTGTCCAGTTTATTTGTGCATTGATGTATTTAATGTATTGTATATAAATTGACATTATATTTTGATCCGTTCCAAAAGTGAGATTCTGTGTTTTGTTTTCTGATTCTTCTTCTACCTCTTTTCTTCTTTGCCCTAACAATCTAGGATTTCCGACGTTCGATTGCTCGGCACTTCTACAGTGAACGTATTAGTGTCAAATTTTTGGAGGTCGAAAATTTCAGGTCGTTACATTTTGATATCAAAGCCGAAGGTTAAGCCAGAATCTTGGCTCTGGTGGGGCAAACTCATTAAGGATAGGGTCAATAATACCCTAGAATGAGTTGAGTGTGTATGTATGTATGTATGTATGTATGTATATATATATATATATATATATATATATATATATATATATATATGAGAGCGTACTTGTTATTTTCTTATATGAAGATTTTTAGATGGTTTTAAATAAATGAATGATTTTTACATAAGCTTATATTTTTATATATAAAGCAATAACTTTTATAATTATATATATTAAAGTAATTGGTTGTTGATTATTCGAATGAAATGTAATAATAAGAATTAAGTGGTAGTAGAAATACAACCAAATAAGAATTGGATAATATGAACTATACAAATAAGATAAGCTAGAAATGGATTCGAGCCAAAGAATAAAATCCTGAAATTTGTAAGAGTATTCTCAAATTACTGAAATAAGTTACCCTGATTTTATTTTTCTAACAGACTATTAGATAATATATAGTGAATTGGTTTCCAGATAATCCTGGAATGGTTATGGGATGTTTGTTTTTTTAATAATAATTGATGATAAAGAAAAATGAAATGTTTTAGGGAAGTAAATTTTTAGATAAATATGACTTGTAAATTTGAAGGGATTTAAATTGTGAAGTTTTAAAATCTAAGTGCAGAAAATCTAATTGTTTTAAAAGTGTTAAAGGATATAATAAATAATATTTCTAATGCAAGAATCATATCATAAAACAAGGATTATTTTATATATTTTAAAAAAATGAATATATGTATATGTGGGATATACATAATAATAAGATGATTGGAAGTAAACATTAGGTGTTGAGTTTTGAATTTTCCCTGTAATGTGATAAGTGTTTGAGCTTGTAAGTGGGGAAGGATATTGATAAGAAGTTTAAAATTGAAATGAAGATTTCAAATTAAGTAAGGTTGACTGGATTAAGTAAATTGAGATTTAACTTAGGGAAGTTAAATGGTTGGTTTGAATGGAGTTATGTGTGATCTCAAAGCAAGTTTGAGTTCTGAAAATTGGTAAAGATGCTATTGATAAAGGTTTTAAATAATTTGGATGTTTATTTACTTTGACTTAACCTGATATTATCCTATTGTTATTAATGATCTATGAAACTGAGAATTGGATTATTTTTATTGAATTAAGAAATTGATCGAGATAATATATATCCATTACTGAAATTAAATGGAAATACAACTTTGATTTGAAACTATTTAAAAGATTTTGTTTTTTAAGAAATAAAATTGAAATTATGAAAATGGAATCACTTTGAACTTTAGGTTTAATGTTAAAAAGGAACTTGTAAACTGAAATTGTTTAAGAATTAGTTTCTAAGTTAGAAGTTAAAATTGAGTAATAAATTGGATTCTGAAGATTAAATTGTTTAAAAAGTTTTGAACTCCTACTTGAACCTTGAAATAAGTTAAGTGAAAATAATTTAAAATGAATATTTGAAATTTGGGCTTAGAGTTAAATTGGTTAAAAACCTTGGTTGTTAAAATTAAAAGTAAAGGTTGATTTGATTTAAAGGATTAAATCAACATTTAAAAATTTAACTCGAATTTATATAATTCGAGATGGTTTAAAATTGAAATTGGAATTGAAATTAGTTCAAATTGAAATTGATTTGAATTTATTAGAAGAGAGATTGAAGTTGAATAAGTTTAAATTCAAATGGAAATTGATTTGAATTTAGAATTTAAGTTAATTCAAACTGAATTGAAATTGAATCAATTTAATAGGTTCAGAAGTGATTGAAATGAGAAATTGAGAAATTGAACCAGCTTGACTTTGAAACTATTTTTGAATAAATTGTTTAATATAAACTATTTTAAATCTATTTTTCTAGCTATTTACTATAAAACTTCTAAAAAAATTAAATTATCTTACTTATTTTACAACTATTTTGAAACTAATTACTACTTTACATCTGTTTTACAAACTAATTACTATTTTACAACTATTTTTACAACTATCTAACCAGTCTACAACTATATAACTATTTTACAACTGTTGTATAATTACTTAATTATTTTACTTCTATTTTACAACTAATTGCTATTTTACAACTACTTATCTATTTTAAACTTTTCAAGCTATTTTCTGAATTCAAGTGGTCAGAGTGCAAACTGTTTATAATTGAAGTAATAGCCCAAATGGAAATTAAGGCAATTGTGAATGAGTGAATAGAACCAAAATGAAGGGGAATAAAAAGAAAATTGATTTATTGATAACCAATGAAGATAAATAAGTAGGATGTACGTACGTTATTCTATTCGCATTATGATTTGATCCGGATTCGAGCACAGAATTTCGAGATTTATATCGATTCGAGTTGGGATTTTTCACTCGATTTCGACGGCGAACCCTGGATATGGATTTTTAACTGGTTCTGGAAATTCTTTATCATAGTTATGACTATGCAAGGAGAATGACGGTTTCTGATCAAGAAGTCGGATCTGAGTCCGCACTAGGAAGTCGGGTGGATGATACTAGTTTACAAGTGAAAATATGTGACCGAGTAAGCGATCAGATTTGATATTGCATACGGATGGTACATGTACATCGTATCTGCTTAAATGTAATAGATGCTGAGATTTTAAAAGAAATGAAAGATGATTTTTTCGAAAAGAAAAGTATGTTTTGAGAAATATATGATGAATAAGAATAAAAGTTGGATATTTCTATGATTAAAATTCACTTTTCGAAAAGTAAGTAACATGGTAAATAACTTTATAAAGGAAATCAAACTTGAAATTTAATTTGACATAACTAAAGTTATATATATTTGTTACATATGATAAACTCCCCCTTGATGAATCTAAAACCAGAAGAAAAGATTTTTGAAAAATACTTGAAGCGTAAGAGGGAATTTATATAAATATGAAATAATCCAAAGATTTTTTTTTGAGTTATATATGTAAAAATGATTTTATGAGAATGATTTTAGGAAAAAGGTTTTTGGAACTCACTGATTTTGAAAGGCTTTTGATTTTTTGGAAAAATTAAATTTGGGAATTCGGAAAGCCATGTTTGGCACTATCGATTTGAGATATCGATTTTATGTAAAGGAGATTTATGTGAATCATAAAGAGTATGATTTGAAAGATACTATAAGTGTATAGTATAAAATGTTTTGAGATTGGCTCTGGGCAAAAAGGCGCTCCCTTGATATGAACTTCATAGGAGATCTACGGGGTGATTTTGCCTTGAGCCTTAAGGGGAGGCTCTAAATTTGATCATGGGAGGAAGTCCGGACAAACTGAAGTTCTTGAGGATTGTGTGTGTGGGTAGCGAAAGTCGAGGGCGCTGATGCCTACAGAGACATTTGGGTTATGCTGTAACTTGGTATCACTGCGATCTACTGCAGACCATAGCGGAAGTCGTGTGGCAGTGAGAGCCGACAGTCTATGTTTGATTTTGCCATGATGGCAATGTAACATCGGTAGACTACGATCTATGAAGACATAGCGAAAGTTGTATGGCAGTGAGTGCCTACAGGCTACACTGGGACTCGACTGATGTAGTCTTCGATCTATGTAGGAGTGGTGAAGTTTCATTTGGCAGCGAAATTCGAGGGCGCTGATGCCTCGGTTACATGGGTTTTTGCCGTGATGGCGACGTAAAATCTAGGTGTAGCTACGATCTGTGTTGGGTTCCAAGGCGTAATCAGGGGCATGGAGTGCCTACAATTTTCTATGGATTTTGTCGGAATGGAAACGTAACCATTGGGTTAACTGCGACTATGGAGGGGGTGATGATTTCCAAAGCATTCTCACCAAAAATGTTTCCTATATTCACAAAAATTGTTTTCTATATTTTCAAAAATGTTTTCTAAGTATTTTCATTGGGTGTTGAAAACAGATTTACCAAGTACTTATAGAGTTTTAGTCCTAAGCTTGATCAACATATGACCACAATTCTATAAGAACGAAAGATGGACTTGTAAAGACATCGAATTATAAAAAGTATTTTATAAAACTATTTTGGTAATATTATATAGATTTTAAAGTGTTTTAAAAATTCTTAATTAAAGAGTTTATAGTTGAAAATAATTAAAGAGTAATTTATCTGATAATATCATTTTAATAAAATTCAGGCTTCGTTCCTTTTTGAGGAAAAAAAGATTTAAAGGGAGGAGGAATGTCATAACTCAGATTTTTGGGCATTTGATAATTGGTAATTAACAGATTTTTACTATTGAAAATACTAATGTATGAATTGAACCAATAAAATTCTGATAATTAATAATATGTGGATATAAATATCAATTTGATAATCTCCTGATACAATTATTTAAATTGCCAAATTTATCGTTTCAAAAACAGATAAAATATGTATTTTTTTATGTATATAAGTAGATTGTAAAAAGAATTTGGATTTGAAATTCAAAGGTAAAAATCTTATAAATAACTTGGATTTAAAACACTATATTTTAAATTAATAAAAAATTGTTTTCTAATTTTAATATATATATATATGTATATATAGTGATTTGGAAATTATATTTTGAATTTAATATAATAGCTTTAGCTAAAATAAAATATAATAAAAAGTTTAAAATACCTTCTTTTAAAAACTTATGTATGTATAACATATGTTAATATAAAAAGGAATTCATTAATTAAAAATATAAATATAAAGCATATATATATATATATATAACTAAATTGAAAATATAGTATGAAATAATAATATAAAATTTATATAAACATATTAAAAACATTAATTAGCATGCAAAGACATGTGTAAGTATTTTAAACATAAAATAAACAAGTGTAACAAATCTTAATATTCATTAAAATTAATGTAACAATATTAACAGCGAAAAATAACAAGTGTCATGTTTGATTTATTCTCTTTTTATTTTTGAAATTAATGAATAAAGAGGAAACAATTTATAAATACATCTACTTCCTCTCTTCTCATTTTCTTTTGTACAATTTAAAACTAAAACCAATAACAAACTTGAGCAAATTCCAAATCAAAACTGAAGCTTAAAACAAAAAGTTCAATTCAATCTCAAAACAAAGATCAGATCCTATCAAACTCAAAGAAAACCAAGTCCCAATTTCAAATTCCAACAAGTTTAAATCTAAACAACAGCTACTTCAAGTTTTCATCTGAAACAAAGCTAAGAAAAAGACTTAAAGCAAGATTTAAGTTCAAGATCAACTAAGATCAAGTTAAACAAGCCTGCTGTTTCAATTTCAAGTACAGTTTTCAACTTCAAAACATCTTTGTTCCTCTGTTCGACATTTAAGGTGAGTAAACAATTAGGGGAATTTCACTAAAAGGAAAAACTTTGCAGTCTAATTAGTTTCTAGGACACACATTCAAAGAAATTAATTTCAAGGCTAAAGTCAGCAGAATAATTACTTTTAAGGACAAAATCAGCAGTCCAATTACTTTTACCGACATAATTTCATAGGTTTTTAGGCCTTAGAAACTAATTATTTTGCATTTTGTCTTTAAAGTAATTATTTCGGTTGTGTGTCCTAGAAACTAATTGCACTTGCTAAAGAGGCCCTTGTGGTTAATTTCCGCAAACAATTATTTCTTAAGCAAAATCTATTTTTTTATGATGATGCATGCGATAAATAATTAATGTCAAGTTCTAAAATGTTGTTTGTAAGTATTTTAGTGGATTACTGTGTGTGCATGTTTGTGTATATATTTACAAGCTCTGTTATGATCGACAGGCTTAGGATTTCATTTCTAAAATTCATATCTCATTTTACAAACAATTTTAGGTTAGGACCTTTAAGGGAAATTTGTTTGCAATAGCAAGAATTGATTTTAAAAAATAGTATTTAGTATAATTAGCAAGAGGATTACTGGAAATAAGGAAAGGACAGGAAAACATTCTTGGGCAGGAAATTTGATTATCTCAATTTCACAATTTAATCATATATTCTGAATCGTGCTTAGAAATAATGAATTTTGGTGATAATATCAAGATTTTTAGGTGAGTATTTAGGTAGTAATTGCGAGATGAACGAAAAGCTTGTTTTCGCCAAATCCTGGCGAACCAATTAATGGTGTAGATTGATTTTAGGCCTGGAGGTAGCTGCAGAGGTGGGTGGCTTGGGAAAAATGCTTAGTGAAATTCTCGATCACCGTGGTGTCGTGTAGATGGTGATGTAGGGTTTGAGGACTCGTTTTAGTGAAGTTTGGTTCCAAGCATTTTGCAGTGTCGTAGTGGCACCAGAGTAGATTGGTGGAGGGGGAAAAGGTAGAAGGATGATTGGCGAAGCTTCTGTCAATGGGCGAGGGTCCTGGTGGTGGTGGCATGGGGTGGTTTACACCGATCAGTTGAGTTCGTAGTAGTGCTGACTCATTGGATTCTGAATTCAAGGGCGATGGGTTGTCCTGGGTGGTCGAATCGTTTGAGTGGAACGTCGACGGCATGCTGGTGATCAGAACGTTGGTCGGTGGGGTTTCGGCACGGCGTGCACGTGCATGAGTATCGGTCATGTCTGATGTTGTTTGAAGAGGATCGGGGAAGAAGGTTTTATTCGGGTTTGCATGGAAATTTCCTCGGGTTGATCGCGAGATTTTTGAAGGATGGGGTGCTCGAGTGTTTGCTCGAGAAATTTTGGTCTGGGATCGGTGTTAGCTCGGGAATATTTGAGTTGTGCTCGGGTTTAAATTGTGGTAGCTAAGTTTTAAATAAAGGTAATTTTGTCAAGCAAAAGGAAATGAACTAGTTTCAAAGTAAAATATTAAACTAGATTTCAAAACAAAGGTATTGATCTAGTTTTCAAACAAGTTTCAAATGTATAGATTATAAATGCAAATATTTTCGAAATGAAATTAATTAAGTGTTAAATTAATCTAAGTAATTAAAGGCTAGTTAATTACCTAAGGAAATAAATTAAAGGTTAATTAATTGAAAGGATAATTACTTAATGAAATTAATTATGTATAATTACTTAATGTAATTAATAAAGTATAACTACTTAGTGTAATTAAAGAATAATTACTTAATGGAAGTAATTAAAGGATAGTTAATTACTTAATGTCATTGATCAGGAAGATTCATTAATGGATATTTACTTAATGTGATTAATTAAAGATTAATTGATGTAAGTAATTAAAGGGTTAATTTGTTAATATAATTAATTAAGAGATAATTAATTAATGTAATTAACTCATGAGATTAATTAAGGGATAATTAATTACTATAAGTAATTGAGGATAATTATTTAAGATGATAATTAAGGATGATTAATTAATTTCATTAATTAATTAAAGTGATAACAAATGGTTTGTAATTAATGTTAATTAAGCAGGGTTAGGTAATTAATTTATTTGGTTTAAATTAATTATGTGATCAATTAATCTTGCTTTTGGATGATTAAGTTATGTTGAATGCCTTGAATTGATTAATATGCGATGCTCTGTGATATGAAAGTCTTGGTTGAACTGTTATAATGTAAATTATCTATATGTGATGAAATGTTGTGTAATGTGACATCCTGTTTAAAGATTTGAATTGTTTTCACTTAAACAACTTCGATTAGGAGGATAATGGATTCGAAGAGACCAGGGTCGGGTACAACAAATGCTCGAAACCACTTCGATTTTCTTATATTTGAGTTTAGAATCAAATAGGCTGGAATCGAATAAATTCAATAACATGGCCATTTAAACCGAGTAACAATTTAAAATATTGTTTGGTAATAAGTGATTGACTGTAACAAGTAAAGAACTCATAGTAAGGTACGAGTTACTTCGGATTTTCAATTAAGTTTTATACCTTAATATTTCTTTGTTTCATGGGTTTACTCACCCTGGTTTCTAGCTTGACCCGGGTGTTACTTTATTGTAATGCTCGGGTCAGACCGAGTACTACAGATTTTCAGGTTAAGAAGTTCTGGAGCTCAGGAGGCGAGCTGGATGACAAGAATGTATAGAGTATTTTCTCGTTATATATTTAAGTTGTATTGATAATAGTTAGGGACAGGTTGCTACAACTTTCCAGTTTATTTGTGCATTGATGTACTCTGATGTATTATATATAAATTGACAGATACAACTTTTCTTTGTATAAATGATATTTTGCGAATGTGAGATTTTGTTTTTTGTTTTCTGATTCTTCTTCTACCTCTTTTCTTCTTTACCCTAACAATCTGGGGTTTCCGGCATTCGATTGCTCGACACTTCTGCAGTGAACGTATTAGTGTCGAATTTTTCAAGGTTAAAAATTTCGGGTCGTTACATATATATATCACAATACAACAAAGCATATAAAGAAAAACAAACACATTTATTACAAACAAGATTGATTATAGAGTTTGATATATGCAACAATTACACAATTGCATAAAGGGCATACCACTAAATTAATCTTCCAATTGCACTTAGGGTCAATCTTAATCCCATTCCTCCTGAAAGTACAGAACTGATCAAGCTAGTCCCTTATGAATAGTTCTGCTATATCATTTTAATATGTGCTATGTCAACCAACATCTCTCCATCATTGATGAATTGCCTTTATTATGTCGAACTTTTGGAGTATCCGTTTAGACATTTTGTGAGCCTAAGATTCTTTCGCGATCTCTATTGCAACATTATTTCATAAAACACAATCATGGGTTTTTAACATTTGGAATCACCCTTAGTTCAATTATAAATTCGTGCATTTATGTGTAATGCTTTTATTGTAATGTTATTCAAGGTGATGTACTTAGCCTTTCAATTAAATCAACCACCTCCTCTTTTTTGGAACATTTCCAACTCAATGCCTCTCAACTAAGGTTGAACATGAATTTAGGATTGAAAAATTATATTTGATATCACGTATGAAGTTCAAGTCTTAATACTCCATTAAAAGAAGTTCATTGTTTCTATAAACAATTCCCTGGTGTTCCGTAAATACCAAAGAATACTCATAACACCATTAATAATTGTAATTCGATTTGATACTCGCTCAATGCACAAAGTACACAAGTGAAATGTGATACATTAAACATTATAGTATATATGATAATTCCTATTGCTAGTGCATAAGTAATCAATCTCATATGTTCCATATTAAACATTTCAATATAGTGTTTATGAGTATCATTTGGGACAATCCAAATATTATTTTATATCGATAGTAAAAGACGTCATTTAAAATCCAATATTGAGAATGAAACTACAAACTAAGACTAATCTTAATATGGATATATCGTTAACAATTAGTAGTATGTTGTTTACTTATAGTTTTAGAAATATTTTAATACTTCTTAATATTATTTGTTATCGACAATACATTTTGACTGGAAATTAAACTTGTTAGATTTCTTTGTCAAAATATTTGCTCACTAATGCTTGTTGAACAACATAGGCATATTAACATATTAGTTCTTAGTTCGAGTTCATATTATTTAGTTAATCATATGTATTCAAAATACAAATCTTGAGTTGAATTCTTCATATGTGTGTATGTTGATATGTAACGTTTAATAAAAAAATTCATGCTACTAAAGTAGATATTAGTTTTGACAATAATTTCTTTTAACAATTTTGTTTACATATTGTATGTGTACTTTCATACTTTAATTTTGAAGTTTTGATATTTTGTTATGATTAGGCATGGTATTTTTATGGCGTCGAATTCATTATTGATCAGTATTTGTAAAGGGGGAAATATAAAAACATTACTTTATTCTTTTTTCTTTTTAATTCCGATTTGTGTTGATCTAGATCTGATGTCAAAATGTATTTCCATCTTCGCTTTCAATCAAACATTCTCTTATTTTGAAATACCTAATTTATTATATAGATTCCTTCTCATAATTTTTATAGATGTCTGTATATTGAAGTATATATAAATGATAACAAAATATCACATATATATGTACATATGTCTAGACTATAGATACATGGTATTGTCAGTATGAGTATACAAACCATATATTTATATTGTAATATACTCAAACACATGGATATACTTAGGCATTTATTTTCCTGATATGCATGTAAATTTATTACGTTTATATGTAAGTATAATATATATGTAAGTACAATAAATAAAAATCCCAATATTTATTTAGTTATACACATGCTTATATTACATTATGTTGTGTTGTTATATATTTCGATGTATATATTACACATCCAAATAATCGTTCAATCTATATAGTGAAGATGGAGGTTATATAACGACGTTTGGAATTGGTACCAAGACTATTATGGTGACACGAAGGTTGGTTTGTTGTGATTGAGGTTGTGAAATAAGGTGGTGATTTAAGGGCGACAAAAAGGAGGTAGTGACAGAAAGGTGTGACGGTTCATGTCAACAGGAAGGAGTGATGGTACATGTCGCGGTAGCGATAGCATGCATCGATGATGGTAATCGTTTCCAAGTTTCTCTCTAAAACAAATTTTCAAACTTTTAAAGAATCAATGTTTTTACCAAAATTTTAATTTACAATTTTTTTTCCCATGGAACATGTAAATGAGGGAATTAGTCTAAAGGAAAAACCTGAGACTAACTTTAGTTTGAAGCACGTAAGTTTTAAAATTTAGTTTAAAGGAAACAAAATGATATACTCATGTAACATTACATAGGGCTGTCAACGGATGCTTTCGGATACGGATAGTGCCATATCCGTATCCGTATCCGAAATCATTTTCGGATATCGGATTTCCGTATCCGTTTAATTTTCGGATATCGGATATCCGTATCCGCTTAATTTTCGGATACGGACGGATATCGGATATTTATCCGCTCCGCCAATAATTGATAAATTTAAAGTTATAAACGAAAAAGGTTAGATCAACACAAAACATTTTTTGTACTATTGTTTATAAAAAAACAAAGAAATAAAAAATATGGTGATAAAACATTGTTTTATACTAATATATGTATGTGTATCCAAAAATATTCAAAAGTTAAACACTCATAGCCCTATTTTCCTATTTTAAATTATATAAATATGCATCAGTTAATCGGACGGATATTTTTCGGATACGGATACCACTATAACCATATCCGTATCCGAAAAGCTTTTCGGATATCGGATATCCGTATCCGCTTTTCGGATAACGGATATTTTTCATATTTTCGGATACGGATTCGGACGGATATTTGATTTTTCGGGTAC
The DNA here is from genome assembly GCA_030765085.1 of Allium cepa. Lineage (NCBI taxonomy): Eukaryota > Viridiplantae > Streptophyta > Magnoliopsida > Asparagales > Amaryllidaceae > Allium > Allium cepa. Next base: position 859,737,397 of record CM060940.1, read on the forward strand.
CCATTGACAGCCCTAACATTACACACATAATACTATATTTATATAGCATTACACATGTATAGTGTTATGAAATAAATTATGAGAATAAAATATATGGGCAATTTAGCAAGTGCTAAAATGTATCATTTATACAAGGAACTTGCATTATTAGGAAAGAAGATTATTTGCTGCTGGACATGTAGAATGTATGTATATAATAACTTGATCACAAGTAATAAAACTGGAACTAAAAATCATTCCGCTCACTGCACGCGTAATTAAGTAATTTATTAAACTCTATGGAATGGGAATCTTAAATAAAAAAGATTATTGACTTTTAAAAATTCAGTCGAAGATTAAGACATAATTCCTTCCATAAACTTGAATAAATTCATTGAAAACCAAAACATAATTTTACATGACAAAATTCCCTTTGTATGTAAAGGGAATTAGTCTGAAGGAAAAGCCGAAGACCAATTTAGTTTGAAGGCATAAGTTTTAAAATTTAGTCTAAAAGGCAACAGAATGATATCTTCATATAGCATTTACACATGTATAATGCTATATACATATAGCATTACATAAATTTTAAAATTTTAAAACCCTTCGACCCTTTATGATGCAAAATACAAATAAGTTTACTAGTAGAAGAACTACTAAATCAGCAGTTACCGCTTCAATTTCCCTTATTCTACATCATTACCACCCTTATCTTTACGCATACTGCTCCACCTGCTCACCGTTGACCATTAATAAGACTTCTGTATTCATGCTTTTAAACTAGAATTTAAAAGGTATATTTTTGGCAGTGGAAATAATTTTTTGCTCCTATTGACATTTTACGGTTTATATGGATTAATTTGGTGCAAAATGAATATTTAGTTAATCACGTGCTCAGCTTCATTAGATGGAAGTAGGAAACACAATCATGGAATAGGAAAATAGCGTGGATGACAAAATTTATCATATTTTAGCTCCTAGTATATGCTCTTAATCTTTTTAGCATGGAGGACAAATTTTACAACTAATTTTGCAGAAGGACTTTTAGAAAGAAGAATAAGGTGCAAAAAATGAATATGGATGATGGAAGAGGTTCACAACCACTTCAATAAACGTGCAACTGGTCTCGACGGCGTTGACGTCGATGTAGGTTGGTATGATAGCAAGTCTCAACGACAGCTAAGGTTTTGAGAAGCATAGGCTAAAGTCCTTTGACGATGTGCTAGCAGCGAGTAAGGATGAAGAAGGGGTGACTCTAGTGGCAGCAACGATGTGGTGAAGTTTTTGTTTGGGAGAAGAAGCAAGAAATTGAGGAGGAAGACGTAGAAAATTGAGGAAGAAGAAGATAATATGTAGTAATGTTTTTATGTAGTATCATTTTTTGTTTTCGTAACAAATTGATTATGTATATTTCTATTCATGATGTTATGTTGCAGTAGCAATTTACGTTTTATAGTAGTAGTTTTTAAATTTTAATAGAAACTTTTTTGAAGTTGTTGTAATAGATTATAAACAATTGTAGAATTTTTTTGATATGTGCAGTAATGATACTATATAGTATCAATTCCTTTATTTTGATAAATTACATACGTATATTATTGTCATAATGTTATTTTCCAGTAGCATTTTGTAAATTGTAGTAGCAGATTCTGAATTGAGTAGTTCTTTTAAAATTGTAGAACCAGTTTATAAATAATTGTAACACCTTTTTAGATGTGTGTGGTAATGCTATTGTGTATTATCTTATTTTGTTTTTCTAAATAAATTACATTATGTATATGTATGTTCCTAATGCTATTTTGTAGCAGCATTATATGAATTGTAGTAACAGTTTCTGAATCGTATTAGTTTTTTAAAAATTTCAGTAGCATTTTATAAGCTCCCACATGATTATTTTATAATAGCATTTTTGAATTCTAGTATCAATTTATCAAGTATATTAAGTTTTCTGTATGTAGTAGGCTATTATGAACCGTAGCTCATTTTTGAATAAATATTTTTAATTCACTTTCTATTATCATTTTATAATTTTCTGTAACGGTGGTATCATTTTTTTGGAACGTTAGTAATATATGTTCATAAATTAATTTATTTTGTTATTGCATAGCTTTGTAAAGGAAGTATCATTTTTTAAATATTTATCATACAATTTTTCATGAATTATTTTATAGTGCTACTATGTAGTATCAGTTTTGTATTTGGTGAATTAATGCTACTGAGGAGTATCGGTTTGTATTTACTAAATTAAAAAAAGAATACAATAGTTTACTTCAATTTTATTTGTTGATAACTGGCATTATCTCTGTTATCATTTTTGGTTAGATGATATGACTTGATGGCATTTTGTACTTGCTATATTTCTTTTTACATCATTTTCCCATATAATTGACCTCGAAGATGAGCGATATGCGACCTAAGCATGATGCCGCAACAATTTTCAATAGCGAAAGAATGGTTATGAATTAACACAACGTCTCATCAATAAAGAGTTATATACAATAGCGTGTGTTGTTACTAAAGCTAGTGATATCGTTTACCATCAAAACTGCATGTGACCAATGCCGTATCTCTTCAAAGAAGCAATGATGTCAAATGTGACTAGCATCGTAAACCATCAATTTTATGTGAACAAGACCTATGTTCCATCCCATTAATGCCATGTTTTAACGATGTCGTCTTTCACTTGTGAAAATAAAATGAATATCGCAACTCATCAGTGCTGCACTCTTGCGACGTTGCTAATCACTTATACTACATACAACCAAAGCCATTAAGTAATGATGTCGTGTTACTTTGATGTCACTCCCATTTCAGCACCGCTACTCTTTAGAATCATCTTTCGGATAGTGCTGCCCATTATTGATGCCGCTAATGATTAATACTGGCACACTATGAGTCAACATTCAGATGGCGCTTTTAATCAACACTTGGAGGGCACTGCTTACTTATACATGCGATGTTGATGATGAATGTCGTCAATATCCACAGACGCTATCAAAGTCGCTCCTTATTAATGTTGCTTCATACTCACATCGATTCAAGACGATGTCGCTAATAAAGGACATTGATTATCATGACTGGAGTCGTCAATGCTGAAAGTCGTTGATACTGCACACTTTACTTATGAGACAATGTGGAAGCCCTACCCTATAGCTAAGGACGATAAAGGATATTGTTAGGCACAGTTAGGATCATGCATCATTGAAATTATTGAGACCAAGCACGTCGAAGCCATGCGCCATCCTGCATTTTTCTCCTCTATAAATATGGACCTAGGAGCGCAATGGATGGGGCGGATCATTCTTGTCACTCTTTTTATATTTTAAACTTTGTAACCCTAAGTTAACTTGGGGATTTAGAGCTGATTATAGCACTTGAACTATTTGACATTGTACATTCGATATTATATTGAATAAAGACAAATTATCTTGAAATATGACTTACTTTTAAATTCCAAAGCATATATGATTTGCTAATCAAAGATTGCTTCGAATTCCTAAAGTACTCATATTCTTGATTTCTCTTTTGAGCATATAATTATCTAATATGGGTTTACTTCAAACTTATATGATTTCGCTTTGCCTTGCATATGATTTCCCTATGAACCTAAACTCTCTTATCACTCCTTTTAAGCCTTAAATTAGCCAAGTGTCATTACTGACCTACACTCATTAAACTTAAGTTCTCCAAATTTCGTTATCATCCAAGGTTCTTATCCTTGCATTTTTTGGGTTGACAAAGAAATTCGTTAACATTTGGCGCTAGAAGAAGGGACTAAACCTCTATCTCCGCTAAAACCCTAAGTAGAACTATCTTGACTTGCATATATAGGGCTTAAAGGACTTGCCCCTACCAAGTGTATCCCCTTCCAAGCTAACATACCTTTGATTTTTAACACCAACTAATCGCATCAACTAGGTTTTGATTAGTCATGCTAATTAATCATGTTAAATTCTCCAAACAAGGATCCTTTAAGCCTCAAATAACTAGGCCAACTCATCGAATTACTAATGATTCCCAGCTTCACGAAGAGCAAATATTAAGGATCATGGCACTACGAATCATGGAAAATAAAAGAAGACAAGTAGCACCTTACAACCCAGATAGATGGAGTTTGAATCCATTTCACATACGGCCAACACCGATCTTCACCCTAGGAAAACAATACAAAAAGGATAGCTTCTTCTTGAAAATAAGGAAGGAAATTCAACTCAAAGATAAGGGAAGAATTTTCGAAAGAGGAATAACAAAGGACTTGATCGATTCATTAGAAGGTAGGAAAATTCCCTTAACCACCCTCAAGAACCAAATGAAACTCAAAACTCTTTAGAATTAAAGCTTGTTATGGAAGTTTACGAGCCCATCATGCATAAGAAAGCCAAAAGGAATTCAGAAGGATCAACTTCCAAAAGATCACGGCTTCTAAATATTGCTCCCTTACCACCTCTTACGAGAATATCTACTTCCTAACTAAAGATAAGTTCAACTATTGGTCTTCGCAAAATAAGCGACCAAAGAATGAAAGGAATCTCGAATGGTTATATTGTCATTACCATCACTCTAAAGGCCATGGCACCAATCCTTGCCGAAGCTTAGAGGGAATAATCAACAATCTTTAAGGGTAAGGAAAGCTTGACCAATTTTTACAAATATATTGAACAAGTCAATAATAAAGAAAGAGTTTCTTAACAAAATAAGTGTATCTATATGGTTAAGGAGTGAAACTATCCTAAAATAATGAAAATCCTAAATCACTACCTAAGATGGTAGTACGGGGCTAAAGCCTTTGTTCCCGCCAAGATAGCCTAGTCAAAGCACCTCCTAGAGGGAGGTCAAGGTGAACATTTGGTTCCGTTTGAAAAGGCCTAACCAGATCATCTGCAAGCCTTCAACCCCGGCCTACACGGCCTGGTTGAAGCGCCTCCTAGAGGGAGGATGGGTAGGCCTTTGGCCCATCCAAAGCGTAATCAACCTTTAGTGTCATCATCAATGGACTCACTAAAGTGACTCCTAGAGAGAGGCATGTCCAAAGCACCGAACAAGCCTTTAGTACCCTCTCCACGGCCTTGCTAAAGCACCTCATAGAGGGAGGTTAGGTATATCTACGATTCACCTAAAAGATAGCTAGCTAAACACAACAGACAAAAAACCTAAATCATCACCTAAGACGGTGATAAGGTGTTTAATCCAAGTTGAGATCCTCACCTATAATGGTGGCAAAAATCAATCGAGTCAACAGTACTCTATCCAAAAGAACGGATCGAAAATGGTCTTCTAGAGGAAGATCAATCAAATTTAATTCAATCTGAAAGAAGGATTAAGGATATCTTCTAGAGGAAGATCTATTAGAGTGAGCTATTCAACACCCTGAAACAAAAGCAGTCTTCTAGAGGATGATCTACCAAAATATGAGCTGTTAAAGTCAGTTAGCCCAAAAGAAGGAATTATTACCAAACATGTGTTCTAGTCTTCCATTACTATTGCCAAATAGATTGATTTTCTAGTCCTCTACTATTAATTTCAAATGGGATTTCTGGTCTTCTTTAATGCCAGATGGATTTTCTGGTCTTCTACTATTAATTCCAAGTGGGATTTCTGGTCATCTTTCATGCCATATTGATTTTCTGGTTTACTATTTATTCCAGATGGGTTTTTTGGCCTTCTTTATTTCCAAAAGGGTTTTCTAGTCTTCCTTATTAATTACCGAATAGTTTCCTGGATTTCTATTCACACCATAACTAGAATGGTTCTCTGGACTTCTATTCAAACTATTTTCAAAAGGATTTTCTGAAACCTCAAATAGCAAGGTTCTTAGCTCTTTTAATGAGAATAACATCAATTTATACATCAAAAGCTTGGAATATAGAAAAGCAAGACATTAATCATCAAACAGTTTCAAATAAGAACCAGTATTCAATTTAAGGCAACAAACCATACATTCGAGGCAACATACGTTCAAATACATATTTATTCACAATCTAATGCATTATGTAAAAAGTTACAGGTGCAAAAATTGAATCACAAAAGGATCTGTCTCTAGATTTGCAAGCTACAAGTCAAACATTGCACCAGCTACTTCAGATCTTCAGCAACAAGAGATGAATCGATGATGTGACTAATTGCCAAACTTAGGAGTTGTTTAAGCTTCCTCTCCTTTTTTCGAGTAGCATTTGAGTCATCAATCAACGTACATTTAGTGCATGATCGATAGTTTTATTTGCACCCTTCAAAATGTTGATCTTACCCTGTAATTTGTCAATTTCTTGATCGGAGGTGTGTTTTACGCGCTTGAGTCCTTCAACCTTAGCTTCATAAGCATTGAGATGTATCTCTCCACTGTCCATTAAGAAATTGCTTACATTCAAACCTAACGCTTTTGACTCCATTTAGCAATTTCGTTATCATCGAAACTTGAAGGAGAATTTAAAAGTGCGGAAAACCACTCCTGATGAGTTGCAGTAGAAAGACTAGATTCACCTTTTCTTGGGACAAGTTCTAGTGATTGACAGTTCACCTGACCTTTTACAATTGCACTTTAATGTCCAAAACTTTTTGATATAATCGAGCAATTTCGGCATTGGCTCTGGTGTTTTGAGAACAAAGCCTAGATTGGCTAATAACATCTACTTTCCTGTTCCATCTTTGAATTTTCTCATCCTTTTCTTTAAATTTTTTTCTAAATTGGAATTCACTTATTTCATACCTCTAAATATGGACCTTAATTTGTAGTTTTTCATGCCAGTTCTGTGCATCAGGATTATTTGGAAATCATAAAGCCAGAGTGCCTTGTGAAGAGTGTTTATTCTCAAATTCTTCCTTAAGCCCGTCCTTAATAAAGTCAATTCAGGCAAGGATATTTGTGCCAATAGATACATAGGTCAATTGTTTTCCCTAACAAAAAGAAAAGGTGGGAAAGAAAATCAGTAGATGAGAGAAATATCTTCTTCATTAAATAACAAAAGTTTACAAACAATAAGGAAATCTGAATTACATCACAATTCCATTTTTGAACATTTAGTTAGCTAATTAAAGTTTCAAAATAACAATTTTGGTCTTCTTAAATGACCCAACAAATAGGATAAGAGTAGATTCAAAAAAAGCTTTAATCCCTTTTAGTGTATTAATGGGAGGGAATTAATCATAGTCCCATTCCTCGACTGGAAAGCTAGCATGATTACTTATCAGTTTGGCATGATAAGTTCAAATTTCACTCAATAATTTGTCCTTTTCATCATCTAAGAGATCGAAGTGAAAGTGAGGACCACACGTAGAATTCTTGTAGGTCTCTAAGAAATTAGTGTCTCGCAAACTACGATGTCCTGAGAATTAGAGATTTTTCTTTAAAATCCTTCTTTAATTTGACATATTTAATCAAGAATACCATAGGAACATGACTGCTTGAGATATCTTTAATCTGTATGATATATTAAATTAAATTGATAATAGTAAAATAAAATGGTAAAGTTCATAAGCTACTTAGGTTACATATTACAATTATCAATCATCTGGGTTCATACAAGATTATTTCTTAGACAGTTCAGAAATAAATCTCTTTCTATTATACTTGAGTTTTTAGAGGGGAAGAAAGCAAGAAGAAAGATGGATAGAGACAACTTTCAAGAGATTCCAACATGTCGAGGAAGAGGATCGAATCCATGTTCATTCAAGCATCTGTGTTGAAAGCGTCTGTGCAAACCCCCGTAGTTGTTGCCTAAATAGGAAAAATCAATAAATATACTTCTAGAGTAAACTTTCTAGAGAAATTCTTTCAAAGCGATCCTATCATCAATTAGCATTGAAAAGAGGGTCATTAGCTCTGTTCTCCACCAAGAGTTTCTCCCGATGAAGGCATGGCTTCTTTATCCACAGTGCAACTTGCCTCTCTTTGAAAAATCTTAATTTTGATGCACTAATGGTGAGATTCTTATGTTTCTCAGACAAATCATTAAACTCTTTCAGTTGTCTATCCAATTCTCTATTCAATCGATCTATTTCCATTTGTTTCTTTACAAGCATAACTTCATAATGTCATTTCGATTTTATCCTTATCTAAAATAATCAACATGTTAACCAAAACTATTTGGTAATCTAAGACATTCAAATAAAGAGATCCATACATGAGAGGGTGGAACTAAAGATGAAGGAGTTTGTTCCTTCCTTTTGGGTTTGTGGCTTTGAGGAGCGTTGTCCTTCTGAAGAGAACCTTTACTTGGAGAATCGAGAATTTCAGCAATGTATGCTGCCAAGTCTAGGTTAGAACCTCTCGATCCATCCTTCCCATCTACCGATCAAGAGGGACCTTTACCATCATCACCACCATTATCATCATTATCACTATCATTATTGTCATCATCACCATTGTGACCATTATCACCATGGTCATCATTGTTCTTGTTGTTATCGTCATCATCATTCCTCTCCTCATCAGATTCTGCGTCTGCTGGAGGGTCATAGAAGGCCAACAGTTTTTTGGCATCAATCACCTCCTCCTTAAAAGATCTTTTCTTTCTGGATGCCTGTATTTCCTCCAACATAGCTTTGAATTTCTTTTAAAACTTTTCATTCCATGCAAGATGAAGAGAGGGGAAGTTTAGACCTAGGCATCGCTTGATGTTATTGACATATGCTATGAAAATTGACTTCTCGTAGGATTTCTAGATAATAGTATCGAGAATCATATCAACAAAATGAGAAATCTTTGCTTTGTATCACTAATTATGACAGTTGATTTATTCCAGAGAATTCTTTTCCTTTGAAATTTCTCCTTTGAGAATCCAATCTCCTCTACTAGCTTAGCCTCCTTCATACAGGCCTCCTCAAGCCCTATCTCTAAAGATTTTACTTTATAACTTAAAATTTGATTAGCACTTCTTTCTTCATTAACTATTGTTTTCACTTCATCAAGTGAAGTGGAAAGTTTCTCTTTCTCATTTACAGCTTTATCCTTTGCAGTCGTAATATTGATTATGTGACTGTTGAGCAAAGAAACCTGTTTCTTGAGCTTGGAAACATCACTGGAAGATACTGAGGTATTATCTTGAAATTGGAACATATACTTAGTCGCCTAAAAAGTAACAGGTATGAATCAAAATATTATATAGAAAGTTAGGATCCTGAAATATCCAAATGAGAATGATACATACCAATAAAAGCTGCTAAAGAATAGTAAAGTGGTGGTCTTGAGGATAAGATGAAGGCCGTGGTGGATTAAGTGCAATAAAAGATGGAGACTGGATGACCGGTTGGAGAAGATCATCGAAATTGCTAGTAGGGGTTGGAGACTGAGACTTGGAAGGGAGCACGTCTTTGGAAGAGTTGCCCAATCAAAGCTTCTAGCAAAGACAGGTTCCCCAGAGTACCTAGAAATATAATATGAAGGTGTATCTTAAGACTACTCCTTTTCAGTCGTTTGATAAGATCTTTCACCAAAAGAGCCAAGGTGTAGGGCTTCAGGGATTAAATCAATATCTATAAATGGTTCTTCCTCCATAATAGCATGGGAATACATGCCCCTAACCTTGAGCTTCTTGTGAGTGGAAAGAGCAGCGGAACCATTGCTTAGTTTTCCTTTTATAGTTTTAGACAAGCTAGAAATAACATCCTTGAGAGATTTTTGGAGCCTAAGTTAAGGTAGAAGTGCCATCTTTACCTTTCTTTTCTTTGAGAACTTCACTTATGGTCCCCTTCTTCATAGAGATAGCTTCCAAGGCGAATGAGCCTAAAACGAAAACAAAAGTTAGTAAAACTACAGTATTAGGAAATCTATATTAACTATATTAAAACTTACTGAAAGGCTCAAGTTGAATTGAAGAAGAAGTCGAGAGAGAATTACCGTTGTTGGTAACCAATGATCGTTTCCCCTGGGAATTTCCTTTCATCATAAGAGGCTCTCTAAGTATTATATGGTAGTTTCGAATCAATGAGTAACGACGAACATTCGCCTTCGTTAAGAGAATAAGCCTATCACCAATTATCTTAGATGCTAGGGTCAGGGACTTGACGGTCTCGCTATTAGTGGGGCATAACATTTTAGGGGCCAGATATGAAAGAAAAACATTTATTGTAAGGGAATAATAAATGTAGTATAAGTAACAGAAAATAAGAACTTACTAATAATGGAGATAGTTCCCCTAATCTTCGAGTAGCATCTAACATAGAAAAACTGGTTTTCCTATTAGCCTTGTTTACCGCACTGATTATCAAGCATTTTCGATAGGAACGAATGCAATATAAAGGATTTCCTAGCTGCTCACCTATCTTTGCAGGGCCACAATACAAAGAATTTCAATACTAAGAGAGGGAATCTTAGCTTTCTTGGCAAGAATTTCTAAACAAGTCAAATAAGTATATGAATTGGGAGTCAATTAGATTGGGGTGATGTTTAAGTGCTTCGGGAACCTTAAAAGAGAATCTGGGAAAGGAAGATATGCTGAGTTCCATATGTGAATCAAGGGTAAAAGCGAAAAATCTTCTTTTTGGAGGGTTTTTGATTCTGACCGGTTAGAATAGCTTCAATACCTGTAATGCCAAATTGCTTAAGGATAGAATCCACTTCTTCTTGAGTGGTAATATATGACGGATGAAGAAGATGATCTTCTTTTTTAATAGAAGAGGAATTTTTGGAATCCTTGCTTATCTTTGAACCTTCTATCTATCTACTAGGTGATATTATTCCAAAATTTAAGAAATGGTAACGTTTTTATTATATAGAAGAATCATTACATGTTAGGTCAAAAATTGCTATTTAAATAACTTATCTGCTATCTAAATAATGGTATAAAGATGCTTAAAGTATGCGATAGTCACACGTTAATAACCCTTAAGTGACACATGTTTATTAAAAGACTTAAACTCTAACTTTAATAAAGGAATTCCATATAAAGACTACATATGATTAAGTAAGAATGGATCTGCGATGTAAATAAGTCCATATCGATAGATATAACAATACCAAATGTTACATAGCTTATGTTATAAAATCTATTAAACGCCGAAACTATAACCAATGTTGAGGTGATGAGGTTGTAGACATTAGCGGATAGTGACGGCATATGCTAATGTGCTAGTGAATTTAACAATTTGTAATGTGTTAAATTATCAATGGTAAGCAATGATATCAAATGAAGCTTAATTGATGATATTAAAAGTGGCTACAGAATGATGGCAACGAATAGTAAGATTGTCGTCGTCAAGTTATAACTTTATAAATCAACGTCGAAGGTAAACAAATTTTTTATAATTAAGTGATATTGCATCTAACTAGTATACACTTTCTCATAATGCTAAGGGGTTGCCAAATCTCAACTTAATCGTCAATGACGTGAAAGGGTTTTTGTGCTATATAGATTAGTCAACCAACAGAGAACTTTATCAATGTTGAATTCCATGACAGTATATACCGTAAATCGTCAGCGTCGACATAAAACCAAGGGGTACAAATCTATGTCAATCATTATAACAATGTCAAATATGATCGGTGTCGGCATAGCATAATTCAATATCGGATCTAATAAGTTGTCTTCTTCATCAATAAACCAAGAACAAACCCGATTTCATGCCAATGTCAATTAGCATCAAAATCCATTCACACTACATAAAGGTCTAATGCTGATATAATCTAAATAGATTACCAAACTAAGTAATAAGCATCAAAACCCTATAATCAAACCCAAAGGTTGATTTAAAATCAGTTAAAAAATTGTAATTTAAACAATAGAAATAATTTCAACACAAAATCATCCAATATAACGCACTAATTAAATAGGAGTAAGATGAATATCATACCTGGATGATCTAAATACTTGAGAATTAGGAAATGTCTAAGTTCCTTTTGAGGATTGTGGTTTCTTGCTTGAGACTCCAATTGCAGATAAAAGTAGAATGAAAGAGGAGCTCGGTTATTTATAAGAAGAAAAGAGGATGAAAAGTCGCCATCGATCAAATTCAAATCAACGGCTGGATCTGCTGGAAATGCCAATATGCGATAAATTTAATGTTGATAGAATTGACTTGAAAAGTCAATGCTTCCTCTGCACTAGGGGGTAGGGGAAAATGTTATCACCATTATTAACCTCAAAGATGTGCGACTTTTAACCTAACCATGATGCCACAATAATGTTCAATAGTGAAAGAATGTCGACGAATTGACACCGTGTCTCATCAATAAAGAGTTATATGCAATGCCACGTGTTGTTACTAGAGCTAGGGATATCATTCATCATAAACACCACATGACAAATACCACATCTCTTTAAAGAAGCAGTGATGTCGATTGTGACCAGCATCGTAAACCATCAGTGTTATGTAAACATGATCTATGTCGCACCACATTGATGTCGTGTTTTATCAATGTCGCCTTTCACTTGTGAAAATAAAATAAACATCTCAACTCATTAGTGTCGCACTCTTCCAACATCGCTTATCACTTGTACTACCTGCATCCAAAGCCATTAAGTAATGATACTGCATTCCTTTGATGTTGCTCCCATTCCAACATCGTTGCACTTTAGAATCGTCTTTCGGACTATACTACCCATTATTGATGCAACCAATGATTAATGTAGCCACATCAGAGGGTCAACTTTCATATGGCGCATTTCATCAACAATTGGAGCGCATCGCCCACTTATACATGCGATAACGAAAATCATCAATATCCATAGAAGCTTTCAAAGCCACTCCTTATTATATTGTGTAATGCTCACATCGATTCAAACCGATGTTGCCACCCACTAATAAAGAACATTAATCATCATGACTGGAGCCATCAATGCAGAAAGTCATTGATGCCACGCGTCTTCACTTATGAGATAATGCTGAAGACCTGCCCTACACCTAAGGATGACAAAGGATGTTGTCATGAGAAGTAAGCATCTGCAGCATTAAAACTGCCAAGACCAAGTATGCTGAAGCCATTCGTCATGCTACATTTCCCCCCTATAAATATGGATTAGGGACACAATGTGGGGGAGGATCATTCTTGTCACTCTTCTTGCATTTTAAACTTTATAACCCTAAATTTATTTGGGGATTTAGAGCCAATTATAGCAATCGAATATTCGACATTGTACGTTGAACATTGTTGAATAAAGACAAGATATCTCGAATTATGACTTACATTTGAATTCCAAAGAATATATGATTTTCTAATTAAAGATTGCTTCGAATTCCAAAAGTACTCATATTCTTGATTTCTCTTTTGATCATATGATTGTCTAATATGGATTTACTTCAAGCATATATGATTTCACTTGGTGTTACATATGATTTTCCTATGAACATGAATATGCTTGTCACTCCTCTTAAGCCTTAACTCAACCAAGTGCAACTATTTTCCAACACTCGTTGAGGTTAGACTTAGGTTCACCAAATTCCATTACAAGCCAAGGTTCTCATCCTTGCACTTTTATGATTAACGAAAAAATTCATACAATATCATTTATATTCATTGTTATTTTTTTGTAGTAATTGAGGATGGGAGACCAAGATGAGGTGAGTAACGATGTTGTGATGTGTTGGAAGATGTAGGCACGAGTGGAGAGTGGAGGCATGATTTGATTTTTTTATGGTTTGGTCTAAGAAAGCGAGAGCTTGGGAGGTGACGGATACAAAAGACAATAGCCATGAGTAGTGAATGAGCGTAGGTGTAGGGCAGCATGAGGATTGCACTGGCATGAGGTGCGACAAAGTGGTGTGCGATGGTGTGGGAAGCTGTGATTTGTCCTTTGCACATAAATGGGATGTGAATGTGTTCTTTGTCTAAATTTTGTAGCCATTTGTCCTGGCCTTAAAAAAACTATGCAACTTTATCCTTTAAACTAAATTACCCTTATTATTTTGTATTACACATAAGTTGCGATGTTTCATCAACTTATGTTCTATCTTTTTAATTGATAGTATCATTATCTTATGAATGAACATTTCTACTCGTTACTATAGGGTAAACGAACTCTGTTTTGAAGATGTTTCTACCGTTGTTTTAAACTCATCTAAACATTGTTTGATCATATGTTATGCATCATTCATACAAGGACATTCAATTATATATGAACACGTTTGAGCACATTCGAACATGTATGAGAATATTTGAACATGTCTAAAATTATAATTAACGTTCTTCGGATGCATCCAAATATGTTTTAATTTTATTTGAAAATTTTCTGAACATGCCTAAATGTCTCCCTTCCACATATGAACACATCTAAACCGATCAACTATTCTCTAGTCTCATTGTCTAACCAAAAGAGTGTAATATGAATTTTTTACTCTAAACAACACGAATTTTTTGATGCATTTAGGGCTTTTATTAGTTGCACACTACATAATTATTCTCCTGAAAAAATACAATACAAATCTTTACAACTTATTCTTGTTATAAAATATACTAAAATTCTGATGGTCAACTGCTATTACAGATACTATTCCATCAACGTATAAACAGTAGTGTGGTGTTTGGAATTCATTTTCTATTGCACCATCGATGCATATTTGTACGATGAATAAGCAACGTCGAGAAAATTTTCCTGATGCATTACCTAAAAAGCTCAAAAGGCATCTACTGACGAGTTCCCTATAAACCATAGATGACGAATTACTTATGCCTTTACTATACATTTTCCAAACACCCCTATGACTGGAGATGAATTCCCAAAAAATTTGACATGTCTTACCTACAAAAATTTACTAATCTATTAATGACCCAAATAGATTTACCCGACATATTCCCAATGTTAACTTGTTTCAAATATGACCAGAATTCTAGTAAAATTGCTTCCATCCAGCCTATAACACAATCCAATGTCAAATATAGCCTATATGCTTTACCAAATAGAACATGCCAACAAAGATATCATCACAGACAATTATATACTAAAAGGTCGACTATTTACTGCATAAATATAATTAAATCAACTCAAAAGCACATGCGATAAACATACAAAACGTCAAATATAGCAACACAAATGTCCAACAAATACCAATCAAATGACAACTAAAATAATCATTATCCCATGCGTCTAAGATATAGAATAACATATCCACATAATACACATACTATAAATGAAATATATGTGTATATATATGTGTTTGTGTGTAAACTCATGTATAATGCGATAAGCCACGACAATCCTTATGTTGTTGCGTCTCCTACATCCTAGCCATGAAGTTTATCTCTATCTGCAATTGTTCCTTGATGTCGCTCACCCACTCCTTAAACCTTAAATCTTAAAATTTGCCAATAGATCTCAACCTCATATCTTCTTCTTTCTTCCTTGGAGGCGATACAAACACTGTATGTGCTATCTGTGTATTGTTATATATATGACAATAAAAATAATATTTGACTAACATTGTCAATTTGGAGGGGAATCACCTGACATGAAATATATGATTAAATTTAACTATGTTTTGAATATTACTGTACATTGCCAAAACCTAACATGCATGTCCATCTCGAACTCAAGGCCGTCTCTCCAGTGGATATGACCTTGTTGAATATGAGGTTTGCATCCTTAACCGACACCTCTTGCCTACTATTTCGTAGTTCGAAGAGGTGGGTTTCTTACTTCATGTCATATATATTTCATACATTTAGTGTCATATTTATTGCATATATTCAAAAGAATAATTTAAATTGATACCAAAAATTTAGTTGATGAATTATAGGTGGAACATGTGTCAACCCACTCACTTTCGGAGTCATCATGTGTAGTGACCTTGTGCATGTGAGTTTATACCACCACATATGTGGGTTTTCTATTTAACTCAAGCATCTAAAAAAATTGAAGATAAATAATTTAAAATGTACTTATTACAATGGATTTTATTATTATTTTTAATTAATAAATTACAAATCATTCCCATATGAGCCACTCTTCTAGGCCCACTAGTATGCAATCTCATATTTCTTGAGTAATTTCAGAGTTTTTCTTCGTATCTTCCTTCACATCATCCCACCTCACTAGATATTACCCAACTTTTAGACGAAGTGGCTTTTAAATGAATCTGGATGTCAGGATAAAGACCAAGTAGTCCATGGACTTGGAGACATTCTTGGAAGGAAAATATACTTCAAGAGTTTAGAGGGCATTGAAGCTAAGGATACAAGTCAGTACCGACCTCTTTTAGGTCGGTAACGAACATTTTTGAGCAAACTATGGGACTTTAAATTTTTGGCTTATGGATTTTTAGTTAAAATGGTCGTCCCAAGGCCTATTTTAGAAGGAATAGGTGAACAACTTTAAGGAAGCTACAAAGCAAAAGAACAAGTACTGGACATATCAAAACCTCTCAAAAACAACATGATTTCTATGGCGAAAGTGCTTGGAACTTGATGGATCTAAGCAAAGTGGTAGAATAAAGGAAGGTGGCACAATTGGCACTCAAGAATTTAGATTTGTACCGATCACTTCAGTTCTATACCAATATGATTTTCTAGCTCTTGGGACTTTGTCTTACCTCCCATGTGACACCTTAGCTATGATAACCCGCGCCTATTGATATGTCCAAAAACCATCGCATCAAGAAATGCAGATCATCTGGTTTAAAATAAACTACCATCACAGTGACTAAGATAACGATATGAAGAATAAACTATCTAGTCCAAAAATATCAGAACGGAAGCAATATAATTGATATGTAAAATATAAGAAAAATATAAGTAGTCTTAGAGATAATATATCATATCGTAGTATCAAAAAATATCAGTACATAAGTCAAAATCAAAGTACATCATTAAAATATCCCTAAAAAACTAAAACATAAGAAAACTATACTGATAAGTAATACATGGTAAAGGATAAGAGTAGTAAACTAAGCTCCAACCTAAGTACGACTATCTGAAAGCAAGAATAGGCCAGTCACCTGCTGCCCTGTCCACTTGAGGTGGGAAAAAAATAGAATGTGTTAGTCAAAAATCTAGTGAATGAGAACAAGAATGATAAGAGTATTAAGTGTAATTAAGTATATACCTACTCTAAGTGATATAGAGTGCATATAAGTACCCGTGAAATCCTAAGGTCATATACCTAAGGATACATGTCTAACACAATGGTTAATCTACAAATCAAACCTCACGCAAATGATCGGTCGTATCAGTGTAACAGCCCTAGTTTTTAGCTATTTATTTCTTTTAATTTTTTTGTTTTTAGGAATATAATTTATATAAATTGTGTTTACCAATATTGTTTAAATATTTAATTTAGAGAATTAAACTCGTTAATTTAATATGATTTTTGTAACTAAATTTAAGAAGAAGAAAAAAAAAGGAAATTTTTATAATGTATAATGAAGTGTGTGGTAACTAAATGTTTTGGATATTATCATAATATCTGTTGTTATACCCATTCCCTAAAAATAATGAAAAGGAGAAAATTTGTAACGTATTAAAGTAGTTAATTAATTATGTTAATTTGGTAGGTTATGACATGCAAATCATGTTGGTGGAATATTCTCAATTTTGACATATTAATTATGTTAGCAGTGAACATTGTTAAGCAATTTAAAACAATGAAACTTACAATCAATTTATTTGATAAATCTACCTTATTCCTAGTTAGCAATTCAAAACTTGAATAAAGGCACATACGGATATTTTAAAATGGAGTTAATGACAATTAATAGATATTTCAAAAAGAAATTTATGACAATTAATAGAGAAATTAATTGTAAAATTTCAGTAGTTGACCAGAATTAATTTATTGAATAATTAATGCAAATTAATAAAATTGATGAAAGATAAATAAGTTAATTCTTTTGGTTAATGGCATGAGGACACGAGGTTAATCCCCATTTTGTAGGAGAAATCTGCCCGTGTAACCAGTCCGGCTACCAGTGCCTACAAAGCGGACGGATTAATGTGAGACGTCGCAGGATTGATAATTAACAAAAAGGGTTAATTAACTAATTAAGTTAGTAACCAAATTTGAGTATGTAATTAAAGGAGGATAATTAATTGGTAATATGGTAATTAATTGAAATCAATTAAGGAGGGTAATTAAAAGGGATAAGGTAATCAATTGAAATCAATTAAAGGCAATTAAAGGGGAATTAATTGATTAGAAGAATATGGAAATCAAATTTGCCTTCCTTTGCGCGTGACACAAAATTTTATTCTTTTAACATTTTGACATTTGCCTCTTACCATTTGTTTCTTGAGCATGTCACTGTATTCATTTATTCACGCAGCCTTATCCACAAAAATATCAACTCTTCCAATTGCCATTTTTCCTCTCACCTAAATTAAATGCATTCAAAATTTAATCTTGCCTATCTTTGCAAATTTTCGCATACCCATTATATCTCTCTGTTTCCACTGCGTTTGTTTTGCAATAAATAAATTTTTCGAACCATTGATCAAGTAAATATTTATGTAAGCATTTATTACTTTTGCCTTTTCAGTTAAAAGCTTTTTCATTGCTTACCATAAATCACGCAAGAGCTCAAGTTTTGCTTCCTCAATCAAATCTGTTCAAATTTGCAGTAACGCATGCTTTAAATTTAGATTATAACTGGTATAAATCACGCAAGCTATCTAAAAAAAAAAAAAATCCAAAAGAGTGATATCGTTCAAACATAAAACTGGAAAGAGAAATCAACGCATGCATTTATCACAATTTTCGTGTAGCGTTCAAACAAGAAGAACTGGAAATAAATCTCTTGCCTAAACGCATGCACTCAAAAATCAACGCTTGCATTTATTTCTTACGTTTTCAAACCTGCCTATTTATCTCCCCTTTTTATTTCGCAAGTTTATCTATAAATACTTTGCCTCATTCACATAAGTTTTCATATCTCCTTGTTTGTCCCTCTCTGGTACAAGCTTCTATCAGGTAAATAATTTGCATTGTTTATTTCTTTACTTCTTCCAATTTTCCTTCCTCCTTCTTGTGTTCTCTGATTTCCTTGCTCGGCTACTTCCCCATCATGCCGTGCCATTTATAAATACATATAGAACTTTGTTAGTAGTAGGCTGGAAGAAATGATATAAATTGATTGTAGGAAGCTAGACTATGGAATTAGTGTAGTTATGATGTAGTTAGTGGTATTGTGGATTTGGATAAGTGCAGTTTGAAGAGGAAGGCATAGAAAAAAAAAAAGAATTACAATTTAATAATGGAGAAGATAAATTGATAAGGAGAAAATGATATGAAATGTTGTTTAATTCAAATAAACAATATTGTATGAATAAATCTTGGGTGAATATAATAAAATGACATTTATTTCAATTTTTAATGGTTGAAATAAATTTAAGATGGTTAAAAATAAATTTAACTACTTATTTGAGAATTTGGGTGGATAAATATCAATGGATTGTATTTATTATGGTTAATAAAAGGATATTGGTGATGTATACCAATAATCACCTTTTAATGTTTAATAATAAAAGTAAAAGAAGAAATAATTTGCCTAAACATGATGAACATGTATGTGAAATAAAGTATTATTTAATGAATTCGAATGTAGTTAGTGGCTACATTTGATTAAATCGAATAATTTAAACAGTATTGTGTTTGTTGCCAATATTGTCATTTTATTTAAATAAATATATATGAGAATGAAAATAATTGATCATGATAAATATGATTAAAAATGTGAGAAATAATTTAATAATGTCTAAACATGTATTTGTTTTGTTTGGGTGCATAACATCTTTTTATTCAATCAATTGTATTAAATTTGCAATTTATTTTGCAATTTATTCAATTTATTTTATGCATGCGTACGGTTGAAGTATGGGCCTAGGATATGTTGAGACGGTTAGCGGGTTGTAGTAGTCGAGCAAGTTGAACTAAATTTCTTTTATTCTATTCGTTCCAGTTGTTCTGAAATTTTGCTTTGACCGTAATTTTTAAATTCGCATACTTGGTATTTGAATCTTATAGATTTAAGTCAAGGCTTTGCATCCGCCGAAGTTTGATCGTGCTTTCCGTTTTTTTTTTCCGAAGTAGATACCGTGTTTGATTTAGATCCACTGCAGCGTTTAAGGTGAGTATTTCTCACCAGACATATGTACATATATTTTGTGAATTATCGCAAGTGTATGTGTAAAAATTTTATTTAAATATTATCTGTCTGTAGTATAACGTAGAATGATGAATCCCATTTAAATTGACACCTCATCAGTTATTATCTGTTGTATTATTTCTGCAGTTATATTATATTATTGTTTATTTACTGCTTAAATCACCACTGCAAGTTCCCTGTTAAATTTAGATTGTTGTGGGCTGAAATGATAGGCCTAAATGATGATTACTGTGCTATTATTATGTTAACTGTTTAACTGTTAACTTGGGATTGCGGGTTTGAAATGATAGAACCCGGGGTTTGTAAATTACGGATTGAAATGATATAAATCCGTATCACTTGACCTAGGCTAGAAAACTATATACAGGCCCGTGGTCCTTATAATATTTTCTGAAATATTTAAAATTATTTTGGAAGTTAAATATTTGATTTAATATCTTTAAAGGATTTTATATTGATTTTGAATGAGTTATAAATGTTAATAAATAAATAAATAAATATTTGAATAAAATTTTGGAATATAACTTATTTTGGAAATTCTGGATTTTTGAAAGGATAAGATTTCAGTTAAGAAATATATATATAAGTTATATTTGGAAATATTTATTAAGTTAAACAATCTACTAAAGCATTTAAATGCTGTCTTTTGAAATTGGACTAGTTTTACCCGTAACTTTAGGTAGCATTTCCTAAGTGCTATAGAATCTGGAATTTGATTGTTTTGAAATTTAAGGAATTTGATAAATTATATTTATGTTTAAGTTTTGGAGACCTTTAAGATATGAGATTTATAACTGGATTTTTCTTAATAAATTTAAGATGAACATTCTAGTGTTAAGTAAATTTTGAAATTATTTAATGGCATAATTTTGGAGTTTTATCTATGGAATTTATGGGAATATTCAAGACGAAATAATAAACACTAATTTGTTGAAAGAAAAAATATCCAACCTTAGTTTTGAATATTTATACTCCAATTGGATATATATATAGGAATTGAAATGGTCTTGGGAACATGAAGTGATATTTAAATTATGGTTTAAAATAAAGAAATATATTTGTAAAGCTATGTAAATTATCTTCTTTACAAAGTAACCATAAAGTTAAACCATTTATTCTATATACCGTTGAATGTCCAAACCATTATGTTTGGGAGTTATGGTTTTAAAGTAAAATTTCCAAAATATTATGTTTTGAAGATATAATTCAAATATTTGGTTTCCAGATATTATAAATTTTAAGCAGTATGGTTTTGGAAAAGAATTATATTTGAATATAACGATATCATGTTGTTTTGGGTTTTAAATGATATCGTATTTATAGTTTTGAAATGGAAATGTTTATACTGGTTTTAAAGTATAAATTGTTTTTAAATGACCACGGGTTATAATAACGATGGGTTGGCAAAGAGACCGGGATCGGATATGGACATACTCTCTGTCGATACCGAAAACCACTTTGACCAACCGTGTACGCGGTGGAGATTCCAGAATGAAGTAGGTCGGTGGTGGCGTTTCCTGTAAGGTAAATACGTGGACCCGACTCCCGTGAGTTGGCATAAGGTGGCTAAAACAGGAGCAATTCCAGGCCAATGAGGTCATTCCTCTGATCGGACGCTCCTCTTCGATATTATACTATGATCTTGGATTGATTCAGTGGCCACTTCTATATTTTGATTTTGGGGGAGTTAGTTCGAGGTGGGCGGCAGCTGCGCGTTACCATCAGCCTGGATAGCAATTGGTATATCTACCCTGGCATTGCCTAGTTGTGCCGTGTCACCTACCCTATCGCGCCTTGTACGAGTTTGGTTTTCTCCCGTAGCCCGTGTGGTATCCTCTAGTGGCTTCCCGATCAGGAGGGACTATGATATTGGATGGACTACTGGGACTATTACGTGTTAAGGGCTATATGGGTAACCCCTTAACGCTATTAAAAAGTAAGTTTATTTTATAAATAGACACTAGTATAATAGCGCAATATACTACATAGTAAATAGTTTGACGGATCCTTAGAGGATGGGCGGTCCCAAGCATCCTTTAAGTTACTTGCTCTATATTACAGTACACTTGAATTAGCTTACATTATATAAGTATGTATGTCCTGACTCGAGTGTTATGTTTTATTTTTACGCTCGGGTCAGCCTGAGTTGCAGCTTCAATTTCTTCTCCGTAGCTAGGACACTCAGTAGATCATTCGCGCTGCTGGAAGTTGTTTCAGCCTTTATCTTTTCTGGAATTCAAGACTTTGAAGACTCTATCTCTATTTATGTCTTAAAATTTGTATTGAGGATTATAGACAATGTAAGTTCTGTTTTGTTGAAGTTATATCAGTGGCTTCATGAACCACTAAATTTTTAATTTCCGCTGCGAGATTCTGATATCTGTGTATGTGATTCTGTGATCTATTTATTGTATATTCTGAGTTTTGCCAAATTTATTTTACAACGCAGTATTTTGAACAATTCAAGTCCGACATGTGCGGATGCGAAGGGTTGAAAATACTGGGTCGTTACATTTGGTATCAGAGCTTTGGTTCTAGGCAAAACTTAGAATGTATGGTAAATTTGATTTACAGAATCACGTTCATTCGAGATTGAACCACTCTCTTTTCGAATTTTGGAACATTCCCTACGGTTCCAAAGCTCATTCGTATCCCTCACTTTTTCATCTGCTTTAGATTCTGGAGTATCTCATAACTCCACTTCGGATGATCTTTATTGTAAATTGGCGGTCTCGCCATTATTCTAATAAAGGGGTGAAACTCCTTTACCATTAGCATTGATTCACCGGAGATTTATATTTATCCTCGGTTTATATGCTAGTATCTTTGGTTATTCCAAATTCTATCTCTTCGGATCAAATGTAGATTTACCCCAACCACATCGATATGGCTCTTTAAGTCACGGATGACTAGGTTAAGGTTGTCCACGACTTATATAGACTTACCCAGTTTCCTTATTCTGATCTTCTGATTTCAATTTATCTTGAATTCTATTTGATTTGAGTTCATCAAATTTGAGTCTCTATCCTGGTTTGAGAAGTTTATTCCTATATTTGAAATTAAAATCTAATATTATATATATGAGTATAATTTTCAAAATTTTATAATTAATTTAACTAGTTGTCAAGAGATAATAGTTTTGATTTTATTTATGGTGTTGTAAGCCATGTGTTTGTCTAATAAATAAGTGAATATAAAACAATGGTTATAAATTAATTTGGAAACAGAAATGAATTTAAAACTAAAACTTGAGAATTAAATTTCTGATGATTTCAAACCTTGTGTTTAAATTTTAAAAGGATGTAATAAGTATTTTTGTATAGAAATTTGTTTCCAAAGAAATTTTAAAATTAGTGCTTTTCTCTTTGTCGCTGGAAAATAATTTCGGTGATGACTGCAGCATCATCGACATTCATTTTCGAGTTTCGAAGTGAAAAGACCATTCTGCAGTCTGGCTACAGTGTTTCCTTGAGATTTTAATTGATTTGAATTTCTAAAGTATGACTTAATATATATAGATATATAATTTAAATTTGATTTGACATATTAGGTATATATATTTAGTTATCTCTAAATGGTTTGAAGGGAATCAGGAATTTAATTCTTAAAGTTATCTTGAGGAAGGAAAATAAATATAATAACAAAAATTTGAATAAAAAGGTTCCAATTGGAGATAATTAAATTGAAAGTTTTATTTGTATAACACCCAATTTCATTTAATATAACTTACCTTGATTTTCAAAAGTTAACATGTAATTGGATAATATACAATATAAAAGGATTTTATGAATAAAATTTGAGTGGTTATAATAAATATTATACACTTAAATTTTAGTTATAAAAGATTAATGGGGATAAATAAGGAAAAGGAATTTAAGGAATTTTATTCAAATGTCTTAATAATCAAATTAATTTAATATGGGGCCGTAAATCTAACCAAGAGATTTTAATAAAAGGTTATTTCCTGAAATGAATATGTTTGTGTAATAAACAAGGTATCTTTGAATAAGGAAAATATATTTGAAAGGGATATTTTTGGAGTAAGGATTATATATCTTCAAATCATAGTTTAATTGATGTCTAAATAAATAGTTAAGACGTATTCTAATATCACTAAATTTTGATAATTGAGAATTGGTTTTCAAATGGAAATTCAAGGGTAACTTATTGAAGGAATATCTTATTTATAAGATAAGTATTTTTAATAAAGTGTTAGGTTATTTGTTAAAATTCAGAGTTAAGTACATAATAAACTGATTAGGAATACTATTATATCTACTATAGCATATTATGAGTGCTGCTGTTTCTAAAAATAAAATGTTTTGGAATTTTTTTTTTATAAATGAACTTAGGAATATTTCAACCTTGAAATGAATATTGTTTGGCATTGAATTTAAAAGGTATAAATGAAGATTATTTTAAAGGTATTATGATTTTAGTGGCATGATTTCCAAATTTATAAATTTAATGATTTCAAAGCATTATGATTGCAAATTTATTATCTTATTTGTTTTCAAACTATCTTTAAGTGTCCTTGGTTTCCCTATCTGCTACAGAATGAGGAGGCTATTGCTTATACCAGTCTATTTAGAAATCTTTTCTATAATCTTTAAAAATCTTTGTTACTCATCGGGGCCTGAGCACCGCTTACCACCCATAGACCGACGGTCGAACTGAAAAGAGTAAAACCGATTCTAGAAGATCTTCTTCGTGCTTCAAATCCGGAACTATTCGTTTAAAGTTCTTGTTTATCTAGCTTATCTTCCTTTGTTTCTTTTCTTTTGTTCCTTTTCGAGGACGAAAAGTTCTTAAGTGGGGGAGAGTGTAATAGCCCTAGTTTTTAGCTATTTATTTCTTTTAATTTTTTTGTTTTTAGGAATATAATTTATATAAATTGTGTTTACCAATATTGTTTAAATATTTAATTTAGAGAATTAAACTCGTTAATTTAATATGATTTTTGTAACTAAATTTAAGAAGAAGAAAAAAAAAGGAAATTTTTATAATGTATAATGAAGTGTGTGGTAACTAAATGTTTTGGATATTATCATAATATCTGTTGTTATACCCATTCCCTAAAAATAATGAAAAGGAGAAAATTTGTAACGTATTAAAGTAGTTAATTAATTATGTTAATTTGGTAGGTTATGACATGCAAATCATGTTGGTGGAATATTCTCAATTTTGACATATTAATTATGTTAGCAGTGAACATTGTTAAGCAATTTAAAACAATGAAACTTACAATCAATTTATTTGATAAATCTACCTTATTCCTAGTTAGCAATTCAAAACTTGAATAAAGGCACATACGGATATTTTAAAATGGAGTTAATGACAATTAATAGATATTTCAAAAAGAAATTTATGACAATTAATAGAGAAATTAATTGTAAAATTTCAGTAGTTGACCAGAATTAATTTATTGAATAATTAATGCAAATTAATAAAATTGATGAAAGATAAATAAGTTAATTCTTTTGGTTAATGGCATGAGGACACGAGGTTAATCCCCATTTTGTAGGAGAAATCTGCCCGTGTAACCAGTCCGGCTACCAGTGCCTACAAAGCGGACGGATTAATGTGAGACGTCGCAGGATTGATAATTAACAAAAAGGGTTAATTAACTAATTAAGTTAGTAACCAAATTTGAGTATGTAATTAAAGGAGGATAATTAATTGGTAATATGGTAATTAATTGAAATCAATTAAGGAGGGTAATTAAAAGGGATAAGGTAATCAATTGAAATCAATTAAAGGCAATTAAAGGGGAATTAATTGATTAGAAGAATATGGAAATCAAATTTGCCTTCCTTTGCGCGTGACACAAAATTTTATTCTTTTAACATTTTGACATTTGCCTCTTACCATTTGTTTCTTGAGCATGTCACTGTATTCATTTATTCACGCAGCCTTATCCACAAAAATATCAACTCTTCCAATTGCCATTTTTCCTCTCACCTAAATTAAATGCATTCAAAATTTAATCTTGCCTATCTTTGCAAATTTTCGCATACCCATTATATCTCTCTGTTTCCACTGCGTTTGTTTTGCAATAAATAAATTTTTCGAACCATTGATCAAGTAAATATTTATGTAAGCATTTATTACTTTTGCCTTTTCAGTTAAAAGCTTTTTCATTGCTTACCATAAATCACGCAAGAGCTCAAGTTTTGCTTCCTCAATCAAATCTGTTCAAATTTGCAGTAACGCATGCTTTAAATTTAGATTATAACTGGTATAAATCACGCAAGCTATCTAAAAAAAAAAAAAATCCAAAAGAGTGATATCGTTCAAACATAAAACTGGAAAGAGAAATCAACGCATGCATTTATCACAATTTTCGTGTAGCGTTCAAACAAGAAGAACTGGAAATAAATCTCTTGCCTAAACGCATGCACTCAAAAATCAACGCTTGCATTTATTTCTTACGTTTTCAAACCTGCCTATTTATCTCCCCTTTTTATTTCGCAAGTTTATCTATAAATACTTTGCCTCATTCACATAAGTTTTCATATCTCCTTGTTTGTCCCTCTCTGGTACAAGCTTCTATCAGGTAAATAATTTGCATTGTTTATTTCTTTACTTCTTCCAATTTTCCTTCCTCCTTCTTGTGTTCTCTGATTTCCTTGCTCGGCTACTTCCCCATCATGCCGTGCCATTTATAAATACATATAGAACTTTGTTAGTAGTAGGCTGGAAGAAATGATATAAATTGATTGTAGGAAGCTAGACTATGGAATTAGTGTAGTTATGATGTAGTTAGTGGTATTGTGGATTTGGATAAGTGCAGTTTGAAGAGGAAGGCATAGAAAAAAAAAAGAATTACAATTTAATAATGGAGAAGATAAATTGATAAGGAGAAAATGATATGAAATGTTGTTTAATTCAAATAAACAATATTGTATGAATAAATCTTGGGTGAATATAATAAAATGACATTTATTTCAATTTTTAATGGTTGAAATAAATTTAAGATGGTTAAAAATAAATTTAACTACTTATTTGAGAATTTGGGTGGATAAATATCAATGGATTGTATTTATTATGGTTAATAAAAGGATATTGGTGATGTATACCAATAATCACCTTTTAATGTTTAATAATAAAAGTAAAAGAAGAAATAATTTGCCTAAACATGATGAACATGTATGTGAAATAAAGTATTATTTAATGAATTCGAATGTAGTTAGTGGCTACATTTGATTAAATCGAATAATTTAAACAGTATTGTGTTTGTTGCCAATATTGTCATTTTATTTAAATAAATATATATGAGAATGAAAATAATTGATCATGATAAATATGATTAAAAATGTGAGAAATAATTTAATAATGTCTAAACATGTATTTGTTTTGTTTGGGTGCATAACATCTTTTTATTCAATCAATTGTATTAAATTTGCAATTTATTTTGCAATTTATTCAATTTATTTTATGCATGCGTACGGTTGAAGTATGGGCCTAGGATATGTTGAGACGGTTAGCGGGTTGTAGTAGTCGAGCAAGTTGAACTAAATTTCTTTTATTCTATTCGTTCCAGTTGTTCTGAAATTTTGCTTTGACCGTAATTTTTAAATTCGCATACTTGGTATTTGGATCTTATAGATTTAAGTCAAGGCTTTGCATCCGTCGAAGTTTGATCGTGCTTTCCGTTTTTTTTTTCCGAAGTAGATACCGTGTTTGATTTATATCCACTGCAGCGTTTAAGGTGAGTATTTCTCACCAGACATATGTACATATATTTTGTGAATTATCGCAAGTGTATGTGTAAAAATTTTATTTAAATATTATCTGTCTGTAGTATAACGTAGAATGATGAATCCCATTTAAATTGACACCTCATCAGTTATTATCTGTTGTATTATTTCTGCAGTTATATTATATTATTGTTTATTTACTGCTTAAATCACCACTGCAAGTTCCCTGTTAAATTTAGATTGTTGTGGGCTGAAATGATAGGCCTAAATGATGATTACTGTGCTATTATTATGTTAACTGTTTAACTGTTAACTTGGGATTGCGGGTTTGAAATGATAGAACCCGGGGTTTGTAAATTACGGATTGAAATGATATAAATCCGTATCACTTGACCTAGGCTAGAAAACTATATACAGGCCCGTGGTCCTTATAATATTTTCTGAAATATTTAAAATTATTTTGGAAGTTAAATATTTGATTTAATATCTTTAAAGGATTTTATATTGATTTTGAATGAGTTATAAATGTTAATAAATAAATAAATAAATATTTGAATAAAATTTTGGAATATAACTTATTTTGGAAATTCTGGATTTTTGAAAGGATAAGATTTCAGTTAAGAAATATATATAAGTTATATTTGGAAATATTTATTAAGTTAAACAATCTACTAAAGCATTTAAATGCTGTCTTTTGAAATTGGACTAGTTTTACCCGTAACTTTAGGTAGCATTTCCTAAGTGCTATAGAATCTGGAATTTGATTGTTTTGAAATTTAAGGAATTTGATAAATTATATTTATGTTTAAGTTTTGGAGACCTTTAAGATATGAGATTTATAACTGGATTTTTCTTAATAAATTTAAGATGAACATTCTAGTGTTAAGTAAATTTTGAAATTATTTAATGGCATAATTTTGGAGTTTTATCTATGGAATTTATGGGAATATTCAAGACGAAATAATAAACACTAATTTGTTGAAAGAAAAAATATCCAACCTTAGTTTTGAATATTTATACTCCAATTGGATATATATATAGGAATTGAAATGGTCTTGGGAACATGAAGTGATATTTAAATTATGGTTTAAAATAAAGAAATATATTTGTAAAGCTATGTAAATTATCTTCTTTACAAAGTAACCATAAAGTTAAAC
This sequence comes from Allium cepa, assembly GCA_030765085.1. NCBI lineage: Eukaryota > Viridiplantae > Streptophyta > Magnoliopsida > Asparagales > Amaryllidaceae > Allium > Allium cepa. Next base: position 859,766,255 of record CM060940.1, read on the forward strand.
CATTTATTCTATATACCGTTGAATGTCCAAACCATTATGTTTGGGAGTTATGGTTTTAAAGTAAAATTTCCAAAATATTATGTTTTGAAGATATAATTCAAATATTTGGTTTCCAGATATTATAAATTTTAAGCAGTATGGTTTTGGAAAAGAATTATATTTGAATATAACGATATCATGTTGTTTTGGGTTTTAAATGATATCGTATTTATAGTTTTGAAATGGAAATGTTTATACTGGTTTTAAAGTATAAATTGTTTTTAAATGACCACGGGTTATAATAACGATGGGTTGGCAAAGAGACCGGGATCGGATATGGACATACTCTCTGTCGATACCGAAAACCACTTTGACCAACCGTGTACGCGGTGGAGATTCCAGAATGAAGTAGGTCGGTGGTGGCGTTTCCTGTAAGGTAAATACGTGGACCCGACTCCCGTGAGTTGGCATAAGGTGGCTAAAACAGGAGCAATTCCAGGCCAATGAGGTCATTCCTCTGATCGGACGCTCCTCTTCGATATTATACTATGATCTTGGATTGATTCAGTGGCCACTTCTATATTTTGATTTTGGGGGAGTTAGTTCGAGGTGGGCGGCAGCTGCGCGCTGCGCGTTACCATCAGCCTGGATAGCAATTGGTATATCTACCCTGGCATTGCCTAGTTGTGCCGTGTCACCTACCCTATCGCGCCTTGTACGAGTTTGGTTTTCTCCCGTAGCCCGTGTGGTATCCTCTAGTGGCTTCCCGATCAGGAGGGACTATGATATTGGATGGACTACTGGGACTATTACGTGTTAAGGGCTATATGGGTAACCCCTTAACGCTATTAAAAAGTAAGTTTATTTTATAAATAGACACTAGTATAATAGCGCAATATACTACATAGTAAATAGTTTGACGGATCCTTAGAGGATGGGCGGTCCCAAGCATCCTTTAAGTTACTTGCTCTATATTACAGTACACTTGAATTAGCTTACATTATATAAGTATGTATGTCCTGACTCGAGTGTTATGTTTTATTTTTACGCTCGGGTCAGCCTGAGTTGCAGCTTCAATTTCTTCTCCGTAGCTAGGACACTCAGTAGATCATTCGCGCTGCTGGAAGTTGTTTCAGCCTTTATCTTTTCTGGAATTCAAGACTTTGAAGACTCTATCTCTATTTATGTCTTAAAATTTGTATTGAGGATTATAGACAATGTAAGTTCTGTTTTGTTGAAGTTATATCAGTGGCTTCATGAACCACTAAATTTTTAATTTCCGCTGCGAGATTCTGATATCTGTGTATGTGATTCTGTGATCTATTTATTGTATATTCTGAGTTTTGCCAAATTTATTTTACAACGCAGTATTTTGAACAATTCAAGTCCGACATGTGCGGATGCGAAGGGTTGAAAATACTGGGTCGTTACAATCAGGATCTACTCCCTTTTCTACTCACACTACGCCTAGAGTGGGGGAATAGGAAATACACACTCGCATAGTTACTCATCGCATGCACCTGTTCTCATATCTCGGTCATATGGCAAAATGCCTCTTATTGTCCAGCACTCGTGCTCATCTCTCGGTCATTGTGATATAAATCGCCTTCATTTTTTCATAGCTATCTACGTCCAGCCTCGATATCTACCTAATGATTCATCTTATCATTTACGAAACTTCTAGATCGTCCCTGTCTACCATCGTTGCGAGCTTAATTCGCCCAAACTGCTCTAATAGGGAACTAACTTCCCTATCTTCTCATGCATACAACATGGCCCAAAACAATTCATTTTCTAGTTCATTAAATATAAAACTTACATTCATTTAATTGGGAATAAGGCCGAGGTTCAAGTCATTGATTTTTATTTTGTACTGTCGACCAAGGACACCCTCGGGTCGACCACTACCGGTAGACTTGGGATACTCCAGGGTCGACCATAACCTACGTAAATTTCCAATTTTATATTTTTAACTCATGCGATCTATTGATTAGTTATTTACTTAATTCTAGTCCATTAATTTCTAATTATGACCTTGATTTCCAAATTATGCAATTTGTAGTTTTTAACCCTAGTTTCCAATTTAATTTATCGTCCAATTCCTAATAATTCTAAGGTAGAAAAATTAGAAATAACAGGTGTTGGTTTAACAGTTACAATATATATTATAGGGTTTATAATTAATCAAATCAATTAAATTTAATAGGTTAATTAGGTTTTAAGCAATCTAATCAATTAAAATAGATTTAAACTTAATCCAATTAACCAAATCAATAGATCCATGCCTACTCACCTTATAGCCTTAGGTCTAGGTCCACAAAAGTGTCCTCCAATCAATAATGCTCGTCATGATCTCCAAATTTCTTGCCGCTCTTCTTTATCTCGCTCTTGATTTGATTTACTTTTGGATTTAGTTTGGAGTTTAATTTTTGGTTTGAGAATTTCGGGAAGAAATTAGGGTTTTAGTGGAAGCATCCACTTACTATCGTTCAAGACCAGAGATTAGGGTTTAGGTTAACGTCTAATTTATAGAGGTAATTAGTTAATTAAGGCCATTAGATTATCTCTACAATCAACTCAACTGTTCATCCATTACAAATGCATTCCATCAGAGCCGTAAATCTCGAATCTAATGGAGCAGGAAAGATCCACAAATTTCATTACTTAGGTCGACCACTAGGTTGCCTGGGTTGACCACTATTGGTTGACCTAGGACCCCCTTGGGTCGATCCAGCTTGTATATTTTTTAACTTTGATTTTAAATTTTATTCTCTTTTAACTTGCATAACTCTCTCATACCAACTCGGATTACGAAGTGTTATATATGAAAAATGTGCAGAAAATCATTGCAGACACAATGGTGAAAGCATCCCATCCAAATTCAAAAATTTGTGAAAATTTGCTTTTAAGTCTTGTTTTCATTTAATTTACTTTCCTTATTACATTTTCTTATAAATTCCTTTTTAATTTTGGTAAATTTCCAAGATGTTACACCACCTCTATACCCATACTATCCAAGAATATTATTGGATAATACAATTAGATAATATTTGACACGTGTGCCTCTAGGATAGAAGAATACGTAATATACAATGAATAATAGAGAACACAAAGTCAATCGTAGCAATAACAAATATATAATAACAATAATATTCATATACAAATATCTCAAATGTCAACTCTCTCAATAAAATATGGCAAATAATCAATACATGGCTTAGTATCATACATATACAATTAACCCGTGCCATATAAGTATCAGATAAAAATCCTAATGTAAACTCCTCTAAGCCTAGTAAAACAAATGCTAGTCAAATGTCCTTGTACCTAAAATTTCTCGGACTGACTTGAGTATTATAAAATTACACACGGGTCAGACTGTCTAATCATGTATCATAATATTGTTACTCGGTATAAGCAGAGAATAATAATATGATAACACTAACAGATATAATCATCACAATAAACTACATGTCAATATATACATATACATATAGAAACGTATGCCTGGAATATAAGTATAATATTAATAATAACCTATAAGGCATCACGCCTCATAAGTAATTCAAATATGTATAAATCAATCATCTTTGAAATACAAAATGTAACGACCCATATTTCGAATATTTAAATAGACAATAATCCACATATGTCTAACTTAAACAATCTGGAATGTAAATAATCAATGGGGTTAAATAAAAAAAATAAGAAAAGAAGAAGAAAATAACCAAAGCATCTCACAGTGGAACGATAAAATATAATAATCAAATAATAGTTCATGAAGCTGTTTACTACACATTCGATTTTAATCTATACACGTTTATCAAAGTTATACACACACACACATCAGGAATAAATAATAAATACAACAGAATAACATGATGAAGGGGATAATAATAATAGTAACATACCGGATCTCCATCTTCGTCCTCTAGAGAATAATCTTTAATACGTTGAAAAACTCAGGACTGACCCAAATGTAACGAAAAGACAGACACTCGAGTCAGGACAAAATACTCTTATGTCAGTCAAATCAATATCACGAAATATGAGTGCAATAACCTAAGAGATGTTACAGGATTTTTCCATCTCTTAAGGGTCCGTCAAACTATCTATATGTAATAGTGTACGCTATATTAGATAATGTCTACCAATAAAATAAATATCAAAATAGCGTTAAGGATTTACATTATCCCCCTTAACACATTTTTATAGCATGTAGTCTCTGCAGGTCCTGTAACACAACCAATAACATCGGTAGCCAGTGAGTCTTCTATAGGTACAGTACTAAATCAAAGTCGTAATGGGCTCATATACGGATAAATAGGACAAGGCACGTAAGGTAGTGCCCATGGTTGGATTCTACCAGCTTACCCGTTCTGGCTGGTCATAACCCATCTGTTGCCGACCGCGACAATCAATCTAAACGAAAAAGGTGCACCCATTGAATATGAAAATCACAATAGTAATACGAGGGACCACTGCCGCTAGAGGTAGCTAACCTTATTGGCCAGACATAGGCTGCTGTTTCTGTCATTTTAATTATGACACAAGTGTCAAAGCTAACCATCATCATTCTCTTACTTCATTTCAGTAAACGTTCGCCAATTCAACCACTACATTCTGGATATCATCCACTGCATACATAGTTGTTAAAGTGGTTCCAATATTGACAAAGAGAATGCCAACAAGAGACCCCAGTCTCTTAACAACCAAACATCGTTTTACACTCTAGTTGGTTCTTTTAGATTTTGAAAACAATTCATACTTGATATCAAAATATCATATTCGCTCCAAAATCAAATCCATTTTGAAATCATCATATTCGCTTCGAAAATCAAATCCATTTCAAAACCATCGTATTCGCTTCAAAATCAAATCATTTCAAAATCATCATATTCGCTTCAAAATCAAATCCATTTTTAAATCATCATACTCGCTTGAAAATTCATATCCATTTTGAAATCATCATATTCGATTCAAAAATCATATCCATTTCGAAATCATCGTATTTTACTTCAAAATGTTAATTCAATTCGATATATCGATTTCACTTCAAACTTGATTTGAATTACAATTTTAGTTATAATTCACTTTAACCCAATTCACATTTAAATCCAAAATTTAAATATAAACATTCCACCCTTTTAACCAGTTTGAATTTTTAGAAATAGTTTAAAGAGTTTTAAAATAGTTTAATAGAAAATAGTTTAAGTATTAAAAAAGGTTTGTATAGTAAAATGGTTTGAAAAATAAAAATAATTTGAATATCTAAAGAATATAGATTTTAAGCCGTTTATACTAAAATAATTCATTTGAAAATAGCTTCAAAGTCAAACCGATCAAATTCCAAATTTTCCCATTCGAATCAATTCTAATTTCCATTTCGATTAAATCGATTCAATTTCGATTTCAAGACAAATTTTACTTCGATTCCAAATAAATTTCAACTTTAACTCTAAATTAATTTCAACTCAATTCATCAAGTTTAAAACATTTCGATCTATAACAATTACGAGTTCGATTTTCAAAATATTGATTTAAAACAGTTCAATCAAATTTACCTTTAATATCCAATTTAAAAACTAAACTTTCAAATATAAATAATTCAAGCTTAATTCCGGAATATCGTTTTATATCACTTTACTTAGCAATATCTAAAGTTCGAATAAAAGTTCAATCTTTTAAAACAAATCAATTTCTGAAATTTACATCATATTTCGATTATAACTTCAATTATTTAAACTATTCTTGTTGTCAAATTTAAATTTCAACACTTCGAGCTCAAGTTCAAAAATAGTTCAATTTCCACAAAATCGATTTTTATTTCTTAAAACCAAATTATTTAAATAATTTCAAAACAAAAAATTTAAAATAATTTAATTTAATCAATCATGTGCCGTATATAATTCTCTATCCTATAGCCAAGTGAATCAATTATTCCAATTTAATTCCAATGATGGATATATATATCATTTCAATTCAGATAAATGTAATAGGTATATATCGTTTCAACCTGTTCCTTAATTTATTCGAAATAATTCAATTTACAATTTTATATAATGTAAATAATATACAGGATGATAACGTGGTATATCAATGTAAATAAACATCCAAATATCAACCAATAGCATCCATCAAAATTAATCAATCAAGACAGTCAAAAATCACAACAATCGACCAATTATCAATAATCGAGGATTTTACTAATAGTTTAATCCTAATTCAATTTTATGCTCAATTCAAATTCTATCAATTAAATTTAGATGTCCATTTAATTGTCAATAAAAATTTTCAAACAACTATCAATGAAATTTAAATCACTTCACAGCATAATTTATCTAACATAAAAATTATTTCAATCAATTATGAGCATATAAACACTCATTTTCATTTGAAACTGAAAAATATTTCCTGCTTCAAATTAATTCCATGCAAACTCTACGATACAGCCTTCGTTGATACGATTCCAACGCCACCTGTTGCGCTTGAATCGGACCTCGTAGGAGGAAGTTATGCAATTTTTGATATACGATAAATTTTAAAATTTTAATTAACAAGAAATTAAAAAAAAATTATACACATTACATCAGCACATCCCTCTCCCTTCCCTCATACGCATGCTACACAGAAAAGAACTCAACCATTGGGCGTTCGTTCTTCCATACAAATGCAACTCCAAGCCTCTGGGATTCGATCTGTCATAGCTGTGATGACCACGTAAACCATCTCTACCATCGCTAGAGGTGCGGCTGCCCACGACGATGCCATTTCCCCGAGAAACCCATAAAAACACACACCTTCCACGGCCATTTCTTGTGATTTCATGATGTTCCACCACGAATCCACCATTGGATGTGTTGAGCTAGTCGAGCTCTGCAACTTTGCCTTTGGATGTTTTCAATTTCGTTGAACGGATTGAGAGATATCAAGGAGAGAAAATGGTGAATTTTCAACCATTAAAAGAAACCGTCGGCTATGGTTTTGAAAATTTAATAATAAAATTTCCCGTTATGCGTGCCATATTTATACAGTTAAGTCCAAATCTGTCTAAACTCCAATTGAGGCATGCCACCTGGCATTTATAATGTTTTACCCCAATTTCAAACGCAATGGAACTAGTTTCAAGGCCTAATTCGATCATATGTGGAAGATTGCTTTTAAAAGTCAATTTTTTTAATCTTCCTTAAATTGATTTCTACGCATTTCAAGCTCGCATGGCCAAATGACAAGCCTAATCGCTACGAAACTTGAAATTCTACACTAATTATTACCCCACCTTTTGGCAAGGCCGTGACACCAAGGACTCGACTGGAACCAAAGATAGTCTGTTCCGAAGATCGGTTATACATAGGTCTACTATGGATACTGTTCATTTTTGATCGAGTCCAGATCGAGCTACAATCGATGTGGTATGAGAAGCAAAGCTATAAAAGCCAACATTCCAAGTTTCAAGTCAATCGGAGTTCGTATGCTCAAGGTATGGATCGATCAATATCAAGAGAGAAAGCATTGGTTCGTATCCATCATATCTACCCTACTTTGTGTCTACCATGCCTATTCTATTTCGTATCCATTGCATTTACCCTACTTAGTATCCATCAATTGAAGCTAGCTCACCACACAGTCCGTATTAATCGGTCAACGGTCGATACGAATTTACCAACAGACAATCGATATGAAGTAGCATCTTCTATCGATATGAAACAAGAGAAATACAATCGATACGAAGCAGCTTCATGTAATCAATACGAAATAGTCTCTAAGTCGTCGATACGAAGTGACTTCAAGCATCGATACGAAGTGATGTGCAAACCATCAATACGAAAGGCATTAATCCAGGGCGATACGAACAAAGCACGTAAAAGTGAAAGACTCGTTTACTCGTCATGAAAAGTGGATCAATCCTGGAATATAGCATCGCGTCATTGATCCAAGTATGATCGATACGAACTACCATCGATCTAAGTATGATCGATACGAACAGTCATGAATACGAATCCATCGATACGAGCTCGGCAGCCTTTTGCAAAAACCAAACTTGGACCGATCATAACTAAAAATCTACAAGTCCAAATGCCATCAAATTTTCACAGGAGCTTACTCACCACCTCAAGATTGTCTGTGATTGATCTCAGCCTAAAAAGACATCGTATTGATCGATACGAAATGCACATGGATCGATCTAGGTTTAGATCCCAAATGACCTGGAATCGATCAAGTGGGCCCACCCTTGTGGGAGAAGAGATATTTCGAGATCTAGGTTAGATTTTTCCAGCCTATGCCTATAAATAGCAGCCCAGTGCCTCCACAAAAGGTCTTTTTGATTCTTCCACGTCGATACTCTATCGTAGGCTCATTGTAACTCGAGTGCTTGAGAGTGTACTGCTGTAATCAAATTATAAACTTCAATAAAACAACAAACTTTCCATAGTGGACGTAGGCTACAACGCCAGACCACTCTAAATCCTACGTTTTTGCATTTCTATTTGTCTATTTTTAGCGTATTTATTAGATTAACCATTTATATTCTTCATTTCAATCTTTTCGAATATGTCCAAGGAGTGTTGTGCCCAATTTTGGTATAAACAATTTGGTGCTTTCACTAAAAAAACCCAGCTTTTCTCTGCTCCATTGGATCTACTGCCATTGTTGGATTGCATAAATCTAAGGAGTAGATCCAGATCTACCATCCAGGAGTTCATTCCATACTATTCAAATTGCATCATATCTAGGAAGGAGCTGCATCAGCAATGGTTAATACAAGGATTGCTTCAACCGCCGCTAACCCGGAAGGACGGGATAGATAGAAGCCCGACAACAGCCTGCTATAGGTCATATTTCGACTGGAACCTCATATCCACAAGGCCTTATAACCAAGGAGGAGTTTTAAATGCTAATACAAGAGCTCACTCAGAGTCGTCAGGAGCTTATGCAACAGATCCGTACCAAAACAGAGCTGGCCCACCGATTGAATGAGGAGAGACGAAGGAGATCTAGAAGGGATCGTGCTTCCTATTCATCCACCGAAAGCTCAGCTTCTTATGATTTCAACCATAGATCTACACGTCGACGACTGGATGGAAGCTACGCGCAAGCCTCCAGGAATTAGCATATTTCGAATCTCGGGCAAGCTGGAGCTGGTCCCTCCATGAGGCACCAGGCTGGACCCTCCTCCTAAGGAGGGGAACCTCCTTATCACACTACCGATAGCCATGCAGCTGCAGCTGCGGCAAATATAGAAGCTCAACTTCAGAATCAACTAAACCCAGCCTTTCATCAACATAATATGCTCTTGAACCCTATGTGACCGATGATCTGGAGCCAAGGAGGTGAGGCATGGACCGTCAACCGTGCCTTGACCGTCCTCATAACGTAGTACCCGACCACGCCTTGGCCCAGAATTTCCAAATGCCATATATTCCAACCATAATCCGTCAAATGATCTTCCAAAGCCAAGGCCTCACCAATGACGATTAGGGAATCTGCCAGAGTCATACACCATTCACTGATGACGTCCTCTATGCCGAACCACCTCATCAATCAGGATGCCATCATCACTTATTTATGAAGGGAGCTCAGATCCTAATTAGCATATCCTAAAGTATGGATGGCTCATGAACGCTACTCGAGCCGACGATGCAATTAAATGTAGAAGCTTTTCAATTTCCTTAGGGTACATCGCAATCATGTGGTTTAATCGTCTACCACCCAGATCCATTTCATGCTTTGATCAGTTGGCCGCTAAGTTCGTTGAACGGTTTCGTATGCATGTTACTAGTCTGAAAGATGTTAACACCCTATCCAGTGTTACATAAGCTTCACGAGAGACACTCAGGCGTTATTTGAAAAGATTTCATGCTGCTTGTGTGGAAATCAGTTACCTTAATGACAATTCTGTATTGATGGCACTAATTTAAGGATTCATTTCCGATTCCGAGTTTGGAAATTGGTTGGCTTGATAAACCCCCGCTTCATTGTACTGTTTCTATGCTAAGGTGACCTAATTCCTGAGGAGAGAAGATGCCAGACAATCTAGAAAGTAGGATGATGCGGGGCCCAGTGTCGAAGGCATCCATGTAACGTTGCAGTGAAACAAACATGTGGGAATTCCGGTAAAGTTCAATTGAATATACAGAATAAGCAGAGTCAATAGAAAGGCGATGAAGGTTAGGGTAAGAAGCAACATGGAAATTGCGGATCACGACGCAAAGCTTCCATGTTTGACCAATATACCCCGTTGAACACAACCGTGTAGAATGTTTATTTGCAAACATGTAATACTGGACGGTATAAGAAACCAGCTCCGAAACAATCATCCGAAAAGCGGATTTAAATTGGAAAATTCTTTAGGTTGCTATGGCCATAATACTTATGAGTGTCATCATTTGCAAGGCATAATTGAGAAACTGATACAAGAAAGGAAGCTGGAGCAGTTTGTTAGGGCGCTGTAGGCTGGAGGTGCGGGTCCATCGAACAAGAATCAAGGTCAAAATCAGGCTAAACCGGAAGAACCCGTGTGTACTGGCGAGAGATTGGTTATTAATACAGTTAGTGGTGGTCCTCATCCAATTGATCGAAGCTCGAGGGAAATGGAGTCGTATACCCATTCGATTAGGCACGTGGACTTCGAATGTTGTAGTAACGTTGATGATGGAGCTTCGGTGAAACAACAAAAGACGACGACGGACGACATCGTTTTTCGAAACAGAGACGTTGATAGAGTCGAAGCCTCCATTATCGATCCATTAGTCATATCGGCTCAAATAGTTCCTACTTGGATGAAGAAGATCTTGGTAGATAGTGGAAGCTTCGTAAAAATTCTTTTCAAACGAGCTTATGACTAGATGAAAATGGAAGCAAGGACTTAAATCCATGCTAGTCTCGCATACGTGGCTTTAATGGGAGTGCAACGATACTCGTTGGGATGGTGGATTTGCCAGTTGAGTTGGGAAATGGAGATCGTCGGAGAGTCTAGATGTTACAATTCGTTGTGTTGGATACTAATTCTCCGCATAATGCTTTCTTGGGCTGACCGACCCTAGCTGAATTCAGGGTAGCCATTGCTCTATGGTGTCTGACTCTTAATTTCCCCGCAGATAATTGGGTTGAAGTTGTTCAAGGAGATCAGGCGTCTGGATGCACCTGTTATATTTCTGAGCTACAAGAGGCAGAGCGGAAAGAGAAGGGCTAGGACATAGAGGAATCTCTCTGCGTCCATTACACTGAAAATTGATAGCTAATGCCTAGGCCTAGCCCCAGCCCCAGGTGCTACAGTGAGTTCTTGAAAGATTTTGATCCATGAGATGATGATAATGAAGAGGAAGTTAAAGGCAGACAAAATTCCTCGCCAGAGTTGACGATCGACGTTCCGATCGATGACGAGGACGACTTCAGATGATAAAGTTCAGATCTTTGCTAAGCCAATAGATGAGAGAGGAATTGGTTGAATTTCTCCGGTCAAACCTCGACGTGTTTGCTTAGACGCACTCGAACATATGTAGGATCATGCCGAACATCATGAGCCATGCATTGAATATTGACACGTGGTATGTCCCGGTCAAACAAAAAAATGCGATATAGATCCAGAGAGATCTGCCGCCCTGGAGGAAGAGGTAGATAAATTCAAATTGAACAGGTTTATTCAAGATGCATTGTATCTAGAGTGGGTGTCCAACCCAGTGCTTGTCAGGAAATCCAACGGGAAATGGAGGACTTATGTGGACTACTCAGATTTGAATAAGGCATGCCTCACGGACAATTTTCCACTTTCGAGAATTGATCAGCTGGTAGATTCAACGGCCGAACACAAACTCTTATCTTTCATGGACGCATATTCCAGCTATAATCAAATTCTAATGCAGTTGCCTGATCAGGAGCATACCAGCTTTATGCCCGATCTATAACTCTATTTCTATAAAGTGATTACCTTCAGACTCAAGAACACCGGGGAAAGTTATCAAAGGCTTGTGAACTGAATGTTCGCCATCTATACCGAGAAAACCATGGAGGTGTACGTGGATGACATTCTTGTGAAGTCGCGGCTGTCCATCAATCATGTCAAAGACTTGGAAGTAATGTTCAACATCCTCCAACAGTACCAAATGAAGCTCAACCCATTGAAATGTCACTTCGGAGCCGCATCCAGAAAATTCCTTGGATCCATTGTAAATCTCGAGAAATTGATGCCAATCTTGACAAAATCTAGGCGATTCAGAATCTAGAGACTCCTAGAACTATAAAGCAAGTACAGAGCCTCAATGGGAAGGTGGTAGCCTTAAGTAGATTCATCTCCAAATCCATAGACAAGTGCATTCCCTTCTTCGACCTAATTAGGAAAGGAAAGAGCAATTTCGAATGGACAACGTAGTGCGAAGGCGCATTCCAAGCATTAGTTCAGCATCTAGCGACGTTACTTATTCTTTCAAGGCTAGTTGATCATGAAAGATTATATATCTACTTGGTGGTTTCAGCAAACACAATCAGTGCTGCATTGATCCGAGAGGAATATCGGGTCCAACAACATGTTTGCTATATCAGCAAGCGATTGACGTGGGCGAAAAGAAACTATCCGAAATTGGAAAAGTTGGCTTATTGCCTCTTCATTGCCTCAAGAAATTTTCTTCCTTACTTTCAGGCTCATCCGATCATAGTCTATACCGACCAGCCATTACGATAGGTCCTCACACAGCCTGAGATGTCTTGTAGGTTACTCAAGTAGAAATCAAGTTAAGTCGGTTTGATATTGCTTATACACCAAGACGAACCATCCAAGGACTAGTTCTGGCGGACTTAATAGCCGGATTTACTATACCGGAGGAATTGTTCGAAACCAGTGAATCTCCTAAATACATATGGAAGCTACACACTAATGGTACATCGGACGACCGCTGCTTAGGCGCTGGAGTTGTATTCGAAACCCAAAAGGTCGATCCATATGTTATACTTTGAAGTTTGACTTCCGCATGATTAACAACGAGGCCGAATATGAAGCTTTACTCGTCGGACTCAGGCTTCCCAGAGACTTGAGAATTATTGCTGTGGAGATCTACTGTGACTCGCAGTTGATTGTATGCCAGGTTCGAGGAGAATACCAAATAAGAGACTCGAGGTTGGAATCTTATCTTTCCTGGGTCCAGGAAGTGTTAAATCAGTTCGACTACTATGCCATCCTCTGTATACCCTGGGAGCATAATCAGAAGGCCGATTCTTTGGCAAAACTAGCCAGCACCGGTGAAGCACATCAAATGAGACTCTTCCCCATTGAGACAATTAACTCTCCAAGCATTAACCAGATAGATGCAGACTGGGTGCATGAGGCAACGCCTGAAAAGGAGTCATGGATGACCCCATTAAGAAACTATCTCAAACATGAAGCTTTATCTGAGCATAGAAGTGAGAAAAGACAAGTTCTGTGGAAAACCTCACGATTCATTATCCAGAATGGAATCATGTATAGGACTGGATACTCTGTTCCTTTACTCCGGTGTATTGCCCACAAGGAAATCAAACGAGTGTTGCATGATGTACACGAAGGAGAATGCGACGATCACACTAGGGGGTAAGCCCTTGTTAAGAAGATACTTTGATATGGGTATTGTTGGCCAACTGTGAATCGAGATGCATCGAACTATGCCAAGAGATGTGACAAATGACAGAAACATGCTCGAATTCTAAGAGCCCTTCTTACCGAAATTATTCAGATGGTCAGTCCATGGCCATTCGCCATATGGGGCATCGATATAATTAGATCTTTACCATTGGCTAAAGGAGATGCAAAATACGCCATCGTTGTAGTTGACTACTCTACCAAGTGGGTGGAAGCCGAGCCCCTTTCTACTATTACGACGAAGAAAGTAATCAACTTTGTTGTATGCAACATTGTCTATCGTTTTGGCCACTCGCGTACAATTATAACTGTCAATGGAGCCCAATTCGATAGTGTCGAGTTCATGAATTTCTATCAACATTTCCACATCTAGAAGAAGTTCTCGGCAATTGCTCACCCTCAAGCAAATGTGCAGGTCGAAGCTATTAATAAAATTATTAAGTCCACTCTGAAGAAACGACCGGAGAAGGCTGGAGGAAGATGGATCAAAGAGCTTCCTATGGTCCTGTAGGCATTTCGAACCACCCACAAGTCCGTGGCCGACTACACCCTATTTTCACTTTCTTACGGCTCTGAGGCCGTTATTCCAGTTGAGTTGGAAGTACCTTCTCATCGCGTGATCTGAAGACGAAAGTTATATTACTTGCTTAATCTCTGGATTTATTGGACGAGAAGCGTGTAGAGGCTGATTTGAGGGCAGCCGCACACCAAAGTCGAGTCGCTCGATTATACAATGCAAAGGTCCGACCCAGAACCTTTGAATTTGGCGATCTCGTACTCAAGAGAATCTATCTCATCCCTTCGCATGTAAAACCAACATGGGAAGCATCGTATGTCATTGAACAGAGACCTGGAGATGGCACATTCAAATTATCAACTGTTGATGGTCTTATTTTGCCGAGAGCTTGGAATAGCGAGAGTCTCCATCGCTACTACACATAAAAGGCTTTGTTTATTCATTCAATCCGATTTCATTTGAATTTTGATTTTTCATTTCGAAATTTGAACTTTTAATAAGGCAACTGGCTTTGCCTACTTTCTTATTTCAGCAATAAAATTCAAACTTGTCAAACCAGGGTGGCGATTCTTGAAATGCATCATGCAAGCATCACAATGCACGGAGAGCTAAGTTTCATCCTACGGTGGGGCTTATTCAAATAGGGAGTGACTGTGATACGATCGGTCACTCGTTAAGTGAAATCCCAAGCTCGGGGTCAAGCAATTACATTGAAGCCAAAAAGGATTAATACATGAAAATCCTCCAACGAACTCTGGTTTCGAGAGTGTGAGCTAGAGTATATACTTCAAATTCAAAACATGGGATCGAGGAGGGTAGATTTGTCCTCCCACGACTTCGCCCAAAACTCAAGGAGGATGGACCCGTCCATCCACGACCTTGTCTCCATTTTTACAAGCTCAAGGAGACCCGTCCATCTGCGACTTCGCTTGCCTACTCAGGGTGGATGTGATCCGACCATCCACGTTCTTGATCAAATTCTTGTTCCTGAACTGTGAACGAGGTCCCAATACTTAGGCAGATGTGACTGACCGTCTTTCAATCAACTCCAGATTCCCAGAGTGCGATTGGAGTATAAACATCAAAATGGGTATGATTGACCACTCATCGACTAATTCTAAGTCCCTAGAGCGTAGGCTGGAGTATAAATGCAAATCATGTGTGAACCGACTAGCCGCGAGATAACTCTATATCCCCAAAGGGCAGACTAGAGTACAAAACATAAATTGTGTGCGACTGAGCACCTACAAATCAATCTAAGTCCCTAGTGTGCGAATGTAATTCTAAACATTAAACGGCTGTGACTAACTACTGTAAAATAACTTATGTCCCCGAAGCGTGGAAATATCTTTAAACATTAAGCAGGCGTGACAGACCGCCGACACACAAGTGCAATCCCAAGATTGTGGATGCGATCACTAATAGAAGAACAAGTGTGATCCGACCACTCAAACTTGTCTTGCTTCAACTTTGTTCCGACTAAGTTAAGCTAAAGTTGTTGAAGGCGAAAAGCGACTGTCTCCAATCACTTCAATTCATCCTTAAGACTAGGGCCAAAACTCAAGTGCAAGCTGTTGCTCGAGATAGTACCACACCGGAACTCGACTTAACGTTTGGTTATTACCTGAAGCCATGACTTCGGGACTTGACAGCCGAACTTAAGTTCGATTCAGAGACTAAAACCTCACAAGTACAGTGAATGGAAATTTGAGTGCTAAAACACTTAAGCAAACAGACACAGAGTTATGCCGGAAAAAATGAAATTTCATTTCAACTATTCTTTGGGAGAAAAGGATAAGTACAAAAATTATTTCAAGAATTTCTATAGGCAAGGGCCGAACTCGCATCTATACATGGCCTAAAGAAAGCGAAAGGAAATTCCTACCTATCTACCAAAAAAAGGGAGCAAAGGGGCATGTCTACTCGATCGGTTCTTCTTCTTTCCTTGGCGTCGATCCGCTGGAACTACCGCTCGGCTATCTTTTCAAGCCTTTGCCCTCTCGGCCTCCTTTCGCTGGTTGGTCTTCGGCCGGGGGAATTATGATGATCTCTTCCTCTGAACTCATAGGGATCAGGATACTCTCAGAATGCAAAGTCAGGGGAATTGTGGTATTTTCAATGTTAGAGGACAAAGGACGATTATGCCGCCAAGAGAAATCATACGCATGGGGACCGGGCCAGGACTCGTTATGCCACCTCCAATATTACTAGCCTGCATGGATCTTTCCATTTTAGCATTGATCTCTGCCATTATCTCTTTCTCCCGAACTGCTTAGGCTTCCACGGGAATGCTGCTAGTTGGGTCCAAAGTGCTGGCTGTAAACACACCTTCAACTATGACGAATGGCAAGTCGGTAAGTGGATCACTTTGATGATTGTGGAGTTCTTCCATCATCTGTTCATCAAAGATGAAAGTGCTCTCGTGCACTTCGTCGGTTGTTGCAGCGGTCGTTGTTATTGTTTCCTCCTTGTAATAGCCTCCTGCTCATGATGCAGCTCTTGGATTGCAGGAGGCTCGGCCGGTACAGATTCTGTAACTGAATAAAGATAAGAGAAAACAAAAGTAACATCTTCTGATAGCGCTCCCAACTTCGAATTGATGCAAGAAGTGTTCAGAGTACATTCCTTAGATTGGCTCACATACAGGGCGGTGCTCCTTTGGAGCCATGCACGTGCACAGGAGATAAATGTGTCTGATCAAGATCATACGTAGGAACAGTTTGAGGGTTACCTGTAGAAGTAAGCTCGTGTTGAGTTGCTATAGGCATTTTTAGATCTTGCTTCGTGGTGTTCAACTCCAGACCCCTCTCCAATGTCCGGATACTGGGTGGCAAGATTTTCCTTTTCAAAAGTGACAATGGCATCATGAAGAACTTTCCTCTCATCTTCAGTTAATATTCGATTCTCCAGCTCAATGTCATTGATGAATTTAGTATGGTGGTCTGCCTTTTCATCCTCTATAAGGCGGCACCAGGCATTGTATAGATGAACCGGGTAGTCATCGAGCCAGCTTAGGTTGAAGTGCTTCAGGACATTGATATTATAAGTGACCAGGTGGTCTTCGATGTCACCTTCCAACCTGGCCTCTGCCGCTCTAACATCGGTTTTGATTTTGGCCTCGGTTTCTCGGACATTTAACTTGACCACATCCCGCTCAGCCTTGAGTGCCTTGGCCTGCTCACATGCTTCTTGGGAAGGTTTGTTAGCATCGTCTTTCTCTTTGACAACTTCAGTAAATTTGGCTTTAAGCTCTTCAAGCTCTTTGAGCGTGGCATCTCTTTCCGCCATAACGGTGGCGGTTCTGTGGCCTATCTCCTCGACCAAGGTCAGGTGCTCCTATCGCATCTTTTCTTTTCTTCTTCTTGTTTGTCTCATCGACTTTCTTAAGGGCCTTCGTTTTTGAGTTCCTTAAGGTGTCATTCTCGGTGGTAAGCACTTGCACTATGCGATCTTTTTAGGCAAGATCTTTCTCCATATTTTCAATTGTCTTCGTCCGATCAAAAGCCACCGTCGAAGCTTTCTCTGTAGCCTCATCCACTCTCTATACTGGTTGTAGATATCATATACACAATCATGCACAGTTAATTCGCTTCAAGTTCGGGGGAAAGTGAAATATCAAAGAAAATATTAGGGAATCCATTTTCAGTTGAGCTATTTGGATGGCTCCCTCTCCCATGGCTCTATAGCCAATGATGTAATGACGACATGAACATCTTTCCCAATTCTACGGCGCTGCTTGCTAGATCTCAAAGTTTGTGGAGGCACTGATTGGTGTTAGGTTTTAGTGGTTTTTTTCCAGACCCAGAGGGTCGCATTGGGCCTTTAGGTAGCGGAGAGGGAGACTGGGAACAACTCCTATACTACCTCTCCCTCTCCCTATCTCTTTCCCACTTGTAGCGCTCCCTCTCTTGACTGGAGTAGTCGTGATCGTGTTCTCCTTCGGCCTCATGCCTACGAGACTCAAAATATGAGCTAGATGAATAGCGTGCAGAATGGAGACTACCGAGTATAGATCCCCTTGACATCGTATTTGTAAAATGAAAAGAGAAATAGAGTTGGTTATCTCCAGAGATTAATAGCTTGGGATTAGAGATTGTGTGGTGCTATGAAGTGTGTGCATGTATATGCAAACCCCCCGAACAACCGATCAGGGTGGCCAGCTTGCAGGAGTCGGCTCCCCTACATCTAAAGCACTCAAGCCTGCCTCGGTTTCCAACCTGTAGTCTTGAAATGAAAGTCAGATTGTTTGGGATTGAGACATCCGCCAATCCTTCCAATGAGCTCTCCATTTACGGAGGAGGAATCTCTCGACTAGTGGCAAGCAAAGACAATACGATAGTTTTGCACCTTAGAGATTTGCGGACAACAGTCTTGCCTTTTCTTTTTCCGATGCTTGAGTGTCCTGCGAAGGCATAACTATGGGATCTTCTCTAGTTAGCGTGCTCTTGTCATCACCTTGTTTGGTTATAACAATTCTGGGAGCTCTCCTTTTAATTTGCCTCACTAGAGTCGTCCTAAGAATTCCTACAAGTCCAATGCTCTGGTCTTTATCAATTAGCCCCACGACTATCAGATTCTCGTTTGTGAGGACTTCATTGATTTCTCTTCGTGCGACGGGCACCTTTTGAAGAACCCTTCCTATTTCTGTAAACCGAGCTCCTTTAGGTTGCGGAAATGAAGCTGCATAAGAAGCAAAGTAATAGACTCCACATCAATTAATATCGTCCTGCTAATCAACAAAGAAGTTGAAGCACTTACGTCTGACCAACCACCTTCTGGCAAACCCCGGTGGACATCGGACGAAGAACCATTTGGTCTTAAAATAACTCAGCTTGCTCTAAGCCCCCACCACGACTCGACTATTCCTAACTGCCTCTAGATGAATGAAGGAAGTGTTGTCCCCACGGCTCTTTATATTGAATAAGAATCTGATCTCTTCAACTATCGAAGGTCGTAAGAGGTGCTCCATGAAGATAACAAACAAAGCTATTGAGCAAGGCATATCCATTTAGGTGCAGCTGAGATGGAGCGATCCTTAGGGAAAGTAAAAACTTCCCAGATGAGCTCGTTGAAAGAAGGAAGTGTCCCGGCTACACACATAAACTATTGCAGGCTGTGTACCCTCCGGGGGGTTATGGGCTCTATCTTCTAGCCCCGGTAGTAAGGCATCATCCAGCAACAACTCATGCCTTAGGCAAATCCTTCCTAGCATGTCTTCGGGAATATTATAGCAAACATAATCTTGTGGGTGTGTGATGAAGATTGCTCCTGGTAGCTCATCTAGAGCAGGGCTAATTTCTTCAGCTGCAATAGCCGGTATTTCTATTATAGGAAGAGGCGGACTCTGAACGTCCTACGATTGTGAACTTCCGGGTTCCATAATTATTGAACTCGGTAAAAATCATCGTTAGATGACAATAAACCTATGTTCCCCTTAGTATGAAGTACGTAAATGTGTTGTGTGGTGCGGTGCTACATAGTACTTAAGAAATTCTATAGAATTTGTGAGATGTCCAAACAACAAGACTTCAAGATTCAACCGGAGTAACCGTCATCACTGACCGTCATAGCCGTGTTATCCCGAATTCAAAGAACGATCCAAATTATCGTTCACAAAATTTGTCAAGTTAAAATTCCATCGACGAGCTTCGAAGGGGAGTCAAATATGTAGTGAAACGATTAAGTCCAATTATGCAAGGAAAAAGCTCATCGGAGTCAAATGTTTGGTTATGCAAAGGGCTCGTATCCATTAAAATGCAAGTTCGGATCGATCACCAGAAGCATCTCGTATCGATCGCTGAAAGGTCAATTCGTATCGATCCAGAATTCTCAACCTCGTATCGATCACTTATAGCGTCTTCATATCGATCGCCAGATCCAAGTCATCATATCAATCGCTTTTCATCGATATGAACTCTCATCATCGATCGATACAAAGCTTCACACTCCATCGGTACGAAGTAACATTACCCGGATCAATACGAACTCACTCTCAATCCTGATCGGTACAAACACTACTTTCGTCCATCATGGACATGAACACCGCTTTGTACCTCCACACTTCTTCTCCTCCAAGCAACTCAAATGCCGTTCCAACCTTCCTCGGCCTTGTTCCTCCTCATTACAAGAATCATCCACGAATGCAAGTGGAATGGCATGAGAATTCGAGTCTCATCATTTTAAGTTGAATTTGGTCAATAATTTACCTAGTTTCAGCAATTAGTTCGAGGGATTATAGTTTGGTTCGAATCGAAAGCAAGAGGGATTTTCCTATTCTTGGTTTTTCTATCGATACGAAGGCAAGGATGGAATGGAAGCAAGTAAAAAAAAAATTATAACTACGAAACCATATTTACATGGTTCGAACCTGGGCAGAAGTCGATTCATCTCCCAGTACAATGACCGGTAGAAGCGGTTCACTCATCATCGATGTGAAGCAATGTTCGTATCCATCCGCCTTTATCGGTTAAGAGTGAAACTGTTCATAACCATCGACTCAAATTGGTTCGGACCAAGCTTACGAAATGACAATTTCATATCCATCACTTTGAAGACCACTTGGATTCAAATCCATCGATACACAGCATTTCAATGGACCGCTAATTTGTATCGATGGTCATCGATATGAAATGCCTATCCCAACTTCTCAAATCGATCTAGGAGAGGATCGATACGAAAGGATACTCTAAAACGGCCATCAAGCGTTGTTACAACTCGAATTTCTTACCGTTCCATGAGTGGATCGATACAAAACTCAATTCTAAAAAAAACTTGACAACGACTCGTGGACGTGCAAACGTTAACGAGAGTCAGGTTAACATAGGTGCATGTATGACGGACTAACATTCAATTTTCAAAATTCATAGGAGTTGAATGCTCACATGGTGAAAACTACAACAGTGAACAACATAGTGCTAACACTCGACACAGTTATAACAATGCACCGCATAATCATAGGCAATCAACAATTCAACATTTATATTACTGGAAATCAATCAAAGGTTACATCTTTTGAGGAAAAGACAATGACTATTCAACGAATAGGATAGGACTTTTCAGAATGAAGATTGCAGTTTTTCAGAGCACGTCATGTTCACACAAGACGTACTTTGGGGGGCAAATGTTACCCCGCCTTTTGGCAAGGCCGTGACACCAAGGACTCGATCGGAAACCAAAGATAGTCTGTCCCGAAGATCTGTTATACACAGGCCTACTATGGATACTGTCCAATTTTTTCCAAGTCCGAATCAACCTACAATCGATGTGGTATGACGAGCAAAGCTATGAAAGCCAACTTCCAAGTTTCAAGTCAATCTGAGTTCGTATGCTTAAGATATGGATCGATCAAAATCAGGAGAGAAAGCATCGGTTTGTATCCATCATGTATACCCGACTTCATATCCACTATGCCTATTCCATTTTGTATCCATTGCATCTACTCCACTTTGTATCCATCAATTGAAGCTAGTTTGTATCGGTTCCATCCACAAAGTTCGTATCGATCGGCCAATGATCAATACAAATGTACCACCAAAAGATCGATACGAAGTAGCATCTTCTATCGATACGAAACAAGCCAAACACCATGGATACGAAGCAGCTACATGTAATAGCTACGAAAAAAATCTCTAAGTTGTCGATACGAAGCGGCTTCAAGAATCGACAAGAAGTGAAGTGCAAACCATTGATAGGAAAGGAATGAATCCAGATCGATACGAACAAAGCACATAAAAGTGGAAGACTCGGTCACTCGGCATGAAAAGTGGATAAATCGTGGAATATAGCACCACGTCATCGATCCAAGTATGATCGATACGAACTACTATCGATTTGAGTATGATCGATACAAACAGTCATGGATGTGAATCCATCTATATGAACTCGACAGCCTTTTGCAAAACTAAACTTGGACCGATCATAACTCAAAATCTGCAAGTCCAAATGCCATCAAATTTTCATTGGAGCTTACTCACCACCTCAAGATTGTTTATGATCGATCTCAGCCCAAAAAGACATTATCTTGATCGATACGAAATGTACATGGATCAATCCCAAAATGACCTCGGATTGATCAAGTGGGCCCATCCACATGGGAGAAGAGGTATTTCGTGATCTAGGTCGGATTTTTCTTGCCTACGCCTATAAATAGCAGCCCAATGCCTCCAGAAAAGGGACTCTTTGGTTCTTCCACCCCGATACTCTATCGGAGACTCATTGTAACTTGAGTGCTTGAGAGTATACTATTGTAATCAGATTGTAAAATTCAATAAAACAGTAAAATTTCCATAGTGGACATGGGCTACAACGCTGAACCACTCTAAATCCTGTGTTTTTGCATTTATGTTTGTCTGTTTTTGGCATGTTTGTTAGATTAACCTCCTATTTCATTTATATTCTTCTTCTAATCTCTTCAAATATGCCCGAAGAGTGTTGTGCCCAGTTTTGGTACAAACTATAACCGCTATTAGGGATCCGATGAAACTGGTTTCGTCGAAATCCAAGACAGTGGCCAAAATTGCTATTTTTACTCGTCAATTAAAATACAAAATTTTCTTTTTTTTACTTATTTATTTTTAACCATATGTTAAATATTAACAATCTTCATTGTTATTTTAAATAAAATTTAAATCAACTTCCGATAATATTTTCATTCACATTAAATCCATAATTCAATTATCCAAATAATCCTAGTATTGAATTTCATTAAATTTAATTATCCCATACTAAAAACCCAATGAATTCTAGTTATCAACAATTAACTTAATTCCATTTAAATAAGTCAAAATTTGTTATATAATCCAACTATTGATTATAAATACAATCCATACGTATACTTCCATTTCAATACTATTATCCCCAAAATCTTCAAAATTAGTTATTTCAAAGTTTGTTCAAGTTCATATTCAAATAAATTACACTAATAGATTATTAAATTTTATTTCTAGCCATTTTTATCCAATAATCATATTAATTCAAAAATTTACATAGTTAAAAATACGGGTCATTGCATACTCCTCCACTCAAAACTTTTCATCCTCGAAAAGCCTTGAAATGGCGATTGTAAAGAATGTAACATACAATATATTTTTTAAAAGAACTGGCTTATAAAACACAAACATCTTATTAGAAAACCTTTGCTACGCTGTTGCTACGTCACCTCGATATCGGTTTTATGGAAATTACGAATTAGTTATCAAAACAAGTTATAAAATTTTAAAACCTTAATAAAATTTCTAACTTCTGGATTTACGAAAAATTTCCCCAGAGTCACCTTTGCGTGGCTCGATCGATTTTTTTATATAATTTAATATATAACACAAATATACCCAGTATATATCAAATATACATCTTATCTCACTGATGAGGCGACCCGTAGGGAAAAAAATATAAAATCGCGGCATGTAATCCGAGATACGTACCTTATTATTAATAATACGAGCGAGCTCGCTCGTATTAAGCAGGCAAAAGCATGTAAAACCCACGTATACGTCCAAACGGTCTTCGTGTATAACTATATTAACTCAAATATAAAATATTTGTCACTTACAAAAGATGTAGAATATGTATGAGTTAAATAAAAGCACATAGCATGAATGCTGAATCCAAATCGTATACATCATCACCAATACATGACATAACCAATCATATGAAATCTAACAGTTATAAAAAATTACAACCAAAGAAATCATCCAACTAAATAATATTTATCTAATCTTATTAACAACAATACCAATTCACACTTTCTAATGTCAATATTTAGTTTATTATACTTCCATTTCCTATCAACATTAAATTAATTTATTTTTTAATTCATTGACATTTATTTCATCTATATCCAATTTGTTTGCTTTCAATTCATTCACATGGATTCTTTCAAATTTACTTAGTTCACCTTAAATTTATTCACGTTCAATTGATTAACATTCATTTTCCTTGATCATTCAATGGATTTATATTCAATTCATTTGCTTTTAATTTTACACTCAACTAATTTGGTTTCGATCCATTTTTATTCAATCAACCAATATCCAATGCATTCACATTTAATTGATTAAAATTAATGTATTTACATTCGATCGATTTACTTTCAATTATTTAATGTTTATTTTAATGACATTCATTTTGTTAATCATTCAATGATTTTTCTTTCCATTTAACCTTGTTAAGTTAATTATTTCATTATCACTTAATATTTTAATACTAGTATTATTTATAAACCATTTATGTTTATTATAAATTGTTTACAAAATTGCAACTCATTTTTATTATTATTACTTTATATCTTAAGTTACTATTAATTCACCGATTCACTTCATTTGTTCAAATTCATATTGTTAATTTACTAAAGTAAATTTATTTTATACCCAATTCATATTAATAATTTTTCTTTCACAATCTATTTATTCAACTTCTCTTAAGTTAACTTCAATTTATAATTTATTCTACCAACTTATTCCAAACTATATTAGTTAACATTCTATTTTTATCGAAATTCATTCCATTTGCATTTAATTTATTTACATCCAATTTAAATTAAATTCAATCACTCATATACAAGAGTCAGAAAGAAGATCCTTTTTCCTTGAGCCAATGATTCAATATTTATAGGAGAGGACGATGAAATATCCAGCTAAAAATCCACGTATAGAAGATCGAACCCGAGATGGACCGATCCAAAAAAATAGGGCCTATATAGGGCCAAATGAGCAATTGGCACCGATCCCTATAAGGATCGAAACCGATCAGTCATGCATGCCTTGTAGGGCCCGATGGTCGCCTTCGTGGGTCCCCCTATGTATTCTCTTTGTGTTTTCATAGTTTTTACCTGATTCCCTTGGTATTTGTTGACTTTTTGGGTGATCATCGTTGATTTGAATTGGTAATCCAAGTGAATCATAGCTATTGAATAACGATGAAAATTTCTATCAGTTAGAAAACCATGAATTAAATTTTAATAGCAGTACGTATGCGAGGATGGGTCAATCCGTAGGGAATGAATTAAATTTTAATAGTACCGAATAAAATTAACCAAAATTTTTGAAGTTTGTTTTAAACTAGAAAATTATAGAAAATAAGATAGAGAAAAAATGAATTAAACTATGACATTAAAGAGCAATTTAGAGGCAAATCCACTTTCAATCATTCATATAAATTAACAAAAAAATAATTTATAACCTCTCTTTAAAATATGAAGTAGAAATGATAGATGTGCTTATTATAAGTATGATTTATTTGTGCTATTAATTAGCATAACTTAAACTATCAAACACTAACACACCATTCAAACCCACTTATCAACTCTCATGAACATTACATGAATTTAAATTATAATCTATTTACTATTAACTAGTAACATAAACGTTGATTCTAACTTAACTTTCACATCCAAATCACTTAGAAAAACGAGCAAATAGTTTATGTTTAAAATAGAACAAGCATAGCCTATTTAAGATGTCAACATTGGCTTTGAAAACACTAAAAAGAACATAAACCATCATCATTCAAAGTTTCCATTAAGCATAAATGAGAGATCACAAATGACATCATTATGTTAATTTAATATGTTTCATGAGAGCTTCATTGCCCCTAG
This sequence comes from Allium cepa, assembly GCA_030765085.1. Classification (NCBI taxonomy): domain Eukaryota; kingdom Viridiplantae; phylum Streptophyta; class Magnoliopsida; order Asparagales; family Amaryllidaceae; genus Allium; species Allium cepa. Next base: position 859,791,950 of record CM060940.1, read on the forward strand.
ACTGAAGGGGTTTAGCTACTCATTTTTGAAAACATGTTGACATAAAATGATGTCAACGTAAAAGAAGAGAAAAATGAGAGCTAATTAAAAGAAAAGAGGGTTAACTACTTGCATGAAATAAAACTAAACTAATTACAAGAATTAAATCTATGCTACTAACATTAAACAAGAGAAGCATAAACTAAGAAAGAGAGAGCATGAAATAAAAGAGCATGAAAAGAAAGTGTAAATAAAAATTGCATGAAAGTAAAAACAAGGCTAGAAGCCATGAGAGAAATTTTTATTTAAATTTGATTTATGGCTATAATATTACATGAAAAGAAGAATATTGTTACATGAAACATAAGGGGTATTTATACATGCTTAAAATCCTAATTCATATTTTAAGAGACTACCTAAAATGCCCTTGAGGAAGTGTAACCTTCAAGTAATAATTAGGAAATAATTAATTCCTACTAACATGCCTTGAAGCCTCCATTAGCAAGTGTATGTGCTTTTAATTCTGGGTCATATGGTAGTGGGTATGTGGGCTCCTCCATTGTGCATGAATTCATTTATTTCCTTTCTCCATTTGCCTTCAACATACGTGCATGAATTCTTCCATGAGCCCTCTTCACATTTGCACTTCATTTCTACAAATAAAAATAAAAATGTGCGAATAAATTTTCTCAAAATTAAATCGTACACAAAATTACCATTTTACCCCTTAAATGAAGATGAATAAATGATGATTTGAAAACAATTTAAATTTTGGTTTAAATATGTAAAATACTCCAATATTCTCATTTATTAAAATAAAAGTAGATTAAATATGGAAGTAAGAATGTGCAGTTTTAGCGTATATAACGAGCCGTTAAACCTCTTGGTGTCCCTAGTAGGACGAGTGTTGTCACGTGAGGATTTTCAACAGATACTACCCACAAAATCCAAATGTGATATGCAGATTCTAATGCGACTAGATGATGCAAGTTTTCAAAAATATTTACAAATGAAGAATTTACTTTTAAATTGACACGAATAAGTTACACATAAGTTTTGGTCATTATCAAGAAATTTTAGTCTTATTACTCATCAAAACTTCCAGTAAAAATTAAGTTATTATCACAGTTAGACTCTAGTTTAGCTAGTTGTTACATCATGGTGCATATATGAAATGGATCCTTTAGTTCATTATCAGAGTTTTGCAAAGTGGTGTTTTTATTTCTTTTGAATAACAAGTCGAATCAAATAAGTGAAAATAGTGCTTGGATTTCAATTGCTTGCTCTCTCTGTATTGAAAATATTAATATTATAATTATTTACACACCTAACTTAGATAAATCGAGGCCAGATATACCAATTATGCATTGCCTTTCAGGCATACTGAGAAAGGTATAGAGCGTAGCGAGTGTACATACTTGCGTATGAACATGTGACTCTACGTGTTTATTATTTTTTGTTTTAAAATTTATTTACATACACCTAACCTAAATAAACTGAGGTCAGATATACCGATCATGCACTACTTTTCGAGCATATGTGAGAAGAGTATAGAGTATGGTGAGTGTAACCACTTATGTGTGAACACCTGACTCTAGTTGTTTCTTATTTTTATTAAAAATTATTTTTTAGAGAGAGTTATGCAAAATCATCTTAGCACCACTTAACTTAGAAGATGAAAAATGTTTTCGCCTTTACTTTAAATCAACCACTCTTTTAAATAAAGATCGCAATTAGGACCTACTTCATAGTTATCACCTATGAACCTTCCTATATACTAGTTAAACCATAGTTATTTATAATCAAACTTTACTTTTATTTTTGTTGAGACAAATAAATTTTCAAAAATTTCAAAAATTTCAATTTAATAATCAGAAACATATACTTATCCTATAGTGTTTCTTCAAAAGTAAATCAATATACTGAAAAAAATTATTTTAGGATTTTTTTTCTTTTCTTTTTAAGTTTTGGAAAGAAAATGCAAAAAAATAAACCATGAAAAATTAACATGAGACTCCCCTCTACACTTGATTTTGACTGTCCCTACGGTCAATACATGATATAATGAGTGAAACGGAGAAAAATATGTACATATTTACATGAGAGGATTAAAATTTCTTACTGGATATAGTATGGCTCATGAAGAGTCATGAGCTTCTCCTCTCGATCGCTCGCCAACTCCAAGTAAGGTTTCAAACAATGGACATTGACTTTAAAATTAGATCCATCCCTAAGGTTTTCTATTTCTATGGCACCATATGGAAAAACAATGCATACAATATATGGTCCTTTCAACCTTGATTTTAATTTTCCAAGGAACAAATGAAGTTGAGAGTCATACAAAAGAAATTTATGATTTGGCGAAAGTGCTTTCCTTAGGATTGACTTGTCATGAATTTTTTTTTCTTTCTTTGTAAATTTTCTCGTTTTCCATAAACATCGTCACTAATCTCCTTTAATTCGTTGATTTGCAATTTTCTGTTTTTGCCAGTTTTTTCAAGATCAAAATTTATGTTCTTAATCGACCACAATACTTTATGTTCGAGTTCAATGGTTAAATGACAAGCTTTACCATATATAAGCCTAAAAGGAGACATTCCAAGGTTGGTTTTATATGCAGCTCTGTAAGCCCAAAGCGCATCTGTCAATTTTTGTGACCAATCTTTTCGACTTTTATTCATAGTTTTCTCCTAAATTTATTTGATTTGGCGATTAAAACTTAAACTTGACCACAAGTTTGAGGTGATAAGCAGTGGATAACTTGTGGGTTATCGAGTATTTATTCATTAGATTTTCAAATAAACGATTACAAAAATGGGTTCCATTAATACTAATTATGTGCGAGGTGTTCCAAACCTTGAAAAGATGTTTTCTTTTATGAATTTCACAACAACTTTATAGTCATTTTTTTTACAAGGAATGGCTTCAACCCATTTAGAGACATAATCAATAGCAAGAAGAATGTACAAATTTCAGAAAGAATTGGGAAATGGTCTCATAAAGTCAATACCTCAAACATCAAGGACTTCGATCGTAAAATTATGGTTCAAAGCCATCATGTTTCGTCAGGAGATTTTTCCTAACATTTGGTAGCGATCGCAAGTTTTACGAAACTCAAATGCATCTTTAGAAAGCATAGGCTAGTAAAAACCATATTGCAGCACCTTTTCCACGGTTTTCTTCGAATTGAAGTGACCACCACATGCTTGGTCATGACAAAATGAAAGAACACTTTTGATTTCGCAAACCGGGATGCAACGTCAAAAGATTTTGTCGAAACAGTACTAAAACAAGTATGGATCATCCTAATAGAAGTAGTTGACTTGGGAAAGTAATTAATATTTATCCCATTTCGACCAAAATGAAGGAGTTTCCTTAGTGACTAAATAGTTCACTATGTCGGCATGCCATGGATCGATAGAAACGGAAAGGAGTAGTACATCGGAAAAGTTCTCGTTGCTCGGCAAAGAAGATGGTGCATTTGGAAGACATGATAGATGATCAGCAATGAGATTGTCAGACCCCTTTTTGTCTTTGATCGTAAGGTTAGATTCTTAGAGTAAAAGGATCCAACAGATCAAACGAGACATAGCATCGTTTTAGCGAAAAAGTATCTAAGAGCAGAGTGGCCATTGTAACTCATAATATGTGAGCCAATCAAATAAGGTTGGAATTTTTGAGTGCAAAAAATACCGCTAGAAGCTCTTTTTAGATGGTTATGTAATTAAGTTAAGCATCATTTAGAGTCATACTAGCGTAGTAGATAACATGAAGAATTTTGTTGATGCATTGTCCTAAGACCGCTCCAATTGCAGATTGTGAAGAGTCACACATTATATCGAGAGGAAGATCCCAGTTGGGTGAGTAAATGATGGAAGCGGAAATGAGTTCATTTTTGAGATTTTCAAAAGAAAAAACATATTTAGAATTAAATTCGAAGGGAATGTATATTATAAGAAGAGCTGTAAGAGGTCGAGCAATTTTACTAAAGTCTTTCAAAAAGCATCAAAATCAGCGTGTCCAAGAAATGAACAAATGTCTTTGACAGACTTGGGAATGGATATATTCGCAGTTATGCCAACTTTAGCTTTATCTACCTTAATCCCTTTATTTAAACTGACATGCCCAAGGACAATGCCATGTTTGATCATGAAATGGCATTTTCCCTAATTTAACGTTAAGTGTTTGTCCTTGGATCGATTCAGAACCAACTCAAGATGGTGTAAGCATTCGAAAAAGGAAATTCCAAAGATGGAAAAATCGTCCATAAACAATTCAAGAAAGCATTCGATCATGTCGAATGCTGACCATGCATCTTTGGAAAGTATTAGGAGCATTGCAAATGCCAAAAGGCATACATCGATATGCAAAGGTGCCAAAGGGACACGTGAAAGTCATTTTCTCTTGATGTTCAAGAGCGACTGAGATTTAGTTATAACCGGAATACCCATCAAGAAAGCAATAGAATTCATGGCCATCTAGATGTCAAGCATTTAGTTGATGAAAAGAAGAGGAAAATGATCTTTTCATGTTGCTACATTTAATTTCTGATTATCAATGCAAACATGCCAACTTGTTTGAGTACAAGTTGGAAGAGTTCGTTAGCGTCATTCTTGATAATCGTAAGGCCAGAATTTTTAGGTACGACATGAATTGGGCTAACCCATGAACTATTAGAAATGGGGTATATGATTCCGCTATCGAGGAGATTAAGAATTTCTTCTCGAACTGCATCCTTCATTTTTAGGTTAAGCCTTCGTTGTGCATCACGAACTGGCTTGGCATCGTCAACTAAATGGATACGATGTTGAACGAGAGTTGGACTAATTCCCTTTATATTGGAAATCGACCATCTAATTGCTTCTTTGTTTTTTGAAAAATTGAGAGAAGGGAACCTTCTTGATCAATTGTGAGAGTTGAAGATATTATGATAGGAAACGTTTCATTATCACCTAAGTATGCGTATTTAATATGATTAGGAAGGGGTTTGAGTTCCAACATCAAAAGTTGCTCAATCAAAGAATTGGGTTGAAGTTCTTACTCGACTGTGAGGGGTTCAAACGGAAGCACGTTGTCAATTTTGTTGGGCTCGTCTTGAAATGGTTTTTCATATTTAGTCTCACATTCATTGTTAAGGTCTACTATTTTGTTATCAAAATTTTCATGAATGGAGCTATCTTCCAATGTTTGGTCATGTGGTTCGTTTAATTGATTTTCAAGATTGAAGATGTAAAGATCCATAGTCATGTTTCTGAAAGAAATTTACATCGATCTGTTTCAATCATTGATGAGAGCATTTGAATTAGCTAAGAAAGATCAACCTAAAATAAGTGGAATTTAACTCATCAGATTATTTTGGGTTGCGTTTCAAGGACGATGAAACTGACGGGGAATATAAATTGACCAATTTTGATGAGTATGTCCTCAATTTCTCCCATGGGTTTCTTTATTGAATGATCAACAAATTGAAGAGTTACTTTCGTCTGTTTTAGTTCACCCAAGCCAAGTTGCTGGTAAACTGAATAAGGAATCAAATTAACACTTCCACCCAAATCTAGTAAGCACTTATTAATCGTCTTGTCTCCTATCATACATGAGATTGTTTGACATCCAGGATCTTTATATTTCATGAAATTGATTGGGTCAAAACTCGGTAAGTCTAGCAGCTAAGAAAGTTTTCTTGGATACATGAGTGTGTCATTTTTGAGTATTACAAGGCCTTTAGAAATTTAAGTCAGGACTTGTTGAACGATATCAAGAAGATGGATGTTCAGTTTCACTTGTTTGAAAATTTCCAACATCTTTTCCATTTGATCAGAATGTTCTTGGGTCAAAGGCGATATGGAAATGGAACATGATACTCAGTAGGTCAGTTTACTTGAGTAGAAGAAGAATTTGGATTGGCATTTGATTCAATCTTTGGCTCAATGTTTTATTTTGAATTGCTTGTCGTTTTTGAAGTGTCAAGAGGATCTTCCGATAAATTGTATGGATCAACAAATTGATTATTGATTTGTTTGCCACAATGCAAAGTCATGACAGCATTCATTTGGTTTACATTGCTGCCTTGAACAACATGAGCTTAATTGGAGTTCGTGTTTGGATTTCTGGGATTCAGAATTGGCTAACTTGGGAATGTGCCTCATTCACGTTCACTAACAAATGTGGCTAATCGACTCATTTGCATTTCATGTTTAGCAATTGATTGACTCATATTCTGCATGTACGAGGTCAACAAAATTTTCAAATTGCTGTTTGATTAGAGGCTTTGAGTGGTTTCTTTAGCCAAAATTTTAAGACTTTTCTCGAGTGAAGTCAATCGTTTGTCATCTTAGGGAGCAAAATATTGTTGCGGTTGATTTTGGGATGGACGTGAATTTTTTTATTGAAAATGATTAGGTGGAAGGTAGGATTCAAATTACTCGAAAATGCTTGAAAGTTGGGACAAACTAAATTCATGTTGGAATTATTTTGGTTCCATGCAATGTTAGGGTGATTTCTCCGACCAGGATTACACACTGGAGAAAATGGGTCATTCTTAACCTTGTTAAAAGCATTGATTTATTCTATCGAACTAGGACACTGCTCGGCTATGCGACTTGGATCATTGCATTTATAACACATTAGTTGGGAAGCTTGGTTTAATTGGTTGGATGAGAAAACTTGTCGAGATCATTACATCTATTTGAGCTTCCAAAACTCAAGATGATCCTATCAAGTGTGTGCTCGATCGTAAGTAAATGTATTTTTCATTAGAACGTTTGTATTGGGATGATTTTTCGGCCAAGTTTTCAGGGAATTGCCAAGCATCGTCATGATTATGGGCAAGAAAATTTCCTTAGCACATCAATTTAAGCAAGGTTCATGAGCTATTTTCAAGTCTATCATATAAGATTTGGCAAAGGGTCCATTTTTCAAAATTATAGTGTGGACATTTTATCAAAAGCACTTTAAATATTTCAAAATATTTCCCAAAAGGTTTCACTCCTAAATTGATGAAAATTCACAATTTGGTTTTGGACTTTAGTTGTTTTTTCCAAAGGATAGAACTTTCTCAAGAAGACTTTAACAAATTCTTCCCAAATTTTGATTAAGTTCGATGGTACTATATAACCATTTTTCGGCATAATTGATAAGGGCAAATGGAACTAACCGAAGTTTGATTCCATCGTCACATAATTGTAGGAGTTTAATAATTGCATGAACCTGTTTGAATTTTGTTAGGAAAATGTATGGGTCATCATGTTCAAAGTTGCCAATTCAGGAGCATGGCAATATGATTGGAATGTATTTTGAAGTGATTTCCGCTGGGGCTGGTAATGTGATACAAGAAGGAATATAAACTCTAAAGGGAAAGATTCAAAGTACTCGTGCATATGAAGAAGTCAAGTAGAGAAAGAAGTGAGAATCGAGTTTAAGCGAATGAAACGAGGTTTAGAAGGTGAAATGATTTGAAAAATTGTTGTTTTTTATTATATATATATATATATAGAAATATATATATATATATATATATATTTAAGGAAAAATATTTACCAAAAATATTTTATTTTTCAAAAGGCAGATTCGACTTCTGCTTTTTTTCTTGGAATTCGTATTTTAAATTTTTTTTATATGTTTTTGCTTTTTTTAGTTTTTATTTTTGAAAAGATTTTTTTTTGGATTCTTGTTTTTCTAAAAAGAACTAACATAAGCAAAAATGATTGTTTTTGGATTTTTGATTTTTGGATTTTTTTTCAATGGAAAAGATTTAAAGTTTTTTTTAGATTTAAAAGAAAAAAAAGTTAAGTAAAATGTAATTTTTTTACTTTTGGATTTTGTTTTTTTATATATGCATGAACTAATGCAACTAAATGAATTCAAGGACATAATTACAAATTTGCTTATCCTTAGTAGCTCCTACCCAAAATTGTATAATCACACTTTATCTTAGTCCAACTAAATAGTTCTTAGCCAGGTAACAGATAAGAGTTATTGGTGCACTATGAATCACCATAGCAATACAGTGGAAGGTTAATACCTTCACAGATCATTATAATATTTACGAATCACCATAATATTTATATATGGTTATTTCTCTACCGTAGCCTAGACACCAAGATGTTGGATTGTTGAAAGAAGACAACTTGTCAAGATACAATTAAGCCCTAGGTGAGCTCGTGACACCCTTAAGTCTAACGTCTAGCCATTATTATTAGTAAATTCTACGATGATATGAAATTTGTGGGTCAAGGAAGGGGTGATGAAATCCCCCAAACTTATGTGGATTTGGGATTGCCCTTAGAAAATAAAAACAAGATGAAACGAATGCAAAATAGAGATTTACTGTGATTTAGCGATGCAACTATGAATGAATTTTTTTTTTGTTTTTTCTTATTTTTTTTTAAAGTGCAAGCAACCAACAATGCAAAGAAAATAAAAAGAAGTGATAACAGCATGATACTAAAGCATGTAGAATTATTAGAAATATTTTTATTTATGTAGAGATTTTTTATAAGCAATCAAGCACAGTAGTGCACTTAGTTGGCAAGCAGTTTTTTTTTTCAGCCTGAAAATTTGAAAACGAATAATAATTTTATAAGGATAAAACGAAGGCAAGAGCAAAAAAAATTATTTTTATTTTTAGTTGTTATTAGCCAAACAAAACCGATGTAAAAACAAGACAAGGAAATTTTTTTTGTTTTTGTTTTTTTGACAAAAGAAAACCATAAATAGTTAAGCAATATAAACAACCCAATTACTCAACCTAATGACATTAAAATTTGAGCAAGAATTTATTAGAAAGGTTTAATAATATTAACAATAAAATAAAATTTAAAACTTAACCCAATAAATAACTCGACCCAGCCCAATCCCCAAAATATTTTCCTAACTCCATTTCTTCCTCTTCGAAATAAGAAATAAAAAAATGCAATTAAAAGAAATGTGAAATCGAAAAGGAAACGACGACAGCCTCAACTAGATTTTGATCAATTAGTTGATTCAACCAGTAAAAGAATCAGACACCGAATTCAACGCGAAATCGAGAGGTGATTGAGGTATTGCTGCGAATGATTCAGGTGGTAGAATTGGTGGGGGTTGCTCGATAGGTAGTGAAGAAGTGGTCGAGTGATTTGGTTCGATCATTTTGTGTGCTGTGAAGTCATGTGGTGATTGGATTTTTGTTGGTGAAGGATTTTGGTGGTTTCGGGCTTATGGTATTTGGAGATCGCTGGTGTTTGGCGAGTGGAGCGGAGGCAGGTTAGAAGTTGAGATCAGGACTGAAGGTTCTCTAGAGGTCGAAGGTTGTTATAGATGATGATTGTGGTTAGCTGTTCTATGGTTGGTGTGGCAGCGGATGATGTATGTATAGGAGATAGAGTAGGTTATAGGTTTGAAGTGATTGGAGTGGAGAAGATGGTTCAGATATTGATTGTTGTGTGGTATGATGGGTTTGTGAGTTTGTTGGCTTTGAGTTGCAGGTTGGTTTTGCAGGGATTGTTTGTGTAATGCTGGCAGCAGGAGGTAAAGTTGAAGGAATGGTGTAGGAGTTGCTTTAGAGAGCAGTGGATGGCAAGACAATGTGCAGAGAAGGAGTTTGGGTTTCAGGTTGGTAGGAGTTGCTGATGGTTGTTTGTTGGGATGGTTGAGTTTGTGGGAAAATGAAACTGGGTGGTGAAGAGGGGGAAGTAGAGGGGATGTAGGGAAATTGCAGTAGTGGATGTTGAACTGAATGGTGTTGAGTGTGCTGTCAGTGGTGGACAGTTTGACGTTTGGTAGAAGATGGTGATGATAGTGCGGTTGTACACTACAACAAACAGGACCTTTAACAGCGTTTCAATAACGCTATAAAAGCTATTAACAACGTTTTTACATACGATGTATATCGACATGCAGTTATATGTCAGAGATATACAGTGACAAGGAATAAACGCTGTTAAATGTCATTTTTACAGCGTTTCCCCGGTGTCATGAAATCATTTAATAGCGTTTGGTCTAATTTAACGCCATTTTTAAAAACGTTGTTAAAACAATTCAATGGCATTTCTAAAACGCTGTCGAAACATTCAACGGCGTTTAAAAACGCCATGGAATGTTTTAACAGCGTTTCCAAAACGCTGTTAAATTGTATTTGGTTATGTTTTTAAATACGATTTAACGGAATTTTTAAAACGTTGTTAAAACATTAAAGGACGTTTAAAAAACACAGTGGAATGTTTTAACAGCGTTTTAAAAACGCCATTAAATTTTATACAATGCTAAGTCAATTAGGCTTTTTCTACTTTTCTGTAAATTCGATTTCAGTAAACATCAGTCACAATATGTATATATACCACATTTCAAAATTAGCATATTATATCAATACCACATTTCAAAATCAACATATTGTATCAATACCACTTTTTGGACACATATTTGATAACTAACGTACGAAATTTCATAATCAAAATACACAATATTCTTACGCTAAACATAAATAGTTCGTCATCAATAGTTCATAAACAAAAAATAGAAAAAGTGGCAATAGCAAAACAAAAGCAAGTAGTACGTATGTTAAAACCAAAAAGTAGTTCTAGTAGCAAAAATAACTTCGATCCATAACTCGTTGCGACCTTTTTTTGCATCACAGTCATCTATCTACCTTTAAAGCAAAAGAAATTATCTAAAATGATAGTGTAATTGATGTGCATAAGTCTACATCACTACATAACAATATAAAGATGGAGGATGAATGCTTTAAATCTCCTTACAACTCGTTAAAAGATCAGAACGAGCCATAAAATAACAGTTGCTGTAATTAAAACTTTAGTATACATGACGTTAACTTTATAGGCTCAGAAACTTAGCGCACTAAACCATTAATATAATCAATGGACTGGGAGTATTAACAAAACAGTATAATGCAAAAGTATAATGACAACAGTAGAACGTACCTCATCAAATATGACAACATCTCTTCAACCATTCTCAACCACCATATTATCTTCAGTCTCCTGCCCTTGAATAAGTATCAAAAATCACACAGAGCCTGTCAAATAAAAATGATTTATGAAGTTAGACACCCCACCTAGATAGACAAATACAACGATATGGAAGAAAATACAACTGTAGGGAACATACCAAGGTTGCTTCTAGTAAAACATGAACAAAACTTAGCTTAACTATCATGGTCAAAGTCGTGTACAGTCAGGCCTAGACTCAATCCACATGCACCTGTGAATGGTTTTGGCGAATCAATGCGTACCAAACATTATGTTAACAGTATATAGGGAATCATATTTTCATGACTAATTATTCTTACTGACCACATATAAATGTGAGGAGCAAAATATGTTTTTGTTTCATCCAATTATCATTGAAATCTTTTGTGTAATTCAATTATTTGTGCCATTGTTAATTGGGTTTTGTAACATTATTTTGAATTATCAACTATGATAACACAAAAGATCATGTTAAATTATTAAATGGAGCTACATTTACCACAATAAAAGATCATATTAAATTATTAAAATTTAACAAAATTACGGACTTGTTTACCATCCGTAGCTGATCAGACTGGCACACACCATGCAGCAGCACTGTGCAAGCCTTTGGTTTCCCCATGCATGTCTACTAATGTTTACATGCATGCCCCTCTGTCTCACTCCAAGCATGTTCTGGCCATAGATTACACTTGATTACAACACATAACAACATCGTGCATCCCTTACACCCTCATCATCTTGTACTTGTTGCAAAGTTCAGAGCCAACGCATATGGCATCATCTTCATGTAATCTCATACAGCAATTATGTATTGTGCATCAGATTATACAGAATGATCACATCTAACAGATACATCATACAATTATATTTTCCTTATGAAGTTGATTCCTTCATAGATTTTTTTTAATGAAATGCTAAGAGAATTTCAATCTAGGTATTCTTAGAAAAAAGGAACAACAAGGTGTAGGTTTCACTTTTGAAGAAAATGGCATAAACTGTAAACATGTTTTCCCTTCTAATTCAAAAATTCATATATTACATTACATATTACAATTATTATGTAATATAGCCAAGGTACTACATATTGCAGCATTGACTATGATAACCCAGTAAAAGTTTTCAACCAAAATTTATCCAGTGGATGATATCAAAGACAGTACAAAGGGAAACTATAAGATCATAAATTTTTCTCTCTCAAGAGCGAACTTAGGAATTAATGCAGTGGTGAGATATATTTTTAAGTTGATTTGTTTCTTATTTTTTGTAGTTTTATTGTAATTATTGCTGATGTAACATAACAAATAGAACATGTGTTAATGAAAGTGTAGATATGAAAGAATCACCTTGTTGACCGCCAGTATTCACCATATCAGCAATTATTCCAATTCATCATGTCTCAACGGCTCTCTTACTTTGTCTTCCTCCATGTTTTTTCATCGTATCAACATTTTATGTATAGATAGTACTGACGCTTACAGATGCAAACAGAATCAAAATGCTAGGAACCCCATAGGAAGTAGTCAACTGCATCAAACAATAGCAGATATTATATGATGGTACACATAATAGTTCACAAATTTAATGCATTACTTACTTTTATTCTGCATGATCATGGACCTATAAGAAAATTTGAACCTCACCTCCGTAAATGTTGGAAAAATTTACCCAAAGTAGTTGAATTTCCCAAGGTAAGCTAGAAAGGAACAACTGGGTCACTGGGATCCAAGCTAAGTTTCTCTCTCAAACCCTTCAATTATTATGTATACCTCCCTGAAGAAATTTTGTTTAAATGTAATATAATTCGTTAAGACAAAAAATAATAGTGTTACCCCAGATGTGCTTATTTTCTATCTCAAGCAAAGGCATCACCTGAAAATATTTACTCAAAAATATAGATGTCAATCCCATTAAATTACTTAAATCATAAGAATTCAGGAATAAAATTCTCCTATAGAAAGGTCTCATTTCAGGACATCTGGACACAAAGAAAAGCTGCTTTGGCCAAATGATAAAACTTGTTTTACATGTTGCATTGGCTCCCACTGCTTCAGTTCTGAGGACATTTCTGCTAGGTACAACATAACCTCTCCTATAACTTGTACATGTATGGTTTATGTGTAAACAAACAAACACGTCCATGGGAAAAAGATAAAACAACAGTTATTTATCAACGAAAATGTATATAATTGATATTATGCGTAAATAAATTCAAATTGAAATTTTTTGACGGTTAACCTTCAACGGCTGTGGCAACGGTAAAAAATCTTTATAACCATCAACAATGATTATGTTTGGAGATATAACAATAGTTACCGCAACCATAACACTCCTAGATTTAAGTACCGATAATCTAACAATGGTTAAACAGATGAAGAATTCTACTATTAGAAAAGGATGACATTGACAGGAAAAAGGTGTCACAAGCCGTGTAATGCTTTCAGATATCATTGCATATGAATGATCCAGAATACAACAAAATGTTAGGAAACAAGTGAATGATTTAAATAAAAACAGATCAGATAGTCGGGCATACCAGGCTACCGCATAGTACAATGGGCAGGAACAGAATTCGTGGATCGTGCATAATACGCCTTTTTCCTCGTGGTATGAAAAAACCCTATAGCCATTAGTTGTATGTTTGGAACCACAAATGCATACGCATCCATATAACGTAATTCATGCAATCATTGCTAATTTGGGTTATTTAATCAATGTTAGGTGCATTACTGAGTAAGCTGGCTATGCCATGATTATTGGGTATAAACATAAATATTATATACATCTGTCTAGAGAAGAAAATACATAATCATATTTCCTTAAAAAGACTTGATATGTATCACGATATCCAAAATTTAACCCAAATCATAGCATTGCCATCTCAGACCAAGATTTTTCATATCACGTGAGATTGTGATCAAACATGCTGTATCATATTAGTAACTCATTTACAAATTGTATCATGTAGAGGTAATCTAAGAAGAATAGCTTATTAATAGAACTTGGAGGTGATCTCATGGACATGCAGAGCTTACAGGGAGGAACTGGGAGTTATTCTAGCTGAGATAGGTAGTGATAGCTTGTTTAGATGTGGATGAACAGCTTTACAGCGACTTTGTTTTTTCACCAACCTGTTTATTCATTATTGTACCATTTCATAGCATAGTTGTTTACTCTGTAGTTCTTTGTACCTTTTTGTATTTGTTTTTGTTAATATCCGGTTGTACGAAAACTCTACTAACCGAGTTAATTCTATAAACATAGTCAATATTGTATTTGTTTTAATAAATAATATACTTTCTTATAGATACTATTATTATAATATTAATTTTTACGAACTTATTTAATTTTTATAAAACTTAGTTTATTTTTATAAAAACTTGTAAATTTTTAGAAAATTAGTTAACATAGCTAAATATGTATGAAACTTAATGAATTCTCTAGAAACTTAGTTAATATATAGTTAAATTTCTGTTAAACAAAGCTAACTTTTTTAAACTCATTTTTGTAAAACTTAGTTATATTTTGCAGACTTAGTTTATTTAGTCAAATGTTTATAAATCTTAGTTAATTTTAACAACTTAATTATTTTATAAGCTTAGTTATTTTTTAAAACTTTTAATTTTGTTAAGAAAAATTCTATTGGGACATAATAATGGGGATTTTGGGAAAACCATCATATCCTTCACTTTTATACCGTACAACCATCTTGTGTTTGTTCCTTAGGCCTGCAATTACTTTGAATGGCCATAGTTTCGTGTCACTTTTGACTAATGAGTCATTGAATTGCCTTAAAACAAGTCTCTTTGCATCCACACAATAATTGGTAATAGAAATAATTGTAAAAGATACCGGTGCCACTGTTGTCTAACCATGGGAAAAAACATTAAGAATGATGTAAAGTCGGAAGGGTTATTTAATGGTAATTACATTGGAATTTTTCTCTGTTGTATCACAAAATGCCATTCATTAGATATTGATTGTTACTTTCTCTATATTGAATGTTACTTAGTCTTTCTACAATTTTATGAGGACTGATAATAACCATTTATTAGCAAGAAGGCATGCACACATCTCTTTGTTAAGCTATTTTATTAATTCAGTTAAAAGTTATAAAGTGCTAATGAGTCTAGAATTTTAAAGATTTGGCAAAAATTTCATTTTGCAGTTTAACATACTCTATTAGCAACATGTGCAGCTGTTCCACATAACATAATGGGATGAATGAGTTTAGGTTAGAAATGAAGTAAGAATTGTACACTTTTCGCTTTACATTTAACCATTTGATCTTACTTCCCGATATTTATAGCATGTAAATACATATAATTTATTGAAATAAGAATCTATTAAATCTATAATTCAAAACTGAAATCCAGATCTGATTTAATGTTTGGACAGTATGATTTACCTTTTGAATATTGTTTAGAATACCTTGCTTCCAAACAGCAAGTAAGATGTACACAAACAATGTTCTACCTTTAACTTGAGGAGAGCCAAGAAAGCTACATCATTAACTTTGTCCTTTCATCCTCATCACCCAATATATCAATATTAATGTCCTGAAAAGAGAGAGAAAAGAACCACAATGTTAGTTGAAAGTAGCCACAAGCCTGTAAAGTTCACGCGAAAAAAACAAAGGCCATGGCTTACGAACATGAAATATTCAACAGCACAAATTTTGCATGAAAGTCTCAATATGGTAGCCTTACATCACTTAAAATCATTAAAAATGTCTAATAAGGCTCCCAAACATGTATTGCAATTATCTTAACACTTGCAGCTGGTTTGCTTAGATGATTAGAAATAGTAGAGAATAAGAAATTAGTACGCATCACTATAGTTGTAAATTCCTAGTTGATAGCTCAAAATAAAAGATAATTCACCCTCAAACATATGAACCATCACAACCAAGTCTTATGGAACACAATACATTTCTACACGTACATATCTACGTGTTATATAAACAAAAATACCAAAATGGAAAAGGCATTACCATGACAAAGGTGGCAAAGAAGATAACAACATTAAATAAAGATTCCAAAGAAATAGCAACTGTTATATTGATTGACATGAAAAACCCACAGTTTACATCTATATAAATTATACAACACTCATGAATAGTATTAATCTATTTACAACTAATAATCGGTGCATAAATTTATCCCATAAACACTTTGTTATAACCAAAATGTTAATAAAAACTTATGAACATAAACCAACAACACAAACTAGGTGACCGAAAACTACTGACAAACAGTCTCAACCTAATTTAAAGGCCGATGGTTTTCTCTAAATGAATTCATTCCTATAAATTGGAAGCATTCAATCTTCACATATTCGAGTAAGTACATAGATACATATTCAGGATCAAGATGCAATGAAATCTTATTTACTGAAACCAAGCAGAAAAACTTGCTATATCAAGTTTATATAAATTTTGTATATTATTTTATGTTGATACGTCTTGTTGATTAGTTTTTATTATTATTACTATGGGTATGCTAATCTTATTCAAGTCTTAGTTTCTAAGTCACTAATTTTCTGCTTAACTAAACCTGAAAAATAATACCTTTAAATCAAAGAGTGAGGGGTCCACACCTTATATATGGATGTAATCGGGCGACCACTAAGGTAGAGGTAATTGCTTTAATCCAGGTTATCACTGCCATCTCTTTTCTTAAGTGTTAGCCTATTAAATTTTTTGAAAGCAACTCAATCGGTTCTGAAAGATGTCTTCTTCATCAAAGTGGAATTTGATGATATTTAGGCTTAGGGTTTTGTGGAAGAAAATGAATCGAGTGGAAAACGAAGATGGAATTGAAGAGGATAAATATAAATCAATTTAATAAAAGGGCTAGGGATTTTGTTCGTTTGTTTTGGTGTAAGGAAGACTTCGGAAGTGGGGAAAAATTGGGCAGGCAAAGCAAAAATCAACCCGCTTTAGTAAAAATTAGCCTGCCTTTATCCAGTTCTTAGCAGCTCGTGCTACATCGTTGTACAACTATGCCATTAAAGATATATTTTCTTGTAGTGGTAGAAGATGGTTGCAGTGGATTTGAGATGCGGTAGGAGGAAACTTGGTGGTTGTCTTTGGTTTGAGGATAGTGTTGCAAAAGTGGGTTGTCTGGTAGGAAGAAGTGGATGAAGGTGGTTGTGAAAATAGACAGTTGTTTTGGAAGGTGGCAGGGAGAATGGTGTAAGTATGGTTGGCAGTTAATTTGGAAGTTGTAGGAGGTGAAGTAATGTGCAATGGATGTTTTGGAATGGAGATGAAGGTTAGGTAGAATGATGGATGTGCAGTGGCAGTAGATGGAAGGAAGTGGTTTTGGTGCAATGAAGATTGATTAAAAAAGGCAGTTTTGAGTGCAGTAGTTGTAATGGGAATAATGAAGTGGCGATTGTGGTTGAGGTGCAGGTAGAGCAAGGAGGAAGGCAGAAGATGGTCTGTTGGTGAGAAGTGTGATGCTGCTGGAGATGTATTGATTAAGTGTGATGGAAGTAGGCAGAGAATCGTCTTGATTATATTGGAGGAGCAATTGCGATTATAGTAGGTGATCGCTGCTTCAGGCAGCAGTTTGTATTTGCTATGATGTGAATGGTGAGGTAGTTACTATGACGTGATTAGTCTTCTAGAAATAGGCTATGATAGTGGTTTGATGGATGGTGAAGGAGTTGAAGGCAATGGGAGTTTAAATGTAGGTAGTGGTTTTGGTGTAGGGATTGAATGTTTGTAGCCGAGCAGGGGATTGTATGGAGGAGGAGTTTGTGATGATGCAGCAGGGAAGTTGTAGGTAGGTTAGAGGCTTAATGCTGGTCAGTGATGTATGGGATGATGGTGGTAGTATGTAGAAGAGAAAATAAAAAATGTAAAAGGAAATCATAATGCAAATTTAATGGAATTTTAATGTAGATGAAATAAAATATTTTAATGTTTTATGAAATGAAGTGTATATTTTTTTTACTACAAATGTGAAATGCAAAAGAAAACAGAAACACAAAGAGCACACAACTCAAATGAAAGAAAAATTCACTCACAAACACACAACATAGAATTTTTTTTCTTTTTTTTTAAATCCAAATAAAAGCACAAAATGAACACACAATAAAATAAAGAAAAATAATTCGAAGAGTAGAATTAAAATTAAATTGCAAATTCTCAGCAATGGAGCCAAAAACTTGTTGAATAACAATGGAAGTTTCTATCGATTAGGAAGTCGTTGTTAAAAATAAATTATCGTTATAAAATCATAAGCGCATGGCGTACAATTGTAGTATGTATGTGAGAAGGGTCAATCCGTAGGGAATGAATTAAATTTTATTAATACCTAATCAAATTAACCAAAAGTTTTGAAGTTTGTTTTAAACTAGAAAATTATAAAAAATAAGCTAGAGAAAAAGTAAATCAAACCATGACATTAAAGAGCAATTTAGAGGCAAATCCACTTCCAATCATTCATATAAATCAACACAAAATTCATTTATAACTCTGTTTAAAATTTGAAGTAGAAATAATAGATGTGCTTATTATATGTATGATTTATTTGTGCTATTAATTAGCACAATTGTAACAGCCCGCAAATCCTTACCCCTTGAGTCAACACCATTCTACATAAATCAACTCAGGTTGAACAGAAATACGAACCATTTGGGTTAAAGAAGAAGAGGAAGAAGAAGAAAATAGAAAACAACATCAGAATCTAACCATCGCAGCAGAATAAAATATAATAGATAATAGATGATCTTTACACAAAATCAAATATATCAGTTTATATATTACATCATAAGAGTACATCATCACATAACACACAATTGGGCAGTAACCATAACCTGCCCTCATACAACTGAGTACACAGCAAATCAACACAGCAATATATATATATATATATATATATATATATATATATATATATAACAAGTATGAAAGTACGTATCGTCATCCAGCTCGTCCCCTGAGCTCCACAGCATCATATCCTGTATCCTATAATACTCGGTCTGACCCGAGCATTGTAGTTAAATAGCACCCGAGTTAGTCTGGAATACCAGCGTGAGAAATCACACTCAAATTGATTATTAAAGTTTCAAAATCCTTTTGAAAACAAAAGCATCTCGTAAGACCACGCCACAAATAAACATATCGGGTTTTTACCTTACGATAGCTAAAACACTTTCTATTAAAATCCTCTGATATTATAATAAGGTCTATATACAAATACTTATTAAATTAGCCGAAATTTTTACATTCATTAAATTCCAGCTACTAGCCACAGAGTGGGTAATACAAACAAACTCGTAAAAGGCGCGTAGGGAGAATGGATTTCCAACTAATGACTGGGCACTGGGGTACCACCTGTCACAGTACCTGGTCTAGATCAGCGTACCGAAGAGCCACCCTAACTCCCCTGCAACACAAGGCCCGGACTATCCCTTACTGGATAGTCTCGAGTAAAATCACCCTACGGTTGGGATCAGCAACCGCACCACTAAGCCGAAATAAAAAGGGACATATAAACAGGGATGACCTTACCCGGAAATGGGTGCTGCCCACCAAGCCTTGCTGCATAACCCCTGATTTTCAGTCATTCCTGGTTAATGAGGCTTGAGGCTAAGCGTTACCTTTTAGAACATATCCCTTAGAATGCCCATCGTCCATCTGACGATGTTCCGAAGCATTCATCCCTACAAGTCCGTCCCGGGTTCAAACGGAACCGAAGGCACTATTCCTACTACATCCATTTTGGAAATATCCTTAGGATTAGTAGCGACTAGCCCTTGCACTTCACTACTCCATCTTCGAATCCAAACTCGTTTCACCACGAAGACGTACAAACCGGACGAAGTGGTTTTCGAGAAATTAATCCCGATCCCGGTCTCTTCGAAACGATCAGCGCATTTGGTCAATATTGATAGTCGGTTATTTAACTATCAACTGACATTCACAAACATCCATCAAACAATAAATAATCTCCCAAATTATTTATTAACCTCAAAATAGCTTCACAAGATATATTACTATTTTCAACCCTTTGAAAACAGTTTCAAACCATTCTCTTCTCATGGAATGAATTTCCAAATATTTATTTCCACTGAAAACAACCAAGCACAAAAACTTTAGATTTTGAAAATAATTTAAAACTCTATAATATAAATTATCCTTTAGAACATTTAAATTAAATTTACTTTAATGCTTTATCAAAAATATATACTACAGGAATATCTAAAATGAAGCTACTTTATAAAATATAAACTAGATTTTCTCTTTAAAACAAAAACCAAGTCACTTTTAAATAATTACTACTATAATAGATTAAAGAAAATACTAACTTTAGAATTTAAATATTTTAGAAATAATAAATTTTCCAAAACTTGCTTTTTAAAACAACTTTTAAAACCTTTAACATATATTTAAAATTTTACTTTGAAAACATACTTGGTTATCCAGGGAGAATTTCCAATTTCAATCACTTAAATCAATTTCCCAAATTGATTTCCAATTTACTTCATTTGAAATAAATTTTTTTGCTTACTCAATTCATTTCAAAATTCGTTAATTATGGACTTTGTTTTTATTTATTTATTTTCCGTTTGCTTTTAAATCTTTTAACTGAAATATACAAATTTCAGATTTTCCCAATTTCTTCTCTATCCTTCTCAAAATTTAATCTTAAATTTAAAATAAATGCTTTGTTCTTTTAAATAATAACATTAAAGTTTAAAATTCATTAACTTTCTGTTTATTCAAAATCCACTCTTCATATACGGAATTTTATTTATTAGAATTTTAAAATTACTATTATTCTTATCCAATTCATTCTTAATTTATTTAAATTATTTAGAATTATTTTCTTAAAAATTAGATCTTTTATTTTCTTTTCAAAAATCCAATTCTATATATTTAGATAATTCAGAGTACTGAAATATTCATGCAAACTATAGCATTCAATATTCTAATATAATTCATCATATAATGCCAAATAATCACAACAAAGAACATTAAATAATTTATATAAATGTCGAGGAATCCAGTTGAATCCCTCCAACATGTTTCCCTGCATCCACTGATGTTAGCACAATATAAAATACCAATTCCACTTCGAGGTGGAATATCGCGGTATATGGGATTAAATATAATATCATCCGCTATTATACGGTGCATAGGGTCTCATGCGCTATATAATGCGGGAAACCAATCATTCCAAGATGTAATATATACTAAAATATAACACATCAATCAATTTAACCATTCAACCAATTATTTAAATTTAACCATTTAAATTTTAAATTAAAATTCAGTTGAGTGAGATTTACTCACCTTTTACTTAATTTTGCAGTCCATCCAACCCAGCTTGATTTCTTCACGTTTTCAAACCTTGTGTAAACATTAGACTATTTTATTAATATTTGAATTGATCAAACAATTTATTACCACTTAGTTAACTAACAATTTTAATTTAACTAAAATTTGGTTTTTAACTTAATAATTTAATCTTACTCATAATTTCCTTTTGAAACCTTTTTGTGACTAAAATAAATCAATAGGTTATAAACAAAATAATCACTAAAATACATTATCAATAATAAGCTAGAAGATAAATAAAAATATGTATACTTATTTTTCTTTCTGATTCCATATATATATAAATAATTTCAAAATCTTCCCGTTTATATTTCCCTCAGTTTACCTTTAATTTAAATTAGGCTTATTTATTTATTGTTATTATTATTTAAAATACATAAACTATATTTATATAAAATTTTAAAACTAAAATAGATTTTACCTTTTTTTTTAAATTAACTAACTAACTTAGAAATTTAATAATTTAAATTGATGGGAAAAATACCTCACGCGACTACTCGAGCACTGCAGAACCCAAATTCGATGACGCCGATTCTCACCCATGCCCTAAGTGCTCCGGCCCCAAATCGCAACCTCCACTGCCTCGATTCCTCCACTGTGCACGCGATACTATTGTGCGCGCGCGATGCTCCATGTAGATCTGAATTCGAACAGTTCGACTTCGATGCCACAACAATCGAGTCCTCGCCATCGCTCATCACTCACGGGCTTCCCATTACCACACGAATCTCAGTCGCCGTTCCTTCGTATGCTCGCATGCGATTCGCTCGCGTTTCCCTTTTTTTGATTTGAATTTGAAGACGGAAGGAGGAAGGAGGGAGGCTTTGGTCGAATGATTTATGGATTGAACAGAAGATGTAAGGAAGGAAACAAATTCGTTCTAAAAGGAAGAAAGGGATTTCGATCTTTTATTTTTTTTTTAATTTAAGAATCGACTTTCGGTCGAATATGAAAACGAAGGAGATGAATGATTTTAGATCGGCCATTATTTTTTTGAACAAAGGGAGAGAGAGGTTATGCGTTTGTTTTTCTGAATGAAGAAAATGTCTCCTATTTTTAATTATTAAACGAAGAAGCATATTGAAGAAGGTAACACTAGTTTTTAAATCCCTATACGTGATGCTAGCTACAGTATTCAATGCAATTTCAGTACCCATCTTTAAATTTAAATTCAAATTTAAATTGTTGAGAAAACGAAGTCAAGAATCCCGATCACTAAACGAGGCGTGTCGCTATGCGTTTATAATGCTATACCCATATTCTGAATGCGATAGAAAAGGTTACGAGTCCTAGTTCTATCATATGGAGAAGATAGCTTTTTGGGTTCAGTTATAATATTAAATTTTGATATAGGATTAAGTGCGTTTGTATATCGTACGCTCACACAACAACTCCAAACGCTACGAAAATTGAAATCCGATAATAATAAAATATTACAGATCCAATGAAACTGGTTTTATCGAATTCCGAGACTGTGCCTCGAAAGGCTATTTTTAAATATCGATTTAAACGATATATTATTAAAACTTAACAAAACATTCCAAATTCAATTTCAACACTTTTACTATCTTCAGTATTATCAATATAAATTTTACAGACCTTTAAATTATATTTTTACAGGATTAAAATTCCAGATTCAACATCTTACCCAACTTCAAATAATTTAATTTAAAAATTAAATTACCAAATAAAAAGTGATATTTGAATTCATGTTAAAAATTCACTTTTAAATATTTAAAATCAATTTATTATTCCTATTTCCAATGCTTAAAATTTCTGGGTTGTCACATTCCTTCCCTCTTAAAAGAATTTCGTCCCCGAAATTACTAGTTAGGAAGAATGGTCCAATACCCGTTTACCTTTTTCCCAAAACCAAACAGTTTCTAACAATTTTCCAAAACAACCTTTTTATTAAGAACGCCCTACCGCTGTTCCTATCTTTCCAAACTCCTCCCATTAGGTTAATATCATATACCCAACCATTCCAATTTCAATTTGAAACCAAATTTTGAATTATCAAAATTTCTCAAAAAAATTTCTAACTCCCTAAATTTTCGAAAAATTTCGCCAGCGTCTCCTTTGCGCGGCTAGCTCGGTACAACTACAAAATGCCTCTACGGGCTCCCAAGTTCCAAAAGAAAACAAAAGGCCAAGTGGCTATATCAAAAACCTAATCAAATTTCATACAGAAATTTAAACACATACCTTTTTGTCAAGCAATTCAAATTTATCTTCTGAAACCAAAACCTATTTTCCTTTTCCCTTATAATACCTCTATATCCTATTTAGCAATAAATCCAATCACAACATTCAAAAACATTTTATTGACTTCCTTACAAAATGTCAATATTTATTCAACCAAATATTAACTTAGAATATATTCGTAATATCAATTTACAATTAAGAATTCACCATTCATTTCTTAAGTTTAGTATAAGCATTTTATATGCTTCTTATATTTATTTTCACCTTACCACTTTAGTTTATATCTACTTCTATTCAATTCAGTTTTTTCCATTTTCATATGAATTCAATTTATTATTATCTCTGAATATAAAATTTCATCTTCCATTTATAACTGATTCATATCATTATTTTAAATTAATTTCATTCACTAATTTATTTCAATTTCCAATTTGAAATCGTTTGGTCGTTAACAAAAATTTTCCAAAATTTTTCTAAATTTTCTAACTCCCAAAATTTTCGGGAAATTTTGGTAGAGTCTCCTTTGTACGGAGGAGCTTTTGCAATTTGATAAAAGATATAAATATATATACATCGACCCACCCGGTCGGAAAAACAAAAACAGTTCATATTTCCTATTTTTATTGCGTAGGCGTACCTTATTGAGCATTTTTAAGCAAGCGGCTTATTTATTTAGCGGTTAGCGCAACCAAATCCAGCTACACGACTTCCAGGTACCTGTACTTGCTCAATTTAAACATGTAAGTGTAATATATGTGAAGTTTAACAACATTTCACTTATTTGCAATAGTTAAATATATGAATTCTAAAAGCAATGCACACTATACACTTTCCGTAAGCAATTTATATAGTTTTCATACTAGTTCAACTGTTTTCAAGTAATTCGTATACCATTTTCATTAAATTTTCATAGTTTACAACCCACTTGCTTACATTCAGTTCATTTTTAATTTTAAACAAACTCATATTATTTTTATTTGCTTCTATTTTTAATTCATTCACAACCATTTTATTTAGCTCGACACATTCCATTTCAATTTTATTCACGATCCATTCATTTGTGTTTCATTTCTTATCCGCATTCATTTAAAATCATTCTATTAAACTTGAAAACATTCAATTTTTCATATTGTCTCCAAGTTATTTCAATTCCTTAACAATTTAAATGGTTTACAATTATTTATTTAAGAATTTCATTCCATTAAATATTATCTATAACTCACCAAATTTTATTTCGATTAAAATTTATTTTCACTTGATTTAAATCCAACCCATATCATTAAACTTAGTTTAAGTTGACCTCAATTCAACTCTCCTCCATCTATGTAGCTTAAGTTAATTTACTTCAATTTATTCAAATTTTATACATAAGCTCATTTTCATTTTACAAGTAATTTTTTTTCTTTTCTATTCAACTTAATTCTGTCTCAATCAAATCGCATTCTAAATCTACAATTTCATTTGATTAGTTATTATAAAATTTTAATTTTCAGATTCAATTCATTCAATTGATTACAAGGCCATTTTCAATTTTATTCCCACTTATCTGGGTATTATTTGCATACAAAACAATCCCTACTTTAATCTATTTCCAATCATATTTACTTCACTAACAATTCAAGTCGATTTTGATTTATAACTTGAGTTTTATTTCCAAACTTCAATATTAACTCACAAATTCAGCTTCTATTTAACTACATTAGGTTCCATTTACACATTTCATTAACTAATTTATTATCTAATTAGTTCTTCCCTATTTATAATTCAATACTTGATTTTTAATCTCAAAATCTCTTCATTTAATTTTCTTAAGTTCAATTTATTTTATAATTTAAGTCTGGATTTTTATTTTATTTTCCAAAACATCAAACAATATTTATTTGAGTTTTCTATTCCACTTTTGAATTTATAAGTCACAACTTATTATTTTACACATTTCCATTCATTCTAGACTTGAATATATTCATCCTTTATTTTTAACTCAAGATTTACGCTTATTTATAGCCCAAGTATATTTTTATTCCATGGATTTTTATTCTTTTATAAGTTATTCTAATTTATTTATTCCAACTTTTTTTATTATCCAACTTACTTCCATTTATTTAAGGATCTAATTCCATTCAATAACTCAACTGAATTTTTATTCCAATTCAATTCTATTTTAACTCAGATTTATTTAATTTATTTCGATTCAATTTTCTTCCTCAATCTAAGTTAATTTTATTTTTAACTTTCACTTTAAATTTAAATTCCAACATTCAAAGCTCATATTTCATTCTTGATTTAAAAATTGTCTCAATTTATAAGCTTACAACCTATCTCATCGGGATTTTAAACACTCGGCTTTTGGTTTCAAATCATTTTGAAATCTCTAACATCTCAAATCACACTTCTCAAAAATTTAAACCAATCCTGGTTTTTATCCCCAACAAATTTCCTTTGAAATTTGCAAAAAAAACTAGCTTTTCTAAACAAATCAATTTTTTGGCAGCAATCCGTCACTTAGAAACTCGAAAATGAATACTGATGATGCTGCGCAGTCATCACCAGGATTATTTTCCAGCGACTGAAGTGAGCTCAATGCTATATCCCTTTCCAAAATTTATTTGAAACAATTTCCCTTCAGAAATACTTCTAAAACAATAATGCTATTATTTGTTTTCAAAACACTTCGAAAAGCACTTCCAAGATCTCCGAGATTTTTAAATTTCCAAATCCTGCTTAAAACAATTTTTGACTATAATTCATTTGTATAGTTTATGCTTATCCAAGTTCTCATTTGATTATATTTCAATTTATAAATCACGTTTCTAATTCATATTTATAAATTCCATTTTATAAATGGATTTATTTTCTTAACCTTTGGTTATATTTTAAATTTCTAGTTAAATTTCCACTCGACAATGATAATAATTTAATATTTGTGACGACCCGAAATTTTTAAGCAATTTAAATTGGAATATTTAATTGATTTTAATATTTAAAAGTAAAATTTTAACTTGAATTCAAATATCACTAATTATTGATAATTAAAGTATTGAATTAAATAATTTGAAGTTGGATAAAATATTGAATCTGGAATTCTAAGCCTATTAAAAATAATTTGAAGGCTTGTAAAATTTATATTGATAACACTGAAGATAATAGAAGTTGTAAAATTGAAATTAACAGTGGTTTGTTCAGTTTTAAAATTTATACTGTTTAAACTGAATTTAAAAGTAGCCTTTCGAGGTGCAGTCTCGGAATTCGACGAAACCAGTTCCATTGGGTCCATAATATTGAATTAATATTGGATTTCAAATTTCATATTGATCGGAGTTGTTGTGTGAGCGTACGATAAGTAAACGCGTTGAAAATTAACTATATAATTATTTGTATAACCTAAGTCAACAAACAGATATTCTTTTCCATCAGCCGAAAATATATCCACATCAAAACTTTTCTTTATTTCTGCATGCAGCCTTTCTTTCAAAATCATGTTTCCCTTTCTTAGAACATCACGCAATCTTCCTCTGCAAAAATTTAAAAACGCAATCAATGATGGTCGCCTTCTTTCGGAAGCAAATCCTGATGAAATCTTTCCCTCTCCTCATTATCAAAACGCGTTTCCTCTTTCCATTTCCTTATTCAATTAAATTGACTCAGAGCAAATTGAAATCGCACGAAAAAAATAAAAATAAAACAGGAGAGCGATTGAATTCAACCGCATTCATTTATATAGGGGGAAACTCGATCGTATATCGAATGGGAACGATGAGCACTCTCATTTGCTCGATTTTGAAATCGGAAAAGGGGAGGGGCTTTGTTCAAATCGAGCGAAATCGAGAGGTTCGATCAATGATTCGGCGACGTAGTCATGATAGGAGTTTAGGGCATAGGCTCATGGCTCTCGAGTTCGGCTAGTAGAGAGGGATTCGATCTATCTAGTGTTGTGAGCGAGCGACGTGGTACGGCAGCAGTTGGGAGGCGAGGTGAATACGAGCATGATGTCTGGGGGTTGTGGAGTTGTGATGTGTTCGTTCGTTTTCGAACGCGACTGAAGCTCGCGTGGTACTGTGGGTTGTGATGGGATTCGAGTGGTGGTGGGTTCGACGGCTCGTCGATGGGCCCGCGTGGTGTTAGGGTTCACGTTTGAGTTCAACTCCTTCGGCAAGGTTCTCTCACGTGTGCTGCTGTTGAGCAGGAGCTCGTGTTTTCGTGTGATTAAGGTAATTTATTTATATAAGAAGTTTGAATTCAGTTTAAATTGGAATGTATGAATATATAGGTTAGGAAATTTATAAGCAGCAAGGTATAATTCTTTTGTTTCCCAATTTATATACATAATAAAAAATTTAACTGGCAGTTAACTTAATTTGTAATTAGGGTGAAAAGAAAATACAGAAAAACTGGAAAAGTAATTTAAAGTTTGAGGGGGCAGAATTTTAAATTTACCGGTCTATGTTGAAATTTTTTTAGTAAGATGATTGGTTTGCTATTAACATATTTAATTTATTTTAGTTTCTAAAACTAATTTATTAAACGAAAATTAGTTTAAATAAAATTATTTGTTAATTAAATTAAATTCAGCAAATGGAAATTATTTGTTTGATTTATTCGAATATTAACAAATGAATCCAATGTTTATTTAAGGTAAAAAGTCATGAAAACGGGTTGAGACGATAATGGACTGCAAACAAAAAGCAAAGGTGAGTTAATCTCATTCAGCTAAATTAAAATTAAATTTAAATGATTAAATTTAAATAGTTGTTTGAATGGTTGAATTGATTGATGTGCTATAGTATGGTATATTTTGGAATTGGCATATTATATTGTGCTAACATCTATAGATGCAGGGAAAACAGGCTGGAGGGATCCAACTGGACCCCTCAACATTTATTTAAATTATTGAATATTCTCTGTTGCGATTATTGATATTCTATGATGAGTTATATTAGAATATTGAATGTTATGGTTTGATTGGATATATTTGAGTATAATGAATTACCAAAAATAGATAAATTGGATTTTTGAAAGAAAATAAAGGAAGTAAATTGTAAGCGAGATAAATATAGAAAAGTGAATAAATTAAGAATGAATTGAAAAAGAAATAGAGGTGATGCAAAATACTAATAAACAACTTCGAATATAAAAAGAAAAAAAGGATTTGAATAAACAGTAATTAATGAATTGTAAAATTATGTGATATTAATTTAAAGGAATAAAGAATTAATTTAAAATTTAAAATTTAAAATTTATTTAAAAGAATAAAGAAGTAATTTGAGAAATCTAAATTTGTATTTCAGTTAAAAATATTTTTAAATCATAATTAAGGATTTAAATCTGGAGTTAATGGAATTTGGAATAAATGGGGTTAACTGGAAATCAATTTGGAAACTGATTCAAGTGTTTGGAATTGGAAATTTCAAGAAGAATGTGAAGAGAAGTATATTTCTCTGGATAGCAAAGTACGTTTTCAAAGTAAGTTTTTAAAATAAAATAAAGGTTTTAATGTTGTTTAAGAAAGTATGTTTTAGGAATTTATTATTTCTAAATATCAAAATTCTAAAGTAAATATTTATTCAAATTTATTACCATAGTAATTATTTATAAAAAGCGACTTAGTAATTCTGGTTTAAAAGTGAAAACCTAGTTCTATATTTTATAAAGTAACCTTATTTTCAAATATTCATATAGTATATATTTTAGCCAATTATTGAAGTAGTCTTAACTTAAATGTTTTAAAGTAAATTCCAAAGTAAGAATTTTATTTTAATCCATTATATAATAATTATTTAAAGAATGATTTGATATTTTAAAGAAGAAAATCTAATGTATAGTTATAAGGTAACCTTATTTTAGTTATTTCTAGAGTATTATTTTAAATTAAGTATTAAAGTATTTTTTTTCTAAATTAAATGTTAAATATATTTTACATAAAGTGTTTTTAAATTATTTTAAAAATCTAAAATTTTGTGTTTGGTGATTCCAATGGAAATGGAAATACATGGAATTTATTCCGAGAAAAGGAAGATAGTTTGAAACTATTTTCAAAAGAATTGAAAACTGGAAATATATCTTGTGAAGATATTTTTGGGATTAATAAATAATTCGGGAAATTATTTATTATTTGATGGATGTTTGTGAATACTAATTGATAGTTAAATAACTGACTATCAATATTGGCCAAATGCGTTGATCGTTTCGAAGAGACCGGGATCAAGATTTATTTCTCGAAAATCACTTCGATCCGGTTTGTACGTTTTTGTGCAAAACGAGTTTGGATTCGAAGATGGAGCAGCGAAGTGCAAGGGCTAATCGCTACTAATCCTAAGGATATTTCCAAAATGGATGTAGTAGGAATAGTGCCTTCGGTTCCGTTCAAACCCGGAACGGACTTGTATGGATGAATGCTTTTGGAATATCGTCAGGTGGACGATGGGCATTCTAAGGGATACATTCTAAAAAGGAAACGCTTAGCCTCAAGCCTTATCAAATGGGAATGACTGAAAATCAGGGGTTATGCAGCAAGGCTAGGTGGGTAGCACCCAAGCAGGGTGAGGTCATCCCTGCCTAGATGTCCTTTTTTATTTCGGCTTAGTGGGCGGTTGCTGATCCCAACCGTGGGGTGATCTCACTCGGGATTATCCAGTAAGGGGTAGTCCCGGTCTTGTGTTGCAGGGGAGCGGGCGTACTCCTCGGGACTGTGATCTAGGCCACGTACTGTGACAAGTGGAACCCAGTGCCTAGTCATTTGTTGCAAATCCATTCTCCCTACGAGCCTTGTACGAGTTTTGTTTGTATTACCCACTTTGTGGCTAGTAGCTGGAATTTAATAATGTAACATTTTCGGCTATTTTATAAGTATTTGTATATAGACCCTATTATAATATCAGAGGATTTCTATAAAATTGTTTTAGGTATCGTAAGGTAAAAACCCGACATGTTTATTTGTGGCGTGGTCTTACGAGATGCTTTTGTTTTCAAAGGATTTTTGAAACTTTAATAATCAATTGAGCGTGATTTTCTCACGTTGGTATTCCAGACTGACTCGGGTGTTATTTAACTGTAATGCTCGGGTCAGACCGAGTATTATAGAATACAGGATATGATGTTGTGGAGCTCAGGAGACGAGCTGGATGACGATACGTACACCCGTACTTATTTACATACATACATATATATATATATATATATATATATATATATATATATATATATATATATATTTCGCTGTGCTGTTTAGTTGTGTATCCAGTTGTTTATTATTGATGTTGAGTTGTGATTGATGTACTTTGATGATGTAATATATAAACAGATATATTTGTTTTGGTGTTAAGATATGTTAATATCTATTATATTTTATTCCGCTGCGTTGGTTAGATTCTGTTGTTGTTTCTATTTTCTCCTTCTACCGCTTCTTCTTAAATCAAAATGGTTTGCATTTTTGGACATCTAGAGTTAATTGATGTAGAATAGTGTTGACTCAAGGGGTATGGATTTGTGGGTCATTACAGTTGGTATCAGAGCATAGGTTAGCGATAACCTTGGCTCTGGTGGGAATTACTCATCGAAATAGAGTCAATAGTACTCAAGACCGAGTTTGAGCGTATTATTAGATATGAGCGTGTATTTGTTAGTGAATATAAAATGATTTTATATTGTGTTGATTGGTTTATTGAGTAGTTTATAGATTCTGGTCAATACGAGTAATTAACGTTATTGATAGGGATCTCTAAACACTTGAATAGAACAATTTGACACAGTATTGTTTTAAAGTAGGGTAAATGAAATAATTTTACCCAAATTATTTTTTTATATAAAAGATATAAATTTTTGTGAAGTATTATAGTATTTGGATGCTTGATTGTTAAGGAATGATAATATTAAATTATCAACACTATCATGTAGAAATTGAATAAGAAATTGAAAACTTATAACCAAAGTTGAAGAATAAATTTATATAACAAAATGGAATTTGAAATATAGATTATAAACGTAATTTATAAATTGAAATAAACTTCATATACAAATGAGATTTGTTAATGTAAACTGTAAAGGTGATTATAATTTTGGAATAGAATTCCAGAGAAACATTTGAAATTAAAATGAGATAAAATTCCAAAGAATGTTTGAATATAGATTTAAAGGAATTGCAATTTGGAATTTTTGGGAAAAATTTAAATTCTTTGGGTTTGAAAACGGTTTGCAAAGGGTTGGAGGAATAATATTAATATTTTGGAAATATTTTTGAGTTGTATTTGAAATCTTGTGAGATTTGGAAATTAAAAATATTTGAAATGTTGTTAAAGAGATAAAAGCACTAAACTCTGTCAGTCGCTGAAAAATAATTCCGATGATGATCGCGACATCATTGGTGTTAATTTTCGAGTTTCCAAGAGAGGAATTGCTACCTGAATGTTTTAAATTGGAATTGTTTGCGAACTGGGTTTGGTTTTGGAATTCAAATGGATAATTGAATCTGCCAAAGGATTTTGGATGTAGTTGATTTCAAAAGTGGTTTTGAAATTTTGGGAAATTGTTTAAACTCTGGAATCTTATTTAAAAATTGTTTATGGAAAAAAAAATTGGCTAAATAAAATGTATAAGTTGTAAAATGTGAATGGAATTGATTATAAATAGATAAAAGAATGGATATAAATAAGTTTGTGACTTATAAAATTTAGAAGTGAAATAAATAAGCCAAAATAAAATTGATTTGAATATTGCGAAGTGAATGAAAAATTCAAAACTTAATTATAAAATAAATTGACCTCCAGTAAAATAGTTAAAGTGGTTTGAGATAAAAATAAAATATTGGGAATAAACCTTGAATAAACATATTAATAATTAATTGGTAATGAAATATGGAGATGGAACTTGAATTGGTTAAATGAAAGTCGAATACCAATTTAATGTGGCAAATGTTTAGTTTGCAAATAAATTATGGAATGAGTATTCAATGTAACCAATATGAAATGTTCCAAGATAAATAAATGGATTCAAATAAAATGAATGAGAATATAGAATGCAAAATAAATTTTACGGAATCTATTAAAATGAAATCGAATTAAGTATAGATTGAATTGGTATCAATTCAAATTAGTTATAAACTGGAATGAATATTCTTTTAAGTAAATATTTTTGAACTTGCACAAAAATAATAATTGTCTTTTGACGTAAACGAGATTGTATAAATTATATGGGTTAACAGAAGCCAATAAAATTGGTTTTTGAATCAATTGTAATAAATATGAGCTTGTTTGGATGAAAAATAAATTGAATGTAAGTATGAAGTGTAAATGAATTCAGCTTGGATTGTCGGTGAATTGAATATAATTGGAAGTATGAAATTCAAAATGGTTGACTGAATAAACTAATTTAAACTAGTTAGTAGATGAAATTGGTTGGTAATTGAAATCATATTAAGGATTTAAATTGGAAAGTGCTTATAAAATATATATATATATAACTTGAGTTTTAAAGTTGAAATAACTTAACAAAAAATAAAATAACTTAAGTAATATTTGAATAAAAGCTTGATTTAAGTAAAATTATGTAATGGTTGTGTCGAGTTTTATGAAATGATTTTTAAAAAAAAACTTGTTTGGTAAATGAAATGAAATTAGTAATTGATTTAATTAACGTAAGCTATATTAATGAGAATGTGACTTCGAAAAAATGGGAGTTGGATTGCTTTTGGGATTAATTCATTTTAAATGAGTTTGTTTGGACTAAGAATGAAATTGAGTTAAGTAGAGAGTGGTGTAATCATTTGAATTGAATAGGATGGTTTGAATATGGATTGAAAGCATTTAAATTGTTGGAGCCTAATAAATTTGCTTATGGTAAGTGTTTAGTGGATATTGCTTATTTACGTATGTGTTTAGCTATTGAAATTAAGTGGAATGTTAATAAGCTTTGTATATTTGTCACTTGCATGTTTAAATTGAGTAAGTACAGGTTTTTGGAAGCCGTTGACTGGTTTTGCCCGCGCTAAATGCTAAAATAAATAAGCCGCTTGCTTAAAAATGCTAAATAAGGTAGGCCTACGCAATAAAAATAGGAAATATGAACTGTTTTTGGTTTTTCCGACCGTGTGGATCGATGTATATATATTTATATCTCTTGTCAAATTGCAAAAGATCCTCCGTACAAAGGAGACTCTGCCAAAATTTTCCGAAAATTTTGGGGAGTCAGAATTTTTTTGAATCTTTTGAAAATTTTCACTAACGACAAATAATATATATTTGTTAAGCAAATAGAATGATAACCGAATGTTGAAATCTAATTTGAATTGTATAAGTAAAGTAAGATGAACTAAAGATATTGTTCAGAGAAATTAAAGATAGAAAAGTTTGCAAACAAACTTTTATTTGAGGTGTAAAAACAAATTAGTAAGTGGAATTAATTTAAGGAATGATTAATCGAATACTGTTTGAAATGAGATGAATTGGACTCAATATTTTGAATTGGAAGGTGAATTGAAATCAAGAAAAATTGAAAATGAAATTTGGATAAAAGACGAGAATAAGTATTGGGATTTGAAATTAGTTCGCAAATTGAAGCAAATTGAATTTATTTGGAATTGGAATACAAAAAGATTAAAACTGGAAGTTGTGGCAAGGGAAAGTGTGAATAAATGAATAACAATCAAAGTAAATGTGAGTAAAAAGGGAAATTGATGTAGTTGATAATCAATTGGAGCAAATACGTAGGATGTACATATATTATTTTATTCGCATAGCTATAGATTCGAGTATAGAATTTCGAGGTAATTTTACCGATCCGAGTTTTTTCACTCGATTTTCGACGGCGAGCCTGGATATGGATTTTGATTGATTCTGGAAATTCTCTATCATAGTTATGACTATGCAAGGAGAATGACGATTTCTGATCAAGAAACCAGATCTAAGTCCGCATTAGGAAGTCGGGTGGACGATACTAGTTCGGAAGTGAAATTGTGTGATCAAGTAGGCGATCAGATTCGGTATTGCGTACGAAATGATATAGGTACATCATACGGGCTTAAATGAAACAAATATTGAAAATGAGGAAAAGAAGTCAATAAAATGTTTTTGAATGTTATAATTGGACATTATTGCTAAACAGAATATACAAGTGTGTTAAGACAAAGAATAAATGGATGTTTTTGAGTTCAGAAGATAAATTTCAATTGCCCGACCAAAAAGGTATGTGTTTAAATTTCAGTATGAATTTGGATTGGGATTTTGATCTAGCCACTTGGCCTTTTGTTTTCTTTTGGAGTTTGGGATCCCGTAGAGGCATTTTGTAGTTGTACCGAGCCAGCCGCGCAAAGGAGACGCGAGCGAAATTTTCGAAAATTTAGAGAGTTGGAAAATTTTTGAGAAAATTTTGATAATTTAAATTTGGATTTGAATTTAAAATTTGAATGGTTGAATAAATAAAGTTATTTGAAAACTATGGAAGGTTTAGGGTAGTTGGTTGAAGTAACAGTGGGTCTTTAATAAAGGATATGTTATGACAAGCTGATAAAACTGTTTGTTTTGGAAAATAGTAATGGGTATTGGACCATTCTTCCTAACTAGTAATTTCGGGGACGAAATTCTTTTAAGGGGGAGGAATGTGACGACCCGAAATTTTTAAGCAATTTAAATTGGAATATTTAATTGATTTTAATATTTAAAAGTAAAATTTTAACTTGAATTCAAATATCACTAATTATTGATAATTAAATTACCGAACTAAATAATCTGAAGTTGGATAAAATATTGAATCAGGAATTCTAAGCCTATTAAAAATAATTTGAAGACTTGTAAAATTTATATTGATAACATGAAGATAATAGAAGTTGTAAAATTGAAATTAACAGTGGTTTGTTCAGTTTAAAAATTTATACTGTTTAAATTGAATTTAAAAATAGCCTTCCGAGGCGCAGTCTCGGAATTCGACGAATCTAGTTCCATTCGGTCCGTAATATTGAATTATTATTGGATTTCAAATTTCGTATTGATCAGAGTTGTTGTGTGAGCATACGATAAGTAAACGTGTTGAAAATTAAATATATAATTATTTATATAACCTAAGTCGACAAACAGATATTCTTTTCCAATGGTCGAAAATATATCCACGTCAAAACTTTTCTTTACTTCAGCACGCAGCCTTTCTTTCAAAATCATGTTTCCCTTTTTTAGAACATCATGCAATCTTCCTTTGCAAAATTTTAAAATGCAATCAATAATGGTCGCCTTCTTTCGGAAGCAAATCCTGATGAAATCTTTCCCTCTCCTCATTATGAAAACGTGTTTCCCTCTTTCCATTTCCTTATTCAATTAAATTGACTCAGAGCAAATTGAAATCGCACGAAAAAAAATAAAAATAAAACATGAGAGCGATTGAATTCAATCGCATTCATTTATATGGGGGGAAACTCGATCGTATATCAAATGGTAACGACGAGCACTCTCATTTGCTCGATTTCAAAATCGGAAAAGGGGAGGGGGTTTGTTCAAATCGAGAGGTTCGATCAATGAGTCGGCGACGTAGTCGCGATAGGAGTTTAGGGCATGGGTTCGTGGCTCTCGAGTTCGGCTAGTAGAGGGGGATTCGATCTATCTAGGGTTGTGAGTGAGCGACATGGTATGGCAGCAGTAGGGAGGCGAGGTGAGTTCGAGCATGATGTCGGCGGGGTTGTGGAGTTGTGATGTGTTCGTTCATTTTCGAACGTGACTGAAGCTCGCGTGGTACTATGGGTCGCGATGGGATTCGAGTGGTGGTGAGTTCG
Organism: Allium cepa; assembly: GCA_030765085.1. Lineage (NCBI taxonomy): Eukaryota > Viridiplantae > Streptophyta > Magnoliopsida > Asparagales > Amaryllidaceae > Allium > Allium cepa. The sequence goes on from CM060940.1 coordinate 859,828,194, forward strand.
ACGACTCGTCGATGGGCCCGCGTGGTGTCAGGGTTCGCGTTTGAGTTCAACTCCTTCGGCAAGGTTGTCTCTCGTGTGCTGCTGTTGAGCAGGAGCTCGTGTTTTCATGTGATTAAGGCAATTTATTTATATAAGAAGTTTGAATTCAGTTTAAATTGGAATGTATGAATATATAGGTTAGGAAATTTAGAAGCAATAAGGTATAATTATTTTGTTTCCCAATTTATATACATAATAAAAATTGTAACTGGCAGTTAACTTAATTTATAATTTGGGTGAAAAGAAAATACAGAAAAACTGGAAAAGTAATTTAAAATTTGAGGGGGCAAAATTTTAAATTTACTGGTCTATCTTGAAAAAAATTAGTAAGGTGATTGGTTTGTTCTTTAACGAAAATTAGTTTAAATAAAATTATTTGTTAATTAAATTAAATTCAGCAAATGGAAATTATTTGTTTGATTTATTCGAATATTAACAAATGAATCCAATGTTTATTTAAGGTAAAAAGTCATGAAGACGGGTTGAGACGGTAATGGACTGCAAACATAAAGCAAAGGTGAGTTAATCTCATTCAGCTAAATTAAAATTAAATTTAATTGATTAAATTTAAATAGTTGTTTGAATGGTTGAATTGATTGATGTGCTATAGTATGGTATATTTTGGAATTGGCATATTATATTGTGCTAACATCTGTAGATGCAGGGAAAACAGGTTGGAGGGATCCAACTGGACCCCTCAACATTTATTTAAATTATTTAAAATTCTCTGTTGTGATTATTTGATATTCTATGATGAGTTATATTGGAATATTGAATGTTATGGTTTGATTGGATATATTTGAGTATAATGAATTACCAAAAATAGATAAATTGGATTTTTGAAAGAAAATAAAGGAAGTAAATTATAAGCGAGATAATTATAGAAAAGTGAATAAATTAAGAATGAATTGAAAAAGAAATGGAGGTGATGCAAAATACTAATAAACAACTTCGAATATAAAAAGAAAAAAAAGTATTTGAATAAACAATAATTAATGAATTGTAAAATTATGTGATATTAATTTAAAGGAATAAAGAATTAATTTAAAATTTAAAGTTTTAAATTTATTTAAAAGAATAAAGAAGTAATTTAAGAAATCTAAATTGGTATTTCAGTTAAAAATATTTTTAAATCATAATTAAGGATTTAAATCTGGAGTTAATGGAATTTGGAATAAATGGGGTTAATTGGAAATCAATTTGGAAACTGATTCAAGTGTTTGGAATTGGAAATTTCAGGAAGAATGTGAAGAGAAGTATATTTCTATGGATAGCCAAGTACGTTTTCAAAGTAAGTTTTTAAAATAAAATAAAGGTTTTAATGTTGTTTAAAAAAGTATGTTTTAGGAATTTATTATTTCCAAATATCAAAATTCTAAAGTAAATATTTATTCAAATTTATTACCATAGTAATTATTTATAAAAAGTGACTTAGTAATTCTGTTTTAAAAGTGAAAACCTAGTTCTATATTTCATAAAGTAACCTTATTTTCAAATATTCATATAGTACATATTTTAGCCAATTATTGAAGTAGTCTTAACTTAAACGTTTTAAAGTAAATTCCAAAGTAAGTATTTTATTTTAATCCATTATCGTAATAATTATTTAAAGAATGATTTGGTATTTTAAAGAAGAAAATCTAATGTATAGTTATAAGGTAACCTTATTTTAGTTATTTCTAGAGTATTATTTTAAATTAAGTATTAAAGTAATTTTTTTTATAAATTAAATGTTAAATATATTTTACAATAAAGCGTTTTTAAATTATTTTAAAAATCTAAAGTTTTTCGTTTGGTGGTTCCAGTGGAAATGGAAATACTTGGAATTTATTCTCAGAAAAGGAAGATAGTTTGAAACTGTTTTCAAAAGGATTGAAAAGTGGAAATATATCTTGTGAAGATATTTTTGGGATTAATAAATAATTTGGGAAATTATTTTTTGTTTGATGGATGTTTGTGAATACTAATTGATAGTCAAATAACCGACTATCAATATTGGCCAAATGCGTTGATCGTTTCAAAGAGACCAGGATCGAGATTTATTTCTCGATAACCACTTCGATCCAGTTTGTACGTTTTCGTGGAAAACGAGTTTGAATTCGAAGATGGAACAGTGAAGTGCAAGAGCTAATCGCTACTAATCCTGAGGATATTTCCAAAATGGATGTAGTAGGAATAGTGCCTTCGGTTCCATTCGAACCCGGGACGGACTTCTATGGATGAATGCTTTCGGAACATCGTCAGGTGGACGATGGGCATTCTAAGGGATATGTTCTAAAAGGTAACGCTTAACCTCAAGCCTCATCAAATGGGAATGACTTAAAATCAGGGGTTATGCAGCAAGGCTAGGTGGGTAGCACCCAAGTAGGGTGAGGTCATCCCTGCCTAGATGTCACTTTTTATTTCGGCTTAGTGGGCGGTTGCTGATCCCAACCGCGGGGTGATCTCACTCGGGATTATCCAGTAAGGGGTAGTCCCGGTCTTGTGTTGCAGGGGAGCGGGCGTACTCCTCGGTACTATGATCTAGGTCACGTACTGTGACAGGTGGTACCCCAGTGCCTAGTCATTAGTTGGAAATCCATTCTCCCTACGAGCCTTGTACGAGTTTTGTTTGTATTACCCACTTTGTGGCTAGTAGCTGGAATTTAAAAATGTAACAATTTCAGCTATTTATAAGTATTTGTATATAGACCCTATTATAATATCAGAGGATTTCTATAAAATTGTTTTAGCTATCGTAAGGTAAAAACCCGACATGTTTATTTGTGGCGTGGTCTTACGAGATGCTTTTGTTTTTAAAGGATTTTTGAAACTTTAATAATCAATTGAGTGTGATTTTCTCACGCTGGTATTCCAGACTGACTAGGGTGTTATTTAATTGTAATGCTCGGGTCAGACCGAGTATTATAGAATACAGGATATGATGCTGTGGAGCTCAGGAGACGAGCTGGATGACGATACGTACTCCCGTACTTATTTATATATATATTCCGCTGTGTTGTTTAGTTGTGTATACAGTTATATGTTACTGATGTTGAGTTGTGATTGATGTACTCTGATGATGTAATATATAAACAGATATATTTGTTTTGGTGTTAACATATGTAAATATCTATTATATTTTATTTCGCTGCGTTGGTTAGATTCTGTTGTTGTTTCTATTTTCTCCTTCTACCTCTTCTTCTTAAATCAAAATGGTTCGCATTTCTGGACATCTTGAGTTAATTGATGTAGAATAGTGTTGACTAAAGGGGTACGGACTTGCGGGTCGTTACAATATTATTCTTCCTAACATCCAAGCAACCATATATTATCTAAAATAGTTTACAAAAACTTTTCTTTATATCAAAATATATCTTTGGGTAAAATTATTTCGTTCACCCACATTTAAAACAATACCGCGTCAATTGTTCTATTCAAGTGTTTAGAAACCCCTTCGATACAGTTGTCCAGACTGTGCCGACGAAGGTTCATATGCCACTCAATAAACCAATCAACACAATATAAAACCATTTTTATATCCACTAACAAATACGCGCTCATATCTATTAATACGCTCAAACTCATTCTAGATTACTACGGTCTCTAATTTAAATGAGTAATTCCCACCAGAACCAAGGTTTTCACCAACCTAAGCTTTGATACCAACTGTAACAGCCCGCAAATTCGTGCCCCTTGAGTCAACACCAATCTACATAAATCAACACAAGTTGAACAGAAATACGAACCATTTGGGTTAAAGAAGAAGAGGTAGAAGAAGAAAATAGAAAACAACATCAGAATCTAACCATCGCAGCGGAATAAAATATAATAGATAATAAATGATCTTTACACAAAATCAAATATATCAGTTTATATATTACATCATCAGAGTACATCAATCACATAACACACAATTGGGCAGTAACCATAACCTGCCCTCTTACAACTGAGTACACAGCAAATCAACACAGCGGAATATATATATATATATATATATATATATATATATATATAAAAAGTATGAAAGTACGTATCGTCATCCAGCTCGTCTCCTGAACTCCACAGCATCATATCATGTATCCTATAATACTCGGTCTGACCCGAGCATTACAGTTAAATAACACCCGAGTCAGTATGGAATACTAGCGTGACAAATCACACTCAAATTGATTATTTAAGTTTCAAAATTCTTTTGAAAACAAAAGCATCTCGTAAGACCATGCCACAAATAAACATGTCAGGTTTTTACCTTACGATAGCTAAAGCACTTTCTATCAAAATCCTCTGATATTATAACAGGGTCTATATACAAATACTTATTAAAATAGCCGAAATTTTAACATTCATTAAATTCCAGCTACTAGCCACAGAGTGGGTAATACAAACAAAACTCGTAAAAGGCGCGTAGGGAGAATGGATTTCCAACTGATGACAGGCACTAGGGTACCACCTGTCACTGTACCTGGTCTAGATCAACGTATCGAGGAGCCACCGTAACTCCCCTGCAACACAAGGCCCGGACTATCCCTTATTGGATAGTCCCGAGTAAAATCACCCCACGGTTGGGATGATCAACCGCACCACTAAGCCGAAATAAAAAGGGACATCTAGACAAGGATGACCTTACCCGAAAATGGGTGCTGCCCACCAAGCCTTGCTGCATAACCCCTGATTTTCAGTCATTCCCAGTTGATGAGGCTTGAGGCTAAGCATTAACTTTTGGAACATATCCCTTAGAATGTTCATCGTCCACCTGACGATGTTCCGAAAGCATTCATCCATACAAGTCTGTCCCGGGTACGAACGGAACCGAAGGCACTATTCCTACTACATCCATTTTTGAAATATCCTCAGGATTAGTAGCGACTAGCCCTTGAACTTCACTGCTCCATCTTCGAATCCAAACTCGTTTTTCCACGAAAACGTACAAACCGGATCGAAGTGGTTTTCGAGAAATTAATCCCAATCCCGGTCTCTTCGAAACGATCAGCGCATTTGGCCAATATTGAGAGTCGGTTATTTAACTATCAATTAACATTCACAAACATCCATCAAACAATAAATAATCTCCCAAATTATTAATTAACCTCAAAATAGCTTCACAAGATATATTTCTATTTTCAACCCTTTGAAAAAAGTTTCAAACCATTCTCTTCTCATGGAATGAATTTCCAAATATTTATTTCCAATGGAAACAACCAAGCAAAAAAACTTTAGATTTTGAAAATAATTTAAAACTCTTTATTATAAATTATCCTTTAAAACATTTAAATTAAATTTACTTTAATACTTTGTTAAAAATATATACTACGGGAATATTTAAAATGAGGCTACTTTATAAAATATAAACTAGATTTTCTTTGTAATACAAAAACCAAGCCACTTTTAAATAATTACTAATATAACAGATTAAGGAAAATACTAACTTTAGTATTTAAATATTATAGAAATAATAAATTTTCCAAAACTTGCTTTCTAAAACAACTTTGAAACCTTTAACTTACATTTAAAAATTTACTTTGAAAACGTACTTGGTTATCCATGGAGAATTTCCAATTTCAATCACTTAAATCAATTTCCCAAGTTGATTTCCAATTCACTTCATTTGAAATAAATTTCTTTGCTTACTCAATTCATTTCAAAATTAGTTAATTATGGACTTTGTTTTTATTATTATTATTTTCCGTTTGCTTTTAAATCTTTTAACTGAAATATACAAATTTCAGATTTTCCCAATTTCTTCTTTATTCTTTTCAAAATTTAAATCCTAAATTAAAATAAATGCTTTGTTCTTTTAAATAATAACATTGAAGTTTAAAATTCATTAACTTTCTGTTTATTCAAAATCCACTCTTCATATACGGAATTTTATTTATTAGAATTTTAAAATTACTATTATTCATATCCAATTCATTCTTAATTTATTTAAATTCTTTATAATTATTTTCTTAAAAATTCTCTCTTTTATTTTCTTTTCAAAAATCCAATTCTATATAATTAGATAATTCAGAGTACTGAAATATTCATGCAAACTATAACATTCAATATTCTAATATAATTCATCATAGAATATTAAATAATCACAACAGAGAACATTAAATAATTTAAATAAATGTTGAGGAATCCAGTTGGATCCCTCCAACCTGTTTCCCTGCATCCACAAATGTTAGCACAACATAAAATACCAATTCCACTTCGAGGTGGAATATCACGGTATATGGGATTAAATATAATATCATCCGCTATTATGCGGCGCATAGGGTCTCATCCGCTATATAATGTGGGAAATCAATCATTCCAAGATATAATATATACTAAAATATAACACATCAATCAATTTAACCATTCAACCAATTATTTAAATTAAACCATTTAAATTTTAAATTAAAATTCAGCCGAGTGAGATTTACTCACCTTTTACTTAATTTTGCAGTCCATCCAACCTAGCTTGATTTCTTCACGTTTTCAAACCTTGTGTAAACATTAGATTATTTTATTAATATTTGAATTGATCAAACAATTTATTACCACTTAGTTAACTAACAATTTTAATTTAATTAAAATTTGGTTTTTAACTTAATAATTTAATCTTACTCATAATTTCCTTTTGAAACCTTTTTGCGACTAAAATAAATCAATAGGTTATAAACAAAATAATCACTAAAATACATTATCAATAATAAGCTAGAAGACAAATAAAAATATGTAGATTTATTTTTCTTTCTAATTCCATATATATATAAATAATTTCAAAATCTTCCTGTTTATATTTTTCTCAGTTTACCTTTAATTTAAAATAGGCAGATTTATTTATTGTTATTGTTATTTAAAATACATAAACTGTATTTATATAAAATTTTAAAACTAAAATAGATTTTACCTTTTTTTAAATTAACTAACTAACTTAGAAATTTAATAATTTAAATTGATGGGAAAAAATACCTCACGCGACTACTCGAGCACTGCAGAACCCAAATTCGATGACGCCGATTCTCACCCATGCCCTAAGTGCTCCGGCCCCAAATCGCAACCTCCACTATCTCGATCCCTCCACTGTGCACGCGATACTATTGTGCGCGTGCGATGCTCCATGTAGATCTGAATTCGAATAGTTCGACTTTGAGGCCACCACAATCGAGTCCTCGCCATCGCTTATCACTCGCGAGCTTCCTATAACCACGCGAATCTCAGTCGCCGTTCCTTCGTATGCTCACCTGCGATTCGCTCGCGTTTCCCTTTTTTTGATTTGAATTTGAAGATGGAAGAAAGAAGGAGGGAGGCTTCGGTCGAATGATTTGTGGATTGAACAGAAGATGGAAGGAAGGAAACAAATTCGTGCTAAAAGGAAGAAAGGGATTTCGATCTTTAATTTTTTTTAATTTAAGAATCGACTTCCGGTCGAATATGAAAACGAGGGAGATGAATGATTTTAGATCGGCCATTATTGTTTTGAACAAAAGGAGAGAGAGGTTACGCGTTTGTTTTTCTGAACGAAGAAAATATCTCCTATTTTTAATTATTAAATGAAGAAGCGTACTGAAGAAGGTAACGCTTGTTTTTAAATCCCTATACGTGATGCTAGTTACAGTATTTAGTGCAATTTCATTATCCATCTTTAAATTTAAATTCAAATTTAAATTGTTAAGAAAACGAAGTCAAGAATCCCAATCACCAAACAAGGCGTGCCGCTAGGCGTTTATAATGCTATAACCATATTCTGAATGCGATAGAAAAGGTTACGAGTCCTAATTTGATTGTATGGAGAAGATAGATTTTTGGGTTCAGTTATAATATTAAATTTTGATATAGATTTAAGGGCGTTTGTATATCGTACGCTCGCACAACAACTCCAAACACTTCGAAAAGTGAAATCCAATAATAATAAAATATTACGGATCCAATGGAACTGGTTTTATTGAATTCCGAGACTGTGCCTCGAAAGGCTATTTTTAAATATCGATTTAAACGATATATTATTAAAACTTTACAAAACATTCCAAATTCAATTTCAACACTTTTACTATCTTCAGTGTTATCAATATAAATTTTACAGACCTTTAAAATATATTTTTACAGGCTTAAAATTCCAGATTCAACATCTTACCCAACTTCAAATAATTTAATTTAAAAATTAAATTACCAAATAAATAGTGATACTTGAATTCAAGTTAAAAATTACTTTTAAATATTTAAAATCAATTTAATATTCCAATTTCCAATGTTTAAAAATTCTGGGTCCTCACAACAATTTAAATCATTAACTCTAACACACCATTCAAACCCATTTATCAACTCTCGTGAACATGACATGAAATTGAAATCTATTTTAAGTATGATCTATTTATTATTAATTAGTAACATTGACATTAACTTTTGATTCTAACTTAACTTTCACATCAAAATCACTTATGCAATCGAGAAAATAATTTAATTTTAATAGAACATGCATAGCCTATTTGAGATGTCAATATAGGCTATCAAAATTCACTAAAAAGAGACATAAACCATCATCATTCAAAGTTTCCATTAAGCATAAACGAGTGATCACAAATGAAATCATAATGTTAATTTAATATGTTTCACGAGGGCTTTACTACCCCTAAATTAAAGGAGTTTAACAACTCATTTTTGAAAACATGTTAACATAAAATGATTTCAACAATGAGAACTAATTAAAAGAAAAGAGTGCTAACTACTTGCAAGAAATAAAACTAAACTAATTTAAAGAATTAAATCTATGCTACTAAAATTAAACCAGAGAAACATAAACAAAGAAAGAGAGAGCACGGAATAAAAGGAGCATGAAAAGAAGGCATAAATAAAAATTGCATGAAAGTAAAAATCAAGTTTAAGTAGCCATCAAAGAAATTTTTACCTAAATTTGATATGTGGCTACAATATTGCATGAAAAGAAAATGGTAGTTACATGAAACATAAGGGGTATTTATACATGCTTAAAGCCCTAATTCATATTTTAGGGTACTGCCTAAAGTGCCATTGAGAAAGTGTATCCTCCATGTTATCCTGCCTTTTGGCAAGGCCGAGACACCAAAAAATTAACTAGAAACGAAAGGAAACTCTGCCCGAAGATCAATTAAACATAGATTCACTATGTATACTGGTAAATTTGGTCCGAGTCCTAATTGAGCTACAATTGACAAGACACGACAAGCAAAGCTATAAGAGCCAACGTTTCGAATTTCAGGTCGATCGAAGTTCGTATGCCCAAGATATGAATCGATCAAGGTCCATGAGAAGCACATTATGTTCACACCCATATATTTCGTATCGTTCCATTTCGTATTCATCGGTTCGTATCCATCGGTTAAGCATCGATTCGTGTCCATTGGTTAATCATCGGTTCATATCCATCAATAAGCAACACTTTCAAATCGATTTCGTCCATATGTATTTTGTACCAGTCTCATCATCAACTCAATTTTTATTGATTAGCCAACGATCGATACGAAACATGCCACTAAAGTCATTGATACAAAGGATGTGTGGAATGATCAATACAAAACAGCATCCAGGTCATCGATATGAAATGCATGGGTTCGTATCGATATGAAGCAGTTACAAACAATCGATACGAAAAGAATACTCCAGATTGATATGAACAAATCATGTAAAAGTGGAAGACTCGGTCACTTGGCATGAAAAGTAGATCGATCCTAGAATATAGCACCACGTTACCTGATCGCATCGATACAAATTGTATCGATACAAACTTGGTAGCCTTTTGCAAATAAAACTTGGATCGATCAAAACTCAAAATCTACAAGTCCAAATGCTACAAAATTTTCACAGGAGCTTGCGTACCGCCTATACTTGGTCTATGATCGATCTCGACCCAAATGCAGGTGTTTTTGATCGATATGAAATGAGTGTGTATCGATCGCGGATCGATCCCAATCAACATCAGATCGATCTGGTGGGCCTACCCATGTGAGAGAAGGAGTCTTCCAAGATTTGAGCCAGATATTTGCAGCCTATACCTATAAATAGCGACCCTGGAGCTACGTAAAATGGACTTTTGGCTTCTCTACGATGTCACTTTACCGAAATCACTTCTATATTATAGTTATGTTGTTGTGATCTCTTGTAATTAGCGAGTCAAATTCAATAAACATCAGTCATTTCATAGTGGACGTAGGCAATATGCCAAACCACTCTAAATTTGCGTGTTTATGCATTTTTTCTTATCTGCTAATTTGTGTGTTTGTTCGATCTGCCTCATTTTACATTTATTTTCTTCATTTTATCTCTTCAAACATATCCGAAGAGTGTTGTGCCCAAATTTGGTACAAACGCTTTGGTGATTTCACTTAGAAAACCCAGCTTTTCTCCTGCTTGTTGGATCTTCTGCCGATATTGGATTGCAAGAATCTAAGGAGAAGATCTAGATCTCACGCCCAAAAGTTCTTCCATCCTATATAGATTTGCACCAAATTTAGGAGAGAACTTCAATATTCACCATGGTTGCTACCAGAACTACCTCAACCGCTGCAGATCCATAAGGACAGGATAGGCAGAACACCGCACAACTTCCCTCTACAACCAGAATGCCGTCGGACCTTCGGATCCACAAGGCCTTGTCACTAGGGAGGAATTTCGGCTACTGATGCAAGAACTGACTCAAAGCTGCCGGCAACTTACCCTGCAGCTCCATGACAACACAGAGTTAACCAATCGATTGAACAATGAAAGACGAAGGAGATCCAAAAGGGATCAGGCTTCCTACTCATACATTGAAAGTTTAGCTTCTTCTGATTACAATCACACATCCATGTGCCCATGGCAAAATAGAAGCTATGGCTATTGAATATCAGGGCACTTTGAATCTTGGACAATCAAGAGTTGTTCCGTCAACCAGCCATCAGTCCGGACCCTCCTCCCAAGGAGAGACGGTTCCTTATCACACTACTAACAACCGCGCTGCTGTCGCTGCTACTGAGTTGGGAGCTAACACTTGGAACCGAACGGATCCGAATCATCGCCAACGTTATTATAACCCTAAGCCTTATGTTCCCGAAGACCTAGAGCTAAGGAGGTGAGATATGGACAGTTGACCATGCCCGGCCCACCCTCGCATTGTGGAACCTGACCACACCTTGGCTTAGCATAGCCACAATGTCCAAATGCCAGACATCCCGACAATGATCCGTCAGATGATCCGTGAAAACCAAGGCCTCACCAATGACGACCGAGGAATCTCCCGGTGTCATACCCCTTTCGTCGATGACATCCTATAAGCAGAACTACCTCGGCTATTCAGAATGCCAACTCTACCTGTTTACGAAGCAAGTTCTGACCCTAACAAGCACATTTTGAAGTATGAATGGTTGATGAATTCTGCATGGGCTGATAATGCGGTCAAATGCTGAAGTTTTCCAATCTCTCTACGAGGCATCGCGACTATATGGTTTACTCGCCTACCACCCTGATTTATCTCATGTTTCGACTAGTTCGTAATGAAGTTTGTTGAATAGTTTCGCATGCATGTCACAAGCCCCAAAGATGTTAACACCTTGTCCGGTGTCACTCAAGCTCCCAGAGAGACATTCAAACGTTACTTGGAGAGGTTCCACGCTGCATTCGTTGAGATAGTAACCCTAATGACAATTCCATTTTGATGGCATTGACTAAGGGGGTCGATCTCGATTTTGAATTTGGCACCGGTTGGCCGGAATACCCCCTGCATCATTGGAACATTTCTATTCCAAAGCAGCTCAGTTCTTAAGAAGAGAGGATGCGAAACAGTCTAGGAAAAAGGATGACGCGGGGACCAGTGCGGAAGGAATCCAAAGCAATGCCACTGTGAAGCAAACCGAAGAAAGTTTCGAAAAAGTGCAGTTTAATGTATGGAACAAGCAGAATCAGCAGAAAGGTGATGGAAATCAGGGTAGAAAGCGGGATCAGAATAGTGGACCATGACATAGAGCTCCCATGTTTGATACGTATACTTCTTTAAATACATCTCTGGAAAATGTGTACTTGGAAACTTGTAATACTGTCCAATGTAAGAAACCTGCTCCGAAGCAATCATCAGAGAAGTAGATTCAGACTGGGAAGTTTTGTAGATTTCATGATAGTTATAACCACAATATGAACGAATGTCGTCATCTACAATATTATTGAGAAGTTGATCCAAGAAAGAAAGTTGGAGTAGTTCGTTCGGGCGCCGCAGTCTGGAGGTACGGGACCATCAAATTAAAATCAAATACAAAATCAGGTTAGACCGGAGGAACCCGCTCATACCAACATGAGGTTAGTGATTAACACTATTAGTGATGGTCCTAATCCAGCAAATCGGAGCTGGAGGGAAATTGTGTCGTATGCCAGCTCTATTAGGCATGTGAGCTTCGAATGTTGCAATAAATTGAAAGACGGGGATTCGGCCAAGCAACAGAAAACAATGAAAGACGATATCGTATTTCGGGACAGGGATGCCGACAGAGTCGAAGCCCCAACCATTGATCCGCTAGTCATTTCAGCTCAGATAGATCCTGCTTGGATTAAGAGGAACTTAATGGACAACGGAAGTTCAGTGAACATACTCTTTAAGCAAACCTATGGTCAAATGAAGATGGAAGCGAAGGATTCGAAGCCTTTTCAGTTTCGTATTCATGGCTTCAATGGAAGTACGACTATACCTAGTAGGATGGTGGAGCTACCAATGGAGTTGGGAGTTGGAGAACGTCGGAGAGTCCGGATATTACAGTTTATTGTATTTGATATAGACTCACCGTACAATGCTTTCTTAGGCCACTATCACCCATTGGTGTCTAACTTTGAAATTCCCTACTGATAATGGAGTTGGAGTCATTCAGGGAGACCGGGCTGCTGGAAGAGCCTATTAAATTGCTAAGTTGCGGGAAGCGCTGCGAAAAGAAAAGGGTAAGGGCGTAGAGGAATCTCCCTACGTTTGCTTTGCGGAGAATTGACGGTCAACGCCTGGGTCAAGGCGCGGGCACCACAACCAGTTCCCAAGAGATCTTAACCTAAGAGATATTGAAAGCGAGGACAAAGTCAAAGACAGTCAGACCTCTCCATTAGAGCTTACGGCCGATGTTCCGATAGATAATGACGACGATTCTAAAATGGTAAAGATTGGATCTCAGCTAAGCCAATAGATGAAGGAGGAATTGGTCAAATTTCTCTGGAAAAACCTCAACTTGTTTACCTAGACGCACTCTAACATGTGTGGGATCTCATTGGGCATCGCGAGCCACACATTGAATATTGATCCGCGACATGTCCCGGACGAGGAAAAAATGCGTTGTATGGATTCAAAGAGATCTGCCGCCCTTGAAGAAGAGATGGATAAACTCAGGTCGAACGAGTTCATCCGAGACGCGTTATATCCAGAGTGGGTGTCCTACCCTGTACTTGTCAGGAAACCTAATGGGAAATGAAGAAATTGCGTTGACTACTCAGACTTGAATAAAGCCTACCCTAAAGACAGTTTTCCACTTCCCCGAATTGTCGACTTGTAGACTCAATGGTCGGACATTAACTCTTACCCTTCATGGATGCATACTCTAGCTATAATCAGATACCCATGCACCTGGCTGATTAGGAGCATACCAGCTTCGTCCCCGATCTGGGAATTTATTGCTACAAAGTCATTCCATTTGGACTCAAGAATGTTGAAGCAACCTATCAACGGCTAGTTAATTGAATGTTCGCTAACCTGATCGGGAAAACCATGGAGGTCTATGTGGATGTCATGCTTCTGAAGTCATGATTCTTCACCAATCATATCAAAGACCTGTAAATGATGATCAACATCCTTCAAGAGTACAGGATGAAACTCAACCCGTTGAAGTGTCGCTTTGGGGTCGCGTTTGTAAAATTCCTTGGATTCATCGTTAATGCTCGAGGAATCGAAGCCAATCTCGAGAAGATCTGGGCAATTAGAAATCTAGAGACTTCAAGATCTATAAAGCCAGTTCAAAGCCTCAATGGGAAAATAGCAGCGCTGAGCAGGTTCATTTCAAAATCCATCGACAAATATATTCCCTTCTTCAACCTAATTAGAAAAGGGAAATTGAATTTTGAATGGACTATAGAATGTGAGGGTGCATTTCGAGCACTGGTTCAACACTATCCACACCACCCATTCTTTCAAAACCTATTGATCATGAGATATTGTATATCTACTTGTCGGTGTCAGAAAACACAATTAGTGCTGCCTTAATTCGGGAGGAGGACCGGATACAACAACCAGTCTATTACATCAGCAAATGACTGATCGGAGCAGAGAGAAATTATCCGAAGTTGGAAAATTTGGCTTACTGTCTTGTCATGGCCTCGAGGAAACTCCATCCGTATATTCAAGCTCATCCTATCACTGTCTACATCGACCAACCGTTATGACGGGTCCTTGCGTGGCCTGAGATGTCTGGTAGGTTACTCAAGTGGAATATCGAGCTAAGTTAGTTCGACATCGCTTACACACGAAGGTGAGCTATTTAAGGACAAGTCCTAGTAGACTTCATCGCAGAATTCACTATCCTGGAGGACTTTCCCAAAACCAATAAATCTCCCAAATACGCCTGGAAGCTAAATACTAATGGTGCATCAAATGACCACTGCTTAGGCACTGGGGTTGTGCTCAAAACTCCTGAAGGTCGATCTATATACTATGCTTTAAAAGTTTGATTTCCATGCAATCAACAACGAGGCCGAATATGAAGCCCTGCTCGTCGGACTAAAGCTTGCCAGAGATTTAAGAATTATTGCTGTAGAGATTTACTGTAATTCATAATTGATCGTGTGTCAAGTTTGGGGGGAACACCAGGCCAAAGACCAAAGACTAACCACTTATCTCGCTCGGGTCAAAGAAATATTGATTCAATTCGATTATTATGCCATCTATTGCATACCCTAAGAACACAATCAGAAGGACGATTCTCTGGCAAAGTTAGCTAGCACCGGTGAGGCACAACAAACGGGGCTCATTCCCATTGAGACACTATCTTCCTCGAGTATTAATTGAATGGAGACCAATTGGGTACTTGAAGATGTATATGATAAGGAATCATGGATAACTCCATTCTGGAACTATCTCCAGCATGGAACCCTGCCAGAGCGCAGGAGTGAGAAAAGAAAAGTTCTTTGAAAGGCTTCATAGTTCGCTCTTCAAAATAGGGTCATGTATAGAAGAGGGTACTATGTTCCTTTATTCTGGTGTATCACCCATGATGAAATCAAACGAGTATTACATGATGTGCACAAAGGAGAATGTGGTGATCGCACCGTAGGGCAGGCTCTTGCTAAGAAAGTGCTTCGATATGGTTATTATTGGCCGATGGTAAATCGCGACACATCAGATTATGCCAGGAAATGTGACAAATGTTAGAAACATACTTGGATCCCAAGATCCCTGCCTACCGAAATAACTCAGATGGTCAGTCCATTACCATTCGTAATATGAGGCATCGACATTGTTGGGTCTCTACCCCTAGCTAAAGGTAGCACGAAGTACGCCATCGTTACAGTTGATTACTTTACCAAATGGGTGGAAGTCGAGCCCCTTGCTACTATCACTATGAAGAAAGTGATCAACTTTGTTGTATGCAATATTTTATGTCGATTTGATCTCCCACATACCATCATCACTGACAACAAAGCCTAATTCGATAGTGTCGAATTCAAGAATTTTTATCAGCGATTTCATATCCATAAGAAGTTACCCTCGAGCGAATGGAAAGGTTGTAACTGTTAATAAAATTATAAAGTCCATTCTAAAGAAACGATTGGAAAAAGCCCGGGGCAAATGGATCGATAAACTTTCTATGGCCCAATGGGCATATTAAATAATCCATAAGTTAGCGACCGACCATACTCCATTTTCACATTCCTACGATTCAAAAGCCGGTATTCCAGTCAAGTTGAAAGGACCTTCTCATCATGTGACATATTCTGATCCGAACAAATGCTATATTACTTGCTGAATCTCTGGACTTATTAGATGAGAAGAATGAAGAGACCGATTTGAGGGCAGCCGCGTACCGAATATGAGCCGCCCAATTGTACAATGCCAAGGTCCGACCCCGAACCTTTGAACTCGACGATCTCGTCCGTAAGAGAATTTACCTAGTCCCTTCGTTTATGAAACCAATGTGGGAGGGACCGTATGTTATTGGATGAAGACTCGGAGATGGCACATTTAAATTATAGACCATTGATAGTCTCACTTTGCCGAGAGCCTGGAATAGCGAGAGCCTTCGTCGCTACTACACATATCAGGCCATATTTATTCATTCAGTCTGCTTTTCATTTACATGTTGTTTATGCATTACAAAATTTGAATTTGTAATAAGGCAACTGACTTTGCCACATTTTCTTATTTCAGCAATAAAATGCAATCTCTTCGAGCTAGAACAGTGATTCTTAAAATGCGTCATGCGACCATCACAATGCATGAAGAGCTAAGATCCACCCTACAATGGGATTTATTCAAATAGGGAGTGACTGTGATACGATCGGTCACTCTCTAAGTAAAACATGATCTTGGGGCAAGCCATCACACTGAAGCCAAAAAAGGATTGATACATGACAATCCTCTAACTAACTTCGGCTCCCAGAGTGCAAGCTGGAGTATAAACTTACAAATGCGGGATCGAAGAGGGTGGATCGATCCACTAAATGTAAACCAAGTCCAAGGAGGATGGATCCATCCATCTAACGACCTCACTTGTTAACTCAGGGTAAATATGACTCGACCATCCACGATCCTAATAAATCTATCGTTCCCAAAGTGCGAACAAAATCCTAAAACTCAAGACAGATGTGATCGACTGTCTGTTAACCGACTTCAGATTCCCAGAGCACGAACTGAAGTATAAACATCAAAATGGGTGTAACCAACCACCTATCGGCTAACTCCGAGTCCACGGAGTGCGGACAGAGTATAAACATAAAATGGGTGTGATTGATTACCCATGATTCAATTTAAGTCCTGAGAGTGTGGACGAAATTCTAAATATCAAACAGGAGTGACCGACCACCTGTAAAATACTTAAGTTTCCATAGCACAGACATGCCTTTAAACATTAAACTGGCATGACTGACTGCTAATGTACAAGTGCAATCCCCAGAGTGTGTATGCGATTATCAATAGATGAGTGAGTGTGATCCGACCACTTGAACTCGTCACGTTTTAGCTTCGCTTTAACTAGGCTGAGCTCGATTTATCGAAGGCGAAAAGCGACTGTCGACCGACCGTTTCAATGTATCCCAGGGACTGGGGGCAAAACTCAAGTTCTAAGCACTGATCGAGATAATGCAACAACGGGACTTGACTTAACGTTCGGTTATGATCTAAAGGCATAACTTTGGGACTTGACAACTAAATTCAGGTCCAATTCAGAGACTAAAGCTTTACAAGTACATTAAGTGGAAGTTCGAGCACTGAAACACTTAAGCAAATAAACAAAAAACTGTAATGGAAACAAAATGGAATTTTATTTCAAATTTTCTTTTAAAAAAGAAGGATAAATACAAAAATTATTCCAAGAAATCCTACTGGTGTAGGATGATTTCACCCAAGAGGGGGGTGAATAGGGTGATACTATTAATAATAAAAATTTAATATGGAAATATATAAAATAATTGCAGCAAAGATAATAGTAGAACAATTAAAGCAGAAATAGAACAACACGGATTTACCTAGCTTCAGCAAAACCCTGCCGACATGCTTCCCCTAAGGTATCTACTAGAAATTAAGTAGTCAGATGCTTACACACGTACATTTGCGACACCCACTATCAACTAATCTAACTCTACGCTCAAAACCCTGTCACAACTCAGCCACTGAGTTGCGAATTCTCGAACTACACCATCTTAATGCGTCCCTTAGTCACACGACTAAAAAATTACTAAAATTTGAAAATAAATTACAAATAAAAATAACTAAAACAAAACTAGAAAACCTAGTTTAAACTGAAATTCCCAAAGTATATAAAGATGCTGGCCCAATTTAAAATTAAAATAACATCCCCTTTTTCTTGTTTATGTCTTCGGTTCGTATCCTTTACTCTGTGTCTGCTTCTTTTTTCTTTGCTCGAAAATGTTCGACCCACTTTAAAAATTTTAGGGATTCTGTAAATTGAATTATCCGATTCTAGTTGATCGATCAAATTGATATTTTCGCATTTCTTTGTTGATCGATCATCTTGTTTTGACTACACTCAGCTGCTTCAATTTGTCAAGTTCGATTTGAATAATCCTGGTATGTAATATCTTTTATGACTCAAGTTGATATGCTTTGAACTGATGCTTTATAATGCCAACGATGATTGGATTTTATTGGGTTGAAAAACCTAAACCGATGTTCCTATTTTTCGAGTTGAATTCTTCAATTATTTTTTGCTTGGCCATATGATTTTGCTTTGATGCTTGTGATATATTCTGCCTTCTTCAATTCGTATATTTTCTGATGTGTTATGCTTGATTACCATAGCTTTGATTTTGACTTGTTCGATTCTTTGCCTTGGTCACCATGGATTTGATTTTGGCATAACATGATTATTGACTTGTTTGAAAATCGCTACCCTGATTTGAAATTGCTAACGTGGTTTTTGTTCGTGCCACTGGAGTTTACTGCAACTCTGTAAACAGCTTTCCTGTTATTTTGACTACTTGCTTTCATGTGTGTGTGATTCTCTGAACTGGTTCCAATTAAAGTATGGTTGCATTGTTATTACGGTCTTCATGAATCTGAATGTGCTTGTGTACTTCATGGTTCAACTGAACTTTGTTTCATTTGAGTTTCTCTTCACTTGTTCCTCTTGGAGTCTTCATTTGGTTATTGCATACCTGTCTAGTTACTTCGAGTTAAACTTGAGTCTGTCCTTACTTATGTCTAATTGCATTGTTTGCTTCGAGTGGTCTTGTCTTTGTTGCAATCCTCTAGTTTTCTATCTTGATAGTTCTAGTTCATCTTGGTTTATGCATTTGTTGAATCTTCATTGATCTTCATATATATTCATGTACACTTGGAGTCTTGGAAGTATTTTATACTGGCTTCATTTCCAGTTGCAATTTGTTGAGCACCATGTATATACATAAATATGTGTTTGTGTGTATGTGTGTTGTGCATTTTCATTTATCTACCTAGCTTGGACAATCGTGTTATGGTAATCATGTCACTTTGAAACTGTCCATCTCATTGGACCTTGTATTCTTGAATCTAGTATGGTTGTAGTTTTGGGTTTCCAGTTTCCTCTGAAGCTTTGCATTCATGTTAATTCATATGCGTTATTCATGTTGAAATGCACTGAGTCATTGCATCGATATACGCGTATATATGTTACAATTTTGGTCTCTATTTCAATTTGGTCTGGTTCACTTTGAACTTCTGATCTAGTTTATTTCTGGTTCATTTTCATTTTGACCTTTGCATATTTGAGCATGTTGAACTTATGTTAATTTGGGACTTCATATATACATCATTTTTTTGCAGTCTTCTCTATTTATATCTCCATGCTTTTTAAAACTGCTCTGCCCAGTTTGTCCACTGCTTCATTAAGTTCATTTCTTTAATCATGTACGTGAACTTGTCTCTGGTGCAATTTTTATATTTTTGTTCGTTTTGTTCTTTTGATTAATGGTTTCATGTGCATTTTCATATTGCTTTGACTCCACTGTCGAGTCTGTTCTCATGTGTACGCATTTTTGCACTTGATAGCATGGTTTGGTTTTGGTTTCTTGTAGCATGAAAATTTGCACTCGACAATTTTGTGATGTTTTTGTAATGCACCTGTGTTGAATCCAGCTTATGGATCGGGTTTGACCTTGTGCTCATGTCGTGATTTTATTTGTATTGCACTTGAGTTGAGCCAAGGTTTTGGTTGGGTTTGATCTTATGCTCACCAATCCCTTCAGTTTTATCAAGTATATATTGGTGTGCATGGCTTTGTGGCATGCACAGTCATACACTATGCATGTCACAAGCTGTTCGTGTAAGATGAATTCAAAAATAAATATGATGACGAAAAAGCCAAATAACCGAGGTATATAATATTTTCAAAAACAAATTTTATTTTATACTACAAAAATATTTCTTTTTCAATTTTGCTGCGTCGGTGTTTATTTTGCAGATAATTTAGATACTGGATTCAAGCTGGAATAGAGTTGAAGATCAAATATGAGTGAATGAGTGATATGTAGTGAGGTGCACACTGTAAATTGAAAATTCTAATGTAATCGAAATTGTATTATAATTGAGATTGTGTATATATAGTAAGAGCTCAAATTTGTACTATTAAAAATTGTAATAAAATATTTGTTTGAATAAAATATTTGTTTGAATAAAAAATTCTGTGTTATTTTTTTATTCAATTAAATTATATGATATATATTTTATTCAATAAATATTTATTTAACTATGTGAAAATAAAGTAGTATACAAACAAATACATTTAAATGAATATATATATATATATATATATATATACATATATGTTTATTATCATCAAACAAAAATCATATACTTGCATATTCAACAATCTCCCCCTTTTGATGATAACAAACATATATTAAAGATTTTGAATTTACTAAATGTATTTGGTAATTGATGAATTCTATTTGCACCCCATATTTGAATGCTCCCTCTGTACAACAAAGCTCCCCCTTTATATATGAATAAAAATAAATCAAAATATGCAAATGAACCTAAATTCAAATAGAAAATACAAAATAAAATATTTGACCTTTATTTGCCAAAATCTTAACTTTTCTCTCCCATTTTTGTTATCAGAAAAAGAGTAGTAGTGTTAGAAAAATAAAGACAAACTGATAGACATTAAAACAACATTAATACCCAACTGAGTAATATTAAATTTCAACAAAATATCAAACAAAAATCATAAATACTTTGTTTGGCGCATATTCCACTTTAGACTGATAGGGGTGATATCGGCATATAAAACCATATAGTTGTGTCTATTTGTGGTATATTTATATCAAGAATTTGAGTATCTACTAACCATGCATAACCATTAGGACTTTTAAATGAGACTTGTAGTATTTTCCATTTTTATAAAAAAAATGAATTTCAAGCATCTACTAACCACACATAACTGTAAGGACTTTTGAATGGGATTAGAATCAACTTGTCTATTTAATTAATCAATTTAGATATGTGTTCCATACATGCATAACCGTGAGGAATTTTTAATGAGCATAAAAGCACATAATAAAAAATTCCAAGTAATTCACCCATGCATAACCGTGAGGACTTTTAAATGAGAGTGAATAATTTAGTTGTTTTTATTGCTAAAAATAAATAAAATGACAACGAATAATTTCCCGTTTAAAATACCACATTTTGACATACTATATTGGATTTTGATGAGTGATGGTCGTTAGAAATAAGATAGAAATAGAGATGGTCATGGAATTTTTACCCATCAGAAATTATTATAAATCTTGTTTAAATTTTTAAAGAAATTTACTAAATAAACTGTCTCAAGTTATAATATATGATTAATATCAACATTCATCGCTTTTTCAATCACTATATCTTTTTGATAATCGGTAGGGAGTCAGATTAGTTAATGTAGTCATTTAAGTCACATCCAAAAATAATTACAAAATCAAAATGACTAATCCGAAACAAAGAAAAAATGTTTTCTGGAAGGGATTTTATAAAAGAAAAATGTTTTCTAATTGAAAATCATTTGAAATGAAAAATATGCAGATATTTTCTTTCAAAAAGATGCGACTACTGAATGTATAAATCACGTTCTACTAGTAATTTTTCTATCAACTAGATTACCGGTGTTATCTACATCCGAATTTCCTTTTGACTCAAGATTATCATTAGTTGGATGTCATAGATTAGACTGTGAAGTGTGTAACAAAATATCATGAAATCGTTTTTTACAACATTTAAATGAAATTGAATTGAAGCCGTGCAAATAAAAAAATAGTGAACATAGCGTTAGATCTAGAAGCAGTAAAATAAGCAAATATATCCATGAGTATCTGGAGTAATTATCAACCAATAAAACATCATCATTGGTCCAAACAAATCTATATGAACTAGTTCAATGACTCTAGAGGTACATGTAGTGTTCTTGGCATAAAAAAATAATTGGCCAACAATTTTCATAATTCAAAACTAAAATCAACATTTATCTCCTTATCACATTACTAACTGATATAATTCAAATTATGGTACAGATTATGACATTTAATAAATCATTTAAGATAAATGTACCGTTACCTATTTTACCTTATGTCAATTTTTGTTTGTTGCCCATTGTGATTCTTCCACCATCATACTAGGCTAAGGAACTTTGATTTGTCACCCATCGTGTGCCTAGAAAAGCCAGAATATAGGTATCGTTGTTGTTGTTCCTTAGCCTCAACCATTCTTACACAAGAAAAGATTTTTGTGACCTATTTGTTTTTACAGATCCATGGTTGTTAGTGGAAAAAGATTTTGAAAAATATGTTTGAGTAGACCCAAATCAATCTATATTGTTCCTTTCGGCACCTAGATTTGTTTGACTTTAAGGGAGTATTCATGCCTGTTGAAACCAAAGTGGAATGGTTTTCACATGTTTGGATCTATACCGGCAAATATGTGATTGTGTCTAGTTTTTTGACATATCGTGCACTTTGAATTGACTTGATTAATTTCACCTCTAATACATTCAGATTGATTATACCCAAGTCCTTGTCTAACGGGATTGACTGTTTGTTTCCCTAATAACATATTTGGTGATTTTTCACCTTTGGAAATTTTTTCTAAAGTTGTAGACAATTGTTGGACTTCTGTTTCGAGAGATTCATTTTCGTTCAATAATTGAGCGCACTTTTTAATAGAATTTTTTCTCCCTGTGTTTTCACTCTTTTTCAAAATCAGGATTTCATTTTCAACTGATTTAATATTAATTTCAGATTTTTTAATTTCTTCTTCAAATGATGGATACTTATCACACTTAGGGCTCTTGATTTGATAGTTTCTAACCAATTGATCAAGTTATTTATTTAATTCTATCAAACTATCTCGTTGTGATTCAATCTTAGTGTACTTTTCCCTAAATCGTTCAAAACAGCCGTTTACTTCGTGAAAATATAGAAGTAATTCTGAATAAGTGAGTTTTGATACCTCACTTGGCTCGTCATCATCGCTATCAGTTATATCACCTCGAAGACACAGATCGGCTTTTTCACTCTCACTGCTAATGCTTTTATTATCATCATCACTTTTATTCCACGTGGCTGCAAAACTTCTCGTTTTTTATTTCTTTTCTTGGCCAAGTTGATTTTGAGGACAATTAGGTTAGATGTAACCGGGTTTGTTGCACTTATGACAGATGATCTTCTTCTCTTTTGAGTTGTCTAGTGCTTTGATTATTCTACTTTTCAATTGTTAATTTAGAACTGGATTTCCATATTTACGGTTCCACTTTTTGAATCTCTTTGTTAGTAGCGCCAGCTCAACTGCTCCATCATCATTATCATCATCATCATTTCCGTTATTCCTTTGAGAGCTATTGATTTCTTTTGCGTATCACCTCCTACTCGTTCTTCCTAGAATTTCATTTCTAGCTTATAAGTGGTGAGGTTTCCAATGAGTTCTACAACTTTAATCTGTTTCAAATCCTTCGATTCTTAAATAACAGTGACTTTGGCTTCAAAATTTCATGGTAGAACTCTGAGGATTTTTCGGACTGCCTCCAACTCTACGTATGATTTTCCAAGAGCTTTTGATTTGTATACGAGATTAGAAAGTCATCCGTACATCTCTTTAACATTTTCATCCTTGCTCATTGTGAATTTCTTGTTTTCACTACTAAGCATGGTAATGCAAGACTCCTTGACTTGAGATGTTCTTTCATGAGTCACTTCAAGTGTATGTCAGATTTCTTGTGCAGTTAGACAATGTGAGACACGATTAAATTTAATTTGATCTTATGAACAAATAATAGAATTCATAGTTTTAGCATTGGCATTTTGTAATTTATTTTCCAGATCTGTCCATTGATCCATCAGTTTTTCAATTTCTTGATTATCTACTACTATAGTTGGTGCTCTATAACCTGTCTCAACTATATTCCAAGCATCAATGATTTTCAAAAAAAATTCATTCCATTTTTCCAGTAAGCATATTCACCATTGAACATTGGTGGTCTAACTATGGGCTGACCCTCAGCAAAAGCATTATTAAAAGAAGACATTTCAAAAAAGCAAATTTTTAAAAATTTGTTTTTGAAAAAAAAATTGAAACAAGAATTGGTTTTTATTCCTAGCTCTGATACCATTTGTAGGATCGATTTCACCCTAGAGGGAGGAGGGGTGAATATGGTGATACTATTAATAATAAAAATTTAATGCAGAAATATATTAAATAATTTTAGCATGGATAATAGAAGAATAATAAAAGCAGAAATAGAACAACGAAGATTTACCCAGCTTCGGCAAAACCCTGCCTACATGCTGCCCCTAAGGTTTCTACTAGAAACTAAGTAGTCAGACGCTTACACACGTAAACTTGCGACACCCACTATCGACTAACTTAACTCGACGCTTAAAACCCTACCACAACTCAGCCACTGAGTTGCGAATTCTTGATCTACACCACTGTAGTTCGGCCCCTAGTCGAGTAGAAAATTACTAAAGTTTGAAAATAAGTTACAAATAAAAATAACTAAAACAAAACTAGAAACCCTAGTTTAAACTTAAAAACCCAAAATATTTAAAGATGCCGACCCAATTTAAAATTAAAATAGCATCCCCTTTTTCTTGTTTATGTCTTCGGTCCATATCCTTTACTTCGTGTCCGCTTCCTTTTCTTTTGCACGAGAATGTTTGATCCACTTTCAAAAATTTAAGGCTTCTATAAATTGAATTAGCCAATTCAGTTGATCGATCAAATTAATATTTTCGCGTTGCTTTGTTAATTGATCATCTTTCTTTTACTACAATCTGCTGGTTTAATTTGTCGAGTTCGATTTGAATAATCCTAGTATGTAATTTCCTTTATGACTCACATTGATATGCTTTAAACTCGATACTTGATAATGCCGATGATGATTGGTTTTATATGGTTTCAAACCCTAAATTAACATTCATATTTTTTGAGTTGAATTCTTCAATTATTTTTTGCTTGGCCATTTGATTTTTCTTAGATGCTTATGATATATTCTAACTTCTTCAATTCGTATATTTTCTGATGTGCTATGCTTGATTACCACGGCTTTGATTTTGACTTGTTTGATTCTTTATCTTGGTCACCACGGCTTTGATTTTAGCATAACATGATTATTGACTTGTTTGAAAACCGCTACCCTGATTTGAAACTGCTGATGTGGTTTTTGTTCGAACTACTAGATTTTACTGTAACTTTGTAAACTGCTTTCCTATTACTTCGACTGCTTGCTTTCATGTGTATGTGTGTGATTCTCTGAACTGGTTCCAATTGAAGTCTGGTTGCATTGTTATTGTGGTCTTCATGAGTCTGAATGTGCTTTTGTACTTCATGGTTCACCTAAACTTTGTTTCACTTGAGTTTGTCTTCACTTGTTCCTCTTGGAGTCTTTACTTGGTTATTGTATACATGTGCAATTACTTCGAGTTAAACTTGAGTCTGTCCTTATTTAAGTCTGATTGCATTATTTGCTTCAACCGGTCTGGTCTTGGTAGCAATCCTCTGAGTTGCAGTCTTGATAGTTCTGGTTCATCTTGGTTTATGCATTTGTTGAATCTTCATTGATCTTCATATGTATCCATGTACATTTAGAGTCTTGGAAGTATTTTCTACTGGATTCACTTCCTGTTGTAATTTGTTGAGCACCATGTATATACATACATATATATTTATGTGTATACGTGTTGTGCATTTTCACTTATACCTAGCTTGGACATTCATGTTACTTTGAAACTGTCCAACTCATTGGACTTGTATTCTTGAATCTAGTATGGTTGCAGTTTTGGGTTTCTAGTTTCCTCTGAAGCTTTGCATTCATGTTAATTCAATTACGTCATACTTGCTGAAATGCACTAAATCATTGCATTGATACACGTGTATATATGTTACTGTTTTGGTCTCTGTTTCAATTTGGTCTGGTTCACTTTGAACTTCTGATCTGGTTCATTTTCATTTTGACCTTTGTATATTTGAGCATTTTGAACTTATGTTAAATTGGGACTTCATATATACATTATTGTATTTTAGTCTTCTCTGTTGTATATCTTCATGCTTTTTGAAACTACTCTGCCCAGTTTGTCCACTGCTTCATTAAGTTCATTTCTTTGGTCATGTACATGACTTGTGTACTTGCCTCTGGTACAATTTGGATATTTTTGTTCATTTTGATCTTGTGATTACTAGTTTCATATGCATTTTCATATTTCCTTGACTCCACTGTCGAGTCTGTTCTCATGTGTACACATTTGTGCACTTGTTATCATGGTCTTGTATTGGCTTTTTGTTGCATGAGAACTTAGATTCGACAATTTTGTGATGTTTTTGTAATGCACTAATGTTGAATCCAATTTAACGCTCGGGTTTGACCTTGTGATCATGTCGTGACTTTATTTGTATTGCACTTGAGTTGAATCTAACTTTGGGCTGGGTTTGACCTTGTGCTCCCACGTCTCTTTAGTTTTACCAGGTGTATATTGGTGTGCACGGCTGTAATGGCCCGTTTTTTCGTACCCTTTGAATTGACAATAAACCACACGTGTCTAACTCGAATTGCACTATAAGACAGATCATTAGGGGTAGAAAGAAAATAAAGACAGAATGGAATCTCACACAAATGGAATAACATATATTATTTAACATATATTATTTCAATAATAATCTTTATAGTGGAAAATTTTAAATACATATATCAGACTCTAACCTAAATTCAGCTTGGACAGTTATAAAAATTTGTCCTTACAGATGCTGATAACAATAAAACAAATATAATAAATGTAGCGGATAATAGAATAAGTCCATACGATGCTGAAGATCTCCAGCTCTCCTTTAGAAACACCAAGTGTCTTCAACTAAACTGAAACTACTCAGATCTGACCCGAGTATTAAAAATACCCATATCAGGCTTGATAAAACAGTGTAAGATACTCGAAATTTTTAAATACATAGATCATGACAATGATATCAAAACTTTTGAAAATAAGGTTATCTTATAAGACCATGCCCACGCATAAACACGGATGGGTTTTTACTTTATGATAACCAAAACACTTTATACCAAAATACACTTTATATTATTTTTAATGACATTCCTTTGAAAACACTTTTCAAATAAACTTATTCAAATAAGTTATTAATACTTGGACTAAGTCTAAGGTAATATATCCAGACTGGGTCAATGGAATATAAAAAAGGGAATATATGATACCAAAAGGGGTAGTTGAAATGTTTGCAAGTCATTACACTATTTTGGGACTACAATCAAAACCGTAAAGCTCATATTGGAATTGGATTTCCAACATGATAGGAAACTAGTGGAAAGATCAATATGTATCCATGGCTTACGTCTAAGACTCAGACGCCGTTATATAACAACATAAATGGCAAAAAGGGGATAAAATCTGCGAAGAACATCCAAGGACTTAGACTTTGCGCATCCCTACCATGAGGCCCAGACGTGTCTGGTACCCAGAGCTCAGAACATCTGATAACCCAAAACAATACTATGCAAAATGCGAGCATACATCTACCACAGAGAATCCCATCGTAACCGGGGTGTGAGGCTTACGAGGCTATAATCAATTTCTTCAAAGCCACGCTTTTCATACAAAACCATGCTTTGATCATAACAGGTTCCACTTTGAATGCCGCACTGCCATTCCTTTGATCACTATTTGACTCCCATAAGCATACATCCTCTGAGCTCATATGTCTCAGAGAAGGGTGTTAAGCTGTGACGACCCAGAATTTTCAGCAATTTAAATCGGAATAATTAATTGGTTTAAAATAATTAAAGGTAAAATTTTAACTTGAATTCAAATATTATTATATAGCAATTGAGTTATTAGATTAATAAAATTGAAATCGGGTGATTTATTGAATCTTCAGTTTTAAGCCTGTTAAAAATAATTTGAAGACTTATAAAATTTATAACGATGATACTGAAGATAATAGAAGGGTTGGAATTTAATTTAAAGGCGATTTGTTCAGTTTTGAAAATATATCGTTTAAATTGAATTTAAAAATAGCCTTTCGAGGGACAGTCTCGGAATTTAGTGAAATCGGTTCCATTGGATTCGTAATAGTTAGTTATTATCGGATTTCAATTTTCGTAGCAATCGGAGTTGTCGTTTGACCCTGGCAGCTCAAAACGCTTCGAATTATTTTAATCGATTTAAATTAAAATTGATTGTTTACTTCCGTAACTCGCGTATATGATCAAATCAGCCTCTGAAACACGTTCTAGTGTGTTCGGAGTGTGGGTAAAACCTTATAAACACCTGGCGGCTTGTTTGGTTCGGAATTCGTTCGAACAGCTTGTAGAATATAAGAATATTAATAAATAAATAAATAAATAATAATAATAAGCAACCTTCCTCAAGACGCCGTTTCCTCCTTTCCCAACACACCACCCTTTGCTCTTTAAGTCGAATCTCCTCTATCTGAAACTCAATCTCTTCCTCTCGAATTCCGCTTTCTCAACATACAGTTAAAAAAAAAAGAGAATCGGCTGAAGCCTCTTCAGACATAATCGCGATTTCATGGAAACTGGGTGGCGCTGCGGTCAATCAAAGTCGAGGTGGACCTTAGGGTTCGTGTGGGGCTCGCGTGGCAGCGATGAGGGAGGGGTCGAAGCTCGATTTTGTCAAGGCTAGGGTTGCTTTCGTGATGCGAACGAGGCGAAGTGTTCGATTTCGAGTGCGATGGCGTTGAGCTTGGGTCGCGAGGCCGGAGGAAGGAAGTCGCGGCTATTCCAGGTGGGTTTCGAGGTGCTTGGTTGAGGGCTTGGATGTGGCAGTGCGATGGAGTAGCTGGGTCTTTGGATCGTAGTATGCATCCAGGGAGGTTGTCGACAGCTGGTAGGTGAGTAATCTTCGATCTGAGTTGCTGTTATGAATTTGTGAATGCTTCGGTTATTGGGTTGCTGTTATCTATCTTTGTTGTTTTGAATGAAACAAATTTTAAGTTTAAAACTGAATTTGGAAGAAAACATTTTTTATGTGCTTAAGAATGATCAGTAATCAGTATAAAATGATTTCTTTTATCTTAAAGTTAATTAAAATATCAATGACCTAAAATTCATTAAATTGTTAAGGTAAATAAAGGGTTAAATAAATAAGTTGATTAATTAATTATATGGATTAATTAATTAAGTTATTAAGGTTATTAATTTAGGGTTAAATTAAATGGAAAAAAAATGTTAATTAAATAAGTTTGAATTGTTAATCGATGATTAGGAATTAGCTAATCGAGTAATTTAAGATAAACTTAGCTATACTTACAGGAGTAATTGAAGGATTGGTTAATGAATATAGCTTATGAAAGATCATTGGTTAAGGGTTATTAAATGATATATTAATATGATTAATTTAAGGTAATAAAGTTTGTTAATTAATTTAGAATAATCAATTGATGGTTGATAGGTAATTACTTAATAAAATTAATAAAATATAATTACCTTGTGAAATTAATCAAGAAAAAAAAATTAAGATAGTTAACTAAAAGAGTAATAAAGTTATTAAATATAAGGGAATAGTCAATTACAGGTTGAGATTAATCGAAAGTGATTAATATTGTGGTTGGATGAAAGTAATTAATTTAGATTGGAACAAATTAATATATAATCGAAAAAAAAAATTAATTAATACAATTAACATTGTAAGTAAAGAATATATTAATTAAGATGAATTAATTTGAATAAGTGACTCATGGGAGTTAATTAGTATAAGTAATCAAGGATTAGTGCGATTAAATAATTAATTAATTCATGGAGTAATTAAGATTTCTTAATGACTTTTGTTGAGACTAACTAATATTATGAAGTTAATTTAAGATAATTACTCGAATGTAATTAAAAATAATTAATCCATGGTGGTTAATTAAAGTGGGATAATGAAGAGTTAACTAATTAATTTATTTGGAATTAATAAATGTTAAAAGAAGGAATCGAAGAATTGAGAATTGAAAATGCAATTAGAATTGATGGAATTATTTTGGGAATGATCAAATTTGTTTATGGATGATTGGGTGGTATTCTATGATTGAAAGAGTTGATAGCTCCGATATAAAATGTTGAGTTTTTCATTCGATAACTTGGGATAGGATGATATGAGATTCGAAGAGACCGGGGTCGGGTATTGGGTAAATACCCAAAAACCACTTCGAATGTTTATAAATTGATATGTAAAATCTATGGGCTGGAATAAGTGAATTTGAGGAATTAGACTATTTAAAAATCTAAATTTTGGTATTTAGAAACTTACATGTGGAATAAGTGTTGTCTAAAATAAAATGTGGCTTTGAGAATTAATAAAATTTACCCGGGTTTTATTTGAGTTGTATGCTTTGTATTCCATGTTAGTTGAATTTACTCACGCTGGTTTCCATCCTGACCCGGGTGTTACTTTGGTGTAATGCTCGGGTCAGACCGAGTATTACAGATTTTCAGGATGGTATGTTCTGGAGCCCAGGAGGCGAGCTGGATGGCAAGAGCGTATAGATATTTCCGCTGTATTTATATATTCTGAGACATGCTTGTTTGTATATGTTCAGTGACTGTATATATATGTGAAACTCTGATGTAAATTAAAATGTAATCGACAGATATAGTATTCTTTTGTAAACTGTTATTATTTATTATTATATTTTATCCGCTGCGAATGTGAGATGTTTGGTGTTTCTGTTCTTCTTCTTCTATCTTTTTTCTTCTTTTCATAACTATCTGGGATTTTCGGGTTCGAAAATTTCGGGTCGTTACATAATCTAAGAGAAGTTGCCTTCTCCGCCACCAAACATATGTATATTTGTAAAAGTCAAACGTTGCGTCTTATAAATGCATTGTCGGACATTCGCCCATACAAGTTCGTTCTGGAATTGAACGAAAACGAAGACACTCTCTACTACCACCAGTAGCGAGTAGTCCTTGCAATCCGAAAAATCTCCACATCAAGGAGACCACTGTTATAAATAACTCTTTAATGGGAGCGACCCAGAGGGTGTCAACAAGTTGTCCTCATGCTATGAAGATCCATAGTCTTCAATAATCATCATCTACGGCATGTCCACACTTTTGAACGTATACATTGGTTCGAAATGGTTTTCGGATAGGAATCGCCGAAATCCGACCCCCGATTCCTTCGAAGCCAATCATCGCTTTATAAGATGTTAAGTTCATATATGGATATCAATCATCAATCAATTGCTTCATCTTTTATGGAATATCTTTCTTAGATATATCTTTTCAGTTTATTCCATTTTCCTTTCAAATGTTTATGGAATCTTTAAGCCTCATTTATCAATCATTTGGTTTATTTAAACCTTTCTTAAATCTTGGAATGATTCCAAATCATTTTCTCTTTTACTTAGGAAAACCTTTCCAAATCATTCATTAAATCTTAATCAAAAATTTCTTATATTCAAGTTATAACTTTTAACTTAGGGAAAATATTCCCAAATCATTTATTAAATCTTAATCAAAGATTTCCTTCTAAACATCAAATCGTATTCTTGCAAATCAAAGGTTTTCATAACAGAGCACCACCACACCTTAGATATGGTAAATTTCACGTCCAGGGACTAATGGTAAGTAATCCTACATCATGAAGATCTTTCTCTTCAATATGTTTTATTTTGAAGATTAGTTTCAAGGGATTTTCGGATAGGAATCACCCAAATTCGATCCCAGTTCTTCGGATAGGAATCCCCAAATCTATTCTCAGTTCCTTCACGCTAATTATTGATAAAAAGATGTTAAGTTCATATGGGGTTTTGAAAATTAGTTTGAAGTGATTTTCGGATAGGAATCACCCAAATCTGATCCCGGTTGTTTGGTAGGAATCATCCAAATCCAATCTCGGTTCCTTCGACCAATCATTGAATAAAAGATATTAAGTGGTTAATTATCATTTAAAGAATATGTTTCTTTTCTTTTATCTTGGAAAAACAAAAATATGATCTTTTAGAGCAACTGGGCTTTCCTTTCGATCTATTCCCCCTGCCTAAAAAGAGAAAACAAAGGCCAGGTAAGTTCAGGGTACTTGTTGCTCCATCCCTAACCTTTGTTAAACACCTTATTTTATCTTCCCAGATCTCATAAGAGGGGCAAATATACTAGTCGTTTTCACATAATCAGTTTGTTATTACATTCAATATTCTTCACTTTTTGTTTAAGTGGGTATAAACAATTCGTCTTAACCATTCATTCAAACTCTTACTAAAAATTCCAAATCATCTTTAAATTACTTAGTTATTCTTTTAAAATCATTGGAAAAAGATTTACGAAAGAATTGTTAAGTTTAAATTCATATTCAAAAGGTTGTAGAATTCGCAGCATGAAAGTGCTGCAAAAAGTGCTATGTTAGCTTATTTGATTAAACAACATTTTAATATTTCAAAATTAATATTTTCCATTCCAAATCTCTTTTAAACCATTTTAATAGATTTATCAAATTTATTTCATAATTTTAGTTATTTAAAAATATCATTTACAAAGAAATTCCTTTTTGGATTCCGAACTGCGAAACCGCGATGTTTTTAGAAAATTATTTTGGACATATTTCAAAATCTATTTAATGAAATCTTAATTTTCTTTCTTCCCTTGAAAATTATTATCACTGTGAACTAAAAAGTTTTATTTTGAAAAAATTCAATTTATGAATCGTTTTCTACCTTAGTTTGAAGTTACGGATCGAAATGTAGGAACTGCCGCTACGCGATGAGCTCGATTTTGATCAATTTTGTGAATTGCTTCGGAACTTGTCCGAAACACTTCAAATTTGTTTTAAACCATATTAAACTATTTTAACTCATTTAAAACAATATTTCTATATTTCAAACTCACGTTCTATTTCATTTCATTTAATAATATTATATTACTATAATATCATTTTTAACCTTTTTAGATTATTTAAAATCATTAAGAGGCTAAATAACTTCCATACACATATTTGTATGGATTTAATTCTCATTTAATTAACTATGGTTAATTATTAATCATTTATCTTATCATTTATCAAAACAAGTTATCAACTGTTTCACAACCATATAATGAATCATAATATCAACCAAGTTATCATCCAGTATCAACCAATATTCAACATATTAATTTCTAATTTAACATGTGTTTTATCAACTTAAGTTTTATTAAAATAAAACTAAGATTTGAGTACTCACAATTAGTTTCACTCCTTCAATCTTTTTCGTAGACTTTCCTTTTGATTTCAGCAGCACCTCCTTCTCTTTTTCTTGCTTCAGAGTTTCAGGACTTGCTTTTTTCCTTCCAAATGGTTCGGCCTTGCCCTATTCTACCTCTTCCTCCATCATTTCTTAACTTGTTAGATGCTAAACCATGTTTTGATGGCAATATAAGAACTTTGGCAAAGTTTGATGATATTTGGAGTTAATTTAACATGATTTTAAGAAAAGTTAGTAAGGAAACAGAAGAAGCCATTAGAGAGTGGAAGAAAAGCTTGAAAAAGGAAGAAGGAGAGTGTAAAAAAGTGAGAAAGTGGATACTTATTTATAGAAAAAGTTTTGGATTAGAATAATATTTTGTAAAAGACCAAAATACCCTTTATTTACTTTTTAAGCAACCTTATTTTTTCAACACTTAACATCATATTTCAAATCATTACTTTATATCATTTTCATTTAAGAATTAAGAGAAAAATAATAGTTATGTTTGGTTTAATTTGATGTTTACCTTTTGCTTTGAATGACATATTTGTCTTTTTGTGCTTACTTCTGGTTAATTATATTCTAGAATTTTCTAAGTATGTTTAGTAAAAGTATACTTGATTAGTGAATTAATTAATACTTACAATATATGATTATATGATCCAGTATAAGAAAATAAAGGTGCAACGATGTTGTAAAAACTTTTAACCGACAAAATGTTGATTTTCGAAAAAATATTTTATGGTCATATTTTGACTTTTTAGTTAAACTATATATTTATGTAAACCAAATTTAAAAATAAATTTTGATAATTCTATTTAAAAATATAAACACTCATAAATAAATTAAAATAATTTA
Organism: Allium cepa; assembly: GCA_030765085.1. Lineage (NCBI taxonomy): Eukaryota > Viridiplantae > Streptophyta > Magnoliopsida > Asparagales > Amaryllidaceae > Allium > Allium cepa. The sequence goes on from CM060940.1 coordinate 859,862,416, forward strand.
TTTAACTATTGAAACTAACTTTTCTGAAATCAGCATTTTGTCACTTTTGTCGATATAGGCAAATATTACTATTTTTATGTATACTTCTCTTTCCAAATCCTATCTAATATTGTATGAATCACATAACCTGACTTATTTTAAATTTAAAATCACTTTAAATAGTATATTTTAAAGTGGTCAAATTATGGGTCGTTACATTTTCCTTTACTTCAAAGAATTTCGTCCTTGAAATTACCCAAAACAAAAGTTTGCTCAAAATATTTATCTTCAAACGTAATTCCATATAATATACACAGATTATTAGTATGAAATATCTTATTCGATCTCCTATATGAATACACAAATTTGTTTTCGAACTAGTATCGATCCCTCAATCCTCTGGTGAACTCTGATCAGGCTTCTAGATCAGAACCTTTGTTTTCCTTGCATAGTTCTCAACTATGATAGAAAACTCAAGTACCTAACCATAAACCCTAATCAATGTTCGTCGTCAAGAATCGAGTGATAATTTTTTTCGGACTAGTGTAAACACCTCAAAGTTCCATACCCGGATATTAGATCAACATTTGTATGAAGAAATGATCTATATATAACATGTGTATTTCTTAACTTTCTAAAACTTTCATAAAAACTTTATCTTCAGCTTAAACACTTTATAAATGTGCTTCTTTATATAATCCCTTCAATTATTTGTTTTTAAATATTTATTCTTTTAAAAGGGAACATTTCATTCCAAATTTTTTCAAAACCATCTTTTAGTATAACACATTTTTTTTTTCAAAATATTTATGCAAAATAGTTATATCTTCTTTTCCAAAGAAATCAATTATCTTTTATTTGGAATACATCATTCAAATTTTATTTCAAAGCTTTATATTATATTTTATTTTTGAATTTTCTTTGCCGATATATCTTATTATAGATTTTATTTCCAAAATATCTTAAGTTTAAATAGCTTTCCTTTATTTCTTTAAACTTTTCCAAAAGACTATGATAAAATTTCCATACTTTCATCCTTTTCTTTATTTTATACAATATATTCTTACAAGATATATTCTTAAATAATTTTCTAAACTTGAAACACTTTTTTAAAATAAAGCTATTTTTGTATAATATTCTTTTAAACTTTTTATTTCTAAATATCTTATTAGATTTGATCGGATATAAGATTGAAGAAGTGCATCGAGAGGATAATGAAAAGGAAGTTCATTAACATCCTATTCATACAACCATTTCTACCCCTAACTGGCATTATAAAATTTTAGGGATGACTTCCCTAGGAATACAACCTATCACTTACTACCATTATATAGATACTTAGACTACTATATACTATCCTTGAATTCCTTTTGAGGTAGATGGTGCTTTATCTTTAGAGCTTAAGCCATCTGACCTTTCCTTTGGATAGTCCTTCTTGAATGTCCACATTTATAACATGATCTGCAAGACTATGAAATCGTGGCTATCTGAATGGCATGCGCCTTAGCCGAATTTTCTCCTTTCTTTAAATGGCAATATTTGACTGTACGTCCTAATTCTTTGCACCGATGACAACATTTTTCCTTCCCTTTTGGGGCTTTGGGTTTCTTCTTTGTTCTAGGGCAATCATGTAGAAAATGTCTAGCTTCTTACACTTAAAACAACGTATATCTTTTCGAACAGGTTTTTCTTCCTTCTGTTTCTTTATTTTCCAATCACAACAAATTGCATAATGCCCTTCTTGAAAACACCTAAACTGTAGATGCCAGCATATGCTCCTAGTTTTTGTTTCTCTTTCTGCACGTGCTCTTCGTGCTTGCTTTGGAGTCGACCAAAACTCATTACTCGACATATACTAAGCCATTCTGCCCCTAAGTGATAATTCTAGATAAGTTTAGAAGTGTTTATGCTATTTCCATTTCATCTTATTCAAACATCTTTTATCTAAATACAAAATTCAACTTGTTTGGATTTGAACTTGCCTTCATCCTCCAATGATAAGAAGAATAATTTACCAAGTGTTCAATACCGTTTTCCCAAGCCAACATAAAATTGATGCTTAGAAGATTATTTTAATCGTCACTAGATGGATTAAGACTTTATCCATGGGACTTCCCTCAGGGAATGTATCTTATAAATTTCCTTAACCACACAAAATTTATATCTTTTGAAAGACATTCCTTTATATGTAAATATAATCTTTTCAAAATAGTGTGTTGATATGCCTTGTTAAGAGTTTAGAAATACCTATCGATATAGTTGTATTTCCCATATCAATCGGAAATTATAAACCACTCAACCGATAAATCAACACAAACTATTTTTATATCACATAACAAATACACTGAAACAACCCGCAAATTCGTACCTGTTAGATTCGACACTATTCTCCATCAATCAACTCAAGATGTACAGAAATATGAACCATTTGGGTTAAAGAAGAAGAGGTAGAAGAAGAAAATAGAAAACAACATCAGAATCTAACCATCGCAGCGGAATAAAATATAATAGATAATAAATTATCTTTACACAAAAATGAATATATCTGTTTATACATTACATCATCAGAATACATCAATCACATAACACACAATTGGACAGTAATCATAACCTGTCCTCACACAACTGAATATACAGCAGAATATAAATCCAGTACGGAAGTATGTATCGCCATCCAGCTCGTCTCCTGAGCTCCACAGTATCCATTCCTGTATCCAATAACACTCGGTCTGACCCGAGCATTACAGTTAAATAACACCCGAGTCAGTCTGGAATACCAGCGTGAGAAAACCACACTCGCATTGATTATTAAAGTTTCAAAAATTCTTTTGAAACAAAAGCATCTCGTAAGACCACGCCACAAATAAACATGTCGAGTTTTTACCTTACGATGGCTAAAACACTTTTTATTAAAATTCTATGATATTATAATAGTGTCTATAGAAAGTAAAATAGAAGCTAGCTGAAATGCCTGCATCTCACGCTTCAACAATAGTTGGGCACAATCAAAACCGTACGGGCAAGTAGGGAAAATGGATTTCCAACTAATGACTAGGCACTAAGTACCACCTGTCACGATACCTGGTCTAGATCAGCAAACCGAAGATCACTCCCGACCCCCTGCAACACAAGACCGGTACTACCCCTTACTGGATAATCCCGAGTAAGATCACCCCAAGGTTGGGATCAGCAACCGCACCACTAAGCTGAATAAAAAGGGACATCTAGACAGGGATGACCTCACCCTAATGGGCGTTACCCACCTAGCCTTGCTGCATAACCCCTGATTTTTAGTCATTCCCGGTTGATGAGGCTTGAGGCTAAGCGTTGCCTTTTTAGACCGTTTCACTTAGAATGCCCATCGTCCACCTGACGATGTTCCGAAAGCATTCATCCATACAAGTCCGTTCCGGGTTCGAACGGAACCGAAGGCGCTACTCCTACTACATCCATGTTGGAATCATCGTCAGGATTAATAGCAACTAGCCCTTGCTCTTCATTACTCCATCTTCGAATCAAAACTCGTCTTCCTCACGAAAACATACAAACTGGATCGAAGTGGTTTTGGAGAAATTAATCCCGATCTCGGTCTCTTCGAAATGATCAGCGCATTGTCCAATATTAATAGTCGGTTATTTAACTATCAATTAACATTCACAACAACCATCAACCATAAATAATTTCACCAAATTATTTATTAACCTCAAAATTCTTCACAAGATATATTTCCGCTTTCAAACCTTTTTGAAACAGTTTTCAAACCATCTCCCTTTTACAGAATAAAATTTCCAAATGTTTTCTATTTCCACTGAAATAACCAAGTACAAATACTTTAGATTTTAAAATAATTTAAAACACTTTATTATAAAATATACTTTAAACATTTGAATTAAAATTACTTTAATACTTATTAAAATATATAATTTAAGAATATTTTAAAATAAAACTACTTTGTGCAATATAAAACTGAATTTCTAACCTTTAAAACCAAAATACCAATCCATCTTTAAATGATTACTGCTATAAATAGATTAAAGAAAATACTTATTTTAGAATTTAAACATTTAGAAATAATAAATTTCCTAAACATACTTTTTAAAACAACATTAAAGCCTTTAACTTATATTTAAAATTTTACTTTGAAAACGTACTTGGCTATCCAGGGAAATATACTTCTCTTCACATCCTTTAAAAATAAATCACTATTTATTTTTAAACAATTTTCCCATTCCTTTAATAAATTCCCATCGTGAATTTATTCTTCCAAATATCCACTGATATATTACTTTACTTTTATAAACCTAGTTTATAAATTCCAAAGTCTCATCTTCTTTAAAAACATAATTTCAAATTCTAAATCAATTTCCAAATCGATTTCAGATTTTATTCCAATTTGAAATAGATTCCTTTACTTTCTCAATTTAACTCCAAAACCCATCAACTTCACTGTTACCTTTCAAATATGGTTTAAAATCTTATTTAACTGAAATATTACTTTCATACTTTTCTAAATTCTTTCTTTATCCTTCAAAATAAATTTAATCCTTTAATTCTAGAATAAATTCTTTTATTACTTTAAATAATATCACTTTAAGTTCAAAATTCATTCTATCTCTGTTTATTCAAAATTCCCTTTTTCCATACTCGAAATTTATTAATTAAAATTTAAAATCACTTTTATTCTATTCCAATTCATTCTTCAATTTATTCAGATGCTCTATAATTATTTTACTTAAAAATTCACTCTTTTATTTCTTTCCAAAAATCCAATTCTATATATTTTGATAACTCAGTGAACTGAAATATTTTCAAGCAAACCAAAGCATTCAATATGCCAATTATCAATATGATTCATCGTAGAATATCAACTATTCATAACACAGAATATTAAGCAATCTAAATAATTTTAAGGAATCCAGTTGGATCCCTCCAACCTGTTTCCCTGCATCCACAGATATTAGCACAATATAAAATACGAATTCCACTTCGAGGTGGAATATCGTGGTATATGAGATTTATATAATATCATCCGCTATTATGCGGCGCATAGGGTCTCATCCGCTATATAATGCGGGAAATCAATCGCTCCAATATATTCTATATGTATACTACTATATATAATATAGCACATCCAAAACAATTCAATCATTCAATCAGTTATTTAAATTTAAATAACCCAGATGAGTGAGATTAACTCACCTTAGATTTTAGTTTGCAGTCTATTCCACTCCATTTCCATTCCGACTTGTATTTTCTTGATTTTAGACCTTGAACAAACAATTCAAGATTTATATATATTTGAATTAACCAAAACAATTTATTTCCATTTAACAAATTTAATTTTCTAATAATTAAATTCTAACTATTAGTTTTAAAACCAATTCTCTTGTAATAAATCTTTTAGGAACAAAATAATTAAATAAATTAATTAGAAAGGTTAATCACCCTAATACATTTTTTTAAATAAACTAATCGATTTAAAATGTGCATATGTATATTCATTTTATTTTGAAACTATATATATATATATACTTATAAAAATAAGCTATAGGGATTTCATAAAAATCCAGTTTATATAAATTCTTTCAACCTTTAAAATTCCTACTTTTTTTTAAACTACAAACTAAAAATATAACTTGTGCAGATTTTGAAATTTGTTTCCTTTTCTATAAAAACACAATGGTAAATTACTTACTGTGTAAATATACATATGTAAAATTAAATTAAATCTTGAATAAGGAAAACAAATTCATGCTTTACCACGTTCGAACGACATCAGCCTTCCTGCGTCACAATCGAATGCCACCTCCGGCCACCTAGAGTTGACCGTGACACCGGCTTGCCTATCACCACAATTTGAACTCGAGTCTTCAATCGACCCTTGCTCTTCCAGAACTCCATGCTCGAACAAGAACGCATCGTCGCGACCCACATCGGCTTCGTGCAGCTCGTCATAGTTTCCCCCTCCTCAAGGTCGCGACCACCGACGCAGCCGCACACCCCCAGACAATTGCCCTAAGAGCTACCCTCCACCACGAACTCAAAAATCAAAACGATACCTCGAGTCAACGGCCGTAGTTTATCCATCCCTAACCCTAGTTTCGCCTCTCTCTTCAATCAAAAGCCGAAGTCGCCAATTCGATCGCGAATTAATCCCTTTTTTTATGCCGATCGATTCGATTTATCAAAAATTGGAAGAGAGAAGAAGAATCTCGGTTTCAATCTAAACTTGAACTGGAAGGGAATTGAAAGGGTGTTCGCGATTTTATAACTAAGTATTGAATTTTTATTATATTTTTTTCCTAGTTTAAGGGGCAACAACATTTTTCCGTGCTTGGTTATAAAAAGGAAAGTGTGTTAGAGTAGCAAGCTCAGGCTGATATAATGACACTGAGGTGAAGGCAAAAAGTTATGATGTGGAAAGGATTCAGCTGAAGTTGACCAGAATTTAAAAGTATATATTTCAAATTCAAATTCAAATTCCTCGATAACCGCAACTCAAAACCTTGACCTCCTATCGATGCATGCCGTTAGGCGTTTATAATGTTATACCCCTATTCCAAACGAAATGAAAAAGGTTTCGAGTCCTAATTCGATCGTATGGAGAAGACAGCTTTTTGGACTCACTTATTTTATTAAATTTTGATAAAATTTCATTGCGTTTATATATTGTATGCTCACACAACAACTCCAATCACTAAAAAAAATTGAAATCCGATAATAATACAATATTACGGATCCAATGGAACTGATTTCGTCGAATTCCGAGACTGTGCCTCGGAAGGCTGTTTTTAAATATCGATTTAAACGATATATTTTCAAAACTGAACAAATCACCTCCAAATTCAATTTTAACACTTTCACTATCTTCAGTACTATCAATCTAAATTTTACAAACCCTTAAATTATTTTTAACAGGCTTAAATTTCCAGATTCAACATTTTACTCAATTTCCAATAATTAAATTTCCAAATAATGATGATATTTGAAATTTAAGTTACAAATCAACTTTTAAATATTGAAATCAATTAAATATCCTAATTTAAATTGTCCAAAATTCCGTGTTGTCACATTCCTCCCCCCTTAAAAGAATTTCGTCCCCGAAATTACTAGTTAAGAAGAATGGTCCACAACCCGTTAACTATTTTCCAAAACCAAACGGTTTTATCAACTTGCCATAACATATCTTTTATTAAAGACCCACTATTACTTCAACCAACTTTTCAAAACCTTCCATAGTTTTCAACAACATTATTTACTCCACTTATTCAAATTTCAATTTAAAACCAAATTTTGAATAATCAAAATTTTCTCAAAAATTTTCTAACTCTCTAAATTTTCGAATTTTTTGCCAGCGTCTTCTTTGCGCGGGTACAACTACAAAATGCCTCTAAAGGCTCCCAAATTCCCAAAGAAAACAAAAGGCCAAGTGGCTAGATCAAAAACCCAATCAAATTTCATACAAAAATTTAAACACATACCTTTTGTGGGGAAATCCAATTTTCCTCTGAAATCAAAACCAATTTCCCTTTTCCTTTATAATACCTGCATATCCTACTTAGCAATAATATCCAATCATAGCTTTTAAAATCATTTTATACATTTCCTTACAGAAGTTTTCATATATACTTCTATTCAAATTAGTTTTCCCATTTCCATATGAATTCAATTTATCTTCAACTCTGAATATTGAATTTTATCTCCGATTTATACTGATTCATATCATTATTTTAAATTAGTTTCATCCACTAATTTATTTCAATTTCCAATTTGAAATCGTTTTTTCGCTAACAAAAATTTTCCAAAATTTTCTAACTCCCAAAATTTTCGAATTTTTTTGGCAGAGTCTCCTTTGTACGGAGGAGCTTTTGCAATTTGACAAAAGATATAAATATATATACATTGACCCACCGGTCGGAAAAACAAAAACAGTTCCTATTTTTATTGCGTAGGCGTACCTATATTTAGCATTTTTAAGCAAGCAGCTTATTATTTTAGCAATTAGCGCATCCAAATCCAACGTCGGTACCTATACTTACTCAATTCAAATATGTAAGTACCAAAATCATGTAACTTAACAACATTTTACATATTTAACTAGTAAACATACGAGTTTCTATAAGCAATGCAGGTTAAACAATATTTATAAGCAACTTAGAGGGTTCTGACATTAATTTTAATTGTTTACAACCAATTCATATACAACTTCATTCAATTTAAATGGTTTACAACTCAATTGCTTACATTCAATTTATTTTTAAGCAAAACAAACACATATTTTTATCAATTGATCCAAAAATTCAATTATATTTGCTTCCACTAATTCATAGAATTTTATTAAATCTCGTTTGCGTCAAACGACAATCATCTCTACGAAATTTCGATGATATTCACTTAATGGCATATCCTCTTTAGTTTTTAACTACTTCTAATCAATTCCAACTCAATTTCCATTTAATTCATTTCCATTTTAATTTTAATTCCATTCTTAATTTGTTAAAATAATATTCAAGTTTATATTTAACTCATTTACACTTGAACTGGATTTATTTGCAACCCAAATCATTTCGATTTTAATCCAATTCCATTCCGTTTGACAACATTTCCACTTATATTTAATTCATTCCCAATCCAAGTTGAATTTTATTTATAACCGAGTTTATTTCACAATTCAACTTCTATTTTACCAAATTAGGTTCCTCTCCCATATCTCACCAACATATTTGTTTCCTGGAGATTTGACCAGACAACTTAGTACTCGGCGTACCCTCGCTCGGCATCTCTTTATGACCGTCGTTTAGAAACGCTCGGCGTCTAGGGAACGCTCCGCATCCAGGAGCGCTCGGCCAAAAACGTCGCTCGGCCAAAGGCATCATTCGGTCAAAGGACATCCGGCATCTCTGGGCGTTCGGCATGGTAGAGTCGTCTGGCATCAAGTGCCTCGTTCGGCATTGGATAGTGCTCGACATCACTCTCCTCATTCGGCCTGCACCCCTCACTCAACAGCACATCCCGTCCGGCACATACCTCGTTCGGCCGTCACCTACCGTTCGTCATCCAGAATCGTTCGGCACCAAGGGGTGTTCGGCATGTAGAGCGTCCGGCCTCACTTTGTTCAGCCTAAAGATGGAGGTTTGGCACTTGGCTGTTCGGCATGTTTGGGTCGACACACATGGCTCATTCCATTTGGACCAAGATATTCAGATACCAAGCCCACCAGGGAGTCCAACCCATTTTCGTCTATAAATATAGGGGCAGGGGCATAGTAAAAGGGGGATCTTTTTCCGAGAACACTGGGGAGACTCTGCCATTTTTTATACTCTCTTCTTCTTCATTCAAATTTGTATTCAAGCGATTGATTTACGGATTGTATCTGTACTCAAGTAATGGAGAAAGCAATAAAGATTAATCTTAAAGTGGACGTAGGAAATTACGCCGAACCACTATAAATTTGGTGTTCTTATTCTTTGCATTTAAATTCATACTCTGTTCTCCATTTTAATTTACTTTCTTCATTAATCTCTCTACACAATCTTTCTAAGGGTGTTAGTGACCAATTTTGGTGGTAACATTTTGGTGCTTTCACTGAATTAAATTCTCAGGCTGTTACAATCTGCTTTGTAGCTACTGGATTGTATAAATCCCCCGAAGGAGATCCAAAATCATTGACAAGGCATCTATTGATATTACTCAGAGTTATAACCAACAACTCTACCATGGGGCGACCACGAACTAGATCGGCCTCTCATAATGCAGATGTCCATGAAACTGCTAGCGTACAACAAGTTGGACCTGGAAATCAGCAAACAACTAGAGGTGCAGGGCCCTCCATCCAAATCCAAGCGGAAGTCGTTTCCTGAACGGAGTTCAATAATTTGATAAGAGAACTCAAGGAAAGTAGAAGGCAGCTTGCTGAACAGATTCAAGCCAACACTAACCTCATGACTCAGCTCACTCAACAGCAGCGTCATAATGCGGGAGGTAACCCTGCCCCTTATTCTGAATCTGATAGCTCAAGCTTAGCTGACGAACCTCCTAGACGTAGACACCATAAGGATGAAGGTGCACAAGTAGGCGTTGGGGATCAAGCCCACGAAGAGATCGGACACCCGAATCTCCAAGACCCAAATCAGGCGGGACATCAACCCGCACGATCCCGTGAAACGGAACCCAACCCTCCATCCTCCATACAAACTCTGGACTTAACAGCTATGGTTAGACAGTTGATGAGAGAAAACCAAGGCTTGACCAATGAAGATTGGGGAGTGACCAGAAGCCATACCCCCTTTGCGGACGGTATCCTGCAGGCTGAGTACCCCAAGAAGTTCAATATGCCAACTATCCCAGCCTATGAGGGAAAGACTGATCCCAGGTAGCATGTGATGAGGTATGGATGGATGATGGATTCTGCAAGAGCCAATGATGCAACCAAGTGTAGGTGCTTCCCAATCACTCTGTCCGGAATCGCCACCATGTGGTTTACTCGACTTCCCCCGCGATCTATATCCAGCTTTGATGAATTGGCAATGAAATTCATAGAGCATTTCAGAATACACACCACTCGTCCAAAGGATGTGATGTCCTTATCAAGCGTAGTCCAAGCTCTAGAAAAGTCATTGAAACCATACTTGCAGAGATTTCATGTTGCTGCTACTGAGGTAAGCAATCCAAACGACCACGCAATTTTGATGGCGGTCATGCATGGAGTGGATCCAGATTCTGAATTTGGAGATTGGTTGGTGGGAAAGCCCCCAGCTACGCTGGAACATTTTTATTCGAAAGCTCATCAGTTCATAAGGAGAGAGGAAGCTCGATGGACAAGGTGAGACAAGGCACCAGGGCCCGTTCAGGACTCCGTGAAAGGTAACATCGCCGTGAAGCAAACTGGTGAAAATTCTGGAAAAGCCCAAGTTAACGTCCAGAACAAGCCTGGGCAGTCTAAAGGATCCGGAGGTGGGAATTCCGGAAAGAAAAAAGAAACGGGGAGATGGAAGTCAAGGATCTCGGCCTACAATGAACACACCCCGTTGAACGCATCTCTTGAGAACATCTATTTATCAACTTGCAACACTTTTCAGTATAAAAAACCACGCCCAAAAGAATCTACAGAGGAACAAAGGCAGACTGGGAAATACTGCCGCTTTCACGAGTCTTATAGACACAACATAGAGGAGTGTAAACACCTCCATGACGCGATAGAATAGTTGATTAGACAGAAGAAGGTGTAGGAATTTGTCAAAGACCCATAGGACGGAAGGCAAGAAACATCGGACCCTAGACATGGGCCGGCCCCACACCAACAAGAACAAACTGCTCGAACTGTAGGTAGATCGGTTATTAATACGATTGCAGGCGGACCTCATCCAGCGGATAAGAATTGGCAGGAGATGAAGCGATACGCGAACTCTTTAACACATGCGGAGTATGAGTGCTGTTCGAATATGGAAGATAGGACTCCTGCAAAGCGGCATCGCACAATGAATGATGATATCGTATTCCATAGCAGAGATGCGGACAAGGTAGAGGCTCCTACTATCGACCCAATGGTCATATCTACGACAATCGGGCCGACGTTCGTGAGGAGAATTCTGATTGATTGCGGAAGTTCCGTTAACATCATCTTCAAGAAGGCGTACGACCAAATAAAGCTGGAGATCAAGGATTCGAAACCATCTAAAGCTAGAATCCATGGCATTAACGGCGCGGCAACAGATGCAGTGGGGTATGTGGAGTTACCAGTTGAACCGGGGCAAGGCGAGCGTAGGAGTGTACGAATCCTACCATTCGTAGTGTTGGACGTTGACTCTCCATATAACGTATTTCTAGGACGTCCAGCCTTGGCAGAATTTAGGGCAGCATTGGCCCCTTGGTGTTTGACATGAAAATTTCCCATAGACAGTGGTGTTGGAGTAGTGCACGACGATCAGGCGACCGGACGTGCCTGCTATGTGGCTGAGCTGAGAGAGGCTCAGCGTAGAGAGAAAGAAAAGGTTGCGGACCGCTACGTCCGCAGCCGAAATGCTGCTGATTGACAAGTAGCGCCTGAGCCCTGGCTCGGGCAACATTCTCGGATCTATAGAGACATAGATCCGAGAGACGATGATGGGGAACCCAGGGAAACAAACGCATCCCCGGCCGAACTAACCATTGACATCCCAGTTAGCCGGAGTGACCCATCACGAGTTCTTGAAATTGGGTCGCAACTCTACCCTTTAGTTGCCGAGAGCGAACTGATTTCCTCGGAGCGAATCTTGATGTTTTCGCCTGGACACATTCTAATATGTGCGGGATTTCTCCTACGATTGCAAGTCATACGTTGAACATAGACCTGAAACATGTACCTGTGAAATAAAAAAGAAGAGGCATGGACCCGGAGAGGTCTGCGGCTCTCAAAGAGGAGGTGGACAAACTCAAAGCCAATGGGTTCGTCCGCGACGCCCTCTACCCTGAATGGGTATCTAACCCGGTGCTAGTAAAGAAGGAAAATGGAAAATGGAGGACCTGCGTTGATTATTCTGATCTAAACAAAGCATGCCCTAAGGATAACTTCTCGTTGCCTAGGATTGACCAGCTGGTCGACTCAACTACCGGACATGAGCTATTATCATTTATGGATGTGTACTCTGGATACAATCAAATCCCAATGCACCTCCCAGACCAAGAACACATCAGTTTCGTCACGAACATAGGATTGTACTGCTATGCAGTAATGCCATTTGGATTGAAGAACGCAGAAGCGACTTATCAACGCCTGGTGAATCGCATGTTCAAAGATCAAATTAGTAAAACAATGGAAGTCTTTGTAGATGACATGCTCGTGAAGTTACGACCGTCAAACAAGCACATCCGAGACTTGGCGGAGATGTTTGACATACTCAGGCATTATGGAATGAAGATCAACCCGTTGAAGTGTTCGTTCGGCGTAGCATCACGAAAGTTTCTGGGATTCATTGTGAATGCCCGGGGAATCGAGGCTAACCAAGAGAAGATTCAGGCTATCCGAGATATATAAGTGTCTAGAACCATAAAACAGGTACAAAGATTGAATGGAAAGGTAGCTGCGCTGAGCCGATTCATATCCAGGGCCACAGACAAGTGTATTCCTTTCTTTGATGTCATAAAGAGAGGAAAGAGGAATTTTGAGTGGACATCCGACTGTGTGGAAGCATTTCGGGCTCTTGTAAGGCACTTGGAAAGTCCCCCGATATTGTCAAAACTAATAGATCATGAAATGTTGTACATATACTTGGCTGTATCCCAGCATGCTATCAGCACAACCCTGGTTCTCGAGGAAGACCGGGTCTAGAAGACCGTTTACTATGTTGGTAAATGCTTGACGGGGACAGAAAGAAATTATCCGAAGATTGAAAAAATAGCCTATTGCTTGGTGATTGCAACACGCAAGCTTCGCCCGTATTTTCAGGCACACTCAATCAGTGTTTATACTGATCATCCTTTGCGATATATACTCCAACGACCGGAAACTTCCGGAAGGATGTTAAAATGGAATATTGAGTTAAGTTAGTTAGACATCACCTACCTACCATGAAGGGCCATGCAAGGATAGGCACTAACTGACTTCATTGCTAAATTCATTTCGACGGACGAATTAAACGATCATAATGTCATACCTCCTGTTCGATGGAAGATGTACACCGATGGGGCATCTAACGACCGTTGTTCGGGGGTTGGCACAGTTCTCGTAACTCCTGAATAACAATCAGTCTACTACGCTTTGAAGCTCGAATTCACAGCAACGAACAACGAAGCCGAATATGATACGTTGATCACCGGCTTGAACCTTATCAAAGAACTGGGAGTAAAATCGGTTGAAATCTTCAGCGACTCGCAGCTGGTGGTGTACCAAGTACGAGGTGACTACCAAGCAAGGGGAAGAGACTTGCCCCATATTTGGTTCAAGTTCAGGAGCTGCTAGCGAATCTCGAGTACTGCGATATTTCTCATGTCCCGCGTGAGCAAAACAGAGCAGCCGACTCGTTGGCAAAGCTCGCAAGCACAGGCGACGCACAATAAATGGGATTATTTCCTGTTGAGACCCTCCATGCTTCGAGTATAGATAAGTTGGAGATAGATTTCGTGTTGGAAACAGAAATCGAGAAGGAATCGTGGATGACCTCAATCAAGCAGTACTTGCTATTCGAGATCTTGCCTAAAGAAAGGAGCGAAAGGCGACAAGTCCTTCGTAAGGCTTCTCGTTAGTAATACAGGATGGAATAATGTATCGAAGGGGATTCTCGACCCCGCTACTCCGATGCATTGCCCATGATGAGATAAAACGAGTCCTGGAGGAAGTCCATGAAGGAGAGTGCAGCGACCATACTTGGGGCATACATTAGCAAAGAAGATCCTTCGCTATGGATACTACCGGCCAACTGTGAATTGGGATGCTGCAAACTATGTGAGAAGATTTGATAAATGCTAGATATATGCAAAAATCCCGAGAGCTCCATCGACGGAACTCACACATATGGTTAGTCCCTGGCCATTTGCAATGTGGGGAATTGACTTAGTTGGTTCTTTACCCATAGCCAAAGGTGGAGCGAAATATGCAATAGTTGCAGTTGACCACTTCACCAAATGGGCAGAAGCAGAGCCTCTGGCCACGATAACCACCAAGAAGGTTATTAATTTCATCGTACAAAATATCATATGCCGCTTCGGCCTTCCACGGACCATCATTACAGACAATGGGACTCAATTCAAAAGCAAGGAGTTCAAAGAATTTTGTCAGAAATATGGAATTGAAAAGAAGTTTGCAGCGGTTGCTCACCCGAAGGCCAATGGACAAGTGGTAGTCGTAAACAAGATAATCAAGTCCATATTGAAAAAACGTCTGGAAAAGGCTAGAGGCGGGTGGGTGGATGAACTTCCAACAGCACTTTAGGCCTACAGGACCACCCACAAGACCGCGACTGGCCACACTCCATTCGCGTTGTTATATGGCACGGAAGTTGTCATACCCGTGGAACTTGAGGTCCCATCACATCGGCTAACTTATTACGACCCCAAATCGAACCAGAATCTTTTATTGGAATCGTTGGACTTCATGATGAAAAACGCGAAGAAACCAATTTGAGAGCGGCC
Source organism: Allium cepa (assembly GCA_030765085.1). NCBI lineage: Eukaryota > Viridiplantae > Streptophyta > Magnoliopsida > Asparagales > Amaryllidaceae > Allium > Allium cepa. Next base: position 859,877,500 of record CM060940.1, read on the forward strand.
GCATACAGACATAGAGTCGCTAAATATTATAACGAGAAGGTCCGACCAAGAATTTGTAGTGTGGGAGACTTCATTTTGAAATGAGTTCTCCCGATCCCGTCTCATATGAATCCTGCATGGGAAGGTCCATATGTCATCGAACGAAAGCTTGGAGAGGGAACTTTCAAGCTAGCGACCATCGATGGTGCAACACTCCCCTAAGCATAGAACAGCGAGCACTTGCGGCATTATTATACTTAGTCTATTTCTTTCATGTATTAGTTGCACTTATTTCCAGTATGCTTTTATTTCTAGTTCTTGGCATGTGATAAGGCAATTTAGCTTGCTCTTATTAATAAAGGCTTGAAGCCATCTTTTCCATGAATTACTAATGTCTCTACAAATGATGATCCTGTGACGGGAAAATAGAATTATGTTATTCCGGCTAACGTACGAACGCGCATGGACTAAATCTCCAAGTCCTCGGAGCACGGACTGGAGTACCCTAGGTCCCCGGAGCGCGGACTCGAGTATAAACGATTTAAAATTTCTAAGTCCCCGGAGTGCGGACTGGAGTACTCTAAGTCCCCGGAGCGCGGACTCGAGTATAAACGACTTAAAATCTCCAAGTCCCCAGAGCACGGACTGGAGTACTCTAAGTCCCTGGAGCGCGGAATCGAGTATAAACGATTTAAATCTCCAAGTCCCCAGAGTGCGGACTGGAATACACTAAGTCCCCGGAGCGTGGACTCGAGTATAAACGATTTAAAATCTCTAAGTCTCTGGAGCGCGGACTGGAGCACTCTAAGTCCCCGGAGCGCAGACTCGAGTATAAACGATTTAAAATCTCCAAGTGCCCGGAGTGCGGACTGAAGTACTCTAAGTCCCCGGAGCGCGGACTCGAGTATAAATGATTTAAAATCTCCGAGCCCCCGTAGTGCAGACTGGAGTACTCTAAGTCCCCGAAGCACGGACTCGAGTATAAACGATTTAAAATCTCCAAGTCCCCGGAGCACGGACTGGAGTACTCTAAGTCCCCAGAGCGTGGGCTCGAGTATAAACGATTTAAAATCTCCAAGTCCCCAGAGCGCGGACTGGAGTACTCTAAGTCCCCGGAGAGCAGACTCGAGTATAAACGACTTAAAATCTCCAAGTCCTTGGAGTGCGGACTGGAGTACTCTAAGTCCAGGGAGTGCGAACCCAAGTACAAACGATTTAAATGACCAGGTCCGCTGAAGACGAACTGGATGTAAATGACTTGAAGACATCGAGCCTTCAACGTGCGTATTAGAAAATATTCTAAGTGCTTGGGGCGCGGAAGAAAAACGGATAGTTCTCATAGCATTTCCGAGCTACATGAAAATGAACCGAGAGGTCTATTATATTCACAAAAGCTTGAATTTGAATCACAATCACAAAGAAAATTGAACGACAAGAGCCACGGAAAGACGGAAAAACTTAGTTTTATTCATCAAAGGTAAGTTTCCATTACAACTCCTTTGAAGCTTGGAATCAAAAGTTTATTTACACAAACTAAGAAAACAAAAGTACTTGCCTAATCTAAACTGACTCTCGTTGAACGAGAGTAATGATTACTTCTTATGCTTCTTCGCCTTCTTCGCCTCCGTTGTCTTCTCAAATGACCCCTCTCCTCCACGTTTACCCTTGGTTACCTTCTTAGATGGAGGAGTGATAGCCGGAGAAGTATGAGGGACATCCACGGGTTCAGACCTGCCAGGGAGAATGATCTTCAGCGGCTTATTCAAGGGATCGTCGGGGTCCACGGCTTGAGGTTCGACCTTGATCTTGGTCGTTTCTCTCTTCTCTTCCTCCAGCCTCTCCTTCATACTCAGCTCAGACGTGTGTTCGGAGGCGCCTGTGATCTCTACTTCATAACTCCCCTCGATGGGAGAAGAAGTCTCAGATTTGTCTTCATCTAGCGCCCCAATCACCTAAGCATCTAGCCCGGGAGCTTCTCCTACCTGACTAGCCTTACCTATCTTCTCCTCCACCTCCTTGGCGACATCGCTCCTTAGAGTGGGCCCGTGATCAGAACGACCTGTGCGAAAGCATGGAAAACAAGCATTAGAATACAATAGTCCCAAGATGTCGACATTTAGAATCTCAAAGTGAAGAATAATCTACCAGCTTTCGGCAAGCTCTCAGCCGTCTAGGGGGTCTCACCCTCCGAAATGGGAGACAGAATATGGACACTAAGGTCAGGGTCCTCCGGATTGTAACCAATATGTTGCTCGAATGGATCAAGTATCGGCCGATCAGCCGATCGAATAGGCGCATGAGCTGGAGGCGTGGCCCCGGATGGACCTGTAATTACTTCTTTCCCTTTCTTTGAGGGGTAGCCTTTGCAATAGATAGCTTTGGCCGCCGACAAGTCCGAAGGCTCATTTCCCTTGAGATATTCTTTTATCAATGCCCCCTCATCAATCTCTTCGAAGCCGTGCTCGGCCTTCCTGATTTCTATCAAAGCCTACCATTCCTCGGCTAAAGATTCAAGATAGCCCTTGCCTAAAAAAGTCAAGTCTCGATGCATGAGAATGCGGGCGTTGAACTCATCAATTAGCGGGCCAAACATGTTTTTGACCTCTTCCCTAGCCGCCTCGAGACGCGAATCGATATCCACGAACGCTATATTCTTGCCCTCCTCTCGGGCTTCAATCTCTATCGCCTCAACCTGGGAAAGCTCGGCCTCAAGTTTCTCCTTTAAGAGTCGAGTAGTAACAATTTCATCACAGTACTGTTGTGACTCTTCTTGAGCGTGAAAGTGAGGTGTGTATACAATTATATGTGCTAATATAGTACACACGGATCGTGTAATATGGACTACAATATAAATGCGGAAATAGATGATAATAGCATAGTAAATAAAAAAATAGAAAAATCACACCAGAGATTTTTATACTGGTTCGGAGCACCGTCCTACGTCCAGTCCCAGACTACTATCTGGATTTTCACTAATTACAACCTCGCTTCACCCGGAGGAACAGGTTTACAATTACCCGAACAGCCGAACGGGATTTCACGCCTCTACAACACTGAGGGCTTCAACACTTGCCTCTTACAATACTGAGGACTTCAACACTTGCCTCTTACAATACTGAGGACTTCAACAAAAAACAATTACAATTGTTGTTGACAACTTGTGCTCTTGTAAGCACGGATTTGTCACTTGTAGTACACTCTTCCTATAATCTTATCCTCAAATTGTGAATGATGTTTGTGAAGATTATGGAATTTATATTGCTTATTGAATCAAAATATATGAGATAGTGTCAATGATTCAATAAGGAATGAAAGTAGTTTAGAGCTTTTTGAATGCAAGTGAATTCAAAGAATAGATAGAGAGCATGTATAATCTTAATAAAACTTATTGTTTTAATCAATGATATTGATGTGTATTTATAGAGAGAAAATAGTTATAACCCTTGGTGAAAAGTTGCAGTCAAAAGTTATGATCATTGATGAAGAAGAAGAGACGCAACTATTGAAGAAAGATGTGTCTTTTGGAAAAAGTTGCTCTCTGTTTAAAAACGGTCGACAGGTCAAAAACTAACCGGTAGACAGGTTTTTAAAAATATAGTCGTTATGTGCAAGTGTGCACGTTTATTGTGCACATTCAACAGGAACGGTCGACCGTTCATTTTTGGACCGGTCGACCGGTCTCTGTTAAGTTGCACAATAAAGTGCACAACCTATATAAATGTGTATATATATATATATTATATTTTGTGCATGATTATTTGAGGATAGATTTTGACAATTTTATTACTATTATAACATCAAATAATCAACCTATAATCTAGAGTACCATATGTACGTCTTGATTTGTCGATCGCTTTAATATTGTTGTCAGCAATCAAAATCTTCATAGAAGCTGTGACTCAACATTCTCCCCCTTTTTGATTGATGACAATATAAAAACTCAAGTATAGGATCTCCCCCTGAATATGTGATTTCCTGCAGACAATTATTAGCTTCTTTCATCCTGCAAACAATTATTAGCACCTTTCTCCCCCTTTGTCATCGACAAAAAGGAGTAAACAATAGAAAATATAAACCAAAGAGAACAATGCATACATTCAAACACAGGATGTTTTGATGAAGTACAATGCAAGTCATAGTCTACTACGAATAAAAAGATGGACACTATTTAGTACAAGTGCCATATATGTTTTTAAAGAAATGAAAAGAAAAACAAACTAACTTCATTCCGACTGAATCTCTTCCTCATCATCATCATCATCATCATCATTGTCGTCATCGTCATCGTCATCATCATCGTCATTGTCCCCACGACCTTGTCCGCTTGTACCACCGGATTCCTCGGATGTCGACCAAGTAAAAGTTGGAGGAGCCGGACGTTTTCCGGGGTCTTGATGTTGGGTCGAGACGGATGTGCTACATGATATAGCATCCCATATAGCGCCGAAGAATGACTTTACCTTATTGAATCGTCTATCAATTTTCGAATCCATTCGTTTTAGTCTTGATTCAAGTAAAAATTGATTCCGAGCGATGGTTTCAAGAGATTCTCTTGTAGATGATTTAGATTTCAATAATCTAACATCTTCAGAACGACGACGAGATGGTGGAGCTTGTTGTTCTTGAGTATCGCGTTGTTGCCATTGTTCGAATGGCATAATATGAACATATGGAGGAGGAAGCTTCATCCGTTTGATAGTAGTGGAGTCAATACACTTTGGTGTAGAATATGCCGAATCCGGGGGTGTGACTCCACACGCAAGCAACATACGCATAATATACTCGTTATAGAAGAAATGTGGACGAGTAGAGTTATTTACCTTAAGAATTTCATCGAAAATCATGTGAACCCAATTTATTTCGATATCATCGTAGATAGCATAAAGAGCCTTGAAATTCTCTTTGTAAACGGCATCATAGTTTCCTAATCGAGGAAATAGAGAGTGCATTAGGACATGGTGTAACAACCTTGCAGTCGGTCGTAGCCCAATCGATTTGGTGCCGTTACTATCATCTTCTATAAATTTATGACTCGTACTATTCCGGGTGAAAACTTCACAAAATGTCGATGAAAACTCTTCACCCCTATTCGGTATTCCCAAAATAGAAGCAATTCTATCATAAGTGAGATAGATTCGTTTGTCACATACTACTGACCAAATAACTCCATTTGGATTTTCCGGAGTATATTCCTCTAAATTCATATTCGCATAAAATAGCTTAATCATCAAATGATTAATTTGTACGCTATTTACAGAAAAATCAATAAGAGGAGAGATACGAGATCTATTTGCTAATCTTTGAATACCGTATGCAGTGAAATCGTCGAATTTGATGAATGAGCCTGGATGGAATTTGTAATTTGTCATTTGATTCCATCTAGTTACTGCAACCGGAGATTCTAGCCATTTTCTAGCAGAGAGAGTAAGAGAAGAAGTTTCTGATGTTGCTCTTTTCTTTGATTTTTTCTGAGGAGGAGCCATTGAAGAGAATTTGAGAGTTTGTGAAGTTTGAGAATATGAACTAGGGTTTGGAAATGGGAAAATTTTCAGTAGAGAGTAGAAAGTAAAGAGGGTTGGTGGCAAAAATATATACGTGAAGTATAAAAAAAAAAAGAAATAACTGTCGACCGGTCGACCGCCTGCGTATTGCCGGTCGACCGTTTTCAACCAGAGAGCAAAACGGTCGACCGGTCATATTTCAGGCTGTCGACCGGTTTGGCTCTGTGTGCAAAAATGCAGAATTTGGCAAAAATTTTGAAAACGAGTCGAATGAATATATTATATATTATGTTATTATTGCAAAAATATACTGTATTACAAGAATTATTTATGAAAGCAAAATAATATACATTATGGAATTCTAATGAGAAGGTGAGTTGTTATTAGAGTTCTTGTCGTTTTCAATGCGTTTAGCCCACGGACTCCACTTATATCGAGCTCCTTCATTCTCGTTATAGTTTTTATCCCAAGAGTTTGGAGTTGTTGAAGTCGATGGTCTTGACGGCATTGGTTCATGAACATCGTGTTTGTTTGAACCGCAGAAGAATGAAGCCATTCGTTCTAAAGCGGATAAACGAGTTGAAGTACGTTGTTGTTCATGGTATAGTAGGTTTTGACCATAATGTAGTTGTCGTTGAAGATCGATTTGATGCTTTTGGTAGTGATGAATTTCATCGATTTGCGCCTTCGTGCGCGGAGAGCAGAATAGTGCTTTCTTTGCACGCTTGGATGTTGGAGTATGGCCAGGTGTGCGAAAACAATGGTGAGGGCATTCCGGCCTTTGTTTCGGTGTAATCGGAGAATATTGTTCCTCCGACTCCGAGCTTGTGATAGAAATATGAGATTCCTCTGCGCATTTGTCGCAAATGTGTGCCATGGTAGCTTGTTTAAGGTGATTTATAATTTTCAGCAAGAAGGTGAATGAATGAAAGTGTATTTTTCAAACGTTTATATAGAAAAAAGTTTGCCAATGAACTTGAGGATAGGATTTGTTAGAGATAATTAGCCGTAAACAAAAACAATGATAGATAAAAAAAGTTATAAAAATAGGTATAGTTTGTTATAGGCTGAAATTTAAGAATTATTTGAAAAATATATAGCCTAAGTTTGAAGGTTACTTATTCTATTCTAGATCTTTCCGAGATACTAAGCCAAGCTCTCTTCGTAGTTTAATAAAACTAGATTCAAGTAATGGTTTAGTGAAAATATCGGCTATTTGATTGTCAGTGTGAACATATTCAAGATGTATATTACCTTTTTCAATATTATCTCTAAGGAAATGATGACGGATATCAATATGTTTGGTTCTAGAATGATTTACTGGATTTTTAGAGAGATTTATTGCACTCGTGTTATCACAGTATATAATAGAATTCGATAAATGTATATCGAAATCTTGAAGTGTTTGTTGCATATATAGTACTTGAGTACAAGCGAGAGCCGCTGATATATATTCAGCTTCACATGTTGATAGTGAAACACAATTCTGTTTCTTACTAAACCAAGAGACAAGTGATTTTCCAATAAAATGGCACGTACCACTTGTACTTTTTCTATCCGTCCGTGAGCCACCAAAATCAGCATCACTATATGATACTAATTCAAATGGACATTCTTTTGGATAGAAAAGACCAAAATCTTTGGTATTATTTAGATAACGAATTATACGTTTCACTGCTCGTAAATGTGATTCCTTTTGATCGGCTTGAAAACGAGCACATAAACAAACACTCATTAATATATCTGGACGACTAGCTGTAAGATAAAGAAGAGAACCAATCATGCTTCGATATAATTTCTGGTCAACATTCTTACCACTTTCATCTTTTTCAAGATGTGTAGTTGTACTCATAGGAGTTGGTTTACCAGATGTATTTTGTAATCCGAAGCGTTTGATAAGATTTTCACAGTATTTTTCTTGATTGATAAAAATACCGTTTGAAAGTTGTTTGATTTGAAGTCCAAGAAAATAAGATAGTTCTCCCATATGAGACATTTCGAATTCTTTGGTCATAATACTTGCAAATTCCTTGCAGAGTTTATCGTTTGTTGAACCAAAGATGATATCGTCTACATATATTTGGATAACAAGAATATCATTTCGAGAATGTTTAATAAACAAAGTTTGATCGACTTTGCCTATTTCAAATCCTGAATTAATAAGATAGCTACGTAAACGTTCATACCAAGCACGAGGTGCTTGTTTTAAACCATACAGAGCTTTCTTAAGTTTGAACACATGGTCAGGATATTTTTCATGTACGAATAAAGGTGGTTGTTCGACATAGACATTCTCTTTGATAAATCCATTGAGAAAAGCACTTTTGACATCCATCTGATAAAGTTTGAAATTATGATAACAAGCAAAAGATAATAGAATTCTAATAGCTTCTAGTCGAGCAACTGGTGCAAAAGTTTCTTCATAATCGATACCTTCTTCCTGATTGTATCCTTGTGCTACTAATCTTGCTTTATTTTTGGTGATATTTCCTTGTTCGTCAGCCTTATTTTTATAGACCCATTTAGTACCAATTACTGACTGATCAGTTGGTCTCGGAACAAGTTCCCAAACGTCATTGCGCTCAAACTGATTTAGTTCTTCCTGCATGGCAATGATCCAGTAATCATCTGTAGCAGCTTCTTTTGAATTCTTGGGTTCGATATTTGAGAGAAAAGCGACATGACCCATTTGATTGAGTTGACTCCTTGTTCTGACATGTGATGTTATTTCACCTATTATATTTTGGGCCGGATGGTCTCTTAATATTCTTGGTGGTGATTGTAATTCACATATTTGAGGAGTATTCTCAATAATTACTTCTGAGTCAGAATCAGTATTTGAGATGATTGGATTATTAATGACTATTGATTCGTCATCATCTGATATTGTGTGAGGATGCTGATAGATTTCATCAAAAGATACATGAAGTGATTCTTCAATAGTTTTGGTTCGTTTATTAAATATTCGATAGGCCTTACTTCGTTCCGAATAACCGACAAATATTCCTTCATCGGCTTTTGGATCGAATTTTCCAAGCTGGTCTTTCGTATTTAAAATAAAGCACTTAGAACCAAAAACTTTGAAGTATGAGATTTTGGGCTTTCTTTTGTTAAACAATTCATAAGGGGTATTCTTGGTAAGAGGTCTTATGGACACACGATTTAAAACATAACAGGCAGTTGCAACAGCTTCTGCCCAGAAGTGTTTTGGTAAGGTGGTTCCATTTAATAATGTTCTTGCACATTCTTGTAAAGTTCGGTTCTTTCGTTCTACTACTCCGTTCTGTTGTGGAGTTCTGGGAAACGAAAAATTATGATATATACCTTTCTTTGTACAAAAATGTTCAAATTCATTATTTTCAAACTCTCCGCCATGATCACTTCTTATATTTTTAACTTTAATCCCTTTTGATTTTTGAATTCTTTTGACGAAAGATTTGAAATGATCGAAAGTATCACTTTTATTTTTTAAGAAAATTGTCCATGTATAACGAGAGAAATCATCAACAATTACAAGCACATATTGACTGTGATTTATTGATTGAACTCTAGTAGGTCCAAATAAATCCATGTGCAGTAACTCAAGCGGTTGTAATGTTGATATGACTTTCTTGGATTTAAATGATGATTTGGTCAATTTTCCTAATTGACATGCATCACAAATGTTGTTAACTTTAAAACTCATTTTGGGTAGTCCTCTAACTAGATTGTTTTTGGCTAGCTTGTCAATAGTTCTGAAGTTTATATGACAGAAACGTTTGTGCCATAGCCATGGATCATTGTCATTAGCCATAAGACACATATCTGAATTATGATTAATATTCATATTTAGAATATATATATTTCTGTCTCTATAACCTTCAAAAACCAAATTATGGTCTTTATCTAAAATACTACACTTATTATTTGAAAAGGAAATTATAAAACCCTTGTCACATAACTGACTAATACTAAGTAAATTGTGTTTTAAATTTCTAACTAGCATGACATTAGTAATAAGAGGTAAGTTAGATGTACCACAATTGCTCACATCGCCTTTGCCGATGATATAACCTTTTGAATTGTCTCCAAAAGTGACTGAGCCACCATCTGAGTATTTAATATTTGTTAGTAAGCTCTTGTCTCCCGTCATATGCTTTGAGCAACCACTGTCCAATATCCACTTTCCTCTTTTCTTCAGTGGGACCTGCAAACATAGAATTAAGTTCATGGTACCCACTTTTTATAGGGTCCTAAGAGTTAGGTCTTAGGAGTCCAAACCCATTTGGGTCCGGTATCCCCTTTATATATATAATTGTTATTAAAATGTACATTATTCATGAATTGCTGAATGTATTTGTTCCTAATCAAGTTATTATTTGTTTTAGGAACCCATATTTTGATAGTTTTGACATTTCTCTTTTGAAATTTCACAACTGGTTTTGGTTTGAAATATAATAAACTAAGATTTTTCTTAGCTTCAGTTTTTTGTACTTTCTTCTTCCTTTTATTTCTAAGATGTTTTTTTGTTTCATGTTTGTTATATCCCAAACCTTGTTTATCTGAAATAGATTGTGAACTTTTAATGATTTTAGTCAAATTTTCTCGACCTTTGTTAAAGTTAGAAACATTTTGAGTAATGTCATCAAATTTTGTTTGTAAACTAGCTTTTTCTAGGTCTAGAATTTTGACTTTTGCTTTAAGTTCATGATTTTCAGTAGTGAGAGCGTTATTTTTCTCTTTTTGAGCTTCTATTTCTTGACTCAAAAGAGATATTTGAGAGTCAACATTAGATGATGATTCTTGAATATTTTCAAGTTCTTCTTCTAATATTTTCTTCTCATCTTTTAACAAATCTCGTTCAAACTCTGCTTTACTTAAATCTGCTTTGACTACTTTTAATTGACGTTTTAAGTCTTTATATTTGACTATCAATTCAGCGTTAATATCAAGTAATTCATCAAATGTAGGAATTTGTACCTCATCTTCTGTTGCCATAAAACAAACATTAGCTTGTTCATTCTCCGAATCACTTTCACTTTCTGATGAAGATGACTCTGAATCATCCCATGTTACTGAGAAGGCTCGTTTCTTTGATTTGTCCTTCTTATATTTGAATTTGTCATTTTCTGACTTTTTCTTTTGTTCTGGACAATCCTTCTGCATGTGTCCCTTTTTATGGCAGTTGAAACATTCTATAGCAGATGAAGATGGTTTATTTGATCCAGGTTTCCTTTTATTGTAGCGACTGGCTTTTCGATATTTTAGGAATTTTTTGAAACCTTTAGCAATGAACGCCAAATCTTCATCTTCAGAATCTGATTCATTTTCATCTTTCTCAACATGAAATGCTACATTTTTCTTTTCTTCTTTCTGTTCTTTTCTAGCCTGCAAATTTGCTTCATAGGACATTAAATTTCCTATCAATTCATCTGGCTTCATGACGGAAAGATCATTAGCTTCTTCAATTGCTAATACTTTTCCTTCCCATTCATTAGTCAGAGAATGTAGGACTGTTGAAACAACATCAAAATCGGAATACTTTTGTCCTAACCCAATAAGTGCATGGTGAATAGTTTGAAACCGTGAATACATGTCATTGATTGTTTCATTTGGTTTCATTTTGAAATTTTGAAATTGACTTTTCAGCATGGCTATTTTGGCTTGTTTAACCTTGTTAGTACCTTCATGAGTGATTTTTAGCGTTTGCCAAATTTGATATGCAGTAGTACAGATACTAACACGATTATATTCATTTTGGTCTAATGCACAGAACAACATATTTATTGCTCTTGCATTTACGGCTGCTGCCGTTTTCTCAGCCACAGTCCATTCTGAATAATCAGTTGTTGGATTCACTATTTCTCTTTGAGTAGCATTCCAAGCATCATAGCTACTTGATTGCATAAAGAATGACATACGTGTTGCCCAATAACTATAGTTAAGACCATTGAAAAATGGAGGTCTTTGTGTCGATTGCCCTTCTGTGTAAGTGGTGTTTTGAGTGCTAGTACTTGCGTTATTTGCCATATTACAAGAATATATCAAATAACTGTGTTACGGTTATATGATGACCGTGCTCCGATACCAAATGAAAGTGAGGTGTGTATACAATTATATGTGCTAATATAGTACACACGGATCGTGTAATATGGACTACAATATAAATGCGGAAATAGATGATAATAGCATAGTAAATAAAAAAATAGAAAAATCACACCAGAGATTTTTATACTGGTTCGGAGCACCGTCCTACGTCCAGTCCCAGACTACTATCTGGATTTTCACTAATTACAACCTCGCTTCACCCGGAGGAACAGGTTTACAATTACCCGAACAGCCGAACGGGATTTCACGCCTCTACAACACTGAGGGCTTCAACACTTGCCTCTTACAATACTGAGGACTTCAACACTTGCCTCTTACAATACTGAGGACTTCAACAAAAAACAATTACAATTGTTGTTGACAACTTGTGATCTTGTAAGCACGGATTTGTCACTTGTAGTACACTCTTCCTATAATCTTATCCTCAAATTGTGAATGATGTTTGTGAAGATTATGGAATTTATATTGCTTATTGAATCAAAATATATGAGATAGTGTCAATGATTCAATAAGGAATGAAAGTAGTTTAGAGCTTTTTGAATGCAAGTGAATTCAAAGAATAGATAGAGAGCATGTATAATCTTAATAAAACTTATTGTTTTAATCAATGATATTGATGTGTATTTATAGAGAGAAAATAGTTATAACCCTTGGTGAAAAGTTGCAGTCAAAAGTTATGATCATTGATGAAGAAGAAGAGACGCAACTATTGAAGAAAGATGTGTCTTTTGGAAAAAGTTGCTCTCTGTTTAAAAACGGTCGACAGGTCAAAAACTAACCGGTAGACAGGTTTTTAAAAATATAGTCGTTATGTGCATGTGTGCACGTTTATTGTGCACATTCAACAGGAACGGTCGACCGTTCATTTTTGGACCGGTCGACCGGTCTCTGTTAAGTTGCACAATAAAGTGCACAACCTATATAAATGTGTATATATATATATATATATATATATATTATATTTTGTGCATGATTATTTGAGGATAGATTTTGACAATTTTATTACTATTATAACATCAAATAATCAACCTATAATCTAGAGTACCATATGTACGTCTTGATTTGTCGATCGCTTTAATATTGTTGTCAGCAATCAAAATCTTCATAGAAGCTGTGACTCAACAGAGCGGCCGTTTTCTCTTCCCTCTCCCTGTGGCACTGCTCCTCAAGTTCTTTGACGCGGAGGCTGAGTGCCTCCCTCTCCTTCTGAACTAGTCCTTCTCTAGAGCCAAGGCCCCACATCATTGAACCGCCTCGTCAAGTTCTTTCTTATGAGTTGACTCCAGACAAGTAACGGCCTCAGCAGTGTCCTTAGCTCTTTGACGGGCGACCTCGAGCTCAGACTTGTAAGTGGCCATTTCTTCATCCTAAGCTTTAATGATATCCTTGTCGTGGATAGCCTCAAGCTTCAGGCGGTCGATTTCATGCTGGCACTCCACGGAAACTTCAGAAAGTTTTTCAGCTAGATGAACAAACGCGTCATGTTGAACATTGACGTCATTCGTATAGGCAAGGGCGCTCTATTTGGCATGTCCGGGAATAGGGTGAATCGCTGGGGGGAATTTCAGGCCACTGAAGCAGATTTTCGAAAATTTATCTTTAAGCTCGGCCAGTCTCTCTGATACTGTCGGGTCTGTTGCAGGAGCAGGAGGAGACAGCTTTGAAAGTTCGCCCCTTTTGTAAGAATCTCGGGACCGTCGAGTGGAAGAGGAGTCGGAGTGTTGGTCCCGGGGAGTATCAGGTTGCAACCTCTTATGGTCGCGCTTGTCTTTGCTGTGCTCCGCGTGAGAAGAGGTATCCTGGTGGTATTTTGGCTGATAATAAGTTTTCCTCCGAGATGATGAGTCCCGGGAATGATAGTCTTTATCGCCGTCACCATCACTATCTCGACGTCTTCCGGAACCCGAGTCCCGTCCAGAGTGGTGAAGAACAAATGAGCCACGAAGGCGATCGAATCCATGTGAACGCCCCATACCACCTGTACAGAATCCAAATAACAGCGAATTAGCTAAGAGTAGTGTGATGAAAAAAGTCTAAGCGAAAATTGAAGTGCAAGTGTTCGTGTGTGTCCTAGCGTCTCCCCCCAATGGACTAGTCGCTTTGCTAATAGAAGTTTTCTCTCCCTGACTCTGGATTGGAGCACCCGCGTTGTCTCTGATGGGAGAATGAAGTTTGAATGCCTCCGGATCTTCAAAGTCATGATTGAGCAGATCATAGGGAATAGAGAGGTTCGATAAGCCCTTTAAAGAACTTTCTACGTGCTGCGAAGAAGCCTCTTTCTCTATCGGGATCAGTGTAACTTTTGAAGTTTCGCCAACCTTCTCCTTTCTGATCTTGTACATCAATCCCTTTTTCTTCTGTAAAGGAGAAGATGACGTTTCGATATCGTGCACTTCAACTATAGGATCTTGGGCTGGACCTAAATTCACCTTGTGCTTCGGTTGTTTCACCCTCCTTGATTTCCCCCTCTTCTTGTACATCAGGGGTGTGGCGTGCTGATGACTCAGCTAATTTTTTCCCTTTGCCGGAGACCGACCTGGGTACAGTAACGCCTTCGGGAAGACTTACCCGACGACCTTCTGCTAACAATTCAAACCTCGATAGTAACTCATTTGATATAAGAGTCCGGATGTCTCGTTCTTCGACGGGAAGAGCTCTAATAGCTTCAATGGCCTCAGAATACCCGCAACCGTCGGGACATGGATTGATACCTGAGAAGATGAAACAAGAGTTAGAATAGGCATAGCTTCGACCAAAACATGAGTATCGTTCCAAGAAGAAGACTTACTTCTTTCGACCCATCTCCTCGCGAAACCGGAGGGGCAACGCACATAGAACCATTCTTGTTTGTACAGGGCAAATTTGCTCCATGCCCCGGTTAAGATTTGGCATTTACGGTATGGCTTGAGGAACATATAGGAGGGGCTATCTCCCCGCTTTTTGATCATGTATATCATGTATATGTATCTGAAGTCGCCAGGAGTTGGGAGTGTAGAGAAAACGGTCATGAAGAGGATGTAGGTGCCATAGATGAAGGCATGACCGTTTGGGTGCAGCTGCGACGGGGCGATGTCGATGTATTGCAGCACATCTCGAAGAAATAGATTGAACGGTGGCATGCTGCCAACCCAGCACATGAATTTATTGCATGATGTATATCCGACCGGGGGCAGGTGTGGCTGGTCGTGTCCCGATGGAACCAGCACGTCGTCAAAAGGTATTTCATGGATGGAGCATATCCGTCAAAGCGTGACTTCATTGATTTTTGAAGCCTGTGATTCGACAGGGTTGTCTAAGAAAATCGATGCCTCCAGGGCATCGGGGGATAAGTTATGTGCAGGGGAGGTGGATGGATTTGAGACGTCTACGACTTCCTGTCGAGAGGATGGCCCTGGTTTGTCAGAAATCGTGGCGGAGCTGGATTTTTTCGACATATTCAATAAATAGTGAATTTGGCTAGGCACCTGTGTGAACTATACTTGAAAAATGTTCGACGTTAAAATTAACAACACAAATATTCCCCCCCAAGTGGTGTGTGAACTAGTGCGATCAATCGTATATAAGCATTGAAAAATTGAAAGTCACAGAATTAGTAATGCAAAATTGAACTTTGGATCATCGACTTTGAAGACCGTCATCGCTGACCATCTCCAAAAGCCTGCCTTATGGTGTTCACAATTTCGGATTCAGTAAATGTTGGAAGAAATTATCCGTTTATGTCGATTTAAGTTCAGACTTGTGACTACTGAAATTAGGAAGTTTATAGTTCGGATCGGTTCAATATGCTAATATGCTAGAATCCTTGCCCTTGTTTTGTTATATGGTTCGACATTTATGATTGTTCGGCCTTGATATGGTTTGGCGTCTATGTTTGTTCGGCCTTGATATGGTTCGGCATCTATGTTTGTTCGGCCAAGCTGTCGTTTGGCCAAGCTACCGTTCGGCCTGAAACTTGTTCGGTTGAACTCTCGTTCGGCCTAACTATCGTTCGAACTAGTTAGCGCTTGGCAAAGTATCGTTCAGCCAAGATTCTGTTCGGCCGAAACAACACTCAGCATCCTGTCCAATTCATACTTCCTACCTAACTCACTGTTCCATCGCTCGGCATGTGGCGAGCCATGCCGAACCAAAGCTACACCAAGCCCCAATGCTCGGCACTCCGCCATCATTCGGCAAGTCATGCCAGAACATACCGTTCGGCATTCTAACCATCTCCTACCCCTCCTCTATTCTTTTTTCCCAACCTCGTTCGGCACAAGGAAACCGTGCCGAACCACAAAACATCTCTCCCTCGTACTTCCGTCTCTAGTCATTCCTCCTTTCCTCCTCATCATTTAACTCCAGAAACCCTTAGAATACCTTAATCAAGGCCCGACCCTATCCTATCACCTGAGGACTCGGGCATAAAAAACTTCTCTAGTTATGAAAAGGACTTTGATGAAAGGATCGATACCTAATTAGTAGATCGAAACTTGGAAAGGATTGATGAATCGTTGGAGGTTGTTAACTGGAAAGGTCAGCAAGCACAAAGCAGCGGTGGTAAAAATGTGAAAAGAGAAGAAGGAGGAGGCGCCAGGTTTTATAAGGGAGAAGAATAAATTGAAGAGACTATGATCAGTAGAATGAGTCAAGGCGATATTGTTCGGCTACCTTGGTTTGTTTGGCGTCAGCTACTCTGGTTCGGTCGGCATCCCGGGTATCGTCTTCAGCTAGATTGTTGGGCATACACATTACGTTCGGCGCGCGCCATAACCCCGTCAAGAGAAGTGAACCAAGGATCGAAGAGGAGCCCAGAGGACACGTAATTCAAAGCGCATCATGTTCGATCACGCGATACACTTTGGGGGGCAAGTGTTTCCTGGAGATTTGACCAGGCAACTTAGTACTCGGCATACCCTCGCTCGACATCTATTTACGACCGTCGTTTAGAAACGTTCGGCGTCCAAGGAACGCTCGGCATCCAGAAGCGCTTGGCCAAAAACGTCGCTCAGCCAAAGGCATCATTCGGTCAAAGGACATCCAACATCTCTAGGCGTTCGGCATGGTAGAGTCGTCCGGCATCAAGCGCCTCGTTCGGCATTGGATAGCGCTCGGCATCAAGCACCTCGTTCGGCCTGCACCCCTCACTCAACACCACATCCCGTCCGGCACATACCTCGTTCGGTCGTCACCTACCGCTCGTCATCCATAATTGTTCGGCACCAAGGGGTGTTCGGCATGTAGAGCGTCCGACCTCACTTTGTTCGGCCTAAAGATGGAGGTTCGGCACTTGGATGTTCGGCATGTTTGGGTCGGCACATAGGAATTATTCCATTTGGACCAAGATATTCAGATACCAAGCCCACCAGGGAGTCCAACCCATTTTCATCTATAAATAGAGGGGCAGAGGCACAGTAAAACGGTGATCTTTTTCCGAGAACACTGGGGAGACTCTGCCATTTTTTATACTCTCTTCTTCTTCATTCAAATTTGTATTCAAGCGATTGATGTATGGATTGTATCTGTACTCAAGTAATGGAGAAAGCAATAAAGATTAACCTCAGAGTGGATGTAGGCAATTACGCCGAACCACTAGAAATTTGGTGTTCTTATTCTCTGCATTTAAATTTATACTATGTTCTCCATTTTAATTTACTTTCTTCATTAATCTATCTACACAATCTTTCTAAGGGTGTTAGTGACCAATTTTGGTGCTAACTGTAACAACCCGCCTTTCATAACATAGAAAGACGTATCATTAAGAAGAAAGAAAGGGATAGAAAAGAGAAAAGATAGAAAAGAAAGAACCAAACAACATCAGAATCTCACAGCGGAACAAATAAATTATATTAATCAACTAAAATATTACATAATATCATATACATCAGAGTTATACAGCTAATACAAAACAAACTACACAAACTAGAAAGTTATAACACCTGTCTAGATATTACAATTCAAGTACATCACAGAAAACATATACAACTCAAACTCAGCGGTACCACTATATATTATATATCTACACGCTGAAGCCACTTGCTCCGTATCTCCTCCAGAACTCGTCAAAGAAAACCTGAATCACTTGATTACTTATACATAATATGAGTACCCAAGAGTTTAATAAAACAGAAAATAAACACTTGGGTCAGATAGGGGTCTGGTGTGAGTAAACGGTTAAAAGTTGCTTAACTTTGAAAATCCTTTGAAAACAAAGGTATCACGTAAGACTCCCCACAAATAAACATAGGTGAGTTTTTACCTTACGCTAACCAAAACATTTGATAGGAAATCCAGTGATATTATAATAGGGTCTAGGGTTTTCAAAATAAAATACAGAAATAGTTGGAATGCTTACATCTCACGTTCCAACAAAGTTGGGCACAATCAAAACCGTACAGGCACTAATTGGATTTTGGATTCCATACAATGTCAGGGCTACTGGGGTACCGCCCGTCACAGTACATGGCCTAGATCACCGTACCGAGGAGTATGCCCGCTCCCATACAACACAAAGCCGAAACCATCCCTTACTGGAAAGTCCTGAGCAAGACTACCCCGGCAGTTGTCATGATCAACCGCCCACACAACCGAAATAAAAAGGGACCTCTAGATAAGGGTAAATCTCGTCCTACTTGGGCATGACCCACTTAGCCTTGCTGCACCTCCCCTGTTTTAGCCATTCCCGGTTGATGAGGCTTGAGGCTGCGATTACCTTTATAGTACACATCTATCTTAGAATGCTCATAATCCAGCTGACGATGCTCTGAAAGCATTCAATCCATACAAGTTCGTTCCGGGTGCGAACGAAACCGAAGGTACTATCTCGTTACACTCGTTTTGGAATCACCCTCAGAGTTAACGACAATAGCCCTTGCACTCTGAATCACCATCTCGAACCTGTAAGTACTATTTCCGTCAAATTCATCTCGGAATCATCCCCAGAGTTATATTGACGAATAGTTCTTATACCTCGAGTCTTCACTCTTCACTTGAGATTCACGACCTAACGTTTAACTTGGATCGATGTGGTTTTCGGAATCCCAAATTTGGAAACCCGATCTCGGTCTCATCGAATCCAAACGCCGTCTTAATGTCCAAGTGATTTAAGTTTAACAAATTAATTCAATTTAAACATTGAATTCACACAGCATCATTCACAGATAAATATCACACATTTATCATTGATATATCAAACATCATATCACATAATATCACAACCTATCATCCAATAGATATCAACCAATTCAGATATTCCACAACAATCATACACAAACAAGCATCATTAATTCCTTTATAATTAATTTAATCATCTTAAATTAAATTAATTACTTGAGAATTGAACAACTAATCCTGCTTAAACAATCATTAATTAATTACAATTAATGAACCAATCATTATTAATCATAATCCAATTAATTAATCTTCAATTACGGATTAATTATCTTTTAATCATATTCTTAATTAATCACCCAGATTAATTATTCTTCAATTATCTTATGTAATTAGCCTTTAAATTAATTTCACAGATTAATTTTATCTTTAATCATTAATTAATCTTAATTAATTTCCAATTAATTAATTAACAATAATTAATTACATAAATCCTTAATTAATTACATTCATTAATTATTACTTCTTTCTCACTTCATTATTAATTATCTAATAATTAATCACATTTATAAATTAAATCAAATAATTAATTATTTGTTTGCACCGGAATTGGGCACAACACTCGTCGGAAGTTATTGAAGAGATAATAAATGAAGAGTGCACATTAAAACTGAGGATTATCTAACAACAACTCCAAATAACATGTAAATAAGCACGTAGACAAGCAATTTATAGTGGTTCGGCGTATTGCCTACGTCCACTGTGAAGTTTTTATGCTTTTATTGACTTTCTTTTGATGATTACAACTCGGTACAGCAATCAACAGTAAATTATAACTGGAAACTCGAAATCCACAACCAAATTATGATGTAAGATGATGGAGATCTCAGTCCGGCAGGGTCTGGGTGCTTCAGAATCCAAAAGTCCCTCTTCTGTTGGCCCTGGGGCTCTATTTATAGGCGTAGGCTGCTGATATCCCGCTGAAAACTCGGGAGACCACTTCTTGCACGTGAAGGGGCCTTCACGCACGATCTCAGGAAGTTTGGGCCCACTTTGGCATCGGTTCGAACTCCATTCGAACCGATCAAGAATTCATCCAATCGAGGTGAAATTTGGCGTAGACATTCTTCAACGTGTAGGCAAGCTTCTGTGAAAAATTCATGGCATTTGGCTCAGTAGATTGGGAGATATGATGGGTTCGAAATGGAGCTCATTGCCTGGCTGTTTGGTTCGAAACCATGCTTTCGAACCGATGGTTTCGAACCCATCATGGCACGTGACTTCGTGGCGACGTGGAGCGCAAAATTCGAACCAACCCGGTCTTTACTCCAGATTGACCGCTTCGACTCCATGGATCTCGGCGAATTCGAACCGAAGGGGGACACGTCAGCGTGGTTGGTTGACCCGGTGGATTCGAATGAGGCTACACAGGTGGATTCGAACTTGGCATCATGGATGGTTTCGAGCATGACTTTGTGGATGGGTTCGAACCAGGCTCTATGTTTGGGTTCGAGCTGTGACTCTCGCTTGGAGTCGAACTAGGCTTTGTGGTGGGTTCGAAGTGTGACTCTTGTGATGGATACGAACTACGTCGCTTCTTCATGGATGCGAGGCCCATCGGTTCGAACACGATGGGTTCGAATACGATGGATTCGAAGGCGACGTAGGCGAACTCGAGATGGACCTGTGGATTCGAAGCTCATGGATTCGAGCTTGACGGTTTTGAAACATTGGTTTGTGATGGCTTCGAGACTCAAGCTTTCCCCTTCAATTTGAATCGATCATAACCCGAGCGTACGAACTCGGATTGACTTGGAACTTGAGATGTTGACTCCTATGGTCTTTCTTGCCGTGTCCTATCGGTTGTAGCTCAATCTGGACTTGGACAAAATTCAATGATATCCATAGCGAAACGAAACACGACCGACCTCTGAGGCGGACTGTCCTCCGCTTCTGATCGATCTTTTGGTATCGCGGCTTTGCCAAAAAGCGGGATAACATTCTGCCCCCCAAAGTACGTCTTGTGGGAACATGACGTGCTTTGAACTGCTGCAATTTCTCTGAGCAATCATTGCTTTCTTTTTCATTGAAACTCGTATGCTGTACTGCTGTGACCTTGCGTTGATATGGTTGATTGTTGTATAATAGTGCTTAGCCGCTGGTTGTCGCATTTATAACAGGATGAGTGTTTGACCCCTGCGAATATTCAAAATCGAATGTTAGTCTGACATGTATGTGTATATGCTAATTTGACCCTTGTTAGCGTCGTGCGTCCACGAGTCGTTGTCAGTTTGGTTTGCTTATAGAATTTCGTATCGATTCTCTCCTGAACCGATTTTGAAATTTGAATAGAGACAACGCTTGGTGGTCGTCTTGAATGGTCCTTTCGTATCAATCCTCTCCTGAACCGATGTAGAGGGCTAACGAAATCGAATTTGTATTGCGCGAGCGTAATGTTTTGAACCGATGCGTTCGAACACTGATGAGTTCGAGATCCATGTTCGTATGGGCGCGGCACGCTTGCTGCTATGATGGATTCGAAATTGATGTTCGAACCGGTCTGGAAAGATGGAGTGTACTGGTGTTGCGATGGGTTCGAAACCCGACGTTCGAACCGATGTGAAAGGATGGTTTCGAGACCTTTGTTTGTGGCTCTGGCCCGTGCGCTTCACACGATGGAGCCTCAAGCGTATGGGTTCGAGAGCGGGCTTCGAACCGATCCTTCATACTGACCTGTTGTAATCGGTCAAACCTACCGGAACGCGAGTCGACCCAGTCATCTTCAACCCCCCAAATAAATAGCAGTGACCTCGGCATTCTTTCACTTTTTACTTTTATTCTCGCTTGCTTCTTACTGTGCAGTGCATCGTCTCGAAGCTTCAAAAGAGAAAAAACACTGCACCGCGCCTTTGAATCTTTCAAGATCCGAACCTTTACTTTCTCGAAATCATCATTCAGACTAGGTAACTAATCTTGAGTTTGCACGGCAAAGCTACCTCGAACCCATCACTTTATCATCGATCGGCCTTTCTCGGGCTTTTGTGGATCCAGATCTGGCCTTTGGAAGAATCTCAAATTGATCCAGGGATTCGCGTACGAATCGATGGGGGGGGCAGCACCAATCTCTCTTGGACCTTGAGTCGACCCTTGTGATTCCCTTGGAGGGGATGCAGTTTGCACCTAGCTGACCATGGTGTCGATTTGATTGGAAGGAGGCCCTCAACTTCGCACCGTCATGAAACATCCCTTTACGAACGACACGAAAGGTATCGAGTCGAAAGCGTGCGATGCTTAGTTGAGGCTTCCCTTATCGGTGCGAACTACTCAATCAAGGGTCGATTCGAAGTTATCCCCCACTGATCGATTCGAGCTCGGCGTTTCGATGGGTTCGAAGTCGTTCTTCACCGATCGATTCGAGCTCGGCGTTTCGATGGGTTCGAAGTCGCTCTTCACCGATCGATTCGAGCTCGGCGTTTCGATGGATTCGAAGTGTGTCCTCCCGTATCGATTCGAAGTCACCCTTCACTGATCGATTCGAGCTTGGCACACTGATCATCGATTCGAAGCTCGCCCCTTTGAATGGATTCGAAGTGGTGCGATGATGGGTTCGAGCAGGTCACTCGTGATTGGTTCGAAACTTCATATAGTGGATACCAAGGTTTGATATTTTCTGAGAATAATTCCGACGAGCTTCACTCCTGCATATTTGGACACGTTAAACTGCATACTTGACCACCTTTCGAAGCTCGTCGATGGAACAATAACAATCTTTGTGTGTCTCAACTTTCTTTATGTGAAGGGTTTAGCGATAACGGCCATCACAACCGGGCTTTGTAGCTTTGTCGTTTGCGTGTTTTCTTTAATTCTGCGATATTCATCCAAGTAACGCATAGCACCGCACGACACACACTTGTACACTATACACTGGGGAATTCACGGGCCCCTTATCATCTAACGATGGTTTCTCATGAGTTAGTTAATTATGGAGCCTTCGAGTTCGCGTCAGCAGGAAACCCCACAAGATATACAGGGTATAGTACCTCCGAGGTTAGAGGTCCCAAACATCGATCCTGAAGTTATCGGACCGACGCCGGACGAACTTCCTGACGCGTCATTCATTGCTAATCCATCAGATTCTGTCCCATCTCATATTTCCGAAGATATGCTGGGGAGGATATGTTTGAGGCACGGTTTGTCATTAGACGACGTGTTAATGCCTGGGCCAAGTGATAGGCCACACAACCCGCCGGAGGGGTATACCGCATTCAATCGCCATGCGTGCGCGGCCGGGACGCTTCCTCCGTTCAATGAATATATAAGAGAAGTGCTGTCTTTTTTGGGAGTCGCACCATCCCAGCTTCACCCGAACGGGTACACTTCGGTGAACAGCCTGTTCATCGTCTTTATGGAATATCTTCATAGACCACCGGCCCCGATCGAGATCAGATACTTGTTTAACTTCAAAACCCGAAGCGATTACCCATCTTTCACATTCTTGGAGGCAGTACGAAATTGTCAAGTGGTTACCGGGTCCTGGACTAGGTTAAGCTATTACAGGACGGAATGGTTCTACGTCAGATGTCCTCCGGGCTTCGCTAGGCGATGGTTATTTAGACGTGAGTATAGCTGAGTTTCCAAACTACTATTAAGGTGATTGCAGTCGAAGTGTGACTTATATATTTTTCTTCTGTACAGCGATCATCCAGCGCCCCGACGGGGAAAGCTTCAAGGAGATAGTACGTGTTCTCCGAGAGATCCCGAGTGCCGACAGGGATATTGACGTGTTGTTGACGAATAGGAATCTCCGGGCCTGTGGGTTAATCGAACGATGGCAGAGTATAATATTCGACGGGGTGCAAAGAATTGTTCCGAAAAAACACGCCAAGCACAAGAAACCCAAAGTCATTGTGGCCGAGGAAGTTGATTCTGAAAAAACTCATAATGACGACGAGCTGTTGCTGGAGCCTGCAGACGTGGCTTAGGATGTTGAAGAACAAAGAAAAGGCAAGGCGGCCGCCGCCACTTCAACCAAGAAGGGGAGATGGAAGTCGGTTGTCACAGCCCGATCATCCCCCTGAGTTATAATTCCCGAGATGTCTCCTCCGCGAACCGAAAGTCTTTTCGAAGGGCTTACAGATCTTCCAATCCCGGACGATGTATCCTTTCAGCATGATGCCGGGTTGGAGGAGTTTCATCATACTCTTGAACTGAGCGAGCCTTTTATTACTAGCTCAGTCGACACTTCGGGTTGGTCGGTGGAAATGCATATTCACACACATTTCACGACACTACATAGTTCTGAGTTTCGGGTCATCAGTTTCGAGAAACCACTAACTCTGTTCTTCTCTTTTCTTTGCAGGTACCATGTCCAGGCGCGGTTCAATGCTAGGGAGTCTGCGACATGCTCGGAAATCATCATATCGTGACTCGCGCAGGCGGGAAGGAGATAGGGACTATGACCAGGAATACTCCGGATATTCGAGCCGTGAAAGATACGACACAGAGAGGGTATAAGCGTCGATCCCGATCGCGCACCCCTCCTCCTCCCAGAGATTCCGTTCCACCTCCATCCCATATTTCTCGCCCCTCTGAGCCTTCACGTCATACGTCCACTTCCCAATCTTCCAGGCACGAATCTCACCGTTCGAGAAGCGAGGCATCGACCGCCGTAGTTGCGGAACAACCCCCCGCGGGGATTTCGGGAGAAGGGGCGCTCAGGCTCGCTCAATTGAAAAAAGACTTCCCAACTATTTGCTTTGACAACTACATTTTTCCCCCGCACTTGAAAAGGATTCCTCCGTCGGCGGAGCAGGTGGTGCACGACTATGTGCACGATTTTTATGCTCAGTATAAAGTCTGGTTTAAGGCGGCGGAGAAGTTGTCGGAGTTGGCCTTTGAGCATGGGGCCGCCAACGAAAAGTTGCAGGCGGAGTTGGCACAGAAGAGTCACATTATCGATGTGCTGAACACCGAGGCCGAATCTTCCAGAAAATCAGAGATGGAAGCCATCAAAAAGGCCGATGAAGCCCAACTCACGATGGACAGAATGAAGCGTGAGCATTACGCCACGGTCGAGGACATGGGCCATCGGAATACTCTGGTCACTGCCGAGAGGGATGCGGCACTAAAGGAACTAAATGAGCTCAAATCCAAATTTGCCGAAATCGTCAAAGACAGGGACGACGCAAATAATGCAGCACAGGAGGCGTGCGAACAGGCGGTGATACTCCGGACTGAACAGGATGAAGCAGTGGCCAGAGTTCAAGCGGTTGAGGCGGAGATTGGGGAGAGAGTTCAGCATGCCGAGGCCAGGCTAGAGGCTGACATTGAAGATCTGCTTATTACATACAATGCCAATGTATTGAAGTACAGAAATTTGGCCTGGCTTCAGGACTACCCAGTGCATCTCCGCAGTGCTTGGGAACGATTGGTTGAAGGGGAAGAGGAAGCGCACCCCGACGAATCGGTCGACCGGTTCGAGGTCGAAAACCGACTGCTAACGGATGAGGAAAAAAGGGTCCTTCATGATGCTATGATCGCTCACGAGAAGGAGATGGTTGGCGGTCGATCTTTGGAGGCCGGAGAAGGGTCAGGTGTTGAGCATTGTGACACCGCTCTTGAAATCACTACCCCGCTTTCGTTCGAATTTGTATCTGTGGTCAGCTCACAGACCGTTCCAGCTTACGACCCAGAGCAACCGCGGTTATCACCCATTCGTGAGCACGTCTCTGAAGTTGTTCCACCACCAACAAACCGAACCGAGGAAGGTATTCTGAACAAATCCCAAGTGCACTTTCGCTATGACCCTCGTTTTGAAGTGATTGCTCTTAACCCCTTCTCTTCTTTATCCAGTGACCAGGATTACCCCGGTGTCTTCTACCCAGGAGCCGAGCCAAGGGCAGAAGGCTATTACTACTGAAACGACTGTTGTGACAACGGCAGCGTCTACCGGAGCGGCACAGGGAAGCTCTTTGTCTCTTGACGAGCAAATGGTGAGTGAATTGCTCGGTCACCAGGGTGACTTCTCTACAGACTTGCCATTTATCATTAGTGAGTTACCACCAGCTTCTGGCCCCCTTGTTGAGACCGGGGTTGTTCCCAGCCAGGCCCCATCAGCTCGAGAACAAGAAATCTTGGCCGAAATCCATGCTGAATTGGAAGCCGAGGGGAAGAGCGGTCGCGCCGGTGGTGACGTTATCCCACCTTCTGTTGCGGATCCGGTCCCTCCTATTTCTCCGGCGGGGAGTCCTTATTTGGATTCAAGTTCCGAGGAAGATGTAGATATTATGCCCCCGGCTGGAGAACAGCCACCGGAGAGGAGGTCGTCAAAGCGAAGGATTTCCGTTCCTAGCGATTCTGACGACGAACCGCCGATAAGGAAGCCGAGAAAGAAAGAGTAGAGCGGCCCCCCATGCAGATTTTTTGGTAGATAGGGGCTTATCTTTTTTTTTTTTTTTTTTGGTTAGTAGGCCGTGTATAGGTGCAGGTTCGGCCCCTGCTAGTAGGCATTTTTTGGAAGAACTTATCTGCGTGTAAGTCCTTGTTTTAAGTTAGTAGAAATAAAATTTAGTTTCTTCGTTCCAACTCTCGTTTTATTTGTGCTTAAGTACTTGCAATGTCTTGTTTTCGGTCCGGTGTACTTGTGGTGTTTTTACCGTTTAAGTAGAGTTCGTCTCGTTTGCCAAGCCTGAAGATCTTGGTCACACATTGTGATTGATGAATGAGTCGAACTTCGGACGTTGTATCACTCCGGTTAGTGATTTATATCTAGCTTTCGTGCCCCCCAGTTTTGGGGAATTACACTTGTATTTTTGGTGGTTGATCGCACTTGTAGCAAGTCTTGAGCACACGTCCGCATCCCGGGGACTTAGAATAATTTGAGAACCTGGTTTGCATTCCGGGAGTTCGAGAGTTATCAGTGCTCGCATTCCAACTCGCACTCTACGAACTTGGAGCTAATATTAACATTTTGGTTCGTACTACGGGAATTTTAACTTAGTGTTCATGCCCCAATTCACACGCCGGGAACTTGGGTAAAGCATGTATGTTTGGGTCCGCACTTCAAGAACCCGAAATTAATGTTCGCACTCCAACTCGCGCTTCAGGAATCTAGAGCTAGTACGGATGTTACGGTTCGCACTCCGGGAGCCTGTAACTTACGTGTATACTCCAGTTCGCGCTTTGGGAAGTTGGGGTCCGTTCGCATTCTGGGAACGAATTATCGAATGTTTATACTCCAATTCGCACTTTGGGAACATGGAGTCCGCTCGCGCTCTGGGAGCGAATTATTACATGTTTATACTCCAGTTCGCACTCTGGGATCTTGGAGTTCGTTCGCGCTCTGGGAACGAATTATCGAATGTTTATACTCCAATTCGCACTTTGGGAATTTGGAGTCAGCTCGCGCCCTGGGAGCGAATCATCGAATGTTTATACTCCAATTCGCACTCTGGGAATTTGGAGTCCGCTCGCGCCCTGGGAGCGAATTATCGAATGTTTATACTCCAATTCGCACTCCCTGGGAGCGAATTATCGAATGTTTATACTCCAATTCGCACTCTAGGAATTTGGAGTCCGCTCGCGCCCTGGGAGCGAATTATCGAATGTTTATACTCCAATTCGCACTCTGAGAATTTGGAGTCCGCTCGCGCTCTGGGAGCGAATTATCGAATGTTTATACTCCAATTCGCACTCTGGGAACTTGGAGTCCGCTCGCGCTCTGGGAGCGAATTATTAAACGTTTATACTCCAATTCGCACTTTGGGAATTTGGAGTTAAGCGAGGGATTGTCGTGTATCAATCCCTGTAAAGTATTCACGTGGTGTCCTGTCCCCGAGCTCGGGTTTCACTTAGCGAGTTACCGTTCATATTGCAGCCACTCTCCATTTGAATAAATCCCACCGCATGATGGGACTTAGCTCTCTGTGTGTTGTGATATCGTGCGTTACACTTAATAAACCATAGCTCTGGCTCGAAGAGATGGCATTTTATTGCTGAAACGAGAAAATATGGCGGAGTCAACTGCCTTATTACAAATTCAAGTCTCGGAATGCTAAAATAAAATGAAAAAGAACAAATTGGCAGAAAAAGCAAAGTCTTTCATGTGTAGTAGCGACGAAGACTCTCGCTATTCCAGGCCCTTGGCAAGGTGAGACCGTCAACGGTCGATAATTTGAATGTGCCGCCTCCGAGCTTTTGTGAAATCATGTACGGTCCTTCCCAAGTTGGCTTCATGTGCGAAGGGACCGGGTAAATCCTTTTGAGCACGAGATCGCCGGGTTCAAAGGTTCGCGGACGGACCTTGGCATTGAATATTCGGGCGACTCGACTCCGATATGCGGCTGCCCTCAAATCAGCCTCCTCACGCCTCTCATCCAGTAAATCCAGAGATTGAGCAAGTAATATGGCATTTGTCTTCGGATCGTAATACGTCGCGCGATGAGAACGCACTTCCAATTCGACTGGAATAACGGCCTCTGAGCCGTACGATAGAGAAAACGGAGTGTGACCGGTTGCAGTTTTGTGAGTTGTTCGATAGGCCCATAACGCCATGGGGAGTTCATCGACCCACTTGCCCCCGGCCTTTTCCAGTCGCTTCTTCAGAATGGACTTTATAACTTTATTGACAGCTTCGACCTGACCATTTGCTTGTGGGTGTGCCACTGCGGAAAACTTCTTATGTATGCGAAATCGCTGACAGAAATTTCTGAACTCGACACTGTCGAATTGGGCTCCGTTATCGGTGATGATAGTGTGCGGGAGGCCGAATCGACAGATGATGTTGCGCACTACGAAGTTGATCACTTTCTTCGTCGTAATCGTTGCCAGAGGCTCAGCTTCGGCCCATTTGGTGAAGAAATCAACCGCGACGATGGCGTACTTCGCGCCACCTTTGGCCAGAGGCAATGTTCCAATTATATCGATTCCCCATACCGCGAATGGCCAGGGGCTGACCATTTGGGTTATTTCGGTAGGTGGAGCCCTGGGAATCCGAGCGTGTTTTTGGCATTTGTCGCATTTTTTGGCGTAGTCCGATGCATCTCGATTAACGGTGGGCCAGTAATATCCGTATCGGAGTACTTTCTTGGCGAGTGTCTGCCCCCCAGTGTGATTGCCACACTCTCCCTCGTGTACATCGTGCAACACTCGCCTGATTTCATCGTGTGCGATACATCGGAGTAGGGGGACGGAATACCCCCTTCTATACATAACTCCATTTTGGATAACGAACCGTGGGGCTTTACGAAGGACCTGCCTTTTTTCACTCCTACGCTCAGGCAGCACTCCATGTTCAATGTAATTTCGATAGGGGGTCATCCACGACTCCCTACTTGTGGTAGCCTCGAATGCCTGGCTGACCTCACTTTGATCAATGCTCGGAGAAGGTAGGGTTTCAACGGGGACAAGCCCCAACTGTTGAGCTTCGCCCGTACTTGCCAACTTTGCCAGTGAATCGGCTTTCTGATTGTGCTCCCGGGGGATATAGAAAATGGCATAGTAATCGAAGCGACCCAGGGTTTCCCTGACTCGAGACAGGTAAGCAGCTAGTCTTCGATCCTTAGCTTGATATTCACCTCGGACCTGACATACGATTAATTGGGAGTCACAATAAATCTCTACAGCGACAATTCTCAAGTCGTGGGCCAGCTTCAACCCAGTGAGCAGAGCTTCATATTCAGCCTCATTATTAGTCGCGCGGAACTCGAACTTTAGGGCGTAGCATACAGATCGGCCCTCGGGGGTTTCAAGCACTACCCCCGCTCCCGAACATCGCTCATTGGAGGCACCGTCAGCATATAACTTCCACACGTGTTTAGGAGGTTCGCTATCTTCATGTAATTCCTCGGGTACAGTGAATTCAGCGACGAAATCTGCCAGAACTTGGCCATGTATGGCCCTTCTCGGAGTATAGGCAATGTCAAACTGACTTTAATTCAATGTTCCATTTTAGCAGCCTACCAGACGTCTCAGGCCGCGTGAGGACCTGTCACAACGGCTGGTCGGTGTACACGGTGACAGGATGAGCCTGAAAATATGGGCGGAGCTTTCTCGAGGCAATGACTAGACAATACGCCAACTTTTCTAGCTTGGGATAGTTCCTCTCAGCTCCTGTCAACCGTTTGCTCACATAATATACCGGCTTTTGCACTCGGTCTTCTTCCCGGACTAATGCTGCACTGATTGCGTTTTCTGATACCGCCAAGTAAAGATATAGTTGCTCGTGATCAACAGGCTTCGAAAGAATCGGTGGTGTAGAAAGATGTTGAACCAGTGACTGAAACACACCTTCACATTCTGCGGTCCATTCGAAGTTTCGTTTCCCTTTTCGGATCAGGTCGAAGAAAGGGATGCATTTGTCAGTTGACTTTGAGATGAACCTACTCAATGCTGCGACTTTCCCATTGAGACTCTGGACTTGCTTTATGGTCCTTGGAGTTTGAAGATTCCTGATGGCCCAAATCTTTTCAGGGTTGGCCTCTATCCCTCGGGCGTTGACGATGAACCCAAGGAATTTTCCGGATGCAACCCCAAAATGGCATTTTAGCGGGTTGAGCTTCATCCCATATCTCCGGAGGATATCAAACATTGATCCCAAGTCCTTTACGTGCTCAACTGAATGCCTTGACTTTACTAGCATGTCATCTACATAAACTTCCATGTTCTCCCCGATCTGGTCGGAAAACATCCGGTTAACCAAGCGTTGATAGGTTGCGCCGGCATTCTTTAACCCAAAAGGCATGACTTTGTAGCAGTATAATCCCAGATCAGTCACAAAACTCGTATGTTCTTGGTCGGGCACATGCATGGGTATTTGGTTGTAGCCCGAGTAAGCATCCATAAAGGATAACAATTCGTGTCCGGCGGTTGAATCAACGAGCTGATCGATTCGAGGAAGTGGAAAACTGTCCTTCGGGCAAGCCTTGTTCAAGTCAGAATAATCGATACACGTTCTCCATTTCCCGTTCGGTTTCCGGACAAGTACCGGGTTTGACACCCACTCCGGGTATAAAGCATCTCTAATGAACCCGTTTGTTTTCAGCTTACCGACCTCCTCCTTAAGGGCGGCAGATCTCTCTGGATCCATACCACGCCTTTTCTGCTTGACTGGGATATACCGTGGGTCGATGTTTAAAGTGTGGCTCGCGATATCCGGCGAGATCCCACACATGTCAGAGTGCGTCCAGGCGAACACGTCAAGATTCGCCCGGAGAAATTCAACCAATTCCTGTTGTGCCCCTGGCTCAATTGAGACCCAATTTTTAACACTCTCGCATCATCGCCATCATCATCGATTGGGACATTGATAGTTAGCTCGGCCGGAGAGGCCTGACTTTCTGTAGACTCCCCATTGTTGTCGTTGTCCCTTGGGTCAAGGTCTTTCTGGAATTGGTTATGGTGCTCGGGCTGAGGCCCAAGCACCAATTGTCAATCATCGGCAGAACGGACGCAGAGAGATTCCTCTACGCCCTTCCCTTTCTCCCTTCGCTGCGCCTCTCGCAGCTCGGCAACATAACAGGCTCTTCCAGCAGCCTGATCTCCATGAATCACACCGATACCACAATCGGTAGGAAATTTCAAAGTCAAACACCACGGGGCGATTGCCGCCCGAAATTCAGCAAGGGCCGGTCGGCCCAGAAACGCGTTGTACGGTGAATGTATGTCCAAAACAACAAACTGTAACATGCGTACTTTTCTGCACTCACCGATCCCCAGCTCCACGGGTAACTCCACAACCCCCATGGGTATATTAGCGCTTCCATCGAAGCCATGAATCCTGGACTGGCAGGGCTTCAGATCTTTGGCTTCCATCTTCATCTGGTCGTAAGCTCTCCTGAACAAAATGTTGACTGAACTCCCACTATCCACCAGTATCCTCTTCATCCAAGCAGGACCAACCTGGGCGGATATCACAAGCGGGTCGATAGTCGGGGCTTCGACCTTGTCTGCGTCACGGTTCCGGAACACGATGTCATCTGCCATCGTTTTCAGCTGTTTCGCCGGAGCCCCTTCGTCATAACTACTGCAACATTCGAAGTCCATATGCCTAACCGAGCTAGCATATGACTCCATTTCTTTCCAACTCCTATCTGCCGGATGAGGACCACCACTTACGGTGTTTATCACTAACCTCCCGCCCGCTCGGGCGGGTTCTTCCTGCCTTGGCTGATTTTGCCGATTGTTCTGGTCCGACGGACCCGCATTGCCAGGCTGCGGCGCCCGTACAAACTGGTCCAGCTTCCTTTCCCTGATCAACTTCTCAATTAAATCCTGCAAGTGTCTGCATTCGTTGGTATTGTGACCGTAACTGTCGTGAAATCTGCAAAACTTGCCCGTTTGAATCTGCCTCTCCGACGACGGCTTCGGAGTAGGCTTCTTGTACTGCATGGCGTTACAAGTTTGCAGGTATACGTTCTCCAACGATGTATTCAGCGGAGTGTAATTATCGAACATAGGGGCCCTACGCCTCGGCCCACGGTTCTGATCTCGCTTCCTGCTCTGATTTCCATTATCCTTCGGTCGTGATTGCTTGTTCTGGATATTTAGCTTTACTTTCCCGGAACTCTCTCCCGATTGTTTAACAGCCACATTGCTTTGGATCCCCTCTCCACTGAGCCCCGCGTCGTCCTGTTTCCTAGACTGCTTCGCGTCCTCACGCCTCAAGAACTGGGCGGCTTTGGAGTAGAAGCGATCCAACGACGCAGGAGGTTTTCCTGCCAACCAATTTCCAAAATCCGAATCAGGGTCAATTCCTTTCATTAATGCCATCAGAATCGAGTTATCATTAGGATTGGTGATTTCTACACAGGCCTTATGGAATCTCTCCAAGTAGTGTCTAAGGGTTTCTCCTGGAGCTTGGGTAACACTAGACAAAGTGTTGACGTCCCTAGGCCTCGCAACATGCATGCGGAATTGTTCCACGAACTTCCTGGCCAGCTGATTGAACGAGGAGATAGAGTGGGGCGGCAATCGCGTGAACCACATCGTAGCAATGCCCCCCAAAGAGATAGGGAAGCTCCTACACTTGACCGCGTCATCTGCCCTAGCGGCGCTCATGGACCATTCATACTTCAATATGTGTTGATTAGGGTCCGAGTTTCCCTCGTACATCGGTAACGTGGGCATCCTAAATCGCCGAGGGGGTTCGGCATACAGGATCTCGTCGGTGAATGGGGTGTGACTCCGGGAAATTCCCCAGTCGTCGTTGGTAAACCCCTGACTTTCACGGATCATCTGCCTGATCATTTTTGGAAGATCCGTTATAGCTGCGTTCTGGGCATGTCGAGCCAAGGTGTGGTCGGGCTCCACAATGCGGGATTGGACCGGATGCTGTCGACAGTCCGGATCTCGCCTCCTTGGTTCGGCGTCTTCCGGTACAATCGGTTCAGGAGACTGCCGTCGTCGGTGGTGGTTCCGGTCCGACAACGTACGAATGTCAACCCCTGGCTCCGTGGCAACAGTTGCAGGACGGTTGTCGGTAGTGTGTTGAGGAGCAGTGCCTCCCCGAGAAGAAGGCCCTGTATGGAAGCTCGCAGAAGGACCGACTCGTAGTTGCCCAACCGTCAATGCAGGAAGGTCTCCGGTGGCCTGCGCATGATTCCCATCCATTCGGGGTCGTGAAGGTCGGTGATGATAATCGGTGGAGGCCGAACTCTCCGTGGAAGGCTGGGATGCATAATCCCTCCTAGACCGCCTTCGCTTATGACTGTGTAGCTGGCGAGTTAATTCGGCATTGGCACGTAGTTGCTCCGTCAACTGCTGCCGACTTTGGGTCAGCTCTTGGAGCAACGCTTGAAACTCTTGTCTTGTTACCGGTCCGGACGACTCCGAAGGTCCGGCGATGTCCTGAGTAGACGGTAATTGCGCAGGATCTGGCCTATCCTGGCCCTCTTGGTTACCAAGATTAGAGGTGGTTCTAGTACTTACCATTGTGAATAGCGAGATTCTTTCCTAGACCTTTAGCAAGTCTGAATAGAACGGAAGGAACCTAAGCTTGAAATCCGGATCTCTCTCTCTTAGATTTATGCAATCCGGTATTGATGACAGATCCGTGGAGCGAGAGAAAATCTGGGTTTTCTCAGTGAAAGCACCAAAGTGTTTACACCGGAATTGGGCACAACACTCGTCGGAAGTTATTGAAGAGATAATAAATGAAGAATGCACATTAAAACTGAGGATTATCTAACAACAACTCCAAATAACATGTAAATAAGCACGTAGACAAGCAATTTATAGTGGTTCGGCGTATTGCCTACGTCCACTGTGAAGTTTTTATGCTTTTATTGACTTTCTTTTGATGATTACAACTCGGTACAGCAATCAACAGTAAATTATAACTGGAAACTCGAAATCCACAACCAAATTATGATGTAAGATGATGGAGATCTCAGTCCGGCAGGGTCTGGGTGCTTCAGAATCCAAAAGTCCCTCTTCTGTTGGCCCTGGGGCTATATTTATAGGCGTAGGCTGCTGATATCCCGCTGAAAACTCAGGAGACCACTTCTTGCACGTGAAGGGGCCTTCACGCACGATCTCAGGAAGTTTGGGCCCACTTTGGCATCGGTTCGAACTCCATTCGAACCGATCAAGAATTCATCCAATCGAGGTGAAATTTGGCGTAGACATTCTTCAACGTGTAGGCAAGCTTCTGCGAAAAATTCATGGCATTTGGCTCAGTAGATTGGGAGATATGATGGGTTTGAAATGGAGCTCATTGCCTGGCTGTTTGGTTCGAAACCATGCTTTCGAACCGATGGTTTCGAACCCATCATGGCACGTGACTTCGTGGCGACGTGGAGCGCAAAATTCGAACCAACCCGGTCTTTACTCCAGATTGACCGCTTCGACTCCATGGATCTCGGCGAATTCGAACCGAAGGGGGACACGTCAGCGTGGTTGGTTGACCCGGTGGATTCGAATGAGGCTACACAGGTGGATTCGAACTTGGCATCATGGATGGTTTCGAGCATGACTTTGTGGATGGGTTCGAACCAGGCTCCATGTTTGGGTTCGAGCTATGACTCTCGCTTGGAGTCGAACTAGGCTTTGTGGTGGGTTCGAAGTGTGACTCTTGTGATGGATACGAACTACGTCGCTTCTTCATGGATGCGAGGCCCATCGGTTCGAACACGATGGGTTCGAATACGATGGATTCGAAGGCGACGTAGGCGAACTCGAGATGGACCTGTGGATTCGAAGCTCATGGATTCGAGCTTGACGGTTTCGAAACATTGGTTTGTGATGGCTTCGAGACTCAAGCTTTCCCCTTCAATTTGAATCGATCATAACCCGAGCGTACGAACTCGGATTGACTTGGAACGTGAGATGTTGACTCCTATGGTCTTTCTTGTCGTGTCCTATCGGTTGTAGCTTAATCTGGACTTGGACAAAATTCAATGATATTCATAGCGAAACGAAACACGACCGACCTCTGAGGCGGACTGTCCTCCGCTTCTGATCGATCTTTTGGTATCGCGGCTTTGCCAAAAAGCGGGATAACATTATTCATTAATTTCATAAATTAAGACCCTCTAATTACTTTATTAATCAATTGTTCTCACAATTACATTTAATTATTATTTATAAACTTAATTACAACTATTAATCAAACTTGATTAATCACAATCAGTAATTAACTTCCTTAATTACTTCACCAATTAAACCAA
Source organism: Allium cepa (assembly GCA_030765085.1). Taxonomy (NCBI): domain Eukaryota; kingdom Viridiplantae; phylum Streptophyta; class Magnoliopsida; order Asparagales; family Amaryllidaceae; genus Allium; species Allium cepa. Next base: position 859,912,820 of record CM060940.1, read on the forward strand.
TACATTGATTAATTCCATTAATCAATTCTTAATTACATTGAGTAATTGTCACTTAATTACTTCCCTTAAGTAATTATACCTCTTTAATTATTATCCATCCAGTAATTTCCTTAATTAATTACATCCAGTAATTATTTATTAATTACTGCACTAAGTAATTACACATTTTTAATTACAATTAGTAATTATACTTAATCCTATCATTAAGTAATTCTGTTTAATTAATTAAACTTAATTAATTAACTAATATTATCCACAAAACTCAATTAATTACACTGAGTAATTAATTGCTTTAATTACTTCATTAAGTAATCATGTTTAAATAATTCTTCTTAATCATTAAGTAATTAACTTCTTAATTACTTATTAACTAATTATTTCTTAATTAATTAACCTCGATTAATTAATTTTTAATTAAGTAATTAATTACACTTAATTAATTACACAAACTAATTTACCTTAATTTAATTACTTACATTAACCAATTTAAGTTAATTAAGTGATTTACTTTAGTTACCTTTATAATTAAAGCTTGATTAAGATAAACAATACATTCTCTTAACCTTTTATCAATCATTTTAAAAATTAAATTTAAAATCCAAAAACATGTATTTGGTTTACACTAAAACATCGTCTTTTAATTTATCATTATTAAATGCCTTACCTTAATCACATTTAAATTACTTCAAATGCATTTTTATTTGAAAAATTATTTTATCATTTAACAAAGAAAAAATGAAACAAATTATTTTTAAAACAAAAGTTTACATTTTAAAAATCCAAACTTTAAAAATTAAAATTTCTTTTAAAGTCAAACATTCATTCTTTATACAACTAATTAAAACACTTTGTTTAAAAATCAATTTGCTTTCAAATTTGAAACTTTATTTTTATAATGTAGAAAAATCTGGTTAATACTAAACTTAAAAACAACTATTGTTAAAAATAAGATTAACTTAAATTTGTAAAAACACAAGGTTTTAAATTTAAACATTTCAACATATTTAAACCTGTTTAAAAACTTTATTTAAAAACTTAGTTGTTTTTAATTTCAGAAATTCCAATTTGCAGTTAAAAATTGAACAGGAACAAAAACCTAGAAACCCAATTACTCGAAATCAAAACTCACGCGACACTCCTCCTTCCAACTTCGAGTTGCACGAGGGACCATCACAAAACAACTCTCGAGCAAACAACGAAAGAAAACCATGGCCAATCTTCTTCCTTGACCAAAAAGTTCTAGCTGCACAAATCCGAGTACGTGCACGTGCACACTAGGATCGGTCGACGGCGACCATCGCTGGCATGCCCTGCAAGTCCACAACGGCCTCAACAACCCCCTCGTCCCCCAAAATCGACGAAAGCACCACTGCACCAAAGTATGAGCAACGGACTCCTTAACCAGTAAGAAACTCAAACCAAAAGTTCGCCGTTAACGGCGATACCCAACGCCGAAGTGCCTGCCACGACGCCCACACATGCGCCTCGATCCACACAATCCTTTCCCCCTCACGCGATTCGCCAAAAACCAACAACGAAGACGAATTACTGACAATTTCGACCCAAAAAGAAAACAAACCCAAACCCTACTATGTCGTGCCCCGATCGCCACGTACAACAGAAAAACCCTTCACCATTTTCCTGCATCACCAGTCACCATGACCACCTCCATGCCGAAGCTCGACCTCCAACTCAACTCCAATCATCGGCAATCGACCAATAAACTAGTTCAAGTAATTCTAAATTCCTCTATGAATACTAAATTATAAATTACGATCTTCATCTTAAAATTCATGAATTTGAACAACAGTTCAAATCATATGAACAGAAATTTAAATTATTAAATTTGATTTCTACCAAATTTTGATTTTTCCACTGTAAATCCAAAATTTACAGTTTATTGTTCAATATAAATTTTAAGATTTACTTTTAAACACAAATTTACCTTATTATGATCAGATTTCCTCCAATGATCAATGTTTGATAGTGCTTAACTTGGAATTTTCTTTTCTATTTATAAACTGGAACATGAATTAAGAACAGAGTTTTAAAAACTTTATATCTACAAGTATTCAAACGGCTAAATAAACATGCATTCAATCTTCAAATCAAGCATGAAAACATTGATATTATGTTTATTATATTATTATTCATTTCAAAGAATAACATATAAAAGATTTAAAACTGTTTTAAAAAAAAAAAGATTTACTCACAGAAATTTGAAGCAGAGAACACTGCATTTCTAAATTTTCCTGGACTTTGAATCTGCTTTTGCATTTTAAATTCTGTTGAAACATTGAATTTTCTTGCTGAGATCTTGCTTGTTGAATTTGCATGTTGATTCTCAGTTGAGTTTGAAACCATGAGTTCAGGTTGCAATTTGGATATGGGTTGTACATAGCTTCAGATTTCTTACGGTTTGAATTAGTTTTTGATTTCAGTTTGAATCTTTCATTTGATTTCTTTTCTTTTTTATTTTAGTTGAAGAAAAATTAAAGAAGGTTTAGCTGAAGAAAAATAAAACTGATCTTTCCCTTTAAACTTTAATTAAAAACAAAACTTTCTTTTAAAATAAAGATTGCCACTTGTTTCGTGAATAAACCCATGTGTTTACAAATGTCCAAACCTTTATTAGTTTGTAAACAGGTGTATTTCATAATCTCTTATGTTGCCAAGTGTTTTTAAGAGGTGATTATTGCATTAATTACTTTTTTAAAAATGAATTAAACCTTAATTACCATATTAGTCTAATACTCATGTTATATATATAACTATGCAATGGATTTATAACTTTGTGTTTAATTTATAATTATTCAAAACTCACTTCCTAAAGATAAGTTTAAAAGTAAGAAAGTAACATTTATTTAAATTTTATTTAAAAGTTTAAACATAAATTTCTATAACTAGCATTGATATTATATATAAAATCTAAATTTATTTTCAAAAACCAATTTAAAGAAAACAAATTAAATTTTATAACAATGTACTATTTTCAAGCTATTATTCTTTTAAATAAAAATAAAATTTTCCTTTAAGTCTTTTATAAATAAAAATTAATTTTAAATAGCTTTTGAAAAGCATTTTATTAAATCAAATCAAAAATCTTCCAAATCACGATAAAAACTTATGTACATTATAAATTTGAAAACACATTTTCTGTTTAAGTTTAACCCATTATTTTCTATTTACAATAAATATATACAAGTATAAATATTCATTATAAATAGAATATTTTAAATATTAACTTCAGAAATTATTTGAAATTTTAAAACAGAACATCAAATCACAATATATAAACATATATATTGTAATTTGAAAATGTTTTTATTAAATTTAAATTGAAACTAATTTCCTTTTTACAATTTATACATATATACATTACAAATAGAATATTTTTATTAACTTAAAAAGATTAATTATTATCTATTAGATATATATTATTATCCTTTGAAAAGAATAAACATTTCAAATTAAATTATCATCATTATTGAGTTTTTGAAAAGATAATCATTTGTTAAATTAGATTAATTATTAGTTTTGAATATATAATATTTGGTTAAATTAGATTTTTAAATCAATATAACATATTTTAAAATAAATTATAAATGGAAATTATTAAATAAGTATTGCCCAAAATTCTAGGACATCACATTAACAATATTCAATTTACTAATTTATTCCAAATTGGTTTACTCCCCCTTCCAATTCAATATTTGATTTCTATTTTCAAAAAAAAATCACTTTCATTATTTTACTTGAGTTCAATTCTATTTTTGTAATTCAAGTTTGGATTTCTATTTTATTTCCAAAATACAAAATAATTTATTTTGGCTTATTACTTTACTTCACCGTTTTCTTATAAGTCCCACACTTATATTTCATACTTCTACATATTTAAGCTTGACTATATCCATATTTCATTTTTACTCGAGATTATACACTCATTTAGTCAAGCATGTATTTTAATTTCATAAACTCCAATTCAACTTACTTCCATTTATTTAAGTAACAATTTTATTTCATTCTATATTATCAATAACTCAGCTGAATTTATTTAAATTCAATTTTATTCCAATCTAACTCCAGTTAAATCTAGCTACATACCATTCTTTTGATTTTATTAAGCAAGGACTTAATTTCATTTAATACCATCCCACACAATTCACCTTAATTTCATTCTAATTCCTTTCAACTTACTTCAAACCCAATCACAATAGTATTAACTTAGCTTAAGTTTATTAAATTTGACTTACTCTTCTAACTTATTTCGTTTCCATACTTATTTTAAATTAGTTACATTTACTAATTTATAAATAAAACTTTATTTCCAAACCTTTACTTAACACAATATAAATTAATTATCCTTCCAATATTCATTTGCTTACCTATTCAAATTAATTAATTTACTTATTAATTTTATTTAAGCATTTTCATTCCATTAAATATTATCTATAACCCACTGAATTTTATTTCAATTCAATTTTATTTTCACTTGATTTGAATCCAACCCAAGATTATTAAACTTAGTTTAAGTTGACTTCAATTCGATTCAATTTTCTTCCTCAGTCTAAGTTAATTTCATTTTTAAACTTTCGCTTTATATTTTAATTCCAACATTCAAAGCTCATATTTTCCTTCCTTATTTAAAAATCATCTCAACTTCACAAGTTTATAACTTACTGTATCAGGATTCCAATTCAAATAAGGATTCGGGATTTTTAAACACCCAGCTTTTGGTTCAAATCATTTGAAATCACCATTATCCTAAAATCACATTTCTCAAATTTTTAAACCAATCCTAGTTTTTATTCCCAACAAATTTCCTTTGAAATTACAAAACAAAACTAATTCTTCTGAACAAATCAATTTGGCAGCAATACGTCACTTAGAAACTCGAAAATGAACATCGATGATGTTGCAGTCATCACCGAAGTTATTTTCCAGCGACTGAAGTGAGTTCAATGCTATATTCCTTCCCAAAATTTATTTGAAACGAATTCCTTTCAAAAATACTTCTAAAACAATAATGTTATTATTTGTCTTCAAAACACTTCGAAAAACACTTCCAAAATCTCAGGGGTTTTAAATTTACAGATTTTATTTAAATCAAATTTTAATTATAATTCATTTGTATAATTCAAGCTCATACAAATTTCCATTTGATTATACAAGTCATTTCAATTTTTATAATCTTATTCTTTTAAGATATTATCATCCAAACATCCAAGTTATATAACAATTTAAGAAAATATTTCTTTTATATCAAAACATATTTTGGGTAAAATTATTTCATTCACCCACCTTTAAAAAAATACCGTATCAATTTATCCTCTCAGGTGTTTATAAACTCTTCTCGAATAGCGGCCAACTTATCCGATCATAATTCATATTCCACCCAACCAATAAGCCAACACAATATTAAAACAATATATATTCACTAACAAATACGCGCTCATATCTATTAATACGCTCAAACCCATTCTAGAGTACTATTGACTCTATTTGAGTAATTCCCACCAGAGCCAAGGTATCGCCAACCTAAGCTCTGATACCAAGTGAAATGACCCACAAATACGTACCCCTTAGAGTCAACACTATTCTCCATCAATCAACTCAAGATGTACGGAAATACGAACCGTTTGGGTTAAAGAAGAAGTGGTAGAAGAAGAAAATAGAAAATAACATCAGAATCTAACAATCGTAGCGGAATAAAATATAAAATATAATAAATGAACTTTACACGAAAACGAATATATCTATTTATATATTACATCATCAGAGTACATCAATCACATAACTCACAATTTGACGGTAATCATAACCTGTCCTCACACAACTGAATACACAGCGGAATATAAATCAAGTACGGAAGTACGTATCGCCATCCAGCTCGTCTCCTGAGCTCCACAACATCCTTTCCTGTATCCTATAATACTCGGTCTGACCCGAGCATTACAGTTAAATAACACCCGAGTCAGTCTGGAATACCAGCGTGAGAAAACCACACTCACATTGATTATTAAAGTTTCAAAAATTCTTTTGAAACAAAAGCATCTCGTAAGACCGCGCCACAAATAAACATGTTAGGTTTTTACCTTACGATAGCTAAAACACTTTTTATTAAAATTCTTTGATATTATAATAGTGTCTATAGAAAGTAAAATAGAATCTAGCTGAAATGCCTCACGTTTCAGCAATAGTTGGGCACAATCAAAACCGTATGGGCATGTAGGGAAAATGGATTTCCAACTAATAACTAGGCACGGGGGTACCACTTGTCACGGTACCTGGTCTAGATCAGCATACCGAGGATCACTCCTGACCCCCTGCAACACAAGACCGGGACTACTCCTTACTGGATAATCCCGAGTAAGATCACCCCACGGTTGGGATCAGCAACCGTACCATAAGCTGAATAAAAAGGGACATCTAGACAGGGATGACCTCACCCTAATGAGCGCTACCCACCTAGCCTTGCTGCATAACCCCTGATTTTCAGTCATTCCAGGTTGATGAGGCTTGAGGCTAAGCGTTATCGTTTTAGACCGTTTCACATAGAATGCCCATCGTCCACCTGACGATGTTCCGGAAGCATTCATCCATACAAGTCCATTCCGGGTTCGAACGAAACAGAAGGCACTACTCCTACTACATCCATTTTGGAATCATCCTTAGGATTAGTAGCGACTAGCCCTTGCTCTTCATTGCTCCATCTTCGAATCCAAACTCGTCTTCCTCACGAAAACGTACAAACCGGATCGAAGTGGTTTTCGAGAAATTAATCCTGATCCCGGTCTCTTTGAAACGATCAGTGCATTGTCCAATATTGATAATCGGTTATTTAACTATCAATTAACATTCACAACAACCATCAACCATAAATAATTTCACCAAGTTATTTACTAACCTAAAAATATCTTCGCAAGATATATTTCCACTTTCAAACCTTTTTTAAAACAGTTTTCAAACCATCTCCCTTTTACAGAATAAATTTCCCAAATATTTTCTATTTCCATTGAAATCACCAAGTACAAACACTTTAGATTTTAAAATAATTCAAAACACTTTGTTATAAAATATACTTTAAACATTTAAATTACAAATTACTTTAATACTTATTAAAATATATACTTTAAGAATATTTTAAAATAAAACTACTGTGTGCAATATAAAACTGAATTTCTAACCTTTAAAACCAAAATACCAAGCCACCCTTAAATGATTACTGCTATAAATAGATTAAATAAAATACTTATTTTAGAATTTAAACATTTAGAAATAATAAATTTCCTAAACATACTTTTTAAAACAACATTAAAGCCTTTAACTTATATTTAAAAAATTTACTTTGAAAACGTACTTGGCTATCCAGGGAAATATACTTCTCTTCACATCCTTTAAAAATAAATCACTATTTGTTTTTAAACAATTTTCCCATTCCTTTAATAAATTCCCATCGTGAATTTATTCTTCCAAATATCCATTGATATATTACTTTACTTTTATAAACCCAGTTTATAAATTCTAAAGTCTCGTCTTCTTTAAAAACATAATTTCAAATTATAAATCAATTTCCAAAAAGATTTCAGATTTTGTTCCAATTAGAAATAGATTCCTTTACTTTCTCAATTTTACTCCAAAACCCATCAAATTCACTGTTACCTTTCAAATATGGTTTAAGATCTTATTTAACTGAAATATTACTTTCATACTTTTCTAAATTCTTTCTTTAACCTTTAAAAGAAATTTAATCCTTTAATTTTAAAATAAATTCTTTTGTTACTTTAAGTAATATCACTTTAAGTTTAAAATTCATTCTTTCTCTGTTTATTCAAAATCCCTTTTTCAATACTTGGAATTTAATAATTAAGATTTAAAATCACTTTTATTCTTTTCCAATTCATTCTTAAGTTTATTCAGATGCTCTGTAATTATTTTACTTAAAAATTCACTCTTTTATTTCTTTCCAAAAATCCAATTCTATATATTTTGATTACTCAGTGAACTGAAATATTTTCAAGCAAATCATAGCATTCAATATTCCAATTATCAGTATGATTCATCATAGAATATTAAATAATCTAAATAACTTTGAGGAATCCAGTTGGATCCCTCCAACCTGTTTCCCTACATCCACAGATGTTAGCACAATATAAAATACCAATTCCACTTCGAGGTGGAATATCGCGGTATATGGGATTTATATAATATCATCCGCATTTATACAGCGCGTAGGGTCTCATCCGCTATATAATGCGGGAAATTAATCACTCCGATATATTATATATATACACACTACTTTATATAATATATCACATTCAAAACAATTCAATCATTCAATCAATTATTTAAATTTAACTATTTAAATAACCCAGATGAGTGAGATTAACTCACCTTTGATTTTATTTTGCAGTCTATTCCACTCCAGTTCCATTCCGACTTGTATTTTCTCGATTTTGACCTTGAACAAACAATTCAAGATTTATTTATATTTGAATTAAACAAAACAATTTATTTCCATTTAACAAGTTTAATTTATTAATAATTAAATTCTAGCTAGTAGTTTTAAAACCAATTCTCTTGTAATAAATCTTCTAAGAACAAAATAAATTAATTAGAAAGGTTACTCACCCTAATACATTTTTTTTAAAATAAACTAATCGATTTAAAATGTGCATATGTATATTCATTTTATTTTGAAACTATATATATACATGCACACACACTTATAAAAATAAGCTATATGGATTTCATAAAAAATCCAATTTATATAAATTCTTTCAACCTTTAAAATTCCTACTTTTTTTCAACTACAAACTAAAAATATAACTTGTACAGATTTTAAAATTTTTTTCCTTTTCTGTAAAAACACAATGGTAAATTACTTACTGTGTAAATATACATATGTAAAATTAAATTAAATCTTGAATAAGGAAAACAAATTCATGTCTTACACGTTCGAACGACATCAGCCTTCCTGCGTCACAAGCAAATGCCACCTTCGGCCACCTAGAGTTCACCGCGACACCGGCTTGCCTACCACTACAATTTGAACTCGAGCCTTCAATCGACCCTCGCTCTTCCAGAACTCCCTGCTCGAACAAGAACGCATCGTCGCGACCCACATTGGCTTCATGCAGCTCATCATAGTTTCCCTCCCCTCAAGGTCGCGATAGTTTCCCCCTCCTCGAGGTCACGACCACCGATGCAGCCGCACACCCCCAGATAATTGCCCTAAGAGCTACCCTCCATGACGAACTGAAAAATCAAAACGATACCTCGAGCCAACGGCCGTAGTTCATCCCATCCCTAACCTTAGTTTCTCCTCTCTCGTCAATCTAAAGCCGAAGTCGCGAATTCGATCGCGAATTAATCCCCTTTTTCTTTTTTCTTTTTTTATGCCGATCGATTCGATTTATCAAAAATTGGAAGAGAGAAGAAGAATCTCGGTTTTGATCTAAACTCGAACTGGAAGGGAATTGAAAGGGTGTTCGCGATTTTATAACTAAGTATTGAATTTTTATTTTATTTTTTTCCTTGTTTAAGGGCGAACAACATTTTTCTCTACTTGGTTATAAAAAGGAAGGTGTGTTAGAGAAGCAAGCTCAGGCTGCTACAATATCACTGAGGTGAAGGCAAAAAGTTATGATGTGGAAAGGATTCAGCTGAAGTTGACTGGAATTTACAAATATATATATTTCAAATTTAAATTCAAATTCCTCGATAACCGCAACTCAAAACCTTGACCTCCTATCGAGGCATGCCGCTAGGCGTTTATAATGTTATACCCCTATTCCAAACGAAATGAAAAAGGTTTCGAGTCCTAATTCGATCGAATGGAGAAGATAGCTTTTTGGACTCACTTATTTTATTAAATTTCGATAAAATTTCAACGCGTTTATATATCATATTCTCACACAACAACTCCAATCACTACGAAAATTGAAATCCGATAATAATACAATTTTCCGGATCCAATGGAACTGATTTCGTCGAATTACGAGACTGTGCCTCGGAAGGCTCTTTTTAAATATCAATTTAAACGATATATATTCAAAAATGAACAAATCACCTGCAAATTCAATTTTAATACTTTCACTATCTTCAGTACTATCAATATAAATTTTACAAACCCTTAAATTATTTTTAACAGGCTTAAAAGTCTAGATTCAACATTTTACCCAATTTCCAATAATTAAATTCAATAATTAAACTTCCAAATAATGGTGATATTTGAAATTTAAGTTACAAATCAACTTTTAAATATTGAAATCAATTAAATATCCCAATTTAAATTGTCCAAAATTCCGAGTCGTCACATACACACTCATATATAATACACTCAAACTCATTCTAGGATGTTACTAACCCTATCTCTAATGAGTCACTCATTCTAGGGTATTACTAAATATATCTCTGAAGAGACTTACCCCAACCAAGCCAAGTTTCTCACCTAACCTTCAGCTCAGATACCAAATGTAACGGTCCGTTTTCCGTACCCTTTGAATCAACAATAAACCATACATATCTAGCTCAATTTGCACGAAAAAGGTTCAATAACGGTAGAAATAAAATAAAGATAGAACAAAATCTTACACTAATGGAATAACATATATTATTTCGATAATAATCTATATAGTGGAAAATTTTAAATACATATATCAGAGTCTAACCTAAATTCAGCTTGGACAGTTATAAACATCCGTCCTTACAGATGAACAATAAAATAAATGCAATAAATGTAGCGGATAATAGAATATGTCCATACGATGATGAAGATTTCCAGCCCTCCTTTGGAAACTCCAAGCGTCTATAACTAAACCTGAAACTATTCGAATCTGCCCTGAGTATAAAAAATACCAAAGTCATGTTTGATAAACCAGCGTGAGATACTCAAAAAAATTTAAATGCATACATCATGACGATGATATCAAAACCTTTGAAAAGAAGGGTATCTCATAAGACCACGCCTACACATAAACACGGACGAGTTTTACCTTATGATAACCAAAACACTTTATACCAAAATACACTTGATATTATTTTTAATGACATTCCTTTGAAAACACTTTTCAAATAAACTTATGCAAATGAGGTATTAATATCTGGACTAAGTATACGGCAATATATGCGGACTGGGTCAACAAAATATACCAAATGGAATATATGACACCAAAAAGGGTAGTTGAAATTTTTGCAAGTCATTACAGCTATTTTAGGACTACAATCAAAACTGTAAAGCTCGTATTGGAATTGGATGTCCAGCATGATAGGAAACTAGTGGAAAGATCAACATGTATCCATGGTGTATGTCCAAGACTCGGATGCCATTGTACAACAACACAAATGGCTAAAAGGGGATACAATCTGTGAATAACATCCAAGGACTCAGACTTCGTACATCCCTGCCATGAGGCCTGTACGTTTCTGGTACCTGGGGCTTAGAAAATTTGATAACCCAAATTACTACTATCCAAAATATGAGCATACATCTGATCACATAGAATCCCATTATAACCGAGATGTGAGGCTTGTGAGGCTACGATCAATTTCTTCAAAGCCATGTTACAAAACTACGCTTTGATCATAACAGGTTCCACTTTGAACGCCATACTGTCATTCTTTTGACAACCATTTGACTCCTACAAGCATATAACCTCTGAGCTCGTATGACTCAGAGAAGGGTGTTAAGCTAAGAGAAGTTTCCTTCTGTGCCACCAAGCAGATGTACATTTGTAAAAGTCAAAGGTTGTCTCAGAAATGCAATGTCAGACATTCGTCCACACAAGTTTGTTCTAAGACTGAACAAAACCGAAGGCACTCTCGTACTACCACTAGCAGCGAGTAGTCCTTGCAATTCGAAAAATCTCCAGAAATAGGAGACCACTACTATAAATAACTCTTTAATGGGAGCAACCTAGAGCATGTCAACAAGCAGTCCTCGTGCTATGAAGATCCACGGTTTTCAATAATCATCATCTACAACATGTCTACACTTTTCAACATATACATTGGTTCGAAGTAGTTTTCGGATAGGAATCACCGAAATCCGATCCCGGTTCCTTCGAAGCCATTCATCGCTTTATAAGATGTTAAGTTCATATATGGATATCAATCATCAATCAATTACTTCATCTTTTATAAAAGTGGAAATTAGCCACAAGGGCCTCTTTAGCAAGTGCAATTATTTTCTAGGACACACAACTGAAATAATTACTTTTAAGGACAAAATGCAAAATAATTAGTTTCTAAGGCCTAAAAACCTATGAATTTATGTCTTGAAAGTAATTGAACTGCTGATTTTGTCCTTAAAAGTAATTATTTTGCTGATTTTGGCCTTGAAATTAATTTCTATAAATGTGTGTCCTAGAAACTAATTGGACTACAAAGTTTGTCCTTCTAGTGAAATGCCCCTTTATAAAATATCTTTCTTAGATATATTCTTTTCAATTTATTCCATTTTGTTTTCGAAGGTATATGGAATCATTAAGCCTCATTTATCAAACCATTTGGTTTATTTAAACCTTTCTTAAATCTTGAAATAATTCCAAATCATTTTCTCTTTTACTTAGGAAAACCTTTCCAAATCATTCATTAAATCTTAATCAAAGATCTGTCATATTCTAGTTATAACTTTTAACTTAGGAAAAATATTCCCAAATCATTTATTAAATCTTAATCAAAGATTTCCTTCTTAAACTCAAATCGTATTCTTGCAAATCGAAGGTTTTCATAACCGAGCACTACTACCACCTTAGATACAGTAAATTTCACCTCCAAGGACTAATGGCAAGTAATCCTACATTATGAAGATCTTTGTCTTTAATATGTTTTATTTTGAAAATTAGTTTGAAGGGGTTTTCAGATTGGAATCACCCAAATCCGATCCCGGTTCCTTCATGCTAGTCATTGATAAAAAGATGTTAAGTTCATATAGGGTTTTGAAAATTAGTTGAAAGTGATTTTCGGATAGGAGTCATCCAAATCTGATCTCGGTTCTTCGGATAGGAATCATCAAATCCTTTCCCGGTTCCTTCGACTAATCGTCGAATAAAAGATGTTAAATGGTTAATTAACATTCAAAGAATTTGTTTCTTTTTTTTATCATGGAAAAACTTAAATATGATCTTCTAGAGCATTCGGGCTTTCCTTTCGATCTATTCCACCCCTCTCCTAAAAAGAGAAAACATAGGTCAGGTAAGTTCAGGGCACTGGTTGCTCCATCTCAACCTTAGTTAAATATCTTGTTTTATCTTCCCATATCTCATAAGCAGGACAAATGTACTAGTCGTTTCCGCATACTCAGTTTGTTATTACATTCAATATTCTTCACTTTTTTTAAGCGGTATAAAAAATTCATCTTAGCCATTTGAATTTAAGATTGCACTTCGAAGAAAGTGTTAAAGCAAGTGTTACTAGTGTTATTAGCCATTTATACCTTTCAAAAATCAATTTATGAATTTTTGCAAACCTGTGTACTTATACTAAATGTTGGAAAATGGGCTTGCTACAAAAAAAATTGGAATGGATCTTAAGGCTCTTCAAACACTAGAAGTAGTGAAGTGTGTATTTCAAATATTTAAAACTTACTTATGAATTTAAAACTCTATATACTCAAATTACTAATAGGAATCAATAATCACAGAATAAGTAATAAAGTGAAATGCAGTAAAGTAAATAATACCAAGAATTTTTATACTGCTTCGGATTGACCAATCCTACATCTAGTCATGTACTCTATACAAACAACACTAGATTATGATAAGCTGTCATATTTTCAATATAAGAACACCCTCTTGATTTATAGACTATAACAACACCCTTTTCTCTATACAACCAACACTATAGTATGACAAGTAGTCGTATTTTTAGTAAAGATTTGTCCAGATTTGGACAACGATCCTATAGACCTCCAGTCACAATATATCTTTTAATTCTTTGAGGAATAGGATGAAATCAAAGAGAGAATGATACGATTTCAGTTACAAACTCTCTGATATTGTATCGTTTGCAAATCAATGAAGAATTAGAGTGAAATAGCATGGATTTGCAAATAGAATGAAAGAGTATGCAACGTATTTCTCTCACAAATGTTTGGATATGAAAGAGTAAGAGAAAGAAGAGAAAGATGTGTTAAAAATTCATTTTCGAAGACCTTTATATAGTGGCTGAAAAAACATGACTTTTGGCGAAGAGGTGGCGGAAAATGTCTCTTCATTTGAAATTTGAAAATCTGGAAAACGACATGTATGTCGACATACATACAGATGATATGTCAACATATAGTGTTAGAAAAAAGAATAACAACACCAATAAGTGTTGTAGATTTTTACAATTTAAAAGTACCTCATATTTGTGGATTTTTGTGATTTGGTTGAGGTCGATGATTGATGATCTTCAAGTATAATTGTTATGGGGTCTTTAACAAAGATTCTAACATTCAACGAACTACTCATCACTTCAAGTGCTTATGTCCTTTCAGTATTTTCATTTCTTCTTCAATAAGTTTTTTTCTTCCAATTGCGCTAATTAATATCCATATGTAATTTATTTTCTTCTAATGAGTTGTTTATATCTATAAATGTCTCCCTAATATATCTAAAAGAACTGCACAATTAGGAGGTACGTTAGCAACAATATTTGTGGTTGTTGTCATCAAAATTAGTATCTGAAGTATTAACAGGAAAAAGTCAGAGGAAGTGTGAGCGGTACTTGCTGAGCCGATGGTCAATGTTCCGATCAATTGGATGATCCTACTCGGGCCATTAAGATAGGTTCTCAACTCAGCATATGATTCAGGAGGTAATTGGTTAATTTTCCCTAAATTTGGATGTTTTATCTTGGACACGTTTTTACATATGCAGGATATTGTTGGTGATTGCATGCCACACCCTGAATATGGACCCAAATATCCACCATTAAAATAGAAGAGACATAGTTTGGGTCCAGAGCGAAATGCTGCGTTGAAGGAGGAAGTGGTAAGCTAAAGGTTGATGGCTTTATTCATATTGCTTCGTACCCTTAAGGTGCATCAAACCCCGTGCTGGTCAAAAAAGAAAATATAAAATGATAGATGTGTATTGATTATTCAGACTTGAATAAGGCAAGCACGAAGGATATCTTACCTTTGCCTAGAATTTACCAGCTGGTAGATGGGACCGTTAGACACGAGTTACTCTCGTTTATGGGTGCATATTATAGCTATAACCAAATATCAATGCAGGTTCGGGATCTGGAGCACATGAATTTTATAATGGTTTTGGGATTGTGCTATTACCATGTGAATCCATTTGGTTTGAAGAACGTAAGAGCTACTTACTAGAGATTGGTAAATTCCTTGTTTAGGAATTAAATCGGACGAACAATGGAAGTGTATGTGGATGATATGCTCATAATGTCATGGGTATCGAGGAACAACGTGGATGACCTTTTAGAAATGTTTAAAGTATTGCAGAAGTACGGAATAAAGTTAAAAGTATTAAAATGTTCTTTTAGAGATGAATTAGGGCGGTTTCTGATATCATGAATTCAAGGGCATTGAGGCTAATTCGGAGCAGATTAATGCCTTCAGGAATGTAACTGCTCCTAGCACAAAGGAGTTGCAAAGCTTGAACGAAAAGGTTGTCACGTTGAGTAAGTTTATCTCATAGGGAATGCATAAGTGTACACTATTCTTTGATTCCCTCAAAAGGGAAAAGAAGAATTTTGAATGGATGAAGTAATGTAACGATACCTTCGAGGAATTACTGAGGCGCATGGAAACACCCTCGGTTCTTTCCAAATCATTAGACAGAAAGGATTTGTTCATCTATTTTGTAGGGTTTGCTCATCGACTAAGTGTGACATTGGTACATAAGGAGGCAAGGATTCAAAGGCTAGTCACTACATCAGCAAGTAACTTACTGTAGCTTAAATGAACTATCAAAAATTGGAGAAACTCACTTATTGTTTGCTGATTGCATCGAAGAAGTTGCAATCAAATTTTCGTGCCCATATGATTAAGATGCTAATGGATCAACCTTTGAAATAGATACTGTACCAACCTGAGACTTTGGGAAGGTTACTGAAGTGGAACATTAAACAGAGACAGTACAATATCACTTACCATCCAAGGAGAGCAATAAATGGATAAGCATTGGTGGATTTTGACGTTAAGTTTACTATATAAGATGGTGAAGAGAAAGACAATATGATCACACTTTCTTAATGGAATTTTTTTTTGATGGAGCTTCTGATGAGTGTAGTTGTAGGATAGGAGTGGTAATCATGACTCTAGAAGGGCGATCTATTTGCTATGCATTGAAGCTGGAGATTCTTGCAACAAACAACAAGGCAAAATGCAAAGCATTGATGGCTGGACTCAGGATAGCGAAAGAATTAGGAGTAAAGACGCTGAATATATTTAGTGGTTCTTAATTGGTGGTTTGCCAAGTGAAGAAGGTATTCTAGGCTAACGGCGTGAGACTTGCCCCTTACTTGATGAAAACATTGGAATAATTGAACGATGTAGAGCATTACACAATCACATACATCCCTAGAGAGGGGAATGCAAAGACTGAATCATTATCCAAGTTAGCTAGTTCTGGAGATATGCAATTGTTGGAATTAGTTCCAGTGGAGGAATCATCAGCTCCAAGTATCGAACATAAGAACGTCGATTGAATTTGGGAGGTCGAAGAGGAGAAAGAGTCATGGATGACTCTAATTAAGGAATACTTGCTTAAGGGAATTCTCCCAGGAGGAAATAAAGAATGATGGAAACTTCTTCGTAAAGCACCGTGGTTCATAATGAAAGGAGGAATGCTATACATGAGAAGTTTCTCAACCCCCTCCAAATTTGTTTTATAAACAAGGATGAGGCAAGGAAAATCCTCATGGATATCCCTAAGGTAGCTCTAGTGATCGTATTAGGGGGCATACATTATCGAAGAAAATACTTTGCTACGGATTAATTTGACAATAAATCGAGGTGCAATTGAATACATCAAATGATGTGATCAATGCTAAAGATTTGCAAAAATTTCAAGAGTCCCATCCATAGAGCTTATGCAAATGGTCAGCCCATGGTTGTTTGCTATTTGGGGAATTGATATAATCGGTGTGCTACCGATGTCGAAAAAAGGAGCTAAATATGCAATTGTTGCGGTGGATTACTTCAAAAAGTAGGTGAAAGTAGAACCATTTGCCATGATCATATGGAAGAACATGATCAACTTTGTGATGAAAAGTATTATCTGTCGATATGGAGTACCTCGAAAAATCGTAACGGATAATGGAACTCAGTTCGAAAGTACCGAGTTCAAGGATTTCTATAGGTGGATACAAGACCAAGAAAATCTTTTCAGTAGTAGCACACCCTCATGAGAATGGACAGGTGGAGGTGGCGAATAAAATCATCAAGTCCATTTGGAAGAAATGGTTAACTAAAGCCAAGGGTAACTAGGTCGACAAGCTTCCACTTGCATTATGGGCTTATATGACGACCTATAAGTTCATGGCTGGACATACACCATTCACTTTGCCATGTGGATCAAAGGCCATAATTTTGACTGAACTGGACGTTCCATCTTACGGGGGAAAAGCACTAAAACCCCAAGGTCAACGAGGAAGTCTTGCTTGAGTCCTTTGATTTACTTGACGAAAAATGAGAAGAGGCAAAATTAAGGGTTTCTGCTCATTAAAGAAGAGTAATACTACATTTAACGCCATGGTCCACAACCGTACTCTTGAGTAATGAGATCTCCTTTTAAAACAAGTTCTTATCGGTATGGGGGCACTTGGTCCAAGTTTGATAGGTCCTTATGCGACTGAACAGAAGCTTGGAGATGGAACTTTCAAGCAAGCAACTATTGATGCAATCCCAATTCCACGGGCATGGAATAACAACCTGTTACGATGCTTTTCGTTTATAAATAAAGTTATCTTTTTGATTGGTACCGATATGATTTTCTGGCTCTAGGGACTTCGTCTTCCTTCTTACATTCATGGATCTGATGTTGGAACCGGTGTTTCATAGGTCTATGACTTTGTTAGGGTGATTTCCCTATAAATATGAGACTTAGAGCATTTGGAAAAGAACTTTTAGCACTTCGGCTTCTTCACTCTTTCTCTAAACAACCTTTTCATAAAGGAAACTACTATTTCCATTCCAAGCTATTAGATCAGTAAATATCCATAAACAATAAGTTCAAAGCAGACATAGGCCTCAAATTGGTCGAACCACTATAAAATTTCACTATGTTTCTTAATTTATTTTGCTAGATCTCTCTATTCAATTTTGTTTGGTACAACACTAAACTCCTCAAAAAATTTCCAAACCTCAATTAAAAAATATGGGGCCCTTTCTTTCTACATTCATTTCAAAGACAATCATAAATGCCTTCAAAACCTATAAATAATGCACAATAGCCATTAGATTTCTGGGCGCCTGGGCTAATTTCTCATGCATGTGCAACATTTGTTTTTCATTCAAAAGTTTATAGTATTTAAATAGTTAACATATGTATGAAAAAATATTATTATACCATAAATCCATTGAATAATGCATTCTTTGTATCATCATCAACTCTATTGAGAGTAAACTAAATACCTTTAATATGAGATTTCAAAAAGCTTATGGTAATTGGGAGGTGATGTTGGTATTTGAGAACTCGAACTGGTTAATGTATACATTATGTAAATCTTTTACTAATATTAAAATTATGTAAATTTTATAATTATTATTTATAGTTTAATAAACATAAACCAAGCCAAAAAATGAGTTGGAGCCAGTTTAGGAGTGACACATGAACAACCCCGGCTGGTTATTTATTGATGAAGAAGTGTCATGATGGGTATGAACAGTTAGCGAGGTAACCAAATCATGAACAACTTCATGACCGTCTCCACAATCAATATGGTTTCCATTATGATGTCCATAAGAACTCGAATTTTTTGCAAGAATATGATATATACAAGTTATGACAACAATTGCATGATTGTTTTCACGCAAACAATTATGCGACTATATTTGTACAACATATTCTATTACGATTACAAATTTACAGCTATATGTGATTTGAGAACATATGCAATTTCACACATTGAATATGAATTGAAAAATGGAAGTTAACTGAATAATGAACAAATGTATCACGTGAAACTGTAGATAATAACTATGTAAGTGATTTAGGAACATATAAAATCACATTGAACAATGAATAATTACAAAACGCAATTGATTAATTATAATTAATTAACGTAAAAAAAATCTAAAATCAAATATGTGTACCACCAATCATAATCATCATCCTTATCCTCAATAATTAAATTATCATCTTCGAAGTCAAACTCATATCTATCCACATTGATTTCTCTATTATCGTCAAATTCGACCTTATAATTGATTTCATTAGTAAGTGTTCATGTCATTTTTTGGAGTGATTCATTGAGTTGTTCTACAATCTGAAGTAGTTTATCAGGTTTCAGGTTATATTAATAAGCATGATTGTTAATTGTGATTATCATGTTTTAACATAATTGTTTTCTTTTTACAATATTCCACCGATTGGATTCATCATACTTTACATATCTTCTTTTGTGATTTACTTCGATAAGAATGTAATCCTAATGCAACGTTTTAATCTTATGTTTGATATATCATCAAACCATACCATTTTTACTAAAATTGTTTTAAATTCTAGTACACCCGATTAGGTTAACTCAATCATTTCCTTCAATACCTTATAATAATATTTTATATCATCATCATTGTTATCGCCTTTAATGGAAACCATGCTGTTAATAATTGTTTAATTTCTCTTATATTCTCAATATGAAATTTACATTCATTCACAAATATGATTAGACATTTTTTATAACATGTCATTAAACCAAATAAAAGTTTCTTATGGGAAACCTGTAACTCAATGAGCCTAAATTTCGAAAAAAAACCAAAATCGAAGTCCATCAAAGCATGGATCATTGAATTTGGAACCTGTAAATAAGCATAAACATTATCAAAGATTGATAGAAATCGAAACTCATAACGGGAACAGTAATAGGATAAGAATACTGATTATGACTACTACCTTGGAATTAACGATATTCCTTGGATGGCGGATTGTCACATCAGCATCAAACATAAGAAAAAAAAGACTTCTCTAACCACTAAACACATCAAGCTCCAGTGACCTGTTCCTCTAAATCTATCATGTAGGTTGTAACGAGAAGGGTATCAGAATAATATTCTAGGGACTAAAAAGTCTATAAACTATCCATAACTTAAATTTATTCCGATTGGTTTCTATCTAGTTGTTATGTCTATTACGGTTAGCGATTCTAATATAATCTTGCACTGCAAACATGATAACTTACCCATCTATTCCCATGGTATGAAATACTGAAGAAGCCTTATCGACCACCCTATACTTCCATACCATTAGCCACTTAATACTTCTAAATATAAAGCGGGTTGCTACTATCATGATATAATGTTTTGAAAAGAGAAATAGGAAAACTTTTCCATTTAAGACCTCAATCAAGGTAAGCTCCATCATTTAAGACATATTCCCAAGGTAGACTTCTAGTATCGTCATTAGTGGTCCATTGGTCCTACTTACAAAGACCCTTGACTACCATTTATGGCCATATAATTTATATTAGCCATACCACTAGTGCATCTATCATTATTAAAGTCTTAGCAGTGTGAGAGACGGTAACCAAGTACTTAATACCTCATTGATAAGGACTTGGCAGGCCTCTGACCATTTACACCTATTTATAAGTAGGCCTTTTTTATTTAATACCTAACCCTAAGGTAGAATCCTCACTGGTACTATCTAACTGACACTGCTTTGAAATCTCATTAGGCTACTTAATACTTCTTTTATAGAAGAGAGGCGAACCATAGATCAGTCACTTAGTACCTCACAAAAGTGAACCCTTCCCGAGATATCCATCATCACTCTTAATTATAAATATGGAATCTCATCAGGTTACTTCTTTCGGTAAGGAGGTGGGACCTAAGATAGCGACTTAATACCTCAACACTGGAGTAAACCTTTTTAGAGACATCCTTATTTATTTGAAATCTCACTAGGTTACTTAATACTTCCTTTTAGGTAGGAGGCGGACCCTACAGCCACTTAATATCTCAAAGCAGAAGCGAACCCCTATAGAGATATCCCTCGCCCTTCCTAATTCCAAATTTAGACCATTTAATAATTTTCAATTAAGAAAGTAGGTCAAATCTCTGACACCGTCTTGGGTCCTTGGATTAGTTATATTTCACACTAGTAATAAGTGCACCTGACTGCCGGTAGCCTCAAAGTGAAGGGCGGTCTTCCATCGAGTGACTCTACTGACCATGCATTACTAACCTACTAAGTCCAACTAATCATCCTAAATCTTTACTTATACTATTTTAGGTTGATATTGGGCTTAGCTTACTAATTCCCTTTGTATTAACGAAATAAGATTTACCTTAAATACTTACCTACCTGCAAATCCCCTTTTAATGCTCATAAATATCAGATTTCCATAAAATCCTAACGGACATTTCCCAAGGCATTTATGTACGATTCTTTATTTCAAATTAGTAACCTTTTATATCTATTCCATTTTTATCAGTCACGTTAATCCATTTGTCCCTATTAATTGTAACCCTTAATTTAATACTTCCATTATTTCTCATTAATTGCCCATTAATTTAGGTTACAATCTTTCATATCCTATTAATTAATTAATAGCAATTACTAATTTATTTCCCATTAATATGAATTACTTCATTTTCTAATTCTAACAGTTCATTTCTCTAAGTATAATAATATCTAATGAACGTTACGCATAAATAACACACGAATAAATGGTGTTATTCTTTATTAACGTAATAAATGCATATAAACTGCCTAATAAAACAGCCTATTTGTAACCAAATATATTCTAGTCATAATTACGTAACTAGAATATGTTTTCCGTATTTAATTTGCTCGAATTTAGTTCCTTAGGAAGATTTAACACTATGATTTCCATAAATTGGTATAACATAAAAAGGAAATATTGACTCCACTTGAAATTACAAGGAATGAATAATTTCTTTTTAATTGGAATAGACAGTGTGAACTATGGAGAATAAATTTGTACTTCATAAATCTCTTACCTTTTTGTTTGTGCGCATTCCTTGTTAAATCAAACGTTACCTTATTGAATAAAAAGTGAAAAAAGTAAACAAATTTATAAAAATCAAACGAATGTTCTTTCCATAAATTAAACTATGGAAAATCTACAACATATCACAAATTAGACAATAATCTAAAAACCTATTTTACACCCAAGTACATATCTGAATAAAAATATACAACATTAAAAATTTGAAATCTTTAGGACTGATTTCCAGGTCTAGGTGTAAACATATTTCAAATTAGATATAAAACAAGAATACGTAGGCGATAGTTTCTACACTACTTTAAGCCTATAATTCATAAATAAAATTGATTTAGGGATAAAAACCAAACGTTGCCAATGGAGTAGATAAAAAATCATAAACAATACATAAAATTTCCTACTCACCTTTTAAAAGCGATCTAATCTCCAGATCAGAAGTAGAACCTTAAATTCATCTATAAATCCTTTTTAATCCAAGAGATATATAAAAAAACAGAGAAGAGATTTGAGATTAGGAAAGGAAATAGATACAAATGTATAAATAAAACATAAATTACCTTAAATACACATATGTGATTCTCTTCTCTTTTCCTTTTTATTGGATTTTTATTTTTTCTCCAATTTGTATGAATAAAAATACAAATACCTTATTTTTATAATTTGAAAAGGAAGTGGAGAAGAAGAAATGGCAGTGCTTCGCTACTGCCTCCAAAATAATATAATAAGAGAAGGGAGGGTTATGCCTGAATTTATAGGCATATGAGTCTACCTCAACATCATATAAAAATATACTAAATTCGGACCGTTAGGCCTAGGCTAACCCTATCCACCACAAAGGGAGCGGTCAACTGCCCCCCACCTAGGGGTCGACCGCCCCTAATCGACTGCTCATAGTGGCGGGTCAACATATAGGCCTGAGTTAATTAATATAAAACGTTTATTGATTATAATCGAACTATTTCTATGGAGACCCGCTTCCTCGACTCTTGGAAATCGACATTAATACATCCTTGGTCTTCATATGCCGTAAATCTAAGTGTTAGGGAACATATTATCATGGGGTAAAGAAAATAAAGATAGAAGACAAGACAATAATAGAGTCTCACATTCTATTCAACAAATAATTACATATGAGTAGTACATGCAACTACTCCAAATTGTTCCTCAGAGTACTTGTAATTACTAATCCAAATAGGATAGTTATAACTACTTATCCTCATAAATCCTGATAGATATTTAATACAAAATACAATAGAAATAGAAACATATTACTATATACATAGAACCCACCAGCTTCATGCTCTATCCAAAATGCTCTGAGCTTCTCTAAAAATGTTCCATGGTACCTAACTACTTGGCTGCCTGGAAAATAGGGCACCCATAGTTTAAGGAGAAAAGAAATAAACTCTGGGTTGGTCATGGGGCTGGTATGAGAAACTCAAAATACGAATATTTGAAACAAAGGATATCTCATAAGACCTGCCATATATAAATACATAATTGGTTTTTACCTTATGATAACCAAAATCTTTACTACGAAAAAACTAGTAATATTATTTTTAATGATATTATTTTGAAAAAACGTTTCAAGTAAAGATACATAATCTTAGCCGAAATTGTTACATTATTAAATTCCAACATACTAGGCTCTACAATCAAGTCCGAAGGCACTCACTTGAGAATGGATTTCCACACAATCCCAGGAAATGAACTACCTTCCGTGCAGTACATCTCTTGAAGGATATGTCGAGGATAGACATCTTCGAATCCTCTACACTTGGTAAGACTGGCCTCCCCGTAGACCCATCTGGTGGCATATATAATCGAATATGACATCACCTTGGTCGCAATCGACCTACTCTAGGATCCCATAGCATACATAACATACTCGACATATAGAAAGTAATCTAAAAAGGTGATGACCATACCCTAATTGTTGCAAATCACATAGCCTTATGGCATGCCTAGTTTAAGCCATTTCTGGGAGATAAGAACCAAGATAATGATTACCTTTCACATAACATATTCCACTTCGAATGCCACATTGCCAATTCCATCCCACGCCATTGATTTCTAAAAATGTAAAATATCTGAGCTCGTTCGTCTCAAAGAAGAATGCTAAGTATAGGAGAGTTACTTCCTACACCACCAAACGGATGTACTTTCGTAAAAATCAATGTACGTATATGTTAGAAATGCAATGTCAGACATTCATCCATACAAGTTGTCTAGGAACAGGACAAACCAAAGAACTTTCCTATCACATCCTGTCGGGAATCAATCCCTAAGATTAGTATCGAGTAGCGCTTGCATCGAAGGTCAAATGAAGATACCACCGCCACATATATATAATATGGTAATTTCCTACCCGAGGGTCAGTGACAAGTAGCCATTCATTCCATATATTATCATTCCATGTCTTCACTTTGAGTACAAAAATTGGTTCAAAGTGGATTTCGAATAAGAATCACTCAAATCTTACCCTGGTTCCTTTGAACCAATCATCGATAAAAAGGTTAAGTAAATAGGTGCTTATAATTAATTACTTTCTTTTTATAAAAAACATCTTCTAGAGATATATTTCTTTAAAAAAGCCTTTTCAGTATATACAAAATCATTAAACCTCTCTTTAACTTTAGAAATACCAAATTATTTTCATAAGACCTATGGAAAATACTATTGAGCTAATAAGGGCTGATAGAAATCATATCAATTTTACTCAACATCAATTTCTGTATCCAACCTTTACTATCCACCGAATAGTGGTTAAATCACCTTTTAAATTCACATGGATAGTATGGTTTCCCTCATTGGAATTTTATACCAAGTGTAAAAAGATTATTTCAATATAATCTAAGTTGTATTAAATTTGGAAAATTAAATCTATTATACTTGTCATGTTTTTAAAATTTTGACCTTATCTATTCTCGCCCAGGAAAGAGGCAAGGTGGGCCAAGGCACTGGTTGCTCTTGAACATCACCTTAGTTTAAGCACCTCACATCTAGATCTCGCGAATAGAAAAATCCAGTCTATTCGTTCGCTTTTAGAGCCAAGATTAAATCATTTGATTATAACAGCTTTTCTTTAAAACATCTATTTAAATCTTTTAAATAAACTATAAAACCTCCAAATCATTATTAAATATTTAATTATTAATTTAAAAATATTTACAAAAGATTTGGAAAAGAATTTTGAAGTTTAAATCCATATTTTAAAGTTATTAAAAACCGCTACAAAAAGTGTTGCGAATAGTTTTCCAAATAGTGTTTTTAAAGCTTATTTGATCAAAAAAAAATTCCATCATTTAGAAATCTATTTTTATAACTCAAATCTCTTTTAAAACATTTTAAAATTTTTAAAATTTATTCCATTTTTTTAAATAATTAAAAAAGTCATTTATAAAGAATTCGAAGCTTTGGTTTCCGAACCGCTAAATCGCACTATTTTGAAAACTTATTTTACTCATATTTTAAAATCTACTAAATGAAATCTCAATCATTTTTTTCAAAACTATGATTATGAAAGTTCAAAAAATTCTTGTTACAAAGAATACGGACTCCGAATCCATCGTATACGTGGATTTAACTTTCTATGGCATGAAATCTTGAACTATTATTACGCGACGCACCAATTTCAACTTCATTTTCATTTTCTTTTCAAACTTTATCGAAACAGTTTTAAATGTTTATAAAATTTCTAAAATATTTTAAATGAAATTCAAATAGGTTTAAACATTCCATAAAAACCATTTCATTTATTAAAGGAAAGTGATTTCCTTTATGATTTTCGACGTGTATTAAGCATGATTTGTTAATACAACCAAATAATCATACCATCATCACCCAAACATGATAAACAACTATAATAAACAAGAATAGCAAATCCTATTATATCATCTTATATATTGTATATATAAATAGATTTTCTCACCTTGGATTAAAAGATTAGCTTAAAAATGGCCATAGCTTCACTAACTTGAATTTAAAGCTCACTAACTCTTTCATCATAGCTCCTAGGTTGCTCAGCCTATGCTTGGATGGTGGTAAGTGCCCATGCCTTGGCTAGGAAAGGAGGAAGGCTCGACTATGGGGAAATAAGGTGGAGGCTATGGGTAATGTGAGTGGAAAAGAGGAGTTTTGTTATAATTTTGAAGTGGTTTGATATATATTTATATACTATACTATATTATTTTATTTTGCAAATATTTTTTCCACTATTTCTTTAACTATGGAAGCCATGAAAATAGAGAGGAAAGCATAGGAAAATGAAGAAGGAGAAGTGAGGGAATGAAGCGGAGATGGTTTGGTATTTATAGGGAAAGAAGAGGGAAAAATATCTTAGACATTTTATGCACTTACATCACCTCCTTACGCAGCCAAGTATCCTCCCATGCGCTTGTATGGAGAAAGCAAAAATGTTAAGGATTTTTAGAAAATATCTTAGGTTTTTGATAATATATATAATTAAGTATGTGTGTGTGTGTGTGTGTATATTTGTGTATGAGTGTTCATGTGCATGTGGATATGTTCATGGATGTATACATGTATATATGCATATGTATGTCACGTATAATCCACAACGCTGCACAACTTCTACTTGTTGAATCATTACAAATTATGCTTTGGATTTTCGGTCATCTCTTCTAGTTAATATACATATAATAATAATATTTCTATCATTATATAATAATTAAAAGAGATTATTTAATAATTAGAATAATTATTAAATCATTTAAACTCAGTTTAAATTCAAAAATCAATTATTCCAAAATAGCGGCATTATTAATGATGTCATATATACCTTTTATTTTCTAAAATAAATTATTTTATTACATATTTTCACTCATATAGATGAATGAGTGTACGTATCCGGCTTCATGCGTGATGTCGGATGGTTAAAACGATGTTTATCGATAAATGATTTTCAGTCATTTTATCAATATTTATTCCAAAGTATATATTTTTGTAAATATTTATTCAAAATAAGATTACCAATATTATTTATTGTTCAAAACATCATTATTTATGTTAAAATATCTTATGTTTGAATCTTTCAAAAAGTTTCCGAAGTGATGAATTTGTAGGTCATTGCATACTTCACCCTTAAAAGAATTTCTTCTTCGAAATTAAGGATAAGAAGGAGATAACTCGACTATATATATATATATATATATATATATATATATGACAAAATGAAATACATACAAGATATGATAAGTGATTGTACCACGGATGGTGAGTACATTATCTTGATTGAACATTAATCCTACACTCAAGATATGCCTTCCTCATTCTGTCTTTGTTTCTCAGGTGCAATCTTTTGCATCACTACTCCATTGGACTTTCACCAATCTAACAACATTCCTTTTCAATCGTTTCTTTTTGTGATCCACAATTCGAACTGGTCGTCTAATAACTGCACAATTTGCTTCAACTTTTAAATCTTCTTGTGCAGCCGTTTATATAATCTACTCTAGACAATGCACATATTTCCTTAGATAAGATACGCGAAAGACATTGTGCATACCAGAGAATCTTTTGGCCAATTCCATATGATAAGCTAATGGACCAATTTTCCCTGGAATAGGAAAAGGTCTAATAAATCATGGTGCTAACTTCCCTGCCCAACCAAATCTTACCACACTAATCAGAGAGACATTCAAAAATACAAAATCTCTAACTGAGAATTCTAAATTTCTATGCCTTTGATCCTTGTAACTTTTCTGCATACTCTGAGCTTCTTTCTTCTTCTTTTTGATTATGTCAACCTTTTCTGAAGCTTCTCTAATCATACAAGGACGAACTATTAACCGATCTCCGGTCTCTATTCAACATGCTGGGGATCCACATGCATTACCATACAAAGCTTTATATGGGGCTATGCCAATACTAGCCCAATAGTTGTTGTTGTAGGAGAACTCAACAAGATGAAGATATTTTTCCCATGATCCTCTAAAATCCAAGATGCAAGCTCTCAAAAGATCTCTCAATACTCGATTTACTCTCTTAGTTTGCCCATCCTTCCGGGGATGATATGCAGTGCTTATACTTAGCTTTATTCCCAAAATTGTTTGTAATGCCTCACAAGACTGACTTGTAAAAATCAGGTCCCAGTCGCTCACTATACTGCTTGGGACACCATGCAATCTAACTATTTCTCTCATGTATATTTCTACAAGACTTTTAGCTGTTCTTGTTGGCTTTACTGGGATAAATTATGCGCTTTTGGTTAACCAATCCATGATAACCCAAATGCCTTTATTTCCCTTTCTTGATCAAGATAAGCCGTCGATGAAATCTATCAATAATCGGTCCCTTTTCCAAGTCAAAATTTCAAGAGGTTGAAGTAATCCAGCAGTTTGCTGATCGTTTTTAATCTGTTGACAATTTGCACATCTGCTAACATGGATAGAGATATCCCTCTTTATACCGTCCCACCAAAAAGTCTTCTCTACATCCTGATATATTTTGGTAACTTACTGACATACTGTAAGCCAAGAATTATGACATTCTTTTAAAACTTCTTGCCTTATCCCGTCGACATTTGGGATGCATATTCTTCCATATATCCTCAATATTCATTGATCGTCAACTTTGAATCCTATCCATCTTCCTGGTACTATGTTTTTCTCTTCTGCTTCGTTTATATTTGAAATAAACGGATCTTTGAGATGGTTCACTTTTATACGGTTCATCAAAGTTGGATGTAATATCAAATAAGCTATAACGGCATGCTTTCTGCTTAATGCATCTGTAACATCCCCCACTTGAAGAACCAAAAATAACGGCTATAAATGCTGTAGTTATTCATAATTATTAATCCTCGACGACCAAAGATGGTAAAGTTAGATACATTGATATAACAGGAACACATGGATATGAAAAAAAATTAAAGATAACAAACACCTATCTTATTATATTTCAAAATATTTCAATTTCATTACATAATCCCAATACGAATACCACATTCATAGAAAATTTGTGTATTGCAACATAAGTCAAGAGCGACATGTGATGATGCATCCTTGGATGATCAGAGTATATATAGGGAATTAAACAACTTTGCCATTACAACACAGTGGAATCATAATAAAAGAGAACTCTATATAACTATCATGCCTCCTACAGGTCTCCGGAAGCTTATTCACCTAATGAGGTGTCTAAAAACCTCAACTCTCAAACTACTCAAAATCAATTGAGCACCCGAGAGTTTAAGGGGAAGGCATAAAATTTGAGTCAGACATGAAGCCTGGTATAAATAACAATCTACCATCTCAAATCATTTAGATCTCTAGTGAGACCACGTCACTTAGCGGAACAGGTTTTCCTTTCACTAGTATCCTAAAGCCTTTATAAAACCATATACTGTGCTCCTACATCCATAATTGTTAAAACATCTCAAAATAATATGATGATATGCATACAAGTAAATCAATTCTAGATTTTCCATCCTTATTTATTCTGACTGGTTGTCCCATTTATAGTTTCCAGGGTCATTATTAATCTATTAGTTTTTTTGGGCTGACTAATAACTTATTTATTGTTTATAGACTTCCTATCCAGTTTCATAGTTTTCATGGGCTCACTAAAAACCTACTGGCCCCTACCAATAATGTCTTCGTTTCATGGATTCTCCCGAAACCTATTGGTAACTCCAATAACTCCTTTTTATCCTAGTTTTCATGGGTTAATGAGGACCCTATTGACATCTGTCAATAACTTAATATAGATATAATTTTCATAGGTTCACTACAAACATATTGAACCCTGCTAATAACTTAATTTAATCATAGTCTTCATGAGTTTACTATGAATCTAACTCCCTGACAACTTCTTTTATAGATAGTTTCAATGGGTTTACTATGAACCTGTCTGCCTGACAACTACTTTAATCAATATTTAGCATCATATATTCTGGTCTTCCTGACCTTATGGATACAATTCTACTCATTTAGGAGTTAACTTAATTTATATTCACTACTGGATCAACCTAGCTGGTTATTCTACCCTTCCCCAAAATACATTTACGGGTTCTTTTAAAATGTGAATATATATATATACACATACACATATATGAAGAAGCAAACATAATAACTTAGTTAATCCCTTTAACCTATTAGTAAAAAGAACTTCTTCAATCTTACTTAAAATCATTTCAAAACTCTTTATTTATGCCATGGTATTCCTTTAAAATGAGATTGGGTTATTTATTTTGAAAATTAAGGCTTTGGAAACTTTAAAACATTACTTTCGAAACCCTTGGATAACCTCATATGAAAGCATATAAAACTTCCTTTCAAAATGTTAGCACCAAAATTGGTCACTAACACCCTTAAGAGAGATTGCGTAGAGAGATTAATGAAGAAAGTAAATTTAAACAGAGAATAATATGCTAAATTAAACACAGAAAATAAGAACACCAGATTTATAGTGGTTTGGCGTAACTGCCTACGTCCACTTTGAGGTTAATCTTTATTGCTTTTCTCAATAATTGATTACAGATACAATCCATAAACCAACTACTTGATTACAATTGTTAAGCAAAGAAGATAAACCTTGAATGAGTCTTGAATGCATTAGAGTCTCCCCGGTGTTCTCGAAAAAAAGGTCCATTTCACTGTGCCTCTGCCTCTCTATTTATAGACGAAGATGGGTTGGACTTCCCTGGTGGGCCTAATAGCAAGATACCTCGGCCCAACATGAATGACTTCTTGTGCCGAGCCATAAATGTCGAGCGGCAAATGCCGAGCCATGTCTCTAAACCGAACGAGGCAGTATGTTGAGTGAATCGTGAAGGCCGAATGAGATCTGATGCCGATCGAGGGGAGAATGCCGAACGAGGCATGAATGCCGAACGAGGCTGAAATGTTGTATGAGGCATAATGCCGAACGAGACCTGAATGCCGAATGAGGCTGAATGCCGATCGAGGCATAATGCCGGATGAGACCTGATGAATGCCGAACGAGGCTGAATGCCGATCGAGGCATAATGCCGGACGAGACCTGAATGCCGAACGGGGTTGAATGCCGAGCGAGGTCACGTGCCGAGCGACTCTGCTATGCCAAACGGGGTTTTATGCCGAACGGTACTGGACGCCGAACAGTGCACTAATGCCGAGCGACCTCTAGTTACTTGGTAAAATCTTCAGGTAACACTTTGCCCCCCAAAGTGCATCGTGTGGACAAGCATGATGCGCTTTGAATCATGAGTCCTTCGTGCTTTGCTTCGAGCCTTGGCCTTGTCTCCTCGATAGTGTCTTTTTCTGAATACCGAACGAGGCATCATATGCCGAACGACATGCTAATGTCGAACGACATATAATGACGAACGACTTAGTTGATGCCGAGCGACATACAAATGCCGAACTGGGCTGAAAACCGAACGAGATCAATGCCGAGCGAGGGAGGTGTTTTGACCAGTTCTACAGGGTAGATGTCCCTTCGACTTCCTTTCTTCCCTCTATAAAGGTCGGCACTTCACTTCTTTTTCTCTTTTCTACTTTTACCTCCACCCTGTAAAACTTACGGACTTTCCTCTTACCTCTGCGAATTACCTACCCTTTCCTTCTCTTCTCAAACTCGATATATTGTCTCATCCCCCTTTCCAAATCAATGAATCGAATAGAGTCGTGCTTCCTACCCCAGAACATCTCCAATCTTCGATTAGTTTCTTAGGTAATGGTTCTCCCTTTTAACACCTTAATATCGAATAAGGAGCATAGCATGAGATTCGCACTTGTGAATCTCTGTAAGACTAAGGAGGTTGGAAACACGTGGATAGAGAACAATGAATTCAAGGTCAAACACGTCTTAGGGATAAGCGGGGTGATGGAAGGAAGGAGGTGTTAGAGGTGTTAAAAGGAAGGTTTTGGTGGAAGGAACACTGATGTGGCTCAGTAGTGCTTCTTTATGCCGAGCAAGGAGCGAATGTTCAGAAGTGAATTGGAGTTAAGGCTTGGCGTGCCAAGCGATGTGGCTCGGCACGACCATGGCTCGCCATGACTCTCTCATGCCAAACGAGGTGGGATGGAAGGTAGGAGAGAAGTAGGATCCTGGTAAAATGCCGAACAATATGGCTCGGCATGAGTGTAGTTCGGCATGACTCTTTTATGCCAAACGATGAAAAGGATAATTGGGAGAGTGGTGAGCCAAACGGCTTGGCTCGGCATGTTTGCGGTTCGGCATGTCTTGCCGCATGTCAAACGGTCATAATGAGTGGTAGGTGAGTGTTGGTGCTGAGGTTAGAATGCCGAGCTAGGTGGCTTGGCATGATTGTGGTTAAGCATGACTAGTTGAATGCTGAACGATGAAGTGGTTAGGTAGGAGGGTTGTGTACCACAATAATACCAGTCGAACCTAATGCATAATTGCTCAACACATATCTTATGCCTGAACACATGATAGTGAACAAGGACAAACTTAAACAACAAAGCATATAGGACAATCCAAACTGACTAATCCCGTGTTTACACAACCGAAAATTTGGACTTTAACTTGATTAACAGTTAATAAACTTTCAAATGCAGTGATGATGCTGAGTTCGAAACATAAACCGTCTTACGACAAGCTTTCATAGACTGTCAGCGATGACGGTTTTCGAAGGCAACAATTGAAAGCTTAGACTTATTTAATCAATCCAGTGTCTTTTCACTGCCCGACACTTACATTTGAATGATCGCACTAGTTCACACACCACACGGGGGGAATATTTATGTCGTTAAGTCTGATGTCGATTGTTTTTCATGTATAGTCCAAACAGGTGCCTTGTCAGATTCAATCTTCATTAGAGATGTCTAGGATTCAAGCTCTGCTACGATCTTCGATAGACCTGGGCCATCCTCTCGACAAGAAGTTGTAGGAACTTCAAATCCATCAACTACCCTACTCAAGACTTACCGAGCCCTGCGACTGCATCTATCGACTTGGCTCTCGACGCTTTGGAGGCAGCTATTTTCTTAGATGACCCAATCAACTCGCATGCCTTAAAGATTAATGAAAGTACACTTCGTCGGATATCATATGTCCATGGAATCCCCTTCGATGATGTGTTAGTTCCATCGGGGCATGATCGTCCACACTTGCCCCTAGTCGTATACATAGCTTGCAACAGATTCATGTGCTGGGTTGGCAGCGTGCCACCATTCAACTCATTTCATCGGGACGTGTTGTAGTATATCGAGATTGCCCCAACGCAACTACATCCGAACAGCCATGCATTCATATACGGCACTTGCATCCTCTTTATGAGTGTCCTCTTCGGGCTTCTGACCCCGGGTGATATCGGATACATCTATCGCATCAAGAGACGGACGGATAGCCCATCTTTCATGTTTCTCGAGCCGCATAACAAATGCCAAATTCTGACTGGGGCATGGAGTAAATTTGCCCAATACAAGCAAGAGTGGTTCTACGTGCGTTGCCCCCCTGGCTTTGCCAGAAGATGAGAGAAGGAAGTAAGTTCTTTTTCCGGATCGATACTTGAATTTTACGAGACTTACATCATTTTTGACTCTTTATTCATTTTTTTAGGTATCAACCCACGTCCTGAGGGCTTCGGGTACTCTCAGGCAGTCGAAGCTATTCGATCCCTTCCCATGGAAGACCGGGACATCAGGTCACTCATTTCAAATGAGTCACTTTCAAAGTTTGGATTGCTGGTGGAAGGTCGCCGAATAAGCCTCCCCTAAGGTGTTTCCATACCCAAGCCTGCTTCTGGCAAAGGAAAGAAGAAGGCCTAGTCCTCAGCACACAACGCCCTTGAGACGCTAGAGGAAGGGGAGATTAAAGAAACCGAAACGCCCGAAGCACAGGGCGAAAATGTTAGTCCATCTCGGGACCCAATAGTTGAAGTTCATGACATTGAAACGTCGCCTTCCACTTCGAAGAGGAAGAAGGAACTAACCTATAACTTGAGGAAGAAAACGATGGGTGGAACTTCTAAAGTTACCCTTATCCCAGCGGAGAAAGAAGCTTCCTCTCGGCACTTAGAGAGTTCTCTGAAGGGTCTGTCAAACCTCACCATACCAGAAGATCTTCTCAACTATGGCTTCGACGATCCAGAGGCCCTTAAACTTAATTCGCCCGTGAGAGGCGATACAAGCGTTCAAGCCTAAGACCAGGGAAAAAAACTCCTATTAGTAAAGAAACTGGTCCGTCGGGGGGAAACACTAGGACACACAAACAAATGCACTTCATCTTGCACTTAAATTTTTGTTGTCACCCTACTCCTTGCTAACTCATCGTTATTTGAATTTTGTGTAGGTGATATGGGGCACAACAAGGACTTGATCGCTTTCGCGGGTCTTCAATTTTCTACCAATCTGGCCGAAATTCAGGCTCCGGCAAGCGTCGAGATAAAGATGAATCTGGCGATCGAGACTACCATCGCCGAGAGTCATCACACTGAAGGAAAACTCATAACCGCCCTCATATCCTCGCGATCCTCCTTCTCAACCGGAGCACAGCAAAGAGAAATTTGGACATAAAGGGTCTCAGCCTGAGGCCCATCTAGATCAACACTCCGGCTCATCAAGCACCAGGCAATCTCGAGACCCCTCCAGAACACCCGCAGTCCCTAAGTAGACTCCTCTCGCTCCTGTAACTGATCCATCGGTCTCTGAGCGAAAAACTTCGCTCCTAAAGATATGCTTCGATGGCTTAAAGTTTCTTCCGGCGATTCATCAGATTTTAGGGCATGTTAAGCAAAGTGCTATAGCATGCGCTAATAAGTTCTACGTTCAGCACGGTGCGTTCGTGCACTTAGCCAAGAAAGTTTTAGAAATTTCGATAGAGCATCAGCATGAGATAGATCACCTAAAGCTTGAGGCTATCCATGATAAAGACATTATTAAATATCAGGACGAAGAGCTTGCTTCTTATAAGTCTCAACTTCAAGTTGCCCAGTAGAGCGCTAAAGACATTGTCGAGGCCGTTACTCGTATGGAGTCAACCCATAAAAAAGAAATCGACGAAGCGATCCAATACTATGGGGTCCTAGCTTTAGAGAAAGACTCAGTGCAGAAAGAAAGGGATGCATTTGGCATTTAAGTCAAAGAACTGGAGGAGCAACTTCACAAAGAAAAAGAAGAAAAGATCGCTGCCCAAGAAGAGTCGCAATGATATTGCTACGAAATCGTTGCTACAGGACTCCTAAAGGCGAAGCTTGATGATGAACTTTCTAAAGTCAGGATGCTAGAAGATGAAGCCCGCGAAGAGGGCAAGAAAATAGCATCTGCGGAGTTGACTCCTGCCTTGAGGAGGCTAAATAAGCTGGTAGGGAGGAGGTCAAAAGCATGATCGACCCACTGATTGCAGAATTCAATGCCCGCGTCCTCATGCACCGAGACTTAACTTTTCTGAGTGAGGGCTACCTCGAATCCTTAGCTGAGGCATGGGAGACTTTAATAAAAATCAGAAAGGTCGAACTTGGCACCGAGGAGGTCGATGAAAATGTTTGGATAAAAGAATTTATTAAGGGAAACGAGTCTTTAGACTTGTCTGCAGCGAAAGCACTTTACTACAAAGGCTCCCCCTCAACGAAAGGGAAAGATGTTATTGCCGGTCCATCCGGGATCGAGTCTCAAGCTCATGCGCCTACTTAGCCGGTCGATCGACTGATACTTGATCCATTTTAGCAGCATATCGGTTACGACCCAGAGGACCCCAGCCTTGGCGTTCACATTCTGTCTCCCATTCCAGAGGGTGAGACCCCTCAGACGGCTGAGAGCCAGCCGGAACTTGGTAGACAACCCTTCACTTTAACATTCTAAAAGTCATTGTTTTTCACGAGGGGCTATAATATTCTTATGCTTGTTTTTCATGATTTTGTGCAGGCCGTTCCGATCCTGAGCCCACTCCGAGGAGCGACGTCGCCAGGAGGTGAAGGAAAAGACAAGTGAGGCAACTCATAAAGGGGAGGCTCTCGGACCAGATGCTCAGGTGATCAGATCGCTTGATAAGGATAAGTCCGAGACTTCCTCTCCCATCGATGGGAGTTACGAAATCGAAATTACAGGCGCCTCTGAACACATATCTAAACTAAGAATGAAGGAGCAACTCGAGAAGGAGAAGAAAATGGACGGTCGAGATCAATTTCCAGCCTCAAGTTGTGGACCTGGACGATCATCTGAATAAGCCGTTAATGGTCATCCTCCCTAGTGGGTCTAGGCCAATGGAAGTTCCCCATACTTCTTCAGTTGTTACCTCCCCATCAAAAAAAATTACCAAGGGTAAACACACGGGAGAGGAGTCGTCTGGGAAGAAGTCGAAGAAGTAATCGTTGCTCTCGTTCAACGAGAGTTAGTTTAGATTATGTAATTATTTTTATTTATTTTCATAGTCCATGTAAATAAACTTTTGACTCCGAATTCTGGAGGAGTTGTAGTAGAAACTCACTTTTGAATAAATAAAGCCTAGTTCTTTTGTCTTTCGAAAGATTTTTATCCTTCAGCTTTCTATATGATTGTGGTCGAAACCCAAGCTACTGTGAGTTACATGAACTTCTTAATTCACCTTTATATGACTCTGAAATTCTTTGGAGTTGCTCATCCTGTGTTCCATGCTTTTAGCACTTGGAGTATTTTTTAGTCCGTATGCTGGGGACTTGATGTCTTCAAGTCATTCGTGTCTCGGTCCGCACTCCGGGGACTTAGAGATTTTTAGTCGTTTATACTCCGGTCCGCGCTCTGGAGACTCGGAGTACTTCAGTCCGCACTCTGGGGACATGGAGATTTTGAGTTGTTTATACTCTAGTCCGCACTCTGGGGACCCAGAGTACTCCAGTCTGCACGCTGGGGACTTAGAGATTTTGAGTCGTTTATACTCTAGTCCACACTCTGGGGACTCAGAGTACTGCAGTCCGCACTCTGGGGACTCGGAGATTTTAAGTCGTTTGTACTCTAGTCCGCACTCTGGGGACTTAGAGTACTCCAATCCGCACTCTGGGGACTTGAAGATTTTGAGTCGTTTATACTCTGGTCCGCACTCTGGGGACTCAGAGTACTCCGGTCCGCACTCTGGGGACTCAGAGTACTCCGGTCCGCACTCTGGGGACTCGGAGATTTTGAGTCATTTGTACTCTAGTCCGCACTCTAGGGACTCAGAGTACTCCAGTCCGCACTCTAGGGACTCGGAGATTTTGAGTCGTTCATACTCTGGTCCGCACTCTGGAGACTCAGAGTACTCCAGTCCGCACTCAGGGGACTCGGAGATTTTGAGTCCTTTATAATCTAGTCTGCACTCTTGGGACTCAAAGTACTCCAGTCCACACTCTGCGGACTCGAAGATTTTGAGTCGTTTATACTCTGGTCCGCACTTTGGAGACTCAGAGTACTCCAGTCCGCACTCTGGGGACTCAGAGTACTCCAGTCCGCACTCTAGGGACTCGGAGATTTTGAGTCATTTATGCTCTAGTCCGCACTCTGGGGACTCAGAGTACTCCATTCTGCACTCTGGGGACTCGGAGGTTTTGAGTTGTTTATACTCTGGTCCGCACTCTAGGGACTCAGAGTACTCCAGTCTGCACTATGGGGACTCGGAGATTTTGAGCCGCTTATACTCTGGTCTGCACTCTGGGAACTCAGAGTACTCCAGTCCGCACTCTGAGGACTCAGAGATTTTGAGTCTTTTATACTCTAGTCCGCACTCTAGGGACTCAGAGTACTCCAGTCCGCACTCTGGGGACTCGTCGTTTATACTCTAGTCCGCACTCTAGGGACTCAGAGTTCTCCATTCCATACTCTAGGGACTCGGAGATTTTGATTGCTCGCGCATGTTCGTACGTCTAACAGAATAATGTATCTCTTAGTTATTCGTCACAGGGTTATCATACACAAAAACATCGACAATTCATGGAAATAATGGCTTCAAGCCTTTATTAATGCAAATAAGCTAAATTGCTTATTACATGCCGTAAACTAGGAATAAAAACTTGCTATAAATAACTGCAACTAAAATGTGAAAGAAATGAACTAAGTATAATAATGCCGCAAATGCTCGCAATTCCAGGCTCGGGGGAGTGTCGCACCATCAACGGTCGCTAGCTTGAAAGTTCCTTCTCCAAGATTCCCTTCAATGACGTATGGACCTTCCCATGCGGGGCTCATATGTAATGGAACTGGGAAAATTCGTTTCAAAATGAGATCACCCACACCAAAGATTCTCGGTCGGACTTTTTTATTATAATATCGAGCGACTCGGTGTTTGTATGCGGCCGCTCTTAAATTAGCTTCTTCGCGCTTTTCATCAATGAAGTCCAACGATTCTAGCAAAAGATCTTGATTCGAATCAGGGTCATAATAAGTTACCCAATGTGATGGAATTTCAAGTTCTACGGGTATAACAGCTTCCATACCATATGCCAATGCGAATGAAGTGTGGCCAGTCGTGGACTTGTGGGTGGTTCTATAAGCCCAAAGCGCTGTTGGAAGCTCATCCACCCCACTTGCCTCTAGCCTTTTCCAAACGCTTTTTCAATATGGATTTTATTATCTTGTTCACGGCTTTCACTTGTGCATTGGTTTTAGGACGAGCAACTACCGCAAATTTTTTCTCAGTACCATATTTTCGATAAAATTCTTTGAACTCTTTGTTTTCAAAACGAGTTCCGTTGTTTGTAATGATGTTTCGCGGAAGGCCAAAATGGCATATGATATTTCATACAACAAAATTAATGACCTTTTAGGTGGTGATAGTGGCCAAAGGCTCTGCTTCTGCCCACTTGGTAAAGTAATCGACCGCAACTATCACATATTTCGCACCACCTTTGGATATGGGCAAGGAACCGACTATGTCGATCCCCCACATTGAAAACGGACAGGGACTAACCATTTGTGTAAGTTCCGTTGGCGGAGCTTTCGGGATTTTCGCATATCTCTGACATTTGTCACATATCCTCACATATTCTGTGGCATCCCGATTTACAGTCGGCCAATAGTATCCATAGCGGAGGATTTTCTTCGCTGATGTCTGCCCTCCGATATGGTCACCACATTCCCCTTCATGGACTTCCTTCAGGACTCGTTTTATCTCATCATGGGCAATGCACCGGAGTAAGAGGGTCGAGAATCCCCTTCGATACATTACCCTATCTTGCATTACATAACGCGAAGCCTTACGAATGACTTGTCGTCTTTCGCTCCTTCTTTCGGGCATGACCCTATGTAACAAGTACTGCTTGAATGGGGACATCCATGATTCCTTCTCGATTTCTGTATCTAACATGAAATCTACCTCCATCATATTTATGCTTGGAGCATGTAAGGCTTCAACGGGAAACAATCCCATCTGCTGCGCATCGTCAGTGCTTGCAATTTTTCCAATGTATCGACTGCTCAGTTTTGCTCACGCGGGACATGCGGAATATTATAATACTCGAGATTCTCTAGCAGCTCTTGAACCCGGGCCAGGTATGGGGAAAGTATCTGCCCCTTGCCTGATAGCCCCCCCAGACTTGGTACACCACCAGTTGTGAGTCACAAAAGATTTCAACCGATCTTACTCCCAGTTCATTGATAAGTCTCAAGCCAGCAATCAATGCTTCATACTCGGCTTCGTTATTCGTTGTTGTGAATTCGAGCTTCAAAGCGTAGCAAACTGATTGGTTTTAGGGCACAAGAACTATGCCAGCCCCCAAACAACAGTCGTTAAATGCCCCATCGGTGTACATCTTCCATCGAACGGGAGGTATGACATTGTAGTCGTTTGGTTCGTCTGTCATGGTGAATTCAGCAATGAAGTCTGCTAGCGCTTACCCCTGAATGGCCCTTCATGGAAGGTAGGTAATATCGAACTGACTCAACTCGATATTCCATTTTAACATCCTTGCAGAAGTTTTCGGTCATTGTAGTACCTGTCGCAAGGGTTGATCAGTGTAAACACTGGTCAAGTGTGCCTGGAAGTATGGTCGAAGCTTGCGTGATGCAATCACCAAGCAGTAAGCTAGTTTCTCATTCCTGGGATAATTTATTTCTGCCTCCGTCAAATGTTTACTGACATAATAAACTAGCTTTTGAACTCGGTCCTCCTCGTGAACCAGAGCTGTACTGATAGCATGCTGGGATACAGCCAGGAATACATATGACATTTCATGGTCAATTGGTTTTGATAGCACCGGGTGACTTTCTAGATGTCTAACCAGGGCTCGGAATGCTTTCTCGCAGTCAGACGTCCACTCGAAATTCCTCTTTCCTTTCTTTATCCCATCAAAGAAAGGAATGCACTTATCCGTAGCTCTGGATATGAATCGACTCAGCGCGGCCACTTTCCTTTCAAGCTTTGTACTTGCTTTATAATTCTAGGCCCGTGTATGTCCCGAATAGCCTGAATCGTTTCCGGATTAGCTTTAATTCCACATGCATTCAAAATGAAACCTAAGAACTTCCCTGATGCAACGCCAAAAGAACACTTCAAAGGGTTGATTTTCATCCAATAATGCCTGAGTATATCAAACATCTCTTCTAAGTCTCGAATATGGTCGTTTGACCGTCGTGACTTCACAAGCATGTCATCCACATAGACTTCCATTGTTTTGCCGATCTGATCTTTACTCATTCGGTTCACTAAACGCCGATAAGTCGCTCTAGCATTTTTCAATCCGAAGGGCATCACTACATAGCAATACAACCCAACGTCTGTGTCGAAACTGGTGTGTTCTTGGTCTGTAATGTGCATCGAGATTTGATTGTATCCCGAATATGTATCCATAAATGACAGTAGCTTATGTCCGGTCGTTGAATCGACCAGCTGGTCGATCCTAGGTAAGGGGAAACAATCCTTCAGGCATGCCTTGTTTAAATCAGAATAATCAACGCAAGTTCTCCACTTCCCATTCGCTTTTCTTACCAGCATAGGGTTAGATACTCATTCGGGGTAGAGGGCATCGCGGACGAACCCATTGGCTTTGAGTTTGTCCACCTCCTCTCTGAGAGTAGCGGACCTCTTCGGGTCCATGCCCCTCCGTTTCTGTTTTACTAGGACGTAC
This sequence comes from Allium cepa, assembly GCA_030765085.1. NCBI lineage: Eukaryota > Viridiplantae > Streptophyta > Magnoliopsida > Asparagales > Amaryllidaceae > Allium > Allium cepa. The sequence continues at coordinate 859,953,942 of CM060940.1, forward strand.
TTTGGGTTTATGTTCAACATATGACTGGCAATGGCGGGAGAAATCCCGCACATATCAGAAAGTGTCCAAGCGAAAACATCTAAATTCACTCGGAGGAAATCAGCAAGATCCTCGGCCAATGGCGGGTCGAGTTGCGATCCAATCTTAAGTACTCGTGACGGGTCATTCGGGCTGACTGGAATGTCAATTGTCAGCTGGTGCTGCATTCACTTCCCTGGGTCCCCCATCATCATCTCTCGGACCTATGTCTCTGTAGACCCGACAATGTTGCCCGAGCCAGGGCTCGGGCACTACTTGTCAATTGTTAGCATTTTGGATGCGGACGGAGCTATTTGCAACCTTCCCATTTTCTCTCCGCTGAGCTTCTCTTAGCTCAGCCACATAACATGCGCGACTGGTCGCCTGATCGCCATGTACTACGCCGACTCCTTTGTCAGTCGGAAATTTTAATGTCAAACACCATGGAGCCAAAGCTGCCCTAAACTTTGCCAGGGTTGGACGACCTAGAAATACACTGTATGGAGAGTCAACATCCATTACTATGAATGGTAGGATTCACACTCTCCTACGCTCACCTTCTCCCAGTTCAACTGGTAACTCAATATATCCCATTGGGTCAGTTGCGGCACCATTAAAGCCGTGGATATGGGATTTGCATGATTTAAATCTTTTGACTCCATCTTCATTTGGTCATAAGCCTTCTTGAAGATGATTTTGACAGAGCTTCCACAATCTATCAAAATCCTTTTGACGTAAGCTGGCCCGATCGTTGCAGATATGACCATCGGGTCAATAGTAGGAGCCTCCACCTTGTCTGCATCTCGACTCCTAAACACTATATCGTCTGTCATCATGCATTGTTGTTTTGCGGGGGTTCCGTCTTCCACATTCGAACGACATTCATAATTCGCATGCCTCAAGGAGGCAGCATATCGTTCCACATCATGCCAATTCTCTATAGGATGAGGTCCTCCAACTATAATGTTTATGATCAACTTACCCACGGTCCAGGCAGGTTCCTCTGGGTGGCGTGGAGCCGGCCCGCGTCCGGGGCCTGACGATCATTGCCTACCCTCTGGTGGGCTCTTAACAAACTCCTGCAGCCTTTTCTTCCTGATTAACCTTTCTATGGTGTCACGGAGGTGTCTACACTCCTCAGTATTATGCCCACGGGTCTCATGGAAGCGACAGTACTTCCCCGTCCGCTTCTGTTCCTCTGTGGACTCCTTTGGGCGCGACTTTCTGTATTGAAAGGTGTTATAGGTAGATAGATAAATATTTTTCAAGAGACGTATTCATGGGGGGTTTACTCGTTGTAGGTTGAAATCCTTGACTTCCATTTCACTGTCTCTTTTTTCTTTCTAGGGTTTCCACCTCCGGATCCTTTAGATTGTCCAGGCTTGTTCTGGACGTTGACTTGAACTTTTCTCGAGTTGCCGTCGGATTGCTTCACGGCGATGTTACTTTTCACAGTCTCCTGAACAGGTCCGGGTGCCTTATCTCGTCTTGTCCATCGAGCTTCCTCCCTCCTTATGAACTGGTGAGCTTTGGAATAGAAACGCTCCAACGTAGTTGGGGGCTTTCCCGCCAACCAATCTCCAAACTCCGAGTCTAGATCTACACCTCGCATTACCGCCATCCAAATTGCGTGTTCGGTAGGATTTCTAACTTCAGTGGCGGCAACATGAAACCTCTACAAGTACGCTTTCAAAGACTCTCCCAGAGCCTGGATTACGCTTGATAAGGACATCGCGTCCTTTGGACGAGTAGCATGTATCCTGAATTGTTCAACAAATTTCATTGCCAACTCGTCGAAGCTGGATATAGATCGCGGAGGAAGTCGAGTAAACCACATGGTGGCGATTCCGGACAAAGTGATTGGGAAGCACCTACACTTGATCGCACCATTCGCTCTTGTAGAATCCATCATCCATTCGTACCTCATCACGTGTTTCTTAGGGTCAGTCTTCCCTTCGTAGGCTGGGATAGTCGGCATACTGAACTTCCTGGGATACTCAGCCTGTAGGACAGTATCTATGAAGGGAGTATGACTATTGGACACTCTCCAATCTTCATTGGTCAAGCCTTGGTTCTCTCTCATTAACTGCCTGACCATGGCTGATAAATCTGGAGTTTGTATGAAGGATGGAAGGTTGGGTTCCGTTCCACGGGACCATGCTTGTTGATGTCCTGCCTGTTGGCGATCGGCCAAACGTGCATCCTGAAGGCCAGCTTCATTAGCGTCTTGGTGAGCCGGGCGTCCGGTATCCTCACGTGCTTGATCCCTGATGGATCGATCAATGGCACCTGCCTGTGCAGCTTCAGTCTTACGGCGTCTATGCCTAGGAGGTTCATCAGCTAAGGTCGAGCTATCAGATGAAGAATAAGGAGCAGGGCTACCTCCAGCATTCTGATGTTGCTGTTGAGTAAGCTGAGTCATGAGATTAGCGTTGGCTTGAATCTTCTCAGCAAGCTGTCTTCTACTTTCCCTGAGTTCTCTCATCAAGTCGTTGAACTATGTCTAGGTAATGACTTCCGTTTGATTTTGGGTGGAGAGTCCTACGCCTTGAATTACTTGTTGATTGCTAGGCCCAACTTGTTGCACACTAGCAGTCTCATGGACACCCGCATTGTGGGAGGCTGATCGGGTACGTGGTCTTCCCATAGCAGAGTCGTTGGTCAGAACTCTGAATAGATTCAATAGGTATCCTATGAATAAGTTGGATCTCCTTCGAGGGATTTTTCAATCCAGTAGCTACAAAGTAGATCCTATCGGCCTGAGAATTCAGTTCTCAATAAAAGCACCAAAATTCTAGCACCATAACTGGTCGCTAACGCCCTTAAGAGAGATTGTGTAGAGAGATTAATGAAGAAAGTAAATTTAAACAGAGAATAATATGCTAAATTAAACGTAGAAAACAAGAACACCATATTTGTAGTGGTTCGGCGTAACTGCCTACGTCCACTTTGAGGTTAATCTTTATTGTTTTTCTCAATAATCGATTACAGATACAATCCGTACACCAACTACTTGATTACAATTGTTAAGCAAAGAAGATAAGTCTTGAATGAGTCTTGAATGTGGCAGAGTCTTCCCGGTGTTCTAAAAAAAAGGTCCATTTCACTGTGCCCCTGCCTCTCTATTTATAAACGAAGATGGGTTGGACTTCCATGGTGGGCCTAGTAAAAAGATACCTTGGCCCAAAATGAATGACTTCTGTGTGTCGAGCCACAAATGCCGAGCGGCAAATGCCGAGCCATGTCTTTAAACCGAACGAGGCAGTATGTTGAGTGAATCGTGTAGGCCGAACGAGATCTAATGCCGATCGAGGGGAGAATGCCAAACGAGGCATGAATGCCGAACGAGGCTGAAATGCCGTATGAGGCATAATGCCGGACGAGACCTGAATGTCGAACGAGACTGAATGCCAATCGAGGCATAATGCCGGATGAGACCTGAATGCCGAACGAGGCTGAATACCGATCGAGGCATAATGCCGGATGGGACCTGAATGCCGATCGGGGCTGAATGCCGAGCGAGGTGACGTGACAAGCGACTCTGCTATGCCAAACATGGTTTTATGCCAAACGGTACTGGACGCCGCACGGCGCATTAATGCCGAGCGACCTCTGGTTACTTGGTCAAATCTCCAGGTAACACAAAACATTACATATAAACCTTTCGAAGCTCTTTAATCATCTCTTTTGAAACCAAAATATGCCTTTTGAAAGTATCAAAACATTACTTAATAATCTTTAAAAACATAGCTTTGAAACCATTGAAAGTACCCCTGTCAAAACCATTGGGTTTACTTAAAACATTCTTTTAGGTCAAAGTCAATATATACGAAAGTATCTCTTCCAAACCTTTTCTTCATATGAAATTGTTTGGGGAAAAATTTAATGGCGTTGGTACCATCCTTCGAAAGCTTCAAAACATTTAAGCAAAACATTGAAGGATAGCATCGAAACCCCCTTTTGCAGCCATTGCCTTCGAAACCCTTGAACCCTTTCGAAAGAGTTTAGGAATTTAGTGCATCTTTAAAACAAAAGCTAACCTTCAAAAGCATTGATAGCTTTAATACATTCTAAAGTCAATAGAATGGCGGTATGGCTTCGACTAGGTCGGAACCACCATTTTCGAAAGCATTATTATAAACAAGGAACTCATTCAAAAGCTTATGCTTAAAAATGAAAGATGGAAACCTTCTTCAAAAGCTATTTAGAAAACCAGTTTCGATAGCATTTGTTTTGACTCCTTCGAAAGTTTTAGTGAAAGAAAGGCAGGCGTTAACATTTTAAAACAAAGCAAAGGTATCACCCCTTCGAAAGCAATGCATTTGAATCATGCCTTTCGCTTTTCTCCAATCCACTTCGTACCAATTATATCGATACCATGTGTATCAGTTTCGGCCTAGTTTCATTTCGAAGGGGTCGAAGTGGAAGCATTGGAGTCGAAAGGCACTTCTGGAAAAGGCAGAACCTACTTTTTTGGGTAAAACTGATTTATTGCTAATTGAAGCAAATTCTTTCCAATTAACCTGCCTACTTATAAACATGTGATTGCTTGCCACAAATTTTCAATTTCTTTACAAAAATAACTGCCGCTTAATTTCAGATCTAAACCAAAATTAATGTAACAAATAAGCCCTTCCATTAAGCAAAAAAATTAAATCACTTAGGTCCTCCTTTCAAAATAATTTAATTCTTATTGTAAATAACATAGGAAAAATCTCCAAAATTTAAAGAAATTCACTTTAAATATGTTATCTAACATATCCAAATTTCAGATCCAAATTCTCAATATAATTTCTAAAATAAATTTATAAACCCAATCAACCATATTTTTCATTGACAATTCATAGTAATCTTTTCATAACTTGGAAAATTATCAAAATTAAAACCCAACTTCAAAATCATGTTTTACATAGCATAAAATTTTCTCATGGTATTTGAAACCATTTACAATCGGTTTTACCCCAAAAACTGAATAAACCCATATATGGACAATTTGATTTAAATTAAACATGATATAACCAAAATAGAGATGGTACAAATTATTATTCATCTTAATTAGGATAAGGAAATTGGATTAAGTTTGAGATTTTTTCCCTTTGCTTTAATTCTTAAGTTGATTTGAATTTTCTCTTCTCCTTGCAATGGCCAGCTCTAAGCTCTTCTTTTCTTACATTTTTAAGTTTTGTGAAAATGAGAAATGAACGTGAATGATATAAGGAACGAGAATGTATAAGCGTTATGGTAATAAGGTGCAGCTATTTCCAAATATGTCATCGTGCAAATTAATTTGCTTAATAACCATTCTTAAGCCCATTTATTTAATTAAGCACGACTTTATTATCATTTATTCAAATTCCAATTTCCTTATCATTCTATTTTACATTATTCTATTTAATTTGTCTAATTAAATCTCCTGAATAATGTAATCAAAAATTAGAGGTGTTTCATGCTCCCCTCCTTAAAGAATTTCGTCCTCGAAATTCGGTAAGGACTATATACTAAACATAGCAATCATCTGCAATGAATCCTAACAACCATACTGGTCTACCTGACTAGAAACTATCTATATAAAGCTAATATAGATATACCCATATAGAAGATCATGATAAGTATCTCTAATCATGTCTTTTGTCTTCCAAGTACAGTCCTACTCGTTGTCGCTCCATCGAACTTTCACCAACTTGACTGTCTTGTTCCTCAAACTTTTCTCCTCTTTGGCTGCAACTTGAACTGGTTGTCTAACAAAAGTAAAATTAGGCTCTAGTATCAAATCTTCCATCCCTGATGGAGGAACAATAGCCCCTGGATCATGTACATACTTGCTAAGATGAGACACATGAAATACATTATGGACACATGCTATACTACTTGGCAACTCTACTATGTATGCGAGCTTTCCAATCCTCCCTATAATCGGGAATGGACCAACATATCTCGATGCCACTTTCCTCGAATTTCCAAATCGTACCAACCCTTCACCGGTGATATTTTAATGAAAACTTACCCCCAACTGAGAACTCTACGTCCTTACGCCTCTTATCCGCGTAAATTTTCTGTCTAAACTGAGCTTCCTTCATCCTTTCTGGGATCAATTCAATATGCTCTGTTGCCCCTCTAACCAGATCCGAACCCAATACCAATCTGTCTCCAGTTTCCAACCAATATGATGGTGATTTGCATGGCCTTCTATACAAAGCTTCAAAAGGTGTCATTCCTATACTAGTCCGATAACTATTATTATTATAGGAAAACTCAACCAAATGTACGCATTCTTCCTAAGATCCACCAAAGTCCAATACGCAAGCTCTTAGTAAATCCTCGAGTACCTTACTGACTCTGTCTGTCTTTCTATTCGTTTGAGGATGATATGCAGTACTCATCTTTGGCTTAGTGTCTAACACATCCTATAGACTCTTCCAGAATTCACTAGCAAACAAAGTACCTCTATCACTGACTATACTACTAGGAACTCCATGAAGTCTAACTATGTTTCTCGTGAACAACTTAGCTAAAACATGTGTCATCCTGGTTGACTTAATTGTAATGAAATGGACACTCTTGGTCAACCTGTCCACTGTGATCTATATACTTTCATTTTCTCTATTTGACCTTGGCCACCCGTTTATTAAATCAATGTATATCGAATCCCATTTCAAAACTGGAATCTCTAAAGGTCTAAGCAACCCACTCGGCTTTTGATGTTCGGCCTTCACATGTTAACAGGTTTTCATACCTTCCCAGTAGAAGCTCCTCTTCATATCTTGATACATCTTAGTCCCTCTAGGATGAATTGTAAATTTTGACCGATGACATTCTCCAAGAGCTTCTATCCTTAAATTCTCAACATTTGGAACACGCAACTGTCCCTTCTTTCTCAACTATCCTCTTTGGTTAAGACTAAAATCTTTCAGATCATCGATCTTGGTTCCAACCTCAAGCTTTTTATCTTCGCGGCAAATACTGAATCCTCTTTATGCTTAAAATCAACACTCTCAATCAACACTAGACAAACTTCCAAACATGACAACATGGAAATACTCTGACTAAAACTAGCAGTCGATCTTAACTGCACACTACAATAGTCAAGGCTTCTAAATCTTTCCACTCTGACAACATAGCTAATGCCATATTCTGATGTCTTCTGCTAATAGCATTAGCCACCTTATTTCCTTTTCCAAGCGTATACTCTGTACCAAAATCATAAGCAGCTAAAAACTCTAGCCACCTTTGTCGTTTCATATTCAACTCCTTCTGAGAGAATAAGTATCTTCAAGACTTATGATCTGTATATAGTTCAAACCTCTCCTTAAGCGATGATGTCTTCAAATCTTCACTGCAAAGATCACCGCTTCCAACTCAAAATCATGAGTAGGATATCCCACTTTATGCGGTCTATGCTATCATGAAGCATAGGCAATCACTTTACCCTTTTGCATCAACACAGCTTCTAATCCAATCCCACATGCATCAGCATACACAACCAATCCTTAGTTTCCGTCTGGAACTACTAATACGAGCACATTGGTCAACAAACGCTTTAGCTTAAGGAATGCTTCCTCAGATTTGTCAGGCCAGACAAACTTCACCTACTTCCTGGTTAACTTAGTCAAAGGCGTTGCTATCCACGAGAAGTCCTTAACGAACCTGCGGTAATAGCCAGCATGTCCAAGAAAACTTCTAATCTCAATCACTGCCTCTGGTCTCTTTTAATTACTAATAACTTTGATCTTATCTGGATTGACTAAGAAGCCCTTCTCTAAAACCACATGACCAAGAAACTTAACCTCTTCCTTCAAAAAATGGCACTTGGAAATCTTCGCCTTCAGCTAATGCTGCCTCAGTGTCTAAAGCACAACTCTAAGATGATATTCATGCTCCCTTTCATTCTTCATTTATAAACACCAGCACAAATTTATCCAAATACTCTCAAAGGCTCGGTTCATCAAATCCATGAAGAAAGAAGGTGCATTCGTTAACCTGAATGACATTACTAACCACTCATACGAACCATACCTGGTTCGAATTGCTGTAAAAGGAATACTGCCCTCTACCACTCTTAACGAATGGAAACCTGTTGCCAAATCAATTTGGGAAAACACTTTGGCTCCATAGAACTAATCAAATAGATCATCAAATTTCGGTAAAGGTTAGTTATTCTTAATTGTCCTCTCATTCAACTTACGATAGTCGATGCACATTCTCAACAACCCATCTGGTTTCTTCATGAACACCGCGGCCACTCTTGAAGGCGAACTGCTTGGTCTAATAAAATTCCTTCCTTATAGATTCGCTAGCCGAAAACTTGTTTAATGGCAAACTTTCTATCAGTTTAGAAAATCATCGCTAAAATTTTAATCAAAATAACCGCAAGCGCACGACGTACAATATTAGTATGTGACGGTAGGGGCCGATCCGTAGGGAACTGTATTGATTTAAAATTCTACTCAATCAAATTAAACGAAGATTTGAAGTTGTAAAGTGAATAAAATATGAGAGTAGAAGACAATTTAGAGGCAAATCCCTTCTCAAGGTCTCATAAATCAACATAAATAAAATTATGATCTCTCTTTTTTGGTCATTAGTGAATTTAGTTGCTGTGTTTATCATGGGTATGGCCTATTTATGCTTTAATTAGCCCAACATAAATCATCAAACTTTAACACACCACTAAACCACTTATTAACTCATGAAAATCGATAAAGAACTTGAAAATAAAATGTGTTCTAAGTATGATCTATTTATTATTGATTAATAATATTCACCATCAAATTTTGATTCTAAAATTCACTTCATTAAGGTAATCATGTATGGATGAAGAGCTAATTTATGTTTATATTTGTTTAAACATAGCATATTTGGTGTCAACAACATAGGCCATCAAATTCAAAGCTAACAACAAAATATTTACCACATCAACCATCCCATTAAGCACAAAAAGAGATCGTAAATTAACAAATATGTTGAATCTACATGATTAAAGAGAGCTTCATTATGCCTAAATTAAAGGGGTTTAGCTTCTCATATTTGTGATCACATCAACAAATGTAGATTGTAACATGAAAAAAATAAGAAGAAAATGAAGCTACGTAAGAAGAGAGTTAAAATAAAAAGAGAATTAATCTACTTACATAAATAAATATATCTACACTACTAATTTGAAAGGAAAAAGAGCATGTAAGTAAAAATGGGGACGAAAATAAAATCAAAGCAATGAAGAAAAAGAGGAAAAAGAGGCTTAGGAAGCCATTTTATTTCTCATAAAATTTGTTTCTTATAACTAAACTAACAAAAGAGGAGGCTAAGAGCTAAGAGCTCATTATACGAAACATAAAGGGTATTTATACATGCCTAAAACCCTAATTCATATTTTAAGGGACTGCCCAAAACACCCTCTTGGGAAATATAACCTCCAAGTAATGATTAGTATGAACATAATCCTCCATTTAAATATGCTTGTAGCTTTAATCGTGTACATTAACACATAATAGGGGATATAGTAAATGGGTAGGTGGGATCGTCCATGTTGCATGAAATGATATATTTCCATCTTCATTTTGCCTTCTTCACTTGTGCTTGCATATTTCCATGAAGACTTCTTCATATTTCCATTTAAATTCCTACAAATAAAAATAAAATCATAAATACATATTCTCAAAATTAATACATGCATAAAATGACCATTTTACCCCTATATGAAGATGAATAAATGATGATTTGATAAATAATTGAATTTTTTGTTTAAACATATTAAAATACCTTACATGCTCATTCATTTAATTAAATTAGATTAAATATGGAAGTAAAAATATGCACATTTACATGCACATCAAATACCCCCATACTTATCTTTTTATTCGTCCTCGATAAACTAAAACTAAGATAAATCCGTTTTCGTAGGGAGCATGATTGCATCGACCGTATGCAATAAGCTGTTAAACCTCCAGGTGTCTCTAGTAGGACGAGTATTGTCTTATGGGGGTTTTCAGTAGATATTGCCCACAAAATCCTAATGCGAAATGTAAAATTCCTAAATGCAAGATTATTTACAAAGATATGAATACAAGTTTCTAAAAATATTTATAAATGAATGACTTACTTTTAAATCGACACGAGTAAGTTTAATATAAGTTTTGGTCATCATCATGGAATTTTAGTAATTTTACTTGTTGAAATTTCCAATAAAACTAAGTTATCATCACAAACAAAATAATTTGGCTAGTTGTTTCTGTCGATAACATAGTGCAACTACGAAATAGACCTTTAGTTGATTATCAAAGTGGTATTTTCATTTCTTTTGAATAACATGTCAAATCAAATAAGTGAAAACAGTGCTTGTATTTCAATTGCTTACTCTCTCTTTATTTGAAATTTTATTGATATTAACAATATTTACATATGCCTAACTCAGAAAAACTGAGGCCAGATATATCACACATGCAACGCCTTTCGGGTTTACATGAGGGGAATACAGAGTGTGGCGAGTGAACACACAAGTGTTTACACCTATCGACTATAGGCATTATTAATAAAATAATTTGCATATACATACTCCTAACTCGGATAAACTGAGGCCAGATATACCAATCATGCACTGTCTTTCGGACTTACAAGAGAAGGGTACAGAGCATGGCGAGTGTACACATTTGCGTGTGAAAATGTGACTCTAGGTGTTAATAAAATATAAATATATACAAATAATTTTTTCTTTTTCTTTTTTTATTTATGAAGAGAGAGTTTTACAATATCATCCTGGCACCATTTAACTTAGAAGATCAAAAATGTTATACCCTTTATTTAAATCAACCACTCTTTTAAACAAAGATTTCAATTAGGATATACTTCATAAATTTTTATTTTTGTTGAGACAAATAAATTTTAAAAAAATTCAATTTAATAACAAAATTCTATAATTATCCTATAGTGTTTATTCAAAAATAAATCACAAATCCTAAAAAAGAATATTTTTTGAGATTCTTTTTTTATTTTCTTTAATTTTGAGTTCTGGAAAGAAAATGCAAAAAAATAAACCACGAAAAAAATAAAATTGAAGATGACTCCCCCAACACTTGATTTTGATTGTGCCCCTACAATCAACTCAAGTGAAAGGTGAAAAAAAATTAAAAATATGACCTATATTAACATGAAAATGAAAAGATTATTATTTATAGGACATTAAAAAATATACCGTTGAAAATTAAATGAAACGGTCTTCCAAAAGCTAATTCATTTGTCTCGTCAAATATGAGAGACCTAACTTAAGCGTAGGAAACCAAACCGTGAAAGATTTCGATGTTAAATGTTGGTTTAGAAAAAGGAATGTCGTTTTCTTAATCGTATGGGTTGTTTTATTTTCAATGATTTTTGGGACAGAAAAAACAATTGGTTGATGTTCAAGTTTATTTTCGCCAATTTGAAAGTCAAGCTCATCATCAACAAATTCTTCAAAATTATTGATTTTAAAATCAAAATAGTGATTTAAATTTTCCCCTTCAGAATTCAAAAACTCATCTTCCAAAAGTTCAAAAAAAAATATGTTCACTAAATTTATCTTCCTTTGTTGAGTTATTCACAACTTCACTGCATGTATCATGTTCAAAATCCAGAACTGCTGTATTCAAATTCCAAAAATCTGAAACAGGAAGATCGACTTTTAAATATGGTTCCACACTTTCAATATAATTGTAATCCAACCCAATTACCACATTTTTAACAACTTCATTAAGATTATCATTTTCAATTTCAAAAGTTATTATTTGAAAATTGTCAATTTTGATAAAAGGTGGATTATCACTTGACTCGTCAAACATTGGGATTTGATTCTGTTGCTCACGATGTTTCATGTAGGTTTCAAACAACAAATCTGCATGATCATTGTTAATTTCTTCCATTTGCTCAACAAAATCAAATTTAAAATTACTAACTTGAGTATTTTCAGTTTGAAATTGTTGAGAACAAAAATTGTCCATTACACAATGATTGAAATTATTCACATTTCCACAATTATTTAAATAATGATTTAAATTTCCATTTTGACTTTGAAATTCATTTTGGAGTTCGAAATTGAATTTGCATGAGTTATAATCGAAATCATTTGAATTTTGAAGTGAATTCAAATTTTGATCATTTTGAAATCCTTGACTTGAGTTATTGCACAGATTACTCAAATTCTTTATCATTTGATTTTGTTGTTTAAGTAAGGATCAAATCGTTTCAATACTACTTTCAAGATTTGAGGGTTGGTCATCATATTGAAAACTGTGTGGTTTAAAATTTGAATTATTTACACAATAGCTGTTATTAAAATATCCATAAGAATTTGGTGTGAAATTATATATATTATATTCATTGTCAAAGCTATTGTAAAATTCTGACGAGTAAGAAAATTCAGACATTTCCATAAATGTTTATTTTTGTTTTTTTATAAAGAAAAAATATTCACTAAAAGGGAACTTATTTTTCAAAAGGAAAATTTGATTTTTTTTTTTCTAGATTTTGAAAAAAAAAATTCTTTTTTTTATATGTTTTTTTATTTTGAAAAGATTATATATTTTTTTTTGGATTTTTTTTCTAAAAAACTAACTTAATTTTTTTTTTGATTTTTGATTTTGAAATGAAAATTTTGAAATGAAAAGGGATTTAAAAAAACTTAGTTAGGGAGAATAAACAAAAAAATTGGTTTTGGATATTGATTTTTTTTAAATATGCATGAACTAATGCAACTAAATGAATCCAAGAACTTAGTTAAAAAATTTCTACTCTAAGTAGCTCCTAATCCAAAACTGTATAATCACACTTTGTCTTAATTCAATAAGATAGTTCTTAGCTCGGTAACAGACAAGAGTTATCGATGCACCACGAATCACCGCAGCAATGCAACCGAAGGTTAAAGTTCCTTTAGAGAAACAATCAGTATAATATTTACGAATCACCGTAATATTTATAACTGATTATTGCTCTGTCGTAGCCTTAACACCAAGAATATAAATTGTTGGAAGAAGACAACTTGTCAAATATACAATTAAGCCCTAAGTGAACTCGTGACTCCCTTAAGTCCGATGTCTGATCGTTATTGTTAATCAAAATTTTAGATAGAAATGCAATATATGGGCCAAGGAAGGGGTGATGAATCTCCCACCTTATCTGGACTGGGGTATTGCCCTTAGAAAGGAAAATAAGATGGTATGAATGCAAAACAGAAAATAAATGTGTGTTAACGATGCAACTACGAATGATTTTTTTGTTTTTGAATTTTTTTTTAACAAAATGAAAGCAACCTATAATGCAAAATAATAAAAATAAGAGATAGAGGCATGATACCAGAGCGTGCAGATTTATTAGTAATTTATTTTAAAGCGATTTTTTTAAAGCAAACAAGCTAAGTTGAGCAATTATTTGACAAGCAATTCCTTGTAAATTTCTGCTTTTGCAACCTGAAAGTAAAAACAAGATATATATACAGTTATATATATAAAGGGATTGATCGAAAAAGATCTCTTGTTCTTATTAGATTAGAATAAAAGATCGTGATTTGATCCGCATGTATGATTGACTTCACCTTAGAGGGGGTGAATAGAATGATACTGTTAATTATGAAAAATTATTGCGGAAGTTTATAAAATATTTTCAACACAGACATATCAGAATAATAGCAGCACAGATAATAGCAGAATAATAAATGCATAAATAGAACACATAGATTTACCCAGTTTCGGTAAAACCCTGCCTACATGCTGCCCCAAGGTTTCAACTAGAAATTAAGCAACACTTACACACGTAAACCCGCGACACCCGCTATCGACTAACCTTAACTTTACGCTCAAAACCCTGCCACGACTCAGCCACTGAGTTGGGAATTCTTGAACTACACTACCGTAGTTCGTCCCCTAGTCACACGACTAGAAATCACAAAGGTTTAAAAAGGGAAATACAAATTTAAAAACAAATTAAACGTAAAACCCTAATTTTAAACAATAAAGCCTAAATACTATTTATAACCGACCCAAAATAAATCCCTTTTCTTTTTTATTATTTGGCCGTTGTCTTTATACTTTGTTTCTTTGCAAGATTAGCTGCTTCGTCCTTGAGAAAATTAGGGATTTCTGAAATTGATGCGCCGCTTCAATCGATCGAGTGGGTTGTTCTCGTGATTACTTTGACGATCGATTGTATCTTCTCTTTGCCCATGGCTGCTTCAATTTGAGTTGAGTTTATCTGTTGTGAAAATTGGTATGTTCGTTCCTTCTTTGATTTATACTGTACTCGACTTTGATTCGAGTTGAATGATTTTTCTTTATTGCTTGAACTCGAATGATCTTTGTAGCCGATGATGTCATGGTTTATATATGATTCGAATCCTTAAAATTTCTATTTTGCTCGATTTGTTTATGTATGTTCGTGGTCTAGACATATGATGCATGTGGTACGATGCACTTGAATTTGCACACTTCCATGATTCATGTGTACATGTTGTCACCTTGACATCTGGTCTGGATATGTTCGAACTCTGATGCATTCCATTTTCATTACTGTTGCATTTCAATTGAGTCGGTGGTGGTTACATATACAAATGTTTATACATTGTTATTTCACTACTTGGTTGGTCTGGTCATTCATGTATAAGTCTGGTATAGATTGATGATGTTGGTTCATGTGCATATGTACGCTTGCTGTTCACTGGTCTTCGTGCCAGTTCATGTAGTCTCTGGTCTATATGCATTAATGATTTTGGTGGTTGCTTTTCTTTGAATCATTCTTGTTTTACATTTTGAACTGGTCGACACTTTTGAGGCTGCACTTGTACCATTTCTTGCTTCTGTTGTATACATGTGTACTCGAATGTGATCTGTGCATTTGTGCCATGTTGTAGCTTAATTGCTTGCATCCGTAGTTGTATTGAGTACATTTGTGTTGTAATGATTTGGTATTTTGCTTCAATTTTGTCTGGTTGTCTAGTTCACTTTCTAGACTTTTTTTTGATGTGTACGACTTAAAATTTGGTCTGCACTTATGTTGAATCCAGCATGTAGCTCGGGTTTGACCTTGTGTGACTTTATTTGTATTTCACTTGAGTTGATCCGGCTTTTTGATTGGGTTTGACCTTGTGCTCACCTGTCCCTATAGATTTATTAAGTGTATATCGGTGTGCACGGCCTTGTCGCATGTACAATGATACACTGTGCATGTCACAAGTTGTTCGTGTATGATGAATTCAAAATTAAATGATGACAAAAAACCCAAATAATTGAGGCAAATGATATTTTTAAAAATCATTTTATTTTATACTAATATTTTCTTTTTCAACTTTACTATGTTAGTGTTTATTTTGCAGATTGCTTAGATGCTGAATTCAATCTGGAATAGAGTTGAGGATGAATATGAGTGAACGGGCGATATGTAGTGAGGACATTTGTAAATAAAAAATTGTGATGTAATCGAAATTGTATTGTTTGAAAATTGTGTATATAGTGAGAGCTCAAATTTGCACTATTTAAAATTGTAATAAATATTTGTTTGAATAAAATATCTATTTGAATTTAAACTTTGTGTTATTTATTATATTCAGTAAATATTTATTTAATTATGTGAAAAATAAAATAGTACATTATCAAATACATTTAAATGAATATATATATATATATATATATATAAATACACGAATGTCACGACACACGCTTTGCACGTGAATTATTTTCCTTATAAATTGTATATTTTTAAACCGGTAAACTTTTTTTTATTTTCAACTGATATTAAGGTTTGTGTATTTGTAAAGAAGTATTCTAAATTTATAAAGAAAGTTTAATTTTAGATGCTATTTTAGAAGTGTTTCGAATTCATAAAGCAATTTTAATTGTTAGAGCCTACTTTTAGAGACGTTTGAATTTGTAAAAGAAGTTTAATATTAGATCCTATTTTTAAGTGGTTAAGATTTGATAATATATAGAGGGGCGTTTTGGTAGTTCACGTTTATACCAAAAAAGTGTGACACCAAAGCTATTACAACTATTATTAAAGATGTATGTTTATTATCATCAAACAAAAATCATATACTTGCATATTCAACAATCTCACCCTTTTGATGATAACAAACATATATTTAAGATTTTGAATATATTAAATATATTTGATCATTCAATTTCCTCCCCTTATTTGAATGCTCCCTCTCTACGCAAAGCCCCCCCTTCATATATGCACAAAAATATGTAAATGGATAAATGAACCTAGATGCATATAAAATATTTGACTTTTATTTGCCAAAATCTTAACCTTTCTCTCCCCCTTTTGTTATTAGCAAAAGAGTAATAGTGTTAGAAAAATAGAGATAAAGTGATAGATATTAATACCACATTAATTCCCAATAGAGCATAAATACTAAATTTCAATAAAAAAAATCAAACAAAAATCATAAATACTCTGTAAGGCGCATATTCCACTTTAGAATGATAGGGGTGATGTCATCATATAAAACCATACAGTTGTTTCTATTTGTGGTATATTTATATCAGGAATTAGAATATCTACTAACCATGCATAACCGTTAGGACTTTTAAATGGGATTTGTAGTATCCCACATTTTTATTAAAAAATGAATTCAAATATCTTCTAACCATGCATAGCCTTGAGGAGTTTTAAATGGGATTAGAATCAACTTGTCTATTTAATCAATCAATTTTGATATGCGTTCCATGTATGCATAACTGTGAGGACTTTTAAATGAGCATGAAAGCACATAATCAAAAATTCCAAGTAATTCACCTATGCATAACCGTGAGGACTTTTAAATGAAAGTGAATAATCAGGATGTTTTTATTGCTAAAAATATAATAAATGAAAAAACAAATAATTCCTATTTGAAACACCACATATTGACATACTATATTGGATTTTGATGAGTGATGATTGATACAAATATGATAGAACTAGAGATGGTCATGGAATTTTTACCAACAAAAATTGTTTATAACTCTTGTTTAAATTTCTAAAGAAATTTATTAATTATACCATCTCAATTTATAATATATGATTAATATCAACAATCATCACCTTTTCAATTACTATTTATCATTTCGATAATCAGTAGGGAGTCAGATTAGTCAATGTAGTCAATTAAGATCAAATTCAAAAATAATTATAAAATCAAATATTTTAAGATGACTAATCTGAAACAAGGTCAACAAAAAATATTATCTAGAAAGGGTTTTTATAAGAAAATGTCTGCTAATTTGAAAATTATTTGAAATGAAAGATATGCTGATTTTTTCTTTGAAAATGCGATGTAGCTAATGAATGTTTCAACATAAATCACGTTTCACTAGTAATTTTTCTACCAGCTAGATTACCGGTGTAATCTGCATCTGAATTTTTGTTTCACTGGAAATTATCATTAGTTGGACTTGATAGACCAGATCATGAAGTGTGCACCAGAATATCTTAAAATCATTTTTAATACGTTTTAAATGAATTTCTCCTGAATTTGAATTTTAAGCCGTGTATACAAGCAAATACAAAATACACTGTCAAGACAAATATATCCACATGTATCTACAGTGGTCAAAAATCAACATTTTTCCACAAATCAGTTTAAAAAATAAGAACAAGTCAAATTAGAATATATCAAATAAGAATAAGTCAGAATCAAGATCAACATTTATTTCTTTATCACATAACTGGCTGATTAGATTATGATGCAGATTTTCACATTAAATATATCGTTCAAAATAAATAACCGTTATCTCTTTTACCTTTACGATATTTTTTCGTTATAGCCCATTGTAATTTTGCCACCTTTATACTAGGCTAAGGAACTGTGATTTGTCGCCCATTGTGCTCTTGGAACAGCCAGAATCCAAGTAACACAGTTGTTGTTCCTTAGCCTGCCACCACACCTACACGATGTAAGATTTTTATGACCTATTTATTTTTATAGGTCCATGATTGTTAGTCGTAGTAGATTTTGAAAAATATGTTTGTGGGGACCCTAAGCTATTTGTATATGTTCCTTTCGACACCCAGATTTTTTTAACTTTAAGGGATTTCATATTCATGCCTTTTGAACCCAAATTGGTCTAGTTTTCACGTGTTTGGGTCTATACCAACGAATATTTTGACTATGTCCAATTTTTCTACAAATTGTGCACATGGAATTAACTTGAATAATGCCACCTCTAATAAATTCAGTTTGATTATATCCAAGTCCTTGTCTAACTATATTAACGGTTTGTTTCCCTAATAACATATTTAACAATCTTTCTCCTTTGGAAATTTTTTCTAAAGTTGTAGACAATTGTTGGATTTGTGTTTTGTGGGATCATTTTCGTTCAATAATTGAGTGCACCTTTTAATAGAATTTTCTCTCATAGTATTTTCATTTTCTTTCAAAACCAGAATTTCATTTTCAAGTGATTTAATTTTCATTTCTGATTTTTCAATATCTTCATCGAAAGTTGGACACTTATCACACTTAGGGCTCTTAGTTTGATAGTTTTTAACCAATTGATTATGCTGTTTATTTGATTCTATCAAACTATCTCTTTGTGATTCAGTTTTGGCATATTTTTCCTTAAGTCTTTAAAAACAGCCACTTACTTCATGGAAATATATAGGTAGTTCTGAGTGAGAAAGTTTTGATACCTCGCTTGGCTCGTCATCATGGCTATCAGTTACATAACCTCGTAGGCACAGATTTACTCTTTCACTCTCAGTGCTAGTGCTTTACAATTATCACTTTTATTCCACGTGGCTACAAAACTCTTCCTTCTTGAATTCTTTTCTTGGCCGTGTTGAAGTCGAGGATAATTGGACTTGATGTGTCCGGGTTTGTTGCACTTGTGACAGATGATCTCCCGTTCTTTTGGGTTGTCTAGTGCTTTGATTATTCTACTTTTCAATTATTGATTTAGAGCTGGATTTCTATATTTGCAGTTCCACTTTTTGAATCTCTTCATCAGTAATGTCAGCTCAGCTGCTCCATTATTATTATCATCACTACTTCCTTTTACCAATCCTGCTAAGCACGTTTCTTTAATTTCTGATTTGATTATGGGGGATCTCTCACGGTTGTTGACTTTTGCACCACATATTGCATCAAAAGTATTCCAGATTTCCTGTGCACTTTCACAATGAGAGATAAAGTTAAAATTATCTTGATTAATATGAGAATATATTATATGCATAGCAAGAGAATTAATCGAACTAATTTTCTCGTCTGTTATGGTCACATCCATTTTCAATAATATCCCCACATTTAACATTAATAGATTTTAAATAAAATTCCATTTTTAATTTCGAATTCAAAAAAAAACCGTTCCATCAAAAACAGGAGGAATAATATTGAACCGACCCTCATTAAAAGAAGCCATTTTAAAAATTCAAATTTGTAAAACAAATATTGGTTTTTGAAAAATCAAAACAAAAATGGCTTTTGAACTTGGCTTCGGTACCACTTGTAGGATCGATTTCACCCTAAAGGGGGGTGAATAGGGTGATACTATTAGTTATCAAAAATTATTGTGGAAGTTTATAAAATATTTTCAACATAGATATATCAGAATAATAGTAGCACAGGTAATAGCAGAATAATAAATGCCAAAATAGAACACACAGATTTACCCAGCTTCGGCAAAACCATGCCTACGTGCTGCCCCCAAGGTTTCTACTAGAAATTAAGCAGTTAGACGCTTACACAAGTAAACTCGCGACATCCGCTATCGACTAACCTTCTCAGCCACTGAGTTGCGAATTCTCGAACTACACCATTGTAGTTCGTCACCTAGTCACACGACTAGAAATCAAAAAGATTCAAAATGGAAAATACAACTTTAAAAACAAATCAAATGAAAAATCCTAATTTTAAACAATAAAGCCCAAATACTATTTATAACCGGTCCAATAAATCCCTTTTCCTTTTTATTATTTGGCAGGTGTCTTTGTACTTCATTTCTTTATAAGATTAGCTGCTTCGTTCCTTGAGAAAATTAGGGCTTTCTAAAATTGACGTGCCACTTCAATTGATCGATCGAGTGGGTTGTTCTTGTGATTTCTTCGATGATCGATTGTATCTTCTCTTTGTCCACGGCCGCTTCAATTTGAGTCGAGTTTATCTGTTGCGAAAATTGGTACGTTCATTCCTTCTTCGATTTATACTATACTCGACTTTGATTCGAGTTGAATGATTGTTCTTCGTTGCTTCAACTCGAATGATCTTTGTAGCTGATGATGTTAAGATTTATATATGATCTGAATCCCTAAAATTTCGTTCGTCTGATAATCTGCTCAGCCGTTTGATTATGTTTGGATGATTGAGATGATTTTTGACTTCTTCAATTTTGTATATTTTCATTGCTTGCTTACTTGATTAGCACGGTGTTGATTTCTGACTTGGTTCGATTTCTTGGCTATCACGGTTTCGAATTTGTTGTCATTTAAATTTGTTGACTACAGTCACTTTGAAAATTCCTGCTTGATGAATCACCTTGGCTACTACGGCTGTATTTTGAACTTGATTTTGAAATCACCTACGACCTTTTTTTTGGTTTGACACTGCTGTTCCATAACTTCATGTGGTCTGGTTCATGTATACTTGATGTGTGTAGGTCGACATTAATTATATATATATATATATTGTTGAGTTCATCCTGGCTCCTGTGTTCATGATAGCCGAGTTGTCCTGTTGTACTATATTATATGTTATTGTTTTCTATTTTGCTCGATTTGTTTATGTATGTTTGTGGTCTAGACATCTGATGCATTGTGGTATGATGCACTTGAATTTGCGCACTTCCATGATTCATGTGTACATGCTGTCACCTTGACATCTGGTCTGGATATGCTCGAACTCTAATGCATTCCATTTTCACTACTGTTGCATTTCAATTGAGTCAGCGATGGTTACAAATACATATGTTTATACATTGTTATTTCACTACTTGGTTGGTCTGGTCATTCATGTATAAGTCTGGTATAGATTGATGATGTTGGTTCATGTGTGTATGTACACTTGCTGTTCACTGGTCTTCGGTCCCGTTCATGTAGTCTCTGGTCTATATGCATTAGTGATTTTGTGGTTGCTTTTCTTTGAATCATTCTTGTTGTTTCATTTTGAACTGGTCGACACCGTTGAGGCTGCAATTGTACCACTTCTTGCTTCGGTTGTATACATGTGTACTAGAGTGTGGTCTGTGCATTTGTGTCATGCTGTAGCTTGATTGCTTGCATCCGTAGTTGTATTGAGTACATTTGTGTTGTACTGATTTGGTATTTGCTTCAATTTTGTCTGGTTGTCTGGTTCACTGTCTAGCCTCTGTTTTCGTGTGTACGACTTGAAATTTGGTCTGCACTTCTGTTGAATCCAGCTTATAGCTTGGGTTTGACCTTATGTGACTTTTTTTGTATTTCACTTGAGTTCATCCCGGCTTTTTGATTGGGTTTGACCTTGTGCTTGCCTGTCCCTGTAGATTTATCAAGTATATATCGGTGTGCACGGTTTGTGGCATGTACAGTGATACACTATGCATGTTACAAGTTGTTCGTGTATGATGAATTCAAAATTAAATGATGACAAACAACCCAAATAACTGAGGAAAATGATACTTTTAAAAATCATTTTATTTTATACTGTAAAATATTTTCATTTTCAATTTTACTGGGTTAGTGTTTATTTTACAGATTGCTCAGATGCTGGATTCAATCTGGAATAGAGTTGAGGATGAATATGAGTGAATGAATGATATGTAGTGAGGACATTTGTAAATAAAAAATTGTGATGTGATCAAAATTGTATTTTTTGAATATTGTGTATATAGTGAGAGCTCAAATTTGTACTATTCAAAATTGTAATAAATATTTGTTCGGATAAAATATCTATTTGAATTTAAACTTTGTGTTATTTATTTTATTCAGCAAACATTTATTTAATTATGTGAAAAATAAAATAGTACATTATCAAATACATTTAAATGAATATATATATATGTGTGTGTGTGTGTGTGTGTGTGTGTTTATTATCATCAAACAAAAATCATATACTTGCATATTCAACACCGTATATGTTTGGTAAAAAGAATAATCTTCTTCTTTGATCCTGAATGGAAAATGTTCGGTTGGAACATGAAATCGTGAATGAATTGGTCTTAGTCACTCTTCGGGGCAAAGTGGAAGAAGGGAAGAGATTCTCGAGCGAAGAAAACGAACAAATAAAAACAAAACAAATTCAAAATAAACGAATTGAAACTTTTCATTGGAAGAAAAAAAAATGCTTAACACTCAAACAAACCTAAAAAAAAAGATATAACTCAAAACTAAACAATTTATTTTAATAAACACTAAAACAAACCAAACCCGGCCCATTTAACTAAAACAAACCAAAATTAATTTCTTGATCCAATTTGGTGTGAAATCAAACCCGGCCCAGTTAACAAGTGAATTCACTAAAACGAAAAACCGCCCACTTAATAGACTCGTTCTTCCTTTTAATTTCCCGATTCAACTTCCCAATTTCAATTCTCGAAATCAAAGTGTTTGTGTTTTTTTTTTTTTTAATTTGTTCGAAGGCAATGAGGTTGTTGATTTGCTGGTCATGGTGGAATCAAAGTGATGGTCGATTTGGGTTTCGAAAGAAGTTTGAGAAGAAGGGTTTCAAGTTGCTCGAAGTGGTGAATTGAACTTCGGTCACTGGTCATGAAGCTGCATGGGTTTGAGAATTGGTTATTCGATGATGACAGAGGAAGGTGAGATGTTTGGTTTGGATGCAGGAGGTTGCAGTGGAAGTATGTCAGTGGCTTGTCAGGTGCAGTTGGTTTATGTCAGTGACATGGGAGGTTTTGAAGGCTAATTCGTTTGAAATTGAAGTAAGGTTGGTTGATTGGTATCATGTTGTTGAGCAGTTTGATGACAGAAACTGGGGTTGTGTGAAGAGACAATGTGTATGACAGTGTTGAGAAATGTTGTTCTTGTATGACAGTTGAGAAAAATGTGTACTGGCAGGGGTTGAGGTTATTGGCAGAGGGGAGGAAGTTGATCAGAGGAGATGATGGCAGGGATATGATGGAGGTAGCAGTGAAATGAAATCAAACCCGGCCCAGTTAACAAGTGAATTCACTAAAACGAAAAACCGCCCACTTAATAGACTCGTTCTTCCTTTTAATTTCCCGATTCAACTTCCCAATTTCAATTCTCGAAATCAAAGTGTTTGTGTTTTTTTTTTTTTTAATTTGTTCGAAGGCAATGAGGTTGTTGATTTGCTGGTCATGGTGGAATCAAAGTGATGGTCGATTTGGGTTTCGAAAGAAGTTTGAGAAGAAGGGTTTCAAGTTGCTCGCAGTGGTGAATTGAACTTCGGTCACTGGTCATGAAGCTGCATGGGTTTGAGAATTGGTTATTCGATGATGACAGAGGAAGGTGAGATGTTTGGTTTGGATGCAGGAGGTTGCAGTGGAAGTATGTCAGTGGCTTGTCAGGTGCAGTTGGTTTATGTCAGTGACATGGGAGGTTTTGAAGGCTAATTCGTTTGAAATTGAAGTAAGGTTGGTTGATTGGTATCATGTTGTTGAGCAGTTTGATGACAGAAACTGGGGTTGTGTGAAGAGACAATGTGTATGACAGTGTTGAGAAATGTTGTTCTTGTATGACAGTTGAGAAAAATGTGTACTGGCAGGGGTTGAGGTTATTGGCAGAGGGGAGGAAGTTGATCAGAGGAGATGATGGCAGGGATATGATGGAGGTAGCAGTGAAATGAAGGCAATGGTAGCTGTTGTGTGATAGGGGATATGGTAGTATGCGACAGTTTTGATTGGGAGGAGGACAGGGGATGGCAGGCAGAAGTTTATGATAATGTATGAGGACAGGGTATGGTGGTTGAACTGATATGTAATTATGGCAGTTGTGTAAATGGTGATGTAGTAGCACTGTGGATGTGGATAGATAGTGGTTAGGTGGTATTGGAGTGTAATCTTTGTTGTATGGTAGGGTAAGTGGTGAACTGTAGGGTGGTTAGTGAAGTGGATGATGTTTGTATGTAATGTGGTATGTCTGATATGGCAGCAAGGAGTTGGAGGAGGAGTTGCTTATGGGTGAGCACTGATATATCTGATGGGTGAGGAAGTTTAAAAGCGATAAGGATGGTTGATATGGTGGGTATGTCACAGTGTGGATATGCAATAAGTGTTCAGGTGGAATGATGTGGTGATTGCTGATAATTTGGTGAGTTTGGAAAATGATTGATGTAAGGAAGCAATTGTTATGGCTGTGGTAGTGCAGGTAGTGATAGTGCAAGAAGTTTGAAATGGTATGGTCAGTGAGATGGTAATAAGGTGGAGGTTGATGGTTTAAGTAGAGGCGGATGTAAAGGTGGAGATGTATGTTATGTATGGCAGTTGATGAAATGTATTGAAATGTAGGGGGTTGATGACAGTTTGTACTTTGAGAAGGGGAGGTGCACAGTAACAGCAGTGGAAATTGGTCAGGTAGCAGAGGTATTTTCGGGATAGTGGCTGAAGTGTGCTAGTGAGTTGTGAAGATTGGTTGCAGTTTGGTCAATGAGTTGCAGTATTTAAGGTTAGTGGAGGGTTGTGAGTAGGAGATAGTTGATATGCAGTAGGTTGTTGAGTTTGTGAGTGAAGTTTGTTTGAGTAGTGATGAATTTTGGTTAAGTTGGCAGAGGACTGTTAAAATGTAATATGTAAGTGCAGTGAAGAGCGTGAATGGTGGTTGATTGAGTGATTGAAGGTGGTGTGGTGGATGGATGTATGTAGCTGTGGTAGTAGTTGAACAGTGCACAAATGATGATGAAGTAGAGCGGTTATAATGTTCGGAATTAAATTGCGAATGGAAAGGTGAGGCAATTTTGTTGAAATGTGCAGGCGGATAAAGATGTTCAAATGGTCTGAGGGCAAGTGAATATGGTTTGCAATGAATATGCAGTGAAGCAAGGCAGAAACTGATGTGCACTCATGTGGATGGTACAGTGCAATTGTAGATAAGTATGGCACTGTTGAGGGAAGTGTTTTAATGTAGAAGGCAGGTAAGGCACACTGTGCAGTAAGAAGTAGCAGTTGGTCAGGGATGGGCAGGGATGACTGTGATGTATAGTGAAGCGGTATATGAATGCAGAGGGGTTCAGGTGATTGAAGTGGTGGTAGAAAGTTGCTATGTGCAGTGGCAACAGGGTATGTATGTGATATGCACTAATATGTAATGTAATATGTATTGTGATATGCACTGATGATGTTACTAGGGGAAATTTAGCTGCAAGTTGTTGAGAACAGTCAAGGAGGTCCGGTTGATATAGAGGGGAGATGCAATAGAAATTTCAAGGAGGAAGTGGGTCAGTTTGTTGGCAGCAGCGGGTGTTTGTGGAGAAGTTTTTGTTGCAAGTTGATGATGGTCAGTTTTGTGGTCAGGGGATTGCAAGTGAAGTAGATTGTAGCAACTGACAGAGGGGAAGTTTGCAGTTGTTTGTGCACAGAAGCTTGTGAAGAGGCTGAAATGAAGCGATGGTTTGTCGGGGATGTTGGTGACTGTTATTTAAGGCTGCAGTTTTTGATGGTTGCAGTGGCAACAGTGGCAGAGCATTGTTTGTATGTGAATGTTTATATGTGCACTGTGCAGTGATTGCATAGTTTTATAGTAAAAGTGTGAATGCAAATGCAAATGCAAATGCAAATTTGTAAAATAAAAGCAGAAAATGTAAATGTAATGCAAATAATAATTTTTTTTTTTTAAATAGTGTTTTTTTTTTTGAAATAGAAATGCAAAATGCAAATTAGAAAAGCAACAAACACACAAACAAATGCAAACATAAATCACATAAACACACAACACACAATTTTTTTTAAAATAAAATGCAAATTAACACACAAAAATCAAACAAAAAATAATTCGAATGAGAGAAACTAAAATCAAATTAATTCCTCGGTAACGGCACTAAAAACTTGTTTAATTGCTAACTTTCAATCGGTTTAGAAAATCACTGCTAAAATTTTAATTCAAAATAAGCATAAGCGCACAGTGTACAATTTTAGTACGCAGCGAGTACGAATCGATCTGCGAGGAATCGTATTGATTTAAAATTCTACTCAATCAAATTAAACCATGATTTGAAGTTGTGTTAAGCCAAAACTGTAAAAAATAACCAAAAGAAGATGAATAAGAATATGAGAGTAGAAGGCAATTTAGAGGCAAGTATCTTCTCATGATCACATAAATCAGCACAAATGAAATTATGATCTCTATTTTTTTGTCATTAATGAATTTAGTTAATGTGCTTATCATAAGTATGATCTATTTGTGCTATTAATTAGCACAATAAAAACCATCAAACTTTAACACGCCCATTAAAACACTTGTTAACTCTCATGAAAATCAACAATGAACTTGAAAATAAAATTTATTCTAAGCACAATCTATTTACTATTGATAAGTAATATAAACCATCAAATTTTGGTTCTAAAATTCACTTCATTAGCATAATCATATGTAGATGAAGAGGTAATTTGTGTTTATGTTTGTTTAAGCATAGCATATTTGGTTTCAACAACATATGTTATCAAATTCAAAGCTAAATAACAAAATATTTACCACATCAATCATTCCAATATGCATAAAAAGAGATCATAAATTAACAAATATGTTGAATCTGGGTGATTAAGAGAGCTTCATTACTCCTAAATTGAAGAGGTTTAGCTTTTCATATTTGTTATCACTTCAACAAATGTAGATTGCAACCTGAAATAAAAAGAAAAAGAAAATGCAAGCTAAGTAAGAAGAGAGCTAATTAAAATAAAAGGAGAATTAATCTACTTACATAAATAAATAGATCTACACTACTAACATGAAAGGAAAAAGAGCATGAAAATAAAATAAAAGCAAAGAAAGAAACGAGGAAAAAGCGGCTTAGGAAGCTATTTTATTTCCCGTATAATTTGTTGTTATAACTAAACTGACTAAAGAGGAGGCTGAGAGCTAAAAGCTCATTACATGAAACATAAGTGGTATTTATACATGCCTAAAATCCACATTTTAGGGGACCAACCAAAATATCCTCTTAGGAAATGTAACCTTCAAGTAATCATTAGCATGGGCATAATCCTCCATTCAAATGTGCATGTAGCTTTAATCATGTGCATTACCTCTTAATAGGAGATCATGGTAAGGAGGTAGGTGGGTCCTCCATATTGCATGAAATGATTTATTTCAATCTTCATTTTGCCTTCTTCACTTGTGCATGCATATTTCCATAAAGACTTCTTCATATTTCCATTCAAATTCCTACAAATAAAAATAAAATGCATAAATAAATATTCTCAAAATTAATGCATGCACAAAATAACCATTTTGCCCCTATGTGAAGATGAATAAATTATGATTTGAAAATAATTGATTTTTTTGTTTAAACATGTTAAAATACCTTATATGCTCATTTATTTAATTAAATTAGATTAAATATGGAAGTAAAAATATGCACATTTACGCACGTCACTGCACCTTCAATTCTTTCATCTCGGTCCTTGTCATCCTGTTAGGTGGTCTACTAACATGTTCAGCTTCTGGCATAAGATCTATCCGAAACTCAATAGCTCATTTCGGTGGTAGTCCCGTGACTGACTCATAGACATCTGCAAACTCTCTTGCTACTCAAACCAGACTCAACTCTTCTCCCACTTCCATAGTATTAACTAAGCACAACTACTCCAGTCAGAATTCTCCACCGAGAATATGATTTGGCTATGACTATCAGTGTGTCTTAGTGATATCTCCTCATCTTGGCAAAATATCCTTGCCTCATACTTACTCAACCAATCCATACCCAAAATGATTTCGAAATCCATGAAATTGAAAACATATAGACTGCGTGCAAACTTATGACCTAGCAGATCAAGTTCTAACTAGCCACATCTCATTCTTAGAGTTGCATACCCTCCTATTGGATTTGCAACCCTTAAGGAAGTAACAATGTGTGTGAGTTCTAAGCATAACCTACAAACCAAATACCGGATATAAATGAATGTGATGTATCGGTATCAAATAGTATCTTAAATGGAATACTTTGAATCAAAAATGTACCTTCCATCACAATCTTCTCTTTTTCTGCTGCAGTTGGCTTAGCAGATGATGATCCAACAACAAAAACCTTCCCCTTGTCTGCCCTAACTGACTCTGGACACTGGTTCTTATAATGTCCAAACCGATTGTAGTTGAAACATTTTACGTTCTTCATATCTGCAGCCTTTTCCCCTTGCTTGACCGACACTCATGGGCTTAATGAGTTTTCTCGTCACACTTGAAGGAAATTAAATCAGCCTTTGCCTGCTTGGCCGCCTCCCCTTTTTGGGCTCTCTTTTTCTTAAAGAACTTCCTCTTCTTTCCCTAAGGATCCTAGGTTTCAACTGGCTTCTCTCTAGCACAAACAGTAAGCATCTCCTCATGGAGAATTGACATCTCCACCACCACATTAGTAGGATCACAAAGATATGGCAGGGTCGCCCTAGCAATCTTGGGCTTCAGTCCCCAAATGAACCTCTCATTCCTCCTGATGATGGTGTCTATAGTATTATATCCATAATGAGACAACTCATCAAACTTAGTGGCATACTCAACAACTGACATCTCTCCCTTTCCAGATCCAAAAAATTCCTTAGCAGCATTGATTTAGCAACCTCAGACATAAACCTTTGCTCAAATCTCCTTCAAAAATCAGCCCAAATCAATTCCTCCCCCAAAACTATGATAATAACACCATTCCACCAATGAAGTGCTGACCCTTACAACTGCCTAGAGGTCAACCTTCTCTTTTACTCATCATCTAATCCCAAATCAACAAATATTCTCTCATAATGCAACAGCCAATTCTCTACCTATATGGCATTCTCCGTCCCCATAAATGGCTTCCCACTAAAACTGGTGTAATCTCGTCTCAACTTTGCATAATTATTCCCAACTTAAGCCACAGGAATAGCTCCTCCTACATTTCCAGCAGCAACTCCTGCTTGCATCATATTGATGAAGAATCGATACATCCCCCCATATCCACTGGTTAGCATTCGCCTGTCAACCCAGGTTCCTCCTGGTGGGTCGAGCATTTCAATTGCTTGTGTTGCTTCCTCCACTGAGATTTTCTCTTCCATTTCCTGTCTCCATATCTTCTTTCTCGTAAATCTGCATGCGATCCTTAGTAAGATATGGAAGAATGGTCTAAGAGAGAGGGGAATACGTACTTATATATCTACATATCAAATACAAGTACGTTACTATAACATTAAACCAAACCCCGATCTTATTTCTGATTCATTAGATTATGTTTGAAAGTCTTTTAAGTTTAAATTACTTTTAAGTTTCATAAACCTATGCTCTTATACCAACTTGTAACATCCCCCACTTGGAGGCCCAATACTAACGGCTATGAATGCTGCAGTCATCTATTGTTATTAATCCTTGGCGACCAAATGCGGTAATATTAGATACACTTCTATAACAGAAACATAAGGATATGGAAAAAAATTTAAAGTCAACAAACAACTTTCTCGTTCCATTTCAAAATATTTCAAATTCGTTATATAATCCCAATATGACTGCCACATTCATAGAAAATATATTTATTACAACATACGCTAAAAGCGATATATGAAGATGCATCCTTGGACGATCAAAGTATATATAGGCAATTACACAACTTTTCCTTTACAACACAACGAAATCAAAATAAAAGAAAACTCTAGATAACTATCATGTCTCCTACATGTCTCCAGAAGTTTACTCGTCTAAAGAGGTACCTGGAATCCTTAACTCTCAAACTACTTAAATCATTTGAGTACCGAGAGTTTAAGGGAAAAACATAAATTTCGATCAGACATAAAGCCTGGTATGAATTATAATCTACCATCTCAAACCATTTGGATATCTAGTGAGACTAGATGGCTTAGCGGAACATGTTTTCCCTCCACTAGTATCCTAAATTTTTTATAAAACCATATACTGTGCTCTGCATCCATAATGGTTAAAACATCTCTAAATAATATGATGATATGCAAACAAGTAAATCAATTCTGGATTTTCCATCCCCATTTATTCTGGCTAACTATCTCATTCATAGATTCTAGGGTCACTATTAACCTATTAGTTTTCATGGGCCCACTAATAACCTGTTTAATATTTATAGACTTCTTCGTAGTTTTCATGGGCTCACTAAGAACCTATTGGCCTCTGCCATTGATATCTTTGTTTCCTGGGTTCACCATGAACCTATTGGTAACTCCAATAACACACTCTTATCCTAGTTTTCATGAGTTGACTAGGAACCTATTAACATATGTCAATAACTTAATTCAGATATAGTTCTCACGAGCTCACTACAAACCTATTGGTCCCTGCCAATAATTCAATTTAACCATAGTTTTCATGGGTTTATTATAAACTTGTCTACCTGACAACTTCTTTTATACATAGTTTACATGGGTTTACTATGATCCTGTCTCCCTAACAACTTCTTTAGTCAATATTTTTTAGCATCCTATATTCTGGTGTTCCTAACCTCCTGGATGTAATTCCACTCATTCAAGAGTTAACTTAATATATATTCACTGCTTGGTCAACCTAGCTGATAATTCCGCCCTTTCCTAAAATACAGTTATGGGTTAATTAAATTGTGAATATATATACATATATGAAGAAGCAAACATAATAACCGGGTTAATCCCTTTAACCTATTAATCAAAGAAAACTTCTTCAAAAACTGCATACTTAAAATCATTTCAAAAATCTTTATTTCTTCTATGGTTTTCCTTCAAAATGAGATTGGGTTATTTGTTTTGAAAACTATGGCTTTCGAAACCTTAAAACATTACTTTCAAAACTCCTGGATAACCACCTTTGAAAGCATAGAAAACTTCCTTTCAAAGCATTACACATAAATTTTTTGTAGCTCTTTAATCAACTCTTTTGAAACTAAAATATGCCTTTCGAAAGTATAAAAACATTACTTAATGATCATTAGAAACATAACTTCCAAACCAATGATCATACCCTTTTCGAAACCATTGGGTTTACTCAAAAACATCTTTTGGGTCAAAGTGAATATATATATGAAAGTATCTCTTTCGTAACCTTAATTCTTCTTATAAAATTGTTTGGGGAAAATTTTGATGGCGTCAGCACTATCCCTTCGAAAACTTCCAACCATTTAAGTAAAATATTGAACGATAGCATCGAAACCCCCTTTCAAAGTCATTGACTTCGAAACCCTTGAACCTCTTCGAAAGAGTTTAGGAGTTTAGCACATCTTAAAAACAGAAGCTGAACTTCGAAAGCATTGATGGTTTCAATACATTTGAAAGGCAAAAGAATGGCAGTAGGGCTTCGACTAGGTTGGAACCACCATTTTTGAAAGCATTGTTTTATAAACAAGGAACTCATTCGAAAGCTCATACTTAAAAATGAAAGATGGTAACCTTCTTTGAAAGATATTTAGAAAACCTATTTTGATAGCATATATTTTGACTCCTTTGAAAGCTTTAGTAAAAGAAAGGCAGACGTTGACATTATAAAACAAAGCAAAGGTATCGACCCCATCGAAAGCAATGCATTCGACACCATGTCTTCTGTTTTTCTCCAATCCGCTTCATACCAATCTCATTGATACCATGTGCATTGGTTTCGGCCTAGGTTGGTTTGGACTGGGTTGAAGCAGAAGCATTAGAGTCGAAAGGCACTTTTGGAAAAGGCGGAACCCAATTTTTGGGTAAAACTGATTTATTACTATTAAAGCAAATTCTTTCCAACTAACCTGGCAACTTGTAAACATGTGATTGGTTTCAACAAATTTTCAAATTCTTTATAAAAATAACTACCGCTTAATTTCAGATCTAAACCAAGATTAATTTAACAGAAAGGCCCTTTAATTAGGCAAAACTATTAAATAATTTAGGTCCTCCTTTCAAAATAATTTAATTCTCATAGTAAATCATTTAGGAAAAATTCCCAAAAATTATAGAAATTCAGTTTTAATATGTTAACTAACATATCCAAAATTTCAGACCCAAATTCTCAATATAATTTATGAAATAAATTTATAATCGCAATTAACCATATTTTCCTTCGAAAATTCATAATAATCTTTTCTGTGATGACTTGGAAATTTTGAGTGTTTGAAATCGAAATATTTAATTGATTTTAAATATTTAAAAGTTAATTTTCAACTTGAATTCAAATATCACTATTTATTTGATAATTAAATTATTGAATTAAATAATTTGAAGTTGGGTAAAATATGAAAACTTGAGTTTTAAGCCTGTTAAAAATAATTTGAAGGCTTGTAAAATTTATATTGATAGTACTGAGGATAGTAAAGGTGTTAAAATTGAATTTGGAAGTGTTTTGATCAGTTTTGAATTTATATCGTTTAAATTGAATTTATAAATAGTCTTCCGAGGCACAGTCTCGGATTTCGACGAAACAAGTTCCATTAGATCCGTAATATTTTATTATTATCGGATTTCAATTTTCGCAGTGTTTGGAGTTACCGTTTGGTCGTATGATCTGAAAATGCCTAGAATAATCTAATGAAATTTAATTTAAATAGTCAAGCCTTCTCGTATATGCCACTCCCCTCAACCTAAATTCGTTCCATCCTTATCTTCCTTTAGACGAGAAAATTATATAAAAAAAAAGATGAGATAATGGCTGCTCGTTCTTTTACGTCCCAATTGGAAATCGAAATCTTTTCATTCATCATCCTTGAATTCGATTTCGACTCTTATAGCCGAATCCTTCTTCGATCGCAAGCTACTCGTGTGGCCTCAACACCGCGTTAAAGGCACGACGCTCGAACTCGATTCGTGTGGATGAGGTTTTGCAGGGCGGTCGAGCTCAATAAGGGTTGCGAGCAGCGTGAAAGTGGCGATCGTGTTGAGTGGTGACGTCAGGAAAGGTCGCGTGGGTGACTTGGGGAATCAAACAGCATGTGCCTTTGTCATTGGAAGAAGTTGGGTGGTGAAGGCATGTTATGCTCTCGCGTTTGGACGAAGTCGGCATGTTCTGGAAAGGGCTCGACGTTGGCGCAAGGATTCGCAGGCTAGGGTTTCTTTCTCGAGTTCGTGTTCGTTGAGTTTGGCAATGTCTGACATCGATTTTGGGTATGTTGTTTTTTTCGAATTTGTAATACTGATACTAATAAGATTAATAAGTTTAAGAAGTGTTGTTTTGAATTTAATTTGATTTATACATAGGTTACAAAAAAAAAAAAAAAAAGTTTTAAACAATAAGGTTAACAGTTTTTCTTTTAGATTAGTGTTTTAATTTAAGGTTAAGTAAGTTAAAACTTTTAGTTTAATTTGGTTATCAAGAATAATTTTTAACAGTAAAGTAAAATTTATAATTTTATTTACCCAATATATTTAAAATTTAAAATGAGAATATTACTAGTAGCTTGAAATCATGGCAAATGTTAATTCAATAAATTAAATCATTAGTTTAAATATAAATAGGGATTAATTGATTAATTCGAATACTAATAAATCATACAATGTTATACGAGGTCAATGACCGTGAAGAACAAGTCATAAAGGAAATGGACTGCAAAACGATAAAGGTCAGTTAATCTCACCCAGCTGAATTTTAATTTTAATTTAAATGGTTAAATTTAAATAATTGGTTGGATGATTGAATTGATTTGATATGTTATATTATAGTATATAATACATCTTGAAATGATTGATTTCTCGCATTATATAGCGAATGAAACCCTATGTGCCGCATAATAGCGGGTGATATTATATTAATCCCATATACCGCGATATTCCACCTCGAAGTGGAATTTGTATTTTATATTGTGCTAACATCTGTGGATGCAGGGAAACAGGTTGGAGGGATCCAACTGGATTCCTCAAAATTAGTTATATTGTTTAATATTCTCTGTTATGAATATTCGATATTCTGTGATGAATATTATTGATAATTGGAATATTGAATGCTATGGTCTACTTGAATATATTCCGGTACACTGAGTTATCAAATTATATGGTATTGGTTTTTGAAAAGAAAATTAAAGGAAGAGAATTTGTAAGTGAAATAATTATAGAGAATTTAAATAAATTAAGAATGAACTGGATAAGAATAATAGTGGTTTTAAACTTCTAATTAATAAGTTTCGTATATGAAAAGAGAAATTTGAATAAACAGGAAGATAATGAATTTTAACTTCAGTGTTATTATTTAAAAGAGTAAAGCGTTTATTTTAAATTTAAGATTTAAATTATTGAAAAGAATAAAGAAGAAATTTGGAACATATGAAACTGGTATGTTTTAGTTAAAAGATTTAAAATCAAAATGAAAGAAAATAAATGAATAAAGTCTACAAATTAATGGATTTTGAATGAATTGAGTAAGTAAAGAAATTAATTTCAAATGGAGTAAATTGGAAATCAATTTGGGAAATTGATTTAAGTGATTGAAGTTGGAAATTCTCCCTGAATAACCAAGTACGTTTTCAAAGTAAATTTTTAAATATAAGTTAAAAGTTTTAAAGTTGTTTTAAAAAGTAAGCTTTGGAAAATTTATTATTTCTAAAATATTTAAATTCTAAAGTAAGTATTTTATTTTAATCTATGGGTAGTAATTATTTAGAAGTGACTTGGTATTTGTTTTAAAAGAGAAAATCTAGTTTTATATTTTACAAAAGTAACCTCATTTAAAATATTCCTAAAGTGTATATTTTTAATAAAGTATTTAAGTAGTTATCAATCTAAATGTTAAAAAAAAATTAGTAAAGAGTTTTAAATTATTTTTAAAATCTAAGTTTTGTGGTTGGTTGTTTTCAGTGGAAATAAATATATGAAATTTATCTTATGAGAAAGTATGGTTTGAAAACTGTTTCAAAGGGTTGAAAAGTGGAAATATATATTGTGAAGATATTTTGAGATAAATAAATCATTTGGGAAATTATTTATTTTGTGATGGATGTTTGTGAATGTTAACCGACTATCAAATTGGCCAATGCGCTGATTGTTTCGAAGAGACCGGGATCATGATTAATTTCTCGAAAACCACTTCGATCTGGTTTGAACGTTTTCGTGGGGAAGACGAGTTCGGAGTCGAAGATGGAGTAGTGAAGTGCAAGGGCTAGTTGCTACAAATCCTGAGGATATTTCCAAAATGGATGTAGTAGGAGTAGTGCCTTTGGTCCGCTCGAACCGAGGACGGACTTGTATGGATGAATGCTTTCAGAACATCTCGGGTGGACGATGAGCATTCTAAGGGATATGTTCTAAAATGGTAACGCTTAGCCTCAAGCCTCATCAATCGGGAATGACTGAAAATCAGGGGTTATGCAGCAAGGCTAGATAGGTAGCACCCACTTCAGGGTGAGGTCATCTCTGTCTCGATGTCCCTTTTTATTTCGGCTTAACGGTGCGGTTGCTGATCACAACCGTGGGGTGATCTTACTCGGGATTGTCAGTAAGGGATAGTCCCGGTCTTGTGTTGCAGGGGGTCGGGAGTGATCCTCGGTACTGTGATCTAGACCACGTACTGTGACAGGTGGTACCCCAGTGTCTAGTCATTAGTTGGAAATCCATTCTCCCTACGCGCCTTATACGAGTTTTGTTTATATTACCCACTCTTTGGCTAGTTGTTGGAATTTAATAGATGTAATAATTTCCGCAATTTTAATAATTATTTGTATATAGACCCTATTATAATATAAGAGGTTTTTAATAAAAAAATATTTAGCTATCGTAAGGTAAAAATCCGACATGTTTATGTGTGGCGTGGTCTTACGAGATGCCTTTTGTTTTCAAAAGGATTTTTGAAACTTTAAAAATCAATTTGAGTGTGATTTCTCATGCTGGTATTCCAGACTGACTCGGGTGTTATTTAACTATAATGCTTGGGTCAGACCGAGTATTATAGAATACAGGATATGATGTTGTGGAGCTCAGGAGATGAGATGGATGGAGATACGTACTTCCGTACTTGCTATTATTATTCCGTTGTGTATCCAGTTGTATGTTATTGATGTTGTTGAACTATGATGATGTACTCTGATGATGTATGTATAAAAAGATATAGTATTTGTTTTTGTGTAAAGATCATTGAATATCTATTATATTTAATTCCGCTGCGATGGTTAGATTCTGATGTTATTTTCTATTTTCTTCTTCTACCTCTTCTTCTTTAACCCAAATGGTTCGTATTTTCGTACATCTTGAGTTAATTGATGTAAAATAGTGTTGACACAAGGGGTACGGATTTGCGGGTCGTTACAGTTGGTATCAGAGCTTAGGTTGGTGTTAGCCTTGGCTCTGGTGGGAATTACTCATTGAAAATAGAGTCCGAAGTACTTTAGAATGAGTTTGAGCGTATAAATAGATATGAGCGCGTATTTGTTAGTGGATATAAAAATGATTTTATATTGTGTTGATTGATTTATTGAGTGGCATATGAACCTTCGTCGGCACCTCTGGACAACTGTAACGAAGGGGTTTCTAAACACTCGAATAGAACAATCGTCGTGGTATTGTTTTAAAGGTGGGTGAATGAAATAATTCCACCTAAAATATATTTTGATATAAAAGAAAAGTTTTGAAAACTATTTTAGCTAATATATGGTTGCATTGATGTTAGGAATGATAATATTAAATTATTATCATTGTTGTGCGAAAATTTAACTAGAAATTGAAAATATTACCAAAGGTTAAGGAAATAAATTTATTTATAAAATGAAATTTATAAATGTGAATTATAAAGAAGATTTATAAATTGAAATGTAAATCAAATGGACAATTTGTATGAACATAAATTATACAAATGAATTATAGTTAAAATTTGATTTAAGCCAGAATTTGAAAATTTAAAACCCCGGAGATTTTGGAAGTGTTTTTCAAAGTGTTTTGAAGATAAATAATAGCATTGTTATTTTGGGGGTATTTATGAAAGGGGAATTGTTTCAAATAGATTTTGGGAAGGGATATAGCATTGAACTCACTTCAGTCGCTGGAAAATAACATCGGTGATGGCTGCAGCATCATCGATGTTCATTTTCGAGTTTCTAAGTGACAGATTGCTGCCAAATTGATTGTTCAGAAGAATTAGTTTGTTTTGAAATTTCAAAGGAAATTTGTTGGGAATAAAAACCAGGGTTGGTTTAAATTTTTGAGAAAGTGTGATTTTGAGTTGTTGGAGATTTCAAAATGATTTGAAACCAAAAGCCGGGTGTTTAAAAATCCTGATGGGATAGGTTGTAAGCTTATAAATTGAGATGATTTTTTTTAAATCAGGAAGTAAGTATAAGCTTAGAATGTTAGAATTTAAACTTAAAAGTGAAAAGTTAAAAATAAAATTAACTTGGACTGATAAAGAAAATTGAATCGAATTGAATTAAATAAATCTGAGTTAAAATAGAATTGAATTGGAATAAAATTCAGTTGAGTTATGGGTAATATTGAAGGAATTAGATCCTTACTTAAATGAATGGAAGTAAGTTGGATAAGAAATAAGTTGGAATAAATGGATTAGAATAACTTATAAAAGAATTAAAAATCCATAAAAAATATGCTTGGGTTATAAATAAGCGTAAATTTCGAGTTAAAAATAAAGGATGAATATATTCAAGCCTAGAACGAATGGAAATGTGTAAAATAATATGCTGTGACTTATAAATTTAAAAGTGGGATAGGAAACTCAAATAAATATTGTTTGATATTTTGGAAAATAAAATAAAAATCTAGACTTGAATTATAAAATAAATTGAACTTAATTAAATGAAGAGATTTTGAGATTAAAAATCAATTATTGAATTATAAATAGGGGAAGAACTAATTAGATAATGAATTAGTTAATGAAATATGTAAATGGAACCTAATGTAGTTAAATAGAAGCTGAATTTGTGAGTTAATATTGTAGTTTGGAAATAAAACTCAAGTTATAAATTAAATTCGACTTGAATTGTTAGTGAAGTAAATATGATTGGAAATAGATTAAAGTAGGGATTGTTTTGGTTGCAAATAAAACCCAGATGAGTGGGAATAAAATTGAAAATGGCCTTGTAATCAATTGAATGAATTGAATCTAAAAATTTAAATTTTATAATAACTAATCAAATAAAATTGTAGATTTAAAATGAGATTTGATTGTGATAGAATTAAGTTGAATAGAAAAGAAATTTTACTTGTAAAATGAAAATGAGCTTAAGTATAAAATTTTAATAAATTGAAGTAATTAACTTAAGCTATATAGATGGCGGAGAGTTGAATTGAAGTCAACTTAGACTAAGTTTAATGATAATTTGGTTGGATATAAATCAAGTGAAAATAAATTTTAATCGAAATAAAATTCGGTGAGTTATAGATAATATTTAATGAAATGAAATTCTTAAATAAATAATTGTAAACCATTTAAATTGTTAAGGAATTGAAATAACTTAGAGATAATAAGAAAAATAGAATGTTTTCAAGTTTAATAGAATGGTTTTAAATGAATGCGGATAAGAAATGAAACGCAAATGAATGGATCGTGAATAAAATTGAAATGGAATGTGCCGAGCTAAATAAAATGGTTGTGAATGAATTAAAATAGAAGGAATTACATAATAAATTGAGTTGGAATCGATTTAAAATGGTTATAAGCTTAAGTAATTGTTATTTGCATGAATAACATCAAATTTACACAGAAAATTAGTCATTTTATCGTAAACAAAAGTAAATGTATTAACAGAGGTAAATAGAATTGAGTTTTAAATCAATTAGAACAGTATGGGTTGTAAAACATTCAAATTGAATGAAAATGGTATATGAATTAATTGAAAACAGTTGAATTAGTATTAAAACTATATAAATTGCTTACGGAAAGTGTTTAGTGTGCAACGCTTTTAGAGTTCATGTGTTTGACTTTTGCAAATAAGTGGAATGTTGTTAAACTTCATATATAAGGCACTTACATGTTTAAATTGAGTAAGTACAGGTAGCTGGAAGCCGTGTGGCTGGATTTGGTTGTGCTAATTGCTAAAATAATAAGCCGCTTGCTTAAAAATGCTAAATAAAGGTACGCCTATGCAATAAAAATAGGAAATATGAACTGTTTTTGTTTTTCCGACCCGGTGGGTCGATGTATATATATTTATATCTTTTGTCAAATTGCAAAAGCTCCTCCGTACAAAGGAGACTCTGCCAAAAATTTTCGAAAATTTTGGGAGTTAGAAAATTTTTGTTAACGACAAAACAATTTCAAACTGGAAATCGAAATAAATTAGTGAATGAAACTAATTTAAAATAATGATATGAATCAGTTATAAATGGAAGATGAAATTTTATATTCAAAGATAAGAATAAATTGAATCCATATGGAAATGGGAAAACTAATTTGAATAGAAGTAGATATAAACTAAAGTGGTAAAGTGAAAATAAATATAAGAAGCATATAAAATACTTATACTGAACTTAAGAATAAATGATAAGATTCTTAAGTAATTTGGGGGTCAATCAAATATATTGAATAAGCAATGGAGTGTAGATTTAATAAAATGTTTTTTTTAAATGCTATGATTGGATATTATTGCTTAATAAGATATACAGGTATTATAAAGGGAAAAGAGAATTGGTTTTGATTTCAGATGATAAATTTGAATTGCCGACCAAAAAGGTATGTGTTTAAATTTCTATATGAAATTTGATTGGGTTTTTGATCTAGCCACTTGGTTTCTTATTTTCTTTTGGAATTTGAGAGCCCGTAGAGGCCTTTTGTAGTTGTACCGAGCTAGCCGCGCAAAGGAGATGCTGGCGAAATTTTTCGAAAATTTAGAGAGTTAGAAAATTTTTGAGAAAATTTTGATAATTTAAATTTGGATTTAAATTCAAATTTGAATGATTGAATAAGTAAAGTTATTTGAAAACTATGGAAGGTTTTGGGAAGTTGATTGAAGTAATAGTGGGTCTTTAATAAAAGATATGTTATAGCAAGTTGATAAACTATTTGGTTTTGGGAAAATAATAATGGGTATTGAATCATTCTTCCTAACTAGTAATTTTAGGGACGAAATTCTTTTAAGGGGGGAGGAATGTGACGACACGGAAATTTTGAGCATTTGAAATTGGAATATTTAACCGATTTTAAATCTTTAAAAGTTAATTTTCAACTTGAATTCAAATATCACTATTTATTTGATAATTAAATTATTGAATTAAATAATTTGAAGTTGGGTAAAATATGAAAACTTGAGTTTTAAGCCTGTTAAAAATAATTTGAAGGCTTGTAAAATTTATATTGATAGTACTGAAGATAGTAAAGGTGTTGAAATTGAATTTGGAACTGTTTTGTTCAATTTTGAATTTATATCGTTTAAATTGAATTTAAAAATAGCCTTCTGAGGCACAGTCTCAGATTTCGATGAAACCAGTTCCATTGGATACGTAATATTTTATTATTATCGGATTTTAATTTTCGCAGTGTTTGGAGTTACCGTTTGGTCGTACGATCTGAAAATTCCTAGAATAATCTAATGAAATTTAATTTAAATAGTCAAGTCTTCTCGTATACGCCACTCCCCTCAACCTAAATTCGTTCCATCCTTATCTTCCTTTAGACGAGAAAATTATAAAAAAAAAGATGAGATAATGGCTGCTCGTTCTTTTACATCCCAATTCGAAATCGAAATCTTTTCGTTCGTCATCCTTGAATTCGACTTCGACTCCTATAGCTGAATCCTTCTTCGATCGCAAGCTACTCGTGTGGCCTCGACACCGCGTTAAAGGCACGACGCTCGAACTCGATTCGAGTGGATGGGGTTTCGCAGGGCGGTCGAGCTCGATAAGGGTTGCGACGCGAGTTAGGGTTGCGAGCAGTGTGGAAGTGGCGATCATGTTGAGTGGCGACGTCAGGAAAGGTCGCGTGGGCGACCTGGGGAATCAAACAGCATGTGCCTTTGTCGCTGGAAGAAGTTGGGTGGCGGAGGCATGTTGTGCTCTCGCGTTTGGACGAAGTCGGCATGTTCTGGAAAGGGCTCGACGTTGGCGCAAGGATTCGCAGGCTAGGGTTTCTTTCTCGAGTTCGTATTCCAATTATCAAGAATCATTTTTAACAGTAAAGTAAAATTTATATTTTTATTTACCTAATAGATTTAAATTTTAAAATGAGAATATTACTAGTAGCTTAAAATCATGGCAAATGTTAAATAATTAAATTAAATTAATTAATTAATTAATTAAATCATTAGTTTAAATATAAATAGGGATTAATTGATTAATTCAAATATTAATAAATCATACAATGTTATACAAGGTCAATGATTATGAAGAACAAGTCGTAAAGGAAATGGACTGCAAAACGATAAAGGTGAGTTAATCTCACTCAGCTGAATTTTAATTTTAATTTAAATGGTTAAATTTAAATAATTGGTTGGATGGTTGAATTGATTTGATATGTTATATTATAGTATATAATACATCTTGGAATGACTGATTTTCCGCATTATATAATGGATGAGACGCTATGCGCCGCATAATAGCGGGTGATATTATATTAATTCCATATACCGCGATATTCCACCTTGAAGTGGAATTGGTATTTTATATTGTGCTAACATCTGTGGATGTAGGGAAACATGTTGGAGGGATCCAACTGGATTCCTCAAAATTATTTATATTGTTTAATATTCTCTGTTATGAATATTCGATATTCTGTGATGAATATTATTGATAATTGGAATATTGAATGCTATGGTTTACTTGAATATATGTCGGTACACTGAGTTATCAAATTATATAGTATTGGTTTCGCAGGGCGGTCGAGCTCGATAAGGGTTGCGACGCGAGTTAGGGTTGCGAGCAGTGTGGAAGTGGCG
Organism: Allium cepa; assembly: GCA_030765085.1. Taxonomy (NCBI): domain Eukaryota; kingdom Viridiplantae; phylum Streptophyta; class Magnoliopsida; order Asparagales; family Amaryllidaceae; genus Allium; species Allium cepa. The sequence goes on from CM060940.1 coordinate 859,995,772, forward strand.
ATCGTGTTGAGTGGAGACGTCAGGAAAGGTCGCGTGGGCGACCTGGGGAATCAAACAGCATGTGCCTTTGTCGCTGGAAGAAGTTGGGTGGCGGAGGCATGTTGTGCTCTCGCGTTTGGACGAAGTCGGCATGTTCTGGAAAGGGCTCGACGTTGGCGCAAGGATTCGCAGGCTAGGGTTTCTTTCTCGAGTTCGTATTCCAATTATCAAGAATCATTTTTAATAGTAAAGTAAAATTTATATTTTTATTTACCTAATAGATTTAAATTTTAAAATGAGAATATTACTAGTAGCTTAAAATCATGGCAAATGTTAAATAATTAAATTAAATTAATTAATTAATTAATTAAATCATTAGTTTAAATATAAATAGGGATTAATTGATTAATTCAAATATTAATAAATCATACAATGTTATACAAGGTCAATGATCATGAAGAACAAGTCGTAAAGGAAATGGACTGCAAAACGATAAAGGTGAGTTAATCTCACTCAGCTGAATTTTAATTTTAATTTAAATGGTTAAATTTAAATAATTGGTTGGATGGTTGAATTGATTTGATATGTTATATTATAGTATATAATACATCTTGGAATGACTGATTTTCCGCATTATATAATGGATGAGACGCTATGCGCCGCATAATAGCGGGTGATATTATATTAATCCCATATACCGTGATATTCCACCTTGAAGTGGAATTGGTATTTTATATTGTGCTAACATCTGTGGATGTAGGGAAACATGTTGGAGGGATCCAACTGGATTCCTCAAAATTATTTATATTGTTTAATATTCTCTGTTATGAATATTCGATATTCTGTGATGAATATTATTGATAATTGGAATATTGAATGCTATGGTTTACTTGAATATATGTCGGTACACTGAGTTATCAAATTATATAGTATTGGTTTTTGAAAAGAAAATTAAAGGAAGAGAATTTGTAAGTGAAATAATTATAGAGAATTTAAATAAATTAAGAATGAACTGGATAAGAATAATAGTGGTTTTAAACTTCTAATAAATAAGTTCCGTATATGAAAAGAGAAATTTGAATAAACAGGAAGATAATGAATTTTAACTTCAGTGTTATTATTTAAAAGAGTAAATTGTTTGTTTTATATTTAAGATTTAAATTATTGAAAAGAATAAATAAGAAATTTGGAACATTTGAAATTGGTATGTTTTAGTTAAAAGATTTAAAATCAAAATGAAAGAAAATAAATCAATAAAGTCTACAAATTAATGGATTTTGAAATGAATTGAGTAAGTAAAGAAATTAATTTCAAATGGAGTAAATTGGAAATCAATTTGGGAAATTGATTTAAGTGATTGAAGTTGGAAATTCTCCCTGGATAACCAAGTACGTTTTCAAACTAAATTTTTAAATATAAGTTAAAAGTTTTAAAGTTGTTTTAAAAAGTAAGTTTTGGAAAATTTATTATTTCTAAAATATTTAAATTCTGAAGTAAGTATTTTCTTTTAATCTATTATGGTAGTAATTATTTAATAGTGACTTTGTATTTGTTTTAAAAGAGAAATCTAGTTTTATATCTTACAAAAGCAACCTCATTTAAAATATCCCTAAAGTGTATATTCTTAATAAAGTATTGAAGTAGTTCTCAATCTAAATGATAAAATATTTTTTTTTAGTAAAGAGTTTTAAATTATTTTTAAAATCTAAGTTTTGTGCTTGGTTGTTTTCAGTGGAAATAAATATTTGAAAATTTATCTTATGAGAAAGTATAGTTTGAAAACTGTTTCAAAGAGTTGAAAAGTGGAAATATATCTTGCGAAGATATTTTGAGATAAATATATAATTTGGGAAATTATTTATTTTGTGATGGATGTTTGTGAATGTTAATTGATAGTTAAATAACCGACTATCAATATTGGCCAATGCGCTGATCGTTTCGAAGAGACCGGGATCAGGATTAATTTCTAGAAAACCACTTCGATCCGGTTTGAACGTTTTCGTGAGGAAGACGAGTTCGGAGTCGAAGATGGAGCAGTGAAGTGCAAGGGCTAGTCGCTACTAATCCTGAGGATTTTTCCAAAATGGATGTAGTAGGAGTTGTGCCTTCGGTTCCGTTCGAACCCGGGACGGACTTGTATGGATGAATGCCTTCAGAACATCGTCGGGTGGACGATGAGCATTCTAAGGGATATGTTCTAAAAAGGTAACGCTTAGCCTCAAGCCTCATCAACCTAGAATGACTGAAAATCAGAGGTTATGCAGCAAGGCTAGGTAGGTAGCACCCACTTAAGGGTGAGGTCATCCCTGTCTAGATGTCCCTTTTTATTTCGGCTTAGTGGTGCGGTTGCTGATCGCAACCGTGGGGTGATCTTACTCGGTATTATCCTATAAGGGATAGTCCCGGTCTTGTGTTGCATAGGGTCGGGAGTGATCCTCGGTACTGTGATCTAGACCACGTACTGTGACAGGTGGTACCCCAGTGCCTAGTCATTAGTTGGAAATCCATTCTCCATACGCGCCTTGTACGAGTTTTGTTTGTATTACCCACTCTGTGGCTAGTAGCTGGAATTTAATAGATGTAACAATTTCGGCTATTTAATAAGTATTTGTATATAGACCCTATTATAATATCAGAGGATTTTAATAAAAATGTTTTAGCTATCGTAAGGTAAAAACCCGACATGTTTATTTGTGGCGTGGTCTTACGAGATGCCTTTTGTTTTCAAAAGGATTTTTGTAACTTTAAAAATCAATTTGAGTTTGATTTCTCATGCTTCCAGACTGACTCGGGTGTTATTTAACTATAATGCTTGGGTCAGACCGAGTATTATAGAATATAGGATATGATGCTGTGGAGCTCAGGAGATGAGCTGGATGGCGATACGTACTACCGTACTTGCTATTATTATTCCGCTGTGTATCCAGTTGTATGTTATTGATGTTGTTGAACTATGATGATGTACTCTGATGATGTATGTATAAACAGATATAGTATTTTTTTGTGTAAAGATCATTGAATATCTATTATATTTTATTCCGCTACGATGGCTAGATTCTGATGTTGTTTTCTATTTTCTTCTTCTACCTCTTCTTCTTTAACCCAAATGGTTCGTATTTCCGTACATCTTGAGTTGATTGATGTAGAATAGTGTCGACTCAAGGGGTACGGATTTGCGGGTTGTTACATTTTCATAGCTGGGAAATTATAAAAATTAAAATCCAACTCCAAAATCATGTTTTACATAATATAAAATTTTCTCATGGCATTCGTAATCATTACAATCAGATTTACCCCAAAAACCGTATAAAAATCCATATACGGACAATCTGATTTAAATCAAACATGATATAAACCCAAGCATATCATCATCCAAATCATCATTAAAATGAATTTAATCTTAAACCCTTAAAAATGATTATAAACAAAATAGAGATGGTATAAATTATTATCAGATTGATTAGGATAAGGAAATTGGATTAAGATTGAGATTTATTCCCCTTGCTTTAATTCTTAGCTTGATTTGGATTTTCTCTTCTCCTAGCAATGGCCGGCTCTAAGCTCTTCTTTTCTTACGTTTTTTAGTTTTGTAAAAATGAGAAATGAACGTGAATGATATAAGGAACAAGAATATATATTGGTTCTGGCAATAGGGTGCGACTATTTCCTAATATGCCCTTGTGCAAATTAATTTGCTTAATAATCATTCTTAGGCCCATTTATTTAATTAAGCACTTTCTTCTTATCATTTATGCAAATTACAATTTCCTTATCGTTCTATTTTACATTATTCTATTTAATTTTTCTAATTAATTCTTTTGAATAATATTATTAAAAATTAGGGGTGTTACAACATCTGCTACCATATTGGCTTTACCAGGCGTATATAGGATATCTAAATCATAAGACGCGACAAATTCTAGCCATCGCTACTGTCACATATTTAAGTCCATCTAAGTGAAAAGATACTTTAAAGACTTGTGATCTGTAAAGAGTTCGAACTTCTCACCTAGTAAATAATGTCTCTATATCTTTAATGTGAACACAACGGCTAATAGTTCTAAGTCGTTTATTGCATATTTTCGCTCACGTGTCTTTGACTGCCTACTAAATATGTGATAACCTTCCCATGTTGCATCAGTACCATGCCCACTCCTTGTCCACAAGCATCACTATATACTGTCAGACCGCCGCTTTCATCGATAATAGTTAAGACTGGAGCAGTAGTTAGTCTTTTCTTAAGTTCTTGGAACGCTTCTTTACATTTAGGGGTCGATTAAAATTTAGCATCCTTTATAGTTAACTTCGTTAAGTGATAGGAAATCTTGGAGGAGTCTTGAATAAATCTCCGGTAATATCCTACCAATCCTAAGAAGCCGCGAATGTCCTTCGGAGTTTGGAATTGCTTCCAATCCACAATGGCTGTAATTTTGCTTGGATCAACCGAGATTACTTCCTTCAATACCACATGCCCAAGGATAGGAGTATCTAATATCTTTGGGATAAGTAGGCAACATGTACTTTTTCATAAACTATACCGAGGTTAGTTTTACCACCTATAGGGTTAGAGACGTGGATAGGTGTATCTAATATCTTTGTGGTAAGTTTCAATTTATCAACTAATTCTTTAGAAATAAAACTATGGAAGCCCTTGTATCAAATAATATCCTAACTAGATTTTCATTAACATAAATTTTACCTTCCAAAACTCCTTTTCCTTTTGCATCGGTAGAAGTTGAGGGTTCATCTTTGGTGGAAAAAACTCAGACTTGTTCTTCCTTTCTTATTAGCAAGTAATCCCTCTTCCCTTGCCCTGGTTTGTGATAATTGTAACAGGTCTCTCCTTGAGCTTAGGGATTCTTAAAGTTATTGGAAAAGTGGCCCTTCGGTTGGTAGTTGAAACAAGTGATATTCTTCAACCTGTCTTCCTATGATCTTCCTTACGGCTTGCCTTGACCTGGTTTCTTTCCCGGGTGATTGAATTTCCTCCTTTTCTAGTTATTGTTGCTGCTTTAAGTTGTGTGCGAATTCTTTTTGTCTAGAGTTTCATATTGAACACCCATGTCTACCAAATCCACAAAGGTTCCTTTACATGCCTGGTCATCTTGTCCTGATACCACCCCTTCATCCCAGGGATATACATTTCATTCTTCATTAAAGGAGTATCAATCAGACCCGGCCCAAAATGGGACAATTCACTGAACTTGTTCGAATATTCTTTTACAGACATATTTTCTTGCTTTAAATCTATAAAATTCTGATAAAGCCATGATTTTCCTGAAGCCGACATATATTATTCTCCTGGAACTTCTTCGAATCGCTCCCATGAGAAATTATCTTCAGGCTCATTCTGAGTGATAGATTCCTTCCATGCTAGAGAACCATCCTGTAGTTCCCAGGAAGCTAAGAAACTTTTCTGCTCATTCCCAATATTCAATCACTTAAAAATTCTTTCATAAGAGTGGATATAGGCTTGAACTTCAATGATGGATTTCGTTCCTTTCAATGATATACCACCCAAACTGATGTAATCTTTGCATAGATTAGCAAAGTTAATTTGAGGCTTGGGATTATGTAACACCCTAGGTTTTTAGTAACATTATTTATAATATTTAATTAGCTAAATAAAATAAAATAATGTGTTATTTAGGGGATTGTGATTTGATTTTAATTAAAGACCAACCATGCCATTTAAAAAATAAATTAAAAGAAGAGTTTAACATGAAACAGGGAAATGGGCTATTCTTATATCTATTCACTTAGGCCATGTATCACGTACGCGTTCAATTCATTTGAAATTTTTTATAACCCAAGGCTGGCTACCATTAATAAGGGAAAGAGAAAGAAGATTAAGAAAAGCCAAGGAAGAAGCTAATTCAGATCAAATCCATTCACAACTCGATCTCTATAATCTCTAAAGCTAAGTTGAATAATGTTTACATCTCATTTTTGATTGTGTTTTCGGTTTTAAGATGAATTCCTAATATTTTGCAATGATTTGCCATATTTTTAAATGTTGGAATGAATATATTTTTTGATGAATTATGATTATGCATATTGAATTTATGATATGTTTTAAGGTGAAAACCCTATTAAATGACATCCAAAAGCCTTTTGAATTTTATGAAGATCAAAAATATTATTTGGAAATGGATTTAAATTTTCAGAATTTTCATAATTATTGTGGAATTTATACAAATATTCTAGTAAAGAAAATGTTAATTTGTATTATAAATTATTTGCAGTTAAATAATAAAGGAATTGGGTATGAAATTTTATATGTTGAAGAACATATTAAAAGATATTTTCTGGAATGTTTGTAGAATTTTCCTAAGTGTTTTAATGGCTACATAAAATTATTTAAGTTATGGGACTTAAATGTTTTGTATAATTTGGAGGAGAATGGGCTTTTTGTTAAATAATTTGAATTGTTAATTCTGGAAAGTCGGAAGCACTTTTGGAAAAGTACATTGGCAACCAATTAGATTTAGAAAAACAAGGCAGGTTAGGTACAAAAGAAATAGTTTAAAAGCACAACTAAACATGTTTTTCACTGTTTTGACACCTTCGGCACCAGGTTCCGCCTTCTTACCATCGCCTTCGACACTTTCAAAACCAATGCACATGGTAATAGTTTACCGGTATGTAGTAAATTGGATGTGGATGGAAGTTATAGAGTCGAAACCAGGCATCTGAAGGGGTTGGGGCTTTGCTTTGATTTTTAAAGGAAAATACGCCTGCTTGCTTTCGACTTGGTTAGCTTTCGACTGGGTTAATGGTTTTAAAAGGAATGGTTTGATTGAATTACACTTTTGTTTTAAATGACTACTTTCGACTGAGTCGAAGCCTTCTGTTGCCGCTTCCTACCTTTCGATCCAGATGGTTTCAAAAGGATTGTTTTGTTTTCTAAAAACCTGGCCGCCTCTCCAATGCTTTCGAAAGGATGGTTTCGACACCATCGCTTCATTACTTAGGAATTGGTATCAAGTAGATGCTTCCGAATTAAATATTTTTAAGACTCTTTTTATATGTTTGAATTAAAACCCAAATTGGTTTCGAAAGAGATAGTTTTAAATGGTTTCGAAACAGATGCTTTCACCTTTAATGAGTTTTTGATCCTTTTGCTCTACTTGAAGGCATAATCCAAATGGTTTCGAACGAGACGATTTTTAAAGGTTTCGAAGGGATGAAATTTTGAATAGATTCGAAAAGTTTCCATACGTTTTAAATTGAACCCAAAGTGCTTTTGAAAGGATTGAGTTTCAGCTGTTTCAAAAGGTTTTAATGAATGGTTTCGAAAGGGGTGGTTCCCCAAAGTTTCGAAAGGATTGAAAGGAAGGGTTTTTCTTAAGTTTTCAAAAGGCAATATTTAAAGGTTTTAAAGAAGGATGTCTAATGTTTTGAAGCTTTCGAAAGGTCACTTTCAATGGTTTCGAAGGGGTTACCTTCAAGGGTTTCGAAAGGGTTGTTTAAAGGTTTTAAACAATGGTTTTGAATGTGTTATATAGGCAATATAGCCTAAGTATTTTCAAGTTAAGAAAGCTTTTTAATTGTTTTGTAAGGATAGGTAATCCTCATTAAAACTCATTAACACTATTTTGAGTAATATATGTATATGTGTGTGTACATATATCATGGAAAAATAGCTTAGAGTAAAGCTAAAAATATATTTTCCTTGTAAAGCTATGATTTAAAAGGTTAAATCATTTTGAAAAGGTTGTTAAGGAAAAAGATGAAGGGTAGTTTACACTAAGAAAATGATTCGAATAGTTAGTCTATTTTGATTCGGATAGGTAGTCCAGATTCGGGCAATTAGCCCAGTTTTATGGATAGATAGTCCATCTGTTATCATAACGAACCTTGCTATTATGTTTCGGACAGATAATCCTTTTGTTAGCATAACGGACCTTGCTATTTTGTTTTGGACAAATAGTCATTTTGTTAGCATAACAGACCTTGCTATTATGCTGTGGGCAGATAGTCCACTTATTATTTGTTTTATAGATAATCCATTTATTATCATAAAGGATGTTGCTATTTTGATATAATCAGTTTGATTAACCAGTTTGGTTGCAGGAAAGGATTTGCAAAATATATGTTCTGAAAAGGATATTAGTAAGGGGAAACCCATTCCACTAAGAGGCGTGGTCTCACTTAATATCAGTAAACAGAGATTTAACTGAATTATTCACACCATGCTTTATGTCCGACTCGAATTTTTTGTTTCCCCTTAAACTCTCGGGTGCTCAAAATTGATTTGAGTAGGCTGAGGATTAAGGTTTTCAGATTTGAGTCATTTTGGCGAATAAAGCTTCTGGTGACGATTGGTGGCTGATGAATAGCTAATTAAGTTTGCAGTTTCATTTTGTTTTGATTCTGCTATGTATATTAAGTCAGATATGACTATATTTCTCTAATCAACCAAGGGGACATCGTATATGTCGCTCTTGGCATATTATTGTAATTATAATTGATCTTTACCTGGGAAACAATATAGGATTAGGTAACTTGAATTTGAATTTGTTTTGTAATGTAATCAGTAAAATGTTGTTTTTGGAAATCTGTGATTTTGTTCACATTTAAATGCTTTTAATATTATAGATACCATTATCATTGCCGTATTTTGTCACCAGAATTCAATACTATGGATGACTGCAACATTTGTAGCAGTTAGCATTTGGCCTTTAGATATTGGATATTACAGATTACCACTTCCTCCTCTTCTATTACACATCTCCAACTATCTATATATAGTAAGGAAACATCTTTAGAACTATAGATGGAATTATCTTAGTAAATAGGTATAAACTCGAATATACTTATTTGAGTAAAATTTTAAATATGTGCTTTCTCTGACTAAACTCATTCTAGGGCATTACTAACCCTATCTCTAATGAGTTGACCTAATCCTGACTTAGATATTCGCTCAACCATATTCTCTATTACCGAATGGGATGATCTAGGCTTTTCAACCATCGACAGTGGATATACCCCTATCATGGCTCACATTGGTACCTCGCCATTTACTTTTATGACCAGCCACTCGACTGTACCAACCCATTCCCTAGGACATTTAGTAGTAACAATCATCTGCTCAACACCAAACACAAGCAAGAACCTCCTATCATATAGCAAGAAAATCTGATCCTGGTTCCATCGAACCAATCGTCTATAAAAAATGTTAAGTAAATAGGTGCTTTTGATTAATTACTTTCTTTTTATTAAAAATATCTTCTAGAGATATACATGTTTAAAATATTTCTTTCTAGTATATACAGAATTGTTAAACCTCTCCCTAACTTTGAAAATACCAAATCATTTTCATAAATCCTATTGGAAAACATTATTGAGTTAATAAGGGTTGATAGAAATTATACTAATTCTACTCAACATCAATTTTTATATTCAACCTTTACTATCCGTCGAATAATGGTAAAATCACCTTTTAAATTCATATAGATGGTATATATTCCCTCCTTGGAATTAAATACCAAGTGTAAGAAGATATTTCTTTGCAATCCAAGTTGTATTAAATTTGGAAAATTAAATCTTATATACTTGTTTCATTTCCGACATTTCGACTTTATATATTTCTCACTAAGGAAAGAGGCCAGGTGAACCAGGCCATTGGTTGCCCTTGAACGTTTCCTTAGTTTAAGCACCTCACATCTAGATCTCGCGAATAAAAAAGTCTAGTCTACTCATCGAGTTTTAGAGCCAAGATTAAATCATTTGATTATAACAGCTTTCCTTTAAATCATTTATTAAAAATCTTTTAAATAAACTATAAAACCTCCAAATCATTATTAAAACACTTAATTATTAAATTGAAAATATTTATAAAAGATTTGAAAAAGAATTGTTAAGTTTAAAACCATATTTCAAAAGTTATTAAAAACCGCTGCAAAAAATGCTGCGAATGGTGCTACAAATAGTTTTTTTAAACCTAATTTGATCGAAACAACTTTTCGATCATTTAGAAATCTATTTTTATAACTCAAATCTCTTTTAAAACATTTTAATAATTTTACAAAATTTATTCCATATTTTTAAAGATTAAAAATATCATTTATATAGAATTTTTGGCTTTGGTTTCCGAATTGCTAAACCGCGACTATTTTGAAAACTCCTTTTACTCATATTTTAAAATCCACTAAACGAATCTCGATCCTTTTCTTTTGTTCGAAAACTATGATTAAAAGAATTCTAAATTTTTTTTATGTATACATGGATTTAACTTTCTACGGTGCGAAATCGCGAACTACCATTACGCGACACGCCAATTTCACTTCATTTTCATTTTTTTTCAAACTTTTTCGAAACACTTTTAAATTTTTATAAAACATTTCATAAAAATTTTAAACCAAATTCAAAGAGGTTTAAACATTTTGTATAAACCATTTCATTTATTAAAGGAAAGTGATTTCCTTTGTGATTTTCGACGTGCATTAAACATGACTTGTTAATACAATCAAACAATCATACCACCATCATCCAAACATGATAAATAACCATAATAAACAAGCATGGAAACTAATATTATATATATATGTAATATATAGTATATATAAAAAGAGTTTCTTACCTCAGATTAAACAATTAACTTAAAAATGGCTATAGCTTCGAAAACTTAAATTTAAAGTTCACGAACTCTTGGACCTTGGCTTCTAGGTGGCTCGGCTTATGATTGGGATGGTGGTAGGTGCTCACAGCCTTGGCTAGGGGAGAAGGAAGGCTCGGCTATGGGGAAATAAGGCGGTGACGTGAGTAATGATAGTGGAAAGAAGGAGTTTTGTGATATTTTCGAAGTGGTTTGATGTATGTTTATATGCTATATAATTTAATTTTTTTTGCTAATATTTTTGCCATTATTTCTTTAAGTATAGAAGCCATGAAAATAAAGAGGAAAGCTTAGGAAAATGAAGAAGGAGAAGTGAAGAAATAAAGTGGAGATGGTGTGGTATTTATAAGGAAAGAAGAGGGAAAAAATATCTTAGATATTTTATGCACTTACATCACCTCCTCCATCACCACCCAGCTCCCTCCTTACATCAACATACATGGCCAAGTATCCCCTTCCCCATGTGTTTGTACTTTGATGGTAAGTGTTGAATTGGAGAAAGCTTAAGTGTTAAGTATTTTTAGAAAATATCTTATATTTTTGATAATATATATGATTAAGTAATGTATATATATGTGCGTTCATGTTGATGTGGATATGCTCATGGATGTGTGTGTGTGCGTGTGTGTGTACAGATGTATGTCACATATAATCCACAACGTTGCACAACTTCTACACGTTGAATCGTCACCAATTCCGATTTTTATTTCTAGTCGTATTTTCTCTTCTTAGTTAATATACATATAGTTGTAAATAAAATTTAATAATAATATTTCTATCATTATATAATAATGAAAAGAGCTTATTAATAATTAAAATAATTATTAAATCATTTAAACTCAATTTAAATTCAAAAATCAATTATTCCAAAACAACGACATTATTAATGATGTTATATATACTTCTTATTTTCCAAAATAAAATAAATTATTTTATTACATATCCTCACTCATATAGATAAATGAGTGTATGTATCCAACTCCATGCAAGATGTCAGATAGTCGGCTGTTTATGGATAAAACGATTTTCGATCATTTAACCGATATTTATTCCAAAGTATATATTTTTGTAAATATTTATTCAAAATAAAATTACCAGTATTATTTATTATTCAAAACATCATTATTTATCTTAAAATATCTTATATTTGAATATTTCAAAAAATTCTAGAGTGATGAATTTGTGAGTCGTTACAATTTCCGTTCTGAATTCGTTTTTCGTCCGTACTTCTACATTTGGACTCCGATCGTAAAACTCCAAATATAAAAGTTGCTCAGAATTTAGGCACGATTGCAATGGTTTAATTTTCATGGTCAAATTCTCTTTTTAGAGCCTAATTAATTGACCAACTAATTAAATAACTAACATCAAATTATGGGGTGTTACAAAACGTCGGTTATATTTTTTCCACAACCAAATGATTTGAGTTAACACTAGTTAGCATGTAATAAATACATTGAATTGTAAAAATACTTACATTTAAAAAAAAAGATAAAATTTTGGATTAAGGTTGACATTAGGATTATATTCTTCTGTAAATATACTGCTTGATAATTAATATTATCAAGAAGACAAAATTTTGATCTATGTAAAGATAGAATTAAATTAAGGAATATTTAAATGTTGCCAAACAAAATCTGTTAGCTCATCACAATAAAGAACACAATTGCCTTAAATAAATTGTGAGCTTTAGTTTGTTAGTAGCTTTAACGTCTTTCTAATTATTAGTTGAACGACCTTCTTTTTTGAATAGAGATTTGTATCGGCTGAATCATCTACGATATCATCAGCATTTCAACGATCATTGTTAAAACTTACAATCATCAAAATAAGGACTAAAATACATGGATGCTTCTTCGATAAGGTAAGGTTGGCAAGTAGAAACTTCAACACTTGCCTTTTGGTTCATCTTATTTTTAAGCTGACCAAAATACCTTAATTATATAATATAAAAATATCATTCTAACTAAATTCAATATACATTTCCATATATAAAAATGATCGAGAATGTTACTTACTCTTTTTAAATGGGTACATCAAATTGTTGGAATTGGTTATCGCATTAAAGCTTCATTTGGTGGATGTATCGATAAAATGTTCCATGCAATTAAATACTGCAGAAGGAATTATTATTTTTGCTACTTACACAATATTTTCATTGTGATTTTGTCAAGGTTTTGTAAAATGATTTTTATGACTAAGCTCCATTTCGAGATTCCAAATTTTTAGTCCTAATAACTCTTTAAGTACTATCGGGAAAGTGATTTGACAAATACGTAAAATTTATGACTATTCATACTTTACAATGTAAGATCATCCATATCAACACAAAATTTTAATTAGAAGCAATCCCATCTGGTAACTTTAAAGAATTAACTCAATCTGATAGTTTTGTATGACTAGGTTTATTCGAATTATTACATGTAAGACACTTGAAGTTTGTGTGCTTAGGATCAAGTTTATGATTTGGATGATTGAAATAGTATCAAATTGCATCTTGATCTCATATCATCTGGGGTTTCCCTTTCATATTCAATAGCATGTTATGGAAAGTCTAAAACATATTTTAAAAATATGCATTAGGTCTAGATTATATCGAGGTTTGAGATTGTCCCAATATTGTAATTCCAAAATATACTATGTTTGTCCCAATTGTGATAATCTCCTTTACTACTAAATTTTTCCTCTATATTTCATATTTCATGTGCTTTTTGATAATCCTTCTAATGTCACACTTATTCATTGCTCAAAAACTCTAGTGGTTGAATTTTCAATTCTATTTTTTACAAATTCTTTTATCACATCTAAAAGGGTCATTTGTATACAAAAACAAATGATGATGAGTCCATCGACACTACTTAGCATCATCATTTAATCGGAAAGCTTTCACCAAACGCATGGACATAGGGTAAGATAATTTAACACCCATACTTCATCCTGAAAGCACATTATATGCTAGAAATCACTTACCATCCACGACAAACAAGCGAACAGTTTAAAATTTCTTAAACACATCTTAAGTATCAACACATTTCACTCATAAAATTCTCCAACTCCTCAATTAAAGGAAATAGTGACATGTCTACCCTATTTTTTGGGTTTTTCAGCCCAAGAACAATGCTTGTTAAAGGCATGTATGGATTTTGCACTCATATCAATGGAGGAAACTTGTACAGTGTTAGAATAACTGGTCAAGTTGAGTATACTTTTCCAAATCAACTACATGCTTGAAAATCATCTACATACGGGATAATTCTAAAATTTCTCAATTATATTGTAGTATCATGATATACATCATTGAAATGTTTTGATGCGTCATAATTTGATGGATGGCTAATTACCTCTTCGTCTTGGACTTATTCAATATGTCATCTCATGTGCTTCGCAATAACATGAGATGCATACAATCTTTATAATTTAGGAATAAGTAGAAGATGATGTTGGGTTTAACCAGCGTTGGCAGCAAGCAGAACAAGTAAATTTCAAAAATTTCCCTCTTTGGATCTTAATGGGAATATGAAGTATATTAACTAGTATTAGATCCAATCTATTGTGATTTAAATATAATCATAATTTGTTTAAATCTTGTTCTATATATGTTTAGTCAATTATATTAGAAAATATGAATTAATATTTATTTGAATATATACATACATATACATATACATATATATATATATATATTCCTAATATGACATAACAACATATAGATATAGATATGTGTATAGTTGTACATACATACACATACATATAGATATTGAGATCCATATCTATTGTACATACATATGTATTATATATACATATGCATTTGATAAATTTGTATGCATGTTCGGAATATAAATCCCTAAGTATATATACATGTTTAAAGGAACTTTTATATGTGTATATGATTTGTATACACATGACTATAATATCATATATATAGTTATACGTATATGTATTTTGTATTGTCATTTATTTATTTATTTATTTATGTACATAGTTTAAAATAAGTCTACATGTTAAAGCAAATATCTTAAAATATCTGTGAACATATAGTAATAAAATATAAAATAGAAAGCACTTATCACCTTACTCATTTGCAATCTTAAAATAACAACAATATCTAACCTTTAGGTTAATGATTTCTTAAGTAACCACAAACAAGATATTTCAACATTAACTTTTTAGATTTAAAATATTATATAAAGATATACAAACCAAATCACCTTTTACACAAAATTACAAATAAAAAATTTAAAACATTTAAAATAATGTATCAATATTCATATTTAGCTTTAACCTTATCAAATATGTATCAAACATTAACTGACTTATAAGGATAACAAGGAATTAAATTAAGAATGAAATATTTTAAATCTAAACATGTGATTTATATACATATGAAATAAAATCAATAGTAACATAACTTAACATAACATATTACATTAAATAAATATTAACTTTGTGCATTTTAAATATATACACAAACACACATATACATATATATAGTTTTGAAAAAAACAAATTTATTATCTTAAACCAGATCTATATAAATTTGAATCAATCTTACAAAATCGTTACCAAATCCAAACATTATTGGTATACATGTAAAATCCTTATTCATTTATAATTGCAGAAATTTACAATTATAACATATCAAAAGCTATAAAAAGAGTTTCAATTATTTGAAAATATCAAATAAATATAAAGTTGGCGATAAAAATATGTAGATTAGGTTAGGTGGCATATTGAAACTAGAAGAATAATGTTTACTTCACGCGATCAGGCACTTTGTGGTACTTTGATATGTAAATTACTGAAAATCTCCATAATTAGCATTTGGTCTTACTAAAATCGAATGAACCACTTTGATTTGATTTGATTTTAGGTTGAAACTGTGATGACCCAGAATTTTGGGAAAAATCAATTTAATAATCTATATTAATAATTAAATTGATTTGATAATTTTCTTTTACAATTTTGATTTAAATTGGGTAGTTTATTCTTTTAAAAGCGAATAAATATTTAATTGGTAAATTTTATCTTTTAAGGCTAATAAAATGTTTTCTATTTATAATGTGTATATATATATATGTGTACATATTGTAAATAGTAAAGGCTATGGTTTGAATTTAACAAATAAAATCATGTTTTCAAATTCTAATATATATTTTGGTAATTTGGAAATTATGATTAAATTTAATATAAAACATTTCATAGATTACTTAAATAAATAACCATATGGTTTTAAAATAATTAAGGTAAATGTTTAATTGTTTAAATTATAACTTAGCTTAAGTTTAAATTTAAATAAAATTAACATAATGATTTGTTTTACTTTCTTTTTAAAATATTGCTTTTTAAATATGATTTGAAAATATATATAAAAGTTTAAAACACAATTCACTAACATATAAAACATATGATACGTTAATTCATTTTGTAAAATAAGTAATTTATAAATAATGAGATAATCTCTTTTATAAATTATTTAAAATTGACAAAATTGTTATTTTCAAACGATAATAATAATGTGTTATTTTTATATATAGATACAAATAGATTTTTAAGAAAATAGAATTGTTGTTTTCAAATTGAATGTGTTGTTATATATGTATATATATAAGTTGACTTTAGATTGGATATTTAAAAAAAATTAATTTGAATTTGGATTTGATTTGGAAATTCAAAAGGTAGATATTTTAAAATATTTTGGATTTTAAAAATATTTGTATAAGATCTTATTTGTATATAATTTTGTTTTATAATATTTTCTTTAAAGAAGTTTGCACACATATATATTTAGATAAGTATTTATAAAATGGTAAATTAAGTATAAAATCTTTTATTAACATTTATAATAAATAAAATTTACATGATAACAAGTGTAAATCTATAAAGGCTTGATTTTAACAAGTGTTAATTGATTAATAAGAGTAAATGACAAATGGTAAGTGTTTAAACATGTATCACTTTTAAATTTTATTTTTCTTTTATTTTTTTAAAAAATCACATTTTAGCCTATATAAACACATGCTTCTTACCTTCCTTTCTTTTTCTATCTTCCTCAATTCAAAGCTAAGAAACTTCAGCCTTTAAAAATTTCTCAAAACAAATCTGTAACTCAAACATTCCTCAAACCAAAAAACTAATCAAAATCAATTACCTGTTAATCATTTTCAAAAATCAATAACGTGTTAATCATTTTCAAAAATCAAAACCAAAGCCTGTACATTCTTCAACCTGAGATTAATCAAAGCAAGCTCAAGGAAAAAAAAGCATTTTAGTTTCAAAATCTAGAGCAATTCAATTATATTTCCAGATCTTAGCATGCAGTTTTCAAAAGCAAAGGCATTTAAGTTTTTTTCTAAATCAAAAGCATTCTTCATCAATTCAAGTTCTTTTTCAAAATTCCAGATTTAAACTTAAAAGCCTCTGTACCGCTCTCTGTTTTTACATGCCTGGCGAGTAACATCTTTTCTAAAAGCTTAAGTATATGAAATCTGGTTGAATGTGAATTTCTGAAACAAAGTATATTTTGTATAAATGAATTTTCTGTGTGTATATATGGATTTATAGATGTGTGCATGATGTTGTGTCTGTGTTTCCCTGTTCTTAGATTCAAAGCTCAAGATTTTAAACAAAATTCATTATCTCCTTATCTGATCTCTTTAAGGACTTAGGATTTAAACAAAATTTATTTGTTTAATCATAGAGCAAGTTTTAAATTTATATTTAAATGATTTAAATTTGAAATTGCTCTGGAAAAACTAAAAGAACAGAACAAGCTTAAGATATGTAAAATTTCAAATATCTTAATTTATCAATTCAGGTATACAATCTGAAACCTTATCCAGAAACTTGATTTTTAAAAATAAAATCACAATTTTTTGTACTGGGTTAAGCGAGTAGTTCGAATTTGTTCAAAATTGGTGTTTTGGGAAGTTTCTGATGATCTAAGTGCTCCGAAAGGTCATGGTCCTCGTTGGAGGAAGAGGGATGATCGGAGAGTTTGGGAAAAATGTCAGATGGGTGAGAAAGTTACTGTAGTGGCGACGGTGGTCGAGATTGTTTTTAAACCTGTGACGACCCATAAATTTTAGCAATTTAAATTGGAATAGTTAATTGAGTTTAAAATATTTAAAGGTTAATTTTAACTTGAATTCCAGATATCAATATTTACTTGATAATTAAATCATTGAATTATATAGTTTAAATATTGAATTTAATAATTGAAATTGGGGAAATTGTTAAATCTGAAATTTCTAAGCTTGTTTAAATAATTTGAAGGCTTATAAAATTTATAATGATGATACTGAAGATAATAAAATGGTTGAAATTTAATTTAAAATATGATTTGTTCAGTTTTAATAGTATACGTTTAAATCGATATTTGAAAATAGCCATCCAAGGCACAGTCTATGTATTCGACGAAACCAGTTCCATTGGATCCGTAATAGTTAGTTGTTATCAAATTTCAATTTTCGTTGCAATCGGAGTTGTCATTTGACCCTGGAAGCTCGAAACGCTTAGAAATTATTTTAATCGATTTAATTGAAATTTGATCGTTTTCTTTTGTAACTCACACATACGATCAAATTAGCCTCCGAAACACGTTCCATTGTGTTTGGAATGCGGGTAAAACCTTATAAACGCCCGCCGGCATGCCTGATTCGGGGTTTGAGATTTCGCGTTTTTCTTAACGAGATATTTTGGTAATTTAATAATTTTAAAAATATAAAAAAAATCAACTCAGCCACCCTAAGTGTACTCGAGCCACCCTAATACTTGAAATTCGCCGAACTAGCTTATCTCCTTTTCTCGTTTTAAACGCGTATCTTCCTTCACAATTCAGAAGAAAATCTTCAATCGAAAGAAAAAAAACGGCCGAAGCCTTCACTCTTAAAAATCAGTAGAATTCAAATATCTATTTCCACTTCCCTCTTCTAAAATAATGATGGCCGAAGCCTTCGAAAGAATTTTTTTTTATTGGGTCTCGTTCGAGCTTCTACGACCTAGATCGATTTCGAATTCGATTAAGTGAGGGATGAAGTTGTTTGCGAGCTCGCGAATGGCGTTAGGGTTCGGTCGCGAGGTGATTCGATCGATTGGGGAGTAGGGTTTTGACTTGCGACCGAGTCGCGACTGGGCTGCAAGGTCGAGCAGGGTGAGGCGATGGATTGTGGTTGCGATGTCGCGAAGATCGCGAGTGAGGCGGCGACCGAAGGTCTGGTTGTTAGCGATAGCAGTCGCGATCTAACGCGAGGCTGTGGGTCGAGTTGAGTAGCGGTAGCGATTTCGAATCGCAGGAGCTTCTTTTGGGAAGTTGTGGTTGGTGGCAGGGTTTTGAGGGAAGACAGTGAGGTATATTTTCATATTTTATTTTGTTTAAATTTATATATGCATAAATAAAAAGAAATTAAATGAATAAAGATTAGATCTTTAATAAATGATGTAAAGTTTTTTTTACAGTAAAGAAATTATTATTTTGAATTGTTTAGAAATTTTATTATTATATAGATGAAGTTGAAAAAAATTTAAGTGTTGCAGTGTTCATAAAAAAATGGATTTTTTAAAAAGTATATAGCTTGCTCTTTACTATATAGTTTAAAAATACATGTATACCTATTTTATTTATTAGTTTGATTTTAAAATAATTGAAATTTATTTATTAAATTAACTTATTCAATTATCTTAGTCACAAAAAAATAAATAAATAATAATAATTTATTTAACAGGGAAATAATTTGAATTACATTATTGGTTAATTAAATTTATTAAGTGGTAATTGATTAGTTCAAATGATAATAAACTGTAAATGATTTTACAGGGTCACAATTATGATGTAACCAAAGTCAAGATTGAAAAGGATTGCAATTAACAGCAAAGGTGAGTAAATCTCACTCTGTTGGATTTATTTAAAATTTAAATGGTTAAATTGATGTATTTGGCTGCATGATTAAATTGATTGGATATGCACTGATGATGATGTGACTTTAGGTTTTTGGTTGGCTTTCGAGTTAATTATGGTTTGACTCGAAGTATTTGTGTAACAACCCGCATATTTATCGAGTTTATATTTAAATATTTTATTTAAATATTAAATCGTTAATCGGATTTTGGTCCGAAAAGCTACTTTTTGCAAACGGTCAAATTAGGACTCGAGACCACTTCCATTGAGTTCGAAATGCCGTTTACAATTTTTTTAAGTATAAACATCGATAGGTTTGGAGTTAGTGAAATTTCACCTTTGGACTTTGGGTTAGTTTGGCCTATTAAGCCCAAGTTCCAACCCTCTTCTCCTCACTCTTCATAAATTTCCTAACTAACCCAAGCTTTGGCATTAATGGAGAAGAGAATGGGAAATTAAAACTCCAAGCTCAAATTCAATTGCAACTCCAACATTCAACTCCAAATTCAAGTAGAAGATATTGGATTCAAGCTTTAGATTGCTTCTCCTTGCTTTCAAGCTTCATCTTCATAAATTTTAGTGCAAAGGTAAGATTTTTATCTCACAATTCTAGCCTATAACTATATTGGACTATTTGGAATGATTCCCTATCATGTTTGCACGCACGTTTGCATTTGGTTTGGATTGGATTGGCGAAAAACTCTAATTTTTAGCGTTTTGGTGAATTTCCTGCATTTAAACCGTTCTGCCCGGATTTGGCTCGCTCGGAGTTAGGTCGTAGGTCGCAAGGTCGCTAGGTCGTGGGTCGTTTGGGTCTAGGTCGCTCGGCATGACTCTGGGTCATCAAAATGCTTGTTTGAGTTAGGTCACGCCTCTTTTAGGTCGCGTCTCCTTTAGGTCGCGCGTCTTTTAGGTCGCGTCTCCTTTAGCTCGCGCGTCTTTTAGGTCGCGTCTCCTTTAGGTCGCGCCTCTTTTAGGTCGCGTCTCCTTTAGGTCGCGCCTCTTTTAGGTCGCGTCTCCTTTAGGTCGCGCCTCTTTTAGGTCGCGTCTCCTTTAGGTCGCGCCTCTTTTAGGTCGCGCCTCCTTTAGGTCGCTCTCCGCTGGAACCCTTAAGTCGTTTGGCCTTAGGTCGTTGCACCGTTAGGTCGGTGGAAACCACTTGATCGTATGACCTTGTTAGGTCGTTAGGTCGTTAGGTCGCGATGGCTTTAAGTCGCGCACCTATTAGGTCGTTCGCCCCTTTTTGTCGTTAGGTCGCTCGACTGTTTATGTCGTTAGGTCGCGAACCCACTTAGGTCGCTTAACCTTATTTTACTCTAGGTCGAACCCCGTAAGCGGTGGCATTGCCCCCGCACCCCCACCTTGGGGGGTTGCCACCCCCCTGGACCCCCCCTCCGTAGGGGATCTTATCTGAAAAACATTGAGCTAATTTCCTTGGATTTTATTCACATCTCCGTATGCGATTTTTGTGACTGATTGTTTCTACAATTGCTTCTGTGTTTTGTCACTTTATAATATAAAGGTTTCAATACTAGTAGTAAATATCAAAACTCTTTTAACAAACAATTTCAACTCTATTTTTAATAACAAAGCTCTTTTCTTAAACCGTTTTCCAATCTATTAGTATATACAAACCTTTACCTCACTCGGATGAGAAATCTAATTAAACGACTTAGTAAAATAAGTGGTATGAAACGCTTGCGTTCACTTCATCGGTTAATTCTTGGACTTGTTCGATTGAACCTCTTGTGACAATTTTATTAGTGAAGATTTACAGTTTGTTCGTAAATATTTAAGTTAAGCAAGTGGTTATGGGACATGAGGCTAAACTTCTATATTTACTAGCTTAGTGTAATTGACACTTCTCGTTGATCATGACGATCATTCTGATGATTTAGACTAGCAACTGTGCGATGTCTCTTGTTGCGAGGTTAGACTAGACACCACTTGTATGATTCCACTCACACATACCTTTTTGATTTTTGGTTAGTCTGGACCTTAATCTGTGTGATTCCATTCACACATGTGGGGTAGCTCCCCTTGGTCTTCGGACCGTCATGTGATAGGCCTCTTTCTCTTTTCTATGATTTCTGGACTTCTTGCATTGATTCTAGAATTTATGTCATTGACTTGTTATGAGTACAAGTTTGGGGTATGATGCCCTTTCCGAATCTTTGAGAAGATTCTTGTGATATTGATTATCTCTTATTGATTGATCTTCTGTTGATCATTATTTACATACTTATAGTGGTATGTCATTATGGATATTTTATGTTTATGCCATATCTTTTATGTTATATCATGTCATCTGATATTTATAGCTAGACTGACCCGTTTATTATTTTCTTAAATAATACTCGAGTCAGACCGAGATGTTACAGGTGCTTCTGCTTGACTTCATCCCAGGGATTCATCACTCTGACTTTTGGCTAACTGTTTAGATTAGCAGTTTTTGTTGTATACACTTGAGATATAGACTCATAGTTGTATTCTTTTGTATAGCACGTGTTGCTATTCCTTTGTATTATTGTGGATCTTTTGACCACTACTCTGATGTACACTTTCATGTGTTAGTTATATATTCATATCTTCTTCCGCCTTTGTGATATGGATGTCTGTGACTGATTTGCGTTATGCTTATTTCTATGTTTGTTTCCGAAGATTATTTATAGCCACCGTGTGATAAGCAATTACATGGATGGTCGCTCCTCAATGGCCTTATTCTCCGTGCTAGTTGACAGCACTACTCCGTAGTGTTCTTGGCTAGCGTGGGTATACAGGTGGGGCGTCACAATTTGGGTTTTAAATTATTTTAAACATAAGTCATGAATGAGGAAATGTTTCACCTTAATGTTGATAAGGGCTTAATGATTTGTGATGCGTTTAATTAGTAGGGTAATTAAAATGGAAAACTTATTTAATTCAAACTAATTAATGATTGTGTTAATTAATTTAGAAATGAAGGATTTGAATTAATAAATTAAGTTTTAAGTTAAATTAATTAAGTGTAAGTAATTCAGAATAATCATTTGATGATTAATAAATTACTACTTAATGAAATTAATAAAATATAATTACTAGTGTAATTAATCAAGGGATTAATTAAGATGGCTAATTAAGGATAAATTGACTCATCTAATAAAGTAAATAAAAGGGCAGATAATTTCAGTTGGAGATAAATCAAGTATGATTAATACTGTGGTTTAATTAATGTAATTAATTTAGATGAAAAGAATTGATCAAAATACAATTGGAAATCATTAATTTATAATTTATGATATAATTAAAGACTGATAAATTGGAATTGATTACTCCATAATAAGTGACTTATGAAGAATTAATTAATATGAGGAATTAAGAATTAATGTAAGTAATTAAGATTTCTTATTGAATTTGGTTAAGAAGAGTTAATATCGTGAAATTAAATAAGGATAATTACTTGAATGTAATTTGTAAATTATTAATCCAGGGTGATTAATTAAGAAGAATCATAAAGGGTTGATTTATTAATTGATTTGGAATTAATAAATGTTAAATGAAGGAATCTAAGTAATCGAGGTTAGGAATTCAATTAGAATCAATTGAATTAATTTGGAAGTGATCAAATTTGTTGTGGATGATTGGATGGTATTGGATGCTTTGAATGAGTTGATATTCCTGATATGAAATATTGTGCATTTCATTTGGATAACTTGGATTAGGATGACATGAGACTCGAAGAGGCTGGGATCGGGTATTGGGAAATACCCGAAACCAATTCGAATTCTTTCAAATTGATATGTGAGATTAATAGGTGGGAATGAAACGATTTAAGTGAATTGGACTATTCGATCTAAATTTTGGTCCTTAGAAACCTATGTGTGAAATAAGTTATGTCTATAAAATATTATGAACTTGTAAAATAGGATTGAGTTACCCCGGGTTCTATATAAGTTGTATGTTTGTATTCCATTTCAGATGGGTTTACTCACGTTGGTTTCCAGCCTGACCCGGGTGTTACTTTGGTGTAATGCTCGGGTCAGACCGAGTATTACAGATTTTCAGGTAGGTACGTTCTGCAGCTCAGGAGGCGAGCTAGATGACAATAACGTATAGAGTATTTCCGCTGTATTATAATATTGTAAATCTGAGTCATGCTGATAATTGTATATGTTCAGTGACTGTATATATGTGAAACTCTGATGTATATTAAATGTAATCGACAGATATAGTATCCTTTTGTAAACTGTTATTATCTATTATTATATTTTATCCGCTGCGAATGTGAGATGTTTGGTGTTTCTGTTCTTCTTCTTCTATATCTTTCTTCTTTTCCATAACTATTTGGGATTTTCGGGATTGAAAATTTCGGGTCGTTACATTTGGCATCAGAGCGAAAGGGTTAAGCGAGAACCTTGGCTCTGGTGGGAGTAACTCATTAAATAGAGTCCGTAGTACTGTATAATGAGTTGAGTGTGTGCGTGTATATATATATATATATATATATATATATATGAGAGAGCGTACTTGTTATTTTCTTATATAAAGATTTTAAATGATTTTATATAAAATATATTTTGATATATATAAAGCAATATTTCCTTCTAATAAACATTAAGGTGATTGGATGTTAAATAAATGTAATTAAAAATCTGGAAGTAATATAATACAACCAAATTGAAGTCTTGAATTGGAATTAAATTGAGTGAAATAGAAATACAACCAAATTAAAATTCAATTGATTAAAAAAATGAAATTCTAAATTTGGTCCCAGAATTTGAAAATTTTGTTTCAAAGTAATGAAAAATAATAAATAAGTATTATTTGAATAACTGGGACTTGTTGCAAACAATAGGTTGTTTGAAAATTTGATTTGAATTAAAAACCAAAAGTGGTTTAAAATTTAGAGATGACCTCGTGTGTGAAGGAAATAATATGTATGAATAAGGAATATACATAAATAAAAAATAGTTTGAATAAACTCTGAGTGTTGAGTTTGAAATTTGGAATGGGATGTGATACCCAAAGTGATAAGTTTTTAAGTGGGAAGATTATTATTGCGAAGTTTAAGGATTGAATGAGGTGATTGGATTAAGTAAATCGAATTTAACTTTGAGAAAGTTAAATAAGTATAGAAAAGCAACCTGAATTGGAAATTTCAAGACGAAATTGGAATTTAACTTGGAATGTTAAATGATTGATTTGAATTGGTAGTTTGTGTGATCTCAAAATGAGTTTGAGATCTAGAAATTGGAAATGGATGGACATTTTAAAATAAATTGAATAATATCATCCTATTGTTATTAAAAATTCTCAAATTGCGAATTGGATTTGTTTAAAAGAACGAGAAATGAAGTGTGGTAATATATCCATTATTGAGACAAAAAGGGAAATCTAAATTTAATTTGAAATTAAGGATATGGAATCACTTTAAACTTAAAATTTGAATAATTGAGTTTGTAAATTAAAATTGTTTAAGAACTGGCTTCAAACTGGAAGATAAAATTTAATAATAAATTAAAATTTTAAAATAAATTGTATTGAACTCTTATTTGAACCTTGAAATACATAAGTAAAGATAATTTAAAATGGAATTTTGAGAATTGGACTCAGAAATTAAATTGATTAAAAATTTTGAATAAAAGTTAATTTGGTTTAAATTAATTGGATTAGTTATTGAAGATGTATAAGTTTAAGAATTTAAATGAAGTGTAAATTTACATTGAATTGTTGGGGAAGTGAACAGTTTGACTCTTGACTATTTTCAATATAAATTGTTTGATATAAACTTATTTTTCTAAGCTATTAAATATATACAACCTTTCTTTCTTAAAGCCAAATTATTTTATACTTGGTTTACAATTATTTTTGGAGCTATTTAACCATTTTTCAACTGTTTTCTAAACTAGTTACTATTTTTCACCTATTTCACAAACTAATTTCTATTTTACAACTATTTTGCAATTATTTAAAATTCCTGAAACTATTTAACTATTTTCAACTATTTTACAACTAGTTAACTGATTTACAGCTAATTTGCAAACTAATTATTATTATTTTTCAACTACTTATCTATTTTTAAAATTTTCAAGCTATTTTCTAAATATAAACTGGTCGGAGTTCAAACTGTTATGGATTTAATACCCAACTGAGATAAGAATTGAAGTGATAATCCAAATGGGGGTTAATGGAAATGTGAATAGAAAGAGAATTGATTTGGCTGTTAATCAATGAAAATAAATACATGGGATGCATGTATATTAATCTATTCGCATAGTGATTTGATCCAGATTCGAGCACATAATTTTGAGATAGTTTATTGATCCGAGTTGGGATTTTTCACTCGATTTTCGACAGCGAACCTGTATGGATTATTGATTGGTTCTGAATATTCTCTACCATAGTTATGGCTATGCAAGGAGAATGACGGTTTCTGATCAAGAAACCAGATCTGTGTCCGCACTAGGAAGTCGGGTGGACGATACTAGTTCGAAAGTGAAATTGTGTGATCGAGCGGGCGATTAGATTGGTATAGCGTACGGATGATAAGTGTACATCGTACGGATTTGAATGAAATTGATATTGAAAAGAGTAATCAAATTTGAATAATTGATTTTGAATAAATGAAGCTATATATCTTTGTTATATAAGATAAAACTTCCCTTGTTAAATCTATAGCCAGAATAAAATATTTTTGAGAATGTTTGAAGTATAAAAGGATTTTATACAAGTTTGAAATGATCCTAAGTTTTTTTTTTTAAATTTTTTTTATATATATCTGTATATACATATGTGTGTGTGTGTATATATATATATATATATAAAGGATCTTATGAGGAATTTGGAAAAAAGTTTTGGAAACCTTTGGATTTTGGAAAGGTTTTTGATTTTTGGGTAGAACAAATATTGAAATTGGAAAGCATGGTTTGAGAATTATCGATTTTGGGATAATCGATTTTGTGTAAAGAAGCCTTGTATGAGATCATACTAGGTGTATGATTTGAAAGATACTATATGTATAGTATAAAGTGTTTTGATGATGGCTCTGGGGAAAAAGACGCTCCCTTGAAATGAACTTCTCAACAGTGCCACCGGGTGGTGCTGCTTTGAGCCCAAGGGGGTTCTAAAGTTGATCCTGTGAGGAGTCCGGACAAACTAGTTCCTGAGGATTATTGAGTAGCGAAAGTCGAGGGCGCTGATGCCTACAGGGGCATTTGGGTTATGCTGTGACGACAGTGTAACTCGATGTCACTGCGATCTACTATGTGGACCATAGTGAAAATCGTGTGGAGGATGAGTGCCAACAGTCTACACTTGATTTTGTCGGGAAAGCAACGCAACATCGGTAGACTGCGATCTATGGTCGAGTGGAGTGGAGAAGTTTCATTCTTTTGGCAGCGAAATTCGGGGGCGCTGATGCCTACAGTTATATGGGTTTTTGCTGTGATAGCTACGTAACCCCAGTTGTAGCTGTGGTCTGTAGCGGGTTCCATGGCGTAATTGAGAGGCACGGAGGCCTACAGTTATCTATGGATTTTGTCGGGATGGCAACGTAACCATCGGGTTAACTGCGACCATGGATGGGAGTGATGATTTCCAGAGCATTCTCACCAAAGATATTTCCTCTATTTTCAAAATCTGTTTTCTATATTTTCAATAAAATTATTTTTCAAGTATTTTCACTGGGTGTTGAAAACGGGTTTACCAAGTACTTATAGATTTTCAGTCCTACGCCTGATCAATGTATGACTGAATTTCTATGAGAAAAAGGATGGACTGGTTGAAACATCGAGTTATAAGAAGTATTTTTATAAAAAGCTATTTTAATAATATTATGCGGATTTAAAGGCATTTCTAAAATTTTATAATAAAAGTAATGGAATTTTGGGAAAATGAGGGAAAATTCAAGTTGGAATTATGAAAATTTTTGGAATTCAGGAAAATTTAATGAAGTGATTTTGTAATTAAAAATCGAATATTGATTTAGAAATTGGAAGAAAGCTAATTGGTTAAATTATTATTCGATGGAGTATATTAATAAAATTTAACTCAGATAAATAAGATGGGTTGTAAATTAATAATGGAGTTTGAAAATGAATTCGAATTGTAAATAGAATTCGACTTGGATTTGATAATGAATTAAATAAGAAGAGATGTTGTAAAATAAAAATAAAATAGAGTTGGATTGAAAAATGTGATGGTTTGAATTATAAATAAAATTCAAGGGTGATTTGAATAATATTTAAGGAAATTTGCAAGTAAATTGGATATAAGAGAAGTGATGTCATATGAAATAGAAGTGATTATAATAGAAATGATTTGAGTTGCAAAACAAAACCCAAGTGAATAGAAATAAATTGAGAATGGACTTGTATTAATAAAATAAATTCGAAAATGAATTAAGTAAGTAAATGAAAATTTTAAAATGGGTTAATTGAATTAAAGAATAATTGGATGAAGTCTGATTGCATAAAAACTAAATCAAAGTTGTGATTGGAATTGGATTATCAGATTTAACTTAAGCTCGGTGGCATATTAATTTGGAGTATAAATGAGTTAAGTATGTGCTTGGATATTATTTTGAAAATTGAGAAAGTGAACTAAAATTAATTTTTTTTAAAAAGATGGGCTAACTGAATTTAATGGAATTTGATTAATTGAGAATCAAATAAAAGTAAACTTAAGTTTATGTTGGAATAAATTAAATTAAATTAACTTAAGTTTAAAATTTATGGAAGCTTGGCTTCGAATAAGAGTGAAAGCCCACTAAATAAAAGCTTGGATTGAATTAATTTGGGAATGGCTAGAAGTATACAAGAATGGAAATGTGTCGATGAATGGTTGGTGAATAAATTAGAAATGAAATGGAATTAAATATAGAATGAGTAGAAAATTAATTTAAAGTAATTATAAACTAAAATAGATACTCTATTAAGCGGATATCACCGAATTTACACATAAACTGTTGTCGTTTGACGCAAACAGAAGTAACTAAAATTCTATAAATGGACAGAGATTTAATAAATTGATTTGTTTGAATCGTTTGAAGTGAATGTGGATTTGTTTGGATTAAAAAATCAATTGAATATAAGAAATTGAGTTGCAAACCATTAAAACTGAATAAAATGGCTTATGAATTGATTGAAAGCAATTGAATTAGCTTTAAAGTTATATAAATCGCTTATGGAAAGCGTTTTGGTGCTTGTTGCTTATGATATACATGTGTTTAGCTATTGAATATAAGTGAAATGCTAATAGATTTTATTTATGTGGCACTTACATATTTAAATTGAGTAAGTACAGGTACTGGGAAGCCGTTTGGCTGGATTTGGTTGCGCTATTTGCTAGAATAAATAAGCCGCTTGCTTAAAATGCTAAATAAGGTACGCCTACGCAATAAAAATAGGAAATATGAACTGTTTTTGTTTTTCCGACCGGGTGGGTCGATGTATATATATTTATATCTCTTGTCAAATTGCAAAAGCTCCTCCGTACAAAGGAGACTCTACCAAAATTTTCTAAAAATTTTGGGAGTTGGAAAATTTGTGGAATTTTTTTTGAGAAAATTTCGTTCTCGACAAAACGATTACAAATTGGAAATTAAAATAAATTAGTAGATGAAACTAATATGAATCAGTTATAAATGAAAGATAAAATTCAATATTCAAAATTTAAAGCAAATTGGATTCGTATGAAAATGGGGAAAGCTAGTTTGAGTAGAAATGGATATGAAAATTTCTGTAAGGAAAGGTATGTAAAGTTGTGAAAGGGCTATGATTGGATATTATTGCTAAGTAGGTTATGCAGGTATTATAAAGAGAAAAAGAGATTGGATTTGATATTAGAAGATAAATTTGAATTGCCCGACAAAAAGGTATATATTTAAATTTCTGTATGAAATTGGATTGGGTTTTTGATCTAACCACTTGGCTTTTGTTTTCTTTTGGAATTTGGGAGCCTGTAGAGGCCTTTTGTAGTAGTACCGAGCTAGCCGTGCAAAGGAGACACTGACAAAAATTTTCGGAAATTTAGAGAGTTAGAAAAATTTTGAGAAAATTTTGATAATTCAAAATTTGGTTTTAAATTGAAATTTAGATGATTGAGCAAAAGGGTATTGTTTGAAACTATAGAAGGTTTTGGGAAGTTGGTTAAGGTGATAATGGATCTTTAATAAAAGATAGATGGTAGGATGTTGAACGGTTGGTTTTGCGAGAAAAGTAAACGGGTATTGGACCATTCTTCCTAACTAGTAATTTCGGGGATGAAATCTTTTAAAGGGGGAGGAGTGTGACGACCTGGAAATTTTAACAATTTAAATTGGAATGTTAATTGATTTTAAAATATTTAAAGGTTAATTTTAACTTGAATTCCAGATATCAATATTTACTTGATAATTAAATCATTGAATTATATAGTTTAAATATTGAATTTAATAATTGAAATTGGGGAAATTGTTGAATCTGAAATTTCTAAGCCTATTTAAATAATTTGAAGGCTTATAAAATTTATAATGATGATACTGAAGATAATAAAATGGTTGAAATTTAATTTAAAAGATGATTTGTTCAGTTTTAATAATATATCGTTTAAATCGATATTTGAAAATAGCCTTCCAAGGCACAGTCTAGGTATTCGACGAAACTAGTTCCATTAGATCCGTAATAGTTAGTTATTATCGGATTTCAGTTTTCGTAGCAATCAGAGTTGTCATTTGACCCTGGCAGCTCGAAACGCTAAGAAATTATTTTAATCGATTTAATTGAAATTTGATCGTTTTCTTTTGTAACTCGCACATACGATCAAATTAGCCTCCGAAACACGTTCCATTGTGTTCGGAATGCGGGTAAAACCTTATAAACGCCCGCTGACATGCCTGATTCGGGGTTCGAGATTTCACGTTTTGCTTAACGAGATATTTTGGTAATTTAATAATTTTAAAAATATAAAAAAAATCAACTCAGCCACCCTAAGTGTGCTCGAGCCACCCGAATACTTGAAATTCGCCGACCTAGCTTATCTCCTTTTCTCGTTTTAAACGCGTATCTTTCTTCACAATTCAGAAGAAAATCTTCAATCGAAAGAAGAAGAAAAATGGCCGAAGCCTTAACTCTTAAAAATCAGTAGAATTCAAATATCTATTTCCACTTCCCTCTGCTAAAATAATAATGGCCGAAGCCTTCGAAAAAAAAAAGATTTATTGGGTCTTGTTCGAGCTTCTACGACCTAGATCGACTTCGAATTCGATTAAGTGAGGGATGGAGTTGTTTGCGAGCTCGCGAATGGCGTTAGGGTTCGGTCGCGAGGTGATTCAATCGATTAGGGAGCAGGGTTTTGACTTGCGACCGAGTCGCGACTGGGCTGCAAGGTCGAGCAAGGGTGAGGCGATGGATTGTGGTTGCAATGTCGCGAAGGTCGCGAGTGAGGCGGCGACCGTAGGTCTGGTTGTTAGCGACAGCAGTCGCGATCGAACGCGAGGCTGTGGCTCGAGTTGAGTAGCGGTGGCGATTTCGAATCGCAGGAGCTTCTTTTGGGAAGTTGTGGTTGGCGGCAGGGTTTTGAGGGAAGACAGTGAGGTATATTTCCATATTTTATTTTGTTCAAATTTATATATGCATAAATAAAAAAAATTAAATGAATAAAGATTAGATCTTTAATAAATGATGTAAAGTTTATTTTACAGTAAAGAAATTATTATTTTGAATTGTTTAGAAAATTTATTATTATATAGATGAAGCTGAAAAAAAATTTAAGTGATGTAGTGTTTATAAAAAAATTAGGTTTTTAAAAAAATATATAGCTTGCTCTTTACTATATACTTTAGAAATACATGTATACCTATTTTATTTATTAGTTTGATTTTAAAATAGTGGAAATTTAATTAAATTAACTTATTCAATTGTCTTAGTCAGAAAAAATAAATAAATAATAATAATTTATTTAACAAGGAAATAATTTGAATTACATTATTGGTTAATTAAATTTATTAAGTGGTAATTGATTAGTTCAAATGATAATAAACTGTAAATGTTTTTACAGGGTCACAATTATGATGTAACCAAAGTCAAGATTGAAAGGGATTGCTATTAACAGCAAAGGTGAGTAAATCTCACTCTGTTGGATTTATTTAAATTTTAAATGGTTAAATATGTATTTGGATGCATGATTAAATTGATTGGATATGCACTGATGATTGTTTGCGCCAAAATTGGTCACAAACACCCAATACCGTGAAAGCACCAGTGTATGAATATAAATTAGTGATATTCAAACACAAACAACAAATCTCAACAAATAATAGACAGCAATCCAAAAGTAAAGAACAGAGACACAAGTTTTATAGTGGTTCGGCTATCTCCGGCCTACGTCCACTCCAATTTTTTTCTTTTTATTGATTATCCTTGAAGATTACAAGTGATTACCACAGTTGTAGTGACCAAATCTGAAGAAAATTGCAGTAATGATGCTATGGTATAATTTTAGCAGCGTCTGGGCTTGCCTTTCCTCTCCAAATTTTCCGACCCCTTTTCTGAATGACCAGGAGTTCTATTTATAGGTGTGGAAGGCTGAAATCCCGCCTAAAACCTGGGGAGACTGCTTGGCACGTGAGGGGGGCCCACAGGCCCGTGTTCTCGGAATCCGTGCCCAGTTTGGGATCGATTCGAAGTGACGTTCGAATCGATCAAGAATCCATCAATTGAGCTTAAATTTGGTGTGAACATTCTTCAACATGTATGTAAGCTCCTGTAAAAATTTCATTGCATTTGGATCAACGGTTTGGAAGATATGATCGATCCAAGTTCAAGAATCCGTGCGTCCTGAATGGTTCGAACCCATGCTTCGAAACCATCTACTTCGAAACCATCCTCTTCGAATCCATAGGGCCGACTCCTTCGAATCCATACCCTTCGAACCCATGCTGTTCGAATCCATGCTTTCTGAAGCCGCCTCCTTCGAGTCCATATCCTACGAGTCCATCCTCTTCGAATCCATCCCTTTCGAATCCTCGTCCTTCGAATCCATGTCCCTTGCTTCGTATCCATCATCTTCGAATCCATGTCCTCTTCGAATCCATCCCCTTCTTCAAATCCATGTCTACTTCGACTCCATCTCCTTCTTCGAATCCATCTCCATTGCATTGAAGCTACTCCTTTCGAACCCATCATGTTCCCATCGATTCGAAGCGTCATCGATGCGAACCTCCTGGGTTCGAACCTGATGGGTTCGAACCTGATGGGTTCGAACCTGATGGGTTCGAACTACGTACTATTCCTACTTTGAATCCATCATATTTCCTTCATACGAACTCCGATTAACCTGAAATTCGAAACATAGCCTTTCATAGTCCTTATCATCATTTCCAATCAATTTCGTCCCGATCGGAGTTCAACAAAATTTTGACGATATCCATTGTAGCCTTCTCTCCAGTCCTGATATCCATAATTCCTTGCCAATTTGTTGATATTCCAGTTTTGACCAAAAAATGGGATAACATTTTGCCCCCCAAAACATGCCTTGTGATAACAAGGCGTGTTTTGAATAATTACGAATCCAATATCCGAAGTCCACAGCCATATTGCCAGAGTATATCGTCCTTGACTGCTTCGAGTCGATGTCCAATTCCATATCCAATAGCCAAAGCCTTAGCCAATTCCGTATCCATTCGAACTCGACAACCAAGTTCCAATCCATCCTTATCCAATAGCCAATAACCGGAGCCAGGACCTCTCCGGGTCGATATCCAAATCCATAACCTCTCTGGGTTCCTGTCAAGCGTGATCCACATCCGACGACCGTGGTCCAGTGTCCCTGGACGTTGAGTTAACCTCTCCGGGTTCTTGCCAAGCGCAATCCATACTTGACGACCTTGGTCCAGTGTCCCTGGACGTTGAGCCAACCTCTCCGGGTTCTTGCCAAGCGCAATCCATACTTGACGACCTTGGTCCAGTGTCCCTGGACGTTGTAAAATGCCATGGCTTAAGTCCTAAGCCGAATCCTGATCTCTCCGGACCCTTGCCGAGCATAGTCCATACTCGACGACCTGAAAATAATAAATGATAATAGAGGGCCTAAGTCCTAGGCCGAATCCTGGTCACTCCGGACCCTTGCCGAGCATAGTCCATACTCGACGACCTGAAAATAATAAATGATAATAGAGGGCCTAAGTCCTAGGCCGAATCCTGGTCACTCCGGACCCTTGCCAAGCA
This sequence comes from Allium cepa, assembly GCA_030765085.1. Taxonomy (NCBI): domain Eukaryota; kingdom Viridiplantae; phylum Streptophyta; class Magnoliopsida; order Asparagales; family Amaryllidaceae; genus Allium; species Allium cepa. Next base: position 860,029,448 of record CM060940.1, read on the forward strand.
TTGTCCATACTTGACGACCTGAATGAGTCAATCTACCTTGTTTGGGTAAAGTGACTCATCCCTTGCCAGGCATAATCCATACCCGACGACCATTTACCAAAAACCAGATAAAAGTCCAACCAAAATTTATTCCAAAGTCCAAATCCGAAATTTAAATTCGAAATCCAAATCCAAAATCCAAATCCAAAATTCAAATCCAAACCAGAAAACCAGAAATCCAAACCAGCATCCAAAACCAAAAACAATCATCCAAAGGAAAATCCAAATAAAAAAGCAAGAAAAACCAGGAGCTCAATCCAAGCTCCAAAACCAAATCCAAAAAAGAAAAGCAATGTCCAATCTAAAAAGCAAGAAATAAATTTCACAAACCATAGCATCCCGGTTTATCATCATTCAGAGCATGCCTAGGGGCTATCTCCGTCCCCGTACATGTGTAAATGACTTTACCGTTTGCTAGTAGCTTGCTACTTATTCCATATTATCCTGGTCAATGGATGATCAATCGACGATCATCCCTGGGCCTCCCATCATCACGGCGTGAAGTGGTCGGTGGTTGCTCCTGCTCCACCGTTGCATCCCGAGTTCCAACGTATTGCTGTAACTGTCCATTCCTTACATGCTCCTCGATTATGTCCTTTAGGTGCCTGCAGCTGTTGGTATCGTGTCCATCCAGATCATGGAAGAGACAGTGCCTTCCTGATGTCCTTTCCCGCTCTGTTGGTTCCCTCCTAGCCGGCCTTCGGTAGGGAAGGCGATTCCGAGTTTCTAGGTATATCCGCTCCAGCGTCTCGTTCAATCCTGTGTATGTGGAAAACTTTGGATCCTTCCATCGCTTCCTAGCGTTTCCAGAGTCGTCGTCTAACTTCCTTTTCCCTTTATCCTTATCCAAACCATTTTTGGATACCGCTCCAACCTCGATTGCATTAGCCTTCTTCACCTTTAAATCCGTACTTGCATCTTCTTGCCGAAGGAACCTTTCTGCCTCATGAAAGAATTCGTCGAGATTTTGCGGGGGATCTCGTATCAGAGATACCTTGAAATCCGAATTCTCCTTGACTCCTGATATTGCTGCCATTAAAACCATTGATGGATCAGGCCGATCCACCGAAGCGACTACCGCACTGAATCGAGTTAGAAAAGCTCTAAGCGATTCGTCCATCCTTTGCTTCACCGATGTTAAAGTCATTACGTTCTTCGGCCTCTTGACGTGAACCCGGAACTATCCCAGAAACTTTTCCACTAATTCCTTCCAAGTCCTGATAGATCCTTCTTCCAGCTGCCTAAACCACATTGCAGCTAAGTCCTTCAAATACAAAGGGAAACATCGGGCCATCACTTCCTCCGATGCCCCCAGCACTTCCATGTGTCTGGTGTACCTCATTAAGTGATCTGTTGGATCCGTCTTACCATCATATACCTCCACGCTAGGTAGCTTGAACTTAGGTGGATTCTGAGCCATCCTTATCTCCCGAGCGAATGGACTTCTATTCACCCCTTCCAAATCTCCGTTTGTCAAACCAGCTCGCATAGTCTTCCTGATCATTTCTACTAATCCTATATTGTCTGGTAGGGGTTGCCCCCCATGCCCCCGAGGGAACTCTGGTACATATTCCTCGTGTGGCTCACTAGCAGCAACGTTAGCTCTAGCTTGTTGAATTCCTTCCAAAGGTTCTCCTGCATTGAATCCTGTGGGCCTGCCCCCAAGCCCTTGTTGATTGCCTTCTGGCTCCGTATCCTGTCCTTCATTGGGTTCCATAACCCTACCTCCTTGTCCTGCATCCGCATCTGCTGTAGCTGTTCCTAAGTTCTGCATCCCTGCAGCTCTCATTTGTTCCAAGAAAGTTTGCATCATTTCCTGTTGACTTTTCAACAATCTCTCCTGCAAAGAATTGGCCATAGCTTCCATTTCATCCCGAGTTATGTAGACCGAAGCCTGTCCTTCCTCACCTCCGGAGGATGCTTGTTGACTTCCTCCTTGTTGGCTTCTCTCAGCCCTTAGCCTTCTGCTATTCTTCCTTGTCATTGTCTTCCAAATCCAAATTCCTCAAACTCTTCAAATCCGATGCAGCGGGTGCTAGTTGTTCTCAGTGAAAGCACCAAAATGTTTGCGCCAAAATTGGTCACAAACACCCAATACCGTGAAAGCACCAGTGTATGAATATAAATTAGTGATATTCAAACACAAACAACAAATCTCAACAAATAATAGACAGCAATCCAAAAGTAAAGAACAAAGACACAAGTTTTATAGTGGTTCGGCTATCTCCGGCCTACGTCCACTCCAATTTTTTTTTCTTTTTATTGATTATCCTTGAAGATTACAAGTGATTACCACAGTTGTAGTGACCAAATCTGAAGAAAATTGCAGTAATGATGCTATGGTATAATTTTAGCAGCGTCTGGGCTTGCCTTTCCTCTCCAAATTTTCCGACCCCTTTTCTGAATGACCAGGGGTTCTATTTATAGGCGTGGAAGGCTGAAATCCCGCCTAAAACCTGGGGAGACTGCTTGGCACGTGAGGGGGGCCCACAGACCCGTGTTCTCGGAATCCGTGCCCAGTTTGGGATCGATTCGAAGTGACGTTCGAATCGATCAAGAATCCATCAATTGAGCTGAAATTTGGTGTGAACATTCTTCAACATGTATGTAAGCTCCTGTAAAAATTTCATTGCATTTGGATCAACGGTTTGGAAGATATGATCGATCCAAGTTCAAGAATCCGTGCGTCCTGAATGGTTCGAACCCATGCTTCGAAACCATCTACTTCGAAACCATCCTCTTCGAATCCATAGGGCCGACTCCTTCGAATCCATACCCTTCGAACCCATGTTGTTCGAATCCATGCTTTCTGAAGCCGCCTCCTTCGAGTCCATATCCTACGAGTCCATCCTCTTCGAATCCATCCCTTTCGAATCCTCGTCCTTCGAATCCATGTCCCTTGCTTCGTATCCATCATCTTCGAATCCATGTCCTCTTCGAATCCATCCCCTTCTTCAAATCCATGTCTACTTCGACTCCATCTCCTTCTTCGAATCCATCTCCATTGCATTGAAGCTACTCCTTTCGAACCCATCATGTTCCCATCGATTCGAAGCGTCACCGATGCGAACCTCCTGGGTTCGAACTTGATGGGTTCGAACTATGTACTATTCCTACTTTGAATCCATCATATTTCCTTCATACGAACTCCGATTAACCTGAAATTCGAAACATAGCCTTTCATAGTCCTTATCATCATTTCCAATCAATTTCGTCCCAATCGGAGTTCAACAAAATTTTGACGATATCCATTGTAGCCTTCTCTCCAGTCCTGATATCCATAATTCCTTGCCAATTTGTTGATATTCCAGTTTTGACCAAAAAATGGGATAACAATGATGATGTGACTTTAGGTTTTTGGTTGGTTTTCGAGTTAATTGTGGTTTAACTCGAAGTATTTGGGTTTTAAATTGTTTTAAACTTAAGCCATGAATAAGGAAATGTTTCACCTTAATGTTGATAACGGCTTAATGATTTATGATGCGTTTAATTAGTAGGGTAATTAAAATGGAAAATTTATTTAATTCAAATTAATTAATGATTGTGTTAATTAATTTAGAAATGAAGGGTTTGAATTAATAAATTAAGTTTTAAGTTAAATTAATTAAGTGTAAGTAAATCAGAATAATCATTTGATGATTAATAAATGATTACTTAATGAAATTAATAAAATATAATTACTGGTGTAATTAATCAATGGATTAATTAAGATGGCTAATTAAGGATAAATTGATTCATCTAATGAAGTAAATAAAAGGGTAGATAATTTCAGCTGGAGATAAATCAAGTACGATTAATACTGTGGTTTAATTAATGTAATTAATTTAGATGAAAAGAATTGATTAAAATACAATTGAAAATCATTAATTTATAATTTATGATATAATTAAAGACTGATAAATTGGAATGGATTAATCCATAATAAATGACTTATGAAGAATTAATTAATATGAGGAATTAAGAATTAATGTAAGTAATTAAGATTTCTTATTGAATTTGGTTAAGTAGAATTAATATCGTGAAATTAAGTAAGGATAATTACTTGAATGTAATTTGTAAATTATTAATCCAGGGTGATCAATTAAGAAGAATCATAAAGGGTAGATTTATTAATTGATTTGGAATTAATAAATGTTAAATGAAGGAATCTAAGTAATCGAGGTTAGGAATTCAATTAGAATCAATTGAATTAATTTGGAAGTGATCAAATTTGTCGTGGATGATTGGATGGTATTGGATGCTTTGAATGAGTTGATATTCCTGATATGAAATGTTGTGCACTTCATTTGGATAACTTGGATTAGGATGATGTGAGACTCGAAGAGGCCGGGATCGGGCATTGGGAAATACCCGAAACCCACTTCGAATTCTTATAAATTGATATGTGAGATTAATAGGTTTGAATGAAACGATTTAAGTGAATTGGACTATTTGATCTAAATTTTGGTCCTTAGAAACCTATGTGTGAAATAAGTTATGTCTATAAAATATTGTGAACTTGTAAAATTGGATTGAGTTACCCCGGGTTCTATATAAGTTGTATGTTTGTATTACATTTTAGATGGGTTTACTCACGCAGGTTTCCAGCCTGACCCGGGTGTTACTTTGGTGTAATGCTCGGGTCAGACCGAGTATTTCAGATTTTCAGGTAGGTACTTCTGGAGCTCAGGAGGCGAGCTGGATGGCAATAGCGTATAGAGTATTTCCGCTGTATTATAATATTGTAAATCTGAGTCATGCTGATAATTTTATATGTTCAGTGACTGTATATGTGAAACTCTGATGTATATTAAATGTAATCGACAGATATAGTATTCTTTTGTAAACTGTTATTATTTATTATTATATTTTATCCGCTGCGAATGTGAGATGTTTGGTGTTTCTGTTCTTCTTCTTCTATCTCTTTCTTCTTTTCCATAACTATCTGTGATTTTCGGGATCGAAAACTTTGGGTCGTTACATTTGGCATCAGAGCGAAAGGGTTAAGCGAGAACCTTGGCTCTGGTGGGAGTTACTCATTAAATAGAGTCCGTAGTACTCTATAATGAGTTGTGTGTGTGTGTGTGTATGAGAGCATACTTGTTATTTTCTTATATAAAGATTTTAAATGATTTTATATAAAATATATTTTGATATATATAAAGCAATATTTCCTTCTAATAAATATTAAGGTGATTGGATGTTAAATAAATGTAATTAAAAATCTGGAAGTAACATAATACTACCAAATTGAAGTCTTGAATTGGAATTAAATTGAGTGAAATAGAAATACAACCAACTTAAAATTTAATTGATTAAAAAAATGAAATTCTAAATTTGGTCCCAGAATTTGAAAATTTTGTTTCAAAGTAATGAAAAATAATAAATAATATTATTTGAATACCTGGGACTTGTTGCAAACAATAGGTTGTTTGAAAATTTGATTTGAATTAAAAACCAAAAGTGGTTTAAAATTTAGGGATGACCTCGTGTGTGAAGGAAATAATATGTATGAATAAGGAATATACATAAATCAAAAATAGTTTGAATAAACTCCAAGTGTTGATTTTGAAATTTGGAATGGGATGTGATACCCAAAGTGATAAGTTTTTAAGTGGGAAGATTATTATTGCGAAGTTTAAGGATTGAATGAGGTTGATTGGATTAAGTAAATCGAATTTAACTTTGGGAAAGTTAAATAAGTGTGGAAAAGCAACCTGAATTGGAAATTTCAAGACGAAATTGGAATTTAACTTGGAATGTTAAATGATTGATTTGAATTGGTAGTTTGTGTGATCTCAAAATGAGTTTGAGATCTAGAAATTGGAAATGGATGGACGTTTTAAAATAAGTTGAATTTAACTCGAATTTATATAATTCGAGGTAGTTTAAATTCGAGAATGAAATAGAGTTAGTTCAAAATTGAATCTGGTTTAAATTGATTGGATTAGTTATTGAAGATGTATAAGTTTAAGAATTTAAATGAAGTGTAAATTTACATTGAATTGTTGGGGAAGTGAACAGTTTGACTCTTGACTATTTTCAATATAAATTGTTTGATATAAACTTATTTTTCTAAGCTATTAAATATATACAACCTTTCTTTCTTAAAGCCAAATTATTTTATACTTGGTTTATAATTACTTTTGGAGCTATTTAACCATTTTTCAACCGTTTTCTAAACTAGTTACTATTTTTCACCTATTTCACAAACTAATTTCTATTTTACAACTATTCTGCAATTATTTAAAATTCCTGAAACTATTTAACTATTTTCAACTATTTTACAATTAGTTAACTTATTTACAGCTAATTCGCAAACTAATAATTATTATTTTTCAACTACTTATCTATTTTTAAAATTTTCAAGCTATTTTCTAAATATAAACTGGTCGGAGTTCAAACTGCTATGGATTTAATACCTAATTGAGATAAGAATTGAAGTGATAATCCAAATGGGGGTTAATGGAAATGTGAATAGAAAGGGAATTGATTTGGCTGTTAATCAGTGAAAATAAATACGTGGGATGCACGTATATTAATCTATTCGCATAGTGATTTGATCCAGATTCGAGCACATAATTTCGGTATAGTTTATTGATCCGAGTTGGGATTTTTCACTCGATTTTCGACGGCGAACCTGGATGTGGATTGTTGATTGGTTCTGGATATTCTCTATCATAGTTATGGCTATGCAAGGAGAATGACGGTTTCTGATCAAGAAACCAGATCTGTGTCCGCACTAGGACGGGTGGAGGATACTAGTTCGAAAGTGAAATTGTGTGATCGAGCAGGCGATTAGATTGGTATAGCGTACGGATGATAAGTGTACATCGTACGGATTTGAATGAAATTGATATTGAAAAGAGTAATCAAATTTGAATTATTGATTTTGAATAAATGAAGCTATATATCTTTGTTATATAAGATAAAACTTCCCTTGTTAAATCTATAGCCAGAAGAAAATGTTTTTGAGAATGTTTGAAGTATAAAGGGATTTTATACAAGTTTGAAATGATCCTAAGTTTTTTAAAAAAAAATTATATATATCTGTATATATATGTGTGTATATATATATAAAGGATCTTATGAGGAATTTGGCAAAAAAGTTTTGGGAACCTTTGGATTTTGGAAAGGCTTTTGATTTTTGGGTAGAACAAATATTGAAATTGGAAAGCATATTTTGAGGATTATCGATTTTGGGATAATCGATTTTGTGTAAAGGAGCCTTGCATGAGATCATACTAGGTTTATGATTTGAAAGATACTATATGTATAGTATAAAGTGTTTTGATGATGGCTCTGGGGACAAAGAAGCTCCCTTGAAACGAACTTCTTAGGAGTGCCACCGAGTGGTGCTGCCTTGAGCCCAAGGGGGTTCTAAAGTTGATCCTGTGAGGAGTCCGGACAAACTAGTTCCTGAGGATTATTGGGTAGCGAAAGTAGAGGGCGCTGATGCCTACAACGACATTTGGGTTATGCTGTGACGCCAGTGTAACTCGATGTCACTGCGATCTACTGTGGGGACCATAGCGAAAATTGTGTGGAGGATGAGTGCCAACAGTCTACACTTGATTTTGCCGGGAAGGCAACGCAACATCGGTAAACTGCGATCTATGGTCGAGTGGAGTGGAGAAGTTTCATTCTTCTGGCAGCGAAATTCGGGGCCGCTTGTCATTTCATTTGGATAAGCTTGGATTAGGATGACATGAGACTCGAAGAGGCCGGGATTGGGTATTGGGAAATACCCGAAACCACTTCGAATTCTTATGAATTGATATGTGAGATTAATAGGTTGGAATGAAACGATTTAAGTGAATTGGACTATTCGATCTAAATTTTGGTCCTTAGAAACCTATGTGTGAAATAAGTTATGTCTATAAAATATTATGAACTTGTAAAATTGGATTGAGTTACCCCGGGTTCTATATAAGTTGTATGTTTGTATTCCATTTTAGATGGGTTTACTCACGCTGGTTTCCTGCCTGACCTGGGTGTTATTTTGGTGTAATGCTCGGGTCAGACCGAGTATTACAGATTTTGAGGTAGGAACGTTCTGGAGCTCAGGAGGCGAGCTGGATGGCAATAGCGTATAGAGTATTTCCGTAGCAATATAATATTGTAAATCTGAGTCATACTGATAATTGTATATGTTTAATGACTGTATATATGTGAAACTCTGATGTATATTAAATGTAATCGACATATATAGTATTCTTTTGTAAACTGTTATTATTTATTATTATATTTTATCCGATGCGAATGTGAGATGTTTGGTGTTTCTGTTCTTCTTCTTCTATCTCTTTCTTCTTTTCCATAACTATCTGGGATTTTCGGGATCGAAAATTTCGGGTCGTTACAAAACCCTAGTTTTCGTTCATGGTCGGAGATGTAACCAGACAGCGCCTCTGGTGGATCGAGTTCCACCAAATTTTGGGAATTGGTAGCGGGGAGGTTGGCGAAGGTGTGACTAGAGGCTCTAGCACTCTGGTGATATTGTGGATTCGAGAGGTTTACAGGTGAGGGCTTTTTGGTTTTAGGTTGATTGAGTCCCTCGATTTCAATTTTGAGTTTGTGTTAGGGTTTTGGTGGTCGGGGTCATAAGATTGGGTGATCGTCGTTGAGATGGAGGCGTCGGTGGAGGTAGTTGTCATCGTGTTTGACTATGCAGGTGCACATGAATCAGGGGATGTCATAGGTTTAGATAGAGGGTCGACTCGAAGGAGCATTCGGGGAAATGGTGAGGGGACTCGAGTTGAGACTCGAGTTGAACGAGAGTGAAATTGTGTATCCAGATTTTAACTTTAATACTTAAGCAAATTTCTAAAAAAAGAAAGAAATGGGTTTTTCTCGGGTCAATGCTCGAGTGGGCTTCGGGTTGAACCCGAAGCAGCATTTTTAAAAACAGATTTTAAAAGTTTTTTTAAAAACAAGTTTTTGAATTTAAATAAATTTGATTTAAAACTTTTCCTATATAAATTTCTTTTGTATAAAATAAGTTTTCTTTAGTATTTGATTAAGAGATTTATAATTTGCTTAACTCGAATTTTGTTAAGATAAATTTGTAATCATTTTAAATCTTAAATTTGAAATGAAATGTTAAAAGTAAACTTAAAAGTAAAATGTTTCAGAGGCATATGTAAATGATAATTAAGTCATTGATAAGGATAGTGTTTTATCTTAAAGTTAATTAAGATTTAATGATTTGAAATTAATTAAATTAATAAGGTAATTAAAGAGTAATTTATTTATTTAATTAATTTATGATTAAGAATTAATAATAAATAATTAAGAGTCGTAAGTCAATTAATTAGAGGTTAATTAAGGGATCATTAATTAGATAAGTAAGATTATTAACTAACGATTAGAAATTAATTAATCAAGTTGTTAAAGATTAATTAAGTTACGATTAAGCGTTAATTAGTTAAGTAATTAGAGATTAATTAATTGGTAATTAAGAATTAATTAATTTGTAATTAATAATGGTTAATTAAAGCATATTACTTAGGGAAGTAATTAAAAGATGGTTAAAGAGCATAATTAAATGAAAAATCTTTAACTAGGAATTATGAAATGATTAATTAATGTAATTAATTTAAGATAATTAATTATATTAATTAATTAAGGATAATCATATGTGGAATTGATTAAATTACTTAATGCAATTATAAAGTACAATTACTTAGTGAAATAATTGATGGATAATTACTGGATGTAACTAATTGAAGAATGGAAGTAGTTTTGAGTTTAACTACTTTGTCTAATAGTATGAAGGATAATTACTTAGTGCAAGTAATTAAGGATTAATTACTTAGTGTAATTAATTTAAGATTAATCAATAAAATTTATTTAGAAATTAATTAAGTAATGTAATTAATTAAGGGTAATTAATTACTGATGTGATTAATCAAGGTTAATTAATGAATGTGATTAAATAAAAATTAATTATTAAATGTGATTAATTGGAAGAATAAATAATTAAAGAAGTAATTAGAGGATCATTAATTAATGTAATTAATGAAGTAATTAAGGGTTGATTAATTAAGGGATAATTAATCAACATAAGTGATTAGAGAATAATTAATTAATGTAATTAATTAAGGATTAGTGAAATTTATTATAGTTAATTAATTAATGAGAGTAATTAAAGGTTAATTAATGTAATTGTTTAAGGATAATTAATTTGTGTAATTAATTAAAGGTTAATTACTAAATGTAACTAAAGGATAATTAATCAAGGATGATTGATTTAGATAGATAATTAAAGGATGATTAATTAATTGGTTTATAATTAATTAATGTTTAAGTAAGCAGGGGTTATAGTGATGGAAGTAATTAATTTAATTTATTTTAAATTAATTAGAGATTGTGTGATTAATAAATCTTTGCTTATGGATGGCTGAATGATATTGAATGCCTTGAATTGTTTGATATCTCTGATATGAGATATGTGCTGATTTGTGATATGAGATGCTTTGAATGAATTATGATGGTATGAATTATCTATTTGTGAAATTGTAAATTATCCATCTATGTGAATATAGATAATGAATTGAATTGTTTTAACTTTAAAACAGCTTGACCTTAAAAGACGGCGTTTTGGATTTCGGTGAGACCGGGATCGGGTTTCCAAATTTGGATATCCGAAAACCACATCGATCCAAATTAAACGATGGTTCATGAATCTAAAGTGATGATCTATATGAAAATTCAGAGTGCAAGGGATATTATCATTAACTCTGAGAGTGATTCCAAAATGAGTGTAACGATATAGTGCCTTCGGTTTCGTTCGAACCCGAAACGAACTTGTATGGATTGAATGCTTTCAGAATATCGTCAGGTGGACGATGAGCATTCTAAGATAGATGTGTTCTATAAAGGTAATCGTAGCCTCAAGCCTCAGCAACCGGGAATGGCTAAAACAGAGGAAGTGCAGCAAGGCTAAGTGAGTCGCGCTCAAGTAGGACAAGATTTCCCCTGTCTAGAGGTTCCTTTTTATTCGGCTGTGTGGCAGTTGATTGCAACAACTGCTGAGGTTGTCTTGTTTGGGACTATCCAGTAAGGGATGGTTCCGGCCTTTGTTGTAGGGGATTTAGGATGGATCCTCGGTACGATGATCTAGGCCACGTACTATGACGGGCAGTACCCCAGTAGCCCTGCCATTGTATGGAATCTAATCTCCAATAAGTGCCGTACGTACTGATTGTGCCCAACTATGCTGGAACGTGAGATGTAAGCATTCCAGCTATTTCTGTATTTCACTTGATAACCCTAGACCCTATTGTAATATAACTGGATTTCCTATTAAATGTTTTGGTTATCGTAAGGTAATTTTTTTTCCATATTTATGTGCGGGAAGTCTTACGAGATACCTTTTGTTTTCAAACGTTTTCAAAGTTAAGAAGCTTTAACCTGTTACTCACACCAGACCCATATCTAACCCAGAGTTTATTTTCTATTTTCTTAAACTCTTGGGTACTCAAATTTTTATGAGTAGATAAGGGATTCGGGTTAGCTTTGATGAATTCTGGAGGAGGTCTGGAGCAGGAGGCTTTAGAAATTGTAGATATATAGTTTTCCACTGTGTTGGTAGCTCTGTGTTGTATTTGAGTTGTATGACTTGATTAGTGTTTATAACTGTCTAGTATTTGATGTATAAGCTGTGTAACTTTGATAAATGTTGTATATTATGTAATACCTATGTGATTAATATAATTTATTCGTTCCGCTGTGAGATTCTGATGTTGTTTCGTTCTTTCTTTTCTATATTTTCTATCCCTTTCTTTCTTATTGATGATGCGTCTTTCTGTGGAGAGAAAGGTGGGTCGTCACATTTGGTAGCAGAGCTCTAGGTTGAGTAAATACCTAGGCTTTGAAGTGATTTCTTTCTTAAGAGAGCGTATTTGTAATTTTGATATATATATATATATATATTTCTACCTACTTGTTGGGTTACCTGTTCGAGTTTTTCAATATGAGTTCTAGAGGTAGGTAAGGGTAGTGGTGTGTGTAGCACGACTACCAATGGAAGAAGTCCGAGTTTTGAGTGTATATGCCGAGGTTGTAGACCCAATAGCGTCTCGAGTAAGCTTTGCAGCGGTGTAAGGATGTCACCAATCTTTGAAGGAAAGCCTTTTTAAGGTGCAGAGTCCATCTTTAAAGTGCAAGTTTGGATGAGTAGAGTTTGGATCTGTCGGTTAAGCTGAAGCGAGTGATGGTATCTTGGCAACTTCAGGAAGGAGCAGCTGCGTGGTGGGACGCAGTTACTATGGATGTTTCCAAAGATGTTTCTTTTGGAGCAAGTTTATGGAAGTTTGTCGGCATCGGTGATGAGACTAGGTTCAGCAGGGTGTTTGTGTTTGGTTTGAGGCCAAGTTTCTTGAGGGGATGTCTGCCCATCTCTAGGCTCTGTGTGGAATTAGATGATATGGATTTGAGGTTCGAAGAGTATTTGATAGGAAGTCTTTGGTATCAGTGGCAGCGTGCAGCTCGGAGTGTTTCGAGTGCTAGCAAGAAAGTCATCTGGCTAAGCAGTGTTTTAGAGGTGGAGTTCAGAAGCAGCTGAGTGGACCCATTTCTTCGATAGATTGGCTAGATAAGCATAAGCTGTTCTGATTGGTAAAGAGAGAACGGTATCTTTGGAAATTAGGCTGGGTTGATCGCAAAAGTGACTTACGATAGTTGAGTGTTCTCTTGGGTAATCTTTTTCTTGGGATCGAGGCATCTCTATGGAATATAGGAGTTATTAGAGTTGTCAGAGATTTTCCAAATGTCTTCGTAGAAGTCAAGGTTTGCCATAACATTTGGAGATTGAGTTTCCGTATCAACTAGGATTCCAGGAGTGATTCCGATGGTTCAGCTAAGTAGCAGGATGGCTCCTAGAAAGAGGATTTGGGTGAAGCAGCTCAAGTTTTGGTGAAACTTCTGTGTTTTCTCTTTATGGATCTGTTGAACCGTGTCTTCTGGGATGTGTAGGACAAGTCTGTGCTCGTGTTCATCGACAGATTTTTTTTCCATCTACTCCAGATCAGAGTTGCGCAGCGGAAGCAAGGTGTGGCTATTATAGAGTGGAAGCAACCCTAGACTCCTTGGAAGTTTCCAGTTTTCTTGGATTAAAGGGTTTCTACAAGATTTGAAGGCGAGATTGGAGAGCGCACTTGTTTTGTCTTTTCCGAATAGGAGAAGAAAGTTTGAAGTCTACTGATGATAGTAGAGTTTGTGTTCTTGATTTTGGTTGATCTTGAAAGGATCATCTTGGTGGGTAGAATCCAGAGGTTGGTTTGTTTTTGGTCCAGTTTGTTTCAAGTGGCATCAGCGAAGTTTGAGCTGATCAGGAAGGACGAAGGCAGCCCAGGATCGTTAGAAGAGTTTTGTGGATAAGAGATGGAGGAATTTGAAATTTGAAGTCGAAGATTTGATTTTGGATAAGTTTTCTCCGATCAAAGGAGCTATAAGATTTGGTAAGACTGGGAGGCTAGCTTCGAGGTATATTGGATCTTTCTGTGTTCTTGTAAGGATAAGTGATTTGGTCTTCAGGCTTGAATTGCCAGTTTGGAAGACTGGGATTCAATGTGTTTCTCGTGTCTCTGAGGGAGTACATGTATGATCCATCATTGGTTGTGGAACCAGCAGTTAAGGAGGATTTGGTAGTTGAGCAGGACTTGGCTATGGTCTGATATCCGTTCAATTTTGTAGATCTAGATGAGTAGAAGTTCCATATCTAGTAGTGTAGATTGTTTGGATTCAGTAGAGCGAGTATTGCAGTGTTTATACCTGGGAAACTCTAGATAGTGTTAGGAAGGTCTATCCTGATTTGTGTCAGGATCATTAGATTTGTTTAATTGAGTGAATTGGTTGCTATGGTTGTTAGCATATGGTTGATAATATATTCTTGTGGTTTAAAATTAAAATCTTTGATGGGTTATTAAATTATCTTTGCTTTTAAATTTTGGAGACGAAATTCTTTTAAGGGGGAAGGAATGGATGACCCGAAATTTTAGGCAATATCAATTTAACAGTCTGTATTAATAATTAAATTGATTTGATAATTTTCTTTTATAATTTTGATTTAAACTAGCAAGTTTATTCTTTTAAAAGAAAATAAATATTTAATTAGTAAATTTTATCTTTAAGGCTAATAAAATGTTTTCTATTTATAATGTATATATATTTATATATATTGTAAATAGAAAAAGCTTTGGTTTGAATTTAACAAATAAAATCATGTTTTCAAATTCTAAAATATATTTTGGTAATTTGGAAATTATGATTAAATTTAATATAAAACTTTTGAAAGATTATTTAAATAAATAACCATATGGTTTTAAAATACTTAAGGTAAATGTTTAATTGTTTAAAATATATCTTAGCTTAAGTTTAAATTTAAATAAAATTAACATAAAGATTTGTTTTACTTTCTTTTTAAAATATTTCTTGTTAAATATGATTTGAAAATATATATAAAAGTTTAAAATACAATTCACAAACATATAAAACATATGATACATTAATTCATTTTGTAAAATAAGCAATTTATAAATAAGGAGATAATCTCTTTTATAAATTATTTAAAATTGACAAAATTGTTATTTTCAAACAATAATAATAATGTGTTTATATATATATATATAAATAGATTTTTAAGAAAATATGTAACAAGTCGATTTTTCGATGTCCGAAAGTCGACATCGATACGTCCACTGTATCAAATGCCGTAGAGTCGAATGCCGAAAAAAACGAACCGTTTGGGTTTAAGAAGAAGAAGATAGAAGAAGAAACAGAAACAATAACAGAACCTCACATTTCGCAGCGGGACAATATATAATAGATAAATGAATATCTTTAAAATAAAGGCACTATATTAGTTTATACATCACATTATCAGAGTGTTACAACAAAACAACGGAAAAGAAATATTATATACAAGTGACACGCCTCGCCATCCAGCTTGAACTCCAGATCTCCACATCATACTTCTTGACTTCGCTCGATAACCTAACTCTAGGCTGCCCATTAGAAAATTATAGGCACCCAGAGTTTAGAAAGGGAACCATAAACTCCAGGTCAGTCATGGGACAAGTGTGAGATCTTAAAAACAGTTATTTTCACAAAGAAAATAAAAAGAAATATGCTATGCTTTTGGAAAATGAAACTACCATAAGGCCTCCCACCACACACACAATGCAAACGCAGAATTGGAGGAGATTTCTCCTTATGATAGTCAAACATGCTTGATACGCAAATCCTTTTTTATATTATTATTAATGCATAGTGTGGAAAATATTTCGAAAGTATAATATTAATCTTAGCCAGCATACAACCATTATTGTGTGCCTACTATAGCTACCATCTAAACAGTAGTGACCACCATAAGTAAATGGCAGGTTATACAACTAAAACCGTACAAGACGCGTATTGGTGATTGGATTTCCAACAAATGGTCAGGCTAAGGAACTTTCTATTGCCACATGGGTACGTCTTTGGAGGGACGTCCCAAGAACCTTGTAAGTCTTTATGATGGATCGTGTAGTGTATATATGGAAGTATAAGCGACTAACTATGTAAGGTATCTAATATAAACTTAATAGATGATAATAGAAAAGTAAATGGAAATAATCACACCAGGATTTTATACTGGTTCGGACCTCCCGTCCTACGTCCAGTCCCGAAGCTCCTCTTCGGAATTCGACTATCAAACACCCTCACTTCGCCCGGAGGAATAGGCTTGGTTACGAAAGCCTGTTCTTATCAATTGTGTGTTCTATAACACGAATATTGACTATTAAGTACAAATGCTTCCAATATATATATATCTATAGGATATTAATTGAAGAATTATGTATGTATGGAAGAGTGAAATACAAATTTATGATTGCTAGAGATCAAGAATATATCAGAGTCAAAGAATAAAGAGCATAAGTTAGTAAGGTGAAATCATCTCTTGGATTCTTGATGCTATTTATAGCTGTAGAGGGATTCCTTGAGTAGTTGCATCCATTAACAAGTGTTCTATGTTCGCTTCTGATGATGATGAAGAGTTCCAGCGAAGAGGAGCGAAAGTGTCTTTTCAATTGTGACAGTTGTGCTTTGAATATCAACACCCGAGTTCAAAATCAGACGTCTGGAAAATGTTTCAGACGTCTGGCTCTTATATATTTTTTGTATATGGTTGCTATTCAAATGCCTGAGTACATTAACCAGATATCTGATTCTATCTGATTTGCGAACCAGAGGATTCAATCAGAAGTTTGGCTAGTGCACCCAGACGGCTGAACTCATGCATGTTGCTTTTCTTATGTCTGTGTCATTGCTCTTCTGATTCTATCGACTTGTAGCTTCTTGATACTTTCTTTGAGCCTTGTTCTTGTCTCTTTGGTGATGTTACTCTAACAATTACCTGTGGATAGAAATATATATGCATATTCGATTTCCATTGTATAGTTGTCGTCATCGAAATCATAGAATTGATTTCCTAACAATCTCCTCCTTTTTGATGATGACAACTATTCAATGTACTTATATATAAATTATAAATCTCCCCCTGAATATATGCTTATTCTTAACATTTTATAATTATACTTATATTTCTCCCTCTTTGGCATTATCAAAAAGAATTATAGATAATATAACCAATCGTCAAAACAAAAAGGAAAATTTCATTAATAATTCGTAAGTGATGGTGTACATAGATTTTGTCGAATTTACAAAAGTTGATATCAAAAAAAGCTAAAATCTATGATTCTCAAAATCTATGATTCCCAAAATCTATGATTCTGTTGGAGAAGCTTTATCTTGATCATCTTCCTTTGTTTCTTCTTTTTCAGAAGTGCTAGCCTTTGTAGGAGATGTCAAAGCTTGCTTAAGAGGTTCATCCTCATAGAGTTTGGAATGTTTTTTGCAGGAGGAGAAGGTACTGGGGTTGGCCAATCTTCAGAAGGTGGTGTTGGACCGCGAACCCGTTGTAGTACTTCTTTAAGAACCGACAAGACAGTCGAAAGAGATTCTTCAACTGTGGCTAGGCGTGTAGCAAATGACGTTTCGAAGTTGTCAATTCGCTTAGCCAAATTTTTTTCATTTTGAGATAGTATATATTGGTCTCGAAGGGTGAGATCTTGAACACTTTCATTTGGATTTGTATCCGTTCGAGTCTCCATAATCTTATTCTCTCCTGGATAATCAATTGGTGCAGGAGGAGGTGGAGTTGCTTCCTGACGTTGTTCCTCCTCTTGAGATGGTTCAATATGTGGTTGAGGAGGAGGCTCAATTTATCTAGATTGACGACTGTGCATCCAATCTTCAAAGGATATAAATTCTGGGGGAATTTCGGGTAGGTGCATAAGGGAGAAGAATTTGATGGAAGCATATTTAGGTGAGATTTCTTTGAAGGTCGATAGGTAGGATGGAATGTTATGTGCACGAAGAAGTCTCATAATACAAGTTAGGTAAATAATTGATGGCCATGATCGAGTCCAAAAAATGCTTGAGTTCGTCGAAGATGAATTTGGCCAAATTCACCCTTGTTCCACTAAATAGAGCGTACAGGGCTTTGTGCTCTAACTCGGTTATTTGCTCGTGGCTTCCCATTCGTGGAACAATGGTATTGATTATCATTCGAGTTAGGAGTCGAGCTTTTGGACGTAGATATTTGGAGGCAAATTTTGGCATTTCATCCTCCTAATACTGTACCGTGGCTTGAAGTGCATATAGGGAAGTTGTATAAATCTTCCCCTGTGTCAGAACATCCTAGGTTCTACCTATTATGTCAGGAGTTAGTCTAATCGTGTTTCCATACACACTAGACCAGAGCCAGTTATCTTCATCATCAGTGTTCCACACTGAAGTACTATCCAAATTCGCATAGAAAAGAAATATTGCTAATTGGTCGATTTGGATGTCATTAGGAGTGAATGAAATTAAGGTTTCCAACCCGGCATTTTCACACATTACATCCAAATCATACATTGGAAATTTGAGTAGATTATAAAATGGACCTGTATGAAGATTTTTCTTTTGGATATCTTCATACCTCTTGATTGAATGTGGTGCTCTATTCATCCACCTTTCAATCTGATCATCCGAGCAAACTTGAGGATTTAAAGATGATGTTGGTTGGTCTTTTTTTTCTTTTAGGAACCTTGGGATTCTTAGTTCGAGGAGGCATTATGATTTGATTTGCGTAAAGATGAAGTTTTTGAGAAAAAATCGTCTCTTGGGGGATCGAAGGTTTTAAAAAATTTGAGATAAAAGAAAATAATGATGTTATCTGGGCTAATTTAAAGAGTCGATTGAATTTCAGACGTCTGGATTGGAAATCAGACGTCTAGTTTGCCCTAAATTGGGTACAGTAGATAAATTCAGACGTTTGGTTTTTGGGTTAGACGTCTGATTTGTTTCGAATTTAAAAATTTGATAGTCAGAAAGTTTTACTAGACGCCTGGGTTGAAAAACAGACGTCTAGAAAATAATAATGTTGAAAAAATTTGCGGCAGAGAACTAATTCGGACTTCTGTGTCTAATTTCAGACGTCTGAAATTTTTTGATTTTTATTTTGAGCAAACAGAGTTAATTTTCAGACGTATGGGGCGTATATCAGACGTCTGACATATGCATAGTGCTTAAAAATTAGACGTATATCAGAGTGTCAAACGTCTGAGGTCCATATTCAGACGTCTGAAATAGGCAGTTTTCTAAAAACAGCCTAAAATTTGATAGTTTTGCTTATTTATCGATTCTCTATTTTATGAAAAAATTATCACTAATTGTTAACCATAGATACATATAATTACAAAAACAAATTATTTAAAAGGGGATGGAGTTTTATGATCTCCTGACTTGTTATCCTTCCATGGTTTAAGCATAGACCATATATTTCCACGTTCGTGAGTACTCGGGGAGGCAGAAAATCGTCTTGGTAAAGGATTCGAAGGAGTACGATACGAAGACGATGGATCCAAAGAACTACAAGGTTTTGAAAGTGGTTCATGGACATCTTTCTTCCTTGACGTACAAAACCTTATCGCTACTTGCTCTAAAAAGCTTAGCCATCATGCTATAACTTTTTGTTCAAAATATAGTTCTCGTTGTAGATCTATCTGTTGTTTCTGATAGTGATGAATTTTATCAATTTTCTCCTTTGTGTTAGGAGTAACAAACAGAGATCTTTTGGTCTTCTTGCTATTGGGGGTAAATCATGTGTGATATGAGGACCACCTATACGTCGGTTCCTGTTTTGCTATAAGTGTAGGAAGCCATTGTGGTGTATCAGCCGAGCTATCCATCATAGGTGTCGAGTTGGATATATAAGAGTTGTCAGAAGACATGGCTATATTTTGTTTCTTGAAGAAAATATGAATTGTGTGTTTATAGTTTTTCTTGTTATGTAACTGTTTATATATAAGTTGAAAAAATTATTATTAGAAAAACTAACTATCTAAAAATTAAAGGTTTAGAAGTTATTAATTATAATTTGTGGATAGTAAAATAAATTACTAATCATTACCTAAATAAAGCAGTGATTGTTTAAGGAAGAAGATCATGAAGTGAGCAAATTCCTAAATTCCGTCGGAGTTTAATAAAAGTTTGTTCATTCAGTGGTTTTGTAAAGATGTCTGCTATTTGATTTTCGGTATTTATGTATTCTAAAGAAATAGTTCCTTTTTCAACATTGTCTCGTAAAAAATGATGTCGTATAACTATATGCTTAGTTCGTGAATGATTGACAAGGTTTTTTGATAGATCTATAGCACTTGTGTTATCACAATATATTGGAGATTTGTTGATAATTTTACCAAAATCCGTAAGTGTTTGTTGCATGTATATCACTTGTGCACACGTCAGAGCTGCGGAGATATATTCGGCTTTACAAGTGGATAAAGAAACACAATTTTGCTTTTTGCTAAACCATGAAACTAATGATTATCCGATAAAGTGACAAGTCCCACTAGTACTCTTACGATCTGTTCTACATCCACCGAAATCCGCGTCTCTATATGAAACTAGTTCAAATGATGATCCTTTAGGGTAAAACAAACCATAATCTCTAGTACTAGATAGATAACGTAAAATATGCTTAACAGCTCTTAGATGAGATTCTTTTGATTTTGCTTGAAATCGAGCACAAAGGCATATACTTATCATAATATCGGGTCGACTAGCCATCAAATTAAGTAAAGAACCAATCATGCTACGATATAATTTTTCATCAAAATCTTTTCCACTACCATCCTTTTCTAAGTGAACAGTGGTACTCATTGGTGTTGGTTTGCTCGAAGTTTTATCCATTTCAAAACGATGTAATAGATCATTACAATATTTTTCATGATAAATAAAAATTCCATTTTCAAGTTGTTTTATTTGTAAACCTAAGAAGAAATTTAATTTTCCTATATGTGACATTTCAAATTCATTTTTCATAATATTTGAAAATTGATCACGTAGATTTTCGTTGGTTGAACCAAAAATGATATCGTTAACATAAATTTGTACAACTAAAATATCATTTTTTTAATAAATAAAGTTGTATCTATTTTGCCTATTTGAAAACCAGATGTAATTAAACGATTTTTAGGACATTCGTATCATGCTCGTGTAGCTTGCTTTAATCCATATAATGCTTTGTGTAATTTAAAAACATGATCGGGATATTTTTCGTGAACAAATAATAGGGGTTATTCTACATATACTTTATCTTTAATAAAACCGTTTAAAAAAGCACTTTTGACATCCATTTGAAATAATTTAAAATTGTGATGAGCTGCAAAGGCGAGTAATATACGAATGGCCTCTAATCTAGCTACTGGAGCAAAGGTTTCGTCATAATCGATACCTTCTTCTTGATTATAGCCTTGAGAAACTAAACGTGCTTTATTTCTAACAATATTTCCATTCTCGTCTGCATTGTTTTTAAATACCCATTTTGTTCCTATAACCGATCGTTCTTCAGGTCTTGGTGCTAATTCCCAAACATTATTACGTTCAAATTGATTTGATTCTTCTTTCATAGCGATTATCCAAAAATTATCATTTGAAGCTTCTTTATAATTTTCTGGCTCAATATTTGACACGAATGCTATATGGCTTAATTGATTAAGTTGACTTTTAGTTGCTCTAGAATTGAGATCTCCAATGATATTATCTCTTGGATGATTCTTAAGAATTCTAGGGGATGATATCAAAGTGTTATTTTGCACATTTGTTTCATTGTTAATAGAATTTGTTAGTGGAATAATTTCTTCTTCATTATTAGTATGCTGATTAAAAAGATTTTCGTCAAACGAAAAATGTAAACTTTCTTCAATGGTATTGTTTCGTTTTAAAAATTCTATATGCTTTGCTATGATCCGAATATCCAACAAAGATACCTTTATCGGCCTTCGGGTCAAATTTTCATAAGTTATCTTTTGTATCTAATATAAAACATTTTGAACCAAAAGTTTAAAAATATGATACTTCAGGTTTTCTTCCAAAGAATATTTGAAAACAAGTTTGTTTAGTCATAGGACGTATAGTTACTCGATTCAATACATAACAAGCTGTAGCAATAACTTCTGCCCAAAAGTGTTTTGGTAAACCACTACTATATAATAATGTTCGTGTGCATTCTTATAACGTTCGATTTTTTCTTTCTATGACACCATTTTGTTGAGGTGTGCAAGAAAAAGAAAAATTATGACTTATTCCTTTTTTATTACAAAAATTAGTAAATAGATCGTTTTAAATTCTCCTCCGCGATCACTTCGAATATTTTTAATTTTTAAGTCCATTTGTGTTTTATTTCTTTTAGTGAATATCTTAAACATACCAAAAGTATCGCTTTTATGTTTAAAAACCAAAGTCCATGTATTTCTTGAAAAATCATCAACTATTACGAAAACATATTTATTGTGATTTATAGTTCGTATTTGTGTTGGTCCAAATAAATCTAAATGTAATAATTCTAATGGTTTTTTTTGTAGAAATATTATTTTTAGATTTAAAAGAGCTTTTCTTTAGTTTTTCAATTTGACAATCGTCACATAAATTTTCTACTTTGTAATTTATTTTAGGTAGACCTCTAATTAGCTCATATTTTGCCAAATAATAATATTTTTAAAATTGATGTGACAAAATTGTTTATGCCATAACCATGGATCATCATGTTTGGCAGTTAAACATAAATTTTAATTTTTATTTATATTCATGCTTAATACATATTTTTGTTTCTAAAGCCTTCAAATACAAGTTGTTTGTTATTATCGAAAATATTACATCTATCTTTTTCAAAAATCTATTTGAAAACCATTATCGCATAATTGATTAATACTTAGTAGGTTGTGTTTTAGATTTTCTATTAATAAAACGTTAGAAATAATAGGAGGGTTAGAAATACCAGAGTTGATGACTTCTCCAATGCCCAGGACATATCCTTTTGAGTTATCTCCAAAGGTTACCGTTCCACCATCGATGTATGTTATATTTGATAACATTTTTGAATTTCCTGTCATATGCTTGGAACATCCGCTATCTAGTATCCATTTCTTCTTATTTTTTATTTTGGGTACCTCATTAGTTTGTGCCATAAAACACACATTAGCTTGTTCTTCGTCAATATCGCTATCACTTTCAGATGATGAAAAATCCGAATCATCCCAAGTTACTTTGAAAGCCTTCTTCTTTTTGAATTTTTAAATTTTTTTCTTTTTATCATTATTGAGTTTGGGGCAATCATTCTTCATATGTCTGTATTGGTCACATTCATAGCACTTGATTTGAGAGAGGTTTGTTGTGTTGGACTTTCCTTCTTTTTGGAATTTGGTCATTTTCTAAATTTCTTGAATCTATTATAATTCTTGGCAATGAAGACTATCTCATCTTCATCTAAATCAGAGTCATCATTTTTTGTTGCTGGGAATGCTATGTTCTTCTTCGTCGAATTTAATTCTTTTCGTGCCTGCAAATTAGCTTCTTAGGACATTAAATTTTCTATCAACTCTTCAACTTTGAGAGTAGAGATATCATTAGCTTCTTCAATAGCTAATACCTTCCTTTCCCAATTCGAAGTTAAAGAGTTGAGTATTCAAGAAAATAAATCAAAATAAGTAAACTTAACTCCTAATGCCATTAGATCACGTTGGATAGTTTGAAATCTAAAATACATGTCAACAATAGTTTCATTTTGCTTCATTTTGAATGGCGAGAATTGATTTTGCAAAATTGAAATCTTAGTTTGTTTGACCTTTGTTGTACCTTCGTGTGTAATTTGTAAGGTACGCCAAATGTCAAATGCAGTTGTGCATAACATGACATGTGAAAATTCATTTTTATCTAGAGAGCGAAATAAAACATTCATAGCTTTAGCATTGTTTGATGCTAAGGTCTTTTGTTCATCAGTCCATGTGTTCGCCTACTAGTAGTAGGCGCTTCATATTTATCTTGTGTCGCTGACCAAATTTCTAGAACATTAGCTTCCATAAAAATACTCATACGTGTTGACCAATATGCATAGTTAGATCCATTAAAAAGTGGGGGTCGTGTTGTGGATTGTCCTTCTTGAAAAATACTTGCCATATTAAAGTGATTCAAAAACGTGTTACTGTTCTTTGATCAAACCTTGCTTTGATACCAATTGTAAGTCTTTATGATGGATTGTGTAGTGTGTGTGTGTCTATATATATATATATATATATATATATATATATATATATATGCAAGTATAAGTGACTAGCTTTGTAATGTATCTAATATAAACTTAATTGATGATAATAGCAAAGTAAATGGAAATAATCACACCAGGATTTTATACTGGTTTGGATCTCCCATCCTACGTCCAGTCTCGAAGATCCTCTTTGGAATTCGACTCTCAAACACCCTCAGTTCGCCGGGAGGAATAGACTTGGTTACAAAAGCTTGTTCTTGTCAAGTGTGTGTTCTATAACACGAATATTGACTATTAAGTACAAGTGCTTCCAATATATATCTATAGGATATTAATTGAAGAATTATGTATGGAAGAAATACAAATGTATGATTGCTAGAGATCAAGAATATATCAGAGTCAAAGAATAAAGAGCATAAGTAAGTAAGGTGAAATCTTCTCTTGGATTCTTGATACTATTTATAGCGGTAGAGAGATTCCTTGAGTAGTCGCATCCATTAACAAGTGTTTTATGATCGCTTCTAATGGTGATGAAGAGTTGCAGCGAAGAGGAGCGAAAGTGTCTTTTCAATTGTGACAGTTCTGCTTTGAATATCAACACCCGAGTTCAAAATCAGACGTCTAGAAAATGTTTCAGACGTCTGGCTCTTATATATTTTTTGTATATGGTTTCTTTTCAGACGTCTGAGTACATTAACCAGACGTCTGATTCTGTCTGAATTGCGAACCAGAGGATTCAATCAGACGTCTGGCTAGCGCACCCAGACGTCTGAACTTGTGCATGTTGCTTTTCTTGTGTCCGTGTCATTGTTCTTCTGATTCTATCAACTTGTAGCTTCTTTATACTTTCTTTGAGTCTTGTTCTTGTGTCTTTGGTGATGTTACTCTAACAATTACCTGTGAATAGAAATATATATGCATATTCGATTTTCATTGTATAGTTGTCGACATCGAAACCATAGAATTGATTTCCTAACAAACTTAACCGGATCTCTGACAACATAAGGCCAAGTTACCTCTATAACTAGGTAACTACTACACGAGTATGACATCCCCCAGTCGTTTGCGTCCTTTATCCGAGGATCCTCAACCACAAAGCAATAACCACAAAGTAATAAATTTGCAGCAACCACATAAGTTAAGTAACTGGACTCCATACCATGATACCACCCTTTTCCAGAAGGAAATGACATGCCCTAAAGGGCGCGACCCACATGACCTTGCCGCATTCTTCCTATTTCGACCATTTCCAGGGCGCGAGGTCCGACGAAATCTCGTCCACAAAACTACATTTTTCACAAAGCCATGCTTCGATCAACAAATGATCAGCAGCACTTCTATGCCACATTACCAAATTGGGAATGTATCACTAGTAATCATCAACTACATAGCCTCTGAGCTCGTACGTCTTAGAGAAGGGTGTTAAGCTTAGAGAATAAATTCTCCACCACCAACAGAAATGTATTTGATAGAAACCAGCTTTACATCTCAAAGTGTAACGTCAGATACACATCCATAAAAGTTCATTCTAGGATCGAACGGAACCGAAGGCACTTCAAAAGAAGTCTTTGCAATCGAGATATTCACTAATCACGTCCGGAATCCCCATCAAAATGGGTGATAAATTCTCTATACCGGAGCAACCCAGTGTAGAGACATTCGACAGGTAATCGTTTCGTTTTTTAAAATACCCGTCTTCAACACCATCTTCGAATGCAATCCCATTTCATGGTATCATTATTCGGAATGGGTTTTATGACACAAATCCTCTCCCGGCTAAACCAAATAACGAGCGCTTATTTTTAAAATAAGTGTTACATTCAGATTTCAAAAAAATCACAACAAATTTCCACTTTGATCTTTTTATACAAAAGATCCATCACTATCACAAAGATTCGATGTGGTTTTCGAATATCCATTTGGAATCTGACCCCGGTCGCATCAAAATTCAAACGTCGTTTAAGGGCCAATATTGATAGTCGGTTATTTAACTATCAATCAACATTCACAACAATCACCGGATTTAAATAATTTTTCCCAATTATTTATTTTCAAAATATCTTTGCAAGATATAACTTTAAGAAAACAAATTTCAAATCACTTTTCACCTTTCAATCTTTTGAAAACAAATTTCAAATCACTTTTCACACTTCAGTCCTTTGAAAAAAAATTCAAATCACTTTCCTCGTGTGGAATAAATTTCCAAATATATATTTAATTCAACTGAAAATTTTTCGAGTTCAAATACTTTAAAAATAATTTAAAACACTAATCCAAAATATACTTGGAAACATTTAAAATAAAACTATTTTAAAACACTTGCTTAAATATTAGTTATGAAAATATTATACTAATATCTCATATAAACTTAAGTCCAAAATAATTTTAAAATAAAATTATTAGATAGAGTGTAATTATTTAAATAACCATTTTTTAATCAAATATCAATTAAATCTTTAAATAATCACTTCTATAACTAATTAAATAAATCTTTTACTTTAAAGATTTAAAAACAACTTAAGAAATAATTTCTCCACAAACATTCTATTTAAAACCAACTTCAAAACTTTTAATTTTGAAAGCTACTTAAAAAAAACATACTCGGATTTCCAAGGAAAATGCACCTTCCATTTCAAAATGGACCATTTAAATCAATAAATAAATTCTTCTTGATTTATCTCAATTTATATTCCAAATCCGCAAATTTCTTTCCACACTTTAAAAATAAATCAATATCTATTTTTAAAAACAAATTCCCTTTCCTTTTTAAATTCCCATTGTTAATTTAAATTTTCAAATATCCACCGATATACGATTTTCAAATTGATTCCGAAAATCATTTCCAAACACCAAATCAATTTCCAAATTGATTTCCAATTTTATTTTAAATACCAAATCAAATTCCAAATTGATTTCTAAATTATTTCAAACGCCAAATCGATTTGCAATTGATTTCGCAAAGATTTATTTTTTAAACACCAAATCAATTTTTCGAATTTATCTCTAAATTTATTTTCTCTTAAAATAAATTCCTTTATCTCTTCCAAACTATTTAAAATCTGAATTTTAAATAAATTCTTCAATTAAGAAATATTACTCATAAACCATTTAGTAAAATCTTTTCCCATATTTTGGAATTTATTCAATAGGATTTTACTATAGATTTTCTTGTTAAATTTCAAAAATCCAATTTTATTTATTTTCAGTATCCTACGATGCCAAAAATATATTTCGGCTAAACTATAGCCTTCAACGATTTCAATCACAAATATAATCATACACAGATCATAAATAAATCAACACACAATATCGAAATAAATTCAATTATTTGAGGAATCCAGTTGGATCCCTCCAATCTATTTCTCTGCATCCACAGACGTTAGCACAATAATTAAATACCAATTCTACTTCGAGGTGGAATGTCGCGGTATATGGGATTTATAAAGTATCAGCCGCTATCATGCGGCGCATGGAGTCTAAACCATTACAAAACTGATAATAGTTTATCATCCAAGCACACAATCAACAATTTTAATTTAACTATTTAAAATTAAACTGGAAATTCCAAGTGAGTGAGAAGATCTCACCTTTGCTTTTTATTTTGCAATCCAATCCAATCGTGACTTTTTCTTCATAGTATTAGACCTTGTATAAACAATTTATACAATTATTAATATTCGAGCCAATCGAACAATTCGATTTTCATTTGGTAATTTTAGTTATCCAATGATTTCATTTCAAACCAATTTCTTTTAAATAAATTTATTAAAAATTAAATTTTAAACTGAATTTTCCTTTAATAAATTATTTTATCTAATAAATTAAATTTCTAACAAATCTTCTTTTACAAATTATTTTAGTGATTAAAATAAATTTTAAATAAGCTAATTTAAAAAAAAATTGCCTTAAAATTTTAGATATAATTTATTTTATTTTCTAATTAACAGAAGCAGTGGATAACTCCCTTTACGTTTTCTGCAAATTATAAATACATACATACATATATATATATATATTTCATTAATACAAATGAATAAATAAATAAAAATTATCTTACTGTCGCAGACTCAACAGGCTGCTCGAACACTCGACTACAATACTCGAGACTACTGCCTCGTCGTACAACATCCCAAAGTCAAGCCGTGATTCACTTAAACGCCACCAGTGATGCTTTTGCATGCCCACTTCGACGAACTACTGGTCGCTGCTACAACAAAGATCGTCGGTGCTTCTTCCCTCGATCGATATCCTTCAAAGATCACGCGTCGCCCTCGTACGCGCGCGCAAGCGATAGTCGACGCAGCCATCCCCTCTGTCGATAATGAAGTTGGCCTCGATCGCCACCGAAGAACGCTCGTTCCTAGTCCATGTTTCAATCGATTCGACTCGATTTGGGGAAATTCGATCTGAAGGTGATTTTAACGGCCATTGATGATTTTGATTTTTAAAAGATGCGCGGCCATTCATTCTTTTGTTTTGAAAAAGGGGGATTTCTATTTGTTTTAACGAGATAGGCATCGTATTTTTATTTTTTTATTTTATTTTAAACAAACGCGTGTTAAGATGAAGGACACGTGCTAAGAATTCTACATGTTTTTATGTAGAGTCTTTCCACAATATTTTAATGCATCAACCTTGTTTAAAATTTGAATTTAAATTTAAATTCAAATCGTCACAATTATGCAACTCAAAATCTCGATCTTCAATCGAGGCGTGCCGCCAGGCGTTTATAATGTTAAATCTCTATTTTGAACGCAATGAAAAAGGTTCCGAGGCCAATTCGATCGTATGGAGAAAATAGTTTTTTGAACCCAGTTATTAAATTAAATTTCAATATAATTTTCAACGCGTTTACTCATCGTACGACTAGATGACAATTCCAACACCGCGAAAATTGAAATATGATAATAATACAATATTACGGATCCAATGGAACAGATTTCACCAAATTTCGAGACTGTGCTTCGGAAGGCTATTTTTAAATATCGATTTAAATAATATAAATTTCAGTGCTGAACAAAACAGTTTTCAAATTCAACTCTGAATCTTCTATTATCTTCAGTGTTATCAATACAAATTTTCTAAGCCTTTGAAATATTTAATCAGCTTAAAATTGAAGATTCAAATTTTTACCCAATTACAATAAATTAAATTCAAAAATTTAATTGCCAAATTCATAGTTATATTTGAAATTCAAGTTAAAATAACTTCCAAAACTTAAAAATCAATTAAAATCTCAATTTCAAATGTTCAAAATTCAGGGTCGTCACATTCTTCCCCCCTCAAAAGAATTTCATCTCGAAATTACTAGCTAAGAAGAACGATCCTTAACCCGTTTATCATTTTTCCAAAACCAAACAGTTTTACCACCTTGCCAAATTAAATCTTTTTATTTAAGACCCATCATTACTTCAACCAATTCTTCAAATTCAACCATAAGTTCCAAACAACGTTGCTTTCTCTAACAATTCAAATTTAAATTTAAATTCAAATTTTAAACTTTCAAAATTTTCTCAAAATTTTTCTAACTCCCTAAATTTTCGAAATTTTTTGCCAGCGTCTCCTTTGCACAGCTAGCTCGGTACGACTATAAATGCCACAACCAGCCCCCAGATTTCAAAAGAAAACGAAAAGCCAAGCGGCTAGACAAGTAAGTCCTCAAATTTCATACTGAAATTTAAATACATACCTTTTTCGAGCAATTCAAATTATCTTCGAAATCAAAAATCCAATTCCATTTTCCTTTAACACACCTGTATATCATGCTTATCATTTTGTGCATTTCTTTTCAAAAGTTGGAATAATTATTTCATTCATATCTGTATGATGTACATATATCATTCGCATGCAATAATCAAATTCGACCGCTCACTCGATCACACAATTTCACTTTCGAACTAGTATCGTCCACCCGACTTCCTAGTGTGGACTTAGATCTGGTTTCTTGATCACAATCCGTCATTCTCCTTGCATAGCCGTAAACTATGATAAGGAATTTCCAAAGTCAACCAAAAATCCATATCCAGGTTCGTCGTCGAAAATCGAGTAAAAAATCCCAATTTGGATCGATATAACTATCTCGAAATTCTATGCTCGAATTCTGGTTCAAATCGCAATGCGAATAAAATAATATAAGTACATTCTACGCATTAATTTCTATTGATTATTAGCTATATCAATTTTCTTTTCTATTATTCACATTGACTTTTATTTCTATAAACTTATTCACAATCGCCATTTCATAATTTCCAGTTTAATCTTCATTCACTTATTAGCTTAGAATATATTTTTCCAATTCCAAATTTTTCTCAAGAATTTCACCATTTGTCTCTTAAGTCCAATAAATATTTCATATAACTTTTTATATTTATTCTTCACTTCACCATTGGAGTTTATAACTTCTTATATTTAAAATGGATTTCAAATTCCATATGAATTCAATTTATATTTCATTTATAAATATTGAATTCAATTCATCTCAGACCATATTTATTTGATCATTCCTTCAATTAGTTTCACTTACCAATTTTATTTTAATACTTCGCTTTGTTTATCACAAATCAAATTCAATTCTAATTCCAGTTCCATTTACTACAAATTCGAAATGAATTTCAGCATTCAATTTCACTTCCATTTACTTGCAATTGTAAATTTATTTATTCATTCACAATTTTTTTCCCACCTTAATAAATTTTATTCCATAACTATTTTTATCAGATTCCAAAGTCTTTTCAATATTTCAAAATTATTTTTTAAATCAATTCAAATTAACCTTTGAATTTCCAAAACCAACCCCAGTTTTCCAAACAACTTCAAATTTTAAATAATTTGGCAGCAATTCCTCTCTTGGAAACTCGAAAATGAACATCGATGATGCTGAAGTCATCACCGAAGTTATTTTCCAGCGACCGAAAAGAGTTTAGTGCTTTTATCCTTTCAAGAACATTTTTTTTCCAAAACCTTTGAAAATTATTTTCAAACTAAAAAGGAATTTAAACTTTTCCAAATCTCTAAAGCTTCAAATCCTTTCAATTTCTTTTTAAATATTTCTCTGGAATTCTACTTAAAACTATAAATCACATTTACAATTTATTACAAAATCCCGTTTGTATATGAATTTATTTCTTAGCTTTTTATTATGATTTCAATTTATTATTCAATAATCAATGATAAAAATTTATATTATCACCTCCTAACATCCAAGCAACCATATACTATAAAATTTAATGGAAAATCATTTCTTTTCTATACAAAAATAGTTTGGGTAAAATTATTTCATTTACCCGATTTTAAAAAAATACTGTGTCTGTTTATCTTGTTAAAGAGTTTAGAAACCCCTATTGACACAGTTGGCCAAACTACACCGACCAGAATCTATAAACAATTAACCGATAAGTAAACATAATATAAAACAATTTTTATATTCATTAACAAATACGCGCTCATATCTATTAATACACTCACACTCATTCTAGAGTACTACTAACTCTATCTCTAACGAGCAATCCCCACCAAAGCTAAGGTTGTCGCTTAACCAAATGCTCTGATGCCACATTTGTAACGACCCGATTTTTCGATGCCCGAAAATCGACATCGATACATCCATTGTATCAAACGCTGCACAGTCGAATGCCCAAGAAACGAACCATTAGGGTTTAAGAAGAAGAAGATATAAGAGGAAACAGAAAGTTTAACAGAATCTCATATTTCGCAGTGGGACAATATATAATACATAAATGAATATCTTTAAAACAAAGGCACTATATTAGTTTACACAATGTATTATCAGAGTGTTACAACAAAACAGCAGAAAAGAAATATTATATACAAGTGATACGCCTCGCCATCCAGCTTGAACTCTATATCCCCATAGCATACTTCTTGACTTCACTCGACAACCTGGCACTAGGCTGTCAGTGTGGAAAATTATGGGCACCCAGAGTTTAGAAAGGGAACAATAAACTCCAGGTAAGTCAAGGGACTGTTGTGAGATCTTAAAAAAAATTATTTTCATAAAGAAAATAAAAATAAATCCGCTATGATTTTGGAAAATGAAACTACCATAAGGCCTCCCGCCACACACACAATGAAAACGCAGAATTGGAGGAGATTTCTCTTTATGATAGTCAAACATGCTTGATACGCAAATATTTTTTAATATTATTATTAATGCATAGTGTGGAAAACATTTCGAAAGTATAATATTAACCTTCGCCAGCATACAACCATTATTGTATGCATACTATAGTTACAATCTAAACAGTGGTGACCACCATAAGTAAATCGCAGGTTATACAACTAAAACCGTACAAGGCGCGTATTGGTGATTGGATTTTTAACAAATGGTCAGCCTAAGGAACTTCCTATTGCCACATGGATACGCCTCTGGAGGGATGTCCCAAGAACCTAACTGGATCTCTACCAACACAAGGTCAGGTTACCTCTATAACTAGGTAACTACTACACGAGTATGCTATCCCTCGGTCGTTTGCGACCTTTATCCGAGGATCCTCAACCACAAAGCAACAACTACAAAGTAATAAATTTTCAGCAACCACATAAGTTAAATATCTGGGCTCCATACCATGATACCACCCTTTTCTAGAAGGAAGTGACATACCCTAAAAGGCACGACCCTTATGACCTTGCCGCATTTTTCCTATTTCGACCATTTCCGGAGTGTGAGGTCCGACGAAGTCTCGTCCACAAAGCTACACTTTTCACAAAGCCATGCTTCGATCAGCAGCACTTCATATGCCACATTACCAAATTGGGAATGTATCACTAGTAACCATCAACTACACAACCTCTGAGCTCGTACGTCTTAGAGAAGGGTTTTAAGCTAAGAGAATAAATTCTCCGCCACCAACAGAAATGTATTTGATAGAAACCAGCTTTACATCTCAAAGTGTAACGTCAGACACACATCCATACAAGTTCATTTCGGGATCGAACGGAACCGAAGGCACTTCAAAAGAAGCCCTTGCAATCTGGACATTCACTAATCACGTTCGGAATCCCCATCACAAAAGGTGATAAAATCTCTATACTGGAGCAACCCAGTGCAGAGACATTCGACAGGTTATCCTTTCGTTTTCGAAAATACCCAGTTTTCAACACCACCTTCAGATGCAATCCTATTTCGTCGTATATTATTCGGAATGGGTTTTATGACACAAAGTCCTCTCCCCTTAATCCAAATAACGAGCGCTTATATTAAAAATAAGTGTTACATTCAGATTTCAAGAAAATCACAACAAATTTCCACTTTGATATTTTTAAACAAAAGATCCATCACTATCACAAAGATTCGATGTGGTTATCGAATATCCATTTGGAATTCGACCCCCGGTCGCATCAAAATTCAAACATCATTTAAGGGCCAATATTGATAGTCGGTTGTTTAACTACCAATCAATATTCACAACAATCACCAGATTTAAATAATTTTCCCCCAATTATTTATTTTCAAAATATCTTTGCAAGATATAATTTTAAGAAAATAAATTCAAATCACTTTTCACCTTTCAATCTTTTGAAAACAAATTTCAAATCACTTTTCACACTTCAGTCCTTTGAAAAAAAAATTCAAATCACTTTCCTCCTGTGGAATAAATTTCCAAATATTTATTTAATTCCACTGAAAATTTGCAGAGTTCAAATACTTTAAAAATAATTTAAAACATTTATCCAAAATATACATGGAAACATTTAAAATAAAACTATTTTAAAACACTTGCTTAAATATTAGTTATGAAAATATTATACTAGTACCTCATATAAACTTAAGCCCAAAATAATTTTAAAATAAAATTATTAGATTGAGTGTAATTATTTAAATAACCATTTTCTAATCAAATATCAATTAAATCTTTAAATAATCACTTCTATAACTAATTAAATAAATCTTTTACTTTAAAGATTTGAAAACACCTTAAGAAATAATTTCTCCACAAACATCCTTTTTAAAATCCAACTTCAAAACTTTTAATTTTGAAATCTACTTTAAAAAAAACATACTCGACTTTCTAGGGAAAATACACCTTCCATTTCAAAATGGACCATTTAAATCAATAAATAAATTCTTCTTGATTTATCTCAATTTATATTCCAAATCCACATATTTCTTTCGACACTTTAAAAATAAATCAATATTTATTTTGAAAACAAATTTCCCTTTCCTTTTTAAATTTCCGTTATGAATTTAAATTTCCAAATATCCATGATATACGGTTTTCAAATTGATTTCGAAAATCATTTCCAAACACCAAACCAATTTCCAAATTGATTTCCAATTTTATTTTAAATACCAAATCAAATTCCAAATTGATTTCTAAATTTATTTCAAACACCAAATAGATTTTCGTATTGATTTCCCAAAGATTTAATTTTTAGACACCAAATCAATTTCTGAATTTATTTCTAATTTTATTTTCTTTTAAAATAAATTTCTTTTCTCTTCCAAACTATTTAAAATCTGGATTTTAAATAAATTCTTCAACTATTAAGCAAACCCATTTAATAAAATCTTTTCCCATATTTTGGAATTTATTCAATAGGATTTTACTGTAGATTTTCTATTTAAATTAAAAAATTCAATTTTATTTATTTATGGCATCATACGATACCAAAAATATATTTCGGCTAAACTATAGTCTCCAACGATCTCAATCACAAATATAATCATTCACAGATTATAAATAAACCAACACATAATATCGAAACAAATTCAATTGTTTGAGGAATCCAGTTGGATCCCTCTAACCTGTTTTCCTGCATCCACAGACATTAGCACAACAATTAAATTCCAATTCCACTTCGAGGTGGAATATCGCGGTATATGGGATTTATAAAATATCATCTACTATTATGCGGCGCATAGGGTCTAAACCAATATAACTTATAATAATTTATCATCCAAGCACACATCAACAATTTTAAATTTAACTATTTAAAATTAAACTGGAAATTCCAATTGAGTGAGAAGATCTGACCTTTGCTTTTTATTTTGCAATCCAATCCAATCCAATCCCGACTTTTTCTTCATAGTATTAGACCTTGTATAAACAATTTATACAATTATTAAAATTCGAATCAATCGAACAATTCAATTTTCATTTGGTAATTTTAATTATCCAATGATTTCATTTCAAACCAATTTATTTTAAATAAATTTATTAAAAATTAAATTTTAAACTAAATTTTCCTTTAATAAATCATTTTATCTAAAAATTAAATTTCTAACAAATCTTCTTTTACAAATTATTTTAGTAATTAAAATAAATTTTAAATAAGCTAATTTAAACAAAATAAATTACCTTAAAGTTTTAGATCTAATTTATTTTATTTTCTAATTAACAGAAACAGTGGATAACTCCCTTTACGTTTTCTTCAAATTATAAATACATATATATATATATATATATTTCATTAATATATATAAATAAATAAATAAAAATTACCTTACTGCCGCAGACCCAACAGGCTGCTCGAACACTCGACCACCATAATCGAGACTATTGCCTTGCCGTACAACACCCCGAAGTCACGCTGTGAATCACTCGAGCACCACCAACAGTGCCTCTACATGCCTACATCGACGAACCACTGGTTGCTGCTACAACAAAGATCGTCGGTGCTTCTTCCCCCGATCGATATCCCTCAAAGATCAAGTGCCGCCCCTCATACGCGCGCAGGCGATGGTCGATGCAGCCATCCCCTCTGTCGATAATGAAGTCGGCCTCGATTGCCATCGAAGAATGCTCGTTCCCAGACCGTGCTTCACTAGATTCTACTCGATTTGGAGAAATTCGATCTGAAGGTGATTTTAATGGCCATTGATGATTTTGATTTTTAAAAGATGCGAGGCCATTCATTCTTTTGTTTTGAAAAGGGGGGATTTCGATTTGTTTTAACGAGATAGGCATCGTATTTTTATTTTTTTATTTTATTTTAAACGAACGCGTGTTAAGATGAAGGACACGAGCTAAGAATTCTATATATGTTTATGCAGAGTTTTTCCACAATATTTTAATGCAACAATCTTGTTTAAAATTTGAATTTAAATTATATTCAAATCGTCACAATTACGCAACTCAAAATCTCGATCTCCAATCGAGGTGTGCCGCCAGGCGTTTATAATGTTAAACCCCTATTTCTAACGCAATGAAAAATGTTCCGAGGCCAAATTCGATCGTATGGAGAAAATAACTTTTTGAACCCAGTTATTAAATTAAATTTCAATATAATTTTCAGTGCGTTTACTCACCGTACGGCAAAAGAACAATTCCAAACACTGCAAAATTGAAATTCGATAATAATACAATATAACAGATCCAATGGAACTGGTTTCGTCGAATTCCGAGACTGTGCCTCAGAAGGTTATTTTTAAATATCGATTAAAACAATATAAATTTCAATACTGAAAAAACAATTTTCAAATTCAACTCTGAAGCTTCTATTATCTTCAGTGTTATCAATACAAATTTTCTAAGCCTTTGAAATATTTTTAATCAGCTTAAAACTGAAGATTCAAATTTTTACCCAATTTCAATAAATTAAATTCAAAAATTTAATTGCCAAATTCATAGTTATATTTTAAATTCAAGTTAAAATAATTTCCAATATTTAAAAATCAAATAAATATCTCAATTTCAAATGTTCAAAATTCAGGGTCGTCACATTCTTCCCCCCATAAAAGAATTTCGTCACGAAATTACTAGTTAAGAAGAATGATCCTTAACCCGTTTATCATTTTCCCAAAACCAAACAGTTTTACCAACTTGCCAAAATAAATCTTTTTATTTAAGACCCATCATTACTTCAACTAACTCTCCAAATTCAATCATAAGTTTCAAACAACATTGTTTTCTTTAACAATTCAAATTTAAATTTAAATTCAAATTTTAAACTTTCAAAATTTTCTCAAAACTTTTCTAACTCCCTAAATTTTCGAAAAATTTCGCCAGTGTCTCCTTTGCATGGATAGCTCGGTACGACTACAAATGCCACAACCGGCCCCTAGATTTCAAAAAGAAAACAAAAAGCCAAGCGGCTAGACAAGAAAATCCTCAAATTTCATACTGAAATTTAAATACGTACCTTTTTCGAGCAATTCAAATTATCTTCAAAATCAAAAATCCAATTCCATTTTCCTTTAACACACCTGTACATCCTGCTTATAATTTTGCGCATTTATTTTAAAAAGTTGGAATAATTATTTCATTCAAATCCATGTGATGTACATATATCATTCGTACGCAATAATCAAATTCCATCGCTTACTCGATCACACAATTTCACTTCCGAACTAGTCTCATCCACCCGACATTCTAGTGCGGACTCAGATCTGGTTTCTTGATCAAAAACCATCATTCCCCTTGCATAGTCGTAAACAGTGATAGAGGATTTCCAGAATCAACCAAAAATCCATATCCAGGCTCGTCGTCGAAAATCGAGTAAAAAATCCCAACTCGAGTCGATATAACTATCTCGAAATTCTGCGCTCGAATTCTGGATCGAATCGTTATGCGAATAAAATAATATACGTACATTCTACGTATTAATTTCTATTGATTATTAGCTATATAAATTTTTTTTATTATTCACAATGATTTTCATTTCTATACAATTATTCACAATCGCCATTTCACAATTTCCAGTTTAATCTTCATTCACTTATTAGCTTAAAATATTTTTTTCCAATTCCAAATTTTTCTTAATAATTTCACCATTTGTCTCTTAAGTCCAATAAATATTTCATATAACTTTTTATATGTATTCTTCAATTCACCATTGGAGTTTATAACTTCTATATTTAAACTGGATTTCAAATCCATATGAATTCAATTTATCTTTCATTTATAAATATTGAATTCAATTCATCTCAGACAATATTTATTTGGTCATTCCTTCAATTAGTTTCACTTACTAATTTTATTTCAATACTTTGCTTTGTTTATCACAAATCAAATTCAATTCTAATTCCAGTTCCATTTACTACAAATTCGAAATGAATTTCAATTTCACTTTCGTTTACTTGCAATTGTAAATTTATTTATTCATTCACAATTTATTTCCCAGCTTAATAAATTTTATTCCATAACTATTTTTATCAGATTCTTGAGTCTTTTCAACATTTCAAAATTATTTTTGAAATCAAAACAAATTATCCTTTGAATTTCCGAAACCAATCCCTGTTTTTCAAACAACTTCAAATTTTAAATAATTTGGCTGCAATTCCTCTCTTGGAAACTCGAAAATGAACATTGATGATGCTGCAGTCATTACCGAAGTTATTTTCCAGCGATCCAAAAGAGTTTAGTGCTTTTATCCTTTCAAGAACATTTTTTCCAAAACCTTTGAAAATTATTTTCAAAATAAAAAGGAATTTAATCTTTTCCAAATCTCTAAAACTTCAAATCCTTTCAATTTCTTTTCAAATATTTCTCTGAAATTCTACTTAAAATTATAAATCACATTTACAATTTATATTTACAAAATCCCATTTTTATATGAATTTCTTTCTCAGCTTTTGATTATGATTTCAATTTCTTATTCAATAATCAATGATAATAATTTAATATTATCACCTCCTAACATCGAAGCAACCATATACTATAAAATTTTATGGAAAATCATTTCTTTTCTATACAAAAATAGTTTGGGTAAAATTATTTCATCTATCCGATTTTAAAACAATACTATGTCGGTTTATCATGTTTAGAGTTTAGAAACCCCTATCGACACTGTTGGCCAAACTGTACCTACCAGAATCTATAAACAGTTAACCGATAAGTCAACACAATATAAAACAATTTTTATATTCACTAACAAATATGCACTCATATCTATTAATACACTCACACTCATTCTGGAGTACTACTGACTCTATCTCTAATGAGTAATCCCCACCAGAACCAAGGTTGTCGCTTAACCAAATGCTCTGATACCACATTTGTAACGACCCGATTTTTCGACGCTCGAAAGTCGACGTCGATACGTCCACTGTATCAAATTCCGCACAGTCAAATGCAGGAAAAACGAACCTTCATGGTTCAAGAAGAAGAAGAAGATAGAAAAAGAAACAGAAACAATAATAGAATCTCACATTTCGCAGCGGGACAATATATAATAAATAAATAAATATCTGTTAAACAAAGGCATTATATTAGTTTATACATCGCATCATCAGAGTGTTACAACCAAACAGCAGAAAAGAAATATTATATACAAGTGATACGCCTTGCCATCCAGCTTGAACTTCATATCTCCACAGCATACTTCTTGACTTCGCTCGATAACCTGACTCTAGGCAGCCCTTGTGGAAAATTATAGGCACCCAGAGTTTAGAAAGGGAAAAATAAACTCCAGGTCAGTCATGGGACTGGCGTGAGATCTAAAAATAGTTATTTTCACAAATAAAATAAAAAGAAATCCGCTGTGCTTTTGGAAAATGAAACTAGCATAAGGCCTCCCGCCACACACACAATGCGAACGCAGAATTGGAGGAGATTTCTCCTTATGATAGTCAAAAATGCTTGATATGCAAATCCTTTTTAATATTATTATTAGTGCATAGTGTGGAAAACATTTAGAAAGTATAATATTAATCTTAGCCAGCATACAACCATTATTGTATGCCTACTATAGCTACCATCTAAACAGTGGTGACCACCATAAGTAAATGGCAGGTTATACAACTAAATCCATACAAGGCACGTATTGGTGATTGGAATTCCAACAAATAGTCAGGCTGAGAAACTTCCTATTGCCACATGGATACGCCTCCGGAGGGACGTCCTGAGAACCTAACCTGATCTCTACCAATACAAGGCCGGGTTACCTACATAATTAGGTAACTATAGGTAACTACTACACGAGTAATGCCATCCCCCGTCGTTTGCAACCTTTATCCGAGGATCCTCAACCACAAAGCAGTAAGCACAAAGTAATAAATTTGAAGCAACCACACAAGTTAAGTATCTGGGCTCCATACCATGATATCACCCTTTTCAGAAGGAAATGACATACCCTAAAGGGCACGACCCTCATAACCTTGTCGCATTCATCCTATTTCGACCATTTCCGGATGTAAGGTCCGACAAAGTCTCGTCCACAAAGCTACACCTTTCACAAAGCCATGCTTCGATCAACAAATGATCAGCAGCACATCGTATGCCACATTACCAATTTGGGAATGTATCACTAGTAACCATCAATTACATTACCTCTGAGCTCAAACATCTCAGAGAAAGGTGTTAAGCTAAGAGAATAAATTCTCCACCACCAATAGAAATGTATTTGATAGAAACTAGCTTTACATCTCAAAGTGTAACGTTAGACATACATCCATACAAGTTCGTTCTGGGATCGAATGGAACCGAAGGCACTTCAAAAGAAGCGCTTGCAATCGGGATATTCACTAATCACGTCCGGAATCCCATAACAAAGGGTGATAAAATATCTATACCGGAGCAACCCAGTGTAGAGACATTCAACAGGTAATCCTTTCATTTTCGAAAATACCCCATCTTCAACACCATCTTCAAATACAATCCCATTTCGTCATATTATTATTCGAATGGGTTTTATGACACAAAGTCCTTTCTTGGCTAATCCAAATAACGAGCGCTTATTTTAAAAATAAGTGTTACATTCAGATTTCAAGCAAATCACAACAAATTTCCACTTTGATCTTTTTAAACAAAAGATCCATCACTATTACAAAGATTCGATGTGATTTTCGAATGTCCATTTGGAATCTAACCACTGGTCGCATCGAAATTCAAACATCGTTTAAGGGCCAATATTGATAGTTGGTTATTTAACTATCAATCAACATTCACAATAATCACCAAATTTAAATAATTTCCCCCCAAATATTTATTTTCAAAATATCTTTGCAAGATACAATTTTAAGAAAACAAATTTCAAATCACTTTTCACTTTTCAATCTTTTGAAAACAAATTTCAAATCACTTTTCACACTTCAATCCTTTGGAAACAAATTTCAAATCATTTTCCTCACGTGGAATAAATTTCCAAATATTAATTTAATTCGACTGAAAATTTGCCGAGTTCAAATACTTTAAAAATAATTTAAAACACTTATCCAAAATATACTTGGAAACATTTAAAATAAAACTATTTTGAAACACTTGCATAAATGTTAGTTATTAAAATATTATACAAATATCTCATATAAACTTAAGTCTAAAATAATTTTAAAATAAAATTATTAGATAGAGTGTAATTATTTAAATAACCATTTTCTAATCAAATATAAATTAAATCTTTAAATAATCACTTCTATAACTAATTAAATAAATATTTTACTTTAAAGATTTAAAAACAACTTAATAAATAATTTCTCCACAAACATCCTTTTTAAAATCAACTTCAAAACTTTTAATTTTGAAAGCTACTTTAAAAAAAACATACTCGGCTTTCCAAGGAAAATACACCTTCCATTTCAAAATGGACCATTTAAATCAATAAATAAATTCTTCTTGATTTATCTCAATTTATATTCCAAATGCGCAAATTTCTTTCCACACTTTAAAAATAAATCAATATTTATTTTTAAAACAAATTTCCCTTTCCTTTTTAAATTCCCATTGTGAATTTAAATTTTCAAATATCCACTGATATACGATTTTCAAATTGATTCCGAAAATCATTTCCAAACACTAAATCAATTTTCAAATTAATTTCCAATTTTATTTTAAATACCAAATCAAATTCCAAATTGATTTCTAAATTTATTTCAAACACCAAATCGACTTTCATATTGATTTCCCAAAGATTTATTTTTTAAACACCAATCAATTTCCGAATTTATTTCTAAATTTATTTTCTTTTAAAATAAATTCCTTTATCTCTTCCAAACTATTTAAAATCTGAATTTTAAATAAATTCTTCAACTATTAAGAAATATTACACAAAACCCATTTAATAAAATCTTTTCCCATATTTTGGAATTTACTCAATAGGATTTTGCTATAGATTTTCTACTTAAATTTCAAAAATCCAATTTTATTTATTTCTGGTATCCTACGATACCAAAAATATATTTCGGCTAAACTATAGCCTTCAACGATTTCAATCACAAATATAATCATACATAGATTATAAATAAATCAACACACAATATTGAAACAAATTCAATTATTTGAGGAATCCAACTGGATCCCTCCAACCTGTTTTCCTACATCCATAGACGTTAGCACAACAATTAAATACCAATTCCACTTCGAGGTGGAATATTGCTGTACATGGGATTTATAAAATATCATCCGCTATTATGCGGCGTATAGGGTCTAAACCTATACAGCTGATAATAATTTCTCATCCAAACACACATCAACAATTTTAAATTTAACTATTTTAAATTAAACTGGAAAATCAATTAAGTGAGAAGATTTCACCTTTGCCTTTTATTTTGCAATCCAATCCAATCGGGACTTTTTCTTCATAGTATTAGACCTTGTATAAACAATTTATACAATTATTAATATTCGAATCAATCGAACAATTCAATTTTCGTTTGGTAATTTTAATTATCCAATGATTTCATTTCAAACCAATTTCTTTTAAATAAATTTATTAAAAATTAAATTTTAAACTAAATTTTCCTTTAATAAATCATTTTATATAATAAATTAAATTTCTAACAAATCTTCTTTTACAAATTATTTTAGTGATTAAAATAAATTTTAAATAAGCTAATTTAAACAAAATAAATTACCTTAAAATTTAAGATATAATTTATTTTATTTTCTAATTAAAAGAAACAGTGGATAACTCCCTTTACGTTTTCTTCAAATTATAAATACATATAAATATATATTTCATTAATATATATATATATATAAATAAATAAATAAATAAAAGTTACCTTATTGCCGCAGACCCAACAGGCTGCTCGAACACTCGACCACCTTACTCGAGACTATTGCTTCGCCGTACAACATCCCAAAGTCACGCTGTGATTCACTCGAGCGCCACCAACGATGCCTCTGCATGCCCACTTCGACGAACCACTGGCTGCTGCTACAACAAAGATCGCCGGTGCTTCTTCCCTCGATCGATATCCTTCAAAAATCACGTGCCAACCCTCGTACGCACGCGCAAGCGATGGTCGACGTAGCCATTCCCTCTGTCGATAATGAAGTCGACCTCGATCGCCACCGAAGGACGCTCGTTCCCAGTCCGTGCTTCAATCGATTCGACTCGATTTGTGAAATTCGATCAGAAGGTGATTTTGACGGCCATTGATGATTTTGATTTTTAAAAGATGCGCGCCCATTCATTCTTTTGTTTTGAAAAAGGGGGATTTTGATTTTTTGTAATGAGATAGGCATTGTCTTTAATTTTTTATTTTATTTCAAACGAACGCGTGCTAAGACACACATGCTAAGAATTCTATACGTGTTTATGTAGAGTCTTTCCACAATATTTTAATGCAACAGTCTTGTTTAAAATTTAAATTCAAATCCTCACAATTACGCAACTCAAAATCTCGATCTCCAATCAAGGCGTGTCGCCAAGCGTTTATAATGTTAAACCCCCTATTCCGAATGCAATGAAAAAGGTTCCGAGGCCAAATTCGATCGTATGGAGAAGACGGCTTTTTGAACCCAGTTATAAAATTAAATTTCAATATAATTTTCAACGCGTTTACTCATCGTACGACTAGACGACAATTCCAAACACTGCGAAAATTGAAATATGATAATAATACAATATTATGGATCCAATGGAACAGATTTCGCCAAATTTCGAGACTATGCTTCGGAAGGCTATTTTTAAATATCGATTTAAACAATATAAATTTCAATACTGAACAAAACAGTTTTCAAATTCAACTCTAAAGCTTATATTATCTTCAGTGTTATCAATACAAATTTTCTAAGCCTTTGAAATATTTTTAATCATCTTAAAACTGAAGGTTCAATTTTTTACCCAATCTCAATAAATTAAATTCAAAAATTTAATTGCCAAATTCATAGTTATATTTTAAATTCAAGTTAAAATAACATCTAGTATTTAAAAATCAATTAAATAACTCAATTTTAAATGTTCAAAATTCTAGGTCGT
The DNA here is from genome assembly GCA_030765085.1 of Allium cepa. Taxonomy (NCBI): domain Eukaryota; kingdom Viridiplantae; phylum Streptophyta; class Magnoliopsida; order Asparagales; family Amaryllidaceae; genus Allium; species Allium cepa. Next base: position 860,073,198 of record CM060940.1, read on the forward strand.
CACAAAATAGAATTGTTATTTTCAAATCGAATACGCTGTTATAAATGTGTGTGTGTGTATATATAAGTTGACTTTAGATTGGATTTTAAAAAAATTAATTTGAATTTGAATTTGGATTTAATTTTGAAATTCAGGAGGTAGATATTTTAAAATATTTTAGATTTTAAAAATATATGTATAAGATCTTATTTATGTATAATTTGTTTTATAATATTTTCTTTAAAGAAGTTTACACACACATATATATATTTAGATAAGTATTTATAAAATAGTAAATTAAGTATAAAAGCTTTTTATTAAAATTTAAAATAAATAAAAATTACATGATTACAGTGTAAATCTATAAAGGCTTGATTTTAACAAGTGTTAATTGATTAACAAGAGTAAATGACAAATGGTAAGTGTTTAAACATGTGTCACTTTTAAATTTTAATTTTCTTTTATTTTTTTAAAAAGTCACATTTTATCCTATATAAACACATGCTTCTTACCTTCCTTTCTTTTTCTATCTTCCTCAATTCAAATCTAAGAAACTTCAGCCCGTAAAAATTTCTCAAAACAAATCTGTAACTCAAACATTCCTCAAACCGGAAAAATAATCAAAATCAACAACCTGTTAATCATTTTCAAAAATCAAAACCAAAGCCTGTACATTCTTCAACCTGAGATTAATCAAAGCAAGCTCAAGGAAAATAAAGCATTTCAGTTTCAAAATCTAGAGCAATTCAAGTATATTTCCAGATCTTAGCATGCAGTTTTCAAAAGCAAAGGCATTTAAGTTTTTTTTTTAAATCAAAAGCATTCTTCAGCAATTCAAGTTCTTTTTCAAAATTCCAGATTTAACTTAAAAGCCTTTGTACTGCTCTCTAGTTTTACATGCCTGGTGAGTAACATCTTTTCTAAAAGCTGAAGTATATGAAATCTGGTTGCATGTGAATTTTTGAAGCTAAGTATGTTTTGTATATATGAATTTTCAATGTATGTATGGATGTGTAGATGTGTGCATGCAGTTGTATCTGTGTTTCCCAATTCTTATATTCAAAGCTTAAGATTTTAAACAAAATTCATTATCTCCTTATCTGATCTCTGTTAGGACTTAGGCTTTAAACAAAATTTGTTTGTTTAATCATAATGTAAGTTTTAAATTTATATTTATGTGATTAAATTTGAAATTGCTCTGGAAAAACCAGAAGAACGGAACAAACTTAAGATATGTAATATTTCAAATATCTTAATTTATCAAGTCAGTTATATAATCTGAAACCTTATCTAGAAACTAGATTTTTAAAAATAAAATCACAATTTTTAGTATTGGGTTGAGCGAGTAGTTCGAGTTTGTTCAAAATTGGTGTTTTAGGAAGTTTCTAATGATCTAAGTGCTCGGGAAGGTCGTGGTCCTCACTGGAGGAAGAGGGATGATCGGAGAGTTTGGCAAAAATGTCAGATGGGTGAGCAAGTTACTGCGGTGGCGGCAGTGGTCGAGATTATTTGTGAACCCTAGTTTTCGGTCATGGTCGGAGATGTGATCATCACAGCGCCTCTGGTGGATCGAGTTCCACCAAATTTTAGGAATTGGTAGCGGGAAGGTTGGCGAAGGTGTGGCTGGAGGCTCTGGCACTCCGGTGATCGGCATCATGGATTCGAGAGGTTTACAGGTGAGGGGTTTTTGGTTCCTGGTTGATTGAGTCGCTCGATTTTGAGTTTGTGTTGGGGTTTCGGTGGTCGGGGTCATAAGATTGGGTGATTATCATTGAGATGGAGGCATCAGCGTAGGTAGTTGTCGTCGCGTTTGACTGTGCAGGTGCACAAAAATCAGGGGATGTCAGAGGTTTGGATAGAGGGTCGACTCGAAGGAGCATTCGGGGAAATGGTGAGGGGATTCGAGTTGAGACTCGAGTTGAATGAGTGTGAAATTGTGTTTACAAATTTTAACTTTAATACTTAAGAAAATTTTAAAAAAAGGAAAGAAATGGGTTTTTCTCGGGTCAATGCTCGAGTAGGCTTCGGGTTGAACCCGAAGCAGCATTTTAAAAATAGACTTTAAAAGTTTTTTTTTAAAAAAACAAGTTTTTGAATATAAATTTGATTTAAAACTTTTCCTATATAAATTTCTTTTTTGTAAAATAAGTTTTCTTTAATATCCGATTAAGAGATTTGTAGATTGCTTAACTCGAATTTTGTTAAGATATATTTGTAATCATTTTAAATCTTAAATTCGAAATGAAATTTTAAAAGTAAATTTAAAAGTAAAATGTTTCAAAGGCATATGTAAATGATAATTAAGTCATTAATAAGGATAGTATTTTATCTTAAAGTTAACTAAGATTTAATGATTTGAAATTAATTAAATTAATAAGGTAATTAAAGAGTAATTAATTTACTTAATTAATTTATGGTTAAGATTTAATAATAAATAATTAAGGGTTGTAAGTTAATTAATTAGAGGTTAATTAATTTGTAATTAAGGATCATTAATTAGATAAGTAAGATTATTAATTAATGAGTAGAAATTAATCAATCAAGTAACTAAAGATTAATTAAGTTATAATTAAGCATTAATTAGTTAAGTAATTAGATATTAATTAATTGGCAATTAATAATGGTTGATTAAAGCATATTACTTAGGGAAGTAATTAAAAGATGGTTAATGAGTATAATTAAATGAAATTTTTTTAACTAGAGATTATGAAATGATTAATTAATGTAATTAATTTAAGATAACTAATTAGATTAATTAATTAGGGATAATCATATGTGGAATTGATTAAATTACTTAATGTAATTTATAAAGTACAATTACTTAGTGAAGTAATTGATGCATAGTTACTGGATGTAATTAATTAAAGAATGGGAGTAGTTTTGGATTTAATTACTTTGTGTAATTAATAAGAATGATAATTACCTAGTGGAAGTAATTAATCTTAATTACTTAGTGTAATTAATTTAAGAATTAATAAATAAATTTTATTTAGAAATTAATTAAGTAATGTAATTAATTAAGGGTAATTCATTACTAATGTGATTAATCAAGGTTGATTAATAAATGTGATTAAATAAAAATTAATTATTAAATGTGATTAATTAGAAACATAAATAATTAAACAAGTAATTAGTGGATCATTAATTAATGTAATTAATGAAGTGTATAAGGGTTGATTAATTAAAGGATCATTAATCAACATAAGTGATTAGAGAATAATTAATTAATGTAATTAATTAAGGATTAATGTAACTAATTATAGTTAATTAATTAATGAGAGTAATTAAAGGTTAGTTACTGTAATCGTTTAAGGATAATTAATTTGTGTAATTAATTAAAGTTTAATTACTTAATGTAATTAAAGAATAATTAATCAAGGATGATTAATTTAGATGGCTAATTAAAGAATGATTAATTAATTGTTTATAATTAATTAATGGTTAAGTAAGAGGAGGTGCAGCAAGGCTAAATGAGTCACGCTCAAGTAGAACAAGATTTCCCCTGTCTAGAGGTTCCTTTTTATTTAGCTGTGTGGGAAGTTAATTGCAACAACTGCTAAGGTTGTGTTGTTCGAGACTATCCAGTAAGGGATGGTTCCGGCCTTGTGTTGCAGGGGATTTAGGGTAGATCCTCGGTACGGTGATCTAGGCCACGTACTGTGATGGGTGGTACCCCAGTAGCCCTGCCATTGTGTGGAATCCAATCTCTAATAAGTGTCGTACGTATTGATTGTGCTCAATTATATTGGAATGTAAGATGTAAGCATTCCAGCTATTTCTGTATTTTACTTAAAAACCCTAGACCCTATTATAATATAACTGGATTTCCTATCAAAAGTTTTGGTTATCATAAGGTAAAAAAATTTCCGTGTTTATGTGCGGGATGTCTTATGAGATACCTTTTGTTTTCAAAGGTTTTCAAAGTTAAGCAACTTTAACCTGTTACTCACACCAGACCCATGTCTAACCTAGAGTTTATTTTCTATTGTCTTAAACTCTTGGGTACTCAAATTTTTACGAGTAGCCAAGGGATTCAGGTTAGCTTTGACGAACTCTGGAGGATGTATGGAGCAGGAGACTTCAGCATTTGTAGATATATAGTTTTCCGCTGTGTTGGTAGCTCTGTATTATATTTGAGTTGTATGACTAGACAGGTGTTTATAACTGTCTATTATGTGATGTATAAGCTGTGTAACTCTGATACATGTTGTATATTATGTAATACTTATGTGATTAATATAATTTATTCGTTCTGCTGTGAGATTCTGATGTTGTTTCGTTCTTACTTTTCTATATTTTCTCTTTTTTATCCCTTTCTTTCCTATTGATGATGCGTCTTTCTGTGGAGAGAAAGGCAGGTCGTCATAGAATTTTTTTTGACCATTAGAGGAAGGAAGTGGTGGCTTGGATAGGGAGGGAAGAAGGGAAAATTAAAGAAAGAAATGAATTAGAGAATTTTGTTTTAAGTAGAAAAAAAACTTTGTCATTCTTTTTATAAAACTTCCTCTTTCAATTTAAAGTTAATTTTAAATTAAGCCAAGTTCCTCCTCTCTCTTATATATAGTCGGACATGACTTTTCCTCGCATGGATTAAATTTCTTAAAAAACATTTAAGTTGTTAACTATATTTAAAGACCATTTAAATATATATAGATATCATACATCGATATGTGCATATATCACTTTTATACACACATCCAAATAACTGTTAACACTATCCAATTGCAACACTTATAGACTAATTAAATCATGTGGTTTTTTGGAGAATTCACAAAAGTAGTTGTATGACTCTGAGGTGTGAATTCAGTTGGTGACTAATTTTGAAAAATTCAAATATTACTGTTCACACATAACCTTAGCTAGTGGCATGACAGTCAAGCCAAATTCATTGCTTAAAGATCTTTCCGGTAAAATCATATCTTATATTATCTTAAGTGGTACCAAAAGTGGTAATAGTAAACCGTTGTTCCTTTCACCAACGCTGTATTGCATTAAGATGTATGTAATTTAGAATTGGTAAAAAATCAAATATTATCCACATTTCAACTTTACTAGTCCATAAAAAATGTCTTTGGTTCAATAATATCATTTATTATTGACCGTTATATTGTGGCCAGAGATTATACTTCGATCTGACTGTAGTTGATCTATTACTGACCTCATACAACCGAAAGGATGAATTCTCTATTGAATAGTGATTCACTCCCAATTCTTCAACTCAGACCCAACTATAGTCATTTAGTGGATTCCATTCCATGATCTTGCTACAATCAAAGTGAAATATCCACAATGAGCTTCCATAGTATTATCAAGTCGAAGGAACCGTATGACCTCATCACGTGAGAATTCTAGTTTGATCAAGTTGTTATCAACCAACAGGAAACTCTTGGATGATTCATTCTATAGTCATCTAATAACTATGAGTACGTAAATACTTGATGCCCCCAACAACCATTAGTAATACACTGCCCAACATTTGAAAAGTGTGCTACACACTCTGGTTTCAATGGATGTATCAATATCCTTTCTCGAAACATCTTGATAAGGAATATTTAAAAAAAAAATGTTATTTCATTTTATGCTTACTCATGATTGCAACTATTTGTAACCATAGTCACATAACACTTTATTTAAGAATTTCTTAATTTTATACCTTAAACTAATTTTTTAGTTATTTATATCACAATATAACAAAGTATATAAAAGAAGATTAAACACATTTAATACAAACAAGATTGTTATAGAGTTTGATATATGCAACAATTACACAATTGCCTATAGGGCATACCACTAACTTAATCTTCCACTTTCACTTGGGTTCAATTATGGACTCCTAATCTCATTCCTCTGATCAGTTCAAGGTCAAGCTAGTCCTTCTATGGACAATTCTGCTATATCATTTTACTATGTACTCTATCAACCAACATCTCTCTATCATTGGCAAACTTTCTTTATCATATGGAAATTTAGAGTATGTGTCTAGACACTTTATGAGCCTTAAGTTCTTTCACGTTCGTTGTCGCAATATTGTTTACACAGAACAAAAATCATGAGATTCTCAACATTTGGAATTATCCCTGGCCTGGTTATAAATTCATACATTTATGTGTACTCCTTTTATTGTATGTTATTCAAGGTAATGTACATAGTCTTTTGATTGATTCAACCACCACTTTATTGGAACATTTCTAACTTTATGCCTTTCAAGTAAGGTTGAACATGAATTTAGGATTGACAAACTACATTTGATATCACTTATGAAGTTTGAATTTGAATACTCCATTAGAAGGAGTTCATGGTTTCAATAAACAATTCCTTGGTATTTTAAAAATACCAAAGAATACTCATAATAACATCAATGATTTTAATTCGATTTGATACTCGCTCAATGCACAAACCACACAAGAAAAATGTGATATATTTGAAGTCATAGGATATATGATAGTTCCTGTTATGAGTGCATAAGGAATCCATCTCATACGATCTATATTAAACATTTCAATATGCGAGTAGAATTTGATTAACTCAAGCATGTTGAGCAAAATATCTTTTATGCTAATTTCAACAATTAAAAATTACGAGGCAATTCTTCATCAATGCCGCTTACTATATTCCAACTGCATTGGTCTTCCTTTCTAAGACACATCTTCGGCCAATGGATTATATCCCTTCGAGTACAATTATCAAAATCATTATATCCCTTCGAGTACAACTATCAAAATCATATATTAATAATGCACTTGGAACCTCTTATCAATTTAAGCACATTTCCATATGGTAGATTTTATGCTCCTCATAGCTTATAGAAAATTATGGAAGTTGTAACTATTAACAATTCCTCTCCTCGATATTGATAGGAAACTCATAGTTTCACTTTGATGTGCAATAATTCTTAATAGTCATGTTCATTTTAGATTTGGTTAATTTCATTTTATCTTATGCAATCAGTTTCTAAGTTAGAGCCTTTGGATAGTATCCAATACTTACATAAAATGGATGGAATTTTAAGCTCATAAAACTTATGTTCATAACATAAATTGATCAACCATTATCGATTGATCCTAAACTCTCTTTGAGGCATATGATACAAGAACCCTCATAGGTTAATTTTACGTGCAGCCTCATGACTTACGCAACCCCTTAACTCGTTGACCTAGGATATGTATGGGATTCTTATCAACTTATATCTTATTTGATCTCATAAACTATTCTTTTGATGAAATTAAATATAACATATGTACTTACTCTTAAGTACATATCATTATAGAGGGAAGTTAACTCAACATCAGTTATCTTTATTTATATTTGTCCAATAAAGCTCGATTACTCGTTATCAATTCATCGATGTGTTTTATAGTGAAGAGTGACTTTTAGATTGAACCTTATTTATTTTTAGGTTCTTCTGAAACTCTTTCCAGTAAACTTGCTTATGTGATCAAATCGAATTTCTACTTTCTTTTGTATGTTATATATTCTACTTCCATTTTAACTTCTAAGAACTTATCAAAGACATACTACATGTGTATCAAATACACATCTTCATGTTTGACAAAATTCATAAGTGAGTTTAACGAATTAAGTGGATTTATTTTGGTATCATTAGACCTTCAAGTGCTTACATATATATGTATCAATTCAAAGAGTTCGTTAACTCTTTTGACACTTCCACTAAATGGATGTTTTGTCTTTAATCTTTTGAGATAGCATTCATAAGTACTGTATAATTCATGATCAGATGAATAAAGAATAATTCTTTAAAATATGACTTAGTTCATAATTCCAAAATAATTGCAGAAAATTTTAGATACTTTTATAATTTCTATATCTGTTGCATCACTTATGTTTTAAAAATAAATACAATCATTATAATAGATTTATTTTATAATAAATACATTCATAATATTTATATTAAAAACCCTATATTTATTTTACTCAATGGGAAACTATTGTTATTTCTCAAATAATATTTTATATTTATATGAAAGCAATCTTTTGTAACCTGATGCATCCACTAATAAGTGACATATGTAATGCTTCCACTATTTTCGCTATTACTATAACGATACATGAAATACAAGCTTCATTCAATAACTTATCATGGACCATTATTTCATCCATTGTAACTAGTTTACATTTAAGAGTTTTGGATCAAATATCTTGCATTCAATGAAATGACTCTCATAAAAATAATTTTCTGTAGTAGAAGTATATTTGGAATATAAATCACATTTATCATTCCAAGTTAATTAGTATCTACTAGAATCTTATAATATTCACATTTCCAATGTCCTTTAATGAAGTAGAAGTGACCATCACTTTGTTCATCCTAACTATGTCTAGTCTACATCCACTATCAAATATTCGCTTTCCTTTCCAAATGGTTGAACCATTCAAAAGGATACCCTTACTATAAGATTGCAATAAAGTCTTTACAGAAGTGCAGTCAAACATCTATAACATTTAAAGGGTATCGTATAGGTTGAACATATGTAAATTGATCAAGAATGACATTTTAATGATCGAATTTCTAGGCCAACTTTTAGTCCTTGGTCTTTCATTGTTTCCAACATAATGAGATTCTCATTGTATTTGATCGCATTGAAAACATGATCTTGCACTATGGTTTATGCACTAAATTCGAATGCCCCGACTTCATCGAGATTTCTAAATTACAAAGGTGATTGTTTGCCAAACTACTTTGCATGTGATCTAATATGGAATAAATATCCATATTCTTATATTGCTTTAGAGTTCAAAACTAAAGGAAGGAAATATACATGTATCTCACCTTATTTGGGCAATACATTAATAGTAGTACACATAATAACTCTAGCTTGAGTTTACTCAACGACTAGTGTGTATGCAACTAATCTATCGATATATAAATGACAGAGGGAAATTATATTAGAGATTCATAATCTTTAATATATCTTGGGTGATGGTGATTTAAAGAATAATGTACTTCTTATGAAATACCCTCACGATTCAAGTGTTGGACACATCTGAAATCACGGTACATACAATACATATGCATTTACTCAAAAAAAATATTTGGGTTTATTTCAGTTTCACTTAATTTTAATTTACAAATATAATTATAAGTTCAATTTATTTATAACTATTGTGGTTTAATTAACTTATATAATATCTATATGTATCTTATTAATTAAATCTTATTTAAGTAATTTTAATTCTTAATTTAGTTACCTAATTTAATTTTAAATTTTCAAAATTTTACTTTATTCATTATGACGACTGTCCTATACCACCGACACAAATAGTATACAAGTAGTGCGCTGCTATCATGCCCGACCGATATAGGACGATAATCAAGATGAATAATAACAAACACAGTATGTAACCTGTCATATATCTCACAACGCGTGGATATAATATAATATTATAGATACAACAAAAGAGACGGTAATAACAATGTGGACCAATTATCGGATTATAATATCCATAGAGTTATACATCAAATGTCATAGAGTATAAAACATGATCAACTCAAATAAACTATCTCAACAGATAGAAATAAGCAAGCACTGTTATAGGGTCTACAGTGTTACTCAGCAAAAAAGCATGGAAACCCAAATATGTAAATAATATGAGATAGCTCCATCCATCTCATCCTCCGAACAACTACTACTTCACCTAGAACTGCTATCTAGTCTACCCATTTAAGAGCACCCAAGGTAATAAGAAGCAAATCATAAAACCTTAGGTCAAAAAATAGTCTTGTGTGAGCGGTAAACGAATATCAAAATACTTTTTAGGTAAATATAGTAAGGAACAAGAGTACATGAACCATACATGACCTTTACCCGCAGCCAAAGAGTCAACACATAACAATATAATATGCTACTCTACAATATCACAATGGTACTATAAAACATAGAATGACGGATGTCTAGATATTCTTATCTCCAGTAACTACTCCTAACGATATCCCTGAGTGATGGCCCTCTAAAGAAAGCAACCATAGAATCCATCAAAAATACTCACTGTCACTCATCCCTATGCCCTGAATATATGATAACTCGTATGACCACCATGCCAGGGACTAATGAAAATATCAATTTTTTTGTACTCTCATGTCATGTAGCCTAAAGCCCAATACATGTCTCATAGATCAAAGCTAGACCCAAGCAACTAGTCTAGGGTATATAGGTCCGTCAATTGACCCATGGGCATCACCACTTACAATACCACTGCTTCGAGTATAACAGAAAACACTGCAAGTTACCACGATTCGTTATTACAAACATCCAAGCCGTCATTTCCGCTCAATCCTGTTTTCATTATCCAGGAACCCACCACGTTCCCCATTCTACGGCCCTCCCTTTATTGAGTCGCCATATTCAATAACTCTCCCACCATGAGTCACAAACTCGAAGATGCATTGCTTTTATCAGGCTGCTACAACGCCAGCCAACCCTGATGCGAGTGAGCCAACATCTCCAGCAAGATCCATAAGAATCCTACTTCATTCCCTTGAAGTTTTACTTTCATTGGAACAATCCAAAATAACTCGCTACCAACCTAAAAAGGTCGGCACCGATTTATTTCCTTAGTCAATTATTTGCTAAGTTTTCTTCCTCTCATTCCTTGCTTCTAGTACTCCATTCCTACATGCTGTAGATCCTGATCCATTCTACAAAACCACTTGATTCAATCTCATAGCATCTAACTTCAAGTTCTAGAAAACAAGTCGGCATAACTCAAATACTTAGCCAATTTCCTACACCATACCATGAACATGCCCCTCTAGCCAAACCCTATCCAACTGCTGACTTGTTTGACCAACCCAAACAGATTGGTACGGATATAAGAAGTCAATACCTACTTGTCAACTTAGTGAATTAGAGCTTGTGACATGATCCCCGAGCTCTTCCTATACTACAAAGCCTCCCAACCAAGTTTCATTCAATTCCGATCATTTTTTCCTCCAATTTGCCAAATTCACCAACCAATCTTCCTAACATCCAAAACACTAGCAGATAACATCGAAGCAATACATTTAACCATGTAATAGAATGCACTTACATTCATCCAAACAAACAATGCATAGAATTATAGAAATCAAGCATACCCTAATCCAAATCTATGAAATCAATGAACATAAGAATATGAACAAGGTGAATTTCAAAGCCATTTCCACAAATCATATTAGAATTCATCAATTTAGGTTACAAACATATGCTAACATGTGATTAAAGTAAGAAAATGTTTTTCATGGTCAAAAAACATGATAAAATCTATAAGTCTACCATATAAACATGTATAGAATGGTGAGAAAGCATAAACCACTCACCAATTACCAAAATCAACTAATTTGAGTGTAGATCCAATATGGGCAGCGATCGAAAGCAAAGCAATCGATGATCTCTATCTTCTATTCAATGATCTATTCACTAATCTTCAATTCGGTTTAATTTAGAGAGTAATTTGGGTGGTTCTGGATGAATCTAAAGTTAATGGGGGTATAATCTGATTTAGTAGAGAGGGAAAAGTTTTAATTTGGCTCTTCGGCCCTCTATTTATAGTAATTTATAATTAGACTAATGGGCCTACTTATAGGCTTAATTAATTACACATTAACCCTAACTAGGTGCTATTAAAATGTAAAATAGTCATAACTTCATAACGGTAAGTCTGTTTTTTTATTGTGACCACCTTTTGGAATGTGAGACCATCATCCTACGTAATGGAAGTGATTTGAGACCCTAATTCAACTCTTATCAAAAGTTATAGCCCAAATAAGATTTTTAGGGTCAAAATTAACACATAGAAATTCAGAAAAAATCATATTTGTGTAAAATATTCCTAAGAGTTATATCCCAAAATTATAGAATCACGTGACCTCATAAAAATAAAATAAAAATATTGTATAATCCTTCGATAAGTAAAATACGGATCGTTACATTCTCCCATCCTTTGAGAATTTCACCCGATATCCCTAAACAAGGCAAAGTATAAGTAACCAAAGTTATCCCACATGCCTACCAATCATATGCGACCATCAAACATCTCAAACAAGCAGCCGTGCAATCAATAGTATAGGTGAACTTACCCTAGCATGCAGATACTAACCTATTTAATATAATACACAATGGTGAAAGTTGATACGATAAACGGTGCATTTTAGCATTCAAAGTGCTCCGGACACGTAGTCCTCATGCGCTCCTCAGTCTCCCACATACAATCGTCATCACTTCCACTCCACTATACCTTCACTAGCTTCACCGACTTTCCCTAAGCCACTTCGTATCGTACCCGACAATACGTAGCAGTCTGTGAGATCTAGAAACTTATGGTTCTATCTTAACATCTTCTAGCTAATTCAGTGTAATTATCACGCCCGAGTCATGCACAAGCATCCATGGATAAGGGACATGAAAACTTATGCATGCCCTCCATCTTCTGAGGTAAGTCAACCCTATATGCTAGCTTTCCAATCCTCTCAACTATCGAAAAAGGTCCTATGGTGCCAACTTCCCCTTTCTATTGAATCGAACTACATTCGTCAAAGGAGAAACCTTTACAAATACCAAATCTCCAACAAAAAATTTCAAATCTTTTTGTCTCTTATCCTCATAGCTTTCTTATCGATCGTAAGAAGCCTTCAATCATTGTTGAATGACCTCCATCTTCTTTGATGTCTCTCTTATCATACTGGCCCAAATATCAGTTTCTCACCTGCTTCCCACCAATATGAAGGAGCGTTACATAGTCGGCCATACATGCTTTATATGGTGCCATACCAAAACTAGACTGATAATAATTGTTATATGCAAACTCCACTGGATGTAGATGGTCATCTCATGATCCTCAAAAATTAATAATGCACGCTCTCAAGATACCTTCCAATATACGATTTTCTCTTTTGGTTTTCCCATCCATTTGTGGGTGATAAGCTATACTAAGGCGCAGCTCGGTCCCTAACGCCTCTTGTAAGCTCTTCCAAAACCCATTAATGAATAAAGTTTCTCGGTCGCTCATAATGCTCTTTGGCACACCGTTAAATCATAGTATCCAGATTACATACAACTCTATCAGCTTGGATGTCATTCTACTTGACTTGACGGGTATAAATTTGGCGCTCTTGGTCAATCAATCAACCACAACCTAAATGCTATTATACCTTCTTGAGTACTCAGCAGTCCATTAATAAAATCCATTTATACCTGCATCCATCTCCACTCAGGAATTTCTAGCTGTTCCAATAGTCCTCTAAGTTTCTTCTACTCCACCTTGACTAACTAACAATTCATACACTTCGAGACGAATGCCCCAACATCCCTCTTTTTGCCTTTCCAATAATGAGTCTGCTTCATATCTCGGTGCATCTTGTAACCACTGGGATGAATGGTCAACCTAGAATGATGACACTCTCGTAACATTTAATCTCTTAACCCATTAAGATCGGAAACAAATAATCTTCTATCCTTACAAAGCCAAACTTCTCAGTCGAGTTCGTATTGCTTCATGTCTTATGATTCTACTACTTCTTCTATCATTGCTATGATCTCCGCTATTCAAGCATCTCACTTCTGACTAGTATCGATCCTTTAAATTAGAGTGGTTTGATCGACAAACTTGCCAACATCTCTGGTTCCAGCTCACAATGAGACCTAAAATCAAAACTAGCAACATACTCAATCTGCTTCCATTCCGAGAACGTTGCTCCCAAACTAGCATGCCTTCTACTCATTGCATCGATGACTATAATTCCTTTACCTGATGTATAGGAAATACTAAAATCGTTAGAGGGCAAGAGCTCTAACCACCTTTGCGGACGAAGGTTGAGGTCCTTTTGAGAGAAAAGTACTTCAAAGATTTCTAGTTCATACACAACTCAAGCTTTTCCTCAAAAGGCAATGCTTCTAATCTTCAAAGCAAAAATAATCGCCACCAATTCCGAGTCACGAGTCAGATAATTCCTTTTGTGCAGTTTTAGTTATCGACTAGCATAAGCTATAACTTTCCCCTTTACATTAACACTATACCTAATCCAGTACCACATGCGTCTGTATATACTGTTAACTCTTCATTTCCACTTAGAACGGTCAATACCGATGCACTCGTTAACCTCTCTTTTAGATTTAGAAAAGCATGCATACATCTTGTGTCCCAAATAAAAATCAGATTCTTTTTCGTCAAATTGGTCAATGGTGTCGCTATCTTTAAGAAATTCTTGATGAAGTGTCTACAGTATCCTGCTAATCCTAAGAAACTCTTCACACCCATAGCATTCTTGGGCCGGTTCCAATCTTGGACCGCTTCCATCTTCATACGATCCACTGCTATACTTTGTCCTGGAACGATATGACCAAAGAAGCTCACTTCTTCTCTCCAGAAGTGATACTTAGAGAACTTTGGTTTCAACATGTGCTTCCTTGATATCTCTAGCACAATCCTCAAGTGCGTCTTGTGCTCCTCTTTAATTCTGGAGTAGATCAAGATATCAATTCATGAGATCTACAATGTATGTCAGAGTGTTAATCATCCTAAACGGCATCACCAACTACTTATAGAAACCTGTTGGCGTAAGGAATTAAGTAATATGCACACTTTCCTTCGTTATTCTAAGCTGGTGAAATCCTATCGCTAAATTCATTTAAGAGAACACCTTCGCACCGTGAAGCTGGTCAAACAAGTCATCAATACATCAGAGTGGATACTTGTTTTTCTTTGTCACTTTATTTAAATCACGATAATCCACACATAACCTCAAATAGCCATCCTTTGTGAATACTATAGGTGCACCCTACTCAGATATCCTTATTCGAATAAACCCTCTCCTTAATAGGTCATTTAGTTACACCTCTAATTCGTTTTTCTCTGTGGGTGCCATATGCCTTAAAGGCATGACCATAGGTCCGGGTTCCTTTATGAAGTTTATTTAAAACTCAATTTCTCAATGCGATGGAAATTCGATCGCTTCATCAAATACATCTAGATATTCTCTAGTGATAGGCATAGATGACAACCTCTCCCATGGAACCACTAGCGAATATAGAATGTTATCTATCACTTATCCTCTGGTAGGCAGCTAATCACTACCATCCGCCTTTCCACCTCTCCGATTGTCACCATAACTTCTCGCAATCCACTATTACCGCATATTTCTTAAGCCAGTCCATTCCTAGGATAATCCCAAACCAAAAAAAAAAATCAAAACAAAGAAATCGCATGCAAAAGAGCATCCATGAATCAATAAAAGTAAACTACTACAGACCATGCATAGGCTAGTAGAGCCTCCAACGGGGTTTTTCATGATCAAGGGTCGATCTACTGCCTTGGCTCTCAATCTAAATCTGTCTACTAGGCCAGTACATATGAATGAATGTGAATCCCCGATATTAAACAAAACTCGAACAGGAACATCACCAATACAAAGCATACCTTGAATAATGACACCCTTCCCTTTCTCCTTCATTGAGGGAGCACTTGACGAAGTTGGGACTGCATCCAAAGCATAGGCTTTTGCAACCCGCTTATCCTTCACCGGTTATGGACAATTCTTCTTTAAATTCTTAGGCTTGTCACAGTTTTAACACTTCTTCTTCTTACTCACCTTACAATCCTTAATAAAGTGACCCTTCTCTTTGCACCCATAGCAAGTAGGTTCCCGCTTTCCCTTTTTCGGACCGTTCTTCCCCTGAGATTACTTCCTTTTTCCATTCCACTTCTTCTTGTCTCCGCCACCTTTCTGCGTTTTTGGCTCTTCCTACTCCGTGGAAACAATAATAGAAGCCCTGGATTTAGGGTACAAATTTTGATGATGAAGTGCCTTCTCCACGAGCTTCTCAAATAGTTCATCAATGTGGTCCACCAGCTTCTCTCTAAGATAGTCATCTAGGCCAATGATGAATTTCTCATTCTTTCTCAATGGAGTGTTTGTGAATGACATTATATATTTTGACAAAGCATCAAACTCTGTCACATACTCATAAATTTACATCTCAATTTACTTAAGATCACAAAACTTTCTAATGGCACCAACTTCTGAGCAGCTAGGATAAACTTCTCTTTGAACCTTGCTTTAAACCGATCCTAAGTAAAATGATCTTCTAGAGTGGCAACGGTAATGGCCTTCACCAATTCATGGCCCATCATTGAAGTCGTCTAGAAGCCAACTTTCTCTTCATAGCATCATCCACTTCCATACCGTTGAAGATGCACTCACAAGTATCAACCCAGTCTTGGACTTCTACAGTTGATTTCATTCCACGGAATAACTTTCCTCCTAAAGTAGAGTAATCCCGGCTCAACTTAGTGAAATCAGTCCTAGGCGCTTGCAGGGGAGCACCTCCGCCAACATTCATACTAGGAGCATTCCTCCTCATCATCGTCGTCATAGCATTGAATATATCTTGAAAATCGGGAATATTGGCTCCAACGTTCCTTCTTTAAATCCTTAAGCAGATCTCAAAGTATTCATTTTATGTCGGCTCATTCTTATCTGTAACAAAAATGATCGGTCTCTCATAAAGAAAACTGTGTCTATGGTGCTTATGTACATGTGACTTATACTATATAATATATTACATATTGCTTTGAAAACCAAAATTATAACAAGTATGCACTCTCTCATACACACACACACACTCTAGATCCAGTCTAAGACGATAAATCCTTCTATATCTCTACTGGATCGTGATATCAACTCAGGTTAATCATGTAACCAAAGTTCTAATACTAAATGTAACGACCACCTAATACCACTGGCACCAATACAGATAGTGCGTTGTTGTCATGCCCGACCGGTATAGGACAATAATCAAGATGAACAATAACAAACACAGTATATAACTTACTGTATATCTCAATGCACATGGATAAAATATAATATCACTGATACAACAAAAGAGACAATAATAAAAATGTGAGCCAATCATCAATGTATAATATCCAAAGAGTTATACATTAAATGTCCTAGAGTATACAATAGGATCAACTCAAATAAACTGTCCTAACAAATAGAAGTAAGCAAGCACTGCCACGGGCTCCGCAGCGTTGCTTTGGGGAAAAGTGTAGAAATCCATATATGTATATAGCACAAGATAGCTCTATCTAGCTTATCCTCTGACCTGCTACTGCATAACCTAGACTTGTGATCTGGTTTACTCATTTAAGAGTACCCAAGATAATAAGATGCAAATCATAAAATCTTGGGTCAGACAAGGAGCAACTGCAACGACCGGATATGATCTATTTACTTGGTTATCCATCCGGTGACTTCATGGTCGCCAAAGAAGCCCTAAGAAGCATCAAACATTTTCTGATGAGATCCATGGAGCTATTCTGAGATAGCAAGCAACAGCTCTTAGGCAACTTCATAAAAAGCAATTGTTGATAAGATTTGGTGTGAGCAGTAAATAAATCTCAAAATACCATATAAGTAAACATGGTAAGGAACAAGACTACACGAACCATACCTGACATGTTCCTACAATCAAAGAGTTAGCATATATCACTATAATATGCTACTCTACAATATCATAAAGGTACTGTACAACATAGAATAGTGGATGTCCAAATATTCCTATCTCCAATACCTACTCTCAATGATATTCCTGAGTGATAGCCCACTAACATAAGCAACAATAGCATCCATCAAGCAATACTCGCTATCACTCTTCCATATGCCCCATCGTATGACCACCTACCAAGGACTGTTGGAAATTCTAGTTTTTGTTGTACTCTCGTGTAACGACACATAATTTAGTCACTTTAAAATGCAAGCATTTGATAAATTTTCAGTTATTTAATAATGGATTTTATTACTCAAATAAAATTTGGATAAAATGTCTCGAGTGACTTTTTGTACGGATGCAAAATGTTAGTTTAAAGATGGTTTTAGTATAAGGCGATTAGAGGTGATGATTTACTTAAGAATAAGAAGAAGACTTGAACTTTTCTACTCTCGGACCGGGGCACACTTTTTAAACTTATCCTTGCCTAATAAAACAAATAAGAATGATTACTTCTTAGGAATTAATAAAAGAATTTTCTTAATAAAACATAATAGTATAATAACCTGCTTAATAAAACAAAATAGCATAATGATATGCCATGTGGATGGTTTCCATTGACCGAAATATGGTCGAATCGGGTTATGCCATACAGATGATTTCCGTTGGACTGAAAGATGGTCGAATCAGCTTATGCCATGCAGATGGTTTCCATTAGACCAAAATCTGGTCTAATCAGATTAGGCTATAGAAGGTTAAGTAATTACTAAAATATCCTTCCATTCACTTATAAATATCCAAGTCCATATCCCATTTTAATTCATTTAAAAACTAAGGAAAGAGACCAAATACATTCTTCATCTTCAAGGCAACCAAGGTTTCCATTTGCTTCACCAAATCAAAAGGAGTTAAAGTTTAGGAGGTGAGTATAACTTATTCTATGACTATAATCAATTTATTTTAATTATTTTATAGTGATTTAATTGTTTTTTGATTTAAAGGAATTATGATATTGATTCAGGTTACTTTAGTTGATAATAATACTCCAACTTTAATGACTTTATCTCTAAATGATGTAAAGTATTTGTTTGAAATCTAAGAATAGAAATAAGTTTATAGAGTTTGTTTTTTGATTTGTTTTAAACAAGAATTTGTTTTAAATAAGGGATTTCTTGTCTATGCCAGTAAGCAACATAAAACGAATATGATAACTAGTGCTAAAATGTTAACACATTTCTGCAAAGTAAGTCATCTTGTATTTAGTATTAAAAGTTGATGAGTAGTCATTCCTTTACATGTGAAATCTAGAATTGGAGTGTTTTACCCAAGGCAAGGCCAAGAGCAACCAGTACCCTGACTTACCTGGCAAGGCCAAGTGGGGATAAGTATAAGATGTCTTATATTTCACATGCAAATCTATACTTACGCCCATATAGTGAGTCCACTATCGATAACCTAACCAGTTTTAAAATTATCGAATGTTGGTTCGTAGAGACCGGGGTTGGATAAACATGAGTTATCCAAAAACCACTTCAAACCAACAAAAGCGTTTGAATTGGAAACATCTCAAAGATGATGGAATCGAAGATGAAGATCTTTGAAATGCGATGGATACTTGCTACTAATCCTAAGGGTGATTCCAAAATGGATGTAGTCAAAGTAGTGCCTTCTGTTTGTTCATATCCTAAACAACTTGCATGGATGAATACTAATGTTGCATTGTCACCCGGAGGGCAATGCTAGCATTCCAAGTGAGAATTGCTAAAGAAAAGGTAAAACGTAGCCTTAAGTCTCACAAGCGAGGATGACTAATATAAGGGATATGTAGAAGGGCTTTGTCGGTCCCACCCATTAGGATATGGTCATCCTTGATCTAGATCAATATTATTTCTGTTGATGCATGCTTCAAGGCCTAGTGCGGTTGTTGATCATAGCCGAGAGATGAGCATATTCGGTACTATCCAAGAAGGGGTAGGCCAGTTTTATGTAGTAGAGGTTCAAGATTTTCTTATTGATCTCGGTACATTTTTCAAGAGGTGTACCATGACAGGCGATACCCTGTAGCCTTGTCATTGATGGAACTCATTTTTCAATATGTGTCGTATGGACTTAGTTGTGCCCAAATACGTTGGAATGTGAGATGCAAGCATTTCAACTATGTTCTATATTTACTTTAAAAATCTAGACGTTATTATAATATCACTGAATTTTCTATAAAACGTGTTTTGTTTACTGTAAGATAAAAGCCCGTCTGTGTTCATGTGCCGCGTAGCCTTACAAGATACCATTATTTGTAGAGAATTCTATAAATATAAAACTTCAGTTATTTGGAGTTTATTCACACCAGACCTATGTCTGACCCAAAGTTTTTCTATCTTCCCTTAAAATTCTTGAGTACTCAAATTTGTATGAGCCAAGTAGTCCAGGTTATTATGGATCCATTTTGGAGGGGAATGGAGCAGGTGGCTTAGACATTATTTGGTTATCTATTTTATTTTCGCTGGGTGAACATGTTTTATATTAGCAATTGTGGTGGCAAGTAGTTATAATTTTCTCTGGAAGAAGTTAGTACTTTTAAACATCGATGTTTTATTTTGGGAAGTAACCGTGTGTATTGCACTGTGTTCTATTATATATGATTTTCTTGCATCGTGAGATTCTGTGTTTCAATCTTCTAGTCTTTTCTTTACCTTAATGGCTTTCTTTCAGACACCTAGATGATTGGCACATGAATACGATGGACGTATTAAGTGTTGTCCTTAAGAGTAAGAAAGACAGATCATTACATGTGGTATCAGAGCTTAGATTAAGCGAACACCTACGCTTTGGTTGGAGTCAACTTATTAGAGAAAGGGTTAGTAATACCCTAGAATGAGTTTAGTCTTTAAGAGCATGTATTTGTAATTTTCATTCATATATATATATATATTCAAGTAGATTAATCAGCTTTGATATGGTTAGTACCCTTTCCCTTAAGATTTATCTCATCTAAGTATTCAAAAGAGATATCTTACTATATCCAGGTAGTAACAATGAGCAATAAGACAAGACGAGGTAGAGGACCTACTAGCACCACGACCACCAATAGTTAAGCTCTGAATGTTGGAAGAGTTGGAATGGTTGAAGAGGCAGCACTAGTGCAGCCCCATGTGAAATTCGTAGCTCTGCGCAAGGATTATACAAATGTAAGAGGATGGTTGTTTAAGGGAATGGAATCCATAGTCGACGTAGAAGCTTGGCTTCACTCTTTTTAAACGATTTTCAAGGGATTAAATATTTCGGATAGCAGAAGCGATCCTTAGCATCTTGGCAGTTGAAAGATGGAACGAAAGCATGGTGGGACTCCATTTCAGCCAATATTCCAAAGGATGATTTCTTAGGCCAGATTTTAAAGTTTGAAGACCAATTCATGCCTGCTATAGGAAAGGCTCATATGTGTAGGAATTTCTTTGATCTAAAGCAAGGAGAATTGTTGGTAGCCAAATATGAGACTAAGTTAAATGAGCTATTGTGGTTTGGCCCTGAGTTGATTGATGCCCCGCTGAAGAAGAACGAGATGTTTGTGATGGGAATGATGGAAGGTTTCCAAGAGAAGATGACTACCCATCTAAAGGGTTCTTTTGTGGATGTGGTAGATAATGGCTTTATGGCATGAAGCTCTCAAGAAAAAGAAGCCAATAGTAGCACCTAGTGGTAATGATAGTAACCCAAATAAAAGGAACTTTAACCCAAACTGGAAGAAGAAAGGGAAAAGAAAGTTAGGAGGAGATCAGTGAAATAAGTTAAAGGATTGTCTTTCTACTAAGTGCAATCAAAAGGGCCATATCGTTAAGTTCTGTAAGAATTTTGGGGTTCAATAGCAGCAGAGCGGACCTATTTCTTCGGTGGTTCAGAAGACACTTTACTACAACTGTCAACAAGCAGGACACATGGTGAAGGATTGTCCGCTAATGAAGAAGGCTCAGCAGGCCAAAGTGTATGCCATAGAGGCCGAACCATCAACCTCAACAGAACTGGAAGAAATGGGAGTTCTTGACGGTACTTTAATTATCAATGGCATTTTTGTTCAAGTATTATTCGATTTCGAGGCTTTCTATAGTTTTATTTCTTTAGAATTGGTAGAAAAATTGCAACTTTCACCAAAATTTATTGAAAACCCTATTTGTGTCTTTAACCCCATAAGGGGTACAACTAAACTGTGTATGATCTATTAGAATGTGCAAATTACCTACCTTACCCATTATTTTTTGTGACCTATTTGTCTTGGATTTTAAGGGGTTTGATGTTATGCTTGGTATGGATTGGCTGTCGATGAATGTAGTTGTTTAAGATTGTATTGGAAGAACGATATTTTTAAGAACTAAAATTGGGGACATTGTTAAAGTATCATGTAAGAGTCCCAGAAAGCCAATAAGTAGTTACGTTTATACCTTAGAATCATCCCAAGAAGAGTTAAGGTCGATAGAAGTTGTTAAAGATTTTCCAAACGTATTTGAAGAAGTTAATAGACTACCTCTACATCGGGAGATTGAGTTTTGCATTGACTTAATTCCTGGTATAAGACCCATTATTCAGCCAATTTGAAAATGGCTCCAAGAAAAAAAGAAGGAGTTGAGGGATCATACTAATGATTTGTTGAGAAGAGGGCTGATTAGACCGAGTCGCTCCTATTGGGGAGCAGCTATTGTTTTCGTCCTAAAGTCAGATGGATCATTAAGATTATGTGTGGATTATCATGAGATAAACAAGCAAACGATTTAGAATAAGTATCCTTTACCCTACAAAGACAACCTTTTTGACCAGTTTCAGGTGCTCGGGTGTTTTCCTAAATGGACCTTGCTACCGAATTTCACTAGTTAAGGGTAGCAGAGGATAGCATACCCTTAAATTCATTTAGAAGGCCAGATAATTTCTTTGAGTGGTTGGCTATACCTTTTGGGCTAACTAAGGCACCCGTGTATTTCGTAGATCATATGAATTGCGTTTTTAGGAATATTCTCAATAAGTTTATGTTGGTCTTCATAAACGATATCCTTATCTACTCTAAATCTGAGGAAGAACACAAGCACCACTTGTGGTGTTAGAAACATTAAGGAAACACATTCTAAAGGCAAAATTTTCTTAGTGTCACTTTTGGAAGTCAGAAGTAAGGTTCCTATGACACATCATGTCGGGGTATAACATTTCAGTTTATCAAATAAAGGTGGCAACTGTTCAAAATTTTAAGACACCGTAGACTCCTACCGAGGTCAGAAGTTTCTTAGGCCTGGCCGAATTTTATAGGAGATTCATCCAGGACGACTGTAAGATAGACTCACACTTAATCAAGTTGACAAAGAAAGAACACAAAAGTATGAGGAAGAATTTATGGAGTTGAAGAAGAGGTTGACCATAGCTCCTGTTTTAGTTATTCTGGATGGAAGTAGAGGATTGACTGTATACAACGATGCTTGTGCCATAGGGTTGGGTGTAGTTGATATGCAGCACGTGAAGGTGATTGCTTATTCTAGCAGGCAGCTAAAGCCACATGAGAAGAATTATGCAACAGGAGATTTGGAGTTATTAGCTGTTGTGTTTTCACTAAAGACGTGGAGGCATTAATTATTGGGTGAGAAGTTCAAGCTCTTCACGGACCATAAGTCCCTGGAGTATCTTTCATGCAAAAGGATCCGTTGAAGTAGCAACGATGGTCGGAATATCTGGCGGCATACGACTTGGACATTCTGTATACGCTAGGAAAAGAAAATGTGGTAGTAAATGCCTTGAGTAGGAATGTGGTTTTGGCTATCTTGGAAGTTGCTCTGACTCTTTTGGATAAGATTGCAAGCAAACAAAGGGAAGATAGTCTTACGATTGAATTTATGCAAGGAGTTGAAGAGGATCGAAGTTCGAATTTTAAGATTGATAGTCGTGGTACTCTAAGGATAAATGGAAGGATATGTGTCCCGAATGTTGGGGGTCGTAGATAGGAAGTTTTGACGTAATGCCATAAGTCTAAGTTGAGTATCCATCCTGGAGTTAATAAGATGTATCGGAATATGAAACAAGCATTTTGGTGGCCCAGGATAAAGAGGGATATCTCTATCTATGCGATAAGATACGCGAGCTACTAACAAATTAAGGATGATCACTAATGAACTGTTGGGCTACTACAACCATTAGAGATCCTAAATTGGAAATGGGAGCTGATATCAATGGATTTTATTGATGGATTACCCAGATCAAGGAAAGGAAATGAAGGTGTGTGGGGGTCATTGTGGATCAGCTAACTAAGAGTGCTCATTTTATTCCACTCAAGCCGATGAGGACTGCAGCAGCATCGGAAGAGATCTATATGAGTGAGATCTTTCGACTGCATGGGGTCCTCGATAGTATTGTAAGTGATCACGGTCCTATCTTTACTGGCCAGTTTTGGGAAGCATTACAAGCAACTTTGGGAACATAGCTAATTCTGAGCTCTACCTACCAGCCTTAAACCAATGGTCAAACCAAAAGGGTGAATCTAATCGTGGAGGATCTTTTGAGAGCTTTCATATTGGATTTAAGAAGCTTATGGGAGGATCATCTTCACTTAGTGGAATTTTCATATAATAATAGTTATTAGGCAATTATTGGTATGACACCCTATGAAGCTTTATATGGACGACCACGTAAATCACTATTGTATTGGGTAGAAACTAGTGAATGATTGGTGCATGGATCTGATATGATTCGAGAGGAAATGAATAAGGTCGTTGTTATTAAAAGTAGGATGAAGGAAGCTCAAGATTGATAGAAAGCCATGCCGATCAAAGACATAGGGATTTAGAATTTTCAGTCGGAGATTTTTTGTTTGTAAAGAATTTTCCATTAAGAGGAGTTGTGCAGTTTGGAAGAACGGGGAAGTTGGCACTTAGATAAGTTGGACCGTTTCAAATTCTTGAGAGGATTGGACCGCTTTCCTATCGAGTTGAGTTACCTGAAAGATTGTCAGGAGTTCACAATGTCTTTCATGTATCACATTTAAGGAAATATGTGCATGATACGTCACTTGTTATTGAGCCGACTATTTAAGAAGATTTAGAAGTAGAACTAAACTTGACCGTATTTAGGCATCCAGTTTGCATTATTGATTAAGATGTGAAACGATTGCAGAAAAAAGTCATAAGATTGGTTAAAGTTTAATAGAGTGAAGATTCCAATGATTGCACTTAGGATACAGAGGATAGCATGAGTGAAGCTTATCCCGAGTTGTTGATAGATTAATAGTTTGCATAGGTTGTAGATAGTGTACTCACCATTTGGGGTGTAGTCACTTATTATGTATTTTTCTTGCATGTATTGCTTAGTATATGATATATATCCTTTATGAGTGTTAAATTTCAGGATGAAATTCTTTTAAGAGGTGGTAAATGTAACGACTTGTAATTTAGTCACTTTAAAATATGAGCATTTGATATATTTTTAAACGATTTAATAATGAATTTTATAAATCAAATAAAATTTGGATAAATGTCTCGAGTGGTATTTTTATGGATATGAAATTTTAGTTTAAAGATGGTTCGAGTATAAGGCGGTTATGGGTACCGATTTAATTAAGAATAAGAAGAAAAACATGAACTTTTCTACTCTATAAGTGGACCATACTTTTTAAACTTATCCTTTCCTAATAAAATAAATGAGCATGATTACTTCTTAGGAATTAAGAAAAGAATTTGCCTAATAATACAAAATAGTATAATGACATGCCCAATAAAATAGAATAGTAGAATGACCTGCCCAATAAAACAAAATTGCATAATGATATGTCATGCGAATGGTTTCCATTGGATTAAAATAAGGTCCAATTAGATTATTCCATGCAGATAGTTTCCATTGGACCAAAATGTGGTCGAATCAGGTTATGCCATGCAGATGGTTTCCATTGGACCAAAATCTGATTGAATTACGCTAAGCTATAGGAGGTTAAGTAATTACTAAGATACCTTTCACTTCACCTATAAATACCCAAGTCAATATCCCATTTTAATTCATTCAAAACTAAAGAAAGAAACCAAATACACTCTTCATCTTCAAGGCAAGTGCGGTTTCCATTTACTTCACCAAATCAAAAGGAGTTAAAGTTTAGGAGGTGAGTATAACTTATTCTTTTAATATAATCAATTTATTTTAATCATTTTTATAGTGATTTAATTGTTCTTTGATCTAAAGGAATTATGACATTGCTTTAAGTTACTTTAGTTGATAATAATACTCCAACTTGAATGACTTCATTTTTATCCGGCGAAAAGTACTTGTTTAAAATCTAAGAATAGAAATAAGTTTGTAGAGTTTGTTTTCCGACTTTTTTTAAAAAGGCTTTGTTTTAAATAACGGATTTCCTGTCTATGCCATTAAGTAACATGAAACAAATATGATAAGTAGTGGTAAAATGTCGACACATTTATGGAAAGTAAGTCATCCTGTATTTAGCACTAAAAGTAGATGAGTAGACTTTCCTTTATCTGTGAGATCAAGAATTGGACTATTTTAACTAAGGCAATGCCAGGAGTAACCAGTGGCCTAACTTACCTGGCTTCGATTTTGGGTGAGGGATAGAGAAGTCAAAATTTCAAAAACGTGATAAATTATAAGATGGTTAATTTCGATAAATAGGCCATGATTAATTAAGTATATAGAAGGTGCTTCATCATATACTTGACACCAAATTCTACGGTATGGAAACTCGTCCGTGTCCCAAGAAGTAAGATTGGATGTCGAGGTAAGGATAGTTTTTTAACTTGTCTGATTTCATTGTTAATCAAGGGATAGTACTATTTGAAATCGGAAAGTGGAGACAAGAACAAGTTGTCCTATTTTTCATATGCAAATCTATATTACACCTAGATAGTGGATTTGTCCACTATCAATAACCTGACCAATTTTAAAATTATCGAATGTTGGTTCGAAGAGATTGGGGTCAGATAAGCATGAGTTATCCAAAAACAGATTCGAACCAACATAAGAATTTGAATTGGAAACATCTCGAAGATGATGGAATTGAAGGCGAAGATCTTTGAAGTGCAAGGGTTACATGCTACTAATCCTGAGGGTGATTCCAAAATGGATGTAGTAGAGGTAGTTCCTTCGGTTTGTTCATTTCATGAACAGCATGTATAGATGAATGCAAATATTGCATTGTTGCCTGGAGGGCAGTGTTAGCATTCCAAGTGGGAATTGCTAAAGAAAAGGTAAAACATAGCCTCAAGCCTCACAACGGGGAATGACTAAAATAAGGATATGTAGCAGGGCTATGTGGGTCGCACCCATTAAGGTATGGTCATCCTTGATCAAGGTCGATACTATTTCTTTGGATGTATGCTTCGAGGCCCAGTGCGGTTGCTGATTACAACCAAGAGATGATCATATTCGGTACTATCCAAGAAGAGGTAGGCCAATACTGTATGGTATTGGTGCAAGATGTTCTTATTTACCTTGGTACATTTTTCTAGAGGTGTAATATGACAGGCAGTACCCCAGTAGCCTTGTCATTGATGGAATCCATTTTCCAGTAAGTCTCGTACGGACTTAATTGTGCCCAAATATATCGAAATTTGAGATGGAAGCATTTCAGCAATGTTCTATATTTACTTTAAAACCCTAGACATTATTACGATATTACTAAATTTTCTATAAAAAGTGTTTTGGTAACCATATGGTAAAAACCCTTTTGTGTTTATGTGTAGCGTGGTCTTACATGATACCTTTATTTATAAAGAGTTTTATAAGTATAAAAATTCAGTTGTTTAGAGTTTACTCACACCATACCCATGTCCGACCCGAAGTTTATTCTTTCTTTCCCTAAAACTCTTGGGTACTCAAATTTGTATAAGTAGAAAAGTAGTCCCGGTTATTATGGATGCATTTTGGAGGACATTGGAGCAGGTGGCTTAGACGTTATTTAGTTATCTATTTTATTTTCGCTGTGTGAACATGTTTTGTATCAGCATGGGGGCAGGCATATATAACTGTCCCTGACTGAAGTTAGTACTTCTAAACTCTGATATTTCATTTTAGGCAGTGACCACATATATTGTACTATGTTCTATTATACATGATTTACTTGCTTTGAGAGATTCTGTATTTCTTTCTTCTTGTCTTTTCTTTTACACAAACGGCTTGTCTTTCAGAAACCTAGATGGTTGGCACATGAATAATGTTGATGTATTAAGTGTCGTCTTTAGAAGTAAGAAAGGCAAATCATTACATCTCATATCACGCAGCCTAAAGCTCGATACATGTCTCATAGTCCAAAGCTGTACACTAGAACCAAAGAAACTGGTCCAGGGTATATGGTCCCCTTAGTTGACCTATAGGCGTCCCCACTTACAATAAACCCTGCTTCAAGTACAATAGAAAACACTTTGAATTACCAATGATTTCTTAGCACAAACATCCAAGCCTCCTTTCCACTCAATCCATTTTCCATTATCTATGAATCCACCACGTTCCCCATTCTACGACTCTACCATTTATCAAGCTGCTATTTTCGGTACCTACTCCCACCATGAGTCAAAAACCAAAGGTACATAACTTTTATCACATGTTACATTGCCATCCAAACCTGATGCGAATGAGCCAACACCTCCAGCATAATCCACAAGAACCCTACTTTATTTCGCTGAAGTCTCAGTTTCACTTGACCTACAAATATAATTCGGTACCGAACTAAATAGGTTGGCACCGACTTATTTCCTTAGCCAATTGCTAGCTAAGTTTTCTTCCTCTCCTTCCTAACTTCTAATACTCCATATCTAGATGCTCTATACCCCGATCCATTCTCCAAAATAATTCGATTCAATCTCATAGCATCTAACACCAAATTATAGAAAACAAGTCGACATACCTCAAGCACTTAGCCAATTTCCTACACCATGCCATGAACAAGCCCCTCTAGCCAAGCTCTATCCAACTATGCAAACCATCGACTTGTTTGAGCAACCAAAATAGGTCGGTACCAACATAAACAAGTTGTTGCCGACCTGTCTCCTTAGAAAATTATGATTTACAACCAAAACTCTAGCAAACAATAATAAAGCACAACATAAAAGCGTGTAATAACATGCAATTACATTCATTCAAAAAAATAGTGCACAAAATTATTGAAATTAAGCATGCTCTCATCCAAATATAAGCAATTGGCGAATAAATGAATATGAAAAAGGTGAATTTCAAAGCCATTTCTACAAATCATATTAGAATTCATCAATTTAGGTTATAAACATATGTAAACATGTGATTAAAGTTAGAAAAGGTTTTTAATGGTCGAAAATCATGATAAAATCTATAATTCTACCATATAAACATGTATAGGGTGCTGAGAAATCATAAATCACTCACCAATTACCAAATCCAACCAATTTGAGTATAGATCCAATATGGAAAGTGACCAAAATCAAAGTAGTCAATGATCACTATGTTCTAATCAATGATCTATTCACTAATCTTCAATTCGATTTAATTTAGAGAGTAATTTGGGTGGTTTTGGATGAATCCAGAGTTAATGGAGGTTTAGATCTGATTTGGGAGGGAGAGAAAAGTTTTAATTTGGCTCTTCAACCCTCTATTTATAGTAATCTCAAATTAGAAAAATGGGCCTGCTTATGGGCTTAATTAATTACACATTAATCCCGATCAACAACTATTAAAACTAAAAATAGCCATAACATCTTAACTATAAGTCCATTTTTCTATTATGGTTACTCTACAGAGAGGAAACCATTATCCTGAAGTAATAGAAGTGGTCTGAGACTCGAACTTAACTCCCCTCCAAGGTTATATCCCAAAGATGATTTTGAAGGTCAAACTAGTCACATAGAAATTCCGAAAAAATCTTAGGTGTATAAAATTTTCATAAGAATCATGTCCCAAACTTACAGAATCATACAACTTTATATAAATGAAATAAAAATATTTTACGATCCCCCGATACGTAAAATACGGGTCGTTACATTCTCCTCCTTTTAGGAGTTTTGTTCTCGAAATCCCTAAACAAGATAATGTATAAGCAACCATAGTTATCTCGCATGCATACCATTCATAAGCAACCATCAAACATCTCAAAAAGCAGCCATGAAATCATTGGTATATGTGAACTTACCCAAGCATGCAGAATACTAATCTACCAAATATAATATACAATGGTAAAAGAAGGGACAATAAATGGTGGATTTCACCATTCAAAGAGCTCTAGACATGTAGTCCTCATACTCTCCTTAGTCTTCCACATACAATCGTCATCACTTCCGCTCCATTATACCTTCACTACCGTCACCAACTTTCTCCTAAGTTGTTTCCTATCGTATCCAATAATGCATGTTGGCCTATGAGATCTAGAAACTTTCAGTTCTACCTCAACACCTTCTGGCTGATCTGGTGTAATTATCGAGCCTAAGGCATGCACAAACTTCCGTAGATTAGTGTAACAACCCTGGTTTGGAGATTATCTGTATATATTAAATTATAACGGACTTGTAAATTTAAAATATAATTGGAAATTTTAAATTGTTTATTTGGAATAAACAATGAACTTTGTAGATAAAATGGGAAAAATAAAGTTTGGAACTATAATTTGTTTATTTAGGAATAAATATGGGACTTATATTAATTGGATAAGTATTTGGTTTAAATAAATTGAAATATTGGGTATTTATTAGTTTGGAGCTAATAAATTAATTAGGTGATGTATTTAAATGTTAAATTGTTGAAATAAATCTAAAGTAACGGAAATAAAGTTTTAAAAACTTTATTTTGAGAATTTGGAGTGAAAATAATCAATTTGTAATGTTATTGTGGAAATGCAATAATGTTGGAAATTAATGCCAATATTAACCATTTATTGATTTTTAAAAAGGGGAAAATGAAGTAAATTTGTATTTTATAAATATAAAAGTGCGAAATATCGTTTAAAAATAATATTTTGATGTTTAAATAAAGTTATATGGTTTATTTTAATTTATTTGACGAGGAAACAAATTTTTGAATAAGTTTTTGTAGTAAAAATAGTGTTTTTGTGATAAAATAATGTAAATTGTGTGATATTGTCAAAAATAGGGTTTTATTGTTAAAAATATCTTTTTATAATTAAAATAACTTTTATTTTTTTATAATAACAATTTTATTGCAATACAAATAAGATGTATACATTTTTGTTGACTTTAAATTGTTGAAAATACGAATATAGTGTTAAAATAGGCTAATATATGTACATATCATCTGTATTTCACTAAGTATATTTACACTTGAGCCTATTTGGGTATGAATTGATCCTCTATCCTATTCTTCAGAGGCTTATGGCTTGTGAAAATAGTTGTACATAGTTATTTTCTTTTCTTCCTTCTCAAAGAAAGTTTGTAGTAAATAACAAAGAAAAACAATGGCTGCCTTCTACTAAAAATCAATTTCCACTCCAATTTGCTGCAAATTAAAGAAGAAATCCACCTAAGCAAGATTATACAAGGTAATTTCTATCCAATACCTAAAGTTTTGTCAAAATTCCTTGAATCAAGATATGAAGTGTTTGTAATTTATTTTGGTTTGTCTTGGACGTCTGTTCCAAGCTTCTTCATGTTGCTAGAGCCTCAAATCACCTCAAAAATTCACAGCTTGCTACCAAAATCTTTTCTAAATCATAAGGTGAGTTAAAAATTCATAATTTCTAACAAGAATATTGCTTTGCTGCAAAGAAATTGCTAAGAAATGCTCTGTATGTGTTTAATTCTCTCTGTTGTTTTATTGAATTTCTTATTTCTGGTTGCAACTTTGAGTGGCCATACCTCTTTGATTTTCACTCGAATTGATGTGGATCTTTTATGTATTGTATTTTACTTGTCAAAATCTATGCATGTCAATTTTCATTGCAAAAATTGATCGTTTGGTACTCCAATTTGTTGTTCAAAGTTCAATACGAAGCAGAAAACACCTAGGAAAGCAATTCCGTAGCCTGGCTCGACAGGTAGTCGACTCAGCGGTCTCCAAGTCGACCTGGAGCTTAACCTGGTGACCGACCTAGAGGTCGACCTGGCCACTGGTCTAGGTCGACCTCTGTTGGCCTAGGTATGTGAGCCTATTGCCTTTTGATCCGATCCTTTTTGCCTTATATGCTTATATTATTCTATGTTTTCGTGGATCATTTCTAGTGCAAATTTTAAGATGATTTAATGATGACTATAGGCTATGACATCCATCGATGGATTAGCCAAGATTTGGAGGAATTTGGAATTCAAAATTTCGAATCAAATTCGATTTGAATATTGATTTAGTGTATTTCCCTTGTATTTCTTCGATTTCAAGCACTATTTATTCCAAATAAATTTTGAGAAAATTTCTAAATAGTTTGGGTTTTTTGAAACCTTTATTATAAAATATTTTCAAATTATCTTTAAATTATTTCAAAGTATTGTAAATATAATCAAGTAGAATTTTCAATAAAATGTCTTCAGGATGATTTCAAAAAATTATTTTAAAAATCCCGTTTTCTTAAGTAAATTATTTTATAAATAATATATATTATTTTTACACTTTTCGAATGTATGAGAAAGAGAACTAAATGGTTTAGTAAAATACGTGGTATGTGACATGTTAGTTTACCTTATCGGTTAATTTCGGACTTTTATGATCGAAACTATCTGGGTTACTGATTTCTGAGTTATTTAGCCAATTTATGGTGAGTTTTTTATGATTCCAATCTTTAGGAATTATCTAGGAAGGCCAATATTTGGCGAGTTGTGGTTCGAGATCTCCTATAGGAGTATGATCTATGAGAAGCTGTTATAATGTTTTACTTGCCAATGAGATGAGGCGAGTTTGAGTTTTCCAAGTCTTGAAATTTTATGATGATTTTTGTTTTCTAATGTGACATTGGCTAGCGGTTAGTAAACCGTTTAGTGCGAAAGTGTGATATGGGATGCACGTTAACACCTTCTGGGTTCCTATCTTGAAGTTTGTGAAACATTTGGGGACTGTCAGTACTATAGAACTTCGGGTTATTTGGGATTTACGACTTCGGTCGTCAGGGAGAAGAACCTAAGATATATATAGTACTGGTGGGATGACACGTGCAACATCGCATTGGCATGCAAATGGGATTTGGCCAATCTGAGGAATTTTTATGAGTTTTGATTTCGATTCAACCAATTTGGGATGATGAATTTACTTATAACCTTCAGTGAGAAAATTATATATATGTTGTTTTATGGTGATTTCGATATTGGGATTATGAACTCTTATTGAGTTTCATGAGTTTTGATTTGGATATTTTGATGATTTCACTTATGGCTTATATGTTTCTTACGTTCACTTACATTGTATAGCCCTTGAATGTGAAACATCTATGCCATGTTAAACCTTATCATGTGATTAACTTTGAGCCTTTATGGAATACCTATTCTTAGAGGTATAAATAGGTTTTCTTATATCACTCCATTATCTTTAAAGGAATCTTTCCCTTATAGACATATATGTTCCTTTATCTTTCGCTAATATCAAGTTCTAGTTAGCCTGACACGTATATTTATTACTTGGGTCAGACCGTGTTCCAGGTTAGCTTTTGGGCCTATGCTAGCTTACTTTTTGGATTTCACCATTGATTTGGATATGGTTTAGTTTTTGTGTAGTAGTCTTTTATTTGGGAACCTTATGATGTATATATTCTTTTATGGGGATATATGTATATATTGTGGTTGAATACCACTTGTGGCATGTTGTATTACATTTGATGTATGTGTATATATGTATTATCTATGATGCTGTTCTGTGACTTGAGATTGTTTTAGTGATTATATTTTGTTTCTGAATCAATCCTGTAGCCCCCATAGTATCGTATTGGATAGGAATTAAGTATGTCAAACTCTTGAGCTAAAATGAAAAAAATACAAAATCGACATACTTAGCTCTTATCTAATTCAAGGCTATGATGGTCGCCCTTAACTAGCTCTATTATCCTAGTTAGCAGATAGTATTACTATGTAATTCTTTTTGTTAATGTGAGTCTTAGGGTGGGGCATCACAGCTTGGTATTAGAGCTGGATTCAGAACAAAATGTATTAAACATAGAGCAATATACACTATTACCATACATCAAGTATAATACAAGTGTAAACATCATCCCAAATTATAGTTGAACCCAGCCTTGTCCTTAACCTTTAGAGTTCTTTGGGGGTAGATAGAAAGGAATATGTCCACGAACGTCAATTTTAAATGCCATAGTATTCCTTATTCAATGAATTCCAATTGATAATATCTACTCCTGTGAATAATTCTAACTTATCTTAACTTTCAGCAAATGGCTGGAAGAGGTAGAAGTCTCACTTTGGAGGTGGGACCGCCGAGTGGTTCTCATCTCGAAGGAATTTATATGTCGACCGACCAAAATCTTGAGCTTCTTAGGAGCACTAAGCCTCTCGCTCCTACTCATTCCTCTCTTCCGCCCAAATCTGCATTTGCGCGTATGTGTAGCGACTTCACCCATCTTGGAGGCAAGCCATTCAAAGGATCCAAAACAGTTTTAGAGGTTTAGGCTTGGCTTCGAACATGCGGGCGCCTTTTTGCTCGCATAGAGATTTTCGATCATCACCATGTTGTGGTATCAATTATGCTGCAAGAATGAGCACTAGACTGGTACGAGCTCCTCATAGCTGAGATAGATGAGTCTACTCTTACATAATATCATTTCCGAGATTGTTTTGAGCTTAAGTTCGTGCCAGAATCCGAGAAGGCATTCCTTGCCCGTCACATCCTTGAGTTGAAACAAGGAAAATCCTCTATGCCAGATTATGTATCCTCCTTCGAGTCTCCATCCAAGTATGGGCTCAAGTTCATTAGTACTCCATACAAGAAGAATCTTAAATTCGTATTTGGACTTAAGAAATATTGAAGAAGTCACTCATGCTTCAGCTTAAGCTCTCGTTCTAGGAGCTTGTGGATTCGGTGCTTCACTTCGAAGCCATCAAAAAAGAAAGGGATAGTAGTGACAAGGCCATGGTTCGAATGAACCCAAAAAAGAAGAAATGTCCCTTTCAGAGATCCCAATCATTTCCTCCTAAGTAGAAGACGAAGCAAGGAAATTTTGGTTCTCATTCCAGTGCAGCACCTCCTTCAGCTAGAGTATTAGCTTGCTTCAATTGTGGGTTTAGAGACCATCTAGCTAGAGAATGTCCTCAAACCCCCAAGTGCCATTATTGCAAGAAGGAAGGTAATATAGTTTCCGCATGTCCTAAGAAGGGGAAGAGTTTAGGTTTGGGGATTCTGAATGTGGCTCAGGCTTCTGGTAGTGAATCTCAGTCGCAAGGTATATCTCCTACTATTTTGGAAGGTTCTATTCTTTTTCATATGTTCTATTCGAATCCTCTTTGATACGGGTGCTTGGCATTTATCCGTATCGGAGAAATTTGTTAATGCTATTAGATGTTTTGGTCTTGTTGCTTACGTGAGGATTGCGAATTCTTTAGCGAGGATCCACAATACTTGACATGAGACTTTTTGGTTTTTCTCCTTGTAGCTTATCTTTGCATGCATATTAGCATGCTATTTTCTATCTTAAGTTATTGCATTTTATCAAGCCACATTCTGTGATTTGAAGGGTCATATAATTAGGTATCCTAATTCAGTTGGTTAGTTAATTCTTGTCTTCAAAATATTGATTATGATTTTGAAGTCTTTGTATTCATTCTTGAGTATCGAGATATTGATGATATATCTCAAATTCCCATTATTGTGACTCTGTTGATTTCAATAAGTCCGTTTGGGTATGGCACCTAATCGGATAATTGAATATTGTATTGACATCATTCTCGGTTCATAGCCTTTCGGTCAACCTTCCACGAGGATGCTCACCAAGGAATTGAGGTGATCCTTGGAATTTAATTGATATTGCCGTTCATATCTCTTTTGAGATAACCTTTTTGGATACTCATTTATAGGTTTAGTAATATTACTTCACTCGAAGTAATGATTTGTCGTTTGTGTTCTTCTTCTCATTCGAGAAGATATTTTACCCATACCCTTATATCTCGTTGGTTTCTTATTTGATCTATTGGTGGTGCTAGGGTCTTTCTTCAGCTTGACCCTACATCAATTCTCACTAGCTACGGGTTGCGGAGGTTAATGTTCTTTTACCACATTCCGCAATCGTTATGAGTTTCTAAGTAGTTCGTTACACCGTTAGGAATGACGAACACTCTAATCTAATCCCTTAACCTTGTTAATCAATTATATTCAGGGAACATCTCGATGAGTCTCTTTTTGTGTTTTTGATTTTAGGTATATGTAATAATTTTTTTTTAAATTTTTCCAAAATTGAAGATATATATATCTAAGAGGAATTGGATTTGGTTTTTGGGATAAATAAAAAACATTTTTATAACTAAATATGAGATACTTCTTTTATAGAAGATGATTTTTGTGTTAGGTTGTCCATCAAGTGCTTTAGGAATTTTGGTCGATACGCCTGATCAACCTTCCCGATAGGAATGTCATAAACTCTGTGATGAGACTATCAGACACGATAAATTGAGTTTTAATGAGACTAAATTTGAAAATAAATTAAAAATATTTGAGAGTTAAATTTTATTCTTGATGACCGATGCAGCCATTAAACCATAGTGGGATTGGATAAGTGGCAAGGTGGTTTTGATAATTTGGTCAAAGCTACAGCCAATCGATAGGGTTATTTATATAAATCAATGATGAGGTTATGCCATTATGATATTTGAAATGTATGAGTTTGAATATAGTTATGTTTTATTGTTGAAATGATGAGATAATACTTTATTTAAATAATAAATGTTTATTGAATATTTTAAAATAAGTTATACATGTTAAAGATGGAGTTTGTTATGAGAATTTAGGTATTTGAAAATAAAGAGGAGTAAATTTTAAAATTTTAAAATTGTTAAAATGAAATTATAAAAATTATTTCAAAAATTTAATTTTGGAATAAAAAGGGGAATATGAGTTTGAAATTAATTGTCACTTTTATAAGAACTATATGAAGGAGTTTGGAAAATTTCCAAGTGTTGAAAATTAAGATTTTGAATTTAAAGGCAATGAATATTGGAACTTTAAGAAGTTTAATTGTAAACAAAAATTTTGATTATGGTTTTGAAGATAATGAATTTTGAACTCCAATAAATTTTGACTCTAAATTAAAATTTATATCTATTGTGTTCTTCGTGATTGTCTTGCCTTAGTGCAATAGTCTAACGACTAGCATTTTGCGGTCATTTGAATAAGGTGATCTTGAGTAACCATCTCTCATCGGCTCTTGTTACCCCAATAGTTGTTATCTTAATATCAGTAAGGCTCTTTCCGTAATGACATACGGAAAATCATCAGTTTGCAGTTGGAGTTCGGATAAAGTGATGCTAAATCCCAACTCTATCCAAGAAACTTTTATGAATCATTCTCCTTCGATAGATTTTTGAGCAGCACCCCATTGCTTTTTGTTTCGAAAGTGAGATACTTTTGAAATCTTGATGCATTGCTTAAGAAATTCAATGGTCCGCAAATCCTAGTATTTGTACTTAGGAAAGTCATTGAATTTACCAAGCAATTTTATCTTGGTCTTTTTTCGCCTTAAGTAGAGAGTGAGGTATTTTAATCTCGTGCTTGTCTATCCTTCCTTTGATTGATCAAATTAATGTTTTGAATACACATTATTCTTTAGAAATTGCGAGGACACAATTTTTGTTAAGGAGGGAGTCTGTAACAACCCTAGTTTGGAGATTACCTGTATATATTAAACTATAACGGAAGTTATAATTTAATATTGCAAATTTAAAATATAGTTCTAAATTGTTTATTTGGAATAAACAATGAATTTTGTAAATAAAATGGGAAAATTAAATTTTGGAACTTTATTTTGTTTATTTGGGAATAAATATGGGATTAAATATTGATTAGATAAGTATTTGATTTAAATAAATTGAAATATTGGGTATTATTTGTTTGTAGCTAATAAATTAATTAGGTGATGTATTTCAACGTTAAATTCTTGAAATAAATCTAAAGTAATGGAAATAAAGTTTTAAAAACTTTATTTTGAGAATCTGGAGTGCAAATAATCAATTTGTAATGTTATTGGGTAAATGCAATAATATTGAAAATTAATGCCAACATTAACTATTTATTGATTTTAAAAGGGGGAAATGAAGTAAATTTGTGTTTTATAAATATAAAATGTGAAATATTTTCAAAAATAATATTTTGATGTTTAAATAAAGTTAGAATAGTTTATTGTAATTTATTTGACAAGGAAATAAGTTTTGAATAAGTAGTTGTAGTAAAAATAGTGTTTTTGTGATAAAATGTTGTAAATTGTGTGATATTGTCAAAAATAGGATTTTATTATTAAAAATATCTTTTTATAATTAAAATAAATTTTGTTTTGTTACAATTACAATTTTATTGCATTACAAGTAGATATATACATTTTTGTTGACTTTAGATTGTTGAAAATATGAATATAGTGTTAGAATAGGCTAATATATGTACATAGCATCTTTATTTCACTATATATATTTACACTTGGGCCTATTTGGGTATGAATTGATCCTTTAGCCTATTCTCTAGAGGCTTCTGGCTTGTGAAAATAGTTGTGCATAGTTATTTTCTTTTCTTCCTTCTCTAAGAAAGTTTACATTAAATAACAAAGAAAAATTATGGCTCCCTTCTACTAAAAATCAATTTTAGCTCCAATTTGCTGCAAATTAAAGAAGAAATCCAACTAAATAAGAATATACAAGGTAATCTCTATCCAATACCAAAAATTTTCATCAAAAATCCTAGAATCAAGATATGAAGTGTCTGTAACTTATTTTGTTTTGCATGTCTGTTTCAAGCTTTTACAGTACAGGTTTCTAAGCCTCATATCACCCTAAAAGATCACAGCTTGCTGCCAAAATCTTTGCTAAATCATAAGGTGGGTTAAAAACTCAGAACTGCTAACAAGAATCTTGCTTTGCTGTAAAGAAATTGCTAAGAAATGCTTTGTATACATTTAATTCTCTCCATTGTTGTTTTATTGAATTTCTTGTTTCTGGTTGCCACTTTGAGTGGCCATAACTCTTTGATTTTCACTTGAATTGCTGCAGGATCTTTTTCGGATTGTAGTTTAGTTGTCAAACTCTATGCAATTAATTTTCGTTGCAAAACTTAATCGTTTGTTACTCCAATTTTCTATTCAAAGTTCAATATGAAGCAGAAAACACCCAGGAAAGCAATTCTGTAGCATGGGTCGATAGGTACGTCGACCGAGCAGTATGACGGTCGAACTGGAGGTCGACCTGGTCACTGGTCTGGGTTGACTCCTGCTGGCCCAGATACATGAGCCTTTTGCCTTTTGATCCAAGCCTTCTTGCCTTATATGCTTATCTTATTCTATGTTTTTGTGGCTCATTTCTAATACAAATTTTGAGACGATTTGATGTTAACTATGGGCTATGATATCTATTAACGAATTAGCTAAGATTTAGAGGAATTTGGAATTCAAAATTTTGAATTAAATTCGATTTGAATTTGAGTATCGATTTAGTGTATTTCCCTTGTATTTCTTCAATTTCAAACACTATTTCTTCCAAATAAATTTTGAGAAAATTTCTAAATAGTATGGGTTTTTTGAAATCTTTATTAGAAAATATTTTCAAAATATTTTTAAATTATTTTAAATTATTTAAAAGTATTTTAAATATATTCAAGTAGAATTTTCAATAAAATGTCTTCAAGATGATTTCAGAAAATTATTTTAAAAATCCCATTTTCTCAAGTAAATTATTTTATAAATAATATATATTATTTTTACACTTTTCGGATGTATGAGAAAGAGAATTAAACGGTTTATTAAAACACGTGGTATGGGACACGTGAGTTTACTTCATCGGTTAATTTTGGACTTGTACGATCGAAACTTTGTGGGTTATTGATTTCCAAGTTATTTAGCCAATTTATGGCGAGTTTTTGAAATTATAATTCCTATCTTTAGGAATTATCTGAGAAGGCCAATATTTGGTGAGTTGTTATTCGATATCTCATTCTAAGAGCATGATCTATGAGAACACATTATAGAGTTTTACTTGCCAATGAGATGAGGCGAGTCTGAGTTTTCCAAGTTTTGAGATTTTATGATAATTTTTGTTTTCTAATGTGACAATAGCTAGCGGTTAGTAAACCATTCAGTGTGAATGTGTGGTATGACACACACGTTAAGACTTTTCAGGTTCCTATTTGAGAGTTTGTGATACATTTTGGGATTGCCAGTACTATAGACCTTCGAGTCATCTAGGATTTACGACTTCGGTTGTTTGGGGTTTATGACTTTGGTCATTTGGAAGAGGTAACTTATATATATAGTACTAGTGGGATGGCACATGTAGCAAACCTTTGGCATGCAAATGGGATTTGGCTAATCGGGGGAGTTTTTGTGAGTTTTGATTTCGGTTTCGCCAATTTGGGATGACGAATTTACTTTTAGCCTTAAGTTAGAGAAAGGCTTGTATATATGTTGTTTTATGGTGATTTCGATATTGGGATTATGAACTCTTCTTGAGTTTCATGAGTTTTGATTTGGAGATTTTGATGATTTCACTTATGGCTTATATGTTGCTTATGTTCACTTACATTGTATAGCCCTTAAATGTAAAACATCTATGCGATGTTAAACCTTATCATGTGATCAACTTTAAGCCTTTATGGAATACCTATTCTTAGTTGTATAAATAGAGTTTCTTACATCATTCCTTTACCTTTAAAGGAATGTTTCCCTTATGCACATGTATTTCTTTATCTTTTGCTAATATCAAGTTCTAGTTAGCCTAACTCGTGTATTTATTAATCGTGTCAGACCGAGTTGCAGGCTAGTTTTTGGTCCTATGCTGGCTTTACCTTTTCGATTTCATCATCGCTTTGGATATGGTTGAGTTTTTGTGTTGTAGTCTTTTGTTTGGGAACCTTATGATGTATATATTCTTTTATGGGGATGTACGTATATATTGTGGTTGAATACCACTTGTGGCATGTATTACATATGATGTATTTGTATATATGTATTATCTATGATGTTGTTCTATGACTTGAGAATGTTGTCGTCATTATATTTTGTTTCTAAATCGATCTTGTAGCCACCATTGTAGTGTATTAGATAGGAACTAAGTATGTCGAACTCTTGAGATAAAATGAAAAAAATGAATACCAAATCGACATACTTAGCTCTTATCTAATGCAAGACTATGATGGTCGCCCTTAACAAGCCCCATTCTCCACGTTAGCAGACAGTTGTTAATGTGGGTCTCGGGGTGGGGTGTCACAATAAGGGACATGAAAAACGTTGTGCACTTATGCCATCTTCTGAGGTAAGTCGACCCTATATACTAGCTTTCCAATCCTCTCAACTATCAGAAGAGGACATATGAATCTCGGGCCAACTTCCTCTATCTACCAAATTGAGCTACATTCTTCAGAGGAGAAACCTTTACAAATACTAAATCTCCAACAGAAAATTCCAAAACCAAAATAAACATACATACACATATACATATTCATACACACACACACATATACATATACATACATACATACATACATATACATACATATATATATATGTATGTATGTATGTATGTATGTATAATTATACTACATCCAAAATTGCATCATGCAACCAGAGATGTAATGCCATAAATAAATCAAGTTCATATTCATAATGACATAGATTAGGACTATTACACAATTTGTGATAAGCAAACATTTTAGTTTTCATCAGTACAGGATCAGATAAGAGAACATCAAGCAAACACAACATGGAGAAAAATAATATGGCATCACAAAAACTTAGAAACGTTCTCATTCACTGTATACTAGGTGCGTTTAAAGATTGCCAACCACCGACGGAACTATAAATTAGGGGATAAATGTAGAACCGATTTATGTGTTATGTAAAAGAATTTAAATCGCATAAACATTTATTTCTAAACTGTGAGTTTAGTACTTATCTTTGGGACGAAATGGAAAAAAGGGTTTAGATCCAGAGTCATTGTAGTTGACATCTGACAGAAATTGAATCAAATCATTTAACCTTTGCTCGAAAATATAACACATGACCTTGCTTACACAGCTATTGTTTTGGTCATTCACTATATTTGTTTGGAACAAAACAACCAAAAACTTTCTTCAAAAACCACGTTTGATGTGATGGTGGTTGAAATTACTAGAAATAAATATTAAATTTCGAGTGATGATGGAAAATTTGGCCAAAGATTTTAAAAGAGAAGACTTGATTTTTTTTCCGAAGATGGGGTATTAAGCCAAATGGTACATGACAGGTAACAGAGAGTATTACGGTAGTAAATAAGGATTTTTCTATTTTGCTGCATTTTTGGGTAAGGCCGGGCAAATATTTGTTTGCACAGGGGAATATTTTCGATTATTTTTGTATATTGAATTATTTGTATAAAATAATGGGTATCGCACTATTTTTCCTTACAATTCTGATAAGATTTATTAAGGAGGTAAAGTCTTTATTACATTCTTTTACGTCTTTAAATAAAAACCCATTTTTAAAAAAAAGTATACATTAATCTATGCAGTTAACGCCCCGCTATCACCCCGCTATAACCATGCTATATCCCATGGCGGATTTCTACCGCTACGATTTTTTCATATAGCCCGAAATATATCCTTTCGCCTTAAGCATCGCTATATCTCGTTATTCCTGCTATATTCGGCTATTTCCGCTCTATCTTATTTAAAAGAAATGAATTAAAAATGACATTTACACATTATAAAAATTGTGAAATTAATTTATTTAATTGAATTTTTAATATATTTTCAGAAATTAAATACTCTAATATTCTAACAAATTCAATCATTAATTATCAATAATTTTATGTTTATTTACAATATCACACATGTTTTTATTTAAATTATTTATGTATCAATTATAATTCAATTGAATGTTAATTTTTCATTTAATTACCATTTATATATTTGTAAAAACATTAAGTACGAGTTTTATATGTTATTTTAGACTCATCCGCTATATCCCGCTATATCCTCCCCATATCTCCGCTACGACTTTTTGCACCTCCGCCGTATTAAATCTGTCGAGCGCTTTAACTACACGACATTAATTGTAACAACCCAGATATTTTAACGGTTTTAATAATGTAATTAACTGAATTTTTCTTGAAAATATAACAATTAAATTTTGCAATCGAAATTTTATATTTGGTATACGTCTATTTAAACATAGCAAATGGCAGTTTTCATTAGAAAATATGAAAGTTAGTTCTATTGTGAAATTTCAATTCCAATTTAAATCTATTAAATTTGATAGAAATAATATATTTTTGAAACCTGAATATTTTTACATAATAAAAATGTTTATCATTTTCTAAGTGAGATGTCATATTTTGTTTCGTCGAATTTGAACTGCTTTAGCTCCGTTTATCTTTTTTTCGGCGTTTTAGTAGCATTTTCGGTACCCAGTATCGTGTTTTGATAGGATGGTCGTATCTTTCATATCTATATACCATTCTATTCGTCTCATCGTGCTAATCTCCATAGTATATTCATTTATGTGTTTCGAGATCCGGTACACGGCGAAATCGATAAAACGATTTGTCATATCGGTACCCGTTTATGCCTTTTGGTTTCCGTATGCCCTTTTATCTGTCTACCGGTTGAATATAAAGAGCCATTTTCTTTTAGTATTCCTTGAATTCAACTCCTGGCCTTTTGTTATTCATACTAATTCAATTTATATTTTGGTTCATCATTTACCTTCATTCCTTCTTCTAACTTCTGTTTGTATTCATGAAAAAAAGAAATATATGAGCTTGTATATTATTTCCAAAAACTTGCTGCTCCCACCTTCTTTATCTGGCCATAAGTCCTTTCTTTCTTTTCCCTTGTTCTGGCATAGAAGATTTTTTATATATAAAGTAAGTTTATGTATTCTTTTCCAGAGTATTGCGTCTTTTCTTAAAGCTTGTTATATTTTAAAAAGCACGCATGCTGACCTTGCTCCAA
Organism: Allium cepa; assembly: GCA_030765085.1. Lineage (NCBI taxonomy): Eukaryota > Viridiplantae > Streptophyta > Magnoliopsida > Asparagales > Amaryllidaceae > Allium > Allium cepa. Next base: position 860,116,694 of record CM060940.1, read on the forward strand.
CCTCACGAGACAAACCGCCTTTCATCGCAGTGCAACCGCACCGCCAAAACCCTATGTCGAGCCCACTCTTCTAGCTGCGTCTAACTCCACGACCATTTTCGCTACGTGTAACCTCCCAAGTGCACCACGCTACAGCTCAAGACCAAGCATAGCTTTAGCATGAACCTTGTTCATCTTTTTTTACTGCTTGAAACCCGACCCGTGATTCTAGCTTCCCCTGTCACCCTTCTTTTGTTGTCGTGCTTTCATCCTAACCTATGCCACTTCCCAACCGACATCCGCTTCTCAACCCCGTCTCTCTTCGCTTCTCTCTGGCCTCCCAATAACTTGCCCACAAATGCCAACTACAACACCGCAGACCACCACCTTACAGCCTCACCTTTCCATTGTATGTATATATAAATTTTTGAACAAAGTTGTATATATATATGAATATTTTTGAAAGGTAATATATTTGCTTAATTAAATATTTATTTGTATATTGTATACATATGAATATATAAAGTTGTATATATATTTTTCTTTCTGGAAATCATGCGGCAAGCCCTCTCTCAATATAAATGTATATAGGTCATGTGTCTATATATATATATGTGTTGTTCCTTCAAATTATTGCGTTTTGCTTTCAAAAAATGGTATAATATAAAGTATAAATTGTTTATATGTTTTCGAGATGCTTTTTTTTCCTTCTTCCTGTCGAAGCCGACGGCCTCCGGATCGCTTTGCTCTGGTCCCTTGACCGCAACTCCAGCCTCTACTTCTCTTCATTTAAAAAAATGAAGAAGAAAGTTATCAGATTTGTTCATCGAATTTGTGTTCACATTGCTTTTCTTTGGGATTGTTGTTTGGATAGGTCGATTATCAAGTTCGTGATTCAAAATCATAGCTTGTTATGTTGTCTATTTTCTCTAGCCTTGAAAGGTGAGCAATCACTCACGATTAATATTCTTATATGGTAATTTTAATTCACATGAAATGACGATTGAAATATGCTATAAAATTTGAATTGTTAGTTATTTAATTGTCAAATATGATATGTCATTATCTGCAATTGTTTACCTATGACATATGATACCACAGCCTGTCGTATATGTTATATTTAAATTGTTAATGATGATATATGCCTGCTATTGATATGCATGTCATTTTATAATATGATTCTATTGTTCTCACTCTAAAAGTTTCATGTTAGTTTAGAAATCCCTCTGGGTTGAAATGATACATACCGAACAATCTTAGAGATTAGGGAGAAATCGTTACGGGTTGAAATGATAAACCCAAGCGATTTTCATTGATTTTGAAATTTTCGAATTTCGGGTTGAAATGATATATACCCGTAAATATTTAAATTGCGGATTGAAATGATAAATATCTATATCACTTGGCCGTAGGATAGAAAATTATATACAAACACTGTTGGTCAATATTTTAAAAAGGTTTTTCAAAATTTTGAAAGAAAATATATAGGTTCGAATAAATATCGATTTTGAAAAAAAGATATATAAATGTTATTTTATATAAATGTAAAATTTAAATTTTTAAAATTATATGTTTTGGAAATTTTAAATTTATAAGTTAGTTTTGAAATATAAATTTTAATAATTTATCTTAAGTTTTATTATTATTTTTATACATAAAATAAAATTTAACAATAAGATTTAATTTAACTAGAATATATAATATGCTTTAAAAATATATATAAATTATTAATATTTAAATAGATTTTGTAATAACTTTAAACAAATAGAGGTTGCGAAGATATATTAAATAAGAAATGATTTGTAATTTAAATGGGTTAATGCTTGAATTTAAATAAAAGTTGATTTATAATTAAATTTGTTTAGAATTTAACTTATATAACGATTGATTTGAACTTATTGATTTTTAGATTTTGAAAGGTATAATTTTGTAACTTGATTTGATAAAAGTGATTAAATGAATATTCTCAACTTTAAAAAAATTAAGACCGAATATTTAATATTGACTTAAATTTATAAATTGAAATTTTATTTAATGGTCATTAAATTGATTAAGTGAGTATTTTGAATTTAAATAAAATTAAAGTTAAATGTTGAAATATAAATGAAACTTATATTGTAAATGTTTGAATATTTAAACTTTGAACTTATTAGGGTTGGAGTGATAATTCAAACCTGGATTTGAAATTGATAAATTGAAATGGTTTATTGAGAATTTAAATTGAATCCATAACCTTTTAATTTGAAATTGTTGAATTGGGGTTTATTTAATTTGAAATTTAAGTTTATTTGAATCGATTTGTGAATTTGGATGAAACCATTTTATTATATAAAGTATTTTTAATATGTATAAACTAATTTTAATATATAAACTATTTTAATTTATAACTTATTTTTTATAATAAACTATTTTTAATTTATAACTATTTCAATATATATAAACTATTTTCAATATTTAAACTATTTAAGTTAGAACTGTCATGATCTAGCTTTACAGGATTTTATGGCAAATATTTTGATATGATTGTTTATATAATTTTGCGAAGATGATTTTCGAAAGTGATATTGATTTTGAAATGAATATTATATTTTGATATGATGTATAAACTAGTTGAAAGATTATAAAAGTGATTTTATAATTGACCATGGTGTGAAATAAACATTTGGTAGTTAAAGAGACCGGGATCGGATATTGTCATTCTCTCTATCAACACTAAAAACTACTTTAAAAACTATGTACAGGGTGGAGATTTCAGAACAAAGTACGAAGGTTTTGGCGATGATTTTGTATGTGGTATTTACGTAGCCCTAACTCCCGTGAGTCAGCTTAGATGTGACTAAAATAGAAGCCATGCCGGGCCAAGTGAGGTCATTCCTCCGATCGGATACATTTCTTCGATACCATTCTTTTACTTTGTGATTTGATTGGGTGCACCTTTTATTTGGGAGTGTGTCTCCAGGTGGGTGGTAGTAGCTATTATGCGTTACCACTAGTTCGAATCCGCAAACGGTATATCTACCCTATCATTATCTCGCGTGTCGTGTTCACATGCCCTATCGCGCCTTCTACGAGTTTGTTTTGTACCGTACCTATGGGGTGTCCTCTGGGTAAACCACCAGTTTTGTGGAGCTTACGACATTGTATAGACTATAAAATATGTTAAGGGGGGTATGGGTAATACCTTAACGCTATTTTAATAGTTTACTGTACTATAGACATTATTAATGTAGTGCATTGTACTATGTATGTTTATAGTTTAATGGATCCTTAGAGGATGGAAATCCCAAATATCCTTTAAGTTATTTGTATTTCAGTTGACATTTCACTTGAGTTGAATTCACTATTATAAGAATGTTAATCTTGACTCTAGTGTTTTATGTTTGCATTATGCTTGGGTCAGACTGAGTGTCATATAATTTAAGACTCACCTTTGGAGCTTGGAGCTTTGCTTAAGGATCTATCTTTGTCTATTCAACTTTCTAGTTATTTCTGTCTAGACTTGTCTATTACTTTTGTAATTTAGACTATTCTGTATTTAAGATTTCTATTGTATCTTGTTTTATACCCTGATGTTTATATAGAAGCTTCATGAACTACTATTTATCAATTCCGCTGCTTATTGTTATATTTCTCCGTGTCTGTGATTCTACGATTGATTTATTTACTGTATATGTTGAGTTTTGCCAAATATAAATTAACAATCTATTGTTTTGAGAAATTCAAGTTTGAAATGTGTTTCTACTTATGCACTAGGCGGGTGCAGCATGATAGGGGTTCTCGCATTTGGGCTTGGTAGCGAGCGGATGACTCTTACTCCTACATGTCCCACAGGGTTGGTGCAGTCGAGAGGATGGCTATAAGAGCAGAACACATGTACCATTTTATTGTACGGTAGACGTTACCCTACTGCGTTGTCCCGTTACAAGTGGTATCGAAGCTCTGGTTTTGGCAAAACTTAGCCTATGGAGTAAATCCTCATTAGAGATAGGGTAGTAATACCCTAGAATGAGTGGAATTAATTACAGAATCGTATTCGTTCGAGCTTGAAATTCTCAGCTAGGATTCTCCTATATTAGAATTTCTTTCAGATTTTGGAACTTTCCTTTTGTTCTAAAATCCATTCTCGCCTTTTCCTATTCTAGTTCTTCTTGACTCTAGAACATCTCGTAGCTCCATTTATGCTGGTCTCTGAAATAAATTCAACCTCAATTGGCAACTTCATTCTCGATGTGACTCATTCCATCGGCAGTTCCGTTAATCTTATCCTAATTTATAAAGCGGTGAAACTCCTTCTGATAGGCGTCGATTCACCAAAGATTTCTACGTCCTCGGTTTTGATATTGTTATTTCTTGTAAACCCTGATCGTTTCTCTAGTAGACGACTAAGGTAATTCTCCTATAGTCGAATGTTGAATTCCTCAGGATTTTGCAGGTAGTTTTATCTGTTCGCTTGATTCTCAGCCTTATAATCTCGACTCTACCGGTAGTTAGGAATTATGTTGATGTTTTGGTGAAGTCACTTCTCTTCCTTTCAAGAGGGAATTTGAATTCCGCATCGATCTTATTTCTGGAGCTTGACCTATTGTCCTCCCTCTCGGACGAATGGTTTCTGTGAATGGGTAGTCATCCCTTTGGATTAACTAATGCTCCTGCCTTCTTCATCGATCTCATGCATCGCTTTTTCCGCGATGTTCTCAACAAGTTTGCCCCATTTTCGTGATGGTATTCTTGTCTTTTCTAAGTCTCGATTGACACGGTTAAGGTCGCCATGCTTAATATAAGTCTATCCATCTTCCTCTTCTGTAATTTAATTATCTTATCTCCTTCCTAACATATCTTTTTAGCTAGAACTCTCATCGATTAGGGCCCATCTAAATTTGAATCTCTATCCTTGTACTAGAAATCCATTCTTGAACCATCCTATGAAGGAGTGTATTTGTAATTAATATAAAAATGTTTATTTATGTTGTTTGAGTTGTTAAGTTTGAATTTTGGATTTCAATCGATTCGTCTGGTTGACGCTATCGATAAGGATTCCAAAACACTTGAACAAAGCAAACAGACACGATATTATTTTTGAAATTGGAAAATGAAATAATTTTATGTATGATTATATTATATATATAAAGGTATAATTGTCTGAAATTAGATAGTTAATTGAATTGGTTGTTAGAAATGATAATACTAGATTATCATTTAGTGTTTTAATCACAATTGTTTAAATGTTATAAGGAAATGAAATTTTAAAGCATGGTTTATACATCTGATTTGCAAATGAAATGAATTTAAATTAAGGATTTGAGAATAAAATTTTCGGTGCTTCTCAAAATTTGGTTTCTAAAGTTTCGGAAAGATATATAAATATATTACTTAAAGGTATTTTCGAATGTAAATAGTATTTAAATAATTTTAGAGGAAGTAAGTTAGTACTCTCCTGTATTATCGTTGGAAAATAATTTCGATGATGACTGCAGCATCATCGACATTCATTTTCGAGTCTTGGAGTGGGGAGACCACTTGGTAGCATTGCTACACTTATTTTTGGAAAATGATTTGATTTGAACTTCTTGAGTATGATTTGATTGACAATATATATATATATATATATATATATATATATATATATATATATAATTCAAAATGGTTTGAAGTAAAGCCGAAAAGTTAATTCTTATGTGTTATGTGAAGTGATGGTTTTCAATTATTGAATGAAGCAATTTTTTAAATAATTGGAGTGTTTAAAATGGGAAATGAAATTGAAGCAACTTGAACAGTTGAACTAGGATAAATTATTTGTATAATACTTAACTGCATTCTAAAAACATATATAACTTACCTGGATATTTAAAAGTTAAAATGTATGTGAATATGTAATTGAAGGTTATATAAGAATTGAAAATAAAAGAAAATTTTGTATAATATTTAATTACATTTGAAACATTAATAAAACTTACTTGGAGTGAGTTTGATTGTAATTGAATAGCATACAATATAAATGTAAGAAATGAGATGTTCAAAAATGAAATTTTGTTAAGGGAAATTATAAATAAAATTTGAGTGGTTGCAATAAATGTTTGTACACTGATCAAATGGAATAAATTGAATAATAAACAGAGAAGGCTATTTGAGTAAATAAATATGAACTTAGGAATAGCCGAAATTGAATTATAAATGGAATTAACTTAAGTAAAATGAAAGGGATCAAATAAATGAGTTAAATAAAATAAATATTTGTCTTGAAAGAAAATTTTGTAACAAATGTTAATAATTGAAGCAAATAAATTTAATAAAAATACCTTTAATTAAAATCAGCCAAATGTGAATACAATGAATATTTATAGATTAAAATGGATTAAAACCAAATTTGCTACATATTAATCAATTTGAAACTAATGAAATTTTATGGTTTTGAATTAATTGTTATATCTAATACTATGCATTTTGAATCTATCTTCCTTTATGGTTGGTTCTATTCTCCAATCTCGTTCCTTCTAAGGGACGAAAAGTTTTGAGTGGGGGAGAGTGTAACGACCCATATATTTTAACGGTTTTAATGGCATAATTAACTGAATTTTTCTTGAAAATATAAAAATTAAATTTTATAATGGAAATTTGATATTTGGTACGCGTCTATTTAAATATAGCAAATGGCTGATTTTCATTAGAAAATATGAAAGTTAGTTCTATTGTGAAATTTCGATTCCAATTTAAATCAGTTAAATTTGATAAAAATAATATATTTTTGGAACCTAAATATTTTTACATAATAAAAATGTTCATCATTTACTGAGTGAGAAGTTATATTTTGTTTCGTCGAATTTGGACTGCTCTAGCTACGTTTATCTTATTTTCAGTGTTTTAGCAGCATTTTTGGTACCGAATATCGTGTTTTGATAGGATGGTCGTATCTCTCATATTTTTATACCATTCTATTCGTCTTGTCGTGCTAATCTCCGTAGTATATTCATTTATGTGTTTCGAGGTCATATACGTGGCGAAATCGATAAAATAATTTGCCGTATCAGTACCCGTTTAAGCCTTTTGGTTTCTGAATGCCCTTTTATCTGCCTACCGGTTGAATATAAAGAGCCATTTTCTTTTAATATTCCTTAAATTTAACTCCTGGTCTTTTGTTATTCCTACTAATTCAATTTATATTCTGGTTCACCGTTGACCTTTATTCCTTCTTCTACCTTCTATTCGTATTCATTAAAACAAAGAAATATATAAGCTTGTATATTGTTTCTAGAAACTTGCTGCTCTCACCTTCTTTCTTTGGCCGTGAGTCCTTTATTTCTTTTCCTTTGTTCTGACATAATTTTATATATATATAAAGTAAGTTTTACGTATTTTTTTCCCGAGTATTGCGTCTTTTCCTGAAGCTTGTTGTATTTTGAAAAGCATGCATGCTGACCTTGCTCCAACTTCACGAGACCAACCGCCCTCCATCGCAGTGCAACCCCGCCGCCAAAAACCTACGCCGAGCCTACTCTTCTAGCTGCGCCTAACTCCACCACCATTTTCGCCACGTGTAACCTCCCAAGCGCACCACGCTACAGCTCAAGACAAAGCATGGCTTCAGCATGAAACTTGTTCATCTTTTTTTACTGCTCGAAATTCGACCCGTGCTTCTAGCTTCCCCTCTCATCTTCCTTTTATTGCCATTTCATCCTAACCCATGCCACTTCCCTACCGATAGCCGTTTCTCAACCCCGTCTCTCTTCACTTCTCTCTGGCCTCACAACAACTTGCCCACAAACGCTAGCTACAACACCGCAGACCACCACCTTACAACCTCACCTTTCGATTGTATGCATATATAAATTTTTGAACAAAATTGTATACATATATGAACTTTTTTGAAAGGTAATATATTGTCTTTATTATATATATTTATTTTTAAATTGTATATATATAAATATATAAAGTTGTATATATATTTTGTTTTCTGGAAATAGTGCAGCAAGCCCTCTCTCAATATATATGCATATAGGTCACGTGCATATATATATATATATATATATATATATATATATATATATATATATATGTTGCTCCTTCAAATTATTGCTTTATGTTTTCAAAAAAAGAATTATATATAGATTTTATATATAAGTTTCTTATGTGTTCGAGATACTGCTTGTTTCCTTCTTCCTGTCGAAACCAACAGCTTCCAGATCACTTTGCTCTGGTCGCTTGACCAAAACTCCAGCCACTACTTCTCTTTCTTTGAAAAAAGGAGAAAGTTATAAGCTTTGTTCGTCGAATTCGTATTCACATTGCTTTGCTTTGGGATTATTGTTTGGATTGGTCGATTATCAAGTTCGTGATTCAAAATCATAGCTGTTGTGTTGTCTATTTTCTCTAGCCTCGAAAGGTGAGCAATCACTCATGATTAACATTCTTATATAGTAAATTTCATTTACATGAAATGACGATTGAAATATGCTATAAAATTTGAATCGTTAGTTAGTTAATTGTTAAATATGATATGCCATTATCTTCAATTGCTTACCTATGACATATGATACCACAACCTGTCGTATATGTTATATTTAAATTGTTAATGATGATATATGACTGCTATTGATATGCATGTCATTTCATAATATGATTCTACTATTCTCACTCTCCAAGTTCCTTGTTAGTTTAGAAATCCCTATGGGTTGAAATGATACATATCCAGACGATCTTATAGATTAGGGAAAAATCGTTATGGGTTGAATGATAAACCCAAGCGATTTCCATTGATTTTGAAATTTTGGAATTTCGGATAGAAATGATATATACCTGTAAATATTTAAATTGCGGATTAAAATGATAAATATCTGTATCACTTAACCGTAGGACAGAAAATTATATAAGGACACTATTGGTCATTATTTTGAAAATGATTTTCAAAGTTTTAAAAGGAAATATATGGGTTCAAATAAATATCGATATTTTTTAAAAAAATATGATATATAAATGTTATTTTATATATGTGTAAAATTTAGATTTTTAAAATTATATATTTTCGAAATTTTAAATTTATAAGTTAGTTTTGAGATATAAATTTTATGATTTTACTTATAATTTTATTATTATTTTTATATATAAAATAAGATTTTTAATGTAAAATAGAATTTAATAATAAGATTTAATTTAATAAATTTCATTTAACTAGTATATATAATATGTTTTATAAATATATATAAATTATTAATCTTAAATATATTTTGTAATAACTTTGAGAAAATAGAGGTTGGGAAGATATATTAAATAAGAATTTATTTGTAATTTAAATGGGTTTATACTTGAATTTAAACAAGAATTGATTAATAATTAAAAAAAATTAGAATTGAACGTAGATAAGGATTGATTTGAACTTATTGATTTCTAGGTTTTGAAAGGTATAATTTTATAACTTGATTTGATAAAAGTGATTAAGTGAACATTCTAACCTTTAAATTAAATTGGGACTGAATATTTAATATTGATTTAATTTAATAAATTAAGATTTTATTTTGTGAACATTAAATTGATTAGGTGAATATTTCGAATTTAAAATTAAAGTTAAATGTTGGTATATAAATGAAATTTATATTGTAAATGTTTGAATATTTAAACTTTGAATCTTATTGGGATTGAAGTGATAGTTCAAACCTAGATTTGAAATTGTTAAATTGAAGTGGTTTATTGAAAATTTAAATTGAATCCTTAACCTTTTAAATTGAAATTGTTGAATTAGGATTGATTTAAATTGAATTTTGGAATTTAAGTTTATTTGAATCGATTTGTGAAATTGGAGGAAACTATTTTTATTATATAAAGTATTTTTAATGTGTATAACTTATTTTTGATATATAAACAATTTTAATCTATAGCTTATTTTTTATAATAAACTATTTTTAATTTATGACTATTTCAATATATATAAACTATTTTCAATATTTAAACTGTTTAAGTTAGAACTGTCATGATCTAGATTTAATGGATTTTACAGCGAATATTTTGATATGATAGTTTATACTATTTTGTGAATATGATTTTGAAAGTGATATTAATTTTGAAATGAATATGATATTTTGATATGAAGTATAAACGGTTCGTACAATTATAAAAGTGATTTTATAATTGACCATGGTGTGAAATAAACGTTTGGTTGTTAAAGATACCGGGATCGGATTTTGTCATACTCTCTTTCAATACCGAAAAGCACTTTAACAACTGTGTACATGGTGGAGATTCCAAAACGAAGTAGGATGGTTTGGCGACGATTTTGTATAAGGTATTGACATAGCCCTGACTCCGGTGAGTCAGCTTAGATATGACTAAAACAAGAGCCATGCTGGACCAAGTGAGATCATTCCTCCGATCGGATGCATTTCTTCGATACCATTCTATTACTTTATGATTCGATTGGGTGCACCTTTGATTTGAGCGCGTGTCTCAAGGTGGACGATAGTAGCTCCTATGCGTTGCCAATAGTCCGGATTCGCAAACGGTATATCTACCCTAGCATTGTCTCACGTGTCGTGTTCACATGTCCTATCGTGTCTTATATGAGTTTGTTTCGTACTATACCTATGGGGTGTCCTCTGGGTAAACCACCAGTTTGGTGGAGCTTACATTATTGTATAGACTATGGGAATATATAAAATGTGTTATGGAGGATATGGGTAACGTCTTAACGCTATTTTAATAGTTACTTTACTACAGAAATTATTTATGTAGCGTATTGTACTATGTATGTAGATAATTTAACGGATCCTCGGTGGATGGAAATCTCAAACATCCTTTAAGTTATTTATATTTCAGTTGACATTTCATTTTAGTTGAATTCACTGTTATAAGAATGTTAATCCCAACTTGACTGTTTTGTGTTTGCTTTATGCTCAGGTCAGACTGAGTGTCACAGCATACAAGACTCACCTTCGGAGCTTGGAGCTTTGCTTGAAGATCTGTTTTTGTCTATTCAACTTTCTAGTTATTTCTATTCAGTCTTGTCTGTTACTTTTGTAATTTACACTACTCTGTATTTGAGATTTCTATTGCATCTTATTTTAGACCATGATGTTTATATAGTAGCTTCATGAACTACTATTAATCTATTTCGCTGCTTATTGTTATATTTCTCTGTGTCTGTGATTCTGCGATTGATTTATTTATTGTATATGCTAATATTTACCAAATATAAATTAACAATCTGTTGTTTTGAGCAATTCAAGTCTGACATATGTGGATGATTGTCGATTTGAACTGTTCGAAATATCAGGTCGTTAGATTAATTAATTAAAAATTAAATCTATAAATTTCAAATTTTGATTTTGTTTAATTTCACAAAATAATTTTGAGAAAGTCAAAACATTTTAAATTATTTAATTATAACCTTTACAATTTTTATTTACATATATATATATATATATCATTATATATTTTAATTAGTTAACATTTAATTAATTATTTACCAAATAAATCGTTTATTCAACTAAAAATTTAATTTAATATTTTTATAATCTTCAAAAATTTTACTTAATGTAAACAGTTTAAGATAAAATTTAAACTATAACCTTTATAGTTACATATGCATATCACTGTGTATAAATATTAACTTATTAATATTTAATTAATTACTTATTTAATTAATTAAATTAATTATATATTTATAAAATTTTGAATAATACTAAATTAATTTGTCAAAAATAATTTGGAAAAACTTTAAATTTATTTTATAACATTTATAGAATTTCTCTTTTATACTTTAAACTTAACATTTATGTTTAAAGTATAATTTAAAATCTCAATACTTAATCTAAAAATTAGCCCATGGCCCAAAATAAATTTGAGCCTTACATTTGGGCCAACCTTTGTAACCGACTCCACATGTTGTGCTAGGATAATAGCTGGTAAGGGAAAAAAAATATTTTATCCAACCCAAATCCTAGACATTCTATTCTAACCACCCATATAATAGAAAACTTTATTGGTTGGTCCTTAATGCTAGCTAATTTGACTACATAGACCAACCTGGCTTTCATTCCATTACTGAGTCCCTGTGTGCCTGTAGTGGCTGAAATGGGTAAGTTCCAAAATTTTCCCTATTTAGACCTTAAAGGTCCTATGATGTTAATTAAATAGCGTTAGATATAATCTATCAATTTTAAATAAAATCATGTTTTGTTTAAAATTATTTTTATTTGTTTAGTTAATCGTATAATTTAATATTTATTTGAATATCTCTCTCTCTCTCACACACACACACATATATATACACACACATATATTCATGAAGACACAACATAAAGATACATGCACACATAATATATAACCATATGTATATATGGGTATATACATTGACATTGGGATTTGTATATATTATATACAGGTAAATAGGCACAAGGAAGAAGTTGCAAAAAAATTTAGTCTAAGAGACAATAAGTTTGTTTTTTAGCCTGAAGGACACTTTTTAGTGTAAACTGAAAATGATAGGTACAACTATCATTCTGTGATTTACACTAAAAAGTGTCCTTCAGCCTAAAAAACAAACATATTGTCCCTGAAACTAAATTTTTTTCTAATTTTTTCCTTTAGCCTAAAAACCCCTATTATATATACGTATATATTATACTTGGTGGAAATTGACGACACATCCTTATTTTTCATATTTTTATAAATTACATTCCTTCTTTTTTTTCCTCTTTTTTATATCCTTATTTATTTATTTTCAATTTCCAGTTCATGATTCTACGCTTCTCTTTAAATTGCAATAGCCATCATTTTCAAATTTCTTGCTATCTCTTCAACTCTCACTCGAATATCTTCCTGTTTATCTTTAATTCATAATTTGAATTCATTTTCAAAAACGAATAATCTCCATACTCAATCTCGGTTTTTTCATCTCTCTTTTTTACCGTTCGTCTTCAATTTATAATTTCATTATTTTTTCTCTTCTTCATATATACTCTATTTTTCATTGATTTGAAGTTAACAGTAAGTGTTTTATATTAAAATTCAGGTTTTTTGTTTGTGTGTTTTATTTGCGTGGATTTTCCTTTTATAGTTCAGGAATTATATTAAATGATGGTCATAGCATATTAATTTATATTATTAATTTATTTTTGAAGAATGGGTTCAAGTTTAGTTGCTTTTATTTCAACTTGTATTTTATTGTTGAATATAACATCTTGTTGAATTGAAATTTTTTTAATTTTGTTATTATAGTAATTTGTATACCAGTATTACGTTGTGTTGTTGTTTGTAAAACAATTTTATGTTGGCAAATTTTTTTCATTGTGTAGAATGTCATGAAAACAAAGGCCCGACAAATATTTGCCCTCAATTATTATCCAAGCCATTATTAGCATGGAAAATATTTTCCAGGCAAGTATTTTCCATATCAATATTTTTTTATGTTGTTGTTTTTTAGTTAATGTTATTTATGTATTATTGTAGGCATGGTAATTATGATGTTCTTGTTATTTTTATGCTAGGTGACGATACTTATAATAGGTGCTTTGGTTTGAGTAATTGTGTGTTAAGATTGAGAAATGATATATGTAATCACTGGCCTAAATTAACATCTGGTGCTACTGAATTGGTTTATGAAAGATATAATAGAAAAAGAGTAATCAAAATTTATTCTAGTTTTTATAATACGTTGTTTCTTGTTTCTCATAGTCGTTATGATTTATTATTTGTTTTGGTTATTTCAAAGTAATCTAAAAGAAGTTCGGTTGATGTAGGTTCTTATAGTTCTTCGTTTGTTGAATCTTCTACTGAGGGTGGTTCATCTGGTTCTTCCATGGTCGGTTCTTCATCTGGTTCTATTTATTTTTTAAATAATTGATAAAAATAATTCTAGCAATCTAGTGTTTACCGATTTAATCAAAGATTTCTCAGTGGTATCGAAGAGTTTCAATTGTATCTTATGATATATTATATTATAAATGGATATAAAGTTAATATTGTTAAGAATGATAGGGAGGGTATTACCATTATTTGCTCATGTGAAGGTTGCACATTTCATGTTCGTGCTTCTCATAAATTAAAACTTCTAAGTTTTTTGTTATTAAAACCATGCAGCCTACTCATTCTTATGGAGTTAGTATTGTTGTTGTTAATCATCCACCTACTTCTAGAAAATTAGTAAAGAAGTTGATTATTATGTTTATTCGATCGAATCCTTTAATGAAAATGAAAATATTCATTTATTTTAGAACGAATACAATAAATTACTATTTTACACATATGGGAAAAAGAATAGCTCTTGAAGAAATAAACGGAAATGATTTTTTTGGGTATCATCATTTAATATCTTTTTATGAAGTTTTTGTTGTTTCAAATCCCGATAGTATCGTTGATCTCCAAGGTGATCTTGTTAGTTATAAACTTGAGAAGGTTTTTTAATGAGAATGAATCATGTAGATATGGATTTGGTTATTGTTATCCTTTTGATTTTTTTAGAACTTTTATAAGAAGTTGAGGACAAGGTTGTACCATGTCTACTACTGCTAAAAATGATGTAAGAACCCATAATTTTGTAAATTTTTAAATCAAATTTTTATTTGAAAACTTTGATTTTTAGATCATCTAAAAGTGAATTTTAGAATTTTCCAATGTAAGTTTGGAATTTGTTTATAATTTATTTTCCAAATTCAATAAAATAAGCAATTTTCGAAATTTTTATATTTTGGTCAACTGAAAGTCAAAGTTTGAACACAGCTGAAAATTTTAAATTTGAATTTTTAAATTCTAATCCTTTTCTTTGATAATGTATTTTATTTTAGTATTAATTCTGCTTTTCATTTTGTAAAACTTTGTTTTATGCCTTTTAAATTGGATAAATTACAGTGTTTTACACGCAATGATTTTCGATATTTTAATCTCTATTTTTTTCCTATGTTTATTTGCTAATTTTTATTTTCTATTTTATTTGTATAAACTTTGATTGTATTTATTTGATTTTTGATTGGTTTTATTTTCAATAATAGCTTTGGAAATGTTAAAGGACTTTGGTTACTTTTTCCTTAACTTTTGCCTTTTCCTTTTCCCTAGCCTTCCACCTTCTTAGCCAGTCATTCCTTTACATCCATAGCCGTTCACCACTAAACCCTAGCCGCCTCTTCTTTTTCTTATTCACGTGAAAAGTTTCTCATCTCAAATCTCATTTGTTCTTGAAAAAAATAATACAGAAAGCTATGGCATCCTCCTTCTTCTTTTCCCTTTTCTCTTTTCATTTTGTTTTCTCTTTTGACTTCATGCTTGGCTTGGCCTCCATGCTATAGCCGACCTCGCCATCTCCACCACATCACCACGCCGACCATCACCACCTCCTCCATCACCCCATGCCAAAGACGTGACCACCAAGTTGCAACACATCACCAAAACATGACCAAACCCTAGCCAAACTCCTATTTCCCATCACCTCCTCCCCTATTAGCCTCGGCCACACCACACTAACTCCACCAAATTTCTGTCATGACCTTACCATCCCCTAGCCATGAGTTTACGATGCTTAGACCCTACCCATTGGCCGAGCCAAACAAACATAGGGTCGAGCCTATGTTGCTTGTGATCTTCCAATTCCCAAGCTTTTTGCCTTCCTAGAGTTGCAACTTGCATCTCTTCTTATTCCATAACCATAGCAGTGCTTTTGATGAACATAATCATGGTTGTTGATGATGGTCAAGCCAAATTATAAACATGGCCGAGCCTATTCCTATGGTGGCCAAGCCACTTGCTTTGATTTATCAAAGGTTATGTCGTTTTATTCCATATTTTGCGTTCATTTGATTTATAACCTTTGGGTTGAATTATATACTTATGTTTGATATTTATTTGTGTATTGGTGTTATGTACTAGATTTGGATCTGACTCTTCATCCACTCAAAAATATAGTCGTGCTTTGTCGTGCCTTTTCGTACTTTGCGGAGTTTAGATTTGGGGTTTGAATTTCAATTCTAGCTTTAAAAGGTGAGTTATTCACTCTAGACATTACATACATATACGATTGTAAAATGATGACAAGTGAATTGTATAAATTATTATGCTACGTTCCTACCTGTCTGTGATATGTTTATATGATGTTAAATGTTTTTTATATGCCTGTTACATCATCTGATATGATATTATATGTTATATTGTTATTTTATTTCTTGTTTATCACACTGCAAGTTCCCTATCACTATGGGTTGAAATGATACATACCCGAACGGATTTTAAAATTAGGAAAAATCATTATGGGCCGAAATGATAGGCTCAAGTGATTTTTATTGTATTTATTTTACTTGGGATTGTGGGTTTGAAATGATAGAACCCTAATTTTTCTTTTTAAATTACGGATTGAAGTATTAAATATTTGTATCACTTGACCTAAGTTAGAAAATGTTATACAGGACCATGGTTAATATTTTAAAGTAATATTTTCCTAAAAATTTATTAAGTGTTTTGAATTTTTAGAATATATAAATTTTAATTTGAAATTTGACCTAAAGATTTGAAATTTGACCTAAAGATTTGAAATATAAAGAGATATTGGTTTTCCATAAGTTATTTTATAAGTTGATAATTGGTTTTAAATTGTAATTTAAAAATCCTTATTTGGTTTTAAATTATAATTTAAAGGTCTTTGTATACGATAAATAACTTAATAATTATATTTGATTTAATATGGAATCTTAAATCTAACTTAGTGATTTTATTTAACTTTATTTTCTTGAAATGGATATGTTGTATAATAAATAATGTATTTTGAAGTGAGAAAATGAATACATTTTTAATTGGGCATTTTGTAATAAAATTTATTTAACTTGGAATCATAGTTAATTTATGTCTAAATGAGTAGATTTATAAAGAGAATTGGATTGTTATATTAACTATGATAAAATGTTCTTTTGTGAAAAGCTATGTTTTGTAAAATAAATAGTTACGATTTTAAAATGGAAAAATGTAACTTAAATTATGACTTAACTTGATAATTGGAATTTGGGTTTTAAATAAAATTATTAAGTTAAGTAATTAAATGGAAATTTAGTTTTATTTATGAAGTGGGTATTTTAAAATAAAGTGTTAAGTTATTTGTTAAGGTAGAGTTAAGGAAGAATGTACTTTTGACTTAACAAATGAATCTTAGTTTAAATTGGATATTTATTGATAAAATTTTATTTTATTAAACCATAAGTTGATCGATATCCAAATGAATATTTTTGAAGCGAAAAATATGATTTTTATAAGTTAAAATGGTTAAAATTGAAGTTTTAATGTTGTTGAAATTTAATAGCAAATCTGGAATTAGCACTGGTAGCACTTCAGAAACGCTGTGGTTTTAAGACAGCATTTGTTAAGTGCTGTCATTTCTGAAAATAAACTAAGTTTTGAAATAATAAAGAGATACTACAGCACTTTGTAAGTGCTGTTGTTACTGAAACAAAACTATATTTTGAAATAACTAAAAGAGCTGCTGCAGTACTTTATAAGTGCAGTCGTTGCTGGAAACAAATTGTTTTGCAATACTAGTAAGCTATTGCAGCGTTTTGTGAGTGTTGTTGTTGCTGAAAGTAAACTGCTTTGAAATAATAACTAAGTACCTACTGTAACACTTTGCAAGTGCTGCTGTTTCTAAATTTGACAATGTTTTTGAAATAATAATATATCTACTGTAACACTTTATAAACGCTATTGTAGCTGAAATTTACAATGTATTGGAAATTTTATAATTAAATGAATGAACTTAGAAATGCTATAACTTTGAAATGAATATTATTTGACATTGAATTTAAATGGTTTAAATAAGTATGTTTCAAAGTGTTTGGTTTCTGAGTTGTTATAAATTGAAAGTAACATGGCTTTGGAAATGAAATTATTGGAAATTGTATTTAATTAAGAATTTTATTTAAATATATTAATTTGAACTTATTGAAATTGAAGATTCAATAATATGACTTTATAAAGTGGTTTGGTTTAAGATGATTTAAATGAATATTTCAAGTTTTGTAAATTTAACGAATATTCAATGATTTGGAAATTTGGGTTTATTTAAATGATATATTGATTTGGTTTTGAAATGAAATAATATAGTATTTAGTTTTGGAATGGATATCATTTTGGAAGGTAATGGTAATTGATTTTAAGTGGTTTTGGAATAGAAAGGTTTTGAAATGAATATCCATGGGTTATAATAACAGTTGGTTGTTGAAGAGACCGGGATCGGAAGTTGTCATATTCTTTGCCAACTCCGAAAACCACTTTGACAACCGTGTACGCGGTAGAGATTCCAGAATGAAGTAGGATGGTGGCGGCGTTCCTTTGAGGTATATACGTGGACCCGACTCCCGGGAGTTGGCATAAGGTGGCTAAAATAGGAGCGATTCCGAACCAATGAAGTAGCTCCTCTGATCGGATACACTTCTTCGTATGCCATTCTATTACTTTGTGATTGATTGTTGCGCACCTTTGATTTTTAAGAGTGTGGCTCAAGGTGGGTGGTAGCGGTTTCTACGTGTCACCATACGCGTTACCACCAATCTAGATAGTAATTGGCATATCTACCCTGGCATTGTCTAGTTGTGCCATGTCACCTACCCTAGCGAGCCTTGTAGCAGTTTGGTTTTCTCCCCCGTGGAGTATCCACTAGTGGCTTCTCGATCTGGAGGGACTATGACACTGGATGGACTACTGGGACTTTTACGTGTTAAGGGGAATATTGGTTCATCCTTAACGCTATTTAAAAGTAAATTTATTTTACTATAGACATTATTATAATAGCGTAACATTATTACATAGTATATAGTTTAACGGATCTTTAGAGGATGGACGGTCCTAAGCATCCTTTAAGTTACTTGTATCTTATATTACAGTTCACTTGAGTTGGTTTACATTGTTTAAGCATGTATGTCTTGACTCGAGTGTTTTGTGTTTTGCTTTAAGCTCGGGTCAGACTGAGTGATGAAACATTAGAGACTTACCTTCGGAGTCGAAGCTTTGCTTGAAGATCTAGCCATCTATTTCACTCTCAGTTATCCAGTTGATTACAGTGATGTATTCAGCTTTGTGCTTGTTTATCATCTTGTTATTTTCTGTTGTACCTTGTTTAACTCTGATGTACATGCATAGTAGCTACATAAACTACTATTTCTTTACTTCCGCTGCATTATATTACTCTATGTCTGTGATATGTGATTTAACTATTTATTGCATATTATGAGTTTTGCCAAATTTATTTTTACAATTCAGTATTTTGAGCAATTCAAGTCCGACATGTGGGGATGCGAATGGTCTAAAATAGCGTGTCGTTATAGTTGGTATCAAAGCTTTGGCTCTAGGCAAAACTTAGCATATATGGTAAATTTATTTACAAAATCATGTTTATTCGAGATTGAATCTATTTCTCTTTGACTCTATTTCCTTTGAATTTTGGAACGTTCCAACGGTTTCGAAATTCATTCTTGTCCCTCACTATTCGTATTCTTCTGAATTCTAGAGCATCTCATAGCTCCACTGAATGACTTGAAAACGGGGTGAAATTCCTTTACAATAGGCATTTATTCACCAGAGATTTATATCTCCTCGGTTTAGATGCTAGTATCTCTTGTTATCTCGAATTCTATATCTTGAGATCAGATGTAGATTTGCCTCAGAACTCCACATCGATCTAATTCTTGAAGCTTCGTTTGACCGGTTAAGGTTGCCCGCGGTTTATATAAGCTTATCAATTTCCTTATTCGGTTAGTTAATCATCTTATCTTTTGTTCTAGCTTATCCTCAAGTCAAAATTTTCTTTGATTTGAGTTAATCAAATTTGAATCTCTATCCTTGCTTTGAAAATCTATTCATGTATAGTGTATTTGTAAATATATATTTAAAATGTTTTATATATTGTATTGTTTGAGTTGTTGATGTTGATTTGGGTTTTCGATGGATTCGTCTGATCAACGCTATCGATACGATCTCCAAAACACTTGAACAAAGCAAACCGACACAATATAGTTTTCAAATTCAGTAAATGAAATAAATTTTGTATGATTATATAAGTATAATTTTCTTAATTTTGATAGTTAATTGAATTGGATGTTGAGAAATAATAATTGACTATATATATAGCTTATAACCATTAGCTTTTGTCTCATATATAAATAATTGAACTATAAAACATGGCTATAAATTAATTTAGAAATTTGAATGAATTCAAAACAAGAAACTAAGAATTTAATTTCCGAAGGTTTCAAACTTTGTGTTTAAAGTTTTAAAAGGGTGTATTATTTAAAGTATTTCAAGTAGAAATTATTTCAAAGAAATTTTAACTTGTAAATCAGTGCTCTTTTCATGTCGTTGGAAAATAATTTCGATGATCAATGCAGCATCGTCGATATTCATTTTCGAGTTTTGAAGCGAAGAGATCATTCTGTAGTTTAGTTACAGTCTTGCTTTGGAGAATTAATTTGATTTGGATTCCTAAAATATGATTTGATTTATAATGAATATATGTGATATATGATCTAAAATTTGATTTGATATATATTATGTATATTTATTTTTCTCTAAAATAGTTTGAAGTTAATCGAAAATTTAATTCTTAAATTTTATCTTAAACGATGATCTCAATTATAAAATGAAGCAAAAATTTTGAATAAATATTTAAGCTTGAATAATTGAATTAGGAAATTTTATTTGTATAATATTCTATTGCATTCCAATGTAATTTACCTTAATTATTAGAAGGTAACAAAGTAATTGGATAATATACAATATAAAAGGGGATTTTATAAATAAAATTTGAGTGATTATAATAAACGTTATACACTTAAATTTTAGTTATAAAAGATTAATAGAGGTAAATAGAATGAAAAGTTAATTGAATAATTTACAATATAAATGGTGTTAAAGGAATTTAGAAATAAATTGGAATAGTTACAATAAATGTAATTATACTTAATATATGTGATTAGATATATATTACGTGGAACAAAGTTAATAATGATTTTGAATAAAGAAGAATTAAATTTATTGAATAAATTATGAGTATAATAAATGATTTTTCCAAATTCATGATTTTTATTATTATTGATAATTGGATGATGAGATAACGTAATTAGAAATAGTTAAGATTTATATAACTTGGGTGAAATCAAGTATTAGTTTAAGTTGAGATTTTCATGGTTTTAAATTTATTATCTTATCCTGTTTTCCAATCTCTTTCCTTTCGGGATGTTCCTATTCTCCTGCATCCTAAAGCAGGAAATTGAATTCCGATTTGATCTTATACATGAAGTTCGTCTTGTAGTTCTTCCTCCCCGAAGAACTTATTTTCACCTATCAGTTTGGAAAACTTTTCAGGAACCTTTGGTACCCATTTGAATCTGAGAACCGTTTACCATCCACAGACCGACGGTAAAATGGAAAGAGTGAATCAGATTCAAGAGGATCTTCTTCATGCTTGTATTCTTGATTTATAGAGGATCTTGGGAAGATCGTTCCATCTTGTTGAATTTACCTCTAACGACATTTATCAGGTATAATTTCAATCTTCTTTTCATCTTGCCTTAACCCTATCTTGTCCTCCTTGTTCTCCCTGTCTCGTTCCTTTTCGAGGACGAAAAGTTTTGAGTGGTGGAGAGTGTAACAACCCATAATTTTGTAAATATTTTAAATTAAACTTTTATTTGAAAACTTTGATTTTTAAATCATCTAAAAGTGAATTTTACAATTTTCCAATGTAAGTTTGGAATTTGTTTATAATTTATTTTCCAAATTCAATAAAATAAGCAATTCCTGAAATTTTTATATTTTGGTCAGCTGAAACTCAAAATTTGACCATAGTTGAAAATTTTTACATTGAATTTTTAAATTCTAATCTTTTTCTTTGAAAATTTATTTTATTTTAGTATTAATTCTGCTTTTCATTTCGTAAAATTTCGTTTTATATTTTTTAAATTGGATAAATTGCAGTGTTTTACACGCAATGATTTTCGATATTTTATTCTCTATTTTTTTCCTCTATTCATTTTCTATTTTTTATTTTCTATTTTATTTGTATAAACTTTGACTGTATTTATTTGATTTTTGATTGGTTTTATTTTCAATAATAGCTTTGGAAATTTCAAAGGACTTTGGTTACTTTTTCCTTAACTTTTGCCTTTTCCTTTTCCCTATAGCCTTCCACCTTCTTAGCCGTTCATTCCTTTACATCCATAGCCATTCACCACTAAACCCTAGCCGCCTGCTTTTTTTATTCACATGAAAAGTTTCTCATCACAAATCTCATTTGTTCCTAAAAAAAATACAAAAAGCTATGGCCTCCTCCTCCTTCTATTTCCTTTTCTCTTTTCATTTTGTTTTCTCTTTTGTCTTCATGCTTGGCTCGGCCTCCATGCTATAGCCGACCTCACCATCTCCACCACACCACCATGCTAACCATCACCGCCTCCTCCACCACCCCATGCCAAAGCCGTGACCACCAAGTTGCAACACATCACCAAAACATGATCAAACCCTAGCCAAACTCCTATTTCCCATCACCTCCTCCCCTATTAGCCTCGGCTACACCACATTAACTCCACCAAATTGCTTTGCCATGACCTTACCATCCCCTAGCTATGAGTTTATGATGCCTAGACCCTACCCAAACCCAATGGCCGAGCCAAAAATGCATAGGGCCGAGTCTATGTTGCTTGTGATCTTCCAATTCCCAAGCTTTTCGCCTTCCTAGAGTTGTAAATTGCATCTCTTCTTATTCCATAACAATAGCCGTGTTTTTGATGATCGTAACTGAGGTTGTTGATGATGGTCAAGCCAAATTTTAAACATGGCCGAGCCTATTCCTATGGTGGCCAAGCCACTTGCTTTGATTTATCAAAGGTTATGTTGTTTTATTCCATATTTTGCGTTTATTTGATTTATAACCTTTGGGTTGAATTACATACTTACGTTTGATATTTATTTGTGTATTGGTGTTGTGTACTAGATTTGGATCCGACTCTTCATCCACTCAAAAATATAGTTGTTCTTTGTCATGCTTTTTCGTACTTTGCGGAGTTTAGATTTGGGTTTGAATTTCAATTCTAGCTTTAAAAAGGTGAGTTATTCACTCTAGACATTACGTACAAATACGATTGTGAAATGATGACAAGTGAATTGTATAAATTATTATGCTATGTTCGTACCTGCCTGTGGTATGTTTATATGATGTAAATGTTGTTTATATACATGTTACATCATCTGATATGATATTATATGCTATATTGTTAATTTATTTCTTGTTTATCACAATGCAAGTTCTCTATCACAATGGGTTTAAATGATACATACCCGAACGAACTTTAAAATAAGGAAAAATCATTATGGGCTGAAATGATAGGCTCAAGTGATTTTTATTGTTTTTATTTTACTTGGGATTGCCGGTTTGAAATGATAGAACCCGGATTTTTCTTTTTAAATTACGGATTGAAATATTAAATATCTGTATCACTTGACCTAGGTTAGAAAATGTTTATCACACTGCAAGTTCCCTATCACTTTGTGAGTGCCGTTGTTGCTGAAAGTAAATTGATTTGAAATAATAACTAAATACCTACTATAGCACTTGTAAGTGCTGATGTTTCTGAATTTGACATTGTTTTTGAAATACTAATATATCTACTGTAACACTTTATAAACGTCGTTGTAAGTGAAATTTACAATGTATTGGAAATTTTATAATTAAATGAATGAACTTAGAATGCTACAACTTTGAAATATATATTATTTGACATTGAATTTAAATGGTTTAAATAAATATATTTCAAATTGTTTGGTTTTTGAGTTGTTATAACTTGAAAGTAATATGGCTTGGAAATGAAATTATTGGAAATTGTATTTAATTAAGAATTGTCTCTAAATATATTACTTTGAACTTATTGAAATTGATGATTTAATAATATGACTTTATAAAGTGGTTTGGTTTAAGATGATTTAAAGGAATATTTCAAGTTTAATAAATTGAAGGAATATTCAATGATTTGGAAATTTGGGTTTATTTAAATGATATATTGATTTGGTTTTGAAATGAAATAATATAGTATTTAGTTTTGGAATGGATATCATTTTGGAAGGTAATGGTAATTGATTTTAAGTGGTTTTGGAATAGAAAGGTTTTGAATTGAATATCCATGAGTTATAATAGCGGTTGGTTATTAAAGAGACCGGGATCGAAAGTTGTCATACTCTCTGCCAACTCCATAAACCATTTAACAATCATGTACGCAGTGGAGATTCCAGAATGAAGTAGAATGGTGGCGACGTTCCTTGAGGTATATACATGAACCCGACTCCCGTGAGTTGACATAAGGTGGCTAAAACATGAGCGATTTCGGGCTAATGAGGTAGCTCCTCTGATCGGACACACTCCTTTGTATGCCATTCTATTACTTTGTGATTGACTGGTGCGCACGTTAAAGACGATGCTGATACGAATCTGCTGCAATGAGATTTGTTTGAAACGGACCTCGTACGAACAAGATATACGATAATTAGAATTATGATAATTATAAAATAAATCAACTTAAACACAAAATTAACTTACCCTTCATTCTTATGAATCCGATCTCGCACTTGAATTAGAATAACGCTGATTGAATCCCTTCTCGTTCTCTTCCCAGTTGCGACTCACGACATCATTCTTTTTTTTACACGAACAATCACCGTCGCATCACCTAGCCTGAATCACATCGCCCCAGTGCTTCCACCGTCGCATGCTCAAAGGCTGCCTCACCTAGATCTACGCCATTCCACCATAGTCGCCACATACACAATGTTCACGAACAAAACAACCCGAAACCCTAACCTCAACCGTAACCCTAATCGAACATTGCCGCGCCACCCACACGCACGCCGTCGCAACCTCCTCACGCGCGCCTCGCGCTCGCATGCCATCTCGCCTAGATCACCATTGCGCGCGTCTCCAAGCACTGCTACCCCTCCTCAATCGAAAGCGATTTTGATCGCGTGCTTCAGATTAATCGGTCGTGGCCCCTTTTTTCTAAGATTTTGTTTTCCTTTTTTTTCGATTCGACCTAGGTTTTTGTTTTTCTTTTAGTTGATTTGAAGAAAAAAAAGGGAAGGAGAATAATAAGCAGCTGATAAAGGGGATATGGGATTGAATGAGTTTGGGAAATAGATATTTATTATTGTTAGATTTGAAAATATATGGCGCTTAACGTTCGAAATTTCTCGAACTCCAAACGAAGCGTGCTGCTTAGCGTTTATAATGTTTTACTCCCATTTCGAATGCAATGGAACTAGTCCCGAAGTCTAATTCGATCGTATGCGAAAGA
The DNA here is from genome assembly GCA_030765085.1 of Allium cepa. Classification (NCBI taxonomy): domain Eukaryota; kingdom Viridiplantae; phylum Streptophyta; class Magnoliopsida; order Asparagales; family Amaryllidaceae; genus Allium; species Allium cepa. The sequence continues at coordinate 860,141,959 of CM060940.1, forward strand.
TAGCTTTTCGAATCAAGGTACTTATTTAAATTATGAATTTAAATTCTACGCGTTTCAAGCATGCACGGTTAAACGACAAGTCCGAATGCTACGAAACTTGAAATCCTACAATAATTCACTATTACGGATCCGATGAAACCGGTTTCGTCGAAATCCAAGACAGCGGCGAAAATAGCTATTCTTATTCGTCAATTTGAAATATAAAATATAAAATTCCAAATTATTCACATTTAAGTCCAATTTTTACAGTTAACCATATTCATTCACATTTATATAAAATTTAAATCAACTTTTGAAGTCGTTTACATTCATATTATATCCAGAGTTCAATTAATCAAATAATTTCTAATACTAAATTTAAATAATTCAATTATCCAATAAATTAATATTAACAAATCATTAAATTTATTTCTACTCATATTTATCCAATAATTTCACTAAACTTAATAACTTACAATAGTCAAAATTACGGGTCATTACAATTAGAGTGGAGATGTACCGCATGATGAAGCAGATAGAAGACAGGCTCTAAGCAAGCTGCAACGAATTGAACGCACATGTGAAATAGAGCTTGGATTTGCTAAATCAATTGATGAGCACCATAGGAGAAGCAAGAGGGACAAAACACCTTCTAGTTTAGAATATGACAAGTCCTTATCATTGGAGTGAAGTTAGAGGAACATAAAGCATAAGATGCTCAAAAAGGAGGCCGAGAAGTCAAAAGAGAAGACACAGCTGATCCACGGACAAGGCCTATGGATCGGTATCGATCCATTAAGTGGATCAATACCGAACCATTAAATATGGGCGTCAGTAGTAGACTCTTCAGTGATGGTGTTGGTTTGGCTTCTGGTCGTGTTGTGGATGGCCAGAATGTCTAAGATCAGGTGGCTGCTGTGTACCCACTGCGAAAAGTCTATGTATACGAAACTACTCAACGAACGGCTCTCGTGGAGTCAAGGGAACCCAAGTATCGAGGGACTAACCGAGAGCGTTTGTCGGGAAAAACACTCGAGCATATTATGACTGCTGCCATTTTGTTGATCCATTTAAGTCAGATCTAACTGAGATGGTAAGGAGAATTATGAGTAAGAGCTATCATCGAACTATTGATGAATGGGGTCCCTGCCCGAGCCGGAATACATTCACAGAAGATATCTTATGCGAGGAATACCCAAGGAGGTCGTGATGCCAACGATGATGTCATATAATAGGAAGACAGATCCATAGAAAAACTTGATGAAATACGATTGGCACATAGTTTTGCTAGAGCCACCGATGTCGTATAATGTCGTTGTTTCTTGATTTTCTTAGAGGGAGTCGCGATGATGTGGTTCACCCGACTGCCGTCGAGATCCATATTGTCTTTCAAGTAAGTGGCATAGAAATTCATTGAACAATTTCATATGCATACTACCTATCCAAAGGATGTTATGTTACTTTATAACCTCTTCTAGGGAGCGGAAGGATCTTCGAAGGATTTTGTTTGCACATATTTGACACCATAGTGACTGTAGTGAGCAACGCATAGGAGGATATCGTTTTGGTGACACTGATTCGAGGGATTCATCCTGAGACTGATTTTGTGAGGTGTTTGAAAATGAAACACCCATCGATTCCCCTTCCGCGAATCGCTTTGCTTCTTCAGTAAATGTGCAATAGGAAGTAGGAATGTAACGACCCAATATTTTCAACCATTCGCATCCGCACATTGTCGGACTTGAATTGTTCAAAATACTGCGTTGTAGAATAAATTTGGCAAAACTCAGAATATACAATAAATAGATCACAGAATCACATACACAGATATCAGAATCTCGCAGCGGAAATTAAAAATTTAGTGGTTCATGAAGCCACTGATATAACTTCAACAAAACAGAACTTACATTGTCTATAATCCTCAATACAAATTTTAAGACATAAATAGAGATAGAGTCTTCAAAGTCTTGAATTCCAGAAAAGATAAAGGCTGAAACAACTTCCAGCAGCGCGAATGATCTACTGAGTGTCCTAGCTACGGAGAAGAAATTGAAGCTGCAACTCAGGCTGACCCGAGCGAAAAATAAAACATAACACTCGAGTCAGGACATACATACTTATATAATGTAAGCTAATTCAAGTGTACTGTAATATAGAGCAAGTAACTTAAAGGATGCTTGGGACCGCCCATCCTCTAAGGATCCGTCAAACTATTTACTATGTAGTATATTGCGCTATTATAATAGTGTCTATTTATAAAATAAACATACTTTTAAATAGCATTAAGGCTTTACATTTTCCACCTTAACACGTAATAGTCCCAGTAGTCCATCCAATATCATAGCTCCTCCTGATCGGGAAGCAACTAGAGGATACCACACGGGCTACGGGAGAAATCTAAACTCGTACAAGGCTCGGTATGGTAGATGACACGGCACAACTAGGCAATGCCAGGGTAGATATACCAATTGCTATCCAGGCTGGTGGAAACGCGTAGCCGCAGTTACCGCCCACCTCGGACTAACTCCCCAAAATCAAAATATAGAGGTGGCCACCGAATCAATCCAAAATCATAGTATAATATCGAAGAGGAGCGTCCGATCAGAGGAATGACCTCATTGGCCTGGAATTGCTCCTGTTTTAGCCACCTTATGCCAACTCACGGGAGTCGGGTCCACGTATTTACCTTACAGGAAACGCCACCACCGACCTACTTCATTCTGGAATCTCCACCGCGTACACGGTTGGTCAAAGTGGTTTTCGGTATCGACAGAGAGTATGTCCATATCCGATCCCGGTCTCTTTGCCAACCCATCGTTATTATAACCCGTGGTCATTTAAAAACAATTTATACTTTAAAACCAGTATAAACATTTCCATTTCAAAACTATAAATACGATATCATTTAAAACCCAAAACAACATGATATCGTTATATTCAAATATAATTCTTTTCCAAAACCATACTGCTTAAAATTTATAATATCTGGAAACCAAATATTTGAATTATACCTTTAAACCATAATATATTGGAAATTTTTCTTTAAAAAAAAACATAACTCCCAAAACACAAATGGTTTGGATATAAATGGTTTAACTTTATGGTTACTTTGTAAAGAAGATAATTTACATAGCTTTACAAATATATTTCTTTATTTTAAACCATAATTTAAATATCACTTCATGTTCCCAAGACCATTTCAATTCCTATATATATATCCAATTGGAGTATTAATATTCAAAACTAAGGTTGGATATTTTTTCTTTCAACAAATTAGTGTTTATTATTTCGTCTTGAATATTCCCATAAATTCCATAGATAAAACTCCAAAATTATGCCATTAAATAATTTCAAAATTTACTTAACACTAGAATGTTCATCTTAAATTTATTAAGAAAAATCCAGTTATAAATCTCATATCTTAAAGGTCTCCAAAACTTAAACATAAATATAATTTATCAAATTCCTTAAATTTCAAAACAATCAAATTCCAGATTCTATAGCACTTAGGAAATGCTACCTAAAGTTACGGGTAAAACTAGTCCAATTTCAAAAGACAGCATTTAAATGCTTTAGTAGATTGTTTAACTTAATAAATATTTCCAAATATAACTTATATATATATTTCTTAACTGAAATCTTATCCTTTCAAAAATCCAGAATTTTCAAAATAAGTTATATTCCAAAATTTTATTCAAATATTTATTTATTTATTTATTAACATTTATAACTCATTCAAAATCAATATAAAATCCTTTAAAGATATTAAATCAAATATTTAACTTCCAAAATAATTTTAAATATTTCAGAAAATATTATAAGGACCACGGGCCTGTATATAGTTTTCTAGCCTAGGTCAAGTGATACGGATTTATATCATTTCAATCCGTAATTTACAAACCCCGGGTTCTATCATTTCAAACCCGCAATCCCAAGTTAACAGTTAAACAGTTAACATAATAATAGCACAGTAATCATCATTTAGGCCTATCATTTCAGCCCACAACAATCTAAATTTAACAGGGAACTTGCAGTGGTGATTTAAGCAGTAAATAAACAATAATATAATATAACTGCAGAAATAATACAACAGATAATAACTGATGAGGTGTCAATTTAAATGGGATTCATCATTCTACGTTATACTACAGACAGATAATATTTAAATAAAATTTTTACACATACACTTGCGATAATTCACAAAATATATGTACATATGTCTGGTGAGGAATACTCACCTTAAACGCTGCAGTGGATCTAAATCAAACACGGTATCTACTTCGGAAAAAAAAACGGAAAGCACGATCAAACTTCGGCGGATGCAAAGCCTTGACTTAAATCTATAAGATCCAAATACCAAGTATGCGAATTTAAAAATTACGGTCAAAGCAAAATTTCAGAACAACTGGAACGAATAGAATAAAAGAAATTTAGTTCAACTTGCTCGACTACTACAACCCGCTAACCGTCTCAACATATCCTAGGCCCATACTTCAACCGTACGCATGCATAAAATAAATTGAATAAATTGCAAATTTAATACAATTGATAAAAAGATGTTATGCACCCAAACAAAACAAATACATGTTTAGACATTATTAAATTATTTCTCACATTTTTAATCATATTTATCATGATCAATTATTTTCATTCTCATATATATTTATTTAAATAAAATGACAATATTGGCAACAAACACAATACTGTTCAAATTATTCGATTTAATCAAATGTAGCCACTAACTACATTCGAATTCATTAAATAATACTTTATTTCACATACATGTTCATCATGTTTAGGCAAATTATTTCTTCTTTTACTTTTATTATTAAACATTAAAAGGTGATTATTGGTATACATCACCAATATCCTTTTATTAACCATAATAAATACAATCCATTGATATTTATCCACCCAAATTCTCAAATAAGTAGTTAAATTTATTTTTAACCATCTTAAATTTATTTCAACCATTAAAAATTGAAATAAATGTCATTTTATTATATTCACCCAAGATTTATTCATACAATATTGTTTATTTGAATTAAACAACATTTCATATCATTTTCTCCTTATCAATTTATCTTCTCCATTATTAAATTGTAATTCTTTTTTTTTCTTTCTATGCCTTCCTCTTCAAACTGCACTTATCCAAATCCACAATACCACTAACTACATCATAACTACACTAATTCCATAGTCTAGCTTCCTACAATCAATTTATATCATTTCTTCCAGCCTACTACTAACAAAGTTCTATATGTATTTATAAATGGCACGGCATGATGGGGAAGTAGCCGAGCAAGGAAATCAGAGAACACAAGAAGGAGGAAGGAAAATTGGAAGAAGCAAAGAAATAAACAATGCAAATTATTTACCTGATAGAAGCTTGTACCAGAGAGGGACAAACAAGGAGATATGAAAACTTATGTGAATGAGGCAAAGTATTTATAGATAAACTTGCGAAATAAAAAGGGGAGATAAATAGGCAGGTTTGAAAACGTAAGAAATAAATGCAAGCGTTGATTTTTGAGTGCATGCGTTTAGGCAAGAGATTTATTTCTTGTTCTTCTTGTTTGAACGCTACACGAAAATTGTGATAAATGCATGCGTTGATTTCTCTTTCCAGTTTTATGTTTGAACGATATCACTCTTTTGGATTTTTTTTTTTTTTTTTTTTTTTTTTAGATAGCTTGCGTGATTTATACCAGTTATAATCTAAATTTAAAGCATGCGTTACTGCAAATTTGAACAGATTTGATTGAGGAAGCAAAACTTGAGCTCTTGCGTGATTTATAGTAAGCAATGAAAAAGCTTTTAACTGAAAAGGCAAAAGTAATAAATGCTTACATAAATATTTACTTGATCAATGGTTCGAAAAATTTATTTATTGCAAAACAAACGCAGTGGAAACAGAGAGATATAATGGGTATGCGAAAATTTGCAAAGATAGGCAAGATTAAATTTTGAATGCATTTAATTTAGGTGAGAGGAAAAATGGCAATTGGAAGAGTTGATATTTTTGTGGATAAGGCTGCGTGAATAAATGAATACAGTGACATGCTCAAGAAACAAATGGTAAGAGGCAAATGTCAAAATGTTAAAAGAATAAAATTTTGTGTCACGCGCAAAGGAAGGCAAATTTGATTTCCAATTTGATTGAATTAAATTGGTTTTCATATATACATGTATACCATATTCACTTTAATATTGCGAATTTAATTATCTTTTAACAAAGTTAAAACTTCAAAATTAGTTAATTCCCTCTAATTGATTTCCATATTCTTCTAATCAATTAATTCCCCTTTAATTGCCTTTAATTGATTTCAATTGATTACCTTATCCCTTTTAATTACCCTCCTTAGTTGATTTCAATTAATTACCATATTACCAATTAATTATCCTCCTTTAATTACATACTCAAATTTGGTTACTAACTTAATTAGTTAATTAACCCTTTTTGTTAATTATCAATCCTGCGACGTCTCACATTAATCCGTCCGCTTTGTAGGCACTGGTAGCCGGACTGGTTACACGGGCAGATTTCTCCTACAAAATGGGGATTAACCTCGTGTCCTCATGCCATTAACCAAAAGAATTAACTTATTTATCTTTCATCAATTTTATTAATTTGCATTAATTATTCAATAAATTAATTCTGGTCAACTACTGAAATTTTACAATTAATTTCTCTATTAATTGTCATAAATTTCTTTTTGAAATATCTATTAATTGTCATTAACTCCATTTTAAAATATCCGTATGTGCCTTTATTCAAGTTTTGAATTGCTAACTAGGAATAAGGTAGATTTATCAAATAAATTGATTGTAAGTTTCATTGTTTTAAATTGCTTAACAATGTTCACTGCTAACATAATTAATATGTCAAAATTGAGAATATTCCACCAACATGATTTGCATGTCATAACCTACCAAATTAACATAATTAATTAACTACTTTAATATGTTACAAATTTTCTCCTTTTCATTATTTTTAGGGAATGGGTATAACAACAGATATTATGATAATATCCAAAACATTTAGTTACCACACACTTCATTATACATTATAAAAATTTCCTTTTTTTTTCTTCTTCTTAAATTTAGTTACAAAAATCATATTAAATTAACGAGTTTAATTCTCTAAATTAAATATTTAAACAATATTGGTAAACACAATTTATATAAATTATATTCCTAAAAAAAAATTAAAAGAAATAAATAGCTAAAAACTAGGGCTGTTACACTCTCCCCCACTTAAGAACTTTTCGTCCTCGAAAAGGAACAAAAGAAAAGAAACAAAGGAAGATAAGCTAGATAAACAAGAACTTTAAACGAATAGTTCCGGATTTGAAGCACGAAGAAGATCTTCTAGAATCGGTTTTACTCTTTTCAGTTCGACCGTCGGTCTATGGGTGGTAAGCGGTGCTCAGGCCCCGATGAGTAACAAAGATTTTTAAAGATTATAGAAAAGATTTCTAAATAGACTGGTATAAGCAATAGCCTCCTCATTCTGTAGCAGATAGGGAAACCAAGGACACTTAAAGATAGTTTGAAAACAAATAAGATAATAAATTTGCAATCATAATGCTTTGAAATCATTAAATTTATAAATATTATCATTTGGAAATCATGCTACTAAAATCATAATACCTTTAAAATAATCTTCATTTATACCTTTTAAATTCAATGCCAAACAATATTCATTTCAAGGTTGAAATATTCCTAAGTTCATTTATAAAAAAAATTTCCAAAACATTTTATTTTTAGAAACAGCAGCACTCATAATATGCTATAGTAGATATAATAGTATTCCTAATCAGTTTATTATGTACTTAACTCTGAATTTTAACAAATAACCTAACACTTTATTAAAAATACTTATCTTATAAATAAGATATTCCTTCAATAAGTTACCCTTGAATTTCCATTTGAAAACCAATTCTCAATTATCAAAATTTAGTGATATTAGAATACGTCTTAACTATTTATTTAGACATCAATTAAACTATGATTTGAAGATATATAATCCTTACTCCAAAAATATCCCTTTCAAATATATTTTCCTTATTCAAAGATACCTTGTTTATTACACAAACATATTCATTTCAGGAAATAACCTTTTATTAGAATCTCTTGGTTAGATTTACGGATCCATATTAAATTAATTTGATTATTAAGACATTTGAATAAAATTCCTTAAATTCCTTTTCCTTATTTATCCCCATTAATCTTTTATAACTAAAATTTAAGTGTATAATATTTATTATAACCACTCATAAAATCCTTTTATATTGTATATTATCCAATTACATGTTAACTTTTGAAAATCAAGGTAAGTTATATTAAATGAAATTGGGTGTTATACAAATAAAACTTTCAATTTAATTATCTCCAATTGGAACCTTTTTATTCAAATTTTTGTTATTATATTTATTTTCCTTCCTCAAGATAACTTTAAGAATTAAATTCCTGATTCCCTTCAAACCATTTAGAGATAACTAAATATATATACCTAATATGTCAAATCAAATTTAAATTATATATCTATATATATTAAGTCATACTTTAGAAATTCAAATCAATTAAAATCTCAAGGAAACACTGTAGCCAGACTACAGAATGGTCTTTTCACTTCGAAACTCGAAAATGAATGTCGATGATGCTGCAGTCATCACCGAAATTATTTTCCAGTGACAAAGAGAAAAGCACTAATTTTAAAATTTCTTTGGAAACAAATTTCTATACAAAAATACTTATTACATCCTTTTAAAATTTAAACACAAGGTTTGAAATCATCAGAAATTTAATTCTCAAGTTTTAGTTTTAAATTCATTTCTGTTTCCACATTAATTTATAACCATTGTTTTATATTCACTTATTTATTAGACAAACACATGGCTTACAACACCATAAATAAAATCAAAACTATTATCTCTTGACAACTAGTTAAATTAATTATAAAATTTTGAAAATTATACTCATATATATAATATTAGATTTTAATTTCAAATATAGGAATAAACTTCTCAAACCAGGATAGAGACTCAAATTTGATGAACTCAAATCAAATAGAATTCAAGATAAATTGAAATCAGAAGATCAGAATAAGGAAACTGGGTAAGTCTATATAAGTCGCGGACAACCTTGACCTAGTCATCCGTGACTTAAAGAACCATATCGATGTGGTTGGGGTAAATCTACATTTGATCCGAAGAGATAGAATTTGGAATAACCAAAGATACTAGCATATAAACCGAGGATAAATATAAATCTCCGGTGAATCAATGCTAATGGTAAAGGAGTTTCACCCCTTTATTAGAATAATGGCGAGACCGCCAATTTACAATAAAGATCATCCTAAGTGGAGTTATGAGATACTCCAGAATCTAAAGCAGATGAAAAAGTGAGGGATACGAATGAGCTTTGGAACCGTAGGGAATGTTCCAAAATTCGAAAAGAGAGTGGTTCAATCTCGAATGAACGTGATTCTGTAAATCAAATTTACCATACATTCTAAGTTTTGCCTAGAACCAAAGCTCTGATACCAAATGTAACGACCCAATATTTTCAACCATTCGCATCCGCACATTGTCGGACTTGAATTGTTCAAAATACTGCGTTGTAGAATAAATTTGGCAAAACTCAGAATATACAATAAATAGATCACAGAATCACATACACAGATATCAGAATCTCGCAGCGGAAATTAAAAATTTAGTGGTTCATGAAGCCACTGATATAACTTCAACAAAACAGAACTTACATTGTCTATAATCCTCAATACAAATTTTAAGACATAAATAGAGATAGAGTCTTCAAAGTCTTGAATTCCAGAAAAGATAAAGGCTGAAACAACTTCCAGCAGCGCGAATGATCTACTGAGTGTCCTAGCTACGGAGAAGAAATTGAAGCTGCAACTCAGGCTGACCCGAGCGAAAAATAAAACATAACACTCGAGTCAGGACATACATACTTATATAATGTAAGCTAATTCAAGTGTACTGTAATATAGAGCAAGTAACTTAAAGGATGCTTGGGACCGCCCATCCTCTAAGGATCCGTCAAACTATTTACTATGTAGTATATTGCGCTATTATAATAGTGTCTATTTATAAAATAAACATACTTTTAAATAGCATTAAGGCTTTACATTTTCCACCTTAACACGTAATAGTCCCAGTAGTCCATCCAATATCATAGCTCCTCCTGATCGGGAAGCAACTAGAGGATACCACACGGGCTACGGGAGAAATCTAAACTCGTACAAGGCTCGGTATGGTAGATGACACGGCACAACTAGGCAATGCCAGGGTAGATATACCAATTGCTATCCAGGCTGGTGGAAACGCGTAGCCGCAGTTACCGCCCACCTCGGACTAACTCCCCAAAATCAAAATATAGAGGTGGCCACCGAATCAATCCAAAATCATAGTATAATATCGAAGAGGAGCGTCCGATCAGAGGAATGACCTCATTGGCCTGGAATTGCTCCTGTTTTAGCCACCTTATGCCAACTCACGGGAGTCGGGTCCACGTATTTACCTTACAGGAAACGCCACCACCGACCTACTTCATTCTGGAATCTCCACCGCGTACACGGTTGGTCAAAGTGGTTTTCGGTATCGACAGAGAGTATGTCCATATCCGATCCCGGTCTCTTTGCCAACCCATCGTTATTATAACCCGTGGTCATTTAAAAACAATTTATACTTTAAAACCAGTATAAACATTTCCATTTCAAAACTATAAATACGATATCATTTAAAACCCAAAACAACATGATATCGTTATATTCAAATATAATTCTTTTCCAAAACCATACTGCTTAAAATTTATAATATCTGGAAACCAAATATTTGAATTATACCTTTAAACCATAATATATTGGAAATTTTTCTTTAAAAAAAAACATAACTCCCAAAACACAAATGGTTTGGATATAAATGGTTTAACTTTATGGTTACTTTGTAAAGAAGATAATTTACATAGCTTTACAAATATATTTCTTTATTTTAAACCATAATTTAAATATCACTTCATGTTCCCAAGACCATTTCAATTCCTATATATATATCCAATTGGAGTATTAATATTCAAAACTAAGGTTGGATATTTTTTCTTTCAACAAATTAGTGTTTATTATTTCGTCTTGAATATTCCCATAAATTCCATAGATAAAACTCCAAAATTATGCCATTAAATAATTTCAAAATTTACTTAACACTAGAATGTTCATCTTAAATTTATTAAGAAAAATCCAGTTATAAATCTCATATCTTAAAGGTCTCCAAAACTTAAACATAAATATAATTTATCAAATTCCTTAAATTTCAAAACAATCAAATTCCAGATTCTATAGCACTTAGGAAATGCTACCTAAAGTTACGGGTAAAACTAGTCCAATTTCAAAAGACAGCATTTAAATGCTTTAGTAGATTGTTTAACTTAATAAATATTTCCAAATATAACTTATATATATATTTCTTAACTGAAATCTTATCCTTTCAAAAATCCAGAATTTCCAAAATAAGTTATATTCCAAAATTTTATTCAAATATTTATTTATTTATTTATTAACATTTATAACTCATTCAAAATCAATATAAAATCCTTTAAAGATATTAAATCAAATATTTAACTTCCAAAATAATTTTAAATATTTCATAAAATATTATAAGGACCACGGGCCTGTATATAGTTTTCTAGCCTAGGTCAAGTGATACGGATTTATATCATTTCAATCCGTAATTTACAAACCCCGGGTTCTATCATTTCAAACCCGCAATCCCAAGTTAACAGTTAAACAGTTAACATAATAATAGCACAGTAATCATCATTTAGGCCTATCATTTCAGCCCACAACAATCTAAATTTAACAGGGAACTTGCAGTGGTGATTTAAGCAGTAAATAAACAATAATATAATATAACTGCAGAAATAATACAACAGATAATAACTGATGAGGTGTCAATTTAAATGGGATTCATCATTCTACGTTATACTACAGACAGATAATATTTAAATAAAATTTTTACACATACACTTGCGATAATTCACAAAATATATGTACATATGTCTGGTGAGGAATACTCACCTTAAACGCTGCAGTGGATCTAAATCAAACACGGTATCTACTTCGGAAAAAAAAACGGAAAGCACGATCAAACTTCGGCGGATGCAAAGCCTTGACTTAAATCTATAAGATCCAAATACCAAGTATGCGAATTTAAAAATTACGGTCAAAGCAAAATTTCAGAACAACTGGAACGAATAGAATAAAAGAAATTTAGTTCAACTTGCTCGACTACTACAACCCGCTAACCGTCTCAACATATCCTAGGCCCATACTTCAACCGTACGCATGCATAAAATAAATTGAATAAATTGCAAATTTAATACAATTGATAAAAAGATGTTATGCACCCAAACAAAACAAATACATGTTTAGACATTATTAAATTATTTCTCACATTTTTAATCATATTTATCATGATCAATTATTTTCATTCTCATATATATTTATTTAAATAAAATGACAATATTGGCAACAAACACAATACTGTTCAAATTATTCGATTTAATCAAATGTAGCCACTAACTACATTCGAATTCATTAAATAATACTTTATTTCACATACATGTTCATCATGTTTAGGCAAATTATTTCTTCTTTTACTTTTATTATTAAACATTAAAAGGTGATTATTGGTATACATCACCAATATCCTTTTATTAACCATAATAAATACAATCCATTGATATTTATCCACCCAAATTCTCAAATAAGTAGTTAAATTTATTTTTAACCATCTTAAATTTATTTCAACCATTAAAAATTGAAATAAATGTCATTTTATTATATTCACCCAAGATTTATTCATACAATATTGTTTATTTGAATTAAACAACATTTCATATCATTTTCTCCTTATCAATTTATCTTCTCCATTATTAAATTGTAATTCTTTTTTTTTCTTTCTATGCCTTCCTCTTCAAACTGCACTTATCCAAATCCACAATACCACTAACTACATCATAACTACACTAATTCCATAGTCTAGCTTCCTACAATCAATTTATATCATTTCTTCCAGCCTACTACTAACAAAGTTCTATATGTATTTATAAATGGCACGGCATGATGGGGAAGTAGCCGAGCAAGGAAATCAGAGAACACAAGAAGGAGGAAGGAAAATTGGAAGAAGCAAAGAAATAAACAATGCAAATTATTTACCTGATAGAAGCTTGTACCAGAGAGGGACAAACAAGGAGATATGAAAACTTATGTGAATGAGGCAAAGTATTTATAGATAAACTTGCGAAATAAAAAGGGGAGATAAATAGGCAGGTTTGAAAACGTAAGAAATAAATGCAAGCGTTGATTTTTGAGTGCATGCGTTTAGGCAAGAGATTTATTTCTTGTTCTTCTTGTTTGAACGCTACACGAAAATTGTGATAAATGCATGCGTTGATTTCTCTTTCCAGTTTTATGTTTGAACGATATCACTCTTTTGGATTTTTTTTTTTTTTTTTTTTTTTTTTTTTAGATAGCTTGCGTGATTTATACCAGTTATAATCTAAATTTAAAGCATGCGTTACTGCAAATTTGAACAGATTTGATTGAGGAAGCAAAACTTGAGCTCTTGCGTGATTTATGGTAAGCAATGAAAAAGCTTTTAACTGAAAAGGCAAAAGTAATAAATGCTTACATAAATATTTACTTGATCAATGGTTCGAAAAATTTATTTATTGCAAAACAAACGCAGTGGAAACAGAGAGATATAATGGGTATGCGAAAATTTGCAAAGATAGGCAAGATTAAATTTTGAATGCATTTAATTTAGGTGAGAGGAAAAATGGCAATTGGAAGAGTTGATATTTTTGTGGATAAGGCTGCGTGAATAAATGAATACAGTGACATGCTCAAGAAACAAATGGTAAGAGGCAAATGTCAAAATGTTAAAAGAATAAAATTTTGTGTCACGCGCAAAGGAAGGCAAATTTGATTTCCAATTTGATTGAATTAAATTGGTTTTCATATATACATGTATACCATATTCACTTTAATATTGCGAATTTAATTATCTTTTAACAAAGTTAAAACTTCAAAATTAGTTAATTCCCTCTAATTGATTTCCATATTCTTCTAATCAATTAATTCCCCTTTAATTGCCTTTAATTGATTTCAATTGATTACCTTATCCCTTTTAATTACCCTCCTTAGTTGATTTCAATTAATTACCATATTACCAATTAATTATCCTCCTTTAATTACATACTCAAATTTGGTTACTAACTTAATTAGTTAATTAACCCTTTTTGTTAATTATCAATCCTGCGACGTCTCACATTAATCCGTCCGCTTTGTAGGCACTGGTAGCCGGACTGGTTACACGGGCAGATTTCTCCTACAAAATGGGGATTAACCTCGTGTCCTCATGCCATTAACCAAAAGAATTAACTTATTTATCTTTCATCAATTTTATTAATTTGCATTAATTATTCAATAAATTAATTCTGGTCAACTACTGAAATTTTACAATTAATTTCTCTATTAATTGTCATAAATTTCTTTTTGAAATATCTATTAATTGTCATTAACTCCATTTTAAAATATCCGTATGTGCCTTTATTCAAGTTTTGAATTGCTAACTAGGAATAAGGTAGATTTATCAAATAAATTGATTGTAAGTTTCATTGTTTTAAATTGCTTAACAATGTTCACTGCTAACATAATTAATATGTCAAAATTGAGAATATTCCACCAACATGATTTGCATGTCATAACCTACCAAATTAACATAATTAATTAACTACTTTAATATGTTACAAATTTTCTCCTTTTCATTATTTTTAGGGAATGGGTATAACAACAGATATTATGATAATATCCAAAACATTTAGTTACCACACACTTCATTATACATTATAAAAATTTCCTTTTTTTTTTCTTCTTCTTAAATTTAGTTACAAAAATCATATTAAATTAACGAGTTTAATTCTCTAAATTAAATATTTAAACAATATTGGTAAACACAATTTATATAAATTATATTCCTAAAAAAAAATTAAAAGAAATAAATAGCTAAAAACTAGGGCTGTTACAAGGAACGTATTCATTTATATTCTGTAGGAAGGAAAATCAGTTCTTACGCTTGGATGAGGCTATTATGACCGCCAGGAAAGCTGATGTTGGCCAATCAGTCGAAGTGATACAAAGTAATGTTGTTGTGAAATAGTCTGAAGGGAATTCTGGTAATGTTTATGTTAACATAGAGTATCAAAGTGGTAGACGGAACAAAATAATGATCGGGCCAAAGATAAGAAGTTGGACTCAAGGAGACATCCGAGAATCCAAAAGTTTGGCAACTATACTCCTTTGAACAACTCGATTGAGAATATTTATTTGTCTACTCAATATAAAGAGCAGTACAAGAAGCAGGCTCCCAGGGAGTCGACTGATAAGGAAAAGAATTTTGGTAAGTTTGATTTCACGAGGTGCATGGTCATAACACCAATGAATGCAGTCATTTGAGTGACGTGATCATAGAATTTATTCGTAAGAAGAAATCACAACTTTTTGTGCAGGCCTTGCATATGGCGAATAAGGAACCTCTAACCCCCAACAGGAGCAAGTCGATCCTAATGTTGATGAGCCCAGGCGGCTTGAAAGACGTCTTGTGATCAATACTATTATTGGTGGACCACATGAAATCGTGAAGTGATGGAACGTTATGTTGGCACTTTAAAACATGCAGTTAATGAGAGTTGTTTTAACATCGAAGGCAATGCTGAGGCAAAGCCGCTCAGGGGTGTGATAGATGATATAATTTTCAGAAATTGAGATGCAAATGGGGCGGAAGCCCCAAAAATTGATTCGCTTGTGGTATCGGCCATGTGACACCCCATTTCTATACCTATGCTATCTAAGAGTATTATAGAGTAATACTGTTAAATAATGTGGAGAATGAGACGATATGGGGTACACATGTGAATATTACATTGGACTAGCACTAGTACGTATTAAAACATCTAATGAATAACTAATCCATATGTGCAACAGACAAGTATGCATCTAGGACAAGAATAATACATAATATATAGTTTTTATCCCTCCTTTTGGTAAGGCTATAATCCATGGAGTTGGCTAAATGGATTTGTGATCATCAAGGCAGGAATCCCAAAGAGACGATTATCAGGTTTGGACATCAGATATAAGCAAGGATATGGATAATAGTGTAGCAAATCAAGTGAATGGCATTCCATAATTGGCTAAGTATGGATTGACACTTCCCCTAGGCAGGGGATTGAATTGCATAATTTTCCTAGGTAAGGGACTGGATCGGATCACTATGGATTTTGACATTCAACTCAACAGATTAACTCAATGGAACTCGGTCAATATTTCAACAAACATCGGAGGAACTATGCAAATGACTAGGGAAACACAAAGAGAAATCAAAGGGAGACCTACCATAGGGATCACCGAACCCCATCTCCATGATCTTCACCGATCGATGGTGACCCCCCAAAGGGATCAGTGTCAATCAGTCAAAACGAACCAGATTGGCCCCATTTTTTCTGCATCATTCGTTTGGTCATGGGTCTTCTGCATGCATATTTTCAGCTAGATATTTCATCATCTTCTCATATAAATACCAGATCATTGGCTCAAGGAATTGGATCTTCTTCTTTCTGGTTCTCTTCTTCTTCTCTCTTAATTGAACTCTGCCATTTTTATTCTTCAATTACATGGATTGTAACTATAATCAGCGGTATAAATAAAAGGAAAACTTTTGGTGTGGACGTACGCCGAAGTTAGCCGAAGCACTATAAATTTTCTTATGTTCATTTTCTTACGGTTTTAATTTTCTTTCTTTATATTTTGTTATCTACTTCATTCTTTTTGGATTTGGACATTGAATCTGTGGTGTTATCATATTAGTTGAGTGTTTGCGACCAATTTTGGTACAAACATTGTGTTATCAAAGGCTGGTTACTTATAGTCATAGATTTGAAAAAGGTTTGGACCTTATATTTAGATCAATGTTCAGGCAATTAATGAGGAGAGCATTGGTAAATAAGAGTCACCATTAAGGAAGTCATGACCCATCCTCAGGAGCTGGAGATAGTTAACCATCCGTGTACATCACTAGGAATGAGATAGAGACAATGATGGAGGCAATGCTGGAGCAGATGATGAGGAGACAGGAGGAGATGATGTAGAATTTCCTCTGGCAAATTGGATAGGCTGGAGCAGGAGCTAATGGCAATCCGGATCAAGGAGTTGGAGTAATAGAAGTTGTGTAAAATCAAGAACAAGAGCATGGAAATGGAGCCAACAGGCGCGTGATGGAGCAGCCGGGGACTATCCCTAGACAAAAACAATGGGTCAAAGCTGAACACCTTAGGGGGGTCGGCATCGATTGCCTTGGACTTTTGGCACACCCTCAGGTCAGCCTATATTGGATGTCGGTAGGCCCACGGTTGACGTTGTTTGGTTGGATGCAGATCGAAACCGAATTCACGTCCAGAGGAGTATGTTCCCAAATACCTTCGCGGAGTCAGGAGGCAGGCTAGTAATATGGATTGGAGGCCACCTATAAATGAGAATGCGAGGCTGGCTGAGCTGGTACGTCGAATAATGAGAGGCAGATTGCCCAATAGGAGTCTTGAGGATGTCAATCAGAGTCCATTCACTCTAAATGTCAAGCAAGTTTGGAACCCACATGAGTTCAAACTACCAATATTGAGGTGACGATTGGACCCTATGGTACACTTGATGAGGTATATTTGGCAAATGCAAGTGTTGGGGGAATTGGAGGAGGTCATGGCAAGATGTTTTCCACTTTACTTGATGGAATTAGTGGTGCTCTAGTTTAGGCAACTGGAGAATGGTTCGATCAGAACATGGTGCAAGTTGGTAGATTGGTTCATAAGGCAACTTAAAGTTCACATTTTGAGACCCAAGAACGTATGACATTAGTAGCACTAATGCAAAGGATTGGAGAGTCCTTGAGAGTTTCTTGAGATAGTTTAATGCGGTGGTTGCTTCAATGGATCGGTGGGATCCATCGATGATTTTAATGGTAGTAGTATTCAAGATTGCCGATGACACAGACTTTGAGATTGCATCGGAGCAGGATCCACCATTGGATCTCGATGAATTTTTCCATGAAGTGGATAGGTTCCTACGGTAGGAGGATGCACGAGCCGACATATAGGATGTAAATCCTGTAACATGTGAAGGACTATCTGGAGAAGGTCTAGAAAGGATAAGGGTAAACATAAAATGGATGATCGATCAAAAAGGCAAAGGAAGGAATGTGAGTTGAAATTCTCATCTTTTTCGAATATGATTTAAAGTTTGGAACGGATTTTCCTAGACACAAGGGGGCTACTTCCCTATCAGAAATCGACGAGGAGGGATCCTATGGAGCGGGAATGAAGGTTTGGAAAATATTGCCTATTCTACGAACTAGATTTTTGTCGGATGAATGCAGGCACTTACATGATACGGTTGAGGAACATGTCAGGGATGGCAGGTTATTGTAGTATGTCAGGACTCGGGCAGCGGAGGTACAGAGGCCACCGTCCACGTCAAATGAAAATGGCCTCAGATCAAGGTCATAGATTGTCATCTCTAACCAGGATGACATGAACTATATAAATAATAAACTCCATAATAAAACAGTGAAGTCACTTACACATGTACGGGACCGAGATCAAACCTTAGGCATGCTTTGAGAAGATGATAAATCGTCATGCCCGGAGGGAAAATATCTAGCTTTCTAGTTTTATGGTTTCTTGGTTGTCGAACTTAAATTTAATAGTTTAATAAATGGATTTTAAAACACTTATATATGCATTAATGCAATGAACAAAATAGGTCGTGGTCGTCTCACCCCAAGAGATAGGGCAATAACCGCAAGGTGCGAGTCCCTTCGCTAGAGAGGGATATGATGAACTTGTACATCATGGATTAAGCTCTCAAACGGAGAGTCATGGCCGAAGAAAGGAAGTCTACACGGAATTGATCGCTTTATCCCCTTGACGGAAGAGTCAGGGACTAGAGTGCAAGAAGTGAGTCGCTTCACTGGAGAGGGACGGGATCAACTTACTTATCGCTATTCCCCCCTTTAATCAGAGAGTGACTGGATGGGGTCTAGTAAGGGTCCAAGTGACCATGATCAGCCTAGGAAGGCTAGCACATCACTTTATATTCAAGGACACTAAACCTGAGCACAGGAAGTAATGTTGCTTCACTGGATAGTGACAGGATCGGCTTACTAGTCGTTATTCCCTATTCACCGGAGAGTCACAAGATGGGGTCCATGTAACACCCCTAATTTTTGATAACATAATTCAGTAGTTTTAATTAGATAAATTAAATAGAATAATGTAAATGTAAGCGATAAGGAGACTGAGACTAGATGTAATTAATTAAGGGTCCGGCCTATTGAACTAATAAATAGGCTTAAGAATGGATTTTGGTTAATTAAGTCACATAAGGGCATATTAGGAATTTCCGTCCATAGCTTCCACCCTTATATTTTTTCATTCCCACATTCTTACTTCCCATTCACGTCATTTTAAGAGGAAAATTAAAAGAGAAGAAATGATCGGCCATTAAGAGATTAAAAGAAATTCAAATTAAAGCTAGAAATTCGAGCTTAGGGGAATCAATCTCAATCCAATCTCCTTATCTTGATCAGGGTGAATAATAATTCCATCTCTATTTTTTTTTGAATCATATATTTTAGGACTTAAGGGATATATTCATTTTTATGGTATATTGGATGATGCTATGCTTGATTCATGATTTATTTGATTTAAACAAGGTCGTTAAAAGGGATTTTGCATGGTTTTAGGTCAAAACCAAGATTTAATGTTGATTAAATGCCATGGGAAAATTTTATGTTACGAGAAACAAGATTTGGAGTTGGGTTTCAATTTTGAGAATTTTCCAAGCTATGTGTAATACCCTTAATTTTTAATAACGTTATTCAGGAGATTTAATTAGAATAAATTAAACAGAATAATGTAGTTAAGGAGAATGAGATTGATTAATAAACATGTAGTAGCCGTGCTTATAAGTTAGATGAACTTATAAATGGTTAAGTGTTAGCAAATTCAATATAAGGGCATTAGGGTAAATAGCCACCCTATTCCCACCCTTATACCATTTTCCTTATCCATACACGTTCATTTTCCATAAGCAAAAATTTTAACCGTAAGAAAGAGTAAGGTCGGCCATTAGAAAGAAGAAAAGAAGGCAAAAATTAATCTAAAGCTTAGGTTCAAGCTAGAAGAAATCAATCTCAATCGATCTTCAATTTCCTTATCCAATCTAAGGTGAATAATAATCACTACATCTCTATTTTTTAGGTTTCATAATCATATAACTTAGAATTTAAGGGATGAATTCGTTTTTATGATTTGTTGAATGATGATATGCTTGATTTATGATTTATGTGGTTTAAATAAGAAGGTTTAAATGGAGATATGCATGGTTTTAGGGTGAAACAGAAGTTATATGAATTTTAAATGCTATGGAAAATTTATATGTTATGGAAAATATTATTTTGGAGTTGGGTTTCGATTTTTATAAGTTTTCAAGTCGTGGAGAATTAGTTATGAATTTTCAAAGGAAAATATAGGTATTTGTGTTTATAAATTTATTTTCAAAAATATGGGTTTTGGAATTTTTGGGGATTTTTTCTAAGCGATGTAGTATGGAAATTAAATTATTTTGAAAGGAGGACCTAAATGATATAATTGATTTGTTAATAGGAAGGGCTTAAGTGTTAAAGTTATTATATTTTTAGATCGGAGAAAATGCGGCAAATATTAGCCAAATTATTTGAAAGTTTATGATAGCGAATCAAATGTTTACAAGTAGGCAAGTTTATTACAAAAAATTTACTTTATTTGGTAAAAACGACATTTAGCTTAGAAAAGTTAGCTCTGCCTTCTTTAGAAGGGCCTTTCGACCCAGTGCTCCGCCTCTAACCTAGTCGAAACCTATAAACCAATACACATGGTATCATTTAGATGGTACGTAGTGGATTGGGGAAAGGCGTAAGGTAGGGTGTCGAAAGGTTGCTTTCGAAGGGGTTGGTTCCATTGTTTTTTGGTTTTGAAATAAAAATGCTTGCTTGTTTATAAAGGGGTTTCGGCTTAGTCGAAACCTAAGCCAAAACCTATGATTTCGATAGGTATTTCAAAAGAAGCTTTCGAAAGAGAGTCACCGCCTTTGTTTTAAAGAAGTAGCTTCCAAAGGAGTTACTTAGGTTTTGTTTAAACTTTCAGAACGAGTAGTTTCGACCAAGTCGAAACCCTTTTGGAAAATGATGACCTTCTGATGGTATTGAAGACATCAATGTTGTAGGAAGGTACTGTTTGTTTTATAAAATGATAGCCACTTCCTACTGCTATAGAAAGGGATTAGGGGTTTCGAAGGCAATGATTCCAGAAGGGATTTCGAAGCCAACCTTCAAATTGTTTACCTATATATTTTAATGCTTTTGAAAGGATGGTTTTAACACCATCAAGCTTTCCCAATAATTTTTGAAATAAAGAATGGTTTGTAAGAGATGCTTTTCCCTTTGTTCACTTTGACCCAAAGTGATATTTTAAGTATAAACCCAATGCTTTCGAAAGAGTGGAGTTTCAATGGTTTTGAAGGGCAGCCTTAACTGGTTTCGAAAGAGTACTGTCAAATTGTTTCAAAGCTATGTTTCTATACTTATATGATAATACTTTAACACGGTCGAAAGGTTTCGAAATGGATGTTTTGAAGAATTCGAAAGGCAGGAGCCTAATGTTTTAAAGATGGATTTTTATGCTTTCAAAGGAGGCCATTCTATGAGGTCGAAAGCAAAGGTTTTGAAGGTGTCCAAAGGTTTTAAAAACCCAAACTCAAAATTTTAAAGGAAATGTCCATGGCTTATATAAAGGAGTTTTGTAATGATCTTAAGTATGTAAATTTGTAGAAGTATTGTCTTGATAAAAATAAGTTAAACGGATTAACTATGTTTTATATGAAAAGTATTTCAAGGATCTTAAATCCACAAAAGTAGTGTTGTTAAATTGTTATGTTTGCTTCTTCAAATATGAATACATTCACATGAAAAAGGAACCATGACTGTATTTTGGGGATAAAGGGGTAGAAGAACCAGCTAGGTTAGCCCAATAGTGAATCTAAATAGATTAAACTCCCGAATGAGTAGAATTGCATTCAGGGAGTCAGGGAGACCAAAATATAGGATGCTTAAACTTTGAAGTTGTCCAAGAGATAGGTTCATAGTAAACCCATGAAAACTATGATAAAGTAGTTATTGGAGGTAACCAACAGGTTCAAAGTAAACCAATGAAAATTATGTATTAAGGACAATTGGCAGGGGCTAATTGGTTTGTAGTGAACCCATTAAAACTATATCCAGATTAAGAATTGACATCAGTCAGTAAGTTCCTAGTCAACCCATGAAAACTAGGATAAGAAAAAGGTTAATGGAAGTATTAGTAGATTCCTAGTCAACCCATGAAAACTAGGATGAGAAGTGAGTTACTAGATAAATCCATAGGTTTCTAGTCAACCCATGAAAACTAGGATAAGAGGATTAGTAAATGGAATGACTAATAGGTTTAGGGGGACCCATGAGTTAATTAAGTCAATTAGTAGGAGCCTTTAGGTTCTTAGTGATCCCATTAAAACTATGAATAGGATAGGGTGTCCATGAATTACAAAAAGGTTATTAGTAAACCCTTGAAAACTAGCAGGCTAATAGTGACCCTAGAAACTATAATAACGGGATGTAGAATTAAAACGAGGAGGGAAAATCCAAAATGTTTACATGTTTACATATCATCATAATATTTTGAAATGTGTATTTTTAACCATTGTGGATATAGAAGCATAGTAAATGGCTTTACAAAGGTTTTGGGATACTAGTAAGGGGAAAACTCGTTCCGCTAAGCGGCGTGGTCTCATTAGATATCTAAAAGGATTATGATGTTAGATTGTTATTCATACCAGGCTTATGCCTGACTTGAAGTTTTGTTGTCCCCTTAAACTCTTGGGTACAATTCTGATTTTGAGTAGTTTGAGATTTAAGGTTTTCAGGTTCTCTTCTTATACAAATAAAGCTTCTGGAAGCGTGCAGGAGGCAGTTAGTTATTTAGTGCTATCTTTTCCACTGTGTATTTGGATGTAAAGGAAGATTTATTAGCCTTATTATATACTCTAATCAACCAAGGGAGCATCTTCATATGTCGCTCTTGGCGTATGTGTAATAAATATATTTTGCTGAATGTAGTTAACATTTTTGGGATTATGTAATGAACATGAAATGTTTTGAATGGAATGTGGAAACATGTTTTTGAATTGTTAAATTTTTCCATATTCTTGTGATCTATGTATCAATATATCTAGCACCACCATGTTTGGTAGGTGAGAATTAATAACATAGATGACTGCAGCATTCATAGCTATTAGTTTTGGACGTCCAAGTAGGGAAATATTACACTATGGAAAGATAATTATGAATTTTCAAAGGAAATGAAGGTTATTTGGATTTATAATTTATTTTGGAAATTGAGAATTTGGGTCTGAAATTTTGATATGTTAGATAACACGACTAAAGTGAATTTCTAGAATTTTTAGGATTTTTCCAAAGTGATTTGCTATGCAAAATAAATTGTTTTAGAAGAGGCACTTCTTTCCAAAAATTAGAAAGGCTTGTTTGGTTAACTTAACCATGGTTTAGATCTAGATTAGTGGTAGTTATTTTTGAAAAAGTTAAGGTAACCAATCTGGTGTTGACACGCGGCGGGTTAGTTAGAGAAAAGTTTATTTAAACGAGAAGTAAACCTCGTTTGTTCAAAAAAGTGGTTCGACCTACTTAGGAAAGCACCTTTCGTCACAGTAGATTCCGCTTTTATCCTTGCCGAAACCAATTCACAAGGTATCAATATGATGGTACGCATTGGATTGGAGATAGCGGAAAGTAAGGTGTCGAAAGCATAGTTTCAAAAGGTGTCAAAACCTTCGTTTGTTTTTAAAAGAAAAGGGCATGCCCATGTTTTGGATTAAGCCTTCAAAAAAGCAGAAGCATAAGGTTTCGAAAGAGGTTTTAAACGGTTTCAAAAGGGTTGCCATTAACTTATAATTGCATTCGATTGGGTTCCTTACTTATAAGAATGTGTTGAATGAAGGGGTTCTGACCTACTCGATACCCTGCTGCCGTTTTATAGCCTTTCGATGGTATTGAAGATATCTATGGTGCCTAAAGGTATTTTGTTTTATAAGTTCAAGCCACTTCTTAATGCTTTCGAAAGGAGTTAGGGGTTTTGAAAGTGATGGTTTCGAAAGCGGATTCGACACCAACCTTCCAATGTTCAAACCAAATGTTTTATGCTTTTGAAAGAGATGGTGCCGACGCCATCATGTTTTCCCAATGTTTTATAATTGATAAAGATGGTTTCAAAACAGATGCTTTTGGCTATATTTACTTGACCCAAATTATGTTTTAAGTATAAACCCAATGCTTCAGAAAAGGGTACTTTCAATGATTTCGGAAGGGTCACTTTCAATGGTGTTGAAAGGGGTACTTCCAACTGGTTCCGAAGCTAAGCTTCTAAAGGTTAAATAATAAAGTTTAATGTATTCGAAAGGTAGATTTTAAAGTATAAAGGGGCAGAGCCTAATGTTTTGAAGAATAATTTTAAGGCTTTCGAAGGAGGTTATCCTATGAAGTCGAAAGCTAAGTTTCCAAGGTATCGAAAGGTTTTATGACCCAAACTCTATTTTTATAGGAAAAACTCATGACAATATTAAGGAATTTTTATAATGGTTTTAAGAAGAAGTTCTTTGTTAAATTAAACCCACAGAAGTGGCATTGCTATGTTGTTAAATTGCTTCTTCTAATATGAACATATTCACTTTGTAATGGACCCATAACTGCATTTTGGGGTTAAAGGGTAGGAGAACCAGTTAGGTTAACCCAGTAGTGAATATAAATTGAATAAACTTCCGAATGAGTAAAATTGCAACCAAAAGGTCAGGAAGACCAAAATATAGGATGGTAAAATACAAAGGAAAGATATTGGCAAGGGCCAATAGGTTTACAGTAATCCCATGAAAACAGTATGATATTGGTAGGGGCCAATAGGTTCATAGTTAGCCCTTGAAAACTGTATAAAAGAGGATGTTAGATAGACAAGTTCATAGTTAGCCTATGAAAACTATGTGCAATGGAAGATGTTAGATAGACAGGTACATAGTAAGCCTATGAAAACTATGATTGGATATTAGCAGGGCTTGTAGGTTTGTAGTTAGCATATGAAACTTATCCGAATGAAATATTGACAGATGTCAATAGGTTCCTAGTCAACCCATGAAAACTAGGGTAAGAGAAAAGGATATTGGGGGTACCAATAGGTTCCTTGTCAACCTTTGAAAACTAGGATAAGAGAAGATATTGGAGTTACCAATAGGTTCATAGTGATCCCATGAAAACTATGTAATTGGGCAGAGAGTCCTTAAATGTTTAACCGGTTATTAGTCAGCCCATGAAATCTATTAGGTTAATAGTAATCCTAGAAACTATAACTGAGACAAATAGTCTAAAATGAATGGGGATGGGTAATCCAAAAATAATCCATTTGTTTTGCATATCATCATATTATACTATTTTGAAATGTTAACCATTGTGGGTTCAGGAGCACAATATATGGTTTTGTAAAGTTTTTGAGATACTAATGTGGGGAAACCCATTTCGCTAAGCGGCTTGGTCTCATTGGATATCTAAATGATTTGAGATGATAGATTATTACTTATACCAGGTTTTATGTCTGACTCAAAGTTTATGTTTTCCCTTTAAACTCTCGGGTACTTAATTGATTTTGAATAGTTTGAGAGTTAAGGTTTTCAGGTACCTCTTAAAACGAATATGCTTTCAGAGACGTGCAGGAGGCATGATAGCTATTAAGAGTTCTCCTTTTCTTTTGAGTCCGCTGTGTTGATGTAATGGAAAAGTTGTTATATTGCCTATATATACTCTGATCATCCCATAGGGTATCTTTATATGTTGCTTTGGGCGTATGTTGTAATTAATATATTTTTTCTGAACGTGATTTGCGAACGTGGGATTATGTATTGAATTGGAAATATTTTGTAATTAGATACGATTTTGTTTGAAGTTTATATTTTTCCATATTCATGCGTTTCTGTATATCAATGAATCTAACACCGCTGTATTTGATCGCTGAGGATTAATAACTATGGATGACTGCAGCATCCATAACCGTTAGTTTTAGACCTCCAAGTAGGGGGATGTTATAAGTTGGTATTAGAGCATAGGTTTATGTAACTTTAAAAGAAAGTTAATCCTAAAAGATTTTCAAACATAATCCAATGAATTTGAAAATATGTTTGGGATTTGTGTTAATGCTATGGTAACGTACTTGTATTTGATACACACACACACACACATACACACACACACATGTATATATAAGTACGTGTTCCCACCTCTCTTAGACTATTCTTTTGTATCTTACTAAGGCTCGTAAGAAAATTTATGAGAAAGAAGATATGGGAGTAGGAAACGGAAGAAGAAATCTAGGCGGAGGAAGCACCACAACCTACGGAAATGCTGACCTAATACTAGGAGGAATCAAGGTCGACAGGCTGATGCTAATCCAAATGCTGAAGCCAATGTAGGTGCTGGAAATCCGCCAGTAGATGTGGGGATGGTGTATTAGTTGTTGGCCAATCTTTTCCAAGCTGGTGTTGATGGTAATGTTTGAGGAGCTAATTCTATGGATCTAATTAGGAATAACTATGCTATGCTAAGTAGTGACTACTCCAGTTTGGGTGAAAAGCTGTTTGTTGGAACAGAGGATGATGTTGAAGTTGGAAATTGGCTATTGAGTTGTGAAAATATCTATGCTGATCTAGGCTTGGATGATGGGAAAAAGAAAAGGCTAGCCTTTGGACGGTTGCAAGGGGAAGCACTCATTGGTGGAATAGTGTTACCGCCGGGGTATCGGTGGAAGAACAGACATGGGATGATTTCAAGGGAAGGTTTGAGCAGAAGTTTCTGTCTGAAGTTGCTAAGTCCGCATTGATGAGGAAGTTCGTAGATCTGGTTCAGGAAGAGATGTTAGTGGTCGAGTATGCTGCTAAGTTTGATGAGCTATCTCGATATGGATATACTTTGGTTGACACTGATGTTAGAAGGAATGAAAGGTTCATTTTAGGATTGAGACATGAGCTTGCTAGAATGAACATGACCTATATTCGAGATCCTTATAATGTGGTGGTGGAGATGGTCGTTCGCCATGAGGAGATGCTTGCTATTTCAGCTAAAGAGAAGCCAGTTGAATCCAAGGGTCCACGGGAAAGAAGAGGAAGTTCTTTATGAAGAAGAGAGTCCAGAAAGGGGATGCTACCAAGAAGGAAAAGGCTGATTTGGTGTGCTATAAATGTGATAAGAAGGGTCATTATGCGAACGAGTACCCGTCGGGCAAGGGGAAGAAAGTTGCAAACAAGAAGAATGCAAAATGCTTTAACTATGATCTAGTTGGGCATTATAAGAACTAGTGTCCAGAGCCAGCTAGGACGGTCAAAGGGAAAGTTGATACTATTGGATCATCGGCTAAGCTGCAGCTGGTAAAGGGAAAACTATGATGGAAGGTACATTTTTGATTCAAAGTATACCAGTTAGGATACTTTTTGACACCGGTGCATCACATTCATTTATATCCCAGTGTTCGGTTGATAGGTTATGCTTAGAATCCACATATCTTATTCCTTCCTTAAGGTTTGCGAATCCAATAGGAGGGGGATAAGATGTGACCGTTAGAACTTGATTTGTTAGGTCATATGTTTTCATGCAGTTTGTATGTGTACGATTTCGTAGATTTCGGAATCATTTGGGTATAGATTGGTTGAGAAGGTATGAGGCCAGGATACTCTGCCATAATGGAGAGATATCTTCGAGACACCCAGATAGCCGTAATCGAATTATATTCTCACTAGAGAATTCTGACCAAAGTAGTTGTGCTTTGTTAAGTGCAATGGAAGTAGGAGAAGAACTAAGTCAGGTTCGAATTGCAAGGGAATTTGCAGATGTGTTTGAGCCAGTCATAGGACTACCGTCGAAATGAATTATTGATGTTCGAATAGATCTTGTGCTCGAAGCTAAATCGTGAGTAGACCACCTAGTAGGATGACACCGATAGAGATGAGGGAATTGAAGGTGCAGCTAGTGGATCTAGAAGGAATGAATTTCATTAGACCAAGTAGTTTGCCTTCAGAAGCGGCCATACTATTCGTGAAGAAACCAAATGGGTCGTTGAGGATGTGTATCGACTATCGTAAGCTGAACGAAAGGGCGATAAAGAATAAGTATCCTTTGCCAAGAATCGATGATTTATTTGATCAGTTAAGTGGAGCCAAATTGTTTCCCTAGTTGGATTTGGCGATAGTGTTCCATCAGTCGAGAGTAGAAGAGTACAGTATTCCTTTGACTACATTTCAGACTAGATATGGTTCGTATGAGTGATTAGCGATGCCATTCGGTTTGACAAATGCACCTGATTTCTTTATGGATTTGATGAATCGAGTCTTCCACGAGTATTTAGACATATTCATGTTGGTATTTATAGATGATATTTTGGTATACTCTAAGGATGAGAGAGAGCATGAAGATCATCTTAAAGTTGTGATAGAGACGTTAAGGCATAATCAGCTAAAGGCAAAATTTTCCAAGTGTCGTTTTGGAAGAAATAGATTAAGTTACTTAGTCATGTGGTTTCATAGAAGGGATTGTTAGTCGATCCAGATAAGATCGAAGCTGTGAACAATTGAAAGAGCCTAGAGAGGCGACCAAGGTCAGAAGTTATCTTGGACTCGCTGGCTATTACCGAAGATTCATTAAGGATTTCTCATTGACAGCAGCGCCTTTGACTAAGCTTACCAGGAAGGAAGTGAAGATTGTTTGGTTCGACAAATGTGAGGAAGCATTCCTTAAGTTAAAGCATTTGTTGACCAATGCTCCGGTGTCAGTAGTTCCAAATGGAAACCAATGGTTGGTAGTATATACAGATGCATGTGGGACTGGATTAGGAGTAGTGTTCATGCAGAAGGGCAAAGTAATTTTTTAAGCATCTAGGCAGCTTAGACCGCATGAAGTAAGATATCATACTCATGACTTGGAGTTGGTAGTAGTTATTTTTTCCTTAAAGATTTGGAGTCATTATCTTTTGGGGGAGAGGTTTGAGTTATATACCGATCATAAGTCCTTAAGGTATCTATTCTCTTAGAAAGAGTTGAATATGCGATAGTAGAGGTGGCTAGAATTTTTGACTACTTATGATTTTGGTATGGAGTATACCCTAGGAAAAGGTAATAAAGTAGCGGATGCTCTTAGAATATGAGATTAGAATATGGTGTTGGGTATGTTGGCAGAGTGGAAAGATCTATAAGCTTTGGCCAATTGTGGTGTGCAGTTAAGATCAACTGCCAATTCTAGTCAAAGAACTGCCATGTTACCCTGTTTAGAAGTCTGACTAGTATTGATCGAAAGGAATGCTTCTAAACAAAAGGTGGATCCATTATTAGCCGAGAGGATCAGAAGGCTCTAGGTTGGAACTGAGGTCGATGATTTGAAATATTTTTGCCTTGACCAAAGAGAATGGTTAAGAAAGAAGGGACGATTGTGTGCTCTAGATGTTGAGAACTTGAGAAGAGAAGTTCTTGAGGAGTGTCATTGATCCATGTTTACGATTCATCCTAGAGGGATCAAGATGTATTAAAATATGAACAGGAGTTTCTATTAGGAAAGCATGAAGAGGGATGTTGGATTCAGCCTCTAGATATTCCAGTCTGAAAATGGGATTTGATATCCAAGGATTTTATAGATGGGTTGCTAAGGTCAATAAGAGGAAATGAAAGCATATGGGTTATTGTGGACAGGTTAACCAAGAGTGCCCATTTCATTCCAGTAATGTCGATCAGGACAGTACCAGGTTTGGCAAAGTTGTTCATGAAGGACATAATTAGACTTCATGGAGTTCGTAGTAGCATAGTCAGCGATAGAGATGCTTTATTTCCTAGTAAATTCTGGAAGAGTCCACAGGATATGTTAGGTACTAAGCTCAAGATGAATACTGCATATCACCTACAGACGGATGGGCTGATAGAGAGGGTCAGTAAGGTGCTCGAGGATTTGTTGAGTGCTTGTGTGTTGGAATTTGGTGAATCTTGGGAGGATCAACTGCATCTGATTGAGTTTTCCTATAATAATAGTTACCAGAATAGTATAGAAACGGCGACGTTTGAAGCTTTATATGGAAGTCCATGCAAATCTCCTGCATGTTGGTTGAAGATTGGAGACAGATTGGTCTTAGGTCCAGATTTGGTAAGGGAGGTGTTAGAGAAGGTTGAGTTAATACAAGAATGGATGAAGGAAAATCAATCCAGACAGAAGAGTTACATAGATAAGAGGCGTAAAGACCTAGTGTTTGGGAGACAGGGTTTTCGTTAAGATATCATTGATAAAGGGTGTGGTACGGTTCATGAAGTCAGGGAAACTGGCATTGAGATATGTTGGTCCATTCCAGATTATAGAGAGGATTGGAAAGCTTGCATATATGGTAGAGTTGCTGAGCAATATGGAAGGTGCCCATAATTTATTTCATGTGTCTCATCTTCGCAAGTATGCATGATCCAGAGGCTAACATTCCTCAGACAGAGTTGAAGGACTTGGTAGTAGATCCTGATTTGACTTTTGTAAGACAACCAGTTCGGGTTGTAGTAAGAGATGAGAAAATATTAAGGAACAAGATAGTCAAGTTGTTGAAAGTTCAGTGGAACAGCAGCAACAAGGACTGTACTTGGGAGACAGAGGACAAGATTCGAGATACTTATCCTGATATGCATTGAGTTTATGTCTATATTAGATTTATATAGATATTTCCTAGTCAGGTAGACTAGTATAGTTGTTAGGAGTTGTTACAGATGATTTTAATGTTTAGTGTTTAGTCCTTACTGAATTTCGAGGATGAAATCTTTAAGGAGGGGAGCCTGCAACACCCCTGATTTTTTTATAACATTATTCAGGAGATTTAATTAGATAAATTAAATAGAATAATGTAAATGTAAGTGATAAGGGGATTGAGACTAGAATTAATTAATTAAGGGTCGAGCCTAACGAACTGATAAATGGGCTTAAGAATGAGTTTTGGTTAATTAAGTCACATAAGGGCATATTAGGACGTCCATAGCTTCCAACCTTATATATTTTCGTTCCCACCTTCTTACTTCCCATTCACGTCATTTTAAAACGCAAATTAAAAGAGAATAAATGGTCAACCATTAAGAGATCAAGATAAATTAAAATTAAAGTAAGAAATTCGAGCTTAGGGGAAATCAATCTTAATCTAATCTCTTTATCTAGGTCAAGGTGTGTAATGATTCCATCTCTATTTTTTTTGAATAATATATTTTCGGATTTAAGGGATAAATTCGTTTTTATGATATATTCGATAATGATACGCTTGATTCATGATTTATTTGATTCAAATAAGGTTTTTTAAAATGGTTTTTCCATAATTTTAGGTCAAAACCAAGATTTAATGTTGACAAAATGCCATAGGAAAATTTTATGTTATGAGAAACTTGTAACACCCCACACCTCTTAGTATACCCAAAAGGACACACTAAAAGATGTGGTGCGTTGTAATATAACTAAACATAGCAGAGACTAAGATTTACAAGACAAATTAGATAAAAATAGCAAAAACAATTAAAATAATAATTTGCAAAAAGTCAAACTTCAAATATAGAATTATAAAACCAAATACATCATACGCTTCAAAATACCAACATGTGTCTCATGAAATCAAAACCTCGGTCTCATAAATATCAGAGTGCAAACTATCCCTCAAAAAGTACCAGTACATGGAATAAGCTAAAAACTGAAAATAAGAAGAGAAATACATAAGAATCTCTGTCAATGAAGTCTCCAAGTGTCTGCAATCTACCGTTCTTGCTCTTGCTATCCTATGGGGGAAAAAAGGAAAAATGGAGGAATGGGTCAGACTAAAAGTCTGGTGAATGATAGTAATTATGAGAACCTTTAAATAAAGTAAAAGTAATAGACTTTACAACAATTCTAGTATATTAAAGAAAAGAAAGGAAATAGAGAGAAAGAATAAGCTAAAAATAAATACGAATTAACTAAATTGACATAGTTGATCAACTTTGATTGTTTCCACTTGTTTTTGATAGCTGCTTTGATTAAGCTGAATTCCTATTCCTATAATTAAGCTGAAATCCTAATTCTACCCTTTGATCGGCCTGCTACTCCATAGAACTTACTACAGACTAGACGCTATATAGCTCCCTTCATATAAATGGTGTCTATAAATGACACGCAAAGTATCTACTGTGGACTAGACGTTATATAGCTCTATATAATGAAGGCAATGGTGTCTACGAAAGACACACATATGCTAAGCGCTTAGAACTCAGTACCGACTTATCTTCCCTAATCGGTGCCACACGCTTGGTCACCGTCGGTTCGCACTATCTATTGCTCCCTCTTTTAACCTTTTATTTACCCTAGACAGCATAAGCTTGCCCTCGTCTCCTCCACCCCTTCTGGCTATTGCGAGACACCGTGTCCATAGAAAGTAGGGAATGTTGTTGGTACTGGTCCCCATTAAACAAAATCTAGTTGCGTCCCTTTTCCAAATCCCCATGATTTAGTCTTTTAATTATTGACATCTTATCTACCCTAAACAGCTTATGCTTGTCCCAAGGAAAATGCTGCCGGTACGGATCTTTTCTTTTAACTATTGACCACTTATCTACCCTAAACAGCATAAGAGAAATGCTACTAGTACAGATCTTTTCTTTTAACTATTGACCACTTATCTACCCAAAATAGCATAAGGTAAATGTTGTCGATACAGATCTTTTCTTTTAACTATTGACCATCCTAAACAGCATAAGGGAGACATTGCCGGTACGGATCTTTTCTTTTAACTATTGACCTCTTATCTACCCTAAATATAATAAGGAAAATGCTGCCGATATGGATTCTACTTTCATCTTTTCTTATTAATTTAGATAAATTATTTTTAATAAGCCTTTGTTATTATTCTTACTGTCTATGCTTATTAATTTATCCTAAGTCTTAAAATAAACCTCATTCTTTTCTGTTTCTTATTATAACCTACGTTATAATCATGCTTTTTACTTAACCTAAGGTCTAAGTGGGAAAATAAGCTTCTTTCATCTTTTACTCTTTTTAATTATAATTCTAAATTATAACTAGGCCAATCTCTTTAATTTAGTCTAATTCTAATATTTACATCACAATTTCTGTCCAATTCCAATTTTATTACAGTTCTTACGATTTACATCTTATCTTCCATTGTTTCATTATTCTTATAATTTTAATCCATATTCGCATTTAATCTATTCTAATCCATATGCGAAGAAGAAGGAGAAATAAAAGAAAATTGAAAATAGAAGAAAATCTAAAGCGTAGGAAAAGGATGTAAATAACGCATAAATAATAGTACATAAATTAAAATACTGTAAATAAACTATGATTAAATGAAAAACATATAATTGACAGAAATAAACTAAATCAACTAAAAAGAATAGCTAAAAGAAATAGACTGAAAATAATTCTAAAAACTATAAATATACTACTAAAAAGGTTATTACTATTGAAAACCCTATTATTTTAAACTACTTAAAAAATCTAAATAATTATAATCCCTCACCTGAGACAAAAGCTAGAATCCCTTTTTTTACAACAATTAAAATTCTCTAGAAATCTCCTCTAATTAGTATAATCTCATCTTTTATTTGAATGTATATAATATAATTTTATTTTGTAAATGAAGAATGTACGTAAATGTTTAAGGGAGAGAAATAAAGGTTAGATTTTGATTTTAGAGTGAAAACCTAGATTAGTTTTGGTCCTATTTATAGTGTTTTAGGTGTGCTTTCAATTGTAGATTAGAATCTCTAGAAACTTCTACTGACTCATTGTTGTGTCAAATCTTACAATGTGCCTTGTCAGCGCCTTATCTTATTTTAATTTAATTAATTACTCCCTCAATAATATACAAGCTATAAGTAACGTTTTCTTCTCCTTAATTAATTTCTAATTTGTGACATTTCATTTCATATTAAATTTTCATGTGTCGCTCTTTATTCGCATGTTTCATTTCAGTTTTCAACATCCCATTTAATTTAAATGTTTACATCTGAAATAAATAAATAAACAACATATCAATATCTTTCCACATTTACATCTGAAATAAGTAAATTAACATGTCAATATTTCTCCATGCTTATGTCTAAAATAAATTAATAAATAACTAGAAATTCTTATGCCAGTATTATACATATTCACGTTTGAATCAATTGGATGAATAACATGTGAATTGTTATGTCAATATTATATATATTCAATTCTGAATTCATTAAATAATATGTGAATTGTTATGTCTACATTTTTTTTTCCATATTCACATCTATTGTAATTAGATAAATAACATATGTCCACAAACGTGTATATATGTTGCGTATTAATTAGTAACCTAATTCTTTACCTTTAAATTGAGCAATCAATTACATTAATTGATTGGTATTAATAATTTTATGTTTAAAAATCAAACAACCCTTATTCTTTACTAATAAAGAAATAATATACCTTATATTTTCTGTAAAAAATGTAATCCTTCCATAATACACCCTTGCCTTTTCTTTTTAAAATATAACATTTATTTTATTAAATGCATTCTTTTTATAAATATATGGTTACATTTTCTCTCGTTTACAATAACCCGTCTCATTTGAACATCGTCGTCTAAATTTATTAAAGTGGATGCCTTCTTTTTAAATACATTGTTATACCTTTTTTATGTTTTGTAACAAAACAAACTCACTGTTTATAAAATCATACATATATTCAAAAATGAGAAGTTTATTTTATTTATCTCAAAACATGGATTTATTTTTATTTAAACTGTTCCTTCCATTTTGGCACAAATACAAGTTCTTATATTAAACTCAATCATTACAATTTAATTCATTTTTCCCTTTCAAATTGAAAATTTTCAATAAATCTACTGCCAATTAATTTCAATACTAATTTCAAATGAGTTCTATTTATAAACACTATTTCTTTTCACTTGTAATTATTTATTAATTCCTTCTTAAATTTTGGATTATTACATTCTCAATTCCTTCTTAATCTTTTCACTATGTTCTAACAACTTGTTTACATCAAATCCTATCGTCCATAGGTTAAATCCTAAGTTCTACCCTCCTAATGGATGATAAAGGAAAGAACCTATTCAAAACTAAAGATGGAAATAGAAAATTCGAAATTTACTATCAAAGAGAGATGTGGATAAGAAATACGCCTTTTCTCCTAATCAATTTAATCTTCTCTAAAGTCTTTTTAATCTCTGTAGACTCTATCCAACACGAAGGCGGCTTGCGTGATTTTCCATAAAGAGCTTTGGAAGGTGCCATTCCAATTCTAGCTTGAGAACTACTATCATATGTGAATTCTACTAAAGAAAGATGCTTTTCCCAAATTCTTCCAAAATCAGGATTATCCATTCTCAACCGTGCGTATCTTACAATTTTACTAACTCCATTTTACTGTTCACCTTTAGTCTTCTCACATGAATCAACATTCCTAAGTTCTCACAAGGGTCCTATATACTCTACGAAAACTCTATTATTACTTCCAAAAGTAATTACTGCTGTCTCCTTTGTAGCCTTACACCTTTTCCGTTACACCTAGGAAATGAATCATATCTACTTCACATTTAGGAGTTTGGTTCGATGTTTATAGTTCCATTTTAAAAATTAAGGTTTTTAAATTTTTAAAACATCAAATCCCAAAACCTTTGTCTTTAGAAGTGCTATCTTTAAATTTCTATTGAATTCAAAAATTCCAGGTTACTTAAAATCATATCTTTCTAGACTTGCATCTTCACAGCTTTTTGAATTTACATTATTTCCCAAACCTAGAGGGAAAAACTTTTAAGTCTAAAACTTATTCCT
Source organism: Allium cepa (assembly GCA_030765085.1). Lineage (NCBI taxonomy): Eukaryota > Viridiplantae > Streptophyta > Magnoliopsida > Asparagales > Amaryllidaceae > Allium > Allium cepa. The sequence continues at coordinate 860,178,053 of CM060940.1, forward strand.
CGTTTTCTTTTAAAGACCTTTTTAGTTTTCCATAAAAATTTGAATTTTTAAATTTTACATTTATTAATTTTTCCAAACACTTATTTACTTTTTCACTAAACTATTTTTTTTAGAATATCGTTAAAATATCCTTATAGGTTTCCAAAACATCTTCTTGTTATACATAACAGTCACATACCTTAATTTATTGGAACTACTTTCTCCTATGAGAAATTATTAACGCTAAAACCTTCTATGAACCTTTTTAAAAGAGGACTTCATGTTTAGCTGAAACTACAAGGAACTTATTTTATACCTTTTCAAAATAGGCTATACAAAATATGTCACTGCTCATACCTTATACATCTCTTTCATGTATTCCTTGTGACTTGCACAAAACATTTTTATTGGTTTCATAGAAAATTATACCATTACTTTATTTCATTCCAATAGATTAAAATATGTTTAATTTACATTCTCTTATGATAGACATCTTCTAATATCTAACTTACACTTTTCATTTCAGAAAAACCCACCTCCAAAATTTCATTAATATATCCATAACCAAAAAATATCCTTATAATAAGTGTATTTTACAAATCATTTTTATTTTTACTCTTAGAAATTATATTTTTAAAATTCATTTTTATTTGGGTTTAAAATAGTTGTTGCATAAAACACTGTTACTGCAACCCAAAAATACTAGTGTATGAATTTAATTAAAAATAAATACTAATAAACCTCATATGCTATGTAAAAATATTTCCTTTCGGAGTCACCTGTTATAACAATAGTGTTATAGCCTATTCTCCTTTTACTTTCTACGGAAGCATCTATTACAACAACAAATGTTGTAACCTATGCTTTCGATACTTAATACACTCTAGGGTTTTATATTTAAAATCTTGTTTACCTATAAAGAAACCAGCGAGCTATACATGCTCTATAATTCTTCAAAAAGAATTTCAATTTTAATAATATTTACATAATATGAAAACCAATTTAAATTTCATACCTTTTTTTCAAAAACCCAATATATACTTCTTCAAAAATATTAATAATTATATTTTTCAACTTTTCAATTCTAACTATTTCATTTTATTGGGCTAGGCATAAAGTGGGTTTTTTTCTTACTAACCTAGGAGTACCCTTCCTAAATCTTGGAAATCTCATTTCCTTACTAAAGTCTTTTACTCCTATTCTTCTTTTATGCTCATATTTATTCCAATGCACTACTATTAAATCCATTTATCTGAACCTAAATGTAAAAAGACCGTTTCTCAAACTCTTTCCATGGATGACCTTCTCTATGCCCCAATAAGTGCACTTACTTACTCCAAAAGTGACACTAGAAGAATTTTTCCTTCAATAGATGGATGTGAAGTGTACAAAGAACATCCTTAAAATGTCTGGGAAATCTTTAACGACTGGAACAGAATCTAGCTTTCATAGTCATGAATCAAGGGAATGAAGGAAGCTCAACATGAGTGACCCCTATGGGTCGCAAGAAACTTCGAGAGTCCGTCCACTACATGTCCCCAATCTAACAACTCCCTTCTCGCAATCTAGTATCGCACCATAAGTGGATAACCAATCCATCCCCAAAACCATCCCATACCCTGAAAATCCCAGCACATAGGCGTCACAATCAAACTCTACGCCTAGTATAAAATTTTTCAGATCTTCCTATGGAGTTTGAAACAACAATGGGGTCTACTACTGAAGAGATGTCTAAGTGCAAACAACTTACAAAAGAACTAGAGATGGAAGAGTGTGATATTCCGTAATTGAAAGGAGTTTGTACTGGACTTTAAGGGGAATTTTAAGAAAAACTCTTTATTATTTGAAAACTAATTCTAAATTAAAGAGCTTCTTTTCTGAAAAATACTATTAAAGTCGGTTATTTCCAAAAAAACATAAAAAATTTAAAAAAAAATTAGGAGGCTCTAATACCAAGTGTAACACCCTACGCCCTTTAGTATACCCAAAAGGACACACTAAAAGATGTGGTGCATTGTAGCTATAACTAAAACTAGCAGAGACTAAGATTCACAAGACAAAATAGATAAAAAGAGAAGGAAACAATTAAAATAATAATGTAATCCAAACTTCATAATATAGAATCATAAAACCAAATACATCATATGTCTCAAAATACCAATATATGTCTCATGAAATCAAAACCTCGGTCTCATAAATATCAGAGTACAAATTATCCCTCACAAAGTGCCCGTACATGGAATAATCTAAAAACTGCAAATAAAGAAGAGAAATACATAAGAAATCTCTGCCAAAGTAGTCTCCAAGTATCTGCAATCTATCGTCCTTGCTCTTGCTAGCCTATGGCGGGAAAAGGGGAAAATGGAGGAGTGGGTCGGACTAAAAGTCTGGTGAATGATAGTAATTACTAGAATCTTTAAACAAAGTACAACTAATAGAGTTTACAACAGTTCTAGTGCATAAAAGAAAAGAAAGGAAATAAAGAGAAGGAATAAGCTAGAAATAAATACGAATGAACTAAATTGACATAATTGATTAACTTTGATTGTCTACACTTGTCTTTGATAGCTGCTGTGATTAGGCAGAATTCCTAATCCTATAATTAGGCTGAATTTCAAATTATACCCTTTGATCGACCTGCTACTCCATAGACTTTACTGCGGACTAGATGTTATATAGCTCCCTGCATAGAATTGGTGTCTACGAATGACACACAAAGAATCTACTGTGCACTAGACGTTATATAGCTTCCTACACAGAAGGCAATGGTGTTTATGAATGACATACATACTAAGCGCTTGGAACTCAATAGCGAGTTATCTCCCTTAATCGATGTCGCACGCTCGGTCATCGTTGGTTTGCACTATCTATTGCTCCCTTTTTGACCTTTTATTTACCCTAGATAGCATAAGCATGCCCTCGTCTCACTTCAGGCTATTGTGAGACACACGGTCCATAGAAAATAGGGAATGCTGTTAGCACTGGTCCCTGTTAAACAAAATCTAACTGCGTCCCTTGTCCAAATCCCCATGATTTAGTCCTTTAATTATTAACCTCTTATCTACCCCAAACAACATAAGCGTGTCCCAAAAGAAATGATGTCGGTATGGATCTTTACTTTTAACTGTTGACCACTTATCTACCTTAAAAAGCATAAGGGAAATGTTGCTGGTACGAATCTTTTGTTTTAACTATTGACCACTTATCTACCCTAAACAGAATAAGGGAAATGCTGTCAGTACGAATCTTTTCTTTGGACTATTGACCACTTATCTACCCTAAATAGCATAAGGGAAACGCTGCCGGTACGGATCTTTTCTTTGAACTATTGACCACTTACCTACCCTAAACAGCATATGTGAAATTCTGTCAGTACGGATTCTACTTTCATCTTTGCTTATTAACTTAAATAAATTATTTTAAATAAGCTTTGTTATGATTCTTACTATCTATGTTTATTAATTTATCCTAAATCTTAAAATAAGCCTCATTCTATTCTGTTTTCTTATTATAACCTACATTATAATCATGCTTATTACTTAACCAAAGGTCTAAGTGTGAAAATAAACTTCTTTCATCTTTTTCTCTTTTTAGTTATAATTTTAAGTTATAACTAGGTCAATCTCTTTTATTTAGTCTAATTCTGATATTTACATCACAATTTAAGTCCAATTCCATTTTTATTACAGTCCTTATAATTTACATCTTATCTTCCATTGTTTCAGTATTCTTATAATATTAACCCATATTCGCGTTTAATCTATTCTAATCCATACGCGAAGAAGAAGGAGAAATAAAAGAAAATGGAAAATATAAGAAAATCCAAAGCGTATGAAAAGGATGTAAATAACGCATAAATAATAGTAAATAGACTAAAATATTGTAAATAAATAGTAATTAACTAAAAAAGCTATAATTAATAGAAATAAACTAAAATCAACTGAAATGAATAGCTAAAAGAAATAGACTGAAAATAATTCTAAAAACAGTAAAATAAACTACTAAAAAGGTTATTCCAAAAATCGTAGTAAAACTACAACTATTTTAAACCCTATTATTTTAAATGACTTAAAAATCTAAATAATTACAATCCCTCACATAAGACAAAAGCTAGAATCCCTTTTTTTACAGCAACCAAAATTCTCTAGAAATCTCCAATAATTTGTACAATCTCCATCTTTCGTTTGAATGTATATATATAATATAATTTTATTTTATAAATGAAGAATGTAGGTAAATGTTTGAGAGAGAGAAATTGTGGCTAGTTTTTGATTTTAGAGGGAAAACCTAGGTTAGTTGAGGTCTTACTTATAGTGTTTTAGGTGTCTTTCAACCGTAGATTAGAATCTCTAGAAACTTCTTCTGACTCATTGATGTGTCAAATCTTACAATGCGCCTTGTCAGCGCCTTATCTTATATTTAATTTATTACAGCCTTAATAATATACAAACTATAATAACGTTTTCTTCTTCTCAGTTAATTTCTAATTTGTGACATTTTATTTCATATTAAATTTCCACGGGTCTCTCTTTATTCGCATGTTTCATTTCAGCAATATCCCATTTAATTTACATGTTTACGTCTGAAATAAATAAATAAACAACTTATCAATATCTTTCCACATTTACATCTGAAATAAGTAAATTAACATGTCAATATTTCTCTATATTTATATCTAAAATAAATTAATAATAACTAGAAATTATTATGTTGGTATTGTACATATTCACATTTGAATTAATTAGATGAATAACATGTGAATTGTTATGTCAATATTCCATATATTTAATAACATATGAATTGTTATGTCTAGATTTTTTTTCCATATTCACATCTGTTGTAATTAGATAAATAACATATGTCCATAGACATGCATATATGTTGTGTATTAATTGGTAACATAATTCTTTACCTTTAAATTGAACAATCAATTACATTAATTGACTGGTATTAATATTTTGATGTTTAAAAATCAAACCGACATTTTTTCTTTACTAACAAAGAAATAATATACCTTATGTTTTCTATAAGAAATGTAATCCTTCCAAAACACACTCTTGCCTTTTCTTTTCAAATATAACGTTTATTTTATTAAGTTCCTTCTTTTTATAAATGTATTGTTACATTTTCTCTCATTTACAATACCCATCTCATTTGAACATCGTCATCTAAATTTATAAAAGCGGATGTCTTTTTTTCAAATGCACAATTATACCTTTTTTGTTTTTTCTCTTTTGTAACAAAACAAACTCCTTTTTTATAAAATCATACATATATTCAAAAATCAGAAGTTTATTTTATTTATCTCAAAACATGCATTTACTTTTATTCAAAATGTTCATTCCATTTTGACACAAATGCAAGTTCTTATATTAAGATCAGTCATTACAATTTAAATACCTTTTCCCATTCTAATTGAAACATTTCAATAAATCTACTACCAATTAATTTCAAACGAATTCTAATTATAAACATTATTTCTTTTCACTTATAATTATTTATTAATTACTCTTTAAATTTTGGGTTGTTACAAAACACGTTTTCGGAGTTGGGTTTCAATTTTGAGAATTTTCCAAGCTATGACAAGATTATTATGAACTTTCAAAGGAAAGTATGGTTATATGGGTTTATAATTTATTTTGGAAAATATCTTGAGAATTTGGGTCTAGTGATATATTAGATAACATGATTAAAGTGAATTTTTGGAATTTTTGTTGATTTTTCCAAAGTGATTTGCTATGAAAAATAAATTATTTTAGAAGAAGGAATACTTTGAAAAAATTAGAAGGGCTTGTTTGATTAACTTAACCATGGTTTAGATCTTGATTAGTAGTAGTTATTTGTGAAAAGGTTAAGGCAACCAATCTGGTGTTGACACGTGGCAGGTTAGTTAGAGAAAAGTTTAATTCAACAAGAATTAAATCTGGTTTGTTCAAAAACGTGCTTCCGCCTACTTAGGAAAGCACCTTTTGGCATAGTAGCTTCCGCCTTCATCCTTGTTGAGACCAACTATGCTGAAACCAATACACAAGGTACCAATATGATGGTACGTAATGGATTGGAGATAGGCAGAAGGTAAGTGTTGAAAGCGTATCTTCCGAAGGGGTCAAAATCTAGGTTTGTTTTTAAAAGAAAAGCGCCTGCCCATGTTTTGTTTTAAGCCTTCGACAAAGTCAAAGAATATGGTTTTGAAAGAGGTTTTAAAGGGTTTAGAAAGGTTTTCCATTAACTTATAATTGCTTTCGACTAGGTTCCTTACTTATAATAGAATGTTTAGAAAGAAGGGGTTCCGACCTAGTCAATACCCTACTGCTGTTTTATAGCCTTTCGATGGTATTGGAGATATCTATGTTGTCGAACTGTAATTTGTTTTATAATTCAAGCCACCTCCTAATTCTTTCGAAAGGGGTTAGAGTTTTCGAAGGTGATGGTTTTGAAAGTGGTTTCGGCACCAACCTTCCATTGTTTTACCTAGATGTTTTATGCTTTCGAAAGAGATGGTGCCGACCCATCATGTTTCCCCAATGTTTTATAAATGATAAAGATGGTTTCAAAACAGATGCTTTCGACTATATTCACTTTGATCCAAATTATGTTTTAAGTATAAACCAATGCTTTCGAAAGGAGTACTTTCAATGATTTCAGAAGGGCCACTTCCAATGGTGTCGAAAGAGGTACTTTCAACTGGTTCCGAAGCTAAGCTTCTAAAGGTTAAATAATAATACTTTAATGTATTCGAAAGGTTTCGAAAGGTAGATTATAAAGTATTAAGAGGCAGGAGCCTAATGTTTTGAAGAATGATTTTGAGGCTTTCAAAGGAGGCTATCCTATGAAGTCGAAAGCTAAGTTTCGAAGGTATCGAAAGGTTTTATGTCCTAAACTCTATTTTTAATGGAAAATCCATGGAAATATTAAAGAATTACTACTATTTTGAGATAAATAAAAGGTTCTTTTATAATAAATAATAATAAAATGATTTTCTACTTAAGAGAAGTCAATGGTAGTGAATTTTTTGTTTTATGACGATGAGATCATATTTGGATGTGTGTGCGATATCTTGCGATTATTATTGCATGTGTAGTTAAATATGGTTTTATTGTGAGTATTTGTGTTACAAATATAGTAATTTAGTACATATTTGGTTGATTTATACTTACATTTATTGTGCATTACTAATGGCTGATAAATTGGTATGTGTGAGTGTGTCTATGTGTATATATGATGTAATTGGCTTGTTTGATGGTTGTGGTTAGTATTGCATGCTGTCAAATGATTGTAATATTTAGTAGCTAACCGTGCTATTATTTTTGACCCCATATTTATAGTGATTGGTTGTAATGGTTTAGTAGTAATTGTTACACCCGTATTTCTCAAACCCTGTTAAAGGGGAGATAATACAAGCAATAAAATGGAAAAACCGTTCCCACAACAAGGTTAGGCTGCAAAAAGAGGAAGCAAAGGCTAAGGAAAAATCAAAAAAGTACCACAAACAATAGTTTAAGCATAGTCTTGGCAATATACCCAAAAAGGGCAAACAAGTATGGGAATCGACCTGCGACCAAAATATGTGATCAGATAAAAGAACTATAATGCAACACAGAATTAGCAACAAGATAGAGATGCTGCACTAACACACCAAAAGCTGCACTAATTATACCAGATAATAACACATCCTCCCAAAAGAGCTATATGCAAATGTTGATGTGCTGCACTCATAAATTAATGGGCAAAGACAACGGGACTGCGCTAACAATCTTAAATCTAAAGGCTAATGAAGAAGTGCACCGCTTCATAATAGGCTAATGAAGTGCCGCCATTGGAATAAGCTAATAAAGAAGAGCGTCGCCATTAATACTGATTTAGTTGATTTTAATATGATACAGTGATGACATCCTTCCTATTTGATTTATTAATATATACTACGTGTGATGAGAAATCGGAATAAACGGTTTAGTGATACCGTCCGGTATGAGACTTTTGATAAAAATATTCAGGCTATTCTTTAGGCTCATTATATAGAATATTGAAAGGCGAGTGTTGTGTATGAGCATGGAACAAATGAATTAGTAACACGTGGTGGTATGGGACGCCGTTGTGTTATTTATTTCATTATCCATTGCTTATTGATGACACTCAGTACAGGGATGCGGTGTGTGATATTCGCTGCAGGGAATATGCTATAATCATGTGTTAACTTATATAAAGTCATGTGTCAATGAATATAGCAAGCTATGTGTTGGCAATATACGAAGCCATGAGTTGGCATATGTATTTAGCTGTGTATCAGTGTATGTATAGTACAATGTGTCGGTATATGTGTATATAGTTGTGTGTCGGCTATTATATATTTACAGTATTTGTTTATCACCGTCCAACTTCCTTTACTTTGGTAGTGAGCCAGATTGGCCAGTATCCACCTTGATGGCCTCATCGTAGTGGTCGTGCTCGGGTTCCATGACTTGTTTTCCAATTAAGGTTATGTGTCAGCCATTACCGTATGTTGGTATGTGTGATGCCCCTTGTGTCACAAAGGCCAGTAGTCAATTGCTATAGGGTCACGTGTTAATAATCGTGATCGAAAAGGCTACGTGTACTCGAGCTTATAGAGGATGTCACAATATTGGAGAAAGAGAAGGATAATCTTAATCGATGACTGCAGGAGCCATGCTGGTTGGGCAACTAGTGTTTGTTGAGATATTGCCGTTAAGTTGATTTGTTGAGTTGAATATCATATCCATAGTGATCTGATCCTCTACGTAGGGGAAGTTATCTGATCCAATCCTTGAATCCGCTTGACTATCATCCATAGTCTTGCTTATATATGATATTCGAATGTGGTAATCATCTCTCCACGCTTCCTGCCTTAATGTTTACAAATCCATTTAGCTAACTCCATTGTACCACGGCCTTGCCAAAAAAGGGATAACATTTGCCCCCCAAAACATGCCTTGTGATAGGAAGCCGTGTTTTGAATTGCTATAAATCTGAAGCCCATAATCCATCCATAGCAAAATTTCTAATCCAGAACAAAATCCTTTGCCAAACCAATTTGTCGCAGTCCGCGACTGCTTCGAGTCGATAGCCAATTCCAAAACCATTCCAATCCCTAGCCGAATCTGTAACGACCCGTAATTTTTAATAACAAAAATTGGTTAATTTAATTTGATCTTTGTAATTAAATTTAGAAAGAAATAAAATTTTTGTAATTTATAATGAAATGAATGCTAAAAAGAAGTGCAGCAATGGTAATTTAAAAGTTAATTATTGACAAATAATGTTAAATTTTGCACTTGGTATAAAATATAAAATAAGCAAATAAAAGTAAGAATTTAATTAACCAATGCAATAATATATTGATTTAAAGTAACTGAATGAAATTACAATAATTTAGAATGTGTAAAATGTTATACTAGTCTTTGGATTGAATATAAGGAAACAAGTGTAGCCTAGGTAATTAACATTTATTTTTGACAATAGAAGTGAAACCCAATAAAGAAATAGTAAATTGTTGCCCTTGGGTCAGTAAACAATAAACTTAAATGTAATAAAAGTAAACGAAGGCAATAATTATGTGTTGCCCATTTATTTAGTCTATTAATTGAAATGAGAAGATCAAATTTGTATAAATATAAACAAAAGCTACATTAATGTGGGAGGTAATACAATGTTTAGAGGTTGTTAAGTTAGAGTATATTTGGAAATAAAGATTTATTAACGTAAAACTTAATAAATGGATAAATTGGAATGAAAGAAACAAATGTAAATACCTGATTAGCTAATGGAATAATAATAATATAGTTAATGGTAATTAAATAAAAGCATAAGCATTTAAGAACTGTAACGGTTGCTTGATAATAGGGAATTCATGAGTGAAATTAAAGGCATGGTAACACTTGTATAAGTTACCTGTTTATTTCGTTTAATAATAAAATTGGAAATCAATTAGAGTAAAGGAACCTTAATGTTACATTAATAAGAATTAAAGAAATAACTAATTAGCACACACCCTATTAATTGAAACAGATTGTAAAGTTAGGATTGATTGAAATTAGTAAATTGGGAAATGAATTCAAAGTTATGTTAACTGATGAAGAATACATAATAAATTGTAAATTATACAATCAATGTCCGTTAAGTAAAATTATAATATTTATGTCTGATAATAAACGTTACTTTAGTGATTATTAATGTAATAACGGAAGGTGTGAATGTAATAATGAAATAATTAGAAGTGGTAAATTTATTAACTTTGAACTGATGTCCAGAATTTGTTTTAATTTATGGAAAATGTCCAAGCAATTTGAATTGAGAGAAATTGTGATTTATTTAAAATTTAACTGAAGCTTGATTTAAATAAATTTAATATTAAATTATTTAATTAATGTAAAAATAGCAATTTTGGCCACTGACTTGGATTTTGACGAAACCAGTTTCATCGGATCCACAACAGTGAATTATTGTAGGGTTTCAAGTTTCGTAGTGATCGGACTTGTCATTTGATCGTATGGACTCGAAACGCCTTAAAATTAATGAAATTGAAATCAATTTGAACTAATTTGATTTTGTCATAACTTCTTCACACGATGGAATTTGGACGTGAAACCTGTTCCATCGCGTTTAAAATATTTTAAAACATCTATTTTGGTATATGGGTTGACCCAATTTCATTCCGGAGTCAAAACGGGCTTTTTGGCCACTTTGGCGTTAGCGCGTAAATCTATCTTATCCATCCATTCAAATGTCAACCCTGTCTATATATATCCTGCTATAAACGCTAGCAGCCTCTATTCCTCATTTCTATACGTATACAAACTTCTGTGCTCCTCTTCCTCAATGACTGTAAACCCTAATCTATCCAAATCAAATTTAAATCCAAAGCAAAAATTTCAAACTCTTCGAAAAAATTCGAAAAAATTAAAGGGTCGAAGATCTCGACGATACGAATCTACGTCAAATGTTCATTTTTGAAAATTTTGCTCGAATCAGCGGAAAATCATGGTCAAAGGGCGGAAAACGTGAAACCCAATTGCCGATTTAGGCGTTTTTGATTTTGGCGATGATCTCTGAAATTGGAATATGGGTTTGGAAGAGGGAGTCTTGGGGAGGCGATGGGTGGTGGTCTCATGGCCAAGCACGACCTATGGCGGCTTGAATTTCAGTTTTAGGGTTCGAAGCTTCGGTTTTGACGAGGCGGATAGAGGTGCTTCAGGCGACCGGACTTGGGTCGTTGGGTGGGCGACGGCGAGGTGAAGGTGATGGTGGTGGCGCTTGGGTCTATAGCGGCGTACAGGTGGAGTAATGGCCAGTCAAAGGCGGTGCAGCTCGATCATTATGGGTTCGAACAAGGCCGTGCGTTTGCGTGAACTAGGTTACTGTGCGCGTGTTCTGGAAGGAGGTGACGCGTTTTTTTTTTGTTTTTTTTTGTTTAATTTTGTTTTGTAACGTTCTAATATCAATAACTTTTACGTACGTGATTCAATTCACACGCGGTCTTCTCTGCTAGGTTCGTATTGGAATTCCGAAGATTTTGGTGCAGGTTTGGATGGATTCTGAGACTGTCCAAATTTTGGGTTTAAATTGGATTTAAATTCAATTTAAATTCAAAAGGTGAGTGTTTTAACCCACTCACAACTTCTAAAATTTCTTATGTTTGTTAAATTTATTTATGATGTGATTTGAAATTTATTAATAGCTCTTCCGCATATATTTAATCATCATCTAAGTTAAATTGCATTTATTGAAATTAAATTGTTATTTATTTATTATTGCATATAAACTTCCAGTTAACAATTTATTATTGAATATAAACTGCTGTTTAATACCTGTTGTTTATTATACGTTCTATATTGATGCTATTGTTGAATTGGATGAGGATTGTGATAAACGGTTGATGGTTGATATTGGATGAATGGATGCTATATTTTATATTGTCATAAACTGCTAGTTATTATGCATTTTCATCTTATTCGAGATTGCGGTTTGAAATGATATATAACTGTAATTTTTATTTTTAAATTACGGATTGAAATGATAAATATCCGTATCACTTGACCATAGGGTAGAAAATTTTATACAGACACCGCAGGCTATATATATAAAAATATTTGAAATGATTTCTATGGTTTTGTAAAGAAATACATGGGTTATATAAATGTTGATTTTTGATGTTATATAAACGCCAAATTTATTATTGATTCTAGCTATATATAAATATGCTTTGAAATATAAAAATATGCCCAATAATAAAGTCTAATTGTCTTATATAATTTGGTTTAATGGATATTGATTTTGAGATTATATAAATAATATTTTATATAAAGTTGAATGCTTGAATTTAAGCTATGTATAAGTTGTCAAATAAAAATTAAGTTTAATAATAGAGTTTGATTTTATTAAAATAAATGTGAGTAACTATTTAAATTTTATTTTTATATAGAGTGTATGATGATTTAAATAAATTAAGGTTGGGAGATAAATTGGAGATTTATTTGAAACTGAAATTATTTAAGAATTAAGCTCTAAAAGGTTGATGTGAAATTTATTAAATTGAGAATTTTAAAGGTATAAATTATTATAACTTGATTTTAGGGTCTAGGTGAATTGAATGATGATTTCAAGTATAAATGAATTGAGGAAAATATTTAGTTTTTTGAAATTTGAGTTTTGTTTAAATAAAATGGATTTATTATGTAAAATATTTCAAAATAAACAATAGAAGATTTGATTTTTGAATCTAAATTATCAAATTTAGTTATGGAAATTTGGAATATTAAAGCCTTAAAATATATCGAAATCGAAATGTTTTATCGAAATTAAAATATTTCAAAATTATGAATTTCAAAGTATTATGGTAAGAGTGTTATAATTTCAAATGTTTGGTTTCAAGGTATATAGATTTTGAAGTGCTATGATTTTTGGAAAAAGGATATATTTTGAAATTAAAATGATATCAAACTGATTTGGGTTCTAAACAGAAATGATATCGTATTTATATGGTTTTGAAATGGATACTATATTCTAGTTTTGAAGGATAAATTATTTTGTAATGACCGCGGTGTTATAATAACGCTTGGTTGTTAAAAAGACCAGGATCAGAAGTTGTCATACTCTCTGCCAACTCCGAAAACCACTTTAACAACCGTGTACGCGGTGAAGATTCCAAAATGAAGTAGAACGGCGGCGGCGTTTCTTTTGAGGTAAATACGTGGACCCAACTCCCATGAGTTGGCATAGGTGGCTAAAACAGGAGCGATCGACGGGTTAATGAGGTAGCACCTTTGATCGGACACATCCCTTCGATATTATACTTTGACTTTTGGATCGATTCGGTGGCCACTTTTGATTATTTTTTATTTGGGGGTGTGGCTCTAGGTGGGGGATAGCTGCGCTCTACGCGTTACCACCGACCCGGAAGCGTAATTGGTATATCTACCCTGGCATTGCCTAGTTATGCGGTGTCACCTACCCTATCGCGCCTTGTCTGAGTTTGGTTTTCTCCCGTAGCTCGTGTGGTATCCTCTGGTGGCTTCCTGATCAGGAGGGACTATGATATTGGATGGACTACTGGGACTATTACGTGTTAAGGTGGAAAATGTAAAGCCTTAATGCTATTTAAAAGTAAGTTTATTTTACAATAGATATTATTATAATAGCGAAATATTACTACATAGTAAATAGTTTAACGGATCCTTAGGAGATGTGAATCCCGAGCATCTCTTAAGTTACTGCACTCATATTTATTCATGTTGATTTAGCTTACATAAGATCTTTTAGTTCTGACTCGAGTGTTTTGTTTTTCAATTTGCTCGGGTCAGTCCGAGCATTTCAAGAATCGAGGACTTTATTTCCGGAGGACGAAGATGAAGATTTCATTATTATTATTATATATATATTATATTGTTCCACTACACACTGTAATCCGCTGCATTGATTATTATTCACTGGTATGTGCAACTCTGATATGTATTGTATAAATATAATCAAATGTTTATAAAACAGCTTCATGAACTGTATATTTGATTATTATATTTTATCGTTCCGCTGCAAGATTCTATTTTGTTTTTCTTTTCCTTCTTTTTCTTATTTACCCCATAACAATCCGCCCTTTTGTATGGTTTAAGTCTGACGTGTGTGGTTTATTGTCGATTCAAACCGTGCAAAAAGGCGGGACATTACAGAATCCATATCCATGATCTCACTAGATCCTTTGCCAAATCTAAAGCTTCGATCTCATCGGGCTAATATCTAAATCTGTGACCTCTCGGGTCAATATCCAAGTCCACGAGCTCTCTTGGTCGATATCCAAATCTTTAACCATTTGAAATTTTGAAAGTCAGTAAGCCAATTCGCAATCTCTTCGAATCATTATCAAGTTTATTGTCTCTCCGGACCGACCGATGCTTTATCTAGACCCTTGCTAATCCCGATCCATTTGCTCTTCGGCGAGAGGACTTAACAATGAGTGAGTTGCTCCTCTCGCTCTTTTGCCAAGCAACTCACTCCCTGCAATTCAGGCCGTTTGGAGGCATATAGGGACGTCTTGATTCTCCTGGACTAATCATAGCCTCTTCGAGCTCTTATTGAATTGCAACATCCCTCTGCTTGTAGGCCTAAAACTAATGGCTAAGGATGTTGCAGTCATCCATGGTTATTAATCTTTGATGAACAAATACGGCGGTGTTAGATTTATTGGTATACAGAAACACAAGAATATGGAAAAATTTAAACTTCAAATAAAATCACATTTCATTCCAAAATATTTCCAGTTCATTACATAATCTCACGTTCGCAAATCATGTTCAGAGAAAATATATTTATTACAACACACGCCCAGAGTGACATATGAAGATGCCCCTGGGATTATCAGAGTATATACAAGCAATATAACAACTTTGCCATTACAATCAACACAACAGAATCAAAATAAAAGAGAACTCTAAATAGCTGTCATGCCTCCTGCACATCTCCGGAAGCTTATTCGTTTTAAGAGGTACCTAAAAACTTTAACTCTCAAACTACTCAAAATCAATTGAGTATCCGAGAGTTTAAGGGAAAAATATAAACTTTGAGTCAGACATAAAGCCTGCTATGAATAATAATCATGATCTCAAATCATTTAGATATCTACTGAGACCACGCTGCTTAGCAGAATGGGCTTTCCCTCACTATTATATCAAAACCTTTACAAAACCATATACTATGCTCCTGGATCCACAATAGTTAACATTTCAAAACATTATAATATGATGATATGCAAAACAAATGAATTAATTCTGGATTATCCATCCCCATTCATTATAGACTATATATCCCAGTTATAGTCTAGGATTACTATTAACCTAATAGTTTTCATGGGCTGACTAATAACTGGTTAAACATTTAAAGACTCCCTGCCCAATTACATAGTTTCATGGGATCACTATAAACTTATTGGTAACTACAATATCTTGTCATATCCTAGTTTGCATGGGTTGACTAGGAACCTATTCCTAACCCCAATATCCTTTTCTCTTATCCTAGTTTTCATGAGTTGACTAGGAACCTATTGACATCTGTCAATATTTCATTCGGATATAGTTTTCATGGGCTAACAACAAACCTACTTGCCCTTCCAGTATCCAATTATAGTTTTCATGGGTTTACTATGAACCTGTCTATTTGACATCTTCCTTTGCACATTTTTTTCATGGCTAACTATGAACCTGTCTATCTGACATCCTCATTCATACATAGTTTTCATGGGCTAACTATGAACCTATAAGCCCCTACCAATATCATACAGTTTTCATGGGCTTCCTATAAACCTATTTACCCCTATCAATATCTTTTCTTTATATTTTAGCATCCTATAATATGTACTTCCTAACCTCCTGGATGCAATTCTACTCATTTAGGAGTTTATTCAATTTATATTCACTACTGGGTTAACCTAACTGGTTCCTACTTTTTATCCCCAAAATGCATTTATAGGTCCATTACAAAGTGAATATATTCATATTAGAAGAAGCAATATAAAAGCATGGCAAAACCACTTCTGTAGGTTTAATTTCACAAAAATAGCAATAACAATCTATTAAGTTGAAGCCTGTAAATCATGAGGAGTTGTATATTTACTTAGCTGTATCCTAGCATGCCATCAGTGCAGCTTCGATTTGTGAGGAGGACCGAATCTCAAAGCCGGTGTACTATGTTAGTAAGAATTTAACAAGGGCGGAGAGAAATTATCCCAAGATAGAAAAGCTTGCATACTGTTTGGTGATTGCATCGCGCAAGCCCGTAATTCTAGGCACATCCAGTCAGTATCTATACCGATCAACCATTACGGCAGGTGCTCCTACGACCAAATACTTCTGGAAGGTTACTTAAATGGAACATAGAGCTCAGTTAGTTCGACATCACCTACCTGCCTTGAGGGCTATCCAGGGACAAGCATTAGTGGACTTTGTTGTAGAGTTCACTATGCAGGATGAACCGAATGGAGGTGACGCAATTCCTGCTGCATGATGGAAGTTGTATACTGATGGAGCGTCCAATGACCAGTGTTCTAGGGTTGGTATTGTCCTTGTAACTCCTGAGAATCGATCGATTTTTTATGCTTTGAAGCTTGATTTCCCCGTTATGAACAATGAAGCCGAGTATGAAGCATTGATCGCTGGATTGAAGCTTGCCAAAGAACTTGAAGTAAAATCGATCGAGATTTTTTCTAACTCACAGCTGGTGGTATACCAAGTCCAGGGAGACTACCAGGCAAAGAGACAAAAGCTTGCTCCACACCTTACTTGGGTCTAGAAATTATTGGTAGACCTCGAATACTACAACATTTCGCACATCTCGCACGAGCAAAATGAAGAAGCCGATTCGTTGGTGAAATTTGCAAGCACTGGTGATGCAAAATACATGAGCTTAGTTCCTGTTGAAAATCTACATGCCCCGAGTATAAATACGATGGAAGTTGTTCTTGTTCTAGAGTTGGAAACCGAAAGGGAGTCATGGATGTCCATATTCAAAGAGTACTTGTTGTGCGGGACCTTGCCTGAGAGAAGAAACAAGTGACATCAAGTCCTTTGTAAGGCCCCGCGATATGTTATGCGAGATGGGGTTATGTATCGAAAGGGGTTCTTTGTTCCCTTGCTCAGGTGCATCACCCACAACGAGATAAAATGAGTTTTAAAAGAAGCCCATGAAGGAGAATATAGCGACCATACTGGAGGACAGATTTTAGCCAAAAAGATACATCGTTATGGATACTATTGATCGATCGTGAATTGAGATGCCGCAGACCACGTAAAGAGATGTGAGAAATGCTAGAAATATGCAAAAAATCCTAAGAGCATCGCCGATGGAAATCACGCGAATGTTTAGTCCATGGCCGTTTACGATATGGAGAATTGACATTATCGGCTCATTGCCAATTTCTAAAAGTGATGCAAAATATGCAATCGTCGTGCTTGATTACTTCGCCGAATGGGTAGAAGTGGAACCATTAGCTACGATCACCACCAAAAAGGTTACTAATTTTGTCGTGCGGAACGTTATATGCCGCTTTGGTCTCCCACAGACTATCATTACTGACAACTGAACTAAATTTTACAGTGCTGAGTTCAAAGAGTTTTGTTAAAAATATCATATTGAGAAAAGATTTGCAGCAGTCGCTCGCCCTAAGGCAAAAGGGCAAGTTGAAATCATAAATAAGATAATCAAATCGATCTTAAAAAAGCATTTGGAGAAGGCTAGAGGCAAGTGGGTGGCCAAACTTCAGACGACACTCTGGGAAAATAGAATCACCCACAAGTCGACGGCTGGCCATACTCCATTTACCTTGGCATATGGGATCGAAGCAGTTATACCCGTAGAGATCGAAGTCCCTTCCCACCGGGTAACTTATCACGATCCCAAAACGAACCGAGGTCTTTTACAGGAATCACTGGATTTTATTTATGAAAAGCGTGAAGAAGCTGATTTAAGGATGGTCGCAAATTGGCACTGAGTCGTCCGATATTATAATGTAAAAGTCCAGCCGAGAGCTTTTGATGTGGGCGACCTTATCTTGAAGCGAGTTTTTTCGGTCCCATCGCACATGAAACCCACGTGGAAAGGTCACTACGTCATCTAACGGAGGCTTGGAGAAGGAACTTTCAAGCTTGCGACTGTTGATGGCATAACACTCCCCAAAGCATGGAATAGTGAGCATTTGCGCCACTATTTTACTTACTTTGTTTCTTTTGCATTCCTGTCATAGTTGTTTACAGCATTTTCTTTCTTTGTTGTTCTTTGTTTTTGATATGTAATAAGACAATGCAGTCTATCCCCATTTTCTACAATCAATAAAAGCTTGAAGCTATTTTTTCTCTATGATTGTTTATATTTCATGTGATATATAGTCACATGTTAAGGTTCTTTAGCACTAACACGTGTGACATATGAATGCACGCATGATACTAAAAATCGATTGGCTATGTATAAAAAATATCTAAGTCCCCATAGTGTGGATTAGAGTACTCTGAGTCCCCGGTACGTTGACTAGAGTATAAATGATTTCAAAAAATCTCTAAGTCCTCAAAGCGCAGATTAGAGTACTCTGAGTCCCCATAGCACGGACTAGATTATAAATGATTTAAAAAATCTCTAAGTCCCCAAAGTGTGGATTTGAGTACTCTGAGTCCCCAGAGCGCAGACTAGAGTATAAACAATTTCAAAAAAATCTCTAAGTCTCAAAGTGCAGATTAGAGTACTCTGAGTACCCAGAGCGCGGACTAGAGTATAAATGATTTCAAAAAATCTAAGTCCCCGAAGTGAGGATTAGAGTACTTTGAGTGCTTAGAGCACGGACTAAAGTATGAACGATTTCAAAAAATCTCTAAGTCCCCAAAGTGCGGATTACAGTACTCTGAGTCCCCAGAGCATGGGCTAGTGTATAAAGGATTTCAAAAATTCCTAAATCCCCAAAATGTGGACTAAAGTTTCTAAGTCCTTCTAATATGGACTAGGATATAAATGACTCATGAAATCTCTGAATCCTAATTGCGGGTCAAATCATAAGTGATGAAGGAAATCTGTAAATGCAAAGGAACAAAATTTTATTTATTTTTCAAAAAACTTCCTTATAGCACCTTCGAAAGTTCGAAGGCCAAGTCTATATATAACGACTACTGCCAAAAAGAGGAAAAGAAAAAAGAAAAATGACTACACGAATCTAATTTATTCAAGCTAAAAAACATCACATGACAACAACTATTTTTTGCTCTTTTCTCCTTCTTCGGTTTCTCCTAAGCCTCCTCAGTCAAGCGTTTCTTTCTAGACCCTTTACTCACTTGCGAGGACTTGCCCGAGGAAGGAAGAGGCAAATCCATGGGTGTAGTCCCACCAGGAGGAATGAATTTCAGTGGCCTATTAAGAGGATCGTCGATCTCCATCACTTGGGGGCTCACTCTTAACTCTGAGTTCATCCTTTTCCACCTCTTCAATTTCCTCCTTCTTATTGAGCTTGGTGGTGTGCTCTGAGGAGCCCGTGATTATAACATCATCAAATTCTTCGACAAGTGGTGGATCCTCAGGCTTATCTTCGTCTAGTGCTTTGATTACTTGAGCATCCGGGCCCGGAGTGTCTCCGACGGCTTGTGCCTTTATCTCTTTTCCCTTCAGCTCTATGGTGACATCATTCCTTGGATTCCGTTCAGGACCAGAATGTTAGAGTACATCCGTTATTTGTCGAGAACAGGAACTTCTTGAACTGTAAAAGGTGAAATCGAATACCAGCATCCAGGGTGCTCTCGGTGGTCATCGGTGTATCCCCTTCGATGATTAGAGACAATGTATGAATGCAAGTCTGGGATTCTCCGGATCGTAACCAATATGCGTCAAGAGGTTCAGAAGATGAAATCTTAGCCGGTTGGACGGAAGGGAGTACTTGAGACTCGGTGCCGGATGGACCAGCGATATCTTATTTCTCCTTCAACATTGGGGAAGCACCACATAAAAGAAGCCTTACTACGGCTAAGTCGTAGAGCTCATTTCCATATAGCACTTCCTTCGTTCATCGATCTCTTCAACGCCCGACTCCACTTTCTTGTTTTTGACAAGAGTGCCTCACGCTTCAGCAAGCGATTCAAGGTAATCATCTTCCAAGAAGGATAATTCGCAGTGCATAAGGACCCTCGCATTATATTCGACGATGAGTGGGTCGTATATGCATTTAATATCCTCCCCAACGAACTCGGTCGCTGCCCCATTCGGGAGTCGGCCTCTGTAAGTGCTGCTTTTTTCCTTCTTTATGAGCTGTATTCCTCAGCACTTCAATTTAGGATAGTTCCTCATCGAGTTTTGCTTTCAAGTTCCTTGTCTCGATGATTCCATCACAATATTTTTGTGATTCCTCCTGCGTTGAAATCATCTCCACTTTCTCTTTCGTTAACAGACTCTTCAACTCTTCCACTCGGCGAGCCAGAATATCTTTCGCTTTTTGCAAAGAATCTTTTTCCAGCGCCAAGGCACCGCTACGTTGACATGCTTCGTCTAATTCCTTTTTGTGATTGGTCTATAAACTACTAACCGCATCAGCTATTTCCTTGGCATTCTTTTTTTTGGTATTAAGCTGGGTTTTGTATGAGAGTAGTCCGTCGTCCAAGCTCTTTATAATGACTTTTTCATGAATGGCTTCTAGCTTCAGGTGGTCGATCTCATATTCACACTCAGTAGAGACCTCTAAAACTTTTTCGGATAGGTACAAAAATGCATTGTGTTGAATGTACACATCGTTTGTGCATGCGAGAGAATCCGCTTTGACGTTCCTGGGGATAGGATGTATGGCAGGAAAGAATTTCGGCCCATCGAAGCAGATCTTTGGGAACATTGCCTTAATCTTGGTTAATTTCTCCACCGTGTTTGGGTCATGAGTAGGAGCTGGAGGAGTTGGCCTCGTTGGAGTTAATGATTTCTTGTGATGCTCACGAGATTGCGTAGTGCTCGAAGAGCTGGAGTATTGATCGCGTGGAGCGTTTGATTGGGAGCCTTGATAAGTAGATTTGTTTCCACCACGTGCTAGGGATTTGTTGGTTCGCTTGGAAGTGAAGAGTGCCCATGAGTTCTCCTCATGGAGGATGATCACGATCCTCTTGAATGATAATCTTTATCTCCGCCTTCGAATCTATCTCTCCGTTTACCAGATTTCGAATCCCGACCTGAGTGGTGAAAGATGGAAGATCTGCGAAGGCGGTCGAAGCCATGCGAGCGAGTCATCTCACATGAACATGAGGCGAAATGAGAACAAATTAATGGAGATCATGTAAAAAAATTGAATGGGAGTTGGTGGTGAAGTGTAAATGTTCGTGTGTGTCCTTGTGCATCCCCCCAACAGACCAGTAGATTTGCTTTACTCATGGGAGTTTCTTCTCTCTAGTTATGGAATTGTATGCCTTTACCGCTTCTGGCGGGCGAGTTGATCCCCTAGGCAATAAGATTTGTGAATTGTAATTAAATAAGTCATTAAGAATGGACAAGTCAGAGAGCCCCTTTAGTGAACATTCGATTTTCTGGGAAGATGATCCCTTCTCAATGGGAGTTATCATGTATTTCGAAGTCGCTCCAGCTTCTTTCTTTTTAATTCTATACACCAAACTCTTTTTATTTTTTGGAGAAGGCTGAGGCTTATTTGTGCAGGGGACATCGGCTACTGGCACCTGTCCGAAACTTATGTTCTCATTTATTGGCACTGGGATCTCTGTTTCCTTAATCTCTCCTTCCTCGGTGATATCATGAGCTCCTTCAACAGGGGCACCGAGGGACCAACTTGTTCCCTCCTCCTATCAGCAGCTTCCCTTGAAGTCATTATGCTTCTCGGAAGGCCAATCCTACAATCGTCCACTAATAATACGAATAACCAGAGCTGTTCGTCGGAAACTAACTGTTTGATGTCCCATTCTTCCATTGGAGTAGCCTGAATAGCCTCGACTGCTCTGGTGTACCTAGTACCTTCGGGCCACGGGCAAAAACCTAGAGAGGTTTAAAAAGTTTGAACTTTCAGAAAAAAGGCAATTTAAGTCCTGGTACGAAGGACGAAGTGGGAGTGAAACTTACGTCCTTTCAACCATCTTCTTGCGAAGCCGGGAGGACAACACACATAGAAGCACTCTTGCTTGAATTAAGAGAGCTTATTCCATGCACCCATCAGAACTTGGCATTTTGGAAACGGCTCAAGAAATGTGGAAGAAGGGCTATCAGCATGTTTCTTGAAGTGGTAAATATAACGAATGTCCTCGAGAGTTGGAGGTCTGAAAAGGACGCTCATGAAGAGTAGGAAGTTGCCATAATAAACACATAGTTGTTAGGTTGGAGCTGTGTAGGGGCGATCCCCATGTACTTCAGCACCTCGTGTATGAAAGAGTTGAAGGGTGGTGCGCATCCGACCTAGCACATAAATTTACTACATGCGTTGTACCTGACTGGGGGCAGATGGGGCCGATCTTGCCTCGATGGGACTAACACATCCTCGAAGGGAATCCCATGAATGGAGCCCAATCGACGAAGAGTCGTTTCGTCGATTTGTGAGGCTTATGCGTTGATCGGGTTGTCCAAAATAATAGCTTCGTCTACGGCATCAGAATCCGGATCTATAACCTCAGCCTGAAAGATCGGAATGTCGAGAATAGGGCCAAACGGCGGGCCCGACGTCTCTATCACCTCTTGCCGTCAACTTGGTCCAGGCTTGCGGATAGAGTGGCGGAACTTGATTTCTTATCCGATTAAACGACATCACGGGAAGGCGTTTGATACGAAAAAGTACCTATTTAATCCATACTCGAAAGATAATCGATATTAGAAGTAATAATAATATTTTTCTCCGTGCTGTGTGTGAACTAGTGCGGTGATTCTAACCTAAGTACATAGAACTTAAGATTGAAAAGACGAACATAGCATGTTGAAATTTTTGGGTCGTCATCCTAGAGACCATCATCGCTGACTGTCTCCAGCAGTGTAGAAAATGAATGGTGATGGAAGTCTTGGAATCGAGCATTGGCATTTTATAATTGTGAAGTCCGTTACTTGGAATTGTTGTACAAGTTTAGCATTTTAATTATGCTGTTAAACTATTAATTTGTCGATTCAAACTATGTCCATAGGCTTATGTGTGAAGAGGCATGTCATTATTCATCAGTTGATGCTTGGGCGTAAGGATGTGTAGTCATCGTATTCTCATTAATCAAATTGGAGTGTTTTGGTTGCCACTGTCGACCCAGCCTCTCAACTTGATCCCTATGCCTTGACCAGATTACCGAACGCTCCATTATGATAATTTCACCGACCTAAACGCCCACTCTCCAAAATACCGATCGACTCTTCCCTCGAAAAACCATCTACCCGAAACCTCAACATAGTATATTGAACGCCCACTCTCAAAAATACCGATCCCTCCTTTTATTCTAAATACCAATACTTACATCTAAACTAAGAATACCGATCCCTGATTTTCATGTCCCAATGCTTAGCATACAATGTCGATCCTTCGGTAGGAGCAACTATATCAACTCCTCCCATTATCCTAACCTATGCCGACCCTATCCTCTACCTTACCTACATCGAACCTATTTCTTCTCCTACAACTCCCTCGTGTTCCTCTTCTTCTCCACCTCATGTGAACTCCAAACTAGAACTCGATTGCCTATGCTGGACACCATGTCACTCCTTAAGGTTGGGCTATGAGTTAAATGGGAGGTTCATACCTATATTGCAGATCTAGGGCTTAGGGGATAGTAGTGGATTTGTGTCAAGGGTTGATCGAATCCGTGTGTGATTGGATGTTGCAAGGCAAGGTTACTCGGATTTGGGAGAGAATAGGCGTAAATGATGAGGAAAGAAGTGTGAAAACTAAAGTTTGGAACTTAATTTAAATTGAGAAAGTAAAATGGAATTTAACTTAAGTTAAGTTGAATAATTAAAATTTATTTATTGCGGTTTGAATGGAATTAATGAATAAATTAATCAAATGGTGAGTTAACTTAAACAAAGTTAAATGGGATAAATTAGTGAAGTGAACTAATCAAATGAATTGTGTGAATTAAGATTTAACTTATGCAAGTTAAATGAAAATTAAATGGAACATATAAAATTGGATCGTAAAGTGACTAAATAACTATAAGTTATAAAAATTTAAACTGGTGGAATAAAAATATATTTAATCTATAAAGCAATGTATAATCTCAAGTTAAAAATAAACTGTGAATATACTCGAGCATAGAATTTAAGCGAATATGAAAAATAAGTTGGGTAACTAAAAAAATAAAAAATAAAATAGGATAGAATAACCAAAATAAAAATGTTGTGGTATTTTAAAGTGAAGAATTAAAGTCTAAACCTGGATTATAAAATAAATTTAAACTCAAGTAAATTAAATGGAGTGACTTTTGGAATAAAAATCTAACTGTGCAATGGAAAATTGAATTGACAAATTAAATGGATTAGTCAGTAAAATTGAAATGAAATATGGAACTTGAGTTGAATAGAATTAAATAAATTGAAATGTAGAACTTGAGTTATAAATAAAATTCGACTTAATTTATAAGCAAATTAAATATATTTTGAAATGTTGTCGAATAAAATGGAATTGGATTGAAATAGAAATGGCTTGAGTTATAAATAAATTCAATATGAGTGTAAATAAATTGATTATGGACTTGAATATTATTTGAAATGAATTCGAGTATGAACTTGAATATGGAATTAAAATTGGAAATGGAGATGTATATAAGAGTTGAATAAAAAGGTTATAATACGTCTTAATATTCATAATTTAATATAGTGATTCATAATTTAAATGGCATGAGTTGGTTTGATTTTGAATATAATGAATGTGGATATGAATGGAATGTAAATAAATTAATCGAGAATCAATATAAAATGGAATAGAATTGAATAAAAATTGATTTGGAATCAATTTAAAAACACTATAAACTGAAATGGTTATTTTATTAAATGAATACTGTCGAATTTGCATGGAAAAGTTATCGTTTGAGGTAAACTGAAGTAAATAAAATTCTATGAATCAATATAAAGTGAATAAATTGATTTTTAAATCAATTTGGAATAGATATGAGTTTATTTGGTATAAATATGAATTGAATGCAATAAATTTGGTTGTAAATGATTTCGAATTGAATGAAATGGTATATGGATCGATTGAAAGTAATTAAATTAGTACCAGAACCTTAAATTGCATATAAATCTATATTTGGCATGTGGTTTATGAAATTTATGTGTTTAATTAGTTAAATGAATGAAATGTTAGTGAATTTCATATTTTGGTACTTACGTGGTTTACTTAAGTACAGGTATCTGGATGCTATATTGCTAGAGTTGGGTTGCGTAATTGCATATATAATAAGTTGCTCGCTTAAAAATGCTAATATAGAATACATTTTAGGATTAAATATCGCAAAAAAAATTATAAATATTGATATATATTTTGTTTTCCGACCATGTGGGTCGACGTATATATATTTATCTCTCTTGATGTATCGCAAAAGGCCCTTGTAAAAAGGAGACTCTACCAAAAAAATTCGGAAATTTAGGGTGTTAAAAATATTTTGGAAATTTGAAAAAAAAATTGTTAACTAAAAAGTCGAATTCCAAATTGATTTAGAAATGAAAACTAGTTGTTTTGGATGGAACTAAAAGATTAGAAAAGTGAAATATCAAATTTTAACTAAGTGGATTTTAAGAAGTAATGGGTTCGGACCATTCGTCCTATGTTAGCACTTTCGTATTTAAATGGTTTTAAATATTGGTTTAGGAATAGAAATTGATTTCTAAATATGAAGATTTTGGTTAAAATTATAAAATGGATATAAATTCAATATATAGCGAGATGTCGTAATACAGAAATAGTGGATAATTGGAACTTGAGTGAATATGAATCGAAATGATTTCAAATGTGGATATAAATTCTATTTGAATTAGAATTTAGCTAATAACTTTTTTTAAAAAAACTCGAATTTCAAGTGATTTCGTAAATTTTGGAAATCGTCGATTTAGTCGATGCATAAAAATATCAATCTGGAATTTGAAACTTATCAGATATAGTATCGGAATTCGACGAAACAAGTTCCATTGGATTTGTAATAGTCTATTACTATCGGATTTTAAATTTTGTAGCATTTGGAGTTAACGTTTAGTCGTATGGAATAGAAATGGCTAGAGATAATTAAATTTAATTAGTCGAGTTAAAAAGCTTTCTTCTCCATACGATCGAATTGGAGCTCGAGACTTGTTCCATTGGGTTCAGAATAGCGGTATAGCATTAGGAATGCCAAACGGCACACCTCAGTAGGAGTTTGAGGATTCATTGCATATAACATGGGATATTTTGAATGGATAAAAGTAAAATCAAATTAGGGTCAATCTTAGCCAACCTAACCCTTCACTTCAGCCACCCTATACCCTGATACAAGCCATCCTTCTTCAACTTTAAATCTTGCTCACCTTTTCTTCTCAGCCTCTTTAATTTCGAGTCGAGAAAAAAACCGCGTAATTCATTTTCTTCCTTCCGACGACTCGACATCGTGTACTCCTTTCCTATCTTCCTTTCGAAGTCGCGGCTAGAGGCGAGCATGCACGAGCACTGTTGACACATGAGGCGAGTGGAGGATGTTGGAAAGGGGAAGGCGAAGACCTGGAGTGAGCTCGAGTTGCGCAAGTGGGATGCTGGCGATGGCGATTGCAAGTTTTGGTAGTTGGTCGATGGAGGCTTCGCGTAGCCCGAAAGTGGATCTCGACGGCGAATGGCGGTGGGGGATGGAGGCGTTTTGCATGTGCGTGGATGAGGAGAGGCCTTCCGTTTTAGGCATCGGACTATTTACATGTGCAATTTGGTTTCATTTGGCATATTGAGCTACGTGTTACTCAGTAGGGAGGATGCCGCTGCTACTGTCGTATTCGACCATTTGGGGTTGTGCTTGGTAGTGCTGGGGTTTGTGTCCGGGTTGGAGTTTGTCGTAGGTAGTGGTTTCGATGGATGAATTTAGAGACGATGCAGTTGAGATTAAGGGATGCGACAGTTGAGGTGGAGGCGGTTTCAGCTACAGGTCTGATATGGAGATATGAAGGTATAAATAATTTAATTAAATTTAATAAAGGTTTAATTAGTAAGTATATACAAAAGAATTGTTAACTTCTATAATTCATAAATTATTCGTGCGAGGTGCAAAATTACAAACATTGCGCAATGGAATAAATTTGGGATGGGAATGATTTACAAATTTGATAATCAAGGTGAGTAAATCTCACTCATCTTGGATTACTATTTTAATTTCAAATTGTTGAAAAATCATTTATTGACGATTGGATGAATTGATAATTATTATTATCAGTTGGATGTTATATTATATATATTAGTATATATATTACTAATTGGTTATATTTCCGCCTATTGGAGCGGATGAGACCCATGCGCCCTACATAATAGCGAATAACCCTATATACCACGATATCTCCTCGAGGTGGGATTGGTATTTTATGTTGTCTAACATCTGTGGATGTAGGGAAACATGTTGGAGGGATCCAACTGCATTCCTGAAAAATATATTACTTGTTCATATATATTGATATATGAAGTATGAGAATAAATCTACTATAGATTTTGGTTGTGAATGAATTTTGGATGCTACAGTAGCACTAGCCTTAATTGTGGCATTTTAAATACCATAAATATTATATTTTAATTTTTAAGAAATTAAAAGGATATTTTGAATATGAAAATAATTATACCGAAAGTTGGATTACTTAAAAAGAATTTGAATTTGGTTGAACTTGACTAATCCATAAATGGTTTAAATAGAATTTTTTAAAATAATCTATATAAAGCATTTGTAAATGATATATGGAAAATGTAAAACGGTACCGAAATCTATATTAAAAATAGATACGGAAAATAAACGGAATTTATAAAGGAATGGACTTATAAAATGGAATTTTATAAGTGAGGATAGTTTTATAAAAAGGTAAACTCAAAGGAGTTATAAATTTATAAACGATGTTTATAAATAAAGGAGAATGATATCAGATGATAATTTGGGAATATAAATTCATAGGGGATTTATATTAGGATATGGAAATCGGGTTGAGGAAAATAACAGATTCTATTTTTGGAAGTGGAAATGGTTAGGACGTCGGAATGAAATCGATGTGTTGTGAATCAAGAGGAATTTATAAATTGAATCGGTTATTGAGATTTTGAAAACATATTTGTATTATTAAGAAGTTAAGTTTGTTTTTAAAAGGGAAATTTCATTTATTAAACCGTGTAATTTTAATTAGTTAGAACTGAAATACATTGAACAGTGCTTTTTTCAAATATTTAATATTTATTGAAATAAATTCTAATTTTTAAAATCGGCTTTGAAAATTGATTTGTTTATTTAAAAATGAGTTGGAATCAAGTAATTGATGTTTATTTAAAAAGTTTGATATTTTGAAATAAGTACTTAAACATGTTTTAAAAATAAAAAAATAATTATTCTTTAAAAATACGTGTATATATATAGAGAGTTTTAAAATGATTGAAATTTATTTATAAATCTTCTCGAGATTTGGAAATGGGGTTTATGTAATAGATGTGATTATATAAGAGAAAATCATATACATAAATCCTGGGAGTTTAAGGAATATCCGAAATGCTAGAAACCAGAACTTCGAGATTAAATCTGGATTCATAAAGAATTTGTAAATGGAAAAACGAGATCATAAGTGAGTATGATCGACTTTGGAAAATGTAAAAGGAATTAATATGAATTCCGAAAATGTAGGAGAAAGGATAAAAAAACTAATTCCTAATTATTAATATTTGAAATGATTTCGGATAATGGGCTTAGAATATTTTCTTAAGTGTTGAAATGGAAGCATTTTGGAAATATTTAGAGACGAAGGTTTTACATCGAGATATTTTCTAAGTAATGGATTATAAATCAAAGTTGTAAATATTTCACTAAGTGTTGAAGTGAGCTATGGGTGGAAATATCCTATTATGGGAACAACTATTTGGA
The DNA here is from genome assembly GCA_030765085.1 of Allium cepa. NCBI lineage: Eukaryota > Viridiplantae > Streptophyta > Magnoliopsida > Asparagales > Amaryllidaceae > Allium > Allium cepa. Next base: position 860,207,059 of record CM060940.1, read on the forward strand.
AATGTTTTTAAATATTAAAAAAAAAATAAAGGGATTTGAATGTATAAATCTTATAAGGATATTTGAAAATAAATATTTTGGAAAATTTATATAGGGCTTAGTGACTGCTTAAGGATGTCATTTGATAGCTAAATAACCGACTATCAATTTTGCCCAAATTCGTTGATCGTTTGGAAGAGACCGGGATCAGTTTAATTATCCGAAAACCGCTTCGATATGATTTGAACGTTACGAATGGTGATATCATGAAGATAGTAAAGGCGGTGACTTGGTTTGTCCAGACCTAGGACAACTTGTATAGACAATGTCATCATTGCATCGTTGCCTAGAAGGCAATGTTAGCATAGCAAGAATGAATGCTATTCAAAAGGTAAACATTAGCCTCAAGCCTCATCAACCGGGAATAACTAAAACATGGGAGATGCAGCAAGGTTAAGTGGGTCGCACCCAATTAGGGTAGTTATCATTTTTCTAGATACATTCGGATATATTATAAATTATGGATATGGTTGTGCATGGAAAAAGTGAGCGCTCGATTTAAAGGTGGGAAGGGTGATAACATATTCGGTACTATCCAGATTAGGGATAGGCAGGTCTTGTATGGCATAGAATCCCGACGAGGTCCTTGGTACATTTTTCTAGAGGTGTACTGTGATGGATGCTAGCCATGTCGTTGTGTGGAATCCATTCTCCAATAAGCGCCGTATGGTTTTGGTGGTGCCCAACTATGCTGAAACGTGAGATGCAAGCATTATGGCTATTTTCTAATTTACTTTCTATAGACACTATTATAATATCAGATGATTTTGATATCAAATGTTTAGTTATCGTAGGGGAAAAACACATCGTGTTTATATGTGACACGATCTTACGAGATACCTTTATATTTAAAGGATTTTGATAAAAGTTAATAATTCAAATTGAGTATGTTTTCTCATGCTGGTTTCCAGACTGACTCAGGTGTTATTTTATTATAATGCTCGGGTCAGACCAAGTATTACAAATCCATGATAGGATGCTATGGAGCTTAGGAGACGAGCTGGAGGATTTCAGACGTATGTCATGTACTTGATTATTTCCGCTATGTGAGTTACGTATATTAAGGCAAGTTATTACAATTGCCCAGGTTTATTATGATTGTTGTACTCTGATGATTGTATGTATATTTACAAGTACAGTTACAGTTTTTGTATAAAGATCTGTTATTATATAATATATATTGTTCCAATACAATTGTAAGATTCTGTGTTATTTTGTTTGTGTTTCTTCTTCTATCGTTTTCTTCTTCACCTCTAATGATCTAGTATTTCTGGCACTCGATTGCTCGGCATGCTATACAGTGAACGTATTGATGTCGATTTTCGAGGGTCAAAAATCCTGTTCATTGCATCTATTGTTTCCACTTAATTTATTTTAATTATACTTCAGTATTTGTATACTTTAATTATATAATTCTCTATGAATTACTTAAAAAAGGATTTGTGTTTCGTGTGAAATTACAAGAAAATAAACTTCATTTCTTTATTGAATAGATTGTACAAAATACGAGATTTCCCTTATTTTTTACATCCCTTTCTATACAATTACATTCCTTGTTATTTCAAACAATACACATTTATTTGTAACTTGGATGATTCATAAAGATTTATATTATTACCCAACCTAATTATGATCAATCCTAATGATAATGAAATCAAATCTAGAATTCTAAACTGATTTTAAACTGTAAATTATCCCCAATCTGTTCCATAACCAATTTCATTAAATCTATTCCATAATCGATTTCATTAAATCTATTACATAATCATTACGCATATAAAATTTATTACGCAATTCTTTCTTTTACAATACAAGTATTTAATTACAAATTCCAAACCAAGATTTATATATATTCCTATCGCATTTACAGTAAAATATCCAAAATGATTTTAAGAACAGATGAAATAGATTTCGATGATATAAATCTAAGCTTGTCACAAAACATGTAATTTCCCACTCACCATGTTTTACATCTTGTAAACAACCAAGATTTTCGACCCTCGAAATCGACACTAATACATCCAATGTATTGCATGTCGAACAATCAAATGTCGAAAAACCTGTAGGTTAGGGGAAAAGAAAAGGAAAAAAGAAGATAGGATGAAAAATTAAACAACACAGAATCTCACAGCGGAATGAAAAATTTATAATATACAACAGATCATTACACAAAAGCAAAATGCAATGTATATATACAGAACTCAATCAGAGTATACTAGCTTATGTCAGCCTGGATAGTTATAATAGCCACTCCTTATAAATTACTGATAAATACAACAATAAACATAGCGAAAAAATAATCATCTAGGTAAATATGTCTCCAGCCTCAGACTCGTCTCCTGAAGCTCCAAAACATCCAACTAAAATATGTAAATGCTCAGTCTGACCCGAGCATTATAATAAACACGAGTCAGTCTGGAAAACCAGCATGAGAAAACAAATTGAATTTAAAGTTAGTAAGAAAAATCTTTTAGATCGAAAGTATCTCGTATGATCATGCCGCACATAAACATGGATGGGTTTTCACCTTACGATAACCAAAACATTGTTATATAAATATCCATTTATATTATAATACTGCCAAAGAGTGAAACTAATATCAAATTAGTTGAAATTGTTACCATGTTAAATTCCAACAAACTAGGCTCTGCAATAAAAACCGTTAAGGCACGCGTTGGAGATTGGATTCCATATTATGGCAAGGTAAGGGCTACCTTCTGATGGTACACCCCAAGAAAATGCACCGAAGTTTGACAAGAACTTCTTACACCCTTGCTATATAGAATCGACTGCCCCTTTAACATGACGAGCCAGATTACCCCATCCCTTTTTGACACAAAGCCTTACACTACCAAGGTGTTCGCGAGCATAACAATTCGACTATGGACAATCTAGAATGGGATGACGACTCCTAATGGTAGCTGGCCACATAGCTTTTATGCGTACCCTATTTTTTCCATTTCCCTATTTGTGAGGCTCAAGAGGTTACGTCTTTACCTTCTTCCTTCTAGTAAACCATCTTGGAATGCTAATACTGCCATCCGAGGACTAATGCAATACGAGCATTCATCCATACAAGTTCGTTCTGGAACTGAATGAAACACTTGAGAGCTCCGTCTCCAATTCCATCATCTTCAAGTTGTCTTCACTTCAAAACGCGTTTGTTGGGTCGAAGTGGTTTACGGGCAACATGCCCGATCTCGGTCCCTTCGAAACAAATTTTTGGTAATTCTTGGTAAACTCAACCCCGGTTCTTTAGAAAATAAGCAGTCAAAGATAAGATAGAAGATCACCTCTTAATCGTTAGTGGACGGATTTCCTTACCATTGTCCTAGGAGAATGAAATGAGATTTATATGCACAGTACATCATCTTCGAAGATGACTGTGCCACATAACTCACGTGTTTCTCCTAGATATTTTCAAAGCTATATTTGGGTCCAAATTCGATAGTCGGTTATTTAACTACCGAATATCAACCATTCATCAAGGATTTAATCCCATAAGGAAAAACAATATTGGTTAAGCATATATGCAACCACTAACCTCCTTTAATAAATCTTTCATTCGTTAAAATTAGTTTGTAAATTACTTGTATAAAAATACTTTTACAAAGATATATCCACAACTCCCTATATTTTCAATACTTAGAAAATATCCATATAATTATCTCAACGGTATAAGTGTATCCACATAATTGAGAAAGATTTTTTTTAATTCGATTTAAAAATCATTTACAAAAATTTTTATAATTCTTTAAAACCATTTATAAACCATTCTATAATTTTTTAGGATCATTTATAATTCCTTCTATAAATTTCAATCACTTATAAATCCTCTATAAATCTCTAAACCCATTTATACAAATTCTTTTATAAATCCATAAACTCATTTCTTAAGTCCGTTCATAAATATCTAACCATTTATAAAACTCCGTCACATTGTAAAGATCTTCCCTTGCATCTCCAAACCATTTTATAAACTTCTCTTACAAAATCCAAGTCCATTTACAAAACTCTATTATGACTCTCAAACTCATTTATAAACAAACAAGGATTATTTACGTCTAAAAAGGTATTTTTTGAATCTATTATTAAATTTAAATATTATGAATAAACAAATAATAATTGTAAATCATGAAACATCTTAAAATATTAATTAATAAATTCAAAAACAATAATAGTTAATCTTTACCCTTATTATAGATGGTAATAATTTATTTTCAAAACCTTATTAATAAATCCTGATTATTAATTTCAAATTATAATTATTCTTAAATAATTACTTTTTCATGATATTAACATTCAGATAAATACTTCAAAACAACATTAATTATAAGCAAATAACTTTTAAGACAATATTGTTATAATTAAATAAATTTAAAACAATATTGATGTAATTAAATACTTCAAAACAATATTAATATAACCAAATACTTTAAAACAATATTAAATATGAGTAGATAATGTTTTAATCAAAATATTAATATAAGTGAAAAATCATTAAAACGATAAATTTTCGCAACCCAATTTTGGATTTAAAAATCATTTCTAGTCTCAAAAAATAATTCCAACTCAACTGACAATTTGTAATATTTTTAAAACATTAATTTGAGGCCAATAGCTTCCAAACGCTCAACCAATATCGGTATTGATTTTCTATCACTACTGGGTTTCATTTTTTACATATAACGATGTTAGCACATATACCTCTGTATCACAGCTCATATATATCACCACTTATTTATGCAAATAAAATCAACATTGGTGAGGAATCCCGTTGGATCCCTCTAACATGCTTTTCCTGCATCACAAATGATATATAATTATAGAATATAAATCAACCACTTCGAGGCGGGATTCGTACATAAAGGGTTATCCGCTCTTACATGGGAATGTAGTACGATCTCATCCGCTCTAGGGGTGGGAATAAATTCAAACCAACTAATAAATATAGTAATCCATCCAAACAACCATTCAAAATTTTTTATTAACTATATATCATAGTATGACCAAAAAGGTGAGTTTAACTCACTGAAATTTTCCGTTGTCGCTGAGGCATTCCGGTTTGAAACTAAAATCGAACGACTTTCGATTTTAACCCAAATTCTAGCTGTCTCCAAATTCAAGCAAATTAGTATCGTTGCTAAGCTAACGTCCATACGAGCGCAATGTAACAAACGATGTCCGAACCTGACCACGTATGAAGGAGTTATTAAAATTTTAAGTTATCGACGTTTAAATTTATAATTAATCAGCTAAAAACATAATTAAAATTTAATTGCATTTTTAAACTCCTTCTCCCTCCTCACGATCATTTCCAGGTTGTTCATTCCTTCCTTTCTTTTTTCCCTTGTCATTCCTTTTCTTTTATCGGACGCCACCTCGGCCACCTGGTCCAACCGCAACACTGTCAACGACCGCCACCTCCAAGAGCTTCCCAACACCAACCACCTGATCATCAAACTCGCCCCCATATCTAAGCTTAAACCTATGAACTATGCCACTATCAAACAATGATTGATTTTCATTGCCAAAGTTCGCTTTGGCCATGGAACTTCGGCCATGGGTTTCCCTCAATCTCCCATACAACTTTCCCTTAGGTGACATCGCCCAACAACTACCCAAATCGTCGGAATTCGTGAAAATAGATTTCATGTTCATCATCAAATTACGACCATCAGAAGGCGATTAACGACAATCCAACCGTTGAACAAGTCGAGCTTGATGTCATGAACAATTTTGTTAGTTGATGACTTTCCCTAATAATGCACGGATTGGTCCTGATCGATATGGATCATCGGATGAGGCTATAGTCGTTTAAATTAGAATTTGAAATTTTTTCCAAACTTTTCTTATGCTGCCATGAATATATAGAGGGAAGGAGTATGTTTTGAATAATAGGAGGCATGTGTTAGGTGCATAGGTAGTATGGGTATGTGGTTATATAATATATATATAATTTTAAATTTAAAAATCGAATTACAAAACGTCCAAAAATTCCAAACTCTAAACGAGGCGTACCCCTAAGCGTTCTATAAGTTACACCCATATTTTGAATGCAATGGAACTTGTTTCAAGACCTAATTCGACCGTATGCAGAACAGCTCTTCAAACCCAGTTATCATATTAATTTCTAAAAAAAATTATGCGTGTTTCGATCTCACACGTCCAAACAATAAGTCGAATCGTCATGAAATTCGTTCTTATATAGTAATATATTATTACGGATCCAATGAAGCTGGTTTCGTCGAAATCCAAGATAATGCCTAGAAGGCTTTTTTTACTCGTCAATTAAAACAAACTATTTTAAAAACTCAATTACCCACTTTTGTATCTAAATTAAAAGTTTCTTATTACCATTCTTATCCAATAGAATTTATATAAGCTTTGAAATCATTTTATCCAAATTAAAATCCAAGATTCAATTATTTAAACAACTTCAATTATAAAATTCAACAAATTAATTATCAAATGAATCGATATATTTTTAAATTAAAATCATTTAACTTATAAAAATAAATTTTCAATATTTAAAACCCATTACATATTCCCAATTCAAATGACTAAAATTCTAGGTCGTTGCACATCTCTTTCTCTATTTTGTACATCCCTTTCTTTACAATTACATTCCTTGTTATTTCAAACAATACACCTTTATTTGTAACTTGGATGATTCATACAGTGTTATATTATACACTTTTCACTCCAATGAATTAAAATATGTCAAACCCCAACCTAATTACAACCAATCCCAATAATAGTCAGTTCAAATCTACATTTCTAAATCGATTTTAAATAGTTATTTTTCCCTAATCAATTCCACAACAAATTTCATTAAATATATTTCATAATCGATTTCATTAAATGTATTGCATAATCAATTTCGTTAAATCTATCCATAATCACTGCTAGTATACAATTAATTATCCAATTCGTTCTTTATCAATACACGTATTCAATTGAAAATCCCAAACTGAGATTTATATCTATTTCTTTCGCATTTACAATAAAATGTCCAAAACGATTTTAAACATAGGTGAAATAGATTTCTATGATATAAATCTAGTTTTATTACAAAACATGTAATTTCCCACTCATCTTGCTTTAGCTTTTCAATTTTCCAGATCTGGATCCATTCCTTTCTATTTGACTCCCTCTTACTTCAAATCCAAACTAATAAAAAGGGTTTACATCTCTTAAGACTGTAGATCTGGGAAAAGAATTGAATAAATTTTAAATTAAAGTTTTCAATTTACGAACTTACCTTTGTTTTCATTTTGAATCGGTCCTATTCTTCTCTTCAATTATTCTCCACTTTTCTCCACTTATATATGCGATAGCTCTATTACTATTAGAATTCTAAAAATTGTAGAGAAAAGAGAATGATAGAGCTCCGTTCTTTGACCCAGAGAATATCTGAAGAGAAGTGAGAAACTTGATTTGTATTTATAGAGGTTTGGAGTTAACATAGAGGGTTAGACTTACCTTAGAGGATCTTTAGTTTAATCTCGGACGCAACTTAATTACTTCATACTGAAGTAAAATATTTTGGTCCATCGGTGCCATTCATTATTTACTTTATAATCATGCTTTACCACCAGCAAGGGTCAACTGCCCACGCCTTATAGTCGACCGCTACTGGTCGACCTGGGTTTCTCTTTGATCGACCTATTTTTTTTCAACGTTAATTAATTAGCGTCCTTTGATTTTGTATATTATATTACTTGTTTAACCAATCTTATTTCCCACTATAAATATTCTTTAAGATTTGATTTTACATTTACCTTTCTTAACGTTTAATTTCCATTAACGTTAGTAATTAACGTTGATTCACTTTTATCACCATAATTACATATATAATTATTTATGATTCGAAAACTTTAAACATTAATAACTTTTTTGTTTGTACTCCAATCGAAAATCATTATATATGGAAATTGATCAGAAAATCACCATGAAACCAAATGGTGCAAGTTTCGCAGCCAAATTCTAATGTTCGTAAAAATTCTATTTTCAGTGGTATTACTTATTTATTAACTTCTTTTTAATTAATTCGCATTATAATTACGGGTTGTTACTTGTACCTCTAAATAAATTTTGTCATCGAAATTCCTCAAGGATTGAATAAGGTAGCATAATGTGCAATCATTTTAAACTAACGATTCAATTAGTGTACAACAATTTTGCAATCAATCGTGTACAAATGCATGGTGTGTCACAACATATATGATATGTATGCGGAATAATTCTAATCAGTGCTTCCTATATGATTGTTTTTTTTAAATCAATTTCAAAAATATGATGCAAATACCCTAATATACTGGCAGTTCTATATGCGTGCAACTTTTGAAAACCATAAACTTGTTTTTGCACCTAAATTTTCTCATACTTCTATGAATAGAAGTATAGTTCAACAATTTTTTTTATCCAATTCCAATCATCAAAAATCCTAGCACATCGTTGCTAAGATCCAAATTTAGAAAAATTCGGTTTTCTAAACCTAATTTCTTTATGCTGGGAAAATGGTTTAGATGGAAAATTCCGCATTTCCATCATTTTTCTCTTGGGTACCCAACTTATCACTGTACTTTGTACCCTTCTCTTTTCTCCCAATTCCTTCCCAACTTTTCCAAGTACAGTTTGCTTAGTTGTTTTTCATTTTAAAGCTTCAAAATAGTGTTTATTTCAAAAATCAACTTTTTGTTTGCCTACAGATAAGGCATAGAGGAAATGTTTCCATTGCTAAATATCCTTCTTGTCTCTAGCCGTATTTTATTTTTTTGTCACTTCTGCTGTAGAGTGAAACCCATACTAACCAATGTGTCAGCTATTTCCCTATATTAAGTATGCGACATTTCTAAAATTCAGTTTCTTCTTCTTCGCCCAAAAATCTTTCTATATTACTGTTGCGACTTTTCTATTGATTAGAAAAGCACAAATTTTAATAAATTCTGCAAGCGCACAGGCGTGTAGTATGCAGGTCGAACACAGGGAATTGTATTTTAAAACAATTAAAATCCATAGTTAAATCTTAGGCGTGTTAAACGAATTCGACGGTGAATTTTGAACAGAAAATAAAAATAATAATATACTCCGAATCGATTTCGAAACTAATCGAAATTGCAACCAAAATGTAGAATTGTAAAAAAAAATTCAGAACAGAAATTGAAATTGCGGAAAAGAAGATAACGGAGCAAACAACTGAAATAATTATTAACTAACTGAAAAGAGTGCAGAAAATAACTAAGAACAAGAATAAATAAATTGCTAAATCTAAACAACAATCCTACGTATTCTGTTCGAAAATAAAAACGGTGCTGAATTTAAATCTAAACTTGAAGAAAAGTGATGAGGTAAGAGATGATTTCAAGGTGTTGTATAATGCTGTATATATAGGCTTTCAACCCTTAAAATCAGTCCATCTTTTTAGTAATAGGACCGGTTCTATTCTTAGTATTTGCCAAGATAATTGTACTGACTTGGTCCATTCCTTGAATTGGTGAAGAGTCAAGTTGCCACGTCATTGCTTGAAATACTTTTATATGTGAATTGGTCCAAATTCATACGTAAGCTACTTTTGAATGTGTCCCAATTTGCTTCATATCATGGCTATGTATTATGCTACTTTTTAGGAGGAACTGGTCCTTTGCTTGAATTGGTGAAAGAGAACATATATACGTCCACATCATTGCTTGAATTGGTCCATATTGCTTTGATTTATTTCAATGCTCAAAAAGTTGCACTCTTTGCTGCGTGATTTTTGAACCAATGGACGGCATAACCGATTAATTTCAACGTTGCACTTTGGAATCAATAATCTGCAAAACCACAACAAAATACCCGTATAATACCGCTTTATTAAAATAAAAATATATGAAATAAACGGTTTAAATTGCAGAGAAATACGTTCATCAAATACCTCCACACTACAACTTTATTCGTCCTCGAATAAGCAAGAAAATAAAACTAACTAAATCCTTTTTCGTAGGAAACACGATTGCATTGAGCGTATGCAACAAGCCGTTAAACCTCTAGGTGTCCCTAGTAGGACGAGTGGTGTCTCGTGAGGGTTTTCAGCGGATACTACCCACAAAATCCAAATGCAGTATGTGATGATTCTAATGTACTACATGAATGCAAAATTCTACCCAAATGGAGACTCGATTTACTTCAAAATAGTTGCAACAAAATAATGTATATCAGTTTTAGTCAACTTCTTCAAATTTTTGGTTCCTCACTAATCACAAATTTCAATGTAACTCAAGTTTTCATACATTAGATTCTAGTTTGGCCAGTTGTTACGGTCGATAACATAGTGCATCCATGAAATAAATTCTTCACTGTTGATCACAGTTTTTTTCAAAATGGTATTTTTCATTTCCATTTGTATAACAAGCCAAATCAACAAAGTCAAGAAGTGTTTGGGTTTCAAAGCTTAGTCTCTCTTTACTAGTTTTTTTTTCTTCTCTTTTTTTTTTACACCTATCCTTTGGACCAAGGTATACCATCCATGCACTGCCTCGCGGGTTTACGTGAGAGTTGGGACAGAGCTTGGTGGATTGTGCAAACCGACGCTGGCTATGTCAGAAAAGGTCGGTAATCCTTAGGTGATTATTTATTTAATTATTTATACACTAACTCATAATGCTGAGGCCAGATATACCATCCATGCACTGCCTTGCGGGCTTACGTCAGAAGAGTATAGAGCGTGGCGAGTGCACACACTTTCACAAGTGTGCACACCTATCGACTGTAGGTGTTTCTTATTAGTTTTTTTTTGGAGAAGAGCTAAAGAGTGTTATGCAAATCAACTTAGCACCACTTAACTTTAATGATTTGAGATGTCAACGCATGTACTTTAAATCTGCCATTTTTTTAAACAAAGACTACAGTTTAGAAAAGATTTCATAACCATCACCTATGAATCCCCCTATATACTAACCTCACTATTATCGCTTGTAATTCAACTTTTCATTATACTTTACATTTGAAATTAGTGATTCACAAAAAATCTTCATCAATTGACTTCAACTGCTTACTTACTTTGTCTTGACTAATTAAAAATAAATCGAAGTCCTAAAAATATTGGGAAATGAAAAAAAATTGAAAGGAAATTTGAAAACAAATAATGAGATGATTTTTTTTAAAAAAAAATGATGCTACACTATGAAATATGAACAAACAGAATGAGATATGCGTCCCCCCCATACTGGAATGAGACAGTGTCCCAACTGTCAAATAGAATGCAAATGCAAAATAGAAGGAAAAAACTAAAAAAAATACAACCTGATATGTGCAAGATAGTGAGCGGCTCATGCCGAATAGCTAGGTTCGTGAAGATCCACGAACTCATCGTCCTCGTGCTGTTCAAACTCTAGAAATGGCTTCAAGCGTTGTCCATTGACCTTTGAAATGGAACCGACCCTAGGATTTTCAATTTCAACTGCGCCATAAGGGTATACTGTTTTCACAATATATGGACCTATCCAATGGGATCTCAATTTTCCCGGAAATAAATGAAGTCTGGAATTATATAAGAGAACTTTCTGACCTACTTCGATTGTCTTACGAAGTATGGATTTATCATGATAGAATTTGGTTTTCTCTTTATAAATCTTTGCATTTTCGTACGCTTCATTTCTTAGTTCTTCTAATTCTGACAATTGTAATTTACGATGCGATCCGGCTTTTTCTATGTCAAAATTAAGGTATTTGATTGCCCAAAGTGCGCGGTGCTCGAGCTCAACGGGTAAATGGCATGCTTTTCCAAAGACTAACCGGTATGGTGACATTCCTAGATTGGTTTTATAAGCTGTGCGAAATGCCCAAAGGGCGTCTATCAATTTAGATGACCAATCTTTTCTGTTGGAGTTAACCTTCTTTTCAAGAATTTGTTTAATTTGTCTATTGGAAATCTCGACTTGACCGTTGGTCTGTGAATGATATGGAGTAGATAGTTTACGAGTGATAGAATATTTCTTAAGAAGAGATTCAAAAGCACGATTACAAAAATGAGAACCGTTATCACTTATAATGGCTCGAGGTATGCCAAAACGGGAAAATATGTTTTCTTTCAAAAATTTGACAACAACTTTATTGTCATTCGTTTTGGTAGGAATGGCCTCAACCCATTTAGACACATAATCTACTGCAAGTAGGATGTAGAGATTTCCAAAAGAATTAGGAAAAGCGCCCATGAAATCGATGCCCCAAACATCAAAAATTTCGATGACAAGGATCGGATTTAGGGGCATCGTGTCACGTTTGGAAATACGACCTGTTTGTTGACATCTAGCGCATTTGGAGCAAAATTCGTGGGCATCACGAAAAAGAGAAGGCCAATAAAAACCGCACTGTAACACCTTGGCAGCAGTTTTCTTTGCTCCAAAATGTCCTCCACATGCTTGATTATGTGAAAAAGAGAGGATGCTATGGAATTCATGTTCTGGGACACATCTACGAATGATTTAATCGGTGCAATATTTGAAAAGACAAGGATCGTCCCAGTAAAACTTTCGAACGTTGGAGACAAATTTTTGTTTATCTTGTTTTGACCAATGGGAAGGTGTTTCATTTGTGACAAGATAATTTACGATGTCCGTGTACCATGGTGCACTAGAGAGTGAAAGAATTTGTTCATCGGGAAAATGATCGTTGATTTGAGAGTTATCATAGTTTTCATGCACTATACGAGAAAGATGGTCAGCTACGACATTTTCAGAACCCTTTTTATCTCGTATTTCTAGGTCAAACTCTTGAAGAAGGAGAATCCAACGGATTAAGCGGGGTTTGGTATCCTTTTTCGTGAGTAAATACCGCAAGGCGGCATGATCGGTGTAAACTATGACCTTAGAACCTATGAGATATGATCTAAACTTATCGAGGGCAAAGATAACTGCTAAAAACTCTTTTTCTGTGGTTGAGTAATTCAATTGAGCTTCATTAAGAGTTTTGCTAGCATAATAGATGACTCGAGGAAGTTTATCGATTCGTTAACCTAAGATGGCTCCAATAGCATAATCAGAAGCGTCGCACGTTAATTCGAAAGGCAAAGTCCAATTTGGAGGTTAGATGATAGGTGCAGTGGTCAAGATCGATTTGAGGGTTTCAAAAGACATTTCACATTCATTGGAAAATTCAAATTTAACGTCTTTAGCCAGAAGATTCGAAAGAGGTTTTGAAATTTTTGAAAAATCTTTAATGAACCTCCTATAGAATCCTGCATGGCCGAGAAATGAGCGAATGTCCTTTACGGACCGTGGAGGAGGAAGGCCCACAATAAGATCAACTTTAGATTTGTCAACTTCTAGGCCATTTTTAGAGACAACATGACCTAAGACTATTCCTCGCTTAACCATAAAATGACATTTTTCCCAATTAAGAACAAGAGATTTCTCCTTACATCGCTTTAAGACATGTTCTAAACGAAGGAGGCATTGATCAAAAGATGACCCATAGATTGAAAAATCGTCCATGAATATTTCTAAGAAATCTTCCACCATATTATAAAATATACTCATCATACATCGTTGAAAGGTAGCGGGAGCATTACAAAGACCGAAGGGCATACGACGATAAGCGAAAGTTCCGAAGGGACATGTGAACATTGTTTTGTGTTGGTCCTCTAACGCAATGGGAATTTGATTATAGCCGGAGTAACCATCAAGAAAACAATAGTATTCATGACCGGCTAAGCGTTCGAGCATTTGATCAATGAAGGGAAGGGGAAAATGATCTTTTCTTGTTGCTGCATTGAGTTTTCGATAGTCGATGCAAACGCGCCATTTTGTTTTGACCTTTGTCGGAACAAGTTCGTTATTCTCATTTGTTGTCACAGTGATTCCAGACTTCTTTGGTACAACTTGTACCGGACTTACCCAAGTACTGTCAGAGATAGGGTAGACAATGTTATTGTCTAAACATTTGATAATTTCTTCCTTTACTACTTCTCTCATATTAGGGTTTAATCACCTTTGAGCTTCGCGAGTGGGTTTAGCCTCGTCGACTAAATGTATTCGATGTTCAATAATTGATGGACTAATTCCCTTAATGTCAGCGATTACCCATCCTATTGCCTCTTTATTTTCCCTTAAAATTTTCAAAAGTTTTTCTTCTTGGTCCTTAATGAGATCGGATGCCAAGATTACAGGGAAATTTTCCGAAGAATCTAAGTATGCGTACTTAAGATCGTTTGGAAGAGGTTTGAGGTCTAATTTAGGGCGTACTTCTTTTGTGGCTTCAGTAGACATCAACTGATTGAATTCTAGTGAATTATGAAAAGAGCATAGCATATCATTTAATTCATAAATGCATTCATCTTCGTGGAAGTTGGAATTAAAATGATCTAGGCGCATGCTAAGAGACTCCGTAGTATCACTAAAATCATTTTCAACAATTGTTTGGATCACGTCAACTTCTTCTGTTTCAAAATCCCTTGGTTGTCTGTTAAGATTGAAGATATTTAGTTCAATGGTTAGGTGCCCAAAGGAAAGTCGGAGTTGACCATTCCTACAATTTATGATAGCATTTGATGTTGCTAAAAATGGACGACCTAATATCAAAGGAATCTGACTATTGGGATTTGAGACAGGTGCAGTCTCTAGGACTATGAAATCGACTGGGAAATAGAATTGCTCGATTTGTATCAAAACATCTTCAACTGTGCCCAATGGTTTTTTGATAGACCGATCAGCTAGTTGAATTGTGATGTTTGTAGGTTTTAATTCCCCTAGTCCAAGTTGACAGTACACAGTATAAGGCAAAAGATTCACACTCGCTCCAAGATCGAGTAAGGCATGACTAATGTGAGTGTTACCGATTTTACAACCGATCGTAGGATAACCGGGGTCCTTATACTTGATTGGGGAGGGATTTGAAAGAACAGAGCTAGTGTTTGCAGTTAGAAATGCAGTCTTAGGAACGTTAGTGGCACGTTTTTGAGTACATAGCTCTTTCAGACATTTGGCATATTGAGGAATTTGCTCGATGGTATCAAGAAGTGGAATATTGACTCGAACTTGTTTGAAGATTTCAAGAATTTGGTCAAAATTAGCGGGCTTCTTCTTTTTGTTGAGTCTATGGGGAAATGGAGCAATAGGTTTATAGACTCGTTCGGAAGTTTTTTCATTCGAAGAAGAAGGTGTTATATTAGAGGGTGAAGATAAGGGAGCTGGAATGTTGGGGTTTCCAACATCAGAAGGTGAAGAGTGGTCGGGATTGCCAACCTTAGATGAAGAATTATAATTGTTTTGATTGACAACCGTGGTTGTCGACTGAGTTTCAGAATTTGGAACATGGGAAGATTTAAGAAGGATGTCGGGGTTGCCGACATGGTTGTCCACCTTCTTTCCAGACCTTAATGTGGTGACAGCATTAACCGAATTTACATCTTCGTTCTCACAAAGATTTACTCCTCGAGAGTTATACTTTGGGTTCACTTCGGTTTGACTAGGCAATTTACCTTTCTCATTGATTTTCATGAGATCCTTCATCATTATCAACATTTGTTCATTTTGTTTGGTGATTTGCTCAATTCTTGCATCTTGGTTGGTGATTTGTTCATTTTGTTTAGAGAGTTGTTTTTCCAATCGAGCAATTTCTTGTGAAGGCTGAGAAGGTTGGGTTGATGGATTGAAATTAGGATGCCTGTATGGTTGATTCGAAGGTTTTGTTTGAGGAGCGGGTTGAGAATTTTGAGAATTAGAGGTTGGGGCTCGATAATTCGGATTTGGTATCATTGGATACATATGTGATGGATTAGCCACGTTGTTAGGATTTGACCATGAAAAATTGGGATGATGCTTCCAATTAGGATTGTATGTGGATGAATAAGGACTATTTTGAGCTATAGCATTGATTTGGTCTTGTGTGTAGTAATGGGGTAGTCCTTCTCCTTCTTGAGAAGTTTGGGTATCTATAGGAAGATGTGATGGGTCAATGGCTTGTACTCCTCTATTTGGAGCACGAATTGGAACACGAATTGTTTCCCATTGCATATCCTTTTCCGAATACTCTTCTAAAAATTCCCAAGCTTCCTCGTCTGTTTTTGCCATGAATTCTCCTCCGCACATTGATTCGAGTTGGGATCTTGTTTGATAGTTAAGCCCTTCATAAACGATTTGGCACAAAACGTGTTTAGGGATTGCATGATGTGGGCAACTATATAACAATTGATTGAACCTTTCAAAAAAAATTTGAAAAAGTTTCTCCTTCATTTTGAGAGAATTGGTTGATTTCAGTTCGAATTTTAAGAGTTTTGTGGAAAGGAAAAAACTTTTTCAAAAATATAGTAACGAAATTGTCCCAACTCTTAATTGAATGTTTAGGAAGAGAATTAAGCCATCTCTTCGCACTTTCTAGAAGTGCGAATGGAATAAGTATTAGCTTGATGGATTCATTATAAAGTTGTTGCATTTTAGTTGTAGAAGCATATAACTCAAATTCACTAAGAAATTCATATGCATTTTCAGACCCAGTGAATTTTGGTACCCCTTGGATAAAAGAATGTTTTAGCTCAAAATTATTTCCTTCGGCAGGTGGAAATGAAATAACCGAAGGTTGAACAGTCCGTGTTGGATAGCATCGGTCTCTAAGGGATAATGGTCGGTTCTCATGAAATTCATTATTTCCAACATGTGATTTAGGTGATATTTTCGGTGAACTGTGTTGTGAACCGTGTTGTGAACCGTGATTGCTCATATTTGTTTGATTTGAAATTTCCGTTGATTTGTTTAATGAAATATTTTGGCTTTCTAAACGGTTAAAATTATTTCTTGCCCAAACGCGCACAAACAAATCAAGGTGTAACAGGCAAAAGTAAATTAAATCAATTTTCAGTTGGGCACCTATAGAGTTGAAAATTACTTACAGAGGTGTATGATAGCCCGTCCAATGCAGCTGAGTAGCGCTAGCGAATGGTTGAGATTTACCGAGTTGGAGCTGTCTGTGTTGAAATAAATGTTTGTTATCTGAGTTGAAGTTTTCTCCGTGCAGGTGAATGCTCGTGAAAGGCACAAAACTAAGCTGCTGACAGAAAATATATGAAAACAGTCACATGCAGAAAATTTAAAACATGCCCAATAAAATAAAGTTAAGTAGAATGAATGTGTTAAATGCAAAATGAAACTGCTATGACACTGCTATGTTACGTGAGTAAACGAATGTGTGCAAGCTCCTGTGTAGGAGATAGTTACGTGAATATGAAAACTAAACTAACTAATGCATGCAAGAATGTGAAAGTGGAACTGCAAGTAACCAAACTAACATACGTGAAAACAATGCAGTGAAAAAAAAATGTTTTTTTTTAATTAATTTATGCAAACTAACGTGAAAATGTGAAAGTGGAAGTGCAACTAAAAATGTGTACTGGCACAAGTGAATAACTGTGAAGACGTGGGGATTATGCAAACGTGAAAGCAAGATTGTGTGAGGTATGCGTGAAAGATTATGCGAAAATATGCAGATTATGTGAGGTATGCGTGAGATGCAGATTATGTAAGGTTGCGAAAGGAACCGAAAAACGAAAAAAAAAACGATTTTTTTTTTTGAAAACTAATGCAAAAAAATAAAATAAAATAAATTAACACGAATAGACTTAAAAACGAAAAATCGAAAATCTCAAAATAGCAACTCCCCGGCAACGGCGGCAAAAACTTGTTGCGACTTTTCTATTAATTAGAAAAGCACAAATTTTAATAAATTCTGCAAGCGCACAGGCGTGTAGTATGCAGGTCGAACACAGGGAATTGTATTTTAAAACAATTAAAATCCATAGTTAAATCTTAGGCGTGTTAAACGAATTCGACGGTGAATTTTGAAGAGAAAATAAAAACAATAATATACTCCGAATCGATTTCGAAACTATTCGAAATTGCAACCAAAATATAGAATTGTAAAAAAAATCAGAACAGAAATTGAAATTGCGGAAAAGAAGATAACGGAGCAAACAACTGAAATAATTATTAACGAACTGAAAAGAGTGCAGAAAATAACTAAGAACAAGAATAAATAAATTGCTAAATCTAATCAACAATCCTACGTATTCTGTTCGAAAATAAAAACGGTGCTGAATTTAAATCTAAACTTGAAGAAAAGTGATGAGGTAAGAGATGATTTCAAGGTGTTGTATAATGCTGTATATATAGGCTTTCAACCCCTAAAATCAGTCCATCTTTTTAGCAATAGGACCGGTTCTATTCTTAGTATTTGCCAAGATAATTGTACTGACTGGGTCCATTCCTTGAATTGGTGAAGAGTCAAGTTGCCACGTCATTGCTTGAAATACTTTTATATGTGAATTGGTCCAAATTCATACGTAGGCTACTTTTGAATGTGTCCCAATTTTCTTCATATCATGGCTATGTATTATGCTACTTTTTAGGAGGAACTGGTCCTTTGCTTGAATTAGTGAAAGAGAACATATATACGTCCACATCATTGCTTGAATTGGTCCATATTGCTTTGATTTATTTCAATGCTCAAAAAGTTGCACTCTTTGCTGCGTGATTTTTGAACCAATGGACGGAATAACCGATTAATTTCAACGTTGCACTTTGGAATCAATAATCTGCAAAACCACAACAAAATACCCATATAATACTGCTTTATTAAAATAAAAATATATGAAATAAACGGTTTAAATTGCAGAGAAATACGTTCATCAATTACTTTTCGAAATTTTGGGAAAAATTATAGACTTCAAGATTTTCATCACAAAATTCATAAGCTTTTTACAAAGGTATATATATATTTTCAAAACCAAGAATGTTGAACAAAATTTTTCAAAAGTGTACATGTTATGTATTCTCAAAAGTATACATCTATTTTTTAAAAACTAATTTATGCCACATCTTCTAAAATCGGGGTTTAGTCAACTGTCTAATGTCCATAGTGGACTTCACCTATTTATGTGGTAAATTTTTAGTTTCAATTTTTTTTTATTATAATACTAATCAGCATACAAGTTTGACTATAAATTTCAGCCTTTAAGGTACAGGGATGTTAACCATTGGCTATGAAACATCCGTTCCCTGTCCTCCACTCATTGAAATTTATTTCTCGAATTTTTTTTCAAGACTTACAGTCTTATTTCATTTCTTTTTAGTTGTCGATTAAATAAATTTTCTTAATCTATTTCTTAACTTCCAATGTCTACTATTTTCTTTTCTTTTGCATTATTTAACTGTCTTTCCTGAAATTTCCTTGTCTTATTGTTTTACCATAACATTGAAGTCCACATCGAAAACACATAAAAAGGAACATTTCATACAATTTCATATGCGCTTTTGCACTCCAATAAAGACAACTAATGCTTACAACCCAACCTAAAAAAACAACCGTTGAAAGTTGGCCTTTACCATCAACTAACACTAATGATGTTATGCCTCTATCACTTCTGACCTAAATGAACCATCCTTCTGCAATCCTCGTATCTTAAATTTTCTTCATGGCTTCTGATAGATAAGGTCTATTCATTACGTCCATTACATCTAATCCTGGAATAGTTATGCATCCCAACCCTGTAGTGGATAGGAAAAACAAACTATGCACATTTTTGAATAACTCATTGGCAACAAGCTTGGCGGAACGCACTTTGAGTCTACCAATATCCTCAATGTGTATTTTCCACCTCATAATCCTCTATTACCATCTTCTTTTAATCCAAATCCCTTGACAGTATTCTCAAATCTTAGCATTTATTTCCTTTATTTTTGACCCTTTATACGAGCATATCCTAGAACTCATAGAAGCATACTTTAATACCATTTATCATTCCTTTATAGGTTCTTCTTATTCTTGCACATATGTCTAACAAAATATTCCTAGGTTCTCACCATTATTCTTTACACTCTACGGGGATTCCATATTTCTATTCCATGAGTAATTATTGATATCTTCTTCATAGCCTTACGCTTCACCCCGTCTTATCTGAGCACTCATTCCCATATACTCCATATTAAAATTTTCATTTGGTCTTCGTCATTTTTCAAAAATTGAAAACACTAAATTTTTTATTATTAAGTTTTCCTTTCAAAAACTTATTTATTACACCAAACCAATTTTTAAAAATCACTTTACAATGTTTTTAGAACATCCTTTTATAATTGTTAACAACAAAACTAGAGTAGACAAGGACAAGTCTCATTCCAATATTTTCTTATCACCCTAGTTATCTCTACTTTCAACTCTAGCTGAGGTTCTACTAGCATATTAGGAGGACTTCTAATAGTATATTCCATTATTGCACTTACTATGAAAACTATCCAAAAGAAATTCTTTTAATTTCCTTTATTAGATTACTAGCACTATTTTTGATATAACCCCCTAAATTTATTCTAATTACTAACGTTATTTTATGTAAATTTCTAATATCGCTTTTATATTTTGCAATACTATTACTAGTTAACTTTTCTCTACCTCAACTACCCTTTATTCCAATTATTTTCTCTCAATTTATTATCTTCTTAATTGAACCATTGTAATGCATTCGCCTACAGCTTTGTTTTATAGTTTTAAATCATGTTTTTCCATACTATTAACCCTATTTCAAACTTATACCACTTCCTCTTATCCACCCCCAAAAATGTTTTACATAGACACCTACAAGTTATATCGCTCTACCATTTTTTTCTTTCAAAAGAAATAGCCTTTTACAAAATTTCCTTTACTAAATTTTGTATTTTAATAAATTTTAATTATATCTACACTTTTCTTTCTTTACAAAGAAATTAGCAAGCTATATGCGCTATATAACTTTTCAACCATCGGCTTTCGAAAAACCCATTTATTAAAAAAATCAATTTAACGAAATATTTATATTCTTACATACATTATAGAATACAATATTTGCTTACTTTTTCAAATATATTAATTATATATTATTCTCAACTTTTAAAACTATTTTATGCTAGATTGGACTCAAAGTGAATTTTTATTTGTTCTTTCTCTAGAAATTCTGCTCTTCAGCATGTGACTTATCTTCTTTCCAATATTAGAAGTTTGGCGATTACCTTGGAGGAATACTTCACACCTTTCTTCGAGAAGCCAACTGCTTTCGGATATCTACAACATATGGATTCTTACTTTCCCTTTATTTGGACCTACTGTGTATCAACAAATTCTAATCATACTTATCTACAACCATTGGATTATTCGGGATCGACTAGGGAGTCATGAACTACCCAGCTTTGGAGACTTTCCGTATGCAACTGATCCATTGTCAGAATTGTTAGGATTCAACGTATAATATACTTATATTTATAGGAAAAATATAAATATATTCACTCAAAGTTTACTAATTTTTCAAGACCGACTAATCTAAGCTCTGATACCAAGTTTAAAACCCACATCCAGCGGGCCTAAATTTCAACTAAATTGGAAACCTAAGTCCACCAAAGTATAGATCGTTGGTTTCATATCCTACAAATAAAACAAAAGAATGCATTTCAGAGCACTAACGATATAATTCACAGTGGAATAAAAAAATGTAATAAGTCACATAGCTATTGACCAAGATTTAACACTTCTAAAGTCTAGTGTCCTTGTCAAGACCGAACATGCCATAGGACTCTTACCTATCATTTAAGACATCCTGTGAGTTTTAATGAGGAGAGGGGTAAAAACAACATTCTGGGGATTGGTAAATTATACATTTGGTACATAACACTAGTTTATGTAGGTTGCCTTCTATCTCTTGTTATGTCTTTTACTATTTAATTATTCATCTTGACTTGCATACAATATATCCCATCTACCCGTTGTAGATTATAGCTACATGCATATAGGAATATAAGTACTATGGTCCCCCATTGGACCTAGATATCATCCTCACTAGTATCTCTCAATCATTACTCCGTCGGGATACATCGCCCTTGCCGTATCACAATCTTGTCATTATATAACTCAAGGGACTCCCATAGTGCCTAATGACGGCTTTTCAAAATATTATGTCCTACTCTATCTTGCTTTGGGGATTTACAACTTTTCTGCTTCCTATCGTTAACTCGGTTTCATGAATCACCCCAACCATTTTGAAAGAACTCTCTTTGAGTTAACTAGCCTTACCTTAATAAACAAACTAGCAAACAACTATGGTGGTGCATAACCCAACTAAATCTACCTTGATAGGAGACAAAGACCAGTTAGGTGCAACCCTATCTTTCTTATTGACCGCTAAGGATTGAGACGTTCTCTCCATATAAAACCCTACCCTTGGCTTTTGGTACCAGCTATGCATAGTGCCCGATCCTACTCACCATCCTATTTAGATTGCCTACTGCAATCATGGCAATACCCCCATCTTTCTATTTTTGAAGCAGACTTCACTATCTATTAGGGATATTCCTTCATCTATATGCAAGCGTGTACTCTCCATGGGTCCTATGGTTGGATATGTCCCAGATCAGTATAATGTTACACAACTGCTGGTAGCCTCTTGCATGGGGCGGACTTATATTATGTACTACTACTGACCTACTTAATGTCATTCTATTCATACTAAGTTATTTCCATACATATTTATTCCATGTCCGTCATAATGTATATTTGAATATACATATATTTAACTATTACTCTTCTTTACTTATAATTATGAATGTTTAATACATCTTACGTTTGATTTATTCTTATCATTTACTACTTTAATGCAATGGAATCTCCTGTTTCATTTTTAACCAATATTTCTCTTTGGTTGCTTGTTTTGACTTATTACTTCCATATTCGTTCACTTGTACCTTCTTTGTTTACCATTTGTTTCATACACCATCTTAAATTACATACCGTAGGTTCCTCATTTAAATTGTTTTTTATTATTTCCACTTACATTACTTTAGTTATACATAAGGACTTTAATACGTTAATGCATTGGAACTTTTTTCCCTTCAAAAGGAATTATTAACACTATATTTCTCCATGGATTACTTAAAAGAGGATTTTTGTTTGTGTGAAATTACAAGGAATTATACCATATTTTTTTATTGAAATAGACAATACAAAATATGGGGTTTCTCTTATTTTGTACATCCCTTTCTTTACAATTACATTCCTTATTATTTCAACGGATAGACCTTTATATTTAACTTGGATGATTCATGGATTGTTATATTACTATCCTTTTTCATTCCAGTGAATTAAAATATATCAAATCCCAACCTAATTACAATCAATCTTAATAATAGTCAAATCAAATCTGGAATACTAAACCGATTAGAAACAGTTATTTATCCCCAATATATTCGACAACAAATTTCATTAAATCTATTCCATAATCAATTTCATTAAATCTATTCCATAATCAAATTCGTTAAATCTATCCATAATCATTACTCATATACAATTTATTACCCAATTTGTTCTTTATCAATATGTGTATTCAATTAAAATTCCAAACTGAGACTTATATCTGTTTCTTTCGCATTTACAACAAAATATCCAAAACGATTTTAAACCTGAAAGAAATAGATTTAATGATATAAATCTTATCTTATTATAAAACATGTAACCTTGCTTTAGCTTTTCAATTCTCTGGATCTGGATACATTCCCTTTCTATTTTGACTCCCTCTTACATCAAATCCAAAATAATAGAATGGGTATACATCTCTTAAGACTATAGATCTTGGGAAAGAATTGAATAAAAATTTAAATTAAAGTTTTGATTTATGAATTTACCTTTGTTTCCATTCTAAATCGATCCTATTCTTCTAAACACTTTTTCTTGCTATTCTCCACTTATATATATAGATAATAGTTTTATCACCTTTAGAATTCTAGAAATTGTAGAGAAGAGAGAATGATAAAGCTCTACTCCTTGATGTAGAGAATATGAGAAGAGAAGTGAGAAACTTGACTTGTATTTATAGGAGTTTGGAGTTAACATGACGCATATTTACCCTAGAGAATGTTTAGTTCAATCTAGAACGAAACTTAATTACTTCGTTGTGAAGTAAAATAATTTGTTCCATCGGTGTTGTCTATTGTTTATTTTATAATCACACTTTAACACCAGCAAGAGTCGACCATGATATGTTTCAACGTTAATTAATTAGCGTCCTTTGGTTTCCAATGAAGATTACAATGTGATTTAACTAGATGATAGTTGGGATTTGAATCCAAGAAAAATCCTACCAAATAATGAAACCAAAAATCCTTATCCGCTTGCAACACTTGTACAAAAGGAACTAAAACTCCATCAACGACAATATTGTTAAACACATGGGGAATATAGGACCCTTCATTCTTTGGGAGTTTAGAGAATAAGGATGACCACTTTGGAGCTAAAATAGTATCTGTTTCATGAGAATAAGGTGAAACAATGGGAATCTGCACATTCATAAAAGGGACAGGGGCAAAACATGCCTCGGAGAAGTGGGACAGATATTGTTTAAATCAATCAATCAAATCAATATACAACAATAAATCAATTGCAATGCATAATCTTATATAACAAAACTAATACTTAGCAACGGATAATAAATAGTAAATATATATTTTAAGAATTAAGCAGACAATTTACTGCTCAAGTATAATATACTCTATACAATAAATAAATAATTTCTCATTTTTATATAAAATTAATCGATTATTGAATATCTGCTAATAATATTACAAAACTTAATTATTTCGGTCTCCAAAATGGTTAGTAAAACTAAATATAATGCATAAAAAAATTATTTCATAACTTACTATAATAAAATACTATCTTCAAGCAATATTATTCTATTCAAAACAATTTAATATTTCATAACATATTAGATATCAACTAGAAATAATATCATATTTTCTAGTTTTTTATATAGGAAGCTTATAGATTTATTTAAAATCAAAAGCTAAATATTTGAAATAATTTTTTTCCTTAATTAAGTTTACAATATTCAAAACACCTTTTTATTTGTGAATAATTGACTAATGTATGTTTGCGTGTTTATATATATTAAAATAAAATAGGAATACAAACACTCACACGAAGTTGCACACCCACGAGGCTGCATATATAAATATAAACACACAAGGTAAAAGTAGAACAACAATAATGCAAAGAATAAGGCAACAACAAAACATGTACAAAAATCTGGATCTTGTTGACGTTTCAGCCACCTGCTATGGTCGTTGTTTCGCTAATTCTCTAGCTCGTGTGTCTTCTTCATCAACAAGTTTTCCTGGCGCGATGTCCTATGATTCGGTTTTGCGTAAGCCTTTGGCTATCCCGTCTGCTACCATTGATTCACCTAGATCCTTGGAAAATATGGTGTGTGCCTTAATTTCTGACATTACGGTAAATGCTCGTGTCCCATTACTGGATTGCTTTGAATTAGGTGAGAATCCACTATCCAATCTCCTTAATTTTGTGATTGTTGCTTCACGTTGAGTTGAAACGGTCATTTGTTTGACGGATGGTAATAATTTGGTAGTTGATGTTGGACGTGATAATCCTCTTCAGGCTACCACTCCTATTATTTGAAACAACTCGTAAAATGTTTGTTCTAATGCTTCATTCAATAATAGTGATTGAATTGAATTATATGAATGATTCACCATTGATGTTGATTTAGTTTAATGATTTGGTATGATACGGTGATGACATCCTTCTATGTGGTTTTATGTTGTTTTATTCTGTGTGACAAGAAACTAGAATAAACAGATTAGTGATACTGTCGGGTATTGGACTTTCGATAACACTTTTCCTGTTATTCTTTGGACTCGTTATATAGAATATTGAAGGGAGAGAGTTGTGTGTGAGAACTGAATAAATGGACTAGTAACGCACAGTGGTATGGGACGGTGTTGTGATATTTATTTCGTTATTCTTTTGCTCATGAATGACAAAAAATGTACTGATATGAAAATTGATATTCGTCCTGGTGAATATATTATAGTCATGTGTTTACTTTTGTGGAGCCATGTGTCGGCGATTACATCGAGCCATGTATCGGCAATGTACAGAGCCTTGTTTGGGCAAATGTAATTAGCCGTGTGTCAGCATATGTATAGTGCCATGTGTTGGTCTATATGTAAGCCATGTGTTGGTCATTTTATGTAAACACTATATGTTTATCTACCTTGTGTCTTTTATGTTTCGACAGTAAACCAGATGGATAGCATCCACCCTAGCAGCCTGATCCTAGAGGTCGCACCCCTGATCCATGACACCATTGTTATTCTAGTATATTCGATGCGCATCACTGGATTGGGTTGCCTCTTGTGTCGCATAGGCCAGCGGTCAGTTACTGTTGATGCCAAAAATGAGCATCAACACCCAATAGAATCTAGTAGAGATTAAATGAAGAATGAAATTAAAACATAGCAGGAATTACAAATGAACACATGGAATTTTATAGTAGTTTGGCAATCTTAGCCTACGTCCACTTCAAAGTTTATTGATATTCCACTTGATTATGATTACAAGGTTGTTTGGATCAGTTGTAATCCATTAGTATAAAAGTGAAGAATAAAAATGGCAGAGCCTCGGTAGGGAAAGCAGAATCCCTTTTGTGACGCCATGCCTGTTGTATTTATAAAGGAAGACATGCACGGATCAGACTAGAATTTTGGCAGAAGGATCAGGAGACCATGACGAGGCCATCCAAAAATTTGCAGGCCCATTGGGGCCCATAATAAGGATCGGTACCAATCCTTATTAATCCATCCAAATGGGCTGCTATTCCTATAAGGGATGCCCTATGATGTTAGCTACTTGCTTCCCAAATTTCATGCAATTCCAACGTACGATGTAACGACCCTCAATTTTGGACGGTTTAAATCGATATTAAACCACACATGCCACACTCAGACCATTCAAAAGGGAGGATTGTTATGGGGTAAATAAGGAAATGAAAAGAAAAGAAAGAAAATAGAATACAGAATCTCACAGCGGAATGACAAAATATAATGATCAAATAAACAGTTCATAAAGTTGTTTTACAATTAACATTTGATTATACTTTTACAATACAGATTAGTGTTATATACAACAGGAATAAATAAATAAATAATGCAGCGGAACAACATGATGTAGTGGAATAAATATAACAATAGATAATTCACTAAATCTTCATCTTCATCCTCTAGAAATAAGGTCTTCAATACACTGAAAAGTTTAGACTGACCCGATCGTAATGAAAAGACAAAACACTCGAGTCAGAACTAAAAGATCTTATGTAAGTTAAATCAACAGTAAATAAATATGAGCATGAAGGCTTAAGGGATATTTATGGGGTTTTACATCTCTTATCCAGTGTCTAATTTGCGTGTAATAACTTAAGAGATGTTCAAGATTCCATCTCCTAAGGATCCGTTAAACTGTCTACATACGTAGTACAACACGCTATTATAATAGTGTCTATAGTAAAGTAAAGTTTAAAATAGCGTTAAGGCGTAACCCATATCCCCCTTAACACATTTTTATATATTCCCGTAGTCTGTAAAATACTGTAATTCCTCCGTAAACCGAAGGACTATCATAGGGCACTCCATAGGTACAGTACAAACCAAACTCGTAATGGGCGTGATAAGACATGTGACAAAGCACGTGAGGCAATCCCCAGGGTAGGATTCTACCATTTTACGGATCTAGACTAATGGTAACGCGTAGCAGCTACTATTGCTACCTCGGAACACACTACAAAATCAAATGAGGGGTGGCCACCAAATCAATCACAAAGTAATAAATATGGTATCAAAGAAATATGTTCGATTTGAGGTGCGACCTCACTTGGCTCGGCATGGCTCATGTTTTAACCACATCAAGCTGACTCGAGAGAGTCAAGGCTACATAAATACCTCATACAGAATCGTTCGTCAAACCATCCTACTCGTTCTGGAATCTCCACCACGTACACAGTTGTTAAAATGGTTTTCGGTATTGACAGAGAGTATAAAAATATCCGATCCCGATCTCTTTAACAACAAATGCTTATTTCAAAGCAGATGGTTCTTTTACATTTTTAAAACCAATTCATAATTGATATCAAAATATCATAATCGATTCAAACATTATCAGTTTCAAAATCATATTCAGTTTCGAAATCATATTCACTTTTGAAATCATATCGACAAAATAGGTTAAATCCTCATTTCAAAATCATCATATTTACTCAAATATGTTATTTCACTAGAAAATATCTTTTCAAATCCTAACTTAGGTTAAAATATCATTTAACCATATTCTCTTTTAAATCAAGGATTTAAATATATGCTATTTAACTTTGCACCATTAGAAAATTTAGAAATGTAGATAGTCATAAATAGTTTAAAATAGTTAAAACATTTTAAAATACTTTAAAATAGTTTAAATGGTTTAAAATAGTTTAAATTATATTGAAATAGCTTACATCTAATTAAAATGGTTTAAATAGTTTAAAATAGATTAAAATAGTTCAAAATAGGTTAAAATAGTTTAAAATAGGTTAAAATAGGTTAAAATAGATTTAAAATAGTTCAAATTAGATTAAAATAGTTTAAAATAGTTTAAAATAGTTTAAATATAAAATGGTTTGATTATTGAAATGGTTTATATAGTAAACATTTTTAAAATATAAATAAATTAGAATTTTAAATAATATATCTTTTAAACAGTTTATATTATAATAATAAATTTGAAATTAATATCAAATTAAACTATTTCTTACATTTCGACACATCTGGATTATATCCAGCTTTCAAATCAACAAATCCAATTTTGTCTTTCAATTCAGATTCTCATTTGAAACCATTTAATCAATATCGATTTCAAATCCATGTTCGAACTATAAATGTAAACTATTTCAAATTTAGTAGATTTCAAAGTTTAAATATTCAATTATTTCAATAACTCAATTTTGATAAATTTCATTTATACTTCAAATCCAACTTTAAAATTTTAATTTAAATTCTTTAACGATTCCTTTAAACGAATTCCAATTTTCACATTTAAAGCGTGGATTTTTGAAAATAATTAAGTTTACATGAACTTTATTTCAAAATATCATTTAACTGGATTCAAAATCTAAGGTTTTTAAAATCATTTAATTTAACTAATCCGGTGTCCGTATATAATTTTCTACCCTATGGTCAAGTGATATGAATATATATATCATTTCAACCCGCAATCTCGAATTAAAATTCAAAATCTATAAAATCGCTCGAGTTTATCATTTCAACCCATAACGATTTTTTCCTAATCTACAGATTGTTTGGGTATGTACCATTTCAACCCATAGTGACTTTCTAATAATAAACTAAGGGACTTGTAGTGTGATAACAATATATATATATATATACACACACACACCACACACACACACACACACACACAATAATAAACATAACATCCAGTCATCCAAATATCAACAATTAAACATCCATCACAATCACCATTCAAATCAACCAATAAATAACAACAATTAACTGATTATCATTAACAAGTAGTTAACTGGCAATTTAAATTCAATATCAAATTAAATGGCAATTAACTTCGAAAAAATTCAGAATTCAACTGGAATGACAATTTAAATATATCAAACAACAAACAACTTAAAATCACATCATAATTTAATTTAACCAACATAAGATAATTTAGTAGTTATGAGTGGGTTAAATCACTTACCTTTTGATTTCAAATCGATTAGAAGTCCAAATAAAGACCCAAAATTGAACGATCTCAAAATTCATCCAAACCAATTCCATGTCATTTGAAATTTCGATACGATCTTTATGGAAAAAACCGCATGTGAATTCCAGCTCATATGTAAATGTTATGTTGATTAAAACGATAGGAATATAAATTAAAATCAAAATGAACAAAACAAAAAAATAAGAAAAAGCCACGTCACCTTCTTTAAACGCACGCGAAACCCTCGATGCCTCAGCCCCATTTGAAACCCTAGAGCCACCATAACTCGACCAATTTTTGCCGACCACACGATCAACTACGGCCAGATATGCCATTACCAGTGGATGCGCCTTAGCTAGGTGCCCCTCCCATTCGAACGCCGCTGCCTCCGGTGGTCCCCCACACCACGCCACTGCCAACCAAATAATGCATAATTCTAGCAATTTCGAACACCAACTGTACGAGCGAACCATATAGATGAACTCCCCTCAACTCCCTTTACGCAACGTTGCCTCCCGATCCCTTTACGCAACGTTGCCTCTCGATCGTTGATCGAACGACGATCCACCATTGAAAAGAAAACATTAGCAATGGACGGCTGTTGCTTCTTTGCTGATTTCTGGCCAAATGATGCACCAAATTGAAAAACGAATTGCTGCGTTCACGCTATTTTTGTGTCAAATGTTATATACTAGTGGACATCCCAGTCAATAGGTATGCGCATTCATTTTTTATTAGTATTTGGAGTTTTGACATAGTGGTAATCTGTATGATTTATAGCCAAGTGTGTTAGGTAGAAAATGAAGAATTATATAGAAAAGTGATGAATTAAGAAAAATGTGAGGAATCAAAGAGAAAAGCTACAAAATTTGAACAGAAATCAAAGACTGGGTACTTACTCTTTACTGATAGTGTGAGTAAGGTATCTCCAATGTGATGAAGTCCTCAACTTCATAGTAGTCGTAGTAACAACAATTTTTTTCGTTATTTGCAGATGAAATGAAATAAAATTTGTATCATTTTGAATTTCAGACAATATCAACGTAAGTAGTTGTTACAGATGCAGAAAGTTTTCATGTTTGCATTACTCATTGATTATTACCCCTATAATAGGAGATCTCAAACCTCTCAATTCGCCAGATATTGGCTAACTCAGATAATTCCTATAATAGGAATTATAAATCTCAATTATTAACTCAAAACAATATACTAAAGTGGTTTCGATCATACAAGTCCGAAATTAACCGAAAGAGTAAACCCACATGTCTCATACCACGTGTTTTACTAAATCGTTTAATTCTCTTTCTTATATGTCCGAAAAGTTCAAAAACATGTATTATTATATAGAAAATAATTATTATAGAAAACGATATTTTAAAAATATTTTCGATAGATTACGCTCGTCGATAGCTTTACAATGATATATAATATGACATAGTTTTGAGGAGTTTGATTTTCGATTTGAATTTGAATTTGATTCAGGGTTTGTATTTGGAATTTAGTTTCTGCCATTGAAGAAAGGAACAGACAAAATTTGATGTACATATAGAATAAACTGAAAGACCGCTAGGCTTGAGAAGCACATAAATCTATTTATATAAACAAGGCCTAATAAGAATTGAATTGGTTCGAAACGACAATAAGACCCAAAAAGCCTGTTATGTTTCTGAAACAAAAGTGGGTCATCCAATATATCAAAATAGATGTTTTCGATATTTTTAAATTCAGTGGAAGTAGTTTCAAGTCCTAATTCCATTATATGAAGAAGCTGTCTTTTAAAATTAGCTTAATCTAAATTAAATTCATTAAATTGATTTCTATGCATTTCGAGCCCGCACGATCAAACGACAAGTTCGATCGCTACGAACTCGAAATCCTACAACAATTCATTGTTATGGATCCGATGAAACTGGTTTCGTCAAAATCCAAGATAGTGGCCAAAATGGCTATTTTCATGATTATTAGATGAATTATTATTAAATTTATTTTATCACTTCTCAAATTTTAATTTAATAACTAACAATTTTTATCATTTTTGCTTACCTAGTAATTTAAAATCTTTTAAAATAAATTTCCATGTCAAAACCAATGTTAAATATTGCACTAACGAAGGTGTTCAATTTCAATTGCAATAAATTCATTGATTAATTTAAAAATCCAATAAGTTCATTTATTTTCTTTTTTAACTTCTTATTCAATCAATTATCACTTTATGGATATGATTAACATTGTTTTACCATTTATTGCATCAATATTCTATAGTAACCATTTTACTTCGTATTAACTACAAAGAAAAATAAGATTAATTGCGATTGATTTCCAATTTAATTTCAATGGATTAAATAAATAGGTGATAAATGACAAGTGTTACCTTTTACTTAATTTAATCACATTTATATGTTTATTATCAACAAAACGTTATGACTATTCACACAGCACTGATTATATTCAATTTCCATTAATTACATATAATTCCCCTTTTTAATATAACATTTAATTCATTTCCTTATTTCAATTTATCACTAAACTAACTTTACAATTATTTCAATTACTTGATATTACATTCAAATAGTCATCGATTACCTTAAATTAACATTATTGAATTTCATTCTAATTGTTTTCTTATTAACAATTCTTTAATTTCTTTCAATATTAAATCCAAAATCTTATTTAGTTATCAAAAATTATGGGTCGTTACATATGGTTTGTGAGATATCGCTTTTTCCATGTAGTATTGTTTTTTGAATTCTAATTTCTGTCGATCCCTCTAGAGGGATAGGTACTGACCCCTCCGATCTCTTCCAAATGCCATGTGATCCTTACAGGAGCTTCTCCATGTTGTATTACGCTTAGCCTCCAAGTTTTATGTTGATGGCATCTGTAGATTTTGAGTTATTGACGGATCATTGTTGCAATATATCGTGAAACCTGAATATGGACGATCCCTTTTATACTGATCCCTTATATACTGATCGCTTTTAATAGAGGAAGTAATTTTCCCATTACTTGAGCATACGAACTCCAAATGACTTGAAACTTCAAATGTAGCCTCATGGGGCCTTCCTTGTCACTCTATAATGAATTTATGAAGTTTGGGACAAAAATTAAGGATATGTACCGATACCCAAGGGAAAAGGATATGCGCTAATCCCTCGTCTAGAGGAGGCATTATTTCATACTTAGAATATTCTGGAGAACCTATCTCTTAGTCTTGGTTGATCGTCGCTTCATATCATTACCTGCACTTGATCTCTGAGCCTAATAATCATCTCTCCAGGCTATCTTTCTCGATGATCATCTAGTTTAACTTGCCCAGTCGGTTTGAATATAACCGGCATAAAAGGCCAGATAACAGTTACCATAGGGGCATATATCACTAATCATAGTCGAAGAGGCTACGCGTAGTCAAGCCTATGGTGGATCATTATCACGATATTGAGGGAAGAGGTCATGGTACTTGATGACCGTAGGAGCCGTGCTGGATGACATGTGTGCCGTGTTCACTAGTTTGGTTTTGGTGTGTGATAAATGACATACACAATGGTGAGATTATACTTGCAACTCTGTTCAGAGTATGACCAATCATGTATCCTTCTCGGTCATGTGTCGTCAACCAAACTTTCATTGGTGTGTGTCTCCAATCGTTCTTATTTGGCACATATTGCCATTATCTATTATGCAGACCCGTGAATGCCTTTTTACATATTTATTTTTGGGCATTGTTGTGTGCTATCCCAATTTATCTGATGATTTCTTATATTATGATGATTTATTTGTGAGAATGATTCACTTATTTGATATCGATTTTTGTGATTCCTATTAATTGGATTTTATGGGTGACGATGCTTTTCTGTATAG
Source organism: Allium cepa (assembly GCA_030765085.1). Taxonomy (NCBI): domain Eukaryota; kingdom Viridiplantae; phylum Streptophyta; class Magnoliopsida; order Asparagales; family Amaryllidaceae; genus Allium; species Allium cepa. Next base: position 860,240,539 of record CM060940.1, read on the forward strand.
TTTGTAGATGTTTTTTTTGAGATATTTGAGGGATTTTATGTTTTAATCATTATACTTCTCATATTATCATTGTATGTTATTAATACTTATCATTATAGATATAGTCTGACCCATGTATTATTTATAATACTCGGGTAAGTCCAAGACATTTTATGTTCAGGGATGAGATGACCGGTTTGTGGATGATTGGGCGTAGATCGAGGCTAGGAATTTATTACATATTATTTAGTTTCATGTATTGGAATGTTTGATGACAATATATGTTGATGTACCTTTTGGACCTATGTATATATTAACCCACCTTTTGGCAAGGCAACACACATGCAGAATTAACCCGGCAGACTACATGATCATCAAGGCAGAAAGCCCGAAAAGATGGATACCGAGATTTGAGATCAATGGTGAACAAGAATATGGATAATAGTCATACAGATTTATGCAAATAACATTCTGGAATTTGTAGGTATGAATTTCACACTTCAACTGAAAAAACGATCGGGTGTGATTGTTTTTCACATGAACCGGCTATGACCCTTCTCTAATATGGACCAGCAATGATCGTCTCCATCATGGATAGGTTATGATTCATCTCCATAATGGATTGGCTATGATCCATCCCAAATATGGATTGGATATGGAACATCTCCATTATGGACTGCGTGAATCGATATGGATATGGATCGCATGGATTGACGGTACACATAAACGATGTTCGATCGATCAACTCAAAATCCAGAAGTCAACTATGCATAAAAACTTGGGAATAGAAAGATATTACATGGTGGCTCCCACAATATCGATCGTATGTGAAAAGAAGTAAGAAAAATGATCGGCACCGATTGTTATTTTGATGGAAGTAGGACCCATGATAGATAGGGTAATCTTGTCTAGATCTGAAGACTCCACTATTGAAATTTCATGAAGATATTTCTCCGTCTTTCCCTATAAATACAAGCTTCATGGTTCATTTAAAGGATCTTTTTTCTGGCTGGCTCTTCTTCTTCTCCACTATCCCCTTTTCCTCCATTACTTTTCTAAGGAAAAAGACAACTGTATTTGTAATCCTACAGTATAAATAAAAGATTATTGGAGTGGATGTGGGCTAGAGTTTGCCGAACCACTATAAAACTATCGTGTTCATTTACTTTTCTGCAATTTATTCTTTAATTGGTGTTCTTATCTCTATTTGGATATTGGTATTTTCATATTCAATTGGGTGTTGTGGCCATTTTTGACTCCAACATTTTGGTGCTTTCATTCAGAAAGCTAACCCTTGCAGATTTGGAGTTTAGATTTGGAATCAACTAAATAGCTTAGGTCTATAGCACTGGTTAGACAATCAACAAGGAGAGCGCTACCGGAAAGGAGCCATCATTAAGGGAGTCAAAAGGCTTCCTTTGGAGCTAGAGCTAATCAAACATCTATCTACATCACCAGTGATGAAATGGGAAACAATGATGGATGCTATGCATGAAAGGATGCTGAAGAGACAGGAAGAGATGGTGCAAAATCTACTCTGGCATTGAACAAGATGGAGCACAAAACTAAGGCATAAAGTAGCGGGAAATGCTAGAAATATGGATTAGGAATTTGGAATAGCAGGAGCTATGGAAAACTAGAATTGGGATAATGCAAATGATGCAGCTGGACTAAAGAACAAAGTGGAGCAGCCGGGAGCACCTCCTGGTCAACAAGGAATGATCGGCCCCAATCGATCCATAAGGATTAGTGCCAATCGATCTAGACTCTAGGGCATGCCTTCGGGTCAAGCTGGATCAATTGGAGGCATGGTACTGGATGGTGCCATGCAGTTTGGTGGCAATCGTAATTTGGATGCTTATCTGGAGGAGTATGTTCCAGAATTCCCTCATGGACTCGCGGGGCAGTTTGGAAACGATGATAGGAGACTACCGCTGGATAACAGTGATAGGTTTGTAGAGATGATCAAGTGAGCTATGTTGGAAGATTAGTGGACTAGGATATAGAGGACGTATATAAAAGTCCATTCACTCATAATATCATGAATGTTAGGGATCCGTGGGAGTTTAAACTACCAACGTTGGAAGTATACGATGAAAAGTCGGACCCAACTATGCATATGATGAGATATATACGTCACATTGAAGTACAAGGACATCAGAGGAAGTCATAGCACGATGCTTTTCACTGTATTTAACAAATATAGTCGCGTTATGGTTTAGACGGTTGGAAAGCGTTTTTGGCACATGGACAGAATTGATCGAAAGATTCATTAGGCAGTTCAGGGTTCGCATTTTGAGACCTAAAAATATGATGGGTCTGGAAAAAATGAAACAGAATATCGAAGAATCTCTATAGATTTTTCTAACATGATTTAATTTTGCGGCAGCATCAGTGATCGGCCAGATCCATCCATGGTTCTTATGGCATATGTATCAAGAATTGTCGATGGCACGGATTTCAAGGATTCATTGGCACGGGATCCACCAATGGATCTCGAGGAGTTTTATCATGAAGCAAAAAGGTTCCTGTGGCAGGATGTTGCACGAGCTGATAAACCAGAGGTAAACACTATGCAAAGCGGAAGATCATCAGGAGAAGCAAATAAGAATGATAAAAGCAAATGGAAACTGGATGAAGAATATGATGGGATGAAAAGGCGGTGGAAAGAGGGGGAGCCAAAGTTCTCCTCCTACTTGGATTTGATGGAAAGCCTAGAACAGATTTATCTGGATGCTAGAGGGTAACTCCCATATCGGAAACTGACAAGGAGAGATCCCGCGGAGTGGGATTGTCTGGAAAGTACTGTATGTTCCACAAACTGAACCGGCACACCATCGATGAATGCAAGCATTTAAATGATATGATTAAGGAGAACGTCAGGAATGGAAGACAACCGCAGTATGTAAGGAATCGAACAATGACGGTGGAATAGGAGCAGCCACCACTCGGATCGAATGGAAATAGGAATGGCTCTGAATCGGGGTCATGGATCGTCATCAACTATTCAAGATGGGAAGGGCCAAGATTAGGACTTGGATTCTAGCCATAATAATAATAATAATAAGCTCTATAATAAGGTTGTTAAGTCACTTACATATGTAGGGATCGAGGACGGTCCCTAGGCATGCTCTAAGATGATGATGAACTGTCATGCTTGAAAAGGAACCCATTGGCTTATTTAAAATTTTGAATTTTTGGATTTACGAACTCTTATTTATTAGGTTTATGATTTACAATACTATGATAATAGAACATGATGCTATTATTGTCCCAACAGGAGTGATGGTGTGGTGTCTGCAAGGTGCGAGTCCCTTCGTCGGAGAGCGACAAAATGGACTCATACATGGATTACATCCTCGACCAGAGAGACGAGGCTGGGGAATAAAACGTAACTGGACATCAGGTATGGATTTCATCTGGCAAGGAGTAGATTGCTTAGCCGGAGAGCGACAGGATCGGCCTACTCAGGTCATCGAGAATGAATTATGCTTGGCAAGGGTCTGGAGAGACCATGATCGGCCTAGGAGTTAGGTCAAGACATCAATTAATATTTAGGGACACTGGACCGGAGTACATAATGTAATGTCACTTCGTCGAAGAGTGACAGGATCATATTTCTTGATCGTTGAGTATGGATTCTGCTCGACAAGGGCCCAGAGTGGTCACGGATTTGGAAATCAGCTTCAAATAGCTATGGATTTGGACAGGGACCCGGAGCGGTGATAGATTTGGATATGAACCTAGAGTATCTCGAATTTGGCTAACGACCCGGTGGGGTTGAGGATTTGGATAAAATGATCCGGAGAGATCGTGGTTTTGCAATGGATATGGATTTGAATAAAACAATTTAGAGAGATCGTGGATTTGGAATTGGATATCGAATCGGAATGTCATGAATTTCACTATCGATCTGAAGGGATCATGGTTTTGGATTGGCAATGGATTGGATTTGGATTGGATAATATGGATATTGATGGATTATAGACTTCGAATTTTGGATTTATGGTAATTCAAGACACACCTTCCAATCGCAGGGCGTGTTTTGGGGGGCAAAGTTTTAACCCAGCTTTTGGCAAGGTAGCACACAGGTGGATTTAACCCAATGGACTTCTTGATCGTCAAGGTAGAAAGCCTGAAGAGATGGTTACCTGATGGGAGATTGATTATGGATAAAAATATAGACGATGGTCATACAGATTCATGCAAATAGCATTTTGGAATTGACAAAGTATGAATTTCACATTTCAAGAAAAACGATCGGGTACGATCGTTTTTCACAATGGATCGGCTATGATTCTTCTCCAATATGGATTAATAATGATCCATCTCCATTGTGGATAGGCTATGATCCATCTCCAAAATGGATCGGCTATGATCCATCCCTAATATGGATCGAATATGAAACATCTTTATTATGGATCGGCGTGAATCGATATGGATACAGGCCACTTCGATTGACATAAAATCAATGATAATCGATCAATAACTCAAAATCCAAAAGTCAACTAGGCACAAAACTTTGGGAACAGCAAGATATTACATAGTGGGACCCACCATATCGATCACACCTAAAAATGAGTAATAAGAACGATCAGCGCTGATTGTTATTTTAATGGAAGTGGGGCCCGCGATCGATAGGGTGACCTCGTCTGGATCTAGAGACTCCGCTGCCGAAATTTCAATGATATTTCGTCGTCTTTGCCGATAAATAAAAGCTTCATGGTTCCTTTAAAGGATCTTTTTTCGACTGACTTTTCATCTTCACTATCTTCTTTTTCTCCATTATTTTTCTAAGACAAAGACAACTATACTTGTAACCTTACAGTATAAATAAAAGATTATTGGACTGGATGTAGGCCAAAGTTTGTCGAACTACTATAAAACTTGCGTGTTCATTTACTTTTCTGCAACCAATTCTATGATCAGTGTTCTTATCTCTATTTGGATATTGGCGCTTTCATGTTCAATCAGGTGTTGGTGGCCATTTTTGACTCTTATTGTATACATTTCTGTTATTTATTATCGTAATGTTTATTAACTCTGTATTCTCTTATTATTATTTATACATTTTGTATTGTTATATCGTGGAGACACACATGTTTATTACTTTGCACCGAGGCCGAGTACAAATATAGTAAGTTATATTGATATCTGAGATATGTACTTGTGTTGGTCTAAGGGAAAAATCACAAAGGATCCCCACATCACTTTGTTGTTTGTATTACTCGATAGAATTACTTAGTAATACTCTTGGGTAGTATGGGTATAGAAGGCGGGACATTGCAATTACCCTACAGATAGATATACTAAGAGAAGTATAATAAATACGTAAGACATAATACTTATCTTAAATGCTTAGTGCTCATATATTATTATTGTAAACCTTGAGGTTTTCATTCACCAAACAATGTTGTTTTGATTCCCTCCTCATTACAACCTACATGTTAGATATAGAAGATGGTGGAGAATTCGTGGGGATTTACCTATTATAGTTATCTATTTATGTTGTTATGATGTATCCAAATTATGTAACAGACGTGCTTTATACACTATTATGACATTATACTCCTGTGATTTGGCTTTATGAGATGGGTACTTAATTTTAATATTATATTTTACTCCTTCTGCTGTTAGACTCGAAAAGCTTAGATAAATAGCTCTTCATATTGTTTTTTAATCAATTACACCAAACAAAACCAACGCTGGAATCGACCTAATGTTCAACTGACTTTTATTGGGCCAAAAATCTGGCCCATTTCAGAGAGGGCTATTACACCTATAGTTCCTCAATCATGCAACAAACTATAGTATATAAAAAACACTCACTCAATAAAGGGTGCAATTGAACCATAGATCAACTCCATCCGCAAATCACAACATGTATCCCAATAACCCAAACGCAATCGCCCATAGTGGAAATACACAATAGAAGTTAGGTTGGTTCAAACATGCATGCATAATAACAATATACATAATCAAAAATCAACGTAGCTCATTCAAGTAAAGCATGCACATGTCCTAAAAATGGTAATCATCACATCATCATACTAACAAATAACACATGCTTACTAATCCCTACACCGATTACTCTTCCACTATAATATGTATATCTTTCAACCTATCGAAGAACTTCCTCATAGTCTCATTCTTATAAGAATCGGTGTACCTCTCATGTGTAGACCTTCCAAAATCATATATGTGCCCACTTATAGCTACATCCTTAAAATAAATTGCAATTGCATTAACCCTTTATTTCCAGTCCCTCTCATATAGTCGAGAAATTTAACAACCTCCCTACACCTAAGGTGCAGAACGGTAGTCAAAGGAAAGAAAAATAAATAAGATAAAGAAATAAAAGAGAAAAAATGTAAAATGAAGAGAAAGGAAGCATCAACTAACCAAATTTCATGTCACATATCTCACATCACATCAGAGTAAATATAATAATCAATACATGTATAAAATAGTAGAGATAGTAATAATAATATGAAATAATCATCTGAATAAAGATCCACAATTTATACAACACAATAATATAGTTTATACAACAGGAACGTAAACTTAACTAGTACGCAGTCTCATAATAGTAAATCAACATCGTCAAGGCTCTACAGTATCACACAATGGAAATATAATAACATATGCACATATAAGTATAGTAAACGTCACCTCCTATCGGTCCACCTGTAGAACTCCATAATCATCCACTTGCTCTCAATCTACTCATTTAAGAGTACCAAAGATAATAAGAAGCAAAGCATAAAACCTTGAGTCAGACAATAATCAGGTGTAAGCGATATCAAATCTCAAAATACTATAAAACTCGATAATATACAGAACAAAGGGTATATAAACCATACCTGACCTATCCCTACAACCATAGAGTTGGCATATAAATATAAATAATATGCTACCCTTTAAATTAGAAAAAGGATATACCATACTCAGTATCCGTCGGGATACCTAGGTGTCTCCACCTATAGTCCCTACTCCATACTAAGTAAACTTCAGATGTTTAAGTATCTTCATCCATACCTACTCCATACTAAGTCAAGTCAGGGTATCAAAGTATCCCTACCACAATACCTACCTAGCGTGACATCCCTAGGATGACAGGTGACTAGTGAGAAACCATAACAAATATAGCATTCATCAAACTATACTAATTGTCATCCAATATGCTAGATATATGATGACTCATATAACCCTCTGCAACTGTCAAGGACTAGTAGGAATCCCGTTCTTGGTTGCGTTCCGCCGTACTTTAAGGTCCGAAACCCTACACAGTTGTCTCCTATCGTACCACCGTAAAGTCTAGCAATAGATCCTCTCGAAGCAGTCCAGGATACACAACTGGCGCTACCATCTCTCGGGTGACCCTGCATATAGTACTCCTACTAGAACACAACCAATACACTCCGAGTCATCGACGATCCCTAGGCACAAATACATCAATCGAGCCCTACTCATCGATATGGGTTCGAACTCTACTAGCTCACTACGGTTTCTGGGCATGAGCCCTAACACTAAAACCAGTCCACTATCCACAACATTACTCCAATCTAAGCTGCCATCCTTGATCCTGCTCTCCGCCTAAGCCCTCATCAAAGAACCCTACTATCATGATATCCAAAGCCCGAGGTCTAGCATGATTCATACAGTCCTGATACTATCATCTTGGAGCCTACTCCATACACCATCAAGTCATTATCCATGGTATCTTACTACAAGGTCGAAGCACCACATCCTTGCCTCACCATCAAAACCACCAGGTCGAAGCACCACATCCTTGCCTCACCATCAAAACCACCAGGTCGAAGCACCATATCACTGCCTCACTATCAATATCACTCATCGTAGGTTAATTATATCCAATCTCTAAACCAGTCATATGAACAAACCATCATGTCGTGCACCGTCATATCTCATCAACATACAAGCTACATGTTGGCCAAATCGCCAATCGACAATAGTGGAGGACATTGACCACTCTACTGTTGTCAATACCATGCACCTTGGTCTTCTACTTAACTGAAAGGTTATGTGTAGACCAAACGAAATGTCTAGCATCCATTCTGGAACCCAGATCCGTCGGCACGTATCCCAAACCCTCTTCTATAGCTCATCTCTTTCATTAGATTTTTTCATATGCGGAACTCCAACATACAAGATGCTATCTAAAAACAAATCACCGCTAATTGTCGTTTTCAACCAAAACAGCCAAATAACAAACAATCAAACATACATCCAAACATCCATACATCCAAACAAAACCACATACATACAACATAAACAATCCATCCATAATCAAATAATAGCTCTAATTTAATAGTTTCCCAACTGTGGCACGTCCATGGAAAATATATGATATTCTCTATAAATCATATTAAAATAATTTTATTTTCTTTTATAAAAATATACCTGCGATATAAGTATAGGAAAATCATATTTAAAAACCAAAAATCATTCCCGAACTTCAATCTAATACTATACAACCAATCATAATATGGTGAGAGACAATATCACCCACCTCAGCCAAATCTGTCCAAACATTTTCCAAAATGTTGGCCTCGACATCACGAGCGCAATGCATTAAACCACATTCAAAATAGACCCCGTATGCAAAAGATATAGTCAAAATAAGAATCGATATTCTTCAAATAATTAATTAACAAATTTAAATCACTAATTACCATCATTATCTCACTAATCCTTCTTGCTCTTTTATTTCAATTTCCTGTACATGTGCATGAGTATATGCAAACCATGGTCGCATCTTGGATCGTTTATTTCTTGGCCGATAGTCGATAAAATCAAGATCTGCCTTCACCGAATTGCTTCTCTTCCAAATCTCTACACCATAGACTTATCACCATCTCGATCGCATGGCATATGTAATTCACGACCTGATGCTAGCATTTATCCATGTTATCTAATACGTTTTTCTCTACTTGACTGGTCGCCATCAAATCGAAGCCAAAAGCTCCCCTTCACGCGAGAATTACACTGCAAATCTTGGATTCGCCTATCATTGCTCCAAGGTCGAGCAAGTCAAACCTTAGTTAGCCGTGGTTGGGTAGATCTCGATCAATGATAATTGCACCCTAAATCGAGCACATGAGATTGAAGCTCTCATCGATACGAACACAATGGATCAAACGTGATGATTTTTAGTTGACGGATTTGGAGAATTTAATTTTTGAAGAGAAGGATTTGTGTTCGGCCATGAATTTTCTTCCCAGGCAAGAATAGTGGAATGATAAAATAGATTTGGAGGGAGATTAATTTGATTTAGGTATTTATAATATTTTATGTTCCATTTATTTAATTCTCAATGTAATGGAAGTACGGTTCGAGTTTGTACGATCACACGACGTGTTTAATCTTCATGAAACTCTTTTGCACCCATCACCTTATTTTTTCGGATCCAACAGTACTAATCTCGTCGCTGTCTGAGACTACACTTGGAATGTGAAATTCGCATATTTTGAGATCGTTTCAACAATTGGATTGTCCGATCTCCAAATATAGCAATCCTTATACTCATTTTAATTCGCAACATCAATCCGAACTCAACGGAAGTGGTCTCGAGTCCTGATTCGGTCGTATGCGAGAAATTGCATTTTCGAGCCTTCATTTAATTAACGATTAAATATTAAATAAATGCTTAAATATCCGATCGTTAAAAATACAGGTCATTACATTCCCTCCTCCTTAAAGAATTTCATCCTTGAATTGATAGAGTAAAGAGAAAATCTCCTAACCCATCAGCCTCAAAAACCTGTATTCCGGGAAAATTCGGATGAACCTCCTTTGGACGACTAAGTCCAAAAAACTCTACTACAACTAAGATATGTATACAACTCATATCTTCAATTATACTAGATCATCTACAACAATCATCAAACAAGAATGCTATAACAAGTAATAACTATCCCGCATGCCTAACAACCATACAACATAAACTATCATCTCAAATGCTAATAATCAAATCAAACATGCATATATAAGACCTAACACCCAAAAATATCATACATGCCTATCCTAGAATGCGGAATACTAAACCATCTAGTATTAACATCTAATATGGTATCCATAATGAAAGCCAATGATGAAAAAAAAATCCCATCGTCTAAAGAGCTCTGGACCAATGGTTCTCATGCTCCCCACAGTCTACCTTACCCTACCACCTTCGTTTTCATTCCAATAAACCCTACTACTCCTTCGACTTCCTCCTAACCTGATTCATATTACATCTAATGGCATGAATAAGCTTATGAGGTCTCCATGTCTATGGTTCAGTCTCGATATCATCTAATCCATTTAGTGCCAAATATCTAAGCGCCTCTTGTAAGTTCTTTAAAAAACCATTATTGAACAATGGGTCGTAGCCACTAATACTGCTCTTAGCACATAATGGAATCACACAAACCACCCCTTAAACAACATAACAAAAATGGTGTCGTACTAGTGGACTTAAGGAATATAAATCTAGTCATCTGTCAACCAATCGACCGTGACTCAAATGCTATCTCTCTATCCTTAGTCATCGACAGTCCTTTGTTGTAGTTTCAGAACATTTGTTCTCACTACTCGAGAATAAATAATCTCTATTGAATTAATAGTGTTTGGTCGAGTCTGCACTGCGTCATCTCATCTGACACTCTTCTAATTTAGTCATGATCTCCACTAGTCAAGCTTAATGCCTTTGACAAGTCCCAATCAACTAAATCAAAGTAGGTTTGATGGTCAAACTAGCCATCACTCGCGGCCAAAGTTCATTAGGTCCTGGAGTCATAACCAGTGATAAGCTCGAGCAATAGCCACTCTAGGAATATCGCTCCTAAACTAGTACATCTCCACTCGAATACCAACCATTGCATTTCCCATCAAACATCTAAGAAATGTCAAAACCATAGGAGGCTAAGAACTCCAATCAATGCTATAAGCGAAGGTCAAGATCCTCTCAGAGAAGAGATACTATAATGACGTGGAATCACTGAATAGATTGAATTCCTCTTCTAATGGACAGTGCCTCTATATCCCCAAAGCGAACTCTATCGCCTCCAACTCCAAACCAAGAGTTGGATATTACCTCTCGACATCACTACCATACATAGTTATGTACCACATGCAAGTGCATATTATCGTCTCTTCATTCTTGCTCGGAATAGTACCATCAATGTACTCATCAACCTCTCGGTTACACTCACTGATGCATGTCTACACCTCACGTATCAAACAAAATTTTGATCCTCTCTCATACAATAGGTCAATGATACTGCTATCTTAGGTCTATCTAGATTCCGGGTTGTCGTAACTAAATGATCAATAGCACTATCCTACTATGACACAATATGACCCAAGCATCTCACTCCTCTCCTTCAGGAGTGATACCATCAAAATCTTATCACTAATTTTGTCTTATGTTCCCTTTCCTTCCCTAGGTGGACGAAAGTATCATCAAAAAACACAAGTACAACCTACTCAAGTGACCACTCTAATCACGGTCCATGAGATCCACGACATATGCTGACACATTGGTTTGCCTGAACGGCATAACCAACCTAAAATCAAGGTAGTGTGTGAAACATTATAGTCGACACACTCACCAAAATTACTCTTAGTTGGTGTGACCTCACTGTAGAGTCCCATTCTCATGCTATAGAGCTGATCGAATAAGTCATCAACATATGAGAGTACGAACATGCTCATCATCTCATCCAGCTCACAGCAACCAACAAAACAACTCCAAAGAGCCATCTGTCCTACTGACGAACACAACCGGTGCATCCTACCCAAAATATACGCCCATGGATGAACCATCACCTAAAAAGGTCCTGCTTGCACCTCTAATCTCCTAAGCTGTTTGGACACCGTATGCCTTAAAGGAAAATCTACTGGTCCAACTCCTCTGACCAGATTGATACGAAATCTGTCTACATATGGTGGAAGTCTGGTCACCTCCTCGAGTATCTTGGGACACACTCCAACTACATTCATAGATGATTCCTATCGTGTGGATTATCGAGCGAATATACAAGGCTCATCTACTGGCAACCAACCACTACCATTCACTCCTCCACAACCCTGATCATCATCAACAGCCTCTCTTAGTCCACCACTATACCGTATCCCATTCAACCAGTCCATTCTTAAAATATAATACCAATCCAACTAAACCCCAAACAATCAATGCCTAACAAAAAACAAACAACCATGGCTTGATATGGCAAGGTCTCAATAAACCACGTATACCTTGGGTGAGCCCCTAACTAGGTCTTTCATGATCAAAATATGTAATTATCTCGAGTCTCTATCCTAATATCTAACCATCGGGTCTAGATATGAAGGAATAAGAAACCTCGAAGACAAATAAAACACGTGTGGAACCATCATATGTGGAAAACATATCTCAAACGGTGATGCCATTTCCTTTCTATTTAATCATTGGAGCAATCAATGAAACTAGAAAGGAAATCAATACATATGCTTCTCGATTTGTCTCTACTCAACAAATATGGGATAACTCTTTAATACTGGGTACTTCGCGAACATTCTCTTGAATCCCTCCTCAATGTGAAGAATCAATCGTCTCCTAAGATGATCTGATCTCTCTACCCAAAGATAAACTTCAATCCTTTCTGTATTGAGTATCAACGGGAATGGACTGCACCTCGATATTATATCGAATTCGACACGTACTCCAACATTGACATATCATCGTACTATGGAACAACGAACTCCCTGACCATCCCCAACTTCAGAAAAGTCAAGATAAATCTTTTTCAACCAAACGATGAAATTGGTCCTTGGGAATCAAAGCTACGAAAACATTCCACTAGTTCATTGTCTGTCCCTAGATTAATCTAGAGGCTAACTTCTACCTCATGCATCTTTTAACTTCAAGTCAACTAAGATCCTTTCGTAAGAAACCAACCAAACTTGCCTCCTAGTAGCTAATTCTGTTCCAAGGAAAGGCCTGCCTACTAGACCCTCCTAGTCTACATACAGCTTGGCAAAGTCGACTCTAACCATTGGTGCTTGAGCATCATAACCATCAAAAACAAATTGGGCATCAAGAAATAATCTGCACTAATTCTATGAACATATCCAATCAATTAGGGATAGCGGCCCTGATCTTGCCCAATATTCAACTCTAAAGATAGTGTCAATGGTAGTTTCTCTCATATGCCAGATCATTCCTATTCTACAATAAGGATGATTTATCTCTCAAAAAGAAAACTACATCAATAGTACTACTTGAAAACAACCAATACCCTTCGAGTCATCAATGATCCCTAGGCACAAACACATCCATCGAGCCCTACTCATTCGATATGGATTCGAACCCTACTGGCTCACTGAGTTTCTGTTACGAGCCCTAACACCCAACCTAGTCCACTATCCACGGCCTCACTCAAATCTGAGCTACAATCCTCAATCCTGCTCTCTGCCTAAGCCCTCGATTTAAGAACCCTACTACCATGCCATACGAAGCTCGAGATCCAGCATAATCCATACAGTCCTACTACTATTATCCCTGAGCTTACTCCATAGACCATCGAGTCGCTATCCGAAGAATCAGACTACCAGGTCGAAGAACCACACCACTACCTTGCCTCAAAATCATCAGGTCAAAGCACTGAGTCATTGCCTCACCATCAATATCACTTGTCGTAGGTTAATAACATCCAATCGCTAAACCGATCACAAGAACAAAACATCACATCGCGCATTATGATATCTCATCAATGTCTAAGCCACATATTGGCCAAATCACCAATCGACAATAGTGATGGACGTTGACCACTCTACTATGGTCAATACCATCCACCTTAGTCTTATACTTAACCGAATGGTTAAGTACAGACCTAATGGAAACGTCCGGCATCCACTCTGAAACCCAGATCCATCGGCATGTATCCTAAATCATATTCTATAGCTCATCTCGTTCATTAGATTTCCGTGTGTGTGGAACTCCAACGTACAAGATGCTGTCTTAAATCAAATCACCGTTGAATGGCATTTTCAACCAAAACTGCCAAATAACAAATAAGCCAAACATTCAAACATACATCCAAACATCAATATATCCAAACAAAACGACATACGTACAACATAAACAATCCATCCATATCAATCAACGTGGGAAATCATATTAAATAATAGCTCTAATTTAATAATTCCTTATCTGTGGCATGTCGATGGAAAATATGTTATATTATTTATAAATAATTTTAAAATAATGTTATTTTCTTTTATAGAAATATAGCTGCTACATAAGTATAAGAAAATCACATTTAAAACCAAAAATTATTCCTGTATGTCAATCTAATAATATACAACCAATCATATTATGGTGAGAGACAATGTTACTCACCCCAACCAGATCATTCCAAAACCATGCAAAATGTAGATCTCTCCATCACGAGCATAATGCAAGAAACTACATTCAAAACGGACCTCATATGCAAAAGATATGGCCAAAATAAGAATCAATATTATTTAAATGATTAATTAGCTAAATTAAACCACTAATTACTGTCATTATCTCGCTAATCGTTCTTCATCTTTGATTTCAATTGCGTGAACGTGTGCATGAGGATGTGCATACCATGGCCATGTCTTGGATTGTTTATTTCATGACCACTAGTTGATGAAATCAAGATCCTTCATTGGTGAATTGCTTCTCTTCCAAATCTCTACGCCATGGACCCATCACCATCCCTATCGCATGGCCTGTGCAATTCATGACCTGATGCTAGAATTCACCTGTACTATCTGATGCATTTTGCTCTACTTGACCGGTCGTTATCAAATCGAAGCCAAACGCTTCCCTTCATGTGAGAATCACACTACAAATCTCGGATCCACCTATCATCGCTCTAAGATCAAGAAATGTCAAACCCTAATTGGCCATGGATGGGTCGATCTTGACCAATGATGATTGCGCCCCAAATTAAGCACATTACTTGAATCTCTCATCGACTCAAACACAAGGAATCAAACATGATGATTTTAAGTTGAGCAGATTTGGTAATTTTTGAAGAGAAGGATTTGAGTTCGGCCATGGATTTTCTTCCCTAGAAAAGTACAGTGAAATGATAAAATATATTTGGAGGGAAATGTAATTTGATTTGGGTATTCATAATATTTTATATTCCATTTATTTAATTCTCAAACAAATGGTTGTACGTTTCGAGTCCGTACGATCACACGGTGCATATGATCATCACGAAACTCGTCTGCATACATCGCCTAATTTTTTTGGATCCAACGGTACTAATCTCGTCGCCATCTGAAATAGCGCCCCAGAATGCTAATTTTGGGTATTTCGAGATCGTTTCGGCTATCAAATCATCCGATCTTCGAATATAGCAATCCTTGTACTCATTTTAATTCGCAACATCAATCCGAACTCAACAAAGTGGTCTCGAGTCCCAATTCGGTCGTATGTGAAAAATTACATTTTTGGGCCTTCATTTAATTAATGATTAAATATTTAAATAAAGTATTTAAATATTTGATCTTTAATACTACGGGTCATTATAGGACATATAAACTATCTAAGGCAACTTGACCTTCACCAAGTATTCACATCATATTAGCCATTACTAAGGTCATACCTTGTTACACATCATCACCGAAGTCTCACTTCGCCATGATCCTCGTTAAAGCCTTGCTTCTTCAAAACTATCGCCGAAGTCTCACTTCACTACGATCATCTCTAGAGTCTCACTGAATTTTGACTTTGTCAAGTCTCCCTTCACCATAACCTTCTCAAGGTCCACAAAGTCCCCCTTCGCTATGATTATTTCTGGAGTCTCACCCCATCATGGCCATTTCTTGAGTCTCACTCTAGTATGACTTTCTAAAGGTCCTCCTTCATCATGACCTTCTCAAAGTTTCTTGGATACTGATAACCCACTCTACAACCTCTTAGATCGATGACATCTCATACCATAATTGGATTTGGCATTCTTTTGGATACCTATCTCACAGGTGCTATTTTCATAAGATAAGTTGAACCATCTCATAGACCAAGGTACACCAGTGATCATCGTCACTTAACCCTAGCCTTAGGACTAACCATCCTATCTAGAGCTGTCAATGATCGCTTCAGCATCTAACTTAATCCAGAACATATCATGTCCCTTTGCATCGCTTCACCTTGTTAAACATTCTTCTTTGGACTACTCTAGTCTCCTTCATTTCTCATTTGAAGTACTCGATCAAATGCCTTGTGTCATTGATTCGTCAAAGTCTAGAACATTCACCCGGCTCTTATGATTTTCTTGCACTTGATCCACTATTTTTCTATGCATTCCTCGAAGTCAACTAGATAAAATCTCACGTAATCCACCATGACTAGTCTAAATATATCCCTTATAATGTCATGAGTTTTTCCAATACACATCCCATAGAAAATTAACACTAGATAACTACATCATCATAAGATTATTAACACTAATAGGCATTTATCCTACCATATAATGAACATAATCATAACAAGGCAAACAACAAGTAATCAACAATTAAGTAGGTTGAAGCAAAATAAATAATCGACAAAAATATTATGCAAGCAAAATAATTAACTCAAAAATTCATAATGTAACTAATGAACAACCATTATCAAACAAGTAGGCAACAATAATACAATACAAATGGAATAATTTAATTCAAACAATCATGCAATAGATCATAAAACAAACGCAGTCAAATAAAAAATTTAAATTCAATAGAATTAATATCAACAAGCAGTAAAACAACACAACCAATTCAACCAAAATGAACAAGTTCTATTAAAGTAAAATATCTCAACCCCACACACCAAAATGGGTTTTGGACAAATTTAAAATTCACATTAGTAGGCGCCCCATATCTCATGTCACATGGCTTAGTTTTATAATCTTCAAATTGAGTTTTTCCAAATGAAATACGCCTCTAGAATTTTATTCAAACCAAATATTTTACTTCTTTTGATTTCAAAAACTCACTTTTAAATCAAGTTATTACCATCCTTATAAAATATTTAATGATATTTTACAATACATCATTTTTTTGGAAAAGGAAATATCTTCAAACATATTCTCAATAAAACAATTTAAAAAAAAAAATAGATACTCCACCAATCAAAATAATTCTGAAAAAATGTTTTCCCTTCAAACACCATTTATTTCTTACATAAAAATAATTCCAACCAAAATTTGCTTCTACACAAAAACTTTTCAAATTTCAAAGATGTTCTTGTAAATAAACTTTTTTTTCAAATAAAAATGTGCCCCTCGCTCTTTAATCAAAAGGATAATTTTTGAAACATTTCTAACAAAAATACTTTCAAATGTTTCTATATATATGTATGTATGTATGTATGTATGTATGTATGTATGTATGTATGTATGTATGTATGTATGTATGTATGTATATACCACAAAACATCCTTAAAACAAATTTTCGTCAAGTTAAATAGTTATTTTCACCTTTTTAAAACTTCGGTAAATCTCTTTAAGTCTAAAACATACTTTTTTTCTCAAATAAAAAACCTTTCAAAAATACCAAAAATATATATATATATATTTTTAACTTTTCAAGTCAAAATCCATAAAAATACACCCATTTTTAAAGGTTAGGCTTTAATGTCACATGTGTGTCAATTGGGTTAAAACCAACACTTAACCCCTCCTAAAAGTTCTCATCCTACCCTACTCCAATAATATCTATTTCTCACATAAAGGTCACTATAATAACTAATATCTTAAGGTGAGGTTATAGTGGTTATGCACACAAAACATACAACCATCAATAAGCACACTCTCCCGTTCTATAATTTTTAACCCAACCAAAAGTGCATATTGACCTACCTTAAATGGTTACGTCTATAAAAAGGCTCAGGGAATCGCTAAACCTAAGATTTGATACCTAGTCTAGAACCCCACTATTTTTATTATCGAAAATCAGTTACAAACGCCATATAATATACTGCAATGAATTTCCAATAGTAAAAAGAGTTGATAGTTTATATTGTTGTTTTAAACTTTTCAAAACTATGAAAATAAATGAAACCACATAGCAAAATCAAACATCAATATAAATATACATCAACTTAGTAATACTATTATCTTACAACATCCTCACAATAGTTTACATCTCAATACATCAATAAGCATTAACTCATTAACAATAAAACAATGTTATAAAAGAATATACAAATCAGCTACCAATGATATAGCCTGCATCCGCTTTCCATTCCCTCTTCAGTTCCTACATGCAAATTCACACCTACTCAAATATATGAAACAAAAAAAGGAAAAAGGTTTCAACTTTTTTTGGACTATGCCGAACCCTATACATGCCAGCCCAACCTTAGGGTTCCAATGGCTATTGCATTGGAAAACACTACCTACGTACCCCTAATAGGGATCAAGCCCGCATAGTTATATTATCTGCCCTTCTCTTGCATCTAAATACTTGTTAGTATATAACACCCTTGCAACCATCACAGCCACTGTAACTAATGTAATTAATGCAAGTAGGAAACACTACTCCCACTAAACCATTACAATCAATCATCATAAATATGGAGTAACAACAATAATAGCACACTTAGCCATTAAATAATACAATGATTTGACTACACACAATGCCAACACAAACCATCAAACAAGCCAATCACAGCATATACATACGCACATATACCAATTTATCAACCGTTAGTGATACACAAATAAATCAACCAAATGTGTACTAAACTACTATATTAGTAAAAAAATAGTCACAATAAAACCATAGTTAACTACACACCCGTAGTAATAATGGAAATACATCGCGCACACATCCAGTGCACACATCCAAATACGATCTCATCATCATAAAACAACATATTCACTACCATTGTTTTCTCTCAAATATAAAATCATTTTATTATTATTTATCACAAAAGCACTTTTTAGTTATCTCTAAAACAAACAAAAAAATCTTCCAAGTTGATGATATACTTCAAAATATTTCATTGTAATATCATTACTTTAAACCTTTTCAAATATCGTATTTTATCTAAAAAAGAGTATTTTTCACAAAAACCATATTATTATTTATAAAATCTCATTTTACTAATAATAAAAATGATAACAATAAGCTTCTCAATCTTAGTTTAAAAATATATTTTCCGTTATTGTTTTATGAATATCTCTAAAAATCCATAAATAATAACTTTATTAAATTTATCATATTAATTTTGTTCTATTTCATTCAAACGGTATTATTTACGATCACTTCACATAAACACTATTACTTACAAACACGTCGAATAGACTGGAAATAATCACATTTATTATGTATTTATTTAATTCTAACCATATTATGCAATTTTACTCGCTTAATTTCAATTAATTATTTTCTAATTAAAATCAACAATTAAATATAATTAAACTCCCAAATTACGATAATCAACAATAATTATCCAATTAAGACACAACACATCCAAAATGTCATTAATCTAAACAAACATCCAATAAACACATCACATCTCAGTAAATATGATTTTTCATCAATAGATATATATTTAATGTTCTAAAATTCAATTGATTAAATTAAATAAACCATGCTAATGATATTATTTTTCAGTAGTCTCCAAAGTGGCAAAACCCTTGCAAAACGTCAGGAATTTTGCCATGAGTCCAAGGAAGAAACCACGTGTGAATCATTGTTCATATAAGAAAGATATGGAGCTTAGAAGTTTTTAGGGTTTAATTTAATAAATAAAAATACAGGAACTAAATTGAAAATTAACATCACCTTCTTATCACCGTTAAACCCATCAACGCCGAATATTTGATTGACGATTCCTCCACCGTCACGCGGCAACAGCCACCACCACAGCCTTCACTTGACTCATCTTGAGCCCCTCTTTAAGACCGCACAGACTATATACCTCCCACCACCGCTTTTATCATGTGCCTTCATCGCTAAGTTAGTGCTTTCAAAACCCTAAATCAGAAAATTCGATCGCCATGGCCAGATTTAGCCAATGCCACTACCTCTAATCGATCCTCTACCTTAACACTGATTGATTGCTGCTTGCACCACCACCTAATTCATCATAAATTGGAAACACCTAATTTTGGTCACATAAGTCTGTCGCTGCCACCTTTGACCAATGATTCCATCACCTTGAGTACTATTTTGACAAACGAATGCCATGTTGACTCGGTTCGTCAAAAGCTTTGCAGTGACATATAATTCGATAAGAATTAGACAATTTGATTTTTAAAACAATTTATAATTAGAGATAATCATCTTTCATTAGCAGATGATTAAAGAAATTTTGGGATTTGGGAAGAAAACCGATGATACAGGTGAAGGCTAGGGTTCTATAGCCTCCCATACATAGTCATTAGGCTGAGTTATGGGTTGTTTATCTACTTAAGCCCGAAATAGCTTTGTGGGCTATTTAAACACTATAACGCCTCTATTTCATAAACCATAACTCCAAATACATCAAAACTATATATCAAACCGATCGACTTGGAAAGAATTTTGCGATTATTATAAACATGGTACCTAATTCAATTATTTATTACTTCAATATTTTTCAGTATCAAATTTGTGGGTCATTACAGGTTAGCTGAACCTTTTCTTAAAGTGAAGAGGTAATGTATTTCTCTTAAGGTGGTGATCTCCCCAAGTACATTAAGAAGATCATGTAGAGGAAATAATATGCGAAGTTATTTGGATGTAGCTAGGATGGATCAAGCCGAACATTTGAAGATATATCGAAGAACGTTGCTGAATAGAGGAACCACCATGGAGAGGAACTTGTATCGGTTACAGGTAGTGTAACCTTCTGGGGATTATGAGCTCTTTAGTTTGGAAGAGGCAAGAGTACTTTGTCTTTGGGAATCTCTTACCTCATGCAGATCCTTTCAACTTTATAGCTGTTAACATAGATTACGAGGAGTCCGAAGGGTTGTCGAGAATCATAATAATAGGTTGATCAGCAAACAAAATGGCAAGGCCTTAGGGTTATGGAAGATAAGCAAATTAGATTTCTTGAGTGATTGAGCATCCGACTCTTGTTGGAGTTGAAGAGAGTACCGAGGAAGAATATGAACCTGCTTCTAGAGGTGTAGAATAAAGAGTGGAAGGGTCATCTTTGGTTGTTAGACGAGGAGATCGTCTACGATCAACCATGCTATACTAAAAACTTGATAAGAAGCATGGACATGTATGATTTATATCAATGTTTACTTTAAGTAAAACCTGTGTAAACAATGTAATGGATCTAATGGATGTCGATATATGTTGACATATTTCTTTTCATCAGGGCAGTGTAATGTGTTAATCTATGTAGTGTGTATCATATATCCTTAGCATGGTATAAAAAATTCTACATAGATAACCCGCTCGTTCTAGAAGATGAGCTTCGGCATACTTTGGAAATATGTTCAAATTTTAACCATTACATAGAGTCCATGATAACAGATACGTTGTATGAAGCAACATAGAGCTCTCCTTTGACAGATTGCAGGAATGTATTTATTAAGTCCCAAGTATAGATGGGACGAAAATCACAAAATATCGACATTTAAATTCATTGTATGCCATAGCATGTTTGATGAGATGTGTTGAACCAAAAAATGGCACAACACCCCAAAATAAACTGAATAGAGATATCTAACAAAATAAAATAAGAAACACAGAGAATTTTTACAGCGGTTTAGCAAATGGGAAGCCTATGTCCACTTTAATGTTATTATTTTTAGATTTTAGTAGCAAGTACAATGGATTTTTAGTTCTAACACCTAAAATAGCAGAACATAGCTTCCTTTATGACTAGAGTCATGTAGAGGAAGAGAGTGAAGAATATGAAATTCCCAAAAGTCCTCCTCCAAATGCTCTAAGTCTTAAGAAATCACTCCAATGAAGTCGTAGATCTTTGAAATACCAGTTCTAATATCAAATCTAAGAAATTGGGAGGGGAGATGACGTCCCTAGAGTAAGAAAATCATGTCGGTATTGAACTGAAGTGGTCGGTACCGATCTAAATTCTCATATGGCAGTTATGCCACCTTCCTCTACCGTATCACCCTACTTAGATCCATCAAGTCTGAGCACACTCGCCTTAGAAATCATGTTGTTTTTGAGATATTCTAATATCTCTAGTACTTGTCCTTTTCCTTTAGTACTTCCTTAGAGTTGTTCACCTATTCCTTTAAAAATGTGCTTCAAGGCGATCACTTTAGTTAACTATCCAAGTTCCATAACTCTAGAGCCCACTAGGGAGCTTAAAAAGAGTTCGATGCCGACTTGATTATTTATCCTCAATGCACTCCAAACCCTTAAAATCCCTTTCATTATCCTTCCAAGGATGATCTAAGCCCTTAACCATTTTGTCTTCATCCTCACATCCAAATTCAATTGAAAGCCGCCTGGTCTAAAAGCCAGGTAACGCTTTCCCCCAGTGTATGCTTCTGTTGAAAACAAAGTATGCTCTGGAATAAGACGAGCATATACCATCATTCACATAAGTCTGTTGGTTATCCAAAGGTTGCTTAAAGTGTCATCTCTATTTCAAGAGCATCCGTTCGGTTACTTTAAATAGCAGTAGTCCCAGTTTTCGTACTACGAACAAGATCTATCCTCTGGAGATCGTTCCACACCTTTAGCAGGTAGGTATTGCCTTTCTTCTTCCACTCATATCCTTTTCTTTTTATTCAAATCTAAAAATTCATAGCACTACCAACCATATTCAGGTTGGTACCGACTTGAATTGCTGAGTCGGCCTTATTCCTATAAGTTCCAACACATAGATAATTTCATCCACCCTTCCATACTTTCACTTGCCTTCAAGTTTGTTGAACGATGCCAATTTCCTTCAAGAAATACTCCTATGTTGAACCCGCTCACCGTCAATCCTCTAGAGCTTCCGCCAACTACATGAAGATGCCCCCACCACTAATTCTTATTCAAACCACTATCGACTTTTCAAATTAGAACAACCTTGAATTCTTTTGAGTCCCTAAATCAAGATCTAGTATAAAAAGGTGGGTGGTCGCTACTTCCTAGTGATGGAGCATGTAGCCGACCTTGTCTTCGGGTCATCGTGGTGGATGAGTGACCGGAACTTTGATTTATGATCGACCCTCTTCACTTCCATCTTGATTGTTTCTTGCACTAAATTTTCTCTAAGTCAAAATCGTGCTTAGCTCGAAGTGAACACATAAAAACAAAAATTCCAACAACTTAATGTTAACATGGTTTAGGCATTTATTTCACTTCGGGTCAACCTAAATGACCTGAAAACTTGTTGCAATCAATTTATTTTGTTCTCCAAAATTCAAGAATTGCTTTCTACTAAAGTTAACCTATCAATGTTTGTTGTTCCAAAATCCAATGGGATAGTTTTTTTCTAAAGAAAGGACGCATTAAATGCATTTCAAAACTTAAACAATACCATTGCATAGCATATCCAGTTACTGGATTTCTTATTTCCCTGCAAAAGGACGCTCAGTGTCACTACGGACGGCGGATCCATTATCGATTATCCGACAATAACGGGTAAGAACCAACACATAGCTCTACCATGTGATATGGCTCATTTTCCAGCATGAGCAAGCTATTTGCACAGAATGGCCCATTCGTCGTGCATGAGACACATGGCTCACACAATATAGATTGAAACTTTCAATTACCTCGGTCGACGTTCAAAATCTTATTAGTCAACACACATTGACATCCGTTGGATTCTAAATTCCTATCACTCGAGTTCACATTTAACATAGAATTTCAAAATAAAACATACCTGAATGTGTTCAACATCGAGTTTTCCTACCTAGAAGGACATGCCCTTCTCCTTGATTCAATATTGACGATGGCCCATCAACTCCTCCTGAATCTGGGTTAACCAGTGCTCAGGCTTCGACACCTACACCTGTTTGAATTAGGTGATCAACCACTACTAAGTACAGGGATTATTGTTTCAGCAAAAAAAATTCAAGACCAGCCTCCTTCTATTAATGTTCAAGTAGGCTTAAGAGTTCTAGATTATCCTCCCGAATAGGTGCCGACAATTCTTACCACCAAATATCTCTAGACCATATGTCGATAATCTGAGATTCCTACATGTGATCTCCTACTCCCACATGGTATCCACTAGGCCTAGGTGACACTGAATCGCCTTTCAATCCATCGCTCCAAATTGTAATAACCAACATCTTAATGGGCTCAATTTTCAAAAAAAAATCAAAAACCCTAGTCCATCAAGGTACGAATCATTGGTTCTGGTAACCAGCAATAAAATTAAGTACATCAAAGAGCTATCTATATGAAATCATAGTGGAATAGTAAAATATAATAAAACATATATACCTACAAAGGCTACTACCTTGGATATCTAGTCGGCTTGTTAGTGCAACGCATGAATGAAAAGATATAACCATCATTTGTTCCCGTCTTGTACTATCATCACGTCCCTCTAAACCTATCCTATGGATTATAATGAGGAGGGGTCAAAACAACGTTTTGATGACTGGTAAATTACATACTTTATTCACAACACTAGTGTAACAACCTGCACCTTAATGGGCTTGAATTTCGACTAAATTGAAACCCAAGTCCATTAGGGTATGGATCAATTGTTTTGGTAACCTATAATAAACATAAGTACATTAGAGAGTTATCTACAAAAACTCACCATGGAATTGAAAATATAATAGAACATATATATATATATATACACACACACACATATACACATATATATCAACCAAGGCCGCTCCTTAAAATCAATATCATTCCTTGGATATCTATTTGTCTTGCCTGTGTCGAGCATGAATAAGAAGATTTGACCATCTACAGTTCCCATCTTGCACCGGTAGCATGTCACTCTAAATCTATCCCATGGGCGTAATGAGGAGGGGGTTACAACATCATTTTGATGATTTGAAAAGTACATACTTTACCCACAACACTAATTTATGCTGATTGATTTCTATTTAAGTGTTATATCTATTATTTATGGCTAATTCATACAATCCTATGTGCACGTACAATATGTCTAACCTCCTCCGAGGTATAAATAAATATATATACATACACATACAAAACTAAATAGTGTACTATCTAAAAACCCTGTCCACTTAATACTTATTGAATATGGAGGAGGCAGAACAACTGGCCATTTAATACCTCAACCTTGTAGCAGGCCCTCGATAGCATAATCGCTAGTCAATCAGTTCTAGCTATGGAGATTGGTGAGCCCTAGATGCATCATAATAATTCAGTTACCATATTACTAACGCATCTCAGAGACCCTTCTAAGGATTAACTAGCTTACCATCAATAAACAAACAACTAACTAATTAAACTTTTTAGGCTATTTTTATCCTATACGGATTCTATACTAGTAGGAAGCAAGATCCGTCAGGGCATAACCCGAGTCTTTGCTACCGACTCTTCCAGACCGTTGGTGGTCATACCTTGTATGTCAGCCCTACTAGCTAACATCGATCCAACAACAATACTGTCATAACCATCGACCTTCCATAGTCGAAATCATGTTTAGACAAACCTAATGTATGACAAGGAAAATGCTTTTTTTAGTTACTTAATACCTCTTATTAGAAATGAAGCAGACCCCATTTTCTTAAAAGTTGTGGGACTTTTAGTACTTCAAATCTGAGGTGAACCCTTGACATATTTTCCCTTAGCTATAAACCAACGCATATCCCTTCCCCACAGGACCTATGGTTTGAGATGTCCCTCATCAGTAGTAAGTATACATAATTGCTGGTAGCCTCTAAGTGAAGGATAGACTTACGTTATGTAACTCTATTGACCTCGCATTCCAACCTACTAAACCAAACCAATCATCATAAGCCTAAATATTAGCCTAAACCCACTAATTTACGCGTATCCTAAATGTATAATTAAGACTATATAATTTCTCGCAATGAAAATTTTACTACCTTTTATATTTAATTCCTGCCTTATAGGCTTATTTACTATATTCCGTAAATGTTATTTGTCCATAATATATGGTCATTATTATTCTAATTGGATGATCTTTAATAACATTTATTGATTCATTCTAATTCAGCCTATTATGCATATTTCATTTTCTCATAAATGAAACATTAACTAATTTAACCTATCTCATTAAATGCATTTATGTCCCAACATATTCCTGTAATTCCCTATTAACAACACATTTATTGTCCTGCTAATTTTTGGAGTTGCTATCTCTTTTCTATCTACACCTTCTAGTCCTATAATTTACTATGCTATTAACTAGACATCCTAAATATAATAATACAATTATTAATGTATATTACGCTACATACACACACACACACACTTTTAATTGGTATGTGCGGTTACATGTGTGTATGTATATTCATATTTCTAACTCATTAATTTCTACGCTTAGGAATCCCAGAGCATTTATTTCCATATTTTAATATATTATAGTTATCCTTTCTAAAAAGGTTACAATTATAACTTTCCATAAATTACCCAAAAGTGTGGTGTTTGCTTCATTTGAAATTATAAGGAATTATCTCTTTTCTTTTATTGAAATAGACGGTACAAGCTATAGAGGAAAACATCAGTACTTTGCACTTCTGTTTCATTTTTGGTATATTCCTTATTATTCCAAACGACACAATTTTTGTACATTTGTGGAGTTAAATAATTTATGGAAATTACAAGGAAATAGGTACAATTAAAATATACCCCCCTCCTAATAAACTAAAACATAGAAATTGACATTCCAAGTCAAACTATGGCAATCTAAACTAATGCTATCATTTTACTACCCAAGTATAAATCTTGAATAAACTATACACTTTATCAACATTCGAGTTTAACAAATTTAGGGACTGGTATCAGATTTTGAGATTAAGGTGTAAATACCATTCATATTCTAATTACCTATCATGCATAATATGTAAGTGATATTTCTATACGTTCGTTTTAAGCGTATAACTCATCAGATCTTATATAGGCATATTAATAAAATAAAATTCAACGATAAAAATTTCAATATTATAAATAAATCATATAATTTCACACTCGTCTTTCAAGCTTTCCAAATCCAGATTCGTGCTTTTACTTAACTCTATTCCATTCTTTTTCCACGGTATTGATTTGCACCATCCCTTCTTCTTTTTTATTTTCCACCCTTCTCCGATTTGAATATATATATAATATTTAACAATTAATAAAAATAATGGAGAAAGGAAAATAGAAGAGCTTCGTTGATTTGATTAGAAAATACGAAAAGAGAAGTGAGGGGTTATGCTTGTGTTTATAGACGCTCGATTCAATTGTATCCATTAAATTAAAATAATTAAATTCAGGCCGTTTGGCTAAGGCTCAACCCTAGCCACCCCTTATAAGTGTTCTGCCACTAGCAGTCGACCGGCCCTAATAAGGGGGTCGATCGGTGGTTTCCCGCATTTATTATTATTTCAAATTTTCCATTTTCATGTTTTGAAAACTTCAAACGCTAATAACTTCTTCATTTGAGCTCCGATCGCAAAACTCCAGTTATGAAACTTTCTTAGAAAATTGCCACGAACACAATGTGTAAATTTCATGGTCAAGTTCTAATGTTGGCTCAAATTCCATTTTGGGAGCCTTATTAATTGTTGATCGGTTATCCTTAATTTTTATGGGAGTGTTACAATTAGTTTATGCCGATTGATTTCTTTTTAAGTTTTATGTCTACTATTCAGGGATTATTCATTTAATTCCATATGCACTTACGATATATTCAACCAACTCCAAGGTATAAGTATGTATGCATGTACACACGTACATACATGTATATATAACCATGTTGTACTCCTCAAAAACAAACCCCGACCATTTGAAGCTTCTTAAATAAGGAAGAGGCAAGCCCAATGAGCATTTAATACCACAATCCTAAAGCGAGCTCCCATAACAAAATCTATGTTCAGCTAACCCTAACTACGAGGGTCGATGACTCCTAGATACCACTTTACAATTTAATGAGTCGTATTCCTAACACATCTCAAAGACTTATCTAAAGGTTAACTAGGAACCTCT
The DNA here is from genome assembly GCA_030765085.1 of Allium cepa. NCBI lineage: Eukaryota > Viridiplantae > Streptophyta > Magnoliopsida > Asparagales > Amaryllidaceae > Allium > Allium cepa. The sequence continues at coordinate 860,268,592 of CM060940.1, forward strand.
AACCAAACAAACAAGCAACTAAAATTTGACAAACATCTGTATCCCATGAAGACTTTGCAATAGCAGGAAGTGTAATCCGTCAGGGCGTAACCCAAGTCTTTGCCAACGACTGCTTAGGATTACTGGTGGTCAGACCTATGCCTAGTCTACCTCCACAAATGTTGATTTACCAACAATGCGGACATAGCACCGTCCTCTGAACTAAATACCATTTAGGCTTGCCTATGCAAATCAAGGAAAATGCTCAATCTCCTGGTTATTAAATACCTCTGGTTTGTAATTGAATCATACACAACTTTCCTAATTAGGATTATCATAGGGTATTTAAGATTTCTTAAATAGGAAAGAGGTAGACCCAATAGCCATTAGATACCTCAACATCGAAGTAAACCCCTAACTAACCTAGAGGTACTTAGTCATCTAATACCTCAACTCTAAGGCGAACCTCTGGTATAATTCCTCAAAACCTATACACGAACGTATATCCCATCATGAGTCCTATAGTTGGAGATGTCCCACATCATTAATATGTATACACAACTACTGATGGGCCCTTTTGGAGGGTAGTCTTACGTTGTATAAATCTACTGACCTCGCATCTCAACCCATACTAAACCAAGTCAATTATAATAAACCTATATATTGGGCTTGGCCCACTAATTCATACCTATCACAAACGTACTATTGAGGCCATACGATATCAACTATGGAAATTATTATGCGTCTTAAGTTCATTTATTAGTATTCATTTACTTAGTTGCTATGAACTTCTTTTTATTTTATATGTTTACTATCTTTAACTTCTATCCGTATTAGTCCTATTAAATTTCATTTACTACTTCCGTTACCCCCAATGAGTGTCCCTCGTAAATGATCTTTCATATTCAAATTGGACAATTATTAATGACATATATTTATCTATTTCAAAATTAATTTATCATAAATATTTAATTTTCTTCATAAATGTCACGCTTAATTCTGCTGCTAAATCCATTAAATGAATTTATATCCATATTTGCTTACTATAACATGTCATTAAATGTGTAATTAATTATCATTAAAATTGTGACCCCATAACTCCTTGAATATAACGTTATTCATGTTTTAACGTTTTATATGTGATTACTATGATAATTGATGATTATTTATTTATTTCTTAACCTTATACTTTTATATATATATATATTTGGCTAATGTTATTGTAACATGTTATTTATATTTTTTGTTATAACTTTTTACTTTCTACATTTAGGGATTTCTGAATATACATTTATGTGTAAATTCCACAAAATATTTATTTCTATATTTTAATGCATTGGAACTGTACCTTTCCCAAAAAGGAAATGTTACTATTACAACTTTTCATAAATTACCAAAAATCGAGGTTGTCATACATTTGTAATTACAAGGAATTATCTCTTTCTATTTTTATTGAACCAAACAATGCAGACTACAAGAAAACAACCCCACTTTGCATATCTATTCTTTTTGGATATATAAATATTTTTTGTTATTTCGAACGATGCAATTTTCATATGTAACTGTGAAGTTGAACACTCTATGGAAATTCACATAGAGGTCAATACAACATTCAACAGTTCCAATATATTAAAATATCAAAATTTTCAATCCCAAATCAAATTAAAACATCCCAACTAAATGATTAACAAGTTTGACATTTACATCCCAAATAACAAAAATCTAGAATTATCTACACAATTATACTAATATCATATTTCAAAATTTTAAGGACTATTATCACTAAATTCCAAATCTAGGGTGTATATGTCATTTTTCCAAAGTTAAATTATTTTGTCTGAATATGTACAAGGTTATTAATTCAGATTTACTCAATTAACTCTATAATTTAATGGTTTTCACATAGGCATAATAACTAAAATAGAATTCGAATGATATAAAGTTCATATTAATCAAATTACATAATGTTCCACTCACTTTGTGGCTTTCGAATCTCCAAATTCAATCTCATTCTTCTTACTTACTTCTTTTCTTTTCAACCAAAATACATTGTTAAAAGTGTATGCATACACATTAGAATTTAAGATCCGAAAGGAGATTTGAGTTTAAGTGAAATCTAAATTTATAATTTCTAAACTTACCTCTTTCATAGAATTGATTCACTTCTTCTCTTTTTCTTTTTTATTTTATGCCCTTCTCTAATATATATAGTATTTTTAAAATTCTAGAATTAGTGGAGACAGAGAAATAGCAGAGCACCGTTGCTCAGTTAAGAAAATATGAGAAGAAAGATGATGGACTAGGCCTGTATTTATTGGCACTCGAATCAATTTTGTTCATCTGATTAGGGTTTATTAAATCCAAACCGTTCGGTCAAGGTCTAGTGCAGGCCGACCCTAAACCGATTGGTGGATACGAGCGATCGATCGGCTCTACCCAGGGTTCGATCAGTGGGTCTCGGTAATTTAATTCCTACCATTGACATTAATTAATAGTGGCGTTGATTCATTTTTATTCATTTTCAATCAAAAATTTTCAAATGCTGATAACTTCTTCGTTTGAAAACCAATCGTGAGGCTTTATATACTAAAGTTACTCTAACAACCATCTCGAAAACAATGCTGCAAGTTTCATACTCATATTCTGACGTTTGCTCAAATTCCAATTTTGAGCATTAATAATTATTTATTAATTCTTTTTAATCAATTACCGCTTATTTTATGAGGTGTTATATTCTTCCCTCTTAAAAGAATTTCATCCCTAAATTCCTCGAGGACCAAATCATGTAAGACAACATGCAATCATTCTAAACCATCCAACCAAAAAGTGTACAACCAATTTTTCAGCCAATCGCGTACAAGTGCACAGTGTATTACAATACATATGATATGTAAGCTCAATAATACTAAATCGGCACCTCCTTTATGAATGCCTTCTTTAAAATATTAAAATATGGTGCAAACAACCTATATATACTGGCAGTTCTATATGTATGCCAGTTTTTGAAAATCAAAATCTCTATTTTCACTCAACAAAATCCACACTCCTACGAATAAGGGTATGGTTCAACCAATTTTGCATCCAATCCATGTTATCGAATACCTAACACACAATTTCTAACATCCAAACTTTTGAAAATTCGGTTTTCTAAATATACTGTTATGCCAGAAATTGAATTTAGAAGAATAATTTTATATTTATACCCTTCTTTTGTATACCAAATTGTACCTTGGAACTTTCTCTTTTCTTCCAAAATCTTTTCGAACTTTTCCATGTACAATTTGCATAAGGAGGTTTATTTTTAAATTTCAAAACGGAATTATTTGAAAAATAATTTTTGATTACTATCAAAAAGGTACGGAAATATAAATTCCAAAGCTAAAATAGTTTTTTTCCTTGTTATTATTTGTTTTTTGTATATTGTCACACATACTAAATGGTTAAATTCATATTCACTAAAACGTAGACCATTCCTACATTAAGCATGTGGCATTTGAAAATCGGAAACTTTCTCATTTTCCATTCAAAATCTTTTTCCCTCTCAATTAAAGTTGTAAAGTAATGTAAAATTTTCAAAACATTTTTTAATATAATATTTCGAAAGAATTTGTCTTTATGTGTTTAAAACAAATCAAGTAGCATCTTAAGGTAATGGGGATTAAGTCAATGAGTTAGTGCACATGATTGACCCTAGCGTTACACAGCTAATATTAAATTTTGGAAACATTTTCTTTTATTTAAAAAAAAAAAACACATAAGTATATTTATAAATATTAGCTTTAAAGGCATAGAATAGTGATCACTAAGTTTCGTACAACCCTTCCCTGATATTCCCTTGCTAAAATTTATTTTTCCTAAAATTATAAAGTTTTTAGGATTTAAGAATTCTTTATTTTTAGCCGCCGATTTAATTAATTTCCTACTTATTTTATAAACTTCCATCCTTATTTTACAGTTGTCACTAGTTAAGCGTTCTTATGCGATTTTCTTATTTACACTATTTTCCGATATATTTAGCGTTCAATGTTCATCCAAAAAATCAATACAGTAATAGAATAGGAACATATCTCATATCATATCTTATACATTTTAAATAAATGAAAAGAGACAACAAGCGATTATTGAAAGCAACTATGTGATTGTGTAATATGAAAGTTAATTAAGTGGAATATGAATATAAAAATATAAGCAATAATAGAAGACACCAGAGATTTTTATAATGGTTCAAACTTCCCGCTCTACGTCCGGTCCTAGACTCCTTTTAGAATTCAATCGTTACCCTCGCTTCACCCGAAGGAACATGTATTACATTGCCTGAACAACCGAACAGGACTTTCCCGCCTAGACAACCGAATATGACTTCTACAGCCTAAGGATACTACGACAGGACTTCAAATACAAGTGGAAATGTTTATGACTTAATATGCTCTGTAATAGCACTTATGAGTCAATATGAGTACACCCTTCTTATAATCTTCTCCTTTATGGTATATAGTGAAATTCGTGAAGAAAAGAGAACTAATTAATCACATAAGAATATGCTTGAGTGTTAGTGATCAAATAGTTTGATTTGAGAAACTTTAACGTAAATAGCAAGTGTATAGAATTCCGAAATCAAAAATAAGAATTCGTTAATAATAATGTTGAAATTGCTTGCTATTTATAGTTGTTAAAAGGTTGCAATGCTTCGTGAAGAGTAGCCAAGAATTAGAAAGAAGCAATTGTTGAATTGAGTGTTGTTTCTGTTCAGGGAAGAGAAGCAACCTTTCGAAAAACTAGCTGTTATTTTTAGCTCAGAAGTCTGAATAAAATTCAGCCTTCTGAATGTAGCGAAATAACAAACCAGCGCTGAAACAGGGTAAAATAGGTTGAATTCAGACGTCTAAATATTAAGGTCGGACGTCTGAATGCGCCTAAAAATTTATGTTGTGCTTCAGCATTTAGATGTCTGAAACACATGATTCAGATGTCTGAATCCTGTGTTTCAGACATATAAAAGCTTTTCTTAGAAAACAAGTGCGTGTATTCACTAGCTTGTGCACATATACCAATTAGGAGAGTTTTAACATATATTACTAACTATACACAGACTCTAACAATATAAAAGATTACGCTTATCAATCTAGAGTCTGATCATCAATATTTTCCTGCAAAACTTGGTTAGATAAACTCATATAATCTGCCCTTTTTCTTTTATCTCTAATCGGCTGTTTCTTTTCCTTGGTGTTTGTTCCTTTTCGTTCGAAATTAGGGCTTTGGAAAATCTTTGAAGCCTCCGACTTTTGTTGATTGATCGAATAGGTGATTATGCATTGCTAGCTCTGTCGATCGACCTTCTCCTTGAGTTGCACTCGGCTGCTTCTCGATCGAGTTCTATCTTGACTTCGGTACGTAATTTATGCCTTTTTTCTTTTTTTGATTCGCTTATTTGAACTCGATCTTGATTCGGGTTGAATGATTATTCTTTGTTGCTTGAACTCGATATATGCCGATGATGTTACGGTTTAAATAGGAATCTAATTCCTATATTTTCATTCGAATATACTGATTTGAATTTGTCAATTAATTTAGCTTTAGCCATTGATCTTCGTTTGGATGCTTGAGATTATTACTGACTTGTTCCAATTCGTATATTTTTTAATTGTTTCTCACAGCTTGGGTTTCTTGACAACCATGGCTTGATGATTTTGGTCTCTATGACTTCGTCCATTTGCTTACGGCTTCATGTGATTTTTCGGATTTAATTTTTTGATAAATTTGATTCTACCTTGATTATTTTGAAACTGCTACTGTTAAAAATATTTGACCTTGACTTCGGCCTGACTTGATATTTGTAGTTATCTGATCATCTCTATAGCATACTTGTCGTGCACCTTATTTTGTTCGATGTTGCATGACTTTGGCATTTATCCTGACTTGGTCACCACGGCTTTGTATTTGACTTCTGACTTGGTTCATTCTTTTTTCCTTGGTCATCACGACATTGAATTTGCTTTGACGATGTTGATTTATCTTGACTTGTTCATTCATGTTGTCTTCTGGCTTTTAGACTCGGCCTGGTTCTGTTCTTTGTGCTTGTTGACTTCGGCTTCTCTGTCTTTGTTCAAAACTGCTACTTGACTTTGTTATAACTGTTGCATGCTTTGTTGTATCTTCAACCTGATGCTTGAAGTTATGTGTGATATACTATGGTATTACAGTCTTATTCACACTGCATATATGTTGTTTTATTTTTAACTGGTTGACACTGTTGATTTTATCCTGGTTTGCATTGTACTGTTGTCGCATGTGGAAGCTGCTTGTTCTTGTTTCATGTTGACTTCATGTCTATAGTTGCCTGGTCTTTGTTTTCTGGTCTGGTGCAATGTGACTATGCATGTTCCCTCTGGCTTCACTACACACACACACACACACACACACACACACACACACATATATATATATATATTTGTGTCTGTGTGTGTGTTCAAACATATGTATATTTTTTTTTGATGTAGACAGGTGTGTAGCGTGTCGCTACACAGCCGATTATAGTGGTATTATTATATAAGTAGTTCGACCAACAAGCCTGGTCGATGGCCAAAAACAGCATAATCCGAGCTAAAACTTACAACCACCGTTTGAAAGCAAAAAATATCATCCCAGCATATTCAAATATTACATTGATGGGCCCAGTAAAACCAGAAACGAGAAAAAAAAAGACTACTACTAAAGGCGATACTGAGACTAAAGGTGAAAAGCTCGGGTCTTAACTGCCCCTTGGTGACGCCGACGAAGCACTGTCATCAGATTCATCCGAAGGGGATCGAACTGCAGGAAGACGAAACCTGAATGGTGTTGGGGAAGAAGAACCTGTCCAATAAGTGAAAATATAAGCAATTTTGCTGCATAGGCTAAAAAGAGTATTGGTTGGTTTGTTGAATATAAACGCGTTTCTTTCGTTCCAGATGACCCAGCTGTAGATGGCTAGAAGAGAATCCAGGAGACGATTCGGTACACCGTATTGCCAATGATCAAAAAAGTCATTGATCAAGTGAATTTGACCCAAGATGTGACTAAAAACTGAGACCCATATATAGTAAGATATGTCGCATTCGAAGAAGAGATGGCGGATTGATTCAGCTTCGGTCTTACACAGGACACAAAACTGGTCAGAAGAAATGTTCAAACAAACGAGACGATCTTTGGTGTTAATGCGTCCATGGATGAGGCACCATTGAAAAAATTTGATACTGTTCGTGTCAAAATTGGGCACAACACTCTTCGAGAGTCGTTGAAGAGATAATAGCGAAGAATGTAAGTTCAAAACAGAAATTATCTAACAAAAACTCCAATCAACGGTAAAGTAAATGCGTAGACAAGCGATTTATAGTGGTTCGGCGTGTTGCCTACGTCCACTGTGAAATGTTTTGATGTTTTATTGATTCTCTTTCAATTATTACAAGTTGTTGCAGCAACCAACAGCAAGTTACAACTGGAAATTCGAAATCAACAATGAAATTATGATGTAGGATGATGTAGATCTTGATCCGGCAGAGTCTGGGCGCTTGAGAGTCGAAAGATCCTTTTTCTGTTGGCTCTGGTGCTCTATTTATAGGCATAGGCTGCTGATATTTCGCTGAAAACTCGGGAGACCACTTCTGGCACGTGAGGGGGTCCACACGCCCGGTCTTAGGAAGTTTGGGCCCACTTTGGCATCGGTTCAAACTCCATTCGAATCGATCGAGAATTCATCCAATCGAGGTGAAATTTGGCGTGGACACTCTGACATGAATGCAAGCTTCTGTGAAAATTTCGTGGCATTTAGATCAATGGATTGGGAGATATGATGGATTCGAAATGGGGTTCACTGGGTGGCTGTTTGGTTCGAAACCATGCATTCGAATCGATGGTTTCGAAACCATGGTGGCACGTGTCTTCGTGTTGACGTGGAGCGCACACTTCGCCTCGATCCGGGTTTTGCTCCGAGTTGAATGCTTCGACTCCATATATTTCGACGCATTTGAACCGATGAAAGACACGTCACCTTGGCTAGTTGACCCGGTGGATTCGAACGAAGCTTCTTGGATGGGTTCGAGTGAGGCTTTATGGATGGATTCGAACATGGCCTCCGTGATGGGTTCGAACAAGGCTTCTGTGATGGGTTCGAACAACCGAAGCTTAGTGGATTCGAACAAGGATCTTTGGATGGATACGAGCCTTACAAACTCTCCATGAACATGAGGCCCACTGGCACGAACCAGATGGATTCGAAGTTGATGGAGTCGAGTCGAGGCATTCCGATGGGTTCGAAGTCCCTCGGTTTGAAGGCGATCAGTTCGAAGGTGATCGGTTCGAATGGTGCATGATGATGGTTTCGAAGACACCCACCATGATGGGTTCGAAACCAGTGTGTTCACTTCAAGTTGGACCGATCATAACTTGAGCGTATGAACTCGGATTGACTCGAAATTTGAGACGGCGGCTTCTATGACCTCTCTTGACATGTCCTATCAATTGTAGCACAATTCGGGCTCGGATAAAATTCAGCGATATCCATAGCAAAACGCAGCATGACCAATCTCTGATATGAACTATTCGTTTTTTCGATCGATCTTTTGGTATCACGGCTTTGCCAAAAAGCGGGATAACATTTTGCCCCCCAAAGTACGTCTTGTGGGAACATGACGTGCTTTGAATAGCTACAACTTCTCTCCGAACAACCATTGCTCTCTTTTTGTTGAGACTCGTACTCTGTATTGATGCAACCTTGCGTTGATATGATTGATTGCTGCATAATAGCGCTTAGCCGTTGGCTATTGCATTTGTAACATGATAAGTGCTTGATCCCTGTAAACGTTTAAAATCGAATGTTAGTTCGACATATATGCACATATGTGACCGTTGTTAACGTTGTGTGCTCATGAGTCGTTGTCAGTTTGGTTTGCTATTGAATTTCGTATCGATTCTCTCCTGAATCGATTTGGAAATTTAAGTTGAGACAGCGCATGATGGTTGTTTTGGAAGGTTCCTTCGCATCGATCCTCTCCTGAACTGATGTAGAAGGTTGATGGAAACGACTCTGCGTTGCGTGACTGTGATATTTCGAACCGATGCGTTGGAGCATTGATGGGTTCGAAATCCACATTCATATGGATGGAGTATACTTGTGTTGTGATGGGTTCGAAACTGACATTCGAACCGATGTGAAAGGATGGATTCGAACTAGTAGTTCGTTTCGGTAGGTTGTGGATGGAGTTGCGAACAGGGGCCTCGAATCGATGTGCCCACTGCGCGTTTCGCATCGATGCGACTCGTTGTCCTGCTGTGTACTTCGTATCGATGAAGTGTGAGGGAAACTTCGAACCCACATGGCATTAGGCAAATGGCTTCGAATGGTGGTTTCGAATCAATCCACGCTTTCACTGGTTGCAACCGGTCAAGTCTACCGGAAGAGGAATCGCCTCGGTTGCTCTCGAGGCTTCATATAAATAGCAGAGGGTTTCACTTTTTTCACTTTTTACTTTTTTAACTCTCGCCTTGCTTTTACTGTGTTCCGCCTTGTCTCGAAGCGTCAGAGGAGAAGGAACTGCATCACGTATTCGAACTAATCCAGATCCAAGACCTTAACTCCTCGAATCCATCACTTAAACTAGGTAAATAGCTTCGAGTCCAAACGGCAAAGTTACTTCGAAACCGCGTCTTCTTCATCGATTGGCCACTCTGGTGATTGGTAAAGCCGGACCTGGCCTGGGGGAGCTTCGAAACCATCTGGGGATTCTTGTTCGAATCGATAAAGGCGGCATCATTTCTCTTGGTTTTCGTATCGATCTCTTGGATGACCTTATGGAGGTGACGCAGTTCGCACCGATTGATGGATTCGATGGATTCATTCGAATCGATGAATTCGAAACCATCGGCTATCGGTTCGAAGTTCTCAATTTTATATCGATACGAAGAGGATCGATTCGAGCGATATCGACGTTAAGTTGGGGGTTTCTGATCGGTACGAACTAGCCAAACAAGGATCGATTCGAAGTCAACCATTTTTGATCGATTCGAACTCGACACCTGATCATCGTTTCGAAGCGCGCCTTCCAGTCATCGATTTGAAGTGATGTTAGTTTGGTTTCGAACGAGGTCCCTGTGATCGGTTCGAACCCTCTATGATGGATTTCAAGGTTTGACATTTCTAAGCATAACTCCGACGAGCTTCATTCCTGCATATTTGGACATATCAAACTGCATACTTGACCACCTTTCGAAGCTCGTCGATGGAACGATAACAACTTCTATTCGAATCAATTTCCATAATATAAACGGTTTTGTGATGACGGTCAGCGATGACGGTCATTATAACTGGACTACGTAGCTTTGTCGTTTGCATATTTCCTTTAACTCTGCGTTATTCATTCAAGTAATGCATGGCACTGCAAAACATACATTCATACACTTTACACTGGGGAACGCACGGGTCCTTTGTCGTCTAACGATGGTTTCTCATGAGTTAGCTAGTTATGGAACCTTCAAGTTCACAACAGCAAGAGGTTCAAAGCATAGCTGCTCCGAGACTAGAGGTTCCAGATATTAAACCTAAGATCATTGGTCCGACCCCGGACGAACTTCCCAATGCGTCTTTCATTGCCAATCCGTCGGATTCCGTTCAATCGAATATTTCTGAAGACATGTTAGGGAGAATATGCTTGAGGCACCGTCTGTCACTGGATGACGTGTTATTGCCAGGGCCGAACGATAGACCACACAACCCGCCGGAGGGATATACAGCATTTAATCGCCACGCGTGTGCGGTTGGTACACTTCCTCCGTTCAACGAGTATATAAGGGAAGTGTTGTCTTTTTTGAGGATCGCTCCATCTCAACTACACCCAAACGGATATGCGTCCGTGAACAGTTTATTCATCGTCTTCATGGAGTACCTTCATGGACCGTCGATCCCGACCGAGATCAGATATCTATTTAACTTCAAAACTCGAGGTGATTACCCTTCCTTCACATTTCTGGAAGCGGTAAGGAACTGCCAAGTGGTCACTGGGTCCTGGACCAAGTTGAGTTACTATAGGATGGAATGGTTCTATGTTAGGTGTCCTCCGGGGTTTGCCCGGCGATGGTTATTCAGACGTGAGTGTAGCTGAGTTATCAAGTAATTACTAAGGCAATTGCGGTCAGAGCGAAACATATGTTTTTTCTCTCTTTTACAGCGACGATTCAGCGACCTAAGGGCGAGCACTTTAAGGAGATGGTGCGAGTACTTCGAGAACTCCCGAGTGGAGATAGGGATATTGAGCTGCTCTTGACGGATAGGAATCTCCGAACTTACGGGTTGATTGAACGAGGGCAGAGCATACTGTTTGACGGGGCATTAAGGATTGTCTCTAAAAAACGAGTCAAGCACAAGAATCCCAAAGTTACTATAGCCGAGGAGGCTGATTCTGAAAGAACTCATACTGACGACGAGCCGTTGTTGGAGCCCACAGACGTTGCTCAGGATGTTGAAGAGCAAAGAAAAGGCAAGGCAGCCGTCGTCACGTCAACTAAGAAGGGGAGATGGAAATCGGTTGTCACAGCCCGATCCTCTCCCGGAGTTAGAATTTCCGAGATGTCTCCTCCGCGAACCGAAAGTCTTTACGAAGGGCTTACCTATCTTCCAATCCCGGATGATGTGTCTTTTCAACATGACGCCGGGTTGGAGGAGTTCTATTCTACCATAGAATTGAGCGAGCCTTTTATTACTAGCTCAGTCGACACTTCTGGTTGGTCGGGGGGAATTCATATTCACACACATTTCATGACACTACATAGCCCCGAGTCCTAGGTCATCGATTTCGAGAAACCACTAACTTTATTCTCATTTCGCTTGGCAGATATTATGACTGGACGCGGTTCGATGCTAGGGAGCCTACGACATGCTCGCAAATCTTCCTCATACTACGAGTCACAACGGAGAGAAGGAGACGGGAGTTACGATCGCAGGTACTCCGGGTATTCTAGCCAAGAACGGAGAGATAGGGATTACAGACATCGGTCTCGATCGCGCACTCCTCTTCCAAGAGTTCCTATACAACCTCCTATCCATGTTTCTCGTCCTTCTGATTCTTCGTACTACTAGTCGGCCTCTCAATCTTCTAAGTATGAATCTCGCCATCCCAGATCTGAGGCAATGCCTCCAGTAGTTGCGGAACAAACTCCTACTGAAATTTCAGGGGAAGGAGCAATCAGACTTGCTCAACTGAAGAAGGACTTTCTAAATATTTGCTTTGATAACTACATTTTTGCTCTTCACTTGAAAAGAATCCCGCCGAAGGCCGAGCAGACGGCGCACGATTATGTGCACGACTTTTATGCCCAATACAGGGCATGGTACAAGGCGGCCGAGAAAGCGTCGTCATTGGCCTTTGAGCGTGGGGCCACCATCGAGAAAATGCAGGCTGAGTTATCTCAAAAGAGCCGTATTATTGATGTGCTAAACACTGAAGCTGAATCTTCTCGGAAGTCTGAAATGGAGGCTATCAAAAAAGCCAATGAAGCCCAAGCAACAATGGATAGGATGAAACGTGAGCATTATACCATGGTAGAGGACATGGGCCATCGAAACACCATGGTTACTGCCGAGAGGGACGCAGCCCTAAAGGAGTTGAACGAGCTTAAGTCTAAATTTGCCGAAATCGCCAAGGATAGGGATGATGCGAATAACGCAGCCCAGGAGGCGTGTGAACAAGCTGTGATCCTTCGGACTGAACGGGATGCAGTAGTAGCCAAGGTCCAGGCGGTTGAGACGAAGGTTGAGGAGAAAGTTCATCAAGCGGAGGCCAGGCTGGAGGCCGATATTGAAGATTTGCTTATCACTTACAATGCCAACGTCTTGAGACACCAAAATTCGGCCTGGCTCCAAGATTACCCGATACACCTCCGCAGCGCTTGGGATCGATTGGTCGAGGAAGAAGAGGAAGCACGTCCGGGTGAATCGGTCGACCGATTCGAACTTGAAAACCGGCTGCTGACAGACGATGAGAAGAAGGTCCTTCGTGACGCTATTATCGCTCATGAGGAGGAGATGATTGGTGGCCGATCTCTGGAGGTTGGAGAGGGATCAGGTGTTGAGCATCACTCTATTGTTACTAAAGTCACCGCTCCACCTTCGGTAGTGCCTGTATCTGTGGTTCACTCACAATCTGTTCCTGCTTACGACCCAGAACAGCCGCGGTTATCTCCTATTCAGGAGCATACTTCTGAGGCCGCCCAGTCGTCCGCAAGTCAAACTGGGGAAGGTATTCCGAACTTATTTCAAGTGTTTTCTAAATAGAGAGTTTGTTCTGAAGCAGTTACTGATAACCTCTTCTTATCATTGTTTAGTGACAAGAGTTGTTCCGACTGCCGCGACCCAAGAATCAAGCAGAGGGGATAAGGCCATCACCACCGAGACCACTGTTGTAACCGCAGTATCAACCGAGACGGCGCAAGGGAGCGGATTATCTCTTGATGAACAAATGGTGAGCGAGCTGCTCGGTGAGCAGGGTGGCTTCTCCACAAGCCCGCCGTTCATCATTAGTGACCTTCCGCCAACCTCTAGCTCTTCAATGCAGACTGCGGATGCCCCCAGCCAAGCCCAGACGATTCGTGACAAAGAGATCCTGGCCGAGATTCGTGCAGAGTTAGAAGCTGCGGGGCAAAGTGGTAGTGTTGGTGGTAGTACGGCGGCGCAGAGCCCGGCACCTGCGAGGATAGTACCGTCGGGTGGCACTATCCCATCTTCCGTCGCGGGTCCGGTCCCTCTTTCTCCTCCGGTAGGGAGTCTTCATTTATATTCAAGTTCTGAGGAGGATGTAGATATTATGCCCCCGGCCGAAGAGCAACCACCGGAGAGGAGGTCGTCCAAACGAAGGATTTCCATTCCTAGCGATTCTGATGACGAACCGCTGATAAGGAAGCCAAGAAAGAAGGAATAGATCGGCCTCCCAAGCAAATTTTTTGGTAGATAGGAACTTGTTTTCGTTTTTTGTTAGTAGGCCGTGTATAGATGCAGGTTCGGCCCCTGCTAGTAGGCATTCTTTTTTTGGGAAAACTTATTTGCATGTAAGTCCTTGTCTTCAGTAATTTGAAATTAAATTTAGTTTCTTTGTTTCAACTCTCATTTCTTTTGTGCTTAAGTGTTTGTAGTGTCTTGTTTTCAGTCCGGTGCACTTGTGGTGTTTTTACAGTTAAGTAGAGTTCGTTTTTATTCGCCAAGTCTGAGAATCTTGGTCGCAAGTTATGATCGATGAATAATCGAACTTCGGACATTGTATCACTTTGGTTAGCGATTAACACTTAGCTTTTTTGCCCCCTAGTCTTGGGGAATAACATTTTTGTTTTGGTGGTTGAGTGCGTTTATTGCAATGTTTAAGCACATGTCCGCATTCTGGGGATTTAAGATAATTTGAGATCGATAATCCGGTTCACACTCCGGGAACTCGAGAGTTATCGATGTTTGTAACACGGTTCATGCTCCGGGAACTTGGAATTGATGTTCACATTCTAACTCACACTCTGCGAATCTCGGAGTTAATATTAACATTTCAGTTCGCACTACGGGAACTTTAACTTGGTATTTGTACTCCAATTCACACTCCGGGAACTTAGAGAAAACATGTATGTTTGGGTTCGCACTTAGGGAACCTGGAATTGATGTTTGTACTCCAACTCACGCTTCGGGAATCTGGAGTTAGCCGCTGGATGGTCAGTCACACCTATTTGGGCTTTTTAGGAATTTGTTCACACTCTGGGAACTTAGGATAATCCGTAATCGATAACTTGGTTCGCACTATGGGAATTTGAGAGTTATCGACGTTTGTAATACGGTTCGCGCTACGGGAACCTGTAATCCACATTTATGCTCCGATTCACGCTCTGGGAAGTCGGAGTTCGTTCACGCTCCGGGGATGAATTATTGAATGTTTATACTCCAATTCACACTCTGGGAAGTTGGAGTCCGTTCACGCTCTGGGAACGAATTATTGAATGTTTATACTCCAATTCACACTCTGGGAAGTTGGAGTCCGTTCACGCTCTGGGAACGAATTATTGAATGTTTATACTCCAATTCACGCTCTGGGAAGTTGGAGTCCGTTCGCGCTCTGGGAACGAATTATTGAATGTTTATACTCCAATTCACGCTCTGGGAAGTTGGAGTCCGTTCGCGCTCTGGGAACGAATTATTGAATGTTTATACTCCAATTCACACTCTGGGAAGTTGGAGTCCGTTCACGCTCTGGGAATGAATTATTGAATGTTTATACTCCAATTCACACTCTGGGAAGTTGGAGTCCGTTCACGCTCTGGGAACGAATTATTGAATGTTTATACTCCAATTCACGCTCTGGGAAGTTGGAGTCCGTTCGCGCTCTGGGAACGAATTGTTGAACGGACTGTCGTGTGTTGGTCCAATTCAGCTTTTGACGTGATGGCTTACCCCCGAGCTGGGGTTTCACTTAGTGAGTGGCCGGTCGTATCGCAGTCACTCGCTATTTGAATAAATTCCATTGTTTGGTGGAACTTAGCTCTTCGTGTGTCGTGATTGTTGAACGTTGTATTCGGTGAACCACAGCTCTAGCTTGAAGAGATAGTATTTTATTGCTGAAATAAGAAAATATGTCAAATTCAATGCCTTATTACTAATTCAAATTTCAGAATGCAAAGAAAACTGAAAGTATTCATAGATCGAAGGAGCCTGTCATGTGTGACAGTGACGAGGATCTTCGTCGTTCCAGGCTCCTGAGTAAGTAGGTCCGCCACTGATGGCGTTTATCACCAATCTTCCACGGGGATAAGCCGAGTCCTCCTGTCTCGGTCGACTAGGTCCATTGTTTGGATTTGATGAGCCCGCTTCTCTGGGCTGCGGTGACCACACAAAATGTTCCAGCTTCCTTTCTCTGATCAATTTTTCAACAAGATCCTGTAAGTGACGACACTCGTTCGTATCATGCCCGTAGCTTTCGTGGAACCTGCAAAACTTTCCCGTCTGGATTTGTCTCTCTGACGACGGTCTTGGTGCGGGTTTTGATATTGAATTGTATTGCAGGTTTGTAAGTGCACGTCCTCTAGTGATGTATTTAGAGGAGTGTAACTGTCAAACATCGGATTCTTGCGCTGTGGGCCACGATTTTGATCTTGTTTTTTAGTTTGATTCATGCTTTCTCTTCGCCGAGCTTGTTTATTTTTAATGTCCAACTGAACTTTTCCGGAGCTCTCGCTGGACTGTTTTATTGCAACATTGCTTTGGGTCCCCTCCGCATTTGGCCCTGCGTCATTTTGCTTCCTAGACTGTTTCACGTCTTCCCGTCTCAGGAATTGGGCTGCCTTGGCGTGGAAACGGTCCAATGATGCAGGTGGTTTTCCAGCTAGCCAGTTACCAAATTCAGAATCGGGGTCGATCCCCTTAGTCAATGCCATAAGGATGGAGTTATCGTTTGGATTACTAATCTCCGTGCATGCAGCATGGAATCTCTCTAAGTAGTGTCTAAGGGTCTCTCCGGGAGCTTGCGTGACACTAGATAGAGTGTTGACATCTTTGGGCCTTGCGACATGCATGCGGAATTGCTCAACGAATTTCGTGGCTAGTTGGTCGAATGATGAGATGGATCGAGGTGGCAGTCGGGTGAACCACATGGTAGCGATGCCCCCCAAGGATATGGGGAAACTACGACATTTCACTGCATCGTCAGCCCTGGCAGCAGTCATCGAGCATTCATATTTTAGAATATGTTGGTTGGGATCGGAGTTTCCCTCGTACATGGGTAGAGTGGGCATTCGGAATCGCCATGGGGGTTCAGCAGTAAGAATATCGTCCGTAAAAGGAGTGTGACTTCGGGAAACTCCCCAATCGTCGTTTGTGAATCCCTGACTCTCACGGATCATCTGACGTATCATAGTTGAAAGATCCGGCATTTGCGCCGGAGTATGATCATGTTCCATACTTTGAGTTTAGACTGGATATCGTCGACGGTCCAAGTCTCGCCTTCTCGGCTCATAGTCCTCTGGGACGTACGGTTCAGGAGTACGCCCGCTATGACGACGGTCCAGGTCTGACTGGTCTTGGGCGTCGACCCCTGGCTCAGCCGCAACGTTAGTGGTGCGGTATTCTGCGGTGTGGTGAGGAACGGCACCTCCTCGGGAGGAGGGTACGGTTTGGAAACTAGCTGACGGACCAACTCTAAGTTGTCCAACGGTCAATGTCGGTTGATTTCCAACGGGTGGCATACGACTCCCATCTAGCCGGGGTCGTGGAGGCCGGTTATGATAATCAGAGGATGAAGAACTTTCGTTGGATGAGCGAGAAGCATGGTCTCTCATGGATCTCTTTCGTTTTTGGCGATCCAACTTGTTGATTAACTCAGCGTTAGCGCGTAGCTGTCCTTCTAACTATTGCCGACTCTGGGTCAGCTCTTGGAGTAGCAACTGCAACTCTTATCGAGTAACCGGACCCGACGGTTCAGAGTGCCCAGTAGTATTCTGATTAGATGGAGGTGGAGGCACAGGATTTTGTCTATCCTGTTCTTCTTGATTGACAGTGTTTGAGGTGGTTCTTGTGCTAACCATCTTGATAGTTGAATTCCTTTCCTAGACTATATGCAAATCTGAATAGAAGGGAAGGAAGTTGGATTTGATGATATGGATCTCTCTCTTAGATTTATTCAATCCGGTATCGATGACAGATCCAATGAGCAGGAGAAAAGCTCGGTTTTCTCAGTGGAAGCACCAAAATGTTCGTGTCAAAATTGGGCACAACACTCTTCGGAAGTCGTTGAAGAGATAAAAGTGAAGAATGTAAGTTCAAAACAGAAATTATCTAACAAAAACTCCAATCAACAGTAAAGTAAATGCGTAGACAAGCGATTTATAGTGGTTCGGCGTGTTGCCTACGTCCACTGTGAAGTGTTTTGATGTTTTATTGATTCTCTTTCAATGATTACAAGTTGTTGCAGCAACCAACAGCAAGTTACAACTGGAAATTCGAAATCAACAATGAAATTATGATGTAGGATGATGTAGATCTTGATCCGGCAGAGTCTGGGCGCTTGAGAGTCGAAAGATCCTTTTTCTGTTGGCTCTGGGGCTCTATTTATAGGCGTAGGCTGCTGATATTTCGCTGAAAACTCGAGAGACCACTTCTGGCACGTGAGGGGGTCCACACGCCCGGTCCTAGGAAGTTTGGGCCCACTTTGGCATCGGTTCGAACTCCATTTGAATCGATCGAGAATTCATCCAATCGAGGTGAAATTTGGCGTGGACACTCTTCGACATGAATGCAAGATTCTGTGAAAATTTCGGGGCATTTGGATCAGTGGATTGGGAGATATGATGGATTCGAAATGGGGTTCACTGCGTGGCTGTTTGGTTCGAAACCATGCATTCGAATCGATGGTTTCGAAACCATGGTGGCACGTGTCTTCGTGTTGACGTGGAGCGCACACTTCGCCTCGATCCGGGTTTCGCTCCGAGTTGAATGCTTCGACTCCATATATTTCGGCGCATTCGAACCGATGAAAGACACGTCACCTTGGCCAGTTGACCCAGTGGATTCGAACAAAGCTTCTTGGATGGGTTCGCGTGAGGCTTCAAGGATGGATTCGAACATGGCCTCCGTGATGGGTTCGAACAAGGCTTCTGTGATGGGTTCGAACAACCGAAGCTTAGTGGATTCGAACAAGGATCTTTGGATGGATACGAGCCTTACAAACTCTCCATGGACATGAGGCCCACTGGCGCGAACCAGATGGATTCGAAGTTGATGGAGTCGAGTCGAGGCATTCCGATGGGTTCGAAGTCCCTCGGTTTGAAGGCGATCAGTTCGAAGGTGATCGGTTCGAATGGTGCATGATGATGGTTTCGAAGACACCCACCATGATGGGTTCGAAACCAGTGTGTTCACTTCAAGTTGGACCGATCATAACTTGAGCGTATGAACTCGGATTGACTCGAAATTTGAGACGGCGGCTTCTATGACCTCTCTTGACATGTCCTATCAATTGTAGCACAATTCGGGCTCGGACAAAATTCAGCGATATCCATAGCAAAACGCAGTATGACCAATCTCTGATACGAACTATCCTTTGTTTTTCGATCGATCTTTTGGTATCACGGCTTTACCAAAAAGCGGGATAACAGATACGGGGAGGGATGTGGCATTTCCAGACCCGAGCGAATGCAAAAAGAGGCGGCCAGGATGATTAAGAAACGAGGAGTACTGAGAAACGGAGAAACCATGCAAGGGAGAGAGAGAGACCATGTATGACCATCCTTCTCTAGGGGATCGAGTGATATAAGTTGAAGCGGGCGCAGGACAGAAAAAAGCTCTAAGAGGGTGTCAGGAGAGAAGAGGGTTGAGGGGCAAAAGTAAGGAAGACCGAGGGCCACCGCCTCCGCCACTGTCAGGAGGGGAGGTTGGAGTGCGAAAAGAGAAGAGGGAAGGATCTGTGTAGGGGGGAGAGGTTGTGCCAGGTGTCGAACCAGAAGAGACAGTTGGCTCCATTGCCAATATTGATCCGGATAATGGATTTGAAGCGGTCAACAGAGGTTAGAAGACCAGTCCAAAAGGGGGAGGGCCTGCGGTGAGGAGCGAAATGAAGGACGAGGAAAGGGACCGCGTTATAGTGAGAAGCTAGAATCCATTGTTTCCAAATATACTGTCCCGGCGAGATTAGGCGCCAAAGCCATTTTGCTAGCAGTGCTTGATTGAAAGGGATCGGATTGGGGACACCAAGACCCCTATGCTTTTCATGCATGCACACGATTTTCCAATTGACGAGACATTTGATTTTACGTCCATTCCATAGGAAGGTACGTCTAATGGCGTCGATTTTCTTTGATACCCAAATAGGGAGCTTGTGGAATGAGAGCCAGTAAGTGGGGAGGGCTGAGAGAACTGCTTTGACCAGAACCAACCTCCCAGAAGATGATAGAGTGTGAGCTTTCCATCCAGCGAGTCTAGATTCGATTTTGGCTATAAGAGGGGTCCAATCTGATCGGTGAAGCTTGGTGGGCCGTAGGGTAGTACCGAGGTAGGTTAAACGAAAGGTGTCCAGGCGGCAGTTGAGGGCGGAGGAAATGGGGGGACCTAGGAGATCAGCATTTCCGAGCATAATAATGGAGCTCTTATTAAAATTGATGGACAAGCCGGAAATTAGTTCAAAGGAGTATAGAATTACCTTGAGACAGTGGATGTGATCAGGAGAGGGTGAGACAAAGAGAATTATGTCATCTGCGAACTGAAGATTGGAGATCATAGGAATAGGGCTGGAACTGAGGTGAGAGATTGGGGGGTGGATGCCAGCAAGGATATTATTAGAGGTCGCCAGTTTGATCATACGATTGAAAACATCAACCACAAGGACAAAAATGAGAGGCGAGAGAGGATCTCCCTGTCTTAGCCCCTGAGCTGATTTTATGTGCCCTCCAGAAACTCCTCCGATCTGAATCGAAGAAAGGCTCGAAAAAAGAATACTTTGGATCCAGTTACACCATGTGGGAGGAAAGCCTCTATGCCTTAGGAGTTCCAAAATGAAGTTCCAATTTACTTGGTCAAACGCCTTGGAAAAATCAAGTTTAAGCAGGACACCGGGGATATTATTCGAATGACAAGATGAGATTACTTTTTGGGTCGCAGCCACGCAGTCTAGAATATTCCTGCCGTGAATGAAAGCTGACTGTTCTGTCCCAACCAGTGTTTCCATGAAGGTTTGAAGTTGGTTAGCAAGAACCTTGGTGATAATTTTAAATGTGGTATTGAGCAGGCTAATAGGTCGGAATGCTGAAAGGGCATTGGCTCCGGCGGTCTTAGGGAGGAGAATAATGTTGGCATAATTTAGGCAAGTTATGGACTGTGGGTTGGAACAGAACTCTGCACACATTTCCAGAATATCTCTCTTAATCACACTCCAGAAGTGTTTAAAAAAGAATGGACCAAAACCATCTGGTCCTGGTGATTTTTTATCATCCATATCCATAAGGGCGGCCAGAATTTCCTTTTCTGAAAAGTGTGAGTCGATAGGGATCGGCGAGGGGTTGGGATATAGGAGGTTCCAGTCTCTATGAGGAAGGGGTGTGGAGGGTTTTCCGAGGATGGAACGGTAATAGTTAGTGAATAAGTTTGAAATATCGGTAGGATTGGTGATAGAGACATTATCCTGAACGATTTCCGGGATAAAAAGGGATCTACGGCGGCCGTTGGCACATTTGTGAAAATAAGACGAGTTCTTGTCCCCTTCTTTCAACCACTTGGCTTTGGATCTTTGTTTCCAGCCAATCTCTTCTTGTTTCATTAAGCGTTCAAGCTCTGCTTCAAGGTTTAAGAGTTTAGTTTTGTCATTGTTACTGAGGGGGAAGCTTCTTCCTGGATGTTTAGGGTTAGGATGTCATTTTGTATGTCGGTTATACGTCTACATAGAGAACCCCAGATAAATTTCGCCCAAGGTTTGAGCAGTTTTCTCAAGGATCTTAGTTTACAGACTATGCGAGCCGTGGCCGAGGAGGATCTGATTGGTTGTTCCCATGCTTTCTTGATAAAATCCTCAAAAGACGGTTCCAACAGCCAGAGACGTTCAAATCTAAAGGGGCGCTTGGATGCAGGGGGAGAGCCAGTATCTAGACAGATAGGACAATGATCCGATAGAGTCGTGGCAAGGCCAATACAACTGGAAAGAGGATGAAGGTCCTCCCAGGAGGGATTGAATAGGAAACGATCTAGTTTAGCAAGTGAAGGTGAATGACGTTTATTGGTCCAAGTAAAGAGGCGGTTGTTGATTGGAGGCTCAATAAGAAAACAGGCATTAATGAAAGAATTGAAGTCTTCTGAGTCGCTAGAGAGATTTCCAGAGCTTCTTTCATCTGAGAATCTGGTTGTGTTAAAGTCTCCACCAATAACCCACGGGCCATGTAAAAAAGACGCGAAATCTGAGCAGTTTTTCCATAGGTCTAGTCTATCACAAGGTGAAAGGGGGCCATAGATATCTAAAATAAAATAAATAGTGTCTGACTGCACCTGTTTAAGTGCTACATGAAGGACAGAGGGATATGAAATGATTTGACAGAGGCCTAGATGGATTCATTCCACATGGTAATTAATCCACCCCTAGAGCCAATAGAGTTGGAATGAGCACAGCCAGTAAGATTGGGACCACCTAGTTGTCTGATTTGGGAAGGAGATGGGTCAGATAATTTGGTTTCTTGAAGCAAAAGAATGTCTAAGTTAACGGGGGATAAGGACAGGTAGATTGAATGTCTTTTAGAAGGGTCCCCTGGCCCTCGAACATTCCATGATATGATTTTCATTGGGATAAAGAGATTCTCTCCTGTTCTAGTATTTGCATGGCAGCATATTGTTCATCCGATATGGTTATTCCCATGCAACATGCAAATTTTCTATTTAATTTAGAATTAGCAGAAGAAAAAACTACAGTTTTGTAAAAACAACCTGTGTGACCAGGCATGGATCCAGAGTTCCTTGCACTCCTTCTGACTTGCGCTAGAGTGAACTCGGTCCTGTTTGGGTGCACCGGCAATGGGGATGAAGGAGAGGCCCGATTAGGATCAAGCAATGTATTGAAGTCTAGGCTAGGAGTGGAGTGGGGGGCGAAGTGGTAAGCATCCGGATGAACAGGCTCCAAGGAAGTGGCTAGACGATGTAAAGGTGGCGAGTGGTCCAGATCAGGAAGGGAGTCCCACCCTTGGGGAGCAGGATCTGCGTTGGGGTCGGGGATATTGGTGGCTTCATCTTCCAAATTGACTTGCGCTGGAGGGTGAAAAGGCGGCCAGGTGGGTTCATAGTTCATAGCATCAAAGCGTTCATCCGAGGAAAGGTCAGATGATGGTATGTCAAGGGGGTCGTTAAAACACTTCACATCTCTTTCATAGTCTAGACCCAAGAGGTGGTTCTCTGGTCTGGTGTAAGGGTGGACATGGACCCATCTTGATACTGTGATGAGATAGTCCGCATTGTTCAGGCGAACTCTAAAGGAGGATACGGAGGGGACGCCCACGAGAAAATGCATCTTGATATAAATAAGTCGCCGGTCAAATTCTGCCCAATCACAGCGGTCGTATTCGATGAATCTTCCTACCGGATTGATGGGCGCACGTATCGCGTCAGGATTATGTCTTAGGGTCTCTGGTATACCTTTAACTGTTGCCCAGGAGGGAGGTTCTAGGGCGATCTCAGCCGGCCGCTCGTACTCTGGCTAAGCCTCCAAAAAGATGGATCCTCCCGCTTTGGAAATGATTTTACGTGTAAGGGACATATATCTGACGGATGGGGAGGGGCAGGCAACCAGGAAACGATTGTCGTCTAAGAACCAGATCGGCCACTCTGCATGTTAAAAGCTGCTTGGAGCACTCTGCTTAGAGATTCAACTGACCAGGCACCGTCAATGATGGTTGCGGTGATGTAGAGGGAGAGGTCGCTCATTGTGAAATTTTGAGAGGGAAGGAAAGGAGGAGGGAGAAATGAAAGAGAGTCTCGGTTTGTGTGCGAAGGGAGAGAATTATAATTGGTTTTGGGAGTTTTAGATGTGGGGTCGGGATGAGAAGGAATAAATTGAGTAGGTGGATTGGCACGTGCTGAATTATGATTGGAATATGCTGGACGCAGATTTGATTTATTACTGTAGACGAAATGAGTACTTTGTGGAGTTGAAGAGTTTTTGATATGTCCCGATCCAGCAAATCTGGAGGGACAGTTGGAGTAATTATGACCAAAAAAGCTACAGTAGAAGCAAATCTTTGGCTCCCTACAGTTTAGCGCCACGTGGCCCGATCCGGCACGGCGGAAGCATCTTTTTTTAGATTTTAAAAATTCTAGGGTTTGGCGGCAAGAGACAAACACCGGAAGGGGTCGCCTACGGCTGCGATGCTGGGGGGACGGAGGGGTAGGCTTTTGTTTGGGCGTGGCAGCCACCTGTGCGTAAGTACGTACCTTGTCAGAGCCCGGTCGAGAATTAGGAGAAGTGTATCGATCTGCGCTGCCACTGGCTGAGGATA
This sequence comes from Allium cepa, assembly GCA_030765085.1. Taxonomy (NCBI): domain Eukaryota; kingdom Viridiplantae; phylum Streptophyta; class Magnoliopsida; order Asparagales; family Amaryllidaceae; genus Allium; species Allium cepa. The sequence continues at coordinate 860,292,577 of CM060940.1, forward strand.
TGGGGACAGGGCTGGGATGAGGTGGTGTCGGGTTTGATGGAGATACTTAGGAGGGACGAATGCGATTCCAGAGAGTGAAAGGGAGGGAGAAAAGGGGACGGGAAGACGGGAGGGATTAACGGAAGCCATTGTTAGACGACAATCGTTCTCTATAGTTTATATTATTAACTAACCATGTGTATAAGTAGTCTGAAAGCATTTGTGTTGCTGTATTCTAATCATATATGTTGACTTCTTCATGTTACATGATTGTTCAGCTAGTCTTCATGTAGCTTGTCTTTGCTGTTGAGGCTGCTCACCATGTAGTCTTTGCATTTAGTCCGGACATCTGATTTGGTTACATCTCCATTTGTATACTTGAATATCCGCTGTTTGATTCATGTATGGTCTTGTAATTGATTTCATATGCTTGTTATGCTGGCTCGAGTCTGGTACCTTGATTCACTGTATATTGATTCTTTTGCTTGTATACTTCACTTGATCTTCTAGCTGTTGAGTTGTATGCATCTTGACTTATTTTCTTAAACTTGCACCCGTGTTGAATCCAGCTTATGGCTCGGGTTTGTCCTTGTGCTCATGTTTATTTCACTTGAGTTGAACCCGACTTTTGATTTGGGTTTGACCTTGTGCTCACCTGTACCTGTAGATTTATCAAGTGTATATCGATGCACACGGTCTTGTGGCATGTACAGTAATACACTGTGCATATCACAAGTTGTTCTTGTTTGATGAATTCAAAATTAAATATTGACGAACAACCCAAATAACTAAGGCAAATAATATTTTCAAAATACATTTTATTTTACACTGCAAAAACATTTTCTTTTCAATTTTACTGCGTCATTATTTATTTTTGCATATTGTTTAGATGCTGGATTCAATCTGGAATAAAGTTGAAGATAAATACGAGTGAATAACTGATATGTAGTGAGGTGCAATTGTAAATTAGAAATTGTGATGTAATCGAAATTGTATTGTCATTGAATTCATATATATACAGTTAGAGCTTTAAATTTGTACTATTCAAATTTGTAATAAATATTTATTTTAATAAAATATCAAATTGAATTTAAATTCTGTGTTAGTTATTTTATTCAGCAAATATTTATTAAATTGTGTGAAAAATAAAATAGTACATTAATAAATACATTTAAATGAATATATATATATATATATATATATATATATATATGTTTGTTATCATCAAACAAAAATCATATACTTGCATATTCAACAGAGATGAAGATGATGAAGGTATGTTAGGATGTGCGGTTGACGAATACCACGATTCGGGCTGTCGATCCATTGATGGAAGGGAATGATATCATGAGATGGCGGTCGCTTTGGTAATTGCATTAGCCCTAAATTTTTAGAGCCAAGCATACTTATGGATGAATTTTCTGAATTGGGTATCGGAACTCCATATTGCATCAATATCCTCATGTTATAAGCCCCATAATGCAAAGTCTTGTATTTCTACGAATCATCGCATCTTGAAATTCGTCTATTATAATCTTTCCATAATTTACTTGTTGATAAGAATAGGTAGCATAGAGAGCTTGGAAATCCCTTTTGTAAATTTTCTCATAGTTATCGGTTCGAGGTTGTAGAGACCGGATGAGGGCACGATGGATTATTCAAGCTTGAGGATGCAACTTTGTTGAAATCATATTCATCATGTCGTCGAAAAGAAATCTATGTGAAACTTCGTCACGTTCATGCATATTGGCATCGACATCGTCAATGTCGATTCCTTGATAAGGGCATCTCAAAATATGGTCAAGTCTTTGCAAAGGAAGAAATTTTTAACTCCACATACCATAGTCCATACACAATCTTCCCTATTTTGAGGATTGTGATGATCTAGGTTCATGTTAGCATAAAATAATTTGATAAGAAGATGGTTGATTTTTAAATTGTTAAAATCATACCCAATTAGTGAATCGAAGTAGTTCGAACCCACCATTTTCCTAATTCTATAGCCATTGAACTCCTGAAATTGTATGAATGCTCCATCGAATATTTTAGAGTTTTTCAAGTTGTTGAATCTTTCAATAGCAGTCTCATTATGAAGCCAAGACCTAATTTGAGCTTCGGATGGTCCGGTTGTTGATTCTCTTGCACGCTTGGACCATGGAGCCAATTTTAATTTGAATTTGGATGAAGATTTGGAGTTAAAAATGGAGTTGTTAGGGTTATAGTATGGGTTTTCTGAAGGTGAAAGTGAACGGATGCGGTTAAAATAGAGATAAAAGAGTAAAATAGAGGTGGTAGATGGATTTAATGAAGTAGGCCCGCTTAAAAAATAATGTTGCCCGATGATTTCAGATGTCTGAAATAAATTCAGACTTCTTAATTGGTGCAATTTCGAAGGCAGAAAAGAATCAGTTCATTTTGGTCTTGATTCAGACTTCTGTTTTTTTAGATCAGACGTCTGAATCTGGGTGAATAAATATTCCCAGGTATAATATTTAGACGTCTGAATTGTCAATTCAAACGTCTGAATTAGCATAGAATGCTACATTCAAGTCTTTTTTTTAAATAAAAATATATAATCAACTATTTATAGTACACAATCATTTTACACAAAATTTATTGATAAAAATAACAACCAAAAAATACAGAAAACAAAAGTTAATAGTTGGATGGAGAATTGTCATAATTCCTTGGTTCATCCTTGGTGTTCTCTTTGAATGGTTTAAGACGAGACCAGTAATTCTGACGAGCTAGAGAACCAACCGCTTGTTAGCATTCCTATGATTTTTGAGACACATGAGGATGTGGAGGAGATTGAGCAATAGTTCAATTTTGGACTGGGGTTGAACCACAAAATTTGATTTCCATTTTCTCCAACCAATTTAACTTTTGACCTTGAATTTTCTGTTCATAGTAGAGTTCTCTCTGAATATTCAAAGTTTCATGCTGAAAATGATGAATGTCATCAATCTTTGCTTTGGTTGAAGAAGAGCCAAAATGTAGTTTTCTAGGTCTTTTAGAATCTGGTGTGAAACCACTATTGTAAACCGGAGCCTTTTCATTATTGGGTGTAGGTGTAGGCAAAGATGAAGATCCCAAACTAGGTGATTCTCAATCAATTGAAGAATAACCAGATGAATAATCAGAGATATCTTGGGAAGATATATTTTTAATGTAGATAGAAAGAGTTTTGGTTTCAAAAACAAGGAGGATTTAAGAGTGTATTGAAACATATTTGAAGCCAAAATATATAGAGGAAACAAAGTTTAAAAATAAATCCAAGTTTATATTAGAACAAATAATAACCAGATAAACGATACTAAATAGTTTACTGGTTGAAATAAAACTTTATTAAGCAATCTTTTTACTAAAGATAGATAAAATATTTAAAACCATAGAAAATAAACAAACTGTAACTCATAAACAAGAAACACTAAGAGCAAAATTGGAAGAGACACTAGACTACCTGACAATAGACCAGAGACGAGTGCCAACATCAAAAAAATCTAAACTACAAATCTTTCTGAGATACAATACCTAATTATGTTCTTAGCTTTATAAAAATATTTTCATTTAAAGGTTTTGTAAATACATCTGCCAGTGGATTTTCAGAAGAATCAAATTCTAATTTTATTAGATCCTTTTCAATATTATCATGAAGAAAATGATGACGAATGTCAATATGTTTTGTTCGTGAATGATTGACTGGGTTTTTAGACAAGTTTATAACACTAGTATTATCACAGAAAATAGTAGATTTAGATAAATTTATTCTAAAATCTTGAAGTGTTTGCTGCATATATATGACCTGAACACATGCTAAAGCAGCAGAAATATATTCCGCTTCACAAGTCGATAGTGAAACACAATTATGTTTCTTGCTAAACCAACATACTAAGGAATGTCCAATGAAGTGACAAGTCCCACTCGTACTTTTTCTATCCGTCTGACATCCTCCAAATCAGCATCATTGTACAATACTAATTCAAAAGGACATCCTTTCGGATAAAATAATCCAAAATCTTTGGTTTTGCTAAGATATCGTAATATACGTTTTACAGCTCGCATACGTGATTCTTTAGGATTTGCTTGAAATCGAGAACATAGACAAACACTCATCATTATGTCAGGTCTAGCAGCAGTTAAGTAAAGTAGCGATCCAATCATACTTCGATGTAATTTTTTGTCAACACTTTTGCCACCTCATCCCAACCAAGATGTATTGTTGTACTCATTGGAGTTAGTTTGGCCCAAGTGTTTTCCATACCAAAGCGTTTAATTAGACTGCTATAATATCTTTCTTGGTTAATGAAAATTCCATTTTCTAGTTGTTTGATCTGTAATCCAAGAAAATACGGTAATTCTCCCATATATGACATTTCAAATTCTTTGGTCATTATATTAGAAAATCATGACATAATTTATTATTAGTAGAACCAAAAATAACATCATCAACATAAATTTGAACAATTAAAATATTCTTTTTAGTTTTCTTAATAAAATGTGTTTGATAAACTTTCCGTATTTCAAAACTAGAGTTTAAAAATAGCATTTAAGTCGTGCATACCAAGGACGTGGTGCTTGTTTTAAACCATATAAAGCTTTCTTAAGTTTATAAACATGGTCAGGATATTTTTCATGTGTAAATAGAGGATGTTGTTCAACAAAACATTTTATTTTATAAAACCATTTAAAAAAAGAACTTTTAACATCAATTTCATACAGTTTAGATTATGAAAACATGCAAAAGCCAATCAGACCTGTATTGCTTCTAATCGGGCGAATGGAGCAAACGTTTCTTCACAATCAATCCCTTCCTCCTGATTATATCCTTGTGCGACTAATCTAGCTTTATTCTTAGTTATATTTTCTTGTTCATCAGCTCTATTTTTGAAGACCCACTTAGTACCAATGACAGTTTGATCACTTGGTTTAGGAACTAAATACCAAACTTCATTTTGGTCAAATTGGTTTAGCTCTTCTTGGATAACTATAATCCAACAGTCATTAGTAGAGGTTTTTTTAGCATTTTTAGGTTCAATATTTGAAAGGAATGCTACATGGCCCATTTGATTAAGATGACTTCTAGTCCTAACATTTGAATTAATTTCTCCAATAACATTTTCGACAGGGTGATCTTTTAGTATCTTAGGAGGAGATCTTAATTCATTTTCATAGTGAACAGTGATTTCGGTTTGAGTAATGGAATTATCAAAAGATTTTCAATATTAGTATCTGTGACTGTCTTAGTAATTATTTCATCATCATCAATTTTATTGTTAATTTTGAAATTTTCATCGAATGAAACATGAAGTGTTTCTTCGATTATGTAAGTTATTTTATTGAAAATTTGATAAGCTTTACTTCGTTTCGAATATCCTATGAATATTCCTTCATTGGATTTTGGATCGAATTTGGTAACTGATCTTTTGCATTAAGAATAAAACATTTTGAACCAAAAACTTTAAAATATGATATATTTGGTTTTCTTCTGTTAAAAAGTTCATATGGAGTATGTTTTGTTAGAGGACGAATGGGGACATGATTCAAAACATAATAAGCAGTTGCTACAGCTTCTGCACAAAAATGTTTTGGTAAAGTGCTTCCACTTAATAGAGTTCTTGCACATTCTTGTAAAGTTCTGTTTTTCCTTTCTACAACCATGTTTTGTTGTGGTGTTCTAGGAAAAGAAAAATTATGTGACATTCCCTTTTTATTATAAAAATGTTCAAAACTCTCATTTTTCAAATTCACAACCATGATCACTTCTAATGTTCTTAATTTTCAAGCATTTGAGATTTTGAATTCTTTTAACAGAGATTTTAAAATTTCAAAGTATCACTTTTATTTTTCTGATAGTCCAAGTATATCTTGAAAAATCATCTACTATTACAAACACATATTTACTTTGATGTATAGATTGAATTTGCGTTGGTCCAAAGAGGTCCAAATGCAATAGTTCAAGTGGTTGTAATGTAGAAATATTTTTCTTTGATTTAAAAGATGATTTTGATAATTTGCCAAATTGACAAGCATCACAAATACTTTTTACTTTGAAATTCATTTTAAACCTTTTACTAAATCATTTTGAGATAGTTTAATAATAGCTTTAAAATTAATGTGACAAAATGTTTTGTGCCATAACCAAGGATCATTTTCATTGGCTATTAAACACATATTTGAATCATGAATGATTTCCATATTTAAAATATATATATTTCTATCTCTATTACCTTCAAAAATAAGATTTTTATTTTGATCAAGAATGCTACACTTATTTTCAGAAAAAGATATATTGAAACCTTTGTCACAAAGTTGGCTGATACTAAGTAGATTATATTTCAAATTCTTAACAAATAAAACATTTGTAATAAGAGGTAAATTAGATGTACCATTATCGCTCACATCGCCTTTGCCGATGATGTATCCTTTGGAATTATCTCCAAAGGTGACAGAACCTCTATCAGAGTAGATAATGTTAGTCAACATGTCTTTATTTCCTGTCATGTGTTTTGAGCAACCACTGTCTAATATCCATTTCCCTCTTTTCTTAAGTGGCACCTATAAGAAATATGAAAATGATATTGGTACCCACTTTTTATTATGGTCCTAAGAGTTAAGTCTTAGGAAACCAAATCCAAGCGGGTTTAGCATTCTCTTTGTAAATAAAATCTTTATTATTGTGAACATTTTCCATAAAAGATTTTATGTACTTGTTCCTAATTAAATAATTATTGGTTTTAGGAACCCAAATTTTAATGTTCTTAGAATGTTTTGGAATATTTGAAACATTATTGATTATAATAGGATTACTTTTCTAAAAATGATTTTCAAAAGAGTTCCTTTTCTTAGGTAGACTATTTGAAACTTTCTTATAGCCTAAGCCCTTTTAATCGGACACAGTCTGAGAATTTTCCAAACTTTTAGAAAGATTTTCTCTTCCTTTATTAAAATTTGAAACATTTTTGGTAATACCTTCTAACTGTGTTTTGAGACAGATATCTAATAATAATATTTTAACATTTGCTTTTAAATCATGATTTTCAACTTGGAGAGAGTCATTCTTTTCTTTTTGAGTTTCGATTTCTTGACTCAACATAGAAATTTGAGAGGTTGTATTAGAATAAGATTCTTGAGAAGCTTGAAGTTCTTCTTCTGAAATTTTCTTTTCATCTCTTAGCATTTCAACTTCAAGTTCGGTTCTATTTAACTTTTCACTAGCCTGTTTATATTTTCTTTTGATGTTCTTCATATTATCTAATAGAATAGAATTTATTTCCACTAAATCATCAAAATTTAAATCACTTACCTCATCATTCATGGCCATAAAACACACGTTTTCTTGTTCAATGTCACTGTCACTGTCTGATGAAGAGGATTCTGAATCATCCCATGTTACTGAGAATGCTTGTTACTTTTTGAATTTCTCTCTTCTATTTTTGAATTTGTCTTTCTTTTGATCAGGACAATCTTTCTTCATATGACCTGTAGCGACCCAACTTCCAAACTCCAGGAAGTCGCATCGCTAATAAGAAAGAAAGGGATAGAAAAGAGAAAGAAAGAGTAGAAGAGGAAACAACACATCAGAATCTAAACAGCGGAACGAATAAATTATATTAATAACATAAAAGATTACATAGTTTACAATAACTATCAGAGTACACAGATAAACGGCACATACTAGACAGTTACAAACACCTGTCTAGTATTTACAACATAATACAACTCAGAGACAACACAGAACACACAGCGGAATACTAATATCTAACGCAGAAGCCTCCTGCTCCATTGCTCCTCCAATATTCGTCAAAGCTAACCTGATTCCCTTGGCTACTCGTAAAAATTTGAGTACCCAAGAGTTTATGAAAAACAAAAATAAACTCCGGGTCAGACATAGGTCTGGTGTGAGTAACAGGTTAAAGTTGCTTAACTTTCAAAAATCTTTTGAAAAGAAAGGTATCATGTAAGACTTCCCACACATAAACATGGAAAAGTTTTTACCTTACGCTAACCAAAACATTTGATAGGAAATTCAGTGATATTATAATAGTGTCTAGGGTTTTCAAGTAAAATACAGAAATAGCTGGAATGCTTACATCTCACGTTCCAACATAGTTGGGCACAACTAATACATACGGCACTTATTGGATTTTGGATTCCATCAATGGCAGGGCTACTGGGGCACCGCCCATCACAGTACGTGGCCTAGATCAACGTACCGAGGAGTACTCCTACTCCCCTGCAACACAAGGCCGGACCCATTCCTTACTGAATAGTTCCGAACAAGACAACCCCGCAGTTGGTGCGCAATTCCAACTGCCCACTAAGCCGAATAAAAAGAGACCTCTAGACAGGGATCAATCTTGCTCTCCAGTAGGTGCTACCCACGAAGCCTTGCTGCACCTCCCCTGTTTTAGCCATTCCCGGTTGATGAGGCTTGAGGCTACGATAACCTTTAGAGGACACATTATCTTAGAATGCTCTTCGCCCACCTGACGATGTTCTGAAAGCATTCAATCCATACAAGTTCGTTCCCGGTTCGAACGAAACCGAAGGCATTGTCTCGTTACACTCATTTTGGAATCACCCTCAGAGTTAACGACGATAACCCTTGTACTCTGAATCTCCATCTCGAATCTATAAGTACTATTCCGTCAAACTCATTACGGAATCACCCACAGAGTTATACTGACGTATAGCCCTTACACCTCAAGTCTTCACTCTTCACATAAGATTCACGACCTATCGTTAATTTGGATCGATGTGGTTTTCGGATATCCAAATGTGGAAACCCGATCCCGGTCTCATCGAAATCCAAAGCGTGTCTTTTAGGTCCAAGTTGTTTTAGAGTTTAAAACAATTTAATTACATTATCTATCTACACACAGATAGATAATTCATAGATTCACATCAAATAATTATCATTATCAAACCACAGATAATCCACATTATCACTAAAAGATAATCCATATCAATGCATCCATATCAATCAACATTACTAATCTCCTCTCTGAGATTCAAACCATTCAAAGCAACCAATAACAACCATCATAAGCAATGATCTATAATCATACTATCTATAATTAATTTAAAATGAATTAAATTAATTACATCATCTTTAATTAATTTAAAATGAATTAAATTAATTACTTATACAATATAAATCTTGCTTACACTATCATTAATTAATTACAAATTAATTAATTAATTAACCTCTAATTTTATCATCTTAATTAATCAATTCTGATTAATTATACTTTAATTAATTCCATAAAATTAATTACCCTAAACCAAATACAGTAATTAACCTTTAATTACCTCATTAATTAATTAACTATAATTAATTACATTTAACCTTAATTAATTACAATTAATTAATTATCCTTAATTACTTATTATTGATTAATTAATATTAATTAATCAATCTTAATTACATCATTAATTATATTAATTAATGATTCTTAATTATATTTAATTAATTACTCCATTAAATTAATTACTTTCAGGAATTAATCTCACTTAATCCATAATTATTAATTATCTTTGATTAATCTCATTCTATAATTAACTACCCTTAATTACTTATCAAATTAATTATTCCTCAATTAATTTCTTAAATTAATCACTTGATTAATTCAAAGTAATTTAAAGTTTAAATTACTTCTATAATAAATATCTCTAATTACATTCAGTAATTATTAAATTAATTACTTCCTTAAGTAATTACAATTTCATTAATTACATAAAGTAATTATCAACAATACACAAATGTTTAAATTAATTTAACTTAATTAATCTAAACTAATCACATTAATCAAATTAATTACACTAAGTAATTAATTCATTAATTACTTTCATTAAGTAATTAAACATAAATAATTGATTATTATTAATTAATTAATCTAGTTAATTATCAAAAATTAATCACATTAATTAATTGTTAAATAATCTTAAGTTAATGACCTACATTAACTTTTCTTAATTACTTAATTAAGAATTAACTTACACAAATCATCATTTATTATCAATTAATTAATATTTAATTATAATTTAATAAATCTCAATTTATAAATTAATTAAGTGTTAATTAAAATCATTAAACAAACTTTAATCATTAATTAAAATTTAATTAACAATCTTTAACTATAGATTAATTATCCTTAATTAATTAATCTCAAATCTTAATTAATCAATTTAAAAACTATTAATTACGTAATTAATCATCCACATTAATAATTAAATAATAATTAATATTCCATTTAAATTAATTTAATAATTTAAATGAAACCAATTTTCTTAAGTTCAAAATTAAGAAACATTCTTCTTTATATAAAGTATTTTAAACACTTTGTTTCAAACAAAAATTCAAATTTAAAAATCTCTTTTAAAATTTTAAACTGAAACACAATTCAAATTTTCATTCTAGATTCAAACTTAAAAATTTTAAAACTTTACTTACATCTCTATCTTCATTTTCAAATTCAAATTATTTAAACTTTCTAAAATAGTTAAAACAAATTTAAATTTAAAAACTTATTAAATTTTAAAAACTGACATTAAAGTCAAATCTCATGTTTTAAAACTAAATTTAAACTTAATTTAAACTTTATTTCATACATTAAGACTTATAGTTTAAAATTCAAAACAATGTTCTTTATACTGTAAAAGTTTAAAAATCTAACTTAAACTTTCCAGATTTAAATTAAATTCAAACTCAGGTTCCATATTTCTGTTTTCCAGATTTTAAACTTGTTTTAAATTTTCAGTTGCATTTTAAAATTTGCTTTTAAATTTAAACAGAAAAACAGTTTTCTGTTGTTGTTTAAACATCTTGTATTTTTGAATTTAAAAATGATTCAAAGTCCAAGATTTAAACTATTGACTTCAAACTTAAATTTCAGGTTTAAAACTTCCAGTTGAACTTCATTTTACAATTTTGAAATTTACTTTTAAATTTTAAACGCAGAAAGACAGTTTTCTGATTTTAGCTTAAAACCCAACTTGAGTTTAAAGTATTTCAAATTAAATTCAAAGATCTAAAATTTAAAACTAATTAAATTCCACTTAAGGTCAAGCCTATTTCAGATTTTTATTTTGCAATTTACTTTTTACTTCAATTTTTTAAAAAAACTGGAAAACAGGTTTCTGGCCAAACTTTTAAAAACCTGTAATACTTACATTTTTAAAAATCAAATTATTACAGAATAAACAGAATTTAAACTTTTGAATTCATATTTAAATTCAGTTTTTAAAGCCTAAGTTAAATTCCAGTTTAAAATTCAAACTTTACTTTTAAAACTGTAAAACAGGTTCTGTTTTTGCTCAAGACCAAATAAAATTTTCAAAATTTAAATTATTTCAAACCTAAAATTAAACTAATTGAATTTTATATTTAAATTCAGTTTAAACTTTATACTTAGTTCAGGTTTTAAACTTACATTTTAAAAACTTACTTTTACAATTTTAAAACCTGGAAGTAAAGCTCTGCAAATTTCAAAACCTGAAACAATATTACACTCGAGCCTCCTATTTTTACTTCGAGTCAAAAGTATACTTGCTTCGAGCTACAACCCGATTTCCCCGAGACACATGCGAGGCACTAAAGCTGCAACTCAACAAACATCACCCAACCTGGAAAACAGCATCTCCTTCCAAAGCCTAACCTGTCAACGGCGGAATCACCCAACTCCGGCCACTATAAATCTTGAAACTCCGGCGATAACACCATCAAACCACCACCTATCACCACGCGAATCGCGGTTGAACTCGATCAACCCAGGAGTCCACATTCGAACAAAATCAGAGACCCAAATAAACTAGGGTTCTAAAACTAAAATCCAAATTACAATCTCAAAATAAAATTTCGATCCACATTAGTAATTTTCCTACAATCCTTGATAGCTAAACTACCTCCAGAATCAAATTCACCCAATTCTAATGCAAGCTTCAATTGAACTTGACCATAGTGAAAAATGCAGTCAATTTGAAACTGCACTTTATTTAACAGCACTATAAATTATCATTTTACCTTTAAAAAAATCCTAATCCTTCATTATGTTTGAGTTCTACTCCTAAAACATCGATTTGCAATGTTTTATATCTTCACTTATAAAGATTTGGTTGCTCTACTACTTATTTTACAGTAAGTTTCATTTAATTTTTTTTTTTTATAAAATCTCACAGTCTAAACTCTGAAAACCAACATACAAATCTTGTTTAAATCCTACAATTAACAAAGACTAATTAAAGATAGGATTATTTAAGTAAGACTTGTGTCCGTAAACAAAACAGGATAAGGGAGATCAACAGCATACACATCAATACATTTGTCCATCAGACAAGTTACTCACCTTTCTTGATGTGCAGAGCAATGAAATTTGGAAAGAGACTTTGCTTTATAAAACTGGAAATTCCTTTTCCTTAAAACTTTGTGCTCTTCTTTATGAAAACAGCCTTCATGAAAGTCTTTTGTTTCAGGAACTTGAATTGCTAAGGAGTTTATTTTTAAAGTGGCATGTAAGCTTCCTTTGAAACTGCAGTTGTCTGCATCCCAGATGTTAATAGATGCATGCATTCCAGATTTTGAAATAAATGCAGGTTTGTTTCATGTTGAACTGAGGCTTTGAATATGATTTTGTTTTGGAAAATGTTTAACAGAATTTTGATAACAGAAGTGGCTTTGAAAATGATTTCAGAAATTTGTTTCCATTGTTTCTTAGTTTTTGATTTCAAAAAGAAATAAGATGGAAGGAATTTGTTTATAAAAACTGAAATCATTAAAAATAAAATCAAAAGAAAATGCTAATTAAATTTTTGACACTTGTCTTACATTCTAACATTTGTCAAAACTCTTAGTTATTTATTTACACTTGTATTAATTTTTAATAAGCTAAATATTTAGTTTAACTTGTATTTAAAGTTAGATGTTTATTATAAGATAGTTTAGTTAATGAGTTAACATGCATTTATTTACATATATATAGATTTTAAAATGAATAAATCAAACTATATTTATAAAATTAAACTTATACAAATATTTCAAAACCAAAACAAATTAAAAACATTTATACTTTAGATTTAAAACTTTGAATTCATGTTTCAAAATAAATTTTGAAATCTAATTTATTTACAAATATAACTACAAATTTGAATTCTGAAAAACAATAATTTTATTAAAAATTTATTTGTTGAAACAATGTATTATTATATTTTTAGAAATAACAATATTTAATAACCATAAATAACTATTAAAAGAAATTGTCTTCTTATTAATAAATTATTTATTTTATCACATTATATTTAAAAGAAAATCAAAATAACCTTATTGTTATTTATTTAAATTTAAACTTGAGTTACACATATTTTAAATCATTTTAAATATCTTTCTTATGTATTTAAAACCATATTTATTTATGAAATAATCTTTTAAATAAAATCATAGTTTCCAATTTTACTAAAGATATAAATTTTATAGAAACAGGATTCATTTAAAACAATACCTATTTACAATATATACAATATTCTATATATATTATAAATATAAAACAAATATTAGATTTAAAAAGATAAAATCTATCAATTAACTATTTATTTTATTGAATTATTAAATTAATTCAAATCTCATTACAAAGATTATCAAATCAATTTAATTTTTATTACAGATTATTAAATTGATATTGCTTTAAAATTCCGGGTCATCACATGACCTTTCTTGTGACATTAATAGCACTCGATAGTTGAAGTCGATGGCTTGTTATTACTGTTGTTGAAGCTACTTTTATTGTTTCCAAATACATTGTTCATTTTGAACTTTAAAAACTTCTTGAAATTTTTTGCGATAAGAGCCATATCTTCTCCATCGGAATCGGATTCTTCCTTTTCAGCCTTTAATGCTATTATCTTTTTATCTTGTGCCTATGCTCCTTTAGCATGGAGATTAACTTCATAAGACATTAGATTTCCTATCAACTCTTCCAGTTTTATGGTAGAAATGCCATTAGCTTCTTCAATTTCTAAGACTTTTCATTTCCATTCATCCGATGGAGAATTTAGGATTTTTGAAACGATATTAAAATTAGTGAATTTTTCTCCTAATGCCAAAAGTGAATGATATATGTCTTGAAATCCAGAATACATATCATTTATAGATTCATCTTGCTTCATTCTAAAGTTTTGGAACTGATTCTTAAGTATAGAGATCTTGCTTTTTTTTTTTGGCAAAGCCAGCGGGGTTGACTGGTCCCCTACCAGTTTATTGCAACACAATAAAAGTTACAAACAAAATGTTAGAAAAAGATAAAGGAAGAGAGAAAGGAAAAAACAGAAAAAAAAACAATTGAAAAAACAACAAAAAAATCATGCCCATCGAATAATCAAATTGTCAGGGTAATCTCTGTTGCAAGTCTTCAATTGCAAGTGGATGGCAGTCTTAACTTCATGCCATAGGTCCTCCAGTTTCTTCCTTTGCGTATCAAAAACAATCGCATTCCTTTCCTTCCATATGAGTCTCATGTATATTTTCAAACTTACAACCAACATTCTAGATCGAGCACTTCTCCATCTCGTAGCCTTATATATGATGCTCCACACAATACTCGAGCTTCCAGAAGATAGATTATAACCAGTTGTGCTACTGATGCAGTTGATCAAGACCTTGAGTGCAGGACATTCAAAAAAAAGGTGATCTGCACTCTCCTCATACAAATCACAAAACAGACACAAAGGTGAGCAAGGCAACCCAATACTGTTTAATTTACCTCTGGTCAGCAGTGCCTGATTTAACACTTTCCACATCATCAAATTTTGAGATGGAACAGAGTCATTCGACCAGATAACTGAGCACCATTTAGATGCAGGTAGGGGAGAGAAGTCAGAGCAGAAATTGTACACACAGTGAACACTGTGTTGCTTCAAGTCCCAAGTGATAGCATCATGGTGTTGAGTAGTGCAGTATTTGTCTTGGATATCTTTCCACATGACTTTGAGCATTTGATTACTAGTATTTGGCATCTGCACCTTCTCTTCATGTATGAATTCATTTGCTTTTGCATCATATTGTATACCAGATTGCTGAATCTGTTGATAGTCACAAACCTGAGATAGAATAAGGCCCTTACATGCCCATGGTTCATGCCAAAAGCTAACCATAGAGTTAACAGTAACATGATATTGAATAATAGGGAGATAAACTTGTCTTAGCTTAAGAATGTTTCTCCAAATCCAGCTGCTGTTTTGTGATATGTCCATACTCCAAAAATATTTGGTCTTAATGTAATGTTGTCATATCCATTTAACCCATATTGTACCCTTCTTGTTGATAATGGCATCAAAATGAGTACTTATTGCAGCTTGGTTCCACCTCCTAGGGTTAATAACACCGAGACCACCAAGCTTCATGGGATTTTCAATTTTTGTGTAGGAGCATGGCATCAACTTCCTGTTATGAACGCTGCCAGTCCAAAAGAATCTAATCATGGCCGACCTTACAAGTTGCATCAGTTTCATAGGGAGGATCATTGAACGTGCCCAGTAGACCAGAGAAGAAAAAACAACAGTTTTGATCAGAACAAGTCTACCACTTTGTGTTAATTTTCTATTCTCCCAAGCACTCGTAACTGAAGTAATCTTATGGTATAATGTAAAACAGTCAGCATTAGTAATTCTCTTAGAGATTAAAGAGAGACCAAGATACTTCATATCGTTATCCATGCATGTGAAGCCAATATGTTGATAAAGAGCAGTTTTCAGAGCATCACTAACTCCCACAACAAGCATGGAAGACTTAGCATGATTGATGGTAAGACCTGTCATACGGTAAAAGGACTGTAATGCGTCCAGAATGGCAGACAGAGATGGAAAATCAGGTTTAGTAAACAACATCACATCATCAGCAAACATTATAGAGTTAATTTGAAGAGTATTGCACTTTGGATGGTACTTTATTAATTTCTGTGAGTATTTAGTGTTAAGAATAACAGTGAAAACTTCCATAACCAACAGAAAAAGATATGCTGATATTGGATCTCCCTGTCGTATGCCCTTGCTACTACTGAATAGGCCCACAGGTCTTCCATTAATAACCACAGAAAATGTAGGGGAGGAGATACAAACATATATCCAGGAAACAAAAATTCTGGGGAACCCCATGTGTGCCATAATTCGAACTATAGAAGTCCAGTGAATAGAATCATAGGCCTTTGAAATATCAATTTTTAGAGCTGCCGCAGAGGCAACATTATTTCTACCATATCCTTTAAGCAGCTCTTGAGCTAGAAGCACATTGTCAAGAATATTCCTTGATGGTATGAAAGCTGCCTGGTTCATTGAGACAACAGAAGGCATAAAATTAACCAGACGAGTGGCTAAAATTTTGGTGATACATTTATATAACACATTGCAGCAGGAGATTGGCCTGAATGAGGTCACACTAGATGGCGGTGTGACTTTAGGGATTAATGCAATATTAGTGCAATTCACTTCACGAAGAAGTTTGCATTTAGCAAAGAAATTGTGAATTTCTTGGCAGAATTCATGACCAAGCACATCCCATGTTGAAGTGAAGAAAATCACGTTAAGGCCGTCTGGACCACCTGAAGAGTGTTTGTTCATTGAGAAAAGGGTGTCTTTGATTTCTACATCTGTAACAGGCTTAATAAGAGTGTTAGCTTCATGAGAAGTAATACATGGCAAGGCAAGAGATGAAATTTGATCAAGGTCAGGTGAGAAACCAGTAGTATTGCCAAGAAGATTAGTGAAGTATTCAACAAAGGCTTTATCAACTGAATCAGCAGTAGTACATAAGGTACCTTGTTCATCAAAAATTCTGTAAATATTTTCTCTAGCATGTTTTACCTTTAATGCATCATGGTAGAACTTAGTATTCCTGTCACCTTCAACAATCCACTTATTGTGCAGTTGTTGCCTCTTCATGTTAGCTTCCAAGTTGAGAGCGTTATTAACTTTATTGAATAAAATGGCTTCATCTGCAGCAGCTTGTTCATCGTGGGGGTGGTCCATCATATAATCTTGCTATTTCTGTAGCTGTTCCTTAAGAGTTGTTGATAGCATGCTACCAGTTCCAAAGGTGGAAGAGGCCCACATCTTGATCTCCTGTTTAATCCTTTTCAATTTTCTGCAAAACTTATACATGGGGTTACCAAAGCAATTGAATTCAGTATTTACTTGTGAAACTAAAGTCAGAAAGTGTTCATGCTTGTGCCAAGCATTAAAAAATTTGAAACTTCTTTTTTCCTTTCGAGAATGGTGACCCAGCGATAAAATCAAAGGAGAATGATCAGACATAATTGGTTGAGGTAGGAAGACTGATATGGTAGGCCATCTAGATAGGGCTTGGAAGTTGATGAAGGCATGATCAATTGTGGTGAAAGTACGAACTCCACTACGACTTCTATTATTCCACGAGTACTTAGCACCAGACTTGTTAACTGAGAATAAATCAGCCTCAGCTACAGCTAAATTGAGTGGAGCAATGTCTCTAGGGGATAGTGGGTTACCTCCAATTTTATCAGAGAGCTCAAGGCAAGAATTAAAATCACCAAGAACAAGCCAGGGGTGAGAAGATTGTCGTAGCGGGGGCAAGGAGGTGAAGAAAGAATTTCGAGAAAGAACCGAGTTATCAGCATAGACAAAAGTGATGAAAGAGGAGATTGAAGTTTGAATTTCTTGGACATGAAAGTGAATAGACTGTCTTGTGGTTAAGATTGGGGAAAGAGTTATAACAGCAGGATCATAGATTATAAGAATACGCCCGTAAGTAGCTAAATCAAGATTATGATGAAATTTCCATTTTGGATTAATATAATCAGCAACTCTGATGGATAATGGTAAATTGAGTTTGGTTTCAAGCATTCCAAAAAGGCAAATGTCATAGTTTGAAATGATGCTTTTCACCTGATCAAGTTTTGCATTACTATGTGCCCCTCTGAGATTCCAGGCAGCGATTTTGTTATACATAAAAAGTTATTGGTGAGAGGTGGAGTTATTTCTTCTCTTAGCAGAAAGAGATCGTGTTTCAATTTTCCTATGATATGGGGGAGGTGAGGAGGTTGGCTGAGTCTTAGCGGTGGAGATGGTAGGCTTTGGAAGTGGGGTTGGTTGAGAATGTGGTGATGAGGAGTTTGATGGCCATCCAGGCAAGTCTATTGAGAAGTTGTAATGAGATAATTCTGAATTTGGCACAACAACATTTGGCTTGTGCATAGAAGTAATTAATTGGACGATGTTGTTTTCAAATGAAATACACCATGCACAGTCCAGTTCAGTATCATTTGTGTCAGCCTGTGCATGCACTTCAATATTGCTTTTACCAGTTTCAGTGCTTTTGCCACACTTTGTTGTTTCACAGTTACTTCCATGTTGCTTAACTATAATGCAAGTAGTTTGGATATCATCATCTATATTACCAACTGCATGGTTTGTGTTGTTGTTAATAGCTTTCTCACAGAACTCTTCACATATATTTTCAAGTGACAGTTGCTCTTCCTCCTCTTCTACAATCACCACTGTTTCTTGCACTTCCTCCTCATTTTGCAACAGACTAAAATTATTATGTGTAACAACAGTACACACTTGTTCAACTGTATCAGTTTTATCCCCGACTTTATTAACATTTGTTCTGTCTTCATCCTCACCAAGTTTATCTTCTTCATTTGTTCCTTCTATTTTCTTTGCTGCTCCCTCTACTTCTTTTCTGTTGTCTCCTTTGTTCGCTTTGTTCCTGTTTACTTTTTGCCACACTTGCTTCACCTTATCATGTTTGTCTGCAGCTTTCCCCTTCCTCCCCATGTTTTGTTTCTCTTCACCATTTTCTTGCTGCTTAGTAGCTTCACATTGTTTTCCATTATCTTCATTTATTGCCTTCTTGCATGTACCATATGCCCAAACTCCTTACATGTATTACATATTTCCGGCCTCCACAAATAATCAACTCTGACTACTTGTTCAGTTCCATCAAGCAGTTGAACAGTGAAGGATTCTGGTAAGTCATTATGTGGTGTGACCTCAACTAAACATTTGGCAAAGGAGATTCGCTCAAACTTTTCAGTTGAAGCATCCATACACAGCATAGAGATCTTGCTTTGTTTAACTTTATTAGTGCCTTCATGTGTAACTTTCAATGTGCGCAGTATTTCATAAGCAGTAGTGCACATGCTAATTCTAATAAGCTCATTTTTATCTAGTGCACAAAATAACATATTCATAGATTTTTTATTTGCAGTAGCATCTAGTTTTTGTGTGTTTGACCATTCTGAATATTCAGTAGTCAGTATGTGATGTTCAGTTTGATAGATATTCCATGTGTCATAACCTTTAGCTTACATATAGATTCTTATCCTAGTTGCCCAATAGTTATAGTTCAAACCATTGAAAAGTGGTGGTCGTGCAGTGGACAGACCTTCAGTAAAACTGGTGTTGGTGTTACTTTTCATACAACTAAAAATATCAAATAACTGTGTTACGGTTATAAGATTACTTGCTCTGATACCAAGTGAAAGTAACTATATGATCATGTAATATGAAATTTAACTAAATTACTTGCTTGAGCGGAATATGAATATAAAAATATAAAAAATAATAAAAGACACCAGAGATTTTTATACTGGTTTGAACTTTCCGTTCTACGTCTAGTCCCGGATTTCTTCTGGAATTCAATCGTTACCCTCGCTTCACCTGGAGGAACGGGTATTACACCGCCTGTACAACCGAACAAGACTTTCCCACCTAAACAATCGAATAGGACTTCTACTGCCTAAGAATACCACAACGTGACTTCAAATACAAGTGGAAATGTTTCTGACTGAATTTGCTCTGTAATAGCACTGATGAGTCAATATGAGTACACCCTTCCTTTAATCTTCCCCCTCATGTTATATAGTGAAATTCATGAAGAAAGGAAGATTGATTGATCACACAAGAATATGCTTGAGTGTTAGTGATCAAATAGTTTGATTTGAGAATCTTTAAAGTAAATAGCAAGTGTATAGAATTTAGAAATCAAAAATAAGAATTCGTTAATAATAGTGTCAAAATTGCTTGCTATGTATAGTTGTTAAAAGGTTGCAATGCTTCATGAAGAGTAGCCATGAATCAAAAAGAAGCAACTGTTGAATTAAGCATTGTTTCTAATCGGGGAAGAGAAGCAACCTTTCAAAAAACTAGCCATTATTTTTAACTCAGAAGTTTGAATAAAATTCAGCCTTCTGAATGTAGCAAAATAACAAACTAGTGCTGAAAACAGTGCAAAATAGGTTGAATTCAAACGTCTGAATATTAAGGTCAAATGTCTGAATGCGCCTTAAAATTTATGTTGTGCTTCAGCATTCAAACGTCTAAAACACATGATTCGGATGTCTGAATCTTGTGTTTCTAACATATAAAAGCTTTTCTCAGAAAAAAAGTGCGTGTATTCATTAGCTTGTGCATGTATACCAATTAGGAGAGATTTTAACATATATTACTAACTATACAGATTCTAACAATATAAAAGATTACGCTCATCAATCTAGAGTCTGATCATCAATATTTTCCTACAAAACTTGGTTAGATAAACTCATATAATTGTTATTATCAAAATATCAGGAACTGAGGTTCCAACAATTATGACCCAAATAACGTAAAAGAAATAATTTTTGGTGTTGCATCCAACATCAACTGGTATTAATGCTGTTGTGGCTTTATCACTTCTTACTTAAATAAAATGGGTTGTCTTAGTATGTCATTCTACTATAGCCTAGATGTATTAACTTACCCTTTTAGTTCCTAATAAATAAGGTTCATCCATTACTTCAATTATTACAACTAATTATAGGATAAAATGTGCATTTCCACACTATAGTTGGTAAGAATATAAATTATGCATATTCAAATCACTCATCGAAAAATCGGCTTGGAGGAATAGCTTTTCTACCATTTATATTGCCTTCTTTAATACTGAGTCAACCAAACTTCTTTATGTATATTCGTGGTTTCATTACCCTCCTCTCCAATTATATTTTTATCTTCTTTTAATCAAAATCTCTTGATAGTACTCTCAAATTTCGGTATTTATTTTCTTTATCTTTGACCTTTCATGCGAGTATAATCTAGCACAAACACAAATGCACTTTGATATCACTCCACATTTATTTATGGGTTCCTCTTAGGCTTTCACACATGTCTAATAAAAATTTCTAGGTCTATACAAATATTACTAGTATTCATTACAGCTACGCTACATGCATTCGTAACTATTTTACTCATAGCTTAAAATATTACCCCGTCTTACCAAGCAATCATCCCTATCTACTCCATATCAAAGTTGGTTTGGTTTTCACCGCTCTTTATTAAATTATGAAACTTTATAGTCATGAAGTATTTAACCTAAATTTCTGCCTTTAAAAATATAAACTTATAAACATTTGTCATAAATTCATAAATTTCTTGGTTTTCGTAAAGGGACCATAAATAACTTCTCATTTTAACCAACTTTAACTATAGATGAGCTTTAAATTCATTAAGTATCTTTTATTATAATCTTTTAGTTTCTACATTTAGGGATTTCTAAATATATATATGTGTGTGTGTGTGTGTGTGCGCGCAAATTCCATAAAAATATTTATTTCTACGTTTTAATGTATTGGAACTGTATCGTTTCCAAAAAGGAAATGTTAGAGTTGTAACTTTCCATAAACTACCAAGAAGTGGGGTTGTGATATGTTTGTAATTATAAAGAATTATCTCTTTCTATTTTTGTTAAAATAGATAGTGCAGAGTATGAAAAAACATCCCCACTTTTCATGTATCATTCCTTTAGATATATGAATATTCTTTGTTATTCCTAACAGCGCACTTTTCATGTATAACTGTGAATTTGGACAGTTTATGGAAATTCACATGGAGGACAATAGAACTAGATTTTGCATTCTACAAGTACAATGAATTAAAATATAAAATAATTAAATCCTAAATCAAATTAAAACATTCTAGTTGAATGATTAACCAGTTTAACAATTTATAATCAAAATAAAAAATAAAGGAATAATTACATAATTTTATAAATATCATATTTATTAAATTTATGGACTATTCTCCCTAAATTTCAAATCTATGGTGTATATGCCATTCCTCAAAGTTAAATTATTTTTTCTGAATATGTAGGCAAGGGTTTCAATTCAGATTTATTCAATCAAGCATTTAATTCAATGGTTTTCACATAAGTATAATAGCAAAAATAAAATTCCAGTAATATAAATTTAGTAATATGCAAATTACGTAATTTTCCACTCCTCTTTTGGCTTTCAAATCTCCAGATCCAAATCCATTCTTCTTACTTGACTCCTTTTCTTTTTAACAAAAGATATGTATTTAAAAGTATATACGTATCCTTTAGAATTTAAGATCACAGAGCAGATTTGGTTTTAAATGAAAATCTAAATTTATAGTTTTTAAACTTAAATCTTTCGAAGAATTGATTCACTCCTTCTCTTCTTCTCTTTTATTTTCTGTCTTCTCCAATATTATATGTGTGTGTGTGTGTGTGTGGTATGTTTAAAATTGCTAGTAGTAGAGAAGGAGAAACAGCAGAGCTCTGCTGCTAAGTTCATAAAATATGAGAAGAAAAGTGAGGGGCTAGGCCCATATTTATAGGCGTTTGAACCATCTGACTAAAATTTATTAAATCAGGGTCATTCGACCAAGGTTTAGGGCCTGCCGACCTTAAACTATCTAGGCGATTGGTCGGTATAAGCGGTCGACTAACTCTACCAAAAAGTTGACCGGTGGGTCTTGGTAATTTAATTCCGGCCATTAACATTAATTAACAACGACGTTATAATTTCTTTTAATTATTTTACTCGAAAACTTCAAACACCAATAATTTCTTCGTTTGAACTCCAATAGCAAAGCTTTACATATGAAAGTTGCTCAGAAAATCGCCACAAACATAATGGGATAAGCTTCATAACCAATTTTTGGCATTTTCTCAAATTATATTTTTGATCTTTAATAGTTCTTTTTGATTAATTACTATTTATTTTATGAGGTGTTACACATATGTTTTTTCCAAGAACTTGGGCTTGCTCCTCCTCAAGTCTGTCCCAACGGATATGCCCTGCTAAGTTCTTTGTATGTTCTATTCATGAACCAATTTCGATGACCTTTAACCTTTAGAGAACTCACACGTCTTAAGCTTCAAATAATCGAGTGAGTCACCTTCTTACATGATCATCAAAGCCTACTGTCGGTGTAACGTTATTGAAGTGCTCCATAAAAAATGTTCATACTTCAACAATGAATACTTCTTTGTTTGATGTCTGTATGACTTCAACCGAACCTAGCAATCCGAAAATAAGACTCCTTCCTTTCCATTCTTCTATGTGCTAAGACTTTCACCATCCAAGTGTTTAACATTTTATCTCCTTTCTTCATTGATATTATTGCTCGAGACATGGTATATCAAAGGTTCATCCGGCATGGTGAACGTTGGTGAATCCAATGATAAAGCAACATAAGTACACTTTGCTGGTGAAATCAAGCAGAAGTATAAGAAAGGGTAGAAATGGAAATGGTCCATGAAGAGAGTGGAAAAAGAGAAGAGAAAGAAGATGAAAGTGACGGAGAAGGCGATGATGATGAAGACTTCGGTCAAAGAGGAGATGATTCGCATGGAGAGATGCCTCCTAAAGGCACTGAACTTCTTGGCTCGCTACATCGACAACGAATAATCATCAAGACTTCTCAATAAACTATCGAATGAAGCATGATGCCAGTAACCAAAGCAACTCCTCCAGCTGGTTCTTTAGACAACAATTTTGGCTCATTGGGCAATCTTGATATCCCTATCGATGATCTTCTTACGAAATGCATTCCAAGCTTCAACTTCACATCTGAGAGCATCCTAGTTGAAGAAGATGAGACTACAACATTACTTTCTTCCGAACATGGTGCTTAGAGTAATCATAGGGACACCAACACTTAACACACCTCTAGGACACGAACACACATTCTTTGCATTCGCTCACATTTCAATGTTCCAAAACTAATACGATCCTCTCTTTGAGATCAAGTACAATAGGTAGAGATCGATTTGGCTATCATAATCATGGTTTTTCCAAGGAAAGGAAATGAGCTTCTAAGCCATATTCACATCACTCTAGTTTTCGTAGGGAGCGAGAAACAGAAGAAGAGAGAGCCCAAAGGAAAGAAAGAGAATGCGAGATAGAAAGCGACCTCCAAGTGAAAATGGATAGGAAAAGAGGAAAGTAGTGGAGAGACAGTCTTACAATCATGGAAAGACATATAACGATTCATGTGACTGCTATGCTTCTTCTATTGGCATTCCCCCGCCTTGACCTCAACCATACCTCCCTACTCATTAACAAACTCCAGCACTATTTTCACCGACTACCACCGTTTATTTACCCCCATAATCCAAAGGGATTTCTTTTCGTCCAACTCCTCCTCCAACCCCGTCGAGCCAAATGTAAGCTTCCTTCCCGGAGCTTCTGATGTGCATGTAAATGTGCATTTATTTACATTCGTATTTAATCTATTTTTAATTAAATAAATGTCATAATTGGGTATTTTTACATGTTTAAAACCAAATTTAAAACATGCTTTCAAGTCATCATTCATACATCAATGGGGGGTAAAATATTTGTTAGTCATAAAATCTACTCGATAGCATAAATATGAAAGAAAGTTAGTAAAGTTGAGGTTTTGATGAAGGGGCGCTCTAAGTCATCATGAAGGATGTAAAAAAATGTTTCAAAGACATTGAGGAGTTACCAAAGGGGTCAAAGGCACCAACTACTACAGTGCAAAGGACTTCACCCAGATGGAAACAGATAAATCCCTTCTACCACTACCAACCTTTCGACACAGATGAACAAGAAATGTTGACATTAGAATCCCTTCTGAAGGCAATTAATAGCTCCATTCCAACTACACGTTAAACCTTCTGAGATCAAAGGCTCTGCCCCATAGTAACCTTTTTGAAAGCATAACAAGCCTTTCGAACCTGTCAAAGATCCATCCAGAACACCTTTCGACAATATTGAAAGGTGCTATAAAGAAATAAATACTCGAAAACAGCAAAGCCAGAAGAATAATAAAGGACCTTTCGACAACGTCGAAAGGATGCGTGGCTTTCGATCAAGTTGAAAGGTTAGAAGAGAATGAAGAAGCTGCTAGAGTATAACAAGAATAATTCGACAATGTCAAAAGGAAGCAAAGCCTTCAAAAACTTTGAAAGGAAACACAGCTCTCGACAACTCAAAGGGGAACATAGCTTTCGACAACACCGAAGGAAATGTAGCTTTTGAAAACATCGAAGGAACGAAGCTTTTGACTACATCGAAAGGTAATGTAGCTTTCGGAAACATCGGAAGATGGCACGGCTTTCGACTAAGACAAAAGGCTCAAAACATCAAATAAGGTGAAGGCCCTTCGACATGGTCGAAGGCAGAGGAAAGGATAAACCAAGAAGCACGAGAGAATACCTTTCAACAACATCGAAATGCTCGTGACCTTTTGATCAAGTCGAAAGGTTTGAGGTGGCATATAAAAGAGGTCATTTCGACCTTTTCAAAATCAAAAGTGCAGAAAAAGGCTAACCTGCATCTATAAATAAGACCCAAGGGGTCCAATTTTAGGGATCGGATTCTGGAATATTGAATTCATTTTATTTACTTTACTCTCTTAGCCAAAATAGTTCTTAGAGGAAACACTAAATCAAATTGGGGAGAAAGCTCAAATTCTTGTAACTTATTTTGAATAATAAATAAAAACGGAGATATCTTGTTCATAATGCATTTTAGAGACAAGGAGGATCATTAAGATCATTAGCTAGACTAATGGTCAATTGCACATGATTCTAGCCTATTCTCGTAATCTCTTTTGGTCTATGCTACATGTAAGATCGACTTAAGCATTCCCAGTCGACACACATCATCATCAGAATCTATTCTCAATGTTGAAAGCAGAAGTGATGATGGGGTTTCGATTATGTTGAATGCATGAGTTATGAAAATGCTTAAATCGATCTTATATAAGAAAAACAGAGAGGATTATAGACTATTAAATTGGAACTACTTCGAAAGGTGGAGTACTTTCTAACCTAGTCGAAAGGAGTACTTCCAAAAAGGAATCCTGGCTAATATTGCATAACAATCAATCATGATGAAATGCGTTCAAATGAAATCTATTCATTTGGAAATCAGAATCCTTTCAAAGGGTTCAATGGTGGAAATACTGACTCCAAGAGGTTGAGAACAATTGAGGAAAACTGTAAGAATAATCATCCCCTTTCGATAAAGTCGAAAGGTCCTAAATGACACCTTTCGACGTGATCGAAAGGGGATAAAAGACGATGATTATCCATTGTTTTCAATTTCATGGAGGGATGGGACACAATAATAGCATGATTTTGGAAGTTGTAAATTATGATCAACCCCTAGAGGCAATTTGACTATTCCAACCTATTCAAAAGGTTGGAATGACCTCGTCACTCCTTTCGACAAGGTCAAATGGTTTGAAAATTTGTTATTCTTTTCAACTAGGATGATTTAGTCAAAAACTAGAATTGTTTCCTCAAATCCTTTTGACTATGTCATTATCTTTGAAAGGTATGCTTTCAAAAGCAAGTATCCTCCCAACAAAATGATCATGTTTCAGTAGAGTTATCTTATAAAAGCATTGGGGATGTTGACGAGAATTCTTGTTAACGTCTTTGACGCTAGAAGGAGGGCATGAACCTCTGAACTTGCCACTATATACAGACCAATTGTGGTTCATTTCTTTTGCATAGGAAAAATGAGGTCAAAACGCTTGAATAGAATTATGGAGGAAGCAATACACACTACCACCTTAGAAGAAAATATAGCTCCATCATTTGACATAGATGGGGTAACTCCAGGGCAGACTTCATCCCGGCAAGACAAGATGAAAACACCGCAAAAATCAAGCATTTGGAACAACAGTTGCAAGAAATGCATGAACTGCTAAAGGTTGCTCTATTTTAGAAGTCATCAAAAACCCCGAGACAAACTCAAGGAGAAGAAGTGGTCTCACCTAGGAGAAATCTAAAGACCAACTCCAAAGAGTGCAAAGATAAGGTGGACTTGACTTCTCAAAAAAGAAAGAGCTTCCGCAAGCCAGAGCTAATCATGAGGGGAGAGTAATCGACAAGTCATTAGAGCAGTTTGGTAGCTCAACATCTAAAGAGTACTGCCCAAGTCAGAAAAATTATGGCAATGTTGAAACTTTTCTTAAAGATGCTGCTGAGAAGGCTATCAAAGACGCTATGAATGCTAAAGGGAAAAGAACCATGGACGAGAATGTCAATGATAATGAGAGGGTTCCACCTTTCATTGACGAGATCATGGCAACAACAATACCTCCATATGTTAAAATCATGTTTATGAAATATCATGGGGATACGGATCCTGATGATCATCTTATGGCTTTTGACAGCCAGATGGACTTAAACAATGCTTCTAGGGCAGTTAGATGCCGACTATTCCCTATTAGTCTCACCAAATGGTATAGACAGTATAGAGAAAAAACCATATATTCCTGGAATCAGTTTTCTTATGAATTCTTAGCTCAATTCTGTATTTGCAAGGATCCTACTATTTATTATACGGTCTGGGAAAACACAAAAAAAGGTAGGGTGAATCTTTGGAGGATTATTTGAGAAGATTCAATACAGAAGTTTTGAAGGCTAAGGATATGAATGGCCGTGACAAGCTCATAGCCGTCCACTCTATTTTAATCGAGAATACGCCTTTCTGGAAGCAGCTCAATGTCAATGGATGCAAAGGTCTACAAGACTTCCACTTTCAGGCTGATAAGTTCATCCGGATGGCTGAACTTTACTATGCCAAGAAATAGACGACTCCCAGAAAGGAGGGAGGGCTTGGACCACAGCCATAAAAGGGTCAAATGGGAAGAGCCAGTTACTAATGCAGTCGCTTTAAAAAAGTCATTGTCTTACATATATGCTACAGCTAAGGAAAGAGTCAACTTTCAGACCTACAAAGCTAAGAATATTCTAGAGTGAAGGAAAGGAGGGTACTACAGCGCCTATCATAAAGCTAACGGCCATAAAATAGATGAATGCAGAGTTCTGATCAGAATAATTCAAAATTTGATCCGAGAAGGCCATCTTAAAGAATTTATCCAAGATCGACACAAAACCTAACGAATTGAAAATGCTCCCTAGAAACGTCCGGGCAACGCTGTAATGTGCTAGAGGATGAAGACCCCCTCAGCTTAAGCCCGCCAATTAACATGATAGATGTGATCCATGGCGGACCACATCCTGCAGAAAGTAGTAAAGGGGCTCGGAGTAGATATATTAAAGAGGCCAAGGAGGGAATTTATTCTGTTTAAGAGGATCTCCCAATGAAGAGCCCACGTCTTAACATCCAGATACCTAATCCGGTGGTCACCTCGCAAGAGCTATGTAAAGGAGTCCATCATCCAATAACGACCCCCTTATGATTACTACACAAATTGGGATGTCTATTGTTTCCAAGATTATGGTCGACACAGGGAGCGCAGTTAATGTCATCTTCAAACATGCTTTTCACCGGATGAATATCCCAGAGCACAAATTAGAGCTGAGCACTAAACTGATATTTGGGTTCAACAACAAGGGGTCAACTCCAACAGGGCAGATAAAGCTACTTGTACAAATGGGAGTCCCTCCAACTTGCCGAATATTTAAAACTATTTTTGTGATAATTGACCGAACTTCTTACTACAATGCCTTCTTCGGCAGATCAGCCTTGGATGAGATTGATGCTTTTGTCTCCCCAAAGTACCTTATGGAAAAATTCTTGACAAAGTGAGGCTGGGGAACTATGCAGGGAGAACAATTTAGCTCTAGTGAAATGTACTTTTCCATGCTTGATCAATACAAAAGGGAGTATTCTGCTTACTTTGATTCTTCTACTATTTTACAGCCTTCGAATGATGGATTTTCACATCCTACATTCGAATAAAAGATCAATATTAAGAAGTCTAATAAGCATATGCATCAAAGATACATTCTTACAGGAACCGAGAGAAAGACGGTGGACACTAACTTAACAGAACAAGGCCCAATAGTCATAGAGTTTGACTACCGAGGCAAGACAGAGAGAATAAGACCCATAGAAGACCTTAAGGAAACCCATGTAGATTTAGAAGATGCTTCTAAAGTGTTCAAAGTGGGAAAAGACCGTGATAGCGAGTTAATGAAAGACTTGATTTAGTTTCTCAAAGCCAACAAGGACGTGTTTGCTTGGTCACATTCCGATATGGTGGGAATTGATCCGACTGTCATGTGTTATGCCCTTTACATCAACCCAAAAGCAACCCCTGTAAGGCAGAAAAAGAGACAGTTGGATAAAGTTCGAACAGATGCTCTAAAGGAAGAAGTTGATAGGCTCCTTGAAAATGGATTAATGTAGGAGATATATTACCCTAAATGGTAAGCCGACCCAGTTCTGGTGAAAAATTCAAATGGAAAATGGAGGACATGCATTGATTACATAGATCTAAACAAAGCATGCCCAAAGGATTATTTCCAGCTACCACGAAGAGATCAGTTAGTGGATACAACAGGTGGACAGAAGATATTATCCCTTACAGATGCTTATTCAAGGTACAATTAGATACTGATGTACAAGCCAGATGAGGATCGTACCAGCTTCATAAAAGAATGGGGAACTTATTATTGTAGGGTCATTCCAATTGGGTAAAAGAATGCAGAGGCCACTTATCAGTAATTTGTTAATCGAATGTTTAATGAACAAATTGGCAAAAACATGGAAGTTTATGTTAACGATATGTTAGTAAAATCTAGCGAGCCTGAGAACCACCTTAAGGACCTGGAGGAAATGTTCAAGATATTGCGAAGGTATCAAATGAAGTTGAATTCATAAAAGTGCTCTTTTGTGGTCCACTCAAGAAAGTTCTTAGGCTGCCTAGTAAGTTCTCAAGGAATTGAAGCGAGTCCTGACCAAATTCAAGCCAAAAAAGACACGGCCGAACCTAAAACTAGTCAGGAAGTGATGAGCTTAAATGGAAGAGTAGCTGCCTTAAGCAGGTTTATTCCAAAAGCTACTGATAAGTGCATTCCTTTCTTCGATATGATTAAGAAAAGAAAGAACTTCGAATGGGGAGAGGGTTGCAAAAGAGCTTTCTTAGAATTAAAAAGCCATTTGGAGAAACTACCGGTACTCTCATGTCCCGAAAACGGAGAAATATTATATCTATACATGGCAATGTCAAATATGCAGTCAGCTCGGTGCTCATTCGAGATGGAAATGAGGCACAACTCCCAGTATATTATGTAAGAAGGCGGTTAAAAGATGCAGAGGTTTGATACACAATTATAGATAAATTAGCCTATTATTTGATTCTCATAGCGTGAACACTCAGAGCGCACTTTTAGGCACATTCGATCAGAGTATTGACCAATTTTCCTCTTAAGAAAGTTTTTAGTAAGCCTGAGACTTCGAGGAGGTTGGTGAAAAGGAGAATACAACTAAGCAAATATGATATAGAATTTCAACCATGAGCTGCAATTATGGGGCTGGCACTGGCAGACTTTGTTAATGAATGCACTAGCTTTATAGAGGAACAATCGGAAAACGAGAAGGATCAGAAGCCCATGCGGCAATTATTTGTGGATGGAGCATCAAATGAACAAGGTGTCGGCGTAGGATATATAATCATAACCCCGGATGGACATCGTTTTCATTATTCCATGAAACTGGAATTTCCTGCAAACAATAATATGGCAAAATATGAATCAATGGTAGCAGGATTAATTTTGGCACTAAAACTGAAAATCCCATGAATACTGATTTATAGAGACTCTTAGTTGATGGTAAATCAAGTAAAGCAGACATACCAAACAAAAGACCCCAAGCTATCTTTATATGCGAAGAAGATATTGCAAATGCTTGTTTTTTTTGAGGATTTTTTGATAAATCAAGTTCCAAGAGCGGAGAATGCACATGCAGACTCTTTAGCAAAGTTGGCTAGCTCAAGGGGAGCCCCATAGACATGAATTGTCCACCTCGGATATCAAGAAAAGCCAAGTATTGAAAAGGAAATATCCGATCAGGGGAAAGAGTTGCTAGTTTTGACAAGATCTCAGGCCATATCTCAATAGGGAGAGGAAAAAGAAAGTGGTCAAGAGTTAATAGACGAAAGGATGAGCCAACCAAAGCCAAGTAGCACATATGATGACACACGGATGTCACCAATTGTTGAGTATTTCGTTAAAGGGATACTACTATATGGTAAAGGAGAAGCAAGAAAAATAAAAGGACAAGCTTCTATCTTTGTTATAATGGACGGAATCCTCTATAAAAGGGATATGCTCTTTCCCACCTTAGGTCTATAAGCATGAATGATGGGATAAAACTAATGGCTGAAGCACACGAAGGATTTTGTAGAGACCATTCACATGGAACAAAGCTCACAAAGAATATAACGAGGCAAGGACTTGCCCCACGTGGTAAGCCAGGCCATAGATTATATGAAAAGATGAGAGAAATGCTAGAAATATGCAAAGATACCCAGGTTTTCCCCAAGTCAATTAACTCCAATCATGAATCCATGGTCGTTCGATGTATGGGGAATAGATTTGATCGGACCATTACCAATTTCGAAGGGAGGAGCAAAATATGCCATAGTGGCCATTGACTATTTTACCAAGTAGGTTGAAGCTGAACCACTTTCTAAAATAACTTCTAGGAAAGTATTGAGATTTGTTATCAAGAACATCATAACCTGGTTCGAAATTGCCCAAAAAATAATTTCTAACAATGGAACGCAATTTGAGAGCGAAGAATTATCCCGGTTTTGCTAATAAAACAGGACTATTAGAAGTTTTTCATCCATCGCACATCCAAAAGCTAATGGGGCAGTGGAGGCTATAAACAAAACCATAAAAACAATTTTGAAAAAGAAACTGAATAAGGCAAAAGGAATTGGGTAGAAGTGCTGCCATTAGTGTTATGGGCCTACCGGACATCTGCTAAGATAGCAACGAGACATACCATGTATTCTTTGACGTACAGGTGTAAGGCAATGCTACCAGTCGAGATTGAAATACCCTCACACCGAAGAATTGCCTACGCATTTGATAAAAATCAAGAGTTAAAAAGAGAATCGTTGGATTTGACCCATGAGCTAAGAGATGAAGCAGCAGTATGAACCACCGAATACCAGAGAAGAATCTCAAAGTATTAGAAATCAAGAGCAAAAACACGATCATTTCGCAAGGGATACTTGGTACTCCATTGAGTAATGGCCAACATGGTGCCTAGGACATGGAATGTTGAGCGTTTAAGGTCGTATTTTCCAAAAATGAATCAATAAAAATCTACTTTGTGAAAAGAGAAAATCAACATAGACTGAAGTGAAATGCTCCTTATATTTGGATACTACCTAAGATGATAGAAAAGCCTCTGTCCGCGTCAAGATGACCAGGACAGGGCACCTCCTGGAGGGAGGGTGGGCAAGCCTTTAGCCGCGCCATAAGATGGCTAGGTTAAAGCATCTGACAAGCCCTTGGTCGCGCCTCTGGTCAGATCAAGGCACCTCCTCGAGGGAGGACGGAGTAACCCTTTATCCGCACCATAAGATGGCTAGGGTAAAGCACCGAACAAGCCCCTATCTGCGCTACAAAAGGGCCAGGGTAAGGCACCTCCCAGTGAGAAGATGGAGTAAGCCTTTATCTGTATCTTAAGATGGCTAGGGTAAAGCACCGAACAAGCCCATGTTTGCACCACAAAAGGATTAGCGAAGGGCGCCACCTAGAGGGAGGTCGGGTAAGTCCTTGGTTTCAGCCTCTAAGATGATCTAACCAAGAGCACCGAACAACAATAGACTAAGATGTCCAGGCTCTGGAAGAAGCCCATCAAACAATGGACCAAGATGTCTAAGCCCAAGAGGAGGCTCATTCAATAATGGACTAAGATGTCCAAGCCTAATGGGAGGCTCATTCAGTAAGCAACTGAGACGTCCAATCCCAAGAAGAGGCTCATCAAATCATGAACTAAGGTGTTCAAGCTCGAGAAAAAGCATATCCGTCATGGACTAAGACATCCTAGATCAAGAGGCAGCCAATCGGATTATTTCTATATATATTTAGAACGTGAAGGGTTCATACATGCCAAAGAAGACAGAAGCAAGGGAGTGAGACATAACTCCACTTATTATTACCTGAATCTGGGTTTCAGGAATCTCATTTCTAAACAACAGCTATTAATACTCGAATCTAGGTTTCAGGATATTCATTTTAAAACATCACTATTTAATACCCAAATCTGTGTTTCGGGTCTCTATTAACCACTGATTATCTTAATATACCTGAATCTGGGTATCAAGACTGCTGCTTAAGTAAACCCTGATCTAGATGTGAGATCTTTAGATTCCTATTCATCTGAAATGCCTGAATCTGGACCGACGACTCTTTTCACAAAAATAGTTGTCCGACATATGCCCTAATATGGGGTCGGATCTAAATATGAAGACTTATACTACTTTCTGGCTAATCTACCACAAATACCCGGATCTGGGTTCAGAAATGCCATTCGAAGTTCTATTTTTGGATACTGTCATTAGGATTTTGGATATATCATTATTAACTTATAAATTTCGTAAGTTAATACCCTAATCTGGGTTCATTGTTTCCTAATCTCTATCAAATGCCAAATATAGGGATAAAGTAATAGAATTGAGGTTGTTACATACAACTAGAAATTTCAAGCTAAACTTTTTGACCTAAATTAAAATTAATGTTTTATAACTCTAAATGATGCTCACCAACACCTGAATGAGGACTTCAAGATCATTCGAATCTCTAGGAAAGTTTCCAAATAAATATTAGAGTGGATGGGTTACAAAGACCTAATTTCTGATAATGACTCATAGCCCCTATTTGTAGCTATTGGCCATTTCCAACAAGGAATTTGTAGAATACATTTATTACATACATTAGTAGCTTTCGGTTACAAGACTCATATCTATTGAATCATGATATGATCAATTAGTTGTCTAAATATGAAAGCATAATATGCTGATCTATTACTAAGCATGCATATAAGTATGATAATGAGCCAACAACAGATAATGTCACTTACTTTGAATTTTGCAGTAAAAATAAAGTTACGAAGAGTGAGGATGTTCTAAAATTTTGTCTTAAAGAACAAAAACTTTTTTTATACGGGGGTTGGGGGTGGGAGGGAAAAATGTTGGCTATAAAATTTACTCAATAGCAGAAATATGAAAGAAAGTTAATAAGGTTGAGGTTCTGATGAAGGGACAGGCCAAGACATCACGAAGGACGTAAAAAAGATGTTTCAAAGACATTGAGTAGTTACCGAATAGGTCGAAGGCACCAACTACTCATACATTGCAAAGGCCTTAGACCTAGATGGAAACAGATAGACCCCTTCCGCCACTACCAACCTTTCGACATAGATGAACAAGAAATGTTGATTTTGGAATCCCTTTCGAAGGAAATCAATAGCTACATCCCGACTACACGTTAAACCTACTGAGATCAAAGGCTTCCCCCATAGTAACCTTTTCGAAAGCATAGCAAGCCTTTCGAACCGGTCAAAGATCCATCCAGGACACCTTTCGACGATTTCGAAAGGTGCTATGAAGAAAGCAATACTCGAAAAATAGCAAAGGCAGAAGAATAATAAAGTACCTTTCGACAATGTCGAAAGGAGGCGTGGCTCTTGACCAGGTCTAAAGGTTAAGAGAGAATGAAGAAGCTGCTAGTGTATAATAAGAAGAACAAGGACACCTTTCGACAACGTCGAAAGGAAGCAAAGCCTTCGACAACTCTGAAAGGAAACATAGCTCTCGACAACATCGAAAAGAAACATAGCTTTCGACAATGTCAAAGAAAACGTAGCTTTCGACAACATCAAAGGGAATGTAGCTTTCGACAACGTCGGAAGGTGACGTAGCTTTTGACAACGTCGGAAGATGGCATAGCTTCCGACTAAGACAAAAGGCTAAAAATAGCATATAAGATGAAGGCTTTTCGACATGGTCGAAGGCGAATAAGGGAAAGGACAAACCAAGAAGCACGAGAGAATAACTTTCGACGATGTCGAAAGGCTAATGACCTTTCGATCAAGTCGAAAGGTTTGAGGCGGCA
This sequence comes from Allium cepa, assembly GCA_030765085.1. Taxonomy (NCBI): domain Eukaryota; kingdom Viridiplantae; phylum Streptophyta; class Magnoliopsida; order Asparagales; family Amaryllidaceae; genus Allium; species Allium cepa. Next base: position 860,327,732 of record CM060940.1, read on the forward strand.
TATAAAAGGAGGTCCTTTCAACCTTGTCGAGAGCCACGCCTCCTTTCGGCGTGATCAAAAGGGGATAGAAGACGATGATGATCGATTGTTTTCAATTCCTTAGAGGGATGGGACACAACAATATGATTATTTCGGAAGCTGTAAATTATGATCAACCCGTAGAGGCAATTTGACTATTCCAACCTAATCGAAAGGTGGAAAGGCCTCGTCACTCCTTTCGACAAGGTCGAAGGGTTTGACAACTTGTTATTCTTTTCAGTTAGGATGATTTAGTCAAAAACTAGAATTGTTTCCTCAAATCTTTTTGACAAAGTCATTCTCTTCGAAATGTATGCTTTCAAAAGCAAGAATCCTCCCAACAAAATGATCATGTTTAAGTAGAGTTATCTCATAAAAGCATTGGGGATGTTGACAAGTATTCTTGTTAAAAATAGTAATTTTGTGCATGAATTAATTTTGAGGATATTTATTTGCACATTTTCTTTTTAATTATAGGAATTTTTGGATGGAAATATGAAGGTGTCTCATGGAAATATGTATGCACAAGGAAGGAAACAAAGGAATGAAGATGGAAATAATTCAAACTCATGCATCATGGAGGACCCTACCTACCAACTTACCTTAATCTACAATTAGAAGCTAATGCACTAGGTAGTGGAGGTTAAAGTTTCGTGCATACTTGATGATGGATTAATTAGAGACTAATGATGATTTGGTGGTCACACTAACTAAAGGGTATTTTGGGAAGCCTCCTAAAATATGGATTAGGGTTTTATGCATGTATATATAGCCCTCTTATGTTCATGTAATGGATCTTTTAATCACTTAGGAAATTAGCATGCAAGTTGTAGCCTTAAAGTTATATGAAATAAAAATGGCTTCCTAAGCCTCTTGTTCTTTTACTTCTACCTTGTTCTTATTTTATTTTCTTGTTCATTTTTATTTACATGCTCCTTCATTTCATGTTAGTAGCTTAGTTTTATTTTTATGCAAATAGTTTAGTTTTTTCTCTAATTAGCTCTTACCTTCTTTGCTTTTGTTTAAATGTTGACATTTACATGTGCTGATTTGATAATACAAATGAGTAGCTAAACTCCTTCAATTTAGGGGTAATGAAGCTCTCTAGAATTATGTAAGTTCAACATAATTTTTTATTTATGGTCTCTTTCATGCTTTATGAAAAGTGAATGTTGATGTAAGTTTATAAAAATGAATTTGATATCCTACGTTGTATTTGCAAATAGGCTATTCTTACTCAAATAAAAACACAATTTACATCATCATTTTACTAATTGATTTTTGATTTTGAAATTAAAGTAGAATCAAAATTTAATGATCTATGATACTAAATACAATAGTAAATAGATCATACTAAAAATAGCTTTTGCTTTGACTTCATTTTCATGAGAATTGATAAGTAGCTTTGGTTGTTGTATTATAGTTTGATGGTTTATGTTATGTTAATTAATAACATAAATAAACCATACTTATGATAAATAAATCACTAATTCCATTTAAGATCAAAATAGAGATCATAGATTATTCTTGTGTTGATTTACGAAAATATGATGGTGGATTTGCTTCTATATTATTTTCTAATCTCATATTTTCAATCACTTTTGCTTTAGCGTTTTGTTTTATATTTTTTAACTAATCACAACTTCAAATCTTGGTTTAATTTTATTGAATAGAAATTTTAAAATCTAAATGTTCCCTGCGGATCGACCCGTAGTCGCCACGTACAAAACTTGTATGTCGTGCGATTGCAATTAATTTTTAGTTTAAATTTATCGGCTATTTTCTAATTCGATGGAAAATTAGTCGTTAAACAAGGTTTTGACGCCGTTGCCGGGGAATTAATTTAATTTTGATTTCTACTCTTTGAATTATTTTCGTTTGATTTTATTTTGTGCATTTGTTTGTATTTAAAAAAATTGTGTTGTTATGTGATCTTTGTTATCATTTTGTTTGTGTGCATCTCTTGTTTTTCTATTTGCATTTGCATATTTAAAAAAACATACACAATTAAAAAATATATTTCATTTTCATTTACAATTTCTGATTTGATTTTAAAATTACTTCCGATTTTCAGACAAACATTTCGTATTTTTTTCACTATTACATTGCCACACACATTTCAACATTGTGCACATCCTCTACTGTGCACTGTCCCCATAGTCACCTTCTTGCTATCACTCACCAGAACCACCTTCACCCCAGTCACCTTCTTTCCTCTTTCAATACTTTATTCTACAACCTTGCCGCTGTAACCCACCATTCCCACAACAACATCTCAAAACCCTATATATCAACATCATCGAACTTCTGATTTTTGCACTTCCACATAGCTATTGCCTTCACACAGTCACATAACAGTACAACCATACTCAACTGGTACAACTGTCATCAACATATACCCCCTCCACAAACATTGCAACTGACTTTACAAACTTACACCCACTAATATACATCAACTCTGTGTTAACAAACCACCATCTACCTCCTCCACTACACTGTTAGTGTGTGAAATGATGGTTTTGACGACAACAACCTTAGAATAGTTTATAAAATATAAATACTAACATTATAAGTTTAGATATACATGCATATGCAGAATTTAACCATGTAGTACTAAGAAAGAAGACTGTACAATATAGAGATTCAAGATATCAAGATAGAAGACTCATGAGCATTAAGATTATAAAGAGTTCAAGATTTCAAAGTTAAGTATTTTTTAGGAATTTTGTTAATACTCATAGAAAAGCACTGACATCTTAAAATCCAATTTATTCGTGGAATGGAATCCACTTCGAGTCTGTTAAAGGGATGGAACCTACGAAAAATCTAGTGGAACATTGTTTTGTATCCGCTAACTTTTTATTCAAAATGATTTTTCAAAATTATATCATGTTTTCAAAATGTTTTTAAAACTTTCCTTTTAAAGGATTCAAAACCCTCTATCCTGGTTTTAAATAATTTTAGCCTCAAAATTATCTTTAATTTCAAAGTCAAATTACTCCTGATTTTAAACTATCTTTTAAAATAATATATTTAACTTTTAAAATTTATACTTAGATTTAAAATATAAAATTAGAGTTAAATTCTATATATATTATTCTCTATATTTATTTATGAATTTTAACTATATTCAAGTATATTTATAAAGTTTAAATTAGTTTTAAATATAAGATAAAGGTTATTTTCAAAGAAAATCAAAACATCAAAAAATGCTTTGGGATGTCGACATGCCTATATACCCCATGTCGACATGGTGTCAGTTGAGTTCAAAATTTAAATTTCAAAAGAAGTGTCTATTCGCCATAACTCTTCACGAATGGACATGGTTGTTGTTCTTCTATAAATAGGGGTCAGTTTCAACTAATTTAACATCAGATTTTCTGGTTTTTCACCCCTCTTCTTCTTCTTCTTCCACTTTTCTTAATACATATTCTTATCATTGCTATGCCAAAATCAACATTGAATCAAACTCGATTACTTCTAGTTTGATTCTCTATCACTCTCTACAAGATTCTCAGTGCTATTCAGAGTTATAGGCTTCTTTGTAATCTATTAAGCGAAAAAGGTGTGATTGTAGCCTTGAAAGTCAATCAAGAAAGAAAGGGTGTGATTGTAGCCTTGGTAAATCAATTGGGTAAACTTGTGGCCTGGAAATCAAGTATCTCTACCCAGAGGATCGAAATTCTGGAGGGTGTACTTCGTAGCCTTGAAACCGATGGTGTAATTGTACAATTTCTTTTGAAAGGAAATCCATACTTGTGTTGCGGGAGTGGATGTAGGGTAACTCTGAACCAGTATAAAATCCAGTGTGTTCTTTCCTTTACTGCCTTTATTTTATTTCTGTATCTATATTTGTTTCTGTGATCATATCTGTGTCTATATATTGCATACATTGGTGTCTAAATTAACATAAATCGAAAAAGATTTAGTAATTCTTTATTAACACTATTCACCCCCCCCTCTAGTGTTAATCCTAACCTTAAGATCCGTAATCCGCATTTCTCACAATTGGTATCAGAGCAAGACTTTCAAAGTTTCATAATCTGATTTTTGAAAAAAGTTTTTAAAATGGCTATATTTGTTAATACTAGTTTAGAAGCATTCAAACCATCATCGTTTCTTGAGTCTGCATATAATCAATATTCAAATTCAAATTGTCTACCAAGATTATTTGATGTGCAGGAATCATGCTTTATGGGTGTTCAGGAATCAATCCACAATGGACAAATGGGGCAGATCAGAAAGAACAAGTGGATATTCGATAGTGGGTGTTCTAGACACATGACTGGCAATCCAGATATACTGAATGATATAATATACAAAGACGGAGGATTGGTTAACTTTGGAGACAATTCAAAAGGATATGTGATTGGCATCGGCAAAGTCGGTAATTCTAAAACTCCTACTATTACTAATGTTTTGCTAGTTAAGAATCTGAAGCATAATCTGCTAAGTATAAGTTAACTATGTGATAAAGGGTATAAAATTAAATTTGAAAAAGATAAATGTCACATTGAAGATAATAATTCAACCATTATATTTGAGGGAGTCAGGAAAAAGAATATTTATATTCTTAGTATGAAAGTTTCAAATGATAACCTGTGTCTGTTGGCAAATAAAAGTGACCATTGGATTTGGCACAAGATATTTGGGCATTTGAATTTCAAACTCTTATCCAGACTGTCAAAACATGATCTAGTAAGAGGTCTCCCTAAAATGAATTTTAAAGTAGATAGTTTATGTGATGCTTGTCAATTAGGAAAACTTAGAAAAAGGTTCTTTTAAGTTAAAAGATATGATTTTAACTTCAAAACCTCTTGAATTACTTCATCTTGATTTATTTGGTCCATCTCAAATTCTATCAATAAATCATAGTAAATATGTCTTTGTAATTGTAGTGATTATTCTAGATTTATATGGACAATATTCTTGAAACATAAAATGATACTTTTGAATGTTTTAATACATTCTCAAAAAGAATTCAAAATCAGTTTTCTATAAAAATTATAACTATTCGAAGTGATCACGGTGGTGAATTCGAAAATGAAAAGTTTGAGGAATTCTGCAATAAAAAGGGAATAACTCGCAATTTTCATTTCCAAGAACTCTACAACAAAACGGAGTAGTAGAACGTAAAAATAGGACGATTCAAGAGTGTGCGAGAACTATGCTTATACATAGTAATTTACCAAAGAATTTTTGGGCAGAAACAGTTGCTACCGCCTGTTATATTTTGAATAGAATCTTAATTAGACCTCTAACTGATAAGACGTCTTATGAACTTCTTTATTTAAAGAAACCTAAGATATCTTATTTCAGTTTTTGGGAGTAAATGCTTTATTTTAAATACCAATGATAATTCAGATAAATTTGATCCTAAATCCGACAAAGTTATCTTTATCGGATATTCTAATAGAAGTAAAGCGTACAGAGTGTTTAATTTAAAAACTAATTCCATTGAGGAAACAATGCATGTTTCATTTGATGAAAATTTCAAAATTTTTAAAGATACAAATGATGAGGAGGATTTAATCACTCAAAATCAAGAATCAATTGAAACTAATAATGAAATTAATCATCCTAATAAAAGGACTAAACTTTTAAAAGATCATCCTATAGAAAATATACTGGGAGATATGCAATATGTTGTTAAAACTAGAAATCAACTAAGTCAAATGAGTAATTTAGCTTTTATATCAACTATTGAACCTAAAAATCCAAAAGAAGCATCAACTAATGATTCATGGATTTTGGCTATGCAAGAAGAATTAAATCAATTTACTAGAAATGATATTTGGAAACTTGTTCCTAGACCAGAAACTAAAACTATAATTGGAACTAAATGGGTTTATAAAAATAAAATGAATGAACAAGGAGAGGTAGTTAGAAATAAAGCTCGATTAGTCGCTCAAGGTTATTGTCAAGAAGAAGGAATAGATTTTGATGAAACCATTTCTCCCGTAGCAAGATTATAAGCCATTAGGATTCTACTTGCTTTCGCAAATGATAATATTTTCAAATTATTTCAAATGGATGTTAAAAGTGCCTTTTTAAATGGATTTGTGAAAGAAGAAATACATGTTGAACAACCACCACTTTTTAAAAATGATAAATTACCAAATCATGTTTACAAACTTAAGAAAGCATTATATGGTCTAAAACAAGCTCTTAGAGCCTGGTATGATAGACTAAGATCTTATTTATTGCAATCTAATTTTGAAATTGGTAAAGTAGATAATACTCTTTTTATTAAAAGAAATAAAAATGATATTCAACTAGTTCAAGTTTACGTAGATGATATCGTTTTTGGTTCAACTAATTTTGAAATGAATAAAGAATTTTCTGAAATAATGACAAGAATTTGAGATGAGTCATATGGGTGAATTAAATTTCTTTTTAGGATTACAAATAAAACAATTAGATAATGGTATTTTTATTAGTCAAGAAAAATATGCTAAAGACCTAATTAGTAAATTTGGTTTGACTACTACGAGTGGAAAACCCACTCCCATGGCAACCAATGAGTACCTTAGTAAAGAAGATCTCTCGAAAGATGTAGATCAAAAACTATATATTACTGCCAATAGACCTGATATCATGCATAGTGTTTGTCTGTGTGCCAGATATCAATCCCAACCTAAAGAGGCCCACTTAAAAGCCGTAAAACGAATCATAAGATATGTTGAACACACATCTGATTATGGTTTATTCTACCATAAAAATGATTCTTTTGAATTAATATCTTACTGTGATGCTGACTATGCTGGTTATAAATCAGACCGAAAAGGTATAAGCGGGACTTGTCACTTTTTGGAGCATTCTCTGATTTCTTGGCTTAGTAAAAAGCAAAACACGGTTTCTTTATCAACAACTGAAGCAGAGTATATTTCTGCTGCTTTGGCTTTTTCTCAAGTAATATGTATGTAACAAACCTTAAAAGATTTTGGTTTAAATTTTTCAAAATCACCAATTTATTATGACAATACAAGTGCTGTAAATTTATCCAAAAATACTACTCAATGTGCTCGAACTAAACATATTGATATCAGACATCATTTTCTGAGAGATAATATAAGTAAGAAAGTAGTTACTCTCGAGTATATCAATTGTGAGAATCAAATTGCTGATATCTTAACAAAACCCTTAAATGAATCAATATTTACTAAATTAAGAAGAAAATTAGGTATTTGTTCTATAAATGAAATATAAAATATAAATAACAAGTACAATTAATAATTAATATTAAAATAATTCAAAGAGTTAAAATAAAAAGGACCACGTCGACATCCTCCATATACCCATGTCGACATGCAACGTTTTTAAGTTTTGAAATTTTCCCACCAAAATTCAAAATTTTTGATTATATATTCTTCTCTATTTCGAATTTTTGTTCATTCTCTCTGTTTTCTCTTTAATCTATCTTCTGAAATAAATAAAATAATGGCCTCCTCTTCCAAATCAAACATAAAATCAACCTTTTCATTCCCCTCTCCTACGTCGGGTCCATTTCAACGTATTACCCTCGCTCGTGTGACTAAAATGGAGGAATCTATGAAGGATGTACTTCAGATGATGACTGAAATTCAAGTGACTCAACTTTGTATGGCAAAGGAACAGGAAAGGAAAGGCAATATTCTTAGGAATTTGCAAAAATTCCTAATGGATAACCAGGCCAACCTATCTTGATTGATGATGACTCTTCACTCAATCAAGAACAAGAGGCCAGCGAGGAAGAAGAAGAAGAACCCATGGAAGAAGCACACGAGGAGGATGATGACCAAGTCGTGTGTGTTGAAGAAGTGTGTTTTGACAAGAATGGGAATCTTGTCGAACAACGTGGAAACTTCTGTTTTCACTATCCAAACTGTTCGATTTATAGATCTCCTATGTTTTATAACGCACAATAGTTTCTTTTCTTTCTTCTCTATTGTTGTTTGTATTTCTTTGTGTTCTAAAACGTTCATGTATATACAACTTCATACGTAATAAATAACTCGCGTTATTATATGTGTTTTAATTATAAATACTATTGTGAATTCTTAGTTAGGATAGTTGATAGTTTAGGATTATGTTTTAGAATTAGATTTAAGTGATGATTACTTATGATAACACTATCATTATAATCACATGTCATAGAGTATTAGTTATATAGTTTGGGATTATATAGTTATATGGTTTAAAGTTATATAGTTTACATTTAGTTTTTTTGTTGATGACAAAGGGGGAGAAATATAAAATAGGGTAGTTAAGCATAGATTAAGGGGGAGTTATTAGTTTTAGAGGGAGTTATTAGGATAGAAGTAAGATTTTATAAACAAAGGTTGTCATCATCAAAAAAGGGGGAGATTGTTAGTCCGTGAAATCATGGTTTTGATGACAACAACCTTAGAATAGTTTATAAAATATAAATACTAACATTATAAGTTTAGATATATATGTATATGTAGGATTTAACCATGCATGTACTAAGAATGAAGACTGTACAGTATAGAGATTCAAGATATCAAGATAGAAGACTCATGAGTATCAAGATTATCAAGAGTTCAAGATTTCAAAGTTAAGTATTTTTTAGAAATTTTGTTAAAACTCATAGAAAAGCACTGGAATCTTAAAATCCAATTTATTCGTGGAATGGAATCCACTTCGAGCCTGTTAAAGGGATGGAAGCCTAAACAGGATGGAACCTACGAAAAATCTAGTGGAACATTGTTTTGTATCCGCTAACTTTTTATTCAAAATAATTTTTCAAAATTATATCCTGTTTTCAAAATGTTTTCAAAACTTTCCTTTTAAAAGATTCAAAACCCTCTATCCTGGTTTTAAATAATTTTAGCCTCAAAATTATCTTTAATTTCAAAGTCAAATTACTCCTGATTTTAAACTATCTTTTAAAATAATATATTTAACTTTTAAATATTTATACTTAGATTTAAAATATAAAATTAGAGTTAAATTTTATATATATTATTCTCTATATTTACTTATGAATTTTAACTATATTCAAGTATATTTATAATGTTTAAATTAGTTTTAAATATAAGATAAAGGTTATTTTCAAAGAAAATCAAAACATCAAAAAATGCTTTGGGATGTCGACATGCCTATATACCCCATGTAGACATGGTGTCAGTTGAGTTCAAAATTTAAATTTCAAAAGAAGTGTCTATTCGCCATAACTCTTCACGAATGGACATGGCTGTTGTTCTTCTATAAATAGGAGTTAGTTTCAACGAATTTAACATCAGATTTTCTGGTTTTTCACTCCTCTTCTTCTTCCACTTTTCTTACTACATATTCTTATCATTACTCTGCCGAAATCAACATTGAATCAAACTCGATTACTTCTAGTTTGATTCTCTATCACTCTCTTTACAAGATTCTCAGTGCTATTCAGAGTTATAGGCTTCTTTGTAATCTATTAAGCGAGAAAATGTGTGATTGTAGCCTTGAAAATCAATCAAGAAAGAAAAGGTGTGATTGTAGCATTGTAAATCAATTGGGTAAACTTGTGGCCCGGAAATCAAGTATCTCTACCCAGAGGATCGAAATTCTGGAGGGTGTACCTCGTAGCCTTGAAACCGAGGGTGTGATTGTACAATTGCTTTTGAAAGGAAATCCGTACTTGTGTTGCGGGACTGGATGTAGGATAACTCCGAACCAGTATAAAATCCGGTGTGTTCTTTTCTTTACTGCCTTTATTTTATTTCTGTGTTTGTGTTTGTTTCTGAGATCATATCCGTGTCTATATATTGCATACATCGGTGTCTAAATTAACATAAATCGAAAAAGATTTAGTAATTCTTTATTAACACTATTCATCCCCTCCTCTAGTGTTAATCCTAGCCTTAAGATCCATAATCCGCATTTCTCACATACACTTCCCTTCAACACTCAATCACTCCCTTCAACAAACGATCACAAACACATCCACTTCAATTTCCAGCTCTCAACTATCAATACCTCACCTGAACCACTATCACAACTAACAAGTACCATCTTACTTCCGGCCACCACAACTCCTCGACATCAAATACCACCTAACCTTCATATCAAACTCCATCATTACCGCTACTTCAACACACAACCATCATTCCATCACTATACGCTATCTCCATCATCTTCACACTGTGCTCGCACACCTCCCACAATACTTTACCATTCCCTTCAGATCATCAGCAAACACTTTCCACTGCAGAACCCCCATTAACTCTTCGACAACTTACCACCACTGTCACATTCCAACTATGATACTTCAGCAACTACCATACTTCCTGCAACCAGCATACCCACTGTCACAATCCCTTCAGCCGCTATCAATTCATAACTTCAATCCAACTGCCTTGTTACTTCCATCTACATACAACTCTGCCCATAAACAACCAAACGATATCAAAAACATTTCATTACCTGACTACCTCTGCTACCACCATCGCTTCCCATATCATTGCTGCAACACCCTTCACGTGCTCCTACAAACTAACTGCATACATACAAACTACAACATTTCAATACTGACATCTCATCCTCAACACAACTCCTATCATACACTTCTTTACTTCTAACTGTCATTCAATCAACAACTATGCCATACCATCCTAGTCATCACTTTAGTTCAGCTACAACCACCTTCCCCTACTTCTGCTCCTCAACTACCAACTGCTATCACCAACAAACCCCCTTGCTTCTATCAATCTTCCCAAATACCTTACCACCACCCCACTTCCCACTACTAACATCATCACCATAATTCACTGCCATAACTTCACTGCATTCCTTCAACAAACAACTCTTACATCTCCACCTACTTGCCTGCACATCACTAAGCTTCTGTAATCATTCAAACACATCAACAAACCACAACCTCACCCAATCCAATGGCTATCACAGCTTCGAAAAAAATTTCAACCGCAAATCAAAATCCTCCTTCAACTCGAATTTCCCCAAATCAAGCAAATCCGCGAATAACCAGAAATTCATCAATCACTGGAAGAGCATGGTGGGTCAGATTCCTTGCTCATGATGAAATGGTGAATTTACTGGTGAGGAATAATGATGTTTGAGGAAATGGGAGATTTGATATGCAAGAGGAAGAAGAAAACTGAACTAAAAAAACTCACTGAAGCAAGAAACTGTGCAAACTTTGCATGTACGCAGCAGAGAGTTGATGATTAGAAGTAGAGTTGTTTACAGTGGTAAACTAAATCAAGAAATATCAACTGGGTGGAGTAATTGAAAAGAAACAGTTCAATCTATAAAGAAGAATCAAGAAATGTTGATATCTGAAGATGGCCAAAACAAGAACTATTGATCAATTGAAGTTTCAAGTATCAGTTTCAATAACATAGTATCAGTTCCAAGAACATACATATTTGCAAAAGAATGATCAGTTTTCAGAAAATTCAAGAAGATAAGATAATGAAAGATAAACTGATAGTTGTATGTATTTGTTCCAAATTCAAGAGTGTTATATACCAATGACTCTCAGATATCATGAATCATAACAGGTACCAAATATTACAAGAAAATTGGTACAATGAATCACAACAAAAATTACAAGATTCAGATCATCAACACAAGGAGTTATATGCTACTGTAATTTTGACAAGATTGGTAATTGACAAGTAAATGATATAAAGGTTCAGATTTTAACAGAAACTTATAAGCAAAAAGAAAAGGCAAGCATAAGAATCAACAACACAATATAGTTGCAAACAAACTAAACAAGAACTAAGATGTAATTGAATATCAGTAATCAATTATCAGTCAAAAGAAATAATGCAATCAGATCTGAGACAACTAATAACAGAGGTATACTAACAGTATATTGCCAATGAAGAATCAAGAACAGTTAAGATCGAGGAATATCAACTATCAAATTCAAGAACAAAGATTATATTGCAATAGGTTGATCAAAAGCAGATAGTATCAAATCAGATAAGTGCTGATATATGAAAACTGAAACAATTCATATGCAGAAAACAATACTTAACTGAGCAGATCCGATATTATCAAGAAAGAATCTATAGGTATAAGCACAGAGAAGAATAATATGAAAAGATTAAACAGATCAAATCTCACTAATGGCAACAGCATCAATATAAAAGAAGAGTAATTTTATTTCTGAGTTTCTTCACACATATTACAATATCAGCTCTGCATATATATACACACATCAGAAAATTATTACAAACACCTTGCATACTCAAGCCCAAACATCAAATGCGGCCCAGTGCAATGCAAAAGAGTCTACTAACAAACTGATATTATTGCAGTAACCCACATATCAATCTCCTATGTATATCAGCTGTGCACGTGCACATATGCCAGCTGTTTCGTTCCCTCGTTCCATTGCAGAAGCTTCATCTTTCTCCTTGCTTTCAACATTCTCCTGAAGCAGATGACCTCCTTTCTCTTCGCAAACCAGTGCTAACATTCCTCTGCTGTTACATCTCCTTTCCACTTCAAGAAATGACATTGTCCCTAGGTCTAATGTAGGAAATTTTCTAATTACTGGCCAATAATCTTCCTAGGTAGCTTCATCTACAGATTTATCCTTCCATTTGATCAAAATTTGAACCACGGCTTCATTATTTCTGGGTGTTATCCTTCTATCAATTATATACTCGGGTTGCTCTACAATCTCTTCCACAAAACTGGGAACATCATCTTGCACCATAACAGAACTTCCTACATTTTTCTTCAGCTGTGATACATGAAAGACAGGGTGGATTTTTGCAGTGGCAGGTAGTTGAAGTTTATAAGATACTTCTCCAATTTTTTCAATCACTTCATAAGGTCCATAGTACTTTGGTGAAAGCTTGCAAGTCTTGTGATTTCTGGCTGTCAACTGCTTGTAAGGTTGAAGCTTAAGAAACACCCAATCACCTACTTCAAACTTTCTCTCCAATCTCCTCAAATCTGCATACTTCTTCATTCGCTCACGTGCCAATCTCAAACTATCTTTCAAATACTCTAACATTATGTCTCGAGTAAACAACATCTCCTCGACTTGTTCCACTTTAGCTATGTTCTGGACATAGGATAGAAGTGTGGGTGGGTCAATACCATACACAGCTTTGAATGGAGTGGTGTTGGTCGAAACTTTCCAGGTAGTATTATACCAATACTCAGCTAGTGTTATCCACTTACTCCACTCATTAGGTTTATGGCAGATAAAGCACCTCAAATACCCTTCCAATATCTTGTTAATCACCTCTGACTGCCCATCACTTTGAGGATGGTAGGCCGTGCTTAGTTTTAAGCTACTGCCTTGCAACTTGAACAGCTCTTGCCATAATTTACTGGTGAATATAGAGTCTTTATCACTAACAATGGTTTTGGGTAAACCATGTAATTTAAAAACACCATTGAAGAACACAGTAGCAACATCCTTAGCAGTGTAGGGGTGGCTGAGAGGAAAGAAGTGGGCATACTTGCTTAGCCGATCAACAACAACTAATATAACAGTATATTTATCACTCTTTGGCAAACCAGTGATAAAATCCATAGCTATATCTGTCCAAATCATCTCAGGAATGGGTAATGGCTGTAGCAATCCAGGTAGCAAAACATTCTCCCCTTTATTTCGTTGACATTGTTCACACTCTTTCACAAACATTTCCACGTCTCTTCTCATCTTTTTCCAATAAAATACTTTCTTTAACTTCTTCAAAGTAGGTTTAATCCCAGCATGTCCACCCAAAGGTGTTGAATGATGCTCTTGTATCAGTGATTGCTTCAAACTGTGGAGGTGGTGATCCACTAAAATCTTCCCTTTGTAAAAAATCAACCCATCAACTATTTTATACTTGCTACTACTGAGTTCTTTATCCTGAATTCTTTTGCTCTGCCGCTGATACCAATCAGATGAGTGTAAAGTATGCTTAAGCTCCTGTAACCATGGGGTTTTTACTACAGAGATAGCTTGTGTTTCTGATTCATCCCAATTGCTTGCTTCCTTCCTCGACAATGCATCTGCGATTACATTGTCTTTCCCAGATTTATACTCTACTTTATAGTCAAAGCCGTGCAATTTAATTAGCCACTTGTGTTGCAACCCTGTATGTAATTTCTGAGTCAAGAAAAATTTTAAACTTTGATGACCAATTTTAATAATAAATTGTCTTCCCAAAAGATATTGAGCCCATTTTTTTGTAGCTAAAATAATGGCCAATAATTCTTTTTCATAAGTAGATAGCAACAAGTTTCTTCCATGTAAAGCTTTGCTCATATATGCTATAGGTCGGTTATTCTGAAGTAATACTGCCCCTACGCCTTGGCCGCTTGCATCACACTCGAGAGTAAATGGTAGAGAAAAATTTGGCATAGCTAAAATAGGAGGACTGGTGAGGCATTGCTGCAATTTCTCGGAAGCATTTCGCGATTGATCGGTCCATATGAAGGTATTTTTCTTGAGCAAGTCAGTAAGTGGACTTGCAATTTTTCCATAATCTTTAATAAATTTTTGATAGTAACCAGTTAACCCCAAAAATCCTCTTAGTGATTTTAAATTTTTGGGTAAGGGCCATTCCATGATTGCTTGAACCTTGCTTGGATCAACAGATACACCTTGATATGAGATAATGTGGCCCAAGTACTCCAGAGACTGCTTAGCAAAGCTGCATTTTGTCAATTTAATCACTAATCTATTCAGTTGCAATGTATGAAAGGTAGTCTTGAGATGTTCCAGGTGATCTTCCCAGTCCTTGCTGTAGACTAGAATGTCATCAAAAAATACCAGAACGAACTTCCTCAAATAGGGTTTAAACACCTGGTTCATCAGGGATTGAAAGGTGGATGGAGCATTAACTAGACCAAAAGGCATCACAAGGAACTCGTAATATCCCTCATGTGTCTTGAAGGCTGTCTTATGTACATCTTCTTCACACATACGAACTTGACGGTATCCTGATCTCAAATCCAGTTTAGAAAAATAGGCAGCTCCTTGTAACTCATCAAACAGATCATCAATCAGAGGTATGGGAAATTTATCTTTAATAGTGCAAGCATTTAGGTTTCTATAATCAACACACAATCTCCACGTTCCATCTTTCTTCCGAACCATCACCACTGGGGAAGAGAATGGGCTGCTGCTATGCTTGATAACTCCAACTGCTAACAATTCATTTACAATTTTTTCCAACTCATTTTTAATGTGGTATAAATGTCCATAGGGTTTAAGGCAAATTGGTTTAGTATTTGGAAGAAGAGGGATTTTGTGATCATGTTGTCTTTTTGGGGGTAGGAATGGAACAGTTGAGGTAATATCAGGGTATTGATTAATCAGGGCTTGAATGGCTGGGGGTAGGATTGTAGTCTGCTCTTCTTTCAAGTCAACTTGATAGCATAGTAACATACTCAACTGACCATGGGCATTCTCCTTCTCAATAGCCTTTTTATCAACAACCTTCATTTCTTCTTGACTGAACCCTTGCCAAGTATAATACTTGTTATTATATCAAAATTTAACTTGCAACTGCTCCATGTTTAAAGTCACATCACCCAAACTTTTCATCCATTGAGCACCCAATACAATTTGGCAACCCTCCAAGGGCAACAATAACAAATCAACGGGCATTTTGCACCCCTGACATTTCAGCATTACATTTCTACATATACCAGAGCCAGTCAACTTTTCACCATTGGCCACAGTCACTTCATAAACCTTGGATTCATCGATAGGCAGTTCTAACCTCTTGGCAAGATGTGTATTGATAAAGCTATGTGTCGATCCTGAGTCAATGAGAACTTGCACCGTTTTCCTGTTGATGATCCCCTTCACCTTAATGGTAGACAAAGCTGGAATTCAACACATTGCTTGCAAAGTAATGGAGAGTGCTTCTTCTGCCACTATCTCATCTTCAGGTTCACATGAATCATCCTGAGAATTAATTTCTACATCCTCCTCTTCCTTAAGTGTCATTACACCTTCTAAAACATACACATGAGAATTCTTGCATTTATGATCCTTTGACCATTTTTCTTTGCAACCATAACATAAATTCTGCCTTCTCATCTCAACAATCTGATTAGGAGTCGACCCTCTACTTCTTGCTATACTTTCCACAGTGGAGTTGCTGTTGCCACGAGATGTGATATTAGGTGGATTATGTATGGAGTCTTTGACATAAGCAGGGGTAAGATGAGTGGTAGTAGGCTTAGGGATAGGAGTATGGGACTGGTTAGCAGTAGAAGTTTTATGGCTTCTTCGGGTTTGTGTGTACTTGCATTCAAACATTTTGGCTAGTTCTACTGATTCTCTAAAATCAACTGGCCTGGAAGTCATAACATCATAACGAATCTCCTCCTTCAATCCTCCAATAAATCTATCAAGCAAAAATTTAGGTGGTAGGGTCTCAATTACTGCTTGTAACTGTTCAAAGCGACTGAGGTATGCTCTCATTGTGGTATGTTGTTTGAGTTTGGATAATGTTTCATAGGGCCTCTCCATCTCTTCGGGGTTAAACCGCACTAAAATCTCTTCCTTAAAAACTGGCCATAGATCATTATTAAGTACTTTATTTGTATACCAGTGATACCACTGCAATGCCTCCTTCTTCAAGTAAAAAGAACAAATCTCTACCCAATACTGCTCCTCAATACGTTGGAATTTAAAAAATTTCTTGACTTGTCTCAACCAGTCAGCCACTCCTTCATCACCAGAAAAAGTAGGGAAGTCTAGTTTGTAAGAGGTCATAGGATTTGGATAATGCATATTGGTATAATTGGGAGGGGGATTGGAACAGTTTGGACCAGGATTTCTTGGAACGGGAAGGTCTGGATTCAATGGATAAGGAGCATTTCTGGGTTGTGGTGGGTGGTTTCTGGTACTGGTGGATGTCATATAAGGAAGATTCTCATTGTTTTGGTTTGGTGGATGAAATTGAGATATGGGTGGAGGGCCTGTGGGATGTGCAGGTGGTGGTGCTTGAGGTTTGAACTTTAATTGTTGCATATCATTGGCGAGAGAGGTAAGGACATTGTGGAATCCTTCAAATCTGGTAGTGATTTCATGCTCCAGCTTCCGGTTGCTATGCTCTAACTGGGTTAAAGATTTAGTGATATGTTCATTAAACTCTCCCTGCCGTTGCCACAGTAGTTCTTGATCAAGAAAGGGTGGATGATTATAAGAGTTGTTTTTATTGAGGCTTGGATCGATTTGGGGTTCTATTTCATCCCCATTTGATGGCTCTGATACCAAATTGGAAGAGCATGGTGGGTCAGATTCCTTGCTCATGATGGAATGGTGAATTTACTGGTGAGGAATAATGATGTTTGAGGAAATGGGAGATTTGATATGCAAGAGGAAGAAGAAAACTAAACTAAAAAAACTCATTGATGATTAGAAGTAGAGTTGTTTACAGTGGTAAACTAAATCAAGAAATATCAACTGGGTGGAGTAATTGAAAAGAAACAGTTCAATCTATAAAGAAGAATCAAGAAATGTTGATATCTGAAGATGGCCAAAACAAGAACTATTGATCAATTGAAGTTTCAAGTATCAGTTTCAATAACATAGTATCAGTTCCAAGAACATAAATATTTGCAAAAGAATGATCAGTTTTCAGAAAATTCAAGAAGATAAGATAATGAAAGATAAACTGATAGTTGTATGTATTTGTTCCAAATTCAAGAGTGTTATATACCAATGACTCTCAAATATCATGAATCATAACAGGTACCAAATATTACAAGAAAATTGGTACAATGAATCACAACAGAAATTACAAGATTCGGATTATCGACACAAGGAGTTATATGCTACTGTAATTTTGACAAGATTGGTAATTGACAAGTAAATGATATAAAGGTTCAGATTTTAACAGAAACTTATAAGCAAAAAGAAAAGGCAAGCATAAGAATCAACAACACAATATAGTTGCAAACAAACTAAACAAGAACTAAGATGTAATTGAATATCAGTAATCGATTATCAGTCAAAAGAAATAATGCAATCAGATCTGAGACAACTAATAACAGAGGTATACTAACAGTATATTGCCAATGAAGAATCAAGAACAGTTAAGATCGAGGAATATCAACTATCAAATTCAAGAACAAAGATTATATTGCAATAGATTGATCAAGAGCATATAGTATCAAATTAGATAAGTGCTGATATATGAAAACTGAAACAATTCATATGCAGAAAACAATGCTTAACTGAGCAGATCCGATTTTATCAAGAAAGAATCTATAGGTATAAGAACAGAGAAGAATAATATGAAAAGATTAAAGAGATCAAATGTCACTAATGGCAACGGCATCAATATAAAAGAAGAGTAATTTTATTTCTGAGTTTCTTCACACATATTACAATATCAGCTCTGCATATATATACACACATCAGAAAATTATTACAAACACCTTGCATACTCAAGCCCAAACATCAAATGTGGCCCAGTGCAATGCAAAAGAGTCTACTAACAAACTGATATTATTGCAGTAACCCACATATCAATCTCCTATGTATATCAGCTGTGCACGTGCACATATGCCAGCTGTTTCATTCCCTCGTTCCACTGCAGAAGCTTCATCTTTCTCCTTGCTTTCAACATTCTCCTGAAGCAGATGACCTCCTTTCTCTTCGCAAACCAGCGCTAACATTCCTCTGCTGTTACATCTCTCACTCGAACACCTTAATTCACGAAAAACAACAAACCAGAAAGGACCCTCTACAATCCTTCAATCTAGCTAAGTGTGGATTTCGGGGATTTGATTTTTAATTCTGGGATTCGATTAAAGTGTTGAGTTCGATTTTTATTTCTGGAATTCCAAATATTTTGATTATGTGTTGATCTGTTGGTTTTACTTAGAAGAAAGAACGTCGTGGGATTGTTTTACCTTTTATATCGCAAGTCGTTTTAATGGATTTGGGCCGGGCCTAGTTAGGTTTTTAATTTTTTGTTGTTATAACAAGTATTTTTGTTGTAGTCTTCCTTCTAGCTAAGTTTTCTTTTAGTTTCATTTTTTTTTAAAAAGAAAAAAACAAACAAGTATCATTTTTCACTTATTTTAGTTTTCATTTGTTTTACTTTTATTTGTTTTATTTTTCACTTGTTTTATTTTCTTCTTTGAAAAACATATAATAAAAATTTTAAAAAAAACTGTATATATCTTGGTTCACTTCCTTTCATGTTTCCAAAGCAGATTAAAAGAAAAAACCACTTGCCAAAAATAATCACTTTGCTTTGCTTACTTGCTTAGAAAAAATTGCCGCTAAATATGTGTTAATATATATATATATATATATATATATATATATATATATATATATATTTGTGTGTGTGTATTGCTAATAATTCTGCACACTCTGGTATCGTGCTCTCATCTTCAGTTTCTATTTGTCTTGCACTATTGGTTTGCATTTGCATTTATATAAAAAATTCAAAAATTCAAAAACATAAACAAATATCATTGTAATTGCATTGTTAAAATCACATTTAATTTCAGTTTTGCATTCATCTTATTTTCTTTTCTAAGGACAATACCCAAATCCACATAAGGTGGGGGATTTCATCACCCCTTCCTTGGTCCACAAATTGCATTTCATCGTAGAATTTGACTAATAATAACTGTTAGACAATTGACTTAAGGGAGTCGCGAGCTCAACTAGGGCTTAATATTTTGACAGTTGTCTTCTTTGAACAATTTTATTTATTCGTGTCTAGGCTATGACAGAGCAATAATCAGTTATAAATATTACGGTGATCCGTAATTATTACATGGGTTGTTTCTCTAAAGGTACATAAACCTTCGGTTGCATTGCTACGGTGATTCGGGGTGCACCGATAACTCCTGTCTGTTACCTGGCTAAGAAATATTTTGTTGATTTAAGACAAAATGTGATTATACAATTCTGGGTTAGGACCTACAAAGGACCGGAAATTTGTAATTAAGTCATTTGCATTCATTTACTTGCATTAGTTCATGCAAAACTAAAAAAAAGAATAAAAATTCAAAAATCCAAGACTAAAAAATTGTAAATTTTCCTAAACTTAGTTTTTAAATCCTTTTCCTTTGAAATTTTTCAATCAAATTCAAAAATCCAAAAAAGTTTCTTTCTTTTGAAAAAAAGTCCAAGAAAAAAAATATATAATCTTTTCAAAAGAAACATATTGAAAAAGAAAATTCAAAAAACAAAAACAAAAATCAAATTTCCATTTCACATTTTCTAAAATAAGAACAAAATTCCTTTTGGTAAATATTTGAAATTCAAAAACAAAAAAAATACAAAAAAAACATATAAAGAAATTTGAAAAGCCAAAAAAACAAAAATCAAACTTCACTTTTGAAAAATAAATTTCTCTTGGTAAATAATTTTCCTCCTTTTTAAAATAAAATATAAAAAAACAAAAAAAAACAATTTTTCACTTCATTTTCCAAATCTTATTTCATTCTCTAAAATTGGTTCTCACTTCTTTCTCTTCCCAACTTTTAATTGTGCATGGGTACTTGGACTCATGACACAACAACGAACACTTGTACTCATAATTCAACAACTAATCGTTTGACTCGAACAGACGACCCTTTTGAAATGGAGAATGAGAATGTCCCTTGAACTCTTATGAATAAAATCTTTCCCGATAAAGTTTCTATTCCATCTTGCATCATGTTACACGCCCCAGCGGGTAACCATTTCGAAATTCACTCGAACCATATTGCCAAACTTTCAAAATTTGGAAATTTGAGCACGATGACCCATACATTTTCTTGACAAAATTTGAACAAGTTTGTGCAACTATGAAACTCCAACAACTTTTTGACGATGGAATAAAACCTCGATCAATTCCATTTGGTCTTATGGGTTACGCTGAAAATGGTTGTACGGCTTACCATCTAATTCGATTAAAACTTGGGAAGAATTTGTGAAAGTTTTCTTAAAAAAGTTCTACCCCTTAGAAAAAACATCTAAAATCCAAAACGAAATCATAAATTTTCATCAATTCATTGGTGAACCATATGGATAATATTTTGAAAGATTCAAAGAGCTTTTGATAAAATGTCCATACCATAACTTCGAAAAATGGACACTTTACTAACTCTTATATGATGAACTCGAAAACAGCTCATGAACCATGCTCGAATCAATGTGTCAAGGCAACTTTCTTGCCCGACATCACGATGATGTTTGGCAATTTCTTGAAAACCTAGCCGAAAAGTGGTCCCAACGAGAACGTTCAAAAGAAAAATCAACTTACTTATGATCGAGCACACACTCGATAGGATCATCTTTGGCTTTGGAAGCTAAAATCGACGCAATGATTAATAAATTCGACAACGTTTTCTCATCGAACCAAATAACCCAAGCTTCCCGACCCATGTCTTACAAATGTAACGATCCTAATCATATAGTTGATCAGTGCCCTAATACGGTCGAGCAACTCAATGCTTTCAACAAGGTTAAAAATGACCCGTTTTTTCCAACGTACAATCCTGGTTGGAGAAATCATCCGAAATTTGGTTGGAACCAAAACAATCCAACCATGAATGTTGTTCGTCCCAATTTTCAAGCATTCTCGAATAGTGCTTCAAATCCTCCCATTCAGCCCAATCATTTTCAACCAAATTGTGCAGGTCCATCTCAAAATCAATCGTAACAATCAAATTTTCAACCAAATCTTACTCCCTCTCCCTAAGAAGATAAGCGTTTAAGTTCACTTGAGAAAAGTCTTGAAACATTGGCTAAAGCAACTACTCAAAGCGTCCAATCAAACAATAACTTATAAAATTTGTTGACCTCATATATGCAAAACACAAGCTGATTATCGCAAATCTTGAAATGCAAATGAGTCAACTAGCTACGTTTGTAAGTGAACGTGAATGAGGCACATTCCCAAGTCAGCCTGTGCCAAATCCTAAAAACCAAAACGCTAATTCAAATCAAGCCCATGTTGTTCAAGATAGCAACGTAACCCAATTGAATGTTATCACAACTCTGTGCTCTAGTAGACAAATCGATAATCAAGTCGCTAATCCAAATGATTTATCATAAACCCCTCTCGACCTTTCTAAATCAATAAACGAATCTGAACAAAACATGAAGCCAAAAATTGAACCAAATGCCAATCAAAATTCTTCTTCTACTCAAGTAGACCTTCCTATTGAGTATCATGTGCCATTTCCACATCGTCTCTGACCCAAGAAATACACAAACCAATGAAAAAGATGTTGGAAATTTTTACAAAGTCAAAGTTAATATCCCGCTTCTTGACATCATTCAATAAGTCCCAACTTATGCTAAATTTCTCAAGGACTTATATACCTGAAAGCGATCCAAAAAAGTCTTCTTGGCGGCAGTTTGAGTGAAGTCTTGTCTCAATCCATGCCGGTTAAATACAAAGATCATGGATGCCCTACGATTTCGTGTATAATTGGTGACAAGACGATTAACACATGCTTGATAGACTTAGGAGCGACTGCCAATTTGATTCCATACTCTTTGTATGAACAATTAGGTTTAGATGAGCTCAAACCAACAAGGTCACGCTTTAATTCTTTGATCGCTCCACTAAGAAGCTCGTGAGAGAAATTTAGGACGTGCTCATTAGAGTAGCACAATTCATATTCCCTGTTGATTTATCCTTCTCGAAACACAACTTGTGACCAACCCTGCGAGTCAAATCCCTTTGATATTGGACCGACCATTCTTAGCAACCACAAATGCTTTAATCAATTGTCGCAACGGTTCGATAAAAAAAATCTTTTGGAAACATGACTTTGGATCTTAACATTTTTAATCTTGAAAATCAATCGAATGAACCAAGCAACCAAACGTTGGAAGTTAGTGTCATTCATGAAAACTTCAAAAACGAGAAGATTAATCTTAACAATGAACGCGAGGCCAAGTACGAAAGATTCTTTCATGAAAGCCCCAATAAGATTGAATACACACTCCCTTTCGAATCACTTCTAATTGAGTCTGAATCTCATCCTAATTCTTTGATCGAGCAACCCTCGAGGTTGGACCTTAAACCCCTTCTCGATCAACTTAAGTACGCATACTTAGGTGATAATGAAACGTTTCCCGTCATAATTTATACAACACTCTCTCTCTCTCTCTCTCTTGATCAAGAAACTTCCTTACTTTCAATCGTTTCAAAAAAAAGAAAGCGATTGGATGATAGATCACCGATATAAATGGAATTAGTCCCGCTCTTGTTCAATAGTGCAATCACTTAATCGACGATGCCAAGCCTGTTCGTGACATGCAGCAAAGGCTTGACTCGAAATTGAAGGATGCGGTGCATGATGAAATTCTTAAATTATTTGACAACGGAATCATTTACCCAATCTCTAATTGTTCATGTGTAGCCCAATTCATGTGGTATGAAATGTCTAGGCTTGGCTTTGTCAAAAACGATTCAAATGAACTGATTCCAACTCGAACTCAGATGAGTTGGCGTGTTTGCATTTATTATCGAAAATTAAATGCTACAACACATAAGGATCACTTCCCTCTTCCTTTAATCGACCAAATGCTCGAACGTTTAGCCGGCCATGAATTCTATGCTTTATTGATGGTTATTCCGGCTATAACCAAATTCCAATCACCCCCAAAGATTAAGAGAAAACAACTTTCACGTGTTCCTTTGGCACTTTTGCATACCGACGTATGCCCTTTGGCCTTTGCAATGCGCCTGCAACGTTTCAAAGATGCATGGTCAGCATCTTTTCTGATCTGATCGAATGTGTCTTGATGTGTTTATGGACAATTTTTCAACCTTTGGAAGCTCTTTTTCTAAATGCTTAAACCATCTTGAATTAGTTCTTAAACGATGCAAGGATAAACACTTAACAGTAAATTGGAAAAAATGCCACTTTATGGTCATTCAAGGCATAGTCCTTGGACATGTCATTTCAAATAAAGGCATTGAGGTAGATAAAGCGAAAATCGATGTCATTGAAAATCTACACATTCCCAAATCCATTAAGGACATTCGCTCTTTTCTAGGCCATGCCTGTTTCTATAGACGCTTTGTAAAAGATTTTAGTAAGATTGCTCGACCTATTACGACTCTTCTTGGAAAAGACGTTCCATTCAACTTTAACTCTAATTGTATCTCTGCTTTTGAATGCCTCAAAAAATAAATTTTTTCTGCTCCAGTAATTTGTTCACCGAATTAGGATCTTCCATTTGAAATAATGTGTGATACTTTGAACTTTGCAGTTCGTGTTGTCTTAAGATAATGCATCAACAAGATCCTTCACGTTATCTACTACGCTAGTATAACTCTGAACGATGCCCAACTCAATTACAAAACCATTGAAAAAGAGCATCTAGCTGTAGTTTTTGCTCTTGAAAAATTTCGACAATATTTGATAGGCTTGAAAGTTACTGTGGATCGTGCTATAAGGAATTATAATATACTAGTGCGGAAATAAACAATAGCAATGAAAAGTAAGTAAAATAAAACAAGCACACCAGGAATTTTTATACTGGTTCGAACTTCCCGTTCTACGTCCAGTCCTAGACTCCTTCTGGAATTTCACTAACAACAATCCTCACTTAACCCGGAGGAACAGGTTTACAACAACCCTTGAACAACTGAACAAGGGACCTGAGCAGCAGAACAGGATTTCGCCAAAACAGCCGAAGAGGACTTCACTTGCCTGAACGACAGAACAGGACTTCAACTTTATACAGAAAGTATATGACACAGTGTGTTCTCAATAACACGAATTTGTCTCTTGATAGTACAATCTTCCTATAATCTTTCTCCTTTATGATATATGTATGGATGCGTGAAGATTAAGAAAGTAGAATTTGAATTTGAATGATATTTTTAGCACAAATGAGTTAGAATCAAGAATTTCAATAATAGAATAATAATCAATAGAAATTGGTGTATTTAAAACTTGATTCTAATGTGTTTATATAGGTAATAAATGGTTGTAATTGTTAATGAAGAGTTATCATCAAAAGCTGTTGAATTAAAGGTCGCAACTCTTCATGAATGGAAATGCCTTTTCAAAAAAAATAGCCGTTGTAAATATTCAGACGTCTGAAATTTAAATTTCAGACTTCTGAATTTAAACGATATTTGAAACAAAAAGCAAATAGGCCATTTTTGGTCATTTTCAAACGTCTGAATATCTTATTTCAGACGTCTGAATATTGTAATATACAATATTCTATATTACAGATTCAGACGTCTGAAATGAGCTATTCAGACGTCTGAATGTAACATGAAAATTGAATTTCTTATTTTTGAAAAGATGATCATGCAATATCATATAGGAGAGATTTTAACATACTATTATTAATAGACACAGACTTAACACATACTTTAAGAGTTGGAGCTCTTTTGAATCTGTCCTTTGATTGATTCCTGCAATAAATATGTCAGTATACATAGTAACTTATATAGTTGTCATAGTCAAAATATCGTAATTATGAAGTATTGTGAATACGAAGTTCCAACAATCTCCCCCTTTTTGACGATGGCAACTATATGAGTAAACGATCATATATATAAAGGAATTCTCCCCCTTACTATAATCTCACCTTTACTAATTCTCCCCCTTTGACATCGACAAAAAAATAGAAAAACCAAACCAGAGAATCAACATAGTCATTACTGGATACAAAACAATAGGAGCAAATGTTTGAAGGATTCATACCATTATAAGGAAATCAAGTTGCAGGTAGTCAGAAAAGTTACACAAAATAATAGAAATAAACAACTAGTCAAAAAAAGGTAGAATATGATAAGATGCAACAGAAATATTCATGCAATCAGAAGGAAGAACTGGGTTGATTTGTGCCTTCTTCATCATCATCATTATTGCCATTACCCGAGCTAGAAGACCATTGAAACGGTGCGGGATTAAACACCTCGGTAGATGTGGAAGAAGAGCAACCAATACGTTCCCAAATTTTATTTAGGAAGCCTCGAATAGAATTAAGTTTCTTATTTGTTTGCTTTTCCAATATTTCAATCTTGGCATTGAGTTTAGATTGATTCCGAGAGAGTGTAACTAAGGCATGTTTCGGTGTTGACTCAAGAGAAACCACTTCGATATCATCATCATCATGCTCGGTAGCTTGTGGAGCCATTTGTTGTTGAGGTTGATGATGTTAGTGAGGTTGTTGAGGTTGGGGTATATTCTGATCCCTATTTGAGATCCATTCTTGAAAAGAAATAAAATTAAGATTCTGAGGACGTTTGGGCAAATTCATCAACCCTAATGTTTTGGAGCCAAGTTCTTTTATGGGTGAATATTCGGATTCGGGAAAAGTTACCCCATAGTTTCTAAGAATTTTCATAATATATGCTCCATAATGAAACGTTTTATATCGGCGACGGCGATTAACATCCATAAATTCTTCAAGAATAACTTGCCCCCAATTAATAGGTTGTTCGGAATAAATGGCATATAAAGCTTGGAAGTTCCGTTTGTTTATGATTTCATAACTTCCGGTTCGTGGTAAAACGGAACGAATTAAAGCACGATGAAGAATACGGGCTTGAGGCCTTAGGTTGACAGAAGTTAACCTAGTGATATCGTCAGATAGAAATCTATGAGAGACTTCATCTCTATTTTCTAGGGAGAGTGAAGCATCAATGTCATCTAAATCAGTCCCGAAAGAAGGGCATTGCAAGATATCTCCAAGACGAACTACTGGGAGATATATTTTTACTCCACATACCCAAGTGCAAATACAATTTTCGCGATTATGTGAATGATGATGATCCAAATTCATGTTTGCATAGAATAACTTAACCAGTAGATGATTTATTTTGACATTATTCGCGGAAAATGACAATAAAGATTCTAACCCGCTTGAATTGGCAATTTGTTGAATCCTATAGGGTTGGAATTCATCATACTTCACAAAAGCTCCTGGAAAGAAGCCAGATCTGTCCATCTGAGCAAACCTTTTCTTGGCTTCATCATTCCACAACCATTGGTCTATATTAGGTGTAGAAGATGAAGTTGAAGCTCTTGGTCGCTTTGCTTTTGGAGCCATTTGGAGTTTTTTGGTGAAAAATTTGAAGAATGGAGATGAAAAAATGGAGTTTTGAAAGGTGATAATGGTGCAGGTTCGGTTATTTGGGGGAAAGGAAGAAGAAGATGGAAGTAATAAAGGTGGTTGGTTGGTGGAAAATTTCTAAAAAGCCCTTGAATTTCGAATCACCATTTGAATTCAGACGTCTGGAATTTAATTTCAGACGTCTGAAATTTAAAAATTTTAAACAAAAAAGAATTAGTTCATTTTGGACTTGTTTCAGACGTCTGAATCTATTGTTTCAGACGTCTGAAACTGTAGAAAAAAATTTATTTTTCTACAATATTCAGACGTCTGAACCTATAGTTTCAGACGTCTGAAACTTAAAAATTCAGACATTTGCATGAGAAATTAAAAATAAATGATAGAAATAATATATTAATATTGAACAGAATGAGAAGATTTTCAAATATTTAAAAAATGATAGAAACAACAAATAGAACAGAATTACAAGAAAATAAAATTAGAAGTTAATTTTCCGAAGCATTTGGAGATTTGCATTCTTCTGGTTCGATTTTTGTAAATTCTGTGAATGGTCATAAAAGAGACCAGTATGACGTATGTTCCCACGAGTTTGGAGAAACTGGAGGACGTTGTGGACTTGGTTCCCATGGATTCCAACCTGATGTTTTTATTTGATGAGAAGTTGACGGTTCGACTACGTCTTTTTCTGGAGATGTACCACAAAATTTAAATGCCACTTTTTCAATGAAGCTAAGTCGTTTAGCATTTATTTTTTGTTCATAATACATCTCACGTTGCAAATCCAATTGCTCTTTTTGATAATGATGAATCTCGGATATTTTTTCTTTGGTTGATGGAGAACCAAAGAAAAGAAATCGTCGAGATTTCTTCTTATCTGGCGTATAACCTGAGTGTTCACGTTCAGGACGAGCTTGTTCACGTGGAGTTGGAGTTGCTAAAATCTCGAAAGAAGACGTTGAATAAGCTGATGGAGAATTGTCAGAATTAGAAGCCATAGAGAGAAGTAAAATAACTAGGTTGAATTTCATTGACGGAGAATTTTATTTTGGTGTTTTAAAATGAGATGAAAGAAATAATTAGTTTGAATATATAAATAACAAAAAGGAAAAACTATTTAAAGAAATTAGTTTTATATTAATGGTTACATATAGTTAGTTTTGTTTAGATACTAACTAATGGATAAAAAATTTAAAAAAAATGGAAGGTTAGAAATAAACATAACAAATGGAAGTTAGAAATATTTGTTACTAATTTGTTAGTTATGAGATTTTTAGAGAATAAACACATATGTTGGGAGCAAATATAATATAGATAGAAGATGTATAACTATAAAAAAAATTGTTACAGAATTATAAATTTTTAACAGAAACAATACCAAGTTCTCATCTTAGCCTAATAAAAATGTTTTCTAAAAGAGGTTTTGTAAAAATATCAGCTAACTGATTTTCAGAAGATACAAAATCTAAACTTATTGTTCCTTTTTCAACATTGTCACGAAGAAAGTGATGACGAATGTCAATATGTTTTGTTCGTGAATGATTGATAGGATTTTTAGACAAGTTAATAGCACTCGAGTTGTCACAGTATATTGTAGAGTTTGATAAATTAATATTGAAATCTTTGAGTGTTTGTTGCATATAAATTACTTGAGTACATGCTAAAGCAGCAGAAATGTATTCTGCTTCGCATGTAGAAAGAGAAACACAATTTTGTTTCTTACTAAACCAGGATACGAGAGATATCCCAATGATATGGCACGTACCACTCGTACTTTTTCGACTGTTCGAGAACCACCAAAGTCAGCATCACTATATGAGACTAATTCGAATGGACATCCTTTTGGATAAAACAGACCAAAATCCTTTGTGTTTGTAAGATAACGTAATATCCGTTTTACTGCTTTTAAATGTGATTCTTTTGGATTAGCTTGAAATCTAGCACACAAACAAACACTCATCATTATATCAGGACGACTTGCAGTTAACTATAGTAATGATCCAATCATACTTCGGTATAGTTTCTGGTCAACACTTTTGCCATTGTCATCTTTTTCAAGATGTGTAGTTGTACTCATTGGAGTTGGTTTGGAAGAAGTATTTTCCATTCCGAAACGTTTGATTAGATTAATACAATATTTTTCTTGATTAATAAAAATGCCATTTTGAAGTTGTTTTATTTGTAATCCACGAAAATATGTTAATTCACCCATATGAGACATTTCAAATTCTTTGGTCATTATTTCTGAAAATTCCTGGCATAATTTGTCATTCGTAGAACCAAAAATGATATCATCAACATAAATTTAAACTATTAAAATATCCCTTTTAGAATGTTTTATAAAAGTGTTTGATCAACTTTCCCAATTAGGAAACCCGAAGAAATTAGATAAGTCTTTAGACGGTCGTACCAAGCACGTGGTGCTTGTTTCAAACCGTAAAGTGCCTTTTTAAGTTTATAAACGTGATCAGGGAATTTTTCGTGAATAAATAGAGGAGGTTGTTCAACATATACTTTTTCTTTTATGTAACCATTTAAAAAGGCACTTTTAACATCCATTTGATAAAGTTTGAAATTATGAAAACATGCATAGGCCATTAATATTCGAATTGCTTCTAGTCTTGCAACCGGAGCAAACGTTTCTTCATAGTCAATTCCTTCCTCTTGATTGTAACCTTGTGCAACTAATCTTGCTTTATTTCTAGTGATATTTCCTTGTTCATCTGCTTTATTTTTGTACCATCATTTTGTTCCAATAACAGCCTGATCACTTGGTCTAGGAACTAATTCCCAAACTTCATTGCGTTCAAATTGGTTTAGCTCTTCTTGCATTGCTATTATCCAGTAGTCATCTGTGGAAGCTTCTTTGGGATTCTTTGGCTCGATATTAGAAAGGAATGCTACGTGGCCCATTTGATTTAGTTGACTTCTTGTTCGAATATTTGAATTAATTTCCCCAATAATATTTTGTATAGGATGATCCCGTAATATTTTTGGTGAATTCCTTAATTCAATATTATTGTCAACAATGTTCTCATTATTTTCAAAATTTATAGTATTTGTATTTGTAATGTTATCTGGAAAATCATCATCTTTTTGAATACTTGTTTTTTATAGAAAATTTTCATCCAAAGAAACATTTAATGTTTCTTCAACAATATTTGATTTTTTATTAAATACACGATAAGCTTTGCTGCGATCCGAATATCCTAGAAAGATTCCTTCGTCAGACTTCGCATCGAATTTTCCAAGCTGATCTTTTGTATTTAATATAAAACATTTTGAACCAAATACTTTAAAATAAGAAATTTTTGGTTTTCTTCCAGTAAAAAGTTCATAAGGGGTATTTTTTGTTAGAGGTCGAATAGAAACATGATTTAAAACATAACATGCAGTTGCAACAGCTTCTGCCCAGAAATGTTTTGGAAGAGTGCTTCCATTTAACAAAGTTCGTGCACATTCTTGTAAAGTTCTATTTTTACGTTCTACAACTCCGTTTTGTTGTGGAGTTCTAGGAAACGAAAAATTATGAAAAATTCCTTTCTTTTTACAAAAATGATCAAAAGCTTCGTTTTCAAATTCTCCTCCATGATCACTTCTTATATTTTTTATTTTTAGACCTTTTAAATTCTGAATACGTTTAGCAAAAAATTTAAACTTCTCATACGTATCATTTTTGTTTTTCATAAAAATAGTCCAAGTATATCTAGAGAAATCATCTACTATTACAAACACATATCTATTATGGTTAATGGATTGAACTTGGGGATCCATATGTAGTAGTTCAAGTGGTTGTAAAGTAGAGATACCTTTTTTTGATTTAAAGGATGATTTTGTTAATTTTCCTAATTGACTGCATCACAAATATGATTAATTTTGAAGTTTATTTTCGGTAATCCTCTGACTAAATTATTTTTGGAAAGTTTATTTATAGTTTTGAAGTTTATATGACAGAATCTTTTGTGCCATAGCCAAGGATCATTTTCATTAGCTATTAAACACATATCTGAATTATGATTGATTTTCGTATTCAAAACATATATATTTTTATCTCTATATCCTTCAAAAATAAGATTTTGATTTTTATCACGAATGCTACACTTATCTTCAGAAAAAGAGATTTTGAAACCTTTGTCACATAATTGACTGATACTTAAAAGATTGTATTTTAAATTTTTCACTAATAAAACATTTGAAATAAGAGGTAAATCAGATGTACCGACATTGCTGACGTCGCCTTTTCCAATGATATATCCTTTGGAATTGTCTCCAAAGGTGACAGAGCCTCCATTTGAGTAAGTGATGTTTGATAACATATTTTTGTCTCCGGTCATATGTTTTGAGCAACCGCTGTCGAGTATCCATTTTCCTCTTTTTAAAAGTGGGTCCTGCAAATAATAATAATAACATTAGTACCCACCTTTTATAGGGTCCTAAGAGTTAGGTTTTAGGAAACCAAACCCAAGTAGGTTCAGTATTCCCTTTAAATATATAATTCTGATTTTTATGAACAGTTTCAAAAAAGAGATTTATATATTTATTTCTAATTATATTATTGTTTGTTTTGGGAACCCATATTTTTATGGTATTGGAATTTTTAGAATTAATATGAGAATTATTTCTCCTAATTTTCTTTTTAGATGGAGATTTCTTAAAATATCCTAGTCCATTTTTATTTGAAGTGGACTGAGAATTTTCAATAATACTAGATAGATTTTCTCTTCCTTTATTAAAGTTGGAAATATTTTTAGAAATATTTTCTAATTTGGTTTTGAGACAAGTATTTTCTAATTCTATCATTTTAATCTTAGTTTTTAGCTCATGATTTTCAGAGATAAGAGAATCATTCTTTCCTTTTTGAGTTTCAATTTCTTGACTCAATAAAGTAAATTGAGAATTATCATTAGAAACTTTATCTTGAAGTTTTCCAATTTCTTCTTCTAATATATTCTTTTCATCGTTAAGCATATCTCTTTCGAATTCTACTTTTCTTTGATTTTCAAGAGCTTCTTTATATTTTCTTTTGATGCTTTTTAGATTATCAAGAAGTTCTGAATTTATTTCAATCATCTCATCAAAAGTAAGATCACTTACCTCATTTTCTGAAGCCATAAAACAAACATTCGCCTGTTCTTTCTCACTATCATTGCTGCTTTCTGATGAAGATGAGGAATCTGAGTCATCCCATGTTACTGAAAATGCTTTTCTTTTTGATTTGTCCTTTCGATTCTTATTGTGATATGTTTTCTTCTGTTCTGGACAATCTTTTTGCATATGTCCTTTCTTGTGACAGTTAAAGCATTCTAATATGGATGAAGATGGCTTATTTGGATTGCTGTTGTAGTTCCTTTTGCCATTGTTTCGATTTCCTTTTCTGAATTTTAAAAACTTTTTAAAGTTTTTAGCAATGAATGCTAAGTCTTCTTCATCAGAATCTGATTCTTCTTTTTCAGCATGGAATGCTATATTCTTTTTGTCTTGTGCTTGTACTCTTTTAGCCTGCAAATTTACTTCATATGACATTAGATTTCCTATCAACTCTTCTGGTTTCATAGTAGAAAGGTCATTAGCTTCTTCAATAGCTAAAACTTTTATTTCCCATTCATCCGTTAAAGAGTTAAGGATTTTTGAAACAATATCAAAATCGGAATACTTTTCTCCAAGTCCTAGTAAAGAGTGATATATATCTTGGAATCTAGAATACATATCATTTGTAGTTTCATCTTGCTTCATTTTAAAATTTTGAAATTGATTTTTGAGCATGGAAATTTTGCTTTGTTTAACCTTGTTAGTTCCTTCGTGAGTAATCTTAAGTGTTCTCCATATTTCATAAGCAGTTTTACACATACTAACACGGTTAAACTCATTTCTATCTAAAGCACAAAATAGCATATTCATTGCTTTGGCATTAGTGGTAGCATCTAGTATTTGTGTGTTTGACCATGTAGAATATTCTGTTGTAGGAATATTATATTCAGTTTGAGTAATATTCCATGAGTCAAAACCATTAGCTTGCATATAAATACGCATTCGAGTTGCCCAATAATTATAATTCATACCATTGAATAGTGGAGGTCGAGCAGTGGACTGTCCTTCAATGAAACTAGTGTTGGTGTTGTTTTCCATTTTAGCAGAATATCAAATAACTGTGTAACGGTTATTAGAAACAAGGCTCTGATACCAAATAAAAGTTACCGTGGATCGTTCTATAAGGAATTATAATATACTAGTGCGGAAATAAACAATAGCAATGAAAAGTAAGTAAAATAAAACAAGCACACTAGGAATTTTTATACTGGTTCGAACTTCCCGTTCTACGTCCAGTCCCAGACTCCTTTTGCAATTTCACTAACAACAATCCTCACTTAACCCGGAGGAACAGGTTTACAACAACCCTTGAACAACTGATAAAGGGACCTGAGCAGCAGAACAGGATTTCGCCTCAACAGCCGAAGAGGACTTCACTTGCCTGAACGACAGAACAGGACTTCAACTTTATACAGAAAGTATATGGCACAGTGTGTTCTCAATAACACGAATTTGTCTCTTGATAGTACAATCTTCCTATAATCTTTCTCCTTTATGATATATGTATGGATGCGTGAAGATTAAGAAAGTAGAATTTGAATTTGAATGATATTTTTAGCACAAATGAGTTAGAATCAAGAATTTCAATAATAGAATAATAATCAATAGAAATTGGTGTATTTAAAACTTGATTCTAATGTGTTTATATAGGTAATAAATGGTTGTAATTGTTCATGAAGAGTTATCATCAAAAGCTGTTGAATTAAAGGTCGCAACTCTTCATGAATGGAAATGCCTTTTCAAAAAAAAATAGCCGTTGTAAATATTCAGACGTCTGAAATTTAAATTTCAGACTTCTGAATTTAAACGATATTTGAAACAGAAAACAAATAGGCCATTTTTGGTCATTTTCAGACGTCTGAATATCTTATTTCAGACGTCTGAATATTGTAATATACAATATTCTATATTATAGATTCAGACGTCTGAAATGAGCTATTCAGACGTCTGAATGTAACATGAAAATTGAATTTCTTATTTTTGAAAAGATGATCATGCAATATCATATAAGAGAGATTTTAACATACTATTATTAATAGACACAGACTCAATACATACTTTAAGAGTTGGAGCTCTTTTGAATCTGTCCTTTGATTGATTCTTGCAATAAATATGTTAGTATACATAGTAACTTATATAGTTGTCATAGTCAAAATATCGTAATTACGAAGTATTGTGAATACGAAGTTCCAACAATCTTCCCCTTTTTGACGATGGCAACTATATGAGTAAACGATCATATATATAAAGGATGCTAAGTCTTTCTTAATTCGCTGGATCCTTTTACTACAAGAATTTGACCTTACAATCAAGGACAAAAAAGGATCTGACAATGTCATAGCCGATCACTTGTCTCATCTTCCCAAAGCACAATCGCCTTTACCAATCGATGAAAACTTTCCAGACAAACAGTTTCTTTCTGTTTCTATCGATCTGTGATATGCTAACATAGCGAAATATCTAGTCACCAAAGAATCTCCTTCATTTTGGTCGAAACAAGACAAATATAAATTTCTTTCCCAAGTCAAGTGCTTCTATTGGGATGATCCATACTTGTTTAAGTACTATTCCGACCAAATCATTCGACGTCGCATCCCGGTTAATGAAATAAGGAGTGTTCTTTTGTTTTGCCACGACCAAGCGTGCAGTGGTCACTTTGGTCCGAAGAAAACTACTGAAAAAGTACTTCAATGTGGTTTCTATTGGCCTACTCTTTTCAAAGACTCGTTCGAATTTTGTAAAACTGCGATCGATGCCAAATGCTTGGAAAAATTTCCGATGAAATATAATGCCTCTAAACCTCATTCTTATGATCAAAATCTTTGTTCTTGGGGTATTGACTTCATGGGTCCTTTTCCCAATTCCTTTGGAAATTTGTATATACTTCTTGCTTTCGATTATGTCTCCAAATAGGTCGAAGCCGTTCCATGTAAAACCAGTGACCATAGAATTTTTGAGAAATTCCTTAAAGAAAACATCTTTTCGAGGTCGGCACACCTCACACAATAATAACTGATAATAGCACCCATTTTTGCAATCATGCTATTGAAACTTTAATAAAGAAATATGCGATAACCAACTAGTCATTCACTCCGTATCATCCACAAACTTGTGGCCAAGTTGAAGTTTCAAATCTTCAAATAAACAAATCTTGAAAAAACAATTAACAAAAATCAAAAAGATTGGTCTTAGAAATTGACCGACGATCCCTATTTCATCTAGTTTACGAGAAAGCTTGTCATTTACCAGTTGAAATCGAGCACAAAGCATTGCGAACAATAAAGGACTTAAACTTTGATCCTAAAAAAGCAAATGAAAACAGGAAATTGCAAATCAACGAATTAGAAGAGATTAACAACGACGCATGTGAAAACAAGAAAATTTACAAAGAAAGAACAAAAAAATTTCATGACGGGTCAATCCTAAGAAAAATGCTTTCAACAAACCATTAATTTCTTTTATATGATTCAAGACTTCATTTATTCCCTGAGAAACTAAAATCGAGATGGACCAGACAATTTGTGGTATAAACTATTTTTCACATGGTGCCATAGAAATACAAAAACTCCAGGGATGGATCGATTTTCAAAGTCAATGGTCATCGTTTGAACCCTTCTTTGAGTTGCCTTATGATCAAGAAGAGGAGCTCATGATTCTTCATGAGCCATTCAATGTCTAATAAGAAATGTTAATCCTCTTCTGTAAACATGTACAAATTTTTCCCTGTTACGCTCATTATATCATGCACTGACCGTGGGAACACAGCCAAAATCAAGTGTGGGGGGAGTCTCATCTTCATTTTTATTTTTCGTGGTTAAGTTTTTTCACCATTGTTTATTTTTGGCATTTTCTTTCCAAAACCCAAAGTCTGAAAGAAAAAATTCAAAAAAAAATTCATTTTAGCATTTTGATTTATTTTTGAAGAAACACTATACGATAAGTATATGTTTTTGGTTATTAAATTGAAGTTTGTGAAAATTTATTTATCTCCATAAAAATAAAAATAAAGTTTGATTACAAGTAAAGATGGTTTAACTAGCATATAGGAAGGTTTATGGGTGATAATTATGAAGTATATCCTAATTGAATTTTTTTTTAATAAATGGTTGTTTTAAAGAGAGGTGATAACATTTGAAATCTTTTAAGTTAAGTAATGTAAAGATGTTATTGTAAAGCTCTCTCTTCATACAAAAAAACAAAAAAACAAATTTTGTTTTGTATATATGTATATATTTATGAACACCTAGAGTTATGTGTTCACACGTAAGTGTGTACACTCGCTATGCTCTGTACCTTTCTCACGTAAGCCCGAAAGATTGTGCATGATAGGTATATCTAGCCTTGAGTTATCTAAGTTTGGTGTATGTATATAAACATTCTTTCATTAATAATACCTACAGTCAATAGGTGTACACACTTGTGTGTACACTTGCCTTGCTCTGTATTCCCCTCACGTAAGCCCAAAAGGCAGTGCATGGTTCATATATATCTGGCCTTAATTTTCTTAGTTAGGCATATGTAAATATTGTTAATATCCATAAAATTTCAAATAAAGGAAGAGTAAGCAATTGAAATCCAAGCACTATTTGCACTTATGTGATTTGACTTGTTATTCAAAAGAAATGGAAATACCACTTTGAAAAACTTTGGATTTGAAAAGGATCTGCTTCATAGTTGCACTATGTTATCAACTGAAACAACTAGCCAAACTAAAGTCTAATTGTGATGACTACTTAATGTTTTTTGAAGTTCGACGAGTAAAGGACTTAAATTTCTTGATAACAACCAAAATTTATATTTAACTTATGCGTGTCGATTTGAAAGTAAATTCTTCAGTTGTAAATATTTTCAATAACTTGCATCCATGTCTTCGTAAATAAATCTTGCATTTAGGAGTATATCATTTTGCATTTGGATTTTGTGGAAAGTATCCGTTGAAAATCCTCACAAGACAACACTCGTCCTACTAGGGACATCTAGAGGTTTAATGGCTTGTTGCGTACGTTCAATGCAATCGTATTTCCTAGAAAAACGGATTTTTTCTTTATTCGAGAACGAATAAAAAGATAAGTGTGGGGGTATTTGATGTGCACGTAAATGTGCATTTTAATTTGTTTCTTATTAAATAAATGTCATAATTGGGTATTTTCACATGTTTAAAATCAAATTTCAAATATGCTTTCAAGTCATCATTCATACATCGATGTGGGGGTAAAATAGTAATTTTGTGCATGAATTAATTTTGAGGATATTAATTTGCAAATTTTCTTTTTAATTATAAAATTTTTTTGGATGGAAATATGAAGGCGTCTCATGGAAATATGCATGCACAAGGATGGAAACAAAGGAATGAAGACAGAAATAATTCAAACTCATGCATTATGGAGGACCCCACCTACCCACTTACCTTGACCTAAAATTAGAAGCTAACGCACAAGTTAGTGGAGGTTAAAGTTTCATGCATACTTGATGATGGATTAATTAAAGACTAATGATGACTTGGTGGTCACACTTCCTAAGGGATATTTTGGAAAGCCCCTAGGGTTTTGTGCATGTATAACTAGCCATCTTATGTTCATATAATGGATCTTTTAATCACTTAGGAAATTAGCATGCAAGTTGTAGCCTCAAAGTTATATGAAATAAAAATGGCTTTCTAAGCCTCTTATTCTTTCACTTCTATCTTGTTTTTTTTTTATTTTCTTGTTTATTTTTATTTACATGCTTCTTGATTTCATGTTAGTAGCTTAATTTAATTTTTATACAAATAGTTTAGTTTTTTTCTAATTAGCTCTTACCTTCTTTGCTTTTGTTTAAATATTGACATTTACATGTATTAATTTGATAATACAAATGAGTATCTAAACCCCTTCAATTTAGGAGCAATGAAGCTCTCTAAAGTTATGTAAATTCAACATAATTTATGATTTAGGATCTCTTTCGTGCTTCATGAAAAGTGAATGTTTATGTAAGCTTATAAAAATAAATTTGATAGCCTATGTTGTATTTGCAAAAGGCTATTCTTACTCAAATATAAATACAACTTACATCATCATTTTACAAATTGATCTTTGATTTTGAAATCAAAATAGAATTAAAATTTGATGATCTATGTTACTAAATACAATAGTAAATTGATCATACTTAAAATAGCTTTCGCTTTGACTTCATTTTCATGAGAATTTATAAGTGGTTTTGGTTGTTGTATTGTAGTTTGATGGTTTAAGTTATGTTAATTAATAATAAATCAACCATACTTATGATAAATATATCGCTAATTCCATTTAAGATAGAGATCATAGCTTATTTTTATTTTTATTCACAAAAATGTGAGAGTGGATTTGCCTCTAAATTGTTTTCTAATCTTATATTTTCAATCACTTTTGCTCTAGCATTTTGTTTTACATTTTTTAGCTAATCACAACTTCAAATCTTGGTTTAATTTGATTGAATAGAAATTTTAAAATTTAAACAATTCCATACCGATCAACCCGTACTTGCCACATACTAAAATTGTACGTCGTGAACTTGTGGTTGATTTTTAATTTAAATTTATCTACTATTTTCTAATTCGACGAAAAATTAGTCATTAAACAGCTTTACTTAATTGGGGTCATGTTCTACCATGGACTCAAAGAAATTCCATAGGAGGATGCAAACAGTTGGGTCGGAGGAATCCAAGAGCTTATAAACTAGAGGTATGAAATGAAAGAAACTTTGCTTTTCCCATTTTGACGTCAAAAAAATTAACCAAACTGATATTTAGTTGTTTGAGTCGAAAAACAAAACCTATGATAGGAATATAGAAGGATATAAGAGGGATTTAGAAAAAGTTGAAACATAGCTTGGGAATCGGAGACAAAGGCCAAAGACATTGTCGAAGAAATGAAATGTGCTCATAATCCGGCCAATATTATGATGAAGAATATTATGAAACTGTTTAGAAGGAAAATTTTGCTCCTAAAACGCAGCTCATGAACAAGGACCAGTCCCTCTTAGAGAAAGACAATGCTATCAAGGATAAGGAGGCCTAGATTCAAAAGCTCTGTATTGAGATGGAGAAGCTAGATTCTGCCTTGCTCCTATTGAAAGCATAGACATTTGAGGCTCAGGTCGACCATGCTGCAATCATGAATGAGCTAATTGAGCCAAAGAAGACAAGAGAACAAAAAAGGAAGAACTGAATGTAACACCCCTGATTTTAGTTTAACATTATTCAGGATATTTAATTGGATAGATTAAATAGAATAACGTACATGGTTAAGGAAAATGAGATTTGAGAATTTATAAGGTTGAGCCATTACTAATGAACTAAGTAAAAAAAGTTAGGTTTAGTAAAAGAAAGAGCGCATGAGAGGGGTAAACTAGGAAATACGCATACCCTTTACCTTAAACCCTCTCCCCTCATA
The DNA here is from genome assembly GCA_030765085.1 of Allium cepa. Classification (NCBI taxonomy): domain Eukaryota; kingdom Viridiplantae; phylum Streptophyta; class Magnoliopsida; order Asparagales; family Amaryllidaceae; genus Allium; species Allium cepa. The sequence goes on from CM060940.1 coordinate 860,367,242, forward strand.
TCACTCATATTATCATTTACGAAACAGTCACAAAAGAAAACTTTGAGCCTGACCATTAAAACAAGGAAGAAGAGGATCGAAATGAGAAGAGATTCAAGAGTAAGCATAGGGAAATTAAAGCAACGCCAAATCCCAACTCCAATAATTAAATCTAAGGTGAATAATACATGAACCACCTCTATTTCTAGTTCTAAAATTTAGCTATAGATAATATCTGAATCATTTTGATGATTTTTGCAAGTTATGATTGTTTAATTATTGTTTGGATAGGATAATGATTTATGGAATTGTTTATGAAATTATTTACGTGGGTTTTAAAGGTAAACCTAATTTTTAACTCCAATAGTTTTTATTTTCCATTGTGTTGAGTAAAACATTAATTGGAGATGATATTTTAACTTCAAACTTTTTCAAATTAAATTGAATATTTTATGAATTTCCTAAGGAAGAAATTGAGATAATTTTGGGTTTTAATCATTAAAAATAATCAATATGGTTTTTCAGCTCTAAATTTTTATATGATGATTAAAGAATATCGTGTTTTAGACTTTCTGCGAATTTTTGGAACTATTCCATGTAATTTCTAATTATTGTGAATTTAATATGCTAGAAATGTATTTAAAAGGGCAATTAATTAAGGATATTAATTAATTAGTTTGATCAATGCTTTGGGACTTTGGAAATTTAGTGCAGAGATTTCTAAAAAGATTTGAGTAAATAAATTTTATTATCCAAAAGAAATTTGACAAAATTAAGATTGGTGAGAAGTGTTTACTTTTAGTTGAAATAAATCGGTTTTCACATTAATTACGATAATGTCATGCATCACCTCACCCCCGCGCCTACAGAAGTGCCATATCCATGAGTGTCGACATCGAAGTGAAAGGAAGTATAGGATAATTACTTCGGTAGATATGGAATGTTTCCAAGTACGATGAAATCGACCTCGTTGACAATTTAGGATTGGTAGCATTGGTACTTCGTGATTCATCTATAAGTGAAGCCACATCTCTTCCCCATGTTTTGACTTCACACTTATATATTAGTGGCATAATAGTCGAATTAAGTTGAGTATAGAAGATTTTCAACAACGCTGATGGTCTTGATGCTGCTATTCATTAGTGTCTGCGACCTTATATACCCAAGGTTTTATATTGTAGGGAGTCAACAATGATGTGGTGCAGCATCGATGCTGCACTTCTTCCTTTTAACGTCGAAGAGTAGTTTTTTAATTCGAACTAAAACCGTTTTAAAAAGGCGAAATGGCCCATGTTTGAGAGGGTCGATGACCTTATGTTTTCGGCAGTACGCCAATTATTTTGTAATATTCTAAGGTTTTGTTTTAAAATGGTGGATATCCTATATTGTAAGAGGGTCGATAAACCTATCTTCTGTATAAAGTCTATACTTAAAAGAACTTTAAGCTTGTCTTAGACCATGGATAGAGGTCGATGTGTTATAATACCGCATGTATTATACTCTATTCCTTTAAAGGCGGAGAGCCTTAATCCTTCTTGTCGACAGTGTTATTGAAGTCGACATTAATCTATCTTATATTATCTAATGGCGTCGAGCCATATGACTTAAGATTTTGACTTTAAAAGTTTAGGGATACCAATGTATATCTTAATGGGTTCGACATAGATTATTTGAGGATACTAATGTATGGCACCCTGAAATGTTATAACCTTAAAGGGTGATAACCTAACTAGGGACACTAATAGACGTAGGTTAAACATGTGGGTAACATGAATTAAATTTTTAAATGATGGACTCATAGTCATGCTAGGAAAGCTATGAGATGGATAGACCACATTATGTTGGTGATGGATAGTCTCTATAAGGTGAATAAAGGGTTCATGGTTAACCTAGGAAAACTATGGAATATGTGATGGATAGTCCATATCAATTTTAAATTAATGAGATATGTGAGATGGATAGTCCATAATTCTGTTAATGAAATCATGGGTGCTGGGTAGTCAACATGGTAGAGGATGGGTAATCCAATGAATTAATATATATGAGATGGATAGTCCACATAAATGTAAGACGAATAGTCAATAAAAACTTAGATGGGTAGTCTAATAACTTAGGATGGATAATCCAGTGTTTATTACAAGGTTGCATATCAATATATTATTATGTTATAAGCATTGTGAATGTAGGTGAATAGTATATGGCTATAATGTTCTAGTTAATATACTACTGATGAGAAAACCCATTCCACTCAGTGGCGCGGTCTCTCTAGATATCTATTTGGTTCGAGATGGTAGGTTATTATTCACACTAGACTGTTGTATAACTCGAAGTTTTTGTATTTCCCAGTAAACTCTCAGGTACTCATTTGAGTAGGTTGAGGGTATGGGTCTTCAAATTTCCAATTAGACAAATAAGCTTCCGTAGTCGTACAAGAGGCAATCTAACTATTAGGAGCTTTATCTATTTCGTTGTGTAGTTTGGTTTTGTTTATTGGATGTAATGGAAAATTGTATAATTTCCAAGCATTTGACTCTGATCAACCAAGGGCGTCTTTATATGTTGCGCTTGGAGTATTTTGTATGGTTATATTTTCTATGAACGTGGAATTGAAAATAGGATTATGTAATGAATATGAAAAAATATTTTTGAAATGAAATGTAAAATTTATTTTTGAATTGTGCTTGAAAAAATTTCATATTCATGTGCTTCTGATTATTGACATAGTTAACATAGCCTCAATGTCACCGAGAATTAATAACTATGGATAACTGCAGCATCCTTGGCAGTTGGTTTAGGCCTCAGAATAGAGGATGTTACAAGTTGGTATCAGACCATAGGTTTATGATTAAAAGAATTTTAAACCTAAAGAGTTTTTGAAAACATAATCCTAATGAATCGAAAAATAAGATTAGGGTATGGGATAATGCTATGGTGACATACTTGTATTTTCTATATATAAGTATGTATTATATCTCTATTCTCCCCTCTCTCTTAGACCGTACTTTGTATCTTACCATGGAACATGTGCAGATTTATAAGAAAGAAAGATATGAAAGTAGGAAATGAAAGAGTAATCAAGGTGGCGAAAGCACCACAACCAATGTAAATTCTCGACCCAACATCAGAAGGAATCTGGGTACACATGCAAATGCTAATCAAAATGCAAATGCCAATGTAGGTGTTGTGACCCAACCAGTAGGCATAGGGGATATGTATTAGTTCTTTAGCAATCTAATGCAAGCTCGAGCGGCTGTAGGATTAGCTAGGGGAAATGTTGCTAATGCGTGCGGAAGGAGCTGATCCTATAGCGCCAGTTGGTAATAATTATGCTAAGCTGAGTCGAGATTACACCAGTTTAGGTGGGAAGCCTTTTTGGGGACTAAGGATGCAATAGATGTGGAGAACTGGTTGTTACACTGTGAAAGGATTTTTGTTGATTTGGGTATAAATGATGAGTAGAAAAGGAGGTTGGCTTCAAGAAAGTTGCAAGGAGTTGCTTTGTTTTGGTGGAACAAGGTAATCGTAGGGGTACTAAAGGAGGAATTGACTTGGGCGGAATTTTATGGGGTTGTTACACATATGTTCCTTCAAGAACTTGGGCTTGCCCCTATTGAAGTCCATCCCAATAGATATGCTTCTGCTAATTTCTTTTTATGTTCTATTCATGAACCAATTTAAATGACCTCTAACCTTTAGAGAATTCACACGTAACTTAAGCTTCAAATAACGGAGCGAGTTGCCTTCTTACATGATCATCAAAGCCTAGTGCCGGTGTAAGGTCATCGAAGCGCTCCACAACAAACGTTCATACTTTAAAAATGAATACTTCTTTGTTTGATGTCTGTATGACTTCAACCAACCTTGGCTATCGGGAAGTAAGACTCCTTCCTTTCCATTCTTCTATGTGCATAGACTTTCATCGTCTAAGTGTTTAATATGTTATCTCCTTCTTTTATAGATATTCCTGCTCGAGACACGGTATATCAAAGGTCCATCCGACAAAACGAACGTTGGTGAATCCATCGATGGAGCAACTTAAGTACACGTTGCTGGTTAAATGCAAGTGGAAGTATAAGAAAGGGTAGAAATGCAAATGATCCATAAAGTGGGAGGAGAAAGAAGATGATGGTGATGGAGAATGCGATGATGATGAAGACTTCGATTAAGGGTGAGACGACTCGTATAGAGAGATGCCTCCTGAAGGCACCAAACTTCCTGCCTTACCACATCTAAAATGAATAATCATCAAGGCTTCTTAACAAACCGCCGAACAAAGCATGCCACTAGCAACCAAAGCAATTCCTCCAACTGGTTCTTTAGGCAACTTTTTTGGCTCATTGGGCAATCTCGATGTACCTATCGATGATCTTTTCATGGAGTGCACTCTTGGTTTCACCTTCCCATCTAAGGGCATTCTAGTTGAAGGGGATGAGACCACATCCTTACTTCCTTCCAAACAGGTCTGTAGAGTAGTTATGGGGACATCAACACTCCACACACTTCTAGGATCACGAACGCATTCCTTGCATTTGCTCACATTTCAATGTTCCAAAACTGATATGATCCTCCCTTAGATATTAGGTACAATGGGTAGAGACTGATTCAAAAATCTTAATCATGGTATTTCTAAGGAAAGGAAACATGCTTCTAAGTTTATCTGTATTACTCTAGCTTTCGCAGGGAGCGAAGAATAGAAGAAGAGAGAGGCAGAAGGAAAGAAAGAGAATGTGAGACGAAAAGTGACCTCCAAGGGAAAATGGATAGGAAAAGAGGCAAGTAGAGGAGAGAGAGTTCTACAATCATAAAAAGATATATAAAGACTCGCGTGACAGCCATTGTTCTTCTTTCGGCCTTTCCCCGCCTCGACCTCAACCATGGCTCCCTCCTCAGCAACAAACTCCAACATCACTTTCACTGACTACTACCGTTCCTTTACCACCATAATCCAAAGGAGTTTCTATTTGTCCAACTCCTCCTCCAACAATGTCGAGCTGAATGTAAGATTCCTTCCTAGAACTTTACTTAACTGGGGTTATGTTCTACCATGCACTTAAAGACATTCCACGGGAGGAAGCAAACAGTGGGGTCAGAGGGATCCAGGAGCTCATAAACCAGGGGTATGAATGAAAGAAACTTTGCTCCCCATTTTTGGACATTAACAAAATTAACCAAACTGATACTTAGTCATTTCAGGAAAACAAGAAAACCTATGATAGGATTATAGAAGGATAAAAGAGGGATTTAGAAAATTTTGAAAAAGAGAGATGTAGCTCGGGAATCGGAGACAAAGGCAAAAGACTAGGCTAAAGAAATGAAACGTGCTCAAAATCAGGTCGATATTGCGATGAAGATAATTATAAAAACTATTTATAAGCAAAATCTCCTAAAACGTAGGTCACAAACAAGGACCTGGCCTCCTAGAGAAAGACAAGGCTATCAAGGACAAGGAAGCCAAGATTCAGAAGCTCTGTACTGAAAAGGAGGAGCTAGATTATGCCTTGCTCCTGTTGAAAGCAGAGACACTGAAGGCTCAGGTCGACCATGCTACAACCATGAATGAGCTAATCGAGCTGAAGGAGACAAGGGAAACAAAAAATAAGAACTGAACTCCACTCTTCAACAGTTCTTTGCCAATATTGTTCAATACAAGGACTTGATGTGGCTTGGAAGTACCTATGTTGTCACTCTTGCCGATGCCTAGGAAGAGATATTGCATTGTAAGGAAGCATTCAATAAAGGCCTCACCGATGATGAATTAAAAGTCAAATGTCTCGACACCGAGGACATCCTGAAGCTAGAGGAAGGGAACGTGACCCTAGTTGTAGAGGATGTCGCTGCTACTAAACTAAAGCTCCCGCTAGTCCAAGTGCATCAGGTCATGCATAATCATCATCTCCTAAGATCCAAGAGCTTACATTGAAGATTCCATCATCCGAGGGGGGCAACTATGAGTCCACCTAGACTATTCTAGCTTCTACAGCAACTACCTCTATTGAGCCTTACATTTCTGTTTCCATCTCCCTACTTATCATTTTAGCCTTAGAAGAGGGTTGGATTACTTTATCTCATGCCAAGGAGACTCCATCCAATGAAGATATATCCCTCGTTTCTCTAGTGTTCGAGATCCTTTGGTTCTGCAATTAACATTTACTTCTCCATTTATGAAATCATAAGAGTCACCCGTCGCTTCCTCCACCACCATCGCTAATCACTCAAAGCTTGGGCACCACTGCAATAACCATTGAGTCAACCTCCATATTCATAGGATTGATCGTTTGAAGTCTTCCCTCGAGCTCCATTCTTGGTCCTGGTTCGAAGAAAATCGTAATTTTAGAGGGATTGGACGACACTTTATAGTCCTTGGGGGAAGTCATCGCCATTACCAACGTTTTAGGCCCAACCGGTTCCATTCCTATGGCAGAAAGGCGGAAGATCGACATTTCCAAAGTGAAAATCAAGACCAATCCTGGACTTGAAAACCCTGCTGATACTAAGGAGCCAAAGGCTTCTACAAAAATCCTTTTTATGAGCTTGAAGGGAAATAGCACCGATGCCACTACAGAAACATCCAAGCCCCCTATTAAGCATCTTGAAGGTCCTATCTCCACCATTACTAAAGGAGATACCAAGCCCTCCGAATGCAGCATACCAAAGGGTGATAAGAGCCAGAAGAGACCTCATGATGGTTTGAGCGGCCAAGGTGGCAAAGGTGAGAAAGAAAAGAAGAAGACACGCACTCCTGACTTATACTACAGTGATAATGAGACAGTTTTCTTTTGTCTCTTTTTAGGTTGTACTTTTCTATTTTCTTTTTATACATAGATCGTGCTTGTGCGGGACCGACCCCCGAATCCATTGTTATAAAGACTAAATGTAATAAAATATTTCTTTTCCTTTTCAATCTCTATTCCATTTACATTTCCATACTTTATATATTATTCCTGCCTGTGTACAATTACTCGCATATATAATATGACCGTCTACACTATAATTTATCCATGTTATATATGTATGTGTCCATGCAATGCTTTTACTTATTGTAATACCGTACATATAAGTAAAATTTCTGCAACTACTTTTGTAATATTCTATTATTTAGTTTAGTGTTATCATTACCAAAATGTTTTCGTTTGGCTAAAGAAAAATATTATTTAACTAGCTCTTTGGTTATTCCTGCTTATCCCGAATCGAGTTCCTTCAACCAATAGCCAGTTATAAATAAACCAAGTTCTATGCTATTCCCGGTCTCCCGGAAACAATGGTTTAGATGTTTTCATATCCTTACGTCATCTTGCTAATAACTGGGTGTGATCGATAGCATTTATTGATTTCCACCACTCAACCTCAGCCAAGCTTGTCCCACTAGGCCATGAGTGAGATCACACCTTTTATAATCTGACAACATACTTAGTCCTGTCTCTAGGACTTGGTGTTCTAAATGCTAGAATCTTGGCACGGTTCATTAACCTAGCCCGCCTTCAATCATCAGCCGAAGGATAATAATGAGGGATTATCTGATTACCCCTAGTCTGATTCTATTCTCAGATCCTAATCCTAGACCGGTGGAGTCTGACGATACCTATTTCCAAGTTCCCTCTTTCAAACTTACATGTTTTCATGCGTTGATCAAAAACATGCACCGACCACCCTCGCTTATCCTCGATCGAGCACGTCTTGTAGGCCGAAAGAGCAATCGTGGAAATCCAAGTCGTATAGTAGTGCCAATCTTCGGGAGCCCGTCCTTTGAATTCCTGTCTCTCGGCATCCATTCTGAATCCCACCTATCTTTGGATGTCGATCAAAAGTACCCTTTGATCGTCCTCGCTTACCTTGGCCTAGCGCATCCTTCCAAGTCACAAGTGTGGTTATTAAAACTTCAACCATGCACCAATTTCTACCTTTGGAAACTAGCGCTTTAGCTGCCTGATTTCAGATATTCCTCATTGATCTTACCTATCTTCAAGAAAAGTTCATACTGGAGGAATAAGGTCGAATTATCCGATCGAATCTTGCGATTATACTCCTTTATCCTGATCCTGGATTAAACGAATTGGTAACGAAAGAATTCAGTCAAATTATCTTACCGACCCTTGTGGTTATACTCATTTTTCATGATCCTAGACTTAAGGAGTTGGTACATATTTCTAGGTTCCTGATTGTGTTGCTAACCATGCAGCATGGAATTTGTCTTACAAGAACACGACACTATTGGTTTAAAAAGAAAATTTTATTTATAAACAAAAAACATGGAAAATCTCGCCTTATTACGTGCCCCAAAAATCCTAACGTGGATTATTTGTAGAAAAGAAACTAAATAAATCTAACTGAAATAGCATCTCAATAGGTTGTTATTCCATGTCTATAGGATTGTGTTCCCATCAACGACTGCCATCCAACGCAACGGATCACTTCGGATCCAGATTGCATCTTTTTCCTTTCTCCTAGCGCTTTTTGCCTCTTTGAGCTTAACAACATAACATTCCTGACTAGCACTTTGGTCGCCGTTGATCGATCCAAACCCATTCTCCATGGGGAACTTCATCATCGGACACCAGGTTGCTAAGGCTATCCTAAAATCAATAAGGGCCAGTCGGTCCAAAAAGGCATTGTACGTTGAGAATTCATCCACAACAACAAATTTCTGGATCCGCACAGTCTTGCAGTCTCCCTCGTCCAACTCCATGGACAAATCAATAGTTCCTATGCGCTTCTCTGCCTTCCTAGCAGATACTTGAACCTTGAAATTACAAGGCTTTACATCATTTGCGTTGATCCTTGTCCGATCTTCATTTGAACAGGACGTTCACCAAACTTTCGCAAGCCACCAAAATTCAATGTACGGTAGTTGGTATAGTCAAAATTGTTGTCACAATGGGATCAAATGTCGATGCCTCGATCCTGTCAGACTCCCGATCCTTAAAAACAATATCATCTGCTATCAATCACTACTGCTTTGTCCGAGCTTCACTCTCAATGGCAGAGTAGCTTTTTTGCGATATGTGCTTCAAAGAACCTGCATATCTTTCCATTTCGTTACAGCTTTCCTCCATTGGATGAGGTCCTCCCATTATCATGTTGACACCAATTCTTCCATCTGGCCATCTAGTCACTTGGTCTAGGCAGATTTCCTTGGGGCCTACCATTTTTGCCTGCCATCCTATGGCTATCTAACATATTCCTACAATTTCTTTTTGCGTATCAATTCCTTAATAAAATCTTTGAGATGTCTGCAATGCTCATTTTATGCCCACGATTTTTATGGAAATAATGGAATAGACAAAACTTTACCGAGCGCTTTTCTGCCTCAGTCGCTTCTCTCTCTTAAGCGGCTTCTTATACCTATCCATGCCTTGTTTTGCAAGGTATATGTTCCCAATTGTATCATTCGGAGGCGTGTACTCCTTAGGCCTTATATTCCTTGGATGTTATTTGGCATCGCTCTATCCACCTCTAGTGTCTTGATTCCTCTTTCTTTGATTATCAGAGTTCCAAACATTTACAACCACGTTATTAGCTCTCTCGCCGATCCCTTTGATGGCTACATTGTTTTGAGTTACTTCCCTCAACTGTCCATTACCATTTTTCTCAACGACCTAACTTGCTTCTTCCAAAGGCAGGAATTGGTTAGTTTTTCGGTGGAACTCCTCCTAGTGGTAGCTAATTCATCCTCAACCACTTTCCAAAGTCCATGCCAGGATGTATGCCCCAGTGCAATGCCATCAACACCATACTCTCATTAGGATTGTTAACTTCAGCAACCGCAATATTAAATGTAACGACCCGTAATTTCGCTACTTCGAAAATGAGAGATTTCATTTATTTTAAAAGTTTAAAACTTAAATAAATAAGTTAAATATAATAGATAATAATAGAGGAATTATTTATTCTTATAGTTGATAATTTAAAAAGTATAAATTTGGATTTTAGAATAAATCAACAAAAGTTTTGTTAAAAATAAATAAATGCTTAAATAAATAGGTTTAAATATTTATTTAAAAAAATAAATATCATTGAAAACATCTAACAAAGATAATAAAAGTATATTAAAATACTTATAAGCACGTTAATAATCGTTTTACAAAATAACCAAGTTTTGTCGCATTTTGTCAATTTTACATACACTGTAAAATTAGAGATTTTGATATTATTTAAATATGATTTTAAAATACAAAGAGACATGTTTTAATTTATTTAAGAAGTAAAAATTTCATTTTTAAATTTGGTTTACATAAATAAATAGTTTAACTAAAATGTCAAAATGTGACCGTAATACATTTTGTTGAAAAACAACGTTTTGTCGATTAAAAGCTGTCGCAACGTCGTCGCACCTTTATTTTCTTATATAGGAACATATATTCAAATAGTATAAGTATTAATTAATTCACTAATCAAGTTTACTTTTACTAAATAAGATTATAAACTTCTAGAAAACAATTAAGAAAAGTAAGTAAAAAAAGACAAAAATGTCATTTCAAAGCAAAAAGTAAAACATCAAATCAAAAGAATACAATTATTACTTATTTTACTTAATATCTAAGTGAAAATGACATAAAGTAATGATTTGAAATGCGATGTTCAGTGTTGAAAAAAAATAAGATTACTTTATAAGTAAGTAAGGTTAATTTTATAATTTGGTAAAGGAATATTTTGGTAACTTACCACTTTATTTCTTTTTCTATAGATACCTACTACTTCCTTCACAAATTTCACATTATTTCTACCTTCTTCTTCTTTCTCCTTGAAGATCTCTTAATGGCTTCTTCTTCTCTTTCAAACGCTTACTAATTTTTTCAAAACCATATCAAATCAACTCCAAACACCACCAAACTTTGCCAAAGACCTTAGAATGGCATTAGAACATGGTTTAGCATCTTAGAAGTGAAAAAAATGATGGATAAAGTGATGGAATAGGGTGAGGCCGAACTATCAAGAAGGAGGAGCAAGTTTGTGAAGCTTCAGAGCGAGAAAAGAGAAGGAAGTGATGCCGGAATCAAAAGGAAAGTCTATGGAAAAGATTTGGTGAAGATAAGGGGATTTAGTGAAGTATTGGATAATATGAATGTTGGTATGAAGTGAACGATTTGGTTAAAAGGTGAGTGCTCATATTTACTAATTAATCCATAAATTATTTCAAGTATAATGATTTGAATATTTAAATATGTTGAATGGGTGTAATAACTTGGTTGCAAATTGGTTGATTAAGTGGTTGATAACTTGTTTGATAAATGATAAGAGAAATGGTTAGTAATTAACCATAGTTAATTTAATGGAAATTAAATCAATACAGATATGTGTATGGAAGATATTTAGCCTCTTAATGATTTTAAATAAGTTAAAATAGTTTAAATATGGTTTAAAACAAATTGGAAGTGTTTCAGACAAGTTTCGAAGCAATTCATAAAATTGGTCAAAATCGAGTTTGTCGCGTAGCGGCAGTTCGTAAATTTCGACCCATAAATTCAAATTGACGTAGAGAATGATTTATATGTCAGATTTCTTTGAAATAAAAATTCTTTGGTCCACAATGATAATAGTTTTCCAATGAAGAAAGAAAATCAAGATTTCATCGAGTAGATTTTGAAATATGTCCAAAATAATTTTCTAAAAACATCGCGGTTTTGCAATTCGGAATCCAAAAATGGATTTCTTTATAAATGATATTTTTAAATGATTAAAAATATGAAATAAATTTGATAAATCTATTAAAATGGTTTAAAGAGATTTGGAATGGAAAATATGAATTTTCAAATATTAAAAAGTTGTTTAAACCAAATAAGCTTATATAGCACTTTTATGCTGTGAATTCTATAACCTTTTGAAATGTACTTTCAAACTTAACAATTCTTTCCTAAATCTTTTGTGAATGATTTTAAAGGAATAATTAAATAATGTAAAGATGATTTGGAAGTTTTAATAAGAGTTGGAATAAATTTTTAAGTTGAATTGTTTATTCTACTTAAACAAAAAAGTGAAGAATATTGAATGTAACAATAAACCGAGTATGCGGAAACGACTAGTACATTTGTCCCACCTGTGAGATCTGGGAAGGTAAACAAGGTGTTTAACTAAGGTTAGGGATGGAGCAACCAATGCCCTGAACTTACTTGGCCTATGTTTTCTCTTCTTAGGTGAGGGGCGGAACAGATCGAAAGGAATGGCCAGATGCTCTAAAAAATCATATTTAAGTTTTTTCAAGTTAAAAGAAAAAGATATTCATGATGTAGGATTACTTTCCATTAGTCCTTGGAGATGAAACTTGTCATTAGTCCCTGGAGGTGAAATTTACCATATATAAGATGGCAGTAGTGCTCTATTATGAAAATCTTCGATTTGCAAAAATATGATTTGAAGTTAAGAAAGAAATCTTTGATTAAGATTTAAAAAATGATTTGGGAATATTTTTCCTAAGTTGAAAGTTATAACTTGAATATAAGAAATCTTTGATTAAGATTTAATGAATGATTTAGAAAAGTTTCCTAATTAAAAGAGAAAAATGATTTGGAATTATTCCATGATCTAAAGAAATTTATTATACTAAATGATTTGATAAATGAGGCTTAATGATTCCATATACTCTTGAAAAGAAAATGTAATAAATTGAAAAGAATATATCTAAGAAAGATGAACTTAACATCTTTTTAAGCGATAATTAGCTTCGAAGGAACCAGAGTCAAATTTGGGTAATTCCTATTGAAAAACCACTTCGAACCAATGTATACGTTCGAAAGTGAAGACATGTTGAAGATGATGTTTATTGAAGACCGTGGATCTTTATAGTGTGAAGACTGCTTGTTGAACATGCTCTGGTTGGCCCCATTATAGAGTTATTTATATCAGTGGTCTCCTCGTTGTGGAGATTTTTTTTGGGATTACAAGGGCTTCTCGCCTAATAATGGTTGAGGAAAGTGCCTTCGGTTTCGTTCAGTCTCAGAATGAACTTGTATGGATGTTTGTCTGACATTGTATTCTAAATTACATTTGAGTGGTTTCTATAAACGTATACCAGTTGGTAGCGGAGAAGGCAACTTCTCTTAGCTTAACACCCTTTTCCGAGACATACGAGCTCAGGAAGTTATACTTTTCTAGAAATCAGCCATGTGACGTGGAATGATAATATGGCATTCAAAGTGAAACCTGTTACGATCAAAGTGTGGTTTTGTATGAAAAGCGTGGCTTTGAAGAAATTGAGCGTAGCCTCGCGAGCCTCGCACCCCGGTTATGATGGGATTCTATGTGGTCAGATGTATGCTCACATTTCGGATAGTAGTGATTTGAGTTATCAGATGTTCTGAGCCCTAGGTACCAGATACGTCTGGGCCTCAAGGCATTTTTCCCCATGTGGATAAAGTGGTTAGCTTGAGAAGAGCAGGGAACTACCAGTTATCAGTTGTAGTGTAGCAAGTATAGTTCCAAGTGACTAGTTTGAGAAAAGCGATAAAGGCACCGTGGGAACTATGTTTGTTATGTGTGGATCGGAGAAAATATCACTGGTTCCCTATCATGTTGGAAATCCAATCCCAATATGAGATTTAAGGTTTTGATTGTAATCCCAAAATAGCTGTAATGACTTGCAAACAATTCAGCTACCCTTTTTTGGTATTATGTATTCCATTCGGTATATTCCGTTGACCCAGTCCGGTTATATTTCGTTAGACTTAGTCCAGATATTGATACCTTATTTGAATAAGTTTATTTGAAAAGTGTTTACAAAAGAATGTCATTACAAAAAATATCAAACGTTTTGATATATAAAATTATTTTGGTTATCATAAGGTAAAAATCCGTCCGTGTTTATGTGTGGGCGTAGTCTTATGAGATACCCTTCTTTTCAAAGGTTTTGACAAAATATTAATTAAAAGTTCGAGTATCTCACACTGGTTTATCAAGCCTGATCAGGGTATTTTTAATACTTGGATCAGATCCGAGTAGTTTCAGGTTTAGTCGAAGGCGGTTGGAGTTTTCAGAGGAGAGCTGGAGATCTTCATCATCGTATGGACATATTCTATTATCTGTTGTACTTAGTGTATTTTGTTTGATGTTTGTCAGCAATTGTAAGGACAGAGGTTTATAACTGTCCAGGCTGAATCTAGGTTAGACTTTGATATTCTATTTAAATTTTTCGCAGTAAAGATTATTATTGAAATAATATATGTTATTCCATTCGTGTGAGATTCTGTTCTGTCTTTATTTTCTTTCTACCCTTAATGATCCGCTTATTCGTGTAATTTGAGTTAGACAAGTATGGTTTATTGTCGATTCAAAGGGTACGAAAAAACAGGCCATTGCATTAAACCTATTCAAGAACCCCTTCAATGACTCCTAAAGCCCTAAAGAAAGGCTCAACAAGGACATTACGTCCTTATACCAAGCGGTGTGGAGCCTAAATAGCTCCAGAAACTTCTTTGCCAACTCGTCAAAATAATAATCCACTATCCAACATTTGAAGAGTGTTACGTACTCTAGTTTTAATGTATTTATCGATGTCCAGTCTCGATTCATCTTGAAAAGGAATATTTAAAATGATGTGCACATCATATTGCGATGTAACGCTCATATTTAAAACTATTTGTAACTGCTATCACAAACACATCATTGATGGACTTTTTGACATATATACTTGAATTAACTAATTAATTATTTATAACATTTTATAACAAGTATATAACAAAAAAACATCTTTTATTTTGAACAAGATTAGTTACCGATTTAAATTTATGCAAAAAGATTTAAAATTTCCCATAGGGCATACCCCTAACTCTATCAATGACCCTGTTTATGAACGTCAAGGTTTTTAAATCAGATAGGTTAAAAAATATTTAAAGGAATCATTACAACAAAGCGCTCAGCTTTGGAAGATGGTTACAATAATGAATGAAGAAATAAAAGACTTAAATATTAAATTAACGAAATATGAAGATCAAACTCAATAGTCTATAAATGCAAAAAGATCCCTTTCTAAAACCTCAATCAAAAAATTCCAAAAGAAATTGAAAAGCGAAAAAACACTTACTCCTCTTAATGGTACCATAACCAATGTCGTCCCAAAAAAAAACACTCCCTTGCTCTAATTTCCCCATCCCCCTTTGAAAGACAGAGCCATAAACTATTGCATTTATCATCAAATGAAAGGACGTAAAACGAATGAGTGCTAAAAGTTGGCCAATTCCATAAAAAGGATGATCCGAAACTTTTAGAATTTACTAAAAGATGGTTTTAATGTTTTATTTTGTTTCAGGAAATTAATATACAATGCTTACTTTTGCAATAAAAACTATATAATCTATACTATATTATGATTAGTGAATTGAATTTCAAGCTCACACATGCCCCTTGAATTTTGGCAACCGAATAGAGTCTAAATCTATATCGCGTTTTTTACTTTGTTACGTTCGTACCTAGCCATCCGCTTCTTCCTATATCCTCCAAACCCTAATTATTCATTCCCAAATCGCACCGCTTGATTGGAAGCGTCGCAGACTTTTTCCCCTGTCTTTACTCCCTCTCTCGTGTTTTCATCCCTCTCCTCTTCCAATTGCTTCCGACCCAAAATTTACTCCACAGCCGAACCAAGTTATTGCTTTCTCAAAACCCTAGAATTTTTTCTCCCAACGGATCAACTTCGTAATTTCGAACCATCGCTTATTCGTACGCCTCAACTGCTCTGTCGCGTAATCCTATCGGGTATATATAAGGTATCGCCAGTTTAAAATTTGAAATTTATGTTTTCCTTTTTAATTGGTAATTCAAAAAACTGTTACACTATCAAAATTGGGTATGATTTGGTTGTTATTACTGTTTTCCAGTATGATTGGAGTATGGTAGATTTCCATTCTTAGAAATTTGATCAGCGTTGCTTTCTTAGAGTAAAAATATTCACATTTTAGGATTTTCGTAAATGGAATACTGTCTAGACTTCGATTTCTATACAAAGCTTCCTGCTTTGTCAAAAAATATTGAATTTTTAGGCTTTCTCTAACGTATGTCATCTAAATTTAGCCATCAATTTTTTTTGGGAGTGTGTAATGTTAACATATCTAAACAACTTATTTTAGTAGTAAAATTTTGAAATTTTGAACCTGTTCTCTTCTATCTGAAACAATTTCTTCAATAAGTACTTAAATGTAATTTCAGGTTTGTAAATTTTAAGTGGTCTGAGGTTAAAAAATAATGCAGACAATTGAAATATTTTTTTAACTAAAATTATCAAGTGTATTTATAAATAAAGAAGATAAAAATTGTAGTTTTATCAAAGTTATATAACTAATAGCTTTTAGAAATTTATTAGCCAAGTCGCAAATTTCAATCCATCGAGAATTTCATTTATATACTTTTAAGTGATAAAAGAATCCAATGAGTCAAGTTTTAAATTGAAATCATCAAATTCTATGTTGTTGTGTGTATGTTTCTCTTCTTATAAGGTGATGATGATTTAAATATTAAGTTTGAGCGCAAGGCGGAACTTTGAGCATGGAACAAGATAAACATGACAGCATAAACGTGTTATTCAAAATTTAGACTTCTTTGTCATCATAATGAAATTTCACATATAATTGGATAAACTCGAATGTTTGAGACGCCGTTTATCTATGTCACATATTTAGGTGGACATTGTTGGAACTGATATGCAAGAAATTATCCGTTGTTAAATAGTCAATCTAAAATGGCTATGGTTGGGTATGTGTATTTACAATTTATATACATATTTATAGTCTATCAACAAGACTACCCACACACATCACTAACAAAGTTCATGGATTGTGAAATCTGGTATGTGTTGATATATTTCCTATAATGGGTTCTTCATCAATGCATAACATTTTCGCTATGTAGTATATGATGTTTTTTTTAATCTTTTATTTTATATTCTCATTCTATCTCCAAGGTCATTAAATATTGGGATTTTGTCATAAGTTTAATATTTCTATTGTTGTTTATGTAGTTTATAAGTGGATAGAACTTTTGGATACTGCATTTCTAAAAGAAGAAGGTAATAATCAACTATTTGTTTTTATAAGTTATATACTTATGAACATTTTTCAATTTATAAGCCAAGTTTCAAGTTTTAATCCACTAAGAATTTAAATTTTATATTTTCAATTGATAAAGTAGTTCATTACAGATATCTATGAGTGAAGTTTTTGATTGACACAACCAAAATTTAAATTGGAGTTATTTATCATTTATTTCTTTGAGCTTAAGGTTCAACCAGTATCAATTTGTCATGTTTTTTATGCTAAGAATATTTTAAATTTTAAGGAAGGAGAAGATGCTTGGAAAAATACTAATTATTATGTTTGGTGTATTTTGTTGTTTAATTAACATTTGAGAATTGGAACGTGAACCAAATAAAAGCTAATTTACTTTATTTCCACCATTGTTCGTATGTAAATAAATATCAACCCTGTTATGTTGCATTTGCATGGTGCATCGGGAAACTTTTAAATGTTTACTTCCTTTTACAATAGTAATATTTTGCATTTATATCAGTACTCATTCATCATATTTATTTGTTACATAATTTTATGTTCCCTAGCTACTTTATGTAATGTTTCCAGAACACAATGCCAGTTTTAATCAATGTTCAATAACAATTTATTGTCAATCTTTTCTTAATTTAAATTAGGTATTAAATGTTTCTACAGATAGCTTACATACAAGTGATTATCAAAGCATAAACCAAAAATATTCTATAGTTTTTTAGGGTATTTAAAAAAACACTGGAAATTCATGTAGAATCTTGGTTTCATATGATAGTTGAAGGTAAAAATGTTACAGATAGAAAATTTACGGAGAGACTTCTCAAAACTTGATCATATAGAGGTATCAATTATTGAACAAGACCTATTTTATATTATCATTTTTTAAAATGCTTTATTTTAGTTTGGTTATTCATGGTTATCTATTATTAGTGACCATTGTAGCTTTTAGGTATAATGCTTTGTAATTTTTTGGCATAATGACCGATGACAAAAAAAATCACATTCACCTTTATTTTATTATATGAAAAATATAGTAGCAATTGTTAAACACATCTACACAATAATATTAGTACTGAGTAGGAAATAGTTTGCTCTGAGACCCCCTTCATTTTTCACCGTCCATTTTTCATTAAAATGGAATTAGATTGTGCAAAGTGTATTTTTGCACACAACATCGTGAAAAATTATCTCGTGCTCCAAAGTTCAAAAGTCACGTCATTTCTACGAAAATAAATTCCTCATTTCATTCTCCTCCTTTCGCTGCCCGAGGCTGATAACCTAATGCCCGTTGATTTAACACCAACGAGTTGATCGACACTTGCCATCAACGCACCATCGATATTACCTTTTCGATTGGTTTTTCTCACTCCATCTCGACGATTGTCACCACATCCGACGAGTTGTTTGAAAACTATTTATATATAGAACCTCATCGTTCTTCCTCATTCATGCTTTTGTTTGCTTAGTCTTTGTTCGTATCAGACAAACATTTTATGCAAGAATGGTTTCCTCGGTCTTCCCTCTAGCCATCTTTTGCAATTACCAAGGTCGTTGAAAGGTAATTCTTACTCCTTTTGATTTTCAATGATTAATTAAATCCTTAATGTTCAAATGATAGTCTATTTTTCACCGAGCACATGGTCTTTCTCTCAACAAGTTATTTTTCTAATGCCCTGTCATTTCTTTAAATTTATTTCAACCATTTTCATTATAAGTATCTAATTTCAAGGACTATTAGGTAATTTTCATACCTCTTATGATTCATTATTATCAAAATATGCGACCTTTAGTATCTCAATCTATTTATTTGTTACATTATTTTATGTTCCCTAGCTACTATATGTAATGTTTCCAGAACACAATGCCGGTTTTAATCAATGTTCGATAACAAAATTTATTGTCAATCTTTTCTAAAGTTAAATTAGGTATTAAATGTTACTACAGATAGCATACAAACAAGTGATTATCAAAGAATAAACCAAAAATATTCTATAGTTTTTTAAGGGTATTTAAAAAAACACTGGAAATTCACACAGAATCTTGGTTTCATATGATAGCTGAAGGTAAAAATGTTACAAATAGAAAATTTATGGAGAGACTTCTCAAAACTTGATCATACAGAGGTATCAATTATTGAAAAAGACCTATTTTATATTATCATTTTTTTAAATGCTTTATTTTAGTTTGGTCATTCATGATTATCTATTATTAGTTACCATTGTAGCTTTTAGGTATAATGCTTTGTAATTTGTTGGCTTGATGACCGATGACAAAAAAAATTCATATTCATCTTTATTTTATTATATGAAAAATATAGTGGAAATTGTTAAACACATCTATACATCAATATTAGTACTGAGTAGGAAATAGTTTGCTCTGAGACCCCCTTCATTTTTCGCCGTCCATTTTTCATCAAAATGGAATTAGATTGTGCCAAGTGTATTTTTGCACACAACAGTCGCGAAAAATTATCTTGTGTTCTAAAGTTCAAAAGTCACGTCATCTACTTCTATGGAAATGAATTCCTCATTTCATTTCGTTCTCCTACTTTCGCTGCCCGAGGCTGATAACCTAATGCCCGTTGATTTAACACCAATGAGTTGATTGACACTTGCCATCAACGCACCATAGATATTACTTTTCCGATTGGTTTTTCTCACTCCATCTTGACGATCGTCACCACATCCGACGATTTGTTTGAAAACCTTTTAGATATAAAACCTCATCGTTCTTTCTCATTCATGTTTTTGTTT
The DNA here is from genome assembly GCA_030765085.1 of Allium cepa. NCBI lineage: Eukaryota > Viridiplantae > Streptophyta > Magnoliopsida > Asparagales > Amaryllidaceae > Allium > Allium cepa. The sequence goes on from CM060940.1 coordinate 860,386,953, forward strand.
GCTTCATCTTCATTCGGATCTGACAAACATTTTATGCAGGAATGGTTTCCTCGGTCTTTCCTCTTGCCATCTATTACAATTACCAAGGTCGCTGAAAGGTAATTCTTATTTCTTTTGATTTTCAATGATTAATTAAATCCTTAATGTTCAAATGATAGTCTATCTTTCACCGAGCACATGGTCTTACTCTTAATAAGTTATTTTTCTAATGCCCTGCTATTTGTTTAAATTTCATTTCAACCAGTTTTCATTATAAGTGTCTAATTTCAAGGACTGTTAGGTAATTTTCGTACCTCTTATGATTTATTATTATCAAAAGTATGCGACCTTTGGTATCTCAATCTATGCATGATCAATGTTTTATGGCTGATTTGTAATTTGTTTACGGAGCTTAGATAAATACTATGTCTGAAAACAATATTTATCATTAATCTTCATTACTATATGACTGCACATAATAAAGCATTGTTAACGACCCAATAACTTCTAATTATGAACAGGCCATGCAATCTGAAATTGTCCAAAATAATGTTATGACCAAAGCATATAAAAATGGTCTTTCATCAATCTTTATTTCGTACAAGCAATATTTCATATGCCAAAAAAAAATCAAGCTATGTGTTTTTTATATATGGAATGAATTGTTTTTACATTCATAGTGTTCACTCCATCGAAAATCCAGAGTATGAGTGCTTGAGCCAACTTTTATTAAAGAGGCGCCATAATCATGGTTTCGTAAATACAAAAGTTGGTTGTTCATTTTTTCATTAGAATAGGTGCAGGCATAATATTATTTTTTACACTTTCAGCATTTTTCATATTCAAGTTGTTGCCTTTATGTATAAAATTTGATAATATAAAATTTCACTAGCGATTTATAGTGTTTATGACCATGTATGGTAGGGATCTATATTGCTCATATTTCTGTGATTGTGTTGACAAAAGAAGCAACAATTATAACCTATAAATTGAACACGGTAATTTATGTATTTCTCCTTAAGTTCATGTTATCATGATCTTGCAATAATGGTTTCTTATACTTATGGTTATTATTCATTTCTTAAGTAATCATTTCCTCACTATAGATCCAGCAGGCATATATCTTGCAAAATTAGTTTCATATCATAATTTACTTCTCATAAATTGGGGTGACACATAAACTGTGAACAAGCTGCTTCCAAGTTTAAAAATTATGTGATATAAAGTTAAAAGACCTTCATGTTATATAATGATCAAGAGGCAAAGGTTATTGCTTACTTAACAGCCAAAGAAACATACCTTTTTTTCTTAAAATACAAACTATATATCACTTTAATCTTCGCTGCGTTCAGTAGGATCTAATTAGGCCAGGGATCAACTCTTACTATTGCCAAAACTATGGTTTCTCAAGAGGCTTCTATTTTGCTCCGACGGTGAGTGATATTGTGTTAATTATATTTTATCTTAATTTTCTTGCTGTTTATTTTTCATGGTCTGATTTTGGTTGGAATTGATGCTTATTTGATTCCAAATTTTTTATATACTTAGTTCGACAAACATAATAAAACAAGCAAGCATAGATAGCAAATATTCAAGTGGATGCAACAGATTTTATGTGTTCTTACTTTCAAGCACCCTGGCCTAATGTAAAAACCATTATAATTGCAATAGGTTCACTCCACAGTCCGTGCCTACATCTATAAATATAAAATAAAACATATTTATATGTTTGTGTATAAATATAATGAGTAAATACTATATGATTAATTTTGCTAAAATATTGTTAAGAATGACATATCTCTATCAATGAAAATAGAAGAATAATATATATAATTGCTGGTATTGAATAAAAACAGAGCTAAATGAAACTTCATAGTCCATGCCTTGTCTATAAATATAAAATAAAACATATTTATTGTTTGTGTATAAATATAATGAGTAAATACTATATGATTAATTTTTCTAAAATATTGTTGAGAATGACATATCTCTATCATTGTTTGTGTATAAACATAATGAGTAAATACTATATGATTAATTTTTCTAAAATATTATTGAGAATGACATATCTCTATCAATGAAAATAGAAGAATATTATATATAATTGCTGGTATTGAATAAAACAGAGCTAAATGAAACTTTTAAATTTTGGCTTAGAAATCATATTACTTGGAAATAAAAACATAGCATAACCATTGCATGCATGCATAAGTTTGGAAAGTATTAATTGAATCTGTGCCCTTACATAGCTTATTAAGTTCCAAATGAATGGAAAACTTAATTAGGATGAATAAAAGAAATTTACATTTACACACAATTGTTATAAAATTAGTGAAAGGATACTGGTTATCAGTTGCTATTTCGTTTCTCAAATTCTTTATATTGCATCAGTTATTACTATATTATAATATAGAACAATGTAATAATTTATATTGCATAGAGTTCAATAATAAAATTACATGAAATCAAATATTACAAAAGTATTTGTACATATGCGTTTGTATTGATGTGTGTATAATATATTGTCCATTTCTATAGGCTTATATTGTATTGCCAGTTAAGTAACTTGCACTGTTTAATTTTTTTTAATTTTTATGAAGCCATGGAGATTCAATTCAATAATTTTCTATTGAAATCTTATTTGAAACAGAAAATACTACCTATTGTATCTCTTATTTATCGACCCCAGTTAACATTCTGAGCGTAAATTCTTTGTGCTTGGTAGAAAAATGGTGAGAAAACCTGTTTAATTTTATACGATAAACTTTTGATAAAGGAAAATGAAATTTTTTGTAAAATTTTTCAGTATATCCCATTACATGTTTGCAAGAATGGTAGAACTTGGGTTTTGGCTTTGGTATTTTGGGAATTTTTGATTCGAAAGATTTTAGTGGTGGTTTCATTCTATTCATCACTATGATTATTATTAAGATTTGATATCCATTAATTATGCATATTAAGGAAAAAAACTGTTAGATGCCGCCTTTTTGGTAACTTCGATATGTAATGTACATGAATACCTTTTTCTATTAATTTATTTCAGCTTCGTTCAGCGCACACACACATAAACACGCACATTTGATCTAAGCATTAACTCATTACATCACTTCCTTGAATACCAAAATGAAAAATGATGTATAGTTTGGTTTTATGGGTCAAGATCGCTCATATTTTCTGCATATGCGTGATTTTGTCTAATGCATATTAGCTTTGGGACTCTTTAATGTAATTGTTAAATCTGTAGGATTCCAAAAAAGTGAATACATGAATCTTTCTCCGGTAGGAAGTCATAACACGGTATCTTCACTTATTACTTAAAAAATATAGAGAATGAAAATGAAAGACATAATAAATTATCATGGTAATAGTTATATTTGAACTTTGTCTTTTACAACATCTTAGTATCCTTTCAATCTTTTGATATTACTTTGTCAAGCATTGTTAAGTTCAAATAATTGTTGTTATTTTGTGTTTTGCGAAAGGTGAATTCTTTTTGAAGTGGATCTCAGGAGGCTGATTGATGGTGCTTGATTATGCAGGTCTATTCCTTTTTGTGGTTAATATTAGTGAAGTTAATCAAGTTATTAAAACTATTTCAAGGTAACTCCTTTTCTCTTAATAACTTCAAATTCAATAAAAAATCATTTTGAAACTAACATCAATATAAACATATTTAATTTTAAAGCATTGCTCTAAGTCGATTATTATTTGGCCACTATGCTGAACTATCTAAAATGCAAACGACAATTTATGTATAAATTAGAAAAATTACCGTTTAGCGTGAAAATATCAATTATCTAGCATGAGTGATTTTAATCCATGATTATTTTTCACGTGCGTATAAACCATATGAACGGTAATTTCCATTTGCGGAAGTCTCTTCAATTGTTAAAGCAATAAGCATCTTTGTTTGAAAATGTGACGTAGAAACTACTTTAAAGGTTTCTGCTACTTTAGCTTCTGGAAAAAAGAGGTCATATCCATGAATAATATCATATAATTTGTATTTACAATATATGCGGGGATTATTTTATATACAAAATGAAATAATTATGTAGGAATAATTTGTTTTGCTTTTTACTTGGTATTTTCAGATTCCATATATCTGATGATTATCTAATGTATGCAGCCATACCATTTCGGACCAGAAAAAAACTACCAAGCCAAAGCGTCAAACTTCTAAGAGGATAGGTTAAATTCTTACTCTTTATGTATCATTTTATACATATATTCATTGTTATGCTGTTTTTACAAAGTTATGATCAAGCTTCAGTTGTGTAATGCGTAGATTATGTGTAATGCTAGTCACGTTTAAGATCGATGAAACACAATGCCTAGATATAATTTGATATAAGTTGCTTTGGGTTTGCAGTTTGTTTTATCTATTATAAATAGTTGTTTCGAGTTATCTTCCCTGCTTAAGTCCATACATATACATACACTATTATTAAAACCTTTCTTTTTAGTAACATATTTAAGATCGATGTGAATTTAGATATGATTTGGTATAAGTTGCTTTGTGTTTACATATGCATATACACACATATAGTTGATTTGCGATGATGCGTGTTTAAAATAGTCTCTAAAAGTATTTATATTTAACTGGAAACTTATACTATATTTTGTTTTAGTTTATGATTTTCTGCCAATGTTTGAGAGTTACATATGCATAAGATTAATATAAATACTAAAGTACTAACCATATAAATTATGAGGTCAAAGAATTTCAAAGCCCCTTAAAGGACGTGGACTAGAAATGTTACAATCATATCATGTTTATTTTGGATGAGACATGTTTATACTTCTCTTTTCATACATTGAGATGTTTTGATCCTATTTAACATTACTTAGCACCTAAAAGTATTCATTTAAATGTATCTATGAATTTAGAACTTGGATAAAACATCTTTAGTACAAAATAATTCTTGTGTCTTGAGAACTTTTCGTTGTCATATTGTTAAATTGAGAATATTGGCCGGTAACATTAAGGATCTCTTCCAGTAAATGTCCTATATGATATATCATGGAAGTTATAAATTCCATTTTCTTTTGTTAATCGGTTTTTGCGCCAATAACTCAACTTCGGTAATATAATCAAAAATTTGGTTTTTGCTTTACCGCTACGATCCTATTTAGAAATAAGATTGTCATTTTCACCTTTCTACTTCAGGTATGTATATCTAATATCACTTTTATATAGATATTTTTTGTTATTGGGAGATTTTACAAAACAAAATTAAATTTTTTGACAATTAGTTATGACAGATATATGGTTGTGCACTTTGAACTTCAACAATGACAGAGAGTGCAAGGCTTCGCATGGGTGCAATTGGCCATTTATAGCTTACAAGATTCCTATCATCATGGATTTAATTGTACGAGGAATATAAAACTAAATGAAAAGTGGTCCACCTGCACTATCATAGTTTGTAGTACTATACTTCTTATATCTTAGATCCTACTTCATGATGGGTGTATATAAATTTAGTACTACTATATTCAGCTTTGTGACAACACTTATTCTTGCCGAGAGTTATTTTCTTTTAATTGTACGCTAATCAAATACCTTATCAGTAACATTTTAGTTGCATTATAGGGTTTTAAAATGTTCTTTCATCTATTTATATTAGTTTTTTCCATATGCTTAGATATGAAGTTTAAGCAATTTATATTTTTCTGGTGCCTGTGGAAGTTACATGATTTTCAAATTTATGGACTTTCTTTTCCAAACAAAGACATTATCAAAACACGTGTAGATTTAATTTCTCTTGAGGAATGATTTTATTGCTTAAGTTTTGAGATGTAAACAAAAAAGGCGAATCAGTTTTTTTTATAGCTACAAAAGTTTTAAACTCACTACTCCATTGAACAATTAACATACATGGAAATGTAAGTTCAACTATCTTTTAAGAATCAAGTATTCGGGCTTTGTAGTCATGATAGATTTGAATCGTCTAAAAAAATTCTCTATTAATCTAATTTACCGTGGAAAAAGGCATCACCACTAGCACCAAAATTCGCTATGAAATGTTGCAAAAAAATATTCAAAGACACCGATGTGGGATGAGTGCTATTGTTTTTTTGTTTCCTCATTTGTGTACTCTCACGTCCTATAAAACTAAAATATTATACATGCAGTATTACTCATTTAATTTCTAACATCACGTCTCATGATATTATGCTTGATCTGTATTGTAGTTCAACCAAAACATCATCAAGATATTTACTCTCCTTTTCACATTTTATTTACAGGCAACTTTATTCTCCCTTTAATTTATAACTTATATATGCTAACATGAGATATTTTATAATCTGTTCTTAGTCTAGGCACATGATAAGTTAACATAGTTGTAACATATAAGCAATTTCAAGTGAACTAATTTTCTTCATAAGGGACTTATTACTGTGACTTGATTCATCAGTTTGTTTACTTGATTTATATGAAGGATCTTTGTGGACAATATGTGTGGTTATATCTTTTGCCATCAAGCCAGTTTCATGAACATAAAAAATTGATACATCTATTTACTACATTGATCACAACATTATTCAACATTTCTAATAAAGGAATTGCTAAACAAAATATCCTTTTGGACAATATCACAATCATCTGTCAAGAAACGAGAAATACTCAAGTTGATTATCGATAATCCTACTATAACACAAAGTTTCAACAATAATTACAAAAATAAATATAGTTACAACCCGTGTGCGAAGCACGGGTTCACACTAGTATCCCAAATCAATCAGTATCAACGTCAATGGCTGAATCAAGAACCAAAGCCAACATGGTGTTCCAATTTATGGCAAATTTCTTTTACTTAGTTACACATATTTACTACATATATGAGCTGTATATCATTATGAACCACTATGACTTGTATATAAACACATATTTACCACAAATATAAAAAATGTTGTAAATTTATCATAACTATGAGTCGTATAAAACGCATATTTATTGCACATATCATAGACTATGAATTACTGTCATTGAACTATGTATTGCTGGTATTCATAGACTATTCATGAGAACAAGTATTCATAGATATAATCAAAATCAACCATAAATAATGAGAACAAGTATTCACTGATTATTGATAGATCATATCAGTGTATAGCTACTGAATTCAACCATAAGCCAGACTTGTATTTTGCATATAACTGTCGAATTCAAATTTCAAACCACTAATAAAAACCCACATTCTTCCTCTTTCTAGCATTCACTATAGCTCAACTCGATGGGTGCCGGGCAGCGCGGAGGCAAGCAAGAGGCAGCGATGATGGCGTCAGCAAAAGAATGGCGGCATGACAATAGAAGAAAATTGTAGGTCGACGTGAAGGAAGGTTTGAGGTTGAAAGGAAATTTGTAGATCTAGGATCGTCGTTTTCTATTCGAATGAGATGTAAATGAGTAAATTAGAGGCAGTAGGATAGCAAAATAAGTCGGTTTTGAATTATTGGGTTTAAAGTCGGGTCTGGTTTATTTTATTTTTTTAAGAAAGAGGTACAAACAGTGTAATAGTTTGATACATGAAGTTGACCATCCAAAATAAGAACAAAAGTAAAATGAATACAGAACAATAACAAAATCTCATACGGATGAGCACTTCTACCTACCAACCGACCCGCCTAAGTAAAAATTAAACTACTACGCTTCATCTATTCCTCGCTCCACTTCTAAACATTCCAACCCTGGATTTGAAGTCATTCGATAATGGAGGAAATCAATTTCATTCGACGTGTGCTTGCTACCTTCTCCTCCACACTGTTGCTCTATCCCATCAATGAATTCCGCCTGGATCTATGTAGTTGTCACTTGATTTGAAACCGAGTCCTCTGCCAATTAAGCTGTTGACATAAGCTTGTTGCAGTGATCCATTTTTTCAGAAATGTTCATTTACACATTAGTATGTTGATGTCCATAAGTACTAGCTTGTTTCTTGTATCCTCTGGCAAGCTTCCTGACTTTAAAAACCCTTTGGTTTCGTTCCTGTCATTAACGGTTAATCGATTTTCACAATAACATTAATCATTAACCACCTTGTTCGGTTAATGTTGATGATCGATTAACCGATTCAGTCGGTTGTCGGTTAAAATGATTAGGTTAAGGTCGGTTAAATTGATTAAATTCGGTCAAATGCCCGACCCTAGGTTTGATACAAGCCTTAACTACTACTACTCTCCTAGGGTCAAGCAGTCAACTCATTGGTTATTCGCATGAGATTCAATTTACATCAAACGCGTTGACAATCTTAATTAAGCACTTGTTCATATCTCAATAATGGATTAGTGACCAAGTAAAAATAAACTTAAACTGAATTCTTCATTATACGCATAAATCATACATTATGCATGGTATAACTAACATTGCCAACGCAGTTCTCCAAACCATAGCTGCAATTGCACATATTCACGTTTTGTACTGTTGACTGAAACAAGCACCGCAGTACTATTTTATTTTATTTTCCGACAAAGAAGACCCAAGCTCAATCAATGCTTCTAGCAAGTAGTCTCCAGCATAATCTGCAATCAAATAAAATCTGCAGTACAACGCAAGTGCAGCCAAAATATAAAGTTGAGAAAAGGCAAAATAATTTTGATGCGCCTATTATGTAGATATAAATAGTACACATGTATGCAAATACCAATAGCATAAGTTTACCAGTAAATATACAGTTTAGTCGCGCTTCTTGGAGAGTGCCATGACATTAAAATTGTTTGATTCTTTATTTTCTTGTATCATGTTTCTAATGACCCTTGCAGCATCCTGCATGATGATAAAATCATATGAAAATATTCAGAACTTACTAGGAAAAAAGGTTATCATAAGAAAATTGAATTATATTATGAACCGTGTAGCTCGTGCAATGAAATAAACAGCTAAAAACATAAATAAAAGAAGGAAAAATGATTCAAGAAGGTAGGCAAATAAACTATAAAATATAATAGCATGACGAATCGAGGATTTGGACCCATAATTTCATCTGTAGCAGCTTAAAGCTTGATCATTATTTCAACTGGTTTTATCTCTGCTTCTCTATTGTTAATATTTGAAACTTATCAATTTCAATCGTGTTCTAATAAAATGATGAAATTACCCTTTGATAAGTGGGTCTAGTAAATCAGGGATGGTTCTCTAACTTAAATTTGTTCTTTTCTTCAGCCACTTTGTTGTTTGCTTGGTCCGTTTATTTCATTTGAAATGCATTTGAGTTTGTACTGTATGTTTGTATAATATCCATTGTGTTCAGGCTAGGCTCAACAACAAAATCATGCATAATCAATCTTGTAAAACAAAGCTCCAGAATTTGACTACTTAAAAAGAATGTTTTTACTACTAACAGTATTTATGATTAACAATATTTGATTGCATCACCTAATTAATTGTATCAACCATAAGCACCACATGCATGCATCAGGTGGCATGCACATGTACTGTCAGTGCTCTAGAAGGGCATTGAATGTGTGCATTTGCACACATGGAAAATATTTGATTACAGTGAGAGGTACATGGTGAATGTGTGCATCATTTATTTTGATGAATATGACCGTCCACCCAATCAGATCACAGAAATGACCAACATTTATTCATAGCATGTGTAGTTCCAAAAATCGATATGAATAACAACCTGAAGTTAGTTGGAATACATTTGATTATACTCAACATTCATAGTATGTGTACATATGTGTACGTGTGCGCGTGTGCATATGTATGTGTAATGTATATGCATTTCAGTAATAATTTCTAGATCCTTGTATTTTTGCATCAATTATTTACACTAATTATTTGCATCACAAATATTCGCACAGTGATGTTTGCACTACAAGTATATTTTGTGGAAACATCAGTTTGAACATTTACCACCGTAGATATTTGGAATCTAAATGGGTTAATTCTTGCATGTATTTGGTTTCAGTGCACAACGACGTTGAAATCGAAAATACTCAAAGCACAAATATTTTGCACTGCATATATTTGCAATGTGTTAACAGTTTTTTTTTCCCCCTCCAAAATTCGAGCAGCAATATTGATTGCACCAGATCAATATTCGAAAAGTATAAAATATTCAAAAAGTATTATCTTTGATAATGGTTTAAAAAATTGTACAACATCTGCTTTAACATCATTTTCAACACCAATTTTATTAATTTAAAAAATATGTGGCTTACATTCTCTTTAAAAAATCGATGCCAGATTAATTTTTTTCTAACAAGGATGTGGGCCGAAATATCCCAACTTTTAAACTATACAAATACCGCCTATACTTCAAACGAAAAAAAAGCAATGAAATTTTGTGTTAAAGAAGCCCTAAGTCGTGACCAAAGCCAAGCGTAGCAAAAACCTAAATTATCACTAAAACCTAACATTCAAGATTTTATGGTGAAACATGGCCATATAACAACCTTTGGTGGTCAACAAGCATCATGTGCAGTTCTGTTCTGTTTGTTTCACCCATAGTACCCATGTTCAGAGCATCAAGGCGTTTGGGAAGCTTCCAAAAACAAAAGATGGTGTTTGCGCCAAAAATGGTCACAAACCCCGACTATTATGAAAGCACCAAACAACAAATATAAATCAACAATATTCAAGCCCAAGTCTCAAGATCCAAGCAAGCAACAAGCAGCAATACAAAGATAATAACTAGAAACGCAAGATTTATAGTGGTTCGGCTATCTCCGGCCTACGTCCACTTCAAAGTATTAACTTTTATTGATATTCTTTGCTGGTTACAAGTGATTGCAGCAATTACAATCATTGAATTTCGGCTATAACGATGATGGAAAGAAGTAGAATCGAACCCGGCAGAGTCTGAGTGTTCAATGGCCAAAAGATCATTTTTCTGTAAGCTTCAGGAGGCTATTTATAGGCGTAGGAGGCTGAGATCGCGCTCAAACTTCGGAAGACTTTTTCTGCCACGTGAGTGGGCCCACGCGACCGACCCCACCAAGTTTCGACTCGATCTGAGATCGATACGAAGTGATTTCGTATCCATCAAAAAATAATCCAATCGAGCTGAAACTTGACAGGAACAATATTTACCTTGTATGGAAGCTTCTATGAAAATTTCATAGCATTTGGATCTGTGGATTGGAAGATATGATCGATGCAAGATTACGTTTTCATGCATACTGTCTCGTTCGAATCCATGTTTCGTACCCATGCCTTTCATATCGATCCAGAGCATGCGCGCACAGTGACGTGGAGTGATGTGGAGCGAGTTTTCTGGATCGATCCTATTCTAGTGGCATATTGACCGGTTCGTGTCCACAAACTTCGCCTTGTTTGTCTCGATAACCGTTGTATATATTGGATCGGTGGAGACGCTCTAATTCGTATCGGTGGATGTAGCCTTGTTCGTATCCATCAACTTAATTCGTGTTCGTATCGACCAGTGTGGATCGATACGAATAAGCAGTATTAGCTTTAACTCGGTGGATACGAACAATCATTCAAGTATGGCCGCCTAGTCGATACGAACTAGAGGCAACAAGCCCTCCAGCCGATGGATACGAAGCAGATGGTAGGTGATCGAGACGAAATAAAATCGCTTGATGGACATGAACGCGGGGTTGATGGACACGGACGTATGGGCATCCTGATGGATACGAACCCGATGGATTCGAAAAGAGCCGAGGCGAGGCCTATCTGATCGATTCGAACTCGATCGATTCGAAGTATGCAGAACATGTTGGATTCGAACTCAATCGATTCGAAGTATGCAGAACATGTTGGATTCGAATCTGATCGATTCGAAGATGATGGATTCGAACCTGATCGGTTCAAACCTGATCGATTCGAAGTTGCTCATTCTCGATGGATTCGAACAAAACAATATGACAGCTCTCTGATGGGTACGAACAGTGCATCTTTTCTAACGTGCATTGATCATATCTCATTCATATGAACTCCGATTATCCTGAAATTTGAAACGATGGTTCACGCCTTTGCTTGTCATGTCTTGTCAATTGTAGCCCGATCCGGATTCGGACAAAATTCATCGACATCCATGGCGGACCTGCAATGCTAATTATTATTGATTTTCATTCAGTTTTGGATATCTCAGCTTTGCTAAAAGTTGGGATAACATTTTGCCCCCCAAAACATGCATTTTGGTAAAAGGTGTGTTTTGATCAGTCTCAGTTCGAATATAGCGAGTTCATATTTTATTTAAATCTTATAGCATTTTCAATCAAGTCCACGGCTGTTCGAAGCCAAATCGTTATCACTTTCTTCCAGTGGAAATTAAGAATGAATTTTTACAGTCTCTCCGGACTATCGATGGTCACTCCGGACCCTTGCCAAGCCCATTCTAGACTTGGCGATTGAATAGAAAGATCCTATTGTACTCCGGCGTTGCCTTCTATCCCTTGCACTCCGGCCCCAGCTAGGGCATATAGCGATGTCTTGGTTGTTCTAAACCGATCATAGCCTCTCCGGGCTCTTGCTGGATCTCATCATGTCACTCTCCGATGAAGGGGAGGCAGCGTTAAGTGAGTCGATTCTGTCGCTCTCCGACGAAGCAACTCACTTCTTGCACTCCGGTTCAGTGTATCTGAACATTAAGCGATGTCATGGCCTAAATCGTGGGCCGATCACAGCCTCTCCGGGCTCTTATCGAATCTCGATCTAATCACTCTCCGGTGAATGGGAAACGACGTTAAGTGAGTCGATCATGTCGCTCTCCGGCGAAGCAACTCACTTCTTGCACTTCGGACCCCGCCTCTCTGGGTAGGGTCATAAAGCGATCATTTTCATATTGGTATTCAATATTCATCCTTTAACTCTCCGGTCAAAGGTTTATTTGAAGAAATTCTAATTTATTTATTAAATTCAGGTCCTAAATGTTCAATCTCAAACATCGGGAAAAAGGTAAACATTGCCTCTCCGGGTATATCGGTCTATCTCCATCTCAGAGCATGCCTAAGGATCTCTCCGGTTTCCGTACATGAGTAAGTGGAGTAACCGTTTATTATGAAAACAAATCTAATGAAATTATTTGAACGAAGTCCAAATCCTGAACTTGGCCCCTGCCATCTTTAATCAGTGGATGACAAGTCGTGATCCCGATCCAGGATCGTATTTGTTAGGTGGAGATGGTAGTTGTTCAGGCCTTACCACTGTTGTCCGTTCTCTGACATATTGTGGCAATCTACCACTTCTGGCATGTTCTTCCACCTCATCTTTTAGGTGGCGGCATTCGTCTGTAGCGTGCCCATCCAGCTCATGAAATAGGCAGTATTTTCCAGTTCTGCGCTCCCGCTCAGTGGGATCTCTCCTGTGTGGTTTTCGATAGGGGAGTTGCCCCCGAGTTTCAGAGTAAATCCTTTCTAGACTTGCCGTCAGATCCGTGTATTGTCTGAATCTAGTCTCTCGGAATTTCTTCTGTTTATCAGGACCATCACGCCCATCGTTCTGCTTTCTCTTTCCTTTGTCCGCTCCGGACTGTTCCCTGGCGGTTCCTTCGCCCTGCACAGCATTTATTTCTTTCCTTTCGGCTCGTGACTCTTCCAGCCGAATGAATCTTTCAGCTTCATGATAAAATTCTCCAAGATCTTGGGGCGGATCTCTTGCCAAGGAGTCTTTGAATTCGGTGCCTTCCCCGACTCCTGCTACCGCCGCCATCAAAATCATCGATGGATCCGGACGATCCACAGAAGCCACCGTTGCATTGAACCGCAATAAGAAATCTTTTACGGACTCTCCGGTCCTTTGCTTGATTGAAGCTACAGTCATCACACTCTTGGGTCGCGTCACATGGAGCCTAAACTGTCTCATGAAGCAATCTACAAGCTCGCCCCATGTCCCGATTGATCCAGTCTCCAGTTGTCTAAACCAAAGGGCAGCTAAATCTGACAAGTATAGAGGGAAGCATCGAGCCATCACTTCCTCGGGTGCTCCCAGCACTTTCATGTGCCTGATGTATCTGGTAATATGCATTGTTGGGTCTGACCTCCCGTCATAAGGATACAACGTAGGCAGTTTGAACTTCAGAGGATTCCTTGCATTCCTGATATTCGAAGTGAACGGACTCCGGCTGACTTCTTGCAATCCTCCACTTGACAATCCTCCTCTCATGATTCGTCGCACTAAACCAATCATTCTTTCATCTCCATCCAGGGGTTACCCCCTTATCGTGTTTCTATCCTGCCCTCCAAGTATTGAAAGGAACTCCGGTACATACTCTTCATGTGGCTCAGTAACAGTAGCATGGACTCCAGCTTGCTGAGCTTCATCTATGGGTCTTCCAGTATCTGATCCTGAGGGTCTGCCTTCAGGTCCTGCACTACGGTCTTGAACCTGACATTCATTGGCCTCCGCAATCCTGACTCCTTGTCTTGTACTTGCAGCCGTTGCAGTTGGCCCAAGCTTCTGCATGTTCGTTGTTCTTATCTGCTCAAGAAAATTCTGCATCATCTCTTGGTGAGTCTTCATCATGCTTTCGCGTAACGAATTAGTCATAGCTTCCATCTCATCTCTAGTGATATACATCGAAGTCTGTCCTTCTCCAGCTCCAGAGGATGCTTCTTGGCTTCCTCCTTGTTGGCTCCGATCAGCTATTTGTCTTGTTTGTCGAGTCATTGCCTCCGAGTCAGGATTCTTCAAACTCTTAAATCTGAATTCTGAATCTGGTATAGCGGGTGCTAGTTCTTCTCAGTGAAAGCACCAAAGTGTTTGCGCCAAAAATGGTCACAAACCCCAAATATTGTGAAAGCACCAAACAACGAATATAAATCAACAATATTCAAGCTCAAGTCTCAGATCCAGGCAAGCAACAAGCAGCAATACAAAGATAATAATTAGAAACGCAAGATTATAGTGGTTCGGCTATCTCCGGCCTACGTCCACTTCAAAGTTTTAACTTTTATTGATATTCTTTGCTGGTTACAAGTGATTGCAGCAATTACAATGATTGAATTTTGGTTATAACAATAATGGAAAGAAGTAGAATCGAATCCGGCAAGAGTCTGGATGTTCAATGGCCAAAAAATCCTTTTTCTGTAGGCTTCAGGAGGTTATTTATAGGCGTAGGAGGCTGAGATCGCGCTCAAACTTCGGGAGACTTTTTCTGGCACATGAGTGGGCCCACGCGACCGACCCCACCAAGTTTCGATTCGATCTGAGATCGATACGAAGTGATTTCGTATCCATCAAAAAATGACCCAATCGAGCTGAAACTTGGCGCTTCAGGAGGCTATTTCTAGGCGTAGGAGGCTGAGATTGCGCTCAAACTTCGAAAGACTTTTTCTGGCACGTGAGTGGGCCCACGCGACCGACCCCACCAAGTTTCGACTCGATCTGAGATCGATACGAAGTGATTTCGTATCCATCAAAAAATGACCCAATCGAGCTGAAACTTGGCAGAAACAATTTTTACCTTGTATGTAAGCTTCTGTGAAAATTTCATAGCATTTGGATATATGGATTGGGAGATATGATCGATGCAAGATTACGTTTTCATGCACACTGTCTCGTTCGAATCCATGTTTCGTACCCATGCCTTTCGTATCGATCCAGAGCATGCGCGCGCAGTGACGTGGAGTGATGTGGAGCGAGTTTTCTGGATCGATCCTATTCTAGTGGCATATTGACCGGTTCGTGTCCACAAACTTCGCCTTGTTTGTCTCGATAACCGTTGTATATATTGGATCGGTGGAGATGCTCTAATTCGTATCGGTGGATGTAGCCTTGTTCGTATCCATCAACTTAATTCGTGTTCGTATCGACCAGTGTGGATCGATATGAATAAGCAGTATTAGCTTTAACTCGGTGGATACGAACAATCATTCAAGTATGGCCGCCTAGTGGATACGAACTAGAGGCAACAGGCCCTCCAGCCGATGGATACGAAGCAGATGGTAGGTGATCGAGACGAAATGAGATCGCTTGATGGACACGAACGCGGGGTTGATGGACACGGACGTATGGGCATCCTGATGGATACGAACCCGATGAATTCGAAAAGAGCCGAGGCAGGGCCTATCTGATCGATTCGAACTCGATCGATTCGAAGTATGCAGAACATGTTGGATTCGAACTCGATCGATTCGAAGTATGCAGAACATGTTGGATTCGAATCTGATTGATTCGAAGATGATGGATCGAACCTGATCAGTTCAAACCTGATCGGTTCGAAGTTGCTCATTCTCGATGGATTCGAACAAAACAATATGACAGCTCTCTGATGGGTACGAACAGTGCATCTTTTCTAACGTGCATCGATCATATCACATTCATATGAACTCCGATTATCCTGAAATTTGAAACGATGGCTTTCACGCTTTGCTTGTCATGTCTTGTCAATTGTAGCCCGATCCGGATTCGGACAAAATTCATCGACATCCATGGCGGATCTGCAATGCATAGTTGATATTCATGACTAATTATTATTGATTTTCATTCGGTTTTGAATATCTCAGCTTTGCTAAAAGTTGGGATAACAGATGGTGCCCTATGAATTTTTTTAAAGGAAACCCCTTCTCCTAAAATTTTGAGTTTTGTTCGTCTTGTCTTCATTAGAGGTGGAGAAAGACCTTATCCGCTTGTTTCATCTATTTTTGTGATTTCGTGTTCGGGTTAGAGGTGAAGAAAGACCTTATCCAACCCGAGGGATTTCAAGTCCAAACTACACATTTCCGATATCTAAGCACAAAACAACCTAGACATTTTCAAAACCTAATGAAAATTTCAAAATTCGATGAGGCTACCAAAAATTAGGCCTGTCAACGGATACTTCTTGATGCGGATAGTGCCATATCTGTATCTGTATCCGAAATTATTTTTGGATATCGAATATCCGCATCCATGGATATGGACGGATATCGAATAATTATCATATCCGCTAACGATCAATAAATCGAGAAATATAAATGGAAAATTTTAGTTTACCATAAACTTTTTCAATCTCATTGATTATTAAAGTATTAAAAATAAACAAATATGATGATAATGAGTAGTTTTGAATACTTAACATGCATTTAGTGCGTATAATATGAACTTCTGACTTAATAAAACAAAAAAATATCTTTCATTGTACTAAAATACACATGATTTAAACTATAATCTTACAAAAATCTGATGGATAATTTTCAGATGCAAATGTCTTCGTATCTGCATACACATTCTTTTTTTCGAATATCGGATATTTATTCACTTTTTGGATAGGATGCGGATGGATTTCAGATTTTTCGAGTATCTATTAACAGCTCTACCAAAAACCCGTAGTAATTATTTACAAACTTCCAAGACATATCTATAGCTACAAAGGAAACCATGAAAAAATTTCATAGCTATTTACGATTGGCTACCAATGAATTTTTTATGCACTATTTTATTTTCATAAGAAAATCTATCCATAGTTAAACCATAGCGATTTGCTATGGTTTCGGATAGAAGATTTTCATTTTATATTATTCACTATGAAACAAAGGCGTTGCAATCCTTTCGCCACAAATTTGTTACCACATATTTTGTCTTTGTATGTATTTTTGTTATATCCCACATCGTCTAGTGTGGAATAGGTGATGCATATATAATCCATTAGACATCCTCCTTTTACAAGCTAGCTTTTGAGGGTGGGTTCTACATAATGCATTTGTTATAGTGTTTTTTTAATTTATTGTTCACGAATATATAAATCCACGGTAGTTAGTTATGAATTTACTATGGTAACTTTTATCCTTTTTTATTTTGTTTACCACATAAACTGCGCCGTAGCAAACCGCAACAGTTTTGCAATAGTTTTGCTACTGATATTTTATTTTATTTTTTGTTACTTGAAAATAAGAACATAAAACATGGGGTTCTGACAATTTGCTACATCATTTATATTTAAAATCCGCCGTTCGAATTAATTTTTTTCACAGAACCACGGTAAATTTTGCTATATTTATATAATATCGGTTTAAACTGATATGGTCGTTGGATAAACAATTTATGAATGTTTCAATCTTAGTGATTTAAACAAGTAATGTATGTTAGAACAAGTCGAGATTGGATTGGTAAAAAAATCCAATAAAAATGTTTGATGCATCTTTTTTGTTTGTTCAAATTCCTTAAGAGATTTTTAAAAGTGATTATCTCGTACAACCACTTTTAACTATAAGGCATATCTAATTTTGATCTTTTTCTCTTCAAAACAGATCATATTTGATTAGCTTACTTTGTCTAAAAAGCTAAAATATTTGATACCATGAAATCGCATATGATTTGGTCTTTGATCTTAAATATCTCTAGGGTTCATTTCTCTCATGTAGAGGGAACTGGCCAGATTTCCTTCTTGCCTTATTCCCGTTTTCGATGTGTCAAACGCATTCAAGATGGGAAAGGGGAAAATAAATAAAAAAATAACTACGAACACACCCTTAATAAAAATACATTAGAAAGTGACATTTACCAAATGATGTATGGACCATCGTTTGAAAAAATAAAAAATATGAAATTTAATTATTGATTAACATATTTAATTTAAATTTTTTGATATTTAAAATGTTAATGTTAAACCAACAAGATTAAAACAATTTTGCTAGTAAAAACAACTAATTACTATGAAACATTGCACTATGTACCCAAATAATGTTTTATGATTAAATTTTATCAAAATATTGGACCCTAAACATTTCCCAATGCATCATTTGAATCATGGATGAATGCAAAACAACAAACAATTACGTTGCCAAATAAGGATGAAGATTGTGGTTTAAATGAATGATATTCTATCACATTACTTTTTTTTTGGAGTAACTTTTGAAAGGAATTTTTGTTTAACTCATTGTGTGAATTAATATAAAATTTAGAAGAAAAATGGTTTGGTACTTAAATGAACAGGGAAAGAACAAGTGTCTTTTTGGCATGCATAAAGAATGCAAGAGAGAGGATAAAAGAGTATGTTTAAAATACTTTGTTTTTGGGAGTAATTTCTTTTTAATTTTCTCCTCAAAAACAAAATTTCTCATCTTCAACCAATTTTTTGTCATTCTCCTTATTCATTATCATATCCTCTTCAATAATAACCTTTTGAAACCACCGGACTATGCTAGGAAGATTTAAACTAAGCATCCCCAAGAGGAGTATAAATTTAACCATTTGATAGCTTCTACTTGCCCAGGTTTCAGAAATACCAGCAAGTCAAATATCCGCTTGCCTGAGTTTTGAAATTCAAGCAGGTCGTATTAATTTGTTTTCTTCTTTGTTCCGGTACTAAAAAATTGAATATAGATCCTACCGGGTGTTAGTGCCTCATTCAAAATATTGGTTTGTGTTTACTTGTGTTTAGTAATATTTAATAATTTTGGTTTAAGGGTCCTACTTCTGAAATATTTGCTACTCATATTGGGGGTAGCAAGAGAATTTCATGTTGCCACATAGATCAATAGCCAACACATGATACTCATGGTTGGGGATGCTCTAATAGATGGAAGTAATACCTGCAATAGATTATTAGGAGATGAGAAACCATGCGATATTGGCCCAGGCTTCATTCCATCAAGTTCATAAAGCGTCCCTAACATCAAAATAATTTCACACACAAAAGAAGAGATATATCAAAAAGAAAAAGAAAAATAGTAGAGAAGGAATCTACAGTTCAGTAAATTACAACAATCAGAGAAAGACAACCCACATACCATTAACACAAATGAAGCAAATATAATGTTCTTCCACATTTTGCGTTGCCTGACAAGTAATATAAATATTCTTGTAAATACTTTAATGTATAGCTAAATTCATTATAACTCTCAATTGCTGAAAAGTTATGACTTAATCTGATAGATATCCTACCTCTGTGTCGCCAGCAATTGCAGCCTGAGAATGTGCTTTTTCCATTTCTATGTTATTGTCAAGGAAAGTAGCACGCTTTAAATAAAAGATTTCAAAAGATCACAGTTTATAATTTATACTAACAACAAATATTGTAACAAGAAAATTGAAAGAGATGTCATATTAACCGCAGAGGGATCCATCTTGGCTGTTAGACTGAAGAAATTACTTAAGCAGGACTCATCAGCTGAAAGGAAGTGCAATCACATCATAAAAGATGTATAAAAATATGAATCAAGCTACTAGTACTCTGTGTGAACTTGTTAACATGAAAATTTCCAACAAGTTAGATGCATTAGGAGTTCCAAAATACAGTTCAATACTGTATATTGTGCAAACATGCAAATGTAACAAGATAAATTAAAGTTGTCAGTGAAATAGAAATAAAATCAACTCACCGAGCTTGAGTTCAGAAGTTGCATTTCCAATAGCATGGAGAAGAGCAATAGTTCCACAAGCATTTCCCAAAGTTTCAGTTTGTTTCAAAAAATACACATCCTTGCAGTATCCCTGTATAATAACATACATACTGTCACAATATGCAAGACAACCATGCCATCTATTTAAGTATACCACATTAATATTTATGGAGTTGTGCCGATAAAAATAGAAATAAACTCGCATTATTTTTTGTTAGGTTGCATTACCAATGCCGAAGTAGCTTTATATTATTTCTCAGGATTGAAGACATATAAGCAAATTTGCAAGCTTACATCAACTTCATTTACTGGAATTAGCTTATTGTCTGAGCTTCCCTCCACTTCTGTCTAAGAAATTTCAAAGTCACAATCCATTCAATATTCAATTTCAACAAAGAGAGAATCTATTGCTTTTCAACACTCTTTTTTATTTGATGGTTATAAGCACTTAAAACACCTGGGAAAGCTCAGGAAACAAGAAAATCACTGCAAGAACAGGCTTCGGCACTAATTGTAACAGTATATCATCCAAACCATAAACATCGTATAACTCGGCTTCACTTGATGAAACTCCTAATCCCCACATAAACTGCATAAAATAAGATGTTTATGATGTAGCATTGAGTGAATGACGAATGCATTTCTGGTGATTTCACTATAAAGATTTAGCTTAAAGTAAGTTCAATGCTTGAAACATGTCAAGTAAAATAAGTGTTGTCAATGATTGTTACTAATCTCCAAAAGTCAAAAGTGGGAATGAACAAAGTTCCATAAAAATAAGAGGAACATAAATCTTTTAAGCAGTGATGGACTGCAAGCATTTTTGCTAATTTAATGTTCCACTTTAGTTTCAAAAATGTGTGAAATCATGTTATTTGTATGCCAGATGGATAATTTATCCAATTACATCTTCATAGTGCATGACAAAATTTATCCAATTACATTTAGACAATGAACGATAATATAGTACGGATCACTGACGGTAATTTGACACTTTAGGACACTACTATAGTTTTTCTACTTTTATGCATTATAGAGTGCAATCACCTAACCTCATAAGTTTCTGACCATTGAGATTTATAAGAAATCAAACTACAGATCATCTTGTAATGAAATATCAGCATATACTCAAATATAATAGGACCCAACTGGTTTGGACCTAACAAGCAACTGTACGAAAATCTCTTGCATGTGACCGCATTTTGCCCATTTGTCCTTCATGCCAAATCGCCTCTTATTTGAGATTAACTTATTAAATACTTATAGGACTAAATTACCATTTGAAACTCTAAATAAATAGAGTACTAAACATCATAGCAGGTAAATCAAGCAGATGTTCGTATAAAAGGATACCTTTATTGGATTGATTTCGATTGTATATATTAACAGAAATAAATAAATAAATAAACATACCTACGTACGTACTTACATACATACATACATACATATAAAGGGGCGATAAAGAAATCTTACCCTATTCATAACATCGGGGTTGGATTCAAGCGGAAGCCATCGCTCACCATTTAGTTCCGCCATGGTTCTGCCTTGCTTTCTGGTCTGAACTTTGATTTTGAGGTACTTGCAAAGGAAAGGTGAAAGCTCCTTTGGTAAGCGTCTCCAAAAAAGTACCAACTCAAATCAAACTGATGGCAAATTCTACCGAGGTTAATTTTGCCCGCCTCCCACACGAACCGCAGCAATTTACTGTTTACCCCAGTAAATTAGGCAAGTCTGATCGAAGTTGAAAAGAAAAGGGCAAATTATAGCCCCATCTGAGTACTTAAATTTTAAAGACCAAAAATCGTTATTACCCAGCGTATTGTCTTTTTTTTTTTCGCGCACTATTTTCTTAGGTTGTTTCATATTAGCTCACCAAGCCCCCAGATCCTAATTTGTAAGGTGGTATTTTTTTTAAAACGAATTTTTATTTTCCTGTCTTCCAAATATGTATGTCATGAAAGGAGGGAAGCAACAAAGAAGGTGATAGAAAGAAAATGAAGAGACCACAACGGAGATGAAAGAACGACGGAAAGATAGATTGTTTCTCGTGCTTCTATTGTTTTTTAAAACGAAGAAAATAAATTGAAAAGTTGTTTCTACTTTGTACGTTAATTTTGGTATCTAAATTGGTCGTTTTCGACAATATACATGTATCTTGCGCATTTTTGTATGGACGAAAATCCAAAACTAAAAATGGCAAACCAAACACAGTCTAAATTTTTCAAGCTAAATTTCAAATATTTTGATCAAGTTGATGGATCGTGATGTGGAGAATGAGATGCTAACGCAATCACAGGAGCTAATTCATAAATAAATAAAATTATGTAACTATTTTATATATTTAAAAAAAATCGCAAAAGGAGAAAACGGGGATTTGCCGAAACTCATGTAGAGGGAATACGAGGGTAGTTCATAATCCACGTACATCCAATGCGTGGATGGTATCATTATCACGTAGGAGCACTGCGTGATATTTGCATAAATTACGTAGTTTCAATACGTGGTGATTTTTTTTCCCACATTTAACTTAGTCGTTTTCACTTTTGTTTTCTTCTTTTTTTCCTTTTTTTTTTTTGCAAATCATATCATATTCTAGTGATGGAGGCATGAACAATGAAGTTGTATTAGATTATTCAAATGAGTTTACGATTTATGATGTAAGTGTATTTTGATTAACTTTCAAATTAACTTATATCACTCAAATTTTATTTAACATTTTTAATTGCAGATATATCCTTCTAGAGAAAAATTGATTGAGTGGATACATAGCACTAGAAAACATCTTGCTTTTGTTATTATAATAGTGAAATCAGACACCGATGCTTCGAGTAAGAAACGAAGAATTCTGTTTGGTTATGAATGGAGTGATATGTACAAGAAACAGAAAGGTAAAAACCAAAGAACCTTCGAATGATCGGTACAAAAAATGCAACTGTCCATTTAGAATTAAAGGTGAGAAGCTTCCTACAGATGATTAGCAGTTGGTTGTTGTGAATGGTGTTCATAATCACTCAGAATTAAAGGATAGTGAAGGACATTCGTACGTTGGTCGACCGTGTAAAGAGGAGACCAAGTTAGTGATTGTGATGCATAGAAACATGGTGAAAGCGAAAGAAATTTGCACACAATTGAGAGAAAAGATCATACAAATTGTACAACTATCAAAACTATTTATAACGTTACACATACGCGAAATTCCATCGAGCAAGTGGGGTCTTCTCAAGTGCAATATTTGCTTAGTAAATTGAAAGAATTTGGTTACTTTGAATGGCACCGTAAATATTAGATGGTGATATTCAGAATTAGTGAAAGACTTGTGTTGATTATACCTCCTTTGAAAGGAAAAATACCTCCAATACAGCGAACTGAAATTGAAATAGTATTTGTTGACCAAGATAATTTTGTACAAGTCTGTAATTTACATATTATTAAGTATCAATTTATTTTGCTTTTATTTTCTTCATACTAATATGTCGTTATCATTTGTAGGTAAAACTAGAACCTAAGCACCCGGTGCCGCCAATTTATGTAAAATGGTTCACGGCTCCCGACACTGATGCAGGTAAATGGAAAATCATTTACAATTACAGAAGACAAGCTTAGGATGAAAGAAATCAATTCGTCGAATGGAATTAGTGATTGCAATATATGGATTTTTGAATTTGGCATGTAATAACTATGTAACTTGAATTGAACATTGTGTTTCTTATTATGTTATTGATATTGGTTAATGATATTGATTATTGATACTGGTTATTGATTATTGTGGAGTATAGTTTTTTTATACTGTATTTGTGATTGTATACTGAGCCTTAATACTGCTGAGCATTGCTGTTGTTAAGTGTATTTTTTTTTTCAAATTTACAGGCCACCGCGCACCTGTTCGCCATGGTAGTCATCATAATCACGTACTCCTTCACCGTGAAAGTCATCATAATCATGCACACGTACCTCATGGTAGTTTCCCTAGCCACGTAGAGGCTGACCGTGAAATTACACCCCAGAACGATGTTGAACTCCATGATGGTCTAAAAACTGGAAAAAAAATTAACAACCAATTACCGTACACAGTCACATAACCATATATTTATCTCAACCACAATCAATTAGTTCGATACATAATTGTAATAACCATATATTCACAAAGAAAATGATATCAAACATGTACATAATCACATAGAAAAACAATCACAATCAAATGCCACTAAACACAATCACATAACAGTATGAAACATCGTTCGACAACAAAAAACACAATCAACCAAACTGTTCCACCCTATAAGCCAGAATAACAGACATCGCATCAATAACCCGTCCACAAAACAAAACAAGCCATCGACATCGTACTACAATACAAGCCAAAATATTACATATTACTAATAACAAAAGCCATCAACATTGCTAATTATGTCGACGTACGTAATTGCCAATTTGAGCTCTAGCTTCTTCAATAGGTTGCTCAAATAAACCATGAGCATTATCAAAGTCTGTAATGAATGAAAAAATACATAAGTAACTTCGAAACAAATAGAAATAACAACTTTAATGACAAAAAATGTAACAATCCGAATTTCATCGCTTTTGATTTGTGAATGTTTAATTAATTTTTAATATTCAAATAATAGGTTTTATAATTAAAATAAAACTCTTTTAACTAATAAATAATGATGATGAAATGATTTTCAAAATTTGTTTACAAAAATATTTAGTTCGAAGAGAAATCGAAAATGATCGGAATTCGTTTTCCGAATTTTCGACTTTTCAACGGGTAAAAGTTATCGGAACATTGTGAACTCTAGTGTAAATGCATATACATACATTTATTAGTTAGGTTAGCATGAGTTGGCAATATGTATATGTGTGTTTACTTAAGGTTAAATAAGTTTGAATTTTCAAATAAAAAGAAATGAAAAGGTAAACGTCACATCACATGAAAACATGTTTAAACATAAGTACAAATGCATTAATTTCACATTGGAACATTGGAAAGGAGGGGGAAACAAGGTATTTTCAAAATTATGAAAGGGGAGCATGCTTGGTGAGGTGGCAAAAGGAGGTGGGGTAAAGGACCAAGGGTGCTTAGGTAATTTGCTAAATACAATTTATATAAAAACAACTTTCTTTTTCTCCTTTCTCATTTTATCATCATTACTTCTTTTACATAGACTTCATCCTCTTCTTTAAGCTTTCCAAAAAGTTTTCATGGCTTCCATGCGCTTTCAAAATACAAAAATCTTAGTTTATATCACTTCTAAAACTTCCAAAACCTTGTTTAAACCTCCTTCATCCATTTTTACACTTCTCTCCTCCTTAAACAAGCACCAAGACCCCATAACTTCCTCGTGTCCGAACCCTTAAGTCCCAAGCTCGAGCCTTGTTCCATTATGACCAAAACTATTTTGGCCTCCAAGGCCACCAAAATATCATTTTTGCATAAGCAAAATAAAGCTGTAGGTCATTTTGCAAACATGGCAGGAGTTCGAGTGAAGTCAGTAAGGTTTGGTTAGCATTTAGCTGATTTAAAGCTCATCCCCTTTACTAAAATTTTTAACTTTAAAAACATTGTTTGTTTTGGTTAACAAATATAATACTTGTCATGATGAAATGGATGTCTATTTGTATGTGTAATAATGTGTTTGGATGTGATGTGTATAGTTTTGGAAATGAATTAAAATTGAAAGTTTGTAAAGTGTAAGTAGGACATTGCTTATACTATGATGTTATGGTCTATCTGTATATGTTTGTAAACATACCACAATGTTGTAAGCTAGGGAAAGATTAGCACTTGATTTATGCTTGCTTCGACATTGAAATCCCTTACTTTTTAAATTGTTTACTTACGGATTTTTTGAGAAAAGTTTGCAAAGTTTAACTTGGTTTTGTCTTTTCAAAAACCTTTATTTAAGTTATACACCAGTTAACACATAAAGTAAGTGTTCTTGAAAGTGATTTGAAATGAAAAATAAATTATTGAAAATTTCGGGTTATATAGCTGTAACGTCCCCTATTTGGAGGTCTGAAGCTAAGCACTACAGATGCTGCAGTCATCCATAGTATTAACTTTCGGTGACCAAATATGGTAATGTTAATGGTATCCATAATATCATAAGCACTTGAATATGAAATAAAAATCATCACCGATTAAAACAATTTTCTGATTGCATTTCAAAACAACATTTCATATCCAAGTTACATAATCCCAAACATTTCTCAGGTTAAGATCAAATATAATCATTACAAAATACGCCAAGAGCAACATATGAAGATGTCACAATGGTTGACCAGAGTTCTATATAGTTATAACCCACTTGATACAATACAACAGAAATAAAACAAAACAACTCCTAAATATAACTAACTTCATCCACCTGCTCGTCTTCGGAAGCTTTATTCGTCCACCTACTAAAACCTGAAAATCCTCAACCCTCAGCCTACTCAAATCAATTTTGAGCACCTCAGAGTTTAAGGAGAAAATATAAACTTCGAGTCAAACATAAATCCTAGTATGAATAATATTATACATCTCGGTTGTTTGATATTAAGTGAGACCACGCTGCTTAGCGGAATGAGTTTCTCCTCACTAATATCCTTTTAAAATATATCTATTGCAAATCTTAATCCTGCAACCAAAACTAGTTAAAACAATAATATCAATATCATGAAAGCATATAAATCAGGTAACAAATGGACTGTCTGTTCGAACAATATAGTTTTATTTGGATAACTACTAACCTTTGGCTGACTCAGGCCTACTAGACAAAATAATCAAATAATCTAACTTCTGTTAGATACTCCTCTTCTGGGTGGTCTATCCATTGCTTAATTCAAAAAGGACCAACTGATCCTAATGGTTTTGCGAGCTCACCAATAACCTACCCTCACTCTATATATTCCTTTCTGTGTGTAACATCATTTTAGTCTTATATGTGACAAAGCCTTACACACTGGAATTTTAGACTAAATTATCTAGGGAATAATAGCTAATGTATAGGACATGACCTTACATCAGTCCCATCTGGTATACAATTATCTGAGTTATTTTACTTAGGGTTAATTACCCTTTGATTTTCCTTGAAAACCTTTTCTTTCAAATTGATTTAAACCTTTAAATCATATATTAAACAAGGAAAATATACTCTATGCTTTACTCAAATGACTCTGCCATGTATATATAATTTGCAGAAAACTTTGTTGATGAAACATTTAAACCTTTGAAAGTACCTATTTCGAATCCATTGAAAGTACACCTTTCGAAATCAAGTAAAACCTTAGGCCGAAAGGCCAAAACATACTTTTCGAAACCATTCTTAATAAATCCTTCTGAAACATTGAAGAACCTTTCTTTTGAAATCTTTAAAACCTTATACTTCCTTTTATCAAACACTATAAACTGCCTTTCGAAAACAATGGAAAACCTCCACTTAACACCTTTCGAAACCATTAGAGAACCACCACTTCGAAGCCTTCATTTAAAACCTTTCGAAAGCACTAAATCCTTTTCATAAAATCAAACCTTTCGAAAGCATTTGGGTTCAAGTAAAACATGTGGAATAACCTTTCGAAACAATTTATAACCTTTTCCTTCGACACCTTTCGGTTTACCTTCAACAGAACAAAGGGTCGTAAAACAACTAAGTCGAAAGCACTCTTTCGAGAAAAATTTTGTAAGTAAAGAAGTGATGGTGTCGAAACCAATGCTTCGAAAGCATTGGAGAAGTGGCTAAGTTTTAAAACAAATGAACCCTTTCAAAGGCATTGCTTCAAAAGGTAAGGTGCAGCAGCAAGAGGTTTTGGCCTCTTTGAAAAAATTTACTTAAAACAAAATGCGCAACCTCTTTTGAAACCATTCCTTTAAAACAATTTGACCCAGTAGGAAGCTAACCAAGTCGAAAGCAAAAGAAAAAGCAAAGCAATCGCACTTTCATTTAAAAATAAAGTAAAGCTTCGACCCTTTCGGAATCCTATGTTTCGGCTTCATACCTTTCGCTTATGTCTAATTCGCTGCACACCAAGTCCTTGATACCATGCACATTGTTTTCGATGGTGATGAATTTGGAAGTACTTAGTCGAAAGCTAGGCGGCGAAAGTGGTGAAACATGTAAAAAAAACATGTTTAAACTGATTTTTATCTTTTTAAAGTAATTATTTTCAACTAACCTGTCTTGTTTGTTAAAACATGACGGGTCGCTAATTTCATTTTCAAAAGTACTACCAAAATTTTAGAAATAATAAATCAAATCATTTACAAAATATCCTTTCTCCTTTTATAAATATATAAACATTTAAGTTTCATACCATAAATAATTTTATATATCTATTAAAACACTTTGAAAATCTATAAAAATTCTCATAAATCACATTTAATATGTTTCTATCTTATATTAATTTTTGACCCAAACTCGTCATAAAATAGCTTTAATTTATTTTAAACCCAAATAACCATTTTTTCACTAGAAAATTAATATTAAATCCACATTAATTCAGAAAATTATGAAAATTGAAACTCATCTCTAAAATATCATTTCTGATTATATACTAAAATTGCAAGGCATTTGGATGTCATTTAATAAGGTTTTTACATTAGAACATATCATAAAACCTATTTGAATTATCATAAATCATCAACAAGAATATATATCCAATTTAACAATCAAAACATGGCAAAACATTTGCAAATTAGCTCGGTTTTAATCTAAAACCAGAATCAATTAAAAACATGAGATGTAGTTATTATTCACCCTTGGCTTGAGATTAAGGAGTTGAGATTTGATCTCGGATTTAGTTGATTAAGCTTCTTCCCCTTGATTTTAGCTTTATCTTCTTCTTGCTTTCTAATGGTGGCCGACCTCTTATGTTTTTTTTTGTGAGAATTAACATGTAAAATGAATGTATGTGAGGGTTTAGGGTATAAGCTTATTACTTATTTCTATATTGCCTTTTTCTACTTACCCTCACTTAATTCATTTTAATTCCCCTAGTTTATTTTTTAATGGGCACGGCTACCCTCTAAATTCACAAACCTAAATCCCTAATCATTACATTATTTTATTTAATCTAACTATTTAAATATCCTAAATTAGATTACTAAAAATTAAGGTCGTTACAAACTCCCCTCCTTAAAGAATTTCGTCTTCAAAATTACTATAAGGTACACATATAAATCAATCATAAAGGAAAACATATCATCAAACAAATCAAGATAAGCATCTCTAATCCTACTCTTAGACTCCCAAGTACAGTCTCTCTCACCATCACTCCATTGACTTTAACTAATATGACTGTTTTGTTCCTTAGCCTCTTCTCTTCTCTTCTCTTGCGACTATACGAACTAGCTTTCTAACTTTAGTCAAATTCGGCTCTACCACTAAGTCCTCTAACATAATCGGTGCTATAGTTGTCCCCGGGTCTCTAACATACTTTCTCAGATGAGAAATATGAAAAACATCGTAGGCTCCTGCCAAACTGTTCGATAACTCTACTCTATATGCAAGTTTTCCGATCCTTTCTATAATATGAAATGGTCCTATAAATCTTGGTGCCAAATTTCTTGATTTCTATAATCTAATTACACCTTTCATCATTGATACCTTAATGAAAACATGGTCTCTAACAGAGAACTCTAAGCCTTTCCATCTTCTATTAGCATAACTCTTCTGTCTCGACCGAGCTTCCTTCACTCTAGCTCGAATCAACTCAATCTTCTTGTAGCTTCTCTAACTAAATCCGGACCAAGAACCAACATATCCTCGGTCTCTAACCAACAAACTGGAGATTTGCATGGCCTTCCATACAAAGCTTCAAATAGTGTCATCCCTATACTAACCTGATAACTGTTGTTATACGAAAAATCGACTAAGTGTAGATGGTCTTCCTATGATCCTCCAAAATCCAATACACAAACTCGTAAAAAAATCTTCCAAGACTTTGTTAGCTCTTTCCGTTTACCCATCTGTCTATGGATAATAAGCGGCATTCATCTTGAGCTTGGTTCCTAAAATTTCCTGCAAACTTCTCCATAACTCACTAGTGAATAAGAAATCTCTATCGCTTACTATACTACTAGGAATTTCATGAAGTCTAAATACATTCTTCATAAATAACTTATCCAAAACATGTGCCATCCTAGTTGACTTAAAGGGAATGAAATGGCCACACTTGGTCAATCTATCCACTATAACCCATATACTTTCATTTCCTTGATTTGATCTTGGCAACCCGTCTATAAAATCCATAGAAATAGAATCCCACTTCCAAACTGGAATATCTAATGGTTGAAGTAACCCACTTGGCTTTTGATATTTGGCTTTTACATGTTGACATTCAGACACTGCTTCACCCATAAGCCTACATCCCTCTTCATACCTTCCCAAAAGAAAATCCTCTTCATGTCCAATACATCTTAGTTCCTCCTAGATGAATGGTGAACTTCGAACCATGACATTCCTCAAGAACTTCCTTCCTAATACTTCCTACATTCGGTACACACAACCTTCCTTTCTTTCTCAACCACCCATTCCGGTCAAGACTAAAATCCTTCAGGTCATCGCTTTTTGTTCTATCCCTTAAATTCCTAATCCACTCAGCTAATACTAGATTCTCTCCTTGCTTAGAAGCAATCCTTTCAATTATCACTGGTCGTTCTTCTAAACATGACAACATAACAGTTTCCTTACTACATATAGCTTCAGATCTCCACTGTACTTTATATGTCGCCAACACTTCCAAATCCTTCCACTCAGCTATCATTACCAACACTGCATTCTGATGTTTTCTGCTAGTGCATCTGCAAGTTTATTATCTTTCCCTGATGTGTACTCAATTCCAAAGTTATAAGCGGCTATAAATTCCAACCTTCTTTGCTGCCTCATATTCAGCTCCTTCTGAAAGAATAAATACTTCAACGACTTATGATCTGTATATAACTCAAATCTTTCTCCCAAAAGGTAATGCCTCCACACCTTCAGCGCAAAAATCACTGCGGCTAATTCCAATCGTGCGTCGTGTACCTAATCTCGTGCGGTCTAAGTTGTCGAGATGCATAGGCAATCACTTTACCTCTCTGCATTAACACAGCTCCTAACCCAGTTCTATAAGCATATATAAATACTACTAAATCATGATTTCCTTTTGGAACAACTAATACAGGTGCATTAGTCAATAAGTGTTGCGAGCTCCGGTATGCTTCCTCACACTTATCGTCCAAATGAACTTCACTTCTTTTCATGTTAGCTTGGTCATCAGTGCTGCTATCTGTGAAAAATCCTTTATGAACCTCCAACAGTTCCCAGCTAATCCAAGAAAACTCTTTATCTCAGTCACTATCCCGAATCTCTTCCAATTATTCATTGCTTCAATCTTAGTTAGATCTACAAACAACCCTTTCTTCGAGACTACATGAACAAGAAACTTCACTTCCTTCTTCCAAAAATGACATTTTGAAAACTTCACCTTCGGCTGATGCTGCCTCGGCATCTCAAACACCACTCTAAGATGAACTTCATGCTCCTTTTCATCCTTAGAGTATATCAAAATATCATCTATAAATACCAACAAGAACCTATCCAAGTGCTCTCGGAAAATTTGGTTCGTCGGATCTACAAAGAATGGTGGCGCATTAGTTAGTCCGAATGGCGTCACTAACCATTCGTACGATCCATATCTAGTCCTAAACGCCATTAAAGGAATACCATCCTCTGCTACTCTAGGCCGATGAAAACCTGTTGCTAAATCCAACTAAGAAAACACTTTGGCTCCACTCAATTGGTCGAACAAATCGTCAATTCTAGGTAATAGATATCGATTCTTTATCGTCTTTTCATTCAACTTACGATAATCAATACATAACCTCAATGATCCGTCCGGCTTCTTGGCAAACACTGCAGCTGCTCCCCAAGGCTAAATGCCAGGCCTAATAAAATTCTTGCCTTCCAAATCCATCAACTGCACCTTTAGCTCCCTTATCTCGATAAGTGTCATCCTGCTTGGCCGTCTACTTACTTGTTTTTCTCTAGGTACTAAATCTATCTGAAACTCAATAGCTCATTTCGGTGGCAATCCTACTACAGGTTCAAAAACATCTACGAATTTCCTAACCACAAAAACTCGATTTAACTCGTTTTTTACCTCCAAAACATCCAACAAAGCATTTACCTCACAACTAGGATTTTTTATCGTATATACAATCCGATCACTACAATCAGGGAGTCTAAATAATATTTTCCTATCATGGCAAAATATCCTAGCATCGTACTTACTTAACCAATCTATACCCAAAATAATTCTGAACCCTACGAAGTCAAACATATGCAAACTGCAAACAAAGGTATGACCTAACAGTTCCGACTCTAGGTGATCACACTTCATCTCAAGTGTTGCATACCCGCCTATTGGATTTGCAACCCTTAAGGAAGTAACTAAGTATGATGGTTCTAGATTAAGCTTGTCTATCAAACAATGAGATATAAAAGAATGTGATACATCAGTATCAAACAGAACGCTAACTAACATACCATGAATCAGAAGCATACCTTCCAACACAGCTTTTCTTTTTTCCTCTACTATTGGCCTTGAGGTAGTTGGCTCCAATGCAAACACTTTGCTCTTTCCATCCATAACAAGCTCCTTGCATTGGTTCTTGTAATTTCCAATTTGATAACAGTTGATGCACTTGATATTCTTCCTCCTGATCGCCTTCTTTCCATCACCCTTGTGACATTCATTAGCAAAATGCCATTTCTTGTCACGCTTAAAGTGGACTACCCTCGACTTCCACTTCTTAGCAGCTTCACCCTTTTGAGCTCCTTTCTTATGGAAGAACTTGCTGTTCTGACTCTGCCCTACCTAGACTTCCTTTGTTTTATTTCTCTTAACAAAAGCAAGCATCTTGTCGTGTTTCAATGCCATTTAACAACAACATCACATGGATTCCTAATGTGTGATAATATAGCTCTGACAAGCTCAGGCTTCAACCGCTTAATGAACTTCTCATTTCTCTTAATATTAGTATCAACCGTAGCATAGCCATATCTTGCTAGCTCCTCAAACCTCCTTGCATACTCCAATACAATCATATCCCCCCACTCCAACTCAGCAAACTTCCTGAGCAGAGTGGGCTTCGCAATCTCAGACATAAACCTCACCTCAAATCTCCTTTTGAACTTTATCCATGTCATCATCTCTTCATTAACTCCAACTATAACACTGTTCCACCAATACGACGCTGCTCCTTGAAGCTGTCTAGAAGCCAGTCTTCTCTTCTGCTCATCATTGAGCCCCAAATCAGCGAAAATCGTCTCACAATGAAGTAACCAATTCTCTACTTCGAGTCTTCAGTTCCGATGAATGGTTTCCTCCCAACCGGGCATAATCTCTACTCAGAGTAGCATAGTTATTGACCACTGAAGCTTCCTGAACTCACCCTTCGACTACTCCAATAGAAACACCTGCCTGTATCATGTTGACAAAGAACTGATATATTGCTCCCATGTCAACTTGCGGGACTCCAGCACCCACATTTCCAACTTATGCTCGACCTGGGTTTCTCTTGGTATTAGGTCTGGCATTTCCATTTTTTATGGTGCTTCGTCCTCCAAGGTTAACCCTTCCACTTCTAGCACCTATATTATTCAAGCCTCGTAAGATACATCAGAATAGCCTAATAGAGATAGGAGAATAGAGACATAGCGTATACTTATATATAACAATTATAAGTATGTTACTATAGCGTTATCCCATATCCCGATCTTATCTCTAATTTATTAGGATTAAGTTTTAAAAAATCATTTAGTTTAAAGTTTTTCATAAACCCATGCTCTGATACCAAGTTGCAACATCCTCTATCTAGAGGCCCGAAGCTAAGTGCAACAGATGCTGCAATCATCTATAGTTTTAACTTTCGATGACCAAATACGATAATTTTAATGGTATCCATAATATCAAAAGCACTTGAATATGAAATAAAAATCATCATAGATTAAAACATTTTTCTGATTGCATTTCAAAATAATATTTCATATTCAAGTTACATAATCTCAAATGTTTCCCAGGTTTAGATCAAATATAATTATTACAAAATACGCCAAGAGCGACATACGAAGATATCCCCTCGGTTGACCAGAGTACTAAATAGTCATGATCGACTTAATACAACACAGCGGAAACAAAAAAAACAACTCCTAAATATAGCTAAATTCAGCCTCTTGCTCGTTTTTTCAGAAGCTTTGTTCGTCCACCTAGAAAATCCTCAACCCTCAGCCTACTCAAATCAATTTTAAGCACCTAAGAGTTTACGGGGAAAACATAAACTTGAGTTAAACACAAGCCTGGTGTGAATAATACTAGACATCTCGGTTATTTGATACTAAGTGAGACCATACCACTTAGCAGAACGGGTTTCCCCTCATCAATATCCTCTTAAAACATATCTTTTGCAAATGTTAATCCTGCAACCAAAACTAGTTAAAACAATAATATCAATATCATGAAAGCATATAAATAGGGTGACAAATGGAGTATCTGTCCAAACAATATAGTTTTATTTGGCTAACTACTAACATTTGGCTGACTCAACGTACCAGACAAAATAAAAAAATAATCTAACTTCTGTTAGATACTCCTCTTCAAGATGGTCTGTCCCTAACTTAATTCACCCAGGATCAACCGATCCTAATGGTTTTGCGGGCTTACCAATAACTTAGCCTCACTCTATATATTCTTTTCTATGTGTAACATCATTTTAGTCTTACTTGTGATAAAGACCTATACACTGGAATTTTGGACTAAATTAGCCTGGGGCTCATAGAAAACATATACGGCATGACACTATATCAATCTCATCTAGTATACAATTACCTGAGTCATTTTACTTAGGGTTAATTACCCTTTAAATTTTCCTTGAAAACTTTTTCTTTCAAATTGATTTAAACCTTTAAATCATATATTTAGCAAGGAAAATGTACTCTATGCTTTACTCAAATCATCTTTCCATGTACATATACCTTACACAAAACTTTGTTGATGAAAACTTTTAAACCTCTGAAAGTACCCCATTCGAATCCATTGAAAGTAACCCTTTCAAAACTAAGTAAAACTTTAGGTTGAAAGGTCAAAACATACCTTTTGAAACCATTCTTAATAAACCCTTCGAAAACATTGAAAAACCTTTCTTTCGAAAGCTTTAGAACCATAGACATCCTCTTATCGAACACTATAAACATTGCATTTCGAAAACATTGGAAAACCTCCAATTAAAACTTTTTGAAACCATTGGGGAACCATCCCTTCGGAGCCTTCATTCAAAAAAATTTGAAAGCACCAAATCCTATTCATAAAATCAAACCTTTCAAAAGAATTTGGGTTCATGTAAAACATGTGGAATAAACTTTCGAAACCATTTATAACCTTTCCCTTCGAAACTTTTAGGTTTTACCTTCAACAGAACAAAAGGCTATAAAACAACTAAGCGAAAGCACTCTTTCGAGAACAATTTCCTAAGTAAAGAAGTGATGGTTTCGAAGCCAATGCTTCGAAAGCATTGTAGAAGTGGATAAGTTTTAAAACAAAGAAACCCTTTCGAAGGCGTTGCATCGAAAGGTAATGTGATATCCCGGAATTTTTAGCAATATCAATTTAATAATCTGTATTTAAAATTAAATTGATTTGATAATTTTTGTTAATAAATTTGATTTGATTTAATAATCTTCTTTTATTTAATATTTAATTAGTGAATTTATCTTTTAATAAGCTAATAAATTGTTTTCTATTTATAATGTATATATACATTTCAAATAGATGAGTTTGGTTTTAAATTTAACTAAAATGGCATATTTTCTAATTCTGATATTTTGGTAATTGGGAAATTATGTTTTATTTAATATAAGCTTTTCAAAAGCTAAGTATATGATTTTAAAATACATAAAATAAATGTTTAACTATTTAAAATGGATTTTAGCTTAAAGTTTAAATTTAAATAAGATTAATAATAAGATTTGTTTTATTTCTTTTTAAAATATTATTTAAGAAATATGATTGTAAATTAGATATGAAGTTTAAAATACAACTAATAAATGAAACATTTATTCATTTAAATAATAAGTAATTTATAACCTCTTTTATAAATTTTATTTAAATTATCTAAAATGTTATTTTCAAGTAATAAAGTTATGTATTGTTTTTATTTATAATTATACTTGGTTTCATTCTTTAGAAATTATCTATATATATAACTAAGTATTTGTAAACTAATTAATTAAGTATAATATTATATTAACACTTTAATTAAAAATACTAATTAATTAAAAGGACATGTGTATACATCTTAGAACATAATTTAACATGTGTTAAGTGAATAAGCAAGGATACTAACAAGTGTTAAAATTTAAGCCAAGTGTCAAATTATTTATTTTCATTTTTCTTTGATTTTTAATTTATCATAAATAAGTTATATAAACACATGCCTTCTTCCTTTCCTATTCTTTTCTCATTTTCAATTCATAACTAAGAAATTTTCAGCTGAAAAACATTCCACTCTAAAAACAAATCTGAAACCCAAAAATCAGTAATAATTTTCAAAACTCATAGTTCATTTTCAAATTGAAATCAAACTTCTATAATCATCTTCAAACAAGATCCCTGTAACATATTTCAAAGCTGCAGTTTTCATCTCCTCAAACCCAGAAATTCACCTGAAATCCCTGATCAATTTTCAGATTTAAATCAAACTCTTCATCCTCAAACCTGCAAAATCAAATCCCTGTAAACCAACTTGCAAAAGCAAACTTCATCTCTTCAAAAATCTGTAACCATCCACATTTTCAAAATGCTAAAGCAAGTCTGCATTTTAATTTCTTCAACCTGTAAAACATTTTCCAGCATGCATACAAAAGCCTGCATTCATTTCTTCAATCTGAAAATTTGCTGCTGCATGCAAAACTTGGAAATTAAAGAAAATTTAAAACATCAGTAAGCATTTTCAAAACAACCTGAAGCCTCTACATCATTTCTCTTCAACCTAAGAATTATTTCCCGCATTCTTCTAAAATCTGGAAGTTAGGCTACTTGCATGCAACAATCTAAAGCAAGTTAAAGACATTAGGAACTCAATCTTTCAGCAATCAACATTAAAGTCTAAAGTTTTTTTTGAGGGCAAAGAAAATCCAGTTTTAAGGTTTTCAAAAGCTTTTCAAATCTGAAGCTTTGTTCTGCATTTAAAAAAAAAAGGTGAGTAACTTTTATTTAAAAAAACTTAAGTATGAAATATTTGTTTGCATGAGGATATATTGAAATGAGTATGCTTGAATGTTTATAGTGTGATGAAATCTTCTGTGCATATATGTGTATTGCTATGTACCTGTTACATGTTCTGTTTTTTTAGAAACTAAGATTTTGAATAAAAAAATCCTTTATCACTTATCTGATCTTAGTTAGGAATTATGATATAAACAAAAGTTGTTTGTTTAATATGTATTTATGTTTATAAATTATAATTATGATAAAATAAGATTTAGTTGTCTCTGTATAACTACAAGAACAGTAATTGATTAAAATAAGCAAAATCTCAATCACCTTAAAACATCAATTCAGGTTTATAACTTGAATTCTTATCTGAAATCATGAATTTTAAAACTAAAATTACAATTTTTAATGCTATATTCAAAGAGCAGTTCCCTATTTTCTATGGTATGAATTTTGAGCCATTCTGTTACCACAATTGATTGGAGGTGTCGAGTTTGATTCTAGAGGTAGATGAGTGATCAGAGAGGCCAAGAAAATTATCAGATTGGGTTGCATTTCATTTGGGAGATGATGGATTGTGATTTGAAGATTTGGACCCTAGTTTTACTGGGCTAGGAAGAATCGATCATTTCAGCCATTATAGTTTATCGAGTTCAACTATGTCTTGGGTACTGGAAGATGGTGGGTTGTCGAAGTCTTTGCCGGAGTTCTAGAGGCAACGGCGATTGGAGATGTTTGGGTGAGGTCTTGACAGGCTGGGTTTGAAGTGGGTACTGATGTTCCAGGTTTGGGTGTAAGCTTGAATTCGAATCTCAGGATTGGATGGATGTTGTGGTGATTGAATTCTGGTGTGAGGGTGATCGTTGTTATGCTCGAGGGTGTGGAGTCGACAGGAGTTGGTCGGCGGCACCGTGCATGTGCACAGTGCATTAATTTTTTTGATGAACCCTATGATGTTAGTTGGGGGTGTTGCAGGTTTTAGTGGCCTCGTGTTTATCTCGGGTGATTCGAGTTTTAACTCGAAGCAAGATAGGATCTGACTCGAAGTGAAATTAAAGTAGCTCAGGTATTGTTTTGTTTCAGATTTTAATATAAAATAGAAACCTGATCTGTTTTTTTTTAAATTTTAAAGTAAAGTTTAAAATGCAAAATGGAAATTTAAACTAAGTTTAAAATATGAATTTGAATCTGAATTAAAAGTAGTTGAATCTAAGATTTTGAAATAATTTAAGTTTTGAAATTTAAATTTGGTTTTAAAACTTTTTAGCATAAAAGTAAATGTGGGTTTGAATTTAAACTGAAAGTATAGATTATAAAATAGAAATTTAAAATAAGTTTAAATTCTAGTTTTAAAATCTGGAAATTTGGGTTGAGTTTCAGTTTTTAAAATAAAGTAAAGTTTTGAATTTAAATTGTTTAACTATTTTAAAAATGGTTGAATAGTTAGAATTTTAAATGGTTAAATGATTTGAATTTAAGATGAAATTTAGAATGTAAGTAAGTTTTGAATAAGTAATCTGGAATCAAACTAAATTTGTATTCCAGTTTGAAATAAATATAAATTTTTAAATTTAAAATGACTTAAACAATCTTATTTGTTTAAGTGTATTTTTAAATTAATTTTGAATTTTTTTTAAAATGAATTGGGTTTTAATTTTCTTTTAAACTTTTTTATAAATGGAAATTTCTTTAACATATGAGATAAAATGGTTTTAAATTGTTTTTAAACTTTGTTTAGATAAATTTATATTCAATATAAAGTCTTAAATTTAAAATGGAATTCAAATGAAATTTAAAGTGAATTTAAAAGTAAAATTGATTTTAAATACTTGAGTAAGTAAGATATGCTTTCTTAAATTAAATTAGAATTTAATGATTTGGATTCATTAAGTTATTACGTTGGATAATTAATTATTTAATATGGATGATTAATTAAATAATTAAGAGTTTTTAAATTGATTAATTAAGACTTAAGATTAATTAATTAAGGTTAATTAAATTGTAATTAAGGATTATTAATTAGATTTTAATTAATGATTAAAGATTAATTAATCAAGTAATTAAAGATTAATTAAGATTGTAATTAACATTTAATTAATTAAATAATTAGGGATTAATTAATTGATAATTAAATATTAATTAATTTGTAATTAATAATGGTTAATCTAAATTAATTACTAAAGGAAGAAGTTAAAGAATAGTTAATCAAGGTCGTTAACTTAAGTTTATTTAATAATTAATTAATGTGATTGATTTTAATAATTAATTAGATTAATTAATTGCTAATAATCATTTATGAAATTGTTAAAGTTTAATTACTTAATAGAAGTAATTAATGAATTAATTACTTAATGTAACTAATTAGGTTAATGTGATTAGTTTAAGTTAATTAATTAAGTTTAATTAATTTAAGAACTTGATGATTTGATAGATAATTATTTATTGTAATTAATGGGATTGTAATTACTTAGGGAAGTAATTCATTGATAATTACTGGATGTAATTAATAATGTTTTAATAATGAAAGTGATTTGGATCAAATTACTGTGTAATTAATCAAGGGATTAATTTAGATAATTAATTAAGGGTAATTAATTTCTGGAATAAAGAATTAAGAGTAGTTAATTACTGAATGGGATTAATCAAGGGATTAATTAGAGAATAAATTAAGGAGTAATTTATTTAAAGAAGTAATTAAAGGTAGTTAATAACCGGATGTTATTAATCAAGGGTGATTAAATATGTGGTTTAATTGAAGATTAATTACTTAATGTAATTAATTTATATAGAGAGATTAATTAAAAATGTAATTAGAAATCATTAATTAATAGAATTAATGAAGTGAATTTGGAATTGATTAATTAAGGAATAAATGAAGTA
The DNA here is from genome assembly GCA_030765085.1 of Allium cepa. Taxonomy (NCBI): domain Eukaryota; kingdom Viridiplantae; phylum Streptophyta; class Magnoliopsida; order Asparagales; family Amaryllidaceae; genus Allium; species Allium cepa. Next base: position 860,427,282 of record CM060940.1, read on the forward strand.
ATTAATTAATATAGGATTAATGTAATTAATTTTAGTTAATTATTTGATTAAGTAATTAAAAGTTAATTATTGTAAAAGGGTTAAGTATAATTAACTTGTGTAATTATCTAAAGGCTAATTACTTGTTGTAATTAGAAAATTTGTTAATCAGGAATGATTAATTGAAATGAATAATGAGATGGTGATTAATTAATTGATTTGTAATTAATTAATGGTTAAGTTAAGCTGGATTATAATGATGAAGTAATTAATTTAATTCATTTTAAATTAATTAAGAGATGAAGTAATTAATGTAATTCATTTTAAATTAATTATAGATGGTGTGATCATTAAATCATTGCTTATGTTTGATGGATGGTATTGGTTGCCTTGTATGGTTTGTAATCTCAGCTATGAGATGAGTAATGCTGTGTGATATGGATGTCTTGGTTGCATTGGAATGATAATATGGATTATCTATTTATATTGATGATATGGGTATCTGTTTATGATGATAATGTTGATTATCTATTGTGAATTTGTGAATTATCTATCTGTGTGTATATAGATAATGAATTGAATTGTTTTAAACTCTAAAACAACTTGGTCTTAAAAGATACGTTTTGGATTCGGTGAGACCGGGATCGGGTTTCCATATTTGGATATCCGAAAACCACATCGATCCAAATTAACGATAGGTCGTGAATCTGAAGTGAAGATGAAGATTTAGAGTACAAGGGTTATCATCATTAACTCTGAGGGTGATTCCAAAATGAGTGTAACGAGATAATGCCTTCGGTTTCGTTCGAACCCGGAACGAACTTGTATGGATTGAATGCTTTCATAACATCGTCAGGTGGACGATGAGAATTCCAAGTGATGTGTTCTATAAAGGTAATCGTAGCCTCAATCCTCATCAACCGAGAATGGCTAAAACAGGGGAGGTGCGGCAAGGCTAAGTGGGTCATGCCTAAGTAGGACGAGATTTACCCCTGTTTAGATGTCCCTTTATTTCAACTGTGTGGTGCGGTTGCTGATCACAACTGCGGGGTTGTCTTTTTCAGAACTATTCAGTAAGGAATGGTTCTGCCTTTGTGTTGCAGGGGATTGTGAGTGATCCTCGGTACAGTGATCTAGGCCTCGTACTGTGACGGGCGGTACCCCAGTAGCCCTGCCATTGTATGGAATCCAAAATCCAATAAGTGCCCTCGGTTTTGATTGTATCACCCACTTTTGTGGCTAGTAGCTGGAATTTAATAGATGTAACAATTTCAGCTATTTCTTATTTACTTGAAAACCCTAGACCTATTATAATATCATCGGATTTCCTATCAAATGTTTTGGTTAGCGTAAGATAAAAACTTTTCCATGTTTATGTGTGGGAAGTCTTACGTGATACCTTTTCTTTCAAAGGTTTTCAAAGTTAAGCAACTTTAACCTGTTACTCACACCAGACCCATGTCTGACCCGAAGTTTATTTCTGTTTTTCTTAAACCTTGGGTACTCAATTTTTTACGAGTACCCAAGGGATTCAGGTTAGCTTTGATGAATTGTGGAGGAGCAATGGAGCAGGAGGCTTCTGCATGTAGATATATAGTGTTCCGCTGTGTTGGTATCTCTGAGTGGTTTCTTTGTATGGTATTGAGTTGTAATAACTAGACAGGTGTTTATAACTATCTAGTATGTGTTGTATTGTCTGTGTAACTCTGATAGTTGTTGTATACTATGTAATATTTATGTTATTAATATAATTTATTTGTTCCGCTGTTGAGATTCTGTTGTTGTTTCTTCTTTCTCTTCTTTCTTTTCTCTTTTCTATCCCTTTCTTTCTTAAAGATGATACGACTTTCTGGTAGTCAAAAGTCGGGTCGTCACATTTGGTATCAGAGTGCTAGGTTGAGCGAATACCTAGACTCTGGAGTGGTGTCTATCTTGAGAGAGCGTATTTGTATTTTTAATGTATATATATATATAATTATTTCTACCTATTTGTTGGGTTACCCGTACAGGTTTTTCCAATATAAGTTATAAAGGTAGATTGGGTAGTGGTGTGTGTAACACAACTACCATTGGTTGGAGTTTGAATGTTTGAGGTTGGAAGTGGATTTGTCGAGACTGTAGACCTAATACATCTCGAGTGAGTTTTTCTTAGTGTAAGAATTTCATTGATCTCTGAAGGAAACCTGTTATGGTTTGGAGTTCATCTTTGAAGTGCGAGTTGGATGAGTAGAGTTTGGATCTGTCGGTTGGGTAGAAGAAGTGAGTGATGGTATTTTGATACCTCAGTAAGTAGTAGCTGCGTGATGAGATGCAGTGATTATGGATGTGTCCGAAGATGTTTCTTTGGAACAAGAGTAAGGAAGTGTGTCTGTTTTGGTGTTGCGGCTGAGTCCAGCAGGGTGTTTTTGTTTGCTTTGGGGTTCGAGTTTCTCGAAGAGCTTAGGATTGGGAATTCTTTGGCATTGGTATTAGCAGTGCAGTTCGGAGTGTCCTGTGTTGGCAGGAAGTTTTCTGGCTGGATAGTTTTTATGAAGGTGGAGTTCAGAAGCAACAGTGTGAATCCTTTTCTTCGTTGAATTGGATAGGCCAGCGTAAGCTGTTCTGATTGGTAAAGAGAGAGCGGTTTCTTTGGAATTAGACTGAGCTGATCGCAAAAGTGACTTGCGATAGATTGAGTGTTCTCTTGGGATTGTTGGAGATTTTCCGAATGTCTTCAGGGAAGTCAAAGGTTTGTCCGCATCTGGAGATTGAGTTTTCTTATCGATTTGGATTCCAGAATTGGTATTGGTGGTTCACTTAGTAGAAATTAATAGAAAGATAGTTCCTTGAGATAGAATTTGGTGAAGCAGCTCAGGTTTCGAAGGAATTTCTGAGTTTTCTTTATGGATTTGTTGAACCATATTTCTGGGACGTGGTCTCTAATTTGTGTTCATGTTCTTCATCAGCATTTTCTTCTACTTCGAATCAGAGTTGTGCAGCGGAAGCAGTTTGGGGGTGCATCTATTTTGTCTTTTCCGGATAAGGAGAAGTGAGTTCTATTTTCTGATATTTTAGGAGTAGAGTTTGTTCTTGGTTTTGGATTGATCTTGAGAAGATCATTGTGTTGGGTTGTTTTGGTCTAGTATGTTTCTAGTGGAATCGGCAAGGGTTGAGCTGATAAGGAAGGATGTTGGTAGCCCAGGATCGTTCGGAGGATTTTGTGGATAAGAAACGGAGGAAGTTGGATTCGAGAATCGAAGATTTGGTTTTGGGATAAGTTTTTCTCCGACCCAAGGAGCTATAATTTTGGTAAGTCTAGTAAGCTAGCTCCGAGATGTTTTGGATTTCTTCTATGTTTTGGTAAGATAAGTGTTTGGTTTTCAAGAGTTGAATTGCCAGTTTGGATAACTGGGATTCAGTATGTTTCACGTATCTCTGAGAGAGTACGTGTTTAATATATCTCTGGTTTTGGAAACCAGCAGTTCAGAAGGATTCGATTGTTGAGTCAGACTCGTTTGTAGTCTGATATCCTGCTTAAAGTTGTAGATCTAGATGTGATAAGAGCTCTGTAGCTTGGTAGTATTAATTGTTTGGATTCTATAGAGCGAGTATCCCGATATTTTATAGTAGGGAAACTCGAGGAAGTTCTATCCATAATTTTTCTGGATAGTTAGATTTGTTTTGATTGTATGAATTGGTTGTTATGGTTGTTAGCATATGATTAATATATGCTGTGTTTTAAAATTAAATCTTTAATGAGATTATTAAATTACCTTTGTTTTAAATTTCGGGGACGAAATTCTTTTAAGGGGGGAGGATCGTGATATCCCGGAATTTTTGGCAATATCAATTTAATAATCTGTATTTAAAATTAAATTGATTTGATAATTTTGTTAATAAATTTGAATTGATTTAATAATATTCTTTTATTTAATATTTAATTAGTGAACTTATCTTTTAATGAGCTAATAAATTGTTTTCTATTTATAATGTATACATATATATTTATATATATTTTAAATAGATGAGTTTGGTTTTAAATTTAATTAATATAGCATATTTTCTAATTCTAATACTTTGGTAATTGGGAAATTATGTTTTATTTAATATAAGCTTTTCAAAAGCTAAGTATTTGATTTTAAAATACATAAAATAAATGTTTAATTATTTAAAAAGGATTTTAGCTTAAAGTTTAAATTTAAATAAGATTAATAATAAGATTTGTTTTATTTCTTTTTAAAATATTATTTAAGAAATATGATTGTAAATTAGATATGAGGTTTAAAATACAACTAATAAATGAAACATTTATTCATTTAAATAATAAGTAATTTATAACCTCTTTTATAAATTTTATTTAAATTATCTAAAATGTTATTTTCAAGTAATAAAGTTATGTATTGTTTTTATTTATAATTATACTTGGTTTCATTCTTTAAAAATTATCTATATATATAACTAAGTATTTGTAAACTAATTAATTAAGTATAATATTATATTAACACTTTAATTAAAAATACTAATTAATTAAAAGGACATGTGTAAACATCTTAGAACACAATTTAACATGTGTTAAGTGAATAAGCAAGGATATTAACAAGTGTTAAAATTTAAGCCAAGTGTCAAATTGTTTATTTTTATTTTTGTTTGATTTTTAATTTATCATAAATAAGTTATATAAACAGATGCCTTCTTCCTTTCCTATTCTTTTCTCATTTTCAATTCATAATTAAGAAATTTTCAGCTGAAAAACATTCCACTCTAAAAACAAATCTGAAACCCAATAATCAGTAATCATTTTCAAAACTCATAGTTCATTTTCAAATTGAAATCAAACTTCTGTAATCATCTTCAAACAAGATCCCTGTAACATATTTCAAAGCTGCAGTTTTCATCTCCTCAAACCTAGAAATTCACCTGAAATCCCTGATAAATTTTCAGATTTAATTCAAACTCTTCATCCTCAAACCTGCAAAATCAAATCCCTGTAAACCAACTTGCAAAAGCAAACTTCATCTCTTCAAAAATCTGTAACCATCCACATTTTCAAAATGCTAAAGAAAGTCTGCATTTTAATTTCTTCAACCTGTAAAACATTTTCCAGCATGCATACAAAAGCCTGCATTCATTTCTTCAATCTGAAAATTTGCTGCTGCATGCAAAACCTGGAAATTAAAGCAAATTTAAAACATCGGTAAGCATTTTCAAAACAACCTAAAGCCTCTACATCATTTCTCTTCAACCTGAGAATTATTTCCTGCATTCTTCTAAAATCTGGAAGTTAGGCTACTTGCATGCAACAATCTAAAGCAAGTTAAAGACATTAGCAACTCAATCTTTCACCAAGCAACATTCAAGTCTAAAGTTTTTTTTTGAGGGCAAAGCAAATCCAGTTTTAAGGTTTTCAGAAGCTTTTCAAATCTGAAGCTTTTTTCTGCATTTTTAAAAATCAGGTGAGTAAATTTTATTTAAAAATACTTAAGTATGAAATATTTGTTTGCATGAGGATATATTGAAATGAGTATGCTTGAATGTTTATAGTGTGATGAAATCTTCTGTGCACATATGTGTATTGCTATGTACCTGTTACATGTTCTATTTTTTTTTAGAAACTAAGATTTTGATATAAAAAATCCTTTATCACTTGATCTGATCTTAGTTAGGAATTATTATATAAACAAAAGTTGTTTGTTTAATATGTATTTATGTTTATAAATTATAATTATGATAAAATAAGATTTAGTTGTCTCTGTATAACTACAAGAACAGTAATTGATTAAAATAAGCAAAATCTCAATCACCTTAAAACATCAATTTAGGTTTATAACTTGAATTCTTATCTGAAATCATGAATTTTAAAATTAAAATTACAATTTTTAATGCTATATTCAAAGAGCAGTTCCCTATTTTCAATGGTATGAATTTTGAGGCATTTCTGTTACCACAATTGATTGGAGGTGTCGAGTTTGATTCTGGAGGTAGATGAGTGATCAGAGAGGCCAATAAAATTATCAGATTGGGTTGCATTTCATTTTGGAGATGATGGATTGTGATTTGAAGATTTGAACCCTAGTTTTACTGGGCTAGGAAGAATCGATCATTTCGGCCATTATAGTTGATCGAGTTCAACTATGTCTTGGGTACTGGAAGATGGTGGGTTGTCGAAGTCTTCGCCGGAGTTCTAGAGGCAACGGTGATCGGAGATGTTTGGGTGAGGTGTTGACAGGTTGGGGTTGAAGTGGCACTGACGTTCCATGTTTGGGTGTAAGCTTGAATTCAAATTTCAGGATTGGATGGATTATGTGGTGATTGATTTCTGGTGTGAAGGTGATCGTTGTTATGCCCGAGGGTGTGGAGTCGACAGGAGTTGGTCGGCGGCACGGTGCATGTGCACGGTGCATTAATTTTTCTGATGAACTCTGTGATGTTAGTTGGGGTTGTTGCAGGTTTTAATGGCCTCTGTTTATCTCGGGTGATTCGAGTTTTAACTCGAAGCAAGATAGGATCTGACTCGAAGTGAAATTAAAGTTGCTCGGGTATTGTTTTGTTTCAGATTTTAATATAAAACAGAAACCTGATCTGTTTTTTTTTTAATTTTTAAAGTAAAGTTTAAAATGCAAACTAGATATTTAAACTAAAATCTGAATTTGAATCTGAATTCAAAGTAGTTGAATCTGAGATTTTGAAATAATTTAAGTTTTGAAATTTAAATTTGGTTTTAAAACTTTTTAGTATAAAAGTATATGTGGGTTTGAATTTAAACTGAAAGTATAAATTGTAAAATAGAAATTTAAAATAAGTTTAAATTCTAGTTTTAAAATCTGAAAATTTGGATTGAGTTTTAGTTTTTAAAATAAAGTAAAGTTTTAAATTTAAATTGTTTAACTATTTTAAAAATGGTTGAATAGTTAGAATTTTAAATGGTTAAATGATTTGAATTTAAGATGAAATTTAGAATGTAAGTAAGTTTTGAATAAGTAATCTGTAATCAAACTAAATTTGTATATAAATACAAATTTTTAAATTTAAAATGACTTAAACAATCTTATTTATTTAAGTGTATTTTTAAATTAATTTTGATTTTTTTAAAAATAAATTAGGTTTTAAGTTTCTTTTAAACTTCTTTATAAATGGATATTTCTTTAACATATGAGATAAAAAGGTTTTAAATTATTTTTAAACTTTGTTTAGATAAATTTTATTCAATTTAAAGTCTTAAATTTAAAATGGAATTTAAATGAAATTTAAAGTGAATTTAAAAGTAAAATTGATTTTAAATACTTGAATAAGTAAGATATGCTTTCTTAAATTAAATTAGAATTTAATGATTTGGATTCATTAAGTTATTAAGTTGGATAATTAATTATTTATTTAATTAATGATATAGATGATTAATTAAATAATTAAGAGTTTTTAAATTGATTAATTAAGACTTAAGATTAATTAATTAAGGTTAAATTAAATTGTAATTAAGGATTATTAATTAGATTTTAATTAATGATTAAAGATTAATTAATCAAGTAATTAAAGATTAATTAAGATTGTAATCAACACTTAATTAATTAAATAATTAGGGATTAATTAATTGATAATTAAATATTAATTAATTTGTAATTAATAATGGTTAATCTAAATTAATTGCTTAAAGAAGAAGTTAAAGAATAGTTAATAAAGGTCATTAACTAAGTTTATTTAATAATTAATTAATGTGATTAATTTTAATAATTAATTAGATTAATTAATTGATAATAATCATTTATGAAATTGTTAAAGTTTAATTACTTAATAGAAGTAATTAATGAATTAATTACTTAATGTAATTAATTGGGCTAATGTGATTAGTTTAAGTTAATTAATTAAGTTTAATTTATTTAAACACTTGATGATTTGATAGATAATTACTTATTGTAATTAATGGGATTGTAATTACTTAGGGAAGTAATTATTTGGTAATTACTGGATGTAATTAATGATGTTTTAATAATGAAAGTGATTTGGATCAAATTACTGTGTAATTAATCCAGGGATTAATTTAGACAATTAATTAAGGTAATTAATTTATGGAATGAAGTAATTAAGAGTAGTTAATTACTGAATGGGATTAATCTAGGGATTAATTAGAGAATAAATTAAGGAGTAATTTATTTAATAAAGTAATTAAAGGTGGTTAATTACTGGATGTTATTAATCAAGGGTGATTAATATATGTGGTTTAATTGAAGATTAATTACTTAATGTAATTAATTTAAATAGAGAGATTAATTAAAAATGTAATTAGGAATCATTAGTTAATAAAATTAATGAAGTAAATTTGGAATTGATTAATTAAGGAATAAATGAAGTAATTAATTAATATAGGATTAATGTAATTAATTTTAGTTAATTAATTGATTAAGTAATTAAAAGTTAATTATTATAAAAGGGTTAAGTATAATTAACTTGTGTAATTAATCTAAAGGCTAAATACTTATTGTAATTAGAAAATTTGTTAATCAGGAATGATTAATTGAAATGAATAATGAGATGGTGATTAATTAATTGATTTGTAATTAATTAATGGTTAAGTTAAGTAGGATTATAATGATGAAGTAATTAATTTAATTCATTTTAAATTAATTAAGAGATGAAGTAATTAATTTAATTCATTTTAAATTAATTATAGATGGTGTGATCATTAAATCGTTGATTAATTTTGATGGATGGTATTGGTTGCCTTGTATGGTTTGTAATCTCAGTTACGAGATGAGTAATGCTGTGTGATATGGATGCCTTGGTTGCATTGGAATGATAATATGGATTATCTGTTTATATTGATGATATGGGTATCTGTTTATGATGATAATGTTGATTATCTACTGTCAATTTGTGAATTATTTATCTGTGTGTATATAGATAATGAATCGAATTGTTTTAAACTCTAAAACAACTTGGCCTTAAAAGACACGTTTTGGATTCGGTGAGACCGGGATCGAGTTTCCATATTTGGATATCCGAAAACCACATCGATCCAAATTAACGATAGGTCGTGAATCTGAAGCAAAGATGAATATTCAAAGTGCAGGAGTTATCGTCATTAACTCTGAGGGTGATTCCAAAATGAGTGTAACGAGATAATGCCTTCGGTTTCGTTCGAACTCGGAATGAACTTGTATGGATTGAATGCTTTTAGAACATCGTCAGGTGGACGATGAGCATTCCAAGTGATGTGTTCTATAAAGGTAATCGTAGCCTCAAGCCTCATCAACCGGGAATGGCTAAAACAGGGGAGGTGCAGCAAGGCTAAGTGGGTCATGTCCAAGTAGGACGAGATTTACCCCTGTCTAGATGTCCCTTTATTTCAGCTGTGTGGTGCGGTTGCCGATCACAACTGTGGGGTGGTCTTGTTCGGAACTGTGCAGTAAGGAATGATTCCGGCTTTGTGTTGCAGGGGATTGGGAGTGATCCTCGGTACGGCGATCTAGACCCTGAACTGTGACGGGCGGCACCCCGGTATCCCTGCCATTGTATGGAATCCAAAATCCAATAAGTGCCCTCGGTTTTGAATGTATTACCCACTTTTGTAGCTAGTAGCTGGAATTTAATACATGTAACAATTTCGGCTATTTCTTATTTACTTGAAAACCCTAGACCTATTATAATATCATCGGATTTCCTATCAAATGTTTTGGTTAGCGTAGGTAAAAACTTTTCCATGTTTATGTGTGGGAAGTCTTACGTGATACCTTTTCTTTCAAAGGTTTTCAAAGTTAAGGAAATTTAACCTGTTACTCACACCAGACCCATGTTGTAACGACCCGTATTTTTACGTATCGATAGATCGTAGAATTTACAGGTCGTTAGTGCTGTTTGTGTTGTCTCTAGCCTAAGTCGTATGGAGAATAACTCGTGTGTTAAGTGTTGAGTCGTGACCGACTCATAGGTTAGGTCGTGTACGAGTTACGACTCATAGGATGGTCGGCTTATAGGGTTTAACCGACTTAAGGATGCGACCGACCTAAAGGTTAGACGACTTAGAGTGTGACCAAGATAGGATATGACTGACCTAAGAGAGTTGACCAACTTAGTGTCTTAGGTCGTGTGAGGAAAATGAGCGACCTAGGGATGAGTCGGTCGAACGTGTTAACGACCTAAGGTATTCAACCAACATAAGTATTTGACCGACTTAGGGGGACTAGCGACCTAGAGTTGCTGTGTATAGATAGGTCGTTATAGAGTTAGGTCATTGAGTCGTTGGTCAGTTAGGTCGGTCATAAGAGTAAGTTGTTAGGTCGTTTGTATGATGAGTCGTGCCAGGACTTGAGTCGTAAGTCGTTATGGTTAGGTCGCATGAAGGCCTGGGAAGTTAGGTTGTGGACTCGTTTGTGTTAGGTCGGCAAGGAATTGAGTCGGCAGGGTCTTAGGTCGTAGGTTGGCATGCTAGTTGAGTCGGCAGCGACATAAGTTAGGTCGAAGGCTTTGTGTCGTGTCTGGGTTAAGTCGCGTGAGTGCCTTAGTGTTAGGTCGTAGGTCGGGGGTAGTTGAGTCGCTAAGTCGCGACCGACCTAAGGGCTAGGTCGCTAGGTCGTGGACGACTCATGATAAGTCGTGACCGACCTAAAGGGCGACGACCTAAGGGATTTTCAGCCTATAAATAGAGGGGTTTGGCTCACTTTTTGGCACCGGTTTTTGAAGCGACGAAGTGCCGCCGTTTTGGGAACTCGTCTACAACATTTCTTCATCTTCTTTTCTCCACTCCAATCTAGTTCTAACATCCATCCAAGATCGAAGATCGAGATTGAAGATTCGAGCGCCAAAGTTGAAGATCTTCATCCGTTTGAGCTAGATTTCATCGATTGAAGCGAGATATTGCCGGATCAAGCCTTGATCTTCGCTGTCCAGATCTGAAGTGTTTAGTTTTTGAGGTGTTTGAGTGATTTGGTGAGCGGTAGTTATCTCTCACGCGGATCCAAAGGAGTATATTGGATTGGTGGTTTGTTGGAGTGTTGTAGATAGTGATTTTGTGCATTTTCCTTAGATCCAAGTATAGATCCATTGTTTGTGAAGATGTTTACCTATGCAAGTTCATTTATTAAGTTATAGAAACAAAACCCATGTTTTATATTTGATAGATCTATGCTAGAAACTTATGAATCATGCATGTTGGAATTTTTCTCATTTATTTACGAAATTGCCATTATAGTTGATATTTCTTATTAGATCTTGTTTGAATGCTTGAATGTTTGGATGTATGATTGATTTGATTGTTTCAAGTTAGCTTGTAGTTGATTTGGAACAAGAAGGTTGAAGTTGATTCAAAAGCTAAGTGGAAAGGCTCTTGAATGGTGAAAGCTGCCTGTAGCATATGAAGCGGAGGTGGAAGCTCATATGAATGGATTCGAGGATGTGGGATCTTGCCATGGTGTGAGAAGGCAAAGCATGATGTTGATATGGGACTTTGCTATGGTGTGATGAGGCAAGGCATATGTTGAAATGGGACGGGCCATGATGACGTTCCAAGATGAGAGACTTTGCTATGATATGATGAGGCAAGACATATGTTGAGATGGGACGGGTCATGATGACGTTCCAAGCACGGGTCATGACGACGTGCAAAGTTATAACTCGGTGATGCGGTCCGAGTTGGTGTGGATAATGGTTAGCTCGAGAGGCGCTTGAGCTAGTATGGAAATAGTCGTCAAGGAGGATGACTAGGAGGCTAAGATCTCATCGTTGTTGAAGGTTCTAGCATACTCAAAGCAAGGGTACGTTGGAACGGGTCACGATGACGTTCCAAGCGCGGGTCACGATGACGTGCTAGTACTCTGGGCTGATGCGTTCGGCTTAGGCACGGGTCATGATGACGTGCGGAGTTATGTCTAAAACCGGGGTTACCATTAGCCCTTGACAGGTGGTCATTCAATTAACGGTGAAATCGAGGCAAGGATAACAGTGATAGCCAGAGTCATGGATGTTTGGTTGTATCATCATTCGGTCTCAAGAGCGGTGTTTTCTGGGTGCTTATCTGATCTTGGTTTAGGCCTTGGGGGTTTGTATTTAGAGAACATCGACCTTGACTCGAGTGATTATTGCTTACCCTAAATTGTTTGTTATATTATGCTTGCTTCTCCTTAGTGTGTGTCTGGGGGCTATCACTGTAGAAAGAGGTGGAGTGGAATGGTTTGGTTCCTATCCCTTTTATCCCTTATGCTCTTTTGGTATGTTTGGTAGTTAATTTACTGCTCACTAAGACTTTGTCTGACTCAAGGTTTTATGTCTCCTCTTATTACCTTGGGCTGTTCATCCATGTTTGGGATGGGCAGACTAGGTAGCAGGTGACAGGTGCTGTTCTTGGAAATCTACGCTGATGATGACGAAGACGAGCAGGAGGCTTTGCATATTAGTTTTCTCACTATATGTACTGGGTGTTCCGCTGTTGTATCTGATTGAGTGTTATGTAGTGAGGCTTTGATGTATGACGATTCATATGTTTGTATAAAACTTTTATGATGCTTATATGATGATGTTCTGTTCTATGGAGCTTCACTATATTATATTCCTCTATTATATTTTATCCATGCGCTGTGAGTTATACGATAGAGGTTCCGCTGTTTTAATTTACCCTGACTATCGTCCATGGCTTCCTGGCACACCTTTCAGCTCACGATTCCCTTGTTTTGGTGCGGGAGTCATGGGCGGTCGTCACATTTGGTATCGGAGCTTTGGTTAATCGATTTTAGCCAACTCTCGCTGACGTAACTGCGTATGAGAGACGTAATTGTATTTTGATGGATGATTACTATACATAATATAGTGGCTTAGAAGGATTTGAACTCCTTATGCAGTTGTTTCTTAAGGTGTTCTAATCATTCCTTTTTCTAGATACTAAAGATGAGTCGAAGAGGGAGACCAACTGCAAGGGAAGGCCGTGCTACTGAAGGAGCTGTTGATTATGGAACTATGTTTGAAGCGATGATGACTTCGATCATGAGAAGGATACCAGCTTCAGGATCATCAGTAGATGTTGGAGTTCAAGTTCAAGCTCCAAGACCAGTGGATTTTGCTAAGCTTTGCAAGGACTATACTTCTCTTGGAGGAAAAGCTTTCTTGGGGACGGAATCGACCATTGAAGTGCAGAGATGGATTGATGCTTGTCGAAGGATTTTTGGTGATTTGGGAATTGAGGATGCAACCAAGAGGAAGCTTGCATCAAGACAGCTTCAGGGAAGAGCTGCTGATTGGTGGAATTCCATCACCATCGATACTCCAGAGGAAGGGATCACTTGGGAGCAATTCCAAGTCAGATTTGAAGCCAAGTTCATCTCTACGGCTCAGAAATCTGTTTTGTTTAAGAGGTTTGTGGAGCTCAAGCAAGGTGGGAGACCCGTTCTTGAGTATGTTTCTGAGTTTGAAGTTTTGTCCAAGTATGCCAGATCGTATATTGATTCTCCCTACCAGAAGAATGAGAAGTTTGTGACCGGTTTGGACGCTTATCTTGGAAGGCAGTTAGTGGATCATTTGGACGATCCGTTTGAGAAGCTTGTGGAAAAAGCTCTTAGGCATGAGAGTTTGTTTCCCAGGGAAGGTTCTGTTGTTGCTGTAACCAAGGAAGGGTCTAAGCCGCAGCAGGGTGGAAATAAGAAGAGGAAGCAGCAGCAACAGAAGGGAAAGGATGGCCAGAAGAAGTTGAAAGGCGAAGTGACTTGCTACAACTGCCGACAGAAGGGTCATCTCTCCCGGGATTGCAAGAATCCAAAGGTGCAGTTGAAGTGCCACAACTGTGATAGGCTGGGACATATCAAGAAGGACTGTCCAGAACCGAGGAAAGATGGGCAGGTTGTGCAAGCTTATGCTTTGGGAGCTGTGCCGTCGTCTTCAAAAGCTCCTATTGCTGAAGAGAAGGGGAAGAGTGTGGTGGTTCAAGGTACTCTTTCTATTTGTGGTGTTCCAGTTAGAGTGTTGTTTGATACTGGAGCGTCGCACTCTTTTGTTTGTAATGATTTGGTAGGCCGGTTAGGTTTGAAACCGGATATTGTTGATAGGCCATTGGTTATGACTAATCCAGTCGGGGGTTCGACTTGTTTGTGTATGTTATGCCGTGGTCTAGTTGTGTCGAGTCATGATTGCTCGTTTGTCTGTGATTGCTTTGTTCTGAACTTTACGGGGTTCGGAATTATTTTGGGTATGGACTGGCTTAGGAAGTATGCGGCAAGGATTGATTGTGAGAGGCTGGAGGTGACAGTCGGAAATGTGGAAGGGCGAAAGGTTGTGATACGATGTAAGCATGACGAAGGCGTCTTCATGAGCTTCATGTATTCGCTGGTTGTTCCACGGGATGGACTGTCGTCGGTGCCTATTGTGAATGGATTTGAGGACGTCTTTGACGAGGTCAAAGGGTTACCGCCGCATAGGGAGATCGAGTTTCGTATCGATCTAGTTGAGGGAGCCAGACCTGTTGTGATGCCTCTTAGGCGGATGGCGCCTAGGGAGCAGCAAGAGTTGAAGGTGCAAGTTGATGACCTTTTGCAGAAAGGATTCATTCGGCGTAGTGTGTCCGAATGGGGTGCACCAGTTGTGTTCGCAACCAAAGCGGATGGATCGTTGAGGTTGTGTGTTGATTATCGTGAGCTGAATAAGGTGACTAAGAAGAACAAGTATCCATTGCCGAGAATAGATGACTTGTTTGATCAGCTCCACGAGGCGAAGGTGTTTTCTCAAATGGATTTGGCAACGGGATTTCACCAGTTGAGAGTGGCGAAGGATAGTGTGCCGAAGACTGCTTTTAGGACACCATCCGGATTTTATGAGTGGCTGGTAATGCCGTTTGGATTGACTAACGCACCAGCATATTTTGTAGATCTTATGAATAGGGTATTCAGAGATCAGTTGAATAAGTTCGTGCTTGTGTTCGTGGATGATATTTTGGTTTATTCCAAAACTGAGGAAGAGCACAAGACGCACTTGAAGATTGTTTTGGAAATCTTGCGGAAACATCAGCTGAAGGCTAAGTTTTCGAAGTGTCACTTCTGGAAGAGGGAAGTGAGGTTCTTAGGCCATGTTATCTCTGGAAATGGAATAGCGGTTGATCCCGCTAAGGTGGCAGCAATCCAGGATTGGATTAGGCCTAAGAATGCATCTGATGTGAGGAGTTTTCTTGGATTAGCAGGATATTATCGACGGTTTATCAAAGACTTTTCCAAGATAGCTGCACCATTAACAGGATTGACGAAGAAGAACCAAGTGTTCAGATGGGATGACAGGAGTGAGCAAGCTTTCGTAATCCTGAAAGAGCGACTGACGAGTGCTCCTGTTTTGACTATTCCAAGTGGGAATGATGAGATGGTGGTTTACACCGATGCATGCGGTACTGGACTGGGAGCAGTGCTAATGCAGAAGGATAAAGTTGTTGCGTATGCAAGTCGACAACTGAAGCCGCATGAAAGGAATTATCCGACTCATGATTTGGAGTTAGCGGCGATTGTGTTTGCTTTGAAGATGTGGAGACATTACCTATTGGGAGTTCGATTCGAGTTGTTTACAGATCATAAGTCGCTGAAGTATCTGTTCTCCCAAAAGGATTTGAATCTTCGACAGCAACGGTGGCTAGAGTTTCTAGCATCTTATGATTTTGGTATAGCCTATACTCCAGGAAAAGGCAACGCAGTGGCAGATGCGTTGAGTCGAAGACATGCAGGGTTGGGAGCCATGTTTTCGGAATGGAAGAATCTCGAGTATTTGGCTGGATTTGACTTCAGGCCTAGATGTGAATTGGAACCTGAGATGTTGGCAAACTTATCGATAAGACCTACTCTTGTGGAAAGGATTGGCGAGAGCCAAAAGAGAGATGATAAGCTTGTCAAGATTATCTGTGATTTGGAATCCGGATTGGATCCGGAGAAGGATAAGGGATTCGAGGTCGATCGAGAGGGTTGGATTCGAAAGCAAGGACGATTGGTTGTTCCCGATATAGAAGGATTGAGAGATGAAGTTCTGAGGGAAAGTCATCACTCGAAGTTGACGATTCATCCAGGTGGTAATAAGATGTATCGGGATATGAAGAGGACCTACTACTGGGAAGGTATGAAGAAAGATGTTGGAAGTTTTATTTCCAAGTGTATGAACTGCCAGTTGGTGAAAGCCGAGCAGAAGAAGCCCAGTGGATTGCTTCAGCCATTAGAAGTTCCTACATGGAAGTGGGAGCAAGTGTCGATGGATTTTATCGATGGTCTACCTAGGACAAGAGCAGGGAATGAAGGGATTTGGGTCATAGTAGATCGTTTGACCAAGAGTGCAAGGTTCATTCCTGTTCGATCGACTAAGACTGCATCGAAGTTGGCTGAGCTTTATGTTAAGTGGATAGTTCGATTCCATGGTATTCCGAAGAGTATAGTGAGCGATCGAGACCCATTGTTCACTAGTGGATTTTGGAAGAGCTTCCAGGAAGTTTTGGGAACTGAGTTGTGTTTGAGTACAGCTTATCACCCTCAAACAGATGGTCAGACTGAGAGAGTCAACCGAGTTTTGGAAGATCTTCTTAGAGCATGTGTTTTGGACTTCGGAGGATCATGGGAAGATCACCTTCATTTGGTGGAGTTTGCTTATAGTAACAGTTATCAGTCGAGTATTGGTATGGCACCATATGAGGCATTATATGGAAGGCCGTGTAACTCTCCGACATGTTGGTTGGAAACTGGAGAAAAGCTGATACTTGGGCCAGAGATGATTCGACAGACTTCAGATTTTATAGAGATCATTCGACAACGAATGAAGGCAGCCTAAGATCGTCAGAAAAGTTATGCCGATAATCGTCGAAAGGATTTAGAATTCGACGTAGGTGATATGGTTTTTGTGAAGATTTCTCCATTGAAGAATGTTATTAGATTCGGGAAGAAAAGGAAGTTGACTCCGAGATTTGTTGGACCATTCCCGATTATCGAGCAAATTGGAAAGCTCGCTTATAGATTGGAGTTACCGGAAAAGATGGCGGGTGTGCACAATGTGTTTCATGTGTCTTATCTACGGAAGTATGTGCATGACTCAAATACGGTGGTTTCTGCTGATAGCTGTGAAGATTTGGAGGTTGATCCAGTTGTTAGAAGACCTCGTAAGCCGCTTCGTGTTGTTGAAACCGACACGAAACAGCTTAGGAGGAAGACGATTACGTTGCTCAAGATACAATGGAGTGACGATGTTAACGACTGTACATGGGAGGAGGAAGAGAGGATGAAGGCAGCTCATCCCGAACTCTTCGAGGTATGGCCCTAAAGTGTCGTGACATCTCATGAATTTGTAGCTTGTTCTAAGTCTTAGAATTCTGCATGCTAGGCTAGAATTGGATGCATGGTTTGCCGGTTGCTATGGATGATAGGCATGCGGAATAATTTTGATTGCTGTTGATTGCTTGGAATTTCGGGGGCGAAATTCCTAAGGGGGAGAGAATGTAACGACCCGTATTTTTACGTATCGATAGATCGTAGAATTTACAGGTCGTTAGTGCTGTTTGTGTTGTCTCTAGCCTAAGTCGTATGGAGAATAACTCGTGTGTTAAGTGTTGAGTCGTGACCGACTCATAGGTTAGGTTGTGTACGAGTTACGACTCATAGGATGGTCGGCTTATAGGGTTTAACCGACTTAAGGATGCGACCGACCTAAAGGTTAGACGACTTAGAGTGTGACCAAGATAGGATATGACTGACCTAAGAGAGTTGACCAACTTAGTGTCTTAGGTCGTGTGAGGAAAATGAGCGACCTAGGGATGAGTCGGTCAAACGTGTTAACGACCTAAGGTATTCAACCAACATAAGTATTTGACCGACTTAGGGGGACTAGCGACCTAGAGTTGCTGTGTATAGATAGGTCGTTATAGAGTTAGGTCATTGAGTCGTTGGTCAGTTAGGTCGGTCATAAGAGTAAGTTGTTAGGTCGTTTGTATGATGAGTCGTGCCAGGACTTGAGTCGTAAGTCGTTATGGTTAGGTCGCATGAAGGCCTGGGAAGTTAGGTTGTGGACTCGTTTGTGTTAGGTCGGCAAGGAATTGAGTCGGCAGGGTCTTAGGTCGTAGGTTGGCATGCTAGTTGAGTCGGCAGCGACATAAGTTAGGTCGAAGGCTTTGTGTCGTGTCTGGGTTAAGTCGCGTGAGTGCCTTAGTGTTAGGTCGTAGGTCGGGGGTAGTTGAGTCGCTAAGTCGCGACCGACCTAAGGGCTAGGTCGCTAGGTCGTGGACGACTCATGATAAGTCGTGACCGACCTAAAGGGCGACGACCTAAGGGATTTTCAGCCTATAAATAGAGGGGTTTGGCTCACTTTTTGGCACCGGTTTTTGAAGCGACGAAGTGCCGCCGTTTTGGGAACTCGTCTACAACATTTCTTCATCTTCTTTTCTCCACTCCAATCTAGTTCTAACATCCATCCAAGATCGAAGATCGAAATTGAAGATTCGAGCGCCAAAGTTGAAGATCTTCATCCGTTTGAGCTAGATTTCATCGATTGAAGCGAGATATTGCCGGATCAAGCCTTGATCTTCGCTGTCCAGATCTGAAGTGTTTAGTTTTTGAGGTGTTTGAGTGATTTGGTGAGTGGTAGTTATCTCTCACGCGGATCCAAAGGAGTATATTGGATTGGTGGTTTGTTGGAGTGTTGTAGATAGTGATTTTGTGCATTTTCCTTAGATCCAAGTATAGATCCATTGTTTGTGAAGATGTTTACCTATGCAAGTTCATTTATTAAGTTATAGAAACAAAACCCATGTTTTATATTTGATAGATCTATGCTAGAAACTTATGAATCATGCATGTTGGAATTTTTCTCATTTATTTACGAAATTGCCATTATAGTTGATATTTCTTATTAGATCTTGTTTGAATGCTTGAATGTTTGGATGTATGATTGATTTGATTGTTTCAAGTTAGCTTGTAGTTGATTTGGAACAAGAAGGTTGAAGTTGATTCAAAAGCTAAGTGGAAAGGCTCTTGAATGGTGAAAGCTGCATGTAGCATATGAAGCGGAGGTGGAAGCTCATATGAATGGATTCGAGGATGTGGGATCTTGCCATGGTGTGAGAAGGCAAAGCATGATGTTGATATGGGACTTTGCTATGGTGTGATGAGGCAAGGCATATGTTGAAATGGGACGGGCCATGATGACGTTCCAAGATGAGAGACTTTGCTATGATATGATGAGGCAAGACATATGTTGAGATGGGACGGGTCATGATGACGTTCCAAGCACGGGTCATGACGACGTGCAAAGTTATAACTCGGTGATGCGGTCCGAGTTGGTGTGGATAATGGTTAGCTCGAGAGGCGCTTGAGCTAGTATGGAAATAGTCGTCAAGGAGGATGACTAGGAGGCTAAGATCTCATCGTTGTTGAAGGTTCTAGCATACTCAAAGCAAGGGTACGTTGGAACAGGTCACGATGACGTTCCAAGCACGGGTCACGATGACGTGCTAGTACTCTGGGCTGATGCGTTCGGCTTAGGCACGGGTCATGATGACGTGCGGAGTTATGTCTAAAACCGGGGTTACCATTAGCCCTTGACAGGTGGTCATTCAATTAACGGTGAAATCGAGGCAAGGATAACAGTGATAGCCAGAGTCATGGATGTTTGGTTGTATCATCATTCGGTCTCAAGAGCGGTGTTTTCTGGGTGCTTATCTGATCTTGGTTTAGGCCTTGGGGGTTTGTATTTAGAGAACATCGACCTTGACTCGAGTGATTATTGCTTACCCTAAATTGTTTGTTATATTATGCTTGCTTCTCCTTAGTGTGTGTCTGGGGGCTATCACTGTAGAAAGAGGTGGAGTGGAATGGTTTGGTTCCTATCCCTTTTATCCCTTATGCTCTTTTGGTATGTTTGGTAGTTAATTTACTGCTCACTAAGACTTTGTCTGACTCAAGGTTTTATGTCTCCTCTTATTACCTTGGGCTGTTCATCCATGTTTGGGATGGGCAGACTAGGTAGCAGGTGACAGGTGCTGTTCTTGGAAATCTACGCTGATGATGACGAAGACGAGCAGGAGGCTTTGCATATTAGTTTTCTCACTATATGTACTGGGTGTTCCGCTGTTGTATCTGATTGAGTGTTATGTAGTGAGGCTTTGATGTATGACGATTCATATGTTTGTATAAAACTTTTATGATGCTTATATGATGATGTTCTGTTCTATGGAGCTTCACTATATTATATTCCTCTATTATATTTTATCCATGTGCTGTGAGTTATACGATAGAGGTTCCGCTGTTTTAATTTACCCTGACTATCGTCCATGGCTTCCTGGCACACCTTTCAGCTCACGATTCCCTTGTTTTGGTGCGGGAGTCATGGGCGGTCGTCACACATGTCTGACCCGAAGATTATTTCTCTTTTTCTTAAACCTTGGGTACTCATCCTTGATTTAAGCTTTATCTTCTTCTAGGTTTCCTAGTGGTGGCCGACCTCTTATGTTTTTTTTGTAAGAATGAACGTGTAAAATGAATGTATGCAAGGGTCTAAGGTATAAGGATATTACTTATTCCTATATTGCCCTTGTCTATTTACCCTAACTTAATTCATTTTAATTCCCTTAGTTTATTTATTTAATAGGCACAGCTACCCTCTAAATTCACAAATCTCATTCCTCTAATAATTACATTATTTTATTTAACTAATTGAATATCCTAAATAAGGTTACTAAAAATTAAGGTCGTTCCGATAGCGACAGTCGCTATAAATGCAGTTTGTGAAAAACAAATTCTTTTTGAAATTAAAATTTGTTTTCATCATAAGTATAGTTTGAAATGTGTTTTCAAACATATTTTAAGAATTTTAAATAATAATAATTATTATTTATTTATATATTTAACGATTATCTAAGTAATGAATAAAGTTATGGTAATTATTACTTAAGTATAAATTAAGTAAGTTAACTAGTTAAAAAAATTTAAAAATTAATTAAAAATTAATTAATTATATAAGTATTAATTATTATTTTTAATTGTTAAAGGTTAATTATTGTTATTATTTATTTATTTATAAAAGGTTTTATTAGTAATTAATTACTAATCAAGTTAAATGTAAGTTAAGATTTAATTAAAACTTAATTATGATTTTATTATATTAAATCAAAATTTAATTTATTATTAAGTTTTAATTAGGGATTATTTAATTAATTAATTGAGATTAATTAATATTTAATTATTATTTAAATGTTTAAATTATTATTTAATAAACTATTAAAAATTAATTATAGTTTAGCTATTTATTTAAAGGTTAACTATTATTATATTATTTATTTAAGGATAATTGTATTTCAAATATTTATTTAATATTTTATTACTAATTAATTATTATTAAAAATAAAGAGTTTAAAATGTTACTTAATTTTCAAATAAAGGTTTTAAAGTTTTAAACCACTTTATTTCTAAAGATCAATTTTGTTTTTAAAGCAAACTCTCTTTTAAAGAATGTTTTAAATCTAAGGTATTTCTTTGTCGATTACCCTTAAGTAACCTTAAATGAATATGAAATCCAATGACATCTGTTTAGCAGAATAAATCACCATTCTGCTAATTAATTTGTATATGACATTTATTTGGTAGAATAAATCACATTTCTACCATAATTCACCAAGTAGGTTATGTGTTGACATCTTTTAGGTGGAATAAAAATCCATTATACTATTATATTAACTTGGACATATGTTTAGCAGAACGAATCCATGTTTGCTATTATAGTAACTCATACCTTTGCCTATATGTGATTGGTTGTTATGTGTAGTTTCCTTTTACATATTTGCTTGTTATAAATACTCATGTTATGACTTGGATAAGTTAACTCAATTAAACAAACCATTGTAGTCATTGATCCTCTTTCTGAATTTTATGAAGTCAAATATTTCATTTTTCCTTTTTGATAACGGTTTAAAGTTTATTACATTTTAAAATATTTAAGGGATAATTAAGAAATTATTTTATTAAGGTGTTTGAAGTAATTTGTTACTTTTTGAATGATTGTTTAAAATCATTGTTTTGCTATTGTGGTTTAAAGAATAATCAATTGAAAAAGTTTTAAATAATAACTCATTTATTTAAAGGCGTTTTAAATAATTGATTTTATTAAGGGAACTTTATGGATTAAGTTTTATTAAAGAAGTTCTGTTTTAAATAAGGGTAATTTGTAAAAGAGTTTTTATAAATGATCTAGATATTCATAAAAGAGTTTTTATATATGATTTTGGATATTTATAAAAAAAATTCTATAAAATTATTTTAGAGATTTGTAAAGATTATATAAATGGTTTTGATATTATAAAAGAGTTTTGTAAATTAATATGGTGGTTTATAAAGAGTTTTGTAACTGGGTTTGGAATTTAAGTAAAGGAGATTTCATAAACAAAAGAGATTTGTTAAAAGGATTTTTGAAGGAAATTTATAAAATAATTTGAGATTTGATTTCCTTTAATTCACCTTCTTAATTCTGGTGGTCCGGATGTTCATTCCATACTTAACACTGAAGGAATATTGTTTGAGGTTATCTATATCTCTAATTTAAATAACATTTTATTTTGATCCTTTGATATGACTTGTAAATGAGAAATTTTTCACAAATGTTTTGTCAATATACTTATATCAGTGAGATAAGTATATGGATGTTTTTAACAAACACTTTTGAAAAGAGATTTTAATTAATGAAAGATTTATTCAAAATAAGGCTTAGTGGTTGTTACGAGTAATTAAATAAATGAATTGTTGATATTTGATTATTTGATAGTTAAATAATCGAGCATTAAATTTTGACCTATTTTGACTTAGGAAGTACGATTGTATATTCGAGTTCTCCGATAAGGACTCGAATACTTGTTGCATAATTCCAAAGAATCAGAATTGTGTTAGCCAGAAATTATTGCTTAGCTTGAATACATCGGTTTCCAGATTTATCCGAACCACTCCAAACTAATAACGTTCGTGATGAAGTATGATATGAGCTATAGTATTCTTCTCGAGGGTGATTCTAAAATGGAAGATAGCAAAGTTTGAATGTTTTGTTCGATCCCGAAATAATTTTTATGGATGAATGCTGGCATTGCATCTCTGCCCGAAGGGCAGTTTTAGCATTCCAAAATAGTATGTTAGTAGAAGAGGTAAAAGCATAGCCTCAAGGCTCATAACCCGGAAGAATGGCTAAAATAATGCATCGGAGCCATGTGGTTAGCTACCATTAGGAGCCGTCATCCCATTCTAAATTGTCCCTTAGAGTTTCTTTGCATGCAGACATCGGGAAGGTAAAGTAAAGCAGCCTCGGTGTCAAAAGGGGTGAGGTAATCCGGCTTTTCATGTTAAAGGGCAGTCCAGCTCTATGTAGAAGAGGGGCATATGCATCTGTAGCCTTCAAGTACACTTTCTATAGGTGTGCATCGAAAGGTAGTCCCTTACCTAGCCACTGTTGGAACCCATTCTCCAATATGAACCTTTACAGAGTTAGATGTGCCTAACTATGTTGAAATGTGAGATGCAAGCATTTCAGCTATATTCCATATTTATTTTGAACCTAGACATTATGGTAATATCATTGGATTTTTATAATAAATATTTTAGTTATCGTAAGATAAAAATCCGTTTGTCTTTATGGGCGGCGTGGTCTTATGAAATGCTTTTTATTTTGAAAGGTTTTCCAAATATAGGAATCTACATGATTTGTTTTGAGCTCTTCTCACGCTGGTTTTACCAGACTAAACCGGGCATTGTTTTCTATAACGCTTAAGCCAGCCCAAACATATTTTTCAGATTTAGCTGAATCCTTTGGAGCTTTCAAGAGACGAGCTGGATTCTCTAAAAACTGATAATATGCACGAGTGTATGTGGTAGACGTAGTTCCTCATCGAGCTCTAGTCAAGATTGGAGGAATAAGAGGTATGGAAACATTCTACTATCTATCAAATTGTCTTAATAACCGATTTGGACGATATGGCTCGACGATGATGAGAAAAAGAATATAGCCACTATCCAAGCAATTTTAGGGAAAAAGATGAAAATCAAAAGCAAAGATATACAGGTCGAATATAACCTGAAAAATATACATGATAATAACATGGATGAGATAAAATAAATTACGGTACGTATATTACAAACTGAATAAAAGTTAATACATAACCATGCTGAATATTATGAAGAAAAATACGAATATTTCTGATATATAAACTATTGTCAGAAGAAAAATTCCAACGTGCAGCATGAGGTAAATTTTCATTATAAAGTATGGTCGAAGGATGAAAACAAGGAAAGTGCTCAGATATCCAATCCTCTGATAAGCATAGAAAACCAGCAATCTATTTCACACCACTACAACTAGCTAATCCATGTTGTCTATTGTAACAACCCACTATTTTGAACCATTCAAATCGACAATAATCCACACATGTCAGACTAGAATTGCTCAAAACAAAAGATTGTTATTTATATTTCATAAAACTTAGCATATACAGTAAATAAATCAATCATAAAATCATAGACACAGAGTAATACAACAAGATGCAGCAGAATAGATAAATAGTAGTTCATGAAGCTACTATAGAAACATCAGAGTTTAAAACAAAATACAACAGAAATCCCAAATACAAGAAGTCTCTAATACATAAGCAAATAACAAGTCTGAACATAAATAACTAGAATAACTAAAAAAGCTGAATATATGAAAGATAGATCTCCAAGCAAAGCTCCAAGCTCCAAAGGTGAGTCTTAAATGCTGTGATTCTCAGGCTGACCCGAGCATATAGCAAAACACTCGAGTTAGTACTAACATTCTTATGCAAATAAATCAACTCAAATGAAATGTCTAAATGAAATGCAATATAACTTAAAAGGATGTTTGGGATTCCATCCTTTAAGGATCCGTCAAACTATCTATATATGTAGTACAATACGCTACATAGATAATGTCTACAGTAAAGTAAAATATTAAAATAGCATTAAGGCATTACCTATATCCCCCTTAACACATTTTTATATAAATTCCATAGTCTATACAGTATGGTAATTCCTCCATAAAATGGAGGGCTATCAGTGGGCGCTCATAGTGTACGGCACAAACCAAACTCTTATCGGGATTGATAAGGCATATGACAAGGCACGCGAGGCAATGCGCAGGATAGGTACTACCGTTTTGCGAATCCGAACTGGTGGTAATGCATAGCAGCTACAACCGCCCACCCCGAGACACATTCCCATAATCAATGGCATGCACACCAAAATCAAATCATAAAAGTAATATATATGGTTTCGAAGAAGCATGCTCGATCGGAGGTGCGACCTTACTTGGACCGGCATGGCCCCTGTTTTAGTCATATCAAGCTGACCCGAGGGGGTCAGGGATGCGTTCATACCTCATACAGCCACGTTCGCGAAACCGTCCTACTTCGTTCTAGATTCTCCACCACATGCACAGTTGTTAAAGTGGTATTCGATATTGACAGAGAGTATGACAATGTCCGATTCCGGTCTCTTTAATAACCAAACACTTATTTCATACCGTGGTCATTTTATAAAATCTCTTTTATAAAATTTAAATATAATCTCAAATTACAAATTTTAAATCAAAATCAAAAATTAAATATCTAACTTAAAGTATAATTAATTTTGACACTATTCACTTAACCACTTTTAATCAAAATCCAGCTATAAAGCCATATCCTTTAATATCTCAAATCGATAAGTTTCAAATCAATTTTTATTTAAATACAATTCTTAAACAATTAAATTACGAATCAAGTTCAATTTATCTTTCCAACCTGTTTATTTAAAGTTATAACAAAATCTAATTTCAAAATATTAATATAAATTTCAAATAAATATTTTAAACATAATTTATATATATTAGTTAAATTAATTTTATTAAATTGCATTTTATTTTATTAAAATCTTATTAAATTAAATCTTATTATTAATTTTATTTTTATGTTAGACCTTATTTTATATATTTAAAAATAATAAAATTATAAGTAAAATCTTAAATTTTACATTTTTCAAAACTTAACTCATAAATTTAAAATTTTCAAAACATATAATTTAAAAATCTAAATTTTATACACATATTAAAATAAAAATAAAATGTTTATATTATATTTTAATATCAAAACACATATATTTTTCTCAAAGATTTGGAATCATTTAAAAATAGGCCAACGGTGTCCGTATATAATTTTCTAATCATATGGTCAAGCGATATGCATAATCCGTAATAATTCAAAATTTACGGCTATATATCATTTCAACTCGTAATCCCAAATTTCAAAATCAATAAAATCGCTTGGGTTTATCATTTCAACCCATAACGATTTTCTCTAATCTATAAGATTATTCAGGTACGTATCATTTCAAGCCATAGGGATTTCCTAAACTAACCGAGAACTTGCAGTATGAGAACAATAGAATAATAATACAAAATGACATACATATCAATAGAAAGCATATATCATAATTAACAATTAAAATATAATATATATATATATATATACATATAACATGTTATGGTGTCATATGTCAATTAACATAGGTGAACAAATGCAAATAATAACATGTCATGCTTAACGATTAAATTTCCAACCAATTCATATTTGAACAACATATTTCAACCGTCATTTCATGCGAAATAAATTTACTAAACATAAGAATATCAATCGTGAGTGATCGCTCACCTTTTGAGGCTAGAGAAACAATGAAAATAAGCAAATGGACACGGATAAGTAAGCGGGACAACGACAAGCCAAAGAGCTACTGCAATACGGACTCGAAGAGCGGCAAGGCAAAGAAAACGAACGATAATTCGATAAAAACAATATATATATAATATGTTTGTTTTTCTTTTTTTTATAAAATGAAGAAAAGGGAAAAGAGGAGAACAAAGTGGGTCCGGCCATGGTGTTGAATTGCTGGCCAAGGGTGATTGGGTTAGAGGTGTGGCCGACTATGGTATGAAGGCTGTGGGGAAAAGGATGGGTCACGGCCAGGGTTGGAGGATGGTGCAGCAGGCCGTGGATTTTATCAGGTTGATGGATGTGTTCGAGTTAAGGGCTAGAGGATGGTGCTCGGCTCGATGGAAGGATGGGTTCGGGTTTAAGGGTGTTGGCCGGTTGGGTTGACTGGTGATGCGTAGGAGGTGGAGCACGACTTAGGAAGGGATGGGTGGTACAGATCGGCTGCTTGTTGGGTGCGGTGGCTGAAGGGAAGATGGCAGAACGAAAGGCGGAAGAGGCGGAGGGGATATGAGGCGTGGGTTCAAGCGGTACAAGGGAGGAGAAGAATGGATGAGCATGAGCAGGGTTTAGGGAATATATAACCTTTGCTTCATATTTTTTCTTATAAAATTGCAAGCACAGAAATGAAAATGGGGAGAAGAGAATGAAAATGGAACGAACAAGAATTATATTGAAATGGTAGGAATAACAAAAGTCGGGTAAGTTGAATATGGAAATATTAAAAGTTAATGGCTATGGTTTCTTACGGTAGATAAACGAAAGGACACAGGAAACCAAAAGGCTCAAAATGGGCACAGTCGCATATTTCGCCATGCATCGGACGTTGAAATATACAAATGAATATACTGCGGAGATCAATGCAATGAGACGAACAACATGGTACACAGATACAAGTGACTACCTATCAAAACTGCATTTTCGCTGCTAAAAATGCTGCTAAACTACCGAAAATAAGATAAACGGGGCTAGAGCAATCTAAATTTGACGAAACGAATTAGGACGTTTTACTCAGAAAATGTTCTACAATTTTCTTTTATAAAAATATTAAAATTTCAAAAATATTTTATTTCCATCGAATTTTTAACTGATTTCTAATTAAAATTTTCACAACTGAACAAACATACATATTTTCCGATGAAAATCTGCCACTTGCTATGTTTAAATAGACATATTTCAAATATCAAATTTTCATTGCGAAAATTTTATTGTGTATTTTCACGAAAAATTTAGTTAATTACGCTATTTAAATCGTTAAAATTTTGTGTCATTAAATCTTTACAGAAACGCAAGTGCCACGGAATCCCAAGAATATGTATTCACCTGATCCAATTCTTTTAGTGGTTCTAAAAGGCTTAATTGCACACGGGATTTGCTTTTATCCGCAAACAAAGTATGATCAAGCAAGTATAGAAGATAAGCTCGAGCAACACATCTGCTTGCTCTTTCATTCCACTCATCATTTACATTTTCGAACTTCTCGTACAACATCGAGAGACTTAATTTATACCCTACCCTTTCGTTCATCTCAATTCTAGCTTCTTCTTTACTAATGCCTGGATATTTAGTAGCAATGCTTACTGCTTGTTCCATATCAAAGGAACGGCTTTTAAAAGGTTTGCCTTGTATCGAAATGTGTAACAAGGAAGATACATCGTCTAGTGTAATGGTAATCTCACCAAATGGCATATGACATGTATTTGTCTCTGGATACCAAGTTCCACAACAGCATATACAAGATTTTTATTCACGCTCTTATAACATGTGTTAACAATAAAAAAAAGACCAAAAGATTCTATAAGAATTATGAAAATTGAATCCTTTTTTGGTATCTTCCTTTCTAAAATCTTGTATGAATGATTGACCCATGTAAGCGCCGATCGTTCCTATATGCAAAAATTTAAGTTTATGTTTATTTCCATTATCAACTTGACCAATTTATTATAAATAGTACATGACAAATCAAGAGAATTAAAATAAAGTTAAACACCTCGCATTTCCACCTTACCGAAGCGATGTGAGTATCATAATCTTTGATAATATCATTGTATTGTGGACCACCATTTCCATTGGTTTCTTTCGTGTTATCATCCTCTATCTCAGCATCATATTCACTTTCCTCTTCACCCAACTCCTCATCATTGTCATCTTCCTCCTCATTGTCATCCTCCTTCGCATTGTCATCTTCGGCACCATTATCATCTTCCTTGATTTTGTAATCTTCCTCCACAGTCTCTTCATCAACATTTTCTTTATCGTGTGTTCCTACGTTCTCTTCAATTTCACTTGATTAGCTTTGTCTCATTAAAACTCTTCTCCGTCTTGTCGAAGCCATCATTCTACTACGAGTAGAAGTACCCATCTACAAAAACATACATAACAAACATTGCTCACAGACATAACAAATTGTTTGAAAAAAGTGATTTTAAAGAAAAACATAATTTTTGTTTACCACATAGAGAGACCGCGCGGTAAAAATACAAATCGCACAGAAGCACCATGGGGTATGTATTTTAATCATACGGTCCCTCTACATAGTAAAAATACATGCCATGATGTCTAAAAGCATGGTATGTATTTAAACCATGCAGTAGGACCGCGTGGTAATCTGAATTCCTATTTTTTTTTAAATTCACGAGCACAAATCATGATCGACATACCTCAAATTCGTGGTGTCGATGATCTTTTTGTGACTACGTTAGCTGATGATCCCTTGTCTTGCTTGCTAGCGTGCGTAGGTTATTGAGGGTCAAGGTGTACATGATTGAGTGGATTTTTGTGCTAGGGTATTCTATGTGTTATTGAAGGTGATTGTGGCGACAAAGATGCTTGCTAGGGTTTTCTATAGGTGAGTTGTGTGCGTGAATGAGTAAGGGTAGAGTTGGAGGAAAACAAAAGATAGGGGGACTACTAAGTATAAACTTAGGTATACAATTTTTTTTCAAAAAAAATGGAGGCTCCTAAGCAAATTTTTACGTTTAAACAGAATCAACCAAAAAGAATAGCACAAACATGTCAACAAATATCTACGGATGTGGACAGTGATCGGATGTACATACGCGAATACAGACGGATATTGAATAGCTATCATGTCCGCTAATGATAGATAAATCTAGAGACATAAACGGAAATTTTTTATTTCCACTATTTTATTTTTCAATCCCATTGTTTGTAAAGGTGTGGAAAATAAACAAATAGTTTAGAGTGATTACTATGCATTAAACACATATAATATAAACCACTAACTTAATAAAATAATAAATGCATATCTTTAATTGTACTAAAATACACATAATATTAACTATAATGTTGACAAAAAATGAACGAAGAATTTTCGCATGAGGATGCATCATATCTACATTCATACATGTTTTTTAGATATTGGATGTTTATCCACTTCTTGGATATAGATGTGAATGGATTACAGATTTTCGAATATCCATTAACAGGCTTATAGTAACATAGTAGGTCCATCAAAATAGCATGAAATCACTACAGAGGCCTGCCATTTTAATCTAAAGTGTTAATGGAATACTAAGGACATCGATTTTTTTACTTTTGGTAGGGTTGAATTTTTGTTTGCCACTCATAACATTTTTAAAAATGTCTCCACTTAACAAATTTTGAAGTTATTTTAACAGTGCCATTTGTATTTCTTCGTTTGAAGCTAAAAGAATATTAACTATTTTACCCTCAGATAACATTCTGTTGGGTGTATGTGGTTCTTTATATAACCTGGCAAAAATGTTGAGTAATTGTTTGTTGCGATAGATGTTACTATTTAGGTTGCATTTGTTTTTTTGTTGAACGTTGAATTATGAATGTTGAATTCTAGATGCAAAATAGGAAAAAGTTTTTTTTTCATTTTTTGCGCCTACTTAATTAAGGAATTACAAAATAAGATATGTTTTCAACTCATATACAAAGCATCCTAAACAATTGGAAAATGTGAAAGAAATATCTTAAAGATCCAAACACCAACAGCAAAGTCCTATATTAAAACAATGGACATTTTGTTAAACATCCTTCGTAAGTTTCATAAATTCATTTTTGCCATTTCATGATAAAAGTTTTACGAAATTCATGTAATTATTTTCAATGAAAATATGTAGTTTGTACTGTAAATTATATTTGCAATCTACACTTCTAACATTTATTTACAAAAATTTATAGTTTGAACTGCAAATTTGTAGTATCTGCTACAAATATTTGCTATTTTAACCATAAAAACCGCGGTATTGACTGTGCATTCTCATTGAAAATAAGTACATGAGTGCCATTAAACAGGTTTTAAGAAGTGTTTTTAGTATTAAGTTCGAAAATAAGGGGTGGATCTAATTTCAGTAAAAACTATTTATTATTATGTAATATAATTACATATTTTCGTTATAATTACCACTAACTGGAAGTAGCTGGCAATTTGATCGTGCAGATTATCATGGAAGCTGGTGATAAAGCCACTAGTAAGTATGATTTTGAAATTTTTTATGTGCATAATTCTCATCCCATCTTTCATTATATTCTACCAGTAATATTGTTTTAAGAATCTTTCTTAAGAGATGTTCTATATCCTTGGTGGTTGATTTTCCTAACATAAATCAAGAAATTACTTTCCTATTTCAGAGTTCTTTAAGAAAGCAATCTTGACATAGACTAATATTTTTAATCATGTACCAATGAATGTAAGCTCCGAAGCTATTAGATTGCAAACATGGAAATGTCTTGTCTATGATAATGTCACATATGCATGTACGTAAACACTGTGCATATGCAATATATATATATATATATATATATATATATATATATATATATTATATTAATAATATGCATATGCATTCGGTTTTGAGAACAGAATTATCCAAATGATCTCTAAATAATAATAAAAGAGCCTTAACTAAAACATATCTCTAAAGCTACTATACACTCAAGTCTCAATTTAGTAGAATATTTGTAGTGAATTTAGTTTTTAGTTTGAGCGGAAGCGAATTATTTGATCAGGATCTAGTACTGCCTATTTAGATACCAATGACACTTAAAAAATATTATGCAGTCTCACAGAAATAATAACATAAATAAGAGACACAAAAGATTTAACGTGGTTCGAATATGAATATCCTACGTCCATAGAGACCCAACAATTCTTTTATTTCACTAAAGAAAAGAGTACAAAAGAGAGGGAAGAATAATGGTGGATACTCTCACACACTTACTTGCATATGAAGATGAAATTCCTTCATTTAATAGACTTGATAATGAAGGGTTGCTTGGAGATTAAGAAAATCAATTTCTTGATTATCCAAATATCTTTCCAAATTGCATGATTTGATTTTAGTACAAATAGATGGCGTGCTCTTAGTTTTCATATCTTTCCTTTGATTGATTTATTCTCCATGCCTAATCATTTATTTCTTCATACAGCAAATATATTGACTAATTAATTGATTGACTAATTAATTAGTTTCCTTCAGAATATCCTTCCATATACCAGCAAAATTAATTGATTTGAATGAATCAATTTCTTTCCTCCTTAACAAATATTTGAATCATCCAAATTTAACACTCCACCTTGATTCAAATACAACAATCTCTCTTCACCACCTTATCAAGCAATCGACATAAAGTTGTTAGGTCTAGCGCCCCATGGCGCCCAAGTAACAGGTATTAAACCGATCAAATTTGAGCAATGCTCAAACTTGTCCTTCGGAAGTGACTTAGTCATCATATCTGAAGGATTATCCAAAGTACTCACTTTCAGCAATTTGATCATGCTTCGTTCTTCCTCAAGCATAAGAAAGAAACCTCTAACATTGATATGCTTCGTCCGTGAACTATAAGTTTGATTCTTTACAAGATGAATCGCGCTCTGACTGTCTAAAAATAGCTCTATTGTCCGTCGCACCATTGAAAGATCATCCAACAACTGAAGTAAGTATAATCCTTCCTTCGTTGCTTCCACAATCGATATCAACTCTGCTTCGGTAGTCAATAAAGCTATGATAGATTGTAGCTTTGATCTCCATGAAATCGAGCCTATGCCAAGTTTAAAAACATAGCCCGACACTGACTTCCTAGCATTTCTATCCCCAACATAATCAGAATCACAGTATCCTCTAAGAAAGATGTCACCATCCACTCCACCATATAACAAGCCCACCGAAGAAGTACCTCGAAGACATCTAAGAATACATTTCACAGCTTGCCAATGTTCTTTGCTAGGGATAGACTATATCGACTCACAACACCCACTGGATGAGCCAAATCCGGTCTTATGCACACCATCGCATACATAAGAATACCAACAGTACTAGAATAAGGTATATCATACATATACCTCTTGTCTTCTTCCAATAAGGGAGATAAGTCTTTTGACAACTTAAAATGAGAGCCTAATAGAGTGTCAACCGGTTTAGCTTTCTCCATTCCAAATCGAGCGAGGACCTTCTCGATGTACTGCGCTTGAGTGAGCCTTAACTCTCTCCGCTTCCTATCCCTGCTTATCTCCATACCCAATATTCTTGTGCTTTTCCCAAATCCTTTATGTCAAACTCTCTACTGAGATCCTCAATTCCTTAATTCTGACCATACTCCGAGATGCAATCAGCATATCATCAACATATAAGAACAAATAAATCATATCACCATCACATCTTCTAAAATAAACATGCTGGTCTTTAAAACTTCTGGAGTATCCCTGTGAAAGCATAAACTTATCAAACCTCTTATACCATAGTCTAGGAGACTGCTTCAGTCCATACAGAGATTTGTTGAGTTTACAAACATAGTCTGGTCTGTTACTATTAATGAACCCTTCCGGCTGCTTTAAATAAATCTCCTCATCCAAATCACCATGCAAGAATGCAGTTTTTGACATCTAGTTGCTCTAATTCCATATCATAATAAGCAACTAATGCCAAAAGAATACCAATAGAAGTATGCCTAACCACTAGAGAAAGATATCATGATACTCTACTCCCGTCTTTTGAACATACCCCTTTGCGACTAACCTTGCCTTGTATCTGAGATTACCATTTTCACCGTCTTTCACTCTATAGATCCACTTACTTCCAATACCTCTCTTGTTGGTGGGAAGAGGCACCAAATCCCAAGTATGATTTCTCTGCAATGATTCAATGTCCTCCTCCATAGCAACTAACCAACTGGAACTATTAACTGATGCGATAGCTTCTCTATAGTCACAGGCCTCATCATGACAACATTCAAAGCATATGTTGCCATGTCATCGAAGTTAATATATTTGATGCTCAATCCAACAAACTCATCAAGCCACTTAGGCTTTCTTCATTGTCTGACATGCCTAAGTTGTGAATGAGCTCCACCTTGAGTTTGATCCTTTGTACCAACATCGCTATTATCCTCATCAACCACGGTGTCATCGGAAACACCATTTGAAGGTCTATGGAAAGAATCAACAGATGACTTGCTTTGTGTCTGGTATTCTTCACATGTCCTCTCATTGTCATCCGATGAGGAAGGCTCCACCTTCAACATAGCATTCTCATCAAAAGTCACATGCCTGCTCAGAACGATATTCTTGCTAATATGACACCACAACCTATATCCCTTCACTCCTCTCCTATAACCTAGAAAAATGCACTTGCGAGCTCTAGGTTCTAGCTTCCCTTTGCTCTCATGCACATAAGCTGGGCAACCAAACACTCTTAGAAATGAATAGCTAACAGACTCTCCTTTCCATAATTCTTTTGGGATCTTCGTATCTATGGCAGTAGAAGGTGTGCGGTTGATGAGGAAAGCCACCATAGATAAAGCTTCAGCCAAATTGGGCTTCTTCAATTTAGCAGTCAGTCTAAGGCATCTTGTTCCTTTCACTAATGTCTGATTCATCCTTTCTGCAACTTCGTTAGACTGGGGGTTGCCTGGTGTAGTGTAATGCCTCTTAATGCTTTCAGACTCACAATAACCGATGAATTCCTGTGATACAAATTCACCGCCATTATCTGAATGGAGAACTTTCAATTTCTTCCCTGACTGCTTCTCAACCATAGATTTTCACTTTCAAAACTTGGGAAAGGTTTCACTCTTTGACTGAAGAAAGTATACCTATACTTTACAAGAGAAATCATCTATAAATAAATAAAATATCTGGCCCCACCTAAAGACTGACAAGGGGAGGGACCCCAGAC
This sequence comes from Allium cepa, assembly GCA_030765085.1. Lineage (NCBI taxonomy): Eukaryota > Viridiplantae > Streptophyta > Magnoliopsida > Asparagales > Amaryllidaceae > Allium > Allium cepa. Next base: position 860,462,106 of record CM060940.1, read on the forward strand.
ATCTGCATGAACATATTCCACGACGGATTTTGCTTTATGCTCTCCTATACCAAAAGAAATCTAAGTCTGCTTTCGAAGAACACACTCTTTACAAAAACCAAGTTTTGAATAATGAACTCCATCAATCAATCCTCATTTTCCCAACTCATCCATGCTGCGCTTACCGATGTGACCCATCCGTAAGTGCCATAATCTAGAAGAATCTGAATCAACCGACGTAACAGAAGCCGATTCACCAATTACAGTAGTGACATTTAAAAGATAAAAATTTCCTACCCTCACACCTCTCATAACAATCATGGAACCCTTCGATATCTTCATTTTCTCTCCTTCCACCACAATCTTCAAGCCAAGTCTACTCAATGCCCCAACAGAGATCAAGCTCCTCCTCAAATCAGGTACATGTCTAACATTGGTGATCGTACGAATAACACCATCAAACATTCTAATCATCACGGCTACCAACACCCACCATACGGAAAGAAGCATCATTACCCGTCAGAACTTCTCCTTCATCAATTTCACGGTAAGTGGAAAAGCAGTTCCTATCAGGTGTCATATGATAGGATGCGCCAGAATCAATCAGCCATAAGTTTCTCTTCCCAAAAGAGCCAGAAGCTGTAAATACATCGGTGTCACTTTCTGTATCTAACTTCTCTGCTGTAGAAGCTGAGGCTTGCTTTGGATCTTTTCTTCTACCTTCAAGCTTGGGACATTGTGCTATGAAGTGCCTTGGTTTCTTATAATAATGACAAGTCAAATTCTTAGGGCCCCTTGACTGAGAGCGTGAAGAATTATGTACTTCACCTTTCTTCGACCTACTTTGGCCTCTACCTCTCTGAACAGATAAGCCTTCAGCATCACTATCCAAGCTAGTGCTCGCCAATCTACCTCTTTATACTTCATTATAAAGACCATCCTTTACATCAGACAAGCTAATTTTACTATAGCCATAAATCATGGAATTAACAAAAGCAGTGTACTCCTTAGGCAAGGAACATAAGAGGATCACAGCTTGAGCCTCATCGGTAATATCAACTTCTGCTACCTTCAGTTTCATAATCAAAGTCGTTAAAGCATCTACATGCTCTATGAGATTAGCTCCAAGCTTCATCTTGAACGAATAGAGTTGTTGCTGAAGAATAATCGGATTAGTGAGAGACTTGTCTTGATATGCATCCGATAATGCATCTCATAGTTCCTTCGTCCTCTTCTTCTAAGATAATTCTCTAAGAACTTCATCTGAAAGGCTCAACTGAATTATTGTTAGAGCTTCATCTTCCATCTCTTTCAAATCAGCTGCATCAATACCTTTCAATTTCTCAGGTGCGGAAACAACCTTATAAGTCTTCTCCTTCTTTAATACAGCCTCCATCTTCATCTTCCAATACTAAAATCTCCTTTTCTGTCAAAATGTGTTACTCCATAATTGACAGCAGATCTACCAACAAACTTACTAGAAGTAGTCATTAATATCCAAACAGGAATAATAACACTAGCTCTAGTACCAAACTGTAGTGAATTTTGTTTTTAATTTGAGCGGAAGCGAATTATTTGATCAGGATCTAGTATTGCCTATTTAGATACCAATGACACTTAAAAAAATTATGCAGTCTCATAGAAATAAGAGACACAGAAGATTTAACGTGGTTCGGATATGAATATCCTACATCCACGGAGACCCAACAACTTCTTTTATTTCGCTAAAGAAAAGAGTACAAAAGAGAGGGAGGAATAATGGTGGATACTCTCACACACTTGCTTGTATATGAAGATGAAATTCCTTCATTTAAATAGACTTGATAATGAAGGGTTGCTTGGAGATTAAGAAAATCAATTTCTTGATTATCCAAATATCTTTCCAAATTGCATGATTTGATTTTAGTACAAATAGATGGCGTAATCTTGGTTTCCATATATTTTCTTTGATGGATTTATTCTCCATGCCTAATCATTTATTTCTTCACATAGCAAATATATTGACTAATTAATTAGTTTCCTTCAAAATATCCTTCCATATACCAGCCAATTAATTGATTTGAATTAATTAATTAATCAATTTCTTTCCTCCTTAACAAATATTTGAATCATCCAAATTTAACAATATTGTGTAGTGGAAGGATGCAAGTCATTTAAGATTTTAGGGATATAATTGGGTAAAGTCTAATTTTAGTTCAGTATTACAAAAGCATAATAAAGATGGAGTATCATTGGATAAACAAGAAAAAAAAATTCAAATTCTTATGCATCATCTAATCCAAGCAAAATAAATATCAGACGTATGAGGTCACATGCATGAAATAGGCACAATGGCAAACTTCATAAAATACTAGCTCTGAGGACATGTAATTTACTTTTGATTTGAAGGACATAATATCATCTAATATTCATCTCAAGCACAAACAACAATCTACATTCAAAGTAAAGATAACTAAAAATAGTTAAATATATCATCTTATGAAATTATAAAATACTTCAATTTATAAGTAGTTCATTAGCCATTAATGAACTAGCATAAAATGATAAAGATAATCAAAACAATTCGTGAACTTATGTTTTATATTACCTTAGCAAATTGTATCAGTTGCAACAACTGTGGCTTGTTAGATTTTTCAGTTACCATGACTTGTACAAGGAGAAATTTTTGATAAAAAAGGTAATTATGCAAATGAAAATACCTATTTATACATTAAATGAAAAAAAATCACTACATTAGTGAAACAAAGTGAAGTACAATTACTTTTTTAGAACTACTGAAATATAGGATTAGATTTGGAATGCTTATTTAGAACAAACGGCTTTATTATTTATGAATTTTTATTTTTATACCTATTTAGTGATGTCAAAATAAAACTAATTGGTCTAAATTTACTAAACGAAGTTAAATTAGACTTTTTGATTTTGGTGAGATTGCTTGGATTAGTCGGGATAGTGCTTTCAGTTCTCTTTGGTGATGTGGAGCTTGCATGATAGTTCTTATGTTAGATAAGGTGCATCATGCGGTGGGATAAATGGTTGAATTGAAAAAACTACTATTAAAGTTGCAAAAGGTATTTGTGTCATCGTAAATAAATATTTTATTTCATATTAAATAATATTTTATATATTCGAATTTGTTTTGAAAAATTAAATGAATATGGCCTAAGTGACATGTAAGTAGTATGCTAAAATCTAACTTATAAAAATGGCAAATTCTATTTCAACACGGATAATTATTTAGTAGCCCCCCAAAATAAATAAATTTTTAAAGACTAAAATACCCTTAGAAAGTTGTTCTTCTCAATTTCATTATCTTCTTTCGTTAGTTTCTTACTGTCTAAACCACCGCTTCTTCAAAATGCTAGCTTCTAAACCAGTGAAGAAAAAATTCAATTTTTCACTACTAGCTGATGGATTTTGAAGAGGAGAATGAATTGTTAACACAATCATAGCAGGTAATTCAAAAAAAATTTGAAATTTTTTTAATTTTTTGCAAATACAATCGTAGGCCGTCGATTACAGGGATTGGTGATAATTCACGTAGGGGATTTGAAAAGTTTTTAAATTTTTTGCAAATACAATCGTAGGTTGTCGATTACGGGGATTGGTGATAATTCACGTAGAGGATTTGAAAAGTTAATAAAAAAATTGATTCGAGAACGTTTAATTTTTTGGGTGAACGAATTCGAGAACGTTTAATTTTTTGCGCAACAGTAGAAGGTACGAGCACGTTTTACGTGGTGGGAAAGGTACTTCTGAAAATGGTAGGGGGATACTAAGTTATTTTTTGGGTTTATAGACTTTTTTAATTTTTGGGCGGCTACTATGTAAATACTCGAGTTGAAATATACTTTGCCTGTAAAAATATCACAATATAATACTAGCTGGATATAACATAGTGGAATAATAATAAATGTAAAGTAAAAGAACACGCACACCAAGATTTTATATTTGTTTGGACCTTCCGTCCTACTTCCATCTCAAAGCTCTCACTTGGAATTTCACTAATCAAAACTCCCTCACTTCACCAGGATGAATAGGTATACAATTCTGCCTGAACATTCGAACAGGAGTTTAACCCCTTGCCTGAAGACATCCAACAGGACTTTGACCTTTTTACAGAGAAATAACTTGACTATAGACCGTGTCTTCAATATACCGATTAGTGAACTTGAATTACAAATTCCTATAACCTCACAAATGATGGAGAATGAATGTGCAAAGATCAGGAAGTGAAGAACAAGATTCAAATGATATGGAGTGGGAAATCACTAATTTAAGTTAGTTTTTTTGGATTGAATAGGAATTTAGGGCTTAGAATGCAATGAGAGAGCTATTATGACAGAATTAGCATAGAAATTGATAGTTTTGGCTTTTGGGATGATAGAAGCCCTTTATATGACTGTAGGGATGACATATGAGAGGTTATGGTTATAACGACCCAAATTTTTTAACGGTTTTAATAAGTAATTAACTAATTTTTATGAAATTTTAAACAATTAAATTTAACAATGAAAATTTGATATTTGATATGTGTTTATTTAAACATACCAAATGGCAAATTTTTATTGAAAAATATGAAAGTTAGTTCTGTTGTGTGATTTTAATTTTAATTTTAAATCAGTTAAATTTGATGGAAATAAAACATTTCTGAAATTTGAATATTTTTACATAATAAAAAGGTAAATCATTTTCTGAGCGAGACTTCGTATTGTGTTTCGCCAAATTTGGACTGCTATAGCTCTGTTTATCTTATTTTAGGCGTTTTAGCAGTAGTTTTGGCAGGAAATATCGACTTTCGATAGGATGGTCGTATCATGATATCTGTGTACCATTCTGTTTGTCTCTTTGTGCTAATTTTCGCAGTATATTCATTTGTACATTTCAATGTCCGATATGCGGTGAAATTCGTGAAACGATTAGCCATATCGCTTGCAAAATTTGGATTTTTGGTTTTCATATGTCATTTCATTTGTCCCTGGTGGAAACTAACAGCCATTTGGCTTTCTATATTTTTCTGAATTCAATGAGTGACCTTTAGTATTCTTACCATTTCATTGTTGTTTCGTTTCCTTTGCTGGTTCGTTCGTATTTTTGATTCTCTATTATTTCTCTTCGTTTCATTCAGCTTAATAAAATATAATAAGATAAAACTTATACCTGAAGCTATTTGTTTTTATCCCTTCTTTAAGTTATCGTCCTCCTCCATGTTATTTTTTTGATAAAATATACAAATGGGTTGCTTGCTTTGGTGATTATCGGCTCGTCCTCTCCCCTTTTGCCAAACCCTCGCCGCCTCATGCCCTTCCAAAGCCGAGCGCCCTCCATCACTGCCAACCGCCGCCAGAGACCCGCCAGCCCTCCAACTGCAGCAACGCCACAGCCTTCCAACATAACCCAATCGATCACAATCCCTCACAGCTCGCCTCCTTGTTCCTCTGACGTGCGCAACCCAGAACACGGCCGAACTGCCACCCGACCACACCACCTCCAACCTTGTATCCGCCACCCATTTTTTCCTCTACCAAACTCTCCATTTTGGCCACTGCTACCCTCCAACCCATGGCATTTCCGACCCCATAGCCTGACCCCACATCTCCTCCTATACGAACTCAAGCCACGTCCCTTTGCATTCCCTGCCTCCGCCCATTGCACCAAGCTACCGACCTCCACGAGCCCATGCGCCACGCAACTGCCAACCTAAACCCAAGCTTCCCATTGTCCTTTGCCATAGCAGCAGCCTACCCAGCTCAACCACCTTTCCCCTTCAGCAGCAGTACCCCACCCGCAACCACTGTCCACCCATAGCCTTTCAGCCCTTGGTACATATAGATGGATTTGTGTTGTGATATCATTGAGAACATGGGTTAATCTATGCTTATAAATTATAATTTGAAGCCCACGCATGCTGTATATTACTGGTGTGCGTTGGTTACTTTGACGGACTGGTTGCCAGTTTCTTTGTTGTTTAACTCCCCTATTGCCATCCTACAATTCACCTCACTAGAAGTGCCACTTCAAGCCCGCAATAGCCTGAAGCTCCAACCGAGCTTGTCTTTTCTCCTCTGCCTTCTCTTGTTATAAAAAACACAAACAAAGATATATAATATGTTTTAAGATATGTATTTAAATTTTGTTAATATTGAAAATAGTTTTTGGAACATTTTTTAGCGTATGTCTATATATATGTATATATATATATATATGTATATATATACATACATACATATATAAATATATATATATATAGCTTATAAATATAAGCTTACCTATATTTTGGTTTTAAAAATATGAAATTTTAAAATGTTGTTTTAAAGGTTGATTTTGGAAGGAAATATAGGTTTTAAACTAGATATTGATTTTTACAAATAATATATATAGATTTTATTTTATACGCAATTTAAATTAAATATTGATTTGAAATATAAAGATTTTATTTAAATGTATGTTTTAAAAATGGATTTTTGAAAATATGTATATGACATATATCTCTTTGTTTTCTATCTAATCCAGTTCATCATGTTTTGTTTTTGTTTCACCGCTGTCCAGAATTGGTCGTAGCAACCTCTAGCTTGTCCGTGCGTATCCATATCCGTGCATCTAATTCTTGTATTTCTCTAGCCTCGAAAGGTGAGCAATCACTCATGGTTAACATTCTTATATTTAGTAAATTTAATTCACATGAAATGACGATTGAAATATGCTGTTAAATTTGAACTGTTAAGCTATTTAATTGTTAAATATGCTATTCCTATTTGAATTTGTTTACCTATGACATATGACATTATAACTGTTGTATATATAATGTTTAAATGTGTTGCTGATGGTATATACCAATTGTTGATATGTTATATTTTTATCATATTTGTCCTCACTATGCAAGTTCTCTATTAGTTTAAAATTCCCTATGGGTTGAAATGATACATATCCGAACGATATTATAGATTAGGGGAAACATTATGGGTTGAAATGATAAACCCAAGTGATTTTCATTGAAGTTGAATTTTGGGATTGCGGGTTGAAATGATATATACCCGTAAAATATTAAAGTTAAATTGCGGATTGAAATGATAAATATCTGTATCACTTGACCATAGGATAGAAAATTATATATGGACACTATTGGTCTATTTTTGAAAGGAAATATATTGGTTTTAATAAATATTGATTTTAAAATATAATATATAAATTTTTATTTTTATATATATGAAAATTTTTAGATTCTTAAAGATTTTATATTTGGAAAATTTAAATTTATAAGTTAGTTTTGAAAATATAAATTTTAAGATTTAATATAAGTTATTTTGTATATTTTAGATATATAAAATAAGATTTAATATAATATATATTTAAAAATATGATTTAATTTAACAAAATTTTTTTTGTAATAATATTTAATAAGATTTTAATTTAACTAATATATGTATGTAAATTATGTTTATGAATTTATTTAAATTTTATATTAATATTTTGAAAATAGATTTTGTAATAACTTTGATAAATTAAGGGTGGAAGGAAAATTAAAATTGATTTGCAATTAAATCTAATAAGAATTGAGTTTAAAAAAGAATTGATTCGAACTTGTTGATTTTGAGATTTTAAAGATATGAAATTTATAATTCGATAACTTGGTTTTGATTAAAGGTGACTAAATGAATATTTTCAAATTTAAATTAAATTAAAATTGAATATTTAATTTTGATTTAAATTTGTAATTTGAGATTTTATTGAAATGTTACTAGCAATGGTTAAGTGAATATTTCAAATTTAGACAAAATGAAAGTCGAATTTGTGACATAAATGAAATATATCAAATTGAGTAACTGTAAATGTTTGAATATTTAAATTTGAAGCTTATTGAATTGGAAGTGCTTTAAGTTGGCAGTTCAAACCTGGATTTAAAATCGATATAAGTTAAAATAGTTTTTTGAATTGATTTGTGAAATTGGAAGAAATAATCTAATTATAAACTATTTTTGATATATAAATTATTTTAATATGTATACACTATTTTTAGTATATACACTATTTTTAATATATAACTAATTTAATTTATAACTATTTCAATATATATAAACTACTTTCAATATATAAACTATTATGATTACGAAAGTGTTATGATTTCGAAAGTGCTATGATTTGAAAGTGTTATGATTTTGAAAGTGCTATGATTTTTAAAGTGTTATGATTTTTGAAAATGGATATGATTTAAAGTGAATAATGATATCGAATTGATATAATTTTGAAATGAATATGGTATTTTGATATGAAGTATAAACTATTTGAAATATAAATGACCACGGTGTGAAATAAGTGTTTGGTTGTTAAAGAGACCAGGATCGGATATTGTCATACTCTCTGCTAATACCGAAAACCACTTTAACAACTGTGTACATGGTGGAGATTCCAGAACGAAGTAAGATGGTTTGACGACGATTCTACATGAGGTATTAAAGCAACCCTGACCCATGTGAGTTAGCTTGATGTGGCTAAAACAGAAGCTATACCGGGCCAAGTGAGGTCGCACCTCTAATCGGGCACATTTCTTTGATACCATTCTATTACTTTATGATTTGATTAGGTGCACCTTTGATTTGAGAGTGTCTCGAGGTGGGCGGTAGTAGCTGCTATGCGTACCACTATTCCGGGAGTGAAAACAGTAGAATCCTACCCTGACATTGCCTCACGTGCCTTGTCACATGCCTTATCGCGCCTTCTACAAGTTCGATTTGTACCATACCTATGGAGTGCCCTTTGATAGCCCTCTGGTTTACGGAGGAATTATGGTATTGTATAGACTATGGGAATATAGAAAATATGTCAAGGGGGATATGGGTAACGCCTTAACGCTATTTTAATACTTTACTTTACTGGTAGACATATTATAATAGGGTATATTATTACATAATAGATAGTTACACGGATCCTTAGAGGATACATATCCCAAACATCCTTTAAGTTACTTGTATTTCAGTTGACATTTCACTTGAGTTAAATTTATTGATATAAGAATGTTAATCCTGACTCGAGTGTTTTATGTTTTGCTTTATGCTCGGGTCAGACCGAGTGTCATAACATTTGAGACTCACCTTTGGAGATTGGAGTTTTGTTTGAAGATCTATCTATCCAACTTTCAGTTATTTCAGTCATTTATGTTTAGACTCGTCAGTTTCTTATGTATCAGAGATTTATTTGTATTTGACCGTTCATTTATTTCAGACTCTGATGTTTTATAGTAGCTTCATGAACTACTATTTATATGTTTTGCTGCTTATTGTAGTAGTTCTCTGTGTCTGTGATTCTGTGATTGATTTATTTACTTTTTATGCTAAGTTTTTCCAAATATAAATTAGCATTCTGTTGTTTTGAGAAATTCAAGTCTGACATGAGTGGATGATTGTCGATTTGAACGATTCGAAATACCAGGTTGTTGCAATGGTGCTTCAAAAGAAAAAAATTTGAAAAGTAAGAAGAGGAAAGTCGCATCCTTTTAGAGATTTGAAATATTGTTGGTTGTCTGCAGCAAGTACAATCAGTCGACTAATTCTACCTTACCTTAGGTGTAATCGGTCGACTGAATGTACATATTGTAGCTATAGGTAGCAACATGTACATTAACATTTTTGCAATGAAACTTGCTTTAAAAATATCTAAAAAAATTCTTAAAAATACTAGATGGAATTTTAGATGTTATGAATAAATTTGGAATATTTATGCAGTTTTAACTAATCTTTCCAATAATAATCCATTTTTCTTCTTTTAAGCATTTATGAATCTATTATCGAACTCTTTTTATTGGGTACCTATAAAAAAGAAATATGTATATTAGGTACCCACTTATTATGTTAGGGTCCAAGGGTTAGTAGAAAGGTAACCAAACTTAAAAGGGTTCGGTAAAACCTTTGAAAATAAAATACTCTTATTACGAACCACAAAAACAGTTTTTTCTAGATGTTTATTTCTAATCAAACTATTGCTAGTTTTCGAAATCCAAACTTTAATTGCACTATTATTCGCTTTGGACTAACTCTTAATGGGTTTCCTAAACTTTATATATAGTGATGCATATTCTATGGATTTGGTTTTCTATCTTAAGAATTTTTAAAGCTTAATCCACGTTTATTATTTAATGGCTTTGAACTATTTATCAGTTTCGATAAATTTTCTTGTCCCTTGTTAAATTTTGACATAGTATTGGACATAATTTCTAACTTGCTATCTCATTCTTTAATATTATTTTCCGATGTCTCTAAAATGATTTTAAACCTAAATTTTCTTATATACCTTAAGTTCGTCATTTAACACATGAGATTTAGAGTTTGAATTTTCGAAAGAATTTTGAAATTTCTGTTATTCTTCTTCGAGAATCACTTTTTCATCTTTTAGTATATTGATTTCTAACTCAGTGTGATTTAATTTAGCTTCTAATTCCGTATATTATTTTATGTGTGCTCTAAATTAATTATCTAACGTAGAGGTTATTTAAAAAAAATCTTTATATGAAATTTTAGATTTTACCTTAGCTATTATCATGAAGCAGACATTTTCTTGCTCAATGTCACTATTTGAAGATGATTATGAATCATCTTAGATCACTTGAAATTCTTTTTTCTTTTTATTATTAGCCTTGGATCTTTTTTGGAAGCTTTTACTTTTATAACACTTTAGCGGTCTCTCTGTAAGTGTCCATTCTTTCAATATGTCGAGCACCGAAGATTAAACTTGCTATTTTTGGATTTTCATGCCTTCTTATGTTTCCTTTGTCCTTTTGTATTTCCTAAGTCTTTCGGCTGGCATAAGTAGATCTTCTTTGTCGATGTTGAATTCATCATTAGTTTCTGCTTGGAAAGCTATTGTGTTTTCTCCTATTTAATTAATCATTTTGGCTGCAAATTTACTTTATAGGACATTAGATTTTCAATTATTTCTTCAACCATGAGTTGAAAGAGATAATTGTTGGCTTCTTCAATTGCTAGCACCTTCGTCTTCTATCCATCGATTATAGAATTTAAATTTTTTGAAATCATGTCAAACCAAGAAATTTTAACTCCTAACTTAATAAGTGCGAGTGTAATATCCTAGAATAACGCATACATCTCAAAAATAGTTTCACTAGTTTCCATTTACAAATTTTACAAGTGATTTGGTCAGTTTTACACTGTTATTACCTTTATGAGTTAGTTATATAGTTTTTCAAATCTCATTTGTTGGTTTACAAATACCATCATGCTTAAATTCATTTTTTCTAAAAAACAAAAGAAAATGTCCATAGCTTTTGTGTTATTTTTGGCTATTGCAATTTGACCATTGGTCCATGTACTAAAGTCGATGGTGGGTTCCATATATTTGACTTATGTAGCGTTCTAAATTTCAAATCCATTAGCCTATAAATAAATATCCATAAATGTAAAGCAATATGTGTAATTTGTGCTAGTAAATAGGGCGGGTTGTGCAGTAAATTATCCTTTTTGACATATAGTGAATGTGGCCATACTATTATTCAAAAAAATTATTATGGTTTTATGTGATTGGACTCTCTTACCAAATGAAGGTTCGGGTGGATCGTATATATATGGCTTAAGTGATTAATAGTATGTGAATATCTAAATTATAATAATATCACAATATAATACTAGCAATATATAATGTGGTGGAATAAAAATTAAATGTAAAGTAAATGAACATGCACAGTAGGATTTTATACTAGTTTGGACCTTCTATCCTACTTCCCGTCCTGCAGATTCCCTTTGGGATTTTAATAACCAAAAATCATTCACTTCACCTGAAGAAATAGGTATAAAACTCTATCTAAACAACCGAATTGGACTTTAATATCTTGCCCAAAGATCTCCAACATATTTTCGACCTTTTTACATAGTATCTTGACCATAGACTATGTCTTCAAGACATTAATTAGCCAACTTGAAGTACAGTTTCCTATAACCTCACTAAGGATGGGATGAATGTGTAAAAGTTAAGAAGCGAATTAGAACTAGATTCAAATGACATGGATGTAGAAATCATTGGTTTAAGTTTGTTTTTCAGATTGAATTAGAATTTAAGGCTTAGAAAACAATTAGAATAGAATTAGCATAGAAATTAACCACTTTGGATTTGGGAATGATGTGGGCAATTTATAAGAATGTAGGGATGTCATTTGAGAGGTCAAATGCTTCAAAATGTAAAAAAAACTCGAAGCGGGAAAGATGGAAGTCACACCCTTTTAGAAATTTGAAATGTTGTTGGTTGTTTGAAATAGGTACAAGGTGTCCACCAATTGTACCTTACCTTAGGTACAATTGGTCGATCGAGTGCACCTATTGTTGTTTGCTATAGGCGGCAGCATGTACACCAATATCTTTGCAATGAAACTTGCTTTAAAAAATCAAAAAAAATTCTTAAAAACCCTAGATGGAATTTCAGATGCTATGTAGAAATATAGAGAGTTTTGGAGATAATTTATCGAGTTTTAAAAAATTATTTCTATACTGACTTGAAAATGACTCAATAAGCCCATGCCCATTTAAAGCTCTATAGTTCATCTTCGAATGATTCTTTGAAGTGTAGTTAATTAAAATGATCTTTGTCATATGAGTGCTTGTACTCCATTCTATATGCTTAATGCTGTGATATTTTGTGTTCGTTATGTTGCTGCTTTATGTAAAAAACATGACAAAACTGTTGGTAGTAATGTTGTACGGTTGTTGTGATGCCCCATAAAATTCAATTAATATTTAAGTAAAATGATGATTTAATTAATTTAAATAATGAGGGGAAAAATGGTCATTTGTCAAAGTTTTGAATTTGACGATGAAAGTTACATCATTACATAAAGCGTGTAGTTCTGGTCACTTTGACTATAAGCTTTTTAGATTTAGAGGTCATACATTTGAGATACAAACAAAACATGTTTTTGGAGCTAAGTAGTTTTGATCTTTGGATTCAAAATTCTAGTCTGAATAGTCATTTAAAAATTTACCTCCAGATATATAAATATGATCTAATGTACATACATATAGAAACTTCATTTTATTTTCACTGTTTCATTTGCTTTCTCTTCCCTCTTACCCAGTCAAATTCGAAAAGGCATACATCTCCCATTTATTAATGAAACTCAGCAAAATGCAGGCAAAATAGAGAAAGCAAGATGTACAACTAAACCATACTAATTTAGAGACAAAATTCGAAGAATTTATGGTGGGATGAAGTGGGTTCAAGCAATTTAGGAATTTTGGTGAGTGATTCTTCTTCTATTCACAGTATAATACATTGATAGTGACTTAATTATGAGTAGAAGTATAAAAACCGATTAATTATGACTTATTTACTGAAACTAAAAGATTAAAATGAAGATTAAAGTGGTAGTTTGATTAAATAGTGAATAAATTAATCAAAACATAGATTATTGCAAATCCTATAAATCCGAATGAATTAACACCTTTAGTTGATGTTATTGCACCCTAAAACGAAGTATATTCATATTATAATGAGTTAAGAACAAAACATTGTCAAATGGAGCTAGGAGTTAGAATGGAGATACCAGGTAGAACGACGAAGGGATGCACATGGAAAGCTCAAAACCGAGCGTTAACTGGTTGACCGGTTGTTTATAACTATTAAATCAAGATTTTAGATAACCCGTAGAAAGTTAGACCTTGGTTGGGCAAGGCTGAACACGGACCCAAAAAGGCCATGTTGGGATTGATAGAGCTTCATATTTAAAGTTTTTTGTAAAGTTTGGAACTTTATTAAAGACGATGATGGGGTTATGATAGCGAGGGAAGATACATAAATATGTTTGTCTATTGAGTTGATATGCATGTCTAGCTAGCGATAGTCGATCGAGTTAAGAGTATGCCCTAGGGGCAATTATGTGATTTATTACATAATTCTAACTCGATAACCAATCTAGTTCAAAATAAAAGGTGTTATAAATAAATAATTAGTTTAAATCTTAAGGGTATGTCGTAGGTTATGCTTGTTATAAAATGTTACAAATAATATTAGCTAAATTAAGAGTGTGTGTATACATACATATACATATACATATACATATACATACACACACACGCCAAAAAGTCCATAAATGACGTTTTTGTGATAGTAGTTATAAATAGTTGTAAGCATAAGTATTGTAATATAATAAGCACATCATTTTAAATATTCCTAGTCAAGGTGTATTGAGACTGAACATTGATGCATCTATCGAACTAGAGTACGCAACACTTTCCAAATGTTGGATAGTGTATTACTCATGGCTGTTGGGGGCACTTAGGGATTACATATTGATATTTAATGAATAATTATGAAATGACTCACTTGATAGATTTCTGCTGGTTAATATAACTAAGGTCAAACAGAAAATATCGATGTGGCTAATTTACACAGTTCTCTTGACTTGAGAATACCATCGATCTTCAATATGAAAGTTCAACTTCGATTATAGTCAAATCATGGCATGGCATGGAGTCCATCGAATGACTATAATTGGTTCGATTGAAGTATTGGAAGTGAAACACTATTCAAGAGAGGATTCGTCTCCTTAGTTATATGTAGTTAGTACCCCTGTCAAATGAAGTCAACTCAAAGTCAAAATCTCCGGTTAGAGTAGTTTGATTGATAATAATTTTTATTATTGAACCAAGGAAATTGTGTTTTTACTATATAGTTGAATGTGAATGATATTGGAATTTTGACCATTAACAAATTGCATAATTCTAATTTGATATTATTTTAATGAAGAGTGCTGTTGTAAATAATTTTCACTAATGGGTAATGCTTATAATAAACAAAGTCGGATTTTACCAAAAAAGACGTGTAAGCGATAAATTTGGCTAAAATATCACACCACTAGCTAAGGTGACGTGTGAATGCTAATATTTGAATTGTTCAATATTAACCACCGACTGAATTTACACCTATGAGTCACACAACAAAAATTATGAAGATTCCAAATGAGCCACACGATTTAATTGATTTTTTGTAGTTGAAAATTAATCGATATTTATGAAATATTAATTATTAAATTTTATTTAATTCATTCGAGTGCTATTAGTATTTTATAAAGTGCATATATAAAAGTTATAAATGCATGACCAATTTTCGATATCAGTAGAATTTTTAAATTTGATTTAAACAGAATAAATATTAAAATAGACTTTAACTAAATTAAATTTAAAAACTGGGATTGCTTCGACGTCTTCCATACTTCCTCAATGTCTTCCCGTTTCATTCCAGCAACCTCTAGACTTCCTCCACCCTCCGAACTAAGTGTCCCAATCCTAACGACGACCTTTTGGGAAAATTTTTCCTTATTGCCAGAAGCAAGGCCCATTCCCGATCCTATAACTATTGAATCAACTTTGTCTGATGGACCTTTCCTACCATCCATCTCTCCACCTAAACCTTTGTCAGTTCGTCAACCCTACGCTAACATGGTCTAGTCTGCTACCCCTCCAAATCCCACTAAGGTGCGTGTTCAAATTTCAAATTTAAACATGGCCGAGGCCTCAATGGTTAACATTGTTTCAAAGGGAAGCATCTTCTTCCAAGCGTCGAAGATAATTGTGGAGGGAAGGTGTTTTTGTTGCGGGCTGTTAGGCCACTTTACACGAGTGTGTAGAAAGCCTATAATGTGTTTTAAGTGTGGGAAAACAGGGCATTATTCTTCAAAGTGTGGAAAAAAGAGCCTGATTTTGACTACCAGGTATTAACGCATTGCTGCCTGACGTGACTACTCAAGACAAGGCCACATGCGAAATATCTCCTTTTCTCTCCAAATATCCTTATGTCGATCAAATATCTCCTGAACTGGGCCCACAACTTGATGCTCCATAGTTTAGGGCATCTCCAATGGTTACATTATTTGCTGAATTTGGCGAATTTTTTTTTCCAATCGTTCGATTCAAGCTTAATATTAAGCTTAACGTTCAGGATCGTGTTCAGGATCCTGAACGGGGCTTGGGCGCCCATTTTATGGGCGCCCAAGCCCTGGCGCCCATTTTATGGGCGCCAGAGCTCTGGCGCCCATAAAATGGGCGCCAGGGCTTGGGCGCCCATAAAATGGGCGCCCAAGCCCCCCCCCCCAAAAATTCCCCCCCATATTTCTCCGCTAACGGCTATAAACGGTCATATTTCAAATTACAACGGCTATAAACGGTCATATTTCAAATTACAACGGCTATAAACGGACATATTTCAAATTACAACGGCTATAAACGGTCATATTTATGATTTCACTACATATATCACAATGTTATCCAGATTGTAATACACACATCTCTTCTTCTATTACAATTTTATTCTCAATTCCTTAATATTGAAAGTATGTCTCATCCGTTTCAATCATATACCGAAGCGATGAATATGGATAGCTGGGATTTAGATTCTCAACCCTTTCAAAATGGAATTCCCCAAACCGCCCCCCCTCTATCGTTCCATTCTTCTGCTCCATGGTCTGGCGATGAAGATAAGGATTTGTGTTATATTTATTGTCATTTTTCTAACGACTCGGTAAAGGGGAACGACCAAAGTGGAGAGGCGTTTTGGGCAAAAGTCATGAGTGCGTACAATAAAAAACATGTTGAAAAGACGAGATCAATGTCTGCAATCACGGGTCGTTTTGGGAAGATTAATCGACAAACACAATTCTACGAGTCGCAGATCCACAAAATAAGAACAGCAAATCCAAGTGGAATGGGTGGCGAAGCTGAATTGGTAAAATCACATTTTTAATTTACACTCATTTCTAGTCACTTTGTTAATATTTGATTTTGTTTTTCTGTTTTTGTAGAAGAGAATGGCGAACGATCAGTTCTTGAAATTATTTCCAAGAGAAAATGGTACAAAGAAACCCCACTACTATCAGTTTGCAAACTGCTATGACTTGCTTGTTAGTCAACAAAAATGGAACTCAAACACCGCAAAAGGCTTAAGAGATGTGCAGACGAAGTCAAAGGGGAAGAAAAAAGCAAGTAGATCTACTTACAATTCTAGCCCAGGCAATTCTTCTCATATGGCCTCAAATGAATGCCAAGATATCGAAGACGAAGAAGTAGTTCCCGCATTTGATGAGGACGCTAGACCGATGGGTCAACGAGCAGCTAAGAAGAAAATTGCTGTTCAATCTCAAATCGATTCTCGTTTAGCCCTAATGCATGAAAAACATGCGAGAGAAAATGCAGAACGTCAAAAAGGAAGCGCAGAAAAGCTTGCCGTGTTAAAAGAATTGACTGAGATTGAGAAGGGTCGTTTTGAGCTAGAGCGGCAACGCCAAGAGACCATAGTAATGGAAAAGGATGTCACCGGAATGGATCCAATTACATTGCAATATTGGATGGAGTACAAACAGCGCATTGTTGAGAGTAGATCTGGAACAAAACATATGTAGTTGACGTATTAATTTGATATTTCTAGTTATTGCAGTTTGCATTTCCATGTACCTTCAGTTCATTTAGGTAATCAAGTGTTATTTTCGGTTTAACAATATTTAATGGTTTATCATTTTTTCGAAGCATTGTGTATATGCCCGTAATAGATTTACTTCATCAAACATAAATGACAATACAAACATAATAATTGAAGCATTACACGCTTCGTTATAGAAATAAAAAAGGCAAACATATGTAATTAAACGAAGATCCACCATCTTCAACTACTGATTTCCATGAGAATTCCAAATATGCTCCATTAAATCCCTTTGGAGTCTATCATGAATAGCTGCATTACGATATACCTCATGATGATCGTTATGAATTGCGTACTGTTCTTCATTTCGTAACGTGGTTGTGCGAAACAATTCGGGTGGTTGTCTTGCCCCCTCATACTCGAAATCAGGATAATCCATACCGCGTTCATCTTCAATGATCATGTTATGGAGAATAAAGATCTACTCTCAATGGATAATCCATACTCGAAATCAGGATAATCCATACCGCGTTCATTTCCATGAGAGTCATATCGCGAAACACACCAAACCCTACTCTGGCCTGATCCAATCTAGCAGCATACTACATAAAGATGACAAAAGCCATAAAAAAACAAGCATAAAATAAAGGAAAAATGACAGTAAACAACAAACGTACCTCATACGGAGGATATAAACCGACTGAAGGCACACCAGGATAGTCGGGGTGATCTGGAAAGACTAAAGGCTGCTCAATCAAAGTACCTGTCAAGTCATACGCTCTAAAAGTGGTATCAGGCTCCAACTGCATGGGAGCCTGGGAGAACTGTGACGGAATCGGGTCAAATGAAACCTGCGGTACCTGAACTCTACCGGCTGCCAGATGAGGTCCTATATGATCAGAGTTGACCCCACGAACATAATCTGGTACGATGAATCTACGGGGTGCTACTCTAGCCCAATAAGCATCGTAATCCCCATCGATGAAAAAAGTACTACTATCCACCCATCCAGCCTGTCGTAGAGCATGTAAGTACTGATCACCGATCACCCTATGTCTACCAAACATGTCCTCGCAGGATAAAGGATCGTATGGTATACGACGATCACCCGTAATCTGATAAGCACATCTCTCTCCCAAATACCACATAGGCATAAATGCAGGTGTATGCAAAGCAACCCTACGTCTAGATACTGAATACGCAACCATCAAGGGATGGTCGTCCACCAGAAGACCAGCATCTGCTAGATGAGTCCAATGTGAGGCCCAAGGAGTCCGAATGATGTTACCACGACTACGCATATCCAGCTGTGACCTAGCCTCCATCAAGTCATGTCGTACACCTAAGGGGACATGATGTACGTACTGCATGGTCTCCCATCGTCTCATCCTAGGGAAGTAATGCTCAGCAGCCTGACTAGCCGTGTCCTGGATGCGGGGATGCATGTTTGCCGTGTACTCGTAGTACCATAACGGCAAAATATACCAAAAAGCATACATCTGCCTGACATCGCCAAGCGCAAATGAATCTAGAGCAGTATATAGGGTACCTAATATCGCCGTGCCCCAGTCGATGGTATGTAGATGGTCTAATCGGGCAAGGGAAGCTAAATAGCCAAGTCTAACCGTACCTTTTTGGTTCGAAAAAAAGGTCGAACCAAACAGGTACAACAAAAATGCTCTAGTAACTGCATCCATCATATCGGCTCTAGCTATATAACTGGTGATGTAATGCTGCAGGTACGTCAACTTAACAGAACCACTAGAGACGTGGGTAACATCTATCAGTGGTAAAAAAACAGTATACAAATTCGGCGACTCGTATAAATCATCGAATGGAAAAGGTCGAAGACCCTGTCGTCCAATCTCAATCCCAGTGAACATGTAGAAATCAACTGGGGTGATACCAAGCTCAAAATCTGAAAAATGAAACGTATGCGTGGTGGGCCACCACCTCTCAGCTAATGCCTGGATGAGAGGTCGATCAAAGGACTGAACAGGCCTAATCGACAAAAATAGACCAAAAGGGCTAGCCTGTAGCCTCTCAATAATAGGAGCAGGAAGATAGTCATAAAACTGGGTAATGCACTTAGCCCAACTACCCCGACAGTGAATGTAATGGTCCTATACATAGTTAATGAAACAACAATTTTTTATAGCGTAAGGGTTGATCAATATGAGTATGTAATGTACAAATTAAAATAACAAATTATAGTAAGGGTTCATTAATACCTGTATGGTCGTCAATGCGGTTTCGGCTCTATGCCGATAACCATCTGGCAGCTCATGTAGAACACGTAGATCGTCTGGTGAAACTCCAGGCGGTGGCGGAACGTGTAATGGTCCTGCTTGCTCCTCTGGATGTCTATGAACCGTTCTTCGGGCGATTTTGGTTGGACGCGGCGGCATTTTGAATAAATTTTCTAATTTTCAAAAAAATTTCAAAACGAAAAGTGAGGAGGAATGAGGGGAGGAGAGGGGGCGGTGTCCTTTTATGGGCGCCTGGCCTCAGGCGCCCATAAAATGGGCGCCTAAGCGTCAGGCGCCCATTAAATGGGCGCCTGGCCATTGGGCATTTTACCCCAACTACGGGCTGAATATTCAGCCCGCTGAATATTCAGCCCGTAATCGATTGGAGATGCCCTTATTATCTCCAAACCTGATTTCTCTACTCCTAATCCTATTTCCGCCTCCACCATCTCCGACATGCATGCATCAAAAGTGAAACTCCTCGACACATGAATGCATGTAATTTTCTTGATAGTGACTATATGTTCCGCTATCGATCTTCGACGCTGTCTGGAACTTCGGTTTGGACCTAGCGACCGACAAATATCCATCTACAACAATCGCTCATACATCCTTCGATTTTCCAACTGCCACCTCATCTCCGTCGCGGTTAAGAAAGATTTTTTGCACAAGGATGATGGGATGGTCTACAAGGTGTTATAAAAGGTGAATGGCGACCAGGGAGTTCTTCGAACCTTCCTGGATCTAAATCAATGGCCTCTCGCCGTTCCTCCAAGGGAAAGAAGCGTTGTGCCAACTGCTATAAAGCGAGGCGGCCTTGTACAGCTTGACGTTGAGTAGATTACGTAATTTTCTCGATAGTCTGATTGCCTTCCATCTTTAAAATCCCAAGCCTGAGACCTGAGTAGATAACTTCTATAAAGAGAGACCGCTACTTGGTTCAAGACATGGATCGTGATTATGACAGGAACCTGGGTTGTTTCCAAAATGACTTGGGCCAAGCAACAGACTTTGACACTGACCTCAGATTCTTCTGCACACCTCCTACTCGCTGTCGCATTGCAATAGCTGCTCGGTCTTTACCTCCACCATCGATTCATCTGTCAAGAGGAGCGGTCGCTTGCTATCCATGAGCGGAGGTCGAAGTTAAGAAGGTTGCATTTTTATTCCTAAAATTCTTTTTTCACTTAATCACTCTGCAATTATGTCCGCTGCATCTAAGTTTGGTATTAGTCTTCCCCAAAGTTAGTTTCCGTAATCAAAAATATGGAAAAGGAAAATGCTCATGTTCCCTAATGAAGATTCTATCATGGAATGTATAGGGTTTAGGGTGTCTGGATAAATGTGCTTTAATTTAGAATTTTACTAAGCCATTGAAGCTCGATATATCTTTTATTCAAGAGTCAAAATTTTGTAATCCGACCCATGCTAGAATTAGACTCTTAGGCATGAATTTTTTGATTAGTTGGACTCCTTGATGCAGTTGCCTTCAAGGAGGGAACATCACTCTTTGGGATGAGACTCGATGAACTTTTTACAATCAGTCGTGTTCTTTAGTGTCTTACATGTAATCCTTCAGCATATCCCTTCCGGGATAATCTACTTCTTTTCAAATGTCTATGGATCACACTCCCCACCCCTTCATTTGAAACTTTAAGACACTTGTTTTGATGTTGTCTCATATTTCAGTGGCCCATGGATAATTGGAGGCAATTTCAATATAACGCGCTTCCACTCGGAAAGGAATTACTTGGGTTCGAACCTGGATATGGATGGGTTCAATAACAATGACTTTATCTCTTTATGTTACCTCATCGATTTGTCTATAAATAATCGTGCCTTCGTGTGATCTAACAAGCGTGTATCTCTAACTTTTGCAAAACTAGATAGATTTTCTCTAAACTTATCTTAGGAAGACATGTATCCTCTCTCTTCCCAGTTTGGTCTTCCCTCCTTTATTTGCATCCACTGTCTTATACTTCTTAACGCTGGTGATGGGTCTCCTTACTGCCCTTATTTCAAATTCGAAAATTTCTAGACGCTAGAGCCTAGGTTTGACAATATGGTTGAGAGGCTTTGGCACTCTTTTAGAGTATTCGGCCCTACTATTAAGGTTTTGGTTGTTAAGCTAAGACTATTGCCGAAAGCACTAAAGAATTGGTCTGCTGCCATAAGAATAAAGAAGGAGCATCTTCAAGACCGGATCTTGAGCTTTAAGAGAGCTTGCCTCTTTCTCCTTGTGACAAGGAGGAGTTGATGTCGCTTGAGGATGAGTTAGAGCAGAGGCAGGAGGAGCTGACTTGGAAGCAAAAATCCATATCCCAATGGTTTAAGAAAAAAGAACTTGAACATAGCTTACTTCCATAGACTTGCCGATAGCAGGCAAAGATCCAACTAGATTTTGAGCATCACTTAATGACAACCATGTTACCAACGAGGATGAGATCCTTAGATCCTTCCCCACCATTTTAAAAACCGCTCTCCAAGATCCAGCTCCAACTTTCAATATCATTGACCGGGATCGACTATTACTTTAGTCACCCCCACTTTCACATCCCATTGACTCCTAATTTGGCATTGATGAGATCTGAGCAACACTCAATGAAATGGCTAGAGATAAAGCCCCTGGACCCGACGATTTTCCTTCCTCCTTTAAGAGATATTGGGGCTTTCTCAAATTTAGTATTGTTGGGGTATTTGATGCGATTTCCAAACTCAATTTTGCCAACATCATCCTCATCCCCAAATTCAAGGGTGCCTCTAACATTAGTGATTTCCACCCAATTAGCCTCAAGACATAATCTTCAAGCTGATCTCCAAGGTTCTTACTAACCAGCTTAAGCTCATCCTACAAGACCACATCTCTCCCAGGCAATTTATTTTTAATCCTGGTAGATCGCTTCTTGATAATGATGCGTCTGCTCAGGAAGCCATCAACTACTGCGCGATTAACAACGTCAACTGTATGATAGTCAAACTTGATTTCTCTACGGAATTCAACTCAATCTCATGGAATTTTATCTTGGACTCTCTGAAGGCTTGGCGTTTCCCAAATTTACATCACATGAGTAAGACATCTCCTAACTTCCTCCTCTTCCTTTGTTTGCATTAATGGAAAAAAGGGATACCTTTTCGCAAACCTAAAAGGGCCAAGATAGGGGGACCCCTTATGTCCACTTCTTCTTAATTTAGCCATTGTTTTCACACGTATGGTTGATTTAGCATCGATTTTTGCCTTCTGGCCTATTTTGGAAATGAGGTAATCTCTTCTTGCCCTGATCTCTTTCAAATTTGCTAATGACACAATCCTTTTAACCTTAACCTTAACAACACCATCATCTGTTGCTTAACTTAAACTTTTGCTTAACTGTTTTGAATTGGCTTCAAGCCTAAAGATAAACTTCTCCAAAAGTTCGATTACAGTAACCATTGATGCTGACAAGCCAGGAAATTTGGTGGCTTCCACCCTTAACTGTACCCTTCAACTCCTCCCCATTACCTACCTCGGCCTTAAACTTAGAACCTCGAAGCCTTAGCATGAAGACCAGAATAAGCTACATGAAAGAATGACGAAGCGCCAAGCTGGATGGAAAGGTATTTCTTCATCTTGTATGGGGAGACCGACTCTAGCTAACTCTGTCCTCAGCAATGTTCCTATGTGCAGGTTCTCTTTCTATAAAGCTCCTACATGGGTCACTAATAGAATTGACTCTTTGTGGCATGCCTTCTTCTGGAAAGGTTCCACCATTATCACTCCTACCAGCTTGGTGTCATTGGGAAGAGTTTGTAGACCCAAGTCTCATGGTGGTTTGGGCATCCTCAACCTTGCACACTTCAACAAGGTCCTTCTTTGAAAATGAGGCTGAAGCTTTCTTTTTGGTAGCTCCAAGCCTTGGGCTCATTGGATATTCCAATGCCACTATAATGGTGATTTCAACCTCACAGAATTAAGATTAGCCCTCCTTCATCTTCAGCTTTCTGGAAGCATGTCCTTTCCTGTTGTCCTTAACTACATATATGCATATCTATCAACCTTGGTAGTGGTACTCGAATTGCATTCTAAACGGATCATTGGTTGGACAACTTGGAACCCTGTTCACTGTTCCTCCCTGTTTTCCTACTAATGACTGACAATACTAATCTACGAGGCAAGCTTTCTTTGGAGGAAATGCAGCATACACTGTTCAGAAAACATCACTGGCACCAACATATTGGCATTACGCTCCCTATTACAACTCACTACTATAACTAGATCTCCAGGCAGAAATGATCATTATTCCTAGGCATTAAATAATTCTGGACAATTCACGGTGAAATCAATGTATACTTTTTACATGCACTATGGTATGAATTCGAACTTTGGCAACCTTTGGGCGATCAAGGCCTCTCCAAAATTTAGGAAACACGCTTTGCTTGTTTTGCTAGGGAGTCTAAAAGCCTCGGTGGCAAAAACCTGGATTCTACCCGGTGCTATTTCCTTTGCTTGGCTAACACCGACTCTTGCAATCACTTCTTCTTTGACTATGATTTCTCTTTCCAGATTAGGACAATATGTGCGTCTGACCTGAGAATTCAAACCCCTGTCCAAATGCAATATCGTGCGATGTTGGGAGACTTGCTCTCCTTTGTCCACCGAGGCCTTAATGGCCTTGGGTTTCCTTTGGACAGTTTGGATGGAACGAAATGGCCATTGCTTCAACTCCATTTCTTACACATTTTTGACAGTATCTTACAAAACTGTATATTTGTTTAATTCTTGGACAGTTGTGCAATAAGGGAATCTCCAGTTCTTCCTTCAGGGACCGAAATTGGCGGAGAGCAGTAACCAAGGAGCCTGGTAGTTGGTGATGTTGGCTGCTTACTGTGTGACTTTGATATGATTTTGATATGATTATGTAAATTATTATGTACACCATGTTTTGTGTAGGGTTTTGTGGGTTTTATGGTTTGAACTACACTATGTTCATCTGCTAATGTATGTACATATTGGACTTGTGTAGTCACCAGCCAAGCGTGTTGTCAGACTATTTTATTTTCTATGCATCATATGGATATGCGGTCATATGCCACATATTCTTTATATAAAAAAAATTAAATTAGTTAATATTTGTGAAATATTAATTGTTAAAAATTTGTTGTTTGATTTTCATTAGTATTTAATAAAATGCATATATAACTGTTATAAACGCGTAATATCGATAGGAAATTTGAATTAGATTTAAATAGGAATAATACTAATTGGTTTTTGGAATATTTTGAAGCGCAAATAGCCCATGTAATGGTTGGCCTTACTTTAAGGAACAAGAGGGGACTTTTGTTTTGAAATGGAAGGAAAATATTATTAAAAAGAGAGGAATCGGCATATATTGAAGGCCACATTTATTTTCTCCTTTAATAAAACTCTCTCTCTGATTTAGGCCTCTCATTCTTATCTTCTCTTCTCAAGGTCAAAATTTTCATGGAAAATAAGGTTCTAAAACAAAACAAAAGAAAAAAAATGTGGTTGTCTCTAGATAATTGCAGATTTGGAGATCGATATTTAGAATCTAGGAATTCTTCTTTTTCAAAGTGTATTCTCTAGGATTCATCTAAAACGTAATTTTGTTATACAAATACACAACACACACACAACACACACACATGTAAATTATCATGTACACAAGCCTTTAATTCTCCGTATCTTCTATTTCTTCTCCTTGTATGTTTTTGGGTTATGTTTGATAATCAAAGTTCTATTTTAGAATCATTTATTTGTTATCATGTTGAATTTGACTTCTCTTTTTATCTATTACTCATGTGATATTAATAATATCAATCCTAGGCTCTCCTGTGCTCTCTTTTGTTTGATCATTATGTGTACATGCAATTTTAGATCTAGATCCGATTATCACGAATTCATATATGCCTAATTCATCTAATCCCTTTTTACTCAGAAAACTTTGTTTGAATAAAATTTTATAACCATTATATTGATGAATCATTTTTCATATTACAAAGTTATGGA
Organism: Allium cepa; assembly: GCA_030765085.1. NCBI lineage: Eukaryota > Viridiplantae > Streptophyta > Magnoliopsida > Asparagales > Amaryllidaceae > Allium > Allium cepa. Next base: position 860,487,744 of record CM060940.1, read on the forward strand.
TTGAGGGATTTTTAATGAATCCTTTGAAATAAATTTAGGTTTGTTTACAAGTAACTAATTGAATCTAAATTTCATATGTTGCTTCCAAAAGAAAAGAAAAGAAAGGGAAACCTTAGACTTCCTTTGATTTGTTTCTCAAACTAATATTTAGACTTATGGCAAGTTATTTTGTTTTGAAAACATGGTTTTGAATTACAAATTAAATATGTATAACTGTTTTGTTTCAAAATATTAGTTTAATTTGCATAAATAAACATGTGTGTGTATATATATGTGTGAATATTTGTACATGTGTGTGTATTTGCATATAAAATTTAAAGTTTATAGAATTATCTTTGAAAATAATGTAATGATGTTTAAACTTTGTTTTTAATCAAAACCAATTTCAAATTGCCTTCTATAATTCTCACACATACACACATGCGTGTGCGCACACATACATATATGAACATGTAAACTAATGAGAAAAAACTGATGACAAAGGCATATGCACACATACATATATGAACATGTAAACTAATGAGAAAAAACTGATGACAAAGGCATATATGAAGGGGATATATGACATTTATGGCATTAATACCAACATCTAAAATGTTCACATTTGTTTTGCATACTTTCTATATGTAACGCTTACACATTCACACATGAGCGCATTTGATGTGCTCATCAATTAATAATAATAATAATAATAATAATAATAATGTCAATAATTTTAAATTAAATCAAACTAATTTTAAATAATTATAATAAGATGAACATTTTATTTAAAATAAAGTTTTGAAAAGTTCTAAAATGATTTTAGACTACATAGGCCCATTAAAGATCCATCAAAGGAATTTATTGAAATTTACCCTTTAACTCCGCCTTGGGCTAGCCCAATTCCAATAATGGTATTAGAGTCCAATGGTCTATGTGGTCTAAATTAGTCATGTTTGGGCTAACTAATTAAGCTTTCCCATTTAGTACGGTGTCTAGAAATGTAATGTCTATAATTGGAATTGGGTAATTAAGTATCATATCTTACTTGGTTGCCAGCCTGGCCTGAAAGGTGAAGTGAGCCATAATGTTGCCCTCAATAGAAAATGCTCAATTTAAATTGGGCCTTGGGTTAATTTTAAAAATTGTTTAGAAAATTAAAGTAAATATTTTAAATTTAAATTTAAAATGGAACATGTTCATTATAAAAGCTATAATATAACATAAGTTCTTAAAATGTTTGAAATGATAACAAAATTTCAAAATGTTTGAAAATTTATATTTTAAATTTTAAAATTCAAAAAATAATTTCAGAAACTAATTTATTAATAAGATTAATAAAATAAATTAATTAAATAACTTAGTTGTGTGTGTGTGTGTGTGTGTATATATACATGTATTGTACACATTGATATATGTTATATCTTCTTAAAATGTTTAAGATAGTATAAATATACATGTATAAAATGACTTTCAAAAATTAATCTAATTTAATTAAAGATGTTTAATTAAATAAATCAATTAAAGATTAACTAATTAAATAAGAATACACAAATATATAAGATATATGTGTTATACTATAAAGATAATGTGTATGTATTGAATATAAATGTTATATCTGAATAATATAAAATTAGTTAAAATTAATTAAATAAGAATTAATTAAATAAAATTTAATTAATATAATGTTATACATAAGATTATTGTATAAGTCGATTAAAATATAAAAATCATATAATAATGAAACTTGTAACGAGAAGGATTTTGCCCGCTCGAAAATCGACATCCATACTTCAAATCGTACTCGAATGCCGTAGATTCGGCCATTCAAATTTCGATTCGCCGGAGCTTATAACAATCATTAAGTAAACAACACAGCGGAATAAAAGAATAATACATTGATATACAACTTTGATACAATATCTGATACAACAGATGATCCAATAGATATCAATATACATCAGAGATATGACACAATAAAATAGCAGCGGAAAAGAAAATAGATGACCTCTAGCAGCGGAACAATATAACTCTGAGATAATCTTCAAAAGAGGACTCCGAGAACTGCAACTCCATTTCCAAGAATCAATCCAGCAATAGCTCGAACTCCCCATAAACATTGCACCAAGCTAAGCAAGACTGGTGTGATCCAAGGAATGAACTAACTCCAGATAATCCACTATATCTAATTATCTGTAAAACCCAACTCTAGACTGCTCGTGTAGAAAATAATGAGCACCCAGAGTTTAGGAAAGAAACAATAAACTCCGGATCAGTCGTGGGACTGGTGTGAGCAACAAAAACAGTTTATCTTTAAACAATCAACAAAAGATTTTAAAGTCAATTCGCAATGCTTTTGAAAAATGAGACTACCATAAGGCCTCCCGCACACACACACAATGCAAACGCAGAATCGAAGGAGATTTCTCCTTATGATAGTCAAAGATGCTTGATACGCATTTAAAAAGAAACACTTGATATTATTACTAGTGCATAGTGTAGGAAAAATTCATTTCGAAAGTAGAATATAAATCTTAGCCAACATACGACCATTATCGTATGCCTACTATAGCTACCATCCAAACAGTGTTGCGACACCATAAGTGAATGATAGGTTCTACAACTAATACCGTACAAGTTTCGTATTGTTTCTTTGGATTTCCAACAAATGGTCAGGCCAAGGAACTTCCCATTGCCACATGAGAATGCCTCTGGAAAGACATCCCCGAGAACCAAACCAGAACTCTGCCAACACAAGGCCGGGTTACCCCTAACTGGGTAACTACTGACACGAGCACGCCATTCCCCGATCGTAAACGACCTTTCTCACGGGATCCCGATAACCAACAACCACAAAGTAATAAATTCGCAGTAACCACATAGGTTAAATATCTGGGCTCCATACCATGATACCACCTCTATCTAGAAGGAAATGTACATACCCTAAAGGGTGCTACCCCTCATAACCTTGCCGCATCTTTCCTGTTTTGACCATTTCCGGGGTGTGAGGCTCGACGAAGTCACGTCCACAAAAACATACTTTATACAAAAGCCATGCTTTGGGTCAACAAATGATCATAGAAATGATCACCAAGATAGACGATCAAACAAATGATCCTATCATAAAAAATCAACATAACGATCATTTCACAGCAACACTCAGCATGTCACATTACCAAAATTGGGAATATATCGCTGATAACCTTCAACTATATAACCTCAGTGCTCGTACGTCTCAGAGAAGGGTGTTAAGCTAAAAGAATAAATTCTTCGCCACCAACAGAAATATATTTGAAAGAAATCGGCTTTATATCTCAATTTGTAATGTCAGACATACAATCCATACAAGTCTGTTCTGGGTTCGAACAGAAGGCACTTACAAAGAAGTCCTTGCAACCCGGATATTCACAATCCCGATCGGATTTTCCCATCACTTAGGGAGTTTCTATACCGGCGCGACTCGGTGCAGAAACAATTGATAGGTCATCCTATCGCTTTCGCAAATACCCGGTCTTCATCACCGGTCTTCAAATGCTATCCATAACGACGTATCACATATTCGGAATGGGTTATACGACACAAAGGCCCTTTCCCGGTTAAACCGAATAGTGAGCGAAAATATTTTCAAAACATATGGATATGGGATTTCAATTAAGTCACAACTTATTACCCAAATTTTTTCTTCAAATGGATTAACAAATTACCATTTTCAATCTTTAAACAAAAAGATTCATTTTCACAACCTTTAACGGTTTAAACAATTTTCACATTTAAATCTTTTAAACAAAAGATTCATTCACATATTTTCCAAATCAATTTTCATTTCAATTTGATTTAACTCGTTAAATCTTTAAATCAAAGATTTAACTTATAGCCTTCAAAACAATTTCATTTCAATTTGATTTAAACAAATCATCAATTTAAATCTGTTAAAAATAAACAGATTTAATTCATAGCTTTCAAAAAAAAAGAATTCATTTATAACTTAGGAAAAATCATTTCTCTATTCAATCTTGAAATTCCCCTAATTAACTGGAATCTCAGTTCTTATCTAAAAGTATTTATCATTTGAAAACAACAGTTTTCATTTTGGAAATCTGATTCATTTATACGAGTTCAATTCCTTGGGTTAAATTCAAATTCCCAAAAATAATACTTTAAAAATGATTTAACTCATAATGACTAGTATAATATCATTAATCTCTAGTTTCAAATTACAGAATTCAATTTCAAGTATTGAATTTAAATTTAAATCAACCTATTTAAATTCCAAAACTTAATCAAGTAATTTACAAATAATAAATTCTATTTTGAAATTCCATTCCAAAAGCTTTTCATATTTATTCCGATTCCATTTCCAAAACATTTGAATTTAAAAATTCAAATTTAACTATTTCAAAAATCTGCGACTTAATCGATTTCCTCGTGAAATCCATAATTGCGTGTGTATGGTGTGGTCCAGGGGTTTTAACACACTAGTGCAACATCATTTCAATCGTCACAGATTGAAACATAGAAATATAGTTGATAAGCAATATAAGCTATAACGCTTATCGTCTATTCACAGATTCACAGATAATATACAAATGTATCATCCATAAATGAATAAATTATACATACCACAATCTACAGAACAAAATATCACAGATCAGATAGGAAAAACAATTCAAGGCAACTCATTCAATACAATCATTCATAAGTAAGGCCAAGCATTTGATAATCATTTATAAGTAGGATTAATTAATTGTTTAATCCCAAGTAATTTGATTTATTTTCAATTTAAATTATCTACTTATGAATAAATTTTCAAATCCTGATTTATTATACAAATCATTTGATTTAAATTAATTTATCAAACACTTATCAATCTATCAAATGATTTCTCAAATTAATTAAACTAAATTAATTAATTAAAATTAATTATATTATCAAGATTAATCGCAATAAATAATTAATCTTTAATTACTTTCATCAAGTAATTACACTTAACCCATTTACAAATGATTATCTTAATTCTTAATAAAACTTAATTAATCAGTTATTTATCACAAATCACTTAATTTAATTACTTAGTTAATGATTTAAACCTTTAATTACTTATTTAATTAATCCAAGTCATTAATTAATAAATTTAAATAACTTATCCATTTAAATTGACTAAAAAAAATTTTTTACTTCTTAATTACTCAATTAATTAATTCTTAATTTGACCAAATATCTTAATTAATTAAGCAATTATGCTTTAATTTCTTTTGTAAATAAAATTGGATTTAAATTAAGATAGAGCGTTCATTTACATTAAACTCTTGTCTTCCCTTTTAAATTAAATTAACCTAAAGCTTGAATTTGATTTATTTAAAATCATCATCTTTTAACCTATTAAGTTAAATATCCTTTCCAAAAATTGTTTAAACTATCATTTTCTAACTTAAAACATTTTATACAATGAGCACTGTTTAAAGCTTTGCTTTTATACTTATAGCTTTCTTATGCATTGAACATATTCCTATTACATACCTTCAAATACGTTTATTCTTTGTTTTGAAACCCAGTAGAAATCATTTAAGTGATATCACTTTGCTTTGCAAATTTTTGGAATCAGGCCAAAATAGATTAACTAGAGGAAGGAGAACTCAAACCAAAGTAACGGGCCGAAGCCCAAACCCATCAGCAAAATGAATCAAAATCCTTTCTCTTCCGTTCTGCTTCATTCTCAAATCATTTGAACTACTCCAAGATAAACGTGCACCGTGCACGTGCACTGCCACCGGAGCCACTTCCGATCATCCTCTGCAACCTCGACACGTCGATCACCGACGCAGCAACTCCCCCTCGATCACTAAACCCGAATCGTAAGCCCACGACAAAAATTAGCATTCCCATTGAAAACTGGAAACAGACCCATGGCCAACATCCACCTCGAAGTCGCTCCTCTGACCATCAGGCGACGCGCGTCACCGTTCACTCCATCTCCATTCATCCACGAAGCTGTTGCACACGGTCCCATCGAACTCGATGCTTCAAGGGAGAAACAGCGACCCATTTAACAAGCTAAACCCAAAATTAGGTTTAGAAACTTTGAACCACGGCCATCGCCACCACCGTCATTACTGACGCCACCACCCATTTTTCCCAGCACCTCCATAAGCTCCCGCGTCTCCAGCCCAAATTCTGACCTCTCCCATCATCGCTACCGACCACGGCAACTCGAAATTCCCAAAATAGATAAACACAAATTGCTCTTAACCCCAATCACTAAAAATCTGAATTACTGCTTTAAAATTCATATTAATGTGTGTGAATTCGACTTACCTACCTGAATTCATGGAACCAGAGATTTATATTTTGACACATTTTGAGTTTGCCCAGTTTCTTCTTGGTTTCCAGAAGTATTTCTAATTTATCTAACTTAAATAAATTTAAAACTATAATCTATGATGCCTTTAACATAATTTGTTTGAAATTTTAAACCTTAACATAAATTAGATTTTGAGGTAATGATTATTGATCAGAACCTATTCTTTTTATTATTGGTTATAAACAATCAGAACAATTGAAATGGAATTCCTTTGAACTAAAAGTATAACCTGTACTTCTTATAACAGGGTTTTATTCCTTATTACCAGATATATATTCACACTAACAGGCATTACCAAAACCATATCGACATATAACTTTAAATATGACAGCACAAAAATCAATGATTCAAACTGAACTCGGGTTTAAGATGAGTTTACTCACTTTCCAGATTACCATTCAGAATTTTTTTTTAAGTGGATGTTGAGATTATAATCAGGTTTTGATACTGAAGCTTCTTTGCTTCCTGATGTCCAGGCCTTGATTTCTTTGATATCACTTCTCCTCTGGTATAGCTACCAATTCATACACTTGAAGTTTAAATTTTGTTTGAGCTTAAAGGTTTCTTACTTCAGTCATATATATAATTTTTTTTTTAATGAACGAGCTGAGATGGAGTTGAGGTATATAGAAATCTATAAAAATCTAAAAGTTGTACAGGTTAATATTTTTTTGTACAGAGTGATATAAATGGGTTTGTAGGTTGATACATATTATATTATGTACTTTATTTTGTTTATTACGGTAAAGATTATTATTATTTTTTTCTTTCTTTTCTTCTTGCAGGCTAAGGAGGCTGAGGTGATCTTGTATCATGGCTGATGTTTCTTGCTTCTGTGCTAGTGTACTGGTTACAGTAAATGCATGTTTCCCCCATGCCTACATCCTTATCCCATTTTCCTCTAAGTACATAGATATTTTCATTTTATACTTTGTTTCCATGCTTGCATGTATTTGCTGTCTTTTATTTGTTTGATTTATTTCTTGGTTTTCTTATACAAGTTAATTCATATTCATCTACTTACTTTTGTTCAACTTGGACAATAACATTGTCTTTGCTTTTATATTGCCTTGTTTTATATGCTTATGCATATCACTTTTTTTTCTATTTCCATTTGTTTGCTTTGTTTATGTTTCGATAGATATTTATTTTACTTTATGTACATTTTATTGCCTACATATATTTTATTATTTTGTTTATTCTAGATAATGTGTTGTTTTAATTTAGCAAATTTGTTTATTTTATTTTAAAGACTTCGTTTTGAATTTTCAAATCAATTTATAAATAAATTTCACCATTATTAAATTAAGTTAAAAATAATTTTATCTTTAAATCGTTTAGTTAAAAGAATAACTCAAACTCAATGTATGTTCATATATACATACATATTCATATTATCATATATTCATTACTTTGAAATTCGAATCCAAATCACATATGCAAAATGTTTAAATTCATATGATTTAATATATATGTTTATTTGAATTTTAGGAAACTCGCTACTATTTAGAATAAATTTTTGCAAATTTTAATTCAAAAATCCATTTAAATTATCAATTTAAATTCATAAAAATCTGGGGTCGTTACAAAACTTGTATAATATGAGTGTATAAATTAGAGGTGGAACATTAAAGAAACTCAAATAGATTTAAGGAATACATATATACATAAATATGCATATATCGTGATTTCTGATGTGCTCGACACTTGAATCACGCGGGTAATTCAAAAAAGGGAAATACATTATTCTATTAGTGGATATCACTTAATATAATATTTTAAAGATAATGAATCTTTAATGTAGGGTTGTCCTCCACCATTTATACAATAGATTGCTTGCATACTCTCCAATTGTTGACATTCCTTAAGCTAGAGATGTTATGCGTAGCACTATTAGTAGATTTAACTAGATGAGATAAGATACATGCACATATTTGTTGATATTCCTCAATACATTATACTTAGGCTATCGTTAAATAGTAGGTATGAGTGCATAACCTATTTTGATTTGTTGATATTCCTCATGGTCGAAATGAGATTTGGAAAAAGACCACGAGTTAGGAGTTGTATTTGATAAAACCGGTAAAGCGTTATCCATCACTTGTAGGCTTATGATTTGTTAAATTCCTCAAGGTCAGAATCCCAAGGCAAGCGAGTCCTAATACCCATTAGAGAAAAATCAAATAATTTCTATGTTTTTTTTGGGTTTTTGAGAAACATTAAAATTTAATGGGAGCCTTATTAGAAAAATGAAACGGTAACAGTTAACCTTTTTAATATTGTAAAAACGTTTGCTAATATAATGTTATAATAATCTACATTGATAAATTAGTGCATTTAATATGATCGATAAAAGTTTATCAATTAAAATATACAAATGAGTTGAACTTAAGATTGACAAATTGAAATATAATACATACTTACTAATAAATACTTTTTGCATGTTAACCCATGCAAGTGCCTAATAATATAACTACAAATACATTCGTAACTTGGCCACTTACGAGTTTACTTGCTCGAGACTATGTATTATCTTCGATGAGTTTCGAACTCTAAAAGCAATACAAGAATATGGATATTTGATCCATATACGATCACATATAAATACTATATTGTGAACAATCGTAATTTGAAATGTATGAAACCTCGATGAAATTAGTTCATTGAGATGAGCAAGTAAACTGTAGCGTGAGATCATGTATTCAATATGATTGATTACAATAATGATCTTGCTGTGTTAAATGTTACACTTGACCAAAGGCTATAAGATAGATCTAAGAATTCGATCACCGAAATGTCATTTTGGTCAGTTTACGTAAAGTGCAGTTTATTTTAATCCTTAATTGCTAAGAATGACCAAATGTACTTTTGTAAAGAGTTCATTGTGGTGTGGAAGTAAGGATTTCCTTTGAAATGTTTGTCCGTCTAGAAATGAAATCGAATGTATAAGAGTGGATTTAACTTAAGCTACAATAGGGACGAAGAGAGTGAATATTCACTTCTCCTTCATAAAGAAACACAGGAATGTGAACTGTAAAATAATATTATATACGTAACATTAGAGTAAGTAATATGATTTCTATTTTGAAATGTATTTTCATATAGAATTTATTTTATGATATTTATTTCTTTGAGTACAAGGTAATTAATCAAAAAAACTCTCTACTATAAACTAGTTACAGTTTGTTAAATAAATAGTCTATATTAAGTGGATGATGAACCTTCGTATTCGGTACGCTATTATAGTAATGCGAAATAGTGGCACCATGCCATATAGCACTCATTGATTGCATCAAGTTACAAAAATTGTTTTCTAAAACATACTGCACATTATTTATGAACTAATATATGTTCTTCAGTGATGACTGAAGAATAGACATAGTTTTATTTCAATATGAATATTATGAATATTCGTTATAAAATAAAAATAGAATAGTGGTATTTTTTATGCATTGGAAAATACAGAAGTGTCTAATTTTATTTGCAATTATTTTAAAATTATGAACCAAGCCATTGTTTTGAGAAATAATTTATGATTATATGTTTATGAATCATATGGTACTAGTAAATTATATCTCAGAAAATTTAGGGCAAAGCATCCAATCAATGGGAGCATCATAAGAGTTGATGAACTCTACAGATTAATACATATAGAGGTGTGCAATCAGAAGTTCCAAAACAGTTCCACGCACTTTGTTGTATTCTACAAATATGAACATGTGTATGTGATACACATATGATATGTTAATAATGAGTTCATAGAATATAAAAAATAAACAAATAAAATAATGCACAATTGAAAATAAAATGATTTGATTTAATTAAATAGTTGAGTATATTGGAAAGAGTTCCGAACATACCTAGTCTATACTGTTATATTATTACTCAGTTTGATTTTAGCAGCGCAAAAGCCTTCTCTAAATTTTAAACTCAAAGATTGCGATTTTTCCTTCTTCTATCATGCCTCTCCCTTTCCTTCTTTTTTCCCACCCTAAATTGCAAGCCCCCCTTCAATTTGTGTCTTTAGCGCTCTGCCATCGTCATCCACCCCTCCCACCAACGTCACTAGCCAAATAAAGTCCAATTTAGGTATGAAACCTTCTGTTGTTGAGACCTTTTTCTATTGTCTGAAGCCAAATTGAGTCACACCGGCATGGAAATCAAAGACCGCTCATCTACTTCATCCTATATATTAATTCTTCCTCTACTATTTATACTTTTTCATGAATCTCCTCCAGTTTCCTACTGATTGAGGTAATTTTTAGACTTTTGGCTCGGTTATTTTGGATTGATAGAACTACTACTGATTTAATTGCTTGATTCATTCGATTTGCATATATCTTCGTTTCCCTACTTTAACTGATCCCGATTTAATGCTTAATCATTTATCCTATCAGTGTTGCATTGTGCATCTTTCAGCCCCTGTATTTCAGGCACCATTACCATTACCAGGTATTTCTTTTCAAGGTTATTCAACAGATTTTGTTGATGTAGGTATTTAGGAGGCAAAACGGTTTGTTGTATTGTACTTTACCCTTAATATATATGACTGATTTGATTTGGTTTTGCATATATGACCTGTTTGAAATTTATTTTATGATAATTGCTGGGAATTGCACTTAGGTATTTTGAAAAATTTCACGGAAAAGAAGTTTCTTTTTACTAAGAAAACATTGTTTTTTTCTATTTTGCCAGGTCAAGAGATACGCTGTTGCATAGCGTAAAATTTTGACATCACTAATAAAAAAGGTTAGGCTATTTACTTTGTTCTGTAGATGAAATTGCTACTAAACCATTGTATTTGAATATACATCATGTTAATCCTCTTTGTTATATTTTAGGTCACTACAGTAAGTCCTAACTCAACTTTAATGATTTTGGTTTCCTTAGAATCACTTGGTCATGGACTCATCATTTACAAGGTATGATTTCGATCAAAAAATTATATTTATTTATTTATCAATTTACTTCACATTATGACACTTATTATAAGTTTTTGTAAATAATAAGTATGAGTACTACTATTAAAGATTGTACATTTATCACTGTTTATAACCATTCAATTTGTATTATAAGCTAACCTCTTTGCTATATTTCGGGTTATTAGTTTAAATCGTAAATCAGCATCATATGCTAATGGAATAGCTTTATTAGAAACAATTTTTGTTTTCTTAGGATCACTTGGTCATAAAGTTGTCATTTGTAAGGTAAACTTCAACTAAACTTTAAATATTATTTATTTATTCATTTCATATTATAACACCTATTATAATTTTTAGTAGATAATAAACATGTATCCTACTATTAAATATCATTGATGTTGCCGATGTTGTTGACCATTTAGTTTGTTTTATAATATTTTCATAAATTTTGAATAACATACGATGGTGTGGTATGCAATTATTTAAAGACCTTTCACTATAACTTATGGCAACTTAGGATATTATTTGTTACATCAGTTTTTATTTGTGTTCAAATTTGCGTTACTATCATTTATGAATGTTTCGATGCTAGTAGGAAAGCACACTTATACTGATGGCCTTGGACCTGAAATAATATAAATATATTATAAATGGTAAACCAAATCATTTTTGGTTGAAACTATAATTTTTGGTTGGATGTTGCAATACTTCTTAAGTATAAATTTTATCGGTTAATAAACCTTTTCCTTTTTCCAATAATTTTATACATGTAATCATTACATCTTTGTATTGATGTTTTATTATGCAAAATGGTAATGAATTTCATTTAACGTTTTAAACTTTTAGTTCGTCTTACCAGTTGTTGGATGTTTGCAATTTTTACTTGGCGAATTCTCAAATTATCTTTTTACAGTTGTGTTGCAACTCTATCGTCCACATTATTTAGTCACAATTATGCATTAAATTATTGTTATAAGGTTGTATATTTATTTTATAAACTTTGTATTAATGTCAAATTCTCCTTTATACTTCAATTGTACGAATAAAATTTATTGACAATGACAATCAAGTTTAAAACTAAAGTGCTGAACTTATTTTACTACTTATACACATAAATCTATTTCAGTTTCTTCTCCTTCACCTTGGTTAGTTAGAAATTGATGTGGATTTTTGAACACTGGAGACCAATAATGATATGAATTGGTAAACAAAGAATATTACTTGGTTCTATTTACTCAACACTTATATTTTGTTGTTTATCTTCGCTTCACTTGATATATAAAATAATATTGGTAATTTGGTATACGAAATTAGTATATTCGCTTAAAAGATATTCAAATTGTCAATTTCTTACTTGATAATGACGTGGTTCTCACTTTTACAGTAAGAGTAGTGGCTGATACATAAACTCTATTTCAACCATCTCTCTATTATAGTGGTCTAGCTCTCTTCAACTACTCCTTATTTTATTTATTTAACATTGACTGTTATTTCGTATAATTGGAAATTAAAAGCTGAACATATTTATATTTGCTCAAATTGGACAAAACTACATAACCATGATATTGATCTATTAAAAAGCATAACAAAACTTATTACATGTCTAAAATTTAGTGAATTAAAATACTTAATTTAGAGTTTTGATAATCATATATACAAGAAGGGGTATGAAAGAATATTATGAGATTTAATGATTACACAAATTTCTATGGTAAAAAATATATTAGGAAATGGCACTTAAGTAGAATTGACTTTTCAATATCGGACATTGGTATTTCAATACGTTCATTGGTCTCTACATCTTTAAATCCAAATATATGTTTTTTCAATTCATGTTTTCCATATATTTTAGAAGGAACAAGTGTTGTTGCTATGGTATATAAGATAATTTTGAATTTTTTAGGTGTGGTAGCCTTATATATTAAAACATCAATCCAAATTTATAACCTTTTGATATATTCTTCAACGAACCTAAGCATTCCCTAATACATGTTATCCATGTCATGTCATCTGATAATGCAACTACCTTTTTTCTTCTTTTTAAATTGTGCAGTTCAACATCGATAAATTCTGTGGAATGTTATGGTGAAGTAAGTCAGAATCTATCAGTACTTCTGGCTATATTAATACGTTGATAAGTAATTTTTTTGTTCCTAATAGTAAACTTTCTTATAAGGTAAAATATTATGTTCTTCAATCCAAATCCTAACTTTTGTTAGTTTACATGATTTAATTTATTATGAACCACTGAACTTGGTGCTTTTTGAATTTTTTGTGTTAATTTCATATGTACAAGAGTAGCAGACCAAATATGATTATGTAAAAGGATTCATTTTCAGAGAATACTTTATTAACTTGGAATGTCCATTTGTCAAAAAAAAAAAATCTTTTCTGGCTTTCAAAGTACTAGACTTATTTTTGCGTATTCATGATCTTAGTAACTATAAGACTTACTACTGTTGTACAGTTATTGCTTACGATATATTCTTTTTTACCAACTAAATGGGTACTTATTTTGAGTTGCAATCCTATGATTCATACAAAATTACCTGCTTTTATGCTAAAGTCATGGACATAAAAAAGTTGGTCCATATACAATGTAAATGCAATATAAATCAATATATATATATATATATATATATATATATATATATATATATATGGCTCATCATGGTATTATTACACATGTCATAGTTATAATATTCTACCATCATGATTTATTTGTTATATCTTATGCATATACTTATTTGTCATCAATGCTAAGCACATGGTTTTGTCTTTAAATTTAGTCAGTGGCATATGTTTTATTTTTTATGGTCGTTTGAGGATGAATCGCTTTAGCAATGGAGTGTGTTTTTTCGATTAGAACCTTTTTAAACTAAAATTTTGAATTTTGAAATTGAATTTAAGTTTTGAAAATACGTTAAACTAAATTGAAATCCCAGAATGTATTACCCTATTTAAAATTTTACCTACATTATATATATATATATATATATTCATGGATTTAAATTATGTCGGCCTGTACCATAATTGGTTTGAACATGATTTGTTAATTTTAACTTAATAATAAGCCGGTTGGCATTTCATTTCTTCCCTTCTCAAACCAATTTGATTTGTTGCTAGAACTGATTTTTACGTTAAATTGCTATAACACTTTTTAAATGCAATTGCCCGCCATATATAATATTTATAAACAAATAACTGATTACCGACCATTGCATGGAGAAGTGCATTGCAAACGCATTGCAAATTGATAGTTTTTCAAGACCTTTTGTGGATGTAAAAATTATTGAAAATGGAACCTTGAATGTCAATAACAATGAAATTAAGGGCTTTTTTGGTTTAAACTTCGAGTTTTGCGATTTGCGTTTGTTGTATATACATTAAAAGACATAGAAAGGTGAAAAATGGTCAATTTGGAAAATCAATTCAACATGTAAAATAAAAAAGACGTTTTTTTCTTCTTTCCGCCTTTCAGGAAAAAAAATCAACTTCTTTCATTTTCTCCTCCTTTTGTTGTAATAACTAAGGTTTTCGTAATAACCAAGGTTTTCCATTATCTCATCTTCTCCCATGCCGTTTTCATTACATAATGAAAACATAAAACATAGAACTTAAATTTCAAACCAAGCAATTTTAAAAGTTTGTCCGTGTTATTTTTCATATTGTTTTATGTATAAGTAATTGCATCTTATGATCTCATAAAAGTGGAATTCTGCTGATTTACTGGCTATATGCCCGTATTCAGATCTGTGAGCACATTTTATTTCCCAAATCTTAGCTGTACAATATTTAATAATCGACTAATTTTTTTAGTAGTACGTAGATATGATTGCATTTTCTATTTCCTGTAATCTAATCCCCAATGTTAGATGATGCTAGTTTCTTGCATTATTTTTAGATATGCACCATTATGCTTGGAATTCATGATTCTTTTCTTCTCTTTGAGTGGGTCTGAGATTTTCTTCCAAGGGTATTTTTAACGACCCGTTAAATTAATAATATTAAATGAATTGAATTAATATAATTTCTAATCTAATCTAATTTAGAATAAATGTAGAAATTTGGTATAGTGGTTGTAATTTAGTGTAACAATAAAATTTTATGACAATAGATTTGGATAATGTAATTTGTCATTTTTTGTTAAAAAGTAAATTATAAGAAATCAATAAATGTTGAATTGAAAATATTAATAAAAATATTAACTAAAATGAGATTCATTAATATAAAATCAGTAGTGAAGAGGTTACCTTTGGTTGCAATAAAGGTGAATTCTATTAGTGGATGTCAACACTTAATAAAATTTATTTAGAATAAAAAGGTTTCAAATGCATGTTTGCATTGAATATGTAATTGATGGATTAAGGGTAAGTAATTAGAATTTAATCCTATAAGATTTGGAACTAAATGTATGAAGATAATTTGGTAGAAATAATTAATTAACCTCTTAATTGTGCATACCCAATATAATATAAATAACAACAGGACGAGAACTTGATTTGCCTAGGTATGTATATAGGTTTATAAACTATAACCAAGTGAGAAATTTGGTAGTAAATAGGGGATAAGTTGACTAAGGCAATTAGTAATTTAATAAATGAATGTATAGTAAGTAAGTGGAAATGTATGCATAAAAATATTTTCATATATGGGATAATTACAAAAGTTTACCCATTTATCTAATGTATATAATTGAATCTAAATTTAGGGCAACATTTTGTTATTGATGGTATAAGTGAATTTGAATAAAAGGGTAAATATTTATGTAGATTTAACATGTATTGAGTATATAGCTAAGAAGGGCATTCGATGTAAATGAATCTAAATTAATGTGTCTAGTCAATAAAGGAGAACTTTAAGGGAATAAATATAAATGAATGTATTTGGGGAATGAAGTCCTTTTATATGTTGAATAGTATAACGTTGTTATTAAGAATGAACGTTACTTTAGTAATTATTAATATGGTAACGGAAGAGTGTATAAATTTTATAGTAACGTAAAAACGTATTGTAAGATAATAATTAAGTGTAACTTATAAAATATATTTATGACAACAAATTTTGTAAGTTATTTATTCTATTAGTTGTTAAGTTTTATTTATGTGTAAGTTAACAATATTACAATTCAATTGAATACAGTAATTTATGCAAACAAAGGATGAACATTTGAAAGTATTACTGTAGTGATATATATATATAAGAAACGGTAACTTTGTAGTTGGGGAATAATTGATTTATTTGTGAGTTGTAATCAAATAGAGTCAAATTTATTAGAATTTATTGCAATTTATGGGATTAATTGCAGTAACCTTTGAAGATTTATTCACTAAAATAATTGACGATGGAAATTATATGTAAATTTTCTTTTAGTTAATTTAAAATATCCAGAGGGCTAGAAATGACACAAATCTACTAGTTTAGAAATTTACAATAAAAAGTGGTAAGTAATTTTTCTAAATATTTAGATAGTAGGAAGATGTAGATTTAGATGGAATTTATTATTTAACTATTTCATAAGTTGAGATCTAAGTTTAGAATTGAGATTTTTAATGTATAGATATTGAGCTAATGTTAGTTTCATTAAATTGACATCAATAACTTTGAATAATAGAAAGAAAGTGAATTTAATAAATTTAATCAAACGTATAATGTTGAATTTATTAAAAATTGGAATTTAACCTTTAAGTAAGGATTAACATCTAAATTGATGAATAGAACAACTATGTATTGACACTTGAATTGTTTAGAATTGGAGTAAATAATTAAGAAAATTTAAAGGGAGAAAATTTGATCAATTTTTGAATTTAGATGTAAAAATTGGATTTTTATAATTTATTTAATGAATATTAAAAATAGCCATTTTGGCCACGGACTCGGATTTCGACGAAACCAGTTTCATCGGATCCGTATCGGTGAATTATTATAGGGTTTCAAGTTTCGTATCGATCGGACTTGTCGTTTGATCGTACGGGCGTGAAACGCCTTGAAATCAATTTTAATAAAATCAATTTGAAATCAATTTGAAAATTTTGTTTTCAGCACAACTTCTTCATACGATCAAATTTGGACGTGAAACTTTTTCCATCGTGTTCAGAATATTTTAAAATACCTATTTGGATATATGGGTTTAATAGATTTTGTTCCGGAGGCTAAACGGGCTTTTTGGGCCATAGTTTGTGGCGTACGTTCATCCTTCTAGTCTATACGCTCTAACCCAACCCTAACTATAAATATACAGTTATAAACCCTAGCTCCATCCTATTGTCATTGGCTGTACTTGCATTTTTCTTCATCTCCTTCTCAACTCCTCATTCTAATGGCAGAAAAAAAACCTAATTCTCAAACTCCAAAAAAATAATTTCAATTTCAAAAAAAAAAAAAAAATTGCGGATCTGCAGCAGCTTCTGGTCTCGCTTCGGGTTTCAGGGGAGAAAACCCTAGAGCAACTTCGGGTCAGGAAGAAAATGACTCGGGTCACTCCGGGTCGTTTTGGCGAAAACTCCAAGCAAGCACCGGGGAATTGAGGCGGCGCACCGAAGTCGACCCAGGACCAGAATTTTTCATTTTTCAAATTTTCATAACTTTTGCATACGAGCTCGGATTCGCGCGCGGTTTGTTTTGATGGGATCGTATCGGAATTTATGACGTTTTGGCACTAGTTTGGATGAATTTGGAGACTATCCAATTTTTGGGTTTAAATTGGATTTGAATTCGATTTAAATTCCAAAGGTGAGTGTTTAAACTCACTCACAACTACTAGAAGTTTTTATGTTTGTTAAATTAATTTTAGAAATGAATAGAAATTTATTTATGAGTATTTGGCATGTTTATTTCACTCATATTTGTTGAATTGCATTTATTAAATTTAACTGTTAATTTAATTTATTTATTGCGTATTAATTGATAGTTAGAATTTATTTGTTTGCCTATAAACTGCTAGTTAACAGTTATATAGATTATTACTGAATATAAACTGTAGATTAATATTTGTTAAATTTAATCTGAATAAAATTGCCAGTTATTACCTGTTATATATTATCAAATATAAATTGTTATTGATTGATATTGCTTGATGATTGTGATTGGATGATGGGTGATGTTGATGGATGTTTTATTGTATATCATTAAATTGCAAATTATCATGCATATTTCCTTTCATACGGGATTGTGGTTTGAAATGATATACAACCGCAAAATTTTATATCTTTTAAATTGCGGATTGAAATGATAAATATCTGTATCACTTGACCATAGGATAGAAAATTATATACAGGCACCGCGGTCTATATATAACTATTTTAATGTGATTTCTATGGTTTGGATGGAATACGGTTTATAATAATCTTAAATTTTATATTGTATAAATATTATTCTTCCATATATATACATATGAAGTTGAAAATTTTGAAATTAAAAGGTGTATAAATCTCTTTATTAAAAATGGAAAAAAAAATTAAGAAAATGGAGTTTGATAATTTATATCATATGTTTAAATGCTAAGTTTGGAAATTTTAAGGTATGATATTTATAATTGGATTTTTCCCAAGATAAATTGAAATGAATATTCTAGTATAATTTGAATTGAAAAAAAATTATATTTTATTACTAGAAATTGGAGTTTTATTTGTTTATGGATTTTATGTGAATATTCAAGACTAATTAATAGAACATTCGATTTGTTGAAAGAATAAAATCCAACTTTAGTTTGAAATATTAATACTCCAAATGGATATACGTATATATATATAAATTGAAGTGGTTTTGGAACTTGAGAGAGATAATACAAATTTTGGTTTAGACTTTAATAAAGAAATGTATTTGTAAAGCCATGAGAACTATTTTCTTTACAAAGTAACATTTAAGTTAAACCTTTTAATTCATATACCGTTGAATATCCAAACCATTCAAGTTTTAAAAGTTATGGTTTTAAATTATGATTTTCAAAATATTATGCTTTGAAAATATTTGATTTTCAGACGTTATGAAGTTAAAGCATTATGATTTTGGAAAATAATTATATTTGGGATAAGTGATAAAATATGGTTTTGGGTTTTGAAATGATATCGTATTCATGGTTATGAAATGGAATGTTTATTCTGATTTTTAAAGTATAACCTATTTTTAAATGACCGCGGTGTTATAATAACGATGGGTTGGCAAAGAGACCGGGATCGGATATGGACATACTCTCTGTCGATACCGAAAACCACTTTGACTAACCGTGTACGCGGTGGAGATTCCAGAATGAAGTAGGTGGTGGCGACGTTTCCTGTAAGGTAAATACGTGGACCCGACTCCCGTGAGTTGGCATAAGTGGCTAAAACAGGAGCGATTCTCAGGCCAATGAGGTCATTCTTCTGATCGGACCCTCCTCTTCGATATTATACTTTGATTTTGGATTGATTCAGTGGCCACTTCTATATTTTGATTTTGGGGAGTTAGTCCGAGGTGGGCGGTAACTGCGGCTACGCGTTTCCACCAGCCTGGATAGCAATTGGTATATCTACCCTGGCATTGCCTAGTTGTGCCGTGTCACCTACCATACCGAGCCTTTACTACGAGTTTCTATTTGTGTCGTACCTATGGAGTATCCTCTGGTAGCCTCCCGATCAGGAGGTATTACGGTACTGTATAGACTATTGGCATTTTACGTGTTAATGTGGAAAATGTAAAGCCTTAACGCTATTTAAAAGTAAGTTTATTTTATAAATAGATACTATTATAATAGCGCAATATACTACATAGTAAATAGTTTAACGGATCCTTAGGAGATGTAAATCCCGAACATCTCTTGAGTTACTGTACTCATATTTATTTCTGTTAATTTAACTCACATAAGATCTTTTAGTTCTGACTCGAGTGTTTTTGTCTTTTCAAATTCGCTCGGGTCAGTCCGAGCGTTTCAGGATCGAAGACTTTAGCTTTGAAGGACGAAGACGAAGGAGTCGTATTATTATTATATATAGTATTGCACCACACTCATACTGTTCCGCTGCATTGATTGTATTGGTATGTGTAACTCTGATATTTATTGTATAAAGCAAATCAAGTGTTTGTAAACTGTTTTGAACTGTATATTTATTATTATATTTTATCCTTCCACTGTGAGATTCTGTTTTGTTTTTATTTCTTCTCTGTTTTTCTTATTTACCCCATAACAATCCGCCCTTGCGTATGCTTTGAATTGGCACGTGTGTCGGTTTAAAGTGTGCGAAAAGGCGGGATGTTACAGTTGGTATCAGAGCTTTGGTTTAGCGATAAACCTTGGTTTTGTGGGGTTTGACTCTTTGTTAATAGGGTAGTAATACCCTATGGGAGTCGTTGAGTGTATATATGAGAGAGCGTATTTGTTAGTCTTAATAAAGATTTTGATATTGTGTTAATCTGTTCCGCTTTGTATTTATAAATTCTGGTTGATGCATGGGACGCTATGACATCAATAGGGATTTCTAAACACTTAATAGGACAGACAGACATAATATTTGTTTTTAATATAGGTGAATGAAATAATTTTGCCTATTATATTTTCTATATATAAAAATATTTTTATAAAGATATATTTTGGTTGCTATAGTTGGGTGTTAGGTAATAAAAATATTTGTAATGAATTAAAGCTAAGTTGAATTTTAATAAATCAAATTGGAGATTTTAGAAATTAAGTCCGGGATTTTTGAAATCTTCTTTCAAAGGATTTATGAAATATAATGATTTGGTTTATAAATATTTTCTTATATAAATATTTAGTATAATTCGAAAGAATTGGTTTAAGAGGATTTTGAAGAAAATAAGTTTGTACTTTCCTCTCTTTCGCTGGAAAATAATTTCGGTGATGACGGCCGCATCATCGACTTTCATTTTCGAGTTTCGAAGGGAAAGGCCACTGTAGTAAACTCTACTGCAGATTTGTTTTGAAATTATTTAAAATTTTAATTGTTTAAAGGTAATTAGAGATATAAAAGTTGTAAGAAATTAATTATCTATTATTTTAAAGTAATTTTGGAATTTGACCCGGTATTAATTCTTGAATTTCCATTAATTAGTTGTAAAAAAAAAAAATTAGGTTAGTAAAATAAAGGTTAAGTAATCAATGAATTAAAAGGATCGAGATTAAACTTGTATAAGTTCTTTTGCTTTTTCTTTAACATAAATAACTTACCAAGTATAAAAAGTTGAAATGTAAATTAAGAGTGGAATAGAATATTATGCAAGTAGAATTTTGGAAGAAAAAAAATATGAAGTATTCAATAAATTACTGTTATAAATAAGAATTTAATGGTATTAACTTAAGTGATGATTGGAATTTTACTAAAATTAAAGGTTGTATTATTAATAGGTGATTTTAACCTTAAGAAAGTAAAAATGAAATTCCTTAATTTATAAAGTTTGATTGTAGGGTTATTAACTTAAGTATGCTTTAATTCCCCCTATTCTAATATAATGGAAAGTAGGAAAAATATAAATGACTGCAATCCATAGTTAATGAATGAGTAAAATCTTTCACTTATAGGAATGCAGGTTATAAGGTTAATAAATTAAGTGGAATTAGAGGGTTATTGTAAATAAATATAATAGGAACGTAAACATTAAGTAAATGAATGAAATTAAAGGTAAGTCGAAATTGTAATTTATAAAACAAATATATATTAATTAAAGGAATGAAGAAGAAACTTGAAAATTTTCACTTACATTCTTAAAACATACATAACTTACCATATAATAAAAAGTTGCAATGTTAGTAGGAAAATGTAAGGGGAAATCTTACAAGTGAAGAGTAAGGTAATAAAGGTATTCTATTAATTTGCTATTATTAATGAGAATTAATTGTATAGACTTAAGTTAAATTGGAAATTTTACTATAAGTAAAGGTAAGTAGTATAAATAGATGATAGAAACTTTAGTAAATAAATTGGAATACAAATATAATGAATTTTGTGATAAATGGAAAATGAAAATTTGTAAGAAATAAAGAAATCACTCCATAAATGAATGAAAGAAAATCAAACCATTGAAGCATGAGATAAATGTATAATAAATAAATTTGGGTGTTGGTTTGAATTGTGTTGTTGGGTAAGAAATTTGAAGTGGTTAAATGAATAAGTATCTATTTTTGTTCCATCTAAGACTGTTGAGTAAAGGATGCACTTGATAGTTAATTTCATTTCATACAAATTTCAAGTTTGAACCCAAACAACTATTTGTTTGATGGATTAAATGGTTGCTTTGTTTGTGTATGTATGTTGTTTGTAAGGTTGATGGTTGTTGAATTGTTTGGTTGATTAATGATTGAATCCACTTGAATAGTTCACTTTAAAATAAATATTTAACCTTTTAGATTATATAAGTGAATACAGGTGATGGAAGCAACTGCTACTGCTTTTGGTTCCAAAATAATAAGCGTATATTGCCCGACAAATAGGTACGTTTTCTGATTTCGTTTTATAGCGCCATTTTATATAGTTTCCCGTGTTGGGATATAATATTTTGATAATATATGTAATATATTTGTATATTTGGATATTATATTTTCTCCAGAGTCTCTCCGTACAAAGGAGACTCTGCCAAAATTTTCCGTAAATTTTGAACTTAGACTTTTGTTGAAAATGATGTCCAAACTTTGATAATTAAGTATAATAATATAATGATTATAAATAGGTATATTTTATTTAAGAAAATAAATTTAGTAAATTATTGTTATAAGTTAATATTTGGAATAAGATGTACTGTTTTATTCTTCCTTCTCCCTTCTTTTTCCTTTTCGGGGACGAAAAGTTTTGAGTGGGGGAGATTGTAACGACCCGTTAAATTAATAATATTAAATGAATTGAATTAATATAATTTCTAATCTAATCTAATTTAGAATAAATGTAGAAATTTGGTATAGTAGTTGTAATTTAGTGTAACAATAAAATTTTATGACAATAGATTTGGATAATGTAATTTGTCACTTTTTGTTAAAAAGTAAATTATAAGAAATCAATAAATGTTGAATTGAAAATATTAATAAAAATATTAACTAAAATGAGATTCATTAATATAAAATCAGTAGTGAAGAGGTTACCTTTGGTTGTAATAAAGGTGAATTCTATTAGTGGATGTCAACACTTAATAAAATTTATTTAGAATAAAAAGGTTTCAAATGCATGTTTGCATTGAATATGTAATTGATGGATTAAGGGTAAGTAATTAGAATTTAATCCTATAAGATTTGGAACTAAATGTATGAAGATAATTTGGTAGAAATAATTAATTAACCTCTTAATTGTGCATACCCAATATAATATAAATAACAACAGGACGAGAACTTGATTTGCCTAGGTATGTATATAGGTTTATAAACTATAACCAAGTGAGAAATTTGGTAGTAAATAGGGGATAAGTTGACTAAGGCAATTAGTAATTTAATAAATGAATGCATAGTAAGTAAGTGGAAATGTATGCATAAAAATATTTTCATATATGGGATAATTACAAAAGTTTACCCATTTATCTAATGTATATAATTGAATCTAAATTTAGGGCAACATTTTGTTATTGATGGTATAAGTGAATTTGAATAAAAGGGTAAAAATTTATGTAGATTTAACATGTATTGAGTATATAGCTAAGAAGGGCATTCGATGTAAATGAATCTAAATTAATGTGTCTAGTCAATAAAGGAGAACTTTAAGGGAATAAATATAAATGAATGTATTTGGGGAATGGAGTCCTTTTATATGTTGAATAGTATAACGTTGTTATTAAGAATGAACGTTATTTTAGTAATTATTAATATGGTAACGGAAGAGTGTATAAATTTTATAGTAACGTAAAAACGTATTGTAAGATAATAATTAAGTGTAGACTTATAAAATATATTTATGACAACAAATTTTGTAAGTTATTTATTCTATTAGTTGTTAAGTTTTATTTATGTGTAAGTTAACAATAGTACAATTCAATTGAATACAGTAATTTATGCAAACAAAGGATGAACATTTGGAAGTATTACTGTAGTGATATATATATAAGAAACGGTAACTTTGTAGTTGGGGAATAATTGATTTATTTGTGAGTTGTAATAAAAAAGAGTCAAATTTATTAGAATTTATTGCAATTTATGGGATTAATTGCAGTAACCTTTGAAGATTTATTCACTAAAATAATTGACGATGGAAATTATATGTAAATTTGCTTTTAGTTAATTTAAAATATCCAGAGGGCTAGAAATGACACAAATCTACTAGTTTAGAAATTTACAATAAAAAGTGGTAAGTAATTTTTCTAAATATTTAGATAGTAGGAAGATGTAGATTTAGATGGAATTTATTATTTAACTATTTCATAAGTTGAGATCTAAGTTTAGAATTGAGATTTTTAATGTATAGATATTGAGCCAGTGTTAGTTTCATTAAATTGACATCAATAACTTTGAATAATAGAAAGAAAGTGAATTTAATAAATTTAATCAAACGTATAATGTTGAATTTATTAAAAATTGGAATTTAACCTTTAAGTAAGGATTAACATCTAAATTGATGAATAGAACAACTATGTATTGACACTTGAATTGTTTAGAATTGGAGTAAATAATTAAGAAAATTTAAAGGGAGAAAATTTGGTCAATTTTTGAATTTAGATGTAAAAATTGGATTTTTATAATTTATTTAATTTATTTAATGAATATTAAAAATAGCCATTTTGGCCACGGACTCGGATTTCGACGAAACCAGTTTCATCGGATCCGTATCGGTGAATTATTATAGGGTTTCAAGTTTCGTATCGATCGGACTTGTCGTTTGATCGTACGGGCGTGAAACGCCTTGAAATCAATTTTAATAAAATCAATTTGAAATCAATTTGAATTTTTTTTTTTCAGCACAACTTCTTCATACGATCAAATTTGGACGTGAAACTTTTTCCATCGCGTTCAGAATATTTTAAAATACCTATTTGGATTTATGGGTTTAATAAATTTTGTTCCGGAGGCTAAACGGGCTTTTTGAGCCATAGTTTGTGGCGTACGTTCATCCTTCTTGTCTATACGCTCTAACCCAACCCTAACTATAAATATACAGTTATAAACCCTACCTCCATCCTATTGCCATTGGCTGTACGTACATTTTTCTTCATCTCCTTCTCAACTCCTCATTCTAATGGCAGAAAAAAACCTAATTCTCAAATTCCAAAAAAATAATTTCAATTTCAAAAAAAAAAAAAAAATTGCGGATCTGCAGCAGCTTCTGTTCGCGCTTCGGGTTTCAGGGGAGAAAACCCTAGAGCAACTTCGGGTCAGGAAGAAAATGACTCGGGTCGCTCCGGGTCGTTTTGGCGAAAACTCCAAGCAAGCACCGGGGAATTGAGGCGGCGCACCGAAGTCAAACCCGAAGTCGACCCAGGACCAGAATTTTTCATTTTTCAAATTTTCATAACTTTACGAGCTCGGATTCGTGCGCGGTTTATTTTGATGGGATCGTATCAGAATTTATGACGTTTTGGCACTAGTTTGGATGAATTTGGAGACTATCCAATTTTTGGGTTTAAATTGGATTTGAATTCGATTTAAATTCCAAAGGTGAGTGTTTAAACTCACTCACAACTACTAGAAGCTTTTATGTTTGTTAAATTAATTTTAGAAATGAATAGAAATTTATTTATGAGTATTTGGCATGTTTATTTCACTCATATTTTTTGAATTACATTTATTAAATTTAACTGTTAATTTAATTTATTTATTGCGTATTAATTGATAGTTAGAATTTATTTGTTTGCCTATAAACTGCTAGTTAACAGTTATATAGATTATTACTGAATATAAACTGTAGATTAATATTTGTTAAATTTAATCTGAATAAAATTGCCAGTTATTACCTGTTATATATTATCAAATATAAATTGTTATTGATTGATATTGCTTGATGATTGTGGTTGGATGATGGGTGATGTTGATGGATGTTTTATTGTATATCATTAAATTGCAAATTATCATGCATATTTCCTTTCATTCGGGATTGTGGTTTGAAATGATATACAACTGCAAAATTTTATATCTTTTAAATTGCGGATTGAAATGATAAATATCCGTATCACTTGACCATAGGATAGAAAATTATATACAGGCACCGCGGTCTATATATAACTATTTTAATGTGATTTCTATGGTTTGGATGGAATACGGTTTATAATAATCTTAAATTTTATATTGTATAAATATTATTCTTCCATATATATACATATGAAGTTGAAAATTTTGAAATTAAAAGGTGTATAAATCTCTTTATTAAAAATGGAAAAAAAAAATTAAGAAAATGGAGTTTGATAATTTATATCATATGTTTAAATGTTAAGTTTGGAAATTTTAAGATATGATATTTATAATTGGATTTTTCCCAAGATAAATTGAAATGAATATTTTAGTATAATTTGAATTGAAAAAAATATATATATTTTATCACTAGAAATTGGAGTTTTATTTATTTATGGATTTTATGTGAATATTCAAGACTAATTAATAGAACATTCGATTTGTTGAAAGAATAAAATCCAACTTTAGTTTGAAATATTAATACTCCAAATGCATATACGTATATATATGTATATATAAATTGAAGTGGTTTTGGAACTTGAGAGAGATAATACAAATTTTGGTTTAGACTTTAATAAAGAAATGTATTTGTAAAGCCATGAGAACTATTTTCTTTACAAAGTAACATTTAAGTTAAACCTTTTAATTCATATACCGTTGAATATCCAAACCATTGAAGTTTTAAAAGTTATGGTTTTAAATTATGATTTTCAAAATATTATGCTTTGAAAATATTTGATTTTCAGACGTTATGAAGTTAAAGCATTATGATTTTGGAAAAGAATTATATTTGGGATAAGTGATAAAATATGGTTTTGGGTTTTGAAATGATATCGTATTCATGGTTATGAAATGGAATGTTTATTCTGATTTTTAAAGTATAACCTATTTTTAAATGACCGCGGTGTTA
Source organism: Allium cepa (assembly GCA_030765085.1). Classification (NCBI taxonomy): domain Eukaryota; kingdom Viridiplantae; phylum Streptophyta; class Magnoliopsida; order Asparagales; family Amaryllidaceae; genus Allium; species Allium cepa. Next base: position 860,514,977 of record CM060940.1, read on the forward strand.
TAATAACGATGGGTTGGCAAAGAGACCGGGATCGGATATGGACATACTCTCTGTCGATACCGAAAACCACTTTGACTAACCGTGTACGCGGTGGAGATTCCAGAATGAAGTAGGTGGTGGCGACGTTTACTGTAAAGTAAATACGTGGACCCGACTCCCGTGAGTTGGCATAAGGTGGCTAAAACAGGAGCGATTCTCAGGCCAATGAGGTCATTCCTCTGATCGGACCCTCCTCTTCGATATTATACTTTGATTTTGGATTGATTCAGTGGCCACTTCTATATTTTGATTTTGGGGAGTTAGTTCGAGGTGGGCGGTAACTGCGGCTACGCGTTTCCACCAGCCTGGATAGCAATTGGTATATCTACCCTGGCATTGCCTAGTTGTGCCGTGTCACCTACCATACCGAGCCTTTACTACGAGTTTCTATTTGTGTCGTACCTATGGAGTATCCTCTGGTAGCCTCCCGATCAGGAGGTATTACGGTACTGTATAGACTATTGGCATTTTACGTGTTAATGTGGAAAATGTAAAGCCTTAACGCTATTTAAAAGTAAGTTTATTTTATAAATAGACACTATTATAATAGCGCAATATACTACATAGTAAATAGTTTAACGGATCCTTAGGAGATGTAAATCCCGAACATCTCTTGAGTTACTGTACTCATATTTATTTCTGTTAATTTAACTCACATAAGATCTTTTAGTTCTGACTCGAGTGTTTTTGTCTTTTCAAATTCGCTCGGGTCAGTCCGAGCGTTTCAGGATCGAAGACTTTAGCTTTGCAGGACGAAGACGAAGGAGTCGTATTATTATTATATATAGTATTGCACCACACTCATACTGTTCCGCTGCATTGATTGTATTGGTATGTGTAACTCTGATATTTATTGTATAAAGCAAATCAAGTGTTTGTAAACTGTTTTGAACTGTATATTTATTATTATATTTTATCCTTCCGCTGTGAGATTCTGTTTTGTTTTTATTTCTTCTCTGTTTTTCTTATTTACCCCATAACAATCCGTCCTTGCGTATGCTTTGAATTGGCATGTGTGTCGGTTTAAAGTGTGCGAAAAGGTGGGATGTTACAATATTAATATGTAATCGTTTTTTGGATGTACAGACATTGTTATTGGACGAGTTCGGCTTTCACACAAAGTAAGCCTTTATATATAACCGATCTTGAATGGAATACTGAAAGATATGGTCCATGAAGCTGCAAGGTATGCATTTTTGTTTTTTGATGTATAATTGGCATTTTTATATCCCTTATACTATTGACAAAAATTAACATTGCAAATGCCTATTTATTTAGATATTCTACTGATAACGCACAATGTAATGTTAAATTAGCAATTCAATCTACCTCACATGTCTTTTTTTTAGATAATTTCCTTTGATTGATTCCCTTTAATTTCTCATGATTTCACTGCTATATTTTTTGCTTTTGGATGATGGTTCTGAAGTGCCAATCCAAAGCTTCATTTCTACTTTTGGGTATTATACTCATTTAGTTTTAAGTCATTAATGCAAAGTTAATTCAACGCTTTTAGTTTCAACTCGAACATAAAAGGTAAATTATAATATTTACTATAAAATTGATTATCTTTTGTATAAACTTGACTTATTCTTCATCCTTTAACATAATTGAATCAAGTCTAAATTTCATCACTAATTTAAATTTATTTGACTTCTTCAATATTAGAGATCTTAATCCAAAACTCTACATTGCTAAATAATTGTAATTCCATTCGAATATTCAAAATTTAAAATTTGGAGTTGTAAATGTTAATTTATTGAATTCAGAAATTACGGTTCCTAAGTTTGATTAATGCGTCCGCGGGTGCAGTGCAGTGGAAAGGAGGCTTGGGTTCTAGTAAAAGACCCAAGTTTGATTCCTACCATGCGCTTCCCAATCCTAATAAATTTACCCGGGGGTATGGAGGCTTGGATCAGCGGACGACTTTACCGTACCTTACTTAGGATTTTACCGGCTTGCCGGGTTCTCCTAGGTTTTCAAAAAAAAAGTTTGATTAATGCATGACAAAGAAAGTGGTTAAACGAGACAAGCGATTTATTCTATATCAAATTAAGGAGAGTTTTCGTAATTTGTTTGGTGTGTTACTTACCCTAGTTATTTTAATTTTTAAAAAAGTAGTCCTATGCTTATCGATCATTAAATACTATAAATTTAATAATATCTATGTTATGACCAACTTCTATTTATTTACCTCCACCATTACCATTTTCAACAAAATCAAAGACAAAAACACCCTTATTTCTTTTGCTACCTGCGAGCAAATGTTAAGTAATTTTTTTTCCTGCTACCAATGAAATGCAAATAACTTTTCTAGATAGAGCGTTGATAATTTAGGCCCCAAGATAAGTACATTATATTGCATATGCAAATCAGAATGGTGACCAAAAAACCACCTCTACTTAGTAAAAATGGTAAATATCTCGAACATGTATGGTTATTTACTCGGTAGACTACTGTGACTCACTTTATTATCGCACAAACTCCAAGGCATGAAGTCACTTTTTTCGGATTTAAACAAGCTGCTAATTTTTTAAAATGCCATCAGCTTTTGTTGGCCCACGCTATGCATATGAGTCTTGGCATGATACAGCAAATATGTTATCGTAGTAAACAATTTGCTTTTACGGGAAATATGCCCAATTACGGTAAGGAGTATCAACAAAAAAGACCAATTAACTTACTATAATACTTAGATACTACATTATCGGCAAAGTTCTTTTTTCGTCAAGAAAGCTTACAAATTTATCACACTATCAAATTTATCAACAGGGTTGGCGCAGTTGGTTTATGGTCCGGACTGCGTGATCGAAGGTCACGAGTTCGAGCCCCAAAACTGACAACCCTGTAACAAGTAGCCGAAGTATGTGTTTGGCAGGCACATACTTCTCTAGAGTTTACAAGAGAAGCTTGGTTGTCTAGGTAATTCAAAAAAAATTTATCACACCATCAACATAAACATTCTGCTCCTGCAGGAGTTGTAGAGAAAATATTTTCACCTCCTTATGTTCTAGGCACATTGTGCCCTTTCATTCCACTATTCTTAGGCTGACTAAGCAATTTGATACATATATAGAAGAATCTCCAACTTTTTGCATTATAGTACATGCTTTTGAGATAAATAAGGAGCTGCTTAGGTTAGTTCACCAACAAACGATGTCTATCACATTTCAAAATAACACAAATATGTGTGTGTGTGTAATGTTAGAAGTTACCTTTACATGAATGTTTACATGCTCCTTCGCTACAATGTGTTTGTTGATTTGTTTGCTTTATTATATCTATAATAGCATGAGAGCATTTACTAGAACTGCACTGTTACAAATGAATCAACTCTACCATCATAGTTTATATGATATTTTCAAAATCTGATGAACAGACCAAGAAGAAAGCTAAATTTGAAAGATTTAATTTTATAATTACAAAGAACTTTTGGAAAATTTATAAGCTTATGTTATTTCCATAAGAGGCCATGCAACCTTCTACACTTATATGCACTTATGGGAGTGATATAGTAAGACCGAGGGAAGAAATTTTGCCCATAAAGACCCAATCATTTCATTTTTCTTAAATCTACCTTTAATCAACTTCGAACGACTTAGTACCCATTCAGTCAGAGTTATTTATCTGATCTCTTATTTGTAATATCCCGGAGTTTTGGACAATATAAATTTAATAATCTGTGTTTAAATTTAAATTGAATTGATAATTTTTGTTGATAAATTTGATTTGATTTAATAATCTTCTTTATTTAAATACTTAATTTGTGAATTTATTTTTAATAAACTAATAAATCTATTTTCTATTTAATAATATATATGTATATTTATATATATTTTAAATAGATAAGTTGTTAAATTAGTATAGCATAATTTTAATATTTTGAAATTGGGAATTGTGATTTATTTTTGATTTAAGCTTTTCAAAAAATATTTAATAAAATAACTAAATGATTTTAAATATATAAGATAAATGTTTTATTGGTTTAAAATTCATTTTTAACTTAAGTTTGAATATCAAAATGAGTTATAAAAATGTTGTGTTATTTTTTTTAAAATATTGATTTATAAAATGTGATTTGTTTATTTAAATATGAAATTTAAAATATGATTTAAAATACATGTATTCATTTAAAGTTACAATCTCTTTTATAAATTTATTTTAGATGATCAAAATATTATTTTCAAATAATTGATTTGTATATTGTTTTATTTATAAGAACACTTTGCTTTATTCTTTAGAAATTAATTATATACATAACTAAGTTTAAGAAACTAATTAATTAAGTTTAATCATTCATTAACTTTAATTTAAAAATAACAAAACATTTAAAAGACATGTGTAGATAATTTAAGACATGAGTTAACATGTGTTATGAGTTTAAGCATGAGAATTTACAAGTGTCCATTTCTTTTTACAAGTGTCAAATTTGATCTTTTATTTTTCTTTGTTTTTAATAAATCATAAATTTAGTTTATAAAACATTGCATTTACTCACTCCTTTCCTCTTTCTCATTTTTCATTCTAAACAAAAAAAATCTATTGTAAACAAACTATCTAAAATTAGTAACCATTTTCTGAACTCAAAACTCATTTTCAAACAAATTGTAAATCCTGCATTACAAACAAAGCCTGTAGCTCCTCAAAATGCAAAATCAAATGCATAACAATCCGTTCATCAAATATTTTCCTGCATCTTCTTTACTGGAAGCACAAGCAACAAACTATAGCCTGCATCTTTTTCAAAACAATCTGGAAATAAATGCAAAACAAAAACTGCATGTAAGGATTTTTCAAAGATCAGGAAAACAAGTTTAAAAAGCATCAAATTTGAAGCAAGTAGCACAGGGGATTTCAAACTGTGCTCTGCATGTTCAAAATCAAAGTTCTGTTTGCATAATTAAGGTGAGTAACTCATTTATAAATTTATTTAATAGGTAAGTTGTATATGCATTTTAAATTAGAAATGAATTTATATCAAACTGCTGTAAACTTATGCCTGTATACATGATGATGAATGTTGCATGTTGTTCTTCAAAATTTCAATCTCATGTTTGATCCCTGAATTCTTTCTTTGACTTGTTTGTTGTAGGACTTAGACTTTTGAATAAAACCTGTTTGTTTAGAATAGAGTAAGTATAAATTTGATATAAATTAAATTAAATTGTCTGTAACCTGGAAAATTTAGTTACACAAAGCAACAATTAGTATAGAGTGAAATTCAAACTTTATAATTTAATGTTTCAGATGTATAAATAGAAACGTCAAGTAAATTCATGAATTTTAAATCAAATACTACAATTTTTAGTGTTTTAAATAAAGTGCAGTTTTGAAATTACTGTATTTTACATGTTAGCTAAGTACAGTTGATGCTTGCATTTGATTTGGGTGAATTTGTTTCTGGAGATAGTGTATCTATCATAGATTATAGGAAAATTTATGAATTGGATTGCGATTCAATTTTGAGATTGTGATTTGGGAATTTCAGTTATGAACCCTAGTTTTTACTGGGTTTAAGAAATTGAGTACCGCGGCTTCAACAATGGATCGAGTTCAGCCATGATTGGAGTGTGGGTAGATGATATATTAAGGAAGTCATCGCCGGAGTATGGATGGTGATGGTGGTCGGAGATGGGAGAAATTGATGTTGACAGGATTGGTTGGGTTTGCTGTCTTCTGTTTCCAGGTTGAATGTTGGTCTCGATTTTGAATTCGTGCAAGCAATGTCAGTATGGATGTTTGTTTTTCCCGAGTCACTGATTGTTGGCAGTGGGGTGGTCGTATGGATGGCCAGTGATGGCCGGAGACTATGTGCAGGTGCACAATGGTGATGAGGATATGTTGAGACGGGTTACAGTTTGTTTCTCGTGATGGTCTCGGGTAAAGTGAAGGGTGACTCGAAGGTGAGGGACTTGTGACTCGAAGTAAAATTATAGTAGCTCGGGTTGGTGTTAATGTTTCAGGATTTAGAGTTTAATCAGAAACCTGTTTTCCAGGTTTTATAAAAATTGAAGAGATAGTAGAAATGCAAACTTGAAATTTGAAACTAGTTTGGAAACTAAATTTAGTTATAAATTCGAATAATTTAAATCTTGACATTTGTATTATTCAGATTTTAAATTTTAGTTTGGGTTTTAAATCTAAAATCAGAAAATTGTTTACAGTTTTTTTTAAAGTAGAAGTAAAAGTTTGTAAATGTAAACTTGAATCTGAACCAAGTTTAAGATTTAAACTAGATTTAAACATAAATTCAATTAGTTTAAATCTTAGGTTTTAAAATAATTTAAATTTTGAAACTCTAGTTTGGTCTTAGCATAATCTGGAAATATGTTTGCAGTTTTTAAATTTTAAAAGTTAAAAATTTAAAATGTAAACTTAATTTGAACTTGGGTTTTTAAATCTGAATCTAAAATATGAATTCAAATAAGTTTGAGTTTTGGTTTTAGAAATAATTTAAATTCAGAAAGAAAACTTAGGCTTGGATACTGTTTTCTGTTTTAAATTTAAAAGTAAATTCTATAATGCAACTGTAAATTTAAAATAAAGTTTAAATCTGGAAACTAAAATACGAAGCTCAGGTAGAAGAATCTAAGTTTGAATTTAATTTAAAAATGGAAAGTTAAATTTAGACTTTAAACTTTTTACAGTATAAAAGAACATTGTTTTGAATTTAAAACTATGAGTTTTAATTTATGAAATAACGTTTGTAATAAATTTTAATCCAGTTTTAAAACTGGGATTTGATTTTAATGACAGTTTTTTTTAATATAAAATAAGTTTTAAATTTAAATTTGTTTTAACTATTTTAGAAAAGGTTAAATAATTTGAATTTAAAAATGAAGATGGAGATGTAAGTAAAGTTTTTAAATTTTTAAGTTTGAATCTTAAGTTTAGAAGGTGAAGTTAAATGGAATTTAAAGTAAATTTAAAAACATTTTGTTTTTAAATGCTTAATTAAGTAAGAAATGTTTATCTAAAGATAAATAAAATTTAATGATTGGATTCGTTAAATTATTAAGGTAATTAAGATGAATGATTAATTATTTAATTAATTAATAATGAGGATGATTAATTAAGTAATTAATAATTTTTAAAAATTGATTAATTAAGATTTGAGATTAATTAATTAAGGTTAATTAATCTATAATTAAGGATTGTTAATTAAATTTTAATTAATGATTAAGATTTATTTAATCAAGTGATTAAAGAAAATTAAGTTTGTAATTAACACTTAATTAATTAATAATTAGAGATTAATTAAATTGTAATTAAATATTAATTGATAATTAATAATGATTAATTTAAGTTAACTCTTAATTATGTAATTAAGAAATGTTAATGAAGGTCATTAACTTAAGAATATTTAACAATTAATTAATGTGATTAATTTTAATAATTAATTAGATTAATTAATAAATAATAATCAAATATTTAGGTTTAATTACTTAATGAAGTAATTAATGAATTAATTACTTGGTGTAATTAATTTGATTTATGTGATTAGTTTAGATTAATTAAGTTAAATTAATTTAAACATTTGTGGATTGTTGATAATTACTTTATGTAATTTATGGATTTGTAATTACTTAAGGGAGTAATTAATTAAATAATTACTGAATGTAATTAAAGATATCTATTATAGAAGTAATTTGGATTTAAATTACTTTGAAAATTAATCAAGGATTAATGAAGATAATTAATTAAGAGTAATTAATTTATGGGATGAGTAATTAAAAGTAGTTAATTACTGAATGGTTATTAATCATGGGTGATTAATATTTATATGTGGATTAATTTCAGACTAATTACTTATGTTATTAATTTATATAGAGAGATTGATTAAATGTAATCATTAATTAATTAATTAATGATGTAATTTGGAATTGATTAATCAGGGTATAATTAAGAATGAATAAATGATTAATGTAATTAATTTTAGCTAATTAATTAATTAAGCAATTACAAGTTAATTATTTGCAAAGGATTTAATATAATTAACTTGTGTAATTAATATTAAAGGCTAATTATTTATTGTAATTAAAGATGGTTAATCAGTGAGGATTAATTGAAATGAATATTAAGATGATGATTTATAAATTTATTTGTAATCAATTGATGGTTAAGTTAAGCAGGATTATAATGATGAAGTAATTAATTTAATTCATTTTAAATTAATTAGAGATTAAGTAATTAATTTAATTCATTTTAAATTAATTATAGAAAGTGTGATCATTAATTGCTTATGTTTGATGATTGGTATTGATTGCCATGTATGGGTTGTAATCTCAGTATGAGATGAGTAATGATTATTGATATGGATGTATTGGTTGCTTTTGGATGATAATATGGATTATCTGATTATGATATGAATTATCTGTTGATAATGATAATGTTGATTATCTATTGTGTGGTGAATTATCTATCTGTGTGTATATAGACAATGAATTGAATTGTTTTAAACTTTAAAACAACTTGGACCTTAAAAGACACGATTTGGATTTCGATGAGACCGGGATCGGGTTTCCATATTTGGGATCCGAAAACCACATCGATCCAAATTAACGTTAGGTCGTTAATCCAAGCGGAGCGAGTGAAGACTCGAGGTGTAAGGGCTATACGTCAGTATAACTCTGTGGGTGATTCCGTAATGAGTTGACGGAATAGTACTTATAGATTTGAGATGGTGATTCAGAGTGCAAGGGTTATCGTCGTTAACTCTAAGGGTGATTCCAAAATGAGTGTAACGAGATAATGCCTTCGGTTTCGTTCGAACCCGGAACGAACTTGTATGGATTGAATGCTTTCAAAACATCTTCAGGTGGACGATGAGCATTCTAAGTGATATGTCCTATAAAGGTAATCGTAGCCTCAAGCCTCATCAACCGGGAATGGCTAAAACAGGGAAGGTGCAGCAAAGCTTCGTGGGTAGCCCCCACTTGAGAGCAAGATTTACCCCCGTCTAGATGTCCCTTTATTTCAGCTTAGTAGTGCGGTTGTTGATCACAACTGCGGGGCTGTCTTGTTCGGAACTGTTCAGTAAGGAATGGGTCCGGCTTTGTGTTGCAGGGGAGCTGGCGTACTCCTCGGTACGGTGATCTAGGCCACGTACTGTGACGGGCGGTACCCCAGTAGCCCATCCATTGATGGAATCCAAAATCCAATAAGTGTCGTACGTATTAGTTGTGCCCAACTATGTTGGAACGTGAGATGTAAGCATTCCAGCTATTTCTGTATTTTACTTGAAAACCCTAGACAATATTATAATATCATTGGATTTCCTATCAAATGTTTTGGTTAGCGTAAGGTAAAAACTTTTCCATGTTTATGTGTGGGAAGTCTTACGTGATACTTTTTCTTTCCAAAGGTTTTTCAAAGTTAAGCAAATTTAACCTGTTACTCACACCAGACCCATGTCTGACCCGGAGTTATTTCTGTTTTTCTTTAACTCTTGGGTACTCAAATTTTTACGAGTAGCCAAGGGAATTCAGGTTAGGATTCAGGTTAGCTTTGACGAATTGTGGAGGAGCAAATGGAGCAGGAGGCTTCTGCGTATAGTTATATAATTTTCCGCTGTGTTGGTATCTTTGAGTGTTTCTGTATTGTGATTGAGTTGTAATAACTAGACAGATGTTTATAACTGTCTAGTATGTGTTGTATTGTCTGTGTAACTTTGATATTTGATGTATACCATGTAATACTTATGTTATTAATATAATTTATTCGTTCCGCTGTTGAGATTCTTGTGTTGTTTCTTCTTTCTCTTCTTTCTCTTCTTTCTTTTCTCTTTTCTATCCCTTTCTTTCTTAAGGATGATACGACTTTTTGTGGAGAAAAAGTCTGGTCGTCTCAGTTGGTATCAAAGTGCTAGGTTGAGCGAATACCTAGTCTCTGTAGTGGTGTCTTTCCTGAGAGAGCGTATTTGTAATTTTTATATATAACTATATATATTTATGGTTCTACCTATTTGTTAGATTACCTGTTCGGATTTTCCAATGTAAGTTATAAAGGTAGATAAGGTAGAAGTGTGTGTAACACGACTACCATTGGTTGGAAGTTTGAATGGATGAGGTTGGAAGTGTATTTGTCGAGACTGTAAACCTAATACCGTCACGAGTGAGTTCTGTAGTGATGAAGGACTTCATCGATCTCTGAAGGAAACCTTCTAAAGGTTCGGAGTTCATCTTTGAAGTGCAGAATTGAGTTTTGATTTGTCGATAGGGCAGAAGCAAGTGAGTAATGATATCTTGATATCTCAGGAAGTTGTAGCTGCGTGATGAGATGCAGTGACTATGGATATTTCCGAAGATGTTTTCTTTGGAACAAGAGTAAGAAGTGAATCTGCTCGGTGATGTGGCTGAGTTTAGCAGAGTGTTCTGAGTTGGTAGGGAGTCTTCTGGCTGAGTAGTTTTTCTGAAGAGGAGTTCAGAAGCAGCAGTATGGACTCATTTCTCTGGTGAGTTGGCTAAGCCAGCATAAGCTATTCTGTTTGGTAAAGAAAGAGCAGTTTCTTTGGATCTAGGCTGAGTTGATCGCAAAAGTGACTTGCGATAGTGTGTTCTTTTGGATTGTTGGAGATTGTATGGATTTCTTCCAAGGAAGTCAGAGGTTTGTCCACATCTGGAGATCGAGTTTTCTTTCCAGGAATGGAACTGGTGGTTCAGTTAGTAGATGGATGGTTCCTTGAGGAAGAAGTTGGTGAAGCAACTCGGGTTTCGGAGAAACATCTGAGTTTTCTTTATGGATATATGGAACCATATTTCTATGTTGGGTTGTCTAGTCTGTGCTTGTGCTCTTCATCGGCATTTTCTTCTATTTCGGATCAGAGTTGTGCAGCGGAAGCAGTTTGAGAGTGTTTCTGTTTTTCTTTTCCGGATATGAGAAGTTTGTTCTGTCTTTTGTTGTTGAGAAGCAGGGTTTGTGTTCTTTGTTTTGAGTGATCTTGAGGAGATCATTGGATTGTTTTGATCCAGTTTGTTTCTAGAAGCATCAGCAAGGGTTAAGCTGATTAGGATGGATGTTGGTAGCCCAGGATCGTCCGAAGAGTTTTATGGATAAGAGATGGAGAAATTTGGATTCTGGAATCGGAGATTTGATTTGGGATAAGTTTTTCTCTGATCCAAGGAGCTATAAGTTTGGAAAGCTAACTCCAAAGTGTTTTGGTTTCTTCTGTGTTTTGGGTAAGATCAGTGTTTGGTTTTCTAGAGTTGAATTGCCAGTTTGGATAACTGGGATTCAGAGTGTTTCACGTATCTCTGAGGGAGTACGTGTTTGATATTGTTGGTTGTAGAACCATCTGTTTAGGATGGATTGGTTGTTGGGTCAGACTCGTTTGTAGTTTGATATTTTGTAAAGAATTGTTGATAGAAGCTCTATAGCTTAGTAGTATTGATTGATTGGATTTTATAGAGCGAGTATCCCGATATATATATATATCGGGGAAACTCGTGAAGGTTTTATCCAAAATTCTTTTGGATAATTAGATTTGTTCTGATTGTGTGAATTGGTTGCTATGGTTATCAGCATATGATTAACATATGCTGCGTTTTAAAATAAAATTTGTAAATAGATTATTAAATTACCTTTGTTTTAAATTCGGGGACGAAATTCTTTTAAGGGGGAAGGATTGTAATATCCCGGAGTTTTGGACAATATAAATTTAATAATCTGTGTTTAAATTTAAATTCAATTGATAATTTTGGTTGATAAATTTGATTTGATTTAATAATCTTCTTTATTTAAATATTTAATTTGTGAATTTATTTTTAATAAACTAATAAATCTATTTTCTATTCAATAATATATATGTATATTTATATATATTTTAAATAGATAAGTTGTTAAATTAGTATAGCATAATTTTAATATTTTGAAATTAGGAATTGTGATTTATTTTTGATTTAAGCTTTTTAAAAATATTTAATAAAATAACTAAATGATTTTAAATATATAAGAAAAATGTTTTATTGGTTTAAAATTCATTTTTAACTTAAGTTTGAATATTAAAATGAGTTATAAAAATGTTGTGTTATTTTTTTTAAAATATTGATTTATAAAATGTGATTTGTTTATTTAAATATGAAATTTAAATATGATTTAAAATACATGTATTCATTTAAAGTTACAATCTCTTTTATAAATTTATTTTAGATGATCAAAATATTATTTTCAAATAATTGATTTGTATATTGTTTTATTTATAAGAACACTTTGCTTTATTCTTTAGAAATTAATTATATACATAACTAAGTATAAGAAACTAATTAATTAAGTTTAAACATTCATTAACTTTAATTTAAAAATAACAAAACATTTAAAAGACATGTGTAGATAATTTAAGACATGAGTTAACATGTGTTATGAGTTTAAGCATGAGAATTCACAAGTGTCCATTTCTTTTTACAAGTGTCAAATTTGATCTTTTATTTTTCTTTGTTTTTAATAAATCATAAATTTAGTTTATAAAACATTGCATTTACTCATTCCTTTCCTCTTTCTCATTTTTCATTCTAAACTAAAAAAAATCTGAAAATCTTGTAAACAAACTATCTAAAATTAGTAACCATTTTCTGAACTCAAAACTCATTTTCAAACAAATTGTAAATCCTGCATTACAAACAAAGCCTGTAGCTCCTCAAAATGCAAAATCAAATGCATAGCAATTTGTTCATCAAATATTTTCCTGCATCTTCTTTACTGGAAGCACAAGCAACAAACTATAGCCTGCATCTTTTTCAAAACAATCTGGAAATAAATGCAAAACAAAAACTGCAGCAAGGATTTTTCAAAGATCAGGAAAATAAGTTTAAAAAGCATCAAATTTGAAGCAAATAGCACAGGGGATTTCAAACTGAGCTCTGCATGTTAAAAATCAAAGTTCTGTCTGCATAATTAAGGTGAGTAACTCATTTATAAATTTATTTAATAGGTAAGTTGTATATGCATTTTAAATTAGAAATGAATTTATATGAAACTGCTGTAAACTTATGCCTGTATACATGATGATGAATGTTGCATGTTGTTCTTCAAAATTTCAATCTCACGTTTGATCCCTGAATTCTTTCTTTGACTTGTTTGCTGTAGGACTTAGACTTTTGAATAAAACCTATTTGTTTAGAATGGAGTAAGTATAAATTTGATATAAATTAAATTAAATTGTCTGTAACCTGGAAAATTTTGTTACACAGAGCAACAATTAGTATAGAGTGAAATTCAAACTTTATAACTTAATGTTTCAGATGTATAAATAGAAACATCAAGTAAATTCATGAATTTTAAATCAAATACTACAATTTTTAGTGTTTTAAATAAAGTGCAGTTTTGAAATTACTGTATTTTACATATTAGCTCAGTACAGTTGATGCTTGCATTTGATTTGGGTTAATTTGTTTCTGGAGATAGTGTATCTATCATAGATTATAGGAAAATTTCTGAATTGGATTGCAATTCAATTTTGAGATTGTGATTTGGGAATTTCAGTTATGAACCCTAGTTTTTACTAAGTTTAAGAATTTGAGTACTGCGGCTTCAACAATGGATCGAGTTCAACCATGATTGGCGTGTGGGTAGATGATGTATTGAGGAAGTCATTGCCGGAGTATGGATGGTGATGGTGGTCGGAGATGGGAGAAATTGATGTTGACAGGATTGGTTGGGTTTGCTGTCTTCTGTTTCCAAGTTGAATGTTGGTCTCGATTTCGAATTCGAGCAAGTAATGTTAGTATGGATGTTTGTTTGGCATGAGTCACTGATTGTTGGCAGTGGGGCGGTCGTATGGATGACCAGCGATGGCCGGAGACTATGTGCAGGTGCACAATGGTGATGAGGATATGTTGAGATGGGTTACAGTTTGTTTCTCGTAATGGTCTCGGGTAAAGTGAAGGGTGACTCGAAGGTGAGGGACTTGTGACTCGAAGTAAAATTATGGTAGCTCGGGTTGGTGTTAATGTTTCAGGATTTAGAGTTTAATCAGAAACCTGTTTTCCAGGTTTTATAAAAATTGAAGTGATAGTAGAAATGCAAACTTGAAATTTGAAACTAGTTTGGAACCTGAATTTAGTTATAAATTCGAATAATTTAAATCTTGACATTTGTATTATTCATATTTTAAATTTTAGTTTGGGTTTTAAATCTAAAATCAGAAAACTGTTTACAGTTTTTTTTAAAGTAGAAGTAAAAGTTTGTAAATGTAAACTTGAATCTGAACCAAGTTTAAGATTTAAACTGGATTTAAACATAAATTCAATTAGTTTAAATCTTAGGTTTTAAAATAATTTAAATTTTGAAACTCTAGTTTGGTCTTAGCATAATCTGGAAATATGTTTGCAGTTTTTAAATTTTAAAAGTTAAAATTTAAAATGTAAACTTAATTTGAACTTGGGTTTTTAAATCTGAATCTAAAATATGAATTCAAATAAGTTTGAGTTTTGGTTTTAGAAATAATTTAAATTCAGAAAGAAAACTTAGGCTTGGTGTAAAGACCCGTAAGTCCGTACTCCTTGAATAGACACTAATCTCCATTGATTAATTCAAGATGAACGAAAATACGAACCCTTAGGGGTTTATGAAAAAGAATTTAGGAAAAGAAAAGAGAGAAGAAGAAAGAAAAAAAGTGATAGAGGGAAGAGAAAACATAAGATAGAAAATTTTAAAATAGAAGAAAAAGAGAATAGAGGAAAAAGAAAAAAACAGAAGAAAATAGGACAACATCAGAATTTAAGAAAAAGGGAGAAGGAAGAAGAGAGAAAATAGAGGGAAAAGATAGAGAAGAAAACAGAAAATTTTAAAATAGAAGAAAAAGAGAATAGAACGGAACAGAACACGACAGAACAACATCAGAATCTCACAATTCGCAGCGGAACAACATATAATAATAAATGAATAATCTTTAAACAAAGAACTATATCAGTTATTACATTACATTTCATTACATCATATCATTAGAGTGTATAACAACAACAAATAGTGCAGCGGAAAAAGAAATACTATATAAACTAGTAATACGCCATGCCATCCAGCTTGCCTCCAGCAACTCCAGAATATCCAGAATATCCTGATAAACCTTAACTCTTGACTGCCCGTGTGGAAATTGGTGGGCACCCAGAGTTTAGGAAGGAAAACAATAAACTCCAAGTCAGTCATGTGACTGGTGTGAGAACTCAAAACAGTTTATTTATCTTTAAAAATCAAAATAGAAGAATATTTTTATTTCAATTCGCAATGCTTTTAAAAATGAGACTACCATAAGGCCTCCCGCACACACACACATGCAAACGCAGAATCGGAGGAGATTTCTCCTTATGATAGTCAAAGATGCTTGATACGCATTTAAAATAACATTTGATATTATTTATTAGTGTATAGTGTAGGGGAAAAATTCATTTCGAAAGTAGAATATAAATCTTAGCCAACATACGACCATTATCGTATGCCTACTATAGCTACCATCCAAACAGTGGTGACCACCATAAGTGAATGGCAGGTTCTACAACTAATACCGTACAAGTTTCGTATTGGGAATTGGATTTCCAACAAATGGTCAGGCCAAGGAACTTCCCATTGCCACATGAGAATGCCTCTGGAAAGACATCCCTGAGAACCAAACCGGAACTCTTCCAACACAAGGCCGGGTTACCCCTAACTGGGTAACTACTGACACGAGCACGCCATTCCCCGATCGTAAACGACCTTTCTCACGGGATCCCGAAAACCAACAACCACAAAGTAATAAATTCGTAGTAACCACATAGGTTAAATATCTGGGCTCCATACCATGATACAACCTCTATCCAGAAGGAAATGTACATACCCTAAAGGGTGCTACCCCTCATAGCCTTGCCGCATCTTTCCTGTTTTGACCGTTTCCGGGGTGTGAGGCTCGACGAAGTCACATCCACAAAAACATACTTTATACAAAAGCCATGCTTTGGGTCAACAAATGATCAACACAATGATCACCAAGATAGACGATCAAATAAACGATCCTATCACAATAATCAACACAATGATCATTTACAGCAACACAGCATGTCACATTACCAAATTGGGAATATATCGCTGATAACTTCAACTATATAACCTCTGAGCTCGTACGTCTCAGAGAAGGGTGTTAAGCTAAAAGAATAAATTCTCCGCCACCAACAGAAATATATTTGAAAGAAATCGGCTTTATATCTCAACTTGTAATGTCAGACACACAATCCATACAAGTCTGTTCCGGGCTCGAACAAAACCGAAGGCACTTACAAAGAAGTCCTTGCAATCCGGATGTTCACAATCCTGATCGGATTTCCCATCACTTAGGGAGTCTCTATACCGTTGCAACTCAGTGCAGAGACAATCGACAGGTCATCCTATCGCTCTCGCAAATACCGGGTCTTCAACACCGATCTTCAAATGCAATTCATAACGACGTATCACATATTCGGAATGGGTTATACGACCCCATGGTCCTTTCCCGGTTAACCCGAATAGTGAGCGCTTATTCAAAAATAAGTGTAGCATTCACATTCAAACAAATCACATCAGTTACCCATTCAAAGGGAAATATTGATAGTCGGTTATTGAACTATCACTGGATATGCACACATCACCAGTTTTCCAAATAATTTTCCAAATTATTTATTTTCCAAAATATCTTTACAAGATATATAGTTTCACACTTCAAAAATAAATCAATATTTATTTTTCTAAACCAATCTCATTTTCTTTTATAAATTCCATAGTGAATTTATATTCCAAACTATCCATGCATATTACGATTTTCAATCGATTTTCCATATTCACATTCAATTTACCTTACAAGGATAAATTCTAAACATTCATTTCACATTGGAAAAATATTTCCATACTTATTAAATAAGTAATTCACAAGTCTTTTTATTTTCCCTGCTTAGAAAATATTCAATATACTTCAATCGAAATTAAGTATATATTTCATTCTTTAAGGAAATCATTCTCTTAAACATATTTATTTGGGCCAAAACGAATGTTGCGTAAAACATCGTTACAACAACCCAAAATCACTAGTATAGGGATTCGAAATTAAAATAGATATATAAATCCCAATACTATACAAAACATTTCCTTTCGGAAATCATTTACTATAACAACAGTGTTATAGTCCACTATTTCCTTCTATTTCTCGAAAACGTCTATTTCAACAATTAATGTTGAAATCTATGGTTTCGACTCTCAACACATTTTAAAACATTGTTCGATCGTTTTAATTCTATTTAAAACATCCAAATCCAAAACGATTTCTTTAACATATTATTCACTATTCAAAACGTGAATATATTTCATTAACAATTTCATCCTTTTATTCATTTTAATTCAAAGGATTATTCACAGTCAAAAATGTGAATATAACTCCATTTATAGGTTTCAACAATTCACTTATCAAAATAAGTCATTTGCGAATTTATAAAACAACGTTTATAAATTCCATTTCTATTTATTTATAAAAACTTCCTTTTTATAAATTCTTTTATTAACCTATTCCAGTTTATAACTCAATTATAAACTAAAAGTTCATATTATAAGTTAAATGCTTATAAAACGATTATTTTACAAAATCGTTCTTTTTAACTTCCCAAATTATAAATCTTATAACTTATAAGATTCATTCATTTATCCAAAATCATTATTTTAATAACTTAATAAATTTTATAAACCTACTGCTTATAAAATTCCATTTATAACTTCACCGTATAAAATTCTATAAATTCCATTCAATTATGAAATTCATTTTCACTTCATTCAAACACTTATAAAAACTCGTTTTATAATGTCCATATTTCAATTTATAAATATCCATTTATAAATCTCTTAATATAAATCAATTTATATTATTCTTTTTAAACGTCTTTAAATTCCTTTAAAAACTTCTTCCTTTTGATTCATAAAATAATTAAATTTTATAAATCCTATATTTCAACTTTTCATAATAAATTCAAAAATTCCGATTTAACTATTTTATAAAATCGTTAGCATCATATTCTCAAAAATCAGTTTTTAACTATTTTTCTCAAAAATCATAATTTTTTATAACTTTAAAAAAATTATAACGTTTATTTATATAAAATGGATCAATTCCAAAAATATTTTATCTTTTCAAAAATCACTTTAAAAACCCTTTTAAAATCCCAAAATTTGGGTCCAATGATGCTACACATCAAATAGTCAATCACGACTACAACGATATCATATATCAATATGAAAATCCATTAAATATCAAAATATCTGAAATCAAATAAAAACTGTTGAGGAATCCAGTTGGATCCCTCCAACCTGTTTTCCTGCATCCAAAAACATTAGCACAATACCAATTTCGCTCCAGTATGAAATTATCGCGGTATATGTTCTTATTAAATATTATCCGCTTAATAACGGCGCAATAGGGTCTCATCCGCTAAACAAAAAATGCGGGAAATCAATAACTCCAATATATACATATGCCAATATATATATATTGATATTATATATAATACCAATTTCACTGTTTATGAAATATTCGCGGTATATGTTTTTAATAAATAACATCCGCTTACTAACGGCGTATAATGTCTAATTTAACAATCAATAGATATCAATCAACATTCAAACATGCATTCAAATATTTTAAATCTAACTATTTAAAATAAAATCGAAACTGATTCGATTGAGTGAGAAGTTCTCACCTTGATTTTATTTCCGTTTTAGCGATTTATTTCGAATAATAATTTTACTCAAAATTCTCACTAACTCCAAACGACTCCAATCCAATTCCATCGCGTAGAGCTCGTCCATACGATTCCAACGCAACTGATTTCGCGCGTTTTCGACCTCGTATGAAAAAGTTATGAATTTTTGAAGTTTGTACACGATTTATATACATTTTATAACATAAATTAAAAAATTAAAACCCACATCCATCATTGGCCGTTAGATCACACTTGAGCTAATCTGGGCCGTCCCCCCTATCATCTTCCCCACGCAACTCCATCAGGTTGAGGCCGCACTTGAACCCATGAAGCCATAGAACTAGGGTTTGATAATACACCCTCATTTCTCGACGAAATCACATCAAACCACCTGCAAATCGAAGCTCTTCGCGAGAGCTACCTCCACCACCCATGGCTTGAAGCTCGGCCCCCTATATGGCCTTGAATTGCGTGCGAAAATCTGCAGGTTCGGCCCCACATAGCTCCCTCCACGCGACTCCAAACACGATTTCAACCGTATGGATCGAAAGCTCTCGTCGTGCTCTCCAACCTTCGTGTTGAACACTTTGGCTAAATCTTTGTAGATTGAGAGAGATTGAGGGAGAAGTGAGAGACAATTCTGGCCATTCAACCTAAAAGTGGCGGCTAGGGTTTTATAATTAGGGTTTTAGTGTTTTTTTTTTGTTTTTTTAGAGTGAGGGTGTATTTATAGGAAACCGTCGAAACACTATTCATCTCGGAAATTCCTAACTCCGATTTACGCGCCGTAACCAGCGTTTCTAGGGTTTACCCCGCGTTCCGGACACAATGGAACAGGTTTCGGAAGCTAATTCGGAAGTATGTGCGAGTTATGGCTGTAAACGCTCAATTTGAATTAAACCGATTTAAGCGATTTTCTAGGCGTTTTAATTTGTACCGGACAAACGGTAAATCCAATTGACTTGAAATTTGAAACCTTACAATAATATCACATTACAGATCCGATGAAACTGGTTTCGTCGAAATCCGAGACTTTTTGAAAAATGGCTATTTTGACTCGCCAAATTAAAATTAAAAACGATTCGATGCGTTTCGAGCTGCCACGCTCAAACGATAGTTCCGATTGACACGAAAATTGAAATCCGGTAATAACTAACTATTACGGATCCAATGGAACTGGTTTCGTTCAATTCTGAGACTGTTCAAAAATTGACTATTTTCACTAGTCGATTTTAATATTAAAATATTCAATTTTCACAAATAAACTTTTAATTCGATTTTAAAAGTTCTAAAATATCATTCTAACTCCAACATGATAAAATAAAATTTTACAAATCATTTTCAATCATATTTAACCCTATTTTCAATTATTTCCATAATTTAACGTATTAAATTATCGATTTAATTATTCAATTAAATCCAATAATTCAAATAAAAATTTATTTGACTTATAAATCCACTTATTTATATTTAAAATTAATTAAATATTCAAATTTTAAATTACTAAAAATTCTGGGTCGTTACAATCTTCCCCACTTAAAAGAATTTCGTCCTCGAAATTATTAAGTAAGAAAGTTACAGAATTTATTAATTTTCCCAAAACAAATTTAAACTTCTTTACAGTACTTTACTAAGTTTTCAAATCATACTTAGTTATCTTTTCAAAAACCACTACCATTGTTTAACTTTCAATTTCAAATCAAAGTTAAAGTTTTCAAAATTTTCTAATTTTCTCAAATTTTTTCTAACGCCTTAAATTTTCGGAAAAATTCGCCATAGTCTCCTTTGCGCGGCTCGATCCGAAAAAAAAATGACAGTATATATATCACAAATATACATCTCATCAAGTAATGAGGCATCCCGAAGGGAAAAAAGTGTAAAAGTGCGATATTTAATCCGAGATATGTACCTTATATTTTATTAGCGAGCTTATACGGCTAATATAGCGCGAAAGCAAGCTCCAAATGCGAAGCAAACGCGATCCGCACCTACTAATCACTCAACAAACAACATGAGAACATGCATATAGACAATAGTATCAATATACAACATATATCTCCATATGCTAACATAACAATGCATTCAATAGCAATATATATTCAACCATCAACCAATTATCATCCATAACCAATATATATATTCATTCATATTCTCATTAATATTTAATGAATCAGGTTTTCAATTTAATCACATTTGATTCTTTAACAGTGGATGTTTACTAACATTTATTTTCAATTAGTTTATATTTACTAATTCATATTCAAGTTGGTTCACTTCCAAATCAAATTCAATTCCATTTAAGTTTCACTTAACTTCCAATTGAATTTCCAATTACTTTAGCTTTCAATTTCATTAACACTTAATGAATTATATACAATCAACTAACAATCATATAACAATCAATGTATGTTAATTGCAACCAAATTCCTTTGCTTACAATTGGTTTAATTTAATTGATTTTCATTCAATTTTTATTCAACTATTCAACTTCTAATAACATTAGATTTTAATGAATTACACTTACATTCATTATTTCATATCAATTATTCACATTCAATTGATTAATATTCAGTCCATTCATTCAATTCAATTACAAAATCGAATTTCATTTACATAACTTAAGTTCACATTTATCACTTCACTTTACTAATTTACTTTGATACTAATATCAATTCCATTCAACAACACTTAAGTTATATTCATATAGTTTCACTTCTTATATATAAGTTTATTTCACAATTGTAAATCACTTTAATTATAATTCAACTCTTATAATTCTTTTTACTTATACAATTCCTTTATTTAGATTATTCAAAAACCAAACAATCAACTTATATACACTTTAATAATTCTGAAAAATTATTCCTTTATATATAAAATATACTCAAGGTAAAATTATTTCATTTACCCAATTTAAAACAATATCGTGTCGAATTGTTCTGTAAAAGTGTTTAGAGATCCCTATCAACAACGTTAATTACTCGTATTAACCAGAATCTATATACCACTCAACAAACCAATCATCACAATATAAAACAATTTTATATTCACTAACAAATACGCTCTCATAGCTATTATTACTCTCAAACTCATTCTAGAGTACTACTGACTCTATCTCTAATGAATAATACCCAACAGAACCATGGTTGTCACTTAACCATAAGCTCTGATACCAAATGTAAAGACCCGTAAGTCCGTACTCCTTGAATAGACACTAATCTCCATTGATTAATTCAAGATGAACGAAAATACGAACCCTTAGGGGTTTAAGAAAAAGAATTTAGGAAAAGAAAAGAGAGAAGAAGAAAGAAAAAAAGTGATAGAGGGAAGAGAAAACATAAGATAGAAAATTTTAAAATAGAAGAAAAAGAGAATAGAGGAAAAAGAAAAAAACAGAAGAAAATAGGACAACATCAGAATTTAAGAAAAAGGGAGAAGGAAGAAGAGAGAAAATAGAGGGAAAAGATAGAGAAGAAAACAGAAAATTTTAAAATAGAAGAAAAAGAGAATAGAACGGAACAGAACACGACAGAACAACATCAGAATCTCACAATTCGCAGCGGAACAACATATAATAATAAATGAATAATCTTTAAACAAAGAACTATATCAGTTATTACATTACATTTCATTACATCATATCATCGGAGTGTATAACAACAACAAATAGTGCAGCGGAAAAAGAAATACTATATAAACTAGTAATACGCCATGCCATCCAGCTTGCCTCCAGCAACTCCAGAATATCCAGAATATCCTGATAAACCTTAACTCTTGACTGCCCGTGTGGAAATTGGTGGGCACCCAGAGTTTAGGAAGGAAAACAATAAACTCCAAGTCAGTCATGTGACTGGTGTGAGAACTCAAAACAGTTTATTTATCTTTAAAAATCAAAATAGAAGAATATTTTTATTTCAATTCGCAATGCTTTTAAAAATGAGACTACCATAAGGCCTCCCGCACACACACACATGCAAACGCAGAATCGGAGGAGATTTCTCCTTATGATAGTCAAAGATGCTTGATACGCATTTAAAATAACATTTGATATTATTTATTAGTGTATAGTGTAGGGGAAAAATTCATTTCGAAAGTAGAATATAAATCTTAGCCAACATACGACCATTATCGTATGCCTACTATAGCTACCATCCAAACAGTGGTGACCACCATAAGTGAATGGCAGGTTCTACAACTAATACCGTACAAGTTTCGTATTGGAAATTGGATTTCCAACAAATGGTCAGGCCAAGGAACTTCCCATTGCCACATGAGAATGCCTCTGGAAAGACATCCCCGAGAACCAAACCGGAACTCTGCCAACACAAGGCCGGGTTACCCCTAACTGGGTAACTACTGACACGAGCACGCCATTCCCCGATCGTAAACGACCTTTCTCACGGGATCCCGAAAACCAACAACCACAAAGTAATAAATTCGTAGTAACCACATAGGTTAAATATCTGGGCTCCATACCATGATACAACCTCTATCCAGAAGGAAATGTACATACCCTAAAGGGTGCTACCCCTCATAACCTTGCCGCATCTTTCCTATTTTGACCATTTCCGGGGTGTGTGGCTCGACGAAGTCAAGTCCACAAAAACATACTTTATACAAAAGCCATGCTTTGGGTCAACAAATGATCAACACAATGATCACCAAGATAGACGATCAAATAAACGATCCTATCACAATAATCAACACAATGATCATTTACAGCAACACTCAGCATGTCACATTACCAAATTGGGAATATATCGCTGATAACTTCAACTATATAACCTATGAGCTCGTACGTCTCAGAGAAGGGTGTTAAGCTAAAAGAATAAATTCTCCGCCACCAACAGAAATATATTTGAAAGAAATCGGCTTTATATCTCAACTTGTAATGTCAGACACACAATCCATACAAGTCTGTTCCGGGCTTGAACAAAACCGAAGGCACTTACAAAGAAGTCCTTGCAATCCGGATATTCACAATCCTGATCGGATTTCCCATCACTTAGGGAGTCTCTATACCGCTGCAACTCAGTGCAGAGACAATCGACAGGTCATCCTATCGCTCTCGCAAATACCGGGTCTTCAACACCGATCTTCAAATGCAATTCATAACGACGTATCACATATTCGGAATGGGTTATACGACCCCATGGTCCTTTCCCGGTTAACCCGAATAGTGAGCGCTTATTCAAAATAAGTGTAGCATTCACATTCAAACAAATCACATCAATTACCCATTCAAAGGGAAATATTGATAGTCGGTTATTGAACTATCACTAGATATGCACACATCACCAGTTTCCCAAATAATTTTCCAAATTATTTATTTTCCAAAATATCTTTACAAGATATATAGTTTCACACTTCAAAAATAAATCAATATTTATTTTTCTAAACCAATCTCATTTTCTTTTATAAATTCCATAGTGAATTTATATTCCAAACTATCCATGCATATTACGATTTTCAATCGATTTTCCATATTCACATTCAATTTACCTTACAAGGATAAATTCTAAACATTCATTTCACATTGGAAAAATATTTCCATACTTATTAAATAAGTAATTCACAAGTCTTTTTATTTTCCCTGCTTAGAAAATATTCAATATACTTCAATCGAAATTAAGTATATATTTCATTCTTTAAGGAAATCATTCTCTTAAACATATTTATTTGGGCCAAAACGAATGTTGCGTAAAACATCTTTACAACAACCCAAAATCACTAGTATAGGGATTCGAAATTAAAATAGATATAAATCCCAATACTATACAAAACATTTCCTTTTGGAAATCATTTACTATAACAACAGTGTTATAGTTCTCTTTTCCTTCTATTTTAAAATGTTCTATCTTCTTTTCCCTATTTTCTAATCTTCCATCTTTTTCTCTTCTTTTCTTTCCTTTTCTTTTCTTAAAATTCTTTTTAAAACCCATAACTATTCGGTTTTTCGGCAACGAAAAATCGAAGCGTTACACTTGGATACTGTTTTCTGTTTTAAATTTAAAAGTAAATTCTATAATACAACTATAAATTTAAAATAAAGTTTAAATCTAGAAACTAAAATATGAAGCTCATGTAGAAGAATCTAAGTTTGAATTTAATTTAAAACTGGAAAGTTAAATTTAGACTTTAAACTTTTTACAATATAAAAGAACATTGTTTTGAATTTAAACTATGAGTTTTAATTTATGAAATAAAGTTTATAATAAGTTTTAATCCAGTTTTAAAATTGGGATTTGATTTTAATGACAGTTTTTTTAAATAAAATAAGTTTTAATTTTAAATTTGTTTTAACTATTCTAGAAAAGGTTAAATAATTTGAATTTAAAAATGAAGATGGAGATGTAAGTAAAGTTTTTTAATTTTTAAGTTTGAATCTTAAGTTTAAAAGAGGAAGTTAAATGGAATTTAAAGTAAATTTAAAAACATTTTGTTTTTAAATGCTTAATTAAGTAAGAAATGTTTATCTAAAGATAAATAAAATTTAATGATTGGATTCATTAAATTATTAAGGTAATTAAGATGAATAATTAAATATTTAATTAATTAATAATGAGGATGATTAATTAAGTAATTAATAATTTTTAAAAATTGATTAATTAAGATTTGAGATTAATTAATTAAGGTTAATTAATCTATAATTAAGGATTGTTAATTAAATTTTAATTAATGATTAAGATTTATTTAATCAAGTGATTAAAGAAATTTAAGTTTGTAATTAACACTTAATTAATTAAATTGTAATTAAATATTAATTGATAATTAATACTGATTAATTTAAGTTAACTCTTAATTATGTAACTAAGAAATGTTAATGAAGGTCATTAACTTAAGAATATTTAACAATTAATTAATGTGATTAATTTTAATAATTAATTAGATTAATTAATAAATAATAATCAAATCTTTAGGTTTAATTACTTAATGAAGTAATTAATGAATTAATTACTTGGTTAATTAATTTGATTTATGTGATTAGTTTAGATTAATTAAGTTAAATTAATTTAAACATTTGTGGATTGTTGATAATTACTTTATGTAATTTATGGATTTGTAATTACTTAAGGGAGTAATTAATTAAATAATTACTGAATGTAATTAAAGATATCTATTATAGAAGTAATTTGGATTTAAATTACTTTGAAAATTAATCAAGGATTAATGAAGATAATTAATTAAGAGTAATTAATTTACGGGATGAGTAATTAAAGTAGTTAATTACTGAATGGTTATTAATCATGGGTGATTAATATTTATATGTGGATTAATTTCAGACTAATTACTTATGTAATTAATTTATATAGAGAGATTGATTAAATGTAATCATTAAATAATTAATTAATGATGTAATTTGGAATTGATTAATCAGGGTATAATTAAGAATGAATAAATGATTAATGTAATTAATTTTAGCTAATTAATTAATTAAGCAATTACAAGTTAATTATTTGCAAAGGATTTAATATAATTAACTTGTGTAATTAATATTAAAGGCTAATTATTTATTGTAATTAAAGATGGTTAATCAGTGAGGATTAATTGAAATGAATATTGAGATGATGATTTATAAATTGATTTGTAATCAATTGATGGTTAAGTTAAGCAGGATTATAATGATGAAGTAATTAATTTAATTCATTTTAAATTAATTAGAGATTAAGTAATTAATTTAATTCATTTTAAATTAATTATAGAAAGTGTGATCATTAATTGCTTATGTTTGATGATTGGTATTGATTGCCATGTATGGGTTGTAATCTCAGTATGAGATGAGTAATGATTATTGATATGGATGTATTGGTTGCTTTTGGATGATAATATGGATTATCTGATTATGATATGAATTATCTGTTGATAATGATAATGTTGATTATCTATTGTGTGGTGAATTATCTATCTGTGTGTATATAGACAATGAATTGAATTGTTTTAAACTTTAAAACAACTTGGACCTTAAAAGACACGTTTTGGTTTTCGATGAGACTGAGATCGGGTTTCCATATTTGGGATCCGAAAACCACATCGATCCAAATTAACGTTAGGTCGTTAATCCAAGTGGAGCGAGTGAAGACTCGAGGTGTAAGGGATATACGTCAGTATAACTCTGTGGGTGATTTCGTAATGAGTTGACGGAATAGTACTTATAGATTCGAGATGGTGATTCAGAGTGCAAGGGTTATCGTCGTTAACTCTGAGGGTGATTCCAAAACGAGTGTAACGAGGTAATGCCTTCGGTTTCGTTCGAACCCGGAACGAACTTGTATGGATTGAATGCTTTCAGAACATCGTCAGGTGGACGATGAGCATTCTAAGTGATATGTCCTATAAAGGTATACGTAGCCTCAAGCCTCATCAACCGGGAATGGCTAAAACAGGGGAGGTGCAGCAAAGCTTCGTGGGTAGCCCCCACTTGAGAGCAAGATTTACCCCTGTCTAGATGTCCCTTTATTTTGGCTTAGCGGTGCGGTTGCTGATCACAACTGCGGGGTTGTCTTGTTCGGAACTGTTCAGTAAGGAATGGGTCCGGCTTTGTGTTGCAGGGGAGCGGGCGTACTCCTCGGTACGGTGATCTAGGCCACGTACTGTGACGGGCGGTACCCCAGTAGCCCAGCCATTGATGGAATCCAAAATCAATAAGTGCCGTACGTATTAGTTGTGCCCAACTATGTTGGAACGTGAGATGTAAGCATTCCAGCTATTTTTGTATTCTACTTGAAAACCCTAGACACTATTATAATATCATTGGATTTCCTATCAAATGTTTTGGTTAGCGTAAGGTAAAAACTTTTCCATGTTTATGTGTGGGAAGTCTTACGTGATACTTTTTCTTTTCAAAGGTTTTTCAAAGTTAAGCAAATTTAACCTGTTACTCACACCAGACCCATGTCTGACCCGGAGTTATTTCTGTTTTTCTTTAACTCTTAGGTACTCAAATTTTTATGAGTAGCCAAGAGAATTCAGGTTAGGATTCAAGTTAGCTTTGACTAATTGTGGAGGAGCAAATGGAGCAAGAGGCTTCCGCGTATAGTTATATAGTTTTCCGCTGTGTTGGTATCTCTGAGTGTTTCTGTATTGTGATTGAGTTGTAATAATTAGACAGGTGTTTATAACTGTCTAGTATGTGTTGTATTATCTGTGTAACTCTGACATTTGATGTATACCATGTAATACTTATGTTATTAATATAATTTATTCGTTCCGCTATTGTGATTCTTGTGTTGTTTCTTCTTTCTCTTCTTTATTTTCTCTTTTCTATCCCTTTCTTTCTTAAGGATGATACGACTTTTTGTGGAGAAAAAGTCTGATCGTCTCATTATTATTACTATCTCAAGCGAACCACATGTTACCAATAATACTCATGTTATTGACATATCTACTAGCGACTGATCATTGTTAGTAATTAATCTGTTGGCTATGCAAGTTACACACATTTATGAATGCATATAGAGGCAGGGATAGAAGGATCGTTTTGCATTGACTTGGGCTAACATACAAACATACATAATATACACAACAACATATACTACAAAATAATATCGAAAATAGGAACCATATAGATTTAACAGTTAAAGCTCACAAGAATATTGAATTTTCATGCGTATGTGTCTTTCAAGTTAAAAAAAGGTTTGATTAAACTAGGAGGTCGACATTATTTAAGGTGAAAAGACTAAGTTACAATAGTTTGACACTTTTTTGCACAAATGAATGAAGGGGGTATTTTCTTTAAATTTCTGTCATTAAGAGAGCATGAAATCACGGTAACATAATAAAAACTACAATTGATGTCATATAATCATTATTTTAACCACAATTTCAATAATATCATCAAATAAGTTATATATTCAATCAATTTGGAAAAAATATTACCAGTTTAGTGAGTTAAGATTTTGTTATCAACTAACCGACTAATTTCAAGTTTCATTTGATAAACATAAGTTGAGCTTTAGGATAGAGAAGATAAACATTAAAATGCAACTTGGTTTTTTTACCAGAATTCAATAAGTTTCTCTACGATTTGGACTGTGTATTTTAATACTCACTATTTACTAATTAAACCTATTGAGTCCTTTTTATTCAGCGAAAACGAATAGATCGTCGGCAACTACTGACCTTTAAAATAATTAGTTGAGATCGATCTGATCACCATTTTCACAATGAAGGTCAATGTTCAAATAGATAGGCTTTTAATATGATATACTCACAAGTCCATGCATGAATTAGTTGTGCCCAATTGTAATTGAATGGTCTGCAAACAAAACAATGGCTTATAAAAAGAAGCTCAACATTGTTAATACTCATTTGATAAATCACATTTTACAATTCCTTAAGTTATTATTTTGGGTAGAAAAAATAGTTTCTAGGTCAAATCAATCAAAGTTACAGTCCTAAATGAACAAAACCACCAAAAACACGAAAGATAAGGCACTTCATAAATATGTCTCAACAAAGTCTGTACATTAAGATTAGCAATTGCAATGTTTTTCAAAGCTAGCGTATAACTAAGTCCTCTTTTTCCATTATGGTACCAAAGTATAAGTATATTTATATCCTTTTCTGTTCACGCTCAAAGCTACTTTAGTTTTCGAAGATAGAAGAAATACAACCATTTGAAGGTTTATATATTGAGTGTGTATAAGATGTTTCCATATATATCTCTCTTATTTGTATAATTTCCAATAATTTGATAGGTAAAAAACGTATGCGTTTAACTGTATTATGACTAATTATGCATTGATTTTACTTAACCACCCGTTTCTATGCAATAATGTTTAGTTATGCTCTCAAAAGAAAAAATAATAGCTTTCATTGACGTAAAAATGATAAAGTTCTATATAATGAGATATACAGTGCATTAGAAAATACAAAATGAGGCAAGCTCAAATATCAAAATATTATTGTACATGAAGAATAAGAAATTAAAATATTACTTCCCTTTGTCCTAAATTGATTTAGATGCAGAAATGTGCACCATAACTAGCTTCTCTTAAAATAAGAGAGGTTTTGGTGTAATTTTTTTGCTTTTAGAAGGAAGTGAGGTCAATTTCATCACTCATCAGAAGTTTTTTCCTTTTTCTTATAGTTTACGTATAACATTTATTTCATATCTACACTAACACTAATAGGAACAATATTGAGATATTAGGAGTGCGACCTTTGTACCCGAGAAATTGAAGGAAAAACAGAATGCTATTTGTAAGACCAAATTATGTATGCCATATTTGATTTTAGTTTTTTTTTAGATTCTATAGTTTGATTTTTGGTTGTTTGGATTCAAAAATCATATCGATAGTTGAAATGGTTTCATAGTTGTATAAATATTAAAATATGCCAAAATCCAAAAATTAGTAAGCTTTTTTCTTTCATTGATTTTGGAGGTCATGATAGAGTTTATTTATTATGATTTATATAATGAAAACTATAACCAGTCGGGGATGCTTCAATGCTCATACAACACTCAATAATCTTTGGAGCATGCTACAAGATATTATGTGAGTTATATTCTATTTACTATCGCATATTTTCATCTCCTTCAGTATATAAACCACAACAGTATCCTACCCTTTACAAGCTACTGTGCCAGGAACACTATAGATGATAGTTACAAAAGGATGCCATAAGATAGTTAATAAAGCTCAACAAAGAAAGGAAATATCAAATGTGCAATGCTTGAATCAAAATAAAATAAAATGAGCTACATTAAAGTTCAAAATATCTTAGAATTATATTGGAAGCAATATTAGCAGTGGATATCTATTGGGATGAAACTAAGTTATAAATGTGAATTTTTTTCCAGATCTTTCAGTACTTCTCTGGATTGCATGTCTTTGGAAGCAATTCACTCACTGTGTTCCAATATATTCTGCCGATTTGACAAATAAACTTTATTCAGTTGAGACTCACGCTTCCTAACTTGTGCGTGTATTGGACCTGTAAAGTCTATTGTACTTCTGTTCTAGAAAAGGATTGCAGCATCATTTGTTGCATTTGAGATGTAAATATGGATTTGGAAAAATATCTCACCATAATTCTACTTATAATTTGAAGTTCTGCAACATGTGAGAATAATTTGGTTGCCGCTAAACCTTTTTTTATAATTGCGATAGTTTCCCATCTCCAACGCAATGAGTAACAGATACTAGATAAATTGATGTTCTTGCGTATGTAAATAGAGCTACTATGCTTGCGTATTTCAAGGAATTTAGATGATGCGTTTTTTCCCAAAACATTTAAACTGCTTTAATTGTTGTGCATACTCAATATTGCTTAACTAACAAAGTGAATTTGCAAAAAATCTTCTGTATGCTGATATGTCAAAATAAGATATTAAAATATGCATGTATCTATTTTAATCTCTAAGGAATGTACAACTAATACTTATGCACTGGACACCTAAAATTGTGGTTTAAAATATTATCTGAGTTTAACAAAATCATTTTCATCCAAAAATGGACAGCCATATTTTGGTTTATGCTTGGATAAAATGATAATAAACGGTCCATTATTGAACTATTAATAAGTAGGGTTTTCATGCAAATAAAGAAGTTCAATTTAAATAAATGAAAATCAATCGTCCGTGTGTATTCCAAAAATTGTTAAAAAACATAATGTCATTCCAGAAAATAAGGTACCTTTATTAACATGATAACAAATGGTTGCATGCATGAGATAGTTAACTGCCATTTTTTGTTTTAATTGCATTCCAAAAATTGTCGTACCTCACATATTCAGTTTAAGGTAGGATATGTTTGTGTAAATTCTTATCAAATAACCAATTTTTTTAATGAAATGACATGATAATATTTTTTTATTGTTATTAAAACTTAAAGCTTTAATTATCTCAACTTAATAGATTGCATAAAGAAGATGATATCGCTAAATTCGATCGACCAATCTCCTTCTAGCGAATAAGTAGAAATATTATTCACATTTCGTTAGTACCGCGTTAATAATGCTTTAGAGAATTGTCATGCTACATTCAAAATTCAACAGTAGTTTCTATGATTTTTGTTTCATTCATCATTACTGTGACGCCCCACCTCTATACCCACGCTAGCCAAGAACACTACGAAGTAATGCTGTCAACTAGCACGGAGAATAAGGCTGTTGAGAAGCGACCATCCGTGTAATTGCTTTGTGCGAGCATCGATATGTCAGATAGTATAACATGCAATTCTTTTTAAGTGGAAATCCGACATGCCGACACAAACTCAAAGATATCACACGGTGGCTATAATATCTTCGGAAACAAATATAGAAATAAACATAACATAAATCAGTCACAGACAATTCATATCACAAAGGCGGAAATAGATATGAATATTACACTAGGAAGTGTACATCAGAGTAGTGGTCTAAAAAGATCCACAATATTACAAAAGAATAGTTACATGAACTACACAAAAGAATAAGTATACATTATGGAGTCTATATCTCGAATGTATACACCAAAATAAACTACTAATCTAAGTAGTAAGCCAAAAGTCAGAGAAATCAATCCCAAGAGAGAAGTCAAGCAGAAGCACCTGTAACGTCTCGGTCTGACCCGAGTATTATTTAATAAGAAAGTAATAAACGGATCAGTCTAACTATAGATATCAGATGAAACGATATAGAATAAGAGATATGACTAAACACATAATAATCACAATTCCAAGCTGTGATATATATAAGTAATTGAAAATCAACGAGAGATTAATCAATATCACCAAATCTACACAAGAATCAAAGAAATGCCATACTCCTTATTTCGTTCATCAAACCACAAATATTGACGATTATATCAATGTCAATCACAAAAGTCAATGACATACAAATTCACCAATGCACAAATATTGACAATAATATCAATGTCAATCACAAAAGTCAATGACACACAAATTCCAGAATTCAATACGCGAAATCCAGAAATCACAAAAGTCAATGACGCACAAATTCACCAATGCACAAATATGGACAATAATATCAATGTCAATCACAAAAGTCAATGACACACAAATTCCAGAATTCAATACGCGAAATCCAAAAATCACAAAAGTCAATGACGCACAAATTCACCAATGCACAAATATTGATAAAACTTATCAATGGAAATCACGGAAATTGGTGAAACACAAATTCTAGAAATCATCTCAAGAAATCCAGAAATCACAAGGGGGGGGAGGCTTATCACAAACGGGAGCATAAAGCCCACCAACACGTGTATCACAAACGGAACGCTAATTCCATGGTTGCTAACCATCACAAATTGAGCCGAAGCTCCACAAACGGCCCGAAGACCATGGGTTGCTACCCCACCAAATTGAGTCGAAACTCCACAAAACGGGGTTTAGTCTCCCTCGCAGACAAAGAGACATCGCACGTTGCTAGTCTAAATCACAAAGATGATCGTCATGATCAACGAGAAGTGTCGATTACAGTAAGCTAGTAAATATATGAGCTTAGCATCATGTCCCATAACCACTAGCTTAACTTAAATATTTACGAACAAATTGTAGATCTCCACTAGAAAATTGTCACAAGAGTTTCAATCGAACAAGTCCAAGAATTAACCAACAAAGTGAACGCAAGCGTTTCATACCACTTGTTTTACTAAGTCGTTTAATTAGATTTCTCATACGAGTGAGGTAAAGGTTTGTATATACTAATAGATTGGAAAACGGTTTTATAAACGAATTTGGTATTAAAATAGTATTGAAATCGTTTGAGGAAAGTGTTTTGATATTTACTACTAGTATAGAAAACCTTTATATTTTTAAAGTGACAAATCACGAAGAGGATTGTAAGAACAATCAATCACTAAAATTCACATACGGAGATGTGAATAAAAATCCAACGAAACCGATAAAGAATCCATCAAAATGGATATTCAAAAATCCCTAAAAAAAAAGGAGTCATCAAAGTCATATTAATTGATAACAATAAATAGGAAACAACACGAATCGATTTAAGTTGGAAATTCAAGCAACTAGGCGAAGTAGGCAAAAAATCATCAGGTCGGTCGGCCGGCTACAGAGCTCGGTCGACCGAACCCTGTTTTGAAAAACTCTCGGGACAGCAGGTCGGTCGACCGAACCAGGGGGGTCGGTCGGCCGAACCTGAAAAAGAGAAGTTCTCTGCACTTTTACTAGCAGGTCGGTCGACCGGACCAGGGGGGTCGGTCGGCCGAACCTGATGCTCTGCAAATTGATGCCCATAAATTGATATGCAACCTCCACCAATTCGCAACCGAACGAGCACGGACGCTAGGGAATTATGCCTAACAGCTACCCGGCCCTATTGGCTCCCCGGTGCATCACCAAACACATGTTCAAACGTCATAGTTATGATTTTTAAAGGATTGAACCCAAAACACCAAAAAATTGGAATATTCACCAAATCAATCCAAACCAAAAGCAAATGCACACGAATAAGTGTTAGGAATTCATACCTAACATTCGAAGATAAATATAAGCATAGATGTGAGATAAAAATCTCACCTTTTTACACAATCAAACAAGAAGAAGCTTGAAAGCAAATGGAGAATCAACCGCTCTTCAACACAACCCAAATGAGCTTGAATCTACGCTCAAAACAAGATCATTCCCAAAATTAGGTTTAGGAATTTCTGAAATTGGTAAGAGAATAAGTTGGAGAAGAAGGAGAGAAGCTTACCAATGGGTTCTTCTTGAGTTTGGAGCTAGGAATTTGAAGTTGCAAAAGGAACTAGGGTTTTGGAGTTTTAATTTCCAATCTCTCCCACCATTAATGCCTTAGAACTGAAAAGAGAAGAGAATGAGGGTGAATGGGGAAGAGTGGCTCAGATTTGAGTATAAGTTAAACATAGGGCTGAGCCCAAAACCAAACCCAAAGTGGAAAGTAGCAAAAATCAACTTTCTCCAAACATATCGAAGCTTATACTCAAAAAGGTCGCAAACGGCATTTTAGACTCAATGGGAGTGGTCCCGAGTCCTAATTCGACCGTATGCAAAAAGTAGCTTTTCGGACTAAAATCCGACTAACGATAGAATATTTAAATAAAATATTTAAATATGAAATCGATTAATATGCGTGTTGTTACAGACTCCCCTCCTTAAAGAAATTGCGTCCTCGCAATATTTTAAGAAGAGAACATAAAGTAACAACCATAAAAGCATATTCAACACAAAAGAAACTTGAAATAAGAAGTTCACCTCAAAGAGCACGAGAAAACAAGTCCGGATGTGATCGCTCGATGAACTCTCTAGATTCCCAAGAACAATCCTTAGGATTTGAAGACCATTGAACTTTAACAAGCGGAACATCTTTATTTCGAAGTCGTTTGACCTTTGAAGCAATGATACGAATAAGATGTTGCTCATAAGTTAAATTAGGCGAAACTTCAATCTCTTCCACAACACCGGGCTCAAGAATAGAATCGGAATCTCGAAGGCATTTTCGTAATTGAGAAACGTGAAACACGTCATGAATAGCAGAAAATTAAGCCGGCAATAAAAGGCGATAAGCCATAGAACCAATACGTTCAGTGATAGGAAATGGCCCAATATATCGAGGCGCCAATTTTCCCGATCGACTGAAACGTACAACACCTTTCATAGGTGAAACACGAATGAACACAAGATCTCCCACAGAAAATTCTAACTTCCTTCTCCAGTTATCGGCATAGGATTTTTGTCTACTCTGGGCTTCTTTCATCCTATGTCGAATAAGTTCAATTTTCTCTGTGGAATCACGAATAAAATCTGGACCTAAAACCAGCTTCTCACCGGCCTCAAGCCAACAAGAAGGAGATCGGCATGGCCTTCCGTAGAGTGCCTCAAAAGGTTCCATACCAATACTAGATTGGAAGCTATTATTATAGGAAAATTCAACACGTGAAATATGATCTTTCCAACTTCCACCAAAATCAAGAACACAAGCACGAAGAAGATCTTCAAGAGTTTGATTCACACGCTCGGTTTGTCCATCGGACTGAGGATGATAGGCGGTGCTAAAATTAAGCTTCGTTCCCAAAGCTTTTTGAAGACTCTTACAAAATCCACTAGTAAACAATGGATCACGATCACTAACAATAGAAGTAGGAACACCATGTAATTTAACAATCTCTTTGATAAAGAGCTTGGCCAAAAGAGGAACGGTTCGGTTAGACCGAACGGGAATAAAATGGGCGGATTTAGTAAGTCTATCAACGATCACCCATAAGCTATCATGACCCGAACGAGAACGGGGAAGGCCATCTACAAAATCCATGGAAATTTGGTCCCACTTCCAATTTGGAATTTCTAAAGGTTGCAATAACCCACCGGGCCTTTGATGCTTGGCCTTGACGAGTTGGCAAGTCATGCAACGCTTAACGAAGTTAGCGATGTCAAGTTTCATTCCCACCCAATAATAAAGTCGCTTCATATCCGCGTACATTTTACTACTACCGGGATGAATGGTAAATTTAGAATGATGATAATCTTCTAAAATATCTTTACGAAGATCACCAATATTTTGCACGACAAGTCTACCAAATTTCCGAATGCCGCCACGAGAATCGATATCAAAGTCTTTCAAACCTTCAATATCAATTTTATCCTTAATATTTTGGCCAAGAAGAGCCAATTCAGGATCTAGCCTTTGAGCTTCAAGAATGCGGTCTAAAAGAGATGGATGAGCCTCAAGGCTACATAAAACAAATGATGAGCATAAATCGGATATGCGCTCTCGAATCTCACAAGTGGATAAGATCTCGAGATCGTTCCATTCGGATATCATCATAGAAACAACAGCTTGCTGTTTTC
Organism: Allium cepa; assembly: GCA_030765085.1. NCBI lineage: Eukaryota > Viridiplantae > Streptophyta > Magnoliopsida > Asparagales > Amaryllidaceae > Allium > Allium cepa. Next base: position 860,551,467 of record CM060940.1, read on the forward strand.
GGCTAAGAGCATCGGCGACGCGATTACCCTTACCGGGAGTATAAAGAATATCAAGATCATATGGTGCAAGAAATTCGAGCCAACGCTGTTGACGCAAATTAAGTTCCTTTTGAGAGAATAAATACTTCAAGGACATATGATCAGTATAAAGAACAAATTTCTCTCCTAAAAGATAATGACGCCAAATACGAAGGGAGAAAACAATAGCCGCGAGCTCTAAATCATGAGTGGCATATCTAGTCTCAGCAGGCTTCAATTGCCTAGAAGCATAAGCAATAACACGTTCTTTTTGCATAAGAACGGCATCCAAACCAATGCGACTGGCATCGGTATAAACAACGAAATCTTGATTCCCCTCGGGAATAACGAGAATAGGAGCATCAGAAAGAGGTTCTTTTAATTTCTGAAAAGAAGCTTCACATTTGTCCGACCAAATGTATTTAACACCTTTCTTCGTCAAACTAGTGAGAGGCACGGAAATCTTAGAAAAGTATTTGATAAAACGACGGTAATAGCCCGCCAAGCCGAGAAAACTACGAATCTCTGTCACACTCTCCGGTCTCTTCCAATCTTGAATCGCTTCAATCTTTGAAGGATCCACGGAAATTTCGGATTCGGAAATAATATGACCGAGAAACTTCACACGAGATTGCCAAAAGTGGCATTTAGAAAATTTTGCCTTTAATTGATTACTCCTAAGAGTTTCCAACACAATCCGAAGATGCTTTTCATGCTCCTCCTCGGTTTTAGAATACACAAGAATATCATCGATAAAGATGAGAACAAACCGGTCGAGAAAGTCTTTGAAAACTCTATTCATAAGGTCAACGAAATACGCCGGAGAATTCGTCAAACCAAATGGCATGACAAGCCATTCATAAGATCCATAACGAGTACGGAACGAGGTCAATGGAATACTATCCTCTGCAATACGAAGCTGATGAAATCCAGTAGCTAAGTCTAACTGTGAAAAGACTCTAGCACCACTAAGTTGATCGAATAGATCATCAATCCGAGGTAAAGGATATTTATTTTTGATAGTAAGATCATTAAGCTTGCGGTAGTCAACGCAAAGCCTAAGTGTTCCATCAGATTTCTTCATAAAAATAGCTGAAGCTCCCCAGGGCGAAGAACTAGAGCGAATAAATTGCTTCGTCTCCAATTCAGATAATTGCTTACGCATCTCCTCGTTTTCTTTATTGGACATACGATACGGAGGACGAGTGATAGGTTGAGCTTCAGGAATAAGATTAATTCTGAACTCAATTACTCGCTTAGGTGGTAATCCTAAAACGGGCTCGAATATGTCGGAAAATTCACAAACGACGTGAATAAGAGAAATAATATCACCCTCATCATCATCATCGTCATCACGAGGGTTTAAAGAATATAAAGATGCGACCAAGCTGGAAACTGAATCTTGAAGATTAATAGAAATCTCCTTAATAGATTGAGGATGTCGAAGATGAATAGTCCGCTCAGGACATAGGATACGAGCTTCATAACGGTTAAGCCAATCCATTCCCAAAATCATTCCAAAGCCTAAATAAGGCATGACATGCAAATCGGCTAGGAAAGGAAAATCACACAAAATAATCTCGACATCTTTACACAATAAACTGATTGTTGCGGATCCACCAACCGGATTCGCAATTCTCAAAGAAGTCATTAAACACAAAACATCCAAAGAAAAAGTATCAACAAGTTCTTTTGATATAAAAGAATGGGACGGACCCGTATCAAAAAGAACTCGAATAGGATGATCACGAAATAAAATAATTCCATCCAGAATAGAATGAGAAATACCTTGGCCACGAGATGTGTTGCTAGGGGCTTGAGCAACATTTAACTTTCCCTCCTTCTTGCCTTGAAGTTTGGGGCGTGAAGATATAACATGACCGGGAACTTTGCAGTAGCGACAAGAGAGAGACTTTGGGCACTTGTTCGCATAATGGTCCTTCGAACCACAATTATAGCATTCCCCAGGGCCAAAGGAAGAAGTCTTTGCCACGGAGGTTGCTTGGTTCCCTTTCTTATTTGGATAAGGTCCTTTGAATTTATTTGGCCTCTTCTTGTTGTTGAAGTTTGGTTTGGAACCCACCACTTCAACATCATTCTCCCTATCCGCCTCTTCAAGTCGAAGAGCGATATCAACGAGTTGATCAAAAGAAACTTCTAACTTTAGAAGTAATGGCTTCTTGAGATTTTTGTTTAAGCCATAAACAAATCTCCGATTCTTCTTCAGAGGGGTGTTGATGTATTCAACCCCATATTTGGAAAGTGATTCAAAAGAAGCAACGTAGTCCGTCATGGAAGAATCGCCTTGAACAAGGTCAATGAAACGACGGGCCATCGTCACTTTCTCAGCTTCTGGCACGAATTTTAATTCGAAGCATTCTCGGAATTGCTCCCAGGTGAGATCCGCTTCATTAAGCTCAGAAATAAGAAGCTCGTACCAGTCCAATGCTCTTTCTCGGAGCATACTAGAGGCCACCTGAACTCGGTGAAGGTCAATAAGATTCATGCGAGAAAAGATTCAATCGCATGACCTTAGCCAAGCCCGTACTTCAATAATAGTTTCGGAACCTTTGAATGGCTCCCCACCCAAATTAGTATAATCGCTGCACAAGCATGCAAATCCCGACTTTGGATGCGTATGTTCCGGGTTAGCTCCAGCTGCTTGAGCATTTGTCACTAAATCAAGAAGCTGTTGAGCAGTCATAAAAACTCCATCCTGGGGTGGAGTGCTAGATGGCACGGCTCTGGGGCGTCCTGGTCTAGACATTTCTCTTCCTTTAGAAAGAAAGAAGAAGAAGAAAAAGGTTATTCACCAAATTTAATATCAAGCAATCTTGATAGATAAACAAGGAATCATAAGGAAAATAGGATGAATCGGTACGAAGACTCGAATTAAATCCTAAAGCACGACTCCTAAGATGGACTTAGGACTATGATCCTTGTTATAATATTCCATATTGTTCCGAAGTTTGGCTTTGGTACCAAGCTGTGACGCCCCACCTCTATACCCACGCTAGCCAAGAACACTACGAAGTAATGCTGTCAACTAGCACGGAGAATAAGGCTGTTGAGGAGCGACCATCCGTGTAATTGCTTTGTGCGAGCATCGATATGTCAGATAGTATAACATGCAATTCTTTTTAAGTGGAAATCCGACATGCCGACACAAACTCAAAGATATCACACGGTGGCTATAATATCTTCGGAAACAAATATAGAAATAAACATAACATAAATCAGTCACAGACAATTCATATCACAAAGGCGGAAATAGGTATGAATATTACACTAGGAAGTGTACATCAGAGTAGTGGTCTAAAAAGATCCACAATATTACAAAAGAATAGTTACATGAACTACACAAAAGAATAAGTATACATTATGGAGTCTATATCTCGAATGTATACACCAAAATAAACTACTAATCTAAGTAGTAAGCCAAAAGTCAGAGAAATCAATCCCAAGAGAGAAGTCAAGCAGAAGCACCTGTAACGTCTCGGTCTGACCCGAGTATTATTTAATAAGAAAGTAATAAACGGATCAGTCTAACTATAGATATCAGATGAAACGATATAGAATAAGAGATATGACTAAACACATAATAATCACAATTCCAAGCTGTGATATATATAAGTAATTGAAAATCAACGAGAGATTAATCAATATCACCAAATCTACACAAGAATCAAAGAAATGCCATACTCCTTATTTCGTTCATCAAACCACAAATATTGACGATTATATCAATGTCAATCACAAAAGTCAATGACACACAAATTCACCAATGCACAAATATTGACAATAATATCAATGTCAATCACAAAAGTCAATGACACACAAATTCCAGAATTCAATACGCGAAATCCAGAAATCACAAAAGTCAATGACGCACAAATTCACCAATGCACAAATATTGACAATAATATCAATGTCAATCACAAAAGTCAATGACACACAAATTTCAGAATTCAATACGCGAAATCCAGAAATCACAAAAGTCAATGACGCACAAATTCACCAATGCACAAACATTGATAAAACTTATCAATGGAAATCACGGAAATTGGTGAAACACAAATTCTAGAAATCATCTCAAGAAATCCAGAAATCACAAAGGGGGGGAGGCCTATCACAAACGGGAGCATAAAGCCCACCAACACGTGTATCACAAACGGAACGCTAATTCCATGGTTGCTAACCATCACAAATTGAGCCGAAGCTCCACAAACGGCCCGAAGACCATGGGTTGCTACCCCACCAAATTGAGTCGAAACTCCACAAAACGGGGTTTAGTCTCCTTCGCAGACAAAGAGACATCGCACGTTGCTAGTCTAAATCACAAAGATGATCGTCATGATCAACGAGAAGTGTCGATTACAGTAAGCTAGTAAATATATGAGCTTAGCATCATGTCCCATAACCACTAGCTTAACTTAAATATTTACGAACAAATTGTAGATCTCCACTAGAAAATTGTCACAAGAGTTTCAATCGAACAAGTCCAAGAATTAACCAACAAAGTGAACGCAAGCGTTTCATACCACTTGTTTTACTAAGTCGTTTAATTAGATTTCTCATACGAGTGAGGTAAAGGTTTGTATATACTAATAGATTGGAAAACGGTTTTATAAACGAATTTGGTATTAAAATAGTATTGAAATCGTTTGAGGAAAGAGTTTTGATATTTACTACTAGTATAGAAAACTTTATATTTTTAAAGTGACAAATCACGAAGAGGATTGTAAGAACAATCAATCACTAAAATTCACATACGGAGATGTGAATAAAAAACCAACGAAACCGATAAAGAATCCATCAAAATGGATATTCAAAAATCCCTAAAAAAAAGGAGTCATCAAAGTCATATTAATTGATAACAATAAATAGGAAACAACACGAATCGATTTAAGTTGGAAATTCAAGCAACTAGGCGAAGTAGGCAAAAAATCGTCAGGTCGGTCGGCCGGCTACAGAGCTCGGTCGACTGAACCCTGTTCTGAAAAACTCTCGGGACAGCAGGTCGGTCGACCGAACCAGGGGGGTCGGTCGGCCGAACCTGAAATAGAGAAGTTCTCTGCACTTTTACTAGCAGGTCGGTCGACCGGACCAGGGGGTCGGTCGGCCGAACCTGATGCTCTGCAAATTGATGCCCATAAATTGATATGCAACCTCCACCAATTCGCAACCGAACGAGCACGGACGCTAGGGAATTATGCCTAACAGCTACCCGGCCCTATTGGCTCCCCGATGCATCACCAAACACATGTTCAAACGTCATAGTTATGATTTTTAAAGAATTGAACCCAAAACACCAAAAATTGGAATATTCACCAAATCAATCCAAACCAAAAGCAAATGCACACGAATAAGTGTTAGGAATTCATACCTAACATTCGAAGATAAATATAAGCATAGATGTGAGATAAAAATCTCACCTTTTTACAAAATCAAACAAGAAGAAGCTTGAAAGCAAATGGAGAATCAACCTCTCTTCAACACAACCCAAATGAGCTTGAATCTACGCTCAAAACAAGATCATTCCCAAAATTAGGTTTAGGAATTTCTGAAATTGGTAAGAGAATAAGTTGGAGAAGAAGGAGAGAAGCTTACCAATGGGTTCTTCTTGAGTTTGGAGTTAGGAATTTGAAGTTGCAAAAGGAACTATGGTTTTGGAGTTTTAATTTCCAATCTCTCCCACCATTAATGCCTTAGAACTGAAAAGAGAAGAGAATGAGGGTGAATGGGGAAGAGTGGCTCAGATTTGAGTATAAGTTAAACATAGGGCTGAGCCCAAAACCAAACCCAAAGTGAAAAGTAGCAAAAATCAACTTTCTCCAAACATATCGAAGCTTATACTCAAAAAGGTCGCAAACGGCATTTTAGACTCAATGGGAGTGGTCCCGAGTCCTAATTCGACCGTATGCAAAAAGTAGCTTTTCGTACTAAAATCCGATTAACGATAGAATATTTAAATAAAATATTTAAATATGAAATCGATTAATATGCGGGTTGTTACAATTACCTTCGTAGGGATAAGGTTGCTTTACATTTATTTTTTATGTAATATGCAGTACTCTATTGAACTTAAAATAATTTCGTTTGTTTTTTTCTAATATGAGACGTTTGTTTTAAACTAGCAAACTGGTCGTTTGTTTTTTTCTAATATGAGACGTTTGTTTTAAACTAGCAAACTGGCGCTATTATTACTTTTTTTATCTCTCTTACCTCAATTATTTAAAAGTTTAGCCTCATATCCAAAAAATATTCTTTTCAACCTTCAATTTTACATCTTCAAAATAATTGCACCACTTCATATTATTTGTTGAGAAAGAATTAATGACATTGCAAATATAATCATGGACTAAAAATGTAATTTTTCATAGAATTAAATAGCTTCATATTATTTTCTATGATTTTATATGGATTTGTTGTAAATAGCCACATTTTGCTTTGTTGCATTTACATTGCAGATCAATCTTTCGAGAAATAACCGTGTGCGAAGCATGGGTTCACGCTAGTAATGAATAAAGATTCAATCTTAAAAGTCACCGCTCCCTATGATACATAACGACATACTGATAAGAAGCAATCCAACTTTGTTGATCAAAGTATGATTAAAGGTGAGTGAAATTGAATTAACTTCTTTCGATAAGGTCATGTACATAGGGGTTGTACACATGGTTAAAATTAATTTCATCTAAAGAATGGCTTACAAAATCATACAAGATAAGGGTTTATAAGAAACCCAACATATCCTAAGCCAAAGAGTTGGCAAATTGTGTGAGTCGAAAAATTACACATAATAATTATACATAAGGGATCCTGTATGAATCGCCGCAGAAGAAGTTTGGGAACGATTGTCATTGGATGACCTATTCATGTTTTAAACATAAGCTTTATAAACTATAACCAAATCAGTTTATATATGATGCAATTCATAAATTGTTTATGAATGCTAATCCTGTTGCACTGAGAAATAATTGTTGTTTGATGAAATACCGACTTCTTGCGATGGAATTTCTTTGAGAATTATTAGTATTAAAATGGATTTAGTTATGATCCAAGATAAAACTGATTGTGCGGGATGAATGAAATTAACCAAACCTAAGTGAACATAATATAGTAGAATTTCTAGTGAACATTCTTCCATGTCCAAGAAAAACTATGAGTTTCTTGTCAATGAAAAGAATAAGCGATTCTCGGTTGTTTAATTAAACCATTAACAATATTAAATTTATGATATAGCATGATGCATAAACCCAAAACAGATTCCAAGTACATTATCAAAATACGATCTTGATAGTTGTTCTCGAAGTGATATGATCCATCGATCATAAATGTGTTTTTAAGAGAAAGAAAAATGCATTTGGAATATAGTGAGCCACATTGACAAGAATAATGTAACGACCCGTACTTTTAACTATTTTAAATTATTAAATTTAATATGATTATTGAATAAAAATGGTTAAAAATAAAATTTTGATGAATTATTAATGTAAGTTATTAAACATGAACTTGAATAAAATTTTGAAATAGTTAAATTTCAAAGATTTTAATGATAACAAGTATTGCAATCAATTCTATGTATCGACTATGTTTAAAATCAATAGAATAGTTGAATTCTGAATTTAATGTGAATGATGATTAGAGAGTCGATATAATTTTTTTAAAACAACTATAAAGATTGTTAGCTTTTAAAATTTAATTTAAAAGAGAATAAATAGAAATTGAGAATTTTATATTTTAATTAACGAGTAAACATAGCCTTCCGGGGAACGGTCTTGAAATTCGACGAAACTAGTTCCATTGGATCTGAATAGTGTATTATTATCGGATTTCAAATTTCGTAGCGTTTGGAGTTATCGTTTGACCATACGGGATAGAAACGTGTGAAAATTGATATCGAAAATTTAATATTTTAATTCGATTCAAAAAACTACCTTCCACATACGATCGAATTAGGCCTCGAGACTTGTTCCATTGCATTCAAAATAGGGGTATATCATTATGAACGCCGGACGTCATGCTTCGATATGCGTTTGAAATAAATATCTAGGTATTTTTGAATTTTAAATAATTTATTTTCATCAAATTGGCTAAGTAGCCACTTACCTTCACATCAGCCCAAATTTTTACTGTACCAGCCCACCCTATTTCTGTATAAGCCACCCTACGACCGCTATCTACATTTCTCTTCTCTTGTTTAAATCACAGCACGAAAAAGTAGAAAGAAGAAAAAAAATAAAATAAAACTTTGAAAATAAAATTTCCAAATTCTACTAAACAAAAAAAATTGTGAAACAAGCTCTAAAATTCCTAGTTTAGCAAGAGCTTCTCTCTAGTATGCACGAATTGAAGTGCGGCGGTAAGAGACGCAAGTGGGTTTGATCTAGGGTTAATCCTTTCTTCGATTTCAATCATCGGTTCGAGATATGTAGGCCGTATTTGAGTTTGTAGCGAAGTTTAACATCTCGGAAAGGATTTTGGAAGTGTGTGGCTGCCAATGGGGGGTGCAACATATGGACAGCGGTGGCAGTGATGGTAGCAGGTCGTGAAATGTAAGGGGAGTGCTAACTGGAAAAATTGATATGGGAGGATGGAGATTTTGAAGAGGAATACGTTGGCGTTGTCGGATTCTAGTTTCGAGTGGTGGAGCTCTGTATCACTTCGCGTGCACGACTTGTATCTTGCGTGAGTGTACAGGCAAAGGAAGAAAAGGAGGGGAAGAAGAAGAAGGGCAGTAGGCTTTTGTTGGGCTAGGCCGTATAAGTGTGTTGGGCAATTATTTTTGTTTAGATGGTAATTTGTTTTAATAATTAAAATTTCAAATATCATCAACTTATGAAATTCGTAACTTGCTCATACGATGTCAGATTCAAGCGTAGATTTTTGCGCTGCGGTTGTGATAATGAGAGCTTTGAAATGAAACTGATTTGAATGGATTTGGAGACTGTGGAAATTTGGGTTAAATCGGACGTTGTTCGGTTTTAGTTTCAAACTGGAACGTCTCGACGACATAAAATAAAATAAACGGTGAGTGTTTTAACGCTCACGACATACTATAATATTTTTATGTTCATTAGGCTCGGGTCAGCCCTAAGAATTCAGCTTATCGATGATTTATCTCTGGAGGAGGAAGATGTAGATTGGTATATTATCATTACTAATATTATTCCCGACATCATGTTGTTCTGCTGCATTACTTTTTGCTTCTGTTGTGTATATATATAACTCTAATAAATGTTGTATAAATTATAATCAAATGTATGGTAAACAACTTCACGAACTGTTTATTTGATTATTATATTTTGTCATTCCACTGCGAGATTCTGTGTTGGTTTGCTTCTTCTTTTCTTATTTTTCTTAATTAACTCCATTGATTATCTATGTTTCGGATTGTTTAAGTCGGACATGTGTGGATTATTGTCGATTTAAACCTTTCGAAATATGGATCGTCACAGTTGGTATCAAAGTTTTGGTTTAGCGATAATCTTAGCTTCGTGGGGGTATTAACTCATTAGAGATATGATTAGTAACAACCTAGAATGAGTCTGATTGTATATAGGAGAGAGCGTATTTGTTATTATTATAAAATTGTTTTATATTATGTTGTTTGAATTGTTAAGTTTGAATGTTGGGTTCTGATCGGTATGTGGGACGCCATTATATCGGTATGGATTCCAAAATACTTGAACAAAGGAAACCGACACAATATTGTTTCCGAAATTTGGTAAATGAAATAATTTTACATAGGATTATATTTTATATATAAAAGAATGGTTTTCTAAAATATTAGGTAGTTAAATGAATTGGTTGTTAGAAATGATAATATTGATCATTTCGTTTATTGTTTCATCAGTCAATATTCTTAAATATTAGCTATTATATGATTATAAGAAAATGATAATATATAAATGTGATATGTAAAATATAATTTGCAAGTAAAGTGGATATAAAATTGAGAATTTTAGAAATTTAAATTCCGGTGTTTCTGAAAAAGGTTTTCAAGATTTGGAAAATAAGATCAGTATTATTTAAAAGTATATACAAATATAAATGGTTTTCAAGTAAATTTTAAAAGGAATGAATTCAATACTGTTAGGAACTGAGTTGATGATGTTTTGATGACAACAACCTTATATAGTTATTATAATTTACTTTATAAAATATATACTAACATTTTCATATATATATATATATATATATATGTATATAGGAAGTATATGCAGGTATTGTCGAAGACTGATTAGTATAAAGACTCAACCATCAAGATGAAGATTAGAGATTCAAGATTCAAGACTCTAGAGAATCAAGATTTCAAGATCTCAAGATAAGTGTCTAGTATTTTGTTAAAACTTCATAATAGCACTCTCATCTTTCTTCCAATTTTCTTTTGGGATGGAACCCAATTTCTATCGAAACCAGTGGCTTACAAACCCACAACAAGTAGCTTACAAACCTACGACAAGTGGCTTACAAACCCACGAAAATCAAAATCATTTAAACTACTTTGTACAAGTTCTCGAGTCCTATGGAGGAGCTCTGTAGGAAGGTTCTTGCAATTTCAGTTTGAATAGATTTTTCAAAATGTTTTTAAATCTGTTTTCAAAATGTTTTAGCTTTCAAAATCATGTTTCCAAAAATGTTTTCAAACTTTGTTTTAGCCTTGAAATATTCCTCCATTCTGATTTTAAAAACTTCTATTTTTAAAACATCAAAACTTATTCTGATTTTAAATATTACTTATATAATTGACGGTCTATATCAATTATATATATATATATATATATTTAAAATAATGTTTTATATTCATTCTCTATCTCAAAATATTGTTTAAACACTTTATTTTGCTTCAGAGAAGTTTCAACTTGTTTTAAATTCAAATGCTTTTACAAAACAACATCTCTACAATTTTGAACCGAGGGATGTCGACATATGGGGATACCCCATGTCGACATGGTGACAGTTGGATTCAAAATTCAAATTTCAAAAGAAGTGTCCATTCGTTCAAAAACCTTTCGCCAATGGTTATGACTGCTGTGCATCTATATAAAGGCTTCCAAAACGAATTTTTTAACAACTACTTTCTTATTTTCTTCACTCTTTCTTCTCCACCATTCCATATCCATAAAACTTCATATTTTCAAGATCGTGCCATCATTCTACCAAATTCTCAATAGGAAATCATTTAGATACTCTCTCTATTTGATTCTCCATCATTCTACTAAAGATCAAAGTGCTATTCAGAGTTATAGGATTAATTTGTATTCAAAAAGTCCATAGAGTCTATCCATTCAAAAGGATTGTTATTAGAAAGTATTAGGGTGATCTTGTGTCCCGTAAATCAAGAGAGTTTACCCCAGACTCGGAGATAAGAGGGTTCCTCAAGGCCTTAGAAATTGAGGGTTGTAATTTGGATACAAGGATATTGCCTTGGTGCAGGACTGGATGTAGGAGGATTCCGAACTAGTATAAAATCCGGTGTGTTCTTTCCTTTTACTTGCTTTATTTTACTATTTGCATTTGTTATATGTTCTGTGATCACTCTGTGTTAGAATTCTGTTTAGATTTGTGTTGAAAGTTTTAATTTAGTCATATAGTTCATATATTCTTTAAAACACTATTCACCCCCCTCTAGTGTTATTTCTGTATGATCTAAATTAACCCTAGAGGGGGGGGGGGCGGTGAATAGGGTTATAGCAAATTTTCTTGATTTTAAACACAGAAACAAAACTGCAGAAATAAATATGCTGAAACGTAAATCACACACAAAATTTACCCAGCTTCGGCAACCCCTGCCTACTGCTGCATTCACAGATTTCTATTAGAATTAAACAGTATCACGCTTACAAACACTCTACTAGACTCGCAGACATTTGCTCCCGCTCACAAACACTCTACTAGACTCGCACACCCTGCTCGCAAACATTTGCTCCCGCTCACAAACACTCTACTAGACTCGCACACCCTGCTCCGCCTATAGAGTTTCGCTTACTCGCAAACTTTGCTTCCCGCCTATAGAGCTTCGTTTACTCGCAAACTCTGCTCCCGCCTACAATAGAATTTTGCAAACTCGCACACCCTGCTCACTGAACTAATTCTAACTAGACAATCTGACACTACCTAAACCCTAGGTGGTGATTTACAAATTCTTTTGACTCGAAAAATAAAAACACAACAAAAACAAATAGCACTTAACCAACCCTAAACCAAAATTAAAAAACCCTTAAGTAAATGTGACCGGCCCAAAAACAAAAGGATGTTTTTATTCCTTTTCTTTTGACTGTTTAGCTCGTTTCTCTTTCCCGTTGCTTGTGAAAATATGGCCGCTTCTCTTTCGTTCCTCTTTGCGAATTAGGGTTTCTGCAAATTGCTTTTGCTCCTTGCGATTCAAACTAGGGTTGTGCAAAATTGAAGCGCCGCTTGATCTCGTTCGATAGTAGGCTTCGATGCTTTTGATTTGCTTACGGCTCTTCAATTTTGGATCGAATTCGTTCTGCTTTTTCGGTATGTATTTTTCTCCTTTTGCTTTGCTGGTTGATGCTTGAACTCGATGATTATTTTGCCAATGATGATTGGGCTTATATAGGATTCGAAATCCTATTTTTGCGTTCGTATATTCGTGTTTGAATTTGTCTACTGATTTGCTTTGGCCATTCGATTATACTTGGATGATTGAGATAAAATCTCTGACTTTCTCAATATCGTATTTTTCTGATGTTCGATCCCCACGGCTTTGAATTGCCGTGCTCATCACGGTGTTGATTTGTGACTTGGTCAATTTTTCATCCTCACTTGAATTGCGTTGATTTGCTTTGACCATGTTGATTTCGAGATTTTTTACTGCTGGCTTTTGGCTTTGAATCATTTCGTCTCTGGCCATCTTTTTCTGGTTGGTACTGCATTGCATTTCTCAGTGAGCTCCATTTCACTTTGTTGCATTTCTGATCACTGCTGTGTCTCGTTTAATGGAGTCAGTGATAATGATCACTGTGTTGGGCTTGTAGTACTTGGATGTTTGCAGTTTGTAGCGTTATTGAGCTTGCATACTGTTTTCATTTGTTCAACATGTAGTTGTTCACTTGGTCTTTGCTTGTGACATCCATGTGCATCTGATATATGTTTGAGACTGTGCTTGCATTTGTATTTGGTCGACACTTGCATCATTATCTGTTGTGACATCCATGTTCCCTGTTGAGTCTTTGGTGATGCTTCACCTGTTATGTCTGCAACTTGTAGCTGGACTTGTGCACCTTGTTTCATGTTTAAGACTTGAGTCTTTGTGGTCTGGTTGCATGTTCACTATTTGTATCTGCAGTGGTATTGTCTTGTTTGCATATATCACTGGTTCATTCCATTGTTTCATGCATGTGACATTGGTGCATTGTCGTGAGTAGTTTGTAGTTGCTTCTGTGCATATATATTGATGCGGCAGTCTTCAAGCATTGTTGATTCATTGGTCTTTGCTGTATCATGCTTGACTTTGCTGTTTGCACTTTGGTCTCTTGTCATATTTGCTGTTGCCATGATTATTTGAGCTTGTATGCTTCATGTTTTTGTTCATGTTGGCACTAGTTGTTGAGTCTGTTGCATGAGTCCTGGTCATTTTGCACTTGCAGTTGGTTACTTGATTCAATTGTGTTGTTCATGTCATGTTGTTCATGTGCATGCTTTGTACTTCAGGTTGGTCACTTGATTCACATGTGCACTGCCTGTTTGAAAATGTAGCATGTCACTGAGTTTGTTGTGTATACTTGTGGCTGGTGATTCATTTAGTGATAATGTTGATTTCACTCTGGCCATACTGCATTTTACTTGTTGCATACATGAACTTGACACTGTAAATTTGTTGTTTACTGTGTTCATGCACTTCTTATGCTTGCAACCTTGCTACTGCATTCATCCTTTCTTTCTCTGACATACTTGAACTTGTTGTTGCCAGTTTTCATTTGTAGTTGTATTCCCTTCATGTGTTTGTACTGGGCTCGACATCGCTGATACTTTGGTTTTACTGGCCACACATGTGCATGCTTGCATCTTTGAACTTGGTTAGATGGTACTGTCCAGTTGAGCTTGTTTTGTAGTGATGCACTTGAGTTAACTGAGTTGAATCCAGTTTTAAAACTCGGGTTTGACCTTGTGCTCGTGTCGTGATTTTCAATGTTATTGCACGTGAGTTGAACCCGATTTTTCATTTGGGTTTGACCTGTGCTCGCCTGTCCCTGTAAATCAATCAAGTGTGTATATCGGCGTGCACGGCCTTGTGGCATATACAGTAATACACTGTGTATGTCGCAAGTTGTTCGTGTATGATGAATTCAAATTTAAATTATGACGAACAACCCAAATAACTGAGGCAAATCATATTTTCAGAAATTATCTTTTATTTTTGAATTGCAAAAATATTTCTTTTTCAATTTTACTGCGTTAGTTTATATTTTTGCAGATTGCTCAGATGCTGGATTCAAACTGGAATGCAGTTGAAGATAAATATGAGTGTAAGTGATATGTAGTGAGGTGCTGATGTAAATGTGATGTAATCAAAGTTGTATAGTTATAGTGAGAGCTTGAAATTGTACTATTCAAAGTTGTAATAAATATTTATTTGAATAAAATATCTGTTTGAATTCAAATTCTGTGTAATTTATTTTATTCAACGAATATTTATTTAAACTGTGAAAAATAGAATAGTATATTAACAAATACATTTAAACAAATGTATATATGTTTATTATCATCAAACAAAAATCATATAAGCGCAAAGCGCATATTCAACAATCTCCCCCTTTTGATGATAACAAACATATATTTAAGATTTTGAATGTATTAAATGTATTTGATCGTTCAATTTGTTCCCCCTATTTAAATGCTCCTCTCTACATAATACTTCCCCTACATATATGCATACAAATAGAAATATATAAATGAGCCTATATGCAAATTGAAAATTATTTGGCCTTTGCTTGATTCTATTTGACAAAATCTTAACTTTTCTCTCCCCCTTTTGTTATCAGCAAAAGAATAACAGTGTTATAAAAATAGGGATGAAGTGATAGACATGAATCAAACATTTAACTCAATTGAATATAAATATTAAATTTCAATAAAAACTCAAACAAAAATCATAATTACCCTTGTCAAGCGCATATTCCACTTTTAGAAGTGATGGGGATATCGTCATCAAAAATCATACAATTCTGTCTATTTGTGGTATATTTATTTCAGGAAATATGAATATCTACTAACCATGCATAACCGTTAGGACTTTTAAATGAGATTAGTAGTATTCACAATTTTTATTTAAAAAAATGAAATCAAGTATCTTCTAAACACGCATGACCGTGAGGACTTTTAAATGGGATTAGAATCAACTTGTCTATTTGAATCAATTAATTTTGATATGCCTTCCATACATACATAACCGTGAGGACTTTTAAATGAGCATGGAAGCACATAATCAAAAATCCAAGTAATTCACCCATGCATAACCGTGAGGACTTTTAAATGAGAGTGAATACTTTGGATATTTATTTTTATTGCTAAAATAATAAATTGAAGCACAAATAATTTCCTTCACAGATTTAAAGATTTGAAGAACAAATGATTTCCTTTGTAAACTACCACAAATTTACATACTATGTGTAATTTTGATGAGTGATGGTCGATAGAAAGATGATAGAAATAGAAATGATCATGGAATTTTTACCCAACAAATTTTTACCCAACAAAAAGTTCTTATAACTCTTGTTATGAAATTCTAAAGAAATTTTCTAATTATATTTTCTCGAGTTTTAATATATGATAAATATCAACACTCATCACTTTTTCAATTACTATTCATCTTTTCGATAATCAAAGGGAGTCAGATTAGTCAAAATTTGTCATTTAAAATCAAATAAGAATGTCTAATCTGAAAATATGGTCAAACATGATTTTCTCGAGGGGGTTATATGAGAAAAATTTCTGCTATTTGAAAATTGTTTCAAGTGAAAAATATGCAGATATTTTCTTTGAAAAAAAAAATGATGCAGCAAATGAATGTTTCAAAAATTAATCACGTTCCACTAGTAATTTTTCTATCAACTGTATTACCAGTGTAATCTGCATCTGAATTTAAATTTCACTCAATACTCGCTCGTTGGATATCAAAGACCAGATTGTGAAATTTCAACAAACTATCTCAGAATTGTTTTCAACAATTTTTAAATGAGATTTGTAATGAAGCCATGTTCACACTCAAACAAATATCATGATGTTAATTTCAGAAACCGTAGGATAAATAGTTATATTCATGAGTAATCAACAGTCAATCAACATCATAATTATTTCAAAAACAATTTCTTGAAGTCCTTTTTAACAGCTTTCATATGAAAATTGAAATCGTGCAGATTTACAAGCAGTGACCAAAATGTCAAAACCAATATATCTACGTGTAGCATGAGTAACCATCATTTGACCGAACAAATTTATATAAATTAGTTCAAAATTGAAAATCTGATTGGTCATCAATTAAGCACAAATCAATGTCATAAATAAGAACAAGTCAAAAAATCATATTAGTTAAATCTGAATCAGTCAACCATCATAATTACTCCAAGTAATTCTATTTAAAGATGATTGGTCAATATTTTGAAAAAGTCATAGCATCAAAATCATCATCTTTTGTTCATCTCAATATTGGCTGATTTTAATTTAGAGTATGGTGCAGATAATCACATTATATCATTAAAAATAATTTTACCTGTTTTACCTTTACGATAATTTTTCGTTGTCGTCCATTGTGATTCTGTCACCTTTATACTAGGCTAAGGAACTTTGCTTTGTCGCCCGTTGTGTTTCTGAAACAGCCAAAATCCAGAGAACACTGTTGTTGTTCCTTAGCCTGCCACCACACCTACACGGGAAAAGATTTATGTGACCTATTTGTTTTTATAGGTCCATGGTTGTTAGTGGCAGAATATGAAAAATATGTTTTTGGAGACCCAAAACTATTTATATATGTTCCTTTAGGCACCCAAATTTGTTTGACTTTCAAAGATTTTATATTTGTGCCTTTTGAAACCCAAATTGGTATAGTTTTCACATGTTTGGGTCTATACCAACAATTATTGTGATTGTGTCCATATTTTCTACAAATTGTGCACATTGAATTTTCTTGATTAATCTCATTTCTAACATATTCAGAATGAGTATATCCAAGTCCTTGTCTATCAATATTGATAGTTTGTTTTCCTATTAACATATTCAACGATTTTTCACTTTTTGAAAATTTATCTAAAGTCGTTGACAATTGTTGGACTTGTGTTTTGAGAGATTCATTTTCATTTATCAATTGTGTGCACTTTTCAATAGAATTCTCTCTCCTATTATTTTCATTCTCTTTTAAAATCAGAATTTCATTTTCAAGTGATTTTATATTGATTTCTGATTTTTCAATTTCCTTTTCGAATGTTGGACACTTATCACACTTAGGGATCTTACTTTGATAGGTTTTAACTAATTTGTCGAGTTGCTCATTTAATTCTAACAAAGTATCATTTTGTGATTCAAGTTTGGCATACTTCTCCCTAAGTCGTTTAAAACAGCCATTTACCTTGTGGAAATAAATAAGTAATTCAGAGTGAGTAAGTTTTGATACCTCGCTTGGCTCGTCGTCGTCGCTATCGGTTATATTCCCATGAAGGCACATATCTGCTTCCTCACTTTCACTGCTATCGCTTTTATTCCACTTGGCTGCAAATTTCCCTTTTGAATTCTTTGTTCGTAATGCCAGCTCGGCTGCTCCATCATCATCATCCTCATCACAACTGCTATTTACCAATCCTGTTAAGCATATTTCTTTAACTGAGTCGGTTGTGGAGGACATCTCATTGCTGTTGACTTTTGCACCATATATTGCATCGAGACTATTCCAGATTTTCTGTGCATTTTCACTAAGAGAAACAAAATTAAAATTATCACGATTAATATGAGAATACAATATATGCATAGTAAGAGCATTAATCGAGATACTTTCCTTATCGGTTTTATTACACCCATTTTCAATAATATCCCAACATTTAATATTAACAGATTTTAAATAAAATTCCATTTTCAATTTCCAGTTCAAAAAATCTGTTCCATCGAAAATAGAAGGAATAATATTGAAATGACCCTCAAAAATATTATCTGGTGGATTCATGACTCTAGAGTTAAAGAAAAATACCGGGCTCTGATACCACTTGTAGGATCTAGATTAACCCTAGAGGGGGGGGGTGAATAGGGTTATAGCAAATTTTCTTGATTTTAAACACAGAAACAAAACTGCAGAAATAAATATGCTGAAACGTAAATCACACACAAAATTTACCTAGCTTCGGCAACCCCTGCCTACTGCTGCATTCACAGATTTCTATTAGAATTAAACAGTATCACGCTTACAAACACTCTACTAGACTCGCAGACATTTGCTTCCGCTCACAAACACTCTACTAGACTCGCACACCCTGCTCGCAAACATTTGCTCCCGCTCACAAACTCTCTACTAGACTCGCACACCCTGCTCCGCCTATAGAGTTTCGCTTACTCGCAAACTTTGCTTTCCGCCTATAGAGCTTCGTTTACTCGCAAACTCTGCTCCCGCCTACAATAGAATTTTGCAAACTCGCACACCCTGCTCACTGAACTAATTCTAAATAAACAATCTGACACTACCTAAACCCTAGGTGGTGATTTACAAATTCTTTTGACTCGAAAAATAAAAACACAACAAAAACAAATAGCACTTAACCAACCCTAAACCAAAATTAAAAAACCCTTAAGTAAATGTGACCGGCCCAAAAACAAAAGGATGTTTTTATTCCTTTTCTTTTGACTGTTTAGCTCGTTTCTCTTTCCTGTTGCTTGTGAAAATATGGCCGCTTCTCTTTCGTTCCTCTTTGCGAATTAGGGTTTCTGCAAATTGCTTTTGCTCCTTGCGATTCAAACTAGGGTTGTGCAAAATTGAAGCGCCGCTTGATCTCGTTCGATAGTAGGCTTCGATGCTTTTGATTTGCTTACGGCTCTTCAATTTTGGATCGAATTCGTTCTGCTTTTTCGGTATGTATTTTTCTCCTTTTGCTTTGCTGGTTGATGCTTGAACTCGATGATTATTTTGCCAATGATGATTGGGCTTATATAGGATTCGAAATCCTATTTTTGCGTTCGTATATTCGTGTTTGAATTTGTCTACTGATTTGCTTTGGCCATTCGATTATACTTGGATGATTGAGATAAAATCTCTGACTTTCTCAATATCGTATTTTTCTGATGTTCGATCCCCACGGCTTTGAATTGCCGTGCTCATCACGGTGTTGATTTGTGACTTGGTCAATTTTTCATCCTCACTTGAATTGCGTTGATTTGCTTTGACCATGTTGATTTCGAGATTTTTTACTGCTGGCTTTTGGCTTTGAATCATTTCGTCTCTGGCCATCTTTTTCTGGTTGGTACTGCATTGCATTTCTCAGTGAGCTCCATTTCACTTTGTTGCATTTCTGATCACTGCTGTGTCTCGTTTAATGGAGTCAGTGATAATGATCACTGTGTTGGGCTTGTAGTACTTGGATGTTTGCAGTTTGTAGCGTTATTGAGCTTGCATACTGTTTTCATTTGTTCAACATGTAGTTGTTCACTTGGTCTTTGCTTGTGACATCCATGTGCATCTGATATATGTTTGAGACTGTGCTTGCATTTGTATTTGGTCGACACTTGCATCATTATCTGTTGTGACATCCATGTTCCCTGTTGAGTCTTTGGTGATGCTTCACCTGTTATGTCTGCAACTTGTAGCTGGACTTGTGCACCTTGTTTCATGTTTAAGACTTGAGTCTTTGTGGTCTGGTTGCATGTTCACTATTTGTATCTGCAGTGGTATTGTCTTGTTTGCATATATCACTGGTTCATTCCATTGTTTCATGCATGTGACATTGGTGCATTGTCGTGAGTAGTTTGTAGTTGCTTCTGTGCATATATATTGATGCGGCAGTCTTCAAGCATTGTTGATTCATTGGTCTTTGCTGTATCATGCTTGACTTTGCTGTTTGCACTTTGGTCTCTTGTCATATTTGCTGTTGCCATGATTATTTGAGCTTGTATGCTTCATGTTTTTGTTCATGTTGGCACTAGTTGTTGAGTCTGTTGCATGAGTCCTGGTCATTTTGCACTTGCAGTTGGTTACTTGATTCAATTGTGTTGTTCATGTCATGTTGTTCATGTGCATGCTTTGTACTTCAGGTTGGTCACTTGATTCACATGTGCACTGCCTGTTTGAAAATGTAGCATGTCACTGAGTTTGTTGTGTATACTTGTGGCTGGTGATTCATTTAGTGATAATGTTGATTTCACTCTGGCCATACTGCATTTTACTTGTTGCATACATGAACTTGACACTGTAAATTTGTTGTTTACTGTGTTCATGCACTTCTTATGCTTGCAACCTTGCTACTGCATTCATCCTTTCTTTCTCTGACATACTTGAACTTGTTGTTGCCAGTTTTCATTTGTAGTTGTATTCCCTTCATGTGTTTGTACTGGGCTCGACATCGCTGATACTTTGGTTTTACTGGCCACACATGTGCATGCTTGCATCTTTGAACTTGGTTAGATGGTACTGTCCAGTTGAGCTTGTTTTGTAGTGATGCACTTGAGTTAACTGAGTTGAATCCAGTTTTAAAACTCGGGTTTGACCTTGTGCTCGTGTCGTGATTTTCAATGTTATTGCACGTGAGTTGAACCCGGTTTTTCATTTGGGTTTGACCTATGCTCGCCTGTCCCTGTAAATCAATCAAGTGTATATATCGGCGTGCACGACCTTGTGGCATATACAGTAATACACTGTGTATGTCACAAGTTGTTCGTGTATGATGAATTCAAATTTAAATTATGAAGGACAACCCAAATAACTGAGGCAAATCATATTTTCAAAAATTATCTTTTATTTTTGAATTGCAAAAATATTTCTTTTTCAATTTTACTGCGTTAGTTTATATTTTTGCAGATTGCTCAGATGCTGGATTCAAACTGGAATGCAGTTGAAGATAAATATGAGTGTAAGTGATATGTAGTGAGGTGCTGATGTAAATGTGAAAAATGTGATGTAATCAAAGTTGTATAGTTATAGTGAGAGCTTGAAATTGTACTATTCAAAGTTGTAATAAATATTTATTTGAATAAAATATCTGTTTGAATTCAAATTCTGTGTAATTTATTTTATTCAACGAATATTTATTTAAACTGTGAAAAATAGAATAGTATATTAACAAATACATTTAAACAAATGTATATATGTTTATTATCATCAAACAAAAATCATATAAGCACAAAGCGCATATTCAACAATTTCTGCCTTACGATCCTTAATCTGCATCCCCAACAATTGGTATCAGAGCATTGGTTTTCGTTATTTTCATAATCTGAAATTTTGAAAAGTTTTAATGGCACAACACACTAATAATGTCACTCTTGTCACCACTACTTCTGTCAACACAAGCACTAACACTAGTTCATTTGTAGAAGGTCAGTCTACTGTCAGACCACCACTTTTTAATGGCAGTAATTATGCATATTGGGCATGTAGGATGAAAATTTATTTACAATCCATAAGTTTAGATACTTGGAATATGACACAAATTGAATATGTTGAACCAACTACAAATTTTGCCCAGTGGACTACTGAGCAAAAGACAGTTGCACAAAACAATTCTAAGGCTATGAATATACTATTTTGTTCATTAGATAGGAATGAGTTTAATAGAGT
This sequence comes from Allium cepa, assembly GCA_030765085.1. NCBI lineage: Eukaryota > Viridiplantae > Streptophyta > Magnoliopsida > Asparagales > Amaryllidaceae > Allium > Allium cepa. The sequence goes on from CM060940.1 coordinate 860,573,260, forward strand.
CTCTGTTTGTAAGTCTGCATTTGAAATCTGGAAAACTTTGCAAGTAACTCATGAAGGAACAAGCAAAGTTAAACAGACTAAAATTTCCATATTAACTAACCAGTTTCAATTGTTTAAAATGCATGAAAATGAGTCTATTTCCGACATGTATTGTCGATTTCAAGACATTGTACACTCATTGATTGCTTTAGGAAAGGGTTTCTCAGAAGAAGATCAAGTCAGAAAAATACTCAATTCACTCACTCCAGAATGGGATCAAAAGACACTTACTATTGAAGAGGCAAATGATGTTAGTCAAATGAAGATCGAAGAGTTAATCAGTAATCTAATGTCTTATGAAGTTCAACTATAAGGGAGAAAAGAATCTAAGGCAACGGAAAAGAAATCGATCGCATTCAAAGCAACATCTGGAGATTCAGAACAAGAGAGTGATGAAGAAATTGCTTTCATGACCAGAAATTTCAGGAAATTTCTGAAGTATAGAAAGACGAATAACTTTAAAAGAAATGATCAAAGAAATTCCAGAAATACTTCGGAGAACTACAACAACAACAATAATGGTGATAGATGCTACAACTGCGACAAAACAGGGCACTACAAGATGGATTGTCCATATCCAGACAAACAGACATTTCAACCAAACAACGAGCAACCAAAGAAAAGAAAGAAGGCATATGCAGCAACTCTTGACGATTCAGATTCATCCAGTGATGACGAGAAGAAAACTGATAATTCAAATCTGTGCTTCACGGCTATTCTCGAATCAGAAGACGATCGGAGTTTGGATCTAAAAATAGGTACACATATATTTTAATTTTATTGGATGCTTGCTTGCTTTGATTTTGTTTGCAATTCCTTGAATTTTTAAATTCAAAATCACCCTTTGAAATTTGAATTTTTAAATTCAAAATAATATTATTTTAATAATATTTCAAATATTAAAATATTTTAATATTATTATATTTAATATTATTACTGGAATTATATATAGATATAGAATATAGATTAGTTTTCTTAGGATTTTAGGAATTTATTAGATTTTAGGAATAGACACCTCTTTTCAAATTCAACAGGCACATGTCGACATGCCAGGATACCCCATGTCGACATGCCTCTCAGAAATTTGATTTCAAAATTTGAATTCAAACTTTTGAATTTCCCTCCACCTTTTCACTTACTTCAAAATTCTGAAAAGACACCTCTTGACCAGAGAACATGACTTTAGAGAATCTATTTAATATACTTCTCTTATCATCTCTTTTCACTTTATTATCATAATTCAAACTTTCTTCATTATCTTCTACTCCCCTCAAACACTCATCAATGGCTTCCTCAAGTAACCCATCAACTATGAGGCTGCCCGAATCCATCAAAAATGATCTTTTCAATGACCCGGAGGCTATCAAAGATTACATAAACTATGTAAACTATGGTAAAGTCAATACAGGAAAATTTGCCATTTTTGATGATTTTTCTTCTTATGAAATCGATCAACTTTTTGAAGAAAACTCCATTCTTAGCTTGATTGATAACAAGCAAAATGATTTCGTTTGTTATCCAAACCTTGTCAAAATGTTTTATGCAAACCTAAATCGTGGATTTTATAATGGAAATGAAGATCAAATTTGGAGTAGTGTTAAAGGAACACTTATTGTTTTGGATTCCGATATTTTGGGTACTATTTTGGGTTGCAAATCTACCGGTATGAATCTCTCGGAATTTCAAATCAATGAAACCGATCGAGAGACTTTTCATCACATTTTTGAAAGCGATGACCACATGGATTTTAAGGATCGCCTTTTCCGCCCAAAAGCAAGAATTGTCAACCTTCTTATTCAACACACAATTATTCCTAGGTCGGGAAACTACAATAATCCCACCTCAAAAGTGTGTAAAGCTCTTTTTTCTATTTTTGGAAAATATGATATTAATTGGGCACAAACTATTTTGGATGAGTTAAGACCTAAAAATTTTAATATGGGAGAAAACACTCTTTATCATGGAATTTACCTTACTCGGATTTTCAATTATTTTGTTGTGGATGTTAAAAAGGAAGAGTTTGTAAGTAGAAAAGTGTTCAATCATGGGAACATTTCTCTTATGAAAATCCCACTCATGTTTCAACCATATGAAACACTTGCCGAAAAGGAAGAGAGACTTGCTCATGAAGAGGAAGAAGTAGAGGAAGAAGAAGGGGAAGGAATGGAAATTGAAGAAGAGGAAGATGAAGATACCTCTTTGGAAAGTGTAGAATATCCACATACCCCCGCCAATCCGTCCAACAAAACCATATTCAAGAACCAAAAGATACTTGCCCAAAACCAAAAGGTTCTTAAGAGATCTATTAGCAAGAAAATGGATAAAATCTCCACCAAGATCGACAAGTTCTTTGGGAAGATAGGCAAGGAACTTGGCTTGTCTTCATCATCATCTTCATCAAACTAATCCTAGCCATTATCTCTCTAGCTATCGTTTATCTATCTTTGTATTTTCTACTTTTTTAGTTAAGATTATGTAATGTTAACTAATATAAGTAATGCTATCTCATTCTCTGTTTTCCAGCTTTATATATCTCTGTTAGTTATTTATTTTAAGTTTATTTAAGTCCACTAGTATAAAAGTAAACTTAAAAATCAAAAATAACTCAACTTGGTCATTCTGTCTAGACCATGTTGACATGCCCCATCCCCCCATGTCGACATATAACAGTCAGAAAGTAGTTGCAATTTCTAACTTCAAATTCTTGTAACTACCAAGTGACAATTCATTTTGAACGGCCAATAACTCCTATAAATACCTATTTCTTCCAGAAAAACTCCTCTACCTCCATTTTTATTCATCTCCTCTCATACTTCAACTTATTTCTTAAATTATGGCTTCTCCAATTAAGAATTTAAGTGAAAATCTTGAAGAAACTCTTACTTCTTTCAAGAATATTCTTTCTTTTATACTTAGAAATCAAAGGCACTTAGAATTAAGCCAAATGCAGATGATCAAAGAGCAAGAGAAACACTACGACGCACTTCGTTGGATGATCTCAAGCCTTAGCAAAGACGAACCCGAAGCAAATCCACCAGTCACTCTCGACAAAGATAATCGGGATGTTATCAAAACTGATCCTATCTTTGGAGAAGATGGATGGGTGGAAGTCCCAAGGAATGTCTGATCATTATGTTTGTTTGTTTGATTTGATTTAGATTTAATTAGGATTTGATTGGATTGTTTACTTAAGTTTGATTTGGATTTGGTTTGTATATAACTTCATATACTATACATGATTGGTTTGCTATGTATGATATTGATTTGATTGTTAAGTTACATTTATATATATGCACACACACTTGATCACTTACACGTTCACTTTACACTTTTATTCTATATATACTTTAGAACAGGTAAATATTTTATTCCTTTTTGTTGATGACAAAGGGGGAGAAAGTTATAAAAATATATGTGCTTGGTGTAAGGGGGAGTCATGGAATAAATAGAAGTTGTAGTTTTAAGAAGAAGTCACGGAGTAAGGGGGAGTTATGGGGAGTTATGGTATGGTAAGAATATTTTATAAATAAAGGTTGTCATCATCAAAAAGGAGGAGATTGTTAGGAACTGAGTTGATGATGTTTTGATGACAACAACCTTATATAGTTATTATAATTTACTTTATAAAATATATACTAACATTTTCATATATATATATATATATATATATATGTATATAGGAAGTATATGCAGGTATTATCGAAAACTGATCAGTATAAAGACTCAAGCATCAAGATGAAGATTAGAGATTCAAGATTCAAGACTCTAGAGAATTAAGATTTCAAGATCTCAAGATAAGTGTCTGGTATTTTGTTAAAACTTCATAATAGCACTCTCATCTTTCTTCCAATTTTCTTTTGGGATGGAACCCAATTTCTATCGAAACCAGTGGCTTACAAACCCACAACAAGTAGCTTACAAACCTACGACAAGTGGCTTACAAACCCACGAAAATCAAAATCATTTAAACTACTTTGTACAAGTTCTCGAGTCCTATGGAGGAGCTCTGTAGGAAGGTTCTTGCAATTTCAGTTTGAATAGATTTTTCAAAATGTTTTTAAATCTGTTTTCAAAATGTTTTAGCTTTCAAAATCATGTTTCCAAAAATGTTTTCAAACTTTGTTTTAGCCTTGAAATATTCCTCCATTCTGATTTTAAAAACTTCTGTTTTTAAAACATCAAAACTTATTCTGATTTTAAATATTACTTATATAATTGACGGTCTATATCAATTATATATATATATATTTAAAATAATGTTTTATATTCATTCTCTATCTCAAAATATTGTTTAAACACTTTATTTTGCTTCAGAGAAGTTTCAACTTGTTTTAAATTCAAATGCTTTTACAAAACAACATCTCTACAATTTTGAACCGTGGGATGTCGACATATGGGGATACCCCATGTCGACATGGTGACAGTTGGATTCAAAATTCAAATTTCAAAAGAAGTGTCCATTCGTTCAAACACCTTTCGCCAATGGTTATGACTGTTGTGCATCTATATAAAGGCTTCCAAAACGAATTTTTAAACAACTACTTTCTTATTTTCTTCACTCTTTCTTCTCCACCATTCCATATCCATAAAACTTCATATTTTCAAGATCGTGCCATCATTCTGCCAAATTCTCAACAGGAAATCATTTAGATACTCTCTCTATTTGATTCTTCATCATTCTACTAAAGATCAAAGTGCTATTCAGAGTTATAGGATTAATTTGTATTCAAAAAGTCCATAGAGTCTATCCATTCAAAAGGATTGTTATTAGAAAGTATTAGGGTGATCTTGTGTCCCGTAAATCAAGAGAGTTTACCCCAGACTCGGAGATAGGAGGGTTCCTCAAGGCCTTAGAAATTGAGGGTTGTAATTTGGATATTGGCTTATAAAAATCTGTACAAGGATATTGCCTTGGTGCAGGACTAGATGTAGGAGGATTCCGAACCAGTATAAAATCCGGTGTGTTCTTTCCTTTTACTTGCTTTATTTTACTATTTGCATTTGTTATATGTTCTGTGATCACTCTGTGTTAGAATTCTGTTTAGATTTGTGTTGAAAGTTTTAATTTAGTTATATAATTCATATATTCTTTAAAACACTATTCACCCCCCCTCTAGTGTTATTTCTGCCTTAAGATCCTTAATCCACATCCCCAACAAATACTCCTCTCTTCTGCCGTTGGAAAATAATTTCGGTGATAATTGCACAACATCATCGACGTTCATTTTCGAGTCTCAAAGTGGGGGAGATTTCTGATAAGCTTTGCTATAAAATTATTTTAATAAATGGATTTTGGTTTAAACTCCAAAAGTACGATTTGATAAACAAAAGATATAAGTATATATACTTATTTCAAATGATTGGGAATGAACTTGGTATTTAAATTTTTAAGCTCTGTTAATTAATAATCTTCAAATTATTTGAATGAAATGAAGTATTTGAATAACTAGAACTTATCAAATAAGAGAATTAAGAAATCTAAGCTAAATGTTTTGAGAAACTTTAGAGTTGAAGTTTGCAACTCTTAAATTGAAAGTAAATAAAATTTAAACTAGTTAAAATAGTGAACATTCTAATTAAGTAAAATGAAGCACACTAATTTGTATAATACCAAATTGCATTCTAATAACATATAATAAGACTTACCAAATGTTAAAAGTTAAAATGATGATGTAGATATGTTATGGGATATTATACAAGTAAACAAAACTTAAAAGTAATTAAAATGTATATAAATGAAAATTTAGTTGTAATAATGAATGTTATATACTTAATTAGTATATTATGAAATGATTAATGACTATATGGAATAAGTGGAACTTAAGAAAGTAGACAAATGAATTAAATAAAATCTTTGTTAATTGGTTATAGAATTAAATATAAATGTGCAAAAGAATTTTGAAATTGAATTTGTAACTTTTGAGATAATTATAAACTTAGACAAAGTCATATATAAGAAGCTTGACTTTTATAGAATGATTATAAAACAAAGTGATCATTAATAAAATATCTTACAAACTGTGTAGTTAAAGCGCTTGACAGATTCAGTGCAGCGGAGGTGCAAAAAGTCTTAGCGGGAATACAACGAGGAGATAGCGGGATATAGCGGATGACTCTAAAATAGCATGTAAAACTCGTTCTTAATGTTTTTACGGATATATAAATGGTAATTAAATGAAAGTTAACGTTCAATTGAGTTATAATTAATACATAAATAATTTTAAATAAAAACATGTGCGAATATACTATAAATAAATGTAAAACTGTTATATAACATAATTGAATTTAGTAGAAATCAGGGTATTTTCATTTCTGAAAATATACTAAAAACTCAATTTTATAAATTAATTTTATAATTTTTATAATGTATAAATTTCATTTTTCAATTCATGTCTTTTAAAGAAGATATAGTGGAAATGGCGGAATATAACGGAAATAACGGGATATAGCGGAAATAGCGGGACTTTAAGTGGAAAGGCTATATTTGGGACTATACGAAAAAATCATAGTGGTAGAAATCCGCTATGAGATATAGCATGGTTGTAGCGGGTAATATCGGGGCATTAACTGCACAGCTCACAAATTAATTTGTTATTAAATGAAATTGTGAAAATGAATGCGAATTAAGTTGCAAAGAAACTTAAGTAAGGATACAAGAAATAATTCATTGATGATGTTGAAGCTAAAAATGGAGATATGAACATTATAATTCAAATGTTTCACGAAAATGTAAAGTAAAGTTTATGGTTGATAACTTTGATAAATTTTAGTTAAAAAAGATGTTAAATTAATTGAATATGGATGTTAAAGAAGAAAGCTAATACTGAATTTTGAAATGTACTTTAACTTATAAAAAACTAACCGAAATGAATAAATGGAAGAAGTTATTGAATTGTATTAATAAAATGAGTAAATGGAATAACGTTGATTTAAAAAGAAAATGAACTTAAGTGTAGAATGAATGTAAATAAATGAATTGATATGAGATGTTGCTAAACGTAAAATGAGATTTTAACAAATTTAATTGAATGAATTGAATGCAAATGAAATAGATTTGAATAAATTGGAAGTAAATCAATTAAATGTTGATGAAATTTGGATGTTAATAAGAAATGAAGTGTATAAATTGAAATATTGACATTGGAAATGAAAATGGTGATAGTTTGGATTAATTGGATAAATATTAATATTTGGAAATGATTTTTTTGTTGTAAATCATCAATTTTATTGTTTTGGCTGCATATGATTTTTCTGTCATGTATTATTGCTACTGTTTATGGTTCAGATTCATAATTCATCCTTTATGACTCTTTTTAAATCATATATGCTTTCTGTATCTTCATAAGTGACTAATATTCTAAATTGAGTTGAGATAGGTACATACGAAAAATGTTTGGACATATATGCGGATTATATTTTGCTTTTGTTTGCTTAATACGAGCGAACTCACTCGTATTGATAATAATAAGGTATGTATCTCGGATTACAATCTGTGCTTTTATATTTTTCCCTACGGGATGCCCATTATTGAGATAAGATGTATATTTGATATCTATTTGGTATATTTGGGTTATATATTGTATTGGAAATTTTTTTGATCAAGCCGCGCAAAGGAGACTCTGCCAAAATTTTCGTAAATTCGGGCGTTAGAAATTTTTTGAAGTTCTAAATTTTTTATAACTTAATATATATATATATATATATACATAACAAGTTATATTTTTTCTGTAAAACCTATATCGAAGGGGTGTAACGATGGCTTAGTAAAGGTTTTGTAAATAAGATTTTAATATTTATAAGGATTATTTTGAATAAAATATATCAAGTGTTAAATTCTGCACTTAGTCTCTTTTCGAGGACGAAAAGTTTTGAATGGGGGAGAATGTAACGATATGTACTTTTAACTATTTTAAATTGTTAAATTTAATATGATTATTGAATAAAAATGGTTAAAAATAAAAATTGATAATTTATTAATGTAAGTTATTGAATATGAACTTGAATAAAATTTTGAAATAGTTAAATTTCGAAGATTTTGACGATAACAAGTAATGAAACAAATTCAATGTATTGACTATGTTTAAAATCAATAAAATAATTGAATTCTGAATTCAATGTGAATGAAAATGATTTGAGAGTCGATATAAATTTTATTTAAACAGCAATAAAGATTGTTAACTCTTAAAATTGAATTTAAAAGAGAATAAATAGAAATAGGGAATTTTATATTTTAATTGACGAGTAAAAATAGCCTTCCGGGGCACAGTCTCGAAATTCGACAAAACCAGTTCCATTGGATTCGTAACAGTGTATTACTATCATATTTCAAATTTCATAGCGTTTGGAGTGATCGTTTAATCGTATGGGATAGAAACGTGTGTAAATTGGTATCGAAAATTTAACATTTTAATTCGATTCAAAAGGCTATCTTCCACATACGATCGAATTAGACCTTGAGACTTGCTCCATTGCATTTGAAATAGGGGTATAACACTATAAACATTGGACGACACGCCTCGATATGTGTTTGAAATAAATATATGGATATTTTTGAATTTTAAATAATTTATTTTCATCAAATTGGCTAAGTAGTCACTTTCCTTCACATCCGCCCAAGTTTTTACTGTACCAGCCCACCCTATTCTTGTACAAGCTACCTTACAGCCACCGTCTACATTTCTCTTCTCTTATTTAAATCAAAGCATGACAATGTAGAAAGAAGAAAATAATAATAAAGGAAAGAAAACTTTGAAAATGAAATTCTCAAATTCTACTAAACAAAAAAAAATTGTGAACAAGCTCTAGAATTCCTAGTTTAGCGATAGCTTCCCTCTGGGTTGAGCTTTTCTTCGATTTCAGTCATCGATTCGAGATATGGAGGCCGTATTTGAGTTTGTAGCGAAGTTAAGCATCTCGGGAAGGATTTTGTTAGCATGCGGCTGTCGATGGGTGGCGCGACACGTGGACAGCAGCGACAGTGATGGTAGCACGTCACGAAAAATATGGGGAGTGCGAGCTGGAAAAAATTGATATGGGAGGATGGAGATTTCAAAGAGGAATACGTTGGCGTCGTCGGATTCTGGTTTCGAGTGGTGGAGCTTCGTATCGCTTCACGTGCACAGCTTGTGTCTTGTGTAAGTGTACATGCAAAGGAAGAAAGGGAGGGGAGAAGAAGAAGAAGGGTGGTGGGCTTTGGTTTGAGCCAGGCTGTGTAAGTGTTGGTTAATTATTTTTGTTTAGATGGTAATTTGTTTAACAATTAAAATTTCAAATAATCAACTTATGAAATTCGTAACTTGCTCATACGATGTCAGATTCAAGCATGTATTTTTGTTTTGCAATCGTGATAACGAGAGCTTCAAAATGAAACTGGTTTGAACGGATTTGGAGACTGTGTTAATTTGGGCTAAAATCAGACGTTGTTTGGTTTTAGTTTCAAACTGGAACGTCTCGGCGACATAAAATAAAATAAAAGTAAGTGTTTTAATGTTCACAACGTACTATAATATTTTTATGTTCGCTAAAAATTGAATCATGAAGTTATCTAATTTTATTAACTGTTATCTGAAAATGAAATTGACATATGAATTGACTGTAGGTATTAAATTGACAGTTAAATTTAAAATTGGAATTTAATTTCTAGTAAATTACTTGATATTGATAACTATGAAATTATTGTGAATTATTGGTCAATTTGGATATTGATTGTGATGGATGCTATTGATTGATGTTTTGGATGATTTGAATGTTTATTTATTTTGATATAACCTGCTATCACACTGTAAATTATTTACAGTATATAAAAAAACGTAAATCAAATTATTTCTAATAAATTAAGAAATATGTTGAAATGATATATACACCTATGCCATTTATTATGGATTGAAATGATATATATCTATCTCTGAAATTAAATTGAAATAACTGATCACTTGGCCATAGGATAGAAAATTATACGCGGACACCGGATTGGTCAATTTAAATGATTTTAAAATTTTTGATTTGAAATTATTTAAATGATTTTGATTTAAAGAAATAAAAAATAAAATTTATAGAAAAATGAATTATTTCCAAACATGAGCTTGAAATGTTGAAATGTTGAAATTTAAATTTGTTAACAGAAATGGATTAAATAACCAAAGTTTAGATTTTGAAGTTACAATTGAAATATGATTTGAACCTCGAAAATTGATTTGTTTTAAAGATTGGATTTTTATTCGAACTTTGAATATTGTTAAGTAAAAGTGAAATTTTTTTTTTCGAAATTGAGCTTGGAATTGTATTTTATTTGAAAATTTAGATTTTTAAATTGGATATAGAAGGTTTATTGGATTGTAGTGTTTGAATCGATATTTTGAAAATCGAACTCAAGATTGATATAAAACGAAATGGTTTTAATTTGAAATTGAAATTAATTTGGAATCGAAGTAAAATTCGACATGAAGTCATAATTGAATCGATTAAATAAAAATGGAAATTGGAATTGATTTGGATTGGAAAATTTGGAATCATACCAGTTTGACTTTGAAACTATTTTCAAACAAATTATTTCTGATATAAATTGTTTAAAATCTATTTTTTTATATTCAAATTATTTTGATATTGCAAACTATTTTATTTTATAAAACATTTTAAATACTTAATCACTTTATATCAAACTAAAAACTAAACAATCTAAACTTTTTCCAAATTATTTTCAAAAATTCAAACTGGCCAAAGGCTGGAAGGTTTATATTTAAATCATGGATTTAAATACGAATTGGGTTAAATTGAAGTTATAACCCAAATGGAAATTCAAAGCAATGTTGAATTGGAACTGACATCAAGATATTAAGACGAACATGATTTTGAATTGAAATAGTATATTTTGAGTAAATATGATGATTTCAAAATGAATTTAATTTTGAAGCGAATATGATATTTTGATATCAAGTATGAATCGCTTTCGAAGTGTAAAAGTACAAACCAGTGTGTAAAACGACATTTAGCTATTAAAGAGACCGGGGCCTCTTATTGGCATACTCCCTATCAATATTGGAACCACTTTAACAATTGTGTACGCGAAGGAGACTCCAAAACGATGTGGTTGGATTTGGCATCGTTTGCTGGATTTAAAGAAATAAAACGATGATGGATAGACCCCGGCACTTGTGTCAATTTGAAATGAATAAAACAGGACGGCTTAACATGGCTAAGTGACCTAATTACACCAGGAGGACATCCATTCTTTGAATTTCTTGGACTCGGTCCATATTATTACTCTTGTTGTTGGTTTCGATTGGTGCACCTTGATTTGGGATAGCCTCCCTTTGACTCGATATGGGATGGATGGACGCCGTGGATGGTCATGGCTATGATGCGTTACCACCATTCCTGCGACCCGAACTGGTAGTATATTACCTTGGGAATTGCCTCACGTGCCTTGTCATTCTTTTATCCCTATACGAGACCACTACGATTTTGATTTAGTTTTGTCATATTACGACACATCCCTATCCACCGACGTTTTACTGGTGTTTTATATGCAAACTATATGACAATGCTTGAAAATGCATTAAGGGGGATCAATGTAAAGCCTTAGCGATAGTTTGACATTCATTTTATTGATTAAACATTATATATGTAACGTATTCTACTACATATAAATATTTTGATGGATCCTTAAGAGAAGGAAAATCTCATAACGTCTCTTGAGTTATTGCACGCGCGTTATACACCGGATAAGAGATGTAAAAACCCGTAAACATCTCTAACGCCATGACACTAGTGTTATATGCGATAACGATTTGACTCTCATAATAATATTTTAGGTGTGACTCGAGTGTTTGTCTTTTCATTATGCTCGGGTCAGCCCTGAGTTTTCAGCTTATCGAAGATTTTTCTCTAGAGGATGAAGACGAAGATTGGTATATTCTTATTACTTATTATTCCCAGCATCATGTTGTTCTGCTACATTATATTTTGCTTATATTGTAATATAAAACTCTGATAAATGTTGTATAAAGTATACTCAAATGTATAGTAAACAACTTCATAAACGGTTAATTTGATTATTATATTTTTTTTATTCCGCTGCAAGATTCTGTGTTGGTTTCTTTCTTCTATTCTTATTTTTATTAATTAACTCCATTGATTATCTATGTTTCGGATTGTTTAAGTCGAACATGTGTGGATTATTGTCAATTTAAACCTTTCGAAATATGGGTCGTCATAATTGGTACCAGAGCTTTGGTTTAGCGATAACCTTAGCTTTGTGGGGTATTGACTCATTAGAGATAGGGTTAGTAATATCCTATAATGAGTCTGATTGTATATAGGAGAGAGCGTATTTGTTAGTGTTGTAAAATTGTTATATATTGTGTTGTTTGAATTGTTAAATTTGAATTTTGGGTTCTGATCGGTATGTTGGATGCCATTATATCGATATTCCAAAACATTTTAACAAAGCAAATCGACATAATATTGTTTTTGAAATTTGGTAAATGAAATAATTTTATCTAGGATTATATTTTATTTGTAAAAGAATGGTTTTCGAAAATATTAGGTAGTTAAATGATTTGGTTGTTAGAAATGATAATATTGATCATTTCATTTATTGTTTGATTAGTTAATATTCTTAAACTATTGGCTATTATATGATTATAAGAAAATGAAACTATATAAATGTGATATATAAAATATAATTTGCAAGTAAAATGGATATAAAATTGAGAATTTGAGAAATTTAAATTCCGGTGTTTCTAAAAAAGGTTTTTAAGATTTGGAAAATAAGATCAGTAGTATTTAAAAGTATATATAAATACAAATGGTTTTCAAATAAATTTTAAAAGGAATGAATTCAGTACTCCTCTCTTCTGTCGCTAGAAAATAATTTCGGTGATGACTGCGCAGCATCATCGACGTTCATTTTCGAATCTCAAAGTGAGGGAGACTTCTGAGAAGCTTTTCTATGAAATTATTTTGATAAATGGATTTTGGTTTAAACTCCAAAAGTATGATTTGATAAATAAAAGATATAAGTATATATACTTATTTCAAATGTTTTGAAATGAACATGGTATTTAAAATTTTTAAGCTCTGTTAATTAATAATCTTCAAATTATTTGAATGAAATGAAGTATTTGAATAACTAGAACTTATAAAATAAGAGAATTAAGAAATCTAAGCTAAATGTTTTAAGAAACTTTAGAGTTGAAAGTTTGCAACTCTTAAATCGAAAGTAAAGAAAATTTAAACTAGTTAAAATAGTGAACATTCCAATTAAGTAAAATGAAGCAGACTAATTTGTATAATACCAAATTGCATTCTAATAACATATAATAAGACTTACCAAATGTTAAAAGTTAAAATGATGATTTTGATATGTAATGGTATATTATACAAGTAAATCAAACTTAAAAGTAATTAAATGTATATAAATGGAAATTTAGTTGTAATAATGAATGTTATATACTTAATTAGTATATTGTGAATTGATTAATGACTATATGGAATAAGTAAGCGGAACTTAAGAAAGTCGACAAATGAATTAAATGAAATCTTTGTAAATTGGTTATAAAATTAAATATAAATTTGCAAAGAAATTTTAAAATTGAATTTGTAACTTTTTAGATAATTATAAACTTAGATAAATTCATATATAAGAAGTTGGACTTTCATAGAATAATTATAAACTAAAGTGATGCTTAATAAAACGTCTCACAAGTCACAAAATAAATTTGTTATTAAACAAAATTATGAAAATGAATGTGAATTAAGTTGTAAAGAAACTTAAGTAAGGATATAAGAAATAATTCATTGATGATGTTGATGCTAAAAATGGACATATGAACATTCTAATTCAAATGTTTCGCAAAAATGTAAAATATAGTTAATAGTTTATAACTTTGATAAATTTTAGTTAAACAAGATGTTAAATTAAATGAATATGGATGTTAAAGAAAGAAAGCTCATACTGAATTATGAAATTAACTTTAAATTATGAAAAGCTAACCAAAATGAATAACTGGAAATAGTAAATTGTATTAATAAAATGAGTAAATGGAATAACATTGATTTTAAAGGAAAATGAACTTAAGTGTAGAATGAATGTGAATAAATGAATTGATATGAGATGTTGCTAAACATAAATTGAAACAATTTAAATTTAACAAATTTAATTGAATAAATTGAATGCAAATGAAATAGATTTGAATAAATTGGAAATAAATCAATTAAATGTTGATGAAATTTGGATGTTAATAAGAAATGAAGTGTATAAATTGAAATATTGACATTGGAAATGTAATTGGTGATAGTTTGGATTAATTGGATGAATATTAATAATTGTGAATGAATTTTTTGTTGTAAATCATCGATTTTATTGTTTTGTCTGCATATGATTGTTTTGTCATGTATTGGTGCTTTATGGTTCGGATTCACAATTCATTCTATGCGATTCTATTCAACTCATATATGCTTTCTATTTCTTCATAAGTGACTAATATTATAAATTGAGTTGAGATAGGTACATACGAAGACCTTTTGGACGTATACGTGGATTATATTTTGCTTTTGCTTGCTTAATACGAGCGAACTCGCTCGTATTAATAATAATAAGGTTCATATCTCGGATTACATACCGCGTTTTTATATTTTTCCATACGGGATGCCTCATCATTGAGATGAGATGTAAATTTGATATCTATTTGGTATATTTGGGTTATATATTGTATTGGAATTTTTTTGATCGAGCTATGCAAAAGAGACTGCCAAAATTTTCCATAAATCCGGGTGTTAGAAAAATTTTGAAGTTCTAAAATTTTTATAACTTATACACACACATATATATATATAACAAGTTATATTTTTCCGTAAAACCTATATCGAAGGGGCGTAATGAGGGCGTAGTAAAGGTTTTGTAAATAGATTTTAATGTTTATAAGGATTATTTTGAATAAAATATATCAAGTGTTAAATTCCATACTTAGTCCCTTTTCGAAGACGAAAAGCTTTGAGTGAGGGAGAATGTAACGACCCGTGCTTTTAACTATTTTAAATTTTAAATTTAATATGATAATTGAATAAGAAAGGTTAAAAATAAAAATTTGATGATTTATTAATATAAGCTATTGAATATGTACTTGAATAAAGTCTGAAATAGATAAATTTCGACGATTTTGACGATAACAAGTATTGAAATAAATTCAATGTATTGACTATGTTTGAAATTAGTAAAATAATTGAATTCTGAATTTAATGTGAACGAAAATGATTCGATTGTCGACATAAATTTTATTTAAACAATAATAAAGATTGTTAACTTTTAAAATTGAATTTAAAAGAGAATAAATATAAATTGGGAATTTTGTATTTTAATTTACGAGTAAAAATAGTCTACCGGGGCATAGTCTCGAAATTAGACGAAACTAGTTCCATGGGATCCATAATAGTGTAATATTATCGGATTTCAAATTTCATAGCGCTTTGGATTTATCGTTTGATCATACGTGTGACATTGCACCTCTCTACTCTCAATAACCAAGGACATTACTGGGTAATGTCGTCGATTAACACGAAGAATAAGGCTATTGAGGGGCGACCTACTATATAATTGCTTTAGGCGAGTGCCGATATGTCGGATAATATATCACGCATTCCAGTAGAAGAGGAAATCTAACATATTCCATACAAACTCAAAGCTACTGCACAGTGGCTAAATGCCCTTCGAAAAAAATATAAATAAATGATAGCATAAAATCAGGCGCAGATATTCATATCACTAAGGTGAAAATAGAAATGAATATAATACATAGAAGTGAACATTATAGTAGTGGTCATACAAGATACTCTACATCCCAAAAGAATAGGTATATGTACTACACAAAAGAATATGAATATATCAAAGAGTCTCTATCTTGTATACATGAAAGACAATAAACTACTAAACTAAAGTAGTTAGCCAAAAGTCAGAAGATAGTCCCTGCTAAGAAGTCAAGTGGAGGCACCTGAAACACCTCGGTCTGCCCGAAAATTGTTGAAGAAGAAAAATAATATAGGGATCATTCTAGCTATAATTATCATGTAAGATGAGATATGATAAGAGATATGTCAAATATATATGATAACAATAAAAATCATACAATATCTCAAGTTTTCTCAAACACCCAAAAAGAATATCATATTCTTTAATTTTATTCACCAAATCACAAATATTGATAAAGCTTATCAGTGCAAATCACAAAAATTGGTGAAACATGTATTCCAGAAATAAATATTTAGAAATCTAGAAAGCACAAAGGGGAAGGCCTATCACAAACGTGAACATGAAAACTCACCAACACGTGTGTCACAAGCGACACGCTATTCCATGGGTCATTAACCCATAAAAATGAGCCAAAGCTCCACAGAACAGGGTATAGTCCCCCTTGCGGACAAATGAGCCGATGCTCCGCAAACGGTCAAAAGACCACAGGTCGCTACCTCACCAAATTGAGCCGAAGCTCCATAGAACGGGGTATGGTCCCCCATGCAGACAAAGAGACATTGCACATCGCAAGTCTAAAATACAAAATGATCATCATTGATCAATAAGTGTAAATTACACTAAGCTAGTAAATAAATGAGTTTAGCTTCATGTCCCCTAACCACTGGCTTGACTTAAATACTTACGAACGAATTATAAATTCCCACTCGAAAATTGTCACAAGATTTCAATTAAACAAGTCCAAGAATTAACCGACAAAGGAAACGCAAGCGTTTCATACCACTTGTTTTGCTAAGTCGTTTAATTGGATTTCTTATACGAATAAGGTAAAGGTTTATATAAACTAATAGATTGGAAAACAGTTTTAAAATCGAGCTTTGTATTAAAAGTAGCGTTGAAATCATTTTTTTGAAAGTGTTTTAGTATTACTACTAGTATAAAACCTTTGTATTTATAAGTGACAAATTGTAGAAACGATTGTAAAAAGAATCTATCACAAAAATCCACATTTCGATAACGTGAATCAAACCATGGAATCGATACCAAATCCACCAAATGGAAACACCAAAAATCTAGAAAAGAAATCATAAAAGTTGACTTTTGGTTGACAATAACTATACGATCATCAAAAATCGATAAATAAGAAATCTACATAAAAATAACCAAATTTTCATAATTCGACAGCCACAAACTTCTGTGGGAAATCCACAGATATCTGTCCCCTGTTTCTGGAAATTGTAACCCTAAGGTCACAGACGTCTGTGGATATCTACAGACGTCTGTCACCTGTAGCGGGACAGAACTTGCAAGGCCCAAAAAAGGGCAAACCAACCTAACTTCTCGGATTCGGAAGTGATTGAATGAGCAACTACGACTAGGGATTTATGCCAAGAGACAACTCAGCCCTAAAGGCTCTTCAATACACCCAAAAACAACATGTCTAAACACCCATTCTAGGGATTTCATAAATTTTGACTTCAAAAATACCAAAATTAAGAAAATTCACCAAACCAATTCAATTCAAAAGCAATTGAATAAGAAATAGGTGTTAGGAATCCATACCTAACAATAATCAAAGCTATAGACATAGATGTGAGTTCAAGAACTCACCTTTAAACTCAAAAATAGAAAAGATAAGCTCTAAAACTAGTTAAGATAATTCGTCTTCAACGACAACTCTAGAATCTCCAATCTAATATCACATGTAAAGATTTCCTAAGTAAGGTTATAGGAAATTCTAAAAATTGAAGAGAAATTTGAGATGGTGAAGATGAAAAGGATGCTTACCTGAGCTTCTTTTTGATTTATAACTTGAATTTGAATTCCTAAGAAAAGCTAAGGCTTAGGAATTTTAATTTCCCTTCTTTCCCCCAATTTTTTCCTTTAGCTTAGAGTATCAGGAAATTGTGAATGGAATGAAAAAAAAGGAGAGGAGTTAGGGTATTTGGTAGAAGGGTTTGGGTTATCTTGTTGGGTTAATGGACTAGAACACAACCCAAAGCCCGAAGAAAACACCAAAATCCTAATCAACTCCAAACACAACAATATTTATACTTAAAAAGTTGTAAACTTCGATTGAACTCAATGAAAGTGGTCTTGAGTCCGGATTCGACTGTTTAGATAAAATCACACTTTGTACTTTAACATAATTAACGATGCTATATTTAAATATATATTAATAAAATATGCGGGTTGTTACAGACTCTCCTCCTTAAAGAAATTGCGTCCTCGCAATATTTTAGAAGATAATAAAGAGTAACAACCATTATGTGACATAACAACACAAAAAAGAAGAAGAGTGAAATGAGAAGTTCTCCTTAAGAAGCACGAGAGAGTAAATCGGGATGTGTTCGCTCAATGAATTCTCTGGATTCCTAAGAACAATCCTTAGGATTTACAGACCATTGAACTTTCACAAGCGAATTGTCATTGCTATGAAGGCTTTAACCTCCGTAGCAATGATGCGACTAGGATGTTGCGTCAAATTAGGTGAGACCTTAATTTCTTCAACAACACTAGGCTCAAGAATATAATCGGAATCTCTAAGATATTTCCGTAGCTGAGAAACGTGAAATACACCATGAAGAGAGGAAAATGGAGTCGGTAACAAAAGACGATAAGCCACGGTACCAATGCATTCTGTGATGGGAAACAAGCCAATATATGGAGGCGCTAATTTTTCCGATTGACTAAAACACACTACACCCTTCATAGGTGAAACACGAATGAATACCGAATCTCCCACAGAAAATTCCAAATTCCTTCTTTATTTATTGGCATAGGATTTTTGTCTACTCTAAGCTTCTTTCATCTTATGATGAATAAGGTCAATATTTTCTGTGGCATCACAAATAAAATCTAGACCAAAAACCAGCTTTTCACCAGTTTCAAGCCAACACGAAGGAGTTTGGAATGACCATCCGTAGAGTGCCTCAAAAGGAGTAATACCAATGCTAGATTGGAAGCTGTTATTCCAAGAAAACTCAACAGGGGAAATATGATCTTCCCAACTTCCGCCAAAATCAAGAATACATGCACGAAGAAGATCTTCAAGAGTTTGATTCACACGCTCCGTTTGTCCATTGGACTGAGGATGACAAGCGGTGCTAAAATTAAGCTTCGTTCCCAAAGCATTTTGAAGACCTTTCCAAAATCGACTAGTAAATAATGGTCACGGTCACTAACAATAGAAGTTGGAATTCCATGCAATTTAACAATTTCCTTAACGTAGAGTTCAGCCAAAAAAGGTATAGTTTGGCTGGATCGAACGGAAAGAAAATGGACAGATTTTGTAAGCCTATCTACAATCACCCATATACTGTCATGGCCAAAATGAGAATGGGGAAGACCGTCAATAAAGTCCATGGAAACTTGATTCCACTTCCAAATGGGAATATCTATAGGTTGTAATAACCCACCGGGCCTTTGATGCTCGACCATTATGAGTTGGCAAGTCATACAATGCTTAATAAAGTTAGTATATCGGATTTCATTCCATCCCAATAATAAAGTCGTTTCATATCCGTGCACATTTTACTACTACCGGGATGAATGGTAAATTTAGAATGATGAAAATTTTCTAAAATGTCTTTACGAAGACCACTAATATTTGACACAATAAGTCTACCAAATTTTCGAACGCCTCCATGAGCATCGATTTCAAAGTCTTTCAAACCATCAATATTATTGTTATCTCTATAACTTTGCTAAGTGAGCCAATCTGGAGTCGTGCTTTCGAGCTTCGAGGATGCGGTCTAAAAGAGAGGATGAGCCTTAAGGCTACATAAACAAGAGATAAACATGAATCGGATTCACGATCTCAAATCTCATAAGTGGATAAAGTCTCAAGATTACTCCATTCAGATATAATCGTGGAAAAACCACTTGTTCCTTACGACTAAGGGCATCGATAACACGATTTCCCTTTTCAGGAGTATAAAGAATATCAAGATCATAAGATGTAAGGAATTCAAGCCAATGTTGTTGATGCAAATTAAGTTACTTTTGAGAGAATAAATATTTTAAATATTTATGATCGGTATAGAGAAAAATTTTCTCTCCCAAAAGATAATGAAGCCAAATTCTAAGAGCAAAAACAATCGCCGCGAGCTCTAAATCACGAATGGCATATCTAGTCTCGACAGGCTTTAAAAGCTTAGAAGCATAAGCGATAACATGTTCCCTTTGCATGAGAACGACTCTTAATCCAATACGACTAACATCGGTATAAATAATCAAGTCTTGGTTCCCTTCGGGAATTACAAGAATAGGAGCATCGGAAAGGAGTTCTTTTAATTTTTGAAAAGCAGCTTCACATTTGTCCGACCAAATATAATTAACTACCTTCTTTGCCAAACTAGTAAGAGATAAGTAAATTTTAGAAAAGTCTTTTATGAATCGAGGTAAGCCTGCCAATCTAAGAAAACTACGAATTTCCGTTACACAGTCCAGTCTCTTCCAGTTTTGAATTGCCTTAGTCTTTGAAGGATCCACGGAAATTCCGGATTTAGAAATAATATATCCTAACAATTTCACATGATATTGCCAAAAATGACACTTAGAAAATTTTGCTTTCAGTTGATTGCTCCTAAGAGTCTCCAACACAATTCGAAGATGTTTTTCATGCTCTTCCTCGGTTTTACAATAAACAAGAATATCATCAATAAAGACAAGAACAAATCGATCGAGGAAGTCTTTGAAAACTCGATTTATAAGGTCAACAAAATAAATTGGAGCATTCGTTAAACCAAATGGCATAACAAGACATTCATATGATCCATAACGAGTACGAAATGATGTCAAAGAAATACTATCCTCTGCAATTCAAAGCTGATGGAAACCGGTTGCTAAGTCTAACTCTGGAAAGACTCTATCACCGCAAAGTTGATCGAATAGATCATCAATTCGAGGCAACGTATATTTATTCTTAATGGTAAGGTCATTAAGCTTGCGTTATTCAATGCAAAGTCTGAGTGTACCAACAGATTTCTTCACAAAGATAGCTGAAGCTCTCCAAGGAGAGGAACTAGAATGAATGCAATTCAAAAAATTGTTTACGCATCTCTATATTTTCCTTATTGGACGTACGATAAGGAGGACGAGTGATAGCTAGACCTCCAGGGATTAGATTAATTCTGAACTCAATTACTTGCTCAGTTGGTATCCTAAAACAGGCTCAAAGATGTTGAAAAATTGACGAACAACATGAATGAGGAAAATGACATCTTCCTCATCATCATTGTCATCATCATGTGGGCTTAGAGAATATAAGGATGCCACTGAATTGGAATCTAAATCATTAAGAACAATAGAAACATGCTTAATCGATTGAGGATGTCGAAGATGGATAGTCCTCTTAGGACATAGGATGTGGGCTTCATAACAATTAAGCCAATCCATTAGCAATATCATTCTGAAACCTAAATAACGCATAACATGCAAATCGGCACGGAAAGCATAATCATATAAAATAATGTTAACATCCTTACAAAATAAATTTAGTGTTGCGGATCCACCTACTGGACTCGCAATTTCAAAAGAAGTCATCAAGCCCATTACATTTAAAGACAAAGTATCCATAAGTTCTTTTGATATAAAAGAGTGAGATGCGCCCGTATCAAAAAGAATTTGAATAGGACGATCACGAAAATAATAATGTCATCAAGGACAGAATGAGAAATACCTTGACTAAGAGATGGGTTACTAGGAGCTTGCACAACATTCAGCTTTCCCTTTTTCTTGTTTTGAAGTTTAGGACATAAAGATATAGGATGACCCGAACTTTTGCAATAGCGACAAGTAAGGGACCTTGGACACTTATTGGCATAGTGCTCCTTAGATACAAAATTGTAGCATTCTTCATGACCAGTGGTAAGAGTCTTCGCTACCGAAGTTGCTTGCTTCGCTTTCTTGTTGGGATTAGGGCCTTTGGACTTATTATCGGGATGCCTCTTCTTGTTGTTATTGAAGTTCTTCTTGGCGCCGCCAACATCACCATTACTTTCCTTATCGGCCTTTTCAAGTCGAAGAGCGATATCTACAAGCTGATCGAAAGACACTTCTAGTTTCAAAAGTAAAGCCTTTTTGAGATTCTTATTCAGACCATAGATAAACCTTTGATTCTTCTTAAATAGGGTACTAATATACTCGACCTCATATTTAGAGAGGGATTCAAAAGATGCGACATAATCTGTCATAGAAGGTTCACCTGAATAAGGTCAATGAAGCATCGAGCCAAAGCTACCTTTACTACTTTAGGTACAAACTTTAACTCGAACCTTTCTCGGAATTGCTCTCTAGTAAGATTCCCTTCAATAATTTCTGAAATTAAAAGCTCATACCAATTTAATGCTCTCTTCTGGAGCATGCTAGAAGCCACTTGGACTCGATGTAAATCCAAAAGATTCATGCGAGAAAAGATGCGATCACTTGTTCTGAGCCAAGCTTGGACTTCTAAAACTCTTTCGGAACCTTTGAATGGATTTCCACCCAAATTGGTGTAATCACTGCACAAGCGTGAAAATCCAGATTTAGGATGAGTGGGCTCAGGAATGGGACCGGTAGCTTGGGCATTCTTTACAATATCCAAAAGCTGTTGAGCAAACATGAATATGCCTTCCTGAAGAGGACCACTGGATTGACCAGTGCTAGGTCGAACTGCTCTAACCATTTCATTTCTTAAACAAAAATAAAGAAGAGGAAAAAGGTTATTCTCAGAACGAATTCAAATAAGATTGATTGATAAAAAAAAGGCATCATAAAATAAGATAGGACATGATGAACCCTGAGACTCGAATTAAAT
Source organism: Allium cepa (assembly GCA_030765085.1). Classification (NCBI taxonomy): domain Eukaryota; kingdom Viridiplantae; phylum Streptophyta; class Magnoliopsida; order Asparagales; family Amaryllidaceae; genus Allium; species Allium cepa. The sequence continues at coordinate 860,596,065 of CM060940.1, forward strand.
CCTAAGGTACGATTCCTAAGAGAGACTTAGGATGATGATCCTCGTTATAATATCCTATATTGTTCCGAAGTTTGGATCTGATACCATGCTGTGGCGCCCCATCTTTATACTCACACTAACCAAGGAAACTACTAGGTAATGCTGTCGATTAGCGCGAGGAATAAGGCTGCTGAGGAATGACCTACTGTATAATTGCTTTGAGCGAGTACCGATATGTCGAATAGTATATCACGCATTCCATTTCAAGAGGAAATCTGACATATTCAATACAAACTCAAAGCTACTACACAGTGGCTAAATGCCCTTCGAAAACAATATATAATAATCATAACATAAAAGCAGGCATAGATATTCATATCACTAAGACAAAAATAGATATGAATATAATACATAGAAGTGAACATCATAGCAGTGGTCATACAAGATCCACTACATCCCAAAAGAATAGGTACATATACTACACAAAAGAATACGAATACGTTAAATAGTCTCTATCTCGTATACATGAAAGATAAAAAACTACTAAGCTAAAGTAGTTTGCCAAAAGTCAAAACATAGTCCCCGCTAAGAAGTCAAGTGGAAGCACCTGAAACACCTCGGTCTGACCCAAGTATTATTTAAGAAGAAAAACAATAATTGGATCGGTCTAGCTATAATTATCATGTAAGATGAGATAGGATAAGAGATATGTCAAATATATTTGATAACCATAAAAATCATACAATATCTCAAGTTTTCTCAAACAACCAAAATGAATATAATATTTTTTAATTTTATTCACCAAATCACAAATATTGATAAATCTTAACAATGCAAATCAAAAAAATTGGTGAAACACAAATTCCAGAAATTAATATTTAGAAATCTAAAAAGCACAAAAGGGGAGGCCTATCACAAACGAGGACATGAAAACTCACCAACACATGTATCACAAACGGGACGCTATCCCACGGGTCGCCAACCCATAAAAATGAGCCGAAGCTCCACAGAACAGGGTATAGTCCACCCTTGCAGAAAAATGAGCCGAAGCTCCACAAACGGTCAAAAGGGCATGCGTCGCTACCCCACAAAATTGAGTCGAAGCTCCATAGAATGGGGTATAGTCTTCCACACGGACAAAGAGACATTGCACATCACAAGTCTAAATCGTAAAATGATCGTCGTTGATTAATAAGTGTAATTACGCTAAGCTAGTAGACAAATGAGTTTAGCTTCATGTCCCATAACAATCGGCTTAACTTAAATATTTACGAACGAATTTTCGATTCCCACTCATAAATTGTCATAAGATTTCAATCGAACAAGTCCAAGAATTAACCGACAATGTAAACGCAAGCGTTTCATACCATTTGTTTTACTAAGTCGTTTAATTAGATTTCTCATACGAATGAAGTAAAGGTTCGTATATACTAATAGATTGGAAAACAGTTTTAAAATCGAGTTTTGTGTTAAAAGTAGTATTGAAATCATTTTTGTGAAAGTCGTTTGGTATTTACTACTAGTATAAAACTTTTGTATTTAAAAATGACAAATCGTATAAACGTTTGTAAAAATAATCTATCACAAAAATCTACATTATGGTAACGTGAATCAAACCATGGAAATCGGTATCAAATCCATCAAATGGAAATACCAAAAATCCAGAAAAGAAATCATCAAAGTTGATTTTTGGTTGACAATAACTATACGGATCATCAAAAATCGATAAATCGAAAATCCATATAAAAATAACCAAATTTCCAGAATTCGACAGCCACAGCCGTCTGTGGGAAATCCATAGATGTCTATCCCTTATTTTAGGAAATTGTAACCCTAAGGTCACAGACGTCTGTGGAAAATCCATAGACATCTATCGCCTGTAGCAGGACAGAATTTGCAAAGCCCAAAATAAGTAAACCAACCTAACTTCTCGGATTCAGAAGTGATTGAATGAGCAACTGCAACTAGGGATTTATGCCAAGCGACAACCTAGCCCTAACGGCTCTTCAATACATCCAAAACAACATGTCTAAACACTCATTCTAGGGTTTTCATAAATTTTGACTTCAAAAATACCAAAATTAGAAAATTTCACCAAACCAATTCAATTCAAAAGAAACTGAATAAGAAATAGATGTTAGGAATCCATACCTAATAATAATCAAAACTGTAGACATAGATGTGAGTTCAAGAACTCACCTTTAAACTCAAAAATAGAAAAGAAAGCTCTAAAACAAGCTAAGGTCAATTCATCTTCAATTACACCTCTAGAATCTCCAATCAAATATCACATGCAAAGATTTCCTAAGTTAGGTTATAGGAAATTCTGAAATTTGAAGAGAGATTGACATGGAGAAGATGAAGAGGATGTTTACCCAAGCTTATTTTTGATTTAGAACTTGAATTTGAATTCCTAAGAAAAGTTAGGGCTTAGGAATATTAATTTCCCTTCTTTCCCCCATTTTTTTCTTTAGCTTGGAGTGTTAGGAAAGTGTGAATAATATGAAAGAAGAGGAGAGGAGTTAGGGTATTTGGTAGAAGGGTTAGGGTTATCTTGTTAGCTTAGTGGGATAGAACACAACCCAAAGCCCAAATGAAAATACAAAAATCCTAATCAACTCCAAACACTACAATGTTTATATTTAAACAAGTTGTAAACGTCGATTTGAACTCAATGATAGTGATCTTGAGTTCGGATTCGACTGTTTAGAAAAAGTCACATTTCGGACTAAATATAATTAACGATGCTATATTTAAATAAAGCATTTAAATATATAATCGTAAAATATGCGGGTTTTTATAGTACAGGATAGAAATGCGTGTAACTTAATATTGAAAATTTAATATTTTAATTCGATTCAAAAGGCTATCTTTCACATACGATTGAATTAGGTCTCGAGACTTGTTCCGTTGAGTTCGAAATAGGGGCATAACATTATGAACGCCCAGTGGCATGCCTCGATATTGGTTTGAAATAAATATATGGATATTTTTGAATTTTCAATAATTTATTTTCGTCAAATTTGGCTAAGTAGTCACTTTCCTTCACATCAGCCCAAATTTTTACTATACCAGCCTACCCTTCCTATACAAGCTACCCTACGGCCACCATCTACATTTCTCTTCTCTTATTTAAATCATAGCACGTAAAAGTAGAAAGAAGAAAAAAAATAAAGGAAAGAAAACTTTGAAAATCAAATTCTCAAATTCTACTAAACAGAAAAAATTGTGAAACAAGCTCTAGAATTTATAGTTTAGCAAGCGCTTCCCTCTGGTATGCACAAATTGAAGTGCGACGGTGAGAGGCGCAAGTGGATTGATCTAGAGTTGAGCTTTTCTTTGATTTCAGTCATCCATTTGAGATATGGAGGCCGTATTTGAGTTTGTAGCGAAGTTTAGCACCTCGAGAAGGATTTTGGAAGCGTGGGGCTGCCAGTAGGGGGACGTGACATGTGGACAGCAGCGGGACTGATGGTAGTAGGTTGCGAAATGTCAGGGGAGTGCGAGATGAAGAAATTAGTATGGGAGGATGGAGATTTCGAAGAGGAATACATTGGCATTGTCCGATTCTGGTTTTGAGTGGTGGAGCTCCGTATAACTTCAGGTGCACGACTTGTATCTTGCATGAGTGTACAAGCAAAGGAAGAAAAGGAGGGGAGAATAAGAAGATGAGCGGTAGGCTTTGGTTTGGGCCAGGCCGTGTAAGTGTTGGGTAATTATTTTCGTTTAGATAGTAATTTGTTTTAATAATTACCAATTTCAAATATCATCAACTGATGAAATTCGTAACTTGCTCATACAATGTCAGATTCAAGCGTGAATTTTTGCCTTGCGATCATGATAACGAGAGCTTCAAAATGAAACTGGTTTAAACGGATTTGGAGACTGTGAAAATTTGGGCTATAATCGGACGTTGTTCGGTTTTAGTTCTAAACTAGAATGTCTCGGCGACATAACAAAATAAAAGGTGAGTGTTTTAATGCTCACGACATACTATAATATTTTTTTATTCATTAAAAATTGAATCGTGAAGTTATCTAATTATATTGACTGTAGGTATTAAATTGACAGTTAAATTTGAAATTGGAGTTTAATTGCCAGTAAATTACTTGATATTGATAACTATGAAATTGTTGTGAATTATTGGCCGATTTGGATCTTGATTGTAATAGATCTATTTATTGAGGTTTTGGATGATTTGGATGTTATTTATTTTGACATATCCTGTTATCACCCTGTAAATTATTTACAGTATATAAAAAAATGTAAATCGAATTATTTCGAATAAATTAAGAAATAGGTTGAAATGATATATACCTATGACATTTATTTTGGATTGAAATGGTATACATACATACATACATACATACATACATACATACATACATACATATATATATATATATATATATATATATCCCTGAAATTAAATTGACATTACTGATTACTTGGCCATATGATAGAAAATTATATACGGACACCGGTTTGTCAAATTAAATGATTTTAAAATTTTTGGTTTGAAATTATTTAAATGGTTTTGATTTAAAGAAATTAAAAAATCAAATTTATAGAAAATTGATTTATTTTCGAGCGTGAGCTCGAAATGTTGAAACTTAAATTTGTTAACAGAAATGGTTTAAATAATCGAAGTTGAGATTTTGAAGTTATAATTAAAATATGATTTGAACCTCGAAAATTGATTTGTTTTAAAGATTGGATTTTTATTCGAACTTTGAATATTGCTAAGTAAAAGTGATATAAAACGATATTTCCAAATTGAGCTCGAAATTGTATTTTATTAGAAGATTTGGGTTTTTAAATTGGATATTGAAGATTAATTGGATTCAAGTGTTTTGAATCGATATTTTAAAAATCGAACTTGAGATTGACATAAATCAAAATGGTTTTAATTTGAAATTGAAATTGGAATTAATTTGGAATCGAAGTAAAATTCAATTTGAAGTCAGAATTGAATCGATTAAATCAAAATGGAAATTGGAATTGATTTGGATTGGAAAATTTGGAATCGAACCAGTTTGACTTTGAAACTATTTTTAAATAAATTATTTTTAATATAAATTATTTAAAATCTATTTTTTTATATTCAAATTATTTTGATTTTCCAAACAAATTTATTTTATGAAACATGTTAAATACTTAAATCACTTTATATCAAACTACTTTAACTATTTAAACTACTTTTAAACAATCTAAACTTTTTCCAAACTATTTTCAAAAATTCAAACTGGCCAAAGGCTGGAAGGTTCATATTTAAATCATGGATTTAAGTACGATTGGGTTAAATTGAAGTTATAACCCAAATGGAAATTCGAAGTAATGTTGAATTGGAACTAAAATCGAGATATTAAGATGAACATGATTTTGAATTGAAATGGTATATTTTGAGTAAATATGATGATTTCGAAATGAATTTGATTTTGAAGCAAATATGATATTTTGATATCAGGTATAAATCACTTTCGAAATGTAAAAGTACCAACCGGTGTGTAAAACGCGTTTGGTTATTAAAGAGACCGAGGCCTCTTATTTGCATGATCTCTATCTATATTGCAATCACTTTAATAACTGTGTACACAGAGGAGACTTCAGAACAAAGTGGTTGGATTTGGCATCGTTTTCTAGATTTGAAGAAAGTGAACGATGATGGATAGACCCCGACACTTGTGCCAATTTGAAATGAATAAAACAGGACGGCTTGATAGGGCCAAGTGGGCTAACTATCCCGAGCGGACATCCGATCTTCGATTTTCTTGGACTCGGTCCATATTATTTCTCTTGTTGTTGGTTTCGATTTGTGCACCTTGATTTGGGATATTCTCCCTTTGACTTGATATAGGATGGATGGACGGGGTGGGTGGTCATGGCTATGATGTGTTACCACCAGCCCTGCAACCCGAACTGGTAGTATACTACCTTGGGTATTGCCTCATGTGCCTTTCATACTTTTATCCCTATACGAGACCACTACGATTTTGATTTAGTGTTGTCGTATCACGGCGCATCCCTATCCACCCGATGGATTACTGGTGTTTTATATGCAAATTATACGACAATGTTTAAAGACACATTAAGGGGGGATCAATGTAAAGACTTAACGCTATTTTAATATTTATTTTATTGATTAGACATTATATATGTAGTGTATTCTACTATATATAAATATTTTGATGCATCCATAAGAGATGGAAAATCTCGTAACATCTCTTGAGTTATTGCATGCACGTTATATACCAAATAGGAGTTGTAAAACCCTATAAACATCTCTGATGCCACGACACTCATATTATATGCAATATTGATTTGACTCTCATAAGCATATTTTAGTCCTGACTCGAGTGTTTTGTCTTGCCATTACACTTAGGTCGGCCTTGAGTTTTCAGCTTATCGAAGATTTTTCTTCAGAGGACGAAGATGAAGATTGGTATATTATTATTAGCAATATTATTCCCAACATCATGTTGTTCTGCTGCATTATATTTTGTTTCTGTTGTTTTTATACAACTCTGGTAAATGTTGTATAAATTATAATCAAATGTATAGTAAATAGCTTCATGAACTGTTTATTTGATTATTATATTTTGTCATTCCGCTGCAAGATTCTGTGTTGATTTCCTTCTTCTTTTCTTACTTTTCTTATTTAAACCCATTGATTATCTATGTTCCGGATTATTTAAGTTGGACATGTGTGGATTATTGTTGAGTTAAACCTTCCGAAATGTGGGTCGTCACAAATAACATCGTGAATTTCAATTATTGAAATTAGTGTAACAGATTCTCCATTCAATGTGCTTAAGATGATTCGAATTTACTCATAAAATTATTTCCTAGTATGACTTTGAGCTTTGGTACATATGTATCAAAACAAAAAATTCTAAGTAAAGATTTAGACTAGACTTTTTGCACATAGCAACTAAACTGTCTTGAAGTCAGTGGGAGTGATATTGAGTTGTGGGTTTTGGATATGATCTAAGAATCAATACGAAAATATCATCCGACAAGAATCCAAATTGAACAAATATTTCAATAGAATATTGAATAGTTTGATTTCGGTCAAAATGCAAAGGAAATGTGTGTCCATAAGAAAGAAAGTTGAAGGTACATTGATATTTCTAAACATAAGAAAAAACATATCACTGATTATTAACGATGTGCTTGCATTAAAATCTGTTTTTGGTTTTTTGAGTATTCGATGTTGGATTCGCAAATGATGTCTTTTATAGGGAGCATAATGCACATTAGGAATATCTCAAACAATATACAGAAAAAATGTTTAATAAGAAACATGTAAGATGGATTCTTTATGCATTGCAATAGGAATTATCATACATGTTATGTTGGTCTATGATATCGTGATTTCTTTATATATTTGATATATAACGAAAATATCAAATCCAAATTAAGGTCACTAAATGGTAGTTTATAGTATTCTCGTGTATTTATGAAATACAGGAGAATTGTTTATAGGAACATCGAACTCCTTATAAAGGAGTATTCAGACCTAGACTTCATATGTAATGTTGAGTACGGTATGTCAATATAAAATACATGTTCAAAGCTTGGTTAAGAAGCTTTATGTAGGAAGTGTTCCAAATAAGAGATTGAGGATGATACAATATAGAGGTCAAGTACATCACTTTGAATAGACCACAGTAAAAACAATGTATATAATATATGGACCAATTTATGGTTGAGATGAATGTGATTTCAAATGTTGAGAGTCTCATAACATTGTTATATATTAATGATGTAGAGGTATAGTTCATAAAAGAACCCAAAGCTCATTGGACGTCAAGAGACATACTTCGAATTGTTCCGTATGATAAACGCAGTTTATCAGCATCAGAGGGAGTTGATTGACGAAGTAGATTATTAAAGCAAAATAGAATACCTATTCACCGAGGGGTTGATCCGATTGGTTTTGAGAAAACCAATCAAAGAAGTTGGAATAGGATTCCATAATTGGACCTAAGTGCAAGTGAGTGTAACGGCCCAAAATTTTAAGTATTTGAAATTGGAATACTTAATTGATTTTGAATATTTAAAATTAAATCTATAGATTTAATAACTTGAATTTAAATATAATGATTCATTAGATAATTTAAATTATTTAATTTAATAATTGAAATCGTTAAAATAATTTGAATCTTGGATTTTTATTTGGATAGAAATAGTTTAAAGGCATATTAAATTTATTTTAATAAGAATGAAGGTAATAGAACTTTTAGATTGAATTTAAAAGTAATTTACTCGATTTTGAAAATATCTCGTTTTAATCAACAAGTAAAAAATAGTCTTCTGGGGGCACAGTCTAAGATTTCGATGAAACCAGTTCCATTGGATTCATAATAGTGAATTATTATCGGATTTCAAATTTCATAATATTTGGAGTAACCGTTTGGTCGTACGGGATAGAAACACATTAAAATTAATACCGAAAATTTAATATCTTAATTGGATTCAAAAAGATATCTTCCACCTACGATCGTATTGAGGCTCGAGATTTGTTCCATTATGTCCGTAATAGGGGTATAACGTTAGGAACGCCGGGCGACACACCTCGATTGTGATCCAAAATTTAGGGCTAGATATTTTGGAATGTTAATTAATATATTTCAAATCAATTTAATCACAGCCGTTTTAACATTTCTTCAGCCTACTCTATACTGAGACAAGCCATCCTATATACATACGAACCTATATATTGTTTCCTCGTTTAAAATCGCATCCCTCCCTTCCCTTTTGTCCACACTGGCTACGGAAAAGAAAAAATACAAAGAAAAAAGCAAGCTTCTTTAATTTAAAATATCCATAACTCGAATTTTACTCAACGAAAAATCCCCAAATGAATTTTAAAAATCATGATTCGTGGAAAGCTTAGATTTGGTATGTGTATTGATGGTAGCGCAGTAGTTTTGGGATGATCGACTCTTTGGACGTGAGCTAGGGTCAGATCCGGCCCAAAGAATTGGGTTGCCCTAGGCCAATTTACCAAGCAAAGCAAAAAAAATTGAACGGACCAATAATTTAACGCCTACAGAACTCGAACTCTGCCAGCTTGATACCGAAGGCAACCATCTAACCACTACACCAAACAATTTTCTTGAAAAGGTAGTATTGTTTATTAATTAGTAAACAATCTTAACATAAAATTTAACATTCTGTTGCCCCCCTCCGACATGTTGCCCTAGACGGCCGCCTTGGCAGCCTTGCCCTAGGGCCGGCCCTGGCTAGGGTTGGGAAGTTCTCGTCAATGGTGAAGCTTTTGTTCGAATCATGGATGTATTCGAGATCGTGGGACGAAGGCGCATCTACGGCAAGAAAATGGTGAGGCTCGGCGCCTGGGTGAGCAACGTGACTTGACAGGGGTGGGGAGCGCTGCTACGACATCGCGTTTTGATCTGGGGATGCAGAGCTGTGGCGAAGGGGTTCGATCGAATGAGGGGACACGGAGCGATGTGTGGGTATTGTCGATTTGTTCATTGATGGCTAAGAAGGTTCGTGTACGTGCATGCTCCGTGATTGTGCATTTGGGTTACTGGGAATTGAAGAGGGAACATTGGGGATGAAGGACATAGATGGGCCGGAGTTGTTCATGGGCTGGGCTAGGTTGGTGATGAGTGGAAATGTGATTTTAAATTGGTAATTTAAGTTTATATAAATTGTTTTAAATAAATTCAAGTTTTAAAATAAAAATTTCATAACTCGTTCATTTTAATTCCAAATCCAACGCGGTCAGTCGCATTGGGTTAGCATTAACGAGATCTTTGCTATCGAATCAAAATGGTTGAGTTTAGAGCTCGTAGATTTTTCAGTTAAGTTTGAACGCGTTCGAATATAATCAGAATCAGGAAGTGAAAGTGACAATAGAAAATAAAAGGTGAGTGTTTTTAACGCTCACGACATACTATAATATTTTTATGTTCTTAAAATTGAATCGTGAAGTTATCTAATTTTATTGACTGTTATTTGAAAATGAACTTGACATATGAATTGATTGTTGGTATTAAAATTGACAGTTAAAATTGAAATTGGAATTTATTTGCCAGTAACTTTCTTGATATTGATAGCTATGAAATTGTTGTGAATTATTGGGTGATTTGGTTGTTGATTGTGATGGATGCTATTGATTGATGTTTTGGATGTTTATTTATTTTGATATATCCTGCTATCATCCTGTATATTATTTACAGTATATAAAACTGTAAATTGAATTATTTCTAATAAATTAAGAAATATGTTGAAATGATGTATACCTATGACACTGTGATTTGGATTGAAATGATATATCAATCTCTGAATTAAATTGAAATAACCGATTCACTTGGCTAAAGGATAGAGAATTATATGCGGACAACGGATTGGTTAAATTAAATGATTTTAAAATTTTTGCTTTGAAATTATTTAAATGATTTGATTTTAAGAAAATGAAAATCGAATTTATGGAAATCAGACTATTTTCAAACTTGAGCTTGAAGTGTTGAAATTTAAGTTTGATAACATGAATGTTTTGAGTAATTGAAGTTAAGATTTTGAAGTTATAATCGAAATATGATGTGAATTTCAGAAATTGATTTGTTTTAAAAGATCAGACTTTTATTCGAACTTTGAATATTGCTAAGTAAAAGTGTTATAAAATGATATTTCAGAATTGAGCTCGGAATTGAATTATATTTGAGGATTTGGATTTTAAATTGGATATTGAAGGTAAATTTGATTTAAGTGTTTTGAATCGACATTTTGAAAATCGATCTCGGAATTGATATAAATCGAAATGGTTTAAATTTGGAATTGACATTATTTTGGGATTGAAATTTATTTGCAATTGGAATTGGAATTAACTTTGAATTGAAAGTAATTTGGAATCGAAGTAAAATTCGACTTGAAATCGAAATTGAATTGATTAAACCGAAACCGAAATGGAAATTGATTTGAATTAAGAAATTGGAATTGAATCGGTTTGACTTTGAAACTATTTTCAACTGAATTATTTTAGTATAAACGATTTAAAATCTATCTTTTTAAATATTCAAATTAATTTGATTTTCCAAGCTATTTTCTATATAAACTATTTCAATACTCTAACTAATTTCTACTAAACTATTTTAACTGTTTAAACTATTTTTTTAAAATTCAAACTGGTCAAAAGGGAGAAATGTTTACATTTAATATTGGATTTAGATGTGAATTGGGTTAAAGTGAAGTTATAACCAAAATTGAAATTCGAATCAAAATTAAAAGTGAAATCGATATATCGAACTAAATTGGCATTTTGAAGTAAAATATGATTTGTGAAGCGAATATGATGATTTCAAAATGGATTTGATTTTGAAACAAATGTGATATTTTGATATCAAGTATGAATTGTTTCCGAAATATAAAAGTACCAAACGGTGTGAAAAAAGAAGTTTGGTTGTTAAAGAGACCGGAGCCTCTTATTGGCATGCTCCTTGTCAATATTGGAACCACTTTAACAACTGTGTACACGGAGGAGACTCTAGAACGAAGTGGTTGGATTTGGCATCGTTTACTAAATTTGAAGAAAGATAACATGATGGATAGACCTTGGCACTTGTGCCAATTTGAAATGACTAAAACAGGATGGCTCGATAGGGACAAGTGGGCTAATTACCCCTAGCGGACATCCGTTCTTCGATTTTCTTAAACTCGGTCCATATTATTACTCTTGTTATTGGTTTCGATTGGTGCATCTTGATTTGGGATAGCCTCCCTTTGACTAGATGTGGGATGGATGGACGTGGTAGGCCGTCATGGCTATGATGCGGTACCACCAGCCCTGCGACTCGAACTGGTAGTATCTTACCTTGGGCATTGCCTCGCATGCCTTGTCATACTGTTATCCCTATACGAGACCCTTAAGATTTTGGTTTAGTGTTGTTGTGTCATGACGCATCCCTATCCGCCGACGGTTTACTGGTGTTTTATATGCAAACTATATGGCAATGCTTAAAAACGTGTTAAAGGGGATCAATGTAAAGCCTTAACACTAAGAAAAATATTTATTTTATTGATTAGACATTATACATGTAGCGTATTTTACTACATATAGATATTTTGATGGATCCTTAAGAGATGGAAAATCTCATAACATCTCTTGAGTTATTGCACGCACGTTATACACTGTATAGGAGATGTAAAACCTGTAAGTATCTCCGACGCCACAACACTCATGTTATATGCAATATCAATTTGACTCCCATAAGAATATTTTAGTCCTGACTCGAGCCTTGTCTTTTCATTATGCTCGGGTCATCCTTGAGTATTTCAGAGACGAAGACTTGGTATATTATTACTATTATAATTCCCTACATCATGTTGTTCTGCTGGATTATTCATTTATCCCTGTTGTATATATAACTCTGATAAATGTTGTATAAATTATAATCAAATGTATGATATAAACAGCTTCATGAACTGTTTATTTGATTATTATATTTTATCGTTCCGCTGCGAGATTTTGTGTTTGTTTTCTTCTTCTCTTCTTAGTTTTCTTAATTAACCCCATTGATTATCTATATTCCAGATTATTTAAGTTGGACAAGTGTAGATTATTGTCGATTTAAACCTTCCAAAATGTAGGTCGTCATAGTGAGAGATCGATAAAGTTAGGGGTATGCCTTAGGGGTAATTATGTAATTTGTTACATAATTCTAACTCGATGACCAATCTTGTTCAAAAGATGTTTGCTTTATGTCATATAATTATTATAAAATGTTATAAATAATTAATTAGTTGATTTAAGTATGTATATCAGAAAGTCTATAATTGTTGTGTTTGTGATAGTAGTTACGAATAGTTGTAACCATGAGTATTGTATCACAATATGATAAGCTAATCATTTTAAATATTCCTAATTAAGATGTATCAAGACTGGACATCTATCCATCCGTTGAAATTAAAGTATGTAACGCACTCCAAATATTGTACAGTGTATTACTCATAACTATTAGTGAAACCAAAGGATTACGTATTGATAGTTATTGGATGGCCTTGGAATGACTCACTCGATAGTTTTCTGTTGATTAATATAATTAAGGTCAAATAGAAAATATCAACGTGACTAATTTGCATAGTTCTCTTGACTTGAGAATACTATCGCTCTTCAATATGAATGTTGTGCTTTGATTATAGTCAATCATGGCGTGGAGTCCATCGAATGACTATAGTTTGATCGAGTGGAAGTATTGAAAATGAAACGCTATTCAAGAGAGGATTTGTCTTCTTAGTTATATGGGGTTAGTATCATGGTCAACAAAAGTCAATTCAAAGTCAAATCTCTGACAGAGTAGTTCGGTTAATAATAATTGCTATAACTAAACAAAGGACATTATGTTTGGACTATATAATTTAATGTCAAAGGTATTGCAATTTTGACCATTACCAAATTTCAAAAATCCAAAATGATATATTTTTGACGAAGAGAATTGATGTAAATAGTTGTCACTAAAGGGTAATGCTTATAATAAATAAAACAAGATTTTACCAAAAAAGATGTGTAAGCAGTAAATTTAGCCAGAATATCACAACACCAGCTAAGGTGACATGTGAATGCTAATATTTGAATTGTTCAATATTAATCACTAACTGGATTTACACCTATGAGTCACACAGCCGAAATGATGAAGGTTATGAATGAAGCACATGATTTAATTGGTTTTAATAGTTGAAATTAATTAAATTAATTAATGTTTATGAAATATTAGTTATTTTATTTTATTTTATTTATTCGAATGCCATTATTTAATAACGTGCTTATATAAAAGTTATAAATGCACGTATCGATATACGATATCGGTAGAATGTTTAATTTGATTCAAATAGAATAAATACTAAAAAAGGCATTAAATAGATTAAATTAGTTATATTTATGAAATATTAATTGTTAAATATTTACTATTTGATTTTTTTCTAAATAAAGTGCGTATGTAGCTGTTATAAGCATGCGTATCGGTATATGATATCAATAGGAAATTTAAAATTAAATAGGAATAATACCAATTGGTTTTCGGAATGTTTTGGAGCCCAAATACTCATGTGATGGCTGGTCTTACTTTAAGGAATAAGAGGATCTTTTATTGTGTAATGAAAAGAAAATATTATTAATATGAGAGGAATCAACATATATTGAAGGCCACATTAATTTCCTCCTTTAATAAAATTTTCTCTCTATCATTTTAGGCCACTCTCATTCTTGTCTTCTCTTCTAAAGGTTGAAATTTCCATGGAGAATAAGGTTCTAAAATTTTCGAAGTAAAACAAAAGAGAAAAACTGGATATCTCTAGATAATTGCAGATCCGGAGATCGATTTTAAGAATCTAAGAATTCTTCTTCATTCAAGGTGTATTCTCTATGCTTCATAAGGTAATTTTGTTTTATTTGTATATATGCAAATTATCATGTACACATTGCTATAGTTCTCCACATCTTTTATTTCTTCTCTTTTTTGGTTTTTGGGTTATGTATGATTATCAAAGTTTTATTTTTGAATCATTTGTTTGTTATCATGCTGAATTTGTTTCTTTTTTTATGTCTTACCCATGTGATATTAATAATATCAATCATAGATTCTCGTGTGCACTCTTTTGTTTGATCATTATGCATACATGTAATTTAGTTCTGGATCTAATTGTCTCGAATTCATATATGCCTAATTCGTCTAATCCCTTTTTAATTCAATTTTTTTTGTTTGAATAAAATTTTGGAACCATTATATCGATGAATCATTTTTCATGCTACAAAGATATGGATTGAATGTTTTATGAATCTTTTGAAATATAGTGAGTTTTGTCTATATATAAATTAATTGAATTTTAATTTCATATGTCGTTTCCAAAAGAAGAGAAGAAAAAAGAAACCTTAAATTTCCTTTGATTTGTTTCTCAAATTAATGTTTTGACTTGTTGTAAGTTATTTTATTTTGAAAACATGATTTTGAATTACAAATTAATTAAGCATTACCTTGTGTTCTTTTGCTTAAAAATATTAATTTTGCTTGCATACATAAACATGTATATATGTATGCGAATATATGTATATATGCATATGCCTATGTGTGTGTGCATTCTAAAGTTTGCAAAATTATCTTTTAAAGTAATGTAATGATGTTTAAACTATCTTTTTAATCAACGCCAATTTTAGATTGCTTTCTATCATTCACATAAACACACACACACACACACACACATATATAAACATGTATATTAATAAAAAAAATTGATGACAAAGGCATATATAAAGGGGATATGTGACTTTGTGGTGTAAATCCCAACACCTAAAAAGTTTATAGTTATTTTGTACACTTTTTATATGTTATACTTACACACTCACACATGAGCGCATTTAATGTGCTCATTAAACAAATGAAAAAATTAGTAATAATAGCACCAACAATTTTAAATTAAATCAAACTAATTTTAAATAATTATAACAAGATGAACATTTTATGTGAAAGAAAATTTTGAAAAGTTCTAAATGACTTTAGATAACATAGGCCTATTAAAGATCCAGGAAAGGAATTTTACTGAAATTTACACTTTAACTCTATTATGGGCCGAACCAGTTCTACAATAGGGTTATCGGATATTGGTTTAAACATTTACGATCTTGCAATGCAAGTAAACGAGTCCAAGATGCGAACCCATGGCGCATGAATGCAGGTCCAAGTAGTATATGCTCCTGTAAAGTAGTAGGCGAGTCCGATAGGAGTGGACGTTAAGCGATCCCGTAACACAGGTAGGCGGGACTTGGATGTGAGTCCAATATGAGATAGTTAAATGATATGTTCTCCTATAGTGCAAATAGGCGAATCCAGGAGGGGTGGATGTTAAGCGATCCTGTAGTGCATGAGGCGGTCTAGGATGCGAGTCCATTGAGAGAGAGATAAACAATACGATCATAAAGCACAAATGGAAAAATGGGAAATGTTTAAGTTGAAGGTAACACTTGCTTAGACAAATGGCAGAATGGGATATGACACAAAATGACGTATTTACATACATGTTAGACATTGATCATGTTAAAGTAGTATATTTGTAGAATATGTGGAGTAGATACGTTTCACTCACTTAGACTTATGTCTGATCCACTTCTAGTTTTCGTATTATCTATATCATTAGGTTGATGGAGCTCGTAGACATAATGGAGCTCATAGATGAAGACCTTAATATATGTTGTATATATATTCTAAATTGATTATATGACATACCTAGTATGGTTTAGCGTTGGTGTTGGTATTGGAATTGTACAGACTTGTGCAGTACTGTAATTGTGTAGTGTGGTTTTAAATAAATGGTTATTATTTATGATATTATAGGTTTTTTCCTTTCGAAGTAAGTTTAAAAATTTATAGTTAGAAATATTGTTCGTATTTTGTTATTATCCCCTAACAAGTTGTCATTTTCGGCTTTTGAGGTTTAAACATCCATTCAGGCATTAAACTTGAGGGTCCAAAGTGGTAGGTTTTTACGTTTGGTATCAGAGCAATATCTATCCTTAAATCAACGATTACGATAAATTAAGAGAGCATATTTGTATTCTTATAAACATGTGAGGCTTGTGTGTGTGTATTACATTATATGAGACACCATTTACTATTGCAATTTAGTTAGTTATCTATTAGGGAGTTGCTAAAGAATCTCAATTACGAAAAGCCAAGTATGAGTAAATTAGCAGAGATAGAAATTAGAACATAGGTAAATACTGGTTGTATTGAAACCATAGTTGGAAATGGTATTAGAGTCGATGTTATAGATATTCCAACATGATCATTTTCATTTGATTCTACCAATATATGTCAGTGATAAGCAAGACTGGTGTAAACCATTTAGTACCTACACCTTTTGCACAAGGAGTGGTTCCTGCTCGAGCACCCCTGGCCGTTGATTCCTGAAGTCATGCAGCGAATTTTCCAGTTTTGGTTGGGGAAACCATATGCTGACACCAATTCCTATTTAGTTATGCGGGAAACGCTAAGCACTTGTGAGAAAATTGTAACACCCTTATAATTTTAATAATAATTTAAAATACCAATAAGGGCAAAAATGCAATTTTACGTAAGAATGACAAAATAGTAAATTTTCAAAAACATTGGAGTTAAGCTTCAGAGCCTTTCTCATTGCATTCGGGATGTCGTTCACAGTCGGAAACATATATAGTCTTTTGAATTTGATAAAACGATCTAAATTAGCGGGAAATAGGCCAAGTGGAATTTCTATAAATAATAATTTTGAGAATAAGTCTAATAATCCTAATTTTTAACTATGAATAAAAACCTAACCCTCACCTCTCTTTACTAAAAACCCTAACCGCCGCTAAGAAACTATTCCTTCCTCCTCCTCAAAACTTCTCAAATCTAAACACTTTTCTATTCTCTTCTTCAAATTTCTAAATCAAAAACAAAAGAAAATAAATCAATTAAAAGAGATAAAGAGAGAGAATCATTTTGAAAGAGAAAAGGAGAGAAAGATGAACAAATCAAGGCTTGGAGGTCCAGAAAAAAGGATTCATAAAGATGAAAAGAATAGAAAGATTTAAAAAGGAGAGTGTAACTATTATGATGTGTTTATGTTGCGAAACAAGTAATTAAATTTCTTTTATACATCTATCTAAATAAAAATATGAATAATTGACTTAAATGGGTAATCCCAATTTAATTAATAACTTTGGATTTGGATTTTCAAACATGATTTCATATTTTGGAAAAACCTTAAGTATTAACTTTGAACCATTGAAAGTTAGGAAAAAGGTAAATCAAACAAATCCAATTTGAAAACTATATGTATTTAATTTATTAATATGAGTCAGATAGATCTAAGAAAATCTGCACATGTATCTTGAAAATTCATCTAGATTTTACTCTATTTATTTTAGATTATACGTATATAAATGAGTAAACATATACATACAATAAAAGGGGAAAACAATGTGAAGTTAGGAATGAATATAATAGAAATTGCATATAGTTACTTGCCCAAACTCTAATTAACTGAAAACAAAGTTTATGATAAAGTCCGAAAAGAATAAATGAAAGTGAACATCGAAAAGGATGAAAAATACCCAAGTCAAATGTTTGAATTAATTTACAGTGCAAACAGAAGGGAATTAGTTTCTAACTAGATTCAAACATCTAAAACACTATTCTAACATCTTGAATCAATGTCGGACATTTGAATAGTTGCTCAGACGTCTGAACACCTATGAAATCGAAAGTCTAGACTAAAATCTAGACGTTTGAATGGTTGTGGCAAGCCAAGGATGATCCTGGACTTGGTGTACGCCAAGTACGATGGATCGGGGAAACTTATACCAATTTTCTTGATTTGCAAGAGTACACATAGCTGCTTGGAGGTGTGCAACAAGCGGGATTGGTTTCACACTTAGAGACACAACTAGGTTCACACCTTATGGTTTTCATAACATGGTACCCAAGGTGTGATATATATTCAACTGAATGCTTTTTTCATTGATGTAGTGCTCTTATTCGCACATTTTAATGTGTTGGACAACAGGGAAGGGTGGTGGAGACGTCCGTAATGGTTGGGCAATATGGTCGGGTAGTGGGTGAACCTATGGGGTAGTCGTATTGTTAAATGACTTCTTTAGCTTAAGGTTGAATAATATAGAGCATATAACATGTTTACCATTGAGAAGGTTACAAGAATGCTTCGGTAGGCCATAAGTCGTCAAGGTTGTATACTCAATGCTTGCTTAGGCCCTACGATGTTCGCTCAATGTGTACGTGCGGTTTAAGTAGTTTAGCATTGATAAGATTACTCAATGTATGGCTAGGTAGGTTATTTTTAAGACCACATACTAGGGATATTCCTAGGTCTACTTAGTTTCCAGATGTCTATCCTGCAGGTGAAATTCTCATAGGTTGTATTTGAGTTAAGGTTTATTAGAGATGGTTACCCAATAGCATGTAAATTAACAAGTTCTCATATATAATACATGAATACTAATGAACATCTTTAGATTGTTAGGTTATAATTGAAATTTAATTATTTGCCATCACCATACCACTAGTGATATGTTTCACTAATCAGACTTTGTCCGAGCCCCTTCATATATCCCTTTTTATCTCTATTATAGGTGGACATGTCAGTAGGTCAGGATACGGTGCATGAAGGAGATGGCTTAGCAATCAAGAGTCATATTAATTTATAGTTATTTCCCCATGTACTTTACATTATATTATATCTATCAGTCAGACTCTTATGGATTGTCATTTGGAGACATTATTGTATGAACCACATTTATGTTGAGAATATTACCTGATTTGGTTATTTTTATTATTTTTATTTTATTTCCTTCCACTTTGACATTTTAAAGTGCAGAAAATTTAAAATTTATGTTACTCACTGTATCATGTAACTCTAAAAACCCAACGATTCATACTTCTTGGCACGACTCAAGTTCAGAAGCCACTTTTGGGCTTTGGATCGATATGCCCGGAGGTGCATGTTGCTACAACTGGTGTCAAAATCAGGTTTATGATTTCTTAGGGATTGGGCGTGTATTGATAGAATGCACTTGTATAGTTTTGAAAGTTACTATATATAAGTGTAAATTAAGCACCAACTAGATTCCAATAATGCTTACTACTATCTGAGGAAAGTTGCTAATAATTCCTAATCATAAACAAGTAAGGTGTGCAAGCAAACTGAAAATAGTTCTGGTGAAGTAGTTGAGTTTCCAAGCATAAACGTCCTGACATGGTTCCACCAAACTTAAACCCAATGGAGGCCCACAACACAAGCTCAAGGTGCAACCCCAGCTCCTTGCCTATTTTGGATTTTCCTAAGCTATGTCGAGACTTCCAAAGCCCACATGGAAATAATTATTTTGGGACTGGATCATTTGTTGAGACATGGGCATGGCTGAGAAATTATGACCGGATTTTTGCTATGGTGGACGTGGAGGATGCGATGGAGAGATAGTCAGACTTGTGGCACTTACAAGGAGAGGCCTTAAACTAGTGGAAGATTGTTGTTGCTAAGATAGATGAGGTTGGAATTGGTTGGGCTGATTTTAAGAGGCGTTTCGAAATTAAGTATATATTAAAGGTCGAATGGGGAGTGGGGTTAGAGAATTTCATCAACTTAAAGCAAGGAGATCACGGTGTTAAGTAATAAAACAATGAGTTCAATCAGCTTACAAAGTATGGCCTAGAACTTATTAATACACTAGTGAAAAAAGTAACAAAGTTTGCTAAGGGATTAAGTCTTGCTTTGAGGGATAACACTTTGAATCATGTACTTACTAGAGCTACATTTGAGAGCTTGGTTGAGATGGCATTGCTAAATTCAATTAGCGAGGAAGGATATAAGAAGGCAGAAGGGAACCAGTTCAGTAGGATCAAGCTCAAGACGATATAAACAAATCAGGCTTCAAGCGCAAGAAGTGCCAAGGCAAGTGGCATCTTTCAAAGGATTGCAAGACGGGTATTACTAAGACCAAATGATACAGTTGCAACCAGTTTGGGCATGAGGAGAGAGTGTCCAACCGTACCTAAGATTTCTATCCAAAAGGTTCCTGCTTATGCACTTGATTTTGTTTCTAGCTCAAGTGTGGCCTCAACTGTGGAAAAGGGAAAGAATGTCGTCATAAAAGGTGTGTTAACTCTCTCTGAATTATACATTCACACTTTATTTGACATCACACTAATTTATTTCTAGTAAACTAGTAGATGTAACACTAATTTATTTCTAGTAAACTAGTAGATGTATTACACTTAGGGACTAGTACAGTCACAATCCCTATTATAGAGTCAAACTTTATTGGGGGACCAATTCATTTATCCCTGATTTGTAAGGGTTTAAGATTATATATTTTGGGTGTCGAATTCGATTGTGATGTTTGTGTTTTGGGATTTTCTAGGTTTGGTTTAATTCCTAGAATTGACTGGATGACTATCTATGGAGCAGTACTAGATTGTGACATGAAGGTGGTTCATTTGGATACTTCTGGTGGACGCAGCCTCGAGGTTTACTACAATCTTCAAAGTTTAGTTATGTTGAGTTACCAATATTCCCTAGATCTATTGAGTAAGAACTTATCTTTGATGCCAATAGTTCATGACCTCCTAAATGTCTTTGTCGAAGTTTCTGGTCTTCCGTCTTATTTGGGGATCAAAATTTGAATTTACATAGAAGATAATGCTTGACATGTTTCCTTAATCCTTAGGAATATGGCTCTTTGAGAAAGATGACAAGGAAGTGAATGAATTATTGAGGAAGGTCTTTATTCAGAGCCACATTGCAAAATGGAGAGCACCTGCTGTCTTTACCACCAAAGCAGATGGTTCTTTAAGGTTTTGCGTCGATTATTGTGAATTGAGTAAGCTGATAAAGAAGAATTGTTATCCACTTCCATGTAAAGGCGATCTCTTTGATCAGTTAGTTAGAGCAAAGATATTCTCTCAGTTTGACTCGACTACCGAATTCCATCAATCGCTGGCCAATGATTATATTAAGAATCCCGCTTTTCGTACACCCGATGGACTTATGAGTGGTTGGTCATGCCATTTGGGCTTACTAATACAACATTTTGGCCGGGTCGAGTATGAATCCGCCTCGATGGCTCTAATTGTGATCCCTACCCAAAGGGTGTGAAACTGAAATTTTAGGTAAACGTTTGGTCAAATTTTGTTTGAAGATGAGTTTCAATGTAAATTTTGATTTATTTTATTAATTTATCATATATTAATCAAACATCATTTTCTATAATAAATAATAATTATTATTGATATTAATTCACTACTCATAATAGTTAACTAGTACATCCCCTAACGTTAGAGGGACCAACAATTAGGTTATATAATTTCGAAATAGAAAACATTTGTTGTAATTTTTCATTAATTTCAATTAAACACATAATCGTAATATGCTTAAAGAAATTTATTTGAAAATAATTAAATATTAATAGAAATGTACAGTAGAAAATATATTAGTGGTACCAAAAAGAAAAAGCATATTGCTTTGGCTTAAAAGATTACGGGAAAAAAGTGGAATACTCAGTATAATATATGTGTATAAAAGGAGTAAACGGAAGAAAACATATAAGCATCAAAAGGAGAACAAAGAAAAATGAACATGTTATTTTGGTGTCACGTTATTAGATTTTGCAGGCCTAAACCAAGTCAAACAAACCTCCATAATGGTCGTTTAACTATTTAGAATTTTTTGAAAAGTACAGATTTTTTTTTAAGGAAATATTGAAGGAAATAGAATTTTCTTTAAAATATGTAGAATTTATGTATAATGTTCTATTCTTTTAAATATTTACAAATTTTGATGAACTAGCTTGAGTTTTATTTATTTTAAATATTTAAGAATAGTATTTAATTTGCTAGTTTTTCTTTAAAAAATTCAAACTTGTTTTAAGAAATATAATCTTAGACAAATTTAACTTCCTTTAGAAAAAGAACTTTTCAAGGAATCTGAACATATTAAGAAAAATGTATTGGAAAACCATTATTTTCTTAAAGTAAACTGAATGTTTTGAGAAAAAATAGAAATTTTAGGAAAGAATGAATTTCTTTATAAAAATATTTGAATTTAGAAAAATAATCTATCTAGACAATAAATGTATTAATTTTGTTATCATATAAATATCAAAGTAATATGGAAAAATTGTTTTGAGATATTTATGAAGAGAAGCGGATAATAATATTAAAGAGACTCAACGAGACATATCAAATATAAAATCTTTAACACTTCTTGATTTTTTTACAATTTTCGATTTTGTGAACGTGACTGAGGCTGTTATGGTACCAGCAAATTTTTCATCACCATACCATTACTAGTCAATTGGTTATCATTTTTTATAGTAAAATCGATATACTAGTACAATTTGTATGGTAACGACGAATTTACCATTTTCTATAGTAAAACATTGTTAGTGTTTTTTCAAAACAGCGGTAGTGATGATTTACCGTTCCATTTATAATACATCGATATTCATGAAATATTTTATATTACAAGCATTTGAAAGCTAGCAAATGATTAATTTGTTCAAGAATTCGGTTAAATAATGCTAAATACAATTTCTTTTCTTTCTCATTTATGTATCATATGTATGACGTGATGAAATTTATGATGGAATATCATTACAGTGTAAAAATATAACAAAATTAATCTTTTAAGACAAATGATAATTTACTATTGTCTTTTTAATGCTTACCAATTTATCTGTATATCAGCCTTCGGTATACCAGTAGATAATCGTTACCATAACAGCCTTAAACCTACCCTAAGGGAAAACCTCTTTGGCATTCATCTCTCTAGCATCGATAATTGGTAATGATGGAAAACTATGCAATATAATGGAACTCTAATTTCTAAGAAAAAAAATTAATTACAAGAAATGATACAAATTACCATGACAACAGATTAATTTGAAAGACTTATAAGTAAAAAGTAGTAATCTACAAATAAAATCTGTAGTACAATGAGAAGCAGTAAAGAAAAAGGAAAAAGTAATTTTGATCCACATATTACATTGATAAATGGTATAAACGTTTGAAAATACCAACATCATAAGTTTACCATCGAATTTCTACTTTAGTCTTGCATCTTAGAGAGTGCCATGACATTAAAATTGTTGAATCTTTATTTTTCTGTATCATATTTCTAATGACCCTTGCAGCATCCAGCATAATGATAAAATCTGATGAAGATTTTCAATATTTACGATAAACAATAATCATTATAAGAAAATTATATTGTATTATGAAGTGTAGCTATTGTAACTTGCTTAAAAAATTCAAGAAACAACAAATAGAATAAACAATTGAAAATATAAATAATTTAGGAAGATACAATTATAAACTATAAAATATGATTACTACGACATGAATCAAGAATTCAAACTCATAACTTCTCCATAGCAGCCCAAATACATTATCAATATTTTCCTTATCAAATAGTGTGCATCTATACACGTTTAAAACATATCATTCATCATCAATATTTTCCTTCCTCTGATTGTTGCCTCCATTGAAGAGTCGTCCTAGATGGCTGCCTGCTTGACCTGGCCGCCGGCCCTGGAAACAAGAATCATAAAAAGTTTCTGACCGCGTGTCTTCCACTCGAGATAACCTTGTAATGTAAAGTTATATTAGATACAATATTCTATGAAAGTAAGTTTGGATTCTTAGCTCATACATCTTAAAGCTCTATAAAATTTGGGTTATGCTGTATGTATGCTTAAGAACTAAGTGGTAAAAGTAAGAAATGACTTAGGTGATCTTCTGGAATCCTAATTTAATAATAATACCGCAGCTATGTCCATTTTGGATTAACTGAAAAACAGTAAAATCTACAACTATAACCATTTCGGATTAAGTGCAAAATAGTGACTATTAACCAATATATGCAATAGAACTTCCTTTTAAAATGTTAAAATTTTAGATCAAAATAGATAATAAAGAATCAACATAAAACCAATGGTGCATCCAAGTACAATGAAACACTAAATAATATGTTTGTGAAAGTTCAAATGGAATAGATGTTAAAGTTTACTAGTAAATGTTCCTTAGCTCATTCTACATCTCTCATTGATTTTTCCTTCTCCAATAATGGAATTGAAATTTAGTGACAAGACCCAAACAATAAAATGTTAAACCATAGTGAGAAATCAAAAGCATAACTATTTTATTAATTTTTAGAAAAGGCAAACATTTCTTCTAGCTATAAAATAATTTTTTTTAAAGTAACCCTATTCTATGAAACTAACAAATTGACTGTTATGGTTACGTAGATAATTTTTACTTCAGGTAATCAATAAAGCTAGTTGTAGGAAACTATTTTTAATGGAGCACTAATCGCAATATAATAATAACTCAAATATGAACGTGCTAGTGGAACAACCAATGCTTAAGTTACGATCCCTCTAATAAAGAAAATGTCACTGAAGAAGCGACTAGAAATGCAAGTGCTACTATTTGGATAAAGCGAAAAAGAACCAGCATTTGATGAACTTCAGATAGAACATTTCAGTAGTAGCTTGCTTCAGTATGAACTTGTGCTTCAATCTGCTCCGATTCTAGGTTAGAAAACTTGTATCATAGATATAATTCAACACTAGAAATCTGATGATTAGAGTCGAGCAAAATATTTCCTTGAATATATGCTCCTCAAAATTAAAGACAGTCATGGAAATCAAATATTATAGCAATGTATATTATCCCATCGATGAATACCACTAATCTTTTTTGGCCCAAGATCACTTAATTATATGAGTTATCTAAAACTCTTGCAGTCAATCACTACAACTGTAATCCTGACATCTTAACAACTTTTTGGATTACATATCTCTGTAATAAGTTTAACAAAAGGCTTATAAACCCATACTGATTGATCCCTAAACCTAACCAAATGGACAAAATTTGATCTTACATATAACTTGTCGCCCATAGTGATAGAATATATGTAACTTGTCGTACATATAACTTGTCCCTGAACCTAACCAGATGCAGCAGCGGCCTACTCCACCTCTTCATCTTTTGGACAACACTACCTCCCGTAGTCTATTTTCTCCTCTGGCCCATCCTCTCTTCCCCACGACCCAACCCCATTTATGAGCTCCTCCACTTTGACCATTCCTCACACCACCCCTAGGCCTCCCAATCCCATTTCAACTCGCATGGCCACTCGTGCATCAAATGACATTTTTGAACCTAACCACAAATACTCTTCCAATTACCACACTACCACCACTACAGATATTTCTCTTGTTCGGAAAAATCATGTTAGTGCGCTTAGTGATCATAATTGAAAAAGTGCAATGTTGGATGAATTTAATGCTTTAATTGACAATAAGAGTTGGGAATTAGTGCCTAGGTCGCCTAATGTTAATGTTATTCGGTCTATGTGGATTTTTTATCATAAACATAAATCTGACGGTTCTTTTGAGCTTATAAAGCTCGTCCTGTATGTGATGGAAATACACAGCAGTAGAACGTTGATTGTGATGAAACGTTTATCCCCGTGGTTAAACTGGTCACCATTAGAGCGGTTCTCAATATTGCTCTTTCTAAATCTTGGCTCATTCATCAAATGGATGTCAAGAATGCTTTCTTGCATGGTCATCTCAATGAAGCAGTTCATATGCATCAACTCATTGATTTTCGTAACAAAAATTATCTGGATCATGTTTGCCTTTTTAAGAAAACTTTGTACGGACTAAAACAGGCTCCTCGAGCTTGGTACCAAAGATTTGCTGATTTTGTTGCTACCATTGGGTTCTCTCACAGTAAGTTAGATCACTCTTTATTCATCTACAATAATGGTTCTGATATTGCTTATATTCTGTTATATGTGGATGACATTATACTTACATCTTCTTCTAATCGTCTTCGAAAGTATATTATGACTCTCTTAGCTTCTGAATTTGCTATGAAGGATCTAGGTCCTCTGAGTTTCTTTTTGGGTATTGCTGTCACCCGTCACGCCCATGGTTTTTTCTTATCTCAGACACAGTCCGCTGCAAAAACTATTGAACGTGCTGGAATGTCTAACTCCAGTATATGTCCTACTCCTGTTGACACTAAGTCCAAACTAAGTGTCATCGCATACACCCCATATGATGGTTCGACTAAGTATCGTAGTCTTATAGGTGCTCTTCAGTATCTTACATTCACTCGGCCAGACATTTTCTATGCCGTGCAGCAGATCTGCCTTCATATGCATGCCCCGACTAATTAGCATATGAAAGCTCTTAAGAGTATCATACGTTATCTCCAGGGTACCCTTTGTTTTGGTCTCCACTTGTACAAATCCAATATTAATCGTATTATCTCATATACAGATGCAGATTTGGATGGTCGTCCTGGCACCCGTCGTTCTACCTCTGGTTATTGTGTATTCCTTGGAGATAATTTGATTTCTTGGTCTTCGAAACGGCAACCTACTCTTTCTCATAGTAGTGTTGAGGCGGAGTACAGGGGTGTTGCTAATGTTGTTTCTAATTCGTGCTGGATCAGATATTTGCTTCTAGGGCTGCATTGTCCTATTCAAACGGCTACTCTTTTAATTGTGACAATGTGAGTGTTATATACTTATCCGACAATCCTATTCAGCATCAACGCACTAAACACATTGAGATGGATATTCATTTCGTCCGTGAGAAAGTAGCTCGTGGCGAGTGCGTGTGCTTCATATACCGTCCCGTTACCAAATTGCTGATATTTTTACAAAAGGGATTCCACGCGTATTATTCAATGATTTCAGGGATAGTCTAAGCGTACGAGAACCTCCCTCTTCGACTGAGGGGGTGTGATAGAATATATTTTACATATGTTCTAGGCGTTAGAATATTTCTTGCATTTATTATCTGATCTGACGATATCTTTATTTGGTTAGTATTTATTTAGTTACCTTTGTTTTAGCAAATCAGTTGGCTAATTTGTAGCCTCTTTATTTGGTTAGTATTTATTTAGTTACCTTTGTTTTAGCAAACCAGTTGGCTAATTTGTAGCCTATCTTGACTCTTGTAATCATATATATCATTGGACGTTGAATACAATAGTCAGCAATTGATTTCTAAATTGATTTCTATCACATACGTTGAGGCTTATAAAAATTTCTGGACCTTTAACCGAATTTAATAAATACGTCTTAGTATTGATTTCAGCTAAACATAGTGCAATTTAATAAATAATATGGAATTATGGATCAAAATTGTCAGTAATAGATTAATGTAGAGCTAGCCCCATTTCAAGAGATGGTTTTGCTTGATGTTATGCATAAGCTAACACATGCTACCAAAATCTTCCGAATTGGATTGAAATCGGTGCCACTCTAAAGCGTTAGGGCATTAACCATGATGTTCAATGTATACAGGTTACATATGAAGAATGATAGACTATGTACAAGTGATTTTTTGCGTTTGATTCACGTTTATAATTTTAAATTTGACCTCTGCTTGACACATTGGTTCCACTTTATGATGGTTTTTAGGAAGACTCGATTGGCCCTTGCTATGTAGACATTAATGTTATTAGGCTCTGAACGGTGGAACCCAAGCAAATTGATTTGTGGGATGGTGTATCTTGCCATAGGGAAGGATATGGTTCATAGGAAATTATTAAATGTGATAAAATCGGAAACCTTCATGCATTGAAGTGGGAACCATACAGTCCAAGGAAGAAATCATCACGATCGACAAGACAAACATGTGTTCAATCTAGTAGTTCAAGGTCGATGATTGTTTCTAATTGCATAAAAAGGTTCACCAATGACCCAACATATCTAAGAACTTATGAGTTATGGTGTGCCATCTGAGGTAACTAATTTTATGCATGCATATTTTTATGTGAATATTAAACACACATGCCTAAAATCAAACTTAATTTAAAGCAGACCCTTGTCAAAAAACATACTTTCTACGTTTCTGTTTTTGTTTTCCGTCTATTTTTCCCTTAAATTAACTCTGCGCTCATAGTCGAGCAGCGATTCTTCTTCTTCTTCTTCAGTTTCTTCTGATCAAATTGAAAGCCGAACTTATTTTTCTTTGGATAAGTGTTTATTTCTCGATTTCAATGAAAAACTGCAACTATTTGAAGACGACTCCATCTTTTCACAAAAATATGAAATGTTGTTGATTTTTTATGGATTGTTGGTGTTATATTGATGTTTAAATTCATTGATGATAACGAAAAAGGATTGCAGTTTATGTTTGAATTTATGTGCATAAATACTGCAAATACTAACATAGAATAACATTCATACAGTTTTTTCTTGCAAATATTTTTAATAGTTGATGTAAAATCGGTAATTTTTAAGATTATTTCCAAACACTGGTGCAAATTTTCATAATAACTGCAAGAAGGTCAACAAATA
This sequence comes from Allium cepa, assembly GCA_030765085.1. NCBI lineage: Eukaryota > Viridiplantae > Streptophyta > Magnoliopsida > Asparagales > Amaryllidaceae > Allium > Allium cepa. The sequence continues at coordinate 860,624,925 of CM060940.1, forward strand.
TTGGGAATTTTTGCATATAAATATGCATTTATTTAGGAATTTCCCTTTGCAATTATTCACTTAAAATTTAGCAAATACTCATAATATATACTTGCTGAAAAATCAGCAATTATTCCCTTAAAATCATTTGTATTCATCTTTGTATGCAAGTATTCAAAATAATTGCAGAGATGTATGCAATTATTATATATAATTGCATGTATGTCAACAATTCTTCTGAATAATTTGCATGTTTGTCTGAAAAATTTGCAATTATTCTCAATAATTACAGAAGTTGGTGCAATTATTGTGAATAACAATAGAAAATAACTGCGGAAAAATCTGCAATTTTTAAGAATATTTGCATATATTGGTGCAAATATTCAGAATAATTGCAGAAAAGTCAGCAAATATTAGAAATTTATGCATATAAATATGCATTTTTGTAGGAATTTTTCTTTGTAATTATTAATTTCAAATTCAGCAAATATTCATAACATCTGCAGCTCCAACGTATATTATTGCACTAAGAAGATAAATTTTATCTTCATAATTAAGAATACATGCACAAGAACTGCATTATTGAGAATACTTGTAAATATATGCATTAAAAACTGCAATTACTTAGAACACATGCATAAAAATTTGTACATATTCCAATATTTGCAATTTTTCCGCAAGTATTCTCAATATTTACAGAAAAATATGCAAATATTAAGAATACTTGCATAATAAATATGCAAATATTGAGAATGCTTGCATAAAAAACTTCAAATATGGTCAATTTTTGCATTAAAAAATCTAATGCAAATATTATGAATATTTTTATTTTTTTCTCCGAATATTATGAATAATTGTGGTTGTGGCTGCAATTATTCTTAATAATTGCATAAAAATCTGCAAAATGTGAGAATAGTTGTTTATAATACTGCAAATATGTTCAGTATTTTTGCAAAAAAATATAATAATATATGTTGAAGCTGTAAGAGTTTTTTTAGCAAGTATTCATAATTTTTACTTTGTATGTCATTGTTATGAATACTTGCGGATATTGCTTCAATTATTCTAAATAATTGCAAAAAAAGCAGCAAATATTGTGAATTTTTGCTTACAGTACTGCAAATATGTATAATTTTTGCAGTAAAACATGTAATAATATATGTTGAGGCTGTAAGAGTGTTTTATCAAGTAATCAAATTTTTTGTTGCATATTTTCTATGTATTTGCAACTAAAATTGCAAATATTAAGAATATTTGTAGAAAAAACTGCAAATCTTACTAATATTTGCAATTTCAGCTGCAAATATTTAAAAAAATTTCTGATATATTATAAATTTTTTAATTTTATGAAGAATGAATTCATTTCCTTACAAATTATTGTCTTCTTTGGCTTTTCCAATTTTACTGTTTGATTTTGATGTTCTAATTGATTATACTTTCCATTATTTGATTTTAGATTATTTTCGATAATTAAAATGAGTATTTGGTTTCGTTTTCCTTCTAAATCAATCTTCTAGTCACATTGATTTCAGTTTATTCACTAGATTACGATTCGATTTTGTTTATTGATTTCATTTTCCGAGGAACGATGAAGTGGAGAGAGAAATTACAATGGGAGGGTATTTTTGGTTTTTAGATGGCCAGATTTTAAAAATAAGGACCGAAAAATTATTAAAAAATGGAGAAATGTTTTATGTATTTGCAAACTTATCGGGGATGTATGCCAAACGTACCTTATTTTTGTAGTTCTGACTACCATGTCATACATTAGATTAACAAGGATAAGTACGGTGTTCTTTTTCACACCTCCTAGCTCAACAAGATTGGTGCTTCTAATCGTGATGATAAGGTGGGAGACCGAATGAGAGCCAACTTAGATGTTTCAGAAGAAACACGGGTAATTGATGCTTATGTTTGAGCTTGGAGATGAAAAAATATGAGAGTTCTATTTTAAACAGTTCTATAATGAGTGATTGGTTAATATTACTGGTTAGGAACCAATTTGATGCATGTAGTTATAGATTTCCGTCCATACAAATTTGTAGTAGAACTTATTTGTTGGTTCTTTCCACATGTTAGTTGAATGTGCCATTTTATAGGCTTACCCGAATTGTGTTTTTGATTATATAATTATATCAAATCTAAGTTTTTATAAACAATCATCTTAGTTCGTGTATTTACCTCCCAGCTTCACTACTCTATCAAAAGGAGAGATCAACCATATTGAACGCATTGTCAGAAGTTTAACAATATATCCATGTTCTAAAATAAACATATTGCCAAATTCAGTATGAATTATTAAGAGAAGTGCATTCTGATGTGTAACTAGGCATAAGAAAGATTGGGTTGATTCCAATCAATAGGTCACTTGAAAGACAAACATCCTTGCTATAGAGTTGGTCTTGCTTATATGGTTCTACTTGGTTTGACTTAACCCTAGGGGTGAAGGCGGGTAGTCAACGAAGAATACTACCACCTAGGACTCAAAGAAGTAAGCCTATCAGTAGGTATGCCCCTTGGCCCTAGTTTCTTAAGCTCCTAAGAGGAATGAGTTGGTTCGAAAGGCTAATCAGATCTACTAGGAAATCATCTACTTACATAGCCTACTTACCTTATATGGATAGTTCCTTTTCACCGACTACTTCTTTAGACGTATAGGGACTTACTTTGAGCTTAGTAATCAATGAATGGACTTGGCTTAGGAGTAGGTTCCGTCTCTTCGCTACGCAGCTAGGAATCCATTACCGTTGAAGCCACATGGGCTATTTTTTTGGATTTCCACCCTTTCACCTTTCCAACCCCTTTAACGGCTTTGATTTTAAACCTTATTTGTCAATTTGTCTCACGTAGGAGAGAAACGGAACAAGCACTCGAGAAGCAATCCTTTTCAAGAGCATGTATTGAAACTTCCCTATTTCGAGATTGTAGACATTTTCATATTTTCTAAATCAAGAAGCGAAGCTTTACCGTTTTCTCCTCTCTAGGAATTATAGAAATTATAAAATATTATATATATATAAATATATATATATATATATAAGTGGAGAATAGTGGAAAATAAAAGAGAAGTAGAATAAGGATGAATCAATTCTACGAAAAAGAGGTAAATTCTCGATTTAAATTAAAATTACGATTAATTCAAATCTCTTCTTAGATATATAATTCTAATATATATATATGTGTGTGTGTGTGTGTTTTTTTATACATATTTTGGTAAAAAGAAGGGAGTCAAATAAAGGGAACAAATTTAGATCTGGAGATTTGGAGGCTAAGAGGTGGGTGAAAAAAATTATGTTTTATATAATATTGGATTTATATCATTGTTAATCTGTTTCTTTTATGCCTGAATATACAATATGGAATTGTAGGCTTGAATATATAAAATAAATTATGGAACTATAGGCAAGAAATAAACTTTAGATTCTTTCTTACATATTTAGTATGTTTTTAACTTTGATTAAATATTGTAACACCTAAATATGGAATGTAGAGTGAAAGTACTCCCTAAAAGTTATGAGATAAGTAACTAATAAGATTGTATGTTAGTTCCAGATTTGTTGTTTGAATGTTGTAAGCTATTAAACTTGAATTGAAGATTATTTCAAATTAGTTTGGAATTTAAGTTTATATTTTAATTCATTGGAATGAATGTTTCTATATGAATCTATATAATTTATCCAATTTCACAATATATATGTGTGTGTGTGTGCTTAATTTGAAATAATAAGGATATGTCAAAAGAAAACGATGTTCAAAATATAGACATTTATCGTATTTTTTGTGCCGTTTATTTCAATAAAAACAGAAAGAGCAATTCCTTGTAATTCTAAACATAGCACGATTCCTTCTTTGATGATTTATGAGGAATTACAGTGATAATATTTCCTCTTTGGGAAGATACATTTCTAGTGCACTAAAATGTAGACATCCCTCAGTAAACTAAAAGTGTTATAAACGGAAATAATAATAAGTTCACTGTCGATTAAATATATGCGATTAAAACTAAGTGAGAAAATAAATAATAAACGTTAAGCATGAATAAGACAATGAATCGAAGAATTAGAAAGGACATAGTAATTTTATTAAAATGGGCATTAATTAGCAAGAAGCAATAAATATACTTAATTGTATTAATTGAAAAGAAATGTTATAGCATACTTAATTGACATTAATAAAATAAGAAGTAAGTTCATAGCAAATAAATGAACAACAATAATTGGACTTAGGAGGTGGAATAATTCTCCGGTTAAGATTTATATGGCCTAAGGAATACGTTTATGACTGGTGTGGATTAATGGGTCTTGCCAAATAGTTAAGTTAATTATGAATGACGTGGTCATTAGAAGGGTTAGGATGTGAGGTCGGTAATGTTACACAATAAAATTTTGCTCTCCACAAGGGGTTACCAGTAGTTGTGTATACATTGTACTAATGTTGGACATCCAGAACCGTATGACCAATAGAGATACAAGGCGGCTTAACTGCGAGAATGTGCTAAGCACATTGCACTAATAGGAGATTCCGTGGCGCATGTGCGACACTGATGTGGATGTCTAGCGCATTGATAGTCCAACACTAACCGAAAGTTCCATGATGTACGTAGGCAATCGCTTAGATATTGATGTGGAAACCCAGGGTGTAACGACCCGATATTTTCAACCATTCGCATCCGCACATGTCAGACTTGAATTGTTCAAAATACCACGTTGTAAATAAAATTTGGCTAATCTTAGAATATATAGTAAATATATACTCACAGAATCACAGACACAGAAATCAGAATACTAGCAGCGGAATTAAAAATTAACTTAGCGGTTCATGAAGCCACTATCCATAGTCTCAAAAAAAATATAAAGTACATAGTCTTAAACCAAATATAGGTTGAAATCTCCACAGAAACTCTCAATATTAAATTGTCTTGATTTCAGAGGCTAAAATAAGAACTGAACAGAAGCTTGACGGCAGCTTGAAAAGAGATGATCTACTGAAGTCCTAGCTCTGGAGGTGAAGTCTGAACTGAAACTCAGGCTGACCCGAGCGTAAAATAAAACATAAACACTCGAGTCAGGACATATATACTTATACAGTGTAAGCTAATTCAAGTGAACTGTAATATAAAGCAAGTAACTTAAAGGATGCTTGGGACCGCCCATCCTTTAAGGATTCGTCAAACTATTTACTATTTAGTAATAATTTCGCTATTATAACAGTGTCTATATCAAAATAAACTTACTTTTAAATAGCGTTAAGGAGTGACCCAATGTTCCCCTTAACACGTAATAGTCCCAGTAGTCCATCCAATATCATAGTCCCTCCTGATCGGGAAGCCACCAGAGCACACGGGCTACGGGAGAAAACCAAACTCGTACAAGGCTCGCTATGGTAGGTGACACGGCACAATTAGGCAATGCCAGGGTAGATATACCAATTATGCATCCGGAACGGTGGTAACGCATAGCTGCTACTACCGCCCACCTCGAAAAACACTCCCAAATCAAAGGTGCGCACCAAACAATCACAAAGTAATAGAATGACATACGAAGACATGCGTCCGATCAAAGGTGCTACCTCATTAGTCCGTCAATCGCTCCTGTTTTAGCCACCTTATGTCAACTCACGGGAGTCGGGTCCAAGTATTTACCTCAAAGGAAACATCACCACCATCCTACTTCATTCTGGAATATCTCCACCGCGTACACGGTTGTCAAAGTGGTTTTCGATAGAGAGTATGCCCATATCTGATCCCGGTCTCTTTAACAACGAACGTTATTATTACTTGTGGTTATAAAGAATCTAAAATATTTTATATTTCAATCAAAATTCTACTTTTGAAACTATTTAAAAGTGAAGTTATTTTTCTTACAAAATCAAATATAAAATCCCAAAAGTTTAGCCTTAGTCCAATTGTATCAACTACAGCACTTGCAAAGTGCGGTAATATACTTTACAATAAATTTGAGTAAATTAAAATTTAGATTTCAATATAATTTCAGCAAAATTAAACCTTTTATTTAAACAAATCAAAATTTCCACTTTTGAATAGTCATTTAAATTTCTCAATAATTTATGATTTTTATAAAGTAAATTCTTCAAGTATATATCTAACTTTTATACTTTATATAAAATAAAGTACACAATTTCTATGAATTTTACTTAACGATTAAGTTAAATTACCGTTTCCAAAATAACTAAATTTTCAATTAATTTCTTATCTTACCTTTATTTCAAAACCAGCCTCCCATTTCTAAATCAAGTTATATTTCAACTTTCATATTTTCACTACTTTAACTATTTAATTCATAGAAAACTTATCCTCGCCTTATATTCAAGTTATAACAAATTTCATAATTTACTTTTTAGCTAAAATTCCATTTATTTTACAAATCCAAATTTACAAGAGAAACTTATACTTTAAATTTTTTAACTTTTATTTATTTACATCTTTAACTTGTAAAATATAACTATGTTTAAGAATCATTTTAAATCAAATTTTAAACAAAATATTATACATTCTAATTTTACAAATATTTAATAATTCCAAAAAATTTATACATACATATATATATATATATATATATATATATGTTTAAATATAACCACAAGTCTGTATAATATTTTCTAACCTAGGTCAAGTGCTACGGATAATATATCATTTCAATCCGTAATTTATAAAGAAAGTCCGGGTTTTATCATTTCAAACACGCAATCCCAAGTTAAATAAATAACTAAATAAATAAATGAATAAATAAATATCGTTCAAGTCTATCATTTCTGCCTGTAACGATTTCTATTCTACAGGGAACTAGCAGTGGGATTAAGCAGTAAATTAATAAATAGTATAACAGCATAAATAAAACAGTATCTAATATAACTGATGATGTGTAGGTTTAATAACAGGATTTTTAACATCATCAATTTATATAATTGTCAAATAAAATGAAATAAAATTTTATTCTACAATTACACTTGTTATTAATTCACAGATATATAAGTACGTTTGTCAGGTGAGAATACTCACCTTCTCGAAGCTGCAGAATTTATTCAAACAACGATATCTACCCCGAAAGAAGAGTACAGAAGGCACGGTCAATTTTCAGTGGATGCAACGACTTGATTCAAATCTTGAACAAAGTAATTAAATAAAACTAAGCATTCGAACCTTATCATGAACATAGCAAATTTGAAACAAGATTGAATTAAAGGAAATTGACACAAAGGCTCGACCACTCACCACACGACTTGACCCACATATCAAAGGCTCGGCTTGTTCATTCATTCTTTTTTATTTTATTTTTATTTTTATTTTATTTTATACTAAGTGCAACATGTGGTTTACGTATTAATATTTCATAATTATTCTTAGTATACAATACTTCATATGGATCTGTTCATAGTGCATAAAGACTGTTATTCATGTATGTATCTACCTACCTATATTCAATATATATCCTAACATGCTAATGCTCAGGATGTTCTACTCACACGCACAGGTGGCTCCCTATTATTCTATTCACCCTCTTATTATAATATTTTTTCTTTCTTTTTATAAAAAGGCACGGCCCTTGCCAAATTTCAAAACTCAAATGCATGCACTCCTGAGACTTCACGTCATGGCATAGAGGACTGGTTACACAAGCTACAGGTGGCGCACATTTTCTACTTCATAAATGCAAAAGGATAATTTCAACCTAGTCTCTAGTTGGACAACACAACACTATGATTGCCCATATATTCATTCCTAACATGTATGCATAATTTACTTCTCCTTTTTTTTTAAACTGAACGCATGCAGTAGCATGCCAAGTCAGTGGCTAACGACCCAATCATGCAGGAGCAAAAATGCAAAATGATGCGGCTCTCTTCCCTATTATATTTTTTTTTTCAAAGCCTGAAAAGCAAACATTTGAAACAAATTAAGGCAGGGTTAAACTTAGGTGGCTCAAGCCTATATACGTGCATGCACTCGAGATTTAGTCCTATAGGCTGATGTCAAAAGGTGGCGCATGCATTGTTTTCCCCTTTTTTTTCTTTTTTTTTTCGAACGTTGGCCAGCACAAAGTCACGGGATGGTTCATGGTGTAAGGTCGGTGACAGAACAAGGAGCGGATGGTGGTGGTGGAGTAGCCGAGCACGGTGGAATAAACAATAGGAAATAGAAAAAAACTAAAAAAAGAAAGAGAAAAATAAGAAGGAAAAAGGGATGCAGCTATGTACCTGATGCTACCTGAAGTTTTAGCACGACAGGAAAAGAAAATGAATGAAATTGTTGCAAATGTGCTACGTATTTAAAGATGAACTTGCGGTAATGTAAATGTAAATAAGGGGTTATGAATTTATATAGTGGGTTGCGTGTTTTTGGACATGCGAAAAATCAATGTAGGAAAAATGGCAAGTAAATTCAAATTTTAGAATGCTAAAAGAAATGAATGATTTCACTGCATTATTAAAGGTTGCGGTTTAAAATTAAATTGGTTGTAATTGATTTAAAGTAATTATACCCGTGATTGGAATATGTACATAGGGTATCTTGCTTCATTTTAGAGGGAGAAACTGCAAGAGATAAATGAACTTTTGAACGTACTCTAATAAATAAAATCTTGCACTGATTTAAGATAAAAATGGAAAACGATTAATTTATTTCGTTGATTTACAGAAGAAACGGCAAGAAAAATGGAATGTCTACGGATTAAATTCTTTATTTAGCTAAGACAATAATTTAAAGAAGGCGCATGATGGAGATAATTGTGTTTGTTAAAAATGCAAAAAACAAATTGTTTTAGGAATGGTAAATGGAAAGGAAAAAAAACGAACGTGATTATTTAAAAGATGTAAACAGGCGATGATTTTGGGGTGAAAGAAATAGGCAAGCAATTAATTGACTATGTTGATTTTTGGGAACTATGGCAAGAATATAAAATGTGAACGGTTATGGAATTTGTGATTATGGGTTTTCATTTATATAAGAGAAGTTGCGCAACTCACGTAAAGGAAAAAATATATGGCAAGAAATCATTTTTAAATGGTCAGAAGATTATTCTGCGTAATGTTTGCTTTATGAAGAGGTAAATTTTGTTGATTTATTAGTTTAAAAACGCAAGCAAAATGATAAAATGAGAAACGCCAATTCAAGGCATGCGAAAATTTTAGGAAATATTTGTTAGAATGGCAAGAGAAATAACTGCATAGATTTATATGGGAGAGGTCAAAGGCAAGAAATAACAATTTTGAACGTGCTTGATTAAAAGATGCAAACTGCATAGGTTAAAATGCAAGAATTAATAAAATTTGTTTTTGAATGGCACGTAAATTTAGCAGGTTATAAATCTTATTGATCGTGGCATATTGTTCAACAGAGGAGGAATGGTTTAAATTTTACACCAAAGTGATTGCATTAAATGGTGATGCACGTTTTACACTTAAAGGGAGTAATTTGCGTTGATTTAATGGAAGAAGGAAACGGTAAGCAAATAAAATTTAGATAATAGGGGAAATCAAAGATTTCATACCAATTTTAGAACGATTGAAAATAAAGGAAAAGGTGACGTTTACACGCGAATATAGGCAACTTTTAAACGAAATTAATAGGCTAGGAAATTTATTCATTTACCACTCAGAATTGCACATCTACAAATTAATTAATTATTTATTTATATCTACGGTACGAATTTTTAAGAATGCGTACTACAACCGCAATAATATACACCTAAATTTATACAAAAGTAACGCTTATACTTTATTTATTGTGGAAATTAGGTTTAAGGGATTCTATTTGCAGGGCAATAAGTTTTAAGGACGGCACCTTTGAATAATTAGTTTTAAGGACAATTTACAGCATAATGATAAATTCGTTTATCTTTTTATGTTATACAGGAAAATGATAAATCCTTTTATCATTATTTCTGTATAACTGAAAATGATAAATTCTTTTATCTTTTTCCTGTAAAATGTCCTTAAAACTAATTTTTCAGAAGTAGTGTCCTTAAATCTTATTACCCTGGACAAATAAGCCCTTGAAGTAAAAATCCCCTTATTTATTCCATCAAATAACGTGCCTTTTAAACGCGTAATTAAACAGTTTATTAATACGCTGTAAATTTTGAAATTTATTACTTAACTAAAAAAATAAAATTTGTTTACGTTCTTCTGATTCATATTACCATTTACAAGCAAATTTATTATTCAAATGGATGTAAATAAGTAAAACAAAATATTACTAATTTTAAAAAGGTTGATAATCCATTTTAAAAAGGACAAAAGCAAAGTATAAATGTTGTTACGATAATTCACTTGAATTAAAAGAATTTGAAATTAGAGTTTGAAAGACAAAATTTAGAATTTTAAAAATTCGAGTTGGAGTTAATCTTTAACCAAAGTCAAAATTTCAGAAATCTTATCCTTTAATTAAAAATTTGGGAAATGGTTTAATCAATTTTAAAAATTTAGATTTTTATATAATAAACCCCAAATTTTATAATTAAAAGAATGAAATATTTGTTAAATTTTGGGCTGTTACACTCTCCCCCACTCAGAACTTTTCGTCCTCGAAAAGGAAGAAGGTAGGGGAATAGAAACAACCTGAAAGAAAACTAAATTGAAACTTAAATTAGTATCATTAATCTAAACCATACAAATTCAATTTTAAATTAACAATTGATTTCATCTATTTAATTTCACTTAAGTTAAATTTTACTATTTCAAATTTCATTACTTCATCTTTCAATTATCTTAAAATAAAAATTTCTAAAATCATAAGTTTGAAAATCATTTGTTATACTCAAAAATGTGTTCAATAAATTAATATCTTTTTTTTATAACTTAATTTATTTCTCTCAATATATTTTTATCATGTATGTTAAATATGTTTACACTTATTACAACTGCTTAAATTTATTCTTAGTTCCTTTAACATCATTGTATATTGTAAATTATTCCATTACCTTTGTTAATCTTTTTATAACTAGAATTTAAGTGTATAACATTTATTATAACCACTCAAATTTTATTTATAAAATCTTTTTATATTGTATATTATACAGTTACATTGTTATCTTCTGAAAATCAAGGTAAGTTATATTGAAATGAAATTGAGTATTATACAAATAAAACTTTCAAATTCAATTATCTCAAGTTGGAATCATTTATTCACAAATTTGATTTTATTTTTTTATAATTGAAATTATTCCTCAAGATAAAATTTAAGAATTAAATTTCTGATTCCCTTCAAACCATTTTGAGATAAATATATGTAGATAATATGTCAAATCAAATTTAAATCATATATCTATATATTATAAATCAAGTCATATTTTAGAGATTCAAATCAATTAAATTCTCAAGGTAACACTGTAGCCAGACTACAGAATGGTCTCTTCACTTCGAAACTCGAAAATGAATGTCGATGATGTTGCAGTCATCACCGAAATTATTTCCCAGCGACAAAGAGAAAAGCATTGATTTTTAAACCTTTAAAATTCTTTGGAAACAAATTTCTATTCGAAAATAATTTAAATAATATATCCTTTTAAAACTTTAAACACAAGGTTTGAAACTATCGGAAATTGAATTCTCAAGTTCTTATTTTAAATTCATTTCTGTTTTCAAATTAATTTATAACCATTGTTTATAGTTCAATTATTTATATGAGACAAAACCCATGGTTTACAAACCATAAATAAAATCAAAGACTATTATCTCTTGACAACTAGTTAAATTAATTATAAAAATTCTAAAAATTATACTTGTATACATAATATTAGATTTTTTCTCCAAATATAGGAACAAAATTTTCAAAACAAGGATAGAGATTCAAATTTGATGGACTCAAATCAAAGAGAATTTTGATTTAAAGATAAGTTGGAATCAGAAGATCCGATGATTAAATAACATAATAAGGAACTGGATGAGTTTATATAAATCGTAGGCAACCTTAACCAGGTCAACCGTGACTTAAAGCATAAGATCGATGTGGATTTTCTGGGGCAGATCTACATTCGATCTGAAGAGATAGAGTTAGGAATAACCAAAGATACTAGCATCTAAACTGAGGATAAATATAAATCTCTGGTGAATCAATGCTAATTATAAAGGAGTTTCACCCTTTATTAGAATATTGGCGAGACCGCCAATTCACTATAAAGATCATCCGAAGTGGAATTATGGGATACTCCAGAATCGAAAGAAGATGAATAGTGAGGGACACGAATGAACTTTGGAACTGTAGGGAACGTTCCAAAATTCAAAGAAAATCGAATCAAAAGGAAGAGATTGAATGAAAGTGATTCTGTAAATCAAATTTACCATACATTCTATGTTTTGCCTAGAACCAAAGCTCTGATACCAAATGTAACGATCTGATATTTTCAACCATTCGCATCTGCACATGTCGGACTTGAATTATTCAAAATACCGCGTTGTAAATAAAAATTGGCAAATCTCAGAATATACAGTAAATAAATAATCACAGAATCACAGACACAGAAATCAGAATACTCGCAGCAGAATTAAAAATTAACTTAGTGGTTCATGAAGCCATTATCCATAGTCTCAAAAAAACATAAAGTACATAGTCTTAAACCAAGTATAGTTTGAAATCTCCATAAAAACTCTCAATATTAAATTGTCTTAATTTCAAAGGCTAAAATAAGAACTGAACAGAAGCTTGACGGCAGCTTGAAAAGAGATGATCTGCTGAAGTCCTAGCTCTGGAGGTGAAGTCTGAACTGAAACTTAGGCTGACCCGACGTAAAATAAAACATAAACACTCGAGTCAAGACATACATACTTATACAGTGTAAGCTAATTCAAGTGAACTGTAATATAAAGCAAGTAATCTAAAGGATGCTTGGGACCGCCCATCCTCTAAGGATCCGTTAAACTATTTACTATGTTGTAATAATTTCGCTATTATAATAGTGTCTACATCAAAATAAACTTGCTTTTAAATAACGTTAAGGAGTGACCCAATATTCCCCTTAACACGTAATAGTCCCAGTAGTCCATCCAATATCATAGTCTCTCCTGATCGGGAAGCCACCAGAGGATACCACACAGGCTACGGGAGAAAATCAAACTCGTACAAGGCTCGCTATGGTAGGTGACACGGCACAACTAGGCAATGCCAGGGTAGATATACCAATTACGCATCCGGACCGGTGGTAACGCGTAGCTGCTACTACCGCCCACCTCGAACAACACTCCCAAATCAAAGGTGCGCACCAAACAATCACAAAGTAGTAGAATGGCATACGAAGAAGTGCATCCGATCAAAGGTGCTACCTCATTAGTCCGTCAATCGCTCCTGTTTTAGCAACCTTATGCCAACTCATGAGAGTCGGGTTTACGTATTTACCTCAAAGGAAACATCACCACCATCCTACTTCATTCTGGAATCTCCACCGCGTACACGGTTGTCAAAGTGGTTTTCGGTATCGACAGAGAGTATGTCCATATCCGATCCCGGTCTCTTTAACAATGAATGTTATTATTACCCGTGGTTATAAAGAATCTAAAATATTTTATACTTCAATCAAAATGCTACTTTTGAAACTATTTAAAAGCGAAGTTATTTTTCTTACAAAATCAAATATAAAATCCCAAAAGTTTAGCCTTAGTCCAATTGTATCAACTACAGCACTTGCAAAGTGCGGTAATATCCTTTACAATAAATTTGAGTAAATTAAAATTTAGATTTCAATATAATTTCAGCAAAATTAAACCTTTTATTTAAACAAATCAAAATTTCCACTTTTAAATAGTCATTTAAATTTCTCAATAATTTATGATTTTTATAAAGTAAATTCTTCAAGTATATACCTAACTTTTATACTTTATATAAAATCAAGTGCACAATTTCTATGAATTTTACTTAACAATTAATTTAAATTACCGTTTCCAAAATAACTAAATTTTCAATTAATTTCTTATCTTACCTTTATTTCAAAACCAGCCTCCCATTTCTAAATCAAGTTATATTTCAACTTCCATATTTTCACTAATTTAACTATTTAATTCATAGAAAACTTATCCTCGCTTTATATTCAAGTTATAACAAATTTCATATTTTATTTCTTAGATAAAATTCCATTTATTTTACAAATCCAAATTTACAAGAGAAATTTGTACTTTAAATTTTGAACTTTTATTTGTTTACATCTTTAACTTGTAAAATATAACTATGCTTAAGAATCATTTTAAATCAAATTTTAAATAAAATATTATACATTCTAATTTTACAAATATTTAATAATTCCAGAAAATTTATACATATATATATATAACCACGGGTCTATATAATATTTTCTAACCTAGGTCAAGTGCTACGGATAATATATCATTTCAATCCGTAATTTATGAAGAAAATCTGGGTTTTATCATTTCAAACCCGCAATCCCAAGTTAAATAAATAACTAAATAAACAAATGAATAAATAAATATCGTTCAGGTCTATCATTTCAGCCTGTAACGATTTCTATTCTACAGGGAACTAGCAGTGGGATTAAGCAGTAAATTAATAAATAGTATAACAGCATAAATAAAACAGTATCTAATATAACTGATGATGTGTAGGTTTAATAACAGATTTTTTAACATCATCAATTTATATAACAGTTAAATAAAATTAAATAAAATTATATTCTACAATTACACTTGTTATTAATTCATAGATATATAAGTACGTTTGTCAGGTGAGAATACTCACCTTCTCAAAGCTGCAGAATTTATTCAAACAACGATATCTACCCCGAAAGAAGAGTACAAAAGGCATGATCAATTTTCAATGGATGCAACGACTTAATTGAAATCTTGAACAAAGTAATTAAATAAAACTATGTATTCGAATCTTATCACGAACACAGCAAATTTGAAACAAGATTGAATTAAAGGAAATTGACACAACGACTCGACCACTCACCACACGACTTGACCCACATATCAAAGGCTCGGCTTGTTCATTCATTCTTTTTTATTTTTTTTATTTTTATTTTGTTTTTTATTTTGTTTTTACTAAGTGAAGCATGTGGTTTACGTATTAATATTTCATAATTATTCTTAGTATACAATACTTTATATGGATCTGTTCATAGTGCATAAAGACTGTTATTCATGTATGTATCTACCTACCTATATTAACTATATATCCTAACACGCTAATGCTCATGATGTTCTACTCACATCCATAGGTGGCTCCCACTATTCTATTCACCCTCTTATTATAATATTTTTTTATTTCTTTTTATAAAAAGGCACGACTCTTGCCAAATTTCAAAACTCGAATGCATGCACTCCTGAGACTTCACGTCATGGCATAGAGGACTGGTTACACAAGCTACAGGTGGCGCACATTTTCTACTTCAGAAATGCAAAAGGGTAATTTCAACATAGTCTCTAGTTCGACAACACAACACTATGCTTGCTCATATATTCATTCCTGACATGTACGCATAATTTACTTCTCCTTTTTTTTTTCCTTTTTTAAACTGAACGCATGCAGTAGCATGCCAAGTCAATGGCTAACGACCCAATCATGCAGCAGCAAAAATGCAAAATGATGTGGCTCTCTTCCCTATTATATTATTTTTTCAAAGCCTGAAACGCAAACATTTGAAACAAATTAAGGCAGGGTTAAACTTAGGTGGCTCAAGCCTATATACATGCATGCACTCGAGATTTAGTCCTATAGGCTGATGTCAAAAGGTGGTGGCATGCATTGTTTTCCTCTTTTTTTTTTCTTTTTTTTTTCGAACGTTGGCCAGCACAAAGTCACGGGATGCTTCATGGTGTAAGGTCGGTGACAGAACAAGGAGCGGATGGTGGTGGCGGAGTAGCCGAGCACGGTGGAACAAACAATAGGAAATAGAAAAAAAAAACTAAAAAAAGAAAGAGGAAAATATGAAGGAAGAAGGGATGCAGCTATGTACCTGATGCTACCTGAAGCTTTAGCACGACAGGGAAGAAAATGAATGAAATTGTTGCAAATGTGCTACGTATTTAAAGATGAACTTACGGTAATGGAAATGTAAATGAGGAGTTATGAATTTATATAGCGGGTTGCGTGCTTTTAGGCATGCGAAAAATCAATGCAGGAAAAATGGCAAGTGAATTCAAATTTTAGAATGCTAAAAGAAATGAATGATTTAACTGCATTATTAAAGGTTGCGTTTTATAATTAAATTGGTTGAGTGATTTTAGCAAAGTAATGGCAAGAATTGATTTAAAATAATTATACCCGTGATTGGAATGTGTACATATGGTATCTTGCGTGATTTTAGAGGGAGAAACTGCAAGAGATAAATGAACTTTTGAACGTACTCTAATAAATAAAATTTTGCACTGATTTAAGGTGAAAATAGGCAACAATTGATTTATTTCTTTGATTTACAAAAGAAACGGCAAGAAAAATGGAACGTCTACGGATTAAATTCTTTATTTAGCTAAGATAATAATTTAAAGAAGGCGCATGATGGTGATAATTGCGTTTGTTAAAAACGCAAGAAACAAATTGCTTTAGGAACGGTAAATGGAAAGAAAAAAACGAACGTGATTATTTAAAAGATGCAAACAGGTGATGATTTTGGGGTGAAAGAAATAGGCAAGCAATTAATTGATTGCGTTGATTTTTGGAAACTATGGAAAGAATTTAAAATGTGAACGATTATGGAATTTGTGATCATGAGTTTTCATTTATACAAGAGAAGTTGCGCAATTCACGTAAAGGAAAAAAAATATGGCAAGAAATCATTTTTAAATGGTCAGGAGATTATTCTGCGTGATGTTTGCTTTATGAAGAGGTAAATTTTGTTGATTTATTAATTTAAAAACGCAGGCAAAATGATAAAATGAGAAACGCCAATTCAAGGCATGTAAAAATTTCAGGCAATATTTATTAGAATGACAAGAGAAATAACTGCATATATTTATGTGGGAGAGTTCAAAGGCAAGAAATAACAATTTTGAACGTGTTTGATTAAAGATGCAAACTGCATAGGTTAAAACGCAAGAATTAATAAAATTTGTTTTTGAATGGCACATAAATTTAGCCGGTTATAAATCTTATTGATCGTGACTTATTGTTCAACAGAGGAGGAATAGTTTAAATTTTACACCAAAGTGATTGCGTTAAATGGTGAGACACGTTTTACACTTAAAGGGAGTAATTTGCGTTGATTTAAGGGAAGAAGGAAACGATAAGCGAATAAAATTTAAATAGTAGGGGAAATCAAAGATTCCATACCAATTTTAGAATGAATGAAAATAAAGGAAAAGGTAACATTTACACGCGAATATAGGCAATTTTTAAACGAAATTAATAGGCTAGGAAATTTATTCATTTACCACTTAGAATTGTACATCTTCAAATTAATTATTTATTTATATCTGCGGTACGAATTTTTAAGAATAATTACTACAACCGCAATAATATACACCCAAATTTATACAAAAGTAACGCTAATACGTTATTTATTCCATCAAATAATGTGTCTTTTAAACGCGTAATTAAACAGTCTATTAATACACTGTAAATTTTGAAATTTATTACTTAACTAAAAAAATAATTTTTGTTTACGTTCTCCGGATTCATATTACCATTTACAAGGAAATTTATTATTCAAATGGATGTAAATAAGTAAAACAAAATATTACTAATTTTAAAAAGGTAGATAATCCATTTTAAAAAGGACAAAAGCAAAGTATAAATGTTGTTACAATAATTCAGTTGAATTAAAAGACTTTGAAATTAGAGTTTGAAAGATAAAATTTAGAATTTTAAAAATTTGAATTAGCGTTAATCATTAACCAAAGTCAAAATTTCAGAAATCTTATCCTTTAATTAAATATTTGGGAAATGGTTTAATCAATTTTAAAATTTTAGATTTTTATATAATAAACCCCAAAGTTTTATAATTAAAAGAATGAAATACTTGTTAAATTTTGGGTTGTTTCACAGGGCAGAACAATAAGGAGCATTATGTCATTAAGATGTGGAAAAAAATGCAGCGGACTCTATGTCGTCCTTTATGCGAGTCGGCATTGCGGGCTCCACTCAATGTGTAAGTACGATACGTGTAGCCATAGTCTGGTTATGCGAATCTGCAAATTGATATGGAGCTGTTAGATAGGTCTTCGAGACAGGTTTGCAATATGGCTAATTAGTTGTGATGTCGTTATTAGGTGCCAATGGGAGGTTCCCCTATATATGCGAAAAATTCGGCCTAGACAATGATGTAGATGGCCCGTCGAGTGTGTAGTTGCGAATATTAATGGGGCATGTATCCTTATCCATGGGGGGACAGTGATGCTTATATATAATACGTATATATTTCATAACTCGGGTAGTAGATATATAGTACACATATAAAAGTCAAAGCGGATAATTTATGAATAACAGACATAACACATAATGGAAACAAATAGGCACAAACTAGTGGTATGGATAAAGTATGTAATTTACCAATCACCAGAATGCTATTCTGACTACCTTCTCATTACAACCTGTAGTGACCCGCAGTTTCATACCCTTTGAGTTGATAATAATTTACTCCCGCTCAATCCAAATTGTACGAAGGAGCAAATAACTAGGGTAAAGAAGAAAAGACAGAAGAATAAATAGAAATAATAACACAGAATCTTACAATCGCATCAGAGCAATATATAATATATAATAACAGATTTTTATACAAGAGAAAACTGTATCAGTTAATATACATACAATCATCTAAGTACAACAATTTAATACATCAAAATGGACAGTTATAATAACTTGTCCTCACACAGCGAAAATATAAACCAAGTATGGAAATACGTTCGAACTTCTCCAGCTCGTCTCCCGAGCATCGTAGCTTCCTATCCTGAAACTGTAATACTCCATCTGACCCGAGCATTATAATAAAATAACACCCGAGTCAGTATGCAAAAATAGCATGAGAAAACATACTCAATTTGAATTATTAAAGTTATCAAAATCCTTTTACAAACAAAGGAATCTCGTAAGACCACATCATACGTAAACACAATGGGTTTTTACCTTACGATAACCAAAACATTTTTATCAAAATCATCTGATATTATACTTGTATCTAAACCAAGTAAATAGAAAATAGCTGAAATGCTTGCATCTCACGTTTCAGCATAATTGGGCAAATAATGGTCAAATATTTTATTTTTTACCTGCATACTCCCATATAGGTTCATTTGTGTATTTTTATTTATTTTCATGCATATATGAAGGGGAGCTTTATTGTAAAGAGGGAGCATTCAAATAGAGGGAGCAAATAGGGTTCATCGATGATCAAATACATTTAATAAATTAAAAATCTTAAATATATGTTTGTTATCATCAAAAGGGGGAGATCGTCGAATATGCTAGTATATGATTTTTGTTTGATGATAATATATATATATATATATATATATATATTCATTTAAATCTATTTTTTATTGTACTATTTTATTTTTCACATAATTAAATAAATATTTGCTGAATAAAATAAATAACATAGAATTTAAATTCAGACAAATGTTTTATTAAAATTTTGAATAGTACAAAATTTGAGCTCTCACTATATATACAAAATTTCAATTACACTACAATTTCAAATTACAATACGATTTTTCACTATACAATTGTTACATACATTTGCACCTCACTACATATCACTTGTTCACTCGTATTTGATCTTCAACTCTATTCCAGCTTGAATCCAGCATCTGAATTATCTGGAAAATAAACACCGATGCAGTAAAATTGGAAAAGAAATATTATTGCATTTAAAATAAAATGAGTTTTTTTTAAAATACTATTCATCTCAGTTATTTGGGTTGTTCATCGCCATTTATTTTGAATTCATCTTGCACAAAAAACTTGTGACATGCACAGTGTATCACTGTACATGCCACAAGGCCGTGCACACCGATATACACTTGATAAACTACAGGGACAGGTGAGCACAAGGTCAAACCCGAGCAGAGCCTGGATTCAACTCAGGTGCAATACAAATACATCACAAAATTATCGAGTACAAGTTCTCATGCTACAAGAATCCAAAACCAACATAAAACAAGGCTCGACCAAAAATTCAATGTATATACATGAAAACAACTCAACCATTCAAACACAAGGCAAGTGCAACATACATGGGCATGCACATCACAAGTTCAGACTTCAATTTTAACATTTCAGGTGAGCGTGAAGACCACCGATGAAACAGAAGCTCAATGACTCAATGCAAACGAAGCAGTATCAAGGCAACAAGAAGGTCGCAGGCACAAGTAAATGAACAGCCATGAGACATCAAGTACAAATCAGTAATGACTCAAATCAGACCAGAGGCAACCAAGTGCATAAGCACACAAACCACATAGTGCACTTGACCAGTCCAAAATGAAAATGAACCAGCAACAAAGTACATTAAAGTTATGAACGGGTAAGACAGACATCAGAGGCATGCATAAAACATCAAACTACATGGTGCAACAGACCCAAACATTCACACATACACATATATTAACATACATACACACATATTCATACACATACGTATACATATATATGCTATGCATGTGAATCAAAAGGATAAACCAAACAATGGTTATTCTTACTCATATTGAAAATGAATATGGAAACATCATGGATTGTTATCGAGAGGTAGGCAAAAGATAAATCAATTGGTCTGCAAAAACGGCTGAGGCACTCATTGTTGGTGTGCCATGGATCATGTGCCAACAATCTGATGCTCCTCAACCCATGATAAACACATGTAATGGTTTCTACTGCAATGATTTCAAACCAAACTAGACATGATAACAAAGTCAACCTGGAAACACTTTCAAAAAGGAAGTGTCAAACAAAACAACACACTTGAACCAGACTTGTATGCGAGACATGAACGAAAAAAGTTCACACTAAATCAGTTGTAAAGCAAGGTCTAAAGCAGACTCCAAAATGAAAAACAACCACCAACACTGACCACATATAAACCATGGACAATGTAACCAAACGATGGAAAATCATATGAATATGTACACGGTCATTTGTGAGAACAATGTACACATGACAGCAGTGAAAGGAGACCACTAGACCACACACAAATGCCTCAATACAGCATACATATATACATGCATGTTCACACATGTATACATGTATGTACACAGTGAAAAACATATGCAACAGAGGAGACAATAATGGAGCAGTGAAATAAGACTACAGTTTAGAAGTGAACATGTAAAAAGTTCAAAAAAAATTTGAATCAGACATGTGTATATGCAACTACACGCAATACAATAGCAAAAATAGTAACAGTGATCAAGTGAAGAACCCAAAAGGAGCAAGTGCAGGCATACGACAATCAAACACGAATAACATGAAGTAGTTTATAGTCTTACAAAATAGTGCAAGTAGTAGTGTGAACATTGGTCGAGAAACAAAGGAAGTCACAGCCGAAAATGTTATCACGATCTTTAATGCTGAAGCCATAGGAACTTACCAAAGAAATTCATAAAAATTCGAATCACAATAACCAAGTCAAGGCCGAGATGAACAAATTCAACAAGAGTCAAGAGCGTGATGAGCAAGCATCACAAATCCTAAAAAATAAACGCAAGCCGTAGTGACCAAGCAAGCATAACAGAAAGATATTCGAATTGAACCAGTCAGTATAAATCAATATCATCCAATCATAAAACAAAGCAAGGGATAAATTCATGAATAATTCAAAAGGAAATATACGAACGAAAATGTAGGGTGTTAGATCCCTATATAACCCAAAATCATCATCGGCGGTAAAACAACATATTCGAGTTCAAGCAAATCATAGAGCCAAATTTCAAAGTTAAATCCCAAATCAATAACTCGAATCAAGTCGAGCATTATAAAATTGGAAAAGCAAAATCACATACTGCTTATGTCATTCGAGCTCGACGCATTGGAGCAGCCATATGCAAATCAAAGCCACGAGTTGATTGACGAAGTAAACTGAAGAAAGATCATCGTTCAATCTAACAGTTTGAATCGGCAGCCTAAAATTCCACAAAGCCCTAATTTTTTTGAAAGAGGAATGACTGTTCTCGAGCAAAGGTAGTCATTAATTTCATGAAGTAAAGGATATGGGCTGAAGAAATATTAAGGGAGTCATTTGTCTTGTGATATAAATTAAAGTGGCCGACCTTTATAAATGTTATTTGGGCTTAAATTTTATATAGGGTTTTGTAACTGTTTTTATTTTGTATTTTTCTTTTAAACTTTTGTTAAATTCTAGTCGTGTGATTAGGGGATGAACTACAGTGGTGTAGTTCGAGAATTCTAACTCTGTGGCTGAGTTATGGCAGGGTTTTGCACGTAGAGTTTAGTTAGTTGATAGCGGATGTCGCGATTTTATGTATATAAGCGTCTGACTACTTAATCTCTAGTAAAAACCTTGAGGGTAACACGTAGACAAGGTTTTGCCAAAGTTGGGTAAATCTGTGTCGTTCTATTTCTGCATTTTATTATACTATTATTATCTGTGCTGCAATTATTATATATATTTCCGCATTAATTATTATTAGTATCACCCCATTCACCCCCCCTCCTAGGATGAAATTGGTCCTACAAGTGGTATCGTAGCTAGGAACAAAAATCATTTTTTTTATAAAAACTTGATTTTTGTAAAACCAATTTTTTGTTTTAAAAATTGAATTTTTAAATGGCTTCTTTTAATAATGCTTTTACTGAGGGTCAGTCCATAGTTAGACTACCAATGTTCAATGGTGAATATGCTTACTGGAAAAATAGAATGAATTTTTTTTTGAAAACCATTGATGCGTGAAATATTGTTGAGACAAGATATATGACACCAACTATAGTGATAGATAATCTGGAAATTGAAAAACCGATGGATCAATGGACAGATCTTGAAAATAAACTACAGAATGCTAATGCTAAAGCTATGAATTCTATTATTTGTGCATTGGATGAAATTGAATTTAATCGTGTCTTACATTATCTAACTGCATAGGAGAGCTGGCACACACTTGAAGTGACTCGTGAAGGAACATCTCAAGTCAAATAATATCTCCTTGCCATGCTTAGTAGCAAATACGAGAACTTCACACTAACCAAGGATGAAAATATCAAAGAGATGTATGTACGACTTTCCAATCTCGTATACAAATCAAAAGCCTCGGAAAAACATACACAGAATTGGAAATAGTCCAAAAAATCCTCAGAATCCTTCCACGAAATTTTGAAGCAAAAGTTACTGCCATTCAAGAAACAAAAGGTCTACAAAAAATCAAAATTGAAGAACTCATCGCAAATCTTACCACTTATGAGCTAGAAATGAAATTCAAGGAATAATGTGAAGGAGGCGATACACGAAAGAAATCAATAGCTCTCAAAGAGATAATGGAAAGTAATGATGATGATGATGGAGCAATTGAATTGGCACTAGTAATAAAGAGATTCAAATGATGGAATCACAAATGCGGAAATCCAGCTCTAAATCAACAATTGAAAAACAGAATAGTCAAAGTACTAGACAACTCTGAAGAGCAGGAGATTATTTGTCACAAGTGCAATAAACCCGGTCATATCAAGCCCAATTGTCCTCAGAATTGACTCAACCGAGGAAAGAAACAGAAAAGGAGAAGTTCTGCAGCTACTTGGGATGAAACTGATGAAGATGATAAAAGCACTGGCAGTGAGAGTTAAAAGAAAATCTAGGCCTTCAAGGAGAAACAACTGACAGTGATGATGATGAGCCAAGCGAGGTATCAAAATTTATTCACTCAGAATTACTTATATATTTTCATGAGGTAAATGGCTGTTTTGAAAGACTTAGGGAGAAGTACGCTAAAATTGAATCGCAAAATGATAGTTTGATAGAATCAAATAAACAGCTTGATCAACTGGTTAAAAACTATCGAACAAGTGCCCTAAGTGTGATAAGTGTCCATCATTCGGAGAAGAAATTAAAAAATCAAAAATCAAAATTAATTCACTTGAAAATGAAAATTCTGATTTTGAAAGAAAGTAAAAATACTAGGAGAGAAAATTCTGTTAAAGAGTGCACTCAATTATTGAATGAAAATGAATCTCTCAAAACACAAATCCAACAATTGTCTACAACTTTAGGAATTTTTTCCAAAGGAGAAAGATCGTTAAATATGCTATTAGGAAAACAAACTGCTAATACTGTAAGACAAGCACTTGGGTATAATCAATCTGAACATATTAGAAGCAAAAATAATCAAGTCAATTCAAAGTGCACAATTTGTAGAAAAACTGGACACAATCACAATAATTACTGGTATAGACCCAAACGCGTGAAAACCATATCAATTTGGATTCCTAAAGGCATGAATATAAAATCCCTTAAAGTCAAACAAATCTGGGTGCCAAGAGGAACAAATATAAATTGTCTTGGGTCTACACAAACTTATTTTTCAAAATATTTTTCCACTAACAACCATGGGCCTATAAAAACAAATAGGTCACAAAAAACCTTTTCTCGTGTAGATGTGGTGGCAGAGTAAGGAATGTCAACAATATTATCTGGATTTTGGCCATTCTAGGCACACGAAGGGCAACAAATCAAAATTCCTTAGCCTAGTATAAAGGTGGCAGAGTCATAATGGGTAACAATGAAAAATTGTCGTGAAGGTAAAATAGGTAACGATATATTTATCTTGAATGATATATTAAATCTGAAAATCTGCAACATAATCTGATTTAATTCAACCATTTATGTGATAAAGAAATTAATGTTGATTTTGATTCCAATTTATTCCAAATTGTTGGCCAATTTTCTTTTTATGCCGAGAACACTATAAGTACCTCTAGAGTCTTTGAACTATTTCATACAAATTTTCTTAGACTAACTATATTGCAAAGTTAGGTGAAAAGAGATGTTGTTTTGTGTTAGCTGATGATTACTCTAGGTACATGTGGATATATTTGTTTATTTTATTAACTCTAGACCTGAAATTATGTTTATTATTTGTTTATTTGCACGGTTTCAACTCAAATCCAAAAAAATTTCATTTAAAAGCTGTAAAAAGGATTTTAAGGTATTTGTTGCACACTCCACGATCTGGTCTATGATATCTAACTAATGATAATCTTGAGACTAAGAGAAATTCAGATGCAGATTACACTGGTAACCAAGTTGATAGAAAAATTACTAGCAGAATGTGTTTTATGTAGAGAAATTTATTAGTTGCATTGCATTTTCAAAGATAATGTCTGCTTATTTTTCATTTCAAATGATTTTCAATTAGTAGACAATTTCTTTTATAAAACCCCTTCCAGAAAATAGTTTTTGTTGACCTTGTTTCAGATTAGTCATTTTAGAAAATTTGATTTTATAATTATTTTTGGATGTGATCTTAAATGACTACATTAACTAATCTGACTCCCTACTAATTATCAAAAAGATAGATAGTGACTGAAATATAAATGATGAATGTTGATATTAATCATATATTATGACCCGAGACAGTATATTTAGTAAGCTTCTTTAAAAAATTAAACAAGATTTATAATAACTTTTGATGGGTAAAAATCCATGACCATTCTCTATTTCTATCATATTTCTAACGACCACCGCGGATCAAAATCCAATATAGCATGTAAATATGCAGTATTTTATACGGGAAATTATTTGTTTTCATTTTATTTTATTTTTAGCAATAATAACATCCAAAGTATTCACTCTCATTTAAAAGTCCTCATGGTTATGCATGGGTGAATTACTTGGAATTTTTGATTATGTGCTTTCATGCTCATTTGAAAGTCCTCACGGTTATGCATGTATGAAACACATATCAAAATTGATTATTAAATAGACAAGTTGATTCTAATCCTATTTAAAAGTCCTCACAGTTATGCGTGGTTAGAATATACTTAAAATTCATTTTTTTATAAAAATTGAGAACACTACTAATCTCATTTAAAAGTTCTAGTGGTTATGCATAGTTAGTAGATATTCAAATTCCTGATATAAATATACCACAAATGGACACAACTATATGGTTTTATATGCCGATATCACTCCTATCACTCTAAAGTGGAATATGCGTCTAACAAAGTATTTATGATTTTTGTTTGATTTCTTATTGAAATTTAATATTTGTACTCGATTAGGTATTAATGTTGTGTTAATGTCTATCACTATATCTCTATTTTTCTAACAATATTATTCTTTTGCTGATAACAAAAGGAGGAGAGAAAAATTAAGGTTTTGGCATATAAAGGTCAAATATTTTACTTTATTTTCTCCATATTCCCATATGGGTTCATTTGCATATTTTTATTTATTTTCATGCATATATGAAGGGGGGCTTTGTTGCAAAGAGGGAGCATTCAAATGGGGGGGCAAATAGGGTTCATCAATGATCAAATACATTTAATAAATTCAGAATATTAAATATATGTTTGTTATCATCAAAAGAGGGAGATTGTTGAATATGCTAGTATATGATTTTTGTTTGATGATAATAAACATATATATATATATATATATATATATTCATTTAAATGTATTTGTTATTATTTTATTTTATTTTTCACATAATTAAATAAATATTAGCTGAATAAAATAAATAACACAGAATTTAAATTCAAACAAATATTTATTCAAACAAATATTTTATTATAATTTGAATAGTACAAAATTTGAGCTCTCACTATACATACAAAATTTCAATTACAATACAATTTCAAATTACAACATGATTTTTCACTATACAATTGTTACATACATTTGCACTTCACTACATATCACTCGTTCACTCGTATTTGATCTTCAACTCTATTCCAGCTTGAATCCACCATCTGAATTATCTACAAAATGAACACTGACACGGTAAAATTGAAAAGAAATATTTTTGCAGTGTAAAATAAAATGTATGTTTTTGAAAATATTATTTGCCTCAATTATTTGGGTTGTTCGTCATCATTTATTTTGAATTCATCTTACACGAACAACTTGTGACATGCACAATGTATCATTGTATATGCCACAAGGCCGTGCACATTGATATACACTTGATAAAACTGTAGGGACAGGTGAGCACAAGGTCAAACCCGAGCCGAGGCTGGTTCAACTCAGGGGTAATATAAATACATCACAAAATTGTTGAGTATAAGTTCTCATGCAACAAGAATCCAAAACCAACATAAAACAAGTCTTGACCAAAAATTCAATGTGTAAACTTGAAAACAACTCAACCATTCAAACTCAAGGCAAGAGCAACAGACATGGGCATGCATATCACAAGTGCAGACTTCAATTTTAACATTTCAAGTGAGTGTGAGGAAAACCAGTGAAACAGAAGTTCGACAACTCAATGCAAACAAAGCAGTATCAAGGCAACAAGAAGGTCGCAAGCACAAGCAAATGAATAGCCATGGGACATCAAGTACAAATCAGTAATGACTCGAAACAGACAAGAGGCAGTCAAGTGCATAAGGACACAAACCACACAGTGCACCTTACCAGTCCAGAATGAATGCAACAAAATAAAATGAACCAGTCAACAAAGTACATTGAAGTCATGAACGAGTAAGCCAGACATCAGAGGCATGCACAAGACAACAAACTACATGGTGCAACAGACCCAAGCATACATATATGGATATATATACACATATGCATACATACATGTATAAATATATATGCCATGCACAAGAATCAAAAGGCTAAACCAAACAATGATTATTCTTACTTAGATTGTGAGTGAATATAGAAACATCATGGATTGTTATGGAGAGGCAGACAAAAGATATATCAATTAGTCTGCAAAAATGGTCGAGGCACTCAGTGTTGGTGTGCCATGGATCATGTGCCAACAATTTGATGCTCCTCGGCCCATGATAAACACATGTAATGGTTTCTACTGCAACGATTTCAAACCAAATTGGACATGATAACAAAGTCAACCTGAAAGCACTTTCAAAAAGAAAGTGTCAAGCAAAACAACACACTTGAACCAGACTTGTACGCAAGACATGAACTAAACAAGTTCACAATAAATCGGTTGTAAAGCAAGGACAATATATAAACATTGACCAAAGCAGACTCGAAAATACAAAACAACCACCAACATTGACCATATATAAACCATGAACAATATAACTAGACGATGGAAAATCACATGAATATGTACACCGCCACTTATGAGAACAATGTACACATGACAGCAGTGAAAGGAGACCACTAGACCACACACAAATGCCTCAACACAGCATACAAATATACATGCATGGTCACACATGTATATACACAGTGAAAAATGTATGCAGTAGAGGAGACAGCAATGGTGTGGTGAAACAAGACTATAGTTTAGAAGTGAACACACACAAAACTTCAAAAAAAATTGAACCAGACATGTGTATATGCAACTACACACAATACAACAACAAAAACAGTGACAGTGATCAAGTGATGACTTCAAGAGGAACAAGTGTAGGCGTACGACAATCAAACATGAAAAACATGAAGCAGTTTACAGCCTTACAAAAACAGTGCAAGTATCAGTGTGAACATTGGTCAAGAACAAAGGAAGTCACAACCGAACATATTATCACGATCTTAAATGTCGAAGCCATAAGAACTGACCAAAGCTGTTCATAAAAATTCGAATTACAATAATTAAGTCAAGGCCGAGATGAACAAATTCAATAAGAGTCAAAAGCGTGATGAACAACCATCACAGATCCAAAAAAAAAAAGGCAAGCCGTAGCGACCAAGAAAGCATAACAAAAAAGTATTCGAATTGAACCAGTCAGTATAAATCAACATCGTCCAAGCATAAAGCAACGCGAGGGATAAATTCATGAAGAATTCAAAAGGAAATATACGAACGAAAATATAGTGTGTTCGATCCCTATATAGCCCAAAATCATTATCGGCAGTAAAACAACAGATTCGAGTTCAAGCATATCACAGAGCCAAGTATAAAAATTAAATCTCAAATCAATAACTCGAATCAAGTCCAACATAAGCAAATTGGAAAAGCAAAATCACATACCACTTTTATCATTCGAAATCGACGCATTGGAGCAGCCATATGAAAATCAAAGCCACGAGTTGATTGACGAAGCAAACTGAAGAAAGATCATTGTTCAATCAAACAGTTTGAATCGGCGGCTTTAAATTCCACAAAGCCCTAAATTTTTTTAAAGAGGAAGGACTGTTCTCGAGCAAAGGCAGTCATTAATTTCACGAAGTAAAGGATACGGGCCAAAAAATATTAAGGGAGTCATTTGTCTTGTGATATAAATTAATGTGGCCGGTCTTTATAAATGTTATTTGGGCTTAAATTTTATATTGGGTTTTTAATTGTTTTTATTTTGTATTTTTATTTTAAAATTCGTCGTGTGACTAGCGGACAAACTACGGTGGTGTAGTAAGAGAATTCGCAACTTAGTGGTTGAGTTGTGGCAGGGTTTTGAGCGTAGAGTTAGGGTAGTCGATAGCGGGTATTGTGAGTTTAGGTGTGTAAGCGTCTGACTAATTAACCTCTAGTAGAAACCTTGGGGACAGCATGTAGGCAGGGTTTTGCCGAAGCTGGGTAAATCTACGATGTTCTATTTCTGCATTTTATTATTCTGCTATTATCTGTGCTGCAATTGTTATATATATTTCCGGCCTTTATAAATGTTCATTTATAACTTTTCAATCTATTTTTAATATCGACTTCAACTCCTTTTTATATTTTTTCCCGACCATCATTTATAAATTTCTTTTTATAAAATTCATTCTTAAAATCCCCTTTTAAAAATTCATAAAAGCTAAGTATATCCAAAATCAAATATATTTTTTTCAGCTCAATTTCTTAAAAATAATCCCAATTCCAATATAAATATTTTTATATCAAAAATTCCCTTTTTCCTTCAATTTTAAAAATATATTTATGGTATTTAAAATATCAAAATTCAGGCCAATGCCACAATAGCATCCCATAATTCCAAACACTACAATAATCTATAGTAGATTATTCTACACAATCCATATATCACAATATATGAAATTACATTCAACATTTTGAGGAATCCAGTTGGATCGCTCCAACCTGTTTTCCTGCATCTACAGATGTTAATACAACATAAGAGTACCAATCCCACTTCGAGAGGGATATCGCGGTATATAGGGTTATCCGCCATTATGCGGGCGCACAGGTTCTCATCGGCTATAATGTGTGAGAATATCACTCCAAATACTAGTATATATATTATTAATATATTTAACATTCAAAAAATAAAAGTTTATAAATACAACCGGCATTCAATAATTTATTTAACTGTTTAAAATAAATTTGTGTAATCCGAAAGAGTAAGAATTTTCTCACCTTGATTTTTCAAATTTGTTAATCGTTCCAATCCTAGATTTATTCCATTTCATAGTGTTTTGTTGCTACGATCCAACGTGACTTGATTTTTTCTGAAGTTTTGGGCCTCGCACGAATAAATTTATGACGTATATAAGTAGATGATTTTTTTCTTTTCTGTAATTAAACTAATTACCCATTAATCAAATAAAATTAATCGCCTTTTATAATCTTAATAAGAAACTATATTACCTTAATTAATATGCCAATCACTTCCAGCACGCTACAGAACATCTTCGGGCCTCAACCAAAAATCCATCATCACCGCAACATCACTGCCCGACTCGCGATCACCGCGGCCCCCTCCTTCTTTGCCACAATCGAACGATCCAGGTCGACACCGCAGGCCATTGCCATTCACACAGTTACGTCCTTCCATGCTCCGGTCCCTACCCAATCGCCTCAACAAAACATCGCAACTTCCCTCGGCAACCATCATGACTTTGAAAACAACTTCGTGACCATTGCCATTGTTCACCACCCCTTCCCAGGTCGTACGGCTTCAACATCTCCACGCTGCTGCACATGCAAGCTCCTCCCTATCCCTACCACACGTTGTGCCACCTCCTCCATCACCGGCATCGCCTCCCTCGCATGCGCACGAGTGCGCGATGTTATTTTTTTATCTATCCGTTCGATTTCGTTTTAAGGAAGAAAGTGGAACGAATATGCGATCTTTCTTTTAAATGAAGGAAAGGGCTTTCGACTTTTGGTTAGAGAGGAAGAATGACGATGTCGTTCGTTTTTTTGTTAACGAACAAATTTCTTTCATGATTTTTTTTGAATTGAAGGAAAAGAAAGGAGGGGAAGACGTGATTTATGAATGAAGGGTTTCGTGTTAGGAAAGGTATATAGTGATTTGAAAAGGAAGAATAACAGCTGACGTGAATTAAAAAGGTCAAGTCAATTATACATACATACATATACATACATACATACATATATATATTCAAACCGTCTCGATTTAGTAACTTAAAATCTCTAACTCCTATCGAGGTGTGCCACTAGACTTTTATAATGTTATACCCCTATTTTGAACACAATGAAAAATGTTTTGAGTCCTAATTCGATCATATGGAGAAAATAGCTTTTTGGACCCAATTATTTTATTGAATTTCGATATTACTTTTAATGCGTTTATATTCTGCATGATCAAATGATTACCTCAAACGCTAAGAAATTTGAAATCCGACAATAATACACTATTACGAATCCAATGGATCTAGTTTTGTCGAATTCTGAGACTGTGCCCTGGATCACTATTTTAACGTGTCGATTAAATCGACGATTTCAAAATTTTACGAAATCATTTGAAATTTCAGTTTTAAAATTTTTCTAACTGAATTATAACTCCAAATCAAATTTTTAAAATCATTTAAATAATCACAATTAACCGTCGAAAATTCTGGGTCGTTACATTCCTCTCCCCTTAAAAGAATTTCGTCCCCGAAATTGCTAAGGTAAGATGAACTATCCAAACCCATTAACGTTTCAAAACTTATTAGCAAAAATTCGATATTTCACTTTTCTAAAACTTTAGTTTCGATCAAACAATAAGTTATAAATTCTGTTTCCAAAATTCTTTATTCCAATAACAATTCGAAAACAAATTGTCGTTAACAAAAATTTTCAATTTTTTTAATGCCCTAAATTTTCAATTTTTTGGCAGGGTCTCCTTTGTACTAAGGACCTTTTGCAATATAATAAGAGAGATAAATATATATACATCGATCCACACGGTCGAAGGACAATATATATATATATATATATATATATATATATATATATATATATATATATATAATTCGCTGTATTTAATCTAAAAATGCAACTTATTGAGCGTTTTTAAGCATTATTAAGCAAGCAAAGTTTACTTCATACGCAATTACGCAACCCAAATCTAGCCCGATAGCCTTCGGGTATGTGTACTTACTCAATTTAAACCACTTAAGTACCAAAACAGCAAATTCAATAACATTTCACTTATATTTAAATAATGACAACCCATAAACTTCATAACTCCATCATTTCACACATTTACTATAAGAAATTTAAGGTTCCGATACTGGTTTAATTACTTCCACTCGATCCATATATCATTTTATTCAATTCAATAGTTTACAACACAATTTTCTTGCATTCACTTCGTAGCTATACATTATATTTATATCCATTCCAAAATATTCCTAAACCAATTTATACACTTTATATTAATTCATTGAATTTTATTTACTTTCATTTGTGTGGAACAACAATTTTCTATACAAATTCGATGCTATTTATTCATTAAAAAAACATTCCAGTTTATAGCTATTTTAAAATGATTCCAAGTCAATTTAAATTTAATTTTATTCTATTTCATATTTTTTCACAATCAATTCACCTACATTTCATTCATATTCACTTTCATTACATTCTAATTCATTTTATTATGCACGGAACCATTTTCGCTACTTCATTAAATACCATTTCACAAATTTATTTGAGTCAGCTTCCATTCAAATATTAACATAAGTTAGTTTGTTTAATTTCAATTATTTCAACCATGTAACTTAAGTTTATTTCATTTCAACCAGCTTCCATTTCGTTTACTAATTAATTAATTAATTAGTTCATTCATTTAATCCATTTCAAATTTTAATTTCAAGCTCGAATTTCTTTAAACAACACCTATGGCCATATTCAATTTATTTTTTTCATACATTGAATTTATTTATAACTTAAATCATCACTATTTTAGACCATTTCCATTTCGTTCGACAATATTTCCAGTTATATTCTATTCGCTTACATTTTGTCGAATTTTATGTATAACTCAACATATGATTTTTATTTCAAAAATTACTCCATTAAATTCACTTGAGTTCAATTTATTTTAAAATCCAAGTTTGGATTAATATCTTCGCTTTAAAATATTACACCATTTTTATTTTGGGTTTTCTATTCCACTTTTCAATTTTATAAGTCACACAACTTAATTTTCACATTTCCATCAATTCTATACTCGAACATATTCACATTTTATTTTTAACTCGGGATTATACATTTATTTATAGCCTAAGTATATTCTTATTCAATTTATTTCAATTTTTATAAGCTATTCCAATTTATTTATTCACAATCCCAATTTTCACTTAATTTTTATTTCATTCAAAATTTTATAACTTATGGTATTATAATATTTCACAATTCAAATTTATATTCAATTCAGTTGGTCATTATTTTAATTTCAATAAAAAATTTATTTAACCTTCCTTAAGTTAAAATTTAAATTCATACAATTCACTTTTCTTATCTCAAGTAAACTTCATTCAACTAATTAACATTCAATCCATTTATTTGATTCATTATTCCCTTTATTATCACAATCAATTAATTTTTCTAAAATTTTAATTTATTCAACTTAAGTTAAATTCCATTTTTGCCTTCTTACTTTGAGTTCTAATTCCAAAATTTGATTTTCACACTTCTTTCCTTAGAAATATCATCTTCCACTTAATAGTTTTTTTAAAAAAATTCCTGATATTCTCTAGAACTTTTAAATAAGGATTTCTAGTATTCAAACACCCAGTATCTATTACAAACTACTTTGAAATCAAATACACACACATACACACTCTCTCTCTGGTTTAACAAACCACTCTCTTCAAATTTCAAAATCTACCTGATTTTATCCAAAACAATTGCCTCGGAATTAACAAAACAACACTCGATTTCACCAAAATCTCCATATCTATTTACCATGGTAGCAACCCATTACCAAGAAATTTGAAAATGAATACTGAAGATGTTGCGATCATCATCGGAATTATTTTCCAATGAACGAAGTTAGTTCAGTGCTATATCACTTCCAAAATCCGTTTAAAACCATTTTTCTATTCAAAAATATCTCCAAAATAATAATACTATTATTTACTTTAGGAAATCATTTCCAAAAATCTCCACTGTTTAATTTTCCGAATTTCGGTTTGAATCCATTTTTAGTTTTCAACTTATTTGTATAACTCACTTATACAATCTAATTTGGTTTCCATAAACTATTTCAAATTTTATAGTCTTATTTTGGTTATAACATCCAAACACTTCAATTTATAATATAATAATTTCTAGAAAATTATTCCTTTTATATCAAAATATAATTTGGGTAAAATTATTTCATTTACCCGCTTCAAAACCATACCGTGCCAATTTATCACGTTTAAGTGTTTATAAACTCCTATCGATTTAAGTGGCGTCCCACTATTCGATCAGAATTTATATACCACTCGACCAATAAATCAACACAATATAAACCATTTTATATTCACTAACAAATATGCGCTCATATCTATTAATACACTCAACTCATTTTAGGGTACTATTGATCCTATCTCTAATGAGTAATCCCCACAAGAGCCAAGGTTCTCGCTTAACCTTCAGCTCTGATACCAACTGTAGCGACCCGCAGTTCCGTACCCTTTGAGTTGATAATAATTTACTCTTGCTCAACCCAAATTGTACGAAGGAGCGAATAACTAGGGTAAAGAAGAAAAGACAAAAGAAGAAAAAGAAATAATAACACAGAATCTCACAATCGCATCGAAACAATATATAATAACAAATTTTTATAAAAGGGGAAACTGTATCTGTTAATATACATACAATCATCAAGTATAACAATTTAATACATCAAAATGGACAGTTATAATAAATTGTCCTCACACAGTGGAAATATAAACCAAGTATAGAAATACGTCCAAAATTCTCCAGCTCGTCTCTTGAGCTCCATAGCTTCCTATCCTGAATCTGTAATACTCGGTCTAACCCGAGCATTATAATACAATAACATCCGAGTCAGTCTAGAGAATCAACGTGAGAAAGCAGACTCAATTTGAATTATTAAAGCTATCAAAATCCTTTGAAAAACAAAGGTATCTCGTAAGACCACGTCACGCATAAACACGATGGGCTTTTACCTTACGATAACCAAATTATTTTTATCAAAATCGTCTGATATTATAATAATTTCTAAACCAAGTAAATAGCAAATAGCTAAAATGTTTGCATCTCACGTTTCATCACAGTTGTGCACAATCAAAACTATACGGCGCTTATTGGAGGATGGATTCCGTATAATGAATGGGCCACTGGGGTAGTGCCCATCATAGTACACTTCTAGAATAATGTAACAAGGACCTCGTCGGGATCCCCTGCTATGCAAGACCAGCCTACCCCTAACCTGGATATGCCGAATATGTTATCACCCCGGGTATTCCGACCCTTACAATCGAGCGCTCCTTCTTTCATGCACAACTATATCCATAATATATAGGTTTCCAAAGGCATCTATAAAAGTGATAACATAACCTAATTGGGTGCGACCAACTTAGCCTTGCTGCATCTCCCATGTTTTAGTCATTCTCGATTGATGAGGCTCGAGGCTAAGCGTTACCTTTCAAGATACAATTTCACTTAGAATGCTCATCGTCTTTCAATGGAGATGTTCTAATAGCATTCGTCCATACAAGTTGTCCTGGGTCTGGACAAACCGAATCACGGTCTTCATCATCTTCACGGTATTCATTCGTAACATTCTAACTGGAATGAAGTGGTTTTCGGATAATTAAATCCGATCCCTGTCTCTTCGAAATGATTAACGAGATTGGCCAATATTGATAATCGGTTATTTAACTATCAATAAACATCCTTAAGTAGTCACAAGGCCTTATTATAAAAAAAATTCCTAAAATATCTATTTCCAAAATATCTTTATAAGATATATCGATTCCTTCCAACATTTGAAAACAATTTCAAATACTCGTAACCGGATATTTCCAAACCATCTCAATGCTTAGAAATATCTCCAAATTTCCATTTTTTTATACATAGGAAACTATTATAAGTCTTATTTTCCAAAACATCTCAATCTTAACTCTTCAGAGAACATTTCATAACTTATCCCAAAGTCTCCGGAATCACTAATAAATTTCCCTTCCTCAAAATCACATCCTTTTATAAGCCCCTTTTTCGAATTTCGAGGGAATTTGTAAAATAAAATTTACAATCGCCTAAAAACTCTATATATAAATAAAATAAGTATTTAAAGAATAATATTTATTTTTAAAACGTGTTCAAGCAATTATTTAAATATCGAAACACTTTAATAAACATCAATAACTCTTTTTTTAGATAAATAATAAATTTTCAAAGCTGGTTTTAAAAGTTAGAATTTACTAAAATGAATATTTAATATTTGAAAATCTACTTACCTAAGTATTTCAATACTAACTAGTTTAAAATTTTATAGTTTTAAATAATAAAAATTTCCTTTTGAAAATAACTTCTTAAAATTTTAAATATATTTTTAAAACCTCAACAACCAATTCAAATTATAAATTCCTCTCGAATCACATCACACCACTTCCATTCCGATCTCCTTAACCATTTTCGTCTTTCAAAAATAGTATCTACTATTTTCTCACCCTATTTCCATATCTTAATATAAATTCACTCTATGAATTTTATATTCCCAATTTAGTAACTGAAGTTGCTTACTTTATTTATAAACATCGTTTATAAATTTTTATACTCCTTTGCATTTTACTTGTTTATAAAAGCAATCTTATTTATAAAATTCCATTCTATAAATCCATTTCTTTATAAATCTCATTTATAACTTTTCAATCTTTTTTAATATCGACTTCAACTCCTTTTTATATTTTTTTCCGGAGTATCATTTATAAGTTTCTTTTTATAAAATTCATTCTTAAAATCCCCTTTTAAAAATTCATAAAAGTTAAGTATATCCAAAATCAAAATATTTTTTCAACTTATTTTCTTTAAAATAATCCCAATTCCAATATAAATATTTTTATATCGAAAATTCCCTTTTTCCTTCAATTTTAGAAATATATTTATGGTATTTCAAAAATCAAAATTCAAACCAGTGCTACAATAGCAACCCATAATTCCAAACACTACAATAATCTATAATAGAGTATTCTACACAATCCATATATCACAATATATGAAAATACATTCAACATATTGAGGAATTAAGTTAGACCCCTCCAACCTGTTTTCCTGCATCCAATGATGTTAATACAACATAAGAATACCAATCCCGCTTCAAGGGGGATATCGCGGTATATAGAGTCATTCGCTATTATGCGGGGCGCATAGTGTCTCATCCGCTATAATGTGAGGGAATATCACTTCAAATACCAGTATATATGTTACTATATATGTTTAACATTCAAATGATAAAATTTTATAAATACAACTAGCATTCAACAATTTATTTAACTGTTTAAAATAAATTTGAGTAATCTAAAAGAGTGAGAATTTTCTCATCTTGATTTTTCGAATTTGTTAATCATTTCAATCCCAGATTTATTCCATTTCATAGTGTTTTGCTGCTACGATCCAAAGTGACTTATTTTTTCCAAAATTTTAGACCACGCACGAATAAATTTACGACGTATACAAGTAGATGATTTTTTTCTTTTCTGTAATTAAACTAACTACCCATTATTCAAAATGAATTTTAAATTAATCACCTTTTATAATCTTAATTAAAAGCTAGATTACCTTAATTAATATGGTAATCACTTCCAGCACCCTACAGAACATCTTTGGGCCTCGACCAAAATCCATCATCACTGCACCGTCACTGCCCCACTCGCTATCACCATGACCCCTTCCTCCTTTTCCATACTCGAATGATCCAGGTCGACACTTCAGGCCATTGCCATTCACTTAGTTATGTCCTTCTATGCTCTGGTCTCCACCAAATCGCCTCAATAAAACATCACGACTTTGAAAACAACTTCGTGACCTTCGCCATCATTCGCCACCCCTCCCAAGGTCGCACGGCTCTAATATCTCCACGTTGCCGTGCACGCAAGCTCCTCCCCATCCCTGCCATACGCTGTACCACCTTCCTCCATCACTGCATCGCCTTCCTCGCACGCGCGCTATGTTATTTTTTTAATTGATCTGTTCGATTTCGTTTTAAGGAAGAAAGGGGAACGAATGCGCGATTTTCTTTTTGAAATGAAGTAAAGGACTTTTGACTTTTGGTTAGAGAGGAAGAACGGCAATGTCGTTCATTTTAGTTTTATTAACGAACAAATTTATTTCATGAATTTTTTTTCGAACTAAAGGGAAAGGAGGGGAAGACGTGATTTATGAATGAAGCGTTGCGTGTTAGGATAGGTGCACAGTGATTTGAAAA
The DNA here is from genome assembly GCA_030765085.1 of Allium cepa. Taxonomy (NCBI): domain Eukaryota; kingdom Viridiplantae; phylum Streptophyta; class Magnoliopsida; order Asparagales; family Amaryllidaceae; genus Allium; species Allium cepa. Next base: position 860,663,482 of record CM060940.1, read on the forward strand.
GGAAGAATAATAACTGACGTGAGTTAAAAAGGTTAAGTTAATTATACATATGAGCCTAATGGCACGCGCTTCGCGCGTGAATTATTGTTCTTATAAATTGTATATATTTTTTAATCAGTTAAAAAATTAATTTTTTATTTCAAGTGATACTAAGATTTGTATATTTGTAGAGAGGTATTTTGAATTTTAAAGAATGTTTAATTTTATATCCTAATTTTAGAAGCGTTTTGAATTTGTAAATTATGTTTAATTATTAGACCCTATTTTTAGGAGCGTATGAATTTTTATTTCTATTATTAATTACTAAAGAATGGATCTAATTTTATATTGGTTTAAATTTTTATTTCTATTATTAATCAGTAAAAATGACTTTGGAAAAAGGTTTATTCATAAGATCCTATTAATAAGTGATAATAAGGTAAGTACGTTTTGAATTGTTAAAAAAAATTAACCGTTAGATCCTATTTTTAAGCAATAGTATTATTTAATAATATTTGAAGAGGGGCATTTTTGGTAGTTCACATTGATACCAAAGACACCAAAGTTATTTCAACTATTATTAAAGATATATATTTCAATTTTCAAATCGTCTCGATTTCGTAACTTAAAATCTCGAACTCTTATTGAGGCATGCTACAAAGCATTTATAATGTTATACCCCTATTTCGAATGCAATGGAAAAGGTTTCGAGTCCTAATTCGATCGTATGGAGAAGAAAGCTTTTTGGACCCAATTATTATATTGAATTTCAATAATTATTCAACACGTTTATATTCCGAACGATCAAATGACAACTCCAAATGCTATGAAATTTGGAATTCGATAATAATACACTATTACGGATCCAATGGATCTAGTTTCGTCAAATTGTAAGACTATGCCGCGGATCGCTATTTTAATGAGTCGATTAAATCAATGATTTCGAAATTTTACGAAATCATTTGAATTTCACTTTTAAAAACTTTCTAACTCAATTATAACTCCGAATCAAATATTTAAAACCATTTAAATATTCACAATTAACCGTCGAAAAATCCGGGTCGTTACACAACCCATAGAATATATTTTGAAGGATGGGTACAATGTGGGAATGGTTAGAGGACGTATTTCCTCATGCATGATCAACACTGACAAGGGCAGTAGATATTCAAGGAATGGTATTAGTTTCAAGATATTAGCCTTAGTCGATATTTATATGTATTCTATTATACTTTATTATTCCACTATGAGTTTTAATCAATGGTTCTTTGATTTATTTATGTTATTTCAAAATACCAACACCAACGATCTACACCTTGATGAACTTTGGTTTTTCGATTAGTTAAAAAATAAAATCTGTTAAGGTGCGGGTTGTTACATAGAGAGAAAGCATCGAGGGGATATTCAGTTTAAGTAACCAAATATTAAGATGCTAGAAGAGCAATTTCAGACACCTTAATTAAAAATTATGAGCTGGCTAGAAAGAAATCTTTGCTTCAAGCCACTATTAACACTCAAGCTCTCGGTATTGAAACCTCCAAGCCAATGTGAAATAGGAAAGTGGAGATAAAGACGAGGCTCTTATAGAGGAAGAAAAATTATATTTATAGTCCTCAATTTTAAAGGCACTCGGAAGACCCTTAAGGATAAGATTGCAGAGCTCGAAGCTCGTGCCCTCATGGCTGAATAAGAAAAGAATGAGTTAGAAGAGAACATCAAAGTTAATTTGATTCCTTACCATGTCAATACCATTAATGTTAGTACCCAAGGAATTTATTTTAATGACAATAAACATATATATGTTTTACTAATGTTTTCTCTAGTTACATAGTATATTGGAAAGATATTAGAAATATTTAACAAATCTACAAAAAGCGCCAACTAAACAAAAGCTTGAAGAACTGATCGGTATAAAAAATTCGAGTATTAAATCCTTCCTCAAATTACAAACAGGAAAACCAATAAATGGAATATTTATAAGGCTAGAAAAATACGTAAAATAGTTAGTAAAAAGATTCACCATGTCAAACACGAATGCTAAACCAACTCCAAAGGCACCCAGAGTAAACTTAAGTAAAGAAGATAAATCTAAATAAGTAGATCAAAAAATATATAGAGGCATGATAGGATCATTACTATATATAACCGCTAGTAAACCAAATATAACGTGTAGAGTATATCACTGTTCTAGGTATCAATCAAATCCAAAAGACACATATCATAGGGAATTAAAATGTATCTTAAGACATATTAACAATACTTTGGACAGGGGCATTTCTATCCTAAGGAAGACTCGTTTGATTTAATATCATATAGTGATGCAGATTATGTTAGCTGAAAACATGGTAGAAAGAGTACAAGTGGAACCTATCACTTATTAGGACATTCCCTTGTATCCTTGTTCAGTAAAAAGTAGAAATTTTTCCTTATTCACTACAGAAGCAGAATATATATGGGCAACACTAGCTTACTCTCAAATAATCTATATGCAACAAACATTAAAGGATATAGATATAAGACACCATGCACAGAGAATATCCTTAGCACTTATTAACATGGAAAATCAAATAGCTGATATATTAACAAAAAAATAATTCAAAATAGTTTTATTAAACTGAGAAGAGAATTAGGAATCGGCTCATTTTCTAAAATATAATATTGATTTTGATTTTTCTTGTGTTGTTTTTAGTTATGTTGTTTGTGTTTTTATTCCTTAAATTGATTAAATGTCCTTGTATCATTATTGTAAATACACATACGTGCGCGCGCGTGTGTTTGTGTGTCTATATAAATATATTAAAAAAACTAATGATTTATCTATTTTTGATGACTTTACAAAATGAAACTTCACTCATATAAAGATAAACATATAACTCCTTATATATAATATATAATAATCATATATGCAAATGTCCATCACTTAGAGTTGAAACATGATAACTCCCTATATATTATTCATTGATACAACTTATTCACTCATTTTTGCCAATGAGAAAGGGTAGAAGTTGTATAAAATATAATAGGCCAAAAGATAGTGGTATTTGTATAACACATATTCAGAGGGAGTTAGAGGGAGTTTTACTTAAACATCATTATATTTTATAACAAAATATTTAATAGTTGTCATCATCAGAAAGGGGAAGACTATTAGTATATTGTGTAGGATATCAGAATTATATAACAGGTTTACGCAAAGTATTGATTAAATAAAATCTTAAAGAACTTATAAGTATAAAGAATTTAAGAATTGATCAAGATATTTTTGAAGGCTCATGAGTTTTGAAGAATTCAATAATAAAAGCATGGAGAGCTCAAGAAATATGTGTCGGTTTTATTGAGTCTAGTTTATATGTTAAAGACCTTAGTAGTACCGTATCTTTGGCTATCTTTACTTTGAAAATTATTATTTAAGCATTTATAAGAGAATAGTATTTAACTTATATAATAAAACCAATTTTGATAAAATCTTCATGTAGCGACCCGCCATTCCATACCCTTTGAGTTAACAATAATTCACACTTGGCCAATCCAAATTGTACAAAAGGATGAATAACTAGGGGCAAATAAGAAATAAGATAGAAGAAGAATAGAAACAACAATACACAGAATCTCACAATCATAGCGGAAAAATATATAATAGATAACAACATATCTTTATAAAAAAAGAACTATAACTATTTTTATACATATTACCATCAGAGTATAACAATCAAAAATAAATCTAGACAGGTATAATAAATTTTCCTCATAATACCAAACATTCATTTTAACACACATAATGGAATATAAATCAAATACGTGTTATATCCTGAGTCTCCTCAGCTCGTCTTCCGAGCTCCATAACATTCTAACCTGAATCTGTAATACTCAGTCTGACCCAAACATTATAATAAAATAACATCCGAGTCGGTTTGGAAAACCAACGTGATAAAACTAATTTGAATTACTACTATTTTCAAAATCCTTTGTAAAACAAAGCTATCTCATAAAATCACATCACACATAAAAATGACGGTTTTTTACCTTACAATAACCAAAACATTTTATATCAAAATCCTCTGATATTATAATAGTGTCTATAGAAAGTAAATTAGAAAATAGTTGAAATGCTTGCATCTCATGTTTCAGCATAGTTGGTATACAATTAAAACCGTACAGGCACGTAGTGGATATTGGATACAATGACTGGGCTACTGGGGTATCGTCTGCCATAGCACACCTCTAGAAAAATGTACCAAGACCTTACCTAATGATCCCTACCAAAACAGGACCGGCCTGCTTCTTACTGGATAGTACTGAATATGTTATCACCCTGGGTGTTCCCACCCTAATCGAACGCTCTCTTTTCCATGCACAACCGTATCCATCATTTATAATATATATATCTAAGGGTATCTAGAAAAGTGATAACATACCCTACTTGGGTGTGACCCACATAGCCCTACCGCATCTCCTATGTTCTAGTCATTCTTGATTGATGAGACTTGAGGTTATGCTTTACCTTTTGAATAACATTCATACTTGAAATGCTAACACTGCCTTCCAGAACGCGATGAAATGATCGAATTCATCCATACAATTTTTTCAAGGTCTGAACAAACTGAATCTCCTTCAAGATAACCATCTCCATCATCTTCGAGATATCATAATTCATTGCACAAACAAGATCAAAGTGGTTTTCGAATAATTAAATCTGATCCCTGTCTCTTCGAAACGATCAACGAATTTGACTAGAATTGATAATCGTTTATTTAGCTATCAATTAACATCTATGAGGAGTCACTAGGCCCTATTTTATAAATCTTCAAATTATTCATTCAAAAAATCTTTACAAAGATATATATTTAAATCTCCTCCAGTATATTCAATAATTGAAAACAATTCAAATTCTTATATACATAATAGGATATTTAAATCCATATCAACATGCAGAATATTTCTTTAAATCCCATTTTTAATTCAACCTTTTGAGAGATATTTCTATAATAATAATCTCGTAGTTAAATATTTCAAATTCTTCTAGTTTAATACTTAGAAAATATTTATAAGTATTTTTTTTTCTAAAATCACTTTATTCCCAATACTTAGGAAATATTCCCTTATTTTATACTTCTAAAAATCCTTATAATCCACTTGAAATTTCCTTAACGCATTTATAACGGATTCTATAAGTTTCCGGAATTCATTAACTAATCCCCTTTAAAATTTCCAAAATCGATTACACACGTCTATAATCTCAACCACCCATTTCTAACTTCCTTTTTGTGAATTTAAATTCATTTCTGAAGATCTCTATATTTAAATACTTTGGAAATTTCCTTAAGTTCCCAGAATTTCAACTATAAGATTTCTTTTATAAAAATCATATCCGTTAAATAAACTTTGTTTACAAATCTCGATAGGATTTATAAATAAATTTCAATCATTTCAAAACTACATATATATTTATATAATAAGTATTTTTAAATAATAATTCATTTTCAAAACATATTTAAGTAATTATTTAAAATATTAAAACACTTTATATAACATCGATAATAAATTTCCAATTCATTTTTAAATAAACTAATTGATTTACAAGGCTGGTTATAAAAAATAAATTTTAATTCAATAAATATTAAATACTTCAAAAAACTAACTTTGAGAATATTTTAATCTAAATAATAGTTTTTAAGCTACATAGTATAATAAATAAAAATCGCATTTAAAGCAATTTTAATTTCTTGACAAAAATCTATTTTAAAAATCCAATATTGCCAATTTCAATTTATAAATCTCTCTCGACTCATATCACATCGACTACGTTTCCAATTTAATAATCATTTCCACATTTCAAAATAGAATCCACTATTATTCCAAAACCTGATTCCCATATCTCGATATAAATTAACACTGTAAATTTATATTCCAATTTATCAAATGATATCATTTTCCTTTATTTATAAACGTCGTTTACAAATTTACAAACTTCCTTGAGATTCACTTCTTTACAAAACAAATCTCTTTTATAAAATTTCATTTTATGAATCCATTTCTTATGAATCCCATTTATTTTACAGATCAACTTTTAAATATTGATTTCAACTTCTTTTCAAAATTTCAGAAATATCATTTTTAAAGTCCATTATTAAAATCCTTTATATAAATTATTTTAAAATTTCTATTTTAAACATTTTTTGAATACATAAGTACAAACCCCAATATCAAATCATTTATTTTATCCAAATCAATTTTCTTTAAAATAATCCAAATTTCGATATAAATATTTTTGTATCCAAAATCTCCTTTTAATTCCTTCAAATTTAAAACTAATATTTATGGTATTTAAAATACCAAAATTCAGACCAGTGCTACTATAGAATCCAATAATCAAATCAAAACAAAAAACTATAACAGATTATTCAATTTCATCATACATTACTATATATGATAAACAATCAATATATATTTGAGGAATCCAGTTGGATCCCTTCAACCTATTTCCCTGCATCCACAGATGTTATATAATGTAAAATACTAATCCCACTTCGAGGCGGGATATCGCAGTAATATAGGGTTATCCGCTGTTATGCGGGGCACATAGGGTTTCATCCGCTTCAACCGGTAGAAAATATATCCAACTACTAATATATATACAACTATATATATATATATATATTATAACATCCAAACTAATAATAATTAATCCATTCATCCAATCAACCAATTAATAATTTTAATTATTATAAATTTAAAACAGTTAACCAAACTGAGTGAGATTTAATCACCTTGATTTTTTAATTGGCAATCCATTCCAATTTTAAATTAAATCGAACAACATTCAATTTAAATTTAAAATTCTCGCTGACTCCGAAAAATCTCAAACCAATTTCGTTACGTGATATTCTACGCTACGAGCGCAACGCAATTTGTTCTGTCAATTTTGGACCTCGTATGACAAGGTTATGAATTTATAAACATTCAATTATAATAAAATTAATTAATTAAATTTAATTACACGATTAACTTAGTTACCTTTTTCGTTCGACCAATTATCCGGGCATCGCACACAACTATGAACCCATAACGCGACTGCCTTCTTCCCTCTGCCTGCTGTCACTACCACGCCTTTCCACATCGCAGCTTCTCCATCGACTACAGCACTTGAAACGATGTCGCATCTCCATAGAACCCAACGGCCCAGCCACCGATGACCCTCAGCACCCATAACGACCACATTAGGCTTTGAACGACTCGCATCCACCCACGCGAGCAACCATCCTCTACTGTCGCGCCTCAAAACCTTTGCCATCGCGCCGCCATATATGTCACCCTCCCCTCCAGCCGCGAGTGCGAACGTGATTCTTCATTTACCACCTACGCTTCCCCACGTGGCCGCGACTAAGCCTCGGCCCCATCTCGACGTTTCCAATCCAGAAATCTAACGCACGCCAAAACCTCTAGCTGCCTCGTGCACGTGCTCCTCCCTTATAGCCGCCATCGAGATTTCCTTCTTCTTCGATGGCGACATTTTTTTATTTATTTACTTTGAATCAATTTCGTTCTCTAGAAAAGAAAGTAACAGACGTGATTTTAAATCTGAGGGATGCGATAAAATCAGATAATAGGGTGGCTAATAGGTCTGTTGATGGTAAGTTTGCGGGTTGATGGGTTAAATCGATATAAATATATTTTATTTAATTTCAAAATATCTGGATATTAATTTCAAACCACTATCGAGGTGTGCCGTCTGGCGTTTCTAATATTATACCGCTATTTCGAATGTATTGGAATAAGTTTCGGGACCTAATTCAATCGTATGCGGAAGATAGCTTTTTAAACCAACTGTTTAAATTAAATTCAAGTAAATTATTTCTAGGCATTTTCGGATCGCACTACCAAACATAAATCCAAATGCTATGAAATTTAAAATTTAATAATAATACACAATTACGGATTCAATGAAACTAGTTTCGTCGAATTCCGAGACTGTGCCCCGGATCGCTATTTTAACGCGTCGATTAAATCGACGATTTCAAAATTTATGAAATCACTTGAAATTTTAGTTTTATAAACTTATTAACTCAATTCTAGTTCAAATACAATTTATATCGACATTTAGAAATCATTTCAATTCATATTCAACTCAAATTAATTTAGTCACCATTCCATATTACGATAAATTGTTATATTTGCAATATAAATTCATTCTATAATCTCATTCCAAAATCTTCGTATTCAAAAAGCAATTTATATTCCAAATCCAATATTTAAAACCATTTAAATATTCAAATCAAACAATGGAAAATCCGGGTCGTTACATTCCTCCCTCTTATAAGAATTTCGTTCCCGAAATTGCTAAGGTATAACGAATGATCCAAACCCAATACTTTTCCAAAAACCACTTAGTGAAAATTCGATATTTCACTTTTCTAATCTTTTAGCTCCAACCAAAAAAATTAGTTTTCCATTTCTAAACGAACTCCTTTATTTCAATTACAATTCGAAATCAAATTTTGGTTGACAAAAATTTTCTAACATCCTAAATTTTAGAAAAAATTCAGCAGAGTCTCCTTTGTACGGAGAGCCTTTTGCAATATGACAAAAATGATAAAAATATATACATTAACCAACACGGTCGGAAACACAATATATATCAATATTTACGTCATTGTTGTATTTAATCCAGAAACGTATCTTTATTTAGCGTTTTTAAGCGAGCGAGCTTACTTTATATTCAATTTCGCAACACAAATCTAGCCTAATATTCTCCTTATACTTATACTTACTTAATTTAAACACATAAGTACTAAAACATGAAAATTTAATAATGTTTCATTTAATTTAACTAGTGCAAACGTAAAGATTTCAGAACCAAACATGTTATAGCATGAATTTATCAATAATCACAAGGTTCCAACATTTAATCATTCACTTCCAGATTGATTTGCATACTATATGTTCGATTTTAAATTTATTCACAACAGTAAAATTGCATTCAATTTATATTTACATCCATTTCATACATTTCCATTTTAAATCCATATATCAATGCTTACCAATCAATATTCTAAACATATTTCCACTCATTTTATGCTTAAGGCGAATTTTCTTTTTATATCCGAGGTCCTATCCGCTTCTTTAATTCATTTCCAAGCAAATCCAATTCCATTCACAAATTTTGATTTATTAGTTAATTTCATGTAAATTTATCAATGAATCTTTTCATAAAATTAACACCAAGGTTAGTTATAACCTTTTATTCGACATTCATATTATTTCACATCAAACTTATGTTCGTTTCCAATTAAATCCAAATTAAGATTTTCATTTCTTTACAAACATATAAAACCATCTCTATTTTGGTTTTTCTATTCCATTTTTTCAATTTGTAAGTTACACGACTAAATTTTTCCATATTTAAAATTTTTAACTCAAGATTATACATCACTTTATAGTTTAAGTATATATTTATTCCATTAACTCCAATTCTGTAAGTTATTCGAACTTATTTATTCATAGTTTCGTAAATTTCCACTTAAATTTTATTCCAATTAAAATTTTATAACTTACAGTTATATAGCCACTTTATAATTCAAGCTTTATATTTAATTCCATTAGATATCATTTCTAATCCAATCCACTTTTATTTACTAAGCTTAAGTTAAATTCTAATCCATACAATTTTCTTTTACAAATTTAATTTATTTACTTGCATAAGTTAAATTTTACTTTCATATTGAAATTCACAATTTCACGTTATAAGTTCAAAACTTATTTTTCACAAGTTTCATAAAACATTCAAATGAATATTCCAGAATTCAAACACCCGATTTCATTTCAAATCATTTAAAATCACAAATACACACACACACACACACACACACACACATATATATATATATATATATGTATACCATATCCCACTTTTTAAATTAAAATCAGACTTAGTTTTTATCTAAAAGAAATTAACTTCGGAATTTCCAAAACAGCACTTGTTTCCAAGCAAAAATACCTATATCACATTATTACGGTAGCAATCCATCACTTAGAAACTTGAAAATGAAGACTGATGATGTGACAGTCATCACCAGAATTATTTTCCAGCGAATGAAGTGAGTTCAGTGCTTTATCACCTCAAAAATCCATTGTAAACCATTTTTATTTCAAGAATATTAACGAATTAATTTTCACAATACTTCGATAAAATATTTTGCAATCTTTCAAAATTTAAAAATTCCAAATACTTAGTTCATATCCATTTAAACATTTCTCAAAGCTCCCGGGATTTAAATTTCCAATTCTGGCATGAATTCATTTTTATTTAACTCATTTGTATAAATCATATTTACACCATTTTAATTTGGTTATATATAACCATTTTAAATTTTATAATCTGGTTTGGATTATAATAATAACAACCAAACCCCAATATACTATAACAATTTCAGAAAATTATTTCTTTCTATCAAATAGTTGGGTAAATTATTTCATTTACCCGTTTCAAAATAATACTATGTCGATTTACCGTGTTCAAGTGTTTAGAAATTCCTATCGATTTTGTGGCATCCCAGTACTCGACCAGAATTCATAAGCCACTCAATAAATGAGTCAACGCAATATAAAACAATTTATATTCACTAACAATACACGCTCATACCTATTGATATACTCAAACTCATTCTAGGGCACTACTGACCTTATCTCCAATGAATAATCCCCACCAAAGCCAAGGTTCTCTCTTAACCTTCAGTTTTGATACCAAGTGTAGCAACCCACCATTCTATACCTTTTGAGTTAATAATAACTCACACTTGTCCAACCTAAATTGTATGAAAGGGCGAATGACTAAGGGTAAAGAAGAAAAAAGATAGAAGAAGAACAAAAACAACAATACATAGAATCTCACAATCGCAGCGGAAAAATATATAATAGATAATAACATATCTTTATACAAAAAGAATTATAACTGTTTTTATACATATTATCATCAGAGTACAACCATCATCAATAAATCTGGACAGGTATAATATCTTGTCCTCACAATACTGGACATTTAGTTTAACAAACAGTGGATTATAAGTCAAGTATGTGAAATACGCCTGAGTCTCCTTCAGCACATCTCCTGAGCTCCATAGCATTCTAACCTTAATCTGTAATACTCGGTTTGACCAGAGCATTATAATAAAATAACACCTGGGTTAGTCTGGAAAACAATCATGAGAAAACACACTCAATTTGAATTATTATTATTATCAAAATCCTTTGAAAAACAAAGGTATTTCATAAGACCACGTTACACATAAACACGACGGGATTTTACCTTACGATAACCAAAACATTTTATATCAAAATCCTCTGATACTATAATAGCGTCTATAGAAAGTAAATTAGAAAATAGCTGAAATGCTTGCATCTGACGTTTCAGCATAGTTAGTATACAATCAAAACCATACAGACTCGTAGTGGATATTGGATTTTATACAATGACTGAGCTACTGGGGTACCGCCCTCCACGTTACACCTCTAGAAAAATATGCCGAGGTCGTACCTAGCGATCCCTACCAACATAGGACCGGTCTACCCCTTGCTGGATAGTACCGAATATGTTATCACCCCGGGTGTTTCCATCCTAATCAAGCGCTCTCTTTTCCATTCACAACCATATCCATAATTTATGATATATATCCGAGGGTATCCAGAAAAGTGATAACATGCCCTACTTGGGTGCGACCCACTTAGCCTACTGCATCTCCCATGTTTTAGTCATTCCCTGTTGATGATGCTTGAGGCTACGTTTTACCTTTTCAATAGCATTCATACTTGGAATGCTAACACTGCCTTCCAAAACATTGGAATGCTAATACTGCCTTCCAGAACATGATGCAAATGATAACATTCATCCATACAAGTTGTTCTGGGTCTGAACAAACCGAATCTCCTTCAAGATCACTATCTCCATTGTCTTCGAGATATCACAATTCATAACACACAAACCAGATCGAAGTGGTTTTTGGATAAATAAATATGATCCATGCCTCTTCGAAACGATCAACGAATTCGAACTGAATTGATAATCGGTTATTTAACTATCAAATAACATCCATAAGCAGTCAGTAGGCTCTATTTTGTAAATCTTCAAAACTTTCATTCAAAATATCTTTACAAAGATATATATTTAAATCTCTTCTAGTATATTTAATAATTGAAAACAATTCAAATTCTTATATCCATAACAAGATAATTAAATCTATATCAACATCTAGAATATATCTTTCAATCCATTTATAATTCAACCTTTTGAGAAATATTTCTAAAATAATAATCTCATAGTTAAATATTTCAAATCCTCCCTATTTAATGCTTAGAAAATATTTATAAGTATTTTTTCTAAAATCACTTTCTTCCCAATACTTCGGAAATATTTCCTTTTATTTAATACTTCTCGAAATCCTTATAACCCACTTGAAATTTCTTTAACCCATTTATAACGGATTCCATAAGTTTTTGGAATTCATTAATTAATCCCCTTTAAAATTTCCAAAATTTATTACACTCGTCTATAATCTCAACTACCCATTTCTAACTTCCTTTTTATGAATTTTAATTCATTTTCGAAGTTCTCTATATTTAAATACTTTGGAAATTTCATCAAATTCCCAAAATTTCACTATAAGATTTCTCTTATAAAAATCATATCCATTAAATAAACTCCGTTTACAAGTCTTGAGAGGATTTATAAATAAATTTCAATCATTTCAAAACTATATATAAAATAAGTATTTTTAAATGATAATTCATTGTTAAAATATATTTAAGCAATTATTTAAAATATTAAAACACTTTATATAACATCGATAATTAGTTTCCAAATCATTTTTAAATAAACTAATTGATTTACAAGGCTGATTATAAAAATTAGAATTTATTTCCATAAATATTAAATACTTGAACAACTAACTTTTTGAAATATTTTAAAGTAAATAATAGTTTTTAAGCTACATAGTATAATAAATAAAAATCCCATTTAAAACAATTTTAATTTCTCGACAAAAATCTATTTTAAAAATCCAGTACTGCTAATTTCAATTTATAAATCCCTTTCGACTCATATCACATCGACTATGTTTCCAATTTCATAATCACTTCCATATTTAAAAATAGAATCCACTGTTTTTCCAAAACTCTATTCCCATATCTCGATATAAATTCACACTGTAAATTAATATTCCAATTTATCAATTGATATCGTTTTCCCTTTATTTATAAACACCGTTTATAAATTTACAAACTTTCTTGAGATTCACTTGTTTATAAAATTAATCTCTTTTATAAAGTTTCATTTTATGAATCCATTTCTTATAAATCCCATTTATTTTACAAATGTACTTTTAAATATCGATTTCAACTTCTTTTCCAAATTTTGAAAATACATTTGAAAGTCCATTATTAAAAATCCTTTATATAAATTATTTTAAAATTTCTATTTTAAACATTTTTTGGATAGATAAGTACAAACCCCATATCAAATCGTTTATTTTATCCAAATCAATTTTCTTTAAAATAATCTGAATTTCGATATAAATATTTTTATATCCAAAATCTCCTTTTAATTCCTTCAAATTTAGAACTAATATTTATGGTATTTAAAATACCAAAATTTAGGCCAGTGCTACTATAGGAGCCAATAATCAAATCACACAACAATCTATAACAGATTATCAATTCCATCACATATTACAATATATGATAAACAATCAATATATATTTGAGGATTCCAGTTGGATCCCTCCAACATGTTTCCCTGCATCCACGGACGTTATATAATGTATAACACCAATCATGCTTCGATGCAGGATATCACGGTAATATAGGGTCATCCGCTATTATGCGGGCGCATAGGGTGTCATCTGCTCCAACTGGTTGGAAATATATCCTACTATATTAATATATATACTACTATATATATAATATAACATCCAAACTGATAACTAATAATCCATTCATCCAATCAACCAATCAATAATTTTAATTACTATAAATTTAAAACAGTTAACCGAATGATTGAGATTTACTCACCTTGATTTTTTAATTGGCAATCTGTTCCGATTTTAAATTAAATCGAACAACGTTCGATTTAAATTCAAAGTTCCTACCGACTCCGAAAAATCCCAAACCAATTTCATTGCATGATATTCGATGCTACGAGCGCAAAGCAATTTGTTCCGTTCATTTTTGACCTTGTTTGACAAAGTTATGAATATATAAACATTCGATTATCAATAAAATTAATTAACTAAATTTAATTACAGGATTAACTTAATTACCTTCTTCGTACGACCAAGTTTTCGGGCATCGCATGCGATTGTGAACCCACCACGCGACTGCTTTCTTCCCTGTGCCTGCTGTCACTACCATGCCCATCCACAACGCAGCTTCTCCATAGACTACGGCGCTTGAAATGATGTCGCCCCTCCTTAGAACCCAACGACCTCGCCACTGATGACCCTCAACACCTACAACGACCACGCTCGACTCCGAACGACTCACATCCACCCACCCGAGCAACCGTCCTCAACTGTCGCGCCACCAAACCCCTGCTATCGCGCTGCCATCGATGTCGCCCTCCCCTCCAGCCACGAGCATGAACGCAATTCACATTTACCACCTACGCTTCCCTATGCGGCCTCGATTAAGCCTCAGCGCCATGTTGATGTCTCCAATCCTGAAATCGAACGCACGCCAAAACCCCTAGCTGCCTCACGCGCGTGCTCCTCCCTTACAACCGCTATTGATATTTTCTTCTTCTTCGATCGTGACATTTTTATTTATTTATTTTGAATCGATTTCATTCTCTGGAAAATAAAGGAAGCGACGCGATATTGAATCTAAGGGATGCATCGACATTAGATAATAGGGTGGCTAATAGGTCCACTGATGGTAAATTTATGGGTTGATGGGTTAAATCAATTTAAATATATTTTATTTTATTTCAAAATATCTGGATAATTTCGAACCCCTATCGAGGCATGCTTCCTGATGTTCCTAATGTTATACTGCTATTTCGAACAAAATGAAACAAGTTCTAGGACCTAATTCGATTGTATGTGGAAGATAGCTTTATAAAGCGACTATTTAAATTAAATTCAATTAAAGTATTTCTAGGTTTTTCAAATTGCACCACCAAATGGTAAGTCCGAATGCTATAAATTTTGAAGTCCGATAATAATACACTATTACGGATTCAATGGAACTGGTTTCGTCGAATTCCAAGACCATGCCTCGGATCACTATTTTAACGCGTCGATTAAATCGACAATTTCAAAAATTTACGAAATCACTTGAAATTTCAGTTTTAAAAACTTGTTAACTCAATCTAGTTCAAATGGAATTTATATCAACATTTAGAAATTGTTTCGATTCATATTCAACTCAAATTAAATTATTCACCATTTCCGTATTACGATAAATTGCTATATTTGAAATTTAAATTCATTCTAAAATTTCAACCCAAAATCTTCATATTCAAAAATCAATTTATATTCCAAATCTAGTATTTAAAACTAATAAATATTCAAATCAAATGATGGAAAATCTTGGTCATTACACTTTACAAAAATATTTATTTTAAAACATATTCAAAGTGTTTCTAAAAATATACAAATTATAATGTATATGTCAACATATAAATATATGTATATCGACATAGTGACTATTGTTCATTTTTATAAAAATAAAAAAGAGGCGATTTTTGGCACCACCCTTCCATAGTAAACACATTTATTCAAACTTTATTTAAAGAGTTCTGAACTCGAGTTTTGAACAATATTTTTCATTACTTTCTCTACTCCTTGTCTTTGATTCTTTTTAATATTTCAACAATGTTCTGTCGAGTTCAACATGAGTTCTTACTATCTCTCTACATATACTCAAAGATTAGAGAAGATTCACTTTTGTTCTACACCATTAAATCTCAAATCTTCACTCTTTCCTACTCAAAATCAAAGATATTCTATGATTAAATGTCTATAAGAAATTGTATCAATAAACTACTTGAAATTATGATCGAAAGATTAAATTTGTTGGTAGTCCGCTGTTACTACTTAATAAAAGGTGATCTTAAACACCCAAGTGAAAGTTAGACGATTTTGTAAAGGGTGTTGTCCTGCCTCCAGAGTCAAATACATAATCTATGGTTAACCGAGCCAAATTTCAAAGGGTGTACTGGTTATCCAAGTCAAATTCTAGTAGGTGTTTCTTGCCATCTAAGCCAAGTCATCACATGTAAAGGGTGTTCTTGCTGCCTGCTTAAAGTCAAAACAAGATTAGTCAAATTCTATATGGGGTACAAGACTAAGTGTAGGATTGGAAATCCAAACTAGTATAAAATTCTTATTATCTTCTTTCCCTTTACTTTTACTACATTTATTGTCCTCTGATTGATCTATGATTATACTATTTACCTATGTTTGAATTTTATGTTATAATGTTTGAAATATGCAAGTATATTGTGGAAAATTTTAACTACACTATTCCCCTCCCCCTTAGTGTAAAATTGCTTTAAGATCCATTTGTTGTAGTATATATTAGGTTATATCACCCCTCACATTTGGTACTAGAAAATATGGTTCTAAAAAATTCGTAACCTGGTTTAAAAAAAAATTAAATAGCTACTAACACTATTAACACACTGTTTAATATATTTTTTAGAAAACCAATCAATTGCTAGACCCTCATTGTTCATAGGTAGTATTTATGCATACTGGTCATGTAGAATGAAAATTTATTTACAATCTAATGGATTTGAAATTTTGAATATTGCCCAAAGTGAGTACAAAGAACCTTAGACTGCATTCGCTCAGTGGACAAATGAGCAAATGGCACGGTACACTTAGTAATTCAAAACCTATGAATATATTCTTCTGTTCAATAGATAAAAATAAATCTAATAGAGCTTGCATACAAGTCTATTATGAATTATGGAGAACATTGCAAGTTACAAATGAAGGCACTAATAAGGTTAAACAAACTAAGATTTCTATGTTAACCAACAATTTCAGTTATTTAAAATAAAACCAAATGAGACCATTCGTGACATATATTCTAGACTTAAAGATATACTACATGTTTTAATTTAATTAGGAAAAGACTACACTAAAGAAGATCAAGTCCGAATAATCCTTAATTCACTTAAAAAACTTTGGCTAGAGAAGAAGCCAATAATATCAGTGTAATGAAAGTAGAAGAATTAATCGGTAATTTAATGTCATATGAAGTACAATTGCAAGGAAATAAGGAAAGCTAGTCAGGTAAGAAGAAAACGACATTCAACGCTACTAATTAAAATCAAGGATCGGAAGATGATGAGAAAATGACGTTTATGACCAAGAAATTTACAAAGTTCCCCAAATTTCAAAAAAATGAACAAGTTCAAAAAGACCGATGGAACCCGGACAAAGCAAGGAGTGAAGATGCCATCACATGCTTTGGATGCAACAAAACACACATTTAGAAGGATTATCCAAACCAAAATAAGTCAAATCTTTCTCCCAATATGGACTCCTTCAACGAAAAGCGGAAGCATGCTTACAGTGCAACATGGGAAGATTAAGAAGCATTAACTGACAACAACGATTCAGAGGCAGAAAGCAATGATGTATGCTTCAAGGAAGATGTTGAAAAGAAGAATCACGACATATGACAGGAAATCAAGAATTACTAAAAGAAACTATCTACAAAGACGAAAGTATGGTAATCTTTGGTGACAACTCAAAGGAATACGTCATCAACGTCGACAATGTCGGTAACTTTGAAACTCCTACTATTTCTAATGTTATACTAGTTAAAAATTTATAATATAAGCTGCTTAGTGTTAATCAACTTTATGATTAAGGCTTTAAGGTAAATTTGAAAATGATAACTATTATATCCGAGATTATGACTGTAGGACTACTTTTGAAGGAATTAGGAAAAGAATTACATACATTCTAGGAATGAAAACCACAAATGATAAACATTGTCTTATAGATGATTCAAATGACCCATGGATCGGGAATAAGCATATTAGTCATCTAAATTTTAAACACCTATCAAAGTTGGCTAGATATAAACTCGTTAGAGGACTACCAAAAATGAATTTTAAAGTTAATAACCTTTGCGATGCTTGTCAATTAGGACAACTTTATAAGAAACCATTTAAATCTAAATAGGTGATTTCTACCATACACCTGTTAGTGTTACTTCACTTGGGTCGTTTTGGTCCATCGCAAATATAATCAATAATCCATAATAAAAAAAATTGTAACAGTAGATGATTATTCAAGATATGCATGCATTATTATTTTTAAATATAAAAGCGAAGCTTTTGAAATATCTAAAGATTTTGTCAAGAAAACTCAAATCAAGTTTATTAATATTAAAACTACTAGAAGTAACTATGGCAGAGAATTCGAAAACGAAAATTTTGATAATATATGTAGTAAGAAAAGAATAGCATATAAATTTTCTTTCGTCGGAACTCCTCAACAAAATGAAGCCATAGAATGTAAAAATAGAACAATGCAAGAGTGTGCGAGAGTTATGTCAAAAGATAGTAATTTACCCAAAAAATTGGACCGAAGCTATAGCTACATCATGTTATATATTAAATAGAATTTTAGTAAGATCTTATGAATTATTTTATAACAAAACGCCCAAAGCATCATATTTTAAAGTATTTGGAAATAAGTGTTTCATACTAAACGCTAAAGATAATTTAGGCAAATTTGATTCTAAACCTGATAAAGGGATATTTATTGGATATTCAAATAGAAGTAAGGCTTATAACATATTTAATAATAGAACAAACATCATTGAAGAAAAATTACATGTTTCTTTCGATGTAAACTTTAAAATGGTAAATTATAATAATAAAGATGAGGAAGTAGAAATTACCAACACAAAAGAAAATGATCAATCTACTAATAATGAAAATGAAATAAATAGTGAAACAAGTACAACTAAAATAATAAGGATATTAAAAGATCATACAAAAGAAAATATTTTAGGAAATATTAACTCTTTTGTAAAAACAAGAGACCGTTTTATATAAAATGAGTAATATAGCATTTATATTAACTATAGAACATAAGAACCTGAAAGAAGCATCATCTGATGATTCATGGTCTTGCCTTGCAAGAACTGAATTAGTTCCTTAACTAGAAAACCAATCAATCATTAGAACTAAATGGGTATATAAAAATAAACTAAATGAATAAGAGGAAGTAATAAAAAAAATAAAACAAGACTGATAGAACAACGTAATAATCAAGAAGAGTGAATAGATTTTGATGAAACAGTTGCTCTAGTAGTAAGATTAGAAGATATATGAATATTACTTGCTTTTGCAAACTTTAACAATCATAAATTATACTCAATAGATATAAAAAATACATTTTTGAATGTAATAATTAAAGAAATGCTTATGTTGAACAACTTCCTCTTTTCAAAGAGGAAAATTTCCCACATCTCATTTATAAATTAAAAAGGGCATTATATGGATTAAAACAAGCACATCATGCTTGGTATAATGACTCAAACATATTTAATCACATCAGGCTTTAAAATAGGAAAAGTCGACACCACATTTTTTATAAAATGTAATAATATATCATGACATGTCTCTTTTCTTCTTTTCATGGGGACCATCCCTACGACCTTTCTTTCTTCCTCCTCGTATGTTTCCCCATCCTCTTCGTACCTTCCTCCTTCCTCCTCAACCTTACCCATGTCTCCTATGTCTGTCGCACCCTTACTTGTACCACATGCCCATGATCCTTCGCCACCTTCACTGCCTCCCACTGATGTCCCTGGCATGTCGTCACCTTCTATCCTTCCTTCTTTGTCCTCTCCTGCTTCTGTGCCTTGGTCTTCCCTTTTCAAATCAAAACCATGCAATGCTAGTGCATATTCCCCGAAAGTGATTCCTTTGGAATATTACGGTGATGTTTTTCTGCCTTCTAAGGACATTATTTCGGCTGGCAATGAAGTTTGTAAGGACTTCCTTGTTGGTTTTTTCCTTGATAAACCACTTTCCTATTCGTTTGTTATTTTTCACTTGAAAAGAGTCTGGAAGCTTAATGGGGAAGTGTCAGTTAAGTCTGATGACTTCCTGTTCCTTTCCAAATTTTCCTCAGTGGATGATCGCTTTAGAATTGCTGAGGTTGACCACATTATCACGAGAAGAAAGCTATTTATAATTAAGCCAGTTGAGAGAATTATAAACACTCTCAAATCTGCAATAGACACACTGACTGCAGGCCCAAGATCAGACTCAATTAACTAGGCAGAAAACTACACTCAAAACACACACTGCTGTTTTATACAAGAGAGAACAAGAATATTACTTATGAAATATTCTGATTTTTTTATATATCTGATCTAATGCAATTTTGTAGGGTACATTTTTATAATAGCAGTAGAATATTCTAGATAGTTATGAGCCTGTTCAAATTCCATATTAATTGCAAGTATCAAACAAATTTTTTTGATACATGAACCTAATAATGCATAATTATCTTCTCAATAACCAAAGTTTGCACAACTTTCAACACTCCCCCTTTGTGCGAACTTCGGAAACCACACCAAGTTGTGCTCTAAGAAACTCAAATTTCATTTTTGGCAGGGCCTTCGTAAATATATCAGCAAGCTGTTCGTTCGTATCAATTTTGATGAGATCAATCTCTTCTTGCAGCACTTTCTCTCGTATGAAGTGATGGTGAACTTCGATGTGTTTAGTCCTTGCATGAAAAACAGGATTTGAAGCCAACCGAATTGAGCTCATATTATCACAATATAGCTTAACGGGTTCCATTTTAGAATGAGAAATGTCCTTGATCAATCTAGTTAACCATACACACTGTTGTGCAGCAAGTATGGCAGCATTATACTGTGCCTCTGTACTTGATAATGCTACAGTGACTTGCTTCTTGCTACACCACGATATTGCCGCTGATCCGAGATCAAAAATATAGCCAGAAGTAGATCTTCTTGATGAGGGATCTCCCGCCCAATCTACATCAGTGAATCCGCTAAGTAAAAACTCTGCACCTTCTTTATACATCAGCCCGTAATTCATTGTGTACTTAAGATAACGAAGTATTCTTTTAGCTGCATCCAAATGTGGCTTCCTTGGCTTTTGCATAAATTGACTAACAACTCCAACCAGAAAAGAAATATCAGGTTTTGTAATCGTTAAGTATATTAAACTTCCAACCAAAGTACGATATGATGTCACATTTTTGAGCTCTTTTCCCATATTAGCTCTTAACTTCAGATTTTGCTCCATTGGCGTAGCTGCTGGTCTGCAATTAATCATCTTGAATTTCTCAAGAATCCTTTTAGCATATTGACCTTGAGAAACGAGAATACCTTCCTTGCTCCTTGATACCTCCAAACCAAGAAAGTGCCTCAGTTCCCCTAAATTTTTTATCTCAAAACGGATGGCAAGTTCATCTTTTAACATGTTTATATCTTGCTCATCATTACCAGTTATTATCATGTCATCAACATATAATAACACAAGAACATGCACCTTCAAATCTTTCTTTATGAATAAACTTGCATCAGCACTAGAGGAAACAAAACCGTAAAATGTTAGATATTGAGCAATTTTTCCAAACCAGGCCCGCGGTGCTTGTTTAAGCCCATAAAGTGCTTTCTTGAGTCTACATACATAACCAGGAAAACTCTTTGACTTTAACCCCGAAGGATGCTCCATATATATTTCCCTATCAAGATCTCTATAAAGGAATGCGTTCTTCACATCTAGTTGCCAAAGTTTCCATCCTTTTGAGGCCGCCATAGATAAAGTAGCTCGAATGGACGTCATCTTGGCTACTGGACTGAAAGTTTCCTCATAGTCCAGCCCATATTTTTGAGAGAAACCACGAGCAACAAGCCTCGCCTTGTATCGATCAATACTTCCATCAGATTTACGCTTGACCTTGTAAACCCATTTACATGAAATTGGTTTAACTCCTTTAGGTTTAGGAACCAGATCCCATGTCTCATTTTTATGGAGTGCTGATATTCCTTCTTCCATTGCAGCTTCCCAATTTGGATTACCATGAGCATCTTCATACGAGGATGGTTCATATTCATCAAATGGGCCAGCAAAGAAGCATTCTGTTATTTTATCACAACCAGCTCCAATAATGTAGTCCTTGTATTGTTCATTCCTCCTTCATGTTCTCTGTGATCTTCGAGGGAGTTGCTCACTTCCTTGCCTTTCATCATTACCTTCATGAGTTTGTCTCACTTTCACTTGCAGAGTCATTGTGAGGTATAGTTGGGCTTGGAGGATTTAATACATCTTCATTTTCATTTTTTGAAGGGTCCGAAATATGTGTCAGTATAGGTTGCACGTAATAAGATGATGTTTCATCAAAGACCACGTCCCCAGATGTCATAACTTTTAGTGTGCCGAGATCCATACACTGCCATCCTTTTCTATTGGGATCATAGCCAACAAATACGCATTTCCTTGCCTTAGCATCCATTTTAGCACACAGCTGATCTGAAACATGAACATAGCATGTAGAGCCAAAAATTATGAAATATGAAACCGAGGGTTTCTGCTTGTAGAGAAGTTCACAGGGGGTTTTCATGCCAATAATTTTAGAGGGCGATCTATTTATTACATGACAAGCACATTGCATAGCTTCTGCCCATAGCTCTTATGGAAGGCTTTTTGCATGCATCCAGCTTCTACTTACCTCTTGTAAATGCCTTAATTTGCGTTCAGCAACTCCATTTTGCTGCGATGTTCTTGGAAATGTAAATTGTCTTCTTATTCCATGCCTTTCACAAAAATCAACAAACTCGCTGGATGTGAATTCTCCTCCATTATTTGTTCGCAAACACCTGATCCTTCTTCGAAGATCCCCCTCAATCTTTCTCTTGAATTGCTTGAAGATTGAGAAAGTTTCAGACTTTTCCTTCATGAAGAAAACCCATGAAAATCTCGTATAGTCATCAACAATTACAAGCATATACTGAAGGCTACTATAACTCGCTGTACTGCTTATTAATAAATCAGAATGGATTAGCTGCAAAGGTTTTGTACTTCTTATTGAAGATTTTCCGAAAGGAAGACGATGTGCTTTGCCATATTGGCATCCTTCACAAACAACTTCACAATGAAAGCTTCTCAAGTTAGGCAGCCCATCAACAATATTATTTGCTGAAATATTTTTCAGCTTCTCATAGCTCACATGAGCCAAACGAGCATGCCACAAAGATGCTTTATCTTGTTGGCTTGTCTTCTTCACAAAAGCTTCACTTACCGTCAAGACATAGAGAGATTTAACCCTTTTTCCCTTCAACACTGTATCAGCCTCAATACATCGAACATTTTCCAGAATCTTAACATCATTTGGGCCAAATAAAATATATCTACCTAAATTGGAAAGTTGAGATACTGAAATTAGATTTTTTTTGTCATACCAGGAACATGATATACATCTTTTAGAGTGACCTGGTCAGCATTCAAATCCATGGTCTTCATTTTAACATGTCCTTCATTCTTTACAGGATGAACAGAGCTGTCTTCTGTCACAATTGCTTTGTTTCCCTTGTGTTCCTTCTGAGATGAAAGCAATGAAACGTCGCCTGTTAAGTGATGAGAGCAGCCGGAGTCGATGACCCAATCTTGTGAGTAGTTGATGGCTGCCTTGCCTCCATCCAAAGTGTCTCCATCATAAGAAGTTAGTGCATATTCTTGAGAAAATTCATCTAAACTTACTGTTTCAGTAGAAAGACAAGTTTCCCAAGCACGATTTTCATCTTCATTTGCCGAGATACTTGCATTTCTTTCAACTATTTTAGATCTGCAAAACCTCTTAATGTGTCCCGATTTGCCACACCTATTGCATACTATTTCCTTCCTGGCCTTGTATTGAAAATTCTCTGGATGTGTCTCTTTTTGTCTGAACTTCGTACCTGTCCAGCCTTCCCTTTCATTCGTATTCCTCAGTCTCCATTGCTCTCTGCTGCTGAAATGTTTTCCCTTCGAGCTCTCTCCTTCCTTGGAATTATTTCCCTTCCAATTCTTGTAGTTGTAGCGCCTTCTTCCTGCAAATAATGCCTCGTCATTTTCAGAAATTGAAGCTTTTGCCATCTGCATAGCTAAAGCTTCTTGATTGGTAAGTAGATTCTCCAATTCAACGATGCTGGGATGATTTGCCCATCCTTGAATGGATGTCAAGAACGGGGTGTACTCCTTCTTTATGCCACGAATCAGATATCTACGCATTCATGCCTCCTTAATTGGCTCGTCTGGATCAAGTTCTGAAATTTCTGCACATAAACTCTTCACTTTCTGAAAATATTGAGCAATTGTCATGCTCTCTTGATTTGTATTTGCCAATTCGTTCTCCAAAAACTGAAGTCCGGCCGTGTTCTTTTTAGTAAACATCTTCTCCAATGTGTCCCAAACGTCCTTTAGAGACTCCTTATCATGAATGTGATCAATCAAATCTTTGTGAATAGAACCTCACAATGCAAGCAAGGCCTTTCCACACTTTATCTTCCATTTTCTTCTTGCTTCAGAATTATTTGGTGTATCCTAAGGCAAATCAGTATCTCCTCCTTCAACAATATCCCAGAGATCCTGTCCTTAGAGGTATGCTTTCATGCACATTCTCCAATATTGATAGTTGTTGTTGGTTAATTTCTCCATTCCAAACTGATTCAAAGCTCCACCATTGATACCCATCTCCTAGAATACAAACACCAGCAACAACAGCGAATTTTCTGCCTTAATTTTCGTGAGCAGCCTCCACTAAAAACAACAGCTGATACGCAGCTCTGATACCAAGTTGAGAGAATTATAAACACTCTCAAATCTGCAATAGACACACTGACTGCAGGCCCAAGATCAGACTCAATTAACTAGGCAGAAAACTGCACTCAAAACACACACTGCTGTTTTATACAAGAGAGAACAAGAATATTACTTATGAAATATTCTAATTTTTTTATATATCTGATCTAATGCAATTCAGCAGGTTACATTTTTATAATAGCAGTAGAATATTCTAGATAGTTATGAGCCTGTTCAAATTCCATATTAATTGCAAGTATCAAACAAATTTTTTTGATACATGAACCTAATAATGCATAATTATCTTCTCAATAACCAAAGTTTGCACAACTTTCAACAAAGCCTTGGGATGCTTCGATAGGTAATAGCTGTGGTATTATTTGATTAGTTCCTATATGGATTAAACTAAGCAACATTCCCCTCTATGCTTGGTCTCACTATGGTATCAATTGGCTTGCTTCAAGAATTGGTAGGTTTTTATGTATGGATGAATCCACTGAAAAGCTTAAACATATAACTTTTGCGAAATGTTTGTTTGAAGTTGCCTCTGAGCAATTACTTCTGGACCAGTTTCCAATGAAGTCGCTTGATGGCAATGATCGGTTGGTAAAAGTAAGTTACCACTGAAAACTAGAAATTTGTGTTAAATGCAAAGAATTTGGGCACACTGACAATTCCTGCTATCTGACAAAGTGTAATTATAAGGAGAATGTTGATCGTGATAATGGTAGCGTGCAGCTAAAAGAGGTTGAGCATTGCAATATTGTTGGGTTGACCAAGGCAGCGAAGACAAAGAAAATTTGGAAGAAGTTTCTCATAATAAAAAAAAGGAAAAAGAAACATTCAGATTATCGGTAGGGGAAATGAGTTTCGAGATGGTATAGTTGAAAGGAGCAAAAATTCTGTCGTTACTAATATTGAGACCGAGGACAATTATAATTGTGATATCAATGACAAATCTGTCAATCCCACTCTGGGCTTAACCAATGTTATCTCATACAACAAATTCAATGCTATTAAATTTGAAAATGACATAGTTTTGGCTGGATCTGTAAGGACTAGTAATGGGATGTGTAGTGGAATTGATGTTGAGGTGGAAGATGGTGAGTGTCTCGAAGCTGACCAGGTTGTATCAGGTCATGGTCTCAAAGGAACTGCAGAATTTTATTTACAACATGACAAAGGAATTTTTGATCAAGGAAAATTGCCTGTTATAGTGCCATCTGACATTGAGAAGTGTAATCTCCCTGAAGCAAGCCTCGATTTTACCAAGAAAATTCCTGAAGACATTCAAAAATAAGGCAATAGCCTTTTCTTGGCCGGTAATTGTCACACCGATACGCTAGTGCATGTGCACATTGACAAAGGGGATTTACCAACCAGTAACAGTGCTCCTTTTCCACCAGCTTTCGAAAAATTTCAGCATATTCCCCCCTTTTTTTTGACGGTTCTTCCAACCAAATTAGTAATGATCTTGCTGTAACATCTTTTTGTGCTTCAATCGAACAACAACTGAAAGAAATTTATTTCATCATGCACATCCATTTGCTACACCATCATCCTCCTCTCCTTTCTCTCCCTTGCTTGTTTGTCCCTCCTCTTCCCCCTTCTAACCTGTTCCTTTTAGGGCATCTCCAGTGGTTCAGTTACATGCTAAATTTGCCTTAAAAAAAATCTCCAATCGTTCAATTCAGGAAGAATATTCAGCTGAACGTTCAGGATCCTGAACTGGGCTTGAACGTCCATTTAATGGGCGCCAGGCTTCTGACGCCCATAAAATGGACGCCCAAGCCCCTTAATTGTAGGGGGCATCAGGCTCCCATCAAATGGAGCCTGGCATCAGGCGCCCATCAAACGTGAGCCTGGCATCAGGCGCCCATTTAATGGGCGCCTGAGGCCAGGCGCCCATTAAATGGGCGTCTGGCCACTGGGTGCCCACCCCAAGTTCAGCCCTGAACCCGCTGGAGATGCCCTTGCATCTTCCAATTCACCATATTTTCCTTATGTGAATTACACTGTTATCCCTAGCTGGGTGAACCTACCAAATCCTCCTAATGCCTCTACCTCTCATGCCTCTGTTGACCTATTCATTAATTCTCCAATTTCCAAAAAGAAAAATCATCACACCAAAAAACATTAGACTTAACTACCACTTCCAATTCAAATTCTTCTGCAACCAGAAGCAAGAAAATCTCCAACCAACTATCTCTTTAATCTTATGATGATACCAAACATAGGAGTTTGGAATATAAGAGTTTCTCACAACTAAATCAAACTTGATCAGGTCAAAAATATCATCAGAACCCATGAACTTAAAATTGTTGCCATTCACAAAACAAAACTTAATCTGTCTCTGACCAATCAAGTAGCAAGTTATATCAATCCCTCTTGGATCCTTAATAATAATCTTACTAATGCTGCCTATGGTAGGATTCTTGTGCTTCATAATCCAAGCTCCTTTTACTTGTCACATATTATCTCCTCAAGACAATATATTCACTTCCATGCAACATGTCTTCAACCTTCTATTTCCTTTTACCTATCTATAATTTATTCCGATAATTCTCTAGCCTCGAGACAGAATCTACTCAACTTCCTACCCCATCTTCGACAGGAACTCACCCATGGCTTGTTGTGGGTGATTTCAACTGTTATATAAATCTTAATGACAAACATGGTAGCATTCCTTTTATGCCAAGTGATGTTCAACCTCTAAACATTGCTGTCAGTGATTCTAATCTCATCAAAATCTTTTCCTCTGGGGCAAAATTTGTTATACGTCTAGTATACCAAAACAGAGAATAATCAAATATAAACTCGTCGCACAAGTTTATAACTCAGATTTCCACTACACTGGAATTCTGTAGTAAATATTATAACAATATGAACGTTGTAAATGAATTACAACAACAGCGTTATACTATTTTGAATAAACAGTATAACAAAATAGAAGAAAGAATTGAGAATTCTAACCGGATAATGTCTGAGGCTCGTCGTAACGATTTCCTTAAGAATTTTATTCAAAATTCTCCCAAGATACAACAAACGTAATCTGCACGAGATTGTGATGTGTACGATCTTCTGTGTGATAGGACTGAAGATGATTTTAAGAGATGAAGGGATAGAAGAGATAGTTCGGTTTGGAAAAAAAATGAGTGAGGAAAGTGATCAGGTTTCCTCCTTATTTATAGTCGAATTCCCAACTGCTGCATCCGTTGGAAAATGCCGCATCTCTTCATTTGCAATGTCAAAAAAGCGTTACTGTTCGCAACAGTCACTTCCTTTCATTTGCAACGCTCCAGAACTGTTGTTGTTTGCAACAGTCGCGTCCGTTCATTTGCAATGGTTCAGAAGTGTTGTTGTTTGCAACAGTCACTTCCTTTCATTTGCAACGCTCCAGAACTGTTGCTGTTTGCAACAGTCGCGTCCGTTCATTTGCAACGGTCCAGAACTGTTGCTGTTTAAAACGTCGCATCTCTTCATCGTTCAAAAAACCTGCATCTATTCAAACAGTAAAACTGTTCACTTTTATTTACCAAAAATATAACCGGGTCGGGTCCGCTCATATTAGACCCGCACCCGCACCCGGTTCGGTCGGTCGGACGGGCGGGCGGCGGCGCGCGCGTGTGTGTTAGTCCATGGCCATATAG
The DNA here is from genome assembly GCA_030765085.1 of Allium cepa. Taxonomy (NCBI): domain Eukaryota; kingdom Viridiplantae; phylum Streptophyta; class Magnoliopsida; order Asparagales; family Amaryllidaceae; genus Allium; species Allium cepa. The sequence goes on from CM060940.1 coordinate 860,691,952, forward strand.
GTCCTCCCCCTCGCACAAAATATACTTGAGCCTAAGGGCCAATATAGGTGATGAGAGTATATAATATATACAAGAAAATGGACATATTTTTGGTGATGTGGGATATATCTCATTCACCATCTAAAAGGAATTCCAACAATCCCCCACATGAATGATGATATATCTCTCCCCCACACAAAGTGTAATATCACACAGTTCATATGAAAATAATGCTATATCGAGGATAAGTAGATATTTCACTTTGAACTTTCCCTAGTTAAAACTTATCGGATATACTTGGCTAATCGGTGAATTATTTCATCTTGAACCGTCGGCCGTTATTGTATAACCAGACAATAAGCGTTACAAAGCATTATTTCCCTTCACATCCAATCTTTTGGTTGTGTTCATTTTGGTCCTGAACAATTTTTGGTTCTGCGAGTGTTTTTAGAGAATAAAAGCCTTTGAATATTCTCATAGAGCCGACCCAGCTCACACTAACATAGGTGATCGCAACCATTAAGAGTATCCTACATATACCCCACTTGTTATTGTCAAGATATGGTCATCATTAAAAAACATGGTTTTAACCTTTAAACACCTCTGTAGGCATGCATTTATATTTTGCACCATAGGAATGGAGTTGGACTATGTCCACGTAAATGCATTACGTCTTGAGTTATTCAGAACTGGTTTGCCTATTGATCCTAGTCCGTGGGATCTCCAGTCGCTAGGATAGGTTTCCGTATAAGATAACTCTTGATGATTTAGGCTTTTAAGCCCATTCCCCTCGATGCGCAGTCAATTTTCTCTCTTGATAAACCTTTAGTAAATGGATCCGCTAGGTTATCATTTGTTCTCACATAATCTACGGAAATAGTTCCATTTGAGAGTAACTGCCTAACTGTATTATGGCGTCGACAAATATGTCGTGACTTTCCATTATACACAAAGTTTTGCGCTCTGCTTAGCGCTGCTTGGTTATCACAGTGTATGCATATGACCGGTACAGGTTTAGGCCAAAACGGAATATCTTCTAAAAAGTGACGAAGCCATTATGCTTCTTCGCCTGCTTTATCTAATGCAATGAACTCTGATTCCATAGTGGATCGAGCTATGCATGTTTGCTTAGTAGATTTCCATGACACCGCTGCCCCTGCTAGGGTAAAGACATAACCACTCGTTGATTTTGATTCCTCTGAATCTGCAATCCAGTTTGCATAACTATATCCTTCTAAGACGGTATGATATTTTCCATAATGTAAGGAATAGTTAGTGGTATTTTTTAAATATCCAAACACTCTCATTAGTGCTTTCCAGTGTTCCTTCCCTGGATTGCTTGTATACCTGCTCAATCGACTTACTGCATAAGCTATATCTGGTCTTGTACAATTCATGAGATACATGAGACATCCTATTACACGAGAATATTCCAGTTGCATTACACTCTCATTAGTGTTTTTTTGCAGTACTTCTGATGGATTAAAAGGTGTATTTACTCCTTTAATTTCAAAATTTTGAAATCTTTCAATGACTTTGTCTACATAGTGTGACTGAGACAATTCAATTCCATTAGGAGTTCTTATTATTTTGATTCTCAAAATAACGTCTGCAACTCCTAAGTCTTTCATATCGAAATTGCTAGTTAACATTTTCTTTATGGTCTCTATGACTTGAGTATTTGGACCAAATATTAGCATATCGTCTACATATAGACAAATCAGCACACATGATTGTCCAATTTGTTTATAATAAACACACTTATCGCATTCATTTATACGAAAACCATTTCTTATCATGACACTATCAAATTTTTCGTGCCATTGTTTTGGAGCTTGTTTTAGTCCGTATAATGATTTTACTAATCTACAGACTTTGTTTTCATTTCCTTTGGAAATAAATCCCTCAGGTTGCTCCATGTAAATCTCCTCATCGAGATTTCCATTTAAGAATGATGTTTTTACATCCATCTGATGAATCTCTAGATTATAGATGGATGCAATTGCTATTAACATTCTTATAGAGGTTATTCGTGTTACCGGCGAATATGTATCAAAAAAGTCTACTCCTTCTTTTTGACGATATCCTTTGGCTACTAATCTGGCTTTATACTTGTCGATAGAGCCATCTGCTTTCATTTTCTTCTTGAAAATCCATTTGCAGCCAATTGGTTTTATTCCTGGTGGAATATCAACAATTTCCCAAGTTTTATTACTTAGAATTGAATCAATCTCACTTTGGATTGTTTCTTTCCAACATGAGGATTCAGAAGATGACATTGCTTCCTTGTACGTTTGAGGTTCGTGTTCTAACATATAAGTTAAAAAATCCGAACCAAATGTTTTGGAAGTTCTTGCCCTTATGCTTCTTCTTGGTTCAACCTCCTCGTTGTCCTGATGAGTTTCATCTTTACATGTCTCATCTCTGTTATCTCTTGTCCTTTTTGGGATAGGATTTCCATCGTTTCTTTTATGTGGGAACACATCTTCAAAGAACGAGGCATCTCTTGATTCCATGATTGTATTTACATGAATATCATTTATATCAGACTTGAATACCAAAAATCTGTAGGCACTACTATTTTGGGCAGGCCCAAGATAATAACAATCTACTGTTTTTGGTCTAAGTTTGACTCTCTTGGGAGGCGGAACAGGAACTTTTGCCAAGCACCCCCACACTTTGAGGTATTTAAAGCTTGGTTTGTGTCCTTTCCATATCTCATATGGAATTGTTCCCGTTTTATTGTGAGGAACTTTGTTTAATATGTGATTAGACATATTTAAGGCTTCCCCCCACAAGTTCGTTGGTAGACCAGAAGTTAAAAGCATGGCAGTAATCATGTCTTTTAATGTTCTGTTCTTCCTCTCGGCTACACCATTTTGTTGTGGTGAATATGGAGCTGTTGTTTGATGAATTATACCATTTTCGGCACAGAACTGTTCAAATGGTGATTCATATTCTCCCCCTCGATCAGATCTCAATATCTTGATCTTTTTATTTAATTGATTTTCTACCTCAGCCTTGTATTTTATAAACGCTGTTATTGCTTCATCTTTACTATTTAAAAGATATACATAGCAATATCGTGTATAATCGTCAATAAAAGTAATGAAATACTTTTTCCCACCTCTTGTAGGTAGTGACTTAAAATCACATAAATCTGTATGTACCAAACCTAATGGTTCGGTGCTTCTGTTAACAGATTTAAATGGTTGTTTGACCATTTTTGCTTCTACACATGTCTCACATTTGTATTTTTTATCTACTTGGAATTTTGGAATTAATCCCAAGTTTGATAATGTTTTCATTTTACGGAAATTTATGTGTCCCAATCTATCATGCCAAAGTAAAATTTCGTGCTCAAGCAAATAAGAAACTTCAATTTTATTAATAGCACAATCAGAATACATAGTTTTATTGCCGATAACGGCTACATTTTCCTTAAATAGGCCATCACATAAATATCCCCTTCCTATATATATTCCAGCTTTGGACAGAACCATCTTGTCTGACTCAAATACCATCTTGAATCCCTTCTTTGATAGGACTGCACCAGAGATGAGATTCTTGCGTATGTCTGGAACGTGGAGCACGTCATTCAACTTGACAGTTTTTCCAGAAGTAAACTTGAGGATTACTGTGCCACTGCCTTCGATCATGGAAACTGCAGAATTACCCATGTAGAGTTTTTCTTCGTGATCGAATTTCTGATATGTAGAAAACATGGTTTTATCAGAACAAACATGACGAGTAGCTCCCGTATCTACCTACCATTGGTTAGGATTCTGAACCAGATTGCATTCAGATACCACCGCCGAGAAGTTGGACTCGTCTACTTCCATGTTATCCACTATATTTGCCTCTTTATTGCGTTCCTTCTTGTGTCTGCAATCTTTAGCGGCATGTCCAATTTTTCCACAAATCCAACATTTGCCATTAAACTTCTTGGTTCGTTTGTTGTCTTTTGATTTGTTGTCTTGAGCTTTCCTTTTCTTCTGGAAACTCTTCTTTTTGTTTTTGGTCTTCGACCCTTTAGCCACAAATGCCTCCTCGCTTGATTTTGTAACTGCACGGTTGTCTGCCTCAACTTTTAATCGGACTATGAGATCCTGCAAAGAGATTTCCTTCTTTTTATGCTTTAGATAATTGCGGTAATCTCTCCACGACGGCGGCAGTTTTCCCGTGATGGCTTCAACCAAAAATGATTCTCCAACCTTATGACCTTCCGCCTCGAGTTCATGAATGATGATTTGTAGTTCATGCAGTTGAGCGGTTATTGGTTTGGAGTCAACCATCTTGTAGTCCATGAATTTGTCTACAATAAATTTCTTAAGACTGATATTCTGCGTCTTGTATTTTGCGGTAAGTGCATTCCAGAGTTCTTTTGACGTCTTTAAAGGCTGATATACTTTGTATAGCACCTTGTCGAGACAATTCAGAATATAGTTTCTGCATAAAAAATTGGAATGCTTCCACATATTCACCTCTGCTTCCTTGCCTGGTGCAGGAATCAGTTCCTCCTCGTCGAGGTACTTTTGTAGACCGAGCGTGGTGAGATAAAACAACATCTGATTCTGCCATGTCAAGAAATCATCACCATCTCCCTTGAACGGTTCAGGTCTGTTGTGAGTAGTATTCTTTGAAAATTCTACGGTTGTCATCTCTGTTTTAGTAAGAAAACAGTAAAATTCTTAAGATGTTATACGTTTAGTATACCAAAACAGAGAATAATCAAATATAAACTCGTCGCACAAGTTTATAACTCAGATTTCCACTACACTGGAATTCTGTAGTAAATATTATAACAATATGAACGTTGTAAATGAATTACAACAACAGCGTTATACTATTTTGAATAAACAGTATAACAAAATAGAAGAAAGAATTGAGAATTCTAACCGGATAATGTCTGAGGCTCGTCGTAACGATTTCCTTAAGAATTTTATTCAAAATTCTCCCAAGATACAACAAACGTAATCTGCACGAGATTGTGATGTGTACGATCTTCTGTGTGATAGGACTGAAGATGATTTTAAGAGATGAAGGGATAGAAGAGATAGTTCGGTTTGGAAAAAAAAAATGAGTGAGGAAAGTGATCAGGTTTCCTCCTTATTTATAGTCGAATTCCCAACTGCTGCATCCGTTGGAAAAAGCCGCATCTCTTCATTTGCAATGTCAAAAAAGCGTTACTGTTCGCAACAGTCACTTCCTTTCATTTGCAACGCTCCAGAACTGTTGCTGTTTGCAACAGTCGCGTCCGTTCATTTGCAACGGTCCAGAAGTGTTGCTGTTTGCAACAGTCACTTCCTTTCATTTGCAACGCTCCAGAACTGTTGCTGTTTGCAACAGTCGCGTCCGTTCATTTGCAACGGTCCAGAACTGTTGCTGTTTAAAACGTCGCATCTCTTCATCGTTCAAAAAACCTGCATCTATTCAAACAGTAAAACTGTTCACTTTTATTTACCAAAAATATAACCGGGTCGGGTCCGCTCATATTAGACTGATATATCAAAATCAAGCATGCAAAGGAAAACATTAGTTCCATCCATAGGAATGATGGTTGTCTTTATTTTACCCATAAGCAAGTGGATAGTGCCTTTCTCAAATACTACAACGATCTTCTTGGTAATTCAACCAGTATCATTCCTGATCTGAATATGCTTGATGATATTCCCTTGCCTATGATCGGCATTGATCAGGCCTCTTTTCTGGTCAACAAGGTAAAAATGATGAAATTAAGCAATGCTTGTTCTCAATGAACAAGAAATCTTATGAAGGGCCTGATGGCTTCAATGTCCTCTTCTTTACATATAGCTAGGACATAATTCATTCTGACATTTGTGAAGCTATGCATAATTTTTTTGACAAGTGCAAGCTCCTCACAGAGGTCGATGCTACAAACTTAGTTTTAATCCCAAAAAAACTCATCCCACCTCTGTAAGCACTTTCAGACCGATCACCTGTTATAATGTAATCTACAAGCGTGTCTCTAAAATCATAGCAACTAGATTAGTCAATGTTCTCCTTAGTATTATATCTCAAAATCAAGTTGCTTTTCTGCCCAACAGGAACATATTAGACAATGTTCTCCTAGCTCATGAGCTTCTTTTTGGTTATGGTAGAGCAAACAATTCCAAAGCCGCCATGATGAAGCTTGACATAAAAAAAGCTTTTTGACTTTGTTCAATGGTCTTCTTTAGTCGGAATTTTGGCTAAATGAGATTTCCCAAACCATTTGTTGGCTGGGTGTATGAGTGCATTTCTTTGCCAAGCTTCTCCCTCATATTGAATGGTCGATCTATTGGCTTATTCACTAGCAAACAAGGAATTCGTCAAGGGGATCCAATTTCTTCCTATATTTTTATTCTTGTCATGGAAGTATTCACTAGACTAATCAACTCTCAGATATAACTCAAATCTTATTCAATTCCGTCCAAGGTGTAAAGATCCTCAAATAACCTCTCTTATGTTTGCGAATGACATAATGATCTTCACAGAACAGCACCTGTCTTCTACCAGTGCATAATATCAACATTTTCATCCTTTTCATCTATGACTGGACTCAACCTTAACATTTCCAAATCAAGCATTATCTTCTCTGGAATTCCCACGCAACTATCTTCTGAATTGTCTATTGCTTCTAGGCTTCGGCTAATGAACTACGACATGACCTACCTTGGTTTTCCACTTCGCACTTCTAGGATAACACTTGCAAACTGCCTTCCTCTATACTTATACCTTGGATAGCTGGGCTAATGGAATGTTATCTTAAGTTGGAAGACTCATACCTATCAAGTCCGTTAGCTTCTCCATGGTTGTGTACTGGGCTAGAGCATTCATTTTTCTTAACAAGCTGCTGGACTAATCAAAAGTGCAATGATGAGATTTTTTGGTGTGGCAATATCCATTTGAAAAAGTCAATGCCTTGCTCCTTCAGCTTATTTGAAATGCCAAGGTCCAAAGGGAGCTTAGGACTTAAGAATTTCTGCCTATGGAACAAGTCTGCCTTTAGTTCCCATTTTAATTCATTACTTTCAAAGAGGGAGAGTCTCTAGGTTAAATGGGTATGGGAACATATGATTAGTAGGAAGGATTTTTGGTGTTTAGATGTCCCCAAGTCTTATAGCTAGACCTGGAAAACATTGCTTAGGCTTAGAGTATCCTTCCTTTCTTTCATTTTTATGAAAATGTCCCACATATTCACAATTAAATTCTTGTCAGATCCATAAGGTGCAACTGCTATGATTCTTCTAAACTCCTTAACTATCAGCATATAATCCAATCTGGTATTCCAAAGAAAGCTAAGGCAACTGATTTTATTGTTAATCGTCATCGTTAGTTTCCATACACATCTAACCAGGTCATCAGAGCTGCCTGAGATCTCTTACTGGCAACAACATACCCTCCTGTTAATCAGGATCTTGTTTTATGGAAGGAAAAATCTCAGTCTGTAACCCTTGTGTATAAACTCTTATCTGCGAGTGATACAATTTCTCCTTGTAGATGGATGAAAATAATTTGGACTCTGATACTTCCCCTAAGGAAAATCTAATGTTATGGAAGGTGCTAAATCAGGCCTTGTTAACTAGAGATGTGATGTTAAAGTTTGGTCTTGATCATGGCAAATTGTGTTTTTTTCTGTGGAATTAACAATGAGTCCTGCTTTCACATTTTCTTTGGCTATAATGATAATCTTATGCTTTGGAGAAGGTTGATGGCACTGGAAGGGGCTTACTCTCTGACTGGTCCTGATGATATTGACTGGAATATGATACATAACTCGACAAGATGGCGAACTCCTGAATCTCGTCTCATTGCACCGTGTGTCAGGAAATACTTGACCTTGATTTGGAAAGAAAGGAACCTTGCATGTTTTGAGAAGAAAAGAAGAGATATTGAATCACTCTGGAAAATTCTGAAAAATAAAGTGTCTCTTGCAATGGTGAGAATGGTAGCCATTTTGTTGCTTCGATCTCTGCTTGGAGATAACCCTGGCCTTGCTTCGGGTCCTGCTTATGGTTTCTGTGTATTTGTTTTTTCTTCCCGTGTGTCTTTATGTGTTTGTTTCCTCCCTTATTGTTTCTCTTGTGTTTATAGCTTGGAGTATGTTTCGAGCTATTTCTCTTTTTATTGTTTTTTTGGAATAAAATCTGGTAGGGGACCAGTCAACCCCGCTAGCCTTGCTAAAAAAATAAAAAAAAATGTACTAATATTGATATACAACTTATACAAATACACATAGACGATATCATATTTAGTTCAATAAATGAACAACTGAATATTCTAGAATAATTACAAATGAATTTGAAATGAGTCACACGGTAGAATTAACATTCTTCCTTGGATTACAAATAAAACAACTAACAATTATAAGTCAAGAAAAATACGCAAAAGAATTAGGAAAAAGATTCGACATGTCAAAAACATGAGTGATAAACCTATTCCAATGTCACCTAGAGTAAATTTAAGTAAATAGATAAATCTAAGGATATAGATCAAAAACTTTATAGAGGCATGATAGGATCATTACTATACATTACTGCCAGTAGACCAGATATGATACATAGTGTATGTCTCCGTGTTACATATCAATTAAACCCAAAATAAATAGATCTTAATGTGGTAAAACGTATCTTAAGATATATCAACAATACTTTAGACTACGACGCTTTTCTATCCTAAAGAAGACTCATTTGATATCATATAGTGATGCAGACTATGTTGGCTGTAAATCTGACAGGAGTACAAGTGAAACCTATTAATTTTTGGGACATTCTCTTGTACCCTGGTTCAATAAGAATCAAAAATACGTTTCTCTTTCCACTATATAAGTAGAATATATATAAGTCACAATGATTTACTCTCAAGTAATTTATATGCAACAAACATTAAAAAAAAATGGATTAAAAATAAAACAATCACCAATTTACTACGATAATACGAGGGCCATAAACTTATCAAAGAACCCTTCACATCATGCGAAAAAGACAGACGTAAGACGCCACTTCTTAAGAGACCATATAAGTAAGGAGAATATCACCTTAGAATGTATTAACATGGAAAATAAAATATCTGATACATTAAAAAAGCATTAATTCAAAATAATTTTATTAAACTAAGAAGAGTATTAAGAATCTGCTCATTTTCTGATATATAATGTCGATTTGTATTTTCTTGTGTTGTTTATGTTTTTATTTCTTAAATTAATTAAATGTACTCATATTGTTGTTGTGTATCTTTATGTGCATGTGTATTTGTGTGTGTCTATGAAAATATATTAAAAAATTAATGATTTATGGATTTTTGATGACTTTATAAAATGATACTTCACTCAAATAAAGATAAACTTATAACTTCTTATGTATAAGCTATAATAATCTTATGTGCAAATGTTTGTCACTGAGAGAAGAAATATGATAGTTTCCTATATATTATTCATTTACACAACTTATTCGTCCATTTTTGTGGATGGCAAAGCGGAGAAATTGTATAAAATATAATAGGCAAAAAGATAAAGGGAGTTATATAGGACATATTCAAGGGAAATTAAAGCGAGTTTTACTTAAACATCATTATATTTTATAACAAAATATTTGATGGTTGCCTTCAAATGAGTGAGACTGTTAATGTTGGAACTGGGCCAGTCCGCAGCAGAATTTATGGGTAAATTTCAATTTTTTACATTATTGGATCTTTATTGAGCCTATGGATTCTAATTTATCTAGAACATTTCTAAATTTAATCTAAATAAAATCTTTGTTTCATTTAAATTTATAATTAATGAATTGGCTTATATTTAATTTATTTTAAATTAAGCATAATGTTACACATTATGCATCATATACATTTTTATTTGTGTAGTGTGCGAATGTGTAACATAATAATCCATGCAAGGTATAACATGCCTGCATATAAATGTTGAGATTTGCATAGCAACGGACATGCTAGCCCATCTTATATGTATTATATGTTGTCTAAATATATGTATGTACGTATGTATGTATATATTCACAAACTGTTATTTTGAAATGAGTATTAAAACAGTATAAACATTTTCATATATATATATAACATGTATAACATAAATGTGAAACATTGACACACACACACACACACACACACACACACACACACATATATATATTAAATTAGATGCTAATTTGATGAATGATTATACATATTATAATGTAAAATTGTTTTTTATATTTATACATGTGTGTTTCACAACAATAAATTATATATATATATATATATATGTGTGTATTTATTTATTTATTATTATATTTGTAATAACAAAAATATTTATAAACGTATGTATTTAAACATATATGTGTATATTATATAATTATATCAATTATAAAATTAATAAAAATTAAATAAACATATATATATATATCTTATAACATTCTAGATCTAATACGCAACATAAAAATATTTTACTATAGTTTTATATTAATAAATTATTTATATATAAATTTATTAGCCGAAAAATATTAAAGTAATCACATAACATATTTTTCAAATTTTAAATATTCTAAAATTCGAATATGATATTATTAGGTAAAGAAAAAATTTCCATAATTTTCTGAGTTGAAAATATATTTTCTTATTATTTAATTAATATTGGTCGTTATTATAAATGATTTTTTGAAAATAAAAAACTTGATTTATAAATTCTAGAATTTTGGTGGAAAGTTAATATGATGATGAAATATTTTAAAAAAAATTAAATATAAATTTCGAATCATATGGTATGTATTATTAACTATATAATCTGTATTTTTATTTAAATGATATTAAAAATAGTAAAAAACTACAAAATTTTGTTGTTCCCTAAAATTATATTTAGTATAAATTTGCATATGTAGAATATTAGATCATTTTTTACATGATATGGTGATACAATGAATTATGTTATTTAAATTTGTGTAATATGACTTTTAATATAAATATAATAAGTTAATATACATATATTAAAATAGATAATTTCAACTATGTATTCATCAGATCTAAATAAATAAATTGGTTTATTTTAAACACACATACACATAACTATCTAACATGTGACAACATTCATACATATAGGAATCTCACCTAATTAACAATATACATATGATTACATGTACAAGCAATGAAATATTATACATGAGTTATAAGTTATATGAAATAAGAAATATACCTAAACTATTCCTTGAAGTACACCTTGCTATGATGAATATTCCTCCTTAGAACTCTTCTAAATTTGGCAGGCTGCTAATCTTTGAATTGTAGATGTTGACTATCAAATAGTCATTAATTTAAAATTGATTTGAGATGAGCTTTGGTGGAGCTTTGTATAGATGGGATTGGCCAGCAAAAAGATGAAAATAGCAGCCTAAAAGTCAATATGCATTAGGGATAGAGGTTCTTTTATAGTGGAAGGAATAAAGAGAAATGTAGATCAAATCTCTTACCCATTCTCCCTAAATCCAGTCATCCATCTAAAATACCCCTAGCCCATTTTTTAGTCGCCCCTTAGATTTTTGGTCGAAATTTCTAACCACTTTCATGGGCTTTAAACTTATTTTAAGCCCTAATAAATATTATTAATTAAATCTAATTTAATTGCTTATCGATATTGTATATCGATCGATGTATATTTATAACTAGTATAATAAAATAAGATTTATTCTTTAATTCATATTCAAAATTTTATAATTAATATTTGATAAATATTAATTAATTTATAACAATTATAACTGGTTGAATAATTTGGTCTAAAGAGAATTCATCATATCGATTGTGTGACTTGTCATGTGTAAATTTGATCAGCAATTAACATCGATCAATTCAAATGTTAATGTTCACACTTCACTTAGCATAAGGTGTGATATTTTGGTAAAAAATTCACTTAGTTTCGGTTAAATCCAATTTTACTTTATTAAGCGTTACCCGATTCTGACATTTATTTATGTCAATTCTGTTCGTCAAAATTATATCATTTTAAACTTATTGAGTTTGATAACGGTCAAAATTCCAACATTGACCATGTTCAACTCTATAATCTAAACACAAAGTCCTTGGTTTAATAATAACAATTATTATTAACTAAAATGCTTTGGTTAGAGACTTTAACTATGAGTTGATTTGAGTTGACCAAGATACTAACCCGATATAACCGAATTCTCCCTTGAATAGTGCTTCACTCCCAATACTTCCACTCGACTTAACTATATTCACTCGATGCAACGCCATGCCATGATTTGACAATAATCAAAGTGGAGCTTTCATATTTAAGATCCATAGTATTCTCAAGTCGAGAGAATTGTGTAAATCATTCATATCGATATTTTCTGTTTGACCTTAGTTATATTTACTAATAGAAAAACTATCGAGTGACTTATTACATAGTTATCCAATAATAATCAGTACATAGCCTCTAAGCACCCTCACAGACATGAGTAATACACTGCCTAACATTTGAAGAGCATTTCGTACTCTAGTCTGAATAAATACATCGATATCCAGTCTCGATGCATCTTGAGTAGGAACATTTAAAATGATATATTTATTTTCATTGTGACAAATTACTCACTGTTATAACATTTTGTAACTATTATCACAAAATGTGCCATTTATGGATTTGCTATTAAATATACTTTTAATGAAATTAATTAATTAATATAACACATTATATCAAATATTTGAACAAGATTGGTTATCGAGTTAGATATATGTAACAAATTACATAATTGCCCATAGGGCATACCCCTAACTCTGTCAATCTTCCACTTGCATTTGGGGATCAATTATGGAATCTTATTCCAACTTTTCTAATCCATTTTATCTAAAACAATCGGGAAAGTCCCTTAGTGAATGGTACATTATTACGTTTAAATTATCTACTCTATCAATCAACTCTCTTCGACGCTGATAAACTACATTTATCATATGAAACAATTGGGAGTTTGTCTCTCGACCTCAAGTGAGCTCTAAGTTCAGTTATGAACTATATCATAGCATTGCTATCATATAACAATGTTATGAGGTTCTCAAAATTTGGTATTATCCTTAACTCGATTATAAATTTGTGCATTTATTTTATATATATATATATATATATATATATATATATATATCTGTGTGTGTGTGTGTGTGTGTGTGTGTGTACATACATACATTGTTTTTATTGTGTTGCTATTTAAGTTAATGAAACCATGATCTCTTCTATTTGGAACATTTCAAACTTAAAGATTCTAAACTTGAATTTACTATTGAAATATTATATTCATTATCATTTATGAGTTTTAAGTCCGAACATTCTTTCATAAGGAGTTCCTTATTTCTTTAAACAATTCTATAGTATTTTGCAAATACAGGATAACACTCCAAACTACCATTAGTGACATCAATTTGGATTTTTTTTGCTTCATGTATCAGAGGCATAAAAAACTCACGATATCGTAAATGATATAACATGTATGATAATTCCTATTTTCATTGCATAAAGAATTCATCTCTCATGTACCATATTAAACAATTTACTCAAATGTCTTTGCATATTGATTTGGGACATTCCCAATATCTTTTACACTTACTATATAAGACATCATTTACAAATCCAACCTCGAGTATTAAAACAACTAAGGCTGATTCTAATACAAGTAAATCGTTAAAATCGGCAATGCGTTATTTACTTATAGTTTAGAAATATCAATGTACCATCTAATGTTCTTTCTTATGAGCATACGCTTCCTTTGCATTTTGATGGACAAACTACTTGATATTTCTATCAAAATATTTTTTCATCCGATGTTTATAAAATGATACTTTATATCATTTTTTAGATCATATCCAAGGACTCACAAACTTAACATCGCTCCCACTGACTTTAAGACACTTCGGTTATTATGCGTAAACAGTTTTACTCTAAATCATTATTTAAAATTTCATGTTTCAACACATATGTATCAAGACATAAAATCATACTATATAATGATTTTGTAAGTAAAACCCAAACCAACTTAAGCATATTTAATGGTGAATCCGTTACGGTAATTTCAATAATTGAAATTCACGGTGATATTCTTATCAATGTGGCCCGCTATATTCCAACTGCATTTGCCTTTCTCATAAAGATGCCTTTGCGGCCGATGAATCATATCCATTCGGATACAATTTATCAAAATCATATTTTGATATTGTACTTTGAATCTATTTCGAATTTGTGCATCGTACTGTATTATAGAATCAATACTCTTAATGGATTAATTAAATTGACCGAGGATCATATATTTTCGACATTGATAAGATATTCACAGTTTATCTTCAATGTGCGAGAATACTTATTAGAAACTAATGCAATGTGTTCATTTAGGTTGGTTAATTTTATTCACCTCATGTAATCAGTTTTATCTTTGAATCGTATCCAGTTCCAATTCACTAACAATAATATCTCAAAGAATTTTCTTCACTATGAAATTGGAATTTCTTAAAACAACAATCATTTCTCAGTGCAGCGGAATAAGTATTCGTAAACGTTTTATGAATTTCCTTACATAAAACTGATTTTGTTTTAGTTTACAAAACTTATATTCAAAACGTAGATATGTTATCCAATGACATTCTTTCCCAAACTCCTTTAGGGAAGAATCAGACAAGATCCTTCATGAATAATTATTATGTGCAGACTTTCGATTTGCACAACCTGCCAACTCCTTGGTCTAGGATACGCTGAGCTTTCTTATAAACTCTTATCTTACATGATTTGTAAACTTTTATTTGGAAGAAATAATATTAAGCTTGTATACTACTCAAGTACACAACCTTATAGAAAGAAATTAATTTAACTTCACTTACAATTAATTATATTTTATCTAACTTAAGTCTGACTACTCCTTATTGATACATCATTACGTATCACAAGGAGTGACCTTTAAGGCTGAATATTTATTCCTACTATGTATATATGAAACTCCTTCCAATGTAATCACCCATTACATCATATTGAATCAGTTCTATCACATGTTACATTATCCACTTCGTTTTATACTCAATGAATCTATCATAGGCATACCATATATGTATCAAATACGAATGTACATGTCGGTTATAACTCATCGCTGAATATGAAAAAGTACGTCGAATTGGTTTAATATTAATAGACTTACAATTGCATACATCTATATGTATCAATTCAAAGATAATACAATAACATTAACCAATGTTTGAGATATAATTAACCAGTATCATATGATTCATAATCATATAATAACATTATTTCTCAGAACTACAGCTTAGTCTATAACTCCAAAATAACTGTGATTAATATTAGATACTTCTGTATTTTCTAATGCATCACCTTTGTTATGAAAACAAATACTACATTCTAGTTTTATTTCATAACGAATATTCATAATATTCGTATTGAAATATAGCTATGTCTATCTCCTAGTCGAACCAAAAATAGTCACTATTTCATAAATAATGCTTGGTACATTTTGTGAAAATATTTTTTGTAATGTGATGCAATCATTAAGTGCAATATGACATGCTTCCACTATTTCCTCCATTACAATAATAGCTTATTTAATTCATAGGTCCATCATTCATTTAATATAGATTATTTATTTCTTATTTTGTACTAGTTTACAACGGAGAGTTCTCTGATCAAATATCTTGAACTTAAAGAAATAAACCACATAGAAAACAATTTTCTATATGAAAATAGATTTTGGAATAGAAATCATATTTCTTATTCCAATGTTAAGTATCAATTACTATTATTACAGTTCTTGTTTTCGATGTTTTCTATGAAGCAGAAGTGATTGTCCACTCTCTTCATCCCAACTGTACCTTAATACATTTTCTCATATACATTTTTTTTCTTTTTAAATGGTCAAACAATTCAAAAGAAAAACCCTTACTACAATATCATAATGAACTCTTTACAAAAGCACATTCAATTATCCTTAACGTTTAAGAACATCAAATATGTTGCACTTTGCTTAAACAGATCAAAGTGACATTTCAGCTATCGAGTTCTTATATCTGCCTTGTAGTATTAATCTAGTATTATATTTAATACAATACGGTCCTTTTGTAATCAATCAAATTGAATATTTGATCTTATAGTATTGTTTATTGGTTTATTTCGGATGAATTAAGTTCACAGATGTATCGTACACTATGAACTGTGATTGTTCCCCATATAACATTTATATGAGATATTATGTGGATCAAATATCCATAGCCTTATATTGCTTTTGGAGTTCGAAACTCGTAAAATGCAATACATGGTCTAGACCAAATAAACACGTAAGCAACCAAATTATGAACCTATTAAGTAGTTGTATAATTAGGCACTTGCATAGGTATAGAAACATTCACATGCAATAGTCATTTATTAGTAAGTATATTTTATATTTCAATTTGTCAATTTTAAATTTAATTTTACCGTATAGATAAACGTTTTATCAATCTTTTTAAATGCACAAATTTATAAATGTATATTGTTATTAACATTATATATCACTAGTATGGACCCGTGCTTCGTACACGGACTGTTTGTGTTATTGTATACGTTGATATTTTGTTTGAGCGCAAATATATAAACGGAAAGCAAGGACATTTTTGGAATTTCAAAAAGACACCGAGTAAATTAGTTTAACGAATTTTCTTTATTAGTAGTAAAGATATGTTCTTAAAATATCAAAAAGCCTAAATTTTATCATTTCATTTTTCTATTAAGGCTCCCACTAGTCTTTTATGTTTCACCAAACCCTAAGAGAAGCATAAAGTCTTTCGACTTCACTAGTGAAGTTAGGATTCGTTTGTATTGGGATTTTGACCTTGAGTCTGCTCAACAAATCATAGCCCTACAAACGATAGATAATGCCTTATCGATTGTATCACATACATCTCCTAACCCTTTGGTACCTTTCTTAATTTTTCTTCAACCTTGAGTCCACTCAACAAATCGAAATGAAATTATTCACTCATGCCTACCATACCGCAACAGCCTAAATATAGTATACACCTTGATCTGCTCAACAAATACAGATAATTATCTTACCTCTCTATTCAATATTTTAATATGCTACACATAACATCCCCAGCTTGAGTCCACTCAACCACTAAGAGTATGTAAGTAATTTATTAATATATATGGTATAAGACAACATTATATTGAAGATTCATAATCTTCAATATATTATGCTAAGTGATATCAACTCACGGAATAACATATTTCTTATGAAATACCCCCGTGTTAAAGTGTCGGACACATCCAAAATCATGGTATACATACATTTAGGTATGTACTTATTCGTAAGTCTGTTTGGGTTTCTTTAATATTCTACCCTTAGTATATACATTCATATTATATGAGTTTTATTATTATATAACTTTTATATTTCATATTACTTATATAATAATTTTATATATAATTTTATATTAATTAGATCTAAATTAATTAGTTAAAATTTTAATTAATTATATATTATTTTAATATAACATTTATATTAAATATTTATTATATACTATAACCTTTATAGTATAACACATATATCATATATATGTATATGTTCTTAATTAATTAACCTTTTAATTAACTAATTTAATTTAGTAATCTAATTGAATTTATATTAATTTCGAAATTCACTTATATACATACATGCATGCTTATGTTATTTTGAACATTTTAAAACAACATATCATATATCATAATATATAATACACGCATACATTTATTAATTAATTAACTTATTTAATTAATTTATTCTATTAATCTTATTAATAAATTTTAAATTTTCAAAATTAATATTTATTTTCAAACATTTTAAATTTTTTATTATATTCTAACTTTTATAATATTTGCATATCTTATTTAAAATTTAACTTTTAAATTTAAAATCTTACGTTTTAAATTTTCAAATAATTTTGACAATTAGTTTAAGGTACCTATTCTATTAGGGATAACCTTTTGGGCTTACCTTATCATTTTGGGTCAGGTTAGTAGCTAGTTAAAGCAGAGTACTTAATTACCCAAATTCAACCTTAGATACTACTTTTCTAGACATCTTACTCAATGGGTGGGCTTGAATTAGTTAACCCTAACATGATTTATTAAACAACATAGGCTGTTAAGCTCAGATATCATTGTTAGAACGGGGCCAGCCCGCAGCAGATATTATAGGTAAATTTCAAAAAAATTGCCCTATTAGACCTTTATTGGTCCTATGAAGTCTAATTTATTAAAAACATTTTAAATTTAATTTACATAAAATCTTTATGTCATTTAAATTTATAATTAATGAACTAAAATTTATTTGTTTCTTTTAAATTAAGTATAATGGTATACATATGTATCATATACATATGTGTATGTGTGTGCTTGTGTAACATAATAATCCATGCAAGGTATAACATGTCCGTATATAAATGTTGGGATTTGCATCGCAACAGACATGCTAGCTTATCTTATATATATTATATGTTGCCCAAATATATGTATGTATGTATATACACGCACAAACTTGTTATTTTAAAATGAGTATTAAAAATATAAACATTTGCATATATTTACTACATAAATGTGGAATATTAATATACATATATACATTAAATTAGATATTAATTTGATGAATGATTATATATCAATATATATATATATAATGCAAAGTTGTTTTTTATTTTATTTATACATGTATTTTTATAACAATAAAATTAATATATATTTATATGTATGTGTGTGTTTATAATTATGTTTGTAATAACTAAAAATATTTATAAATGTATGTATTTAAATATATTTGTTTGTTCATATTATATAATTATATTAATTATAAAATTAACAAAAATTAAATATATATATATACAACATTCCAGTTCCAATATAGAACATAAAATATTTTTTATAATCACTACTAAAAAAGACTAATATTTCGACAGCACGTAGCGACGGCTTTCGATGGCTAATTTCAGATGGCTTCCGACGGGACGTCGACGGCCTTCGGAAGCCATTGGAAATTCGCGAATTACAGTCCCACCCGAGCCTTCTTCTTCCTCATTTTGCAGCACGAAATTTTTTATCGAAAACCCCCAAATCCCTCCTACAAGCTTTCAATCTCTAATTTCGAGCTTTCGGATCCTCCACGGTTTCCTAAGCAAACTCTATTATTCTAAATCTTAGGTATAATATCTTAATTTTGGCAAAAAATCTAATTTTTTTCCCTAAATCTAGATTTGCATAAGATGATAAATTAGAGCTAATTAGTGATTGCAATTGTTTCCAATTGCGTAATAATGGTTTACAGCATCCCATGGTACACCTATTTCATATGTTATCGTGAAATTTTAAAGAGTATGTATAATTTGTGAATGTGTGTGTATAGTTAGTAAAACTGTATTTTTTTGTACGCGCACATTTAATTAACTAATGTCCCTTAGAGAGTTTTTGGCTCCGTCTGACGAGTGTTGTACATGATCGTTACATAAGTAGTTATTTTTTCAAAAAACTATCATTTATGTTCATCTGGTACAATGTTTGTTGGATTTGTCCATGTATTGGACAAGTTATGAACACAGTAAGCATTTACATTTTGTATACCACTTCGTCTCAAACGGTTCATAAAATTTCAGTCTAACTTTTCTTTTTTGTTTCCTATGTACACGCATTTGTGTACAATGCAAGGAACAAAAGGAAAATGCTGTCGAAATTTTGTTGAATCGTTTGAGACGAAGTAATATACAAAATGTAAATGTTTACTGTGTTTGTAATGGGAAGTAGGATGCTTGACCATGGAAAAAGGTATTTTTTGTATAAAATTTTGTATTGATACGTTATAAAATAAAATGTGTCATATTTGAAAATATTATTTAATTTGAGAAATAGTTCTTCAAAATTCAAATATTATACGACCATGAAAATAATCTTTTTCGAATTTGTATTCTTGAAAATAAATATTAAATTTTGAACTTGTGACTCATTTTCTCAAATAGGAAAAATGATTGATTATTTCGTTGATCGAAGGAGATGGATGTACCAAAAAAAAGGACCGAGAGGCTCAATAAAAGAAGATTTTTATAATGGTATAAACGTATTTGTTGAATTCGCTCTAAGTAATAACGGAAACGAACCAGAAATTCGTTGTCCGTGTAGTAGGTGTAGACATTTGAAGTATTTGTTACCAGATATTGCAAAAGTTCATTTGTGCCAAAACGGTTTCGTACCCGAGTATTATGTTTGGGATTGGCATGGAGAAGTTGTAGCAAATACTTCTGTAGAGTCTGAAAGTGTCGTTAACGAAGTAGTTACGACGAGCCGTATAGAAAATATGGTCGAAGATGCAGCACGATCAATGTTTCCTATGGTTGAAGTTGACGACGATGATGGAAATGTTGAAGAACTAAATATTGAAGCAAAAAAAATTATGATTTAATAGATGCTGCTAAGAAACCTATTTAGGATGGTTGTAAAAGCGACACTCAGCTGTCAGTAATCGTAGAATACATTGCGATGAAGTCAAAATACGACATCACTGAAGCTGGGTTTACGGCTGTTGTACAAGCTGCAAAAAGACATATGCCACTCGATAATCTAATGTGTGAAAATAACTATGAAGTTAAAAAAATTATGTCGGCTTTTGGTTTACCTTATTAGAAAATAGATACATGTTTAAAAGGCTGCATGTTGTTTTAGAAAGAAGACGCAAACCTTAGAAATTGTAAAATTTGTAATCAGGAGATATACAAATCAAAAAGAAGAAGGGGAAGGTAGTTCTGTACAAGCGTATGCATTACTTACCCATCACTCCAAGGCTTCGAAGATTATATGCAGCTTCTGTAACTGTATCTAATATGAGATGGATTAGTGTGAGAAGGGAGGAAGAATGTATGTTTTTTCTGTTTTGTATGATTTGGTAGATGGTGGAGGTAGTTGTTGATTTATGTACTATGTTATGATACACTTAGCTGTTTTGTTGTAAAATTATGCGTTTTGATTTAATTTTATGTATTTTTTTGTTTGGTGAGTTGTATATAGTTTGGTTTTTGATATTTGGTTGGAATATTATATAATAGATTCTGCAGTATTGGTGGAATAGTGTTTGTATGGAAAATGTGGGTGGAAGGCTATATTGCAGCAGAAATATTAAAAAAATTGCAGCAGATTTCCGACGGTTTCCGACGACTTTCAGGTTATATTTTTCCAATGGCTTTCGACCGCTTTCAGATCAATTTTTCCAACGGTTTTCGACTGCTTCCGACAAGTATCGGAATCCGTCGGAAGCCATCGAAAATACGAACGGCGAGACGTGTCAGAAGCCGTCGGAAACACTGCACCCCTATGCCTTATTTTCCTATGGCATTTTCTGACGGCATCCTGCGGCCTCCGGCGGCCGCCTATGATTTTTGGATGTCGAAAATGCTTTTTTCCGATGGATTGCAGCGAATTACAGTTTTGAAATTCATGTACAACAGCAGCTATGTAGTGCAAAGTTGGATTCAGCAGAGTCTGGACGTCGAGGAGCCAAAAAGATCCTTTTTTATAGGCCCTAGGACTATTTATAGGCGTAGGGCTGATATCTCGCTCAAACTTCAGGTGACTTCTTCTGGCACGTGAGGGGGCCCACGCGATCGATCCCATGCAATTTCAACTCAATCCATGATCGATACGAAGCAATTTCGTATCGATCAAGAATTTATCCAATGGAGTCGAAACTTGGCCTGAACATTCCTTAGCTTATACGTAAGCTCATGTGAAAGTTTCATAGCATTTGGACTTGTGGATTAGGAGATATGATCGATGCAAATTCATGCTTTCGGTAGGCTGCGCCGTTGGCATCGATACATTTCATATTGTATGTTCGACTCGATCTCTAGCACGTGTGCGCAAGGTGACGTGGCGCGAGATTCTTGGATCGCTCCACCTTTTGTGCCGAGTCGACCAAGTCTTTTTCGTACCCAAGATTGGAGCCTTGCTCGCATCGATCATTTTGTCTTGGTAGTATCGATGCTAGTGGTTGCTTCGCATCGATCGTGTTTTGTGTCGCTTGTATCGATCAACCGTATTGCCTCATTCGTGTCAATCGGCCGCATCGTTTTGTGTGTGTTTCGTATCATTTTTTCGAGCGATACGAAATGATTAAAGTTCGATCGACACGAAATACATTTTTGGGCGGTCGATGCGATCGTTAGGGATTAGTCGATACGAACTGTCGATAACTTGATGGATACGACTAAGGCTTCGTTGGACCGATACGAACACTATGGATACGAGGTGCAGTCACTCTAATCGACTCGAACTCGGGGGGTTCGAACATCGCGGCCGTGGATTGATTCGAACATGATCGATTAGAAATCAGACGTTCCCTGATGGATACGAACATATGGATATGAACAGGACTTCTCTGGATGGATTCGAACAAGGCATTGGGATCGTTACGAACGGCGTGTTTTCATTAACTTGTATCGATCATATCTTGAGCGTACGAACTCGAATTGACTCGAAACTTGAAAAGTAGGCTCCCACAACTATGATTGCCATGTCATATCAATTGTAGCTTGATCCGGACTCGGAAAAAATGCATCAATACCTATAGCGAGCCAGCATACAACCAATCTTTGGGACGAACAGTCTTTGGTTTTCAGTTAATCTTTTGAAATCATGGCCTTGCTAAAAGGCGGGATAACACTTTCCCCCAAAACATGCCAAGCGATAGGAAGGTGTGTTTTGTAGTTCGATAAACGGGATGTTCGTACCCTGCTAATGTCCTGCAAAGAGATTGGTAGTCTTACCTGCCTATGACTGACGATTGCTCAAGATCGTATGTCATTTGAGGTGATATGTGACAGTTCGCGGTCGGATGCCATTCGAGGCGAGTTATGATCGTTCGCGGTCGGGTGTCGTTTGAGGCGAATCGTGACCGTTCGCGGTCGGGTGCCATTCGAGGCGAATTGTGATCGTTCGCGGTCAGGTGCCGTTCGGGGCGAATTGTGACCGTTCACGGTCGGGTGTCGTTTGAGGTGAATTATGATCATTCGCGATCAGGTGCCGTTCGAGGCGAACTGTGACCATTCGCGGTCGGGTGCCATTCGAGGCGAATTGTGATCGTTCGCGATTAGGTGACGTTCGAGGCGAATTATGACCGTTCACAGTCGGGTGTCATTTGTGATCATTCACGAACGGGTGCCGTTTGCGGCAAATTGTGCGTTCCTGGGGGGGACTTAGTGTTGATAATGTCGATTTCACGTTCGAGTGAATTTTTGAATTGTCGGTTATGGCAGTTTATCGCTACCTCGGAGCATGCCTGGGGACCGTTCGCGATCTCGTACATGTGTAAGTGACTTGGCCGTTTCAGAATTATCAAAATAAAATATCCATTCGATTGAATTTTTCAACAGAAATGTCAAACAAAATCAAGTCCAAACATGAGAAACATAAAATAAAAGTAAAACAGGGACATCAGAGCGCAAACATCTACATCGATGCGATTTATAATCCTATCAGAGCATGCCTGAGGATCGTCCGCGGTCATGTACATGTGTAAACAACTTAATCGCGTTGGTGTGGAGTTTGCCACTCGCTCTTCATTATCTCAATCAATTGATAATAAGCCGACGCCCCGATCCTGAGCCGTTACCAATTGATGCATGTGGTGGCCGCTCCCGTTCCACCGTTGTTGTTCCCCTTCTTGCATACTGCAATAGCAGACCATTCCGGATATGCCCCTCAACCTCATCCTTCAAGTGCCTACAATCATTCGTGCTATGACTATTCAGCTCATGGAATAAGCAGTACTTGTGTGACCTCTTTGATTGTTGGTCGGATCCATCCTCATCGGCTTTCGATAAGGAATCTGCCCCCGGTGTCTTGGTAGATTCGCTTTAAAGTCTCGTTCATCTCCGTATATGAGGTGAACCTTGGTTGCTTTCGTTGTCGCGTTGATCCATTACCATTATCCTTAGCCTTTCGTTTTCCTTTACCAGCTTCTGCACCTTTTTCCGGTGGATTTTTGCCCTTGACTGCATAAACATCGATTCCTTCTCCTTCCTCTCTTTCAGCATTTGCATCCTCTAATCGTAAAATTCCTTCGGCCCCATGATCCCCTAGATCCATAGGGGGATCCCTTGTCAATGAATTCTTGAATTCTGTGTCGTCGGCTATGCCAGATATAGCTGACATCAAAACCATGGATGGATCTGGTCAATCCACCGATGTTGCCGCTGCGTTGAATCGTGTCAAAAAGCTTCTCAAAGATTCCCCGGATCTTTGCTTTAGTGCCGCCAAAATCATCACATTCTTGGATCTTGAGATGTGAACCCTAAATTGCCTCATAAACTTCTCAGTCAAATCGGTCCATGTTTCAATGGAGCCATTCTCCAGTTGTCTAAACCATAGCGCCGCAATGTCTGCCAAATACAATGGGAAGCACCGGGCCATGATCTCCTCTGATGCCCCCAGCACTTCCATTTTCCTCATGTACTTCGTCAGATGAACTACAGTATCCATCTTCCTATTACACATTTCCAATGTTGGTAACTTGAATTCTGGTGGATTCCTGGCTTGCCTGATCGTAGGAGAAAAGGGACTCATATTCACATCCTCCAGATCTCTATTCACTAGTCCGCCTTTCATGGTTCGTCTGACCATTTCTGTCAATCTGTCATTGTCGTCAAGCTGTAGCCCTTATCTGTTACTTCTTCTTTACCCCCTGAGTTCAAGAGGGTTCCTGGGATCTGCCCTCCTGAATGAGCATTCATTTCTCTGTCGATGTCGTTTTGCGTAGCTCCACCTGGTATTCTGCCCGATTTTAGGTCTACATGTTCCGGGTAAGAGCCTTTAGTTCTGGGGATAAGCCAGATGGTCCTGCCCCATTCTGAATTCTAGTTGCTCCATGCTCCCGATCCCTATCTCCAGCATCTCCTGTGCTTGCGTTGGCTTGATTCTGTATTCTGGTTTGTCCAGTTCGTCGAAGCAAATTCTGCATAATCTCTTCTTATCTTTTTAGAAGTTCTTCATGCATAGCTCCCATCATCATCTCCATCTCATCTCTGGTGATGAAGATCGAAGCTTGGTTCGTTCCTGTGGAAGCCTCTTGGCTCCCTTCATGCTGACTCCTTTTTGCTCTTTGCCTTCTACTTGATTGCCTTGTCATAGCTTTCAAATCTGAGTCCTTAAGCCTTCAAATTCAACTTCTAAGCGATAGAATCCCTGAGTTCGGTTCTCAGTGAAAGCACCAAAATGTTTGCGCCAAAAATGATCACAAACACCCAATAGTCGATGAAAGCACCATTTCACAATCACAGGTCACAGATAACAAGTATATAGAAAATAAAAAATGAAGAACACTCAGCAAATTAAGAAGAAAATAGAA
This sequence comes from Allium cepa, assembly GCA_030765085.1. NCBI lineage: Eukaryota > Viridiplantae > Streptophyta > Magnoliopsida > Asparagales > Amaryllidaceae > Allium > Allium cepa. Next base: position 860,717,286 of record CM060940.1, read on the forward strand.
AAAAATACAGGGTTTATAGTGGTTCGGCAATCCGGCCTACGTCCACTTTCAAGTTTGATGACTTTATTGATATTCACTCGCCGATTACAATTGATTACAATGGATTGCAGCGAACTACAGTATTGAAATTCATGTACAACAGCAGCTATGGAGTGTAAAGTTGGATTCGACAGAGTCTGGACGTCGAGGAGCCAAAAAGATCCATATTCTGTAGGCCCTGAGGCTCTATTTATAGGCATAGGAGGCTGATATCTCGCTCAAACTTCAGACAACTTCTTCTGGCACGTGAGGGGACCCACGCGATCGATCCTATGCAATTTCGACTCGATCCGTGATCGATACGAACCAATTTCATATCGATCAAGAATTTGTCCGATAGAGTCAAAACTTGGTGTGAACATTCCTTAGCTTGTACGTAAGTTCCTATTAAAGTTTCATAGCATTTGGACTTGTGCATTAGGAGATATGATCGATGCAAATTCATGCTTTCGGTAGGCTGCGCCGTTCGCATCGATACATTTTGTATCGGTATGTTCGACTCGATCTATAGCACGTGTGCACAAGTTGACGTGGCGCGAGTTTCTTGGATCGCTCCACCTTTTGTACTGAGTCGACCAAGTCTTATTCGTACCCAAGATTGAAGCCCTGCTCGCATCGATCATTTTGTCTTGGTAGTATCGATGCTAGTAGTTGCTTCGCATCGATCATGTTTTGTGTAGCTCATATCGATCAACTATATTGCCTCGTTCGTGTCGATCGGTTCATCGTTTTGTGTGTGTTTCGTATCATTCTTTCGATCGATACGAAATGATTGAAGTCCGATCGACACGAAATACATTTTTGGGCGATCGATGCGATCGTTAGGGATTGATCGATACGAACTGCCGATAACTCGATGGATATGACTAAGGCGTCGTTGGATCGATACGAACACTATGGATACCATGCGAAATCACTCTGATCGACTCGAACTCGGTGGATTCGAACATCGTGACCGTGGATCGATTCAAGCATGATCGATTTGAAGTCAGACATTTCCTGATGGATACGAACATATGAACATATGGATACGAATAGGACTTCTCTGGATGGATTCGAACAAGGCGTTAGGATCAATACGAATGGCCTATTTTCCTTAACTTTTATCGATCATATCTTGAGCGTATAAACTCGGATTGACTCGAAACTAGAAATTTGCCTCCCACAACTTCGATTGTCATGTCATATCAATTGTAGCTTGATCCGGACACGGAAAAAATTCATCGATACCCATAGCGAGCCAGCATACAACCAATCTTTGGGACGAACTGTCTTTGGTTTTCAGTTGATTTTTTGGTATCATTGCCTTGCTAAAATGTGGGATAACAATAGGAATCTCACAAATCTAACGATATAAGCATGATATATACACACAGACAAGCAACTTAATATTGTACATGAATCATAAGTTGTATAAAATAAGAAAACAAACCAAAACTATTCCCTGAAGTACACCTTACTATAATAAAAATCTCTCTATAGAATTCTTCTCAATTCGGCAGACAGCTAATCTTTGAATCGTAGATCATTGATTATCCAATAGGTATTGATTTGAAATTAATTTGAGATGACCTTTGATGGAGCTTCGTGTGGATGGGATCGTTCGGCAAGAAGATGAAAATAGCAGCTAAAAAGTCAATATACATTAGGGTTAGGGATTCTTATATAGTGGAAGGAATAGAGGAAAGGTGGATCCAATCTCTTACCAGTTCTCCATAAATCTGAGCGATCCATCTAAACAACCCCTAGCTTATTTTTTAGCCACCCATACATCCTTTTGGTCAAAATATCTAGCCCCTTTCATACGCTTTAAACTCATTTTAAGCCCAAATAAATGTTATCATTTAAATCTAATTTAATTGTTCATCGATATCGCATATTGATCAATATATATATATATATAGATATATATATATATAGTTATTATAAATATATAATAATATGTATTCCTTAAATCATATTCAAAATTTTATAATTTACATTTTATAAATATTAATTAATTTATAACAATTATAAGCTAATTAAATCGTTTGGTCAAAATAGAATTCACCTCATCGGTTGCGCGACTTGTTAGGTGTAAATTCGGTCAGCGATTAACATCAAACAACTCGAATGTTAACGTTCATACTTCACTTAGCAGGTTGTGGCATTTTGGCCAAATTTATTGCTTGCTTAGTTTCGGTAAAATCTCATTTCACTTTATTAAACATTACCTAATTGTGACATTTATATAGACTGATTTTCTTTGTCAAAGCTATATCACTTTGAACTTATTGAATTTGGTAATGGAAAAATTCCAACATTATCCATATTCAAGTGTATAATTTAAACACAAAGTCCTTGGTTCAATAATAACAATTATTATTAACCAAATTCTATGGCCAGAGACTTTGACTTGACCGTGATACTAACCCCATATAACCAAGATGACAAACCCTTTCTTGAATAGTGTTTCGCTTCCAATACTTCCACTCGACTTAACTATTGTCACTTGATGAACATCAAGCTATGATTTGACTATAATCAAAGCAAATCATTCATACTAAAGATCCACAACATTCTCAAGTCGAGTGAATTGTGTTAATCAATAACACCGATATTTTTTGTTTGACCTTTAATTATATTAACCAACAAAAAACTATTGAGTGATTTGTTGCATAGTTATCTAATAACCATCAGTATGTAACCTTTATATGCGCCCTATAGCCATAAGCAATACACTGCCAAATATTTAGGGAGCTTTACGTACTATAGTCTCAACAGATATATGGATATCCAGTCTCGATGCATCTTGACTAGGAACATTTAAAATGGTATATTTATTTTCATTGTGATAAATTACTCATAGTTACAACACTTTGTAACTACTATCACAAAATGTACCATTTATGAATTTTCTATTAAATATACTTTGAATTAAATTAATTAATTAATATAACACGTTATATCAAGTATGTAATAGAAAGAAAACATCTTTTATTTTCGAACAACATTGGTTATCGAGTTAGATATATGTAACAAATTACATAATTACTCATAGGGCATAACCCTAACTCTATAGGTTAATTCTTAAGGTATTGATTTTGATGACAACAACCGCATAAATATTATCACTAACATTTTCTCGAGTTATATAGTATATAGTGTGGGATATCAGAAATATTTAATAGGTTTATACTCAGAATGATTTTATAAAAGAATACTGTTTAATTTATGTATTAAAACCAATCTTAATAGATTTTTCATAAAAATGTTTATTTTGAAACATATTTAAAGTATTTCTAAAAATATACAAATTATAATGTATATGTCGACGTATGAATATATGTATGTCGACATAGTGACCGTTAATCAGTTTTTTTAAAAATAAAAAAGAGGCAATTTTTTGACGCCACTCTTTCGCTAATAAACACATCTATTCAAACTCTATTTAAAGAGTTTGGAACTCGAATTTTGAAAAACAATATTCATTACTTTCTCTATCTCCTTCTATTCTTTGTTATCTTTAATATTTCAATGATGTTATGCCAAATTCTACATCAATTCTCACTATCTCTCTCACTACGTATACTAAAAAGATTAGAGAAGATTCATTTATATTCTACTCCATTGACTCTCTGATCTTCACTCCTTCCTATACAAAAGAAAATATATTCCACTACTAAAGATCTACAGGAAATTGTATCAGCAAACTGCTTAAAGTTGTGGTCGAAAGATTCAATTTCTATCAGTCCACTACCAATTGATAAATGGTGATCTTAACCACCTAAGTGAAAAGACGGTTTTCTAAAGAGTGTTGTCTTGCCTCCTGAGTCAAAGACAGGATATGTGTTCTGGTTACCTGAGTCAAATTCTAGAGGGTGTACTGGTTACTCGAATTAAATTCCAATAGATGTTTCTTGCCATCCCAGTCAAAGTCATGACATGTAGAGGTTGTTCTTGCCATCAGATTCAATTTAAAGTCAAGACACGATTAATCAAATTCCGTATATGGTACAAGATCGTATGTAAGATTGAGAATTCATACCTCTAAAAAATTCTTGGTGTCTTCATTACTTTTACTATATTTACTTACTATTCTCTAATTACTGCGATTAGATTATTTATTTTTGTTTGATTTTTCTATGATAAGTTTGAAATCTGCAAGTATATTACTAAAGGTTTAAATACACTATTTGCCCACCTCTAATGTAAAATAGCCTTAAGATCAGTTTCGATGTAGTATATATTATGTTATATCACCCCCTCACAATCAAGGCAGAGCATATCAGATGGCTAGATGAAATTTTGCTACGGTCTAGGACCTTTGCTACGGTCTAGGATGAAATTTTGAGATGAAAGAGGGAGAAGTTCTAGAATTCAATGAAATATAACTCAAAGTTTCCCTCTTAACTATTTGGAGGCCCTAGCTAAATGGCCAGGAAAAACGAACTGCCAAAGTTACTACTTCGACACACATGCTCGTTAAAGCTTCCATTGAATCTAGCTCAAATACTTGGTAGAAGGTTCTACTCCTATTCATAAGGATTCCTAGGCATAGATCATCGCTCGTACGACGACCAGCTCTAAGGTCGTCGTAATTCCTTCACTTCTGTCCTCAACATCCATAAATTCAGCTACTACACAAACTTGAGGGATATAACCCTAAAGATCTATTTTTTTTCCACCGTCGACCGCCCCCGTAGTTCCAATCTTTACACCTATCCATGAAGAGAGGCAGATCGTGGAATTTCCTAAAGAATTCGCTCTCCAGCTTCAAAAGGTATATCTTCGAATTCTTCATTCTTCAAAAAGCTTCTTGAGTCTTTTAAAGAGACATCTACCCTTCATTTCTCTTTTTGACATCTTACAGGTCAGCCACCCTTGGTGCCTCTGCAAAGGTAATTCTTGCTCTAGGCCCTGAAGCTTCCACCACCACTCCTGTCATCTTTACACCCCCTTTCGCAATTATATAATTTATCTCTGACACTCTATGTTGGATAAGTGTCTATTGACTTAGAGATAAGTATAATTCAATAGACTCATTGATTGATTTATTTATTTCTCCATCATATAAACCAAATTTATGGATTTCAATTAGGATACTATATCAGTGTGTGTCATTGACCAAAAAGGAGCAACTAATAAAAAAGAGCACTGCTTAAGAAAACAATTAGTAAAAAAAATCATTGGCTAAAACATCTATATTTGCATGTATAATTTGCAAACTGTATCAAATTACAATGGTTTAACTAAATGTGAATTAATATCACTATCAACATCTATATGTATAAGAGTGAATAATCATGGTATTTTTTATTAGTTTAACAATAGCTTCATAAAAAAATGTTAAGAAAAATCCTTTTGCCTTGAACAATAGCAAAAACACGTTGAAGGATGAAGAATCAATGACTAAAACATTTTATATCAATTTATATAATTAGCAGCATTTATCAATTTGATTAGTTGAGAAATTATCTCAAAATCTATGTGTCTAGGAGTGAAATTATCTTTGACAGATTGCATTAGCATTTATTTCCATAATAACCGACTAGCAAAACAATTTGTAGAATAAACAAAATTAAATAGCCAAAACAATAGGCACACATTGTTGACAAAAGCTAACCCATAAATTATAGAATTAACGGAACACCCATTGATTGAGCGAAACAACAGGAAAAGAAATACACTGAAGGGAAGGAATCGATGGGTAAAACATTCTGTCACATTTTACATACTTAGTGTTTGCGCCAAAATTGGTCACAAACCCCGAATGTCGTGACAGCACCAGTGTATGAACACAAATCAACAGCAAATGATCACCAAGTACAGGTCTAAATAAAGCAGAGGATAAAAAATGAAGAATAATAAACTTAAAATTGAAGAAAACAGACAAAGACACAGGATTTATAGTGATTCGGCTATCTCCGGCCTACGTCCACTCTAAAAGTTAATCTTTTATTGACTTTTTTCGCTGATTACAGCGGATTACAATGATGAAATTCGAGTACAACAGTAGCTTAATAGTGCAAAAGTGTTTTCGACAGAGTCTGGACGTCGGATAGCCAAAAGGCCCCTTCCCTATAGGCTTTGGAGTGCTATTTATAGGCGTTCCATGCAAATATCTTGCTCAAACTTTGAGAGACTTCTTCTGGCATGAAAGTGGGCCCGTGTGATCGATCCCATGAAGGTTCGACTCGATCCGTGATTGATACGAATGTAATTCTTATCAATCAAGATTTTGTCCAATGGAGTCAAAACTTGGTGCGAACATTCTTTAGCTTGTACGTAAGCTCCTATGAAAATTTCACAGCATTTGGACCTGTAGATCTCAAGATATGATTGATACGAATTGTAGCTTCCTCGACGTCATCTGGTCCGTATTGATCAATTCGTATCGATGTTTATTCGCATCGATACCAAGCACGTGTGCGTCGGTGACATGGTCCTATCTTCGAGGCTCGATCCACTTTCTACGCCGCGTTGAACGTTTCTTCCTTCGATCCATGCATATTCTTCGTTCGTATCCAATCCACTGTTTGGTTTCGCATCCACCTGTTCGCATCGGTCCCATCCTTGTCCATTAATTCGAATCCATTGGCTGCTTCCTTGTTCGTATCGATCAAGATACTGCCATGCATCCATACGAACAAGACCAATATAAGTTCTACCTCCGTGTCCATTTGAATCGATACGAAATCTTCGATTCGAGGCATGCCGCCATCTCCATCCTGACCGATACGAACACCATCGCCTTGAATCCATGCTGATCAACACGAACAACATCAATTCGAAGAATACTGCGATGCTCCATCCTGATCGATACAAACACTGTCGCCTTGAACCCATGCTGATCGACACGAACAACATCAATTCGAAGCATACTGCGATGCTCCATCCTGATCGATACGAAAACTTCAAGTCGAACAAACCATCGTGCACCCATCTATTCAATCCAAGTTCATATCCACCGAGTCGAAATCCATTTGGCCTACCTGATCGATACGAATGCGCTGTTCGTATCCATATTGGGCCGATACGAAGTGTATCGATACAAAATGTATCGATACGAAATCAGCCCCTTCCAATATTGATTCATCCATCTTTCGAGCATACGAACTCCGATTGACCTGAAATTTGAAACATAGCCTCTCCTAGTCTTATTCATCATTCCCAATCGATCCCACCTTGATTGGAGCTCGGCCAAATTTTAACAACATCGATCACACATTGTTTCCAATCGATTTCCAATCCTGATATTCATCCTTTTCCAGCTAATTTATTGATATTCCAGTCTTGCCCAAAGAGTGGGATAACATTTACCCTTAAAACATGCCTTGTGATAAGAAGGTGTGTTTTGAATAGTTATGAATTTGATATCCAAAGTCCATAGCCATATCATCCAAGTGCATCGTTCTTGACTTCTCCGAGTCAATATCTGATTCCAAATCCAGTAACCAAAGCCTTAGCCAATTTCATATCCATATTTATCCAATAACCAATAACCAATAACCGAATCCAAGACGTCTCTGGGTTGATACCCAAGTCTTTTGCCCCTCATAGCCAGTATTCATATCCGTAACCTCTCCGGCTTCTTGTCAAGTGCAATCCACACCTGACAACCGTGGTCTAGTGTCCCTGAACATTGAGTAATTGTTATAGCTTAAGTCCTAAGCCGATTCCTGATCGCTCCGGACCCTTGCCGATCATAGTCCATACTCGACGACCTGAAATAGTAACCGGTAATATAGGGCCTAAGTCCTAGGCCGAATCCTGATCTCTCTGGACCCTTGCCGAGCGTAGTCCATACTCGACGACCTGAATAAGTTGATTTGCCATGCTCGGACAAAGCAACTTACCCCTTGTCAGGTATAATCCATACCCGACGACCATTTACAAAAACTAGACTAAAATCCAATCAAAATCCAAATCAAATCAGGAAACCAAAAATCCAAATTCAAAATCAAAACCAACGTCCAAGCATGAAAACAAACAAAACTAGGAGTTCAAACCAAACTCCAAAACCGAACCAGAAAAAGAAAATGTCCAAATCAAGAGAAAAACAAAATTTCACAAACCATAGCGTTGCGATTTATCATCATCCAGAGCATGCCTAAGGGCCATCTCCGTCCCCGTACATGTGTAAATGACTTGGTCATTTGTCACTAGTTTGCTACTTATTTCATATCATCCCTGTCAATTGATAACCAATCAACCATTATTCCTGGGCCTTGCGCCGTCGTTGTTTGAGGTAGACGGTGGTTGCTTCTGCTCCACTGCTGCATTCCGAAGCCCAACATATTGTCGCAACTGTCCATTCCTTACATGCTCCTCAATTATGTCCTTCAGATGCCTGTAACTGTTGGTATCATGTCCGTTCAAATCGTGAAAAAGATAGTGCCTCCCTGATGCCCTTTCATGTTCTGAGGGTTCTCTCTTAGCCGGCCTTCGGTAGGGAAGGCGATTCCGAGTCTCCATGAATATCCGTTCAAACGTCTCGTTTAATCCCGTGTAAGTGGAAAACTTAGGCTCCTTCCACCGCTTTCTAGCTTTTTCTGATTCGTCATCCAGCTTCCTTTTTCCTTTATCTTTATCTTTATCCGAGCCTCCGCTAGATGGCCTTCCATCCTCAGTTGCATACACCTACTTCAATTTCATATCTGAACACGCATCTTCCTGCCGAAGGAATCTCTCAGCTTCGTGAAAGAATTCCCGAGATCCAGTGGTGGGTCTCGTATTAGAAATACTTTGAAATCTGAATCCTCTCTAACTCCTGATACTGTTGCCATTAAAACCGTCGATGGATCCAGCCGATCCACCGAAGCAACCGCTGCATTGAACCGAGTTAAGAAAGATCTGAATGAATCATCTGTGCTTTGCTTTACTGCCGTTAGCGTTACCACATTCTTCGGCCTTTTGATATGATCCCGAAACTGCTTCAGAAACTTGTCCACCAATTATGTCCATGTCCTAATAGATCTTTCCTCCAGCAGCTTGAACCACATCGCAGCTATATCTTTCAAGTATAGAGGAAAACATCGGGCCATCACTCCCTCCGATGCCCTCAGTACTTCCATATGTCTCGTATATCTCATCAACCGATCAGCCGGATCAGCCTTGCCATTGTATGCTTCTAGCGTAGATAACTTGAATTTTGGTGGACTCCGAGCTATCCTGACGTCATATGTAAACGGACTCCTGTTTACTCCTTCCAAATCTCTGTTCGTCAAACCTCCACGCATAGTTCGTCTGATAATCTCAGCCAATCTAGCATTGTCTATCAAGGGTTGCCCCCGAGCCCCCGAGGGAATTCTGGTACATACTCTTTATCCCTCGCTCCTACATTCTTGCTAGCATCTTGTCGTGTGGTGTTAACTGGAATTCCTCCATGAACTTATCAATCGTTGCCGGGTGGCATTATGCCCCCATGTTCGGATCCATCCAGGTTTATGGCTGTGTGCTGGTCAGGGGTTGTGCCTTGTTGAGCTGCTCCATTCGATTGCCTGTTTGGTCCTTCTGCTCTAGCTCTGTGGATCTGAACTCCTAAAGCCCCAGCTGTTCCCGCTTGTCCAAACTGTCTGAGGAGGTTCTGCATCATTTCCTCCTACCTTTTTAGAAACTCTTCATGCATAGCTCCCATCATCATCTCCATCTCGTCTCTAGTGATGAAAGCTGAAGTCTGATTAGCCCCTGATGAAGTCTCCTGGTTTCCTTCATGCTGACTCCTCTCAGCTCGTTTCCTTCTACTTGATTGCCTCGTCATAACTCTTTAGATCTGAACCCTTAAGCCTTCAAATCTGAATTCCAAATCTGGTATAGCGGGCGCTAGTCTTTTTCAATGAAAGCACCAAAGTGATTGTGCCAAAATTGATCACAAACCCCGAATCTCGTGAAAGCACCAGTGTATGAACACAAATCAACAGTAAATGATCACCAATTACAGGTCTAAATAGAGGATAAAAATGAAGAATAATTAACTTAAAATTGAAGAAAACAGACAAAGACACAGGATTTATAGTGGTTCGGCTATTTCCGTCTTATGTCCACTCCAAACGTTAATCTTTTATTGACTTTCTTCGCTGATTACAGTTGATTACAGCGCATTACAATGATGAAATTCGAGTAAAACAGTAGCTAAATAGTGCAAAAGTGATTTCGGCAGAGTCTGGACGTCGGATAGCCAAAAGATCCCTTTCCTGTAGGCTTTGGGGTGCTATTTATAGGTGTTCCATGCAAATATCTTGCTCAAACTTCGAGAGACTTCTTCTGGCACGTGAGTGGGTCCACACCATCGATCCCATGAAGTTTCGACTCGATCCGTGATCGATATGAACGTAATTCATATCGATCAAGATTTTGTCCAATGGAGTGAAAACTTGGTGTGGAAATTCTTTAGTTTGTACGTAAGCTCCTGTAAAAATTTCATAGCATTTGGACTTGTAGATCTCAAGATATGATCGATACGAATTGTAGCTTCCTCAACGTCATCTGGTCCGTATTGATCAATTCGTATCGATGTTTATTTACATCGATACCAAGCACGTGTGCATCGGTGATGTGGTCCTATCTTCGAGGCTCGATCCACTTTCTATGCTGCGTTGAACGTTTCTTCCTTCGATTTCTACATATTCTTCGTTCGTATCCAATCCACTATTTGGCTTCACATCCACCTGTTCGCATCGGTCCCATCTGTGTCCATCAATTCGAATCCATTGGCTGGTTCCTTGTTCGCATCGATCAGGTTATTGCCATGGATCGATACGAACAAGACTGATACGAGTTCTACCTTCGTGTCCATTTGAATCGATACGAAATCTTCGATTCGAAGCATGCCGCCATCTCCATCCCGACCGATACGAACACTATCGCCTTGAGCCCATGCGGATCGACGTGAACAACATCGATTCGAAGCATACTGCGATGCTCCATCCTGATCGATACGAACACTATCGCCTTGAACCCATGCCGATCGACACGAACAACATCGATTAAAAGAATACTGCGATGCTCCATCCCGATCGATACGAAACCTTCGAGTCGAACAAACCATCGTGCGTGCATCTATTCAATCCAAGTTCATATCCACCAAGTCAAAATTCATTTGGCCTTCCTACCTGATCGATACAAACGTGCTGTTCGTATCCATATTGGATTGATACGAAGTGTATCGATACGAAATGTATCGATACGAAATCAGCCCCTTCCAATATTGATTCGTCCATATTTCGAGTATTTGAACTCAGATTGACCTGAAATTTGAAAAGTAGCCTCTCCTAAGTCTTGTTCATCATTCCCAGTCGATCCCGCCTCGATTGGAGCTCGGCCAAATTTGGACAACATCGATCACACCCTTGTTTCTAATCGATTTCCAATCCTGAAATTCATCCTTTTCCAGCTAATTTGTTGATATTCCAGTCTTGACCAAAGGGTGGGATAACACTTAGAAAACTATATCAGTTAGTATATCAACGAAAGTAAATGGCAGCACAGCTGTAAACATTTATAAACTTTAAAACATTTTATATCAGTTTATGTACTTAGAAAACTATATCAACATATATTAGTAAATTGCAGTTGCATAACAATTTTGTTGCACGGCAGGAAATGACAAATTTGGATATAACTTTTGACTAACATAAATTTATATCAATGTAAAACTAATAACAAACAGAGGAACACTATATTTAAATTAGATTAACAATCTGAACAAAATGCTTTTAAACCATTTGACATTTAGGTCTCTATATATGAAGGACAGCAAAAGCAAAAGTGTTTCATGTAATCCAAATTTAGAGTATTGGATGGAATTAAGTTTGAGGCTAACCTTTGATTGTCATGGGATTATCATACAATATCTAGCAGCAAGAGCAAAAGTGTTTCATACCATATTTAGCAGCTAGTTTTTTCACGTTTTAAAATATATTTGAAATTAGATATTACGGCAACTATGAATTGGTTTGCCTGTGTCATCCATGAGTTAAAAAGTTTCTATTATATCACTTTTTCTTGTTGTTCAACATTTTGAAGTTTGGTTAACAACTGAGTATTTCCAAGTTTTAATTTTTTGTTAGAATTCACTTCAAGGCAAAATACTACAGAATGGTAAATTAAACCTGCTGCAGCCCTGATTTGCATAATCCTACTCCGGTCCAGGTTTAGAAGGACAAAAGTACTCGCACGCTGAACACGTCAATAGAGACACAAACTGCCTCTCTCAATTTTACGTTCAACTTCAGTACATATCCCAAATAACCTCCAAGACATTCTCAACTACTTACGGACATGTACTTTTGTTTAGAAATTGTTTTACCAAACAAATTGAAAGATCAATACAGTGGAAAAATAATGAAATCTAAAAGCAAAAAATATATAATAAATTATAGACTCCAACAAGTCATGTCGTTGTTAATACCAAGGTTTGAAACTCCGGTTTTTGGTTCCATTCCGGTCAACTAAAATTTTAAGAATTTCAATTCCATTTCGAAAATTTTGAAAATTCCGTTATTTTTCCAGTTCTAGATTTTTTTTTACATTTTTTAAAGTAAAAACATTAGTAACTATTGCAAATTTGTATTTAAGACGAAAAATTCATCTTCCTGTCCTCAAATTATATTTTGTTTAACTTAGTTAACAATTAGAGTAGGTATTTTGTTTGACTTAGTTAAATATTAAATTACAAATCTGACATAATGATGTGATTTCAGCCCTAAATGAAATGCTTACTGAACTTCTTTTTAGAAAAGCCCATAATAATAAAGCCCAATGCCATATCAAGCTTGAAGCCCTAGAACTTCTTCATCAAACACACGCAGCTCCTAATATCTTCATCATCAAACACACGCAGCTCCTATCGGCTCCAAAACTAGGTCTAAAATCCTTCGATCTAATCAACGCGCAAGCCCTATATTATCCAATTCGATATAACGCTGGATTGGAGATGCTCAAATTAAGTTCTATCACTACAAAATTAAACGGCTATTCCAACGGCTCATAGCCGTTGGAAGCCGTTGGAATAGAACCAACGCTTTCCAATGGAACCAACGGCTATTTTCCAACGGCCGCCAACGGTTAATAGCCGTTGGAAACCGTTACAAGCCGTTTGAATACAATGTCCAATAAGTCATTGGAAACCGTTACAAACCTATTCACCTTCCAGCCACACCATTTTCAATCCATTCCATTTCCAATACATTCTGCACATATATATCAATATCAATGTAAACAACACACATAAATCAATTAAACACCAATATAAACAAACCAAACCATTCAAACATCATAAACCGTTCCATCAACATAAATACCATCAAAACGTGTCAACAAACCACGTACATACCATCAAAATATCGTTCTTACCCACTCCATACCAATATATACAACATTAAAATACATAATAACCATCTCCAAGTCAATATATACATCGTTCAAACACAAACACTAAAAAACATACCTCCTCAAGCATCTTTGTCGTCGCCTCCGGAAGCACCAGACGACAACGAAAGGTACCATGATTCTGCACATACTCCGCAAACTTTTGATTCAGCTGCTCCATCTGTATAGCTCGCAGACGATTCTCCTCCTGTAGCTGCTCAATCATAGCTCTAAGCTCCTTAATTTCTTCTTTGTCTTGGGCCTTCTGAGCTTCTCGAGCCTGCGAATAGAAATAATAGCAAAAAGGTTGTCTCAACATATAAAATATTATAACACTATACATCTAAACGCTAATTTGTTGTAAGTATGTAAAAGGATTGATTACCGTTACATTCCCGAAGCCATAACGTCTACTACGCTGCATTGGATCCATAACAGCATCAAATATGTTATCTTGCTCCTCCTGTGTCAACTCATCACGACCAGACTGCTGAAGCGCATAAGCCCATGCCTCCTGTAACCTTGACTATAATGAAAAAAAACAATTTCAATTGAAAAATAGTAGAATGTAATTTTTATTTTACATAGCTAGTAATTAATAAACTTATCGATGTAAGTATTAGAAATTAAAAAACGCACACATATGCCTCAGTCGCCCTATCCTGATCACCCCACTGATATATGATTTTGCCAGACTCGTCTACTTGCCTAGATGCATGGGTGTGAGCAAATAAGTCCACTAAGCCAACGGGATGTCCATAAGCTCGTTCCTGCAATTAATAATTTGGATAATTTAACTCCACATAACTAATTACTGAACTGATCAATATACAAATGTGATAATAGATAAATTTACCAAATCTTCGCGGTGATGCTGGAAAGATTTGGAGCCTCCACGATGAGTTACTGATTCCTGCTCCTGTTTGTTGAGTTCCTTTCTGACTCCTCCTGCAAATTTACAATGAATAATTATTTATTAAACGTTAAAAAATTTACAGAGATTCATTATAAAATTACCTTGAACTCCTCAGAATTCCACCAGTCAACCCATTTATTCCATACAACCGCGCTCATCCACTTTGGTTTCTTCCCCACTTTTTTAATCTATGACATACTTCTCCCTATAGTTCTTAGCGATCTTTGAGTTCCAGTGTCGCTGAACTAAGTTGATGTTAGACTCTTGCAAATCTACCGTGCCTTGCACAATGAGAAAATATTACTAATTATTTATTTGTATTTAGTTAATCATTTTGTAAAGCGGTATAAACTTGCTAGAAAATCTTGCCAAATGGTCTCTCTTACATCATCGGGGATCTTGCTCCACTTAGTCCAGCAATCGCTCATCCTGCCCATATACGCCTGCTTAGAAATGTTCAGAGCCACTTTAGATGGCTCCAACTCAAACCCACTGCGTTAAATATAAAATAGAACTTAGACAACTATAGATATATCATGTACAAAAAATTAAATTGCTATGCTGCTAATTATGATACTTACGCCTGATCAGCCTTTGGCTGCAAGTAAACGACTGGACAAGCTGTTGGCTCACCACTACTCTCTCCAATCTGCTGGGAAGAGCCACGTCGTCGAGAGCCAGAACTAGAGCCTGACATAATATACCTGCTATATACATACATATACAATTCATAATAATTATGATATGACAAACCATTAAAAAATGTAATAAAATATGCTACAAACGTGTCATGTTGTGTGTATGTATTGAGCGTGTGAGTATGCACTTGTTGTCATTAAAATTGTATAATTTTGGATAAATGCATTATTAATCAGAGATAAATGTAATGTGAATAATTGTAAAAATTACCGGATATTACTCAGTCGTCCTCGTCGTTTTCTGATTCAGACTCGGTTTCGTGTTCTATGTCGTTTTCCTCTACACTCTCAAATGCTTCGACTAATACATTTGTCTCATCATTTAAAGGTCCAAAATCAGTTTGATCGTCTGTAATTGTTATTTCAACATTTTCCTCCAGATCTGCTTGATAGGCTTGTTCGTCTGGAATATTCTGTCCATCGAACGTAAATCTGGCTTTGGTTTTAAAAATCGCAGACCAATCTGCTTTATCCCTTTTTAGAGATGGATAAGGGACATAATAAGCTGGTAGGGCTTATTTGGCTAGTATAAAAGGGTCGTACTTTTGATAACGCGAGGTATGTTTAATTTCTATAAGATTATAATTTGGATGTACGTTAATACCAGAACCTGGAACATTGCTGAACCAGTTGCATCTAAACAAATAAACATCCTCCACGGGTCTTGTAAAATATGTCAACTACAAAATCTGTGTTAACATGCCATAAAAATCATTTATATGATTATTATGATCATCACTGCCTTTAACAAATACGCCAGTATTGTTTGTTAATTTTCAGTACCGTATTCTTTGGTGTTGAATTTATATCCATTAACAAAAAATATTGGATACGTTTTAACTTTTCTTTTCGGTCCAAACGCCAAATGTTTCAGTCCTTCATCGAGCACATTATTTGTGGGATCAGAAACGTATTTCGAAAACCAAGTACTGAAATCTTTGCTTAAATCGCCGCTTGGATTTTGTGATTCAAAAATAGTGCAAACACAAACATGATATATTACATTATTATTTATTTACACGTGTAGTATTAAATTTAACAAAACTTGAAAGGTGATAATTACCTAACAAATGATGCAACTTCAGGACAATTAAGAAGAATATATGTGTGTGCTACATGGTAATCTTTATCATCTAGCCATACTTCCACATATTTTCCAACATGTCGGCCATGTTGTTTAAAAATAGATAATATTGATTCAGAAGAAGAATTTTGTTCAACGACCTCATCATTACTCGAAACACTTAGAAATGATAAGTTCACGTGATCGTTAAAATAATGAGAGAGAAAGAAAGAAGCTTTTTCTTCAATATATGATTTGCAAATAGAACCTTCAACTCGAGCTTTTTGTCTCACTTTTTTTTTAAACGATTTAAGTACCTAATAAAAAATATTTCGGTTAAGTATTAACTTCTATTTAAAATTAAATTAACATTTACATACTCAGTATAGTAACATACCTTTCGAATGGATACATCCATCCATATTGCACAGGACCTCGAAGACGTGCTTCATATGGAAGATGAACAGGTAAATGCTCCATTACATTAAAGAAACCCAGAGGAAATATTTTCTCCAGTTTACAGAGCAGTATATGAATTTCTTCTTCAAGTTTAAGTAGACGGTCAACTTTTAACGTAGTTGAACAAAGCTCCTTGTAAAATAAACTAAGTTCTGTTATTACCGTTCAAACTTTTACCGGTAATAATTCTTTGAAAGCGATGAGTAATAAATTTTCCATCATTACATGACAATCATGGCTTTTCATTCCACTCAGTCTTCCATTTTTATAGTCGACACATTTACGAAGATTAGAAGAAATTCCATCGGAAAATAGTAATCCTTCCATCCATTTTAACAATACTTTAACTTGGTTGATGTTTAGTTCGTAGCATGCTTTGGGTTTTTTACTGTCATTGGGCTTCATATGAACCTCAGGATGATTGCATATTTCCTCTATATCACGTCTAGATTTCAAATCGTCCTTAGTCTTGCCCTTCAATTTCAAAACTGTATAAAATACGTTATCAAATACGTTTTTTTCGTTATGCATAACGTCAATGTTATGACGGATTAAGAGATTTTTCTAGTAAGGCAATTCCCAGAATATACTTTGTTTGCACCAATTACGAAACGTCGATTTACCTTAAATTTCAATTTGTTGTCCGGTCTCGTGTATCTTTGGATAATCTTTTACAAGTTCATATATATCCTCGCTTGACCAAACCATTGGTCGTCGCAGAGTCTCATGCCTATTAGCTATGAAGTTTTTGTCTTTTCTAAAGGGTGGTTAATATGAAGAAAACATCGATGACAAACAAACCATGAAATTTTCTTCCCATGCGGTAAGGAAAATGCTCATGTTTCTTCCATGCAATAAGGACAAGCAAAATGACCGGCAGTACTCCAACCCGAAAGCATTGCATATGCAGGAAAATCGCTAATAGTCCATAACAGCGAAGCGAACATCCGAATTTTTTTCTTTTTTGATATGTCGTATGTTTCAACTCCTTCATACCATAATATCTTCAACTCTTCGATTAACGGTTGTAAGTAAACATCAATGCCCTGTGTCGGATCATCAGGGCCAGAGACGACAATTGTGAGAAACATATATGGAGTTTTCATACACATCCACGGGGGTAGATTGTAAGGTGTGATTATTATAGGCCAAGATGAATATTTAGAACCAAACTGAGAAAACGGTGAGAAGCCGTCTGTACATAAACCTAGTCTAACGTTGCGGCTCTCCGTTGCGAAATCGGGGTATTTCTTGTCAAAATATTTCCATGGTTCTCCATCGGATGGGTGTGTCAACGTACCTTCTTGAGGTATTCTCACACTGTGCCATCTCATATGATGCGCTGTTACATATGATGCATATAACCGTTGAAGTCTAGGGGTGATGGGCAAATAATGCATACGCTTGTACGGAACTTCTTTTCCCTTCTTTTTTCTCGGTTTGTATCTTTCTTGATTACATATTTTACAATTTCTAAGATCGATGTCTTCTTTCCAATACAACATGCAACCCTTTAAACATGTATCTATTTTTTGATATGGCAAACCGAAAGATGACATAAGTTTTTTCACTTCATAATAATTTTCGCACATTAAATTATCGGGTGGCATATGACGTTTAACAGCTTGAACAACAGCCGTAAATCCAGCTTCTGTAAGGTTGTATTTTGATTTCATTACAATGTATTCTGTAGTTACCGATAATTGAGAGCCGCTTAAACATCCATTCCAAAGTGGTTTTTTAGCATGATCCAATAAATCATATATTTGTTTAGCTCAAACATTTGGTCCTCTTCGACATTAACATCGTTGTTATCAATTTCAACGGTATGGAATATTGATCGTGCTGCATCTTCGACCATATGTTTTATGAGATTCGTACTAACTTCGTAGCTAATAACCTTCACCGACTGTTCTTGATTATTAGGGGCTATAATTTCTCCATGACGATCCCACAGCAAATAATTGGGTACGAAACCGTATTGGCGCAAATGAATCTTAGCTATATTCAGTACTAAATAGTTCAACAATTTGCATCTGCTATATGAACAACGAATTTCTTCATCGTTTGCAATATTACTTATAGCAAATTCGATGAACACTTGTACCCCTTTTAGAAAATGTTCACTTATTGCGCAATTAATTTCCCTTCTTTGATACATCCAACTCTGATCATTAAAGTAATTGACCATTTTTCCTACTTGAAAACCTACGATAAAGTAAAAAAATTATAAATCGTTAATTTTATATTTTGTTTAAATTTTGTTTACCGTTTTAGTAAACATGTACTAAATTTTATATTTTTTTCCTACAAACTTCATTTTAAATAAACAACTATTGATTCATTGCCACTTATGTGTCTTCTTTGATGGTCAGTCATCCCACTTCTCATTACAAACACAATAGTAATTATATTCCGTAAATATATCATTTTAAACGATTTCATAAAATTTCAACAGCATTTCCTCCTTGTTCCTTGAATCGTACACAAATGCGTGTACACAAGGAATGTAAAGGAAATGCGTCGAAATTTTATAAACCGTTTAAAGTGATATAACTGACGAAATATAATTACTTTATAGTGTTTGTAACTTGTTCAATACAGGGACAAATCCGACAAATGATGTATCAGATGAATAGAGTTGTCCATTTTGTGAAAAAACGAATATCCCTAAAACGATCATATACAACACTTGTCAGACGGGGCCAAATATATCCAAGGATTTAAATATTTGTTTATATTAAATTTAAATATATAACTCGTTTAATTAATATTGGTTTATAGTTTACCGTTTTATTACATAAGTACTAAATTCATTTATACACAAAATTTGTACACAAAATTCATTTATTACAAATTAATTTATACACTAAATCAATTCGCGTGTTCGCACAAATACAAAACTCGTGTTCGCACAAATGCAATATCCATTCTAACGGCTTCCAAATGCAATAACTCTATCACACATATACGTTCAATACTAACCAAATCAACATAAACTAATGCAATATCCTAAATTACAAAATTTTCAGTCAGTAATAACTTGTTCATTATGGGATAATAGTTGCAATTAGGGGATAACATGATGTAATATGCATACACTAATAAGTAGGAATCAATCACAATTCAAAATTAAACCTTAAATACAAAAAAACCTAAACATTAAGTTTAGCAAAATTACCGATTTGGAGTGCTAGAAGGGTGGAGATGGGCTGAAGCAGTTTCTAGATGGCGTCGGAGGTGGTTGGGATGGTGTTTGGAGCGGCGGTAGCAGGCTAGGAGGTGGTGGAATGAGGGAATTGGGTGAGAATATAGATTGGGGGAGGACATAATGAGCTTCGGACCGGCTCTTGGGAAAATATGCGGGAAATTTTCCAACGGCTTCCAACGACCGCAAACGGCTTCTTTCCAACGGTTTCTAACGGCTTTAGACGGTTACGATAAAATCCAACGAGCCGTTGGAAGCCGCTAGATATGCCGTTGGAGGCCGTTGAAACAAGGCCGTTGGAATAGCCGTTTAATCTTGTAGTGCATGCTCATAAACAGGTTTTTCTTCTTCTTCGTTTTTGGATTTGATTCTCATAATTTCTGCTCTCATCCTTCGATAATCATTGATTTGCAACAAATTCGAGTATTTCTTTGTGTTTTGCACAATGAAAACGATTTTATTTTATTTTATTTTTCAATGTCAACGGAACGAGTTTTTTAACCAATTCTGGTCCGGCGGACGTCGGAACCGGAACGGAGTGGTTGGTTTTTCGACGTGCTGGCCGGAATCTTGAACCATGGTTAATACTCCTCAGATCTCATTTCCATGCTTTATCCAGCAGGCGTTCTTAACGATACTTTAAAAAGCTGATCTATTTTGACTTTGAAGTTTAGCTTCTTACTCAGAAGCCACCAGAAAGAAGTAGAAATAAAAATAAAAAAAATGATTAAAAAAAAGAAGTTTTGTTAGTGATAGATTACATTTTTTGACACTGAACGTTAAGCTTGAGTTTGGTTGTAAACTTATGCTCTTTATTTTATTAATTTAATTCATTATTATATAATTATTTAATTAAATTATTAAACCGACCGTTGGGCAGGTTTTGCTTTCTCTCACTGGTCAAAATATTTTTCTACAGCCAAAAAAAACACTGGGCCTGTTCCATTTTTGTTTTACGTATGCTTCTTCTTCCCCAAATTTTCTCTTCTTGACCGCGTATTCTACTTCGCTTTCGTTTTCGTCGCTACAACCTACAAGACCCTAAACAAGAAGAAATTCATCCCCATAATTTCTTCTTTTACTCATCGTAATTTCTTCAGTTATGTCGCCCCTAATTTGATTTGTTTCATTTTTCAGAATCCAAACCCTACGTGCAAACGAACTTCTCCAAACCCGTGTTGTTCCTTTTCCAAATAAACTATCGCTCCACTCCAAGGTCTGTCTTGCTTTGTCTCCATAAGATTACTCCCTTGGCTCACTCCATTCACCGTGAGAATATCGCCTGCCATTTCAATGAGTGTGGTTCCTCCCATAACAAATCACAATTCAAATTTCTAACATTTCCATGTGAAATCAGAATTCATGTCGTTGTTAAACTCGGAGAAGAGGAAAGCAATCTGGAAGTGAAGCATCAAGAAACAAGGTACAAATTCTATACCGTCGTTGTTATTTTGGCGAACATTTAATGGAGCCTAGATCTAAATTTTAGATCTGATTTGCTCACTCTTCTACTACTTTAATTTGCTGTGGTGAAGTTAGGTTACCATTTATTGAAAAATTTGATGTTATTTTGTAACTCTTTTAATATTTTACATTTAGATAGATGACAAAACCATATATTTATTTTTAATTTGTATTCTGTTCTTCTACAGTCACAAGCTTGTTCAAAATACTCCTCAAATACAGGCCTGAGGACAAGGCTGCAAAGAAAGAATGGCTCATGAAGAGAGCGCAAGCTGAGGCTGAGGGCAAAACTTTGGAGTCAAAAAAGCCAATTGTGGTCCAATAGAATCTTAATCATATCACTACCTTATTGAGCAGGTTTGACCCTTTTTTAATATTCATTTGAAAGATGTTCCTTCCCCATACTGTAATGTTTTGGAGTAGAAGAATTATAGTACTATCAGACTCTACAGACAAGGCATTTTACCATCCACACTGGTGACACTACTACCATATTCACAATCAGCAGCAACATAAGTTTATTTGCATAATCTCCTTTCAAATGTATTGTTAGTTTTGATGACAAATTTAGGTATTGTGACTACTGTCCTGCTAACGCTCAATCTAATGTCCTATTTTTTATGTTAGTGTATAATTTCCCAATAAACCCAAGTCTTTTTAAATCCCTAATTTTTGTCTATTTATTCTTGTGTTACTCTGTAAGATCCGTCAAGCCTTTTTTTAGCCCAAAGCCGCGTATCTATTTTTTCATTTTTTGGACCTTTGACAGTTGGTTATCTTCTCCCATCACCGTCAATGCTGAACATTTGGGATGTTAAAAACTTTTCAACGATGTATTATACACGTTATGAAGGTTGTTGGAAACATAAAAGTTCTCTTTACTGAAACAGAAATTTGTTCTACATAATAAGATGTTAAATTGCACATCTTGAACATAAAAAAACACTTACATATAACTTCTTTAAAATGAAGATTGGCATTAAAATTGAACAGTTGATGAAGTTTGGTTTTCTATTTTTAATAAACAAGTAGAATGGCTCATTAGATGCATTGCTGATGAACGTGAAAGGATTAAGAATCTAAGACTTTTGGACATGCTTTTCAACTTTGCTAGTAGTCTTTCTCAAAAAAATTATTCATTCGTATGACTCAACATCTATAGTGATTCGGTTAATAGACTAATGCAGCTTAAACATGCTCGCATCTCTAGGACTAGTGAACATGTTAGAAAGTTTTGTTCTTTCTGTCATTATAAATATGGCATTATCCTTGTTTTTTTAAAATTAATTCACACTACAATTATATACTTTGTAGCCGTTCTTACTTTGACTTAAAATCAGAACTCAATGAACAATGAATAATTAGTTGCTGCTTAATTTTATTCCCATTATATGCTTGTAGTGCATATAAGTTTAAGAGAGATAAATATTTTACACTGAAATGGTAGTCATGTTTATGCAGTCAATAATATAATCATGTCTTGGCCTACAGTTTCACTCCCTTTCTTCGTTATATACACTTTGAAGTCTACTATAAGTTTATAACATATTTTATTGTTACGTGCTCTAACATTACAAGTTCTTGTATCACCTTCACCTTTCACCTCATACATTACAAAGCCACTGAGCCCATGCCTTTGTTCTAATTGTACAAGACCGCTTTAACTTGTACATGAGCTTCTTTCCTGAACCTGAATATGATAATTATTTGTCAAGCCATGTCAGAAGATGCAATTTGATTGAAGGAATAATATTCTTCATATAAAATATATGGAAATCAATTATTTTTCAATTATAGACATATCTCTTTGGTTATTTCCTACCTTCATCACTAGTTAACATATGATTTGTTTAATCCATTGGGTTTAATTTAAATAGACTACACACAATAATGGTGCATGGTTGTTTCTAGTAGTTCTATATTTTGCAGTGAATTCTTTTTACCTTACAATGTTGTTTATACATTTTTTTTCCCTCAAACGTAGATGTTACAAATACCATGATGTGATTCTCAAAACCATGGCCACTATATCCGAAATGGTTATGAATGCTCCACCAAACCCGCTTTATATGTTGTTTTGAACAGACTGGCAATTGGATATGTGTCTTAGAGGAATTCGATAACGAACAAATGTATCTTATGGCGTTCATGGATGACGCCAAATCCAAATGGTACCAACGTGCCCTTGTCATTGTTGCCAAGAACTACGCTGAATGCTTACTTCACGTGCATTCTTTTTTCTCCCATGCTCTCTTATAGATATCTTGAACAGGAAGTAGTCCAGTCTTATACCAAGTTTTTTAAGGAGCCTGATGTAAGAAAAATAGAGAATGTTTCTGCTTCTGTTATTGCTATTGATTACTAGAGTATACCTGCTGATGTAACACTTTGTGATGTTATGATGATTGTTAGGGTTGATGTGGCTCATAACTGATGTCAATCACCATGCTTTCATAAGTTTTCTAATTATGTTACTACTTTGTTGAGTTGTTCATATATACTCTACCTTATTCATACTAAACTAAAAATTGGTCAATATTGGGCCTCACTGGCCCTTAGATTCCAACTTACCCAAAGCAACCGGGTTAATAAAAAATGGGTTAAGTGCAGTACATAGTTAGATTCCTTATATTCCAAAATATGCAGCATTGTTAGTAATTTTATGCATGGGTTGTATATTGCAGGAGATCAATTTCAAGGGAAGGAATTGTAGAAATATCTAGCTCCTTGGGTGTCATTGAGTACCGGATATAAAACTATTGTGTGGAATTGGATAATGGAATTATGCAGATTAAGCATTAATATATCCATGTTAAGATCTGATTTGGTTTGTTTTTCCAACTAAGAGGTTGTGATGAAGTTATGATAAGTTCACAAGTATGGTATATACTATGGTAAACTTGTTTTGCTTTTGTTGTTACATGCAGTTTTTTGTTACAGTTTGTTTGTGTCCAGCTATTGTGCTTCTTTTATACTGTAGACTACGATGTGCTCATACATCCAAAATATTTTTCAGTCTGTGTGTGCATGTATGATTTAATACATACATATTATATAAATATTTTCAACACATAATTTGTTAATCACACTTCAATATTTTTTTCCTAATAATGTGGATAGACTTTTGTCAATTGCGTGCTTAATTGAGTTTAATAAACAATTGCAATAAATGTATTTTCTTCTAATTATGTAATTACACGGTCGGTTTTTCACCGTTGTACGGTTGTACTAGTATAGTTGCTAATAACTTATTTTGAATAACCAATAACTCAACATTAATATCAGTGGATGAAAATAAATTTGTCTGAGGCACAACAAACAAGCAACCCGTCTTCTGCTGTTGTACATGAATTTCATCCTTTTACCTCGCTCTGGTCTCCCCTTCAAATTCTGAAATCGGGATACCAAATCAAGCAGCCCAACCAAAGTAAGGCGTCCAAAACCCTAATTATCTACCGCATACTCTCAAATCAATTTTGCACATCCTCACTCCCTCTGTCGCTCCGCCGTTGTTTACCTTTTTCTAGGATTACTGCCTCCCATGCCTTTTTCTAGCAGCTCCACCTCGTTGTTGCACCGTATCCATCTCGTTCTAGCAACGCCTTGCCTCGTTCTAGCACCGTCTTCGCCTTGTTGAGGTAATTTTTATTTTTTGTCATAGATTATGTTATCCCAACTTTTGGCAAAGTTGAGATACCCAAGATTTACTAAAAATCGATGATTACTATTCATGAATATCAACCATGCATTGCACGATAACCATGGATATCGATAAATTTTGTCCGAGTCCGGATCGGGCCACAATTGATAGGACATGACAAGAGAGATCGTAGAAGTCCGCACCTCAAATTTCAAGTCAATCCGAGGTCGTATGCTCGAGTTATGATGGATTCGAGTTGAGAAGGATGGACCTTGCTCGGTTCGAACCCATCACCCCTTCACCAGTTCGAAACCATTAAGTTCGAACCCATCAGAGCAGGCACGCTGTTCGAATCCACCTGTGTTCGAATCGATAGCGCAGCCACGCCACACTCGAACCCATCAGGTTCGGGTCCATCTAGTTCGCATCCATCGGCCTCGACTCCATTTACTTCGAATCCATCCCACGACCTTCCTTCGTATCCATCCAACTGAAGCCACTCCATATCCTTGCTTCGAATCCACGAGAAGCACCTTCGCTTCGACTCCATCAAGCAAGCCCCCAGATAGCCATGCCTCGGACCCATCGTTAGTTCGAATCCATCTTCACACGACCACAAACCCATCATGGCTTCGGCTCCATACTGTCTTCGAATCCCCATGTTGAAGACAGCTTCGAATCGATCCGGAGTGATGTGTTTGGATCGATTCGATTGAATACCACTCCATCGATTCGAAGATAGCGAACCTTCGGATCCATCACTAGAAACCACCAAGTAAATCCGGCTAAAACTCCGGAGTCGACCCAATCAACTCGGCGATAAATAAGGATCGACTCGAAGAACGCGCGCCACGTCACAGAAGCATGGATTCGACCCTATGGGTTCGAAGTGATCGATTCGAACGAACCCATAGGATCGATTCGAACCAAACAGCGTACCGAGGAACACTAATTCGAATCGATGATAACTCTCAATCCACTGATCCAAATCTCATGAAATTTTTACAGGAGTTCGTCTACATGTTGAAGAACGTCCACGCCAAGTTTCATCACGATTGGACAAAATCTTGATCGATTCGAACCAATGGTCGAATCGATCCCAATGTGGGCCCGGATCTCCAGGTTTCGGCCATGTGGGCCCCCTCACGTGCCAGAAGCGGTACACCTGACTTTTAGGAGAAATATCAGCCTCCTACAACTATAAATAGAGCCCCAGGTCATTCAGAAAAAGGGATCGATTTCTCTTTGGCAAGATCAAGGCTCTGAAGCACCAAGATTCCACCAGGCTCTGCTTTGCATTCCATTACCATCATTATACTTGAATTTCAGAGCTGTAATCCATTGTAATCCGCTGTAATCAGTTGTAATCAGCGAAGAACATCAATAAAAAGAGAAAACCTTCGAAGTGGACGTAGGCCGGAGATAGCCGAACCACTATAAATCGTGTGTTCTTGTTCATAATTTCTGTTTTGCTGCGTATTGCTTGCTTAGATCTGTGATTTGTGTTTGGATATTGCTGATTTATATTCCAAACACTGGTGCTTTCACAATACTTGGGGTTTGTGACCAATTTTGGCGCAAACACTTTGGTGCTTTCACTGAGAAGGAACTAGCACCCGCTACATCGGATTTGGAATTCAGGTTTAAGAGTTTGAAGACTTCCAATTCAAAGACAATGACTCGACAAACAAGACAAAGGGTTGATAGGAGCCAGCAGGGAGGAAGCCAAGAAGCATCCTCCGGATCAGGAGAAGGACAAGCTTTCGTCTACATCACTAGAGACGAGATGGAAGCTATGGCTAATTCATTGCGCGAAAGCATGATGAAGAGTCAACAGGAGATGCTGCAGAATTTCCTCGAGCAGATAAGGGCGGCGAACGTGCAAAACCTTGGACCAACTACAACAACTGCAAGTGCGGGACAAGGAATCAGGATTGCAGAAGCTAATGAAGGACAGGTTCAAGGCCAGAATGCAGGAGTTGAAGGTGATCAACAAGGACTTGGGGGCAGACCCTCAGGGTCCGATTCTAGAGGACCGACAGACGGAGCTCAACAAGCTGGAGCCAATGCATATGCTAACGAGCCACCAGAAGAATATGTACCGGAGTTCCCTTCAAGGCTCGGGGGGCAGGATAGGAATTTGACAAGGGGCCAACCCCTAGATGGAGACGAGAGAATGATTGGCCTCATGCGAAGAATCATGAGAGGAGGATTGCCTATCGGAGGTCTGGAAGAAGTTAGTCGGAGCCCATTTACTCCAAACATCCGAAACGCGAGGAACCCTCCAAAGTTCAAACTACCATCGCTAGAACCTTATGACGGGAGATCAGACCCGACCATGCATATTACAAGATATATTAGGCACATGGAAGTGCTGGGGGCATCCGAGGAAGTAATGGCACGATGCTTCCCTCTATATTTATCAGATTTAGCTGCACTATGGTTCAGACAACTGGAAACTGGATCGATAGGAACATGGAGCGAGCTTGTAGACTGCTTCATGAGACAGTTCAGGGTCCATGTGACGCGAGCCAAGAGTGTAATGACTTTAGCCTCGATCAAGCAAAGGACCGGAGAGTCCATAAAAGATTTTCTATTAAGATTCAATGTGACCGTGACCTCTGTAGATCGCCCGGATCCATCAATGATTTTAATGGCGGCGGTGGCAGGAGTCGCGGAAGGCACCAAGTTTAAAGATTCTCTAACTAAGGATCCACCGCAAGATCTTGGAGAATTCTTTCATAAAGCTGAAAAGTTCATCTGATTAGAAGAATCGCGAGTCGAGAGTCGTGAAATAAATACCGCGCAAAGCGAAGGAACCTCCAGAGAAAAGTCCGGAGCGGACAAGGGAAAGAGGAAACAGGATGACCGACATGATGGTCCTGATAAACGGAAGAAATTTCGAGAACCAAGATTCAATCAATACACGGATCTGACTGCAGGCCTAGAAAGAATCTACACTGAAACTCGAGGGCAACTCCCCTATCGAAAGCCACCTATAAGGGACCCCACTGAGCAGGAGCGCAGGACGGGAAAATACTGCATATTCCATGAGCTGGATGGGCACACTACAGATGAATGCCGCCACCTGAAGGATGAGGTGGAAGAACATGCTAGGGGTGGTAGATTGCCACAATTTGTCAGAGAACGGACAACGGCAGCAAGACCTGAACGACTACCGCCTCCACCTAACAGGAACGATCCTGGATCAGGATCACGACTCGTCATCAACTGATTGAAGATGGCAAGGGCCAAGTCCAGGATTTGGACTTTGGTCAAATAATTTCATTTAGATTTGTTTTCAGAATAAACGGTTACTCCACTCACACATGTATGGGAACCGGAGAGATCCCTAGGCATGCTCTGAGATGGAGATAAACCGATATGCCCGGAGAGGCAATCCTTAGCTTTTTTCTGATGTTTGAGATTGAACATCTAGAACTTGAATATTAAATGAATAAATTAGAACTTCTTGCAATAAACCTTTTGACCGGAGAGTCAAAGGATGAACATTAAATTTCAAAATAAACATGATCGCTTTATGACCCTACCCGGAGAGGTGGGGTCCGGAGTGCAAGAAGTGAGTTGCTTCGCCGGAGAGCGACAGGATCGACTCACTTAAGCGCTGTTTCCCCTTCAGCAGAGAGTGACAGGATGGGATCCAGAAAGAGCTCGGAGAGGCTATGATCGGTCTCGAACGACCAAGACATCGCTTAATGTTCAGATACACTGAACCGGAGTGCAAGAAGTGAGTTGCTTCGCCGGAGAGCGACAGGATCAACTCACTTAAGCGCTGTTTCCCCTTCACCAGAGAGTGACAGGATGGGATCCAGCAAGAGCCCGGAGAGGCTATGATCGGTCTAGAACGACCATGACATCGCTATACGTCCTAACTGGGACCAGAGTGCAGGGGATAGAAGGCAACGCCAGAGTGCAATAGGATCTTTCTATTCGATCACTAAGTCTAGAATGGACATAGTAAGGGTTCAGAGTAGCCATTAATAGTTCGGAGAGACTACGGAACTTCACGAATGCTGATTCGGTTTCGAACAACCATAAACTTGATTGATAATACTACAGCTATGAATGAAACATGAATTTATTACACTTGATTTAAGACCGTTCAAAACATACCTTTTACAAAAAGGCATGTTTTGGGCGGCAAAGTGTTATCCCAACTTTTGGCAAAGTTGAGATACCCAAGATTTACTAAAAATCGATGATTACTATTCATGAATATCAACCATGCATTGCAGGATAACCATGGATATCGATGAATTTTGTCCGAGTCCGGATCGGGCCACAATTGATAGGACATGACAAGAGAGATCGTAGAAGTCCGCACCTTAAATTTCAAGTCAATCCGAGGTCGTATGCTCGAGTTATGATGGATTCGAGTTGAGAAGGATGGACCTTGCTCGGTTCGAACCCATCACCCCTTCACCAGTTCGAAACCATTAAGTTCGAACCCATCAGAGCAGGCACGCTGTTCGAATCCACCTGTGTTCGAATCGATAGCGCAACCACGCCACACTCGAACCCATCAGGTTCGGGTCCATCTAGTTCGCATCCATCGGCCTCGACTCCATTTACTTCGAATCCATCCCACGACCTTCCTTCGTATCGATCCAACTGAAGCCACTCCATATCCTTGCTTCGAATCCATGAGAAGCACCTTCGCTTCGACTCCATCAAGCAAGCCCCCAGATAGCCATGCCTCGGACCGATCGTTAGTTCGAATCCATCTTCACACGACCACAAACCCATCATGGCTTCGGCTCCATACTGTCTTCGAATCCCCATGTTGAAGACAGCTTCGAATCGATCCGGAGTAACGTGTTTGGATCGATTCGATTGAATACCACTCCATCGATTCGAAGATAGCGAACCTTCGGATCCATCACTAGAAACCACCAAGTAAATCCGGCTAAAACTCCGGAGTCGACCCAATCAACTCGGCGATAAATAAGGATCGACTCGAAGAACGCGCGCCACGTCACAGAAGCATGGATTCGACCCTGTGGGTTCGAAGTGATCGATTCGAACGAACCCATAGGATCGATTCGAACCAAACAGCGTACCGAGGAACACTAATTCGAATCGATGATAACTCTCAATCCACTGATCCAAATCCCATGAAATTTTTACAGGAGTTCGTCTACATGTTGGAGAACGTCCACGCCAAGTTTCATCACGATTGGACAAAATCTTGATTGATTCGAACCAAGGGTCGAATCGATCCCAATGTGGGCCCGGATCTCCAGGTTTCGGCCATGTGGGCCCCTCACGTGCCAGAAGCGGTAAACCTGACTTTTAGGAGAAATATCAGCCTCCTAGACTTATAAATAGAGCCGCAGGTCATTCAGAAAAAGGGATCTATTTCTCTTTGGCAAGATCAAGGCTCTGAAGCACCAAGATTCCACCAGGCTCTGCTTTGCATTCCATTACCATCATTATACTTGAATTTCAAAGCTGTAATCCATTGTAATCCGCTGTAATCAGTTGTAATCAGCGAAAAACATCAATAAAAAGAGAAAACCTTCGAAGTGGACATAGGTCGGAGATAGCCGAACCACTATAAATCGTGTGTTCTTGTTCATAATTTCTGTTTTGCTGCGTATTGCTTGCTTAGATCTGTGATTTGTGTTTGGATATTGCTGATTTATATTCCAAACACTGGTGCTTTCACAATACTTGGGGTTTGTGACCAATTTTGGCGCAAACAGATTACAACTGGGTTTTCGATTTTTTATAATTCCGATTTAGATACTTCTACTATATATATGGTTGTTATGTGTACTTCGTGTATACTGCATGTTTTACGAATTTCTGCATCCAACCTAGGATGCCATAAAATAATTATTGGTTTTGGGCTATTTACGTGAAACAGTATTTAATTGTGTATGTGTTTGTAATCTTTCTTGGTACAAATGTTTGATGCAAGCGTATTCTATGAGAAATGCTGGAGTAAGCTCATATACACCTTATAATTTGTTGAATATATATAGCTGATTTTTGGTATATTATAAAATCTGAATAATTTTTAAACCAATCAAGGAGTATATACTGCGAGGTCTGCATTATTACTTGGAAGTGTGCATATGGGTAACTGGGTATTATTTCGCTTAGTTTATAAGGAGTGTAGATATCTGATGTGCAGATTTTGGATATTTTCAAGTGTATAAGCCGTGAGGTAAGAGTGTCATCTTCACCGTGAATGGTCAAAAAACTTAATTGCTTATTTTATTTATGGTGGTTTATGCAAACTTTTAGAAGAAAAGTATTACATTCAACTTGGTTAGTAACTACATTGAATAATCAAGCAAACATCAAGTTCACTATAAGAACAAATATGCAAAGATTGACCGAATGATTACAATTTTGCATATAATAAAATTTTAAATTGCAGCAGTAATAATAATAATATAATACAATGATAATGATAATACAATTAATTAGGCCTGTGTATGAATGGTTATACGTCCAATCTAGTCTAATCTGAAAATTACTGGATTGAAATCAACCCAATTCAAAAGTTGAACTGGATTGGATTTAAAAATTTTATACGATAGGTCCATTGGTTGGTATTTGAGGTCGAAGTCACTTTAAAATTGAGAATTCAGGTCGATCGTAACGCAGTGCCTTTTCAATTGGTTTTGTTTGTATTTATACTAATTTGGAATTTAAACTACTTCCTGTTGTTAGGTGTGTAATTGATAAATTTCATGGTTTTTTTTTCTTTCGTTTTTTCCCATCATGTTTATAAAGACTGAAGTGTTATATGTTTGACCATTTCATTAATTTCAACTAGGACATACGCGGATGATTTTAGGGACACTTTATTTTTCTTTTAAGGTTTTGTTTTACGTTTGATGATTCCGTTTCTTCCATTGATCGAGGTTTTGAATAAGGGGTTACTGCTTTTTGTCGTTTTTTTCTTTCTTCATGGGTTTGAATATTAAAAACTTTCACCATCTGTGAATTAATTCTTAATTCTGCTATCTCAGGTTAGATGTAGCTGAACAGAGTGGAGAAGTTCATTCACGCACCACATCAGCTCCTGTTTTTTTTCCAGGTAAACACACATTTTATTTTGTCAATTGTTAAAAAACATGTATGACATTTTATTGTCTGTTCTTTTCAATCTGTAGGCCCAACACTTACAATGCCGATTCTCATGTGGAGAGGCAAATGTTTCCCGACAAACTGCATCAGTGAATGGTCCAACAAAATGGCATGAAGCACTTGAGATAATCTTGCTGTGTATACTCCAGGAGGTAGTCTTTTTGCTTGCTTAGACAGTCATGGTTTGTATTATTCTTTTCACATGTATGCCAAGTTTTGATATATATTTAAATGACTTGCCTGGTATTTCCGTTTTCTATGATACATCTCATGGTCAAACTTTCAGCCTTTCTGTCCTTAACATGGTGATATAAAAAAAAAATTCTAGCTTTTTTTAATCTTTTGTTGACATGCCATTTAGACGCCACCTCTGTTCCATTACATTTTTATTTATTCATCACATTGTATTTAGACTATTATGTTCCTTGTGCCACTTATTAAAGATAAATTTTTCTCGTGCCATTTATTAAAGATGAATTTGACCCATAGAAGTTCATTGTTCAGGGAGCATGAGGTGTCATTTTTGGAAATTAAAAAAGCATTTGATTACAGGCTTAATGATATTGGCATCGAATGCATTATTAAGATGGATAGATAGTTGATAATATCATAATAGGCATACTTGTAAATAGTGCGTTCCTTGGTATATGTACACATAAATATAAAGTAGTTGAGACTTATGCTTGCAAACAATGGTATCTAGGAAAAATGTGCTTCCAAAAAGTACATTTTCTATATAAAAAAAAGGTTCTAATAATGTAAATATATATATTTTGTTAAATATAATATTACTGCATGCTTAACTCAAATTAATGAGATTATAATAAATGCATTTCTTTCAAAACTAATAATTGAACGGTCGGTTTTTCAACCGTTGTACGGTTATACTAGTATCAACAATATAAAAGTTTAACTTGGAAACAAACAATGTAACATGAAACAAGGAGTTGAAGTCAACATTTGCTACATGCGACAAGGAAAAAACATACATGATATCAACACTCGAATAAGCTATAAAAAGAAGAGGTCATGCTATTTTTTTTTCCAAATAAACGAACAATGAAAAGGAAAAAGTGCATGTATTTATAGAAAGGCATAAGAAAGAGAAAGATGCAGTCAAGTTAACTGCCTATGAACACATACATGACATCAACAGTCAACTAAGAATTCGAATGATTTAATGATAAAACATCTAAATATAGATAACATAAAACATACGTTCAAATATAGCATTATAAAGAAAGTAAATATAGTGAACAGTCAATGTGTAATAGTTTTAAATTCAGGAATCAATTATTTCCTTAAGAAAAAAAATCATGACATGAAAGTACCTTTGCTTTTGAAGGTATATCAGTTTTAGCTTGCGTTGAATCTTTTTTGATCAGATCAATCAACCTGGACAATAAACATAGCATACTAACTTATTTGACTGAATCATACAAAGTCAAAGAAGAACAGTAGAACAAGAAGGAACTCTCGGTTTTCATTCCACTGTTTTCATTGCTAAACATAAAATTTAATAACCTGCTACCATTTAAATAATTTTTCATCAACAAGTAAAAGAAAAACTGAAACTTCATTAGACATTAAATTTGACCCCTAATACAGAGAGAAGTTAATCAGTTTTCATAACACCAAGAATACAATATGGGATTCAACTGATATATAAATCATGGATTGAGGGTTCGGCCGAAACCACGAGATTCCGGTCATCTCGTATCGGTTTCGGCCATCGTCGAGACGGGATTAGGTCAAAATCCCGTCTCGGTCGAAGTGGGTAAAAAAAAAAAATCAGCCGCGATGAAAAAATCAAGTGCAATAAAGAAAAGAAAAAATTTACTGCAACAATCCAAAGTTGAAAAAGCAAAAAGAAAAAAAAAATCCAAAGTCGAAAACATATCGTGCTTCAACGGTAAAAAGCGAAAATAATTTGCTTATAAATAATCCACATTCGAGCAAATGTAACTTACCTCATCTCAGTTCGACCAAAAAAAATCACCGATTCCCCAATTCGCGGATTCGACTTCAATTCGCGGCGTCGACTTCAATTCGGGGCTTCGACTTCAATTCGCGGCACAGCAGGGCTTGACTTCAAATCGCGGCACTGTTCATCGAGTTTGCAGGAGGCAGTCGGCTTCAATTTTCCAGTCGCGGCACCATCGGACGAAGGTGATTTTTTATGCCCTAACTTTCATGCGTCTTTTTTTTTGAATGCGTCTGTGTTTGTTTCGGTGTTCGTTTTAAATTGCGTCTGCGATGGAAAGAAAATAAAAGGCTCTGTTTTATTTTTGTTGGGCCGGCAGTGAATTATTATCATCGCTAAATTGTTGTGTTTTTAACTGCGTGCGTGTTTTTTTTTTCTTTCTCTTTTTTAAACATAAACGGTAAATATAGGCATTGTTTCTATTTTTATAAGCCTTGCCTTTTTCCTACTATATGTTATGCAAATGGCATTGAATATGTTGAACCGACTTAAATAAATCGACCGACCTGAATATATTGTACTGACCTGAATATTGGACTTAAATATGTTGAACCGACTTAAATAAGTCGACTGACCTGAATATGTTGTACTGACCTGAATATTGCATTTGAATATGCCGATTTGAATATGGACTTGAATGTTGAACATGAATATATTGGACTGGAATATTGGACTCGAACATTGGACTGGAATATTGGACTCGAAATGTTGAACTTGAACAATAAATTCTGACGACTTCGATGGCTGTTATTTATGCATTTGTATTTTATTTTTGATTTGATTTGAAATATTAAATTGCTTAGCATTGACTTTGGATTGTTGTGTCGTTTATTTTTTTAAGCTTTGCTTTTTTCCTACTGAAATATTAAATTGCTTAGCATTGACTTTGGAATGTTGTATCGTTTATTTTTTTAAGCTTTGCATTTTTTCCTACTATATGTTAAATTGCTTAGCATTGACTTTGGAATATTGGACTTGAATATGATGATTTGAATATGGACTTGAATATGTTGATTTGAATATGGACTTGAATGTCGAACTTGAATACGTTGGACTGGAATATGGACTCGAACATTGGACTGTAATATTGGACTCGAAATGTTAAACTTAAACAATGAATTCTGACGAATTCTATGAATGTTATTTATGCATTTGTATTTTATTTTTGATTTGATTTGGAATATTGTATCGTTTATTTACAATCGCAGGTACGTTATGGCAAATCCAAATGAAATTGGTTGGAATTATTGTTTGTTAATTATAATTTCAGGTACACTATGGCAAATCCGACTGAAATTGGTTGGAATTATGGTTATGCGATCGATGACAATCTTCGAAAAACAAAATGTAACTTTTGCAATAAAATAATTAATGGCGGTGGTGTGACACGTTTAAAGGAACATCTGGCAGGAGTGGGCGGCGACGTATCGGCATGTTTAATTGTCTCTAAAGAAGTTAAACAGCTTGTACGATCACATATCGTTCAAAAGAGAAATGAACGAAATAAAGGAAAGTTTGACAAGCAACGCTTACAAGAGGAATTAATGAGCAGACCGCAACAACTATCGGACAATGAAAATGAAGATGATGAACAATTTCAACGTGTTATGCGACAAAGCAGAGATGAATTTAGAGACGAAGAGCTGCGTAGATCTCATACTGTAGGACGATCGGATGGTGGTTCAAGTCAAACATTGCACAGATCTAATACCGCTGGACGATCGGGTGGTGGTGATTTTGACACTAATGCTGCTGGACGAATCGACTCATATATGCAAAAATGAGGAGGTATAACTCAACCTTCTATCAAATCTGCAATGAAAGGTATTAAAGATGCCAAAAAACATATAGGTCGAGCAATTTTTAAGTTCTTTTTTTTCAACCATATTCCACATAATGTTGCTAATAGTTCATACTATACAACAATGGTTGATACGATTGCAGAATGTGGTCGTGGAATTGATCCACCAACTGCATATGAAATATCACACTCGTACCTTGAAATGGAAATAGAAGAAGTTGGACAATATATTAAAACATTGCACAATTTCTGGGATGAATATGGTTGTACATTAATGTGTGATGGTTGGAGTACACAGAATCGACGAAAAATAATAAATTTTCTCGTGTATTCTACCCATGTAACAATATTTATCAAATCTGTGGATGCCACAAATAAATTCCAAAGTGGAGAATATATTTGTGAACTAATGGATGATGTCGTCGAAACAATCGGTGAAAATAGGATAGTGCAAGTTGTTACAGATAATGGAGCAAACTACAAAGCTACCGGTCAATTATTGATGCAAAAAAGAAGGCATTTATATTGGACACCATGTGCAGCACACTGCATTGACTTGATTTTGGAAGATATTTTCAAAGAGCCAGAGGTAACAACTATTATCACATTGTCAATTAATAACGACGTTTATATACAATCATGGTTGGTTACTTTCTATCATGAGAAAAGAGACCAACAATAAAGAATTGATTAGACCGGCAGTAACACGGTTTGCAACACATTTCATCGCACTGGACTCTATTCATAAACATAAAGATGATCTGAGACGGATGATTGCTTCAAGAGAGTGGACATCAAGAGTTTCTAGACTCAATACTAAAGACAAAAGAACATCAAATATTGTCTCTGCACTGATTTACAACAATGCTTTTTGGACTGGTGCTGCTTCCGTCATCCTTGTTTTTGAGCCATTGGTGAAAGTTTTACGAATGGTAGATTGATGACAAAGCAGATATAGGTTATCTTTATGAAGCAATGGATCGAGCAAAATAATCGATCAGAAAAAATGTTGGTGGAAGGCAAAACCAAAAATGGTGGGATATAATAGACAAAAGATGTGAAAGACAGTTACATCGACCTCTTCACGCCGCAGGTAATTTGTTTTATCTTATCGTCATACAAATAACGAAATATATAACATTTCAATAATATTTTAAATCTTTCCTATATAGGTTATTTTCTTAATCCCATCATTCAATATGGAGATGCAACAAACGATGGAGAAGTATTAAACGGATTTAACAACATCGTTGAAAGAATGGTGCCAGGATTGAAATCGGAAAAGAGGTAAAACTAACATATATAATAGTTATGCTAAACATTAAACGTTTAAGACATATTAAATATTTAACTTCACATCACAGGTAGAAAAATATAGAATGAAAATTGGTGCATTTGGTTCTGCAAAAGCATACGCAGTGTAAAGACATGTTTTCCCGCTCAATGGTGGTCTATAATTGGAAGAGAGGATTGTAACGACCCGAAATTTTCACACCCGAAAATTCCAGATAGTTATGAAAAGAAGAAAGAGATAGAAGAAGAAGAACATAAACATTAACATCTCACATTCGCAGCGGATAAAATATAATAATAATAAATAATAACAGTTTACAAAAGAACAATATATATATATATATATATATATATATATATATATATATATATCGATTATATTTAATATACATCAGAGTTTCACATATATATACAGTCACTAAATATATACAATTATCATGTCTCAGATTAACGATAATATAAACACAACGGAAATATTTTATACGCCCTTGCCATCCAGCTCGTCTCCTGAGCTGCAGAACGTACCTACCTGAAAATCTGTAATACTCGGTCTGACCCGAGCATTACACCAAAGTAACACCCGGGTCAGGCTGGAAAACAGCGTGAGTAAACCTAACTAACATGAAATACCAAAGCAATCAACTTATATAATCCCGGGGTATCTTATATTAATTTAACCAATTCACAATTTGCTAAAGACAATGCGTATTTCACATACAAATTTCTAAGTACCAAACTTAGCTAAAATAAACCAATTCACTTAAGTCAATTCATTCCATTCTATTGATTTCACAAATCAATTTATAAAATTTCAAAGTGGTTTCGGGTATTTCCCAATACCCAACCCCGGTCTCTTCGAAACTCCTGTTATCCTAACTCAAGTTATTCAAATGAAATACACAACATTTCATATCAGATATATCAACTCTTTTCAAAACATCCAATACCAGTCCATCATCCATAAGCAAAGCTTAATCACATACAAATCAATTCAATTGTTTCAAATTGAATTTCAAACTTCAATCACTTAGATTCCTTCATTTAACGTTAATTAATTCCAAATCAATTAAGTAGTCAACCCATCGTTATTCATCTTAATTAATCACCCTAGATTAATTATCTTTCATTTTCATTCGAATAATTACCTCTAATTATCTTCTCGTTATTAATTATCCTTAATCTCAATCAATAAGTAATCCTAATTACTTCATAAATTAATTGATAATATCAATTAAATAAATCCTTGATTACTTATATCACTTAACTCCTCATAAGTCACTTATCATTGGTTTGATTAATCTTAATTAATCAATCTTTAATTACTCCATTAATTATAAAAATTTATAATTTCCAATTATATTTTTAATTTATCTAATCTGAATTTATTACTAAAATTCAACCACAGTATTAATCATTCTCGATTAATCTCATTCCATAATTAACTATCTTTTTATTTGCTTCATTAATAAATTTTACTCCTTAATTAATTATCTTAGTTAATCTCTTGATTAATTCTACAAGCAATTATATTTTATTTATTACTTTAAGTATGCTCCAAATTTAACACGGTTAGCAATGCATATTTTAAGCCAAACAGTTTCATCTTCAAACCGCGAAAGAAACTGGACTACATTTTCAATGATTCATACAAAATTACGAAATGGAATAAAAATGAAAAATCTTGAAAAATTGGTATATGTGCATTACAACATGAGACTAAGAGCAAAAAATTCAAGACGCCGCGACACTGAAAGTCAGTTGATCGATCTAGACTATATATTCCATGAAGAGGATCCATTAGCAGAATGGACTACTGAAATTGAACCACCCTTGTTGGACAACGACCTTTGGATGACCAATACATTGAATGATGCAGTCGCTGCTGTCGATGATATACCTACACAAGCAACAAAGAGTCAAAGCAACGAAAATAGTAGCAGCTCGTTAAATGATGATCATGCTAATGCAGGTGGAAGTAACGTTGGTTTAACAAGTAATTATGGTATTGGTTCTAGTGATGGTGGTGAATTATATAGACCAACTCAAACATATTCAAGAAGAAGGGGTGCGAGCGGCAATCCTAACCGAAGAGAGTAATTTAAATGTTGAATCCGGACATCAACATGATTATGAGCATCACAATCCATATACTTCAACCGATCCACCAACCTATAGGTATTCTACTTCTGACTATACAGGTGGTAACTCATATAGTGATATCTCGAGTGATCAAAATAGTCAAGCTACATATACAACACAAAATGACGAACCATCGTCTTTTGATAATATGATGACGACATTTATGGGTCCAGGACAAATGCAATATGGTTATCTATCATATTATACAGCACAAGAAGATGAAGAAAATTATGAAAACAACCCATATGTAGCTTCGAGAAATAGTTTCTGGATGTAGTAGTGTTGTATGTAACATTATTATTTTATTGTAAGCTATATTTCTATATGAATTTGAATCGTTTATCGTTACTTTTCATTAAAAATGCAAAAATCCAATATCAAGACCGAAACCGAAACAAAAACCGAAACAAGCGAAATGACCGAAACTGACCGAAACCAAAAAAATTTCAAATGACCGAAACCGAGTTCTCGAACCTTGATATAAATAATAGTGAACTAAGAGCAACTATATAAATAGTTGTAATTAACTTTGAAACTATATTAAATATTGATTATATTTTATTTTGTAAAATAATGATACAGCAAGTATATATATAGTTGTAATTAACTTTGAAACTATCTAAGATCATAAATTCAATATTTCTGTAAATAAATTGGAATATATCCACTCTATGTTTAGTATGACACTTGAAGATTAATTTTGCATTATATATATTTCTATGGGACATGCGATTAATGTGCTTGAGAATACATAATATTAGAAAATAAATACACTGAATTAAAATAGGGGCAGTTTGGCATAGGTCTCTGATAAGTTTCAAAATACACAAAAAAATCCAGTAAAAAAAGTATGTAAATTAGATCTCTGGAATTAAGTTACTGAATAATGGCACACACTTATGCGATTATTCAGTGAATGATTGCAGATATTTGTGCAATTATATCAAAAAATTGCAAACATTTCCGCAATTATTCACCAAAAACTGAAAAATTTCCACAATTTTTTCAAAAACTTGCAGCATATTCCGCAACTATTCAAAAAAAATTGCGCAAATTTCCGCAATTATTTCAAAAAAAGTAGAAAATTTCATAATTTACATACTTTTTTTTTTGGGGTTTTTGTGTATTTTGAAACTTATTAAGGACCTGAGCCTAATATTCACATTAAAATAAAATAAAAATTCAATTTTCATGAAGTAAAAAATGCTAAAAAAATGATATATGAAGAATATGCGGTTTTAAGTGATTTTTGAACTTTCTTACTTCTAAAATCAAATTAAATTATATCAACATACATCAAAATTTTGAAAGTTAATTTTTTTGAACTTAATAGAAACCAACCATGATAGTGCACCTAAGAGAACTATTGTATCGAAGGAAAATAGTATAATAAGCATTGATCTGTTGGAACATTGTATTTCAGCCACTTAGGTCCACTTTCGATGATGACCACAACATAATCCAATCCAAATTCAAATTAGGATTGTCAGATCTCAGATGCTCAAAAATAGTAATATTCTATAACAAAACATGTAAATAAACGTAGCATGCATGTAAACTAATAAGAAAAAAGCGTAACATGAGATAGTAGAATACAAAGAATACACAGAAGTTGAAATATTTGATAAAAATAATAATACTTTTGCAACATTCAGCTTGCTTTTGCACGAAAAACTGGAAACAACAATAAAAATATATAATTGGCTCAACTTTTCAAATCCTTTAAACATAGGACAAAAAATACCAACCTATCAATGTATTTTTCTTGAAAAAAAACATCAAAGTCTAAATCTGGAATTAATACAGGATTTTTTTAAACTTATGAAACTGCTCAAAATTTCAGAAATCTCAAAGCAGAATCCAAATTTGAAATCTCAGACCAATAGAACACTTAATGTACAAACGGAAAACCATGAAAAATGAATATTTTACGATCGATATGTAATAATATTGAGAATATAACACGTATAAATAAATTGAAAACAAAAGGTTTGGCTGTTTTTTTTCTTTTCCGAATAGCATTCAAACTCATGACTTCATTTGTGTACTAAATTTCTAATGAAGACTATTTTATTAGAATTGTGGTTCAGATTCAGGCCTTTTGACTTCAACATCAAATACCTGAATTCAATCTCAATCGTAGCAAAATGATTTGAAGTAAAAAAAGACTTTTTGCATTTTCACAGCAATGTCATATCCTTTCCTATGCCCAACTAAACAAGCTTTCAACTATGTCGGTACTGATTTCAAAAAAATATGAAACAAGTTTGACTCCAATAATCCCGAAGGAACATCAAATTCTGAAACATAAAATCTTTAACTCTAGCAAATCCAAGAAAAACGAAGGCGGTGCTGTAACGTTAATAAATATTTACAATTTAAGATTCGAAAAAAATGAAATTTACCTAGTGAAAGCGGAACTGGAACGAAGCAGACACGGAGAGGTTGATAAACACAGATCAAATTTGAGGCGGAAGGGCGAAGGCGGCGATTGATTTACAAAATAACTAAGGACGAAGTTGGAAACGTCACAAAGGCGAGAAGTAAAAATAGAAGATAAATGATGACTCCATCCATCGTGCTTTGAATTATTTACTGAATTATTTACGCAATGAAATAGCACGGTAATAACCGTGGTAAATTTCCGACAATAATAGCCGTGACAAAATAAATCAAAAAAAAGTGTTACAAAATGACGTGCTTACATAGTTATTATTATAAAATTCTTTAAAATATCAATTTTAAACCCTTAAGGTACGCTGAGATATTTCTGAGATGGACTTTAAAACCCGAAATGGTTAATTCAATATGTACATCAAAGATTCACTCATTCCGTCTGAGATCTTATTCAATATGAGATATGTGTGAAATTCTTGAGATGACACATGACCAAAATCCAAGATTTAAAATCTTGTATATGATGGTTTTTATCCTATAATGTAGCACAATAATCAAGATATGCTAACTCGTTAAATGTAGAGAAAGATGTAGTTTGAGGTATGGTTTCATTACCTCAAACCATTCGGCATTATTCATGATATATTAAGATATTGGTAATCATGTAGACTAGTGATTATTTTTCCCCAAAGTTTATGTGTCAGAACCTCTGTTTGTTGTTTCTTTGTTATTTATTCTATTGAGTAGGTTGACATAAAATGGGATCTCTGCTATCTAAAGGGGATTCATAGAATCATAGCTATATTAATGTTATGATTATATCTCTTCAGTTTTTGGCATCTTAACATGTAGATCATATGCTCTTATGAAATTCGATGTATCACTTACTATTTTTATTATGGCGTTGGATCTTATGATTCCTGATATAATATGCATTTAGTCTTATACATGCTTAAGTTGATGTTATATTTTCATATCATTCCACCACGGGTATTAGCTTGTTGAGATAAATATGCACTGTGCTATTCATTGTGTTTCATATACCTTACCCTTAACGAACGTCGTCAGTGGCTTATTCGGAGAATCCGGTGGCTTGTGTGTGTGGGTATCGGATAACACGGGTGGTTGGTCGTTGCAACTACTTCTCACGTGATAAAAATACCGGACCGACTACAATCATCTTGCTTTCTTTGAGGATTTTCATACATGCATTACTTGATATCTTTTACTGCGGAATAACATGCATACAAGTGATTACAATCATACAGCCATAATTATCACTGAAAGCTGAACAATCATACACCCACAATCATACACCCATCATTGAGGATTTTCATACATGCATTACTTGATATCTTTTACCACGGAATAATATGCATACAAGTGATTACAATCATACGCCCATAATTATCACTGAAAGCTGAATAAAGCGATGGAAAATTCTATTCTAATCCTAAAGCAATGGAAAATTCTATTCTAATCCGTATTTTCAATTAGTAGTCCCCTTCAAAATAATAAAATTTTAAAGATAAAAATACATCTAGAGAGCGTTCTTCTCAATTCTTTATTTCTTACATAAGTTTTACCGTCTAAAACACAGAATTTTCAAAACCTTAACTTAATTTTCAAATAATTGAAGAAAATTTTCGTTTTTAACCTACTAGATGATGGATTCTGCAGAGGAGAATGATCTTCGATCGCAATCATTGCAGGTAATTCCAAAAAAGATTGAATTTTTTTTTAATTTTTGCAAATGTAGTCGTAGGCTATTGATTACGGGAATTGG
Organism: Allium cepa; assembly: GCA_030765085.1. Classification (NCBI taxonomy): domain Eukaryota; kingdom Viridiplantae; phylum Streptophyta; class Magnoliopsida; order Asparagales; family Amaryllidaceae; genus Allium; species Allium cepa. The sequence goes on from CM060940.1 coordinate 860,760,648, forward strand.
TGATAATCCACGCAGGGTCACTACTAGGTTCATGGCATGACCACGCGAATACACAACATAATTTTGTACACAACCACGCAGAACTTCAGCATGGTATTGACACCAACCCCCTAGTTGCCCTGCGTGTTGTTCAACTTTGAACATGTTGACGTTTGATACTTGTTCTGTTGGTTGCTGTAGACGTTGAAGGCGTGAGGAAGAGGCACGGTGAGGAACTGCTTCGCGTCTTCCGTTGTTTTTTTTTTTTCGTACGGAATGTTTTCGACAATGGCTGAGGGTGATTTTGAAACAAAATGAGGCTACTAAGTAATTCTGTGGGTTCACAAACTTTTTTAAATTTTGGGATGTTGCTAAGTTATTTTATGGGTTAGAATATAATTTGCCTAAAGCAATATAGCATAATTTGATATTCTACCTTTTCCATTTTTAATTCACAAACCATTCTGTGGAGTGGGGGCAGTGAATTTGTCTGGTTAAATAATGTAACAGTTTTGAAACAACTGGTTTAATACCAGTATAAGGTGATTTTGGTCCTAATTTAAATGCAAGGGCCAACTATTCTGTTATAACCTAGCAAAATTTAGGAAAACCTTAGCAGCTTTTAAATTTTTTATATCATTCTTTTTCAAGTTTTGAATTTAATGTGAGCGAACTAAAAACAACTTATAGCATCAAAGGCATAGTATAGTTATAGCCAGATTCCTCGAAAGGACATGGGGATTCATTCACCAAACAGCATCACCCTCGCAACCTGCTGCCTGCAAAGAACCGTTATAGAATAAGCACCATTAGTTTTCACTTTATATATCACATATATGGATACTCGAATGATCGCATATTTTTCCCACCAGATAGATCATATTGATTTGATAATATTTCCCTTTGTCGATAGTTCGGTATGCTAAAAAAACGATTCATGTACAAAATTCTATAGAGGAAGAAATAAAAGATAATTTTCGAACCTTCAGTATTCTCCTTGAACTGCAATTGCAACTTCTAGAACTCCATAGCTAACATCAAAATATTATTTGATCTGGTGACGTTGAAGAATTAAATGATGTTCATCTTTGCTTGTAAACATCATAGTCTAAAAATAGGATGTCAGCGGAAACTATTGTGACCATGTTTGAAATAAATAAGATGGTGAAAATATCAAAAAATAAATATGAAAATAGAACAAATGTACAACTGTTAGATAGTCGCATGCAGTTACCTATTGAAATGATATGCTTTGAATGATGAAGCACTTCATCTCCCATTTAAGTTAGCATCCGTCTTCCTATCATTATATCAGTGGAACAATTATATTAATTTAATTTCACAAAGTTCAAACGCAATGAGGATTGGATCTGAACAATCATTCGAAATGGGTTTGTGGTGGATGTCCTGAAATTGATGAATTGAATTTGATTTTCTAATATGAAAATGAGAAAATAGTCTTCTGCAAGTTCACCTTGCATACTAGTTGAATTTTTTTTTTCTTTTTCTCAATATTTCGTGCATGATTAACATGGTCTAATGTGATAAGATATCACATTTTGTACAGCAGCTCCAATATTTTCTGTGAATGCATAACAGTGTACATGATCAACCATACATGTAACATAGAAATAAAACTATATTTTCTGGAATAGTAGGTTTATATTTATACATTAAACTCTTTGAAGACTTATCTCTACTGGAATCTAAATACCTCTGTATAAATGTGGTGGGTGTTATATTGTGAATGTTTACTTAGCAAAAAACTACCAAATTTATGCTACTTGATTTCAGTTGTTGTTAATATGCCAGATTCAATCAATTTATGTATGTAACAAATAAAACGGTTATTATCAAGGATTGCACACACCAAACTTCATCAAGACCTTGTTGAGTATTGCTAAATAATTGAAGGGCTCAGTCTTGCAAAAGATAATGCTCTCAGTTTGGACGCTTCAACCGAGAGAACATGCTTCTATCATATGAATAGACAAATGCAGAATGTAGGAGCCTTTAAATTATCTATAATACCTGACTATTTTATTTATCATTATCGATTAGTAAAATCATTGTTGAAAAAAGTTTTTAAATTCTTGTTGCCATGAATAGGTAGAGACATTAAAGGACATCTAGGTTTTAACTGTATAAAAAAATGTAATCAATAATAGTTCAATAACTCTTATACAAAGAGATCGAAATAAAATGAATGAGATTGAATGGAGTGTTGATATTTATATGGAAGTACAAGTGTTGTGTTATTTACAAGTGGATGTTTTCATTCATCATATTGGCGTCAATATTTAGATATTATAATAATCAAATGGATACATACGTGTTATATCCAGTTTTGGATATCCTAGACTAAAGGAGCTAAAATATTAGGCTATTCGTATCTTTAAATTTTCGATGCAACAATAACAAACACCTATCACCTCCTGACATGAGATTATCAGCACGCTAAAATTGTATATATTGCAAAGTAAATCATGTGGTAATCAAAGTTTTTTTTTATCTAATGCTTAACAGCCGATAAACTGTAGCACTTGATGAAATTCCGACATAAAATCAAGTCCGTACACAAAAATACATAAGCTAGGAAGACATACTGATATGAAAATATCTAAACTTCAGGGAAATTCTGAAATTCTCGATTCCAACATCTCACATCAGAAGACTGGGTGTAAACAAAGCTCAATGCAAAGGATAATCACTGTCATGCTTATCTGTGGTAAACATACTGCTCTCTTTCTCAAAATCATGAATTATCAGCCTTTGATTGATACATAGCTCATCTTGTTCACATAAGAACTCCGACAGATAAATAGAATTTTCTTTATAACCAGATACTTGCTCGCAAAGAGAGAAAATGAAGCATCTTCGCTCAAAAACAACGATTTGTCACCTAAGCTTTTCAACTTCACCGACTTAACCATCTGGGATCCAAACTCTAGTTTGAATACCTTGAAGGAGCGATAGTAGACGTAGTCTACAAGAACTAGCAAAAGACCTCCATCTGACTCAACCAGGTAAAAATCCTTGAATTCTAATTCTCTTGTTCCAATGTCGTTTAAACTGAACGAAATAGGCTTACAAACATTCAGATTATGACTAAAATCCAAAACAAGCAAATCACCATGGGAAGCGATGAAAAACTGCCCACAGTAGCAGCAGATGTGAATACCACCGTTCCTATCAAATTCAGGATGAGGCATATCATTCCAATCACGACATCCTACTTTACAGTATATAAGCCTTTTAGAGCAGTGAATTACTGCAAAACAGTCAAATAATAAGCCGTCGGGATCAGAAGTTAAGATGAAAAAGAATCTGAGGCCGTTAATATCTCGATGGAGATCATAGTCACTATAATTTGGAAGAATCGGAAGATTGAAGATGGAGTTAATGAAGGGATTGAATAGTGAAACAAATGGAGTACGTCGTTTAAGCAAAAACAACTGACCACGAGAAGACCTAATAAAAAAATTTGGATTGTCTAAGAATGTGGACAAGAAAGACGATTTTGACAATTGGGGGAATTGTATAAATTTGTTGCCTTCAAAAGAGAATTGGTAGAGATTTAAGAAATTTTATTCCAAATCTTCTGTAGCAATCAACCAAGGGATTTGTGGATGCTTGGAGCTGCCGAGCGCCAAGCCTTGCAAACCAATCGGAATCGCGTGTAATCAGGTGCGAGAGTTAATTTCTTTATCAGCTCCAATTCAATCACGAGTAAAGCCATTGAATGAGCTTAATTTTTAACTTTATTCTTTCACAGCAAATTAGGGCTTTAGAAATTTTGGTGAAGATGGTGGAGGTTTCATTGAGCACTGAGCAATGGCCATTGAGTAAAGTGCGCAATGGCCATTGAGTACTAAATATTTGAATGCGACGGTAGTACTGTTATTCTCTGAAATCCAAGACATGTTCAAATTAGTATTTGAAGAATTCTAAGCAGCCCTCCTTGTTAATAATGATATTAGAGCATATTCCAAGAGTATGCTAAATGATGGCTTCATATTCATATATATTATCCATAATTGATCATTCATCCATCCATTTGAATCAAATTCATAATATTTCAACCTCGATAATTGTGCAATACATTGAGTTAAATCCATCTGTATACGGCTTTGTGAAAAGGCGGATTAATAAAGCTCGGCCCTTAATTTATTTTCAAATCTCAATCCTATAGTATTTACATTATTCTATTAATTTATTTTATCAAATCTCCTGAATAATGTTATTAAAAATTATGGGTGTTACGTAATTTTTGGATAAGGAATTATATAGTATTATTTCTAAAATGGGATTTTAAAAACGAAAAACAATCTTATGATTAATTGATTCAAGTAGCTCGAAATAAACTAAAAATGAACAGGAGAGGTGTTCGGATGGTAAATGCTTCTCTTATGTATTCCCCTTCTTGTTAAGGACATATGCAATACTATTGGTAGTACTCAGTTTCTAGGTATCATTTTTGAGTTATTCAATCTACATAATTTTCTAAAGTAAGAAAGGATAATGCGAACCATTAATTGGTAATTAAATTAATGGTTATCAATTTTTATCAAAGTGTGTTATCTTAATTGATAAGCATGAGTATGCTTTGATCTTTAAAAGAAATGGTTAAAGTTATTAATGAATGGTTTTGATTTTGTAGTAAACGATATTTTAGCAACATTTTTATTTTAGACCCTTGAATGACACTTTAGAAGAAATCTTATGAATATATTTAGATCTTTAATAATGAAATTTTAAAAATAAAAGCAAGTATTGGAATCTTTTATAAAGATAGAAAATGTTATATGTTTAATTTATGACGGAGTTTATTATAACAATGTTTTGGTAATAATTGTTTCAATCTTTTTGATTATATTTTAAAGTAAGTAAAACTTGTTAAGTAAATTGTGAATATACTTAAAACATTTGAATAAGTATATGAATACTTTTTAAGTATTGAAACTGGTATAAGTGAATGAATATATATAAATTTAATGGGAATTTTAATTAATAAAGGGGTATTAATTAATAAAGTAAGTTTGACTAATAAAAGAAGCGATATTAGATATAAAGGTATTTATTTTAGAAATAAAAGATAATATATCTTTTGGATTGAAATAGTTTCTTTGGGAAAAGGATAATTTATCAATTTAATGAATTATTTCCAAATTGGATTTTTCAAAAACTATCAAGATATGTTTATAGAAAAGAGTTACGATAAAAGATGTTTATTATAATGGAAAAGATATTTATATTTTGGAATGAAATATTTTGGTTTAAAAAGAGATGTTTGGAATAAATGTTTTAAAGCGATTATACATAGAGCATCTTTATAAAAAAAATGTTTAAAATAAAAGTTCTATGAAATATTTTCATATGAATTTTGTGAAGGTTAATAAGTACGTATGAGATACATGGATTATTTTATTGCACGATTCTGATCTAAGATTCGAGTGTATAACTTTGAGGTGTTTACACAAATCCTAAAAAAGATTTATCACTCGATTCTTGACGACAAACATTGATGAGAGTTTGTGATTGGATACTCGAGTTTTCTATCGTAGTTGGGAGCTATGCAAGGAAAACTAAAATTCTGATCGGAAAGCCTGATCGGAGTCCACACCAGAGGATCGGGGGATCAATACTAGTTCGAAAGTAAAGTTGTCGAATCGAGTAGAAGATCGATTCAGATATTATGGATGATCTGTGTATACATATAGAATTGATTTTATAAAATAGTGTTTTCGGGTATGTATTACCAGCTTTTTGTTTTGGTGTGATTTCAGGGACGAAATTCTTTTAAGAGGAAGTATATAACAACCCGAAATTTGATCACTTTAAAGATACTTAAATTATTTTACATATTCAAATATAGATTATTTTTGTGAACAATCAAGTTTTAAGTGATAAATAATAACAATAATGAACTTATTTTGGAAAAATGTTCACGAAAATATTTTCTTTGGAAAGATATATCGATAAAATGGCCGAAAACTGTTTTATCGATAAGCGGCTCTAAAATCGTAAAAGATCGTGCACGGTGCTAGATACGTACACTTATTTTTATAATTGAACAAGATTGTGAAATAAAATCAGTTATTTTATTTTTGAAAATTAAATGTATTTATGACATCATAAGTGATGCCCTTATATTTAATAATAGATTTATGAATTTAAATTGAGATTTAATAATTATTATAATTATTCCAATAATTGTTTTTAAATGATAATAATTCATTTTAAATAATTATAGAGTGATAATAAATCATTTGTAATAGTTTTATGAAGATATATACTTGATTTGAAAATATAAGAAAATTTGTATCGCTTTATCGATATAATGGTGATTTTTGTAAATATTTGTTAATATTAATTTATATGGTTTTATAAATAAAATGTGATCATTTTAGTTAGTTAAAAAGGGTAAGAAATTAGTTTTCGAATTTTGTTTACATTTACATGTAAATGAATTTATAAGTAAAAATGTGATCGAGAATCGGTTTTTCGATTTTCAACGGTTTAACGAACGAAAGTCGTTTCAAGTCGTTGCAACGTTGTCTGTTCTCTTTTTCATATCCATATACATGCACAAACATGTCACATAGACATATATAACATATATACAATTATATATATATATATATATATATATATATATATGCATATATAAAATATCTAAGATATTTTTTCCAAAACTTAACCCTTAAGCATACAAAAGTCACCAAACCTCACATCACAATATGGAGGTACACGGGGTGAGCAGGTGGCCGAGCTCATGGTGACAAGGGGATGGTGATGCTTGTGGATGAGGTGGGGGGAGGTAGATGTGGTAAAGGTTATGAAAAAAATATCATGAAAATTTCCATATTCAAGCCTATAAATACTCACTCTTCCTTCTCTCGTTTCTTCACAAATTTTCTACTTTTTCTCCTTTCTCAAGCTATTTTAATGGCCTTTTCGTCTTAAAAAAATTATGAAAGAATAATATATGAATAATATACAAATATTTACACACACACATACAAGATCTTTGCTCCTAAAAAACCATAACCAATCTCCTCCTCCCCACCTTAAAAGACCATGACCACCACTATTTCCCATCAAGGCAGAGCCTTTCCTACCTCCTAAGTCATGACCGTAAGCACCCAAGCATGCAAGGGTTAAGGCCGAGCCATCTAGGTGTGATAATCCAAGTGTCCATGAGCTTAGATTTCGAGATAGCGAAGCTATAACCATTTTTTTAATCCAAGGTGAGAAACTCTTACTTATAGTATATTTTTGGATGATGATATGATTTTTGTAATGGATGTTTACTATTTTTTGATCATCATGTTTGGTTGTTTAATATTGTTGTTTAATTATATTTACAAGTCATGCTTAGTACACGTCGAAAATCATAAATGAAACCACTTTCCTTTTATTAATGTAATGGAATATGTGGAATATATGGAATGTTTAAACCTCTTAAAAATGGTTTAATATGGTTTAGAAATGTTTTATAAACATTTAAAAGTGTCTTGACAAAGTTTGAACAAATATTGAAAATTAAGTCAAAAATAGGCGCGTCGCGTAACGGTTGTTCGCGATTTCACATCTTAAAAGTTAAATCTATTTATATGATGGATTCGGAGTCGGAATTTTTTGAAATAAAAATTTTCGGAATCCTTATAACCATAGTTTTCAAACAAAGAAAGAAAATCAGAATTTTGCTTAGTAGATTTTAAAATGCGAGCAAATCAAGTTTTAAATAAATCGCGCTTTGGCAGTTCGGAAGCCAAAACAACAAATGTTTCAAATGCATATTTTTAATTCTTTAAAAATATGAAATAAATGTTATAAATCTATTAAATTTTTTTAAAAGTGATTTAAGTTATAAATATGAATTTCTAAACAATACAAAGATCGTTTTGATCAATATAGCTTTTAAAACACTGTTTGCGGCATTTTTCCACAACACTTTTTAATAACTTTTGCAAACAATTATTTAACTTAATTATTCTTTCTCGGATCTTTTGTGAATCTTTCAAACGAATAATTAAATATCTTTTGAAGTGATTTGAAAAAAATCTTTTAAAGGACTTTAAATTAAACTGGTTAAAGGAAAATTGTTTTAAAACAATATTTGGAATAGTATTAAGTAAATAAAAATCATCTCTAAGAGATAATAAAAGGTTTAGAGTTGATCAAATAAATTGACCGCCTTATGGGTGATAAAGAGGTAGTCTCTAGGTTTGGGTTTGGAAAACCAGTTGTCTACCCTCCCTAGCTACCCAAACTGACTCGATGGAGGGGATAGTAAATTTAATTTATTCGGATCAAAATTTCCCAATGTATAAAAGATATAATTCTTCAAATTTAAATAACTTGTATGGAGATAATCTTCTTATACTTGGTATTAAATTCCGAGGAGGGAACCCCTACCATCTTTGTGAATTTAAAAGGTGATTTCACCATTATTCGACAGATTGTAAAGGTCGAATACGGAAACTGATGTTGAGTAGAATTAATATAATTTTTATCGACCCTTTTTAACTCAACAATGTTTTCCAATATGACTTATGAAAATGATTTGGAATCAATTTAATTCCTATACTTCAAAATTTATTGGTTTGGGTTTATAGTAAACGATGTTTTAAATAACATTTTTTTTACCCGATTTAAAAGTTATGATTTGAAAATCTTTATTAAGATTTAACTAAAATGATTTGGAAATATTTTTCTAAGTGAAGAATGAAATGATTTTAATTATTCCAAGATTTAAAAAAGGTTTAAGTAATCAAAGGATTTCATAAGAAAGGTTTAATGATTCTGTATATACCGGAAAGAAAAGTTTTAAAGATATATATCTCTAGAAGATATTTTTGATAAAAAACAAGTAATTAATCAAATGATAAACACCTATTACCTAACATCTTTTTATCGATGATTGGTTTAAAGGAACCGGGGTCGGATTTAGGTGATTTCTATCCAAAGACCACTTTGAAACAATTACGTATTAAAAAATATAAGACATGGAAATGATTTGAAAAATGGAAGATAGGGCTACTTATCATTGACCCTTGGAGGAAATTTCCCATACCATATTTATTTGGTAGTGGTTCTTCATTTAAGATCTTCGATGCAAGGACGTTTCGCTACTAATCTAAGGGTTAATCCCTGATAGGATATGCTAGGAGAGTTCCTTCGATTTGTCCTGTTCTTAGACAACTTGTATGAACGAATGTCTGACGTTGCATTTCTAATCACAGTAATTGATCTCTATTAATGTATCATCTATTTGGTGGGGGAGAAGGTAACTTCTCTTAGCTTAACACCATTTCCTGAGATGTACGAGCTCAGGAATTATACGTTTGTAGAAATAAGTTGTGTGATCATGGAATGACAACGTGGCATTCGAATTGGAATGTGATAAGTGAAAGGTAATCGTTACCACAGGCCTCATCACCCGGTAATGGCTTAAACAGGGTACGCCGTAAGGCTGTGTGGTTCGCTACCATTAGGTTATGGTCATCACCTTTCTAAATAACCCTCTATATTTTGAGTATGTTGTATATGCTAAGAAAACTCTCGAATAGGTCGGTAGCGACCGATGCGGTATTATATTCAGTTTCTATCCAGATCATATCTGAGTACCAAATAGGGATAGATCAGTCTTGCCAAATGCGGAGGATTATTTGTGTATCCTTGATACATCCCTCTAGAGAAGTATTGTATGGAAGGTAGTCCTTACCTGCCATTGTATGAAAATCCATTCTCCAGTAAGTGCCTTCGGACTTAGTTGTAAACCTATTATGCCGTCAAATTTAACCAATGTAACAATTTCGGCTATTTTAATTGTTTATCAAAAAATGTCATTAGAAATAATATCTCATGTGTTTACGTAGAAAATATTTTGGTTGTTCTAAGGTAAAAACTCGTTCTGTGTTTTGTGTGGCGTGTACTTATGAGGTACCATTGTTTTCAAAAACTGCATATTTTGAGTTCCTCACATCGGTCCCATGACCGGCCCAAAGTTTATTTTCTTTTCCCTTAAACTCTGGGTGCCCTGATTTTCCCGGACAGCCTAGTAGTCAGGTTTACTTAGAAGAAATTTGGACGAAACTCGAAGCATGGAGTTAGAAGATTCTTCTAAAAATTGTTATCTATTTCTACCACACTCATGTATTATTGTATTCTGCATTTGTAAGATCATATATTTATAACCGTCCATGTTTAGCTATGATAAATATATTTAAAATTTATGTTGTAAAGATTATATATTGAAATAATATATGTCATTTCATTCATGTAAGTTATTATTCTATCTATTTTTCTTTTTCTTACCCTTAACAATCGGATTTTTCCGCACTCGGATGCTCGGCACGCAATACATTAAATGTATTAGTTTCGATTTTTAAGGGTTGAAAATCGAGGCTGCTACACAAAATCATGGAAGAAGGACAAGAGACAGGGAGAACAATGGCGGATGGGCTGATGTACTGGGAACACAATGGTGAAAGGGGCAAAAGGGCAGTGGTAGTTTGAAAGAGGAGCAAGGTGGTGGCTATGTACAATTGATTTGGTTGCACTCTGCATTCATATATGTGTGTATTGTCGAGGGTGTCCGCTACACGGCACTACGTTCGTGTATGAGGCATGAACGATAGAAATAAACATACGATCGCATATAGAAGTGTGATCCAACTCTAAGACAAAACTAAAATAGTCAAGTTAACTTATTCTGTTAATTTTCAAAATTTTCAATGTTTGACGTAAAATACATCAAACGCCAATTTAGATAACTTCCAAATTAAAAATTATGGATAAATTCTAAAAATTAAATTAAAAATACGTCATCAAATCGGACAATTATTTGAAACATTGATTTTATTATATAAAAATCCCAAATCGATTATATAAAAATAACAAAAATCAAAGTGATAAAATTTCAAGTAGTTATAAGTGATAATAGGGTATTCAACATTTCGATTGTGTAACTCTAAGTTGTAAATTCGGTCAGCGATTAATATCGAACAATTCAAATATTGGAATTCACGCGTCACTTAGTAGATGGTGTGAAATTATGGCCAAATTTATTAATTACATATCTTCGGTAAATCCAGTTTTACTTTATATCTATGCATCCGTTGAGACTGGAGTACATAACGCTCTCGAAATATTGGGCAGTATATTGCACACGACTACTAGGGGAACCAAGGGGTTACGTACTGATAGTTATTAGATAACTATAGAATGACTCAGCTGATAGTTTTATGTTAGTTAATATAACTAAGTTCAAACAAAAAATATCCATGTGATGAAATTACACAGTTCACTTGATGTGAGAATACTATTTATCTTCAATGTGGAAGCCATGCTTTTATTATTGTTAAATCATGGCACGGTGTCCCTTGAACGACAATAGTTACGTCGAGTGGAAGCATTGGAAGTGAAACGCCGTCATGAGAGGATTCGTCTCCTTAGCTATATGAGATTAGTATCATGGTCAACTAAAGTCAACTCAAAGTCAAAGTCTCTAGCCAGACCATTTCAGTTAGTTATAATAATTATTAGTATTGAACCAAGGATTGGATTATTGATTGAATATGGATGACATTACTAAATTTCATAAGTCCAAAGTCATAGTTTTCAAGAAGAAAATTAGTGTAAATAATTGTTATAACTGGGTAACGCTCAATAAAGTAAAATTAGATTTACCTAAACCAAATAAACGATAAATTTGGCCATAATGCCACACTACCTACTACATGACGTGTGAATGTTAATATTCAAATTGTTCAGTATTAATCGCTGACTAAATTTACACCTTAGAGTCACGCAGCCGAAACGGTCAATACTCCATTTACCTTATTGAATTAATTTATAATTATTATAAATTAATTAGTTTAATTAATATTTATTGCAAAAGTTTGTATTTGATGTGTTGAACAATGTTAAAAATGTATCTATAATAGTTAGAAACATATTAATCAATATACGATATTGGTACGCATTTAAATTTAGAATTAAATCAACAAACATTGTTTGGGCTAGAATTGTCTTTCAGACCCATACAGGGCATGTGAATTTCGACCAAAAGAGCTCGGGTAGGCCAGCTAAATGTTAGCAAAAGATTTAGACTTTTGAATGGCTTAAAATGGTGGAATAGGTAAGAGAGAGATATTGATGATATCCATTTTTCCCATTTGACTTCCTATTTATGTGTAACTCTCTACACCATTCTTTTGATACTTTTTATCTCGTCTCCCTTTGCAAATTTCAACCAACAAACCCCATTTAAACCTAAAAGAAATCCAAGCTCAAATGATTTCAAAGTTCTTCGAATCGATCGTTGGTGGTAAAATAGTTCGAGAGCAGCAACTTTAGAACTTAGAATTTGATTCAAGGAGTCATTTCATCATTTCAAAGTGGAATCTCTAGACGAAAGGTATTCAACATGTTTAATAATTCAATTAATATTACTATCTATTATTGTAATATAACATAGGTTATTACATTATAATACAAACTTAGTGTATTGATATTTTGTCATATATTCGATAGTTGAATTTAGTGCTTCTACATATACGTTACTTAAAATAAGTTATGTGTGTATTAGCATTTAACTCCCGACCCAAAATAAAAAAATCATTAGTTAATTAAATAATAGTATATATATTATAATCTTATCAATACATTATATCTCAAAGATAAAAGTCATATAATAAATTTTTTAAAATTTATATAATTTTATTTTTGTATAATAATAACTCGGTAGCAATGAATGTTCAATTTTAATGTATTTTATATTTATTTAACCAGAAGTTGATTATGTATACATAAATATATACATGTATTTAATATAGTTAAAAATCAATTATAAAATTTTACACAAAATTATTGCATAATTTTTCGATCTCAGAAATGATTTTCATGATTTTAATTAATTAAATTAAATCACTACAATGAAAAAAGTCATCAATGGAGACCCAAAACCGCTTGATAATTATAACGGTTCAGTAAACGCTGTATATCGACGTGTTATAAAAAAATGACTTGTTTATAGCAAAAAAACCGCTATAAAAATCATCTTTTATAGCGGCGCATATTTTCCGCTATTGTAAGATTTTTATTTCGGTTTAACAACCATTGTATATCGACATGTTTTAACAGATATCGAACTATTTATAACACAAAAAGGCACTATAAATGTTTTCTGCTTTCGACAATACTTTTCTTGTAAGCTTTTTATAGTGTTTTCAAAATTGCTATTTTCACTTTTAAAATTTGTTGCATCCCTATGAAATACGATAGATAATACATATCAAAATGCTGCATTAAGAATATTTCCAAAATGTAAATCCATCTAGATAATGAAAAATCATAGAAAATATTGAACATAAAGATATAACACACTGTATTAAACAAAACCAAATATTCGCACATAACATTCTATAGTTTTAGCTACGTGACATTCTATTATATATGTAAGCAACACAAAGTAGCAGCTACTGTTACAAAAAAAAAAAAACAAATAGCTAGTTGTTTGCATTAAAAAGAAGAAATACATCGAATCTTCCATTATGTCGCCTGTGAATGAAACAAATATCTATAGTGCAAACGAATTTAAATATGAATATGAATAAAATTGGAAATGAAGCATGTACATTAGAAAAAAAATACGCTGAAGATTTCTTATCAAAAATATTCTAAGTGCCTAAATTTTCAAAAATATTTGCCCAAGACCCCTTTGCACGATTGGCAGCGGGAAAAATCCCAAACACAAGAAGCGGATATACATGACCGAAACATGATCAGAATCACAATATATCAATCGCAAACACCCACAGGGGTAAAATGCCAAGTATTTACTTATATGTACCTTATAAAATGTGTACGTCACATAGCGTACATGGTAAAATGTACCTTTTAGCAATATTAGCAAGTTCACTGCCATTTTCAAAGAAACATGAGCATGAAAAGAACCGAAAGCGAGTCAAGAACCATCAAGTACCTACACTTAACTCAGACAGGCATATGATTGCATATGTTTATAAATATATACAACTAAAACCGTAGAAGAAAGACTATGGCTTTTAAACAACATTGATTTTGTAGGTTGTTTGTGTCAAAATTGGTCACAAACACCAAATTATCGATGAAAGCACCCGTTTACAATCACATATAATAAGTATGCAGAGAATTAAAAATGAAGAACACTCAAAAAATTAAGAAGAAAGCAGTAAAGAACACATAGTTTATAGTGGTTCGGCAATCCGGCCTACGTCCACTTTTAATTTGACGATTTTATTGATGTATCCTTGCTGATTACAACGAGTTACAATTGATTACAATAGCAAAATTCGAGTACAATGATGAATCCGGCGGAGTCTGGACATAGAAGAACCAAAAGTCCCTTTTTCGTAGGCTCTGAGATACTATTTATAGGCGTAGATTGCAAATATCTCACTCAGATCTCGGGAGATCTCTTCTGGCACGTGCACGGGCCCACGTGATCGATCCCATGCGATTTTGACTCAATCCGTGATCGATACGAATTTCGTATCAATCAAGATCTTCCGCAATCGAGTCGAGACCGATCATGAAAATTCTTTAGGTCGTACGCAAGCTCCTGTGAAAATTTAATGGCATTTGGACTTTTAGATTGTGAGATATGATCGGTATGAATTGGGCTCTTCAACATGGATACGAGTTCGTATCGATTCCTTCGCCTCCATCTCCTTCGTGTCGATCAAAGGCATGTGCTTACTTGTTGACGTGGAGTGATAAACTAGGGTGGATCCACATTTATTACCGTGTTGACCAGGCATTCGTCCTTGTAAACTTCATTCGTATCCATCTGTAATACTCCATCATCCATCCATCTCAGTACCTATTCGAATCGATAATTATCGGTGTACTTTGTATCGATTGTTGCAGATACAATCGGTGCGAAGTGACTTTGTTTGTGGGATTTTCCGATTGATACGAATTAGGACTATGATGGATACGAAGTAGCATGGACACGAGGTAGGCTGATGGATACGAACAATAGGCAATTGATGGATACGAATAGAGGGCTACGAACAGATGGAGGCGAACGAATTGATTCCTTGGCTTGCATCGATCATATCTTGAGCATATGACATCGAATTGACTTGAAATTTGGAATGTAGGTTTTCATAGCCTTGCTTTTCATGTCTTCTCAATTGTAGCTTGATCCAGACTCGGACAATATTTACCAACATCCATAGCCGATATGTGCATAACTGGCAATCGAGGAGAATTGTCTTTGGTTTTGGTTTCCAGTCAATCTTTTGGTATCGTGGTCTTGCTAAAAGGCGGGATAACACAGGTAAAGAACAAAAATTCCAAGCAAATGCTAGTTTCATAATAAAAGCGGTGAATCGAAATGGTAATGTGCTTTATCATCTACCAGGAAAAATCTTAAGACATTATTATTTCTATTATTAACAACAATTCTCTCCCTGAAGACATCGATAAGAGATTTTACCTTTTCAAGAAACTCTTTAAACTGTTATTTTTAGCTAGTTTATAGTTAGGATTCGAAGTCCAATTGAAACAAAATAAAGCGGCTATGTTGATCAAATTATCGGTTGCTATAGTATTGTTATTATTATTGAAGAATCTTTGATTTTGATTGTACATATTTAGTTTTTTATAAAATTTAATTAGCGAGGTTAATTTTCATAAACTTAGATAGTTTATTATTTTATTATTATATGAATTTAGTTAATTTTTATGAAACTTAGTTAGTTTGGTTAATATCTGATAATTTATTATAAGTATTATTGCTATTATTTTAAACTTAGTTAATTTTTATAAAACTTGGTTTTTTTTTTTGTTATTATTGCCGTTATGATTGTTGTTGTTGTTGTTAGCACTATTGTAACAAATTTAGTTAATTTTCAAAAAATTAGTTAAATTATTATTATTATTACCCGCTTAGTTAATTTTTGCAAGCTTATTTAATTTTCATATAACTTAATAAACGAAGTTAATATTTATGATCCTAGTTAATTTATTGTTGTTGTTGTTGTTGTTGTTGTTGTTATTACTATTATTATTATATAAATTCAGTCCCTTTTTATAAAACTTAGTAATTTGGTTAATATTTTATAATTTACTATAACTACTAGTATTTTTTAAAATTAGTCAATTTTTATAAAACTTAATTTATTTATTTATATTATTGTTATTATGATTGTTGTTGTTGGTGGTGGTGGCGGCGGTGTTAGTATAAACTTAGTTAATTTTCATAAACATTAGTTAATTTATTATTATTATCAATTTAGTTAATTTTTATAGGAAATTTTACCAATATAGGCTGGTTTTAGAAAGTAATAACTAATATAGCCCAGTTTTTAAATTAATTACAGAACTATACCACTTTTTTTCTGGTCTATTCAGTTGGCGATTTTTGAAAAGTTGCCCAAAGGAAATAACATATTTCCTAATTGGCAACTTTTAGAAAATCGCCAACGGATGAAAGCCTTTTGTTTTGGATGATTTTTCAAAAATCGCCACTACAAGAAAAGTCCAAATTCATTGCATAAAAGAATTTAAAAAACAGCATTTTAACGATGAGCACTCTTGATAGCCATTTAATGAAACAAAGCCAAATAATGTCTTGCTGTTGAATGTTCCCGTGTACCCTTCCCTGAAATTTCAGTGAAAATTTTTCTTGGCCGCTCTTTCATTCTTCTCCATCTCAACGTCTCCCAAAACACCAAAACGAAGAAAACCCAAATAAAAAGAAAGTATGAACCCTAAAAAATTCCTCTTTCCAAGTTGTTATCTCTCGACTTTATTCCTCTCATTCTGATTCTCTCTAACCTAGATTATAAGTCGTCTCAATCACAGAAGCTTCTTCAGCAAATGTGTGACTTTGATTTAGGTACCTCCGTGCTCATTCTTTTTCCTCCATAAAAGTTGATAATTTATTGAGTTTTACACTTTTGATTGGTGAATTTTTGATGTCGAATTTAACTTGACAATAAATTGTTAAAATCCTGAACAGTTAAGAAGCACTCGGTTTTGCAAACTGCAACTCAGTTGGTGAACCGCAAGTCTTGATCGAGACCATAAAAATCAAATGTGACATTACAAATTGCAAAACAACTAAGTTGGTGTTTATCTCCAACTGTTAGTTTTGCAACTCAGTTTGTTGAATAAAATCGTTAGTTTTGTAAAATAAATTGCAACTGTTAGTTTGTAGAATAAAACTTATAAAACTGACTTCATAATTTTTATAAGTTTATAATTTTAATGATACATCACTATTAGTTTTGTAGAATAAATTGCAACCGTTAGTTTCTACTAACTGTAATTTTTAATGATACATCACTGTTAGTTTTGCAACTCAGTTAGTGAACAACTAAAACTTATAAATTGATTTCATGTATTTAGATGTCCAATTTCATTATGTTTCCTTCAACAGCTGATTTAACGGTGATGTATCATTACACATTTGAATATAAAGATGTTAGAGACCCTGAAATATCAACTTACTGCTTGTTTGAATAACAGTACCCATATATCATTGCTATAATCCAACCTTTATAAAAAAAATCCTGTCTTAAAAACAATTGAGATATTGTCTTTGTGTTTATCTCCAGCCTCTTCCAACCTCTTGAAGTTTCTATTGTATTTGGAGTGTTATCCCAACTTTTGGCAAAGTTGAGATACCCATAATTTACTAGAAATCAATGATCACTATTCATGAATATCAACCATGCATTGCAGGATAACCATGGATATCGATGAATTTTGTCCGAGTCCGGAACGGGCCACAATTGATAGGGCACGACAAGAAAGACCATAGGAATCTGCATTCCAAATTTCAAGTCAATCCGAGGTCGTATGCTCAAGTTATGATGGAATCAAGATAAGAGGAATTGACATTGCTCGGTTCGAACCCATAGTGTTCGAACCCATCATATTCGAAACCATCACCCTACTTATGTTCGAACCCATCTGGTTCGAACCCACGAAATAAGTCTGCGCCTCGAATCCATAAGCATTTTCCCCAGTTCGAATCGATGGAGTTCGTAGCCATCGGTTCGAAACCATCTATTTCGAACCCACCTGCGTTCGAACCGATAGCACTGCCATACCAATCTCGAACCCATCGGGTTCGAGTCCATCTAGTTAGCCTTGACTCCACTTCGAACCCATCACAAAACCTAGCTTCGAACCCATCACAAAACCTAGCTTCGAACCCATCACAGAGCCACACTTCGAACCCATCCTGAGTAGCTTCATTCGAACCCACTGGGTCAACCAACCACGATGACGTGTCTCCCATCGGTTCGACTGCGCCGGGATATATGGAGTCGAAGCGGTCAACACGGAGAGAAGTCCGGATCGATTCGAAACTTGCGCTCCACGTCACCACGAAGTCGCGTGCCACACTGGTTTCGAAATCATCGTTTCAAGCAACAGGGGTTCGAACGCAACAGCCTCACCGTGAAGTCAATTTCGAACCCTGCATATCTCCTAACCTACTGATCCAAATGCCATGAAATTTTCATAGATGCTTGCATACATGATGAAGAATGTCCACGCCAAATTTCACCTCGATTGGATGAATTCTTGATCGGTTCGAATGGAGTTCGAACCGATGCCAAAGTAGGCCCAAACCTTCCGAGACCGTACGTGTGGGCCCCCTCACGTGCCAGAAGAGGTCTCCCAAGTTTTCAGCGAGATAGCAGCAGCCTACGCCTATAAATAGACCTCCAGGTCATTCAGAAAAGGGATCTTTTCCGCGATTGAACGCCAAGACTCTGCCGGATTCAAGTTTAACTATCAGAACCACCGTTGTACTTGAATTTCAGAACTACAATTCATTGTAATCCGCTGTAATCGATTGTAATCAGCGAAGAACATCAATAAAAGGAAAAACCTTTGAAGTGGACGTAGGCCGGAGATAGCCGAACCACTATAAAATCGTGTGTTCTTGTTTACATTTACTATTTTGCTACTTAGATCTGCGATTTGTGTTTGGATATTGCTGATTTATATTCCAACACTGGTGCTTTCACATTCATCGGGGTTTGTGACCAATTTTGGTGCAAACACTTTGGTGCTTTCACTGAGAAGAACTAGCACCCGCTACATCAGAATTCAGAATTCAGAAACAATGACTCGACAAACAAGACAGAGAGTTGATAGGAGCCTACAAGGAGGAAGCCAAGAAGCATCCTCTGGATCAAGAGAAGGACCGGCTTCCGTCTACATCACTAGAGACGAGATGGAGGCTATGGCCAACTCATTGCGCGAAAGCATAATGAAAAGTCAACAGGAGATGCTGCAGAATTTCCTCGAGCAAATGAGGACAGCAAATATACAAAACCTTGGACCAACCACAACAGCTACAAGTACGGGACAAGGAATCAGGATTGCAGAAGCAAATGAAGGACAGGCTCAAGGCCAGAATACGGGGATTGAAGGAGGTCAACAAGGCCTTGGGGGTAGACCCTCAGGGTCCGATACTGGAAGACCAACAGATGGAGCTCAGCAGGCTGGAGCCAATGCTCACGCTAACGAGCCACCGGAAGAGTATGTACCAGAATTCCCTTCAAGGCTCGGGGGGCAGGATATGAACTTGACAAGGGGGCAACCCCTAGACGGGGACGAGAGAATGATTGGCCTCATGCGAAGAATCATGAGAGGAGGATTACCTAGCGGAGGCCTAGAAGAAGTTAGTCGGAGTCCATTCACTCCAAACATCAGAAATGCCAGGAACCCTCCAAAATTCAAGCTACCAACGCTGGATCCTTACGACGGGAGGTCAGACCCAACAATGCACATCACAAGATATATCAGGCACATGGAAGTGCTGGGGGCATCCGAGGAAGTGATGGCGCGATGTTTCCCCCTGTATTTGACAGATTTAGCTTCACTATGGTTCAGACAACTAGAGACTGGATCAATCGGAACATGGAGCGAGCTCGTAGATTGCTTCATGAGACAGTTCAGGGTCCACGTGACGCGACCCAAGAGCGTGATGACCTTAGCAACAATCAAGCAGAGGACCGGAGAGTCCATAAAAGATTTTTTACTCAGATTCAACGTGACAGTGACTTCTGTGGATCGCCCGGATCCATCGATGATTCTAATGGCGGCGGTGGCAGGAGTCGCGGAAGGTACCAAGTTTAAAGATTCTCTAACGAAGGACCCGCCGCAAGATCTTGGAGAATTCTTTCATAAAGCCGAAAAGTTCATTCGGTTAGAAGAATCACGAGTCGGGAGTTGTGAAATAAATGCCACGAAAAGCGTAGGAACCTCTGGAGAGCAGTCCGGAGCGGACAAGGGAAAGAGAAAACAGGATGACAGACATGATGGTCCTGATAAACGGAAGAAATTCCGAGAACCAAGATTCAGGCAGTACACAGATCTGAATGCAAGCCTAGAAAGAGTCTTCACTGAAACCAGGGGGCAACTTCACTATCGAAAGCCACCTGTAAGGGATCCCACCGAGCGGGAGCGCAGGACTGGAAAATATTGCCTATTCCATGAGCTGGATGGGCACACCACAGATGAATGCCGTCACCTGAAGGATGAGGTGGAAGAACACGCTAGGGGTGGTAGATTACCGCAGTATGTCAGAGAACGGACAGCAGCGACAAGGCATGAACAACTACCGCCTCCACCTTGCAGGAACGATCCTGGATCGGGATCACGACTCGTCATCAACTGATCAAAGATGGCAAGGGCCAAGTCCACGATTTGGACTTCGGTCGAATAACTTTATTTAGGTTTATTTTCAGAATAAACGGTTACTCCACTTACACATGTACGGGAACCGGAGAGATCCCTAGGCATGCTCTGAGATGGAGATAAACCGCTGCGCCCGGAGTGGCAATCCTTAGTTTTTTCTGATGTTTGAGATTGAACATCTAGAACTTGAATATCAATAAATAAATTAGAACTTCTTGCAATAAACCTTTTGACCGGAGAGTCAAAGGATGAACATTACATATAAACATGATCGCTTTATGACCCTATCCGGAGAGACGGGGTCCGAAGGTAAGAAGTGAGTTGCTTCGCCGGAGAGCGACAGGATCAACTCACTTATACAAGAAAGATCGCCTTCACTCGGAGAGGTGAATCCAGAAGGCAAGAAGTGAGTTGCTTCGCCGGAGAGCGACAGGATCGACTCACTTATCGTCGTTTCCCCTTCACCAGAGAGTGACAGGATGGGATCCGACAAGAGTCCGGAGAGACTATGATCGGCCGATGATTCAGGTCATGACATCGCTTAATGTTCAACTGCTTTGAACCGGAGTGCAAGAAGTGAGTCGCTTCACCGGAGAGCGACAGGATCGACTCACTTAAGCGCTGTTTCCCCTTCACCGGAGAGTGACAGGATGGGATCCAGCAAGAGCCCGGAGAGGCTATGATCGGTCCCGAACGACCATGGTATCGCTATATGTCCTAACCGGGACCGGAGTGCAAGGGATAGAAGGCAACGCCAGAGAGCAATAGGACCTTTCTATTCAATCACTGAGTCTAGAACGGGCTCAGTAAGGGTTTAGAGCAGCCAATAATAGTCCGGAGAGACTATGAAACTTCATTCTCAACTCCTACGGGAAGAACGACTATTGATTTGGCTTCGAACAGCCACATACTTGATTGATAATGCCACAGATATCAACGAAACATGAATTTATTACACTTGATCTAAGACCGTTCAAAACATACCTTTTACAAAAAGGCATGTTTTGGGGGGCAAAGTGTTATCCCAACTTTTGGCAAAGTTGAGATACCCATAATTTACTAGAAATCAATGATCACTATTCATGAATATCAACCATGCATTGCAGGATAACCATGGATATCGATGAATTTTGTCCGAGTCCGGAACGGGCCACAATTGATAGGGCACGACAAGAAAGACCATAGGAATCTGCATTCCAAATTTCAAGTCAATCCGAGGTCGTATGCTCAAGTTATGATGGAATCAAGATAAGAGGAATTGACATTGCTCGGTTCGAACCCATAGTGTTCGAACCCATCATATTCGAAACCATCACCCTACTTATGTTCGAACCCATCTGGTTCGAACCCACGAAATAAGTCTGCGCCTCGAATCCATAAGCATTTTCCCCAGTTCGAATCGATGGAGTTCGTAGCCATCGGTTCGAAACCATCTATTTCGAACCCACCTGCGTTCGAACCGATAGCACTGCCATACCAATCTCGAACCCATCGGGTTCGAGTCCATCTAGTTAGCCTTGACTCCACTTCGAACCCATCACAAAACCTAGCTTCGAACCCATCACAAAACCTAGCTTCGAACCCATCACAGAGCCACACTTCGAACCCATCCTGAGTAGCTTCATTCGAACCCACTGGGTCAACCAACCACGATGACGTGTCTCCCATCGGTTCGACTGCGCCGGGATATATGGAGTCGAAGCGGTCAACACGGAGAGAAGTCCGGATCGATTCGAAACTTGCGCTCCACGTCACCACGAAGTCGCGTGCCACACTGGTTTCGAAATCATCGTTTCAAGCAACAGGGGTTCGAACGCAACAGCCTCACCGTGAAGTCAATTTCGAACCCTGCATATCTCCTAACCTACTGATCCAAATGCCATGAAATTTTCATAGATGCTTGCATACATGATGAAGAATGTCCACGCCAAATTTCACCTCGATTGGATGAATTCTTGATCGGTTCGAATGGAGTTCGAACCGATGCCAAAGTAGGCCCAAACCTTCCGAGACCGTACGTGTGGGCCCCCTCACGTGCCAGAAGAGGTCTCCCAAGTTTTCAGCGAGATAGCAGCAGCCTACGCCTATAAATAGACCTCCAGGTCATTCAGAAAAGGGATCTTTTCCGCGATTGAACGCCAAGACTCTGCCGGATTCAAGTTTAACTATCAGAACCACCGTTGTACTTGAATTTCAGAACTACAATTCATTGTAATCCGCTGTAATCGATTGTAATCAGCGAAGAACATCAATAAAAGGAAAAACCTTTGAAGTGGACGTAGGCCGGAGATAGCCGAACCACTATAAAATCGTGTGTTCTTGTTTACATTTACTATTTTGCTACTTAGATCTGCGATTTGTGTTTGGATATTGCTGATTTATATTCCAACACTGGTGCTTTCACATTCATCGGGGTTTGTGACCAATTTTGGTGCAAACATGGAGAAATGATTTATATGCATAAATACTAATGTGTTGTTCCTAAATGTTGAAGTCTGCCCTATTCAATAACTAAAATTGTTACTAGAGATTAAGAGTGAAGTGCGGAAACATATATAGCCATAACTTTTTTTATAATGGAATAATAACTTTCATTGTCTAAGCCAATTGCCACTGATTGAATGTATGCTTGGAGTTATTTATAACTTATTTTTTTATAATGGAATAATGATAACTTTCAATGTCTAACTTGTCATAACTTTTTTTTTATATAGTAAAAATTGTGGAAAGCCATATGGATTTGAATTAAACAATATGAGAACTGCATGATGATCTGAAGTTGGGTACTGGAAGGCTGTGTAGGTATGTGTGCACTAGCAGCAGGAGCTATATCATTTTCAGTTGTAGGTTGCATACGTGTATGTAAGGACTCAACAACAACAATCTGATGGTTATTGGCAGAAGCATGGGTTGATGGACTCATCGGTATTAATCTGCAGGTATGTTTGATTCCCACACTTTTTGTTCTATTTAACTAGTGAAAAATTTAATGGAAGCATCAAAGACTCTTATATTCATATCAGGCTTATATCGGTGACCACTCATCAATTCACTTCTACCTTACTATTGGCTCTTGGTATTTTATCATTTGTAGATTGAAATGCTAAGTTGTATATTATTATGTGTTACGGAGTATTATATTAAGACTTGAAGTCGGTAGGAATGGTATGATCAATCAGCAAATTTTATTTACAAACTGTAAATTGAAACAATTGAAATTTTAAACAAGTAACTTGTACAGTATCTTAAATGAAGACGCGTGCACCTTGCAGTATATTATTCAAAGTAATTATGATATTTTATAGAAATTCAAATAGTTTAGTGCGGTGGTGTTAGTATGCTTTTTATTTTAAAACTTGTTCTTAAGTGTAATAATCCATAATACAACTTTAAATATGAGTTATCCTAGTTCAGGACAGAGCTTGTAGTTCTGCTAACTAAGCTTTATCTCACTGACATTGATAAGACAGAGCTTGTAGTTATGCTAACTAAGCTTTATCCTACTGACATTTATAAAGTTATTTAAATGCATCTATGTGTTAGGAAATCAAACTAATAAATATATTCTGAACTATCCAGTCTTTGGTAACTAGTTGTCGTTAATTTGTGTAGTTGTATATATTTTCATCAAAAAACACAAAGAATAGTACAGTGGACTTTATTTTTGTGAAATTGTTCAAACAAAACTTATTTATAAACTAAGTCTTATAAATATTCGACTAAGTTAATCAAGTGAGTTTTATAAAAATTAATTAAAGGATATAAAAATTAACTAAGTTTACAATTCTTTTATCATTCCTCAAGCTGCAAATATGGTGATAATACTACCACATAGTTACCAAATATTCAGATGTGTAACCTTGCTATTTAATTACTGATATTATAGATCAAGCAAAGGTCGTTGCCAGTGAATGGAGGTTGAAGTTGGATGGTATTGACATCAATGGAAATGGTGGAAATTCTTTGGAAGTACATGCATTTCTACATCTTTTGGCTACTTTTAGAATTTCTTTCGAGTTTGATGAAGAAGAGATTTGGAAATTAACCCCAGCCGTCCCTAGTCATTATCAAATTGCAGACCTTTGCTGTATGCTTGGATTGTAGGACAAAATGACAAGTTCGACTTGTTTCTTTCTTCTTCCAAGTTCTATAATGTTGATTTTAAAGATGTTTTGGTACCTTCTTTCCATCATCACTAAAAATGGAAAACCACTTAGTAGTATTTGAGTGTGGCTATGTAAATAAACATGCTGGAAATGTCTCCAATTACATCAAACTAAAAGTACCCGAGCTATACCAACTACTTAGAAGTGCATTAATGTTTCATGAGTGCTTACCAAGTTAGAATTACTATTTATTATATCATGTGCAACTATATAATTAGCTATTTAACATTTGTGTCATTTATCATATCGATGGTTCATAGAGATTGTGATAACAAATATTTGACGTCTCCACTATAGATCTATGTTTATCGAATATTTTATTTGGTCAATGATATTTATATCCGTACATCTATTCTGGTGATATGTTAACTTCATGAGAATATGGACAAGAAAAGAAAGACTCAAAACGCAATTCTCGCATGAAGACCAATCTACACATGACTCCACTTCAAATTCCTTGATGATTATATATCTGTGTATGTAATCTGACTTATGTTTTCGTTATAAAATTAGTTAATTTTTCTATGCAGTTACGTCAGAAATTCAAACTGTGAATGATTCATATTGCATCCGATGATCAGTAACAAAAGATATCTTTGTGCGTGTACAATATCTGCTCTGTACATCCAGTTTGGCATGAACGCGCAACTAACTTGTTAAAATTTTACATCAATACCTGGTGTACTTTACGTATTTGCAAATAGCAACATTTACACTTGTTGTCCTATTGTCATTCTAATCTAATATATTTTGGATAACACAGTTGACAACATTGGAGATGTTTTAATCATCGTCTAGTTAAGGGTTGTTAACTAAATTCTAGGGGTGGGCACGGTCGGTTAACCGATTCAATCGGTTAGTTTTTCCGGTTAACCACGAAATTGTGGCGGTTCGGTTAACCGGTCTTTGGTTAATTATGGCATTGGTTAGCCGACCGAACCGATCAAAATTAACCGCAGTTAACCGATTTATGTAATCGGTTAACCGATTAACATGAAAGGTTAACCGTTTATGTTAAATGGTTATAAAACTGCAACATATATACACTAATAAATGCAGTTTCAAACTTCAATGATTCAGTTCATACGTTAGTAATACTTAATACTTCTATGCATGCATTAATACCTGATGTAATACATTACAAGCATCATTAGTTCGTACGTAACAAGATTGCAATTCATACTTCATACTTCAGTCCTTAGTTTATATGTTACAACTTACAAGCATCATTAAATATTTACAGTTACCACATTACGTTAGTAATTCAGGCCAATTTCAACAAATAGATAATTTAGTAATTCAATTCTTAGTCCATTCTCCAACTTTAGTCTCCACCTTTCTTCAACTTCACCATTCTCCACATCTATCCAAACAATGGTAAACATGATAATTTAGTAATTAACTGAAGCATGTGTAAGCATATATAACTATAAACTATAGGAGAATAAGAATTGAACTGAAGCATATAATTGAACAAACAGATAATTGCATAGTGTAGTTTAATACACAGTTTGTAAACAAATAGATAATGTAGTTTAATACACATTCATATTAAATTGATATTACATGTATATGGCTATAAACATATAAGGTAAACAAATGGATAATGCAATATAGGTTTTGTATAAGTCTGCCCAAACAACAAATAAGTGAACCTGAAGTGTATATATGTAATAACGAAGTGCAAACTAAACCATATATGTGTGCAACTCATATATGCAACTAATATTATATAGTTTAATAGTATAACAGATATATGAGCTATACAGTTGTAATCTAGTATCAACTATATAATTATATATGATATATGAACTGATTGAGTATTCAAACAGATATGGTATGAAACTAATATATTCACATAGTCACAACTGATATTATATATCAATACTCATAAGCCAAACTACAAACAATCCACACTCACTCCACAGCAAGTCAACAGCTCAAAGCTTTGAAGTTTCAATGACAAACAACAAGAATGACAAACGACATGTTAGTAGCTCAAGTTCAAAGCCACATTTACTGTAGTAAAAATAGCTAGAATGAGAAAGAAAGAGTTAAGTGATAATCAATTAGTTCTTAGCTGATATATGCATGAAGCATCATTAGATGCATAATTAACGGTCCAACTTATATATATATATATATATATATATATATATATATAGTAGTTTAATAAATTAAAAAAATGAATTTGCTTTAAATATATACATGAAATCAACTTATATATGCACAAACTATGTTCATTATTCATGAACTGATATATGCGTGACCTATCAAAACTGAAGCAACATTATACATATGAACTATATGTATAATACATATCTATTACTGCATATTCTATTGTTAAAAATCCACTACGTTCAAAATGTCGGTTAATATATGATTTACACATGACTAACATATCCATACACTAATTGGGTATATGATTGCTATAATTACTGTAAATTCGGTATAAAGTTATTATAGCTCTGTAATCATATTACTGTAAATTAGTTGTAAAAATATATTTACTTATATAGTAATTAGTATATGATTACTGAATTGCAAATACCATAAATACAGAAAATATACATAGCATGGCATACAACTGAAACTGGCGAGTAACAAACTAGAAGTAACAGGCCGCTAATAGAACGTAATACATTAGATGATCTTTCATTTAAAACTCAGATTCGATAAGTCAATTTAGAACTTAAGAATTAAATCAAAAAAAACAAAACTTGAGATGTTTCATTACCATATTGATGCCATTAATTACTGCAACAACTTGATGATGGTGGTGGTCGTCGCTAACATCGTGAAGCATCCCGACTAAAATCGGCATTTAGTAGATGAGATCAGCGAATATATTAGATCCACATTTTGAGTTTTCTCGTTTATTCTATTTTATTTGGAAAGTGGAAAATGAGAATTGGATTAGATCTGGAAGAGGAATACTAGGGCACACTAATAGTCTGGTTCGGGTATGCATTGTTTGTAGATAGGCTGGTATTGGGCTACCATTTCATTTTTAAAAAATAACTTTTTGGTCGGTTAACGGTTAACCGATTGAGCAAATTTCATTAACCGTTAACTGAATGAAAATGTTCGGTTATGGTCGGTCGGTTAACCATTACGTCGGTTAACCGAATTTATCGGTTAAGTCAGTTCGGTTGATGTCGGTTAATTCGGTTAAGTCGGTTAAATATCCACCCCTACCAAATTCTGTTAACCAAATTTTGGACAACACAGTTGACAACATTGGAGTTGAATTCAAATGATATATAAACCAGTTATAATTCCTACAACTGGCAGAACTAGATTAGTGTTCTATGTCAAATGTTATCTTCGCCTTGAAGCATTTTCAATACAAATGATAAAAGTGTTTCAAGAAATTTGTTGTGGGCTACAGTGTATGTTGTCAAATCCTTTCCCATCTATGTACTCTCTCCTTTTTTCCTTAGTTCCCTTTCACCTACTCCCTCACCTATGGGCCTGAATAGAATGATGAACTTGTTAAGCTTGGCTATAGACCATTGAAGAACGATGAGTGTAACGACCCAGAATTTATATTAATTAAAATTTGTATATTTAATTGATTTTAAATATTAATAAGTGAAATTTAAAAGTCGAATAAATTTTATTTCGAATAATTGGATTTAATTGGATAATTAAATCAATAATTTAATATGTGAAAATACAGAAATAATTGAAAATCGAGTTAAATATGATTGAAGATGATTTGTAAAATTTTATTATATCATATTGGAGTTAGAATGATATTATAGAACTTTTAAAATCGAATTAAAAGTTAATTTGTGGAAATTGAATATTTTAATATTTAATTATCGACTAAAAAATAACCAATTTTCGAACAGTCTCAAAATTGGACGAGACTAGTTCCATTGGATCTGTAATTTTTTGTTATTATCGGATTTCAATTTTTGTAGCGGAGTTTTCGTTTGACCGTGACAGCTCGAAACGCATCGAAATTGTTTTAATATTAATTTGGCAAGTTAAAATAGTCATTTTTCAAACAGTCTCGGATTTCGACGAAACTAATTTCATCGGATCCGTAATATGATATTATTGTATGGTTTTAAATTTCGTGTCAATCGGATTTACCGTTTGTCCAGGGCAAGCCAAAACGCCTAGAAATTAGTTTAAATCGATTTAATTTAAAATCGATCGTTTATTGCCGTAACTCGCGCAGATGATCGAATTAGCTTCCGAAACACGTTCCATTGTGTTCGAAACGCGGGGTAAACCTTAGGAACGCCAACCGGCACACTTCGTTTGGAGTTCGAAAAATTTCGGATGAATAGTGTTTCGTAGAATTTTCTATATAAGGCCACAACAATTCTCATTTGCAAAATAAAATTAGGGTTTCACTCAGAAACCTAGCCGCCGCCTGTATTATAATTCAATGGCCAGAAATTTGCGTGCTTCTCCTCCCATTTTCTCTCAATCTACACATTAATTCAAAAAGTTGTCAACTACAAAGTTGTAGATCTTCTCGAGATCTTTAAAATCAATGGATATGATCAAAATCAAAGTGGTGGATCGACGACAATTGGAGCTGGAAGGTGCCACGGTCGGCACGAGTTTCGAGGAAAAATTGGAGGCCGAGCTTCAACATCTCTTGGCCGAACATGGAGTAGGGCGAGGGCTTCGACGTGAAGCTCGTTGATCGTGGTGGAAGTGCTTGTAGAGGTTGCGTGATTTAGGGTTTGTAGGCTAAAATGGGTTCGGCTTCTCCTGTAGAACGTGCGTGAGGAAGATGTTGAAGAGCGGCCCTGATTGAAGGAAATTGAAATGGACGGCTTGATTTGTTTCAGGGTATAAAACTTAAAACAAATATGTAAATAAATTAATCTTTAAACTATTATAACTTTGTCGTACGAGGTCGAAAAATTACGAAACAAGTTGCATTGGGTCCGTATGGACGAACACTACGCAATGGAGCTGGTTTGGAGTCGTTTGGAGCTAGTAAGAATTTCGGGTAAAATTAAACGCGTGTTTAATTTTATTCGAAATAAAACGCTGGAACGGAATTGAAATCAAGGCGAGAACTTCTCACTCAATCGAATTAGTTTCGATTTTAATTTTAAATAGTTAGATTTAAAAATTGCTTGATTGTATGTTTGAATGATAATTTGTTATCTATTGATTGTTAAAATAGACATTATGCGTCATTAGTAAGCGGAGGTTATTTATTAAAAACATATACCGTGAATATTTCACCGTATAGTGAAATTGGTATTATATATGTACTTGGAGTTGATTTCCCGCATTATATAGCGGATGAGACCCTATTGCGCCGTCTATTAAGCGGATAGTATTTTATAAATCGCATATATCACGATATTTCGTCTTGAAGCGAAATTGGTATTGTGCTAACATCTTTAGATGCAGAGAAACTGGTTGGAGGGATCCAACTGGATTCCTCAAACATTTGAATTGGTTTCAATGTTGTGTGTTGATATATTTGTTGATTTATTTATAATCTACGTGATTATCTTTGTGATTGAGATTGCTAAAGGCTAAATTTTAGCCGAATATATTTTGGTATCGTTAGATGCCGAAATTAAATAAAATTGGATTTTTGAAAACTTAAGTTGAGAATTCAGAAAAAAATTTAATTTTGGAATTTATTCATTTTAAATAAATAAACGTTATAATTTTACTATTATAAAAATGATATTTTTGGAAAATAATACTTAAGTATGATTTTGGAGTTATATAAGCTTTAATAACGATTTGTAAATTATTAAAAGGATTAGTTTATTTAAATTGGGATTTTTGAATTATTATAAACGGTTTATATATAAGATATTGATAAAATTGATATTTATAAATTAAAAATATTGGAATTATAAAACAAGCTTTTATAAGTGTTAAAATGGAATATAAATGGATTTTATAAGTGAATGAAGTCTATATATTTATAAATTGTGAAGTTATAAAATGAATAGAATTTATACAATAAAAGATTTATAAGTAATAAAGTTATAAATTGGATTTTTGCGTGTAAATGGAATATGGATAGAATTTGTTAATAAAGTGATTTTATAAGTTGAAATTGTTAAAAAAAATATAAATAGAATTTATAAGCGTTGTTTTATAAATCCGAAAACGATTTATTTTGATAAGTTAATTATTATAGCTTATTAAAGGAAATGTATCCACGATTTTGGACAGTGGATAATCCTTTAAATAAAATATATAGAAATGTTGAATTTGGATAAGGAAATATATTCACGATTTTGGACAGTGAATAATATATTAAAGAAATATCTTGGAAAAAGTGATATTTTTAAATAGAATTTAAACGATTCAAAAACGTTTTAAAATGTGTTAAGTATCGAAATCATGGATTTCAACATTTATTGTTGAAATAGACGTTTTCGAGGAATAGAAGGAAATGGTGGACTATAACACTGTTGTTATAATAAATGACTTCCGAAAGGAAATGTTTTATGTAGTATTGGGATTTATATATCTATTTTAAGTTCGAATCCCTATACTAGTGATTTTGGGTTGTCGTAACGATGTTTTACGTAACATTCGTTTTGACCCAAATAAATGTGTTTAAGAAGACGTTTTCCTGAAAGAATAAAATATATACTTAATTTAGATTTAAGTATATTGAATATTTTCAAAATGTTGAAAATAAATAGATTGGTGAATTGCTTATTATTAAATAAGTA
The DNA here is from genome assembly GCA_030765085.1 of Allium cepa. Lineage (NCBI taxonomy): Eukaryota > Viridiplantae > Streptophyta > Magnoliopsida > Asparagales > Amaryllidaceae > Allium > Allium cepa. Next base: position 860,792,203 of record CM060940.1, read on the forward strand.
TGGAAATGTTTTTCCAATTGAAGTGAATGTTTGAGATTTTATCTTTTAAAGACTAATTGAAAATGAATATTAGAAATCGATTTAAAAATCGTATATTCATAGATATTTTGGAATTGTAAATTCACTATGGAATTTATAAAAGAAAGGGAAATTAGTTAAAAATAAACGTTAATTTATTTTGAAGTGTGGAGATTAATTTACGGATTTGGAACGTAAATTTAATAAATCAGTAAGGATTTATTTAATTGGTTTAAATGAACCATTTTGAAATGAAAGTTGTAAGGGTGTAAATTTATTTGAAATTGGTTTTCAAATGGTTGAAGTGTGTGATATATATCTTATAAAGATATTTTTGAAAATAAATAATTTGGGAATTTATTGGAAATCGGGTGATGTTGTGAATACTGATTGATAGTTAAATAACCGACTGTCAATATTGACCTTTGAATTGGTATTTGTTGTGAATTGGTTGAAATTGAATGCTACACTTATTTTTAAATTATTGCACTCGTTATTCGGATTACCCATTCTGAATAGTGATACGACGTAATGGATAACATTGAAGACCGGTGGTGAAGACCGGGTATTTGTGAAAACGATAGGATGACCTATCGATTGTCTCTGCACCGTTAGCTACGGTATGGAGATTTCCTTTGTGATGGGAAGTTTTATCGGGATTGTGAATACCCGGATTGCAAGGGCTTCTTTTGAAGTGCCTTCGGTTCTGTTCGAACCCGGAACAGACTTGTATGGTTACGTGTCTGACATTACATTTTGAGATATAAAGCAGATTTCTTTCAAATAAATTTCTGTTGGTGGCGGAGAATTTATTCTCTTAGCTTAACACCCTTCTCTGAGATGTACGCGCTCAGAGGTTATGTAGTTGAAGGTTATCAGCGATATATTCCCAATTTGGTAATGTGGCATGCTGAGTGTTGCCGTGTGATGATTATTTATTGATCATTTGTTGATCAAAGCGTGGCTTTGTGCCTAGCTTTGTGGACGAGACATCGCCAGACCTCACTCTCCGGAAATGGTCAAAACAGGAATATGCGGCGAGTTTATGAGGGTCGCGCCCTTTAGGGTATGTCATTTCCTTCTGGAAAGGGTGGTATCATGGTATGGAGCCCAGATACTTACTCATGCTGATACACTATATCTATTACTGTGTGGTGTTGTTGGAATCGAGCACTCGGATAAAGTCCAAAGGGACCGGGGGATGGCATAGTCGTGCAGTAGTTATCTAGTGACAAAGGTAACCCGGCCTTGTGTTGGCAGAGAGCTGGTTAAGTTCTCGGGACGTCCCGCCAGAGGCGATCCCATGTGGCAGTAGGAAGTTCCTTAGCCTGACCATTTGTTGGAAATCCAAAAGAAACAATACAATCCTTGTACGGTTTTAGTTGTATAACCTGCCATGAAATGTGGCGGTAACCTGCTATTGAACATGGTAGCTATAGTAGGCATACGATAATGGTCGTATGTTGGCTAAGATTTATATCTTTACTTTCAAAATGTTTTCCTACACTATGCACTAGTAATAATATCAAATGTTTCTTTTTAATACGTATCAAGCATCTTTGACTATCATAAGAAAAAATCTCCTCCAATTCTGCATTTGCGTTGTGTATGTGGCGGGAGGTCTTATGGTAGTCTCTTTTTCCAAAAGCATTGCGAATTGACTTTAAAATTATCCTTGTTGTCGTTGTTGTTTTAAAAGATAATAACTGATATAGTTCTTTGTTTTAAAGATTATTCATTTACCTATTATATGTTGTTCCGCTACGACTATGAGATTCTGATATTTGTTCTGTTCTGTTTTCTTACTTTTTCTATCTTTTTCTTCTACCTCTTCTTTTAACCCTCATGGTTCGGTTTTCCGGCATTCGACTGCTCGGCAGTTGATACAGTGGACGTATTGATGTCGACCTTCGAAAGTCGAAGAATCGGGTCCTGATAATGAGCTTAAGCCGAACTCTACTATAATACCAATAAAAGAATGATAGCCAAGCAGTACAACTGTAGAGTAGAACATTGGCAGTTCATATTAATATTCAGTTACATGTTAAGTTCATACTAAGCTCATTAGTTACTACTAAGTCTAGCAATACGACATAGTTCAGTTATATCCATACATATATTCAGTTACGTACTAAGTTAAGTAACACAACATAGTCCAACTATATTCAGTTATGGTGTACAACATAATGTGTGTGTGTTACATTAGTTACGGAGTATGTAATCTCATATACATGTTCAGTTACATACTAAGTTCATACTTAGTATGTATTTGAATATATGTAGTAATTGGATATTTATATATGAATATATTTAGTTGTACATGCATAGTTTATATATGATAATCTTATAGCCAAGCTAGTATACTTATTCAAACTTAGGTATCCTTTATTTATAATATTAACGGGAAAACCTCCTTGTTGTTTACTTCCTTTCGCACTCTTTCTTCTCAATCTCTTTTTCTCCCATCCTATCAGTTAACAATTACTTTTAATTTTTCAAAATTTGTACTCCTACTATTCGTCGGTTTTATAATCGTTTGGTTACCACTGTTATAGCGTTTGTTTTTAATCCTTCTTCCCTTCCGTCATGTACCTCTCTACTGCTGTCCTTTTCCCCACATTGTTTTCCACCGTCGGATACCTGCAATTTGGCCACATATTCTTTCCTACTTATGTTTGGCTATTGACGTATGTTAACTGGACATAAGACTGCTAATTGGTGGATTATTGGTGGGTTGCCTCAATTTTGGTTCCCTCCTTGTGTGTGAGCTTTGGTTCCAACTACATGTATGTGTGTAACCTTTTTTCCCCATCGATGCCATTATTTGGTAGCTGACAATGTGTTTGATTATATGTGTTACTCAACTTTTCGGTTGCACTGACATTTATGATTTATAATAGGATACCTATATGACTGAACTGCTACTATGGTTGTAACTGGCGGTAACCCTTACAGCTATAGGACTGTAGTCTTTATTGGGGTACGTCCTATACATATCAACTAGATCCGTCTGCGTTAACTGTATGTTTTCTTCTATTTATGCTCATATGTTATTTTCCTCTAAACAAAGCATCAATATATTATTTTAGGAACTACTTATTTATGCATACATATTTTTGTCTGTTTCCATGTCCTGTAATATTTCGACCATGATTATCACCCACATTTCCTTCCAACTAACAGTCCATAACAGTGGTTGTATGTATGCGGATTATTTAATTTGGCGAAGAGTTGTTGTAGATTTGTGACCCGCTACGTGAACATTTCATAGGATAGGGAGAAGGCTTACCGATATGCACGATGATGACTGTCGTCGTTTGGTAATTAAACCTACACCTCTTAACCATTTTTCTGGTTGCATCTGTTGACTATTCACAATTATTTGTAACTAAAAGAAGGTTTATAAGTTATAACTCACTAACAATTTCCAACTTGTTTAATCTCGGTATTCATCCAAAAAATTATTGCCCGTAGACTGCAGTACATGGTTACTGACTTGCTTCTACCTTCTTCCTTTGTGCCAGCTTTCTTTGACCTGTTTCTTTTATCTCAAAATTGTGCACCTTTGACTACTACAGGTACTTTACACATTCATTCCTGTCTAAAAACGATTGGGTGTGCTTATATTAATTTACTAGCCACATATTTTTATCAACTTTTCTGCATGATTTAATTCTCTGGGAACATGCCCACTGACCACATGCACATCTGCTATAATGGATACCAATCGCATGTAAAGGTACATCTAGTATTTTTTGTTATAGTAAATGAATATGTTTATCATTATAGTTGATGCAGGAATATCATGCTCCGTTTAGTGCAGTCAAATATTAGTAGGACCTGAAGTAATTAATTTTCTCCCTTTCAATGAATTTTCTAAAATATCCACTGTCAAATTGATATTCTTTCATTTCTCCACTATTAGAAGCGAAAAATATATACAACAGTAGTTCGGTAAGCTTTTGTGAGTGGTCCCTCTCAACTAGATATGGATAATGAACTAATTAAGTTTAAAATTACTTAAGTTCTATAATAATTTACTAAACTAAGTTTTTTAAAACTAAATAGGTTTATAAAATTTCTAAGTTTTATATAAGTTAATAAGTTTATAACAATCGACATGCAATTGTCGAGTAAGGTATTTAAAACAAAATATAACATTTACAAAGTTTCTATAGAATTTATTATGTATCATAAAGATTTAGCTAAGTTAATTAAGTTGCCAAAAATAAAAGCGGTATTATGGAAATAAGTCAAGTTTTATAAAAATTAAATGAGTTTTACAAAATTAATGTTATATGTACTCATTTAAATACAATAGTGATTAAGAATTGAATAAGTTCATAAACGTCATATACTGTTGTTCAAAAGTCACTTCGTATGCATATTTTTCATGAATTGTGTCTATTACGACTAGTTATGGAACTTTTTATTTACAGGTAACTAATACATTTGGTGTTAGCAAGTAGAAACAAGGTGATTTGAAGTAATATACAGTGTCGTGTGTATCTTTAGTGTTTTGAATACATCTAAGATTGCTTATGTATAATATTAGTTTTGTTTACTTGCATTTGCAATCTTCATACATAGTTATGGAATATAATAAACACATATTGTTTTGGTGTAATTTTATTTGTTTACATATAACATATTGGTAGTCTAATGTGATCTTAGTGATATTTAAATTCGTAATATATATATGAAATGAAACGTCAAAAAGAAGCATAGAAAATCTTATGTAATAAGATAAGTGCATTAAAAAATGCTGTAAAAGGTAACAATAGCGTTTTTAAAGCGCTATAATATGCAATTGTTAATAGCAGTCAAAAAACGCTATTGTTAAGAGAGTTTTCATAACATTGGTAACACGCTATTGTTTGGAACTTTTTATAGCGTTTTATTCTTGCTGTCCAATAATCCTTCCTATTTGTAACATGTTTTTACCACGTGTGCAAAAACGTCATTAAAACAATTTATAGCACTTTTCAAACGCTGTCAAGATCTCATTTACAGCGTTTTTTGTGTTGCTATCGTAAGTCACAGTCTTATAACTGCATGTTGATAGACAACTTTCATAAAAATACTGTAAAAGCCTTTAATAGTGTTTTTTAAACGCTATTAAAAGTCCAAATTGTTGTAGTGCGTCCGAAAGCCTGCTATAACACCAACCAGCAATCTACCTTCTTCTTCACTTTCAACTTTACCAAACTCATCACCAAATTCCTGAACCTTTTCAAACCCTACTTATTTATAGAAAACCCAAAAAAGTCCAATTCTCGCAAGATATAATCAAACCTTCTCGACAGCTAGGCGCAATCTTCGGTACAAGGTGATGTTTATCGATTTGTAATATGTTTATGCTAACTAAAATCCTAATTCGAAGCTGTTGTATATTCTAATCAATGTTGACGTACTCGCAGTTGAACTAGACATGGATGATTGTGAGATAGATGACGAGTCAATGTTGAAATGTTAGGATGATTTTGAAGCTTAACGGGATATTACGCATTTAAGTGATGTAGAATTTATTCTAGAAACACATTTTGGGCCGATATAGCAAAAGTTCCATTCAGGAACATAATCTCTCAATACCCGCTTACGCGAAATTGTAGCGAACCAAAGATCGGGCAAGCGAATTACTATTGACGGTAAAATACCAAGTCCTGGTAATGTTGTAGGTCCTACGCTACCATCCGGTGCATGTCCAGTTTGCCGATGTGGTGATCAATGCATGGTTTTCGTAGCCAAAACCGAAACTAATGTCGGACAATGATTTTACAGTTGTGCTTCGTACGAAGATCACATGATGAATCCTGGCGCGAAGTAGGGTGCTGTAAGTTCATGAAGTGGATCGATCCTCCATTATGTGCGCGAGGAATGGAATACGCCATCAAAATGCAAGTTGAAGTTCGGCGTTTGAAAAAATTAGTTGAAGAAGTGAATAGATAATGTTGGTAGAGAAGAAACTGTCATCTTTAGCTTATGTTCGCAATGGATACGTTTGACAAACTGTTTTTGATCAAGAAACATGTGTTGGGTAGTTTATTTTTTCATGTAATTGATGGATATTTTCATCTTTCATAGAATGTATGTTATTAGTTTTGTTTTATTAGTTCTATATGTCGTTAGAACTCTGCAATTGATGGATATTCTCCTATTTCGTAGAGTGTATGCTTGATTTTCTTTTAAATTAATGGTTATATCCATGTAATCATCGTAGGATGAATTTCCATGGTCTTATAGAGTTGTTTGGAGAAATCTATAGAGCATGCACGATAGAGTAATTTCCGTATTGTTGTAGAATGTGTTGGTGCAGTAAATATGTTTGGATTTTCAAACAACACTATCACTTCTACGTTTAATTGCCATTACACGGCCAAATTGATAGAACTTTTGCCTTTGGCCATTTTTGAAAAACCGTCCACTGTTTTGCCTGTAACAAAACAGATAGCCAAGCCCCCTTACCCACTCTTAAAACATTCAAGCTAACTCAAAAAAACCATTCGGGTATCGACTCTCTCCCTTCCAAAAATTTCAATTTTCATTGCTTTTTAATCATATTCGAAGCTCATTCGGACCATGGCATCTACATCCGAAATAGTGGAGGATATTGGTAATGTACTCATCTCCAATATCATGATTTAGGGCATTTTTAGGGTTTTCTAGATTTCATATTTTTGCAAGATTTTGTGAAAGCTATATGTTGTAGATTGCATTTTGGGGTTTTCGCAAGTGAATGTTCATTCAATTGCGTATACTTTAGAACAGATTGAAGAAAATTAAATTTATGATAATTAAGGGTTGAATACATTAATATTTGTATTGTAGATTACATCGAGATGAAGCCCGGTCCAGTAGACCCGAGCGTGTTGTACTTACAGCCTAGACACCACACCTCTAGTGAAGCGTATATGATGGTAATTTCCTATGATATTAGTTTCACAAATTGTGTAAATATTAATATATGTACATGTAATGTTAAACGGAGCGAAGAAGCAGATTTCATCATTGATCACTCTATTTCTCTCAAGAAAGTCGCTTAACATCATCCTAGAGTATTAGAGGAGATTGATTGAGCGGGCTTTTCGACAGTACTACGGTTAGGCTATCTCCAGTTAGATCATTATCTAGTCACAGGTCTTTTCGATAGATGGAGACCGGAGACATCTACATTCCATCTTCCTGTCGTAGAGATGACGTCACATTAGGGGATGTGGTTGTGCTTTTAGGTTTGCCTATAGAAGGCAATCTAGTGACGGGTGAGGACCATTATGATTATATTCAGTTGTGCATAGATTTGCCCGGTATTACTCCTTCACAACAAGTCAGAGGTAGCGACATGGTAGACGTGAAATGGTTTAGACGCGTTGTAGCTGATGAATACTTGCCGATACTACATAGGTTCAGATCCAGCAGTGGACTCGATCCATTATTCTACACTTCATTACTTCCCGTTTGATGTGCGATCATTCCACAAATCGCGTGCACTTACAATGGCTACCATATTTAGCTGATCTCGATCGGTGCGCCCAGTACTTATGGGGTAGTTCTCTTTTGGCGTGTACTTATATGGAGCTCTCAAATCTTGCTCTTATGGTGACTAAGCTTATAGACGGGTGTTTGACGCTTGTTCAGATACACGTATAATTTATTTTGCTACTTTTTTGCTAGACCATTTTTGTAATATGTTTTAAGTTGCTAAATTTTTTTTCCTATAGATTTGGTCATGGGCATATCTAACTGTCGGACGGATCCAAGTCTAAAATGTTATCGTCGATCACGCACACCCTCTTGGATCTCGGTATAACTTCTTGTCCTTTGAAAATTAATTTTCTAATTCAAAATTTGTTTACACCAAAAAATCGTTTCTTCGCTTTTTGACAGATGGATTGGTCCAAAAAAGACATCTTAGACCCCTCGACGGAATGTACCCTTTAACCGCAACAAGCTAGAAGTTCTAGACCCAGCTGCGGTGACCTGGACTCCATACATGCAGGATGTATTGGAGGGTCTTTCCGCTATATGTACAGCCGCTAGATATCTGTAGACTGCCAGGCTTCCACTCATTTGCACTACTCGTTCTGCACACCACTTACCCGATCGGGTAATGCGTCAGTTTGCAATGGCGTAGCATATTCCAGAAAACGCCCCAGTTTATGCCGACGATTATCATGTGGAGGAAATTGCAAATGCTATGGAGATAAGGAATGAGCGCTATTTGATTACCCAATTTGAGAGAGAGCCGATCGCCACTCTAGAGACATATATGTGGTGGTATTGGCACATCATGCGTAGATATGTTCTTCAGGCGCCTGTACAGGCTGTTCCCCACCATCCATACACCTCCTGTGCCCTTCTTGAGAGAAACATTATAAGTATACTTAATCCCTCTAATTTAAATATATTTTGAAATAAAGATAACTAATTCTCTTTGCGTTATGCAGGCTGATGGCATTTACAAGGCATCGGAAACCGCCGAAAAGCTCGAACAACGTCTAGATCACGATGCGAAGTTGATGGGGATGTGCACGAACATCAAAAACATTCTACATGCAGTCTTGAGAAGAAATAAATTAGACAGGCCGAGACATCCTTCTCCCTTTATACATCCACCTCCAGCAGACATACCTCCACCTCAGGGGGTCTAACGCTGCTTACTTACAGTCGCCGACACAGAAGAGGTGAAGGAACTTCATTCAAGAAGGACCTTCTACGTCACAACACTCGGAAGATTTCACCCATGGACCTTCTCAACCGCCATGTACATTTGATCCTTCCACCGAGATCGAGGAAGAATAGTACATGTCCCAAGGGCTGGAATATCGTCATCGTCGTACGCCAATGGAACTTCGTCGCTTCCATAGGTGATACGTGCATTATATTGGATATGGCTTTGTACTTTTAAGTGTGTTGTGTACGGTATGATTGTGCTATTGTCCTAGACGTGGACATGCATTTGATAGTTTATTATGTACATTGGAATGTGAATTAAAGATGTTATTGTGTGGCTTTCATGAACAACTTGTGTGCGATGCAGTGGAATGTGAATTAAAGATGTTGTTATATGGTATGGACATGTTTTGATATTTGTGTGCGATGTGGCTTTCATGAACAACTTGCTGTTGTTTGCTAGCAACAGGTTGGTGCTGGGATTTTCCAAAAATGCCATTGGACGATTTTAGGAAAATCACCAACAGGCGATTTTTGAAAAATCGCCCTTATCCTGCTGCTATTACTAGACAGCAGCAGGTTGTTTTGTATATAACAAACAAACCATAGACCTGTAATAAATAGCATTCGACAAATTGTCGAACGACAGCATACAATATGACTTGTAAAACAGAAAGTTGAGTTCAGTTACATAGAACTTAAATTATACAAACACATCTACACAGCAGTAGTACATTGCTTACAATTATAGCCTAGCACACCGTATTTGCTACACCTGTTTGATTTGGACGATTGTCCTTCATCCATCACACCTTTGATCCTTGTAGACCGTGGCCTCCCCGATTGCCGTCTCACAATCGACGACAATATTTGAGGACCATTATATGCGCCCCAATATCTTCTATCACGCATGGGGTGAAACTCGGGCTTATAAGCAGCTTTGTAGCTGTCATCGAAGTACCGTCTTGATGCTAAGTCGTGGTGTGCTCTATTAGCCCCATCTGTTTGCGCCGAACAAGCTGCCATTACGTAAGAGCATGGTATCTACTGCAGTATCAAAATGTTGCATGTGCACGAGCAGTTTGTGCCATTGATTATAACTTTGTATCCATCACCAAAGTAGTGAATTACCTGCCATTCAATTTGACTAAATCGTACTAGTCTGCAGCGACGCGCTTCACTGGCTCTTTCTGCTATTTTGGCTTCCCACTTCGGAGTCAAGCGTGTCGCTAGTTCATCTGCAATTTGGCGATGCTTGCAGAAATATTCAAATGAGCGATAGAATGTTTGTGCAACCAAAGCCTTTAGAGGTAGCGATCTAGCTCCTTTCAATACACCGTTAAAATTTTCAGAAGTATTAGTTGTCATTACATGAAAGCGTCTTCCATCGTCTTTGCACAAAACACAGTTTTCTTCAAAATTACCCATACTCCGCTCAATCCACTCATGCGCACGCCTACTTGTTGCTTTTGATCTCTTCTCTAATTTTCATGTACTCAACTAGCTCAGACGCACATGCTGCTAAATAAAATAACCCCGTCAATCGCTTCTCTCTGAATCCTGCCGCTTGAAAGTTGGCTTTTATATGTCTTGCACAATAACGATGTTTGTGCGGTTGTCGCTATTTTCTGTGTAAAGCTTTTGGAATTCCTTTCATCCTATCGGATATGGAAAGTAATACAACGATCACGAACACTATGTATGAATTCTAGCATGCAAGAAAAAAACCAACCCCAAGAATCACATGACTCCGATTCAACTACTACGTATGCCAAAGAAAAAAGAAAATCATCTGCATCTACCGCAGTTGCAACAAGCAATATGCATTTGTATTTACCATACAGATGTGTTCCGTCAATATATAACAAAGGCCGACAATGCACAAAACCTATAACGCAAGGCATAAATGCCCAAAAAGCGCAATCGAACACTCCCACTTCATCATGTGTCACATGACCTATAGAGACAGGGTTCGTTCTTTTTATCTCATTAAAAAACTATGGTAAAGTCAAGAATGATTTCGTCCAATCGCCATAAATCTCTTTATTGCTTTGCTTAATGCTCGTTACGCTTTCATGTAACTTATGTTGATGAACAACTGATCGTGCACAAGCACTTGAATTATACTAGCTGAAATATCTAAATCGGCTTTGACAAAAGACATGATTTTTGTCACAAGAAATTTCGAAGTTGCTTGCTTATAGTTGGAATTAACTATTAGGTTGACACAAGTGTGTTCGCTTAGATACTTCCGAATTTCCCACCATCCCGACTCGGATTTTTTCAAAACTATGGCATGTATTCTTCAAGGACAATTACCTTCAACGTTGCATATAGCAGTATATTGTGTTTTGTTCGATTTTATTGGTTTGTATGAAACAACATGCAGAATTGACCATTCCGTTATTTGTTGAAGAAACTTCTCTTTTGTCTCAAAAACCATTCAGACACTAAAACCACCTTGAACACAAGCGGTTGAAAATCATTCATTGAAAAATTGAAGATTACCAACAACAGATCTTGCCAACATTTGAGCGGTGCAAAGATCATCATCCAAAGGCACTTTCATCTCTGGTTCATCACTATCTGTATCATTGTCATCTGCTGTAGGAAAGTCATAGTTGAACGCCTTGTTGTTAACTTGCATTCTTTGTATCCAAGAGTCTTCATTAACATTCATAGAAGCAACGACAATGATATCTATGTGACGTTCTTCACCCACGGCTTCATTTCCACCAACGTCCATATCATTGTCAAAATTTGCATATGGATAATGGATGGATGGTCCAACACTCCATTGTGCACCAGAATCAACTGTCATATACCTTCCTGAAATATAGAACTCAACTAACCGAAAATACATACCAATTGAGACGAAAAAAATAGCCCAATCTGTAAACATACCTTTGACTCATATCATATAGTTCATATGGATTAGGATACATTGACTGCGAAAAATTTGCATTAACGTGCTTATCGCTTTCGTCATGATGAATGTCTTGCTGTTGGAAGCTGTTTAAATTACGGCAAAGCATAAGAAAAATTAACTACATAATAGTACGTCTACCAATTCATGAAAAAAATTTACCTCGCACTCGTATTTGCATCCCTAGGCGGGTTGTAATAAATGTTGCTTTGTTTCGTAAATGGCTGCGAGTCTTCGTACGACATAAACCCGTACTGCATAGATGGACGATGGTATCTTCCATCGGTTGCATAAGGATTGCTGTAGCTAGGAGATACGTAGCCAGTAGATGGATCCGCAATCTCCAACATCTGTGTATAGTATCCAATTCCAGTACTCACAACAGGAGATGCCACATGTTGTTCTTGTTGTTGCTTTTCAACTTTCCCTACGTATAACTCAATAGATTTTACAACAGCAGAAAATATTACTTCTACATCATCATCGTCTGCTAATGCTATTGCTTTAGAACCCGAGTCTGTAGGCCAGTTAACCACTAGTTCAACTTCAAATTCTTCTATATTAATCATCGCCGTTCTATACACAGCTTCTTTTAATTCCGTCAATTTGCAACTTTTTCACACTTTTCGTGGTTTACAAATAACACCAACATAATTACCATTCTTTTGATCATCGATAATTAGTTTGCCGTCATAATAGCAAAGCGTAGGAATCATATTTCTCGTCATTCTACAGATCAATATACTCGTTCAGTTTGTACACATTAAACCAATTTTTTACCTTGATATAACCAATTACTAAGTTCACCACACTTCAGAAATTAAACAAAAAAACTAGGGTTTACTGATTTTACCATCAATTAGATGAAATTTGCTAAGCTACGTCGACTGGATCTATAGATTTAGCACTAAACCAAGGTTTTAAAGAGTATAATATTGATTTCAGAATAGAGCTGCCATTAGAGAACTTTTTTTTTAGTTTTATGGAAAAGGTGGAAGTGAAAGAGAAAGTTAGGTTGCTGATTGGGTTAGTTAAGCTTTTGGGCGATTTTTGAAAAATCGCCCAAAGCAAAAACTTTTCATCCTTTGGCGATTTTCTAAAAGCCGCAAACTAGGAAATATGTTATTTCTTTTGGACGATTTTTCGAAAATCTCGACCGTTGACGATTTTTGAAAAATCGCCAACTGAATAGACCAAAAAAAAAGTGGCCTATATTTGTAATTAATTTTAAAACTGTGCTATATTTGTTATTGCTTCTTAAAACCAGCCTATATTGGTAAAATTTCCATTTTTGTAAGCTTATTTAATTATAACTTAATTAGCGAAGTTAATTTTTTTAGCAAGGCTAAGTAGGATTAGTTGAGGCCCTACCAGTTTATTGCAACCAATAAAAGTAGAATCAGGTTACGATATCAAGAAGGAAAAAAGAAAGGAAATGAGAAATAAAAAAGAAAGGAGATTAAAACTTAGAACAACCAACTATAACTAGACTCATCAAAGTCATAGTAACTGTTCCCAGTGGCGGAGCTAGCTTTGAAGCTCGGCTAGGGACAAATTTTAGTCCCACATCGGCTATGTACCCATATCGTCTATGTGTATATATATCAATATATGTATTCTTATTATAAAACAGTTCACCTAGAGCAATAAAATGATTTTAGCTTGGGCAACTTGGTCAATTCTGCTTTTTTGTGTTTGGTTTTCAATTTTTGAGGTAGGGCCATGGCCCTACCTGGCCTTAATGTGGCTCCGCACCTGGCTGTTCCTAATATCCCCAAGGATGGCATGGATGATGCTATTCCAAAGTTTCTCTTCAAATTTGACCTTATTACTGAAAATTCTGGCATTACGTTCTTTTCAAATCAAGTACAAGAATTTCTTGAGAATTAGAAGAAGAAGGAACTTCCATTACACTTCAATTTCGTAGCCTTGTAGACAAGATCGACCCCATTCTATCAAACTGTCTCTATGAATATTCATCCTGCCAGTTTTTGTCATCATTCTTTGCCATAGGGAGAAGATGACAGATCAGTCAAAATATAGGCGGATGTTATCTTCAGTATCATTATGGCAGAAAACACATGTGGCATCAACAGCCTTTCCTTTAGCAACGATATTGGCTTTAGAATGCAAGCTGTTGGTCATAACCTTTCAAAGAAATAGGTTATCAGATTGCTTGCAGGTGTGGTCAGGGCCGGCCCAGAGGCAAGGCAAGCAAGACCTTCGTCTAGGGCAACATCGCCGAACATGGCCAAAGGGGCAACAAAATCTCCGATGTGCTTTTAAAAATATTGATATGATAAAATAGCGGGGCAACTTTTCACGAAAATGATTAGTAGTGTATTGGTTTAAATTGTAACTTTCAATCTTACAACCAAGGTTCAAGTGCTGCCATTACAATTTTTTTTCCCATAATCTTTTTATGCTTCATGTTTTCAACAGCGCTGCCTAGGGCATCCATATTGATAGGGCCGGCACTGGGTGTGGTCCATATTCTTTTATTCCAAGCAAAGCAGTTCATGTCAGCTTGACTTGAAATGAACTTATATGATAAGAGCAATGGAGTGATAACATTGCTTAGAAGACCAAACCAGTCTATCAGTATCACATATAGGATAAGGTTGGATTACATTCCAAATAGAACGAATTCCCTGGTTGCTAGTGTAGGGTAAAGAAATAGCATTATTAATGATGCAGTCCTGGGCATAGGTACTACGAGGAACGCCAGATTGCTAGACCTGCTTCCAGATTCATTACAGTGCGTGTTCTCCCCCTGATGTTCCCCTATGCCACTCCTCTTTTGATGTACAGTATCCACTAACCTTTACTAATGAAGATGAGACAAAATCTTTGTGGCTGTTACTGCTACTAGCATACGCATATTGGTTGTTCAACACTATTCTGATATGGTTTACATAGTTTGTAGCACGGGAGCATGAAGTTAGAATAATTACCCCACCAACAAAATGTAGAGTTGTATGTGTGAATACTTGTTCGTTTCTCTTGTTCTTTGTTTTTACTTTTCTTCGGGCTTGTTTTGTGATTTCTGTTGGGCCAGCTTTTAATCCCAATACTGTTGTACTGTATATAGGGTTGGAAACAAAGTCTCTCTGGGATGATTGATTCTGAAATGAAATAAAAATAAAACATTGTCTTTACTTTTTTTATGGTATCAGAGCTACGCCCGATCTCAGATATTGATTTCTTTTCTTTCTTCTATTCTACTTTCTGATGGCGAATAATGGATCGAATTCGTCTCTTTCTAGATTTCCTCCTCAGAATCAGCCAATCAATTTCAATGATCCATATTATCTCTCAAATTCAGATCATCCAGGTATACAGCTTGGAAATTATATCTTATCTGGTACGAATTATCTGAATTGGTCTAGAACTGTTAGAATGGCCTTAATTGCTAGAAATAAGTTGCAATTTGTTGATGGTAGTTTACCTATGCCCTTGGCTGACTCGGAAAAATATCAAAAGTGGATTAGAAATGATATATGGTGATGTCTTGGATCTTGAATTCTATGGAGAAAGTCTTGTCAGAAAGTTTTATGTTCGTTGATTCATCTGCGCAATTATGGAAAGAATTGGCGGAAAGATTTGGGCAAACTACTGCTCCAAGATTGTTTGAACTACATCAAAGCTTAACTTCTACATATCAAAATGAGTTTAGCATTGTTGAATATTATTGTAAATTGAAAACTATATGGGATCAGTTGCAGATTCTTGATGGATTTCCAGAATGTACCTGTAGTGTTTTGAAAAATTGTTTGTGTGGAATTTTAAAGAAGATACTTGACATTGATCAGAAAAATAAACTCATGCAGTTGTTATCTGGACTTACAAAGGAGTATGATCAGGTTAAGACGAATATTTTGAGTTCTAATCCTTTGCCTACAGCCCATAAAACATACAACTCTACACAAAATTAAATAGTTTACGACTTCTTCTGTGGTTTTGTTCACTTAAAAATTTCTGAATTCTTCTTCTGCACCATTACCCAATGTCTTTGCTGACTGCAACCGATTACTGGAGTCCAGGTAGTATGATACTATTGACTTCAATTAAACATATTTGAATGTTACACCTTTGCTAAATTGGGTGATTTAACTAAATAGTTGAACGACATTAGATATCTAATTCTAATATCCCTGCTAATAATGTTTTGTACACGCGAGCTTCTCCAAACTATTTTCTTATCTGTTCACATTACGTGTAAACACTATTTCTTTTGATGGCATATATAAATTTCACATCATTATCGGTTCCATCTTCCCGTGTGTGAAGAACAGACCTCAAACTAGTACTACTATTAAAGTTAATCCATTATTCACTTGAGACTACTTAAGCGTCAATGGGTTTTTTAGTTTTTACGTACCTCTAAGTCTCGCGTGCAATAAGGAATTTTTCATAGGGTGATTTATGTTTTCTTTTTTCCTTAAAAGAGTCAATACTTCAGAACCCCGCCAATCAGGTTAGCTTCTACAACAATAAGAATCCCCAAAGAAAGATCGAATTTGCTAAAAGCATTAACAAATTATATAGTTTCATCAGACACATCAAAATTTATCATGACCTTGTTGCTAACAAAAGTAAGGGATTATCTTGCAAAAAGTAATGCTCTCGGTTTCGACACTTCAAACTGAGAGAACACGTTAATATTTGACTATGTTCAGTTATTATTATCAATTAGTAAAATTATGGCTGAAAATAATCCTTTAACTATCATTGCCATGACCATTTTTAAATAACAAAGGACATTCTACAGAATAGAAAGACAAAATAAATAATCATTACATAACTCTTTTGTAAGGAGATTGAAACAAAATGAATGATAATGACTCTAGCGTATATATTCATTAAATAATAGTTGAAATAGAAAAACAAATTTTAGTCTGACCGTGAAATTCCAAAAATACCATTATATGTATTTCTTTATTAATAATTGTAATACATTTGATATCACATCCTTTTATTATCGGCATGAAACATCAAAAATGCCTCTTTGTAGATATTATCAAAATTTAGTATCACTTAAACCAGGATCCCACAATTAAGCTTCATTTACAAATTCAAATTTTCCTGTATAAATATTTATTAAGTTTAATATCACTTAAAAATAGAATCTAACAAATAAACTACTTTACAAATTTGTTTTTTATAAATCAATAAAATAAATAAAATTTTAAACTAACAAAAAATTAGATATTACAACTTACAAATAAAAATTCAAATTAACTACATATGATTCAACATAAAAATATGACCAAACATTAGTGGAAAACATTTTCATTTAAACGAATTAAACAAATACAATTTGTACAAAAACAATTCGAGTGCCTTCATCACTCGCGAACGTGTGCCTTAATGCTTGTAATAATTATTAGAATGTTTTTACTGGTTCTCTCCACCATCGTTAAAATTTAGTGCTAATTTTAACAATTATTTACAAATTTCTTCCAAGTTTTTTCTGCTATTTTACGTTTAAGTTCATATGTATTAAATTTAGTTAGGCGATCTTAAACTTAAGCTTTTTTAATAAACACAATTAACGAATATTCATTAATTGATCTAATTAATTTTTAAAAATGACAATTCAATTTGTGTAACGCATCCATATTGATAAAAATAGTAAAACTAATTTTTCAATCAAGTCCAGATAGTTTTAAATTTCCTTAATTATATACTAACTATTACAATGTTCTACTAATATTCTCTCCATTCATTTTGCATTTAAATGCCAACATTCAATAATTTTTCCAATTATTTACGGATTTCTTTTATGTTTTCTTATATTGTTTACATTTCAAGTACATATATTTGAATTTATTAATTGATCTTGAATTTATATTTTTTAACCAAATCCAATTAATTTATATTTATTAATTGATATAATAAATCATAAAAAAAATGATGATTCACTGTGTATACCTCATTTGTACTGACATAAATTGTTAAACTGTATTTTCACTCAAGTCCGTATAATTTAATATTTTCACAATTATATACAAAACTATACTTGATACTTTACATTTTTCTGCATTTAAGTTCATAAAATTTCTTTTTTTTCTAAAATTAGTTATTTAATACAAAGAAATATATACATAATTTTTTCTTTTTAAAGTTGGTATTTCATAACAAACAAACATATCTCTACTACTAATAATGAAAATTCATTACACTAATTTCGATAGTGTCTTTTCGAATTGTCCAAAATACCCTCTACCTTCGTTTATCCTTACGCTTCATGAAACCTAATCTATTATTTCTCCTTGAAATCATCCACAATTCCAAATTCTCTTCCTCAAACCTCTAATAAACATAGCCAACATTTCAAATCCTACTCCAGAAAACCTAATCTATTGTTAGTAGAACTTATATTGCGCAAGTTGGTTTGACGTCGAACTCGGGTGAGTAGTGATTTCCACGAACTGGATCTAGATTGAGGTGAGTTTACAATGCTGACGAGATTCGGGCAGGGGTTCAGGGATGATGTCGCGATAGGATGAGGTGCTTTATCAATTGGTGAATTGCGCTTAGGTGGACGATCATGGTGTACGATCTGACAAATAACAGCCGGACCTCACCATCGCAAGCAAAATACAGTAAGTGTTATTTGAAGTTAACGATTTTTTCTTCATTGCTATTCAGTTTGTTAACAGACTATGATATATTCACCGTTAAGGTTTAATGTTATTTGTTAGATTCAGATTTTCAACTAACCGTGATATATGTAGTTAATACATTTTTGTTTATAATTTTAGTCATATACATGCGCACTAAATGTTTGAAATAATGCCCGAGCCACAAAACCTGAGGTACCAATGTACATTTCTTCACTCAAGATTCTATTCCCTACTGAATCTAGAAAACGAGGTTGAAGAACATCATGCCAACATTGATCTTTATTGTTATTTGCTCATTTTAAGCATGCTTCAAAAGCTTATAAACACTCATTGCAGTAGATAGATAAAAACAGTTCCACTGGAGTGTTTTTATTCCATTTTGTTGAGCATTTATCAAAGTTTATTGCTTTTTAACAAAATAATAATAACATGCACATGATAAAGAATCAGTGTGCATGATTTATCGCATTTACTGATCACTTTATTACCACTTATTCTCATTTGGATTTAATCTATTAATGTAATAACTTCTGTTCAATGTTAAAAGCATACGTGCCTGTAGTTGGCATTCGATTTATTTGATAAGTTTATTTAATGTTTCAATCTTAATAACGGATGGTTGATAGACAAACTGAGTAGAATTGAGTGAATATTTAGTAGTGGAGATAATAGAGATGTAGGAGTTTAGAGGCAATTATTGGACTGAATGAAATGAAGGATGATGAGATTCAAGAAAAGAACTCAGTAACTCCGATTTGTCTAGATCACATGATATGGTATTTTCTCAGCTGCTACATTTCTCATACCACGTTCCAACACTTACCAGCTTCCTCCTCATGCCAATAAACCCATTGGCTTTCCTTTAGGCGGTGACCTCAAACAATAATGGTGATCAAATAATTTGGTTTAGAAACTAAAAACTAAAAAAGTGGTAATTAATTGACTATCTCCTGCCATTATTTGATATCTCTAAAATATTCTGTTTTAATAGTTGAACTCTAAATTGCTTTGACTTTCTCTATTTTTTTAACCTTTTTGCCGTAATCGAGGATGATCAACATCATCAGTTTTACAATCAAGCTTAATTAAAAAAGATCATTTATATGCAGTTTATATCAAGAGCAAGCATGTCGTCAATGATATTAAATGCGGTTGTGATTCATCAAGTATGATAAATCAATTCATATTATTTTCGTATCAATTTAAAAACGAGCAATAAGTTCAACTTCCATGCTATTTTTACTTCTACGAACCATTAGAATGCAATAATTAGTGCTTTATTACCTTCTTTTATATTGTTGGTGATGTGTTTACCGAAATGGCAGCAAAAAATATTAAGAAAATGATTGTTTGAATACCATGATAAAGTATGATTTCTTTTTAAATAGTATAGAGCAATAAAAGCTTAAATGTATAGTATATATATAATGTATATAGAAGAATGACGGTAAAAAATAGTTAATGCTGACAACGATCGGCTAGATTTTAGCAGAGCTTAAGCAGTATTGCAGAACTATGTTATAATGGTATACTAGGGATCATAATGCGTTTGTGACAATGGGATGTCATCTTTATCTTTATCTTTACTATTAATAATAATAATTCAATGAACTACATTCAACCGTGTCTTTTGGGATTTCCGATAATACCCTTTTACCCTAATCTCATTTTTTACCACATTTCATTTCGTCTCGCGCAAATTACTATTCTTAATATAGACTACACTGGTGCACACGAAGGCCAAGCAATACTGCATGTAAATATGTTGTGAAAAAATATATACAAGCCTATATTTTCACATGTAAAATATATATGCAAATATGCAAAGCCAGACAATACCGACATGAATGCAAGTATATAAATATTTTCACATGGACACACGTCACTGGCAATAAAGAAATGATCAAATACATGAGAAAATACACACACACACACACCCCTATAGCAACACTCACGAAATATACATAAAGGGACATTATATATATATATATATGTGATTACGTGAAAATAAAAAATTATAGCCTTAATTAAATACGCAAAGTATAATTAGACGTGATTAACTGTACAAGTGATCATAAAATGAACACGAAGTATAACTGGGCGTGAAGGCTATAAAATGTATACAAGTTTTGCAGACGTGAAGAAAAATATGTACAAGCTTCACACCATGTTAAATTCGAAAGCCTGAGCGCGAAAGTTATAAAATGTATGTGAATAATATATATACCTCCAGGTGACAACTTTGCAAACGTGAGAATAAATTGGCATAATGGTTCCACGCTGAGACGGCGTGGCACATCTCTACTATTAATAAAAAAATTCAATAAATAAGATTTTTACGGCGTCTTTTTGAAATTCTAAAAAAGCTCTACATCAATCAACAGAATTTCACCATCGGTTTGCAACCTCCATCGTCATTCCCTTACCAATCCAATCAATGGAAATTCAGTGTCAATTTGCTTACAATAAAAATATTGTGACAAACAAACCTTTTGCACATATAAGCACACATCCGTCCATAAAATAATTTATTAGATAAAAAACAAATATTTCTAACTACTAAATGCACCTACGTGCGATTTACACTGGTACAAAAAAAATTGTTTTCAAAATTGGTACATATTACAAACAATAACGTTTTTCCTTCATAAAATTGGTTTAATACAAAGAAATATGTACATAATTTTTTCTTTTTAAAGTTGGTATTTCATCACCAACAAACATACAAAAAAATTATTTTCAAAATTGGTACATCATTACAAACACATATAACGTTTTTCCATCATAAAATTGGTACATCAAATGAATTCTTTATCATTAATAAATTACATTTTATGAAGAATACCATTAAAATTAAGGATAAGTGATGAATATTTGTATCTTATAACATTGAACAAAGAATGGATATTTCCAATTGGCACGTTTTTGTATAAAAAGTTACATTTTAATTAGTTATATCCGTAATCTAAGTTAATCAATGAACAAAAATTATACCATATTTTGATTAGAAATATTTTTATTTCATATTTTATTAGATTTTTTTTACACAAATGTTAAATATTTTTTGAAAAGTTTTATTATAAAATAAAAATGTCAAGGTATGAAATAATGGACTAAAAATCGTTTTTTGACATGAAAATGTGATTTGTAACGTTTAAGGTCTTATTTTCACTTAGTATTTCTTTTAATAGTTAAATAAGTTTTTTTATCACTCTGATAATATCATATAATTATTTTGATAAATATGTGCTGCAAGAACTATATATGTATACAAATATATTGAGTCTTTAGTATTACACTTCTATTTTTAGAAATTTGTCATCATTCTTTCACGTAATATTTGAATTTAATGTATACATCATCTATCTTTTAGTTAAATGTATAAATGTCAATTTCAGGATATATGTACATGAATATTTATTCATGAAATTTTATATAAGTATTAATTTCAAAATTTATTAAGACGCTTATTTTCATTTATTTGATTTTCAAATAATGAATCCTAAAATATAATAAATCGATATATAATTCATTTTTATCAGCAAAAACGATAATTTATTTTTTATATATGTATAAAAATATATGAATCTCAAAATAAAAATACACAATTATAAATATAGCAATTTTAATTCATAACTCATTTATCCTAACAAAATTCATCAGATATTGCATAATAAATTATATTCTTCAAAAATAGTTATTATGTTATTTTTCTATAACATACCGTGTGCAACGTGGGTTACACACCAGTCTATTCTATTGTATATAAAAGAGAATAAATTTTTTTTCGTATTCATATTTCTCATTCAATCTGAATTCAAATTCTTCTCTCATCGATTTGAATAAACATTTTGCAATTTCCCCCTCTAACTCTTTTCCAATCACAATTCATGTATCCATTGTATTTATCGTTATTCATTGTTTTGTCTCTTAGCATTCTTCTGCTCTTGATTTATTAATAATTAAAAAACATATTTTTTATAGTTTCCCTTTCTTTTTCTATATCCTTGTCCTCTCTTCCCATTAATTTGCAAATTCATCTTCTTAAAACCCTATCTCCATTTCTGCTTAATTCAATTTTCTAGTATGTTTTTCAATTTTTTCAACGTTTCTAATTTCTATTTTCTCTCTTGATTCTCATAAACTATATTTCTTTCAAATCATTTAAGGAAACATCTTTTATTTTGTAAGAAACCGTTGAATTGAACCAACTGGATATAGAATATAAGTGTTTTCATTTTGTAGGAAACCATCATCGAAGAAGTCGAATCTGAAAGTTTTTTATTTGGTAACTTTTGTTTCATCATTTCACAGTAGTTTAAAGTTGTTTGTTTATTACTTTCATTTCACCGTTTTCAAAGTAGTTAGAAGTTATCGATTTTTTATTATTTTTGAAGTTGTTTTCTTAAAAACGTTTTTGCATGTGATCCTCATGCTTTGGTTCATTTCACCAGATCAATAGGTATGTTTTTAGACTGTTATACTATAGTTTTATTTCTTATTTTGTATAAGGCTTCCAGATTTGTCATAATCTTATCTGCTTTAGATCGGGTCTAAAATTAATAACTGTATGTTCTCATTTTTTAAAACTTTTTTTTAACCTTTTCAATATTTTGTGTTCATGTTTGGTGATGTGTGGTTGTCTCTTGGATTTTATTTACAATTTCTTCTATTACTGTAAAAGTGTTTCGGGTTACCTAAAAACACCCTTTTATTGTGTAAGAATCCGTTGAATTAGATTTATCTGGATCTGGAATCTAGGTG
Source organism: Allium cepa (assembly GCA_030765085.1). Classification (NCBI taxonomy): domain Eukaryota; kingdom Viridiplantae; phylum Streptophyta; class Magnoliopsida; order Asparagales; family Amaryllidaceae; genus Allium; species Allium cepa. The sequence continues at coordinate 860,815,210 of CM060940.1, forward strand.
TTTTCATTTTGTAGGAAACCATCATCGACGAAGACGAATCTGGATGTTTTTTATTTTGTAACTTTCTTTTCATCTGTTTCACAAAAGTTTAAGTTGTTTGTTGAATACTTTTGTTTCATCATTTTCAAAGTGGTTAGAAATTGTTGAATTTTTCCATTTCTGAAATTGTTTTCTTAGGAACGTTTTTGCATTCAATCCTCATCTTTTGGTTCTTTTCACCAGATCAATATGTAAGTTTTAATTTTTAGACTGTTATGTTATAGTTTTAATCCTTATTTTGTATAAAGTTTTCAAGTTTTCCATAATCTTATCTGCTTCAGATCAGGTCTACAATTAAACTGTAGTATGTTCTCATTTTTAAACTTTTTTCCAATTTTTTCGATATTTTTGTGTTCATATTTTGTGATGCATGATTATCTCCTAAATTTTATTAATAATTTCTTCTATTATTGAAAAAGTATTTTATGTTACCTAAAAACACATTTTATTGTGTAAGAAACCGTTGAATTAAAACCATCTAAATTTGGAATCTAGATGTTTTCATTTTGTAGGAAACCATCATCGATGAAGACGAATCTGGATGTTTTTTATTTAGTAACTTTATTTTCATCTTTTTCACAGTAGCTTAAAATTGTTTGTTGATTACTTTCATTTCATCATTTTCAAAGTAGTTAAAAGTTGTTGATTTTTTTCATTTCTGAAGTTGTTTTCTTAGGAACTTTTTTGCATCCAATCCTTTTCCTTTGATTCTTTTCACCAAATCAATAGGTAAGTTTTCAATTTTAGACGGTTATATGATAGTTTTAATCCTATTTTATATAAAGTTTTAAATTTACCATAATCTTATCTGTGCAATTAAACTAATGTATGTTCTCATTTTAAAAAAAAATCCAACTTTTTCGATATTTTTATGTTCATGTTTGGTGATTTCTGGTTGCCTCTTGGATTTTATTTACAGTTTCTTCTATTACTGTAAAAGAGTTTCATGTTACCTAAAAAGATATATACCTAATTATGAATATAATAATCATAAGTAAAACAAAAATTCACAATAATGACATTTTAGGTGTGTTAAATATTTTGTTTCCTCTATGTCTGTGATTGTATCGATATTAACAGTTTTAAAGCACTCTATGTTGTCATTTTCTTATCATTTTCCAACTATATATTCTCATTTACAATTTTATTATCTTTGTAGCCTTATATGTTATTATGAAATTTTTATTCATGCTTTTTTGTTACCCTAACAATACAACTTCTTCTAACACTAAACTAATCAAGTATATTGCATTCTACACAATCAAATTTAAGAATTTTGTGGTTGATTTCTTTATGCTCGGTTTCTTTGTTCTCCAATAATGACATCTTAAGTATGTCTTAAATAATTTATTTCTTCCATGTGGTCGTACCAATATCATCAGTTTGATTGTCTAATGTAAAATATTTATTTTTGAATCTTGAAGAAGTACATGTTAGTTAAAGTGGTGTGACCGTAATGCATAAGTTGTTTATTAAAAATACGCACATAAAATGATCGTCCACATATTTATAGCAGTAATGCTCTTACTATCTATCCTCATTTATGATTTTATTACCTTCGTAGTTTTATGTATTATTATGAAATTTTTATTTATCTTTTTTTGTTAGCCTCACAATACAATTTCTTTTAATAGTAAACTAATCAAGTGTATTGTGTTCTACACAATCAAATTTATGAATTTTGTATTTGATTCCTTTGCGCTCGGTTTCTTTGTTCTCCTAACAAAATAGTATGTCCTATCTTTGTTATGATCGTTCCAAACATCTGTAGTTCGCCTCATCCACTCAATTGTTTTTTAGATCTGTTGTCCTTGGCGATAGTGTATTGCCAAATGCAATCATAGCCATTATTTGTAATTAAAGAACAATCACCTATTTTTTTGTTTGCAACATAAACTTTGGTTTGTGTTACCATATCAAAGGCAGTATTTTTGTATTTACCGTGTCTTTTTATGTCCATTCAGTTTCACTACCTATTACTTCGTATCTTCCCAAAATTGAAAAAACGATTTTTTTTTGAAGTAATCGTATTCTAATTAACTATTTCCAAATTAAATCCATGTTTTTTTTATAAATATAACATTTTCCTACTTTTTTATTGTACCAAGCTATAAATTTGACAAACATATTTCATACCTGTAATTCAAAACATAAATCTTGATTAGTTTCCATTTCACTGGAATAATTTTACTATTTACTGCACTTTATTCTGCATATTCATTTTCATTGTTTTCTACCTTTTTTATCATTTAACTATACTTTTCCAGTTATGATCTTGGAATTTATTTTTTGTTCCCACTAAGATGATTTTATTACGAAGAATATGTGAAAGATGCATCCTACTTTGAATTTCTTACTTTTTATATTTACTGGAAGTTATGGTATGTTGCCATGTGGCTTTCTAAGGTATTGAGCAAGGATAAAACAAGTAAAAAAATTGACGTGTTGTTGTTGTCTTTCAGCTAAACTATACATTATTTTTTTCTTAGATAGCAAAAGGACGAGCAACTATATTTGAACAGCAAAGTACAAGATTGTATAACTAAAACTGTGCTAATAATTTTTCAAATTTGTTTTATAATCGAATATATGTTGAACATCTTTTTATAATTTATATTTTCTTTGCAAACTGTCAATGTATGTTGATTGCTACATTGTTAACAAAGTTTCTTACATTGATTTTTCCACTTACGTAGTATATTGGGCAGGTTATTTGGTTTTACCTTAACGGTTCATCAAAGTTGCTTACATTATGTCATTATTATGAAGCAATCGTTAAGTTATAATTATCATGGCACTTCATGGGTGAATTTATGTTTGGTTGTTTAGTATATGTTACACCCTGAAAACAATGAAGCTTTGTTGTACCAATCAATATAACTCAAGGAATTTATTTAGATTTCAAGCATTAATTATATTCATTATTTGGGATTGTGAACTTGAATGCATGATAAGAATCAATTTAATGTATGTTTCAAAAAAAGCGAAACTATGTGTTGGTATCTAGTTATCCAATTAACTTTTAATTTTTTAACTAATACATTAATTTTGATCTTCAATCTACTTCGCACATTCTAATCACTAAGCGATGGTCCTATGTTTCAATAAAGTTAGTTTAAGCTGCCATAAGTTCATTTCAATTATCAAATGACTTTGATAAAATGAGTGAGTATACATTATAGTTTTAGAGGATTATAGTTTTACGTTCATATTATTTTCGGCAGTAGAATGGTTGGGAAATAAATTTAATGCATTGAGTATATAATTTATTTTATATATAAAAAAGTAAGGGAATAAAATATTGATTAAAAATTAAAAAACTTAACTAAGAAATGAGTTGTATTAAATGATCTTGTTAACGGTCATTTAAAAAATATTTCTGTATTTATAGAAACAAATATTTGATGGTAATAATAAATAAATATAGTTGCAATCCGCATGCTTATATTTACTCAATTTTGATTTTTAAAAATTTACTTGATTTACACTTTCTCAACAAGGATCATCTTTTGCACATTGATCTGCTTTTCAGATGCTAAGTAATATGGAGCATGCGGTCTTTACCAAATTGTGTAATATTATCACTGTTCTATAATGGCAAGCTTATCATTATGTTAAACAGATGAACATTCAATCCATTTGGATTTAACTACGGGGACATGAAAGGATGACAAATTATGTCACCATTGTTAGAAACTGGAGATAGTAGTTTCGATGAAAACAACCTTTGTAACTTATTTTATTATAACTTATACTAACACTATTGTCTATATATATACATATACATACACACACACACACATATATATATATATATATATATGAATGTTATTATGCAAGATATATAGATATATATTTGCAGGTATTGATTACTGAAGACTGATCAATATAAAGACTCAAGACTCAAGGTTGAAGATTCTAGAGTATCAAGATCAAGATTTCAAGATATGTGTCCAGTTTTTGTTAAAACTTCATAATAACATAAATTCTACATTCCGAATTTCATTTGGGATGGAACACATTTCTACCTTCTTAGTGGCTTACAAACCCACGATAAGTAGCTTACAAACTTACGATAAGTGGCTTACAAACCAATGAACATACTGGTTTTGTACAAGTTCTTGAGTCCTGATGTGATGAGATATTCTACAGGAAGAAGATTGCAAAACTACTTCAAAATGGCTTTTCAAAAGGATTTTCAAAACTGTTTTTCAAAATATTTTAGCATTAAAATTATCTTTTCAAATGATTTTTCAAAAAGATGTTTTAGTATTAAAATATAATTTTTTTTAAATAAACTCTTGTTTTAAACTTTATTTTTCAAAACAATTTTTTCATTGTTTTTAACATAGGGATGTCGACATCAGGGGACCACATGGTGGCCGTCGAATTCAAAAGTTTCAATTTTCAAAAGTAGTGTCTGTTCGTTTAAATCTCTTCACGAATGGTTATGACCGTTGGTGCTTTATAAATATCCTTCACAAACGAATTTTTGAACTAACTAATTTATTATTTTCTTCACTTCTTCTTCTCTATAAATCCATATTCTAAACTTTTCATATTTTTAAGAACATGCCGAAATACTGCCGAATTCTCAAGTGAATCAAATTAGAATCTCATTCTTGTTTGACTCTCTGCCTTCTCTCCAAGATCAAAGTGTTATTCAGAGTTATAGGATCAACTTGCAATCAAAAGTTTATCGAGTCTCTCTTTAAGGTGTGGTTGTGCCTGGAAATCAATTGGTAATCTTGTGGCCCGTAAATCAAGAGAGTTAGCCTCGAACTTGTCAGACATGAGGGTATGTCAAGTCCTTTAGAAATTCAGGATTGTAATCTCGACATTGGTATAATAAAAATCTGTATGAGGTGGTTTTCCTTGGTACAGCAATGGATGTAGGACTTGGTCAATGATGCTACACTTTTATACGAACACTAATTTTTCTTCTTCATTTTTTTATGTGTATCGAACCAAACAACCCTTCTGCTTATCTATTGTAATGCTGTAAACATTCTCTTTTATGGACTTAATTTAGCTTCGCCCGACTTCTTTGTTCAGCACAATTTGATATTCATGTATTTGAAAAGATTTAGATAGCACCCTTTCATTCGTTTTTCAAACAAAATATATTTCATTTGATATAATTTGTTTTTGACGCCGAGATATTCGTCACATGTTAATATTTCCTTGATTGGAAATATTAGGTCATCTATTTTATTTTATTTTTTATTGCTCAGCTAGCTACTATGCTTTCAAATGAGTTTGATGACCAATGGTACGATTTATTATTTAGATGCTAAAGAAATGCACTATCATATATCCTTCTTATTTTGGAAGGACGTTGGATTGTGAAATTAAAATTGTTTGCACATGAGTCATCGCGAACAATTTCATGCAACAGTTATTTTTTTAAGGCAGCTCCAACATTTGTTACGTATAGACTATGTTGTTCTAATTGTTTCTTTTTAATAATAGAGTGAATAGTACGTTAGATTAGTTTTCTAATGCACCTATTGAATCGAAATCTATATTGTGCATGACATTTTATTGTCCGACATTTAACAGCTGCATACAATTTTTTTTCACGTTGCTCTGGTTTGAACATGATTTACAAATATGGTTTTACCAATAGCGTACTACTGTATTTTCAAAGCTTTGCATTCGACGCCGCGTGCGTAGCGAGTTCGCATTCGTTTATATGAATATACAACTGTTATCTTATCTGTGAGTGTGCCAGTATTTAGAAAATCAAATAACCAAACAGATATAAAAGTGCTTTTATCCAGATTTCGGATACTTAGACTAAACAAAGAAAAAAAATTAGGTTTATTTATATCTTTAGATCTTTGAACCTATCAATAACCAACGTCTAAATCAACTTTTTAAATGAGACTAAGTACAGTAAAAATTGTATATAAAAATTGCAAACAAGAGCATGTACTACTAACCAAGTTTTCCATTCAGATACTTAACAGATAATACAGCTGTTGTACTCGTTGAAATACTGACATAAAATAATGCACAGCAACGAAAATACATAAGTTAGGAAGACATACTGACTTGAACATACCCAAACTTCATGGCTTTTGAAATCCTTGAATCCAACATCTCACATCAAAAGACTGGGTATAAACCAGGCACAACGTATCCAGTTCCAATCAGAAACATAATCAGTTGGTATAAACCTACAGTCCTCTTCCTCGCAATCATACATTATCAAGGTTGGAAGTATAGTTTGCTCGCTAAATCTGCCTAAAAACTCTGGTATGTAAACAGATTTTTTTCTACAACCAGGATACTTGCTTGCAACCAGAGAAAATGTAGCATCCAGACTCAAAAACAATATTCTGTCACCTAAAGATTTAAGCTCCACCAACTTAACATGCTGCTCTCCAAACTCCAGTTTGAATACCTTGCAGGTGTGATATTCAAGTACAAGAACTAACAAAAGATCTCCATCTGACTCAACTAAGTAAGGGTCTTGGAATATAAATGCGCTTATTCCATTATCATTCAACCATAAAGACCCAAGCTTACAAACACTTGGGTTATCACCAAATTCACAAGCAAATACATCACCGCCCGAAGCAAGGAAGAGCTTTCCATTGTAGCAACAGATGTGAATATTACTACCACCGTAAATTTCAGGATGCTGCATCTCAATCCAAACATTAGATCCTACTTTACAATACGAAATCCTTCAGAGTGGTGAATTAACGCAAAACATTCAGGCGATGACTCACTAGGATCTGAAGTTAAGCTGAAACCAAATCCATGACTCTTGACGTCACGCTCGAAAGCATAGTAGTCATCAAAATGAAGATTCGGAAGATTGATAATGGAATCTGTTAGGGGGTTAATTAGTGAAACAGATTGATAATGAAGATCAAGCAAAAACAACCAACCACGAGAAGACCTGATAAAAACACGTGGATTGTCTAGGAATGATGATAGTAATGATGGTCTTGATAATTCAGGGATTTGTGTAAATTTGTCGGCTTCAAAAGAGAACTGGTAGAATTTTGAGCAATCGCCTGCATCGTCTTCTGTTACAATCAACCAAGGGAGTTGCGGCTGCTTTGGAGCTGCCGAGCGCCAAGCCTTGCAAACCGACCGGAATCGTGTGTAATCAGGTGCGAAAGTTAATTTCTTTGAGATAAGCTCCAGTGCATCCAAGGGTAAATCCATTGAATGAGCTTGATTCTTTCAAAGAAAAAAAGGGGGTTTTAGGAATTTTGGGGATGACGGTGGAGGCGTGACTCGTGGGAGTGAGGACTGGGCAATGACTAATTATTCAGTAGAACATCCAGGGAAGAGCAAAACTTTGGTTGCGGGCAAACGGTTTATTGCGGTTTAATCAAATAACCGAAACTTTTATTATATTTTTATTTAAATTTACTAATGTTTTTTTTCAAATTAGTTTAGTTGTCTAAATAAATTATATTTATTATATATCTGTCCAAACTAATATTAAAATGCACAAAAATACTAAATAAGAATGCTTTAATCGTATTTTTATCGTTTACTTCAAAGAACAATGGATACTCTAAATATAAAATGTGAAATATTTTTAGTACGGTTAAATCAGATAATCAACCAAACTTAATTCGATCGATTTGGTTTAGTTTTCATTTTTATTGGCATTAGTTTGGTTTAACAAATTTCATTATCGAACCAACCAAACGCGCACCCTATGACTATTTAAAAGCGATGCTAGATGCATGTCCAATTTCTTCCTTTGTAGAATTCAAAGCATCTCTACTTGCAATAATGATATTTATCTCAGAATTATAATTTGAAGAATTCGAAGCAGTTGTTGACTTGGAAAAAACAAAAGCCAATAAGATTACGGTCAAGCCTGAGCGAATACAAAAATAGCACTTAGATCATATCAAAGTTGATCCAAAACCGTCCCAACTTAGAAAGTTTTGACCAAGAAAAAAATTTAAGTATTTTAAGTGTTATTATCCAACTGAACCCTGAACATATCCAAACCAAACATCGATTTAGGTTTAGGTTTAGAATTTAAAATATATAGTATGGACCCAACAAAATCGAACACGCTTAACACCGAGACCGTCGGGTCGGATCCGAGTTTGACTCGACAAGTCTAATTATCATCTCTACCGTAAAAGTTGGTTCTTTGAGTTCGGTTAGAGTTTTTGTGTAAAGACCTACCATTTCGAACCATTCAAATCGACAATCATCCACACATGTCAGACTTTAATTGCTCAAAACAACATACTGTTAATTTATATTCGGCAAAATTTAGCATATACAGTAAATACATCAATCAAAAAATCACAGACACAGAGTAATACAACAATAAGCAGCGAAATGGATAAATAGTGGTTCATGATGCTACTATATAAACAACAGAGTCTGAAATAGAATGCAACAGAAACATCAAATACAACGGAATCTCTAATACATAAACAAAATGACAAGTCTGGACAAACAACTGGAGAAAATTGAAATAACCGAATAGTTGAGTAGATGAAGATAGATCTCCGAGCGAAACTCCAAGTTCCAAAGGTGAGTCTCAAATGTTGTGACACTCAGTCTGACCCGAGCATATAGCAAAACATAAAATACTCGAGTCGGGATAAATATTCTTATACCAGTAAATTCAACTCAAGTGTAATGTCAACTGAGATACAAAATAACTTAAAGGATGTTTGGGATTCCCATCCTTTAAGGATCCGTTAAACTATCTACATACTTAGTACAATACGCTACATATATAATGTCTATAGTAAAGTAAACTATTAAAATAGCATTAAGGCGTTACCCATATCCCCCTTAACATATTTTAATATATTCTCATAGTCTATACAGATACTGTAAGCTCCACCAAACTGGTGGGATACTCAGGAAGCACCCCATAGGTATGGTACAAAACAAACTCGTAGAGGGCGCGATAAGGCATGTGACAAGGAACGCGAGGCAATGCTAGGGTAGGATTCTACCATTTGCACTTCCAAATTGGTGGTAACGCATAACAGCTACTGTCGCCCACCTCGAGACACACTCCTAAAAGTGCACCCAATCAAATCACAAAGTAATAGAATGGCATTGAAAAAATGTGCCCGATCGGAGATGCAACCTCATTTGGCCCGGTATAGCTCCTGTTTTAGCCACATCAAGATGACTCACGGGAGTCGGAACTGCGTTAATACCTCATATAGAATCGTCCCCAAACCATCCTACATCGTTCTGGATTCTCCACCACATACACAGTTGTTAAAGTGGTTTTAAGTATTGGCAGAGAGTATGACAATATTCGATCCCGATCTCGTTAACAACCAAATGCTTATTTCACACCGTTGTCATTTCATTTCGAATAATTTATAATTCATATTTAAATTATCATATTCATTTCAAAGTCATATCACTTCAGAAATCATATCACTTTCAAATTCATGTTCACTTTTGAAATCATATTCACTTCTAAAATCATAACCACAAAATAGTTTAAACCTTAATATCAAAATATTCGCATTTAAATCCATTAAATCTAAATCATAACCGTTCCACTTAAACAGTTTAAATATTAAAAATAGTTCATATATATTTTGAAATTGTTATAAATTTATAAATAGTTTATATATTTAAAAAAGGTTATAGATTAAAATAGTTTGTATATTAAAAAGTGTTTGTATAGAGAATAGTTTCAAATTAGAATTGTTTCTTCTAATTTCATAAGTCAATTCAAATCAACTTTAGTTTCAAAAATTCAATTTAAAACAATCTTAATTCGAAAATTTCTAATTCTCAATAAACCATTTAAAATTTATATCGATTTCAAATCCAGGTTTGAATTACAGGTTGAAAATGCGATTATATGATTTTTGTTTGATGATAATAAACATATATATATTCGTTTAAATGTATTTGTTAATGTACTATTTTATTTTTCATAGTTAAATAAATATTTGTTGAATAAAATTAAATAACACAGAATTTGAATTGAAACAGAAATTTTATTCAAACAAATATTTATTACAATTTTTGAATAGAACAAATTCGAGCTCTCACTATTCACTATACAATTTTGATTCTAATTACATCACAATTCAATTTACATAAATTCCTCACTACATATCACTCACACTCGTAGTTCATCTTCAACTTCATTCCAGTTAGAATCCAGCATTTGAGCAACCTGCGAAAATATTCACTAACACAGTAAAATTGAAATAGAAATATTTTTGCAATATAAAATAAAATATGGATTTTGAAAATATTATTAGCCTCGGTTATTAGGGTTATTAGTCATCATTTACATTTGAATTCATCACACACGAACAATGTGACATGCACAGTGTATCACTGTACATGCCACAAGGCCGTGCACACCGATATACACTTGATAATGTTACAGGGACAGGTGATCATAAGATCAAACCCAAAATAAAAGGACGGGTTCAACTCAGGTGCAATATAAATAAAATCTCGACACGAGCACAAGGTCAAACCCGAGCGTTTAAGCTAGATTCAACTCAATGTACAAATGATCAATACAACATGCTCAAAGCTAACAACAAGTCCAGCAACAACAAGGCACAGTGCAGAAGCAAAACTGAGGAGCAAGTGCAACAAATAAAGTATAATGCTTTTCCAGAATGAAACAGAGATTTTTATGCTACAGGAAAATCAAGTGGTCTGAAAAAATATCAAAGTGAAGCTCAAAGACATCAACATGTACAAGACTGCAATAGTATGGCTATATGCATGCTATAGAAGGAACAAGCACATGAAATAGTATATATGCAAGCTGAAAACATAAATGCCAAAGAACAGAACAACTCACATGTATGCTACCTGATCAAAGCAGTTTAAGTCAAGTAGAGCAACAATACACAAGGGACACAAGCATCAGACTAAAGTACATCATGAAGCAAAACCAAGTTCAGGTTAATTCAAGAAGGACTGCAACAGCCAAATGAAAACAACAAGAATATGAATGACCAGAATAACATAAAGCATGTACACGGTTCAACATGACTGAAAGTACAATGGATAGAAGTCGATGCAAACATATATGAAGACCACAAAGTCAGTGCACATAATCAATGTGAACACATGAACTACAAGCTAACAGATGCAAATTTCAAAAAGTATCAAGTTCGAGACAATACCAGACCAGATACAGCAGTGATGAAAATGCAGTGATGGAACAAAGAATCCAAGTTTATATAAACAGTGTGCATATTGAAACCAAGTGCATGTAGACAACAGGATGATGTTTCTGTTGTTAATCATTGGCTTGTGAATGGGATGCATTACTCAAACACAAGAGAACAATCGACCGAAAGCAAACTGCCTCAAGTTGTCAAGAGACAACTACACAACACAGCAGCAACCAAGAGTGATATTATAGTGAAGAATCAAGGTCGAAGCCGACCAGAAATTCAATGCTGCAAGCCCAAGTACACAACCAAGTAAATAAATATAGCAGTATGTTGAGGAAACTCGAAGTACAAGCTAATGCAGACTAAAGAGAATGAATCTTCAGTTTAACAAAGTAAAATTCGAGTCAGAGCCAAGGATCAAACCAGCAATGTCATAGAACAAATGGTACAGTTCGGATGTGATCATCAGTTTTTTAAGAAATCAAAAATGGTCGAAGACGTGGATTTGCATGCACAAGACAGTCAATCCCAAAGTCAAAATAAAATCAGAGAGTAAAGTCAGAACTTTGGAAATAAAGCAATCGAATTATGGCCCAGTCAGACATCAAGTATGTATAAAAATTGAAAAGGTCAAAAACCAAATCCAAATAAAATAGGAAGGTAGCTGCCGTAACGATCAAGGAAGGATCAAACGATCTCAAGCTAAAACCGTGACAGTAAAGTAAGGGAAAGATTCGAATTGAACAAGTCGGTGAAATTTCAAACGTTCAAGCTTTATCAAGGGGCAGAGAAAATGTTTTAACAAATTCAAAAAATCATCGAAAGAATATATTCGAACAAATATTTAGGTATTCAACTCATATAAAAGGATAACATCATCGGCATTCAAAGATCATCGATCGAGTTCAAGCATTAAAACCCCAATCGTCATCATCGACAATTTAAAAGCATCGGAGTTCAAGCAAGCATCAAACCAGAAAACAAAAGGAGAAAAGTACATACCGAAATCATAGACGAACTCGATTCAAATTGAAGAGCCGTGAGCTAATCAGATAAACAAGTGATCGACAAGGCAAACTACGAGCAATCAAAAGCGGCGACTTCAATTGAAAAGCCCTAATTTCCACAGGAGAACGAAGCCCTAATTCAGATCGAACAAAGAAAGCAACAGCCGCCATTTTCACAAAGGAACAAATAAAAGAGGATCGGGTTAAATTATAAAAGGGGCCGGCCTGTTTTTTAAAGAGCTTTCTCTTTTATTATTTAAGGGCTTTTTAATTTTTTAATTAGGGTTTTTGTCTTTTATTTTTAAATTGCTTTTTAAATTTGTTTTTAAATTTTAAACCGTCGTATTTACTAGTCGTGTGACTAGAGGACAAGCTACGTGGCGTAGTTTGAGAATTCGTAACTCAGTGGCTGAGTTGTGGCAGGGTTTTGAGCGTAGAGTTAGGTTAGTCAGTAGCGGGTGTCGCGAGTTTACGTGTGTAAGCGTGTGACTACTTAATTTCTAGTAGAAACCTTGGGGGCAGCACGTAGGCAGGGTTTTGCCGAAGCTGGGTAAGTTTTGTGTCGTTCTATTTCTGCATTTTATTATTCTTCTATTTATTTCTGTGCTGCTATTATTCTGTGATCTGTGTTGAAATAAATTTATAAGCTTTCGCAATTAATTTTTATAATTAACACCATCACCCTATTCACCCCCCCTCTAGGGTGAAATCGATCCTACACGTGGTATCAAAGCTAGGAATAGAAGTCAATTTTTGTTTTAAAAATTCATGTTTCAAAAATCGGTTTTTGTTTTAAAAATTTGAATTTTTAAAATGGCTTCTTTTAATAATACTTTTATTGAGGGTCGTTCCAATATTATTCCTTCTATTTTCGATGGAACATATTTTTTGAATTGGAAATTAAAAATGAAATTTTATTTAAAATCTGTTAATGTTAAATGTTGGGATGTTATTGAAAACGGGTGTGATATAACAGATAAGAAAATTATCTCGATTAACTCTCTTGCTATGCATATATTATATTCTCATATTAATCAAGATAATTTTAATTTCATCGCTCATTGTGAAAATGCACAGGAAATCTGGAATACTTTCGATGCAATATATGGTGCAAAAGTCAACAGCAATGAGAAATCCTCCACAACCAACTCAGTTGAAGAAATATGCTTAATAGGATTTGTAAAAAACAGTTGTGATGAGGACGATGATGATGGAGCAGCTGAGCTAGCGTTAATAATGAAGAAATTCAAAAGGTGGAACCACAAATATGGAAATCCAGCTCTAAATCAAAAATTAAAAAGCAGAATAATCAAAGCACTAGACAACTCGGAAGAACACGGGATCATTTGCAAAAAAACCGGTGATATCAAGCCCAATTATCCCCGATTTCAACGCGAATTTAAAAAGAAATCAAAACGGAGAAATGCTACAGCCACATGGAATACAAGTGATGAAGATAATCAAAGTTCTAGCAGTAAGAGTGAGAAAGCAGATATGTGCCTTCATGGAAATATAACTGATAGCGACGATGACGAGCCAAGCGAGGTATCAAAACTTACTCACTCTGAATTACTTATTTATTTCCACGAAGTAAATGGCTGTTTTGAACGACTTAGGAAAAAATACGCTAAACTTGAATCACAAAAAGACACTTTGATAGAATTAAATGAACAACTTGACCAATTAGTTAAAACCTATCAAAGTAGGATCCCTAAGTGTGATAAGTGTCCATCATTGATGAAGAAATTAAAAAATCAGAAATTAAAATGAAATCGCTTGAAAATGAAATTTTGATTTTAAAAGAGAATGAAAATACTAGAAGAGAGAATTCTATTAAAAAGTGCACACAATTGTTAACCGAAAACGAGTCTCTCAAAACACAAGTCCAACAATTGTCAACGACTTTAGATAAATTTTCAAAAGGTGAAAAATCGTTGAATATGCTATTAGGAAAGCAAACAGTTAATACGGTAAGACAAGGACTTGGATATAATTATTCTAAAAATGTTGAAAGAAATATAAATCAAGTTAATTATATGTGCACAATTTGTAGGAAATATGGACACAATCACAATAATTGTTGGTATAGATCCAAACATGTGAAAACTATACCGATTTGGGTTCCAAAAGGAACAAATATAAATCTCTCAAAGTTAAACAAATTTGGGTGCCGAAGGAACAATTATAAATAGTTTTGGGTCTCCACAAAATTATTTTTCCAAATATTCTGCCACTAACAACCGTGGACCTATAAAAACAATTAGGTCACAAAAAATTTTCATCGTGTAGCTGTGGTGGCAGGCTAAGGAACAACAACAGTGTTCTCTGGATTTTGGCTGCTCCAGAAACACAACGGGCGACAAAGCAAAGTTCCTTAGCCTAGTACAAAGGTGGCAGAATCACAATGGGCAACCATGGAAAATTATCGTAAAGGTAAAACAGGTAATGGTATATTTTGAACGATATATTAAATGTGATAATCTACACTGTATTCTGAATTAAATCAGCCAATAATGTGATGATGAAAAGATGATGATTCTGACTTATTCAAAATAGTTGGCCAATTATATTCTTATGCCAAAAACACTATAAAAATCTCTCCATTCTTTGAATTACTTCATACATATCAGTTTGGATTAATAATAGTTTTTTTTTGTTGAATGGTAATCGATTTGCTTATAATACGGCTAACTCTATATTCACGGTTATTGATTGTTTACACGGCTTCAATTCAAATTCAAGAGAATGTCGTTTAAATTGCTGTTAAAATTGAGTTTGAAATTTTTGGTGCACACTTCATGGTTTAGTCGATCAAATTCAATTAATGATAATTTTGAGTGAAAAAGAAATTTAGATGCAGATTACACTGGTAATCTAGTTGATAAAAAAAATTACTAGTTGAACGTGATTTTTGAGACATTTAGTAACTGCATCGTTTTTCAAAGAAAATATCTGCATATTTTTCATTTCAAATAGCAGAAAATTTTCTTATAAAACCCCCTCGAGAAAATCATTTTTTACCATATTTTCAGATTAGTCATTTTGAAAAATTGATTTCATAATTATTTTTTAATTTGATTTTAAATGACTATTTTGACTAATCTGACTCCCTAATAATTATAGAAAAGATAAATGGTGATTGAAAAAGTGATGAGTGTTGATGTTTATCATATATTATGACTCGAGACGGTATAATTAGTAAATTTCTTTAGAAATTTAAACAAGAGTTATAAAACTTTTGTTGGTAAAAATTCCATGACCATCTCTATTATCATAGTTCTAATGACCATCACTCATCAAAATTCAATATAGTTTGTCGATATGTGGTACTTTAAACATGAATCATTCGTTTTTCATTTTATATTTAATAATAATAATAATAATAAATACCAAAGTATTCACTCTTATTTAAAAGTCCTCACGGTTATGCATGGGTGAATTACTTGGAATTTGTTATGTGCTTCCATGCTCATTTAAAAGACCTCACGGTTATGCATGTATGGAACGCATATCAAAAGTTGATTTTTAAATAGACAAGTTGATTCTAACCTCATTTAAAAGTCCTCACGGTTATGCGTGGTTAGAAGATACTTGAATTCATTTTTTTTTAAATAAAATTGGAATACTGCTAATCTCATTTAAAAGTCCTAATGGTCATGCATGGTTAGTAGATTTTCAAATTCCTGATATAAATATACCATAAATAGACACAACTGTATGGTTTTATATGATGACATCATTCCCATCGTTCTAAAAATGGAATATGCGCCTAACAAAATATTTATGATTTTTGTTTGATTTATTATTGAAATTTAATATTTATATTCAATTGAGTTTTAATTTTGAATTAATATCGATCACTTTATCTCTGTTTTCTCTAACACTATTACTCTTTTGCTGATAACAAAAGGGGGAGAGAAAAGTTAAGATTTTGTCAAATAAAATCAAGCAAAGATCAAATATTTTCCATTTGCATCTACGCTCATTTGCATATTATTTAATTGTATGCATATTTGTAGGGGGAGCTTTGTGTAGAGAGGAAGCATTTAAATAGGGAGAGCAATTAGAGCATATCAATGATCAAATACATCTAACATATTCAAAATCTTAAATATATGTTTGTTATCATCAAAAGGGGGAGATTGTTGAAAATGGATTATATGATTTTTGTTTGATGATAATAAACATATATATCTTCGTTTAAATGTATTTGTTAATGTACTATTTTATTTTTCGTAGGTTAGATAAATATTTGCTGAATAAAATTAAATAACACAGAATTTGAATTCAAACAGAAATTTTATTCAAACAAATATTTATTACAATTTTTGAATAGTACAAATTCAAGCTCTCACTATTCACTATACAATTTTGATTCTAATTACATCACAATTCAATTTACATAAATTCCTCACTACATATCACTCACACTCATAGTTCATCTTCAACTTCATTCTAGTTAGAATCCAACATCTGAGCAATCTGCGAAAATATTCACTAACGCGGTAAAATTGAAAAAGAAATATTTTTGCAATATAAAATAAAATATGGATTTTGAAAATATTATTTGCCTCAGTTATTTGGGTTATTCGTCATCATTTACATTTGAATTCATCACACACGAACAATGTGACATGCATAGTGTATCACTGTACATGCCACAAGGCCGTGCACACCGATATACACTTGATAATGTTATAGGGACAAGTAAGCACAAGGTCAAACCCAAAATAAAAGGACGGGTTCAACTCAGGTGCAATATAAATAAAATCTCGACACGAGCACAAGGTCAAACCCGAGCATTTAAGCTAGATTCAACTCAATGTACAAATGATCAATACAACATGCTCAAAGCTAACAACAAGTCCAGCTACAACAAGGCACAGTGCAGAAGCAAAACTGAGGAGCAAGTGCAATAAATAAAGTATAATGCTTTTCCAGAATGAAACAGAGATTTTTATGCTACAGGAAAATCAAGTGGACTGAAAAAATATCAAGTGAAGCTCAAAGACATCAACATGTACAAGACTGCAACAGTATGGCTATATGCATGCTACAGAAGGAACAAGCACATGAAACAGTATATGTGCAAGCTGAAAACATAAATGACAAAGAACAGAACAACTCACATGTATGCAACCTGACCAAAGCAGTTTAAGTCAAGTAGAGCAACAATGCACAAGTGACGCAGGCATCAGACTAAAGTACATCATGAAGCAAAACCAAGTTCAGGTTAATTCAAGAAGGACTGCAACAGCCAAATGAAAACAACAAGAATATGAATGGCCAAAATAACATAAAGCATGTACACAGTTCAACATGACTGAAAGTACAGTGGATAGAAGTCGATGCAAACATATATAAAGACCACCAAGTCAGTGCACATAATCAACGTGAACACATGAGCTACAAGCTAACAGATGCAAACTTCAAAAAGTATCAAGTTCGAGACAATACCAGACCAGATACAGCAGTGATGAAAATGCAGTGATGGAACAAAGAATCCAAGTTTATATAAACAGTGTGCATATTGAAACCAAGTGCATGTAGACAACAGGATGATGTTTCTGTTGTTAATAATTGGCTTGTGAATGGGATGCATTACTCAAACACAAGAGAACAATCGACCCAAAGCAAACTGCCTCAAGTTGTCAAGAGACTACTACAAAACACAGCAGCAACCAAGAGTGATATTACAGTGAAGAATCAAGGTCGAAGCCGACCAGAAATTCAATGCTACAAGCCCAAGTACACAACCAAGTAAATATATACAGCAGTATGTTGAAGAAACTCGAAGTACAAGCCAATGCAGACTAAAGAGAATGAATCTTCAGTTTAACAAAGTAAAATTCGAGTCAGAGCCAAGGATCAAACCAGCAATGTCATAGAACAAATGGTACAGTTCGAATGTGATCATCAGTTTTTTAAGAAATCAAAAATGGTCGAAGACGTGGATTTTCATGCACAAGACAGTCAATGCCGAAGTCAAAATAAAATCAGAGAGTAAAGTCAGAACCTTGGAAATAAAGCAATCGAATTATGACCAAGTCAGAAATCAAGTATGTATAAAAATTAAAAAAGTCAAAACCAAATCCAAATAAAATAGGAAAGTAGCTGCCGTAACGATCAAGGAAGGATTAAACGATCTCAAGCTAAAACCGTGACAGTAAAGTAAGGGAAAGATTCAAATTGAACAAGTCAGTGAAATCTCAAACGTTCAAGCATTATCAAGCGGCAGAGAAAAGGTTTTGACAAATTCAAAAAATCATCGAAAGAATATATTCGAACGAATATTTAGGTATTCGACTGATATAAAAGGATAACATCATCCGCATTCAAAGATCATCGATCGAGTTCAAGCATTAAAACCCCAATCGTCACCATCGACAATTTAAAAGCATCGGAGTTCAAGAAAGCATCAAACCAGAAAACAAAAGGAGAAAAGTACATACCGAAATCATAGACGAACTCGATTCAAATTGAAGAGCCGTGAGCTAATCAGATAAACAAGTGGTCGACAAGGCAAACTACGAGCAATCAAAAGCGGCGACTTCAATTGAAAAGCCCTAATTTCCACAAGAGAACGAAGCCCTAATTCAGATCGAACAAAGAAAGCAACAACCGCCATTTTCACAAAGGAACAAATAAAAGAGGATCGGGTTAAATTATAAAAGGGGCCGGCCTGTTTTTTAAAGAGCTTTCTCTTTTATTATTTAAGGGCTTTTTAATTTTTTAATTATGGTTTTTATCTTTTATTTTTAAATTGCTTTTTAAATTTGTTTTTAAATTTTAAACCGTCGTATTTACTAGTCGTGTGACTAGAGGACAAGCTACGTGGCGTAGTTTGAGAATTCGTAACTCAGTGGCTGAGTTGTGGCAGGGTTTTGAGCGTAGAGTTAGGTTAGTCAGTAGCGGGTATCGCGAGTTTACGTGTGTAAGTGTGTGACTACTTAATTTCTAGTAGAAACCTTGGGGGCAGCACGTAGGCAGGGTTTTGCCGAAGCTGGGTAAGTTCTGTGTCGTTCTATTTCTGCATTTTATTATTCTGCTATTTATTTCTGTGCTGCAATTATTCTGTGATCTGTGTTGAAATAATTTTATAAGCTTCCGCAATTAATTTTTATAATTAACACCATCACCCTATTCACCCCCCCTCTAGGGTGAAATCGATCCTACATTACAAATTTAAACCACTTCCAATGTAATTCATTTCAATTTTTTAAACAATTTACAATAACTCAATTTGACAAATTTCATTTATATTTAAAAATTCAACTTTAATCCTATTTAAAATTTCAAAATATTCACTTAATCATCTTTAATGACATTTAAATAAAATCTCATATTACAATTTAATTTAATATTCATTTTCAATTTCAATTTTATTTAAAGTTGAAAATATTCATTTAATCGCTTTTTATTAAATCAAGTTATAAAATCGTACCTTTTAAAATCTCAAAAATAATAAGTTCAAATCAGACCTTATTTAAATTCAATTCTAAACAAATTTAATGATAAATTAATTCTTATTTAAATTCAATTCTTAACCTCCATTTACTTAAAGTTATTACGAAAAAAAAATCTATTTCAGAATATTAATATTAATATAAATTTAAATAAATACTTAACCTATTATATATCTATCAGTAGTTAAATTAAATTCATAATAAATTTGATTATATTAGTTATTGTTAAATTAGATCTTATTATTATTAAATCTATTTTAAATCTTATTTTACATATTTAAAAATAATATAGTTATAAGTAAAATTTAATAATTTTCATTTTAAAACTAAACGTATAATTTTAAAATTTTCAAAATATATAATTTTAAAAATCTAACTTTTACACATATATTGAAATTAAAATCTTTATATTACATTTAAAATCAATATTTCTTAAAACGCATATATTTCCTTTCAAACTTTGAAAATCATTTTTCAAAAATAGACCAACGGTGTCCGTATATAATTTTCTATCCAACGGCAAGTGATACGGATATTTATCATTTCAATCCGCAATTTAAATTTAACATTTACGAGTATATATCATTTTAACCCGTCATCCCAAAATTTCAAAATCAATAAAATCGCTTTGGTTTATAATTTCAACCCATAACGATTTTCCCCAAATCTACAAAATCGGTTGGGTATGTATCATTTCAACACATAAGGATTTCTAACTAATAATGAACTTGCAGTGTGAGAATTTAAATAGCATAAAAATGACATCATATGGACGACAAGCATATATGATCATAATTAGCAATTTAAATATAATATATGTATTAACAGGTTATTGGTGTCAATATTATCAATTAACATCGTCGAACTAATGCAAATAATAACAGATCATATTTAATAATTAAATAACTGACAATTTAAATTTTACAATATATTTCAATCAACATTTCATGTGAAATCAATTTACTAAATATAAGAATGTTAATCGTTAGTGATCGCTCACCTTTCGAGGCTAGAGAAATTAGACAACACGACAAGCGAAGAATCGAATCACAACTCGATGATCGACCAATCCAAACGATAATCCCAAAGCAAAGCAAGGTGGACTCAAGATCGATGAAAATATAATATATAATTATTTTTAAAATCTAAAATTTACTCACATATTTAAAATAAAATCTTTATATTGTATTTCAAAAATCAATATTCACTTTAAAACAAATATTTAAAATAAAAATCTTTATATTATATTATTTTATTATTATATTTTTAACTCGAAATTTATTACAACACATATAATAAAATCAGAATTTCTATATTTATATTTTTAAAAATCAATAAATAAAAACCAATATTCTATTTAAAACTCATATTAAAATAAACCTTTATGTATTATATTATAAAATCAATTTTTAATTCAAAACACATAATAAAATAGAAAACTTAGCTGCACTTAGTTTTGTGCTTGTACATCGTGCACCAACAAATGCCATATTCCTTTTTTTTGGCAAGGCCAGCCAGTTTTATAGTGGACCGTCCACTTTTTATTATGAACGTAATAAAAGTTGAAGTACAGGAGTAAGGAAGAAACACCTTAACTACTATGAATAGAAGAAAATACAGCACAGGAGCGTGAAAGAAATATCACAACTACTATATGAATATCGAAAACAAAACTACTCCTCCGAAGAGGAAGAATCACCTACATCCACAGCAACTAGGGGGGACTCCAAAGGGACATTTCCTAACAGACTAGAAAAGGGCCGAAAATGAGCAGCAAGACAAGGATCATACACCACAAAATCAGAAGAGTAAACAAAAGATCGGTCCCAAGAATAATCGGCAAGCAAGTCAGAATTCTTATCCGCAAAATGACCGTCCAAATCAATGAACAAAGAGTCCCAGAAGGTCGATAATAAAGGCATCTAAGGTCAAGCTGATCATCAGAAACAAATCTAAAGAAAGAATCAACCAATGGGTTAAATCTCATATCTGAAATGAAATCAACCCAACACCGCTCAGCTTCATCCTAAACAATAGATGGACAAGGGCGTCCAGGATCAGGGGCATCAACAGATAACGCGGAAACATCTTCAGAGTCCAAAATAGCAGATAAGGAGTCAGGGCTAGGAGCAGGAACAGGAGGCTGGCCCAAGGCAGGCACAGGATCTACAAGAGGAGGGACAATAGGGGAGACAGAGGATGATACCTTAGGAACCCATTTCTTGATCAGGGGACGAGGCAGTGGGATCTTAGGAGCAATGGAAGAATCCACAGAATGCAAGTAGGCAATAGCTAGGTGGCCAAAAGAGTGACAGGAGGAACAGATATCTGGAACCCAACCGTAGCGAACTCGGACCTCGACAACATGCCCAACAGCAAGCTGAACAGGTATAGAAGATGGAAGCGGCTTATCAGGGGAAATCTCAATCAGGGCCTTAGCATACATAAGCTTATCTCGCGCAACAGTATTTGAATCAAAAGATCTCAGCTTACCTACGTTACAAGCTAACCAGTTCAAACCAAGCAATGGTTGAAGTGCAGAGGGGATTTGCGAAAAAATAGGCCCAGACAGGAATAGAAAGTACTTGCTCATGCGCACTAGCCACGGTAGGAGACTAAGGAGTGATAATAAAAGGTTGCCCATCAAAAAAGGACGGCTCAGCCTCAAGCACAAAACAACGTTCCTCAGGGGAGGAAAACTTAAGAAAATACAAGGAGTCAACCAGCTTAACACGTAAATTACCACGAAGCTTCCAGGCCCTACGACAAACAGAAGCCACATCACGGGGGCGGTGGTTAGGGTCCAAAAAGAAACCAACTAAATAATCTAACCAAAAGTCCAAACCGGCTTGTAGCACAATAGGAGGAGGGATCATTACTCCATTTTCTTCAACAATATCAAACTCAATCGGCTTGTAGTCGCCAGCATTACGGGGAAGAGAGGTGAAAAGAGAGGACCAGGATCTGAAGCCAACAAGGGGAGAGGCAGTTGGTGCAGAGCCAAGATTCACCATTTCATGACCAACAGTAACCATACTTGGCGAACATCTAGAACTAGATTTACAGGGAAGGGGATTAGTAAGGTGAACGGCATCATGGGACAAAACATCAGGAGCAAAACTGCCCAATCGAAAGGAACACGATTTAACACAGGCATTCTCAGTGGCATTATCACAAGCACTGTCAGTGCATCGAACAACACAAGAAGAAACATCGGAATCATTACACAAATCTCGGCCCGGTAGACAATCAATCATACCAACTGCAGCGGATACCGCTAAGACTTCACCCACGTCATTAAAATTGGTTACAAAAAACATGTCAATGTCCAAAGCCTTACTTGAATTACTAGAAGGTCCCAACATAACTCGACGCGCTCCGAGAGAAAGGGGAGACACACCAAGGTCGCACGCAGGAGATGCACCAACCACAGGAAGGAAGACTGTAGTAGACTCACAATTCGAAGCAATAGGGCTTAAAAGAGGGCACGCAGTAGGAGCATTGGGAGATGTTTGAGTAGTTGGAAAAGGAGGAAAATTATCTACTGAGAGGAGAAGAGACGCAGGTCGCAGCGGCGATGGCATGACACTGAAACAACGCCCAGATCTGGTGGTGGAGCGAGAGGGGGACGGGGCGAAACGGGAGGAGAGGTGGGTAGGAGAAACCGGCATACAAGATGGGAGGCAGAAGGGAGGATGGCATGGAAGAAAAGTAGACGCGCAGGAATCAGGAGAAGGCGAACCAAAAGGGGGCCGAAATGAAGCAGGTCTCCATCGCCATTAATGGAGGAAGAACCTGGAACACAAATTCTAAGCAAACAAACTGGAAGCTGCTCGGTTGATGAGTATGGGCAATGGGACAAGCAGTGGGAGGCTTGCGGAAAATGGCGGAAGAACATGTCAGCTTGGGGTCGAGGAAGGATAGTGAGAGGGTGGGTGGCTTTCGGATGGGAAAAGGTGGTGGAGGATACCAGGAGATGGACGATGTCAAGCGAGGCTATGGTCGCGGGAGAGAGGGGCTGCAACTTGTTAATGGCGGCTGTCGTTTGTAATGGGAAGAGTGGAGAAGCATGCGGATCTAGTTGGGTCAGTGGCGGAGGCTAAGCTAGGTTCGAGTGTGGAAGTAAAGACGGTAGAAGGTGGTGGGCGATTGCGGGCGCTGGATTTAAGACGTAAAGGCCTTGGCTCGGCGGGTTGCTTTAGGTTGTTGGTGGGGTCTCGGCTAAGGGTCCGGGTGGTGTGCGATTTGGTAGGTGCGGTGGTCAGCACTAGTGTGGGCGAACTGTCAGGTTGTGTTGGAGAGGATAGGTTAAAGGCGGAGGCAGTTGTGAATAAAGGTGACGATGGGTTTCAGAATGGGACAGATGAAAGTGAAGAGGCTGAACTGCTGTATCATGGAAGAACGAGCACAAACATGGAGATAGAAAGTTTCAGATAAAACTTTATACGCAATGTAAATTTATATATAAATTTCTTATATTATCAGATAGATGAAGATGGAGGAGACAGAACAAAGAGAAAGGTAGAGCAATATTATATTGAAATGGAACCCAGAGCAAATAGAACGAACCAGAAGTTATAAGTTTAATATAGGGAATAGCAATAGTCAAAGCCGAAAAGCTGAATTTATGGAAATAATAATGATAGTGGCCATTCATTATGTCATGGCTGGTCAACTGAAAGGATGCTGGAAACCACAAGTTTAAAATTGAGTACCGATACGGCGAGCCGTCTCATAGATTTCGCCACGTACCAGATGCTGAATTGCAGGAATGGATATACTACGGAGATCAGCACCACGAGACGAACAGAATGGTACATGGATATTAAAGATACGACTATCCTATCAAAAGTCGATATTCGCTGCGAAAATGTTGGTAAAACGTCGAAAATAAGATAAACTGGACAGATTTGACGAAACGAAATATGACATCTCACTCAGAAAATGATTTAAAATTTTATTATATAAAAATATTTAGATTTCAAAAATATTTAATTTTCATCAATTTAACTGATTTTAAATTGAAATTGAAAATTTTGCAACCAAAAACTTTCATAATTTTAAAAGAAAATCTGACACTTGCCATGTTTAAATAGACTTATTTCAAATATTAGATTTTCATTTCTAAAATTTTATTATATATTTTCATGAAAAATTTAGTTAATTACGTTATTTAAAATCATTAAAATTCACGGGTCGATACACTCTCTCCCACTCAAAACTTTTCATCCTCGAAAAGGTACGAGATAGGAGAATAAAAGCAACAGAAAGGAAAGAAAGATTTGAAATACATATTCCAGATGCAGCAGTTAATTTAAAACCATAAAAATTTCATTTTTGGACATCTTATTACTGACATTTATATTGTATACTATTTAATTACATGTTCACATCAAGATTCAAACTTTCAAGTGAAGTTTTAATAATGTTTCCGAATGCAATTGAGCACTATACAAATTTACCTTTTTATTTACATCATTTCTATTAAGAAAAATTTAGTTTGAACGTTTTTATTACTTAAATTCTCTTGTATAACCTTTAACTACAAATTCACACTAATATTTTAACTTTTTGAATATTTTAGGTAAGTTATATGTTAATGCAAAAGAGTGTACAAATTAAATTTTATCCTAGTTCAACCGTTTCAAGTTGTTTTAATTTCATTCTCATTTTAAACATTCCAATTGTTCAAAATTTTGCTTCATTTCAATAAATGAAAACCATCACTTAGTATAGAACTTAAGAGTAAATTGCGGTTTTACTTCAAACCATTTTGAAATAAATATATACCTGTATATATATATCAAATCACACTCAAAAATTCATATCAAATCCATTTTCCAAAACAAAAGTGTAGTAAAGCTACTAAGTGGTCTCTCCACTTTGAGACTCCAAAATGAATGTCGATGATGTTGCAGTCATCATTGAAATTTTTTCCACTGACAAAAGAGGAGAGTACAGACTTATTTCTTTTAAAATCTTTGGGAACAATTTCCATTCGAAAATACTTTCAAATAATAATGTATATTTTCCAAAACTTTGAAAACCAAATTTTAAAATGCACTAAAAATTTAATTCTCAAATCCTGAATTTAAATTCATTTCATTTTCAAAACAGATTTATAAACCATGTTTAAAATTTCATTTCCTTGCAACATTTAACAATAGTTAATGGTTTAGGAATGTTGACAAAACAATAAATGAAAATCTTGTATTATCATTTCTAACAACAATTCATTTAACTATCTAATTTTAGAAAATTATACTTTTATATATATAAAATAAAATCATGCATAATTTATTTCATTTACAAATTTCGAAAACAGTATTGCATCAGTTTGCTCTATTCAAGTGTTTTGGAATTCCTATTGATAGCGTAGGCCAGACAAATTGATCGAAACCCAAAATTCAAACTTAGTAACTCAAACAACACAATATAAAACATTTTCATATAAATTACAGATACACTCCCTCATAGAATGATTCAAATTTAGAAGAACCCTAGTCAAAGATAATTCTAACTAAGAGGTTAGGCTCGAAAGGAAGATAAGATAATCAGATTACCAAGGAGGAAAGATAGATAGATTTATATGAATCACGGCGACCTTAACCGGGTCAACCGAGACTTAGAAAGGATGAGAATATCACCAACAAAACCAAGACAAACTTGTTGAGAACATCGTGGAATACGTGATTCATGAGATTGACGAAGAAGAAAGGAGCATTGGTTAATCCAAAGGGCATGACTAACCATTCATAGAAACCATTCGTCCCGGAGAAAGGACAACAGGTCAAGCTCCGGGAATAAGATTGATGCGGAGTTTAGTTTCTCACTTAGGAAGAAGAGAAGTGACTTCACTAAAACATCAGGATAGTCCCTGACTATCGGGGGAGTCAAAATCACTAGGCTAAGAATCAAGCGAATAGATATAATTGCCTGGAAAATACTAAGGCATTTGACATTCAATCTCAAGAGAATTACTGTGGTTGTCTACTAGGGAAACGATTCGGGCTATGAAAGAGATAATAGCATCAAAACCGAAGACGTAGAAATCTCCGGTAAATCGACGCCTGTTGTAAAGGAGTTTCAACCCTTTACAAATCATACTAAGGTTGGCGGGACCGCCGATGGTATTAGTCACATAAAGGATGAAGTTGCCAATTGAGGTGGCAAGATGAGCTCAAATTTATTATAGAGATCAACAAAAATAGAGCTATGGGTTGCTCCGGTATCAAGAAGAACACGAACATGACAAGAATGGATTTCAGAACAAAGGGTAAAGTTTCAAAATTCAAAAGAAATCCTAATCCAGGAGGATCCTAATGAAGAAATTTCAAGCTCAAACGAGGATGATTCTGTAATTAATTTTACTCCATATGCTATGTTTTGCCTAAACCAGAGCTCCGATACCAACTATAATGACCTGGAATTTCAAAATATTCAAATCGACAATCATCCACACATGTCAGACTTGAATTGCTTAAAATGATAGATTGTTAATTTATATTTGGCAAAACTTAGCATATATGGTAAATAAACCAATCACAGAATCATAGACACAGAGTAATGCAATAATAAGCAGCAGAATAAATAAATAAACAACAAAGTCTGAAATAAAATACAACAAAAATCTCAAATACAAAGGAATCTCTAAAACATAAACAAAATAATAAGTCTGAACAAACAACTGGAAAAAAATTAAGATAGCTGAATAGATGAGTAGATGAAGATAGATCTCCAAGCGAAGCTCCAAGCTTCGAAGGTGAGTCTCAAATGCTATGACACTCAGTCTGACCCGAGCATAAAGCAAAACACAAAACACTTGAGTCAGGATTAACATTCTTATACCAGTAAATTCAACTCAAGTGAAATGTCAACTGAAATACAAAATAACTTAAAGAATGTTTGGGATTCCCATCCTTTAAGATTCCATTAAACTAACTACATACATAGTACAATACACTACACATATAATGTTTATTAAAAAATAAACTATTAAAATAGAGTTAAGGAGTTACCCATATCTCCCTTAACACATTTTTATATATTCTCATAGTCTATATAGATACTGTAAGCTCTACCAAACCGGTGGGATACTCAGGGAGCACTCCATAGGTACGGTACAAAACAAGCTCGTAGAGGGCGTGATAGGGCATGTGACAAGGCACACGAGGCAATGCCAGTGTAGGATTCTATCGTTTGCACTCTACCGTAAAAGTTGGTTCTTTGAGTTTGGTTAGAGTTTTTATGTAACGACCTGCCATTTCGAACCATTTAAATCGACAATCAACCACATGTCAGACTCGACTTGCTCAAAACAACAGATTGTTAATTTATATTTGGAAAAATTTAGCATATACAGTAAATACATCAATCAAAAAATCACAGACACAGAGTAATACAACAATAAGCAGCAAAATGGATAAATAGTAGTTCATGGTGCTACTATATAAACAACAGAGTTGGAAATAAAATACAACAGAAACATCAAATACAACAGAATCTCTAATACATAAACAAAATGAGAAATCTGGACAAACAACTGGAAAAAATTGAAATAACCGAATAGCTGAGTAGATGAAGATATATCTCCGAGCGAAACTCCAAGTTCCAAAGGTGAGTCTCAAATGTTGTGATTTTTAACTAATAGTGAACTTGCAGTGTGAGAATATAAATAGCATAAAAATGACATCATACAGACGATAAGCATATATACTCATAATTAGCAATTTAAATATAATATATATATATTAACGGGTTATTGGTGTCAATATTGTCAATTAACATCGGTGAACTAATGCAAATAATAACAGATCGTATTTAATAATTAAATAACTGACAATTTAAATTTTACAATATATTTCAATCATCATTTCATGTGAAATCAACTTACTAAATATAAGAATGTTAAAGGTGAGTGATCCCTCACCTTTCGAGGCTAGAAAAATTAGACAACATGACAAGCTACGAATCGAATCACGAACTCGACGATCGACCAATCCAAACGATAATCCCAAAGCAAAGCAAGGTGGACTCGAGATCGATGAAAACAAAATATATAATTATTTTTAAAATCTAAAATTTACTCGCATATATAAAATAAAATCTTTGTATTATAGTTTAAAAATCAATATTCAATTTAAAACACATATTTAAAATAGAAATCTTTATATTATATTTTTAAATTTTTTTAAAGTCAATATTTATTAAAATACATATAATAAAATAACATATCTATATTTATATTTTTAAAAATCAATATATAGAAATCTATATTCTATATAAAACTCATATTAAAATAAACCTTTATGTATTATATTATTAAAATCAATTTTTAATTCAAAACACATAAAATAGAAAACTTGGCTACACTTGATGTTGTGCTTGTACATCATGCACCAACAAATGCCATAATCCTTGTCCCAGAACATGGAACACAAATTCCAAGCAAATAAATTGGCGGCTGCTTGGTTGATGAGTATAGCCGATGGGTCGTAGCAGTGGAAAGCTTACGGAAAATGGAGGAAGGACGGGTCGGCTTGGGGTCGAGGAAGGACAGTGAGAGGGAGGGTGGCTTTTGGATGGGAAAAGGTGGTGGAAGATGCAAGGAGATGGACGATGTCAGGTGAGGCTATGGTCGCGAGAGAGAGGGGTTGCCAGTTGTTAGTGGTGGCTGTCTTTTGCAATGGAAAGAGTAGCAATGCAGGCGGATCTGGTTGGGTCAGTAGCGGAGGCTGAGCAAGGTTCGAGCAAAGCAGTAGAGAAGGCAGAAGGTTGCGGGTGGTTGCGGGCGCTAGGTTGAAGAGGTAAAGGCCATGGCTCGATGGGTTGCTTTAGGCTGTTGGTAGGGTCTTGGCAAGGGGTCTAGGTGGTGAGCGTGTTGGTGGGTACGGTGGTCGACACTAATGTGGGCGAACTGTTAGATTGTGGTGGAGAGGATAGGTAAAAGGCGGAGGCGGTTGCGAATAAAGGTAACGATGGGTTTCGAAATGGGATGGATGAAAGTGAAGAGGCCGAACTGCTGTGGCATGGGAGAACGAGCACTAACATGGAGATAGAAAAGTTTCAGATAAAACTTTGTACCCAACATAAATTTATATATAAATTTCTTATATTTTGAGATAGATGAAGATGGAGGAGACATAACAAAGAGAAAGGCAGAGCAATATTATATTGAAATGGAACCCAGAGCAAATAGAACGAACTAGAAGTTATATGTTGAATATAGGGAATAGCTATAGTCAAAGCTGAAAAGCTGAATTTACGGAAATAATAATGATAGTGGCCATTCATTATCTCACGGCTGGCCAAATGAAAGGACGTAGGAACCCACAAGTTTAGAATTGGGTACTGATATGGCGAGCCGTCTCGCAGATTTCGCCACGTACCGGACGTCGAATCGCAGGAATGAATATACTTCGAAGATCAGCAGGACGAGACGAACAGAATGATACAAAGATATTAGAGATACGAGTATCCTATCAAAAGTCGATATTTGCTGCCAAAATGATGCTCAAACGTCGAAAATGAGGTAAACGGGATTAGGACAGTCCAAATTTGATGAAACAAAATGTGAGGACTCACCCAGAAAATGATTTAAAATTTTATTATATAAAAATGTTTAGATTTCAAAAATATTTAATTTCCATTATAAATTGAAATTGAAAATTTTGCAATAAAAAACTTTCATAATTTCAAATGAAAATCTGACATGCTACATTTAAATAAACTTATTCCAAATATCTAATTTTCATTTCTAAAATTTTATTATATATTTTCATGAATATTTAGTTAGTTACATTATTTAAAATCGTTAAAACTCCCGGGTCGTCACATTTTGTCAAGCCGAGTTTAGATGTAAGTTTTCATTTATTTTATTGATTTTATCATATATTAATTAAATACTGCAGTAAAAAATCAATATAATTTGTGTTTTGTGTTAACATATTGGGATATCACGCATAAGCATTCATGGTATCAAGTTTGTTATTTCATGTATTTATTACCATCTTAACATTTATATAATGAGAATTTAGTAAAACCGCTCTAACGACTTTGCTTGATCATTTTATCACTAGTAGAAGAAGATGGAATAACTAAGTTCAATTGAGAATTGATTCTTTTAGCGATAATGTTCCTAGCATTTTTACAGGTCATTTTGCTTTTTATATTGCATATTACTTATCAAATTGGATTATGGTTCACTAAATGGGATGAGTTTTATTGTACAAGTACATATCACATGTATGAAGTTAGTACCATAGTGAACTATAATCAATTCAAAGTCAGAATCTCTTGCCAGAATGGCACGGTTAATAATAAATGTTATTATTGAATCAAAAACTTTATTTTCGAATAAATAGAGTAGCATGTGGATAATATTGGAATTTTGACCAATACAAAATTCCACATATCCTAAAGTGATATAGTTATAACGAAGAGAACGTGTATAAATTATTGTCATCAAATGTACCGCTTAAGAAAATGTGAAATTGGATTTTACCGAAAAGACCTATAAGCGATGAATTTGTTCAAACTATCACACCACTAGCTAAGTTGATGTGTGTACGATAATATTTTAATTGTTAAGTGTTGATCGTTGACAGAAATCACACCTCCGAGCCTTACAACCGCATTTATGATTCTCTGAAAAACCACTCAATTTAATTAGTTGATAAAATGTTATGAACTAATTAAATTAATTAATATCTAAGAAATATTAATTATTGATTTATTTGATGTTTTGAGTGCTGTGAGTAATTATTTGATGTATATAGAAAATTCATATATGCGAGTGTCGATATAGAATATTGGTATATATTTAAACATGTTTTAAATAGAGATAATTACTTAAATGAGCTTGGGATTTTTCTTGTCTATTAAAGGAACAAGGTGTGACTGGCCATAGGAGGTAAAGGAGAAGGTATCAAGGAGACGAATGTGAAAGGTTTCTCCACAAAATCAAATCTTCCACATTAATTTCATTTTGTTTTTTTTTGCTCTCCTTCCAATTCTCTTCAATGGCTGACCACGCCCTTATTCATCCACTCTCTATGATTGAAACTTTACCCAAAAATAAAATCAAACAAAATAAAATCAAAGGTAGATCCTTCAATCACTGTAACATCAAATGGCGATTAATACTACAAGGAATACAGTGATTTCCGACGGCTACGAGCCATCGGGGCCGTCGGGAGCCGTTGGAAATGTTGTCGGTATAGAGCACACGACTTTTGTTTTTTGAACAGAAACGACGATGCTTTTTCGACGGCTTCCAACGGTTGTTTTGACGGGAATTTCGACGGCCTTTCCGACCCAAAATTGTTCGAGCTTCTGCGCACGTGCTTGCATAAATCTTTCCTGCAACGCAAAATTAAATACAATTAATACTACATGACATTATTATAATATTTTATAGCTAATTAATTAAAATGATCATTATTAATAATTTATAACTTAAAATATACTTACATGTGAGGCGTATGCTTTATCATCCTCATGTCAGGCATACGTCACTGATCTCTCGTCGTCAGTCTGCCTAATGGCATGAGTGTACAAATACGTCCATATACGAAACAGGAGCTCCACGCACTCCTTCTTGCAATAAATGATGTATATTATTGTTGTTCATACTAATTTATACAAAAATGTAATAACTGTTCATAATTGCAATTAATCAATTTACTAGGTCCTCGCGATGATGCTGAAATGATTTCGAGCCACCACGGTGTGTGACTAGATTTTTCTTCATGTTTGCCGAGTTCATGTCCGACTCCGCCTGCAAATTAAAAATTAAGATTATATTTTACAAATACAAATTATGCATTTTCTACCAAATAAAATATGGTGATATCTGATATACTTGCCCTGAATTCATTGCTTCTCCACCATGCGATCCAAGCATGCCATATGCTGGCGCCGATCTAGGTTGGCTTCTTCCCAGATTTTCTGATGGTAGACATCGTATCCCGGTAATTCTTTGCAACATTAGAGTTCCAGTGACGCTGGCAAAGAGAAACATCCTCTTCTTGCTGGTCTACCGCCCTCTGCGTGTTGAAAATATATAAATTATACATTTATACTTAGTCGGCAAATTGTAAAATGATTATATATAATGATATATAAATTTACACTTACCAGGAAGTCCTGCCAGATGCTCTCCCGTATGTTCTCTAGGAATCTATGATGACCCACATTTTGAAAGGCTGAAATCGACAATAATCCACACATGCCAAACTTAAACAATCCTTAACGTAGATAATCAATGGGGTTAATTAAGAAAAATAAGAAAAGAAGAAGAAAACAAACACAGAGTTTCACAGCAAAACAATAAAATATAATAATCAAATAAACAATTCATGAAGCTGTTTACCAAATAATATACTAGTGTTTACTAAAACCGTCTCTTAAGGATCCGTTAAACTATTTATATATACTAGTGTACGCTATAATAGATAATGTATATCAGTAAAATAAATATCAAAATAGCGTTAAGGCATTACATTATCTCCCTTAACATATTTTTATTGTATGTATTCTATGCAGGTCCTGTAACATAACCAGTAAAGTCGGTAGCCAATGAGTCCCCTATAGTTATAGTACTAAACAAAGTCGTAATAGGCTCATATAAGAATAAATATGATAAGACACGTGAGGCAATGCCCAAGGTAGGATTCTACTAGTTCACCCTTTCTGGCTGGTCGTAACCCATTCGCGACAATCAATTCAAACGGAAAAGGTGCACCCATGGAATATGAAATCAAAATAGTAATACGAGGGATCAACATCGCTAGAGGTAGCTAACCTCATTAGAAAGACATAGGCTCCTGTTTTAGTCATTTTAATTATGACATGAGTGTCAAAGCTATCCATCATCGTTCTCTTACTTCATTCCAGTAAACATTTGCCAATGCAACCATTACATTCTAGATATC
Source organism: Allium cepa (assembly GCA_030765085.1). NCBI lineage: Eukaryota > Viridiplantae > Streptophyta > Magnoliopsida > Asparagales > Amaryllidaceae > Allium > Allium cepa. Next base: position 860,848,788 of record CM060940.1, read on the forward strand.
ATCCACCACGTACATGTTTGTCAAAGTGGTTCCAATGTTGACAGAGAGTATGCCAATAAGAGGCCCCGGTCTCGTTTACAACCAAACTTTGTTTTACACACCGGTTGGTTCTTTTATATTTCGAAAACAATTCGTACTTGATAGAAAAATATCATATTCTTTTCAAAATCAAATCCATTTTGAAATTACCATATTCGCTTCATAATCATATTTTACTTCAAAATGTCAATTCGGTTCGATATATTGATTACACTTAAAAATTTGATTCAAATAATAATTTAGGTCATAACTTCACTCAAACCCAATTCACATTTAAATCCAAGGTTTAAATATAAACATTTCACCCTTCTGACCAGTTTGAATTTTAGAAAATAGTTAAATAGTTTTAAAATAGTTAAATAGTTAAAATAGTTTAACAGAAAATAGTTTGAGTAACAGAAATGGTTTATATAATGAAATAGTTTGGAAAATCTAAATAATTTTAATATTTAAAGAATATAGATTTTAATTCGTTATACTAAAATAATTCATTTGAAAATAGTTTCAAAGTCAAACCCATTCAATTCCAAATTTCCCAATTTAAATCAATTACAATTTCCATTTCGATTCAATCGATTCAATTCGATTTCAAATCAAATTTTACTTCGATTCCAGTTTCGTTTCAAATAAATTTCACTTTCAACTTAATTTCAATTTCAATTCCAAATTAATTTCAAATTCCAATTCCAAATTAACTTCAATTCCAATTCCAAATTAATTTCAACTAAATTCTCAAATTTAAACCATTTCGATTTATATCAATTCCGAGTTCGATTTTTAAAATATCGATTCAAAATACTTAAATCAAATTTACGTTCAATATCCCAACTAAAAATCCAAATATTCAAATATAATTCAATCTGAGCTCCATTTTGAAATATTGTTTTATATCTCTTTTTCTTAGCAATATTCAAAGTTCAAATAAAAGTCAAATCTTTTAAAACAAATCAATTTTAGAAATTCAAATCATATTTCAATTATAACTTCAAAATATCACTTCGATTATTTAAAAAAAAAATTACCATTTAAATTTCAACATTTTGAGCTCCAGTTTGAAAATAGTTCAATTTCCATAAATTCGATTTTATTTCCTAAAATCAAAAATCAATTTAGATAATTTCAAACTAAAATTTTAAAATTATTTAATTTAACCAACCTGGTGTCCGCACATGATTTTCTATCCTAGGGCCAAGTCATTTAATTATATTAATTTAATTCCAAGGATGGATATATATCATTTCAATCCATATAAATGTCATGGGTATATATAATTTTAACCTATTTCTTAATTTATTCGAAATAATTCAAATAACAATTTTACATACTGTAAATAATAAACAGGATGATAACATGATATATCAAAATAAATAAACATCCAAATCATCCAAAACATCAATCAATTTTCGTGCATCACAACCAACATCCAAACAGTCAATAATCACAACAATTTGCCAATTATCAATAATCGGGAGTTTTTACCAACAGTTTAATTTCTAATTCAATTTAACCGTTGATTCAAATTCTATCAATTAATTGAGATGTCAATTTAAATGTCAATTAATTTATCAAACAACTATCAATAAATTTGAATCAATTCACGATTAAGATTTAACTAATCATAAAAAGAATTATTTCAGTCAATTGTGAGCGTATAAACACTCACCTTTTTATTCTTTTAACCCAAGAGAGGCTGCCGAATGAATTTAGCCCAAGCAGTTGTTGAAGACTACAGATGCCTCAAAATTACTTAAATATCTTCTGCTCAATCATCATCAAAAATCTGGAGATATTTTTCTGGTTGCCTCTATAACACATTTTCTAAAGGAGAAATCTTTTGTCGAATCTTCATTCCTCTTGAGAATATCTGGTGACTGTTTATTTCTTCAAAATTCCAATTTTGATAGATTGTAGAGCTAAACTCCAATGAATACTTTCCACCCTTTATATGTATAGCGCCATCCATGTTGTCACGAACTGTAACGACTCGTAAATTTTTAATAATTAAAATTGTTAATTTAATAAGATTTTTGAAATTTAATATTGATGTAAATGAAAAATTTGTGAATTATTAATAAAGTTGTGATATAATAATGAAAATAACTAAGAGGAAACATAACAGGGTTAATTAAAGTTAATATTTAATGAATTTGAATGAAGCTCCAACTAAATAAAATAATTTAAATGTTATGACTTAGTTATAATGGGAATATAAGTAAAACAAGTGTAATTATTGAATTAATGAAAACAATTCTGTGTTACTGGTAAGAAATAAACTTCTAAATGTAAGAAAAGTAAATTAAATTGGAATTATTGTAAATTTAATTTTATAATTTCTGAATGTAATAAAAATGAAATTTAACGCTGAAATTGATGAATGAATCAACGTTAAATGGACATCTATATTTCTTTAAATCATTGTAAATGATTAAGAAATTAAAAAATGTTGAAAGTTCTATTAACTTTAAATGGGGAATCAATTAGAATTAGATGAACTTTAATATTACATTAGCAAGTTTAAGACAATAATGGAGACTGTGAATGTAACAAAATGAATAAGAAATGCTAATTTTATTCATAAAATAATAGTTGATGTAATAAAAGAATGGAACCAAGATGAAATGATTAATTTAATTTAAAATCTTAATTTGTGTGTGCATTAATTTATAATGGGATATAAATGGTAAATTAATAATTTAAAATGTTGACATCATATTTAAGATGGTAAATTTATAATTGATTCATAATAAGAAAAAAAAAGGAAAAATTCAAATGAATGGATTTATTGGGATGTCAATTGACAATTAATGAATTTATATAAAATAGTAAGCTATAATTGATTGAAATTAGTAAATTGAGGAGTGAATTCAAAGTTATATTAATTGATGAAGCAATACGTAATAAATTGTAAATTGATACAATCAAAGTTAGATTAGCGATTATAATGTTTGTTAACGATAATAAAGTAAGAATAAGACTAAATTAGGCAAATCGGTGATAATCATTAATTGTTTACCCATTTATTTCATATATTGAATTAGATTTAAATCCATTGAAATAAAACGTAATTAAAAACTACGTTAATGGAAATTATGAGAAAATTTGAGAATATTAATGCAATAACTACAAACCAATGTAAATTGCATCCTTTTGATAATAGTAGACTGAATAATAGAATGAAAAGTAATTAAATGAAATTTTTGAAAATTGAATTTACAATTTCTGAATTCAATGAAATTGAGGTAAACACTGAAATGGTTAAATTAATCAACTCTAAATTAACATCTAAATTTGGTTTAATTGGCGTGAATGATTAAGAAATATAAAAGTGATAAAAATTGCCAATTATAGAATTGAAATTTAAAAATTGGATTTAATTAATTAATTATTAATTTATTTAATTGATGTAAAAATAGCCATTTTGGCCACTGACTCGAATTTCGAAGAAACCAGTTTCATCAGATCCGTAACGGTGAACTATTGTAGGATTTCAAGTTTCATAGCGATCGGACTTGTCGTCTAATCGTACGAACGTGAAACGCCTTGATATCAATTTAATTGAAATCAATTGAAATCAATTTGAAATAATTTGATTTTTGGCATTACTTCTCCATACGATGGATTTTGGATGTGAAACCTGTTCCATCGTGTTTAAAATATTTTAAAACATCAATTTTGATATATGGGTTGACCCAATTTCATTCCGGAGTCAGAATGGGCTTTTCGGGCCATTCATCGTTCAACGCGTTTATAAATCGGGTCTATCTATTCTATTTCAACCTTGCCTATAAATACCCTGTTATAAATCCTAGCCTTTCTATTCTCATTTGTCTGTACGTATAATTCAGCTATTCCTCCTCCTCAATGGCAGACAATCAAATTCTAGATCCAATTTCAATTCAAAATCAAGCCAAAATTTCAAACTCCTCAAAAATTCAGAAAAATTATATATCGTATATCTCGACGATACGAATCAACGCTTGGTGTTCATTTGTCGAAATTGTGCTTAAATCAATCGAAAATCGCGGTCAAACCCTCAAATTTTCGAAACCCTAAGCCGATTTGGGACTTTTTGATTTGGGCTCTAATCGATGAAATTGGACTATGGGTTTTGAAGAGTGCAGCATGGGGAGTCGATTGACAGTGGTCTCGTGACCTAAGACTACCGAAGGCAGTCGAATTTGGCAAACTAGGGTTCGAAAACACTAGCTTCTAATTGGTGACGCGCGGCATCTGGGACGGCCAGAGGGGGTGCGCTGGATGGTGGAGGGGAAGACGTGAAGATTGGTGGCTGCGGCTTGTCGAATAGTGGCCCGAGGCAGTCGTGATTCTCGGTCAAAGGGGGAGGCGGGTGAAGCTTGATGGGTTCTCAGTTGCATGTACACCTGGAGAAGAACAGATAATTCGCGTGAAAAGGATGACGTGGTCATATGTTTTGTTTATTATTTTCTTTTATTTAAATTTCGTTTTCAATTGTTCTGATCGCAATAAGTTTTGTATACGAGGTCCGTTTCACGCGCGGTTTCTTCCGCTGCGATCCTATCGAAATTACAGACATTTTGACGCGAGTTTGCACGAATTCTGAAGATGATTGAATTTTGGGTTTAAATTCGATTTAAATTCAAAGGTGAGTGTTTTAACCCACTCACAACTTCTAAAATTTCTTATGTTTTTTAAATTAATTTTTGATGAGATTAGAAATTTATTTATTGCTGTTTGGTATATTTTTATCATCATTCCAATTAAATTAAATTTATTGAATTAAATTATTATTTAGTTTATTATTGCAAATAAACTGCCAGTTAAATTAATTTATTATTGTATACAAACTGCCAGCAATTACCTGTTATTTATTATCTGTTCTATATTAAAGTTATTGTTTGAATTGGATGATGATTGTGATAAATGTTTGATGATTGATATTGGATGAATGGATGTTTTATTTATATTGTTATAAACTGCAAGTTCTTATCCATTTTTATTTCATTCGGGATTGTGGTTTAAAATGATATATAACCATATTTTTATTTTAAATTACGGATTGAAATGATAAATATCTATATCACTTGACCATAGGGTAAAAAATTATATACAGACACCGTGGTCCATATATAAAAATATTTCGAAATGATTTTCTATGGTTTTATAAAGAAATATATGGGTTATATAATTATTGATTTTCGAAGTTATATAAATGTTATTTTAGTAGTGATTTTTAGTTATGTATAAATTTGTTTGAAATATAAAGAGTTAATAATAGAGTTTGATTTTTTTTAAATAATTGTGAGTAAGTATTTAAGTTTTATTTTAATATAGAGTGTATAATGATTTAAATAAATTGGAGATTTAACTGAAATTAAATTTATGTAAGAATTTAACTCTAGATGTGAAATTTATTAAATTGGAAAATTTTAAAAGGTATAATTTTTATAACTTGATTTTAGTTTAGAGTGATTTAAATGAATATCAAGTTGATTTAAATGAATATATCAAGTTAAATAAGTTAAAAGAATATCCAGTTAATTGAAGTTTCAAAGTTTTACTTAAATTATATTGGATTTATTTAGTTAACATTTCAAATCTAAATAATAGTAATTAAATTTGATATATATGGAATTATCAAAGAATTAGTTATGAAATGGTGGAATATTTAAAGCTTTGAAATATATGGAAATTGAAATGGTTTATTTGGGGGTCCAAATCTGTTTTTGGAATTGATTTGTGAAATTAAAGAAGCTATTTTATTTTATAAAGTAATTTAATATTTAAACCATTTAAGTATTGGAAGTTATGTTTCAAAGTTATGGGTTTCAAGGTATTATGATTAGAAAGTGCTATAATTTTTAGAAAAGGATATATTTGAAATAAAATTGATATTATCTTGATTTGGGTTTTATAAAAATGATATCATATTGATTTGGTTTTTAAAACGAAATGATATCGTATTTATATGGTTTTGAAATGGATATTTTATTCTGGTTTTAAAAGTATAAATTATTTTGAAAGACCGCGGTGTTATAATAACGTTTGGTTGTTAAAGAGACCGGGATCGGAAGTTGTCATACTCTCTACCAACTCCGAAAACCACTTTAACAACTGTGTATGCGGTGGAGATTCCACAATGAAGTAGGATGGTGGCGATGTTTCCTTTGAGGTAAATACGTGGACCTGACTCCCGTGAGTTGGCATAAGGTGGCTAAAACAGGAGCAATTGACGGGCTAATGAGGTCATTCCTCTGATCGGACACATTCCTTCGCTATTATATTCTAACTTGGAGATTTATTTGGTGGCCACTTTTGATTCTTTTGATTTGGGGGTGTGGCTCGAGGTGGGCGGTAGTAGCTGCTACGCGTTACCACCGGTTCGGAAGTGTAATTGGTATATCTACCCTGGCATTGCCTAGTTGTGCTGTGTCAACTACCCTAGCGCGCCTTGTACGAGTCTGATTTGTGTCGTACCTATGGAGTATCCTCTGGTAGCCTCCCGATCAGGAGGTATTACGGTATTGTATAGACTATTGGCATTATTACGTGTTAAGGGAAATATTGGGTCACTTCTTAACGCTATTTAAAAGTAAGTTAATTTTACTATAGACATTATTATAATAGCGAAATATTACTGCATAGTAAATAGTTTAACGGATCCTTTGATTAACCTTTAATTACTTCCCATTAAATAATTTACCTTATATTAATTATATCCAGTAATTTATCCATCAATTACTTCACTAAGTAATTACACTTATCAATTTCATTAGGTAATCATTCCTAATTAATTACCAAAATCCTTTGATTATTTACACCAAGTAATTAATCCTTAATTACTTCTACCAAGTAATTATTCTTTAATTACTTCTCATTAAGTAATTCTCTTTAATTAATTACATCCAATAATACATTAAATTACTTAAAGTAATTTTACTTATCAATCTCATTAAGTAATTATACTTAAACAACCATCAAGATTATCTTTAATTAGTCAATCAATTAATTAGCTTAAATTAATCACATTCATTTGACTAATTACAATTGAGTAATTCTCAATTACCCTTTAACAAATTAATTAATCTTTAATTATCAATTAATCAATCCTTAATTACAAATTGATTAATTTCTAATTACTTAATTAATCAGTCACTAATTACAACCTAATTACTTAATTAATTTATTACTGATCATTAAATAATTACTAAATTAATTAATCACTAATTATTAATTAATTATCTCTAATTATCTAATTAATAATTCTTAATTACAAATTAATTAACATCTTAATTAATTTATAACCCTTAACAATTAACTAATTGATTACTTAATCAATAATTAATATAATTAATAACACTTTAATTACTTTATTTAATTATCAAAATCTTAATTACCTTTAAGATAAATCAACATTTTTGTTAGTTACTTAATCATATTATTTAAAAACATTTAACCTTTAATTATCACTTAATTATTTTATAACAATTAAGTTTAAAATATCTTAAATTCTAACTTAACAAACTTAAATTAACAAACATATAATTTCTTAATTAAAGGTTTAGGAAACATTTATAAAGGAAAATATTTTATTTAAGATAAGTTTAAAACAATTTTCATTTCAAAACTTACTTAAAAACTTCTAAAAATATTATTAAAACTTGCATATCATCTACTTCGGGTTAAACCTGAACCTTACTCGAGACTGGCTTCGAGTTTCCCCCTTCTTCTTTTATCTTTTATTTGTTTCTTACTTTTTGTTAATTTAAAAAGAAACTGCTGTTACACAACTCAACGAACACGAGCAAAAACTCGAGCCTGACCCTCACTATCTCGAGTACCACTTCGAGACAATCTCAACCCAACACCCAGACACGATCAACGTTGTCGTGCGCATGTACCATCGCCAGAATTGCCTCCGACCTCTGATGATCCTTCCAACACATCACTCTTCATTGCTGCAACTAACATCGACCATCAAAACACAAACGCAATTACATGAACAAGATTGAGCTGATCCAGTAGTCCTGAATCCAGAAACCCAAACCTGGAACTGCCATGACCAACCATCGTCGATCATCGGAAGTCTTGAGACTCCAGTCACACGTTCCCCGATCATCCACGCTGCTTTCCCCCAAGACTCGCACCACTCGATCACACGAAGATAATGCTTCGCCCCCTTTTCCAAACTCGACTGAAATTAGGTTTAAAACCTAAATCGCCTCCTTAACGTCGCCTCGATGCGCTGGAACACCTCCACTTATTTTTCCTAAACTCACCGTAAGCCCATCCACCTCCAGTAGGAATCCCGATATCTCACTATTCCTTGATCGCCAGAGGTAGCCTCAAAGCCAAAATCTAGTCATATCCATAATGCTTACTCAATACATTATTAAAAATTGTGATATCAGTTTTAAAAATCCTAACTTACTAAGCAGATTCAAATTGTAAACCTGAAACAGCAATTTGCAAAGTTTGATTTTTACATGATTTAAAGAATTCCACCGTCTTTCCATTTTCCCAGATAAATTTTCAAATGTTTTACTTAAATTCATTTTTAAGTTTTAAATTTATGACTAAACAAACATTTATTGTTTGTAAACTAAGTCATTACAGAGATCAGAGGAAGAGAGAATGGAATTTGAACTAAATTTAAACTCTGTAATATGAATACAGAGAAGAACATGAATTCAATCAGACATGCACATATGAATGCATTCATATATACAGATTCTACACTTGTGTATACACATGCAGGCATCATTATCATAGAGATTTCACAAGCAACAATCAATCATCTAGTTAAACTTTTAATTTAAATGTTTACTCACCTGCATATGCTTTGAACAGAGAAGAAATTTTACTTTTGAAAAAACTGGAAGTTGCTCTTGGGTTGTTGATCAATAGTTATGATCTGAAAATCTTTTGATTTCAGATTTAAGCTTACTTGAAACAGATCTATAGCTTGCCTCAGGTTTGAAATAATTTGAAGTATTGATTGTTGTTTTGATTTCTTCTTTGGTTTTGATTTCAAAAAGGAAAAGTTGAGGAAAAAGAAAATGTTTGACCTGTACACAGCTTTCCATCAAAATAATTCATATTTTTTTAGAAAGAAAATCAATGCTTGCCACTTGTTATTTCACTCTATATAAAGCTTACAAATGTTATTACATGCTTGCAATTGTCTTACAAATGTCAAATGTAATATTTAAATTTTGTTCTTATGTTTTTATTATTAACATGTATTTTATGAATTTTGCATATATACAAATTATACTTAGAAATTTCAATATTATAAAGTTTTTTTTTTGCATATATCTATTAATATAAATTCATTAATTTCATAATTAGGTTTATCATTTAGATTCAACACTTATTATAATTCCAAGTCCATTTATACACATCCAGATATTTATAATTATCTGAAGTTTATTTATCTAACTAAATTAGTTTAGTATCTCAAAGGTGAAAACCAGTTAAAATATCCAATTTTCAGATGTCCAAAAATCCAGGTTATCACGTAATCAATTGACTTGCAATTATTATAAGAAACCGATGAATTTTTTCCCTCAATGTCCCAAGCTCGAAGGATGAAGAAAATACCTAAAGCAATCTTCAGTGTCTACTACATTGACATCAAATACAAAGAGTGATACCGATGTGTTTATAACTTCTGGCTCTCTGGGAAGAGTAACTTACGGATTATCGATTCTAGCACATCTAATCATATGACACATGTATGAACTACTTCTCTACATATCATGAGATTGGTGGAGGAGATGTTCTAATGGGAAATGTTGCTTCCTGTCATATGGTTCGCATTGGTAGTGTGAAGACCAGAATGTTTGATGGTGTTATTCGTCGATTACTAATGTTAGACATGTACCTGATTTGAGGAGAAGCTTGATTTTTGTTAGGTCCATTAGTAGATTTGGATTGAATATTGTGGTTAAGGGAGAGAAAATAAAGATACTAAATGATTCTATGATTGCTATGAAAGGTGTGATGGTAGGAAATCTTTATTTATTGAAAGGAACAACTATAGTTGGTGAATCAACTTATATTACCTCTATGGATAGGCCATATTGGTGAGCATAGTTTTGATGGGTTGAGAAAGTGAGGTTTGATTGATGGTAGTCATCACTCAAAGCCGGTGAATGTGTTCTTGGCAAGCAGATGAAGATTTCTTTTGGTACCAGAGTGAATAAGCAAAGACTGTTTTAGAGTATGTTTGGGGGCCCTCCCCTTGCCCATTTTCAGGCAGAGCAAAGTATTTTGTATCATTTAAAGATGATTTCTCTTGTAAATTTGGGTATGCTTTCTACAATCAAAGTGCGAAACCTTTGACAATTTTCGAAAGTGGAAATTTATTTTTGGTAAGTAATCGGGGAAGAAGTTAAAAGTTCTATGTTCTAATAATGGTAGTGAATTCATATCACAGGAATTCATCGATTTTTATGAGTCCAAATACATTAAGAGCAATTACACTACATCCAGTGACCCTTAGTTTACTTGCGTAGCAGAGAGAACTCGTTGTCTCGAATTGGCTGCTAAGCTAAAGAAGGGAATTTGAGCCGAATCTCTATATATGAGGGATTTTCTTGTCAACAGTGCACATTCTACTACCAAGACATGAAGATCTCTGAAGTAATATGAAAAGGATAGCCTATTAGCTATTCATTTCTTAGTGTTTGGATGCCCAGCTTATGTGCATCAGAGCAAAGGCAAGCTAAAACCTAGAGCTCGCAAGTGTATCTTTCTAGGTTATATAAGATGAGTGAAGGGATATAGACTATGGTGTTCTACAAGCAATAAGATTATTATCTGTGGGCATGTGACTTTCGAGAAGATGGCTATGTTGAAGGTGGTGTCTTCCTGATCCTATGATAGTACGAGGACAGATTTAGAACATCAAACACAGGGAAAGTCATCTTTATATTCTTTCCATAGAGGTACATATGGTGTTATCCAGCCTTTTGGCAAGACCGTGACACCAAGGACTTGAGTAGAGATTGAGATAATCCGCTCCAGGAATAAGTTATCTACAGGTTCATGAAGGATACAAGCAAACTTGATTTGAGTCTGGATCGAGCTATAATTAACATTGTATGAAAAGAAAAGCTATGAAAGGAAACATTTCAAATTTCAAGTCAATCGAAGTTGATATGCTCAAGTTATGAATCGATCAAGATCCATGTGGAACATGCCCATTTCGTATCCATCCATCCATATCCATCATTTCGCATCAATCGGGATCGATAAGAAATGAACATGGCTCCCTCACTTAGCATCCATCATTTGTATCCATAAGACTCGAATCTATATCGATGGACTTCAACACTCTTTAGATCTATCACACTTCATTCAACTAGCAGCTGCATGTTTCGTATCGATCATCTACATGATCGATACGAAGAGTAGGGACGGAGATCGATACGAAGGAAGGAGTAGAACATCGATACGAAAAGCAGAGCATCAATTGGATGTGAGGGGAGAAGTCGACCCAAAGGAAGCGATCCTTATGCATGAATATTGGATCTCCACAAAGCACGCATGCCACATCATCGATACGAAGAGGATCGATACGAAATGTATCTATATGAAAGCGTTAGCAAGTCCATGTTTGCAACTTTGATCGATCATATCTCTCAAAGCACAAATCCAAATGCCACGAAATTTTCATAGAAGGTAGCATATCAACTCGAGAGCATCCATGATCGATCGTAGCTCAATTGGAGCATTTCTTGATCGATACAAAATCGGTATGGATTGATAAGGTATCGATCCCAAATTATTCTAGATCGGTTGTGGGGCCCACCTACGCATGAGAAAGGGTATTTCCAGATTCAAAGCAGATATTTCCAACTTTACGCCTCTATATAGCACCTCCATTGCAACTAAAAAAGGACTTTTATGTTGCTACTTTGGTTAAACTCTATTGTAATTCAACTATTGGCCATTGTACTATTATAATTCAGTCGATAATCAGCAATAAACATCAAACCCTTCAAAGTGGACGTAGGCTATAACGCCGAACTACTATAAATTCTTGTCTTCTTTTACTACCGCTCATTTTTCCTGGTGTGAATGTTAGATTAACCTCATTTTCCATTTTATTTCCTCATTATAATCTCTTCAGTTACATCCAATGAGTGTTGTGCCCATTTTTGGTACAAACACTTTGGTGCTTCCACTGAGAAAACTCTGCTTTTTTCTAATTCCGTGGATCCTATGCTGTTGTTGGATTGATAAAATCTAAGGAGGATATCCAGATCTATCTTCCAATGGTTCCTTCTATTCTATTTAGATTGTTCCAGATCTAAGAAGAACCACATTCAACATGGTGCGCACTACTACAACCGCTTCCAGTGCTACTGATCCAGAAGGAGGGGATAGGCAAAATCCCACACATCTGACCACTGCAGGCCAAACATCAGCTGGAGTTCCAGATCCACTTGGTCTAGTTACTAGAGAGGAATTCCAGACCCTTATGCAGGAGCTAACTCAAAGTTGTCAGGAGCTCACTTAACAGATCCGTGCCAACATGGAACTCATAAACCAGCTGAATGAAGAAAGGCGAGGGAGATCTAGAAGGGAGCATGCCTCTTATTCCCTGTCTGAAAGCACGACATCATCTGACTTCAATAATAGATCTACACGTCGTCCACTTGATGGAAACTACGCAGAAGCCTCTGGGCACCTGTATGCTGCGAATCCCGGACAGGCCAAGATAGGCCCTTCCATGGGCATCAAGCTGCACCCTCCTTCCGAAGGGGGACACTTCCTTACCGCACTACTCATGACCACGTAGTTGCTGCTGCTATAGATCTAGATGTCGAGATACAAAACCAACCAAATCTAGCCCCTCATCACCACATCCATGCTCAAGATCCTCACTTTCATGAAGACCGGAAGCCAAGGAGGTATGGAACGGACCGTGGACAGCGACTGGACTGTCCTCATGACATGGAACCCGACTATGCCTTGGCATTGAACATCTTGATGCCTGACATTCCAACCATGATATGCTAGATGACTAGAGAAAGTCAAGGCCTCTCAAATGATGATTGGGGAATTTCTAGAATCCACACCCTATTCACTAATGACATTCTATATGCGGAGCCATCACGTCGATTTAGGATGCCGACCTTGCTAGTGTATGAAGGAAATTCAGATCCCAACTAATATATTCTAAAATATGAATGGCTTATGAATGCCGCCACAGGTGACGATGCAGTTAAGTGTAGAAGCTTCCCAAATTCCTTAGGAGGTAATACGACTATGTAATTCACTTGTCTACCACCCATATCTATTTCATGTTTTGATCAATTGGCTACTAAGTTTGTTAAGTAGTTCCATATGCATGCTACAAGACTGAAGGATGTCAATACCTTATCCAGTGTTACTCAAGCTCCAGAAGAGACTCTTAGGTGCTATTTGGAATGGTTCCATGCTGCTTATGCCGAGGTCAACAATCCCAGTGACCACTCTATTCTGATGGCATTGACGAAAGGGATCGATCCTGATTCTGAATTTAGTGATTGGTTCGCTGGGAAATCCCCTGCCTCGTTGGACCATATCTATGCAAAGGCAGCCCAGTTTTTAAGGAGAGAAGATGCTAGACGGTCTAGGAAGTAGGACATCGCGAGGCCCAGTGGTGAAGGCATCCAAAGTAATGTTGCAGTGAAACGGACCGGGGAAAATTCTAGCAAAATACAGTTGAATATTCAGAATGAACAAAGTCAGTAGAAGGGTGATGGGGGTCAAGGAAATAAGAGAGACCCACATCGTGGGAGACCCAGAGCTCTTGTGTTCGATTAATATACTCCTTTGAACATGTGTTAGAGAATGTTTATCTTCAGACCTATAATACAGGGTGGTATAAGAAGCTAGCTTCGAAACCATCATCCGAGAAATAGATTCAGACCGGGAAGTTCTATAGGTTCCATGATTATTGTGGCCATAACACTAATGAGTGACGTCATTTGCAAGATATTATCGAAAGACTGATCAGAGAGAAAGCTAGAACAATTCGTCCGGGCTCCGTAGAATGGCGGAGCGTGCCCATCTAATCCCAATCAGGGTCAACGCGAGGCTTGGCCTAAAGAACCTACTCGTACTGGCGGGAGGTTAGTGATTAACACTGTGAGTGGTAGTCCTCATCTGGATGATCGTAGCTGGAAGGAAATGGAGTCATATGCTTGTTCGATTAGGCATGTAGACTTCAAACGTTGTAGTAGTATTGATGAAGTGGTCCCGGCAAAGCAACAGAGGACAATGACAGACGACATCGTTTTCAGAAACCGTGATGCTGACAAAGTCGAGGCCCTTACTGTTGATCCTCTAGTTATTTCAGCCCAAATAGGTCCTGCTTGGATGAAGATGATCTTAGTTGACAGCGGAAGTTCTGTAAACATACTTTTCAAGCACACTTATGAACAAATGATGATGGAAGCATAGGAGTTGAAACTGTGCCCGTCATGCATACATGGTTTCAATGGAAGTACAACCATACCAGCTGACGGTGGAATTACATGTTGAGTTAGGTGCTGGAGATCGCTGGAGAGTCCGAATTTGCAGTTTGTTGTGTCAGACATACATTCCCCTTACAATGCTTTTTTGGGCCGACCGGCCCACGTAGATTTCAGGGCAGCAATTTCCCTTTGATGTTTGACTCTGATGCTTCCCACTGATAATGGATTCAGAGTGATACATGGTGATCAGGAGGCTAGACGCGCCTGTTATGTTTTAGAACTATAGGATGCGCAGCGAAAAGAGAAAGGTAAAGGCGTGAAGGAATCTCTTTGCGTCCATCTTTCGAAAAATTGACAACTAACGCCTCGGCCTAGGCTCGGGCGCCACAACCAGTTTCTTAAGGACCTTGATCCTAGAGACACTAATGATGAGGAGGAAGTCAATGAACACTAGGCTTCTCGGAGGAAGTTGACGATTGATGTTTCGATCCATGATGATGATGATTCCAGAATGTTAATGGTCGGATCTCAACTACCTCCGAGATGAGACTGGAATTGGTTGATTTTCTCTAGGCTTATGGCTTTATTCTTGACGCTTTATACCCGAAGTGGGCATCAAATCTAGTGCTTGTCAGAAAGTTGAATGAAAAATGGTGGACGTATGTGGACTACTCAGATATGAACAAAGCCTGCCCTAAAGAAAATTTCCCACTTCCCATAATCGATCAACTGGTGGATTCAACAACCGGACATAAGCTCTTATCTTTCATGGATGCGTACTCTAGCTACAATCAAATCCCGATGCACCTTCACAACTAGGAACATACTAGCTTCATCACCGATCTAGGACTTTGCTGCTACAAAGTGATGTCATTTGGACTCAAAAATGTCGGAGCAACTTATCTGAGGCTCTTGAACCGAATGTTCACAAACTAGATCGGAAAAAACTATAAAGGTATACGTGGACAATATGCTCGTGACTTCGCAACAATCCAACGACCACGTCAGTGATTTGGAGACGATGTTCAACATTCTTGGATAGTACAGAATGAAGCTTAATCCGTTGAAGTGTCATTTCAGAGTCGCATTAGGAAAGTTCCTTGGGTTTATTATCAATGCCAGAGAAATTGAAGCCAATCCTAAAAAGATCTGGGAGATTCGGAATCTTGAAACTTCCAAAACCATAAAGCAGGTATAGAGCCTCAATGGAAAGGTGACAGCCTTAAGCAGATTCATTTCCAGATCTACGGACGAGTGCATTCCCTTCTTTAATCTGATCAAAAAAGGAAAACGGAATTTCGAGTGGACAGAGGAGTGTGAGGACGCATTATGGGAACTAGTTCAACATCTGGCAACACCTCCTATCTAGTCGAAGCCAGTTGATCACGAGAGATTGTGTCTATCTGGCGGTTTCGGCAAATGCAATCACGGCTGCACTAATTTGAGAAGAGGACCGAATTCAATGACCGGTTTATTATATCAGCAAAGGATTAGTAGGGGCAGAAAGAAACTACCGAAAGGTATAGAAGTTGGCTTATTGTTTTGTTATAGCCGCAAGGAAGCTCAGCCTATATTTCTAGGCTCATCCGATCACTGTTTACACTGACCAACCATTATGGTAGATCCTGACATGACCTGAAACGTCTGGTAGATTGCTTAAGTGGAACATCGAGCTGAGTCAAATTGATATCACGCATTCATTGCTGAATTCACCATACCGGATGATTTTCCCGAAGCTAGTGAATCTCCCAAGTGTACATGGAAGCTATACACCGATGGTGCATCAAACGACCGATGCACAGGTGCTATGGTGGTACTTGAAACCCTATAAGGTTGATCCATGTACTATGCTTTGAAGTTTGACTTCTGCATGACCAACAACAAAGTTGAGTATGAAGCTTTTCTTGCTGGACTAAGGCTTACCAAATATCTAGGAGTCATTGCTGTGGAGATTTACTGTGATTCACAACTGGTGGTATGCCATGTTCGAGGACAGTATCAACCTAGAGACCGAAGATTGGCCACATACCTAAGTTAGGTTCAGGAAGTATTGAATCAGTTAAACTATTATGCTATCCACTACATACCCTTAGAGTAGAATCAAAAAGCCGATTCTTTAGCAAAACCGACCAGCACTGGTGAAGCACAACGGATGGGACTCGTCACCGTAGAGACGCTTACTGCTCCAGGTATCGATCAGATGGAGATAGAATGGGTGCGCGAGGCAACACCCGAGAAGGAGTCATGGATGACTCCAGTTAGAAACTATCTTGAGCACAAAGCATTACCTAAACGTAGGAATGAGTAAAGACAAGTTCTTTGAAAGGCTTCACGATTCGTTATCCAGAATGGAGTCCTGTATAGGTGAGGATACTCTGTTCCTTTACTCCGTTGTATCGCCCACAATGAGATTAAATGAATGTTGTGTGATATGCATGAGGGAGTGCGGCGACCACACTGGGGGGCAAGACCTTGTGAAAAAAACTCAAATATGGATATTACTGGCCAACCGTAAACCGAGATGCATCGGATTATGCTAAAAGATGTGACAGGTGCCAGAAACATGCTAGAATTCCAAGAGCCCCGCCAACCGAAATTACTTAAATGGTCAGCCCATGGACTTTTGCCACATGGGGCATTAATATAATAGGGTCTTTGCCTCTAGCCAAAGGTGGTGCGAAGTACGCTATCGTTGCAGTTAACTACTTTACCAAATGGGTAAAAGATGAACCCCTTGCTACTATCACGACGAAGAAAGTAATAACTTTGTTGCGCACAACATCATCTGTCGCTTTGGCCTCCCACGAACAATTGTAACTGATAACGGAGCTCAATTCGATAGTGTCGAATTCAAAGATTTCTATCGATTCTACCTCATCTAGGAGAAGTTCTTAGTAGTAGCTCACCCTTAAGCGAGTGGAAAAGTCGAAGATGTCAACAAAGTCATCAAGTCCATTTTGAAGAAACGATTGGAGAAGGCTTGAGGTAAGTGGATCGATGAGCTCCTCATGGCCTTACAGGCCTATCGAACTACCCATAAGTCCATGGCCGGCCATACTCTATTTGCACTTTCCTATGGCTCTGAAGTCATTATTCTAGTTGAGCTAGAGGCTGTGTAGTTAAAGCGCTCAGCAGATTCAATGCGGCGGAGGTGCAAAAAGTCATAGCAAGGATGCATCGAGGATATAGCGGGATATAGCAGATAACTCTAAAATAGCATATAAACTCATACTTAATGTTTTTGCAAATATATAAATGGTAATTAAATGAAAAATTAATATTCAATTGCATTATAATTAATATATAAATAATTTTAAATAAAAACATGTGCGAATATACTGACTAAACGTAAAACTATTATATAATATAATTGAATTTAGTAGAATATTATGGTATTTTCATTTCTGAAAATATATTAAAAATTAAATTAAATAAATTAATTTCACAATTTTATAATGTATAAATTTCATTTTTCAATTCATTTCTTTTAAAGAAGATATAGTAGAAATAACGGAATAAGCGGCAATAATAAGATATAGCGGAAATAGCGGCGCTTAAAGTGGAAAGGCCATATTTGGGGATATATAAAAAAATCATAGTGGTAGAAATCCACCATGAGATATAGCAGGGTTATAGCAGAGTAATAGCGGGGCATTAACTGCATAGGCTAGAGGTACCTTCTCACCATGTGACCTATTATGATCCAAAGTCGAACGCCATCCTACTCGCAAAATCTTTGGATTTACTAGATGAGAGGCGTGAAGAGGCTGATTTAAGAATAGCCGCACATCGCAATCGAGTCGCTCAATTATACAACGCTAAGGTTCGGCCCAGAACCTTCGAAATTGGCGATCTCGTGCTTAAGCGAATTTATCTGGTCCCTTCACATATGAAGCCAACATGGAAGGGATCATATGTCATTGAGCGGAGAGTTGGAAACGGCACATTCAAGCTATCGACTGTTGATGGACTCACTCTACCGAGGGCATGGAACAGCGAGAGTCTTCGCCGCTATTACGTATAATTGGCTTTCCTTCATTTAATCTGCTTTCCTTTTGAAGTTTGTTTATGCAATTTTAGAATTTGTACTTGTAATAGGGCAACTGACTTTGCCACAATTTCCTTTTCCAACAATAAAGCGCAGACTCATCAAGCCAGACTAGCAGTTCTTGAAGTGAATCGTGCGACAATCACGATATATGAAGAGCTAAGTTCCATCTTATAGTGGGACTCATTCAAATAGAGAGTGATCATGATCCGACTAGTCACTCGCTAAATAAAACCCCGAGCTCGAGGGAAAGCAATAAAGTAAAGAAGGATTGAAACATGATGATCCTCCAATGAACTCCAGCTCTTAGAGTGCAAGCTGAAGTGCAAACTCTAAAATCCAGAATTGAGGAGGATGGATCTGTCCATCCACGACCTCGCCTCAATCCGGGCTCGAGGAGGTTGGGTCCATCCATCCATGACCCTGCCTCTTTCCAGGATCGAGGAGGATGGATCCGTCCATCCATGAGCTCGCCTCAATCCAAGATCGAGGAGGTTGGGTCCGTCCATCCCCGACCTTGCCTCTTTCCAGGCTCAAGGAGGGTGGACCAGTCCATCCACGATCTCGCCTCAATCAAGGCTCAAGGAAGATGGGTTCGTCCATCCACGACGTCACTTCTTTCCAGGCTCGAGGAGGGTGGACCCGTCCACCCACGACCTCGCCCTCTTTTTTCAAGCTCGAAGAAGATGGATTCTTCCGTCTAAGACTTTGCTTACTAGATCAAAAAGTAAGTGATCTGACCATCCACGACCTTGACCGAATCCTTATTCCCAGAGCATGAATAAGATCCAAATTCTTAAACAGATGTGATCGACCGTCTATCAACTGACTGTAGATTCTCGGAGTGTGAACTAGAATATAAACATTAAACGGGTATGACCAACCGCCTGTAAAATAACTTATGTCCCCGGGTGGATATAATTCTAAACATTAAGCAGGCTTGACCGATCGTCGACATGCAAGTCTAATCCCCAGAGTGTAAATGCAAATACTAGCAAGCGAGCAAGTGTGATCTGACCGCTCAAACTCGTGTCACTTTAACTTTGTTCCGACTAAGTTAAATCAAAGTCAGTGAAGGCGGAGGATGAATGCCAACTGACTACTTCAATTCTCCCCAGAACTGGGGGCATAACTCAAGTACCAGCCATTGACCGAGACAGCGCAACGTTGGGACTCGACTCCGCGTTTGATTATGACCCGAGGCCATGAACTCAGGACTTAAAGATCGGACTCAAGTTCAACTCAGAGACTAAAGCCTCACGAATACATTGAATGGAAATGCGAGTGCTAAAGTACTTAGACAAATGAACATAGAGTTATGCTAAAAACAAAGAATAAGTTTTATTCACACTATTCTTTGAGAAAGGATGTACAAAATCTGTTCAAAGAATTCCTATAAGCGGGGGTCCAAGCCTGCATCTATACATGGCCTACGATAAGAAAAAGAGGAGCTTATTCTAACCATCTACAAAAGGGAAACAAAAAAGCGAATCTAAGCCTTCGGTTTCTTGTCCTTCTTGACTTTCTTTGGTGTAGACCTGCCCGACTACCGCCCAAACCTATCTTTGAACCCTTGCCTCCCCGGCTTACTCCAGCTGGTTTGTCTCCTGCCGGGGGTATTGACGTGATCTCCTCTTGAGAGCTTATAGAGATTGAAGTATCCTCTGTGTGTGGAACCGATGGAATAGTGGCACTCTCGATGCTAGAAGAATGAGGCACGCTGGTTTGATTAGTGGTGCCACCCGAAGAAACCACAAGAATAGGGACCGGACAAGGACCCGCCATACCTCCACGGGGTGGACGAGTCTACTCAGCCTACTCAATCTCGGCTTTGATTTCTTCAATTATTTGTTCTTTCCAGTCCACACGCTTACCCATCAGAATGCTGTCGGTTGAACCTGAGGAGCCCGTGATAATTACATCTTCATCTACATTAAAAGGCACCTTAATACTCGGTTAACTTTGATGGCTGAAAAGCTCTTCCATTAATTTTTCATCAAGCATGCAGCCGCTATCATGCATCTCCCAAGCCGAAGTGGTGACGGTTACAGTTGTGGCCTCTTTTGTTAACGCCTCTTGCTCGTGATGAACTTCTTGAGTTTCAAGAGGGTCGGCCGGTGCAGAATCTAAGGCTGAATGAAGACAGAAGAATATATTAGTAATGTCTTCTTATAGTGTTCCTACATTTTAAGGAATAAGAGAAGTGTTCAGAATACCTTCTTCGAGTAGACCCCCCAGGTTGAGCCGACGGGCCTTCCTAGCTGCGCTCGATGATTGGAGAGAGATGCGGCTTTTCAGGATCATACCCCGGGACGACTAAAGGATCAACAAAGGAAGTAAGCTTGATTTAAAATGCTGGAGGACTTCGAAACCAACTTCGCGGTGTTCACTCCCAGACCCTTCTCCATCTTTCAAATACTTGGCGGCCAAATTTTCTTTCTGAAGCATGATGGTTGTGTCATGAAGGACTTTAGGCTCATCTCTGATCAACACTTGAGTTTCCAATTCAAACTCAACAACGGTTGCAATGTTGCAGATCGCCTTTTCATCCTCAAGCAAGGGGTTCTAGGCCTTTTATAATTGAAAGGGATAGTGCTCATCGAGCCAGTTCAGATTGTGATTTCTTACGACATTAGCGTTATAGGTGACCAGAAGATATTCAAATTCTCTTTCCATCTTGGCCTCGACGACTTTAGTTTCCCTTTCAACCCTAGTGTCGACTTCCTCGGCCTTTTGATTTGTAGAATCCCTCTCCTCTAAGTCTCACCGCCTCCTCGCACGCTTCCTAGGCAACTTTATTGGCTTCATCTTTTTCTTTGAAGGTCTCAGTCGTCTTCGCCTATAATTTAGTGATTTCTTTCAATGTGGCATCCCTTTCTTGCATAATAACAGTATTGCGATGCTCCATTTCCTACAACAAGTCCATGTGCATTTTCCTTATCTCTTCCAAAGACTTCCTGGCTTCTTCGACTCTCTGGATGGTCTCAATCTTAGCTTTTCTTGAAGAATTGATTTCATTGGTAAGCACTTCTATTATTTTTCCCTTCTGAGAGAGATCACCTATTAGTTTCTCGATAGCCTTGGCCCGCTCAAAGGATACAGCCGAAACAGGCTCTGCCGTCTTAACCCATTCATGGTATTGGCTATACGCGTCATGCACATAATCTTGCACTAATTTCTCTATGTCGTTTGGAATTTTCTTCAAGTTGGGGGGAAAGTGGAAGCCATCAAAACATACGTTTGGGAAATCTTTCTTCAGTTTGGCGATGCGGATGGCTCCCTCCCTCATCAGCTCTATGGCAGTTTGTTCTGTGACGGCAGAGTTTCTGTTTTAATTCTACGACGTTGATCGTCGGTTTTTGGAGCATAAGACGGCGCTATTTGATGTGAAGCTTATGAAGAAGGCCTGCTGGAGCCAAAGGATTTGGAAGGTCCTTTTGGTGGCGGAGTTCGCGACCTAGAACAACGCCTACTTTGATATGATCTCTCTTTTTCTTTATCATGGCCCTCAAGCTCCCGGCTAGAATGGCAGCCGCGACCATAATCTCTGTTGCTTTCACGGCAATGTGATTCAGAGTGCAATCCAGATGAATGGCGTGAAGAGCGAAGTTTACTCAGCATGGAGCCTAGCTTCACCATCGTATCTTCAAAATGAAATGAGGAGTAAAATTAGTCATCGCCGGAGATTAAGAAGCATGCGATGAGATGTCGTGTGGTGCCGTGAAGTGTGTGTATGCATGTGCAGACCCCTCAACCGACCGATTGTTGTAGCCTTGCTTATTGGAGTTGGCTCCCCTATGTCTATTGAAGATAGGCCCGTGCCGGTTCTTGATGGGTAGTGGAGCCCCTCTAACCCGAGATTAGGGAATGGAAATATTTTGTCCGGGATAGGAACGTCTGATAACCCTTTTAGTGAACTTTCCATTTGCGGGGAAGAGGTCTCCGGACCTATGGAAGTTGCAATGAGCCGAGTTGCTTCAATAGTCTTCTACCTCTTAGATTTATGGCCATGAATTTTGCCTTTTCTTTTTAATTCTTATGGCCGAGGGCCCTTCGGAGGCACGACTGTGGGATCATGTCCAGCTATTGTACCCTCATCATCGCTAAGTTCGATGATTGTTACGCTAGGCACACTCTGAGCTCCCTCGACTGAGGTCACGACAAGAGCCCGTCTTTCGCCTTGTCTTAACAGGGCCACTGTGGGAATCACCATTGTCCCTATGCTCTATCCTCTTCCTATAAGCTCGGCAACAATCAAGTTGTCGTTTATAAGAACTTCGTCTATTTCCCTTAGTTCAGCAGGCACTGCTTGGAGTGCCCTCACTATCTCTTTGAAATGTGCTCCTTCGGGCCGTGGAATAGAAGCTATGAAAGAAATATGGCAACGAATTCAGCATCGATTTATATTAAGTGATGAACAAGTGAAAGTACTTACGTCTGACCAACCATCGTCTGCGAACTCCTATGGGCATCTCACATAGAACCAATCTATTTTAAAGTGGCTCAGCTTACTCCATGCACCTGCCACCACTTGGCAGTTCTTGATTGCTTCCAGGAAAGTGAATGATGGATTATCCCTCGACTCTTAACATTAAATAAGTAACTGATCTCATCGACAGTAGGGGGTCGGAGGAGATGCTCTATAAATATAATGTACAGGCTATAGAGTAGCATGTTACGTTAGGATGAAGCTGAGAAGGCGCAATACTCAGAAAAATAGCACGTCTCGAATGAACTGTTTGAATGGGGGAAAATGTTCTAGCCAAGCACATAAATCTATTGCATGCGGTGAATCCTTCTAAAGGATTATGCGCTTTATCTTCTGGTCCTATTAATTGAACTTCTTCCAAAGACAGCCCGTTCCTAAGAAAAATTCTACCCAGTGTTTCTTCTGAAATCTTGGACCGAACGGAATCTTCCAAATTCATAATCACCACTGCATCCGACAGTTCGTCCAGAGCAAGATAAACAGTATCTGCCGCAACATTCGGCCTTTTTGTAACGACCCGCCTTTCATTCCATAGAAAGACGCATCATTAAGAAGAAAGAAAGGGATAGAAAGAGAAAACATAGAAAAGAAAGAACCAAACAACATTAGAATCTCACAGCGGAACGAATAAATTAAATTATATCACATAAGATATTACATAATATCTTATAAATCAGAGTTATAAAGCTAATACAACACAAATTAGATAGTTATAAACATTTGTCTAGTTATTACAACTCAAATTCATCACATAAAAACAGATACAACACTAGCACAGCAGACCACTATATATCTACTCGCTGAAGCCTCCTGCTCCATATCTTCTCCAGAACTCGTCAAAGCTAACCTGAATCTCTTGGCTACTCATAAAAATTTGAGTACCCAAGAGTTTAATAAAACAGAAAATAAACTCCGGGTCAGACATGGGTCTGGTGTGAGTAAACGGGTTAAAGTTGCTTAACTTTGAAAATCCTTTGAAAACAAAAGGTATCACGTAAGACTCCCTACAAATAAACATGGGTAAGTTTTTACCTTACGCTAACAAAAACATTTAATAGGAAATCCAGTGATATTATAATAGGGTCTAGAAGTAAATAGAAAATAGCCAAAATTGTTACATTCATTAAATTCCAGCTAATAGCCACAAAAGTGGGCAATACAATCAAAACCATAAGAGCGCGTAGGAAGAATGGGTTTCCATCAATGGCAGGGCTACGGGGGTACCGTCCGTCACAATACGGGGCCTAGATCACCGTACCGAGGATCCACCCTAAATCTCCTGCAACACAAGGCCGAAACCATCCCTTAGTGGATAGTCCCGAACAAGACAACCCCACAGATGGCAGTCGCCAACTGCCCACACAGCCGAATAAAAAGGGTCCTCTAGACAGGGGTAAATCCCGTCCTACTTAGGTGCTACCCACTTAGCCTTGCTGCACCTCCCCCGTTTTATCCATTCCCGGTTTGATGAGGCTACGATTACCTTTATAGAACATATCTATCTTAGAATGCTCATCATCCACCTGATGATGTTTTGAAAGCATTCAACCCATACAAGTTCGTTCCAGGTTCGAACGAAACCGAAGGCACTATCTTGCTACACTCATTTTGGAATCACCCTCAGAGTTAACGACAATAGCCCTTGCACTCTGAATCTTCACCACGAACCTGAATGTACTACCATGTTAAACTTGTATTGGAACCACCCTCAGAGTTTTGACGACGAATTATCCTTACACTTTGAGTCTTCACTCTTCTCTTGAGATTCACGACCTAACGTTTAATTTGGATCGATGTGGTTTTCGAAATTCCAAATTTTGAAATCCGATCCCGGTCTCACCGAAATCCAAAACGCCATCTTAATGTCCAAGTGATTTAAGTTTGAACAATTTAATTCAATTTGGACATTGAATTCACACAGCATCATTCATAGATAAATATCACACATTTATCACGGCTATAATCAACATCATATCATAGCACATCACAGATTATTCAAACTATAAGCATCATTCAATTCAGACATACCACTCAATCAATCATCCACAAACAGGAATCATTAATCCAATTTATAATTAATTTAATCAACTTAAATTAAATTAATTACTTGAGAATTAATCGCATAATCCTGCTTAAACAATCATTAATTAATTAATTAATTACTAACCATTTAATTAATTAATCAACCTTTAATCACCAAATAAACAATTTAATTAATCTTTAATTACATATTAATTATCCTTTAATTATTATCTTAAATTAATCGCACAATTAACCTTTAAATTAATTACACAAATTAATTATTCTTTAATCACTTAGTAATTAACCTTAATTACTTCCATCAATAAATTAATTATAATTAATGACATTAATCTTTAATTAATTACATTAATTAATTATATCATAATCACTTCATTGATCAATTATCTTATAATTAATCTCATTATTAATCAATTAAACTTCTAATTATTATCGTTAATTACATTAATTAATGATACTCTAATTACTTTCATTAATTAATTATTCTTTTAATTACCTTTAATTATTGATCTTTAACTTAATTACATTTATTAATCAACCCTAATTAATCACAATCAGTAACTAACTTCCCTTAATTACTTCATCCATTAAACCAACTCCTTGATTAATTATATTAATTAATCCTTTAATTACATTGAGTAATTATCACTTAATTGCTTCCCTTAAGTAATTATCCTTTAATTACTATCCATCATGTAATTTCCCCTTCAATTAGTTACATCCAGTAATTATTCATTAATTACTTCACTAAGTAATTATACTCCTTTAGTTACATTAAGTAATTATACTTAACCCCATCATTAAGTAATTCTCTTTAATTAATTAAAATTAATCAATTAATTACAATTAACCATATTAACTTGATTAATTACACCGGGTAATTAATTACTTTAATTACTTCATAAGTAATTACTCTAATAATCTTCTTAACATTAGGTAATTAATCTCTTAATTACTTATTACTTAATTACTTATTACTTAATTATTCTTAATTGATTAACCTTGATTAATCAATCCTTAATTAAGTAATTAATTACACTAAATTAATTCCATAAATTAATTTATCTTAATTTAATTACTTAAGTTTATCATTTTAGTTAATTAAGTAATTATACTTTAATTACTTTTGTAAATAAAACTTGATTAAATTAAAATAAATCATTTATATTATTAACTCCTAAACTTCCATTAAATTAAATTAAACAAAAAGTTTGAATTTGATTTATTAAAAATCATCATCCTTTATTAAGTTAAATACTTTTTACTTAAACCATAATTATATTTCAACAATTATATTTAAGTTGAAAACATTTAAAAAATAATTACAAATTTACTCTAATGTAATATTTATATAAATAAAAACTATTTTTAAAACAAGATTTAAACTTTAAAATCAATACCCTTAAAATTTAAATATGTTTAAAACATCATTTCTAACTTAAACATTTTATACTTCTTTTAAAACCAGCCAAGACTTTGTTTAAGATTTAAGTTTTTTTTTAAAATATATTTGAAAATCACTTTAGTTTTAAAACCAAACAGGTTTTTTTAAAAAACTGGGAACTAAACATTCCCGAGCAAAACAGCAAGTTCCCCCGCGACAAACCCGAGTGATCAAACAAACACGCTTGCATTCCTTCTTCCCCGAGTCACACTCGAATAACCCATCAAGCAAACTCGAGAAAATCACTTCCTAACCTAAACGAACAACCCAGACCAAACAAAGGTACACGCGTGCACGTGTACACTTCGACCACTAGCCTCTGATCATCAACGCCAACTCCATCACAATGCCGAGCCTCCCCTGAGGCGATTCCGACCACCCAAAATCATCACAAAGCCCAAAAATCAAAATCAAGAAATATCGACCTCGCCTGAAACTCGCCGATCGACCAAAACTTACCACGTTCAGACGCTACCGACCACCAAGCGATGCGTAACCACGTCCAAACATTCTTCGACCATCCCTGAAGCCTTTCCCACCATTGTGATTATCTTTGTAGTTCTGGTGATGCTGCAGTAGCCACGAGAATTACAAATGACTCACGTCAGGTCCTAAACCCTACTACGTCGATTTTCCATCACCATGATGTTTGCAAAATCCATTGAACATTTTTCCCTTGCTCATCTACTCCTTCGCCACCTTCGGTAGCAAACCCGACCCCTCAGAATCTACCGATTATCAGAAAAGATGCAAAACCCACTTTTTGAACAAACCCAAAAATCTCACTCAATACTATCTTAAAAATTATGATTTAGTCTTTAAAATTCATAGTTTTCAAAAGCAATTCAGGCTATATAAGTGAATTTGAAAATCATCATGCTTGAAATTTATCCATTTTCTGATTTTCACTTACCTGAAAAAATTTTAAAAACAAGAATACAATGTTATTAAAAATTTCTTTTCAGTATCAATGTCAAATTTTGATTATACAAGAAGATATAAATTATCTTATGATGATGATGAGTCTGTTGTTAACAACAGAGCACAAAAATATAATATCCAGAAACAAGTTTGCGGGTAATATTATACTCATATACACACATTTATATTCAAAACTCAAGAAAACATTATAGGCTACATGCAACAGATTTCATCCCATATCCATAAACTGTTTTTAAATAAAAAGGTTTACTCACCAACATGCAGAGCAGATGACATTGTTTGTTGCATTCTTGTTTCCAGGAACAGTTAAACTTGTTTTGCGTCTTGCTGTTTTGTTAGTTGAATCTGCTGAGTTGAGTTTGCTTTGTTGTTTTAGTTACTGGAAATTTGAATGCTGTAAGATTTGATTCTAGGTTACATTGAAAGTAAAACTACGTTACAACTTTGAAATTTTTGAATACGGGTTTTGCTGTACAGGTTTCTGAACTTGAAAAAGTGATTGCAGATTGTTGAGTTTGCAGTAGATCCAGAGAAACTTTGCAGAAGTACTGATTTATAGTTTGTTGTTGAGTTAAACCTTCATTTTGATCACAGATTAGAAAACTTTGATTACAGGCTTAAAGATTTTGAACAGATTGCATTTGAAATAGAAATTTCTTTAAAAATCTGGTTTTGAACTTTCCTTTTTTTTTTTTTACTGATTTTCAGTTTCTTTATAAGAGGAGAAAGAAAAATATTGTTTAAACTAAAAATGATTTTGCTAAGTTTTCTCTTAATATATTTATTGATAAATGTTTTCAAAAATTAACAAAACAATGCCACTTGTAATCTTAAGATGTTAAAATGGTTACAAGTGTTTTTGCATGATCTAATAGCCTTACACATGTTTCATTTCAAATATTTTAATTATTCCCAATTTTTTTAATAAATGTTTAGAATTAATTTAATTTGATTTCTTAATTATATTAACATGTTTAAATGTTTATTTCAATTAGCCTTTAAATTACCTTTATTAAGTACATTTCTTAATGTTTATTTGTATATTTTTAAAATATATTTTCAAAAGCTAAATTTTCAAGAAAGAAGATATTAAATTAAATATTATTTTAAAGCTTTAAACTAAAAATATTGTTCTTTAATATATATATATACACACACACACACTAAATTTATTTCAAAAACCAATTTTTTAAAAGAAAACAAATTAAACTTTTATTATAATTTACTATTAAGGCTATTATATTTTTAAATAAAGTAAATATTTGCTTTAATTACTTTTTTGAAAGTAAGAAGATTTTTAAATAAGCTTTTGAAAAGTTTGTATATTAAATTCAATCAAATCCTTCCAATTCACAATATATATTCACATATATATACTATAAATTTGAAAACATTACTTTTTGAATTTAAATTAAGATTAAAATCAAACTCCGTATTTACAACGTATACACTCATATATACATTATAAGTAGAATATCTTTTTAATTAGCTTAGAAAGATAAATTTTATCATTTAAATATTTTTAACTTTAAAAAGAATAAAATTTCTAAATTAAATTATTATCATTATTACAAATTTTGAAAATATAGCATTTGTCAAATTCAACAGTTATTAGTTTTTGAAAAGATAATATGATTATTAAATCAATATTACACATTTTAAAATAATCATTAATGGAAATCATTAAATAAATGTGACCTAAATTTTTGAGACATCACATTCCTCCACCTTAAAAGAATTTCGTCCTCGAAATTTAAAAGCAAATGTAATTTAGTAATCCCATACAGATTTTAATTTTAAAACAGCAAGCATATGCTATCAACCATATACTAGCAACCATAGCAACCAATTCAAACAAACAACACTAACTATCCAGACAAAATTCTGGACAGAACCTCATAGAGTTTCCTAGGTGCAAACACCAGGATACTCGCTCTACAGAATCTAAACTGGCTACACCATTCTGATCTAGGGCTCCTAAATCTAGATCTACAAATCTAAACAGGATACCGGACCACAGACAAGTCCTGTTCAACTTCCAAATATCATTAGAACTGCTGGTTCTAAAACCAGTGACAGATCATACATGTATTCCCTCAAAGATACGTGAAAAACATAACGAATTCCAGCCATCCGAACTGGCAATTCAATCCTGTAGACCAAAATACTTAACCTTAAGAGTATGCAGAAAAATCCAATACACTTCTGAGCTAGCTTCCAGACTTACCCAATCTTATCGCTCTTACGATCGGAGAAAACTTATCCAAAATTAAATCTCCGACTACGAATTCTGAATTCCCTTGTCTCTTATCCACAAATCTCTCCTATCGATCCTGGGCTGCCTTCCACCTTCTAGATCAATCCAAACTCCGCAGATGCCTCTCAGATCAAAACTGGATCAAGAACAAGATGATCTCCAGATCTTACTCAACAAGATGGTTTTCCGAAGATCCATCAAAATCCACCGCACAAACTCTACTATACAAACAACAGAAGACTTCAAACATACTTCTCGTATTCGGAAAACAGAACAGATGCACAAGACAACCAAGCCTTCAGATTCCGAATGTACTTCCTGTAGAAATCTCCTGATCCAAGATAAACACAAACTTCCAAGGAATCCGAGGTTGCTTCTATTCCGGAATAGCTACCACCTTGCTTCCATTGCACAACTCTGATTTGAAGAATATGAGAATGCTGTTGATGAACACAAGCATAGACTCAATCAACTCATCTCGGAAACATGTTCATCAAATTTCATAAAATCCTAGTGACCTATCTGATTCGGTCACAAATATTACAGCAAAAATCCAACCAGAAAACTAGATCCAATCAATCCTGAATACTTCACCAGACCTCTCTCTCTAAAAGCCCTCCTACTAGGCTGAAACATCGGAAAAGCTCCAAGAACCAAGTTGATTCAGAACTCCATCTCCTAACGCGGATGCAAATCTTGACTCCTTCGAAGATATCCCAAAAATCTCAGACCACTTTGATAGCTCCCACATCCTTTAGAGATGCCTCAATCTCAAACAAAGATAACTAAGAGGACTTCCGAACCATCGGAAGTCACTTTTGCGATTTGACCCAGTTTAGAATCCAAAGAAACCGTTCTCTCTTCACAAATCAGAACGACCTAAGCCTTATTAACCCAAAAGAAGAAATTAATGGTCTACCCAAACCACAACATCATACCCACCTGAGCTTCCAGAAGAAATGGGCAAGCCTTCACCTTCTGCCCGGCCTACATATAGAAGAATCACAAAGACTCCTGAACCATCGAAGAAACAGACCACTCTACTGCTTTCGGACTCCACCTTCAGAATAAAACTAAGCATAGAAACCTTTCTGACAGCTCACTAAACACCTTCGAGCTGCTACTGCTGCCAAAGACTTTCTTATCCAAAATCTCCTCGAATCACAAAGCTATATCAGCCAACTCCACAAAAGAGTCTTCAAGATGGTCGATATCTCCAGAAACTCGGTTTCAAACCAAGCACAAATACCTTGTTGAACTGAGTCCCAAACTCCACCTACAGACAAAACTCCTTCCTAAGGTTGCCAACATACCATCACTACTATAGCACGCCGACTGATCCAAATTCTAGAAAATCCGCTCACACGAGCGCAACCAAGCTTACATTCCAAAGATGGACTCCGAACCTTTAAAATGTTTCCTTCAAAGATTGGTGAAATCCTCACATTATACTACAAAGTTTACTTAAGATGCCCAATACTGCCCTGGAAGATACACTTCCAACCTTAATTACTCGAACTTCTTCCACTAGTGGTAGTCGTGCTATACACACCACCACCTCTCCTACCTCTAGAATTTATATTGGAAAACCCGAACATGTAACCCAACAAAATAGATAGGTATACAGATATATATATATAAATACATACAAGTACGCTCTCTCTTAGAAAGAAAATCTCCCCAAAGTAGCTATTCACTCAACCTAGCACTCTGATACCACAATGTAACGACCCGCCTTTCATTCCATAAAAAGACGCATCATTAAGAAGAAAGAAAGGGATAGAAAGAGAAAAGATAGAAAAGAAAGAACCAAACAACATTAGAATCTCACAATGGAACAAATAAATTATATTACATCACATAAGATATTACATAATATCATATACATCAGAGTTATACAGCTAATACAACACAAACTAGACAGTTATAAACATCTGTCTAGTTATTACAACTCAAATACATAACATAAAAACAGATACAACACTAGCACAGCTGAACCACTATATATCTACTCGCTCAAGCCTCCTTCTCTATATCTTCTCCAGAACTCGTCAAAGCTAACCTGAATCCCTTGGCTACTCGTAAAAATTTGAGTACCCAAGGGTTTAATAAGACAGAAAATAAACTCCGGGTCAGACATGGGTCTGGTCTGAGTAAACGGGTTGAAGTTGCTTAACTTTGAAAATCCTTTGAAAACAAAAGGTATCACATAAGACTCCCCACAAATAAACATGGGTAAGTTTTTACCTTACGCTAACCAAAACATTAGATAGGAAATCCAGTGATATTATAATAGGGTCTAGGGTTTTCAAGTAAATAGAAAATAGCTGAAATTGTTAGATTCATTAAATTCCAGCTACTAGCCACAAAAGTGGGTAATACAATCAAAACCGTAAGAGCACGTAGGAAGAATGAGTTTCCATCAATGGCAGGGCTACGGGGGTACCGTCCGTCACAATACGGGGCCTAGATCACCGTACCGAGGATCCACTCTAAATCCCCTACAATACAAGGCCGGAACCATCCCTTACTGGATAGTCCCGAACAAGACAACCCCGTAGATGGCCGTCGCCAACTGCCCACACAGCCGAATAAAAATAGACCTTTAGATAGGGGTAAATCTCGTCCTACTTGGCTGCTACCCACTTAGCCTTGGTGCACCTCCCCTGTTTTAGCCATTCCCAGTTTGATGAGGCTTGAAGCTACGATTACCTTTATAGAACACATCTATCTAAGAATGCTCATCGTCCACCTGACGATGTTCTAAAAGCATTCAATCCATGTAAGTTCATTCCGGGTTCGAACAAAACCGAAGGCACTATCTCGCTACACTCATTTTGGAATCACCCTCAGAGTTAACGACAATAGCCCTTGCACTATGAATCTTCATCTCGAATCTGAAAGTACTACCCCGTTAAACTAGTATTAGAATCACCCTTAGAGTTTTGACGATGAATAGTCCTTACACCTCGAGTATTCACTCTTCACTTGAGATTCACGACCTAATGTTTAATTTGGATCGATGTGGTTTTCGGAATTCCAAATCTGGAAATCCGATCCTGGTCTCACCGAAATCCAAAATGCCATTTTAGCGTCCAAGTGATTTAAGTTTGAACAATTTAATTCAATTTAGATATTGAATTCACACAGCCTCATTCACAGAAAAATATCACACATTTATCACAGCTATAATCAACATCATATCATAGCACATCACAGATTATTCAAACTATAAGCATCATTCAATTCAGACATACCACTCAATCAATCATCCACAAACATGAATCATTAATCCAATTTATAATTAATTTAATCAACTTAAATTAAATTAATTACTTGAGAATTAATCACATAATCCTGCTTAAACAATCATTAATTAATTAATTAATTACTAACCATTAGTTTAATTAATCAACCTTTAATCACCTAACAAACGATTTAATTAATCTTTAATTACAGATTAATTATCCTTTAATTATTCTCCTAAATTAATCACACTTTATTAATATTACTTAATAACATTAAATAATTAATCCTTACATTAAATAATTATTCTCTTAAATTAATCCTTACATTATACGTTCAGACGCTACCGACCACCAGGCGATGCGTAACCACGTCCAAACATTCTTTGAGCATCCCTGAAGCCTTTCCCACCATTTTGATGATCTCCGCTGTTCTGGTGATGCTGCAGTAGCCTCGAGAACAACAAATGACTCACAGCAGGTCCTAAACCCTACTATGTCGATTCGCCATCACCACAATGTTCGCAAAATCCATCGAACATTTTTCCCTTGCTCCTCTACTCATTCGCCACCTTCAGTAGCAAACCCGACCCCTCAAAATCTACCGATTATCAGAAAAGACTCAAAACCCTCTTTCTGAACAAACCCTAAAATCTCACTCAATACTATCTTAAAAATTAGGATTTAGTCTTTAAAATTCCTAGTTTTCAAAAGCAATTCAGACTACATAAGTGAATTCGAAAATCATCGTGCTTGAAATTTATCCATTTTCTGATTTTCACTGTAACTTTAAATTTTACAGAGTATTAACTAAATTAATTTACCTGAATTTTTAAAAAAAACAAGAATACAATGTTATTAACATTTTCTTTTCAATAATCAATGTCAAATTTTGATTATACAAGAAGATATAAATTATCTTATGATGATGATGAGTCTGTTGTTAACAACAGAGCACAAAAATATAATATCCAGAAACAAATTAGCAGGCAATATTATACGCATACACACATTTATATTCAAAACCTTAGCCAACATTATAGGCTACATGCAACAAATTTCATCACAGATCCATAAACTGTTTTTAAATAAAAAGGTTTACTCACCAACATGCAGAGCAGAGGACATTGTTTGTTGCATTCTTGTTTCCAGGAATAGTTAAACTTGTTTTGCATCTTGCTGTTTTGTTAGTTGAATCTGCTGAGTTGAGTTTGCTTTGTTGGTTTAGTTATTGGAAATTTGAATGCTGTAAGATTTGGTTCTAGGTTACATTGAAAGTAAAACTTTGTTACAGCTTTGAAATTTTTGAATACGGGTTTTGCTGTATAGGTTTCTGAACTTGAAAAATGATTGCAGATTGTTGAGTTTGCAGTAGATCTAGAGAAACTTTGCAGAAGTATAGATTTATAGTTTTTTCTTGAATTAAACCTTTATTTTGATCACAGATTAGAAAACTTTGATTACAGGCTTGAAGATTTCAAACAGATTGCATTTGAAATAGAATATCTTTAAAAATCTGGTTTTGAACTTTCCTTTTTTTTTTTTTACTGATTTTCAGTTTCTTTAGAAGAGGAGAAAGAAAAAGGTTGTTGAAACTAAAAATGATTTTGCTAAGTTTTCTCTTAATACATTTATTAATAAATGTTTTCAAAAATTAACAAAACAATGCCACTTATAATCTTAAGATGTTAAAATGGTTAAAAGTGTTTTTGCATGATCTAATAGCCTTACACATGTTTCATTTCAAATATTATAATTATTCCTTATTTTTTAATAAGTGTTTAAAATTAATTTAATTTGATTTCTTAATTATATTAACATGTTTAAATGTTCATTTCAATTAGCCTTTAAATTACCTTTATTAAGTACATTTCTTAATGTATATATTTGTATATTTTTAAAATATATTTTCAAAAGCTAAATTTTCAAGAAAGAAAATTTAAAAAGAAAAAGGGTATTAAATTAAATCTTATTTTAAAGCTTCAAACTGAAAATATTGTTCTTTAATATATATATACATTAAATTTATTTCAAAAACCAATTTTTTAAAAGAAAACAAATTAAACTTTTAATATAATATACTATTAAGGCTATTATATTTTTAAATAAAATAAATATTTACTTTAATTACTTTTTTGAAAATAAGATTGATTTTTAAATAAGCTTTTGAAAAGATTCTATATTGAATTCAATCAAATCCTTCCAATTGACAATATATATTCACATATATATACTATAAATTTGAAAACATTACTCATTGAATTTAAATTAAAATTAAAATCAAACTCCCTATTTACAATGTATACACTCATATATACATTGTAAATAGAATATCTTGTTAATTAGCTTAGAAAGATAAATTTTATTATTTAAATATTTTTAACTTTAAAAAGAATAAAATTTCCAAATTAAATTATTATCATTATTATTAATTTTGAAAATATAGCATTTGTCAAATTAAACAATTATTAGTTTTTGAAAAGATAATTAGATTATTAAATCAATATTACACATTTTAAAATATTTATTAATGGAAATTATTAAGTAAATGTTGCCTAAATTTCCGGGACATCACACTTCCTATTCTAGAAAATGGAGGATTTTGGACTTCTTGCTGCTCTAAGCTTCCAGGATCCATAGCTATTGAAC
Source organism: Allium cepa (assembly GCA_030765085.1). Classification (NCBI taxonomy): domain Eukaryota; kingdom Viridiplantae; phylum Streptophyta; class Magnoliopsida; order Asparagales; family Amaryllidaceae; genus Allium; species Allium cepa. Next base: position 860,884,394 of record CM060940.1, read on the forward strand.
TCGATAAAAACCATTATTAGATGATAAGAAACCCATGGTCCCCTCGGTGGAAAGTAAGTGATCGTGTTGTGTAGTGAAGTGCTGCACAATACTTTAAATTTCTACAATGTTGAAAGATGACAAAGAGACAAGATTTCAAGATTCGACCGGAGTGACCATCATCGCTGATCATCTCAATCGTGCCATTTTGACTTCGGAGAACGATCCATGTTAAATTAGTTATGTTTAACAAGTTACAGTTCCATCGACAAGCTTCGAAGGATAGTCATATATGCAGTTCACAATCAAGTCCAAATATGCAAGGCTAAAGCTCATCGGGGTTACGTGTTCGAGTACGCAAGAAGCAATGGAATACGCATCCATCATAGTTCACTTTGGATCGTTCCCCTAGAGCCAACGTTCATATCGATTAGTGATGTAGACCAGTAACCTTTTCATATCGATAAAACGTTCGTATTGATTACCTATACATATCAATCTCTTCGTATCGATCTGCTTCGTATCGATCCAAAGACAATGGCTTCGGATCTATCACACCACCTCTCATCCATATTGATACGAACTGCTTCACCTTAGATCAATCAGTAAACCATAGCTCTTTGCCTCGATCATAAGGACTGCCCTCAATCATCTCCAAAGTATTTCGATCGATCCCATCTCGCATCGATACAAGTTCGAGATAGAGTCAGATTCGGTGACTCCACAGACTCTTTCCAGTTACTCTCCTTCTTCCCCAAACCTCCAAGTTGCCTTTGGCTAACCTCTCAAACTCTCACCTATCATGTTTCGGTGCCAACAACACCAGAGTTGGCCATTGCTATGGATGAAATGGCACGAAACTCGAGTCCCATCACTCTAAAAATGGTTCTATCAACTGATTACCTAGCTCGAAGAATCTGGACTTAAGATTATTGATTTGTCGTTTGAAGATGAGAATTATATAGTTTTGTTTCTTTTCCAATGGATATGAACTGGCAGTGGAAACAAGTGAAAAATATTCTAAGTACAAAAACATAATTATAATCCTTCGTATCTAAAGAAAAAATGATTCGTATCCCAGTTACATTACCTATAGAAGCAGTCAACATGCCTATCGACACGAAGTGTATCTGGACTTCAAAGTTTCGTATCCGTCAACACGAGGCAATCCGAAGCCTAGCATTTCATATGCATCGTTGTGAAGCCTAGCATTTTGTATCCCTTGGTGTGAAGCCCAGCATTTCGTATCCATCGATGTGAGTTGATCTGAGACTCAATATTTCATATCTATTGATATGAAGCTTTCCTACGAGTTAACATTTGTATATATCGTATCCATCGATACGAAGGGAATGTTGTACAACAACTCAAGCAAAATCATATCCATCTCATATTGATCGCCAGCGATATGAAGTCCATCTTGATCCACCACAGATCGATCCAGGAGAGGATGAAAATGAAAAATGAGACCAAAACAACCATCGATCGTTGTTGCAACTCGAATTTCACATCGATCCAAGAGAGGATCGATACGAAATTCAATTCTGAAAAAACCATCAATCGATGGCAAGGACCTCCTTTCACCAAGATCCATTTTAAACAAAAAAAGAGAAGGAAAGAGAACTCGACAACTACTCGTGAATGTGCAAGCATGAATGGGAGTCAGCTTAAAATACGTGCATGTATGCCATATTTACATTTGATTTTCAAAGTAAACAGGAATTGGATGCTTGCTTGGTGACAGCCCGAACAATATACAACAAATTGCTAGCACTCGACCTTCAGTTACAACAAAAACTCGTGATCATTAGCAGTCTACAACTTGACATTCGTACTAATGGAAATAAATCAAGGGTTACATCTCTTAATGAAGGCACAATAACTATTCAGTAAATCAGATAGAGTCCTTTCAGAATGAAGATTGCAGCTTTTCAAAGAACATCATGTTCACATTGGATGTACTTTGGGGGGCAAATGTAATCCCGCCTTTTGGCAAGGCCGTGACACCAAGGACTTGACTAGAGACTGAAGACAATCCGCTCCAGGAATCAGTTATCTATAGGTTCATAAAGGATACAGGCAAACTTGGTCCGAGTCTGGATCGAGCTACCATTAACATAGTATGAAAAGAAAGCTATGAAAGGAAACATTCCAAATTTTAGGTAAATCGAAGTTCGTATGCTCAAGTTATGAATCAATTAAGATCCATGCGAAACATGCCCATTTCGTGTCCATCCATATCCATCATTTTGTATCCATCGGGATCGATACGAAACGAACATGACTCCCTCACTCGACATCCATCATTCGTATCCATAAGATTCGAACCTATATCAATGGACTTCAACACTACCTTGATCGATCATACTTTATTTGGCCAGTAGCTGCATGTTTCGTATCGATCGCCTACTCGATCAATACGAAGAGTAGGGCCGGAGGTCGATATGAAGGAAGGAGTAGAGCATCGATACAAAAAGCATAGCATCAATTGGATATAAGGGGAGCAATCAACCCAAAGAAAAAGGTCCTTATGCATGAATTTTGGATCTCCACAAAGCACGCACGCCACGTCATCGATACGAGGAGGATCGATACGAAATGTATCGATATGAAACCCTTAGCCAGTCCATGTTTGAAATTTTTATCGATCATATCTTTCAAACCACAAATCCAAATGTCATGAAATTTTCATAGAAGGTTGCATACCAACTCAAGAGCATCCATAATCGATCACATCTCGATTGGACCATTTCTTGATCGATACGTAATCGATATGGATCGATCAGGGATCGATCTCAAATGACTCCAGATCGGTTGTTGGGGCCCACCAATGCATGAGAAAGGGTAATTTGAATTTCAAGGCAAATATTTCCAGCTTCATGCCTATAAATAGCACCCCTATTGCAACTAAAAAGGGACTTTTATGCTGCTACTTTGGTTAAACTCCATTGTAATTCGAGTATTGGCCATTGTACTATTGTAATTCAGTCGATAATCAGCAATAAACATCAAACCCTTCAAAGTGGACGTAGGCTATAACACCGAACCACTATAAATTCTTGTCTACTTTTACTATTGCTCATTTTTCTTGGTGTGATTGTTAGATTAGCCTCATTTTCCATTTTATTTCCTTATTCTAGTCTACATCTGATGAGTGTTGTGCCTGTTTTTGGTATAAAAAGATGGTATTTCTAATAGCATCGTGGTTGATGACGGAAGTGCTGATGTTAGTACAAAGGATCAAAATCATGGTTGAGCTTGTTCGGAGATGTAACATCCCCTATGTAGAGGCTCAAAACTGAACGCTACAGACGATGTAGTCTTCTATTGTTAGCTTCCGATGATTAAGTACGGCTATGTTAATCGTATCTACAATATCAGAGGTGTTCATTGATAGTAGCAGGCTAGATAATGTTCGTAAACTAAACAAATATCTATATGGATTGAAGTAGCCTCCTATACTATGGTACAAGGGATTTGATAAATGTATGATTTCCTAGGGCTACTCTAGAAGCTTCAAAATAACCGATGTGTTTATTTAAGGAGGTGTGATTGAGATATGATACATCTTTTGTTATATGTTAATGACAAGTTGATTTCATCTCTAAGTATGGTCAGAGTTACATAGTTGAAAGCAGAGCTTAGCCAAGAGTTTGATATAAATGTTTTGGGAAATGCACAAAGAATTTTGGATATGGAGATACCCAGATATAAGAAGCATAGAAAGTTGAGACTCACTCCAATGCAATACATTAAGAAGGTCATAGCTCGATTTATTATGAAGAAAGCTAAACCCGTTGGCACTCCAGTAAGCTCTCATTTAAATTATCCAAAGAATTATCTCCTTCATTGGATGAAGATAAGAGGTATATGGAAGATATACCGTATTCTAGTGCTGTTGTTTCTCTCATGTATGTGATAATGTGCACGAGAACATATTTAGCTTATGCAGTGGGTGTTGTGAGTTGATATATGTCTAATAAAGGCAAAGAACATTGGCAAGCAGTGAAATGGATACTTAGATATCTTCATGGCACTTCATCAATTGGCTTGTTGTATGATGGAATAGATGGTGACATATGCCTTAGAGGTTACATTTATTCAGATTATTCTAGAGATAGAGATGACCGAAGTCGGTATTGGGCAATGTTTTTACACTTGGAGTAGACTTGATTTCGTAGAGATCAAAGCTGTAGTCTATACTAGCTTTGTAGACTACCGAAGCCAAGTTGATACCAATTATGGAAGCGAAAAAGGAAGGATTATATTTACTTTAGTTATTGGATGATCTTTCTATAATGACTCGCCTTTTCAATCCCCAAATGTCGATACTAATACATCTACGGTATTCATATGCCAAACACTCAAGTATTGAAAAGATGAATTTTTAGGGTGTAATAAAAGAAAAAGAAATAGAATAAGGAAGAAGGAGCATAACATCAGAATCTCACAACGGAATGATCATATGTAATATCAAAAGACAGTATAAACCGTCATTCTAAGATAAAAAGTTTTTAGAGTTACAATAATCAGCCTGGATAGTTATATCAATATGTCCACACAAATACTGACAATACCATATTAATGCAGTAGAAATAGATAGTACGGTAAGAAATCATCTAACTCGGCTCCATAAGCTCTGAAATGTCCAAAGATAAATAAGAAAATATGCATGGGGTTGACCCAAGGGTTACAAGAAAATAAAACCTGGATCAGTCTGGTAAACTAGCTTGAGAAACTCAAGAAATATAAGTGATAAGTAATAGTAATTATTAAGACCGTATGGATTCCTATAACAGTGTTCCCCTCAAAAAAACTAATAATTTATTTGGTTTAATATATAGTAATATAATAGATGATATCTTAGGTATAGCACATAAGTCATATCAAATAGTCGTTGAGTGAACGCCACAACATTAATAGGTATACAATCATTACCGCTAAGGCACGTTCGCATATGTATAAGGATTTACTTGGAGCTTTCCTCAGATCAAACCGAATTTGAACTCCATGATAAGGATCAAAACTTGCTTCCGATCATCATATATTTCTTGATATAATATACTATAAGGTAAACATAACTGATCTAACAATGAATTACATGGCACCTAGTATCAACAACTCCTTCGTACAACATATTGATAAGCATACTTTAGATCTGGAGTTGGTATAACCTCATGGGTAAGGTAAACCCAAGATTATGCATCCTACTCTACTTTTAGTTATCCTCGATGTCGAGGCCACGTTTGGCATCTTTCACATAAGTCTTCATCACTTGAACATCACATGAATCCCCAATCGGATTCCTTCATCTCGAACAGATCACGAATCACAACATGGATTCAAGCATCTTGAACAGATCTCGAACCTCCACATAGGTTCCCCACGTAAGTCCTACAATGAATATTAACATTGTCCTCTCTCTTAGAGTATTCCTCAAGATAGATAGTCCCATATGGTAGTATCGTTCGAAATGTTAACACTGACCTCTCCCCTGGACTTAATCTTAGGAAAGATAGTTTAACCCTATAACATTCCACTTCACAGCCACTTTAAAAACATAGACATGTATATGGTTTTGAAGTGGTTTCAGATTCGAGTCATCTCATATAATTATTGTTCTCACTTACCGGACTCTCCAAAACCAATCGTTGAATTTCTGGTAAACTTAACTTTAGTTCTTTTAGAAATAAACAAACAACACTTAAAAGCGAAGACCACCTCCTAACCGTTTAAGCATATGGATTTCCTTATCATTTGGTCCTAAAAGAGCAAGACGAGTTTATACGTACAGTATATCATCTTTGAAGATAATTGCACTCGTGTTTCCTTTGGATATTCCCAAAGTTATATTTGGCCGATTTTGATAGCCGACTAATCGACTATCTGTACAAGATAAATGTTTCTAAATGGAAACCAAGTTTCATTTACTTTCTATAAATGAATAAACATGCAAACACTATCATCATCCAAAACACAATCAAGCCACACAAAATATGATTAAGTTACTTAAGCAACTCCTAATCCCTTCCATCCAATTAATCCTATTATTAATTAAAAATCCTATATTAGTAAACTTCATTTATCTAATAAACTTCTCTTTCTATCCTTTTCAAAATATTCCATACTTATAATTTCCTTCAAAAATATCCATATTAGGTATCCAAGTACTTGCATAAATCCATTCAATAGGTTTACGACTAATGTCACTTAAAACATCGTCATTACAAACCAAAACCATTTTGCTTTTGCTTATCTTAAAATCATCCTTTTAAGGATCTATTTATATTCCAAAGCACAATCAAAAAGTGCTAAAGACGAACGTGATTAATACATTATCACAACAAACCCAAACCCTTTTCCTACTTGTTGTTATCTTTACAAACATTTGATTTAAAGATCTAAGTTCATATTTGATCAGGTTCATTATTTGGCAAGATAACTATCAATTTCAAAAGACGATTTCTTACAGAAATCATGATTCGTATACTTAACTCTTTTCTGACATTACAACTTAACCATTCCTCATTCTAGAGTGAAGCCAGGTAAGTTAGGACACTGGTTGAATCAAAACCTTTCCTAGACACTTCATTCTTAAATCTCATAAATGGATGTCAACCTCATCGACTTTTGGTGTTAAGTATATTACAAATGGTTTCAATAACAAATAAGAAACAACACGGTTAACAGGTTTTCAACATTTTCTAACTTAACTATTCCTCGGCCAAGAGGGAAACCAGTAGGTTAGAGCTCAATTGCTCTATCCCTACCGACATCAATCTTAACTCTCATAAATAGATAAGCCTACTTTGTCGGCTTTTTGTGTTAAGCATGGTTAATAACTTTTCAAATAAGTAATTAAAGAATTTGACCATTAAGTAATTCCTAACCCCATTCTAAACCTTTTGTTCATACTTTTAAACCTGTTTACAAATGATATATATATATATATAGTAATTTTCTAACAAAACTAGATATTAAATAAAAACCATTTTAGAAGATATTTATTACATAAGATATACAACAGTAAACATAGTTCTAAAAACTATATATACCTAAAAATACTTTTGAGACACTTTAAAATATTTGTAATAGATTTTAAAACATTTATCCAAAATATTACTTTAAAATAATAAGTTTATCAAATCCTTAAAATTTTGAAAACAACATGTATTCTAAATATATTACAAAATATATCTCCTTTAAAAATTCACAACCAATTCTTAATAATTCATAAAGATCTCAAACCACGTTTATAATACTCTAATAAGAGTTATAAAACCATTATGAAAAGAATGAAACAAAATACATAAATAGAAATATCTTTTGAAACCTTATAAGTCCAAAAATCAAGTCTAATTAGGGCAGTTTTGAACTAGTGATGTTTTGGTAACTTTTTAAGATGCTACTTAACTTTTTACTGTTCAAGCTTATATATATAATTATAAATATTGTGATAAACCACTAAGGATCACTCTACAAGGTTCTATAGAATTAGCCAAAACTGAGGCAATTCCAAACTGCTTTTATAACGACTATCGCTGCAAGTGCACTTCTAAACCTAAGTCATATTCTAATCTATGTTCAACTACAACCTATGTGCTTTGTTCAAAGGTTAAATAACATGTCATACAATTCAATACAAGTCAATTCAAGTCCATTTAAGTCCATGTATACAGATCACATATGTCACTTACTTTTAAAGTAAGAATTCAAATCAATGTTTTAACATAAGTTAACAACAATTCAAATAACATATACGCAACCAAATACTAACACACACACACAGATATATATATATATATATATATATATATATATATATATATATATATATTATATTTTTCATTCAAAATGGGTTATTAACTCACCTTTAATCCAACAAATAACCAAGATCCAAGAACCAAAGCCAAACCCCACCTTTCCAACCACCTTCCCCTCCTCCTTCTCATTGCTTCACTTACTTCTTTACCTCCTTTCCCCACAAATGCTAATGCCCTAAGCCTAGGGGTAGAGCGTGGCTCCCTTTTTTCATGTTTTGGCTTGGTGGAACGTGTTCTAATATATTACTAAGCCTTGCGGAAAAGTTTGAAGTGATTTAGAGTTGATTTGCAACTATTTTATTTTAGAACATAAGAGAGGAAGAAGATGAAGTATCCATTGATTCCTTACTTTAAGCTTTGTGAATTTGTGATTATAACTCCAAGGTATCCTCTCCTTATATAGGTATAAGAATGGTGCTCTTTAAGCTTGCATTCACCCCCCCCCCCCCACCATGCCATGGAAGCCTCACCTCTCATCACTTCTCCTTTAGGTTAATTACTCTTATATCCTTCTCATAATAATATCTCTTATTTAAAGGAAGCTTCTAGAGCCTTTCAAGCTTTATAAAAAGGAGAGCATGTTAATTAGTTTCTAGTGCATTCATTTGATCATTAGTTATTAAGTACAATGATCTCAATTTCATAAACCAATTTTCCAAATACTTGCTTTCAAATAATACCGCTATTATTTTCTTCAAAATCTTGGAAAACATTTTTAAATATATCAGGATTTAAGTCCTCAAATTCTCTATTTAAATCCTTTTCATTTATAAACCATGTTTGTATAAAGTTACTTACTTATCCAAATCGTTTCACAAATGTATATCTTTGTTTAGATTATAATAAACTACTAAAATTCAATTTTAACCCAACATTATCATCGAACGCCTTATAATCAGACTATGAAACTTAATTCACAAGATGTTCATATTTAATGTTCCTATAGATTACTATCTGCCCAACCCATGTTGTAAGAAGGTAAATTTCTTATAAACCAACAACTTTAGTAAATACTCATAAACTACCCAAGCATAACTAATCAAATAATAAATGATAATAATTGAATATTATCATATTCTAATAAACAAACACACTATAAATAACTAATAGGATTTTTAAATATTATTCTTTTATACATAAAATATAATTCTAGACTAAATTATTTAATTTACCAATTCCCAAAGCAATATTATGTTGGTTTGCCTTGTTCAAGTGTTTAGAAACCCCTATCGATAACATAAATCAAGCACATCGACTAGAATTCATAAACTACTCAATAAACCAATTAACATAATATAAAACATTTTTATAGCACTAAAAATGCGATCTCATATGTATAATACACTTAACACATTTTAGGGCATTCCATTACCCCATCTCTTAAAGAATCATATCAAACCAATGCTAGGGTTCTTGCTTAGCCTTCAACTCTGACACCAACTACAACGACTCGCCTTTCTGACCCCCAAACGTCAACACTAATGCATCCATGATATTCATGTGCCAAACACTCAAGTGCCGAAAAGACAAAATGTTAGGATAAAATAAAAGAAAAGGAAATAGAATAAGGAAGAAGGAATACAATAAAAGAATCTCATAACAGAATGATCATATATAATATCGAAACACAACATAAACTATCATTATAAGATACAAGGTTTTCAAAGTTACAATAATCAATCTGGACACCAACTTGTCCACATAAATATTAACAATATCATAGTAATGCAGTGGAAATAAATACTATGGTGGAAATCATCCAACTCAGCTCCATAAGCTCCAAAGCATCCAAAGCTAAATATGACAACGATTATAAGAAAATAACACCTGGATCAGTCGGGAAAACCAACGTGACAAACTTAAGAAATATGAGCGACAAGTGACAGATTGTATGATTTGTAACAGCTTTTCCCACAAAGAAACCAACGATTCAGTAGGTTTATTATATAGTGATATGATAGATAATATCTAGGTGGAAAATAGTCAATGTGTGTATGCCACAACAATAATTGGTATACAATTAATACCACAAAGGCATGTTTGCATAGGCGTAAGGATTTCCATGGAGCTCTCCTCGAATTAAGCCGTATCTGAACTCCATAACAAGGATCAAAACTTCCTTTCGAGCATCGTATATCTCTAGATAGAATATATTATAAGGTAAACATAACTGGCCCAACAATGAACTGTGTGGCACCAAGTATCAACAACTCCCGTAAGAAAAATATTGATAAGCATACTCTAGATCTAGAGTTGATATATCCCCACGGGTAAGCTAAAGCCAAGATTGTGCATCCTACTCTGGCTTAATCCATTTTCAATGTCAAGGTTACATTCGGCATCTTTCACGTGAGTCCTCGTCACTTGAACCACATATGAATTCCTAATTGGATTCCTTCATCTCGAACAGATCATGAACCTCTACATGGATTAGAGCATCTCGGATAGAGCTCGAACCTCCACATAGCTTCCCCGTATAAGTCCTTCAATTAATGCTAACGTTGTCCTCTCTCTCTCTTGGAGTGCTCCTCAAGATAGACAGTCCCACACGATAACATCGTTATGTTAGCGCTGACCTCTACATTGGACTTAACCTTACGATAGACAGTTCAACTCTATGACATTCCACTTCACAACCTCTTCCAAAACAGATTACATATATTGTTTTGAATGGTTTCGGGTACGATTCATCTCATATAAGTACACTTTTTCCACTTACGGACTCTCCAAAACCAATCGAAGAATTTCTTGTAAACTCAACTCCAATTCTTTTAAAAATAAAAAGGTAATATATAAGACCAAAGATCACCTCCTAATTGTTTAAGCGGACGAATTTTCATATCATTTGTCCTAGAAGAGCAAGATGAGTTTATACCTATAGTATAGCATCTTCGAAGACAATTGTACCATATAATACTCGTGTTTATTCTAGATATTCCCAAAGTTATATTGGTCGATTTCGATAGTCGGCTAATCGACTATCTAGTACAAGATAGACATTTCTAAATAGAAACCAAGTTTCATTTGCTTTCCATAAAAGAATAAACACACAAACACTATCATCATCCAAAATACAATCAAGCTACACAAAGTATGATTAAGTTACTTAAGCAACTCCTAATCCCTTCCATTTAATTAATCCTTTTATTAATTAAATGTGATAACCCAGATTTTGGATATCTGTTAATTGGGAATTAACAGGATTAAAATTATTAAAATACTTATTTTATTTGGTTATATAAATGGAATTCTGATAAATTAAAGTATATATGGATGTATATAATTGGATTTGAGATATAATAAATGCTGATATCTGAAGGGATATTTTAAACAGTTGGAAATAAACAAAGATAAATAGATATGCAAACTCTATAAGTTGGAAATTATAAATATATATAAAGGTATATAAGTGTGTGTGTATATATATACACCATGTGAAGTAGTATATATGGGAATTTGTAAAAGGTGTGAATATATATATATATATACATTACTTTATATATACATATATAAAATAATGTTTTCTAATTATTGTATATATACATGTGGGTGAATTGAACCATTGATTTGGATTCAATATATTAAATTTCCAAAGAATATATTAAACTGGTATATTTGTATAATTATTTTTCTAGTATATAATTGGGTTTCTATTCCATCTTCTTTCATATTATATTTAAGATAAATGAAGAAAAAGTAAAATATTAAAACAATTAAGACATTTATAAATAAACTAAATTGAAACTATTTTATAAATACTTATAAAAAACGTATTGATACATAGAATTACAAATGTAAGAAAGGGGTTTATCTAATGACATTTGTAAGCCTATTTACCAAGTGTCATTATTCTTTAAAATAATTAATAAAGTTAAAACAAAGTTACTCTATTCACTACCTCATTTCTTTGTTTTCTATCTGTCGACCAAAACCTGAAACAAGAAAAAAAAGGGAAGAAAAATAAACCAAAGCCTGTAAGAAACCAGAGAACAAATCAAGAAGAAATAAAAAAAAATCAAACTACCATCATTTTTAAAATCTTCAACCTAAAGTTCAAAAGCAACTAACAATTCCGGATTCAAATTCACAACAGCAAATTTCCAGATCAAACTCAAGATTTCAGTTCCAGTTATCTAACCATTTCCAGATTTTTTTCAAACTTCCTCTGTTCAAAACAAAAGGTGAGTAAACCAAGTTTCAATCTGTTTAGAATCTTGTTCTGCTTCCCTAATTATTTTTAGGACATGGTGAATAGATAAAACTTGTTTGTTATACCATGATATAAATTTTAAAAATATTTTTAAGCTAAATTAGTAGCTAGATTTTATCAGAGAGGAAGAAGAATGGTAAATATGGAACTATATCAAAACCTCAATCATAATTATTGATTGTTTCGAGTATATAATTGAATTTGTTTTCGAAATTAGGATTTTTAAAATTAAAATCAAGATTTTTAGACCTAAAAATCATGAGATATAGTATGTTGAATAGAATTTAGGTTTCGAGCGAATTTTGGTGATCGACAACGTTTGAGTGGTCAGGGTTCTTGTGGGAGGTGGTTTATGTATTGGGGAAGATGGCAAAAATGGTCGGAAAATTTCTCAAACATGGTGGAGGTGAAACGAGGGTAAACTAGGGTTTATCGCCTGTTTTGATCAACGTTTTTATCAAGGAAAATTCATGATCAGGGGAGAAACAGAGGCGATCGCAAGTAGGGGATTAGTGGCGTAAGCGTGTGATGAAGTTCCGGTCATGATTGCAGGAACGCTGGTGAACTTGGGCGGTGGTGCGAGGAGATTTGGGTTGATAGTTTTCGTTCCAGCGGTGGTCTCATAGCTCGATTTTGATTTCTAGCATGATCGAGGCTCTGGGTGGTCATAGTCAGGTGAGAAGATTGTAGTCGACTTGTCGGCATCAACATCGATGGTCGGAGCATCGTAGATGAACCGTGCACGTGCACACGAACTATCTTGTGTCTGTTGTGTTGTTGTGTTTGTTTTACTTCGGGGAAGAGAGGAAATGGCTTTGTGATGTACTCGAGTCTATCGAGTTGATGGGAACCCCGTGTTGTAGTTCGGGTATTTATGATTTGGGCTCGGAATATTTTGAATATAGCAGGGTTAAGAGCAAAGTTAACTTAATTAGGGAAATAAACCCAGTTTTTTTTTAAAAAAAAGGCAAAGTAAAATTTCAAACAAGGGTTTCAAAGAAAATTTTGTTCTATAAGTTTAAATAAGGTATTGATCCAATTTGTAAACAAGTTCAAAGCTTGATTTATTAAGTCAAATATGATTGAGTCGATTTGAATTGAAGATATATGTATTAGTGAATCTGTAAAGTAATTCCAAGGTAATTTCACAATAGAATTTAATGAGTAGATAAGAATATTGAATCTTAATATTATTAGGGACTTAAGTGATTTAATTTAGTTTAAATAATAATTAGAGCTTAATTAAGATAATAATTTTTATCTTAGATTAATTAAGAACTTAAGTGATTAAGAGTTAATTAATAAACTTAAGTATACGTAGAATAAATAACCAATGCAGTTAAATAAAGAATAATTACTTAAGGAAAGTAATTAGAGGATAATTACTTAAGGAAATAATTGATTACTTAGTGAAATTAATTAAGGAATAATTAATTACTGAATGTGATTAATTTAGGTTAATTAATGATTATGATTATTACAGATTAATTAATTTATGTAATTAATTAATGTAATTAATTATAGTTAATTAATTAATGAGAGTAATTAAAGGTTAATTAATGTGGATGGTTAAGAATAATTAATCTATGGCTAATTACTTAATGTAATTAGAGAAATTAATTAAGAAGGATAAATTAAGATGGATAGCTAAAGGATGAGTTATTCATTGGTTTATAATTAACTAATGTTGAGTTAGCAAGATTTGAGATAATTAAAGTAATTAATTTAACTGAATTGGAGATTAATTAAATTAATTAGGAATTGTCCAATTTATAAATCTGGCTTATGAATAGGGAGTTGTAATGGATGATTAGATTAATATCTGACTGATAATTTGTGATATTCTGTGATATGATGTGTTGGGATTTAACTATGATATGTGGGCTATCTGTGGATGATGAATACTATGTAAATGTAACAACCTATATTTTAATTTGAATTGAATTCACTTAAATAATTTGAACTAAAGATGAATTTAGTTTCGAAGAGACTGAGTTCGTGTATTAGAAATACCCGAAACCACTTCAAATTGTAATCTTATTTCTCTAAATTTGATGTGTGGAATCAAACAGGCTAGAATGGTATATAATTGAGTAACATGAACATTTAAAACTGAGAAAACATTTCTCAGATATCATTTTATAATATGAGATTGACTTCAAATAAGATGAGCACTCGTAGAAGGTACGAGTTACTCTGGTTTTTCACATAAGATTTATAGCTTGGATATTTCATATTATGGGTTTACTCACGCTGGTTTCCAGCCTGACTCGGGTGTTACTTTGATGTAATGCTCGGGTCAGACCGGGTATTACAGATTTTCAGGTAAGGACGTTCTGGAGCTCAGGAGGCGAGCTGGATGGCAGGAACGTATGGAGTGTAACCCGTTGAGTATTATTGATTTGTATCTGGAACATGTTGCTTTAACCGTCCAGTGTTTGTGAAAATGTTGTAACTCTGATGTACTATATGTGTAAATTAACTGGTCAGTTTTCCTTTGTATAAATGCTATTTTATTTGATATTATATTTTGATCCGCTGCGAATGTGAGATTCTGTGTTTCAGTTCTGTTTCTTCTTCTATCTCTTTTTTTCTTTTCCTAACTATCTGGAATTTTTGGGATCGAAAATTCTGGGTCGTTACATTTGGTATCAAAGCTAAAGGTTAACCGAGAACCTTGGCTCTGGTGTGTTTACTCATTAAGGATAGGGTCAGTGGTACTCTAGAATGAGTTGAGTGTATACATATATGAGAGCGTACTTGTTATTTTCTTATATAAAGGTTTTTAAAATGGTTTTAATGAATGATTTTTATAAAAGCTTAGATTTTATATATAAAGCAATAATTGGTTGTTGGATATTGAAATTGAATAAGAATTAAGTGATAAATATATATATATATATATATATATATATAAAAATGGGAATTGAATAGATTGAACTATACAAATAAGATGAATTAGAATTGGTTTCAAACCAGAATATAAATGGTTATTGAAGGGATTATTTTTTTCCAATAAACAATGGTAAAGCAAAATGAAAAGTTCTAAGGGAGTAACAATTTAGATAAAATTGACTTGTAAATGGAAAAGGATTTAAATTGTGAAGTTTTAAGTCCAGAAAAGAATTTGGAATTGTTTCAAAGTTTAAAGAAAATAATAAATAATATTATTCAGACTATTTTGAATATAGTCTTATTTTAAAATAAGAAGTTGTTTGAAAACTTTAAAAGAATTTGTTTTGAATTAAAACCAAAGGTGGTTTAAATTTTAAATTTGGCATGGTGGGCCAAGAAGTAAATATGTATATATGTGTGGATATACATATATCAAAGATGATTTGAAATAAACTCTAAAGCGATGAGTTTTGATTTTCCCTGAAGCGTGATGTAAAAACCCAAAGTAAAATAAGTTTTTGAACTTTTAAGTGATAGAAATTTGAAATTTGAAATGGAGAATTCAAATTTTGAGTGGGATTAATGGGATTAAATTGAATTTAACTTAGAAGAAGTTAAATAAGTTTGAATGAACAACCTGATTTGGAAATTTCAAGATGAAATTGAGATTTAACTTGGGAAGTAAAATGGTTGATTTAAATGGGAGTTTGTGTGATCTCAAAATGGATTTGAAATCTAAAAATTGAAAATGGATGGATGTTTTAAATAATTTGGATGATATCATCCTTTTGTTATTAATAATCTTTAAGCTGTGAATTGGATTTGTTTAAATGAATGAAGAAATGGATTGTGGTAATATATCCATTATTGAGATAAATTGGGTAATATGTTGAATTGTGAAGATAAAATTGTTTTAAAATTTTATTTGAACTTTGAAATAAGTTAAGTAAGATAATTTAAAATGGAATTTTAAAATTGGACTCAGAATTAATAGGTTTAAAGTAGAAATTGTTAATTTAAAAATAAAGGTTAATTTAATTAAATCAACATTTTAAAATTTAACTCGAATTTATATAATCCGAGATGGCTTAAAGTTGAGATTTAAATTGAATTAGTTCAAATTGAATTCGATTTGAATTAATTAGAATTGTGATTGAAGATGGATAAGTTTAAAATTCAAATGGAAAAATTGCATTGGATTAATTTGAAATGAAATTGAAGATTTATTGAGTTCAAATTCAAATGGGAATTGATTTGAATTTGGGAAAGGAATTGAAGTTAATTCAAATTGAATTGGAATTGAATTAATTTAATGGGATGAGAAATTGATTGGAAATGGAGGTTGGGAATTGAACAGTTTGCTCTGAAACTATTTTTAAATAAATCCTTTAATATAAACTGTTTTAAATCTATTTTCCTAACTATTTACTATAGAACTTTTCTTTTTAAAACCCAAAACTATCTTATACTTATTTTACAACTACTTTTGGAACTATTTAACTATTTTACAACTATTTTATAAACTAATTGCTATTTTTCAACTACTTTATAACTAATTACTATTTTACAACTATTTTGCAATTATCTAACTATTTTATAACCATTTTACTATTTTATAACTACTTAACTATTTTACAGCCAGTTTACATCTAATAATTATTTTTCAACTACTTATTTATTTTTAACTTTTCAAGCTATTTACTAAATTTAAGCTGGTCAGAGTGCAAACTGTTTAAGATTAAATATCCATTTGAGATAAGAATTGAGGCGATAATCCAAATGGGGAATTGAGGCAATTGTGAATAAATGAACAAGAATCTAAGGGAATGTGAATAGAAAGGAGAAACTGATTTAGCTAATAATCAATGAAGATAAATACGTAGGATGTACGTATATTATTCTATTCGCATAACCATTTGATCCAGATTCGAACACAGAATTTCGAGATAGTATATCGATTCGAGTTGGGATTTTTCACTCGAATTTCGACAGCGAACCTGGATATGGATTTTTAATTTAGTTCCGGATGTTCTCTACATAGTTATGGCTAAGCAAGGAGAATGACGGTTTCTAATCAAGAAACCAGATTTGAGTCCACACTAGGAAGTTGGGTGGGCAATACTAGTTCGGAAGAGAAATTGTGTGATTGAGTGAGCGATCAAATTGATATTGCGTACAGATGTTATGTGTACATTGTACGGGGTTGAATGAAAGTGATATTGGAAATTTGTGGATAAAACCAGTAAAATAATTTTGAAATGGAAGGGTATATTTTAAAAAATAAATGATGAAATAAAATGGAAATTTGATATTTCTATGATTAAAGGTTCACTTTATAAAGAAATGTAATATGGTTAATAACTTTATAAAGAGTAATCAAATTTGAATATTTGATTTGATATAAATAAGTTATATATATTTGATAAACTCCCCTTGTTGAATCTATAGCCAGAAGAAAAGGTTTTTGAAATTATTTATAATATAAAAAGGGACTTTATACAAGTATGAAATGATCCAAAGATTTTCAAAGTTATATGTATGTATGTATGTATGTATGTATGTATGTATGTATGTATGTATGAAGGTTCTTATGAGAATGATTTTGAGGAAAGGTTTTTGGAACCAATGGATTTGGAAAGGCTTTTGATTTTTGGGAAAAATCAATTTTGGAAATTTGAAAAGCCTAGTTTGAGAATTATCGATTTTGGGATAATCGATTTATAGAAAGGAGATTTATATGAGATTCATACTAGGTGTATGATTTGGAAGATACTATATGTGTATAGTATAAAGTGTTTTGAAAATGGCTCTAGAGAAAAAGGCGCTCCCTTGAAATGAACTTCTTAAGAATACCATAGGTTGGTACTGCCTTGAGCCTCAAAGGGGGAGGCTCTAAAGTAGATCATGTGAGGAAGTCCGGTCAAACTGAAGTTCATGAGGATTATTGGGCAGCGAAAGTCGGGGACGTTGATGCCTACAGAGGCATTTGGGTTATGCTGTGATGATAGTGTAACTCGATGTCACTGTGGTCTACTGTGGACCATAACGGAAATCGTGTGGAGGTGAGTGTCAACGGTCTACGCTTGATTTTGCCGGGATGGCAACGTAACATCGATAGACTGCGATCTATGGTTGAGTGGAGTGGAGAAGTTTTATTTTTTAGCAGCGAAATTCAAAGGCACTAATGCCTACAGTTATATGGGTTTTTGCTGTGATAGCAACGTAACCCCAGATGTAACTACGATCTGTAGCGGGTTTCATGGTGTAATCGAGGAGCACGGAATGCCTACAATTATCTATGGATTTTGTCGGGATGGCAACGTAACCATCGGGTTAATTGCGACCATGGATGGGGGTGATGATTTTCAGAGCATTCTTACCAAAGATATTCGTTAACCCAAATGGCATAACAAGCCATTCATAAGATCCATATCGAGTACGGAATGATGTCAACGGAATGCTATCCTCAGCGATACGAAGCTGATGGAAACCGGTAGCCAAGTCCAATTGTGAAAAGACCTTAGCACCACTAAGCTGATCAAATAGATCATCAATCCGAGGTAAAGGATATTTATTTTTAATAGTAAGATCGTTAAGCTTGCGATAATCAACGCAGAGCCTCAGAGTACCATCGGATTTCTTTACGAAAATAGCCGAAGCTCCCCAAGGCGAGGAACTAGAGCGAATAAATTGCCTCGTCTCCAACTCAGATAATTGTTTACGCATCTCCTCATTTTCCTTATTGGACATGCGATAAGGAGGACGAGTAATAGGTTGAGCTCCAGAAACAAGATTAATTCTGAACTCAATTGCTCGTTTAGGTGGTAAACCTAAAACGGGCTCGAATATGTCGGAAAATTCACGAACAACATGAATACAAGAAATAATATCATCTTCTTCATCATCATCGTTATCACGAGGATTTAAAGAATATAAAGATGCCACCAAACATGATTCTGAATCTTTAAGATTAACAGAAATATGTTTAACAGATTGTGGATGTCGGAGATGAATAGTCCGCTCAGGACATAGGATATGGGCTTGATAACGGTTAAGCCAATCCATTCCCAAAATTATTCCAAAGCCTAAGTAACGCATGACATGCAAATCGGCTAGGAAAGAAAAATCACATAAAATAATCTCCACATCTTTACAAAGCAAACTAAGAGTTGCGGATCCACCAACAGGATTCGCAATCTTTACAAAGTTAACCCCTAGGTCGTTCTGGCCATTTTCGTGTTTTCGGAGTTAGGTCGCTCAGGACCTTAGGTCGTAGGTCGTATGGCCGTTAGGTCGCTCTGCTTTGGCTCTGGCCATTTTTGCTCACTCGCAGTTAGGTCGCTCACGACCTAGGACTTAGGTCGCTCGCAAGTTAGTACCATAGGTCGCTGGGCCATCTAAATGCTTGTTCGGTGTTAGGCCATAGGTCGTATGGACCTTAGGTCGTAGGTCGCTCGGTCTCTCTCACTTCGCTAGGTCGCTAGCTCGCAGCTCGCAGCTCGCAGCTCGCGTTTGAGCTTAGGTCGTAGGTCGTGGGTAGGTGGGTCGTAGGTCGCTCGCCTATATCCTCTGGCCATTTCATCCCTTGGTCGCTTGACCTCTAGGTCGCGGGTACCATTAGGTCGCTCGGCCTTGTTTAGTGCTAGGTCGCTGGACCATTTAGGTCGTTCGACCCTTAGGTCGCGGGTTTTTAGGTCGTTAGGTCGTTAGGCCGTTAACCCACTAGGTCGCATGACCTATAACCTGTTAGGTCGCTCGACCGTTTACTCCATTAGGTCGCCCAACCCTACTACAAGTATTAGGTCGTATGACCTTGTTCCACTAAGTCGCTCGACCCTTAGGTCGTAACACATTAGGTCGCACGCCTTTCACACCATTAAGTCGTGAGTTTAATTAGGTCGCTCGGCCTTAAAACGTTAGGTCGCTTGACCTGTGCTATTGTTAGGTCGCTTGGCCATTTCAGTTAGGTCGCATGACCATAGAGTTGCTCCAGTTAGGTCGCTTGACTCCTTAGACCCCTAGGTCGCAACCATTAGGTCGCTCGACCCTATTCCCCTTAGGTCGTTAGACCTCATTTTGTCTTCACTAGGTCGTACCGTTTTGGTCGGGGCGCTGCCCCGCACCCCGCCGGGGGCGCTGCCCCCTGGACCCCCGCGACCTGACCGGGCAGGTCGAACCCCGCAAGCGGTGGCGTTGCCCCCGCACCCCCACCTTGGGGGGTTGCCACCCCCCCTGGACCCCCCCTCCGTAGGGGATCTTATCTGAAAAATATTGAGCTGATTTCCTTGGATTTTATTCGCATCTCCGTATGCGATCTTTGTGACTGATTGTTTCTACACTTGCTTATGTGTTTTGTCACTTTATAATATAAAGGTTTCAATACTAGTAGTAAATATCAAAACTCTTTTAACAAACAATTTCAACTCTATTTTTAATAACAAAGCTCTTTTCTTAAACCGTTTTCCAATCTATTAGTATATACAAGCCTTTACCTCACTCGGATGAGAAATCTAATTAAACGACTTAGTAAAACAAGTGGTATGAAACGCTTGCGTTCACTTCGTCGGTTAATTCTTGGACTTGTTCGATTGAACCTCTTGTGACAATTTTATTAGTGAAGATTTACAGTTTGTTCGTAAATATTTAAGTTAAGCAAGTGGTTATGGGACATGAAGCTAAACTTCTATATTTACTAGCTTAGTGTAATTGACACTTCTCGTTGATCTTGATGATCGCTTTATGAATTAGACTAGCAATTGCGCGATGTCTCTTTCATTGCAAGGTTAGACTAGACACCACTTGTGTGATTCCATTCACACATACCTTTCTGCTTTTTGGTTAGTCTTGACCTCATTCTGTGTGATTCCACTCACACATGTGGGGTAGCTCCCCATGGTCTTCGGACCGTCATGTGATAGGCCTCTTTCCCTTTTTATGATTTCTGGATTTCTCGTGTTGATTTCTGGAATTTATGTCATTGACTTGTTATGAGTACAAGTTTAGGGTATGATGCCCCCTTCGAATCTTTGATAAGATTCTTGTGATATTGATTATCTCTTATTGATTGATCTTCTGTTGATCATTATTTACATACTTATAGTGGTATGTCGTTATGGATGTTTATGTTTATGCCATATCTTTTATGTTATATCATGTCATCTGATATTTATAGCTAGACTGATCCGTTTATTATTTTCTTAAATAATACTCGGATCAGACCGAGATGTTACAGGTGCTTCTGCTTGACTTCTTCCCAGGGATTCATCACTCTGACTTTTGGCTAACTGTTTAGATTAGCAGTTTTTGTTGTATACACTTGAGATATAGACTCATAGTTGTATTCTTTTGTATAGCACGTGTTGCTATTCTTTTGTATTATCGTGGATTTTATTGACCACTACTCTGATGTACACTTTCATGTGTTAGTTATATATTCATATCTTCTTCCGCCTTTGTGATATGGATATCTGTGACTGATTTGTGATATGATTATTTCTATGTTTGTTTCCGAAGATTATTTATAGCCACCGTGTGATAAGCAATTACATGGATGGTCGCTCCTCAACAGCCTTATTCTCCGTGCTAGTTGACAGCACTTCTCCGGAGTGTTCTTGGCTAGCGTGGGTATAGAGGTGGGGCGTCACAGCTTTCTATATTTTCAATAAAATTATTTTTCAAGTATTTTCACTAGGTGTTGAAAACAGGTTTACCAAGTACTTTTAGACTTTTAGTCCTAGCCTGAACAACGTATGACCGAATTTCTGTAAGAACAATGATGGACTTGTTGAAACATCGAGTTATGAAAGTATTTTTATAAAAACTATTTTAGTAATATTATATAGATTTTTAAAGTGTTTTAAAAATGTTTAAAGAGTAATTTAACTAATATAAAGTATTTTAATAAAATTCTGGCTTCGTTCCATTTCGAGGACGAAAAGATTCAAGGGGGAAGGAATGTGATAACCCAGATTTTGGATATCTGTTAACTGGGAATTAACAGGATTAAAATTATTAAAATACTGATTTTATTTGGTTATATAAATGGAATTCTGATAATTTAAAATATATATGGATGTACATAAATAGATTTGAGCTATAATAAATGCTGATATCTGAAGGGATATTTTAAACAGTTGGAAATAAACAAAGATTAATAGATATGCGAACACTATAGGTTGGAAATTATAAATATATATAAAGGTGTATATATAAGTATGTATGTATACACACACACACACACCATGTGAAGTAGTATATATGGGAATTTGTAAAAGGTGTGAATATATATATATATAATAATGTTTTCTAATTATTATATATATATATGGGTGAATTGAAACCATTGATTTGGATTCAATATATTAAATTTCCAAAGAATGTATTAAACTGGTATATAATTGGGTTTCTATTTCATCCTCTTTCATATTATATTTAAGATAAATAAAGAAGAAGTTAAATATTAAAGCAATTAAGACATTTATAAATAAACTAAATTGAATTTATTTTATAAATACTTATAAAAAAAATATTGGTACATAAAATTGCAAATGTAAGAAAGGGGTTTATCTAATGACATTTGTAAGCCTATTTACCAAGTGTCATTATTCTTTAAAATAATTAATAGAATTTAAAATAAAGTTACATTAACATCTCTATTCTCTATCTCATTTCTTTGTTTTCTATCTACCAAAATCCAAAACCTGAAACAAGAAAAAAAAGGAAGAAAAATAAGCCAAAGCCTGTAAGAAACCAAAGAACAAATCAAGAAGAAATAATAAAAAAAAATTCAAACTACAATCGTTTTTACAATCTTTAACCTGAAGTTCAAAAGCAACTAACAATTCCGGATTCAAATTCACCTTAGAAAATTTCCAGATCAAACTCACCATTTCTTGATTTTTTTCAAACTTCCTCCGTTTAAAACAAAAGGTGAATAAACCAAGTTTCAATCTGTTTAGAATCTTGTGCATACAGTAATTATTTGGAATAGAGTATGAAAAATGTTTGCATGTTGTCTTGTATAAATTATATATATATGAACTGAATAGATGTGCATGTCTGTTTACAAAACATTGGTTCTGTTTTAGTTGTTCGGGATTTAGGATTTAAAGAGAAAAATCATTTTCTCCTTCCCTGATTATTTTTAGGACATGGTGAATAAATAAAACTTGTTTGTTATACCATGATATAAATTTTAAAAATATTTTTAAGCTAGCTAGATTTTATCAGAAAGGAAGAAGAATGGTAAATATGGAAACATATCAAAACCTCAATCATAAGTATTGATTGTTTCAAGTATATAATTGAATTTTTTTTTCGAAAATTAGGATTTTTAACATTAAAATCAAGATTTTTGGACCTAAAAATCATGAGATATCGTATGTTGAATAGAATTTGGGTTTCGAGCGAATTTTGGTGATCGACAGCGTTTGAGTGGTTGGGGTTCTTATGGGAGGTGGTTCCTGGATTGGGGAAGATGGCAAAAATGGTCGGAAAATTTCTCGAACATGGTGGAGGCGAAACGAGGGTAAACTAGGGTTTATTACCTGTTTCGATCAACGTTTTTATCGAGGCAAATTCGTGGTCAGGGGAGAAATAGAGGCGATCGCAAGTAGGGGATTAGTGGCGTAGGCGTGTGGTGAAGTTTCGGTCGTGATCGTGGGATCACTAGTGAACTTGGGCGGCAGTGCGAGGAGATTTGGGTTGATCGTTTTGGTTTCAATGGTGGTCTCATAGCTCGATTTCGATTTCTAGCATGATCGAGGCTCTGGGTAGTTGTAGTCAAGTGAGAAGATCGTAGCCGACTTGTCGGCGTCAACATCGATGGTCGGAGCATCGTAGATGAACTGTGCACATGCACATGAACTATCTTGTGTCTGTTGTGTTGCTATGTTTGTTTTACTTTGGGAAAGAGAGGAAATGGCTTCGTGATGTACTCGAGTCTATCGAGTTGATGAGAACC
Organism: Allium cepa; assembly: GCA_030765085.1. NCBI lineage: Eukaryota > Viridiplantae > Streptophyta > Magnoliopsida > Asparagales > Amaryllidaceae > Allium > Allium cepa. Next base: position 860,908,263 of record CM060940.1, read on the forward strand.
CAGGTTGTAGTTTGGGTAATTATGATTTGGGCTCGGGACATTTTGAATATAGTAGGGTTAAGAGCAAAGGTAACTTAATTAGGGAAATAAACCCAGTTTTTTTTATAAAAAAGGCAAATTAAAATTTCAAACGAGGTTTTCAAAGCAAATTTTGTTCTACAAGTTTAAATAAGGTATTCACCCAATTTGTAACAAGTTCAAAGCTTGATTTATAAAGTCAAATTTGATTGATTTGATTTGATTTGAAGATATATGTATTAGTGAATCTGTAAAGTAAATCCAAGGTAATTTCACAATAGAATTTAATAAGTAGATAAGAATATTGAATCTTAATTTTATTAGGGACTTAAGTGATTTAATTTAGTTTAAATAATAATTAGAGATTAATTAAGATAATAATTTATCTTAGATTAAATAAGAACTTAAGTGGTTAAGAGTTAATTAATAAACTTAAGTACACATAGAATAAATAACCAATGCAGTTAAATAAAGAGTAATTACTTAAGGTAAGTAATTAGATAATTACTTAAGGAAATAATTAATTACTCGGTGAAATTAATTAAGGTATAATTAATTGCTGAATGTGATTAATTTAGGTTAATTAATGAATATTATTAATTAAAGATTAATTAATTTATGTATTTAATTAATGTAATTAATTATAATTAATTAATTAATGAGAGTAATTAAAGGTTAATTAATGTGGATCGTTAAGAATAATTAATCTATGGCTAATTACTTAATGTAATTAGAGAAATTAATCAAGAAGGATAAATTAAGATGGATAGTTAAAGGATGAGTTATTTATTGGTTTATAATTAACTAATGTTGAGTAAGCAAGATTTGAGATAATTAGAGTAATTAATTTAATTTAATTGGAGATTAATTAAATTGATTAGTTATGAATGGGGAGTTGTATTGGATGATTAGATTAATATCTAACTGATAATTTATGATATTCTGTGATATGATATGTTGGGATTTAATTATGATATGTGGGCTATCTGTTGATGTTGAATACTATGTAAATGTGACAACCTATATTTTAATTTGAATTGAATTCACTTAAATAATTTTAACTAAAGATGAATTTGGTTTCAAAGAGACCGGGTTCGGGTATCAGAAATACCCGAAACCACTTCGAACTGTAATCTTATTTCTTTAAATTTGATGTGTGGAATCAAATAGGCTGGAATGGTATATAGTTGTGTAACATGACCGTTTAAAACTGAGAGAACATTTCTCAGATATCATTTTATAATATGAGATTGACTTTAAATAAGATGAGCACTCGTAGAAGGTACAAGTTGTTAGTCCGTGAGATGATGGTATTGATGACAACAACCTTAGAATAGATTGTAAAATATAAATACTAACATTATAAGTTTAGATATATATGTATATGCAGGACCATCATGCATGTACTAAGAATGAAGACTGTACAATATAGAGATTCAAGATATCGAGATAGAAGACTCATGAGTATCAAGATTATCAAGAGTTCAAGATTTCAAGGTTAAGTATTTTTAGGAATTTTTGTTAAAACTCATAGAAAAACACTTCCATCTTAAAATCCAATTTATTCATGGATGGAATCCACTTCGAACCTGTTAAAGGGATGGGACCCTAAGTAGGATGGAACCTACGAAAAATCTAGTGGAACATTGTTTTGTATCCGCTAACTTTTTATTCAAAATGATTTTTCAAAATTATATCCTGTCTTCAAAATGTTTTCAAAACTTTCCTTTTAAAAGATTCAAAACCCTCTATCCTAATTTTAAATAATTTTAGCCTCAAAATTATCTTTAATTTCAAAGTCAAATTACTCCTGATTTTAAACTATCTTTTAATATAATATATTTAACTTTTAAATATTTACACTTAGATTTAAACATCAAATTATAGTTAAATTCTATATATATTATTCTCTATATTTACTTATGAATTTTAAATATAGTCAAGTATATTTATAAAGTTTAAAATAAGTTTTAATATAAAATAAAAGTTATTTTCAAAAGAAAATCAAATCACCAAAAAATCCTTTGGGATGTCGACATGCCCAAGTACCCCATATCGACATGGTGTCAGCTGAGTTTAAAATTTAAATTTCAAAAGAAGTGTTTATTCGCCATAACTCTTCACCAATGGACTTGACTGTTGTTCTTCTATAAATAGGGGTCAGTTTCAACGAATTTATGATCAGATTTTCTGGTTTTTCACTCCTCTTCTTCTTCCACATTTCTTAATACATATTCTTATCATTACTTTACCGAAATCAACATTGAATCATACTCAATTACTTCTAGTTTGATTCTCTATCACTATCTCAACAAGGTTCTCAGTGCTATTCAGAGTTATAGACTTCATTGTAATCTATTAAGCGAGAAAAGGTGTGATTGTGGCCTTGAAAATCAATCAAGGAAGAAAAGGTGTGACTGTAGCCTTAGTAAATCAATTGGGTAAACTTGTGGCCCGGAAATCAAGTATCTCTACCCAGAGGATTGAAATTCTGGAGGGTTTACCTCGTACCCTTGAAATCAAGGGTGTAATCATACAATTTCTTTTGAAAGGAAATCCGTACTTGTGTTGCGGGACTGGATGTAGGGTAACTCCGAACTAGTATAAAATTCGGTGTGTTCTTTCCTTTACTGCTTTTATTTTATTTCTGCATCTGTGTTTGTTTCTATGATTATCCCTGTATCTGTAGATTGCATACATCTGTGTCTAAATTAACATAAACTCAAAAAGATTTAGTAATTCTTTATAAACACTATTCACCCCCCCTCTAGTGTTAATCCTAGCCTTAAGATCCGTTATCCGCATTTCTAACACAAGTTACCCTGTTTTTTCACATAAGATTTATAGCTTGGATATTTCATATTATGGGTTTACTCATGCTGGTTTCCAGCCTGACCCGGGTGTTACTTTGATGTAATGCTCGGGTCAGATCGAGTAATACAGATTTTCAGGTAAGGACGTTCTGAAGCTCAGGAGGCGAGCCGGATGACAGGAACGTATGGAGTGTAACCCGCTGAGTATTATTGATTTGTATCTGGAACATGTTGCTTTAACTATCTAGTGTCTATGAAAATGTTGTAACTCTTATTTAGTATATATATAAATTAACTGATACAGTTTGCCTTTGTATAACTGCTATTTTATTTGATATTACATTTTGATCCGCTGCAAATGTGAGATTCTGTGTTTCATTTCTATTTCTTCTTTTACCTCTTTTCTTCTTTTCCTAACTATCTGGAATTTTCAGGATCGAAAATTCCAGGTTGTTACATTGAAAATCATTTACTAGTAAACTTCATTTATCTAATAAACTTATAATCTTTCTATATTTATCAAAAGATTCCAAATTTATTTCCTCCAAAAATATCCATATTAAGGATCTAAGTACTTTCACAAATCTATTCAATGGGTTTAAGACTTATGTCACTTAATACATTTTCACCGCCAACCCAAAACCATTTCGCATTTTCTTATCTTTAAACCACCCTTTTAAAGATCAATTTATATTCTGAAGTATAATTGAAAAAGGTTAAAGACGAATGTGATTAACACATTGTCACAACAAACCCAAATCCTTTTCCAATTTGTTGCTATCTTTACAAAATTTGTTTTTAAAGATCTAAGTTCATATTCGGTCAAGTTCAGTATTTTGCAAGATAACTGTTAAGTTCTAAGGACGATTGCTTACAGAAATCATGATTCATATGCTTAACTCATTTCGACATTCCAAACCATACCTCGTTGAAGCCAGGTAAGTTAGAGCACGGGTTGCATTAGAGTCTTGCCTAGACACTTCATTCTGAAATCTCACAAATAGATAAGTATACCTCATCAGCTTTTGGTGTTAAGTATAGTATCAATGATTTCAATAAACAATAAGAAATAAAAACGACTAATATATTTATGAAATTTTCTGATTTAAATATATCTCGACCAAGAGGGAAACCGGTAGGTTAGAGCTTTATCGCTTCGTCCCTACTCGACATCAATCTTAACTCACAAATAGATAAGCTTATTTCATCGGCTTTTAGTGTCAAGCATAGTTAATTACTTTTCAAATAAGTAATTAAACAATTTAACCATTTGGATATTAAGCAATTCCTAACCCTTCTCTAAACTTTTTGTTTATACTTTAAAACCTTTTTAGAAATGATATATATAAGTATAGTAATTTACTAACAAAACTAGATATTAAATAAAACATTTTAGAAGATATTTATTACATAAGATATAAAATATTTAATATATTTTCTAAAAAAATACTTAAAAATACTTTTAGAACACTTTAAAATATTTATAATAGGTTTTAAAACATTTATCCAACATATTACCTTAAAATAACAAGTTTATCAAATCCTTAAAAACTTTTAAAACGACGTGTTTTCTATATATTTTACAAAATGTCTCTTCTTTAAAAGTTCGCAATTAATTCATAAAAATTAATAAAGATCTCAAACCACTTTTAAAATACTCCAATAAGAGTTATTAAACCTTGCTAAAAAGAATGAAATAAAATATTTAAATCTAGATATCTTTTCAAACCTTTTCAGTCCAAAAATGAAGTCTAAACGGAGCAATTTTATACTAGTGATGTTTTGGTCACTTTTCAAGATGTTACTTAATTTTTTTACTATTTAAGCTTTTAATAGCAACAATCATATGCAAATAGTTATAAATATGTCGTGAAACCCAAAAGATCGCTCTACAAATTTCCATAGAATTGGCCAAAACTAAGGCAATTCCAAACCGCTTCTATAGCGACTATCGCTATAAGTGCACTTCTATATCTGAGTCGTATTCCAACCTATGTTCAATTATAACCTATGTTCTTTATTTCAAGGTCTAGTGTAACGCCCCGAGAATTTTCGACTTCCGAAAATTCAACATCGATACTCACTTTATCGACTGCCGAGAAATCAAAGGCCGAAAACCGAGATGTTATGGGTTTTAAAAAGAATTTAAGAAAAGAAAAAGAGAGAAAAGATAGAAAATAGAGAGGAAAGAAGATAGACGATTTTTAGAAAACAGAGAATTTTTAAAATAGAACGGGACAGAAAGGAAACAACAGGACAACAACAGAATCTCACAATTCGCAGCGGAACAACATATAATAATAAATGAATAATCTTTAAACAAAGAACTATATCAGTTATTACATTACATTTCATTTCATTACATCATATCATCAGAGTGTACAACAACATACAACATCAAACAGTGCAGCGGAAAAAGAAATACTATATAAACTAGTAATACGCCATGCCATCCAGCTTGCCTCCAGCAACTCCAGAATATCCAGAATATCCTGATAAACCTAACTCTTAACTGCCCGTGTGGAAATTGGTGGGCACCCAGAGTTTAGGAAGGAAAACAATAAACTCCGAGTCAGTCATGTGACTGGTGTGAGAACTCAAAACAGTTTATTTAACTTTAGAATCAAAATAGAGGAATATTTTTAAACTCAATTCGCAATGCTTTTAAAAATGAGACTACCATAAGGCCTCCCGCACACACACACATGCAAACGCAGAATCGGAGGAGATTTCTCCTTATGATAGTCAAAGATGCTTGATACGCATTTGAAATAACATTTGATATTATTACTAGTGCATAGTGTATAACAAATCATTTCGAAAATAAAGATATAAATCTTAGCCAACATACGACCATTATCGTATGCCTACTATAGCTACTATCCAAACAGTGGTGACCACCATAAGTGAATAGCAGGTTCTACAACTAATACCGTACAAGTTTCGTATTGGGAATTGGATTTCCAACAAATGGTCAGGCCAAGGAACTTCCCATTGCCACATGAGAATGCCTCTGGATGGACATCCCCGAGAACCAAACTGGATCTCTACCAACACAAGGCCGGGTTACTCCTAACTGAGTAACAACTGACCGAATATGCCATCCCCCGGTCCTTTGGGACCTTTATCAACCGAGCGCTCGTAATCAATTCACACAATCATAAAGTGTTTTCAACATGAGTAAGTATCTGGGCTCCATACCATGATACCACCCTTTTCCAGAAGGAAATGCACATATCCTAAAGGGCGCTACCCCTCATAACCTTGCTGCATCTTTCCTGTTTTGACCATTTCCGGGATGTGAGGCTCGACGAATTCACGTCCACAAAAACATACTTTATACAAAAGCCATGCTTTGGGTCAACAAATGATCAACACAATGATCACTAAGATAGACGATCAAATAAATGATCCTATCACAAATAATCAACACAATGATCATTTCAGCATCACTCAGCATGTCACATTACCAAACTGGGAATATATCGCTGATAACTTCAACTATATAACCTTTGAGCTCGTACGTCTCAAAGAAGGGTGTTAAGCAAAGAATAAATTCTCCGCCACCAACAGAAATATATTTGAAAGAAATCGGCTTTATATCTCAACTTGTAATGTCAGGCATACAATCCATACAAGTCTGTTCCGGGCTCGAACAGAACCGAAGGCACTTACAAAGAAGTCCTTGCAATCCGGATATTCACAATCCTGATCGGATTCACCATCACATATGGAGAACTCAATACCGTAGCTACTCGGTGCAGAGTCAATCGATAGTTCATCCTATCACTCTCGCAAATACCGGTCTTCAACACCGATCTTCAAATGCGATTCACAACGACGTATCACATATTCGGAGTGGGTTATACGACCCCATGGTCCTTTCCCGGTTAACCCGAATAGTGAGCGCTTATTCAAAAATAAGTGTGACATTCAAATTCAATCAATTCACATCCAATACCCATTCAAAGGGAAATACTGATAGTCGGTTATTGAACTATCACTGGATATGCATACATCACCAGATTCCAAATAATTTTCCAAATTATTTATTTTCCAAAATATCTTTACTAGATATATAGTTTCAACACTTCAAAAATAAATCAATATTTATTTTTAACCAATTTCACTTTTCACATATAAATTCCATAATGAATTTATATTTCAAAATATTCGTGCATATACGATTTCAATAATTCATTTCAATTTATCCTCCAAAACGATAAATTCTAATTATTCACTTCATATTGGAAAACATTTCCATACTTATTAAATAAGTAATTCACAATCTTTTATTTTCAACACTTAGAAAATATTCAATATACTTAAACCGAATTAAGTATATATTTCTTTCTTTAAGGAAATCATTCACTTAACATATTTATTTGGGCCAAAACGAATGTTGCGTAAAACATCGTTACAACAACCCAAAATCACTAGTATAGGGATTCGAAATTAAAATAGATATATAAATCTCAATACTATACAAAACATTTCCTTTCGGAAATCATTTACTATAACAACAGTGTTATAGTCCACTATTTCCTTTTATTTCTCGAAATCGTCTATTTCAACAATAAATGTTGAAATCTATGGTTTCGAATCTTAACACCTTTAAAACATCGTTAGATCGTTTTAATTCTGTTTAAAATATCACATTCTAAAACATTTTCTTTAACGTGTTATTCACTATTCAAAAATCGTGAACATACTTCGTTAACAAATTTCATCCTTTTATTCAATTTATTTTAAAGGATTATTCACTATTCAAAAATGTGAATATAACTCCATTAATAGGTTATAACAATTAACTTATCAAAATAAGTCGTTTGCGAATTTATAAAACAACGTTTATAAATTCCTCTTCTATTTATTTATAAAAACTTCCTTTAATAAATTCCTTTATTAACCTATTCCAGTTTATAACTAAATTATAAACTAAACGTTCATATTATAAGTTAAATACTTATAAAACGATTATTTTATAAGATCGTTCTTTTAAAGACTTTCCAATTTATAAATCTTATAACTTATAAGATTTAATGATTTATCCAATCTATTCTTCAAATAATTTCACCAAATTTATAAATCTTACTATTTATAAATTTCATTTATAACTTCACGGTTTATAATTCTATAAATTTCATTCTTTAATGAAATTCATTTTCACTTAATTCAAACACTTATAAAAACTCGTTTTATAATGTCTATATTTCAATTTATAAATATCCATTTATAAATCTCTTAATATAAATCAGTTTATATTATTATTCTGAAACGTCTTTAATTCCCTTTATAATTTCACCATTTTGATTTATAAAATAATCAAATTTTATAAATCCTATATTTAAACTTTTGATAATAAATTCAAAAATCCAGTTTAAACTATTTTATAAAGTCATTAATTCCTATTTCTCAAAAATCAGCTTTTAACCGTATTTCTCAAAAATTATAATTTTTATAACTTTAAGAATTATAACGTTCATTTATTTAAAATGGATCAATTCCAAAATATTTTATCTTTTCAAAAATTACTTTAAAAACATTTTTAAAATACCAGAAATTTGGTCCAATGATGCTACACACCAAATAGTCAATCACGACTAACAACGATATCATATATCGATATGATAATCCATCAAATATCAAAATATCTGAAATCAAATAAAAACTGTTGAGGAATCCAGTTGGATCCCTCCAACCTGTTTTCCTGCATCCAAAAACATTAGCACAATACCAATTTCGCTCCAGTACGAAATTATCGCGGTACATGTTTTTAATAAATATTATCCGCTTACTAACGGCGTAATAGGGTCTCATCCGCAAAAAAATACGGGAAATCAATCAACTGCAATATATACATATGCCAATATATATATATTGATATTATATATAATACCAATTTCACTGTTTATGAAATATTCGCGGTATATGTTTTTAATAAATAACATCCGCTTACTAACGGCGTATAATGTCTATTTTAACAATCAATAATTTACAGTCATCATTCAAACATGCATTCAAATATTTTAAATCTAACTATTTAAAATAAAATCGAAACCTATTCGATTGAGTGAGAAGTTCTCACCTTGGTTTTAAATTCCGTTTTAGCTTTTATTTCGAATAAAATTAAACGCGCGTTTAATTTTACCCGAAATTCTCACTAACTCCAAACGACTCTAAACCAACTCCATCGCGTAGTGCTCGTCCATACGATTCCAACGCAACTGAGTTTGCATTTTTTCGACCTCGTATGAAAAAGTTATGATTTTTCAAAGTTTGCACGCAATTTTATAACTAAATTTCAACATAACTTATAATTTTAAACCCACAAATATTTCAGGCCATAGGATCTCTCTGCCCCTCATCAAGACCGTGCATAGCTTCCTCTTCCTCATCACGATATGCTACAGGTTGAGGCCGAACTTCCTTGAACCCATTTGCTAAATTAGGGTTAATTCTTGCCATCACCACATTGAGCTTTAGGTCGATCAACTTGCTCCATTGCGAAGGCCTCCTCCTCCACTACACTCGGCCCCCACCTAGGTGAAGCTCGGCTGCAACCTCCTCCTCGTATGGCGTGCATGAGCTGTAGGTGACGGCCCAAATTATCTCCCTCTACGTTGCACCATTTCCGATCATCACCGTATGAAATTAAAGCTCTTGATACGCTCTACAAGTTTGTAGTTGATCACTTCTCCTAATTGTTTGTAGATTGGGAGAGATTGAGAGATGAAATTCGAACAATTCTGGCCATTCAAACATAGGGTGGCGGCTAGGGTTATAAAATTAGGGTTTAACTTTTTTTTTAATTTATGAAGAGGTGAGGTGTATTTATAGAAAAGCAAGCGTAAACACTATTCATCCCGGGAATTCCGAACTCCGATTTAGACGCCGTAACTAGCGTTTCTAAGGTTTATCCCGCGTTCCGGACACAATGGAACAGGTTTCGGAAGCTAATTCGGAAGTATGTGCGAGTTATGGCTATAAACGCTCAATTTAAATTAAACCGATTTAAATCGATTTCTAGGCGTTTTAATTTGTACCGGACAAACGGTAAATCCAATTGACTTGAAATTTGAAACCTTACAATAATATCACATTACGGATCCGATGAAACTGGTTTCGTCGAAATCCGAGACTTTTTGAAAAATGGCTATTTTGACTCGCCAAATTTAAATTAAAAATAATTCGATGCGTTTCGAGCTGCCACGATCAAACGATAACTCCGATTGACACGAAAATTGAAATCCGGTAATAACTAACTATTACGGATCCAATGAAACTGGTTTCGTTCAATTCTGAGACTTTTCAAAAATTGGCTATTTTACAGTCGATTATTAAATATTAAAATATTCAATTTTCACAGATTAACTTTTAATTCGATTTTAAAAGTTCTAAAATATCTCTATAACTCCAGTATGATTAAATAAAATTTTCCAAATTATTTCTAATCATATTTAACTCGATTTTCAATTATTTCTATAATTTAACGTATTAAATTATCGATTTAATTATCCAATTAAATCCAAAAATTCAAATAAAAATTTATTTGACTTATAAATTCACTTATAAATATTTAAAATTAATTAAATATTCAAATTTAAATTATTAAAAATTCTGGGTCGTTACAATCTTTGTGACGACCGCCCATGACTCCCGCACCAAAACAAGAGAATAGTGCGCTGAAAGGCGTGCCAGGCAGCCATGGACGATAGTCAGGGTAAAATAAAAATCGAAGAATCTCTATCGTACAACTCACAGCGCACGGATAAAATACAATAGAGAAATATAATATAGTGAAGCCTCATAGAACATAACATCATCATATAAGCAACATAGCAGTTTTATACAATCATCCACACAAATCCATACATGAAAGCCTCACTACAAATCACTCAAATAGAATACAGCAGCGGATACCCAGTACATATAAGAAAATAATATGCAAAGCCTCCTGCTCGTCTTCGTCATCATCAGCGGAAAACTCTAAGTACAGCACCTGCCACCTGCTACCTAGTCTGCCCATCCCAAACATGGATGAACAGCCCAAGGTAATAAGAGGAGACATAAAACCTTGAGTCAGACAAAGTCTTAGTGAGCAGTAAATTAACAATCAAGCATACCAAAAGAGCATAAAGGATAAAAGGAATAGGAACCAAACCATCCCACTCCACCTCTTTCTACAGTGATAGCCCCCAGACACACACTAAGAAGAATCAAGCATAACATATAGACAAATAAGGTAAAGCAATAACCACTCGAGTCAAGGGCAATGTTTTCCAAATACCAACCCCCAAGGCCTAAACCAAGATCAGATAAGCACCCAGAAAACACCGCTCTTGAAGCCGAATGATAATACAACCAAACATCCATGACTCTGGCTATCACTGCATCGTTGCCTTGATTTCACCGTTAGTTGAATGACCATCCGTCAAGGGCTAATGGTAACCCCGGTTCTAGCCATAACTCCGCACGTCGTCGCAGCCCGTGCCTAGGAATTTTCGCAACTACCCAGAGTACTAGCACGCCGTCGTAGCCCGTGCCTGGAACGCCGTCGCAGCCCGTTCCAACGTACCCTTGCTTTGAGCATGCTAGAACCTTCAACAACGATGAGATCTAAGCCTCCAAGTCATCCTCCTTGACGATCATTCATACTAGCTCAAGCGCCTCTCAAGCTAACCATTATCACCAACCCGGATCGCATCACCGAGTAATCAACATAACTTTGCACGTCGTCGCAGCCCGTGCTTGGAACGTCATCATGACCCGTTCCATCTCAATCTCATACTTCGCCTCTTCGCATCATGGCAAAGTCCCTCATCATCGAATCCATCCACATGAGCTTCCATATCCGCTTCATATGCCATCGGCAGCTCTCAACATTCAAGAGCCTTTCCACTTAGCTTTTGAATCATCTTCAAACATCTTGTTCCAAATCAACCACAAGCTAACTTGGAGCAATCACATCTAACATACATTCAAACATTCAAGCATTCAAACAAGATCTATCAAACAATATCATTCATAATGGCAATTTCGTAATTAAGTGAGCAAAAGTCCAACATATGTGAAATCATGATTTTTAACATAGATCTATCAAATCTAAAACATGGGTTTTGTCTCTAATACTTTATAAATAGCTTCTATAGATAAACATCTTCAAATATGATGGATCTACATGCAGACTTAAGGAAAATGCGAGAAAACGCTAACTTTAACACCCAAACATATCACCAATCCCGTATACTCCTTTGGATCCGCGTGAGAGATAACTACCACTCACCAAATCACCCAAACACCTCAAAATCACAACACTTCAGATCTGGACAGCGAAGATCACGACTTGATCCGGCGAAATCTCACTTGAAACGATGAAATCTAGCTCGAACGGATGAAGATCTTCAACTTGGACACTTGAATCTTCGATCCCGATCTTCGATCTTGGATGGATGCTAACACTTGATTGGAATGGAGAAAAGAAGATGAAGAAATGTTGTAGTCGAGTCTTCAAAATGGCAGCACTTCGTTGCTTCAAAAACCGGTGCCAAAAAGTGAGCCGAACCCCTCTATTTATAGGCTGGAAACTCCTTAGGTCGTCGCCCCTTAGGTCGTCCCCGACCTAACTATGAGTCGTTGCCGACTCATCAGCCCCTACGACCTACGACCTAACCAACACAACATACAACCAAGGCCGACTTACGACTTAACCCAGACGCGACCTAAAACACAGGCCGACCTAACGACTCAACGCACTGCCGACCCAACTGTCACACGACTCAACACACTGCCGCATTTCCTAAGTCCTAGGTCGCCTGACGACTTAACTAGCATGCCGACCTACGACCTAAGACCCTGCCGACCTAAGTCCTAAACACATAGACCAAGGCCATACGGGACACGACTTAACAGCTTAGCCTTATGGCCGACCTAATATCTCCGACCTAAGCTAACACGGCAACATGCTAACCCGAGCACCCTCCTAAGTCGTAACTCGAACACGACCTAACTATGAGTCGGTCACGACTCATCACTTAACACACGAGTTATCTCCCAATACGACTCAGGCTAGGAACACCACAAACAACACTAACGACCTGTAAATTCTACGATCCATCGACACGTAAAATACGGGTCGTTACATTCTCTCCCCCTTAGGAATTTCGCCCCCGAAATTCCAAGCAAACAATCAGAAATCAAAGATATTCCGCATGCCTACCATCCAAAGCAATCAACAAACCATGCAACCAATTCTAGCCTAGCATGCAGAATTCTAAGACTCAGAACAAGCTACAAATTCATGAGATGTCACGACACTTTAGGGCCATACCTCGAAGAGTCCGGGATGAGCTGCCTTCATCCTCTCTTCCTCCTCCCATGTACAGTCGTTAACATCATCACTCCATTGTACCTTGAGCAACGTAATCGTCTTCCTCCTAAGCTGTTTCGTATCGGTTTCAACAATACGAAGCGGCTTACGAGGTCTCGAAACAACTGGATAAACCTCCAAGTCTTCACAGCTATCAGCAGAAACCACAGTAGTTGGGTCGTGCACATACTTCCGTAGATAAGATACATGAAAAACATTGTGCACACCCGCCATCTTTTCCGGTAACTCCAATCTATAAGCGAGCTTTCCAATTCGCTCGATAATCGGGAATGGTCCAACAAATCTCGGAGTTAACTTTCCTTTCTTTCCGAATCTAATGACACTCTTCAGAGGAGAAATCTTCACAAAAACCATATCACCTACGTCGAATTCCAAATCCTTACGACGATTATCTGCATAACTTTTCTGACGATCCTGGGCTGCCTTCATTCTTTGCCGAATGATCTCTATACAATCTGAAGTCTGTCGAATCATCTCTGGCCCAAGTATCAGCTTTTCTCCAGTTTCCAACCAACATGTCGGAGAGTTACACGGTCTTCCATATAATGCCTCATATGGTGCCATACCAATACTCGACTGATAACTGTTATTATAAGCAAACTCCACCAAATGAAGGTGATCTTCCCATGATCCTCCGAAGTCCAAAACACATGCTCTAAGAAGATCTTCCAAAACTCGGTTGACTCTCTCAGTCTGACCATCTGTTTGAGGGTGATAAGCTGTACTCAAACACAACTCAGTTCCCAAAACTTCCTGGAAGCTCTTCCAAAATCTACTAGTGAACAATGGATCTCGATCGCTCACTATACTCTTCGGAACACCATGGAAACGAACTATCCACTTCACATATAATTCAGCCAACTTCGATGCAGTCCTAGTCGATCGAACAGGAATGAACCTTGCACTCTTGGTCAAACGATCTACTATGACCCAAATCCCTTCATTCCCTGCTCTTGTCCTAGGTAGACCATCGATAAAGTCCATCGACACTTGCTCCCACTTCCATGTAGGAACCTCTAATGGCTGAAGCAATCCACTGGGCTTCTTCTGCTCAGCTTTCACCAACTGGCAATTCATACACTTGGAAATAAAGTTTCCAACATCCTTCTTCATACCTTCCCAGTAGTAGGTTCTCTTCATATCCCGATACATCTTATTTCCACCTGGATGAATTGTCAACTTCGAGTGATGACTCTCCCTCAGAACTTCATCTCTCAATCCATCTACATCGGGAACAACTAGTCGCCCTTGCTTTCGAAGCCAACCCTCTCGATCGACCTCGAATCCCTTATCCTTCTCTGGTTCCAATTCAGATTCCAAATCACGGATAATCTTGACAAGCTTATCATCTCTCTTTTGGCTCTCGCCAATCCTTTCCACAAGAGTAGGCCTTATCGATAAGTTTGCCAACATCTCAGGTTCTAATTCACATCTAGGCCTGAAATCAAATCCAGCCAAATACTCAAGACTCTTCCATTCCGAAAACATGGCTCCCAATCCTACATGTCTTCGACTTAACGCATCAGCCACTGCGTTACCTTTCCCTGGAGTATAGGCTATACCAAAATCATACGATGCTAAGAACTCTAGCCACCGTTGCTGTCGAAGATTCAAATCCTTTTGGGAGAACAGATACTTCAACGACTTATGATCCGTAAACAACTCGAATCGAACTCCCAATAGATAGTGTCTCCACATCTTCAAAGCAAAAACAATCGCCGCTAACTCCAAATTATGAGTCGGATAATTCCTTTCATGCGGCTTTAGTTGTCGACTAGCATACGCAACAACTTTATCCTTCTGCATTAGTACCGCTCCTAGTCCAGTGCCACATGCATCGGTGTAAACCACCATCTCATCATTCCCACTTGGAATAGTCAAAACAGGAGCACTCGTCAGTCGCTCTTTCAGGATTACGAAAGCTTGCTCACACTTGTCATCCCATCTGAACACTTGGTTCTTCTTCGTCAATCCTGTCAATGGGGCAGCTATCTTGGAAAAGTCTTTGATAAACCGACGATAATATCCAGCTAATCCAAGAAAACTTCTCACATCAGATGCATTCTTAGGTCTAACCCAATCCTGGATCGCTGCCACCTTAGCGGGGTCAACCGCTATTCCATTTCCAGAGATAACATGGCCTAAGAACCTCACTTCACTCTTCCAGAAGTGACACTTCGAAAACTTAGCCTTCAGCTGATGTTTCCGCAAGATTTCCAAAACAATCCTCAAGTGCGTCTTGTGCTCTTCCTCGGTTCTGGAATAAATCAGAATATCATCCACGAACACAAGCACGAACTTATTCAACTGATCTCTGAACACTCTATTCATAAGATCCACAAAATAGGCTGGTGCGTTAGTCAATCCAAACGGCATTACCAGCCACTCATAAAACCCGGATGGTGTCCTGAAAGCAGTCTTCGGCACACTATCCTTCGCCACTCTCAACTGGTGAAATCCCGTTGCCAAATCCATCTGAGAAAACACCTTAGCCTCGTGAAGCTGATCAAACAAGTCATCTATTCTCGGCAATGGATACTTGTTCTTCTTAGTCACCTTATTCAGCTCACGATAATCCACACACAACCTCAACGATCCATCCGCTTTGGTTGCAAACACAACGGGCGCACCCCATTCGGACACACTTCTCCGAATGAATCCTTTTCGCAAAAGGTCATCAACTTGCACCTTCAGCTCTTGCTGCTCCCTCGGTGCCATCCGCCTAAGAGGCATCACAACAGGTCTGGCTCCCTCAACTAGATCGATACGAAACTCGATCTCCCTATGCGGCGGCAACCCTTTGACCTCGTCAAAGACATCCTCAAATCCATTCACAACAGGCACCGATGACAGTCCTTCCCGTGGAACAACCAGCGAATACATGAAGCTCATGAAGACGCCTTCCTCATGCTTACATCGTATCACAACCTTTCGCCCTTCCACATTCCCGACTGTCACCTCCAGCCTCTCACAATCAATCCTAGCCGCATACTTCCTAAGCCAGTCCATACCCAAAATAATTCCGAATCCCGCAAAGTTCAGAACAAAGCAATCACAAACAAACGAGCAATCATGACTCGATACAACTAGACCACGGCATATCATACACAAACATGACGAACCCCCAACTGGATTAGTCACAACCAATGGCCTATCAACAATATCCGGTTTCAAACCTAACCGGCCTACCAAATCATCACAAACAAAAGAATGCGACGCTCCAGTATCAAACAACACTCTAACTGGAACACCACAAATAGAAAGAGTACCTTGAACAACCACACTCTTCCCCTTCTCTTCAGCAGTAGGAGCTTTCGAAGACGATGGAACAGCCCCCAAAGCATAGGCTTGCACAACCTGCCTATCTTTCCTCGGTTCTGGACAATCCTTCCTGAAATGCCCTGGCTTATCACAGTTATGGCACTTCGCCGGCGCCTTTGGATTCCTACAATCCTTGGAGAGATGGCCCTTCTTCTGACAATTATAGCAGGTCACTTCGCCCTTTGGCTTCTTCTGACCATCCTTACCTTTCTGCTGTTGCTGCTTCCTCTTCTTATTACCATTCTGCTGTGGTTTAGATCCTTCCCTGGTTACAGCAACAACAGAACTTTCCTTAGGGAACAAACTCTCATGTCTCAAGGCTTTCTCAACAAGCTTCTCAAATGGATCGTCCAAGTGATCCACCAACTGCCTTCCAAGATAAGCATCCAGACCAGTCACAAACTTTTCGTTCTTCTGGTAGGGAGAATCAACATATGATCTGGCATACTTAGACAAGGCCTCGAACTCAGAAATATACTCAAGAACAGGCCTCCCGCCTTGTTTGAGCTCCACAAATCTCTTGAACAAAACAGACCTCTGAGCAGTAGAGATGAACTTGGCTTCAAATCTAACTTGGAACTGCTCCCAAGTAATCTCCTCCTCTGGTGTATCTATAGTGATAGAATTCCACCAATCCGCAGCTCTCCCTTGAAGCTGCCTCGATGCAAGCTTTCTCTTGGTTGCATCCTCAATCCCTAGATCACCAAAAATCCTTCGGCAAGCATCCATCCATCTCTGCACTTCAATAGTAGACTCCGTCCCTAAGAAAGCTTTTCCTCCAAGAGAAGTATAATCCTTACAAAGCTTGGCAAAATCCACCGGTCTCGGAGTTTGGACTTGAACTCCAACATCAACAGTAGGCCCTGGAACGGGCATCCTCCTCATAATCGAAGTCATCATCGCTTCGAACATAGCCCCATAATCTGCAGCTCCTTCTGTAGCATGGCCTTCCCTAGCAGCTGGTCTTCCTCTACGACTCATTCTTAATATCTGTAAAAAGAATGATTAGAACACCTTAAGAAACAACTGCATAAGGAGTTCAAATCCTTCTAAGCTACTATATTATATATAGTAATCATCCATCAAAATACAATTACGTCTCTCATACGTAATTACGTCAGCGAGCGTTGGCTAAAATCGACTAACCAAAGCTCTGATACCAAATGTGACGACCGCCCATGACTCCCGCACCAAAACAAGAGAATAGTGCGCTGAAAGGCGTGCCAGGCAGCCATGGACGATAGTCAGGGTAAAATAAAAATCGAAGAATCTCTATCGTACAACTCACAGCGCACGGATAAAATACAATAGAGAAATATAATATAGTGAAGCCTCATAGAACATAACATCATCATATAAGCAACATAGCAGTTTTATACAATCATCCACACAAATCCATACATGAAAGCCTCACTACAAATCACTCAAATAGAATACAGCAGCGGATACCCAGTACATATAAGAAAATAATATGCAAAGCCTCCTGCTCGTCTTCGTCATCATCAGCGGAAAACTCTAAGTACAGCACCTGCCACCTGCTACCTAGTCTGCCCATCCCAAACATGGATGAACAGCCCAAGGTAATAAGAGGAGACATAAAACCTTGAGTCAGACAAAGTCTTAGTGAGCAGTAAATTAACAATCAAGCATACCAAAAGAGCATAAAGGATAAAAGGAATAGGAACCAAACCATCCCACTCCACCTCTTTCTACAGTGATAGCCCCCAGACACACACTAAGAAGAATCAAGCATAACATATAGACAAATAAGGTAAAGCAATAACCACTCGAGTCAAGGGCAATGTTTTCCAAATACCAACCCCCAAGGCCTAAACCAAGATCAGATAAGCACCCAGAAAACACCGCTCTTGAAGCCGAATGATAATACAACCAAACATCCATGACTCTGGCTATCACTGCATCGTTGCCTTGATTTCACCGTTAGTTGAATGACCATCCGTCAAGGGCTAATGGTAACCCCGGTTCTAGCCATAACTCCGCACGTCGTCGCAGCCCGTGCCTAGGAATTTTCGCAACTACCCAGAGTACTAGCACGCCGTCGTAGCCCGTGCCTGGAACGCCGTCGCAGCCCGTTCCAACGTACCCTTGCTTTGAGCATGCTAGAACCTTCAACAACGATGAGATCTAAGCCTCCAAGTCATCCTCCTTGACGATCATTCATACTAGCTCAAGCGCCTCTCAAGCTAACCATTATCACCAACCCGGATCGCATCACCGAGTAATCAACATAACTTTGCACGTCGTCGCAGCCCGTGCTTGGAACGTCATCATGACCCGTTCCATCTCAATCTCATACTTCGCCTCTTCGCATCATGGCAAAGTCCCTCATCATCGAATCCATCCACATGAGCTTCCATATCCGCTTCATATGCCATCGGCAGCTCTCAACATTCAAGAGCCTTTCCACTTAGCTTTTGAATCATCTTCAAACATCTTGTTCCAAATCAACCACAAGCTAACTTGGAGCAATCACATCTAACATACATTCAAACATTCAAGCATTCAAACAAGATCTATCAAACAATATCATTCATAATGGCAATTTCGTAATTAAGTGAGCAAAAGTCCAACATATGTGAAATCATGATTTTTAACATAGATCTATCAAATCTAAAACATGGGTTTTGTCTCTAATACTTTATAAATAGCTTCTATAGATAAACATCTTCAAATATGATGGATCTACATGCAGACTTAAGGAAAATGCGAGAAAACGCTAACTTTAACACCCAAACATATCACCAATCCCGTATACTCCTTTGGATCCGCGTGAGAGATAACTACCACTCACCAAATCACCCAAACACCTCAAAATCACAACACTTCAGATCTGGACAGCGAAGATCACGACTTGATCCGGCGAAATCTCACTTGAAACGATGAAATCTAGCTCGAACGGATGAAGATCTTCAACTTGGACACTTGAATCTTCGATCCCGATCTTCGATCTTGGATGGATGCTAACACTTGATTGGAATGGAGAAAAGAAGATGAAGAAATGTTGTAGTCGAGTCTTCAAAATGGCAGCACTTCGTTGCTTCAAAAACCGGTGCCAAAAAGTGAGCCGAACCCCTCTATTTATAGGCTGGAAACTCCTTAGGTCGTCGCCCCTTAGGTCGTCCCCGACCTAACTATGAGTCGTTGCCGACTCATCAGCCCCTACGACCTACGACCTAACCAACACAACATACAACCAAGGCCGACCTACGACTTAACCCAGACGCGACCTAAAACACAGGCCGACCTAACGACTCAACGCACTGCCGACCCAACTGTCACACGACTCAACACACTGCCGCATTTCCTAAGTCCTAGGTCGCCTGACGACTTAACTAGCATGCCGACCTACGACCTAAGACCCTGCCGACCTAAGTCCTAAACACATAGACCAAGGCCATACGGGACACGACTTAACAGCTTAGCCTTATGGCCGACCTAATATCTCCGACCTAAGCTAACACGGCAACATGCTAACCCGAGCACCCTCCTAAGTCGTAACTCGAACACGACCTAACTATGAGTCGGTCACGACTCATCACTTAACACACGAGTTATCTCCCAATACGACTCAGGCTAGGAACACCACAAACAACACTAACGACCTGTAAATTCTACGATCCATCGACACGTAAAATACGGGTCGTTACAATCTTTCCCCCTTAAAAGAATTTCGTCCTCGAAATTACAAGTAAGAAAATTACAGAATCTATTAACTTTCCAAAATTCATAATTAAACTTCTTACAATCTTTACTAAGTTTTCAAATCATACTTAGTTATCTTTTCAAAAACAATTACAATTGTTTAACTTTCAATTCCAAAATCAAAGTTAAAGTTTTCAAAATTTTCCAATTTTCTCAAATTTTTCTAACGCCTTAAATTTTCGGAAAAATTCGCCATAGTCTCCTTTGCGCGGCTCGATCCGAAAAAAAAAATGACGGTATATATATCACAAATATACATCTCATCAAGTAATGAGGCATCCCGAAGGGAAAAAAGTGTAAAAGTACGATATTTAATCCGAGATATGTACCTTATATTTTATTAGCAAGCATATACGGCTAATATAGCGCTAAAGCGAACTCCAAATGCGAAGCAAACGCGATCCGCACCTACTAATCACTCAACAAACAACATGAGAACATGCACATATGCAAATAATCTCAATATACAACATATAGCAACATAACAACTATATATATCACATAGCAAATGCAACAATAGCAATATATATTCAACCATCAACCAACTAACATCCATAACCAACATATATTCATTCATATTCTCATTAATATTAAATGAAATGGTTTTCAATTTAAATCACATTTGATTCATTAACATTGGATTTTCTTACTAACATTCATTCTCAATTCAATTAGTTTACATTACTAATTAAATCCAATTCACTTTCAATTTTATTCAAATTTATTTACTTCTAATTTGAATTCAATTTCTTTAGCTTTCAATTTCGCTAATTCACTTTCATTAACACTTAATGAATTATATACAATCAATCAACAATCAAATAACAACCGAAGTATATTAATTTCAACCAAATTCCTTTGCTTATATTCATACATTCAATTCGGTTTAAATTTTAATTGATCTTCATTCAATTTTTATTCAACTTCTAATAACATTTGAATTTTAATGAATTAACACTTATGTTCATTATTTTATACCAACTTAAATTTACATTTAATTGATTAACATTCAATCCATTAATTCAATTCAATTACAAAGTTGAATTCTATTACATAACTCAAGTTCATATTTATTACTAACTTCATTAATTTACTTCGATACCAATATTAACTTCATTAACATTACTAAAGTTATATTTCCTTTAAACATCACTTAGTTTTACATAACTTAAATTCATATAGTTTCACTTCTTATATATATAAGTTTATTTCACAATTGTAAATCACTTTAATTATAATTCAATTCTTATAATTCTTTTACTTATACAATTATTCTTTTACTTAGATTATTCAAACAACCTAACAATCAACTTATATACACTTTAATAATTCTTGAAAAATTATTTCTTTATATATAAAATATAATCAAGGTAAAATTATTGCATTTACCCAATTTAAAACAATACTGTGTCGAATTGTTCTATTCAAGTGTTTAGAAACCCCTTCGGCATAGTTTGACTGACCGTGCTGACGAAGGTTCATATGCCACTCAATAAACCAATCATCACAATATAAAACAATTTCATATTCACTAACAAATACGCTCTCATAGCTATTATTACACTCAAACTCATTCTAGAGTACTGCTGACTCTATCTCTAACGAGTAATACCCTACAGAACCATGGTTGTCGCTTAACCATCAGCTCTGATACCAAATGTAACGTCCCGGATTTTCGTTGCCGAAAAACCGACATCGACACTCACTTTATCGACTGCCGAGAAATCAAAGGCCGAAAACCGAGATGTTATGGGTTTTAAAAAGAATTTAAGAAAAGAAAAAGAGAGAAAAGATAGAAATAGAGAGGAAAGAAGATAGACGATTTTTAGAAAACAGAGAATTTTTAAAATAGAACGGGACAGAAAGGAAACAACAGAACAACAACAGAATCTCACAATTCGCAGCGGAACAACATATAATAATAAATGAATAATCTTTAAACAAAGAACTATATCAGTTATTACATTACATTTCATTTCATTACATCATATCATCAGAGTGTACAACAACATACAACATCAAACAGTGCAGCGGAAAAAGAAATACTATATAAACTAGTAATACGCCATGCCATCCAGCTTGCCTCCAGCAACTCCAGAATATCCAGAATATCCTGATAAACCTAACTCTTAACTGCCCGTGTGGAAATTGGTGGGCACCCAGAGTTTAGGAAGGAAAACAATAAACTCCGAGTCAGTCATGTGACTGGTGTGAGAACTCAAAACAGTTTATTTAACTTTAAAATCAAAATAGAGGAATATTTTTAAACTCAATTCGCAATGCTTTTAAAAATGAGACTACCATAAGGCCTCCCGCACACACACACATGCAAACGCAGAATCGGAGGAGATTTCTCCTTATGATAGTCAAAGATGCTTGATACGCATTTGAAATAACATTTGATATTATTACTAGTGCATAGTGTATAACAAATCATTTCGAAAATAAAGATATAAATCTTAGCCAACATACGACCATTATCGTATGCCTACTATAGCTACTATCCAAACAGTGGTGACCACCATAAGTGAATAGCAGGTTCTACAACTAATACCGTACAAGTTTCGTATTGGGAATTGGATTTCCAACAAATGGTCAGGCCAAGGAACTTCCCATTGCCACATGAGAATGCCTCTGGATGGACATCCCCGAGAACCAAACCGGATCTCTACCAACACAAGGCCGGGTTACTCCTAACTGAGTAACAACTGACCGAATATGCCATCCCCCGGTCCTTTGGGACCTTTATCAACCGAGCGCTCGTAATCAATTCACACAATCATAAAGTGTTTTCAACATGAGTAAGTATCTGGGCTCCATACCATGATACCACCCTTTTCCAGAAGGAAATGCACATATCCTAAAGGGCGCTACCCCTCATAACCTTGCTGCATCTTTCCTGTTTTGACCATTTCCGGGATGTGAGGCTCGACGAATTCACGTCCACAAAAACATACTTTATACAAAAGCCATGCTTTGGGTCAACAAATGATCAACACAATGATCACTAAGATAGACGATCAAATAAATGATCCTATCACAAATAATCAACACAATGATCATTTCAGCATCACTCAGCATGTCACATTACCAAACTGGGAATATATCGCTGATAACTTCAACTATATAACCTTTGAGCTCGTACGTCTCAAAGAAGGGTGTTAAGCAAAGAATAAATTCTCCGCCACCAACAGAAATATATTTGAAAGAAATCGGCTTTATATCTCAACTTGTAATGTCAGGCATACAATCCATACAAGTCTGTTCCGGGCTCGAACAGAACCGAAGGCACTTACAAAGAAGTCCTTGCAATCCGGATATTCACAATCCTGATCGGATTCACCATCACATATGGAGAACTCAATACCGTAGCTACTCGGTGCAGAGTCAATCGATAGTTCATCCTATCACTCTCGCAAATACCGGTCTTCAACACCGATCTTCAAATGCGATTCACAACGACGTATCACATATTCGGAGTGGGTTATACGACCCCATGGTCCTTTCCCGGTTAACCCGAATAGTGAGCGCTTATTCAAAAATAAGTGTGACATTCAAATTCAATCAATTCACATCCAATACCCATTCAAAGGGAAATACTGATAGTCGGTTATTGAACTATCACTGGATATGCATACATCACCAGATTCCAAATAATTTTCCAAATTATTTATTTTCCAAAATATCTTTACTAGATATATAGTTTCAACACTTCAAAAATAAATCAATATTTATTTTTAACCAATTTCACTTTTCACATATAAATTCCATAATGAATTTATATTTCAAAATATTCGTGCATATACGATTTCAATAATTCATTTCAATTTATCCTCCAAAAAGATAAATTCTAATTATTCACTTCATATTGGAAAACATTTCCATACTTATTAAATAAGTAATTCACAATCTTTTATTTTCAACACTTAGAAAATATTCAATATACTTAAACCGAATTAAGTATATATTTCTTTCTTTAAGGAAATCATTCACTTAACATATTTATTTGGGCCAAAACGAATGTTGCGTAAAACATCGTTACAACAACCCAAAATCACTAGTATAGGGATTCGAAATTAAAATAGATATATAAATCTCAATACTATACAAAACATTTCCTTTCGGAAATCATTTACTATAACAACAGTGTTATAGTCCACTATTTCCTTTTATTTCTCGAAATCGTCTATTTCAACAATAAATGTTGAAATCTATGGTTTCGAATCTCAACACCTTTAAAACATCGTTAGATCGTTTTAATTCTGTTTAAAATATCACATTCTAAAACATTTTCTTTAATGTGTTATTCACTATTCAAAAATCGTGAACATACTTCGTTAACAAATTTCATCCTTTTATTCAATTTATTTTAAAGGATTATTCACTATTCAAAAATGTGAATATAACTCCATTAATAGGTTATAACAATTAACTTATCAAAATAAGTCGTTTGCGAATTTATAAAACAACGTTTATAAATTCCTCTTCTATTTATTTATAAAAACTTCCTTTAATAAATTCCTTTATTAACCTATTCCAGTTTATAACTAAATTATAAACTAAACGTTCATATTATAAGTTAAATACTTATAAAACGATTATTTTATAAGATCGTTCTTTTAAAGACTTTCCAATTTATAAATCTTATAACTTATAAGATTTAATGATTTATCCAATCTATTCTTCAAATAATTTCACCAAATTTATAAATCTTACTATTTATAAATTTCATTTATAACTTCACGGTTTATAATTCTATAAATTTCATTCTTTAATGAAATTCATTTTCACTTAATTCAAACACTTATAAAAACTCGTTTTATAATGTCTATATTTCAATTTATAAATATCCATTTATAAATCTCTTAATATAAATCAGTTTATATTATTATTCTGAAACGTCTTTAATTCCCTTTATAATTTCACCATTTTGATTTATAAAATAATCAAATTTTATAAATCCTATATTTAAACTTTTGATAATAAATTCAAAAATCCAGTTTAAACTATTTTATAAAGTCATTAATTCCTATTTCTCAAAAATCAGCTTTTAACCGTATTTCTCAAAAATTATAATTTTTATAACTTTAAGAATTATAACGTTCATTTATTTAAAATGGATCAATTCCAAAATATTTTATCTTTTCAAAAATTACTTTAAAAACATTTTTAAAATACCAGAAATTTGGTCCAATGATGCTACACACCAAATAGTCAATCACGACTAACAACGATATCATATATCGATATGATAATCCATCAAATATCAAAATATCTGAAATCAAATAAAAACTGTTGAGGAATCCAGTTGGATCCCTCCAACCTGTTTTCCTGCATCCAAAAACATTAGCACAATACCAATTTCGCTCCAGTACGAAATTATCGCGGTACATGTTTTTAATAAATATTATCCGCTTACTAACGGCGTAATAGGGTCTCATCCGCAAAAAAATACGGGAAATCAATCAACTGCAATATATACATATGCCAATATATATATATTGATATTATATATAATACCAATTTCACTGTTTATGAAATATTCGCGGTATATGTTTTTAATAAATAACATCCGCTTACTAACGGCGTATAATGTCTATTTTAACAATCAATAATTTACAGTCATCATTCAAACATGCATTCAAATATTTTAAATCTAACTATTTAAAATAAAATCGAAACCTATTCGATTGAGTGAGAAGTTCTCACCTTGGTTTTAAATTCCGTTTTAGCTTTTATTTCGAATAAAATTAAACGCGCGTTTAATTTTACCCGAAATTCTTACTAACTCCAAACGACTCCAAACCAACTCCATCGCGTAGTGCTCGTCCATACGATTCCAACGCAACTGAGTTTGCATTTTTTCGACCTCGTATGAAAAAGTTATGATTTTTCAAAGTTTGCACGCAATTTTATAACTAAATTTCAACATAACTTATAATTTTAAACCCACAAATATTTCAGGCCATAGGATCTCTCTGCCCCTCATCAAGACCGTGCATAGCTTCCTCTTCCTCATCACGATATGCTACAGGTTGAGGCCGAACTTCCTTGAACCCATTTGCTAAATTAGGGTTAATTCTTGCCATCACCACATTGAGCTTTAGGTCGATCAACTTGCTCCATTGCGAAGGCCTCCTCCTCCACTACACTCGGCCCCCACCTAGGTGAAGCTCGGCTGCAACCTCCTCCTCGTATGGCATGCGTGAGCTGTAGGCGACGGCCCAAATTATCTCCCTCTACGTTGCACCATTTCCGATCATCACCGTATGAAATTAAAGCTCTTGATACGCTCTACAAGTTTGTAGTTGATCACTTCTCCTAATTGTTTGTAGATTGGGAGAGATTGAGAGATGAAATTCGAACAATTCTGGCCATTCAAACATAGGGTGGCGGCTAGGGTTATAAAATTAGGGTTTAACTTTTTTTTTTAATTTATGAAGAGGTGAGGTGTATTTATAGAAAAGCAAGCGTAAACACTATTCATCCCG
Source organism: Allium cepa (assembly GCA_030765085.1). Taxonomy (NCBI): domain Eukaryota; kingdom Viridiplantae; phylum Streptophyta; class Magnoliopsida; order Asparagales; family Amaryllidaceae; genus Allium; species Allium cepa. Next base: position 860,935,019 of record CM060940.1, read on the forward strand.
GGAATTACGAACTCCGATTTAGATGCCGTAACTAGCGTTTCTAAGGTTTATCCCGCGTTCCGGACACAATGGAACAGGTTTCGGAAGCTAATTCGGAAGTATGTGCGAGTTATGGCTATAAACGCTCAATTTAAATTAAACCGATTTAAATCGATTTCTAGGCGTTTTAATTTGTACCGGACAAACGGTAAATCCAATTGACTTGAAATTTGAAACCTTACAATAATATCACATTACGGATCCGATGAAACTGGTTTCGTCGAAATCCGAGACTTTTTGAAAAATGGCTATTTTGACTCGCCAAATTTAAATTAAAAATAATTCGATGCGTTTCGAGCTGCCACGATCAAACGATAACTCCGATTGACACGAAAATTGAAATCCGGTAATAACTAACTATTACGGATCCAATGAAACTGGTTTCGTTCAATTCTGAGACTGTTCAAAAATTGGCTATTTTACAGTCGATTATTAAATATTAAAATATTCAATTTTCACAGATTAACTTTTAATTCGATTTTAAAAGTTCTAAAATATCTCTATAACTCCAGTATGATTAAATAAAATTTTCCAAATTATTTCTAATCATATTTAACTCGATTTTCAATTATTTCTATAATTTAACGTATTAAATTATCGATTTAATTATCCAATTAAATCCAAAAATTCAAATAAAAATTTATTTGACTTATAAATTCACTTATAAATATTTAAAATTAATTAAATATTCAAATTTAAATTATTAAAAATTCTGGGTCGTTACATCTAGGCACATGTCATTTAAGTCCATTCAAATCTACTTAAGTTCATTCAAGTCCATCTACATGGATCACATATGTCACTTACCTTTAAAGTGAGAATTCAAATCAATGTTTTAACATAAGTTAACAACAAGGCAAACAACATGTATGCAATCAAATATTATATATACACACAAACACACACACATCTATGTGTGTATGTTATATTTTTAATTCAAAGTGAGGTGTTAACTCACCTTTAATCCCAAAAATAACCAAGATCCAAGAGCCAAAGCCAAATCTCACCTTTGCAACATCTTCCCCTCCTCCTTCTCCTTGCTTCACCATGATTCTTTGCCTCCATTCCTTACAAATGATCATGTCCCAAGCCTAAGGGAGAGAATGGCTCCAATTATTCATGTTTTGGTTTGGTAGAAGGTGTTCTAATATATTACTAAGCCTTATGGCAAAGTTTGAAGTGATTTGGAGTTGATTTGCAACTATTTTATTTTAGACGCAAGAGAGGAAGCAGACGAAGATGCCATTGATTTATTACTGTAAGCTTTGTAAATTTGTGATTATAACTCTAAGATATGTATCTCCCCAAATAGGCATAAGAACGGTGCTCTTTAATCTTTCATTCACTCCCCCTTGCATTCACTCCTCCACCATGCGATGGAAGCCTCGCCACCCATCACTTTTCCTTTATGCCACTTCTCCTTTAGGTTAATTTCTCTTATCCTAAAGGAAGATTCTAGAACCTTCCAAGCTTTATGAAGTGGAGAGTGTGGGAATTAGTTGCTAATGTGTTCATTTGATCATTAATTAAGTCATAAGGTTTTATATTGATCGAAAAGTTGTTTATCAATAAACCGATTTTTGGTCATACTATCGATATTCTTCCAAAGGATTTTTGTAAACATTTTTCCAAAACAAGTTTACCATTATTAGATATGATTTAAAAGGGGATTATGAATCTTATTAAATCATTTGAATAACATTTATTCCAGGATTCAAATATTTAAATAATTCAGATATTTAAATAGTAATTGTTTAAAATCCAGGTCATTACACTTTCTATAGTGCAGCGTATAATAGAGCTCTTTTCAGACAGTCGGAGTGCAATTCATCTTGTAGGGAATCAAATTTGTTCATTTCATTTTTTATCACTAATTGATGGTGGAGAAGATGGAAAATAAATATGTTTGTTTTTTACTTCTAAGCCCTCTTTTCAGTTTAAGGTAGGTGTTTAAAGTAATTTTAATGGTTTGATTTTACTAAATATTTAAGTGTCGTTAATGAGTATTTGGTGAGTGAAAATAGTTACGCCCTTAATATTCAACAATTCAAATATTAACGTACACATGTCACCTCAACTAATGGTGTGCACTTTGACCAAATTCATCGCTTACATATCATTTCGATAAAATCTAATTTCACATTTTCTTAAGCGGTGCATTTTAGTAACGATAATTTATACATGTTCATTTGTTATAACTATAGCACTTTAGGACATATGGAATTTGGTATTGGTCAAAATTCTAATATTTCTCAAATTTAACTCGTTTTGTTCGAAAATAATATCTTTAGTTCAATAATAACATTTACTATTAATCGTATTATTCTGCCTATAGATTTTGCCTTAGATTTGACTATGGTTGAATGTAATACTAACTTCAAACTCGTGAGATGAACTTGAACAAAGAAGAACCATCTATTAAACCATAACCCAATTTTATAAGTAATATGAAATAGAAAAGGCAAACTAACCTATAAAAAAGCTAGAAACATTATTGCTAAAAGAATCAATTCAACAATAAACTTAGTTATTTCATTTTTTTTTGTTAGTGATTAAATGATCAAGCAAACTCATTAGAGTGATGTTACTAATTCTCATTATACAAATGTAAAGATAATAACAAACTCGTGAAAGAACAAACTTGACCGTGAATGCCTATGAATTGTAACCCTATTATTTTTATAGGTTGATTTTTGATTATAATATTTAATTAATATATGATAAAATTAATAAAAAATGAAAACTTACATCTAAACTCAACTTCAAAAAAAAATCTGACCAGACTTTTACCTAAGAACATCAATTCAACCTCTAAAGTAGAGAAGATAATTAGTTGGCGCAACCGGTCTCTATACTAAGAGAGATGTGTTTTGTTGGGTCCATTGTATATTTTAATATGTAAACCCAAACCTAACCCAAATCGATGCTTGATTTTGGTATGTTCGGGTTCAGTTGGATATTAACACTTAAATGCTTTTTATAACTTTTTAATCAGAACTTTTCAAGTCAGGACGATTTAATTTTGTATTCATTCGGCCCTGGTCAATATCCATTAGCTTTGGTTTTTTCGAAATCAAACAACCACTTCGAGTTCTTTAAATAATAATTCCGAGATGACCATCATTATTGCTAAAGAAAATTGCTTTGAGTTCCAAAAGTTGTATTTATGTTTATTTCAATTTCACTTACCTTAATATATATATAAGTGTAGTTTATTTATAATTATTATATTTTAATTAACTTATATAATTTATATATGTATCTTATTAATTAAATCATGTTAAGTTAATTTTATTTCTTATCAATATTAATTAGATTCAAAAAATTAGTTAAATTAATTAAATCATATTTAATTATTTGATTAATATTAAATTTTGAAATTTTATATTATTTTTCCTTAACTATTTAAGATAAATAATCAACTAAATATTTATAATTTTATGCATATATATGTGTGTGTGTTTGCGTGCATGTGCTTGTATTAATTAACTTTTGATTAATAAATTATCTTATTTAATTAAACAACTTAATTAATTTACAAATTTAAATTTAATTTTTTCTCATAATTTAAGATAAACGTATAACTATAATAAATATAGTTACATATGTATATTAGTAAATTAATGTGTTGTCATTAATTAGATTTTTACAGGTAATTTAATTTAATTAATCATATTGATTAAATATATATTAAAATTTAGAAATTAATTATTTAATTTCTCATAATAATTTTGGAATTTCAAATTTATTTTATAACCTTTATAAAATTTTCGTTTATATTTTAAACTTAACTTTTATTACCTTTGGACTTACTCAATCTATTAGGCGATGCTGATTGCCAAAACGCAGATAATACTCGACTATTCAAGCCGACGCCTAGGCACTACATTATAGATATCCATTATAAAGACATTGTTAGATAGTTCATTTGAAATATTGACTAATTAGATTGCATAGACCATTTGAGCTTTCATGCATTGAAGAAACTCTGTCCAATTCGTAAAGGGTGAATGAAAAAATTTAAAAATAAATCCCTATTTGAACCTTAATGGATCAATATAATCTATTAATTAGCATTAGATCTAATCTATTTTATTAAATTAAAATAAAATTTTATTTTAAATTGTTTCATATTTATTTAAATAATCATATTAATTAATTTTTTAATATTTAGTCTGAATGTAGCCGGCATATACTCACAAATTAACATGATATCACAATAATGAACAAACGTGTGTATAACTTTTTCCGAGAGAAATGAGTGATCCTCACAAGGTGGAGAGAACTCATGTTATTTTATTCCATACTTAAGAAAGAGCTACCGACAAGTTTGACAGATAGCAAAAACCCCATACAAATAAGAGAAAATAAAAAGCCCACACAAAAATCTATGTATTTATGGTCCATAATAAAAAATACAACAAAAAAGAAAGTAATAAATGTTCTAACCTACAAAAATCGCATAATCCATCCAATCCAGAAAATATACATGTTGTTGCAAAGAAAAAACTACACAAATATATAAGAATAATACATATATATGTATATAAATATATATGATTACATATTTATATACGTATATATGCGTACTAAAATAAAATGAGCTAAAACAAATAATGTAAGACAAAGAACAAGCAACAAATTCTAAGAACTAGAATGAATTGAACAAAGGACAAGCAATAAGTATAATGTATGATTATACACTTCTATACGAATATTGAAAGTCACAAACAACCAACAATAAGCAAAAAAAAACTAATTAAACATGATATACATACATTCATACATACATACATAACTGTATACATACATATATTAATATACAAACACATGCAAACATACTAAAAGTAAAATTAATGATGATAAAACAAAAAGAAGACAACCATTTAATATGTAATAAACAAGGAAAATAATAAAGGGAAAGTAGTACTAAAGTCATAAATCAAATGAAGAATCAAAATTGACCATATCAAAATTGTCAACTATAGTTAATGTTTTACTATTATATATTTTATTAAGATTTATTTTAAATTTAAAAACTCAATGTGAACTTTAATAATTTTAAGAAACTCTTTAATGCTTGGTTAAATAAAGAAGTTACAGAAATTAAATTCTCTAAAACTGTACTATAGTTATTAAATGCACGTTGGTTCCTTTCAAATCAAATATACCAATAAATTATTAAGAAAGTAGTGTCAAGTAAATACATGTTATGATTCTTATAATAAAATCCAAGATTATTCCAATATATTTCACAATTAAATTGACTACATATTATATTAAAATCAAAAATTTTAAGGACATTGTGACACCCCACCTCTATACTCACGCTAGCCAAGGACACTATGGAGTAATGCCATCAACTAGTATGAAGAATAAGGCAGTTGAGGAGCGACCATCCGTGTAATTGCTTTGTGCGAGCACCGATATGTCAGATAGTTTAACATGCATTTCATTTCACGAGGAAATCCGATATACCGATACAAACTCAAAGCTACTACATAGTGGCTATAAATAATCTTCGAAAACAAATATAGGAATACGCATAACACAAATCAGTCTCAGATATCCATATCACAAAGGCGGAAACATATATGAATAAAACACATGAAAGTGTACATCAGAGTAGCGGTTAAACAGGATCCACAATGTCACAAAAGAATAGGTACAAGTGCTAGACAAAAGAATATGTATACATCAAGGAGTCTCCATCTCATATGTATAACAACAAAAACTACCAATCTAATGTAGTTAGACAAAAGTCAGATAATGTTCCTAGAAGAGGAATCAAGCAAAAGCACCTGTAATATCTCGATCCGATCCGAGTATTATTTAATAAGAAAATAATAAATGGATCAGTCTAGCTATAAATATCAGAAAAAAATGAGATAGAATAAGAGACATGCAAAAACGTATGATAACAATAATGCCATACTATGAAAAGTATACATTAGACAACACAAAAATCATACAATATCTCAAGAAATCTCATAACATCAAAAAGAATATCATATTCTTTATTTTATTCACCAAACCCCAAATATCGGCAAACATATCATTGCCAATCACAAAAAGAGGTGAAACACAAATTCTAGAAATCATCAACTAGAAATCCATAAATCACAAAAGGGGGAGGCCTATCATAAAACGGGAGCATGAAAACTCACCAACACGTGTATCACAAACAGGACGCTATCCCATGGTCGCTAACCATAGAGCCGGTGCAACGACGTAGTATAATATCGGTATGCTCGAGGAACCTGAAACTCGAGTAGATCGGAACAACGAAGTAGTACAATGGTACGCCCGATGAACCTAATAAGCTGATACAACAACGTAGCACAAAGGTACGTCCGATAAACCGAACTCCACAAAAGAGCATGGATCGCTAGCCCATAAAAAATGAGTCGAAACTCCAAGAAACACATAGGTTGTTAGCCTATAATAGAAATGAGACGAAGCTCCATAAAACGAGGTACTGTCCCCTACGTGGACAAAGAGACCTAGCATATCGCTAGTTTAAATCACAAAATGATCATCATTGATCAATAAAAAGTGCGAATTATACGAAGCTAGTAAATAAATGAGTTTAGCTTCATGTCCCATAACCATTGGCTTAACTTAAGTATTTACGAACAAATTGCAGAACTCCACTCAAAAATTGTCATAAGAGTTTCAATCGAACAAGTCCAAAAATTAACCGACGAAGTAAGCGCAAGCATTTCATACCACTTGTTTTACTAAGCCGTTTAATTAGATTTCTCAAACGAATGAGATAAATGTTTGTACATACTAATAGATTGGAAAATGGTTTTAATAGACGAACTTTGTATTAAAATAGTGTGGAAATGGTTTTAATGGAAGAGTTTTGATATTTACTACTAGTATAGAAACCTTTGTATTTCAAAGTGACAAGTCAAATAAATGATTGTAGAAATAATTATTCACCAAAAATTCACATTCGAAGACGTGAATTAAATCCAAAGAAATCGATACCGAATCCATCAAAATGGATATTCCCAAAAATCCTGAAATAGAAGTCATCATAGTCGAATAAATGATAGCAACAACTCGGATAATCACGAATCGATAAAAATTGGAATCTCAAGAAAAATAGGCAAATTGGGATGAAGCAAGCAGGTTAGTCGACTGGACACTGAGTTCAGTCGACTGGCCCAATACTTGTAAAACTCTCGGGTTCTAGGTCGGTCGACTGGACCCAGAGAGCCAGTCGGCTGGACCCTGTTTTCCAGTATTTCTAGCCAATCACAATAAAGGGCAAAATCTCAACAATTCGCGATCGGACGGGCAATGGGCGCTAAGGGTTTATGCCAATCGACAACCCAGCCCTATAAGCTCTTTGACACACCACCAAAAGCATGTTCATACATCAAAGCTACGATTTTAAAGTTTTTGACTTCAAAACACCAAAAATTGAAATGTTCACCAAATCAATTTAAATCAAAAGCAAATGAATATGAATAAATGTTAGGAATTCATACCTAACAATAATGATAGTTATAGACATGGATGTGAGATAAAAATCTCACTTTAAACCCAAAAACAATGAAGAAGAAGCTTTTAAAACAATGTAAGATCAACCACTCTTTAATCTCAACTCAAAACGCTTCAATCTAAGTTCATAAGAAAATATTTCCTAAGTTAGGGTTTAGAAATTTCTGAAAATGGAAGAGGAATTGTGATGGAGAAGATGGAGAGGAGTGTTACCTATGCTTCTCTTGAATTTTGGAGTTAGAACTTGAATTTAAGAAGGAGCCAGGGCTTCGGAATTCTAATTTCCAATCTCTTCCCCCATTGTTCCTAAAGCTTGAAGTGTTAGGAAATAGAAATGAAATGGATGAAGAGGATTGGGGATGGAGCTAGGGTCTTAAGTTGGGGTAACTGGGCTGAAACCCAAATCCCTAAGTGAAAAGGTCGAAATTCTAGCTAACTCCAAACATATCAATGTTTATACTCAAAAGGATCGCAAATGGAATTTTGGACTCAATGGCAGTGGTCTCGAGCCCTAATTCGACTGTTGCAAAAAGTAGCTTTTCGGACTTAAATCCGACTAACGATGCTATATTTAAATATACAATCGTAAAATATGCAAGTTGTTACAGACTCCCCTCCTTAAAGAATTGCGTCCTCGCAATATTTAAGAAGGAAATAAAGAGTAACAACCATAATAGCATATCAACACAAAAGAAAATTCAATAATGGTATGCCCGAATAATTCAGAACAACGACGTAGTATAATAACAGTATGTCTGATGTACCCCAAACTCAAATAAATTGGACAATGACATAGTATAATAACGGTACGCCTGTTGATCCTATCAAGAAGATCATTCCATTCGGACATCAACAAAAAAACAACTATTTGTTGTTTACGACTAAGGGCATCGGCAAAACGGTCTCCCTTTCCAAAGTATAGAGAATATCAAGATCATAAAATACAAGGAATTCGAGCCAACGATGTTGACACAAATTCAGTTCCTTATGAGAGAATAGATACTCCAAAGATTTATGATCGATGTAGAGAACAAATTTCTCTCCCAAAAAAAATGATGCCAAATTTCTAAAAGCGAAAACAATAGCCGCGAACACTAGATCACGAGTGGCATACCTAGTTTCGATAGGCTTTAATTGTATAGAAGCATAAATTGTAGAACATTCTCTTTTGCAAGAGAACGAAACCCGAACTAAAACAACTAGCATCGGTACAAACAATAAAGCCATGGTTCCCTTCGGGATCACAAGAATAGAGTATCGGAAAAAGAGTTCTTTTAATTGATCTTTTTTCTCGAAAAGCTAAAACTTTCAAAATCACAATTAACTTTATGTAGTCATCTTTCTAGAAAAATTTACTTATTCCAAGTCAATTTACCGTGTCAGATTTGTCTCATCAAAGCGTTTTAGGATATCCCTATCGATAACGTTGATCAGGCGCATCGACCAGAATTCTTAAAGCACTCAATGGACAAAACAACACAAAATCATCTTCTATATGATAAAAATATCTCTTAAATTTTTTAGCGAATACTCTTTGTTCGTCGAAAGAACAAAATCCAATTATGCTTATAAATAAATCCTATGAAAAAGATTTGCAAATTTTAAACTGCTGTTTTCGTCTATAATTAATAAATTCAAAAACGGACTCATCGAGATATTCGCCGAATTCTCAATTAATAAGATGGATGAAATAAGCTGGGCAACTCGAATGACATCACATGTCATTCATAAGAATCATAATGAGTGCGGAATGCGGTTAGTGGAATGCTATCGTCCGCAACTCATAGCTAATGAAAACTGGTGGTAAAGTCAAATTGAAAAGACCTTAGCACCACTCCAAAGATTGCTTAGGTGTTAACCCTAAGGCAAGCTCAAAGATACCGGAAAATTTCACAAACTACTTGAATGAGAGAAATAACATTTTCTTCAACAAGTGGGTCTAGAAAATAAAATGATGGCACCAAATTGGAATCAAAATCATTTTAGAAAAATAGAAATCGGCTTAATAGATTGAAAATGTCGAAGATGGATAGTGCACTCGGGAAATAGGACATGGCTTCATAATGATTAAGCCAATCCTTTCACAAATTCAATTCCGAAGCCTAAGTAACGCATAACATGCAAATCGGCCCGGAAGGAATAATCACATAAAATGATTTCGACATCTTTCCAAAATAAACTGAGCGTTGCGAATCCACTATCCGGACAGCAATTCTCAGCGAAGTCATCAAGCTCAGAATATTTAAAGAGAAGAAATCGACAAGTTCTTTCGATATAAAAATAATGAGATCAACCCATATCAACATGAACTCGAATAGGATAATCACAAAACAAATGTCATCGAGGATTGAATGAGAAGTACCTTGACCAAGAGAAGTGTCACTAGGAGCTTGCACAACATTCAGCTCTCCCTCTCTTCTACTTTGAAGTATGGGACATGTAGATATAAGATGGCCCGAACTTTTGCAATAACGACAAAAGAGAGGTTTCTGACACTCCCTTGCATAGTGGTCCGTGGAACCATAATTGTAGCATTGTCTACGACGAGAGGCAGGAGTCTTTGCTACCAGAGTTTTTTGCTTCCCTTTCTTGTTGGGATTGGGGCCTTTGAATTTAATAGGCCTCTTCATGTTATTGTTGAAGTTCTGTATGGCACCTACAACTTCAACATCGCTTTCTTTATCGGTTTCTTCAAGTCGAATGGCGGTATCAATAAGCTGATCAAAAGAAACTTCTAGTTTCAGAAGTAAAAGCTTTTTAAGGTTCTTATTCAACCCATAGACAAACCTTTGATTTTTATTCAATGGGGTATTAATATACTCGACCCCATACTTAGAGAGAGATTCGAAAGATGCGACGTAATCCGTCATAGAAGATTCACCTTGAACAAGGTCAATAAAACGCCGGGTCAAAGTTACCTTTTCAGCTTTCGACACAAACTTCAACTGGAATCTTTCTCGAAATTGCTCCCAAGTAAGATCTGCTTCGATAATCTCCGAATTCAAGAGCACATACCAATCTAACGCTATTTCTTGGAGCATGCTAGAAGCCACTTGGACTCGATGTAAATCAACAAGATTCATGCGAGAAAGGATGCGATCGCACGATTTAAGCCAAGCTTGGATCTCAATAACACTTTCGGATCCCTTGAATGGCCTTCTACCCAAATCGGTATAGTATCTGCACAAGCATACAAATCCGGATCTAGGATGAGTAGGCTCTGGAATGGGTCCGACAGCTTGAGCATTCTTTACAAGATCTAAAAGCAGCTAGGCAGACATGAATACTCCATCCTGATGAGTAGCACTAGAATGACCAGCGCTGGAACGACTAGGTCTAACCATTTCTCTTTTTTAAGAAAGAAAGAAAGAAGAAGAAAAGGTTATTCTCATAATGGGTATCAAACAATCATGATTGATAAAACAAGGCATCATAGAAGAAAATAGGATAGAACGGGTCCTAAGACTCGGATAAATCATAAGGCACGATTCCTAAGAAGGACTTAGGACAATGATCCTTGCTAGATTATTCTACATTGCTCCGAAGTTTGGCTCTGATACCAAGCTGTGACGCCCCACCTCTATACTCACGATAGCCAAGGACACTACGGAGTAATGCCGTCAACTAGCACGAATAATAAGGCTGTTGAGGAGTGACCATCTGTGTAATTGCTTTGTGCGAGCACCGATATGTCAGATAGTTTAACATGCATTTCATTTCACAAGGAAATCCGACATACCGATACAAACTCAAAGCTACTACACAGTGGCTATATATAATCTTCGAAAACAAATATAGGAATAAGCATAACACAAATCAGTCACTGATATCTGTATCACAAAGGCGGAAACTGATATGAATATAACACATGAAAGTGTATATCAGAGTAGTGGTCAAACATGATCCACAATATCACAAAAGAATAGGTACAAGTGCTAGACAAAAGAATATGTATACATCAAGGAGTCTCTATCTCATATGTATAACAACAAAAACTACCAATCTAATGTAGTTAGACAAAAGTCAGATAACGTTCTCAGAAGAGGAGTCAAGCAGAAGCGTCTGTAACATCTCGGTCTGACCCGAGTATTATTTAGTAAGAAAATAAAAAATGGACCAGTCTAGCTATAAATATCAGATAAAATGAGATTGAATAAGAGACATGACAAAAATGTATGATAACAATAATGCCATACTATGAAAAGTATACGTTAGACAACATAAAAAGCATACAATATCTCAAGAAATCTCATAACATCAAAATAATATCATATTCTTTATTTTACTCACCAAACCCCAAATATCGGCAAACATATCATTGCCAATCACAAAAAGAGGTGAAACACAAATTCTAGAAATTGTCAACTAGAAATCCAGAAATCACAAAAGGGGGAAGCCTATTACAAAACGGAAGCATGAAAACTCACCAACACGTGTATCACAAACAGGACGTTATCCCATGGTCGCTAACCATAAAGCCGATGCAAAGACGTAGTACAATATTGGTACGTCCGAGGAACCTGAAACTCGAGTAGATCAGAACAACGACGTAGTACAGCGGTACGCCCAATGAACCTGATAAGACGATACAACAATGCAGTACAAAGGTACGTCCGATGAACCGAACTCTATAGAAGAGCATGGGTCGCTAGCCCATAAAAATTGAGTCGAAACTCCAAGAAACACATAGGTCGTTAGCCTATAATAGAAATGAGATGAAGCTCCATAAAATGAGGTACCGTCCCTGTAACAACCCGTATATTTGGACCATTTAAATTGACAATAATCCACACATGTCAACTTAAATAGTACAAAACACGAATCATTAATGGAGTATAGATATATATAAATGAGAATCATCACAGAATCACAGAAATATAACATCACAGAATAGTGCAGCGGAAATACAACATAGTCATAAGAGTAGTTCATGAAGCTACCCAGAAATACAACAATGTCTCAGATAAAATAAAATAGAACAACATAGATGTCCAATAGTTCAAATAGATAGAGTAATACTGATAAGATAAGATAAAGATTGTCTTCGGTCTTCAGTCTTCAGATAAACAGCATCAGCAATCCTCAATCTGATCCGAGCATATGCACAAACAAACACTCGAATCAGGACATATATTCTTATACAGATAATATGGTTCAAGATTTGAAATAAACAATAACTCAAAGATGAATGGAATAAACATCTTTCAGGATCCGATAAACTATTTATACATAATAGTGTACGATACATAGATAATGTCTAGCAGTAAAGTAAAATATCAAAATAGTGTTAAGGCGTTACCATTATCCCCCTTAACACATTTTATACAGCATCATAGACTATACAGCACTGTAAACTCCATCGTAAACTGGTGGGATATCAGGGAGTACTCCATAGGTATAATACAAAACAAATTCGTAGTGGTCACGCATACGGGAATACAAGTATGACAAGGCACATGAGGCAATACCCAAGGTAGTGAAACTACCGTTTGCCTGATCCGGACTGGTGAGAACGCAACGATCGCAACACCACGAAACAACACTCCAAATTCAAAGCGTGCGCACCAATCAATCACAAAAGTAAATGAGTAGTTTACGAAGAAGTGTGTTCGCTCGAGGTAGCTATCCCCATTTGGCCCGGCACGGCTCTTGATTTTAGTCACTTCCAATTTGACACAAGTGTCAAGGCTATCCATTATCGTTCACTTTTTTCAGTCATCGCGTACGTCAATCCAACCACTTCATTCTGGATCACACTCCGCGTATTGTTATTAAAGTGGTTTTCGGTTTAGACAGTGAGTATGTCTCTAACCGATTCCGGCTCCTTTAATAACCTTCGTAATTAATTTACCGGTTGGTCGTTTAATTATATTTCAAAAACCAATTTAATTTCAATTTCAATAATTATTCGTAAATCAACACTTCGTTAGTCATTCTAAATCAATTTCTAACATTACGTTTCATAACTTCATAACTTTATTTCAAAATTTCTATAATTCAATTTCAAAGTTTCAACTTAAACAATTTCAATTATTCATTTAATTCCATGTATAAGTTCATTCCAAAATCAATTAACGTCCAAATCGATTTAAATCCAATTATCGATTTCATTCGATATTCAATAAATAATTTATCATTAAACATCTCAATTACATTTCCAATTCATTACTTCCTTAAGTTCGTTTCATTATCAAAGCTTACATATTTATTCAATTTGAATTTATCGGATCCGATTCTCTAAATTGCAAGCATTTCATTTGTTTCGATAAAGCGCGTTCTATTTCTTATTAAAGAAATTCAATTTCATATATTTATTTCTTTCGTTACAAATTTCAAATCTCACTTAAGAACTTAGTTTCACTTATTCAAAAATTCGATTTCTCTTAATAAAGAATATTCAATTCAATTTAGTTTAATCATTAAACAATTCAATCTTATTCAATTATCAAATAATTTCAAATCTTAATTATTATCATTTCAAACTCATTCATTAATAATTCCAAACTCAATTATTAATTTTAAAACCAAATTATTAATAATTTCAAACTTAATTTATTAACAATTTCAAAACTTAATTATTTATAATTTCAAAACTTCGTTATTGATAACTTCAAACTTCATTATTAATAAATTTCAAGACTTGATTATTAATGGTTCCAAATTGTTTATTACCATTTCAACTTAATTATTAATAATTTCAAAATCAATTATCAATTAATTCTAAATTTAATCATTAAATAATTAAATTTTAAAAACAATGTCCTTTTGTCAATTATGCCGTTAATATTTGTTTCAAATCAATATTCACATTTTCATTCATTCAAATTTAAATCCCAATTTTATTCAAAACCTTATTATTAGTCAGATAAAATCTTATTTCATTTTAAATCAAACGTTGACCAATCGGTTTTAAATTAAATTTTCTATCCTAAGTCAAAGTTATTTGGGTATTTATCATTTCAACCCGATTCCATTTCAATTTAAAATCAAAGCATACAAAGGGAACTTGCAGTGTGATAGCTGGGATGGTGTCAAAGTAAATAAACAAGCAATAGAATCCATACATAACAATTCAATAATATTATTAAAATAATCCCGAAATAATCGTATTAATTTACATTTGTTATTTATGTAAACTAATAAAATTATTCCTAGAATCCACACTATCATTTCATGTAGATTAAAGATTATCGTATTACGGTTTTCACTTGTCGTTCAATTCAATTTCAACTTGCATTACAACAATTTATCCAATATACGTTCAATGGTTCAAGTGTTATTAATCAATTTCTACATGTCAATTTACTAACAATTAAAAAGGTCGTATTTAACTAGTCCATATTCAACATAATAGGGGGTCAAGTTAATCAACATTCAACATATGTAATTCGCTTAATATCGTCAAATATCCTATATCACTTTTAACTTGCATATATTTTCCACTTAACAATAACAATTAGCATCCAATTCAACATCACATAACAATCAATTATCAACCAAACTTGCATAAGAATATATATCGTGAAAATTTATTTCACCTTTCGTGGATAAATAAGTTGACGGCGAAGCAAGAAAAAGCACGAAAGAAGTCGGTACAACACGAACAACGGACACTGTAATATCGACAAAGAAAACGATATTAATACAATGAACGTTTGTATATAATTTATCAATTTATATAAATACGCTTACCGACGATGGAGAAAAGAACAAAAGCTGAGAGATCGGTGCTGCTGCAACAAGAAATCAGTCGGTTGCTTCTGCGCACAACGAAAAGAAAAGTTGGTTACTATTTGGCAACCAAAATAGATACTTGCGTAAATTACTCTACCGCAATACCCAACTCAATTTACTAATCTCAGTGTCATCAATTTTTTATTTTTTTTTTTAAAAAAAAACAACACGCACGCATATACACCAACACACTCTAATTTCCATTTATACGCACACAGCACATGTATGCACAACACACGTTTTTTTTTTCTTTTGTATACACAACACATGCATGCACAACACACAGTGAATCACATTTCAACTTCCCCCCCCCCCCAACCCATACACGCATCTCTTTCCTTTTTTTTTTTTTTTTAATAACAAAACACATCAACACACTCCAAATATGCATGCAATTTATACATGCGCAGCCCCATGTTCATGCACACATGCACTCATTCTCTTTTTTTTTTTTTTTTTTTTAATATTACAAGCCGAGACCCCCAAAACAACCACTCACTCATACACGTTCAACATATATACACGCACACTCATGAACTCACGCATTCAAAATTAACAAATTAATAGCTACATAGCAATAGCCTTCTGCTTTGCCTTCCCCAGCCTGTTTCTACCTCCTCCCAACTCACGCACAGTACAAACTTATTATTATTATTATTATTATTTTTATAACACGCACTTAAACACAGCATGCACACAACGCATGCTTACGCGAGGCCAAGGAAAGGCTGGAGTGTGACGATGGGGTGAGGTGGGACTCGGCTGAAGGTGTGGTTGGAGAGGGGAAAGGTGGGCTCATTTGTTTCAGCCTGAGGAAGAAAGAAATAGTGTGTTCGACCATGTTTAGTTTGCATATATTTCTTTCAGAGGGAAGTATGAGAACAAAGCAAAAGAAAGAAAGTAGGAAGAGAAGAAGAACATGAGGGAAAGAGAAAAGGAGTTTACCTGTAAACTCTTGAAAGAACTGAAAGAATTTGCACAGTGAAGGGGTAACGTATGAATATATTTCCTTTAACTTACTGCTTCGTAACCTTCATTTTTATCATCGAATAACGAAACGTCATACCCCTTTCCAATGTCATCCCCTAGCTTCCAACTACCCACTTGAATGCATCAGCTGAGATTAGATTTTTTCTTCTTCTTTTGAACGGTTAAAGAATTTGGGTTGCAATTTGTTGAAACGGTCCGTTTTAAAACGATTTAATTAACGCGACAAATTATGTCGGACTCCGATTCGCGCAAATAAATATACCGTTATGATCGGTGCGACGAGGCGATTCCAACGGTATACAGATTATTGCGATACGATGGTTTTATAAAATTCGCACTTACGCCGCTAAAATTGCGCGTTTTGCAAAACAATTTAAACGGAGCAGGCGATGACAGTTTTTGATGAAACGAATTTCATAATCATGATCAGAATAATTTTTACAACATAACTGTGTAAAAATATTTGGATTTGGAAGATAAATTTTACGCAGCTTTATATGGACTGATATACAGTAAAACGCGAACGAAGTTTGCTGTAATATTTTACGACGAAACTTTTTCTATGCTCATATCTAACAAGACGCATGTCATAAATAAAGTTTGGATGTTAATTGAGATCGTTTATAAATTTCAAAATTTTTTATATTAAACGATGGATTTTAAAGTTTTAAATCGGGTCGGAAATTCAGGGTCGTTACAGTCCCCTACGTGGACAAAGAGACCTAGCATACCGCTAGTCTAAATCACAAAATGATCATCATTGATCAATAAAAAGTGTGAATTACACTAAGCTAGTAAATAAATGAGTTTAGTTTCATGTCCCATAACCACTGGCTTAACTTAAGTATTCACGAACAAATTGGAGAACTCCACTCGAAAATTGTCATAAGAGTTTCAATCGAACAAGTCCAAAAATTAACCGACGAAGTAAACACAAGCGTTTCGTACCACTTGTTTTACTAATCTATTTAATTAGATTTCTCAAACGAATGAGGTAAATGTTTGTATATACTAATAGATTGGAAAACGGTTTTAATAGAAGAACCTTGTATTAAAATAGTGTTGAAATGGTTTTGATGGAAGTGTTTTGATATTGACTACCATTATAGAAACCTTTGTATTTCAAAGTGACAAGTCAAAGAAATGATTGTAGAAACAATCATTCACCAAAAATTAACATTCGAAGACGTGAAATAAATCCAAAGAAATCGATACCGAATCCATCAAAAATGGATATTCCCAAAAATCCCTGAATAAAAGTCATCAAAGTCTAATAAATGATAAAAACAACTTGGATAATCACGAATCAATAAAAATTGGAATCTCAAGCAAAATAGGCAAATTAGGATGAAGCAAGCAGGTCAGTCGACTGGACACCGAGTTAAGTCGACTGGCTCAATGCCTGAAAACTCTCGGGTTCCAGGTCAGTCGACTGGACTCAAAGAGCCACTCGACTGGACCCTGTTTTCCAGTATTTCCAGCCTATCACAATGAAGGGCAAACTCTCAACAATTTGCGATCGGACGAGCAATGAGCGCTAATGGTTTATACCAATCGACAACCCAGCCGTATAGGCTCTTCAATACACCACCAAAAGCATGTTCATACATCAAAGCTAGGATTTTTAAAGTTTTTGACTTAAAAACACCAAAAATTGAAATGTTCACCAAATCAATTTAAATCAAAAGAAAATGACACATGAATAGATATTAGAAATTCATACCTAACAATAATGATAGTTATAGACATGGATGTGAGATAAAAAAATATCATCTTTAAACCCAAAAACTATGAAGAAGAAGCTTTTAAAACAAGGTAAGATCAACCACTCTTCAATCTCAACTCAAAAGGATTCAACCTAAGTTCATAAGAAAATATTTCCTAAGTTAGGGCTTAGAAATTTCTAAAAATGGAAGAGGGATTGAGATGGAGAAGATGGAGAGGATTGTTACCTATGTTTCTCTTGGATTTTGGAGTTAGAACTTGAATTTGCAAAGGAGCTAGGGCTTAGGAATTCTAATTTCCAATCTCGTCCCCCATTGTTCCTAAAGCTTGAGGTGTTAGGAAATAGAAATGAAATGGATGAAGAGGAGTGGGGGTGGAGCTAGGGTCTTAAGTTGGGGTAAATGTGTTGAAACCCAAACCCAAAGCCCTAAGTGAAAAGGTCGAAATTCTAGCTAACCCCAAACATATCAATGTTTATACTCAAAAAGATCGCAAACAGCATTTTGGACTCAATGGCAGTGGTCTCGAGTCCTAATTCAACTGTTTGCAAAAGGTAGCTTTTCAGACTTAAATCCGGCCAACAATGCTATATTTAAATAAAATATTTAAATATACAATCGTAAAATATGCGGGTTGTTACATCACCAAATCAATTTAATCAAAATAAAATGAACATGAATATATGTTAGGAATTCATACCTAACAATAATGATAGTTATAGACATGGATGTGAGATAAAAATCTCACCTTTAAACCCAAAAACAATGAAGAAGAAGCTTTTAAAATAAGGCAAGATCAACCACTCTTCAATCTCAACTCAAAAAGCTTCAATCTAAGTTCATAAGAAAATATTTCCTATGTTAGGGTTTAGAAATTTCTAAAAATGGAAGAGGGATTGAGATGGAGAAGATGGAGAGGATTGTTACCTATGATTCTCTTGGATTTTGATGTTAGAACTTGAATTTGCAAAGGAGCTAGGGCTTAGGAATTCTAATTTCCAATCTCTTCCCCCATTGTTCCTAAAGCTTGAAGTGTTAGGAAATAGAAATGAAATGGATGAAGAGAAGTGGGGGTGGAGCTAGGGTCTTAAGTTGGGGTAAATGGACTGAAACCCAAACCCAAAGCCCTAAGTGAAAAGGTCGAAATTCTAGCTAACTCCAAACATATCAATGTTTATACTCAAAAAGATCGCAAATTGCATTTTGGACTCAATGGCATGGTCTCGAGTCCTAATTCGACTGTTTGCAAAAAGTATCTTTTCGGACTTAAATCCGACTAACGACGCTATATTTAAATGAAATATTTAAATATACGATCGGAAAATATGCGGGTTGTTACAGACTCTCCTCCTTAAAGAAATTACGTCCTCGCCATACTTAAGAAGGGAATAAAGAGTAAATACCATAAAAGCATATCAACACAAAAGAAAATTTGAAATAAAAAGTTCACCTCAAAGAGCACAAGAGAGCATGTCCGAATGTGTTCGCTCATAAGTCAAATTAGATGAAACTTCAATTCCCTCAACAACACCAGACTCAAGAGTAAAAATGGAAACTCGAAGGCATTTCTGTAGTTGAGAAACATGGAAAAATTGTCATGAATAGCAGAAAATCGAGTCGGTGAAACGATGAAATTCAATAACGGTATGCCTAAATAATTCGGAACAATGACGTAGTATAATAATAGTACGTCCGATGTACCCGAAACTCAAGTAAATTGGAGAACGATGTAGTACAATAACGGTACGCCCGTTGATCCTGTCAAGAAGATCATTCCATTTGGACATCAACAAAGAAATAACCATTTGTTGTTTACGACTAAGGGCATCGGCAAAACGATCTCCCTTTCCAAAGTGTAGAGAATATCAAGACCATAAAATGCAAGGAACTCGAGCCAATGATGTCGACACAAATTCAGTTCCTTATGAGAGAATAGATACTTCAAAGATTTATGATCGATGTAGAGAACAAATTTCTCTCCCAAAAATAATCATGCCAAATTTCTAAAAGCGAAAGCAATAGTCGCGAACACTAGATCACGAGTGGCATACCTAGTCTTGATAGACTTTAATTGTATAGAAGCATAAATGATAGAATATTCTCTTTCGCAAGAGAACGGCACCCAAACCAATACAACTAGTATCGGTACAAACAATAAAGTCTTGGTTCCCTTCGGGAATCACAAGAATAGAAGTATCGGAAAAAGAGTTCTTTTAATTGATCCTCTTTCCCGAAAAGCTAAAACTTTCAAAATCACAATTAACTTTATGTAGTCATCTTTCTAGAAAAATTTACTTGTTCCAAGTCAATTTACTGTGTCATATTTGTCTCATCAAAGCGTTTTAGGAGACTCCTATCGATAACGTTGATCAGGCGCATCGACCAGAATTTTTAAAGCACTCAATGGGCAAAACAACACAAAATCATCTTCTATATGATAAAAATATCTCTTAAAATTTTTACGAATACTCTTTGTTCGTCGAAAGAACAAAATCCAATTATGCTTAGAAATAAATCCTATGAAAAAGATTTGCAAATTTTAAACTGCTGTTTTCATTTATAAGTAATAAATTCAAAAAAGGACTCATCGAGATATTCGCCGAATTCTCGATTAATAAGATGGATGAAATAAGCTGGGCAACTCGAATGACATCACGTGTCATTGATAAGAATCATAATGAGTGCGGAATGCGGTTAGTGGAACGCTATCGTCCGCAACTCATAGCTAATGAAAACTGGTGGTAATGTCAAATTGAAAAGACCTTAGCACCACTCGAAAGATTGCTTAGGTGTTAACCATAAGACAATCTCAAAGATACCGAAAAATTTCACAAACTACTTGAATGAGAGAAATAACATTTTCTTCAACAAGTGGGTCTAGTAAATAAAATGATGCCACCAAATTGGAATCAAAATCATTCTAGAAAAATAGAAATATGCTTAATAGATTGAAAATGTCGAAGATGGATAGTCCACTCGGGACATAGGACATGGCTTCATAATGATTATGCCAATCCTTTCACAAAATCAATTCCGAAGCCTAAGTAACGCATAACATGCAAATTGGCCCGGAAAGAATAATCACATAAAATAATTTCGACATCTTTTCAAAATAAACCGAGCGTTGCAAATCCACTATCCGGATAGAAATTCTCCGCGAAGTCATCAAGCCTAAAATATTTAAAGAGAAGAAATCAACAAGTTCTTTCGATATAAAAATAATGAGATCAACCCATATCAACAAGAACTTGAATAGGATAATCACAAAACAAATGCCATCAAGGACCGAATGAGAAGTACCTTGACCTAGAGAAGTGTCACTAGGAGCTTGCACAACATTCAGCTCACCCTCTCTCCTACTTTGAAGTATGGGACATGTAGATATAAGATGACTCAAACTTTTGCAATAACGAAAAAAGAGAGGTTTCGAACACTCCCTTGCATAGTGGTCCATGTAACCACAATTGTAGCATTGTCCACGACTAGAGGTAGGAGTCTTTGCTACTGGAGTTTGTTGCTTCCCTTTCTTGTTGGGATTGGGGCCTTTGAATTTAATAGGCATCTTCATGTTATTGTTGAAGTTCTGTTTGGCGCCCACAACTTCAACATTGCTTTCTTTATCGGCCTCTTCAAGTCGAACAACGGTATCAATAAGCTGATCAAAAGAAACTTCTAGTTTCAAAAGTAAAGGCTTTTTACAAACCTTTGATTTTTATTCAATGGGGTATTAATATGCTCGAACCCATACTTAGAGAGAGAGATTCGAAAGATGCGACGTAATCCGTCAGAGAAGATTCACCTTGAACAAAGTCAATAAAACGCCGAGCCAAAGTTACCTTTTCAGCTTCCGGCACAAGCTTTAACTTGAACCTTTCTCGGAATTGCTCCCAAGTAAGATCCGCTTCGATAATCTCCGAAGTCAAGAGCTCATACCAATCCAACGCTCTTTCTTGGAGCATGCTAGAAGCCATTTGGACTCAATGTAAATCAACAAGATTCATGCGAGAAAGGATGCGATCGCATGATTTAAACCAAGCTTGGATCCCAATAACACTTTTGAATCCCTTGAATGGCCTTCCACCCAAATCGGTATAGTCTCTACACAAGCGTGCAAATCCAGATCTAGGATGAGTAGGCTCTGGAATGGGTCTGATAGCTTGAGCATTCTTTACAAGATCTAAAAGCTGTTGGGCAGACATGAATACTCCATTCTGAGGAGTATCACTAGAATGACCAGCGCTGGTACGGCTAGGTCTAACCATTTCTCTTTTTTAAGAAAGAAAGAAAGAAGAAAAAAAGGTTATTCTCATAATGGATATCAAACAATCATGATTGATAAAACAAGGCATCATAGAAGAAAATAGGATAGAACAGGTCCTAAGACTCGGATAAATCATAAGGCACGATTCCTAAGAAGGACCTAGGACAATGATCCTTGCTAGATTATTCTACATTGTTCCGAAATTTGGCTCTGATACCAAGCTGTGATGCCACACCTCTATACTCACGCTAGCCAAGGATACTACGGAGTAATGCCATCAACTAGCACGAAGAATATGGCTGTTGAGGAGCGGCCATCCGTGTAATTGCTTTGTGCGAGCACCGATATGCAGATAATTTAACATGCATTTCATTTCACGAGGAAATCTGACATACCGATACAAACTCAAATCTACTACACAATGGCTATAGACAATCTTCGAAAACAAATATTAGAATAAGCATAACACAAATCAATCACAGATATCCATATCACAAAGGTGGAAACAGATATGAATATAACACATGAAAGTGTACATTATAGTAGTGGTCAAACAGGATCCATAATATCACAAAAGAATAGGTACAAGTGCTAGACAAAAGAATATACATACATCAAGGAGTCTCTATCTCATATGTACAACAACAAAAAATACCAATCTAATGTAGTTAGACAAAAGTCAGATAATGTTCCCAGAAGAGGAGTCAAGTAGAAGCACCTGTAACATCTCGGTCTAACCCGAGTATTAGTTAATAAGAAAATAATAAACGGATCATTCTAAATATAAATATCAGATAAAATGAGATAGAATAAGAGACATGACAAAAACGTATGATAACAATAATGCCATACTATGAAAAGTATACATTAGACAACATAAAAATCATACAATATCTCAAGAAATCTCATAACATCAAAAAGAATATCATATTCTTTATTTTATTCGCCAAACCCCAAATGTCGGCAAACATATCATTGCTAATCACAAAAAAAGGTGAAATACAAATTCTAGAAATCGTCAACTAGAAATCCAGAAATCACAAAAGGGGGAGGCCTATCACAAAACGGGAGCATGAAAACTCACCAACACATTTATCACAAACATGACGCTATCCCATGGTCGCTAACCATAGAGCTGGTGCAACGACGTAGTACAATATCGGTATGTCCGAGGAACTTGAAACTCGAGTAGATCGAAACAACGACGTAGTACAGCGGTAAGCCCGATGAACCTGATAAGCCGATACAACAATGTAGTACAAAGGTACGTCCGATGAACCGAACTCTATAGAAGAGCATGGGTCGCTAGCCCATAAAAATTGAGTCGAAACTCCAAGAAACACATAGGTCGTTAGCCTATAATAGAAATGAGACGAAGCTCCATAAAATGAGGTACCGTCCCCTACGTGGACAAAGAGACCTAGCATATCGCTAGTCTAAATCACAAAATGATCATCATTATTCAATAAAAAGTGAGAATTACACTAAGCTAGTAAATAAATGAGTTTAGCTTCATGCCCATAACCACTGGCTTAACTTAAGTATTTACAAATAAAATAGAGAACTCCACTCGAAAATCGTCATAAGAGTTTCAATCGAACAAGTCCAAAAATTAACCAATGAAGTAAACGCAAGCGTTTCATACCACTTGTTTTACTAAGCCGTTTAATTAGATTTCTCAAAAGAATGAGGTAAAGGTTTGTATATACCAATATATTGGAAAACGTTTTTAATAGACGAACTTTTTATTAAAATAGTGTTGAAATGGTTTTGATGGAAGTGTTTTGATATTTACTACTAGTATAAAAACCTTTGTATTTCAAAGTGACAAGTTAAAGAAATGATTGTAGAAACAATCATTCACCAAAAATTCACATTCGAATACGTGAATTACATCCAAAGAAATCGATACTGAATCCATCTTAAATGGATATTCCCAAAAATCCCGAAATAGAAGTCATCAAAGTCGAATAAATGATAACAAAAACTCAGATAATCACGAATCGATAAAAATTGGAGTCTCAAGCAAAATAGGCAAATTAAGATGAAGCAAGCAGGTCAGTCGACTGGACACTGAGTTCAGTCGACTGGACCAATGCTTGGAAAACTCTCAGGTTCCAGGTCAGTCAACTGGACTCAGAGAGCCAGTCGACTGGACCCTGTTTTTCAGTATTTCCAGCCTACCACAATGAAGGGCAAAATCTCGAAAATTTACGATCGGACGAGCAATGGGCGCTAGGGGTTTATGCCAATCGACAACCCAGTCCTATAAGCTCTTTGACACACCACCAAAAGCATGTTCATACATCAAAGCTACGATTTTAAAGTTTTTGACTTCAAAACACCAAAAATTGAAATGTTCACCAAATCAATTTAAATCAAGAGAAAATGAATATGAATAGATGTTAGGAATTCATACCTAACAATAATGATAGTTATAGACATGGATGTGAGATAAAAATCTCACCTTTAAACCCAAAAACAATGAAGAAGAAGCTTTTAAAATAAGGTAAGATCAACCACTCTTTAATCTCAACTCAAAACGCTTCAATCTAAGTTCATAAGAAAAAATTTCCTAAGTTAGGGTTTAGAAATTTCTGAAAATGGAAGAGGGATTGTGATGGAGAAGATGGAGAGGATTGTTACCTATGCTTCTCTTGGATTTTGGAGTTAGAACTTGAATTTGAGAAGGAGCCAGGGCTTCGGAATTCTAATTTCCAATCTCTTCCCCCATTGTTCCTAAAGCTTGAAGTGTTAGGAAATAGAAATGAAATGGATGAAGAAGAGTGGGGATGGAGCTAGGGTCTTAAGTTGGGGTAAATGGGCTGAAACCCAAAGCCCTAAGTGAAAAGGTCGAAATTCTAGCTAACTCCAAACATATCTATGTTTATACTCAAAAAGATCGCAAATGGAATTTTGGACTCAATGGCAGTGGTCTCGAGTCCTAATTCGACTGTTGCAAAAAGTAGCTTTTCGGACATAAATCCGACTAACGATGCTATATTTAAATATAATATTTAAATATACAATCGTAAAATATGCGAGTTGTTACAGACTCCCCTCCTTAAAGAATTGCGTCCTCGCAATGTTTAAGAAGGAAGTACTAAAAGCATATCAACACAAAAGAAAATTCAATAACGGTATGCCCGAATAATTCGGAACAACGACGTAGTATAATAACAGTACGTCTAATGTACCCCAAACTCAAATAAATGGGACAACGACATAGTACAATAACGGTACGCCTGTTGATCCTATCAAGAAGATCATTCCATTCGGACATCAACAAAGAAACAACCATTTGTTGTTAACGACTAAGGGCATTGGTAAAACGATCTCCCTTTCCAAAGTATAAAGAATATCAAGATCATAAAATGCAAGGAATTTGAGCCAACGATGTTAACACAAATTAAATTCCTTATGAGAGAATAGATACTCCAAAGATTTATGATCGATGTAGAGAATAAATTTCTCTCCCAAAAAAATGATGCCAAATTTCTAAAAGCGAAAACAATAGCCGCGAACACTAGATCACGAGTGGCATACCTAGTGTCGATAGGCTTTAATTGTATAGAAGCATAAATGATAGAACATTCTCTTTTGCAAGAGAACGACACCCAAACTAAAACTACTAGCATCGGTACAAACAATAAAGCCTTGGTTCCCTTCGGGATCACATGAATAGAGTATCGGAAAAAGAGTTCTTTTAATTGATCCTTTTCCTCAAAAAGATAAAATTTTCAAAATCACAATTAACTTTATGTAGTCATCTTTCTAGAAAAATTTACTTATTCCAAGTCAATTTACTGTGTCAGATTTGTCTCATCAAAGCGTTTTAGGATATCCCTATCGATAACATTGATCAGGCGCATCGACCAAAATTCTTAAAGCACTCAATGGACAATACAACACAAAATCATCTTCTGTATGATAAAAATATCTCTTAAATTTTTTAGCGAATACTCTTTGTTCGTCGAAAGAACAAAATCCAATTATGCTTAGAAATAAATCCTATGAAAAAGATTTGCAAATTTTAAACTTCTGTTTTTGTCTATAATTAATAAATTCAAAAATGGACTCATCGAGATATTCGCCGAATTCTCGATTAATAAGATGGATGAAATAAGCTGGGCAACTCGAATGACATCACGTGTCATTCATAAGAATCATAATGAGTGCGGAATGCGGTTAGTGGAACGCCGTCGTCCGCAACTCATAGCTAATGAAAACTGGTGGTAAAGTCAAATTGAAAAGACCTTAGCACCACTCGAAATATTGCTTCGGTGTTAACCCTAAGACAAGCTCAAAGATACCGGAAAATTTCACAAACTACTTGAATGAGAGAAATAACATTTTCTTCAACAAGTGGGTCTAGAAAATAAAATGATGCCACCAAATTGGAATCAAAATCATTTTAGAAAAATAGAAATCTGCTTAATAGATTGAAAATGTTAAAGATGGATAGTCCACTCTGGACATAGGACATGGCTTCATAATGATTAAGCCAATCCTTTCACAAAATCAATTCCGAAGCCTAAGTAACGCATAACATGCAAATCAGCCTGGAAAGAATAATCACATAAAATAATTTCGACATCTTTTCAAAATAAACTGAGCGTTGCAAATCCACTATCCGGATAGCAATTCTCAGCGAAGTCATCAAGCCTAAAATATTTAAAGAGAAGAAATCAACAAGATCTTTCGATATAAAAATAATGAGATCAACCCATATCAACAAGAACTCGAATAGGATAATCACAAAACAAATGTCATCAAAGACCGAATGAGAAGTACCTTGACCTAGAGAAGTGTCACTAGGAGCTTGCACAACATTCAGCTCACCCTCTCTCCTACTTTGAAGTATGGGACATGTAGATATAAGATGACTCAAACTTTTGCAATAACAACAAAAGAGAGGTTTCGAACACTCCCTTGCATAGTGGTCCGTGGAACCACAATTGTAGCATTGTCCACGACTAGAGGTAGGAGTCTTTGCTACCGGAGTTTGTTGCTTTCCTTTCTTGTTGGGATTGGGGCCTTTGAATTTAATAGGCCTCTTCATGTTATTGTTGAAGTGCTGTTTGGCGCCCACAACTTCAAAATTGCTTTCTTTATCGGCCTCTTCAAGTCGAACAACGGTATCAATAAGCTGATCAAAAGAAACTTCTAGTTTCAAAAGTAAAGGCTTTTTACAAACCTTTGATTTTTATTCAATGGGGTATTAATATACTCGAACCCATACTTAGAGAGAGATTCGAAAGATGCAACGTAATCCGTCAGAGAAGATTCACCTTGAACAAGGTCAATAAAACGCCGGGCCAAAGTTACTTTTTCAGCTTTCGGCACAAGCTTTAACTTGAACTTTTCTCGGAATTGCTCCCAAGTAAGATCCGCTTCGATAATCTCCGAAGTCAAGAGCTCATACCAATCCAACGCTCTTTCTTGGAGCATGCTAGAAGCCACTTGGACTCAATGTAAATCAACAAGATTCATGCGAGAAAGGATGCGATCGCATGATTTAAGCCAAGCTTGGATCCCAATAACACTTTCGAATCCCTTGGATGGCCTTCCACCCAAATCGGTAGTGTCTCTACACAAGCGTGCAAATCCAGATCTAGGATGAGTAGGCTCTGGAATGGGTCCGATAGCTTGAGCATTCTTTACAAGATCTAAAAGCTGTTGGGCAGACATGAATACTCCATCCTGAGGAGTAGCACTAGAATGACCAGCACTGGAACGGCTAGGTCTAACCATTTCTCCTTTTTAAGAAAGAAAGAAAGAAGAAGAAAAGGTTATTCTCATAATGGATATCAAACAATCATGATTGATAAAACAAGGCATCATAGAAGAAAATATGATAGAACGGGTCCTAAGACTGGGATAAATCATAATGCATGATTCCTAAGAAGGACTTAGGACAATGATCCTTGCTAGATTATACTACATTGTACCGTAATTTGGCTCTGATACCAAGCTGTGACGCCACAGCTCTATACTCACGCTAGCCAGGGATACTACGGAGTAATGCCGTCAACTAGCATGAAGAACAAGGCTGTTGAGGAGCGACCATCCGTGTAATTGCTTTGTGCGAGCACCGATATGCAAATAATTTAATATGCATTTCATTTCATGAGGAAATCCGACATACCGATACAAACTCAAAGCTACCACACAATGGCTATATATAATCTTCGAAAACAAATATAGGAATAAGCATAACACAAATCAATCATAGATATCTATATCACAAAGGCGGAAACAGATATGAATATAACACATGAAAGTGTACATTAGAGTAGTGGTCAAACAGGATCCATAATATCACAAAAGAATAGGTACAAGTGCTAGACAAAAGAATATATATACATCAAGGAGTCTCTATCTCATATGTACAACAACAAAAACTACCAATCTAATGTAGTTAGACAAAAGTCAGATAATGTTCCCAGAAGAGGAGGCAAGCAGAAGCACCTGTAACATCTCGGTCTGACCCGAGTATTAGTTAATAAGAAAATAATAAACGGATCATTCTAGATATAAATATCAGATAAAATGAGATAGAATAAGAGACATGACAAAAACGTATGATAACAATAATGTCATACTATGAAAAGTATACATTAGACAACATACAAATCATACAATATCTCAAGAAATCTCATAACATCAAAAAGAATATCATGTTCTTTATTTTATTCACCAAACCCCAAATATCGGCAAACATATCATTGCTAATCACAAAAGGAGGTGAAATACAAATTATAGAAATCGTCAACTAGAAATCCAGAAATCACAAAAGGGAGAGGCCTATCACAAAATGGGAGCATGAAAACTCACCAACACGTTTGTCACAAACACGACGCTATCCCAAGGTCTCTAACCATAGATCCGGTGCAACGACGTAGTACAATATCGGTACGTCCGAGGAACCTGAAACTCGAGTAGATCGGAACAACGACGTAGTACAGCGGTACGCCCGATGAACCTGATAAGCCGATACAACAATGTAGTACAAAGGTACGTCCGATGAACCGAACTCTATAGAAGAGCATGGGTCGCTAGCCCATAAAAATTGAGTCGAAACTCCAAGAAACACATAGGTCGTTAGCCTATAATAGAAATGAGACGAAGCTCCATAAAACGAGGTACCGTCCCCTACGTGGACAAAGAGACCTAGCATATCGCTAGTCTAAATCACAAAATGATCATCATTGATCAATAAAAAGTGTGAATTACACTAAGCTAGTAAATAAATGAGTTTAGCTTCATGCCATAACCACTGGCTTAACTTAAGTATTTACAAATAAAATAGAGAACTCCACTCGAAAATCGTCATAAGAGTTTCAATCGAACAAGTCTAAAAATTAACTGATGAAGTAAACGCAAGCGTTTCATACCACTTGTTTTACTAAGCCGTTTAATTAGATTTCTCAAAAGAATGAGGTAAAGGTTTGTATATACCAATATATTGGAAAACATTTTTAATAGACGAAATTTGTACTAAAATAGTGTTGAAATGTTTTTGATGGAAGTGTTTTGATATGTACTACTAGTATAGAAACCTTTGTATTTCAAAGTGACAAGTCAAAGAAATGATTGTAGAAACAATCATTCACTAAAAATTCACATTCGAATACGTGAATTAAATCCAAAGAAATCGATACCGAATCCATCTAAAATGGATATTCCCAAAAATCCCGAAATAGAAGTCATCAAAGTCGAATAAATGATAACAAAAACTCAGATAATCACGAATCGATAAAAATTGGAGTCTCAAGCAAAATAGGCAAATTGGGATGAAGCAAGCAGGTCAGTCGACTGGACACTGAGTTCAGTCGACGGGACCAATGCTTGGAAAACTCTCAGGTTCCAGGTCAGTCGAGTGGACTCAGAGAGCCAGTCGACTGGACCCTGTTTTCCAGTATTTCCAACCTACCACAATGAAGGGCAAAATCTTGAAAATTTGCGATCGGACGAGCAATGGGCGCTAGGGGTTTATGTCAATCGACAACCCAGCCCTATAGGCTCTTCAATACACCACCAAAAGCATGTTCATGCATCAAAGCTAGGATTTTTAAAGTTTTTGACTTAAAAACACCAAAAATTGAAATGTTCACCAAATCAATTTAAATCAAAAGCAATTGAACATGTATAGATGTTAGGAATTCATACCTAACAATAATGATAGTTATAGACATGGATGTGAGATAAAAATCCCACCTTTAAACCCAAAAACAATGAAGAAGAAGCTTTTAAAACAAGGTAAGATCAACCACTCTTCAATCTCAACTCAAAAAGCTTCAATCTAAGTTCATAAGAAAATATTTCCTAAGTTAGAGTTTAGGAATTTCTGAAAATAGAAGAGGGATTGAGATGGAGAAGATGGAGAGGATTGTTACCTATGCTTCTCTTGGATTTTGGAGTTAGAACTTGAATTTGCAAAGGAGCTAGGGCTTAGGATTTCTAATTTCCAATCTCTTCCCCCATTGTTCCTAAAGCTTGAAGTGTTAAGAAATAGAAATGAAATGGATAAAGAGGAGTGGGGGTGGAGCTAGGGTCTTAAGTTGGGGTTAATGGGCTGAAACTCAAACTCAAAGCCTTAAGTGAAAAGGTCAAAATTATAGCTAACTCCAAACATATAAATGTTTATACTCAAAAGATCGCAAATGAAATTTTGGACTCAATGGAAGTGGTCTCGAGTCCTAATTCGACTATTTACAAAAAGTAGCTTTTCAGACATAAATCCGACCAACGATGCTATATTTAAATAAAATATTTAAATATACAATCGTAAAATATGCGGGTTGTTACATCACCAAATTAATTTAAATCAAAAGCAAATGAACATGAATAGATATTAGGAATTCATGCCTAGCAATAATGATAGTTATAGACGTGGATGTGAGATAAAAATCTCACCTTTAAACCCAAAAACAATGAAGAAGAAGCTTTTAAAACAAGGTAAGATCAACCACTCTTCAATCTCAACTCAAAAAGCTTCAATCTAAGTTCATAAGAAAATATTTTCTATGTTAGGGTTTAGGAATTTCTAAAAATGGAAGAGGGATTGAAATGGAGAAGATGGAGAGGATTGTTACCTATGCTTCTCTTGGATTTTGGAGTTAGAACTTGAATTTGCAAATGAGCTAGGGCTTAGAAATTCTAATTTCCAATCTCTTCCACCATTGTTCCTAAAGCTTGAAGTGTTAGGAAATAGAAATGAAATGGATTAAGAGGAGTGGGGGTGGAGCTAGGGTCTTAAGTTGGGGTAAATGGGCTGAAACCCAAACCCAAAGCCCTAAATGAAAATGTCGAAATTCTAGCTAACTCCAAACATATCAATGTTTATACTCAAAGAATCGCAAACGACATTTTGGACTCAATGGCAGTGGTCTCGAGTCCTAATTCGACTGTTTGCAAAAAGTAGTTTTTCGGACTTAAATCCGGCTAACGATGCTATATTTAAATAAAATATTTAAATATACAATTGTAAAATATGCGGGTTGTTACAGACATTCACCAGAATAAATTTTGTTATCTTACAATCAAAGTATAAGTGATTAATATTCTCCATTTTATTATTAAAAAAATAATATTTTTTATCAACTAAAATATTTTTCAATTTTAGAAGTTCTATAGTATTCAACTTGCCATGAAAAGTTAACCACATGTGAATTTTAGTTTTAGGTGGAGCACTAACTTTCCTAAGATATTTAAAAAAATTCAATCTATCTCCCAAAAAATTTATAAAATTATAAAATGATTGAGAAGTATATTTCCTACTCTTATCCTAACACCAAATTCTAATATCTTTCTCATTATCAATATTGTGAAGTTCTAACTTGGCTTATAATAAAGAAAACTTTTATAAAGTGGACAAGCACCATTGTCCCAGTGGTTAAGTGATTTGGCTTTGGTGCGAGAGAGGTCGCAAGTTTGAAACTTGCGTAGCTTGATTCGAACGTTTATTGACATGTGATATGTTGTCACAATGATTCTTTGTATATAAAGTACCATGTTAAGAAAAAACTTTTGTAAAGTGGTACCCCCTAACATACGATTAAAACTAAAATCCTAAGAAAAATTATAATTAGGTCTATAAATATCAGAAACGAATACATTTTTGAAATTGCATATATCATGTAATTCCTTAAATTCCACTTTTAGTGGAATGACAGAAATCCAATTATCATGCCAAAAGGGTGTTGTTACCATAATGAATAATAATATTAGTACCTAGTTTATAAACATCAAAATTTAACATAAATGATTTCCAAAAACGAGATATATTATTAATAGTAATATGATTTAAATTTTAAGACCCACCATACCACTGATTCGAAATTATTTCTTTCCATGACAAATTTTTATTATTATCATTAAATTTCCAAATCCATTTACCAAACAGAGATATATTTAAATTATGCTAGTTACTTATGCCTAATCCCCCTTCAATTTTAGATTTACAAACTATTCCCCATTTAATCAAGCATTATGAACTGCTTGGGATTATCACCACACTATAAGAAATCTCATTTATCAATAATCCATTTTGCAAAAGGATAAAAGACACCCAATAAATAGGTAATCCAAATAAAACTAAATTAATCAACACTACTCTACCGCTCTCGATAAGTATCTATCATTCAAATTAAAATAACCTATTGCTTGTCAATTATTATGTTCCAATCATCATGTTTGAGCTTTTGAGGTCTAATTAAAAGACCTAAGTATTCGATAGAGAATTTCATTGTTTTGTAATTCAGAGTATTAGTAACTTGAATTTCAGTACTATCTACATCGTTTAACACTAAAACAGAGCTCTTGTTAAAGTTAATTTTTGAAGTTTAAAACTACATAAAATAAATTTTAGTGGAATAATATGCTTGGGTAAATAAGATGTAAAAATCATAGTATCATCAGCAAACTAAAGAATAGAAAGATCCTTAGTAGAGACCCAATTACCTACACTATATAATACCCTATTATTAATGGCTAATTTGATAATTCTAAAAAAATATTAGCTGCTAATTAAACAACAAAGATGATTGAGGATCATCTTTTCTGAGACTACGCTTCGATTGAATCTTATTATCAAGAATACCATTAACCGTAATGCTAGAATTCCATCTTTACGTAAGGTCATAATTCAACCTACCCCTCTAACACTAAAACCCCTAACCAATAACATATCTTTAAGAAAAATCAAGTCTATTGAATCAAAAGCATTATCAAAATCTAGTTTTAAAAGAGCATGAATAATATTATTTTTACAATAATAATTAATATACTCTTGAACAACTACAACACCGTCGGTGTATTTCTACCTTTAACAAAAGCAGTTTGAGAACCGTTTATTAATTCATTCATTTTAGGATTTAATCTATTAGCTAAAACCTTAGAAATAATTTTAAAATGGCAGTTTAATAACAAAATAGGTCTAAAATCTTTTAATTGGCTATCCCCTACTCTCTTATGTAATAAAATAACATTTGCAAAATCAAAATCTTCCTAATTGTAAAAAATTTTCATAAAATTCATTGAACATTTTAATTAAATCATCTTACAAAACATTCTAGAAAGTTTCATAAAATAAAATAAGAAAACCAACCCGGGGCTTTATCATTAGGCATATCCTTAATAGCTTTCAAATTTTCATTTTCCGAAAAAAGGATCATCCAAACCTATTAAATTGATCTTAGTATCTATTATGTGCAACAAATCCCAATTAACTCTAATTCTATACCTATTAGTGTCTCCAAAAATTTCTCCATAATATTTGGTAAACTCCTTATTATGTACATTTTGGTCAGAAACCTTTATATTATTATTAAATTGAACTAATAGTATTGCTACTTTTTCTACCATAAGCCACTATGGAAGAATTTAGTGTTCATATCACCTTCATTCATCCATTGAACCTTTATTTCCACATAATTTCTTCTTGTAAAATAATTTTAGTAAACTCTTCTTTTAGGTTTTAAAGCACATTCTTTTCTGAAATACTCAAATTCCTAAATTCTTTTATTTTATTAAAAATTAAAATCTCAATCAATAATTTTTTCCTTTTTAAGTTTAATATTACTAAAAACATCCTTGTTCCATTTTTTTAGAAAAAAATATCAAGTCCCTAAATTTACAAACTAAGACCTTGGTTATATTATCGGGAAATTTATAATTGTATATATTCATAGAATGCCGTTTCTAAAAAAATTATTCCTAAAATATAAATTAGTGCAAGAGAGAATTATAGGGCAATGGTCCGACCAAATAGTCAAAAGACCCACAACCTTACAAATAAGCAATTTATCTTCAATTTCGTCGCTAATAATAAAAAAAATCTATCAAGGAGAGCCAAAGATGGGATTTCTCTACCATTTGACCAAGTATATTGTTTGTTACTTAATTTAATTTCGATTAAATTGTAGCTAATAACAAACTAGTCAAACTCTTCCATAGCTGAGAAATCTCCCCTTCCAAGGAGATCTCTCATCTAAAAACCTAATAACATTAAATCCTCGATATCTCTGCTACTAATAAAGAAAATTCGTTTACTCTGCGTCTTTTTGAAATTCCGAAAATGTCTTTGTTTTCCGTTTACAATAATATAAACAGCCTGTGTGCAAAGCACATACCAATTCTAGTATATAATAATGTATATTTTGGGATTAATACCTATTGCATATACTTATATATTATACATACATATACATGTAACCAATTAACATGCGTATCAAGAATATAAATGCCTTGGTATATGCATATTTTTAAATATATACTAGAATATGCGTATTTGGTTTATATACACATATTGATAGTACTACATATGTATGTATAACTGCAATTGTCCTCCTTAATATCAAATTGTGCTAAATTAGAGTTGCACGTACACACATTGGACGCCTTATGGTTCCGGACCGATCCGGTGGACTAAAATTTTTACAGCCTGAATTGTTTACAATCCTGGTACCAATCGTCGCTTTTAAATAGACCCAAAATACTTTAAACCCTAAAGTCGGTTGATTTTTGTTTTTTTGTTTGAAGAATCAAGCTATGGCTTTACCTTTGGATGAACTAGAGCTCATCTCGAAGAAATTAACTTTCGCACCTGATTACACACGATTTTGGTCGGTTTGCAAGGCTTGGCGCACGGCATCTCCAAAGCAGCCGCAACTCCCTTGGTTGATTGCAATTTGCAAATGCACCCAGTTACTCAAAATTCTACCAGTTCTCTTTTGAAGCCAACGAATTCACACAAATCCCTGAATTGTCAAGACCATCATTGCTATCATCATTCCTAGACGATCCACATGCTTTAATCAGGTCTTCTCACGGTGGCGTTGTTTTCGCTTGATCTGAATGCTAAATCTGTTTCACTAATTAACCTCCTCACCGATTCCCTTAATCAATCTTCCGAACCTTCATATTGTGAACTACTCTGGTTCCAAGTATGAAATCCACAGTCACAAATTTGGTTTCTGCTTAACTTCAGATCCCGGTGAGTCGTTACCTGACTGTTTTGCGTTAGTTTACTATTCTGGAAGGATGTCTTATTGTAAAATAGGATCTAGTGTTTGGAGTGAGATGCCGCATCCTGAAATTAACAGGCATGGTAATATTCACATCTGTTGCTATAGTGAAAGCTCTCTTCCTTGCTTTGGACGCTGATGTATTTGTTTGTGAATTTGGTGATAACCCAAGTATTTGCAAGCTTGTCCCTTTAGGGTTGGGTTTAATGGAATTCCAGGAGACTTACTTGGTTGAGTCAGATGGAGATCTGTTGTTAGTTCTGGTATTTGACATCAACTATTTCAACTGCAAGGTATTCAAACTGGAGTTTGGAGAGCAGCAGGTTAAGTTGGTGGAGCTAAAATGCTTAGGTGACAGAACACTGTTTTTGGGTGTGGATACTACATTTTCTCTCAAGTATCATGGCTGTAAAAAAAATTAAAAAAAAATAAAATAAAAAATAATCCATTTACATGACAGAGTTTATAGGCGGATATAAAAAGCAAGCTATTATTCCAACCCTGATAACATACGACTGCGAGGAAGGGTGCTGTATATCTATACCAAATAATGATCATCTTCCTGGGCACTGGATACCTTCTGCCTGGTTCAGACCCAGTCTTTTGATGTGAGATATTGGAATCAAGAATATAAAAAGTTCTATGAAGTTTGGATATGGTCCAAGTCAG
This sequence comes from Allium cepa, assembly GCA_030765085.1. Lineage (NCBI taxonomy): Eukaryota > Viridiplantae > Streptophyta > Magnoliopsida > Asparagales > Amaryllidaceae > Allium > Allium cepa. Next base: position 860,971,480 of record CM060940.1, read on the forward strand.
TACGCCTTCCTAACTTATGTATCATTTCGTTCTTGTGCTTGATTTAGTGTCAGTATTTCAGTAAGTACAACATTTATATTGTCTGTTAAGTATCTGAAGGGAAAAACATTGCTTAGTTAGTTTCAATTTATGTATGATTTATTCACCTAAAGTTATGTTATTAGTGTTTTAGGTTTTGATACTTGAACTGTTGGCTTAAAGGAAAGCATAAGATAAAATCAAACATCTTTATCGATAATCTTCCAAATGGACCTGATAAGCTACCCTTCTTCAGGACATCCCATTAATTACTTAAAGAAGTTTCCTTTCTTTGTTATACACTTGGTTGATCATGTACTGTTAGGTTATCCAAAATCTAACGTGGAAGCTGAAAGAAAAGAGAGACAAACTTATTGATTGACTATTACCAACTCTCCCTCCAACAAAAAACAAATAAAATAAGAATAGTGAAAAAAGGGGACACAAAAAGGTTTAACTGAGGTTTAGCTATGCCTATCTAATAGTTGTCCAATTCATTTTGAAAGTTTTCCATATTAACATGATTTGATTCCCATGTGTATTTGTTTCTATTTTATCTTCATTTATATTCTTCTTTTCTTTCATGGCACAATCATTTAGTTAATTCAAACAATTAATTTTTTTGCTCATTTATAACTTGATTTATTGATTTAAATTTGAATCTTAAGAATTTAACATCTACTGCGCAGCAAAATATAGCATTCAGAATTTGACATCTACTGCACAGAATATAGTATTCAATTTAATTCATAGCATTCACTAATGCAGTGTTGGTGTATGACATCTACTGCATAGAATATGGTGTTTTTTCTTAAAATAAAATAGCATTCACTAATACAGAATTTGCCATCTACTGCACAGAATATGGTGTTTTTTCTTAAAATAAAATCATCGTTACGACTGTGCGTTTAACATAGTGCTTATTTTATTTGAGAAAATCATATATGGTTATATTATATGTAATGCCCTTAATTCGTGAATACCTAGATTTAGTGTGGCGTTTTTGGTTAAGACAAAAGGAAAAAACAGAACAAGATATTTTGGACGGGCATGAACGGAGAAAGTTCGTTGAAAAGAAAAAACGTTTTTATGGTGCAAACATGGCAACAAACGTGAAAACAAACGAAGAATTATTGTCTGTAGTTGTATGGTAATAATTGTTGCTAACGATAATTAATTATTGCTAAAGACAATTAGTTTGTAGTTAAGAAGTATCATACGTGAGTGTATAATCCAGTAAAGCATTAGGTTTTATAACAAAAATAAATGGAATAAATACAACAAATTAAAATTTTGAATACAAATATATTGATACAATGATATAAAATAGAAAATACATTTAGTGAAATTTTGCAACAATTATTTCATTCATCATGCCATTTCGAAGCAGCATTGTATTATTTTCTAAACTTCTTTCGATCGGTTCATTTTCTTTTTCTTCCGTCTCTTCGATATTGTTGTATTCTTTAACGTGTTATTTTGAAATACGATCAAGATCATTATTTTACAGTATAAAATTTGCATCCGCGCTGTTAAATTTTCGTATAGAATTGTAAATAGCTTTTGTAGTGACAACTATCTTATCTTTAACTAGAAATTGGTAAGATGACATATTACTTAACATCGCAAATTTTCTCTTTCACATTCTGAATGTTTTTTCGAGTACCATGCGTAAACTTTGAAAAGTAGAAATTAAAATTTTTATTATCCTATTTTGGTTCATTTTAAGTTCCGTGAAAGTCGGGAATATAATATCTCACATTTTGATATGAAGACATATGAACGCATATTAGTGGACTTCCTTAATCAACGAAATAATACTGATTCGATGGACAATCTGGAAAGATTGTGGAAAGTTTGACGGTGCATCTTTTATCAAGCGAAAGGGAAACCTCAAACTGGTATCCTGAAGGGGGCACGAATGATAAAATTTAGAGAAAGAGGAATGCGTTGTTGTGCTATGAAAATGGCAGCGAACGATGAACGATTTTATTGTACATTGTATTTTTGGCTAGTTTAAATTGCTGTAGTTATTTTTTGAGTAAACTTCACTAATTGGTATTAAATTATAAATTAATGCAAAAATTGCAAAATTAAAAAATAGATTTATTTGAAAAGAAATTGCTACACTAGAATTACAAAAATACAACATAACTGGAATACACAAAAAAAGTATCAAATTCTAGTAATAGAAGCACCATTACTTGAAGTCAAGGGCAAGGCAAAGAGACCAAAGAATCAAAAGACAACCCGAACAAAATCAGAAGGAAAATACAAGTTTTAGTGGGTTATTAAGTGAACAGTTTGGCATGAATACAACTAGATCAGTTTGTTGGGAAAGGGGAGGAACAGTTTGGTAGAAATAATTATCGAGGGGAAATTCGGTTCGGTGGTTGAAACTACCCAACAAAGAATTATGTTAGGCAAACCATAGTCAAATCAAACAGAGCCGAACTAAAGCAGTGTCGAAATGAATAAATTGAAGAAGTTCCTATTTTTAAAGAAGTGCCGAGTCAACCACTTTATAACCCCATACATATAAATACCCCATGGATGAATAGTAACGGCGAACAATTTTGAAAGCAAATACTAACGGATCAAAACTCTACTGGACCAAATCAACTTAAATGAGCATCATTTTCTCTTTGAGTAATAGATCACTGTATTCTATATTTTCTACGTTGTGCTTAAGATCCATAAGAAAAAATAATAATGATTACAGTGAATATATGCGTTCTTCGGCCGAACCACTATAAATTTGTGGGCTCTTTACTTTACATCGTTTTAACTTTTGCACTATCTGTATCTGATTTGCTCTCTGGAAACATAAAAACTACATACATAAAATAACTAGAATGACATTCAATATCCACAGTTCCAAAAAAAAACCCATGGAGGCGTTTGCCTATTTTTTGAGCAACCATTTTTGTATTTTCTCTCGCATGCCTCCAAAATCGAAGAATAGAGCTGGTGCTTTCAATGAAAATGCAGGAAACTCCAGCACGCCCAATTAGCCTACGATTGATCAAGGAGATCATTCGGCAAGCACTCAAGTACAGGCAGACATAGTTACCAAAGGCGACTTGGACATTGTCGTGGCCGAGCTAAATGAACGTTTTGCTGCCCAACAAGTAATGGTCGATCAGCTTATGACACGCCTTGGAAAACAACAAATCGCTAGGCACACCACTGGTTCACAAGACAAATCTCGATCTGAGGGGTCATGAGGAAGAAGAAGGTCAAATTCATATAGTGAATTTGATCGACATAATTGTAGAGCTAGACAAAAGTGTATTGGAGAGACAGAACATGTATGGGTTCAACCCTAAACTAGACTTGAGGAACGATTCGGTACCGAACCAAACATGGTTGGTGCCGAGTCGGGTCCAGCTATGGCTGATGATTCATGCTCTCATCGAAATTCTCCGGCTCACGCTGAATCAATCACTAATTAGACAAAAAGATATCATTGGGAGCGAGCTTTGAGCCGAGATCATGCTCGAGATTGATGGTCATGTCGTCATAGGGAGGAACAAAGAGGTCGTTCTCCTTGAAGAGGAAGGATGGACAATCATTCCCATCAACAATCCAATGAACTAGAAGATAGGATGGCTGTTCGAACAGCCAATTCTTTATCGAATTAGAAAATAGTCGATCGAATTTTAAATTAAAAATTAACCGCAAGCGCACGACGCACAATTCTAGTACGTGACGAGTACGGGTCGATCCGTAGAGAATTGTTTACATTTTAAAATTCTATTCAATCAAATTAAACCAAGAATTTTGAGATTTGTGACGCTAAAAATGTAAATAAATTAGCAAAAGAAAATGGATAAAAATATGAAAGTAGAAGGCAATTTAGAGATAAATCCACTCTCTTGATCACATAAATCAACACAACATGAAATCATGATCTTTTTTTTGTCATTAGTGAATTTAATTGATGTGTTTATCATAAGTATGACATATTTGTGCTATTAATTAACCCAAATAAACCATCAAACTATAACACACCCATTAAACCACTTCTTAACTCCCATAAAAATGACAATGAAATTAAAAAATAAAATTTATTCTAAGCATGACCTATTAATGATTGATTAGAAATATAGACCATCAAATTTTGATTTTAAAATCACTTCATTACCATAATCATACGTAGATGAAGAGGTAATTTGTGTTTTGCTTTCTTAAGCATGGCCTATTTGGTGTCAACAACATAGGCTATCAAATTCAAAGCTAAAACAACAAAGTTTAAGCCACATCTAACATTTCAATTAAGCACAAAAAGAGATCAATAATTAGCAAAATGTTGAAGCTACATGATTAAGAAAGCTTCATTACCCCTGAATTGAAGGGGTTTAGTCTCTCATATTTGTTATCATTTCAATAAATAACACTCAACATGAAATAAAAACGGGAGGGAAAAAGAGAGCAAAGTGAAAAGAGAGCTAATTAAAAAGAAATAAAACTAATCTACTTGCATAAAATAAAGCTAACTACAAACATGAAAAGAAAAAAGCATGTAAATAAAAAAAAAACATGAACTAACATTGCATAAAAAAGAGAACTGCATGAAAGAAAAATGACTAAGTAGCCATGAAAAAGAAAAGAGAGCTTTGATTTATTTGTGAGCCTCAAACTAAACTAAATGGAGGCTAAGAGACTAAGAGAGGAGAGTAATTACATGGACATAAGGAGTATTTATACTAGTTTGAACCCTAATTCATATTTTTGGGAACTACGCTTGAGAAAGTGTGGTCACCAAGTTATCATTAGCATGAGATAATCTTCCATTTAAGTGTGCATGAAACTTTAATGGCCATTAGCATGTGCATTAGCTCCTAATTTATACATCATAGTAAGTGGGTAGGTGGGGTCCTTCGTGTTTCATAAAATGAATTATTTCCATCTTCATTCCTTTATATCTTCTTGTGCATGCATATTTTCCATGAAGCCACTTATAATTGAATTCAAATTCCTACAAACTATCACAAAAATTTCCAAGTAATTTTTCTCAAATGAGTATATGCACGAAATGATCATTTTGCCCCTGTATGAAGAAGAATATACGACAATTTGAAAATAATCGAAATTTGGGTTTAAACATGTTAAAACACCATATATAATCATTTATCTAATTAAAATCGATAAAATAATAAAGTAAAAGGATGCACATTTACGTGCACATTAATGGCTCAGATGATTGGAGAATGCATTTGACGAGAACAAGTGGAGCAGGGTATTGGAGTTAGGGTAAGTACTCTATTTACCTTCGAGATAGAGACCACTAAAAACATGAAGGATTCTAGGATGTCGATTATGGATCCGTACAAGGGACTGATAGATCTCATAGTAACACCTGCAGTGTTATACCAAACCATACCGATGAGTGAAGCTATAGAAGAAGTTGTGCAAATCCTCCCCTCTATTCTTGGAAGACCTAGCAACCATGCTGTTTTATCGTTTATCACTGGTTCATCAGGATCAATCCATTCATGGAAGATGTTGAGAGGAAAGTTTATTAGTCAGTTACGTGTACATGAGAAGAAAATGAAGGATGCATACTCTTTGTGGGATGTTGAGCAAATAAATGATGAGTCTCTATGCCAGTATTTGACTCAATTTAATGCCGCATCAGCTAGCATTCAAAATGCAAATGAGAAACTCCTTTTGATGGTGTTGTGCAGTGGAGTGCATTCAGATACGAAATCTGCATGGAATCTAACTAAAGAGAAGTCGACTACCCTTCAAGAGTTTTATTATGAAGCATAAAAGTATATGAGATTGGATGATGTTGTTTTGAAAAGGTAATCTGGTGCGACTACTCGAGTTGGAGAATCATCTAATTATGTTAATGCTACAACAAAGAGAGGCGGAAATAATTTTGCTGATACGAAAAAGGATGACAACCAGAGTGGATCCGATGGGAAGAAGGTGGAATGAATAAGGTGGAGACCTGGAACAAGATTTGATGCTAATATAGGTTCGAACGATACCATCAAAAACATCTATCTGGCCACATTGGCGGAGTTAAAAGCATAAAAGGCCTCAACCTAGTAAGGAAATATAAGATGATTTGAACTCTGGAAAGTATTGTCGCTTCCCTGAGTCTCGTGGACACAACACTAATGAATGTCATCACTTGCACAACATCATTGAGAAGTATATTAGGAAGAAGAAGTTACAATGGTACTTTAAGGATCTAAATGGTGCCCTGATTCCTTTCCTATGTGTCAATCATTGGGGAAACACTGCGTGATGACGGCAGGGAAGTTACTAGTGCTGCATCTGGAAACAATGGAAGAATCATGGTCAATGCGAGAAAGGAGGCCCGCACATAGCTGATGAGAGCTGGGATGAAATGGAAATGTATGCCATGTAAAGAATGGAAAGGAGTTCATATATGCTTTGGATGAAGAACATAATGCTAAAGCTCCTCTCTGGGATAATATTGAGATTGTGTTTCGTGATCGGAGACATGTATATGAAGCAACATCCTCATAGTGATCTGATGGTAATCTCAGCAACGCTAGGCCCAATTAAGGTACATCGATTTTGATGAATAGTGGAAGCTCGATTAATATCCTATTCAAGAATGCTTTTCACATAATGGGGTTATCCATGAAGGACATCACTCCATGCAATAAGCAATTGCATGGGTTTACTAAAGAAGGAAAAATGCCTTTAAGAAAGCTGGATTTATTTATCAAGCTAAAGGACTGTCCTAAATTAGCCATACGAAAGCAAACCTTCATTTTGGTGAACGATTTCTCAACATATAATACCTTTCTAGGGGGTCCGACTCTTTCTAATTTTTGAGTAGTGCTAGCCAACGGTGTTTGAAAGTGAAATTCCCGATGGCTAACAGAGTTGGAATCATTAAAGGGGATCAAGATGTCGCAAGGGAATGTTATATGACGGTGCTTCGTGAAAACAGATGTGTTAAGAAAAGAAAGAATGTAGAGAATACTCTCTGCAATAAAAACTCGAATCCATAGCAATTACAGAAGGGGCCCCCGTTCGAGTACACAAGCGATCCTTTTAATGATTGTATTATCATCTTCATTTAGGCAAATGGGTCATCTTTTATTATTCTGACTTTTCGGTTTTTCTATGAGTTTTTTTTCTTTCAATCTTGTTGCAAGGGCAAAAGTCGATATGTCAGCTATATGAAATAGATTCTCGCTCCATTTGCTTGGGACATATTGTGCAATTCTTCTCTTTTCTACCAAAGTTTTGAGGGCTAAGTTCCTTAAGTTCAATATTTGTTCCTCACTATCCCGATGGGCGATGTGGTGCAATACTTGATAGAGTGTATTTGGTTTTGAAGATCCTTGTTGCAATTTAGGCATGGTATATAGTTCTTAGGAAAAGCAAGAATAGCCCTTGTTGGTCTTAAAGTCCCTGGGTGAAGGTAGCAAAATGTTAGGACAAAAAATGTCCTAACTTAATGCTCAACAGCAAGAAATCCAATAAAACTTGATTAAGATGCACCTCTTTTGGTCAAGTATGCTTATGTTAAGTTTAATTAGTCCATTATGCAAACAGTTACTTGTCCATGTTTCAAACTGCAAGTCATAATTTGAATTTGACCTAAAAGTCATCAATCCCCAATTCAAGGTTTTTATTAAATTCTTTGAGTACAAATGAAAAATGAGGAGGAAGAAAAATTAATAATTCATGTCTTCTTAGTTCGAGGTACATGTCTATTTACAGGAAAATTACACTCGAAGATCTTTGACATGTGCCAATTCTTAAATTTGGATGGCCGAGATATTGATGACGTGACACACTATTGAAATGATATGTGGTATGCTTTGCTCTTTGCTTTTCTCGAACTAACGAGGCGTCAGTGGATTAATCACCAATCGCCACATGGCCAATCTGAGTATTTTTGTGACTATTTTTTTGTGCATGATAGCATCATCTTTTGGCAGTCGAAAACTTTGTTCTTATTAGTTGATAGCTTCTCTTCTCGGATCTACAATAGTCCATCCACTTTGATTTTGACAGCTTTGTTTATGACTTTTGATAATTTTTATTTAAATCTTCGACAACTTTATACTTGACTTACGATAGCTCTGTTATTTTGATCTTCGATAACTCTATACTTGATATGCGATAGTTCCTTTGTCTTGTCTTTCGACAGCTTTATGCTTGATTCACAATAGCTCCTTTTCTTAATCGTCAATGGTTTTATGCTTGACTTGCGATAGCTTTCTGTTTAGGTTAACGATAGCCTTCTCATTGACTCATGATAGTTTTCTTTAGTTTACTTTTGATAGCTCTTGGATCACGATTGCTCTTAATCTACGATAACCTCCCTTGCTTTACGATAGCTCTTGGCTCGCAATATATCTAAATTTGCCTTACGATGTCTTTGCTCACCGTCCCTCGGTAGCTTTTGATCCAAGATAGCTTTTACTCTATGATAGCCTTGCATCAGCCTTCAATAGCTGTTAAGACTCGTGATAGACCCTTTTCTCTATGATAGCTTTGTCTTGACTTACAACCGCTTTATGCTTACGATAGATCTCTTGTCCTACAATAGTTTTGTCTTCCATAGCTTTAGCTCTTTGCTTCTCGATAGCTTTATTCTCTATTCAAACCTAGAGATTTGGGTGTAACATTGGTGAATATGGTTGAACCGAGAATGAAGATTGGTGTAAGTTAATCTTATTCATTTTTCTATTTGGACTCTTCAACCCAACATTTATTTCATGGAATGTCATTAAAGAATTTGAAGTTGTACTTTCTGCTTGTGAATTTTTAAAAAAATTTCAAATGGTAGGAACTTCGTACTCCTAATGTCTCTGTTGATTGAATTTAATTAAATATACAAAATTCTCGATGAAAGGACCAATGTTTAATGTAAATTTCGTCAAACTTTTGAAGTTTGAGATATTAAGCACCCGAAAGCAATCTGAAAAATGGCTCATTGAAAGAGGCAAACAATATGTACCAAGAAACAGGTAAATGCACATGTAAGAAAAACAACAATCTATTTAGAGTGGTTCGAAGTTGAGTTCCCTTACGTTCGTTATGCAAATCTTCTTTTGTATTTTTTCTTACAAATATAAAATCTTAATACACTCTCAGATGACCATTAAAGTCATTTTCAAGCTTTTCAAAAATTCAATGAAAGAGAAATGAGAGATGGAAAAGAAGAACGAGAGACAAAGGTTCCCATTTCATGTGGGTATGGGGTTTTTGTATTAGTTTATCACTAGGTGCTTGACATGTGTTAATTTAAATGTTGTGAATGCTTCATACTTCCTTCTTGGATTGACGTGGACCAGTAGGAATGTGCCACACAGGGGTTTTTTGGAAAAAAAATTCAAAACCTCTAACTCATTATTTCATCGTCTAAACGAGGTTAAACAAAAAAGAACTTCGAACAAATCTGAGTCTACCACGTGTCAGCCAGATGTTGGTCTTTCATAATCTAGACAACTCTCCCTTAATATGCAAAAGCTTACGACATGTTTGGCTTGTCGTTTTTAGTTCTGTGTTTTTATCAGGAACATGCAAACGATGTATGTATTTTTGGAAAACAATCGATTTGAAAAATGAAGCAAACATATAAAATATGAAAAAAATTGTCTTTTATGTTTTGAGAAATAACAAAAAAAATGAACAACAATCAATCTTCTCCGACATCCACTCACCCCCTCCGTCGTTCTTCCATCGGCATCTCAATATTCTAAAACTTTATATTTCTTTTTCATTATTCTCATATTTTGCTACGAAGGTTGAAAATGCAAAACACAAAACACAAAATGAAATCAAATAGACCCTTCAAAAAACCCTTAGCATTTTGATAAAATGCAATGGTTTCATCTCCATAATATCCAACATTTAGCATAACATGCAATGGCTCCTTTTATGTACTAAAAGATGATAAAATGTGACAACTCAATTGTAGCATCATAGCATGCGATAACCTCATGACTTTCGACAACTCTAAAATGGACAAGATTTGGTATTCATTTAGTGGCAACTTCCACATATCCTGTGACAAATTTATTTTTATCTGCTTACAATAATCTTTGTTTACTGACAGTTTCGTTGACAACGTGCGATAGCTCTTGTTAATAACATGCAATAACATTTATCCTTTGTTGATAACATGCGACAGCTTATTGAATTATAATACTCGAAAATTTTGTATTAATTCTCTTTGTATAACTCGCGACAAGAAACAAGCTTTATATGGTAATTTGCGACAACTTCCAACTATGACATGCGCCTTCGAATGTGCAAATAGTTGGTTCGATCTAAAACCGAAAACTTAGTAAAATAAATTAACCATTTAACAAACAAAAACCAAACTAAACCGATATCCTTCAAAATGGAAACCGACCGAACCAAAAATAATTAGTTTGGTTTGGTAGTTGTTGATATAATATAAGGCGAAACAATTGATTAGTATATATGTGTGTAATGATGCTTTAATTTCTACAAACTGACCACTTCACTTATAAAAACAATAACCCGAATTAAAAGAAAAGTAATCTTGTTAATATAATAATATAAACAATGATATTAACATCGATAATTATGATCATTTACAATAATTTAAGTACTATATTCATTTTAATTGGTTCGTTCGGTTTTCAATATAAAACCGACCAAAAAACCGAATAAATTTAAAAATAGAAACCTAATCCTGCCAAATAACTTACAAAACCAAACCGACCAAACTTATTTAGTTTGGTTGGTTTATTTGGCTCAAATCAATAACTGGCCATCCCTACGTGCAGAAACCTCTACGTGCGGAAACCTCTAATTGCTAAGACATATAAGATGCAGTAGCTTTCTTAACCATCATGATCTTAACTTATATTTATTAGTAATCTTACTTAAAGAGAAGTATGCAAATGCTCGGATTTGATCTTGAAATTAAATTCAAACGACGTTAATCGTATTCTCTTTTACTCGGTGCTATCGCTTAGTGAGTACACTACAATATGGTAAAGATAACGGTAAATGTTTTTGACTCACCTATAAAATTACATGCTTGCGGTAACCGTTACAGTGAATACTCAAATGTATCATATAAGCAAGAATTAAGAGTTTATGCACACGGAGAGACTGTAAATACTAAACTCTCCAGGATCAATATATAACATTTCAACATATACTTGAAATATACAACTAGGCCAGCCGTTCCATGTTCATTGTGGAACAATTGTACATTTTTGTGTATTTCGATGTCCTATCCTTGTAAAAACTAAGTGAAATATTATAAACTGCCTAAAGTTCATTATAAACTTAAGAAATCTTCTTCTTTTTATATAAGAAAATGATCAATCATGTGTTTTATTACATCTGCACCTTCTGTCTGCATATTAGGAAACTTAACCTGCAATAGAAATTAAACGATATAAGATTACGCCCTCAATTTGAAATTCCAGAATAAATCATGTATGCCTTTTATGTAACATGTGACCTGAATTACGCTGTGTGCTGCAAATTTTTGTTTGCTTTTGTGAAAGCTAACGTCCACTTTTTCCCATGATACTCGAGAGAGACCAGTTACCAACTCCTCTACATGAAACAATAAGCAGTTGACATCAGCATCTTTTACCGATCATGTTGAAAAATATTACCTAGGATTAGCTGTTTTATTATGTACCCATTATTACTTAGACTCTAAGTAACATGTCTATATTTTACATAGTAATACTCTAAATAACATGTCTTTATGTATTAGGATTTATTTATCGAGTCATATAATAAAGATGTGATCCCTTAATTGTATTCGTTTCCTTCTCCTCTCTCTTCTTCTTCTAATTTATTTTATTTTTGTTTGCTGAATTATTCTAACATGGCATCGGAGCTTTATTTTTAATGGGTCAAACACTGATATGCAATATTTGAAAATGTTGAAAAAATATCAGGATAATATCATAGTAATATCAGTGTGTTCATTACCAAGCTACATAAATTATTATGGTAATAATATAAAAGTAATAACTACTCTTAATCAAATGTAATTTAGACGAGTTTTCACGATTAGCAACTGAATTGTGCAATTCATTAAACCTATATACTTGAACTCAATGCCTTAATAGCCCCTTATTCAACATATATTTAAAAACCACTTAAAGATATTTCAATTAAAGTTACTTGAGTTGAGAGTTTAGTCAATCATATACAGGTACATGTTCTTTACAATTATGGGCCCTTATTCTTTCTTCATGTGCTTTATTCATTTCGATTTGTTGTGATCTTCATAGTTTGTACTGGGCGGTAGCATTGTGCTTGTAACTTCTTTCTGGATGGAATATGAAAGAAATATGCACTAGACCGAGGACAACATGTTATCAATGATTCAATATTATGTTTTATGTCAGCTTGATATTTACAGCGATACTATTTGAAAATAAAAACTTCTTGTAGTCAATTTTACATGGAGCAACCAAGCAATGAATTGAATGGAAATCATAATATAAATGCAACATCACTAAAGTATATGCCACAATTCTCATGGATTTTGATGAATGCGATTCAAATTTGAAATACTAAAGCAGGATATCAATTTTGATCGGCTTAGCCTCAATTGCATTGATCAATGAAAACAATTTGTCCGAAGAAATATGAATGAAATTAAGCAGATCACATTAGTCAAACGGTTATATTATCCATCCTAACCATGTAATAACTTGTAGAAAGGGCAATAAAATTTCCATATCTTCGATCTTATAGGAATATTATAACACCAAAGTTATAACTAGGCATAGATAAACTACTAAGTTTCATCCAAACTGAAATAAAATAATATATTGGTTTGGTACCTTCTATAAAATAATATATTTACTGAAAAGGAGCAAGGTTTGGTACCTTCTATAACATCAGCACCATTTACATCCGAAGCTTCTTCAATTTGATCGATATTGGTTCCTTTTGTACGCTCTACGTACACAATATGTGGATATTCCTCACTTATAGAATTTTCCCACTGCATACCGACGATTATAATATATTGAAATAGTAAAAAAATATTCATATCAGAAAAAAAAAATCAATGTAAATATACAATAAAATTCATAAATATCTAATACAACGGTACCGTAGGGAGTTCAGAATTACGTCTTATAGATGACGTTCTCCATCCTACAATATCTTTGTTGCAGATTAAAGACAACAAGGTATTTATGGATAAGTCTATGAATTAAGCAAAAATAATTATTAATAAAGAGGAAATAATAATTTCAAAGGATACGATCAAATCCCACATTTGCATACGCCACACGGCGCTTAAATGCTCGAAGAGCAGACCTACATCCAAGTATCAAAAACAAAGCACAGAACGTCAAGATAAATAAGTAAAATTCATATTAAACTACATAGGATCGGATCATATGTACACTAGGGCATTTTGCAACTAATTATTTAGTAAAATTGAAAATTAATAATTTTTACTTGAAAGAGTTGTGAAATTCCTCGAAAAATAACACGGGTAATTAAGCCCTCTTCGTTAACCATTTAAAAACTTCTATTGAATGATTTTACTATCGATCTTTTACTTATAAGTAGAAAATAAGTAGGTTCTTAATGTATGCTTACATGAAAAAGAGATTGTCTTGATCGTTGATCATACGTTTCAAAAGTGGAGGTCGTCCTTCGTCGTTATCAGTAAGAAATAAATGTCTCCCGGTTCTTCTGAATATCCAATGAATGATAGCAGCAGCAACCTTTTCCATGGTAGTGAAACCAAAAAGAAATGGAACCTGAACAAAGTAATGAAAATGACTAAAATGCATATAATATATTGTTAGGAAGCAGCAACATTTTCCATGGTACTGAAACCAAAATGAAAAGCAAAAATGCAGTCAACAAACCAAGAAAGTGAAGTGACAACTGCAGGATTTCACAATTAAGTGAAAGAACCAACATTAAAAGATGGACAGAATATATCAAATACAACAATGAAATTCGTAAAAGAAAATTTTCAAATCCTTTTAATTAGGCTTGCATCTCATTACTATTAGACGAAAAGAATGTTTCATGAATTAGATGTATTGATTACTAAACCATATCACAGATTTTTAAACCATGTTATGAAATACTTGTAGCAACATGCTACTCCACTCACATTTGAAAAATGTAAAATGAAAATAGACTAGAAATGTTATATCATATAGATATTGAGCATTGCTATTTCATTTCACCCAATATTTTCTCCAAAATACCCAGTTGAAAAAAAGAAACTAGTGAATTCTGGACTTGATAGGACCAACACCATCAAAGATTGCTGATTTTTGCCAGCCAATCAAATGCCATTCAGAAAAGAAAAAAAAGGTCGATATTTGTGTGATTTTATGTTAAATTTTGAAATCGCATGTCGAAGTTAAAAATTGGAATTAAAATTTTAATTGGTCCAAACAAAATTTTGAATTTTAAATATTCATGGATTTTTAGAGCAAATTATAAGATGAATTCGAATCAAAGAATGCATGGATTTGAATCAAATTTCAACTCAAAATATGCATGATTTTAATCAAACAATAAAATACTTCTATAATGTGCAATACATTATGGATTTGAATCAAGTTTCGAAAGCAAAGAATCAATGGAGAAGAGAAGTGTCTGAATAGTATAAAGTGGGATCCCAGTTATATAATTTTTGATATATTCTAAAATAAGTATTAAGGAGTATATACTGGGATGGGGATAATGCAACAAAACAGGCTAAGTTGTTCAAAGGCCTTGTATAGGTTATTCAGAAACACAAAAAGCAAAACTCAAATTATGTTGAAAGGCAAATATAATCAACCGCCCTTTGAGATCATACACAAACAAGATAATGAATACCATGAATAAGTGTATTATCTATACGGTCAACGAGAAACTCCTCAGTTTCAAACCATCAAAGAAAATTTCAAACTTCAATGAGAATTTGCACGTTGATGTTTTATGTTTTTATGTGCTTAGCATGCACCTTCTGGCTCACTGGTTGTAATTAGACATAAATAATCCATGAAGAAAGAAAAACAATATTGGTTGCGAGCATGGTTGATATGAATTTATTTGCAAAAGGTGGAAGAACAGTTAGTTTTTTTAGTTCTGCAAAACATATAAATATATAATAGTTTTGCCACATATATTAGTGTATATTGGATGGGAACATGGTTGATATGTATGCTTTGGAAAGTTCGTACATGTGCATGCATTGTGCTAGTCACTTGAAAATGTGAAAGTTGAAGCCAATTCAAACTACCAATTTGTAGCAACTACTCAAGTTTGCATGTATAAGAATATTACCTGTTTGTTACCCCTAGAGCCAAGATGCGGTGTAGCAAGCGTTATAAAATTCATTGCCTCAAGCCCACAAATGTTCCCTGAACGTTCATCAGACTCATCGCAGACACATGCATCATCGGACCTGGGTCTGTAAAGCCGACCTATTGCATATCTAGCAACAAGTCCACCAACCGAATGGGCCACAAATGAAATTTTCTTAAGTCCAGGTTTTTGATTTATAAGTTCAACCACCTATCAATATGAAATTAAATGGTGACATTGTGATGAAAACAAATACCCCGTCAGATTTGTTAGAGATCATTCCCACTTCATATATTTGTGTGTTTCAGAACCTCTAATTGCGAGATTGTAAATTTCATCAATTTGTTTGATTATACAATTGGTAAGCATTGCTTTGATGTAGTAATATTTACTCACTAACATATGTTGAATGTTGCTGATTCCACAGCAAGATAAAAAGTCACATTTGGAGGGTTATTGTTTTATGAAATAGACGTTGTGTATGTGAAGAAGGGAAATGCTCTGGCATGAGACTGAGTGGTCAAGCATCTGATTGAGAGTCCATGCTACATAACAAACAAATATAAAGCTATAATCATAATAGACTGGAGAGAGACAACTTCAATTTCTCCAGGAAAAAAAAGCCACCTACACATTACAACTACTTATCCATGTTCATAAAATGGTAGAGAAAAACCTGATTGACCAACTTACCTCTTCTGCTAACCGCTCTCCCATAACATCTACCCCATCCAATGTTAGTGTATTCATGTTGCATTCACTACCTATAGCCATAATATAGAGAACAATGTAATCAAATACAACTATTATTTAACGGGAAGATATATGAAAAGATACATCGACATTCAAGACTGATCATAGAAGGTTATAAATGACTGCAATTATTATTTGACGGGAAGATATATGGAAAGATTGATATCAATAACCCGCGAGGGTAATTGATCATGTTTTACCTTGCGGTTGATAAGATACTAACTCTAACCGGATTACAGAAAGAAAGGCCCATAGATCTCAACATACACAGGCACAAACCAAAACCTTTGAATTTATTAGATAAAGCGTAGTATAGGGGTGGGACTTACAATGAACTATCACTTTATCGGGAAACGTTTCAACAAATTGATTAGCTCCATACTGCCAATCTGCAGCACTGTTTACAAATATGGAAATATTCAGCTACTTATATAGTAGAAAAACAATGCAGAAATAACTTAGTACAACAAGTGAATGCAAAACCTAAAATGAGGAATATTAGAGGAATTGTACGTATTATTTTGAGAAACATGATAAATCTTTAATATGTCTGTAATAAGTTTATTCTCGCTTGTGAGCATTTGTTGATTCAAATGACAACCTGATCAACTAAAATACCAAATTACAAATTGGAACAAGAACATGGATTGCTATAAAGACCCCGAAAATGGTTAGAAAACGGTAAATTTTAATGGGATTACATTCAAAATGTATTTTATACATGGGATTTTATTGTTGTTGTAAATTGTATTAATCAAATTATCACATCATCCTTCTTATTTTTACCAACTCCTCATAATCGTATTCATTTTGTACCTTACTTGATCCTAAAAGAAAATTACAGAACTCTAGATTAAAAAACTAACCGTTCAAGTCTATCATATTTTACTTTAACACATTCTGTAACGATGTGGTTAGATAAAAGCTGTTAGTTGTAAATTTGTCAGTTTATGTATGTATATTAAAAAATTAAAAAAAAAAAAAACTTTATATCACTAATTATAATATAATATAGTATTAAATAAATGATCGATGGTTTGATGTCGCGAAACAGTTTCCTCCAAAAAACCCCACCAAATACATCAAATATTAAAATACAATCGAGTTATAAAAACTGAACCAAACCCCCAATATTAAGATCAAAACCGAACGATATAATAAAATCCAATACCTTCCAAGTATACCATGAATCATAACGATCAAATGATCAGCAGAAGTAGCGGAGTCGTGGGAAGCGCTCATAACGTCTGTTGCTCCGTTAACGGAAGACTCCGATTTGATACCTTCGCCTTCCATTATTTCAAAAAAAAAAAAATTGGGAAACGAATTGCAGAAACTAGAAGAAACTGTGAGTTAAAAGGAAAAGTAAAATGTAAGGCGTGAAGTATGAGCCACATGTAGAATTCATGTGTGAACTTTTGAGTGACGCGAGGAAACGAGGGACGATGAAGTTAGTTGGCACGTGTATTTTTACATGTGGCACCCTCAGCTTTCATTGTTCTACAAAGCATCCTAGAACTAATTATATCCAATGTTAGGAGCATGTCGGCCTAGTAAGTGGGAAAAATATTGTTGGGCGGCAAAGGGTGTATATCTAATGTAAATAAGAAAATTTTAGTTGGAGAATGTGAGAAAGCAAAGGAATAAGAGGATAGAGGTTAAATAGTGCCTCGAAACTTTGGATGAGCATTTGGTTGGTTTGGTTTATCCGATGATGAAAATTGTTAAACCGAACAAAAACCAATGAAAATAATCAAGTCAAACCAATCGAATTAAATTCAGTTGGTTATCCAATTTAACCGTAATAGTTCATATTTTATGTTTGCAATATTTATTATAATTTGAAATAAAACCAATATATATGATTAAATTATTCTTATTTAGCATTTTTATGTTTTCTAATAGTAATTTTGACACATATTTGATAAATGAAATTTGCTTAGATCTAAACTAATCTAAAAGTCACTATTATAAATTGGTCATTTAATAAAAGTTTGGTTAATTTGGTTAAACCGATAACCAAACTAAATTTCTTTATGGGCCAATTAAAAACTAATCTAGTTTCAAAACTAAACTAATCCAACCGAAATGAATTGATTTAGTTGGTTTATTTGATTTAATCAAAGATTGCTCACCCCTAAGCAGAACTATGTTTCTCGAGCAAAACCTTTTGTCATGGCCCAACCAATAATGACTTGTCCAATAAAAGAAAAGATGAATTGACATAACATAATTAGTAATAACTTGTTTGCTTGACCGAGGCAAGTTCAATTCGTTTCCATGGCTAGTGAATTGAACAGAAAACTGGTTAATAAACGGCGAATCTTCACCTTTTTATGTATAAAATGTCGAAGTCTTTACCGTTTAATTAAAACGGTAATATAAACATCACATTGGATATTCTATGGCTTGAGGGTGTTCAACAACCATATGTATATTAGGTACTCTATTTATATTATAATTAATGAAGAGCATTATTATTTTAATTCTCTAATTCAAAATAATTTTGTAGAGTATTATCGACTATTTAAGGAAGATGAGTATAATGATTATAACTTATGATATCATATGTCATTTATATACATTCAATGTATACTCTCTTAAGCCTCTTCGGTTTTAGTCATTATAAGCCTCGTAATTTTATACGCAAAAAGCGAAATGTTCGACGTTTTATTCCCTGTGCTTACATTTTACATAAATAGCAACATTTTTGTTGTTTTATTTAAACGGCAAAGACTTTGGTGTTTTATGTGTAAAACGCCAAACTCTTCACCATTTTATTTTGCTTTGAATTGTTCAAGAAACTAGTATGGTGGCTAGTTGTTGTTTTTCTTAGTGCAGAGCTCATTCTTTAAGTGAAAAGTATGGAAAAAAAGATAATTGAACAAGTCGGTTGTTGGTAATGGTATTGTATTTTATTAGAGAATAACGAAAAAAAGTACAACATACAACGCATGATTGCTCATACAAACTATTAATGGAGTTATGGTATCTTACTCGAGAAGAAAAACAAGGATAGTAAAAGGCATTAAGGTTTAAAGCACAAAATCTTAAGAATCATCTCAGTGGTGTGCATGGTCTTCTATTTACATGTAAAGTGTGTATAAGTGGCGTTGATGTAGTTGGCCACAAGGAAAGAAAATAACAGAATAATGACTAATTAGAAGAACAAATTGTACTCCGTAGATGTGGACCGTTCCTTAACGTGTAGAAAGCTTTGGAAAATGGGAAGAAGTCATTGATAGTGATGAGTAGAGTGTTCGCAACAAAACTGGCAAACGCCTGAAGAAGGTTTCCCGTTGAGCCCAATATTGCCCAAGATTCGATTGACGATCCTGATTTTCGATTTCGTTTTCTGTGAGGTTTGTCGGATCATTGAAAATTAAATTATCCATTGTATAAGACCTGGACAACAAAGTTTTATGGCACAAAACAATACATATTATCATATAATATGATAAATAAGAGAAAAGAAGTTAAGGACACAATTTTTTAGTGGTTCAATTGTTAATGAGATTTACGTCCACTTTATCATTATTATTATTGATTAATCGATATTTGGATTGTTATAGCATAATACTCTTTCTCTAATATAATGAAAATAGTTTAGTTTTGAGTTTACAACAATGTCTAAATCTTCCCTTCACGTTGATGTATGGTTGGAATTTATAGTTGTAGCAAGTTCCCTTTAGAGGGGAAATAGTTTTAAAAGCTTCAAAATTCATGTAGTAAGTTGGTCTTGACAAGTTCTCTGAAGATATGAGGGAGAATAGATCATTTCAGACCAAATTTGGCTCATTAGGTGTTTGCTCGATAATGAAGCGGTGGTGGTTTGGGTAAGGAGTTGGGTCAATGAACTTTGGAGCTAAAAATTGAAAATAGAGTACAATTTGGAAGTCCCATAGTTTGCCCTAAAGTTGACACCTTGCTTGACCCAAAGCAATCTTTGAAGAAGATCTCCAAAGCATTGCTTAGATATTTCAGCACCCGTACTCGGGTCATGGCTTGGGTAAGGGATTGGTCTTGGTATAATTTTGTTCGACCAACTTGGTTTCAAAGTTCGGCTAGTCCTAGCCAACTTATTCCTAACCAAGTGTCTAAGATTTCCGAGCCACCTAAACTAGTGGAGCAAATATTTTCCCGAGTCTGACCGTGAAGCATGCTTGGGTTCACTTGATGAAATATCAAGGGTAGTCCTAAATGATAGCACATACCGAGCCACTACTTCCATGGACAATATCTTTGAAATATGAAATCTGATTATGGCACAACTAGGAGCATTGTTCATGATACGTTCTGATCCTAGGGTTTTCCTCTGATGGACCGAGGGTAAGCCTAAGGTTTTCCTTTGATCGACCCTATGCATGTTACTAAACTTCAAACATTTGTAATTTCTACATATAAATTCGGATTCACTAGCAGCTATGACCAATGTACTTCTAACACTGAAAATTAAAATAGGTGAAGATTTGGTCATGCTCGAACAAGGGTGATTGTAGTGGCATCCAAAGAGAAAAGCACTACATAGTACATAACTTCTTCTTTTTAGATCAAATTGGATAAAACTTCGATCTCGGGTTTAACGCGGTATAAGGATCACAAGGATCATTCTAGAATACTAAAATGTTCGGTTATTGACTATGGAAATTTTTTCCATAACACTCGCACTCCAAAACTAGTTTTCTTAACAATACCTTCTTTGTAAAGACACATTAGTAGTGGGAAAATCATCTGACCTAACCATCTAGGGACGGTAAATTTCTTGTTTTCAATTATCATCACAAATGTGTAAGTAGCATTTTCACCTAAGAGTTAAAGGGTTAATCTTAACCAAACAAGGCCAATATCTCATCTTCTTGTCATTAAGTTGTCCCTTATAGGGTGGCTCAAACCTAAGATTACTTTACGATGACTTGTCGAATCTATTTGGGAGCTGACTTCCAAGTTAAGATGTCTATCTTTTTCGATGGGCCATAAACACTCATCCTATACCCTATTGGACTATCAAATGAATGGATGTCATTTCAAATATCATTATCTACTCATGAATGCTTTATAGCTCAAAGAAGTACCCTATGTCGGTTATCGAGCTCGATCATATGCTATTAACGAAGTCCTTTATCATGTTGAGCCATTGCATTTGTATTTAAAGAGATTTGGTAGTTCGTACAACCATAGTCATGTGTCATTTATAGTTAATTGCTATGCTAAGCAGTTGATTCGATTGCAAAGGACTTTGAGAAAGTGATCACTAACATGCTAGTTTGCAAGTGGATTAATTGTTAATCCGATATCCAATTGAAGGTTTAAGTGTGCGATTATAGCTCTGTTCAACATGTCCATCCTCTTACATTCCAGTAAGGGCCCTAATTGTGACGTCTGTTTTCCCATTAAACTTCATGTTCTACAGTAGGTGTCCTAGAAATCCATGTGAAAAGGTAGTCCAAAAATTTGTAAGATAAGTCCATCCACTTCCATTCAGATTTAGGGACTTATTCCTAAAGTTGGTACCATTCATCAACCCATCACATTTGACTCTAGACTACAAGTAAGTCTATTTCTCATGTTCACATGAGGAGACTAACATTTTTATGGCACAGTCGTACCATTGAACTATCACGCTGGATCCTAGGACCTTATTTCAGTCCATCTACTCACGATCAAGCGAGGAGACTCATTTTAAAGTATAAACCTCCAAACATTTGGACAACAAATGTTGCATCAAAAAAGGAACAACACCTCAATTCGGATTAAAATGAGAATTGTGACGCCCCACCTCTATACCCACGCTAGCCAAGAACACTACGGTGTAATGCTGTCAACTAGCACGGAGAATAAGGCTGTTGAGGAGCGACCATCCGTGTAATTGCTTTGCGCGAGCACCGATATGTCAGATAAAAATATAACTTTTCATCTCAAGAGGAAATCCGACATACCGATACAAACACAAAGCTACTACACAGTGGCTATAAAGGACCTCGGAAACAAATATAGAAATAAACATAACACAAATCAGTCACAGACAATTCATATCACATAGGCGGAAATAGATATGAATATTACACATGAAAGTGTATATCAGAGTAGTGGTCAAAAGGATCCACAATAATACAACGGAATAGATACCAGTGCTAGACAAAAGAATAAGTATACAGCATAGAGTCTATATCTCAAATGTATACAACAAAAACTACTAGACTAAAGTAGTTAGCCAAAAGCCAGAAGATGGTTCCAGATAGGAAGCCAAGAGGAAGCACCTGTAAAATCTCAGTCTGACCCGAGTATTATTTAAGAAGAAAATAATAAACGGATCAGTTTAGCTATAAATATCAGATGAAGTGATATATATTAAGAGATATGACATAAACATATAATAATCACAATGCCAAGCTGTGATAAATAAGTAATTGAAAATCAACTAGAGATTAATCAATATCACAATAATCTACTAAAGATAAAAAGGAATGTCATACTCCTAATTTCATTCACCAAGCCACAATAAATGACATATATATCAATGCCCATCGTAAAAGTTGGTGAAACATAAATTTCAGAAATCAACACACGAAATCTAGAAATCACAAAAAGGTATGTGTGAGTGGAATCACACAAGTGGTGTCTAGGCTAACCGAAAAAGTATGTGTGAATGGAATCACACAAGTGGTGTCTAGGCTAACCGAAAAAGTATGTGTGAATGGAATCACACAAGTGGTGTCTAGCCTAACCAAGCAACAAAAAGTATGTGTGAATGGAATCACACAAGTGGTGTCTAGGCTAACCGAAAAAGTATGTGTGAATGGAATCACACAAGTGGTGTCTAGCCTAACCAAACAGCAAAAAGTATGTGTGAATGGAATCACACAAGTGGTGTCTAGGCTAACCGAAAAAGTATGTGTGAATGGAATCACACAAGTGGTGTCTAGCCTAACCAAGCAGCAAAAAGTATGTGTGAATGGAATCACACAAGTGGTGTCTAGGCTAACCGAAAAAGTATGTGTGAATGGAATCACACAAGTGGTGTCTAGCCTAACCAAGCAGCAAAAAGTATGTGTGAATGGAATCACACAAGTGGTGTCTAGGCTAACCGAAAAAGTATGTGTGAATGGAATCACACAAGTGGTGTCTAGCCTAACCAAGCAGCAAAAAGTATGTGTGAATGGAATCACACAAGTGGTGTCTAGGCTAACCAAAAAAGTATGTGTGAATGGAATCACACAAATGGTGTCTAGCCTAACCAAGCAGCAAAAAGTCATCGCACATTGCTAGTCTAAACCATAAAGATGATCGTCATGATCAACGAGAAGTGTCAATTACAATAAGCTAGTAAATATATGAGCTTAGCTTCATGTCCCATAACCACTAGCTTAACTTAAATATTTACGAACAAATTGTAGATCTCCATTAGAAAATTGTCACAAGGGATTCAATCGAACAAGTCCAAGAATTAACCGACAAAGTAAACGCAAGCGTTTCATACCACTTGTTTTACTAAGTCGTTTAATTAGATTTCTCATACGAGTGAGGTAAAGGTTTGTATATACTAATAGATTGAAAATCGGTTTGAGAAAACGAGCTTTATAATAAAATAGTGTTGAAATCATTTGAAGAAAGAGTTTTGATATTTACTACTAGTATAGAAAACCTTTATATTTTTAAAGTGACAAATAACAAGGAAGATTGTAGAAACAATCGGGCATAAAAATTCACATTCGAAGACGTGAATAAAATCCAAAGAAATCGATATAAAATCCATCAAAGTTGCTATATCTAAAATTCCCAAAGAAAAGGTCATCAAAGTCGATAATAAATGACAACAACAAAAGGGAGACAACACGAATCGATTAAAGTTGGATATTCAAACGGATTAGCAAAATAGGCTAATCTGGCAAAAATCATCAGGTCGGTCGACCGGCTGCAGGGCTCGGTCGACCGGACCCTGTTACACAAAAATCCTCGGGAAGCAGGTCGGTCGGCCGAACCCTTGTAGTCGGTCGACCGGACCCTAAAACAGAAAGTGCTTATGCACTTAGAAGCAGGTCGGTCGACCGGACCAAGAGGTCGGTCGGCCGAACCTGTATACTTGCACTTCCTACCCTATTTCAATGGAGGTGCAAATCCCGACCAATTTGCAATCGCACGAGCAACGGCGCTAAGGGTTTATGTCAATCGACTACCCGGCCCTATAAGCTCCTCGATGCACAATCAAAAACATGTTCAAACATCAAAGTTAGGATTTTTAATGAATTGAACTCAAAACACTAAAAATTGGAATATTCACAAAAGCAATCCAAATCAAAGTCAAATGCACATGAATAAGTGTTAGGAATTCATACCTAACAATAGAAGATAATCATAAGCATAGATGTGAGATTAAAAATCTCACCTTTTTAACTCAAGAACAAGAAGAAGAAGCTCAAATGCAAAGGAAAGGCTAACCACTCTTCACTCTTACTCAACAAGCTTCAATCTAAGAATAAAACACATATTTTCCTAAATTAGGTTTAGGATATTTTCTGAAATTGAAGAGGAGAAGAGATGGAGAAGATGGAGAAGAGGCTTACCTATCCTTCTCTTTGAATTTGGAGTAAGAATTTGATTTGCAAATGGGAACTAGGGTTTAGGATTTCCTAATTCTTTTTCTCTTCCACCATTGTTGAAAGCTTGAAGAGTTAGGAATTAGAAATGAAGTAATGAAGAGTTGGAGTGGGTTGGGACTGAATACATAAGTGGGCTCAGCCCAAACCAAAACCCTAAGTGAAAAGCAGCAAAATTCAACTTTCTCCAAACATATCGAAGCTTATACTCAAAAAGGTCGCAAACGGCATTTTGAACTCAATGGGGGTAGTCTCGAGTTCCAATTCGGCTGTTTGCAAAAAGTAGATTTTCGGACTAAAATCCGACTAATGATAAAATATTTAAATATAAAATCGATAAATATGCGGGTTGTTACAAGAATAATCAAATATAAACGAAATTGAAATTAAGGAAAAACATGATTTTTAAGTGGTTCGACCACAATTCGGTTGCCTACGTCCATTATAAACTATATTTCAATGAGATATGACAACTTCAGAGGACTACGTAATGATTTCAGAGAAGAAATAATTGAAAATGAAAATGGTAGAGCTTAGTTGTTTAAACTCAAGATAAAGATCCAAAGGTCCTTATTTTATCTCTATAGGAAGTATATATATTAATATTTAAGATCCTCCTCTAAAGTCACTAGCATGCATATGGTTAGGTAAGAAGTCAGATCTGAGTTTTTAGGCATGAAGTATGTGCAAAAATCGATAATCCATACCTCTTGGTGCTGACATCATCATGTCAGTACCGACGTGATTGTTAACTTTCATCATTTATTCTTCTTTGTATTTTCTTAAGTCTTCATGCTTTGGACTTGTATTAACAAAAATTATTACCCCAAATCATGTCAACACCAACATGATATGTCCATCCATATTCTTGCTTTTTGTTCGAAGTATCGTTCAACGGCATCTATAGCTCAAAGCGAGTCCCTCGTCTTCAAACCTCCAGGTAGCGACATGATCAATTAAGTCGGTGTTAATCTGTTTGGCCTTGTGCAAAACTTGACCAATCTTCTTATACTCCATTTATCCATCATTCCTGACACTCCTAAGTTTCTAGATCCGTTCCTTCATCGTCTTGAAGTCCAGAACCAGTGAGATGTCACTTGGTTCAAACATCGGATAATAGTTATCCATCAAAGTATGCTTTTATGACACCAAAGCAAGCTTTTGATAAAGAATAAGTGATTGGATGTTATCTACAAAGATGACTTTATTCATTTAACTGTTGACTTGAAATGTTACATTTATATTAAAAGCATTGGTTCATCGCTTTACGTAATTATTGAATCGCTTCTTTCTATGAATAAGTTGAAGCCTTCAAATCTCGGGAAGCCATGCGGTCTTTCAATCAGGTATATTCCTATCTTTTTTTCCAATGAGGTTCAAAACCTTTCGATACCGACATTATAAAGTCAATACCGACATGATTTTTCAAGTGAGTATAAAAGAAAGACTGGAAATTTTTTAAATCTTCGTCCTTACTTCACAAGCCTTCCTATTTCTAGCCTTATGAATTCAGCTGTTGCAACCATCTTAGACATCTTGATATCACCGTCGTAATCAGAATCATCATAATAAATCATCTCCGGCTGTTCTAGCAAAAGCACCACTCAAATATTAACCAACTTCACCATTTCAAATCTTGATTTAAGGTGGGTTTCGGCCTTGCTTTCTTGCTGCCATCACTGTATTCTAGTGTCATCAACATTCACCTCGTCGAGCTATGTCACTACCACCAGCACATGTCCAAACCTGAAATGACCCACTTCCCTTTACCATTACCATTTCACTTTGATAATTTATGGCCACTTCGAACCTCGAAGGCTTGTTGTTGAGGTTGGTTGAGGTTGAATCCTGAGCTAATCATATTGAAGAATGGGGTGGTGAAAGGAAGAGGAGAGATTGCATTATCAAGGTTATACACGGATGTGGATCAACGGTTCACGTTTTAACAAGGTTGTTTTCAAGGAATTGCTGCATTAAACACATTTTGACATTCGACGGTTCCAAGCACTGACACTCTGAGTTAAAAAAACATTGCGATCCTATAAAGAAAAGCTGTGTTGAACTCCGAGAAACAGCTTTATTACCGTGCATTCTATGATAATGGGTAAAATCTAAGGCGTGGTTCCATCACACAATGAAGCTTGTTTTCCGACATAAGCAAGCCATCTACATAGAATGTTCACATACACCATGCTATTGACATGGGACACGCACTGCATATACTGATACATTGCACTACTCATTCAATGTACCGAATCTGATTGGTCAATAAACATCAACATCCATTGGACTCTATACATCGACTAAATGGGTTTTAATTAAAGTAAATCATTGAAATAACTTATACTTGACTATATTCGTTATAAATCTTTCAATATAGAATGACTATCCTTAGACGATCTCTTGGTCTTCATACAAGTGTTGGACATTCCACGCCTCTGCAAGCGAGTTCATCCTCTGCCCTAGCATCTACTTCTACGATGACAAGAGTGAGGCATTCAATTACTCATGAACTTCAACTTCAAATTGCTCCTCGGGCTGAGCCTCATGGCCTTGCCATTCCAGGAGACGACCAACCTATTTCTATGATCCTAAACAAACCCCTAGATGCCAAAACTTCTAAGCGGACCATGAAAGAGCTGAAATTTATCTACTTGAAACACAGGATTTCAGAGGATGAATTGTTGCTTCCTAAGCTCCACTACTGGGCTCATCTTCCTTTGGAAGGTTGCACCGCATGTAAATGATACATTTGCTTTTTTGAAGTTATGCCTCCCTTCAATGAAGTCCTGAATTTCGCTCTCCAATTGCTAGGGTTAACTCCACCCCAAATTAACCCAAATGACTATGCCCTCTTGAATTCTCTCTATATCATCTTCATGATGCATTTTGGGTCGGCTACCAACCATCAAAGTTATCATTTCTGCTTAACTTCAAAAGAAGGAAAGAGACTCCTTTATCGATGATAATTGAAGCTTTCAACCGATGTAATGTAACACCACGCAAAATTAATCAAAAATTTAATAAGAGAAATTAAATTAAATACAACAAGGGTAAAATGGAATTTTTATAAAATTTTGAACTTGGCTACGAAAATTGCACCATTGCATTCCTATAGATTTTCTGGACAATTGTGTTTTAAAACTATAACTAGTATGAAAAAGTTGTTGACATTTAAATTTGAATTCAAAAGTAATATATGTATATATATATATGTATATATATATATATGTATATATGTGATGACTCGGAATTTTCGAACATTAAAACCAGGATATTTAATTGGTTTTAAATATTAAATAATTTTAACCTGAATTACGAATATCTCAATTTATTTGATAATTGAATCATTAAATTTAATAAGTTGGAGTTGGGTAAATGGTCGAATCTAGAATTTTAAGCTTATGAAAAATAATTTGAAAACTTATAAAATTTATATTGATAATACTGATTTATTCAGTTTTAAGAATATACCGTTTGAATTAAATTGAAAAATAGTCTTCAGAAGCAGTCTCGGGAGTTGACGAAACCAGTTTCTATGAATCCGTAATATTATATTATTGTCGGATTTCAATTTAAGCTAGGTTCGGAATTACCGTTTGATCGTACAACCTGTAAATGCATAAAGAAAGCTAATTAAATTTAATTTACTTAGACAAACTTTTTATAGAAGTCTCACTCCTAGCTTCTAACGCAAACTTCGTTTTCACTTCTATAAAATTTGGCCGAAGCCTCATCTTCAGAATGGAAACCGTTATCTTAAAAAAAAAAAAAGCAAATGTAAAATAAATAACAGGCCGAAGCCTTTCCCCTTTCCTTCTAATCAAAATCACGATAAACATCTTGAATTTGTTTTACAAAATTAATGACCGCCTGCGAATTGAATTCGAGCGCATAAAAAAAAAGAGAGGAAATTCGATTCTACTCGAACACGATGGCGGCGCAGGAAATGATGGTGGCCGCGGTTCGCATTTGAGGAAGGCACGAGCCGTGGATATCATGGATCGACGAGGCTCGAATGGATGAAGGCGCGCTCGATCTGGAGAGTCGTCCGTGATGGAGATGTTTCACGCTCACGATCAAGATGGGAACTTGACCTAATTTTTGCAACCTGTTTGTCGCGATGCAATTGACGTCATATAGAGCGACTGAGGTCAAGCACGACCTGGTGGAGCTCGAGTTTGTGGCAATTGCCTCGCGTGGATCTAAGCGACTTGGGGATAGGGGATGGCCTAGGTTCATTCGACAGTTAGGTAAAATTTCAATTTTGTTAATTAAAATTAATTATATATCTTGGCTGATATAAAAAAGAAGAAGGAACATTCAGGGAACTCAAGAATTTTGATGCTGAGAAATGAGTTTTATTTATGAGGTCTGAAGAGAAAAGGGAATAAAAATAAATTGTTATAGATTGGAAAAGATTTACCGTAAAATAAAGTACTGATTTATAGTAATAGTAATTATTATTGTTCTACCGGAACGATAAGCAGGAAGAAAAGCAATTAATTGGATAGCTAGATTTAAAATAGTCGTGTTTTTAAATTTTAAATCTGGGTTATTAATTACTTATGCCAAAAATTTAATATATGTACAAATAATTTATATAAGGTTTAGAAGGAATTATAGAAAGGGTTTGTGATAAAATTTTACGATTTACGAATTTAATTTATTTTGTTACCGAAAGATGTAATAAAGGAAAATTAATTCAAAATTAAATTGAATGGTAATTAGGTGTTCGATTTATATTTCGAATATTACTAAATCATATAATATTTATTCAAGGTTAGAAATTGCGAAAAACAAGGCGAGTTTGAGGTGAATGGCAATCTAAGGCCAAAGGTGAGTTAATCTCACTCAGTTTAAATTTAAATCTAAATGATTAAATTTAAATAATTGATTGTATGGTTGAATTGGTTGATGTGATATGGTATAATATAACTTGAAATTGACATATTATGTGATGCTAACATCTGTGGATGCAGGGAAAACAGGTAGGAGGGATCCAACTGGACCCCTCAACTTTTATCTAAATTATTTCATTTTCTCTGTTCTGATTATTTGATATCCTGTAATGAATTACGTGGATGTATTGAATGCTATGGCTTGGTTGATATAATTGAGTATGATGAATTATTAAAAATATAAATTTGATTTTGGAAATGACAATAAAGGAGGTGAAATTGCAAGTAAAATAATTATAGAATAAATTCAAGAATAACTTGAAAAAAAAGAAATAAAGTGACTTTAAATTTTAATAAATGAATCCTGAGAATGGAAAGGAAAACTTTGAATAAACAGAAAATTTATGAAGTTTAAAATGCAGTATTATTAATTTAAAAGAACAAACATTTATTTATAATTTGAGATTTGAATTATTGAAAGAGAAAAGAAAAAAAAGATAATAATAATAAAGATCATAACTGCTGAATTTGGAAATGAACTGATAAGTAAAAGAATTTATTCCAAATAAAATAAATTGGAAATCAATTTGGAAAATTGATTTAAGTGATTGAAGTTGGATTATTCTCTGGATGGCCAAGTACATGTTTTTTAAAAGTAAAGTTGCAAATATAAATTAAATGTTTTAAAGTTGTTTTTAAAGAAGCAAGTTTTGTAAAATTTATTATTTCTAATATTTAAAGTGAGTATTTTCTTTAACCTATTCTAACAGTAATTATTAAGAACTTAGTATTTTGGTTTTAAAGGTGAAAATCTAGTTTTACATTTTATTAAGTAACTTTATTTTCAAATGTTTATATAGTATGTATTTTAGTAAATTATTAAAGTAATCTTAACTTAAGTGTTTAAAAGTAAATCCCAAAGTAAATATTTTTGTTTTACCTATTATCGTAATAATTATATAAGAATGACTTGGAATTTGGTTTAAACATTATTTTAAATTAAGTACTAAGGAAATTTTTTCTAAATTAAATATTAACCATACTTTACAATTAAAGTGTTTTGAAATTATTTTAAAAATCTAAAAAAAATCTTGTGCTTGGTGATTCCAGTGGAAAGGAAATACTTGGAATTTATTCTGAGAAAAAGGAAGGTAGTTTGAAACTGTTTTCAAAAGGATTTGAAAGTGAGAATATACCTTGTAAAGATATTTGAGATAAATAAATAATTTAGGAAATTATTTATTGATTGGATGGTTGTTTGTGAATATTAATTGATAGTTAAATAACCGACTATCAATATTGGACAATGCGTTGATCGTTTTGAAGAGACCGGGATCGAGATTCATTTCTCGAAAACCACTTCGATCCGGTTTGTACGTTTCGTGAAAAACGATTTTGGATTCGAAGATGGAGCAGTGAAGTGCAAGGGCTAATCGCTACTAATCCTGAGGATATTTCCAAAATGGATGTAGTAGGAATAGTGCCTTCGGTTCCGTTCGAACCCGGGACGGACTTGTATGGATGAATGCTTGCGAAACATCATCAGGTGGACGATGGGCATTCTAAGGGATATTGTTCTTAAAGGTAACGCTTAGCCTCAAGCCTCATCAAATGGGAATGACTGAAAATCAGGGGATATGCAGCAAGGCTTCGTGGGTAGCCCCCACTGGAGGGTGAGGTCATCCCTGTCTAGATGTCCCTTTATTTCGGCTTAGTGGGCGGTTGCTGATCCCAACCGCGGGGTGATCTTGCTCGAAACTGTCCAGTAAGGGATGGTTCCGGTCTTGTGTTGCAGGGGAGTTAGGGTGGCTTCTCGGTACGCTGATCTAGACCAAGTACTGTGACAGGTGGTACCCCAGTGCCTAGCCATTAGTTGGAATCCATTTTCCCTACGCGCCCGTACGGTTTTGATTGTGCCCAACTATTGCTGAAACGTGAGATGCAAGCATTTCAGCTAGATTCTATTTACTTTCTATAGACACTATTATAATATCAGAGGATTTCTATAAAAATTGTTTTAGCTATCGTAAGGTAAAAACCCGACATGTTTATTTGTGGCGTGGTCTTACGAGATGCTTTTGTTTTCAAAGGATTTTTGAAACTTTAATAATCAATTGGGTGCGATTTTCTCACGCTGGTATTCCAGACTGACTCGGGTATTATTTAACTGTAATGCTCGGGTCAGACCGAGTATTATAGGATACAGGTCATGATGTTGTAAAGCTCAGGGGACGAGCTGGATGACGATACGTATTCTCGTACTTGCTTATATATATATATATATATATATATATATATATATATATATATATATCGCTGGTTGAGTTGTTGTGTATCTTGAGTTGTTGTGCATCCTTGGTATGATATTGATGTTGAGCTGTGATTGATGTACTCGATTGATGTAATATATGTAAAAAGAGATATTTGACTTTTGGGTAAAGATCATTTATTATCTATTATATTTTATTCCGCTGCGATGGTTAGATTCTGATGTTGATTTTGTTTTCTCCTCTTCTACCTCTTCTTCTTTAACCCAAACGGTTCGTATTTCTGTACAACTTGAGTCAATTTAGGTAAAATAGTGTTGACTCAAGGGGTACGGATTTGCGAGACGTTACATATGGTATCAGAGCTTAGGTTGGTGATAACCTTGGCTCTGGTGGGAATTACTCATTTAAAATAGAGTCCGTAGTACTCTATAATGAGTTTGAGCGTATTAATAGATATGAGCGTGTATTTGTTAGTGAATATTAATTGTTTTAATATTGTGTTGATTGGTTTATTGAGTGGCATATGAACCTTCGTCGACATAGTCTGCGCAACTGTATCGAAGGGGTTTCTAAACACTTGAATAGAGAAATCGACACGGTATTGTTTTAAATATGGGTAAATGAAATAATTTTACCCAAAGATATATTTTTGATATAAAGAAAGTTTTTGGAAACTATTTTACCTAAAATATGGTTGCTTGGATGTCAATTAGATGTTAGGATCGATGATATTAAAATATTATCATTGTTAAGTGAGAATTTAACTAGAAATTGAAATATAACCAAAGTTTGAAGGAATAAATTCATTATAAAATGAAATTTATAAATATGAATTATAGATGTAAATTATAATTTGAAATATAATTAATTGGTAATTTGTATAAGCATAAACTATACAAATACATTATAGTTAAAATTTGAATTAAAATAGAATTTGAAACTTAAAATCCCGGAAACTTTGGAAGGGGTTGTCGATGTGTTTTGAAGATAAATACTAGCATTATTGTTTTGGAGATATTTCTTAATGTAAATCTGTTTTAAATGAATTTTGAAAGAGATATAGCATTGAAATCACTTGGATTATTGGAAAATAATTCTGATGACGACGGCCGCATCATCAGTATTCATTTTCGAATTTCTAAGTGACAGATTGTTGCCAAATTGATTTGTTCAGAAAAGCTGGTTGTTTTTGGAAATCTCACATGAAATTTGTTGGGAATAAAACCAGGATTGGTTTGACTTTTGAGAAATGTGATTTGAGATGTTGGAGATTTCAGGATGATTCTAAACCAAAGCGGGGAGTTTAAAAATCCTAATGAGATAATTGTAAACTTATAAATTGAGATGATTTTAAATCAGGAAGAAGATATAAGCTTTGAATGTTGGAACTTGAATTTAAGGTGAAAGGTTAAAAATGGAATCAACATGGATTGGAGAATAAATTTAAGTGGATTGAAATTAATTGAATAAGCTGAAAATAATATCCAGTTGTATTCGAATTAAGTTGAAATCGAATTGGGTTAAATAAATCTGAGTTAAAATTAAATTGTATTGGAATAAAATTCAATTGAATTATTGAATGAATTAGATTCTTACCTGAATAAATGGAAAGTAAATTGGATAAGAAATGAGAATTGAAATAAATAAATCAGAATAACTTATAAAAGAATTAAATAAAAAAAAATCCATGGAAATAAAATATGCTTGGGCTATAAATAAATAGAAGGCTTGAGTTAAAAATAAAAGATGAATATATTTAAGCTTATGATGAATGGAATTGTATAAAACAATAAGTTGTGACTTATAAAATTTAAAATGGAATACAAAGCCCAAATTTAATATTTTGATGAATTGGAAAATGAAAAGGAAATCCAAACTTGAATTATAAGTATATTGATCTTAAGGAGATAAAATGAAGTGATATTTGGAATAAAATTCAAGTGTTGGATTATAAATAAGGAAAGATCTACTTAGAGAATAAATTAGTAAATGAAATTGAATTGTGAGTTTATGATGAAGTGTGGAAATAAACTCAAATTATAAATTAAAATTTGATTCAAATTGTTGATGGAGTGAAAGTAATTGAGAATGAAGCTGAAATGTAAGTTAATAAAATTGGATGGTAATTTTAAAAATGAATGGTAGAATCAGAACTTGAGCTATAAATTTAAAATTTAACTTGAAGTGTTAACAAAGTAAATATAATTGGGAATGTATCAAAAAAAACAAAAATGGAAGAGAAAGCTTTACTTGAAAATAAAATGAGCTTAAGTATAAAGTGAAGTAAATTGACTTAAGCTAAACAAATGGAAGAATTGAATTAAATTCAACTTAAAACTAAGTGTAATGATATTGGATTGGATTTAAATCTAGTAAAAATGAATTTGGATAGAAATAGAATTTGGTGGGTTATAAATAATATTAATGGAATGAAATTCCAGAAGAAATAATTGTAAACCATTTTAAAATTATTAAGGAATTGAAATAACTTGAGACAATAAGGAAAAAGGAATGTTTCAAGATTATTAGAATGGTTTAAGTGAATGTGGATAAACTAATTATATTGAATAAATAAATGATAGAATAAATAAGTATCAAATGAAATATGGTTTAAATAAGTTGAAAAATGGTTATTGAAGGAAATAACTTGGTTTGTTTTGAGCTAAATAAAATAGTTTGGAATAAACAAATATGGAATGCAATGTGTCGAGTTTAAGAAATGGTTGTGAATGAATTAAAATAAAAAGGAAATTTAATAGGTAATGAAATGAAATGTAAGTGAATGGATTCAAATCTGAAATGCAATGAAAATGAGAATATATGGATTGTGAATAAATCCGAAATGGAATAGAATTAAGCGTAAGTTGAGTTGGGGTCAATTTAAATTGATTATAAAACTCAAGTGCTTATTTATCCACATAAATCTCGTCAAATTGCAAAGAATAAATTGTTATTGAATGTAAATAGAAGTTATTAAAATGCCTTGGATGGATAGGAGTAAAATAAATTGGTTTTGAAAGCAATTGAATTAAATATGAGTTAAGTTTGCATTAAACTAAACTAAATGTAAGCAATTGAGTTTTAAACCATCCAAATTAATGAAGTGGTATACGAATGGATTGAAAACCATTCAAATTGAATGAAAATGGTTCATAAATTAATTGAAACAGTTGAATTAGTATGAAAGTTGTAAAAAAAATGGCTTACGAGAAATGTTGGATGTGCATTTCTTTAGAATCCATATGTTTTAACCATTGCAACTAAGTGAAATATAGTTAAACTGCATATATTTGGCACTTACATGTTTAAATTGAGTAAGTACAGGTACCTGGAAGCCGTGAGGCTGGATTGGGTTATGCTAATTGCTAAAATTTTAAGCCGCTTGCTTAAAAATGCTAAA
The DNA here is from genome assembly GCA_030765085.1 of Allium cepa. Classification (NCBI taxonomy): domain Eukaryota; kingdom Viridiplantae; phylum Streptophyta; class Magnoliopsida; order Asparagales; family Amaryllidaceae; genus Allium; species Allium cepa. Next base: position 861,006,710 of record CM060940.1, read on the forward strand.
TAAGGTACGCCTACGCTATAAAAATAGGAAATATGAACTGTTTTTGGTTTTTCCGACCGTGTGGGTCGATGTATATATATTTATCTCTTTTGTCAAATTGCAAAAGCTCCTCTGTACAAAGGGGACTCTGCCAAAAAATTTCCGAAATTTTGGGAGTTAGAAAATTTTTAGAAAAAAACTTTGGAAAATTTGTGTTAACGACTAGCGAATTCAAATTAGAAACTAAACTGAATTAGTAAATGAAACTAACTAAAATAATGACATAACTTAGTTATAAATGAAAAACGAGATTTATATATTTAGAGTTAAAGATAAGTTGGATTCATATGGAAATGAAAGAATCGATTTGAATAGAAATAGATATAAACTAAAGTCGGAGTGAAATAAATATAAGAAACACATAAAATACTTATACTAACTTAAGTATGAAATGGTGCATTCTGAATTGGAAATGGAATATCACAAATATATTCTAAGTTGATATTTGGATTAATAAATATTGACATTGGTAAGAAAGTTGATATATGTTTTGGGAATATTGTGATTGGATATTAGTGCTAAGCAGGATATGCAGGTATTATAAAAGGGAAAAGGAAATTGGATTTGATTTCAAGTGATAAATTTGAATTGCCCGACAAAAGGTACGTATTTAAATTTGGTATGGAATTTGATTGGGATTTGGATTTGGATTTGGATTGAGCCATTTGGCGTTTTGTTTTCTTTTTGGATTTGGGAGGCCGTAGAGCCATTTTGTAGTTGTACCGAGTCAGCCGCGCAAAGGAGATGCTGGCAAAAAATTTTGGAAATTTAGAGAGTTAGAAAAATTTTGAGAAAATTTTGATAATTCAAGATTTGGTTTTAAATTGAAACTTGAATAGTGAATCAAATAGTATAGTTGAAACTATGAGAGGTTTGGAAGTTAATAAGAATGATAATGGATCTTTTATAAGAGATAGTTGGTTGAATGTTGAATTGTTTGGTTTTGAGGAAAAGTAAACAGGTATTGGACCATTCTTCCTAACTTGTAATTTCGGGGACGAAATTCTTTTAAGGGGGAAAGAATGTGACGACTCGGAATTTTCGAACATTAAAACCAGGATATTTAATTGGTTTTAAATATTAAATAATTTTAACCTGAATTACGAATATCTCAATTTATTTGATAATTGAATCATTAAATTTAATAAGTTGGAGTTGGGTAAATGGTCGAATCTAGAATTTTAAGCTTATTAAAAATAATTTGAAAACTTATAAAATTTATATTGAAAATACTGATTTATTCAGTTTTAAGAATATATCGTTTGAATTGAATTGAAAAATAGTCTTCAGAGGCAGTCTCGGGAGTTGACGAAACCAGTTTCTATGAATCCGTAATATTATATTATTGTCGGATTTCAATTTAAGCTAGGTTCGGAATTACCGTTTGATCGTACAACCTGTAAATGCATAAAGAAAGCTAATTAAATTTAATTTACTTAGACAAATCTTTTTATAGAAGTCTCACTCCTAGCTTCTAACGCAAGCTTCGTTTTCACTTCTATAAAATTTGGCCGAAGCCTTATCTTCAGAATGGAAACCGTTATCTTTTAAAAAAAAAAAGCAAATGTAAAATAAATAACAGGCCGAAGCCTTTCCCCTTTCCTTCTAATCAAAATCAAGATAAACATCTTGAATTTGTTTTACAAAATTAATGACCGCCTGCGAATTGAATTCGAGCGCATAAAAAAAGAAGAGAAGAAATTCGATTCTACTCGAACACGATGGCGGCGCAGGAAATGATGGTGACCGCGGTTCACATTTGAGCAAGGCACGAGCCGTGGATATCATGGATTGACGAGACTCGAATGGATGAAGGCGCGCTCGATCTGGAGAGTCGTCCGTGATGGAGATGTTTCACGCTCACGATCAAGATGGGAACTTGACCTAATTTTTGCAACCTGTTTGTCGCGATGCAATTGACGTCATGGGGAGCGACTGAGGTCAAGCACGACCTGGTGGAGCTCGAGTTTGTGGCAATTGCCTCACGTGGATCTAAGCGACTTGGGGATAGGGGATGGCCTGGGTTCATTCGACAGTTAGGTAAAATTTCAATTTTTGTTAATTAAAATTAATTATATATCTTGGCTGATATAAAAAAAAGAGGGAACATTCAGGGAACTCAAGAATTTTGATGCTGAGAAATGATTTTTATTTATGAGGTCTGAAGAGAAAAGGGAATAAAAATAAATTGTTATAGATTGGAAAAGGTTTACCGTAAAATAAAGTACTGATTATAGTAATAGTAATTATTATTGTTCTACCGGAACGATATGCAGGAAGAAAAGCAATTAATTGGATAGTTAGATTTAAAATAGTCATGTTTTTAAATTTTAAATCTGGGTTATTAATTACTTATGCCAAAAATTTAATATATGTACAAACAATTTATATAAGGTTTAGAAGGAATTATAGAAAGGGTTTTTGATAAAATTTTACGATTTACGAATTTAATTTATTTTGTTACCGAAAGATGTAATAAAGGAAAATTAATTCAAAATTAAATTGAATGGTAATTAGGTGTTCGATTTATATTTCGAATATTAATAAATCATATAATATTTATTCAAGGTTAGAAATTGTGGAAAACAAGGCGAGTTTGAGGTGAATGGCAATCTAAGGCCAAAGGTGAGTTAATCTCACTCAGTTTAAATTTAAATCTAAATGATTAAATTTAAATAATTGATTGTATGGTTGAATTGGTTGATGTGATATGGTATAGTATAACTTGAAATTGAAATATTATGTGATGCTAACATTTGTGGATGCAAGGAAAATAGGTGGGAGGGATCCAACTGGACCCCTCAACTTTTATCTAAATTATTTCATTTTCTCTGTTCTGATTATTTGATATCCTGTAATGAATTACGTGGATGTATTGAATGCTATGGCTTGGTTGATATAATTGAGTATGATGAATTATTAAAAATATAAATTTGATTTTGGAAATGACAATAAAGGAGGTGAAATTGCAAGTAAAATAATTATAGAATAAATTCAAGAATAACTTGAAAAAAAAAGAAATAAAGTGACTTTAAATTTTAATAAATGAATCCTGAGAATGGAAAGGAAAACTTTGAATAAACAGAAAATTTATGAAGTTTAAAATGCAGTATTATTAATTTAAAAGAACAAACATTTATTTAGAATTTAAGATTTGAATTATTTAAAGAGAAAAGAAAATAATAATAATAATAATAAAGATCATAACTGCTGAATTTGGAAATGAACTGATAAGTAAAAGAATTTATTCCAAATAAAATAAATTGGAAATCAATTTGGGAAATTGATTTAAGTGATTGAAGTTGGATTATTCTCTGGATGGCCAAGCACATGTTTTTTAAAAGTAAAGTTGCAAATATAAATTCAATGTTTTAAAGTTGTTTTTAAAGAAGCAAGTTTTGTAAAATTTATTATTTCTAATATTTAAAGTGAGTATTTTCTTTAACCTATTCTAACAGTAATTATTAAGAACTTAGTATTTTGGTTTTAAAGGTGAAAATCTAGTTTTACATTTTATTAAGTAACTTTATTTTCAAATGTTTATATAGTATGTATTTTAGTAAATTATTAAAGTAATCTTAACTTAAGTGTTTAAAAGTAAATCCCAAAGTAAATATTTTTGTTTTATCTATTATCATAATAATTATATAAGAATGACTTGGAATTTGGTTTAAACATTATTTTAAATTAAGTACTAAGGAAAAATTTTCTAAATTAAATATTAACCATACTTTACAATTAAAGTGTTTTGAAATTATTTTAAAAATCTAAAAAAAATCTTGTGCTTGGTGATTCCAGTGGAAAGGAAATACTTGGAATTTATTCTGAGAAAAAGGAAGGTAGTTTGAAACTGTTTTCAAAAGGATTTGAAAGTGAGAATATACCTTGTAAAGATATTTGAGATAAATAAATAATTTGGGAAATTATTTATTGATTGGATGGTTGTTTGTGAATATTAATTAATAGTTAAATAACCGACTATCAATATTGGACAATGCGTTGATCGTTTCGAAGAGACCGGGATCGAGATTCATTTCTCGAAAACCACTTCGATCCGATTTGTACGTTTCGTGAAAAACGATTTTGGATTCGAAGATGGAGCAGTGAAGTGCAAGGGCTAATCGCTACTAATCCTGAGGATATTTCCAAAATGGATGTAGTAGGAATAGTGCCTTCGGTTCCGTTCGAACCCGGGACTGACTTGTATGGATGAATGCTTGCGAAACATCGTCAGGTGGACGATGGGCATTCTAAGGGATATTGTTCTTAAAGGTAACGCTTAGCCTCAAGCCTCATCAAATGGGAATGACTGAAAATCAGGGGATATGCAGCAAGGCTTCGTGGGTAGCCCCCACTGGAGGGTGAGGTCATCCCTGTCTAGATGTCCCTTTATTTCGGCTTAGTGCGCGGTTGCTGATCCCAACCGCGGGGTGATCTTGCTCGAAACTTTCCAGTAAGGGATGGTTCCGGTCTTGTGTTGCAGGGGAGTTAGGGTGGCTCCTCGGTACGCTGATCTAGACCAGGTACTGTGACAGGTGGTACCCCAGTGCCTAGCCATTAGTTGAAATCCATTTTCCCTACGCGCCCGTACGGTTTTGATTGTGCCCAAGTATTGCTGAAACGTGAGATGCAAGCATTTCAGCTAGATTCTATTTACTTTCTATAGACACTATTATAATATCAGAGGATTTCTATAAAAATTGTTTTAGCTATCGTAAGGTAAAAACCCGACATGTTTATTTGTGGCGTGGTCTTACGAGATGCTTTTGTTTTCAAAGGATTTTTGAAACTTTAATAATCAATTGGGTGTGATTTTCTCACGCTGGTATTCCAGACTGACTCGGGTATTATTAACTGTAATGCTCAGGTCAGACCGAGTATTATAGGATACAGGTCATGATGCTGTAAAGCTCAGGGGACGAGCTGGATGACGATACGTATTCTCGTACTTGTTTATATATATATATATATTGCTGGTTGAGTTGTTGTGTATCTTGAGTTGCTGTGCATCCTTGGTATGATATTGATGTTGAGCTGTGATTGATGTACTCGATTGATGTAATATATGTAAAAAGAGATATTTGACTTTTGGGTAAAGATCATTTATTATCTATTATATTTTGTTCCGCTGCGATGGTTAGATTCTGATGTTGATTTTGTTTTCTCTTCTTCTACCTCTTCTTCTTTAACCCAAACGGTTCGTATTTCTGTACAACTTGAGTCAATTTAGGTAGAATAGTGTTGACTCAAGGAGTACGGATTTGCGGGACGCTACAATATATATATATATATATATGGAATACAATTAACAAATCGAAACTTTTAAAACTAATTAACAATTGTAATTCAACCGGTCAACACCCTGGTTGCGGCTGGTCGACACCTAGTGGTTGACCGCCCTAAACTAAGCGATCAACTGATGAGCACATACCAACTAGGGTTAGCTAGGACGAACAACATGGATTTAAGTATATTAAATCAATGGTCGGTATTCATTCGTGCTGCTATAAATAAGACGTTAATCCTAAATCCTGAACCCCAATCACCACCAGTACATCCAAATTCTATCTTACCTTTAAATCTCTATCTCCTCTACAAAAATTTCTCAAATAAAAATTAAAACAAGTTGAAGTTGAAATCAAGCAAAAAGTAGAGATTAACTAGTAGAAGAAAGGATAATTCAACACAAATCAAAGAGGGAAAAAGCTAATAAAAGGAGAGTGGGTTCATAATTAATATGATGATTCATATGTAGTTAAGTTTATTTATATCCTATTTGATCTAGAATTGGTTTAGTTTAAATCAAAAATATTGTTTATCTAGTGATTAGAATAGACTGGAACTTGAATAAAAATTTAACCTATTTGAATATATGATCCTTGTCTAATCTAAATCTGGATAAAGTAAATGTTTTGGATAAAAATTGGTTCAGGTTGAACACATTTTTGTTGTTGAATTGAATATAGACTGATATAACAATACCCTCTAAATTGTAAACCCGATTTAATTTATTTTGATGACAAACATGCTTATGAAACTTTTAGAAATTAAAATTGAAAACATGTGAAACTATAGACTAACAAATAGAAGTTTACTAAAACTAACAGAGAACGATAATTAGAATCTATAGTAATCAGACTCCAACTGATCGACAAGCTCACGGAAGCCCTTTACTTCTAGTTTAGCTTATCTTGGCCCTTTAATTAATTAGTTAGGGTTGTCACAACTAAGTTGAGTTTGAGTATCCATTATCACCCAGAGATGGACGGACTAATGGAGAGGGTGAACCAGGTATTAGAGGACTTACTTCGGATTTGTACCGTAGATTTTGAAGCCTCTTGGGAGGATCATTTGCCACTGGTGGAGTTAACTTATAATTACAACTATTAGACGAGGATCGGGATGGCACCGTTTAAGGCATTATATGAGAGGCCTTGTAGATCATCATCTTGTTGGTGGGACACTATAGATAGGATTATTCTTGTGCCAAATATGGTAAGGGAGACAACTGAGAAGGTGGACTTAATCCGTAGAAGGATGATGACCGCATAAGATAGGCAGAAATCTTAAGTTGACAAGAGACGCATAGATTTGAAGTGCATAGTGGGTGACAAGGTTTTTGTAAATGTCTTACCTCTTAGGCATGTCATGAGATTTGTTAGTTCGAAAAAATTAGCACTAAGGTTTGTAGGGCCTTTTTTGATCACAGGTATAGTAAGGAAGTCAGCTTATAGTGTGAAGCTTCTTGAGAAGTTAGCGGGAGTACACCGCACGAGTTCTTCCATGTGTCACACTTGCAAAAGAGTCTACATGATACAACAACTGTAGCCAAGCCGAGTTAGCCAGAGGAGGTGGAAGTCGAGAGGATGTCACTTGTTCTCTATGCACCCACTCGTATTCTTGAGCATGGAACAAAGCGACTCCACAACAGGGTTTCAAACTTGTTAAGGTCTGATGGGGGGACAGTCCAACAAAGAGTTCATGGGAGGTTGGGGAGAAGATCTGAGCTACCCATCTAGAACTCTTTTTTGGCACATTTCCATTTTAATTAAATAAATATAAATTAAGTGCTTAGGTTCTAGCTTAGTATACCCCATAGATAGGGACAACTGAATGCTAGGAATGGCTGCGAACGTACTATTAGGACATGTTTTGGATGATGTTTGCTAATGGATATGTTCATTAAATTGATCTTTGCACACTTAGGCAAATATATTATCAGGTTAACATACACTCACATCATCACATGTTTTATTTTACTAAGTATATGCATATGATTGTTGCATATGGATTAAATAGTTGCACAGACATATAGAATTGCTAATATATTTGCATAGGATGCTGCATACATTTTAGATACATGGCATAAGCACGTGCATTCAGGAGATCAATTACATCAGGAGGACACTTAATTTTTCCATTAGTATAGATTTATATGCATTCCATTCCTATATGTACATATTGCATTAGAATTTGAAATATGGACAGTGATTTCCAATGGTTGATGGTTGAGTGATGGTTGTAAGTATTAACTTCCATACCTATGAGTTGCAATTTTCCATCCTTGGAGATTTCGGGATGAAATCCTTTTAATGGGAAGAATGTAACACCATACAGAAATAACCGAAAATTTAACAGAAGAAATTAAATTAAATATAGCAAGGGTAAAAAAAATGGAATTTTCACAAACTTCCGAATCTGACCATGAAAATTGCACTGTTGCATTCATAGCGATTTTCTAGACATCATAAATAATGTTTTAAAATCAGAGTTAGTATTAAAAAGTTATTAACATTTAAAGGTTTGAATTTAAAAATAATTAAAAAATATATATGGAAAATAATTAGCAAATTAGAACGTTAAAATTAATTAACAAGTATAACTCAACTGGTCGACACCTTGTTTTTGGCCGGTCGACACCTAGCGACCGACTGTCCTAAACCAAGCGGTCGATCGGTGTGTACATATCGACTAGGGTTAGCATAGGCCGAATGAATTGGATTTCATTTATGATGACATAGGATTTTGATCTTAAATCCTAAATCTTAATTATCACCAGTACGTACAAATTCCATCTCTCCTCCAAATCTCTATCTCATTTACAAAAATTTCTTAAATAAAAATTAAAACAAGTTGAAGATGAAGTCAAGCAAAAAAGAGAGTTTAACAAATAGAAGAAAGGGCGATTCAACACAAATCAAAGAGGGAAAAACTAATAAGAGGAGAATGGATTCATAATTAATATGACGATTTATATGTAATTAATTTTATTTGTATCTGATTTGATGTAGAATTGGTTTGGTTTAAAAATCAGAAATATTGTTTGTCTAGTGATTGGAATAGATTGGAAATTAAATAAGAATTTAAACTATTTAAATATAATCCTTGTCTAATCGAAATCTAGATAAAGTAAATCCGTTGGATAAAAATTAGTTCAGGTCAAACACACTTTTGCTATTGAATTGAATATAGACTGATATATCAATACCCTGTTAATTCTAAACCTGATTTAATTTTTGCGATGACAAGCATGCTTATGAAATTGTTGGAAATTGAAACTGAAAACACGGGAATCTATGGTCTAACAACTAGAAGTTTACTAAAATTAAAAGAGAAAGATTAATAGAGAAATAGAGAATGATGATTGAAATCTATAGTAATTAGACTTCGATCCGTCTAAAAGCCCATTAAAGTTGGTCGACAGCAAGCGGCCGACTGCTCTAATAGTTGGCAGTCAGTCGGCTAATGGATTTCGACCATTGATTGAACCTCGGCCAAAGGCTTTGGTTTATATTTTAAATATATATATATACATATATATAATATGGATGTTAGTATATTATTAGGAAATTTAGTTCACTAGTTGACGATTTTTCAATGATAGAGGACTAGTAAGGTAGTTTACACTAGCAATTATGCCTAGACGCTATTTATTCGACGTGGTTGATATTCGACAAGAGAGATTCAATCGCAAATTACATTCATAAGAGGTTCTATAGTGTATGCACAACACTGATGAGGATGCATGGAGAAGTTCGTGGCCCGACACTAATGAGAGATTCCTAGGTACAAGGCGTGGTCCTGTTGTTAGAGACCCGACACTATGCAATAAGTGGCATTACTTTACAATTGAGACTTGACATGGATGTAGGAAACCCTACGGCATCTTTGGCACGAGTCAGCATTGCGGGCTCCTGCTTAATGCGGAAATTCGATACGTGTAGTCATTTTAGGAATGTAGTTCCAAGGTTGGTATTGTACGTGATCCTATGTTGGAATAATTCCAGTAGTTATTGACCGATCCAACGTTGTTTTGAGGTTCGATTAGTTGTTCGCCCCTAAGTATAAACTTTCACAAAATGTTAGTGTAGGTGTATTTAAAATTATATCCCTTAGATAAGTGAAACTAACCTTAATAGCAATTCACAGACACAAGTAGGACACCCTAGGTCACAGAGATTATAAATGAAGTCAATTGCTTATGATCACCATAATGATGTAACTCATCCACCAGACCTTTGTATGAACCCCTCCTTTCCTTTCCCTGCTATAGAAGGACATGGCAGTAGATGATAGGCCTATGAATTAATATATGGAGAGGAGTGCTTGGCATTGGAGTTGCTTATTATTTTCCATTATTCTTCGTATAACCATTTTTCCTACTTAGTATATATCATACAATATGCCTTAATTCTGTAAACGTTGGATTATGACTACATATGTTTTGAGACTATGTTTTCTGGGATATTTTCTGAGATGGTTATTTTTTATGTTTTTATTTTACTTCCTGCAGAATGCCTTAGATTTTATTCATATATTCTTAGTCTCTATAATGTTTAAAAACCCGATAGCTCATACTTCTTGGCACCGACGTAAGTCCGAAAGTCATCTTAGACTTTGGATCGGTGTGTGGGGAGGTGCGGGTTGTCACACTTGGTATCTGAGCAAAGGTTAAATTCCTTAGGAGGTTGGTACGTATTGAGAGAATGAACTTCATTTTTTTTTTAAATATTGAATTTTCTAAAAAGTGTTTTCCTAAAATATTTTAAAAAAGTTGTTTAAAAAGTAGATATATAGATAAAAAATTCCAACGGTTTTATACATAAATATAATATGGGAAAAAATGCTATTACTTATTCTTGCAAAATACTATCTATGAAAAAATTGTTAATAATTCCTAAATCATAGATAGAGAGGATGAGCGATCCTATTAGTTGTGGCTCATGTGATGCATTTTAGATTCTGGGTATGAACGTCCTGGTATGGTTTTATTGGTATCTATAAATGAGAGGACAAGCCGAGCTTAACCCTAATAGGAAGTCCATAGAGTGGGGGCCAGTATAGTTCCTACCCACCCACCTGTCTTTGATTTTTCCAAGCCATGTAAGAACTTTATGAGTCTAAGAGGGAAGCCATACGTCATGATCGAGTCTTAAGTGAACTCAAATGCATGGATTCGCACTTACGAGAGGATTTTCAAATTGATGGGTCTTGGATATAACATTAGAAGATAGCTTGCCGCCTGACAATTATAGGGAGAGGTCCTGAATTGGTGTGACGTGGTAGTGGCGGAGACTGGTGAAAGAGAGTGACTTAGAGAGAGTTTAGGAGACATTGTGAGATGAAATTTCTTTCCATGGCAGAGCAGGGAGTACAGCGGAGAAGTTCATTTGTAGTAAGGAGAGATGTCAGTGAAGGAGCATGTAAATCGATTCAATGGCTTGGCTGGGTTTGGTTTGGATATGATCAATACCTCTCACAAGAAAGCTTTGTAGTTTGCAAAAGGACTGAGTCAACCTCTTTAGGATTTGGCCCTTAGTCATATTCCCATAGGTGCGACTCATGAAGGTCTGGTGGAGATGTCCTTGTTGAAACTATCTCTAAGGAGGAGGTGAAGAGTGGGCCTAAAAAGTTAGGAGGAAAGACACCTCAGCAAAATCAGTGCAAGGACGGAATGGAGGCCCAAGGAAAGATTAAGAAGCAGTAGCTCAAGTGCAGGAAGGTGATAAGAGGGGGCATTTTTCAAAGGAGTGCAAGATGGACATCTCAAAGATCAAGTGCTTCAACTACAATCAATTTGGGCACATGAGGAGGGAGCGTCCAGCACCACAGAAGACCTCTACCCAAGTAGTTTCAGCTTACGCACTGGCCGTTATTCCTATCTCAAGTGTAATTCTAGTAGAGGACAAGGGGAAGAAGGTAATAATTGAAGGTGTGTTAACTCTATCTGATTTATCCGTTCGTATCTTATTTGACACTGGGGCATCACACTCTTTTATTTCGAGTAGATTTGTAGATGAGTTACACTTAAATACTAGCATAGTTACATACCCAGTAGTTGTATCAAATTTTGTTAGAGGATCGGTTTATTTATCTATGATATGTAGGGGTTTGAAATTGTTTATTTGGATGTCAAGTTCAATTGCAATGTTTTTGTCTTAAGATTTTCTAGGCTTGGTTTGATTTGGTCATGGATTAGATGATCGCGTATGGAGCGATCTTAGATTGGGATAGGAAGCTTGTTAGATTGGGTACTTGTAGCAGACACAGTTTAGAGGTTTATTCCAATCTCAGAGGTTCGGTTATGTTGAGTTACTTATATTCATTAGCCCTATCACTTAATGAGTTAGATTCGGTGTCTATAGTTAAAGTATCCAGGTGTCTTTTCCAAGGTTATCGACCTTCCACCCCGAAGAGAGGTCGAGTTCCGGATCTAGAGGAGAATGCTAAACCTGTTGCCTTACCATTGAGGCATATGGTTCCTAAAGAAAGATGTGAGCTAAATAAGAAAGTGAGTAAGCTATTGGAGAAGGGCTTCATTATGAGGAGTATTTTAGAGTGAGGAGAACCAGTTTTCTTTGCCACTAAGGCAGATGGATCTCTAAGGCTTTGCATCAATTATCGTAAGCTAAATAAGATGACAAAGAAGAATCGTTACCCATTGCCTCGCATAGACAATACCCTTGATCAGTTTGGTGGAGCAAAGGTGTTCTCTCAACTTGACTTGCCTATCTGATTCCATCAACTGCGTGTAGCCGAAGACAGTATTCTGAAGACCAGTTTTGTATACTCGACGGACTTTATAAGTAATTAGTCATTCCCTATGTACTAACCAATGCACCTGTGTATTTTGTTGACCTGATGAGTAGAGTTTTTAGACGGTGATGGTACATGTAGATGACATGATAGTTTATTCAAAATGCAAAAAGGAGCATATAACGCATCTAGATGAAATGCTCAATACACTCCGCGGACATAAGTTAAAGGCAAAGTTTTCCAAATGCCACTTTTGGCACAAGAAGTTACGCCTTTTGGGACACATTGTCTCTGAGCATGGGATGGCGATCGATTTTAGTAAATTTGCTGCAGTACAGGATTGGCATGTGCCAAAGAATGCCGCGGAAGTGAGGAGTTTCCTTAGTTTGGCAGGCTACTATAGGTAGTTCATTAAAGACTTCACTATAATCTCTGCCTCTCTGACCCGCCTCACCAAAAAGAATTGAGGTTCTCATGGAACTCGAAGTGTGAGGATGCTTTTATCAAGCTAAAAGAGTCGTTCACTAGTGCACCTGTTCTAGTATTACCCACTGGTACTAATGCATTCACATTGTATTCTGATGCTTGAAGTACGGGTCGGGCGCAGTTTTGATGTATGAGAGGAAATTGGTGAGCTATGCTAGTCGAAAATTGATTGTTCATGAAAGAATCTATCTTACCTATTAAGACAACCCCATCCCTTGACATGCCAAACACCGTCGTAGTAAGAAACATAGATCATCATTTAAGGAAATAGTATATCACAGAGACTAAGATATCACTGAATAAATAATCTATCTAATCCGAACGTCATCACATCGGAAACATAATATCAGATATATGGATAATCTCATAATAACAGTAATTAAAATCTCAAAAACATCAAACAATCATGATATCATAGTCTTAGAAAACCACCGATACATATCAAGCATTAGATAATCATAAAAATAATCCCTCATATGCAAAATAATACAAGACGAATTGTACTAATAGGAAATACATGATAAAGGATAAAATAAAACTAGACTCCAACCATGATAATCCAAAGGCAGTGGACCTGTCAATGGCTACTCTGTCCACCTGTGGTGGGGAAAAAATAGAATGGGTCAAACATAAAGACTAGTGAATGAGAACAAGACTAAAAACGAAATTAAATACAACTGACTTCAAATCTACTCTGGGTGATATAAGGTGCATGTACAGTGTCCGTTCACCTAAGGTTGCAAGCCTAAGGTCACCAGCCTAATGGTCATCAGTCTAACAGTCATCGGTCTAACATCAAGGGGATAACAATTGAACGCATCTTACCGAACGACCGTCTAGTTTTAAGGAAACTTGTACCCCATTTTCACTAGGCCTAGAGAGGAAGAACAAACATGTAAACTTACATAACGAGTCATCGTATGCACCTGTGCCCAACCCCTTGATCCTAGCAGCAAAATACCTCTTACGCACCCTAAGGAGTTACTGCACTAAACTCCACCCGGTACTAAGCACCACCTAGCTTTTAATGTCTACGCCCATACGGGCCTATGGAAATGTCCATGATCTTGTCTTTGATCCCAACACCCCAACCAACGACCAGTAGTTCGATCCCAACACTTGTGTGCACCTTTTGCAACATAAGTTGCATGTCTTAACGATACGTCACATCCTACTTTATGATATGGAAACACGAGCTAAGTCGTCCATCTTAAATAAGAACACCTAAATGTGTCTACGCCAGTCAAGCAATTTAGAGAGCAATAAGGTTCATACCCCTATCGGCTCAAAGCCACAAACAGTCTGCTAAGACTATGTGACTTACGAAAGTCGACCTACGTTAGTCATAGGTCGATTTCTTATAATCCATACATCTTTCAATTTACTTGTTTTAAGCAGGTCAATCATCTCATTTTATTATAAGACTTAATCCAGGCATATTTCAATTTACTTGTTTTAAGTAAATTAATCCATTTCAATTAATTATCAGACGTAATCCATTTCAGTTATTAGACGCAATCCACTAAATTCTTATTTTAATTGGGCTAACCTATTTGTATTATTTTTATTATAGTCACTACAACATTTACATTATTCCAATTAGCAATTTATAGGTGTTAAATCCAATTTTAGCATATGATTTATGGTTTTATAGCTTACATATATCAATTGCAATTAGATAAAAAGATCCATTATTCCGGATTCCCAGTATATTTAATAAATGGATTAATACCAAAATTAACTGTCAAATCAGTATAGGTTAGAAATTAAAATCAGTTAATTTGATTAGCTTGTTAAATCTGTGCCCACTCACCTCTGTCCTAAGTTTTTAGGTTTGCCTCAGACACCGCAAGTTTTCTCTACTAAATCTTCTTGGGTCTCTTCTCTAGTTGCTAGATTTCATTTTTATTTTAATTTAGAATGAGATTTAGAATAGAATTGGGTTTAGAAATTGATTTGAGAAATTAGTATTTTCGTTTTTATTTGGCAGAGCTTCGCTGTAATGGAGAGCATTAGGTTTTAGGTTAACCCTAGCTATTAATTTATACGGGAACACCTCAACTCACTACTGTCGGATCTAGCCCAAAATCATCTTGTTCATCCTTGAAACTGTGGCTAGCATGCAATGATCTTGCACGACCAAACGAATCATCCCCATGTTGCCGCGACCCTACGATTGACCATGGGTCGGTCGATCTCTCTTGGGCTAGTCAACAGCCCACGGTCGACCTGGGTCCATCTGGGTCGACCTGGCCCTAGTTGATTTTCTTCTTACTATTTTATTTTTCTTTTCAATTTCTTATATATTCAATCCTTTATAAGCTTTTCATTTTATCTTGGATTTCAACAAGTTATATATGAAAGTTGTCCAGAAAATTACTACGGACATAATGGCACAAGTCTTGTAGTCAAATTCGGACGTTTGTAAAAATTATTCTTTTAGTTTAATTCCTATCTTTTAATTATATTTTCTTATTTATTTTTAGAAAATCCCGGAGTGTTACATGCTCCCCTTAAAGGATTTCGTTCTCGAAATCTCTAAGGACAAAAGAATGTAAATAACAACCAACAATCAAAGTTTACATCCATCTACTCACCCATCATCTATAGCAACCATAGTCCTTAATAATTATATGCAATTATGTAATTGTGCAACAATGCATATGAAGCTGAACTAATGCAAAAGAGTAGTCAGTCTACTGATTCAATCGACCTTCTGTTTATGCAAATGTGTACATGTCGTCAATCCAAATGTATGCAAGATCCTAAAATATCTGATACTCCTACATATATTCTAAACCATACATCCAAATGCAACATCCATATGCAAAATTATTCCGTGGATGTTGCAACCAAAACAGCAAACAATATGCATAAGGTATGAATGTGTGTGCCTAAGGGACTCAATATCCTAGTGCATTCAATATTACCACTTGCATCCATAAACACCCATGTACATCTAATAACATCCATCAACCATAACATGTCTCATTAGCATGTTTACAAACATACCTATCATCCAAAGGTCTCTACCTAACATAGTCTACCCTCCCTCCAAGTTTCTACCTAAGGGTTCCAACTAAAGAAAGATCACAATGTGGGACGAACCAGAAAAGTGCTATGGGTGAGAAGCTCAAATCCTCTCCTCGGCTCCCAAGCAGTCTTGGCTGGGTCGTACCCCTACTGAACCTTAACTAATATAATCTCATTATTACGGAGTCAGTTAGTGCCATGTTCTAAAATGCTGGTAGATACATGACAAACAAGTGACTCAAGCTCCACCTTAACCTCCTCCAAATTGCTAGGTTCTACTACAACAGCTGAATCATGCAAGCACTTTCGCAAGTGTGAAACATGGAAAACATCGTGAACTCCAACCAACTTCTCCGGAAGCTAACTATATAAGCTAATCTCCCAATCCTAGCCCGAACAGGAAAGGGTCCAACAAACCTAGGAGCTAGCTTCCTCGAACTTCCAAATCTCATCACATGTTTTAGGGACGAGACCTTCACAAATACCATATCCCCAACCATAAGATCCAACTCGGAGTGCCTCCTATCTGCATAAGACTTTTGCTGGTCCTGAGCTGTCTTCATCCTCTTTTGAATCAAGTCCGCCCTCTTTGAAGTCTCTCTAACCATATCATGCCCAAAGATATTCCTATCTGTAGTGTCCCACCGACATGATAGCAATCTACAAGGTATGCCACATAAAGCCTCGATTGGTGCCATCCATATGCTAGCTTGGTAGCTATTATTATAGGAAACTCTACTAGTGGCAAATTATCTTCCCAAGATCCTCCAAAATTAATGATACACATCCTAAGTAAATTCTCCAGAAATAGATTGACTCTCTTTGTCTGACCGTCGGCTGTGGATGGTATGTTGTACTCAAGCTCAACTCAGTCCATAAAGCCTCCTGTGGGCTTCTCCAAAACTCACTAGTGAAAAGTGGGTCTCTGTCACTAACTATATTGATAGGAACTTCATAAAGTCTAGCTACCTCCCTAAAATATAAAGCCGCCAATGAAGCAGCTGTCCTAGTGCTTCTCACAGGTATGAAATGAGCGCACTTGGTCAATCTGTCTGCGATGACCCAAAGGCCCTCACTCTCTCTCCTATATCTGGGTAATACATCTATAAAGTCCATAGAAATGCTCTCCAACTTCCACCGTGGAATGTCCAATGACTGAAATAATACTCCAGGCTTCTTCTACTCCACCATCACCCTTTGGAAATTCATACACTTAGCTACATACTCCGCCACTTTCCCCTTCATTATAGTCCAAAAGAAAACGCTCCTTATATCTCGGTACATCTTATCTCCACCGGGATGAATGGTCATCCTAGAGCAGTAAGACTCCGCCAATACTTCACATGTTAACTCCACACTACGAGGAACACGTAGCCTACCTTCTCTCCTCAACCATCCCTTCGAGTCCGTGGCATAATGCCTAAAATGACTCGATGACTCTCCTCTCTTTGACTAGCCCCCAATCTTCTCTATCAAGGTCGACTGAACATCTTGGACTGCTAATAATATAGAGGTAATATCGAACGATGATCTAAAATCAAATGTGGAAATATACTCTGAATGTCTCCACTCTAGAAATAAAGGACTCAATGTAGCTCTCTATCTACTCAACGCATCTGCTAAAACATCCCTCTTGCTTCGGGTATAAGAAATCTCAAATTCATATGAGGCTAAGAAATTCATCCATCTCTACTTCCTCAAATTCAAGTCCTTTTGGGAGAACAAGTACCTTAAGGACTTGTAGTCTATAAAAAGCACAATTCTCTCACCCAGAAGATGATGTCTCCAAGACTTAAGAGCAAAAACTATAGCTGCCAACTGAAGATCATGCGTCGGGTAGTTCATTTCATGGGTCTTCAACTGCCTATTAGCACAACGTACCACTCTACCTTCCTGCATCAACACTGCTCCTAGTCTTGTACCACAAGCATTAGTATAAATCGTAAATGGTTTACTCCCATCAGGTAACACAAATATAGATGCACTGGTCAAAGCCTCCTTCAACCTAACGAAAGCATCCTCGCACTTAGAAAAATTAGCTTTAATCTTATATACTCGGAGGGTCCTAAGCACCTCCTCCAAATGCAAAGCATGCTCCTCCCTACTCCTCGAGAATATCAAGATACCATGCACAAATACTACCACAAACTTATTCAGCAACTCCTAAACACTCGGCTCATCAAATTAACAAAACAAGCGGGAGAACTGATTAGTCCAAAAGGCATGACCAACCACTTATATAACCCATTAGGAGTCCTAAATGTAGTCTTCTGAATACTATCCTCGGCTACTCTCAACTCAAAGAAACCTGTGGCTATGTTTAGCTAAGGATACACTCTCCCTCCAACCAACTGATCAACGAGATTATCTACGCAGGGTAAAGGATTGCGATTCTTCTTGGTCAGCTTATTTAGCTCCCAATAATCGACGTAGAGCCTAAGGGAACCATCCGCCTTTATGGAAAAGACGACCGGCGCCCTCCACCCGAAAATACTCCTCTTGATGAAGCGTTTCTCCAATAACTCATTCACTTGCTTATTCAACTCACGTCATTCTTTTGGAGCCATGTGCCCCAAAGGCAAAGCAACTGGTCGAGCATTCTCTACAAGATAGATCCTAAACTCAATCTCTCTCTGGGGAAGGAGACCAATAACCTCAGAAAATACATCTGGAAAATTCCTAATGAATGGGACAGAGACAAGCTTATCCTATGGTGGGTCCATGGAATAAAGGTAGCCCAACATAACTGATCCTTGAGGATCATAGAAAACCTCTAAGCTAAGCCCACTACAAGTGCCCAACCCAACAGTCCTCCTATCACAGTCCAGTATAGCTCCATATATGGACATCCAACCAATGCCCAGTGTTAACCCATACCCAGAGAACCTAGTACATAGGCATCGAGCTCAAACTTGACCCCTATAATCATCAACCTCTAATCCCAACATATCATAGACCAATAAGTCGATCCCCCTAAGGGATTTGACATAACTATTGGGTCTGTCACAATACGACTAAGTGCGAGCCATCAACAAGTCTACTACAGATAAAAGAATAAGATGCCCTAGTATCAAATAAATTATGAACAGAAAGATTAGACAAAGATAACACACCTTCAATTACCACCTTCTTCGCTTTATCTAATGTTGGCAGGATACTGGAAGTGGGAACAGCCTCCATAGCATATGCTTGGACCATTTGATTAGAAGCTAGAGAAGCAGCTCTGGGTGTTGTTGAAAATTCCTCTTATTATGCCTAACCTAATCACAATTAAAGCACTTCAGCTAAGGTAGCAAACACTTCTTAACAAGATGCCCTGTCTTCCCACACCCATGACACTTTAACTCCTTCTTTCTAAATCTTCCCTTTAGTGGAGGTCCACCTTCTTCTTTGCTTTCTGAAAATTCTTCACGTCGGCCTTTAGAGCCTCTTCCACCTTCTTAGCAATAGAATTAAGCAATGTGATCTCAACCAGACCTTCATAAGTAGCTCGCATAGGAATATGACTCACTACTAAGCCCTTTATTAGCCGATTCAAACCCTTAGCAAACATAAGTGCCTTCTTATGTGGGATAGTGATCAACTCCATTTCAAACCTTACAAGCTTATTAAAAGGATTAACATATTCTTTAACTAAAAAACCACCCTGCTTTAGATTTATAAACTTCTCTAACATAACTCCTTATGCTTGTGACAAGTACTTCTTCTCATACCTCCGCCTAAGCTCTCCCTAAGTCATAATATCATGGTCTTAGCCTCAAAAACCTCCCACCAACTAAGAGCCTCTCTATGCAACTACTAGGAAGCAAGCTACCTCCTAACTTCATGCACCAAACCCATAAGTCAAAATATCCGCTCACAGCTGCGGATCCATGCTCTAGCATTAACAAAAGTCTTAGTGCCTAAGAATGGCTTACCACCCAAGTTGGAAAATTCCTTGCATAGCTTAGCAAAGTAATGAGCGATAGGTAGGTGGACAAGGACCCAACCAAACGCCTCCTTCACAAGCTCTCTAGTTGGATACTCAACCGGTCCCATAGGTTGTAAGTAACGGTGGAACCAAATGGGTATGTTTACACCTAGAATATCGGGGATGTCAGTAGAGCCAGATCCTGAGGGATCGACCATCTCTATCTATGAAAAGTAAATATTAAATGCAACAACCCGTACTTCTAATGGCGATGTATTTAAATAACTGATTTAAATATTGAATTGTTAATTAGCAAACGGTCCCAATTTTTTTTTCCCCATACGATCGAATCAGGACTCGAGACCACTTCCATTGAGTTTATATTGACGTTGTAAACTAAAATAATATATGGATGGCTATGTTTGGAGATTGGATGATCCAATGATCAAAAGGTCTCAAAAGGCACAAAAATATCATCCCATAGTGATGTCTCAGATAGCAACGAAACTTATACCATCAGGACTATAATAATCAGGTGATGCATGCATGCGAGTTCTATTGTGATCGGACGTACCGCTTGATCATGCAAGCTTGAAACATGCAACGTTTTATTTGAGAATTTAATTAAAAAGAAGACATTATACTATTATTTAAATCACCTAAACCCTCATTCCTCTCTCATAACCCAAACTCTTTCACTGTTCCATTGCTTGCTTCAGGAAATGGCCCCCTCTATCCATTCTGCATTCAAAAATTTATTCCCATCAATCCGCTTAATGAAAAATTCCCAAACCAATTTCATTAAGTCTGTATCAAAGAGATCTTCACAATAACCATGGCAGAATTTTTATTAGCGGTGTTTGGAAAGATCGATCGATTCATGGCCATGGCTTGGGTTAAGCTTTGCTGGAGATAGACGCAAACATATGCGAAATGGAGGGCGCCGTTGTTTTTCTCTTCGCAAGAGGCACTTCCTCACAAAATTTCATCGAGCTCGGTTATTCATTTCAAATCACAAGCGTATACGGGGTAGAGCTCAACCACCAAGTCGCACATGCCAGAAAGGAGTTGCGCCTTACATGGTTGGGTCTGTCGTAGAGCATTTGCCAAGTGGGGAACGCTGCAATCGACCGTTTGTCGTTTCTTTGAGTATTGAGGGAGAATGAAGGAGAGTGAGTATGTGAATGAAGTGGATTTTCTTGTCCACATGTAAAAGAAGTGGATATATTGATTTGGGGAAGAAAGCTTAATTGGAGGATTAGCTTAATTAAGGTAATTAGCAAATTAACTAGTGAATTGATTGTTTAAGTAATCCAATATCTTATAAAATTTATATCTTTTGCATAAGAGTTCTGTTTTAGACACCATTTCTTGCATTGCACACATGATGGAGAGATCAACGACTTAGCGATGGTTTGGATAGACTTGGATGAGATGGGAAATATTCTCTCTTACTATACCATGATTATTCGTATAGTTATATCGACGTTTTGAAATGTTTTCCAAATTTAAAATGTGATTTCTAAAATACTTAGCCTATATAATATTTATAAAAAGAAGTCAAAGTGTTTTAAAATAGTTTTGAATTAAATATCACATTTTTCCCTTTTATGGACTATTTTGACGATACCGACAAATTTAGGCTATTTTGATATAAATCTCACATTATTCCATATTGGTTGCTTGGATGGATTGTATTGTGTTAATATAGACATATATAGGTATTATACATATTACATGGTAATCCTTGAGATGATGGTTTTGATGACAAAAACCTTAGAATTTGTTATAAAATATAAATACTAAATTATAGTTTAGATATATATGTATATGCAGAATATAAACATGCAGGTACCAAGAATGAAGACTGTATAGTATAGAGATTCAAGACCGAAGACATCAAGATTGAAGACTCATAAGTACTAAGATATCAAGGTTCAAGATTTCAAGAATACAAGATAAGTATTGAGTCTAGAATGGTGTTAAAACTTCTTGAAAGCACTAACATCTTTATTCGAAATTTATTCGTGGAATGGAATCCACTTCGAGCCTGTTAAAGGGATGAAACCCTAGTGGGATGGAACCTACAACAATATCTAATGGAACGTACAGTGGTCCTATTTTGATAACCACTAATATTATAAAAATGTTTTTTCAAAAAATATATTTCTTATATTAAATGTTTTCAAAACCTTCTTTTCAAAAAGACATTTCTCTTGTTTGAAATATTTTAGCCTCAAAATTATCTTTATTATTTTGATTTCAAAATTGTCCTTGATTTTAAGCTATCTCTTGTTTTTAAGTATTTAGCTTTAAATTATTTATATACTCAGATTTTAAATCACTTTATTAAGATTATGTATTAAAAATTACTTTCATATGTTTAAACTATATTCAAATATATTTACAAAAGTTTAGAAATTATTTTGACAAATTATAGAAACCAATTTCAATAAGAAAATCAAAACATCAATTTTGCCTTGAGCATGTCCACATACCCCTCCCCCCCCCATGTCGACATGATGCCCGTTAAATTCAAAATTCAAATTTTCAAAAGAAGTATCCATTCGTCATATTCTTTCACGAATAGATATGGCTGTTGATCTTCTATAAATACCAGTAGTTCTAAACGAATTTTTAATCAAACTTCACTTGTTTCTCTTCATCTTCCACATTTATTCTAAGGAATCCAAAACTATACTCTACCGAAATACCAAGTGAATCAAACTTGATTATCTCTTGTTTGATTCTCTGCTACTCTCTTCATAAGATCTCAGTGCTATTCAGAGTTATATGATCATTTGTAAATAAAACTGTTAAGTAAAAGGTGCGGTTGAGCCTTGAAATCAATTGGGTGTGATCGTTGCCTTGGAAATCGATTAGGTGATCTTATGGTCTGGTTAAATCAAGAGAGTTTGCCCCAGACTCGAATACAGGAGGATGTAACTCGTAGCCTTGAAACCGAGGGTGTAATCTGGGAGATTATTTTATAAAGAAATCCGTACAATTATGCGGGACTGGATGTAGGGTAACTCCGAACCAGTATAAAATCCTGGTGTGTTCTTTCCTTTACTACTTTTATTTAGTATTTGCATCTGTGTCTGATTCTGTGACTATATCTGTGTTTCTGAATTGCATTTGTTGGTGAGTAAATTACATAAGATTCAAAAAGATTCAGAAAATCCACATAACACTATTCACCCTCCTAATATTAATTCAGCCTTAAGATCCGTAATCCACATTTCTAACATTTGGTATTAGAGAAATGGTTCTCAAAGTTTTCATAATCTGAGTTTTGAAAAAGTTTTTAAAATGACTATTTTTGAGGATTTTATTAACACTAGTTTCATATGAATATGTAACAGAATCATCATGATATTTTTGTTTAAAACTATATTTAGTTATTTTGAAAAATAACTTGATTCTCTAAAAGGTTATGTTGTTTTGCAGGAGAAGAATTATGTCTAATGAATGTTGATTAGAAGATAACAGATAATCATTCATCGATCAAGAAGAACAAATGGATATATAATAACAATCGATAATGAAATGAGTACCCGATCAATACAAAACTTTTGATTCTCATCTACAACTTGATTTTATACTATCTTATCTCCATCTACTTCGCAATGCCACTGGTATCGTGCAAATTCGTCAATAAATGACCAAGTTATGGTCAAATGAAGTTTTGGTAAACAAAGAGAAAAAGAAAGCAAAACTGTCAATGATATTCTTCAAATTGCATCTAGATATTTGAGTATTTTGTCCCGACTCCATTTCCAGATTGTAGTTCTTGTTCCCACGGTTGTTTTAATGGGTGGATCATTAAATTCTGATCAAAATTAGTGAGGTATAACAGTTTGAAGTTGGTTATCCATTCTGAAAACTGTGTATGGGATTTTCTACATTTCTCCTACTGTTTGGCCTGTTGCATCAAAGTATAGTCCAAATTCATCACCAAATCCAATTCCGTCAAGAAACGAAGGAGATATGCCTACTAGAAGTTTGATAGTAAATAAAAAAATAGGAATAAGAAGAAGGGAAACTTTTATGAAAAGTAGTGACTGTTGGGCTTATTTATAGTGGTTGAAGCTTCCATTTATTAAAAATTCAAATTCAAAGTTTTGACGCCAAGTTGGTCAATCGATAATCATCTATATCTTTCTCATACGATCTTCAAATTCAGTAAATGAATATACTACGCTGATCAAAAAACGAGCCCGTCGTAATAGAACGGATCTCATCGTCAAATTCTGAAAGATATAAATGCGTGGTTCACGACAATGGAAGAATAACAAAGTTAGAAAGATGGAGGAGCGCAAAAAGTGGTACACTTTACTATTATTTCACCTTTATTGTTTCATTTTGGAATATATGTTTATGCATTTAGTTAGGTATAGAAATATATCTCTTTTATAAATTTTGATATTTTGGTCCACATATCGACACACATAGTATAGATATTGATATATCAGTCCAAATTTTTTTAAGTCTTTTAAAATGCGTTCCTTTCAAATAAAATCTTACTACTAATTTATTACAACTATGCAAAGTAGAAAAGCATACCTTCATGCATGATTTCAACTTTTCTAATATTATTTTTACTTTTTGTACTCTATTTCTTTTAAGATACTAATTTTATGTCTTTAAAAAATTAATAGAATGAATTTAGAATGATAGAATAAGGCTCTATTTATAGATTTCTTCAATTAATAAGATTGTGCCACATAATATGACACTTGTCATATAAATAGATAGTGACGTACAAGTGTAATGACACATGTCATTACACTTGTTCTTTAATAAAAGCATTTTTACATGCATAATGCCAAGTATTTTTACACATCTGTTTTCAATATTTTTTTTTTAATGTACTTTGGTTATATTAACTACTTTAAAAAATTGGATTAAAAATCAATTATTTACATGTCAAAATCTAGTCGTGAAATTAGTGCAAAATCATGTTAAAAACAAGCCCAGAACTTTAGATAGCATTTCTAAAACGCTGTCTTTTCTATAGTAACGTTTTTTATCTACTGCAAATACTTTTTTATAGCATTTGTATGCTTCGACACACTGTAATGTTTCAGAAATTTTACACATAATTGGTAAATGCTGCAGTTTTTGTTTTATGTTGATATTTTACTGCAAAAACTTTTTATAGCATTCTGTAAATGCTGTCTTTCCTTTATGAAACTTTAAATTATGTAAAAATGATATTTAAATTAGGTATTTTTCTCTATTCTTTTTAGAGTTAGTTTCTAACATATATTAGAATATTTTAAAATTAATTTCATGTTTAGTTTTTTTAAATAAATAATTAATTTTTTTAATGTAAGAGGCCTTAATATAACACATGTTTATTTTAGTTTTTTTAATCTTTTTTTATTTAATATTCCATTATGATATTTTTTAAATTTAAAAGGTGTTTAAACATGTTTCTAAATATTTTAAACAATAATAATTTAATATATAGGTTTGAATTAGTAAGTCAAGTATTTTATAAACATGGAAGTTTGGATTCGTAAAAAAACAATCAAGTTGAAAAAATTATTTTAAAGAAATTAAATAAGGAGGGTATTAGTTTTTATAAAAACCATATTAGATCATATATACAATTTAAATCCATATTTCTTACCAATTTGATTTTGATATTGAGTTTGATTACTACCTTTCATGAGTATATTATAGTTTTAGTATCATTTATTACCATTAAACTCTTGTCTTTACTACTCTTTCAGTCCCATTCATTAGTTTCTTTAACTTGAGTCTAGTAATTGGTGTGTATTACCTTTCTTTGGTTGAAGTGATTTATAATAAATAGTTTGATATATGTAAACACACACACACACATACACACATACATACATACATATATATATATATATATATATATATATGCTTATCAATTAGATATTACTTATCACTCATATTTATCTTATAATCTGAATATCTCTTATCGTAGTCTATATATCATTATATCATTCTGCATATATTTTTTCTTACTTTATTATCATTTTCTTATTACAACCTTGATTTCGATGATAACAACTATACAAACTTTTGGAGTCTTATATATATATATATATGCGTGAAGACTTATGCATCCAAGATTTGAAGACCAACACAAGATTGATTACACTAGTACATCCTATTAAATTTGTAAATAGATGATATGTACAATCTCCTTAAGTAAATATTTACAAATACTTATATACACAATAAAACAAAGAAAACAGAGTGTACATGTGTCAGACTTCTGACATCCACTTTCAGACGTCTAGCGTTATTTTCTGGTTATAAGTTCTTTTCTACAATAGACGTCTACCATATAATATCAGACATTTGGTAGAATGTTCTGTTTTGAAAATCACAACTAACTAGACGTCTGGCACAACTGCCCAGACGTCTGAGCTGGGCAACTGCTATTTTCTGCCAAAAGGCATCTTCTTTAAAACAAAGAGTTGCATCCCTTATCTTAATCATGACTATTTTCTCTCAAGCATTGTGACTCTTAGACTGAAATAGAATGAATCAGAAGTCACTACTCTTCAAACAAAACTCTTCACCATTTATAAATAAAACTTGGAATTTAAAGTTAGAACTAAACTTGTATTTGAACTTTCTCTATTTTCTACTATCTCTGTGATTTAAAAAAGCATTCAAAAGATATATTATCATTTCTTCCTTAAAATCAAAGTTAAACTACATATTATCAAGGAGATCATAGGAAGAAGTTGTACTTATATTCAAAATCAGTGTTGCATAGAACACACATTTGTCAAAGAACTATTCTTATATAAACATGTTCCTTCGGGTGAAGCAGGGCAATTGGTTAATGAAATTCCGAAGGGGTGCTTTGGGACTGGACGTAGGACGGGAGGTCCGAACCAGTATAAAATTCCTGGTGTGATTACTTTTAATTTTTACCTGCATTATTATTCTGTGTAATTCATACTATCATACATCCACTTGTCATATATTATGTACATATGATCCACATAGACTTTCAATTGGTGTCAAAGCAAGGTTTGATCAAAGTACAATAACACGTTTTTGAATCACTTCAATATGGAAAGTATTTTTCAAGATGGTCAATCCACAGCACGACCCCCACTTTTTAATGGTTCCAACTATGCATATTGGTCAACACGAATGAGAATTTTTATTGAAGCTAATGGATTAGAAATTTGGTCAGCCACTCAAAATAAATATGAAGCACTTAACACTACTATGAACACATGGAATGATGCACAAAAACAACAGCTTCTAATAATGCCAAAGGTATGAATGTTCTATTTTGTTCATTAAATAAGAATGAATTTTCACGTGTCATGTTATGTAACACTACATATGATATTTGGCATAGCTTACAAGTTATACACGAAGGCACAAACAAAGCTAAACAAACTAAAATTTCAATTTTATAAAATCAATTTTCATCATTTAAAATGAAACAAAATGAATCTATAGTAGACATGTATTCTAGATTCCAAACTATTCAACACGATTTAACGGCACCTAGAGTCAAATTCACAAATTTTGACTTAATATCTAGAATATTCAATTCTTTAACTCCAGAGTGGAAAAGAAAAGTATTAGCTATCGAAGAAGCTAATGATCTCTCAACGCTCTTAGTTGAAGAATTGATAGGAAATTTAATATTCTATGAAGCTAATTTGCAGGCAAGAAAAAAAAAATCAAAAAAGAAAAACATAACATTCCCAGCAACAAATGAAGACTTTGACTTAGACGAAGAAGAAATTATATTTACTTCCAAAAACTACAACAAATTCAAGAAGTTCAGGAAAATGACTAGATTTCAGAAAGGAGGAAAATCAAACTCAACAAATCAAACGTCAATCAAATGCTATGAATGTGACCAATTTGGACATATGAAGAAAGATTGTCCCAAGCTTAACAATAATAAAAAGAAGAACAAATTTGAAAAATTCAAAAAGAAAAAAGCTTTCAAAGCAACATAGAAGACTCAGATTCTTCATCATCAGAAGTGACAGCGATAGTGACGAAGAACAAGCTAATGTATGCTTTATGGCACAAACTGATGAGGTATGTCCTGAATTTAGCTATGATAAACTATTAGAACTTAGCATGGAATTAGATGATAAATTTAGACAAATTAAAAAATTGAATAAAGAACATATAGCCAAAATAAATAGATTAGAACTTGAAGTAGGAACGTTAAAAGATGAAAAAATTATTTTAGAAGAGGAACCAGAATTATCTCAAGAAAAAATTAAAAATAGTTTGGTTGAAAATGAGACTATGGCTATTGATTTTGGAAAAACTAGACTAAAAAAAGATAACTTGTTAAAAGATAATATCAATTTGAAGAGTGATATAGAAACATTGAAAATTTAAAATTTAAAATTAAAAGAAAAATTAGATAAAATTACAAATAATATTTCAAAATTTAATAAAGGAAAACAAAACTTGGAAAACCTTATAATAGAAATGGAATAGGATTTAAAAATATTCCTAAACAAAAAGGGGATAATATTAAGAAATATAGTTTTATGTATCAAAAGACTAAAAGATCACCTAAGTCTAATATGAATACCAAAATATAAAAATTTGGATTTCTAAGACAAATAATACTTTAATTAGACAAAAACATATCAATAATTTTCTAGCTAACGTGGTCCATAATAAAAATTATATTTATAAAGGTACCAAACCTTCTTGGGTATGGCTACCTACTCTCCCTAACATCTAGGACCCTAACACAGTATATTAGTACTAATTAAATTGTCTTTTATCTTGCATGTACCTAAATAAAAATCAAGGAGAAATGGATACTTGATAGTGGATGCTCCAAGCATATGACCGGAAACTCAAAAATGTTATCAAATATAACATACATCGATGGTGGAATGGTAACTTTTGGAGATAACTCAAAAGGATACGTCGTTGGCGTCAGAGAAGTCATCAACTCTGGTATTTCTAACTCTTCTATTATTACAAATGTTTTGTTAGTATAAAATTTAAAACACAACCAACTTAGCATTAGTCAATTATGCAATAAAGCTTTTCAGATCAATTTTGAAAAGGATAGATGTAATATTTTCGACAATAACTAGCAACTTTTCTTTGAAGGTTTTAGAAACAAAAATATTTATATCTTAAATATGAATATAAATTGAAATTGAAATTTATGTTTAATCGTCAAACATGACGAACCATGGTCGTGGCATAAACGATTTTGTTATATTAATTTTAAATATATTAATAAATTAGCAAAATATGAGCTAGTTAGAAGATTACCAAAAATAAATTATAAGGTAGAAAATTTATGTGACATGATTGTCAAATCGGAAAACTAAAGAAAAGCTCTTTTAAATCTAAAAATAATATTTCTACAAAATAACCATTAGAATTATTACATTTAAATTTATTCGGTCAACTCAAGTACGATCTATAAATCACAACAAATATGTTTTCATAATAGTTGATGATTTTTCAAGATATACATGGACCTTATTTTTAAAACATAAAAGCGACACATTTGGTATGTTTAAAATTTTTGCTAAAAGAATTAAAAATCAAATGGATTTGAAAATTAAGAATATTCGAAGTGATCACGGTGGAGAATTTGAAAATGATCTTTTTACAAATTTTTGTAATAAGAAAGGTATAAGTCATAGCTTTTCTTTTCCCCGTACACCTCAAAAAAATGGTGTACTAGAAAGAAAAAAATCATACGTTACAAGAATGTGCACAAACACTATTAAATAGTAGTGGTCTACCAAAACATTTTTGGGCTGAAGCTATTGCTATGGCTTGTTATGTTTTAAATCGAGTAACTATACGACCTACAACTAAACGTACTTGTTTTGAAATATTTTTTGGAAGAAAACCTAAAGTATCATACTTTAGAACTTTCGGATCAAAATGTTTTATACTAAATACAAAAGATAATTTAGGAAAATTCGACCCGAAAGCCGATGAAGGAATCTTTGTTGGATGTTCGGACCGTAGCAAGGCATATAGAACTTTTAATAAACGTAATAACACAATTGAAGAAAGTTTACATGTTTCATTTGATGAAAATTTTCTTAAACATCATACTAATGGCGATGAAGAAATAATTCCAATAACAAATATAACAAATTCTTTTAATAATGAGACAAATGTACAAGATAATACTTTAGTATCATCTCCTAGAATTCTAAAAGATCATCCAAAAGATAACATCATTGGAGAACTTAATTCCAGAGTAACTAGAAATCAACTTAACCAAATAAGTCATATAGCATTTGTGTCAAATTTTGAACCGAAAAATTATAAAGAAGCTTCTGACGATAATTTTTAGATTATAGCTATGCAAGAAGAATTGAATCAATTTGAACGTAATAATGTTTGGGAATTAGTACCACGACAAGAAAATCAATCAATTATTGGAACAAAATGGGTATTTAAAAACAAAGCAGAAGAAAATGGAAATATAGTTAGAAATAAAGCACGTCTAGTCGCTCAATGTTATAATCAAGAAGAAGGTATCGACTATGACGAAGCTTTTGCTCTAGTAGCAAGATTCGAGGCCATACGTACATTACTGGCTTTTGCAAATCATCACAAGTTTAAATTATTTCAAATGGATGTCAAAAGTGCTTTTTTAAATGGTTTTATTAAAGAAAACGTATATGTTGAACAACCTTCGTTGTTTGTTCACGAAAAGTATCCCGATCATGTTTTTAAACTACAAAAAGCTTTATATGGTTTAAAACAAGCCCCCCGTGCCTGGTATGAACGTCTTAAAAACCATGTAATGACATCTGGTTTCAACATAGGTAAAATTGATACAACTTTATTTATTAAATGAGAAAATAACGACATTTTAGTTGTACAAATTTACGTAGACAATATTATTTTTGGGCTCAACCGACAAAAATCTTTATAACCAATTTTCAAATATTATAAAAAATGAATTTGAAATGTCTCACATGAGAGAATTTTTTTTTAGGTTTACAAAAAAAACAACTTAAAAATGGTATCTTTATTCATCAAGAAAAATATTGTAACGATTTATTACGTCGTTTTGAAATGGACAAAACTACAAGCAAACCAACACCGATGAGTACTAGTGTTCACTTGGAGAAAGATGATAACGGAAAGGATTTTGATGAAAAATTATATCGCAGTATGATTGGTTCCTTACTTTATTTGATGTCTAGTCGACCTAACATTATGATGAGTGTATTTCTTTGTGCCGGATTTGAAGCAAAACCAAAAGAATCTCATCAAAGAGCTGTTAAACGTATCTTACGATATCTGCAACAACCCTAGATTTTTCATACATTTTAATATTTGACTTTTTTTTATTTTGAAATTATTTTATTTCAAACATTTCATTTTTAAATGTAGGTGTTGATTATTATGTGAATTATAATTTCAAACCGGTATAAATTGGATATTTTACTGAAAGATGAATTTCTGTTCAAACTGGTCAAACCTTGACTTTTAAATTTCAAATTTAAATATTTAAATTCTTAAATTTTATCTTTTATTATGAAAATAGATTTAATAACTTGAATACTGCTTTTCGTTTCATTGAAAATGGATTTAATTTGTGAAAGTTATGTACATTTCAATTTTAAGTATAATTTGTTTTATTTTGAAATTTTGTCTATTTTAAATTATATAAATCATATTTTCTATGTTATATTTTATTTTAATATGTGTTAATATGTTATTTTATGTATATTTTGTATTTTAATATTTTTAAAGTGATGATAAAAAAATTTCAAAATTTACTGTATTTATTTCCTATTTTAAAGGTTGTTTTCTATTTTTCTGCTACTTTCTTCATTTAAATTATATTTAATTAAAATTTATATATTTATTTTGTGAATGCATTTTTATTTTATGTTATTATCTTTGTTATAAATATTTTTACAAGTCCATATAAATTTTCCAAAGTTCATTCTGTTCATTTTCAAATTTTCTAGTCTAGTTTGCAATTTTGTGCTATTTTCTTATTTTAACCTTATATAATTAATAAATATTTATATATATTTATATATATTTTTAAATTTTCGAAATTTTAACTGAAATAATTATTATTTTCAGTAATTTAATCTTATATAAATAAATTAAAAGAAATTTGAAAGGGTTTTGACTTTTGGTTTTCAAATGGCCTTTATCTTCCACCCTTTCACATTCAACATAGCTATTCATCAATTAGCTTTTATTATACACATTTTTCAGCCGCATATTTTCATTTCCATTCACGTAAACTCATTTCCCACTTCTGAAACAAAAAAAATTCGGCCTTGCTTGAGGATAAAGTTTGGTAAAAGAATTCTTTTTCTCTTCTTCTTTTGTTTATTGCTTATTGTTTGAATTTGATTTGCACTTGTTCTTTTATGTCATAGGTTCGGTCACCTCCTCTCCAGCCCCTGCCACCTCCACCACCACCTAAGAACATCACCATCTTCACCTCTTCTCTGACCAAACCCCAAGCCATGCCTCCTTGTGGATTGATCCATCACCAAAATCCAGTAAAACTCCATAAAACTTGCCTAGACAGAACACATCATCCACATCCACCACTTCCACCACCCATGACCGACCAAACACCACCGCCACCAACCCTGTTCCAGACCTGAGACACCTCTGCACACCACCTACTGACCCCACCTGAAATAGTCGTGACCTTTATGCCCTTGGCCGAGCCAAACTATGGCCTTAAACCCTTGTATATTGCTTTGTTAGTGTAGTTCCACCACCACCCACCTTTGCACCACCTTCTAGCATGTTAGGCTGACCCTTAGCAACCCAGACCTGAACCAAAAACATTGCTTTAGACCTGTAATACACTCATGGCCGAACCCAATGTGTGTTGGAGACAAGTGCAAAACAATTCCGCTTTGATTTGTGCAGTCTATTCTATCATTGTTCATCGTATTTGCATTTGAAACTTATGTTATTATTATTGTTTTGTGTGACTTGTATTCAAGGGGTTTGATACTTTGGATCCTCCACTCATATTTGTATCATTTTATCGTGCTTTTTTGGATCTCATTCGTGCATTCGTCGTTGTGTCTCCAGCACAAACCAGTGAGTTATTCTCACCAGACAATATATACATTTATAACTAGTAAATTGACCCCTTTTGAATCTGTAAAATACATTATCATGTTCCACCTGCTATGTTATGATTTTATTACGTTCACCCATGATTAAACACCTGTTATATCATATGTTACTGTTATATTATGCTGTTCTATTATTTTTATCAGTTTATCAAACTGCAAGTTTCTTTTAGATTAGAATCACTACGGGTTGAATTGATACATACCCGAACGGACTTTAGAATATGAGAAAATCGTTATGGGCTGAAATGATAGGCCTGAATGATTTTCAATTATTTTCATTTACTTGAGATTGCGGGTTTGAAATGATCAAACCCGGGTTTTCTTTGTAAATTATGGGTTGAAATGATATATTACCCGTATCACTTTACCTAGGCTAGAAAATGAAATACAGATCCGTTGTTAAAATATGTTTTTCTTAAAATTTTAAAATATTTTATAAATATAAATATTATAATATTTTGATTTAAATTTGATTAAAAATGATTTTTGTAAAGCATTATTGACTCTTTGAAAATTTATAAGTGAAATAAATTAATGGTAAAGTTAGAAAATCTGAAATGTAAGTTTTTTGGAAATTATAATTTGGTGATAAATGGAATTTAAATTAAATATGAAAATATGATAAATTTATGATATTTTTAATTAAATGAATTTAAAATAAATTTATAATATATTAATGATTTTTGAATTAAGTTAAAATGTGAAATGATTGAATATTTAAGTTGAAATTTTGAAATATAACTAAAATTGGAAATTTGTGAATTTGGCTTAAAAGTGAATTTTAAGTTAAGTAAATAAAAATGAAATTAAGTTATATTTGAAAATTTAAACTTAAGTGTTAAGTTAAATTTAATTTGATGAATTTAAAATTTAATGTTGGAATTTAATAAGTGAATTACTATTAAATTTTGATTTTTGAATAGAGATTTAACTTTATAAAATCATGAATATAAGAGTATTTGAATGATTGTTTTAAAAGTGAAATTGTACGATTTCATAAGTTAAAAATGGTTTAAATAAAAATATAATTGTTTTGAAATTATACTGAATATTTGAAGTTAATTTACTGCATTTCCAAAATGCTATTAATTCTAATGTAAAGGATAATACAGCATTTGTAAATGCTGTAGTTGATAATAATGAATCAAATGGCTCAATTTAATTAAAGGCTATTATAGCATTTTTTTGAATATTATAATGGTTGAATTTAACTAAGTTTATTTGAAACTAATGGAACCCTATTACAACATTTTAAATGTTGTCTTTTGTTAAATTGAACTGTTTTAAGTATGACTTTCCATAGCATTTTCTAAATGCTGCGAAAGTTGAATTTTCATTGTTTTAATAAATTTAAGTGAATGAATGAACTTTGAAAGATTAAAATTTTGAAAATTTAATAATTTAATTATTAAATATAATATCTTCATTTTAATGATTTAAATGAAGCAATTTGTTTCGAAATATAAACTATTTTGAAATGTGTTTTGAAATGGTATTTAAATTAAATAAAAATGAACGTGGTTTGGAAGATATGATATTTTGAAATGGATTTTGAATGATATTAAATTTTTAAATGATATTTGATTTCGAAGTATAAATACTATTTTGAAATTTTAACCACGGGATGTATTTAATTTATGGTTTAACTGATCTTTAAAGGATGGGCGATCCCAAGCATCCTTTAAGTTATGGTGCATTTCTACTACAGTTCACTTGAGTTGATTTACATTATATAAGTATATATTGTCCTGACTCGAGTGTTTTGTGTTTTACTTTACGCTCGGGTCAGCCTGAGTATTCACAGCTTTGGATTCTCTTTCTGGGGCTGGTCTTTGCTGGAGTTTCTGCTTATCTACATTTATATCTACTTTCTGTTTCAGCTATTCTAGTTTATCTCATGTATTAGTGAACTTCTATGTATTTGGGATTTCTATTATGTTATTTTTAGACTGTATTATGTTTTTGGTTTGAGACTCTGCTGTAGTAGCGTCATGAACTACTATGTATTTTATATTCCGCTGCGAGGTATTCTGTTTGTTCTGTGTCTGTGATTCTGTGATTTGTATTTCATTTGCTTCAAATTTATTTACAATGCAGTATTTTGAGCAATTCAAGTCTGTGCAGCTGCGAATGGCTAAAAATACCGGGTTATTACAATATCTATTGAGTATTAGAGACTACGGTATGCTTTAGCCTAAGGGATCATCGTTTGAACTAGTTTCATATAGTGAGGCAGATTTCGGAGGATGTAAAACAAATCGTAAGAGTACTAGTGCAACATGTCACTTTATCGGACCATCATTAGTCTCATGGTTTAGCAAAAAGCAAATTGTGTCTCCTTATCTACTTACAAAGCCGAATATATCTCAGCAGCCTTAGCATGTGCACAAGTGATATACTTGCAACAAACGATTAAGGATTTCGGAAAAGTTATCGATAAATCACCAATATATCGCGATAATACAAGTGCAAAAAATTTATCAAAAAACCCTATAAATCACTCACGTACCTAACTACGACATCACTTTTTACACGACAATGTAGAAAAAGGAATTATTACATTAGAATACGTAAATACTGAAAATCAAATCGTAGATTTATTCACAAAACCACTAAATGAACAAACGTTTGTTAAACTTCGACGCGATCTACGAATATGTTCTCTTAAGGATCTTATCGACTAATAAAAATTTTATTCATTATTTTTTTAGTTAAAAAAAAAGTTTTGTTCAATATTTTCTTACAATGGTTTGCTGTCAGATAATAACTATAAAAAACATGAGTAAAAGTTTTTAAGAATTGATTTTCTACCTCTGAAAATTTATGGTTCCCACACTTTCTCTAAAAACCACAAGAAATTTAACAAACAAAACAAATGGAATGATTAAAATGGTAAATTTTTAGTCTTATATATATATATATAATTTTTTTCAAACAAACACAATGCAAACCTCTTTTACAATATATTAATCAATATCAAAAGCTTTAAAACTTATCTTCTGATCACAACTGCACTTACTCTACCACCGAATTTTCATCTCTCTTGTCTAGAAGTACATATACATCTCCCGCAAAAACAACTCCAATATCATCTGCATCTCTCCACATTGTGCCCTCACCATCATATCATACAGGCTACTCTCCAAAAGGGAAGAAAGTCAAACATAGTAATAATCCTCACTACTCCTCTCTTTCGGAAAAAGCCGATGAAATCCATCATTATCAAAAAGAAATGATGGATGTATAACGAGAAATGTATTAGAACAAAAACGCCAAGGAGCTCATCTAAACTTTCTGGAGAAATGCATTCTTGGTATATGTGGACATTCTCCTACTAAGGATTGTGCTCATGTACAATCTCCTCGTATAACCGAAACTCCTCGGCATACTCATCACATAACTCCACGTAGGCTATGGGAAGAAGGAACATATAAAGACCAATTTAGTCCAATACCCCTTCTTGGTCTCCAATAGGAGGATCAAAAATAAAATACACTGGCAAAACCAAATTCATGGGAGCAGAAATAAAACTCAGCCCTTCTGCAAATTATATTATATATATTTATATTTTACAATTGAAATAAGATTAAAATAATAACTTGTATCTTGTTCTCATATGAAACTTATATCTATAATAATTGTTTATCAATATGCTGCCACAGACGAGCTTATATTACAAAACCAGACATCTGTCATCATCATCAGACATCTGAAAAATCGTTTCAGAAAATTATACATTTCAGCTCAGATGTCTGTACATTAAACCAGACATCGTTTCCTTTTTCTACAAAACCAACCTAACTCAGCTCAGACGTCTAAATTTGCTAATAGACGTCTAGTAATTGTTACTGCCTCCAACTTACATAAACGACCAAACGTTTGGTAGATAACTCAGACGTCTGATCGTACCCCAAGAGCTACTTTTTGCCTCATCTATAAAATTATCTTTTTCACTTTCACTTCATTTTTTCACCGTCAAACTGCAGCTCAAGAACCCTAAACCCCAAAATTAGTCTCCTATTTCTTTTTCAAGTTCTTTAAATCCATAGCATCTAAGTCAAAAAAACCATTTCCCAAATGTAAGAAGACTGGTCAAAGCTCTCAATCATCTCAACAATTTGTAACTGATGAAATTGTTGAAGATTGGATGGTGAGGCAAGATGGCAGGCGGAAACTTCAAGAATTAGAGAAGAAAAAGATCCACTGTGGTCCGTTTTACTTGCTACAAAGAGTCTATAACTATGAAATTGATGATTTAGTAAGCAATATTGAAATTCAAAATCTCATTAATTATGATTATAATCCAGGGCAAATTGATCGGTTAGCTATCTTCTTATTTTTTCATAAACTTATGTTCTCTTCATATTTGGAATCTGTTCGGTCCCGAAAATTCGATTTAGACAAATGTTTACGGAGAAATTATTAAGTTCAATGTCGAAATGCTTGGATAAATTTTGCAATGCTCATATACAGGAATAAGGCTACAAGACGTACCTAATATGAGATATCAACCACGAGATGCTATCACACATCTTATTTGGGAAGATGATATGAGGAAATTATCTCCAACTTATTTTCGTCCACAGGCTAGGGTACTTAATCGAATGTTGGTCAATACCATACACCCTAGGTTAGGTAGTCATGACCAAGTATATGACCATGACCATAAAGCCCTATATGCAATTTTTGGTCATATAAAAGTAAATTGGTCTCAATATATTTTTGACCAAATTAAGAGCTTTTGGACACCAGTTCGTCAAATAATCATTTATGCTCCTTATATCATGCGAATTCTTCGAGCAAACAACGTACCATCTTTCATATCACAATATGAAGAACTTCCAGTAAAGGAAAGTGGAATTAGCTTCCTATCCTTAATGCATCTTCTCGAAACTCCTCCGACTATTATACCGTTTTCTCAATATCAATAGCAATAAACACATCAACCTCATCCACAACAGTCGACCCCTATACAACCTCCTTCTACTTCAAGGCCTTCTGAATCAACAGGATATCACCCCGACTCTGAAATTCAAAAGGCTAGGGTTGCTATAGGACAAGGAGAAATCATTAGGGATCTCACGCTTCAAAACTAACGTCTTCTTTCC
Source organism: Allium cepa (assembly GCA_030765085.1). Classification (NCBI taxonomy): domain Eukaryota; kingdom Viridiplantae; phylum Streptophyta; class Magnoliopsida; order Asparagales; family Amaryllidaceae; genus Allium; species Allium cepa. The sequence continues at coordinate 861,044,440 of CM060940.1, forward strand.
TTAAATCAAAAAGTCTTGGATAAACAAGTTTCCCGTCTAGAATGATCTTTTTCTACACAAATGACTAAGCTACAAATGACTTTAGAAAAGGTAGTTTCAACTATGGGAATAGTTATGCGAAGAGTTCGAGGACGGTCATCTTCACGCTCTTCATAATCACCATCCCATACACCTCCTCCAGCACCTCATTCACATCCTTCCACATCTCAAACGGTAGGAAAGCCTTCGTAGGCCCATGCTCCTAGAAAGGCTCCAATCACTTTGGATACCTAGGAAAGTGAAGATATCTCATGGATTCCATCAGAACCCAACATCATGAACATTTTCAATCGTTTCAAGGACTTTCTATTCAAGAGAATGAAGAATACCATGATCAGTCGAACTGGCAACATTACGACTACGATGAAACTACATCTAATCTTTGGGGTTATTTTTCTTCTCAATGATTTATTTACTACTTTTTTTATTTCCGTTTATTTACTTCTAATAATTTGTTTTGAACATTGACTTTATTATGCTGCTGTAGTATTACAATCTTATTATATCATCCGCTCTCTTTATGCTGATGTAGTATTATAATATCATTCATTCTTTTTCGATAATGATAAAGGGGGAGAGGATATATTACAAAAGAAAGGGGGAGCCTCTGAAATAAATTGTACAGTTGTCATCATCAAAAAGGAGGAGAATGTTACAACCTTGATTTCGATGACAACAACTATACAAACTTTTTTAGTCTATATATATATATATATCACTTATATGTAGGAAGACTTGTGCAAGATAAACACAAGATTGATTACGCTAGTACATCATATTAAGTTTGTAAATAGATGATATGTACAATCTCCTTGAGTAAATATTTACAAACACTTATATACACTAATAAAACAAAGAAAACAGGGTGTACATGTGTCAGACATCTGACATCCACTTTTAGACGTCTGGCGTTATTTTCTGGTTATAAGTTCTTTTCTACACCAAACATCTGCCATATAATATCAGACGTCTGGTAGAACGTTCTGATTTGAAAATCACAACTAACCAGACGTCTTGCACAACTGCCCAGACGTCTAAGCTGGGCAACGGCCATTTTCTACCAAAAGACATCTTCTTCAAAACAAAGAGTTGCATCCCTTATTTTAATCATGACCATTTCTTCTCAAGCATTGTGACTCTTAGACTAAAATAGAATGAATCAGAAGTCACTACTCTTCAAACAAAACTCTTCACCATTTATAAATAAAACTTGGAATTTAAAGTTAGAACTAAACTTGCATTTCTGAACTTTCTCTATTTTCTACTATCTCTGTGATTTAAAAAGGCATTCAAAAGATATATTATCATCTCTTCCTTAAAATCAAAGTTTAAACTACATATTACTCAAGGAGATTATAGGAAGAATTTATACTTATAGTCAAAATCAGTGTTGCATAGAACACACATTTGTCAAAGAACTATTCTTGTATAAGCTTGTTCCTCCGGGTGAAGCGAGGGCAATTGGTTAGTAAAATTCCAAAGGAGAGCTTAGGGACTGGACGTAGGACGGGAGGTCCGAACCAGTATAAAATTCCTGGTATGATTACTTTTAATTTTTACCTGCATTATTATTCTGTGTAATTCATACTGTCATGCATCCACTTGTCATATATTATATACATATACGATCTGCATAGACTTTTATTTCTTTCATATTACATATCATTGTGCATCCTATTTCATATCACATTTCATTGTTTATTTACATCATAAATTAAAATGCATGAAATATCATAATCATTTGCATCACAAGTTGCACTTCATTCTGCATATCATCTCATACTACATTCCATATGTCATACATTTCATACTACATTACAAACTACATATTGCTTACATGCACACATAACAAGTGTATTTTATTTAAGTGGAGTTTGTATTATTTTCTTATAGTATAGGATTATTAGTTTTTGATTTATTTGATAGGTTTTGATTGACTTGATTGACTTGTTTGACTTGATTGACTTGTTTGACTTGATTAATGTGTTTGACTTATTTGACATGATTGGATTTGACGTGTGTGTTAATTGGATTGACTGAGACATAATTATACATATTTATGTATTGAATAATTAAAATATAATTATGTTAATCTCTTTCAAATTCCATTTATTATACTTTGTTCTAGTATTAGTTTAAAGGGGAGTTTTATAGTTATATTAGTTTAGGATAAGTTTTTGTTGATGGCAAAGAGAAGAAATATAAAATAGAGTAGTTAGAGTAGTTAGGCTTAGATTAAAGGGGAGTTATTAGTTTTAGGAGGAGTTATTGTGAAGGAGAAGTATATTTTATAAACATAGGTTGTCATCATCAAAAAGTGAGATATTGTTAGTCCTTGAGATGATGGTTTTGATGACAACAACCTTAGAACTTGTTATAAAATACAAATACTAACATTATAGTTTTAATATATATGTATATGCAGGATATGAACATGCAGATACTAAGGATGAAGACTGTACAGTATAGAGATTCAAGACTTAAGACATCAAGATTGAAGGCTCATAAGTATCAAGATATCAAGAAAAATAATTATTGAGTCTAGAATAATGTTAAAGCTTCTTGAAACCACTTACATCTTTATTCGAAATTTATTCGTGGAATGGAACCACTTTGAGCCTGTTCAAGGGATGGAACATTAGTAGTATGGAACCCACGACAATATCTAGTGGAACATATAGTGGTCCTATTTTGATATCCACTAATTTTATAAAAATGTTTTTTCAAAAATATATCTCTTAGTTTAAATGTTTTCAAAACCTTCTTTTCAGAAAGACATTTCTCTTGTCTGAAATATTTTAGCCTCAAAATTATCTTTATTATTTTGATTTCAAAATTGTCCTTGATTTTAAATTATCTCTTGTTTTTGAATATTTAGCTTTAAATTATTTATATACTCAGATTTTAAATCACTTTATTAAGATTATATATTAAAAATTACTTTTATATGTTTAAACTATATTCAAATATATTTACAAAAGTTTAGAAATTGTTTTGACAGATTATAGAAACCAATTTTAATAAGAAAATAAAAACATCAATTTTTCCTTGAGCATGTCGACATACCCCTACCCCCCATGTCGACATGGTGCCCGTTAAATTCAAAATTCAAATTTTCAAAAGAAGTGTCTATTCATCGTATACTTTCACGAATAGATATGGCTGTTGATCTTCTATAAATACCAATAGTTCTAAATGAATTTTTAGTCAGATTTCACTTGTTTTCTCTCCTCTTCATCTTCCACATTTAATCTAAAAAATCCAAAACTATACTCTACCGAAATACCAAGTGAATCAAACTTGATTATCTATTGTTTGATTCTCTGCCACTCTCTCCATAAGACCTCAGTGCTATTCAGATTTATAGGATCATTTGTAAATAAAACTGTTGAGTAAAAGGTGCGGTTGAGCCTTGAAATCAATTGGGTGTGATCGTTGCCCTAGAAATCGAATAGGTGATCTTGTGGCATGGTTAAATCAAGAGAGTTTGCCCCGGACTCGAATACAGGAGGGTGTAACTCGTAGCCTTAAAACCAAGGGTGTAATATGGAAGATTATTTTGAAAAGAAATCCATACAATTATGCGGGACTAAATGTAGGGTAACTCCGAACCAGTATAAAATCCTGGTGTATTCTTTCTTTTACTGCTTTTATTTAGTATTTGCATCTTTGTTTGATTCTGTGACTATATATGTGTTTGCGAATTGCATTTGTTGGTGAGTAAATTACATAAGATTTAAAAAGATTTAGAAAATCCATATAACACTATTCACCCCTCCTCTAATGTTAATTCAGCCTTAAGATCCATAATCTACATTTCTAACATTACATGTATGCTAGGGAATGTCGAGGGGAAACTACGGGATACATGATGACACTCTATGACTTATGATGGTTGTCTAAAGTAGTTCCTGACCGTGACGACTTTGGACGAGAATTGTAAGGACAGTTCCGATATGAGCTCTGCTATGGATAACGGGTGCAAAGGGATCAATGGTACTCATGATATTAAGATGGATTAATGCAGTAACGTATCTAGTCTCGAGTGTTAAGATGGATTGACATGGTGACGTGTCTAGTCTCCGGGATGGATTGACGCATCTAGTCTCGTGATATTAGGATGGATTGATGCGGTGATGTGCCTAGTCCTCAAGCCTATGAGTTATCATATATCTAGCATACTAAGTGAGTGAATGCGAGGATGGATGATGGAAGCTATGTTTGTTTAACTGTTTCTATCACCTTATAGATGTCACACGATGTGGATATTACCGACGCCGATATCTAGACACCCTTATTACTTTGATGTATAGTACAACCATGATGACTATCATAGAGTAGCATATGTTCAATGTTATGTGCTGACTCTATAGATGCAGGGATAGGTCAGGTCCATACCCTTTGTTTCATATACTATACCAACTTTTATAGTGTTTTGAGATTGTTTATCACTCACAGCAGACTGTTGTCTAACTTGAGGTTTTATGCTTTGCTTCTATTATCTCGGGTGTTCTTAAATGAGTAGACTAGATAGAAGGTGTAAATAGCACTTGGAGCAGTGTAGATGGTAATGCTTTCTCATATTTATATTTTGAGTTATTAGTATATATTCCATTGTGTGACACTATGGAGCCTTGAAAGTGGTGACCTACTATTATTAAAGGCAGTTGATCAGTTGAGTTTATTTATTAGTTGTATAAACTCTATTACCGTTGGGTATAACTGTATGGACCTATATACTCTGATTCTGGTTCATATAGTTATTACTATCTCGCCTGTTTTATGTATGAGATATTTACTGCTATATTTTATTTGATATGCTGTGAGATACACAACAGTTTATGTGATTGTGCGATTGTTTTAGTTCTTTCTCTTTTCTTCTATTTTCTTCTCTCCTTTTCTACTCCTCATCTTTATTTATATTTCATTCCCTTGACAACTGTCCTACATTGTTCGGATGCTTCAGCAGCGCACTATTCAGTCATATAAGTATCGATGGTGTAGGGCGGTTGTCAACTTTAGTATCAGGGCTTAGGTTACGTAGGTTAACCTAAGGGATATCGAGATCCAGTAGAGATAGGGTAGGAGTTCTCACCCTAGACTGGACCGAGAGTATACCTATATACGAGAGAGTGCATATTTGTTATATATGTACTTTTAAAAACTATATGGTATTATATTTAGTATATATGTCGTATTGCACATGTAAGCACTATTGATGCAGTTTTTCTCTATGAGAGACTAATCATCGTTATTGTATGTTAGGAATGATCTATCATATGAGAAATGCTATTATTGACTCCATTTCAGAGTTAAGGTGTAGGCAGAACTAGGGACCACTAACTTTGTTTGTAGAATATATTTGTAGAACTTGTGCGAATCTTTATTCTGGAATGCCTAAGTTGCCCCAAAATGATTTTTGATGTGCACGTAAATGTGCATATTCTTACTTTCATATTTAATTTAATTTAATTAAATAAATGAGCATATAAGGTATTTTAACATGTTTGAACTAGTTCATTTTCATAAAGGGACAAAATGGTCATTTTTATGCATATATTATTTTGAGAAAATTTACATGGAAGTTTTTATGTATTTTGCAGGAATTTGAATTCAAATTACAAGTGGCTTCATGAAGATATGCATGCACAAGAGGAAACAAAGGAACGAAGATGGAAATGATTCAAACCAAGTATCATGGAGGACCTCACCTACCCATTTACCTTAATCTACAATTAGAATCTAATGCACAAGTTAGTGGAGCTAAAAGTTTCATGAACATATAAATGGAGGATTATCTCATGTTAATGATAACTTGGAGACCACACTTCCTAGATGGCTAGTTTGGGTGGTTCCCAAAAGTATGATTAGGATTTTAGGCTTGTATAAATACCCCATATGTTCGTGTAATTAATCTCTTAGCCTCCTTTGAGCCCCTTTGTCCTCCTCTTTAGTTAGTTTACTTTTAGGCTCAAAAATAAAACAAAAGCTTTCTTTTCCTTTTCAATGGTTTCTTAGCCATTTCTTTTATGTAATTTCATTTATGCAATTTTAATTCATGCATTTTTTTTTATGTTCTTTTCTTGTTTTTTCCCCTTTCATGTTAGCAGGTTAGTTTATTTTTATGCAAGTAGATTAGCTCTCATTTTATTTCAACTTTCTCTCTATTTTCCTTCGTTTTCGTTTCATGTTAAATGCTACATTTGTTGAAGTGATAACAGATATGAGAGGCTAAACCCCTTCAATTTAGAAGTAATGAAGCTCTCTAATTATGTAGATTCAACATAATCTGCTCATTTTTTATATCCTTTTGTGCTTAATAAAAATGCTTGGATGGTTAAATTTTTGTTGTTTTAAGCTTTGAATTTGATAGCTTATATTGTTGACACCAAACAGGCTATGCTTAAATAAACTCAAACACAAATTATCTCTTCATCTACGTATGATTATGATAATGAAGTGGATTTTAAAATCAAAATTTGATTGTCTATATTTCTAATCAATGGTTAACCGATCATGCTTAGTATAGATTTTTTTTTCACTTTTACTGCAATTTTCTTGAGAGTTAAAAAGTGGTTTAAAGGGTGTGTTATAGTTTGATGGTTTATATTGGGCTAATTAATAACACAAGTATTCCATACTTATGATAAACACATTAATTAAATTCACTAATGACCAAAAAAGATATCGTAATTTCATGTATGTTGACTTATGCGATCAAGAGAGTAGATTTATCTCTAAATTATCTTCAAACTCTTATATTTTTATCCATTTTCCTTTTTAGTTTATTTACATTTTTAGCTTCAAAATATCAAATTTTTGGTTTAATTTGATTGAGTAGAAATTTTAAAATCTCAACAATTCCTTGCAGATCGACCCGTACTCGTCATGTGCTAAATTGTATGTCGTGCGCTTGCGGTTAATTTTTAATTTAAATTTCATTGACTATTTTCTAAGTTGATAAGAAGCTGCCCGTTAAACAAGTTTTTGATGCCGTTGCTGGAGATTTGATTTGATTTTATATTCTTCGAATTATTATTGTTTGATTTTATTGTGTGTTAATTTTGTGTGTACATTGCATTTAAAAAAAACGTTGTGCGTTTATTGTTTGAATTTTGCTTTTATTTTGATTTGTTTGCTCGTTGTTTTTCCATTTGCAATTTTCTATTTAAAACAAAGGCATATACAATTTCAAAAAAATAATAATACTTTACTGCTTTTTCATTTTTACATTTGCATTTACATTTTCTTTTGTTTCCATTTACGAAAAAAATAGACACAGCGCACATACTGTTATGTGCATCTGTTCACCACTGTCCAACCACAGACACAGCTACTGCCTCTCCAAATCATCAAGCACTTCAGCCTTCAACTTAAACTCATCAACGTGCACATCACTACTGTGCACTGTGCACCAAAATACAACCACCACTGCTCAGTCATACAGTAAACTTCACTTCTGTGCCATTTCTCACCATCTCTTCCTTTCCAAACATCATCACTTCCCATCACAGTGCCATCCCCTACCCCCCCCCCCCCCCCCCCCGACCACTGCTTGTACACAAGCACATCACATTTTCAAACTTCAACCGTCTTAACACTGCTGCAACCATCCTTCATCAACCACCACCCCTATCTTGATTATCCACTACCTCAAATCAACTCCTAACCATCACATCCATAACATCTATGCCTGTAGCAAGCCCACTCCTTGACAACAACAGACCAACAGCCACCCTAACCCTTCAACCAGACAACCCCCCCTACTTCATGCTGCTCATTTGCACAAACTACCTGCATTTCTGCCACTACATTATCACAATACTTCCACATAAGCATACATACAGTAGTCACCACCCTCACCATAACATCAACCTCACAACAAACACCTCTGTCGAACATCCTTCATTTCATTGCAAACCAATCAAACTTCATCGCATTGCTCCAAACCTCCTCTGACAACTACTGCTGTTCTCAAACAATTCTACCTTACATATCAACATCCCCACCTCCTCTTGCATCAACCAACTGCAGCAACATTGCAGTTCATCCTTTCACCATTTCACCACTTATCTGCTCTTCCCACTAACACTGCACAGCCATATCATCCACTGATTATAAACCATCCACTTTCACCCACTGATACTGCACATACCCCCACTGATACAGCATTCATACACACCCACCTAAACTACTTCACTTATCACCTAACAAGTTTGCACTGCCATACTTCATACAAACAACTTTGCACTAACATCCCCTATCACCTCTGCAAACAACACCCCCCCACCCCCCACCCCCCCAAAAACCCCCAAACCCCTAACTACTTCACCAACATCATCACAATACCTTCTACCCATCAATGCCTTTCAGCAACAGATTGTCATCACCCACCTCTGCCCATACTTCGAAACACCACTCATCTCCCCTTACTATCAACTACAAGTCATCATCCCCTCAACTACAACCAAACAACTTCAAATATCGCCATTCCATTACAAACAAAACTATTAACAATAATCACTGATCAACACCTCCACAAAAATAGCCCTGTCACCTATCACAGTGCCTATAAGTGCCAACCACTTCATTACCCCTGTCTCATCCCCCTGTACTTCATATTGCCTGACCATCACCGTTTGATCACTAATCATTCTTGAAACCCCTTCCTTTTCTGTCACCACCATACACTGTACTTACAAACAAACACACTGCAAACAGCACCTGACATCAACTTACAACCGCTGCCACACTTGCTGCTAACTCTCCATACAACCGACATTCATCATCTTACTCAACTGCCATCAACATTTCTGACAGCGATGTCCTCCTTCACCAAAACCTCCCCATACCATTACTGCCTCAACAACCCGCCTCTGCACTGCTTCAAGTTTCACAACCACAAACTATCACCAACCACTCGAAACCCCAAGCTTCATCACCTTCCCACCTCCGCAACTGCATCACACAACTCGACCAACCCCGCCGCCTCAACCAAGAAACCAAATCACCAGATCCCCCCAACCCACCAGAAATCATCGCGACAAACTCCTACCAAACTCGAACTTCGCTAACTCGATCACCTCGCTCCTCCGAACCAACAACCTCCAGCACAGACCAATCACCCTAACCCCTATAATCACATCGCAAGAATCAAATAGTGCACGATTTTTTTGAAGTTTTAATCGAGTAATTTCAGCTTTGTGAATTCAAATTTTGTGTGGAGTTATGGTTTGATTGGATTTATCATTGTGAATTTTCTGGGAAGTTAATTCTGTGACGAGTTTTGTTGGTTAGGAAACTCGAAGGGCCGGGTGGGTTTTGATTAGCGGGTCAGGTTGAAGTTTAAGAAAATTGTTTTTCATTTTTTTATTTAGTTTTAAGTGTTAAGTTTTTCTTTTTTGTTTCATTCACTTCTTTAAAAAAAAAAACAAACAAACAAACAAGTGTAAAAAATTTATTTTCATTTGTGTTAGTGTCATTTACTTTTTTTTTAGTTCCATTTCTCTTCTGTTGTCATTTGCTTTATTTCTTACACACACACATATAATGTATATATCTTGTTTTTAGTTTCAGGTTGTTAAAGGAGGAAACCAAAAGGAGAACCGTTGCCAAAAATAAATTGCTTGCTTATTTAGAAAAATTAAAAAAAAATCGCCGCTAAAAAAATAATTGCTAATAATTCTGCACGCTCTGATATCGTGCCATAATCTCTTGTTTTTGTTCGCTTTGCATTGCTGTTTGCTTGTACATAAAAAAATTTCAAAAACAAAAACAAAATTCATTCGTAGTTGCATTGTTAATGCACATTTAACTTCAATTTTGCATTTCATCTTAGAATTTTGATTGATAATAATGGTTAGGCATCGAACTTAAGGGTGTCACGAGCTCACATAGGGCTTAATTGTATATTGACAAGTTACTTCTTTCGAGAATTTGATTTCTTGGTGTCTAGGCTACGTTAGAGCAATAACGATTTATAAATATTACGGTGAGTCGTAGTGGTTATTTCTCTGAAGGTACTTAAACCTTCAGCTGCATTGCTATGGTGATTCACGGTGCACCGATAAACCCTGTCTGTTACTTGGCCGAGTACTATCTTGTTTGATTAAGACAAAGTGTGATTATACAATTTTGGATTAGGAACTACTTAGGATAGAAAACTTGTAATTAAGCCATTTTTGGATTAAGAACTACTTAGGATAGAAAACTTGTAATTAAGCCTTTGCATTTATTTAGTTGTATTAGTTCATGTATATTTAAAAAATTTCAAAATCCAAAACTAGAAAAAATTGTAAATATTCCTTAACTTAGTTTTTAAATCTTTTCTTTTGAAATTTTTAAGTAAAAATAAAAAATCCAAAAAAAAATTTAAGTTAGTTTTTTTAGAAAAACAAAAATCTAAAAAAATAATAATCTTTTCAAAAATGAAAAAAGAAAAACTAAAAACAAAACAAAAATCAAATTTCCCTTTTGAAAAAATAATAACATCCTTTTGGTAAGTAGTTTTACTTTATTGAAAAAAAAATCCAAAAAGAAAAAAGAAAAAAAAAACTTTAGAAATATCGAGATTTCCCTATTCTTCGGAATTTTATAATAGTTGTGAAAATCAATTATAATTCATATAATTTCACACCCAATTCGTATGGATATTTTAATGACTACTATTGTACAAACAATTTAAATTTTGAACCACAAAGTATTCAAAATGATGACCAACCCTCAACTCTTGAAAATAGCATTGAAACGATTTCGTCTTTACTTGAACTCTCTACATAACAAAATCAAAGGATAAATGATTTATGTAATTCATATTTGTGCAACAATTCAAGTCAAGGATTTCAAAATAATCAAAACTTGAATTCACTTCAAAATTCAAATGATTTTGATTATAATTCATGCCGATTCAATTTCGAACTCCAAAATGAATTTCAAAATCAAAACGAAAAGGGAAAAAATTGTTTAAATGATTTTGGCAATGAGAGTTGTTTTAATGATTGTGAAATTCTTGATCTCAACAATGTCAAATTGAAAATCCTCAAATTAATAATTATAAATTTGATTTTTTTGAACAAATGGACGAAATTTATAATGAACACATGAATTTATTGTTTGAAACATACATAAAACAACGTAATCAACAAAATCAAAACCCAATAATTGACGAATCAAGTAATAATCCATCTTTTACCCAAATTGATGATTTTCAAATAACAACTTTTGAAATTGAAAATGACACTCTTAATGAAGTTGTTGAAAATACGGTAATTGAGTTGGATTTCATTCTTTAGAAAGTGTGGAACCAAATTTAAAATTCGATCTTCCTTTTTTGATTTACAAAATTAATTGCAACAACTTTGGATTCTGAATATGATATATGCAGTGAAGTTGTGAATAATTCAACAAAAGAAGACGAATTTAATGAACACAAATTTTTCGGACTTTTCAAAGATGAATTGTTGAATTGTGAAGGAGAAGATTTAAATCATCATTTTGATTTTGAAATCAATAATTTTGAAGAATTTATCAATGATAAGCTTGAATTTCAATTTGGTGAAAATAAATTTGAACTTCAACCACTTATTCTATCGACGCCAAAAATCATCGAAAATAAAAAACTCGTACGATTTTTAATAAAACGACATTCGTTTTTCCAAATCAGCATTCAACTTTGAAATCTTTTATGATTTGGTTTACAGTGCCTGCGCCTCTCGTATTAGACGAGACAAAAGAATTGGTCTTTGGAAGACCATTTCTTTTACTCTTTAACGATATTTTTTTGATGTCGTGTAAATAATAATCCTTTCATTTCCATGTAAATATAAGTCATATTTTTATTTTTATTTCATTTCTTCTTCTTTTACTTTGGTTGACTCTGGGGACACAGTCAAAATCAAGGGTAGGGGGAGTCTCATCTTCATTTTTTATTTTTCATGGTTTATTTTTTCCTTTTCTTTCCAAAACTTAAAAAAATTCAAAAAAAATTCCAAAAAAAACCTTTTTAACATTTTGATTTATTTTTAGAGAAACACTATAGGATAAATATATGGTTTTGGTTATTAAATTGAAATTTTTGAAAATTTATTTGTCTCAACAAAAATAAAAACAAAGTTTGATTATAAGTACCGATGGTTTAATAGTATATAGGAAGTTTCATGGTGATAATTATGAAGTATATCCTAATTGAAAATCTTTGTAAAAAAAGTGGTGGATTTAAAGAAAAGGATATTACATTTTCTATCTACTAAGTTAAATGGTGCTAAGATGATTTTGCAAAACTCTCTCTTCGAAATATATATATAACAAAAAATATGTGTATATTTGGATATATTTTGCATACACCTAGAGTCATGTGTTCATACGCAAGTGTGTTCATGCTCTATACCCTTCTCATGAAAGCCCGAAAGGCAGTGCATGATTGGTATATCTGGCCTCAGTTTATCTGAATTAAGTGTATGTAAATAAAAATTATTTTATTAATAATGCCTGTTCAAATCTCGATTTTCATCATTTTGATTGTGACAACTATATAAGTCAATATTATTGTGTATTAATCATTTATGCAGTAGATTCACTGAAGATTCATATCAGAAAGCTAGAAGTTGGTATTCTTTTGTCTTAGAGTTTGTATATTATTAGAAATATGTTAAAGTCTCTTCTATATGGTATACACACACTAACACGTACACAAAATGTGCATATGCACAAAACAAGCCACATTCAACTGGCTGAATGTAACCATTCAGTCGTTTGAATGCTGAAACAAAGAATAATTTATTATGCAGTTTTAGCCAATTGAATGGTATCATTCGGAGGGCTGAATAAGCCCAAAAATAGTCTATTTGCTTGCTGTATCAAATTTAAAATAAATTAGAAGGCCGAATTGAAAATTCAACCGGCCGATTATATATAACGACTAGTTTTTCTGAAGGGATTTTTCTCTTCAACGAAGAGAAACATCATCTAATCTAAAGGTTGCATCTGTTTCTTTTCATCAACGATTGCAACTCTTAAAACTCTATAAATCGAATCTAGAATTCAACAAACAATTAACTTAACTGGTTTTGGTGTTCTTGAATTCTTATCTCTTATTCTCTATTTTCAATTTCCACTCAAACTACATCCAATCTCTAATTATTGATCATTCTATCTTCCACATTCTTCAAGCACATTACACTATATATCATAAAGGAGAAGATTGTAGGAAGATTGTACTTAATTGACTTATCAGTGCTATATAAAGAGCATACTATAGTAAGATACTTTTGTTATTTGTAAAGAAGTCCTTTTCGGTTGCTCAGGCGATAGAAGTCCTATTCGGTTGCTTAGGCGGTAGAAGTCATATTCGGTTGCTCAGGTGGTGTAAACTTATTCCTCCGGGTTAAGTGAAGGTTGCTAGTCTAATTCCAGAAGTAGTCTGGAACTGAACGTAGAACATGAATTCAAACCAGTATAAAAATCTCTGGTGTCATTTACTTTACTGCTTTATTTATTTACTTACTTATTTTTTATTCTGCATAAGCAGTTTATAAATTCATCCATATTACACGATCATATAGCATAGTCACTTTCATTTGATATCAAAGCAAGGTCATTATAACCGTAATATAGTTATCTAATATTTTAGTATGGAAAACAACACAAGCACAATAACTAACTCAAGTTTCCTTAAAGGTCAATCTACTGCACGACCACCACTATTTAATGGTATGAATTATGACTATTGGACTACTAGGATAAGAACTTATATACAAGCTAATAGTTAAGAAACTTGGAATATTACTCAAACTGAATATTCCACACCTATTACATAATATTCACAATGGTCTAACATATAAAAACTGGATGTTACTGCAAATGCTAATGCCATGAATATGTTATATTGTGCATTAGAGAAAAATGAGTTTATAGAGCGAGCATGTGTAAAACGGTTCATGAAATTTGGCATACACTTAAAATCACACATGAAGGTACTAACAAAGTCAAGCAGAGTAAAATTTCTAAGCTCAAAGATCAGTTCCAAAATTTCAAAATGAAGCAAGATGAAAAAATAAATGAAATATATTCTAGATTCCAAGATATATATCATTCTCTTTCAGCATTAGGAGAAACATATACAAACTTTGATGCTGTTTCAAAAATCCTCAACTCTTTAATGGATGAGTGGGAACGAAAACTCTTAGCGACCGAAGAAGCTAGCGACATTTCAACCATTAAACCAGAGGATTTGATAGGAAATCTAATGTCTTATGAAGTTAATGTCTAGGCTAAATTAGTATAGGCTCAAGATAAGAAGAACATAGCATTCCTAGTAGAAAAGGATGAATCATATTTAGATGAGGAAGATATGGCATTCATTGTTAAAAATTTCAAAAAGTTTTTGAAATTCAAAATGAGCAACAGATTCAGAAACAACAAGAACAGCTCCAGGAATAATAACAACAAACTATCATCTTCTACTCTAGAATGTTACAAGTGTCACAAGAAAGGCCACATCAAGAAAGACTATCCCGATCGAAAAAGAGGCAAATTTAAGCACAAGAAAGACAGATTCAAAAAGAAATCTTCCTCTGTCACTTGAGACAATTCAGAATCATCTTCATCATCGGATAGTGGCTCAGATAGCGATACGAAACAAGCCAACATATGTTTTTTGGTCACAAATGACGAGTAAATGATTGAATTTGATGATTTATTGGAAATAAACTCAGAATTACTTGACAAACTAAGAAACATCAAAAGAAAGTATACAGAAACTCTTGAAAAATTAAATAGGACTAAAATTGAGGTAGATATGTCAAGAGATGAGAAACAAATTTTAGAAGAATAATCTGAAACTACTCAAAAATCTTATTCTAATACGAAATCTAAACTTTCTATGTTAAGTCAAGAAATAGAAACTCAGAAGGAATAAAATGATGCTCTTTTAGTTGAAAATCATGATCTTAAAGCTAATATTAAAATATTGGAATTAGATAATTCTAGTCTTAAAGTAAAATTAGATGATATTACTAAGAATGTCTCTAATTTTAACAAAATAGAGAAAAAAAATTTCTAAAATTATAGAAAATTCTCAGACAGTTTCAAATAAAAGAGGACTAGGATATAAGCAAGCTTCTAAAATTATTCCAAACCAATAGGATCCCTTATATAACAATTTCAAAAACAATAATAATATTATTGAAAAACCAATTTCACAAGTTACAAATTTTTCTAAATCAATTAAGATTTGGGATCCTGAAATAAGTAATTCTTTGATTAGAAATAAATCTATAAAACCTTTATAGAACTATTTACAAAAATAAAAAAAATCTATTTTTAAAACGAATTCTAAACCCTTTTAAGTTTGATTTCCTAAAGACCTAAATTTTTAGGACCTAAATAAAATGGTATATACCAATGTTAATTCTATTTTTCGCAGGTACCATCTAAAAAGAGAGGAAAATGGATATTGGACAGTGGTTGCTCGAAACATATGGTAGAAAAACAAAGAGATGCTAACAAACATTACCTACTAAAATGGAGGATCCGTCACTTTTGGAGATAATTCCAAAGGATATATCATCCGCAAAGGCGATGTGAGCAATAATGGTATATCTAATTTACCTCTTATTACAAATGTTTTATTAGTTAATAATTTAAAACATAATTTACTTAGCATCAGCCAACTGTGTGACAAAGGATTCAATATATCTTTTTTTGGAAAAAAAAGTGTAGCATTTTTGATGAAAATAAAATCCTTATTTTTGAAGGTTTTAGAGATAAAAATATATATGTTTTGAATATGAATATAGATTACAATACTAATATGTGTTTACTAGCCAAAGAAAATGATCCTTGGTTATGGCACAAAAGATTTTGTCATACCAATTTCAAAGCTATAAATAAATTATCTAAAAGTGAATTAGTAAAACGTTTACTAAAAATGAATTTTATGCTTGTCAATTAGGAAAATTATCAAAATCATCTTTCAAATCAAAGAAAATATTTGTACTGTATAACCACTTGAACTATTGCATTTGGATCTTTTTGGACCAACTCAAGTTCAATTTATAGATATAGTAAATATGTATTTGTTATAGTAGAATATTTCTCAAGGTATACTTAGACTGTTTTTCTGAAAAATAAAAGTGACACTTTTGAAAATTTCAAAATCATTGCTAAAAGAATTCAAAATATCAAAAATTTAAAAGTTAAAAATATTACAAGTGATCATGGAGGTGAATTCGAAAATGAAGCTTTTAAACATTTTTGTAATAAAAAGGGAATTTACCATAAATTTTCTTTTCCTAGAACACCATAAAAAAATGGATTGTAGAAAGGAATAGAAATTTACAATGCAAGAACTTTATTAAATAGAAGCAATTTACCAAAACATTTTTGGGCAGAAGCTGTAGCAACTACATGTTATGTTCTGAATCATGTTTCCATCCGACCACTAACTAAATACATTCCACATGAGCTATTTCATGAAAGAAAACCAAATATTTGATATTTTAGAGTTTTTGGTTCAAAATTTTTTCTTTTAAACACAAAAGATCTGCTTGGAAAATTCAATCCAAAATCCGATGAAGGAATTTCAATAGGATATTCGGAACGAAGCAAGGCTTATCAAATTTTTAATAAAAGAACTAAAATAATCGAAGAAACACTTCATGTTTCATTCAATGAAAATTTTAAGTTTAAAAAGAATTTTTAGGTTGACGAGATAATAACTAAGACGGTCACAAATACGATTAGTCAAAATAATTTTGAAGAGGATGAAAACCTGTGCAGTTAATGCCCCGCTATTACCCCACTATAACCCTTCTATATCTCATAGCGGATTTCTACCGCTATGATTTTTCCATGCAGCCTCAAATATAGTCTTTCCGCTTTAAGCCCCGCTATTTCCACCGTATCCCATTATTCCCGCTCCAATTCGTTATTTGCGCTATATTTTTCTAAAAGAAATGAATTGAAAATTGAGATTTATACATTATAAAAAATATGAAATTAATTTGTTCAATTTAAGTTTTTAATATATTTTCAGAAATAAAAATAGTTTAATATTCTATTAAATTCAATATGTTATATAACAGTATTACATTTATTTACAGTATATTCACACATGTTTTTACTTAAAAATGTTTATGTATTAATTATAATTCAATTGAATGTTAATTTTTAATTATATATATTCCATTAAGTACGGGTTTTATATGCTATTTTGGAGTCATCTGCTATATCCCGCTATATCTTCGCTGTATCCTCTTTATGACTTTTTGCACCCCCGCCGCATTGAATGTGCCGAGCATTTTAACTGCACAGATGAAAACATTATTCATAATTTTGAAGAAGATGAAAACATTGTTCATAATGAAAATGGATTATGATCTCCTCCTAGGATTTTACGAGATCACCCAGTAGAAAATGTCATAAGAGAAATTGATTCACATGTCAAAGAAGCCGCTACTGATGACTATTGGATTATAGCTATGCAAGAAGAACTAAACCAATTCGAACGACATAAAGTTTTCGAATTAGTTCCTAGACTAAGTGACCAAACAATCATTGGTACTAAATGAGTTTTCAAAAATAAAGCAGATGAACAAGGAAATATAACTAGGAATAAAGCTAGATTAGGTGCACAAAGATATAATCAAGAAGAAGGAATTGATTATGAAGAAACATTTTCTCCAGTCGCACGACTAGAAGCAATACGTATCTTACTGGCCTTTCCATGTTTTCATAAGTTTAAACTTTATCAAATGGATGTAAAAAGTGCATTTTTAAATGGATATATAAAAGAAAATGTTTATGGTGAACAGCCTCCTCTATTCTCACATGAAAATTTCCAGACCATGTCTGTAAACTTAAGGAAGCTTTATACGGTCTAAAACAAGCACCCCGTGCTTGGTATAAACGTCTTAAAAGGTATCTTATAGACTCTGGTTTTGAAATTGGGAAGGTTAATCAAACTCTTTTTATTAAATAAACTAAAAAGGATGTTTTAATTATTCAAATTTATGTTCATGATATTATTTTTCGTTCTACAAATGATAAGTTATGTCAGGAATTTTCTAATATAATGACCAAAGAATTTGAAATGTCATATATAGGAGAATTATCTTACTTTCTTGGGTTACAAATTAAACAATTAGATAATGGAATTTTTATTAATGAAGAAAAATATTGTAATAATCTAATTAAATGCTTTGGTATGGAAAATACTTCAGCCAAACTAACTCCAATGAGTACAACAATACACCTCGATAGAGATAAAGATGGCGAGTGTGTTGACCAAAAATTATATCGAAGTATAATTGGATCATTATTTATCTAACTGCTAGTAGACCTGACATAATGATGAGTTTTTGTTTATGTGCTTGATTTCAACCAAATCCTAAAGAATCACATATGCGAGTGGTGAAATGAATATTATGTTATCTAAGCAAAACCAAAGATTTCGGACTTTTCTATCCGAAAGAATGGCCTTTCAAGTTAGTATAATATGACGCCGAATTTAGAGGATGTCGAACGAATCGAAAAAGTATGAGCGGGACCTGTCACTTCATTGGACATCCTTAGTTTCCTGTTTTAGCAAGAAACAAAATTGTGTTTCACAATCGACATGTGAAACGGAATACATTCCTACTACTTTAGCATGTGCTCAAGTCATCTACATGCAACAAACACTTCAATATTTTGGAATTAATATATCTAAATCAACTATTTTTTGTGATAACACAAGTGTTGTAAACTTATAGAAAAATCCTATTAATCATTCTCGAACTAAACATATTGACATTCGTCACCATTTCCTTTGTGATAATATTGAAAAGGATATAGTCGGAGTGGAATTTGTATCCTCTGAAAACCAGTTGACTGATATATTTACAAAACCTTTAAATGAAATACCGTTATAAAACTAAGAAGATAACTATAAATTTTATCGTTAAAAGATTTATGATTTTTTTATATTTTTAATTTTTTTTCCAAAAATTGAGTTTCCATGACTCGAACTCCTACATGCTGTTATCTTAAGTATTTCATGTATCTTTTTTTTCGTCAGTGACAAAGGGGAGAAATTTGGTATAAATTTGTTTAAATTATTGTGCATATTGACAGGGGAGTATTCATACAAATTTCATGGCAATATAAATATATTATCTATACTTACATAATTTTCATCATCGAAAAGGAGGAGAATGTTAGAATCTCGATTTTCATCGTTTTGATTGTGACAACTATATAAGTCAATATTATTGTGTACTAATCATTTATGCAAGAGATTCATTGAAGATTCAGATTCAGAAAGCTATGAAGTTGTTATTCTTCTGTTTTAGAGTCTGTGTCTTATTAGAAATATGTTAAAATCTCTTCGATATGGTATATACACACTAACACGTACAAAAACTGTGCACATGCACAAAACATGCTACATTCAGCCGGTTGAATGTAACCATTTAGCCGTTTGAATGCTGAAACAGAAATTCATTATGCAGTTTCATCCGGCTGAATAGTATCATTCAGACGGCTGAATAGACCAAAAATAGTCTATTTGCTTGCTATATCGAATATAAAATAAATCAGAAGGCTGAATTCAAAATTCAGCCGGCTGATTATATATAACAACTAGTTTTTTTGAAGGGATGCTTCTCTTCAGGGAAGAGAAACATCATCTAATCTAAAGGTTGCATCTGTTTCTTTTCATCAATGATTGCAACTCTTAAAACTCTATAAATAGAATCTAGAATTCAACAAACAATTAAGTTAATTGATTTTAGGTTCTTGAATTCTTATCTCTTATTCTCTATTTTCAATTTGCACTCAAAAAACATACAATCTATGATTATTGATCACTCTGTCTTCCACATTCTTCAAGCACATTACACTGTATATCATAAAGGAGAGATTATAGGAAGATTGTACTTAATTGACTTATCAGTGCTATTTAAAGAGCATACTATAGTCAGATACTTTTGTTTATTTGTAAAGAAGTCATGTTCAGTTGCTTAGACGGTAGAAGTCCTATTTGGTTGCTTGGGTGGTAGAAGTCCTTTTCAGTTGCTTAGCGGTGTAAACCTATTACTTCGGGTTAAGTGAGGGTTGCCAGTTTAATTCCAGAAGGAGCCTAGGACTGGACGTAGAACGAGAGTTCGAACCAGGATAAAAATCTATGGTATCATTTACTTTACCGCATTATTTATTTACTTACATAGTTTTTATTCGGCACAAGCAGTTTATAAATTCATCCATATTACATGATCCTATAGCACGTCTCTTTCAATGCCTACAACCAGTAGGTGTTCACACTCGTGTGTTCACTCGTCACGCTTTGTATTTTCCTCATGTAAGCCTGAAAGACAGTGCACGAGTAATATATCTGGACTCAATTTTTTGAGTTAGGCATATATAAATATTGTTAATTTTAATAAAATTTTCAAAAATTGAGAGAATAAGCAGTTGAAATCCAAGCATTATTTTGACTTATTTGATTCGATTTGTTATTCAAATGAAATGAAAATACCACTTTGAAAAACTTTGATAATCAACTAAGGATCCATTTCTAGTTACATATTTTATCAACCGAAACAGCTAGCCAAACTAGAGTCTATTTGTGATGATAACTTAATTTTTATTGAAAATTTTGATAAGTAAATGACTAATTTTTTTAGGATAATGGTCAAAACTTATATTTAACTTATTTGTGTTGATTTAAAAGTAAGTCCTTCATTTGTAAATATTTTCAAAAACTTGCATCCAATCTTTATAAATGAATCTTACATTTAGGAAATTTTCGTTACGCATTTGGATTTTGTGGGTAGTATCTGCTGAAACCCTCACGAGACAACACTCGTCCTACTAGGGACACTTGGAGGTTTAACGGCTTGTTGCATACACTCAATGCAATCGTGCTCCCAATGAAAATGGATTTATCATAGTTTTAGTTTATTCGATGATGAATAAAAAGATAAGTGTGGGAGTGTTTGATGTGCACGTAAATAATATTTTATAAAAGGATGTAGAAGTGTTTTAAAATAGCTTTGAATTAAATATCATATTTTTCCCATTTACGGACTATTTTGACAATATTGACAGATTTAGGCTATTTTGATATAATTCCCACATAATCCCATGTTGGTTGCTTGGATAGATTGTATTATGTTAATATAGACGTATATAGAATATTATAAACATTAGAACACTTATTGGTTGCATGTATGGTTGGGACCGTCGAAGTGAGGCTACGGGATGCATGATGACACTCTATGACTTATGATGGCCTAGAGTAGTTCCTTGCCATGACGACTTCAGATGGGAATCGTAAGGATAGTTCTGATATGAGCTCTGCTATGGATAGCAGGGGCAAAGGGATCAATGATGCTCGTGATATTATGATGGATTGATGTGGCAACGTATCCAGTCTCGAATGTTGAGATGGATTGACATGGTGACGTGTCTAGTCTCCAGGATGGATTGATGCATTGACGCATCTAGTCTCGTGATATTGGGATGGATTAATGCGGTGATGTGCCCAGTCCTCAGGCCTATAAGTTATCATATATATAACACACTAAGTGAGTGAATGTGAGGATGGATGATGTATGCTATGTTTGTTTGATTGTTTCTATCACCTTATAGATATCATATGATGTAGCAATTACCGATGTTGATATCTAGACACCCTTAGTACTTTAATGTACAGTACAACCGTGACGACTATCCTAGAGTAGCATATATTCAATATTATGTGATAATTCGGTGGATGCATGGATACGTCAGGTCCATACTCTTCGTTCCATATACTATACCAACTTTTATAGTGTTTTGAGATTCTTTATCACTCACACCAGACTGCTGTCTAACTTGAGGTTTTATGCTTTGCTTCTTATTATCTCGGGTGCTCTTAAATGAGTAGAATAGATAGTAGGTGTAAAGACTTGGAGCTATGTAGATGGTGATGCTTTATCATATTTATATTTTGAGTTATTATTATATTTTTCACTGCATGACACTGTTGAGCCTTGACAGTGGTTACTTACTATATTAAAGATAGTTGATCAGTTGAGTTTATTTATTAGTTGTATAAACTTATTACCACTTGGTATAACTGTATGAACCTTGTACTCTGATTCTGGTTTATATATTTATTAATGTCTCGCCTATTTTATATATGAGATGTTTACTATTATTTTTTATTTGATGTGCTGTGAGATATACGACAGGTTATGTGATTGTGTGTTATTCTACTCTCTTATCTCCTTTTCTACTCCTCATTTTTATTTCTTCTTGATTCCCTTTACAACTATCCTATATTGTCCGGATGCTCCAATAGCACATTATTCAGTCATATAAGTATCGGTGGTGTAGGGCGGTCGTCAAATTTGGTATCTGGGCTTTGGTCGCATTTGCTAACCTAAGAAATACCAAGATCCAATATAGATAGGGTAGGAGTTCTCACCTTAGACTGGATCGAGAGTATACCTATATATGAGAGAGTACGTATTTGTTATATATTTGATTTTCAAAACTATATAGTAGTATATTTAGTATTTATGTTGTATTACACAGGCAATCACTATTAATGCAGCTTTTCTCTATGAGAGACAAATCATCCTCATTGTATTTAGGAATGATATATCTATGAGATATGCTATTATTGACTCCATTTCAGAGTTAAGGACTGGGCAGAAATGGGGATCATTAACCACGATTTATAGAATATATTTGTAGAAATTGTGGGAATCATTATTCTGGAATGCCTAAGTTGTTCCAAATGATTTTTGATGTGCATGTAAATATGCATATTCTTACTTCCATATTTAACCTAATTTAATTAAATAAATAAGTATATAGGTATTTTAACATATTTAAACCAATATTTCAATTATTTTCAAATCATCATTTCTTCATCTTCATATGAGGGCAAAATGGTCGTTTTTGTGCATATATTAATTTGAGAAAATTTATTTGAAATTTTTTATGTTATTTTGTTGGAAATTAAATTGAAATTACAAGTGGATTCATGAAGATATGCATGCATAAAAGGAAACAAAGGAATGAAGATGGAAATAATTCAAACCAAGTATCATGGAGGATCCCACCTACCCACTTACCTTAATCTATAATCAGAAGCTACTGCACAAGTTAGTGGAGCTACACTTAAATGAAGGATTATCTTATGCTAACGATAACTTAGTGTCCACACTTCCTAGTGGGGTAGTTTGGGTAGTTCTAAAAAATATGATTTGAGTTTTAGGCTTGTATAAATACTCCATATGTTCATGTAATTAATCTTTATTCTCCTTTGAGCCACTTTATCCTCCTCTTTAGTTAATTTAGTTAATAAGTTCATGTACAAAAGCACTATTTTCTTTCTTGTGGCTTCTTAACCATTTCTCTTGTGCAATTCATTTATGCAATTTTAATTCATGCACTTTTATTTATGTTCTTTTCTTGTTTATTTCCTTTCATGTTAGTAGCTTAGTTTATTTTTATGCAAGTAGATTATTTTAATTTGCTCTCTATTTTCCTTTTGTATTTTTTTCATGTTGAATGCTATGTTTGTTGAAGTGATAACAAATATGAAAGGCTAAACCCCTTAATTTAGGGGTAATGGAGCTATCTAATTATGTAGATTCAACATAATTTGCTTATTTTTGATCTCCTTTTGTGCCTAATGACAATGTTTGAATGAGTAATTTTTTTGTTGTTTTAAGCTTTGAATTTGATAATCTATGTTGTTTGTACCAAATGGACTATGTTTAAACAAACTCTAACACAAATTATGTCTTTATCTACGTATGATTATGGTAATTAAGTGGATTTTAATCAAAATTTGGTGATCAATATTTCTAATTAATAGTTAACAGATCACGCTTAAAATAGATTTTATTTTCAATTTCTTTGCAATTTTCATGAGAATTAAGAAGTAGTTTAGCGGGTGTGTTATAGTTTGATGGTTTATATTGGGCTAATTAATGGCACAAATATTTCATAATAAACACATCAATTAAATTCACTAATGACTAAAAAAGAGAGATCATAATTGCATATTGTGTTGATTCATGTGATCAAGAGAGTGGATTTATCTCTAAATTGCCTTCAAGCTCTCATATGTTTATCCATTTTCTTTTGCTAGTTTATTTAAATTTTTTGCTTCAAAAATCTCAAAATTTTGGTTTAATTTGATTGAGTATACATTTTAAAATCTAAACAATTCCTTATGGATCGACCCATACTCACCACGTTATGAAATGTAAGATGTGCGCTTGTTGTTAATTTTTAATTTAAGTTTGATCGGCTATTTTCTAACTCGATAGGAATTGGTCGTCAAACAATTTTGTTGCTCAAGTGAAAGTGCTTAGAGTTGACTTTGTTGAGCTGTATAAGGACTATGTGAGTCTAGGAGGCAGACCGTTCGTTGAAACAGAGTTGACAATTGAGGTGAAAAATGGGATGAATGTTTGTGAAAGGATCTTCGACGACTTGGAGTTAGATTATGTAACGAGGTAGAAGTGAACCTCTAGATGATTCCAGGGACGAATAATGAACTGGTAGAGTGCCTTTATAGTTAGATTCCCGAGGATCACTTTACTTGGGATTAGTTTATAGTTTTCATAGAAGAGGA
The DNA here is from genome assembly GCA_030765085.1 of Allium cepa. Lineage (NCBI taxonomy): Eukaryota > Viridiplantae > Streptophyta > Magnoliopsida > Asparagales > Amaryllidaceae > Allium > Allium cepa. The sequence continues at coordinate 861,069,095 of CM060940.1, forward strand.
ATTTATCCTGACTTTTCAGAAGTTGGTGTTGTTTAAAGAGTTCACCGCTTTGATGTAGGGCGATATGCCTGTGTTAGAGTATGTTATCGAATTTGATGCGATATTAAATACATTCTATCTTTCATTGGCACACGTGAAAACGGAAGTTTATCATTGGGTTGATTGATCGTCTAGGGAAGCAATTGATTGGTCATATTTAATGAGAGCTTTGAGAAGTTGATCGAAAAGTCTTTAGGATGTAAGAGCCTAGACCTAGTGTGAAGGATTGCCCCAAATAAGCTGAGTAGGTACATACCATGAAAGCATATGCATTGATTGCCATTTCTATTTTTTCGAATGCTTCATCGACGAAGGAGAAGGGAATGACAATTACTGTTTGAGAGCATGCCCTCCATTTATGGCATCTCCATACGTGTGTTATTTGACGTCGAGGTTTCATATTCTTTCATATCTAATGATTTGATGGATAGATTGGAATTGAGATTCGAAATAGTTAACCGACCTTTAAATTTTTGACCGACCTTTAAATTATGACGAACCTGATTGGGGGCTTAGGCTTAGCTAGATTATACATGTGTAACATATCACATTTTGTCACTGGAAATCAATATTGTGGATGACTACAACATCTATAGCATTTAGTTTCAGGCTTTAAAATGGGGGAGTGTTACCATATAGGTTGTCTACACTTAGTCTATACATGGTTTGTCGAAATTCTATCTTATCGGGTCATGGATGTTTGTTTGTTTGCTATTGATTGCTTCAGGTTTAATTAGGTTCAATATCAAAGTTTAGGAATTCATCGGCTGGAGTGGTATGGAATAGTGGTGGATTATGAGGGGTTGTTAGTGACGATAGGGAGCGACGATGGGTAGAGTGTAGTGTTTGGCTTCCCATCCGATGATGAGGTGATGGTTAGCTTTTTATATTTGCTTGATATCCCATACGATGAGTTGTCACCTATGCCTTTAGCTAGAGAGTGCCCGGACACATTCGATGAGATGACGGCGATTGCCACCATATAGAAATTGAGTTCCGTATCGATCTGGTTAGACATGTTAGGCCAGTAGTTATGCCTTTAAGGCACATGATGCCCAAGGAGCAGAGAAAACCAAAGGTGTGAGCGGATGATCTATTGAAGCGAATGTTCATTCGTAGGAGTACATTTGAGTAAAGTGCACCAATAGTGTTCATCATTAGTGCAGATGGCTCTTTGGGGTTGTTTGTTGATTATCGTGAGCCGAGTGAGATGACGAACAAGTATCCACTCTCATTTACTGGTGGCTTGTTCGATTAACTCTATAGCGCGAGGATGTCCTCTCAATTGGAACTTAAGGCGGTGTTTTATAAACTGAGAGTAGCTAAAGAGAGTGCGTCGATCATTGCATTTCGTACACTACTTTAATTTTTGATTGGTTGGTTATGTTGTTGGGGATAATCTATGAGTCGATATACTTTGTTGGTTTCTTCGACCATGTTTCAAGTGATCACTTGAGTAGGTTCATGCTTATGCTTGTTGATGATACTTTCTTCTACCCATGGACATAAGAGGAGAACAAGACACGATTGATGATTGTGGTGGAGGTGTTGAGAAGACACTGATTGATGATGAGAAGTTCCCTTGGATAAACGAGTTGTTATATACGCTTTACAAGGACTTCTTAATGGTAGAAGCACCATTAACCGATTCGGCTAGTGAGTACCAGACTTTTGTTTAAGATGCGAGGTGTTGACATGTATTAGTGAGTCTAACTGAGAGGTTGACGAATGCATTGATGTTACTCGTTCTAAGTGGGAATAAGGAGACGATAGTACACAACTTGTGGTACTTAAATAGTTGTGCTATTGATGCCAAATTGTAGGGTTATCACATATGCTAGTTGACAAATGAAACGCATGAGAGGAAGTTTTCGACTCTTGATTCAAAGTCGACGGTGATAGAGTTTGCTTTGGAGATTTGGATGCACTATCTATTAGGAGAGATATTTGAGTTGTTTAGTGATCTCACATCATTGAATTATTTCTTCTCTAAGAAGGATCCCAACCTTTCTCGGTAGCGACGGATTGAATTTTTGCCCTCCTATGACCTTGACATTTCCTATACGTCTATAGAGGAAATGCAGTTGTTGGTGTTTTGAGTTGGAGGCATACCGGTTTAGGAGTGATATTCCTAGAGCGGGCATTGCTCGAGTTTGTCACTAGTTACGAATTCAGAACTTGATGAGAGATTGTCTGCTCTCGAGTAGGAGGAAACATATATTTATAGACTGTGTCGATGGATTTCATCGGTAGAATGCCAAGTATAAGAAGAGGATATTAGAGCATATGAGTCACAATCGATGAATTGACGATAATGCTAGATTTATATTTATCAAGTCCAGTAGAATGGATAATGTGATTCCATTGTGTGCCAAGGGCATTGTAAGGAGCAGAAACTCGTTTAGATAGTGGGTTTTGGGAGAACTTACAAAAGACGTTTGGAAATATAGCACCAAATTGATTAGATGGTATCAAGACTGAACCAAGGACTTTAAGACCTCATAGGCCTATTCTTACTACCGGACGTAATACAAAATATGTCAAGTGGAAGACAGTGAAATAGTAGAGGTTCAGTTGAGTGAAAGCGAAGGCGATTTCCACTTTATCTTTAGCTTTCATGCCAAATAATTGTACTAGATGTTTTCACATCCTACCTGCTAGGATAGGCATGGATGTGGCTTTTGATATTTGAACTTATATGCATGCTTGGTGTTTAATTGTTGGTATTTGACACGATCACTTATGCTGATATGGTTGTTAGGCATGCATGATGGTATGGTTTAATATAGCACACCTATTTGAGATGATTACGATATATATGATCTAGCATGCTTATTTACATTATGATTTTACTATTGTGTTTAATTCTCTTTGTTGAGTACTTGGTTAGGCACATGGAAGCAAGTGTGGGCTATTTGGATGCTTATCCGCTTATATTCGCATCTAAATGAAAGTGCTCAAAGTGGTACATAATACTTGTAGTGTAGATTTGATTATATTTGTTTGGTTGTCCTAAAAAACGAGATGCCTCAGATATGATATGTATATATATTTATGTTGTTTAATGATTTTTCCTAGACCTAGCTGCGCAAAGGAGATGCTGCCCAAATTTTCCATGACATTAGCCAAAATTGAGTGAAAATTCAACATATAGGGTGTTAGACGTTGTCAATAGTTGAGAGAGTCAGTAATGTATGGTATTAGTTGAATTGTCTTTCTATTAGTGAGTTGGCATTTTTGTTTTCCATTGTTCGTTCCTTTCGAAATAAGTGCATGCTTGGTTTGGCCATATTGGTTTTGGATTAGATATTGATCATACTTAGGGATAAGAATGATGGTTGTAGTTGATTTTGAATCTATACCCTTCGTTATAATCACTTTTAGTGATTGTTGTCGAGAGTTGATAGTAATGATCTTTCTTGTATCATTACTCATGTGAGTGTGTTCAGTTGAGTTGCTCGTCTTTGGGATTTCGAGGACGGAATCCTTTTAATGAGGGGAGAATGCAACGACCCGTATTCTTAAAGATGATATATTTAAATACTGAATCGTTAGTTAACAGACGGTCCCAAAATATGATTTTTGGCATACCATCGAATCATGATTAGTGACCACTTTCATTAAGTCCATATCGATGTTGCGAATTAAAATAAGTATATGGATCACTGTGTTTGGAGATCGTACGATCCAATGGTCAAATCGATCTTGAAAAGTATGAAATTTATCATCCTAGAGCGTAGTCTCAGATAGTGATAGAATTTATACCATCGGGGCTGTAATAATGAGGTGATACATGCAAGCGAGTTTCGTTATGATTGGACACATCATTTGATAGTGCGAGTTCGAAACATGAAACGTTTTGTTTGAGAATTTAAATAAAAAGAGGACATTATTATTTAAATCACCTAAACCATCGTACCCTCTCACAACCCAAATCGATTCACTTTTCCATTGCTTGCAGGAAATGGATGCCTCTTTCCGTTTTGCATTCAAAAATTTATTCCCATCAATCTGCTCAATGAAAAATTCCCAAACCAGTTTCATTAAATCCATACCGAAGAGATCTTCATGATGACCATGGCAAAATTTTGATTGGCGGTGTTTGGCACGATCGACCTCTTCAAGACCATGGTTAGGGTAAAGCTTAGCTGGAGATAGATGCGACGATATGCAAAACGGATGGCGCCATTGTTTTTCCCTTCTCGAGGACACTTCCTCACAAAATTTGGTCCAGCCCATTTATTCATTGCAAATCGCATTTGTTGAGGTTGTGGAGCTCGAGCACCAGGTTGCACGCTCCAGGATGGAGTCGCGCCTTACATGGTTGGGTCCATCGCAGAACATTTGCGAAGTGGGGCACACTGCAATCGACCGTCCGTCATTTCATTGAGTGTTGAGGGAGAACAGAGAAGATAGGGTATGTCAGTGAAGTGGGTTTGCTTATGCACATGCACAAGAAGTGGATATATTGATTTGGGGAAGGAAGCTTAACTGGGGGATTAGCTTAATTAAAGTAATTAGCAAATTAACTAGTGAATTGATTATCTAAACAATCTGATATTTTATAAAATTCATATCTTCTACTTATGAGGTTTGTTTTGGATGTAATTTCTTATGCTGCACTCGTGACTGAGAGCCTTATAGCTTGGAGATGGTTTGGATGGATTTGGATGAGGTGAGTGATATTGTCTCTCACTGTACCATGATTATTCGTATAGTATTAAAACAATGTTTTGAAATGTTTTCTAAATTTAAAATGTGATTTCTAAAATACTTAACCTATATATTACTTTATAAAAAGAATTAGAAGTGCTTTAAAATAATTTTTTTAATTAAATACCACATTTCCTATTTACAAACTATTTTGACGATATTGACATATTTAGGCTATTTTGGTATAAATCCCACATTATCCCATATTGGTTGCTTGGGTAGATAGTATTGTGTTATTATAGACTTATGTGGGATATTATAGATGTTAGAATGCTTGTTGGTTCCATGTAGGTTAGTTTGGTTATTTCGGTTGAAAACGTTGTTCGAAGGCAACATAGTATTAGAAATATCCCATAAGATAGGATTTTGTGCATAGGATATCATGCACATCGATGGTTATAAAGATGGAAGACGGATTTAGGGACGTGCTTCAGATTTTGGGATAGATGCCGGACGTTTTTATTTGGCGTTTATTTAACCATTTTTTAGTACATGACCAAAGTGGTCGTTATCGACTACTTTTGAGTGGTTGATATCTAACTTTATTAACGATGGCCGATTAGGCCAATTTTGACGTGGATGATGGAGCGACATAGAGGAGCAGGACGTGATGGTACTTTCGATGTTCGATTTTGGTGATATGCCTCTTGACGAGTAGTTTTGAAGATGAAGGGAAGATGTGATGTTTCCACGCAATGACTCCATGATTCTAGGATGATTATTCTATAATTAGAAGTGATAGCATCGATGATGGATGACTGTACTTTGAGATGCAGAGTAGTTGACCATGAGTCATATTAAGGGTGCTGTCGAAAGGAGGCTATGGGATATATGATGACACTCTATGACTTATGATGGTTGTTTAGAGTAGTACCCAACCGCGACGACTTCAGACAGAAGTTGTAAGGACAGTTCTGAGATGAACTTTTCTATGAATGAGGGGTACAAAGTGTTCAATGATATTCATGGATGGATTGATGCAGTAACAAATCAGTCTCGTGTGTTGAGACGGATTGACATGACGACATGTCTAGTTTTGGGATATTAGGATGGATTGATAAGGTGACGTGCCTAGTCCCTGAGCCTGTGAGTTATCATATATCCAACGCACTGAGTGAGTGAATGAGAGGATGGATAATGGATGCCATGTTTGTTTGACTGTTTCTATCACCTTAGGGATATCGCATGATGTAGATATTACCGATGTCGATATGTAGACACCCTTAGTGCTTTGATATATAGTACACCCATGATGACTATCATAGAGTAGCATATCTTTAATATTATGTGCTGACTCTGTGGATTTAGAAACCGATCAGGTATGATGCTCCATAGTCTCTATTCCATTTACTATACCGATTTATAGTGTTTAAAGATTGTTTATTGCTCACACCGGACTTTGTCTAACTTGATGTTTTATACTTTGCTACTTATTATCTCGGGTGCTCTTAAATGAGTAAACTTGATAACAGGAGTAAATAGCACTTGGAGCTATGCAGATGGTGACACTATCTCATATTTATATTTTGAGTTATTATTATTTATTCCACTGTGTGACACCATGGAGCCTTGACAGTGTTGGCTTGCTATTATTAGAGACAGTTGATCGGTTGAGTTTACTTATCATTTGTATAAACTCTGTTACTATTTTGTATAACTGTATGGACCTATTTATTCCGATTCTTTGGTTTATATAGCTACTACTATCTTGCTTGATTTATATCTGAGATGCTTGCTATTATATTTTATCCGATGCGCTGTGAGATAATTGACAAGTTATGTGATTATGTGGTTATTTATTTCCTTCTCTTTTCTTATATTCTCTTCTCTCCTTTTCTACTCCTCATATTTATTTCTATTTCTTTCCCTTGACAACTGTCCTACATCATGCGGATGCTCCAGCAGCACAATATTCGGTTATATGACTATCGACGGTGTACGATAGTTGTCACATTAGATCAGATACTTCAACAGATAGTTCAAATAAGATTTAAGATATGGGACAACACAAACAAAAATTGAACTAATCATATACATGAATTTGAAGTATTCTTAACTACATTTTCCAAAAATACTCAAAAATACTTATACATATAGTTAAACTTTGGAAACCCATTTTGAAAACAATTTCAAAATTCATCTCTCCTTTTAGAATCACACACATGCACGCACGCACACACACACACACACACATTCATACGGGTCGAATATGCTCATATCCCTATGGATATTAAACGTATGCTCTTGTACTACATGTGACAACCCATCCCTTGGCATGCCAAACACTGTAATATCAAGAAACATGTATTATCAGTTTAAGAAAAAGTGGTATCACGGAGACTAAGATATCAATGAAAAAATGATCTATCTAATCCAAACGTCATCACAACAGAAACAAAATACCAAACATATGGATAATATTATAATAAAAAAATAAAAATCTCAAAAGCATGAAAATATTCAGGTCTCAAAATATCACAATGCAATCTTAGAAAACCATTAATACATATCAAATATCAAAGTATCATAAAAATAATCCCTCATGAGAAAACCATTGAAAGAGCAAATATACTGGTAGAAAATACATGATAAAGGATAACATTGAACTACACTCGAAGGCAGCAATGGACCTGTCAACGGCTACTCTGTCCACCTATGTTGGGGAAAATAGAATGGGTCAGACATAAAATATACTGAATGAGAACAAGACTTACAAGGAAATTAGATACAACTGACTTCAAGTCTAGTGATATAAGGTGTGTGTACAGTTTTCATGCACCTATGGTCGCAAGCCTAAGGTCACCAGCCTAATAGTCATCAGCGAATGGTCATTAGTCTGACATCAAGGGGATAACAACAGACCGCATTTCACCGAACAACCATCTAGTTTAGGGGAAACTACTGCCCCACTTTAACTCATACTAGGCTTAGAGAGGAAGAACATGCATGTAAACTTGCATAGTGACTCATTGTATGCCCCCATGCCCAACCCCCCGATCTTAGCAGCAAAATGGCTCTTACACACTACAAGGGGTTATTGCGTTTAACTTCGCCAGTGACTGGACACCGCCTTGCTTTCAGTGTCTACGTCTATATGGGCCCATGGGAATTTCCATGATCAAGTCTATGATTCCAACATCCTGACTAACGACCAGAAATTTGATTCCAACAGCCTCAACTGACGACTGATATTCGAACCCAACACTTGTTCGCACCTTCGCAACATAAGTTGCACAACTTGACAATACTTTGCATTCTACTATATAATATAGAAATGCGAACTAATTTAGCCATCTCAAATAAGAACACATAAAAGTGTCTACGCCAGTCAAGCAATTTAGAGAGCAAAAAGATTCATACCCCTATTGCCTCAAGGCCCCAAACGGTCTAGTAAGTTTGAAGTGGCTTATGACAGTCGACCTATACTAGCTTAGGTTGATTGCCTACAATCCAGACATCATTTAATTTACTTGTTTAAAGTAAGTTAATCATTTCATTTTACTTTTCTGACTTTATCCAAACATCCTTTAATTTACTTGTTTTAAGTAAATTAATCCATTTCATTCAATTATCATACACAATCCATTTCAATTATCAAACATAATCCATTCAATTCTTATTTAAATTGGGCAAATTATTGTCCTATTTTTATTATAGTTATTGCAACATTTAGATTATTCAAATTAGCAATTTATATGTGTCAACTCCAATTTTAGCATATGATTTATGGTTTTATAGCTTACATATGTCAATTGCAATCAAGTAGAAAGATCCATTAATCCAGATACCCAGTTTAATAAATTAACGGATTACCACAAGAATTTACAGTCAAATCAGCATGGGTTAGAAATTAAAATCAATTAATTTAATTAACTTCTTAAATCTGTGCCCACTCACCTCTATCCTATGCTTTTAGGTTTGCCTCATACGCCGCAAGCTTTCTCCCTTAAATCCGCTTAGGTCTCTTCTCCAATTGCTAGATCTTTCTTTTATTTTAATTTAGATTGAGATTTAGAATAGAATTGGAGTTTAGAAATTGATTTGGGAAATTAGGATTTAAGATTTTATTTTGGTAGAGCTTCGCTGTAATGGAGAAAATTAGGTCTTAGGTTAATCCTAGCTATCAATTTATAAGCGAAAACCTGAACTCACTATCATCAAATCCAGCCTAAAATCATCTCATTTATCCCCAAAACCATGGCCAGCATGTAACGATCTCGCACAATGAAAAGAATCTTCTCTAGATCGCTGCGATCAAACAATCGACCATGGGTCGGGTCGACCGCCCATTGTCGACCTGGGCCCTCCTAGTCCTAGTTGATTTTTTATTATATTTTCTATTTTTATTTTCAGTTTCTTATTTATTCAATCCTTTATAACTTTTTCGTTTAGCTCGGATTTCAACAAATTATGTATGAAAGTTGTCCAAAAAATTTATACAGACACAATGGTGCAAGTCATCTAGTCAAATTTAGTTGTTTATGAAAATTCTCTTTTTTGGTTAATTCTTGTCTTTTAATTATATTTTCTTATTTATTTTGAGAAAATCCTGAGCATCTTGAGTTTGCAGTCATCGTCTTTGCACTCAAGTCATGGAGACATTGTCTATTAGAAGAGTTATGAGCTGTACAAATATCATAAGTATTTGGAGTATTTATTCTCCTAGAAGGATTTAAATTTAAGATAGTAGAGGTGAATGGATTTTTTGGCATCATATAATTTCGATATCTCCTATACTCCAACAAAGGCAATGTTGTAACTGATGCCTTAAGTAGGAAGCATGTGTTGTCGAGTCTTATATTCTTAGAGTGGAAGCACTTCGAGTTTATTTCTACATTCGATTTTCAACCATTGTCAAACATCACTTCGGGATTATTAGAAGCTTTGAATGTACAGCCCGCACTTATGGACCTTATTGGGTAAGATCAGAAGCATGATAAAGAGTTATTGGATATTTCCGAGAGGCTTAGTAAAGGAGAGTAGTCGAGTCATTTAAGGCGCTATAACATTGACTCAAAGGGGTGGTTACGAAGGGATAATAGACTATGTTTTCCTCTTAATACGTATTTGATTGAAATGGTACTAGTTGAGTCTCATCATTCTAGGATGACAATTCATCCCGACCAACACAAAATGAACTTTGACATAAAGAGAGCCTTTTATTTGGCTGATATGAAGAGGCATGTGGAAGAGTATGCGGCTAGATGTATGACTTGACAAAAGGTAAAGGCAAAGTAGAATAAGCTAGGAGGATTATTGCAGCCATTAGATATTATGTCGTGGAAGTAGGAGCGTGTTTCTATGGATTTCAACGATGGACTACATAAGAGTGGGAAGGGGAGTGAGAGTATTTGTGTCATAGTTGACCAAGTGACTAAATGCACTCAATTTCTTTCGACTAGGAGTATGAAGACTGTTGCATCTTTGGCGGCACTATACACGAGGGAGCTATTTAGGTTACATGGAGTTACTTTGTCACCCTGCCTTTTGGTCAAGGCCGAGATATCGACAAATTGGTTAAAAAAGATGGAAATTGAGATTGGAGACCAATTGGAAACGAGGCTATGATCGATACCGTCAAAATTGGACTAAGATCCAATCAAGGTGGGATTAATTGGGAATGATGAACAAGGCTAGGAAAGGTTGCATTTCAAATTTTAGGTCAAACAGAGTTTGTATGCTCGAGATATGGATGGATCAATATTCATGGGAAATCAGTTCGTATCGATCAACGTGGGCTCGGTTATTTACTTCGGACTGATGCTTTCATATCGATCAACATGGATATGGAAAATGCACTTTGCTTCGGGTCGATCACATTACGTATCGATCCAAGTTAGGGATTGATACGAAGAAGAGAGTGGGAGATGGACACGAAAGGCGGCAATTGTTGGATATGGCAACACACTTTGTATCGATCGACATGAAGTGGTCAAGATAGAATGCAAAGCAGAGGATCAATACAAACAACATGGACACTTGGGATCGATACAAAGAAGGGATGGATACGAAGGGAAGCGAGCATTCAAGGATCGATACGAAATGATGAACATGAGGAAATGGAATGTGATGGATACGAAGCATTGATGGATACGAAGCTACCAGCCTACATTGAGAAATTGAAACTTGTCCTATCATAACTCTCACTCTTCAAGTCCAAATGCTATGAAATTTTCTCAGGAGCTTGCTTATTCACCTAAGAATGTCCATGATCGATCTTAGCTTCATTGGAATATTTTGGGATCGATACAAGTTATACTTGGATCGATTAGGTTTGATCCCAAACGACTCCAGATCGATCTGGTGGGCCTACCTACATATGAGAAGAGGTATTATAGGTTTTGGGGCGAATATTTTCAGATTTTCACCTATAATAGCAGCTCTGCCAACTCAAAAGGGTTATTCTTTTTCTTTTCTAGGCAAAACTTTGCCATTTTATTTACTGATTTCAAAGGCTTGTAACTGTAATCGCAATATAAAAGGAATAAAAGGATCAATTCAAAGTGGATGTACGTCAGAAATAGCCAAACCACCATAAATCTCATGTCTTTCCCCATTTTCTTTCATTTTAATTTTTCGATTTCTTTATTTTTATTCTCTATATTATCTTGATCTGAGATCTGTGTTAAGACATTGAGGATTTGTGTGTAAATATTGGCGCTTCCACTACTTCAAGGGTTTGTGACCAATTTTGGCATAAACAATTTGGTGCTTTTACTGAGAAGGACTTGCACCCGCTATACCGGATTTGGAGTTCAGATTTGGAAACTAAAGGATCGGATTTTGGGAAGCAATGGTTAAGCAATCAATAGGGAGAGATAGAACGAAGTGGATTCAGCATGAAGGAAATCAAGAGGCCTCTTCAGGAGCTAATTAGACCTCAGTTTTCATCATGAGAGATGAGATGGAGATGATGATGGATGTTATGCAAGAAGGGATGCTGAAAAGGCAGGAACAGATAATGCAGAACCTACTCCGACAAGTTGGACATGCTGGAGTGCAAAATCAAGAGAACATAACTGCAGGTAATGCTGGAAATAGGGATCGTGAAGCTGGGGAAGAAGGAGTGTAGACAGTTCGGAATCAGGATCAAGAGCATGGAGCAACCGGGTTTTAGGATAGTGTGGGACCATCAGGAATAATCCTCGAGCTAGGGGGCACGCCCCCTAATCATGTTAGCTCAATTCCACGAAGGGTACCAGGCGGCGCTATGCAGTTTGGCGTTGACCGTGATATGGACACTCATCCTGAAGGATATGTTTCAGGACTCCCTTGTGGACTCGGTAGGCAGGTTGGAGATCACAGACAGAGGCTACCATTTGATCACAACGAAAGTTTAGTGAACGTGATCAGACTGGCTATGAGCGAAGGATTGGTGAATAGTGATTTGGAGGACGTGAATAAGAGTCCCTTCCCTACTGTAATCAGGTAGGCTAGGAATCCACCGAATTTCAAACTATCAACGCTGGAGATGTATGATGGGAGAACGGATCCCGCTATTGACTTAACGAGGTACATGAGGCACATGGAAGGACTGGGGCATCGAAGGGAGTTATGGCTCGGTGCTTCCCCTTGTATCTAATGAATATAGCAGCACTATGGTTCGTAAACCAGAAAGCGGCTCAATTGGCACTTGGACGGAGTTGATTGAGAGATTCATGAGACAATTTCAGGTCCACATCATTAGACCCAATAATGTGATGACTTTAACATCGATGAAACAATGAAAGGGAGAATCACTTAGGGATTTCTTAACCAGATTCAATGCGGCAGTAGCTTCGGTGGATTGACTTGATCCGTCGATGGTTTTTATGGTAGTAGTCTCAGGAATTATGGATGATTCAGATTTTAAGATATTATTGGAATGAGATCCGCCGATGGATCTCAGAGAGTTTTATCATGAAGTAGAAAGGTTTTTACGACAGGAAGATGCGAAGGTTGAAAGAGAGGGATGAGAGACTGAAGTTTATGTGGTAAAAGATGGAGGTCCGGCTAGGAAGGATTGAAACAAGGACGATAGAGGCAAAAGGAAAATGAACAAAAATGGTAGCAAATTGAAAAGGCAATAGAGGGAATCTAAATTCTCTCCTTATACAGATTTAACTGAAACTATAGAAAGGATTTACTTGGATACTTGAGGGCGCCTCTAGTATCGAAGGCCGGCAAAAAAGAAACCCTCTGAATACGAATGGGCATCCGAAAAGCATTGCCTATTCCATGACCTAGATGGACACAACATGAAAAACTACAAGCATTTGAAGGATATCGTTGAGAAGCATGTAAGGGGTGGTCATTTACAACAACACGTAAGGAATCGAGCGGCAGCAGTGGGACAAGAGCAGCCACCGTCCACCTCAGACGAAGATGGCACTGGAACTAGGCATCGTCAGCTTGTTATCAGTTGAATGGATTTATGGCTTTGAATAAGTAATAAACCCCGAAGTGATGCGGCTAAGTCACTTGCACATGTACGAGATCGAGAATGGTCCCGAAGCATGCTATGAGATGATGATAACCCATGATGCTTGGGTTTATGAAATCTTGTTTTCTTTTTGTTTTCTGTGGGCTCTGGTTTCTTTCTTGGTACTATGGACATTTGATTTTCTTGGCTGTACGGACTATAATTTTGTCAATTGGAATTTGTGTTGATTGGATTTGGATTAATGTAATAAATAATACAGGTCATGCGATTACAGTCCCAACTGGAGAGACGAGGCAGTAATCGCAAGTTACGAGTCCTTTCGTCGGAGAGTGATGGAATGGACTCGAGCGCTCGACCGGAGAGTCGAGGACAGAGAATATAAAAGTCCTCGATCGAAGAGTCGAGGCAGAGAATCTAAAAGTCCTTGACCGGAGAATCGAGGCTGGTGAATGTAAAAGTCCTCGACCGGAGAGTCAAGGCCGGAGAATGTAAATGTCCTTGATCGAAGAGTCGAGGCCAGAGAATATAAAGTCCTCGACCAGAGAGTCAATGCCGAGAATATAAAAGTCATCAACCTAAGAGTCGAGGTCAGAGAATACAAAAGTCCCCGACCGAATATTAAGGACGGAGAATATAAAAGTCCTTGACCGAAGATCAATGCCAGAGAATATAAAATCCCTCGATAGGAAAATCGAGGCCAGAGCAGGATAAAATTACCCGGTAAGGTCTACGGATTTGGATTTGGACCCGAAGATGACTCGGCTTTGGATTTGGACCCGACGAGGTCATGAACTTGGATAAAGCGACCGGATGGGTCATGTATTTGGTTATTGGATTTTGGATATGATTGGATTAAAACTCAGTTAACGGGTTCAGTTGGATATGGAATTGGCTATGGATTTGGTTATTAGATTTGGAATCGGATATCGACTCAGAGTAGTCACGATTTTGGACAAGGATATGGTTATGACACTTGGATATAATGGATTGGTAATGGTGTAACGACCCGACTTTCTATCTCCAGGAAGACGCATCGCTAATGAAGAAAGAAAGGGATAGAAGAAGAAAACAAAGAGAAAGAAGAAAGACAACAACATTAGAGAACTCACAGCGGAACGAATGAAATATAATATATCTCTTAAAATATTACATAGTATCATATTACATCAGAGTACACAACTTATACAACACATATTAGACAGTTATAAACATCCGTCTAACTATACAACTCAAGAACATAAAATACAGATACCATACAAACACAGCGGAACCAATATATAACTACACGTGGAAGCCTCCTTCTCCATATCTCCTCCAGAATTCGTCAAGCAAACCTGAATCCACTTGACTACTCATACATAATATGAGCACCTAAGAGTTTAATATAACAAAAAATAAACATTCGGGTCAGACAGGGGTCTGGTGTGAGTAAACGGGTTAAAATTGCTTAACTTTAGAAAACCTTTAAAAAGAAAAGGTATCACGTAAGACTTCCCACACATAAAACATGGAAAAGTTTTTACCTTACGCTAACCAAAACATTTGATAGGAAATCCAGTGATATTATAGTAGTGTCTAGGGTTTTCAAGTAAATAAGAAATAGCTGAAATTGTTACATGATTAAATTCCAGCTGCTAGCCACAAAAGTGGGTAATACAATCAAAACTGTAGGGTCTCGTAGGAAGAATGGGTTTCCATCAATGGCAGGGCTACTGGGGTACCGCCCTTCACAGTATGTGGCCTAGATCACCGTACCGAGGAGTATGCTCGCTCCCCTACAACACAAGGCCGGGACCATTCCTTATTGAACAGTCCCGAACAAGACAAGCCCTGCAGTTGTCCGGAATCAACCGCCCCACACAGCCGAATAAAAAGGGACTTCTAGACAGGGGTAAATCTTGCTCTCCAGTGGGAGCTACCCATGAAGCCTTGCTGCACCTCCCCTGTTTTAGCCATTCCCGGTTGGTGAAGCTTGAGGCTACGATTACCTTTATAGAACACATCTATCTTAGAATGCTCATCGTCCACCTGACGATGTTCTGAAAGCATTCAATCCATACAAGTTCGTTCCGGATTCAAACGAAACCGAAGGCACTATCTCGTTGCACTCATTTTGGAATCACCCTCAGAGTCATTGACCATAGCCCTTGCACTCTAAATCACCATCTAGAATCTATAAGTACTATTCCGTCAACTCATTAGGGAATCACCCACAGAGTTATACTGACGTATAGTCTTTACACCTCGAGTCTTCACTTGCTCCACTTGTATTCACGACCTAACGTTTAATTGGAATCGATGTGGTTTTCGGATATCTAAATATGGAAACCCGATCCCGGTCTCATCGAAACCAAACGCCATTTTCATATCCAAGTTGTACTTAAGGGTTTAAACAATTAACTCATATTCAGGATGATATAAACAGACAGATGCATAACATTATCACAATAGATAATTCATATCAAACATTCATCTCACAAAGCAGCTTATCATATAACAGAGATATCCAAATCATCCAGTATCAAGCAAACACCCAATATCAATCATCCAATATCAATTGATTATCCAATATCAATTGATCATCCAATATCAATCACCAAATATCAATTAATCATCCAATAGCAGAATTGATTTATTCCAAATCAATTGGATTAACCTTAAATCCTTCTTCACTTATTTATCCCAAATAAATAAATTAATCATTCTCAATGATCTTCCTTAATTAATCTTCCTTGATTAATTATACTTTAATTACATTCAAGTAATTATCCTTAACCATATTCAGTAATTAACCTTTAATTACTATCATTAATTACAATATTAATGATCCTTCATTTACTTCCATTAATTAATTATAATTAATTACATTAAACCTTAATTAATTACAATCAATTAATCAAACTTGATTAATATCATTAATTATCTAATGAACCTTATTAATTAATAATTTCCTTTAATTAAATAATTAACTTGTAATTAATCAACTCATAAATCTTAATCAGTAATTAACAGTTTGTAATTACTTATCTTACTTAATTAACTTCTTAATTAATTATATTAACCTTTGATTAATTATTCTAATTAATTAATCTTTAATTACTTTATTAATTAATTATTAATCAATTTAATTAACAATTAATCCTTAATTAATTACTTCAATAATTAATTACATTTCAATTAATTACACTTAGTAATTAATCTTAAATTATATCACATTCATTAATTAATTAATCACATTCATTAATTATTTAATCACATTAATTAATTAACTAAAATTAACTAAGTAATTAACCCTTAATTTCTAAACAAGTAATTATCCTCTAATTACTTTTATTAACAAATCTTGATTACTTCCTTAATTAATTACTTAACAAGTAATTAATTCCATTATTTAATAATCTTAATACATTAATTAATTAATTACTCCATAATTAATTAACTTCAAACAATTATATTAATCAATTCCTTAATTAATATCATTTGGTGATTATCCAATAATCACTTCAACTTAAATTACTCCCATGAGTAACCTCTACTAATTACTTCCATAATTAATTACATTCAAATATTAACCATTTATTACTTCATTAAGTAATCACACTTAATTAATCCATAATTAAGTGATTATTTAATATTTAATAAACAATTAACTAATTATTTAAAATTAATTAACAAATCTTCTTATAATTAAAGAAAATCTTTAATTAATTAAGAAAAGCATAAA
Source organism: Allium cepa (assembly GCA_030765085.1). Classification (NCBI taxonomy): domain Eukaryota; kingdom Viridiplantae; phylum Streptophyta; class Magnoliopsida; order Asparagales; family Amaryllidaceae; genus Allium; species Allium cepa. The sequence goes on from CM060940.1 coordinate 861,085,993, forward strand.
TCTTAATTAATTTCTTGCTTATTAACAATTATACTTAATTAAGTATTCTTAAGTCATATCCAAATAATTTAACCTTAATTATTTTCATAAATAAATTATTAGAATAATTTCAAATTTAAACTTATTTCATTTCAAATAAATTTGAAACTTTAACTATTAACATTTCTTAAAAATTCTGCTTAAAACGTTGGTCCGATATTTAAATTCAAACACTTCTTTTAAATTGGATTTCAAAATTTATTTAAGATAATCATTTTCAAACAATCATCTTGAAACATTTTAAACCTGAAATATAAATTCAATTTAAACTTTTATAAGTTTGATTAACATTCACTTTTTAAAGTTTTGGTTTACATTTATTTTAAAACAACAAGTTAAACTTTGTATTTGGTTTCCTTTATGAACTTGCTTTATAATACAAAGCTTACTTTCATTAACTCAACAAAAGTTACACAGCAACTTGCCACTACACAGACCAACCCCAAAGAAAAACACGCAACCCAAAAACCCGAGTCGACCACAGCTCCATCACGAGCCTATCCCGAGACTCCACCCAGCTACCCCGCTTCGAGTCGATCACGCGAACATCACGATAGCTTCCCCGAGTTTTCAACTCATCTTCCCCAATATCTTCCCCAACATGATTCACAGTTCCACATTTCAATGCACAAACAAATCTCGTGCACGTGCCCCATCAACTACGGCCGAATTTAGTCGTCGCGATCATCGTCGTCGGCCATCCTAATGCTCTCGAACCCCAAACCAAACCCAGATTGAAGAAAAAGCACGCGCGTCAAAATTTGATCATCACGCACGAAACTGCAGAACACAACACGACACAGAACCCCTCCCAACGCCGGCCATCGATGATGATGATCATCGCCATCCTCACCACAGTTCCATCTCGACCCCTAGCAGCTACTACCCTAACGCGGTCGAACTCGATCCATCATCCACGACGCAATGCTACGACATTCAAGCTGAACTAAACTGTAAACTTAAACCCTAGTTTCTTCAATTCCCAAACATTTACTCAATTTAAAAACTATTTTGCATTTTTCCTATAATGTACAACCCATACACAAGCTTTGATCCAAGTTTCAAACCAAATGAGTATATCATCTGCAGTTCACAAAAATTCACAAAACGCTCAAACTCAAAATTCTCTTGATTTATCAAACTAAAAATCATGAAACTTGTATTAAAAATCATGATTTTTACCCACTAATTTATTCATGTAACCTAAATCATAAATCAAAATTGTTGATTTATCATGTATAATAGTATTTTACTGTTTTTCTTATTTTAAAACTTATTTGGTAAAGTTAAGATCCTAAAATTATTTTAAAAGCCATCATCTTCCTCAAACGAACAACTTTTATTTAAATTTCAAAATCAAATATTGATTTCATTTATTTGTATTGAATATTTTCTTTTAACAGAAACTTCTCAGTAAAATTTACAGAGAAAACTCTTGCATGTATATGAACAGACAAGCTCACCCATCATAACATACCAAGTCATATAAATTTAAGCTATAGAATTTTAATTCAAGACAATCCACACATGCATGGCGGTAAAATTTAGATCAACTGTTTTTCAAAAGAAATTTACTCACCTGTTTCTTGTAGTGAACAAAAACAGAGCACAGAACAAAGCAGATTTTAAATTGCTTCCAGGCTTTTGAAAATTTATTTGAAAAGCTTTGATTTGCTGAAGAAATTGAATCCATGCATGTTTTAGTTTGATTGTGCTTGCTGTTAAAAATCTCCTTACATGCTTCAATTGATGAAAAATGTTGAACTTGCAGGTTGATCTTTATTTTGAAATGCAGGTTTCGTTTGAATTGCAGGATTTTAAATTTGCAGTTGAACATCTCTTTGAAATGCAGGTTTTGATTTAGAACTTTTGAAATGCAGTTGGACTTCATTTTAGTTGCAGATTTCATCTTTTGCTTCAGATTTGATTTTGTGCTCAAATTTTCTCAATTTTGAAGTAGTTCATCAATTTGCCATTAATTTGAGAGGAAGAAAGAAAGTGGAAAAAATGGAAGAGGAGAATAAAGTTTCTTTTATGTTTTAAATTTTCAAGTAATTGGAAATGAAGCCACTTGTCTTAAGAATTCACATTTGTCATTAATCTAACTTGAATGATTAACAAGTGTTATAAAGTGCCTTAGATATTTACACATGTTTATTAGTATTTTAATTAAATTTTCATTTAGTTTTAAATGTAAATATAAACTAACATATAATTTACTAAATACATAAATACTTATGTATGCATTTTAAAAATCTAAAACATTTATTTTTTATACACTTACTTATTTAAATTACTTAATTAATAAATATTAGTTCACCTTTAAAAGGAAATACGCTATAACTAATTATAATGTAAATATATCCTTAAACGTATATTTTATAAATCTAAAACCTTTATCTAGTGTTTAAGAAATAGTTTTTTTTAAAAGAAAGTTTATTAATAACTTTATACAATATGTTTATAACCATCTAAATTGAAACACTTTTTAAAGAAAACAAAAGGAAACTTCATTTAAACTATCATATTTATAAATAAACAATTATCTTATATTTTGAAAACAAATGAATAAATCTTTAAATTAACTTTGAAAAATATTAAGTTTTAAAACAAAGCTTTAAATTACAATTCATTCATATATAAATTATCAACAGATTAAATTAAATTTCAAAACAACATCAAATTATAACATATACATACATATATATTACAAATTTTGAAAATTCATCTTTATTTAAAACAAAAAATCTTCTATTCACAATATATATCAAATATATATTATAAATAGAATAAAATTTTATTAGCTTCGAAAAATAAATCTTATCAATTCTTAAATTGTTAAACAGATATTGATCAAAATTACCAGATTATATATTTATTAACCTTTAGAAGATTAAATTTACCAAATTTAAATTAAAATTATAAAGAAAATTATTAAATCAATTTAATTATTAATACGGGTTATTAAATTGATATTGCCCAAAATTCCGGGTCGTTACAATCCTCCCCCTTTAAAAGAATTTCGTCCCCGAAATTTAAAAGCAAAGGTAATTTAGTAACCCAGCAGAGATTTTAATTTCAATCAGCAAAGCATACTTATCAATCAGTTACTAACAACCATAGTAATCAATCAAACAAACAAACCTAACTAATTATCCTGATGCAAATCAGAATAAACCTCTAATACAATCTCGAGTTTCCCTAGTATAAATCACCGGGAGACTTGCTCTACGGAAACTAAACAAACTACACCACCAAAATCCAGAGCTCCTCTAATCTCTAGATCCATCAATCTGAACAGAACATCAGACTATACTTAAATCCAGAACAACTTTCAAATCCAACTGAACTGCAGATTCAACAACCAACGATGAATCGTACATGTACTCCCTCAGAGATACGTGAAATAAAATGAATTTCAGTTATCCAAACTGGCAATTCAATCTTATCAAAACACAGATAAGAAATTCCAAATGCCTCAGAACTAGCCATCCAAACTTATCCAATTACTGCTCTCTTAACCAGAGAAATTTGAACAACAATGAAGTCTCCAACTTCGAATCCCAAACTCTTTATCTCATATCAGAGTAATCTCACAGAAAATCCTGGGCTGCCAATCTTCTCCTGATCAGATCAACCTATGCTGATGCTCCCAGAAATAACTAGACCAAAGCAAACAAGTTTCTGGATCCTATCCCACAGATAAGTCTTCCATAATCCATCGAAATCAAGAACACAAGCTCTACTTCCCAAGCAATAGCAAATTGAACTTACTTCCTTCCTTGCACAACTGCTACCTTGCTTCCGCTGCACAACTCTGATTCTGAAATAGATGAGAATACCGTTGATGAACACGAATACAAACTTATCCAATATATCCGAAAAACTTGTTCATCAAATCCATAAAATCTGAGTGACACATCTGACTCAGTCACACAACCTTATAGTAGAATCTAACTCAAAACTAGATCTGACCAATCCAAATTCCAAAAAATTTCTGAGTTGCTATACCAACTCTTCATATTAGGCTGACTACCAAAATCACTTCTAGAACCAAAGCAATATGGAACTCAACTCCAGATGCAAACAAACTTCTGATTACTTCAGTAGCTCCTATTACCACATGAGAATCCCTCGGTCTCAAACAAAAGATTGCCCAAGAAAAATTCCCAAACTAATCGCAAGTCACTTTTGCGATCCAACCTGATTCGGATTCCAAAGAAACCGTCCTCTCTTTACCAATTAGAACAGCTTAAGCTTCTCTAAATAAGGTTAACTCTTCAAGAAAACATCCACCAACTTCCTAGACTGCTCAAAGAAGAACCTCAAAGATTCATGAACCATCGGAGAAACGACCACACTGCTGCTTCCAAGCTCTACCTTGATGATACTGCAGAGCTAAAAGACCTTCTCGTCAACACACCGAACACTTCGAGCTGAACTACTACCACAGCCAACTAATGACTTCTAATCCAAAGGCTCCTCAAAAACCAAACCATCAACAAACACCCAACAGACTTTCGAGATGGCAGACAACCTCTCAAGGAACTCGGGCTCCAAACCAAGCGTCCACATCTCGCCCTCCTTAAGGAATGACAAATGAGACCATGCCGAAGCGAAGCAACTCATAGACCTTAGTCTCATATTCCAGAACAGTCAACCTCCATGCTAAAGATCCAGACAACTTCTACACAAACGAATCTTCTCTACGACAGGTAAGACTGCTCCACAACTACTACTAAAACTGCTTCAAAAGAAAACATCTTCGGAAATATCCATGGGTACTGCATCCCATCACGTAGTTATCAAGATATCATCACTTACTTCTGTACTTCCGATAGATCCAAACACAAGAATTTCGCTCACCCGAGCGAAATCCAAACTTACACTTCAAAGATAAATTCCAAATCTTTAAAAAGATTTCCTTCGGAATTCAGAGAAATCCTTACTCCAAACTACAAATCCTATTCAAGACGGTACTATGTCTATAGTCTCGACAACTACTTCCCACCTTAACATATGGACCTCTTTTATAGTGGTAGTCGTGTTACACACACACCACTACTCCATCTATCTCTAGAACTTATGTTGGAAAATATGAACAGATAACCCAACAAATTAGGTATATATATATATATATATAATTTATATAAAAAATTACAAGTACGCTCTCTCAAGGAAGACACCACTCCAGAGCCTAGGTATTCACTCAACCTCGCTCTGATACCAACTGTAATGACCCGACTTTCTATCTCCAGGAAGACGCGTCGTTAATGAAGAAAAAACGGGATAGAAGAAGAAAAGAAAGAGAAAGAAGAAAGACAACAACATTAGCGAACTCACAGCGGAACGAATGAATATAATATATCCCATAAAATATTACATAATATCATATTAAATCAGAGTACACAACTTATACAACACATATTAGATAGTTATAAACATCTGTCTAACTATACAACTCAAGAACATAAAATACAGATACCATACAAACACAACAGAACCAATATATAACTACAAGTAAAAGCCTCCTGCTCCATATCTCCTCCAGAATTCGTCAAGCAAACCTGAATCCACTTGACTACTATACATAATATGAGTACCCAAGAGTTTAATAAAACAGAAAATAAACACTCGGGTCAGACAGGGGTCTGGTGTGAGTAAACGGGTTAAAATTGCTTAACTTTAGAAAACCTTTGGAAATAAAAGGTATCACGTAAGACTTCCCGCACATAAACATGGAAAAGTTTTTACCTTACGCTAACCAAAACATTTGATAGGAAATCCAGTGATATTATAATAGTGTCTAGGGTTTCAAGTAAATAAGAAATAGCCGAAATTGTTACATGATTAAATTCCAGCTACTAGCCACAAAAGTGGGTAATACAATCAAAACCGTAGGGTCTCGTAGGAAGAATGGGTTTCCATCAATGGCAGGGCTGCTGGGGTACCGCCCGTCACAGTACGTGGCCTAGATCACCGTACCGAGGAGTACGCCCGCTCCCCTACGACACAAGGCTGGGACCATTCCTTACTGAACAGTCCCGAACAAGACAACCCCGACAGTTGTCCGGAATCAACCGCCCCACACAGCCGAATAAAAGGGACTTCTAGACAGGGGTACATCTTTCTCTCCAGTGGGAGCTACCCACGAAGCCTTGCTGCACCTCCCCTGTTTTAGCCATTCCCGGTTGATGAGGCTTGAGGCTACGATTACCTTTATAGAACACATCTATCTTAGAATGCTCATCGTCCACCTGACGATGTTCTGAAAGCATTCAATCCATACAAGTTCATTCCGGGTTCGAACGAAACCGAAGGCACTATCTCGTTGCACTCATTTTGGAATCACCCTAAGAGTCAATGACCATAGCCCAAATCACCATCTCGAATCTATAAGTACTATTCCGTCAACTCATTACGGAATCACCTACAGAGTTATACTGACGTATAGTCTTTACACCTCGAGTCTTCACGTGCTCCACTTGGATTCACGACCTAACATTTAATTGGAATCTATGTGGTTTTAGGATATCTAAATATGGAAATCCGATCTCGGTCTCATCGAAACCAAACGCCATTTTAATGTCCAAGTTGTACTTAAGGGTTTAAACAATTAACTCATATTCAGGATGATATAAACAGATAGATGAATAATATTATCACAACAGATAATTCATATCAAACATTCATCTCACAAAGCAGCATATCACATAACAGAGATATCCAAATCATCTAGTATCAACCAAAAACCCAATATCAATTGATTATCCAATATCAATTGATCATCCAATATCAATCACCAAATATTAATTAATCATCTAATAGCAGAATTATTTATTCCAAATCAATTGGATTAACCTTAAATCCTTCTTCACTTATTTATCCTAAATAAATAAATTAATCATTCTCAATGATCTTCCTTAATTAATCTTCCTTGATTAATTATACTTTAATTACATTCAAGTAATTATCCTTAACCATATTCAGTAATTAACCTTTAATTACTATCATTAATTACAATAATTAATGATCCTTCATTTACTTCCATTAATTAATTATAATTAATTAAATTAAACCTTAATTAATTACAATCAATTAATCACACTTAGATTAATCACTTATATTAATCAACCTCGATTAATATCATTAATTATCTAATGAACCTTATTAATTAATAGTTCTTTTAATTAAATAATTAACTTGCAATTAATCAACTCATAATTCATAATCAGTAATTAACAATTTGTAATTACTTATCTTACTTAATTAACTTCTTAATTAATTATATTAACCTTTGATTAATTATTCTAATTAATTAATCTTTAATTTCGTTAAGTAATTTTTAATCAATTTAATTAACAATTAATCCTTAATTAATTACTTCAATAATTAGTTACACTTTAATTAATTACACTTAGTGATTAATCTTAAATTAAATCACATTAATTAATTAATTAATTAATTAATCACATTAATTAATTAACTAATTTAACTAAGTAATTAACCCTTAATTTCTTGACAAGTAATTATCTTCTAGTTACTTTTATTAACAAATCTTGATTACTTCCTTAATTAATTACTTAACAAGTAATCAATTCCTTTATTTAGTAATTCTTAATACATTAATTAATTAATTAATTAATTACTCCATAATTAATTAACTTCAAACAATTATATTAATCAATTCCTTAATTAATATTATTTAGTGATTATCCAATAATCACTTCAACTTAAATTACTCCCATGAGTAACCTCTACTAATTACTTCCATAATTAATTACTTCCATTCTTAATTATATTCAAATATTAACCATTTATTACTTCATTAAGTAATCACACTTAATTAATCCATAATTAAGTGATTATTTAATATTTAATAAACAATTAACTAATTATTTAAAATTAATTAAATAATTAATTAACAAATCTTCTTATAATTAAAGAAAATCTTTAATTAATTAAGAAAAGCATAAATCTTAATTAATTTATTGCTTATTAACAATTATAGTTAATTTATTATTCTTAAGTCATATCCAAATAATTTAACCTTAATTATTTTCATAAATAAATTATTAGAATAATTTCAAATTTAAACTTATTTCACTTCAAATAAATTTGAAACTTTAAGTATTAACATTTCTAAAAATTCTGCTTAAAACGTTGATCCAATATTTAAATTCAAACACTTCTTTTAAATTGGATTTCAAAATTTAATTATGATAATCATTTTCAAACAATCATCTTGAAACATTTTAAACATGAAATATAAATTCAATTTACACTTTTATAAGTTTGATTAACATTCACTTTCTAAAGTTTTGGTTTACATTTATTTTAAAATAACAAGTTAAACTTTGTATTTCGTTTCCTTTATGAACTTATTTTATAATACAAAGCTTACTTTCATTAACTCAACAAAAGTTACACAGCAACTTGCCACTACACAGACCAACCCCAAAGAAAAAAACGCAACCCAAAAACCTGAGTCGACCACAGCTCCATCACGAGCCTACCCCGAGACTCCACCCAACTACTCCGCTTCGAGTCGATCGCGCGAACATTACGATAGCTTCCCCGAGTTTTCAACTCGTCTTCCCCAACATGATTACCAGTTCCACATTTCAATGCAAAAACAAATCTCGTGCACGTGCCCTATTAACTATGGCCGAATTTGGTCGTCGCGACCATCGTCGTCGGCCACCCTAATGCTCTCGAACCCTAAACCAAACCCAGATCGAAGAAAAAGCACGCGCGCCAAAATTTGATCATCACGCACGAAAGTGCAGAACATAACATGACACAGAACCCCTCCCAACGCCGGCCATCGACGATGATGATCATCGCCATCTTCACCATAGTTCCATCTCGACCCCTAGCAGCTACTACCCTAACGCGGTCGAACTAGATCCATCATCCACGACAGAATGCCGCGACATTCAAGCCGAACTAAACTGTAAACCTAAACCCTAGTTTCTTCAATTCCTAACCATTTACTCAATTGAAAAATTATTTTGCATTTTTCCTATAATCTACAAACTATACATAAGCTTCGATCCAAGTTTCAAACCAAATTAATGAGTATATCATCTACAGTTCAAAAAATTCACAAAACGCTCAAATTCAAAATTCTCTTGATTTATCAAACTAAAAATCATGAAACTTGTATTAAAAATCATGATTTTTACCCACTAATTTATTCATGTAACCTAAATCATAAATCAAAATTGTTGATTTATCATGTATAACAGTATTTCACCGTTTTTCTTATTTTAAAACTTATTTGCTAAAGTTAAGATCCTAAAGTTATTTTAAAAGCCATCATCTTCCTCAAACGAACAACTTTTATTTAAATTTCGAAATCAAATATTGATTTCATTTATTTGAATTGAATATTTTCTTTTACAGTAAAATTTACAGAGAAAACTCTTGCATGTATATGAACAGATAAGCTCACCATCATAAACATACCGATTCATATAAATTACAATTACAATTCATATATAAATTAAGTTTTAAAACAAAGCTTTAAATTACAATTCATTCATATATAAATTATCAACAGATTAAATTAAATTTCAAAAGAACATCAAATTATAACATATACATACATATATATTACAAATTTTGAAAATTCATCTTTATTTAAAATAAAAAATCTTCTATTCACAATATATATCAAATATATATTATAAATAGAAATAAAATTTTATTAGCTTTGAAAAATAAATCTTATCAATTCTTAAATTGTTAAACAGGTATTGATCAAAATTACCAGATTATATATTTATTAACCTTTAGAAGATTAAATTACCAAATTTAAATTAAAATTATAAAGAAAATTATCAAATCAATTTAATTATTAATACAGATTATTAAATTGATATTGCCCAAAATTACGGGTCGTTACAAATGGTTTGGATGGTATGGCTATGAATGGAATATGGATTTCGAATTATGGATTTAAAGCTAGTCAAAACACGTCTTCCTATCGCAAGGCTTGGTTTGGGGGGGGGGGGGGGGCAAATGGTACCCCGCCTTTTGGTCAAGGCTAGGATATCAATAACTCGGTTAAAAAGAATGGATATCAAGATTGAAAACGAGGCTATGCTAGATACCGTCAAAATTGGACTAAGATCCAATTAAGGTGGGATTGATTGGGAATAATGAGCAAAGCTAGGAAAAGCTGCATTTCAAAGTTCAGGTCAAATGGAGTTTGTATGCTCAAGATATGGATGGATCAATATTCATGGGAAATCAGTTCATGTAGATATGATTTGTATCGATCAACATGGGCTCGGTTATTTACTTCGGATTGATGCTTTTGTATCGATCATCATGGGTATGGATATGGAAATTATACTTTGCTTCGGATCGATCACAGTACGTATCGATCCAAGTCAGGGATCGATACGAAGAAGAGAGTGGGAGATGGGCACAAAGGGCAGCATTTGTTGGATATGTAGGCACACTTCATATCGATCGTGTTCGTATCAATTGATATGATGCGGTCAAGATGGAATCCAAATCAGAGGATCGATACGAACAGCATGGACACTTAAGATCGATACGAAGAGGGGATGGACGCAATGGGCAGCAAGCGTTCAGGGATCGATACACTACGATGAACACGAGGCAATGGAATGTGATGGATACGAAGCATTGATGGATACAAAGCTACCAACCTACATTGAGAAATACAAATTTGGATCGATCATAACTCTTATTCTACAAGTCTAAATGCTATGAAATTTTCACAGGAGCTTGCTTATTCACTCGAGAATGTCCATGATCGATCTCAGCTTCATTGGATTATTTTTGGATCGTTACGAATTATACTTAGATCGATCAAGATCGATCCTAAACGACTCCAGATCGATCTGGTGGGCCCATCTACGCATGAGAAGGGGTATTCTAGGTTTTGGAGTAGATATTTTCAGATCTGCACCTGTAAATAGCAGCTTTATGGCAACTAAAAAGGGATCTTCTTCTGCTTTTCTAGGCGAAACTCTGCCATTTTGTTTACCGATTTCAAAGGCTTATAACTGTAATCTCAATATAAAAGGAATAAAAGGATCAATTCAAAGTAAACATAGGCTTGAAATTACCGAATCACTATAAATCTCACGTCTTTTCCATTTTCTATCATTTTAATTTGGTCATTTCTTCATTTTTATTCTCTACATTATCTAGATCCGAGATCTGTGTTAGGATATTGAGGATTTTGTGTAAATACTTGCACTTTCACTAATTCTGGGATTTGTGACCTATTTTGGTGCAAACATACTTCTATCATCGTTAGCCACAAAGATCCACTTTTCACTTGAGAGTTTTGGAGAATCATCAGAAGGCATTAGGCATCGATGAAACATTCCCTACTCTGAGACTCGAAGATGAATGGTGATGATGTTGTAGTCATCACCAGAATTGTCTTCTAGTGATGTAAGTGAGTTTAGTGTATTTAAATACAGACAAGAAAATAGAGAAGCTAAATATTTTTATTACTTCAAAATTTTCTTCATATTCATTACATACAGTTTTTTTCAAATTAATCCTAAAATCATGCCCAGGCATAGTCAAAGAAAAATAGAAAATAACATAGTAGAGAGTCAGATCAACATATGATGATACCGCTTGAACTCCTTTTAACATAAGAAACAACATCTTTCTTTGTTAACAAGCCTCTTGCTCCATCTTTGTTCTATGTACTGCGTTTTAAACCCGACAAATCCCGTAAACTCAAACTATCTAAATGAGTACCCATGATTTTATGGGAAAAACAATAATAAAAACATGGGCCGAACATATTATCTGGTCTTAATAATACTTACCCAAAACAAACATATAGTGAGACCATACCTATTGCGCGAAATAGGTTTTCCCCTCACTATCACCAACATCATAGGTGAAACAATCATAGTTAATAACCTATTTAGTTCCCATTTACTACTACACTTTATGCATTCTATGGTTCGCATCTACTACTGCGCCCCGGGCGTAGTCCCCACTAAGCACCCATTTTAGGTTTGTCTTTTACCTAATACCGCCTAGAATCATCCCACTGCAACATCCTTTTAATTCATTCATTAAATTTAAACTGCATAGACTTAGCCCCCTTCAATATCCATTAAGTTCATTCACTAAGTTTGAATGGCATAAACTCAACCCTCTGTAGTTTAAATTATTTTTGTGTTAAGCTCTGGACCACGAAGAAACAACCACATATAAACCCTATAGGTTTATCTACTTGAATCCTAGACTACCACGAAACAACCCTCCTGCAGTCCCAAAACATTTATTTAATTTGAAACTGCATAGATTCAACGCATCGCGGTCTCTTAGAAGTTGATTGTCAATCCACATGTTCCAAAGGTGTGCATTCAAATGAGCATCCCTACTCAGCTTCAATAGCCCTTCCAACCCTATCTCTAGCATAGGAGTTCTTTCCCTCATTATCGCTAGGCTCTCCCTGAGTCCTACTTAATTGTCTCATATTAAGCTTCATTCACACTTTTCCATGGCGTTGTACCATCCTGCCTCAACCTGTTAGCATAGTACACTCTTTATCTATTAAGCGAATGCTTCCAAATTATGATGCAATATCTCTTTTACATATGGTAGCACAGTTCAGTCTCTTCCAACTTTACATTTTTGCAGTGCAACATGTCTTCTACATATTGCAGCGCAGATCTACTTTCCTCTGATAGTCCTTGAATTCCCTTGGCAATTCACTACCCCATCCCTGTATGTGTAGTTCTCTTATGAAATGTTAGGCCACCTTCTCAGCTCTATACTAGAAAAAACTCTGACAACATCGCTACTTGATACGTCACGATTTCACTTTATATTATTGACAATGTCCTTTATTTTCTTTTCCGCTTTTGATATGGATCTTGTTCCCTATTTATCTAACACTTGTCTCATCATATAACTATAAATTCAAAAAAAAATTAGATAACTGTTAAAATATGCCCTATTCTTTACTTAGATTTTTAAAGGTGTTTACCCTACTTATTTTCTAGGCATTCTCCTACAATAGTCCATAATAAATTATTCTAACATAGGAAACTTTTCAAACCAAAAGTCCATTTCTAGAATAACGATTAAAACATCATATAAAAATTTCGTAGCTTTCAGAAATCATTAAGGAATATATATCTAAACATGCCAGATCATCTATTTTTCGCAAAACATTCATTAAACATTTCGTTGTTAATGAATATCCTTATGAAACTCCATCATATATAAATGTATAAAAAATCATACCAAAACCAAATGATTGGCTACGGTAAAATAGTTCCAGTATTACTATCTTGGATCTTTGAAATATCTTGCTTTAGTCTTCTTAATCCCTCCTTAGCTTATGTTTTATTATCTTCTCTTTATTTTCTCCTTTTAGGCTACCACCATAATATTTCTATCAAGTCCTTGTTTTATTTTTAGTGGAATAAAATGAATGAATGGAAAAGGTAATGCTTATTGTCCTATAATAATTTGGGCTTGGGCCCTCATGCTCTTTTTCATTAATTCATTACCCATTTCCTTCTTATTTAGCTTATCTTGGCCCTTTAATTAATTAATTAATTAATTAATTAATTAAATTAATCAATAATTGTGAGTTGTTACAATCTTTTCCCCTTAAAGGAATTTTGCCTCAGAAGTTCAACTAAGGCATGGTAGTGATTACCAATCTACCCATGCTTACCCTTAAGCATGAACCCATAGATTCACAATTCACAAAATGTACTGTTATCTACTAATACGATAATCAACCATAATATTCATACATATATATGGTCCACAACAATATAATTCAACACTTAGTCATACGTTAGTCTGAAATGAAAAACTCTGGATAAGTCCTCTTAACCTTATCCTTTTTTCCCCATGTGCAATCTTCTAAGTCTACACTCTACTGGACACATACTAGCTTCACCACCTTGTTTTGAACTCGCTTCTCATCCTGATCCACTACCTAAATTGGTCTACACATGCATGTCAAATTCGTCTCCATGACCAGATTTCTATTGCCCTTGGATTACCACTGCGTCCGGATCTCTAATGCATTTCCGTAGATGGGAAACGTGAAATAAATTATGAATCCTTGCAAAAGTGCTAGATAGTCCCATCTTATAAACCACCTTCCTAATCCTTTTTACGATCGGAAACGATCATATATATCTAGATGCTAACTTCCCAGCCTTCCCAAAATGCATCACATCTTTCTACGAAGAAACCTTCATGAACACCTAATCACCTAATGCGAATTCTAGTTCACCCTCTTAGTGTCGCCATAACCCTTTTTCCAAGACTGTGCTGGCATCATCCTAGATCGGATCGACTCCATTTTCTCTGTAGAATTCTTAACAACTTCTTGGCCCAACAGGACCATATCCTCTGCCTTCAACCAACATGCTAGATTTACATGGTTCCATACAACGCCTCAAATGGGGCCTTCCTAATACTTCTCTGGTAGCCGATGTTGCATGAAAACTCTACCAAATGTGTATAATCCTTCCAAGATCCGCCGAAGTGTAAAATGCAAGCTCTCAGCAAGTCTTTAAGGACCTTATTAACCCTCTTGGTTTTCCAATCTGTCTGTGGATGGTATGCAATACTCATGCGCAACTATGTACCCAATATCTTTTGCAACTACGCCAAAACTCATTGTGAACAAAAAATCTCGATCACTAATGATAGTGGTATGTACCTCGTTCAATCTCATTACCATCTTCACATACATACATACATACATACATACATACATACATACATACATACATACATACATACATACATACATACATACATACATATATATCTTTTGACCTTCACACAGTCCTTGTGGCCTTCACTGGAATAAAATGGGCACACTTAGTTAGTTTATCAACTATGACCCATATGCTTTCATTCCTGCCCTTGACCTTGGTAACCTATTTATGACGTCCATAGATGCCGAGTCCCATTTCCAAACTAGAACCAATAAGGCTATAGAGACCCACTAGGCATCTGATGTTCAGCCTTTACTTGTTGGCATGCAATACTTCCCATATCTTTGTTCATTCCTTTCCAGAAGAAACTTCTCTTCAAATCTTGATACATCTTAGTACCTTCAGGGTGAACTTTGAACGATGACATTCATCCAATAATTCCTTCCGTGATCTTCTATACTCAGAACATACAACCTTTCATTCTTCAGCAGTCTTCGTTTTCTATCAACACTTAACCCTTACTACCTCGATTACCGAGTCTAAGTCCTTTAATATTTCGATGTAGAGCTTGTCTCCCTTCTTCAATTTAGTAATCCTTTCTGCCAGCGTAGTCCTTACTTCCAAGCATGACAGTATCAAAGAATTATTGCTCGAACCTACACTAGACCGGAACTACAATATTACATGTCAGACAATGTTACCAAGACTGTCTATTCTTTTATTCTAGCCAAAACACAACTATGTTGTCTTTGGCTCAAGGCATCAACTATTTTATTCCCTTTCTCTAGGGTATACTATATCCCAAAATCATAGGATGCTAGAAACTCTAACTACCACTGCTGCTTCATGTTCGTATCCTTATGAATATCTCAAGGAGTAATAGTCAGTATACAACTTAATTTTTCTCCTAAAGGATAATGTTTCCATACGTTCAATACGAAGACAATGTCTGCTAGCTCCAAATCATGAGTTAGATATCAAAATTCATGGGGTCGCAACTGTGTAGATGCAAATGCAATTTGCTTTCCCTTCTACGTCAATATTGCTCCTAACCTTGAGCCTGATGTGTCAATATTCAAAATCATATCATCGTTCCCTTTAGGTATCACTAACACAGGGGCATTCGTTAGATGAAGCTTCAACTCCTGAAATGACGTATCATACTCCTGTGTCCAAAAAAACTTATCATTTTTTCGAGTCGATTTCGTCATTGGCACAACTACAGGAGAGAAGTCTTTAATGAATATTCGGTAGTAGCTAGCCAACCCTAAGAAACTTTGCATTTTAGTCACAGTCTCAAGTTTTTCCCAACCATTTACTATGTCTACCTTTGAAGGATTTCCTGCTGACCATTCTTTCGAAACCGCATAGCCTTGGAACTTCACTTCCCTTCTCCAAAAATGAAATTTAGAAAATTTCGAGTTCAACTTGTGTTGTCTCAATGTCTCCAGCACAAGTCTCAAGTGAACTACGTGCTCCTCCTCATCCTTCGAGTATTCCAAAATGCCATCTATGAAAACCAACACATATCTATCCAACTTGTCTTGGAAAATTCTATTCAACAAATCTACAAGGAACATATGTGCATTGGTTAGTTCAAATGGCATTAATAGCCACTCATATGAACCGTACTTCGTTCTAAATACAGTCAAAGGAATGCTTTCCTCTACAACTCTCAGCTGATGGAATCCTAAATCCAAGGCTAGCTATGGAAACACTTTAGCTCCCTTCAACTGATCAATTAAATCATCAATTCTTGGCAATGGATACCTATTCTTTATCGTTCTTTCGTTAAACTTTCGATAGTCTATGCATAGTCTTTTATCGGACTTGTTTATGAATACTGCCGTAGTTCCTTAAGGTGAGCTACTCGACCTTATGAAGCATTTGCCTTCTAGTTCTTCCAACTGCTTCCTCAACTCCTCAATGTCCTTTGGAGGCTATCTACTTGGGGGTGGACTGAATGGTTCGGTTCCTAGTTACACTTTATACAAAACTCTATTGCCCTAGGGGTGGGAACCCCAAAACCGGTTCGAACACATCAGCAAAGTGCTGCACCACTTGTACTGCTCCTAGTTCTTCCTTCTACGAGGATAAAGAAAACAAAACACCTTTGCTTTTAGTTCTACTCCTGTGAAGCTATAAATACTCTCTCATTTCGATCTGATGACTCAAAGTTGATATTCTATCGGCACAGTTTATTCTAGCACAGTAATGCTCCAACCAATCCATACGTAAAATAAGTACAAAGCCTACGAAGTCAAACATGTAGGGATCACATAAAAACTTAAACCCACCTAACTCAATCTCTAAGTTTATGCATCTTACTTCGAGAGTAGCATTTCATCACATTAGATTTACTACTCATATGGAAATGACTAAATAGGTAATCCCTAACCCCAGTCCATCAACAAAGCCTTTAGCTATCAATGAGTGTGTGGCACCAGTATCAAATACTACTCTAACCAAATTACAAAAAATCAAAGCCATATCCTATAAGACGTTTCCCTTGCCTTTCTCTTCAGTAGATAGTCCTTCACTTGGTCCCTCCAAGGCTTAAACTTATGCTTTAAGCTTTAGGCAGTCTCTCTTCAGATATCTCAAATATATATTTATTTGATGTTCTGTGATGTGATTTGCATTTAGTAGTTGTATTTTATTCTGATAGATCTATTAGCCACCTATAGTTTTGTATTAACCATTTATTGGATACGTCGATCCACTCGAGTTAGAAAACATTTTTAGAACATTTATCGACGTATTCTGTAGATTTTTAAGATAAGGCTATAGATGGTCGCTCCTAACCAGTCATATTTCTGCATTAGCAGATAATATTACCCTGTAATACTCTTTGTTAATGTGGGTCTTGGGGTGGGGCGTCACATCTAGGCTTGAAGCGCTTCACCCTTGTAAGTATCATTGGCATTGGACACTTTGTTGCATAGTGTCTTTTTATCCATAGCTATAACAAGTATCCTCTGCTGTAGCAATCTCTCCACCTTTCGCCTTTGCCACTCCCTTCTCACCTTCAATATATGAGGTAAACTTTTTCTTCTACTCTGATTTGGGCCTTTTTTCTACTCCTAGTACATCCCATCATACCTTTTACCATGTCAACTACAAATTCAAAAGGAGATGCTAAGTAAGTCATGACCTTACGGTCGATACCCTGCTTTAAATCCCTAATGAACTTCACATTCTTCTTCATTGGAGTACTAATGATCTCCCTTTCGTATTAGCCAAAGAGTTAAACTTCTGGATGTACTCCTTAACTATGAGGTCACCCTGTTTAAGATCAAAAAACTCCCGTTGTAGCACGCTCTGCCGGGTTATTTTTCTTTTCAGCTAATGGATCTTGTTTCCTATTTATCTAACACTTGTCTTACCGTATAATTATAAACTACTAGCAACTGTGCAATTCCCTTTTCCCAGTGCAGTTCCTTCTTATATTAGCTTATTTTCTTCGTAGGATACTATATTAAAATTCTATAAAATTCATGAATAACTATTCTAGTATGCTCTATTCTTTATTTACATTTTACAAGTATTTTCCTCATTTATTTTCTAGGCATTCTCCTTGAATAGTTCACAATAATTATAACATAGGAAACCTTTCAAACCAAAAACCCATTTCTAAAATCATGGTTAGAACATCATATAAAATTTTAGTAGCATTTAGAAATCATTAGACTATGGAAAACATCTAAACATCCCACATTCACTACTAGAATTTTGTACATAGACGTCACATCTCTTACATTAGGTAGAAAAATGAATGATCTTAAAAATAAACCTAACATCGTTATTTTCATTATCGATGTTATATAAAACACAAACATCACACTGATTTTCAGGGCGATGTTAAAAAATCTTTTTATTATCTTTACAACATCATTCTTTTACATTGATTTTCAGGGCGATGTTAAAATGTAAATTCCAAATTTGTAAAAAAAAGGGAAAACTAAGTGCAAATATTTTGATAGAAAAATTGGAATGCACCAAATGTAACATCCTTCCAAAAAATGACTTGCTTTCGAAACCTGCATAAATCAACCCAATCACGTCTAACTAGTCCCAAATCCCCCCCCTCATGTCCATTTGAGTTCAATATCCTGTTCCCCTAAGCTTCGTCATATCCTTCAATTCTCCGGATCTGAGGTCGTGGTAGAATTATAATTTTTTTAGGTGGCATTATCTTCTTTTTTTATAAACTGGTCATTTTTTCTCACAATTGTTATTCACAATCTGCATCATTAAGAACCCTCCAACTAGCTTCAGCCACGTTATCCAAAAATCACATAGTTTCCATAAATTGTTTTCCCAAAAATCACCCAACTCCCTCCAAAATTATTTCCCTTCCCTTTGAATCGTCCCTTGATTTTTCCTTAACTTTTATTCAACATAGAATATATAATATCTTTCTTCTTAAAATATTCTCCATCTTCTAAAATCAAAATCCAGCCTTCTCAAAATTTTCGCCCAAAAGAAAAATCATCATCCCAAAATGGAAATCTAAAAATTCTTTGTCGAAAGTAGTCCCAAGCTTAAGGTCAAGATGTTCGAGTTTGTGCTATTGCCGAGGTGAAGTCATTGATAAAATGAAAGTCTAGTCACAAGTTTGATGTTCGGTTCAGTCAATTTTGGTCAATTGCTTGACTCAAGTGATTCAATGTTTGGGTGAATGTAATCGGGAAGTCTTGATTGGTTGTTTGGTGATCGGTTTGTTGGAGGTGAGGTTCTTGATTTTGTGATTCACGATTGGTTGATTTGAGGTGTTTGGTTTGGGTAAGGTCGATCTATGGACTATGGTTTGAGGTATGGTAGGTCGAAGATGTTGAGCCATTTTCAGGCGGTGGAGTTGATGTTCAAAATGGTATAGTTGGGTGGAATTATGGTAGTAAAAGTGGTTGTATTTTTATGAGTTGCGAGAGTGGAGGGCTTGCAGGAAAACGAGTGTGAGGAGGAAGTTTTTGTAGGATTTATGGTATTTGGGTTGTTGGGTGGTCTAGGAGGATGATGGGTTGAATATAGGAGCTTTGTGGGTTTCTTTGGTTGAGGTTGATGATAAGAGAGACTACCGTGGTAGTAGTCAAGGTGATTGAGGGGATTTAAGATTGATTTGAGTTTTGGTGAAGTGGTGGTGCGATTTGGATAGGAAGGTGGATTTTTTGTTTGTATTCTATTAAGGGGATGGAAGTGATGTTATTAACAATGGATGGAGGGTGATTGGTGAATTTGATCTAAGGAGATGTTGACTGGTTGTTTAAATTTGGTTTTGGTGAAGTATTATGGAATTGTTACTGCTGTTTGGACAGTGAATGACTAGATATTTTAGGCAGTTTTGGTGATTGGATGGTAGGTGATGGTGTATGTTTTGCTGAGTAACTAAGATGGATGGGATGATGAAGTGCTGTAGTTTTAAGTAGGAGGCTGTATTCGTGGAGGAAGTATTGATTCACCGTGACCGAGGAGTGGGTGTCGGTGTTGATGTGCAGTCAGGTGTAGGTTTGCTTGGTGGTTGGAGTTGTGTACATGTCTTGAGTATAAATGAGCATGTATTGGTGTTGTAGTGTATGTTGTAGAAACAAATAAGTGGAGTGTTTGTAAGCAAGAAGGAGTCATAAGCAAACATTATGTGGCTTGTGTGTATATAGTAGCGATCACCTAGTGTTTGTGGAAATGGTTGTAAAGGCATGGTATGTGTAGAGATGAAATTGGGTACAGGGACCATCTCCAGTACATGATTTTCTACTATAAGGACGTGAACTGATCACATGATGTGCTATTATAGTGTGTTTGATGTTCATAAATTGGGAGAAATGTGTGCGTTTGATGTTTATGAATATGAGGTGTAGTCTATGAGTATGAACATTTAACATTATGTAATATGTATTATATTTGTACTATGAAATATTATGTGTTTATGCTATTATTTGTTGTATATATATATCCGTCTTTAACATTTTTGAGTATTATATAATGTGCTTAAAATAAACTACCATCACAAATTATAATTATAAAATAGATTGTAATTAAAACAAACCGATGTTTATGATATTCAATAACGTCGTGTCTTACAGAATAATCGATGTGTAGCTAAACCGATTTACATTGCTAATAAGTTAAAACTGTTTTCGAATGTACATATAGACATTGGCTGTAAGTCGATGTCTAAACTTTGGCTATTTTTAACATTAGCTACTAATACATAGGTACATTTTTTCATAGACATTGGTCCTGGCCCGATGTCTATGAACAAAATTCTGATAACGAATATTCATCTATTTTTTCCAAAACATTCATTAAAAATTTAACTTATTAATGAAAATCCACCATGTATGAAAATGTAC
Source organism: Allium cepa (assembly GCA_030765085.1). Taxonomy (NCBI): domain Eukaryota; kingdom Viridiplantae; phylum Streptophyta; class Magnoliopsida; order Asparagales; family Amaryllidaceae; genus Allium; species Allium cepa. Next base: position 861,107,093 of record CM060940.1, read on the forward strand.
AAAAACATATCGAAACTAAATAACTGCGTATGGTAAAAATAAGTTCAGTATTTCTCACCTAGATCTTTGAAACATCTTGCTTTAGTCTTCTTAATCCCTCCTTTGATTGTGTTTCTTTAACTTCTCTTTATTTTCTCTTTTTACGCTACCACCATTAATGTTTCTCTCAAGCTCTTTATTTTCTCTTTTTGCGCTGCCACCATTAATGTTTCTCCTTATTTACTCTTTTTACGCTGCCACCATTAATGTTTCTCTCAAGCTCTTATTATTGCCCCACAATAATTTAGGCTTGAGCTCTCATACTCTTTTTCTTTAATTCATTGCCTCTTTTCTTCTTTTTTAACTAATTTTAGCCCTTTAATTAATTAATTAGGTTAATCAATAATTACGAGTTGTTACAATTAATTGGGTTTGAGTACCGCTTATCACCTGTAGATAGAGGACCGATGGAGAGGGTGAATTGGGTGTTAGAGGACTTACTTAGGATGTGACTTAGATTTTGAAGGCTCATGGGCGGATCACTTGCCACTAGTGGAGTTTACTTATAATAACAACTATTAGGCAAGTATTGGGATGGCACTGTTTGAGGCGTTATACGAGAGTCCGTGTACATCATCGTCTTATTGGCGTGACACTATAGATAGGATATTCTTTAATCGAATATGGTGAAGGAGACATCAAAGAAGGTAGAATTGATCAGTTGAAGGATGGAGAATGCAAAAAATGGATGGAAATCTTATGCTGACTGAAGATGCATAGATTAGGAGTTCGTAGTGGGCGATATGGTATTTGTAAGGGTTTCATCTCTTAGGCATGTCATGAGATTTGGTAGTTTGGAAAAGTTAGCACTAAGGTCTGTAGGGTCTTTTCTGATCACAAGTAGAGTAGGGAAGTTAGCTTATAAAGTAAAGCTTCCTGAGAAATTCGTGGGAGTGCACCATTTCTTTCATTTATCACGCTTGCGAAAGTATCTACATGATACAATAGCTATAGTCAATCCAAGTCAAGTAGAGGAGATGGAAGTAGAAAGAGAGTTACTTGTTCACTGTATACCCAGTATTATTCTTGAACATGGAAGAAAGTGACTCCACAATAAAGTTATCAAGCTTGTTAAGGTCCGGTGGCGATGGGGGGACGATCTAGCAGAGAGTATATGGGAGTTTGAGGAGAAGACCCGAGCTACCCATCCAGAACTCTTTTCTGATGCGTTTCCATTTTTGTTAAATAAGTGTAAATAACAAATGTGTTTAGGTTCTAGCTTGGCATACCGTATAGGTATGGATAATTGGATGCTAGGAATGGCCGCGAACTTGTCGTTAAGACATGTGTTGGATGGTGTTTGCTAATGGATATGTTTATTAAATTGATCTTTGCATACTTAGGCAAATATATTTCTGGGTTAGCATACACTAATGCCATCACCTATCTTATTTTACTAATTTATATGCATATGGTTATTGCATATGGATTGAAGGGTTATGCATACATATAAAATTGCCAGTTTATTCACATAAGATGTTTCATACATTTTAGATACATGGCATGAGTAAGTGCATTTAGGAGGTTAATTAGATCAAGAGTACGCTTAATTTTCCCCTAAATATTGGTTTATATGCATTCCATGCCTATATGTACATATTTCATTAGAATTTGAAACAAGGACAATGATTTCCAATGGTTGATAGTTGAGTATATGGGTGTACGTATTAACTTCCATATGTATGAGTTGCATTTTTCCTTCATTGGAGATTTCTGGGATGAAATCCTTTTAGAGGAGAATGTAACACCTAGCAAAATTAACCGAAAATCTAATTAAAAAAATTAAAATAAATATAACAAGGGTAAAAATGAAATATTCACAGATGTTGAATCTGGCTACGAAAATTGCAACTTCCATAGCAATTTTCTAGACAATTTCATGTATAATGTTTTGAAATTAGAGCTAGTATGAAATAGTTATTAATGTTCAAATGTTTGAATTCAAAAATAATTAGAATATATATATATATATATATATATATATATATATATGTATGTATGTATGTATGTGTGTGGAAAATAATTAACAAATGTGAATGTTAAAATTAATTAACAATTATAACTCAACCGGTCGACGCCATGGTGGTGGTTGGTCGATACGTAGCAATCAACCGCCCCGAACCAAGCGGCCGATCGTTGGGTACATTTCGACCGGGGTCATTAGGCCAAACGATCCAAATTTAAAAATATTAAGTCAATGGTCGGTATTCATTCATGCTGCTATAAATAGAACGTTAATCTTGAATCCTAAACCCTAATAATCACAAGTACGTCCAAATTCTTTCTCTCCTCCAAATCTCTATCTCCTCTACAAAAGTTTATCAAATAAAAATTAAAACAAGTAGAAGATGAAAATCAAGCAAGAAGGAGACATGGACAAGTAGAAGAAATGGCGATTCAACACAAATCAAAGAGGGAAAAGTGAATAATAGGCAAATGGGTTCATAACTTATATGATGATCTATATGCAATTAAGTTTATTTATATTCTATTTGATGTAGAATTAGTTTATATCAAATTAGAAATATTATTTATCTAGTTATTGAAACAGATTGGAAATTGAATAAGAATTTAACCTATTTGAATATGATTCCTTTCTAATCCAAATCTGGATAAAGTAAATCTATCAGATAAAATTTAGTTTAGGTTAAATACACTTTTGTTGCTGAATTAAATATAGACTGATATATCAACTCTGTTAATTCTAAACCTGAATTAGTTTGTTTTGATATCAAACATGCTTATGAAATTTTTAGAACTTGAAATTGAAAATATGGGAAACTGTAGATTAACAAATAGAAGTTTATGGAAATTAATAGAGAAAGATTAATAGAGAAACGGAGAACAATAATTAAAATCCATGGTAATCAGACTCCGATCGATCGACAAGCTCACTAAAGTCGGTCGATAGCAAGCGGTCAACCGCTCCAATAGCCAGCAGTTGACCAGTTAACGGATTTTAGTAGTGGATTGAACCTCGGACTATGGTTCAAGTTTACAGTATATATATATATACACATACATATTAACAGAAATTAGTTCCCTAAGTTGATGATTCTTTGGTGATATGGGACTGGTAAAGTAGTGTACGCTGACAATTAGGCCTAGACACTATTTACTTGATATAGTTGATATTCGACAAGGGTGATTCACTCACAAATTGCACTCATAGAAAGTTCTATGGTGTATGCGAAACACCGACGAGGATGCACGGAGAAGTGTATATCCCAACAGTAATGAGAGATTCCTAGGTACAAGTCATGGTATTGTTGTTAGAGACCCGACGTTGTGTAATAAGTGGCATTATGATATAATTGAGACTTGACACAGATGTAGTGAACCCTAAGGCATTCTTGGCATGCATCGACATTGCGTTCTCCTCCTTAATACATAAAAATGATACATGTAGTCGTAGTTTGGGAATGTAGTTCCAAGGTTGATATTGTAGGTGATGCTATGTTGGAATAGTTCTAGTAGTTATTGGCCGATCCACTGTTGTTTTGAGGTTCGATTAGTTGTTCAACCCTAACAATAAACCATCAGAAGATGTTATTGTAGGCGTATTTAGAATTATATCCCTTAGATAAATCAAACTAACCTTAGTTGTGATTCACAGATACAAGTAGGATACCATAGGTCACATGATTATAAATGAATTCAATTGCATGTGATCACTATATATTAATGATGTAACTCATCCACCAGACTTTTTTCCAACGCACTCCTTTCCTTTTTCCCTACCGTAGTCGGACAGAGAAATAGGTGACATGCCTAGGGATTAGTATATGGAGATGTGAGCTTGGTGTTGGAGTTGCTTATTATTTTCATTACTCCCCATGTAACTATTTATCATACTTAGTACTTATTAAACTATATATTGCATTTCCGTAAACTCTGGATTATGACTACGTATGTTTTAAGACTGTGTTTTTTGGGATATTTTCGAAGATGATTATTTTCTATATTTATATTTGATCGCCTTTCGTTGTGAGATACGAATGCGTAAAATGCCCTAAATTTTATCCATATATTCTTAGTCTCTGTAATGTTTAATAACCCGATAGCTCATACTTTTTAGCACCAATGCGAGTCCCAAAATCATCCTAGAATTTGGATCCGTGTATTGGAAGGTGTAAGTTGTCACATGTAAGGCAGTCGAGGGGATTTAGAATAAAATTAGGTAATGCCCTAAAGACTTCAATCACTATTGGCTTTCCGTACATAAGTTCTCTTATCCAGCTATTTCATCACATCTAGGCCTCTTCCATCCAAGCGACGAAAGTTCCTTCTATATCTTTCATAGATATTCCTTGTTGGACTCCAACTCCGGCTTTAGCAAAGGCTCTTCAATTTTTTAAAGAAATTGATTCAGATCTAAGGCAAACCTTTTATTTCCTTACCAATGCTCGCATGCGTCATTTTTAGCTTGTTTATAATAGTAGGAGCATTCAACCAATCCCACTTCCTCCTAGGGCGGTTCGAGCTGCTCATGGGTCTTCAGCTCCTCATAGAGTTTACGTGGAAATCGAGGAGGATCTCAGCTCTAATAGAAAATGATAGGAGAAGAAGGGAATAGAGGATGATGTAGATCTCTAGGAGACAAGGAGATGAAGGAAAATAGAATATAGATGCGGAGGCGGTAGGAGGAGAAGAAAATATAGGCGATGAACGTGCAAAAGGAGAGGGAGAAGGAGGCGAAGGAGAAGAAGATGAGGATGGGGATGCCAATGGAAATGAGTCACTCGTGGAGACATGTCCTGAAGGCACCGAGGTCACCTCACCCACCAAGTTGAAATGAATCATTATCGAGACTTCCCAATGCATGCTGTAAGTTGACTCTATAAGCACCAAGTCATTGAGGTAAGTCGACTCCATAAGCAAGGCTCCCTATCTTCTCTAATATTGGAAAAGGATAAAAAAATCTCGATGCTAAATTCTCTCTACTATCGAACTGAATGACATTCTTCAATGGAGAGATCTTGACAAATACCATGTCGTTGATTGTGAACTCTAAACCACGACGTCTTTTATCAGCATAGCTTTTCTGTCTATCTTAGGCAACTTTCTTATGTTATCGAATGATCTCAATCTTCTCCTATGTTTCTCTAACCATATCTAGCCCAAGTACTAATTTCTCACATGCTTCCTACCAACATGAAGGAGCATAGCACGGTCAGCCATATAATGCCTCAAATGGTGCTATACTGATGCTAGATTGATAAATTTTGTTGTATGCAAATTCTAGTATGCAAGCACGCAAGATATCCTCTAAGATATGATTCACTTTCTTAATTTGGCCATCAGTTTAAGGGTGATAAGCTGTGCTAAGATGCATCTATGTCCTCAGTGCCTCTTGTAAGATCTTCCGAAACCTACTAGTGAACAATTGGTCTTGGTCACTCATAAATCACAATGCTCTTTGATACACCATGGAATTGTACTATCCATTTCACATACAGTTCTGCCAGCTCAGCTACCGCTCTCCTTAACTTGATGGGTGTAAATCCGGTGCTCTTAGTCAATCGGTCGAATATGACTCAAATGTTGTCATACCCTACTCGAGTCCTTGGCAGTCCATCAATGAAATCTATCAATACTTATTCCAATATTCACTCGAGAAATTCTAGCGGTTGCATCAAACCACTAGATTTCTTCCGCTCTGCCTTCACTAACTCGAAATTCGTGCACATCAGATGAACGTCTTTCTTCATCCCTTCTCAATAAAAGGTTTGCATCATATCATGGTACATCTTATTACCGCTAGTATGTATAGTCACTCTTGAATGGTGGCACTCTATGAGCACCTCGTCCTTCAACCCATTGACATCACGAACAAACAAACTCCTATCCTTACGGAGCCAACCATCTCAGTCGAGTTTGTACTACATATCCTTGACTCTACTCCAGTTTCAGTCATAGCAACGATCTCAGCTAATTTGGCATTTCGCCTCTGACTAGTACCAAATTGCTCAATCAGAGTATATCTGATAGTGAAACTTGCCAATATCTCTGGCTCTTATTTTCATCTAGATTGGATATCATAACCAACAATATATTCTAACTGCATCCACTCTAGGAACATAGCTCCTAAACTGGCATGTCTCTTACTCAAGGCATCAGCAACTGCATTACTTGTACTTGGTGTATATGCAATATCAAAGTGACAGGCGGCTAGGAACTCTAACTATTACTACCGGCGAAGGTTAAGACCCTTCTGTGAAAAGAGACACTTCAATGATTTATGGTCAGTGAACAGCTCAAACCTCTCTCCTAAAAGATAATGCTTCCAAATCGTTAATGCAAACACAATCCCTACTAACTCTAAATCATGGGTCGGGTATCTCTTCTCACATGGCTTCAGTTGTCCACTAGCATATGCAACAATTTTTTCTTTTTGCATCAATACCGCACCCAGTCCAATATGGCAAGCATTAATGTATACCGTCATCTCCACATTCCCGCTTGAAATAGTCAATATTAGTGTACTTATCAACTTTTCTTTCATACTTACAAATGTATGTTCACTTCTCGTAACACAAGTAAAAGTATGATTCTTTTTCACGAAGTGAGGCATCGACGCTGTCACCTTAGAGAAGTCCTGGTTGAATTGTCTATAATATCCAAATGACCCCAAGAAACTTCTCACGTCGATTGGATTTTTTAGGTCTAGTCTAGTGTTGAGCTACTACGACTTTTTCCCGATCAACATTAATGTCCTACTTAGAAACACGTGGCGCAAGAATCACACTTTCTTTCTCTAGAAGTGACACTTAGAAAACTTCACCTTCAGTTGGTGTTTCCTCAGCACCTTAAGCACAATCCTCAATTGCGTCTTGTGTTTTTCCTCTATCTATAAATAGATCGGAATATTGTCGACAAGCAAAAGCATGAATTTATTCAGCTGAACCTTGAAGACATGGTTCATGAGATCATCAAAGTATTTCGATGCATTGGTTAGCCTGAATGGAATAACCAACCACTCATAGATACCAGATGGCATACGAAACACTATAGTCAATACACAATCCTTTACCACTCTCATCTGGTGAAATCCTGTCGCAATATCCAATTGAGAAAATACTCTAGTACCATGAAGCTGATCGAACAAGTCATCAATACATGGAACTGGGTACTTGTTCTTCTTCGTCACTTTATTCAGCTCATAGCAATCAATACATAATCTATAGGTGTCGTCCGCCTTTGCGAAAAATATTATTATGCTCCTCACTCAGATATATCTTGCGAATGAACTGTTTTCACAAAAGGTCACCCGCTTGCACCTCGTGCTCTCTCTGTTATCTAGGTGACATCCTTCTCAAAGGCATTACTATCAGTCTGGCATCTATCTTTGAATCAATATGGAACTCAATCTCTATGTGTAGCGGAAGTCCATTCACCTTCTAGAATATGTCCAGATACTCCTTGGCAATAAGCACGATGATAACTTGTCATGTGGGATGAATATAGAAATCTAACCATCACATCATCATATGGAAGGTTGCCAAACATTACCGTTTGTCCATCATCTACCCATGTCGTCACCAATGACTTCTCACAATCCACAATGACTACATATATATGAAGCCAGTTCATCCCCAGTATAATACCAAACCACACAAACCCAAAACATAGCAATCACAAGCAAAATAACATCCATGACTTGATAAGGCCAAACCATGACAAACCAAACACAGGCTAGTAGAGCCTCCAACAAGGTTCATCACAATCAAAGGCCGGTCAAAATATTTGGGTTCCAATCTTAACTTATCCACAAAATCACTAGATATGAAGGAATGTGAAGCCTTGGTATCAAATAAAAATCATATAGGAACATCAAAAATGGAAAGCATACCTTAAACAACGATGCCTTTCCTTTCACTTTCATTGATGGAGAATTTGACGAAGTCGGAACTGCATTGATAGCATATGCTTTCACTACCTGCTAATGCTTCAGTGGCTCTGGACCATCTTTATGAATGTGCCCAACCTTGTTGCAATTGGAGTATTTCATTATCTCGTATCCGCAGTTCCTGCTAAAGTGGCCTTTACCTCCGTAGTTATAAAAAGTAGGTCCACCTTTAAGCTTCTTCTTCTAAGCATCCTTGTTTTAGAACTGCTTCCTCTTATTATTCCACATCTTCTTGCCTCCCCACTCAACTGCGGCTTTGAATCTTCTTTTGAATAATAGCCTTTGGCTTTGGATAAAGACTCTCATGCCTCAAAGCCTTCTCGATTAGCATCTCAAAAGTCTAGTTAATGTGGCTCATAAGCTTCTCCACTAAGTGATCATCCAAGCCGATAAGGAACTTCTCATTCTTCTTCAATGAGTGTCAATGAAGGACATCACATATTTCGATAGAAACAACATATTCGGGGACCGTCATATCTCCCTGCATCAGTTCCATAAACTAACGGAACAAGACCGACTTCTGAACAACTGGGATAAACTTCTATGTAAAGCGGGTCATGATCCGATCGCAAGTAAACTGAACCTCGAGTGTAGCAATTTTCACAGCATTCCACCATTTCATCGCCCTTCTTTAAAGTTGACGTGAGACCAACCTCCCCTTCATAGAACCATTAAGTTCAAGATCATTAAATTTGAGCTCGCAAGTGTGAGACTGTTCTAAACTTCCATTGTCGACTTTGTTCCTTGGTACGGTTTTCCACCAAGACTAGTAAGCTCTTGTTTAGCTTAGCGAAGTCAGCTGTGGGCATCTGCAATAGACCGCCACCGTCAACATCATCATTCAAAGTGACTACTTGAGCATATTGCAGTATATTCCTCATCAGAGTATTGAATATGGTCTACGAATCTGGATTAGCAGCCCCTAAGCCGGCTCCTTCTTCGATGTAGAGACAAAGTTCCTAGTAGAATTCCTTGTTTGACGACTCATCGTTCAGTCTGTAATAAGGACGATCGGTCTCTTTAAATGGAATTCTATTTAAGTAGTACTCATGCGTAGTGCGACTTATATGCTATATATTATTAAAAACTAAAATATATAAAGCAAGTATGCCCTATCATATAAATACTCTCGATCTAGTCTAAGGAGAGAACTGCTACCCTATCTTTATTTGATCACAATGTTCCTTAGGTCAAACATCGCAACCTAAGATTTATTACCAAATGTGATGGCCGCCCTACACTGTCGACATCCAATATCTTTATTAATAGTTGGCTTGGAAGCGCAACCTTTTGGTTCGACCGTGAACTTCCCAAAATACCCATATATATACACACCTTTTTAAATATTAAATTGTTATTGCATACGATCTTCCCAATAAATTAGGAGATAAAATCTTCCTACAATTACTTTAGATGTATTCAAATGTAATTATAATTAGACTTCAAAGAATGAGTCAAATATATATGTCTGCATTTGAATAGGTAATGCAAGATCTTCCTAGATAAATCAACCAATCTATAAATCTTTATTCATAGTTGAAATAAAAACACAATCTTTTGGTCCGACTGTGAAATTTCAAAAATATCCTTACATGGAAACAAGATGTTATGAATTCAAATCTCACTGTGAATAAATATTGACATCAATTTTCAAATGGGAATTTTAAACATAAACAATGTTACAAGTTCAAATTCTATTTCAACAAAAAAATTACATTTTTCTATGTGTTTTTCAGTTTATTTTTATTAAACTACATAGGACTTTCAAATTTAATAAAGATCTTATATGCACTGCACGTGACAAAATATATATACTAACAGGCATACACACATATAATTGTTAGATGTAATCTTTTTTAATAATTGAAATAGAAGCGCAATCTTTTGGTCCGACCGTTAAGTTTCAAAAATTACACATGATTTCAATGCAAAATATGATTAAATATTTGTGCTTTTTTTAAATGTGTTAAAACATATGCAATTCGCAAAAAAAAAACTCACACACGAAGCGCTTGCCGTAACGCTTGTACCTATATAGTGCGCTGTAGCGGTGCTCGGACGATATGCGGCAATCATCAATGGTTGTAAAGTAAATAACATCACATAATATGTCATATCTCTCACAACGTATTGAAGAAAATATAATAATAAACATCTCAGATATAAAATAGATGAGACAACAAATAATTAAATGAATCACAACATTGGACTATACAGATCCATATAGTAAATATCATAAATGACAGAATTATACATCAAATAATAACTCATAAAACATGTCTCTAAATAGTAAGGTGCTAGCAAGCTCTAGAGTGTTGTAAAGTGGAATAGCAAAGGAGTACATATAATAATACGAGAGAAACCCTTCTACTCGCCACTAATCCAACTCCACGTGCTCACCAGATCTGATATCTCTAATCTACTCGTTTAAGAGTACCTAGAGTAATAAGAAGCAAAGCGTAAAACCCTGAGTCAGACAACAGTCTGGCATGAGTGGTACAAATTTCAAATACTATTAAATCAACATACTAGGAAAATGGTATGCAAAATCATACTCGACCTATCCCTACATCCAAAGAGTTAGCACATATAACAAATATACGCTACTATATGACAGTCATCGTGGATGTAATATACATTAAGGTAATAAGGATGTCTAGGTATCTAAATCGATAATATCTATGTCGTGTGACATCTCTAAGGTGATGAACAATAAAGCAAACATAGCATCCATCATCCATCTTGACATTCACTCACTCAGTGTGTTGGATATATGATACTCATATACTCCATCTCATCATCAAGGACTAATTAATGTTCTCGGCCACTCGATCCATCACGGTACAGAAAGGTTCTAATATCAACAAACTCTACTATATCATCACCATGCCTTACATCAACATACAATAGTATATAACCCTACCCAGGCCCTAACATCAATAGAATCTGGGGTATAGGCAGCCAGGTCCTACCATCAACGGACTCTGATCATATCCTTATATGCCCTTAGCTCATGAGTATGCCCCATCATCTCGAGTATCAATAGTCCCTTTACACACATCATCCATAGCAGAGCTTATCCACACCCCAAAAATTTTCATACAATGCCCATCTGAAGTCATTGCGGTAAGGAACTATTCTAGACAGCCATTGTTAGTCATTGAATGTCATTGTTCGTCCTGTAACCTTCTTCCAATAGTTACTTCAATCCAATTCGTCGTCGTTTACTATATATCTTAAAGTATAGCCCTCCATCGTTAAAGCTATTACTTCTCATCATAGAATCCCCATCGTCGCATTACAAGTGGTCTTCATCGAGAATCATCGAGAACTGACAAAATTGTCGTCGAAAACTCACTTCAGGGTTGGCTCGAAGTCAGACCCTAAGTATCCACTATACTGACTCGAAGCAAACTCTAAAACTTTTGGTCCGAAGTCAGACACGTGTAAACTCAAAATTTTCTCCAACTGCACTCAAAGATCGGTATCGGTCCTTGAGTAGACTCATTTTAGCCAAGCAAACTCGAATTTGACTCCAAGCATCATTCGTCACTGAACCATACCCAATGGTTCGGTACCAAACCTCAAGAAAAAAAATGCTAATAACGCCGAGCACCATTCATCACCGAACCAATACTTCAAATTTTCGTGACTCTAAGAAAATGGAAAATTTAGTTAGGTCGGACTTTAAGTAAGTTACCACCGATCCATCTTCTTTTGTCCGTAATTCTAACATACGAACTCCAAACGACTTGAAATTTAAAGTACAACTTTAGAGTGGGTCCTTCCTGGCTTTTATGGTTTGCATGTCATTTGGAAAATGTGGACTATATGGGTCATTGCTGATCGATCCATCTTCAATCTACCATAACTCGAGAAAAAAATTCCAAATGACTTAAAATAGGAAATGTTGCACCATGGGGCCTTTCTTGTCACCTCGTAAAGATCGCTCCTTATTTGGACCAATTTTTGTGCATCGGCACTACTAATCTATAGGAACATGTTTTTATTAATCAAGTCCAAGTCATCTAAAATTCATATATGTGGTGTAATATGGGCTTAAAACATGTTTAATAGTTTTGAATAATTTTTAAAACATCATATAAGTTATACAATGACCTAATTAGCAAGTGAGAGATCAACAAATACCCAAATTTACCACTCTTCCCCTTAAATTCGAATTGGGCTGCAGGAAACCCGAATTTCCAAGCATAAAATTGATGAATCAAAGATCCCTCTCACTTACTACCTCTATAATAAAGATATATGCTATTGATTTAGACAAGAAAAGATGAATTTTTAAAGGAAAGACGATAAATGGAGGTTTTGAGATGTTTTTGGGAAGATGAAAAGTGAATCCTCCTAGCCCCAACGCCCTTCCTAGCTCCAAAATAAATGGGCTAATAGGCTTGGGTTTGGGCCCACCTAATTACCCATATATCTACCCGGGAGCCCGTAAAACTAGAAAAACAAGATCTCTCAAATGGTAGGTTATTTTTCTATTATAACCACTCTACGGAAAGAGAAAACATCATTTGAAACCAATGTAAGTGGCTTCACACCATAACTCATCTTTAATCAAAGGTATGGATCATACAAGACTTTCAGGGTCAAAATGGTCACAAAGAAATTTGAAAAAACATAGATGTAGGATTTGTCCCGAAGAGTCATTTCCCAAGATATCGGTGTCATAAGACCTCATACGAAATAAATAATAATATTTTACAATCCTACAATATGTACAATACGATTTGTTACATGCCCCACAACTTTGTACCAAAAAGACGTGTAAATAAAAAATTATTTTCTGCTCAACCTTTGTCTCATTTATATTACTGCACCTTTTATTTCTCATGCCAACGTACTTGCCTGCATGTATAAATATAATTTTCTATAATTCAATACTTATATGTTACACATGCATTTGTCTACCTTCTGTGCAGTGCCATTATTTACTATAACGCTATACATGTAAATAAATTTCCATAATTGCTCAGTGTTATCTTGGTCACTTAGCTTTGTTTTTGATTAGTCAAGCATATCTCGTTTGCTAAGAAAATTGTTCTACGTTGGTCGACCTTGTTTATCGTCGACCAAATATGCCATGACTGATTGTAATCAAGGTCGTCCTATGAATGTAGCTGCAACTTTATGGCTTATCCATTCATGTCAATATGAACACTAATATATTTTGATAATGGACCTGAAATATACCTATAAAATAGTCAATTCCATATCGATTCCTATCTCTGGGAATCAGTATCTTGGATGCCTATCTCTAGGCATCAATCCTTATCTTCGGGCGTCAGTCAAAGAACATATGTGTAGGGACGAATCCTATGATCGACTCCAATATGATTATACACCAATGACACAATCATGGACTAAAGGAATTCATTTATACCTATCTCTAGGTAACTAGACATGTGGCTTTTTGAAATACCAAATATTTGATTATGCCGCTGATCACGCAACACAAAGTTATACTTTAAGAATATGGTTCCATTGATTCGAAAAATTGTCTTTTTATGAATAAAAGGATGGTCGCCTTCTCTTTATTACATCAAACCGCAACGAGCCATATGTTTTATTTATAGAAAAGGAAATCAAGTGAAATAGCACCGTAAGTGCTTGCTATTCCATTCCAAGTGCCCCATACTAGGAAAGATCCATTTCCAAATAAAGGCGACTATCTCGATGGTATGGTTTCTAAAGGCATTGAACTACTTTGATTTCTTAACCGGTGAGAAGCTACCCTTAGATCAGCCTCTTCTTGATTTTTTTCCAACCAAATCGATAGACTTAAGCAAGAGTTCCTCACAGTCTGATTGAGAAATCTACAATCTCGAAATCCAATAAAATTAACTTAGTAAAGTAGGACTTAGGGTATGTTTGGAATACTACAATCGATGATTTCTGTTTATTGTTAATAAACATACATCTTATTTAATGTGTTTGCTTAATGTTGTGTATTTACAAGGTTTTGACTTTAGCCAAGACGTAAAAAAGAGTTTGTGATGAGATGTGTCTTTTTAGTACAAAACATAAGCTTGTATAAGAATCTTAAAAAGAAAGGGGAATCATAATAAAAAAGAGGGAAAAGATTTGAAGCAAGAAAATATATTTTGCATTCATTCAACATCTAATACACAATCAAGAGAATCTCGAAAGCAAGAATATTTGGAGTAATACATTCTAAAAATCACAAAAAAAGGAAGAAAATATATGAAGCAAAGCAAATATATTTCCACAATCATTCGATATCCATTTTACAATAAAGTGAATCTTGAAATCAAGAACATTTGAAGTAATATATTATGAATATCAAAGATACATAAAAAGTTTTCTCTCAACATATGGATCTTTCTACTCATTACAAAAGGAAAAAAATTTACAGTCAATATTCAACCAGCAAAGAGATTCTCTCCATCCCCTATATAACAAAATCTTAAAATACACCAAAATACATTGGTAGCAAAAATCATCACCATTACTATCTCAAAACACATGAACATCGTCCATATATGCAACCGCTTGTAATCATCCATCAAACTCCATATCACCACTTCATACCAAGCTTCCAACTCATCTCAAGCATGTCTCTTTCACAAACACAACCAACAAATGTTGATATTATCTCACAAAACCAAAATTTTGAGCAGTGGAAATTGATTTGGCTACATTATTTTAAGGAAGCAAACTAAAGTGGAAGAATATAATAATTTTGAAATGGACCAGTCACATGGAAGTGAAAAAGGGGAGAATTTTTTTCTAGTTTAATGTTTGTGATTTGGTGTTTTTTACCATTCTGAACTCTAAATTTTGATTTATGAACTTCGTGTTGTAGTTTAGGGATTCTCGTCTCAGGGTATTAAGTCAAGGTAGAGTTATTTGGCATTAAGTTAGAATATTTGTTAGTAGGATTTCATGGGTTTTTACCAACTTTAAGCTTTTAAATACAACAATATTAAATTTAGGGGCACCAGTAGGCATTAAGCCAAAGCCGGGTATATCTCTATATGCTTTATTTTTTGCATTTAAATTTTCGTGCTTTATTTTGTATTTTATCTGTAACTTTGCGAAATATTTTTCAATGCCTTATTCATCCCCCCTTTAGATTATAGTGCACGATCCTACATTATGGAGAATCATACCTTACCTATCCTTGCGTCTGAAGAGTTAACATATACAATAAATGCCAATTCACTCCATCCTCATCATATAGCCATACTACAAGTCTCGGTGTCTAGGTATCTAAGTCAGCAGTAGCTATGTCATATGACAGCCTTAGAGTGATAAAACAAACATAGCAAACATATCATCGATCAAATAATCCTCTCGTCACTCGGGTATGTTGGATATGTGATTTCTCGTATGGCTCAATCACTAGCCATAAACTAATCAAAGTCCCGGTTTCTCAGTGATCGAATCCATGTCACTTAGTAAGTTCAGGAACTATGCTCACAATCATTAAGTCTGGGATAAGACATAGTAATTCACCCCTTATGGTCTTAAATAAATCAAAAATGATGAAACCGAAAGGAAAAAAAAGAATAAATCACACTCACTGAAACTCTCGAATAAAGAGGAACCCAACATTGTCTTTGCTAAATGTAAACGACATTCTGGACGTAATGAGATAGGTCCTGAAGCCTAATTCTAGCTCTTATAGAAATTTACTATCTTGTCCTTTATGTAAAATTATGATTTTACCTAATTTAATTATGTAAAATTGAGGGGTGTTACATTTTTCCATCCCTAAAAGAATTTCATCATTGAAATTTCAAGAGACAAAAAATGTAACTCGCTTTATAACATACAAACATAGCTACATCCATCTAGCATCCATTATACAACACAAAAGAAAACATAACCAAGAGTATACAATACATATGATAGATAAAAATAAATGATATAATGCAAGATGAGTGAAAATGCTATTAAATCGGCCTCATATATGAATGCATAAGCATTGATAATAAAAAATGTATGCAACCATCCTAATATCTGCAAATATATATAAAATTCTTTATATATGTGTATCTATTCGTCCATATACAATAACTAAATAGAAAAGAAAGTAAATAACCATGTCCATAAACAATAAATAAATACACACACACATACACACATGTATAAGCAGTAAATTATACACACACACACACGGGTATGAAAACATAGATATCTATCATAGGTTAGGATGTATATACATACAAATCAAAACTTGCATAATTCAAGAAAAAGCAACCACAACAATCAAAATACATCATAAGGACATGCATACAACCAATCCTTGCATCCATACATCCATGCCTATGTCAACTAGCAAGCTAGATCTACCATGAAAACATACAAACGACCTAACGAGAAAACAAACGTATAAACTAACTAAAATGGGAACTTATTGGAAGAGTGCTAGAAAAACACAGATTCTCCCCTTAAGTTTCCACGTACTCCAATCTAAACCTTTTCCTTACCACACTTGGACTGATTTCATTTTTTCACTCTTGTGTCATAACACATCAAGCTCTAAGATGCAAATACGCCTATAGAGTATCCTAGACTCCGCCTTTACATTTACCTTATTATGCTGACTAGGCTTTGCCATAACCACTAGATCAGCAATGTACATTTGCAAATGGGATAAAAAGAATGCATATGAATACCCACAAAATTTTCAAGAAGCCCACCTGTAACAGCCCAAATTTTAGCAATATTTTATTCTTTATTTACAACTCTGGGGTTTTATTTTTCGAAAATTTGATTGTCTAAATTTAATTATAAATAATCACCCAAGATTTTTATTAGTGTGAAAATTCTAAAATTCTTATTTTGGTTAAAACTTAACATTTTTTTTTGAAGTTATAAATCTTTAAATTTTTAATCTTTTGGTTTAATTTAATATGTTCGTAACAACGTTTATTTCACCTTTTGTTCTTTAAAAAAAAATTTGATTTTATACTTTTAAAATTTTAAAATTTTATATTTTACTTATATACATTTTTGAATATAAATTTCTTAGTAAATGTGTAAACAAATCATATTTTTATATAAGTAATAAATTTCCAAAACTTTGTGTATAAATAAACTGTTTAATTTCGCGTTTAAAAGGCGCGTTATTTGATGGAATAAATAATGTATATATACATACAAGAAAACGTATAAAATTTAAATCCATTATTTTCATTTTTGGACAAAAATCACTACGTCTGTTGTACGCATTCTACGTTTTCTTTTATATGTATATACAATAGTTTATTTCTTAAATGTTAAGTAAATCAAAAAGATATAAACAAATCATATTTTAATTAAGTAATAAATTTTAAGTCAATAGTGTAAATAAGCTATTTAAGATGCACGTTTTAATTTGTACAATTTCGTTGGCATACAAATGGTATGAATTTGATGTAATATTATAACCTATATTTACTACATAAGAAAAACGTACAAATTTAAAAGCGTTTCTTTGTTATAAATTGGACGTATATTTTTACGTCAGTTTTACGTATGTCTCATTTTCTTACCTTGGATAATAATTAAATTTATCCGTAGGCGTATTTTTTAAGTGGGAAAGAAATAAATTCCCTAACCATTGAATTAGTTTAAAATGTTTGCCTTGGATTCATGCGGAAAATTTTCTACTCTTTCCAATTGCCTCTCGTTTAAATTGGTATAAAATCTTTAAAATCCAATCCGGTTCAAAATCAACTTTCCTCCTGCCTTTTT
Organism: Allium cepa; assembly: GCA_030765085.1. Taxonomy (NCBI): domain Eukaryota; kingdom Viridiplantae; phylum Streptophyta; class Magnoliopsida; order Asparagales; family Amaryllidaceae; genus Allium; species Allium cepa. The sequence goes on from CM060940.1 coordinate 861,124,767, forward strand.
CTTTCACCATTATCAACGTGTGTTTGATTATAAAACACGATTCATTTCATACTTCTCTACCATTCCTAAAGCAATTTATTTCATACCGTTTCCTCCACTCAATCAACGCAAATTACTCCCTTTAAATATAAAATGTGTTTTACCATTTACATGCAAATTATATTCACTTTCCATTTGCCTTCTGATTTAATAGGAACGTGATCCACAAATTACTAACCGTTCCAAAATCTTTAAATTTCTTTCCATTTTTCCCTTGATGCACGCAAGCTTTTCTTTAAATGCTAAACACGTTTTCTTCCTTGCTTTAAAATTTGCATGCCTTAATTTTTGCTTTCCCACTTTAACAATTGTGTTGTCACAAATAAATACAAACCACGTATCAAACTTCATTTGCATCTCATTTTGGGTTCCTCTCCTTCTTCTTTGCATGTGAGCAAAGCATCAGGTAATGACCGAATTATTTTTCCTCCTTTTTTTTCTCTTTTCTTCATTGTTTTGTTCAAATTTTTGGCTCTACTATTTCACCACATGACACCTACCCTCCTCCACAATCAAGACCACCCCCCACAGTATAGACAGATTCTTTCTTATATCATTTATAAATACGTTGGAAAAGGATGTAGGTGGCATTGCTGTTTTACTTCAGGTTTTAAATCAGTAAAAATATTCTCCTTAGCTTTGTTCGTTCAAGGTCTTAACGTTAATAAGTATTTTGGTTTGAGAAAAAATGCATTTGGCTAAGGCCTTGAAAAAAATCATTTGCTCCACCTGTACTATAAGATAGAATAAATATGTTTGCACCACTTTTATAAAAATAGAAAATAAATGTTATCACATGTTAGACCATGCGTGTTTTGTTAGTCACCTATGCTCTAGGAGAATGAGAAAATATTATTCAGGCACCATTTTTCTTTTATATATATATATATATATATAAAAGTAATAAAAATAAGAATAAATAAATTAGATATATATAATATGTATAAGGAAGCATATATTTTTTGTGTGGGTTAAAACATTCGTATGACGTATATTTTAAAAGTTATTTTATAATGATAAAATTTTTTAAATTTTTTTTAAAAGTTATTTTAACTGTTCAGTGTATAATATATATATAATACATATATATAACGATAAAATTTTAAAAGTTATTTTATACTTGTTGTTTCATATAAAAATGCATAACCGCTTATATATATAGCTCGTTGTTGAGTATATTAAGTGCATAAGAAAGTATAAAAATGTATTATGTATTCTCAACTACTTATATGTTTGCAGTATAGTTATGTTATTAGCTTTTGAATATAAATATATAGCAAGAGTTTTTATATAACTGAATATTAATAAATATATAAGGTTGTTCTCTGTGTTTATATTAAAACTGAAATTTTATAGTCGCATATTTTGTTATAAGTGTATTGTTAAATATTATATTTATAGTCTTAACGTGTATTGTAATAAGTGTACTGTGTACTATATTACATTACTATACATAGTATAATTTAAATATAGTCTAGTTTAAATGTATAATGGATATATGTTGATTATACAGAACGTATGGTCAATAGTTGTTTCTAAACTATTTATATTTTTGGAAAATGTATGTATATAATTTTAACGAGTCTCAAAGTTAATATTAGTTAAGCAAATAATATTTTGGGATTTTATATATTTTGTTTCAGTCTACATCAAGGAGTTTCTAATCTATTTTCATCGATCTCTATTTATCTGCTCTGTTCGTCCTATTCGTGCCAATCTTGTTCATTTTGGAGATTCGTTCTTGGATCCATAACCCATTTCAAATCTCTCTAGCCTCGAAAGGTGAGCAATCACCCACGATTAACATTCTTTTATTTATTAAATTTGATTTCAATTGAAACGACAATTGAAATATGCTGCTGTAGTTATTTAAACTTGTTATATATGCTATTATCTGTAACTGTTCACCTGCAGGATATGACACCATGTCCTGTTGTTTGTATTATATTGTTATTGATGATATATGCCTGTTATTTTATTGTATTTTTTGTTATCACTCTACAAGTTCCCTGTAGTTTAGAAATCACTATGGGTTGAAATGATACATACCCAAACAGACTTTAGAATAGGAGAAAATCGTTATGGGTTGAAATGATAAACCCAAGTGATTTTCATTTAGTTGAATTTGGGATTACGGATTGAAATGATAAATATCCGTAGCACTTGACTATATGATAGGAAATATATACAGACACCGTTGGTCCATATAAATATTTTGAAAATAATTTCTATAATTTTGGAAAGAAATATATGTTTTAATAAATTTGATTCTTAAGATATTATATATATGAAAATTGTATATATAGATTTAGTAGTAATATTTGATTTAAATTAGATTGATTTAATACATATAATATGATTAAGTATTTATGTAAATCTATATTTCAAATAGGTTCTCTTGTAATAAATTGAATAATTAAGATTGGGAGATAAATTTGGGTTTATAAAAATGGTATTTAAATAAGGATTTATTTAATTAAATCGATTTCAAATTTTTGAATGGGAAATTTAGAGGGTATGATTTTCTAGCTGGATTTTTGATTTAAGCGATTTAATGTATATTTCACGTTTAAATAAATTAAAGAAAATATTGAGTAAAATGTAATTTAAGGTTACTTAAATGATATTGAATCTAATAAGGGAGTATTTCAAGACTAAATAATAATGAGGTTAAATCGAGATCTATATGAAACTGTTATATAGAACATTTAAATATTAAAGCCTTGAACTATATTGGAATTTAAATGGTTTATGTTGAGATTCGGATCTGTATTTGAAATCAACGTAGTTGAATTTGTTATTTAGCAACTAAATTGAATTAAAATGAAAATTTAGGTTGAACTAAATTTGAATTTATTCTTTAGAAAACTAAATTGAATGAAAATTTAGATGAAACATTGAATACTTAAAGTTTTGAAATATATGGAAATATAAAGGGGAATTTGTGATTATATATCCGAATTTGAGATCGATAAAATTTAAGTGGTTATTTTAGAAATCTAGTTGAATTTAAATTGATAAATTGAGATTGAATTTAATTGAATGGGAAGGTCGGGTTGATGTTGGAACAATTTGATAAATTGAGGAAATTGAAAATATTTTACTATATGAATTATTTAATATATATAAATACTATTTTGGGAAATATAGAGATATTTGAAGTGAAAATGAGATTTGGTTTTGAAGTATAAATTAAGCTGAAATGACCATGGTGTTATAGTGTATATTTCTACCTTGTAGAAAGTTCCATGGACCCTTAGAGGATGGTTATTCCAAACATCCTTTAAGTTATTTGTATTTCAGTTGATATTTCACTTGAGTTGGATTTATTGATATAAGGATGTTAATCCTGACTCGAGTGTTTTGTGTTTTGCTTTACGCTCGGGTTTGACTGAGTGATACAGCATTTGAGACTCGCCTTTGGAGTTCGGAGCTTCATTTGGAAATCCAACTATCGATTCAGATTCCAGCCTTTCCAGTTGATTGGTTCAGAGAAGTCATCTGTTGCATTGGAGACTTCACTGTATTTGAACTATTCGGTTGTATTTTCTAACTCTGATGTATATAGTAGCTTCATGAACTACTATTCTTTATCTATTCCGCTGCATTATATTACTCTGTGATCTGTGATTGATTTATTTACTGTATACTTTAAGTTTTGCCAAATTTTAATTAACAATTCGGTATTTTGAATTATTCAAGTCGGATATGTATGGTTTTATTGTCGATTTGAACGGTCCAAAATAGCGGGTCGTTACAGTTGGAATTAGAGCTTTGACTCTAGGCAAAACTTAGCATATATGGTAAATTTATTTACAGAATCACTTTCGCTCGAGTTGAATCTCTTCCTTTTGACTCGATTTCATTTAAATTTTGGAATGACCCTCGGTTCCGAAATTCATTCTGTCTCTCCCTATTTATATTCGTTTGATTCCGGAGTATCCCATAACTCCACCGAATGATTTGTAAAGGGGGTGAAAACTCCTTTTCAATTGGCATTGACTCACCAAAGATTTCTGTATCCTCGGTTTACGATGCTGCTATATCTTGTTATGCCGAATTCTATATCTCTTGCGATCGAATGTCGAATTGCCTCAGAATTCTACACCGGTCTAATTTTGGAATCACGGTTGACCGGTAAAGGTCGCCCGCGATTTATAGAAGTATATTCATCTTCTATTTTGTAATTTAATTATTGCATCTTCGATCGAGTCTATCTTCGAATCAGAATTCTATTGATTTGAGTTCCTCTAATTCAAATCTCTATCTTTGTTTAAAATCGACTCTTAAAATTATCCTGTGAAAATCGGTATGTTTGCATTTTTGAAATTGTTTTATATGTCAAAATTATTATTTTGATAACTATGATTTTATTCTATATATAAAAGTGAAAATGTTTTCGATAAGGATTATATACCTATATGTAAAACAAATAAGAAATGTTATTCTATATAAAAGGGTTTTGAAAGGATTTAAAATTTTGAAAAAATATAAGAAATTGATTTATATAAAAATGATTTATAACTGAAGTGTTAAATTTGAAATTCGAGAATTGAATTCCGGTGTTTTGAAATTGGTTTTAAGATTTTTGAATTATATAATAATATGATTTGAAAGTATTTTCTGAATAAGAAGTGTTTCAAATGACTCAAACGAGTTCCAATGATTTCAATGAAATTTCAAGGAAGTTTTAAGAAATTAGAAGTCCAGAACTCACTTTGTCGCTGGAAAATAATTTCGGTGATGGGTGCATGCATCATCGACATTGATTTTCAAGTTTCAGAGTGGGGGAGAGGCCTCTTTAATAGCTTCGCTATGCGAGTGATTTTGTAAAGCCGTTTTGATTTCAAATTCCGAAGTATAATTTGAAATTTTCAAAAGATATATGTATATATTTGAAACAATTTAAAATGAGACCGGTGTTCAGTCCTCGAGTTTCGGATTTAGTAATTGATTTATTGTTGATTTTCAACTCTTGAATTGAAATTTTGATTTCCCTAACTATTTTGAATGTTTGAACACTTACAAATCGAGATTAAATTTTCAAAGCTAAGAAATTTCAAAAGTATAAAATGTTTGATAAAGAATATAAATTAGTTTTGAAATGTTTTGAAAAAAAAATAGTTTTGAATAATGGTTTTTAGAAAGGTAAATTGGATATTTCAAATAGAAATAGATAGTCTAAAAGTTTTAAAGGGATAATTATAAATTTGAAACCATTTTAAGTATAATTGATTTTGAGAAATTTTTTGGTTTTGAAATTAAATTGGAATTAAAAACCAGTACTTATATGGTGATTTTTGGAAATGAATTTGTTTGACTTGAGTTATTTTAATTTGGAAAATGGGATAATTTTCTAAACCTATTATTTTAGGAACTTTGAAATTTAAATATTTAATCTGGAAGAAAATTTGGTGAAATCATATATGATTTTGAAACTGAATTGATATTGAAATGATTTGAAATTTGAGAACCTTATATTGTTAAGCACTTGATTTGGGAGTGGTCGAACTTATATAAAATGGATTGTATAAGTATGAAGTTGATTTGAAATATATTGATTTGAAAGGTACTCAATTTGGAAAGAGATTTTATATAATCGAAGTCTATATGAGTATGATTTGATCTACTATTGATTTTGGAAAGTATTCGATTTGGGAAAAATGGAATCCTATATATATGGACTTTATATAAGTACGATATTTGAAAGTGATTTGAAAAGGTACTATATGATACATATTTTTGAAGTAAAGATATGGAAAGTGCCTTCTGCTTGATATCCGCTTTGTGGCCACATCGTGGATTCATTCTATGGATATTATTCTCTCTGATTTTTGGTTTTCCGGATGTAATACTCGAGTGTTCCCACCGTGGCGTAACCCATGGTTTTTTTTCTCTCGCGACTGCATAGCGCAATTGCCTGGCTGAGTCTGGCCTAGGGGTACGGATTGTTTCCTGGGGGATCCAGGCGTAACCATTGTGTATCCTACAATCTGTGTAGGTCGCGAATAGTAGCGCAACTGCCTGGCTGAGTCTTGCCTAGGGGTACAGAATGTTTCCTGGGGGATCCAGGCGTAACCATTGTGTATCCTGCACTCTACTAGTCATCATGGTATAACTCGTAGGGCTGAGAAAGCTTATGGATACGGATTGTTTCCTGGGGGATCCAGGCGTAACCATCGTGTATCTACGAACCATGGTCGGACAAAGGTTTTGGTTTGGTTGTTTTGTTTGGATTGTACTTTCCATATCTGTTTTAAAGGTTTTTCAAGTATTTTCACTGGATGTTGAAACAAGCCTACTAAGTACTTGAAGAATTCTAGCTTTGCGCCTGATCAACGCATGGCCAGAGTCTGCAAGAACGAGGATAAACTTGTTGAAACATCGAGTTATAAAAGTATCTTCGAAAGGAAAATTTATTTCAATACAATAGTATTTTATTATAAAAGTATTATTATAAAGGTATTTATTATAAAAGTGTTTTTCCCAACAAAGAAATTTTGAATTAATATTTGAAATTTAAATTCTTATGGTTCTAGATTAATTATTCGTGCCCGATACTATTCCTTGCATCTACCTTATCTACTCAGTTTATTTATTCACCTTGATTCTGTTTTCCAAATCTAGCTTTCTTCCTTGTTGGATATATCCTTTAAAAATATTATTTAATTATATACTTCATGGTTTAATTGAAATTTTAGTGTTATAGATATTTTAGAAGTTATTTATCTAAAATAAAACATATTTTTTTTTAAAATGATTTGTGATCTAATAATAATATTTGGAAGGTATCTTGAAACAAAATAAAAATATATGAATTTTGGATTTAATATTTCAATAGCTTCTTTGTAAATATAAGTAATAATGTAAATAATTTTTTTCAAAGGGGTTTGAAAAGTATTAAAGTATTAAAGAAAATTAAATTTCAAATGAAGTTATCAAATAAATATTTCAAATAAAATTTATACAGTTTTAAATTTATTGTTTATCTTGTCTTTCAATCTATTTTCTTTCTGGTTGTTTTAATTCTTCTACCTCCTTCCTTTTCGGGGACGAAAAGATTTGAGTGGGGGAGAGTGTAACAGCCCAAATTTTAGCAATATTTTATTCTTTATTTATAAGTCTGGGGTTTTATTTTTCGAAAATTTGATTGTCTAAATTTAATTATAAATAATCACCCAAGATTTTTATTAGTGTGAAAATTCTAAAATTCTTATTTTGGTTAAAACTTAACATTTTTTGCTGAAGTTATAAATCTTTAAATTTTTAATTTTTAATCTTTTGGTTTAATTTAATATGTTCGTAGCAACGTTTATTTCACCTTTTGTTCTTTAAAAAAAAATTGATTTTATACTTTTAAAATTTTAAAATTTTATATTTTACTTATATACATTTTTGAATATAAATTTCTTAGTAAATGTGTAAACAAATCATATTTTTATATAAGTAATAAATTTCCAAAACTTTGTGTATAAATAAACTGTTTAATTTCACGTTTAAAAGGCGCGTTATTTAATGGAATAAATAATGTATATATACATACAAGAAAACGTATAAAATTTAGATCCATTATTTTCATTTTTGGACAAAAATCACTACGTCTGTTGTATGCATTCTACGTTTTCTTTTATATGTATATACAACAGTTTATTTCTTAAATGTTAAGTAAATCAAAAAGATATAAACAAATCATATTTTAATTAAGTAATAAATTTTAAGTTAATAGTGTAAATAAGCTATTTAAGATGCACGTTTTAATTTGTACAATTTAGTTGGCATACAAATGGTATGAATTTGATGTAATATTATAACCTATATTTTCTACATAAGAAAAACATACAAATTTAAAAGCGTTTCTTTGTTATAAATTGGGCGTATATTTTTACGTCAGTTTTACGCATGTCTCATTTTCTTACCTTGGATAATAATTAAGTTTATCCGTAGGTGTATTTTTTTAAGTGGGAAAGAAATAAATTCCCTAACCATTGAATTATTTTAAAATGTTTGCCTTGGATTCATGCGGAAATTTTTCTACTCTTTCCAATTGCCTCTCGTTTAAAATTGGTATAAAATCTTTAAAATCCAATCCTGTTCAAAATCAACTTTCCTCCTGCCTTTTTCTTTCCCCATTATCAACGCGTGTTTGATTATAAAACACGATTCATTTCATACTCCTCTACCATTCCTAAAGCAATTTATTTCATACCGTTTCCTCCACTCAATCAACGCAAATTACTCCCTTTAAATATAAAATGTGCCTCACCATTTACATGCAAATTATACTCACTTTCCTTTTGCCTTCTGATTTAATAGGAACGTGATCCACAAATTACTAACCGTTCCAAAATCTTTAAATTTCTTTCCATTTTTCCCTTGATGCACGCAAGCTTTTCTTTAAATGCTAAACACGTTTTCTTCCTTGCTTTAAAATTTGCATGCCTTGATTTTTGCTTTCCCACTTTAACAATTGTGTTGTCACAAATAAATACAAACCACGTATCAAACTTCATCTGCATCTAATTTTGGGTTCCTCTCCTTCTTCTTTGCGTGTGAGCAAAGCATCAGGTAATGACCGAATTATTTTTCCTCCTTTTTTCTCTTTTCTTCATTGTTCTGCTCAAATTTTTGGCTCTACTATTTCACCACATGACACCTACCCTCCTCCACAATCAAGACCACCCTCCACAGTATAGACAGATTCTTGCTTATATCATTTATAAATACGTTGGAAAAGGATGTAGGTAGCATTACTGTTTTACTTCAGGTTTTAAATCAGTAAAAATATTCTCCTCAGCTTTGTTCGTTCAAGGTCTTAACGTTAATAAGTATTTTGGTTTGAGAAAAAATGCATTTGGCTAAGGCCTTGAAAAAAATCATTTGCTCCACCTGTACTCTAAGATAGAATAAATATGTTTGCACCACTTTTATAAAAATAGAAAATAAATATTATCACATGTTAGACCATGCGTGTTTTGTTAGTCGCCTATGCTCTAGGAGAATGAGAAAATATTATTCAGGCACCACTTTTCTTTTATATATATATATATATATATATATAAAGTAATAATAATAAGAATAAATAAATTAGATATATATAATATGTATAAGGAAGCATATATTTTGTGTGTGGGTTAAAACATTCGTATGATGTATATTTTAAAAGTTATTTTATAATGATAAAGCTTTTAAAAAAAGTTTTAAAAGTTATTTTAACTGTTCAGTGTATAATATATATATATATATATATATAATGATAAAGTTTTAAAAGTTATTTTATACTTGTTGTTTCATATAAAAATGCATAACCGCTTATATATATAGCTCGTTGTTGAGTATATTAAGTGCATAAGAAAGTATAAAAAGGTATTATGTATTCTCAACTACTTATACTGTAGTTATGTTATTAGCTTTTGAATATAAATATATAGTAAGAGTTTTTATATAACTGAATATTAATAAATATATAAGGTTGTTCTCTGTGTTTATATTAAAACTGAAATTTTACAGTCGCATATTTTGTTATAAGTGTATTGTTAAATATTATATTTATAGTCTTAACGTGTATTATAATAAGTGTACTGTGCACTATATTACATTACTATACATAGTATAATTTAAATATAGTCTAGTTTTAATGTATAATGGATATATGTTGATTATACAGAACGTATGGTCAATAGTTGTTTCTAAACTATTTATATTTTTGGAAAACGTATGTACACAATTTTAACGAGTGTCAAAGTTAATATTAGTTAAGCAAATAATATTTTGGGATTTTATATATTTTGTTTCAGTCTACATCAAGGAGTTTCTAATCTATTTTCATCGATCTCTATTTATCGGCTCTGTTCGTCCTATTCGTGCCAATCTTGTTCATTTGGGAAATTCGTTCTTGGATCCATAACCCATTTCAAATCTCTCTAGCCTCGAAAGGTGAGAAATCACTCACGATTAACATTCTTTTATTCATTAAATTTGATTTCAATTGAAACGACAATTGAAATATGCTGCTGTAGTTATTTAAACTTGTTATATATGCTATTATCTGTAATTGTTCACCTGCGGGATATGACACCATGTCCTGTTGTTTATATTATATTGTTATTGATGATATATGCCTGTTATTTTATTGTATTTTTTGTTCTCACTCAACAAGTTCCCTGTAGTTTAGAAATCACTATGGGTTGAAATGATACATACCCGAACAGACTTTCGAATAGGAGAAAATCGTTATGGGTTGAAATGATAATCCCAAGCGATTTTCATTTAATTGAATTTGGGATTATGGATTGAAATGATAAATATTCGTAGCACTTGACTATATAGGAAATATATACAGACACCGTTGGTCCATATAAATATTTTGAAAATAATTTCTATAATTTTGGAAAGAAATATATGGTTTAATAAATTTGATTCTTAAGATATTATATAAATGAAAATTGTATATATAGATTTAGTAGTAATATTTGATTAAAATTAGATTGATTTAATACATATAATATGGTTAAGTATTTATGTAAATCTATATTTCAAAAAGATTCTCTTCTAATAAATTGAATAATTAAGATTGGGAGATAAATTTAGGTTTATGAAAATGGTATTTAAATAAGGATTTATTTAATTAAATCGATTTGAAATTTTTGAATGGGAAATTTAAAGGTTATGATTTTCTAGCTGGATTTTTGATTTAAATGATTTAATGAATATTTCACGTTTAAATAAATTAAAGAAAATATTGAGTAAAATGTAATTTAAGGTTACTTAAATGATATTGAATCTAATAAGGGAGTATTTCAAGACTAAATAATAATGAGGTTAAATCGAGATCTATATGAAACTGTTATATAGAACATTTAAATATTAAAGCCTTGAACTATATTGGAATTTATATGGTTTATTTTGAGATTCAGATCTGTATTTAAAATCAACGTAGTTGAATTTGTTATTTAGTAACTAAATTGAATTAAAATGAAAATTTAGGTTGAACTAAATTTGAATTTATTATTTAGAAAACTAAATTGAATGAAAATTTAGATGAAACATTGAATACTTAAAGTTTTGAAATATATGAGGGGTATTTATGATTATAAATCCGAATTTGAGATCGATAAAATTTAAGTGGTTATTTTAGAAAGTGAGTTGAATTTAAATTGATAAATTGAAATTGAATTTAATTTGAATGGGAAGGTCGGGTTGATGTTGGAACGATTTGTTAAGTTGAGGAAATTGAAAATATTTTACTGTATAAATTATTTTATATATATAAATACTATTTTGGGAAATATAGAGATATTTGAAGTGAAAATGAGATTTGGTTTTGAAGTATAAATTAAGCTGAAATGACCACGGTGTTATAGTGTATATTTCTACGTTGTAGAAAGTTCCATGGACCCTTAGAGGATGGTTATCCCAAACATCCTTTAAGTTATTTGTATTTCAGTTGATATTTCACTTGAGTTGGATTTATTGATATAAGAATGTTAATCCTGACTCGAGTGTTTTGTGTTTTTTGTTTTGCTTTACGCTCGGGTCAGACTGAGTGATACCACATTTGAGACTCGCCTTTGGAGTTCGGAGCTTCATTTGGAAATCCAACTATCGATTCAGATTCCAGCCTTTCCAGTTGATTGGTTCAGAGAAGTCATCTGTTGCATTGGAGACTTCACTGCATTTGAACTATTCGGTTGTATTTTCTAACTCTGATGTATATAGTAGCTTCATGAACTACTATTCTTTATCTATTCCGCTGCATTATATTACTCTGTGATTGATTTATTTACTGTATATTTTAAGTTTTTCCAAATTTTAATTAACAATTCGGTATTTTGAATTATTCAAGTCGGATATGTATGGTTTTATTGTCGATTTGAATGACCCAAAATAGCGGGTCGTTACACCACTTAATGTGATGACTTCCTTACTTTCTATACAATCGGGAAAGGCCAATCAACTGATGGTGCTAGGTTTCCCATGTAACATATCTCAATAGCGAGTCCCCCACCAACCACAAACTTTCTATGTATACATATCCTATATGGTTTCCATTCCTTCGTGCACCACTTAAACTCTTACTAAGGTATCTCTGTTCATGCATAGTCCAAATATGAATTTAATATAAACAGCTTCACTATTGGCATGTCTCCATCGTCAATTATCTTCCAACATACTCCACTGCTTTCTTCTTCATCCTCGACCAATAGAATACCCTCTTTGTATCCTTTGACACACCTCACTAAATTCCTTCTTTAAGTCCATAGGCATGACAACACGATAATGGATGGTATCACCCTCTAAGTGGACTAACTATTAGGATACTTGGGCAAACCACATAGTCCATCACCATTTAATTTATAGATATCACAAATAGACGATGCCTTATTTTTGATAAAATTATTACTATAGCTAAATAATAAATTAGGCTGTGTATTTATCACTTATTTTTCACGTATATCAGGCACTGAAAATAAGTTATGCACAAAAGATCACTATTTCGTAAAATTGACTTCATAAGGTAGGTCTTTTAATCCATATGATAATCGAAAGAACTAATCTTACATCATAGTCAATTTTATTCCAACTGCCAAATATCGCCTTTGTACCTTAGTACGTGCAATTCAAGACATTTACTTCATTCTTGAAATCATACTATAGTAAATAGTTCAAAAATAACATTATCTCCATATGCTTGTGAAGTCCTATAAATTAATGTATAGCTAGAGTATCCTTATGTACATCGTCGTACTTCAAAAATATTTTACATAGACAGGTGTAGTCATCCTCTATTAGCGGCTGTCTCATACAGCAAATTTTATATCATTCAACTATTTTGGAAACTTTTCAGTCAACTATCTTATTTAATTATATCCAGCCCCTTGACGTCAACATATATGTCTCTAAGTGGACTAACTGTTAGGATACTTCGACGAACCACGCAATCCCTTACCTTTTAATTTATAGATTTCTCAAATGATGATGCCTTATTTTCGATGAACACAATACTACTATAACGAATTCACAAACTAGGTTATGCATTTTTCGCTTATATTTCATGTACATCAAACACCGAAAATAAGTTATGCACATAAGGTCACTATTTCTTAAAATTGAGTTTATAAGATAGGTTTTTCAATCCAGCGATGACTGAAAGATACCTTACATCTTAGTCAATTTTCTTCCAAATCACAGAATCTCACCTTCAATAAAATCGCCTTTATACCTTAGTACGTGCAAGTCAAGACCTTTACTTCACATCTTAAAATCATACAACATTGGATACTTCAAAAATAATATTAACTCCACACGCTTGTGAAGTCCTATAAACTAACATATAGTTAGAGTGTCTTTATGTACATCAACGTACTCCAAAAACTGAAAGTGACTGTAGGATCATGTAATACAGATATTATCTAAACTACTTGTGCAGAATATAAAGTAAGTAAAAAGCAATAAAATAATATGGCACTAGATATTTTTATACTGGTTTGAACTCTCGTTCTACGTCTAGTCCCAGACTCCTTCTGCATTTGAACTAGCACCCCTCACTTAATCCGAAGTAATATGTTTACGCCGCCCGAGCAAACGAATAGGACTTTGACTACCTGAGCAACCGAACATGATCCGCCTGAGCAACCGAACATGACTTTAATACAAATGAAATTGTTTTCTTGACTTTGCATGCTCTTGTTACAACTCATATATGTCAAATGAATTACACCCTTCCTATAATCTTTCCTCAAGTAATATATATATATATATATATATATATATATTACCTGTGAAGATAAAGGAAGTAGAGATAGCATTAGAAATAAGAAATTTAAACTTGATTTTGCAAGTTCAACAACTGAATGTTCAGCATAACAAAGAGTAGAAAATTAAAGTAGTTTGATCTTGAATGAAATGCATACATATAGGGATTGAAGAGTTACAACTGTTTGCAAAGTTCTGTTGAATTGGAAATGGTTACAACTCTTCCTGGGAGAGATTCCTCTTCAGGAATAAGAGACACCTCTTTAGAAAATTTCAAAATATGACAGTTTGAAACAAGTTTAGTCAATTGAATATAGTTATTTAGTCGACTAAGTTGAAAAAGAAAATTACCAGTTCGAATATGTAGTATTTAGTTGACTAAATATTTGATTTAGTCGACTAAATATTTTAAATTAAAAATTTAGTCGACTAACTGAGAGGTTTAGTCGATTAAAGCTTGTAGTTTTTAGAAAAAATTATAACATAGGTTTTAGTCGATTGAATGTAAGGATTTAGTCGACTAAGTCTATATGTTTTCCAAAATATATAGGTTAGAACTTGAGGAAAGATTTTAACAGTGCATACTAAAACTATACCAACTTTAAAATTATATTTGTCGAATGTTTGATAAGTCTTGAGTTCCTTGTCATGAATCAGAATCCTGTAATCCAAGCTATTAGTCGACTAACCTATTAGTCAGTCGACTAAATTTTTAATTTAAAAGATTTAGTCGACTAAATCAAATATTTAGTCAACTATAATCGAACTAAATATTGTATATTCGAACTGGTAATTTTCTGTTTCAACTTAGTCGACTAAATAACTATATTCAATCGACTAAACTTATTCAAACTGTCAAATTTTCAAATTTTTTGAAGAAATGTCGCTTCTTCCTAAAGTGGAATCTCTTCCAAAAAGATTTGTGACCATTTCCAATTCAACAGAACTATCTGCAAACAGTTGTAACTCTTCAATCCCTATATATATGCATTTCATTCAAGATCAAACTACTTTAACTTTCTACTCCTTGCCGTCATAAATATTCTATTATTAAATTTGCAAAATCAAGTTCAAGTTTCTTCAATTTCCAAAGCTATCTCTACTTCCTTTTTCTTTATAGGTAAAGAAATATATATATATATATCTTACTTGAGGAAATATTATAGGAAGGGTGTACTTCATTTGACAAATCTGTGTTGTAAAAAGAGTATGCAAAGACAAAAAACAATTTCGTTTGTACAAAGTCCAGTTCGGTTGCTCAGGGAGGAAAATCCTGTTCGGTTGCTCAGGTGGTCAAAGTCTTGTTCGGTTGCTTAGTTGGTGTAAACCTATTCCTCCGGGTTAAGTAAGGATTGCTAGTTTAAATCCATAAGGAGTACGTGACTAGACGTAGAACGGGAGTTCGAACCAGTATAAAAATATCTGGTGTCATTTTATTTTACTGCTATTTACTTATTTTATATTCCACACAACTAGTTTAGATAATATCCATATTATACGATCCTACACTCACTTTCATTTGGTATCAACGCAGGGTCATCTTATAACCGTAACACAGTTATCTAATATTTTTGTAATATGGAACACGACACTAGCACAGGTTTCTTTGAAGGTCAGTCTACTGCACGACCACCACTATTTAACGGGTTGAACTGTAACTACTAGTCTACTAGAATGAGAATTTATATGCAAGCCAATGGTTATGAAATCTGGAATATAACTCAAGTAGAATATCACATACCTACTACTGAATATTCACAATGGTCTAACATAGAAAAATTAGATGCTGCTGCAAATGCCAAAGTTATGAATATGTTATTTTGTGCATTAAACAAAATTGATTTTAATAGAGTTAGCATGTGTAATATTGCTTAAGAAATTTGACGTACACTTAAATTACACATGAAAGTACTAACAAAGTAAAGTAGAGTAAGATTTATATGCTCAAGAATCAGTTCTAGAATTTCAAAATGAAGCAAGATGAAATAATAAATGAAATATACTCTAGATTTCAAGACATATATCATCTCTCTTTGCATTAGGAGAAAAATATTTAGACTTTGATATATTTTCAAAAATCCTCAACTCTTTAACGGATGAGTGGGAATGAAAAGTCTTAGCGATCGAAGAAGCTAATGGCATTTCAACCATTAAACCAGAAGAGTTGATTGGAAATTAATGTCTTATGAAGTTAATCTCCAAGAAAAAGAGTATAGGCGCAAGATAAGAAGAATATAGCATTCCAAGAAGAAAAGGAAGAATCAGATGACGAAGATATGGCATTTATTGCTTTGAATTTCAAAACGTTTTTGAAATTCAGAAAGAAGAACAAATTCAGAAACGACAAGAACAGTTTCAGTAGTAATAACAACAACAAGTCATCATCTTCTGCTCTAGAATGTTATGAATGTCACAAGAAAGGGCATATCAAGAAAGACTGTCCCAATAGAAAGGGAAACAAATTTAAGAATAAGAAAGACAGATTCAAAAAAAAAGCCTTCTCTATTACATGAGATGATTTATAATCATCTTCATCATCAGACAGTGATACAGACAGCGATTAGCCAACATCAGTTTTATGGCCACAAATGACAAGGTGAGTCATTTAGCTTTTGATGATCTAGTTGATATAAATTCAAAATTACTTGATAAGCTAAGAAATGTCAAAATAAAATATAAAGATACCTTGAAAAATTGAATAGGACTGAAATTGAGGTAGATATGTTAAGAAATGAGAAAGAAATTCTAGAAAAAGAACTTGAAACTTCTCAAGGATCTTGTTCTAATGCAACTTCTCAACTATCCATGATAAGGAAGAAATTGAAACTCATAAATAAAAGAATGATACTCTTTTAGTTGAAAATCATGATTTGAAAGCTAATATTAAAATATTGGAATTAAATATTTCTGGTCTTAAAACAAAATTAGATGATATTACTAAAAATATCTTTACTTTTAACAAAGGAAGTGAGAATCTTTCTAAAATCATAGAAAATTCTCAAATAGTTCCAAATAAAATGGGATTGGATATAAGCAAGGATCAAAAGGTATTCCTAAGAAAAAGAATTCGTTATATAATAATTTTAAGATGAAAGATGATAATATTGCAAAATAAGTTTCAAAAGCTCCAAATCGTTCTAAAACAATTAAGATTTGGGTTTAGAAAACTAATAATTCTTTGATTAGAAACAAATACATAAAATATTTTATAGAAACTGTTCGCATAAATAAAGATTTTATTTTCAAAAGGAATTTTGAACCCTCTTGGGTTTGGCTTCCAAAGACCTAACTTTTAGGACAATAACAAAAAGTGGGTACCAATGTTAATTTTATATTTTTTGCAGGTATAACTTAAAAAGAAAGGAAAATTGATATTGAGTAGTGGTTTCTCAAAACATATGACAGGAAACAAAGATGCGTTGACTAACATTAGTTAGTCAGATGGAGGTTCTGTCACTTATGCAGACAATTCCAAAGGATACATCATCGACAAAAGCGATGTAAGCAATAACGGTACATCCAATTTACCTCTTATTACAAATATTTTACTTGTTAAAAATTTAAAATACAATTTACTTAGCATTAGTCAAGAATTCAATATATCTTTTTCTGAAAATAAGTGTAGCTTTTTTTATCAAAATAAAAATCTAATCAAACACTTAGATAATGGAATTTTTAGTAATCAGGAAAAATACCGTAACAATCTAATTAAAGCTTTGGTATGGAGAATACTTGTGCTAAACCAACTCCAATGAGTACAACAATACATCTCGATCGAAATGAAGATAGCAAAAGTATTGACCAAAAATTATATCGAAGTATAATTGGATCGTACTTTATCTAACAGCTAGTAGACCTGACATAATGATGAGTGTTTGTTTGTATGCTCGATTTCAAGCAAATCCTAAAGAATCACATGTGCAGGCAGTAAAAAGCATATTACGCTATCTAAGCAAAACCAAAGATTTCAGACTTTTTTATCCGAAAGAATGTCCTATCAAGTTAGTATCATACAATGATGCTGACTTTGGAGGATGTCGGACTGATAGAAAAAGTACGAGTGAGACTTGTCACTTTATTGGACAATCTCTAGTATCTTGGTTTAGCAAGAAGTAAAATTCTGTCTCACTCTCGACTAAGAAGAATATATTTCAACTGCTTTAGCATGTGCTCAAGTAACTTACATGCAATAAACACTTCAGGATTTTGGAATTAATTTATCAAATTCAACTATTTTCTGTGATAACACAAATGCTATAAACTTATCTAAAAACCCTGTCAGTCGTTCACGAACAAAACATATTGACATTTTCATTATATTTTTCATGATAACATTGAAAATGTGATAATTAGCTTAGAATTTGTTTCCTTTGGAAACCAGCTGGCTGATATTTTTACAAACCATAAATGAAAATAGTTTTATAAAAGTGTGAAGAGAACTAGGAATTTTATCTCTTGAAGATTTATAAATTGTTGAGATATGTTTTAACTGTAATTTCTTTTTGACTACTAGGACTTGATTGTTCTATCTCATGGCTAAGAAGTTAATGCTTTTAAATTTCTTTTAAAATTGTTTATGTATTGAATGGTTTTTCGTTGTTGATATTATAAGTTATAATATATGTGTGTGTGTATTCCTATATGTCTCTCCTTTTTATCGATAACAAAGGGGGAGAAGAAATATTGCAAATCACTAACAAATTTTGCAGGTTTACAAGAATACCAGCACAAATTCAGGTGAGAGTTATAGTCTACATAATTTCATTGAAATTTATCTCATATGAAGTTTTCATAAATCATAAAGGAGGGGAATGTTGGATTACAAGATTTTGATTCATGAAAAGGAACTCAAGGCTTATCAAACATTCAACAAAAAGAGTATAAAGTTGGTATAGTTTTAGTATTCATTGTTACAATCTTTCCTCAAGTTCTAACCTGCATATTTTGGAAAACATATAGATTTCGTCGACTAAACCATTACATTCAGTCGACTAAAACCTATATGTTATAATTTTTTTAAAAACTACAAGCTTTAGTTGACTAAACCTATTAGTCATTTGACTAAATTTTTAATTTAAAAGATTTAGTCAACTAAATCAAATATTTAGTTGACTAAATACTGCATATTTGAACTAGTAATTTTCTTTTTTCAACTTAGTCGATTGAATAAGTATATTCAGTGGACTAAACTTGTTCAAACAGTTACATTTTCAAATTTTCCAAGGAGACGTCTTTTCTTCCTGAAGAGGAATCTCTTCCAGGAAGAGTGGTGACCATTTCCAATTCAACATAACTATTTGCAAACAGTTGCAACTCTTCAATCCCCATATATATGCATTTCATTCAAGATCAAGCTACTTTAACTTTCTACTCTTTTCTATCTTGAATATTCAGTTGTTGAATTTGTG
Source organism: Allium cepa (assembly GCA_030765085.1). Taxonomy (NCBI): domain Eukaryota; kingdom Viridiplantae; phylum Streptophyta; class Magnoliopsida; order Asparagales; family Amaryllidaceae; genus Allium; species Allium cepa. The sequence continues at coordinate 861,143,966 of CM060940.1, forward strand.
AAATCACTTCAATTTCTAAAGCTATCTCTACTTTCTTTACCTTCACAAGCAAATATATATACATATATATCTTACTAGTGGAAAGATTATAGGAAGGGTGTACTTCATTTCAAAAATCCTTGCTATAATAAGAGCATGCAAATTCAAGAAACCAATTTCATTTGTATCAAAGTCCTATTCGGTTACTCGGGCGGGAAATTCATGTTCGGTTGCTCAGATGGTCAAAGTCCGTTCGGTTTCTCAAGCGATGTAAACCTATTCCTTCGGGTTAAGTGAGGGTTGGTAGTTTAAATCCCGAAGGAGTCCAGGACTGGACGTAGAATGAGAGTTCGAACTAGTATAAAAATATCTGGTGCCATTTTATTTTACTGCTATTTACTTACTTTATATTCCAAACAAGTAGTGTAGATAATATCCATATTACATGATCCTACAGCCACTTTCAAAAATATTTTACGTAGACAATGTAGTCATCCTCTATCGTCGGCTCTCATATAACCAATCTTATATTATTCAACCATCTAGAAAACATTTCTTTCAACTATCTTATATAAGTGTACCCCGACCCTTAACATAAACATATATGTTACTAAGTGGACTAACTGTTAGGATACTTGGGCAAGCCATATAATCCATTGCCCTTTAATTTTTAGATATCATAAATGGACGATGTCTTATTTTTGGTGAACATAATATTACTATAATGAACTCATAAACTAGGTTGTGCATTTTTCACTTATTACTCATGTGCATTAGGCACTGAAAATAAGTTATGCACAGAGGTCACTATTTCATAAAATTTGACTTCATAAGATGGTTATTCCGATTCATGTGATGACTGAAAGAACTGGCGTTATGTCTTGGTCAATTTTCTTCCAAGTAGTGGAATCTCACCATCCTTAAAATTGCCTTTGTACCTTAGTACGTGACAGTCAACATATTCGCTTCATGTCTTGAAATCATACAGTGTTGGATGCTTCAAAAATATTATTAACTCCACATGCTCGTGAAATCTTATAACAAATATAGAGCTAGGGTATCCTTATATATGTCACCGTACTCCAAAAACATTTTACATATGCAAATGTAGTCATCCTTTATTGGCGGCTATCCCACACAACCAGTCTTACATTATTCAACCGTTAAGGAAAATTTTCACTCAACTATCTTATGAAAGTGTACCCCCAACCCTTAACGTAAACATATATGTTTGTAAGTGGATTAACTGTTAGGATATTTGGGCGAACCACATAATCCATCACCCTTTAATTTATAGATATCACAAATGAATGATGCCTTATTTTCGGTGAGCACAATATTACTATAATGTACTCATAAATTAAGTTGTGTATTTTTTGCTTATTTTTCATGTGCATCAGGCATGAAAATAAGTTATGCACACATGGTCACTATTTTATAAAATTGACTCCTTAAGATAGTTCTTTCGAACCATTATGTTGACTGAAAGAACTAATCTTACATCTTAGTCAATTTTCTTCCAAGTCGCCAAATCTTGCCTTCCTTAAAACCACCTTCATACCTTAGTACCTGCAAGTCAAGACATTTACTTCTGTCATGACATCATACAACACTGGATACTTCAAAAATAATATTAACTCCACATGCTTGTGAAGTCCTAACAAACTAACATATAGCTAGAGTATCCTTACGTATATCGTCGTACTTCAAAAAAAATTATATAGACAAGTGTGGTCATTCTCTATTGGCGGTCTCATACAAACAATATTAATTATGTAACCATTGAGGAAAATTTACACTCAACTACCTTACATAATTGTACCTCGGCCCTTAAGGTAAACATATATGTTAATTTCAAACAACATTTAACCACATATGTCTTAAAAATTCAAAATAATAAATTTTAAGTTGTAATTTCCTCTTTAGCATAAATCGTCTAAGTATTATTTATTATAAAAATACCTTTTCTCCATTATCGCAAGATAGTATTTTTTTTTCAAATCAATAGTATACTACAAAATCCTTTGTTTTCAACATATTACTTTAAATATCTAAAACATTATTATTTCATCCAAAAATAATAATTATTACCACTTTACATCAAAATACCTTCAAATCAATAGTATTATTACAAATTTAAACCGTAATATTTATTTAAATCATTTTTCCACCCATTATTATCTTACTCAAAAATAACGACAGTCTACATTAAATCGCAAAAATCCTTTTTACTGTTATTTTTCTCGAATATAAAATAATTTCTCCTAAAATATTCATGGAAAATATCTCTTTATTGATATTATTCTCAAAATTCCTCTTATTTTTACTACTAAATAATAATAATAACTCTTTTCATAAACTCCATAAAACAGTCATGTTATTATTTTCTCAGAATTTAGATAGTCCTCCAAAAATCATATGGCTATTTGTTTAAATTCCACCTTACTTTATAAATTATAGTAAATTCTTGATTCAAAATAGATTTTTCCTTATCGTTTCAGATTTTTTCCCAAAATTCAAAAATAATACATTCGTTAACTTTGTATTACAAACCCCTAAATCCCAAATCCATAATTCATTTCTAGCAAGTCTTTAGCATAATGGAATATTGACTATTCTAGTAAATTCACCATAATAAATTTTATACGTGATGTAACTCTTTTCTAACTCTAATACAAATTTTGAGGTTGAGTGAAAATCACAATTTTCACTTTAGGTTCAAATCAAAAACCATCGAGTTCTAACTACATTTTTTCTTCTTTACAAAACTAGAAAGCTTCTAAATCTATATAGTTCTTTGCTAGTTTTAGTAAATGTTTAATAAAAATCACAACACATTTTTTTCTCAAATTAAATTCTTTATATTCTACTTAAATTTTCAAAAAGTTTCATTTTGGAAATTTTATGTTAAATCATTTTATATAAAATTACAAACTAAATTTATCTCTAGTCAATCATTTCATATCTATTTATGAATCTTCTTATAAAATAATTAATACTATTTAAATTTCCAAAGCTAATTTCTTTTCAAAAATTCCTAAAAATATTCAACTCTAGAAACACAATTTTTTACAGCTTTACCAATTCAATATTAATTACTTAATATAATTAGATTTTGAATAATTTCATTATGAAATACTCATACTTCATTTTTATAAAATTATTTCATATAATTTACAACCAATTTATCATATATATATATACACATATATCTTTTTATTCAATGATTGACCACTTTCTAACACCTTTAAATAATACATTACGTATATGAATAATTTTTTTTGTAAATTCACTTTTGTCTACCAACTATATTCAGATCTAATTTCCAAAATTTTAAACCATTTATTAATGCATATTTTTAAGTGTTTATATCACAAAAGTTCAATTTTCATTCGATAACACATATGTATTAAAATAGAAAAATTCTACAACAATATTTTTTTGTTTTTTTTTCAGTTTAAATTCTATCCAAAATGGTTCAATTTAGCTTAGAGAAATAGGCATGTGAAACACATCTTTTTCAAAATTTACCATTATAAATAAGAAATGTTCATAAAAGTGTAAACAATATGTAATGCTTTAAATTTTTTTGAAGTGCTACTAGAATATTTATAAAATAAATAACATTCAAAGGATACTTTTTATTTACTTCTTAATTTAACTTCCAAAAGTTTCTTTGCTACTAGCAACATATACAACGAAGTCACAATATGCCTTACACTAAGTAAATGTAAAACCTTTAAAAATAGTTATGGATAATTACCTTTCATTTAATTTTCCATTTTTGAAATCGCATTTAGGATCTATTATTTTCTAACTTAAACTCCTTTATTCTTCTCAAAGATTCTCAAATACTAATATTTTTTATCTTTTAGAGAAAATATTTTGGTAACTTATATATTTTAATTGGAGTAGACTATAACTTACATAAACCCAACTATGTCATGCAATCTAACAATGTTTTAAGTACCTTTATTAACCTTATCAACATCACACTTATTTTCCATAGACTCAAGGGTACTACTCTTTTTCTTGTTCCTCCTTAGTCCCACATTTTACTCTACTACTAATTGGTTTAAAGACCATTTATTAGAAATTCTTTTATGGATTAAATTATAACAAACGTGATCCATTTCTTTTTCATCCAAAAACTAATTTTAATATTAACAGTTATTTAACTCATAGTTCTTAACTTTAATAAGGTGTAAGCCAACAACTACTTTTACAAGTCGAAACATATGATGGTAACTTATAAATATACAAACATACATACATACATAATATAAATGATAAAACATTACAAATACGCTCCCTCATATGCTATAATTTAGTAAGAATCGCATGTCTAAGCTTTGGTACCAAATGAAACAATTTGCTGTCTACGACCTTCCGATCAACATCTAAAACAACACTAGCATCATGAATGTTATTGACGGTGGACCGTTTTGGATTAAAACATAAAATAGATCATGGAGAGATATATAATATTTCTAACTTTTTAAAAACTCATAATGGAAGGAATAAAATATAATAATAATCAATAATAGAATCCCATACAAATAAAACAATAAAGTATTAAGTGAACTCTAACTATAACATCTCTTTATAAGTATAATAGATTGTCTAGGAATAAATGAAATAAACTAATTAATAGGCAATAAATAAATGCACATCTCCATCATACCATCATGCCTCTAAATCGTCACAGGTCCTCTCTATCGAACTATCAGAATATAAATAAAAGAAAAAAATGATAGATGGGCTCAGACATGCGTTTAGTGAGTGAAATGCATCATTTAAGTGTGTCTAAGCCAGTAAAACAACATTTATGCTCGAATACCATTCCTTAACCTATGTCACCAGCATTTGGCAAGTCATTTAAACACAATATAATATTATAGTGACATCATATGCTATAGGCTCTCTATAATCTATCCTATGCCCAATCAAACGCACATAATTAGGCCCAAAGTCCAAATTCATATGCCGAAAACTTATATGACTTAGTACCAAGGAACTATACCCACTATCATCAAATCGTACACCAAGGACTCAGCTCGTCTGAGTGTATCACATCGCTAAATCATATAAGACTCGCTACTAAAGAACTGCATGTCTCACCCCGTAATCGCTAGATGTCATTGGTTGAATCGACGAACTCATTTCCTTTGAAAAGTGTATCGTAATGCCTACACTATTGAAATCCCTGTCACTAGACATTACCGGCCACACCGAATAACTCATTTCCTATAAAAGGAGTGTTGTACCCATCATCACCAATCGTCCATCGAGAACTCGGCTTCTCTAAAAAATGCACTATAATGCTATCGTCAAACATTACCCGCTACACTGAAGAACTCTTTTCCTCTGAAAAATGGACCGTAATGCATATTCTTTTAATCGTCATTATCAGGCATCACCGGTTGCATAACTCATTTTCTATAATAAAAATGTACCATAACACCTATCCTCGTAATCATCATCGTTAGATGTCACACCAAAGAACTCAATTCTTTTAAAAAATGTACCATAACACCTATCCTCCTAACCGTCAGTCGAATAATGTATAACAAACCTATGCAAACTAAGAAAACTTTCTGAAGTATCTAAAAATAAAGAAAACAACATCCTAAAGTGTTCCTAGTCTCATCACAATCATGATGCCGTGAACTGCACGTGAAATAAAGGTCGTATGCAAGGGTTATAAGTGTTTAAAGTTCAGGGGCATTTTTGTAACTTAGTATATAATCTAACTAAATAATGCTACTTTATATCATCGAGAGAACATCATTAGTAGATTCGTATACAATTTTGATATATAATAGGTCTAATTTGGGGTACTTTTGTGTTTTATAGTTTTAAATTAGGGAGAAATCAAAAAATTTCATTTATAATAAAAATAAATCACTTTTTTTAATTATATAGCCATAGAATTCTACGTCAAATCATGTATATGTAAAAAAGTCAGTTCTTTTCCTTTCAGTTTCATCATTTATAATTTGATTAAGATCATATGAGTAATGATCCAGAATTTTCGATCATTTGAATTTAAATATTTAATTGATTTTAAATATTGAAAAGTTAACTTATAGGTTAAATAACTTAAATTTCAAATATAGCGATTTATTGGATAATTTAATTTGTTGAATTTTATAATTGAATTATTTAAATAATTAAATCTTGGGTTTTAAGCTAGATAGAAATGATTTCAAAGCTTATTTAAATTTTATTAATAAGAATGAATATAATAAAACTTTTAAATTGGATTTAGCAATAGTTTAACTGATTTTGAAAATAATTCGTTTTAATTAACGAGTGGAAACAGCCTTCCAGGGCAAAATCTTGGATTTTGATGAAACTAGTTTCATTGAATCCGTAATAGTGAATTATATTAAACCGTCAAATTTCATAGCGATTAGACGTATCATTTGGTCATGCGAGATCGAAACACACTGAAACTAATATTGAAAATTTAGTATAATAATTGGGTTTAAAAAGCTATATTCTGCACAATCGATTTAGGGCTCGAGACTAGTTCCATTGTGTTTGGAATAATGGTATAACATATAGGATGCCAAGCGGCACGTCTCAATTGGAGTTCATGATTTTCAGATGTTTTATAACTTGATATTTTGAATATACACACACACACACATACATAATATATACTTACATACATACATAATATAATAGGTCATCACCCTATCTATGCTTGCCCATACCCTCCACTACTCAATCCATACTCCATATATCCTCTACCATACCCATCTCCAGTACATATTCTAAAGTTTTCCCTTTCAAAAATTTCCAAACCAGAAAATCAAGAGGAAGAGAAGAAAAAAAGAAAAATAAAATAATACAACATTCATCTTTTTGAAAACCAGCAGCCTTCATCCAAAGGTCGACGTCGCAAGGCGCCACTAGAGGCCGTATTGGCCTTTGACCCCAACTAGTGAAAAATGCATGACGTCAAGGTGGGAAGGATGGATGGTGGAGATGAATGTTGGTGGGAAGTGGAGGTGGAAATCGATCGAGGAACGACAAATGGGTTTGGCTAAATTATAGCAATTTGGTGGGCCTAAAGATGAATGCGTGTGAAGAAGAAAGGTAGAGGGGAGCTAGGAGAGTTCAACGGTGGTCGTGGCCGGGACAATAGTGGTCGGACAGCGAAGATAAAGGGGGATTAACAAGGATACGTAGGAGGCCTTGTTTGTGAGCTATGGTTGTTGTGGATGGGCGACTCGTTGTTGGTTGAGTTCGGCAGAGGTCTGGATTGCTCCGGCGATGGTGCGGTCGACGGTGGTGGCCGGAGGTGGCGGCTCGAGATGAGGGAAGCACGGTCGTGAATGGGCCGTGCTTTTGCCTGGTACAAACTTGTAAGGAGGGTGGAGGATTAGCAAGGGTGATTATTTTGTTAAGTTTGTAATTAAGGAAAATATTATATTATTTTATTCAATAATCTTATAAACGTGATAACTTACTCATTTTAGGTCCAAATCGAACGCGGTCTTTCGCATTTAGTTCGTATTGAATAGCATTACAAAATTGAATTGATTTGGTGACAATTGAAGCTTGTAGAAATTCCGCGTTACATCGATCGTTGTTCGATTTAGACGGAATCCAGAATGTCCTAGCGACGACTGGAATAATTATGAGTTAAACTCACCTTCTTGGCTAACTAGTATAATACATAGTTGATAAAAATTGTTGAATGATTATTAGGATAAATTATTATATTTATTAGTTGTTTTGGATATATCACCACCTTTGGAGCGGATGAGACCCTATTACGTTCCCATGTAAGAGCGAATGGCCTTTTGTATACAATCCCGCCTTGAAGTGGTTGATTTATATTTTATGATTATACAACGTTTGTGATGTAGGGAAACATGTTAGAGGGATCCAATGGGTTTCCTCGCTATTATTGAATTGTTTCATTAATATTAATTTTATATAAATTATTGAATAATAAATATGATCGGGGACACTGTGGTTATAACATCGTCATGTGTTTGAAAGTTAAAACTGGTAGTGATAGAAAGTCAATATCGAGATGGGTTAAGTGTTTGTTTACTATTGGCCTCAAATTAGTATATTAAAAATGCTTTAAATTGTTGATTAAGTCGGAATTGGTTTTTGAGACAAGAATTGTTTTAAATCCGAAAGTGGGTTTCAAAAATATTTTGTTTGAGGATTATCTAATTAAATATATTAATACTGTTTTTAAATTAATTAACTACATTAATAATGTTTTTAATTTAATTAATTATATTAAAAAATATTTTAAGTTAATTATTTATATTAATATTTTTTAAAGTTATTTAATTATTATGATCATAATAATATTTTAAAGTTATTTAATTATAATAATATTGCTGTAAAGTTATTAAATTATATTAATATTATTTTAAGGTCCTTTAATTATAGTAGTATTTTTTAAATTTATTTGTTTATAGTTAATATTATTTTAAAGAATTTATCAAAATTTTAATATTTGGAAAGATTGATTATTTCAAGAATAATTATGGTTTCAAATTTATAATAAGGATTATTAATAAGGTTTGAAAATAAATTATTATTATTTATATAAATGGTAAAGATAAATTATTATTGTTTATTTAACATTATTTTGGAATTATTAATTATTATTAAGAAGTTTAACGTTAATAATTTTCATTAATTTAAATGTCTAATGTTAATTATTATTATTATAAAATGGTGTTTTGGAGTAAAATTTTTAATTGTTTATAAATGTTTCTAAGACCTATGAATGGAGTTGAAAGACCAAGATTTTATAAAAGAGCTTATGAAATGGTTTGGAGACGTAAGGAAGATTATTTACAAGTTAAAGGGTTTTATAAAAGATTTAAATATGTATAAAAGAATTTTAGAAATGTGTATATAGATTTATAAAAGGAATTTTATAAATGGTTTTATGGACTTATAAAGGGTTTATAAATGATTTTTGAAATGTACAAAGAGCTTATAAGTGATGAAAGTTTTATAAGGGATTATAAATGGTTTTTCAAAGATTTATAAAATGGTTTATAAATGGTTTTGGAGAACTGTAAGGGAATTTATAAGTGACATGAGAATCGAACAAAAAGAAAAAATTTCTCAATTTTGTCCATATACTTATACCGTCGAGACAAGTATATGGATATTTTCTAAGAATTAAAAATATAGAGATAGGCGGATATACCCATGTAAAGTTATTTTTGTACAAGTAACTTACATAGTTCTTTTAAGATGAATGAAAGATCTATTAAAAGGAGGCCGGTGGTTGCTTATGTGCTTAACTGATGTTGTTTTCACCTATGGAATAAATCTTTGTTTGAATGTGTGTTTGTTGATAGTTAAATAATCGACTATCAAATCTTGGCCTAAATATGCAATCCTTCTTATTTTTGGTCATATAGAAATATTTCCTACTTAACACCAAAGGATTTTAACTCGAGAAATAACTAGGGGAAACACAAGTAATATACTGTACAGTTACCATCACTAGTGCTATAATGTACGTATAAACTCATTTTGTTCTTCTAGGACAAAGAGGAGATCCATCCACTTAAATGATTAGGGGGTGATCCCCACTCTTGTGTATTGTATGATTATTTCCTAAAGAACTGGTATTGAGCATTTTGAAAAATCGACGATTGGATTTGAAGCGCCAGGGAAATGAAAGGTTGTACTCGTAAGAATGACTCTAAACCCGTAACCACCTCGAAACCATATGTAGTTCTATGGAGGAGTTTCGTGACATATATTGAAATGTTGGGATCCATGTGTGGTTCCGAGACCCATAGGATATGGGAATCCATGTGGGATTCCGTAATCTATTTGGTGGCGGTTCGTAGACTGGAGTGCCAAACGTAGCCTCATTTGTGGTAATGGCCAAAACCAGAGATCGGAGACATGGCCAGTTGGTAGGCAAACTCATACGGTGCAGTCGTCTCCTTCTAGATATTACTTACAGTTGTTGCAAACATAGGGAGACACATTCGGTCTTAGCGAGACCAACTATGTTTTTCCTATGGTACATCACTTGGGATGTATGCTGCTTCAAAAGTATATTTATCCTTGTGTAGGAGGACCAGTCTCAAAGTACCGAGGGAATCTTCATGGAGTCCTACACAATTAGCGAACGAGCCTTATCGGTTTTTGATTATATACCTAGTATTGTTGTGATGTACACTCATGAGCACCACAGCTACTTGATTGTTATTATTTTCACCCTTATACATTATTTAATATCAATGGATTTTCTATAGAAAATATTATGGTTATTGTATGGTAAAACCCACTCGTATCTATGTGCGGCGTGGCCTTACGAGATACGTTTGATTTCAAAGATTTTTATAACTTTAGAATCTAGTGCGTGTGTTTTCAAACGCTGGTTTTCTAGAATGACTTGGGTGTTATATTATTAAAATGCTCGGGTCAGACTGAGCATATTACAGATTAATTTGGATGCTTTGGAGCTTTAGGAAATGAGTTGGAGGCCCAGAGATGTATTCACGTAGATGATTATTTTCGCTATATTCTTTGTTGTGTTTATCAGCAATTTTAAAGACAAGGTGTTATAACTGTCCAGGTTGAAATAGGTTAGTATACTCTGATTATGTTGCATATAAATGTATTACATTTTTGCTTTAGTTTAAAGATCTATGGTACATTATAAATTATTCTTTCCACTGTGAGATTTTGTGTTGTTTAGTTTTCATCTTATCTTCTTCCTTCTTTCTTTTTCCTTAACAATCAAGTTTTTCCGCATTCGATTTCTCAACATATAATACAGTGAACGTATTCGTGTCGATTTTCAAGGGTAAAAAAACTCGGTCATTACATTTGGTATCCGAGCTGAAGGTTAAGCAAGAACCTTGGCTTTAGTGGGGTATTTATTAGAGATAGGGTCAGCAGCACCCTAGAATGAGTTTGAGTGCATATATATGAGCCTGTATTTGTTAGTGATATAAAAATTGGTTTATATTGTATTGGTTGGTCTATTGAGTGGCTTATGAATTCTGGTCAATACGAGTAATTAAAATTATTGATAGGGATCTTTAAACACTTGAATAGACCAATTATACATGGTATTGTTTCAAAGTTGGGTAAATGGAATAATTTTTCCTTATTATATTTTATATATAAAGGAACGATTTTTCAGAAAATTATTATGATATATATGGTGTGCTTAGTTGTTAGAAAATGATACTGTTGATTATTATTGTTTGTTGTTTGTTATTATGCCCTAATAAAAGTTGTTGTTATTATAATGCAAACAAGATAAACAATTAAGAAAATGGTTTGTACAACCAAAGTGAAATTATATCAATATGATTTATAAAAGTGGTCTATGAATTAAAAGAATTTAAAATCGAGGATTTGAGAATTTGAATCTTGTTAATTTTAAAAATTATCTGTCAAATTTTTGGAAGAAAATATTTTTGAATGGAAATATTTAAAAAGGATTTCAAAGGAAATAGAAAGCATTGAACTCACTTCGGTCATTGGAAAATAATTTCGATGATGACTACAGCATCATCGACGTTCATTTTCGAATTTCCAAGAGAGGAATTGCTGTCATTGGAGCTTTTAAGCAATTGTTATTTAATTTTTAAGTAATTTTAAATCATATAATGATATTAATCTTAATTAATATTGGTAAAACTATCTTTGATTTCGAAAATTCAAAAGAATGATTCGATATGCCAAGGGGATTATGTGTATATAATTTCAAAATAATTTGAAATAAGAACAAGGTAATTTTCATTTAAATATTTTATGAAAATATGATAAAATAGGTTTGATAAATTATAAATTTTGAGAATTTGTAAGAAAAACATGGTTTTAAAATTGTTAAATGTGAGATGAAATCTAACTTAAATAAAATGAATTAATGAAAGGATTTTTCAAAAGAAATTAGCCTGTAAGCTAAATGTAATAATTATTTTTGAAAGGACATTGATTGTGATTTAAAATGAATCATTGAGATGGACTATTAAATAAATTAGCAAGTTGAATAGGGTTTTGAAATATGGTTGACAAAATTGAATATTAAAATTGGAAGATGAACTGAGTTAAATGAAATTGAATTTGGTTAGAAATAGATATGGACTTAAGTTGTGAAGTGGTAATAAACATGAGAAGTTTTGTATAAAATGTTTATAATAAAATTAAGAAATTTGATGGAATGGTTCCTAAGTAATATTGGTTTTGAAAGAATATACTAAGTAACAAATGAAATGAATGTGAATAAAAGAATTTGGTTTAGCTAGGAAATCAATTTAAATAAATACGTAAGTTGTATATATATTATTTTATTCGCAAAATGGTTTGATATAGATTCGAGTACATAATTTCGAGATGATTACATTGATCCAAATAAGGATTTTTTTTCTCGATTCTCGATGGAGAAAACTGGATATAGATTTTTGATTAATCTTGGAATTCTCTATCATAGTATATGGTATTCAAGGAGAATAACAGTTTCTTATCAAGGAACCAGATCCGAGTCTGCATTAGAGTGGTCGTGTGAATGATACTTGTCCGAAAGTGAAATTGCGTGATCGAGCGAGCGATCGGATTTGATATTACGTATGGATGGTATATGTACAACGTACGAGCTTTAGAAAAATAAAGGCAGAAAATTAAAAACGCATAAATATATGATTATGAATTATATTATTAGATATCATTGATAAATAAGATACAACTATAATAGCAAAAGCTAACTTTATGCCCTTAGTTTCATAAGTAAAATTAGGTTGCCCGACTAAAAGGTACACATATATAATGTTGTTTAGTTTAATGGTTCTGTGGTTGTGCCACTGGGCTTTTGTTCTCTTTTGTTGATGTGGGCCTGTAGTGGCAGTTTGTAGTTATTCGATCGAGCTGCGCAAAGGAGACGCTGGCAAATTTTGCATGAAATTAAGGCGTTAGAAAAATTTTGAGAAATTTTAAAGAAAACTTTTGATAACTAAATTTGATTTTAAATTATAACCTGAGATGATTGATGTATAATATTAGTTAGAATCTTTGAATGAATTTGGAAACTTAGCAAAAGTAATAACAAGGCTTCAAGTAGTGGATTTTTGGGAAAAGTTAAGCCTGAAATGATTTGGTATCTACTTCAAATAATTGATAATCTAAAGAATCAGTATTAAGCATTCCAAAAAAATGGAGATTGGATTTTGGAGTGCTAGAGAAATGGAAAGGTGTACTCATAAGAGATGACTCGAAACCCGCAACTACTCTGAAAACATATGCGGTTCGATAAAGGAGTTTCATGACATATATTGAAATGTTAGGATCCATGTATGCTCCCGAGACCTGTTGGTTTATGGGAATACACATGTGATTCCGTAATCTATTTAGTGGCGGTGCATACGCTGGAGCGCCGGACGTAGCCTCATCAGCAGTAATGGCTAAAACTAGAGATAGGAGGCATGACCAGTACGGTTGCAAACTCATAGGGTGCAGTGGGCTCCTCCAAAATATTACTTACAGTTTTTATGCATGCATCGGGTGACGCATTTGGTCTTAGCGAGACCAGCTACGTTTTTCCTATGGTACATCACTAGGGATGTATGTTGCTTCGGAAGGATATTGTGACGACTTGGAATTTTGGCAAAAGCAATTTGATAATCTTCATTTATAATAATTTGAATTTAGCAATATTGTTTTGACAATTTTCTTTTATAATAATTTAATTTGACAGTATTGATTGATAATCTAATTAATTAATTTATCAAAATTTATCTTTACGAAGCTAATAATTTGAATTTGGAAAAATTTATCTTTCCAAACTAATAAAGATATGTTTTCTAATTATAATATATATATGTATGTGTGTGTGTGTTGTGATTTGGAATATTTTTTTTAATTCAATGTATTAATTTTCAAAAAACAAACAAATTAAAGGTAAATTCTATATTTTCAAACATTTAAGATAGTATCTATATATATTTATTTATTAAAAGTATTTTAGCTTAATAGATTTGTTATATAGATTTAATACATTTTCTTTTAAAATTAAAATGAAATTTAATAAAGAGGTTTAATACACTTTCTTTTATATTTGAAATAAACATAGTTCGTGTATATAAAAATAAACATAATATAAAATTTACCTAAATATATATATATATATAAAACAAAAGTAATTAACGAATAAAGAGATTAAAGATTTAAAAGCTAATTAATAAAAATATATGTAAAAATATAAACATAATATATAAATTAATAAAAAAATATTAAATATTAAATATAAGGGTTTAAACATAAAATACATTGTTTCTAACATTTGTAAACATACAATACAAGCATTAGACATTTGTAAAATAATGAATTCATGCAAATACGTTTGTGAGCTTAATATAACTTGAATTAATAAGTGGCAGCACAATTTTTTTTAAATTTAATTATATATAATTAGTGTTAGAGGATAACCTACTTTTAGTTCAACATTCTCCCATTTTTAAACTTCTTAACTTTTCTTTCTTTCATCTTCTAAATTTAAATCTAAAAAAAATCAAAACAATATCAGTTTTTCAAGTTTTCAACCTGATTCAACCTGAGCAAAGCTAATAAGTAGTAGATCAACTCAACATAAATTCAATTCAAAGATCAAGAAAAATCAAATTCAAAGATCATATTAATTCAAGCTTCAGTTTAAAAACAAGATTCTAGATCAAAAACTAAAGCCTGTCTCTCTGTTTCTTTTTCCAGTGAGTAAAATTTTCTTTAAAAAGAATTTTTAATCTATGTTTGTACTGGATGCATGTGATGAATCTTTGTAGTGATATAGTAGGTAATGTTGCATAGGTGTATGAAGGAGAATGCATGTATAAATGATATGTCTGTGCAAATGTCTATGTGCATGAATATATATGTCTCTGTTTCATGTCAGGCTCAAACTCACTCAAATTAAATTCAATTTCTCTTCATACATTTAGTTTTAGGCTTTGATTTCTAAACAAAAAATGGTTATAAGAATGTAATATTATTTTTTTAATATAGTTTCAAGAATTTATATTAAGTAATTATTTCAAAATATATAAATTACAGAAATGGGTCAGAAATCAATCATCTCTGTATTAAGTTTAGATTATGGGAGCTGATTCGCTTTGGGAAATTATAATTTTTTATAAACATTTCAAGATTTTTAAGCTTGTATATGATGAGATATCTTAAGTTGATCGAATTTGGGTTATTCATCGATTTCTTGGCAATCGCCAATAGAGATGTGACGGGCCTAGAGCTGAGGTAGCGGGTAGCCTAGTGGTCACTGGAAAAATGATTGTCGAATTTTTAGATGGCTGTGGTGGTTAGGCTACGATGAATTAGGGTTTGTGGTGCCGTTTTGGTCGTCAATGTGTTTAGTGTTTGTACGACGTCGATGGTGCGCCAGAGTGGAACCCATATGGGGGGATCGGAGCGTGGTGACGTGAAGCAGCTATGGGTTGGTCGGCATGGGTTCCGGTGGTCGGAGGCGATGGCAAGTGGTGGTTTTTCGATCAGGTTGGGTTCCAGGAATAGATAGATTAGTTCGATTTTTTGATTCCAAACGGGGTGGACGGAACTAGGTGGTCGGGAAGTTCGTGGGGTCGTCGGTAAATTACGAGTGACGCGGCAAGGTGTCGGAGACGGTCAGATCGTCGTGCACGTGCATGTATGTACGTTTGTACCTGGGCGTTGTTGAGGGATTGGGGAAGAATGGCGTGGCTCGGGTCGATCTCAAAGATGTCTGGGGGTTGGCTCGAAGGAAGTTAGAACGTGAGTGTCATGTGGATTGCTCAGGGTTGACTCGGGAATTTTGTGCTTTGGCTCGAGTCGTTTTGTTGTTAACCGGGTTTTAAAAGAAAAATATGTAAAACCATGAACAGTTTTATAAAAAGCAAAGAAATTCAAAATTTCAAGCATAAGGAAAAGGTGCAAAGTTTAAAAGAAAAAAAAACAAGATTTCCAAGTTAAAGTATTTATTAAGTTCCAAAGAAAAATGTTTTGAACAAGTTTTAAAGTTTTTAAAGTTATTTGAATGATTGGTTTTCAAAAGAATGTTTAGCCAAGTTTTAAAAGTATATTTAAAATGAAATGTTTTCAAAGCAATATAATCCAAGTTCCAAAGTAAATTTATTAAACAAGTTTTAAACAAGTCTTCAAAGATTTAAAATGTTTAAGCTCTGTTTTATTTAAAATAATTATATATTAGGTTAATTTTGTAATTAAATTCCTAATTTCGAAAGTAATTAGATGATGTTTGAAATAAAATGTAATTAAGGTAAGAGCAATTAAACCTTAATTAATAAAGATATTCTTAAATGTTTTGTGTAAATTGTTTTCAAACATCTAATTTAAATAAATATAAATGATAAGTTAGTGTTTAATTAAGGTAAATGGTTTATCTTAATTAATTAAGGTCTTATTAATAAAAGTTATTAGTGTATAATTATTTAATTAATTAGATCTAATTAATTAATGTAATTAATTTAAGATAATTATTTGGTTTAGTTAAGGTTAATTACTTAATGTAATTAATTAAAAGCTAATTACTTAACGTAATTGAAGAATAATTAACTAATGAAAGTACTTAAGGAAAATTACTTAAGATTACTTAATAAAAGTAATTAAAGGGTAGTTATTTATTTAACGTGATTAATTTAAGAATGATTAATGAATATAATTATTTAAATGATAATTACGTAATGAAGGTAAATTAAGGATAGTTAACGAATGTAATTAATGTAATGATCATTGACTAGTGATTAAGGGATAATTGATTAATGTAATTAATTTAAGATGATTAATTGGTTTAATTAATTAAGGATAATCACTTAATGAAATTTATTAAGTATAATTACTTAATGTAATTAATAAAGTACAATTACTTAGTGTAAGTAATTTATGGATAATTATTGAATGTAATTAATGAAAGGATAATTATGGAATGTAATTAATTATAGGATAACTAATTAATGTAATTAATTAAGGATCATTAAATAATGTAATTAATTATAGTATAATTAATTAATGAGAGTAATTAAGGGTTAATTAATGTGAATAGTTAAAGGATAATTAATTTATATAATTAATTAAAAGCTAATTATGTAATTAAAGAATAATTAATTAAAGGATGATTAATTAATTGGTTTGTAATTAATTAATGTTAAGTAAGCAGGATTTAAAGGTAATTAGAGTGATTAACTTAATTTATTTAGTGATTAAGTTAGATTAATTAGGAATTGCACATCTTTTTAGATGATTGAATGATACTGAATGCCTTGGATTATTTGATATCTCTGATATGTGATATGTGCTGCTCTGTAAAATGAGATGCTTTGGTTGAATTGTGATAATATGGATTATCCATCTGTGATAATGTGAATCATCTATCTGTGTGAATATGTTATTCTAAATAATAAATTAAATTGTTTAATTTTTAAAATAACTTGGACGTGAAGATGACGTTTGGATTTCGATGAGACCAGGATCGGATTCCAACTTGGATATCCAAAAACAACATCGATCCAAATTAAATGATAGGTCACCAAGTCTCAAGTGAAGGTCAAATTGAAGAATTCAAAGAGGAAGATCTATTTTCGTGAACTCTGAGGGTGATTCCAAAACGAGTTTAACAGAGATAGTTCCTTCGACCGAGCTAAAGATTTAGAGTGCAACAGCTATTGTCGTTAACTTTGAGGGTGATTCCAAAATGAGCGTAGCAAGATAGTGCCTTCATTTTCGTTTGAACCCAGAACGAACTTGTATGGATTGAATATTTTGAGAACATCGTCATTGGAGGATGGCGAGCATTCCAAGATATGTATTCTAAAAAGGTAATCGTAGCCTCAAGCCTCATCAACCAGGAATGGCTAAAATAGGGGAGGTGCAGTAAGGCTAAGTGGGTAGTACCCAAGTAGGATAAGATTTTCCCCTGTCTAGAGGTCCCTTTTATTCGGCTGTGTGGGCAGTTGGTCGGGCCAACTGTGGGGTTGTCTTATTTAGGATTATTCAGTAAGGGATAGTTCCCGTCTTGTATTGTAGAGGATCAGGGTGGATCATCGGTACTCTGATCTAGACCAGGTACTGTGACGGGTGGTACCCCAGTAGCCCTGCCATTGTATGGAACCCAATCTCGAATAAGTGCCATACATTTTGATTGTACCCAAGTATGTTGGAACGTGAGATGTAAGCATTCCAGCTATTTTCTATTTTACTTGAAAACCCTAGACACTATTACAATATCACTGGATTCCTATCAAATTTTTGATTAGCGTAAGGTAAAAACCCGACATGTTTATTTGTGGCGTGGTCTTACGAGATACCTTTGTTTTCAAATGATTTTAAAAGTTTAATAACTTTAACCCATTTACTCACACCAGATCCATGTCTGACCCAGAGTTTATTTTCTATTTTCTTAAACTCTTGGGTACTCAAATTTCTATGAGTAGCCAAGGGATTCAGGTCAGCTTTGACGAATTTTATGGAGGAGAGTAGAGCAGGAGGCATCAGCATATGTGGATATTGTGGTTTCGCTATATTAGTAGCTCTGTGTTGTATTTTGGCTTGTAATGATAGACAAGTCTTCATGACTGTCTAATGCATTATGTATTAAGCTGTATAACTCTAATAGATAAGCATATGAC
Organism: Allium cepa; assembly: GCA_030765085.1. Classification (NCBI taxonomy): domain Eukaryota; kingdom Viridiplantae; phylum Streptophyta; class Magnoliopsida; order Asparagales; family Amaryllidaceae; genus Allium; species Allium cepa. Next base: position 861,162,592 of record CM060940.1, read on the forward strand.
TTTTATGTAAATATTTATGTAATGTAATATAATTTATTCATTCTGATGTGAGATTCTGATCTTGTTTAGTTCTTTATTTCCTATCTTTTCTCCTTTCTATCCCTTTCTTTCTTATTGATGATGTGTCTTTCTGTGGAATGAAAGGCGGGTCGTCACAGCTGGTATCAGAGCTCTAGGTTGAGATAATACTTAGGCTTTGGAGTGATGTCTTTCTTGAGAGAGCGTACTATATATATATATATATATATAAATATATATAGATTTGTTGGGTTACCTGTGCGGGTGGCCAACATGAGTTCTTGAGGTAGAAGGGGCAGTGGAGTGCGTAGCACGACTACCACAAATGGAAGAGTTCCGAGTGTTGAAGGTGGAAGAGTATCTGCCGAGGCTGTAGACCCAATACCGCCTCAAGTGAGCTGTGCGACATTGTGTAAGGATTTCACCAATCTCAGAGGAAAGCCTTTTAAAAGGTACAGAGTCCATTATTGAAGTGCAGCTTGGTTGCGCTCGTGTGAGCGGATTTCTAAGAGTTTGGATCTATCGGATGTGCAGAAGAGAGTAATGGCATCATGGCAACTTCAAGAAGGTGCAACTGCGTGGTGGGACACAGTAACCTATGGATACTCCCGAAGAAGTTTTCTCTTGGAGAAATTTTAAGGAAGTATTTGAGGAACAGATTTTACCCACCGTAAGGAAGACTTGGCTGTATAGGAATTATCTGGATCATAAGCAAGGGAATTTATCTGTATCGAAGTATGAGACTAAGTTCAATGAGATGTTTGTGTTTGGTTTGAGGCCTGAGTTTCTTGAGAAAATGATTGCCCATCTCAAAGATTCTTTTGTGCAACTAGTTGATATGGCTTTGAGGGTCGAAGAGCTTATGGATTAGAAGACTGTGACATCAGTGGCAGCACTGAGTGGGAATTCTTCCAACAAGAGTTAAAAGGAATTTCAATCCGAATTGGAAGATGTAAGGTAAGAGGAAACCCGAGGGGCAACGTCGCAGTTCGGAGTGTTATGTGTGCCGGCAGGAAGATCTTTTAGCAAAGCAGGGTCCTAAAGGTAAAATTCAGAAGCAGTAGAGTGGACCCATTTCTTCGATGGATTGGTTAGACAAGCACTAGGTTGTTCTGATTTGTGAAGAGAGAACTGAATCTTTTGGAAATTGAACTGGGTAGGATCGCAAAAGTGACTTGCGATAGTTTGAGTGTTCTCTTGAGTAATCTTTTGCATAGGATCAGGGCTTCTCAAGAGAAGGTAGAAGCTATCGAAGTTGTCAAAGATTTTTCTGGATGTCTTCGAGGAAGTCATAGGTTTTCCCGCATCGGGAGTTGTATAAGGTGACCATTTGGAATAAGTATCCCTTGCCTCGTATTGTGATCTTTTTGATCTTCTTCTTAGTGCTTCTGTGTTTTCTCAATTAGATCTAGTCTTGAGTTTTCATCAGCTAAGGGTAGCTGAAGACCATACCCTTAACTGCATTCAGAGAACTCATTTGCTTCTTTGAGAAGTTGGTTATGTCTTTTGGGTTAACCAACGCTCCAGCTTATTTTGTGGATCTGTTGAACCGTATTTTCTAGGATGTGTTGATCAAGTATGTGCTCGTGTTCATCGACGACATTCTCGTCTACTCCAAATCAGAGTTGTGCAGCGGAAGCAAGGTAGCAGCTGTTCTAGAGTGGAAGCAACCACAGAATCCTACAGTAAGTTTACCCAGGATTATTCTAAGATTTCTTCTCACTTGACCAAGCTGACTAGGAAAGGAGCGAAGTTCAAATGGACCCCTAAGTGTGAAGAAGCTTTTCAGGATCTAAAGGCGAGGTTGAAAAGTGCACTAGTTCTGGTTATTTCGAATTTAAGAAGTAAGTTCGAAGTCTACTGATGCTTGTGGATTAGAGATTGTGTTCTGGATTTTGGGAGAACCATTTTATTGGATAGAACCAGATATTTGTAATGTTCTTAGACCAGATTTGATTCGAAAGGCATATGCGAAGGCTGGATTGATTAAGAAAAGGACGAGGACAACCTAGGATCGTCAGAAGAGTTATGCGGGTAAGATACGAAGGAATTTGGAATTCGAAGTTGGAGACTTCGTTTTTGTTAAGGTTTCTTCGATCAAAAGAGCAATCAAGTTTGGTAACACTGAGAAGCTAGCTCCGAGATATATTGGATATTTCCGTATTCTCGAAAGGATTTGTACTTTGGCCTACATGATTGAATTGCCAGTTGAATGGTTGGGATTCACAATGTGTTTCACATATCTCATGCGAGGAAGTACGTGCATGATCCAACACTGGTTGTACAACCAGCAGTTCGGGAAGATTTGGAAGTTGAGCCAGACTTGACTGTGGTCAGACATTTTGTGCGGATTATAGATCAAGGTAAGAAGGAGCTCGGGAGCATAGTGGTATAGATGGTTAAGTCTCAGTGGAGCGAGTATCCCAAAGATTGTACCTGGGAAACTCTAGATGTTATTAGGAAGTCCTATCCTGAATTATGTCAGGATAGTTATCGTTGTTTGTTTGAATGAATTAGTTGCTTTGGTTGTTAGTATATGGCTGATATGTATGCTTTGTTGATTGAATAAAAATCTTTGTTGGATTATTAAATTATCTTTTCTTTCAAATTTTAGGGTCAAAATTCTTTTAAGGGAAGAGGAATGTGATGACCTGGAATTTTGGCAATAGCAATTTGATAAATTCATTTATAATAATTTGAATTTGGCAATATTGGTTTGATAATTTTCTTTTATAATCATTTAATTTGACAATATTGATCAACAATCTAATTATTTAATTTAAAAAAATTTATCTTTTCAAAGCTAATAATTTGAATTTGGCAATCCAAAGTAATAAAGATATGTTTTCTAATTATAATATACATACATATATATGTGTGTGTGTGTGTGTGTGTATTGTGATTTGGAATATATGTTTTAAATTCAATGTATTAATTTTCAGTAAAGACTATTTAAAGATAAACACTATATTTTTAAACAATAAAGATAGTATATATATATATATATATTTATTAAAAGTATTTTAGCTTGATAAGATTTGTTATAAAGATTTAATACATTTTATTATAAAATTAAAACGAGATTTAATAAAGAGGTTTAATACACTTTCTTTTATATTTGAAATAAACATAGTTAGTATATATAAAAATAAGCATAATATATAATTTACATAAATATATATAAAACATAAGTAATTAATAAATAAAGAGATTAAATATTTAAAAGCTAATTAATAAAAAAACATGTAAAAATATATAAACATGATATATAAATTAATAAAAACATAAGAAATATTAAATATAAGGGTTTAAACATAAAATACATTGTTTCTAACATTTGTAAACCTATAATACAAGCATTAGACATTTGTAAAATAATGAATTCATGCAAAATATTTTTGTAAGCTTAATATAACTTGAATTAACAAGTGGCAACACAATTTTCTTTTAAAATTTAATTATATATAATAAGTGTTAGAGGATAACTTGGTTTCAGTTCAACACTCTCCTATTTTTAAACTTCTAAACTCTTCTTTCTTTCATCTTCTATATTTAAATCCAAAGAAAAATTAAAACAACATCAGTTTTTCAAGTTTTCAACCTGATTCAACCTGAGAAAAGCTAACAAGTAGTAGATCAATTCAACAAAACTCAATTCAAAGATCAAGAAAAATCAATTCAAAGATCAGATCAATTCAAGCTTCAGTTTCATAAAAAGATTCCAGATCAAAAATTAAGGCCTATCTCTCCATTTCATTTTCCACTGAGTAAACTTAAAAAAACAGTTTTAATCTATGTTTATATTGGATGCATGTGATGAATCTTTGTAGTGATATAGTAGGTAATGTTGCATATGCCTATGAATGAGAATGCATGTATAAATGATATGTCTGTGCAAATGTCTGTGTGTATGAATATATATGTCCCTGTTTCATGTCAAGCTCAAACTCACTTAAATTAAATTCCATTTCTTTTCATACATTTAGTTTTAGGCTTTGATTTCTAAATGAAAAACGGTTATAAGAATGTAACATCATTTTAAAATATAGTTTCAAGAATTTATATTAAGTAATTACTTCAAAATATGTAAATTACAGTGATAATTTAAAACAGGTCAGAAATCAATCATCTCTGTATCAAGTTCAGATTATAGGAGCTGATTCGTTTTCGAAAATTATGATTTTTGATAAACATTTCGATATTTTTAAGCTTGTATATGATGAGGTATCATAAGTTGATCGGATTTGGATCATTCGTCGATTTCTTGGCAATCAGCGATGGAGATGTGTCGGGCCTGGAGCTGTAGGTAGCAGGTAGTCTGGTGGTCACTGGAAAAATGATCGTCGAATTTTTACGTGGCTGTGGTGGTCAGGAGATGATGAACTTGGGGTTGTGGTGTTGTTTTGGTCGTCGATGTACTCAGTGTTCGTACGACGTCGATGGTGCACCGGAGTGGATCCCATGTAGGGGGATTAAACTGTGGTGACGTGAAGCAGCTATGGGTTGGTCGGCGTGGGTTCCGGTGGTCGTAGGCGATGGAAAGTGGTGGTTTTCTGATTGGGTTGGGTTCCAGCCATTGATCGATTAGTTCGATTTTTTGATTCCATACGGGGTGGACGGAAATAGGTGGTCGGGAGGTTCGTGGTAGTCATCGGTGACTTGCGAGTGACGCGACGAGGTGTCGGAGACGGTCAGTTCGTCATGCATGTGCACGTGTGTACGTTTATACCCGGGAGTTATTGAGGGACTAGGGAAGAAAGGAGTGGCCCGGGTCGATCTCGAAGATGTCTGCGGATTGGCTTGAAGGAAGTTAGAACATGAGTATCACGGGGATAGCTCGAGGTTGACTCGGGAATTTTATGTTTTGGCTCGGGTCGTTTTGTTGTTAACCAGGTTTTAAAAGAAAAATATGTAAAAGCATGAACAGTTTTATAAAAAGCAAAGAAATTCAAAATGTCAAGCATAAGGAAAAGGTACAAAGTTTAAAAGCAAAACAAAAACAAGTTTTTCGAGTTAAATTATTTATTAAGTTTCAAAGTAAAATGTTTTAAACAATTTTTAAAGTTTTTAAAGTTATTTAAATGATTAGTTTTCAAAAGAATGTTTAGCCAAGTTTTAAAAGTATATTTAAAATGAAATGTTTTAAAAGAAATATAAACCAAGTTCCAAAGTAAATTTATTAAACAAGTTTAAACAAGTCTTCAAAGATTTAAAATGTTTAAGCTTTGTTTTGTTTAAAATAATTATATATTAGGATAATTTTGTAATTAAATTCCTAAGTGTTTTCAAAAATAATTAGATGATGTTTGAAATAAGATGTAATTAAGGTAAGAGTAATTAAACATTAATTAATTAAAATATTCTCAAATGTTTTGTATAAATTGTTTTCAAGCATCTAATTTAAATAAATATAAATGATAAGTAAGTGTTTAATTAAGGTAAATGGTTTATCTTGATTATTTAAGGTCTTATTAATAACAGCTATTAAAGTATAATTACCTAATTAATTAGAGCTAATTAATTAATGTAATTAATTTAAGATAATTATTTGGTTTAAGGTTATTTACTTAATGTAATTAATTAAAGGCTAATTACTTAACATAATTAAAGAATAATTAATTAATGAAAGTAATTAAGGAAAATTACTTATGATTACTTTATAAAAGTAATTAAAGGATAGTAATTTATTTAATGTGATTAATTTAGGAATAATTAATGAACATAATTATTTAAAGGACAATTACTTAATGAAGGTAAATTAAGGATAGTTAATGAATGTAATTAATGTAAGGATCATTAACTAGTGACAAAAGGATAATTAATGTAATTAATTTAAGATGATTAATTGGTTTAATTAATTAAGGATAATCACTTAATGAAATTGATTAAGTATAATTAATTAATGTAACTAACTAAGTATAATTACTTAATGTAATTAATAAAGTATAATTACTTAGTGTAAGTAATTTATGGATAATTACTGAATGTAATTAATTATAGGATAATTAATTAATGTAATTAATTAAGGATCATTAAATAATGTAATTAATTATAGTATAATTAATTAATGAGAGTAATTCAGGGTTAATTAATGTGAATAGTTAGAGGATAATTAATTTATGTAATTAATTAAAGGCTAATTACTTAATGTAATTAAAGAATAATTAATTAAAGTATGATTAACTTATTGGTTTGTAATTAATTAATGTTAAGTAAGTAGGATTTATAGGTAATTAGAGTGATTAATTTAATATATTTGGAGATTAAGTTGAATTAATTAGGAATTGTACATCTAATTTATCTTGCTTATGGATGATTGAATGATATTGAATGCCTTGGATTATTTGATATCTCTAATATGTGATATGTGCTGCTCTGTAATATGAGATGCTTTGGATGAATTTTGATAATATGGATTATCTATCTATGATAATATGAATTATCTATCTGTGTGAATATGTTATTCTAACAATAAATTAAATTATTTAAACCTTAAAACAACTTAGACTTTAAGACGGCGTTTGGATTTCGATGAGACCGAGATTGGATTCCATATTGGATATCCGAAAACCACATCGATCCAAATTAAACGATAAGTCATGAAATCTCAAGTGAAAATCAAAATGAAGAATTCAAAGAGGAAGGTCTGTTTTTGTTAACTCTAAGGGTGATTCCAAATCAAGTTTAACGTAGATAGTTCCTTCGATCGAGATACAGATTCAGAGTGCAAGGGCTATTGTCGTTAACTCCGAGGGTGATTCCAAAATGAGTGTAGTGAGATAGTGCCTTCGGTTTCGTTCGAACCCGAAACAAACTTGTATGCATTGAATGCTTTCAGAATATCCTCATTGGAGGACGATGAGCATTCCAAGATATGTGTTCTAAAAAGGTAATTATAGCCTCAAGCCTCATCAACCGGGAATGGCTAAAACAGGGGAGGTGCAACAATGCTAAGTGGGTAGCACTCAAGTAAGGTAAGATTTTCCCCTGTCTAGAGGTCCCTTTTATTCGGTTGTATGGGCGGTTGGTCGTGCAAACTGCGCGGTTGTCTTATTCGGGATTATCCAGTAAGGGATAGTTCTGGTCTTGTGTTGCAGGGGATCAGGGTGGATCCTCAGTACTCTGAGCTAGATAAGGTACTATGACAGGCGGTACCCCAGTAGCCCTGCCATTGTATGGAATCCAATCTCCAATAAGTGCCGTACATTTTGATTGTTCCCTACTATGTTGGAACGTGCGACGTAAGCATTCAAGCTATTTTCTTTTTTACTTAAAACCCTAAACACTATTACAATATCACTGGATTTTCTATCAAATGTTTTGGTTATCGTAAGATAAAAATCCGACATGTTTATTTGTGGTGTGGTCTTACGAGATACCTTTGTTTTCAAATGATTTTCAATGTTAAACAACTTTAACCCGTTTACTCACACCAGAACCATGTCTAACCCATAGTTTATTTTCTGTTTTCTTGAACTCTTGGTACTCAAATTTTTATGAGTAGCCAAGGGATTTGGGTTAGCTTTGATGAATTTTATATAGGAGACTTAGAGTATGAGGCTTCAGCGCATATAGATATTGTGGTTCGTTGTGTTAGTAGCTCTGTGTTGTATTTTGGCTTGTAATGATAGATAAGTCTTCACGAATGCCTACGTGTTATATATTAAGCTATATAACTCTGATAGATGATTAATATGACTATTATGTAAGTACTTACGTGATGTAATATTATTTATTCATGACATAGCCAAATGCTCCTTGTAGTTTGCTTCGTGTTTGGTGTCAACTGATAATGTCGAGGCCAATAAATGGTACAACAAGTACCTCAAATTGAAGTTGAGTTTAAAAAATTATCGAGGATTGATTTTAGATCTAGAGAGGAAGATTTCACTTAAGGATGAAGAGATTCATGAGCTCTTTCAAGCATCTTTTTCTTAAGCTCATCCTATCAATGCCTTTCCATTGGCTTAGTGAACCGACTATGTTGCAAAAAGTGCTTAGCTTAACCAGCACATTCTCGATTTTGAAGATGACTTACTAAAGTCATATGACTAGTGTCAATTATACGAGCTTATTTTGATCAAAGGGAAGAGTGGGTTTCCCATTCCTACTCATATACCCTCATCTAGGAAGGTGGTCTCTACTTGTGGTTGTTAAATTCGCAGTAGTAGACTTTTTTCCACATCGTCGCTCTTCCTTCTCCTCTTCTTTTGCCACTAGATTAGATGGGTGAGTTAGCAGGATGGAGCATGACATTTGTGTTTGAATGCAATCAGAAGCTAATGGGTCATTGGAATAATAAATTTTTGCACAAATTCTCAAACCTTCAATTCTAAATTGAAACTCTTGAATGTTAGAAGAACACCCTTACTATGAAACTTTAAGATTTAGAAATTATATGTAGAATCTCTCTTGAGAAGTTTCATCACTAAAAGGTGCAAACAAAACTTTTGAACATGGGATATCTCTCCAAATTGACTCTATCAATTTACAAAACATGGTCCGTAAGAAGAAAAATTGGAGGAGACCTACAAGATAGACTCCTCAGCTTTTTCCAACCTTCTCGTTAAACAAAAATTGGCTTCTCCCCAACATGGAATAGATATGGACTCCATCTATTTTGGTCGTATTGGGTAACCCTTTTTTTCCTTAGTTCGGAGAGCTAAATTCCTAGGGTCCATTTTTTTCTACATCATTTCGAGAATACATTTTTTCTTTGTTCATGGTTGAGATGGACATGACATGTCATTTGAGAATATAAAAAAGCTTCCTGTTCTGAGGATCCTTGTTGAGTTAAAGGCATATTTTGAATTTAAAATGGGGATCTAGGTTCTAGGATTAGAAAATCTTCTTATCCCATGTTCAATTCTCAGCGAAAGCACAAATGGTAAGCCTGAAGTTTGGCCTAACAACAAAGTTTCATAATGGAGTTGAATGTTACTTCTACAAGTGAAGTTCATCTATCATAAGTATGCAAATACTACATAAAAAGTTTCTTTGTCATAATTTATCATTACTAAAGTTGGGCATATGCCCTAGTGGGGATTATGTAATTCATTGTAAATTATCTAACTCTATAATCAATTTTTTATGTAATAAAGGTGTTAGTTTTCTATTATATACTTTTCCATATTCTAATATAACTAAGTAAGTAATTAATTTATAGCATATTAATAAGAAAGTCATTAAATGAAATGTTATGTGATTGTAGTAGCAAATAGTTAAAATTGTGAATAATTAATCATATTTAACATCCTATTTAATGTTCTTGGTCAATATGATTAGAGAAATGATATCTAAACATCCATTGAGTCCAGAGTATGTAACGCTCTCCAAATTTTGGGCAGTGTATTACTCATGGTTGTTGGGGGAACCAAGGGGTTACATTCGTATTTATTGGATAACAATGAGTGAATTGTCTGAGAGTTTCCTATTGGTTGATAACAAAGTCAAATAGGAAATCTCCGTGCGACAATGTGACATTGTTCTTTTTGACTTGAGAACACTATATAACTCTGTTTTGAGTACTCCATTTTGGTTATAGTTAAATCGTGACGACCCAAAATTTTTGGATGTTTGAAATGAGAATATTTAATTGATTTTAAAATTTTAAATGTTAATTTTTAAATTGAATTCAAATATTTTTATTATTTAGCAATTAAGTTATTTGATTTAATAAACTGAAATTGGGTAAATTATTGAATCTTCAGTTTTAAGCCTGTTACAAATAATTTAAGGGATTTTAAAATTTATAACGATAGTACTGAAGATAATGAAAATGTTGAAATTGAATTTGGGAATGTATTGTTAAGTTTTGAATTTTTATCGTTTAAATCGATATTTAAAAATAGCCTTCCGAGGCACAGTCTTGGATTTCGATGAAACTAGTTTCATTGGATCCGAAATATTGTACTATTATCGGATTTCAAATTTTCATAGTGTTTGGAGTTGTTGTGGGAGCGTACATATGTAAACGTGCTGAAATTTATATCAAAATTCAATATTATAACTGATCCTAAAAGCTATCTTCTCCATACGATTGACTTAGAACTCGAAACCTTTTCCAATGCATTCGAAATAGTGGTATAACATTATAAACGCCCAGCGGCACGCCTTGATAGGAATTCAGAATTGTAAGTTGCATTTATCGAGACGATTTGAATTTAATTTAAAAATATATTTATATCCTGGTTACCGTCAGCTGAAATTATTTGACTTCACAACTTTTTCCTTTCATTTCAAGACCACTATAGCTAGGCAAAGCTTTTCACGCAAGGTATCTTCCTCCTTTTATATTATCTGCCGATCGTTTTCGTTCCTCAAATAAAAAAATCAACGATCCAACATGTTTAACAGAAGATAGCCAAGCTATCTTCCCTTTTCTCCCTTAGGTAAACGAAATCGATAACCCAATCAGAAAAATAAAATCATGGCCGAGTGAAATAATCGACATTTCATAAAAAATAAAAGAGATTAACGAAATCGATTCGATTTCGAATCGAAATCGCGTAGCCCTTCGATATCTAGGCCTCGACATCACCATGATTCGCGTCTTCATCACAATGGAGGAGATCTTGATGGTGCAAGCAGAGAGGGGCGACAGGCGTTGAAGTGGGAAGGGGCAACCGAGTCGTCGAAGATTTAGGCGAGCTCGCGTCAGGGCTGTGCCTCGTCGTCGATGGATTGGGGTTTGTAGAGGAGGCAGCGACCTTGCTGAGTTGTTTACAATGGCGAGGAAGGTGCTTTGGCGTGTTCAGGAAGTGGTTTGAGGTCAGGGTTGATCGAGATGTGGAAGGTCGCGTGCGTGCTCGGAAATTCTAGCTCGAGGTGAGGCTGTCTATTTTCAATTTAAAATGAAAGAAAATATACATACATACATACATACATATATACATATATATTACAGTAAACCCATTCTGTTTTTAATTTAATATATGTATAAATATATAGGTTAGAAGGATATTTTATTTCATTAGAATTTTATGAATATATGTGTATATAAACAGGAAATATATATAGTTTAAAGCAGAAGTTTTATTAGCCAGAGAATTATGGATGCAGAAAGGTTTAGGGAAAATATATGTATTTATAACAGTTTTGGGTTTTCATTTATGTGTGTGTGTGTGTATTTGTGTGTGTGTGTGTGTATACAGAGAAGGAATTTTAAAATATGTGTTTAGGGTAATTGAAGTATTTAATAAACTCATTTAATTTATCTTAGTTACTGAAAATAAATTATTAAAAGAAAATTAGTTTAAATTAAATCATTAGTCAATTGAATTATAAAATGGTAACAAATTATTCAATTCATTCAAAATATTAATAAATCATATAATATTGTTCAAGGTCTAAAAACTGTGAAGAAGCAAGGCGTGATGGAAATGGATTGCAAACAAAATTTAAGGTGAGTTAATCTCACTCTTCTGGGTTGCTATTTAAATTTAAATGGTTAATTTAAATATTTGGTTGGATGATTGAATTGATTTGATGTCCTACATCATATATAGTAGTATATAGTATATATTGGATGATTGAGTTCCCGCATTATATAGCGGATGAGATCCTATGCGCCGCATAATAGCGGATGATATTATATTAATCCTGTATACCGCGATATTCCACCACGAAGTGGAATTGGTATTGTGCTAACATCTGTGGATGCAGGGAAACAGGTTGGAGGGATCCAACTGGATTCCTCAACATTAAATTAGATTATTTAATATTCTGTGTTATGAATATTTGATATTCTATGATGAATTATATTGATAATTGGAATATTGAACGCTATGGTTTGCTCGAATATATTTCAGTTCACTAAAGTATCAAAATATATAGAATTTGATTTTTGAAAAGAAAATAAAAGAGTGAATTTTTAAGTAAAATAATCATAGAGAATTTGAATAAATTTAAGAATGAATTTAAAAAAGTAAAAGTGATTTTAAAATTTTAATAAATAAATTCCGTGTATGGAAAGAGGATTTTGAATAAACAGGAAGACAATGAATTTAAAACTTAAGTGTCATTATTAAAATAAAAAATAAATAAAAATAAAGCATTCATTTTAAATTTAAGATTTAAATAATCGGAAAAGATAAAGAAGGAATTTGGGGAAATCTGAAATTGGTATTTTCAGTTAAAAGATTTTAAATCATAATGAAGAAATAAATTCTGAAGTTAATGGATTTTGGAGTAAATGGAGCAAGTAAGGAAATTTATTTAAAAATGAAGTAAATTGGAAATCAATTTGGAGATTGATTTAATTGTGTAAAACCAGGATTTTTAAAAGAGAAGTGAGGCTTTGGAATATATAAAATGGTTTTATAAAGGTGAAGTAATATATCAGTGGACATTTGAAGAATAAATTCACGATGGGAATTTATTAAACAAACGTGAAAATTTGTTTAAAAATAAATAGTGATTTATTTTTGAAGGATATGAAGAGATGTGTATTTCCCTGGATAGCCAAGTATGTTTTCAAAGTAAATTTTTAAATATAAGTTACAAATTTTAATGTTGTTTTAAAAAGCATGTTTTGGAAAATTTATTAGTTCTAAAATATTTAAATTCTAAAGTAAGTATTTTTCAAATCTATTATCATAGTAATTATTTAAAGACGACTTGGTATTTTGATTTAAAAAGAGAAAACCTAGTTTTATATTTTATAAAGTAGCTTTATTTTAAATATTCTTAAAGTATATACTTTTAAATAAAGTATTAAAGTAGTTTTATTTTAATGTTTTAAAGTATAATTTATAATAAAGATTTTTAAATTATTTTGGAAATCTAAAGTATTTGAGCTTGGTGTTTTCAGTGGAAGTAGAAAATACATGGGAAATGTATTCTATGAAAGGAAGGTGGTTTAAAAACTGTTTTCAAAAAGGTTGAAAAGTGAAAATATATCTTGTGAAGATATTTTGAGATTAGTAAATAATTTGGGAAATTATTTGTTAATTGATGGTTGTTTGTGAATGTTAATTGATAGCTAAATAACCGACTATCAATATTGGCCAATGCGTTGACCGTTCGAAGAGACCGGGATCAGGATTAATTTCTCGAAAACCACTTTGATCCGGTTTGTACGTTTTCGTGAGAAAGACGAGTTTGGATTCGAAGATGGAGCAATGAAATGCAAGGGCTAATCGCTACTAATCCTGCGGATGATTCCAAAATGGATGTAGTAGGAGTAGTGCCTTCGGTTCCGTTCGAACCCGGGATGGACTTGTATGGATGAATGCTTTCAGAATATCGTCAAGTGGACGGTGAGCATTCTAAGTAATATGTTCTAAAAAGGTAACGCTTAGCCTCAAGCCTCATCAACCGAGGATGACTGAAAATCATAGGTTATGCAGCAAGGCTAGGTGGGTAGTGCCCATTAGGGTGAGGTCATCCCTGTCTATATGTCCCTTTTTATTCGACTTAATGGTGCGGTTTTTGATCCCAACCGTGGGGTGATCTTACTTGGGATTATTCAGTAAGGGGTAGTCCCAGTCTTGTGTTGCAGGGGATTGGGAGTAAAATCCTTGGTACGGTGACCTAGGCCACGTACTGTGACAGGTGGTACCCCAGTGCGTAGTCATTAGCTGGAAATCCATTCTCCCTATGTGCCTTTTACAGTTTTGTTTGTATTACCCACTTTGTGGCTAGTAGATGGAATTTAATAAATGTAATAATTTCGGCTATTTTAATAAGTATTTGTAAATAGACCCTATTATAATATCAGAGGATTTTATAAAAAGTGTTTGGCTATCGTAAGGTAAAAACCCGACATGTTTATTTGTGGCGTGGTCTTACGAGATAATTTTGTTTTCAAAGAATTTTTGAAACTTTAATAATCAATTTGAGTGTGGTTTTCTCACGCTGGTTTTTTCAGTCTAACTCAGGTGTTATTTAACTATAATGCTCGAGTCAGATCGAGTATTATAGATTACAGGAAAGGATGCTGAGGAGCTGGATGGCGATATGTACTCCCGTACTTGTTTTAGATATTCCGTTGTGTTGATTAGCTGTGTATTCAGATTGTGAGGACAGGTTATGATTACTGTCCAGTTGTGTGATATGTATACTCTGATGATGTAATGTATAAACAGATTTGCTTTTGTGTAAAGATCATTCATTATTTATTATAGTTTATTCCGCTGCAATGGAAAGATTCTACTGTTGTTTTTTGTTTTCTCTTCTTCTACCTCTTCTTCTTTAACCCAAATGGTTCGTATTTCTGTTCATCTTGAGTTGATTAATGTAGAACTGTGTTGACTCTAGGGGTATGGATTTTATGGGCTGTTACAATTGGTATCAGAGCATAGGTTGGTGATAACCTTGGCTCTAGAGGGGATTACTCGTTATATAGAGTCTGTAATACTCTAGAATGAGCTTGAGTGTATTAATAGATATGAGCACGTATTTGTTAGTGAATATAAAATATAAAATTGTTTTTATATTGTGGTGGTTTATCGGTTAAGTGTTTAGGATTCTGGTCGATATATGGGACGTCATGTCATCGATAGGGGTTTCGAAACTCTTAAACAAGATAAACTGACATAGTATTGTTTTAAATAGGGTAAATGAAATAATTTTACCCAAATTATTTTTGTATATAAAAGAAATAATTTTTTCATAAATTATTATAGTTATATATGCATGCTTGGTTGTTAGGAATGATAATATTAAATTATTATCATTAATGTGTAAAATTAAATAAGAAATTGAAATATTAACTAAAGATTAAGGAATAAATTAATAAAATAAATGGGATTTGTAAATGTGAATTATATATGTGATTTATAATTTTGAAATAGAATTCCAAAGAAATAATGAAAATGTTTCTGAAAAAATTTGGGATTTGAAATTTTGAGAATTTAAATTCCTTTGAATTTGGAAATGAATTGTGATGAAAGTTCCAGAGTAATGTTTTGGATGGATTTTGAATTTTGAATTTTGGGAAATATTTTTGAATTGGATTTGAACTCTGGAGAGTTTGGAATATTTGAAGGGATTTTAAAGTGATAAAAGCATTGAACTCTTTCGGTCGAAGGGAAATAATTCTGATGATGACCGCGACATCATCGGTGTTCATTTTCGAGTTTCCAAGAGGAGGATTGCTACCTGGATGTTTTGGATTAATGTTTGTTTGAGAAATTGGGTTTGATTTTGAAAATAAAAAGGAATAGTTCGATTTGATTATACATTTTTAAAGTTGAGTTTTGAACATTTTAGTAATGGTTTAAACTCTGGAGTTGGTTTGAAATGTTTGGATGAAACTCTGGAAGCTTATTTAAAATGATTATGGAATGGTAAATAAGTTTGGAAACTTATTAAAAAAAGTTAGCAAGCGGAAGATAACTAAATTGGAGAACTTATAGAAACTTAAAGTTTGAATTAAATTAGAATGTAACTAAACCAAGTTAAATAAAAAGTGAATATGAGGAAATAAATCTAAGTAGGCTAAAGGAAATAAGTAAATGAAATAAAATTTATTAGTTAGAAATGAAATATGAATATTGGATGATATTTGATTTAAAATTATGTAAAATATAGCGCAGAATTAGTTCAAATGGACTAAAAATAATTAATGTTTGGAAATAAAATTTATTGGTTGAAAATGAATTTGTGAAGGAATAAATGAATTTATAACTGTAAGTAAATGAACTGAAATTGGATATTGGAATGATATTAAATGGAATTAAGTCCTTGCTTAACAAAATTCAAAAGAATGGTATGTAGCTAGATTTAACTGGAGTTAAGTTAAATAAATTGAATTGAAATGAATTCAGTTGAGTTATAGATAATATTGAATGGAATAAAATTCTTACTTAAATAAATAAATGTAAACTAAGTAAGTATTGAATTGGAATAAATAAGCTTCGGAAGCTTATAAAAGAATTGAAAAGCATTGAAATAAAAATATATATAATCCCTAGTTAAAAGTAAAATGTGAATATGATTGGCTGTAAATAGATGGAGAAGTATGAATATTAATAAGTGAGTAGCTTATAAATTTTTTTAAAACAGAATAAATAAGACGGAATAAAAGTATTGGTATTCTGGAAATGGAAAAAAAAATCAAGTATGGGGTTATAAATTGAAAGTGTGGCCGAATGAAATTGAATTGGATTAAAATAGATTTGGTGTGAGTTGTAAACAAATCCAATTCAAGCATAAATTGAATGACCTTATTATTAATAAGTTCAATAATGAATTGTTAATGTGAATTAAAATTTTAAAAATGGATAAAAGAATAAACTAATCGAATAAGTTAGTAAAATGGTTGGGATTTGATCAAAGGAAAATCAAATCAAAGATTTAAATGGAAGTTGGTTGAATAAAATAAACTTAAGTTATTGGGTGTAATAGTTTGAAGAAAATAAATAACTTAAGTAAATTGTGAGATGGTTATTTAATATATTGGTTATCGAGTTTAATAAAATGGTTTGGAATCAAACTTTTTGGATATGAAAGAAAGTGCAATGAAAAGATTGTGAATAAATTAAAATGGATGGAATCAAGTGTAAATTGAGTTGGAATCAATTTAAATGGTTATAAAGCTTAAGTAATTATTTATTCACATTAGTATTGTCGAATTGCATAAGAAAATGGATCGTTCGATGTAAACATGATTAGATAAAATTCTATGAGTTATTAGAAGTGAAATAGGATGATTTTGAAATCAATTGGAATGAATTAAATATAAGCGAGTAAGTTGTAAATTACTTAAACTAAATGGATTGGTTTGAGAATTGGTTGTAAGCAATTGTAATAGGTGTCGGAACCTTATATGTGCTTATGGAAATTATATAACGTGCTTATATGTGAAATTTATGTGTTAGCTATTGAAAGTAAGTGAAATGTTAATAAATTGCATATATTTAGTACTTATATGTTTGAATTGAGTAAGTACAGGTACCGGGAAGCCGTTGGGCTCGGTTTGATCGTGCAAAATGCTAATCAAATAAGTCGCTTGCTTAAAAATGCTAAATAAAGGTGCGCCTACGAAATAAAAATAGGAAATATGAACTGTTTTTGTTTTTCCGACCGTGTGGGTCGATGTATATATATTTATATCTCTTGTCAAATTGCAAAAGCTCCTCCGTACGAATGAGACTCTGCCAAAAAATTTCGAAAATTTTGGGAGTTAGAAATTTTTTCGAGAAATTATTTGTTAGCGACAAAATGATTTCAAATTGGAAATTGAAATAAATTAGTGGATGAAACTAATTTAAAATAATGATATGAATCAGTTATAAATGGAAGATAAAATTCAATGTTCAGAGTTGAAGATAAAATGGATTCATATGAAATTGGAAATCCAGTGTAAAGATAAAGTGAATAAAAGGGCTAAAATGGTAAAGTAATAATATGAGAGTACATAAAATTCTTATATTAAACCTAAGAAATGAATGGTGAAATTCTTTTGTAAATTTAGTATTAAAAGGAAATTATTCTAAGAGAATAATTGAATGAAGGTTAAAACCGAAACTTGTGAAATGGGATAATTGTGGATAGTGAATAAAAAAATCAAAATAATGTGAATAAAAGAAAGTTGATATAGTTGATAATCAATTGATATAAATACGTAGGATGTACGTATATTATTTTTATTCGCATAGCAATTTGATCCAGGTTCGAGCACAAAATTTCGAGATAGTTATATCGATCCGAGCTACGATTTTTCACTCGATTTTCGACGGCGAGCCCTGGATATGGATTTTGATTTATTCTGGAAAATCTCTATCATATTTACGACTATGCAAGGAGAATGACGGTTTCTGATCAAGAAACCAGATCTGAGTTCACACTAGGAAGTCGGGTGGACGATACTAGT
The DNA here is from genome assembly GCA_030765085.1 of Allium cepa. Lineage (NCBI taxonomy): Eukaryota > Viridiplantae > Streptophyta > Magnoliopsida > Asparagales > Amaryllidaceae > Allium > Allium cepa. The sequence continues at coordinate 861,180,428 of CM060940.1, forward strand.
TCAGAAGTGAAATTGTATGATCGAGCGAGTGATCGAATTTGATATTACGTACGAATGATATAATACATCGTTCGGGCTTGGATGAATAAATATTGAAATTTTGTAAAGGAGTTAAGTAGATGATTTTGAATGTTATGATTGGATATTATTGCTATGTAGGATATACAGGTATTATAAAGGAAAAGGAAAAGGAAAATTGGATTTAATTTCAGAAGATAAATTTGAATTGCTCGACAAAAAGGTATGTGTTCAAATTTCTGTATGAAATTTGATTGGGTTTTGATCTAATTTGGTTTTTGTTTTCTTTTGAAATTTGGGAGCCCGTGGAGACATTTTGTAGTCGTATAGAGCTAGCCGCGCAAAGGAGACGCTGGTGAAATTTTTCGGAAATTTAAGGAGTTAGAAAATTTTGATAATTCAAAATTTGGTTTTAAATTAAAATTTGAATGATTGAGCAAACAGTATTATTGAAACTATGGGAGAGTTTGAGAAGTTAGTAAGAATGGTAATGGGTCTTTTACAAAAAGATAGTTGGTAGGATGTTGAATTGATGGTCTTGGGAAAAAGTAAATGGGTATTGGACCATTCATCTTAACTAGCAATTTCGGGGACGAAATTCTTTTAAGGGGGGAGGAATGTAACGACCCGGAAATTTTGGATGTTTGAAATCAGAATATTTAATTGATTTTAAATATTTAAAATTTAATTTTTAACTTGAATTCAAATATTTTTATTATTTGGCAATTAAGTTATTGGGTTTAATAAACTGAAATTGGGTAAATGATTGAATCTTCAGTTTTAAGCCTGTTACAAATAATTTAAGGGTTTGTAAAATTTATATCGATAGCACTGAAGATAATAAAAATGTTGAAATTGAATTTGGAAATGTTTTGTTAAGTTTTGAAATTTTATCTTTTAAATCGATATTTAAAAATAGCATTCCGAGGCACAGTCTTGGATTTCGACGAAACTAGTTCCATTAGATCCGTAATATTGTACTATTATCGGATTTCAAATTTTCGTAGTGTTTGGAGTTGTTGTGGGAGCATACGATATGTAAATGTGCTAAAATTTATATCGAAATTCAATATTATAACTGATCCAAAAAGCTATCTTCTCCATACGATCGAATTAGGACTCGAAACCCTTTCCAATGCGTTCGGAATAGGCGTATAACATTATAATCGCCTAGCGGCATGCCTCGATAGGAATTCAAAATTGTAAGTTACATTTATCGAGACGATTTGAATTTAATTTAAAAATATATTTATATCCTGGTTACCGTCAGCTGAAATTATTTCACTTCACAACTTTTTCCTTTCGTTTTAAGACCACTGTAGCTAGGCAAAGCTTCTCACGCAAGGTATCTTCCTCCTTTTATATTGTCTGATGATCGTCTTCATTCCTCAAATAAATAAAAAAATCAATGATCCAACATGTTTAACAGAAGATAGCCGAGCTATCTTCCCTTTTCTTTCTTAGGTAAACGAAATCGAGAACCCAATCAGAAAAATAAAATCATGGCCGAGCGAAATATTCGACAATTCATAAAAATGAATAAATAAGAGATTAACGAAATCGATTCGATTTCGAATCTAAATCACGAAGCCCTTTGATATCTAGGCCTCGACGTCACCATGATTCGCGTCTTCATCACGATGGAGGAGATCTTGATGGTGCAAGCAGAGAGGGGTGGTGGGCGTGAAGTGGGAAGGGGCCGAGTCGTCGAAGATTTAGGCGAGCTCGCGTCAGGGCTATGCCTTGTCGTTGATGGATTGGGGTTTGTAGAGGAGGCAGTGACCTTGTTAAGTTATTCACGATGGGGAGGCTAGTGTTTTGGAGTGTTCAGGAAGTGATTCGATGTTGGAATTGATCGGGATGTTGAAGGTCGCATGCGTGCTCGAAAATGCTAGCTCGAGGTGAGGCAGTCTGTTTTAATTCAAAATGAAAAAATATATATATATATATATATATATATATTACAATAAACCCATTCTATTTTTAATTTAATATATGTATAAGTATGCAAGTTAGAAGGATATTTTATTTCATTAGAATTTTATAAATATATGTATATATAAATAGGAAACATATATAGTTTAAAGCAGAAGTTTTATTAGCCAGAGAATTATGCATGCAGAAAGGTTTTGGGAAAACATATATATTTATAGCAGTTTTGGATTTTCATTTATATATATATATATATATTTGTGTGTGTGTGTATGCAGAGAAGGAATTTTAAAATATGCGTTTAGGAAAATTAATGTATAAACTCATTTAATTTATCTTAGTTACTGAAAATAAATTATTAAAAGAAAATTAGTTTAAATTAAATAATTAGTCAATTGAATTATAAAATGGTAACAAATTGTTCAATTCATTCAATTATTAAATCATGTAATGTTGTTCAAGGTCTAAAAACTGTGAAGAAGCAAGGCGTGATGGAAATGGATTGCAAACAAAATTTAAGGTGAGTTAATCTCACTCTTATGGGTTGCTATTTAAATTTAAATAATTTGTTGGATGATTGAATTGATTTGATGTGCCACATTATATATAGTAGTATATATTATATATTGGATGATTGATTTCCCGCATTATATAGCGGATGAGACCCTATGCGCCGCATAATAGCTGATGATATTATATTAGTCCTATATACCGCGATATTCCACCACGAAGTGGAATAGGTGTTGTGCTAACATCTTTGGATGCAGGGAAACAGGTTGGAGGGATCCAACTGGATTCCTCAACATTTACTTAGATTATTTAATATTCTATGTTATGAATATTTGATATTCTGTGATGAATTATATTGATAATTGGAATATTGAATGCTATGGTTTGCTTGAATATATTTCAGTTCACTGAATTATCAAAATATATAGAATTGGATTTTTGAAAAGAAAATAAAAGAATTTTTAAGTAAAATAATCATAGAGAATTTGAATAAATTTAAGAATGAATTTGAAAACGTAAAAGTGATTTTAAATTTTTAATAAATAAATTCCATGTATGGAAAGAGGATTTTGAATAAACAGGAAGATAATGAATTTAAAACATAAGTGTTATTAATTAAAATAAAAAATAAACAAAAATAAAGCGTTTATTTTAAATTTAAGATTTAAATTATCGAAAAAGATAAAGAAGGAATTTGGAGAAATCTGAAATTGATATTTTCAGTTTAAAGGTTTTAAATCATAATGAAAAATTAAAATCTGAAGTTAATGGATTTTGGAATAAATGGAGTGAGTAAGGAAATTTATTTAAAAATGAAGTAAAGTGGAAATCAATTTGGAGATTGATTTAATTGTGTAAAACCAGGATTTTGAAAAGAGAAGCGAGGCTTTGGAATTTATAAACTGGTTTTACAATGGTGAAGTAATATATCAGTTGATATTTGAAGAATAAATTCACGATGGGAATTTATTAAAGAAATGGGAAAATTTGTTTAAAAATAAATAGTGATTTATTTCCAAAGGATGTGAAGAGAAGTGTATTTCCTTGGATAGCCAAGTACGTTTTCAAAGTAAATTTTTAAATATAAGTTACAAATTTTAATGTTGTTTTAAAAAGCATGTTTTGGAAAATTTATTATTTCTAAAATATTTAAATTCTAAAATAAATATTTTTCAAATCTATTATCGTAGTAATTATTTAAAGATGACTTGGTATTTTGACTTAAAAAGAGAAAACCTAGTTTTATATTTTATAAATTTGCTTTATTTTAAATATTCTTAAAGTATATACTTTTAAATAAAGTATTAAAGTAGTTTTTATTTTAATGTTTTAAAGTATAATTTATAATAAAGAGTTTTAAATTATTTTGAAAATCTAAAGTATTTGTACATGGTGTTTTCAGTGGAAGTAGAAAATATTTGGGGAAAAGTATTCCGTGAAAAGAAGTTGGTTTAGAAACTGTTTTCAAAAGGGTTGAAAAGTGAAAATATATCTTGTAAAGATATTTTGAGATTAATAAATAATTTAGGAAATTATTTATTGTTTGATGGTTGTTTGTGAATGTTAATTGATAGTTAAATAACCAACTATCAATATTGGCCAATGCGTTGATCGTTTCAAAGAGACCGGGATCGGGATTAATTTCTCGAAAACCACTTCGATCCGGTTTGTACGTTTTCGTGAGGAAGACGAGTTTGGATTCAAAGATGGAGCAATAAAGTGCATGGGCTAGTGGCTACTAATGCTGAGGATGATTCCAAAATGGATGTAGTAGGAGTAGTGCCTTCGGTTCCGTTCGAACTCGGGACGGACTTGTATGGATGAATGCTTTCAGAACATCGTCAGATGGACGGTGAGCATTCTAAGTGATATGTTCTAAAAAGGTTACGCTTAGCCTCAAGCCTCATCGACCGGGAATGACTGAAAATCAGGGGTTATGCAGCAAGGCTAGGTGGGTAGCGCCCATTAGGGTGAGGTCATCCCTGTCTAGATGTCCCTTTTTATTCGGCTTAGTGGTGCGGTTGCTGATCTCAAACGTGTGGTGATCTTACTCGGGATTGTCCAGTAAAGGGTAGTCTCGGTCTTGTGTTGCAGGGGATTGGGAGTAATCCTCGGTACGGTGATCTATGCCACGTACTTTCACAGGTGGCACACCAGTGCCTAGTCAAAGTTGGAAATCCATTCTCCCTACGTGCCTTTTACGGTTTTGTTTGTATTACCCATTTTGTGGCTAGTAGTTGGAATTTAATAAATGTAAAAATTTCGGCTATTTTGATAAATATTTTTAAATATACCTTATTATAATGTCAAAGGATTTTATAAAATGTGTATTAGCCATCATACGGTAAAAACCCGACATGTTTATTTGTGGCGTCGTCTTATGAGATGCTTTTGTTTTCAAAGAATTTTTGAAACTTTAATAATCAATTTGATTGTGGTTTTCTCACGCTGGTTTTTCCAGACTGACTCGGATGTTATTTAACTATAATGCTCGGGTCAGACGAGTATTATAGATTACAGGAAAGGATGTTGAGGAGCTCGATGGCGATACGTACTCTCGTACTTGTTTTAGATATTCCGCTGTGTTGATTAGCTGTGTATTCAGATTGTGAAGACAGGTTATGATTACTGTCCCGTTATGTGATATGTATACTCTGATGATGTAATGTATAAACAGATTTGCTTTTATGTAAAGATCATTCATTATCTATTATAGTTTATTCCGCTGCGATGGTAAGACTCTGTTGTTGTTTTCTGTTTTCTCTTCTTCTACCTCTTCTTCTTTAACTCAAATGGTTCGTATTTCTGTTCATCTTGAGTTGATTGATGTAGAATAGTGTTGACTCAGGGGTACGGATTTTGCAGGCAGTTATCTAAATCATGGCATAACGACCATCAAGTGACTATAGTTGGGATAAGTTGTAGCATTGGAAATGAAACATTATTCAATAGAGAATTTTTCTTCTTAGTCGATAAGGTTATTATCAAGTTCAAATGTTGTCAACTCAAGATCAAAATCTCGAGCCACAGCGGAACGAGTAATAATAAATGTTATTATCGATCATAGGATTTTATGTAAGCACTAATCGAGTTAACTGTGGATAATATTGGAGTTACGACCAATAACAAACTTCATATATCCTAAAGTGATAGTTTTAAATAAGATAACATATGTAAATTATTGTTACTAAAAGGTACCACTTATAAAAATGTAAAATTGGATTTTACTCATAAAGATTTATAACCATGAGCCAAAAAATCACACCACTTGCTAAGGTGATGCGTGAACAATAATATTTGGATTATAAAATATTGTTTATTAACTAAATTCGCACTTGTGAGTCGCACAACCGAATCTATTCAATCTTCAAAGTACCCCTTGATTTAATTAGTTTATAAAATAATATTTGGATTATAAAATATTGTTTATTAACTAAATTCGCACTTGTGAGTCGCACAACCGAATCTATTCAATCTTCAAAGTACCCCTTGATTTAATTAGTTTATAATGGTTATGAATTAGTTAATATCAGGAGATATATTAATTATGAGTATATTTAGTATTTGTGGTGAATTTAATAAGTGGGGCAGCTCTTAGAAATGTTACAAGTGCTTTTAATAATTATTTATGTGCATATATAATTGTTATATGTACATGCATAGCTATATGAGATATGTTCGTATTTAGTTAGTTAATAACATATATAATTGCAAACAGACGAGGATTGCCACAACGGTTATATAAGGTTGGCTATAGTTAGTAAAAGAAAAATTTTAATTTGGTAAGCATAGATGAGAGAAAGTTAGTAGATATTTGTTCAAATACATCATTATCTTCCTCTATAAATACAGTGTACTTTAATCAATTTTTGGCTCCTTACTTCTACTACACTAGCCGTCTATCTCAAGCCTCACAGCCGAATATCCTCTCTTCATTGTCCCAAATAGAAATTACTCAAATCCCAGGTAGATATACGCTGAAGGCATCAACTTCGGTTAGCGATTTCGATGATCTAGGAGACTACATTGATCGAGGTGTGTCAAAAAGGCTTCATCTTCATTCAGGTATTATTATAATTTATTTAGAGGTGTAATTATCTCATTATCGCTATATATATTATTTGCTTATTATGCTTAAAAATTAGTTCTTAATAATTTAATAATTAATTAAACATGTTAATTCAGTTGAATGTGAAGTTTTAAATTATAAAACAAATTAAAAAAATTGGTTTTGCCAAACATTATTTTATTATATATTAAATGTTATCTACAAATAAAATATATTTTGAATAATTTAGTTAATAATTTATTAACTAAAATTATTTAATAAGTAACATATACTAGACTTAAAAATATATATATATATATATATATATAAATTAAAATTATTCTTGGCAATGACGTTGTAATAAAAAATATTATTTTTAGCCAAAATATATATAAATATATATAAAATTATATATTTTATATGTTAATAAAATATAATAATTCAAATTTAAAATATATGTACATATATTAACAAATATTATTCTCGACCACTTTAATTTTAATAAGCATATAAGTTTTATAATATATAAATGTATATTTTATTTAATAATATATATCGAATATGTTATTAGTTTAAATATATATATTTTAAAATTAATAAAGAAAATTAAACATATATATATATGGCTTTGGCTATATATACATACATATCCGTGCGCACGTCAATATATATGCTATTGACACTTTATCAATTGAAAGATATTTTATAAATTTGATTTCAATATTAAATTAGATCTGAAATTTAAATTTAAATAAATTTACAATTCAAAATAATTTATTTTATTGATTTGAATTTTAAACTTAGACTAAGTCAAATTACATATGATATTTTACAAAGTCAAATTTTAATATTTTAAATATTAGTTTTTATAATAGTATATGTGTATTTAGTGATAAATAATTCAATAAGGTTATATATATGTGTGTGTCTATATATATATATATATCAATAGTTTATACGTAGTGAATATAAATACCAATATCTACACTTCTATATGTTAAACCATACGCATATTTTGTTATAATATTCTATCATGACCGTATGTCACGTTTGTATGTCATTACATTTGTATCTAAATATATTTGTATATCTGTTATAATATTATATTATGTCCATTAATCGCATCTATAGGTCGTAATATTTATACTCCAATATATTAGATATATTCATAATTATACAATAAATATATTTAATTTAATAAGATTAATTAAATAAGAAATAAAATGTTTAATAATAAAACGTGATTTTATTAAACAACTAAATTGGATCTAACGTTACTTGGTAGATCTTGTAGGCCCAATAGGGATCCAATTAGGGAAATATTTTTGAAATTTACCCATTTTACATATTGCCATTTGGGTCGGTTCTAATAATAGCGTCATAGCTCAAATGGTCTATGCAATCTAATTAGCTAACATTTATGGCTAATTAACTAAACTAATCCGCCTGTTGAGTGTCTAGAATAGTAGTGTCCAGGCTTGGGGTTTGACAAAAGGTATTCTTCCTTCCTTGCCTATTGGCCTAGCCCAATGGGTTGAGTAAGTCCAAAAGGTTGGCCAAGATGTGAAACCAAGAGTCATTTGGTACTTATGCTTATTTTCAAATTAACCTTTAAAAATGTAAAATATAATTTAAATTGAAATGTTAAGCTTAAAATATAAAAGGAAATATAAAATTTTAAAAATTCAAAATTGTTTTGAGGAATAAATGTAATATTTTCAAAATTTTATAAACATTTAGTTAATTAGATTAAATAAATAATCAATCAATTAAAATTTAATTAGTTAAAATACACGCACACACTCATATATATATATATATATATATAACGGCAAAGGTTATAGTTAATATATTTAACTTAAATTATTTAGGAAGAATTAAATAAAAAACCTGAAATTATTAAAAATGCTCAATTAAAAATGTTCAATTAAATAAATAATTTATTTGATAAATAATTAATTAGATGTTAATATATGTGTGTGGTGTTTCATTATCTACATATATAACTATATAATTATATATGTATAGACAAATATAATTATATATATAGATATAAAAGTTATAGTTAATAATTCATCTTAAATATTTTAGGAAGAATAAAATAAATTTATGAGATTTCAAATAAAGTTTAACAATTAGTTAGTTAAATTAAGAATTTAATTTGATTTGATTTGATCAATAAGATACATAAAGATATTATATACGTTGATTAAATTATAGTAGTTATAAATAAATTAAATTCATATAATTATATATGTATATACATAAATTAAGTGGAACTATAAGAAACCCAAATTGATTTTTGGAATAAATACATATGTACATTCATTTACTGTGATTTCAGATGTGTCCAATATTTAAATCACGATGATATTTCATAATAAATACATTATTCATAAATCGATATCATTCAATATGTATTAAAGATTATGACTCTTTAATACCTTCCCTCGATCATTTATATGTTGATAGATTACTTGCATACACGCTAGTTATTGAGCAAAGTAAAGCTAGAACTGGTATGTGTAGTATTATTAATTTTTCTATATACAGTAAGATACATGCATGTATTTGTTACGCAAACTCAAGGTACATGCATTATACTTAGGCCGTAGAGAAATGATAGGTAAGAGTGAATAATCTCTCTTGATTTGTTGAGCAAACTAAAGATCAATGTTGTGATTAGGCAAAGACAACTAATTTGCATATAATACAACTAACAAAGAGTTATCCATCGGTTATGAGCCTATGATTTGTTGAGCAATCTCAAGGTTGGAATCCAAAGCAAGCGTGCCCTAACACTCATTAGAGAAATCGTAAGTTTTCTATATTTTTCTTAGGGTTTTGAAGAATATAAAAATCTTATGACCATAACCCTATACCTCTGGTACCCAACATAGAACCTATAAGGTGCACTATAACGGTGCCCACTGATGTAGGACTATCACATAGTGCAAGGAAAAAATATAATCATCATAATAGGTATAAAATAGGTATGAAAAAAACAATATGAACCATCATAGATCATAGATTAGAAAATTTATGCATTAAGAAATATCTCAAATGATATATTAGCTCTAATAAACTAAAGCAATAATAAAGCTCCATAGTGCTGCACTGAAGAATATAAGCAATAAAAAAACCAAATACAATATATGTGAAACCATAGCCTCCTACAATTTCATTTGTGCAACGCCTTGTGTCATCCCGTACTAGCTATCCATTCTACCCATTTAAGAGTATCCAAGATAATAATAAGCAAATCATATGACCTCAAGCCAGATAACAGTCTAATATGAGCGGTCTACAATTTCAAGATACTATAAAAGTCGATATAGTAAAATATAGACATAAGGTATGAAGAATCATATTTGACTTGTCCCTAGATCCAAAGATATAGCATATAATAGTATATGCTAATCTACTCTCATCATTACCATATTGGTGTACAACAATTCAAAGTGCAATGTTCGGTGTCTGGGTATCCAAGTTAACAATACTTATATCATTTGACATTTTGATGTGGTAAAAAAACATAGAAATCCATTAAACAATACTCACATCACTTAGATGCATTGGATATATGATAACTCATATGGACGTATTCTTTGCCAGAGACTAACGGAAAATTAGTTTGTCGGTGCTTAACTCCATGCTAGTTTGTAAGGCTAGGAACTAGACCCACATATCCTCAAGGTCCAGGGTATAAGGATCCAGATTGAAAAATGCAGGATTTCATGTCCTCAAATCCAAGTGGGACCCCCACATACCTCTTCTTTACGAGCACAATGGAAACCTCTAAGTCATCAATGATTCCTTTGCACACGTCTCAAACCAACTTCCCATTCCATTCATCTCTATAGTAGAACACAATCGTTGTTCTACCCACAAGTCCCCCTTCATCTAACCCAACCTTATGTATCATCATCACAATTCCAATAATCGGGTATTCATCATTAGAACAGCTCTAGATACCCATCATAAGTCAAAGTTCCCTTGACAAGTCCTAAAGTCATCACATCATGTTTCATATCATCGCTTCACGATCAAAAATTCTCATCGTAGAGCCATAATGCCAAATCAGGCATCGAACGAACAAACACACATAACACACTCCGTAAAGCCTCGTTTTTTTCCCTCAACTTTGACTACTACCTAGAGTGGTCAGTAACGACCACTCAAGAGTGGTGGCGATGGCCACTTTTGGTTGACATTTAACCATTCGACTAAGTGTCTAAAAACCTCTCATCGCATGCAATTGTCTTGGAGACAAGCATCGTTTGTCCTGAAGTTGCTACGTCATAAGCTCAATGTTGTATCTTTCAATCCTCGGAATTCTCAGTGTCGAGAACAATTCAAGTGTTGTAATTTTTCTAAGTCTATGGCCATGTCATTTTTTCCTTAGCCCAAAGTTAGGCTCGCATGACGACCACTCTAGCCAGTAGTCGTAATCTAAAATCCCAGTAGATCTCGACTGTTTTTCTAACCCTCACCTAACATTACTCCATTCCCAAAACTCGAACATTTCCAACACAAATCACTCGTGACCAAAAATTATAGAATTCTTGGGCATTCACAAACACTCTATATCAACTCTTCATGCTTCGTACAACTTTGCTCCTTGATACACCCAAATGAAGGCCTCTCTCGAACGAATCAAATACAATCCAACAACCATATGTAAGCAATATACAACAATCATACATCATATAAAAGTAATCCAAACACAAATCAATTATTTATATTGTCCTAAACTCATTAAAATAGCAAACGGTGACCGGTATGGTCAAATGGTTGAAATAAATGAAATTAACATTTGTCTTTTTAAAACCATTTTAAACGAATTTAAGGTCATATTTATCACAAAATTTTTTAACATTAAAAGCTATTTAAAAACGTCACTGTTACTATATAAACTGGCATAGTAAAGTGATAGGTGCGAAATCACTTACCAAATACCCATACAAACCAAAGCAAAGAGCTAAAGGGAACAGTGAATTCCTGAATCCCAATGCACCACAAACAATAATCAAGCCTATCCCCTTGCTAATCTTCCTCTAATGACAAGATTTGGCTAATTAAAGTAAGAAAAATGATTGCTTATTGGCTGTGGAAATAATTAATGGAGGTTAAAATACTTTTTGGGAAGCTGGAAATGATTAGGAGGTGTCCTGTGACGCCCCACCTCTATACCCACACTAGCCAAGGACACTACGGGGTAATACCATCAATTAGCGCGGAGAATAAGGCTGTTGAGGAGCGACCATCCGCGTAATTGCTTTGTGCGAGCAACGATATGTCAGATAGTACAACATGCATTTGGTTGAAAGAGGAAATCCGACATACCGATACAAACTCAAAGCCACTACACAGTGGCTATATATACTCTTTGGAAACAAATATAGAAATAAACATAACACAAATCAGTCACAGACATCCATATCACAAAGGCGGAAATAGGTATGAATATATAACACATGAATGTGTACATCAGAGTAGTGGTCAAACAAGATCCACAATATCATAAAAGAATAGCTAAAAGTGCTAGACAAAAGAATATGGATACATCTATGAGGCTATATCTCAAATGTATACAACAAAAACTACTAATCTAAGTAGTTAGCCAAAAGTCAGGGTGATAATCTCAGATGTGAAGTCAAGCAGAAGCGCCTGTAACATCTTGGTCTGACCCGAGTATTATTTAATAAGAAAACAATAAACGGATCAGTCTAGCTATAAATATCAGATAAAATGATATAGAATAAGAGATATGACATAAATATATGATAGCCATAAAGCCATACTGTAATAAGTATGTAATTGAAAATCAACAAGAGGTTAATCAGTATCACAAGAATCTTCTCAAAGATCAAAAAGAATGTCATACACTTTATTTGTATTCACCAAACCATAAATATTGACAATAATATCAATGCCAATCACAAAAGTTAATGATATACAAATTCACCAATGCACAAATATTGATAAAACTTATCAATGTAAATCACGAAAATTGGTGAAACACAAAATTCTAGAAATCATCCATGGAAATACAAAAATCACAAAAAGGGGGAGGCGTATCACAAAACGAGAGCATGAAAACTCACCAACACGTGTATCACAAAATGGAACGCTATTCCATGGTTGCTAACCATTAATTTTGAGCCGAAGCTCCACAAAACGGTGCGAAGACCATGGGTCGCTACCCCACCAAATTGAGCCGAAGCTCCACAGAAACGGGGTTTAGTCTCCCTCGTAGACAAAGAGACATCGCACATTTGCTAGTCTAAACCACAAAAATGATCATCAACGATCATCAAAAAGTGTCAATTACAGTAAGCTAGTAAATATATAAGCTTAGCTTCATGTCCCATAACCACTAGCTTAACTTAAATATTTACGAACAAATTGTAAGTTTCCACTAGAAAATTGTCACAAGAGATTCAATCGAACAAGTCCAAGAATTAAACGACGAAGTAAATGCAAGCGTTTCGTACCATTTGTTTTACTACGCCGTTTAATTAGATTTCTCGTACGAGTGAGATGGAGTGACAAATCACAAAAATGATTGTAGAAACAATAAATCACAAAAATTCACATTCGAAGACTTGATAAAATCCAAAGAATTCGATTCCAAATTCATCAAAGTTGAAATACCCTTGCGACTTAACAGCCACGACTTACGACTTAACATGAGTCAACACAAGAAATCAACGGCTCAAGAAATAGCACACGGCTTAAAGCAGGGGCGACTTAAAGGGTGGCGCGACCTAACTGCATGCGACCTAAGGAGCGGCGCGACCCATAACATGGGCGACTTAACAGTGCAAGTAGGCCGAGCGACCTAAGGAGGTAAGCGACCTATAGGCAGGCCGACTCATTGCAAGGCGAGCGACCTAGGGGTTGCGACCTATGGCATGCCGACCCATCAGTAAGGCAAGCGACCTATGCGGTTGCGACCTATGGCATGGCGCGACCTAAGGGGTAAGGATAGGCCGAGCGACTAATGTTGAGCGCGACCTAAGTGAGCGACTTAAGTGAGCGACTTAAGTGAGAAGGTCAATGGCGCGACCTAAGTGACACGACCTAGCCGAGCGACCAAAGAAATACATATGGCCGAGCGACCTAGGGACGAAACGACTTAAGGGGTTGAAGAGGGCCGAGCGACTTATTGGGCGTGCGACCTAACGACTAAACAAGGCCGAGCGACTTAATGGGCCGAGCGACTTAACGCGAGCGACCTAACGACCTAAGGGTAAAGAAGGCCGTGCGACTTAATGGCCGAGCGACCTAACGACCTAAGGGTTGCGACTTAAGTTGGCGTGACCCAACTGCAGGCCGAGTCTCATACATGCAGGCCGAACGACCTAAGCAACAAAAATGCCAAAAGCTCTCTAAATTTGCAACCGATCGAGCACGGAAGCTAGGGGATTACGCCTATCGGCTACTCGGTCCTATTGGCTCCTCGATGCATCACCAAAAATGTGTTCCAACATCAAAGATTGGATTTTTTTAAATATTTGAACCCAAAACACTAAAAATTGGGATTTTCACCAATTCAATCTAAACCAAAAGCAAATGCACATGAATAAGTGTTAGAAATTCATACGCAACAATCAAAGATAGTTATAGACAAAGATGTGAGATAAAAATCTCACCTTTACACAAAATCAATGAAGAAGAAGCTTGAAAGCAAAGGAAGAATCAATGGCTTCTCTTTGAATTTGGAGTTAGATGTTGGATTTGAAAATGAACTTGAGCTTGGAGTTTTAATTTCCCATTCCTTCCTCCATTTTTGATGAAGCTTGAGTATTAGGAAATGAAAGTGAAGTTATGAAGGGAAGGGGGTTGAGCTAGAATTAATAGTTTAGGCTAATGGGCTAAACCAAACCCAAAGCCCAAAGTGAAAAAAGTGGCAAAATTCCACTAATTCCAAACATATCAAAGTTTATACTCAAAAAGATCGCAAATGGTGTTTTGGACCCAATGGAAGTGGTTTCGAGTCCTGATTCGACCGTATGCAAAAAGTAACTTTTCGGACTAAAATCTGACTAACGATAAAATATTAAAATAAAATATCTAAATATTCATTCGTAAAATATGCGGGTTGTTGCAGACTCCCCTCCTTAAAGAAATTGCGTATTCGCAATATTTAAGAAGAAAATACAAGGTAACAACCATGAAAGAATATCAACATTTGAAATAAGAAATTCACCTCATAGAGCACGAGAAAGTAAGTCCGGATGTGTTCGCTCGATGAATTCTCTAGAAAACCAAGAGCAGTCCTTAGGATTTGAGGACCATTGAACTTTAACAAGCGGAACATCTTTATTTCGAAGGCGTTCGACCTCCGAAGCAATAATACGAATAGGATGTTGCTCATAAGTGAAATTAGGCGAAACTTCAATTTCTTCCACAACACCGGGCTCAAGAATAGAATCGGAATCTTGAAGGCATTTCCGTAAGTGAGAAACGTGAAACATGTCATGAATAGCAGAAAACTAAGCCGATAATAAAAGGCGATAAGCCACATAACCAATACGTTCGGTGATGGGAAATGGACCAATATATCGAGGTGCTAATTTTCCCGATCGACTGAAACGTACAACACCCTTCATAGGTGAAACACGAATAAACACAAGATCTCCCACAGAAAATTCTAATTTCCTTCTCCGGTTATCGGCATAGGATTTTTGTCCACTTTGGGCTTCTTTCATCCTATAACGAATAAGGTCAATCTTCTCTGTGGAATCACGAATAAAATCTGGACCTAAAACCAGCTTCTCACCGACCTCAAGCCAACAAGAAGGAGATCGGCATGGCCTTCCATAGAGTGCCTCGAAAAGTGCCATACCAATACTAGATTGGAAGCTATTATTATAGGAAAACTCAACAAGAGAAATATGATCTTCCCAACTTCCACCAAAATCAAGGACACATGCACGAAGAAGATTTTCAAGAGTTTGATTCACATGCTTAGCCTGTCCATCGGATTGAGGATGATAAGCGGTGCTAAAATTAAGCTTCGTTCTCAAAGCTTTTTGAAGACTCTTCCAAAATCCACTAGTAAACAATGGATTACGATCACTAACAATAGAAGTAGGAACTCCATGCAATTTAACAATTTCTTTAATAAAGAGTTTGGCCAAGAGAGGAACGGTTCGATTGGACCGAACGGGAATAAAATGGGTAGATTTAGTAAGTCTATCGACTATCACCCATAAGCTTTCATGACCCGAACGAGAACGGGGAAGGCCGTCTATAAAATCCAGGGAGATTTGATCCCACTTCCAAATTGGAATTTCTAAAGGTTGCAATAACCCACCGGGCCTTTGATGTTCGGCCTTAATGAGTTGACAAGTCATGCAATACTTAACAAAGTAAGCAATATCTGATTTCATTCCTTTCCAATAATAAAGTCGCTTCATATCCGCGTACATTTTACTACTACCGGGATGAATGGTAAATTTAGACCGATGAGAATCTACAAAAATGTCTTTACGAAGATTACTAATATTTGGCACGATAAGTCTACCAAATTTTCGAATGCCGCCATGAGAATCAAGATCAAAGTTTTCAAACCTTTAATATCAATTTTATCCCTAAAATTTTGGCCAAGAAGAGCCAATTCGGGATCTAGCTTTTGAGCTTCAAGAATGCGGTCTAAAAGAGAAAGATGAGCCTCAAGGCTACATAAAACAAGAGATGAACATAAATCGGAAACACGATCTCGAATCTCACAAGTGGATAGAATTCCGAGATCGTTCCATTCGGATATTATTATAGAAACAACCGCTTGTTTCTCACGACTAATTGCATCGGCAACACGATTTCCCTTTCCGGGAGTATAAAAAATATCAAGATCATAAGCTGCAAGAACTTTGAGCCAACATTGTTGACGCAAATTAAGTTCCTTTTGAGAAAATAGATACTTCAAAGATTTATGATCGGTGTAAAGAATAAATTTTCTCCCAAAAGATTATGACGCCAAATACGAAGGGCAAAAACAATAGCCGCGAGCTCTAAATCATGGGTGGCATATCTAGTTCGGCTGGCCTGAATTGCCTAGAAGCATAAGCAATAACACGTTCTCTTTGCATAAGAACGGCACCCAAACCAACGCGACTAGCATCGGTATAAATAATAAAATCTTGGTTTCCCTCGGGAATAACAAGAATAGGAGCATCGGAAAGGAGTTCTTTTAATTTCTAAAAAGAAGCTTCACATTTGTCCGACCAAATGTATTTAACTCCCTTCTTTGTCAAACTAGTAAGAGGCATAGAAATTTTGGAAAAGTCCTTTATGAAACGGCGGTAATAACCTGCCAATCCAAGAAAACTATGAATTTCCGTCTCACTCTCCGGTCTCTTCCAATTTTGAATCGCTTCAATCTTTGAAGGATCCATGGAAATTCCGGATTCGGAAATAATGTGACCGAGAAACTTCACACGAGATTGCCAAAAGTGGCATTTAGAAAATTTTTCTTTTAATTGATTACTCCTAAGAGTTTCTAACACAATCTGAAGATGTTTTTCATGCTCCTCCTTGGTTTTTGAATACATAAGAATATCATCAATAAAGATGAGAACAAACCGATAGAGGGAGTCTTTGAAAACTCTATTCATAAGGTCAATGAAGTAAGCCGGAGCATTCGTCAAACCAAATGGCATAACAAACCGTTCATAAGATCCATAACGAGTACGGAACGATGTCAAAGGAATACTATCCTCTGTAATACAAAGCTGATGAAAACAGGTAGCTAAGTCTAATTGTGAAAAGACTCTAGCACCACTAAGTTG
Source organism: Allium cepa (assembly GCA_030765085.1). Classification (NCBI taxonomy): domain Eukaryota; kingdom Viridiplantae; phylum Streptophyta; class Magnoliopsida; order Asparagales; family Amaryllidaceae; genus Allium; species Allium cepa. The sequence goes on from CM060940.1 coordinate 861,197,735, forward strand.
ATCAAATAGATCATCAATCCGAGGTAAAGGATATTTATTCTTGATAGTAAGATCATTAAGCTTGCGGCAGTCAACGCAAAGCCTAAGTGTGATTTCTTCACAAAAATAGCCGAAGCTCCCCAAGGAGAGGAAATAGAGCGAATTAATTGCTTCGTCTCCAATTCGGATAATTGTTTGCGCATCTCCTCATTTTCTTTATTGGACATACCATAAGGAGGACGAGTAATAGGTTGAGCTCCAAGGATGAGATTAATTCTGAACTCAATTGCTCGCTTAGGTGGTAATCCTAAAACGGGCTCAAATATGTCGAAAAATTCACGAACAGCGTGAATAAGAGAAATAATATCTTCCTCGTCATCATTATCGCCATCATGAGGATTTAAAAAATATAAAGATGCAACCGAGCTGGAATCCGAATCTTTAAATCAATAGAAATCTGCTTAACAGATTGAGGATGTCGAAAATGAATAGTCCGCTCAGGACATAGGATTTGGGCTTTATAGCGGTTAAGCCAATCTGTTCCCAAAATCATTCCAAAGCCTAAGTAGCGCATAACAGCAAATCGGCTCGGAAAGAAAAATCACACAAAATAATCTCGACATCTTTACACAATAAACTGATTGTTGTGGATCAACCAACCGGATTCGCAATTCTCAAAGAAGTCATTAAACATAAAACATCCAAAGAAAAAGTATCAACAAGTTCTTTTGAAACAAAAGAATGGGACGCACCCGTATCAAAAAGAACTCGAATAGGATGATCACAAAATAAAATAATGCCATCAAGGATAGAATGAGAAATACCTTTACCACGAGATGTATTGTCAGGGGCTTGAGCAACATTAAGCTTTCTCTCCTTCCTATTTTGAAGTTTGGGACAAGAATATAAATAATGATCCGGTCTTTTGCAATAGAGACAAGCACGAGGCTTTGAACACTTGTTCGCATAATGGTCCTTAGAACCACAGTTGTAGCATTGCCCACTACTTGAGGTAGAAGTCTTAGTTGACGGAGAGGCTTGCTTCCCTTTCTTATTGTTGGGATAAGGACCTTTGAATTTATTAGGCCTTTTCTTGTTGTCGAAGTTTGGTTTGGCACCCATAACTTCAACATCACTTTCTTTATCTGCCTCTTCAAGTCGAAGAGCGATATCAACGAGTTGATCAAAAGAAACTTCTAGCTTTAGAAGTGATGACTTCTTGAGATTTTTATTCAAGCCATAGACAAATCTTTGGTTTTTCTTCAATGGGGTGTTTATGTACTCGACCTCGTATTTGGAAAGTGACTCGAATGATGCGACATAGTCTGTCACAGAGGATTCACCTCGAACAAGGTCAATGAAACGGCGAGCCAAAGTCACCTTCTCAGCTTTTGGCACAAATTTTAATTCGAAGCGTTCTCGGAATTTCTCCCAAGTGAGATCCGCTTCATTTATTTCAGAAATCAGAAGCTCATACCAATCTAATGCTCTTTCTTGGAGCATACTAGAGGCCACCTGAACACGGTGAAGATCAACAAGATTCATGCGAGAAAAGAATCGATCGCACGTTCTCGGCCAAGCCTGGACTTCAATAATAGTTTCAGAACCTTTGAATGGCTTCCCATCCAAATTGGTATAATCGTTGCACAAACGTGCAAATCCAGACTTAGGGTGAGTAGACTCTGGACTAGATCCAGCTGCTTGAGCATTCCTTACTAGATCAAGAAGCTGTTGGGCAGACATATATACTCCATCTTGGGGAGTAGCACGAGATTGACCGGCGCTGGGACGGCCAGGTCTAATCATTTCTCTTCTTTTTTGAAAGAAAGAAAGAAGAAGGATAATGTTATTCACCAAATGAATATCAAGCAATCTTGATAGATAAACAAGTAATCATAAAGAAAATAGGATGAATCAGTACGAAGACTCGAATTAAATCCTAAAGCACAACTCCTAAGATGGACTTAGGACGATGATCCTTGCTAGATCATTCTACATTGTTCCGAAGATTGGCTCTGATACCAAGCTGTGACACCCTACCTCTATACCCACACTAGCCAAGGACACTACGGGGTAATGCCGTCAACTAGCGCGGAGAATAAGGCTATTGAGGAGCGGCCATCCGCGTAATTTCTTTGTGCGAGCAATGATATGTCAGATAGTACAACATGCGTTTGGTTGAAGGAGGAAATCCGACATACCGATACAAACTCAAAGCTACTACACAGTGGCTATATATACTCTTCAGAAACAAATATAGAAATAAACATAACACAAATCAGTCACAGACATCCATATCACAAAGGCGGAAATAAATATGAATATATAACACATGAAAGTGTACATCAGAGTAGTGGTCAAACAAGATCCAAAATATCACAAAAGAATAGCTACAAGTGCTAGACAAAGGAATATGGATACATCTATGAGTCTATATCTCAAATGTATACAACAAATACTACTAATCTAAGTAGTTAGCCAAAAGTCAGGGTGATAATCTCAAACGTGAAGTCAAGCAGAAGCACCTGTAACATCTTGGTCTGACCCGAGTATTATTTAACAAGAAAATAATAAACGGATCAGTCTAGCTATAAATATCGGATAAAATGATATAGAATAAGAGATATGACATAAATATATGTTAACCATAAAGCCATACTATAATAAGTATGTAACTGAAAATCAACAAGAGATTAATCAATATCACAAGAATCTTCTCAAAGATAAAAAAGAATGTCATACTCTTTATTTGTATTCACCAAACCATAAATATTGACAATAATATCAATGCCAATCAAAAAATTTAATGACATACAAATTCACCAATGCACAAATATTGATAAAACTTATCAATGTAAATCACGAAATTGGTGAAACACAAAATTCTAGAAATCATCCACGGAAATCCAGAAATCAAAAAAAGGGGGAGGCCTATCACAAAACGGGAGCATGAAAACTCACCAACACGTGTATCACAAAATGGAATGCTATTCCATGGTTGCTAACCATTAATTTTGAGCCGAAGCTCCACAAAACGGCGTGAAGACCATGGGTCGCTACCCTACCAAATTGAGCCGAAGCTCCACAAAAACGGGGTTTAGTCTCCCTCGTAGACAAAGAGACATCGCACATTTGCTAGTCTAAACCACAAAAATGATCATCAACGATCATCAAAAAGTGTCAATTACAGTAAGCTAGTAAATATATATGCTTAGCTTCATGTCCCATAACCACTAGCTTAACTTAAATATTTATGAACAAATTGTAAGTTTCTACAAGAAAATTGTCACAAGAGATTCAATCGAACAAGTCCAAGAATTAATCGGCGAAGTAAATGCAAGCGTTTCGTACCATTTGTTTTACTAAGCCATTTAATTAGATTTCTCGTACAAGTGAGATGGAGTGACAAATCACAAAAATGATTGTAGGAACAATAAATCACAAAAATTCACATTCTAAGACGTGAATAAAATCCAAAGAATTCGATTCCAAATTCATCAAAGTGGAAATACCCTTGCAACTTAACAGCCACGACTTACGACCTAACATAAGTCAACACAAGAAATCAACGGCTCAAGAAATAGCACATGGCTTAAAGCAGGGGCGACTTAAAGGGTGGCGTGACCTAACTGCATGCGACCTAAGGAGCGGCGCAACCCATAGCATGGGCGACTTAACAGTGCAAGCAGGCCGAGCGACCTAAGGAGGTAAGCGACCTATAGGCAGGCCGACTCATTGCAAGGCGAGCGACCTAGGGGTTGCGACCTATGGCATGCCGACCCATTAGTAAGGCAAGCGACCTATGGGGTTGCGACCTATGGCATGGCACGACCTAAGGGGGTAAGGATAGGCCGAGCGACTTAATGTAGAGCGCGACCTAAGTGAGCGACTTAAGTGAAAAGGTCAATGGCGTGACCTAAGTGACACGACCTAGCCGAGCGACCAAAGAAGTACATATGGCCGAGCGACCTAGGGACGAAACGACCTAAGAGGTTGAAGAGGGCCGAGTGAATTATTGGGCGTTCGACCTAATGAACAAACAAGGCCGAGCGACTTAATGGGCCGAGCGACCTAACACGAGCGACCTAACTCATAGGGACAAGCCGAGCGACCTACCTACCTAAGGGTAAAGAAGGCCGTGCGACTTAATGGCCGAGCGACCTAACGACCTAAGGATTGCGACCTAAGTTGGCGCGACCTAATTGCAGGTTGAGACTCATACATGCAGGCCGAACGATCTAAGCAACAAAAATGCCAAAAGCTCTCTCAATTTGTAACCGATCGAGCACGAACGCTAGGGGATTACGCCTATCGGCTACTCGGTCCTATTGGCTCCTCAATGCATCACCAAAAACGTGTTCCAACATCAAAGATTGGATTTTTTTAAAGATTTGAACCCAAAACACTAAAAATTGAGATTTTCACCAATTCAATCCAAACCAGAAGCAAATGCACATGAATAAGTGTTAGGAATTCATACCCAACAATCAAAGATAGTTATAGACAAAGATGTGAGATAAAAATCTCACCTTTACACAAAATCAATGAATAAGAAGCTTGAAAGCAAAGGAAGAATTAATGGCTTCTCTTTGAATTTGGAGTTAGATGTTGGATTTGCAAATGAACTTGAGCTTGAAGTTTTAATTTCCCATTCCTTCCACCATTTTTGTTGAAGCTTGAGTGTTAGGAAATGAAACTGAAGTTATGTAGGGAAGGGGGTTGAGCTAGAATTAATAGTTTAGGCTAGTGGGCTAAACCAAACTCAAATCCCAAAGTAAGTGGCAAAATTCCACTAACTCCAAACTTATCAAAGTTTATACACAAAAAGATCGCAAACGGTGTTTTGGACCCAATGGAAGTGGTTTCGAGTCCAAATTCGACCGTATGCAAAAACTAACTTTTTGGACTAAAATCCGACTAACGATAAAATGTTACAATAAAATATCTAAATATTCAATCGTAAAATATGCGGGTTGTTACATGTCCCATCTGCTCCACTAGGCATTAATCCTGAAATGGGCTTTTAGGCTTTATCGAGCCTTACAAGTTACCAACAAACTTGTCCAAAAACTATCTAATTTCGAATGACCATATCTCATAAATGGTATGTCCAAAAAGCTATTATGACCACTTCAAGAAAAGATAAACTATCGTATCTTTCTAATGAAAGTGTTCTCGGACCCTGATTTGGCTGCAATTAAAAGTTACATTCCATATAAGTTCATTACGTTAAAATCATCCAATAAAATTACTAAGGGTCAAACTATCAATACTCGACATTCCCTAAAGTTGTAACATCGTATGACCAAATTTGGATTTAAATATAATATCTACGAACACCGATATGAAAATTTTGCATTGTTAGACTCTCCCCCTATTAGGAATTTCGCCTCTCTAATCCCCACCACAAAAAAAAGATCATGTAATATAGTTACCATGCATGCCTAACAACCATAAGCAAGCATATCAAATATCAAACATGTACATAAAAATAATACATATAATATATGCTAATCCTAGTATGTAGAGTACAAACTACTCTATGTAGAACATCAAATGTCATACCAAAACTAAAAGCTAATGATAAAATGGAAATCTTACATAAGAAAGAGCTCTAGATAAGTGGTACACATGCTCTCCTTGGTCTCCTATATGCAATTACCCTCCTTTCACCCCCATTAAACCTTCACCAACTCCACCTTTTTCCTCCTAAGTTGCTTCTATCATGTCCGATGATATGAATGGACTTACGAGGTCTTTGAGCCTATGGTTCATTCTCAATATCATCCAGTTGATCTGGTGTAATAGCAATGCTTGATCTATGCATAAACTTTTACCAATGAGAAACATGGAACATATTGTGCACACCGTCTTCTGAGATAAGTTGACTCTATGAGCTAGGTAACTAATTCTCTCGAGCATTGGAAAAGGACGTACGAATCTCGGTGTCAGCTACCCCTTAATATCGATTTAGACTACATTCTTTGATGGAGAAATCTTGACAAACACCATATTACTAATAGAGAACTCCTGGTCTCTACATATCTTATCAACATATCTCTCCTGTCTATCTTATGTAACTTCATCCTTTAATGAACGATTTCAATCTTCACCATCATCCTTGGTCCAAGTACCAGTTTCTCTTCCGCTTTCCACCAATATGAAGGAGAATTGCATGGTCGGCCATATAATGCCTTAAATAGAGTCATACAAACGCTAGACCGATAATAGTTATTTTATGCGATCCAAACAAGGTGTAAATGACCATGCGATGTGCCTTTGAAGTCAAACATGCAAGCTCGTAAGATATCCTCTAAGATTCGATTCACTCTCTAGGTTTGTCCATTAGCTTGTGGGTGATAAGCTATACTCAAATGCAGCTTTACCCCCAATACCTCTTATAAGCTCTTGCGAACAACGGGTCTTAGTCACTTACAATACTCTTCGGCACACCGTGGAATCACATAATCCACTTCAAATACAACTCGGCCAATTTGGTTGTATCCTATTAGACTTTATAGGTAATAATTTAGCACTCTTCATCAATCTATCGACTTATGATCCAAATGTTATTGTACCCTTGGTTCTCGACAATCCATTAAAGAAGTCCATCGATATCTGTTTCCACTTCTACTCGAGAACTTCAAACGATTGCAGCAAACCACTAGGCTTCTTCCTTTCAACCTTTGTTAGCTGACAGGACATACACTTCATGATGAATGCTTGGACGTCCTTCTTTATTCCTTCTCAATAAAATGTATGCCTTGTATCACGATATATTTTATTGCCTTAAGGATGTATAGTCAATCTAGAATAGTAGTACTCTTTTAGCACCTTATCTCTCAACCTATCACATCAGGTACAAATAATCTCCAATCCTTTTGAAAACAACCATCTCGGTTAAGTCCGTACCTTTTCATCTCTTTAGACTCTACACCTTCCTCTATCCTAGCAACGATCTCTACTGATGTAGAATCATGTCTTTGACTAGTATCGATCCACTCAATCAGAGTAGGTTTGGTAGTCGAACTAGCTAACACCAACACATTTGGCTCTACGTCGCATCGTGGGAGGAAATCATAACCAACAATATACTCCAGCCGCCTCCACTTTAGGACCATCGCTCCTAAGTTATCATGGCTTCTATAATAGCATCAATGATTGCATATTCCTTACCGAGCATATAAGAAATGTTAAGGTTGTAGGAGGCCAGGTACTCTATCCATTATTGGTGATGATGGTTAAGGTCTTTCTATGAAAAGAGGTATTACAATAATTTGTGATCAGTCAATAGATTAAACCTCTCTCGTAACAAGTAGTGCATTTAAATCTTCAAAGAAAATATTATCGATGTCAACTCTAAATTGTTGGTCAAGTATTATCTCCAATGTGATTTCAGCTCTCTATTCGCATAAGTGACAATCTTACCTCTCGGCATCAATATCGCGCCCAGTCTAGTACCACAAGCATCGGTGTATACCATCATCTCCTCATTCTCATTCGGAACGACTGATATCGACACATTTGTCAACCTTTTTTCAGACCAATGAATGTGTAACATTGAGAAAACACCTTCACATCATGGAGTTAATCAAACAAGCCATCAATGCGTGGGTTTTTCGTCACCTTATTCAACTAACGGTAATCAAAACACAATCTCGTGATAGAGTTAGGGATATGCCTTAGGAGCAATTAGTAAGTTGTTATATATCTAACTATATAACCAATCTTGTTCGAAATAAAATGTGTTTTCTTTCCATTATATACTTGCTATAATGAGTTATATTAATTAATTAACTTAATTAAAAGGATATTCAATAGTAAATTTATAAATGTTATGTTTTGCGATAATAGTCACAATGTGTTGTAACCACGAGTGAAGCATATCATTTTAAACAATCTATAACTACCTGTGTTTTACATATCAAAGGATAAAAATATTTTCATTTATTCATTTTAGTTGCATGACTCTAAATTTATTGAAAGTGGCCCTTAGAGATATTTTCCACATCTATGATTTTTATCGAATTTCCATGTGACCATTTTGACCCTGAAAATCTTGTTTGGACTATAACTCTTGATAGGAGCTTAAATAGGGTCTAAAACCACTTCCATTGCGTTAGGATGATGGTTGTCCATTCCATAAAGTGGTAATAATAGAAAAATGAATTTATTTTTTTGAAATTTATAGCTATTTTAAGTTTTAGCTGCTGTTGGCCAATTTTGATGGTAATTAACTAAGCCAGTGCCTAGGCCCATTAACCTATCTCGAAAACTATGTTAAGGGAAGGATGTAGGAACTAATCTATATCATTCCATTTTCTCTAAAATAGCTCTAAACGTCCATTAACTATAATTTAATCAAAAATCACACATTTTCCTTACTAATCTTAGCCAAATCATTAATTAAATGGGTGGTTTGCATATGAAAGCTTTAGATTATCGTTTTTGCTGATTTGGGTTCATCTCCTTTCCTATCTACTTCAGATCTAAGGAGAAAAATTGGTATTTTAGGTATTTGGCGAGTGGCTCTTGACCTCTCAATATGCATATATATTGTTAAAAATGATGTTTTTGACATGATTTTGATCGCAAAACATTTTCTAACCTTAACTATATTTGTATACATGTTTATGGAATAATTATAAAGCTTTAAAATGATTTTCAAATGGTTTTAGAATCCCTTGTATTAATATGCATATACTACTGTAAAAGTTAGATCTAGGTTAATATTTGCTTGGCTATCACATTCTTATGATTGTTTGTATGAATGGATGTATATGCATGGTTTTCTATGATTATATGTTGTGCTTTAATATTGTTTGCTAGTATTTTAGTTAGTTGGAGAATAGCTTTGGAGAATTTGATATATCGAAGGCAAAGATGATCAAAATTAGATGAAACTTGGAGAAGGGGTTCTAGAGTATGGGAGGAACCCAAGCTACAAGTCGCATCAAAATTATGGATAAGCGAATTAGTCGGTATTGAGTTATTGTAGCTTGGTGATGAATTATTTTGTTGGCCAAAATAGGCAGGCAAGTTGATGGCTCAATGGGAAAGGTATAAAGGAGATGGAGAGGTATAGGAAAATTGCTAAGAATTGGTACTATGCCGATCTATTTCTAGAACTTGGGAACCGTAGCTTTAAATTAATGTCAAACAATTTTGAAGGATAGGTCGGGATCCAAAGCACTTAGGGAATGAAGTCCTAGAACTAGAGAAGAGGACTTAACTAAAATTTGTTAAGCATATAGCTCGGTGTCAAGCTATTATATGTCTGTATCGAGTTATTTATATTGATGGGAGTGGAGTAAATCTTCCTTGAGAGCTAGTAGTGTTTCTATAGGTCATGCTGAAGGCATTTGTTTGCTTGCTTAGGTTTTGATGGCAGCATAGTAGCATGATGATAGTTTTGGGACTTTGGTGTAAACTCGATGGCGAAAGGAGTTAAGTTCTGATGATGGCGGCTCGATGTTGAACAGAGTCATGAGAATGGTTATCCATAAAGGCGAGTTCTAAAAAAGTTGACCGGTAGATAGTACGGTTAAATGATTCTATCATGGTATGGAGGAATATTGTATGGTTCCTGAAGGATAATGGAAATTGGATGGAGAATGAAAGTGTTCGAATACGCATCCTAAGGGATATTGATACTCGTAGTGTTTTCTGATGTACTAAGAGCAGGATATTGTAAGGATGCCCATGGGTACTTTAAAAGGCTGAATCCATGTACTTTGGACTGATTAAATGGTTCAAGTATCAGCTTCGGGCATAAAAGAGTACATTACAAACTGGTATTTCCATTAGTCCATGTCAGTTGAAAGGTTATACGAGTTATCATATATCCCGAGCATATGAAGTGATGGTGAGGATTGTATGATGGATGCTATGGATGTCTTGATTATTCTTCCATAGTCTATCACTCTAGGGATATCACTATAGATAGGTATTAAAGAGGGATACATGGACACCCGTCATCACCCTTGATTTGCAGTGTACCCTTACTGTATTTGTAGAGTAGCATATTATGTTTGTTATATGCTAACTCTTTGGTTACAAGGACATGTTAGGTATAGCTCGTATACCCTTGTTCCTTACTATATCGACTTGTATTGTATTTTGAGATTCGTTTAACACTCACACCAGACAGTTATCTAACTTGAGATTTTATGCTTTGCTTCTTATTGTCTCGGGTACTCTAAAATGAGTAAACTAGATAGCAGGTCTAGGTGCAACGCAGTAACAGTGCAAGGGACGAGCTGGATGGAGTTATCTCGTATAATATATGGTTTTCTATGCTTATTCCGTTGTGCAACACTGTGGAGCCTTGATAGTGCTTACTTATTATTATGAGACAGTTATCTAAGTTTATTTCCATTGTACAAACTTTATTACTCTTATATAACTATGATTTGTACTTCGATATTTGGATCACCTGGTTATTACTGTCTCTCCTGTTTTATATCTGTGACATATATTATATCTTATTCCAAGAATTGTGAGATATACCACAGTTCTATGATGCTATGTAGTTAGTGCCCCGCAATTTCCTCGCTATAGCACGTAGCGCTCTCCGTCCACTATACTATTTCAATTTAGTGTTATTAAACAGTATATCCGCTTTAAGCCCTACTAATTTCCGCTACACCCACTAAATCATGGCTTTTTAGCACACGCTTTAAACAAATTTTCTTTCGAATTTCCAAAACAAATTTTCTATATCAAAATATTCTAATATATTACTTTTTATTTCCTCAAACACTGTGAAAAACATTTAAAAATTTTCGAGACTTAGAATCAAAATTTTCCAATTTAAATTCATTTAATTTATAAGTCACGTTTATAAACTCATCTTATATAATTTATCTTCCTTAAAACATTTCACTCTATTTCATCATTGTTTATTCTGTAATAAACATCCTTTATTAAGATACAATAACCAGTTTATGATAATAATCAATATTATCATATCTAGAAACCAAACACACTTTATAATCCATAATAATTTTTCTGGAAAATTACTTATGTGTATAAAGTATAATCAAGGTAAACTTATTTTGTTTCAGAACACTTTTGAAAAAACATTCCCGAAATCTCCGGGATTTAAAATTCTATTTTGAGTCTGCTTTTAGCTTAACTTATTTGTATAGTTTATTCTTATCAAATTCCCATTTGGTATATATAACTACTTAATTCTTATGATCTTATTTAATTTCAATAACAACAATCAATTACCTTACTATACAATAATAATTCAAAAATATTATTTCTTTTTATGTCCAAATGTAATTTTATGAAAAACTTATTTTAAAATCATTTTTAAAATCATTATATATGAAAATAACAGTACTTCCTCATATAGACTACACTCAACTCATTCTACGGTACTACTGACCTGATCTCTAATGAGTAATCTCCATTGGAGCCAAGGTTCTCATTTGACCTTCAGCTCTGATACCACGTGTAACGACAGGGCGTTTTTCAACCTTTGAAAATCAACACTAAAACATCTACTGTATAGAGTGCTGAGCAATCGAGTGCCGGAAATACCAAGTTGTTAGGGTTTAAGAAGAAAAGGAGATAGAACAAGAAACATGATAACAGCACAGAATCTCACAATCACAACGGAACAAAGTATAATATACAATAACATCATTTTATACAAGGAAAGCTGTAACTGTTAATATACATACATGTTATCATAGTACAATCATCAACAATAAATATGGACATTTATAATAAATTATCCTCAAATGCTGGCTATGCAGCCAATAATACACGGCGGAATATAGTAAAATACGTCTCTGCCATCCATCTCGTCTCCTGAGCTCCAGAACGTCAAAACCTGGAAACTGTAATCCTTGGTCTGACCCGAGCATTACAATAAAGTACACCCGAGTCAGGCTGGAAACCAGCGTGATTAAAACACGCTTAATTCAAATTACTTAAGTTATAAAATCTTTTGAAAACCAACGTAATTCGTACAACATGACAAGTTTTATCTAATTATAACCAAAACACTTTTTGTAATGACCCGCCATTCATTACCAAAGAATGACGCATTATTAATAAGAAAGAAAGGGATAGAAAGAGAAAGAAAGAGAAGAAAGAAGAAACAACACACCAAAATCTAAACAGCGGAACGAATAAAATATATTAATAACATAAGTATTACATAGTATAGAACAACTATCAGAGTACACAGATAATACAACACATACTAGACATTTATAAACACCTGTCTAGTTATTACAACTCAATACAACTCAATAAAGAGATACCAAACACAGCGAAATACTATATATCTAACGCAGAAGCCTCCTGCTCCATTGCTCCTCCATAACTCGTCAATGCTAACTTGAATCCCTTGGCTACTCGTAATAAATTGAGTACCCAAGAGTTTAAGAAAACAAAAGAAAAAATCCGGGTCAGACATAGGTCTGGTGTGAGTAACAGGTTAAAGTTGCTTAACTTTAAAAACCTTTTTGAAAAGAAAGGTATCACGTAAGGCTTCCCACACATAGACATGGAAAAGTTTTTACCTTACGCTAACCAAAACATTTGATAGAAAATCCAGTGATATTATAATAGGTCTAGGGTTTTCAAGTAAATATGAAATAGCCGAAATTGTTACATTTATTAAATTCCAGCTATAAGCCACAAAAATGGATAATACAATCAAAACCGTTGGCACTTATTGGATTTTGGATTCCATACAATGGCAGGGCTACTGGGGTACCGTCCGACACAGTACGTGGCCTACATCACCGTACCGAGGAGTACGCCCGCTCCCCTGCAACACAAGGCCGGAACCATCTTTTACTGGACATTCCCGAACAGGACAACCCCGCAGTTGGTGCGCATATCCAACCGCCCACTAAGCCGAAATAAAAAGGGACCTCTAGACAAGGGAAAATCTCGTCCTACTTGGGCATGAACCACTTAGCCTTGCTGCACCTTCCCTGTTTTAGCCATTCCCGGTTGATGAGGCTTGAGGCTACGATTACCTTTATAGGACACATCACTTAGAATGCTCATCGTCCACCTGACTATGTTCTGAAAGCATTCAATCCATACAAGTTCGTTCCGGGTTCGAACGAAACTGAAGGCATTACCTCGTTACACTCGTTTTGGAATCACCCTCAGAGTTAACGACGATAACCCTTGCACTCTAAATCTTCATCTCGAATCTGAAAGTACTACCCGTTAACTCATCACGGAATCACCCTCAGAGTTATACTGACGAATAGTTCTAACACCTCGAGTCTTCACTCTCCACTTGAGATTCACGACCTATCGTTAATTTGGATCGATGTGGTTTTCGGATATCCAAACTGGAAACCCGATCCCGGTCTCATCGAAATCCACAGCATGTCTTTTAGGTCCAAGTTGTTTTAGAGTTTAAAATAATGCAATACAATTATCTATATACACACAGATAGAAAATCACATATTCACAATAGATAATTATCATTATCATAACCACAGATAATCCACATTATCATTATCAAAAGATAATCCATATCATCATCACAATGCACCCAGTGCATCCATATCACTCAACATTACTAATCTCATAGTTGAGACTTCAAACCATTCAAGGCAAACTACATCATCCATTCATAAGCAATGATCTATAATCATACCATCTATAATTAATTTAAAATGAATTAAATTAATTACATCATCTCTAATTAATTTAAAGTGAATTAAATTAATTACTTACCTCAAAATAAATCTTGCTTACATCCCATTAATTAATTACAAATTAATTAATTAATTATCCTCTAATTAATCACCTTAATTAATCACCTTGATTAATTATACTTTAATTACATTCAAGTAATTATCCTTTAATTAATTTCATAAATTAATTACTTTTAACCAAAATCAGTAATTAACCCTTAATTACTTCATTTATTAATTAATTATAATTAATTACATTAAACCTTAATTAATTACAATTAATTAATTATCCTTAATCACTTATTATTGATTAATTAATCTTAATTAGTAAATCTTAATTACATCATTAATTATATTAATGAATTATCTTTAATTAAATTTAAATTAATTATCTTAATTAAATTAATTACATTATGTAATTGATCTCAATTAAAATCAATCATTAATCACTCTTGGTTAATCATATTCAGTAATTAACTACCCTTAGTTACTTATCAAATTAATTACTCCTTAATTAATTTCTTTAATTAATCTCTTGATTAATTATAAAGTAATTAATCTAAATTATTTTCACATTTCCACCATTATCCACTAATTACATCCAGTAATTATCTTTAATTACTTCCCTGAGTAATTACATTCCATTAATTACATTAAGTAACTATTTACCAAAGCATCCCATGTTTAAATTAATTAAACTTAATTAATTAATTTAAACCCATCACATTAAACTCCATTAAGTAAATAAACTTAAATAAATTTCACAATTGATTATCATAAATTAATTAATCTAATTAATTATTTAAAATTTAAACACATTAATTAATTATTAAATAATCACAAGTTAATGAACATCATTAACTATAAAAAATTGTTTAATTACTTTCCCAAAGTAATTTTCTTATCTTAATCATTATTAAATTCCAAATTAATTAATCTTTAATATCCTATTAATTAACCTTAATTATTTAATTAATTAAGTGTTAGTTGTAACTTAATTAATTCCAAATTACTTGATTGATCAATTCTTAATTATTAATTAAAATCTAATTAAAAATCCTTAATTACAAATCAATTATTCCTAATTAATAAATCTTAACCATTAATTAATTTGTTTTAAACCTTTAGTTACTTATTTAATTAATCCAAATGATTAATTAATCAAAATAAATTAATTATCCATTAAATTTCCTTATAAATTTAATGAATACAAATCTTTAAATTCTAATTTACTAAAAGATCAAACTTTGTTACTAATCAAGTTACCATTTACAAAGTACTAAAACAATTTACTTCAAATTTACCTTCAAATTTCATTTTAAATTTAAGATTTAAAAATGAATTCAAATTATCTTTAACAATGTTTTTAAAACACATTTTTAAACCTTTCATTTCACAAGTTTAAGGTATACCCATTAATAAAGAAGTTTAAAAGGAATTCAAACCACTTACATATTTAAATTCAAATTAATTTAAATTACACTTTAAACATTTCAAATTGTTTAAATCATTTAAATTTAAAAACTTCCCTTCACTTCCAAAATTTGAATACATATTTAAATTTGAATTTAGATAAATCTTTAGATTTTAAAATTCTACTTACAATTTAAAACTTTATTTTTGAAATTCAAACTACTTAACATTTCTAAAGTAATTAAATCAAATCAAATTTTAAAAAAGCTTCATCTTATTTGAAAATTAAGATTCAAATTTAAACTTGAAATTATTGATTTTATAAACTAGGTTTAAACTTATTTAAAACCTTACTTTACATTTAAATTCTAGTTTTTTTAAAAAAAATTACAAAACAGTCAATACAAGTTTCAGCTAAAACCTGTCACACAATACCAAACCCGAGCTACCCAATTTCCTGCTTCGGGTCCATCAACCAAATACTTCGAGCAAACTTCCCAAAATCACTGGTAAAAACTCGAGAAAAAAATTCGAGTATCTCCCCTCTTCAAACCAGACTTCACCATCACCCAAAATTCACCGTGCACATGCACCACCAACGCAGTCGACTCCGTTCATCCACGACGATCTCCTCACATCGGCGATCTCCCCCGCACCCTATCACGATCATTAGGTCATCAATTCTTCCTCGAATTTGAATTCGAGCATCCAAGCTCAAAATTGGAACCAAAGACATAGCCTGGAACCACATCGAACACAATCCTCCGATCGCTGGAGCATCTACACTTCCAACCACATCTTTGCCAATACTTAAGCTTCCGATTCCCAGAGTTTGGTGGAGCTCGGTCCATGAGAGACGCAGTGGCAAACAATATCCTGACTGAGCCTAAAACTAGGTTTAAAAACTTTACCGATCATTCCCCGCCGCCACAGTAGCTTGAACACCATCATGACATTTTTCCCGACCTCTTCGATCGTTCTACTACCACCAGTGAAGACCATGACCATCCCGGACAACTAGATCACCCGAGACAACCCAAAACATCAATTCCAGTTCAACTCGAACTGCACTCAAATCCTAATACTAAAATTTATAATTTCACTTCTGAAAATCGTCATTTTGGATAAAATTTCAGTTTATATTCCTGGATTACTAAATTCAGATATTTGAATTTCCACTTGTATTAAACTTGCTCTGTTCTTTTTTTGGATTCCAGAAACATTCAATTTAAATTTTAACTTAGTTATAATTTTAACCACTAATCTATCATTAAAGAAACAACTTTTGTTAAGAATCTAAGTCCTAACAGAGATCAGATAAGATGATAATGAATTTTTGATAAGAATCTGAGCTTGAAAACAAAGAACAGGCATGCACACATCCTACATTCATATATATACACAACATATTTCACCATACAGATTTATTTCAACAATATTTGCATGCAACCATATTTTATACTTCACTTTTAAAAATAAAGTTACTCACCTGTTTATATTGGAAAACAGAGCCTTTGAAAACTTCCCTTCTTTCAATCTTGAATTGCTTTGCTTAAATTTTGATCTGCTTCTTAATTTTTGTAAACTTTAAATCCTGTTTGTTGTTGCTTCTTGATTACATTTGCATGCAGGCTTTCTTGCTTGAAGAAAAATACTAAAGCTTTGATGATTCCAGATTTAAGTGAAATGCAGGCTTTTAGAGTTTGCAGAATGATTTTTCGGGTGATGTTTTGAAGATGTGTAGGTTTTGATGAAATGCAGGTTTAAAACAGTTTTTTCCTTGAATGCTACAGATTTGCTTCCCAAATTCTTGAAAGAAGGAAATGCAGGTTTGTTTGCATGCTTTGATTCAATTTTGAAAAACGATATGCATGCTTCTGATTTACAGGATTTGAAAATGCTTTCAGATTTTAATTATTGAGGAAGTGTGTTTTTCTTTGTTCTTAAGTCTGATTTAGATAAGAAGAAAAAAATAAGAATTGAAAGAAGATTTGTTATATATATATAAACTGAAATAAAAATAAAAAGGAAAAAAACTAATTTTAAAATGCCACATGTCTTTAATTCTAACATTTGTCAAGTTGTAGTGTTTACTGATTAACAATGTCTTTTTATTTGTAAAATGCTTACATTTGTCATTAAATGTTAATTAGTTAAAATTATGTAAATTAGTTATTTAGTTAGATGTTAATATAAGATAAATATAAATCCATGTTTAATTAATTTGTTAATTTCTACTTATTTACGTGTAGATAATTTTTAAATGAATAAATCCAGTTTTATTTATAAAATAAAGTTTATACAAATATTTCAAAATCAAAACAAATTAAAAATATTTATACTTTAAATTTAAAAACTTTGAATCCAAATTTAAATCAAGTTTTATATATACATATATAACTACGCTATTACATTTTGAAAAAATAATTATTTTTCATTAAAAATCTATCTGTTAAAACAATGTATTATTATATTTTAAAAGAATAACAAAATTGATAACTATAAATAATTTATAAAAGAAATTGTCTCTTTATCAATAAATTATTTATTTTATCCAACTATATCCAAATAAATCTTATCGTTAATCTTATTTAAATTTAAACTTGAGTTAAAACATATTTTAAATCATTTCAACATTTACCTTATGCATTTAAAATCATAAAGTTAGTTATTATATACTTTTAAAAAGTTTATATTAAATAAATCACTTTAAACAAATTTAATTTTTATCTTATCTATTTAAAACCATATTTATTTATTAAATAACCTTTTAAAAGATTAACTTTTAAATAAAATCAAAATTCCCAATTTTTACTAAAGAGATATACATACATATATATATATATACATATATATATATATATATATATATATATATATAGAAAACAAGATTTATTTATTAAATTTGAAACAAGACTTATCTGTTTACAATATATACATACCCTATATATATTATAAATAGAAACAATTTATTAGCATTTAAAAGATAAAATCTATCAATTAAATATTTATTTTATTGGATATTTAGATTAATTCAAATCTTATTAACAAAATTACTAAATCAATTTAATTTTATTTCAGATTATTAAATTGATATTGCTTCAAAATTCCGGGTCATCACATTCCTCCCTCCTTAAAAGAATTTCGTCCCTGAAATTTTAAAACAACGATAATTTAATAATCTATTTAAAGATTTTAATTTTAAAACACAAGTATATATCAATGATATGCTAACAACCATAGAAATCAATTCATATAATCAAACAAATCTAACTATCCAGACAAAATTCTGGATAAAGTTTCCTCGAGTTTCCCCGGTAAAAACATCGGGATATTTGCTCTATAGAATCCAAACAATCAATACTACTAAGCTACAGAGCTCTCACTCATCTAGATCTACAGAACTAGACAGCATATTAGACTACAGACGAGTCTGATTCAACAACCAAGCTTTCTGAACTGCTGGTTCCAAAACCAGAGATAGATCATACACGCACTCCCTCAGAGATACGTGAAACTCGTTGAATCCCAGTTATCCAATCTGGCAATTCAATCTAGAAAACCAAATACTTATCCAACCAAAACACAGAAAAGATCCAAATATCTCGGAGTTAGCTTTCTAGTCTTACCCCATCTTATAGCTCCTTCAATCGGAGAAAACTTATCCAAACCAAATCTCCAACTCCAGAATCTAAATTCCTTCGTCTCTTATCCACAAAATGTCTTCGGACGATCCTGGGCTGCCAACACCAAAACTGATCAGCTCAACCCTTGCTGATCCCTCTAGAACAAACGGAACCAGAAACAACCCAACACAATGATCTCCTCAAGATCAACCAAAATCAAAAACACAACTTTACTCCATTACCAGCAGAAGACTACAAACTTCTCCTAATCCGAAAAAGAAAATCAGAAACACTTCCAAACTGCTTCCACTGCACAACTCTGATCTGAAGTAGATAAGAAAATGCTGATGAAGAACACAAGCACAAACTGGACATCACTTCCCAGAAATATAGTTCAACAGATCCATAAAGAAAACTCAGAAATTCCCCCAAGAATCTGAGCTACTTCATCAACCTCTAACTCTTGGAACCATCCTTCAACTATACTGAATCACCAGCTTTACTCCTGGAATTCCAGTCGATAAAAAAACTCAATCTCCAGATGCAAACAAGTCTCTGTCTTCCCAGAAGACATCCAGAAAATCTTTGACAATCCAAGAGAACACTCAACTATCGCAAGTCACTTTTGCGATCAACCCAGATAAAATTTCCAAAGAAAACTGTTCTCTCTTTACTAAATAAAACAACTTACGCTGGCCTAGCCAATCCATTGAAGAAACGGATCAACTCTGCTGCTTCTGAACTCCACCTCAAGAAAAATTACTCAACTAAGACCTCTCTGTCGGCATACAGAACACTCCTAGCTGCATTGCTGACACCAAAGCCAAAGACTTCCTAATCCAAAGCCCTTCGAGAAACTCGGACTCCAAAGCTAACCACAGCATCCTGGTGAATCCAGTCACAACACCGAAGCAGACACACTTCTCAAAACTTGTTCCAAAGAAAACATCTTCGGAAATATCCATAACCACTACATCTCATCATGCAGCTACACTTCCTAAGGTATCAAAATGCCATCACTTGCTTCTTCCCATATGACAGATCCAAACTCTACTCACCAAACTTTGTACTTCAAAGATGACTCCGAACCTTAACAGGTTTCCTTCAGAGATCGATTAAATACTTCATCACAACAGAGCTTACTCGAGACGGTATTAAGTCTACAGTCTCGACAGATACACTTCCAACCTCAAACATCAGACTCCCACCAATGGTAGTTGTCATGTTACACACACACCACTACCTTATCTACCTTTATAACCTATGTTGGAAAACCCGAACAGGTAACCCAACAGATAGGTAGAAATAGATATATATATATATATATATATATATATATATATAAATATATTCAAACCTACAGATATACTCTCTCAAGATAGACACCACTCCAGAGCCTAGGTATTCATTCAACCTAATGCTCTGATACCACTTTAACGACCCGCCATTCATCACCAAAGAACGACGCATCATTAATAAGAAAGAAAGGGATAGAAAGAGAAAGAAAGAGAAGAAAGAAGTAACAACACACCAGAATCTAAACAGCGGAACGAATAAATTATATTAATAACATAATTATTACATAGTATACAACAACTATCAAAGTACAGAAATAATACAACACATACTAGACAGTTATAAACACCTGTCTAGTTATTAAAACTCAATAAAGGGATACCAAACACAGCGGAATACTATATATCTAATGCAGAAGTCTCCTGCTCCATTTCTCCTCCATAACTCGTCAAAGCTAACCTGAATCCCTTGGCTACTCGTAAAAATTTGAGTACCCAAGTGTTTAAGAAAACAAAAGATAAACTCCGGGTCAAACATGGGTCTGGTGTGAGTAACAGGTTAAAGTTGCTTAATTTTAAAAACCTTTTTGAAAAGAAAGGTATCACGTAAGACTTCCCAAACATAAACATGGAAAAGTTTTTACCTTACGCTAACCAAAACATTTGATAGAATCTAGTGATATTATAATAGGTCTAGAGTTTTCAAGTAAATATGAAATAGCCGAAATTGTTAGATTTATTAAATTCCAGCTACTAGCCAGAAAAGTGGGTAGTACAATCAAAACCGTTGGCACTTATTGGATTTTGGATTCCATACAATGGCAGGGCTACTGGGGTACCGTCCGTCACAGTACGTGGCCTAGATCACCGTACCTAGGAGTACGCCCGCTCCCCTGCAACACAAGGCCGGAACCATCCCTTACTGGATAGTCTCGAACAAGACAACACTGCACTTGGTGCGCATATCCAACCGCCTACTAAGGCGAAATAAAAAGGGACCTCTAGACAAGGGAAAATCTCGTCCTACTTGGGCATGACCCACTTAGCCTTGATGCACCTCCCCTGTTTTAGCCATTCCCGGTTGATGAGGCTTGAGGCTACGATTACCTTTATAGGACACATCACTTAGAATGCTCATCGTCCACCTGACTATGTTCTGAAAGCAATCAATCCATACAAGTTCGTTTCGGGTTCGAACGAAACTGAAGGCATTACCTCGTTACACTCGTTTTGGAATCACCCAGAGTTAACGACGATAACCCTTGCACTCTAAATCTTCATCTCGAATCTGAAAGTACTACCCATCAACTCATCACGGAATCACCCTCAGAGTTATACTGACGAATAGTTCTAACACCTCGAGTCTTCACTCTCCACTTGAGATTCACGACCTATCGTTAATTTGGATCGATGTGGTTTTCGGATATCCAAATCTGGAAACCCGATCCCGCTCTCATCGAAATCCAAAGCATGTCTTTTAGGTCCAAGTTGTTTTAGAGTTTAAAATAATGCAATACAATTATCTATATACACACAAATAGAAAATCACATATTCACAACAGATAATTATCATTATCATAACCACAGATAATCTACATTATCATTATCAAAAGATAATCCATATCATCATCACAATGCAACCAATGCATCCATATCACTCAACATTACTAATCTCATAGTTGAGACTTCAAACCATTCAAGGCAAACTATATCATCCATTCATAAGCAATGATCTATAATCATACCATCTATAATTAATTTAAATGAATTAAATTAATTACATCATCTCTAATTAATTTAAAGTGAATTAAATTAATTACTTACCTCAAAATAAATCTTGCTTACATTACCATTAATTAATTACAAATTAATTAATTAATTGTCCTCTAATTAATCACCCTTGATTAATTATACTTTAGTTACATTC
This sequence comes from Allium cepa, assembly GCA_030765085.1. Taxonomy (NCBI): domain Eukaryota; kingdom Viridiplantae; phylum Streptophyta; class Magnoliopsida; order Asparagales; family Amaryllidaceae; genus Allium; species Allium cepa. The sequence goes on from CM060940.1 coordinate 861,219,661, forward strand.
AAGTAATTATCCTTTAATTAATTTCCTAAATTAATTACTCTTAACCAAAATCAGTAATTAACCTTTAATTACTTCATTTATTAATTAATTATAATTAATTACATTAAACCTTAATTAATTACAATTAATTATTTATCGTTAATCACTTATTATTGATTAATTAATCTTAATTAATCAATCTTAATTACATCATTAATTATATTAATTAATTATCTTTAATTAAATTTAAATTAATTATCTTATTTAAATTAATTACATTAAGTAATAAATCTCAATTAAAATCAATCATTAATCACTCTTGGTTAATCATATTCAGTAATTAACTACCCTTAATTACTTATCAAATTAATTACTCCTTAATTAATTCCTTTAATTAATCTCTTGATTAATTATAAAGTAATTAATCTAAATAATTTTCACAATTCCACCATTATCCACTAATTAGATCCAGTAATTATCTTTAATTACTTCGCTGAGTAATTACATTTCATTAATTACATTAAGTGATTATTTACCAAAGCATCCCATGTTTAAATTAATTAAACTTAATTAATTAATTTAAACCCGTCACATTAAACTCCACTAAGTAAATAAACTTAAATAAATTTCACAATTGATTATCATAAATTAATTAACTTAATTAATTATTTAAAAATTAATCACATTTATTATTATTAAATAATCACAAGTTAATGAACATCATTAACAATAAAAAAAATTCTTTAATTACTTTCCCAAAGTAATTTGCTTACCTTAATCATTATTAAATTCCAAATTAATTAATCTTTAATATCCAATTAATTAACCTTAATTATTTAATTAATTAACCTTAATTATTTAATTAATTAAGTGTTAGTTCTAACTTAATTAATTCCAAATTACGATCATCAGGTCATCAATTCTTCCTCGAATTTGAATTCGAGCATCCAAGCTCATAATTGGAACCAAAGACAAAGCCTGGAACCACATCGAACACGATCCTCCGATCGCCAGAGCATCTACACTTCCAACCACATCTTCGCCAATACTCAAGCTTCCGATTCCCAGAGTTTGGTGGAGCTCGGTCCACGAGAGATGCAGTGGCAAACAATATCCTGACTGAGCCTAAAACTAGGTTTAAAAACTTTACCGATCATTCCCCGCCGCCACAGTAGCTTGAACACCATCTTGACATTTTTCCCGACCTCTCCGATCGTTCCACCACCACAAATGAAGACCATGACCATCCTGGACAACTAGATCCCCCGAGACAACCCAAAACATCAATTCCAGTTCAACTCGAATTGCACTCAAATCCTAATACTAAAATTTATAATTTCACTTCTAAAAATCATCATTTTGGATAAACTTTCAGTTTATATTCCTGGATTACTAAATTTAGATGTTTGAATTTCCACTTATATTAAACTTGCTCTGTTCTTTTTTTTGGATTCCAGAAACATTCAGTTTAAATTTTAACTTAGTTATAATTTTAACCATTAATCTATCATTAAACAAACAACTTTGTTAAGAATCTAAGTCCTAACAGAGATCAGATAAGATGATAATGAATTTTGATAAAAATCTGAGCTTGAAAACAAAGAACAGGCATGCACACATCCTACATTCATATATATACACAACATATTTCACCGCACAGATTTATTTCAACAATATTTGCATGCAACCATACTTTATACTTAACTTTAAAAAATAAAGTTACTCACCTGTTTATACTGGAAAACAGAGCCTTTGAAAACTTCCCTTCTTTCAATCTTGAATTGCTTTGCTTAAATTTTGATCTGCTTCTTAATTTTTGTAAACTTTAAATCCTGTTTGTTGTTGCTTCTTGATTACATCTGCATGCACGCTTTCTTGCTTGAAGAAAAATACTAAAGCTTTGATGATTCCAAATTTAAGTGAAATGCAGGCTTTTAGAGTTTGTAGAATGATTTTTCAGGTGATGTTTTGAAGATGTGCCGGTTTTGATAAAATGCAAGTTTAAAACAGTTTATTCCTTGAATGCTACAGATTTGCTTCCCATATTCTTGAAAGAAGGAAATGCAGGTTTGTTTGCATGCTTTGATTCAATTTTGAAAAATGATATGCATGCTTCTGATTTGCAGGATTTGAAAATGCTTTCAGATTTTAATTATGGAGGAAGTGTGTTTTTCTTTGTTCTTAAGTTTGATTTAGATAAGAAGAAAAAAAAATAAGAAATGAAAGAAGATTTGTTATATATAAAAAACTAAAATAAAAATAAAAAGAAAAAAAAACTAATTTTAAAATGCCACATGTCTTTAATTCTAACATTTGTCAAGTTGTAGTGTTTATTGATTAACATATGTCTTTTTATTTGTAAAATGCTTACATTTGTCATTAAATGTTAATTTTTTAAAATTATGTAAATTAGTTGTTTAGTTAGATGTTAATATAAGATAAATATAAATCCATGTTTAATTAATTAGTTAATTTCTACTTATTTACATGTAAATAATTTTAAAATGAAAAATCCAATTTTATTTATAAAGTAAAGTTTATACAAATATTTCAAAATCAAAACAAATTCAAATTATTTATACTTTAAATTTAAAAACTTTGAATCCAGATTTAAATCAAGTTATATATATACATATATAACTACACAATTACATTTTGAAATAACAATTAATTTTCATTAAAAATCTATTTGTCAAAACAATGTATTATATATTTAAAAAAATAACAAAATTGATAAGTATAAATAATTTATAAAAGAAATTGTCTCTTTATCAATAAATTATTTATTTTATCCAACTATATCCAAATAAATCTTATTGTTAATCTTATTTAAATTTAAACTTGAGTTAAAACATATTTTAAATCATTTCAACATTTACCTTATGCATTTAAAATCATAAAGTTATTTATTATATGCTTTTAAAAAGTTTATATTAAATAAATAAATTTAAACAAATTTAATTTTTATCTTATCTACTTAAAACCATATTTATTTATTAAATAAACTTTTAAAAGTTTAACTTTTAAATAAATTCAAAATTCCCAATTTTTACTAAAGATACATACATACATACATACATACATACATACATACATACATACATACATACATACATACATACATACATACATACATACATACATACATACATATATATATATATATATATATATATATATAGAAAACAAGATTTATTTACTAAATTTAAAACAAGACTTATCTATTTACAACATATACATACTCTATATATTATAAATAGAAATAATTTATTGGCCTTTAAAAGATAAAATCTATCAATTAAATATTTATTTTATTGGATATTTAAATTAATTCAAATCTTATTAACAAAATTATCAAATCAATTTAATTTTATTTCAGATTATTAAATTTATATTGCTTCCAAATTCCGGGTCATCACACTTTTTAAGAAATCCATGGATATTATAATAATGTTTAAGCACAGTTACTTATTTAACATAGTTGAATTTGTGGAATTAATCCAATTCTAGCATATTAACTTAAAATCAACCCCTGAATGTTCGTAATGATTATTAAATTGAAGCGGTTCTGGATAACACTGATATCCGATTTCGGTTTCTTCGAATCCAAGTAATAAATTTAAAAGGGTAAATTGTTTAAAATAAACAATTTATTAATTAGGTTACAATATTCAAATATAGGAATTTATCATATTTAAAATAAAACGTATCATCATTTTAATCTAACTATTTTAACCCATCAGACCATTTGATGGCACAGACAAGAATAATTTGAAATAAATGCCCAACAGAAAGAGGCCAAGATACAAATTGTTACTAATTTAACGATCAATAACAAATATCAAACAATTCACACATTAGGATTTTATTAACTTTACTTAGCCAAATCCGTTTATATTTTTATCCAAATTAATTACAAATTAAAGAAATTATAAAAAAAATTATTATAAGTTAATCAAAGTTTAACACTTTATTTACTATCTAATTTGTTAAATTTACATAAGTTTTAAGTCAAACAATAATAATATAATTAATTACCCATTAAATTATAAACTATCATCGAACTTTAAATTGCGGATTTAAAATGACAATATATTTTTAGTAAAAATAAAGAAAATATAAATTATCATTAATATATATATATATATATATATATATATATATATAAGTTCCATTTCTTCTCTTTCCTTTTTTCCTTCCCTTCCTCCTTTTCTTTTCTTTTCCCATTTTCCTTTTCCCTTTTCCTTTCTTTTCTTTTTTCCTTTTCTTTTTTTTCCTTTCCTTTTAGTTTCTTCTTTGACCCATACCCGGCCCAGCATCTTTTCCATTCTCCTCTTCTTTCTATTTCCTTCCAGTTCCTTTTCCTTCCTCTCTTATTTTTTCCCTATTCTTCCTTAATTCCCCTGTGCATCCGAAGTGTGCACAGGCACGATCACCTCTAGCCAATTTCTTCGTCACCGATCATCTCCTCAAACCACCTTCGACCACCTCGACTTGACTTCGCATCTGGAATCCACGACCCAACCATAGTTCGAAAATTCAATCTTTCACCCAACCTAAACAAAAAAATGAATCCATCAAATCACCTTGTCCCTCCATCCTGGACAATCAACCATTACCAGAGTTTGCCCACGCCTACGCCATAGCCGTCACTACCTACTCCCTCGGACCGCACACCTCGTTCCTCCCCTACTCCTCGCCATTACCACAAACCCGAACCCAAACTGTCACTAAACCCTACCTTTGCCTCGTCCTACCCACACACCAATTTAAAAATCGCTGCGACATTTTTCCAAGGTTCGCCATCACCAAACACCCCTCCATGCCGATCGACAAGCTACATGAACATTACAGTCGCTGGAATTTGGCCAAAGAACCAAATCTGATCATCTCAAATACTTCCTACCATACACAACAAAAAATCACCAAATTTATCCTAAAAATCCTAATTGTCACTAACGATTCCAAACATATAATCCAGTTGTTGAAATTTGATTTTCGAATTTGACCCAGAGTTGAGACACTTAACTGTAACATCTTTTTTCTTCTCCTATACGTGATGAAATTTAATGAAACCCTTTTTAAAATAATCTTCAACCTAAAATAAATAAATTTTGTTTTGGAATCGATTTTTAAAATTTGATAGATAATGAGGAATTGATTTTCAAAGTTGAAAGTTTAACCGTTTATATAAAAAAAGAAACGAACAGAGACTTTCCTAGGAAGAACATTATCTCTTTGATATACAGGTGGATTTTTTTTTCTTATGTCCAAGCTCATATGCATTCTCATGTACACTTGCTAGATACACATTCATTTAATAAAGCTCAATACTTTGTCCAAACAATAGTTATATAAGTAGGTATTGAAACAGGAAGCAAAAACAAAATTGTTTCACTCGCTGCTCTAACCCAGAGGTGAACTACTGCTTGATTTTTCCTCCTCCTCTGTTTTTATTTTAATGGCAGCTCCTTCTTGTTTTCTTTTTTGCAAGTGAACAAGTATAGTTTGACCAAAGGGTATAAATATATATGGAGGTAAAGGAGACACTTATGCAAGAAGGTGGCTGACGTCTTCTTGTACAAGCTTTTATATTTTTTTCTCTCTTTAATATGTTTTGAAATTATGACTTTATTTAGATATAAAGCTGATTTGATTTCTCATGTTGATTTGAAAACTTAAGTGAATTATACATTATGTGTGCATGACTTGATTTAATATTTATATTGAAATTTTGTCATGATGATGTTCCCTCTATAAATATATATGCATTCATATATACATATATAGTTTTATATGTAAACCACTTTGACCATATATGCATGTACATATACTTATGTATATATTTATCATCATATATATATTTATACATTCATATTTACAAATATTATATACTTCTTAACTTATGTATATATATATTTATTTTATTTTTCCATCATGAAGCTTTACATGCACACATACACATATATATGTATTTTATATGCACTATTTTACATAACATATATACATGTACATTTACTTGCATGTATTTGTCATCATATATGTATATATTTACATTTACACATATTTTCATATACATTACTTTCATATAGCCATATATATATGTATGTATGTATGTATGTTTACATATATACTTATATGTGTATATATTATCAATCATATTAAAGCTTGTATATATTTACATATATACATTTATGGATATTTATCTTAAATTTAAGTGGTGGAGTTTATACATACATACAATTTATCATATCCAGACATTATATTTGTTAGAAAATTTATCCATTCAAGTCATAAAAATTTATATCCCAATAATTTAAATCAGTTAGTCGCCAATATTCGATAGCTAAAAATCTCGTTACAACTGCCCAGGCTTGCACCCCACCAGTGCACCAGTGCAATAGCCATCGGTGGACCGATGGTAGCTTGTCCTAGGAAATAAGCCTAGGCAGGTTCCAACCAAGCCACTTCGGTTATTGATTCGTGCATTATTTCTTCCATCGCTTCACCCGATGGATCCCCTAGCTCCTCTAGCCCGCTTTCACCCCATCAGACCTCTTTCGAAGTCCATTTGTTGATATTTTGGAAGTGGTTCTTTATATACTGGAAAAACAATTTTTATACGAAAACACATTTTCACATAGAGTTCCGTGGGACAATTTTAGCGAACTGGCCTACTCTTACACGCCAAAATGAACTCAATCGACCGTTTTGCCTTACGTGATGCTCAAAAGTATGTCTATGTACCTACTTCTGCATGCATATGCGTGCACATACATGCAAACATGTAAGAACTTCACAAATCACGTTTCGAGGTTCATTGGTGCGATTACTTGACCTAGTATTCTCTCATGCAAATTAGCATTATCTAAATCACTTTATGATTATCATTAAATAAATGAACGAAGTATAATAAATAAATATGTTTAGAGAATCATCATACTTACCTTCTCTTCACCAAATCAAGCTCCAAAGCAACAAAACCCAACTTTTCCTTCTCTTGAAATTTGAGAAGAAGCTCTAAACATAACTTCAAGCTAATTCCTTGATTTTTTTGTAAGGAATTGGATGAGAAGAATTATGGTCATTTTAGTTTGAATTTAGGAATTTTATTTAAGCATGTTTTAGTGGATTTAGGATAAGGGATGGGGTAATTAAGAATATGTTTAGGAGAAGAGGAAACAAATAACATGGAATGAAAATGAATTGAAAGTAATTAAGAGGAAAGCTAACTTATAGGCAAGCTAATTGGCCTTGGCATAAGTTCATTTCATTTTTAAGAAATCACTATTCACTCTGAAAAATAATCGTTTCCAAACATAACCAAGTTTATGCTCATTCTTTTAATGATGGAATTGCAGTCTCAATGGTAGGTTCCTCAAGTCTAATTCATATATCTTCAAAAATCGAGTATAATGGGCATTCCTTCAATTAACAATTAAATATTCAAATTAATCATTTAAATATCTAGTTATTAAAATAGTGGATTGTTACTTTCTCCTCTCCTTAAAAGAATCTCTCCCTCTAAATTCCTATGAGTACGGAAACTCCCAAACTAAAATGCATCTTGCATCTTGAAAATACATGACAACCAACATTACCCTACATTTCCCAAAAGTACATACCTCTTTCCAAGAAAACTTTTCACCATTTAAATGCATATCTAAACAAAGAAGCTTTTAAATAGCTGTATTTTTTCTCTTAAGTACCTAATTATGCTATACAAAAGGGACTATGCACCCAAACAATAACAACATAGAATTAAAACTTGTACAATTTTTGCATAGCAACCAGTACTACCACAATCATACCTTACTATCTATTAGAGAGTAAGCTAAAATAAGTTAGTATCTAAATATATCATAGACCCCGAGTTACATTAAAATGCAGTCGACTTGTAAATATCCCACCTCAGTCCCTATAATAAACGTAAATGATATGTGATCTATTTTAAACAGCTGTTTCTGTCTCTCTCCAAACATGCTATAACATGTAACTATAACTAGCTACAAGCAACCAGACACACTGGACAAGTATGATGACCGACCTATACCCCTGTTACCCAATATACCTGTATAGTGCATTGTGGAGGTACTCGACCGTTGTAAGACGATGCCAATGATGAAAAGAAATAAAAATTCAAACATAGAATCTATAGAACATCTCACAACGCATAGATAGAATATTATAATAACATAGATGTAAAATAAGCGAGACAGTGATATAATCAAATGAACCATAAATAAGAACATAAGAGTGCATTAGGATCACAGAGTACACAAAAACTGACATAGTAGAGTTTGTACATCTTAAATCTTCAAAATAAACTACATAAACATCTCTAAGGTAATACAAGTACTGGTATAGCTCTACAGGATTGCATAGTGAAATATGAGCAATAGCAAGCTCCAATGATAGATATAAGAAAGCGCGGTCTCCTACTCGTATTCCATACAGCTCCATGTAGTTATCCAAAACCTATTGTCCCTAATCTACTCATTTAATAGTATCCAAGAAAATAAAAAGAAAAGCATAAAACCATAGGTTCACAACAGTCTTATGCGAGCGATGCATCATTTCAAAAATATTATAAAATTGTATATTATAATTGTAGGCATAGGGTATGAAGAACCATATTTGACCTAACTTTGCATCTAAAGAGTTAGCACATAAACGCAATATATACTAAACTACTATCGCAAGTTGGAAATATAGGGTATAGTGGTATCACACAAGAAACCTAAATTCCATCACATAGGCTTGCATCTTTAACTCAAGTACTTCAGATATACAATAACTCTTACAGATGCTCAACTCATTGTTTACACAGATGGTTAGGGACTAGAACACACAGACGTCCAAAAATATGAGTACACAGAGACTACCATGGGTACACGCAGACTACCCTATCCTAGTTATAGACATTGCAACTTCAAAGTTATCCATTGATCCTTTAGTGCACACCGATAGTAGAACTACTTCAATGATACTCAACTCATGCCTAGGCAGATGACTAGGGACCAAACATATGCAAACGTCCAATAATATAGGTAGATGTAGGCTACCCTGGGTACACGTATACAAACTCGTCACACTCATGAACAATCATTTATAAAGAAAGGGATTGCTGAAAATAGTTAAAAGACTTCCCGATAGCGTATTCGATTAAAGTATTTTAGAGAGAGATTGCGATAGTTGTCTAAATAGATCGTGTCATTCATGGCCATTGTAGGGGTCAAGATGGGATATGTAAGAGTCTATTGCCTTTTGATGTAACTCAAAGTTAATGTTATATTTAGATATCAACTTATTTTAGCTTACTCTCTAATTGAATTTCATGTATGATGGTGATAGCACCGGTTACTACACTAAAAATTGTATATGTTTTGATTGTGTGTTGCTATAAAATATGTGCATAATCTCTTTGTATAGTATAATTAAGTGCTTGAGAGCTAAAACATACCTATTTAAGTGCTTATTTGTTGAAATTTGCATTTGAATGGCGAGAAGTTCTCACAAAAGAGGTGTGTATCATTGGGAAATGTGGGACAATGTAAGTTATTGTGTATTCCCTAAATGTGAGATGTGTTTAAATTTAGGAATTTCCATAATGTTTGTATGAAAAGGAAATACTACCAGGATTTTTTAAGGGTAGGCTCAAGAATTTTTGGTTAGTCCTATTCATACTCATAGAAATTTTGAGAAAGAAACCTTTTTAACGGTGGAAGAATGTAGCACCATGCAATTTTAACTACTGAATATTTAAATGACTTATTTAAATATTTTATTGTTAATCGACAAAAAGCCCGTTATACTCAATTTTTTCAAAGATGAAGGAGTTGGGCCTCGAGACAACCGTAGTTGAAACTATTTTTCCTCGCTAGAAAAATGAGAATAAACTCGACGATGTTTGGAGTCAGTGATTTTTTGGAGTGAATAGTGATTTTTGGATAATGAAATTAATTTGGGCCTAGCCCAAAAGTTAGCTTATAAATGGTTGACTCCTTCCCACTTTCATTTCATTCTATAATTCACATTCCATTTCCTCCCTCTCCTCTAATTACTTTTCTAGTACCTCTTTAATCCATTTATAATTCTCAAGCTCTAAACCCCTTAAATAAAATTTCTAAAATCAAATAAAAATCACCATTAATCATCTCTTCCTCTTCTTTACAAAACCTGCAAAGGAATTAGCATGAGGTAAAGTTTGGCTGGAGATCTCAAATTTAAAGTAAGCTTGGATTTGGGTTGATTTAGAGCTTGGTTGGGAAAGAATAGGCGAGTGTGATGATTCTCCTTATTAATTTACGTGTCATACTCGATATTTTCAGTTATTGCCTAATATAGAAATATACGAAGTGATTTAGAGAATGTTTGGGTTAGTTTGGACTTGTGTTTATATTGTAAACATGATTACATTGACTCGTCAATTATTTAAAATTATAAATGCTATGTTTTGGAAAAGTTAGTAAGCCTTAGAGTTAATTTGTGGTTAATTGGATGATTATTTCTGATGTTATGGTCTGATGTGAGGTTAATTAAATAATATTACATGTCATTAGAGAACATTAATTAAACCATTTGTATCATGTTTCGAAAATTTAGTAAGATAATTTAGTGGGTTAGGAGCTCTACACTTATTATTATTGTGATTAGAGACATATTAAAGCTTAATTAGTATTTAAAGATGTTATTTAAGAAAGGAAATGTTTTTATAAAATAATACAATATTTTATAAAATTAAGACAATAAGTTAATTAGGCAAGTTATAAGCACTATACACACTATCAAAGTCATTAGAGGTTTAACGAGCTTAATTAGTACTTACTAATATTGTTTAAGTAAGAGAATGATTTTATAAGTAAAAGATATATTTCATAAAACATAATGAGATTTCATAAAAGAATAATGAAGATGTATTTTATAAAATAGAACAAGATTTTACAAAATAAAAATAATGATGTATTTTATAAATAAAAATGAGATTTTATAAAATAGTATAAATAGTGTATTTCATAAAAGTATACGATTTTATAAAATAATGTTAAAGGAGTATTTTATGAAAATACGAGACTCCATAAAATAATACAAAAGAAATATTTAACAAAAAGTATGAGATTTTAGAAAATAGTATGAAGGAATTATTTTATAAATTGGTTATAAGGTTTATGAAATAATTATAAGATGAATAATTATTTCTTAATTGTTTGAATCAGAAAGAACACAAACACACAATAGAAAATAGAAGAAAATAAAAAGTGAAGAAAATAAATTAAAAAGGTAAGAAATGAACACACAGAGATTTATAATGGTTCGACAAACTCCGGCCTACATCCACTTAATGATTTTATTGCTTATATTCTGACGTGGAGGTGGAAGTTCATAGAGGTCAGTACAGCTCCGACACTTAGATATTCGAAATTTCATGAATATAAAGTAGATTAGAACTAGGGCCAAATGATCCTAAAAAAATTAGCTCTACCCCTCTATTTATAGAGGCGGGGAGCCTAAAAATCTTGCATAAAAAATCTCCAGGCCGTTCTCCTTGCTACAGACCAATTCACCATGAAAATAGGGTGCCACATCATCAAGTAACTACTAGCCGATACGACTCCAAAGAAGAAGATCGGTACCGACCACTAAAATGGCCAATTTGGCCATCTTAAACTCTTCGCTTCGGTTCGTATTATGGTTAGCTTCATGATTCCCGTGTTGTGTGCATCAACAACAGTTTGTTTCTGAGTCCAAACGACGGAGTTGCAGAAGAACAATGTCGCTGATTCAGGAATTCATCAACATTGGTAGAATTGCATGGAATCAACCAAACAACATTGGAAGTAGGTTCTAGCATCAAGGAGGCGTCATAAGCAGAAGATGTGAAGATTTGGAGGAGGTTTTATAGATCAGTACTGACCACAAACTATGGGGTTTTGGATCTTGAATTTTTATGATTGTTTGGTATTTGCGTTGTGATCTAGGATGTACTTTGGTTTTTGGGCTTCATGGTCATCTCTCCGGGCATCTTTGCTTGATAACTTCGAAGTATCACTCGTTGGAATTGCCCATATATTGCCTAGTCAAAAGGCGAGATAATAGTTGCCCCCAAAGCACGCCTTGTAAATGGAAAGTGTGCTTTGTTCAAGAACAAATGTGACATCAATCTTTGATAGTAGAGTTCCCTGGTTACTGCAATCTTGGTGAATCATCTAGTTCCTTGGATTCTCTTGTCAATCTTGGGTCATTCTAGACCTACCATGCCTAAAGACTCTAGGCTCTGCTTAAGTGTTGTATATACATCATCAAAATTCCAATTTCATTCGGAGTTATTACATCACACATCAAAACAATCCCATGTTCATCCCGGGTTTACCTGTTTTGTTTAATTTCAAGGCGTTCAAATCCTTTTGTTAAAATCAATATATGTTTTAAGATTTGATCTCTTTGGATCATTTCATATTCAGTTTAATGTACGATCTCTCAGGATTGTTTTATATTTAGTTTAATGTAAGATCTCTTTGAACCATTTAATGTTTAATTTAAGGGAACGATTTGTCCGAATCATTAGTTAAATCAATGGCCATTCAGGACCGATGATTAAATTTGCAATCTCTCCGAATCATTAGATGATGTCATGGCCATTCGGGACCGATAACCAAATCCATAGTCTCTCTGGACTATTAATCAATTCCAAGCCTATTCAGGGCCAATAATCAAATCCGTGCCCGTTTGAGGCCGATGGTCAATCCATAGTCTCTTCGGACCCATAACGTGCCAAATCCGCTTGCTCTCCAGTGAGGGGCTCGAAGATAAGCAACGCCATCCACCGCTCTCTGGTGGAGTGATATGTTTCTTACACTCCGATCCTAATTTTTCGGTCAGGACTTTATGCGATCAAGGTCCATGATCTCTCCGAACCCTTGCCGAGCATAATCCACTCGCTCTCCGGTAAGGGGCTCATCGATAAGTAAGCCCATTTTCTCACGCTTTGGCAACGGGACTTATTAGAAACCATTTTAGCATCTATTCCTGTAACGGCCGCCATCAAAACCATTAAAGGGTCTGGCTTATCGATCGCGGCAGTCTTCACATTAAATCTTATTGTAAAACTTCTAAATGTCTCTCCAGCCCTCTACTTCATATTGCAAGTGTCATCACATTCTTGGGTCATGAAATATGGACTCATAACTACTTCACAAATCTATTCACTAACTCGGCACACATGCTAATGGAACCCCTCTCCAGTAGTCTAAACCATTATGCTGCCAAAGTTGTCAAATATGAAGGGCAACATTATCCCATAACCTCTTCAGACACACCCAATACCTCCATATACTGGATGTACCTCATAAAATGAACTATTGGATCTGTACTTCCGTCATACATTTCCAATGTTGGTAATTTGAAACCAGGCGAACTCCAAGTGTACCAGATGTTTAGAGTAAATGGACTCCTACGCACTTCTTCCAAGCTCTGGTAAGGCAACCCACCCCTCATAGATTGTCTGACAAACTCAGCAAGTCTATTATCGTCATTTAAAGGAACTCTAAGGTTAACATTCTCAACCTGTCCCCTAATTCTGTGAGAGAATTTTGGTATATACTCCTTCGGTTGTGCTTCTGCATTCTGATCCGCGTTCAAAACTTTGCTTCAGCTCCTAACTATACGTCATTCCTTCCAAGGATAGTAGATCCATTCCCCTAAGCCTTAACGGGTCGGTACTAGCCCTAGGGATAGGTCGGTACCGACCCGTACATTTAGGTCGGGGTTTTCTCTGAGTTGTTTACTCCAACTCCAGCTACCTGCACCCCTTCCAGTCTTGGACTCTGATTCTCTACAAATCCAACTATTTCTGCTTGCCCCATCCTTTTAAACAAATTCTCCATCATCTCTTCCTAGCGTACCATCATCCATTCCTGCAATGCATTCATTATAGTTTCCATCCCATCATAGGTTATATAGATTGATGGAGGGTTTGCTTTTGAGTAGGCCTATCTGCGGATACTTTCGGATGCAGATAGTGCCATATCCACATCCAAAATCTTTTCGGATGTCAAATATCCACATCCATGGATACAGATGGATATCAGATAGTGAAAATTAGGTTGAAGGGCTTCTCACTCCAGAATAATAAGCTTTAAGAACAACACTTATGAATAATTAAATTTAAGGACAATTTATAGAAAGATCATAAATTCGTTTATCTTTTAAATTATACGGGAAACGATAAATTTTCTTGTCATTATCTCTGTATAATAGAAAATGATAATTTCATTTATCTTTTTCTTGTAAATTATCCTTAAAACTAATTTTTTTTAAGTGCCATTCTCAAAACTTAGTGCCCTACACACAGAAGCCTTTGAGTGAAAATCCCATATTAGGTAATTATCCTATCTGCTAACGATTGACAAATCAAGAAACATAAATGATATATAACTCTTTTCAATCCTATTGGTTATTAAAGTGTAAAAAATAAACAAATATGATGGTAATAAATAGTTTTGGGTAGTTAATATGCATTTAGTAGGAATAACTATAGAGTTATAAATGCGTTATGATATTTATTCGGGTTTATAGTATATATTTATAAAGTGATATATGTATATATAGTTACATAATAAAAGAGTTTACTAATTTTATAATGTGAAATTTGAAGTAATAAATAAATAAAGTGTTTAGGAACCCTTTTCTATATGATTAAAAGTTTATTACGTACTTTCATGACCTTAAATTCTTATTTAATTCTATTATGATTAGACTTTGGCTATTTTTATGCCATTTGAGCATTTTGTGTTACTTTTGGGGTTTATTGCTTTCTTGCAATTTCTTCTTTCATTTGAGTAGGAAATTTAATTAAACGATTTAGCAATACAAGTGGTATGGAACACTTGTATTACTTTATCATTTAATTATTAAATTTGTTCGATTGAATATTTTAGTCAAGTGCGATTTACAATTGTTTAGTAAATATTTAAGCATGGCAAAGTAGTTATGGAACATTAGGTGAAACTCATTTACTTACTTATTGAAAGTATATTACACTTATCGAGTGGAGTTTACTTACATTTAGTAAATTTTAAAGTAAGCCTGAGTAGTTTTGGGACGCATGGTTGTTACTTGAATAATTACTTTTAGGAATTATATAACACTTATTTTGTCAAATTTTCACATTCGTCCTTGGGTGATCCATTCATGTGGGTTATATGGGTTTTTAGGCCCATCTTGTGATACTCGTTTATTAACAAGTTTAGATTTGTGATGTGCTTTTCTTTTGGGTTGGTGCATGAATTGTATGTCTTTTATGTTGACTTGAGAAGTGCTTGTTGATATTTCTAGCCTATGAATTAGACTTGCGATGTGCTTGTCTTATTCAACGTGTGAAGTGCATGTCAATCTATATTAGCGTGCAAAGTGCGTGTTTGTTATTATAGCTTGTGAAGTGCTTGCTTTTATAGGACTTGTGATGTGCTTGGCGTTATGATTTATGACTTGCTTTTATGCTAAGTCTTTTTCGTTTCGACTCGCTTTTAAGCAATCTTATATTTTTTAGAGTTGACTTGCTTTATGAAATCTTTTGTGTTAATGAGTTTTTGAAGTGAGTTCCCTATCACTATATTTGAGATGATTGTCGTTGGTGGGCATGAGAGTAGTTGATGACATGATGATTTGTATTGTGATCTTTTATTTGCAAATGACATATGTTAGATAGTTATTATTATACCTTGTATTTTATGAAAATTTATTAATGAATGGTTTCATGGTGAGACTTTCCGTTGTTTAATGTGATACATTATTTAGACTTCTATAACTTTGAAGTTATGCATGCTTATTATTGTATGTTCTCACCTTTTGGATATTTAGAGATAGCCTGACCGGTTTATTTTATAATACTCGAGTCAGACTGAGACTTGATTGGTACAAGGACCCGGTAACTTTGGATTCGGGCTAGCTAGCTTAGCTATATGAAGTAATAGCAGTGTGATAGAGTTCCCTTTTCAGTGGATTTATATGTATACTTATATATATTTTGGTTGTAGTGTAGACTTGGGACGACTTGTATATTCTTTTAAACCTTTCATAGTTTATACAAGTATATTTTTTCATATGTAAGTCTAGTATTTATTTTTGTAGATTTACATTTTAAAGAAGTTGTTGATGTATTTTCTTTTCCGTTGCGCTATTTGATTCTATGTTGTATTTTATGCTGTCTATTATTCTGAAATAAATTAAACCGTTGTATTATTGTTTTATGCTTGGATCAGATATGTTGTATTACCTCTAATGAAAAAAGAAAGAAAAAATAGTCACATTATTCGACGTCTCAATACTTGCCTAAAACAATTTTACGGATGTTCGCTTCTAACCACTTTTATTCTCCTTATTACTCGTTGATATTTCTTATAATATTCTTCGGTAATATGTGCATAAAGGTGGTGCTTTATAGTTGGTGCCGAAGCCAGGTTTAGAACAAAATAGAACGTAAGAAATATGAATCTCGGCCTAGATAGACTTAGCGTCCCGTCCCATGGGTGTGTCGGGTAGAAATTAGGATTTATTTCTTATTTGGAATATAAGTATAAATGACTATTTGGAATAATCGCTGGGATGAATTTTTGAAAATTTTAAATCACTTTACAAATTATATTTATATAAAGATTTTAGAAGTTAGGCGCATTGTAGTGGTGTTCTGAACCGTTAGTGATCAGAGTTGCGCAACCGAAGTTGATAGACTATTTCTATTGAGCATGATAATTCTTTATTCATTTACGTTTGAATGATTGTTGTACGCATGGGTGAATGGTTGCTTATTTGAATTGTTATGGATAAATTTTCAATTGTATGTAAATTTAGATATTTGTAAACTTTGGAATTATTTTGTGTTGGATTGCCCGTTGAGTGTTTTATGAATACTAGTCAAGACGTGGAATGCCACAACGTCGATAGGGATTCCTAAATAGTTTGATGAGACAATTTGACATAGTAAATTTGAGCTATAATATTTGAAGTATTATAAATAATTGTGAATATGTTGAAAAGAATATTTAATGAGAAGATAAAGTTTTAAATGAGTTAAATATTATTATAAAATGAGATGAATGTTTTGGAAACTATATTTATATGCATATGAAATAAATTTTGGAAGTAGGAAGATATTTGAAAAAAATGTATGTATACTTGTATAATACCAATGCGATAAGTATTCAAAATAAACGTCTTGAATAATAATAATATTTTAAAACAAAATACGATAAACTTTATTATTATTTGGGAATGAACTATTATTGAAGTTTGACTAATAATATTTAGTGAATGATTTGGAATTTGATATTATTATTAGTGGAAATGAAATATTTTGTAGAAACATACTTTAGAACATAAATTTAGAAATAAAATAATTTTTATGTATATATGTGTTTAAAAATTTTGGTGACTTAGAAAATCATAAAAATAAACTAAAAAAAATGTATTTTATGTATTAATTTAAGATGACGTGTGAAGCCACCGAACCTTAACAATTATAGAGATCAGTGATGTGGCCATGTTGATTTCATGTTCAACATGGTAACCATTTGACAATGTGACTCGCTATAAATGGATGGCAAGGCTACGCCATTAAATTATTTAATATTTGTGAATTGTAATTGTGTATTCTTTTATATTTGTTAAAAGAAATAGTGTGTGATAATTTTGTTGTGTATATCATTTTATGATTTAAATGAAAGTTCATTTTTGGGTTTGAGTAATCTATAAGAAGTTGAAATAAAATATGTAAGTAGTTGTGTAAACAAATTTAGGAAGTTCAAAATAAGAAATTGGAATATTATATTTTGATGATTTTGAATCTAAGATATACATTATATAAATAAGATGTGGTATAAATAATTACCACAAGAAGCAATTTTATTCTTTTTGAAAATGTAAATTTTGAGAAGAATTATTGGAAGTACTAATTGAAATTTTGAGATTGAAGTTAAAATATTTGGAATAAAGGGAAATCTTTAAGTTATTTCCTATTTTATTCTAAGAGATTTATTAAATATATATCTTTTATGTTAACAAGCGATAAGCCTGCCTTAAATAGCCTTGGGAAGAGCCGTTATTTGTACAGACAGGCAAAGCGCTTACCTTTTTATATGTAACAGGCAAAGCGTTGCCCATAAATCCTTTGTATTCATGATGATTTCTATGATTTTTAATTTATTATTATATTAACTATGATGATTGTTGAAGTTGGCATAACAAATTTAGGAAGATATTTCATATTTAAATATTTTTATAAATAATAATGAGATTATAGAAGTTCTTTTGTAAAGCAAGAGAAGAGGTTATATATATATATATATATATATATATATATATATATATATATATGAATTTGAATTCTAGTATAAGGATACGACTTATACTAAATTAAATTTTCTTTTAATCATAGGAAGCCTATGAACATTTAATAAATTAAATATTTTAGTGAAGGAAGAAAATTACGTTGGTTTAAGCATATATGTAACTTTTTACTAGGAATTAGTTTATCTAGTTTATAAATTTCAAATGTAAGAATTTAAATTGAAAAGAATCAAAAGTTAAGCATTTATTGGATATTTTAATTTTTCATGTTATGGAAAATTAAGTTTTGAAGAAATGGTTTCATTTCAAAAAAATAGAAGTAAATATTGGATTTTTTTAGATGAAAATGAAGGAAGTCTTTGTGTTGTTCTCACATTTTTATTCTAAGAGATTTAAATAAGATGAATATCTTTTTAAAACCTAATTGTTTAGTAATTTAAACTATAAAAAGGTGTAATACTTTTAAAGAATGTGAGACATTGGTGTGAACTTATTTTTCAATCTAGAAAATAAAAATGAATAAAATGTTGAGTTTTTGCTAAGTTTACTTGTTGAGTTAAAGTATTGTTTTATATTAATGGAGCTTAGTTAAAACAATGCTTTATCCTAGTGATGCTTATTTAAATTTAAAATAATGAAGGGGAAATTAAAAGATTAATTTTTTAAATTATATTATTAACTTTTCTCTAAAATAGAAATTGCGAGGACGCAATTTCTTTAAGGGGGAAGTCTGTAACAACCTCGATTTTTGGGTTGATTAAATAAAATATATGATGACTTAAATTGGAGAATTTAAATCATTAATTTAGAGTTTGTATTCGTTTATAAAAGATAATTTGTTTTATAATGATTGATTCTAAATAATTGTAAAATTGAGAAATATTAGTATTTTCAGAGTGTTAAAAATCATTTGAAAACATTGGTGATTTTTTTACCTAATTATGGAAGTATGAAAATATAGTAAGTGTTCTTTGCTAGAATGTTACTTAAGGAAATTTCCTATAGAAACTTTTGGGCTATTATCTTGGGTTCTTGAGCATTTTACTTTAGGAAGTCTAGTATAAGTAAATTTAATTAAGTATAAAAAGTGAGCGTAGAAATAAAAGAAACAGAGTTTTAATCTATTGGGTTTAAGCCCATTTACAAGTTTGATATGAGATAACTCTTTTCTTTAATTTACTGTACATTCATATCCTAACTTCAGAAACCAGTAAACAACAAATAGAAAGAAGAAACTTGTTGCTCTTTAAAACCTAGAAGCTCTTTGGCAAATTAAAATGGAAATAAATTGCTAGAAATTCCAAGATAATTAATAATGGTTTTATAGCATATTCTACTTTTTGATTGATTGATTTCAGTTTGCGATGTTTGATTTCTGGTTATTGTTTGTTTGGGTTGAGATAATTTTATAGGGTTTGCTATTTCTAATCATAAGCTATTATTGATGTTATGATTTCTCATCTGCAAGGAGAAAAGGCGAGTTAAACCTCACAAGACCATCTCTAAGTTTCTGATTTGCTTATTTTTGATTTCATAATAACTGATTGTGAATTGAGTTGATGAACCGGTGTTTTTGTATTTACAATCTTATTGTTCAGTCTCTATCAAAATTGTTTGTTGTATTTTAGTTTTCTACCTCTTTTCAATGCCTATGGTGTTTTAATCACTTTTCTTATGAATGCATGCCTTTTTCTTAGTTCGTATTGCAAGTATAAAATACTGGAAGAAACTGGAAGTGTACCAGAGCTTTTGATCGTCAATGGTCAAGAAAATACGACCTGGAACTCGCGTTCCAGGTGACCCACCAGTTGATCGTCGATGACGGCCGGTCAACAACCTAGAACATGAGTTCCAGGTCGTTTCCATTCCCTCCTGTCTTCTTGCTTTCACCTGCTTTTATTTTTCTTTGTTTGATGATTTCTCAAGCAAATTTCCTAGTGATTTTTGAGTTTTTTTCCTCCAATTCGATGATTTTGTGATTCAATGATTTGAAGTGGTTTATATATAAAAATCTAGTTAGTATAAATATAGTTTGAATAAAACAAATTCGCAAAAGATTGTTTAATTATAAATACCGATTTCAAAACTAATTTCTAAATATATTCTATTCCTTTTGTAACTAATTTTAACAACAAAATTACATATATGTATAGAGTTTTATTAGTAGAATTAGTTTCATGAAGTAAAAAGGAAGGTTTTGAAATAGAAACCCATATTGTTGCTAAATAAATAGATGTATATTATATGGTTTTTCAAAATAGTTTTCTAAACTATATTTTGATTATGGGGTTTTGGAACAACTATAAAGTTATAAATATGTTTTTATATTTATTCGGGTTTATGTTATATATTTATAAAGTGATAAATATATATAGTTGAATAATAAAATATTTTACGGATTTTAAAATGTGAAGTTTGAAAAAGTTTATTATTTAGTGTCAGGACCTTATACTCTTACTGAATTCTATTGTGATTAGTCTTTGGCTATTATTATGCCATTTGGGCATTTTGTGTGACTTTGGCATTTATTTCTTTCTTGCAATTTCTACTTTAGTTTGAATGAGAAATTTAATTACACAATTTAGCAATACAAGTGGTATGGAACACTTGTATTTCTTTATCGGTTAATTACTGTACTTGTTTAATTGAATACTTTAGTCGAGTGGGACTTACAATCGTTAAGTAAATATTTAAGTATCGTAAAGTGGCTATGGGACATTGGGCAAAACCCATTTACTTACCAACTGGAAGTATATTACACTTACCAAGTGGAGTTTACTAACATTTAGTAAATGTTCAAGTAAACCCGAGTGGTAATGGGACACATGGTCGTTACTTGAATGATTACTTTTTGCAAATATATACCACTTATTTTGTCATTTTTTCATACTTTTCCTTGGGTAATCCATTCGGACAGTACATATCGGTTTTAAGGCCCATCTTGGGATACTCGTTTGCTAACGAGTTTAGACTCGCGAAGTGCTTGTCTTTTGGGTTGGTGTACTAAGTGTGTATCTTTTGTGTTAACTTGCGAAGTGCTTGTTGATATTGCTAGATTAAGAATTTGACTTACGATGTGCTTGTCTTATTCAATGTGTGAAGTACATGTCAATCTGTGTTAGCATGAGATGTGCATGTTTATTATTATATCTTGTAAAGTGCTTACTTTTGTTGGATTTGCGTTCTGCTAGTCAATATGATTTATGACTTGCTTTTATGCTTAGTCTTTTGGGTTTTAACTCGCTTTTAAGAAGTTCTATATTCTTTAGAGTTGACTTGCATCATGCAATCTTTTGTGTTCTTTATTTTTCGTACATATTGCCATATTTGAGATGATTACCGTTGATGGGCGTGAGAGTATTTGATGACATGGTGATTTGGTATTGTGATCTTTTATTTACATATGGCATATATTATACAATTATTATTATGCCTTGTATTTTATGCAAATTTATTAGTGAATGATTTCAAGGTGAGACTTTTTGATGTTTAATGTGATGCACTATTTAGACTTTTATACCTTTGAAGTTATGCATACTTATTATTGTATATTCGCACCTATTGGATATTTAGAGATAGTATGACCCATTTATTTTATACTACATGGGTCAGAGTGAGACTTGGTAGGTACATGGACTCAATGACTTTGGATTTGAGCTAGCTAAAGTAGCTATATGAAGTAGTAGCTTTGTGATAGAGTTCCCGTTCTAGATGTTGGTTCTATATATATACTTGTGTGTATTTGGTTGTAGTGTAGACTTGGGATGACTTGTATATTCTTTTAGACCTGTCACTGTTTATGCTAATATATATTTGTATATGTAAGTCTAGTATTTCATTTTGTAGACTTACACTCTAAAGTAGTGTTTGATGTATTTTATTTCCGTTGCGACGTTTGATTCTATGTGGCATATTATGTTATCTATTATTCTGAATTTAATCAAACCATTGTATTATTGTTTTATGCTTGGATCAGATATGTTGTATTACCTTTTGTGAGAAAAGAAAGAAAAAATAGTCACATTTTTAAATCAATACTCGCCCAAAACAATTTGCGGATAGTACTAGCCTTATTCTCTATATTACTCGACGATATTTCTTATAATATTCTTAGGTAACATGGGCATATAGGTGGGGCGTTATAATTGGTATCGGAGCAGGTTCAGAACAATATAAAATGTAAGAATATGAATCTTGGCCTAGAACACTTATTTTGTCAAGTTTTCACACTCGTCCTTAGGTGATTCATTCATGCGAATTATATGGGTTTTTAAGCCAATCTTGGGATACTCATTTACTAACGAGTTTAGATTTACGACGTGCTTTTCTTTTGGGTTAGCACACGAAGTGTGTGTCTTTTGTGTTGACTTGAGAAGTACTTGTCGATGTCGCTAGCCTATGAATTTGACTTGCGATGTGCTTGTCTTATTCAACGTGTGAAGTGCATGTCAATCTATGTTAGCATGCGAAGTGCATGTATATTATTATATCTTGCGAAGTGCTTGCTTTTGTTGGACTTGTGATGTGTTTTCATTAAGATTTATGATTTATGACTTGCTTTTATGCCAAGTCTTTTGCGTTTTAACTCGCTTTTAAGAAAACTTATTTTTTTTAGATTTGACTTGCTTTATGAAATCTTTTGTGTTATTGAGTTTTTGAAGCGAGTTCATTATCACTATATTTGAAACGATCACCGTTGGTAGGCATGAGAGTTGTTGATGACATGGTGATTTGGCATAGTGATCTTTTATTTGCCTATAACATATATTAGATAGTTATTATTATGCCTTGTATTTTATGAAAATTTATTAGTGAATGATTTCAAGGCGAGACTTTCTGATGTTTAGTGTGATACACTATTTAGACTTCTATACCATTGAAATTATGCATGCTTATCATTCTATGTTCTCACCTTTTGGATATTTAGAGATAGTTTGACTGGTTTATTTTATAATACTCAGGTCAGACTGAGACTTGATAGGTACAGGGACTCTGTGACTTTGAATTTGGGATGGCTAGCATAGCTATATGAAGTAGCTGCTGTGTGATAGAGTTCCCTTTTTAGTGGTTTTATATGTATACTTGTGTGTATTCTCTCGTACTGTATACTTGGGATGACTTGTATATTCTTTTAGACCTGTCATAGTTTATACAAGTATATAATTATATATGTAAATCTAGTATTTCATTTTATAGATATACACTTTAAGGAAGTATTTGGTGTATTTTATTTTCATTGCGATGTTTGATTTTGTGTTGTATATTATGTTGTGTATTGTTCTGAATTAAATTAAGCTGAAGTATTAATGTTTTACACCTGGATCAGATATGCCGAATTACTTCTTGTGAGAAAAGAAACGAAAAAAAATATGGTCACATTATTCGACATATCGATACTCATCTAAAGCAATTTTACAGATAGTCGCTCCTAACTAACCTTATTATACATTTTACTCAACAAATAGTATTCTTGGGCAATGTAGGCATAAAGGTGAGGCATTACAGGTCGATACGACTCCAAGGATAGGGGTCAGTGCTGACCCTCAAAATAGCCAATCTAGGCGTCTTGAGCTCTTCGCTTCGGCTTGTCTTGTGGTTAGCTTCGTGATTCCATAATTGTTTGCAACAATAATAGCCTGTTTTTGAGTTAAAACGACTGAGTTGTGGAAAAACAAAGTTGTCGATTTAGGAGTTCGTGGAGATTTAGCATTGCGTGGAATCAACCAAACAACATTGGAAGTAGGGTTTTAGCATCAATGTGGCGTCATAGGCTGAAAATGGGAAGATTTTGAGGAGGTTTTATGGTTTAGTACCGACCCCCTAGGGATAGGTCGATATCGACCCCACACTATGAGGTTCTGGCTTTTGAATTTTTGTGGTCGTTTGGTATTTGTGTTATGATCTTAGATGTACTTTCATTTGTAAGTTTCATGGTCATTTCTCCAGGTGTCTTGCCTTGATCACTTCGAAGTATGACTCATGGGGTTGTTTGTATACTGCCTGGTCGAAAGGAGGGATAACATTGATGAAGGAATTAAGTATTATAAGAGCTTAAAGTGATTTATAAGCTAGTTTTTTATTTTATAAAAAAATGGAATGAATTTATAAAGTAGTAGAAAACAACATTGAACTTTAATAGAAAAGATTTGATAAATGAACGTGAAATTCGATTACTAATTCGGATGGTTATTTAAATATACGTGTATGTATATATATGGGCACACATATATTTGAAGTTATATAGAAATCGATACAATTCTTATATTGTAATTAGAATTGTTAAATAATCTGGATTATTGATAATGTATGTTTGTTTCTATGATTGATTATATATGTATATAAATATGCTATATGCAATCTTATGTAGCTATAGCGACCATCGGGTGTACTAAGTTGCAAGAGAGAGTGCCGGGTTGAGCAATCGCCCCAGTGAAGCTTGAAACATGATTTGTGAAGCTTTACATACTTGCGTATATGTGTGTGCATATGCATGTACGAGTGGTTGTATCGACGCATATCTGAGCATTATATGAGGTGGGAATGTTGGTTAAGTCCATCTTAGCATGTTAGAGGAAGCAGGGTCGAAAGAATCGCATCGCGGAACTCTACGCGTAAAATAGTGATTTTCCATATCTAAATTGGTTTTTAAATACTCTAGGAACCACTTCCAAAATTTCAACAAATAAACCTCGGTAGAGGTCCGATAGGGTAGAAGCCGGCTCGTGAAGCAAGGTGACTCATCGGGTAAAGCGTCGGAATAAACGACATGTGAATCGACGATCGTCAGGAGATTTCTCCCTGCTCCAGGTCCTTTGCTTGGACCTGGCAATTTCAGTCGACTGTATATAAATTTAGTTGACTGAACTGTATGGAAATTGGTCCTTGAGGGGGCCAGAACAGAAGGTTAGGGGAATTGGTTTCAGTCGACTGGACTCAGTTAACAGAACAAAACTCCCAATCAACTAACCCCCTGGGCAGGGAATGACTTTTGGGTGAATTTTTCCTATTCCACTGTGGTTTTCCATGGGTTCATGGCATGACTTTGGGGTGCATCAGGCTGCTCGGGATAGTAGGATGTATGGCGATGCAATGTATAGTGACGCATGTGCGGTTAGTGATTATGGGATACATTATCAATGCAGTGATTGATTACACTATCACTTTTGGGTGATTGTGTACGATTGAGTGGAGTTAATCCATTCCCATTATCTTTGACCTTTGGGTAGATAAGTTTGATGAATGGCATTGGTCTTATGATTTTGACTGTACCCTGTATTATTCTTATATTAGTATAGTCAACATGGTATTAGTCTTATATTAGTGTCCATACATATTATTAGCCTTTCAATATTGACCATACGCTTTGATAGATGATGATGAGATATCAATCTTTGTATTTGATAGGTGTTTCTGATTGCAAATGTAATATTTGATGTATGCGTATGTATACAACATCGGTGTTCCTTCATGGCCCCGATAGCATATTACGTAAGACACGACCTTCGTTCTCTTTTTTATGAGAAGCATACACTTGTTATTTGAGAAATCCTTGATGTTCTAGAGTGGGATGATGAAAATCATTTGCTATAGGATCCTAGAACACCTATGCTCATTATAAGGTTACAGTAGGATCCGCAAAGTTCTTAGGAATTTAATATAGAATGAATAACACTCATGCTCATCATATAGATATAGTGATTCTATTTACTATTGGGATTAGGTTTTAAGTGGATAGGGTAGACCATAACTTGTGCCCATTATATGGGTATAATGAGATCTATATGAGACTCGTGACTCGGGATCTATGATATATTTAGATATTGACCTTTTCATCTTGATCTTTCAAAAGGAATCATTTAGTCAGAATCGATATTTATTACCTTTCCTATCTCCTGTGAGGATGGGTATTGATTTGTAGTTCTTAGTTATCTTTGATTTGTTATGTTATGTGTGTTATTAGTTGACTATGGTTATTATTGCTGCATTTACTATCATTTTATACTTTGCTTTAGACTTGTATTATGATTACCCTTCTTTTGGATGTTGGGTTACCTATATCATAGTATGATTTTTATGTTCTAGTCACATTATATTTGTTATGCCGACTCATCGATTTCAGGAGAAGAGCGTGTTATGTTATGATCTCCTATCTCTTGTGATGGGTTTACTTTACTTGTTTATAGACAGTCTGGATGACCCCTGAACAACGATTGTAAAGAGGACCGAATGCCTTAATAGTTCCTGTTTATTTGTACATGGTTTTAATATACAATATTTTAGGATATCCCCCTTCACACCAGGATTTATGTCTAATTTGTGTTTTGTTTTTTCTTATTTATGTCACGACAATTATTATGTACTGGAGTTTGGGAATCGGGTGCAGCAGAAGATTTGGAGGTGAAGGCAATAGTTGGACATTTATATACTTGATATTATTGTAGTACATGACAGATGTCATTCGTATGTGAGGCTTATTGTATAAGATATTTTATTTTGACTCTTTGTATTGATATTTATTTACCAATTACTTCCACCAGTGTAGTCTCTTATATATTGTTCATCCGATTATGTCCATGTATATTCAATATATTATATGTTATCATTCCAATGCGAGAATGCATTGTTGTACCCAAAAATTATGTTTTTTTCCTTTTTCGTTTTTTCTTTTCTCGACAAGCCATCTTTTGTGGTACTTGATAGTTAGGCGCAGATGTAAGGCGTTGAAAGTTTTGGGTGAAACAAAGGGTAGGTTATTACAAATCATATCCAAATCTATTTTATACTAACAATTTCTTAAAGAAATTTCTTGATTGCGAAGTTGGTATTTCTTGAAACAACAGTTGTTTCTCAATGCAATGGAATGACATTCATAAACATTTTATGAATTGCTTCATATAAAATTGATTTTGCATTAGTTTACAATGTATTTATGTTCACAACATAAATAAGTCATCTTACGACTATAGTTCCTAAAATTCTCTTGGGACGATTCATACAAGATCCCTTACATATAATTACTACATGAAGCTTTTCGATTCTCGCAACCTGCAAATCCTTGGTTTAGGATATGTAGAGGTTTCTTATGAACCCATATTTTGTATGGTTTTGTAAACTATTCTTTGGGTGATGCTAATCTCAACTATTGTGTACTATTCTTAAGCACACACCTTATAAAAAGAGTTTAACTCAACCTCACTCATCATTAATAGTGCTTTTTCCAACAAAGTTTGATTACTCCTTGTTAATACATCATTATGTATTGTAGGGATGAGTGACCTTTGAGATTGAACCCTTATTCATTAAGGTACATTCTAAACTCTTTCCAGTATAATTACCTATTCGATCAAATCGAATCATTTTGGTTACATGTCATATTGTTTACATTTTTTTATATTCTATTAGCTAATCATATATTTATACATGCATATCATATACACATGTTTGTGTCCATGATAATTCATTAGTTAATATGACAAAGTTTGTGGAATCGTTTTGATATTAATAGACTTACGATTGTATACATCTATACGTATCAATCTGAAGAATTCATCAACTCTTATGACTCTCTAACAAGATGGAAGCATAACCCTTAATTGCTTGATATAAAACTAACCAGTATAAAATGATTTGTAATCATATAATAACTGAATCCAAAAAGCTATCTTCTCCATACGATCGAATGAGGACTCGAAACCATTTCCATTGTGTTCGAAATAGGGGTTTAACATTATAAACGCCTAGCGACACGTCTCGATTGGAGGTTGAGATTGTGAGTTGCGTAATTCGGGACGATTTAAAATTTAAATTTAAATATAAAATTTGACTAAATCCATTCCACTTCCTTTTCTCCAGCCACCTACTTTGTCTTCAAACACGCATCTTTTTTAACACGTCTCCTGCCTTTTTCAACATGTATATTTCTTGTCCCTTTTTTCTTATTTTAAACTTTCATTCCCATTTCAAAAAATCAGAGAAAAAAGTAATATAAATCAATGCCGAACTCAAGAATCGACCTCATTTCTTCATCCTTTCTTCTTTCAAAAACAATTCGATTCAAAAAAAAATCTCCAAACGAAAATCGAATCAAATTTCCTCGAGTCGATACTCGAATTCAAGTTCGAATCTATCTCTCAAAGGGGGATGTTCGTGTTGGAGGTCATGAGTACGTTTTGGGTGAAGCGGCGTCGAGCTTGGGTGGTAGCAGATGTTTGGCAAGGGCACGGAGTGCGTGGAGTGTGAAGGTGCGACATGGACCAAAGCCGAGATGAAGTCGAGGGTTTCACAAGCAGTTAGGATTGGATAGCAGAGGGGGGATACTCAGGAGTTCGAGGTCGAGGTTGTAGTCTAGACGGCAGTGTAAGCGAAGCATGGTCTCTCTGGTGAAGTCGCAAAGACGAGTGGGTATCTCGAGGGCAGTGGTCGGTTTCTGGTATCTCGGAGATGTTGAACATGAGAGGAGCTCGTTGATTTCTAGTTTGCTCGCTGTATGATTTTTCTGGAATGTAAATGAAATGTATCTTCTATTTATCTCTAAAATTTTATATAAATACACATCTTACAGGTAGCAAATAAAATATATAGAGAAAGACAAGATTTTGAATCTACAGTAAGATATAAAAACAAATTTTTTAATTTTTTAATTTTTTTTAAAAAGAAGGGGTTTTTCTTTTTAAATTAGCTTAGTAACCCATCATTTGTATTTTAAACCTTTCCAGATGCTTAGAATTTACTAAGGCAATAGTTTGGAAATTAAACTGTTTTAATTAACTTATTTAATTATTTAGTTATTAAAAATAATCTGTTAAAGAAACTATTAGTTTAAAATTTCAAATCAATTTATAAGTTAAATTAAAAGAGTAAATGGTAATAAATTGTGTGGTTAATCCAAATGATAATAAATCGTGAATTGTTTATACAAGGTCAAAGTTATGAACAAGCAAGCCGGATTGGAAATGGGCTGCATGCATAGTCAAAGGTGAGTTAATCTCACTTTTTCGGAATACCATAAAATTTAAATAGTTAAAATTTAAATTTATTGATTGTTTGCTTGAATTGATAACTTATTATCAACTTGGATGTTATATATATATATATATATATATATATATATATAAGAGTTATCACACTATATAGCGGATGAGACCCTATGCACCATGCGTAATAGAGGATGACCCTTTATACCGCGATATCCCACCTTGAAGCGGGATTGGTATTTAAATATTATGCTAACATTAGTGGATACAGAGAAACAGGTTGGAGGGATCCAACTGGATTCCTCAAAACGTTGAATTTATTTTATATTTAGCGACATGAATTATGTGATAATCTGTTATGATTTTATTGATTTACATTTGGGTTAGAATTATTAAATGTTGTGGCTTGGTTGAATATAAATTGGTAATTGAGATAATGAAATATATAAGTTTGGATTTTTAAAGGAAATTATTAAGTAAAATAGTTATAGTAAATTTGGTAAATTAAGGAATGAATTTGGAGAAAAATATAAAAGTTTGATTTTTAAATTCTATTAAACAATTATGAGTATGGAATCGGAAGTAGAAATTTTAAATAAATGGAAATAAAAGAGTTTTTTTAGGTTTAGTGATATTTTCTAAGAATTAAAGGATTTTATTTTTCAAAGTTTAAAGATTTAAAATGTTTAGTAGAAATAAAAAAAGGGAAATTTTGAATGAAATATGGAATGGGTATTTCAGTTTAAAACAAGATTTTAAATCATAAATTTAGAAGTGAATAAGAAATTAATGGGTTTTGAAATAAACTTTAAGTAAGTAAAGGAATTTATTTATTTTAAATGGAATAAAATTTTGGAAATCGTTTTGAAAATTTATTAAAATTTTGAAACTATGTTTTAAAAAGGAAGATGAGACTATGGTATTTATAAACTGGGTTTGAAAAGTGATAAAAGATATCAGTGGATATTTGAGGTATAAATTTACAGTGGGAATTTATAAAGGAATGGGCAATTTGTCTTAAAAATAAATAGTCGTTTATTTTTAAAAAGGTGTGAAAGAAAATTATATTCCCTGAAAAGCCAAGTACATTTTTCAAAGCAGATTTTTAGTATAAGTTTAAAGTTTTAAAATTGTTTAAAGGAATGTTTTTAAGAAATTATTATTTAAGTTGTTAAATTTTTAAAGGTAACTATTTATTAAATTAGTTATAGTGGTAATTATTTTAAAAAGTGAATCGGTATTATGTTTTAAAAAGATAATTATTAGTATTTATATTTTATAAAGTAGTTTATTTTAAAGATAGTTTGGTTAAAGGTTTATTTAAAAAATTGTATAGAATTTCGTAACTCTTATTTTAAAATTTAGTTTGGCTTAACTTTTATTTTAAAAATTAGTTTTATAAGTAGTTATATTTTAAATATTTTTAAAGTATATATTTTTGAATAAAGTGTTTAATTAGTTTTAATTTAATGTTTTAAAGTATATTTTAGAATAAAGTGATTTAAATTATTTTAAAATCTAAATATTTGGACTTGGTGATTTTCAGTGGAAATAAACAATATTTGGTAAATTTATTTCATGAGAGAAAGGTAGTTTGAAACTGTTTTCAAAGGGTTGAAGTATGGAAATTTGCTTGCAAAGTTTTTTTTGAAATAAATAATTTGAAAAATTATTGAAAGTCTGATGGTTGTTTGTGAATCCTATTTGATAGTTAAATAATCGATTATCAATATTGGCCAATGAGGTGATCGTCTCGATGATACAAGGATCGGGATTAATTTTCCGAAAGCCACTTCGATCCAATTTGAATGTTTTCATGAGGAAGACAAGAGCTGGGAGTCGAAGATGGAGCGGTGAAGTATAAGTGCTAGTTGCTACTAATCCTAAGGGTGGTTCCAGAATGGATGTAGTAGGAATTGTACCTTCGGTTCCATTCGAAACCGAAACGGACTTGCATGGACGAATGCTTTCAGAACATCGTCAGGAGGGTGATGAGCATTCTAAGTGAATGTGAGCTTAAAAGGTAACACATGCCTTGAGCCTCATCAATCGGGAATGGCTAAAACATGGGACGTGCACACAAGGCTAAGTGGCTAGCAACCAATTAGGGTAATGTCACCCCTGTCTAGATGTCCCTTTATTTCATCTGTGTAGGCGATTGCTGATCCCAATCGTGGGATGAACTTATTCGGACTATCAAGTAAGCGGTAGCTTTGGTCTTGTGATGCAGGGGATCAGGGTGGATCCTTGGTACGGTGATCTAGGCTACGTACTATGACGGGCGGTACCCCAGTAGCCCTGCCATTGATGAAAATCCATTCTTCCTACGTGCCTTTACGATTTTGTTTGCATACTTATTAGCTGGAATTTAATAATGTAACAATTTCAGCTATTTGAATAGGTATTTGTATATAGACACTATTATAATATCAGAGGATTTTATAAGAAATGTTTTGCTTATCGTAAGGTAAAAACTCGGCATGTTTATTTGTGGCGTGCTCTTACAAGACACCTTTGATTTTCAAAGTGATTTTTTTTTTGAAAAGCAAAGAGCAATAAGCTCATTTTATTGACTTAATCAAATTACAACACACACCAACAAAACACAAAATTACAAGCATTTGCAGTACATTTTTGACAACAGACTGAACTAAATATAATCACAATACAAATACACTTTACTGAAAAGAAAAGTTGACAACTAACTGTTACTACAAATGAACCATAATACAGTCAACAACATATCATCATGCTTTCTTCTAACCACTCATCCACTCCAAGCCATGATAACAGAATTATCATACTTCACTTGCAAATTCAGGCATCATGCTATTAAAAATCCAAGCATCAAACAAGCAGTAGTTGCACTTTAGTTACAAACAGATTGCAAATCTCTAAGAATACTACCATGAATGGAATTATAGAGTTGAGAGGAGTTTTTAACATCAATACCAAACACTCTATTGTTCCTTTCTGTCCACACAGCATACACCAATTTCTTAAGCAACTTTAGGAGTAGATTAGTCATTTTAGTCTTCCATCTCGTAGCCTTAAACACATTGAACCACTCAATAGCACTGACTTGTGATGGTTTATAGAAACCACCATTTGATAGAAGTCTAAACCAAATCTGATATACAAATGTACATTGAAAGAACAAATGAGTATTTGTTTCTTGTTCTGATCTACAAAGAACACAAATATCATCTGATATTAAACCCAATCTACATAGTTTATCCTTAGTATTCAGAGCATTTGCCATCACCTTCCATAAAAGTAGATTTTCTTTAGCACTTCCACCAGTATTCCAGATTCTTGAATGCCAAGGAAAATACAGACTGCTGCCACAGAGAGATTTGTACACAAGTTTAATTGAATGTTGCTTTCCTTTATCAGACCAAATCAGAACATTTCCATTATTAATGATGGAATTATTTGAAATAATATTCCAAAGTTTCCTGAGTTGAACAGAACTAGAATAAGGAAGAACAATTGTATCACCCTGAATAAAATCATCAACTATAGCTGAATCAGGTATACCAGAGTTGCATCTGAGATTATAGTCCACAACAGAACTTAATATCAGACCTTTACTAGCCCAAGGAGAATGCCAGAAAGAAAGACCTTTGATTAAAGAATAATTACATTGCAACAGTGGTATGAATGTCTGCCTAAGCTTAAGAATGCTTCTCCAACTCCAGCTGCAGTTCTGAGGAATATGCATTGTCCAAAAATTCTTTTTACCAATTAAATTTTGATTTACCCATTGTGACCATAAATTGCCATCAGATTGAAAGATTTTATTGAAGTATACTGACATTGCTGCCTTATTCCAAAGTAATATATTTGTTATACCAAGACCACCATATTTTTTTGGATCAAACAGCTTTACAAAAGAAATTGGGATGAGTTTCCTTGAGAAAGGATCACCATGCCAAAGAAATTTATTGAGAGCACCAGATATCATGTTGATCACCTTGACAGGAAGTATATAATGCCTTGTCCAATAATTAGTCATAGCAACAGCAATAGATTGAACAATTGTAAGCCTACCAGCTTGGGAAAGTTTATCAATAGGCCAAATTCTAAGTCTTTCAATTATCTTTTCAAAAAGAGGTAAGCAATTATGTTTAGTGATTCTGGAACTCAAGATAGGTAAACCCAGATAATAAGAATTCTTAGGCAATTCTTGTAAGCCAGAAACTCAATGATTTCTTTCCTTTGAATTGAATTTAGACCAGCAACCAAGATATTAGATTTCTGAAAATTTATTCTCAAGCCAGTAATAGAATAGAAAAATTCCAGAGATGATGTGATACTTTGAATATTGATGGAAGTGGGCTTAGTAAAGATAATAAGATCATCAGCAAACAAAAGATGAGTGATAATAGGATTTTTACATTTGGGATGAAGCTGCAACTTTTTTTTATCAACAAGATCCTTCAGAATGGAATTCAAAAGCTCCATAACAATAATGAACAAATAAGCAGAAATTGGGTCACCTTGTCTTACACCTTGTTTGCCCTTAAAATAACCATACAAACCACCTTCTCTAGAAATAGAAAACCTTGGTGAAGAAATACATGTATAGATCCAGGCTAAGAAAGGTTTTGGAAAGTTCATTCTAGACATTATAGCTAAAATAGAAGGCCATGCAATAGAGTCAAATGCTTTTTTAATATCAAGTTTAAGCATACACCTTGGAGAAATATTAGCTCTCTCATAACCATACAACAATTCTTGTGCCAAGAGAACATTATCACTTATTGATCTACCAGGAATATAAGCTGCTTGATTATTTGAAATGATAGAAGGTAAAACTATTTGCAATCTATTTGTCAAAATTTTTGAAATAATTTTGTAAATAATATTGCAACAAGAAATT
This sequence comes from Allium cepa, assembly GCA_030765085.1. Lineage (NCBI taxonomy): Eukaryota > Viridiplantae > Streptophyta > Magnoliopsida > Asparagales > Amaryllidaceae > Allium > Allium cepa. The sequence continues at coordinate 861,253,840 of CM060940.1, forward strand.
GGTCTAAAATCAGCAACTGAAGATGGATTTTTAATTTTAGGAATCAAAGAGATTGCTGTTGCAGCAAGACAATCAGGGAGTTTGTTATGAAGGAAAAAATATTGGATGGCCTTAACAACATCTGATCCAATTATTTTCCAACTCTTCTGAACATAATGAGCATTAAAACCATCCGGTCCACCACAACTATTACTGTCTAAACTAAAAACTGCAGATTCAATTTCATTCTCAGAAATGGCATTAATTAACTCATTTGATTGATTGGTAGTAATGGTAGGGAGGTTGATGTTAAAAAGAGACTTTATATCAGGAGTGAATAAATTGGAAGGTGCTAAAATAGATTTAAAATACTGCACAAAAGCCTCATTTATCCCATCAAAGGTATTAACCATGTTACCAAGCATATCCTTGATCTGAAAGATATATTCATGATTCCTCTTGACCTTTAGAAAATTGTGGTAGTACTTAGTATTCCTATCAGCCTCTCTTTCCATTCTCAAATGAATCTTTTGCTTGAGTGAAGAAACTTCCTTTTGAATAGTTTGTTCCAAGGAATTTTTTAATTTTAGTTCAGAAAGAATTAATGATGTATCAAAGGGCCTATCATTGAGCATAGCTTGAATAATATGAAGCTCATTTCTAATCTGAGTGGATAGTAAAGAAGCCTTACCAAAGTTTATAGCAGACCACTTCTTAAGATGAAATTTAAGTGCCTTCATTTTGAAAATAATATTGGTAAGAGGATCACTTCCATATTGCATATTCCACACCTGATACAAAATAGTAAAGTATTCATCTTGTTTAGTCCAAAAATTAAAAAATTTAAAAGAATGTGTTCTACCACGAATGTCATCTGTTCCACAATGAAATACTAAAGGGCAATGATCAGAAAGAGAGGGATGCAAAATTTGATAATAAGATTTAGGCCAGAGATGTAGAAAAGGAATGTTGAAGAAAATATGATCAAGCTTACATAATGTAGATTTACCACTTCTATTACAATTAGACCAAGTAAAATCATGACCAAAATGCTTAGCAGAGAAAAGGTTAGATTGAATTAGAGCACTATTCAAAGGAGAAATATCTTTAAGAGTTAAAGGACAGCCCCCACTTTTCTGATTACTTTCATACATGCAATTAAAGTCTCCACCAATTATCCAAGGAATAGAAGTTGATTTTAGCGATGGAAGGAAATCAAGAAAGACCTGCCTAAGAGATAAGGAATTATGAGCATAGACAGTTGTAAGATGAAAAGAAGCATTAGATGGCAAATGCAAACAAAGATAGTGAATGAATTGATCAGATGCATTTAACCTAGAAAGTTTGAAAAAGTTAGGATTCCAAATAGTAAGCAATCTTCCATAATTAGCTTGAAGAAAATTATCATCATACAACCAGGTTGGAGCAATCACATTCTTAGCTTTGATAGTAGCTTGTATATCAAGTTTTGTTTCAGATATACACATTAAATGAATGTTTTCCTCAAAGATAAGATTCTTAATCTCAACTTGCTTAGCTAATAAATTAGCCCCTCTAATATTCCAAAAAGCAATATTCATCATTTAGTAGGAAGTGGTGGTAACAAAGGTGATGGATTTTTCCTAGTATGTCTATGATGATTATTATTTTTTGATGAAGATAAAGGTAAAACTTCATGAGGCTTAAAATTTTTACCATTATTGAGATCATCAGAATTTACAACTATTTTATTACCAGACTTAGTAGTATCTACAGAAAGCTCATCAGAAACAGATGGAGGAGGTAATTCAATATGATTTGGTGGGGACAGATGCAAATAAGGGGAAGTAAAATCAGAAATGGGTGATTTTGTGCTAAATTGAGAGGAACAAAAAGTAGAAGTAGATGCAATTGAATTGGGAAGAGTAGAAGAAGCTACAAAAGATGTTGATGAAGATGAAAAATTTCCAGAAACTAAACATGAAGTTGAGGGAACAGAAACAATATCAGATGAAGTATGATTAATATGTGAAAGTACATTAGGACCAGAATCAACAGAGTTAATGATAAGAGTGTGAACTTCATTGATACTATCATTATGGGTTGCAAGAGAGGAGTCATTTAAGACTGCAAAGGAATTATGATTTTCAGGGATACTTGAACTATTACCATGATGTACAACAGCTCCAATTTCCTTTGCTACATCTAACTCATTGATAGAATTAACATTAGAAATAATATTCTCCTTTACCACCGATTGCTTCTGTTTCCAAACCCCTTTGCTTCTTTTATTAATAATTCTCCAATTATGATTAATTGCACTATCATCCCTATTGCCACCTTTATTAATATTTACATTCACTCCTACCACCTGATTTATTTTTCCAACAGTTTCACCAGTATCACCCCCCACATATTGCTTATTCACAAATTCACAGGCAATAGTATTATGACCAAAAATTTTACAGTGAGTACAGATGCTAGGTTTCCAGTCATAAGACAGTTGAACATCTGGACAATTACTTCCCAATTGAGGAACATGAATAGAGTCAGGTAAATCACAATCAGGAGAAATCTCAACTAATGCTTTAGCATACTTGAATCTTTGTAATTTCTCTGTACTACTATCAAAACAAATCAATCTACCAATATGACAAGCAAGCCAATTTATACCAACTAAAGTCCATAGTATGGTGGGTATCTTATGAAAATGAATCCAAATAGGAACTTTCTTAATCTGAGCTTGTGATAAACCAAATGATGGATCCCATTTTGTAATTATGAACATTCTACCTCTAATGAATAAAGGATCTGAATCAAGAACAAGATCCCTATCCTCCTGATTAGAAAACTTGAAATAGAAATTAAAACCATCCGATTTAAAATCTACTTCACCTTTGAGTTTCCAGTATCTCTTCAAGAAATTAACAACGGTTAAAAATGAGAGAGTACCATCCAAAAAGAACCCCACAAGATGATCATTCCAATACTTAATACCTTCATCCCTAACAAGATCTGGAAGCTCAGTGGGTGGCTTGTCACGAGGAATATCAAAGTGAATCGGATTATAAGATCCAGCATTCTTAGGAAGGGATTTGAAAAGTGAAGACCAATTCGATTTCAAAGTGATTTTGAAACTTTAATAATCCAATTGAGTGTATTTTCTCACGCTGGTTTTTCAGACTGACTCGGGTGTTATTTAACTATAATGCTCGGGTCAGACCGAGTATTATAGAATACAGATTCCGGATGGACTACTAAGGAGCTCAAGAGACGAACTGGATGACAATGTGTATTTCCGTAGATTCATATTTCCGATGTGCAGTGTAAGCTGTATATTTAGCTTTGGAAGGACAAGATGTTATGACCGTCCTGAATTGTGATGTTGATTGTATTATACTCTGATGTTTGTAATATATAAACAGATAAAGTTCTTTTTTTAAAGATTAGTCATTTATCTATTATATAGTATTCCGCTGTGTTTGTGAGATTCTGATGATGTTTTCTATTTCTTGTTCTACCTCCTTCTTCTTTAACCCTAATGGTTTGGTTTTCCGACATTCGATTATTCGGCGTTTAATACAGTGGACTGTATTGATGTCGATATTTGGACGTCGAAAATCGGGTCGTTACAGTTGGTATCAGAGCTGAAGGTTAAGTAAGAACCTTGGCTCTGGTGAGGATTACTCATGAAATAGAGTCAATAGTACTCTAGAATGAGTTTGAGTGTATTAATAGATATGAGCACATATTTGTTAGTGAATATAAAAACTGTTTTATATTGTGTTGACTTATCAGTTAAGTGTCTATGGATTCTGGTCGATATATGGGACGTCATGTTATCGATAGGAATTTCTAAACTCTTAAACAAGATAACTTGACATAGCATCGTCTTAAATAGGGTAAATGAAATAATTTTACCCAAATTATTTTTATACATAAAAAGAAATACTTTTTCGTAAATTATTATAGTTATATATGGATGCTTGGTTGTTAGGGAGTGATAATATTAAACTATTATCATTGTTGTGTAGGAATCAATGTTATAACCAAAAACTTAAGAGACAAATTCATACAAAATGAATTTGAAATGTAAATTATAAAAGTGATCATAATTAAGATTGAAATAAAAATTATAGAGTAATGTTTGAATATAGATTGGAAGGATTTGAAATTTGAAATTTTGGAAATTTGAATTCCTTTGAATTTGAAATTGGTTTTCAAAGGTTTTGGAGAACTAGTAGAGATATTATTTCGGAAATATTTTTGAATTAGATTTGAAATCTGGTGGGATTTGGAATATAAAAGTATTTGGAAAGGGCTTTTTGGAAAGAATAAAAGCACTGAACTCACTTCGGTCGCTGGAAAATAATTTCAGTGATGACTGCAGCATCATCGAAATTCATTTTCGAGTTTCCAAGAGAGGAATTGCTGCCAAATTGTTTTAAAATTTGAGTTGATTGCAAAAAAAAAAAAACGGGTTGGATTTGAACTTCAAAGAGATAATTGAATTTAGCGAGGGATATTGGATATAATTGATTTCAAAGATAATTTTGAAATGTTGAGTAATTGTTTAAAGTACTCTGGAATCCTATTTAAATGTTTATGGAATAATAAATATGTTTGGAAACTTATAAATTTTGAAATTTGTTTAGAATAAAATTGAACTTAAGAAAAGTTAAATTAAAATAAGAATGAAACAAAATGAGCTTGTAAAGTAAATAAAAGTAAGTGTGAAAATAAAATAAGCTAAATGGTAAGCTAATTAATTGAAGTGAATTAAAAGAAGTTAGCCAATAAAAGGTAAATAAATTGGAGAACTTATAGGAGCTTGAAAGCTGAATTAAATTAGAATGTAACTAAACCAAGTTAAATAGAAGAAAGCGAATGTTGAGGAAATAAATCTAAGTAGGCTAAATAAAATAAGTTATTGAAAATAAAATTTATTAGTTGGAAATAAAAATGTAGAAAGACAAATGAATTTGCACTTGTAAGTGATTAGGATGATATTTGAATTGTGTAAAATGGAGAATTAGTCAGGTTGGACTAAATAAAGTAAAATAAAATTTGTAAATAAACAAATTAATTTTAATGGGTAAGAAAATGAATTTGAATGAGATTTGATTTGAGTCAAGTTGAATAAAATGAAGTATTAAATTTGTTTGGGAATAAACGAGTGGAAGAAAGGAAAATTTAATTCAAGTGGAACTAATTTAACATAATAATAAAGGTTTGGAAATGAAAGTGTTGAGATATGAATAAATTAGTAAGTGCAACTAATATAAGAAATGGTTAACTAAATTCATAAGGAATTGAAATGTAAATTGAATAAAAATAGATATAAAGGCTTAAGTGGTAAAGTGAAAATAAATATAAGAAGTGTATAAAATATTTATATTGAATTTAGAAGTGAATGGTGAAATTCTTAATTAAATCTGGAATTGAAAAATATTATGAGTTAATATGTGAATGAAGGTTTAATGAGGGTGTGTGATATGATGGTTGTAAATAAGTGAATAGAAATCAAAATAGATGTGAATAAAAAGAAGAATTGATTTAGCTAACAATCAATTGGGGAAAATACGTAGGATGTAAGTATATTATTTAATTCCCATAGCGATTCGATCTAGAATTTGAGCATAGAATTTCGAGGTATATATTGATTCGAGTTGGGATTTTTCACTCGATTTTCGACAGGCGAACCCTAGATATGTATTTTTGATTGATTTTGAAAATTCTCTATCATAGTTGTGGCTATGCAAGGAGAATGACGGTTTCTGATCAAGAAATCAGTTCCGAGTCTGCACTAGGAAGTCGGGTGGAAAATACTAGTTCGGAAATGAAATTGTGTAATCGAGCGAGCGATCGGAGTTGGTATTGCGTACGTCTAATATATATGCATCGTATGGATGTGAATCAAATATTAATGGAAACGTTTGTAAAGAAATGTGTAAAGTGATTTTTAATGTTGTAACTGAACATTATTGCTTAGTAGGATACATAAGTTTAAAAGCAAAACTGGAATTTTGATTTCAGAAGATAAATGGAATTGCAACAAAAGGTATGTATTTAAATTTCTATATGAAATTTGATGATTTTCTTGTCTAGCTACTTGGCTTTTGTTTTATTTTGAAATTTGGGGGCCCATGAGGCATTTTGTAGATGTACCGAGCTAGCCGCGCAAAGGAGACGCTGGCGAAATTTTTCGAAAATTTAGGGAGTTAGCAAAATTTTGAGAAATTTTGATAATTTAAAATTTGGTTTTAAATTCAAATTTAAATGGTGGAGTAAGTAATGTTGTTTGGAAATTAGGGAAGAGTTTGGAAAGTTAGTAGAGTGATAGTATGTCCTAAATAAAAGATTGTTTGGGAAGTTGTTAAAAACTGTTTGGTTTGGAAAATAATAAGCGGGCAATGGACCATTCTACTTAACTAGTGATTTTAGGGATGAAAATCTTTTAAGGTTGGAGGAATGTGACAATCCGAAATTTTTAGATATTTGAAATTGGAATATTTAATTTGTTTTAAATATTTGAAAGTTGGTTTAACTTGAATTTCAAATATCATTATTATTTGGCAATTAAATTATTGAATTTAATAACTAGGGATTGGGTAAAATATTAAATCTTGACTTTCAAGCTAGTCAAAAATATTTCAATGGCTTATAAAATTTATATTGATTTTACTAGAGATAGTAGATGAGTTAAGTTTGAGTTTGAGGGTGTTTTGTTCAATTTTGAATTTTTATCATTTAAATCGATATATAAAAATAGCCTTCCTAGGCGTAGTCTTGGATTTCGATGAAACTAGTTCAGTGGGATCCGTAATATAATGTTTTATTGGGTTTCAATTTTCGTAGTGTTTGGACTGATCGTTTGGTCGTATGGTAGATAAATGCGCTGTAATCTATATCGAAAATTCTATATAATAACTGAATCCAAAAAGCTATATTCTCCATACGATCGAATTAGGACTCGAAACCTTTTCCATTGTGTCCGAAATAGAGGTTTAACATTATAAACGCCTAGCGGCACGTCTCAATTGGAGTCAAGATTTTGAGTTTCGTAATTCGAGACGATTTAAAATTTAAATTAAAATATAAAATTGGCCAAATCCAATCCACTTCTTTTTCTCCAGCCACCTACTTTGTCTTCAAACACGTATCTTTTTTTTAACATGTCTCCTGCCTTTTTCAACACGTAAATTTCTTATCCCCTTTTTCTTATTTTAAACTTTCATTCCCATTTCAAAAACTCAGAGAGAAAAATAATATAAATCAATGGGCAAACTCAAGGATCGACCTCATTGCTTCATCCTTTCCTCTTTCAAAAACAATTCGATTCTAAAAAATCTTCAAATAAGATTCGAATCGAATTCCCTCGAGTCAGTATTCGAATTTGAGTTCGAATCTATCGTTCGAAGGGGGACGTTCGTGTTGGAGGTCGCGAGCACGTTTGGGCGAAGCGGCGTTGAGCTTGGGTGGTGGAAGATGCTCGACAAGGGCACAGAGTGTGTTAGAGGGTGGAGGCGCGGGATATACCGAAGCCGAGATGAAGTCGTGGGTCTCACGAGCAGTTAGGAATGGATAAAAGAGGGGGGATACTCAAGAGCTCAAGGTTATAGTCTAGACGGCGGTGTAAACGAAGCATGGTTTCTCTGGTGAAGTCGCGAAGACGAGTGCGTATCTCGAGGGCGGTGGTCAGTTTCTAGTATCTCGGAGCAGTTGAACGTGAGAGGAGCTCTTCGGTTTCCAATTTGCTTGTTGTATGATTTTCCTGGAATGTAAATGAAAGGTATCGTCTGTTTATCTTTAAAATTTTATATAAATACATATCTTACATGTAGCAAAGAAAATGTATAGAGAAAGACAAGATTTTGAATATACGGTATGATATAAAAATAAATTTTTTTATTTTTTTAAAAATTAAAAAGAAGGGGTTTTACTTTTTAAATTAGCTCAGTAACCCATCACTTGTATTTTAAACCTTTTCAGATGCTTAGAATTTAAACGCTAAGTAATAATTTGGTGATTAAACTGTTTTAATTAATTTTAATTATTTGGTTACTAAAAATAATTTGTTAAATAAAATTATTAGATTAAAAATTTAAGTCAAATTATAAGTTAAATTAAAAGAGTAAATGGTAATAAATTGTGTGATTAATTCAAATGATAATAAATCGTAAATGTTTATACAAGGTTAAAATTATGAAGAAGCAAGCTGGATTGGAAATGGGTTGCATGCATAGTCAAAGGTGAGTTAATCTCACTTTTTTGAATGCCATAAAATTTAAATTTATTGATTGTTTGCTTGAATTGGTAACTTATTATCAACTTGGATGTGATATGTTATATATATATATATATATATATATATATATATTGGAGTGATTGATTTCCCGCATTATAAAGTGGATGAGACCTTATGCGCCTCGCATAATAGCTTATGACCCTTTATACCGCGATATCCCACCTTAAAGCGGGATTGGTATTTAAATATTATGCTAATATCTGTGGGTGCAGGGAAACAGGTTAGAGGGATCCAACTGGATCCCTCAAAGTGTTGAATTTATTTTATATTCAGTGACGTGAATTATGTGATAATCTATGATGATTTTATTGATTTATATTTGGGATTGAATTATTAAATGTTGTGGCTTGGTTGAATATATATTGGTAATTCAGAGAATGAAATATATAATTTTGTATTTTTAAAGGGAATTTTTAAGTAAAATAATTATAGTAAATTGGGTAAATTAAGGAATGAATTTGGTGAAAAATATAAAATTTGATTTTTAAATTCTATTAAATAATTTTGAGTATGGAATCGAAAAAAGAAATTTTAAATAAATGGAAATAAAAGAGTTTTTTGAGATTAATGATATTTTCTAAGAATTAAAGGATTTTATTTTTCCAAGTTTAAAGATTTAAAAAGTCTGGTAGAAATAAAAAAAAGGGAAATTTTGAATGAAGTATGAAATGGGTATTTTAGTTTAAGATAAGATTTTAAATCATAAATTTAGAAGTGAATATGAAATTAATGGGTTTTGAAATAAACTTAAGTAAGTAAAGGAATTTTTTTAAATGGAGTAAAATTTTGGAAATCGATTTGAAAATTTATTTAATGTTTGAGACTGTGTTTTGAAAAGGAAGATGGGACTATGGAATTTATAAACTGGGTTTATGAAGTGAAATAAGATATCAATGGATATTTAAGGTATAAATTCACAGTGGGAATTTATAAAGGAATGGGTAATTTTTAAAAAATAAATAAATAGTGGTTTATTTTCAAAAAGGTGTGAAAGAAAAGTGTATTTCCCTGAAAAGCCAAGTACATTTTCAAAGCAGATTTTTAGTATAAGTTAAATTTTTTAAAGTTGTTTAAAGGAATGTTTTTAAGAAATTATTATTTAAGTTGATAAATTTTTAAAGGTAAATATTTATTAAATTAGTTATAGTGGTAACTATTTTAAAAGTTAATTGGTATTATGTTTAAAAAGATAATTACTAATATTTATATTTTATAAAGTAGTTTACTTTAAAGATAGTTTGATTAAAGTTTTATTTAAAAACTTGTATAGAATTTCGTAACTATTATTTTAAAATTTAGGTTGGCTTAACTTCTATTTTAAAAATTAGTTTTATATTTTATAAAGTAGTTTTATTTTAAATATATTTAAAGTATATAATTTTGAACAAAGTATTTAGTTAGTTTTAATTTAAATGTTTTAAGTATATTTTAGAATAAAGTGATTTAAATTATTTTAAAATCTAAAGTATTTGGACTTGGCGATTTCCAGCGGAAATAAACAATATTTGGGAAATTTATTCCATGAGAGAAAGGTGGTTTGAAAATGTTTTCAAAGGGTTGAAGTATGGAAAATAGCTTGCAAAGTTTTTTTTGAAATAAATAATTTGAAAAATTATTTAAAGTCTGATGGTTGTTTGTGAATGCTATTTGATGGTTAAATAACCGATTATCAATATTGGCCAATGCGTTGACTGTTTCGAAGAGACCGAGATCAGGATTAATTTCCTGAAAACTATTTCGATTCAGTTTGAACGTTTTCCTGAGGAAGACAAGAGTTGGGAGTCGAAGATGAAGCATTGAAGTGCAAGGGCTAGTCGCTACTAATCCTGAGGGTGCTTCCAAAATGTAATTAGTAGGAATAGTGCCTTCGGTTCCGTTCGAACCTTGAACGGAGTTGTATGGACGTATGCTTTCAGAACATCGTCAGGAGGACGATGAGCATTCTAAGTGAATGTGAGCTTAAAAGGTAACACGTAGCCTCGAGCCTCATCAATCGGAAATGGCTAAAATAGGGGGGGTGCATACAAGGCTAAGTGGCTAGCAACCAATCAGGGTAAGGTCACCCCTGTCTAGATGTCTCTTTATTTCGGCTATGTAGACGGTTGCTGATCCCAACCGGGGGTGAACTTGTTCGGACTATCCAGTAAGGGGTAGTTCCTGTCTTATGATGTAGAGGATCAGGGTGGATCCTCGGTACGGTGGTCTAGACCACATGCTGTAACGGACGGTACCCCAGTAGTCCTGCCATTGATGGAAATCCATTCTCCCTACGTGCCTTTACGGTTTTGTTTATGTATCTATTAGCTAGAATTTAATAATGTAACAATTTCGGCTATTTGAATAAGTATTTGCATATAGACACAACTATAATATCAGAGGATTTATAAGAAATGTTTTGGTTACCGTAAGGTGAAAACCCGGCATATTTATTTGTGGCGTGGTCTTACGAGATACATTTGATTTTCAAAATGATTTTGAAACTTTAATAATCCAATTGAGTGTGTTTTCTCATGCTGGTTTTCCACACTGACTCAGGTGTTATTTAACTATAATGCTCGGGTCAGACCGAGTATTATAGAATATAGATTCCAGATGGACTGCTAAGAAGCTTAGGAGATGAACTGGATGACGAGGCATATTTCCGTCGATTCATATTTCTGCTATGCAGTGTAAGCTGTATATTCAGCTTTGGAAGACGAGATGTTATGACCGTCCTGAATTGTGATGTTGATTGTATTATACTCTGATGTTTGTAATATACAAACAGATAAAGTTCTTTGTTTAAAGATTAGTCATTTATCTATTATATATTGTTCCACTGCATTTGTGAGATTCTGATGATTTTTTCTATTTTTTCTTCTACCTCGTTCTTCCTTAACCCTAATGGTTCGATTTTCCGACATTCGATTGCTCGGCGTTTAATATAGTGGACTGTATTGATGTCGATTTTCGGGCGTTGAAAAATCGGGCCGTTACACAGACAGTCAAATTGAATACTCGATCTCACAGTATGGTTTATTTGTTTTCTTCAAATGAAATAATTTAATTGAATTACCGTAAATTACAAACAGTGACCGTACACCCTATAGCACTTATATATGATCATATACGGATCAAATATCCATAGTTTTTCATTGCTTTTGTGTTCAGAACTCATAAAATGCAATACACAATCTTAACTAAATAAACACGTAAGTGATCAAATTACAAACGTACTAAGTTGTTGCAAAATCAAGCACTTGCATGGGTGTCAACATGTTAACATGCAGTAAGCATTTATTACTAAGCATATGTTATATTTCTATTTGTCGATTTTCTATTCGGTTCATTTGTATATTTTAATTGATAAATGTATTTATCAATTACTTTAAATGCACAAATATTTAGATTATATAAAATTATGTAGCATATATTCTTACAATATTAGAAAGGTGAAATGTTATCATTTCATTTTTCTAATAAGACTCCCACTAGTCTTTTATATTTCGCTAAACCCTAAGGAGAAACTTAAAAATATTTCTACTTCACTAGTAAGTGTTAGGACTCATTCGTCTTGGAATTTTAACCTTGAGTTTTCTCAAGAAGTCATAGCTCCATGGGCAATGGATAACCCCTTATCGATTGTATCCTACACAACTACCAACCGTTGGTACCATGTCCTAATCTTATTTCGACCTTGAGCTTGCTCAACAAATCGAAAGAGATTATTCACTCGTACCTATCATATTGGTATTAGTATATGTACCTTGAGTTTGCTCAACAAATACATATAGTTATCTTTCCTCGTCTATTCAATATATTAATAATACTACGCATAACATCTCTAGCTTGAGTTAGTTCAAGAGCTAAGGAGTATGCAAGTAATATATTAATAACATTATATTAAAGATATATAATCTTCAATGTATTATACTGAGTGATATCTGCTTATGGAATAATGTATTTTTATGAAATACCTTCGTGATCTAAGTGTCACATTGAAAATCACGGTATACATACATTTGCTTATTTATCTATTGCTTAAATCTATTTAGGGTGTCTTTAATGTTCCACATTTAGTTTATATATTCATATCATGTAAGTTTCATTATATAAATAACTTTATATTTCATATTACTTATGTAATAGTCATATGTATAACATTATATTAGTTAAATATTATTTAATTAATTTTAATTTAGTTAACTTTATATTAGTAATCAAATACAACTTTTATATTGGACATGTCTAGTATAACCTTTATAGTAATACCTATATATATATATATATATATATATACATATATATATATATATATATAGACAGATACACATATGTCACGCACTATAATCTTTAAAATATAACACATATATCATATATTTGTGTAATTAGATTTAACTAATTAACCTTTAATTAATTAATTTAATTAATTTTTTTAATTAAATTAGATTAATCTCGAAAAACTTATTTTATACACGCATGTATATACTTATGTTATCTTAAACACTTTAAAATAACATAACATATATCAATATATATGATACAGGTATTTAAGTATTCATTAATTAACCTGTTTGATTAATTCATTTTATTAATCTTATTAATAAATTCCAAGTTTCGAAATTAGTATTTAAATATTTTCAAACATTTTGACAATATCGTTATCTTTTCAAACATTTTGAAAAATTATGTTGTATTATAACTTTTGTAGTAAACATATTTTAATTTAGTTTTAATTTTAAAATTAAAATCTTTTATTTTGATTTTCAAAACAGCTTTGAAAATTAGCCTAAGGACTAATTCGAATTGGACGTTTTTTGTAAGGGGCAACCATTCGGCTCACTTCACCTTTCATGCCAGTGGTAACTTGGTATACTTGATTACTCAATTTCAATCTTAGACATTACCTTTCTAGATACCATACTAAGTGGGCAAGCTTAATTAGTATAACTAATATACTGGGCTTTGATACCATTGTTGGAATTGAGCTAGCCTACAATGGATTTGTAGGGTAAATTTCAAAAAATTCCCTTTGGATTCTTGTTGGACTTATGTATTGTAAATTAGATCCAATCTAGTTAAATTTTAAATAAAATCATATTTTATTTAATTTGGTAAAAAATAATTTTAAATTTAAATTAATTTTGTATCTAATATATTAATGTGTATTAATGGTAAAGGCAACGTATAAGCAATATATATGTGTGTGTGTGTGTATGTATGTATGTATGTATGTATGTATGTATGTATGTAAATAAACACATAGAAGTTCAGAGATAGAGACCTTTTGTTTCTTTCTCTTAACACAAATAATTAAATAAGGGAAGATGATGCCATAAAGGTAGAGAGAGAGAAATTTCATCTCTCTATTTGCTTAAATTAATTGACATATTTAATGACTTTTACTACAGACTTCACACATGCTTTTGTTGTCCAAATGTTATTTTAAAATTTGTACGTAATAGTAACATACGCATATATAGGTTCAACTTACACTTGTACATAAAATATTAAAATGTGTTTAACTAATAGGTAATGGTTAACTTATATTTGCAAAAGGACAATTAATGGTAGACATTTAAGAAGAAGGAAAAGCGGAGGACTTTCCTCCTTCCTTTACTTATTCAATCAATGTCGGTTTTAATCAGTAATTAAAATCTTAACATATATGCATATAAAATTAATTTGTCCATTCTCATATTTTGAAATCATGAATTATAAAATATTAATCAAGTTTCAATTTAGGAAGAATTTTAAAGTTAAAATTGTGATTTTACACAAAAGTAAATTTTTATAAACCTTGAATTAAAACAACACACTCACACATATATGCAATTAATTGCAAGTTACATTTTAAAATGACAATAACAAATGAATATGTAAAGTTTTTGATTTAGCATTCGTTATAATTTGAAGCTAACAAATTTACCCAAAACTCCCATTATGTTTTTTTAATATTCAAACTAAAGTGTATTCAACAAAAAGAATTAAATTCAAAGAACAATCATATAAAAATTATATTCAATTCTCAAATATTTTCAAACAGACAACGTATGTAATTTATATGAGTTGAAACAAAATAAATTCACATAAATAAATAGTTTCCAAAATAAGAACAAAGGGGACAAATTAGGCACATTCAAATTCGTGGTAAATTTCAAATCTAACCTATAAGAACATCATAAAAAACAAATGAAATGAGACGTAATATGTCATAAATCGAATGTTAAGAAGATGAACGTGTAATCAAAAGGGAATAGCACAAAATGGATCTAAATAAAATTAATATTATAAACATATATTTTTAAAGAAGATGGGACAAAATGGGAATTAGTTCAAGTTAAATAGATAAAATTATATTCAGATGTGATATATGTAACATCCCGCCTTTTGAGGCCCAAAAGGAACTGCTGTTAATACTGCAGTCATTCGTAGTTGTTATTTCTTAGCGACCGAGTGCGACATAGTTAATATTATGTAACACCCTTGTATTTTATGATTATATATTTAAATGTTGAATTTAAATATAGAATCGTCAATTGAATTTGAAGTCCGAAATGTGACTTTCTGTAAACAGTCGAATCTAGACTCGGGACCACTTCCATTGAGTCCAAATGGTGTTTGCGACCTTTTTGAGTATAAACATCGAAATGTTTGGAGTTGATTAGAATTTTGATATTTTCATTTTGGGCTTGGGTTTGGGTTTCGGCCCACTAACCTAACAAAGAACCCAACTCCTCTACAATAACAACTCCAACTCCATTTCTCTTCATTCATTCATAACATTTCCTAACACTCAAGCAAAAGGAAAAATGGAGGAAAAGAGAGGAGATTAGAAATTCCTAAGCCCTAGTTCTTTTAGGAAATTCAAGTTCTAGATCTAAAATCAAAGAGAAGCTTAGATTAGCATCCTCTTCATCTTCTCCATCCAAATCTCTCTTCAATTTTTAGAAATTCCTATAACCTAACTTAGGAAAAACTTCACTTTTGATAATAGATTGAAGATTTTAGAGGTGTATTGAAGAGGAATTGGACTTGCTTTGTTTTAGACCTTCTCATTCGTTTTCTTTGAGTTTTAAATGTGAGTTCTTGAACTCACATCTACGTCTATAGCTTTCATTATTGTTAGGTATGAATTCCTAACATCTATTAATGTTCATTTGCTTTTGATTTGAATTGATTTGGTGAATTTTTCAATTTTGGTGTTTTGAAGTCAAAATCTATAAAAATCTTATTTTGGATGTTTGGACATGATATTTAGGGTGTATCAAAGAGCCTATAAGGCTGGGTTGTCGCTTGGCATAAATCCCTTGTCTTCATTGCTCGTCCAATCGCTTCCGAATCATTTTGGCCATCAATGGTCTAGGCAAACTGTTGCCCAGTCCAGTGACCAGACGTCTGGTTGGTTAAGTCCTGACGTCTGGTTATGATCCCTAGAGAAAAAAATATAAGGCGGCAGGAAAAAAAAGAAAATTCCAAAGCAATTGACCAGATGTTTGGTTAGGCTATACCAAGCACCTGGGTGGCCTCTGGCGTTAAAAAGAAAACGGGGAAAAGGAAAATAAATTCCTCGAACCCCAGGCAGATGTCTGGCCAAACTGACCAGACGTCTGGTCCTGTTGGATTTTCCCTATTTCACCTATTTTATATGGATTCCCAATTTTTATTGATTTGTATTGATCCGATTAGTTGTTGTCATTTATTATTGACTTTGATGACTTCTTTTTTTGGATTTTTGGAAATATCCATTTGATGATTTGATATTGATTTTCATGGTTTTAATTCACATTGTCGAATGTGAATTATTGGTGATAGATTTTTTTTTACAATCATTTCTATGATTTGTCATTTTAAAATAAAAAGGTTTCTATACTGGTACTAAATACTCAAGCTCTTTCAAAAAAATAATTTCAATGTTACTTTTAATATAAAGTTTGTTTTAAAACTATTTTCAAATCTATTAGTATATAAAAACCTTTACCTCATTGGTATGAGAAATCTAATTAAGTGACTTAACAAAACAAGTGGTATGAAACGCCTGTGTTTACTTCGTCGATTAATTTTTGGACTTGTTCGATTGAACTATTGTGACAATTTTCGAGTGGAAATCTACAATTTGTTCATAAATATTTAAGTTAAGCCAGTGGTTATGGAACATGAAGCTAAACTCATTTATCTACTAGCTTAGTGTAATTTACACTTCTAATTGATTAATGGTGATCTTTTTGTGATTTAGACTAGCGATGCGCAATGTCTCATATTCCACAAAGGGGGACTATACACTGTTAATTGATTAATGGTGATCATTTTGTGATTTAGACAAGCGATGTGAAATGTCTCATATTCCAAAAAGGGGGACTATACCCTGTTAGGAGGAGTTTCGGCTCATAGTCCACAAAGGTGGACTATACTCTGTTAGGAGTTTCGGCTCATAGTCCACAAAGGGGGACTATACCCTAGTAGGAGGATCGTTGACTCATAGTCCGCAAAGGGGGACTATACCCTGTTAGAAGGAGCTTCGACTCATTTTATGAGATAGCGACCCATTTGTGATACACGTGTTGGTGAATTTTCATGCTCCCGTTTGTGATAGGCCTCCCCATTTTTTGTGTTTTTTGGATTTTATAATATGGATTTCTGGAATATATGTTTCGCCATTTATTGTGATTTCATTGATACGTTTTGTCAACATTTGAGGTTTGGTGAATAAGCTAAAGAATATGACATTCTTTTTGGTGTTTTGAGAAGATTTGAGATATTGTATGATTTTCATTGTTATCATATATTTCTGTTATATCTCTTATCTTATCTCATTTTATGTGATATTTATAGCTAGACTGATCTGCTTATTATTTTTCTTCTTAAATAATACTCGGGTCATACCAAGGTGTTACAGGTGCTTCCACTTGACATCTTAGCTGGGACCAGCTTTTGACTTTTGGCTAACTACTTAGCTTAGTAGTTTTTTCTTTTATACATTTGAGATAGAGACTCCTTGATGTATACATATTCTTTTGTCTAGCACTTATACCTATTCTTTTGTGATGTAGTGGATCTTGTATGACCACTCCTTTGATATACACTTTTATGTGATACATTCATATCTGTTTCCGCCTTAGTGATATGAATATCTATGACTAATTTGTGTTATGCTTATTTTATACTTGTTTCTGAAGATCACATAGCCACTGTGTAGTATGAGTTTGTAATTGATGTGTCAGATTTCCTCTTGAAATGAAATTGATGTAATACTATTTGACATATCGGTACTCACCCAAAGCAATTACACAGATGATCGTTTCTCAACAGCCTTATTCTTCGTACTAGTCGATGCCATTACCCCGTAGTGTTTTTGGCTAGTGTGAGTATAGAGGTGGGGCATCACATATTGATACACAGAAACACATGAATATGAAAAAAAATTAAACTTCCAATAAAAGAATTTCTCATTTCATGCAAATTATAATTTAAGATTTAATTACATAATCCTAGACGTTAACCACGTTCAGATCACATAGACATGTACAAAATATGATAAGAGCGATATGTGGAGATGTCCCCTTATGCTGATCAAAGAACTAATAATATGAACTTTACCGTTCTTAGTACATCACAGCGGAATACACAAAATAGCTCCTATATAGCTAACACTGCCTCTTACACGTCTCTAGAAATTCATCCAAAAACATAAAAGTCTTCCACTCTTAGACTACTCAAATTAATTTTTAGTACCCTAGAGTTTATCTAGAAACACAAACTTCGAGTCAGAAAATAAGTCTGTATGAATAATCCCCTATCATCTCTTATCATAAATAGATATCTAGTGAGACCACGCCGCTTAGCGAAATGAGTTTTTCCCTTAGTAGTATCCAAAACAGAACATGCAAATCATTTACTATGCCCCTGCACCCAAAATGATCAGTCTTAACATAATATGAAATAAAGCAATAAATCATATGTATTGGATATTCCATCCACCCATTTATTAGATATCCAATCTAAAAGCAATTTATTAGATTTCCCATCCAAAATCAATTTATTAGATTTCCCCTCTAAAATCTTTAAAATGACTATCCATCGTAGTTTAATAGGACTATCCATCCCAAAATCCATTTAAAATAAATGTAGATTATCCATCATACGTTGTTTTATAAAAGATGGTGTGGGCTATCCACTACACACTACATAGTTTTCCTAGGATGACTATGAACGCTTAGGTGTCAAATCCCAAGGCTAACCACCTCTAGCAAAACATTCTTCACTTTAGAAATTTAATATGGGCTATCCACTGCACATTCTATGATTTTCCTAAGCTAATCAAGGACCCGTCACTTGGCCAATTAAAGCATCGTGATCCCCATGACTATTCATAAAAATTCATGATTCCCACTATTACTTATTTTCCCTAGGTTTACCACCTGTTTAACCTATTCCCATGGGTAACCCCAATTAGGTTAAATTAAATAAAAATGCATTGATAGCCCTAATGTATATTTTCGAAAGCATATTTTTGTTTGTAACCCCAAATTATGTATCAAAAACATAAATTTACCCCGATGTCCCAAAGGTTTAGTAACATCAAATTTATATAAGGATACCCCTTACATATTCAAACAAAATAAGTATTTTATGCTATAACCCTTCGAAGTAACCCCTTCAAGTAAGCAAAATTTTACTTAAGGAAAAATTGGTAAAAACAGCCCTTAAAACCCCTTCGAATGATGTCCAATTTGAAAGCAAATAAACATCCGAGGTTAGCTTCTTCGGAAGCCTTCCTTTTGAAAGCACCATAAAACCATACCTTTCGACTTTATCGAAAGGTCTCACCTTTCGACCCCATCAGAAGGTTTCTTTTCGACCTAGTCGAAAGGATCTACCTTTCGACTTTGTCGAAAGCCTGGGGTATACGCCCTTTATAAATCATTTATAGACCTTTCAAAAGCAATGAAACTCAAAACCTTTCGTAATCATTGAAGCTAACCCCTTCAAAACCTTTCAAAATCAAACCTTGCAAAATCAAAACGTTTGGAAATCAAACCTTTCAAAATCAAAACCTTTCGAAAGCAAACCTTCCGAAACAATTCAAAAACAATGAAGTGTTAATATTGAAACCAACCCTTCAAAAATATACTTCCAGCCTTGTCGGAAGGTTTACCCTTCGACTTTGTCGAAAGGTATTAAACTTTTACTTTAAAATCAATGGGAGGTTCGGAAGTAACCCCTTCTTTCCCTTTGGCTTTGTCGAAGGCATCCCTTCGACTTATCCGAAAGTATTAAAACACCTTTTTAGAAAACATTTTAAAACAATTCTCTTGAAGGTTTAAACTTTCAAAGATGCCCTTCGAAACCCCTTCTTGAATATATTAAAATTTTAGTCTTTTATAAAATGATAGAGTCAAAGGATCCCCTTTCAACTTATTCGAAAACAATTATGTTTCTATTTGAAAGCAAAAGAAGCAACCTCCCCATCCCTTCGCCCATATTCCCTTTGACACCGTGCCTACCTTTTGACTTAGGTGGAGGGTAATTATTTACCTTCCATCTTAGACGAAAGGTACCTTCCGTCTTTATCGAAAGGGTAAAAGTGGGCTTGTTGGAGTCGAAGGTAGAACCAGGCTTGCTGAAGTGATGTTTTATCTTTCTTGTCTAATTTTGATTGTTTGAGGAGCCTTCCCCTGTACTTCCAAATTGTAAAAAGTACACAAAAGTTAACCTTTTTCTTAAAACACTACTCTTCTTCCCCAATTAAAATTTTGAATTGTAGCCTTCCCTCCGAGTTGGCAAATTCAAAGGCAATTTTTCAGTTTAGCCCTTAGGCTGAAATAATTTAATTACCTTAGTAAATCACTAAGGAAAATCCCTAAAACTAACCAAAAATCTGATGAATAATATATTTCAATATATTATAACTTCAATGCATATGAAGATCAAAAAAACTTTAAATTTAACCAAAACAAAATAAAAACGCGTTAATTAGTCCATTAACATTTAAAAGCCCCCTGTCTTATCCAAACAAAGGTTAAATGGTTATATCCTAACCAAAATCATAAACATGAATCAGGTATAACCCGTAACCGATCCAAACACAGAATAATGAGATGATAAACATGATTATTCACCTTGATTAGTTGATTGGAGAATGAGATGATTTCTTAGCTTTTTCTTTAATTTATGCTCTTCCTGTAACTTTTAATTGCCGGTCAAAAGTTGTTGAGGAGTTATAAATGAGAGAGTGAAAAAATTTTAAAGTGGAGAAAGAGATTTATACTAAGAAATGTAGCACCATTTCCAAGTTTACCCCTTAGAAAATTCCTCCTTCTTAATTTAGTTAAGTCTTATTTTAGTTCATTCATTAAGAAAACGCCATTGGATTTATTAATCTCATCTCCCTCATTATTCACATTATTCTATTTAAATTAGCCAATTAAATATCTCGAATAATGTTATTTAAAATTCAGAGGCATTACAATATGCAAGAGATCTAATCATATGAATAAAAAGATTGTATAGATAAATAAAATGAAAATTTTACCTTAAAATGTAGTCAAATGAATGCATTTTGAATGATGAAATCTCCTTAGAGCTTCGAGATCCTCACCCAATGCTTATAAGAGATGGACGAACCATTTGTGTTTCATTATTATTTTTGATGTTTGCATTTGATTTGTAGTTCAAAATTTTGGATTTTTTTTCCATGAAAATTTTAGGAGGAGAGAAGGAAAAAGGAAGAATGAATGAGAATGAATGAGCTGTCGATAGATATAAATTAGTGGATATGTTTTAATTAAAAGAATGAAACTTTTCTCTTTCCTTACTAAAACTTCCCTAAATGATTCCCTTGATTATCCCTCTCTCCATACTCCCCCCTCTTCACATGATGTGGTAGAAATTACATATCATCAAATGATATAAAACTTCAATAAATCACCAATGCAATTACGTTTTGTTTAAATTACATCTCATTTATCTATGTATGAAATGAAAAAATAGACGTTGCAGCAGGATCGAATGGAATAGAAATGTGTAGATAGCAGAGTATCAATAATAAATAAAAGTGACACCAGAGATTTATACTGGTTCGGACCACTGTCCTACGTCCAGTCCCTAAGCTCCTCTTAGGAATTTCACTAACAAAAACAACCCTCACCTTACCCGGAGGAATAGGTTTACAATTACCCGAACAGCCGATTGGGATTTCTTGCCTCAACTGCTGAAGAGGACTTTCACAATACAAAAGAGTTTGTTGTCTGCTTGTGTTCTTAATAACACAGATATGTCAAATCAATGTACACCCTTCCTATAATCTTTCCTTGATGATAATAGTGTAGTTCGTCAAAGAATATGGATGATTTGAGAAGTTTTGTTATCTTTGAAATATGAAAATAGAGAGCTTTTGTGAATATGAATGCTATAGATAAGATAGAAAGAATTAGAGTAAGATTCGATAATGAAAAAAATTTGGTTATGCCTCTATTTATAGTATACAAATAGTTGCAATTATTCACGAAGAGATTCGATGATTAGATGTGAATCAAGAGTTGTGTCTCTTTGCTGAATAGTTGCATCTATTTGTTTTCAGAAGTCTAAAATAAAATTTCAGAAGTCTGTTTATAGTTAGAAATTTATACAGCAAGAAAATAGGCAAATTCGGCCTATATTCAGACGTCTAAATATTTCAGAACAGACGTCTGAATATTATGCTGAATCAATATTTGTTTCAGTAGACAGACGTCTGAATAAAAAATTTCAGACGTCTGTTTGCTGTGTCTTGTGCATGTTTTACAATTGTGCACGTGTGTGTGTCACCAAGGAAGATTTTAACAAATACTAATACACATAGACTCTTTAACTAAGCCCTTGAAATTTTCCTATTGTAGAGTTCTTCCTACAAAACAAGGTTAATCGATACTAATATATACGTATAGTTGTCATAATCAAAATTGCTATAAAGCGAGATTCAACATTCTCCCCCTTTTTGATAATGACAACTATATATGTGACTCCCCCTGTCGATATGCACATATTTCTCCCCCTTTTTCATTGACAAAAAGGAGATAAATAAGTGAAGATAAATATACATAATAAGATTCATAACATACAATAACATACACACTATTCACATACATACGAGTTTAGTAACAAAGCAGACGCATAGTAGAGTTTTGTGCCAAATAAAATGAAGTACCAAAAAATATTACAAACCATAGTAGAGTTTTGAAAGAAAATATTATAAAGATCATTCCGAGATTTCCAACTTTCCATGTCCGTCAAGCTAGGGTCAATACTTACATCACCTTCTTTAGATCCATCATGTCCAGAGCTTGAGTCTGGGGCTTCTTCATCGTTAGAACTCGAAGGCCATTGGAATGGAGCCGGATCATAAGCTTAAGAAGATTGAGGTCCGATGCATGAAATTTTATCCCAAATTTTGTTAAGAAAGTTTCTTAAAGAATCAAACTTTTTATTGGTGTTATGCTCAAAATGCTTCAGATCTTTGTGAATTTGGGATTGATTGTGAGAGAGTACAACCAATGCTTGCTTAGGCGGAAGATCGGGAGAAATAATTTGAATATCTTCTTTCTCTTCTTCTTCTTGAAGAAAATGACGACGGCGAGAAGATGATTCCACTATTGGAGTTTCTGGTTGTGATGCGATATGTTCTTGCCAAGCTTGGAAAGACATATGTTCTAATGTTGACGGGTTCGGGTCAATATCCATAAGCTTCAATGTTTTTGGTCCAATCTCTTTGACACTTAAGGTAGAAGTGTCGGGTATATCAATTTGACACTCAAGAAGAATACGTGTGATGTAACCACCATAATGAATTGTCTTATACTTCCGCTTATATGTAATATCCGCCCATTCGTCAAGTATGATCTTAGCCCAATTGACTTGCGTATTAGAATAAATAGAATATAAAGCTTGAAAATCCCATTTATATATTTTTCATAACTTCCTTTCCTTGGTTGAATTGTTCGTACTAAGATGCGATTTAGGAGACGTTCTTGTGGACATAGATATGCGGAGGTAAGGTTTTTCAAGTTAACTAAATTGTTCGAAAAAAACTTATGAGAAACTTCATTACGTTCTTCCATGTTAACTTTTATAGTGTCATATCTTGACCTTGCCATTAGCAATGCAAAATTTGCCCTAGACATTGAATCGGAAGAAAAATACGCTTACGCAAACTATAGACCATATGCAATCAGTTGTATTCCTTGGTGTATGATGATCCAAGTTCAAATTAGCCAAGAAAAGTTTGACAAGAAAAGGGTAAATTTTGACATTGTTCATATTAAAATCTACTAAAGATTCGAAATTGAATGCCTAGCATATTGTTGAAGACGATATTTGTGAAAAGCATCAAACTTTACAAAAGCCTCTTCAAAGAATTTTGAATTTTTCACAGCTTTATACCTTTCCTTTGCAATGTCATTCCATAGCCATCTTTGGATTTGATCTTCGGATGGAATCTCGGATTCTTGCTGTCTTGAACGTTTTGGTCTACTTGCCATTGATTTTAGTTGGGTGGAAGTGTTGATTTTTGAATTTAAAAGAAAAATGGAGGTTAGGGTTTTTTGTGGTAAAAAGGGGAAAGTAAAAAATGAGTGGAGAAGATGAATTGTTGGGTAAAAAGGGGAAAGTAAGAGGACGTGGCTTTTAAAAAAAATCACTCTGCAGAATTCGGATGTCTGAAATTACAAAACAGACGTCTGTTTTGGATAGCTTTGAACCCGAGGGAAATTAGTTCATTTTTACCCTTTTTCAGACGTCTGTTTTATGATAATCAGACGTTTGAATTATCGTTAAAATTATGTTTGTTTCAGCGTTCAGACGTCTGTTTTAATATAATCAGATGTCTGTTTCCTGTAATTTTTCAATGCTTTGTTTTATGCTTTGCAAATTTTATTAATATATATATATATATATATTTGTTAATACATTTATTATATAAAATAATTAGCAGTAATACAAACAGTACAACACTAATTCTTTGGTGACGGTGTCTTCATTGGTGTTAATTCTCTGCATCTCTCATTAGCCATATAGTTCTTGTCCCATGAATTTGGACTATATTGAGGTCTTTGAGGCAAGACCTAAGGATTTATCGGGTCGTTTGATGTACGATATGATGAAGATGAATCAAACGGATTAACCGGTCCAGGTAAGGGTTCACTCACATCCCTTTTCTTCGAGCTACAAAATTTCAAACCAATTTGTTCAAGAAAGCTTAAGCGTTTAGCCATTACTTTCTGTTCAAAATACAATTTACGTTGAAGGTCTATTTGCTGCTGTTGATAATGATGAATTTCATCGATCTTTTTCTTCGTACCTGGAGAAATAAATAGCGAATGTTTGGCCTTCTTGGAATCCGGTGTATACCCGGTTCGATAATTTTCCCATTTATAAGCAGGCTCGTGGTTTGGTGTTGGCGTAGGAAGTTGCGGTGATGCAGCTGAGCTATCGGTTGAGAAAGTTATGTTGAGGGATGAGTTTGATTTTTTGGATGCCATTTTTCTACAGAGTTTGAACCATTTTATTTATTAAAAAAAATGTTGTATTTTTAGTTTGTAATATGTATATATAGGCTTAGAGTTATAAGGAAGGTGTGGTGTAGAATCAATAGGAGTTTAGAGCCAGAAATTGAATTACCGGTTAATAATTGATTTTTAAATGAATGGTCTTAGACGGATGTTTTAGTTTATGTAATATTATGTAGCTAATTCAAGTGTATAGCTCAAATGGTTAAGTTATTAAACTTATAGTCAAGTGACCTAAGTTCAATTCTGACCTTCGTTGTGATGATAATTTTGATTTTAAAATTTTGTAATCTATTTTTATATTCTTCATTAGAAATTTAAATGTCTTTTACTGACATTAAACCTAATTCTCGACGTAGTTTAACAAATGAATTTTCTAAAAGTGGTTTGGTAAATATATCAGCTATTTGATTTTCGGTTGAAATATGTTCAAGATTTATAATTTCTTTTTAGATATTGTCTTGTAAGAAATGATGACGAATATCAATATGTTTTGTACGTGAGTGATTTATAGGATTTTTAGACAGATTTATTGCGCTTGTATTGTTCCAGTAAATTATTGGTTTTGACAATTTATTCCAAAATCTCTGAGTGTCTGTTGCATATAAATAATCTGAGCACAAGCTAAAGCAGCAGATATGTATTCTGTCTCACACGTTGGGAGTGATACACAATTCTATTTCTTACTGAACCAAGAAACAAGTGATTTTCCGATGAAATGGCACGTACCACTTGTACTTTTTTTATCTGTCCGAGATCCACCAAAATCAGCATCACTAAAAGATACTAATTCAAATGGACATTCTTTTGGATAGAAAAGACCGAAGTCCTTAGTATTATTATGATATCGTAGAATTCGTTTCACTGCTCTTAAATGCGATTCTTTAGGATCTGCTTGGAATCTAGTGCATAAACAAACACACATCATAATATCTGGTCTACTCGCAGTTAAATAAAGTAGCGACCCTATCATACTTCTATATTTTTTTTGGTCAACATTTTTACCATTTTCGTCTCGATCGAGATGAGCTGTAGTACTCATAGGAGTAGATTTTGCAGAAGTGTTTTCCATTCCAAATCGTGTAATTAAATTATTACAATATTTTTCTTGATTTATAAAGATACCATTGGATAATTGTTTAATTTGAAGTCCGAGAAAATATGATAGTTCACCCATATGTGACATTTCGAATTCTTAGTCATTATTTTCGAAAATTCTTTACATAATTTTTCATTAGTAGAACCAAATATAATGTCATCTACATATATTTGTATGATTAAAATATCTTTATTAGTATTTTTAATAAACAGTTTAATCAGCTTTTCCGACACGAAATCCTGAGTTAATTAAATAATTTTTAAGTCTGTCATACCAAGCACGAGGTGCTTGTTTTAGACCGTACAAAGCTTTTTTTAATTTATATACATAATCTGGATATTTTTCATAAATAAATAATGGCGGTTGTTCAACATATATATTTTCCTTAATATATCCATTTAAGAAAGCACTTTTAACATCCGTTTGATAAAGTTTAAAATTATGAAAACAAGCGTAAGCTAATATAATACGTATTGCTTCTAGTCTTGCAACAGGAGCAAACTTTTTTTCGTAATCGATTCCTTCTTCTTGATTATAGCCTTGTGCAACTAGTCTTGCTTTATTTCTAGTAATATTTCCGAATTCGTCTGCTTTATTTTTATAGACCTATTTAGTTCCAATAACTGATTGGTCATCAGGACGAGGAACTCTCCCAAACATTATTTCATTCAAACTGATTTAACTCTTCTTGCATGGCAATAATCAGTATTCATCTGTTGAAGCTTCTTTTGATTTTTTAGGCTCAATAGTTGAAAGAAAAGCAACATGACCCATTTGGTTTAATCGACTTCTTGTTTGAACTTGAGAATCAATCTCTCCAATTATATTTTGTGTGGAATGATCTCGTAGGATTCTAGGAGGAGGTCTAATTTGATCATTATTGTTTTAATTAATATTTTCATTATTTTCGAAACTTATATTTTCTGTGTTGGATATAATTTCTTCATCATCTTTGATGATTGTATTTTTATTAAATTTTTCATCAAAAGATACATGTAAAATTTCTTCTATTACATTTGTTCGTTTATTGAAAACACGATATGCCTTACTTCGTTCTGAGTAACCTACAAAAATACCATGGTCTGCTTTTGGATCAAATTTTCCAAGTTGGTCTTTTGTGTTAAGAATAAAACATTTTGACCCAAAGATTTTTAAGTACGAAATATTAGTTTTTTTTCCATTAAAAAGTTCATATGAAGTGTTTTTAGTTAAAGGTCGTATGGAAATACGATTTAATATATAGCATGCAGTGGCTACAGCTTCTGTCCAAAATTGCTTTAGCAATGTACTTCCATTTAATAACGTTCTTGCGCATTCTTGAAGAGTTCTATTTTTCCTTTCTACAACTCCATTTTGTTGTGGAGTTCTAGAAAATGAAAAATTATGATTTATTCCTTTCTTTTTACAAAATAATTCAAATTATTCATTTTCAAATTCGCCTCCAGGATCACTCCTTATATTTTTGACTTTTAAATTCTTAACATTTTGAATTCTTTTAACAAATTTTTTGAAATAATCAAAAGTATCACTTTTGTTTTTCATAAATATCGCCCATTTATATCTTGAGAAATCATCAACTATTACAAAAACATATCGATTATGATTAATAGATTGAATTGTGTTGGTCCGAATAAATCCATATGTAATAATTCTAAATGGTTGTAAAGTTAAAATGACTTTCTTAGATTTAAAAGATGATTTAGTTAATTTTCCTAATTGACAGTCATCGCAAATATTATTTATTTTAAAATTTATTTTTGGTAAGCCTTTGACTAATTCATTTTTTAAAAGTTTTTGAAGAGATTTAAAATTAACATGACAAAATCTTTTGTGCCATAACCAAGGATCATTATCTTTAACCATTAAACACATATCTTTATTATTATTAATTTTCATGTTTAAAACATAAATATTTCTATCTCTCTTTCCTTCAAAAAAAAGATTTTGATTTTGATCAAAAATACAACATTTATTTTCAAAAAAAGTTATTTTAAAACCTTTGTCGCATAGTTGACTTATGCTTAATAAATTATGTTTTAAGTTTTTAACTAAAGAAACATTTGTAATAAGAGGTAAATTTGATATACCGCAGTTGCACACATCTCCTTTGCCAATGATAAACCTTTTGAGTTATCTCCGAAGGTACAGAGCCACCATCAAAGTATGAAATATTTGTAAGCATTTCTTTGTCTCCGGTCATGTGTTTTGAGCAACCAATATCCAAAATCCATTTTCTTTTCTTGAGTGGGACCTGCAAAAAATATTAATAAATATATTGGTACCCACCTTTTAATAGGATCCTAAGAGTTAGATCTTAGAAAACCAAACCCAAGTGGGTTTAGTGTCCCTTTTATAAAGATAATTACTATTTTTGTGAACTATTTCTATAAAGGAATTTAGTATTTGTTCCGAATAAATTATTGTTTGTTTTCGGAACCCATATTTTGATTTCCTTTTTCTTTTTAGTGTGTCTTGGTATGTTATTTTTCAATACTATACTATGTTTTGAATTATCTTCCTTCTTAAAATTAGCATTTTTCTTTGGAAGAATTTTTGATTCCTTTTTAAAACCTAATCCATTTTTATTTGAAGAGGGTTGAGAATTTTCGAGAATTTAAAACAAATTTTCTCTTCCCTTATTAAAAATAGAAACATTTTTAGTAATGTTATCGAATTTAATTTGAAGACTAGTATTGTATAATTCAACTTGTTTTATTTTATTTTTTAAATTGTGATTTTCAGAAATAATTTCATCATTCTTTGCCTTTTGAGTTTCAATTTCTTGACTCAAAAGTAAAAGTTGACTATCTGAGTTTGAAAGAGATTCTTGAACTTTTTCAAGTTCTTCTTCCAATAATTTTTTCTCGTCTTTTAACATATCTCTTTCAAATTCAGCTTTATTTTTATTTTCACGTGTCTCTTTAAGTTTCTTTTTGAGAATTTTTATAGTATTTAAAAACTCAGTGTTTACTTCTATTAAATCATCATTAGATAAATCACTAACCTCATATTCTTGAGCCATGAAGCACACATTTGCTTGTTCATTGTTGCTATCACTATCACTATCTGATGAATCTAAATCTGAATCGTCCCTTGTGACAGATAAAGCCTTCTTTTTAAATTTGTCTTTCTTATTCTTGCTGTTGAAGTTTTTCTGATTCTCCTTTTCTAGCTCCGGACAATCTTTTATCATATGACCTTTCTTGTGACAATTAAAACATTCCAAGTTTGAGGATGAAGGTTTATTTGAGGAATTCTTTTTGAAACTATTCTTTCTGAATTTTAGGAATTTCTTAAAAAAAATTGCGATAAATGCTAGATCCTCATCTTTTGATTCTAATTCTTCTTTTTCCGCACGAAAAGCTACATTCTTTTTTTCTTGTGCCTGGTCCTTTTTGGCTTGAAGATTTACTTCATAAGACATGAGGTTACCTATTAGTACTTCAGGTTTCATTGTTGATAAATCGTTGGATTCCTCAATGGCTAAAACTTTCCTCTCCCATTCGTCGGTTAAGGAGTTTAGTACCTTTGAAATAATATCAAAGTCACTATATTTTTCTCCTAAACCTATTAAGGCATGAAGTATGTCTTGAAATCTTGAGTACATGTCGTTGATGGTCTCATTTTGTCTCATTCTAAAATTTTGGAACTGGTTTTTGAGCATTGAGATTTTTGTTTGTTTAACCTTGTTTGTACCCTCATGAATTGCTTTGAGTGTTTCCCATATCTGATGTGCAGTAGTACAAATACTAAATCGATTGAATTCATTTCTATCCAAAGCAAAGAATAACGTATTCATAGCTTTGGCATTTGCACTTGCTTCATTTTTCTGAGCTACTTTCCATGTAGAGTAATTAGTTGTAGGTGCTGTGAATTCCGTTTGAGTTGCATCCAGGCATCAAAATAGGTTGCTTGCATATATATCCTCATTCTTGTTGCCCAATAATTGTAATGTAAACCATTGAACAATGGTGGTCTTTGAGTAGATTGTCCTTTGGCAAATTTTGAGATAGTGGTTGTGCTGGTACTTGTGTTACCTTCCATATTATCAAAGTATCAAATAACGGAGTTACTGGATGTCCTCGCTCTGATACCAATTGAAAAAATAGACGTCGCAGCAGGATCATATGGGATAGAAATGTGTAGATAGCAGAGTATCAATAATAAATAAAAGTGACACCAGAGATCTATACTGGTTCGGACCAATGTCCTACGTCCAGTCCATAAGCTCCTCTTAGGAATTTCACTAACAAAAACAACCCTCACTTTACCCGGAGGAATAGGTTTACAATTAACCAAGCAGCCGAACGGGATTTCTTGCCTCGACTGCTGAAGAGGACTTTCACAATACAAAAGAGTTTGTTGACTACTTGTGTTCTTAATAATACGGATATGTCAAATCAATGTACACCCTTCCTATAATCTTTCCTTGATGATAACAGTGTAGTTCGTGAAAGAATATGGAAGATTTGAGAAGTTTTGTTATCTTTGAAATATGAAAATAGAGAGATTTTGTGAATATGAATGCTATAGATAAGATAGAAAGAATTAGAGTAAGATTCGATAATGAAAACATTTGGTTAAGCCTCTATTTATAGTATACAAATAGTTGCAATTATTCACGAAGAGATTCGATGATTAGATGTGAATCAAGAGTTGTGTCTCTTTGCTGAATAGTTGCATCTATTCGTTTTCAGAAGTCTAAAATAAAATTTTAAAAGTCTGTTTATAGTTAGAAATTTATACAGTAAGAAAATAGGCAAATTCGGCCTATATTCAGACTCTGAATATTTCAGAACAGACGTCTGAATATTATGTTGAATCAGTATTTGTTTCAGTAGACAGACGTCTGAATAAAAAATTTAAGACGTCTGTTTGTTGTGTCTTGTGCATGTTTTACAATTGTGCATGTGTGTGCGTTAGCAAGGAAGATTTTAATAAATACTAATACACATAGACCCTTTAACTAAGCCCTTGAAATTTTCCTGTTGTAGAGTTCTTCCTGCAAAACAAGGTTAATCGATACTAATATTAGTTGTCATAATCAAAATTGCTATAAAGCGAGATTCAACATGAAAATATCACTTTTATAAATGCATTCAAATAATTAAAACAACTCCTAAATATCAACTAAATTAAATAATAATTATTTATTAGATATAATTAATTTAATTATTTTATAACATTATATAAATTAATTAAATCATGTGGTTATTTAGAGAATTCACCATTATGGTTGTTTGAACCAAAATTGGTAAGTATAGATTAAACAAAGAAAGTAAATGAAAAATAGAGGAAATCAGATAGAAAACAAGTGCGCCAAAATTTATAGTGTTTCAGGAATCTTGGCCTATGTCCACTTGGATGATTTTATTGCTTTTGCACTTATTTTTGTGATTACAGGAGAGTGGGATCGGAATAAATCCTTGAGTATCATAGAGTAAGGGTGTAATGGCAGTGTAAAGATCCTTAGAATGAACCATGCCTTTTATATTTATATAGGTAGATGACCAAATATCTCGCTGATATTTCCCTCATGATGTCTCCTTATGAAGATGATGTCCTCTAAAATATCTTTGCCCCGGATCCCACACAGTTAGGGATGGGTATTGTTCCCTTTAAGGGGTGATCAGTACCAATCCCTATAAATAATGGTATGGAATCTACGACTTATTGTGCTGGCTTGTCTTGATGTTGGCTTCGAGTTTCCATTGTTGTTTTGCATAGTAGCCTAGGTGTGTTTTAGTCCAAATGGTGGATCTACAAAAGGCTGAATTGTTGGTCTAGACTGTATATGGAGATTGCCAATATGACACATAAGAATTATCGAACAACACTAGAAATAGGCTCTATGTAGATAGAGAAGAGTGCTATAGGAGTGGGGGCAACTTTGGGTATACCCCTAGGGATCAGTACCAATCCCCTATGTATGGTGGAACACTTATCCATACTTAGTATATTCAAGGGCATCGCGCTTCTAAGCTTGTTCGACCATCGCCTCATGGTCTTATCTATACTTGATTCCTGGACCCTATGGTCATCTCTCTAGGCTGCTTGCCTTGATAATCATTGGGCCTAACTTATCTTTCCAGTTTGAATATAGCCAGGCCAAAATGCGGGATAACACTTTCCTCCAAAGTACATCTCATTTCGAACATGATGTGTTCTGCATTCGAATGATCGTTATCCTTCCTCTGAATGATTTTTATGGAAAGTTTTGTCTATAGTGATTTGTTGCGACGCGCTGTCAGCACCTAACACTATAAGTACTAGAGTACAGTCTCTTGATATTTATTCTTGCTCATTTAGATTGAGCTAACTGGTTGAATTGGTAGATTTTGATCGTCCGAACTGATTTCTTTTTGAAAACCTCAGGTAGAAATCCAATTCCATTAATTCAGTATCAAATGCTAAAGTCGCATGTACGCTCACACGTTGACGCATGCACTATTATCATTGCCTTCCAAGCACATTCATATGCATATAGGTCGTTGCCAACTTCCTATGATTGAAAATCACAAGTTCATCATTTTTATTTCATCTTTTTTTAAGGTATATGGTGGGATTTGATATCGTTCCCAAAAGGGGGACCGGTAGTGATCCCACCCTTGCACATATTTCCATTTTGGACTCAAGAATATTAGGTTGCACAAGGGTATATAGCCAATTCAATTAACCTTTCATCATTACTTTTTCATTCTATTGCACCGAACCTTATCACTCATTTAACCACCAATATTAAACCTTCTCCCAACGCCTACCTTCATCACTCCCAACGTCGATTCATTGCCAGAGAAATGCCGCTCCACCTCTTTCCATGCTCTCCTATCATAGCTTCGATCTGAAAGAGGGTTGAACACCTTGATCTCAAAATCTGGTTTGGCTTGATTTGGATTTCAACAGCATATAGGTGGGTTTTGGACTTTAGGTAGACAACAAATTAGTGTATGGTTGAGATGAGGTCAACTTGAGAAGTGCTTCGCATTGGTGGACCTAGGTTTAGGATCGATAATTAGAGGTGGGATATTGTGATTGTATAGGGATAAAGTCCCTGGGTATGTGATCAGTGTCGACCCATACTTAGGTGGGTTTTTTGATTCGCCTTGTGCTCCTACATATGATCTCGTACTTGAACACTTAGACATGTATGCTTGAATGGACCTAAATTTATATGTATACATTTGCCTTGACTATAAATAACATGATGCTTCACGCCGATAGCCGATCCGTTAACTTAGACAAATTTCTTATGCTTAACCATCAACGCGAAAGCCAGTTGGGATGGTCAGCGATGATGGTCACTTCGGTTGAACTCCTAAATCTCATCATCACCGTTGTATAATTCTGAACTGTATAATATTGCATTGCACAAGACTACATTAGGTTAAACTTAGCATGGGGGCAGGTTAATCCATCTAATTATGACTATCTGTTGAGTTTAATAGCTACCGATTCCAGACGCTCCAAGCGTTTAGCTGCAATTTTTGGTGATCAAGCCTCTGCATATGTTGAATCAGATGCTCAGTCGAGCTCAATGACACTTTCTAATTGATACTCTCCATTTTAAAATTCGGAGCAACTCGAAAGCTCACACCATGCGCCAACAAACTTTTCAAATCTGGGAGCATATGATATTATAGAGCTAGATCTTGATACACTTAAGGATGTTGTACTCTTAGAAGATCCAGCAGACTCGACTACTTCAAAAGTTAACAAGGCATCTCTTCATCGAATTTGCATTAAGCACAGAATCTCGTATGATGATGTATTAGTCCCGTCTAGTGACCAAGGGTATACGACCTATAATAGGTATATGTGCCTAGTTGGGGTGTACCGCCATTCAATCCGCTCATCCGTCAAATGCTCCATTTTATAAGACTTGCTCCAGCTCAACTACATTTTCACAACTACACATTTCTCTAAGGCACATACTTGGTTTTCCTTGAATTCTTAAATCGTGAGCTGACTGAAGAAGATATTTGATTTATTTACAGCTTCATGTGATGAAAAGGAAGTCTATCATTCACTTATCTTGAGACAGTCAGCGGTTGTCAAGTTGTGACCATTACTTGGAATAAGATTAGCTATTTCAAAAGCGAATGTTTCTATATGCGATGTCCGCCTGGGTTTGCACAATGGTGGTTAGTAGGACATAAGTTCTTTTTCTAACTATAGCATGAAATCTTTAGTTAAGTTGCATTCTGATTTACAAAATTTTCTGAATTATGCGGATATTCCTTCGAAACCCGAAGGTGATGTGTATTAAAACGTCGTTACAACAATCTAAAATGTTCTAGAGAAAGATAGGGAGATCAGGTCCCTTATTACTGATGAGCATCTCTTGGTCTTCAACTTGCTAGAAGAGGGTCATAGCATTGGCTAGGATGAGGATGAGTTTGAATTAGTAATATATGGTTGTGCTCAGCTAGAAGCAGGTCATGTCGGCCATGACGTGCCCTTAGTCCCTTGCTAGGAAATCGAGGAGGATCAAGGAAACGTCAAGGAAAGTGAAATAGTGGGCGATGGCAATGAGGTTAGCGATGATGACATACATTCAAGTCACAAACCAGTGGCTAAGCGGTATTCAGATGAGCAACCACTTGCTTCAAGGAGGAAGCTCGTTGTCATGCCTTGTAAAGGGGAAATTTCTAAATAGCCTCCGCCAGCTACAACAGTAGAGCAGAATCGATCATATCTTCCTTTTGTTGATATATTTTCGAAGATGGGACCAATTTCTACCGAATTTGGTGCTTTTAACATAGGAAACATGAGCATAGAGGGTTCTCCCCTTCATTTTGATGATGACACCATTCCTCTTAGTGTGGGAATGATTATTCATGTAAGAAAGGCTTAGTACATGGTCATTTGGGGGGACACTAAGACACTTATGCGCATGTGCACTTCACAACACTATCTTGCACTTGTCATATGTCCATTTTCATTAAATCTAACGCATTCATATTTCCTTTGCAGGTTATATGGAGAGGAGAAAATACACATACCGATCCCTGGAAAAGAAAGTGTATCTAGCACAAAGGCCCCTGTCAAGTTTGTACCACCAAGGGAGTGGTCGAGATTATGATTCAATCCATCGCTCTAGCCATGACAGGGATGATCGAGACACGAGTATCTATGATGGAGATCATTCTTCACATGACTTTTCTCCTAAGCACCAGCCTAGATCCAGATCACCTCCTCCCAGAGGTCTTGATAGGCAACCTGATTGCCATGATGAGATTCCATTGGCTGACACTTCTCGAGCTCCACCTCCTACCTTTATTAAAGGATAGCCCACAACGACATGTCATTCTGTCGGTCATCTAAGTGCATATATCATAAAGGTGGTTCCAAGACTCCTCATCAATGGTCCTGTAAAGAGACCGTTGTCACTTTGGTCGATATAGCAGAATAGCTTGCGGTTGACACTCGTATGGCCAAACTTAAGGATCAATTCCCAAATATCTATTTTGATGGTTTTATGTTCATGCCCAACCTAAAGAGAGTTCTAGTGGAAGTTCAAGAAAGGACTATGGCCTGCGTGACCAACATTCACCACTAGTATAATGAGTAGGTACGGTGGCTGAGAAGATTTCTAAGGGCTCAAGAGATAGGTGCAAGAGATCGAGTATCAAAACCTTATCGAGCTCGATAGTAAAAGAATCAGAGCTTCCCTTGATGATGAGGTCAAAATTTTAAGAAAATCCAAGGCTGAAGCAGAGAAAAAATTAGAGGAGGCTTCCAAAGCACTCCAAGCTGATAAATCCAAACTCTGTAAAGAAATCGAGCATGCGCATCACCGGAATCATGAATTGTTACTTGAAGGAGATGCTGCCAGAAGGAATGGGGCTAATTGAAGACCAAGCTCGATCTTTGGACAAGGGGAAAAGGTCAAAGCACAACAAATAGCTCAATACTCATGCAATGAGCTGGCCACCATGAGGGAAGAGAGGGATAAAGCGCTCGAACGAACCAAGGATGTTGACGCTATTGTAAAGAGATAAATTGAAGCTGTGAAGTAGTGAGTAAAGGGACGAGTTACAGAGAGGTTAGGTCCATTTCTTACTCAATATAATGCTAATGTGCTCAAGTTTAGAAATCTAGAGTGGCTTAAAGATGATTATCCCAGACTCCTTGCACACGTCTTGGAGCGGAACATTGAGGAAGAGAAGGAATTTCTCAAAGGCGTTGAGGTGGATCTAGAACAGTTGGAGAAGGAGATCCTAGTGAAAGATGAGCCCTATATTTCACAAGATGGCCCGCTTCTTATCCATCCGGAACAGGCCACAACCAGGTAAAAGAAAATAGGTGAAGGTTCTCGACCAGTGCAACAAGTTGCTTCAGCTAGTTAAACTCTTGGGACTCAAGCTACTTATGCTCCACAGCTAATTCTGGGTACGATCAGAAGAGGCCTCAGATTCAGAAATCTACTGCTCTCTGCCCTATTTCGAAGGGAGCCTCTAGTGGCACTCTGACTCCTGAAGAGCCGCAGACTGAAGAATGTATCACTTTGGCTTCTCATGTATTTTAGAGAGGTGACATGTCGCCGATCAACATTATTAATCTCTCTTTTCATATTCCTCTAGCTTTAGATCAGCCTGCAATCAATTCGCTTCCTCCTAAAGATTCCCAACAGGCGTCTATGATGGAGTCAATAACTATCATCGCTAGAATAATGATTCTTAGTGCCCTGGCTGAAGAGACTCCCAGCCTTAACAAATGGTTGAATGATGCTTTACTCAATGAAGAAACTGGTAGGACTCAAGGTGCTTAGATTGATGAGGACGTGATCATCATCTTGGTTTTTAAGTCTTCATCGGGCCGCACCATGGCCGAACTTGAGCAGAAACTCGAGAGAGATATCCTCCTTTCCATATATATCAAGAAAGAGAGGTTAGAAATCTTTCCTCCTTTGTCCATTGTCTTGCCCAGGAAAACCATTTACACTCCAGTCTATATTCCTCCACCCAATAGCTCTCAGAGCATACCTATCGGATCCTCAAAGAGTTCCCCAGCCTCCATTTCTCTACCTAAAGGTGCTCAAAGTGTGCCTATCTATTCATCGTAGAGTACTTCAGTCGAAGGCAAAGGAAGTGGGGGAAGAACAAGAGAATAGCCGAAAGGATCTAGTGCGTCTTCTTCTGCGGAGAAGAAAGGGAGGAAATAAAGAAAGAAGTGGCTCAAGAAGTGATTACTCGTCTTCTTTGCGCCTTCTGATTGTATAACAGTACTTAGGCTTTTCTAGTTCCCTTCTTTTGTTTCGTTTCCAACATTGATAACACTTGTATTTAGCTTTTTAATTTCACGTGAGCAATAGAAGTTTTTGGCTTCGTCAATTGTTTGTTTGTATTTGCCTAAGTGCTTAAAATAATACATTTTCTATTCAATATACTTGCGACTTATTTCTTTCAACGATGTTATTTAGACTACGTCATTAGCCTATTTCAAAGTTCATTGGCCTTTTGCTGTCCTAACGAATTAAGGTGACCACTAAAATTCCAAATGTTGGGGTGTTAGTTAGGGTTAATCACTTAAGATTAGTGATTTAAGTATCATTTTCCATGAGAATAATTTCCAGCCACACTAAACTCATCATGCTGGACTAAGTCCACTACATAGGGTTGTAGTCCGTACATCTCATCTAGGGTGTTCACATGCAATTGTGCCTAACTCCGGATGTTGATTGAAGTCTTGTAAGTTAAGTCCTATCTTACTCCAGGTATGGATTTTTCTTTTTCCTACTTCGGGCAAGAGGTTAGAAGTAAGAGTTAGCATACGAATGGTCATATCATGTCCGATTTAGTTTATACTCCTGTTCTCAATCTTAAGGAAAGAGTTAGAGTATGGACGGCCATATCATGTCCGGTTTAGTTTATACTCCTACCCTCAATCCAAAGGAAAGAATTGGTTTGTGGATGGTCATGTCATATCCGATTTGGGTTTATAATCTTACCTCCAATCTGAGGATAAGAGTTGGCAAATGGACGGTCGGGTCACGTCCGTTTACATTTATACTTTTACCCCTGGTCTAGGACGAGAGTTAGCATGCGGATAGTTGTGCCTGTCTGCCTTGAGTTTATATTCCTATCTTCAATCTAAAGGCAATAATTAATTGGCATCAATCTCTGGACACCAAAAAGGCTTAGTGGGCCCAATCATAGGCAACAGAAGTTTGATCAACACCTATCTCTAGGTACCTTCATACCTGCATTAGTCGGTCGAGTCATAACTCTTAAGTAATAGAGAGATAGATTTTCATGTAGGAAAAGACATTTTATTTCATTAAAGATGGAAAATTACAGGATCTGTCTTATTATACAGTTTTAGCCAATTATCTACTAACTTATTTCTAATTGAAATAGCATATGTAGGTGCTCGCTACTCCCCGCCCTCTGGAATGAGATTCCGTCCATAATTGCCAACTTGAAGGTGCCAACTCTAAGTTTTTCCTCTATTGCGTACGGACCTTCCCAACTGGGGCCAAGTTCCTAGGGCGAGGGAAGATTCATAAATCACTGATTCCAAAGGATCAAATCTTGACTTTGATACTGTAATATCGAGCGACTTGGTTTCTACGTGTAGCTGCTCTCAATTGAGCTTCGGTCCGCTCCTCATCGATCATATCGAGGGACTCTAGAAGGAGCTACTCATTTGTCTATAGATTTTAATGCATCACTCTATGAGATGGTACTTCACGTTTGACCAGAATCATAGCCTATGATCCGTATTCCAAGGTGAATAGAGAGTGACTAGTCGCTAACTTGTGGGAGTTCGATAATCCCAAAGTGTCAATAGAAGTTCGTCGACCTACTCGCCCTTGGCCTTCTCCAATCTCTTCTTAAGAATGGACTTGATAATTTTGTTCATAGCTTCGACATGTCCATTCACCTGAGGGTGTGCTACCGCTGTAAATCTCTTCTCTATGCGATGTCGATGGCAGAAATCCTTGAATTCCATAATGTTGAATTGGGTCCCATTATCGGTAACGATTGCCTGTGGAATTCCAAAGAAAATATAAATTTTCGAACTATAGATTGATTATTTTCTTCATGGTAATAGTAGCCAATAGTTCTTCCTTAGCCCATTTAATAAAGTAAACAACCGCCACGATGGCATACTTCGTTCCACCTTTAGATACCGGGAGAATACCGATGATATCAATGCCACAAATTACAAACGGCCAAGGACTAATCATTTGAGTAATTTCCATCAACGGGGCTCTCAGTTTTTTAGCAAATCTTTAGCACTTACCGCACCATTGGGTATAATCAGCTGCATCTCGATTGATGGTTGTTAAAAAATATCTATATCAAAGAATCTTCTTCACTAAGATTTTCCTCTCAATGTGGTTGCCATAAGCCCCTTCATGAACTTCTCTGAAGACTTGTTTGACCTTATCGTTGGTGACAAACCGAAGCATGAGGAAAGAGAAACCCTTTCTATATAGTAATCCTTCTTACATGATGTATCTCGAATCTTGGCAAAGGATTTTTCATCATTCATTCCTTCTCTCTAAAAGGATCCCTCTATGTAAATAATTCTGAACTGGAGTCATCTAAGATGCCGTTTCAGTTTCGGACTCCAAGATCTAATCGACATCCATCTGGTTAATGCTCGAAGCTAAAGTACTTCCACCAGAAACAAGCACATGAGCTGTGCATCTTTAGAATTAGCTAACTTGGCCAATGAATTGGCCTTTTTATTTTGGTCTTTGGGAATATGTGCTATCATACAGTCTTCAAAGTCGTTAAGCAACTCAAAAACCTTATTTAGATAAGGAACCAACCCTGCTCCTTTTGTCTGACTCTTCCCTAACCTGGCATACCACTAATGAGTCGTAGAAAATATGTAAAGTCTTTATTGCAGTTCCTTGGCGATTTTGAGTTCTACAATCAGGGACTCGTATTTTGCTTTGTTGTTCATCATTGGAAAGTCGAGTTTCAGGGTGTAACTGATCAGGTGTTCTTGAGGAGTGATAAGTATGAATCCAACACTGAAACACCGGTCATTAGATGGACCATCCATGTACATCTTTCATTCAGTCTCTTTTTCTCCACTGCTCTCTAGAGGATCATCTCGTGTAGTGAATTCAGCTATGAAGTCCTCCAGGGCCTAACCTTGGATTGCTCTTCGAGGGTGTTAGGTGATATCATATTGACTCAGTTCAATGTTCCATTTCAAAATCCTTATAGAAGTCTTAGGTCATTGCAAGGCTTTTCATAAAGGCTGATCAGGACATTGATTGGATGAGCTTGGGAAAGGGTAGAGTTTTCTGGAAGTGGTCTTGGATAGTTTCTTTCTACTCATGTCCACCGCTTGCTGATATAGTAGACCGATCGATGGATGTGAGATTCCTTATGTATAAGTATGGCACTCAAGGCATGCACCGACATCACTAGGTATTAACAAAACCCTCATCATCCATTGATTTCGAGAGAATAGGAAATCTCTCTAAGTGATTCACCAGAGCTTGGAATGCATCTTTATAGCCTTAATTCCACTCGAAGTTTCTCTCCCCTTTCATGATCACTTCGAACAAGGGTATACACTTGTCAGTGGCTATGTAGATCAACCGGCTCAGGGTAGTGACCTTCCATTTAAGCTTTGGACCTTGTTGATCATCTTTAGGGCTTCGATTTCTCTTAATACTTGATCTTTTTTGGATTGTCTGCAATCCTATGGTAGTTGACAATGAAGCACAAGAACTTCCTTGATGCAAGATTGAAAGAGCATTTCAATGGATTGAGCTTTATACCATATTGCTGGAGGACACCAAACATCTCTGCCAAATCATCAATGTGGTCCCTCGAATACCACGATTTCACAAGCATGTCATTCACATAAACATCCTTTGATCGTCCAATCAGGTCTTCAAACTTCCATTCACGAGTCTTTGGTAAGTCGCTCCTACATTCTTTAATCCAAAGGGCATGACTAGATAGCAATTGAGTCCAAGTTCAGTAATGTAACAGGGGTGTTCCTGATTTGGGATGTTTATCGAGATTTGATTATATCCAAAGTCTTTGTCCATAAATGAAAGTAGCTCATTTCCAATAGTCGAGTCCACTAGCTGGTCTATCCTTGGAAGCGGAAAGTTGTCCATTGTTCATGCCTTATTCAAGTCTGAATAGTCAATGCGTGTCCTCCACTTCCCTTTTTCTTTTTCACCAAGGCAGGATTTGCTTCCCACTCCGGGTATAAGGCATCACAGATGAAGGGGCTATACTTCAGGTTATCGATGTCCTCTTTGAGTACAATGGGTCTCTTTGGACCCAGGCTATTGATTTTCTGTTTTATAGGAGTGCATTTGGGATTATTGTTTAATGCAAGGCTCGCTATCCCAAGCGAGATCCCATATGAATTCAAGTGTGCCTAGGCAAAGACATCCAGGTTCGCCTGGAGAAATCCAACCAATTCCTTTATGACACTAGTGCCGAGCTGAAATCCAACCTTAAAAAGTTAACTTGAATCGTCCCAATAGATTAGAATGGCGATCATCAACTCAGCCGAAGCAGCTCATCCACCTTCTGGCTCTTTTCATTGATCCATATCACCATAAAGCCAAACAGTCTGCTAGAGCCAGGGCTCAAACTACAGTTACTATGCATCTAAACCCTTTTTGCAGAGGGATGCCTCTACATTCTTTCCTTTCTCCTTTTGCCTTGCCTCCTTTAGCTTGGTGATGTAGCATTCATAGCAAGCCACCTGATTTTGTGGAAAATTCCCACTCCATTTTCTGCACCAAAGAGCGATGGACCCTCTAAATTGAGCTAGGACAGGTTGGCCTAGAAATGCATTATAGGAAGAAATCCAACACTAAAAATGCACGACCTTCACTCGTTGGCGGTCGTCCTTACCAGGTACCACCAGTAATTCAACAAATCCTATGACTTCAGTAGCTATCCCATTGAGCCCCTATGTTGGAGGCCAACAAGGCTTCAAATCTTTCTCCTCCAATCATTTGATCATAAGCTTTCTTGAACAACATATTGACTGAACTCCTGTGGTCAGCAAGCACATTCCCTACAATAGTAGAACCAATCATGGCTGAAATCACAAGTAAGTCAATCATCAGAGCTTCCACTTCGTCACCATCTCTATTCCCGAAAACAGTATCGTCTTTCATGGTTCGAGACTGTTTCACTGGAGTCCGTGCTCAACAACATAGAAACTTTCATTCTTAGCATGTTTTATACCTTCATTGTATCTTTCCTTTTCCGCATAACTTTTATCGGCAGTATGCGGCCCACCGAAGATTGTGTTAATCACCAAACATCTTTCCAGTTTCCTGGGTGGTTAACACCAGGCAGAGCTTTCCCCTGCTAGGAAGATGACCCAAGAAGTTTAGAAGTTCCTTGCTTTCCACCCTACCGGGCTTTCACATACTAATGCAATTTCTTCTTTCAAATCAAAACTTCAATCGTGTCGCACAAGTGCTAGCACTTACTGGTATTATGACCATGAGTCTCATGGAATCTACAGAACTTTCCCGACTTCTTCTCATTCTTAGTTGACTCCCTGGGTGTAGGCTTTCTATATGGTTTACTGTTCCAAGTAGCATGATTGATGTTCTCTTTTGAGTTGTTCAGTTAAGTGTAATTGTCGTACTTAGAAGTCGAAAAATGATTCTGATTATTCGGCTTTCGCTTCTTGGCCCTATCATCGTCTTATTTCCAAACTTCATTCTAATTTCTAACCTTCACGTATACTTCCCCATAATTTTCTCCAGTTTTCTTTACAACGGCATTACTTTATATTACCTCATCTGAATTTCTAACAATGGCCCTTCATGGATGCTTTGCACATCCTTCTGAAGTAATATTCATTGGCTTTCCTATAAAAAGCTTCCATTATCAATGATTGCTTCCTTTCCAACCAGTCTTCGAAATTCGAGCCAGGGTGAACTCCCCTACAGAGTGCCATCAGTACGATGTCTTCCTTTCGATACATTACTTCTGTTATAGACATGTGGAACCGGTTCAAAAAGTACCTTAACGACTCTTCTTCGGCTTGATAACTGATGCATAGTGATATGACATGCTTTGGACGTGAAACGTGTAGGCAGAACTATTCCATGAACTTTCATGATAGCTCAGCAAAATATGAAATAAACTTCGATGGAAGTCGAATGAACCACATCGTAGCTACCCTCTCTAGGAAAATTGGGAAATAATGGCACTTTCCATCGTCTGGAGCTTTAGCTGAATTCATATGCCATTCATATCTCAACAAGTGTTGCCTAGGATCCATCGTTCCTCTATATAATGACATCATTGGTATGATAAATCTCTAGGGATATTTTATGCAAAGAATGTCCTATGTGAATGGGTTTCAACCCCATTCATCATTGTTCTGGATTTCTTTACGCTCAATAATCTTTGAAACATATCTTCCAAATAGTCGAGTCAATAGATTCGACTGAATGGTGCTAATTGGGTCCTATCCTAAGTGTTCAGCCTGGCAAACGCTCTCGGGAAGGTGCCTAATACCTAGGCATCCCAAACTCCAAGGGATTTATTCGTCCAACGGTCCCTCCTATTTAATTCTTGTGAGTTGTATTATCAACAACAGTTCGAAACTGCACATTCTGAAATTCGGCATCACGTCCAGAGATCACATCCACGCCGCCTTCCAACTATTGAGCATCGGACCCACCATAATGGGATTTTGTAGCAATCCCTAAACTTGTGCCTTATGTCGACGCTATCCCCGGGTATGATGTC
The DNA here is from genome assembly GCA_030765085.1 of Allium cepa. Lineage (NCBI taxonomy): Eukaryota > Viridiplantae > Streptophyta > Magnoliopsida > Asparagales > Amaryllidaceae > Allium > Allium cepa. The sequence goes on from CM060940.1 coordinate 861,297,445, forward strand.
CTAGTGGTATTTTGGGCCCACTTCTGCCTTAATTCCCTATGCCTTTGTTCGGATGAAGAAGAACTCTCTGACACTGAGCTGGAATCCTATCTGCTTCATCTACGGCCGTTTTGAGTCAGTTCGTTCAGCAACCTCAAGATCTGCTATATTGTTTGATTCATCTCCTGCTCACAAGTTTGGAATCTGTCTTCCATCTACTTCATCATCATATCCATCTCTTCTTTAGTCACAACATCAGTTCGAGTTTGGATCTCTGTTTTCTATAGCTCTGGTACAAAGACACACAAAAGTAAGTTGTAGAGATTAAATGAAGAAAGTAAATGAAAAACAGAGAAAATCGGATTGAAAACAAGGAAATACAGATTTATAGTGGTTCAAAATTTTTGGCCTATGTCCACTTGAATAATTTTATTGCTTTTGCACTTGTTTTTGTAATTACAAAAAGCGGGATCAGAATAGATCCTTGAATACAAGAGAGTAAGGGTGTATTGGCAGCATAAATATCCTTAGAATGAACAATGCCTTCTGTATTTATAAGGGTAGATGACCAAACATCTTGTTGATATTTCTCCTATAGAATCTCCTTATGAAGACGAAGTCCTCTAACAAATCTCAGCCCTAAAACCCTTACGATTGGGGATCGATATCGATCCCTATAAGGGGGTGGTACCGATCAATATAAACAATGGTTTGAGATATGCGACTTCTTGTGCTAGCTTTTCTTAATGTTGGCTTTGAGTTTCTAATGATGTTTTGCATAGTCACCTAGGTGATTTTTAGTCAAAACGGTGGATCTACATAAGGCTGAATTGTTTCTCTAGACTATATATAGAGATTTCCAATACGACGCACATGAATTCTGAAACAACACTTGAATTAGACTCTATGTAGATAAAGAAGAGTGCCATAGGAGTGGGGGCCATTTTGGGTGTACCCCTAGGGATCGGTGTCAATACCCTATGCATGGTGGAACAGCAATCCATACTTTGCATATTATAGGATATTGCACTTCTAAGCTTGTTTGACCTTTGCCTCATGGTCTTGTCTGTACTTGGTTCCTGGACCCTGGGGTCATCTCTATGGGCTGCTTGCCTTAACAATCATTGGGTCCAACTTATCATCGGGTCTATCTAGTGGTGTGACATTTTCACTGATTATTGCTTACATATCTTTTGGTAAAATCTAATTTTACTTATTATACACACTACCGGATAGTGACAATCATTTACACCGATTCTCTTTGTCAAAACTGTATCAGTTTGGAGTTATGGAATTTGTTAATGGTTAAAATTCCAATATCATCCATATATAGGAAATGCATATTACGGATCTTAAGGCTAGATTAACACTAGAGAAGGGGGTGAATTGGGTTTGATCGATTCTATAGATTTTTTAAAATATTTTCAAATTAAACACATACAGATGCTATTTTACAAACACAGAGACAATCATAGAATCAGACACAAATGCAAATAGTAAATAAAACAGTAAAGGAAAGAACACATCGGAATTTTATACTGGTTCGAAGTTATCCTACATCCAGTCCCACATAATTTCTTGTGCAGATTTCTTTTCAAATATAATGTCAATATTAAAACCTCGATTTCAAGACCAAGAGATACACCGTAGTGTCTTCGAGTCCAGGGCAATCTCTCTTGATTAACCAGGCTACAGACCACCTAATTGATTTACGGGCTACAATCACACCCAATTGATTTACGGGGAACAATCACACCGTTTCCAATCTTACTTTGATAGACAGAGACTCAATACACTTCTATCTTTAATTACAAATGATCATATTACTTTGAATAGCATCGAGATCTTTGAGAGAGAGTGGTAGAGATTCAGACTGGAGACAATCGAGTTTGATTCATTTAGAATTGGTAGAGTTTTGTTAAAATATAAGAGAATATTTGAGTGGAGAAGGAGTGAAGAAACGAAGAAAACTAATTTAAAGTTCATTGAAAACAACTGGTATTTGTAGAAGAATAGCAGTCAGGTCCATTCGCGAAAGGTTATGACAAATAGACACTTCTTTTGAAAATTTGAAATTTGAATTTCTACGGTCACCATGTCGACATGGTAGGATGGGGTATGTCTACATGCCTATGTATATTTTGAAAATTAATTTTTCTTTAAAATGATTTCTATTCTAAAACTTGTCAAAACAATTTCTGAACTTTATAAACCATTTTGAATCTAGTTTAAACTTATAAAAGAGATTTAAAAAGTAATCTTAAAAATATATAATCTATAATATAAATGTTATTTTAAAAACTAAGTATAGAATACATTTTTGAAACTTAAATCTATAATATTAAGACCAGGAGATAGTTTAAAAACAAGAGATGACTTTGAAATCAAAATATAAAAGATGGTAAGAAAAGTTTAAGGCTAAAATATTTATAAAAAGACAGTTTTTGGAAAAACAGTTAAAATAAATCATGTTGAAAATTTCGTGGATTCCATTCCACTAGAGAAGGTCATGGGTTCCATCGCACTAAAGAGGTCGTGGGTTCCATCCTACTATTAAAGCGAGAAGGTGGATTCCATTCCACGATTAAAATCCGAATAAAAATTTTAGTGCTATTATGAAGTTTTAACATTAATCTAGACACTATTACTTATCTTGATATCTTGAACTCTTGAAATTTTAAACTCTTGATACTCTTGAGTCTTCAGTCTTGGTTTCTTCAATCTTGAATTCATCAGTCTTGAACCTCGATACTATACAATCTTCATTCTCAGTCCTACATATACATCTTGCATATAAATATATATCTAGACAAGAATATTAGTATTTTATTTTATAACAGGTCCTAAGGTTGTTGTCATCAAGACCATCATCTCAGGAACTAACGATCTCCTCTTTTTTATGATGACAACCTTTGTTTATAAAATCTTCTCTATAAAAATCTGATTCTACTCTAACCCCCCCCCCCCCCTTACTCCCAAAACTCCCCCTTAATCTACTAACTCCCTTTAAGCCTATCTAACCTATTTTATAATTCTTCCCCTTTATCATCAACAAAAACTAATCCTAAACTACATAACTCCCTCAAAACCTTATACTATAGCACTAAATTGGGTAATAATATAGTATAGTAGAATATGAATGAGAGAGATAATAATACGAGTAAAATATAGTAAGGTAAATGTGAGAGATATGAAAATTTCAAACATAATAAATATATTTATCAAAGTTCTTATCACACCACACCATTGTTCAATTACAAACCATTTCAAAATCAATTCAATTCAAATCAAACAAAAACAAACAATTCAAACCAAATCAAACAATTCAAATCAAATCAAAGTAAATCAAACCATACAAGTCAAATCAAACATTTCTTGAAGCTTCAACCCATCCTTTTTCACCAAAGATAGGATCTTCCTTTACAACATCCCATTCTTCAATATCCTTGTTAAGAGTTCCTTCTGGATTAGCTTCGAGTTCTTCTTTGTTGAGGGCTAAAATTATCCATCGAAATGCATCGAAGTGCCTTTCTTGTTCCTTTATCATTTGCATTTGGCTTAATTCTAAGCGTTGTTGATTGTAGAGGACAAAAGTAAGTATGTTCTTGAAAGATTTGAAAGTTTTTTCAAGATTCTCACTTAGATTATGAATAGGAGAGGCCAATTTTTATAAAATATGAAGAAATTTAATAGAAAATAAGGAGAATTGAAAATGTGCATTTTTCTGCTAGAAACAGGTATTAAATAGATAGATAGTCCTTTGAAATGAAAAGACACAAGGTAGTTATGTCAATTTCAAATTCAAAACCAAAATTAATTTCTGGCAATTATATGTCGACATGAGGGATATGGAGGTGTCGAAATTCCATTGTTGATTTTGACAATATGCTTTGTTTCTTCATATTATGTACAAGTGTATATGTAAACTTATATAATATAATATCAAGCATTCCAGAGATACTTTAGAGCTAATGGACATAAATAAAGGATTTTCATTGATAAATTTAGTTACTATTACATAAAAACGATACATAACATTAACTAAATAGAGATAAAAACTAATACAATATGAAATGAAAACTAGAATTCGATAGAGGATGATGAAGATAATAATAATCCAAGTTTGCGACTCACTTTCCCAAGGAACATGTTCATTTTGGTGGAAATTTTATCCAACTTTTTACTAATGGATCTTTTGAGAATCCATTGGTTTCCACTATTACCTTTTGGTTTTTGAGAAGTGTCTTATTGGATGGATTAACAGGAGTGATACGGTATTCAATACTTTCCAATGATGTCTCTTCCTCCTCCTCTCCTTCTTCTTTAATCTCCATCTCCTCCCCTTCTTCCTCCTTCTCCTCTTCTTCTTACATTTATTCATATGCCAACCTTTCATCCTTTTCGACAAGTGTTTCATATGGCTGAAACACAAGTGTGATTTTCATAAGAGAGATATTTGCATGGTTAAACACTTATCGAGAAACAAACTCCTCTCTTTTATAGTCAACTCCAAAATAGATAAAAATTCGAGTAAGATAAATTTCATGATACAAAGTATTTCTTCTAAAGTAAAATTTTTGGGACAAAGTTCATCTAAAATTACTTGCGCCCAATTAATGTCATAATGCCCAAAAATAGCCAAAAGAGCCATACAAATTTTAAGATCGGATGATTGAAATTTCCCGATCTTGGAGTTATGGTATGTTGCAAAAGAAGGTTAACTATTCTTGCTTTAGGATGGAAATTTTGATTTATAAATTCAAAGTTATCATCCCTTTCAAAAATGTGATGAAATATCTCTCGATCATGTTCATCATTTTGAAAATCCAAAAGATCCATTCCCATATACTTACAACCCAAAATATTTCCCAAAATCTCACTATTCAAAACAATTCGTGTTCCTTTAACACTACTCCAAACTTCCCCTTCATTTTTTTCATAAAAACAGCGATTCAAATTTACATAAAACATTTTAACAAGATTAGGATAACAAACAAAATCATTTTGAGAATCATCAATTAAGATAAGAATTTGATTCTCTTCAAAAAGAACAATGATTTCATAGGAGGAAAAATCATCAAAGACAACAAATTTTCCTGTAAGGACTTTTCCGAAGTTTACATAGCCTATGTAAGCTTTGATAGCTTCCAAGTCATTGTAGAGGAATTTTGATGGCCTTGGACAGCCTAATGGTGGATGGGGTGCTTGAGGAAGCCAGTTTTGAAGAGAGTGGAGAGCTTGAGAGTTTGAAAGAGAGTTTGAATTTTGAAATGAAAGTGAAAAGATAGGATAAAGTTAAGGAGATAATAGATATCAAATTGTCATGTTCTCTAATCAAGAGACACCTTTTTAGAGCTTTGGAGTTGGTGAAAAGGTGGAGGAAAAATTCAAAGTTTTGAATTCAAATTTGAATTTCAAATTTCTGGACGGATGTCGACATAGGGGTTGGGTCATGTCGATATGGATTCTATAATACATGTGACTAATTTTTCTTATTTTGTTTAATATATATATATAATATAATATAATTTATATTTTAACTGAAATAATATTAAATATCATAACACTTTAATATTAATATTTAATATTTAAATATTATTAAAATAATATTATTCTAAAAATCAAAATTTTAAATTCAAACAAAATGCAATTTCAAAACATGCAAACAATCAAATAATCAAACATAGGGGGATGGGGTATGTCGACATGTCTATGTATATTTTGAAAATTAATTTTTCTTTAAAATGATTTCTATTCTAGAACTTGTCAAATTCCAAACTTTGTAAACCATTTTGAATATGGTTTAAACTTATAAAAGAGATTTAAAAAGTAATCTTAAAAATGTATAATCTATAATATAAAGGTAATATTAAAAACTAAGTATAGAATATGTTTTTAAAATTTAAAACAATTATACTAAAAGCAGGAGATAGTTTAAAAATAAGAGATGATTTTGAAATCAAAATATAAAAGATGATAAGAATATAGTTTAAGGCTAAAATATTTAACCGAGAGAGATGACTTTTAAAAAGATAGTTTTTGAAAAAATAGTTAAAATAAATCATTTTGAAAATTTCATGGATTCCATTCCACTAGAGAAGGTCGTGAGTTCCATCCCACTAAAGAGGTCGCGGGTTCCATCCCACTATTAAAGTAAGAAGGTGGATTTCATTCCATAATTAAAATCCGACTAAAGATTTTAGTGCTATTATGAACTTTTAACATAAATCTAGACACTGTTTCTTATCTTGATATCTTGAACTGTTGATACTCATGAGTCTTCAATTTTGGTTTCTTCAATCTTGAATTTGTCAGTCTTGAATCTCTATACTGTACAGTCTTCATTCTCAGTACGTGCATATATATCCTGCATATACATATATATCTAGACAAAAATATTGGTATTGTTATTTTATAACAAGTCCTAAGGTTTTTGTCATCAAAACCATCATCTTAGGAACTAACACCATATTCAACTTTATAGTCCAAACATAAAGTCTTGGTTCAATAGTAACAATTATCAATAGCCGAACCGCTCTTGCTGGAGATTTTGACTTTGACTTGACCGTTATGTTAACCTCGTATAAATGAGGAAAAAAAATCATATCTTCAATAGTATTTCACTTAAAATGCTTCCACTAGACCTAACTATAGTCGTTCAATGAATGCCATGCCACGGTTTAACTATAGTCAAAGTAGAGCTTCTACATTGAAGATCAACATTATTCTCAAGTCAATAGAACTATGTAAATTAGTCACATCGATGTTTTATGTTTGACCTTAGTTAACCAATAGAAAACTATCGAGTGAATCATTCCATGGTTATCCAATAACTATCAGTACGTACTTCTTGGTGCCCCCAATAGCCATGGGTAATACACTACCCAATATTTAAAGAGCGTTATGTATTCTAATCTCAATGGATATATCGATATCCAGTCTCGATACATCTTGACTTGGAATATTTAAAATGGTATATTTATTTTCATTATGATAAATTACTCATGGTTGCAAACTTTTTAACTATTATTATAAAACATACAATTTATGGATTTTCTATTAGATGTACATTAAATTAAATTAATTAGTTAATACATAACACATTATGTCAAGTATATAATAGAAAGAGAATAACTTTTATTTTGAACAAGATTGATCATCGAGTTAGATATACGTAAAAAATAACATAATTGCCTCTAAGGTACACCCTTAACTCATCAATACAAACCATCCCAGGTTGGACCCATGTTAACTAGACCAAAGAAGATTCATTTAAGAAGAAGATTGCTTATCTTAAAGGTTCAGTTCCAAAACTTTGTGTTGTAATATCGAGCTACTAGTTTCTAGTGGGCAGCAGCTTCCAAATCAGCTTCATCGCATTTCTCATCGATCATATCGAGGAACTTAAGCAAAAGCTCCTCATTTTTTTGAGATCATAATGGATCTTCCAATGAAATTCCACTTTTGGCTCAGTTAGAATCATGGCCTTGGATCCGTAGGCTAAAGAGAATGGAGTTTGACCAATCATGGATTTGTGGGTCATTCAATAAGCCTAAAGCATCAAAGGCAATTCATCGACCCACTTGCCTTTTGCTTTCATCAATCGATTTTTCAAAATGAACTTGACTATTTTATGCACTACTTCCACCTAACCATTTGCCTAAAAATGTGGTACCCTTGAAAATAATTTCCCTATCCAATATTTATTGCAAAAGTACTTGAATTCTACATTATCAAATTTTGTCCCATTGTTGGAGATGATTGTTTATGGGATCTCGAAATGACAGGTAATATTACTTACTACAAAATTGGTCGCCTTCTTAATGCTGATTATGGCAAGCGATACTGCTTCAACACATTTTGTGAAATAGTCAACTGCAATAATGACGTATTTTTCTCCATCTTTCGACATCGGTAGCACACTAGTAATATCAGTTCCTCTTACCGCAAATGGCCATGAGCTAACCATTTCTATAATCTCTGTTAGCAGAGAGCTCTAGGAATTTTCATGAATCTTTGGCATTAATCACACCTCCTGGTGTAATTTGCCACATCTCTATTGATAGTCGGCCGAAAATATCCATAGCGAAGAATCTTCTTCGAGTGCAATTGCTACAGGCTCCTTCATAGACATCCACAAGGATCCTTTTAGCTTCTTCATTGGTGACATACCGCAATAGGGCAACAGAGTACCCTCATCTATAAAATACTCCTTCCTGAGAAATAAATAGTGGAACCTTGCATGGGAGTTTTATTCGTTCGTTTCTTCCATCTTGAAGGGTTCCCTTCAATGGATATTCTTTAATTGGAGGCATCCATTATTATCTCTCACATTCAGTCTCTGAGGTCAAATTGGGATCCATTAATCGATGCTCAAAGCTAATAATAGCTCCAGTGGAACTAAATCCATGAGTTGTACATCCCCAAAATTAGTAAGCTTGGCTAGTGAATCGGCTTTGGTTTTATCCTCTTTAAGGATCCATGTTATCATGTAATATTCAAAGTCATTGAGCAGGTCCAGAATCTTAATCAAATAGGCGGCTAGGCTCACTCCCTTGGCTTAGAATTCTTTCCTCACCTGGCAGACCACCAATTAATAGTCACTATATATATGTAAAGTTTGACCCTTATTATTTTGCTATCTTGAGTCCTGAGATCAGCGCTTCATACTCGATTTCATTGTTTGTTGCGAGGAACTCAATTTTAGGTCATAGAAGACTAATTTTTCCTTGGTGGTTATCAAAACCATTCCTCTTTGCTATTATCCCAAGTGGTGAACTCAGTAATGAAATCAGCCAAAGCTTAGCTTTAGATCGCTCTCCCAAGATGATACGATATTTAATATTGACTTAACTTGATGTTACATTTCAATAATCTCCCAGAAGTCTCAGGTTGATGTAGGACCTGTCTTAAGGGATGACCAGCTAGCATCTTAATTGGATGAGCATGGAAGCAGGAACAAAGTTTCCTCGATGCGATCAAAAGGCAACAGGCTAGCTTGTCCAACTTTGAATAATTTATTTCTAATTATGTCAATCGCTTGCTGGTATAATACACTGGCCTTTTAATTCTGGTCGCTTGATGTACAAGGACAAAACTTAAAGCATGTCATATACTGCCAAATAAATCTTCTCCCTCTAAAGGATTCAATGAGACAGATGGTCTTTCCAGAGAACCAACCAAGGCTTGAAAAACATCCATACATTCTTGCGTCCAGATAAAGTTTCTTTTCCCCAATTTAAGGACACTAAAGAACGGTATACATTTTTCTGTACCCTTTAAGATAGATCAACTCCTTGCGGCTACTTTTCCATTTGGACTATGTACCTCCTGTGTCACGCCCTATCTCTATACCCACGCTAGCCGAGAACACTACGGTGTAATGTTGTCAACTAGCACGGAGAATAAGGCTGTTGAGGAGCGACCATCCGTGTAATTGCTTTGCGCGAGCACCAATATGTCAGATAGTATAACATGCGTTTTTATTTCAAGAGGAAATCCGACATACCGATACAAACACAAAGCTACTACACAGTGGCTATAAATATCAGAAGAAATGATATAGAATAAGAGATATGACTAAACGTATAATAATCACAATGCCAAGCTGTGATAAATAACTAATTGAAAAATCAATAAGAGATTAATCAATATCGCAAAGATCTTCTCAAAGATAAAAAGGAATGTCATACTCCTAATTTCATTCACCAAGCCACAATAAATGACATATATATCAATGCCAATCGCAAAAGTTGGTGGAATATAAATTCCAGAAATCATCTCAAGAAATCCAGAAATCACAATAAAAGGATGCCAATCCCATAAACTGGACATTGACGCACCTAGAAATACACGCCCCGTGCACAGTCGAACATCGACGCACCTAGAAAGACACGCCCCATGCTCTAGCATCGACGCACCTAGAAAGATACGCCCCATGCATAAATAAACATCGATGCACCTAGAAAGATACATCCCATGCATAAATAAACGTCGATGCACCTAGAAAGATACACCCCATGTAATGTCTAACATCGACGCACCTAAAAAGATATGCCCCATGCATAGACGAACATCGACGCAACTAGAAAGATACGCCCCATGTCCCAACTTATTGAGCCGATTGCTCCACGAAGTAAACAAACATCGATGCACCTAAAAAAGTACAACCCATGCATGAAATAAACATTGACGTATCCAGAAAGATACGACCCATGCGATAAATGAGGTGAAGCTCAATAAAATGAGGTACAATCCTCCATACAGACAAAGAGACATCGCACATTTCTAGTCTAAACCACAAAGATGATCGTCACCGATCAATCGAGAAGTGTCAATTACACTAAGCTAGTAAATATATGAGTTTAGCTTCATGTCCCATAACCACTTGCTTAACTTAAATATTTACGAACAAACTGTAGATCTCCACTAGAAAATTGTCACAAGAGATTCAATCGAACAAGTCCAAGAATTAACCGACGAAGTAAATGCAAGCATTTCATACCACTTGTTTTACTAAGTCGTTTAATTAGATTTCTCATACGAGTGAGGTAAAGGCTTGTATATACTAATAGATTGGAAAACGGTTTAAGAAACGAGCTTTGTAACAAAATAGTGTTAAAATCATTTGAAGAAAGAGTTTTGATATTTACTATTAGTATTCAAAACCTTTATATTTTTAAAGTGACAAATCACAAAGAAGATTGTAGGAACAATCAATCACTAAAATTCACATACGAAGATGTGAATAAAAATCCAACGAAACCGATAAAGAATCCATCGAAATGGATATTCACAAATCCCTAAAAAGGAGTCATCAAAGTCGTAATAAATGATAACAACAAATAGGAAACAACAAGAATCGATTAAAGTTGGAAATTCAAGCAACTATGCGAAATAGGCAAAATTGCACCAGGTCGGTCGGCCGGCTACAGAGCTCGGTCGACCGGACCAAAAAACAGAAATGCTCGGGGAAGCAGGTCGGTCGGCCGAACCCTGTAGTCGGTCGACTGGACCATAAAAACAGAGAAGTGCTTATGCACTCTGGAAGCAGGTCGGTCAGCCGGCAACAGGGCTCGGTCGGCCGAACCTGTTCCCAGTCCCTTCCTAGCCCATCCAAATGAGATCCAACCTCGACCAAATTGCATTCTCTCGAGCAACGGCGCTAAGGGTTTATGCCAATCGACTACCCGGCCATAGAAGCTCTTTGGTTCATCACCAAAAACATGATCAAAACATCAAAGTTATGATTTTTAAAGAATTGAACCTAGAACTCTAAAAATTGGAATATTCACCAAATCAATCCAAACCAAAAGCAAATTCACACGAATAAGTGTTAGGAATTCATACCTAACAATCGAAGATAAATATAGACTAAGATGTGAGATAAAAATCTCACCTTTGAATCCAAATCAAGGAAGGAGAAGCTTTAAAAACAAGCTAAGATCAATTCCTCTTCAATAACAACTCAAGAAGCTTCAATCTAAGCTTAAAAGAGAAACATTTCCTAAATTAGGTTTAGGAATTTTCTGAAATCAAAGAGAGAATGAGTTGGAGAAGAAGAAGGAGATGCTTACTAATGGGTTCTCCTTGATTTTGGAGCAAGAACTTGAGCTAGCAAGAGGAACTAGGGCTTAGAGTTTTAATTTCCACTCTCTTCCACCATTGTTGCTAAAGCTGGAAGAGTTAGGAATTAGAAATGAAGTAATGAAGAGTTGGAGTGGGTTGGGACTGAGTTAAGTGGGGTTAATGGGCTTAGCCCAAACCAAAGCCCTAAATGAAAAAGTAGCAAAATTTCACTAACTCAAAACATATCAAAGTTTATACTCAAAAAGGTCGAAAACGTCATTTTGAACTCAATGGAGGTGGTCTCGAGTCTCAATTCGACTGTTTGCAAAAAGTAGCTTTTCGGACTAAAATCGGACGAACGATGAAATTTAAATAAAACATTTAAATATACAATCGATAAATATGCGGGTTGTTACAGACTCCCCTCCTTAAAGAAATTGCGTCCTCGCAATACTTAAGAAGAAAATAAGAAGTAACAACCATAGAAGCATATCAACACAAAAGAAAATTTGAAATAGGAAGTTCACCATAAGGAGCATGAAAGAGTAAGCCTGAACGGGATCGCTCGATGAATTCTCTGGATTCCCAAGAGTAATCCCTAGGATTTGAGAACCATTGAACTCTCACAAGAAGAACATCTTTATTCTGAAGGCGCTCAACCCCCGAAGCAATGATGCGAATGAGATGTTGCTCATAAATCAAATCTGGTGAAACTTCAATCCCCTCAATAACACCGGGCACAAGAATAAAAACTGGAATCCCTAAGGCATTTCCGTAGATAAAAGACGTGGAGAATGTCAAGAATAGCAAAAAATTGAGCTGGTGCAACGACGTAGTATAATAACAGTACGCCCGAGAAACTAGAAACTCAAATAATTTGGAATATCAGCATAGTACAAAAACGGTACGCCCAATGAAACAAAGCCCGAATAATTTCGGAACACCGACGTAGTACAAAAATGGTACGTCCAATGAACCGATAAACCGGAACAACGATGTAGTAAAATAATGGTACATCCATTGATCCAGATAAGACGGAACATCGATGTAGTATAATAACAATACATCCGATGAACCGAACACCATAAAAGAACATCAGACGCTAGTCCATAAAAGAGGTGAGATGAAACTCAATAAAACGAAGTACGTCAAAACGCCCGATAAACTTGGTAACGATCATAAGATACAAGGAATCTCGAGCCAACGAGGTTGACGCAAATTAAGTTCCTTATGAGAAATAGATATTTCAAAGATTTGTGATCGAGGTGGAGAACAAATTTCTCATCCAAATATGATGATGCCAAATTCCAAAAGTAAAAACAATAGCCGCGAGCACTAGATCATGAGCGGCATATCTAGTCTCGATAAGCTATAACGATTTAGAAGCACAAGTGATAGCACGTTCCCATTTGCAAGAGAGTGGCATCCAAACCAATACGATTAGTATTGGTACAAAAGATGAAGTCTCGGTTCCCCACGGGAATCACAAGAGTATCGAAAAGAAAGAATTTCTTTTAAATAATTCTTCTTTCCTGAAAAGTTAAAACTTTCAAATTACATTTTTACAAGTCAATATACACTGTCTGACTGTCTCATCAAAGCGTTTAGGAGATTCCTATCGATAACGTTGATCAAGCGCATCGACTAGAATTCTTAAAGCACTCAATGGGCAATACAATCAGAAAACCATCTTTTATATGATAAACATGTTTCTAAAAACTTTTAAGAATATTCTTTGTTTATTTTAAGAACAAAAATCAAATTGTACTTATAAATAAATCTTATGAAAAAGATTTTCAAAATTTTAAATTTCTATTTTCGTCCAAAATCAATAAATACAAGAATGGACTTATCGAGATATTCATAGAATACTCGATACCTAAAATGGATGAAATAAGCTGGACAAACTGAATGACATAATAATTCATTCATAGGAATTACAATGAGTGCAGAATGCGGTAAGTGGAATGCTAACTTCCGCAACTCGTAGCAAATGAAAACCGGTGGTAAGGTCAAACTGAAAAGACCTTAGCACCACACGAAAGATTACTTAGGTGATAATCCTAAGACAAGCTCAAAAATACCGGAAAATTTCTCAAACTACATGAATGAGAGAAATAACACTTTCATTATAAGTGGGCTTAAGGAATAAAATGATGCCATCAAGTTGGAGTCAAAATCATAAGAGAAAAAATAGAAATCTGCTTAATAGATTGAAAATGTCAAAGATGAATAGTCCACACGGGACAAAGGATATGGCCTCATAATAATTAAGCCAATCCTTACAAAAGTAAATTCCGAAACCTAAGTAAAAATCGGCTCGGACAGAAAAATCACATAAAATAATTTCGACATCAATAAAGAAAAATTGAGTGTTGCGGATCTACCATCCGGATTCACAATTCTCAAAGAAGTCATCAAGCCCAAAATGTTTAAAGAAAAAGAATCAACAAGTTCTTTTGATATAAAATAGTGAGATGGAACCCATATCGAAAAGAACACGAACAAGATAATCACAAAGCAAATGTCATCAAGGATTGAATGAGAAATACCTTGATCACGAGAAGTGTTACCAGGAGCTTGCACTACATTGAGCTTTCCCTCCTTTCTACTTTGAAGTATGGGACATGCAGTTATATGGTGCCCGAATTTTTTGAAATGGCGACAATAAAGAGGTTTCGGACAGTCCCTTGCATAGTGGTCCGTAGAACCACAATTGTAGCATTGCCCACGACTAGAGGCAGGAACTTTTGCTACCGAGGTTTCTTGCCTCCCTTTCTTGTTGGGAATGGGGCCTTTGAATTTAATAGGCCTTTTCATGTTGTTGTTGAAGTTCTGTTGGGCACGTACAACTTCAACATCACCTTCATTATCGGCCTCTTCAAGACGAAGAGCGATATCAATAAGCTGATCAAATGAAACCTCAAGTTTCAGGAGTAATGGATTCTTAAGATTCTTATTCAAGCCATAGACAAATCTCTGATTTTTCTTCATCGAGGTATTAATGTGCTCAACCCCGTATTTGGACAGAGATTCGAAAGATGCGACATAGTCTGTCACAGAAGATTCACATTGAACAAGGTCAATAAAACGCCGGGCGAAAGTTACTTTTTCGGCTTCCGGCACAAATTTCAATTCGAACCTTCCCCGGAATTGCTCCCAAGTGAGATCCGCTTCAATGATTTTAGAAATTAAAAGCTCATACCAATCTAATGCTCTTTCTTGGAGCATGCTAGAAGCCACTTGGACTCGATGTAGATCAATAAGGTTCATGCGAGAAAAGATGCGATCGCATGATTTGAGCCAAGCTTGAATTTCAATAACACTCTCGGATCCCTTGAATGGCCTTCCACCCAAATCGGTGTAGTCTCTGCACAAGTGTGCAAAACCGGATCTAGGATGAGTAGGCTCTGGATTGGGTCCAGCTGCTCGAGAGTTCTTAACAAGATCTAAAATCTGCTGGGCAGACATAAATACTCCATCCTGGGGAGTAGCACTAGATTGACCGGCACTGGGACGACCTGGTCTAACCATTTCTCTTCTTTAGAAAGAAAGAAAGAAGAGGAAAAAGTTATCCTCAAAATAAATTTCAATCAAACTTGATTGATAAAACAAGGAATCATAAAGAAAATAGGATGAATCGGTACGAAGACCCGAATTAAATCCTAAAGCACGACTCCTAAGATGGACTTAGGATGATGATCTTTGTTAAATTATTCTACACTGTTCCGAAGTTTGGCTCTGATACCAAGCTGTGACGCCCCACCTCTATACCCACGCTAGCCAAGAACACTACGGTGTAATGTTGTCAACTAGCACGGAGAATAAGGCTGTTGAGGAGCAACCATCCGTGTAGTTGCTTTGCACGAGCACGATATGTCAGATAGTATAACATGCGTTTTTATTTCAAGAGAAAATCCGACATACCGATAAAAACACAAAGCTACTACACAGTGGCTATAAATATCAGAAGAAATGATATTGAATAAGAGATATGACTAAACGTATAATAATCACAATGCCAAGCTGTGATAAATAACTAATTGAAAAATCAATAAGAGATTAATCAATATCGCAAAGATCTTCTCAAAGATAAAAAGGAATGTCATACTCCTAATTTCATTCACCAAGCCACAATAAATGACATATATATATATATATATATATATATATATATATATATATATATCAATGCCAATCGCAAAAGTTGGTGGAACATAAATTTCAGAAATCATCTCAAGAAATCCAGAAATCACAATAAAAGGTTGGCCAATCCCATAAACTGGACATCGAGGCACCTAGAAAGACACGCCCTGTGCACAGTCGAACATCGACGCACCTAGAAAGACACGCCCCATGCTCTAGCATCGACGCACCTAGAAAGATACGCCCCATGCAAAAACAAACATCGATGCACCTAGAAAGATACATCCCATGCGTAAATAAACGTCGATGCACCTAGAAAGATACGCCCCATGCAAAAACAAACATCGATGCACCTAGAAAGATACATCCCATGCGTAAATAAACGTCGATGCACCTAGAAAGATACACCCCATGTAATGTCTAACATCGACGCAACTAGAAAGATACGCCCCATGCATAGACGAACATCGACGCAACTAGAAAGATACGCCCCATGTCCTAACTTATTGAGCCGATTGCTCCACGAAGTAAACAAACATCTATGCACCTAAAAAAGTACAACCCATGCGTGAAATAAACATCGACGTATCCAGAAAGATACGACCCATGCGATAAATGAGGCGAAGCTCAATAAAATGAGGTACAATCCTCCATACAGACAAAGAGACATCGCACATTGCTAGTCTAAACCACAAAGATGATCGTCACCGATCAATCGAGAAGTGTCAATTACACTAAGCTAGTAAATATATAAGTTTAGCTTCATGTCCCATAACCACTTGCTTAACTTAAATATTTACGAACAAACTGTAGATCTCCACTAGAAAAATGTCACAAGAGATTCAATCGAACAAGTCGAAGAATTAACCGACGAAGTAAACGCAAGCGTTTCATACCACTTGTTTTACTAAGTCGTTTAATTAGATTTCTTATACGAGTGAGGTAAAGGCTTGTATATACTAATAGATTGGAAAACGGTTTAAGAAACGAGCTTTGTAACAAAATAGTGTTAAAATCATTTGAAGAAAGAGTTTTGATATTTACTATTAGTATTCGAAACCTTTATATTTTTAAAGTGACAAATCACAAAGAAGATTGTAGGAATAATCAATCACTAAAATTCACATACGAAGATGTGAATAAAAATCCAACGAAACCGATAAAGAATCCATCGAAATGGATATTCACAAATCCCTAAAAAGGAGTCATCAAAGTCATAATAAATGATAACAACAAATAGGAAACAACACGAATCGATTAAAGTTGGAAATTCAAGCAACTAGGCGAAATAGGCAAAACTGCACCAGGTCGGTCGGTCGGCTACAAAGCTCGGTCGACCGGACCAAAAAACAGAAATGCTCGGGGAAGCAGGTCGGTCGGCCGAACCCTGTAGTCGGTCGACCGGACCATAAAAACAGAGAAGTGCTTATGCACTCTGGAAGCAGGTCGGTCAGCCGGCAACAGGGCTTGGTCGGCCGAACCTGTTCCCAGTCCCTTCCTAGCCCATCCAAATGAGGTCCAACCTCGACCAAATTGCATTCTCTCGAGCAACGGCGCTAAGGGTTTATGCGAATCGACTACCCGGCCATAGAAGCTCTTTGGTTCATCACCAAAAACATGATCAAAACATCAAAGTTATGATTTTTAAAGAATTGAACCCAAAACTCTAAAAATTGGAATAGTCACCAAATCAATCCAAAGCAAAAGCAAATGCACACGAATAAGTGTTAGGAATTCATACCTAACAGTCGAAGATAAATATAGACTAAGATGTGCGATAAAAATCTCACCTTTGAACCCAAATCAAGGAAGGAGAAGCTTTAAAAACAAGCTAAGATCAATTCCTCTTCAATAACAACTCAAGAAGCTTCAATCTAAGCTTAAAAGGGAAACATTTCCTAAATTTGGTTTAGGAATTTTCTGAAATCAAAGAGAGAATGAGTTGGAGAAGAAGAAGGAGATGATTACTAATGGGTTCTCCTTGATTTTGGAGCAAGAACTTGAGCTAGCAAGAGGAACTAGGGCTTGGAGTTTTAATTTCCACTCTCTTCCACCATTGTTGCTAAAGCTTGAAGAGTTAGGAATTAGAAATAAAGTAATGAAGAGTTGGAGTGGGTTGGGACTGAGTTAAGTGGGGTTAATGGGCTTAGTCCAAACCAAAGCCCTAAGTGAAAAAGTAGCAAAATTTCACTAACTCAGAACATATCAAAGTTTTTACTCAAAAAGGTCGCAAACGTCATTTTGAACTCAATGGGGGTGGTCTCGAGTCTCAATTCGACTGTTTGCAAAAAGTAGCTTTTCGGACTCAAATCTGACGAACGATGAAATATTTAAATAAAACATTTAAATATACAATCGATAAATATGCGGGTTGTTACATCCTGTATTGTCTTTGGGGCTTTACATTTCTTAAGGCTTCAATCTTTTTGGGATTGGCCTCAATTCTCCTCGAATTACAATAAAACCCAAGAACTTCTCTGATGCAACTTCGGATGGGAAATTCAATAGGTTGAGGTTTATTCCATATCTTTAGAGCATCCAAAACACATTTTGGCAGATCTTCCAAACTATTCATCGATCATCGTGACTTTACTAGCATATCGTCCATGTAGGCTTCCATCGAATGTCTGATCTAATCTATGAACATGGAATTTACCCATCTATGGTAGATGGTTTTGCATTCTTCAGACCACAAGGTAACTATACAATCTTAGATCAGTTATGAAGCTGATATGTTCATAGTAGGAGATGTACACTGATATTTGGTTATAACCGAAATAAATGTCCATGAGGGATAGCAGTTCATGGCTGGCTATTGAATCCACCGATCGGTCGATCTTTGGTAGTGGGAAACTATTCTTTGGACATGCGTTATTCAAGACTGAATAGTCGATGCATATCCTCCACTTCCAATTAGACATCCTGACTTGGACTGGATTGCATACACATTCAAGGTATAGAGCATCGCGGAAGAAGCCGTTAGCTTTTAGCTTATCCACCTCTTCTTTCAGCATGACGGATTGCTCCTGACTCATGCCATGTCACTTCTATTTCATAAGAAGATATCTGGGATTCACATTCAATGCGTGGCATGCTATCTTTAGCGATATTCCATACATGTCTAAATGTGTCTAGGGAAACACATTCATCACCCAAAAAACCTTATCAATTCCTTCTTCATCTTCATACTGAGTTGAGATCTGATTTTCAGGACCCGAGTAGGATCATCCTAACTGATCAGGATATTGATCGTCAATTTGGCTGGGGCAACCCTTACATCCTCTGGTTCTTTCCTTGGATCTATAGCATTGTGAAATCTGCTACACCGACTAAGCAAGGGCTTAGTGATGGTTTTTATGCATCAATCGATTTGATGCAAAGAGTCTTTTCAACGTCCTCTCCTTTATCATACTGCTTTGCGTCTCTCAGCTCTATGACGTAGCTTTCTCATCCTATATTCTGATCACCTTAAATAAACTTCAATTTTCCTAGAGGAATTCATTGTTAGGCACCATAGAGCAAGGGCCATCTAAATGTAGCAAGGGCTAGTCGACCCAAAAAGGGTTTGTATGCAAACAAAATTTCCATCACCACAAAGGTCACAACCCGAACTCTCTTACGGTCACCTTTACCTTACACCACCAATAAATACATACATCCCACACGTTTTATAGCCTCTCTAGTAAATCCCTAGATTCATGATTTATAAGGCTTTAGATCCTAAACATCTATTATTGTCCAGTCATAAGCTTTCTTAAACAGTATATTCATAGAACTTCCACAATCATTAAGAACTTTCCTCATAGTTTTTATCTCGATCATTGTCGTTATCACTAAGGGATCAAGTGTAGGCGCTTCGATCCTATCCATACCATTATTTTTGTACACAATGCCATCTTTCATGGTCTTTTATTACATCACTGGAACTACGCCTTTGAAGGCAAAGAAACTCTCATGCACAACGAAATTTTCATCTCGTGCCAACTCTTCTCAACTGGATGAGGCCCACTAGTTATTGTGTTGATAACAAATCTTTTCCCAAGCTGTCTAGGCTCGTTACCAGAAGGCCCAGCTTGGTCGCATTGGAGCAACTACACCTGGGATTGAGCACTTACTTGCCTGCCATTCTGCGGGGCTTTCCTATACCGCTATTGTTTTTTTGGATCAGGTTTTCAATCGCGTCTCACAAATGTCTACATTCATTCTATTATGGGTCTTGTGAAAGCGGTAATACTTTCCAGATCTTTTCTCTTGCTCAGTCAACTCCTCGAAGCTGGCTTCTTATAATGCTTAGTACACTGCGACGTAAGGTATATGTTCTCAACTGTATTATTCAATGGTCTATAATCGTTGTACTCAAAAGCCTTGGACGCTTATTGAAATCCTGCCTTCTATCTCCATTACCTTGGTTATTTCTTTTCTGATTATTATATTTATTTCCCACATTAACAGAGATATTCCTAAAAACTTCGCTGGATTTCTTCACAGCCACTTTACTTTGAGTCACTTCAGCCAATTACCTACCATCGGCTTTCTCGAGGACCGTACTTGCCTCTTCCAAGTTCAAGTATTGAGTTGCCTCTCTGGAAAAATGGTTGGCCATGGTTTCATTTTTAGCCATTTACCTAAATCCATGTCGAGATGTATTTCTCTAATAAAAGCTATCAAAATAATGTCCCCCTTGGCATTGCTTACCTTCGCTACAGCCTTGTTAAATCTATCCCAAAAGTTCTTTAATGATTCTCCAAAAGAAGTGCGATGTAGTATAGTGGTGGAGAAGGGAAAACTGTATAGAGAGATATGGGGGAAATAGCCATTGGAGTAGGGTATGTGCTGACCTATGTCGCTCTAAATGAGATATAGTTTGCCTTGTGTGGCTTGTTCAGTTATTGAACAAGTTACACATGAATGATCCGTCATTGAATAACCCAATATTGGTTATGCTCAAACTATGAGTGAGGAGCATCAACAAGGTAGAACTTTTTTATATTATAGGAGAACAATATGAATTAATAAATGATTAGGATCTAAATGTTGTGTTCTTAGTCTCGTATACAAGTCAATAATGATAAATTCGATTCATATTTTGGTTTCTTAATTAGTTTGAACACATATGCTTGAAATTTTATGAAACTATTAATAATTTCCATTGGAGTTTAAAATTAGTTCTTAATAGTTAATATTTAGGCACCAGATAAAAGTGACAATCTTATTTCATAGGTTCCATACATCTCTTTATCCGGTAAGCATTTAGTTGTACATCATGTATTTAAGTTATATCATCAAAACTGCAACAATATTTTATAACTTAATGTTAGTAAATTCTTTGCAAGTTGTATTGACCACGTCTGATTTCCTGCCCAAGTCCAGAAGCAGAACTGATCTTTCATTGCATTTAGGCTGAAATGATAAAAGCTACAAAATCTAATATTTTTGTAACTACAGCACCAAAATAAACGACCTAACAATCTAACATAGAGTAGGAAAATAAAAAGAACGTTAAAACCTTTCATCCCTATATTATATTTACTTATCCTAACTATTACACCCATTCAATAGTGGAAAAACCGCACATTTGATCATGTAGTTATAAAATAATTATTGCAACTTTTCAATAATTTTTGTTAAATGCATAACTTCAGTAGATAACTTGTCTCAATGAAAACTTTCAAACAATTTTTTGGGTACAAAATTATTTGCATTATTAGAAACAAAATTATTTATATTAAAGAAAAGATACAGTAGAGAACAATTAATACTTAAAATATATACTTCAACATTAGAACTATGCTTTCAACCACATGTTTCTATTCAAATATTGGTTGTTTTTTACCTTATCACTTCATATTATTAATTGCATATAGATATTTGGTTGAAAATGGAGGATTAAAGTTGGAGACTTAAATACACATGTACTCAAATTTTCCATTGCCTTAGAACTTGAAGAGATACAAAGTAGTTGAATGCTAAGCATTTGAATTGTTTTAGTTGAAAAGCATAAGCCAGAACCTGAGTTACGAGCATTTGAATCAAGCATCATAATATGCAATAAGTAACAAAGTAGATTCCAAAACTTTAGTGCTAAAATTTTGAATTATTCGGTTGAAAAGGTTTGCTATATACTTGCATAACCTATGTCATGCCACATAACATTTTGGAATAAAAGCTACGATACATCCCTTCAAATATTCTAAAACTCTCATCTCACTTTCAAACTCTAATCTTTCCCTTTAAGTTTACATCACCACGTCAATCTTATTAAAACATGCAACCAATTTCTTGTCTTTAAATTATGTTATACGAAGAACTATATTCTTTCTTCTACCCCTTTCTCATTCAACATCTAATTAGTAACTTGCTTATGAGTATCCAAAATATTAACATATTTACATTAAAGTAGAAAAAAATAACTGAACTAGGGTAGCGACTAAAGATAGGTGTATTGGCTAGGGAGAAATATGAAATTTGGTTACATAATCATTTGTGTTATACATGAGGCAGAGCTGGAAGTAATTACATATACGACCAAGAAAATTTTCCTTCTTTAACCTTTGATGACCAAAAGTATACAGAAATTTGCCATTATCCGATCATATATCAAACAAAAAACATTTTATAGTAGAAAAATAAAACAATAATCTGCTGACTTCATGCGTAAATTTCATCATTGAGATTGTAAACTTTTAAAAAATTTGATTTACAAGATGCACAAAGTTATTTTGAAAATAACACAACATTTTCTCAAAAGAAACATGAAAAATATGTATTATACTAAACAAATAAAAGAGCTAGCTTTACATTCTAATTTTATGAAACCAAGAGCATCAAGCTACTAGTTATGACTAACTAGAAGCAGTCATACACGGTCTTGAAATGTTAGAACACCTTTATTTCTCCATAGATGTCATTTTCCCTTCATTTTTGGTCATGATTTTCACAAATTTCATTTTTTGAGGATCTTCCTAAAATATAATGATGTAGAGACCCCACACTACTTTCCATATTAGCACCATATCAACTATTGGTCTCTTTGAATAGACTTATATAAGCTTTTTTTTTTACTTTTTGAAAGTCAAAGTCAATTCATTTTGGTTTTCAAAAAAGCAAAAAACTGTTAGATTTTGTTGATATATTATTTCCATATTAAAAAAAATTTAGAAGTTATTTGAGTCAATATGAATTTTGACTCAAATTTATTGCCTCTTTTAATGTATTAAAGAAGGCAAAAAAGTATCTAAATGAGAACGAGTTATTTTGAGAGATTGAAGTAATCAATCAATTCTCTAATCAGTCGATTAAAGAAGGCATTTTATCAGACACTTGCAAATTGGAGGAAATTGAAAAATCAAATAGAAAACATTTTCCATATGAATAGAGAATGATGAGACATTGATTTTGATGCAGCACTCACCTTAGGTCGCGTACGACCTAGCGCCAAGGTCGCTGAAGAAGTGAATCGCGAGCAGAGCAGCTCCTTAGGTCGCGCGCGAGGAGCTTCAACAGATCGCGAACGATCTTCGCTCCACCTCCATTTTAAATCGCGAGCAAGCCCTAGATCGCTCCTCCTTTTAGATCACAGACGAACTAGCCTAGGTCGCGAACGAATCTCGAAGAGGAAGATCGGTTCTTATGTCGCAAGGAAGAAGAAGAAGGTCGCGAGGAAGAAGTATGTCGCGGCAAAATTTTAGGTCACTGATTGCTTCCAGCCTAGGTCGCGAACATTTATTATGTCGAGAACGACATTCCAGTAGGTCGCGAAGCTCCAGTTAGGTCGTTGTCGTGCTTCTCCTTAAGTCGCTGATTGTTTTGTTTAGGTCGTTGATTTTAGGTCGCGTGAGTTGTACTTTAGGTCATTGTGTTGTAAATATGTTATGTCATGTGCTGTAACGTGTGAAGTTGGTGTTGTGTTGTCTTTGTTAGGTCATTAACGACCTATGTAAGGTCGTAGGTCACGGTTGTTAGGTGACCACCTGCAGGTCGTGAGTACTGTGCTGTGATGTGTAGTCTATAAATAGACGTGTTGAGCCATTTGTAGTGGTGGTTGAATTTTGAATAAAATTTGGTTTGTTCTTTTTGCCTCCATTTAAATTGGTAGTTGAGTGTTATCTCCTATTTCCACTTTTGGTATTCGAGTGCGCTCGAATCAACGATTGTTGAAGCCAATTCACGGAATCAAGTGTGCTTGATCAACGTTCAAAGAATTGAAGATCTTCTCTCACGGTATCGTGCGCGATCAACGTGTCGAAGATTGCTAAAGTCCGGTATCTTCGTGATCAACGGATTTGGGCCTTACAGTATTCTTAAATTCATCGATTTATCAACGATTTACCGATTATTTCCGCTAATCGTGTGAGACCCTGGACGGATTCGATTTACATCGTCGAATTCGCTTCCTACGCTGCGTCAATTTGGTATCAGAGCTTGATCGCAAGAAGTTTGCATCATTTGGAGAATTGGGTTTCGAGAATTTGTAGTTTGGAATTAGATTTGCAATTGTTGAGAAGTTTGGTGTTCATCGTGTTCATCATGAAGTTGCAACAGATTGGGAGTTTCGATTCATATCATTTGGATCAAAGATCGGAAAGTGTTTGAATTTTTTTTTTGAATTTGTTTGAAGTTTAATCATGCCACCGAGGCAACTCAATGTCATCGCAATAATAATGCTTTATATGGAAGAGAAGAGGCCGATGAAATGGAGCAACAAATCAACGAGAGTTTCACTGAGAAGTTGAATGAAGGGATTGGTCAATTAGAGAGAATGATGATTGAAATGAATCAAAGTAGAAGAAGGGTTTCACCTGAATCGAGTCATGGTGGAAACAGAGTTTCACCACAGTCAGATCGGGAGAGAAGAGGAGATCATGATCGTAGGAATGTTGACGATCGTGAAAGGAATGTTGATGAACGAAATCGGAGAGATGTGGATTATCGTGATCAAAGGAATGTAGATCGAAGAAATGGTGGTGGTAGAGATGTTAGTGGTCATGATCGACAACAATATGCATCAGATTTTGATGAGGAGTTTGATGATAGTAGTGTTCATAGTCGAAATCGAAGCCAAGGAAGAAATCATTCAGAGTATGATCACAAATGGGAGTCCGGAATGAAAATTGAAATTCCAAAATTTAAGGGTGGTATGTAGCAGAAGAATTTCTAGATTGGTTATCTAATGCTGAAGAGATCTTTGATTTCAAGGAGGTTCCGGAAGATCGTTGAGTGAAGTTGATTGCTACTCGTTTGAGAGGGAGAGCAATGGCATGGCAGCAGCAGACAAAACTTACACGAGAATGGATGGGAAAGTCAAAGGTTGTTTCATGGGAGAAGATGAAGAAGTTAATGAAAGCTACTTTCTTATCTTACAATTATCAATCTCTTATGTATCAACGCTTACAAAATCTAAGGCAGGGAACAAAGAATGCTAATGATTATGCTGATGAGTTTTATCAACTGATTGCTCGAAATGACATCATGGAGACGGAAGAACAGTTGACCGCTAGATTTATTGGGGGTTGAGGATCCAGATCCAGGACATGGTAAACATGTTTGACCCTAGATCTGTGGCCGAAGCGCACCAGAAAGCGTTGGCTTGGGAGAAGCAGGGAAGACGAGGAGGTGGCGTGTTTACAAATTCCAACAATCAAGTGAAGGGATCTAGTAGCAATGCTAACATTTCCAAGGATGTCAGTAAACCGGTTGGTAGTGAAGTTTGTAAGACCAAGGTCAATAGTAGTATCAAATGCTTTAATTGTCAAGAGTTTGGCCACAAGAGCAATGAATGTCTAAAGCTGAAGAAGCGGGCAATAATTGCTGAGGTTGAAGATGAGGATGAGGATGCAGATGCAGAATGTTATAATTCATTACCGGTTGAGGAGGAAGAGGAATTGTCGGGAGATGAGAGTTGTAATTTGATGATGAGGAGGTCGTGTTTGACACCAAAGCAAGAGGATGATTCAAGTTGGTTGAGGAGTAATATTTTTCATTCGACGTGCACTATTCTGGGGAAGGTTTGCAAATTTCTCATCGATGCGGGAAGCTGTGATAACATTATTTCTACAGAGGCTGTGAAGAAATTGGCATTGAAACCAGAGAAGCATCCCAAACCTTACAAGTTAGCCTGGTTGAGGAAAGGTGGGGAAGTGAAGGTTGATAGAAGAGCTTGTGTGAATTTTTCGATTGGGAAGAGATATAAAGATGAGATTTGGTGCGATGTTGTGGAAATGGATGTATGTCATCTGTTGTTGGGAAGACCGTGGCAGTATGATAGGGCTGTGCAACATGACGGACGTACCAATAGCTACAGTTTCATGTTTGAAGGCACAAAAATCACTTTAGTTCCTAAGAAACGACAATAAGAAGAAAAAAAGTTGGAGGAGATTGAAGAATTAAAGACTTTGTTGACTTTGAAGGAGTTTATTGGAGAAGTAGAGGAGAGTCCCGAGGTGTTTTTGTTGATTGAACGTGAGAGTAGTGAAGTGGTGGAAGTTCCTGAAGAAGTAAAGCCAATGCTGGAAGAATTTGAAGATGTATTCCCTGAAGAGCTGCCAAAAGAATTGCCACCGTTGAGAGACATACAACATCAAATTGATCTAGTGCCAGGTGCTGTTTTACCGCATAGGCCACATTGTTGTATGAGTCCGAAAGAACACGAGGAGTTGAGAAGACAAGTGGAAGAGTTGTTAGAACAAGGGCGTGTTCAGGAGAGCTTGAGTCCATGTGCTGTGCCAGCCTTATTGGTACCGAAGAAGGATGGGACTTGGCGGATGTGTATGGACAGTCGGGCTCTAAACAAGATCACTGTGAGATACAGATTTCCTATGCTGAGGTTCGATGATTTAATTGATCAGTTGAGTGGGACTGTTGTGTTTTTAAAGATTGACTTGAAGAGTGGATACCATCAAATTCGTATTAGACCGGGTGATGAGTGGAAGACTGCTTTTAAAACTAGGGAAGAACTATACGAATGGTTGGTTATGCCGTTTGGCTTGTCTAATGCTCCTAGCACTTTCATGAGAGTGATGAACCAGATTTTCAGACCATTCATTGAGAAGTTCGTAGTAGTTTACTTTGACGATATCTTGATATATAGTGGGAGTATGGAAGAGCATGTCCAACATTTGCGAGAAGTGCTATTAATTCTACGACAGGAGCAATTCTATGCAGCAACGAAGAAGTGCGTGTTCATGATGCACAGTGTTTTGTTTCTGGGATATGTTCTGTTGAAGGAAGGTATTCAAGTGGATGAAAGCAAAGTGGAATCCGTCAGGAGTTGGCCACAACCCAAGACAATTACTGAAGTGAGGAGCTTTCATGGGTTGGTATCTTTTTATCGAAGATTCATTACACATTTTAGCAGTGTGATGGCACCTGTAACCGATTGCATGAAAGGAAAGAAGTTTGAGTGGTCAGAGGAAGCAGGGGTTGCTTTTGAGAAGATCAAAACACTGTTGACGACAGCACCAATTCTAGTAATGCCGGATTTTCAGTTGTTGTTTGAGTTACATACTGATGCTTCGAAGGTTGGGATTGGTGGAGTATTGAGTCAGAATGGAAGAACAGTTGCTTATTTCAGTGAGAAATTGTCTGGAGCCAAGTTGAGATATAGCACTTATGACGTGGAATTTTACGCGATTATTCAAGCTATGAAGCACTGGAGACATTATCTATTTCAGAAGGAGTTTGTTCTTTATACGGATCATGAAGCTTTGAAACATTTGCAAGGGCAGGACAACTCGACACGCTTCATGGATCGCGTATCTGCAGCAGTTTACTTTTGTTGTAAAGCACAAATCAGGGTTGATGAATCGTGTAGCTGATGCCTTGAGCAGGAGAAATCATCTGTTGACGACGATGAAGGTTGAAGTGACAGGATTTGAACTATTGCCAGAGTTGTTTGAGGAGGATCCTTACTTTACGAAGATTGTTGAGAAAAATCAAGGATGGGAGTACTGATGAGTTTGTGTTGGTGGATGGATTTTTATTCAAGGGGAATCAATTGTGCATACCAGAAGGAAGCTTGCGAATGAAGATTGTAAAAGAATTGCATGAAGAAGGACATGTTGGACGGGATCACACATTGTAGTTGATTTCTTAGTCTTATTATTGGCCCTCGATGAGGCGGAAAGTTGAAAAGTTTGTGCATAGATGTCATGTTTGTCAAGTTTCGAAAGGGATAGCTACAAATGCGGGATTGTATATACCTTTACCAGTTCCTATAAAACCGTGGGTAGATGCAAGTATGGATTTCGTGTTGGGCTTGCCGAGGACTCAACGGGGAAATAACTCTATATATGTTGTGGTGGACCGGCTTTCGAAGATGGCACATTTCAGAGCCTGTAAGAAGACAGCCGATGCCGTCCGAGTTGCACAGTTGTTCTTTAAAGAGATCTATCGTTTACATGGTTTACCAGAATCTATAGTTTCAGACAGGGATACCAGATTTCTGAGTCATTTTTGGCTAAGTTTGTGGAAGATGGGTGGGAACGAAGTTGAATTTTAGTAGCGCCTATCATCCGCAAACAGATGGGAAAACGGAGGTGGTGAATAGATCGTTGGAAAATTTGCTGAGATGTCTTGTGAAAGATAATTTGAAGAGCTGGGATATGAAGTTATGACAAGCGGAATTTGCGCATAATCATGCTGCTAATCGTAGTACGGGTTTCAGTCCATTTCAGATTGTATATCAAGCTTGCCGAAGGGGCCGTTGGATTTAACGATAGTGCCACAACCGAAGGGGATAGTTAAGCGGGCTACTGATTTCATTGATGGGTTGACAGAATGTCATAGAATCGTTCAGGAACGATTGGAGAAGATGAATGAGAAGTGTAAACGATCTGCAGATCTGAAGCGAAGAAGTGCTGAATTTAATGAAGGAGATTTAGTATATGCTGTACTAACGAAGGATCGTTTTCCAGTGGAAGCATACAATAAACCTAAAGCTCGAAAGATTGTTCTTGTAAAGATTGTGAAATGGATCAATGAAAATGCTTATAGGTTGAAGCTTCCAGAGGGTGTGTACACTTCTGACGTATTTAATGTTAAACATCTTACACCTTATTATGGAGATGTACTACCCCATGGGGAAGAACTTTTAAATTCGAGAACTAATTCTTTTCAACCAGGGGAGGATGATGCAGCACTCACCTTAGGTCGCGTATGACCTAGCGCCAAGGTCGCTGAAGAAGTGAATCGCGAGCAGAGCAGCTCCTTAGGTCGCGCGAGAGAAGCTTCAACAGATTGCGAACGTTCTTCGCTCCACCTCCATTTTAAATCGCGAGCAAGCCCTAGATTGCTCCTCCTTTTAGATCGCGGATGAACTACCTAAGGTCGCGAACGAATCTCGAAGAGGAAGATCGGTTCTTATGTCGCAAGGAAGAAGAAGAAGGTCGCGAGGAAGAAGTATGTCGCGGCCAAATTCTAGGTCATTGATTGCTTCCAGCCTAGGTCGCGAACATTTCTTATGTCGAGAACGATATTCCAGTAGGTCGTGAAGCTCCAGTTTGGTCGCTGCCGTGCTTCTCCTTAATTCGCTGATTGTTTTGTTTAGGTCGTTGATTTTAGGTCGCGTGAGTTGTACTTTAGGTCATTGTGTTGTAAATATGTTATGTCCTGTGTTGTAACGCATGAAGTTGGCGTTGTGCTGTCTTTGTTAGGTCGTTAACGACCTATGTAAGGTCGTAGGTCGCGGTTGTTAGGTCGACCGCTTGCACGTCGTGAGTACTATGCTGTGATGTGTAGTCTATAAATAGACGTGTTGAGTCATTTGTAGTGGTGGTTGAATTTTGAATAAAATTTGGTTTGTGCTTTGTGCCTCTATTTAAATTGGTAGTTGAGTGTTATCTCCTTTCTCCACTTTCGGTATTCGAGTGCGCTCGAATCAACGATTGTTGAAGCCAATTCACGGAATCAAGTGCGCTTGATCAACGTTCGAAGAATTAAAGATCTTCTCCTCACGATATCGTGCGCGATCAACGTGTCGAAGATTGCTAAAGTCCGGTATCTTTGTGATCAACGGATTTGGGCCTTACGGTATTCTTAAATTCATCGATTTATCAACGATTCACCGATTATTTTCGCTAATCGTGTGAGATCCTGGACGGATTCGATTTACATCGTCGAATTCGCTTCCTACGCTGCGTCAGATTTGTTACCATAAATTAATTACTTCAACCCTGCTTAACAGTCTTTGTATAAAGATAGTCATTCTTTATAGATTAACATCATCTTATTAAGTTGTATTTCTTCATATTCTTCTTCTTAACCTCCATTATCAATTTTGTAATTATTTTCTTGAAAAGTAATAAAATATCCTTTTTCAAAAGTGGATGCATACCGTCTAGCGGTAATGGAACCACTATAAATCTTGTATGTGATCTTCTTTTTTGTTCGTACATCCGTGTTCTGTGATTTCTTATTTTTGGGATATTAATTCTATGTCTGTTCTACCTCACCATCAACACGATCCTATTATTTTCGTTACATTTGGGATGTTAATCCGAAATTTCCCCAATAGTCTGGTATCAGATCTATTTGGTTGTTGAAGGAAGGTGTTAGGCAGTATGGTAGGAGATGAAGGTGATATAGTTAGGGGTATGCCCTATGAGAAAATTGTGTGATTTTTACATATATCTAGCTTGATAAACAATCCTTTTTGAAATAAAAAGTGTTTTCTTTCTATTATATACTTGATATAATATGTTATATTAATTAAATAATTAATTAATTGATTTAATTAAAAGTATATTTAATAGAAAATCCATAAATGGTATATTTTGTGATAATGTTTACAATATGTTGTAATCGTGATTTATTTATAATAGTAAAATAAACATACTATTTTGAATATTTCTAATTAAGACGCATCGATTAGATATTGATACATCTGTTGAGACTAGAGTATGTAATGCTCTCAAAGTGTTGGGTAGTATATTAATCATGGTTGCGGGGGGACACCAAGGGGTTACGCACTGACCAATATTGGATAGCTATGGAATGACCTATTCGATAGTTTTCTGTTGATTAATATAACTAGGTCAAACAAAAAATATCAATGTGATAATACTACATAATTTTCTTGACTTGAGAATACTATCGAGCTTCAATATGGAAACTCCACTCTGATTATGGTTATATCATGGCATGACGTCCATCGAACGACTATAGTTGGGTCAAGTGAAAGCATTAGAAATGAGACACTGTTCAAGAGAGAATTCATCTCCTCGGTTATATGGAGTTAGTATCGCCGTCGACTAAAGTCAACACAATATCAAAGTCACAGATCAGTGTAGTTCAGTTAATAATAATTGTTATTATTAAACCAAGGACTTTGTATTTGGACTATAAAGTTGAATATAGACAATATTGGAATTATAACCACTACCAAATTACATAAGTGCTAATCTGATATACTTTTAACGAAGAAAATTGGTGTAAATAATTATTACTACTGGGTAATGCTTAAATAAAGTAGAATTATA
Organism: Allium cepa; assembly: GCA_030765085.1. NCBI lineage: Eukaryota > Viridiplantae > Streptophyta > Magnoliopsida > Asparagales > Amaryllidaceae > Allium > Allium cepa. Next base: position 861,328,611 of record CM060940.1, read on the forward strand.
TTTTACTAAAGCTATGTAAGTGATAGATTTGACCATAATGTTAGACCACGTATAAAGTGATGTGTGAACATTAATATTCGAGTTGTTCGATATTAATGGCTAATTGAATTTACACCTAAGAGTCACACGACAGGAAAGTTGAATAATTCTATTACCGCTTGATTTGATTAATTATAATTGTAATAAATTATTTAATATTTATGAAATATTAATTATGAAATTTTATTTAATTTGTGTTGATCGATATTAAATAATGTGTATATAATAGTTATAAACACATGTACCAATATACGATATCGATGTATATTTGAATTAGATTTAATTACACTTCTATTTGATTGGACTTAAAGTGATTAGGAAGCCCAAAAAGGGCGCACACATGGTTGGCTATATGAGATGACTACCCTACACCATCGATGCTTATATAACTGAATAGTATGTTGCTGGAGCATCCGACAGATGTAGGACGATAGTCACGGGAAAGAAAAAGAAATAAAGATGATAAAAAGAAAAGAAGACAAGAGAATAGAAGAGAAAGAAAACATTATACAATCACATAACTTGTCGTATATCTCACAGCAGATCAGACAAACATAATAGTCATCACAAATATAAAACATGCGAGATAGTAATAACTACATAAACCACATAATCAAAGTACATAGGCGCATACAGTTAGTTATACAAAACAATAATAGAGTTTATAAAACTGATAAATAAACTCAACTAATAAACTGTCTCTAGTAATAATAAGTCAACGTTGTCGATGCCCCACAATGTTATAGTGGAATAAATAATAAAAAAACTCAAAAAATAAGTATGAAAAAGTGTCACCGTATGCTAGTCCATCTGTACAGCTCCAAGTGTTGTTTACACCTATTATCTAGTCTACTCATTTAAGAATACTCAAGATAATAAGAAGCAAAGCATAAAACCTCAAGTTAAATAATAGTCTGGTGTGAGTGATAAATAATCCCAAAACACTATAAAAGTTAGCACATAACACATGTTATATGCTACTCTATGATAGTCATCATGGGTGTATTATGCATCAAAGTACTAAGGGTGTCTAGATATCGCATCGGTAATATCTACATCGTGTAACATCCATAAGGGAATAAAAATAGTCAAAGCAAACATGGAATCCATCATCCTCACATTCACTCACTCAGTGTGTTGGATATATGATACTCATATGACCTCATCGCTCAGTCAAGGACTACTCAACATCATGGTCCCTCGGTACTCGAATCCATGCCACTCAGTAGGCCAGGAACTAGACTACCATTGCCATAGTCCAGGGTACGATGGATGTAAACATTGTGCAATCCAGGAGCTACTACCACCCCCAAGCGAGCATCCTCACATACCTCTATTTTACGAGCATACATCGAAACCTACGAATATCAACGATCCCTTTGCACATGTCATCCATAACAGATCTCATCTCGGAACTATTCTTACAACTCCCATCTGAAGTTTTCATGGTTCATAACTACTCTAGACAACCATCATAAGTCATAAACTGTATCATGCATCCCATTACCTTCCTTCGACGGTTCCTTCAATCCGACTCATTGTCGCCTACTCTACATCTCAAAGTATAGCTTTCCATCATCGAAACCATCACTTTCCATCATGGAATCATCATCGTTGAACCATGAAGTCATGGCCTCGAAACATCGCATCCTTGCTTTAGTGCCAAAACTGTTCGTTGAAGAGCCATAGCGTCGAAATCAAATATCGAATGAACCATCATATCATGCACCTCGACGCCTCTTCATTGTCCATATCAAAATTGGCCAAATCGATCATCATCAACAGTGTAGACATCGACCACTCCACAGTAGTCAATAATGACCACTTTTGTCATGTACTTAACTAAAAATTATTAAATGCAAAGCAAACGAAAACGTCCAGTCCAAAGCATGTATCCAAGTTCGTCGTCCTTCGTCTTTAAATTAGTCGGCACGCACCAATATTTCCCTACATATTTTTCCCATCCATTAGAGTTTATCATCATTTATGTGCTCAATTAATACACACTAACATTTATCACATCATTAGAGTTCCCATTGTGTATGCATTCGATCAATATGCACTAAACTTTATCAATGGGATTTTCTTATATCGCCTTCGAATGGCGTTTATAGTCAACTAACAAATAAGAAAACATGCAACCAATATGCATAGAAATGTCTATAATAGCATACGTACATCTATAATAACATGATACAACACATCCAAGCGATTAATGTCGGACAATGTAGGACTAATATCAAAAGAGCCTAAATCCAGCGATATCACCAAAATAGCGCGTCAATGGGAAAAATGTGATATTTAATTTAAAACCATTTTAAAAGACTTTTAATTATTTTGTAAAATAAGATATAGCTTTAAGTATTTTAGAAATCACATTTTAAAGTTAAAAACTATGAAGCCCGCAAATCCGTACCCTCTGAATCCGACAATAAACCACACATGTCCGAACCAGAGTGCACCGATTGCAGATAACCATGAGAAAGAAATTAGAGGGTGATAAGAAAGAGAGAAGAAAGAAGAAAATAAGAGAAGAAGAAGAGAGAAGCAAAGCCAAAACAATACAGAATCTCACATCGCAGCGGAATAACATATAATATAGATCAATAATCTTTTCAAAGAGAAACTGTAATATATATAATCAATATCTGAGTACACAATAAATAATCATCAGCTAGGACAATTATAATGACATGTCCTCAAAAATGTTGACAATCTACAACAACAACAATGCAAAGCAATGCAGCGGATAATAAACAGATACAGGTATACGAAATGAAGATCTCCAGCTCGCATGCTGAAGCTCCAAAAGCACCAAATCCAAACATGTAAATATACTCAGTCCGACCCGAGCATTGAAAGGGAAGAATGCCCGGATCAATCTGGTAAACCAGCATGATAAAACAAACTCAACAAAATTTATAAAGTTATCAAAAAATTTCCTTTCAAAACAAAAGGTATCTTGTAAGACACGTCCACACATAAATACGGACATGTTTTTATCTTATGATACCGAAAACATCTCATATCCAATCCGATTATCTTATAATAGTTTCTATTATGCAAATATAGATTGAATAGCTGAAATTATTACCATTGTTAAATTACAGCAATACTAGGCTCTACAGAACAACATGGCAGGCACGTAGTGGATTTTGGATTCCATACAAATGACTAGGCGAAGAGACTATATTCCCAACCCAACATAGTACACCTCTAGAGGGATGCACCTAAGGTCCAGATATTGAACTCCTAAACCAACAAAAGACCGGCCTACCCCTTTCTGGATAGTACCGAATATGTCATCACTCCGATCGTTACTGACCTTTAATTCATGGCCACGAGCATACACAACAATAATCAAATACGCGACGTCATAGCGTGTAAAGATATATCTAGAAAGAGATGACATCTCCTAATAGGAGCGACCCATTTTAGCCTTGCTGCTTCTATCCCTGTTTCAGTCATTTTTCGAGGAGTGAGGCCAAAGAGGTATCGATTACCTTTCACATATCACATATCACAAATCACATCACTTTGAATGCCACATTGTCATTTCCTTTGATTACGAATTGCCTTTCACAAAAAATTCAACCCTTGAGCTCGTACGTCTCAAGGAGGGTGTTAAGCTAAAAGAAGTCGCCTTCTCTGCCGTCACTGATGTACGATTGTAAAAACCAATGTACGTAATCTTGAAATGCAATGTCAGAGAAACATCCATACAAGTTGTCTAGGAACAGGACAAACCGAAGGCACTTTCCTACCACATCCTGTCGGAAAATCCCTAGGATTAGTAGCGAATAGTTCATGCACTGGATATTTCATAATGAAGAGACCACTGCTACTATATATTTATTAGGATTTTAACCCCAAACGATCAACAAGCAGCCCTCCACTACGAAAATCTTGAATATCAATATCATCGACCAACCTGCACAATCGTCGCATAAATGTTGGTCCGAAATGGTTTTCGGATAAACCTATCCTTGTCTCTTCGCACCAACAATGCAAAATAATTTCTCAACCTCACATCGAAACTAAGTCTCATAGACTTATCACGTCTCCAACTTTCAACTTGCTATCCTTTATGCCAAGAAGGAAGCTCGATAGATTGGAGTAATACTCCGCACTACACGAATCATCATCTTCAATACAAACGATAATCAAGCCTACACAGAAGGCTACGTACTAATTGTACGACTAAATAGTTCTCACAACAAGTTGAGGAACTAAAATGGCTAAATTCGATAGTCGGTTATCTAACTATCAAAGCAAACAACAAATATTTAGCACCATAAGCAATCACTTGGCCCTTTTAGTTAATATTTTATTAATTAAATCACTTGCTAAATATTCACTTCAAGTTATATTTAAAAAGATATAATTCCAAACCATTTCAATGCTTCAATATTGGAAAACATTTCCATGTACTTATTTAATAATAAGAATTCACAAATCTCTTTTATTTTCAAAATTTAGAAAATATCGCATATACTTAAATCACGATTAATTATATATTTATCGATAAGGAAACATTATATTAACATATTTATTCGGGTCAAGACGAATGTTGTGTAAAATATCGTACGAAAACCCAAAATTATTAGTATAGAGATTTGAAAATAAGATAAATATATAAATCTCATATACCATACAAAACATCTTCTTTCGAAAATCATTTACTATAACAACAGTGTTATAGTCCATCATTTCCTTATTCTCAAGAACGTTTATTTCAACAATGAATGTTAAAATCTATGTTTCAATATTTAAAACGTTTTACAACATCTCAAAACCATTTCACTCCATTTAAAAGATCACTTTCCAAAACATTCATTTAATTTAAAAAGATTATTCACTGTCCAAAATTGTGAATATACTTCATTTACCAAATTCAATACTTCTACATATTTATTAAAGGATAATTCACCATCCAAAATCGTAGGTATAATTCCTTTAATAAGCTTTCATATTTACTTATCAAATTCCACTGATTTCACATTTATAAAACAGTGTTTATAAATTCCGTTTCCATTATATAAAAAATTCAACTTCTAAAACCCCTTTATTTACCAATTATATATATATATCTCATTTACATGCCAAATTCCATTCATAAGTTAATTTACTTAATATTCTCTTATTTACAAAGTCATTCTTTTTATAACTTCATAACTCATAAATCTTATTCACTTATAAGATTTAATTATAACTTCATTTCAACACTTGTAAAACTCCTTTACAACTCCATCATTTGATTTATAAAAATTTAATTTTATAAATCTTATACATATCAACCATTCATAATAATTCAAAAATCTCAAACAACGATTTTACAAAATAGTTATCTCCATATTCCAAAAATAACATTTTGATTCCCTTAGACAAAAATCATAATTTTTATAACATAAAAATTATAACTTTTTTATTTAAAATAAATTCATTCCTTTCCTATTCAAAAATAAATAAAATGTACAAATTCAAAATCGCCTTGAAAATCCTTTTAAATTTGGAAGTTGTCACTTTAACATTTTTTTAAATTACCAAAAATAGGCCCAATGCTACAACAACACTAAATACATCAATCACCGCATCGAAAATATCATATATCACATGATAACATCATATATCAATATCTGTAAATAAAACCAATACTGGTGAGGAATCCAGTTGGATCCCTCTAACCTGTCGCCTACAACAAATATACATATAAGAATATGTGTACAATATTCGCTTCGAGGCAGATGTGCGTACAAAAGGTCATGCTCTCATACACGGGAACATATAGGGTCTCATCTGCTCCAATAGGCAGGAATATATCCAAATACCAATCAATATGTAAATAATATTGTCAGGACCCGATTCTTCGTCTTCCGAAAATTCAACATCGATACTCACTTTATCGACTGCCGAGCAATCGAACGACGGAAAACCGAACACTGAGGGTTTAAGAAAAAGAAAACGATAGAAGAAGAGGAAAAAGATAGAAAATAGAGAGGATAGAAAATAGAAAATTTTTAAAATAAAAGAAAACGAGAATAGAACGGAACAGAAAGGACAACAGAACAATATCAGAATCTCACAATTCGCAGCGGAACAACATATAATAATAAATGAATAATCTTTAAACAAAGAACTATATCAGTTATTACATTACATCACATTTCATTACATCATATCATGAGAGTGTACAACAACAACAACAACAACAACAAACAGTGCAGCGGAAAAGAAATACTATATACTAGTAATACGCCATGCCATCCAGCTTGCCTCCAGCAACTCCAGAATATCCAGAATATCCTGATAAACCTTACTCTTGACTGCCCGTGTGAAAATTGGTGGGCACCCAGAGTTTAGGAAGGAAAACAATAAACTCCAAGTCAGTCATGTGACTGGTGTGAGAACTCAAAACAGTTTATTTATCTTTAAAACCAAAACAGAGGAATTTTTTTAAAGTCAATTCGCAATGCTTTTAAAAATGAGACTACCATAAGGCCTCCCGCACACACACACAATGCAAACGCAGAATCGGAGGAGATTTCTCCTTATGATAGCCAAAGATGCTTGATACGCATTTAAAGAACATTTGATATTATTACTAGTGCATAGTATAGGAAAAATTTATTTCGAAAGTAGAATATAAATCTTAGCCAACATAGACATTCCGAACTATGCCTACTATAGCCATCATCCAAACAGTGGGGCGCCACCATAAGTGAATGATAGGTTCTACAACTAATACCGTACAAGATCGTATTGTTTCTTTGGATTTCCAACGAATGATCAGGCCAAGGAACTTCCCATTGCCACATGAGAATGCCTCTGGATGGACATCCCCGAGAACCAAACCGGATCTCTACCAACACAAGGCCGGGTTACCCCTAACTGAGTAACAACTGACCGAATATGCCATCCCCCGGTCCTTTGGGACCTTTCACCGAGCGCTCGCAATCAATTCACACAATCATAACAAAGTGTTTTCAACATGAGTAAGTATCTGGGCTCCATACCATGATACCACCCTTTTCCAGAAGGAAATGCACACATCCTAAAGGGCGCTACCCCTCATAACCTTGCTGCTTCTTTCCTGTTTTGACCATTCACGGGGTGTGAGGCTCAACGAAGTCACGTCCACAAAAACATACTTTATACAAAAGCCATGCTTTGGGTCAATAAATGATCATAGAAATGATCATAAAGATAGACGATCAAATAAACGATCCTATCACAAATAATCAACACAATGATCATTTTCAGCAACACTCAGCATGTCACATTACCAAATTGGGAATATATCGCTGATAACATTCAACTACATAACCTCTGAGCTCGTACGTCTCAGAGAAGGGTGTTAAGCTAAAAGAATAAATTCTCCGCCACCAACAGAAATATATTTGAAAGAAATCTGCTTTATATCTCAATTTGTAATGTCAGACATACAATCCATACAAGTCTGTTCCGGGCTCGAACAAAACCGAAGGCACTTCTTACGAAGCCCTTGCAATCCGGGTATTCACAATCCCGATCGAATTTCCCATCACTTAGGAGATCTCTATACCAGGAGCTACCCAGTGCAGAGACAATCGATAGGTCATCCTATCGCTTTCACAAATACTCGGTCTTCAACACCGGTCATCAATTGCAATTCATAACGACGTATCACATATTCGGAATGGGTTATACGACCCCATGGTCCTTTCCCGGTTAACCCGAATAGTGAGCGCTTATTCAAAAATAAGTGTGGCATTCAAATTCAAACAAATCACATCAATTACCCAATCAAAGGGAAATATTGATAGTCGGTTATTGAACTATCAATGGATATGCACACATCACCAGTTTCCAAATAATTTTCCAAATTATTTCTTTTCCAAAATATCTTTACAAGTTATATTATTTTCAATACTTCAAAAATAAATCAATATTTATTTTTAAACAAATTCCACTCTTTTATAAATTCCATAGTGAATTTATATTTCAAAATATCTATGAATATACGATTTCAATTATTCATTTCAATTTATCTTTAAAAAGATAGATTCTCAAAACGTTTCATTTCACATTGGAAAAACATTTCCATACTTACTTATTCATAAGTAATTCACAAATTTTATTTATTTTCAACACTTAGAAAATATTCAATATACTTAAATCAAGATTAAGTATATATTTCATTCTTTAAGGAAATCATTCTCTTAACATATTTATTTGGGCCAAAACGAATGTTGCGTAAAACATCGTCACGACAACCCAAAATCACTAGTATAGGGATTCGAAATTAAAATAGATATATAAATCCCAATACTATACAAAACATTTTCTTTCGGAAATCATTTACTATAACAACAGTGTTATAGTCCACTATTTCCTTTTATTTCTCGAAAACGTCTATTTCAACAATAAATGTTGAAATCTATGGTTTCGAATATCAACACATTTTAAAACATCGTTAGATCGTTTTAATTCTATTTCAAATATCACATCCAAAACATTTTCTTTAACATATTATTCACTATTCAAAAACGTGAATATACTACGTTAACAACTTTCATCACTTCTATTCATTTTATTTCAAAGGATTATTCACAGTCAAAAATGTGAATATAACTCCATTAATAGGTTTCAACAATTTACTTCTTAAAATAAGTCGTTTGCGAATTTATAAAACAACGTTTATAAATTCCTTTTCTATTTATTTTATAACAACTCCTTTTATAAATTCCTTTATTAACCTATTCAATTTATAACTCAATTATAAAACAAAGGTTCATATTATAAGTGAAATACTTATAATTTATTCGTTTGCAAAAATCATTCTTTTAAACATCCCAATTCATAAATCTTATAACTTATAAGATTCATTAAATCAAAAATCCATTCTTCAATTAACTTTTCAAATTTTATAAACCTACTGCTTATAAAATTCCATTTATAACTTCACCGTTTATAATTCTATGAATTTCATTCATTTATAAAATTCATTAACAATTCATTCTAACACTTATAAAAACTCGTTTTATAATGTCAATATTTCAATTTATAAATATCCATTTATAAATCTCTTATATAAATCAATTTATATTATTCTTTTTAAACATCTTTAAACTCCTTTATAATTTCACCATTTTGATTTATAAAATGATCAAATTTTATAAATCCTATATTTTCAACTTTTTATAATAGATTCAAAAATCCCGATTAAACTATTTTATAAAATCATTAGCCTTATATTTTCAAAAATCAACCTTTAACTATATTTCTCAAAAATCATAATTTTATATAACTTTTAAAGTTATATCGTTTATTTATTTAAAATGAATCAATTTCAAAAATATTTTATATACGTATACTTTCAAAAATCACTTTAAAAATCATTTTAAAATCCCAAATTTGGTCCAATGATGCTACATACCAAATAGTTAATCACGACAACAACGATATCATATATCGATATGATAATCCATCAAATATCAAAATATCTGAAATCACATAAATACTGTTGAGGAATCCAGTTGGATCCCCCCAACCTGTTTTCCTGCATCCACAAACATTAGCACAATACCAATTTCGCTCCAGTACGAAATTATCGCGGTATATGTGATTTAAATATTATCCGCTCAATAACGGCGCAATAGGGTCTCATCCGCTAAACAAAAAATGCGGGAAACCAATAACTGCAATATATACATATGCCAATATATATATATATTGCTATTATATATAATATCAATTTCACTGTTTATGAAATATTCGCAGTATATGTTTTTAATAAATAACATCCGCTTACTAACGGCGTATAATGTCTATTTTAACAATCAATAGATAAAAATCATCATTCAAACATGCATTCAAATATTTTAAATCTAACTGTTTTAAAATAAAATCGAAACTGATTCGATTGAGTGAGAAGTTCTCACCTTGATTTCAATTTCGTTTTAGCGATTTATTTCGAATAAAACTAAACGGACGTTTAATTTTACCCAAAATTCTCACTAACTCCAAACGACTCCAATCCAATTACATCGCGTAGTGCTCGTCCATACGATTCCAACGCAACTGGTTTCGCGCATTTTCGACCTCGTATGAAAAAGTTATGATTTTTATAAGTTTTACACAAATTTTTATAATAATTTACAACATAATCTTAATTTCTAAACCTTCCACCAAATCACAGCCCTTGGATCCACTGCCTCTTCATCTGGACCGCGCACCCCTTTCTTCTTCATCTCTTCGTTCTACAGGTAGATGCGCACGTACATAACCCATAAACAAGCAAACTAGGGTTCGACTTATCCACCCCCTCGACGAACTCTAGCATGATCAGGATACACCATCGCGAAGCCCTCACCCACGTGCACCTCCGCCCCCACTATGGTCAAGCTCGGCTGCCCCTCTAGCCTTGGAATGCGTGCGCAAGCTCCAGGCGTCGGCCCCCTCCTGCTCCTCCTCTGATGCTCCAAACACGATCTCAACCGTTGATCTCCAAGATCTCACTATGCTCTTCGATTTTGCTTCAGGAAGTTTAGCCTAATTGTCGACGGATTTGGAGTAATCGAGGGGGAAAGGTCGTGAGTTTCTGGCCATAGGTAGGGAGGTGGCGGCTACGTATATAGTTAGGGTTTTGTTTTATATTTTTTTTAATTTATGAAGGGGTGGTGCTATTTATAGAGAAACGATCGACATTATTCATCCCGGAAATTCCAAACTCCGATTTACGCGCCGTAACCAGCGTTTTTAGGGTTTACCCCGCGTTCCGGACACAATGGAACAGGTTTCGAAAGCTAATTCGGACATCTGTGCGAGTTATGGCTATAAACGTTCAATTTAAATTAAACCGATTTAAATCGATTTCTAGGCGTTTTAATTTGTACCGGACAAACGGTAAATCCAATTGACACGAAATTTGAAACCTTACAATAATATAACATTACGGATCCGATGAAACTGGTTTCGTCGAAATCCGAGACTTTTTGAAAAATGGCTATTTTAACTCGCTAAATTAATATTAAAAATAATTCGATGCGTTTCGAGCTGCCACGATCAAACGATAGCTCCGATTGACACGAAATTTGAAATCCGGTAATAACTAACTATTACGGATCCAATGGAACTGGTTTCGTTCAATTCTGAGACTGTTCAAAAATTGACTATTTTCACTAGTCGATTTTAATATTAAAATATTCAATTTTCACAAATTAACTTTTAATTTGATTTTAAAAGTTCTAAAATATCGTTCTAACTTTAATATGGTAAAATAAAATTTTACAAATTATTTTCAATCATATTTAACCCAATTTTCAATTATTTCCATAATTTAACATATTAAATTATCGATTTAATTATTCAATTAAATTCAATAATTCAAATTAAATTTATTTGACTTATAAATTTCACTTATTAATATTTGAAATAAATTAAATATTCAAATTTTAATTACTAAAAATTCTGGGTCGTTACAATCTTCCCCCCTTAAAAGAATTTCGTCCTCGAAATTATTAAGTAAGAAAAGTTACAGAATCTATTAATTTTCCCAAAATTCATAGTTAAACTTCTTATAATACTTACTAAGTTTTCAAATCATACTTAGTTATCTTTTCAAAACCAAACTATATCATTTAACTTTCAATTCCAAATCAAAGTTATAGTTTTTTCAAAACTTTCAAATTTTCTCAAATTTTTTCTAACGCCTTAAATTTCCGGAAAAATTCGCCATAGTCTCCTTTGCGCGGCTCGATCCGAAAAAAAAAATGACAGTATATATATCACAAATATACATCTCATCAAGTAATGAGGCATCCCGAAGGGAAAAAGTATAAAAGTACGGTATGTAATCCGAGATATGTACCTTATATTTTATCAGCGAGCATATACGGCTAATATAGCGCGAAAGCGAGCTCCAAATGCGAAGCAAACGCGATCCGCACCTACTAAACACTCAACAAACAACATGAGAATCATGTATATAGACAATAGTATCGATATACAACATATAGCAACATAATAACTATATATGTCAACATAGCAAATGCAACCAAACAACAAATGCAAACATCAACCAACTATCATTCATAACCAATAAATATTCATTCATATTCTCTTTAATATTCAATGAAATAGGTTTTCAATTTAAATCACATTTGATTCATTACAGTGGATGTTCTTACTAACATTCATTTTCAATTAGTTTATATTCACTAATTCATATTCAAGTTGGTTCACTTCCAAATCAAATTCAATTTAATTTAAGATTCATTTAACTTCCAATTGAATTTCAATTACTTTAGCTTCCAATTTCATTAATACTTAATGAATTATATACAATCAATCAACTAACAACCATATAACAACCAATGTATATTAATTGCAACCAAATTCCTTTGCTTATATTCATTCAATTTAGTTTCAACACCATCACTTTCAATTGGTTTAATTTAAATTGATTTTATTCAACTATTCAACTTTCAGTAACATTAGATTTTAATGAATTAACACTTACATTCATTATTTCATATCAATTTAATTCACATTTAATTGATTAATATTCGATCCATTAATTCAATTCAATTTCTACAGTTGAATTTCATTACATAACTCATATTCATAAATATATTCACATAGTTTCACTTCTCATATATATAAGTTTATTTCACAATTGTAAATTACTTTAATTATAACTCAATTCTTATAATTCATTTGCTTATACAATTATTCTTTAATTTAGATTATTCAAACATTTTATTCAACAACCAAACAATCTACTTATATACACTTTAATAATTTTGAAAAATTATTTCTTTATATATAAAATATAATCAAGGTAAAATTATTTCATTTACCCAATTTAAAACAATACTGTGTCGATTTATCTTGTTTAAGAGTTTAGAAACCCCTTTCTACGATAGTTAGCCAGACTACATCGACCGAAATCTATAAACAATCAACCGATAAGTCAACACAATACAAAACAATTATATATTCACTAACAAATACGCTCTCATAGCTATTATTACTCTCAACTCATTCTAGAGTACTACTGACTCTATCTCTAATGAGTAATACCCAACAGAACCATGGTTGTCGCTAACCATAATCTCTGATACCACATTGTCAGGACCCGATTCTTCGTCTTCTGAAAATTCAACATCGATACTCACTTTATCGATTGCCGAGCAATCGAACGACGGAAAACCGAACGCTGAGGGTTTAAGAAAAAGAAAAAGACAGAAGAAGAGGAAAAAGATAGAAAATAAAGAGGATAGAAAATAGAAAAATTTTAAAATAAAAGAAAAGGAGAATAGAACGGAACAGAAAGGACAACAGAACAATATCAGAATCTCACAATTCGCAGCGGAACAACATATAATAATAAATGAATAATCTTTAAACAAAGAACTATATCAGTTATTACATTACATCACATTTCATTACATCATATCATCAGAGTGTACAACAACAACAACAAACAGTGCAGCGGAAAAGAAATACTATATACTAGTAATACGCCATGCCATCCAGCTTGCCTCCAGCAACTCCAGAATATCCAGAATATCCTGATAAACCTTACTCTTGACTGCCCGTGTGAAAATTGGTGGGCACCCAGAGTTTAGGAAGGAAAACAATAAACTCCAAGTCAGTCATGTGACTGGTGTGAGAACTCAAAACAGTTTATTTATCTTTAAAATCAAAATAGAGGAATATTTTTAAAGTCAATTCGCAATGCTTTTAAAAATGAGACTACCATAAGGCCTCTCGCACACACACACAATGCAAACGCAGAATCGGAGGAGATTTCTCCTTATGATAGCCAAAGATGCTTGATACGCATTTAAAGAACATTTGATATTATTACTAGTGCATAGTGTAGGAAAAATTTATTTAGAAAGTAGAATATAAATCTTAGCCAACATAGACATTCCGAACTATGCCTACTGTAGCTACCATCCAAACAGTGGGGCGCCACCATAAGTGAATGATAGGTTCTACAACTAATACCGTACAAGATCGTATTGTTTCTTTGGATTTCCAACGAATGATCAGGCCAAGGAACTTCCCATTGCCACATGAGAATGCCTCTGGATGGACATCCCCGAGAACCAAACCGGATCTCTACCAACACAAGGCCGGGTTACCCCTAGCTGAGTAACAACTGACCGAATATGCCATCCCCCGGTCCTTTGGGACCTTTCACCGAGCGCTCGCAATCAATTCAAACAATCATAACAAAGTGTTTTCAACATGAGTAAGTATCTGGGCTCCATACCATGATACCACCCTTTTCCAGAAGGAAATGCACACGTCCTAAAGGGCGCTACCCCTCATAACCTTGCTGCTTCTTTCCTGTTTTGACCATTCACGGGGTGTGAGGCTCGACGAAGTCACGTCCACAAAAACATACTTTATACAAAAGCCATGCTTTGGGTCAACAAATGATCATAGAAATGATCACCAAGATAGACGATCAAATAAACGATCCTATCACAAATAATCAACACAATGATCATTTTCAGCAACACTCAGCATGTCACATTACCAAATTGGGAATATATCGCTGATAACATTCAACTACATAACCTTTGAGCTCGTACGTCTCAGAGAAGGGTGTTAAGCTAAAAGAATAAATTCTCCGCCACCAACAGAAATATATTTGAAAGAAATCTGCTTTATATCTCAATTTGTAATGTCAGACATACAATCCATACAAGTCTGTTCCGGGCTCGAACAAAACCGAAGGCACTTCTTACGAAGCCCTTGCAATCCGGGTATTCACAATCCCGATCGAATTTCCCATCACTTAGGAGATCTCTATACCAGGAGCTACCCAGTGCAGAGACAATCGATAGGTCATCCTATCGCTTTCACAAATACTCGGTCTTCAACACCGGTCATCAATTGCAATTCATAACGACGTATCACATATTCGGAATGGGTTATACGACCCCATGGTCCTTTCCCGGTTAACCCGAATAGTGAGCGCTTATTCAAAAATAAGTGTGGCATTCAAATTCAAACAAATCACATCAATTACCCAATCAAAGGGAAATATTGATAGTCGGTTATTGAACTATCAATGGATATGCACACATCACCAGTTTCCAAATAATTTTCCAAATTATTTCTTTTCCAAAATATCTTTACAAGATATATTATTTTCAATACTTCAAAAATAAATCAATATTTATTTTTAAACAAATTCCACTCTTTTATAAATTCCATAGTGAATTTATATTTCAAAATATCTATGAATATACGATTTCAATTATTCATTTCAATTTATCTTTAAAAAGGTAGATTCTCAAAACGTTTCATTTCACATTGGAAAAACATTTCCATACTTACTTATTCATAAGTAATTCACAAATTTTATTTATTTTCAACACTTAGAAAATATTCAATATACTTAAATCAAGATTAAGTATATATTTCATTCTTTAAGGAAATCATTTTCTTAACATATTTATTTGGGCCAAAACGAATGTTGCGTAAAACATCGTCACGACAACCCAAAATCACTAGTATAGGGATTCGAAATTAAAATAGATATATAAATCCCAATACTATACAAAACATTTTCTTTCGAAAATCATTTACTATAACAACAGTGTTATAGTCCACTATTTCCTTTTATTTCTCGAAAACGTCTATTTCAACAATAAATGTTGAAATCTATGGTTTCGAATATCAACACATTTTAAAACATCGTTAGATCGTTTTAATTCTATTTCAAATATCACATCCAAAACATTTTCTTGAACATATTATTCACTATTCAAAAACGTGAATATACTACGTTAACAACTTTCATCACTTCTATTCATTTTATTTCAAAGGATTATTCACAGTCAAAAATGTGAATATAACTCCATTAATAGGTTTCAACAATTTACTTCTTAAAATAAGTCGTTTGCGAATTTATAAAACAACGTTTATAAATTCCTTTTCTATTTATTTTATAACAACTCCTTTTATAAATTCCTTTATTAACCTATTCAATTTATAAATCAATTATAAAACAAAGGTTCATATTATAAGTGAAATACTTATAATTTATTCGTTTGCAAAAATCATTCTTTTAAACATCCCAATTCATAAATCTTATAACTTATAAGATTCATTAAATCAAAAATCCATTCTTCAATTAACTTTTCAAATTTTATAAACCTACTGCTTATAAAATTCCATTTATAACTTCACCGTTTATAATTCTATGAATTTCATTCATTTATAAAATTCATTAACAATTCATTCTAACACTTATAAAAACTCGTTTTATAATGTCAATATTTCAATTTATAAATATCCATTTATAAATCTCTTATATAAATCAATTTATATTATTCTTTTTAAACATCTTTAAACTCCTTTATAATTTCACCATTTTGATTTATAAAATGATCAAATTTTATAAATCCTATATTTTCAACTTTTTATAATAGATTCAAAAATCCCGATTAAACTATTTTATAAAATCATTAGCCTTATATTTTCAAAAATCAACCTTTAACTATATTTCTCAAAAATCATAATTTTATATAACTTTTAAAGTTATATCGTTTATTTATTTAAAATGAATCAATTTCAAAAATATTTTATATACGTATACTTTCAAAAATCACTTTAAAAATCATTTTAAAATCCCAAATTTGGTCCAATGATGCTACATACCAAATAGTTAATCACGACAACAACGATATCATATATCGATATGATAATCCATCAAATATCAAAATATCTGAAATCACATAAATACTGTTGAGGAATCCAGTTGGATCCCCCCAACCTGTTTTCCAGCATCCACAAACATTAGCACAATACCAATTTCGCTCCAGTACGAAATTATCGCGGTATATGGGATTTAAATATTATCCGCTCAATAACGGCGCAATAGGGTCTCATCCGCTAAACAAAAAATGCGGGAAATCAATAACTGCAATATATACATATGCCAATATATATATATTGCTATTATATATAATACCAATTTCACTGTTTATGAAATATTCGCGGTATATGTTTTTAATAAATAACATCCGCTTACTAACGGCGTATAATGTCTATTTTAACAATCAATAGATAACAATCATCATTCAAACATGCATTCAAATATTTTAAATCTAACTATTTTAAAATAAAATCGAAACTGATTTGATTGAGTGAGAAGTTCTCACCTTGATTTCAATTTCGTTTTAGCGATTTATTTCGAATAAAACTAAACGGACGTTTAATTTTACCCAAAATTCTCACTAACTCCAAACGACTCCAATCCAATTCCATCGCGTAGTGCTCGTCCATACGATTCCAACGCAACTGGTTTCGCGCGTTTTCGACCTCGTATGAAAAAGTTATGATTTTTATAAGTTTTACACAAATTTTTATAATAATTTACAACATAATCTTAATTTCTAAACCTTCCACCAAATCACAGCCCTTGGATCCACTGCCTCTTCATCTGGACTGTGCACCCCTTTCTTCTTCATCTCTTCGTTCTGCAGGTAGATGCGCACGTACATAACCCATAAACAAGCAAACTAGGGTTCGACTTATCCACCCCCTCGACGAACTCTAGCATGATCAGGATACACCATCGCAAAGCCCTCACCCACGTGCACCTCCGCCCCCACAATGGTCAAGCTCGGCTGCCCCTCTAGCCTTGGAATGCGTGCGCAAGCTCCAGGCGTCGGCCCCCTCCTGCTCCTCCTCTGATGCTCCAAACACGATCTCAACCGTTGATCTCCAAGATCTCACTATGCTCTTCGATTTTGCTTCAGGAAGTTTAGCCTAATTGTTGACGGATTTGGAGTAATCGAGGGGGAAAGGTCGTGAGTTTCTGGCCATAGGTAGGGAGGTGGCGGCTACGTATATAGTTAGGGTTTTGTTTTATATTTTTTTTAATTTATGAAGGGGTGGTGCTATTTATAGAGAAACGATCGACACTATTCATACCGGAAATTCCGAACTCCGATTTACGCGCCGTAACCAGCATTTCTAGGGTTTACCCCGCATTCCGGACACAATGGAACAGGTTTCGAAAGCTAATTCGGACATCTGTGCGAGTTATGGCTATAAACGTTCAATTTAAATTAAACCGATTTAAATCGATTTCTAGGCGTTTTAATTTGTACCGGACAAACGGTAAATCCAATTGACACGAAATTTGAAACCTTACAATAATATCACATTACGGATCCGATGAAACCGGTTTCGTCGAAATCCGAGACTTTTTGAAAATGGCTATTTTAACTCGCTAAATTAATATTAAAAATAATTCGATGCGTTTCGAGCTGCCACGATCAAACGATAGCTCCGATTGACACGAAATTTGAAATCCGGTAATAACTAACTATTACGGATCCAATGGAACTGGTTTCGTTCAATTCTGAGACTGTTCAAAAATTGACTATTTTCACTAGTCGATTTTAATATTAAAATATTCAATTTTCACAAATTAACTTTTAATTTGATTTTAAAAGTTCTAAAATATCGTTCTAACTTTAATATGGTAAAATAAAATTTTACAAATCATTTTCAATCATATTTAACCCAATTTTCAATTATTTCCATAATTTAACATATTAAATTATCGATTTAATTATTCAATTAAATTCAATAATTCAAATTAAATTTATTTGATTTATAAATTTCACCTATTAATATTTAAAATAAATTAAATATTCAAATTTTAATTACTAAAAATTCTGGGTCGTTACAAATATAGCATATATCATCCGAACAATCATCAAACGGCATAAATAAAATTTATTCTCACTTATATAAAAATATAAGCGAGATAGAAAGAGTGAGTTGTACTCACTTTGGGTCCAATAGTTGTTGCAGTGTTTTATTCCGAATAAAATTAAACGAGCGTTTAATTTTATCCAAAATTTTCACTAGCTCCAATCTGCTCCAAACTAGCTCGAAAATGTAGTGCTCGTCAATACAAACCCAATGCAACTTGTTTTGTCAAAAACGGGCCTTGTATGAAAAAGTTATGCATTTTCAAACATTCATGGTTTATAATATAATTAATTAGCGTCATAGGCCACTAATTAATTATCTAATTAACGCTTAACTTTCCTCTTACCTTCGTTCGTTCCCAAACAAGGACACACATGCTCGAACCCATATACATGCCATTTATACTCGATTGCCACGGCCAAAATTGTCAACTAGAAGACGATCGAGCACCACTAAAGCATGCGCTAGCACGCCGTGCGCCTCCGCCACCAACCCAGTTGAACTTGGTGGCCCTCTTCTCTCGAAAAATGCGAATGAAAGGCAGCCCTTTGAGCAAGATTTGCCGACAATCCACCGCCTTAAATTTGATCGTGACCGTTGAGCTTGTAGATCTTGACGTGCTCTACAATTTGTTAGTTGAGAGTTTCTCGTATTGATTGATGAATTGGAAGATAATAGAGGAGAAAGATCGAAGATCGCTGACGATTGAAATGTAAAGTGGCGGCTTGCCCTAGTTAGATTAGGGTTTTGGCAAATTAGAAAAATTGTGGCCTTTTATAGAAAATTTCACGACACTATTCATCCAAAAAATTTTTGAACTCCATTCGAAGCATACCGTCTGGCATTTATAATGTTTTATCCTATTCCGAACACAATAGAATATATATCGGGAGCCAATTCGATTGTATTTGGAAGATAGGTTTTCGAATCGACTTATTTAAATTTAAAATTCGCTTAAACAGATTTCTATGCGTTTTAGCTTGCCACGGACAAACCATAAATCCGATTGACACGAAATTTGAAATCTTACAATAATATAACATTACGGATACAATGAAACTGGTCTCATCTAAATCCAGGACTGTATTAAAAATGGCTATTTTTACACGTTAATTTTTTTTGCAAGGTAAGCGGGGTTAACTGGTCCCCTACCAGTTTATTGAGTAAAAGATAAAAGTAACTATGAATAAGCTCATAGTTACAAAAAAACAGAGAACAAAAATTAGGGCAAGAGAAACAATGAAAAACAAAAGAACAAAGAAGATCATGACACAGAGAAAAACAGGGAGCTGAAAAAGGAAGAAAAAAACATAAAAGATCAATCCATAGCATCAGCCAATAATGAACTGAAGGCAAAATTGCTTTCCTTCATACCCGTGATGATAGTTGTCTTAAGTACTTCCCATAATTGCTGTATACTTCTAACCTTGTTTTCAAAAATTCTCAAGTTTCTTTCCTCCCAAACAATGTTCAGATACTTCTTAAGAAGGAAAAAGAAAATAGTTCTTCTTTTCTTCCTCCACCTAGTTGATTTGCAAATCAGATCCCATTCTACTTCTGATATGCCATGCCTATGATCATCAGCAATTCTTGTAACCAAATTTCCCCATAGACCAAGTATTTCATTGCATTCAAAGTACAGATGTGACACTGACTCTATCTGCAGCTTGTAGTAAACACAAAGGGGATCAATGTTCATGCCATAACTCAACTTTTTTTCCTTAGTTAACAATGCATTCATGATCACCTTCCACAACATCAGATTGTCCCTAGCAGGAGAGGAATTGGACCATATAGCTTTGTACCAAACAGAATTAGAACTGCCAGTCACATTATAAAGAATATCATATGCTACAGATATAGAATGTTGTTTCCCCTTCCACAAAACTTCATCTTTTTCAGCTAAACCATATTTTTGAGATAGGTATAAATTCCAAAAAGCCCTTATTTCCTGATTACTAGTATAAGGGAGCAACAGCTTTCCCTCATTCAAGTTGTCAGAAGCATTAGCAAGTGTACCTATGCCTGACTGTTCAATCTGTTCAATTTGTATAATTTAACTTTTAATTCAATTTTAAAAGTTCTCTAACATCATTCTAATTCAAATAGAATTTAATTCAACTTTATAAATCATTTTCATTCACATCAAATTCAAATTTCAATTATTTCTGTAATTTCAAATATTAAATCAACAATTTAATTATCTAAATTAATCACTATATTTGAAATATAATTTATTCAACTTATAAAATTCACTTTTAAATATTTAAATTCAATTAAATATCCCAAATTTGAACGACTGAAAAATTGGGTCGTTACATTCTTTCCCCCTTAAATGAATTTCGTCCCCGAAATTACTACGTAAGAAAAGATGCTATACTCCATTAAATTTTCAAAACAATTTAGTTGAAATAAATTATCAAATTCTTTTTAGTGTTTAACTTTCCCAAAATCAATTAGTCACAACTTCGATATTACACTTTAATAAAAAAAAAACTTAAGTTTCTAAATTTACTTATTTATAGTTATTAACTAATATCAATTCAAAAATCAACTACATCATTCCAAAAAAACAACAAATCTCATTTAAATTTTAATACTCAAATCACATTTTTTCTGTTATTAAAATTTTTCCAAAATTACCAAAAAAAAAAATCTAACTCCTTAAATTTTCAGAAAAATTCGTCAGAGTCTCCTTTGCGCTGTTTGATCCGAAAAAAAATCACAATATATATATACACACACACACACATAATCACAAATATACATCTCATCTTTGAGGATGAGGCATCCCGTAGGGAAAAAAGTGTAGAAGTACAATATGCAATCCGAGATATGTACCTAATATATTATTAGCGAGCATATACGGCTAATATAGCACGAAAGCGAGCTCCAAATGCGAAGCAAACGCCATCTGCGCCTACTAAACACTCAACAACCCATATGAACATGTATATCATGTAATATCAACATATAACATATACTATACAACAATATATATGCCAATATAGCAAATGCAACAAAAGAAACAAATGAAATCATCCAATAACTAACATCCAACTAATAACCATCAACAAATTTACAACCAAATTGATTCATAAACAAATCAATATTCATTCCAATTTTTTTATTATCATCCACTTGATTTGTTTTTAATTTATTAACATTCATTAATCACAATTGATAATATTCAATTTAGATTAAATTCAATTTAGCTACATTCACTTTAGATTCAGTTTACTTTCGCTTTGAATTCAATTATTTAGCTTTCAATAAATTAACACTTACATTTATTTTATAAATCAATTACTTAAGTCTTGTTACAATCATTCAATGCCATATTTGCCACATCTCATTATTCACTTAGTATAATTGTTTTAATACTAATAACACATAACAACTGTTTTATTTCACTTTGAATTTGCTTAAGTTTGCTTAAACATTTTTATTCAACAACATTTCAACTTATATTCAATTCGTATATATACTTAAGCTGAATTTTATTTATTAACTCAAGTTCAAATTTATTCTAATTTCTTAACCTAGCTCATTTAATTCTTTTCATTTAACTTAAGTTAACCTTCATTTATTTGCTTCATTTCAATAATTCACTTTATTAATTTATTTTGATACCAAAATCAACTTCATTTAAAGTTAACTTCCTTCACAACATTCATTTTGTTTAACTTAACTTCCAATTTAGAATTCAAATTTAGATTTATCATTTCTTACAATCAACAAAATAGGAAAAAAAATTAACTCACTATTCTCAATTTTATAAGTTTACAAACTTGTTTACTTAAGATTCATGAATATTTACTTAAGTTTACTTCATTCACATGCTATATTTCAATTCATAGTTATATAATCACTTTATTATCTTAAGTGTATATTCATTTTTATTTGAATCATTTCAAATTCAATTCAATTTATTCAACTTTTCTTTAGTTAAACTTTAAATTTCAATTTACTGGTGGTAGCAAATCAATCAAATAGAAACTAGAAAATGATACTGATGATGCAGCAGTCATCATCTTTATTATTTTCTAGCAACAGTAGTGAGTTCAGTGCTTTATATTATTTTAAAATCCATTTATTTATAAATCACATTTATAAATTTATACTTATATAATTTCACTTCTTATTTCACTTTACTTATATAAGTTCATTCCAATTTGTTTACCCTGTTCAGATTCATAATAATAACAACATTTACTATTTAAACACAACAAATAACAAATGATAATAATCAGCTATCACAATTCATTAAGAATCAATTAATTGATATACTACTATGTAAAATATAATCAAGGTAAAATTATTTCATTTACCCAATTTTGAAAACAATATCGTGTTAATTTGCTTGCTCAAATGTTTTCAAATCCCAACAATGACATTAGCTAGACGCATCGACCAGAAACAAAAATTCAAACTTAACAAAACAAACAACCTAATATAAAATATTTTTATATATCACTAACAAATACGCGCTCATATATATAATACACTCAAACTCAATCTAGGGTGCTACTGACCCTATCTATAATGAGTACATCAAAGCCTAGGAATATACTACATCAAAGCCTAGGAATATACTAAATCTAAGCTTTGATACCAGATGCGAAGACCTGCAAATCCGTACCCTCTGAATCCGACAATAAACCACACATGTCCGAACTAGAGTGCACCGATTGCAGATAATCATGAGAAAAAAAGAGAGGGTGAGAAGAAAAAGAGAAGAAATAAGAAAAGAAGAGAAGAAGAAGAGAGAAGCAAAGCCAAAACAATGCAGAATCTCACATCGCAGTGGAATAACATATAATATAGATCAAGAATCTTTTCAAAAAGAAACTATAATATACATAATCAATATCAGAGTACACAATAAATAATCATCGGCTTGGACAGTTATAATGACCTTGTAGGATCTAGATTAACCCTAGAGGGGGTGTGAATAGGGTTATAGCAAATTTTCTCGAATTAAACACAAACTGTAGAGAAATAGATATGCTGAAAAGTGAATCACACACAAAATTTACCCAGCTTCGGCAACCCCTGCCTACTGCTGCATTCCCAGATTTCAATTAGGATTAAACAGTCTCCCGCTTACAAACATTCCAACAGACTCGCACACCCTGCTACCGCCTATAGAGTTTTGCAAACTCGCACACCCTGCTCACTGAACTAATTCTAACTAGACAATCTGACACTACCTAAAACCTAGGTGGTGATTTACCAAGATTTGAACCTTAAAAGAAAACTTAAAACAAACTTAAAAACAATTTAAAACTAAAACCCTATTTGAATATAAACTAAAGCCCACTTTTATAAAAACAAGGCCGGCCCATTTCTATTTCTTTAACCCGTCCTCTTTTCTTTTCTTTGAGAAAAAATGACGGCTTTGATTCTTTGATTATTCCTCTTTGCGCTCTGAAATTAGGGCTTGTGTTCTTCGATCCAAATTGGGGCTTTTCGAAACACGCCTATGTTGATCGACTCTCTGGTTTGCGTGTTGCCTTGCTCGCTGCTTCTCTGATGATCGATTCTCTGGTTTCTTTGCTTGCGCTCGTTCGCAGCTGCTCCTTTGATCGAGTTTGATAGATTGTGGTATGTAATCTTTTCCCTTTCGTTGCTGGTTTAATTGCTTGCTTGAACTAGATGCCTTTGCGTCTCGGCTTCGAGCTCTGTCTTTACTTCTGAGCTGATGCATTTATTGTTGGCATATTGACTTGTTAGTTTTCATGAGTGATCTTGTGAACTATTTTGATCACTGGGCACTGCTTGAGTTATTTGTACATGTTGCTTCATTATTGATTTGTTCAATGGGGTCAGTGGTTTGTACTCTCTGTTTTGATTTGCATTGTACCACTGTATGTAGCTCATCGAAGTGTTGCATTGTTGATGCTCTTTGAGTTGCAGTGTTTCACCATACTTTAGTTCGATTTTGATCTGGTATGTTTGTATGCTTGCCACTGAATTGTGTTCCCTGTTGCACATTCACCTGTTTACTCAAGACTATATATGTGCATACATACATATGTATGTGTGTATGCATATATTCTTAGATTTGTACTAAGCTTGAGTTATTTGAATTGCCGTTGCTCTTTGTAGTTGCACTTTGGATTGTATTTACACCATTTTCTGTTGCATTCATGTACACTGCATAGTGATCTTGAGATGTTTGCATTGTGCAGTTGGTCTTGATGTTTGGTCTGACCTGAACTTTTGATATTGTAGTCTGTTGCACTCTGGTCTTGCATTTGGTCTACACTTGCATGCATTGATGTTGGGTTGCTTTCTTCATTTGATTGTTTGAGTCTTGTTCATCCAATTCAATGCTGAGTTGTTTCACTGGTGCATTGCCTTACTGTTCATATGAACTTGGTCTCTATTTGGTTCTTGATCATTTCATGTTGATTTTTGAAATTTCACTTGAGTTGAGTCCAGTTTCAAAAACTCGGGTTTGACTTTGTGCTCGTGTCATGATTTTAAATATATTGCACGTGAGTTGAACCCGGCTTTTCATTTGGGTTTGACCTATGCTTACCTGTCCCTGTAGAGAATACAAGTGTATATCGATGTGCACGGCCTTGTGGCATGTACAGTGATACAGTGTGCATGTCACATTGTTCGTGTATGATGAATTCAAATGTGAATGATGACGAACAACCCAAATAACTGAGACAAATCATATTTTCAAAAATCATATTTCATTTTATATTGCAAAAATATTTCCTTTTCAATTTTACTGCGTTAGTGAATATTTTTGCAGATCGCTCAGATGCTGGATTCTAATTGGAATGAAGTTGAAGATAAAACACGAGTGTGAGTGATATGTAGTGAGGAATTTATGTAAATAGAATTGTGATGTAATTAGAATCATAATTGTATATGTATAGTGAGAGCTTGAATTTGTACTATTCAAAATTGTAATAAATATTTGTTTGAATAAAATTTCTGTTTGAATTCAAATTTTGTGTAATTTATTTTATTCAACAATAATCTACGAAAAATAAAATAGTACATTAACAAATACATTTAAATGAGTATATATATGTTTATTATCATCAAACAAAATTCATATAAGCGCATATTCAACAATCTCCCCCTTTTGATGATAACAAACATATATTTAAGATTTTGACTGTCTTAAATGTATTTGATCAATGATATACAGTTCTAATTGCTCCCCTATTTAAATGCTTCCTCTCTACACGATGCTCCCCCTACATATATGCATATAAATAGAAATATACAAATGAGCCTAGATGCAAATGGAAAATTATTTGACCTTTGCTTGATTTCATTTGACAAAATCTTAACTTTTCTCTCCCCCTTTTGTTATCAGCAAAAGAATAATAGTGTTAGAGAAAATAGAGATAAAGTGATCAATATTAATCCAACATTAAAACTCAATTTGAATATAAATATTAAACTTCAATAAAAAAATCAAACAAAAATCATAACTACCCTTGTTAGGCGCATATTCCACTTTTAGAATGAATGGAAATGATGTTCTAATAAAATCATACAGCTGTATCTACTTGTGGTACATTTATATCAGGAATTTGAATATCTACTAATCATGCATAACCGTTAGGACTTTTAAATGAGATTAATAGTATTCCAATTTAATTTTTAAAAATGAATTCAAGTATCTTCTAACCACGCATGATGGTGAGGACTTTTAAATGGGATTAGAATCAACTTGTCTATTTAATCAATCAAATTTGACATGCCTTCCATACATGCATAACCGTGAGGACTTTTAAATGAGCATGGAAGCACATAATCAAAAATCCAAGTAATTCACCCATGCATAACCGTCAGGACTTTTAAATAAGAGTGAATACTTTGGTATTTATTTATTTTTACAAAAAAATGTGAAATGAAAAACAAATGATCCCTGATTATAGTACCACATATCGACAAACTATATTTAAGATTTGATAAACAATGGTCGATAGAAATATGATAGATATAGAAATGGTCATGGAATCTTTACCCAACAAAAAGTTTTATAACTCTTGTTTGAATTCCTAAAGAAATTTTTCAAATATACTGTCTTGAGTAATGTATGTTAAATATCAACACTTATCACCTTTTCAATCGCTATTTATCTTTTTGATAATTAGTAGGGAGTCGGATTAGACAAAATTTGTCATTTAAAATCAAATAAAAATGACTAATCTGAAAATATGGTCAAAAAATGATTTTCTTGAAGGGGTTATATGAGAAAAAAAATCTGCTATTTGAAAATTATTTGTAATGAAAAATATGCAGATATTTTCTTTGAAAAACGATGCAGTTACTAAATGTTCTGACCATAAATCACGTTCAACTAGTAAGTTTTCTGTCAACTTGAATACCAGTATGATCTGCATCTGAATTTCTCTTTTACTCCAAAATATCACTAATTAAATTTGATAAACCAGACCATGAAGAGTGCACAAAAACTCAAACTCAACTTTTTACAGCATTCTTGAATTTGAATTGAAGTCGTGTAAATAATCAGAAACTGTGAATATAGAGTTAACCGAATTATGACCAAATGTATTATCATCCAACAAAACACTATGTTTAATCCAAACATATATGTATGAAGTAATTCAAAGAATAGTGTTTTTGGCATAAATGTAATTGGCCAACTATGTTGAACAAGTCAGAATCAAAAAACATCATCTTTACAACATCTCAATATTGGCTGATTTCATTTAGAATATGGTGCAGATTATCACATTTAATATATCGATCAAATAAATATACCTTCACCTATTTTACCTTTATGATAATTTTTCGTGGTTGCCCATTGTGATTCTGTCACCTTTGTACTAGGCTAAGGAACTTTTGCTTTGTTGCCCGTTGTGTTTCTGGAACAGCCAAAATCCAGAAAGCACTGTTGTTGTTCCTTAGCCTGCCACCATTCCTACACGATGAAAGATTTTTGTGACCTATTTGTTTTTATAGGTCCATGATTGTTAGTGGCTGAAGCATTGTGAATAAATAATCCCTTTGGAACCCAAACTTGTTTAGTCCTTTTATTCTTGTTCCAATAGATATGAAATTTGTTTGTAGAATTCTTAGGAACCCAAACTTGTATAAATTTTGTGTTCTTGTTCCTATGACTACAATTTTCAACACGATGTCCAATTATTTCACATCTAGCAAAGACACTCTTACCTTTTGCATTACCATCAACTTGTGTTTTCCCAAAGCCGAGTCCTTTTCTGTTTGTTTGCGCAAAAAAGGGCAAACACCTCCAAGTCATGTGATTTAGTTGATTTTATGTGATTCTTAATGATTTAGATGAGTTGTGTAAATATGAAAAAAGCAGGGGCTGAAATGTAAAAGACACACATATTTATAGTGGTTCGGCCAGAACGTGCCTATGTCCACTTTATATGTTATTATCTTCTTTCTTTCAGATTACAAGTACAATGCTTTGTGTACAAGTATATGAAAGTAGTTTGAAAGTTCCTTCCGCGCTTGAGCTCTCAAACTTGTCTGCCATTGTTGTACCCCTGCCCCTCTATTTATAGAGTGAGGTAGGGGGCAGGGGTCTTGGATGTATATAGCTGCTGGTGGGCCTGGGCTGGAGCAATCTGGCCTGGTAGCGTTCTGGTTCGGCGAGGCTTCATTCGGTGGTGAGGTATGAGGTTGGCTCGGTGGTGTTGGTCCGGTCATGGTGGTCCGGTGATGGTGGGAAATGGTGTTGGACCGGTGGTGATGGGATAGGCACTTGGTTCGGTTGTGGATGGTTCGGCCTTACTTTGGTTTGGTATTGAAGGGGTTGTGGTTTGACCGGTA
This sequence comes from Allium cepa, assembly GCA_030765085.1. NCBI lineage: Eukaryota > Viridiplantae > Streptophyta > Magnoliopsida > Asparagales > Amaryllidaceae > Allium > Allium cepa. The sequence goes on from CM060940.1 coordinate 861,357,192, forward strand.
GAATGTTTGGACCGGTAGTGGTTTGGACCGGTAGTGGTTTGACCGGTAGAATGTTTGACCGGTAGTGATTTGGACCGGTAGTGGTTTGGACCGGTGATGGTGAGAACTTTGAGGGTTGGTACGGCCTTGGTGGTGAAGTACGCTTGTGACCGGATGGTCTTATGCCGAATGGGCTTCTATATTGAGAATGCCGGATGGACTTTTATGTCTGTATTGAGCCTTGTGTTTGCCGAATGAAGTGGAGGTTGCGAACCCGGGTGAAACTGACACTTCTTGGTCTCGAGATCTCCTGGGTGAGAATTCGCCCAACATTTTGCCCCCCAAAGTGGGGCGCGTGCTTGCATGTGTCGCGCTTTGTTTCCCTATGGTAGGAAAGCCTGTTTCGTAACGCCATGGTCTGGATATTCATGTCCTGTCAGTGTCCTCATGCCTTCCGGTAGGAAGGCGTGTTTTGTAATGCAATGAGATGGATGTCCATATCCTGTTGATTTCCTGCAAAGGAATTTACAGTTTTAATGTGATTTCAAATGACGATCGTTCGGGATCGAAATATTTGAGGCGAAGTGAATTGTGCCGTTCAGGGCGAGATGTGACCGTTCGAGGTCGGGTGCCATTTGAGGCGAGTAGGTGTACCCCGAGGGGCTTAGCGTTACCGATGCCAGGCTCACGTTCGAGTGGATTCCTGGATCGTTTGTGAAGATGGTTTATTGCCAGCTCAGAGCATGCCTAAGGATCGTTCGCGACCCCGTACATGTTTAAGTAGCTTAGCCATTTCAGAATTAGCAGAGCTAAATATCCATCCAACCGATGAATTTTAAAAGGATGTCGAAGTGTAGATTCTCACAACGATAGGGTTAATAGCCATTCAGAGCATGCCCATGGACCGTTCGTGGTCGTGTACATGTGTAAATGGGTAACCCATGTTAGTGAGCGATTTACGACTTGTTCATCGTTATCATAATCTCTATTTTATTAGTAGGTCCTAGAGTTCGGTACTTATCTGTGTGAGGTGCCTTGCATGCCACCTGTTTCTGGTTTTTGCTGGCTGAGATGGTTTCATTCGGTTTTTGGTTGGTCCGGTATGCCGAACCGGCTGGACCGGTGCTTCTGCCCTCGTCTATATATAGGGGCTACACCCCCTAGTTATTCCTTACCGAACCAACGAGTGCCGAATCGATCTCTAGTCGAACCAACTTCTCTGCCGAACCAAGCTTTTACCGAATCAGGTATAAGTTCCTTTGCCGAATGACCTTTACCACCGAATGAATCTGATTGCCGAATACACGCGTAAGGCTGTTAATGCCGAATGATTTTTGTACCGAATGAATCTGGGATTTTGGTGCCGGATGAACTTTGCACTGTACTACCGAACGAATTCGTATACCGGATGAACTTCCAATGCCGAATGGTACTACCGAATGAGGCATATACCGAATGAGACTCAGAAATTTGAATCTTGAGCGAAATCTTAAGCTTTTATACGCTTGCTTTAGATGCTTGCTTGTTTATGTTTCTATACTTCTTGTTCTAACACCGTGTTTTTCTTGTGCTGCAAATAAATGTCTCGCAAAGCGAAAACCCGATCGGATAAAAAGAAGTCTAAAGGTAGAGGAGAGTCATCTTCCACCGAGCCCCCAGCCCAACCAGGGCCGGTGCGACATGGGCCTGTTCCAAGGTCGTTAGTGGACGGGTACGGTCCCCAGGAACTTCTGGTCTCCCCTCCCGATTGCTTTCCTAGCTCCCTAAAGGAGGAGCAACTTGATGTTATATCCCGCTCCTTCGGGATAGGCAGGGCTCGCATGCTGTTGCCGGGAGATGGAGTGATCCCGTATAATCCCCCCGAAGGCTACTTTGCTTACAGCAGATATCATTGCATGTGTGGTGCTATCCCTCCTATCAATGCCTGGATAGTTAGCTTTACCACATACTTGAAGGTGGCTCCATTCCAGCTCCAGCCGAACTCTTATGCCATTCTGGTGAGCCTTTTCATCATCTTCCAGAGGAGGTACGGGCGCCCTCCTTCTAACCGGGAAATTCGATATTTGTATAACCTGAGAGGCTACAAGAAGGGGTCTCCGTATATTAGTCTAGAAGCGGCCGTGCCCTTCAAACCGGTCTTGGACTTATATTCAAAGTTTACCATGTTCAAGAAAGAATGTTTTTTTATCAAGGACGATTCTGTTTCTTTCCGTCTTTTCACTTCCGGCTGTAAGATAAATTTCATTTATATTTTCCATGTTCTGACTGTAGTGCTTCTTCTGACACGCTTCTATTTCTTGCTAGCGACAGGTGGCATTGCAGTCGTGGAGGATGATTCTTTGGCGCGGATGGCTGCTGAAATAAAGGCCATTCCCGCACGGGACAGGTCGGCTTCGTTCCTGATCAGGAACGCTACCCTCCTGGAGTACAACTTGATCCAGCCGCACCAGTCCGTGGTTAAGCAGAGGGACACGGCTGAGGAGAAGGCCGCTAAAGCTAAGGAGGGGGCCACGGTGAAGAGTGGCAAGAGGAAGCCCTTTGCACAACATCCCGTCGCGGGAGGCAAGAAGCTTAAGGAGTCTGAGGGCCCCTCTCCTAGTACTTGCCCGATCATCCCGGAGGAGGAAGGTGTGGAAGAGGGCAAAGGAGGCGATATGGAAGGAGAGTCGGAGGGCGGAGGAGATGGAGATGGTCAGGGTGGTAGTGGTGCCGGTGCCTTAACTTCTGGGCAAGACTCTGAACTGGATGAGGCCCTCCGCCAGGCCTTCGGGGAATCGGAGGGAGAATCGGGAGCGGAGAAGGCGAAGGAGACTGGCAAGGTCGGGGCTGGTGCCGATCTATCCCCTAAGGGCTCCTCGGCCAGGGTGACTCCGGCGGTGCAAGATGAACTTTTGTCCTCTGTCGATTCCATTTACGATAGGGACTTAGAAATATTTTATGGTTCACTTCCATCCTGGAATGAGATTCAGGACTTATTGCAGTATCCCACTCCTCCGCAGGGTTTGTATAATAGATGTGCATTCTCACTTTTTCTTTCTTTTTAACTTAACATGTTTCTTGAATTATGGATCGTCGTATGTTCATAACACTTGTTTTTTACTCCAGGGGCAGGCCAGGCGGCTAAAACGTCAGACGTTCGACACCGCCTTGAACAATTCAAGTTGATGAGAGCTTCTGATAAGCCGAAGCCTCTTACTGGTCGTCCTGGGGACGTGGTCAAATACCGTCCTCTTCTTGGGGTCATTGAAGAGAGCATTCAGAAAAAGAAGAGGAGTCGTTCCTTATTTGAGCCTTCCCCTGGTCCGCAGCTTCCTGTTTAGCCTCCTCGTGATACCACGGAGGAGAGCACGGAGTTTATCCCCCCTCCACCTCCTTCTAAGAATCCCACTGTTATCCGTATAAGGCGTCCTGACGTGCCTCGCGACCCCTTTGCCGGTCATCCTGATTTAGATCCAAGCTCTCGGGATATTTCATTTGATGAGGCCACGGGTGAGCACCTTCTTCCCCGCAACCCCATGGTACGAGTGTTAGACGAGGCTAAGTCCCTAGATCTTGATCTGCTTACCACTCGGGTAGTTACCATGGGAGACGAAGCCAAAGCTAATATCGATCGGGTGGCTGAAGAGACCAAGAAGTTAACGAAGTATCATGCTCAATTGGTCAAGGCCGGGGAGGAGATTGGGAGTGCTAATATTCGGTTGCGGCTGAAGGTTGCCGATCAGGCCGAACAGCTTGCCGGTCAAGCCGTTCAGATTTCTCAGCACGAGGAAGCCTCCAGGCGGCCGAAAGAGACCATGGAAAAGGCTAGTAGGGCAGAATTACGGAAGATGGAGGCCGCCTGTAAGGAGCGGATCGACATGGCCATTGCGACAGTGGATGAGGTTCGGAATGCGGATCTCGAGCAGGTAGAGGAGTTGTCTGGAAGGCTTGAGGCCGCGGAAATGGCTCAAGTCAAGTTAAAGGAGGAGATGGAGGAGATGAGGAGGTCTCTCCAGGCTGACTGCTTGAGATACCGATCAGAGAGGGATGTCGCTGTCGCCAAGTTGCAGGCTTCCGAGGCCCGGGTGAGGGATTTTGAGGAGAATGAGGGGATGATGGACGAGATGCTGCAGGACATGTACTTCCGCACTTGGAAGGAGGGCAGCTTGTCTTGGATGGATGACTATCCCCGGGTCATGGCCAAGATATATCTTCGGGCTTTAGAGGAGGCCAGGGTCATTGCGGGTAAGGAAGGTGGAGTGGCTTTTAGTCTGGATGTGGTCACTGCTCAGTTCTCGAAAGAGGAGCAAGCGGCGGTGAAGGAGGGGATGCGGTTGCTTGCTACGGAGGAAGCGGGTGTGCAACTGGAGGATGAGGATCGAGCGGCGGATGCTGGTGAGTTATTCTTCTCTTTTCCTTTTCTTTCTGGGTTTCCATAACTTGATCGTTTTATCGTTTGTTTAATGAGTTCCTCTTCTGGATTGAACAGGTGGAACTTCCGATCAACACGCTGGGAGCTCCGACCCTGCGGCCAAGTAGGCTTGGGGGAGTTGGTAGGATGAGAGCGAAGTGTGGATGCGGCTGGTTACTTGTCCGGATTTGGCCACCTTTTTATTTCCCTTTGTCGCTGTTTATGTTAGCCCAAAACATTGATGTGACTGTAATAATATTATTTGCAAAGAATAACTTTATGCGATTTTACGACATAAGCTGATTTTGTTATGTTTAAATGTTGTTGTCATTTTGATGTGGTGCGTGAGAAGTATGCATATGCCTGTGATTTTAGTTGTGTTTGATGTTAAGCTGTTGCTTGAAATATAATTTCATGTTTTGCAATGTTAGTGTGACGTATGAATAAACTATAGTTACATATTTATGTACAAGAGAAGAGAGTATCGCCCTTCATGTTTTAGTTGCAGGTGGTAGCTTTGAGCGTCTTGTGTAACTGATCATGGACATAGCTGAGTACCTTGCCACCCAGTACGTAGGCTTAGATTCTCATGAGTGAATGCTCCCTATTTGGTTTCCTGTACTTTGGAGTTTGTTATACAGGATAGGAGAAAAGTATTTAAATGAAATGGAAATATGGGAAAAGTAAAACTTCCAGTCACGGAAGGCCGTTGATGTGCTTAAGTTCGTGGCAAACGGGTTTTGTAGTCACTTTCCCTAGCTGCGGGTCTTGGAGACATTTGTCACCCATCTTACGCCTCCGCGGGGAGTTTTCTTTTTTACCACAGCCGCACTTAAGACACATCGGAGCCGAGATCGCGCACGGTAACTACCCGAACCATTATGGTCCGTAATCGTGGGTATTATTCGATTTACCGTGGCCGGCTAGCGTGGGTGCCGTTGGCCGTGAACTACCCTTGGCTGGCCACACCTTATGTTGGGGCTTAAAGTAGGTTCACAATTGCCGGCGAGCCGAACGCCGTAATGAGCTGTTATCGGCTATAGTCGGCCTTTATGATGACTTATAATCGGCTCATTACAGTTGGCCTTGAGGGCAGTCGCGAGTAATGAGTTAACCCACAGCAGAGGGATGCTGGAGCAAAAGAGTCTCATTGGCGAGTGCATAGAATCGTAGCGTACCTGTTAGGCCTTGTCCAGATGAGGCCGTGGTGCGTCTTGAGTGGAGATGCCATAGGATTTTGTTCAACAGAAAATGATAAAGCTTAACAAGCAGCCAAGATATAAAGGAACAAGTTAAAAAGAGACAAGATTTTTTAAAGTGGTTCGGCATGAAAATGCCTATGTCCACTGATTCTCTTTGTTAATTCACTTCATATGGACAGTACAAGTTAAGAAAAGTATCGACGGAGGTGTCGGATGTTCCATGCCCTCTGGAACACCTCTCCGTCCACTGTTGACAAAATATAAGCTCCGTTGTGGAGATCTTTATGAATTACATATGGTCCGTCCCAAATGGGGTCCAGTGCCCCGGGGCGCGGAAAGATTCGCCTGAGGACAAGATCTCCCTCTTGTAAGATGCGATGCTTGACTTTGGAGTTGTATAGTGCTGAAACTTTTTGTTTGTGAGCTGCTGCATTGAGTGCTGCATCGTTTCTCCTTTCCTCAATCAGATCCAAAGACATGAGGAGGAGTTCTTCGTTTTCTTCTGGATTGTAGTGGATCCTACAGTGGGAAGGAACAATAGTCTCAACAGGGAGCATTGCCTCCGATCCGTATGCCAAAGAGAAAGGAGTATGTCCCGTTGATGTTCTGAAAGATGTGCGGTAGGCCCAAAGTGCCGTAGGAAGTTCGTCCACCCAAGCGCCTTTTGACTTTTCAAGTTTCTTCTTGATTAGGGTTTTGAGAATTTTGTTGACAGCTTCGACTTGTCCGTTTGCCTGAGGGTAAGCTACTGATGAGAAGCTTTTATGAATTCCATGCTCTTGGCACCAGTCGGCGAATTCTTCGCTGTCAAATTGGAGTCCGTTGTCCGATATGATCTTGAGTGGTACTTCGTACCTGCATAGAATATTTTTGATCAAGAAGTCGATAACTTTTGCTGAAGATATTTTATTTAGGGGTTCCTCTTCCACCCATTTGGTGAAATAATCGACTGCCACTATAGCATATTTGGCTCCGCCTCTGCCCGTTGGCAGTTCGCCAATTAAATCAATTCCCCATACAGCAAAGAGCCAAGGGCTGGTCATTTGAGTAATCTCATTTGTGGGTAGTCGAGGAATCTTGGCAAATTTCTGACATCTGTCGCATCTCTTGACGAAGTCTAAGGTATCTTTGTTTAGTGTGGGCCAGTAATATCCATATCGGAGTATCTTTTTCGCCAGAGTCTGCCCTCCAGTGTGATCTCCGCAACTTCCTTGATGGATGTTGAATAAGATTTCCTTGGCTTCCCTCCCAGCGACGCATCTGAATAAGGGGCTAGAGAAGCCACGCCGATAGAGGATGCCTTCTTGTATTGTGTAGTAGGGAGCTTTCCTCAAAATTCTCCTGACTTCATCACGTTTGTCTGGTAGTGTGCCGTCCTGCAAATATTTCCGGATAGGAGTCATCCAAGTTCCTTCTTCGATTGCAGTTATCAGATTCACTTGTTCGAAACTTGGGGCTAGCTGCCTTGAGATGGCTAGTGCTCCGGAAATGGTGCTATTCTTCATACTAGCTTGCTTTGCTAGTTCATCGGCCTCTTGGTTATCTTCCCGAGGAATGTGTTTGATTAGATAATGGTCCAATTGATCGAGCAGCAGTTTGGTTTTCTTTAGATATGCTGTGAGTCATTCTCCTCGTGTCTGGAACTCTCATAGTACTTGGTTTACGATAAGTTGAGAATCACTATGAAGACATAAAGAATTGACTCCAATTTCTAAGGCAAGCTCCAATCCCGCTATTACTGCCTCATACTCCGCATCGTTGTTAGTGGCCGCGAATTCCAACCTTAATGCATAGTACAGCTTTCTTCCCCTGGGGGTGATTATCACAATACCTGCCCCCGAGCCTTGTTCGTTCGATGCTCCATCTACAAAGATGTTCCACTTGATGCTTTTTTCTATTTCAAATTGATCCTTGCCTTCGTTGGTAGTGAATTCGGCAATGAAATCGGCCATGGCTTGCCCCTTGATAGCGGTGCGAGGGTGGTAGGTGACGTCATACTGACTTAGTTCAATGCACCATTTGAGGAGTCGTCCAGAAGTGTCGGGACGATGGAGCACCTGTCTTAGTGGTTGATCGGTTAGAACTCTGATGGAGTGAGATTGGAAATAGTGTCGCAGTTTTCGTGACGCGATCAATAAACAATATGCCAATTTCTCAAGTTTAGGATATCTGGCTTCTGCCCCTGTAAATCTCTTACTTACAAAGTATACCGGGCGTTGTGTGCGGTCTTCTTCTCTTACCAGGGCAGCGCTTAGAGCATGAGATGATACAGCGAGGTATAGGTATAGCTCTTCGCCTTCGTTTGGAGTTGAGAGTACTGGTGGTTTCTGAAGGTGTTCGATCAGGTTAAGGAAGGCTTTTAAGCATTCATCGGTCCACTCGAACTTTCCTTTGTCTTTCTTGAGAGCTTCGAAGAAAGGGACGCACTTGTCAGTTGCTTTGGAAATGAATCTGCTTAGGGCGGCCACCTTTCCGTTTAGGCTCTGCATTTCTTTTCGAGTGGAAGGTATCCTTATTTCTTTTAGAGCCCGGATTTGTTCAGGGTTTGCTTCAATTCCTCTGGCATGGACGATGAATCCTAAGAATTTTCCTGATGACACTCCGAAGGAGCACTTCAGAGGATTCAGCTTCATTCCATATCGGCGAAGTACCTGAAACATCTCGCTCAGGTGGCTTACATGATCGTCGGCTCTCCTGGACTTTACCAACATGTCATCCACATATACTTCCATAGTTCGTCCTATTAATTCCGCGAACATCTTGTTGACGAGGCGCTGATAGGTAGCTCCGGCATTTTTGAGTCCAAAAGGCATGACTTTGTAACAATATAATCCCTGGTCAGTGATGAAGCTAGTGTGGTCTTGATCGGGAGCGTGCATGGGAATCTGGTTGTATCCAGAGTATGCATCCATAAAAGATAAAAGTTCGTGCCCGGCAGTGCTGTCCACAAGCTGATCGATTCGGGGGAGCGGGAAGCAGTCTTTCGGGCAAGCGTTATTTAAGTTGGAGAAATCAATGCATGTTCGCCACTTCCCATTAGCTTTCTTTACTAGTACTGGGTTAGCGATCCATTCTGGGTAGATGGCTTCTCGTATGAAGTCATTAGCAAGTAGGTTCTTTACTTCCTCATCGAGGGCTGCTGATCGTTCTGCTCCCATGCTTCTCTTTTTCTGCTTTATCGGTACCTTGGTGGGATCGATGTTCAGCATGTGGCATGTTATGTCTGGGGAGATTCCTGTCATATCGGCATGTGTCCACGCAAATACATCTAAGTTGTGGCGGAGAAAGTCAATGAGTTGATCCTTCAATTCTGTTTTAGCTGAGATCCTATTTTTAATAGTCTACTTGAATCATGTTTGTTTACATATACGAATTCCATGGCCTCTGCAGGCTCAGCGGTAGCCTCCTCCTCCTTATCCCTGGGGTCTAGTTCATTGAAAGGATCGCTGGTGTATCGAAGAGGAGGGGCTTTCTTTAGTTGCTATGCTTCCAAGCTTTTCATGCAGAGAGTAGTCTCTGCATCTTTCCCTTTATTCTTTCTACGGTTATTGTGAAGTTCAGTTACATAGCAATCTCGAGCGGCGTCTTGATCTCCTTCAACTTCTCCTATTCCGTTATCTGTTGGGAACTTCATCTTTAGGCACCACGGGGCTAGGACAATTTGGAAGTCAGACAAGGCTGGTCTTCCCAAGAAGGCGTTGTAGGCCGAGTGGTTTTCTATTAGTACGAACGTTTGTTTTCGCACAACGGAGCGGGGATGACTTCCTATTTCGACGAAGAGGTCAAGTTGCCCGAGGGGCATTTTCGCATCTCCAGTGAAATCGTGCAGGGGTTTGTTGCAGGGAGACACATCCTTCATTGACAGCTTCATTTTGTCAAAAGCATGCTTGAATAGGATATTTACGGAGCTTCCTGTGTCTATTAGAATTCGGAAAACTTTAGCTGGACCGAACCAGGCAGAGATGACCATGGGATCCATATGTGGATACTGTCTTCCTTTTAAATCACGCCTACTGAATACGATGTCATCACTCTCTTTCCGTTTGGGGTGGCGTTCTTCCATAATGGAGTTAACATAGCCTTCAGCATTTCTAAGTGACTTGCCGTATCTTTCCATCTCTGCCCAGCTTCTGTCGGCGATGTGTGGTCCTCCCGAGATGGTATGGACCACTATCTTCTCTTGACTAGAGCCACTGGTGTTGCGATTCCCTCCGCCTACTTCTGGGAGGGGTCGCTTTGAGTTCTCATTGGCAGGAGTTGGAGTCCTGTTCTGACCTTTCACATAGCGTTCCAGCCTTCTTCTTCTGATGTGTTCTTCGATCAAGTCCCGGAGATGGTGGCATTCGTTGGTGTCATGTCCGTGGGATTCGTGGAAGCGGCAGAACTTTCCAGACTTGAGTGCGTTATCAGATTCTTTCTTGTGCAGGGGGCGCTTGTATCCGAGTTCGCCCTGAGTGGCTAGAAAGATGTTTTCGATTGTTTCATTCAAAGGAGTGTAGGAGTCAAATCTTGGTCCTGGTCGATATTGGCGTTTTTCAACCTTCCTGCCCCCAGCATTGTCTCTAGATTCATTTCTTCGAGTGTCCTTAGCTGCAGCGGGAACCTTGTCCGAAGTTGTCTTACCTTGTTGCCCTGACTGCCTCTCAGTGGCGGCGTCTTCAAGCCTCATATACTTTCCAGCTTCATGGAAGAAATCAGGTAAAGTAGCTGGTTTTTCCTTAGTTAGTCTTCTAGCGAACTTGGTATCTGGGTGTACACCACTACAGAGGGCCATTAGGGTGAGCTTCTCATCGGCATCTTGGACTGCGGCCGCTGCGGCGTTGAACCGGGTTAGATATTGTTGCAGTGTCTCTCCGGATTTCTGTTTGACATTGGATAGAGAATAAGCATCCTTGGGTTCTTCTACATGGATGCGGAACTGGCTAATGAACCTTTCTTTCAACATCTCCCATGAGCTGATAGATCCTTGGGGTAGATGGCAGAACCAGGAGGTAGCTAGATCTGCTAGGAATAGCGGAAAGCATTTACACAACACCCCTTCTGTTGCTCCGCTCATGAGCATATGCTGGGTGTATCTTTGTAAGTGTACGATGGGGTCGGAAGTTCCCTTGTAAGGTTCCATGGTTGGCATTTTCCATTCCCGGGGGGTGATGGCAGTTTCGATATTGCGGGTGAAGGGGCTGGTGACCCTAGCGCCTATTCCTCGGTCCCTTTGCTCCCGTTGGACGCATTCTCTGAATAATCATGACATTCTTTCATCAGAATTTGGAGCGGATAGAAATGAACTTGGTTCTTCCCTGCGGGATCGATCTCGTCCAGATGACCTGTAGGGATGGTATAGTCTATCACTTCTGACGTTATCCAGTGGTTGCCTCTGGCTGTTCGGATGCATGCTAGGACCAGCTACAGTTGCCCCCCGCCTTGATCTTCCCCTGTGGGGTTCTGTTTCGAGCATTTCCATGGGGTCAACTTCGGGCTGGGTTCTAGCTCGGCTCCGTTCAGCGGGGTTTCTATGATTAGGCGGCATGACCGGCTCAGCTACATCCGACCCTCGCCTGGCGCCTCCCCCACTGGGTTCGGTTCCAATCGCTTCTTCGAGTCGGAGTTCGGGCTGAGTCCGGGCGCGGCCCCTATCATTGTTGTTCCTGTTGATGGCTTCTTCGAAGAGGGAAGACCTTTGCTGTCTCCGAGATCCTCCAGATTGAGATTCATCCCATGATTCGGTGTTGCGGTTGGATTCTTCGACATCCCTCAAGCGTGACATGAGTTGGTTCACCAAAGCTTCTTGTTGGGATGCGAAGCGGTTAGTCACTTCCACCACAACTCTGTCTAGATCTGCTCTAGTGATTACTGCCGGTTGTTCCGCGGCAGGGGCTGTTGGAATTACCTGATCTACATGCGGCACTGCTGCTGTAGTGGGATGGTTCTCTTGATCTGGATCCACTGGATTTGGAGCGTTGCTGGTTGCAACGTTCTTTCCCTTGTTGGCGTCTTTTCTTGGCCTGGAAGTCATGTTTCCTAGGCAATGAAGGGTGCTATTGGGAAAGAAGGTTGAATGAGGGAAGCTTTAGCTTCGAGTTCGAATCTCTCAATGAAAGCACCAAAAATGTTTGCGCAAAAAATGGGCAAACACCTCCAAGTCGTGTGATTTAGTTGATTTTATGTGATTCTTAATGATTTAGATGATTTGTGTAAATATGAAAAAAGTAGGGGCTGAAATGTAAAAGACACACAGATTTATAGTGGTTCGGCTAGAACGTGCCTACGTCCACTTTATATGTTATTATCTTCTTTCTTTCAGATTACAAGTACAATGCTTTGTGTACAAGTATATGAAAGTAGTTTGAAAGTTCCTTCCGCGCTTGAGCTCTCAAACTTGTCTGCCATTGTTGTACCCCTGCCCCTCTATTTATAGAGTGAGGTAGGGGGCAGGGGTCTTGGATGTATATAGCTGCTGGTGGGCCTGGGCTGGAGCAATCTGGCCTGGTAGCGTTCTGGTTCAGCGAGGCTTCATTCGGTGGTGAGGTATGAGGTTGGCTCGGTGGTGTTGGTCCGGTCATGGTGGTCCGGTGATGGTGGGAAATGGTGTTGGACCGGTGGTGATGGGATAGGCACTTGGTTCGGTTGTGGATGGTTCGGCCTTACTTTGGTTTGGTATTAAAGGGGTTGTGGTTTGACCGGTAGAATGTTTAGACCGGTAGTGGTTTAGACCGGTAGTGGTTTGACCGGTAGAATGTTTGACCGGTAGTGATTTGGACCGGTAGTGGTTTGGACCGGTGATGGTGAGAACTTTGAGGGTTGGTACGGCCTTGGTGGTGAAGTACGCTTGTGACCGGATGGTCTTATGCCGAATGGGCTTCTATATTGAGAATGCCGGATGGACTTTTATGTCTGTATTGAGCCTTGTGTTTGCCGAATGAAGTGGAGGTTGCGAACCCGGGTGAAACTGACACTTCTTGGTCTCGAGATCTCCTAGGTGAGAATTCGCCCAACACTGTTGTTAGCAAAAATTTGATTTCCCAATAACATGTTGAATAATTGTTCTCCTCTTGAAAAGTTATTCAGAGATTTCTCAAGATTTTGGACTTTGGTTTTTAGTGTTGTGTTTTCAGTGACAAGTGAGGTGCATCTATTTATAAAATCCTTTTTCCTAGTGTCAATGGTTTCCTTAAGACTCAAGTTTTCTTTTTCAAGATTCTCAAAGCTATTCTTAAGTCTTGATAATTCTGAATTTAAAATTTTACATTTTTTACAGTCCATGTTTTGAATATTTTCAAGTTCAGTTTCAAACCTAAAATTTTCACGAGCAAGTTCTCTCCTATCAGATTTCAGTTTTTCAATTTTAGATTCGAGAGTATCAACTACTTTAGTAAGATCACAACACATAAAAACAAGTTCTTTATCAGAATAGTCACCTACCTCACTAGATTCCTCTGAGCTTGCTTCAGAATCCGATTTTTCCATAAGACACAAGTTAGCCTCCTCTGAGATATTATTCGAAACTTCCTCTCCTTCCTCATCATCCCAAGTTGTTGCAAAGGCCTTCTTCTTCTTTTTCTTTCCTTTGTTGTTTTTGAGAAGTGACATTGTTGTTTGAAGTGGCCAGGCTTGTTGCAGTTAATGCACGTCAGTTCATTATTAGAATTGTCAGAATCTTTTGACTTATTACCACTTGTTTTCTTCTTGCGTGGCTTGAATCTTGACCATTTTTTAAGATTATTGACAGCCATTGCAAGCTCTTCAATTGGATCTTCTTCTTCGTCGCTCTCTTTTTTGCTATTTAAGGCAATCGTCTTCTTCTTTGGTTCGGGGTTGTTGCGTTTCTCTTTTGCTTTTAGCTCAAGCTCATATGTCATCAAGTTGCCGATTAACTCCTCCATGCTTAGTTTACTCAGATCTTTCGATTCTTGTATTGTAGTGACTTTTGCCTCAAAGCTCATCGGTAAGACTCGTAGCACCTTCCTCACAAGCTCTACCTCAGTGAATACCTTCCCAAGCGCTCTAGCGTTGTACACCAAAGTTGAAAAGCATCCAAACATGTCCTTTATGCTCTCGCCTTTATCCATCACAAAGTTCTCGTATTCATTGCTGAATAAGGCTAGACGAGACTCCTTGACTTGAGAAGTTCCTTCATGCGTCACCTCCAAGGTATGCCAAATTTCCTGTGCAGTTTTACAATGAGAAATTCTATTAAATTCAGTTTTATCAAGAGCACAGATCAAAGCATTCATGGCTTTAGCATTTGTAGTTTTTAATTTCTTATCGTTAACATCCCACCTATACTTAGGTTTAGGAATCTTAGTATCACCAACAGTTATAGTGGGAGATTTATAGCCAGTTTCAATAATGTCCCAAACATCATAATCAATAGAACTAAGATAAATTCCCATCCTAACTTTCCAATAAGCATAATCATTCCCATTAAACATGGGTGGCCTAGCAATAGATTGCCCCTCAGAAAAAGCATTATTTGGTGGTCATGACTCTAGAGTTAAAGAAAAATACCTAGCTCTGATACCACTTGTAGGATCTAGATTAACCCTAGAGGGGCGGTGAATAGGGTTATAGCAAATTTTCTCGAATTAAACACAAAAACACAAACTGCAGAGAAATAGATATGCTGAAAAGTAAATCACACACAAAATTTACCCATCTTCGGCAACCCCTGCCTACTGCTGCATTCCCAGATTTCTATTAGGATTAAACAGTCTCCCGCTTACAAACACTCCAACAGACTCGCACACCCTGCTACCGCCTATAGAGTTTTGCAAACTCGCACACCCTGCTCACTGAACTAATTCTAACTAGACAATCTGACACTACCTAAAACCTAGGTGGTGATTTACCAAGATTTGAACCTTAAAAGAAAACTTAAAACAAACTTAAAAACAATTTAAAACTAAAACCCTATTTGAATATAAACTAAAGCCCTCTTTTATAAAAACAAGGCCGGCCCATTTCTATTTCTTTAACCTGATCCTCTTTTCTTTTCTTTGAGAAAAAATGACGGCTTTGATTCTTTGATTATTCCTCTTTGCGCTCTGAAATTAGGGCTTGTGTTCTTCGATCCAAATTGGGGCTTTTTGAAACACCCCTATGTTGATCGACTCTCTGGTTTGCGTGTTGCCTTGCTCGCTGCTTCTCTGATGATCGATTCTCTGGTTGCTTTGCTTGCGCTCGTTCGCAGCTGCTCCTTTGATCGAGTTCGATAGATTGTGGTATGTAATCTTTTCCCTTTCATTGCTGGTTTAATTGCTTGCTTGAACTCGATGCCGATGTTGAATTTGGGTGTTGGTATTTATATGAATTCCAAGACACTTGAATTTGTTCGTATTCATTTAGACTTTCCAAATTCTCGATTGCCTGATGCGCACAGCTTTGATTATGAAACGTTCGATTTTTTCTTGATTGATACGACAAAAACTTTCCTCTTTTACTTTTTGACTTTTTCAAAAGATACGTATTTGATTTTTTTTAATATACTGCATTGATTTCTGACTTAATTAAAATTCAACTTGCTCAACACCTTGAGTGCCACGACTTCGGCCATTTTTGTGTTCATCCCTGTGGCTTTCGACTTTACATTCTCTGATCTTTGTTACATTGTTTCTCGGCATTGACTTTTCTTCCATGACATTATACTTGTTGTTCATGGCCATTACATTCTTACTGCCATGTGACACTAGCCGTTCATATTGCATTATCACCTCTGACTGTTGACACTTTACACATGAATTTCCTTGTTGACTAGTTGGTTCCATTTTTGCTGTGTCATTTCTCTGCCTGCATTTAGTGTTACTCACCATGTTGCATTGTTGTTCACCTCTCTTGTATCATTGGTGTTTCTGTGTTCATGCTTGTGTGCTAGTTGAAATTCTAATGCCTTTGCGTCTCAGCCTCGAGCTCTGTCTTTACTTCTGATCTGATGCATTTATTGTTGGCATATTGGCTTGTTAGTTTTCATGAGTGATCTTGTGAACTGTTTTGATCACTGGGCACTGCTTGAGTTATTTGTACATGTTGCTTCATTATTGATTTGTTCAATGGGGTCAGTGGTTTGTACTCTCTGTTTTGATTTGCATTGTATCACTGTATGTAGCTCATTGAAGTGTTGCATTGTTGATGCTCTTTGAGTTGCAGTGTTTCACCATACTTTAGTTCGATTTTTTATCTGGTATGTTTGTATGCTTGCCACTGACTTGTGTTCCCTATTGCACAATCACCTGTTTACTCAAGACTGTATATGTGCATACATACATATGTATGTATGTATGCATATATTCTTGGATTTGTACTAAGCTTGAGTTATTTGAATTGTTGTTGCTCTTTGTAGTTGCACTTTGGATTGTATTTACACCATTTTCTGTTGCATTCATGCACACTACATAGTGATCTTGAGATGTTTGCATTGTGCAGTTGGTCTTGATGTTTGGTCTGACCTGAACTTTTGATATTGTAGTCTGTTGCACTTTGGTCTTGCATTTGGTCTGCACTTGCATGCATTGCTGTTGGGTTGGTTTCTTCATTTGATTGTTTGAGTCTTGTTCATCGAATTCAATGCTGAGTTGTTTCATTGGTGCATTGCCTTACTGTTCATATGAACTTGGTCTCTGTCTGGTTCTTGATCATTTCATGTTGATTTTTGAAATTTCACTTGAGTTGAATCTAGTTTCAAAAACTCGGGTTTGACCTTGTGCTCGTGTCGTGATTTTAAATATATTGCACGTGAGTTGAACCCGGCTTTTCATTTGGGTTTGACCTGTGCTCACCTGTCCCTGTAGAGAATACAAGTGTATATCGATGTGCACGGCCTTGTGGCATGTACAGTGATACACTGTGCATGTCACATTGTTCGTGTATGTTGAATTCAAATGTGAATGATGACGAACAACCCAAATAACTGAGGAAAATCATATTTTCAAAAATCATATTTCATTTTATATTGCAAAAATATTTCCTTTTCAATTTTACTGCGTTAGTTAATATTTTTGCAGATTGCTCAGATGCTGGATTCTAACTGGAATGAAGTTGAAGATAAACTACGAGTATGAGTGATATGTAGTGAGGAATTTATGTAAATAGAATTGTGATGTAATTAGAATCAAAGTTGTATATGTATAGTGAGAGCTTGAATTTGTACTATTCAAAATTGTAATAAATATTTGTTTGAATAAAATTTCTGTTTGAATTCAAATTCTGTGTAATTTATTTTATTCAACAAATATTTATTTAATCTTTGAAAAATAAAATAGTACATTAACAAATACATTTAAATGAGTATATATATGTTTATTATCATCAAACAAAATTCATATAAGCGCATATTCAACAATAATATACATAATCATCAAACAAAATCTTTTCAAAAAGAAACTATAATATACATAATCAATATCAAAGTACACAATAAATAATCATCGGCTTGGACAGTTATAATGACCTGTCCTCACAAATGCTGATAATCTACGACAATGCAAAGCAATGTAGCAGAATAATAAACCGATATAGGTATATGAAATGAAGATCTCCAGCTCGCCTGTTGAAGCTCCTAAAGCACCAAATCTGAACCTGTAAATATACTCGGTCTGACCCGAGCAATGAAAGGGAAGAACGCCCGAATTAATATGGTAAACCAGCGTGAGAAAACACACTCAACTGAATTTATAAAGTTATCAAAACTTTTCCTTTCAAAACAAAGGGTATCTCGTAAGACACGTCTACACATGAATACGAACATATTTTTACCTTACGATACCCAAAACATCTCATATCAAATCTGATTATATTATAACAATGTCTATTATACAAATAATAGATTAAATAGCTGAAATTGTTAAGATTGTTAAATTCCAGCAATACTAAGCTCAACAAAACAACATGGTAGGCACATAGTGGATTTTGGATTCCGTACAAATGACTAGGTGAATGGACTACCTTCCCAATCTAACACAGTACACACTACTACAAAATACGTATGTTGCTTCGCCTCATTTGCATCAAATAGAAGTATTTGCATCGATTACGTTTTAACAACTGATGCATTTGGTATGTGGAAAGCAGTAGATAGTACAAAAATACAATTTGCATCGGTTATCGTCAACAACCGATGAAAATACACCGATGCAAATAGTGTTAGTTGCATCAGTTTTATTTACAACCGGTGCACCTACCTTTATTTGCATCAAATTTTTTTAGTAGTCGATGCTAATGGTTGTTTGTTGCCCTCTTATTTTCATTTCCCTCTTCCCATCTTTCCTTAAGCCTAAATTCGCCGAAGCTGCTTTTTTTTTTGCTAAATAGGATGCCACAGAATTCAAACTCTCATTTCATACTCAAATCCTTTTTTTTCCCTCTCGCATACCAAATTCGAGAATCTCCCACTAAAATTCAAAATAAAAATCAAAAATTATTGTTATTTGGGGGTTACGGCGGTGAATTTATTTGTAGAGAGGGTCGAAGCTTTGGGGAATTGGGCGATTTGCTTGAGTTTGAAGCGATGTGCGGGCTCGACTATTGTTTGAAGGTGAGGTGTTCGACTGTGGTGGCTGACTGTGGTTCAGGCAGTTCGCAGTGGGTTCGAATCGAGGCTAGTTGCTGGAATTCGTTGGCTGGAGTAGCTTGGTGATGATTGTTGAGTTCGTGTTGCAATATCTGGTTCACTGGAGTTGTCGCGAATTGAGGTGATAACTGGTCGATTTTAGCAGTGGTGACATTTGCTCGCCAGTTACATGTTTGCCTTCATGACCGAGCTTTTTGCTTATCGAAAAGTAATAAAAAGACAAAGGTATGGAGAGGCAAAACTTTCATAAAATAAATGCTGGAAAATTATTGAATTTTTAATATAGATGAAGATGATGCTTTGACACAGTTCTAATGATAGAAGTTTAAATCAGAACTGCAACACCGATCGATGGTGAATATTGCACGAACAAATAAGTTCTAATAGGAAACATAGGCAGTAATATTTTTTTAGATCCTTCGGATGGGATAACGTTTATATAATATTTCTGGTTGCTTGTATATTATTGTAGGTGGAGTTTGGATAATGTTGATATGTTTGGACACATAGGCAGTAATATTTTTCTTTTCCTTTTTGGTTGTGTTGATATGTTTGGATAGTTTTGATGGCGATGAACTTTGTCAATGAAGAGTAGTGAATGAGTAATGTTGCTGGTGAAGTAATGTTGCTGATGAACAAAATTGCTGCTTTACACCAGCACCATACATGTAGAATAAAATCATATGTGGGATCCATCAATCAAGTGTATCCATTCCATTTGGAAACTGTTGAAATATCATTAAAATCCCATTAACCCTAATCAAAGGGATTTAGTTTGCCGTTAGGAATTGATCCTTGCACATCTTGTTTGGCACCCAAATGCTTTGATCAGTTGAGCTACCCTTTGGGGTTAACCCATAAGTTTAAGTTATGACTTATAACACAAAATCACTTTTCTTCTAAAAGACCTAATAGATGGAGAACTACTATGCGGAATCTTAAAAACATACTAACAAGGCTTGGTAGCATACAGTCTATAGACTTATATATCAAATAAACCGTGAATGTAGTTTGAAGAGTACGAAAAGATGGTGTACCTTGATGCGGACATACAAGTGCTTGAGAACATCGATCACCTGATTGATCACCCTGATGGATATTTCTATGCTGGTATGGATTGCTTCTGTGAGACGACATGGACTCATTCGCCTCAATATTCAGTTGGGTACTACCGGCAATGTCCAGAAAGAGTCCCTTGCCTTCAAATGAAAAGGGTATTCCTCCTCCACTGTATTTTAATGCAGGGATGTTTGTGTTTGAGCCTAGTCGCATCACATGCACTTCTCTCTTAGAGTCTCTCATGGTCACATCTCCCACCCCATTTGCCGAACAGGTGAGCTACATATGAACATATATAATCTTTCTTCTACATGTATAATCTTTCTTCTATGCGCAAGCCATATTACTATGCTCATTTATTGAAAACAATTTCAAATTTGGGCATAGCAGCTAGTGGAAATGATACTGGAGGTTGAAGAATTGATGTAGTAGGTAGTGATGGATGCTTATAAAGCAGCGATGCTGTGAGCAGTAAACTAAGTGGTGGTTTTGTTTGTTTTTTTCAACTGATGAAAATGTATGCAGACTGTTTTTGTGTGTGGTCGAGTCTCCTATTGTGAATGGAGATGGGAATGTGGTGAATGCAGTCAGAGGGGATTGGGTGGATGCAGAGGAGTGTTTGAGGCCAGAGGAAGGGGAAAAGGACCTACAGAGGCAAGAAATGCAAAGGTAAGAATTTTTTTATAGTCAGTGATCCTTCCCCTATTTGCAGCATATGAATATAACATAATAGTTGATTGAATACAACATCACAGTAATCACACCCGTTTATTAATAGTAAATGGCAGCCAGTCTGTAAATTAAATTACCAATTGCTAGTTCACCTAAGTATGTAATCTGACAATTAACAATACACCAATTGATTAATTTGAGCAATTGCTACACAATAGATATGTATGCCCATTTATTATCTCATATGAGGTCTATCGATTGCTTGAGTAATTGAATTGTTAATTACTGACAATCGAATTGATTTATTCTTCAACTGTCAAGTAGGTCTAACCGATTACTCAATCAAAAGTTATGGATGCATTAATAATTCCACCATGGTTTTGTAATCTGAACCATGAATAGGTTTGAATGTATTTATTATTGCATTTATTTGATATTGATGCAGAACAAAAATTGAAACTACAAAATATTTGCAGTGTGATATTTTTGCAGTGCAAATATTTTGCTCAGCAAATAATTGCAGTGCGCTAAAAGCAATTATTTTTAAATTTTGAATAACAGTTTTGCGCACTTTAGATCAATATTTAAAATCCATAAAACATTCAAAAAAACACCAGATTCGATTTTATTTGAATGTTTGTTTTAAAATCATCAATAATAATTTTACAAAAGAGACTTGCCTTATGTTGTTTCCATAGGAGTGATGTGAGGTTAATGTTTTCTTTTTTCTTTTTCTTTTTTCAAAAATAGACTTCAGCTTTGTGTAAATGCATTCAGCTTACATCACTCATAATTTTGCTTTGAACTCCTTCTTGCAATTGTATATCATCATATACAAAGTTATGTGTTATACTGCCATTCAAGTGATCGTGCATGTGCTTGTGTGCATAAATGTACCTGTTCCTAAACTATCGCACATGAATATAAGTCTATCAATTCAAACTTCTTTAATAAGAAAATGAAAATAAGGGAAAATAAGAAATACCAGTCAGGCACTCTGAGTAATGAAGAATTCAGATGAGATTGGTATCCCCAAATATTTTATAGGCAGTGATCCTTCCCCCATTTGCAGCATGTTCGATATTTGATGTTTATTCTAACAATTTGTACTGAAGTAAAATTTGGTTTTCATTTGATTTTTATGAAGACCTGCATATACACCTATTTTATTTTCAATTTTCTTTATGGTTTGAGCACTAGCGTCATCAGATGTTGAAAACAGCATAATATCATCTGCATATAATAAATGTGAGATAATTGGTTGCATTTTATTAATGGGTGTGATTTATTTTATTCTCACTACTCTTTCAATACTTAGGGAAAGGTATTGCATAATAATGCTGAACATATAAAAGGATAGAGGGTCCCATGTTTACTCCCTCAAGTAGATGTTATAAAACCCCTTGGAATACCATTTATAAGTATTGAATAGGTAGGCGTAGATATACATTGATTGACAAGCAAGATAATCTTATCTGGAAAACCCATTCTCTTCATCATGTGACAAACAAATTTCCTATTGACTTTGTCATACGCTTTGTGTGGATCAATTTTGATGCAGATTTTTTTAACTCCTTTCATATTGAAGTTCTGATCATTTCATGGGCCAGTAGTATGTTTTCTGCTTGCCAATAGTTTCCTTTTGCATATTTGTTTGATTAGTTTCTGAAGTTGGTTTTGACATTTCGGGCCTAAAAATTCTTGTTAGTTCTTCTGTTCATGATATTTATGCCGAGGATTGGAGTGGTGGTTAAAAGCATTTTTGGCCAAGGGGTCAGTGGCTATTTACATTTTCTCCTACTTGGTTGACTATTTTGTGTTTGATCTTAAGAGTCTGAGTGGTCCTGTGTCTGCTACTTTGTATATTAGGTATTCATTTTTCATTGTTTTTGCCATCATGCTTGCTAAGGCTACTGTTTGGTTCCTTTCTTCTTTCTGGTTTGTTCACAATCTTCTCCTATAGATTGAGTGAGGTGTTGCATTGTAAGTTTTGTGGTCATTAGAGAAAATCATATATTGTGTTTGTATTATTTTTGTTAGTTATAGGATGTCATTGAAGGAAAAAAGAGAGAGGTTAGTTTCCATTATTTTTAACGTTGAAGATGCAGTAGTATTTCAATATTCTTTTAATGGAAAAATCGTTATTTGAAAAATAATTTATTTACTTGTTTCTTCTTTCTAGGGATAAATATATATATATATTTTTGACTTGCATGTATAAGCTTCTTTCATTTATTTTAGTTTCTTTACAAAGTAAGAAATTTGGCATTGGAACTTTCCTAGTTACTGCCTATATTTTGATTCCATGTGTTGTACATTTTTTACCTTATGCGTATGCATGTATTTTAGTTGCTAAGCATTGTTTAATTATTAGTAATTTAGTACACCACTGTTATTCTACACATGAACCAGCAGTTTGAAATATATGCTGCTTCTGAGAAGTGTGTTATATGACTGATAACATCTATCTCATTATCAATGCATATGCTAGGTATGAACGAATGTGATGCTACTGCAGTTAGAAGAGTAGCCAACCTGCATGGAGTAGTTGCTGAAAACCATGATGATGCTATAAGGGACGCAAGGCTGAAGCCTGAGGTGAGACTATAAGATGCTGAAAATCGTGAACTACACGTAAAAGTTCTGATAAAAGAAGGGATACCGTTGTAGTACAGGGTAGGATACTATATTACAGCACAGGGTAGGACAAACTAAGGGAAAAGCCTGAGGTGAGACTATTTTCAATTTTTTTTGTTAGGTAGATAAGAAAATAGTGTTAATCAAGTATTCTTATGGTTTGATTTGTTTTATGAACCCAGAACGCGACAAGTGTTAGATATATTGGTTTTATTCTCATGGCTATCATTTGGAGGAAGTAGCACAACGGATACAGTTGTAGCACAGGGTAGGATACTATTGTTAAATTTTTAAAAATGCATGAAAAAATATATAAATTGCCAACATTTTGACACGCAGGTAGTCCATGACTAATTCACATGTTTATTTCTTGTTTTCCTAGGTTCAAGTTGACATTGCAAAAAAAGAAATGCAGCATATGGTTTTGAGCTGAAGCGTAAAAATTTGGGTTTTCAAGATTCCATGAAGTTTTTAAGGCTTTTACTATACTATTTCTTAATGGTTGTACTGATTAAAGATCTGAGTTAAGAATATACCACTTAATGATTGTACTAAAGATCTGAATTATGCTGCAAAAATGAATGTTTGAACCATTATTTTGTATAAATTATTAACATTTTAATTGATATACGTTTATTTTGGTATTATGTTATTCAATTTGTATTTTCCATCAAATTTAATTTTGAATGATTGTAACATTGCATGCAATAATTGTTTGTTATAATCAATAATAAAGGGATTAGTTTGCATCGGTTTCCAACAACAACCTATGCAACAAGTTCCTTTGTTGCATCGGTTTTCATTACAACCGAGGCAACATGTTCCTTTGTTGCAACCATATTTTGCATCAGTTGTTAGTAACAACCGATGCAAAAAGGACCTTTTTGCATCGGTTTTAGAACTGATGCAAAACTGCTAAGCCTGTTGCATCGGTTGCATGTGCATCGATTGTAGAACTGATGCAACAAGGGGGTGAACAACCGATGCAAATGGCATGTTTTGTAGTAGTGACACCTCTTAAGGGATGCACCTAGGGTCCAGATACTGAGCTCCTAAACCAACACAAGACTGGCCTACCCCTTCCTGGATAGTACCGAATATGTCATCACTTCGGTCGTTACCGACCTTTAATTCGAGTCCACGAGCATATACAACAATAATCAAATACATGACATCATAGCGTGTAAATATATATCTAGAAGAGTGATGACATCTCCTAATGGGAGCGACCCATTTTAGCCTTGATGCTTCTATCCCTGTTTCAGTCATTTTCTGGGGAATGAGGCCAAAGAGGTATCGATTACCTTTCACATATCACAAATCACATCACTTTGAATTCCACATTGACATTTCCGTTGACTACTAATTTCCTTTCACAAAAATACAACCCTTGAGCTCGTACGTCTCAAGGAGGGTGTTAAGCTAAAAGAAGTTGCCTTCTCCACCACCATTGATGTACGATTGTAAAAACCAATATACGTAATCTTAGATATACAATATCAGACAAACGTCCATATAAGTTGTCCAGGAACAGGAAAACCGAAGGCACTTTTCTACCACATCCTGTCGGAAAATCCCTAGGATTATTAGCGAATAGTCCTTGCAATGGATATTTCATAATGAAGAGACCGCTGCTACTATATGTATATTGGGATTTTAACCCCAAACGATCAACAAGCAGCAATCCACTATGAAAATCCTGAATATCAATATCATCGACCAACCTGTACAATCATCGCATAAATGTTGGTCTGAAATGGTTTTCAGATAAACCGACCCTGGTCTCTTCACACCAACAACGCAAAAGTGTTTCTCAACCTCACACGGAAACTAAGTCTCATAGGTTTATCACGTCTCAACTTTCAACTTGCTATCCTTCGGGCCAAGAAAGAAGCTCGATAGATTAGAGTAATACTCCGCACTACACAAATCAACATCCTCAACATTAGTGATAATCATGCCTACACAAAAGGCTACGTACAAAGTGTATGGCTAAATAGTTCCCACATCAAGTCGAGGAACTAAAGTGGCCAAATTCGATAGTTGGCAATTTAAATATCAAAGCAAACAACAAATATTTAGCACCATAAGCAATCACTATGCCCTTTTAATTAATATTTTGTTAATTAAATGACTTGCTAAATATTCACTTCAAATTATCTTTACAAATATATAATTCCAAAACCATTTCAATACTTCAATATTGGAAAAAAATTCCATATACTTATTTAATAATAAGTATTCATGAATCTCTTTTATTTTCAACATTTAGAAAATATAACATATACTTAAATCACGATTAAGTATATATTTATTCTTTAAGGAAAACATTCTCTTAACATATTTATTTGGGTCAAAATGAATGTTGCATAAAACATCGTTAGGACAACCTAAAATTATTATTATAGGGATTCGAAAATAAGATAGATATATAAATCCCATATACAATAGAAAACGTTTTCTTTCGAAAATCATTTACTATAACAATAGTGTTATAGCCCATCATTTCCTTACTTCTCAAGAACGTTTATTTCAACAATGAATGTTGAAACCTATGTATTCGATACTTAACACATTTTAAAACATCTCAAAACCATTTTACTCCATTTAAAAGATCACTTTCCAAAACATTCATTTAATTTAAAAAGATTATTCACTAGCCAAAATCGTGAACATACTTCGTTTACCAAATTCAATACTTCTACACATTTATTAAAGGATAATTCGCTGTCCAAAATCGTGGGTATAATTCCTTTAATAAGCTTCCATATTTACTTATCAAATTCCTTTGATTTCACATTTATAAAACAATGTTTATAAATTCCATTTCTATTATATAAAAACTTCAACTTATAAAACCCCTTTATTTACCAACCTATATATATCTCATTTACGTGCCAAAGTCCATTTATAAGTTAATTTACTTATAATTCTCTTATTTACAAAATCATTCATTTTATAATTTCATAAATCATAAATCTTATTCACTTATAAGATTTAATTATAACATCATTTTAACACTTATAAAACTCCTTTACAACTCCATCATTTTGATTTAACAAAATTCAATTTTATAAATCTTACATATATATATATATATATATATATATATATATATATAAACCCATTATAATAACTTCTAAAATCTCAATATAACGATTTTACAAAATAGTTATCTCCATATTCCAAAAATCACATTTTGATTCCATTAGACAATAATCATAATTTTTATAACATAAAAATTATAACTTTTTTATTTAAAGTAAATTCATTCCTTTAACCATTCAAAAATAAATAAAACATATAAATTCAAAATCACTCTGAAAGTCCTTTTAAATTTAGAAATTATCACTTTAACATTTTTTTAAATTACCGAGAATAGCCCAATGTTGCAACAGCACTAAATACATCAATCACGGCATCCAAAATATCATATATCACATGATAACATTGTATATATCAATATATGTAAATAAAACTAATACTGGTGAGGAATCTAGTTGGATCCCTCCAATCTGTCATCTGCAACAAATATACATAAGAGAATATGTGTACAATATCCACTTTGAGGCAGACGCGCATACAAAAGGTTACCCACTCATATACTGGAACGTATAGGGTCTCATCTGCTCCAATAGGCAGGAATATATCCAAATACCAATCAATATTTAGATAATATATCATATATCATCCAAAAAAATCATCAAAAAGCATAAATAAAATTTATTCTCACTTATATAAAAATATAAGAGAGACAAAGAGTGAGCTATACTCATTTTGGTTTCAATAGCTGTTGTAGTATTTTATTTCGAATAAAATTAAACGAGTATTTAATTTTACCCAAAATTTTCACTAGTTCCAATCAAACCCAAACCAGCACCAAAATATAATGCTTATTAATACGAACCCAACGTAACTTATTTCGTCAAAAACGGACCTCGTATGAAGAAGTTATGCATTTTTAAACATTCATGATTTATAATATAATTTATTAACGTCATTAGCCACTAATTAATTATTTAATTAACACTTAACCTTCCTCTTAACGTTGTTCGTTCCCAGGCAAGGACATACACACTCGAACCCATATACACGCCATTTATACTAGATTGTCGTGGCCAAAATTGTAAACCGAAAGACGATCGAGCACCACCAATGCATGCGCTTCCACGTCGTGCGCCTCTGCCCCCAACCCCATTGAACTCGATGCTCCTCTTCTCTCAAGAAACACGAATGAAAGGTAGCCCTTTGAGCGAGATTTATCGACGATCCACCGCCTTAAATTTGATCGTGACCGTTGATCTTGTAGATCTTGACGCGCTCTACAATTCGTTTGTTGAGAGTTTTTCATATAGATTGATGGATTTCAAGATAATAGAGGAGAAAGATAGGAGATCGCTGGCCATTGAAATATAAAGTGGTGGTTTTCCCTAGTTAGATTAGGGTTTTGGAAAAATATAAAAATTGTGGCACTTTATATAAAATTTCACGACACTACTCATTCGAAATTTTTCCTAACTCCATTTGAAGCGTGCCACCTATCATTTATAATGTTTTACCCCTAATCTGAACACAATGGAATATATAGGGAGCCAATTTGATCATATCTAGAAGATAGGTTTTCGAATCGACTTATTTAAATTTAAAATTCACTTAAATAGATTTTTATGCGTTTTAGCTTGCCAAGGATAAACCGTAAATCTGATGACACGAAATTTGAAATCTTACAAATAATACAGCATTATGGATCCAATGAAACTGGTTTCATCAAAATCCGAGACTGTATGAAAAATGGCTATTTCTACACGTTAATTAAATATTAAAATATTCAATTTCTATAATTACACTTTTAATTTAATTTTAAAAGTTCCCTAACATCATTCTAATTCAAATAGAATTTAATTCAACTTTATAAATCATTTTCATTCACATTAAATTCAAATTTCAATTATTTCAGTAATTTCAAATATTAAATTAACAATTTAATATTCCAAATAAATCACTATATTTGAAATATAATTTATTCAACTTATAAAATTCACTATTAAATATTTAAATTCAATTAAATATCCTAAATTTGAACACTAAAAAACTGGATCGTCACAAAAACGTTTCAGAACGTTTTTTTAATACTTTACTAACAACATAGTATGGTGAAAGACAATATCAATCACCTCAACTAAATCTGTCCAAACCACTACTAAGTCACAGAGCTCTCCATCACGGGCGCAATTGATAAACATCCTCCAAAATGGACCTCATGTGCAAAAGATACGCATAATATAAGATATCAGATTATTTAAACAATTAGTTAACTTAATTAAGCAATTAATTAGACTAATCATCTTAGCTAATCTCTCTTCTCCTAATCAAGCAATTACCTATACATTTCGTGCACCATGAAACCAAAATCCACTTCCTTCTCTCATCCATATCACGAGCTACAGACTACAAAACGAGATGCCGTTTTTGCCAATGCGTCTCTCTTCGCAACGCACCACCCTGGTACCAAAATTGAGTGACTCGACCTCCCCTATAATATCTGACCTAATGGTGTCATGTCACTCCTTCGTACGAACGCATTTTGATGCAAGGCTTCAGAGATGCTGAAACTTGATGACAAGGCGAATGTCGATGAGAGAAAAATGATGGTGGCCCCGTTTCGTATATCGTCGCTTAGTTAGGCCGCGGAGAGGTCGCATTCAGCTAAACAACACGATATCAAAATCTACCTGGTCAATGCATAGAATTCTTCGGTCGAGCTCAATGAAACTGGTTTCATGATTTTTAGTTAAGCGGATTGAGACATGACGAGGAGGGTGGCTATTTTTTCTCAAAATGAATGGAACAATACCAAGCATGAGAGGAACGACCTTTTAAGCAATTTAAATAATAATATTATATTCAGTTTATTCAAATTCTCAAATAAATTGGTAGTGCGTTTCGAGCTCGCACGATTAAATGGTGTGTCCGATCATAGAATTTTGTTTGCGTGAATCACCTCATTTTTCGGTCCCGATGGTATAAATCTATCGTTATCCAACATAGCGTTCCAAGATGATAATTTCACACTTTTTGAGATCGTTTAGGCCATCGGATCGTCCAATCTCAAAAATATAGTGATCTTTCTACTCATTTTAATTCACAAAGTTGATATGAACTCAATTAAAGTGGTCACGAGTCCTAATTCGATCATTTACGAAAAATCATATTTTTGGGACTGTTAATTAACTAACGATTCAGTATATAAATAAATTATTTAAATATCTGATTGTTAAAAATGTGGATCATAACATTCTCCCTTGCTTAAGAGGATTTCGCCATCGTAGTCCTAAGGACGAAGCAATACAACCCAAAACCCTCCCATAAACAAGGATACAAAAGAAATCCTCACATATCAACTCTTGCCAACAATCATTAAAAGCAATTGCAACAATGGTAATAGACTTGGAATAAGCTAGAGCCATCATCCTCTCCCTAAGCACAATCATAATCATACCCTATTCAATGTGGCTAAACCAAACGTCTAAGTCATGCACTTATTTTCAAAGAAACGAACAATGAAAAACAAAAGCCCCAACTCACTTATCGAAAGTCAAGTCAACTAAATATCATATATTACTGACTCTCTCAACTATCGACATTGCCTATTACCCTATACATTGACTTTTATCTCAATTTTAGCTTATGACATAGAAAATTTCAGCAGCAACTCCTTTGCATGGCTAGGTCTAGGAAGAATCCTAATATAACGAAGATATATCCACATCTCATATTTGAGCCATCTCCTTTCCAAGGACAACAAAACCTATGTCGCCAAATCTACAATACAAATGTTACATACCTCTTTCATGGCAAGAGCATTTTATTTAAATGCGGATATAAGCGGGTAAGTATCCAAATAGCCAACACTTTCTTCCATGTACCTAATCAAGTACTCAACAAAGAGGATTAAGAACAATAGTAACGTCATCATGTAAAGAAGTACAATAAACTCTACATATAGCAACAATCTCAAATAAACATGCTATATCAACAATAACTATCCCGCATGCATAACAACCATATAAGCATAAGTGATCATATCAAGTGCCAAAATCAAACATCAAACAACACCTATAAGATCAAAAGTCAAATAGTAATATCCACACTTATCCTAGCATGCAGGATACTAAACCATCTAGTATAAAACATAAAATATGATATCCAATATGAAGGATGGAAAAAAATAGGAATCTCCCCTAATGAAGAGTTACATCCTAGCGGTCCTCATGCTCTCATAAGTCTATCATATGCAATCACCTTCACTTTCACTCAACTGAACATTTACCACTACACTGCTTTCCTTCTAGCCTATTTCATATCACATTTAACAATACGAATGGGTCTACGAGGTCACGAAGTTATTGGTTCGGTCTCAATATCATCCAGACATTTTGGTGCCAAATTCCTAAAAGCCTCCTGTAAGTTCTTCCAAAACCCACTAGTGGACAACGGGTTTCGGCCACTTACAATGTTGTTTGGGACACCATGAAATTATGCTGTCCATTCCATATATAACTCAACTAATTCTAATGCCATTCTACTGGACTTAACATATATTTTAGAATTTCCGTCACTCTATCGACCGTGACTCAAATGCTATAACATTCTTTTCTAGTCCTTGGCGTTCCATCGATGAAATCTAACTCATCTTTGTGGAGTCAACCGTCTTGGTCGAATCTGCATTGCATCACCTCTACAAATATTACTCGTTCTTTAATGAATCCATTATCTCCGCTAATCATCTTCACACCTCTAACTAGTACCGATCCACTAAATCAAAGTAGGTTTGGTAGTCAAACTTGCCAACATCTTTGGCATCAAGTCACACCTAGTTATTGAGTCATAATCGGTTATAAACTAGAGTAATGCCCATTCTAGGAGTATCGCTCTAAAACCGATATATTTTCCACTCAAAGTAAATAAAATAATTACCAACCCCAATCATTAGTAGGGTACTTCCTCTCGGGTGGTTTATGTTAGTCCTTGAGATGATGGTTTTGATGATAACAACCTTAGGACTTGTTGTAAAATATAAATACTAACAGTATAGTTTTATATATATGTATATGCAGGATATAAACATGTAGGTACCAAGAATGAAGACTGTACAGTATAGAGATTCAAGACTAAAGATATCAAGATTGAAGACTCATGAGCATCAAGATATCAAGAGTCTAAGATTTCAATAGTACAAGATAAGTATTGAGTCTAGAATTATGTTAAAACTTCTTGAAAGCGCTTACATCTTTATTCAAAATTTATTCATGGAATGGAATCCACTTTGAGCCTGTTAAAGGGATGGAACCCTAGTGGGATAGAACACACGATAATATCTAGTGAAACATATAGTGGTCCTATTTTGATATCCACTAATTTTATAAAAATGCTTTTCAAAATTATATCTCATGTTTTTAAAAAATGTTTTCAAAACTTTCTTTTCGAAAAGACATCTCTTGGTTTTAAATATTTTAGCCTCAAAACTATTTTTATCATTTTAATATTTTGATTTCAAAATTGTCCTTGTTCTTAAACCATCTCTTGGTTTAAATATTTAGCTTTAAAATATTTATATACTCAAATTTTAAATCACTTTATAGATTAAGATTATATATATTAAAAGTACTTTCTAAACTCTTTTACATGTTTAAACTATATTCAAATATATTTACAAAGTTTAGAAATTGTTTTGACAAATTATAGAAGCCAATTATAATAAGGAAATCAAAACATCTATTTTGCCTTATGCATGTCGGCATACCCTTACCCCCCCATGTTGACACGGTGTCCGTTATTTTTAAATTTCAATTTTCAAAAGAACTGTCTACTTGTCGTATGCTTTCATGAACAAATATGGTTGTTGATCTACTATAAATACCAGTAGTTCTAAACGAATTTTACATCGGAATTTCTTTTATTTTCTCTCCTCTTCATCTTCCACATTTATTCTAAAGAATCCTACACAATACTCTGCCGAAATACCAAGTGAATCAAACTTGATTATATCTTGTTTGATTCTCTGCCACTCTCTGTTATTCTAGTTATAAGATCTTTTGTAAATCAAACTGTTGAGTAAAAGGTGTGGTTGAGCCTTGAAATCAATTAGGTGTGATTGTGACCTCGGAAATCAATTTGGTGATCTTATAGCCTGGTTAAATCAAGAGAGTTGCCCTGAACTCGAGTACAGGAGGGTGTACCTTGTAGCCTTGAAACCGAGGGTGTAATCAAGGAGATTATTTTGATAAGAAATCCATACGATTGTACGGGACTGGATGTAGGGTAACTCCGGACCAGTATAAAATCCTAGTGTTTTCTTTCCTTTACTTCTTTTATTTAGTATTTGCATCTGTTTCTGATTCTATGATTATATCTGTGTCTGTGAATTGCATTTGTTGGTGATTAAATTACAAAAGTTTCAAGAAGATTTAGAAAATCCACAAAACACTATTCACCCCCTCCCTCTAGTGTTTTTCCAGCCTTAAGATCTGTAATCCGTGTTTCTCACAGTTTCCATTGTCGACTAGCATATGTGACAACAATACCTTTCGGCATCAATACTGCACCTAGTCAAGTACCACAAACATGTGTACTATCGACTCCTCATTCTCGCTCAGAATGAGTATCATTGGTGCACTCATCAACCTCTCTGTCAGACTCACAAACGTGTGTGCGCACCTCGCGTCTCATATAAAAAGTTTGATTCTTCTCGTCAAATCGGTTAACGGTGCTGCTACCTTTGAGAAGTCTTAGTAAAACGTATATAATATCTCGCTAGTCCGAGGAAACTTCTCACTATCGGTCGGTGTTTTCTCAACACCTCCAACACAACCATCAATCATGTCTTGTGCTCCACTTTCATCCACATGGACTAGATGAAAGTATCATCAAAAAATACAAGTATGGACCTACTCAAGTGATTCCTCAAAACATGATTCCAAAAAATCAACAGAGCATGCTGATGAACTATTTATCCCAAATGGCATAACCAACCAATCAAAAATCGAAGTAGTATACGAAACATTGTGATCAGCACACACTCTCTAGTTACTCTCAATGGATGAAACCCTGTCACAATAACCAACTAAGAGAACACCTTCGTGCTATAGAGCCGATCGAACATGCCATCAATCAACATCACATCAATAGGTCATCCGCTGGCACCTTTAGTCTCCTCTAGTCTTTGGGCATCATATTCCTTAAAGGCATAACCATGCACATCTAACGAAATCGATATGGAATTCTATCTTATGTGGTGGTAATCCGGTCACCTCATCGAATGTGTTCGGACACTCTCTATCTACAGGTACAGATGAAAACTCATTGTGTAAGATATCGAGCAAAAATAGAAAGCTAACCATCATCTCATCTAAAATGGGCATCCACACATTACCTTCTGCTTATCGTCAGTTTTTATCATCACTAACGGCCTCTCACAATCCATCTGTATCCCTTCAGCCAGTCAATTCCTAGACTATGATACTAAACCTAATTAAATCCAAAACAAATCAATAGCAAATAGACAAACATCCATGATTCAATAAGACATAGGTTCGATAAACCATATATAAGCTAAGCGTAAATAAAACATGTTGTAAACATTTGACACTTGAAACATTTGAGGCTTGAAACTAACCATTACGGATGCTGCAGTCATCCTTAGTACTAATTTCTAATGATAAAATATGGGATGTTACACATGTATGTCTAGCTGAGCACCCGGCAAGGTTTGTCATAATTTAAAAGGGTTGGTCAACTATTTCGGGTCTCGGTCCCAATCGAACTATCAAATCACTAGATATGAAGGAATGTGAAACCTCAATGTCAAATAAAATATGTATGGAATTTCCATAAGTGGAAAGCATACATCAAGTGGTGCTGTTATTTCCCTTCTCTTTCGCCGATGGAGAACTCAACGAAATCAAAATGGCATTTAGCGCATATGCTTTCACTATTTGTCCCCATTGAACTTGTTCGGGACAATCCTTCAACACTGGGTACATGCCCTCACTTCATAAAGCCTTTTCGACCAAATTATTGAAGCTCTTGTCAATATGACCAATCAATCGCTTCCTAAAATGACAACTGAACCCAATGATAAATTATTCATTCTTTTCGAGTGGAGTATTAGTGGAAGATAGACTATACTTCGATAGAACATAAAATTCGATCATATACTCCGACCATAGACATATAACCTTGCTTCAAATTGTTGAACTTCCTAAACAACATCGATTTTTGTAAACGCAAGATAAATTTTCTTCGATGCAAACTGTGGGTTAACCCCAAGTAAAATGATCCTCAATAATCGAAGCTATAAGGAACACCACTAGTTCATTATTAGTCCCTGGAGTCATCTAGAGGTTAACTTCTACCTCATTGCATCATCTAACTCCAAGTAATCGAAGATCCTTTCGCAAATATCATCCCATTTTCCGCCTCAATAGCCAACTTCATTCCAAGGAATATTTTTCCTCTTATACTCAGGTCGTCTTTATACATCTCGCTAGAGTTGACTCTAGGTGTTTACACTTGAGCACCGTAATCATTTGGAGAAACTTGGGCATTCTAGAATACGATTCACACTATTTATGCAAATATATTCTATAAATCAAGGTTAGTGATCCACGATCCTGCCTACTGCCAAACTCCAGAGATGGAGTCAATAGTAGCATTTCTCGTATGCTAGATCATCCCTAATCTACGATGAGCATGATCAGTCTCTCATAGAGAAAATGGCATCAATAGTGCCCGTGTATGCAATAAAACTTACATACTATATATATATATATATATATATATATATATATATATATATAACTATATGGTTTTGAAAACCAAAATATATTATATGTATGCACTCTCTTGTATATATGTATACATTCGGTCTAGTCTAAGGTGAAAAATTCTACCCTATCTCTACAGATCATAGTATCAACTTAGTTTAATCACATAACCTAAGCTCTGATACCAAATGAGACAACCTCCCTAAACCATCGATGCACATACAACAGAATAGTGCATTGTTGGAGCATCCGGCCAATGTCAGACGACTGTCAAGTAAAAGAAAGGGAAATAAAGATGAGAAATAGAGAGAAGAGAAGGGAATAAAAGAGAAGAGAAAGAAAGAAAACATCACACAATCACATAATGTGTCGTATATCTCACAGTGCATCAGATAAAATATAATAGTCATCACAAATATAAAACATGCGAGACCGTAATAACTATGTAAACCACATTATCAGAGTATACGGGCTCATACAGCTATAAAAAATAGTAATAGAGTTTATACAACTGATAAATAAACTCAACTGATGAAATATCTCTAGTAGTGGTAAGTCAACACTATCAAGGCTCCATAATGTCACAGTGGAATAAACAATAAAAACTCAAAATATACGTATTAAAATGCATCACCTTCTACTAGTCCATCTGCACAGCTTTAAGTGCTATTTACACCTATTATCTTGTCTACTCATTTAAGAGTACCCGAGATAATAAGCAGCAAAGCATAAAACCTCCAATCTGACAACAATCTAGTGTAAGCGATGAATAATCTCAAATCGCTATAAAAGTTGGTATAGTATGTTGAATAGAGGGTATGGATAATCATACCTGACCTATCCTTGCATACATAGAGTTAGCACATAACACAAAATATGTGCTACTCTCTGGTAGTCATCATGGGTGTGGTATACATCAAAGTACTAAGGGTGCTAGATATTTGCATAGGTAATTACTACATCGTGTGTAGTTCCTAAGATGATAAAAACAGTCAAAGAAAACATGAAGTTCATCATCCATTCTCACATTCACTCACTCAGTGCATTGGACATATGATACCCATATGAAATCATCGTCTAGTCAAGGACTACTCAACATCCTAGTCTCTAGGTACTCGAATACATGGTACTTAGTAGGCCAAGAACTAGACTACCATCTCCATAGTCTAGGGTACAGTGGATCTAAACACCGTGCAATCTAGGGGCCACCTCCATCCCAAGCGAGCATCCTCACATACCCCTGCTTTATGAGTACACATCAAAACCTACAAATATCAACGATCCTTTTGCACATGTCGTCCATAGTAGAGCTCCTTTTGAAACTATTCTTATTACTCCCAACTGAAGTCATCATGATTGGGAACTACTCTACACAACCATCATAAGTCATAGATTGTCATCGTGCATCTCGTAACCTTCCTTCGAAAATTCCAGCAATCCGACTCATCGTAGTATGCTCTGCATCCTGAAGTACAACTGCCCATCATCGAAGCCATCACTTAGTATCATAGAATCATCATCGTTGAACCATAAAGTCATCATGTCGAAGCATTGCATCCCTGCTTCAGTGCCAAACTGCTCATTGAAGAGCCATAGCATCGTAATCAAATTCGAACGAACCATCATATCATGCTCCTTAAAGCCTTTCCACCGTCCATGTCAAAATTGGCAAAATCGGCCATCGTCAATAGTGGTAGATATCAACCACTCCAGAGTAATCGATAATGACCACTTTGATTGTGTATTCAACCAAAAATGGTTAAATCAAAACCAAATGAAAACATCTGGCATCTTCCCTGAAGTCTGAAGCATGTATCCAAGTCCATCGTCCTTCATCTTCAGATTAGTCGGCACGTACCAATACTCCTCCACATATATATTCCATCCATTCGAGTTTATCATCATTTATGTGCTCAATCAATATGCAATAACCTCTATCACACCATTATCTAATGTGATTTTCCTATATGATCTTCGAACAACATTTTCAGCCAACTAACAAACAAGCAGACATGCAACCAACAAGCATAGAAACATCTATAATAGCATACATAAGTCTATATTAAAACGATACAATACATCCAAGTAATCAATTTGGGATAATATATGATTAATATCAAAATATCCTAAATCTTGCAATATGGCCAAAATAGTGTGTCAACGGAGAAAAATGTGATATTTAATTTAAAACGGTTTTAGAACACTTTTAATTCTTTTATAAAATAAGATATAGCTTTAAGTATGTTAGAAATCACATTTTAAAGTTAGAAAACATTTAAAAACATCGTTTTAATACTATACTAACAATCATATTATGGTGTGAGACATATCACTCACCTTAACAAAATCTATCCAAATCATTGTCAAGTCGTAGAGCTCTCAATCATGAGCACAACACAAGAAACGTCCTCCAATACGGACAACGTATGCAAAAGATACGCATAATATAAGATATTAGATTATTTAGTTAACTTAGTTAAATAATTAATTAGACTAATCACCATGGCTACTCTCTCTTTCCTAAATTATGAAATTCATGTACATGTCATGCAAAATGAACCCAAAATCCACTTCCTTCTCTCATCCATATCTCAAGATACGGACCACGAAATGACACACCATTTTTGCCACTGCGTCTCTCTTCACATACCCACCACCTTGGTAAAAAAATTGAGTGACTCGACCACCCCTATAAAATCTGACCTAACGGCGCTATGCCCCTCCTCCATATAAACGCATTTTGATACAAGGCTTCAGAGATGCTGAAATTAGGTAGCAAGGTGAATGTCGACGAGCGAAAAATGATGGCAGCCACCGTTTCACATATTATCGCTTCAGTTGACGGGAAAATTGAACACTTGTTAGGCCATTGAGAGGTCGGGTTTAGCTAAACATCAAAATATCAAAATTAGCCATGGTCAATGCGAAGATCTCTTCGATATGAGCTCAATAAAATTTGTTTCGTGATTTATAGTTAAGCAAATTGATGGATATTAATTTTTTAATGAAATGAAGGAGAGAGCAGCCATTTTTTGATCCAAATGAATGGAATAGTACCAGACATGAGAGCAATGAGAGATTAGGTGATTTAAATAATAATTTCTATTCATTTTATTTAACTTATCAAATTAAACGATCGTGTGTTTCGAGGTCGCATGATCAAACGGTGCGTCCGATCATAACGAAACTCGTTTACATGCATTACCTCATTTTTTGGGTCTCGGTGGTACATATTTATCGCTATCTAGGATAGTGCTCCTGGATGATAATTCCATGTTTTAGAGACCGTTTCAGCCATCGGATCGTCTGATCTCCAACTATAGCGATCCTTACACTCGTTTCAATTGGCAACATCGATACAAACTTAATAGAAGTAGTCTCGGGTCCTGATTCGATCGTATGCGAAAACTCATGTTTTAGGGACTGTCGATTAATTGACGATTCAATATTTAAAAAAACTATTTAATTATCAAATAGTTAAAATATGAGTTATTACACTATAGGAAGCTAGGGAAGGCTTGATAATGATTCAAAATTAAGGTGAATTGGTAAAAGAGATAGGAGGATCCAAATCCACTTTTTACTCATTGGATGTATGTTATATATATGTGTGTATACATACGTACGTACATATATATATATATATATATATATATATTCACATTGTGCCTCCTCTTTAATTTCTTTCTTTTAGGCTCCTATAGACAAAAAATGACTGGCCCCTTATTGCCTCTTTCCTCTAAAATTTTCAAAACACTAAATCTCAAATTGAATATAAATCAAAGGTTAGTGGTAGCTGCATTCAGATGTTAGATCTTTCTGGATTTCGGACATTGTTTCAATGTGTTTTTGGTTCAGCATTTCAATGTGTTTCATTTAAGCTTTGGACAAGGTAAATCCTTTATTTACATTTACATACATACATACATATATATACACACATATACATATATATATGTATGTGTATGTGTTCATACTATTATATGTATGCTGAAATAAATATTGAATATCACAAATCCACATTTATTTGTGTTTTCTACATATGATGATAATATATGTGCGTATATTAATTTAAAAAAAATGTACATGTGTGAGCATGTTTCTCATAGCCATGATAAAAAAATTCAAAAATATATTTTTAAAATGGTTTTAAATAAAATTAGATTTAGAAATACAAACAAACTTACATATTATGCATGTACATATATACATCTGTGTGTGTATTTAAATACACACACGCATACACACACACACAATAATCACATATATAATTTAATCCATATATTATGTATATTTATATATTGTTCGCACGAAAAGTGGACAAACACCTCCATCGAATTAATTTGAGAATGGTGTATACAGGCTGCATCACATAGGTGTTATATTTGTAATTTGATTGATTCTTAGAGAGAAAATCACAAATAGGTTGTGCAAAAAGTAAATTGCAATAAAGTAAAGAACATAAAGGTTTATAGCTGTTCGGCCAGAATGTGCCTATATCCACTACCTATTTTCATCATCTTTCATTTAGATCTTTGGTACAATGCTTGGGGTACAAAATATGATGATATATTGCTCAATAGAAAGTAAAGTATAGACCCAAAGAAGTCTTTTCGACAACTCCTATTCATCTATTTCTGTTCGGCTGCTCCTGCTAGGCTATTCCTGTTCGGCTCTTCTTGTTAGGCTATTTATGTCAGCCTTTTCCTGATGGTTGTTCATTTTAAGCTATTCAAGTTAGGTTGTTCCTTTTAGATTGCTCTTGCTAGGTAGTTCCTATTAGGCTGTTCCGGTTAGGTTGTTCTTACCAAACTATTCCTGTTTGCACAAAAATTGGTCACAATACTCTTCGGGAGTCGTTGAAGAGATAATAATGAAGAATGTAAATTCAAAGCAAGTATTATCTAATAAAAACTCCAACCAACAGTAAAGTAAATGCGTAGACAAGCGATTTATAGTGGTTCGGCATGATGCCTACGTCCACTGTAAAGTTTTTTGCAGTTTTATTGATTCTCTTTCAATGATTACAAGTTGTTACAGCAATCAACAGTGATTTACAACTGGAAATTTGAAATCTACAGCAGAGTTATGATGTAGGATGATGGAGATCTCGATCTGGCAGAGTCTGGGCGCTTGAGAGTCGAAAGATCCTCTTTCTGTTGGCTCTGGGGCTCTATTTATAGGCGTAGGTTGCTGATATTTCGCTGAAAACTCGGGAGACCACTTCTGGCACGTGAGGGGGCCCACGCGCCTGGCCTCAGGAAATTTTGGCCCACTTTGGCATCGATTCGAACTCCATTCGAATCGATCAGAAAATCATCCAATCGAGGTGAAATTTGGTGTAGACATTCTTCAACACGTATGCAAGCTTCTATGAAAATTTCGTGGCATTTGGATCAGTAGATTGAGAGATATGATGGATACGAGATGGGATTCCTTATGTGGCTGTTTAGTTCGAAACCATCCCTTTGAATCGATGGTTTCGAATCGATGGTTTCGAATCGATGGTGGTACGCGCCTTCGTGATGACGTGGAGCGCAAACCTCGAATCGATCTGGTCTTCACTCCGAGTTGACCGCGTCGACTCCATATATCTCGGCGCATTCGTACCGATGAATGACACGTCACCATGGCTAGTTGAATTGGTGGATTCGAACGAAGCTTCATTGAGGGGTTCGAACAAGGCTTCATTGATGGGTTCGAACAAGGCTTCATTGATGGTGTCGAACGATCGATGCTTGATGGATACATACTTGCGTTTCTCTGATGGATACGAGCTTTGTAACTTCTCCATGGATACGAGGTACATTGATACGAACTTGATGGATTTGAAGTTGATGGAGTCGAATCCGAGGCACTTCGATGGACTCGAAGTTGATCTATACGAAGGTGATTGGTTCGAAAAGTGTTCGGTGATGGATTTGAAGACTCCTACAACGATGGATACGAAACCAGTGCTTTTCCCTTCAAATTGAATCGATCATAACTTGAGCGTATGAACTCGGATTGACTTGAAATTTGAGATGCCGACTTCTATGATCTTCCTTGTCGTGTCCTATCAATTGTAGCTCAATCTGGACTCGAACAAAATTCAGCGTTATCCATAATGAAACGAAGTGTGATCAACCTCTAAGACGAACTGTCCTTTGTTTTCGATCGATCTTTTGGTACCACGGCTTTGCCAAAAAGCGGGATAACATTTGCCCCCCAAAGTACGTCTTGTGGAAACATGATGTGCTTTGAATAGCTGCAATTTCTTTCTGAACAATCATTGTTCTCTTTTGTTGAGACTCGTACTCTGTATTGCTGTATCCTTGCGTTGATATGATTGATTGCTGTATAATAGTGCTTAGCCGTTGGCTGTTGCATTCGTAACAAGATGAGTATTCGATCCCTGTAAATGTTTAAAATCGAATGTTAGTCCGAATATATGCACATACGTTAGTTTGACCCTTGTTAACGTCGTGCGTCCACGTTATCGGTTTTGTTTGCTGTTGAATTTCGTATCGATTCTCTCCTGAACCGATTCGGAAATTTGAGTCGAGACAACGCTTGATGGTTGTTTTGAAAAGTCCCTTCGTATCGGTCCTCTCCTGAACCGATATAGAAGGTTGAAGGAATTGAATTTGTGTTGCGCGAATGTGACATTTCGAATCGATGGGCATGAGCATCGATGGATACGAGATCAACATTCGTATTGATGAAGTATGCTTATGCCATCATGGGTACAAAATCGGCATTTGTATCGATGGCTTGGATGAGTACGAATCACCCATTCGTACCGATGGGAAAGGAAGGATACGAAATTGTCATTCGTATCGATAGTAAATGATGGTTCTGAAATCGTCGTTCGTATCGATAGGTTTGATGGGTATGAAGTTTCTGTTCGTATCGGTAGGCAGTGAATGGAGTTGTGAATTTGTTGATGTGAACAGGGGCTTCGAATCGATGTGCCTACTGTTTGTTTCGCATCGGTGCGGCTCGATGCTCTGCTGTGTGTTTTGTATCGATGAAGCTTCAAGCGCATGGGTTCAAAGGTAGATTTCGAACTGATCTGTCAATTGACCGGTTGTGACCGATCGAATTGAGTGGGATGCGAAACGGCTCGGTCATCTTCTACGTTTCATATAAATAGCTGAGACCTTTCCATTTTTCACTTTTTACTTTTGCCTTGCGTTTACTGTGCTTTGCATCGACTCGAAGCTTCAGAGAGAAAAGCACCGTGTCACGTCTTCGAACCACTCAAGATCCAAACCTTAATTCCTCGAATCCCACACTCAAATTAGGTAATTAACCTCAAATCCAAATGGCAAAGCTATTTCAGACCTACCACTTCTTCATCGATTGGCCACTCTGGTGATTGGTAAAACCAGATTTGGTTTGGAGGAGCTTCGAATCGATTTGGGGACTCGTGTTCGAATCGATGAGGGCGGCAGCACTTTTCCTTGGATTTCGCATCGATCCCTGGGATGCCCTTTGGAGGGGACGCAGTTCGCACCTGATTGAACATTGTGATGGGTCGCATCGATACGAAGTGATCGATACGAGAAGTAGCTATTGGTCGATTCGAAGTCCTTAACTTTACATCGATACGAATTACATCTTTATGACTGATACGAAAGGTATCGATTCGAACATGATCGATGTTAAGTTGAGGTTTTCTGATCGGTACGAACCAGTTAACCAAGGATCTGTTCGAAGTCATCCTTCACTGATCGGTTCAAACTCGGCACTTGATCATCGATTCGAAGCGCGCCTCTCTGTATCGATTCGAAGAGGTATTATGATGGGTTCGAATGAGCTTCCTGTGATCGGTTCGAAACCCTCCATGATGGATATGAAAGTTTGACATTTTCTTAGCATAATTCCGACGAGCTTCATTCCTGCATATTTGGACTTGATAATTAAACTGCATACTCGACCACCTTTCGAAGCTCGTCGATGGAACCATGACAACTTCTATCCGGATCAATTTCCGTCATATAAATATTTTAGTGATGAGGTCAGCGATGACGGTCATTACAACTGGACTCCGTAGCTTCGTCGTTTGCATATTTTCTTTAACTCTGCGACATTTATTCAAGTAATGCACAGCACTGCACGATACATATTCATACACTTTACACTGGGGAATGCACGAGTCCTTCGTCATCTAACGATGGTTTCTCATGAGTTAGCTAGTCATGGAACCTTCAAGTTCGCAGCAGCAGGAGATTCAAAGTACAGTTACTTCGAGACTAGAGGTTCCGGATATTGAACCTGAGATCATCGGTCCAGCCCCGGACGAATTTCCCAATGCGTCTTTCATCGCCAATCCATCGGATTCCGTTCAATCCAATATTTCTGAAGATATGTTGGGGAGAATATGCTTGAGGCATGGCCTGTCACTGGACGACGTGTTATTACAGGGACCGAATGACAGACCATACAATCCGCCGGAGGGATACACCGCACTCAATCGCCACGCACGCGCGGCCGGGACGCTTCCTCCGTTCAATGAGTACATAAGGGAAGTACTGTCTTTTTTGAGGATCGCCCCATCTCAACTACACCCGAACGGATATGCTTCTGTGAATAGCTTGTTCATTGTCTTCATGGAGTACCTTCATAGACCACCGATCCCGACCGAGATTAGATATCTGTTCAATTTCAAAACTCAAAGTGATTACCCCTCATTCACATTTTTGGAAGCGGTGAGGAATTGCCAAGTGGTTACTGGGTCCTGGACCAGGCTAAGCTATTACAGGAAGGAATGGTTTTACGTCAGATGTCCTCCCGGGTTTGCCCGGCGATGGTTATTCAGACGAGAGTATAGTTGAGTTCTCAAATAATTACCGAGTCAATTGCAGTCGAAGTGAAACTTATATATCTTTCCCTTTTTACAGCAACGATTCAGCGACCTGAAGGTGAACACTTTAAGGAGATAGTGCGAGTACTCCGAGAAGTCCCGAGCGAAGATAGGGACATCGAATTGCTTTTGACGGATAGGAATCTCCGGACCTATGGGCTGATCGAACGGGGGCCGAGTATAAAGTTTGATGGAGCACTAAGGACCGTCTCGAAAAAACGAGTCAAGCACAAGAAGCCCAAAGTTATTATAGCCGAGGAGGCTGATTCTAAAAGAACCCATACTGATGATGAGCCATTGACAGGGCCTACAGATGTAGTTCAGGATGTCGTGGAGCAGAGAAAAGGCAAGGCTGCCTTTTTTAAGTCGCCTGAAAAGGGAAGACGAAAGTCGTCGTTATGTCCCGGCCCACCCCCGAAATTAGAATTTCGGAGAGGTCTCCCTCAAGAACAGAAAGTCTCTTTGAAGGGCTTGTCGATCTTCCAATCCCGGATGACGTGTCTTTTCAACATGATGTCGGGTTAGAGGAATTCCATCGCACTCTAGAAATGAGCGATCCTTTTATTACTAGCGTGGTCGACACTTCTGGTTGGTTGGGGGGAATCCGTATTCATACACATTTCACGACACTACATAACCCTTAGTCGTAGGTCATTGGTTTCGAAAAACCACTAACTTTATTCTCATTTCGCTTTGCAGATATTATGACTGGACGTGGTTCGATGCTAGGAAGTCTACGACATGCTCGTAAATCTTTCGCATATTACGAGTCACAACGAAGAGAAGGAGATAGGGATTACAATCGTAGGTACTCCGGGTATTCTAGCCAAGAGCGGTATGAAAGAGATAGGGACTACAGACGTCGGTCTCGATCTCGCACTCCTCCTCCCAAAGCTCCAATACAACCTCCTGCCTATGTGTCTCGTCCTTCCAAACCTTATCGATATAAGTCAGCTTCTCAGTCTTCTAGATCCGAGCCCCACCATCCCAGGTCTGAGGCGATGTCCCCAATAGTTGCAGAACAGCCTCCTGCTGAAATTTCGGGGGAAGGAGCAATCAGGCTTGCAC
Organism: Allium cepa; assembly: GCA_030765085.1. NCBI lineage: Eukaryota > Viridiplantae > Streptophyta > Magnoliopsida > Asparagales > Amaryllidaceae > Allium > Allium cepa. The sequence goes on from CM060940.1 coordinate 861,401,431, forward strand.
AATTAAAGAGGGACTTTCCGAATATTTTCTTTGATAACTACATCTTTCCTCTTCACTTGAAAAGAATCCCGCTGGAGGCCGAGCAGGTGGCGCACGATTATGTGCACGATTTTTATTCCCAATATAAGGCGTGGTATAAGGCGGCCGAGCTAGCGTCGTCATTATTCTTCGAAGGAGCGGCTACCATCGAAAAGCTTCAAGCCGAGCTGGCTCAAAAAGATAGCATCATACAAGTGCTGAACACCGAAGCTGAATCATCTCGAAAATCAGAGATGGAGGCTCTTACGAAGGCCGATGAAGCTCAAGCGGCCATGGATAGGATGAAAAAGGAGCACTATGTCATGGTGGAAAACATGGGCCACCGGAACACCATCGTCACAGCCGAGCGAGATGCGGCTTTGAAAGAACTTAATGCACCCAAAGCCAAATTTTCTGAAATCACTAAAGACAGAGATGACGCGCACAACGCGGCTCAAGAAGCATGCGAACAAGCCGTAGTGCTTCGGACTGAAAGAGATGCGGCAGTGGCTAAAGTTCAGGCTGTTGAGGCTGAGGTTGAGGAGAAGGTTCAAAGGGCAGAGGCCAGGCTGGAGGCCGACATCAAAGATCTCCTTATTACTTACAATGCCAATGTGCTGAGGCATAGAAATTTGGCCTGGCTTCAGGATTATCCGGTACACCTTCGTAACGCTTGGGTCCGATTGGTTGAGGAGGAAGGAGAAGCGCACCCGGATGCATCAAATCGACCAGTTCGAGCTTGAGAACTGGTTGCTGACCGAAGACGAAAAGAAGATCCTTCGTGATGCCATAATTTCTCATGAGAAGGAGATGATTGGCGGCCAGCACCGGGATATTGGGGAAGGATCGGGTGTTGAGCATCACGCTACTATTCTTGAAATCACTGCTCTACCTTCGTTAGAGCCTATATCTGTGGTTGATTCACAATCCATTCCAGCTTATGACCCAGAACATCCACGGCTATCTCCTATTCGGGAGCATACTTCCGAGGCCGCTCAGCCGTCGGTAGGCCAAACTGAGGAAGGTACTCTGAACATATCTCAAGTGTAATTCACCGTATCGAATTTGTTTTGAAGCAGTTACTAATAACTTCTTCTTATCTTTGCTTAGTGACCGGAGTTGCTCCGATTGCCGTGACTCGAGAATTAAGTAAAGGGGAGAAGGCCATCACCACCGAGACGACCGTCATGACAGCAGTGTCAACTGAGGCAACGCAGGGGAGCGCACTATCTCTTGACGAGAAAATGGTGAGCGAGCTGCTCGGCCAGCATGGTGGCCTCTCCACAGACTTGCCGTTCATCGTTAGTGACCTCCCGCCAACCTCTAGCTCTTCAATGCATACTGCAGATGCCCCCAGCCAGGCCCAAGCGATTCGTGATGAAGTAATCCTGGCCGAGATTAATGCAGTGTTAGAGGCTGCGGGGCAAGGTGGCAGTATCGGCGGCAGTACGGCGGCGCATAGCCCAGCACCTTTAAGGGTAATATCATCGGGTGGCACTATCCCATCTTCCGTTGCAGGTCCAGTCCCTCCTACTCCTCTGGTGGAAAGCATTCATGTAGATTCAAGCTCAGAGGAGGATGTTGACATTATGCCCCCAACCGAAGAGCAGCCACCGGAGAGGAAGCACTCCAAACGAAGGATCTCTATTTCTAGCGAGTCCGAGGACGAACAGCAGATAAGGAGATTTAAAAAGAAGAAATAGATGGGCCGTTTAAGCGGATTTTTTGATAGATAGGAACTTGTGTTTGTTTTCCGCTAGTAGGCCGTGTATAGACGCAGGTTCGGCCCCTACAAGTAGGAATTCTTTTTTGGAAGAACTTATTTCCATGTAAGTCCTTGTCTCTAGTTAGTTGAAATAAAATACAGTTTCTTTGTTTCAATTCTCATTTCTTTTGTGCTTAAGTGTTTGTAGTGTTTGGTTTTCAGTCTGGTGTACTTGTGGTGTTTTTACCGTCAAGTAGAGTTCGTTTTATTTGCCAAGTCTGAAAATTTTGGTCACAAGTTGTGATCGATGAATAGGTTGAACTTCGAACATTGTATCACTTTGGTTAGTGATTAACACTTAGCTTTTTTGCCCCCCAGTTTTGGGGAACAACATTTGTATTTTGGTGGTTGAACGCACTTATTGCAAATCTTAAGCACATGTCCACATTCTGGGGACTTAGGATAATTTGAGATCAACAATCCGGTTTGCACTCCAGGAATCTGAGAGTTATCGATGTTTGTAACACGGTTCGCGCTTCGAGAACCTGGAATTGATGTTTATACTCCACTTCACGCTCTGGGAACTTGGAGTTAGTATCGATATTTCGTTTCGCTCTCCAGGAACTTGAGAGTTATCGATGTTTGTAACACGGTTCGCGCTTCGAAAACCTGGAATTGATGTTTATACTCCACTTCACGCTCTGGGAACTTGGAGTTAGCATGTGTGTTTGGGTTCGCACTCCAGGAACCTGCAATTTATGTTTATACTTCATTCGCGCTTTGAGAAGTTGGAGTTTGCACGGATGCTTCGGTTCGCGCTTCGGGAACCTGCAATCTATATTTATACTCCAATTCACGCTCCGGCAAGTTGGAGTTGGCCGATAGATGGTCAGTCACACCTGTTTTGGCTTTTTAGGAATTCGTTCACACTCTGGGAATGAATCATTTGATGTTTATACTCCAATTCGCACTCTGGGAAGTTGGAGTCCTTTCGCGCTCTGGGAATGAGTTATTTGATGTTTATACTCCAATTCGCACTCAGGGAAGTTGGAGTCTGTTCGCACTCTGGGAACGAGTTATTGGATGTTTATACTCCAATTCACACTCTGGGAATTTGGAGTCCGTTTGCACTCTGGGAACGAGTTGTTGAATGTTTATACTCCAATTCGCACTTTGGGAATTTGGAGTCCGTTCGTGCTTTGGGTACGAGTTGTTGAATGTTTATACTCCAATTCGCACTCTGGGAATTTGGAGTCCGATCGCGCTCTGGGAACGCGTTGTTGAATGTTTATACTCCAATTCACACTCTGGGAATTTGGAGTCCGTTCACACTCCGGGAACGAGTTATTGGATGTTTATACTCTAATTCGCACTCTGGGAATTTAGAGTCCGTTCGTACTCTGGGAACGAGTTATTGGATTTTATACTCCAATTCGCACTCTGGGAATTTGGAGTCCGTTCGCACTCCGGGAATGAGTTATTGGATGTTTATACTCCAATTCGCACTCTGGGAATTTGGATTTCGTTCACGCTCTGGGAACGAGTTATTGAATGTTAATACTCCAATTCGCACTCTGGGAAGTTGGAGTCCGTTCACGCTCTGGGAACGAATTATTGAATGTTTATACTCCAATTCGCACTCTGGGAAGTTGGAGTTAGTTGTAGGACTGTCGTTTGTTGGTCCTGTTCAGCCTTTGATATGGTGGCTTGCCCCCGAGCTGCGGTTTCACTTAGTGAGTGGTCGGTCGTATCACAGTCACTCGCTATTTGAATAAATTCCATTGTTTGATGGAACTTAGCGCTTCGTGTGTCGTGATTGTTGAATGTTGCATTTGGTGAATCACAGCTCTAGCTTGAAGAGATAGTAATTTATTGCTGAAATAAGAAAATATGGCAAAGTCAGTGTCCTATTACAAATTCAAATTTCATAATGTAAAGGAAATTGCAAAGTATTCATAGATAAAATGAGCCTGTCATGTGTGACAGTGATGAAGATCTTCGTTGTTCCAAGCTCCTTAGAAAGTTGGTCCACCACTGATGGCGTTTATCACCAATCTTCCGCGGGGACCATTGAAGTCCTCATTTCTTGGTTGATTGGGTTCCTTATTTTGACATGATGGACCCGCTTCTCTAGGTTGCGGTGCCCGCACAAACTGTTCCAGCTTCCTTTCTCTGATCAGTTTTTCAACGAGATCTTGTAAGTGACGACACTCATTCGTATTGTGCCCATAGCTTTCATGGAACCTACAAAACTTTCCCGTTTGGATTTGTCTTTCTGACGATGGTTTTGGTGCAGGTTTTTGATATTAAATTGTATCACAAGTTTGTAAGTACAAGTCCTCTAGTGATGTATTCAGAGGAGTGTAACTGTCAAACATTGGATTCTTGCGCTGCGGGCCATGATTTTGATCTCGTTTTCTAGTTTGATTCACGCTCTCTCTTCGCCGAGCTTGTTCGTTTTTAACGTCCAACTGAACTTTTCAGGAGCTCTCACCAGATTGTTTGATTGCAACATTGCTTTGGATCCTTTCCGTACTTGGTCTTGCATCAGTTTACTTCCTAGACTGTTTCGCGTCTTCCCTTCTCAGGAATTGAGCCGCCTTGGCGTGGAAACGGTCCAATTATGCAGGTGGTTTTCTAGCTAACCAGTTGCCAAACTCAGAATCGGGGTCGATCCCCTTGGTCAACGCCATAAGGATGAAGTTATCGTTTGGATTGCTGATCTCCGCTCATGCAGTATGGAATCTCTCTAAGTAGTGTCTAAGCATCTCTCCAGGAGCTTGGGTGACGCTAGACAGAGTGTTGACATCTTTTGGCCTTGCGACGTGCATATGGAATTGTTCAACAAATCTTGTGGCCAACTGGTCGAATGAAGAGATGGATCGAGGTGGCAGTCGAGTGAACCACATGGTAGCGATTCCCCCCAAGGATATGGGGAAACTATGACATTTCACTGCATCGTCAGCTCTGGCAGCGGTCATCGACCATTCATATTTCAGAATATGTTGGTTGGGGTCGGAGTTTCCTTCGTACATGGGTAACGTTGGCATTCTGAATCGCCGTGGGGTTTCAGCAGCAAGAATATCATTCGTAAAAGGAGTGTGGCTTCAGGAAATTCCCCAATCGTCATTCGTGAGTCCCTGGCTCTCACGGATCATCTGACGTATCATAGTTGAAAGATCCGGCATTTGCGTGTTCTGTGCGGCTTGCGCCGGAGTATGATCACGTTCCATACTTTGGGGCTGGACCGGACGTTGTCGACGGTCCACGTCTTGCCTTCTTGGCTCATAGTCCTCTGGGACGTATGGTTCAGGAGTACGTCCGCTATGACGATGGTCCAGGTCCGACTGATCTTGGGCGTCAACCCCTGGTTCAGCTGCAACGTTAGTGGTGCGGTATTCTGTGGTATGGTGAGAGACGGCACCCCCTCGGGAGGAGGGTCCGGTTTGGAAACTGGATGATGGACCAACTCTCAGTTGTCCAACGGTCAGTGTTGGTTGATCTCCAGCGGCTGGCATGTGACTCCCATCTAGCCGGGGTCGTGGAGATCGATTATGATAATCAGAAGATGAAGAACTTTCGCTGGAGGAGCGAGAAGCATGGTCTCTCATGGATCTCTTTCTCTTCTGGCGATCCAGCTTGTTGATCAGCTCAGTGTTAGCACGTAGCTGTTGTGCTAGTTGTTGCCGACTTTGGGTCAGCTCTTGGAGTAGTAATTGCAACTCCTGTCGGGTAATTGGACCTGATGGTCCCGAGAGTCCAGTAGCATCTTGATTAGATGGAGGTAGTGGAGCAAGATTCTGTCTATCCTGTTCTTCTTGATTGATAGCGTTTGAGGTGGTTCTTGTGCAAACCATCTTGAAAGTTGAATTCCTTTCCTAGACTTTATGCAAATCTGAATAGAAGGGAAGGAAATTGGATTTGATGACCTGGATCTCTCACTTAGATTTATTCAATCCGGTATCGATGACAGATCCAAAGAGCAGGAGAAAACTGGGTTTTCTCAGTGAAAGCACCAAAGTGTTTGCATCAAAATTGGTCACAACACTCTTCGCGAGTCGTTGAAGAGATAATAATGAAGAATGTAAATTCAAAGCAAGTATTATCTAACAAAAACTCCAATCAACAGTAAAGTAAATGCGTAGACAAGCGATTTATAGTGGTTCGGCGTGATGCCTACGTCCACTGTGAAGTTTTTTGTAGTTTTATTGATTCTTTCAATGATTACAAGTTGTTACAGCAATCAACAGCGAGTTACAACTGGAAATTCGAAATCTACAGCAAAGTTATAATGTAGGATGATGGAGATCTCGATCCGGCAGAGTCTGGGCGCTTGAGAGTCGAAAGATGCTTTTTCTGTTGGCTCGGGGGCTCTATTTATAGGCATAGGTTGCTGATATTTCGCTGAAAACTCGGGAGACCACTTCTGGCATGTGAGGGGGCCCACGCGCCCGGCCTCAGGAAATTTGGGCCCACTTTGGCATCGATTCGAACTCCATTCGAATCAATCAGAAAATCATCCAATCGAGGTGAAATTTGGTATAGACATTCTTCAACACGTATGCAAGCTTCTGTGAAAATTTCGTGGCGTTTGGATCAGTAGATTGAGAGATATGATGGATACGAGATGGGATTCCTTGTGTGGCTGTTTGGTTCAAAACCATCCCTTCGAATCGATGGTTTCGAATCGATGGTGGCACGCGCCTTCGTGATGACGTGGAGCGCAAACCTCGAATCGATCCGGTCTTCACTCCGAGTTGACCGCGTCGACTCCATATATCTCGGCGCGTTCGTACCGATGAATGACACGTCACCATGGCTAGTTGACTTGGTGGATTCGAATGAAGCTTCATTGAGGGGTTCGAACAAGGCTTCATTGATGGGTTCGAACAAGGCTTTATTGATGGAGTCGAACGACTGATGCTTGATGTATACGTACTTGCGTTTCTCTGATGGATACGAGCTTTGTAACTTCTCCATGGATACGAGGTCCATCGATACGAACTCGATGAATTCGAAGTTGATGGAGTCGAATCCGAGGCACTTCGATGGACTCAAAGTTGATCGATACGAAGGTGATCGGTTCGAAACAGTGTTCTGTGATGGATTCGAAGACTCCTACAACGATGGATACGAAACCAGTGCTTTTCCCTTCAAATTGAATCGATCATAACTTGAGCGTATGAACTCGGATTGACTTGAAATTTGAGATGCTGACTTCTATGATCTTCCTTGTTGTGTTCTATCAATTGTAGCTCAATCTGGACTCGGACAAAATTCAGCGTTATCCAAAATGAAACGAAGTATGACCAACCTCTGAGACGAACTGTCCTTTGTTTTCGATCGATCTTTTGGTATCACGGCTTTGCCAAAAAGCGGGATAACAATTCTTGCTTGGAAGTTCCTAGCTTTTCCAGACTTGTCTGCCATTACTGTTATAAGCTTGGCTCTCCAGAATTCTCTCATATCATTGTTGGAAGCTTTAGTATTTATAGGAGTGAAGGTATAGAGCGTCAGCCGATAAGATGGGCAGTTTACTTGTATAACATGCTTGGTTCTGTTATTTCTATATGTAGAAGATACTCCTCAAAACTTCCATATATTTAAGATTGCCTTTCCAAATATGCTCTATTTGGTCTGGTGGTAGTTGGCTTTAGGGTAGTTGGCTCAGTGGTGCTTAGTTCAATGGTCATCTCATAGTTCAGCCATGCCTTAGTTTTGGCAATAGGCTGTTGAAAAGGAATCTGTGTTCGATAGGTGTTGTTCGGTGATGCTTGGTTCGAAGTGCCATGATTTGGTGATGCTTTTGTTCGAGTATGCCTAAGTTCAGTGGTGCCTTAGCTCGATGATGCTTTTGTTTGGCAGTGCCTTAGTTTAATGATGCTTTTGTTTGGCTAAGCCTTGGTTCGACACCCTTTCAATTACCAAATAAGAATTCTTGTCCCGTAGTTCCACTACCACACAAAGAATCTTGTCAGGTGCTCCTTCTACTAGACATGTGAAGATTTGGTTAAGTAATTTCTAGAGTTCTAGGTTTGTCTGCCAGTATTAATCATCCCTTCTCTCCCCATAGTTGTTCTCATACATGAGGTATTTATAGGTATGAGATTGGGTAGAGATCTATTAAGTAGTAAACAGTTATGCAACAAATTGTTAGATTTCCTATCAAACCATTTCTCCTATTCCAATAAAGTAATGTGCATGCCAGGAATCGAGTTCTTGACCTCTTCGTTGGAAGCTTGACATTCAATCACTTGAGCTACACACATTTTTATGCCATAACTCCCTCCTTTTAAGTCAAAATTGAATGAAACCTGGACTAATAGCTTTATATCGTTGAGTATAGTACTATAATGCCTTCGAACATTCCATTTTCTTAAGGTAGTTAGTAGCTCTCCAAGGTGGGGTCCGAGTTAAGTTGGGTTGTGAAATTTTTTTAAGATGATCATATCTTCTAATTCGTAGCTCAAATTGAGATGCGGTTTCGACCAAGGCGCATGTCCTCGCCTTAGGAACCTTTACGGGTGCTTTGAGTATATAATTTGACTATGTTAAATTTGCCTCTAACATTTCGTCTTGCCCTTGTAATTACATGATGGTGTCTTTATTATACACCTTTCGACCGTTTCTATACTCCTTGATGTCTTTTCGTATTGTAGGCGAAAGTATGTTTTATTTCATCCAACATCATCTTTCTTTCTCATGCAACGGTTATCTTAAACATCGAACATCTACATCCATATTCTCATCCTTTATGTACGTTTCACACTACTAGTATGTTGTATAACACCTTATACACTTGGGGGAAATCTTATTGACTATTCGAAGACATCTTTTATCGGTATGACGTTTATAGCTCACACTTTCTTAGTATTATAGTCATCTAGCATAATTTCCTACTAGTTCTCATCCCTATTCAGAGGGGAGTTGCACTCTCTAGTAACTTCCTTGTGCATTGGGACTTGAGAGCCGTATGTTGTTATATGAATGTTCTGAGTATATCAAGGTGCTCTTGGGAAAGGTATATACTATGGATCCATGGTATGTGGATTCACCGATGTATATTTTTTGCATTGACTTTGGTTTAGCTGATTAAGATTAGTGGCCATGATGTATTTTCCCTATAAAATTACTAAAGTTATTCCACTAGTGACTCCTTAATTACTACCATGCATACTTATATAGATCAATAACCAAATCGTTTTGCCAGGTAAGTGGTCTCTACTGAAATTTTGGGCATAGGTTGATTATGTGCTTGTAGTATGAAGCTAATCTTCTTTTAATGTTTATGTTTTTTTGTGTCCGGTATTTATTCATGTCCATATACTCTTCTTCCTGGATAGTAATCATGCTATGTTTTTTCCACATGATTGCTAAGTTTTTTTGTTCCATTAGCAACCTTTCTCACCGCTATTGTGCATACCTATATGGAATCAATCACCAACAAGTTCGATAGAGTAAGTAGTTTTTGACCGATGCTTTCCTTGGTACCTACTTTATATTTCCCGCACTAACACTTAAACAAGCACATATGTATCTTACAGAAATTTTAAATGAAATTATCATACCCAATCAGGGTCAGTTGTTGCGTTTTGTTTGTATAGTATCCTTTCTTAACAATTAGCTTACTAGCAATCTTTTCTTGCTTCCACATGTACTTTTACTGGGTGTCCATCACCGACAAGTTCGGCACGGTGAGCATGTTGGTGAAGTAGTTGCATGTTATTTTGTTAGCTCTTTCAACAGCTCTTCCTTTGCCCCCAATATATTTGCACAAGATCAATCGCCGGCAAGTTCGGCCAGACGAGCGGGTGAAATCATATTCTATTATTTCATGAGCTCTTTAGATAATCTTCCCATTGCTACCTATGTACCGACGCAGGATCAATCACTATCAAATTTGGCAGGGTAAGCGACCTCTGATTGAATGCCTTCTCATCACTACCTTGCACACTTGCACATGACCAACCATTGCCAAGTTTGGTAAGGTGAGCGATCTTTGGGGTAATAATCTTTGTAATCAACTCATGTGTGCCCTTATTGATTTCTAGTGGGTCCAAGTGAATTCGTCCACATCATAAGGCGGGATACTTGATATACCTACATAAAGTAAGTCCATAGGCTGATCATCGGTGGTGAACCAACCAGGCGGTGGTCATGTACTAACCGTCGGTAAGTCAGGTTCTCTAGGATTACTCTGCTCCACCATTACCGAAAAAAAGTTTGGAGCCAATCTTCAATGGTGGTTAGGTACACTCTGGTATGCCATTGCTAGCAAAAATTTAGAGCTGATCTTCAATGGTGGACACCGGGTTTAGGGTCACTCTAGTTTGCATTATCAGCAAAAAATTTAAATCCGATCTTTAATAGTGGATACTCGATTAAGGTCACTGTGGTCCTCCATTTTGAAAAAAAGTTTGGAGTTGATCGTTGGTGGACACCCGGATAGGGTTACTTTGGTTTGCCATTGCTGCAAGAAGTTTGGAGTCAATCCTTAATGGTGGACACCCATTAGGGTCACTTTGGTCTGCCATTGCCGACAAGAAGTTTGGAGTCGATCATCAATAGTAGACACTCGGTTAGGGTCACTCTGATCTTCCATTGCTGGCAAAAAGTTTAGAGTCGATCGTCAACAGCGGATACCCAGTTAGGGTCACTATGTTATGCTATTGCGGGCAAAAAGTTTGAGGCCAATCGTCAATCGTGGACACCCGGTTAGGGTACTATGGTCCACTGTTGCTGGCAAGAAATTCAGGGCCAATTGTCAATCATGAACACCCAATTAGGGTTACTCTAGTTCACCATTGTTAGTCAATGGTTTGGGGCCGATCGTCAACAGTGAAGTGCCCATTCTATGACCATGGGTAATCCAATTCATTATTATCGGCCATAATTTTTCCAAGGTTTCCATGATGCAGCAAAGGTTGGTGCCCCTAGTATACAGTGGCCTTGCCCGTATAGTTCTAGAAATAGGGAACTTTATTTAATATGGGATGGTGGTTTTTGTGGTGGTTTGGTATCACTAATATTTATTATGGTTTTGCAGACCCTATCCATGGGGTTTGGTAAAACATAATGGCTGACAATACACCTATCCATCACCCTATAGTTGCAATAGTTAGTGCGCAAAAATGAAACAGATATTTCGAGCATTTCATGTTTTCTTGGCTACGGCTATGTCCATGATGTTGAGAACATAGGCTCAGTTACCTGGATCCTTACTAATAAAATATTGTCCTTCCTAGATCGGGAAAGGTGGCCCTGATTAAGGGGAATCTCTGCTTTAGCACTAAATTCCCTTTCTTGAATGGGCGGTGTTTGACCATAGAGTTGTATTGCTTGGCTATCCTTTATGTACCTTGGATTTTAAAGCAGCTTCATTATATCTTTCATCAATCAAATTGAATAATGTATTTAGTAATTCCTTATTCTCATTCAGGTTATAATGAATCCTCCTATGTGATGGTACTATTTCTCCACTGATAACATTGCTTTTGATCCATAAGCTAAGGATAAGGGAGTATATATTATCACCGCCTTAAAAGAAGTGCGGTAGGCCCACTCCTTTTTCCTTTTCTAACCGCTTCTTTATGAGGGTCTTCGGAACCTTGTTGACTGCTTCCACCTATCTGTTAGTCTACGGGTATGCAAATATAGAAAAGCTCTTCATTATTCCATGTTGCATATCACATTCTTAGCTCCATCCCCTTCCACGGGAAGTTTGCCGATAAGATTTGTTCCTTAAATCGCAAAGGGCCAGGAGCTAACTGATGTGCACATCAGTGTGCTTATTTTTACTACCATATTTAATTAAATAAATTAACATATAGGGTGTTTTAACATGTTTAAACAAAAATTAAAATTATTTTCAAACCATCATATGTGCATCTTCATATAGGGACAAAATAGTCATTTTTGTGCATATATTAAATTGTGAAATTTGAATTAGAAATTTTAATGTTGTTTTGTAGGAATTTTGTGAATTTTGGAAGAGGCTTCATGAAAAATATGCATGCACAAGAGAATACAAGCAAATGAAGATGGAAATAATTCATTTCACTAACCTTACAAGTTAGTTTGGTTGTGGCAACCTAGGGATCATGAGATTTTCTTTTAAAGGTTCTGCCCCCAGTGTAGTCTCTTCAACTTCCATTATGTATGTTGTCCAATACTTCCCTAGCATCTCCAGTAGTCATGCTCCTTAGAAGATGGTTAGTGAAAACTCTTCTATATAGGATTCCACACTGTATGTCGTATAGAGTTGCCTTATGCATCACCTTACTTGCTTTATTTTGGTTTAAGGGCGAATTTTTACCGGGACCAAACCAAAATGTGATTTGTTTCCTGAGCTGGCCAATTTTTCCAAATCGACAACATGCCGATTTTCCTCCCAAGGGGTATGCTTAACCATATAACATTCTTCCACATCAAGAAATGCCTTTCCCTTTTTCTTTTTTAAACAGTATGACAATTGTTCTCCTTTGACTTAGAACTCCCAAAATCTTGATTCTCAGCCATCTAGAGGTCGCTATGGAAACATAGTGTCCCGATTCCTAGTTCTTTTGCTATTTCCAATCCGATATGTGTATTATACTCTGTTGTTCAGTCTAGCTTGCAAGGTAAGAGGTCTATCTGACCCGAAAGGGTCAAGAATATCCATTCTTGCCAAGTCATTAGTATTTCTCTCTCACTTTCATGGGTTTTGCATAGTCAAGTGGCATGGCATTCTTATGCCTTAAGTATCTCCATTAAATATCGTTAGAAATTTACTCATTAAATTAAGTCATACCTTTGCATTATTGTCCCAGCATTTTAAAGGGTATAATGCGTCACATTCATTTGAAGTTAACTCAGTCTCTAGGGCTTTCTGAAAAGATTACGCTCCATCATCTCCAAAAATGTATGATCCCGCCTATAGAATGGGTCATAATCACACTCCACTATCTTTGAAGGAGCTAAACATAATCTCCCGTTGTCTCTGATGGAGTTGAATGTTATCTCCAGGACTAGAAAGTTTATGATCCACTGTCTAATTACTCTGTTCTTCATAATTTTCATGTACATCTATCTTTGGATATCTAGTATGAGGACACGCTCTGTTGTCTATAGAGGGATCCAACACCGTGCTCCCGAGCATGGTTTAAACTCTTCCTCCATAAGGACTTGGTTCCGTCGAAGGACTATGGTCCAGAGTTTGTGGCACTTCCACTGGAGTGACCTTAGGTTTTAGCCTAGTGTATAATTAGGAGATTGGTCTACATTTATTGATCTCATGACTACAAATCTCATGGAGTGTGTAATAGTTTCTAGTTCCCATCTTTGTTGTTGTTCACTCTTTGGTCCTTGATCACCGCAATTCATGGTTTCTTAATAAGATGGATTCTTTCTAAAGTATCCATAAGCAGTTCCATGACCCTTTTTTAAAAATCTAGGGACGACTGCCTATCCGATGTTTAAAGTGAACGAACTATGGTTCACCTTGTCAACCTTTGGTCTTCCCGCTTTGCTCGTCTAACAATCAATGCATTAGCCCGACGACTCGCTTCTTAGCTACAAGAATACCTCCTTAGGTTGCCTAGTGGGCCATGCCATGCCATTGTGTAATGGATCAACCACATATGTACCAGTCAGTTTGAACTCTGGTTGTCCCATTTCAACGGCCAAGTGTGTGGTTCCGGCATCAGCATTGACTTCTGGTCGGTCATCATCCCTTGATCTGCAAGGCTATACCATTGGTCCAATATCGATCAGTTCTGCATCAATCCAATTTAGTTTGATGGATGATTTGGTTTGTGGAAATCCAGATTTCCATGGCTCCTTCTTGCCTTACTAGCTCCTTTGCATCCAGTCTTGATGGGATGCAAACAAAATTCCAAACTTGGTTTCTCTAGACCTGCATTAGTGTTGCTTTCTCCACTAGTCTAAGGAATGCTTCATTATCTTCGAATACTTAGCAATGAAAGAAGCCATCATATTTTCCATCATCATTTATAATCGCTACTAGTCTTTTCTCTAGTAGATATACTAGCTGTCACCACTAAACTCTTCTCTAGTAGTTATACCGTGTTGTCTTTCTGATGTAGCACATTACAACCTCAATATACTTTGTCGCATAAGCAAACTCCCTGTTTTCTCCTTTGTCAATCTCCTAGCAAACTTCAATCTAGGCTATATTCCACTACAATGACATCAAGGCAAACCGTTCATTCGTGATTGGAATTCCAACTATTGTAGCATTAGACTGGGATAGGTACTTTCATTTCAACTCATCTTCCTTTTTCTTCACATTATATAATGATTATCCATCTTTCAGTTGTTCAATATGGACACAGAATTGATTAATAAACTTCTCCTTTAATATCACATAAAAATGAATTGATCTTAAGGGTAAAGCACAAAACCACATAGTGGTGAAGTCTAGCAAGAATAGAGGAAAGATATGCACAAGGCTTCCTCTGTAGCTCCGCTTAGCAACATGTGCTGGGTATACCATTGTAAATGTACTACAAGGTTAGTAAGTCGTTAATACAGTTTCATAATAGACATCCTGAAATCTCCAAGTTTCCTAGTAGTCCTATCTATAATGAGGATGTACTGCTAAACTAAGCTCTAATTCCTCGTTCAACTTTTTCATGTTGAATGCATTGTCTAATTATTTGAGCCATCCTATCCTCCGAGTTGAGTAACCGGTAATGATAGCTTGACCTTTCCATTTGGGGGGAATGATTCCTTTCATCCTCTCTATGATGACTTGATCTTAAGTCACAATCATGGCTATGGCTCCAAGCTTGGTCCTAGCGGTTGTTTTGTCCTCCATCGACCATAATTTTAACGTTGAAAGGATATGTGTTTGCTGCAGCTACTCCCGGTTTGACATTATCCTTGTTTGGATCGACGTCGAAATGCTTCCCGGCTCTTGCTTTAGGATGAACCCATTCTAATTTCATACCTTCAACATTCCTTCTACCTCTTAGACTTTCTTGACCGAATTCTTTGTCAGAGTATGACCCCCTTCGTCTTCTTGGTCCCCTATACTAGGATCGCCCATGTGTTCAAGTGTTGTGACCAATAGTTTGCGGCTGCCCCAAGCATGTCATAATGTTGTCCACCATTACTTGCTATTGGGAAGTGAAACATTCTTTTAGCTTGGCCACAATTCTATTCAGATTGACCTAGTAATTACGTCTACTATTAATAGAGTGCTTGTTGAATAATCATCCTGATTAACAGCTATGTATTTTCATGCACTAATGTTCCCTACATTCACATTGGTAGGACCAACTTTATCCTTTGATCTCAAAGGCATGTTGAGAATTAGTTCTCAATGAAAGCACCAAAGATATTTACACAAAAATTGGACAAACACCTCCAATCGAGTTAGTTGTAGAACAGTGTATAGAAGATATATCACACGGCTATTATATTTGTAGTTTGATTGATTTTTAAAGAGTAGATTATAGAGAGGTTATGTAGAAAGTAAATTGCAATAAAGTAAAGAACACACAGATTTATAGTGGTTCTACCAGAATGTGCCAACATCCACTATCCATTTTCATTATATTTAATTTAGTTCTTTGGAAGAATGTTTAGGTACAAAATATGACGATCTATTGATCAATTAGAAGTAAGGGATAAACCCAAAAAGTCTATTCGACAACTCCTATTTTGCTATCCTTGTTTGTCTTTTCTTATTCGGTTGCTCCTACTAGGCTATTCCTATTCAGTTGTTCCTATTAGGTTATTCCTGCTATCCTATTCCTGATTGGCTATTCTTGTTAAAATATTCATGTTAAGTTGTTTCTATTAAGTTGTCCCTATTAGACTATTGCTGCTTGGCAGTTCAAGTTAGGCAGTTCATGTTGGATCATTCTTGCTAGACTGTTCCTACTAGGCAGATTCTAGCTTTCTCTAACTTGTTTGCCATTATGTTGTAAGCTTGGCTCTTTATAATTCTCTCCAATTGTTGTTGGAAAATTTGGGATTTATAAGAGTGAAGATATAGGGGGTTGGGCCGATAAGATAGGCAGTTTCTCTGTATAACATGCTTGGTTTAGTTATTTCTATATATAGAAGATACGCTCTAGAACTTCCATATATTCAAGATTGTCTTTGCATATATGCTCTATTCGGTCCGTTGGTAATTTTGGCTCGAGGATAGTTAGCTCGGTGGTGCATAGGTCGATGGTCATATCATGGTTCATCCATTCCTGGGTTCGACGGTAGGCTAGCAAATAGAAATCTATGTTTGTTGGTAGTGTTTGGTGATGCTTAGTTCGATGGTGGCTTGGTTCGATGATGCTTTTATTGGATTATGCCTTGGTTCGACAGTGCCTTGGTTTGGTGATGATTTTGTTTGGTTGTGCCTTGGTTTTGTGGTGCCTTGGTTCGATTGTGCTTTTATTCGGCTATGCCTTGGTTCGGTCCGCTTTCAATCACCAATCAAGAGTTCATGTTTGATAGTTCTACCACCGGACCGTTTTTCCTATTCCATAAGATAATGCAGTTATTAAGGATCAAACTCCTGACTCTTTGTTGGAAGCTTAACGCTCATTCGCTTGGGCTACACACGTTTTTGCAACATAACCCTTTCATTTTAAGTCAGAATTGAATGAAACTTAGATCAATAACTACGTATCATTTAATAGAGTATTCAAATACTCCAAATGTTCCATTTTCTTAAGCAGCTAGTAGCACTCCAATGGTAGGGCCCTAGTCGGTTAGGTAGTGGAGAAATTTTAAGATGGTCATATCTTCCAATTCATAGCTTGGATCAAGATGTGGTTTCGATCTAGGCACATATCCTGATCTCATGAACCTTTTACAAGTGTTTTTAGTACGTATTTTGACTATGCCAAATTTGCCCCTAACACTTCGTCCTGCCCTTGTAATTACATGATGTCGATTTTACTATGCACCTTACGATCGTTTCTGTGCTCCTTGACATCCTTTTGTATTCTCCATGCTTTGGACGAAAATAGCCACAATACATATGTACATATAATATAATTACTTTATTTCATATCTTATTTATATAAGCAAATATATTTGTATTTGTTGTAAAATTATATTTACAATTATTTTTAATAAAATTATGCATAAGTGATTTAGAATATTTGCAAAACAAAAAATTTTAAGATTTCCATACGAAAATCTATTATTAAAAAAATTAATTAAATTCGTAAGCTTTTAATTGTATAAAAAAGTTTAATATTATTATGGCTAAAGGTATATATATGCGTGTGGGCGCGCTTGCGTCTATAAAATCGTAAAGAGGACTCTCTGGTAGATAGCAACTCCACAACAATGGTTGTAAGTCCAGGACAACCTTTTCAAAAAAATTATTATTGAGTTCAATGGATACAGGATGGTCTAAGGGGATCTCTGCGAAATCTAGGCATGAAGTCACTATTGCTACTTTTAAAGGAAAGTAATGCTTTTCATCCCTAAATTAACAAATTTATGTTGAGTTAAGAAAGCAATCTCTGGTCAACTAAAGGAAATTTTATAAGGATGTGGGTGAAACAAAAATCGATTCCTAAAATGGACTTGAGATACAAGGTATTGTTGAGAATGCCGATGAGAACACCAAGCGTTGCATTCTAAACCGTGAATTGAATACCATAACCCTGGTTTTTCACATCGCGGCTTGATTTGGATATGGAAGTTGGAGGTACAAAGTTATTTTGAAACTTAAAAGGGATGCTGAAGGATTAATTCATCAGATCTGGTCTTCATAGGGATATGATGCAAAATCTCTTAGCCTTTAAATTAAACAATGGTTATTTTGAAACTACGAAACCCACATTTAAGCCAAAAAACCAAAGCAATGGCTTTCATAGTGAAGAATCATCATATTTGCTAGAATCGTTTCTTTAATGGTAGTCGCCATTAACGGAGAAAAACACGGTGAATAAGGAATGATTTCGGAAGTGTTGTGTTGCCAACCATGGTGGGCGGTTATGATAATCGCCTGTAAAAACATAGTGGGAGGTTATAAAAACTGTGTGTGGAATGAAACGAAGTTAGATGGGCCAGTAGAAGGAGAGTGTTGAATTCCTTTTTTAATTATAAGCTCACTAAACATAATTACTTTTAGTGGGTTTGAGCTTAGAGTATTGAGCTTAATTTATAATATTTGTTGTTATGTAGAGAATGAAGATTAGCTTGGATGTATGGAGCAAATTGTGAAAATTTGTTATGCATATATGCATTTTACTGGTTTAGTTCGAATATGTAGCTTTGTTATTGCTTGGGCTATAGTTTGTATGGTACTTTGTAATTTTGTATTCTTACACTACAAGCCATAAAAGGAACACATTTAATATTATATATATAATCATTATCTACTTCAAAACATATGGTTTAGCAAAGCTAGCCGGCTTTATTGCGGGCCGTCCACATATATAAATGAATGAGATACATGTGTTTGGGACAAGCGCCAGAATAGCTTTATGAAAATAAGACATATGAGGTTGGTAAAAGAGCCAACTTGCTAAGGACAAAAATAAAACCCTAGTTTCCCTCAAAAGAGGAAGATCCACCCTTTTCACTCCCATTATCAAAAAATATTAATTATATATATTGAATATAAGTGTTAAATTTATATAGTTATTAAATATATATATGTATGTATGTATACATTTATTTTCGAAATAAATATATATTAGCCTTTAATGGGGAGAGAAATTGGCGATCTCATTTCAACTCATGGGATTCCATATCATTTATACCGTATGCCTGAAACCGCGATTCGTGCGATCAAATTCCATTCTAATCCACTACATCTCACACCACGAATCAAAAAGTTGGGGTATGGGCCAAAATGCTTCTTACGTCGACCCCTTTTCATTTCAAAAAATTCAAGATTCGAGGATGCGGCCAAAACGCCGAACGATGGTAGCAATTGTTCTAAATCACGAGTTGGGTAATCCTCAATCGACTATGATGTTTGGATTTGGAGATTTTAGGACTTATTGATTTACGCCTATAGAGATTCGATGTATATGTTATTTCGAGCGTGAGTTATATGTTTGGAAGCAATGGTTATGTTTCATATATGGTTAAGTATATAGTTTGTACATTTGTGATAAAGTGTTCAGAAAGTAATTATGACTTTGTCTACTGTAATGAGACACTGGTCTTCGAGCAGACCACAACTAGAGATTTAAAATTTAAAAATTTAAATTTGCATTCATATTCAAGACAATCTACTTAGATATTTACGCGGATCAAGATCTAAGATTTAAATTTTAAAATTTAAACATCCATTCATATAAAAAATTATCTATGTTAATGTTTACTATTACATTACATTATAATGTTATATATATATATATATATATATATATTTACGTGCATGATTATATAAATATTAACATATTATAAATATTATTTTATAGTACATTAAACTATACATACATATATTAGACATCACATATGCATATGGAGGAGCTAATATATTTGTTGCGGTGTAAATTCTAGAACTATATATGGACATGTTAAACCATGCACACAATTTATATTGCACGTGCATGTATAGACTTATGTTTATATGGTAGCAATTATAATATACAATATAAATATAACAATAAAAAAAACCTTATTTATAAATTAAATTAAATATTGATTTTATTTAAAATAAATTTAGATAAGATCTTCATTAATTTAGACTTCATAGCCCAATAAGATCCAAACCGGCATAATTTTTTTGAAATTTACCCGTTTAACCCATTGCATGTTGGCGTGGTTCTAACAAAAGCTACCTTAGTTGGAGCAAGACCCTATGTTAGAGGATCTTATGTGGCATCATGACCTCAGTTAGTGATAGAGAAGTGGAATGGGGATAATAACTTCAAGAAGTGAAAATAGAGGATGATGTCTGTTCTAAGGAGGAATATGGTCCATTTGGTGGTGTTTGATATTGAGAAATTGCTTATTGATAATTCAACCGTAGAGAAGGAGGAGATGGAAAAATAAACTTTTACTACTCTTAAGTTGGCCATGGAAGAGAATTGGATCAAGTTAGAGAATCTCTACCTGAAAAAGTCACTAACAAACCGTTTGATTTTGCTGAAGATATTTTTCACCACGAAGATGAAAGAGGCACTTCACCGAAGGCTCATCTTAGTTTCTTCGATGATCTTTTAATGAAGATGAAAAATGTTGTTTCCAAAATGGGTAAATAGCAGAAGGCATTAGTTCTCTTGTTTTCCCTTTCAGAGCGTTACATAGGTTTCCCTAACAGACTTATATGTGGAAAAGATACTTTAATAGTACCGAATGTGAGGTCGGTTTTTTTTCTGAAGGGCTTGAGAGATAAGTGGAAGGACATGACTGAAGGTAGAGAATGGAGTAACAGTCGGGGTCTATTCATTAAGAGAAAGGAAGAGAGGAGAAGAAGGGTTGGAATCCTAGGGGGTATTCAAAGTCTAGGAAGCCGGGAAACGGTTGGAGAGGAAAGGCTAGAGATGGGAAGGGTCACCATTGTAAGAAATAGGCCATTGGAAGAGAGATTTTTCGTATTTTAAGGGGAAGACCGAGGATGGAACTTCATCAATTGCAATGTAGAAGGCTATATCTGATGATGTGTTGACTGCAACAACATCAGATGTATCAAACCATTGGTGCTTGGTTTGGGGGCGTCATTCCACATGATGCCAAATAGAGATTACTTCATCTCATTTGTTGGAAAAGAGGGTAGTGCGATTCTTATGGGAAAAGATGCTTGTTGTAGAGCCATGGAAGATGGTACAATATGAATTCGCATGTTTGATAGAGTGATTCGCATTTTGGCAGGTATCCACTATGTTTTAGCTTTTTGGAAGTCAATGATCTTTTTAAGGTAGCTGGCATCCATGGGATGCAAAATGACTATAGAGAATGATAGTTTGAAGGTTTCTAGGACTACGTTGGTTTTGACGAAGGGTGATGTATTTCGAAATCTATATACGTTGAAGGAAACCATCGTGCTTAGAGAGTCATGTGTTAGATTGGATAGTTCTCGTGCTTTGGATGCCACCATACTTTGGCATCTTAGATGGTGTCATATTTCGGAGAAGGGCTCAGAGTTGCTTCGTAGATGGATGATCAAAGGAGAAAGTTTCGACATGTTAGATTTCTACCAAGAGTGTATATTGGGTAAGCAGATAGAGGTATCTTTTGGGGTTGTACTTTGTAATCTGAGAGAGTGCTTGCTTATGTACAAACCAATGTCTAGGACTAGTAGCTACAGCTTCCACTGAGGGGAGCGAAGTATTTTATTTCCTTCATCGATGACTTTTCTTAGAATGTTTGGATGTATGTGATGAAGTGCAAGTCAAAAAATTTTGAGATATTTAAAGCTTGGAAGGCGCTAGTTGAGAACTAGTCTGGTAGCATGTTGAAGGTGCTTAGGTCTCACAATGGTGGCAAATGCGTCTCTAGAGAGTTCCTCGATTTCTATAAGCAGCCTGGTATTCAAAGAAATCTCACTACACTTGATCGGTAATCCAATGGAGTTGCTGAGAGAATGAAATGGACTCTACTTAAAAAGGCTCGTTTGTTGAGATTGACTATAGACTTATCTTGAGGCTTTTGTGCTAAAGGTTTGTCGACTGTAGTGCATATTATAAATCAAATTCCAAGCTCAGCCATAGATTTAAAGATTCAGAAGAAAAATGAAGAGATAAAGTAGTGTATCTTGGTTATTTTTGTATTTTTGCTTGTTCTGTGTATGTGCACCATATATGTGATGATAAGTTGGAGTGTAGAGCATAAAAGGGCATATTTATGGGATACAGTGACGGAGTCGAAGAGTGGAACCCAGTTGATAAGAATATTTATATTCCAAACATGTTACATTTGATGAGTCGGATTTTTTCAAGACTTAAAAAGAGTTACCTACCACATCATTTGATTTTGATGCCATTAAGGAGATGGAAGAAGTTCCCACATTTCAGCATAGTAGTACAATTGCAGTTACTGTTGATAAAAGTGAAGATGTCATTGATGAGATGTCACAGAATAGTCCACACGTGCCTTATAGTAGTGTTGATGATGTGCATGAACCTAGAGCAAGTTCGATTCACAGTAGAGCTGAAAGGAGCTTAGGTGATGTTATGCCTACTCGAGCTAGTTGTAGAACTATTAGGCGGCCTGAGAGGTATGGAGATTGTCAATATGCAAACCTCATCTTTGGCGATTGGTTTGACTATGCCCTATAGGTGGTTTATGATGAGCCATTTAACCTTAAAGAAGCTATGAAGTCAAGTGATAGCTCAAAGTGGATTTTTGTTATGAAAGAGGAGTTAGAGTCATTGAAGAAGAACAAGACTTGCAATTTGGTACCACCTTTTGGGGGAAGTGGGTGTTCAAGGTGAAGGATGATTGGTGTAGATTAGTTGAAAAATTGTTTTCACAAAGGAAGAGAATGGAGTATGATGAGATATTTTATCCTTTGATGAGATATATTTCTATTCAAATTTTGCTTTCCATAGTTGCTACTTACGACTTGAAGTTGGAGCAACTTGATGTGAAGACTGGTTTCTTGCATTGTGAGTTAGAGGAGACCATTTACATGAAGAAACCATAATGATTTGTTGTAAGTGGGAAAGAAGATTGGATTTGCAAGTTGACAAAGTCTCTTTATGAACTTAAGCAATTGCTTAGACACTGGTATAAGAGGTTTGATTTTTAATCCTATCATTCGGTTTTAATCTTAGTATTAAAGATGCATGCGTTTATTTTTAGCATTTAGACAATTGTAGTTGGCTGTATTTTCTCTTGTGTGTAGATGATATATATATATATACATATATATATATACATATATATATATATATATATATTACTTCCAAAGATGATGCTAAAATAAGGAAATTGAAGTGAAGTTAAAAGCGAAATTCAAGATAAAAGACCTTGAGGAAGCAAGGAATAATTTGGGTATGGAAATCCAAAGAGATAGAAAGCTTGGACTTTTGAGGCTCACTCAAAAGAATTATATTCGGAAGGTACTTGCCCGGTTTAGCATGGTGGGAGCAAGGCAAATAGGTACACTCATGCTTTTGCACATACATCTTTCTAGTATAGGCTCTCCTATCTCGGAGAAGGGCAGTGTCTACGTGGAGATGGTGCCCTATGTGAGTGTAGTTTGTAGCTTGATGTATGTTATGCTTTGCTCTAGGCCTGACACTGCATAGGCCGTTGGATTGGTTAGTATGTATATGAAAAATCCTAGAAAGACGCATTGGGAGGTGATGAATTATATTTTTAGGTATGAAGGCTTGTTTTTGGCGACAGTGATAGAGAGTTCAGCTGGGTTGGATTTTATGATTCTGACTATGTCGAAGATAGTGATCGAAAGAAGTCAACCTTAGGTTATGTATTCACTCTTGAAGGGATGGCTATTATTTGGACAACGAGGCGGCAAACGATAGTTGTTTTGTCTACTATAGGCAGAGCTGATATCTGTTGTCGAAATGGCTAAGGAGGTACTATACTTAAAGTAGTTGATTTGTAATTTGGGCTTCATATATGGTGTTGTGTTGAGTTGTGATAGTTAAAGTGAAATTCACTTAGTCGAAAATTTGGCTTTCAGGAGGACAAAGCATATAGGGGTAAGAGAGTCCTTCATTGTCTCGATGAATGAAGAGAAGAAGTTGGTTCATCTTCAAATGGTTCATATAGAGGAGAATGCAGCAGATATATTTACCAAGACCTTGCCTGCTGCAAAGTTCAAGCATTTTTTGAACTTGATCCACTTGTTGAGGTGCTAGGTGGTGCATAAGGAGAGTGAGTTGATAGACGAAGACGTTGTTTTTCATTGTAGAGATTGATATGTTCTACATTGATATGGTTCTTTCAATACTTTGTTGGCAAGAAGTGGTCTTGCCGAAGTTCGTTGACAAAGTGCAATAAGTGATGGCCATACCGAAGCTCATTGGGAAAGAATCCATGGTGTCTTGTCCGAGAGTTTCTTGGAGTATGAGGATGTGGGTGGAATTGGTAGGCTAACATGGAAATATAGTATCAACGTGGAGATTTTTATATTTCAATAATACAGTATTTCCATATTAAAAAAGATTTGGAAGATACTTGGGTCAATGTGAATTATAACTCAAATTTATTGCCACTTTTAATGCATTAAAAATGATAAAGAATTATCGAAATGAGGAGTTATTTTAAGAGATTGAAATAATTAATCAATTCCCTAATCAACTGATTAAACAAGGTATTTTATCATGTGCATGCAAATTGGAGGAAACTGAAAAATAAATGGATAGACGTTTCCCATATGAATAGAAGAATTGATGAGACATTGATCTATTACCATAAATCAATTACTGCAACCCTAAATAATAATCTCAATATAAAGATAGTCGTTCTTTTGAGATTTACATCATCCTCTCAAGTTGTATTTCTTCGTATTTTTTTCTTAGCATTCAGTATCAATTTTATAATTTTCTTTTCTCAAAAAGTAATAAAATTCTCTCCTCAAAGTGGATGTACATTGTTTTGCGATAGTGGAACCACTTTAAATCATGTGTGTGATTTTCTTTTCTACTTCTGCATATATAATTTGTGATTTTTATTTTGGAATATTAGTTTTATGTTCTATCCTACCATCAACACGATTCTATTATTTATGTTGCATTTATGGTGTTAATCTAAATTTTTCCTAACAAAAGGAAGTTTATTTAACTCGATTTAAGTGAACTGTGCATGTTAGTCATATTCCAGTCCTAACCGCTTAAAAATACATCTATGATCCACTATTGCTACATCATGATTTCCTATAAAATTCAATGTATATAAGCATTTTATTTCTGCTATTAAAATATAAATACAAAGAAAATCCTCAATCTTACCATGGTAGTTAAGCCGTCAAGCTTGCGCCTTTTTATGTGTATTTTATACAACTTTATGCTTTTTTGCTCCAATAAATGCACCATAAATTACAGTTATAACTGATAGTTTTTATGTTAAATCATGTCTATAGCCAATTTTTGTAAATAAGAAAGCACTAGCTAATGGATACATCAGAAATTCTTTTTGATAACATGCGTAATCAAAGGCTCACAAAATACCATAATTTGGAGGTTAATAAATAAATCCGTCGATGGTTAGCATCGACTCACAATTTTAGTGTTCTAGAGCAACGTTTCTTTGATGCTCAAAATGTGGTTAATCCAAGGATTAAGATAGAAACATTATAGACTGAAAAGAATGAATCCATTTTCATTAACTAGTAGAAGGTGAACTCAGAATAACCTACTCATATTTCATATAAAATATGGCGTGTCAATTAAATGAAAACTAGGATCATGACAAAGTTTAAGTACTTAAACTCATTATCAAATTTAAACACACATATTATTAACTTAACGAACTTGCTGTCTTGGTTATAAAAAGTTTGTACGTTTCTATTCTACTTACAACCAACTTAATAAATACCTATTGATATTTAGAAAACGATCGCATGATGCACAAAGGTCGCACTGCATAAAGGAATGCTAAGAGGGTCACTTTAGGCAGGAAATGAACAATTTGAGCAAACTCCCTTTCATGAACTAAAACCAATAACATATTACTTACAAGTTAATGTCTTTTTTGCCATGACTCATATGCTTAGAATATGATTACCTACAATGAAGCAGTCAATTGATATAAACTAAAATAAGGTGTGTGTGTGTCTATATAGAAGGATTAATGGTTTTAGCAATCTATTAAAGTGAATATGTATGCGACCGAACTAGATAATATTATCTCCAAGCCATATGCAAGCAAAGTGGTGAACAACTCAATAAGTACAAACCCGGTGCATTATGTAAATGAACTGTTATTTTTCTCTACAAATATGACTTCCTTTGTAAATGCCTGTATGATGAAGTCAAATCAATAAAATTCTTTCTCTTCAATTCAATTGATTCATAATATAAATCATATATCATATCATCTTGACTTCTTATATGGTATCAGAGCATCACTGGCAAATGGCTAAACTCATCATTACTGCCTTGCTAAAATTTCCAGTAGAATAGTATCATCGCGTGGAGATGGCTGCAGCACCTTCTCTTTAGGAAAATTTCATCACCAAAGAAGGTTTTTATTCAACTTTTATCCACTTTCTTTACTCCTCAGAGGCAAACCTCATCATTGGAGCATTGCTTACCCACATCAGTTCAATCATCTTTCCTAGAATCCTTATTCTTGAAGCAATGCCATGCTTGAAAGCGAGTCAGAGTAGTTTCATCACCCTCATCTTTGGCTGCACCATCCCAGTTTCGTCAAGATGTGTGTCAACACCTTTTCTTTTCTTTTCCATCTGTTCTTTTCAGAACATTCTTTTTTTGATCTATCACAAGTTCTTTAAGTTTTGGTGATCAAAATTTATCCTCTGTCACAAACTTTGGCAATAGGAGATGATGATCATTCATTAAGTACTTCTCCAACTCGACCAAAATCCAGTGCCACCCATCAAAAGCCACCAGATGTTCCAATGAAGTCATTAATAAACCCCCAAAACCAACTTATTAACATTCAACTTGATGAAGGCAATTATTTTCTTTGGAAATTCCAAGTAGAGACTGCGACAAGAGGATATGGACCGAAAGATTTCATTCTTGGGATTGCAGACATTCTTGAAAGATATACAATAGATAGTGAGGCAAGTTAATCAAAAATATTATATCACATACTCAAGACCAGATAGCCTGTTATGTGCTTGGCTGTTGTCTTCAATAAATATCAATCTACTACCAAAAATTGTAGGATGGAAAACTACCCAAAAAATATGGTCATCTGTTGAATAGATTTCGATTCTTAGTCGGCAGCAAAAGTAATGCATTACAAGAAACTAATGCAAAAACAAAGAAATGACAATTTGTCTATGAGAGAATATCTTATGAAAATAATGGCATATTGTGATCTTCTTGAAGCTATAGGTCATAAAGTAATTGACATTGAGCAAGTTTTAGACATTATGAATGGTTTAGATGAATAATATGAGTATGTTGCAGCAGTTATCCTATCAAATGAGCCAAAACGAACACTCTAATTTGTTCACTCCACACCACTAGCACATGAAGAAAGGATAAAAGAAAGAAAACCCTTAAATGTTGATATGTCAGTTAACGTTGCCTCTCAATCAAGAAATAGAAATCAAAACAGAAGCCAAAGTTATCTAATAAATGGTCAGAATATTGGAGGATGAGGTAGAAGAGGTAGATGGAATAATAACAGCAATGGACAAATGTGTCAAATTTGTGAAAAATATAGTTACAAAACAAACAAAAGTTACTTTAGACCGGATCTCAATCACAAACCCAATAATCAAACCACCAATAATAACCAAAGAAATTATAATCCTACTGCAAATGTAACCAGTATGCAATAAAATCAAGAAGCACAGCAGATAGTTCTAGAAATTCTCACCAGAATGATGTTGCAAAATCTGAAGACATTCTGGATGAATGCTGGTATCCAGATTTTGATGCCACAAATCATGTAACAAGCAATCTAGACAACCCGAATCTTGGCAACAAAGAGTATAGAGGTAATCAATTCATACACATGGGGAATGGTGGGTCTATTAATATAACCCACACTAGAATTGCCTGCATCAAAGGTAATGGGCAACTTTATCTTAATAATTTATTAAGAATGCCTCATACTAAGAAGAGTCTCATAAGTGTATCACAATTTGAAAGTGACAACAATGTATATTTTAAATTTTACCCTATATATCGCTTAGTTAGAGACATACTAACTAGAAAACTTCTTTTGCAGGGTGAAGGACATAAAGGGTTATATAAATTCAATCTTGTTGGTTGCAAGAACTATGGAATTAGAGGAAAATATTATAATCTTTTTGAAATTGCTCGAAGTAGCAAGAATACATTTGATATGGAATTAGTAATTAGGTCATCCCAATGTTAATGTTGTAAGACAAGTTTTAACTAATAATAAAATTCCTTTTGAAAATTTTACTTTACCTTATGTGTGTACATTTTGTCAAATGGGACAAAGTCACAGACTCACTTTTAAAAATCACAAACTAAGTATACCAAACCTTTAGAGATGATAGCTACTAATTTTTGGGGTCCTGCACCCATCAAATAAGATTATAGCTTTAACTATTATATATCTTTGTTGACGCATGCTCCAAATATACTTGCATTTATTTTCTTAGAGCTAAATCAGAAATTTGTAATGTTGTTATACACTTTATTACTCAAGCTGAAAGGCAAACCAACCATCAAGTTAAGATAATACAAACTGATAGTGGAACTGATTTTAAACCACTCAGTGATTATTTTAAGAAAATTGGAATAGTTCATAGAATTACTTGTCTCCATACTTCTGAACAAAATGGTTTGGTTGAAAGAAAACATAGACATATAGTTGAAACTTGATTAACTTTACTTTCTCAAGCTTCTCTTTCATGAACGTTATGGCCAGACTCATTTAGCACGGTTGTTTATTTGATTAATAGACTACCAACCAAAGTTCTAGCTAACAAAAGTCCAATTGAAAAACGGCTTGATGTAAAGCCTGGCTATCAATGTTTAAAGACTTTTGAGTGTTTATGTTTTCCTTGTCTAAGATCATGCAACACACATAAGCTAGACTTTAGGTCATCTCAGTGTACATTTCTAGGTTATGCTACAAATCAGAAAGGTCATAAATGTTTAATTAGCAATAGAAGATTTATTGTATTTAAACATGTTGTATTTAATGAGAAAGTTTTTCCCTTTCCAAGTTCAGAAGTGAGAACATCACAAAAGTTGTATAATCCAAAAGTTTCAATACCTGTTATACCCTTGCAACCGAATAGACTTGCAGAAATTCAGGTTAAAGAAAATCAAGGTGAGAACAATCCACAACACACAGTGTCTAATAGCAGACTAGGTCATGGACATGCAGACTCTGTGCATAACAGTTTCACTCCTCAACAGAATGATAGTTGCCATCAGGACAAATGTCAAGAACTGGAAGAAGAAATTTCATCCAGTTCTCAATAATGAAACACTAAGAGACCCACAAGCCAACCACCACCTACACAAACTCAACATTGCATGATCACAAGGTAAAAGAGTGGCATATTTAAATCAAAAATATACTCTGCAAACTTGGATCAAGAAGAACCAGAAACATATGATTAAGCTATAAAAAGCAGCAAGTGGGGAACTACTATGAAAGAAGAGTACAATTATCTCACTAGAAATAAAACCTGGAAACCTGTTCCTACACCAAATGACAAAAATATAATAGGCTGCAAATGGACATATAGGCTTAAGAAGAATGTTAAGGGCACAATACACAAGTGCAAGGCCAGATTAGTGGCAAAAGGCTATACTCGACAACATGGTTTTGACTTTACAGAGCATTCTTACCAGTTGTCAAACCAACAACAATTAGAGTAGTATTTACTATTACATTTCACAACAAATGGAAAATTAGGTAACTAGATGTGAACAATGCATTCCTAAATGATGAATTGCAAGAAGTTTACATGGAGCAGCAATGTGGTTCTAATCAATCTAATAGCAAAGAAATGGTGTGCAAATTAAACAATGTGATTCATGGCCTAAAGCAGGAACCAATGGTTTGGTTTGAAAAAATCAAGTCCACACTGATTAAGTTGGATGATCACCCAACCAAATCAGACAATTCTTTATTTCTAAATTTCAATTTGATTCAGTAATTTACATACTCATATATGTTGATGATTTTATAATTATAGCAAACAATGAAGATGAAATCAATAAGTTAATAAAGCATTTGGATCACTAGTTTTCAATCAAAGACTTGGGGAATCTTAATTCTGAGGATAAAAGTCAAAAGACCATCAGACTTAGAGATTCAACTAAGCCAAAAGAAATATATTGCTAAAATTCTCAACAAGTCAAAGATGAACTAAACCAACTCACTTCCTATTCCTATAGTCAGCAGTTTTACCTTGTCAAAGCATCAAGGTGAACCAATCACAAATGAAAAACAGCATAGAAGTATAGTTGGTGCACTACAATATATCACAATAAAAAAACCAAACCTAGCATTTAGTGTAAATAAATTGTGTCTAATTATGTAAGCACCACATGACTCACATTGGAAAGCTGTCAAAAGAATCTTAAGGTACTTAAGAGAAACAACAAACTACAGCTTGATTCTCAAAGCAGGCAGAAACATCAATATTAATGGCTATGCAGATGAAAATTGGGCTATAGATTTAGATGATAGAAAGTCAACAACATGTTATTGTGTCTATGTGGGAGAAAATCATGTATCATGGTGCTCCAAAAAGCAGTCTACAATATCAACGTCAAGTATAGAAGCTGAATTCAGAAGTGTAGCTAGTTCAACTGCCGAGATTATGTGGAATAAATCCTATTAAGTGAACTACAAGTCAAAATAAGCAAGAGATCTATAATATGATGCAACAATTTGAGCACTGTTTCTCTGACAACTAGTTCAATATTACATTCAAGAACTAAACACATGGAATTAGACCTATATTTCTTTAGAGAATAAGTGCTAAAACAAAAACTGGATGTAAATCATTTACCTACTACTTACCAAAGAGCCGACGTTTTACCTAAGCCACTGTCGGCAAAAAGCTTTGTTCAACAAATATGGTGATTGAAAATTGAAGAAATCACCAACAATTCAAGCTTCGGGCAACTGAACAAAGAACCAAAAACCCTAGCTCCAGTTGAAAGTTCGAATTGAGATAAGGCAACCAAAAGAAGCAAGATTAGATGTCAAACTTCTGAATCGCACCAGGATTTCACTCAAACAAGGATGAAGAATTAAAATCGAACAAAATCGATATTTGGAAGATCAAATTGAAGAGGCATATGTATGCGGCTGAACTAAATAATATTATCTCCAAGCCATATGCAAACAACTCAATAAGTACAAACCCGGCCTGTTATGTAAATGAATCGTTATTTTTTGCTTTGTAAATATGACCGCATTTGTAAATGCGTGTATGATGAAATCAGATCAATGATATTTGTTCTCTTCCATTCAATTCATTCATAATATAAATCATATAACATATCATCTTTATCAGAAGTATAAATTAGTTGAGCCGTAAATAATATTAGGGTTTTGTATAAAGATACAAAGGATAGCAGGCTATGGGATTTGTACCCGTATTTACTTTATTACAACTGCTTCAGACTTGTATATATATGGATAACTGATACAACTGTGTATTATTATCAAATACAATATCAATAAATAATTACATTTACATCTTCTCTTAAATTCTTTCATGGTATCAGAGCTTGTAAAAACTGTCTAACCATAGAATAATATTTTCTGTTTTGAATCCATCAGAGATCATCTCATTATTTTAATTCACAGCAGTTCATCAGAGCTTTGATCTCATCATCTGAAACTACTGGTGTTTCAATTCTTAGATTTCAACAGAAATCACAAAATCATCATCAAGCCTTGCCAAGAAGAGTTGTCAGGAAAATAACTCAATGGCTGCTTGCAGTTTTAAAAAAAATCATCAAAATTAAGAACTGAAACAAGAACCATCATCGAACCTTGCCAGTAATCTTGATCACTGGCTTCTCTCAGATTCGTTGCAAGAAAATTAAACAAAGTCACCTGAAAAGCAGTTGTTCATCCATTATTTTTCTTTGCTATTCTCAGTCTGCAACTCAGGTTCTTGATTACTCTTTCTTTTCTGTATACAATTTGTATTGAACTCTTCTTGTTTTTCAATCATGGCCGAAGGAGATTTAGATAATATCTCCTCAACTTCTGCAAATCCAAGATCAAATACTGTAGCATCATCAATCACCACTGAAAATATACCAAAAATCATAATTAGTCCACAACCACAGTTAATTCAGACTCAACAGGATGAGACAAATTATCTGCTATGGAAATTTCAAATTCAAACAGCAGTAAGAGATTGTGGATTAGAAGATTATATTCTTGGCACTAAAGAAGTCCCACGGTAATTCATCACTAACAATGAAGGAAATTCAGCATTGAACAGGGAATACACCATCCATCAAAGACAAGATAGTTTACTATCTTCCTGGATCTTATCAACAATAAGTGCAAACATATTACCACAGCTCATGGGATGCAAGAATGCATATGAAATATGGCACACTTTGGAACAGGTGTTTAGTTCTCAATCAGCAGCAAGAGTAATGCGCTATAAAAGGCAATTACAAAATTTGAAAAAGAACGGTATGGTCATGTGACGACCCGGAATTTTTAACAACTTAAATTGGAATCTGTTAATTGATTTTAAATATTTAAAAAGTTAATTTTAACTTGAATTCAAGATATCAATATTTACTTGATAATTCAATCATTGAATTATGAATTATATAGTTTAAATATTGAATTTAATAAACTGAAATTGGTTGAAATTTAAATTAAGGGTGATTTGTTCAATTTTGAAAATATGTCATTTAAATTGAATTTAAAAATAGCCTTTCGAGGCACAGTCTCGGAATTTGACGAAACCAGTTCCATTAGATCCGTGATAGTTAGTTATTATCGGATTCCAAATTTTGTAGCGTTTGGATTTGTCGTTTGCTCGTACTGGTGAGAAACGCGTTGAAATTAAGACCGATAATTTAATATTTTAGATCAATTTAAAGGGATAACTTCCACATACGAATAAATTAGCCTCCGAAATACGTTCCATTGTGTTCGAAATGCGGGTAAAACCCTGTAATCGCCTAGCGGCATTCCTTAAGAGAAGTTTGAAATTTTATATGGAAGTTTATGAGATGTTTTGAAAACTTGTATAATATAATAAAATTTAAAATATAATAGTCAAAGATGTTTTCATATTCAATGCGTATTCCAGAAGCTTTACCATACCATTATCTTATCCCCATTTTCCCCTCTCCATTCACACACGAGATTGAATCTCAAACAAAAAAAAGAGGGGATTAATGGCCGATTCTTTTTATTTACCCTCCTTTATTTCAGTACTTCGAAAATCTAATTCAACAAAAAAAAATGAAAGCCAAATCGATCGAGCTCTCAATTTCAAAAATGGGGAGCGGCGGTCTCGTGATGGCGAAGGCGCTCAGCAAGGATGAAGGCTTGGAGGGTCATCGAAGGCTGAGCGAAGTGATTTGTTGGGGAATGATGGCTCGCGTTTCGAGTATAGTCGAGATCGTAACTTCGATAGGAGGGACGACGTGGGTTTGGACTGCACGACAGTTGTATGCGACGACGTGGGAGGAGAAGATCGCGAAGGCACGAGAAGCGCCTCGGCTAGGGCAACGGGGGGATGGAGTTGCGATAGAGGTTGTCAGTGGGAAGGGCACGACTACAGAGTAGAGTGGTGGACTCGCGGCAGTTTTGGTGACGTTCTGGTAGCACGCGTCGATTGTGAGTACTTTAATAAATTTTTAGTTTAATTTATTGTACTCTAATAGCTTTAAGCTTGGATAAATTTTGGGTGCATTTGTGTGTCTCTAAGAATATTGTAGTTTTACTCAGGACAGTGGGGCTTGGACTCGAAGCACAGTAGGGTTGCTTCGGGTTAATAGTTGTTCAGGTTGTAATGAAACCTGTTTGTATTCCAGCTCGTTATAAAAATGTAGTATTCCAGAAAACTGAGCCTGCAATTAGAACCTAATCAGTACTTAAATGATAAAATACTTAATGGAAGTACTTGAGAATTAATTATTTGAAATTATTTAAAGTAAGGATTAAATAATATAAACTATTAAGGGCTTATGATTTGTGATTCAATAAATTTGTAGGGTAATGTAAATGGATAACAAATTAATTCAATTAATTGATGATTTGAGTTGATAAATTTAGAAATTAAGAGATTGAACCAATCAATTGAGGGTTAAGTTAATTTATTTAGCTTAATTAATTTAGAATAATCAATTGATGGTTGATAGGTAATTACTTAATAAAATTTATAAAATATAATTACCTTGTGAAATTAATAAAGAAAGAAATTAAGATAGTTAAATAAAAGAGTAATAAATTTATTAAATAAAAGGGAATAGTCAATTACAGTTTGAGATTAATCGAAAGTGATTAATATTGTGGTTGGATTAAAGTAATTAATTTAGATTGGAACAAATTAAACCATAATTGGAAATAATTAATTAATACAATTAACGATGTAAGTGAAGAATCGATTAATTAAGATGAATTAATTTGAATAGGTGACTCATGGGAGTTAATTAGTATAAGTAATTAAGGATTAATGCGATTAAATAATTAATTAATTCATGAAGTAATTAAGATTGCTTAATGATCTTTGTTGAGACTAACTAATATTATGAAGTTAATGTAAGATAATTACTCGAATATAATTAAAAATAATTAATCCAAGGTGGTTAATTAAAGATGGATAATGAAGAGTTGACTAATTAAATTATTTAGGATAAATTAATGTTAAAGGAAGGAATCGAAGAATTTAGATTTGAAAATCCAATTAGAATTGATGGAATTATTTTGGGAGTGATCAAATTTGTTTATGGATGATTGGATAGTATTTTATGATTTGAAAGAGTTGATAACTCCGATATAAAATGTCGTGTATTTCATTTGATAACTTGGGATAGGATGATATGAGATTCGAAGAGACCGGGTCGAGTATTGGGTAAATACCCGAAAACCACTTCGAATGTTTATAGATTGATATGTAAAATCTATAGTGTAGAATAAGTGAATTTGAGGAATTGGACTATTTAAAAATCTAAATCTTTGGTATTTAGAAACTTATATGTGGAATAAGTGTTGTCTAAAATAAAATTTGGCTTTGAGAATTAATAAAAGTTCCCGGGTTTTATATGAGTTGTATACATTGTATTCCATGTTAGTTGAGTTTACTCACGCTGGTTTCCAGCCTGACCCGGGTGTTACTTTGGTGTAATGCTCGGGTCAGACCGAGTATTACAGATTTCCAGGTAGGTACGTTCTGGATCTCAGGAGGCGAGCTGGATGGCAGTAGCGTATAGAGTATTTCCGCTGTATTTATATTATTAGTAATTTGAATCATGATAATTGTATGTATTCAGTGACTGTATATAATGTGAAACTCTGATGTATATTAAATGTAATCGATAGATATAGTATTCTTTTGTAAACTGTTATGATTTATTATATTTTATCTGCTGCGAATGTGAGATTTTTGTTGTTTCTGTTCTTCTTCTTCTATCTCTTTCTTCTTTTTCATAACTATCTGGAATTTTCTGCTTCGAAAATTTCGGGTCGTTACATTTGGTATCGGAGCTGAAAGGTTAAGCGAGAACCTTGGCTTTAGTGGGGATTACTCATTAAATAGAGTCCAAAGTATTCTAGAATGAGTTGAGTGTGTATATATATATGAGCGTGTACTTTTTATTTTCTTATATAAAGATTTTAAATGATTTTATATAAAATATATATTTTAGGATATATAAAGCAATAGTTCCTTCTAATAAATATTAAGGTGATGGGTTGTTAAATTATCTGAATTAAAATTTAGAAGTAATACAATACAACCAAATTGAAGTCTTGAATTAGAATTAAATGACGTAAAAACGAAAATACAACCAAATCGAAATTTAAATTAATTGAATTCTAAAATTAGGATTCAGGAATTAAATTATTTAAAAGCTTTAAATAAATGTAAGTTTGAAATGGATTCAAACTGAAACTGAAGTCTTGAATTGGAATTAAATCAAGTAGAAATAGAAATACAACTAAATTAAAATTTAAGTGATTGAAAAATGAAATTTATAAATCTAATCCTAGAATTTGAGAATTTGGTTTCAAAGTAATAAGAAATAATAAATAAGTATTATTTGGATAATTGGGACTTATTGCAAACAATGGGTTGTTTGAAATTTGATTTGAATTTAAACCCAAGGGTGGTTAAAAATTGTAAAACATGATTGGGAGGGCCAAGAAATAAATATGTATATATGTATGGATATACATGATATCAAAGATAATTTGAAATAAACTCTAAGGGGTTGAGTTTTGATTTTTCCCTGGAGTGTGATGTAAAAACCCAAAGTGATATAAGTCTTGAACTTATAAGAGGGAAAGAATTTTGAAATTTGAAGTGAGAATTCAAATTGAGTAAGATTGATTGGATTAAGTAAATCGAATTTAACTTGGGAGAAGTTAAATAAGTTTGAATGAACAACTTGAATTGAAAATTTTAAGATGAAATTGGAATTTAACTTAGGAAGTTAAATGGTTGATTTGAATTGGGAATTTGTGTGATCTCAAAAAGGGTTTGAGATTTAAAGATTGAAAATGGATGGATGTTTTAAAATAAATTGGATGATATCATCCTATTGTTAATAAAATAAATTTGAATAATTGAATTGTAAAATAAACTTGTTTAAGAACTGACTTCAAACGGGAAGATAAAATTTAATAATAAATTAAAATTTTAAAATAAAATTTGTATTGAACCATGAAATACATAAGATAATTTAAAATGGGATTTTGAGAATTGGACTCAGAAATTTGGTTTAAAGAGTTAAATCAACCTTTGAGAATTTAACTCGAATTTATATAATTCGAGATGGTTTAAACCTGGGATTGGAATTGAATTAGTTCAAATTGAATCTAATTTGAATTAATTGGATTCGTGATTGAATATGGGTAAGTTTAAAATTTTAAATGGAAAATTTGGATTAAATTGAAGAGATTTGGATTCTGAAATTAAATTGATAATAATTTAAATTGATTGGAATAATAAGAAATTATAATTAAAATTGAACAGGATTAAAATCAACTAGAATTTTATGTAAATTTGGGAAGGAATCAAGATTGATTCAACTTGAATTGGGAATTAATCAAGTCCGATGGAATTTGGAGTTATTTGAATTGAAATTGGGTCAATTTAAATGGAGATTTAAATTGAATTGTTGGGGAAGTGAACAGTTGGCTCTTGACTATTTTCAATATAAATTGTTTTGATATAAACTTATTTTTCTAAGCTATTAAATATATACAACTTTTCTTTCTTAAAGCTAACTTATTTTTTATTTGTTTTACCATTATTTTTGGGGCTATTTAACCATCTTTCAACTGTTTCTTAAACTAATTACTATTTTTCAACTATTTCACAAACTAATTTCTATTTTACAACTATTTAACAATTATTTGGAATCTTTGAAACTATTCAATTAGTTTTCGACTATTTTACAATTAGTTAATTATTTTATAGCTATTTGGTGAATTAATAATTACTTTCAACTACTCATCTATTTTTAAAATTTTCAAGCTATTTACTAAAAATGATCGGAGTTCAAACTGTTAATTGGTCTAAATACCCAACTGAGGTAACAATTGAAGTGGCAATTCAATGGGAATTAAAGGAAATGTGAATAGAAAGGAAATTGATCTTGGAAAAAAAGTAATCAAATTTGAATATTTGATTTTGAACAAACAAGGTTATATATCTTTGTTATATAAGATAAATCTTCCATTGTTGAATCTATTGCCGGAAGAAAAGGATTTTTGAACAGGTTTGGAGTATAAAAGGAGTTTTATACGAGATTGAAATGATCCAAATTTTTGGAAGTTATATATATTTGAATATATATGTAAAGGATCTTATGTGGATTTTGGGAAAAAGGTTTTGGGAACCTTTGGATTTGGAAAGGCTTTTGATTTTGGGTAAAATCAATATTGGAATTTGGAAAGCCTATTTTGAGAATTATCGATTTTGGGATAATCGATTTTGTGTAAAGGGATATCATACTAGGTGTATGATTTGGAAGATACTATATGTGTATAGTATAAAGTGTTTTGATGATGGCTCCGGGGAAAAAGGCGCTCCCTTGAAATGAACTTCTCAGGAGTGCCAACGGGTGGGGCTGCCTTGAGCTCAGGGGGTTCTAAAGTTGATCCTGTGAGGAGTCCGGACAAAACTAGTTCCTGAGGATTATGAGTAGTGTATACCATAGCGAAAGTCATGTGTGCCGCTGACAACCAACAGTCTACGTTTGATTTTATATCGATAGACTGCGACCTATGGTATAACATAGCGAAAGTCGTGTGTGCCGCTGAGAGCCAACAGCCTGCGTTTGATTTTATATCGGCAGACTGCGACCTATGTAGGAGTGGAGAAGTTTCATTTCGACAGCGAAATCAGAGGCCGCGGAGAGCCTGCAGTTACATGGACTTATGCTGCGACGGCTACGTAACCCTGGATGTAACTGTGATCTGTTGTGTGTGATCCATGGCGTAAACGAGAGGCCGCGGAGAACCTGCAGTTACATGGACTTTTGTTGTGACTGCAACGTAACCCTGCTATGTAACTGTGACCATGGATGGGGGTGATGATTTTCAGAGCATTGTCACTAAAGATATTTC
The DNA here is from genome assembly GCA_030765085.1 of Allium cepa. Classification (NCBI taxonomy): domain Eukaryota; kingdom Viridiplantae; phylum Streptophyta; class Magnoliopsida; order Asparagales; family Amaryllidaceae; genus Allium; species Allium cepa. The sequence goes on from CM060940.1 coordinate 861,439,472, forward strand.
TTCTATTTTCAACAAAACTGTTTTCTATATTTTTAATAAAATTATTTTCAAAAATATTTTCACCGGGTGTTGAAAACGGGTTTACCAAGTACTTATAGATTTTCAGTTCTACGCCTGATCAACGTATGACTGAATTTCTATGAGAACAAGGATGGGCTGGTTGAGACATCGAGTTATAAAAAGTATTTTTTTTATAAAGAGTTATTTTAATAGTATGATGTGAATTTAAAAGTATTTCTAAAATTTTAAAATAAAGATATTGGAAGTTTGGAAAATAAGGAAACCCAAACTGGAATTATAAAATAAAATTTGAAACTCGGGAAATTTAAGAAGTGATTCCTCGTCATTAAAATCGAATATTGATTTAGAAATTTAAACTAAGCTAATTGGTTAAATAATTGTGCGATTAAGTTTGTTAATAAAATTTGACTTTGGTAAATAAATGGATTGTAAGTTAATAATGGAATTTGGAAGTGAATTCGAATTGTTAATAGAATTCGACTTAGATTTAATAATGGATTAAATAAGAAGAGATGTTGTAAAAACAAAAATAAAATAGAATGGGATCGAAGTAGTGATGGAATGAATTGCAAATAAAATCCAAGTGTGATTTGAATAACATTTAATGAAATTTGCAAGTAAATTGGATATAAGAGAAGAGATTATAATAGAAATGGTTTGAGTTGCAAAACAAAACCCATGTGGATAGAAATAAATTGAGAATGGACTTATATTAATAAAATAAATTCGATAACGGATTAAGTAAGTAAGTTTAAAATTTAAAATGGGTTGATTGAGTAAAATAATAATGGATGCTGTCTGATTAAATAAAAACTAAAACAAGTTGTGACTGGAATTGGATTATCAGACTTAACAAAAGTTCGGTGGCACATTAATTAGAAGTATAAATGAGTTAATTATGTGGTTGGATATTATTTTGATAAATTGAGAAGGTGAATTTAAATTTAAAATTTAAAATTGATGGGATAACTGAATTTAATGGAAGTAAACTTAAGTTTGATGTTGGAATAAATCAAAGTAAATTAACTTAAGTTTAAAATTTATGGGAACTTGGCATTGAATAAGAGTGGAAGCCCATTAAATAAAACTTGGATTGAATTAATTTGGGAAATGGTTATTAATTTATAAGTATTGGATGTGCCAAGCTTAACAAATTGTTTTGAATGGAACAATTGCGGAAATGAAATTAAATGCAATGAATGGTTGGTGAATAAATTTAAAATGAAGTGGAATTAATTACAGGATGGGTTGAAGAGTAATTTGAAGTAGTTATAAACTAAATAAATACTCTATTAAGCGAATATTGACGAATTGGTATAGAATAAATCGTCGTATGGCGTAAATAAAAAGTAATTAAATGTTATGAGTTAATAGAGATTAAATAAAATTTATTCTGAATCAATTAAAGTGAATATGAGCTTGTTTGGATTAAAAATTCAATGGAGTGTAAGCAATTGAGTTGTAACCAAATAAAATTAAATGAAATAGCTTATAAATTGGTTGAAAGCAATTGAATTAGCTTTAAGATTATATAAATCGCTTATGGAAAGGTTTTGGTGCTTGTTGCTTATGATATTCATGCGTAGCTATTAAAATAAGTGAAAAGCTAATAGATATTATTTATATGACACTTACATATTTAAATTGAGTAAGTACAGGTACTTGAATGCCGTTTGGCTGGATTTGGATTGCACTAATTGCTAAAATATGTAAGCCGCATGCTTAAAATGCTTAATAAGGTACGCCTACGCAATAAAAATAGAAAATATGAACTGTTTTTGCTTTTTCCGACCGCGTGGGTCGATGTATATATATTTATATCGCTTGTCAAATTGCAAAAGCTCCTCCGTACAAAGGAGACTCTGCCAAAATTTTCTAAAAATTTTGGGAGTTAGAAAAATTTTGAAAAATTTTGGTTAGCAACAAAACGATTTCAAATTGGAAACTTAGAGTAAATTAGAAGATGAAACTAATATGAATCAGTTATAAATGAAAGATAAAATTTAATACTCTAAAGTGAAGACAAATTGAATTCATATGGGAATGGGAAAAACTAAGTTGAATAGAAGTAAATGTGAAAGCTTCTGTAAAGAAATGTACACAATGATTTGAAAGGTTATGATTGGATATTGTTGTTAAATAGAATATGCAGGTATTAAAGGGAAAAGAAAGTTGGATTTGATTCCAAAAGATAAATTTGAATTGCCCGACAAAAAAGGTATGTATTTAAGTTTCTGTATGAAATTGGATTGGGTTTTTGATGTAGCCACTTGGCTTTTGTTTTCTTTTGGATTTGGGAGCCCGTAGAGGCCTTTTGTAGTTGTACCGAGCTAGCCGCGCAAAGGAGACGCTGGCAAAAATTTTCGGAAATTTAGAGAGTTGGAAAATTTTGAGAAAATTTTGATAATTCAAAATTTGATTTAAAATTGAAATTTAGATAATTGAGCAAAGGGATATGATTTGAAACTATGAAATGTTTTAAGAAGTTGGTTGATGTGATAATAGGATCTTAATAAAAGATAGTTGGTAGGATGTTGAATAGTGGGTTTTGGGAAAAAGTAAACGGGTTTAGGTCCATTCTTCCTAACTAGAAATTTCGAGGACGAAATTCTTTTAAGGGGGAAGGAATGTGACGACCCGGAATTTTTAACATCTTAAAATGGAATTTGTTAGTTGATTTTAAATATTTAAAAAGTTAATTTTAACTTGAATTCAAGATATCAATATTTACTTGATAATTCAATCATTGAATTATGAATTATATAGTTTAAATATTGAATTTAATAAACTGAAATTGGTTGAAATTTAAATTAAGGGTGATTTGTTCAATTTTGAAAATATATCGTTTAAATTGAATTTAAAAATAGCCTTTCGAGGCACAGTCTCGGAATTTGACGAAACCAGATCCATTGGATCCGTGATAGTTAGTTATTATCGGATTCAAATTTTGTAGCGTTTGGATTTGCCGTTTGCTCGTACCGGTGAGAAACGCGTTGAAATTAAGACCGATAATTTAATATTTTAAATCAATTTAAAGGGCTAACTTCCACATACGAACAAATTAGCCTCCGAAATACGTTTCATTGTGTTCGGAACACGGGTAAAACCCTGTAATCGCCTAGCGGCATTCCTTAAGAGAAGTTTGAAATTTTATATGGAAGTTTATGAGACATTTTGAAAACTTGTATAATATAATAAAATTTAAAATATAATATTCAAAGATATTTTCATATTCAATGCGTATTCCAGAAGCTTTCCCATACCATTATCTTATCCCTGTTTTCCCTTCTCCATTCACACACGAGATCGAATCTCAAATAAAAAAAAAGAGGGGATTAATGGCCGATTCTTTTTATTTACCCTCCTTTATTTCAGTACTTCGAAAATCTAATTCAAAAAAAAAAATGAAAGCCAAATCGATCGAGCTCTCAATTTCAAAAATGGGGAGCGGCGGTCTCGTGATGGCGAAGGCGCTCAGCAAGGATGAAGGCTTGGAGGATTATCGAAGGCTCAGTGAAGTGATTTGTTGGGGAATGACGGCTCGCGTTTCGAGTATAGTCGAGATCGTGACTTCGATAGGAGGGGCGACGTGGGTTTGGACTGCACGACAGTCGAACGCGGCGACGTGGGAGGGGAAGATCGCGAAGGCACGAGAAGCGCCTCGGCTAGGGCAACGGAGGGATGGAGTTGCGATAGAGGTTGTTAGTGGGAAGGGCACGACTACAGTGGAGAGTGGTGGACTCGCGGCAGTTTTGGTGACGTTCTGGTAGCACGCGTCGATTGTGAGTACTTTAATAAATTTTTATTTTAATTTATTGTACTCTAACAGATTTAAGCTTGGATAAATTTTTGGGTGCATTTGTGTGTCTCTAAGAATATTGTAGTTTTACTCAGGACAGTGAGGCTTGGACTCGAAGCACAGTTGGGTTGCTTCGGGTTAATAGTTGTTCAGGTTGTAATGAAACCTGTTTGTATTCCAGCTCGTTATAAAAATGTAGTATTCCAGAAAACTGAGCCTGCAATTAGAACCTAATCAGTACTTAAATGATAAAATACTTAATGGAAGTACTTGAGAATTAATTATTTGAAATTATTTAAAGTAAGGATTAAATAATATAAACTATTAAGGGCTTATGATTTGTGATTCAATAAATTTGTAGGGTAATGTAAATGGATAACAAATTAATTCAATTAATTGATGATTTGAGTTGATAAATTTAGAAATTAAGAGTTTGAACCAATCAATTGAGGGTTAAGTTAATTTATTTAGCTTAATTAATTTAGAATAATCAATTGATGGTTGATAGGTAATTACTTAATAAAATTTATAAAATATAATTACCTTGTGAAATTAATCAAGAAAGAAATTAAGATAGTTAAATAAAAGAGTAATAAATTTATTAAATAAAAGGGAATAGTAAATTACAGTTTGAGATTAATCGAAAGTGATTAATATTGTGGTTGGATTAAAGTAATTAATTTAGATTGGAACAAATTAAACCATAATTGGAAATAATTAATTAATACAATTAACGATGTAAGTGAAGAATCGATTAATTAAGATGAATTAATTTGAATAGGTGACTCATGGGAGTTAATTAGTATAAGTAATTAAGGATTAATGCGATTAAATAATTAATTAATTCATGAAGTAATTAAGATTGCTTAATGATCTTTGTTGAGACTAACTAATATTATGAAGTTAATGTAAGATAATTACTCGAATATAATTAAAAATAATTAATCCAAGGTGGTTAATTAAAGATGGATAATGAAGAGTTGACTAATTAAATTATTTAGGATAAATTAATGTTAAAGGAAGGAATCGAAGAATTTAGATTTGAAAATCCAATTAGAATTGATGGAATTATTTTGGGAGTGATCAAATTTGTTTATGGATGATTGGATAGTATTGTATGATTTGAAAGAGTTGATAACTCCGATATAAAATGTTGTGTATTTCATTTGATAACTTGGGATAGGATGATATGAGATTCGAAGAGACCGGGTCGAGTATTGGGTAAATACCCGAAAACCACTTCGAATGTTTATAGATTGATATGTAAAATCTATAGTGTGGAATAAGTGAATTTGAGGAATTGGACTATTTAAAAATCTAAATCTTTGGTATTTAGAAACTTATATGTGGAATAAGTGTTGTCTAAAATAAAATTTGGCTTTGAGAATTAATAAAAGTTCCCGGTTTTTATATGAGTTGTATACATTGTATTCCATGTTAGTTGAGTTTACTCACGCTGGTTTCCAGCCTGACCCGGGTGTTACTTTGGTGTAATGCTCGGGTCAGACCGAGTATTACAGATTTCCAGGTAGGTACATTCTGGATCTCAGGAGGCGAGCTGGATGGCAGTAGCGTGTAGAGTATTTTCGCTGTATTTATATTATTAGTAATCCGAGTCATGATAATTGTATGTATTCAGTGACTGTATATAATGTGAAACTCTGATGTATATTAAATGTAATCGATAGATATAGTATTCTTTTGTAAACTGTTATGATTTATTATATTTTATCCTCTGCGAATGTGAGATGTTTGGTGTTTCTGTTCTTCTTCTTCTATCTCTTTCTTCTTTTTCATAACTATCTGGAATTTTCGGCTTCGAAAATTTCGGGTCGTTACAGGTCATGAGAGACTACCTCTCTAAAATCAAAACATTGTGTGACTTACTTGGTGCTGCAGGGTACACTGTTAGTGATACAGAACAGATATTGCATATCTTAGGTGGATTAGATTATGAGTATGAATCCATCGTGGTGGTAATATCATCTAGAGATATCACACCATCACTATCATATGTTCATTCCACCCTTCCTGCTCATGATGGCAGATTAGAGCAAAGAAAAGCAATGGTCTCTGACCTCTCAGTCAATTTCATTTCGAACAAAGGAAAAAATCAAGAAAATACTCAATCAAGAAATGAATCAATTAATAATAGTCAGAGAGGTAATCAATTTTACAGAGGCAGGGGTAGAGGTGGAAGATGGAATAATAATAACAATGGAAGGCCAAGATGTCAAATCTGTGAAAGATTTGGTCGCACAGCAAATAAATGTTACTTCAGATTTGATATTCACTACACACCCGGGCAACAAAACAATCAAAAACCAAGTGCTAACATGGCTAACATTCAACCAGATGCAAAACAACAATCTGAAATAGCTAAAGTGGAAGATATTCAGGATGACACTTGGTATCCAGATTCTGGAGCTATAAATCATGTTACAAACAACCTGAGCAATCTAAACTTGAGGAACAAAGAGTACAAAGGTAAACAATGTATACACATGGGTAATGGTGAGGCAACCAAAATCACTCACACTGGTAATGGTTACACAAAAGGTGGAAAGAAACTATTTCTTAATCATCTTTTAAGTGTTCCACAAATAAAAAATAATTTACTCAGTGTGTCTCAATTTGCCAATGATAACAGTGTGTATTTTCAATTCTATCCAAATTATTGTCTTGTTAAAGATATTCTAACAAATAAAATTCTCTTGTAGGGTAAAACAGTGAAGGGTTTGTACAAGTTTACTCTAGCTGATTCAAGAAGTAGTGGAAAACAAAATTTGTGTTGTAATGCTTGTGAAATATCTCAAAGTAAAAGGAGTATGAGTATGTTTGACTTATGGCACTATAGACTTGGTCATCCAAGTGTACATACCGTAAAGAAAATACTGCACAACAATAAAATTTCTTTTCGCAATACATTAACTCCATATATTTGTACATACTGTCAGTTAGGAAAAAATCATATACCACCATTCAAAAATTCTGAAACCAATTATAATAAACCATTAGAGCTTGTAGCTATAGACTTATGGGGTCTAGCACCCATTGATACAGATTATGATTTTAAGTACTATATATCATTCATTGATGCATATTCAAGATATGTATGGATATATTTTCTGAAAGCAAAATCTGAAGCATATTATGCAGTTTTACAGTTTATTGCACAGGCTGAAAAACAGACTGGTAATGAAGTCAAGATTATACAAACTGATGGTGGTGCTGAATTTAAGACACTCGGGGAGTATTTTCAAAGAAAAGGAATACTACACAGAATTATTTGTCCCTATACTTAAGAACAAAATGGATTGATTGAAAGAAAACACAGACATGTGGTTGAAACAGGACTCACCATGCTAGCTCAAGCATCCTTACCCTTAAAGTTCTGGCCAGATGCTTTTAGCACAGCAGTATATCTAATCAACAAGTTACCAACTAAGGTCCTGCAAGGGAAGAGCCCAACTGAGGTGTTATTCAATGTGCAACCTGACTACAAAAGCCTCAAAGTTTTTGGATGTTTATGCTTTCCATGTTTAAGACAGTACAAAAATCACAAGTTGAATTTCGGATCCTCACCCTGTACATTTCTGGGATATGCAAACAACATTAAAGGATACAAATGTCTTGACAGTAAGGGTAGATTATTCATTTCAAGACATGTTGTATTTAATGAAGACATATTCCCATTCAGTGAAAAAGAAATAAAGACAACCCAGAAGATTTACAACTCAAAATTCTCTATACCTCCCTTGCCACATGAAGTGTATGCAGAAGATCAAATTAGCAATACTAGATCACAACACACTGCACCCTATATTGGGTCAGGTCATGAGCCAGACAACCAGTCTACAAGTACTTGTCATGCAACACATCCAGATATCAGTTTTCAATCTGGTGAAGAACAAAGAAGTGATCAAATTCAGACACCCAGTTCACAAGATGAATCTGAGGAAGTATCAAATCATCATCAGTCTTCTATTCCTGTAACAACTGGTCATCATATGATCACTAGAGCAAAAATTGGTATTTTTAAAACAAAACTGTATAACGTTAACTTGGACATTGATGAGCCATGCACATATAAACAAGCAATACAAAGTGGAAAGTGGAAAGAAGTTATGGATGAAGAATATGCAGCACTTATGAAAAATAAAACATGGAGCCTTGTTACTATACCAAGTCATAAAAATGCAATTGGATGTAAATGGACTTATAGACTGGAAAGAAATGCAGATGGGTCTATAGCAAAATACAAAGCCAGACTTGTTGCAAAAGGCTACTCACAACAACAAGGTTTTGACTTCAATGAAACCTTCTTACCAGTTGTCAAACCAACATCCATCTGAATAATTCTTACAGTGGCTTTGTCTAAAAATTGGAAAATAAAGCTGTTGGATGTCAATAATGAATTTCTAAATGGAACACTTCAAGAAGAAGTGTACGTGGAGCAACCTGAGGGTTATAGACAAAATGGAAGCAATTTGGTCTGCAAGCTCAATAAAGCTATATATGGACTCAAATAGGCACCAAGAGTGTGGTTTAAGAAATTAAAAATAACTTTGATTAAACTTGGTTTCAATCATACTAGATCAGATAACTCTCTGTTTACTAAATTTTCTAAAAATATTATTGTGTATGTACTGATCTATGTTGATGACTTCACTGTTACAGGGAATAATGAGAGTGAAATCAGCAATCTTATTCAGCAGTTAAATAATGAGTTCTCAATTAAGGATCTTGGTGATTTACACTATTTTTTAGGAATTGAGGTCAGAAGACTATCCAACTCAGCTATACAATTAAGCCAGAAGAAATACATATCCGAAATACTACTAAAAACAAAGATGGATGAGGCAAACAGTCTACCTACACCAATGACGAAGCCAACACTGCATCATCACCATCATCGTACAGTTTTCTGTACTCACATCATCATCATATTAGAGTTTCATCATATCTGACGAAGCCAACACTGCATCATCTGAAAATGTGAACAACTCTCAACAAACTGCAACAGCCGCTGAGAATCTTGTCAAGACCATCATTAGCCCACAAAGTCAACTTGTAACAGTTCATTTAGATGAAGACAACTATCTATTATGGAAGCTTCAGGTTGACACAACAATCCAAGGGTATGGACTGGAAGGATATGTTCTTGGGACTACACCAACTCCACCAAAGTTTGTTACTGATCAAGAAAACAAAGTAGTTAGTAATGAAGAGTACACAAAACATCACAGGCAAGACAGATTGATCTGCTCATGGCTACTATCATCCATAAACACAAAATTTTTATCACATGTTATAGGATGTAAGACAGCCAATGAAATATAGACAACAATTTAAAAAAAAATTAACACTCAATCTGCAACAAAGGTCATGTATCAAAAAAGACAGCTTCAGAACATAAAGAAAGAAAATCATACAATGAGAGAATATTTGTCCAAGATCAAGACCACTTGTGATCTTCTTGAAGCAGCAGATCACAAAATTTCACATTCAGAACAGATTATAAGCATACTCAATGGCCTAAGTGATGAATATGAGGCAGTGGTTGCTGTTATATCCTCTCAAAAAGTTCTACCATTTATAGATGATGTGCACTCAATCTTGCTAGCACATGAAGCAAGAATAGACAACAAAAGACCATAAGACTCTAACCTCTCTATTAATTACACAACCAATAAAAACAAAAGTCAAAGCAACAACAAATCAGAACAATCAACTCAAAGAGGTGGCTACATTAACAGATCAAGAGGAAGAGGAAGGTGGAGCAGCAATAACAATAGGCCAAAATGCCAAATTTGTGAAAAGGTGGGTCACACAGCAGTAAAATGCTATTTCAGATACTCAAATCAGAACAGTAGCAGTCAAAGAAACAACAATTACAATGTAAACATGGACCAAAACTGTGATGGTCAATCAGACAATAGCAACAAAAGTCAGAACTCAAATGATACTGCCAGAGCAGAACACATTCAGGATGAGTCCTCGTACCCAGACTTAGGGGCTACCAATCACATCACCAATAATCTTGACAACTTGAATCTTGGATGGAAGGAATACAGAGGTAATCAAACCATTTGCATGGGGAATGGTAAGTGTGTAAAAATTTCTCACACTGGTAATGCTTGTATTAAAGGTAAAAGACAGTTATTCTTGCATAACTTGCTAAGAGTATCAGAGATTAAAAATAATCTCATAAGTGTATCTCGGTTTGCTCTTGATAATAATGTATACTTTGAGTTTTATCCTAAGCATTATTTAATTAGAGATATACTAACTAGTGACATTTTATTGCAGGGTGAAACAGAAAAAGGCCTATACAAATTTAAATATGCTAACTTCAAAAGTGTCACAGAAGAGCAAAATCACTGTAACTTGAGCATGAAAAGAAATAGTAGAGATGTATTTGACCTTTGGCACTGCAAACTTGGTCATCCTAGTATTAGTGTTGTAAGACAAGTTCTTATTGAGAATAGAATAAAGTTTGATGATATCTCACCACCTTACATATGCACTTATTGTCAAATGGGTAAAAGTCACAACTTAGCTTTCAATGACTCGTCAACACAGTACTCAAACCATTGGAATTAGTTGCCACAGACTTGTGGGGTCCTGCACCTATATGCTCAGATTTTGGATATAAATACTACATTTATTTTGTTGATTCATATTCAAGGTACACTTGGATATACTTTTAAAATCAAAATCTGAAACATATAATGCAGCTACATGCTTTATAGCAATGGCTGAAAAGAAAACCAATTCCCAGGTCAAAATCATTCAATTTTATGGTGGCACTGAGTATAAGACACTCGGTAGTTATTTTCAAAAAAGGGGAATTGTACACAGAACCACATGTCCCTACACATCTGAGCAAAATGGTCTAGTAGAGAGGAAACACAGACACATTGTTGAGTCTAGACTTACTCTATTGGCTAATGCCTCAATGCCATTGAAATTCTGGCCAGAGGCATTTAACACAGTCGTATATTTAATAAATAGACTTCCAACAAAAGTTCTCAAAGGCATTAGCCCTATAAAAAACTGTATGAAGTCAAACCAGACTATTTCAATTTAAGAATCTTTGGATGTCTCTGCTTCCCTTACACTAGACCATACAACTCAAATAAATTGAATTTTAGATCTAAACCATGTATTTTTCTGGGATACACTACAAACCAAAAAGGATACAAATGCCTGTATAACAGTGGAAAAATCTTTATAAGTAGGCATGTTGTCTTTAAAGAAAATGTATTTCCATTTAGTAAATCAGAAATCAAAACTACATGCAAAGTCTACAATCCAAAAGCATCCATACCAGATATACCTGTATACTCTAATATTGAGAATCAAGTGGAGGCAAAGGAGGCAACTGAGAAACAAAATGGGCCATCCAGAACTCATCGATATGAATCAGACTGGACAGATAGTCTCACTCATGCTAGTCCTTCGCCTACAATAATCACAGAGAGCAGAGAGCAAGATCAGATAGACAATCATGAAGAAGCTTCACAAAGAAGTACAAGTCATAATAACACAGAGAGTTCACCTCACAATGATACTCAACCAAGACCAAGTCATCCAATGATCATAAGGGCCAAGAGTGGCATTTTTAAAACAAAGACATACACTGCAAGCTTGGGCACTCATGAACCAGTCACATATGAACAAGCTGTCAAAGAAAAAACTAGAGAGATGCCATGAGTAAAGAATATAATGCACTTGTCAAAAACAGGACATGGGATCTTGTATGCCCACCAGACAATAAGAATATTGTGGGATGCAAGTGGACATACAAAATCAAAAGAAATCCTGATGGAACTATCAATAGATATAAATCAAGACTTGTTGCAAAAGGCTATACACAATAGTATGGATTCGTATGGACTCGAATCCACTGAAACTTTCTCTCCAGTGGTCAAACCATTAACCATCAGACTCATTCTTACCATTGCCTTATATAAAAAGATGGTGTATAAAGCAACTGGATGTCAACAATGCATTTCTTAATGGCATCTTGCAAGAGGAAATCTATATGGAGCAGCCATAGCGTTGCAACAAAAATGAAAACTATGTATGCAAATTAAATAAGGCTATATATAGGCTCAAACAAGCTCCAAGAGTTTGGTTTGATAGACTGAAATCAACATTAATAAATCTGGGATATCAGTCTGCCAAATCTGACAACTCGCTTTTTATCAAAGTTAATAACATCTCCACTGTACATACTAATATATGTTGATGATCTAATTATTACAGGCAGTAGCAGTGATGAAGTCAATCACATTATCCTCTACTTAGACAAGCAATTTTCAGCAAAGGATCTTGGTGACATTAACTACTTCTTAGGCATAGAAGTTAAAAGGAAAGCAAATTCTGAAATGATTCTATGCCAAAGAAAGTACATCCAAGAGCTTCTGAACAAAACAAAAATGAGGGATGCAAAGCCACAACCTACACCCATGATAAGTAGTCAACATTTCTCTAAAAACAGGGTAGAAGCCATATTTAATATTAAACAATATAGAAGTTTTGTAGAAGCATTACAATATGCAACTATAACACGACCAAATATTGCTTATAATGTTAACAAAGTCTCTCAATTTTTGCAGAATCCTCTTGACGAGCATTGGAAAGCTGTAAAGAAAATTCTCAGATACCTAAAAGGACCCTTAGAACATGCAACAACCTAAACATAGTAGGATATGTAGATGTAGACTGGGCATCATACCCAGATGAAAGAAAATCAACCACTGGCTACTGAATTTACATTGGAAACAACTTAGTGTCGTGGTGTTCTAAAAAGCAGGCAACTGTCTCCAGATCAAGTACAGAAACCGAATGTAGAAGTATAGCAAGTGCCACTACAGAGATTATTTGGTTACAATAAATACTTAATGAACTAAAGATAAAGTCAGAAACCATGCCAGTTTTGTGGTGTGACAATCAAAGTACGGTCTACATGTCTGCAAATCTCATACTTCATTCTCGAACCAAACGCATAGAAATAGATTTACACTTCGTTCGAGAGTATGTTCAAAAAGGAAAGCTTCAGATAAGTTATATACCAGCCATTTACCAACGCGCCGACATACTTGCAAAGGCGTTATCAGCTAGAAGCTTTAACAAGTTCAGATCTGACTTGAAGATCGAGAACAGTGAGAATCCCACCATCTCTGTCACTTCAGATCCAAACAACAACATGAAAGACAGGAAAAACATAAGTGTATCACAAAAGCCCTCTCAGATCTCTACTCGACAAAGTGAAGATCACCAGATCTCAACTTTTGAGACAAGCAAAGAGCAGGAAAAAGAGCATGAAGACATAAGAGAGGGGACAGGCTCGAAGATCTGAGCTAATTTGACTCAATCTCTGAAATCAAATTTGGGAGCTTTTCGCTTTTTTCTAGATCGCAAACCCTAACCCTAGGGTTGTGTTTGAGGGTGCAAATGAGATAAGGATGCAACGCACCGGCTCATGTTACATACAAATACAACTTCTCACAAGTCAGGATATTTAGCAAGCCCATACAAACAGGCCAAGGCCCATCATAACAAATCAATTGTATTATTCTGTCTCAACCAAACTGTATAAATACAAAACAAAGTGTACTCGTTTTGTATTTAATCCTGTAATCAGTTCTCAGAGAAATAAAATCATTTTTCAATTTTCTTATAGCTAGCTAATCTAATTTGAGCTACTGGCTCTAAAATCTGAACAGAAAAGGAGATGGTAAATACATGTATGAACCAAGATAAGGTCGTTTCTTGCAAAGTATCAAAGCTTTGCGTACATAAAGTGTGGTGCTACATACTCCTAATAGATAGGAAATTTAAATCAATATTAATAAAACCAGTCTTACTAGTCTACTTACTATATAAAATTTCTGGAAAAGAAAGTTCTAAATTATAGCACCCAATATGGAAGTCGAGTTAATTAAGCAATATTATGTTATCAAAGCTAACTAACAAAAAGCATTAGCAGCCGTACACACTACAGTAAAAAAAATCAGTAAATGTAAATAAGACTGTAAGAGCAGTAATTCCCTTATACAATTCAACAAAACTCTGAAAGGATTGCTATACAATTACTGACCGACATTATACAAGAAAAAGAAAAAAAAAGAGAAGTCGCCAAGGAGTCTTCTTCTCTACCAGCAGCAAATCCATTAAAGTTTACATATGATCAATTAGAATAGCAAGAAAGCCATGACTGAAAACTTCACAACAAGCAGCACTTCATATTAAGATATTCGAGGTCAAACTGAACTTGATTAATAACTCATGGAGTGAAGACTTGCAAGGTAATTGCTCCATAGGTCTTCATAGCTAAATTCACTGCCAATAACAGTTGCATAAAATTCTTGAACTCTGGACACTAGACTCACAAACCGCCTTAATGGTGCAAGAACAAATGTGAAAGGTATGACCCATATTCCCAACTCTAGTAACAACATCTTCAGTAATTTGTTTGATCTCTATTTTTTCTTCCCTCCTTCTTCTTCCACGGATTGCGTTTTGCTATGTATGTATAATTTTAATGGCAGATATTTTTGTCTTCCAACTGTTATTTTACATAATTAATTGATGTAGATCGTACACAAACAGCTACCAATACATGCATATATGTATAAAATACTTTTTTTTTTATTCGGATAGTATGTATATTTAAGTCAGCAAGCAGAAGACCTCTGGCTATTCATTTATTTTAAACTACGTACTTGTTTTACAATTATTATGCGTGGTTGATGAAAACAATAATTAACAATGCTATTATGTTCAGGTCGGCTTACAGAGTAGCCCACCAAATTTGGGGTTTAGGGGGTCCGCCACTGTTGTGATATTTGGCCACAGATTTGGGTATCTTCTTTTTTATTTGTAAATCTTTAGAAATTTTACTTAAATTTTTTTTTATACTTCTTTGGAAGTGAATGAGAGTGAAATATTGGAAGAACAACAGTAATACTGAAGAGAAACTGACAGAAAATAAACGAATCAAACACATGAAAAATATCCCAGGTATATGACACCAGAATAATAATGATTAAACCATATTTTTGAAGGTGGAACTATAACCATGTTGATGTATGATCAAAGGTTATAGTGGTTCAACGGTCAGACCACCAAAAATGCATAGATTGTTATCACTAATGTTTCCAATTTGAATGTGAAATTATTTCACTTAAAGTTAGGATTTAACTAATTATAACTAGCCTACATTAAAAATATTTTTGAATATTTAATAACAAATATTTATAAAATATATATTCTAATAACATTTTTTTAGTACAAAAGCGTAAACTTTTTAGGATAAAAGAAGCTCGTTTCAATCTGTTGTTTTTAAATTTATGTTAATAAAGTCTTACATCGTTGTAAGTGGATAAGATAATTCAATTTGGTAACTACGGTCAAGGATTGTTCACTAAATTGGTTATGTGAGAATATATGACATAGTTTTCATAACCGGACCGTGAGTCGAATCGTGACGACTTAATATTTAAGATTTCGATGGTTCAACCGGTTAAACCGTCGAAACCGTTGATGTTTTTTTGAATACACATTTAACTGCAAGTTATATGCAAAAATATTAAAATAAAAATGCCATATAGACAAACTGTAGATGGTTTTTTAGACCTGCAACTAAATTATTTGCTTTGTAGTACATAATTGCACCAACACAACTATAGTTGTGTACATTGTAGAGCAATGCATAATGATAGTAGTTTAGCAATAACAAACTTGCGGATCTTGCAATGGTTTTGGAGGAGCTTGAAGCGGTGAAGAACGAAATGATGAAGTTTATTGTTTAAATTTTGAAATGATGATGAGTTTTGTAATGTAGATTTATTTATTCTCTTCAAAGCAGTACGAATGATGAGAAAGAGAGAGAATCACACTATGAAAAAGCAAGGAAAAAAATCATGGTTCAATCAGGTAAAATTGACGGTTGGACCATTGATTTGAAGGTCCAACCTGGATTCATGCACGGCTAAGATCTGATGAAATACCGAACCGTGATGATCCATGCTTTAGGGTTATTGGAGATCGGACCGCGGTTGGGTCGGTTCGGGTCATGAAAACACTGAAAAATGGAGAACGAATTGATACTATGATAATAATTTTTCTATCAAATTTGGAGTCCCACGGTTCAAAGAAGTCAGTCTATGTATTTTTTTATTCCAATGTGTTGAGTTTGGATTGTCGGATGATACGTACGCAAGTTTATTCCATTTCGATATAATCTAAGCTTCAAGATCAACTGTGATCGAACCGTGCTTATAGTGCATCTTTTAAAACAATGGATTGAGCATGAACTGCCTACATGCACTTTCTTAGTCTTAATTATGTAATTATAGAAATATCAGAATATTGGCAGAGCAATGACAGCTGCTGTGGATTTGAATGAATGGCAAAGTTGTTCTGTTTCAGAGTCATCTCTCCTTTTGTTCCTTAATCGTGTATTTATGGCTGAGAATATGAGCGTTTACTGTTTACTACTGATAATATTCATATAAGTTTAAAATTAGTTACCAAACGCAAAAAAATTAGGCATCTAATACAAGTAACAAACCTGATTCCGCATAAGAGGTTTAAATGCATATCATTCATTAATTTATGTTATATCACAGAACCTTGTAAGGATCTTTGGTTACTTCCTCTGGAAGAATAAACAGGCGGTTGAGAGTTGAGGCAACAAGCAACCAAAAGAGTGAGAAAAATCATAAAGCTGATAGCAACAAGGCAGGCCCAGCAGGTTAAGATCGTCTCTTCAGGTCCACACCAGAATATAACATCGCTAGTACAGCAAAGAACAACATGGCAACTAGACATTTATCCAAACATAACATTCTCTTCATAACTAGCCTTCCTTACAACTAATTTATGGTCACTTAAAGATTACTGAAATCCTTTCTGATATTATTATTTCCCGATTCATTGTCAACATAAAAAATAATGTTTATTGTGTAATAACATTACTGATCATCTACATTTGGCTTTAAAGGACTTCATTACTGTTTCTCTTAAACCATAGATTCCAACAAAAACTCATACTAACGGTGTGTAGAACTAATGCTCCATTGCTTCTAAATTGAAGTGATAAAAACTATGCAACCATAGATACTTATGCAACTATATTGAACATGAAAGGTTTTCCCACATTAAACATGAAACAAAAACTATGAAAAGATTTAGCGTACATTTTAGCCCTATATTATACAAGAAAAAGAAAAGGAGACAAGACGGCAAGAAGTCTTCTTGGCTATTAGCAGCACGTCCATTGAAGTTATCAAGAAATCCATTAGAGAAAACTTGGAAAAGAGTCGATACTTGAAAGGATGCTCCATAAGTCGCCATAGTTATAGTCACTGCTAGTAACAGTTGCATACAATTCTTGAACTCTGGACACTAGACTCACAAACCTCCTTAATGGTGCCAGAATGAATGTGAAAGGTATGACCCATATACCCAATTCTAGTAACAACATCTTCAGTAATTTGTTTGAACTCCACTCTTTCTTTTTTTCTTCTTCTTCCACGGAGTGTCTTTTGATATGTATAGTATTAATGGCAGATATTTTGATTTCCAACTGTTTTTCCACATAATTAATTGATGTAGGTCGTACACCAAAGCTACAATATAGACATATGTAAAAGATTTTACTTCTGGTTATTCATTCAAACTAACTGTTTTACAAGTCAATGAAAACAATAACGATGCTATTATGTTCAGGTCGGCATAAAGAGTAGCCTCGGGTGTGGACAGTCCACCCACTGTTGTTTTTTTGGGCCATTGATCTAGATATTTTCATTTTTTATCGGGACATCTTGGAGAGATTTAACTAAAGATGTTTTATGTTACTTTGAACGAATGCAACTGAAATTAGGATAAAATTTCAAACTAGCTTCCAAAACTAACCTTCCAAACTTATTATGAAAATAGATTTTTTTTCATTAATCACCATTTTGTACCTGCATATTTTGAAAATGCATAAGCACAAAATTTTATTTGTACTTTCGCATTTTCAAAGTGCACAAACATATTTTTTCTTATCTATGTATGTACAAAAACGCTGAATAGTGAAAAAAAAAAAAAAATTTATAACAAATTTTGGATCGAGTTTTAAACATGAAACTAGTTTTTTTTTTCTCATGCCTAAAGTGAAAATTTTCCATGAAATAATGGAGAAAAAACGAAATGCAGCAGAGTAACAAAATAAATGAATCAACATAGAAAAAAATATCATAGATATATGACACTAGAATTATAATGGTTCTGACATACTTTTTGAAGAACGAACCATAGCTGAAACCATGTTGATGCATGATAAGAGGCTAGTGGTTCAACGGTCGCATCATCAAAACTACATCAACTGTTATACTGAATTTTCCTATTTAAATGTGAAATTATTTACCTTAATGTAAGGAATTAACCGATTATAATTAACGGACAATAAAATTGTTTTTGAATAATTAATAACAAATATTAATAAGATATAATTTTTACAACAATTTTTTAGTATAAAATTGAAAGTTTTCCAATTTTATGAAGATAATAGCTAGATGTTGCATTCAATCAATGATTCTTAAAATTTATGTTAATAATGTCTTACATTGTTCAAAGTTGATAAAATAATTTAATAATTCAGTTTGGTAACTGCGGTTAAGCATTTTTTTTTTGTTAAATTATTCATGTGAGAAAATAGAGAAAGTACCCATACGAAGAAGAATATTTTTCTTTTCAAATTTGAAACGTCGCGTGATTCAAAGAGGTAAGTTTAGATATTTTGTCAGGGTTTTGATGTCAAACTATCAGGTCATGCATATGCAACTTTATTTCATTTCCAAGTCACAGTATTTTAGGGTTCAAGGTTAATCCTAGTCCAAATGTGGTTTTTTTGGATCTTTAAAACAATGGGTTGAGCATAAATTATCTAGCTACATGCACTTTCTTGCTTTTATTTATATTATTATGTGTGTGCGCGAGCGGATTTTAGAAAGATGATATCCAGATACAAATTATAGAATAATGACAAAGCTATTTTGTGTTTGAGTGTGTGGGGAAGTTTTCTTTTGTTTCAGAGCCTTTTGTTCTTGAATCGTGTACTTGTGTCTGGGAATATGTGCGTTTACTGTATGATTTACTGCTTTAATTTACAGTTGGTAAATTCCTGATAATCAGTTCTTTTTTTCGGAGCACTTGGCTCTTACATCGAGCCCTCTGTTTCCTTAGACCGAAGCCAAATTCTTCCTTGAACCAGAGTCAACTCTGGGATTTTCACAGCGCGACCCAGAGGGAACTTTTCTGAGTGATAGCTAGCTTGAGTGCATTTATGTTATATCACAGAACCTTGTAACAATCTTTGGTTACTTCGTCTGGAAGAATAAACAGGCGATCGAGAGTTGAGTGACAAGTTACCAAAAGTGTGAGAAAGATCATAAAGCAGATAGCAACGAGGGAGGCCCAGCAGGTTAAGATCCTCTCTACAGGTCCACATGAGAATATAACATCACTACTACAACAAAAAAAACAACACTACAAACTATACATAAGCCATTCTCTTTATGACTAGCTTCCTTACGGTTACAACTAATTTACAATCATCTAAGAATTGCTGAAGTCTATTCTCTTCAACTTTCCTGACTAATTACCAACATAAAAACAATGTTTATTGCAAGGTATGACGCATCGTTTGAAACGCCAAGATCTTGGCTATCTCGTACCATTCTCGGCGAAAGACGAAACGAAATTAAACCAATTTCGTTTCGCCATCGCCTTTCAAAAAATCGCGAGCACACAGCAAAACCGAAAGCACAAAGCAAAACCGAAAGCACACACGAGATTGAAAAATAAAAGCGACCAACAACAGAAATAACGTGAGCACACAGTAAAGATTCGATTCGATTTTGTGTGTATAATTATAGTCGAAATCGGACAAGAAAAATTAAAAACGTTACCTAATTCTCTTCACTGTCCACTGTCGAAAGCGGCGACTGCAACGGCGACTGCGAAGGCAAAGAAAATGCGAAGTCGAGGAGAAGCGAAGCGAAGTCGAAATCGAGGAGAAGCGAAGCGAAGGCAAAGTCGAGGTCGAGGAGAGGCGAAGCGGAGGTGAAGTCGAGGAGAGGCGAAGCGCGGCCTCAAGCCCGATCGAAGACGCAGGTAATTTTTTTCCAATCGATATATGCGATCTTTTTTTTTCTAGGGTCGATTAAATTGCCGCGTGAATAAAAAATGGAGAGTTAGACAATATGTCGTGATTGATTTGCAGCGGGCTTGGTCCTATGGGCCTAGTATTGTCAGCTTCCATTTTGCAGCGGGCTTTAATGCTATTTCGAAGCACTAACTGAGTTGAAGGGAAAAACGTTTGGCCTACCATATTTTTCGTTGTCCAGCTATCACTGTTTTAATAAAGGACTAAATTTTTGATATCATCAATTTGTCGCTATATATTTTGGTGGAAGAGAGCGTCCTGCCAACGCTCCCAATGCATATATAACCCTCAATGTCTTGAATAACTATTTTTACACATATATATGCCATAAGTTTTATAATCTAATTGATTTAGACAAAATGTGCAGTTCGTTATTGTAATTTTGCTTCCTAAAAATAAGTCATTTCAATACGAAATATGTTGCTGAATAAGTTGAACTAGCATATGTTGGACCTGAATATATTGAACTGACCTTATTATGCCCTGAATATTAGCCTTGAATATGCCGATGACTTGAATATTAGACTTTGAACATTGAATATTGAACTGGCATATGTTGGACCTAGCATATATTGGACTTGAATATTGAACGTGAACATTGAACTTGACTCGAAATTGTGGACTTGAACATTGAACTTTGATAACTTCGATTATTGTTTTTTAATTCATTCATATTTAATTCATTCATATTTAATTTTTGATTTAATTTTTTGATTCGATTATTGTTTGTTAATTATAATTTCAGGTACACTATGACAAATCCGACTGAATTTGGTTGGAATTATGGTATTGCGATCGATGGCAATCTTCGAAAAAAAAAATGTAACTTTTGCAATAAAATAATTAATGGCGGTGGTGTGACACGTTTAAAGGAACATCTGGCAGGAGTGGGCGGTGACGTATCGGCATGTTTAATTATCACTAAAGAAGTTAAACAGTTTATACGATTACATATCGTTCAAAAGAGAAATGAACGAAACAAAGGAAAGCTTGACAAGCAACGCTTACAAGAGGAATTAACGAGCAGACCGCAAAAACTATCGGACAATGAAAATGAAGATAATGAACAATTTCAACGTGTCGTATGACAAAGCAGAGATGAATTTAGAGACGAAGAGCTGCATAGATCTCATACTACAGGACGATCGGGTGGTGGTTCAAGTCAAACATTGCACAGATCTAATACCGCTGGACGATCGGGTGGTGGTGATTTTGACACTAATGCTGCTGGACGGATCGACTCATATATGCAAAAAAGAGGAGGTAGAACTCAACCTTCTATCAAATCTGCAATGAAAAGTATTAAAGATGCCAAAAAACATATAGGTCGAGCAATTTCTAAGTTCTTTTTTTTAACCATATTCCACATAATGTTGCTAATAGTCCATACTATACAACAATGGTTGATGCGATTGCAGAATATGGTCGTGAAATTGATCCACCAACTGCATATGAAATAGCACACTCGTACCTTGAAATGGAAATAGAAGAAGTTGGGCAATATATTAAAACATTCCACAATTTCTGGGATGAATATGGTTGCACATTAATGTGTGATGGTTGGAGTACACAGAATCGACGAAAAATAATAAATTTTTTCGTGTACTCTACCCATGGAACGATATTTATCAAATCTGTGGATGCCACAAATGAATTCCAAAGTGGAGAATATATTTGTGGATTAATGGATGATGTCGTCGAAACAATCGATGAAAATATGATAGTGCAAGTTGTTACAGATAATGGAGCAAATTACAAAGCTGCCGGTCAATTATTGATGCAGAAAAGAAGGCATTTATATTGGACACCATGTGCAGCACACTGCAGTGACTTGATTTTGGAAGATATTTCCAAAGAGCTAGAGGTAACAACTATTATCATAAATTGTCAATTAATAACGACGTTTATATACAATCATGGTTGGTTACTTTCTATCATGAGAAAAGAGACTAACAATAGAGAATTGATTAGACCGTCAGTAACACGGTTTGCAACACATTTCATCACATTGGACTCTATTCATAAACATAAAGATGACCTGAGACGGATGATTGCTTTAAGAGAGTGGACATCAAGAGTTCCTAGACTCAATATTAAAGACAAAAGAACAACAAATATTGTCTCTACATTGATTTACAACAATACTTTTTGGACTAGGGTGCTTCCATCATTCTTGTTTTTGAGCCATTGGTGAAAGTTTTACGAATGGTAGATAGTGATGACAAAGCAGATATGAGATATCTTTATGAAGCAATGGATCGAGCAAAAGAATCGATTAGAAAAAATGTTGGTGGAAGCCAATGCCAAAAATGGTGGGATATAATAGACAAAAGATGGAAAATACAGTTACATCGACCTCTTCACGCCGAAGGTAATTTGTTTTATCTTATCGTCATACAAATAATGAAATATATAACATTTCAATAATATTTTAAATCTTTCCTATATAGGTTATTTTCTTAATCCCATCATTCAATATGGGGATGCAACAAACGATGGAGAAGTATTAAAAGGATTTAACAACGTCGTTGAAAGAATGGTGCCAGACATTGTAAAACAGATTGAAATCGGAAAAGAGGTAAAACTAACATATATAATAGTTATGTTAAACATTTAACGTTTAATACATATTAAATATTTAACTTCACATCACAGGTAGAAAAATATAGAATGAAAATTGGTGCATTTGGTTCTGCAAAAGCATACGTAGCGGTAAAAACATGTTTTTCCGCTCAATGGTGGTCTATAATTGGAAGAGAGGATGCTTCAAATTTAACACGTTTAGCAATGCATATTTTAAGCCAAACAGTTTCATCTTCAAACTGCGAAAGAAACTGGACTACATTTTCAATGATTCATACAAAATTACGAAACAGAATAAAAATGGAAAATCTTGAAAAATTGGTATATGGGCATTACAACATGAGACTAAGAGCAAAAAATTCAAGATGCCATGACACTGAAAGTCAGTTGATCGATCTAGACTGTATATTCCATGAAGAGGATTCATTAGCAGAATGGACTACTGAAATTGAACCACCCTTGTTGGACAACGACTCTTGGATGACCAATACATTGAATGATGCAGTCGCTGTGGTCGATGGTATACCTGCACGAGCAACAAAGAGTCAAAGCAATGAAAATAATAGCAGCTCGTCGAATGATGATCATGGTAATGTAGGTGGAAGTGGCGTTGGTTTAACAAGTAATTATGGTATTGGTTCTAGTGATGGTGGTGAATTATATAAACCAACTCAAACATATTCAAGAGGAAGGGGTGCGAGCGGCAATCCTAACAGAAGAGATAGTAATTTAAATGTTGAATCCGGACATCAGCATGATTATGAGCACCACAATCCATATATTTCAACTGATCCACCAACCTATAGGTAATCTACTTCTGAATATACAGGTGGTAACTCATATAGTGATATCTCGAGTGATCAAAATAGTCAAGCTACATATACAACACAAAATGATGAACCATCGTCTTTTGATAATATGATGTCGACATTTATGGGCCCAGGACAAATGCAATATGGTTATCCATCATATTATACAACACAAGATGATGAAGAAAATTACGAAAACAATCCATATGTAGCTTCGAGAAATAGTTTCTGGATGTAGTAGTGTTGTATGTAACATTATTATTTTATTGTATGCTATATTTCTATATGAATTTGAATCATTTATCGTTACGTTTTCATTAAAAATGCAAAAATCCAATACCAGGACAGAAAACCGAAACAAAAACCGAAACAAGCGAAATGACCGAAACTGACCGAAACCAACAAAATTTCAAATGACCGAAACCGAGACCGAAACCGAGTTCTCGAACCTTGGTTTATTGTGTAATAATATAACTAATCATTTACATTGGGCTTTAAGAGATTTCATTATTGTTTTGCTCAAACCATATATTCCAAGTTCACAACAATAACTCATACTAACACAGTGTAGTAGAACTAATGCATCATTACTTCTAAATTGAATTGATAAAAACTACCCAACTATAGATAATTGTGTAATTATATTAAACACGAAAGGTTTGCCCATATTAAACATGGAACAAAAACTGAAAGATTTACTATACATTTTTGCCCTACTTTATACAGAAGAAAGAAAATGAGAGAAGGTAGTTAAGTCTTCTTGGCTATCTGCATCACATACACAGAAGTTTCTACAGCGATCTAAGTATTAAGAAATTTAATACAGAAAACTTCACAACAAGCAGTGATTCATATCATACAATGATAGTCGTCCTCAAATTGAACCTTGGTTAATTCATGGAGTTGATACTTGCAAAGTTGCTCCATAATTCTCTATGGATGTCTTCGCTGCCAACAACAGTTGCATAAATTTCTTGAACTTTTTGATACTAGAATCACCAACCTCCTTAGTGGTGCAAGAACAAATGCGAAAGGTAGGACCAACATTCCCAATTCTAATAACATCTTCTTCCTCCACAGATAGAGTTTTGATATGTATAATATTAATGGCAGATACACACACCCACACACACATGTAAACGGACAGTTACAATATATCTATATATGCTTATTATGGTCAATATCGGTATAATGAGGTCGGCTTAAATATGTAGTTGTGCTTTGTTTAATTTGGGCAAAAATAAATCTTTTTTTTGGGGTTCACGTTTTATTTTCTTCTACCATCTGTTGTTGGAATCTATCATTGTATTTAAGTCTTTTTCCTTTAAACAATCTCAGATTAAGAGTAAGTAAAAACAAACTAGATATTTCAAATGTATCATTTTTGTTTTTAAGAATTGGTTATCATGCATAATTCGACGGTGAAAGATTTTGATATGAAGAAACATCGAGAGAATGAAAAAATGAAAATCAACTTTATTGATGATATTTTTGTTACCATTTACAATGAAAGAACAGTTTGCTTTTATACTGTTGTCACAAAAGCAATATACAACAAATACAATTGTTGATAGTTGGGCTTTAGCCCATAAGCCTGAAATCAGTAATCGGTAATGAAATGAGCGGACCAGATGAATCCTTGTGAATTTGATGGTTGAGAAATGATGAGATCTAATATTTATGTTGTAACTGATGAAGGGTTTTCTCATTACCATTTTTCAATACGCCTCCGCAAACCCTTCATCGGTTAGGATTCGAAGAAAAACATCCTAAATCTGATCGATTCCACAAATAAATCATAAATAGCTGGAATTGATGCTGTAAATCCTCAAAATAGCCTTATTCGACTCCATAAGAATGATTGGAAGCAGTCAATTTTGTTACAGCAACATTAGTTTTTGATTTCTCTCGACAGCATATTGTTCGAAGCTTGAAATCTTGCGATTCTAATGTCTGTTGAGGCTTGTTTGAGCTTGATTTCTCTCGACAGCATGTTGTTCGAAGCTTTTGAGCTTGATTTCTCTCGACGGCATGTTGTTCGAAGCTTGAGATCTTGCAACTCTGAGACTCATGGAGACTTGTTGTAGCTAAGTTTGCTTTGAGACAATTTCTATCTAAGGATTCCAGTGAGTTTGCTCTGACATTGGGCTACTGATGAAGCCTCTATGAGTTGTTAACTTTCAATTTGTCTCTGAGACACACAAAGTTAGCTTTAGACAGTGCCTTAGTTAGGATGTCTGCAACTTGGTAAGATGAAGGTATGTGATTAATGTCTAATTTTCCTTTAGCCACTTGTTCACGAACAAAATATAGATCAAGTTCCATGTGTTTCATTCTATAATGTAATACTGGATTTGTAGTAAGTTGAACAGTGCTTAAGTTGTCACACCATATTGTTGTTTTACTGTCTGACTTGATTTGTAGTTCATTAAGTAATAATTGTATCCACATCACTTCTGCAGTAGCATTAGCTACACTTCTATATTCTGCCTCTGTACTTGATCTAGACATAGTGGGTTGTTTTTTGAATACCAAGATATAGGGTTATTGCCCAGAAATATACAGTAGCATGTTGTTGATCTTTTGTCATCTGGATCACTAGTCCAATCTGCGTCTGCATACCCTGTGATATTGATGTACTTGCTTGATTGTAGTGTTAGTCCATGGTCTGCAGTCCCTTTGAGATATCTTAAGATTCTTTTCACCATTTTCCAATGTTCATATGTTGGTTTTTGCATGAACTGGCTGACCTTATTAACACTGTAGGCAATGTCTGGTCATGTTATGGTTGCATATTGAAGAGCACAAACAATGCTCCTGCACTGTTTTTCATTGGGTATTGCTTCACCTTTGAATTTTGACATATGTAGATTACTGATCATAAGAATTGAAATAGAATTGGCTTGATTCATCTTAGCTTTGTTCAGTATTTCCAGAATGTATTTTTTCTGACTCAACTGAATGGATGAATCTGACAACCTTTTAACTTCAATGCCAAGAAAGTAGTTTAAATTACCAAGATCTTTAACACTGAATTTCTGATTAAGCTGATTTATGAGATTGTTGATTTCCTCAGCATTGTTTTTAGTAATAATAAAGTCATCAACATATATTAGCACATAAACTATTATGGTTTTATTGAATTTTGTAAATAAAGAGTTGTCAGATTTTGTGGGATTGTAGCTTAGCCCAATGAATGTTGCCTTGAGCTTTTCGAACCACACTCTTGGAGCCTGTTTCAGGCCATAAATATTCTTGTTTAATCTGTAAACAAGATTCTCTTTTCCTTTATGCAAAAATCCATCTGGCTTCTCCATGTATATTTCTTCCTGTAAAACACCATTTAAGAAAGCATTATTCACATCAATTTGTTTGATGTTTCAATTTCTATACAAGGCAACTATAATAACTATTCTTATTGTAGTGGGTTTCACAACAGGTGAAAAGGTTTCATTAAAATCAGAACCACTCTGTTGTGAAAAACCCTTAGCTACTAACCTTGTCTTGTAATTATAAATTGTATCATCGACATTTCTCTTTAATCTAAAAATCCATTTGCACCCAGCAACATTTTTATTCTTGGGTAAAGGAACTAGACTCCATGTCTTGTTTCTTATAAGAGCATTGTATTCATCTGACATAGCTGATTTTCAGTTTTCATTTTCCATGGCTTGATAATAAGTACTTTGTTGTTCAGTATCTAAAGTTGTATTGTATATTTTGGGTTTGAAAATGCCACTCTTAGACCTTGTGACCATATAATGACCTATTCTTGTAGTTTGTTGATGCTGAATACTCTCATCATGTTCCTGTTGTTCATTGTGAGACATTGTATCCTTTGATGTTTGATGTGAAGTAGATTGCACACTAACTCTTTGTTGAGGTGTTTGAACAGATGTATCTGATTCATCAGTTACCTCATGACATGGTCCACAACTGGACACAGTATGTTGTGAGTCTGATCCCTGTAAATGTGAGTTGATATTGCCTTTAATTGACTCTCTGGGAGCTTGTATCACTTCCTCAGGTAATGCAGGTATTGAAGGCAGTGATTCTTTTGGGTTATAAACTTTCTTGGATGTTTTGATTGCAGATTCTTTAAAAGGAAATATCCTTTCATTGAATACAACATGTCTAGAAATAAATATTCTGCCATTACAGTCTAAACATTTGTACCCCTTTTGATTACTGGCATAACCTAGGAAAGTACAAGGGGAAGATCTAAAATTTAACTTGCGAGTATTACATGGTCTAAGGTAGGGGTAACACAAACATCCAGATACTTTCAAGTTTCGATAATCAGGCTTAATATTATACAACATTTCCAAAGGACTTTTGAAATTTAAGACCTTTGTTGGTAGCCTATTAATCAAGAAAATAGTTGTAGCAAAGGCATCAAGCCAAAATTTTAAAGGCATAACTGCTTGAGCTAATAATGTGAGACCTATCTCAACAATTTTCCTATGTCTTCTTTCAATAATTCCATTTTGTTCAAAAGTGTAGGGACAAGTTGTTCTGTGAACAATCCCTCTCTTCTGAAAATAATGCTTTAGTGGCATATACTCTGTTCCGCTATTAGATTGAAACATTTTGACTTGACAGTTAGTTTAATTTTCTACTTGAGCAATAAATTGTAACACTGCATTATAAGTTTATCTTTAGATTTCAAAAAATATATCCAAACATATCTGGAAAAAGCATTAATAAATGATATGTATATTTGTACCCGTAATCACTGTGAATAGGTGTACGCCCCCATAAATCAGTGGAAATTAGTTCAAGTGGCTTACTGTAAATAGTTTCAGAACTTGAAAATGGTAATTTGTGTGCTTTGCCCATTTGACAGAAGGTGCATATGTATGGCATAAAAACATCATTGAAAGAGATATTGTTATTACTCAAAACATTTTTTACAATTGTAGCATTTGGATGTCCCAATTTATAATGCCACATATCAAATGTTTTACAATTTTCTTCCTGTTTCAACTCAGAATTATTACACCAATTTCTTTTAATTTCTGATTTTCTTGAATTAGCCATAGTGAACTTGTACAGCCCTTTAAATTCTTTACCCTACAAGAGAATGTCTTTAGTTAGGATATCCTTAACTAAACAGTGCAGTGGATAGAACTCAAAATTGACATTGTTGTCTTTTGCAAACTGTGACACACTTAATAGATTTTTCCTGATTAATGATACTGTAACAACACGCATATTTGTCAATTTTATATTTAAATATTTTATCGTTAATCGGATTTTGGTCCGAAAAGCTACTTTTTGCAAACGGTTAAATTAGGACTCGAGACCACTTCCATTGAGTTCGAAAGGTCGTTTACAACTTTTTAAGTATAAACATTGATAGGTTTGGAGTTAGTGGAATTTCACTAACTTTTCCCGCTTTGGACTTTGGGTTAGCTTAGCCATTATAACTCAAGCCCAACCCCCTCCTTCTCTTCACTCTTCATAAATTCCTACCAACTCAAGCTTTTGCATTAATGGTGAGTGGAAAGAGAAATTAAAACTCCAAAAGCTAAGTCTTCATTGCTAATCCAACATCAACTCCAAAACTCAAGTGATGACATTGATTCAAGCTAGTGGTTGATCCTTGCATAGCATTTCAAGCTTCATCTTCAGTCATTTTAGTGAAAAGGTGAGATTTTTATCTCACAAATCTAGCCTATAACTATATTGGACTGTTGGGAATGAATCCTTATCATGTTTGCATGTACACTTGCATCTGGTTTGGATTGGATTGGCGAAAACCCCCAAATTTTAGTGTTTTTGGTGAAAAACTGCACTCAGGTCGTTCTGCCTATGCTAGGTCGTTCGCGTGGAAAAGTCTCGGCCTCAAAATAGCTCGTTTCCGACCTTAAAATGGCCTACAACGTTAGGTCGCTCGGCACTCGGAATTAGGTCGTAGGTCGTTTGTTTTTATGTCGCTAGGTCGTTGGGCTTTAGGTCGAATGGACCTTAGGTCGTAGGTCGTTCTGGCCATTTCTAACGTCTTCGGAGTTAGGTCGTATGGACCTTAGGTCGCTAGGTCGTATGGCTTTTGGTCGCTAGATCGTATGACCTTAGGTTGTTAGGTCGTATGGCTTTAGGTCGCTAGGTTGTATGACCTTAGGTCGTTAGGTCCTATGGCATGTTAGGTCGTGTGGTCTTCTTACCTGTTAGGTCGTTGGACCTACATCCTGTCAGGTCGTTGAACCTTTAGCTCGTAGGTCGCTAGGGCTTATCTCCTTAGGTCGCGTGACCCATCTTCTTTAAACCACTAGGTCGCTAGACCATGTTTCCAGTTAGGTCGCAAGAACTTGTAAACCGTTAGGTCGCGTGACCTATATTCCGTAGGTCGTTGACCCACTTAAGTCGCTTGTCCCTCATAGGTCGCGTTTTCTGCTTAGGTCGCTAGGTCGCGTGCCTTTAGCTTGCATTCCTTTATTAGGTCGCGTATCTCTGTTAGGCCATTGACCTCCTTTTGCATGACCTAACCCGTAGGTCGTTGGACCTCGATTCTATTTAAGTCGCTGCTTCTTATAGGTAGCTCGGCCCCTTATTTTCTTTAGGTCGTTTGAGTGTTAGGTCGCGAACCCATTTTAGGTCGCATGCCCTTTACCCTTTAGGTCGCTGGACAACTAGGTCCTGCCCCTTTAATCACTAGGTTGTACCGTTTTTGGACGGGGCGCTGCCCCGCACCCCGCCGGGGCGCTGCTCCCTGGACCCCCGCGACCTGACCGGGCAGGTCGAACCCTATAGCAAGGGCATTGCACCCCCACCTTGTGGGGGTCGGCACTCCCTTGGACCCCCTCCGTAAGGGATCTTATCTGAAAAACATTCAATAGAACTTGCTTTGTTGAGATGCTGAGTTGACCATTCTTCGAGACAAACTATCTAGGTCTTCTCGGTCGATTTTATGGATTTTTGAATATCTATTTCGATGGATTCTTTATCGGTTTCTTTGGATTCTATTCACGTCTTCGTATGTGAATTTTTATGATTGATTGTTTCTACAATCACTTCTATGATTTGTCACTTTAAAATATGAAGGTTTCAATACTGGTAGTAAATATCAAAACTTTTTCAACAAAATGATTTCAACTCTATTTTCAATAACAAAGCTCATTTTCAATAACAAAGCTCTTTTCTTAAACCATTTTCCAATCTACTAGTATATACAAACCTTTACCTCACTCATATGAGAAATTGAGTTAAACGGCTTAGTAAAACAAGTGGTATGAAACGCTTGCGTTTGCTTCGTCGGTTAACTCTTGGACTTGTTCGATTGAACCTTTTTGTGACAATTTTCTAGTGAAGATCTACATTTGTTCGTAAATATTTGAGTTAAGCAAGTGGTTGTGGGACATGAAGCTAAACTTTTATATTTACTAGCTTAGTGTAATTGACACTTCTCGTTGATCATGACGATCATTTTGTGATTTAGGATAGCAATTGTGCGATGTCTCTTTGTTTGCTTCCTGGTTAGGCTAGACACCATTTGTGTGATTCCATTCACACATACCTTTTTGCTTTTTGGTTAGCCTAGACACCATTTGTGTGATTCCACTCACACATACCTTTTTGTTGCGAGGTCAGGCTAGACACCATTTGTGTGATTCCATTCACACATACCTTTTTGCTTTTTGGTTAGCCAAGACTTCATCTGGGTGATTCCGACTCATCCATATGGGGTAGCTCCCGATGGTCTTTGGACCGTCATGTGATAGGCCTCTTTCCCCTTTTCTATGATTTCTGGATTTCCTGTGTTGATTTCTGAAATTTATGTCATTGACTTGTTATGAGTACAAGTTTAGGGTATGATGCCCTCTTTGGATCTTTGAGAAGATTCTTGTGATATTGATTTATCTCTTATTGATTGATCTTCTGTTGATCATCATTTTCATACTTATAGTAGTATGTCAGTATGGATATTTTATGTTATGCCATATCTTTTATTTTATACCATGTCATCTGATATTTATAGCTAGACTGATCCGTTTATTATTTTCTTAAATAATACTCGGGTCAGACCGAGATGTTACATGTGCTTCTGCTTGACTTCTCCCTGGGGTTTGCTACTCTGACTTTTGGCTAACTATTTAGATTAGCAGTTTTTGTTGTATACACTTGAGATATAGACTTATAGTTGTATTCTTTTGTATAGCACGTGTTGCTATTCTTTTGTATTATTGTGGATCTTTTTGACCACTACTCTGATGTACACTTTCATGTGTTAGTTATATATCCATATCTTCTTCCGCCTTTGTGATATGGATGTCTGTGACTGATTGTGTTATGCTTATTTCTATGTTTGTTTCCAAAGATTATTTATAGCCACTGTGTGATAGCTTTGAGTTTGTATCGGTATGTCGGTCTTCCTCCTTAAATGAAATGCATGCTATACTATCTGACATAACAGTGCTCGCACAAAGAAGTTGCATGGATGGTCGCTCCTCAACAGTCTTATTCTCCGTGCTAGTTGACAGCACTACATCGTAGTGTTCTTGGCTAGCGTGGGTATAGAGGTGGGGCGTCACAGATACTCTAAGCAAGTTATTCAAATATAATTGCCTTTTTCCCATAATATATGAACTGCCTGTGTGTGTGATTGCAATAGACTTACCATTTCCCACATGAATAGAATTCATACCTTTATACTCCCTATTTCCAAGATTTAAATTTCTCAAGTTTTTTGTGAGATGGTTGGTTGCTCCAGAGTTTGGATACTAATCTTCATCATGTATATGCCCTGGCTTTGCAACATCAGTTTGTTGATAATTTTTGTTTTCAGATTGATTGCTTGAATCATGTTGAAATTGAGCCATATTTGCACTGAGACTTTGATTTCTTTGGCCGTTTGGATTTTGTCCTGGTACATAATTCAGATTTAATCTGAAGTAGCACTTAGCTGCCATGTGTCCTGACTTTTCACATATCTAGCATGTTGGTCTATTATTACTGTTCCATTTGACTCTTCCTTTGGATCTGTTAGAGTAACCACCCCTTTGCATTGCTTGATCAGATTTGTTACTGCTTTAACCTTTGCCTTTATAATTTGCTGCACAATTGACTGTGAAATCAATTTCTTGAGTTTTCTTGTTATCAATTCTTGCTTCATGAGCAAGAAAAACAGAGTGAACATCATCTATAGATGGTAAAAATTTTTGAGATGATATCACAGCAACCACAGCCTCATATTCATCACTTAATCCATTTGGAATAGTCATAATTTGTTTTGAATCACTGAGCTTATGCCCTGCTGCCTCAAGTAGGTCACATGTAGTCTTGATTTTAGAGAGATATTCTCTCATATTTTGAATGTCTTTCTTGATATTGCGTAACTATCTTTGTAAAACATGACTGTAAAAACCCGCAAATCCGTACTCCTTGAATAGACACTAATCTCCAGTGATTAACTCAAGATGAACAGAAATACGAACCCTTAGGGTTTAGAGAAGAAAAAAAGAAAAAGAAAGAGGTAGAAGAAGAGAGAAAAGATAGAAAATAGAACAGGACAGAAAGAAATAACAGAACACAACATCAGAATCTTACAATCGCAGTGGAACAACATATAATAGATAAATGAATAATCTTTAAACAAAGAACTATATCAGTTATTACATTTCATTTCATTACATTACATCAGAGTGTACAACAACAAACAACAACAAACAACGGAAAAGAAATACTAGATACTAGTAATACGTCATGCCATCCAACTTGCCTCCAGCAACTCCTGAATTCCAGAATATCCTGATAAACCTTAACTCTTGACTGCCCGTGTGAAAATTGGTGGGCACCCAGAGTTTAGAAAGGAAAACAATAAACTCCGAGTCAGTCATGTGACTGGTGTGGGAACTCAAAACAGTTTATTTTTCTTTAAAATCAAATAGAGG
Organism: Allium cepa; assembly: GCA_030765085.1. NCBI lineage: Eukaryota > Viridiplantae > Streptophyta > Magnoliopsida > Asparagales > Amaryllidaceae > Allium > Allium cepa. The sequence continues at coordinate 861,472,802 of CM060940.1, forward strand.
AATGTTTTTTTTTAAAATCAATTCTCAATGCTTTTAAGAATGAGACTACCATAAGACCTCCCGCCACACACACAATGCAAACGCAGACTTGGAGGAGATTTCTTCTTATGTTAGTCAAAGATGCTTGATACGTATTAAAAAGAAACATTTGATATTATTACTAGTTCATAGTGTAGAAAAACATTTCGAAAGTAGAATATAAATCTTAGCCAGCATAGGTACCATTATAGTATGCTTACTATAGCTACCATATTAGATGGCAGGTTCTACAACTAAAACCGTACAAGTCTCGTATTGTTTGAATGGATTTTTCCAACAAATGGTCAGGCCAAGGAACTTCCCATTGCCACATGGAAACGCCTCTGGAAGGACGCCCCGAGAACCCAACTGGATCTCTGCCAAACAAGGCCGACTACCCCTTTCCCAGGGAGTAAGAAACCTCAGATATACCACCCCCGGTCCTTTGGGACCTTTAAACGAGAGCTCTCTAACCAACATCACACCATAATAATAAGTGTTTCAACATGAGTAAGTATCTGGGCTCCATACCATGATACTACCCTTTTCCAGAAGGAATGGTCATACCCTAGGGAAGCTATCCCTGAAAACCTTGCCGCACAATTCCTGTTTCGACCATTACCGGTTTGTGAGGCTCGACGAAGTCTCGTCCACAAAGCCACGCTTTATACAAAAGCTGTGCTTTGGGTCAACAAATGATCATAGAAATGATCACAAAGATAAACGATCAAATAAATGATCCTATCACAAATAATCAACACAATGATCATTTCACAGCAACACTCAGCATGTCACATTACCAAATTGGGAATATATTGCTGATAACCTTCAACTATATAACCTCTGAGCTCGTACGTCTCAAAGAAGGGTGTTAAGCTAAGAGAATAAATTCTCCGGCACCAACAGAAATATATTTGAAAGAAATCGGCTTTATATCTCAATTTGTAATGTCAGACATACAATCCATACAAGTCTGTTCCGGGATCGAACAGAACCGAAGGCACTTACAACGAAGTCCTTGCAATCCGGATAATCTCTAATCACGTCCGAATTTCCCATCACATATGGGGATCTCTATACCGGGGATCAGCCAATGCAGAGACAATCAACAAGAAACCCTTTCGTTTTCGAAAATATCCGGTCTTCAACACCGATCTTCAAATGCAATTCATAACGACGTATCACATATTCGGAATGGGTTATACGACCCCAAGGTCCTTTCCCGGTTAACCCGAATAGTGAGCGCTTATTTAAAAAAAAATAAGTGTGGCATTCAATTTCAAGCAAATCACAACAAATACCTATTTAAAGGTAAATATTGATAGTCAGTTATTGAACTATCAATGGATATGCACAACATCACCAGATTTCAAATAATTTTCCAAATTATTTATTTCCCAAAAATAACTTTACAAGATATATATTTTCAATACTTCAAAAATAAATCAATATTTATTTTTAAACAAATTCCCCATTTTCATTTATAAATTCCAAAATGAATTTACATTCCCAAAATATTTATGAATATACGGTTTCCATTCGATTTCTAATATTCATTTTCAATTTATCTTCAAAAAGATAAATTCGGAATATTCACCTAATATTGGAAAAACATTTTCACACTTATTTATTTATAAGTAATTCACAAGTCTTTTTATTTTCTACACTTAGAAAATATTTGATATACTCTAATCGAAATTAAGTATATATATCACTCTTTAAGGAAATCATTCTCTTAAACATATTTATTTGGGCCAAAACGAATGTTGTGTAAAACATCGTTACGACAACCCAAAATCACTAGTATAGGGATTCGAAATTAAAATAGATATATAAATCCCAATACTATACAAAACATTTCCTTTCGGAAATCATCTATTATAACAACAATGTTATACTCTACTATTTCCTTCTATTTCTCGAAAACATCTATTTCAACAATGAATGTTGAAATCTATGGTTTCGATAGTTAATACATTTTAAAACATCTTTAGATCGTTTAATTCTATTTAAAACATCACATCCAAAACATTTCTTTAACATATTATTCACTATTCAAAAACGTGAATATACTTGTTAACCAATTTCATCATTTCTATTCCTTTTGTTTTAAAGGATTATTCACTTTCTAAAACGTGAATAACTCCATTTAACAAGTTACAACAATTTACTTATCAAAATAAGTCGTTTTGCGGATTTATAAAACAACGTTCATAAATTTCATTTCTATTTATTTTATAACTATTTTCTTTATAAATCTCCTTTATTAATCTATTCAATTTCATATCTCAATGATATACTAAAAGTTCATATTATAAGTTAAATACTTATAATTTATTCGTTTACAAAACCGTTCCTTTAAACTTCCCAAATTATAAATCTTATAACTTATAAGATTCATTTATTTATCTAAAATCTATTCTTTTAAATAACTTTACAAATTTTATAAACCTACTGTTTATAAAATTCCATTTATAACTTCACCGTTATAATTCTATAAATTTCATTCATTTATGAAATTCGTTCACAATTCATTCTAACACTTATAAAAACTCGTTTTATAATTCCAATACTTTAATTTATAAAATATTAGTTTTATAAATCTTTTATATAAATCATCTTATATTATTCCTTTTAAAACGTCTTTAAACTCCTTTATAATTCATCATTTTGATTTATAAAATAATCAAATTTCATAAATCCTATTTTTAAACTTTTTAAAATAAATTCAAAAATCCTAATTTATATTATTTTATAAAATCATTAATCCCCTATTTTCAAAAATCAACTTTTAACTGTATTTCTCAAAAATCATAATTTTTATAATATTAAAATTATAACGTTTATTTATTTTGAGATGGATCAATTCCAAAAATATTTAATAAACGTATACTTTCAAAAATCACTTTAGAAATCCCTTAAAAATCAAAATCGTTATTTTTAAACTTCAAAATTGGATGCGATGATGCAACACATCAAATAGTCAATCACGACTTTTAAATATCATATATCGATATGATAAACAATCAAATATCACAATATCTGAATCAAATAAATATTTGTAAGGAATCCAGTTGGATCCCTCCAACCTGTTTCCCTGCATCTATAGACATTAGCACAATACCCATTCCACTTCGAGGTGGAATATCGCGGTATATGGGATTTATAAAATATTATCCGCTTAATAGGCGGCGCAATAGGGTCTCATCCGCTATACAATGTGGGAAATCAATCAACTGCAATATATACATATGCCAATATATATATATATATTGCTATATATATAGATATATCCTACTATATCTAATATCACAATCAAGCAAACAATCAATAAATAACTGCAAATCCAACTTATAAATTTTTTAGTGAGAAGTTCTCACCTTAGCTTTTATTTTGCAATCCATTTCCCATCTTGACTCGATTTTCTTAATTTATACCTTGTATAAATATTTACACAATTTATTAATATTCGAATAGATCGAATAATAAATTTTGATTTGTAATTTCGATTCATCGGTGATTTCATTTTAATAGTTAAATTAACTGATAGTTTTATTTAAACCAGTTTTTCTCCTTTAATAATTGATTTAACTAAAGATTAAATTTAAACTAATTTTCTTTAGTAACCAAAAGAATTGACTAAGTTAATTGAACATCTTAATAATTTATTCTTAACCCATTTTTCCAAAAATAAATTATTTTCAGTAACCAAGGTAAATCTAGTAAGTTTATTAAATACATTATTTTAAATTTCTAACTAATGACTTATTTATTTATAAATTAAATAAATCATTCTTTAATTACCATATTAATTTAGTCATTTTGTTACCTTAATTATCTCTAAGATAACAAATTACTTTATTAATGATTTCATTCATCATTTAAGTGTATTCTTTACACTTTTATGTTTAAATCTAAATCCATTTGAATTTAAGATTCAAAATGATTGACCATTTAAACATCAATCAAATTTAAATTAAATTTATAATCCTTTTTAAATCAATGTAAAGAACATTTATCACTTATCATATTAAGGAATTGTTTGAGAACCAATTTCATTCTTTTAAAATCTACTTCAAGTTTAAACCTTGTTTTAAACATTTAAATATTTAAACTTTTATTTCAAATTAAGGATTCAAAAGTGAATTTGAATCCATAATTCAAACTGGATTTAAACTTTGTTTAAATCTAGTTCACAAATTTAAATTTCACTTAAATTTGTTTTAAATCTCAAAATTTGCTGCTAGGTTATTTAACTAACCCGAGGCAAATAAAACTGCTTCGAGTTAAATACTCGAATTGCCCGAATCAACTCGAGACCAAACATCATCAAACAAAGCACTTTTTAATAAATAAAACAATTTTAAAATTTTAAAACCTAATTTATTTACAAACTTGGTTCCAGAGAACTTGAATTTATTATTAAAATTTTGATTTTAAAACTCAGTTTAAGACTTTGTTTATAATATTTTATAATTTGAAATTAAATTAAATTGAAAAACTTACTGTTAATTGAAGAACCCAGCTAAATTCCCCAATTCCCACTGAAACGCGACCCCCCCTTCCATTCGCGCGCCGCCGCTCACCTCATCTTCCCAGGTCGTCGCCATCTCCACGCGAGTCACGGTCGAGAATCCACACGCGCGCCACCGCCTCGTCCTCCCCAGTGAGCGTCGCGACCATTGAACCTCGCGCGCCTCGACCGATTCGCGAGCGCCACCTCCTATTGCTCGTGCGAGCATGCACAGTGCTCGAGTTCGATGATGCCGATCTCCCCCTCGCGACTTTGATTCGAATTCATTCAATCGACCATTGTTTTTTTTTTCACTTTGAATCTGAAGAGTTGGCTTTCGGATTTGAAATTAAAGAGGAAGTGGAAGATAAAGACGCGATTTTGAAAATGGGGGTTCGGCCATTGTTTTAAATTTTGAACGAGACTTCTCGATTTGATTTCAGAGTGGGAGAGGGATATTTAAAATCGAGAAGAGGCATGCTTCCACGATCTCTGGCGTGATACTAGGCGTAATTTTAGGAAAGATAACGTGTGTACATTGACCAAATTTAAATTTAAATTTAAATTGAATTCAATTCAATTTCAATGCGTTTACTCACCGTGTGCTCACATATCAACTCCGAAAAATACGAAATTTGAAATCCGAGAATAATTCAATATTACGGACCCAATGGAACTGGTTTCGTCGAATTCCGAGACTGTGCCTCGGAAGGCTATTTTTAATTATCGATTCAAACGATTAAAATTTCAAAACTGAACAAAGCAGTTTCAAATTCAATTCTGAAGCTTCTATAATCTTCAATATTATCAATATGAATTTTACAATCCTTTGAAATATTTTTAATCAGCTTCAAATTGAAGAATCAAATTTTTATTCAACTTCCAATAGATTAAACTCTATAATTTAATCGCCAAATTCAAAGTTATATTGAAAATTCAATCCAAACCATCATTCAAATATTTAAAATTAATTAAATATTTACAATTTAATTATTAAAAATTCTGGGTCGTTATAATGACTTTAGCTGCAGATTAAGCATTGAAAACTTTGTTAATGGTTACCCTGGTTTCATTAGCTGTCTTGCATCCTATAACATGTGATAGAAGATTCACATTTATTGAAGATAGTAGCCAAGAACATATAAGTCTATATTGTTTATGATATTTGACATATTCTTCATTGCTGATTACCTTTTTTTCTTTGTAAGTGATGCAAACAAGAGGGATTTGAGTAGTTCCCAAAATATAGCTTTCAAGTCCATACCCTTGTAAGACAGTTTCAACTTGAAGCTTCCATAGAAGATAATTATCTTCATTTAGATGAACAGTAACCAATTGACTCTGGGGACTGATGATAGTTTTGATCAAATTCTCTACAGTGTCAACATGTTGAGAACTATTAGCATTTGATGATGTGTCTGAATTTCCTTCTTCAGCCATGATGAATCTGAAACAATCTGAACAAAGATAGTAGATGAAAGAATGATGTAGATAAAATCAAGAATTGAGTTCAAGAACTCAGAGAGAGATGCATAAAGATGCAACCAAAGAAATGCTTAGATGGTGATTTTTTTGATAAGGTTTCTTTCTGGATGGCACTTTTCTGTTTCTTGTGCTGTTTTTTTTATTTCTGATTTCTTAATCTGATTTTTTGTGAGTTTTGATTGCAATCATTCAAGATTCAGTGATGAATCTTGTTGCATCCAGTCAGTCAAAAGCTGGTGAGGCACTGGATTTAGAACTGGATCAATCCCTTAAGTGATAAGATGTAAATCTCTGATAAGGGATAAACTCAAATGATGAGATTATCTTCTGATGAGATTTTCTTTGCTGTTAAGCAATTTATGCTCTAATACCATAAAAGTTTTGATATGAAGAAATATTGAGAGAATAAAAAACTGAAAATCAACTTTATTGACGATATTCTTGTTACCCTTTACATTGAAAGAATAGTTTTCTTTTATACTGTTGTTACAGAAGCAATATACAGCAAATACAATTGTTGATGGTTGGGCTTTAGCCCACAAGCCAAAAATCAGTAATCGGTAATGAAATGATCGGACCAGATGAATCCTTGTGAATCTGATGCTTGAGAAATGATGAGATCTAATATTTATGTTGTAACTGATGAAGGGTTTTCTCATTACCATTTTTCAATAGACGGATCAAACCGAAGACAACTAGTTATTCAAACTAGCTGTTTACAAGTCATTGCATGTGGTTGCTGCAAAAATAATACCAAAAGTAAAGCGAACGGTGGAAACTGTAAAAACATGGATTTTAAAATTGTAAAAGCATGATGATATTCAAAATCAATACCATAAAACATATCATACTCAGACAGTAGCCTATGATAACAATAATAATATTATTAATAGTAGCAGTAATGGTAGTAACAATAGCAGTAGTGCGGTGATTCTATTTATTAGTTTTAGATCTCAGGGAACCAAATTTATAATAGAAAACTCGACCAATACATACTTCACTTAAATCACATAGTAGTATGTGGTTATTGAATTTGTGTTAGTTTACGTTTTTCCAACTAGTTGGACGATACACTTTAAGTTGGCAATTATTGTAACTACGAATAAATAATATTCAAACAAGTTCAAAATCAATTATCAATACATAAAAAAGTAGGCATCAAATACAAGTGACAATCTTGATGTCATATACAAGTTTTAACGCGCATCATGTGATTATATTATATCATAGAAACTTATATACAATCTTGTATTATTTATGGAAGAATAATCAGGAGACTGAGTAGCAGAGGCAACAAGTTGTTAGCAAAAGAGAAGTATAATGAAAAGATTGAAATTGTATTATTATCTAAGAACAAATGAATTGTCACAATGTACACTGTCTTTATAGCATTATTGCATTTGTATTTGTATTGGGCTGAGTCACTTAAGCCCTTAAACCATGCATCCGCTTTATACTGATAGTACAATTCTATTATCTCATTCAACACCCCCCTCAAACCCGACTGAGTTAGGGTTTGCAATTTTTTTCCCAATTGCTCCTGATGTTTCAAATCTTCAAAAATGCGCTTCAATACTGCAAAATCCTGCTTTACAAAGGTTTTGTAGGTGCACTAAAGTACTAATTGAGCTTTGTGAGTTGTTTTGATTTGTTGTCGACTTCATCAGTCTTCGACTTGAGATTTAATCCAGGAAAATTTGGCTTTAGCTATGGCTTTGTAGGTGCATCTTCTTCACAATGAATAACTGAAGCTGAATCTAGAGTTTGTGATCTATTTTTGAGTTATGGCCGACTTCATTAACATTTAGTTCATGCTTCAATTGGATGAAATTTTTCTTAGATAAGATCTTTGTAAGTACATCTACTCTCTAGTAAGCCGTTGGTATGTGATTTACAATAAGATTTCCTTTTAAAACTTGCTCTCGAATGAAGTACAGATCTAGCTTCATATGCTTTGTCCTTAGGTGTAATACTGGATTTTCTATAAGTGAGATTGTACTTAGATTGTCACACCAAATCATAGCTTTGTTGTGTGTTTTAATTCTTAGTTCGCTTAATAATGACTCGATCCACGTAATTTCTACTATAGCACTGGCAACACTTCTGTAATCTGCTTCTGTACTAGATCTAGAGATTGTTTCCCTTTTTTTAGCACCATAAAACTGGATTTTATTCTAGAAATATACAATAACCTATTGTAGACTGTCTTTCTTTTGGGTCTGTTGCCCAGTCCGTGTCTGCATTGGTAGTAATGTTGATTGACTTGCATGATTATAGAGTAAGTCCATGAGTTATTGTCCCTTTTAAATATCTCAGCATTCTTTTTACAGCTTTCCCGTGTTCGTCTAATGGCCTTTGCATGAATTGACTTGCTTTGTTTACACTAAATGAGATTTCTGGTTTGGTGATTGTTGCGTACTTTAATGCCCCTACTATACTCCTATATTGCTTATCATTTGTAATTGTCTCTCCATTATTTTTGGATAAGTGTAAGTTGCTCATCATAGGAGTAGGTAGTGCATTTGCTCTATCCATTTTGGCTTTAATGAGAATTTCAGAGATATATTTCTTTTGACTTTGCTGAATCTTGGTATTTGAAATTCTGTTTACTTTAATGCTAAGGAAATAATTTTGGTTACCAAGACCTTCGGTAGAGAACTCCTTGTTTAGTTGCTTTGGGAGACTATTAATCTCTGATTCACTATTTCCTAGTATTAAAAAATCATAAACATATATTAGTATATAAGTCACTATGCCCTCGGTAAACTTTGTAAACAAGGAGTTGTCTAATTTGGTTGAATTGTAGCCCAGTTTGATTAAGGATGATTTTAGTTTGTCAAACGAAACCCTTGGTGCTTGCTTGAGCTCATAGATTGCTTTATTCAATTTGCATATAAGTTCTTCATTGCTGTTCTGTTTGAATCCAAGTAGTTGTTCCACGTAAATCTCTTCCTATAAATTACCATTTAAAAATGCATTATTTACATCTAATTGCTTGAAGCTCCAATTTCTGTACAATGCAATGGTAAGAATTTTTCTAATTGATGTCAGTTTCACAATAGGAGAAAACGTTTCATTAAAATTAAACTCATTCTATTGTGAATACCACTTTGCTACTAATCTTACCTTGTACTTAAAAATTGAACCATCAACATTTTTCTTTAACCTGTACATCCATTTGCATCCTATGACATTTTATGCTTTGGCAAAGGAATAAGATTCCAAGTTCTGTTTCTCATCAGTGCTTCATATTCCTCATTCGTGGATGTTCTCCGCTTTTCACTTTTTATGGCTTGATAATAAGTACTTGGCTCTTCACTTTCAGCACTTATATTATATACTTTTGGCTTGAATATTCCACTATTTACCCTTATTACCATGGGATGACTAGGTTTTTCAGGGATAGGTTGTTGACTTGTGCTACTGGTTGTGGTCTCCTATTGATCAAGTAGGTGGTTCTGAATCACCTATTAGTTGACTAGATTCAGATTAGTTGCTGCCTTGCTATGAGACTTGATCTGGACTCCCAGGATGTTCATTTTGCTCATGGTCTTATTTGAGATTGAGCACTGTCAATTGTGGACATGAGGCTTTCTCGGTTGCATCTGCATATGCTTGTACTATCATGTCAGGTATTGGTGGTATGGAAAACCTTGAGTTATTTATTTTCTATTAAGTTCTAATCTCTGATTTGCTGAAGGGAAATATTTGCTCATTGAACACTGCATGTCTTGATATGAACACTTTTCCACTACTATCTAGATACTTGTATCCCTTCTTATTAGCCACATAGCCTAGGAAAGCGCATGGGGATGATTTAAAATTTAACTTATGAATATTATAAGGTCTTAAATTAGGGAAGCACAAACACCCAAATACTATTAAGTCGTGATAGTCTGGTTTAGTGTTAACGAGAATTTCCTTTGGAGTTTTAAATTGTAACACTTTTATTTGTAACCTATTTATTAGATATACACTAGTAGCAAATGCATCAAGCCAAAAGTTTTATGGTAGTGATGCTGAGCAAGAAGTGTTAAACCTGACTCAACTATGTGCCTATGCTTTCTTTCTATTAACTCATTTTGCTCAGAAGTATAAGGACAAGTTGTTCTATGAACAATTCCTCTTTTTTGAAAATATTTTTTAAGTGGTTGAAACTTGGTTCCACCATCTGTTTGCATAATTTTTACATGACAATCAGTTTGTTTTTCTGCATGAGAAATAAACTGCAGTACCATGTTATATGTTTTAGATTTTGATTTCAAAAAATAAATACAAACATACCTAGAAAATGCATCTATGAATGAAATATAGTATTTTTAAATATCGAATGGGACAATAGAATTGTATTATCAGGCATTGTATTAACATTGAACTTGTACAAACCTCAACACTCCTTACCGTGCAAAAGAGTTTCATTAGTCAGAATATCTTTAACTAAAAAAATTTTAGGATAAAATTCAAAATATACATTATTACCTTTTGCTAATTGCGAAACACTCAATAAATTTTTTGTAATTAAAGGAACTCTTAGGAGATTGTTAAGATAAAGTTTCCTTGCACCTTTGAAATATGCATTTCCTGTATGAGTGATTTTTATTGGCTTACCATTTCCTGTATGTATGCACTACTTACCTTTATGCTCCTGATTGCCAAGATTTAGATTATTTAAATTACTTGTCACATAATTAGTAGCTCATGAGTCTGGAAACAAACTTTCATCTTGTATACAATCCTAATAATATTTTATTTTGTGTTTTCTTTCCGAGCTTTGGAATCTTGCTGAATATTGATCATATTAGCACTTGGATAGTTTCTTTGATTGTTGTTTCCTTGTTGTGATGGAGTGTAATTTGCATCATATGTAAAGTAACACTTATTTGCTGCATGACCATATCTTTCACAGATTTGACACTTGAGTCTATTATTATTGATCATGTTCCATCTACCACCTCTGCCTCTGGGTCTATATGATTATGCACCTCTTTGGTTTTTGTTACTGTAATTTCTTTCTTGATTCTTCGAAACATAGTTGGCAGAAAATTCTGATATCACTGGTTTCTTTTGCCCTATACTTCCATCATGAGCAAGAAGTATAGAATATACATATTGAATGGATGGTGTTGTTTCTTTAGAGGATATCACTATCATTGCTGCCTCATATTTCTCATTTAAACCACTTAATTTTGAAAATCTACCCAGTGCCATACACTTTGTGACCCACTGCAGCCAATTGATCACAAAGTGTCTTTTTCTTAGACGTTCTCTCATATTCATATTGTCTTTCTTGAGATTTTGCAATTGTCTTTTGTAGTGCATAACCCTTACTGCAGATTGTGAGTTGAATACTTTCTCTATTGTATGTCATATTTCATGTCAGTCATCAATTATGGTAACAACTTGCACTTGTTGATGATAGTAACCAAGAACTGATTAGACTATCTTGTCTTTAATGATTTGTATAATATTTATTAATCACCAGTTTTTCTTGACTATCTGCAGTGTATCTTGGTGGTGTAATTAATGTTCCAAGAACATAATTTTTGATGCCACATCCTCTCATAGTAGTTTCTATCTGGAATTTCCAAAGCAAGTAGTTCGATTCATCAAGTTGTATTGTGATTAACTGGCTCTGTGGTTTGACTATGGCTTTGAGCAATTCTTGGGTGGCTGTTTATTGAGAAGGAGTAATTCTTGAATTATCAGAAATGTGTCAAGCATTGTCAATATCACCTTCTTCCATTTAAGAAACTTGAAGGCAGTGACTAATACTTGATACTTACACTACAAGGAGAATAGTAATTTGCGACGGAGTCTACCGATGACCCCGTCGATTTATTTCCGACGGCCACTCATTTTATTTAATTAAACTTATTACTTTAGCCATATATATTAGCTATATAAGTTGAAATGGGTTCCGAGGGTCCTCACATCTCATGTGGATGTGCCTCCGCCTTCAGTTCTGTTGCAACAATTGATGTTACAGTTGTTTCTGTTGGCGAGGTTCCAGTTGTTGATGTGCATATTGTACGACTTTAATGTCCACCCCTATTGAATATGCAAGTATATGATTTTTTTATGATAATAAACACATATATATATTTATATGTATGTATTCATTTAAATATATTTGTTAATGTGCTATTTTATTTCTCACACAAGTAAATAAATATTTACTGAACAAAATAAATAACAGAATTTAAATTCAAACAAATATTTTATTACATTTTTGAATAGTACAAATTTGAGTTCTCACTACATATATACACAATTTCAATTACAATACAATTTTGATTACATCACAATTTTCCATTTATAATGTTAACCTCACTACATTTCACTCATTCACTTGTATTTATCTTCAACTCTATTCCACATTGAATTCAATATCCGAGTTATCTGCAAAATATACACTGACGCAGTAAAATTGAAAAAAAAATATTTTTTACAGTGTAAAATAAAATGTGTATTTTGAAAATATTATTTTCCTCAGTTATTTGGGTTGTTCGTCATCATATTTATTTTTGAATTCATCTACATGAACAACTTATGACATGCACAGTATATCACTGCACAAGCCACAAGGTCGTGCATACCGATATACACTTGACAAAATTGCAGGGACAGGTGAGCACAAGGTCAAACCGGAGCCATAAGCTGGATTCAACACAGGTGCAATCCAAATGCACAAATTCAATAAAATGGTCAGGAGCAACCCAGACATTGATGTACACATGAAGACAAATTCCAAAATCGCAATGAATCAGTACAGAAAGAGGTGGCTACAGTAACAAGCACACATGCCCAACTCAAATGTATATAATCAAGCATGGTGAATGCAACACTTCTACAAGGCACAGTACAAAGCAACATGTAGCTTCATGAATCCAACATACTCACATGACTTGAAAATAGACAAGACAAACTCAAGTGAGCATAAGCAAGCTACAAAAGGTACTGAGAACAGTGAACCAAATTAACTCAAATGAACTCAAGCTACAAAAGCTACAGTATAAAGAATATTTTCCAATTTATTTTATATATAAGATGTATAAATTTATAAATTGATTAAATTGATTTAAAATCAGTATGGAAAACTTTTTCAAAATTTGTTTTAAAAGTCCATCGTATATTTTCATAGAAATATAAGTAAATATTTATTTTGTTTATAAATATATAATAATTTGTTTAAAAATAAAATAGTTTAAAATTGTGTTTTATAATAAGAGTTTATTTTGTTTTATTTTAAGAATTGCTTTTCTTTTGAAATAAGATTTAGTTTATTTATATTAAAGTATAATATTTTGATTTGAAAACTTTTGAATAAAATTGAATTTAACATTTCTTTTCTTTTTAATCTTTACTCTTTTAAAAAGGTTAGCTTTCAAAATATTATTTTGAAGACATTCAAATAAACATTTAAATTGTGTATAATTTTATAAAGAATGTTTGTATGTAAGCATGTAAAAACTAAATGTAATTAAACATTTGAAACATGTTAAACTAAGTAAGAAATGAACTTAAAAACCTTTATAAAATTTAGAAATTTCTTCTATTTATTAAAATGAATACGTGTCAAACACTTAACACATAGGAAGACACTTGTAAATCCTTTGTTTTACTTAAGTAACAAGTGGCAATGTAGTTTATTTTCTTGAAAATAAATAAAATAGATAAGTAAAATTTGCAAGGCATTTTTGTTAAAACCATCTTTTTCAAATAAGAAACTACGAATCAGATTTTTGATGAAATCTACAAAACCATTTCTTGTTCAAAATCTATACCCAAATCCAATCTAAAATCTGCAAACCAGATCTGCAAAAAACCCAGATTTTTCAACTTGAAAAAAAAGTAGAATCAACATCACCCAACAAAACAGATTCAGATCTGTTTCAAGAAAGGAAAATGCAGTTTAATATTCAACTTCAAAATCAGGAAAATCAACTTCAAACTAGCTAATGCAAGCCCAGATTTCTACATGCATTGCAAATCAAGTTACTGGAAAAATGAATTTGCATCTAGATTATTCTCTGCATCTTCCAATTAATAGGTGAGTAAGCTTCTTTTATTTAAAAATAGTTTTCTTTTTTAAATCAAAGTTTAACAAAATTTATAGAACACAAGTTTTAATTCACATAACTCAGAAACTGCTCTGTTCTTTTGTTTGGAACTGTTTAACCTCAAAATGCTAAAGTTGATGTTAGCTGTGCATGTGAGTTGATAGTAATAAGCAAGTTTTTATGACTGTTTTAAGATGATATTCTGTGTATATGCATAAAGATGCATATGAGTGTGATGCCAATTTTCTGCAGACCTGTTTCTGTTCTTAACTAGGATTTAAAATACAAATCCATTAATTTTATGATTGAATCTTAGTTAGAGATTAGATTGTAAACAAATTATGTTTGTTTAGCATAGATTTAGGTTTGTAAAATTTTATCTTAGTTAAATGAAATCTGTTACTTCTGAAACAATAATAACAGATAATTCTTTTTCAAAAGTAAGGATATCTAACATCTTTAGTTATTAAATCAAGTCTAAAACTTGAATGCATGTTTGAAACATGAACTTAAAAACAAAATATCACATTTAAAAAAAATCTATAGAGTTAATATTCCTGTTATAAGCAAGATTTCGGTTTTTGGATCTATCTGATCATCTCATGGGTTTTTGGAGGTTGTAATGTTGCCTGGAGGTAGTGAGTAGATAAATGAGTAGGAGAAAATTTTCTGTTGTGTTGACAGTGGTGGTTGGCGACAGCAGTGGCAAATTTCAGGTTCTAAGCCCTAGTTCTGATGGTCGTAGTTTAGTCGCTGTTTGTTTCCTATGATGCATCGAGTGGGGTAGGGTTTTGGGAAGATGCAGAGGGGAGGATGAGGGAGCTATGGTCGTAGTTGCATTGATCATGATGGTCGGAGTTAGGTTTTATTGTCGTTGACAGGTTTGGAGTAATGCAGTGTGAAGATTTCCAGGTTTCTGGGTTAACTTGGTTTTGATTCAAATGGCTGTGGGGAGTTTGGTGATCGTGATTGTGTTTGGGGGTTAGATTGTGACTTGGTGGAGTTGGTCAGGGTGGTTGAAGGTCGCCGACTGGTGAACTTTTGCTTGGTTGGTGCAGGCAAATGACTCGGGTACTACTCGGGTGAAATAGGTTGTTGACTCGGGGATAGGGCTTTGAGAACTCGAAGTAAATTTTGAAGTCTCGGGTAGTTGTTTGGTTTAGGTTGTGAAAACCTGGAATATGCAGTTTTAAAATTTTAAGTTGGAATTCAAATTTTTGAATTAGAATTTCAAATGGGATTTTTAAAATGCACAACTTAAAATATTAATTCAGATGAACTTTTGAATTCAAAGTTTTAAATTGAAGTTTTAAATTTTTAAGCAAGATTTACATTAAGTTTAAAATCAGGTTTAAATTACAGATTTCAGGTTACTTGAATCCAGTATAAATTTATACAGTTTTGTAAATTTTAAAATGTTGATCAAATTCAATGTTTAAAATAAATTTTAAAGATGAATTTGGTTTCAGATAAATGTTTAAACTTGTAGATTTCTTTCTGTAATATTTGAAAAGTTATGGAATGATTAACTTGAAATTTGAGAAGTTTTAAATAATCATTTTATTTTAAAAATTTGATTTCTTTAATAAACTTAAGTCAATTTGGATTTAAAATTTGCTTACATAAGTAATGAATGTTTTCACTTTCATTTTAAAGTTATAATTCATTTAAATTTTGGATAATATTTAAAGAGTTAAACATTTTGAAATCATAAAGTTTAAAATGGAATTTGAATTTAATTTAGAGATGTATTATTTAAAATACATTTTGAATGTTAATGAAATCATTAATAATTGAATAAATTATCTTAGGATAATTAAGATAATAAAAGAACTTAATTTAGAATTTACTTAATTGATTTTAAATAATGATTTAGAATTAATTTAATTAGAAATGATTAATGATGATTAATCCAAGATAATTTTCTTAAGAAAATAATTTAAGGAAATATTATTAATTAATAATGATAATTATCTAAGGATAATTAAGTAATTAATTAATATGATTAAAATTTTGATAATTAATTAGATTAATTAGTTTAAGGTAATTAGTTCTAAATTGTTAAGTCTAATTACTTGAAGAAAGTAATTAAAGAATTAATTAATTATTGTATTAATTTTGATAATGAGATTTGTTTAAGTTAATTAATTTAGTTTAATTAATTTAAGTAAATCATTTGATGGTTTAATAAGTGTAATTACTTAAGGTAATTAATGGAGCAGGATTACTTAGAGAAGTAATAAGTGATAATTACTGGAATGTAATTAATAAAGATGATTTTAATTAAGTAATTTTGGTAAATTACTTTTGAATTAATCAAGGAATTAATTAATGGAGATAATTAATTATGGAGATAATTAATTTGTTAATGTGTAATTAAGGGCAGTTAGTTACTGGTTTAATATTAATCAAAGGTGATTAATAATTGTATTTTAATTTTTGATTAATTACTAAATGTAATTAATTTTAAATAAAGTTATTAATTTATATTAGAAATCATTAATTAATATAATTGATGATGTAATTAAGGATTGTATAATTAAATAATAATTAATTATTAAGTGATTAATTAATGTAATTAATTAAGGATAAATGTAATTAATTATAGTTAATTAATGAAGTAATTAAATGTTAATTACTTATGATTAAGGTTAATTAATTTTGTAAAAATTTATTTAGTGACTAATTACTTATTGTAATTTGTAAATGATTAATCAAAGGTGTTTAATCAAGTTAAATACTCAGAGAATGATTAATTAACTAGGTTGATTTATAATTGGATTTTAAGCAGGATTTATAGATGTGGTAATTAATTTAATTTATTTTAAATTAATTAGAGACAGAAGCAATTAATTTAATTCATTTTAAATTAATTATAGATGATGGTTGATAAATCTTTGATTATGGATGATTTGTGATCTCAGTAATGAGATGAGTTGTATCTGTATGATATGGATGTTTGGTTAAAGTATGATGGTTTGTGATGGATTATCTGAGTGTGATGATTATCTGTTGATGATGTTGATACAGATTATCTGTTTAAGACAAGGATGTGATTATCTATTATGATATGTAGTTTACCTATCTTTGTGAAATGGATAATAATGAAGTGAGTTAATTATTTTAAAACCCTTAAGTACAACTTGGACATTAAAATGGCGTTTGGATTTCAATGAGACCGGGATCGGTTTTGCTACATTACAGCATGATAGGGGGTTCTTGCTTTGCGTTAGGTGGCGAACGGGAGACTCTTACCCCTACATGCCCCCGGGGGTAGTATAAGGCCTTGCGGGGTTGGTTGCGTGTCGAGAGGCTGGCCGTAAAAGCAAACCCGAGGTACCACTGGGAGCCACGGCGGGGCTGGGATGGTTGAAAAGCCTACCAGTCGGTGAGCCGCTGTTGATGGTTGCAAAGCCTAGACTATCTCATTGTGGTATCAGAGCTCTAGGTTGAGCGAATAACTAGACTCTGGAGTGGTGTCCTTCTTGAGAGAGCGTATTTGTAATTTTGAATATATATATATATATATATATATATATATATATATATATATATATATATATATATATATATATTTCTACCTATTAGATTGGGTTACCCGTTCAGGTATTCCAGTATAAGTTCTAGAGGTAGATATGGTAGTGGTGTGTGTAACACAACTACCACTGGTTGGAGTTCGAGTGTTTGAGGTTGGTAGTGAAACTGTTAGGGTAGTTTTTGCATCTTGAGTAGTTCTGCAGTTTGGTGTGAAGGATTTTATTGATCTCTGAAGGAAATCTTTCCAAGATTCGGAGTTTATCTTTGGATTTTAAGCTTGGTTGCACTCGTGTGAGTGGATTTTCTTGAGTTTGATCAGTTGGGAGTACTGAAGCCGGAGATAGTATCTTGGCAATTTTGGAAAGGAGTTCTGTCTATATTGGAGTTGAGACTCAGTTTGACAGAGTGTTTTGTGCTTGGTTTGAAGTCGAGTTTTCTAAGGGATATCTGTCTATCTGGAAGGCTCTATTGTGGAAGAGGCTGGTGTAGCTTTGGGATTCGATGAGCTTTTAGATAAGATATCATTGGCAGCAGTAGCAACAGAGAGTGGCCTGTTTCTTCGATGGTTCAGAAATCTCTGTGATTCTTGTGTCAGTAGGCCGGGCAGATGTTGAAGCTTGTTCATTTCTTCTGGAAGATCAGTAGGGTGTGATGTTTGTGGTTGGAGGTTGACCACTAGCTCATCTTTTGGATAGAAGGCTTTAGCTGTTTTGATTTTTGAAGAGAGAACGTTTTCTTGGAATCTGAACTAAGTGAAATCGCAAAAGTGACTTGCGATGGTTCAGAAATTCTCTGAGCAATCTTTGTTTGGATTGAAGCATCTCTAGAGGATGTTTGAGATATCGAAGTGGTTTGATATTTTCTGGATATCTTCAAAGTAATTAAGATTTGCATCCGCATCAATAGTTTGAGTTCTGTTTCGACTTGGTTCTTGTAGCTTTACCGATGATTCATTATAGTAGGAAGTTCTTTGAGAGGAGATCTATTTCAGCTGGCAGGATTCATCGGATCTTGTTTTCTGGTTGAATTTTTGCTGTGGTGTTTGTGACCGAATCGGATAGGTCAGTGAGATTTTATGGAATTTGATGAACAGTGTCTCCGGGATAAGTTGATCAAGTCTATACTTGTGTTCATCAACAGCATTCTTAAATCAGAGTTGCGCAGTGGAAGCATGGTGGCAACAATTCCAGAATTGAAGCAACGCTTGATTCTTTGGAAATTTGAGTTTTGTCTTTGATTAGAAGATTTTACGGGAAATATTTTTTGGAGTCTTTTGATGTTGTGTAGTAAAGTCTGTGTGGTGCATTTTGATGGATCTTGAGAGAACCATTTTGTTGAGTAGGATCTGGAGATCGATTATTTCTTTGTCCAGATTTGTTCTTTGTAGCATCTGCGAAGATTGGATTGATCTAGAAGGTTGGAGGCAGTCCAGGATCGTCAGGAGAGATTTGTGGATAAGAGTATTGGATCTTTCTGTATTCTCTTAAGGATTAAGTGTTTGGTCTACAGGATTGAATTGCCAGTTTGGATGGCTGGAATTTGTTATGTATTCCACATATCTCTGAGGGAGTACGTGTATGGTTTATCACTGGTCTTAGGATCAGTAATTCTGGGAGATTTGGAAGTTGATCAGGACTTGTGTGTAGTCCAGTATCCTGCTTAGATTTGTAGATCTAGATATATAGGAGCTCTAGATCTGTGTGGTGTAGTTAGTTTATATTCTGTAGAGCGAGTGTTCCGGTGTTTGTACCTGGGAAACTCTAGGGAATCCTATCTGGAACTTTTCTGGATAATTAGAATTGTTTGTTTGAACTGGTTTCTATGGTTGCTAGTATTTGATTGATATCATATATTTGTTATTTTTAATTTAAATCTGTATGGGATTATTAAATTACCTTTGCTTTTAAATTTCAGAGACGAAATTCTTTTAAGGGGGGAGGAATGTGATGTCCCGAGAATTTAAGCAATATTTATTTAATAATTTCATTAATAATTATTTTAAAATGTGAAATATTGATTTAATAATTTAATTCAAATAGAAATTATCTTTTAAAGATTAATTATTATTTAATTTGATAAATGATATTTATAATGATGATGATAATAATAACTTTTGGGAATTTTATTCTTTTCAAATGTTAAAAATATTTAAGTAATAAAATTATCTTTCTAAACTGATTTAAAGATATTTATTTATAATGTATATATGTGTCTACATTGTAAATAGGAATCTTGATTTTTAATTTAAATTTCATAAAGAATATTTTCCAATTTATTTTATATATAAGATGTATAAATTTATAAATTGATTAAATTGATTTAAAATCAGTATGGAAAACTTTTTCAAAATTTGTTTTAAAAGTCCATCGTATATTTTCATAGAAATATAAGTAAATATTTATTTTGTTTATAAATATATAATAATTTGTTTAAAAATAAAATAGTTTAAAATTGTGTTTTATAATAAGAGTTTATTTTGTTTTATTTTAAGAATTGCTTTTCTTTTGAAATAAGATTTAGTTTATTTATATTAAAGTATAATATTTTGATTTGAAAACTTTTGAATAAAATTGAATTTAACATTTCTTTTCTTTTTAATCTTTACTCTTTTAAAAAGGTTAGCCTTCAAAATATTATTTTGAAGACATTCAAATAAACATTTAAATTTTGTATAATTTTATAAAGAAGGTTTGTATGTAAGCATGTAAAAACTAAATGTAATTAAACATTTGAAACATGTTAAACTAAGTAAGAAATGAACTTAAAAACCTTTATAAAATTTAGAAATTTCTTCTATTTATTAAAATGAATACGTGTCAAACACTTAACACATAGGAAGACACTTGTAAATCTTTTGTTTTACTTAAGTAACAAGTGGCAATGTAGTTTATTTTCTTGAAAATAAATAAAATAGATAAGTAAAATTTGCTATGCATTTTTGTTAAAACCATCTTTTTCAAATAAGAAACTAAGAATCAGATTTTTGATGAAATCTGCAAAACCATTTCTTGTTCAAAATCTATACCCAAATTCAATCTAAAATCTGCAAACCAGATCTGCAAAAAACCCAGATTTTTCAACTTGAAAAAAAAGTAGAATCAACATCACCCAGCAAAACAGATTCAGATCTGTTTCAAGAAAGGAAAATGCAGTTTAGTATTCAACTTCAAAATCGGGAAAATCAACTTCAAACTAGCTAATGCAAGCCCAGATTTCTGCATGCATTGCAAATCACGTTAATGGAAAAATGAATTTGCATCTAGATTATTCTCTGCATCTTCCAATTAATAGGTGAGTAAGCTTCTTTTATTTAAAAACAGTTTTCCTTTTTAAATCAAAGTTTAACAAAATTTATAGAACACAAGTTCTAATTCACATAACTCAGAAACTGCTCTGTTCTTTTGTTTGGAACTATTTAACCTCAAAATGCTAAAGTTGATGTTAGCTGTGCATGTGAGTTGATAGTAATAATCAAGTTTTTATGACTGTTTTAAGATGATATTCTGTGTATATGCATAAATATGCATATGAGTGTGATGCCAATTTTCTACTAACCTGTTTTCTGTTCTTAACTAGGATTTAAAATACAAATCCATTTTTTTTTATGATTGAATCTTAGTTAGAGATTAGATTGTAAACAAATTATGTTTGTTTAGCATAGATTTAGGTTTGTAAAATTTTATCTTAGTTAAATGAAATCTGTTACTTCTGAAACAATAATAAAAGATAATTCTTTTTCAAAAGTAAGGATATCTAACATCTTTAGTTATTAAATCAAGTCTAAAACTTGAATGCATGTTCGAAACATGAACTTAAAAACAAAATATCACATTTAAAAAAAAAAACTGTAGAGTTAGTATTCCTGTTATAAGCAAGATTTGGGTTTTTGGATCTATCTGATCATCTCATGGGTTTTTGGAGGTTGTAATGTTGCCTGGAGGTAGTGAGTAGATGAATGAGTAGGAGAAAATTTTCTGTTGTGTTGACAGTGGTGGTTGGCGACAGCAGTGGCAAATTTCAGGTTCTAAGCCCTAGTTCTGATGGTCATAGTTTAGGTCGCTATTTGTTTCCTATGATGCATCGAGTGAGGTAGGGTTTTGGGAAGCTGCAGAGGGGAGGATGAGGGAGCAATGGCCGTAGTTGCATCGATCATGATGGTCGGAGTTAGATTTTATTGTCGTTGACAAGTTTGGAGTAATGCAGTGTGAAGATTTCCATGTTTCTGGGTTAACTTGGTTTTGATTCAAGTGGCCGTGGGGAGTTTGGTGATCGTGATCATGTTTGGGGGTTAGATTGTGACTTGGTGGAGTTGATCAGGGTGGTTGAAGGTCGCCGAAGTGCCGGTGCATATGCACCGTGCACAAATTTTCTGGTGAACTTTTGCTTGGTTGGTGCAGGCAAATGACTCGGGTACTACTCGGGTGAAATAGGTTGTTGACTCGGGGATAGGGCTTTGAGAACTCGAAGTAAATTTTAAAGTCTCAGGTAGTTGTTTGGTTCAGGTTGTGAAAACCTGGAATATGCAGTTTTAAAATTTTAAGTTGGAATTCAAATTTTTGAATTAGAATTTCAATTGGGATTTTTAAAATGCACAGCTTAAATTATTAATTCAGATGAACTTTTGAATTCAAAGTTTTGAATTGAAATTTTAAATTTTTAAGCAAGATTTACATTAAATTTAAAATCAGGTTTAAATTACAGATTTCAGGTTACTTGAATCCAGTATAAATTTATACAGTTTTGTAAATTTTAAAATGTTGATCAAATTCAATGTTTAAAATAAATTTTAAAGATGAATTTGGTTTCAGATAAATGTTTAAACTTGTAGATTTCTTTCTGTAATATTTGAAAAGTTATGGAATGTTTAACTTGAAATTTGAGAAGTTTTAAATAATCAGTTTATTTTAAAAATTTGATTTCTTTAATAAACTTAAGTAAATTTGGATTTAAAATTTGCTTACATAAGTAATGAATGTTTTCACTTTCATTTTAAAGTTATAATTTATTTAAATTTTGGATAATATTTAAAGAGTTAAACATTTTGAAATCTTAAAGTTTAAAATGGAATTTGAATTTAATTTAGAGATGTATTATTTAAAATACATTTTGAATGTTAATTAAATCATTAATAATTGAATAAATTATCTTTGTTTGGATTGAAGCATCTCTAGAGGATGTTTGAGATATCGAAGTGGTTTGATATTTTCTGGATATCTTCAAAGTAATTAAGATTTGCATCCGCATCAAGAGTTTGAGTTCTGTTTCGACTTGGTTCTTGGAGCTTTACCGATGATTCATCATAGTAGGAAGTTCTTTGAGAATCTGTTTCAGCTGGCATGATTCATCGGATCTTGTTTTCTGGTTGAATTTTTGCTGTGATGTTTGTGACCGAATCGGATAGGTCAGTGAGATTTTATGGAATTTGATGAACAGTGTCTCCGGGATAAGTTGATCAAGTCTATACTTGTGTTCATCAACAACATTCTTAAATCAGAGTTGCGCAGTGGAAGCATGGTGGATAAGAGTATTGGATCTTTTTGTATTCTCTTAAAGATTAAGTATTTGGTCAGGATTGAATTGCCAGTTTGGATGGCTGGAATTTGTTATGTATTCCACGTATCTCTGAGGGAGTACGTGTACGGTTTATCACTGGTCTTAGAATCAGTAATTTTGGGAGATTTGGAAGTTGATCAGGACTTGTGTGTAGTCCAGTATCCTGTTTAGATTTGTAGATCTAGATGTATAGGAGCTCTAGATCTGTGTGGTGTAGATAGTTTATATTCTGTAGAGCGAGTGTTCCGGTGTTTGTACCTGGGAAACTCTAGGGAATCCTATCTGGAATTTTTCTGGATAATTAGAATTGTTTGTTTGAACTGGTTGCTATGGTTGCTAGTATTTGATTGATATCATATGTTTGCTATTTTTAATTTAAATCTGTATGGGATTATTAAATTACCTTTGCTTTTAAATTTCGGGGACGAAATTCTTTTAAGGGGGGAGGAATGTGATGTCCCAGGGATTTAAGCAATATTTATTTAATAATTTCATTAATAATTATTTTAAAATGTGAAATATTGACTTAATAATTTAATTCAAACAGAAATTATCTTTTGAAGATTAATTATTATTTAATTTGATAAATGATATTTATAATGATGATAATAATAATAACTTTTGGGAATTTTATTCTTTTCAAATGTTAAAAATATTTAAGTAATAAAATTATCTTTCTAAACTGATTTAAAGATATTTATTTATAATGTATATATATGTGTATACATTGTAAATAGGAATTTTGATTTTTAATTTAAATTTCATAAAGAATATTTTCCAATTTATTTTATATATAAGATGTATAAATTTATAAATTGATTAAATTGATTTAAAATCAGCATGGAAAACTTTTTCAAAAGTTGTTTTAAAAGTCCATCTTATATTTTCATAGAAATATAAGTAAATATTTATTTTGTTTATAAATATATAATAATTTTTTTAAAAATAAAATATTTTAAAATTTTATTTTATAATAAGAGTTTATTTTGTTTTATTTTAAGAATTGCTTTTCTTTTGAAATAAGATTTAGTCCATTTATATTAAAGTATAATATTTTGATTTGAAAACTTTTGAATAAAATTGAATTTAACATTTCTTTTTAAACTTTACTCTTTTAAAAAGGTTAGCTTTAAAAATATTATTTGAAGACATTCAAATAAACATTTAAATAGTGTATAATTTTATGAAGAAGGTTTGTATGTAAGCATGTAAAAACTATGTAATTAAACATTTGAAACATGTTAAACTAAGTAAGAAATGAACTTAAAAACCTTTATAAAATTTAGAAATTTCTTTTATTTATTAAAACGAATATGTGTCAAACACTTAACACACAGGAAGACACTTGTAAATCTTTTGTTTTACTTTGGCAATGTAGTTTATTTTCTTAAAAATAAATAAAATAGATAAGTAAAATTTGCAATGCATTTTTGTTAAAACCATCTTTTTCAAATAAGAAACTAAGAATCAGATTTTTGATGAAATCTGTAAAACCATTTCTTGTTCAAAATCTATACCCAAATTCTATCTAAATTCTGCAAACCAGATCTGCAAAAAACCCAGATTTTTGAACTTGAAAAAAAAGTAGAATCAACATCACCCAGCAAAACAGATTCAGATCTGTTTCAAGAAAGGAAAATGCAGTTTAATATTCAACTTCAAAATCAGGAAAATCAACTTCAAACTAGCTAATGCAAGCCCAGATTTCTGCATGCATTGCAAATCAAGTTACTGGAAAAATGAATTTGCATCTAGATTATTCTCTGCATCTTCCAATTAATAGGTGAGTAAGCTTCTTTTATTTAAAAATAGTTTTCTTTTTTAAATCAAAGTTTAACAAAATTTATAGAACACAAGTTTTAATTCACATAACTCAGAAACTGCTCTGTTCTTTTGTTTGGAACTGTTTAACCTCAAAATGCTAAAGTTGATGTTAGCTGTGCATGTGAGTTGATAGTAATAAGCAAGTTTTTATGACTGTTTTAAGATGATATTCTGTGTATATGCATAAATATGCATATGAGTGTGATGCTAATTTTCTACAGACTTGTTTCTGTTCTTAACTAGGATTTAAAATACGAATCCATTTTTTTTTATGATTGAATCTTAGTTAGAGATTAGATTGTAAACAAATTATGTTTGTGTAGCATAGATTTAGGTTTGTAAAATTTTATCTTAGTTAAATGAAATCTGTTACTTCTGAAATAATAATAACAGATAATTCTTTTCCAAAAGTAAGGATATCTAACATATTTAGTTATTAAATCAAGTCTAAAACTTGAATGCATGTTTGAAACATGAACTTAAAAACAAAATATCACATTTAAAAAAAAACTATAGAGTTAGTATTCCTGTTGTAAGCAAGATTTGGGTTTTGGATCTATCTGATCATCTCATGGGTTTTTGGAGGTTGTAATGTTGCCTAGAGGTAGTGAGTAGATGAATGAGTAGGAGAAAATTTTCTGTTGTGTTGACAGTGGTGGTTGGTGACAGCAGTGGCCAATTTCAGGTTCTAAGCCCTAGTTCTGATGGTCGTAGTTTAGGTCGTTGTTTGTTTCCTATGATGCATCGAGTGAGGTAGGGTTTTGGGAAGCTGCAGAGGGGAGGATGAGGGAGCTATGGCCGTAGTTGCATCGATCATGATGGTCGGAGTTAGGTTTTATTGTCGTTGACAGGTTTGGAGTAATGCAGTGTGAAGATTTCCAGGTTTCTGGGTTAACTTGGTTTTGATTCAAGTGGCTGTGGGGAGTTTAGTGATCGTGATCATGTTTGGGAGTTAGATTGTGACTTGGTGGAGTTGGTCAGGGTGGTTGAAGGTCGCCGAAGTGCTGGTGCACATGCACCGTGCGCAAATTTTCTGGTGAACTTTTGCTTGGTTGGTGCAGGCAAATGACTCGGGTGCTACTCGGGTGAAATAGGTTGTTGACTCGGGGATGGGGCTTTGAGAACTCGAAATTTTTTTTGAAGTCTCGGGTAGTTGTTTGGTTCAGGTTGTGAAAACCTGGAATATGCAGTTTTAAAATTTTAAGTTGGAATTCAAATTTTTGAATTAGAATTTCAATTGGGATTTTTTAAATGCAAAGCTTAAATATTAATTCAGATGAACTTTTGAATTCAAAGTTTTAAATTGAAATTTTAAGTTTTTAAGCAAGATTTACATTAAGTTTAAAATCAGGTTTAAATTACAGATTTTAGGTTACTTGAATCCAGTATAAATTTATATAGTTTTGCACATTTTAAAATGTTGATCAAATTCAATGTTTAAAATAATTTTTAAAGATGAATTTGGTTTCAGATAAATGTTTAAACTTGTAGATTTCTTTCTGTAATATTTGAAAAGTTATGGAATGTTTAACTTGAAATTTGAGAAGTTTTAAATAATCAGTTTATTTTAAATTTTGATTTCTTTAATAAACTTAAGTAAATTTGGATTTAAAATTTGCTTACATAAGTAATGAATGTTTTCACTTTCATTTTAAAGTTATAATTTATTTAAATTTTAGATAATATTTAAAGAGTTAAATATTTTGAAATCTTAAAGTTTAAAATGGAATTTAAATTTAATTTAGAGATGTATTATTTAAAATACATTTTGAATGTTAATGAAATCATTAATAATTGAATAAATTATCTTAGGATAATTAAGATAATAAAAGAACTTAATTTAGAATTTACTTAATTGATTTTAAATAATGATTTAGAATTAATTTAATTAGAAATGATTAATGATGATTAATCCAAGATAATTTTCTTAAGAAAATAATTTAAGGAAATATTATTAATTAATAATGATAATTATCTAAGGATAATTAAGTAATTAATTAATATGATTAAAATTTTGGTAATTAATTAGATTAATTAATTTAAGGTAATTAGTTTTGAATTGTTAAGTCTGATTACTTGAAGAAAGTAATTAGAGAATTAATTAATTATTGTAATCAATTTTGATAATGAGATTTGTTTAAGTTAATTAATTTAGTTTAATTAATTTAAGTAAATCATTTGATGGTTTAGTAAGTGTAATTACTTAAGGTAATTAATGGAGCAGGATTACTTAGAGAAGTGATAATTACTGGAATGTAATTAATAAAGATGATTTTAAATAAGTAATTTTGGTAAATTACTTTTGAAATTAATCAAGGGATTAATTAATGGAGATAATTAATTATGGAGATAATTAATTTGTTAATGTGTAAGTAATGGCAGTTAGCTACTGGTTTAATATTAATCAAAGGTGATTAATAATTGTTTTTTAATTTTTGATTAATTACTAAATGTAATTAATTTTAAATAAAGTTATTAATTTAAATTAGAAATCATTAATTAATATAATTGATGATGTAATTAAGGATTGTATAATTAAATAATGATTAATTATTAAGTGATTAATTAATGTAATTAATTAAGGATAAATGTAATTAATTATAGTTAATTAATGAAGTAATTAAATGTTAATTACTTATGATTAAGGTTAATTAATTTTGTAAAAATTTATTTAGAGACTAATTACTTATTGTAATTAGTAAATGATTAATCAAAGGTGTTTAATCAAGTTAAATACTCAGAGAATGATTAATTAACTAGGTTGATTTATAATTGGATATTAAGCAGGATTTATAGATGTGGTAATTAATTTAATTTATTTTAAATTAATTAGAGATAGAAGTAATTAATTTAATTCATTTTAAATTAATAATAGATGATGGTTGATAAATCTTTGATTATGGATGATATTGATTGAATGGTTGTGATCTCAGTAATGAGATGAGTTGTATCTGTATGATATGGATGTTTGGTTAAAGTTTTGTGATGGATTATCTGAGTGTGATGATTATCTGTTGATGATGTTGATACAAATTGTCTGTTTAAGATAAGGATGTGATTATCTATTATGATATGTAGTTTACCTATCTTTGTGAAATGGATAATAATGAAGTGAGTTAATTGTTTTAAAACCCTTAAGTACAACTTGGACATTAAAATGGCGTTTGGATTTCAATGAGACCGGGATCAGATTTCCATATTTGGATATCCGAAAACCACATCGATTCCAATTAAATGTTAGGTCGTTAATCCAAGTGGAGCAAGTGAAGACTCGAGGTGTAAGGGCTATACGTCAGTATAACTCTGTGGGTGATTCCGTAATGAGTTTGATGGAATAGTACTTGTAGGTTCGAGATGGTGATTTGGAGTGCAAGGGCTATGGTCGTTGACTCTGAGCGTGATTCCAAAATGAGTGCAACGAGATAGTGCCTTCGGTTTCGTTCGAACCCGGAACGAACTTGTATGGATTGAATGCTTTCAGAACATCGTCAGGTGGACTATGAGCATTCTAAGATTGATATGTTATATTAAGGGAATCGTAGCCTCAAGCCTCATCAACCGGGAATGGCTAAAACAGGGAAGGTGCAGCAAGGCTTCGTGGGTAGCCCCCACTAGAGAGCGAGATTTACCCCTGTCTAGATGTCCCTTTTTATTTCGGTTGTGTGGGGTGATTGCTAGCTAGAATCGCCGGGGTGGTCTTGTTCGGAACTGTTCAGTAAGGAATGGTTCTGGCCTTGTGTTGCAGGAGAGTGCGCGTACTCCTCGGTACGGTGATCTAGGCCACGTACTGTGACGGGCGGTACCCTAGTAGCCCTGCCATTGATGGAATCCAAAATCCAATAAGTGCCTATACGGTTTTGATTGTGCCCAACTATGTTGGAACATGAGATGTAAGCATTCCAGCTATTTCTGTATTTTATTTTGAAAACCCTAGACACTATTATAATATCACTGGATTTCCTATCAAATGTTTTGGTTAGCGTAAGGTAAAAACTTTTCCATGTTTATGTGTGGGAAGTCTTACGTGATACCTTTTGTTTCAAAGGATTTTCTAAAAGTTAAGCAATTTTAACCCCGTTTACTCACACCAGACCCCTGTTTGACCCGAGTGTTTATTTTCTGTTTTATTAAACTCTTGGGTACTCATATTACGTATGAGTAGTCAAGTGTTTTAGGATTGCTTTGACGAGTTCTGGAGGAGATAATGGAGCAGGAGGCTTCAGCGTGTAGATATATATAGTGATTCCGCTGTGTTTAAATTGTATCTGTTTTCTCTGAAATACTTGAATTGTAATTGCTAGACAGGAGTTTATAACGGTCTAGTTTGTGTTGTATTAGTGAGTAAAACTCTGATGTATATGATACTATGTAAAGTTTTATGTGATATAATATAATTTATTCGTTCCGCCGTGAGATTCTGATGTTGTCTGTTTCTTTCTTTTCTCTTTTCTATCCCTTTCTTTCTTCTTAATGATGCGTCTTTCTATGGAATGAAAGGCGGGTCGTCACACAGTGCAACAAAGTGAATAGTGCAATCAACCAAAGTGCAGTCAACAAATTCAAATACCATAACCGAAGCCAGCAAAAATTGGAACAAAGTCAAGTAGAATTCGAACAAGTCAGACCCGTGGTGACCAAGGTAAGATTGAACAAGTCAAAATCAAAGCCGTGATAATCAAGCAACAAAAATATACGAATTGAAAAAGTCATAAAACATCAACAGCATTCAATCGTAAATCGAACGGCCAAGCATATCAATTGAAGAAATCAAATAAAATATATACGAACGAGATTATAGGATTTCGAATCCTATTTAAACCCAATCATCATCGGCAATAAAAACATTCGAGTTCAAGCAAAACAGAGAAGCAATAAATCATTAAAACTGGAATCAAGTCGAGCATAAGCAAATTGGAAAAGCAAAATCACATACCATTTTAAAACATTCAAGCTCGACAATTTTAAAGAAGTCGTGAACAAATAAACTAATCAAAGAAGCCTCGAAGTAAATTAAAAGCATCATTTTTAAGCGGCGTCTTCAACAAAGCAGAACCCTTAATTTTTGAAAGAGGGAAATAGGACGAGGCAGCCATTATTTTTCAAGCAAAGGATACAGACCGATAATAAAAAAAGAGAAGAAGGATACGGGCCGATAATATAAAAATCAAAAGGGGGATTCTCTTTTATTAAATTGGGCCGGTCTTGTTTATCATGTTGGGCTGTTTTGTTTTCAATTAGGGTTTCTATTTTTATTTAGTGTTTTTAATTTGTATTTTTCTTTTAAACTTTGTAAATTATAGTCGTGTGACTAAGGGACGAACTACAGCGGTATAGTTCGAGAGTTTGCAACTCAGTGGTTGAGTTGTGGCAGGGTTTTAAGCATAGAGTTAGGTTAGTCGATAGCGGGTGTCGTGAGTTCATGTGTGTAAGCATCTGACAATTTACTTTCTAGTAGAAACCTTGGGGCAACACGTAAGCACGGTTTTGCCGTAGCTGGGTAAATCTGTGTTGTTCAATTTCTGCCTTCTACTATTATCTGTGCTGCTATTATTCTGCTATTATCAGTGCTGCAATCAATTTATATATTTCCACATTAAATTTTTATAATTAATAGTATCATCATATTCACCCCCTCTCTAGGGTGAAATCGATCCTATAAGTGGTACCAGAGCTAGGAACAAAGGCTAATTTTTGTTTTAAAAATTTGACTTTGTTAAAACAAATTTTGATTTTAAAATTTTAATTTTTAAATGGTTTTATTTAATAATGCTTCTGTTAAGGGTCGATTCAGTATTATTCCTTCTATTTTTGATGGACAGATTTTTTAAATTGGAAATTAAAAACGGAATTTTATTTAAAATATGTTAATTTTAAATGTTGGGATATTATTGAAAATGGGTGTGATATAATAGACGAGAAAAATACTTCGATTAATGCTCTTGCTATGCATATACTATATTCTCATATTAATCCACAAAATTTTAACTTTATCTCTTATTATGAAAGTGCACAAGAAATCTGTAATACTTTTGATGCAATATATGATGCAAAAGTCAACAACAATGAGAAATCCTCCATAATCGACTTGGTTAAAAAAATGCGCTTAACAGGATTGGAAAAGGGTAGCAATGGTGAAGATTCAATAGCTGATGAGATAAATGATTTTCCATTCATTTATTTAGTTCTCTTGTGCCAAAAATTAATTGAAAATAATAAAGCTCTTGAGATGAAACATAATAAGTTGAAAAGGGTACAAGCTAAACTGCATCAGAAAAATAATGATTTGGAAAATGAACATAAAAATATCAAGACAAATGAAAATTCTAATTGCAAAAGGTGTTTGAACTATGAAAAAGAATTTGCCTATTTTCATGAAAAAATTCAAAAGTTAGAAAATGAAATTTTAATACGGGAGAAAAATAACCGAGTTGATTTGTAAAAATAATATTTTGCAAAAGGAGTTAGATAGCTTTAAGAAGTCGAAATTTTCTAAATGTGCGATTTTTTAAAAGAAATTAAATGAGGTCAACAAAAATTTCAAAACCCTTGAAAAAGAAAACGTGATTATGAGAAATTCAGAAATTATTAGATTAAATCATGAGTTTGAAAATGAGATAGAAAAATTCCAGGATTTTGAAAAAATTAAATATAAAAAGCTCCAACTCTTTGAAACTGAGATGCTCGAAATTGAGACTAAAATTAGAGAGCTTAAAAATGAAAATGACCATAAAACAAAGAATTCTGAAATGAGAGATAGTACCATTAGTTGTTGTTCGAAGCCAACAAACGAAAATAAACTTTTAAAATTCAAAGTTAATAAACTTGAGTTGATTACTCGAAACTTTTTCCTAGATAAAAATCATTTAATATCTCCTAGAAAATAAACTCTCTCTGAATAAAAGGAAAGGACTTGGATTTGAAAAAGTGTTAAAATATGAACGAACAACTAATGACACTGTCAATGGGAAATATGTGATACCCAAATGTGTAGAGTGTGGAAATATTGGACATAGCTAGAATATTTGTCGAAATATATACAAACACTAAACCGTTAAACAAATATGGATTCCAAAAGTTACGAATATAAATGATTTGAAATTTAAACAGATTTGGATTCCCAAGGGTACAAATGTAAATAATGACAGTTTGTTATATAGACAAATTTGGGTACCAAAAAGTATAATAGATAATAATAGTGGTCTTACAACCTTAGTTAGACCACCCACCTTCTCAAAAATTTAGACACACAAGTGGACTAAGGAACAACTTTGATAGAGATAGATTTCGAGTTGTTCTAAGTGATTGATAAATTAAAATTTTAAATGTTTCTTGGCCTATAAAGTTTAGATGGAGATCATCACATTTTTGGATATCACGACATCAAAGGAAAGTGAGGTATGATCTCTCAACTCAATTTTTTTCACGTATTGTTAATTATGTTTTGATCGACATTGTTGAAGTATTTTTGCTATATCTTGAATATCTCGACTTTGATTTATTCTTGAAGTTCTAGAAAGCTAACCGGTAATGCTATAACTTTCTACTTTTTTAGTGATTCACTTTGGAATGACAAGAAAAACTACTTTGACGAATTTTTCTGAATGTGTGCGTTTTGCTCAATTTAGATTACTTTACTTATGCTTGATATAACTAGACATGCTAAAAGTTTAAGAGTTAAGGAGTACATGTTTTTCTTATGTACCACTATATATCACAATGAATATTTCAATTACAAGTGGTATCTTATATCATTTCATGTTGAAATCATTTTTGCAATTATTATTTATATTGATTTTCAAATTGAAGTCATTTTCGCGAAACCACCTTACAGAAAATTGATTTTCACTTATTTTGAGTTAAAGTGGAATCCATATGCAAGTAACACTGGTAGTCTAGTTGATAGAAAAAGTATTAGTGGAATGAGTTTTATGTTGGGATATTAATCACATTGTCAAAAAATATATCTGCATATTTTTTTTCAAATGATTTTCAATTAGTAGACATTTTCTTTTATAAAATCCCTTTCAGAATTTTTTTGACCTTGTTTCAGATTAGTCATTTTAGAAAATTTGATTTTATAATTATTTTTGGATTTGATCTAAATGACTACTTTAACTAATCTGACTCCCTACTGATTATCGAAAAGATAAATAGTGATTGAAAGAGTGATGAGTGTTGATATTAATCATTGAGACCATATATTTAGTAAATTTCTTTAGAAATTTAAATAAGATTTATAATAACTTTTGATGGGTAAAAATTCCATGACCATCCCTATTTCTATCATATTTCTAACGACCATCACTCATCAAAATCTAATGTAGTATGTCAATATGTGGTATTATAAATGGGAAATTAGTTGTTTTCATTTTATTTTTAGCAATAAAAATATCCAAACTATTCGTCCTCATTTAAAAGTCCTCACGATTATGCATGGGTGAATCACTTGGAATTTTTGATTATGTGCTTTCATGCTCATTTAAAAGTCCTCACGATTATGCATGTATGGAACACATATCAAAATTGATTATTAAATAAACAAGTTGACTCTAATCCCATTTAAAATTCCTCGTGGTTATGCGTGGTTAGAAGATGCTTAAAATTCGTTTTTTATAAAAATTAGCAATACTACTAATCTCATTCAAAAGTCCTAACCGTTATGCATGGTTAGTAGATATTCAAATTCGTGATGTAAATATACCACAAATTGACACAACTGTATGGTTTTATATACCAAAATCACTCCTATCTCTCTAAAGTGGAATATGCACCTAACATAGTATTTATGATTTTTGTTTGATTTTTTATTGAAATTTAATATTTATACTCGATTGAGTTTTAATGTTGTGTTAATGTCTATCACTTTGTCTCTATTTTTCTAATACTATTACTCTTTTGCTGATAACAAAAGAGGGAGAGAAAAGTTAAGATTTTGGCAAATAAAGATCAAATATTTGCATCTAGGTTCATTTGCACATTCTTATTTATTTTCATGCGTATATGAAGGGGGGGCATTGTTGTAGAGAAGGGAGCATTCAACTAGGAGGAGCGAATAGATTTCATCTATACCCAATTACATTTAATAAATTCAAAATCTTAAATATATGTTTGTTATCATCAAAAGGGGGAGATTGTTGAATAAGCAAGTATATGATTTTTGTTTGATGATAATAAACATATATATATATATATATATATATATTAATTTAAATGCGTTTGTTAATGTACTATTTTATTTTTCACATAAGTAAATAAATATTTGCTGGATAAAATAAATAACACGGAATTTTAATTCAAACAAATATTTTATTACATTTTTGAACAGTACAAATTTGAGTTCTCACTATATATACACAATTTCAATTACAATAAAATTTGGTTACGTCACAATTTTCCATTTACAATGTCCACCTCACTACATTTCAGTCATTCACTCGTATTTATCTTCAACTCTATTCC
Source organism: Allium cepa (assembly GCA_030765085.1). Classification (NCBI taxonomy): domain Eukaryota; kingdom Viridiplantae; phylum Streptophyta; class Magnoliopsida; order Asparagales; family Amaryllidaceae; genus Allium; species Allium cepa. Next base: position 861,507,251 of record CM060940.1, read on the forward strand.
AGATTGAATCCAGCATCTGAGTTATCTACAAAATACACACTGACGTAGTAAATTTGAAAAGAAATATTTTTTGCAGTGTAAAATAAAATGTATATTTTGAAAATATTATTTGCCTCAGTTATTTGGGTAGTTCGTCATTACATTTATTTTTGAGTTCATCCACACGAACAACTTGCGACATGCACAATGTATCACTGTACATGCTATAAAGCAGTGCACACCGATATACACTTGACAAAACTGCAGGGACAGGTGAGCACATGGTCAAACCCTAGCCATAAGCTGGATTCAACACAGGTGCAATCCAAATGCACAAGTTCAATAAAATGGTCAGGAGCAATCCAGACATTGATGTACACATGAAGAAAAATTCCAAAATCACAACGAATCGGTACAAAAAGAGATGGCTACAGTAACAAGCACACATTCCTGACTCAAATGTATATAATCAAGCATGGTGAATGCAACACTTCTTGTAACGACCCGCCTTTTTGGACAGTTTAACCGACGATCAAATACACATGTTGATTCCAAACCATTCAAAAGGGCAGATGGTTATTGGGGTAAATAAGAAAAGAAAAGAAAGAGAAATAAAGGAAATGAAACAACACAGAATCTAGCAGCGGAACGATAAAATATAATAGTCAAATAAACAGTTCATGAAGCTGTTTACTATACTTTGACAATTATTTATACAACATTTATCAGAGTTATACATATACAACAGAACAATTAAAATAATGCAGCAGATAGCATGATGCAAGGGTAATAATAGTAATAGTATACCAAATCTTCGTCTTCATCCTCCAGAATAGATCTTCAAAAATCTGAAAAACTCAGGACTGAGCCGAGCGTAATGAAAAGACAAAACACTCGAGTCAGGACTAAAATATCCTTATGAAAGTTAAATCAATCGTAAATAAATATGAGTGCAACGGCATCAGAGATGTTTAAGGGGTTTGACATCTCATGTCCAGTGTCAACGTGCGTGCAATAACTCAAAAGATGTTATGGGATTTTCCATCTCTCAAGGATCCGTGAAACTATCTACTATGTAGTAATATACGCTAAGTAGATAATGCCTATCAGTAATATAAAGTATCAAAATAGCGTTAAGGCGTTACCATAATCCCCCTTAACACATTTTATATTCCCAAAAGCATATACAAGACCGTAGTTTCCCCAAAACCGGAAGTCACCAGAGGGCAATCCATATACTCAAGGTACAAATCAAAACGTAGTGGTCGCGAATAGGATAATCAGTATAACAAGGTACATGAGGCGATACCAACTAGGATACTAGTAGTTGCGTGATCTGGACTGATGTTGAGCATAGCCAGCAGCTACCCCAACACCGTGAAACAACACTCCCAAATCAAGGGGTGCACCCAAATCGCATCACAAATGTAATAGATATGGTATCGAAGAAGTGTGTCCGCTAGAGGTGGTGAACCTCAATGGCCCGACGCGGCTCCTGTTTTAGTCATGTCAGGGGTCATCCAATATCGTTCTCTTTCTTCAGTCAACGCGCTCACCAAACCATCCACTTCATTCTGGATCAACACTCCGCGTATAATAGTTATTAAAGTGGTGTTCGGTATCGACAGAGAGTATGTTCATATCCGATCCCGGTCTCTTTAATAACTACGTATTATTACACCGTTGGCACTTTTACATTTCAAATCGATTCATAATTGATATCAAACTATCATATTCGTTTCAAAAATCAAATCCATTTCAAATATCACCGTATCTATCAAAATGTCAGATTCCGTTTCAAAAATCAATTTTCGCATCAATATCTCATTTCGATTTCAAAATCATTTCGAATTTCAATTTAGGTTGCAACTTCACTTAACTCAATTCGTATTTTAAATTCAAGATTCAAATATAAACATTCCACTTTATTGACCATCTTAGAATTTTAGAAAATAGTTTTAAGTAGTTTAAAAGTAGTTTTACATAATTAAAATAGTTAAAAATACTTAAAATCTTAAAATGGATTTGAAATAGATAAATTAGTTTAAAGTAATTTAAATTGGGTTAAGTAGATTTAAAATAGACTAAAATAGTTTAAGTATTCAAAATAGTTTATATAACCGAGTAATTTGTAAAACAAAATAAAATAGCTTCAAAACCAATCCATTTCAATTATATCTTCCCAATTCAAATCAATTTCAATTTCCGTTCTACCGATTTCAATTTCGATTTCAATTCAATTCAACGTCAACTTTGACTTCAAATTTATTCAATTTTATATTCACTTTCAATTAGTTCAATTTCAATTTATATCGATTTTTAGCTTGATTTTTCAAAATATCAATTTATAACACTTAACAAAATTATCCTTCAATATTCAAATTTAAATCCCAATTACAAATATGATTCAATTTCAAGCTCAATTCAAAATATCATTTTTGTCACTTTTACTTAGTAATATTCAAAACTCAAATTTAATGTTCAATCTTTAAAACAAATAAATTTCCAAAATTCAATCATATCCAAATTTTAAATCTCAAAGTCTCCACTTAAATTTATTCAACCATTTCTTTTAACCAAAATTTTATTTCAACATTCCAAACTCAATTTTTTTCGATAAATTCGATTTCTATAAATTGATTTCTATTTATCACATTTAAATCAAAACATTTAAATAAATTTCAAATCGACGATCTTAAAATTTATTAATTTAGCCAATCCGGTGTCCGTATATAATTTTCTATCCTATGGCCAAGTGATTAGTTATTTCAATTAAATGTCAGGGATGAATATATACCACTTAAGTCAAAGCACAGTGTCATATGTATGCATAACAGTATATATATATATATATATATATATATATAAGCAAATAAACATCCAAACATTTAACTATCAACCAATAACATCCATCGACATACATCATCCAATAAACAATACAATTCATAGCAATTTCATAGTTATCAATGTCCGGTAATTTAATCGCAATTCAATTTCAATTTCAATTTAAATTTAACTGTCAATTTAATTTCAACGATTAATTCAAATGACAATCTATACGACAATTAAATTTTATCAAACAACGACAAATAAAAACATAACACTTCATAATGTCAATTTAACTAGCATAAAGATATTTAGTACGTTGTGAGCGTTATAAAACACTCACCTTGATTTCAATGCAGTTCCAGCGCTTTATTTCGAATAAAATTAAACGAGCATTTAATTTTACCCGAAATTTTCACTAGCTCCAAACGATTCCAATCCAATTCCATATCGTAGTGCTCGTCAAAACGAAGACAACGCAACTTGTTTCGTAATTTTTCGACCTCGTATGAAATAGTTACAGAGTTTTAAACATTATACGATTAAATATATCTATAATAATTTACATTTCATTTTTATTTTAATCAACCTTTAATCTCGGCCGCTCGTTTCTGAAGCCCTAGATCTGGGCCGTAACCCTTCTCCTTCGTTCCTTTCCTCCAGGTTGCGCACGAACAACAACCCAAAGCCGTTCGATTTTGCTTGATGCCGCACCACCCTAACGTCGACGAAACCCCATCATACTACCGCCATACGAAGCGCCATCACCAGAGCCACCCACGGCCGCAACCCCTTGAAGTCCGGTCGCCTCCTCCGCCTTGAAAACGCATGCGAATGGCGCGCGTTCAAATGGAAAGTGCCATCAATCCACCGCATTAATTTTGATCATAACCGTTGGATAGGTAGTTCTCGATGTTGTCTACAACTTTCATGTTGAAAGTTTCTTGAATTGATTGGTAGATTTGAAGAAAATTGGAGGAGAAGAGAACGAATTCGTGGCCATTGAATTTTGGCCGGCGGCTAGGGTTTTATTTTTATTTTCTGTTGAAAATTGTGAACAAGGGGGCTATTTGTAGGAAATGACGAACTCTATTCATTCTGGTTTTTCGAACTCCGATTTACGCGCGGTGACCGGCGTTTCTAGGGTTTACCCCGCGTTCCGGACACAATGGAATAGGTTTCGGAAGCTAATTCGATCATGTATGCGAGTTACGGCAATAAACGATCAAATTTAAATTAAACCGATTAAACGAATTTCTAGGCATTTTGGCTCGCCCCGGACAAACGATAAATCCCATTGACACGAAATTTGAAACCTTACAATAATATCACATTACGGATCCGATGAAATTGGTTTTGTCGAAATCTGAGACAGTTTGAAAATTGGCTATTTTAACTCGTCAATTAAATATTAAAATAATCAATTTTCACAAATTTACTTTTAATTCAATTTTAAAAGTTCTACAACATCATTCTAACTTTAATAAGATAAAATAAAATTTTACAAATCATATTAAACCCGTTATTCAATTATCCAATAATTTTCAATTTTAAAATCTTATTAACTCTATTATAATCCCAATATAACTTACATTCACTTTGGAAACCAATTTGAATCATATTAAATCAAATTTCAATTATTCACTCTATTTCCATATATTAAATTTCAATATCAAATTAATCATATCAAATTCGGAATTTAATTATTCAAATATTTGTAATATTAAATTTAACAAAATTTGATTATCCTTAAATCACTATCTTTTGAAATATTTAAACGAACTTATAAAATTTAACCTTTAAAACTAATTCACATCTTAGAACCCTATTTTCATTTTACAGTTATTCAATTATTCAATAAGTTTTAAATATTTAATTTAAACAATTTACCTGTTCAATATTCAATATTTGACGGATTTCAATATTGGATTTTTTTAAATAAAAATTTCGTTATCAGTCGATTTACTATATTACATCAAATGAATTCCACATTATGTTTAACTACAGGTAGAGATAATGCACTCAACTAATATATAAACTTTCATTTCAATTGCAATTGGTTCACAAATTCAATTCGACTAACTAAATGAATAGCTAACTTAAATAATTATCGTCGTTAACTTTTAATTACTTATAAGTTTATTATTTTCAAACAAGTGTCACAATTACTTATACAATAGAAATTCATTCAATTACCTTTGACTACATATTATTTCAATTGATTTGGGATTTCATTCAATTCATAAATAATTAGCTTAGATAAAATTTTGTTGCATTTCATTCTAGTTATTATTATTCCAAACGACTTACAATTTTTTCCTAACACTAAAATCACGAAATCTTATTAAATTAGCTATTTTAATTATCGGAAATTTACGGGTCGTTACACTCTCCCCCACTCAAAACTTTTCGTCCCCGAAAAGGAAAAAGAAGGGAAAAGGAACTAAGTATAGAATTCAACATTAGCTATATTTTATTCAAAGTTATCAACTTATAAAACAATGAAATTCCATTTATAAAGTCTTTACTACACTTTCACTAAGTTATTCCAAACGGTTTTCTAACTTTAAAAGTTAGTTATCAAAACAAGTTATAAAAATTTTAAAACTTGAAAAATTTTCTAACACCCGGATTTTACGGAAAATTTCGGCAGAGTCTCCTTTGCGCGGCTCGATCGGTACAATTACAAAACGCCTCTACGGGCCCCAAACCAACAAAAGAAAATCAAAAGCCAAGTGGCTCATCAAAAATCACTAAATCCAATGACAAAAAAATAAACATGTACCTTATATTTTATTAGCGAGCATATACGACTAATATAGCGCGAAAGCGAGCTCCAAATGCGAAGCAAGCGCAATCCGCACCTACTAAACACTCAACAAACAATGAGAATCATGCATATATGAAAATAGTATCAATATATATCATATAGCAACACGACAACTACATGTGCCAACATAGAAAATGCAACAAAACAATAAATGCAACCATCAATCAAGTATTATCCAACAAATCCATAACCAATCAATATAAATTCACTTCTCTTTAATATTTATTGACTTGGATTTCAATTTTTATCATAGTTGATTCATTAACGTTGGATTTTACTAACATTCATTCTTAATTCAATTAGTTAACATTCACTAATTTATATTTTAATTAGTTCACTTCCAATTTGAATCAAATTTAAATTCTATTTAAATTCATTTAACTTCCAATTTGATTTCAATGATTTATAGCTTTCAATTTCAATAACACTTAATGAATTACATACAAACAACTAACAATCATATAACAACCAAATCCTACCCAACATAACCAAATTATTAATTTTACATTCAATTTGGTTTTTCTCTTTCAATTCTAATTTATTCTTAGCCGTACCAAATTCTTTTGTTTGCATTTACTTCATATTCAGTTTCAGTTAATAACAAATTTATTTGCTGAACATTTTACTAATCTTCACTTTAATTTATAGTCATTCCATAAAAGTCTAACTTCTTATATATGGCTTTCTTAGTTTGTAGTTATCTCAAAAGTTACAAATTTATCTTCTCATATTTGGCATTTTAAATTTCCAATATTAACTTTTAATTAAGTCCGTAAGCCGTACATATATCATCCGTAAGCAATATCAATCTAATCGCTTATTCGGTCACACAATTTCACTTCCAACTAGTATCGTTCACCCGACTCTCTAGTGCGGACTCAGATTTGGTTCCTTGATTGGAAACTGTTACTCTCCTTGCATAGCTATATACTATGATAAAGAATTCTAGAATCAAACCAAAGATCCATATCCAGGGTTCGCCGTCGAAAATCGAGTGAAAAATCCTAACTTGGATCGATATAAATCATTTCGAAATTTTGTGCTCGAATTTGGATCAAATCGTTATGCGAATAAAATAAGATACGTATAATCTCACGTATTACTTTCCAATGGATTTCTATCCAATTTATCTATACTAAATTTTTTTATCGATTTCTTTTTTTTCCACTTAATTACTCACAATCCATTATTCAGTTAGTATATTCATTTCTTTACATAGCATATTCTTTAACATGATCTTTTCTCAAACTTCATATCATAGGATTTGCTTACTCAAGTTCATTTTAAACATTCTATATCATTTAATTAAACTCAATTTCTTTTCCCAATTGATTCTTAGCTATGAGGAATTCCTTTGTTTTCATTTATTGCATTTTCATAATTTCAGTTAAAAACAAATTCATTTGTGGAACATTTTATTAACCGACACTTTAGTTTATTAATCATCCTATAAAAGTCTAACCTCTCATAAATGATTTTTCTTAGTTTACGGTTATCTTAAAGGTTACAAATTCAGAAATTTCCTACGCAATTTATATTTATTTTCTATAACCAATTTACAAACGATATTATACAATTTATTTGTCTTCTTCTTAAGTTCACTTACTTGTATACTTCAATTATTTTCAGGTTCTGTTTATTTGTACAACATCTCATTACATATCCAAAACATCATTTTAACTTTTAACATTTGGTAAGTCTTGTTATATGTTATCAGAATGCAATTTTGGTATTATACAAATTTATAGAATTTCATTTTACTTAATTAGATTGTTCACAAATTTAATTTGTTTAAATCCTCTTTACCTTTCAACTTTAAATGTTTCCCAAACAATAGCTTAGATATCCTAATCCTCTTATTTTATAAATTTTGGTTATTCACATTTCATTCAAATAATTTGAAAATTTCTAATTAACATAACTTAGAATTTTAATGCCCGGTTCTTTCCAAATCGTTTGAAATAAACATATATACTTATAACCTTTTAAATATATCAAATCATACCTTTGGGGTTTAAACCAAAATCCATTTACCCAAAATAATTTCGAACAAAAGCAAAGCTTCTTTGAAGTCTCCCTCACTTTGAGACTCGAAAATGAACGTCGATGATGCTGCGCAGTCATCACCGAAATTATTTTCCAACGACATAAGAGAGGAGTACTTAATTCATTCCTTCTTAAAATCATTTCAAAATATTTCCTATAAATATTTTCCAGCTAATATCACAATATATATTCTTTAAAACTTTGAGACTATTTTTCAAAATCTCCGGGTCTTAAATTCAATATTTTCCAGTTTAAATCTATTTTAAGTCACCTTTATAAAACATTCTTATAGGATTTTCTTTCTTAAAACATTCCAGAAGTTGTTTTATTACTGTTCATTTTGTAATTCATCTTATTTATTAAATTACAATATCCAATTTATGATAACCACCAATAACCACCAATATTATCATTCCTAACTACCAGGTAAGCTAGACAAGTCACAATAAATTTTGAAAATAAATTCTTTATACACAAAATATAATTAGGGCAAAATTATTTCATTTACCCAATTTCGAAACAATACTATGTCAAATTGTTCTGTTTAAGTGTTTAGAGATCCCTATCAATGACGTTAATTATTCGTATTGACCAGAATCCATAAGCCACTCAACAAATCAACCGACACAATATAAAACATTTTATATCACTAACAAATACGCTCTCTCATATGTATACTCTCAGCGACTCATCATAGGGTATTACTACCCTATTTATAAAGAGTCAGACCCCACAGAGCTAAGGTTATCGCTAAACCAAAGCTCTGATACCAACTGTAACGACTCGCCTTTTTGGACAGTTTAACTGACGATCAAATACACATGTCGATTCCAAACCATTCAAAAGGGCAGATGGTTATTGGGGTAAATAAGAAAAGAAAAGAAAGAGAAATAAAGGAAATGAAACAACACAGAATCTCACAGCGGAACGATAAAATATAATAGTCAAATAAACAGTTCATGAAGCTGTTTACTATACTTTGACAATTATTTATACAACATTTATCAGAGTTATATATATACAACAGAACAATTAAAATAATGCAGCAGATAGCATGATGCAAGGGTAATAATAGTAATAGTATACCAAATCTTCGTCTTCATCCTCCAGAATAGATCTTCAAAAATCTAAAAAACTCAGGACTGAGCCGAGCGTAATGAAAAGACAAAACACTCGAGTCAGGACTAAAATATCCTTATGAAAGTTAAATCAATCGTAAATAAATATGAGTGTAACGGCGTCAGATATGTTTACGGGGTTTGACATCTCATGTCCAGTGTCAACGTGCGTGCAATAACTCAAAAGATATTACGGGATTTTCCATCTCTCAAGGATCCATGAAACTATCTACTATGTAGTATATACGCTAAGTAGATAATGCCTATCAGTAATATAAAGTATCAAAATAGCGTTAAGGCGTTACCATAATCCCCCTTAACACATTTTATATTCCCAAAAGCATATACAAGACCGTAGTTTCCCCAAAACCGGAAGTCACCAGAGGGCAATCCATATACTCAAGGTACAAATCAAAACGTAGTGGTCGCGAATAGGATAATCAGTATAACAAGGTACATGAGGCGATACCAACTAGGATACTAGTAGTTGCGTGATCTGGACTGATGTTGAGCATAGCCAGCAGCTACCCCAACACCGTGAAACAACACTCCCAAATCAAGGGGTGCACCCAAATCGCATCACAAATGTAATAGATATGGTATCGAAGAAGTGTGTCCGCTAGAGGTGGTGAACCTCAATGGCCCGACGCGGCTCCTGTTTTAGTCATGTCAGGGGTCATCCAATATCGTTCTCTTTCTTCAGTCAACGCGCTCACCAAACCATCCACTTCATTCTGGATCAACACTCCGCGTATAATAGTTATTAAAGTGGTGTTCGGTATCGACAGAGAGTATGTCCATATCCGATCCCGGTCTCTTTAATAACTACGTATTATTACACTGTTGGCTCTTTTACATTTCAAATCGATTCATAATTGATATCAAACTATCATATTCGTTTCAAAAATCAAATCCATTTCAAATATCACCGTATCTACCAAAATGTCAGATTTCGTTTCAAAAATCAATTTTCGCATCAATATCTCATTTCGATTTCAAAATCATTTCGAATTTCAATTTAGGTTGCAACTTCACTTAACTCAATTCGTATTTTAAATTCAAGATTCAAATATAAACATTCCACTTTATTGACCAGCTTAGAATTTTAGAAAATAGTTTTAAGTAGTTTAAAAGTAGTTTTACATAATTAAAATAGTTAAAAATACTTAAAATCTTAAAATGGATTTGAAATAGATAAATTAGTTTAAAGTAATTTAAATTGGGTTAAGTAGATTTAAAATAGATTAAAATAGTTTAAGTATTCAAAATAGTTTATATAACCGAGTAATTTGTAAAACAAAATAAAATAGCTTCAAAACCAATCCATTTCAATTATATCTTCCCAATTCAAATCAATTTCAATTTTCGTTCTATCGATTTCAATTTCGATTTCAATTCAATTCAACGTCAACTTTGACTTCAAATTTATTCAATTTTATATTCACTTTCAATTAGTTCAATTTCAATTTATATCGATTTTTAGCTTGATTTTTCAAAATATCAATTTATAACACTTAACAAAATTATCCTTCAATATTCAAATTTAAATCCCAATTACAAATATGATTCAATTTCAAGTTCAATTCAAAATATCATTTTTGTCACTTTTACTTAGTAATATTCAAAACTCAAATTTAATGTTCAATCTTTAAAACAAATAAATTTCCAAAATTCAATCATATCCAAATTTTAAATCTCAAAGTCTCCACTTAAATTTATTCAACCATTTCTTTTAACCAAAATTTTATTTCAACATTCCAAACTCAATTTTTTTCGATAAATTCAATTTCTATAAATTGATTTCTATTTATCACTTTTAAATCAAAACATTTAAATAAATTTCAAATCGACGATCTTAAAATTTATTAATTTAGCCAATCCGGTGTCCGTATATAATTTTCTATCCTATGGCCAAGTGATTAGTTATTTCAATTAAATGTCAGGGATGAATATATATCACTTAAATCAAAGCACAGTGTCATATGTATGCATAACAATATATATATATATATATAAGCAAATAAACATCCAAACATTTAACTATCAACCAACAACATCCATCGACATACATCATCCAATAAACAATACAATTCATAGCAATTTCATGGTTATCAACGTCAGGTAATTTAATCGCAATCCAATTTCAATTTCAATTTAAATTTAACTGTCAATTTAATTTCAACGATTAATTCAAATGACAATCTATAAGACAATTAAATTTTATCAAACAACGACAAATAAAAACATAACACTTCATAATGTCAATTTAACTAGCATAAAGATATTTAGTACGTTATGAGCGGTATAAAACACTCATCTTGATTTCAATGCAGTTCCAGCGCTTTATTTCGAATAAAATTAAACGAGCGTTTAATTTTACCCGAAATTTTCACTAGCTCCAAACGATTCCAATCCAATTCCATATCGTAGTGCTCGTCAAAACGAAGACAACGCAACTTGTTTCGTAATTTTTCGACCTCGTATGAAATAGTTACAGAGTTTTAAACATTATACGATTAAATATATCTATAATAATTTACATTTCATTTTTATTTTAATCAACCTTTAATCTCGTCCGCTCGTTTCTGAAGCCCTAGATCTGGGCCGTAACCCTTCTCCTTCGTTCCTTTCCTCCAGGTTGCGCACGAACAACAACCCAAAGCCGTTCGATTTTGCTTGATGCCGCACCACCCTAACGTCGACGAAACCCCATCATACTACCGCCATACGAAGCGCCATCACCAGAGCCACCCACGGCTGCAACCCCTTGAAGTCCGGTCGCCTCCTCCGCCTGGAAAATGCGTGCGAATGGCGTGCGTTCAAATGGAAAGTGCCATCAATCCACCGCATTAATTTTGATCATAACCGTTGGATAGGTAGTTCTCGATGTTGTCTACAACTTTCATGTTGAAAGTTTCTTGAATTGATTGGTAGATTTAAAGTAAATTGGAGGAGAAGAAAACGAATTCGTGGCCATTGAATTTAGGCCGGCGGCTAGGGTTTTATTTTTATTTTCTGTTGAAAATTGTGAACAAGGGGGCTATTTATAGGAAACGACGAACTCTATACATTCTAGATTTTCGAACTCCGATTTACGCACGGTGACCGGCGTTTCTAGGGTTTACCCCGCGTTCCGGACACAATGGAATAGGTTTCGGAAGCTAATTCGATCATCTATGCGAGTTACGGCAATAAACGATCAAATTTAAATTAAACCGATCAAACGAATTTCTAGGCGTTTTGGCTCGCCCCGGACAAACGATAAATCCGATTGACACGAAATTTGAAACATTACAATAATATCACATTACGTATCCGATGAAACTAGTTTCGTCAAAATCCGAGACAGTTTGAAAAATGGCTATTTTAACTCGTCAATTAAATATTAAAATAATCAATTTTCACAAATTTACTTTTAATTCAATTTTAAAAGTTCTACAACATCATTCTAACTTTAATAAGATAAAATAAAATTTTACAAATCATATTAAACCCGTTATTCAATTATCCAATAATTTCCAATTTTAAAATCTTATTAACTCTATTATAATCCCAATATAACTTACATTCACTTTGAAAACCAATTTGAATCATATTAAATCAAATTTCAATTATTCACTCTATTTCCATATATTAAATTTCAATATCAAATTAATCATATCAAATTCGGAATTAAATTATTCAAATATTTGTAATATTAAGTTTAACAAAATTTGATTATCCTTAAATCACTATCTTTTGAAATATTCAAACGAACTTATAAAATTTAACCTTTAAAACTAATTCACATCTTAGAACCCTATTTTCATTTTACAGTTATTCAATTATTCAATAAGTTTTAAATATTTAATTTAAACAATTTACCTGTTCAATATTCAATATTTGACGGATTTCAATATTGGATTTTTTTAAATAAAAATTTCGTTATCAGTCGATTTACTATATTACATCAAATGAATTCCACATTATATTTAACTATATGTAGAGATAATGCACTCAACTAATATATAAACTTTCATTTCAATTGCAATTGGTTCACAAATTCAATTCGACTAACTAAATGAATAGGTAACTTAAATAACCGTTAACTTTTAATTACTTATAAGTTTATTATTTTCAAACAAGTGTCACAATTACTTATACAATAGAAATTCATTCAATTACCTTTGACTACATATTATTTCAGTTGATTTGGGATTTCATTCAATTCATAAATAATTAGCTTAGATAAAAAAAATTTGCATTTCATTCTAGTTATTATTATTCCAAACGACTTACAATTTTTTCCTAACACTAAAATCACGAAATCTTATTAAATTAGCTATTTTAATTATCGAAAATTTACGGGTCGTTACACTTCTACAAGGCACAATACAAAGAGCATGTAGCTTTATGAATCCAACATACTCATATGACATGAAAATAGACAATACAAACTCAAGTGAGCACAAGCAAGCTACAAAAGGTACTAGGACCGGTGAACCAGATTACAAAACCACCAGTGAAACAAAAATCCAGAGAAAACAATGAGGCAAGCTATAGAGTACAAGTGCAAAGCACAAACGTAACCAGAGCACTTGAAGTTCAGTGACAACCAAACATGAATGAAGACTGCAATATGTTCATGAACCCAGTAAAACTGTTTCGAGCAAGGGAGCAATTTTAAAAAGCATGAAGATATACAACATAGAAGAATGCATCTAAATGATGTATATATGAAGTCTCAAATTAACATAAGTTCAACATGCTCAAATATACAAAATGGTCAGGCCATCAAATGAACAGACCAGGGCAGTGAATAATACCAAAATGAATGGAGCTTGCATATACATCAACATCACCAAGTGAACATGTTCAAAAGAACATGAATATGTAGAGAGTACGTCATGCCAGTGGGACAACAAATCAAAAGGAACTAGAGACCATAAAAAATACAACATAGCAGAGAAATGGCATGTATGAACACTCAAATGAACTAAAATTCCAAAGGCAACAACAACTTAACCAAACTCAAAGAAAATCCAGATCGAAGATCACATGAATATGAATGCAGTGCAACATGATGACACAACATCCAGACTCAAAGCAATATGAGTACTAGACTTCAAATGCACAACTAGGAAGTCTATCCCAAAGCAAATCAAGAACTAGTGAAGACCCACTTGAAAAACATCAAACGTACAACTGTACTCAGACTCAAGGAAATATGCAACAACAAAATCCAATTAGGAGCAACACTGTATACATATGGACATGAAAAACTATCAATACATGACCGGTTGTAGTAACAAAGTCAAGATTCGAAAGAAAATGAAAGAACAACAGTTTCAGATAAAGGTATGGTTAAGTAGCAATTTCAAACAATCGGTGCAACAAAGTGGACAGTGCAATCAACCAAAGTGCAGTCAGCAAATTCAAATACCATAATCGAAGCCAGCAAAAACTGGAACAAAGTCAAGTAGAATTCGAACAAGTCAGACCCGTGGTGACCAAGGCAAGATCGAACAAGTCAAATCAAAGCCGTGATAATCAAGGAACGAAAATATTACGAATTGAAAAAGTTAGAAAATATCCCCAACATTCAATCGTAAATCGAACGGCCAAGCATATCAATTGAGGAAATCAAATAAAATATATACGAACAAGATTATAGGATTTCGAATCCTATTTAAACCCAATCATCATGGGCAATAAAAATCATTCGAGTTCAAGAAAAACATAGAAGCAATAAACCATTAAAACTCGAATCAAGTCGAGCATAAGCAAATTGGAAAAGCAAAATCACATACCATTTTAAAACATTCAAGCTTGACAATTTTGAAGAAGCCATGAACAAATCAACTAATCAAGGAAGCCTCAAAGTAAATTAAAAGCATAATTTTTAAGTGGCGTCTTTAATAAAGCAGAAGCCCTAATTTTTGAAAGAGGGAAACAGGACGAGGCTGCCATTATTTTTCAAGCAAAGGATACAGGCCGATAATAAAAAAGAGAAGAAGGATAAGGCCGATAATATAAAAATCAAAAAGGGGATTCTATTTTATTAAATTTGGGCCGGTCTTGGTTATCATGTTGAGCTGTTTTATTTTCAATTTAGGATTTCTATTTTTATCTAGTGTTTTTACTTTGTATTTTTCTTTTAAACATTTGTAAAATCTAGTCATGTGATTAGAGGACGAACTACGGTGGTATAGTTCGAGAATTCGCAACTCAGTGGCTGAGTTGTGGCAAGGTTTTAAGCGTAGAGTTAGGTTAGTCGATAGTGGGTGTCGTGGGTTTACGTGTGTAAGGGTCTGACTACTTAGTTTCTAGTAGAAACCTTAGAGGCAACATGTAAGTAGGGTTTTGCCGAAGCTGGGTAAATCTATGTTGTTATATTTCTGCTTTCTACTATTATCAGTGCTGCTATTATTCTGCTATTATCAGTGCTGCAATTATTTTATATATTTCCGCATTAAAGTTTTATAGTTAATAGTATCACCGTATTCACTCCGCCTCTAGGGTGAAATCGATCCTACAGTAGCCGCTCCAGTTTTTCTTGTTCCGGTTATTGTTATGTTAGCCGAGGAGCCTGTTTCAGTTTCTACGCCTTTTTATTGGGACGCGCAGGAAAAGGCTTGGATCCATATTAAAACTGCATGACATATAACCCTATCGACGATTACTTTTTTCTTTTATGTCAGATGACGAGTTGGACCTCAAACGTCTGTATTATTGTATTTCAAGAGATTTGTTGGTTCTTGCTATGAAAGGTCAGCTTGCGAAAAGGAATGAAGTTTTGCTAGCTGATGCTACATGGGATAGGTCATTCATTTTCTCTTCGAAGTCTGTTCACCATGACCCATCTCTTGCGGTTTGTTTTAGTCCCTTCGCTCATGCCTAAGGCAACGATCCTGGTGTGGGTGGGCAAGCGCCTTCAGACGAAGGAAGCTGCTCCTCCACTTCGAAGGAGGAATAGGTTTAGGTCATTTATAGTAGCTTAGGCACCTTTAACTAACTCCTGAGCTGTATTTTTCTCTTTCTTATGGTAATTAAGGTCATTTTGCCTTACTCCCGTACTACAACTGTTTTATTTATTACTTTGGTAATAAAAGTTGACGGTCCACTATAAAACCGGCTAGCTTTGCCATATATATATATAAATTAAAATCCTAAGAATTTGTTAAGATATTTCTATTCAATTATTCAAATTTATGAAAGTAATTAAACTAGCGCTATCGATAATCTTTTTTGTTGTATATAATTATATTCGATAATAATTAACTGTATTGAAAATTGAATATAGATAATAATTTTCTATAAGTCTCAGTCTAACAATTACAAAAAATTTGATGAAATTTATGATATGTATAGTTTTATTAATTTATTTTGTAAACATCATGTAACTATTAAATTTAAAAAATTTAAATTAATTTGAAAAGGCAAGTAAGAGGTTGTAATAACTAAATATTTATTTCACATTCCTTGATAAATAACATAAAATATTTAATTTTTTCTACAAATAAATTTTTTTCTAACAAACTAATTTAATTTTGTGAATTTTTGTGAAAAATATAAAATAGCAGTCGAAAACCATTGGAAGCTGTCGCTAACTGTAGCCGTCGGAAGCCGTAGGACCACGGGATATACATCTGCTCTAGCCAAAAGTAGCTTTCATTATCTCATTCCCAAAATCTTCTTCTAAAACCCTTGCTCTCTCCCCATTCTTGTAGCTGGCTACTCCTCCACGTCCCTAACCATCAACAACTTCATATATCTTCAATCTCCACGACCCTAGAAGATTATTTCATCTCATATCAGGTTTTTTACTACACCCAATTAAGTTTAATTTGATAAATTAGGGTTAATTTCTGATTGTATTTGTCTTAATACCCCATCGATTGTTTATAATACTCCATTGAATGCCAATTATAATTGTTAGTGATAAACCTGAAAATTAAAGTATATTTACTGCATGTGTATATGCGTTAATTAGTGTAGATGCACATAATTTAGTGTTTAGGGTCAACTTGGGTAAATTAGTGTATATGCATATAATTTAGGGTATTTGTTACCTAAAATATTGAAAATGATAATTTATTTACATAATCATTTATTCGTTTATACCCTTAATTATATATAAAACCTAGTTTGCTAGAATGTGACATGCGGTAAATTATACCAGTAAATTATTGTATAATCTGGTTATTTTTTAAATATAATATTATATTCATAATTCGTTAAATTAGAAAACATATAAAAGTTTTTGTAAAAAAAGTAAAAATAATAATATATTATATAATTAATAAAATATAAAAAAATTATTGTACAAATGCTAATATGTTATATAATTAATAAAAAATTATAATGTATTTGTAACAGCAGTATATAAACAAATTGGTGCATAATGTGCTTTATTTTTTTAAATCCCTTAGAGGGTTTATGGCCCCGTCTGGCAAGTATTATATATAGTCGTTATATGGATATTCGTTTTTGTCACAGAACATACATGTATACATCTAATACAATATTTGTCGGATTTGTCTCTATATTGGACAAGTTACAAACACAATAAAGTGATTACATTCTGTAATTCATTTAATTTTAAACGGTTCACAAAATTTGTATATCATTATATATAACCACCGTACAATTTGCTAACTAATTACAAATGTATAATTTACATTTTTTTCAACGTGTAGGGGGCGGTAGAGTTGCAAGAAGTTGACACTTTCCTTTTTCGAAACTACAAGATGAGAAAAATGTGGAAGAACTATCGCGACACGATGTCGGGAATAAAAAAGCGGGAAAGAAGCTGGGTTGATGGGTGCAAGTATGTGGGATGCTTGGGTTGTTTGATGGAATAGTGATGAAGTGAAGGTAAGTTTACTAATCTCTTATTAATTATTTAAATTGATGTTTCATATACTATCTATCACACATTATATGGAGCATGTATATAATATCACTTTAACTTGTTCAGTTTAAATGTACACGTAGAGTCAGATATAAACTCTATGAATAGAAATAACAATCTAATCACATATCATAGTGGTTCTAAGTCATTCCAGCGTTACTATGAAGAGCTGGTAAATTTAGTAATTTTGATTATAAATAGTTATTACATTGTGTAATTTTGTATATACATTACATAGCAATTGATTCAAGAAAGAGAGCGTATGGGTCTCGTCACCTACATGGGCATATTTGCCAACGATAAATCAATCAAAGCTCATATAAGCATAGTTTATGTTATAAGTTATTAATAATCAGTTTATTTAATTAGTTATAAAAAATTAAAGTAATGTAGTGTAAATTTCAATTGTATTTTTATTTTGCATTACAGGAAAAATTTATGCAACAACAAGAGCAGCTTCTTCACAGAAAGGGATGGGATCAGTTGACTACCGATGAGGAGGGCGTGATTTTTGAAGCTTTCATGGAACCGACCGCATGGAATAGGCATTATGGCTTTGGCAACCAAGAGGTACTAAATCGTATGTTTTGATTCGACTATTTACTAATCTTTCGACTATAGTGAACTTGAAATTGTTTAGATTATCCGTCGAAAATTGTTTAGCTTATAAAATCATTTCTTACATAAAAGTTAACCGCACATCAAAATGTAGTTAGATAATGTTATCTGTCATTCTAACCTGGTAATATTGAACTGATTGCATAAGTCAGATTCAACTGCCATCAAGTTCGGCGACTCTAGAGTGGTGATTGTGGGGCCCAAAAGTTAAGTACATATGATAATATGAAGTCAAGATTGAATGGAATCGATAGATATGCAATGTAGAATGTTCGAAGTTTGAAATATGGGTCAACATATAGGAGGGATCGGTTTGGCTCCAACAAAAGGGATCGGCATGTTTCACAGTACAAGAGCATTTTTGTGGAAAACAATCAATATCTCAAGTTCTACAAGTCCAATGCCATTGAAATTTAAGGAGCAAGACTTAAGGACCCTAGATAGACTACCAAAGGGATCGAACCTCAAAAGGACAAGTTTGGAGGGATTGGTATCCATCCCTTGGAAGGGATCGATAGAAAGCAGCATGCAACCCATGTTGAATTAATGATCAAGCAATAACTCAAGCTTGAATGATTCAAATAACATGAAATTTGGAGGCTAAAATTATTTTTGCGTGAGGAAGCCACCATAGGATCATTCCTGAAAATTAGATAAAAGAAGGGATCGGTATCGATCCTTTCTCTTTGGGAATTGGGCTTACTGATCCCTTTAACGGGCCTATAAGGTTTAGAAGGTCCTTTAGCCGATATTTCAGAAATATATTTGGTCATCTTCATCTGTAAGTACGGGCTTGATGGGTCATTCTGAGGATCTTTACGCTACTTGTTACTCTAGGCTCTATGGTAATCAAGAACTAGATGTTTTCTACCATTGTAATCAGAATCAAAAGTGATTAATAAATGATAATCTTCAAAGTGGACGTAGTCATACAACGATGAACCACTATAAATCTCTGTGTCTTTAATTATTGCTTACTCTCTGGTCTTACTTATACATCTACTTAGTTTAGTTTTGTTTTTCTTCACTTACTTCTCTACATAAACTATTCTTGGGTGTTTCTGATCATTTTAGGTGCAAATATTTTGATGCTTTCACTAAGAACCTAGATTCTTAGCTTATTAGGGTCCCTTTTTTCTACTGGATTAGATAAATTCCTCAAAGGAGATCTGTAGTTATCTTCAAGGAGTTGCTCGTACTACTCAGATTTGAAAAAATCTAAGTGAATCTATCGACAATAGTGAGGAACACTAAATCTACTTCTGAGAACGTGGTAGGAAATGAGAACGCTAGCATCCATTAGGGAGGCCCAAGCAATCAACCAATGGATGTGAATGTTGAACCAGTTGAAGTTCAAAATACCACTGATTCTATTACAAGAGCTGGATTTCATAATTTAATGAGAGAGCTGATGGAGAGCCATTGACAATTTAATCAATAGATTCCGACATATATCAACTTAATGAACCAACTCAATCAGCGGCAGCAAGGGAAAATTAGAAGGGATCCCATTCCTTACTCGACATCAGAGAGTTCTAGCTCATCGGACGAGTATCACATGCACAAGTGTCGTAGAATAGACGAATATCCCACATTGACATCGGGGCGTCAACTAGCAGACCATCATGGTCTGCCGAGATCGATCGATGCCAATCCCTCTATAGGGATCGATACTGATCCCTCTCCTAGAAGAGGGAATCAATCCATACATCACGGGAATCAAGCTGGAGCTGCTTCAATTAGTTTGGATGCTGGAGTTCAATTGAATGCTGACCAAGTGCTCCCTTGGAATTATGACGAAGTGAATTTACGAAATATACATTGGGAAGATGGTGAACCGAGAAGGCATTGAACGACCCGTAGGCATTAACCAGACCATTCATGTGAGTGGAGCACGACCACCGCTTGGCACCAACTATCCAAACGCCAGACTTATCAGCTATTGTTAAATAGTTAGTGAGAGAGAGCTAGGGCTTGACCAAGGATGATTGAGGAATCTTGAGTAGCCATACGTTGTTCATTGATAATGTTCTACATGTGAAGTATCTAAGGAGGTACAACATGTCGTCGATGCCCGCCTACGAGGGAAAACCAGACCACAAGCACCACATCATGAGATATGAATGGATAAAGGATTCTGCATGAGCATATGATGTAACCAATGTATATGCTTTCACGTAACTCTCTTTGGAATAGAAACGATGTGGTTCACAAGGTTACCTCCATGATTAATTTCTAGATTTGATGATTTGGTAACAAGGTTTGTGGAGCAGTTCTGAATACACGCAACTCGTCCCAAGGATGTAATGTCCATATCCAGCATGATCTAGATTCAAGGAGAATCGTTGAAAGACTATTTGGAGAGATTTAATACAACTTTTATGGAAATTAGTAATCCGAATGACCATGTAATATTAATGGCCATAACGATAGGGATAGATCTAGTATCTTATTTCGACGGTTGGTTTGCAGGCAAGCCACCCACTACGTTGGAATGCTTTTACGCAAAAGCGGCCCAGTATTTGAGAGGAGGAAGCTAGGTCATCTAGGAAGAAGCATGTTGCGGGACTAAGCGGAGAGGATGTACAAAGTAATATTGCAGTAAAGTAGTCATATGATAGTTTTGGAAAAGTTCAAGTGAATATTCAAAACACGCCGAATCAACAAAAGAAAGGCGGAGATAGGCGCTGTGAACGAAAGAGGGATTTTGGAGGAGAGAAACCTAGGATTCTGATGTACGACACTTACATGTCGTTGAATATGTCCTTGGAGAATATATATTTGTCTACCTGCAATGCCATGCAATACAGGAAGCCGCCTCCAAAAGAATCAACAGAGAAGTAGAAACAAACCATAGAATATTGTCGGTTCCACGAATGCTATGGACTAGCATGAATGAATGCAGTCATCTCCATGATATTATTGAAAAGCTAATGAGAGAAAGGAAGTTGCAATAATTTGTAAAAACCCTACAGGACGACACAGATAGTGGGACTCCAACCGAGGACAAGAAATGTGCAGGGTTGAGGAGCCTGCACGAATTGGTGGAAGATTGGAAATAAGTACAATAGTCGGAGGACCGCACCTGCCAAATAAGAGTTGGCATGAGATGAAGCACTATGCTAGCGCAATTAAGCATGTGGATTTTGAATATTTTTTGAATACAGAAGATAGAGCTACGGTAAAATAGCAACGTACAATGGCGGATGATATCGTGTTTAGAAACGAAGATGCAGACAAGGTGGAGGCTCCAACGATCGACCTAATAGTCCTTTTGGCCACGATCAGCACCGATTTAACGAGAAGAATATTGATTGATTGTAGAAGTTCTGTAAATATAATTTTCAAAAAAGCCTATGATCAAATGAGGATGGAAGCCGTTGAAAGCCCGTATACACGGTTTTGACGGTGATGCAACTGAGGTCGTTGGTTATGTTGAATTACCTATAGAGTTGGGAGAAGGTAACCGTAGAAGAGTGTGAATCTTGTCGTTTTTTGTTTTGGATGCTGACTCTCCTTACAACATTTTTATGGGTCAACTAGTCCTAACCGAATTTCGGGAAGCCCTTGCCCCATAGTATCTGACTTTGAAGTTTCTGATAGAAAATAGTGTTGAAGTTATTCTTGGTGATCTGTCGACTAGACATGCCTGTTTTGTAGATGAGTTGAGGCATGCCTAATGCAAAAATAAAAGTAAGGGTGTAGACATGACTATCTGCATCCAAGCTAGCGAAGATTGACAACTAGCGCCTGAGCCTTGGCTCGGACACCACAGTCGGTTCTTTAGAGATATAGATCCGAGAGATGATGCGGATGAGCCTAAAGAGACCAAGGCTGCATCGGTTGAGCTAGAGATTGACATCATAGTTAGCCGCAACGACCCATCACGTATCCTAAAGATCAAATCACAGCTCAGCCCCTCGATAATGAAAGAACTGGCTGGATTTCTCCAAGCCAATCTAGACGTGTTTTCTTTGACTCACTCCGACATGTGTGGAATCTTGCCTGACATTTTTAGCCGTGCATTGAATATCGACCCGAGTCATGTCTAGGTGAAACAAAAAAGACGTGGTATGGATCCAGAGAGATCTACCACTCTTAAAGAGGAGGTGGATAGACTCAAAGACAACGGGTTTACCCATGACGCCTTATACCTTAAGTGGGTATCTAATCCCATGCTTGTGAAAAAGGAAAATGGAAAATGGAGAACATGCATTGATTACTCAGACTTGAACAAAGCATGTCCGAAAGACATTTTCCCCCTTACTAGGTTTGACCAGCTGGTGGACTCAACCGGGAGAGACAATTGCTATCTTTTGTGGATGCGTACTCGAGATATAATCAAATCTCGATGCACATTCCCGATCAAGAGCACACCAGTTTTATTACCAATATTGGGTTATATTGCTATGTTGTACTGCCGTTTGGATTAAAGAATGCATAAGCGATTACCAACGCTCAGTCAATAAGATGTTTAAAGTTCATATTGGAAAACTAATGGGAGTCTATGTGGATGGTATGCTCATGAAGTCATGACAATCAAGTTGCCACATTAGGGACTGGTAGAAATGTTTGGCATCCTCCGATATTACAAGATGTGAACTAATTCTTTGAAGTGTTCTTTTGGCATATCATCAGGGAAGTTCTTGGGTTTTATTATTAACGTCCATGAAATTGAAGCTAATACCAAGAAGATTCAAGTTATCTGCGACATCCAAGCACCAAAGACTATCAAACAAGTATAAAGTTTGAATGGGAAGCTTGCGGCCTTAAGTCCAATTCATTTCCAGAGCTACGGATAAATGCATTCCTTTCTTTGACTTGATTAAGAAAGGAAAGAGAAACTTCGAATAGACACAAGATTGTAAAGAGGCATTTCAATCTTTAGTGAATCACTTGGAGAGACCCCCCATCTTGTCAAAACTGGTGGATCATGAAGATTTATACATCCATATAGCCATGTCGATACATACTATAAGTGTCGTATTACTTCGTGAGGAGAATCAAATCAGAGAATAGTTTATTACGTCGGCACGTGATTAATAGAAGCTGAAAGGAACTATCCAAAAATAGAGAAGTTGGCATATTGCTTGCTGATTGCGTCATAAAAGCTCTGCCCTTGCTTCCAAACGCACCTGATCAAAGTTTACACCGACCGGGCGTTACGATAGGTCCTGCAGCGACCTGATACGTTTGGACGGCTACTCAAGTGGAATATCGAGTTTAGTCAATTTGATATCACTTATCTCTCTCGGAGGTCTATCTAAGGTCAGGCACTGGTACATTTTATAGCAAAATTTACTGCACATGACGATTCTCGGAAAAGCAGTGAAACCCCTACTATACGGTGAAAATTGTATACTGATGGAGCGTCTATTGATTATTGTCCTGGAGCTGAAATTGTGCTTGTAACTCTCGAAGATCGATCGACCTTTTATGCTTTAAATCTTAGTTTCCCAACGACAAACAATAAAGCTAAGTACAAGGCTCTTATTACTGACTTAAACTCGCCAGTGAACTAAGAATAAAGTCTTTTGAAATCTTTTGTGATTCACAATTGGTGGTATACTAAGTCAGGGTAGATTACGTAGCTAAGGGATAATGGCTTGCTCCATACCTTACCAAGTCCAAGAGTTATTGACTGAATTTTAGTACTATGACATTATGCATATTCCACATGATCAAAATAGAGAGGCTGATTCATTAGTAAAGTTTGCTAGCACCGGGGATGCACAATAGATGGGCTTAGTTCCGGTTGGAGTATTAAATTCCTCGAGTACAAACATGATAGAAATCGACAGGGTACTAGAGACGGAACCTGAGAGGGAATCGTGGATGACTCTGATTAAAAACTATTTGCTATAGGGAGTCTTACATGAATAAAGGAATGAAAAGCGACAAGTCCTTCGTAAAGCTTCAGGATATATCATGCGTGAAGGAGTTATGTATAAAAAGGGTTTTCTATTCCTCTACTCTGGTGTATCGCTCATGATGAGATAAAATGGGTCCTAAAGGAAGTTCATGAATGGGAATATGGCGATCACATTGGGGTGCAAACTCTAGCAAAGAAAATAATCCATTACGAGTATTACTGGCCAACCATCAATCGAGATGCTGCTGACTATGTAAGGCGATGCGACAAGTGCTAGGTATATGCAAAAGTTCCAAGAGCTCCGCCGATAGAAATCACGCAAATGCTCAACCCATGGCCATTTTGCATGTGGGGTATGGATAATATCGGTTCCTTACCGATCTCTAAAGGTGGTGCAAAGTATGCTATCATCGCAGTTGATTACATCACCAAATTGGCCAAAGAAAAACCTGTAGCCACGATCACAACCAAAAAGTAATCAACTTCATTGTCCGGAACATCGTCTATCATTTTGGCCTTCCACGAACTATTGTAACAGATAACAGGACTCAATTCGACTGTGCTGAATTCAAAGACTTCTACCAGAGGTATCCTATTGAAAAGAGGTTTGCTGCAATTGCCACCTTTAACCGAATGGGAAAGTAGAAGCTGTGAACAAAATTATAAAGTCCATTCGGAAGAAGTGTTTGCAAAAGGCTAGAGGAAAGTGGGTGGATAAACTCCCGGCAACACTATAGGCTTATAGGACCATCTACAAGTCCGCGACTGGTCATACTATATTCGTCCTTGCCTACAGTTTCGAAGCTGATATTCCTTTTGAGCTCGAAGTTCCTTCTCATTGAATGACTTACTACGATCCCAAAACGAATAAAAATATCCTCTTGGAACTTTCGACTTTGTAGATGAGAAGCACGAGGAAGCTGATTTGAGGGTAGTTGCATACCGACACCAAGTCACCCGATACTACAACATTAAAGTCCGGTTTGGAACCTTTGAAATCAGCGTTCTTCTCTTGAAATGGGTTTTTCCTACCCCATCGAATATGAATCCAATATGGGAAGGACCGTATGTCATCGAACAGAGGCTTGGAGAGGGAACTTTCCAGCTAGCGATTGTTGATGGCATCACACTCCCAAGGGCATGGAACAACGATCATTTACGATGCTTTTTCACTTAGTTTATATCTTTTTCGTTCAGTTATATTTTATTTCAGAATTTGCTTTAGCATTTGACTTTTAGATATGTAATAAGATCACTTATGACATTCGTTTCCATTTAACAAATAATATTTTGAACTTCCTTTATATTTACAAGTATATATGCATGCCCTGGTGGGCCTGCATCTAATCAATATGCGTGTAGTGATTCCACAATGTGCTTGAGTAGCATTTTTCAAAGCATGTATAATGTTTTGTGTACAAATGTAGTATATACTTTCTCCATTTATGCTATAATGTCCATAATTTTTTTAGGCATGGACCACGTCTAGGCATTTTGAATAATTGATGATTAGAAAGCTCTGTAGTAGTCTCATCATAATTTAATAATGGCTTACTTTATATTTTATTTTCACATAAAAAACCAAAATGCAATTTTATATAAACGGAAATTTTGACACATACTTGTAAATATAAAAAAATAACTTTCAAGTCCCTTCCTATTTTCTTTTATAAAATACGTCCCTAATTTCAAAAGGATACGTGAAATTCAAGAGGGGGAAATAGGTGAAATTTAAGAAGGTATTTGGTAATTCTACCAACTTTAACATGTGCTCGTAGAATATATGTCCATAACTCATAGTTGTTTGCAATACACATCTTGTTGACCACTTTTATATGTAGATCGAGAGAGGTAAAAAAAGAAATAAATTAAAAAACAGAGATGTATAAAATAGGTTCTAAAAGGAGGGATGTAAAACAAATAATTTTAGAAGGATGATGTGTCCCTAATTTACATTTATATAAAAGATAGTGTATTTGTATTTGAAAACCAAACCTTTTGGTAAAATTTTGTTATAATTATGAAAAAAGAAAATACGTTAAATGCAAATTTTGGACTTAATTAATAATGGAATTTGAACTTAAATTTTTTAGTTGAGCATTTCCATAAATTTAAGAAAGTTCATCAATCAAATTTTATCAAAGACCACGAACCATCATTCAAAAATCAAATTTAAATGATTTATTTGTCTAGTACATCATATCACTTCATATCTGTGACCCAATGAACTCAATTATATACGACTCATAAAATTGCCTAAACTTGAGTAATTTTGCCAAACATCACATGGAGGCTTGGAACGTAAACATGGAGAAAGCGTAAGCATTTTTCTATAGGGACTAAAAGAAAGATATGCTAAGTTTTAGGTAGTGTGACGACCCGGAATTTTGAGCAATATCAATTTAATAATCTTTGATAATAATTAAATTGATTTGATCATTTTACAATTATAAATTGAGAAGTTAAAATTATTTTAAAAGGTTGATAATAATAATTTTTTAATATCTATCAACATTTTTCTTAACAGTATAAATTGGTAAGTTTAATTCTTTTGAAAATTTATAGTACTTTAATTTGGAAATATTTATTTTAGAAATTTAAATTGGTAAGAATTATTTTTCAAAAGCTAATCAAAAATATTTTCTATTTATAATATATATTTATATATCTTGTAAATAGGAAGTTTTAATGTAATAAAACTTTATATTCAAATTGTAATATATATGAATGTATATATTATGATTTGGTTTGTGTTTCAAAATTTAATATAGTAATTATCAAATATAATGTTAAAATGTTTTTATATTTGAATGTGTATATGTATTTGTATATATTTGAAATAGGAATTTTATTAATTTGAATTTAATAAGTATTTGCAAACTTTAATAAATATATAATTTGTAATTTGAAATGTTAATTTGATTTAATGTTTTTGAAAATAATATTTGAGATTTAAAGTTTAAATAACAAAGTTAATTTCTTATTTATTATAAACATGTATTTTGTACTTAAGTTTTAAATAAGATTTAAATTTAAAAAGTTCATTTGTTTTTATTATTCTTTCATTTTAATTTTATCATAAGATAGATTGTTCTAAAATTTTACATAAAAAGTTAAAATAAAATTCTCAAATCCATAAACATATGTTGTAATAAATTGGATCTAAAATATAAGTTATTTATAAATGCCTATATGAACTGGCTTTTGAAATATTTATTAAAGCCTAAAGTTTATTTTCATAAGATAAAAACATTTTATAATTATCTAAATATTACATAAATACATGTAAATAGCCTGAATAAATTATTATAAAGAAAATAACATTTAAAACATTTATAAAACATTAGAAAATAACATTTGTAAATATTAAATAACACATATAAAACACTTGTTAACATTTTGATTTATGTAAGGACATTTGTAATAAAGAGAGCATATGTGTAAGTTAATTAAGGCATCATAGTGACAAATGTCTTTCTCTTTAGTAATTAAATTTAAAATTAATTGTAAATAATAAAAAGGAGAGTTTTAATCTTCAGCTAAATTTTTCTTCATCTTCAATCCAAACAAAATGAATGTAAATCAAAAACAAAGTTCAAAAATGAAAGAAGAAACTGTAAAGAAATCTGAAAACAAGAGGTTAATCTTGAAATTCAAATCAAATGCAAGATTGCAAATCTGGAAAATGCAGCAGGAAGATACATCAATATGCAAAACTGGAAAATTCAACATTTATGCAATCAAGCAGTTCAAAATCAATAGATAATTCAGTAATCAGCAGGCAAGAAAACTAATTTATCAACATGCAAATCAATTCAAGAACATGCAGTGAATTTTTGAAGCCTGGAAACAGTTTCTAACCATCTGCTTCAAAGGTGAGCAAATAATTTCTTTTAAAAACAGTTTAAAAACCTGAATTTCATCATGTTAATATGGTTGAGTATCTTAATGTTATTTGAATACTTGGATTAGAATTGGGTGCATGTTTGAATTAAGTTTAGTTGAATGCCTGGGTAGTTTAAAATTTATACTCTGTGTAAATTTAAAGCTTACAGTTTTATAAAAATTCAATAACTTGATTTTTAATTCGAATCTGACTTTGATTTGTTAATGGAAGTTGTTTGAAATCAAGTAGGCTATCATCTAAAAATAATTACAAGCTTTTAAATGGAATAATTTGTTATAAATTTTAAAATTTACAGTAGAATTTAAATTGGGTTAAAATTGGATGATTTCAATTTCTAATTTTGATATCATAATTGGATTGTAAATAAGGAATCATGATTTTAGAAGCAGGAATCATGAATTTTAGATCAGTAATTTGTGTGAATTTGGGGTTTTACTGTTTTGGGCAAATTGAACGGTTTACGGCAAACCACGGCAAGTTGGTCGTCGACGTTGATCATGGAGGTTGAGAGTGTGTTGTTGATCATTAGAAAATTAGTTTGGTGATTTAATATTGAGTAAAGTGGCCGATTATTCATGATGTCGGGTTTTGTACCTTATTTTTATCATCGTGGTTCATCGTGTCTTTGCGGCATCGTGAAGCTACCGGAGTGAATCGTGTGCGTCGCCGTGGGTTTAGGGAATCATGACGAAGCTTTGGTGGTGCCGGTGGGTCTTCTCGAGGTTTGTGTTGCCATGGATGTTGGATTTTCTGGCAACGGTGATTCGAACAGTTTGGGTTCGATAGTGTTATTTTGATTCTCGATTGTTTGGGGTTTTTTGGGTTGCGAGTATGGTTGCCGAGGTCGAGTGCAAATTAGGGGAGGACGGAGAGGGGTTCGTCGTTGATCAGCGTCGTCGTGCATGTTAGCGTGCACGGTTATGTATCTGGGGATGGGTTTTGGGAAGAGAAGTGTTGGAGCTCGGGGTCTGTCTCGAGAATATGGTATTGTTTCTCGAAGCAGGGTGTAGGTTAGGGGTGACTCGGGGTAAGCACGGGGAAAGTCAGTGGGTTGCTCGGGTTTTGTCGAGTAGCTTGGTTGTTCAGGGTTTAAAAGTTTAATAGTAATGTTTTTTTAGATTTGAAACAAAAGGAAACTTGGTTTTGTAATGATTAAAGTTTAAAAAACAAAGGTTAAACAAGTTTTTAAATTTTGAAAGTTTTAAAATAAAATAAGTGGATTTTGAGATTAAGTTTGTATTAACTTTTATTTGGTAATTTGAAAAAGTTTTAATGATTTAAATAGTTTAATTGGAATACTTATATCGTTTTAATTATAATTGATTTAAAAATTTTTTTTTATCTTAAACAAGGTTTAAATGATTAGAGTTTAGTAATCAATTATAATTTAAGAAATTAGAATTTTGATTTAATTTGAAGATAATTAAATATATGAAGATAATTGAAATACTTCAATTATGATTAATTATTAAAGTGTTTTGGCTAATATAAATGATTTAAGTTATATAATAGGTTTCTTAATTAAGAATTATTTAGTTTAATTTAAATAATTAAGTTAAATAATTAATTAAGTAATTAATTTGTTATTAATTAAGATAATCACTTATGGGTTAATTTAATATAATTACTTGATGAAGTAATTAAGTAATTAAGTGGTTAATTACTAGAAGTAATTAAGTAAAAGATAATTACTTTGTGAAAGTAATTAAGTGGATGTGATTAAGGGTTAATCACTTGTGTTATTAATTAAAGAATTAATTAATAAAATTAATTAATGGTTTATATTATTTAATTAAGGTTAATTAATAAAGGATTAAGAGAATTTAATTAAGTGGTTAATTACATGTTAAGTAATTAATTAAGGTTTTAATTAATGAAGTAATCATTAATAATGGAAATAATTAATTAATTGTTACTTAATAATTAAAGGATAAATAATTTTATAATTAAGTTTTAATTACTAAATGTAATTAAAAATAATTAATCAAATGTGATTAATTAAAAGTAATTAATTAAATATAATTAACTATAAATGATTAATCAAGTGTGATTAATTAAAGGTAATTAATCAAGAGTAATTAATTAGGTATGATTAATTTTAATAAGGTGATTAATTAGGTGTGATTAATTAAATAATTATCAGGGTACTTAAATAATAATTAATCAAGGATGATTAATTAAAGGGTAATTGAGAGATAATTACTTGGATAATTAAGAAGAAATTAACCACGATGATTAATTAAAATTGTAGTTAAGGAATAATTACTTAAAGTAATTAAGTAATAATTAATCAAGGATGATTAATTAAAGAGAATAATTAAGTAATGTTCATTAATTAATTTGTAATTAATTAATGAATATATAAGCTGGGTTGATGATAATCCAAGTGATTAAGTAAGGAACTAATTTGATTAAGGATCAAATAAATTAATTAAGTTGGATCAACCTTGTGTATGGTTGATTAATGATTGGATGATAAGTATCATTGGATGCGTTAATGATATTGGATGTCATTGGTTAATGATATGAATGTGATATATCTGAGATGTGATATATATATATATATATATATATATATATATATATATATATATGCCGCTTTGTGATATGTGTGGATGAATTTGATAATTGTGAATTATATATCTGTGTGTTATAAATCATCCATTTATGTTTAGTGATATTCTGAAAATATACTGTTTAAAACCTTTAAGTGCAACTTGGACATTAAAATGGCGTTTGGATTCAGTGAGACCGGGATCGGGTTTCCATATTTGGATATCCAAAAACCACACCGATCCAAAATAAACGTTAGGACGTGAATCCAAGGGGAGCAAGTGAAGACTCGAGGTGTAAGAACTATACGTCAGTATAACTATGGGGGTGATTCCGTGATGAGTTTGATGGGAATAATACTTATAGGTTCGAGATGGTGATTCAGAGTGCAAGGGTTATGGTCGTTGACTCTGAGGGTGATTCCAAAATGAGTGCAACGAGATAGTGCCTTCGGTTCCGTTCGAACCCGGAACGGACTTGTATGGATTGAATGCTTTCAGAACATCGTCAGGTGGACGATGAGCATTCTAAGATAAATGTGTCCTACGAAGGTAATCGCAGCCTCAAGCCTCATCAACCGGGAATGGCTAAAACAAGGGAGGTGCAGCAAGGTTAAGTGGATCATGCCCAAGTAGGACGAGATTCATCCCTGTCTAGATGTCCCATTTTATTTCGGCTTTGTGGGCGGTTGGATCTGCAGCCAACTGCGGGATGGTCTTGTTCGGGACTGTTCTGTAAGGAATGGTCCCGGCCTTGTGTTGCAGGGGAGCGGGCATACTCCTCGGTACGGTGATCTAGGCCACGTACTGTGACGGGCGGTGCCCCAGTAGCCCTGCCATTGATGGAAACCCATTTTTCCAACGAGACCCTACGGTTTTGTTTGTACTACGGTTTTGTTTGTATTACCCACTTTTGTGGCTAGTAGTTGGAATTTAATCATGTAACAATTTCGGCTATTTCATATTTACTTGAAAACCCTAGACACTATTATAATATCACTGGATTTCCTATCAAATGTTTTGGTTAGCATAAGGTAAAAACTTCTCCATGTTTATGTGTGGGAAGTCTTACGTGATACCCTTTCTTTTCAAAGGATTTTCTAAAGTTAAGCAACTTTAAACCGTTTACTCAAACCAGACCCCTGTCTGACCCGAGTGTTTATTTTCTGTTTTATTAAACTCTTGGGTACTCATATTTTGTATGAGTTGTCAAGTAATTCAGGTTATCCTTGACGAATTCTAGAGGAGCTGTGGAGCAGGAGGCTTCAGCGTGTAGATATATAGATAGACTTCCCGCTGTGTGTTATTCTGTGTAGCTGTCCTTGTATTGTATATTAGACAGAAATGTTATAACTGTCTAAATTGAGATGTATAGTTGTGAACTCTGATGTGTATGATATTATTTATATGTTATATATTATATTTCATTCGTTCCGCTGTGAGATTCTGATGTGTTGTTGTTCTTTCTTCTCTTTCTTTCTTCTTCTATCTTTTTCTTTCTTAATTAGTGATGCATCTTTCTAGTGATAGAAAGTCAGGTCGCTATAGTTGGTATCAGAGCATTAGGTTGAGTGAATACCTAGGATCTGGAGTAATGTCTATCTTGAGAGAGCGTACTTGTAATTTTTATATATAGATATATTTATATATCTACCTTATCGGTTGGGTTTTCTGTTTGGATTTTCCAACATAGGTTATAAAGGTAGATAAGGTAGGAGTGTGTGGAACACGACTTCCACTAATGGAAGAGGCTCATATGTTGTGGTTGGAAGTATATCTGTCGAGATTGTAGACCTAATACCGTCTTGAATAATCTTTGTAGATTGGTGAAAGAATTTCATTGATTCCAGAGGAAGTATTTGCAAGGATTGGAGTATATTCCGGAAGTGTGAGGTTGATTTGCTCTCGAGTGAGTGGGATTTCCAAGAGTTGAGTCTGTCAGCTGAGCTGAAGCAGGTGGTGGTATCTTGGTGGCTTCAGGAGGGAATAGCTGTGTGGTGAGATGCAGTATCCATAGATGTTCTTCTGAAGCAAGATTAAGATGGTATTAAAGGAATGTGATGCCTACAACAGGGAGGATTCTGATGTATAGAGATTTTATGGATCTTAAGTAAGGGTGTCTCATCTATATTGAAATATGAGGCTAAGGTCGATGAGTTACCTCATTTCGGACATGTTCTAATTTGTTTCCCTTAAGAAGAACAAGTGGTTGGTGTTAGTTTGGAGCCGAGTTTCTTGAGAAGATGTCTAATCGTCTCAAGGATTTTTGGTGGAATTAGGTGATAGTTTTTTGGTTAAGGATGATCTTTTGGCTTAGCTGTATCATTGAAGTGAAGTTTGGAAGCAGCAACGTGGATCCGTTTCTTCGATGATTGTGAAATCTTCGGGATTCTACTATCGGCAGTCCAGGCAGATGTGAAGGCTTATCCATTTCTTCGGGAGGCTCGGCAGAGCAGGATATCAGTTGGAAGTGATCTATCAGTTTTTTCGGTAGATAAGGCATTCTAAAAGGATTGATCTTGATTAGGAAAGCCGTTCTAGTTGGGAGGATAGTTCTTTGGAATCTGAATTGTGTATGATCGCAAAAGTGACTTGCGATTAGTTTGGGAGTTCATGGAATATTCTTTGATTTAGGATTTGAGGCATCTCAAGTGGAGGTGAAAGGTATGGAAGTAGTCAGCGATTTTTCAGACGTTTTTGAGGAAATCAGAAGTCTACCCGAATCGAAGATTGAGTTTTCTTATCGACTTGGATTCCAGAAACAATATTGATGGTTCAACCATATAGTGGGATGACTCTTAGAGCGAGAAGAGTTTGGTGAAGCAGCTCAGAATTCTTGAGGAAGGATTGACCATCAAATTCTAGTTGAGATTCTGCTGAGATGTTTTGACCAAGTGGAATGGTCGCCAAGATTTTATGAGTCGGATGAGCAGTGTATGGAGAAAGTTTGTGCTCGAGTTCTTTGATAGCATTTTTATCTACTCTAGATCAGAGTTGTGCAGTGGAAGCAAGATAGAAGTTGTTCTAGAATGGGAGCAACCGGAAGTTGCAGTTTTCTTGGATTAAAGGGTATCTACAGGAAATTCAAGTATGAAGAAATTTTCTGGATTTGAAAGGGGCAAGGTTGTCAAGTGCAACTGTTTGGCTATTCAGATATGAAATGTAGGTTTGAAGTCCACTAATGCTTGTGGGATAGAGTTGTGTATTGGATTTCAGCAAATTTTGGAGAGAGCCATTTTGTTGAGTAGGACCTGGAGAATTTGTTTGATTTTGGTCCTGTTTGTTTCATGAAGCAATCAGCAAGGGTTAAGCTGATTAGGAATATTGAAGGTGACTCAGAGCATCTGAAAGCAGCGCAGTTAAGGATTGAGGAGATTTGGAATGAGAAGTTGGAATTTGGATATTGCTTTAGTTTTATCCGATCAAAGGAAATATAAGACTGGGTAAAATTGGAGAGTTAGCTTCGGAAGTATTTTGAGTTTTTCCTGTGTTCTCTGAAGATCAGATTTTGATCTACAGGATTGAATTGCCAGTTCGGATAACTGGAATTCATTGTATTTCACATATCTCTGAGGAATATGTGTATGATTCTTCGAGTAATAGAATCAGCAGTTCAGAAGGATTTTGCAGTTGAGCTGATTTTGAGTTTAGTCTGATATCTTGTTCAGACTTGTGGGATCAGATAAGGGAGTTCTTGGTTATAGTAGTATAGTTACTTAAGATTCTGTAGAGCGAGCATTCCAGTATAGGTACCTGGAAAACTCTAGATAATATGAGGAAGTTCTATTCAGAATTTTATCCGGATAGATAAAATTATTTGTTTGAATTGGTTGCTATGATTGATTGTGTGATTGCTGGTTGAAATTTAAGTTCTTTTGCTGGGTTATTGAATTATCTTTGCTTTTAAATTTCGGGGACGAAATTCTTTTAAGGGGGAAGGAATGTGACGACCCGGAATTTTGAGCAATATCAATTTAATAATCTTTGATAATAATTAAATTGATTTGATCATTTTACAATTATAAATTGACAAGTTAAAATTATTTTAAAGGTTGATAATAATAATTTGTTAATACCTATCAACATTTTTCTTAACAGTATAAATTGGTAAGTTTAATTCTTTTGAAAATTTATAGTATTTTAATTTGGAAATATTTATTTTAGCAATTTAAATTGGTAAGAATTATTTTTCAAAAGCTAATCAAAAATATTTTCTATTTATAATATATATATTGATATATCTTGTAAATATGAAGTTTTAATGTAATAAAACTTTATATTCAAATTGTAATATATATGAATGTATATATTATGATTTGGTTTGTGTTTCAAAATTTAATATAGTAATTATCAAATATAATGTTAAAATGTTTTTATATTTGAAATGTGTATATGTATTTGTATATATTTGAAATAGGAATTTTATTAATTTGAATTTAATAAGTATTTGCAAACTTTAAAAAATTTATAATTTGTAATTTGAAATGTTAATTTGATTTAATGTTTTTGAAAATAATATTTGAGATTTAAATTTTAAATAACAAAGATAATTTCTTATTTATTATAAACATGTATTTTGTACTTATGTGACGACCCAAATTTTTTGAATATTTGAAATCGGATTATTTAATTGATTTTAAATATTCAAAGGTGAATTTTAAACTCGAATTTCAAATATCACTATTTATCGGATAATTTAATTATTAAATTTAATAATTTGAAGTTGGGTAAAATATTGAATCTTGATTTTTAAGCTTGTTAAAAACAATTTAAAGGCTTGTTAAATTTATATTGATAATACTGAAGGTGATAGAACTTTTAAAATTAATTAAAAAGTGTTTTGTTCAGTTTTGAAAATATTTAGTTTAAATTGATATTTAAAAATAGCCTTCCCAGGCACAGTCTCGGAATTCGACGAAACCAGTTTATTGGATCCGTAATACTGTATTATTATCGAATTTTAAATTTTGGAGCTTTCAGAGTTGGTGTGTGAGCGTACGACATATAAATGCGTTGAAATTTATATCGAAAATTTAATATAGCAACTGAGTCCAAAAAGCCATCTTCTCCATACGATCGAATTAGGACTCGAAACCGTTTCTATTTCGTTCGGAATAGGGGTATAACATTATGAACGCCGAGCGGCACACGACGATAGTAGTCGAGATTTTGGGCTACGATTTCGTGACGTTTTAAAATTTGAAATTTAAATAAAGTATATAATAATTGTCCAGTCAAACAGTTTCACGTCAGTACTTTCCCTTCAAGTCAAATATCACGGTAGCTCCTCCTGCACGCTAACCTCTTTTCCAAATATCGTGTCCCTCTTTACCTTTTATCGGCCAAGCCTTCTTTCCTTGGAATTAAAGGAAAAAAAATTCAATAATGGCCGAAAAAAGAAAGGGATCATGTTCCTTTCCATATTCTTCAGTTTAAAACTCGTTCCAAAAGCTCGTTCTCGTGTAAAAGTGGATTAAACCGATCGATTTTTCCAGATCTAAATCTCCGCCATGACCACAGACCTCGCCGGCAATGGCTACATAGACTGAGTTCGAATGCCATGTAATGCCTGGACCAGGTCCAAGATCGAAGCTTCGAAGTGCATCGTTCCCATCGCCGCCTCATTTTCTCTAATTCGACCTAGTCCTGATCTCGTCGTCCTCCCCTACGCTCCTCTCCGCTGTAAACCAGCCTTGCCGCCTGTATTTTTATTTAGGCTAGATTCGCGTACAACTGAAGAGGATTGGAGTTTTGAAGGTGGAGAAGAGGAGGGCAGTGGGATTACTTCCAGAGAAGGCATTGGTGGGTCGAGAGGCTTGTGCATCGTGATGTTTAACGCTGCTCGATGTTGATGTCTCGTGTTCGTATCGGGATCATGTTTGTGAGCAGAAGCTCGATGGGTTGGTTCCTTGATCGCAGTGAGGTATAATTTCTGTTTAATTCAATTTTAGAAGATATGTATACCTTGTAAAGTAAGTATATTTTGAATACTAAAGAAAGAAAAGTTTACAGTAAAATAGATGACTGTTTTGTTAGTTACGGAAAGAAAATATGTATGTAGATAAAGTTTGAAAATAGATTTTTTTTTATATAAAAGATTGTGAAGTATATATATAAATTAGATTTTTGTGCAACGCATATAGATTATTTTATATATGTATATGAGTACTAAAGAAAATAAATATGCATATACATATTTACATTGCTAGTTACTTTAAATTAATAAGATGATGAATTGGTTCAATCAATTTATTTAATCAATCGTAACTACTAAAAGGTTTTTAAAAGGAAATAATTAGTTAAAATAAATTATTAGTTAATTAAACTAAATTTATCAAATGGAGATTAATTATTCAAATTGTTGGAATATTGATAAAATCATATAATCGTTATACAAGGTCTCAAATCGAGAAAATCGAGTCAAGAGGGAAGTGGATTGCAAATATAAAGCAAAGGTGAGTTAATCTCACTCAGCTGAATTAAAATTAAATTTAAATGATTAAATTTAAATAACTGTTTGAATGGTTGAATTGATTGATGTGCTATAGTATGGTATATTTTGGAATTGGCATATTATATTGTGCTAACATCTGTGGATGCGGGGAAAACAGGTTGGAGGGATCCAACTGGATCCCTCAACATTTATTATTTAACATCCACTGTTATGATTATTTGATATTCTATGATGAATTATATTAGAATATTGTATGCTATGGTTCGATTGGATATAACTGGGTATAATGAATTACCAAATATATATATATATATATATATATATATATATATATATATATATATATATATATTGGATTCTGGAAAGAAAATAAAAGAAGTATATTTATAAGCAAAATAATTATAGAAATTTGAATAAATTTAAGAATGAATTGGAAAAGAAATAATGTGCCTTTAAAATTCTAGTAAATAAATCTTGAGTATAGAAAGGAAATTTTGAATAAACAGGAAAATTAATGAATTTTAAAATTCAGTTATTATTTAAAAAGAACAAACATTTATTTAAAATTTAA
This sequence comes from Allium cepa, assembly GCA_030765085.1. Lineage (NCBI taxonomy): Eukaryota > Viridiplantae > Streptophyta > Magnoliopsida > Asparagales > Amaryllidaceae > Allium > Allium cepa. The sequence goes on from CM060940.1 coordinate 861,544,917, forward strand.
GATTTAAATTATTGAAAAGAATAATGAAGAAAATTAGAAAAATCTGAAATTTGTATATTTTAGTTAAAAGATTTAAAATCAAACAGAAAGTAATAATAAAGTCCATAACTAATAAATTTTGAAATGAATTGATAAGTAAAGAAATTTATTTCAAATGGAATAAACTGGGAATCAATTGGGAAAATTGATTTAAGTGATTGAGGTTGGAAATTCTCTCTAGATAACCAAGTACGTTTTCAAAGTAAATTTTTAAATATAAATTAAAAGTTTTTAAGTTGTTTTAAAAAGCAAGTTTTGGAAAATTTATTATTTATAATATTTAATTTCTAAAGTAAGTATTTCCTTTTAATCTATTATAGCAATAATTATTTAAAGAGTGATTTAGTATTTGTTTAAAAAGTGAAAATTTAGTTTTATATTTTATTAAGAAACCTTATTTCCAAATATTCATATAGTATGTATTTTTAATAAATTACTGAAGTAGTTTTTAACTTAAATGTTTCTAAAGTACATTTTAAAGTAAAGAGTTTTAAATTATTTCAAAAATCTAGTTTGATGCTTGGTGAATTCAGTGGAGATAGAAAATATTTGGGAAAGTTTATTATGAAAAAGAAAGATGGGTTGAAACTGTTTTCAAAGGATTAAAAATAGAAATATATCTTTGTGAAGATATTTTTGGGATTAGTAAATAATTTGGAAGATGATTTATTGTTTGATGGTTGTTTGTGAATATTAATTGATAGTTAAATCACCGACTGTCAATATTGGCCAAATGCGCTGATCGTTTCGAAGAGACCGGGATCGAGATTTATGTCTCGAAAACAACTTCGATCAGGTTTGTATGTTTTGTGGAAACGAGTTTGGATTCGAATATGGAGCAGTGAAGTGCGAGGGCTAGTCGCTACTAATCCTGAGGATATTTCCAAAATAGAAGTAGTAGGAATAGTGCCTTCGGTTCTGTTCGAACCCGGGACGGACTTGTATGGATGAATGTTTTCGGGAACATCGTCAGGTGGACGATGGGCATTCTAAGGGATATGTTCTATAAAGGTAACGCTTAGCCTCAAGCCTCATCAAATGGGAATGATTGAAAATCAAGGGTTATGCAACAAGGCTAGGTGGGTAGCGCCCAAGCAGGGCGAGGTCATCCCTGTCTAGATGTCCCTTTTATTTCGGCTTAGTGGGCGGTTGCTGATCTCAACCGTGGGGTGATCTCACTCGGGATTATCCAGTAAGGGGTAGTCCCGGTCTTGTGTTGCAGGGGAGCAGGTGTACTCCTCGGTACTGTGATCTAGGCCACGTACTGTGACAGTTGGTACCCCAGTGCCTAGTCATTAGTTGGAAATCCATTCTCCCTACGAGCCTTGTACGAGTTTTGCTTGTATTACCCACTCTGTGGCTAGTAGCTGGAATATAATGAATAAAACAATTTCGGCTGTTTTATAAGTATTTGTATATAAACCCTATTATAATATCAGAGGATTTCTATAAAAAAAATTTAGCTATCGTAAGGTAAAAACCCGACATGTTTATTTGTGGTGTAGTCTGACGAGATGCTTTTGTTTTCAAAGGATTTTTGAAAACTTTAATAATCAATTGAGTGTGATTTTCTCACACCGGTATTCCAGACTGACTCGGGTGTTATTTAACTGTAACGCTCGAGTCAGACCGAGTATTATAGGATACATGATTTGATGCTGTGGAGCTCAGGAGACGAGCTGGATGGCGATACGTACTCTCGTACTTGTTTATATATAAATTCCACTGTGTTGAGTAGCTGTGTGTCCAGTTGTATGTTATGGCTGTTGTTGCACTCTGATGATGATGTATGTATAAACAGATATATATTTGTTTGTGTAAAGATTATTTATTATCTGTTATATTTTATTCCACTGTGATGGTTAGATTCTGTTGTTGTTTTCTATTTTCTTCTTCTACCTCCTCTTCTTTAACCCAAATGGTTCGTATTTCTGTACAACTTGAGTTGATTTAGGTAGAATAGTGTCAACTCAAGGGGTACAGATTTGTCGGTCGTTACAGTTGGTATCAGAGCTTAGGTTGGTGATAACCTTGGCTCTGGTGGGAATTACTCATTGAAATAGAGTCAATAGTAGTCTAGACTGAGTTGGAGCGTATTAATTGATATGAACACGTATTTGTTAGTGAATATAAAATGATTTTATATTGTGTTGATTGGTTTATTGAGTAGTTATGGATTCTGGTCAATACGAGTAATTAACGTTATTGATTGGGATTTCTAAACACTTGAATAGAATAATTCGACACAGTATTGTTTTAAAGTGGGGTAAATGAAATAATTTTACCCAAATTATTTTTGTATATAAAAAGATATAATTTTTGTAAAGTATTATAATATTTGGATGCTTGATTGTTAAGGAATGATAATATTAAATTATTAACACTATTGTGTAGAAATTGAATAAGAAATTGAAAATTTATAACCAAAGTTGAAGAATAAATTTATATAACAAAATGGAATTTGAAATATAGATTATAAATGTAATTTATAAATTGAAATAAACTTCATATACAAATGAGATTTGTAAATGTAAACTTAAAGGGATTATAATTTTGGAATAGAATTCCAAAGAAACATTTGAAGTTGAAATGAGATAAAATTCCAAAGAACATTTGAATATAGAGTTAAAGGAATTGCAATTTGGAATTTCTAGGAAAAATTGAAATTCCTTTGGGTTTGAAATGGTTTTCAAAGGGTTGGAGGAATAATAGTAATATTTTGGAAATATTTTTGAGTTGTATTTGAAATCTTGTGGGATTTGAAAATTAATAATAATTGAAATGTTGTTAAAGAGATAAAAGCACTAAACTCTTCTCGGTCGCTGGAAAATAATTTCGGTGATGACTGCAACATCATCGGTGTTCATTTTAGAGTTTCTAGGAGAGAAATTGCTACCGAATTGTTTTAAATTGGAATTGTTTGCGAACTGGGCTTGGTTTTGAAATTCAAAGAGATAATTGAATTTACCAAAGAATTTTGGATATAGTTGATTTCAAAGGTGATTTTGAAATTTTGGGAAATTTTTTAAACTCTGGAATCTTATTTAAAATGTTTATGGAATAATAAAAATATATACTTGGCTAAATAAAATGTATAATCCCGAGTTAAAATGTAAAATGTGAATGGGATTGTTGTAAATAGATGAAAATATGAATATAAATAAGTTTGTGACTTATAAAATTTAGAAGTGGAATAAATAAGCCAAAATAAAATTGTTTGTATTGGAAATGAATAAAATCCAAAATTTTTAATTATAGAATAGATTGAACTCCAGTAAAATAGTTAAAGTGATTTTTGAAATAAAAATCAAATATTGGATATAAAATTGGAATAAACCAATAGATAATTAATTAGTAAATGAAACATGGAAATGGAACATGAATTGGTTAAGTGGAAGTCGAATTGTGAGTTAATAATGAAATTGGAAATGAACTCGAGTATAAATAAATTCAGCTTGGATTGTTGGTGAATTAAATATAATTGGAAGTGTAGTCGAATAAAATAGAATTGGATCATAATAATGTTGGTTTGAATTGATGGATAAAATCCAAGTAGACATAAATTTAAAAATGTCCTTGTTATTGATAAGAATAAATTCAGAATGAATTAAGTATATAAGTTTAAAGTTTAAAAGGGATGACTGAATAAACTAATTAAATTAAATTAGTAAATGAAATTGGTTTGATAATTGAAAATCAAATTAAGGATTTAAACTGGAAAGTGCTTATAAGAACAAAATATATAACTTTAGTTTTGGAGTTGAAATATCTTGAAGAAAATAAATAACTTAAGTAATATTCGGATAAAAGCTTGACTTAAGTAAAATTGTGAAATGATTGTGTCGAGTTTTATGAAATGATTTTAAACCAAACTCGTTTGGTTAATGAAATAAAATGCAAGTTGAATACCAATTTGATGTGACAGATGTTTGATTTGTAAATAAATTATGTAATGAGTTCGTTTGGATTAAGTGAATTGAATGTAAGCAATGAAGTGTAAACCATTTAAATGGAGTGAAATAAGAATGAATTGAGTGAGATGGTGTGCGTATGGATTGAAAGCATTTAAATTTGCGTCGCAACCTTATAGATTTGCTTATGGATAGTGTTTAGCGTATATTGCTTATGTTATGCATGTGTTTAGCTATTGTAATGAAGTGAAATATTAATAAACTTTGTATATTTGTCACTTACATGTTTAAATTGAGTAAGTACAGGTTTTTTGAAGCCGTGTGGCTAGGTTTGGTCGCGCTAACAGCTAAAATAAATAGCCGCTTACTTAAAAATGCAAAATAAAGGTACGCCAACGCAATAAAAATAGGAAATATGAACCGTTTTTCTGTTTTTCGACCGTGTGGGTCGATGTATATATATATTTATATCTCTTGTCAAATTGCAAAAGCTCCTCCGTACAAAGGAGACTCTGCCAAAAAATTTCGAAAATTTTTGGTGTTCAAAATTCTTTAAAATTTTCACTAACGACAAATGAATTAAAATTTGTAAGCAAATAGAATTGAAACTGAGTATTGAAATTTAATTTAAATTGTATAAGTAAAGTAAGATGAACTAAAGATATTGTTCAAAGAAATTAAAGATAGACAAAGTTTGCAAACAAACTTTTATTCGAGATATAAAAACAAATTAGTAAGTGAAATTAATTTAAGGAATAATTAATCGAATATCGTTTGAAATGAGATGAATTGAACTCAATATTTTGAAATGGAAGGTGAATTAAACTCAAGTAAAATTGAAAATGAAATTTGGATAAAAGTATTAAGGTTTGAAATTAATTCGCAAATTGAAGCAAATTGAATTTATTGGAATTGGAATACAAAAAGATTAAAGCTGGAAGTTGTGACAAGGGAAGTGTGAATAAGTGAATAATAATCAAAATAAATGTGAAAAAAGAAATTGATATAGTCGATAATCAATTGGGGCGAATACGTAGGATGTATGTGTATTATTTTATTCGCATAGCCATTTGATCCAGATTCGAGCACATAATTTCGAGATAGTTATATCGATCCGAGTTAGGATTTTTCACTCGACTTTCGATGGCGAACCCTGGATATGGATTTTGATTGATTCTGTAAATTCTCTATCATAGTTTACAGCTATGCAAGGAGAATGACGGTTTCTAATCAGGAAACCAGATCTGAGTCCGCACTAGGAAGTCTGGTGGACGATACTAGTTCGGAAGTGAAATTGTGTGATCGAGTAGACAATCAGATTCGGTATTGCGTACGAATAATATAGGTACATCGTACGGGCTTAAAAGGAATGAACATTGAAATTTAGGAAAGAAGTCAAAAAAAAGTTTTTTGAATGTTGTGATTGGATATTATTGCTAAACAGGATATACAGGTATGAAAAAGGGAAAGGAAAATTGGTTTTGATTTCAGATAATAAATTAGAATTGCTCGACAAAAGGTATGTGTTTAAATTTCTGTATGGAATTTGATTGGGTTTTTGGATCTAGCCACTTGGCTTTTTGTTTTCTTTTTGGATTTGGAGGCCGTAGAGCCATTTTGTAGTTGTACCGAGCTAGCCGCGCAAAGGAGACGCTGGCAAAAAATTTCGGAAATTTAGAGAGTTAGAAAATTTTTGAGAAAATTCTGATAATTTAAAATTTGATTTAAAACTGAAATTTGAATGATTGAGTAACTAATATTGTTTGAAACTATGGGAAAGTTGGGAAAGATTAGTAAGAATGGTAGTGGGTCTTTTATAAAAAGATAGTGGATAGGATGTTGAACTGATTGGATTTGGAAAAAGTAAACGGGTATTAGACCATTCTTCCTAACCGGTAATTTCGGGGACGAAATTCTTTTAAGGGGGGAGGAATGTAACGACCCAAATTTTTTGAATATTTGAAATTGGAATATTTAATTGATTTTCAATATTCAAAGGTGAATTTTAAACTCGAATTTCAAATATCGCTATTTATCGGATAATTTAATTATTAAATTTAATAATTCGAAGTTGGGTAAAATATTGAATCTTGATTTTTAAGCTTGTTAAAAATAATTTAAAGGCTTGTTTAATTTATATTGACAATACTGAAGGTGATAGAACTTTTAAAATTGAATTTAAAAGTGTTTTGTTCAGTTGTGAAAATATATAGTTTAAATTGATATTTAAAAATAGCCTTCCGAGGCACAGTCTCGGAATCTGACAAAACCAGTTTCATTAGATCCGTAATACTGTATTATTATCGGATTTCAAATTTTGGAGCTTTCGGAGTTGGTGTGTGAGTGTACGACATATAAACGCGATGAAATTTATATCGAAAATTTAATATAGTAACTGAGTCCAAAAAATATCTTTTCCATGCGATCGAATTAGGACTCAAAACCTTTTCTATTTCGTTCGGAATATGGGTATAACATTATGAATGCCGAGCAGCACGCGGCGATAGGAGTCGAGATTTTGGGCTACGATTTCGTGACGTTTTAAAATTTGAAATTTAAATAAAGTATATAATAATTTTCCAGTCAAACAATTTCACGTCAGTACTTTCCCTTTAAGTCAAATATCACGGTAGCCCCTCCTGCACGCTAACCTCTTTTCCAAATATCGTGTCCCTCTTTACCTTTTATCGGCCAAGCCTTCTTTTCTTGGAATTAAAGGAAAAAAAAATTCAATAATGGCCGAAACAAGAAAGGGATCACGTTCCTTTCCATATTCTTCAGTTTAAAAATCGTTCCAAAAGCTCGTTCTCGTGTAAAATAGGATTAAACCGATCGATTTTTCCAGATCTAAATCTCCGCCATGACCACAAACCTCGCCGGCAACGGCGACATAGACTGAGTTCGAATGCCATGTAATGCCTGGCCCAGGTCCAAGATCGAAGCTTCGAAGTGCGTCGTTCCCATCGCCGCCTCATTTTCTCTAATTCGACCTAGTCCTGATCTCGTCGTCCTCCCCTACGCTCCCCTACGCTGTAAACCAGCCTTGCCGCCTGTATTTTTATTTAGGCTAGATTCGCATGCAACTGAAGAGGATTGGAGTTTTGAAGGTAGAGATGAGGAGGGCAGTGGGATTACTTCCAGAGAAGGCATTGGTGGGTCAAGAGGTTTGTGCGTTGTGATGTTCAACACTGCTCGATGTTGGTGTCTCGTGTTCGTATCGGGATCATGTTTGTGAGCAGAAGCTCGATGGGTTGGTTCCTTGTTCGTAGTAAGGTATAATTTCTGATTAATTCAATTTTAGAAGATATATATACCTTGTAAAGTAAGTATCTTTTGAATACTAAAGAAAGAAAAGTTTACAGTAAAACAGATGACTGTTTTGTTAGTTACGGAAAGAAAATATGTATGTAGATAAAGTTTGAAAATAGATTTTTTTATATAAAAGATTGTGAAGTATATATATAAATTAGATTTTTGTGCAACACATATAGTTTATTTTATATATGTATATGAGTACCAAAGAAAATAAATATGCATATACATATTTATATTGCTAGTTACTTTAAATTAATAAGATGATGAGTTGGTTCAATCAATTTATTTAATCAATCGTAACTACTAAAAGGTTTTTAAAAGGAAATAATTAATTAAAATAAATTATTAGTTAATTAAATTAAATTTATCAAATGGAAATTAATTATTCAAATTGTTGGAATATTGATAAAATCATATAATTGTTATACAAGTTCTCAAATCGAGAAAATCGAGTCAAGAGGGAAGTGGATTGCAAATATAAAGCAAATGTGAGTTAATCTCACTCAGCTGAATTAAAATTAAATTTAAATGATTAAATTTAAATAATTGTTTGAATGGTTGAATTGATTGATGTGCTATAGTATGGTATATTTTGGAATTGGCATATTATATTGTGCTAACATCTGTGGATGCGGGGAAAACAGGTTGGAGGGATCCAACTGGATCCCTCAACATTTATTATTTAATATCCTCTGCTATGATTATTTGATATTCTATGATGAATTATATTAGGATATTGTATGCTATGGTTCGATTGGATATAACTGGGTATAGTGAATTACCATATATATATATATATATATATATATATATATATGTATATATATTGGATTCTGGAAAGAAAATAAAAGAAGTATATTTATAAGCAAAATAATTATAGAAATTTGAATAAATTTAAGAATGAATTGGAAAATAAATAACGTGCCTTTAAAATTCTAGTAAATAAATCTTGAGTATAGAAAGGAAATTTTGAATAAACAGGAAATTAATGAATTTTAAAATTCAGTGTTATTATTTATAAAGAAAAAACATTTATTTAAAATTTAAGATTTAAATTATTGAAAAGAATAATGAAGAAAATTAGAAAAATCTGAAATTTGTATATTTCAGTTAAAAGATTTAAAATCAAACGGAAAATAATAATAAAGTCTATAACTAATAAATTTTGAAATGAATTGATATGTAAAGAAATTTATTCAAATGGAATAAATTGGAAATCAATTTGGAAAATTGATTTAAGTGATTGAGGTTGGAAATTCTCCCTGGATAAGCAAGTATGTTTTCAAAGTAAATTTTTAAATATAAATTAAAAGTTTTTAAGTTGTTTTAAAAAGCAAGTTTTGGAAAATTTATTATTTCTAATATTTAATTTCTAAAGTAAGTATTTCCTTTTAATCTATTATAACAATAATTATTTAAAGAGTGATTTAGTATTTGTTTAAAAAGTGAAAATTTAGTTTTATATTTTATTAAGAAACCTTATTTCCAAATATTCATATAGTATGTATTTTTAATAAATTATTGAAGTAGTTTTTAACTTAAATGTTTTTAAAGTACATTTCAAAGTAAAGCGTTTTAAATTATTTCAAAAATCTAGTTTGATGATTGGTGAATTCAGCGGAGATAGAAAATATGTGGGAAAGTTTATTATGAAAAAGAAAGATGGTTTGAAACTGTTTTCAAAGGATTGAAAATAGAAATATATCTTTGTGAAGTTATTTTTGGGATTAATAAATAATTTGGGAGATGATTTATTGTTTGATGGTTGTTTGTGAATATTAATTGATAGTTAAATCACCGACTATCAATATTGGCCAAATGCGCTGATCGTTTCGAAGAGACCGGGATCGAGATTTATGTCTCGAAAACCACTTCGATCCGGTTTGTACGTTTTGTGGAAACGAGTTTGGATTCGAAGATGGAGCAGTGAAGTGCAAGCGCTAGTTGCTACTAATCCTGAGGATATTTCCAAAATGGATGTAGTAGGAGTAGTGCCCTCGGTTCCGTTCGATCCCAGGACGGACTTGTATGGATGAATGTTCTCCGGAACATCGTCAGGTGGACGATTGGCATTCTAAGGGATATGTTCCATAAAGGTAACGCTTAACCTCAAGCCTCATCAAATGGGAATGGCTGAAAATCAGGGGTTATGCAGCAAGGCTAGGTAGGTAGCACCCAAGCAGGGTGAGGTTATCCCTGTCTAGATGTCCCTTTTATTTCGGATTGTGGGCGGTTGCTGATCCCAACCGCGGGGTGATCTCACTCGGGATTATCCAGTAAGGGGCAGTCCCGGTCTTGTGTTGCAGGGGGAGCGTGCGTACTCCTCGGTACTGTGATCTAGGCCACGTACTGTGACAGGTGGTACCCTAATGCCTAGCCATTAGTTGGAAATCCATTCTCCCTACGAGCCTTGTACGAATTTTCTTAATATTACCCACTCTGTGGCTAGTAGCTGGAATTTAATGGATGTAACAAATGCTCAACCCATGGCCATTTTCCATGTGGGGTATGGATAATATCGGTTCCTTACCGATCTCTAAAGGTGGTGCAAAGTATGTTATCATCGCAGTTGATTACTTCACCAAATTGGCCAAAGAAAAACCTGTAGCCACGATCACAACCAAAAAGTAATCAACTTCATTGTCCCGAACATCGTCTATCATTTTGGCCTTCCACGAACTATTGTAACAGATAACAGGACTCAATTCGACTGTGCTGAATTCAAAGACTTCTACCAGAGGTATCCTATTGAAAAGAGGTTTGCTGCAATTTCCACCTTTAACTGAATGGGAAAGTAGAAGCCGTGAACAAAATTATAAAGTCCATTCTAAAGAAGTGATTGTAAAAGGCTAAAGGAAAGTGGGTGGATAAACTCCCGGCAACACTATGGGCTTATAGGACCATCTACAAGTCCGCGACTGGTCATACTATATTCGTCCTTGCCTACAGTTTCGAAGCTGATATTCCTTTTGAGCTCGAAGTTCCTTCTCATTGAATGACTTACTACGATCCCAAAACGAATAAAGGTATCCTCTTGGAACTTTCGACTTTATAGATGAGAAGCACGAGGAAGCTGATTTGAGGGCGGTTGCATACCGACACCAAGTCACCCGATACTACAACATTAAAGTCCGGTTTAGAACCTTTGAAATTGGCGTTCTTGTCTTGAAATGGGTTTTTCCTACCCCATCGAATATGAATCCAATATGAGAAGGACCGTATGTCATCGAACAGAGGCATGGAGAGGGAACTTTCAAGCTAGCGATTGTTGATGGCATCACACTCCCAAGGGCATGGAACAACGATCATTTACGATGCTTTTTCACTTAGTTTATATCTTTTTCGTTCAATTATATTTTATTTCAGAATTTGCTTTAGCATTTGACTTTGTAGATATGTAATAAGATCACTTATGACATTCCTTTCCATTTAACAAATAATATTTTGAACTTCCTTTATATTTACAAGTATATATGCATGCCCTGGTGGGTCTGCATCTGATCAATATGCGTGTAATGATTCCACAATGTGCTTGAGTAGCATTTATCAAAGCATGTATAATGTTTTGTGTACAAATGTAGTATATACTTTTTCCATTTATACTATAATGTCCATAATTTTTTTAAGCATGGACCACGTCTAGGCATTTTGAATAATTGATGATCAGAAAGCTCTATAGTAGTCTCATCATAATTTAATAATGGCTTACTTTATACTTTATTTTCACATATAAAACCAAAATGCAATTTTATATAAACGGAAATTTTGACACATACTTGTAAATATAAAAAAATAACTTTCAAGTCCCTTCCCATTTTCTTTTATAAAATACATCCCTAATTTCAAAAGGATACGTGAAATTCAAGAGGGGGAAATGAGTGAAATTTAAGAAGGTATTTGGTAATTCTACCAAATTTAAGAAAGTTCATTTATTTTTATTATTCTTTCATTTTAGTTTTATCATAAGATAGATTGTTCTAAAATTTTACACAGAAAGTTAAAATAAAGTTCTCAAATCAATAAACATATGTTGTAATAAATTGGATCTAAAATATAAGTTATTTATAAATGCCTATATGAATCGGCTTTTGAAATATTTATTAAAGTCTAAAGTTTATTTTTATAAGATAAAAACATTTTATAATTATCTAAATATTGAATAAATACATGTAAATAGCCTGAATAAATTATTATAAAGAAAATAACATTTAAAACATTTATAAAACATTAGAAAATAACATTTGTAAATATTAAATAACACATATAAAACACTTGTTAACATTTTGATTTATGTAAGGACATTTGTAATAAAGAGAGCATATGTGTAAGTTAATTAAGGCATCATAGTGACAAATGTCTTTCTCTTTAGTAATTAAATTTAAAATTAATTGTAAATAATAAAAAGGAGAGTTTTGATCTTCAGCTAAATTTTTCTTCATCTTCAATCCAAACAAAATGAATGTAAATCAAAAACAAAGTTCAAAAATGAAAGAAGAAAATGTAAAGAAATCTGAAAACAAGAGGTTAATCTTGAAATTCAAATCAAATGCAAGTTTGCAAATCTGGAAAATGCAGCAGGAAGATACATCAATATGCAAAACTGGAAAATTCAACATTTATGCAATCAAGCAGTTCAAAATCAATAGATAATTCAGTAATCAGCAGGCAAGAAAACTAATTTATCAACATGCAAATCAATTCAAGAACATGCAGTGAATTTCTGAAGCCTGGAAACAGTTTCTAACCCTCCGCTTCAAAGGTGAGTAAATAATTTCTTTTAAAAATAGTTTAAAAACTTGAATTTCATCATGTTAATATGGTTGAGTATCTTAATGTTATTTGAATACTTGGATTAGAATTGGGTGCATGTTTGAATTAAGTTTAGTTGAATGCCTGGGTAGTTTAAAATTTATACTCTGTGTAAATTTAAAGCTTACAGTTTTATAATAAATTCAATAACTTGATTTTTAATTCGAATCTGACTTTGATTTGTTAATGGAAGTTGTTTGAAATCAAGTAGGCTATCATCTAAAAATAATTACAAGCTTTTAAATGGAATAATTTGTTATAAATTTTGAAATTTACAGTAGAATTTAAATTGGGTTGAAATTGGATGATTTCAATTTCTAGTTTTGATATCATAATTGGATTGTAAATAAGGAATCACGATTTTAGAAGCAGAAAACACGAATTTAGATCAGTAATTTATGAGAATTCGGGGTTATACCGTTTTGGGCAAATTGATTGATTTACGGCAAACCACGGCAAGTTGGTCGTCGACGTTGATCACAGAGGTTGAGAGTGTGTTGTTGATCATCAGAAAATTAGTTTGGTGATTTAATATTGAGTGAAGTGGCCGATTATTCATGATGTAGTATTTTGTACCTTGTTTTATCATCGTGGTTCATCGCGTCTTTGCGGCATCGTGAAGCTACCGGAGTGAATCGTGTGCGTCGCCGTGGGTTTAGGGAATCATGACGAAGCTTTGGTGGTGCCGGTGGGTCTTCTCGAGGCTTGTGTTGCCGTGGATGTTGGATTTTCTGGCAACGGTGGTTCGAACAGTTTGGGTTCGATAGTGTTATTTTGATTCTCGATTGTTTGGGGTTTTCTGGGTTGCGAGTATGGTTGCCGAGGTCGAGTGCAAATTAGGGGAGGACGGAGAGGGGTTCGTCGTTGATCAGCGTCGTCATGCATGTTAACGTGCACGGTTGTGTATCTGGGGATGGGTTTTGGGAAGAGAAGTGTTGGAGCTCGGGGTTTGTCTCGAGAATATGGTGTTGTTTCTCGAAGCAGGGTGTAGGTTAGGGGTGACTTGGGGTAAGCACGGGGAAAGTCAGTGGGTTGCTCGGGTTTTGTCGAGTAGCTTGGTTGTTCAAGGTTTAAAAGTTTAATAGTAATGTTTTTTTAGATTTGAAACAGAAGGATACTTGGTTTTGTAATGATTAAAGTTTAAAAAACAAAGGTTAAACAAGTTTTTAAAATTTTGGAAGTTTTAAAATAAAATAAGTGGATTTTGAGATTAAGTTTGTATTAACTTTTATTTAGTAATTTTGAAAAAGTTTCAAAGATTTAAATAGTTTAATTTGAATACTTATATCGTTTTAATTATAATTGATTTTAAAAAATTATTTTATCTTAAACAAGGTTTAAATGATTAGAGTTTAGTAATCAGTTATAATTTAAGAAATTAGAATTTTGATTTAATTTGAAGATAATTAAATATATGAAGATAATTGAAATACTTCAATTATGATTAATTATTAAAGTGTTTTGGCTAATATAAATGATTTAAGTTATATAATAGGTTTCTTAATTAAGAATTATTTAGTTTAATTTAAATAATTAATTAAGTAATTAATTTGTTATTAATTAAGATAATCACTTATGGGTTAATTTAATATAATTACTTGATGAAGTAATTAAGCAATTAAGTGGTTAATTACTAGAAGTAATTAAGTAAAAGATAATTACTTTGTGAAAGTAATTAAGTGGATGTGATTAAGGGTTAATCACTTGTGTTATTAATTAAAGAATTAATTAATAAAATTAATTAATGGTTTATATTATTTAATTAAGGTTAATTAATAAAGGATTAAGAGAATTTAATTAAGTGGTTAATTACATGTTAAGTAATTAATTAAGGTTTTAATTAATGAAGTAATCATTAATAATGGAAATAATTAATTAATTGTTACTTAATAATTAAAGGATAAATAATTTTATAATTAAGTTTTAATTACTAAATGTAATTAAAAATAATTAATCAAATGTGATTAATTAAAAGTAATTAATTAAATATAATTAACTATAAATGATTAATCAAGTGTGATTAATTAAAGGTAATTAATCAAGAGTAATTAATTAGGTATGATTAATTTTAATAAGGTGATTAATTAGGTGTGATTAATTAAATAATTATCAGGGTACTTAAATAATAATTAATCAAGGATGATTAATTAAAGGGTAATTGAGAGATAATTACTTGGATAATTAAGAAGAAATTAACCACGATGATTAATTAAAATTGTAGTTAAGGAATAATTACTTAAAGTAATTAAGTAATAATTAATCAAGGATGATTAATTAAAGAGAATAATTAAGTAATGTTTATTAATTAATTTGTAATTAATTAATGAATATGTAAGCTGGATTGATGATGATCCAAGTAATTAAGTAAGGAAGTAATTTGATTAAGGATCAAATAAATTAACTAAGTTGGATCAACCTTGTATATGGTTGATTAATGATTGGATGATAAGTATCATTGGATGCGTTAATGATATTGCATGATATTGGATGTCAATGGTTGATATGTGATGATATGAATGTGTTATATTTGAGATGTGATATATATATATATATATATATATATATATATATGCTGCTTTGTGATATGTGTGGATGAATTTGATAATTGTGAATTATCTATCTGTGTATTATAAATCATCCATTTATGTTAAGTGATATTCTGAAAATATACCGTTTAAAACCTTCAAGTACAACTTGGACATTAAAATGGTGTTTGGATTCGGTGTGACCGGGATTGAATTTCCATATTTAGATATCCGAGAACCACACCGATCCAAAATAAACGTTAGGACGTGAATCCAAGTGGAGCAAGTGAAGACTCAAGGTGTAAGAACTATGCGTCAGTATAACTCTGGGGGTGATTCCGTGATGAGTTTGACGGGAATAGTACTTCTAGGTTCGAGATGGTGATTCAGAGTGCAAGGGCTATGGTCGTTGACTTTGAGGGTGATTCCAAAATGAGTGCAACGAGATAGTGCCTACGGTTCCGTTCAAACCCGGAACGGACTTGTATGGATTGAATGCTTTCAGAACATCGTCAGGTGGACGATGAGCATTTTAAGATAAATGTGTCCTACAAAGGTAATCGCAGCCTCAAGCCTCATTAACCGGGAATGGCTAAAACAGGGGAGGCGCAGCAAGGTTAAGTGGGTCATGCCCAAGTAGGATGAGATTCATCCCTGTCTAGATGTCCCTTTTTATTTCGGTTTTATGGGCGGTTGGATCTGCAACCAACTGCGGGGTGGTCTTGTTCGGGACTATTCAGTAAGGAATGGTCCCGTCCTTGTGTTGCAGGGGAGCGGGCGTACTCCTCGGTACGGTGATCTAGGCCACGTACTGTGACGGACGGTACCCCAGTAGCCTTGCCACTGATGGAAACCCATTTTCCCTACGAGACCCTACGGTTTTGTTTGTATTACCCACTTTTGTGGCTCGTAGCTGGAATTTAATCATGTAACAATCTCGTCCATTTCATATTTACTTGAAAACCCTAGACACGATTATAATATAACTGGATTTCCTGTCAAATGTTTTGGTTAGCGTATGGTAAAAACTTTTTCATGTTTATATGTGGGAAGTCTTACGTGATATCCTTTCTTTTCAAAGGATTTTCTAAAGTTAAGCAACTTTAAACCGTTTACTCACACCAGACCCCTGTCTGACCCGAGTGTTTATTTTCTGTTTTATTAAACTCTTGGGTACTCATATTTTGTATGAGTAGTCAAGTGATTCAGGTTATCCTTGATGAATTCTGGAGGAGCTGTGCAGCAGGAGGCTTCAGCGTGTAGATATATAGATAGAGTTTCTGATGTGTGTTATTCTGTGTAGCTGTCCTTGTATTGTATATTAGACAGAAATGTTATAACTGTCTAAATTGAGATGTGTAGTTGTGAACTCTGATGTATATGATACTATGTATATGCTACATATTATATTTCATTCGTTCCGCTGTGAGATTCTGATGTGTTGTTCTTTCTTCTCTTTCTTTCTTCTTCCATCCCTTTCTTTCTTAATTAGTGATGCGTCTTTCTGGTGATAGAAAGTCGGGTCGCTACAGGTAGTATTTGCAAAAAATATTTAGGACTAACTATTATTGGTAACTTATCTCAAAATAAGAATTATAGGATTCATATGGAAAAATTAAGAAGCAAGGGTGTGAATGCAATTATCTATGCTTGGCAAATAGTCCTTAGCTAATCAAATATTCCATTTTACCCATAGTCATGCATTGAATGCAAAGCTTCAGAATACATCACATAAAATGAGATAAAGAAAATACATTATGTACACGGTTCTTATGGTAAGACTAAACGTGTAAATTATTCATGATAAATTAAATAAGTTTAGTATATAAGTTAAGTAAGATGATTAAATAAAGATACAATTTGGCTAAACTGACCTTTAATGTAAACTTCTTGGAAATGGATCATTTTGAAGCATAAATTAAAATAATAACACATCACATACATGCAAATATATACTTAAAATCAGTCAAAACATAGAATATGTTAAATGAGAATTCACATGCCTACTTTAATATTTTGTTGGAAAAAGCAACTAGAACGGTGATGTCTTTTATGAGGTAAACAAACAGAGTGTACATTAGGAAAGTGAGTGATTGACTTGGGTTAGCTGTAGGATTATGTTACGGTGAAGCCTTTATGGCATGATATGTTATCAGTTATATAAGATAAAATGCAAAAATCTAAACTCTATTTTTTGCATGAATAAATGGTCCACATGTTACTATGAACATAGACCTGCTAACAAATTTAACAAAGTTGGATCCCTCAAATCTATAATATATAATATTATTACCGAGTTAGCTTTCAACGGCGCACAAGCCATATTACTTTTTTTTACTGAAATTTAAACTCAAGCGTCGCAATTTTCTTTCTATTTCTTTATTGTCACTGCTATCCCCTTCCTCTCATTTCGTCCATCCTAGATAAGAAACTCCAACTTGAATTGCGCCTAATCCGCTCTGTCGCCGTTCCCTCCTGTTGCCGTCGTTAGCCCGATCGACTCCGACTCATTCCCAGGACGACTTCCAACTTCACCCCTTTTCATTTGTTCTCAAAGATTCTCCTCTTTTTTCTTCGTCTTTTACTCTTAATTTCTAAATTTTCTACTTTTCCTTGGATTATCTAAAAGCACAGACCAACAGTTATTCCTAGCTTCGTCTCTTTATCTACCAAAATAGAAATCGGTAATATCAAAATTAGTACCAAAAAGTGATTTTTCGCTTCAACCCTCCACTCTCTAGTTGCCTAGATTTCCTTCACCACAACTTGGCCGATTTCATCGACTTCGAAAACTTCATCATTTGCTTTGCCGGTTGGGAAATTCCTCTCATCTGGTGGATTGAATTGTTCATTTTGAAGCTTTATATCAGGTCTTTCATCCTTACTTTCAAGATTGTATCTATTCTCTTAAAAATTGAAGCATCCTTTGTATATTTTTTCATGCTTCTGCTTTTTTGAAGAAAATGCATAATATGTTGTATATGTTTCTTTTCTTCATGTCCTTGTATATTATTTTACCTTGCTCTCGATTTACAAACAATTTGCCTAGCATCACCCAAACATTTATCCCATTTAAGGTAAAAGAAAACTTTTTTTTTAATTTTTAATTTGCCTACTTGATTATATTTTAGGTTTTATTTTCTATTAGGTTTAATCAAGTGAATTTTAGTATTTACTTTATTTAAAGCATGAATTTAGTCATTCTTTGGTTCAACTTCTGTTTTAGAGTGTATAGTGCTTTGGTTTACTTTCAAATTTTAAGCAATACAACACTATATTAGTTGGCCTGGTTCAATTTTACATTTAGCATGTTCTTTATCCTTCCTATTACCATGATAGATTTCGAGTACAAAAGTACTTTGTTCGTTTTATTCTGGTATTAAGTGCTAGATGTTATGTTGTATTAACTTAAATAGCAAGCATTAGAAAATTGTTGGTTATTTTGGAAATTAAGGTCACTAACTTATTGAACAGTATAAGAAAATCAGTTATTATGATATTATAATTGGCCTTTTTGTTGCATACTTTTGGTAAATATGATTTGAAAGTAGGCAAGTTAATTATAATATATTATTAACTTTGATTGTTAGAAAACATTGATTTTGAAGTTCAGATGGTTTAATTTTTTTCAATGTATGGGTTGCACAAGTATATATTCATTTATGGCAACCAATTATTTTGGAGCCAAAGAGTATTAGTTGAACAATCATGGATTTAATGATCAGTTGTTTCTATTAAATATTTCTTTTAGGCTTCTCTTCGATGATGTAGTTACGGTGGTTTTATCAATTAATCTTTATGTATTTTGATGAGTACTGGTATTTAAAGAGACTAATGTGTTTCCTCACTTAGAAGAACCTTCAATTGTCTCCATATTTTACTCTTAAACACTGTATAAATGATTAGGTGGTTTCCTCGGATGTAATATATTTAACTTATAAGCTGCGGTTACTTTAAAATACACGACTTTGTCCCAGTTTAGTTTATGCAACCTATTTATTGGAAATTCGTCACTCAACCCATGAACTAAAAAAATTCATGTAAGGAGGATACCATTTTTTACCATATGTTAGAGTTTGTATGCATCATTTTACATTTGTTTGACAAAGTATAAAAGATGTTTCTCTTATTTATCTTAATATGGAATCCATGTTAAACAGTTTGGATCAGTGTTTTGAAAACCCGACCCTGCCTCGGTTCGACCTCGAGTAACCCTGAATCTTGGATCATCACCGTTCGGAACTCAATCAGACCTCAATCATGCGTGAACCTTCGGTCGAACCTTCAAACCGGCGGTCCAACCATCAATTTTACCTAGTTGAATCGCAGTTATTTTAATTTTCTCTACTTTCTCATCTTATAATTCTCTCTCATTTTCATCTTTTATATTGCTTTGAAAAACATAAGTAAATCTATATTTCAAAAATCATAAACGTACTAAAATCTAAACTAAAAATTTCATCATTTGGCTATTTGCTGCTGCAAACTCCTCTAATAGCACTGTAAGATTCGTGTAATATGAGATATGTTGTGCTTGTGTTTGAGTAATGATATGTGTTTGGTATTTTTTATGACACGAGTCAATATCATCATGTATTAAATAAAATGAGTTTATAGTTTTCAATTTGGAATGTACAAATCGTTAAAAACATAAAAATGCACGGTTTCAGCGGTTCGACCGGTCCGACCTTCAAAACCTTGAACCTTAAGATACAACGGTCCGACTTACGGTTCGGTTTTCAAAACATTGGTTTGGATTCCTTTAAAAAAAGGTTGAAAACATCAATTTGTACTTTGCATGAGAACTGAACTTCAATATTACATAATTCAATTTTTCTTCACCATATAACAACTAGCTCGAGTAACAAACATGGTACATGTTTACAGAGTTAAATTTAAAAAAATATATGGGATAATGTTGCATGAATAACTAACATGGATATCCTTTTTCCCACTTGCAGTCCATTTTAATTTATCTGACTTCTGTAGAGGTCAGATTGATACATATTTTTTTGCAAATAGGGAGAAGCTAAGATTGCATTTTTATTGGTCAAATGGTAGCAAAAAAAAATCTTGCATTTGTTGTTCTAAAATAGTTCCAAGGGAGAATGCAAACACAGTTGCCAACTTAGCCAACCTTTTCTACTTGAAATCAGATGATTTGGTCAATTGTGTTAGTTGTTCAATTAACTTGATAAAATATTATTGATTTTTATTCTCAGACGTGCTTTATGTTTCTGTAAGGTATTTATTTTTTTAAGATCAAAATATGAACTAATAAGATATGATGTACAATTTTTCTTCTTCTATTTTCTCATAATCAGTTGATATCTTTCCATTCAGATCATGGTTCAAGAGTCCGTCCGGCATGACGGAATTCCGGCCATCTCGGTTCGATTCCAGCACTGACTGGGACGGAATTCAGACAAAAATCCACTCCGTCAATTAGTAAAAAGCAAAATCATTTCATGGAAAAAATGTAAAATCGTGGGAAACTGCAGTAAAATATTAAGGAATAGAAAACAGAATAAAGAAATTTCCCACCTATTACGAGCTTATATGTAAAACTGTTGAAATTGAGTACAATGGTTGTGCGACATCTTCAAATCTAAAAAGGTATGGTTTTGTTTCCTTTAGTTTAAAATCAAAAAACTGAATTAGGGGGTGAAGCGGCGAAGGCAGACCTAAAAAACTAGGGTTTTGGAGGAGATAAATGAAATGAACAATTGGAAAAATGAACAGGGCATGGGTTATGTCCTTGATGGGCCATAAATAAGAATATGGATATTGGGTATTTGTAAAATAAAATGAAATGAAAGGCTAGGCTGAAAGAATACGATCGGTATGTTGGGTAATTTTTAAACTTTAGACATCTAGAAAATATAATTGTAAAATTTGTATATATATTTTACGGTACATTTAATTTACTTATGTCAAAAAATAGAACAATAATGTAATCAAAGTGGAAAAGTAAAACGGAATTACCAAAATTCCTGAAACGGAACAGAAATTATAAAAATGTCCGGTGACCGAAACGGAAATCGAATTTTTGAACCTTGATTCAGATCTAATTTAATATGTCTATCCAGTTAACCATGCAATGAAAAAATTTCCACAAAGAAATCAAGGTCTAAATGGTTTTTGTATGTTGATATTAGCTATATATGCATGGAAATCTTCCTACTAATTGCATCCTATGCTTTTTCTACATTATGCATATTTTATGTACATCATAATAACAACATGAACCTTTGCTTTTATGCAAATAGTCATGATTAGTAATAGCAATTTAGCAAACAATATGTATGCTTTGGACAAATAGTCATACGAAGTGAAAGGAGATGTTTGACCATTACGTCATTTTTTTTGGTAAAGTTTAGTGAATTAACATGCTCAGTTTTAATGAAATGATGCAGCATTTTTTATTTCGAGCCTGATTTGGGTTATTACTTTTCTCACTAATCTTCATGAAATAAGAATAAAAATAAAAATTAAATATTAAAGACCATGGTGTTGTTTAGGACATATTTGTATGTGAATAGGTTTGCTATTATTTTTTGAGGTAAAATTGTATGTCTTAAGACGCGTAGATTGATTCTCTTTGCAAATGAAAATATACATTTTCAACACCTAAATAATCAGTTACATAATTTTGACAGTGAAATTCGGAATGAATAAAAATCAAACGGTAGTAAGCTTCTTGGTTTGTGCAGGTTGCATCGAAAAAACATGAAAAACTATCTTCATGTTCTTACTACTACAAATCCAAGCATGTGTCATCTGTTCACATATATTAGTAATTTAAATTAAGGTCAATGTTCTATCTTCAGTCTTTCAAATTGTTTTTCACTCTCTACAAAATATTGCATGGTTGATTCCAATCACATTATCATTAGACTAATTTGCAATCAAGAACTCGAATTTGCAGCCAGAAAAGCTTCTAATCTATTAGATTTCATATGCCATGGTGACATGTTATTTTAGAATATCATCTTTTTTCCTTAATTATCCTTTTCTTATTCATGTTGTACCATTATATCCGAACATTCATTGTTTTAAATAACTTTTTCACAAAATATAAAAGGAGAAATCATGATAGTTTCAATTTTCAGTTCTTTCTATCCTAAAGTATACTCAGAATGTTGCCAAATGCATGCTAAGGTGATTTTTTTAATTATTGTTTGACTTTTGTATCATACTGATATATAACTATGTTTTTTGTTCCATCATAAAATTGCTTTATAAAAGAATGAAAGTTTATATGAAAAATAAGAGAACAATAAATAATTCAAATCCTTAGATTTTTTCCTCAAATGAGATGGATTGATGGATCCTTAATCAATTCCATAATTCAATCTCGAGAGAACGCATGAAATCAGGTACGATAATTGTTGGTATAATCAGCAATGATCTATTTTTAGAGAACGATGATTCTTTTGTAGAATAATTGAAGGAGAAGATGACAAGGAGATGATGGAAAAGAGCACCTCTATCTCTTCTATGGCTACTCGCTCTCTCCTAAGATTTTCGGTTTCTAGATCACCAAAACTCTTTGTTCCTCCCATAATGTTTTTCTCTATTCCTAAAATCACTTTCATTTCTAAGCTTAGTGTAGGCAAAACATGAAATTTTTACCTTATTGCTCGATTGAAGATTTCGAGCATCATCTTCATCTTTTCCTATAAACATTCTACTTTATTTTTCATTGAATCTGATAGCCGTGCGGCTAAATCATCTTATTTTTTTATTATCTTCAGGAATCTGATGTCATGTCAGTTTGAATTGATTTGATTTTGTCTTCAGTGGTTTCCTTAATGCTTTCTTTCAGCGTAGTCCATTTTTATCAAAGGGATCCATGAAAAGTTTGAAAATTTGGTTTCCTGATTATACCTATGCGAGGCTACATTGTAATGGAATAAAGGTTGTTTCGGTTTTTTCTCCTGGCAACATCGTTGCTGTTAGATAACAATTAGGTTGTTAACAAAGCACTTGCCAATTAATCTTCTCTGCAGTGTAAGTTCTTCGTTCTAAGCAACAATAAATGTCGACAATCCCTTATAGCATTTCATATCCATTCCTTCATTTTGATTCTTAAAAATAGTCAATTTCTACCCACCTTCATGACCATGCATTCATCCTTCGATTTTAAAAATATCCCACTTCATGGAATGTTCAGGTAGGATCCATTGCGATTGGAGTCATTATCTACTAGAATGTAACAATGTGTAATTTGTTCTCAGTTTACTCCATTTTCCACTATAAAAATATATTTTTCGGTTATTCATGAATTTGTGTTTTGATTGCGTTTCTATGCCTTTATTTATACAACCTATTTCCTTGTTGTTCACAAGAATAGGTTATGTCTTCCTCATCCTTAATGTCTACTACTTTTGTCCCTTATTTTTCTTAGGATTCATGTATTTTTCAACGTTTCACTTTTCTTATTAATAGACATGATATTTTTTATGTTTAGGAACATGTACTTTTGGATTATTTCATTAAAACAATTGTCAACTTTTTTATGATTTATGTTGTTTATAGCTTTATGCTTACTATATATTAGTCTGATATTTTATTTCAGTATAACTTAGCTTCGGTTCTAATTTTATTATTCTTCATATGTTTCATTTTTTTCTGTTATTCAATATGTATTATTGTAACCTTACATATCAAAGGGTGATATTTAGGTATTTCTCTTTGTTCAAATCGATAATTCTAATAATTACTAATCCATACTTTGGTGGATTACCATTATATTTTTAGTTAGTTTACTCTTAAACTTATTCCATATTTCTCTATTTGTTATAATAAATCCATAATGGATATTAAAGGTACCACTGACATTTAATATAACATACATGAGTTTCTAATATCTTTAATTTATGTATGTTGCTGCATGTTCAGACATCATATTGCTTATTCTGGTTTGGATAGTTGCTGATAGAAATTAGGTTTAATTTTTCATTAAGATTTTCCTATAAGTTCGATAACAACAAATATTGATACTTGTGTTTTTTCTTAGATAATTTGTTCGTGATGTCATATTGTCTCTTTCACACCATGCACTTTTTTCTTACTTCCTAATTTATTCCACACTGCCACATTTTCTCCATTCGTGTTAGTTGTCTCTAAGAATTCTTTTTGCCAAGATATTTTTGGTTGGTTTGTCATGTAATCCCCTTTTCCCTCTCCTGATTGCTTACTTTCACTACTTTACTACCATCTACTATTTGTATTTCTTTAGTGATGGACTTGATTACTAGATCACCATTATTCAAACTTTTACCTTCTCTTTTTTATCAAGTTGTAGGAGACTACATGTTTTTATATAAGACGAGCAATGATTGATGTATCTGCAGTCCAAATTTGGTTTTCAGATTTATATTTTCAAAGGTTTGTAAGAATTGTTTTCACTACCAATCTTTAAAAAAAATAAGAATATGATTTAATCATGGTACAAAGAAATGGTATTTATTAATTGCAACATAGTTGGTATATTTATATTTTCTTTCATACTAAGAACAACTAACCACGTACTTGGATATTGTTATAGGATTTTCTATATTTTATTCAACTTATAAATGCATATCAACTATCTTATGAATGACTTGAGTCAAGGAAATGATTTCTGCATGTAGAAAAAAACAGACAAGCTAAAACAATTTGCAGAACACATGTAGCAGCTACAATTCTTATAAAAAGAACCAGAAAACATGTGTTTCAGGGTTGTAAATTAATCTGACATCATTTTATCATGTGTTCTGATAACAAGAATTCGAACATTTAATTATTATGACATGTAATTCTTAAATATATTCAACTGGGTGGATTATTTATAATGATACTCTTTGTAGTACAATTGGAGGGTGCTTGGTGACATGCTTTTGTGTGTCGGTTGCTTGATAGAAGGAGAAAATCTGTGTTTATACTAACAAATGCAACCTAGTTAAGAAATTTAGATTGGATCTGATTATACAATGAGTGTATAAGGATAATATAAAATATTCATGATGACTTACCAAACTTTTACTTTATCTTAAAACTTCAAGGTGAGATGAAAATAAGGTTTCATGACACATCTGACGAGGAGTTAACATTATTTATATATTGTTTTAGAAGCTTGGTTGGTGAGCACAAATTAGGGAATGGAAGCCGAAATAAATATTTTGCAGGCTTCACCCTTGGTATTTTTACAAGATTTCATTTTCTTAATCTATTAGTTGACTACTTAATCTATCCATACAATTTTTGTCATCCAATCATTAAGTACTCCCGGATTTCAAGCTATGTCAACAGCATGAAGGTGGTGAATATGTGTAAGATTTCAAGGCAACGCATTCTCACAATTTTAGCTTCATTTTTTTTCAAGAGTTATGTATTTGAAATTTCTATTTTTGGGAAATTTAGATATGAACCTACATTTCCTGTGTGATGAAATGCTTATGTGATTGTACATCGCACGCCCGTGCATACACATATATATATCGAATTTATTGCACAATACGAGCATGTGTGGTCTACATGGTAGGTGCTTTAAGTCTGCAGTAGATGCTTTAAGGTATTAGCATATATTATGAGCACATTGGCCTGCACAGTAGGTGCTTTAAGGTATTGCCATACATTATGTACACATCATATATATCATACTCTTTTGATATACGTTCATAATATGTTTAGTCTAACTTTGCTATTGTGCATATCAGCATACGAATTAAAAATATTTTTGGGTTTCATTAAGCAAATCAGCCATTCCTCTAAAGTGGACTAAACTATATAAAAACCACATTTTTTGTCAGCTGGAAAATAATGAATGGCTTCTGACTCAATTTTATTTCAGCGTGCAATGCAGTGGCACAACAAAGAGAGAATTATTCCAATTAGGCGGGTTTTTTATATTTACATTTCATCGTTTGGTTTAAGCTTTTCATACATATCTCTTTGTGATGAACCATTATAACATTTTATCCAGTCATCATATTATATGAGTACTACCCCCTTTAATATTTAGTGGGTGCAATCGCAATGTATGTTGGGATATGAAAAAAAAAATTAACCTGGAAAAATGGAAATTTTGGGTATTTGTTGACTAACATCCTCCGTGATGAACTTAAAATAGATGCAAATTATTAACTTTTAACATGGTTTAATATTATTGCTACTGACCCGCACTTTCTATGACATAGAGATATAATGCATATGCAATATATTAAAATATTTCTTTAGCATTACACACTATGTTCAATCACAGCTACAGCCGGTACAAGAAAAAAGACTTCGCATCAAACCTATTGAGCTATGGATACTTCTCACTTTGCTACCAGAAGACATAATACACTCAATGGACTGTTCATACGCTTTTTCAGCATTTGAACAATTCCACGAAATGATCATGCACTGTGCTACGAATTTTTACTGCAGTTGATCAAGTTCTACTACAATGTACTTTACTATAATGCATTTCTTACCGTACTCTTTTTATCTTGGTTGATTGTACTTATCAAACAGTAATTCGTCCAATATTGTCTAGCATAACAACGTGATAGATTATATTCCAATCTTGGTGTAGTCAACGAGGTGATGCATAAATCATTAATTATTGGCAAAAAGTTATATTCTTCTTACCATTAAAAGGATACAACCACATGTTAGTTTTGGATTATTATAAACTATGCTAAATTATCTCATGTATATTTGATACTTTGCTTTGCAACTTGCACGCAATCCTTCTATTTAAAAAAACACTTTATTTCTTCTATGTTGGAACAAAGTTTCCAATTACTACCACATGCCTTTTGCAGCCATTTCAATACCAATACTTGAATAGAATAGAGAGAAAACAAATTTTACAAACACTTTATCCACGTGTACGAATTCATTTATTCTTTACGAAAACCAAAGGTATTGCCTAAACCAAACTTAAAAGTATCACATTACTCATTATAATAAATTATTCACAATAATATGTGTGCATAACATGGGTTCGCACTTGTTTATAATAAAAATTGGTCAGGAATTGGCCTCCTCTCCTTGTTTCGGAATAAGACAAAGACTAAAGCGGGCTCTACTTGTTTCAGAAATTGGGTTCCTTCCCTTTTCAAACATTGATGATACGAAGTAACCAACAGAAGATAAGCCATGTACAAAGCGTAAAACTTCTCCAATCAAAAGTAAAGGATTGTGTGGCCGCAATTTGAGCTTCTTGACCCTGAATTCATCGTTGTACCTAAAATTTATTTAGTTGCAAATGATATAAAGTAATATTAATAATCAGAGACAATTAAAATAACATAGCAACATTAATCATAAAACAATTTACAGCTCATACCTACCACTATAGATGTAAATAAATTAAAAAAATGGAATAGATGCACGGATATAAACAATCATAATTAGAGACAATTATCACTACAAAAAAAATTGTCCCAAAATGTGTTTTTGTAGTTTACTTCAAAACCATTGAAGAATTTCACCTAAAGACTACCAAAAAAAGGGACTAAAAATAAACAGGAAAAAATTGGAGTTATTGTAACGGTAGAATATCAAAAGAGGCATTTTTGGATTTTAAATCTAGGCTCTTTGGATTATGGGCTTAAAAAAAGATTAGGAGTCAAATATAAAACTAGAAAAAAAAAGAAAAAAAAATGTCAGAGTATAGAGTGCGAAGAAATGAAATACTTACTAATGCAACATTGTAAACCATCAACCTGCCAGTAACATACGATTATGTTTTCAGTCTTAATTTTGATAGGATCATGTGAACCTCTTCCCAAATTAATTATAGAAGTAGAAGTAAATGTATCCTGTTAAAAACAATTGGTAAATTGGAGTATTAAGTCAGTCCAGATTTACATTAATATTCAAAATACAAAACAACCCATATTCTCCCAAATATTGTTCTTATTAACACAAGAATGAGTGCAGGTCAATTCATGGAGAGTTTATCAATTAAATTTCATGTTACTGCTATCAGATTTCAACGTACATGCACTTCATGTAGTCATTCACTATTGTGTTGATTCTTTTATCTTTGACCTCCTAATTTAATGCTTGATCCATTTATAAAGTGATATATAGTGATGAATTATTTGAAGCAATGAAATCTCTAAAGATTGGCAATGCATTGTCATTGCCAAAATATTTGAATATCCATTTATTAGATATCCCAAGCCATTAAATCGTATAATTGCTATTATATATACCAGTAATGCCAACTTGTACCATTACCAAATTTAATGGTATATTTTAGTTTTCTTGTATAGACTTATATAAATTTATTTGCATGAGATATTTGAAACTAAAAAATGCAAGACTTCAATATATATTATCATGGAAAAGATGGTTCCATGAAACAATGCCTAACCAATAAAATCTAACAATCACTACCTATAACCCCTAATTAAAACTAATCAAAAGACTGAAATCTTAAGAAAAACCAAAGTTATTATTACTTCATTCAAAGCAAAGTTCTTAGAATAGTTTTAGTCCTTTTTATTTCTGTTGTGTGTGCTGCTTTTGAGATGATGTAGGGGCAACCCTTGACTCTTAGGATTTCGCATTCCCCTCGATGCGTCAATATAAATGATATGTATTTACCGTTCGTCGATACATTGTATGTCCATGTACATGGCTTATAATGAAAATCTATAAATGAGTCAGCATCATTAGGTTGAGAGTTTCTAAATGATACATATTGGTAGATATGGTTCAAAAAGATAATGTACAAACATAGGTGTTTTGATTGCAATGTTAAGGCAGTGAAATGAAGAAATCTTTGCATCATAGTATTCATCAGTTGATCCAGATAAACATTTGTCTAATACAAACTTCTTATATATATGAATACTAGTGCGAACCTGTGCTTTGCACACGGGTATGGAAAAAATATTTTTTTTTGCAAATAGGAAATTAAATTATGTTTAAAAACAATTAGAATATGTTATTTACAGAAAGAAATTAGAAATATTAATACAATATCAAATATAAGATAGTACACAATCTTCAAGCATATATATTGGCGAAAGAGCTAAAAGGGCAAAGTGGACTTGTCAGCAGTAAAAAAAAGCAGCAGATGCACTATGGTGAAATATGAAAGTAGTAAAAAGCATGGGGCCTATAAAATAGTGCTAAAGGCGTATCATAAAATAATGTTTCCACTAAACCGTATATTGTTCATTAAATAGAACCCTATTTTAATGTAACACACAAAACTGACATGTATTTGGTTGTGTTAACCTTGTTTTTTTAAATGCTTTTATAATATAGACAGAACAATCATGCTCTTGATATATCTGATAGTGACAAAGAACTAGGTTAACTAAACTATAATAAGTATATCCATCATAGTTGTTATAGAAAATATATATTCTGAATGTAATCATGCATAGCTGTCTGCCGTTATGACAGTAGTGTGATAACAAAAGAACATAATAATATGTTGGTAGAGGAAAATGCCAAATAAAGAAGCTTGGCTTGATTGTTGGTACCTTAATAATATTTTAAAGACCTTTTCTTCGCTTGACACTTTTAAAGCAATAATGCAAAGATAAAAGTGTTGGTTCCAACTAAATCCTTTCAGTACCATATTTTAGGATAGGGAACTCAAATTTGTCTTAGGATTTAAATAGTCAATCCATTAAACATTGTGGCTACAGGATAACAACATCCTATAAAAATTTGGAAACTTAAAACAATAATACGTACCAACTAAAGGTTTGAATAAGCAATGTTAGAACTAATGGTGCATTGATATAACATTCAAAGAAGTGTCAATAACCAATAAAAATACATAAAATTGGCATGTGAGTGTAACTTTGATAAAAGAGAATATATCAGAAGAAACATGTTTGCGTTTATGTTTACAATGATTTTAATGATAGGTACAACCATCATAGGCTAAACTTTATCAAACCATTTATATGACATGAATTAAGTCAAGTTTAAAAGTTACATTTGAAAGAAATTATACATGCATAATAAATCATGATATTTTCCTTCTTTGCTTCTATATAATAAACAACACATTAATGACATGCCTTATATCAACTGATCATAGCTAAATAAAATTGCACACAATTAATGTCAAATTTCAGAATATTTAAATGAATTACAAAACTAATTTTTACTTAGTTCCATAATCAAATTGGGTATTCATCCTTGTATAACACAAAAAGTTTGGATGAAAGAAGTGAAAAAATGGAAAAACAAAGACAATGAAACCATATTATGTATTGTAATTTATTATGTTAAATATTCAAACGAACCAAAATAAAAATCATTCCATAAGTATCTCACAGCGAATAAATTATACCGATTGAAAGGACCTATCTTGTGATAAATAGAATATAAACCCACTAGCACTTCCCTCTTTGTGGTGTCAAGAATTTTTCATTAAGTAAATATTCTTCGATTCCCTCTTCAACATAGGTATGCTAAATATGAAAACGAAAATGAATATTGTTAACAAGATTTCTTGTTAACACCCTAAAAATATGCTAAGAAGGATGGATCTCTTCTTTGGAGAACAAAGGGCATGATTCCTTTAAGGATTGCCTTTCAATTTAACCTTACTAT
The DNA here is from genome assembly GCA_030765085.1 of Allium cepa. Classification (NCBI taxonomy): domain Eukaryota; kingdom Viridiplantae; phylum Streptophyta; class Magnoliopsida; order Asparagales; family Amaryllidaceae; genus Allium; species Allium cepa. Next base: position 861,575,086 of record CM060940.1, read on the forward strand.
TTGGTAAACCCTGCATTGGACCTTTCGTCATCGAAAGGTTGAGAACCTGGGCTAAGTGACCTTTTGGCCTTATTGAGCTTGCTTGAAGTCTTTCATAAAGGCTTCTTTTTTATTAGGTTAAGTTTTCCTGAATTGAGTCCTCAAGAGATGGTTTTCAAATTTTTTGAAAGGTTAGGGAGATAACCTTCCTTGAATTAGAGTAGGAAATCAAATACTTTGGTGAATGGATAGCGGCTTTCGACCTTGTTGAAAGGTTTGATTACTTTCAGCGAGTAGATTTCAACCTTGTCGAAAGGTTTAATTTGTAGAGTTGATAGCCACGAAGGGTTGCAGAAGTGTCGTTGACTTTGCTAACAAGAACCTTTGGATGAGGTTGGACCTAAAAATAGGGGTTAATCGAATAGAGGTTGAAGTAATAGTAAAGTAATTAACAAAACCTAAGACTTCCCTCTTTATCAAAGATAAAACTTTCTTTTATTAAATTTCCAAATTCAACACCCAATTAGGATTACAATGCTTTTATTAAGAAGTTACAAGATTATAATGAGAGAAATCAGATCCCCAAAAAATAACCCCTTAGATCTTATTTATAAATGCAGGCGGCCCCTTTTTCGACCCCATGCCCTCAACTGGGTCATAAGGTTCTACTTTTTCATGAAGCTATGAACCTTTCGACTTCATCGAAAGGTTGCTCCTCATATGCCATTGTGAACCTTTCGACTTCGTCGAAAGGTTTTCCTTTCATATGCTATTATGGACCTTCCGACATTGTCGAAAGGTTTGATTTTATTTATGCCTTCATGAACCTTTCGACTTTGTCGAAGGGCTTTCCTTCTTTACACTGCTGTGAGCCCTTCATCCTTGTCGGTAGAATGCTCTCCTCCTGATTGATGTGAACCATTCGACCTTGTCGGAAAGTTGCGTTTCACTTGTTTATTGTTGAGAGCCATGCTTCCCTTCAATGTTGTCAAAAGGCTGTCTTCCAATCTTTTTCGACTTATGATTATTGCTTTCTTCATAAGACCTTTCGACCTTGTCGAAAGGTATTCTGGATGTGTTCCAACCAGTTTGAAAAGCTTGCTATGCTTTCAAAAAGGTCGCCATGGAGTTGCTTCCACTTGCTTTGATTTCTCCATCTTCTTTGAAAGGTAAGAACTCCCCGAATGGAACCTTTCGACTCCTTCGAAATGTTTGAAGCTATTAAATTCTGATGGCTACATCCCTTCGACTCCTTCGAATGGTTCAGTTTGAGTTTCTTCTCCTTTCTCTTTGTTGAAAGATCATTCGACTTAGTCGAAAGGTGGATTTTTGGAGTAACATCCTATATATGGACTCTGAAAGATTGCCTTAGACAATGTCAAAAGCTCCTTGTTGAAAGGTAAGATTAACCAGACTATCTTAATGCTTTCTGATCTTTCCTAATGCTCTTGTGATCGTTCTTCCATACCTTTGTTCCTGTAAATATTTTATGGATAACATTTAGCCATCCTTGTGTGAAAGAAGCCTTCTATTCTTTAGGACAAAACTCCAATAGACTTCCACCTCTACTTCCTGCAAAATAGATAATAACTTCTATTAAGGTTGTAACTTTGTTATGAGACCTTAATGAGCAATCTTAAATTTATGAAGCTAATATTTAAGATGTTATTAAGGTAATATGTTTCAGATAAGTTGCTCTGTAATGACCTTAATTAAACTTCCTTAAGATTGTGGAATAACATCACCTGATTTGCAGATATTGGTTCAAATAAATGAACCTTTGGAGAAAGCTTACTACATGCTCTTGGTATTTCTTTCTCGTGTTGGACCTTTCCAACCTGTGGAAATCAATTTCATGTTATTGGGGATTTTTCCTTGTCCCTCTAAGTTTCCTTTATTTTCAACCTTAAACCATCGATTAGTAATATTTAGTGAAATAGTAGAAATTAGTTTCGTAATGATTCCATTTGGTGTCATAAAGATCTCATATTGAAATCAAAATTTAAATTCAATGGAAAATTTCATAAAATTCAATAGCAGAATATAGAATATATAAAGTTAGAAATTCAATAAATATCCCATAAGGAAATCGGAGATGTGAAATTTGTAAATTAGCATCAAAATCCATAAAGAAATTTTAAAGGTCATGAAATTGATCAATTGACAAAAGATCATTCAAAATCCAATGAGAAAATCAAGCATAGAAAATCCTTAAATCATCAGGGAAACCCACAAGGAAATTCTAGAATTTATTCGACCGGAAATTCAAATAACGATCATCAAAAACCTTAATAAGGACAATGGAAATATGAAATTCACAAATCATGATGAAAATGATAAAGGAAACACAAGATTTTTTTAAAACTAGGGACCTGAAAATCCAATAAGACAACAGATAATAGGAAAATAATAAATTCTCACCAAAATCCAAAGGAAAACGTGAGGCCCGACAAATCAGAAAACTGGCAAAAATCATCTGCCATGGGGTATAGAGAACCAAATTCATGAATTATTATGAAGACCAGCGAGGAAATTCGAAATTCATTGTATCATAAATCCAATAAGGAATTATCCCGAATTCATTAAGAACGCAAAATTCACAAGTCACCATAAAGATTCACAAGGAAATTTCGGAATTCACTAAATAAGAAATCATAAAAAGGATTATCAAACACCCAATAAGGAAATCAGAAACTCATAAATTATCATGAAAATCAGCAAGCAATTTTAGAATTCATCAATTTAAAAACACAATGAAAGATCGTTCAAAATTCAAATGGTAAAACCAGGAATGTGAAATTCATCAATTATCACAAAAATCCATAAGGAAGAGTAGAATTCATTAAACCCGAAAACCAATAGATCATGAAAAATTCAATAAGGAAACCATAAATAAAAAATTCCTAAATCATTATGAGAATCGACAAAGGAATCCAGAATTCACAAAAATGAAAATCAGAAATTCAATAAGGAAACTTGAAATGGGAATCTCAAATCATCATAAAAAATCAACAGCGAAATCAAGAACTCATTAAACCAAGAAACTAATCAGAAATCATCACGAAAATTCAATGGGGAGAAACTCAGTATCTGAAATTCAAAAACCAACATAAGAAGCCAATAGGGAGACTCAAAATTCATGAAATCAGCGATCTAATTAAAAGTTAACATGGAAATTCAATAAGGAAAACATGAATATGAAATCTATAAATCATCATAAAAGCAATATGGAAATTCAAAATTTACAAAATCCAAAATGAAATCTGCATTAATAGAATATTGAAACTCAAAATTCACGAAATCAAGAATTTTTTCCAAAGTCTCGTCATGATCTCATCTAAGAATTAAATATACAAAACGCAATTCAATATAAGTACGAAGCCATAGATATGTCTAATAAAAGCATATTTGGTAGGTTTCAAATAAAGGTAGCTAAGTTACCTATTGATTCTAAGGTTATTCATAGGAAAATTTTCTGTTAATAATTGTGTTGCTCCTAATGTGCCTAAAAATTAGTGGTATATGTATATATGTATAATATAGGTATAATTGACTCTTCTATCCAATCGGTTACTTTATCTATAAGGATTCAGGAGTGGCGTTCTTATCCCACTTTTAGAGTTAAGTACTATATCTACATAGCGAAAAATCTATTATCTACTCCATTCCTTTAGTTTTCGTATCAGTCATTATTTTTGTTTTCATGTTATGGATTCGTTTATCCATTTTCCGGTCTCATGCCTTTTTGTGGTATGAAAGTTTCTTAATCCTTTGATGTAGAAATCATTTTTCTAGGATTGGAAGCTTCATAATTCGTTAGCATATATTTGGTCTTTTCAAGGTATAACGCTAGATATCCTCATTCTTTTGCCTCTTTGTGTATTCCTTTTCTAGGATTCCAACTTTTATCTTCGATGATAGATAGATTTCTTTCTTTAACCCTTTATTCTTTGGGGTTTTAACTTTTGCCGTGAGTTATAGACATATTTTTCTTTATTCTTCTATTTGGAGCCCCCAATGGGCTTGAACGTCTCAATCCACTCCTTGATAAGCCACTCTCTAGGCTTGGACATGTTAGTCCATTGTCTGATGACCCTCTCTTTGGGCTTAGACATCTTAGTCCATTGTATGATGAGCCTCTCTTTAGGCTTCCCTTGTTTCAAATGGATATATATGTATTTGATGTGAAGGCACGTTTTCCCGTACCCTTTGAGTCGACAACAAACCACACATGTCTAACTCAAATTGTATGAAAAGACGGATCATTAAGGGTAGAAAGAAAATGAAGACAGAACAGAATCTCACATGAATGGAAAAATATATATTATTTCAATAATAATCTTTACATCGGAAAATTTTAAAATACAATATCATAGTACAACCTGGATTAAGCCTGAACAGTTATAAACATCTGTCCTTACAATTGCTGAAAAACATCAACTAAAACAAACTAAGTACAGCGGATAATAGAATATGTCATACGTAGATGAATATCTCTAGCTCTCCTCTGGAAACTTCAACCGTCTTTGACTAAACCTGAAACTACCCGGATCTGACCCGAGTATTGAAAATACCTGGATCAGGCTTGATAAACCAGCGTGAGAAAAACTCTATAATAAATGACATTGTCATATATCAGCCTTGAAATAAAATCATTTGGAAAGAAATAGTATCTCATAAGATCGCGCCCACACATAAACATGGACGGGTTTTTACCTTATGATAACTAAAGCACTTTTATATATCAAAACCTTTGATATTATTTCTTTTGACATTCTATCAAAACATTTGCAAATAAACTAATTAATCTTATCCAAAATGGTTACCCATATAACATTTCGAGGCTATTCATTACGCCAATGCAAACAAAACTGGAGGTTCTTTTTGGAGAATGGATTTCCATACAAATGACCAGGTGAAGGATCTACCGTCCAAATTGGTACACTTATAGATGGATGCCTTGAGGAACATAACAAAGGAATCTCTACCAACACAAGACCAGCCTACCTCTATAACTAAATAGTACCGAATATGTCATCCTCCAGTCATTACCGACCTTTAACCGAGCACTCGTTTCCATACGCCACATTAATTTACATCTCAAACGTCATAGCAGGAAAAAAATTATCTAGAAGGTGTTGACCATACCCTACTTGGGAATGAACCACTTAGCTTTGCCGCATCTAATCCTGTTTCGGTCATTTCTGGTTTGATGAGGCTTGAGGCATCGATTACCTTTTCACATAGCACATATCACATCTTTAAATGCCACATTGCCATTTCTGTTAACTACTAATCGCCTTCCACAAAAATACAACCCTTGAGCTCGTTCATCTCAAGGAGGGTGTTAAGCTAAGAGAAGTTGCCCTCTCCGCCACTACTGATGTACATTTGTAAAAAACAATGTGCGTAATCTTTAGAAATGCAATGTCAGGCCAACGTCCATACAACTTGTCCAGGAACAGGACAAACTGAAGGCACTCTCCTACTACCACTAATAGCGAGTAGTCCTTGCAATCAAAAAATCTCCATCACGAGGAGACCACTGCTATAAATACCTCTATAATGGGAGCTACCTAGTGCATATTCAACAAGCAGTCTTCACGCTATGAAGATCCACGTGAAGTTCCACGGTCTTCAATAATCACCATCATGAACAAGTTTTCACTTTATTTCTTTTCGGATGATTTCGAAATCTCATTCTTTTAACTTAGGATAATTCTAAGTAATTCTTTCTTTTGCTTTGGAAAGTTTCTCAAATTTCAATACTTAATTCTTGATCTGAATTCCTTAACTTTTAGGCGGGTTAAAAAACAATGTTATTTAAGACATTGTTTACGATAAACCCTAAATCAATCTTAGCAAACATTTTTTTGAGTAAATAGGATCATAGAAATCATTCATTTTGGATAATGCCAAGCTTCTTTTATTTTGGAAACTTAATACAATTTTTTTAGAGCATCCGTGCTTTCCTTTCGATATTTTTCACCCCTCGCCTAAGAAAAGAAAACACAGGCCAGGTAAGTTCAGGGCACTGGTTGCTCCATCCCTAACCTTAGTTAAACACCTTGTTTTATCTTCCTAGATCTCACAGGCGGGACAAATGTACTAGTCGTTTCCGCATACTCAGTTATCAACTTAACTTTGGAATTGATTGTAAAGATTCCAAATTATCGTTCAAATGCTTAATTTTCCTTTTAAAAACTTTCACAATTGATTCTAGGAAAAATCGTTACATTTAAACTCATATTCAAAAAGTTATACAACTCGCATCATAAAAGTGCTGCGGAAAGTGCTATATAAGCTTATTTAATTAAATCAGCTTTTAAACATTCGATAATTCATATTTCCAAATTCAAATATCTTTTAAATTATTAAAATAGATTTATCAAATTTATTCTAGCGTGATTTTTCTGGAAAATTGTTTTGGACTTTATTCAAAATCTACAAGACAAAATCTTGATTTTCTTTCTTTATTTAGAAGATACGGATATAATAGCCCGAAATTTTCTTACCTCAAAGAATTCCGAACTATAATCCACTTTGCACATTCATTTGAATTTTTTGGCGTGAAATCACGAACTACTGTTGCGCGACACACCTAGTTTTAACTTATTTTTCAATATTTAAAATAATTTATTCAAATTGAATTTTATCACTTATTAAATCATTATAAATCATTTTAAATCAACATTTCCACTTTTTAAAGTATTTAAAAAATGAATTTTCACTATTACCATATATTATAATATTATTATATTCCCATTATTTTAATATTAGATTTTAAATTTCAATTTCAATTCAATTTCAATTCTAACTTCAAATTAAACTTATTTAAAACTTAGATTTCAAATCTAATTTCAATTTAAACTTCAATTCAACCTTAACCTCAACTTTAATTTTTCAAAATCGATTTCAATTTCACTATTCATCTCAATTTCAATTTCAATTTAACTATCCTTTTTAATCCGGTTTCACTCAAATTTCAAATTCTCTTTTATTTTAACTTTAATTCACTTCTAATTGAAAAGAGACTTATTTTTCCAAAACATCTCATATCACTAAAATATGGTCTTTCTTAACAAAGGGACTATTAATCATAACAAATGCCCATATTTATTACTATCATAACATCCATTCAACCAATCATATAACATATGATTTCAAATCCAACATTCACCATCAATACCATAAAGGGAAATATTATCACAATTCAATTATCTAACCAAATATCAAAACATCCATATTAACAATCAACTTGGTATAAACATTCATATATCATAAGGGTATAAATGTGATTGTTTTAGCATAGCCAAAATATAAATTCAAAAGCGATGAGAATTTCTCACCTTCATATCCACTCTGTTAATCTTTTTTTAGGCTAACTTGCTTTTCAAACTAATGCACTTTTCCCGAACGTCTTGAATTCTCGCCTTAATTTATTTTCCTTTTTTTCCTTTTCTTTTCCTTTTCTCTTTCTCTCTTCTTCTTTTTATTTGTTTGACCATGAGTTTTTAGAGGGGAATGGGGTGTACGGCCTTGGATATGTGGAGTATTGGCTTGGATATTGTTAACCCGCCTTTTGGCAAGGTCGTAAGTAGACGGATTTAACTAAGTCGATTTCTCAGTTATCGAGGATGGGATGCGATAGGTATGAGTCGACTAGATGGATAGGTAATGCAGCATGTTTGGATGGTGGTTCGGCTATATTAGTGCGGCTCGGCCAAATGTGGTACAGCGTGGAGCAGGGTTTGGCATGCTTTAGTTCGGTCTGGATAGTGTGGGACGGTGTGATGGACAAGGTTCGGCCTTGATGATGTCGTTCGGTCTGGAAGGCATGGTTTGGGCTTGGTGATGTCGTTCGGTCTGGGAGGCACGGTTCGGCCTTGATGATGTCGTTCGGCCTGGGAGGCATGGTTCGGCCTTGGTGATGTCGTTCGGCCTCGAGGGAGTCGGCATGTTGGAATCTCGAGGGAGTCTCCAGCGAGTCTCAAGTGGGTCGGTATGTTGGAGTCTCGAGTGGGTCGGCATGATGGAGTCTCGAGTGGATCGACATGTTGGAGTCTCGAGGGAGTCGGCATGTTGGAGTCTCGAGGGAGTCTCGAGTGGGTCGGCATGTTGGAGTCCAAAGTGGGTCGACATGTTGGAGTCTCGAGGGAGTCTCGAGTGGGTCGGCTTGTTGGAATCTCGAGGGAGTCTGGAGTGGGTCGGCATGTTGGAGTCTGGAGTGGGTCGGCATGTTGGAGACTCGACGGAGTCTGGAGTGGGTCGGCATGTTGGAGACTCGACGGAGTCTGGAGTGGGTCGGCATGTTAGAGTCTGGAGTGGATCGACATTTTACATACTCCTGGAAAGCAGTGGTCGACTATGGTCCTAACGGCCTCAGATCACTTAGGAAGCCCAGTAACTCGGATTCTGCCTATAAATACGACAAGCGGGGCTTCAGAAAAATGATCTTCATTTTGTTTCCCTTCTTCCTCCTCATTAAGGCTACTCTACCATAATTGTTTTGAAAACTTCGAATTGTAGCTGTAATGGGTTCTTGTATCAATAAAAAGGAAAATTTTAGACTGGACGCAGGCTTGAGTCAGCCGAACCACTATAAATCCACTGTTTTTTCTGATTTGTTTTTAGTTTTTACTTCTCTTCATATTTACACTCTCTACATACACTCTATATGTTATCAATGAGTGTTAGTTGGTGCTTTCATTTATGTTTGATGTTAGTGGCCAATTTTGGCGCTAAAATTTTGGTGCTTCCACCAAGAAAGCAGGCACTTAAGGATTTTGGAGTTAGGAACTTGGATTCTAAGAAGCAATGGCTAGATCACCAACAAGAAAGAAAGTGACAGAAAGGAGCAATTAAGAGGGAAGTCAAGAGGCTTCCCATGGAGCTAGAGCAGGTCATGCGTCCACCTACATTACCAGAGATGAGATGGAAGCGATGCTGAAAAGACAAGAGGAGATGATGCAAACTCTTCTCAAACAATTTGGACAACCAGGAACTGCAGGAGATCAAATCCATGGAGTTGGATCAGAAGCAGTCAACCAGCAAGCAGATGGAGTGGTTCAGTAGGGGGCAGCCCCCAATCAGCAAACGACTATCAGTCTGGATAGACCTAGACTCGGGGGCACACCACTAGAAAATGCTGGACCAATTCATGAAGGGATACCAGATGATGCTGTGTAGCCAGATGCCAATAGGAATACTGGAATACATGATAAGGAATATGTGCTAGAGTTCCCTCGTGAACTTAGGGGATAGATCGAAGGCAACGGACAAGGATTACAGCTTGGCGACAATGACAGATTAGCGGAGATGGTCAGACGAGCTATGAGAGGTGGATTGGTAAATAAGACTTAAAGGATGTGAATAGGAGTCCCTTTACTCCTACTATCAGGCAAGCTCAAAACCCTCTGGATTTTAAACTACCAACGTTGGAGATGTATGATGGGACAACGGATCTCGCGTTCACCTGATGAGGTACATGAGGCATATGGAGGTACTGGGGGCATCGAATGAGGTCATGACTTAATGTTTCCCTTTACATTTGATGGATATTGCAGCTATGTGGTTCAGACAGCTAGAGAGTGATTCTATTAACACTTGGACGGAGATGATTGAAAGGTTTATGAGGTAGTTTCAGGTCCATATAGTCAGACCTAAGAACGTAATGACCGTGACATCGATGAAACAATAGAAGGGAGAGTCGCTCAGGGATTTCTTAACCAGATTCAACGCGGCGGTAGCTTCAGTGGATCGACCCAATTCGTCGATGGTTATGATGGCAGCAGTTTCAAGAATTGTGGATAATTCGGATTTTAAGATATCATTGGAACAGGACCCCCCAATGGATCTTGGGGAGTTCTATCATGAAGTTGAGAGACCGTACCGCTTGGGTCTATGAATTCCTGTTTTCTTTCTATTTTTTTTTGCAAACTCTGGTTTCTCCTTTGGTATTTTAGATATTTAATTCCCTTTGTTGTATGAACTTTCGCTTTGATAAATGAATTCTGTAATGATTGGATTTGGACCAATGTAATAAACAATGAAGGTCTTGCGATCGCGGTCCCGACCGGAGAGACGGGGCAGTGATTGCAAGTTACGAGTCCCTTCGCCGAAGAGCGATGGAATGAACTCGAACACACTATAAGAAGTCCTTGGTCGGTGAGCCAAGGCCAGAGAATATAAAAAGTCCTTGGCTGGAGAGTCGAGGCCGGAGAATATAAAAAGTTCTTGGCCGGAGTGCCGAGGCCGGAGAATATAAATGTCCTTGACCGAAGAGTCGAGGCCGGAGAATATAAGAAGTCCTTGACTGGAGAGTCCAGTCCGAAGAATATAAGAAGTCCTTGACCGGAGAGTCGAGGCTGGAGAATATAAGAAGTCCTTGACCGGAGAGTCGAGGCCAGAGAATATAAGAAGTCCTTGACTGGAGAGTCGATGCCGGAGAATATAAGAGGTCATTGGTCGAAAGGCCGAGGCCGGAAAATATGAAGGTCCTCAGTCGGAAAGCCAAGGCCGGAGAACATACAAGCCCTTGTACGAAGAGTCGAGGCTGGAACAGGATAACGCGACCCGACGAGGTCTACGGATTTAAAGTTAAACTCGAAAAGGTCGTGCATTCAGATTTCCGCTTGAGATAGATGGACCCGGTGCGGTCCCAGATTTGGATATCGACCCAGAAAGGTTATAGATTTGGCTATCGGTTATGTATGGATTAAAACTTGATTGATGGGTTCGGATGGCTATGGAATTGGCTCAGGATTTGGTCATTGGATTCAGAATCGGATATCGACTCAGAGAAGTCATAAATTAGGATAAGGAGACGGCAATGGCACTTGGATATGATGGCTTGAATCATGGATATAATAGTATGGTTATGAACGGAACATAGACTTCAGCTATTGAACTTGAAGCTATTCAAAACACACCTTTCTATCGCAAGGCATGTTTTGGAGGAAAAAATGTTGACCCGCCTTTTGGCAAGGCCGTAAGTAGGCGGATTTAACTAAGTTGATTTCTCAGTTATCGAGGATGGAATGCGATAGGTATGTGTCGACTGGATGGATAGGTCATGCAGTACGTTTGGAAGGTGGTTCGGTTATGTAGTGCGGCTTGGTCAAATGTGGTTCGACATGGAGCAGGGCTCGGCATGCTTTGGTTCGGTTTGGATAGTGTGAGATAGTGTGATGGACATGGTTCGGCCTTGATGATGTCCTTCGGTCTGGAAGGCACAGTTTGGCCTTGGTGATGATGTTCGGTTTAGGAGGCACGGTTCGACCTTGATGATGTCGTTCGATCTGGGAGGCACGGTTCGGCTTTGGTGATGTCATTCGACCTCGAGGGAGTCGGCATGTTGGAGTCTCGAGGTAGTCCCGAGTGGGTCGGCATGTTGGAGTCCGGAGTGAGTCAGCATATTGGAGTCTCGAGGGAGTCTCGAGTGGGTTGGCATGTTGGAGTCTCGAGTGGGTCGACGTGATGGAGTCTCAAGGGATTCTTGAGTGGGTCGACATGTTGGAGTCTCGAGGGAGTCGACATGTTGGAGTCTCGAGGGAGTCTCGAGTGGGTCAGCATGTTGGAGTCCAAAGTGGGTCAACATGTTAGAGTCACGAGGGAGTCTCGAGTGGATCGACTTGTTGGAGTCTTGAGGGAGTTCGAGTGGGTCGGCATGTTGAAGTCTCGAGTGGTTCGGCATGTTGGAGTCTCGAGGGAGTCTCGTGTGGGTTGGCATGTTGGAGTCTAGAGTAGATCGACATATTGGAGTCTGGAGTGGATCAGCATTTTACATACTCTAGGAAAGCAGTGGTCGACTATATGGACTCGACTATGGTCCTAATGGGCCCGGATCACTTAGGAAGCCCAGTAACTCGGATTTTTCTTATAAATACGGCAAACGTGGCTTCAGAAAAAGGATCTTCATTTTATTTCTCTTCTTCCTCTTCATTAAGGCTACTCTGCCATAATTGTTTTGAAAACTCCGAACCGTAACTGTAATTGGTTCTCATATCAATAAAAAGGGAAATTTTGGAGTGGACGTAGGCCAGAGTCAGCCAAACCACTATAGATCCATTGGCTTTTCCGCTTTCTTTTTAATTTTTACTAATCTTTATATTTATACTCTCTACATACACTCTATATGTTATCTGTGACTGTTAGTTGGTGCTTTTATTTATGTTTGGGTGTTAGTGACCAATATTGCTAACATATATGTGAGTGTGAAGGAGGGTACGACTTGTAGGTGCTTGGGTAGGTGGGTTTTAGGCCCCATCGTGGTGTGTAGGAGGGGGTACGGCCTTGTAGGGTGGAGGTGGAGCTCGGCTATGTGAATGTGGAGGTAGGTAGGGTGTTTTGGTCGTGAGTAGAGGAGGTTTAGGTGGTGGTGGAGCTTGGTGGAAGAGAATGGAGAGGTGGGAAGCCATGGAAATGAAGGTGAAGAAGCAGGAACTAATGGAAGAGGAAGAGAATGGAGTTTAGAATTTTATGGAATGAAAATGTAGTGAAGAAGGAAGGATTTAGGCTTGTATTTATAAGTGGAGATTTAGTGGCAAATGACATTAATACCCTCTTTATTTTTAAATTTAAATATACAATTATCTTTTACATGAAATGAGAGATTTGATATGCATTAATGTTGATGTTAAAGATAGGAATGATTACTTACTTTTCCTTTCTTAAATTTTGTATTTTAAAGAGAAGACTTTATGTGATGACCCAGAATTTTTGGTATTTGAATTTGGAAATATTTAATTGATTTTAAATAATTGAATGATGGTTTAACTTGAATTTCGAATATAAATATGAATTTGGCAATTGAGTTATTAAATTTAATCGTTTTGAAGTTGAATAAAAAATAATTGAATCTTCAGTTGTAAGCTGATTAAAAATATTTCGAAGGCTTAGAAAATCTATATTGATAACAATGAAGATAATGGAAGCTTCAGAAATTGATTTGGAAATACTTTGTTCAGTTTTGCAATAATATCGTTTAAATTAATATTTAAAAATAGCCTTTCGAAGCACAATCTCGGAATTCAACGAAACGAGTTCCATTGGATCCGTAATATTTTATTATTATCGGATTTCAATTTTCGTAGCAATTGGAGTTGTCGTTTAACCTGGCAGCTTAAAACGCATAAAAACTATTTTAACCGATTCAATTTAAAATTGATCGTTTACTTCCGTAACTTGCGTATATGATCAAATTAGCCTCCGAAACACGTTCCATTGTGTTCGGAATATGGGTTTAACATTATAAACGCCTAGCGGCACGCCTCAATAAGAGGTCAAGTTTTTAAGTTGCATTTATCGGACGTTTTGAATTTGAATTTAAATTAAATAAATATATATATCTACTCTCCTACAACCCAACATTCAGCCGCCTTTCCTTCAAATCACTGTCTCCACTCGTACATGCAACATCATTGTGTTTCTCCTTTTCTTTCATTGTCAAAACCAAATCGAAATGCCAGAGAAAAATGAAAACAAACGAAGAAAAAAAAGGGCGAGCGAACGAAACAAAATTCAAATCGCCTTGTTCTTTTCCCTTTCCTTCTTCAGTTAAAACGAAACTGCCCTCAAATTTAAAATCGAAAGAAAAAAAGATCTAGAAATCGAATTCATTCGATTTGTTAAAAAAAAGAGAAAGCTTCGCGATCGAAGCATGGCGACGCGGTGGCAACAACGAGTCGAGGCCATTGGGGTTTGGCGTGTTGGCCGCAACTTGGTCACGATTATTAATTTCTTTGGGAGCTCGGCTACTCTGGTGGCGCGCGTACAGCGAGGCAAAGGTGAGGTAGGAGCATCGAGCATGGTCGGAATCTCGAGCTTGTTAGGCGAAGGTTAGTGTCGTAGTGGGTTCGCGATCGTTTGCGCCGTGCTAGGGTTTTGCGCATCGAGATTTGGGGGAAAACAATCGAATGGGTGGCCGTGGCACTGGGTGCTAGGGCAATGGCGAGGACGTGTTCGTGGGTTTTGGAGCGGCGTGCAGTGCTCCGGTGACGAGCATCGTGATGCGATGGGGTCGGCAAGTTAAGAATGGCGGTGGAGTTGATCGAATCGGTGAAGGTATTCTGCTACTTTTGTCTAGCTTAATTACTGTGATGTGTATTGTTAATTTTATAAAAAAATGTAACGGTAAAGAAAAACTATAATATATATAGAAAGAATAAAAGGGTCAACAGTGAGGAAATCTTGTAGATTATTTATTGAAAAAACATATATATAAATTAGATTTTTGATTTCTAAGTATATGCAGAGAAAAGAAAAATTAAAAAGGATATGCATTTACACATTTTTAATTTACTAGATTATTTTAAAATAATGTACTTTTGGAAATTTATTTATTAGTTAACCTAGGTAATTATTTTAATTACTAAAAGATTTTAAAAAGAAAATTGTTAGTCTAAAACAAATTTTTAGTTAATTAAAATTACCAAATGAATTTGATTATTCGATTTATTCGAATATTAATAAATTGCATAAATGTTTATACAAGGTCTAAAATGGAGAAATCAAGTCCGAATTGAAATGGATTGCAAATCAAAGGTAAGATCTTCTCACTCAAGTTTAATAATTGAAAATTTCAGTTATTGATTGATGATTGAATTGTGATAGTTAGATTTAAATTGTTGATTGTGTTAATTTTTTGTTTGGATGATAATTTATTATCAGTTGTATTGAAATAGACCCTTGCGTCCATAATAGCCGAGCTTATTATATTAAACCCATATACCGCGATATTCCACCTCGAAGTGGAATGGGTATTATATATGTATTTGGAGTTGATTTCCCGGATTATATAGCGGATAAGACCCTATTGCGCCGCATAATAGCGGATGATATTTTATAAATCCCATAAACCGCGATATTCCACCTTGAAGTGGAATTGGTATTTAATTGTTGTGCTAACGTCTATGGATGCAGGGAAACAGGTTGGAGGGATCAAACTGGATTCCTAAAACATTTGAATTTGTTTCATTTGTTGTGTGTTAAATTATTTATAATCTCTGTGTGATTATATTGTAATTGGAATCATTGTAGGCTAAAATTTAGCCGATTTTTTTTGGTGTCGTAAGATACCAGAAATAAATAAAATAGGATTTTTGAATTTAAGTAAAAAAAATCTATAGTGAAATCCTATTGAATAAATTCCAAATATGGGGAAAGATTTTTATAAATGGGTTTTGAGCAATATTGTTTGATAGTTAAAGAATTTATTTAAAATATGGATTTTAAATAGTTTGGAAAAAATAATAATAATAAAGGGATTTATTTTAAAAGATGATAAATGTGGAAATCCATTGAAAATTGCTTTGGTAATTGAAAATAAATCTTTGGGAATCAAATTGAAATTTGATTCGATGTTTGAAACAAAATTTAGAAATCAATTTGGAAATTGATTTGGTGATTGAAAATAAACCTTTGGGAAATCCGTTTGGAAATTGATTTGGGTGTTTGAAACAAATTTGGGAAATCAATATGGAAAATTTAATTGGTGTTGAAAGTGGATATTTGGGAATCGATTTGAAAAATCATATATCAATGGATATTTGAAATTTTGAATTCACAATGGAATTTATAAAGGAAAGGAATTTACGGATTTGGAATGTAAATTCAAAATAAATCAAGAAGGGTTTTTTAAATTGGTGTAACTGGACCATTTTGAAATTAAAGTGTATTTTCCCTGAAAAGCCAAGTATGTTTGAAAGTATCTTTGAAATATAAATTTTTAAAGTTCTAAAATGGTTTGTAAAAGAATATTTGCGAAGAAAATACTTTTGTAAATTGTTTCTATATCTTTAGAGTAAAGATTTATTCAAGTTAATTTTTAGAAGTAACTGTTTAGAAAGATTTAATTGATATTTGTTTTAGAAAATAGTTATTTAAAATAATTATACTCTATTTACTAATTTTATTTCAAAAAATTAGTTTGGACTTGAAGTTTTATATGAAATGATAGTACAATATTTTTCTAACTAATATTTTAAACTAAAGTGTTTAAAAATAGTTTTACTTTAAAATATTTCCAAGTATATATTTAGACAAGTGACTTAAATTACTTTAAAGTATTCGAACTCGGCAGATTTTTCAGTGGAAATAAATGATTTCGGGAATTTTATTCCGCGAGTGAAAAATGATTTGAAATTTGTTTTCAAAGGATTGAAAAGTGATTTGAAACTTGTTTCAAATGGTTGAAGTGTGAAAATATATCTTGTAAAGATATTTTGAAAATAAATAACTGGGGGAAAATTATTTGAAATCCAGTAATTGCTGTGATTGTTGATTGATAGTTAAATAACCCACTATCAATATTTTCCTTTAAATGGCGTTTGAATTTCGATGCAATCGGGAGTCGGATTCCAAGTGGATATCCGAAAACCACATCAAACCTTGGAGATTGTGATGGATCTTTTATTTAAAAGATCGAAGTGGAAATTGTTGTGATTTGTTTGAAATCTGAATGAATACTTATTTTTTTAAAATAAGCGCTCGTTATTTGGATTAGCCTGGGGAGGATCTTTGTGTCATATAACCCATTTCGAATAATGATATGACGAAATGGGATTGCATTTGAAGACCGATGGGGAAGACCGAGTATCTGCGAGAATGATAGGATGACCTATCGATTGTCTCTGCACTGAGTAGCTATGGTATAGAGATTCCCTAAGTGATGGGATGTCCGATCGGGATTGTGAATACTCGGATTGCAAGGGCTTCTTCGGAAGTGCCTTCGGTTCTGTTCGAACCCAGAACAGACTTGTATGGATGTGTGTCTGACGTTACAAATTGAGATGTAAAGCTAGTTTCTATCAAATACATTTATGTTAGTGGTGGAGAATTTATTCTCTTAGCTTAACAGCCTTCTCTGAGATGTACGAGCTCAGAGGTTATGTAGTTGATGGTTACTAGTGATACATTCCCAATTTGGTAATGTGGCATACAAAGTGCTGCGGATCATTTGTTGATCGAAGCATGACTTTGTGGAAAAAGTGTAGCTTTGTGGACAAGACTTCGTCAAGCCTCACAACCTGAAAATGGTCCAAATAGGAATGTTGCGACAAGGTTTTTTAGGGGTCGCGCCCCTAGGGCATGTCCATTTCTTTCTGGATAAGAGGTGGTACCATGGTATGGAGCCCAGATATTTAACCTATGTGGTTATTGCAATTTCATTACTGTGTGATGTTGCTTCGTGGTTGAGGATCCTCGGATAAAGGTCGGTAATGACTGGGGATGGCATACTTTTTTTGTGTGGAGTTATCAAGTTACAGCCTCATTGCACCCTGAAGCGTGTGGTAACTCGGCCTTGTGTCAGCAGAGATCCGGTTAGGTTCTCGGGGACGTCCTTCCATAGGAATACCGATTTCGGTGTAGGAAGTTCCTTTGCCTGACCATTTGTTGGAAATCCAAACAAAACACTAAGTGCCCTGTATGGCTTTAGTTGTATAACCTGCCATGGAATATGGCGATAACCTGGTATTGAATATGGTAGCTATAGTAGGCATACAATGAAATGTTGTATGCTGGCTAAGATTAATATTATACTTTCGAAATATTTTATGCACTATGCACTAAAAATAATATCCAAAGGTTTTCGCATATTAAGCATTTTTGACTGTCATAAGGAGAAATCTCCCCCAAGTGTGCATTTGCATTGTGCGTGTGACGGGAGGCCTTATGGCAGTTTCATTTTCCAAAAGCATAGCGGATTTCTTTTTTATTTTCTTTGTGAAAATAACAGTTTTTAAGATCTCACACCAGTCCCGTGACTGACCTGGAGTTTATTGTTCCCTTTCTAAACTCTGGGTGCCCACCAATTTCCACACGGGCATCCTAGAGTCAGATTATCAGGTCATTCTGGAATTCAGGAATTGCTGTGGAGATCAGGAGCAAGCTGGATGGCATAGCGTATCACTAGTATATGTTATATTCTTTTCCGCTATTTTTTGTTGTAACATTTTAATGTGATGTAATGTAATAATAGATATGATTCTTTGTTTTAAAGATTATTCATTTATATATTATAAGATGTTCCACTGCGAAATGTGAGATTCTGTTATTGTTTCTGTTTCTTCTTCTATCTTCTTTTTCTTAAACCCTAAAGACTCGTAAGTTTGTTCCTCTTTGGCTGGATTGTTGTGGAATTTCGCCAGCTCAAAAGGGTACTAATTTGTAGGCCTTTACACTTTTGCTTTGATTTGATTACACATGACACTTGTTAACAAATTAGCATATGCATTAATGGTGGAAATGATGTTAAGGAAAAGTGTATAAGTAGTAAAGAGAGGTGTCACTTTCTTATGGTTTGTAATTATTTTAATACTTAAGTTTGCTCTTTTTCCATGCTTATATATACCATCCTATTAATGAGATATGATATATAGAAATGATGTGGTTTATTAAAGTTTAATTTAATTTGAAATTAATCAAATCATATTTTTATACTTTTTTCATTTATTTAAACTTTTCAAAAGTAAACTCTTTTTGTCTTTTTATGCTAAATGTAAAGTGTTCAAACAGTTTGTAAACTTGTATTTATATGTCAGAAAATGTATCGAGTTGCAACAACTTGACGACAACTTGTTTTGGTTGAAAACGGTGTTTTTGTCGGCGAATTTTACAATCAAAATTTGACGTTTTTGTTAAGCTATATATTGATGTAAACCAAACTTTAAAATGAAATTTTTACTTTCTTAAATAAATTAAAACATGTCTCTTTATATTTTAAAATTATATTTAATTAATATCAAAATCTCTAATTCTACAGTGTACGTTGACAAAATGCGACAAATTTTGGTTATTTTTGTAAAATGATTATTAACATACTTTTAAATCTTTTAATATACTTTTATTATCTTTATTAGATGTTTAAATAAGATTTAACTTTTCAAATAAATATTCAAAACTATTTATTTAAGCCTTTATTTATTATTAACAAAACTTAACTTTTGTCAATTTGTTCTAAAATCCAAATTTACACTTTTTAATTTATTAATTATAAGAATAGATGATTATTTATTATATATAATATATTTATTTAAGTTTTAAACCTTTTTAAATTTAAAAATAAACGAAATCTCTCATTTTCGAAGTAGTGAAATTATGGGTCGTTACATTCTCCTTTACCTAAAAACATTTCGTCCTCGAAATGAAAGATAGATAAAGGAATCTATCTCATACTCGTATCCCAAATATTTTGACTTATTTATACCGATGATAGAAAAGAAAGAGGTCGATCTCATAACAACACTAAAACAAATGATGTCAAACATACACACAGATATTTCCCACACTAACCCTTATCTCTTGTCTACTATTTAAGATAACTATCCAACTAACATGTAGACAGACCAAAAAATCATACTGTATGTGATATTTGATTCGATCTATTATTTGAATTCATAACTTTACTTCTGACCTAGTATCGATCCCCCAATTTTCTAGTACGGACTTTAATCAGACTTTCTGATCACAAACACTTGCTTTCCTTGCATAACTCTCTACTATGATTGAGAACTGATGTACATAGTCCCAAACCCTCATTAATTTTTCCATCAAGAATCGAGTTATAAATACTTTCTCAAATTGGTGTAAACACCTCAAAGTTCTGTACTCAAATCTTAGATCAAAAATTTATATGCCGAAACGATCTATGTATAACTTATGTATTTATTCACATTCATTTTTACCTAATGTATTTCTCAAAATTTCTATTAGTCCCAGTTTATTTCACAACCATTTACTTTCTACTAATCCATTATTACTTAAGCTTACAAATATGACTTAAACTTATATAATACACCTTTACTTCCTAAGAGTACATATACATATCCCCAAACTTCAAACCGTCATTACTTCAATTAGGGTGTTTAACTAATGTAGAACTATATTATTATATGAAATAATAAGTTGCAAAATTTAATCCTTAATTTTATTTATCTAAGGTCTTAATTTAGCTAATATTATTTATCATATCCATATATTTATAAGACAACTTTACTAAGTGTACATCCTTTTCTTACTGATTTTATGATTAACTTATTTTCCCATCCATTTTTTAAATCAAATTTCTTAACATTAAATTCATAAAATACCTTATGGTCAAATTGTGAAACTTAATTCACATGGTATTTTTTATTTAAACATTTTCATCCAACAATCAACCTACGAACCATATTATTCGAAATCCACTTCTAATCTTACTTCATTTTGAATTACATATGTTACCCTAAATGTATCACTAATTCAAAGTTTTATATTAGGATGGTATTTCTTATATCTCTTATTCCTAAATTTCACTTTAATTTTAACCTAATCAAAGAGTATAAATTTCAAATTATCTTAACTCCTTTATAAGTTATAGAACTTACCTTTTTATATTATATTTACCAAAAGTCTCAATTTAGGCTTATTTTTTCCTATCTTTTTGATAAGAATTTCTCTAAGTGTGCATTTTCTTTTTTACTTCCCCTAATTTTAACTTCTAGCTTCAATATTATCATCAAATATCTTATAGTCAAATTGTGCAATTCTAATCACAAGATATTCATACTTCAGTTAATCTCAATTTCAAACAATCCTTAATCTTTAACCAAAAATAATAATATCCCTTATGTACATTTGAAATATAAACCCAAGGTAAACTTAATTCATTTACCCATTTCATTAAAACAAAATCACCTTTTTAAATTAACAAATACACGCTCTACATATATATAATATTCTCACAACTCATTCTAAGGTGTTACTAACCCTATCTCTAATGAGTTAATCATCCTAGGACATTACTAATCCTATCTCTGATGACACTTACCCTATGAAGCTTCGGTGTTCGCTCAACCAAAATCTCTAATACCAAATGTGATGGCCCATTTTCCGTACCCATTGAATCAATAATAAACCACACATGTCTAACTCAAATAGTATGAAAAGACGGACCATTAAGGGTAGAAAGAAAATAAAGACAGAACATAATCTCATACGAATGGAATAACATACATTATTTCAATAATAATCTTTACAGCGGAAAATTTAAAAATACAATATCAGACTCAAACCCGGATTCAGCCTGAACAGTTATAAACGTCTGTCCTTACAATTGCCGACAAACATCAACTAAAACAAACTAAGTACATCAGATAATAGAATATGTCCATACGTAGATGAATATCTCCAGCTCTCCTTTAGAAACTTCAACCGTCTTCGACTAAACCTGAAACTACTAGGATCTGACACGAGTATTGAAAATACCCAGATCAGGCTTGATAAACCAACACGAGAAAAACTCAATAATAAATGATAGCGTCATATATCAGCCTTGAAATAAAATCATTTGGAAAGAAAGAGTATCTCATAAGACCATGCCCACACATAAACACGGACGGTTTTTTACCTTATGAAAACTAAAGCACTTTTATATATCAAAACCTTTGATATTATTTCTAATGACATTCTTTCCAAACATTTACAAACAAACTTATTAATCTTCTTCGAAATGGTTACCCATGTAGCATTTCAAGGCTATTCATTACGCCAATACAAACAAAACCGTAGGTTCTTATTGGAGAATGGATTTCCATACAAATGACCAGGTGAAGGATCTACCTTCCGAATGGGTGTACCTGTAGATGTATGCCCCGAGGAACATAACAAAGGAACTTCTACCAACACAAGACCGGCCTACCTCTATAACTAGATAGTACCGAATATGTCATCCTCCAGTCATTACCGACCTTTGACCAAGCACTCGTTTCCATACACCACATTAATTTACATCCCAAACGTCATAGCAATGCCACATTTCCATTTCCTTTAACTACTAATCGCCTTCCAAAAAAATACAACCCTTGAGCTCGTATGCCTCAAGGAGGGTGTTAAGCTAACAGAAGTTGCCCTCTCCACCGCCACTGATGTACGTTTGTAAAAACCAATGTACGTAATCTTTAGAAATGCAATGTCAAACAAACTTACATACAAGTTGTCTAGGAATAGGACAAACTAAATGCACTCTCCTACTAACACTAGTAGCGAGTAGTCCTTGCAATCCGAAAAATCTCTATCACGAGGAGACCACTGCTATAAATAACTCTATAATTGGAGCTATCCATAGCATGTTCAACAAGCAGTCTTCACGCTATGAAGATCCACGGTCTTCAATAATAATCATCTTCAACAAGTCTTCACATTCAAACATATATATTGAATCGAAGTGGTTTTCGGATCGGAATCAGCCAAATTCGACCTCGGTTCTTTCGAAATCCAGTTATCAATAAAAACTGAATATGAGTATACAAGATTTATTAAGTCTCTTTTCACTTTATTTCTTTTCGGATAATTTCGAAATCTCTTTCTTTTGACTAAGGATAATTCTAAGTAATTCATTCTTTTGCTTTGGAAAATATCTCAAAATTCAATATTTAATTCTTGATCCAAATTCCTTAACTTTTAGGCAGGTTAAAAAAACAATGTTATTTAAGACATCACTTACAATAAACCCTAAACCAATCTTAGCAAACATTTTTTTGAGTAAATAGTTTCATTGAAATCATTCATTTTGGAGATTGCTTAAATATTGAATAATACTGAGCTTCTTTTATTTTGGAAGCTTGATACATTTTTTTTAAAGCATCCGGGCTTTCCTTTCGATCTGTTCCACCCCTCGCCTAAGAAAAGAAAACATAGACCAGGTAAGCTCAGGACACTAGTTGCTCCATCCTCAACTTTAGTTAAACACCTTGTTTTATCTTTCCAGATCTTACAGGCGGGACAAATGTACTAGTCGTTTCCACTTATTCAGTTATCAACTTAATTTTGGAATCGATTATAAAGATTCCAAATTATCTTTAAAATGCTTTATTTTCCTTTTAAAAACATTCACAACTGATTCTAGAAAAATTATTACGTTTAAACTCATATTCAAAAAGTTATACAATTCGCAGCATAAAAGTGTTGCGGAAAGTGCTATATAAGCTTATTTGATTAAATCAACTTTTAAACACTCGATAATTCATATTTTTCAATTCAAATCTCTTTTAAATTATTTAAATAGATTTATCAAATTTATTCATTTTTTTCATAATTAAAAACATTCATTTAAATAGATTTCCTGTCATGGTCACTTAACTGCACTAGCGCGATTTTTCTAGAAAATTATTTTGGACTTAATTCAAAATCTACAAGACGAAATCTTGATTTTCTGTCTTTGTTTAGAAGATATGGATAAATAGTCTGGAATTTTCTTATCTCGAAGAATTTCGAGCTATATTCCACTCTACACATTCATTTGAACGTTTCAGCGCGAATTCGCAAACTACTTTTGCGCGACGCACGTAGTTTTAACTTATTTTTCAGTATTTGAAATAATTGATTCAAATTGAATTTTCTCATTTATAAAATCATTAAAAATCATTCTAAATCAATATTTTCACTTTTTAAAGTACTTAAAAAATAAATTTTCACTATTACCATATTATAATATTATTATATTCCCATTATTTTAATATTAAATTTTTAATTCTAATTTCAATTCAATTTCAATTCTAACTTCAAATTAAACTTATTTAAAACTTAGATTTCAATTCTAATTTCAATTAAAACTTCAATTCAACCTTAATCACAACTTTAATTTTTCAAAATCGATTTCAGTTTCAATTTCACTATTCATCTCAATTTCAATTTCAATTTAACTATCATTTTAATCTCGTTTAACTTCAAATTTCAAGTTCTCGTTTATTTTAACTTTAATTTCACTTCTAATTGAAAAGGGACTTATTTTTCCGAAATATCTCATATCACTAAAATATGGTCTTTCTTAACAAAGAGATTGTTAATCATAACAAATGCCCATATTTATTATTATAACAACATCCATTCAACCAATCACATAACATATGATTTCAAATCCAACATTTACCATTAATACCATAATGGGATATTTTATCACAATTCAATTATCTAACCAACTATCAAACATCTATATTAATAATCAACTTGGTATAAACATTCATGTATCATAAGGGTATAAATGTGATTGTTTTAACATAGCCAAAATATAAATTCAAAAGCAATGAGAATTTCTCACCTTCGTATCCACTCCGTCAATCTTTTTGTAGGCTAACGTGCTTTTCGAACTAATGCGCTTTTTCTAAACGTCTTGAATTCTCGCCTTAATTTATTTTCCTCTTTTATTCCTTTTCTTTTCTTTTTCTCTTTATCTCTTCTTTTTTCCCTTTTTATTTGTTTGGCCATGAGTTTTTAGAGGGGAATGGGGTGTACGGCCTTTGGTATGTGGAGTATTGGCTTGGATATGTGAGTGTGGAGGAGGGTAAGGTTTGTAGGTACTTAGGTAGCTGGGTTTTAGCCTCGGCCTTGGTGTGTAGGAGCGGGTATGACCTTGTAAGGTGGAGGTGGAGCTCGGGTATGTGAGTGTGGAGGTGGGTAGGGTGCTTTGGCCTGAGTAGAGGAGGTTTAGGTGGTGGTGGTGGAGCTTGGTGGAAGAGAATGGAGAGGTGGAAAGCCATGAAAATGGAGATGAAGAAGAAGGAAGTAATGAAAGAGGAAGAGAATGAAGTTTATAATTTTATGGAATGAAAATGTAGTGAAGAAGGAAGGGGTTTAGGCTTGTATTTATAAGTGGAGATCTGAGTGAAAAATGACATTAATACCCCCTTCATTTTAAATTTAAATATACATTTTTCTTTTGCATGAAAGGAGAGATTTGATATGCATTAATAGTGATGTTAAAGATATGAATGATTACTTACTTTTTCTTTCTTAAATTTTGACTTTTGCTTTGATTTGATTACACATGACACTTGTTAACAAATTAGCATATGCATCAATGGTGGAAATGATGTTAAGAAAAAGTGTGTAAGTAGTAAAGAGCGGTGTCACTTTCTTATGGTTTGCAATTATTTTAATACTTAAGTTTGCTCTTTTTCCATGCTTATATATACCATCTTATTAATGAGATAAGACATAAAGAATTGATGTGGTTTATTAAAGTTTAATTTAATTTGAAATTAGTCAAATCATACTTTTATACTTTTTTTATTTATTTAAACTTTTCAAAAGTAAACTCCTTTTGTCTTTTAGCGCTAAATGTAAAGTGTTTAAAAAGTTCGTAAACTTGTATTTATATGTTAGAAAATGCATCAAGTTGCAACAACTTGATGGCAACTTGTTTTGGTTGAAAATAGTGTTTTTGTCGACAAATTTTACAATCAAAATTTGACCTTTTTGTTAAGCTATATATTGATGTAAACCAAAATTTAAAATAAACTTTTTACTTCTTTAAATAAATTAAAACATGTCTCCTTATATTTTAATTATATTAAATTAATATCAAAATCTCTAATTTTACAGTGTATGTAAAACTGACAAAACGCGACAAATTTTGGTTATTTTTGTAAAACGATTATTAACTTACTTTTAAATCTTTTAATATAATTTTATTATCTTTATTAGATGTTTTAAATAAGATTTAACTTTTCAAATAAATATTCAAACCTATTTATTTAAGACTTTATTTATTATTAACAAAACTTAACTTTTGTCGATTTGTTCTAAAATCCAAATTTATACTTTTTAATTTATTAACTACAAGAATAGCTGACTATTTATTATATATAACATATTTATTTAATTTTTAAACCTTTTTAAATTTAAAAATAAACGAAATCTCTCTTTTTCGAAGTAGCGAAATTGTGGATCGTTACATCTGACCTTCCTCCAAAAGGTTGTTGATGGGTGCTTTACCTGACCCTCCTCTAAGAGGTGATATGGACGTTAGGGGTTTTATTCCTCCCCCTAGGAGGTGCTTCGGATTGGACATAAAAGGGTTATTCTCAAAAACAATTTTGTACTCCGAATTGGACTTCGGAGGTTGATTTTCAAAAACATTTTTTGTACTCCAATTAGACGTCGGAGGTTGATTCTAAAAAATATTTTTTATACTCCGGATTGGACGTCGGAGGTTGATTTTCAAAAACATTTTTCGTACTCCGTATTGGACGTTGGAGGTTGATTCTCAAATTTTTTATTGTTTGTTTTTATATGTATATTATTTTCAAGGATTTTGTTCCTCTTCTTAAGAGACATTTCCGAGGAAAGATTGAATTGTTTTGTTCCTACTTTCTATGCAGTATGAAAGTAATTTTTTCCTCTTTCCAAGAGGTATAAAATCAGTTTTGGAGACATTTGTGAAAATCTATTTTGATCCAGAGACTTTTTGGAATATATATATATATATATATATATATATATATATTTGAAATTGATGAAGAACTAATAGCAGTTCCAGGTTTTATGAGAACTGGTCTTTGTTCTTCATTGACTTAAACATTAATAGTTACTTTGTATCGGGCATTTGAGCCGTCTTTCTAAAGTAGACAGAGAATTGTTATGCTCCAAGGGTGTGCTGAATGTAATGGACTTGTTTTTCTTTTACCTGTAATGACACTTAAATTTCAAATTACTACATGGTCAATTTTGAAATACAAATCAAATTTGGAATTTTATGAATAAGAAAAGTTCACAGTAAACAAATGCTACTGGGTTTGATTGCTCAATAGACTTTTAATCTGCCATTATTCTGTAGAAAAAGTTTGTTCTTGAGTATCTAGGCAATTCTCTCATTAGCATAAGAAGCTATTCAAATTTCTTTAATGAACTCTTTTAGCGATCCCGACTTGATCGCGTTTTGGATCAATCTTGATAGGGCATGACATTCATTAGTCTTATACCCATTCACTTTATGGTAGCCGCAATAATCATTCCATTTGCTTGGCTTGGGGCGGCTAGATGTACTGTGAGGAATTGAAAATCTTTCATAATCTTTTGCTACAACGAAAACATGAGAAAAGGGCTTGTTCAAATTCACATAATTGGATTCAGAAATTTATTTTCCTCTTATTTTCTTTCCCTCCAATTTTCACTAGGGGGCCCAAAATTGGTTTTTTTCAATCCTTTGTCTTCGTTGCGATTCCCTTTCCGCGGCATATTTTTCCTCCATCTGAATAAATTTCACGGCTTGAAAATAGAAGTTTCGTAGATCCCTACATCCATGAATATAAAGTTGTTCCCAGAAAGGAGTTTGTTCGATTAGCCCAGACTTAACTGCTATTAACTTGTCTCTATCGGTTGTGTCTTCTACTTTTAATTCTTTAGTATTGAACCTCTTTAAATAATCTTTTAGTGGTTCTCCCCGTTTTTTGATTGTAGATAACATGCTAAAGCTCATAGTTTGATCTTTGAGTACGTAAAATTGTGTCACAAAGTCGTAAGAAAATTATTCCCAAGAATAAATGGTCTTCTTTTGATAATTCCTACACCATTTGATTGCTACTCCTTAACGAGTAATGGGAAAATGTTTGCATTGAAATGTCCCAGAAGCATTATACAAGTTCATCTAATTTTCAAATGATGTAAGGTGATCACCTGGATCTGTAGTTCTATCATACTATGGTAGGGGAATCTGAATGTGAGAAGGGATGCTAGTTGCCGTAATTTCTTCTCAAAAAGAGCCTTTTACAGGATAACATATTTCCTTAATTCGTCGAGTAAATTTTTTATTGTATCTTCTATGACTTGGTTATGAATGTTGTCATGGTGACCTCTATCATTTTCTACGTTTAAGCTATTTGATTGCTCAATGGTTCTCTTAGCCTGACTTCCTTGCTTTTTATATTGATCTTCATTTAGACGTTGTGCCTTACCTTCTCCTTCCATGACCTTTAGCGACTCTTGAGATGGTGCTCTTTCATGAAATTTCTACATGGCTATCATTTGTTGTTGTAGATGCTGGACTTTAGTTTCATTGTTTTCCAACCTCATTAAGGTCGAAGGTTGGCTAATTTCCATATTCTCCAAGTTAAAATTTGGGACTATATTGTTTTTCAAAGTTGATTGTGGCTTAACTTCTTCGTTTGAGATATCAATATTATTCATGACTCCTTCCATCTTCTTCTTTTTGAACGAAGTACTCTATTAATCCTTGGTGAAATTGATTAGGGATCGAAGGTTCGAGCCCTCCTTCTAGTGCCAAAAATATTAACAAGATTTCTTGTTAACATCCCAAAAATATGCTAAGAAGGATGGATCTTTTCTTTGGAGAACAATGGGCGTGATTCCTTTAAGGATTGCCTTTTAATTTAACCTTACTAGTGGGTAAACCCTGTATCAGACTTTTCATCATCCAAAGGTTTAGATCTGGGCTAAGTGACCTTCTGGCCTTGTTGATCTTGCTTGAAGTCTTACACAAAGGCCTTCTTTTTTATTAGGTTAAGTTTCCTGAATTGAGTCCTCAAGAGATAGGTTTCAATCTTTTTGAAAGGTTATGGGAGATAGCCTTCCTTGAATTAGAGTAGGAAATCAATTACTTTGGTGAATGGATAGTGGATTTCAGCCTTGTTGAATGGTTTGGTTAGTTCTATTGAGTAGATTTCAACCTTTTCGAAAGGTTTAATCTATAGAGTTGATAGCCTTGAAGGGTTGCTCTCCTCCTGATTGCTGTGAAACTTTCGACCTTGTTGGAAGGTTTCTCTTCACTTGTTTGTTGTCATGATCTATGCTTCCCTTCAATGTTGTCGAAAGGTCTTACATTCTTTGCCGACTTATGAGTGTTGCTTTCTTCATAAAACCTTTCGAGCTTGTCGAAAGGTATTATTGATGTGTTCCAACCTGTTTGAAAGGCTTGGTATGCTTTCGAAAAGGTCACCATGGAGTTACTCCCACTTGCTTTGACTTCTCCATCGTATTCGAATAGTAAGAACTCCCCGAATAGAAACTTCGAAAGGTTTGAAGCTATTAAATTCTGATGGCTACAATGCTTCGACTCCTTCGAAAGGTTTAGTTTGAGTTTCTTCTCCTTTATCTTTTTTGAAAGATCATTCGACTTAGTCAAAAGGTGGATTTTTGGAGTTAAATCATGCATATGGACCATGAAAGATAGCCTTAGAAAAAGTCAAAAGATCCTTGTCGGAAGGTATGATTAACCAGACTATCTAGATGCTTTCTAATCTTTCCTAATGCTCTTGTGATCCTTCTTTCATACCTTTATTCCTGAGAATATTTTACGAATAACAAATATATACAACAAAAGGCACGAAACCACACCTGCATTACATATGATATCAAATTGAATTAATATGTATATTCATTCTTACATTACAATACATAACTATACATGCTTCATGTGCGTACATGAGTTACATCTTTTTACCTCAAATAATATGCATGATTTGTTACAGCTTGAGGTTTTGAACGTTTGAAACCAACTGATGTAAGAGCTAGATGAATATATATATATATATATATATATATATATATATATATAGTGCACATGATAAATAGTCTCTTTGAAAAGACTTTATGTTTACAGAAGCACTCATAAAGTAGAGAAATGGTAATACTGTAGCAACTGGATTGAAGTTTCTAGCTCTTACCATACAAAATATTTGGGTTTTTTTGCCTCAAAGTGACATTTAAGAAATTCAAAACCGTGTATTGGTTATATCATTTAGTTGACCATAACCATTATTGTTTCATGAAATAATTCATATATAGGTGCAATTAAAACTGGAAAAACTTTACTTGGGATTACCACTGGATAAAGAATATTGTTTGTGTCAAAATTGGGCACAACACTCGTCGGAATTTTTGAAGAGATCATAAATGAAGAAAGTAAATTAAATTGTGTATTATCTAACAAAAACTCCAAATAACGGGAAGTAAATAGCACGAGAGACAACAATTTAGAGTGGTTCGGCGTATTGCCTACGTCCACTATGAAGTTTTGTTACTTTATTGCTTGATATTCGGAGAACACAACTTTTTTATGTCAAAGTACAACAAGTAGTAAGCCAAAATTCGAAATCAAAGGTGGTGCTCTGAAGCAATTCTGGCAGCGTCCGGGCGTGCTTTATCTCTAAAATTCTCCGATCCCCTCTCTGAATGACCAGGGGCTCTATTTATAGTTGTAGGAGGATGATATTTCGCCTAAAATCAAGGGAGAACGCTTCTGGCACGTGAGGGGGCCCATATGGACGAATTCTGGAGATCGGGCCCACTTTGGGATCGATTCGATCCTTGGTTCGAATCGATCAAAAAAGTGTCCAATCGTGATGAAACTTGGCATGGACATTCTTCTATGTATATGCAAGCTCCTGTGAAAGTTTCATAGCATTCAGATTTGTAGATCTCGAGTTATGATCGATCCAAGATGGTGTGTTTCGCCCTATGGATTCGTTCGAATCGATATGGTTCGAATCCATAGGGTCGAATCCATGCTCCTACACGTGAAGGTGATGACGTGGTGCGCATGCTTCGGGTCAATCCTCCTTTTTCTTCGAGTTTTCTGGGTCATACCCTTGGTTTTAGCTGCTATGACTCGATGGATTCGTAGTAATGGATTCGAAGGTATGTTCCTTCGAATCGATTGAACACAAGTTCCCTTTGTATCGATCAGGGTATTCCATAGCCAATCGATTCGAAGACTTCACCGATGAATGGATTCGACCTTGAGATCGCCTTTATGGATCTGAAGTAAGGCATACGGGGATGGGTTCGAACCATAGCTATTCCGATGGATTCGAAGCTAGTTGGTCTGGATGGATCCGAACTAAGACTTGCCCGATGGAGTCGAAGCAAAGGAACTTTTCATGGATTCGAAGCAAGGCTCTGGGAGGATGAATTCGAGGCAAGGCTCTGAGAGGGTGGATTCGAAGCAAGGCATTGCTTTATGGATTCAAACAACGTGGATTTCCTCCAATTTCCATTAGTGATAACTCGAGCATATGAACTCGGATTGCCTCGAAACTTGGAACGTTGGTTTCCACGGCTGTGCTTGACATGCCGTATCAATTGTAGCCCGATCCGAACTCGGGCAAAATTCATCGATATTTGTAGTTGCCCAACAATTATTCAAACCTAAGGACATACGATCCTGTCTCTTTCTAGTTAGTCCCTTGGTATCTCGGCCTTGCCAAAAGGCGGGATAACATTTACCCCCCAAAGTACGTCTTGTGTAAACATGACGTGCTTTGAAAAGCTACAGTCTATCATTGAACAATCAGAACATGCTTTGCTGCGAGTTGTATTCTTTATTGCTGTAACCAATCGTGGTACGATCGCGATCGGCTGTTCGTCGCCTACATCATGACGAACTGGACATTTGATCCCTGTGAATAATACAGATCAAACATTAGTCAGACATATGTGCATATATGTACCACCTGGACTTTGGCTAACGTTGCATGATTGCATGTTGTTGTCAGTTCGGTTTGTTATCGAATTCTGCATCGGTTCTCTCCTGAACCGATTTGAGATTCGAGTTGAGACATTGTTTTTATGATTGTCTATAATCGTCCTCTTGTATCGATCCTCTCCTGAATCGATATAAAAGGTAGACAAGTAGTTTTTTCAAATTGAAGTGAATCGTCCGTTCTCATCGGTGGATTTTGATGGATTCGAAGTCATGTATGTTCGGAGCGACAGCTTTCGAATCAATGGTTCAATTGTCTTCGTGCTTCGAATCGATACAATTTTCAATCCAACCTTTGTTCGATGGCTCCTTCGAATCGATAATGCCTCGCATCGATCCTGCAGGGATGGATTCGAACGTGTAATCGGTAGGAAGGCAATGGATTCGAAGTGAAGTATGGACTCAGACGTGTGATGGATTCGAAGCAACGGCTCCACGCTGGGATGGATTCGAGCATAGTGGGTTATTGAGCGGACGTTCGAATCGATGGAGCATGGCGAGTGACCGGTGGTAAAAGGTCAATATGACCGGGAGACGAAGAGCCACAAGCGTTTCCTCGAACTCATATAAATACGCGAGGTAAGCCTCACTTTCACTTTTTACTTTTTACTATTACCATCGCCGCTTCTTCGAATCGATCCTCCAGAGCTAGAAACAACCGTGTCTTTGCACGACACGATAAAATTTCACCAAGTCTTCGTCTGTTAATCGAATCCATCCAGGTAATCAAGGGATCGATTCGAGCGTAGGGAATGATAAAACTGGAATTTTCAGCATCGATTCAATCCTTTCTTCTGAAAATCATGAAGGGTTGTGAGATCTGGAATGGGTCGACTCGATGGACCTGAGGAACGAAACCATTCAATTCATATCGATCCTAGAATGTTGTCTTGGAGGAGCGTAGATATTGATGGACGCCATCTTCCTTCATTGCTTCGCATCGACCCAGGAATGAACAGTTCGGATCGATCTTGAGTGCAAGACTTCGAATCGACGGTTGTGAAAGAAGAAGGGTCTCGTGCCGATCGATTCGAAGTAAGATACTCTGATGGATTCGAAGGTGTTCAATATTGATCAATTCGAAGTCATGCAGAGCTCATGGATTCGAATTGCTTCTCTGTCCCAAGGTCTCATCGAGTCGAACTACACGGAGTCAGGGTGTACCGATTCGAAGTTTATCGATTCGACTCGTATCAATTCAAGTTGATCGATTCAAAGTTCGTCGGTTCGACTCGTATCGATTCGAGTCAATCGATTCGAACGTCCTTGTTTCTGGGACTCCCACTCTTCTGATTTGCTCCAACATCTGAACTACGACCAATTTCAAGTTGAACTTTAACAAACTCACTGAACTTTAGCATACTTGACTCCGGCGAGCTTCGGCCTTGCGTAATCGAATTTGACTTGACCTCTCTTTTGGAGCTCGTCGATGGCACCATGACTTAACCAAAATATAACGAACTTATAATTGAATTCGTCAGTAGCATCTGGATGGCGTGGAAGTGACGGTCAGCGATGACGGTCATTTTCATTCTCAAATTCCAAAGTTTCGTCGTTTGGACATCTTGTTTCAACTTGTGAAATCTGCTTAAGTTATTCATAGCACTTGCACTACACGACATATTCATACACTCTACACTGGGGGAATGCATGGGTTTTTTTATATATTTAACGCCGCTTTTTGGTGAGTTAGTTAATTATGGAGTCTCCGAGTTCTCAACAACAAAAAGTACAAAGCTCGCCTCCTCCAGTGCTTGAGATTCCGGAAATCCCTCCTGAGGTTATAAATCCGGCTCCGGATGAGTTGCCGGAGGCCATATATATCGACGATCCTGTCGATTCTGTTCAGTCCAATATCTCGGAGTCTTTGTTGGGCCGGATATGTTCGAAACATAACATATCCCCGGACGATGTTTTATTACCTAGCGCCATTGACAGACCACATAACCCACCTGAAGGATATACCGCCTTTTACCGCCATGCCTGCGCGGCTGGATCTCTCCCTCCTTTTATCCAATGCATCAAAGAGATGCTGTCGTATTTAGGAATTGCTCCTTCACAACTCCATCCCAACGGGCATGCATTGCTGAATAGCGTCTTTGTCATATTTATGGATTGCCTTTTTCGCCAGCCAAGGCCAATGAGATCAGGCACATATTCAAGTTCAAGAGTAGGGGTGATAGCCCATCTTTCACTTTTCTGGAAGCAGTCGGAAACTGTCAGGTTGTGACTGGGGCCTGGACCAGGCTTAGCTATTTCAAGAATGGGTGGTTTTTTGTTCGATGCCCCCCAAGGTTTGCTAGGAGATGGTTATCCAAACGTAAGCATCATAAGTCATTTTTGAATGGCCACTCTTAATACTAGCACTAATACTCTGTTACTCTTACAGCCATCATTTCGAAACCTACTGGTGGGCATTATAGAGGCATCGTTCAAAGCTTGCAAAGGGTCCCAAGCGACTCAAGGCACATCGACTTGCTGTTGACCGACGATAACTTAAGGACACTGGGTTTGATTGAGATGAGCCAGAGTATTGTAATTGAAAGGTTGGCAAAATCGGCCTTGAGGTAGAAGAAGAAAGTGGCAAAAAGAAAACCTGGCATTATGATAAGAGAAGCAAGCGATGATGAAAGAACGCCCACGGATACTGAGATAGCAACCGATCTTTCCCGAATGGAAGAGGGTCAGAAAGGCAAGGCTGCTGTACCTAAGTTTAAGAGATGGAAGTCTGTAGTCGTAACCCGTTCCAAACCTGGGGTTACTGTCTCCAGCGCCGCTCCTCACCAGTCCGGAGACTTTTTCACAGGGCTGGACGATATTCCCATTTCGGACTACGTATCTCTCCACCACGGGTCCGGGTTGGAAGAGCTCCGGGGAGCGCTTGATATAAGTGAATCTTTACCCGTTAGTGTAATCGACGCTTCTGGTTGGTCGGGGGGTTTGCGCATTTATACACTTTCACAACACTTCACGACTTCCACATTCATTGCAGTGTTTTTCCTTGGTACTTAACTGAATTGTTTCTTCTTTACAGGTGCCATGTCGAATCGTCCTTCTACACTTGATAAACTTCGGCGAGTGCATCATTCTTCATCTTATTACGAATCTCGCCGTAGGGAATCTGATCGTGAACGTGAACGGAGGCATTATGAGAAAGAGCATCTTGAGAAGGATCATTCTCGATATTATTCTAGCGAGGAGCGTTCTGATAGGGACCAAAGGTACCGTTCACCCTCTCGTTCTCCTCCGCCACCCAGAAGCCATGCACCTGCACTTGAACCTTCGCGACAACAGCCATCTCTACAGATCTCAAAACCTGGTCCACATCATTCTAGGACTGATACGGCTACGACCGTAACTGTGGAGGAGGCCCCTCTCGAACCATCTGGTGAAGGGGCTGTAAGAATTGCTCAATTGAAGAAAGATTTTCCAAAAATATGCTTCGATGCTTACATCTTTCCTCCCAATCTTAAAAGAATTCCCGAAGAGGCTGTGAACACCGCCCTCAGCTATACCCGCGATTTTTATGCTCAGTACAAAGAATGGTACAAGGTGGCTGTCAAAGCTTCGAAATTAGCCTTCGATTGAGCCAAAACTATTGAGAAGCTGGAAGCTAACTTGGCTCAGAAAAACCGCAATGTTGATATACTTCAGTCTGAAACGGAATCCTCTCGTAAGGCCGAAGTTGAGTCGCTGAAAAAGGTCGATGAGACAGTAGTTGAGATGGTGAAGATGCAACAGGCGCATTGCACTTTAGTTGAAGACTTGGGCCATCGGTACAAAAATGTCGAGGCTGAGCGGGATGCGGCGGTCAAAGAACTTGAGGAATTAAAGGCTAAGTTTGCTGACTTGAACAAGGAAAAAGATGATGCTAATATGGCCGCACAAGAAGCGTGCGAGCAAGCCGTGTCTCTCCGAGCTGAGTGAGACGCGGCGGTTGCTAAAGTTGAAGCGGCGGAGGCAGAAGTGGAAGGGAGAGTCCAGGCAGAGCTGTTCAGGGTAGAAGCCGAGTTTGATGAGCTCCTTGACACTTACAACGCTAATGTGCTTGAGCACAAGAATCTCTCGTGGCTCGGAGATTATTCTACGCTTCTACTCAATGCTTGGAAAAAATTGGTGGCGAACAAGAAAGCATCTCTCCCCGAAGGTGCCGTGGATGAATTTGAACTCGAGTCTCGCTTGTTGAGCGAGGTGGAAAGGAAACTTCTCCATGAAGCGATGATTTCTGCTGAGAGAGAGAGAGACTTGGTTTCCACCATGTGGAGACTGGCGAGGGTTTTGGAGCTGCACATTGTAGTGAGGATGTTTCAGTTGCTGCCCCGACTTCGTCTGGAGTTACTGCTACAGTTGGTCCACATGTCGTTCCTGCTTATAACCCGGATCAACCGGAACTGTCTCTCGGTACAACTGCTGCTTCCGAACTTGTCTCATTACCGAGCCGAGGTAAAGAAGGTATTTCAAATATTCCTTAAGTGTTTTAGAATGACGAACTTGGAACAGATCGTTTGACTGATTATTCTCGTTTCTTTTCGCTTAGTGACTGAAAGTGATGTGCCGGCACTTCCAGTACCACAAATTTCGCAGTCAATGCAAGGAGTTGTTGTTACTGAGGCTATTACGACTACCGCCGTAACCGGCGAGACTGGAGAGGGGAGTTCAATGTCGCTTGATGCTCAGATGATCGAGGAACTTCTCAAGCAGCCCTGTGAACCTTTTACCGATCCTTCTTTTGCAATGGGTGGGGTCGCTCCAACTTTTAGCTCGTTTATGCCGACTATTAGTGTGTCCAGCACTGCTCGATCTTCCCGGAAAGAAGAAATCCTTGCCGAAATAAGTGCTGAAATGGCTGCGCTGATGACGATTGGTGGTTCCGGAAGTGATGTTGCTCCACCAAGCTTAACTCCTTTAATGGTTACTTCTCCAGTCGGCACAGCTATAACTTCTAGTGCCGAAGCTCCACTACCTGTTATGGCTCCTCTGCCTCCGGTTCGTCCTCACAAAAGGATCTCTATCCCTTCCAGCTCTGAGGAAGACGTTGATATTATGCCAGATCCTGAGGATGTTCCAAAGAAGGACAAAAAGTCTCGCAGGAAGCCGGGTAGTGGGTCTAGCGGCTCTACTCCGAAGAAGAAACCCCGGAAGAAGAAGGAGTGAACTTCTCGTTTTATCATGTAGTTGTGAAATGGCAATTCTTTTTTACTTCTCCTTTTTTTTAGCCGTGTACAAGTGTGGATTCGGCACCCACTCTATGGACTATTTTTTGTTTTGTTATGTAATCAAACTCCTTTTTTGTTTGTTGATAAAATGGAAAACAACTCTTTTCTCTTGTGCTTAAGTATTGCATTGATTAGCTCGTGCTCACATATGTCATAAGCCTTGAATACGTGTCCACGCTCCGGGGACTTAACACAATTTGCAATTAACAGTTCGGCCCATACTCTGGGAACTTATTTATTATCAATGTTTATGACTTAGTTCGCTCTCCGGGAACCTGTAATTGATGTTTATACTCCAATTCACACTCCGGGAATTTGGAGTTAGTGATTTATACTCCGGTTCGCGCTCTGGGAACCAAGACTTGGTGTTTATGCTCTAATTCACACTCTGGGAATTTGGAGATAGAGTTTTATATTCTGGCTCGCACTCCGGGAACCAAAAGTTGAAGTTTATACTCCAATTCGCACTCTGGGAATTTGGAGTTAGCTCACACTTGGGGAGCGATGGATTTATAATTTGGTTCGCGCTCCGGGAACCGAGAGTTGAAGTTTATACTCCAATTCGCACTCTGGGAATTTGGAGTTGGCTCACACTCTGGGAGCGATGGATTTATGCTCCAGTTCGCACTCCGGGAACCGAGAGTTGAAGTTTATACTCCAATTCGCACTCTGGGAATTTGGAGTTGGCTCACACTCTGGGAGCGATGGATTTATGCTCCGGTTCGCACTTCGGAAACCGAGAGCTGAAGTTTATACTCCAATTCGCACTTTGGGAATTTGGAGTTGGAGGAGGGATTGTCGTGTATCAATCCCTATGAATGTTGATGTAGTGTTCTGCCCCCAAGCTCGGGTTTCACTTAGCGAGTGACCGGTCGTATCACAGTCACTCCCTTTTGAATAAATCCCATCCCATGATGGAACTTATCTCTCCGTGCATCGTGATATTGTACGTCATATTCAGTAAATCACAGCTCTGGCTCGAAGAGATGGCATTTTATTGCTGAAACGAGAAAATATGGCAAAGTCAGTTGCCTTATTACAAATTTAAATCTCGAAATGCTAGAATAAAATGCAAAGGGATAAATTGACAAAAAATAAATAAGTAAAGTCTTTTATGTGTAGTAGCGACGAAGACTTTCACTATTCCAAGCTCTCGGCAAAGTAAGACCGTCAACGGTCGATAATTTGAACGTGCCATCTCCGAGCTTTTGTGAAATCACATACGGCCCTTCACAATTTGGCTTCATGTGCAAAGGAACCGGATAGATTCTTTTGAGTACGAGATCGTCGAGTTCGAAGGTTCGCGGGTGGACCTTGGCATTGTACAGTCGGGCGACTTGACTTTGATATGCGGCTGCCCTCAAGTCAGCCTCTTCGCGTTCCTCATCGAGTAAATCCAAAGATTCAGCAAGTAGTATGGCATTTGTTTTCGGATCATAATATGTTACACGATGAGAGTGCACTTCCATTTCGACTGGAATAACGGCTTCAGAGCCGTAGGATAGAGAAAACGGGGTATGACCGGTTGCAGTTTTATGAGTCGTTCGATAGGCCCATAACGCCATAGGAAGTTCGTCGACCCATTTGCCCCCGATTTTTCCAGTCGCTTCTTTAGAATGGATTTGATAACTTTATTAACAGCTTCGACTTGACCATTTGCTTGAGGGTGCGCTACTGCAGAGAATTTCTTATGGATGTGGAATCGTTGATAGAAATTCTTGAATTCAGCACTGTCGAATTAGGTTCCGTTATCGGTGATGATAGTATGTGGGAGACCAAACCGGCAGATGATGTTACGCACTAAAAGTTGATTACTTTCTTTGTCGTAATTGTCGCAAGGGGTTCAGCTTCAGCCCATTTGGTGAAATAATCAACTACGACGACGGCGTACTTCGCGCCACCTTTGGCCAGAGGCAATGTGCCGATGATATCTATTCCCCATGCCGCAAATAGCCAAGGACTGACCATTTGGGTTATCTCAGTAGGCGGGGCTCTAGGAATTCGAGCGTGTTTCTGGCATTTGTCACACCTTCTAGCATAGTCTGCAGCATCGCGATTAACAGTACGCCAATAGTACCCATATCGGAGTATTTTCTTTGCAAGTGCTTGCCCTCCAGTGTGATCGCCACATTCTCCTTCGTGTACATCGTGTAACACTCGTTTGACTTCATCGTGCGCGATACACCGGAGGAGAGGAACAGAGTATCCTCTCCGGTACATGACTCCATTTTGAATAACAAATCGCGAGGCCTTTCGTAGAACTTGTCTTTTCTCGCTTCGATGCTCGGGCAATACACCACGTTCGATATAATCTCGATAAGGAGTCATCCACGACTCCCTATTGGAGGTAGCTTCAAATGTGAAATCGGTTTCCCTTCGATCAATGCTCGGGGAGGATAGAGTTTCAACCGGAACGACCCCCAACTGCTTAGCTTCACCCGTACTTGCTAACTTCGCCAACGAATCAGCTTTCTGATTGTGCTCTCGAGGTATGTAGAAAATGGCATAGTAATCGAACTAATCAAGCATCTCCAGAGCTCGACTTAGATAAGCGGCCAATCTTCGGTCTTTGGCCTAATATTCCCCTCGAACCTGACATACTATCAACTGAGAATCACAGTAGATCTCTACAGCGATGATTTTCAAATCACGGGCAAGCTTTAGTCCGGTAAGTAGAGCTTCGTACTCGGCTTCATTGTTGGTTGCGCGGAACTCGAACTTTAAAGCATAACATATGGATCGTCCCTTGGGGGTTTCAAGCACTACCCCAGCTCCTGAGCACCGATCGTTTGACGCACCATTGGTGTATAGCTTCCAGATGTATTCGGGAGATTTGCTGGTCTCGGGCAAGTCTTCAGGAATAGTGAATTCGGCTATAAAATCTTCTAGGACTTGGCCGTGAATGGCTCTTCTCGGAGTATAAGTGATGTCGAATTGACTCAGTTCGACGTTCCATTTTAGTAACCTTCCAGACGTCTCAGGCCGCGTGAGGACCTGTCGTAACGGCTGATCGGTGTACACAGTAATAGGATGGGCCTGAAAATATGGACGGAGCTTCCTCGAGGCAATGACTAGGCAATATGCCAGCTTTTCAAGCTTTGGATAATTTCTCTCGGCTCCGGTCAATCGTTTACTCACGTAGTAGACCGGTTTTTGCACTCGGTCTTCCTCCCGAATTAATGCAGCACTGATTGCATTTTTAGATACCGCCAGGTAGAGATATAACTGTTCATGATCTACAGGCTTTGAAAGGATTGGTGGTACGGAAAGATGTTGGACCAAAGATCGAAATGCGCCCTCACATTCTGCAGTCCATTCGAAGTTTCGTTTCCCTTTTCGAATCAAATCGAAGAAGGGAATGCATTTGTTGGTCGACTTCGAGATAAACCTGCTTAGTGCTGCAACTTTCCCATTAAGACTCTGAACTTGCTTTATGGTTCTCGGAGTCTGAAGATTTCTGATAGCCCAGATCTTCTCGGGGTTGGCCTCTATTCCTCGGGCATTGACAATGAACCCAAGGAATTTTTCGGATGCGACTCCGAAATGACACTTTAGTGGATTAAGCTTCATTCCGTATTTTCGGAGGATATTGAACATTGACTCCAAGTCTTTGACATGATCAACGGAATATCGTGATTTCACCAACATGTCATCTACATAAACCTCCATAGTCTTCCCAATCTGATCAGCAAACATTCGGTTGACTAAGCGTTGATAAGTTGCGCCAGCATTCTTTAATCCAAAAGGCATGACCTTGTAGCAGTATAATCCCAAATCGGTTACGAAGCTTGTATGCTCTTGGTCGGGTACATGCATGGGTATCTGATTGTAACCTGAGTAAGCATCCATGAAGGATAATAATTCATGTCCGGCGGTTGAATCACCAGTTGATCGATTCGGGGAGGTGGAAAGCTGTCTTTCGGGCAGGCTTTGTTCAGGTCAGAGTAGTCGTTACACGTTCTCCATTTCCCGTTTGGTTTCCGGACGAGTACGGGATTGGACACCCACTCCGGGTATAAAGCATCTCTAATGAACCCATTCGTCTTCAATTTGTCGACCTCTTCCTTCAGGGCAGCAGATCTCTCTGGATCCATACTACGTCTTTTCTGTTTGACCGGGATATACCGCGGGCCGATGTTTAAAGTGTGGCTCGCAATGTTCGGTGAGATTCCACACATATCGGAGTGTGTCCAGGCGAATACGTCGAGATTCGCCCGGAGAAAATCAACCAATTCCTGTTGTGTCTCTTGGTTCAGCTGAGACCCAATCTTCAACATTCTCGAGTCATTGTCATCATCGTCAATCGGGACATCGATGGTTAGCTCAGCCGGAGAAGCTTGACTTTTCGTAGATTCTTCTTTATTATCATTATCCCTTGGGTCAAGATCTTTTTGGAATTGGTTGTGGTGCCCAGGCCGAGGCCCAGGCGCTAGTTGTCAATCGTCAGTGAAACGGACGCAGAGAGATTCCTCTACGCCCTTTCCTTTTTCTCCCTCAGCTCAGCAACATAACAGGCTCTTCCAGCAGCCTGATCTCCTTGTACAACTCCTATCCCGTGGTCAGCAGGGAACTTCAGAGTTAAACACCATGGGGCAATAGCAGCCCTAAATTCAGCAAGGGCCGGTCAGCCCAAAAAGGCATTGTATGGAGAAGGTATATCCAGGACAACAAATTGCAACATCCGAACTCTTCGGCATTCTCCCACTCCCAACTCCGCCGGTAATTCAACCATTCCGGTTGGTATTGTCGCACTTCCGTTGAACCGTGGACTCGTGACTGACAAGGTTTTAAGTCCTTAGCTTCCATCTTCATTAAATCGTATGCTCTTTTAAACAGTATGTTCACGAAACTTCCACTATCTACTAAGATCCTCTTCATCCAAGCAGGACCAACTTGAGCGGACATGACCAGTGGGTCAATTGTGGGGGTTCGATTTTATCGGCATCTCGATTTCTAAATAAGATTTCATCAGCCATCGTCTTTTGTTGTTTGGCCGGTGTTCCGTCTTCATAGTTAGTATAGCACTCAAAGTCCACATGCCTGATCGAGCTAGCATATGACTCCATTTCTCTCCAGCTCCTGTCTGCTGGATGGGGACCACCACTTATTGTATTGATAACCAACCTTTCTCCCGTACGAGCGGTTTCACCTTGTCTTTCCTGATTCTGCGTTCGATTTTGATTTGATGGGCCCGCCTCACCGGGCTGCGGTGCCCGAACAAACTGATCCAACTTTCTTTCTCTGATTAATTTTTCAATGAGGTCTTGCAAATGCCTGCACTCATTGGTGTTATATCCATAACTTTCATGAAATCTACAGAATTTTCCTGTTTGAATCTGCCTTTCCGACGATGGCTTCGGAGCAGGCTTTTTGTATTGCATAGTATTACAAGTCTGTAGGTATACATTTTCCAGTGACGTGTTAAGTGGTGTATAATTGTCAAACATTGTGATTCTACGCCTCGGACCACGACTCTGGTCTTGGTTCTTGCTCCGGTTATCACCGTTCCTTGGTTGTTGATTCTGCTTATTTTGAATATTCAACTGGACTTTTCCTGCACTTTCGACAGACTGTTTAACCGCAACATTACTCTGAATGCCTTCACTGCTGGGCCTTGCATCGTCCTGCTTCCTAGACTGTTTCGCATCCTCTCGCCTCAAGAACTGAGCGGCTTTGGAATAGAAACGGTCCAACGATGCGGGAGGCTTTCCAGCTAACCAATTTCCAAACTCCGAATCAGGGTCGATTCCTTTAGTCAAAGCCATTAAGATAGAATTATCATTGGGGTTGGTGATCTCTGCACATGCAGCATTGAATCTCTCCAAATATCGTCTAAGTGTCTCTCCGGGAGATTGAGTGACACTTGATAAGGTATTAACATCTTTCGGTCGGGCAATATGCATGCGAAACTGCTCAACAAATTTGGTAGCTAACTGATCAAATGAAGAAATAGATCATGGTGGTAACCGTGTAAACCACATTGTCGCAATTCCCCCTAAGGAAATGGGAAAACTACGGCACTTTACTGCGTCATTAGCTCTCGTAGCAGTCATTGACCATTCGTATTTCAAAATATGTTGATTTGGGTCGGAATTCCCTTCATACATGGGCAGGGTTGGCATCCTGAATCGCCGAGGAGGTTCAGCATACAATATGTCATCAGTGAACGGGGTATGACTTCGGGAGATTCCCCAATCGTTATTTGTTAGGCCTTGACTCTCGCGAATCATTTGTCGTACCATGGCTGAGAGGTCTGGCATCGGAGCATTCTGTATGTGGTGAGCCAAAGTGTGGTCGGGTTCCACAGTGCGAGGTGGGATCGGGCGCTGTCGACGATCTGTATCTCGCCTCCTTGGCTCGACGCCTTCTGGGACATATGGCTCTGGAGCGTGTCCCTGCTGATGGTAATTCTGATTGGAGCGATCTCGGATATCAACTCCTATGTCAAATGCAGCGGCTGTGGCAGCACGATCATCTGCAGTGTATTGTGGAATAGCGCCTCCTCGGGAGGAGGGTCCAGTATGGAAGCTGGTAGATGGGCCAACTCTTAGTTCCACAATGGTTAATTCCTGTTGATAGTCAACAGCTTGCGCATGGTTTCCGTCTAGCCTGGGACGGGTAGATCTGTTATTCCAGTCAGATGAAGCAGAGCTTTCGGTGGAAGAATGAGGAG
The DNA here is from genome assembly GCA_030765085.1 of Allium cepa. Taxonomy (NCBI): domain Eukaryota; kingdom Viridiplantae; phylum Streptophyta; class Magnoliopsida; order Asparagales; family Amaryllidaceae; genus Allium; species Allium cepa. The sequence goes on from CM060940.1 coordinate 861,618,209, forward strand.
CTTGATCCCTTTTGGATCTTCTTCGCCTTTGGCGATTTAGTTGATTGGTCAACTCAGCGTTAGCGCGCAACTGCTCAGTTAGCTGTTGTAGGCTTTGGGTTAGTTCCTGAAGTAGAGCCTGGAACTCTTGTCTCGTGGCCAGACCTGACTGATCCGTATGCCCAGCAGCATCTTGATTGGTAGACTGTAGCTGTGTAGGATTTTGCCTATCCCGACCTTCTTGATCACCAATGTTAGAAGTGGTTCTTGTACTCACCATCTTGAAGCGTTGAATCCTTTCCTAGACTTTGAACAAATCTGAATAGAATGGAAGGAATTTGAATATGAGGTCTGCATCTCTCTCTTAGATTTATGCAATATGGTATCAAAGATAGATCCAAGGAGCAGGAGAAAAACTGGGTTTTTCTCGGTGAAAGCACCAAAGTGTTTGTGTCAAAATTGGGCACAACACTCGTCGGAAGTTTTTGAAGAGATAATAAATGAAGCAAGTAAATTAAAATGTGGATTATCTAACAAAAACTCCAAATAACGGGAAGTAAATTGCACGAGAGACAACGATTTAGAGTGGTTCGGCGTATTGCCTACGTCCACTATGAAGTTTTGTTACTTTATTGCTCGATATTCGGAGAACACGACTTTTTTATGTCAAAGTACAGCAAGTAGTAAGCCAAAATTCGAAATCAAAGGCAGCGATGGTGCTCTGAAGCAATTCTGGCAGCGTCCAAGCGTGCTTTATCTCTAAAATTCTCCGATCCCCTCTCTGAATGACCAGGGACTCTATTTATAGTTGTAGGAGGCTGATATTTCGCCTAAAATCAGGGGAGAACGCTTCTGGCACGTGAGGGGGCCCACATGGCCGAATTTTGGAGATCCGGGCCCACTTTGGGATCGATTCGACCCTTGGTTCGAATCAATCAAAAAAGTGTCCAATCGTGATGAAACTTGGCATGGACATTCTTCTATGTATATGCAAGCTCCTGTGAAAGTTTCATAGCATTTGGATTTGTAGATCTCGAGTTATGATCGATCCAAGATGGTGTGTTTCGCCCTATGGATTCGTTCGAATCGATATGGTTCGAATCCATAGGGTTGAATCCATGCTCTTGCACGTGAAGGTGATGACGTGGTGCGCATGCTTCGGTTCAATCCTCCTTTTTCTCCGAGTTTTCTGGGTCACACCCTTGGTTTTAGCTGCTATGACTCGATGGATTCGTAGTAATGGATTCGAAGGTATGCTCCTTCGAATCGATTGAACACAAGTTCCCTTTGTATCAATCAGGGTATTCCATAGCCAATCGATTCGAAGACTTCACTAATGAATGGATTCGACCTTGAGATCGCCTTGATGGATCCGAAGTAAGGCATACGGGGATGGGTTTGAACCATAGTTATTCCGATGGATTCGAAGCTAGGTGGTCTGGATGGATCCGAACTAAGACTTGCCCGATGGAGTCGAAGCAAAGGAACTTTTCATGGATTCGAAGCAAGGCTCTAGGAGGATGAATTCGAGGCAAGGCTCTGGGAGGGTGGATTCGAAGCAAGGCCTTGCTTTATGGATTCGAACAACGTGGATTTCCTCCAATTTCCATTAGTGATAACTCGAGCATACGAACTCGGATTGCCTCAAAACTTGGAACATTGGTTTCCACGGCTTTGCTTGACATGCTGTATCAATTGTAGCCCGATCTGGACTCGGGGAAATTCATCGATATTTGTAGTTGCCCAACAATTATTCAAAGCTAAGGACATATGATCCTGTCTCTTTCTAGTTAGTCCCTTGGTATCTCGGCCTTGCGAAAAGGCGGGATAACAAATATCAATGTAAGCTTTGTATCTACATCCACCATTATACGCAAATGCATTCAAACCCTTCATAACCCACCGCAATCATTAACATATTTTGAAACCACGAACTTTATTTAATAAAGAGAAACTTTTGTATTTTTAAGAAACATGTTTATAGAAGATTTTTAAGAAGAACCGAGAAGTTTGAAAATTGCCATTTTGAAATAGTGATTTCAGGATTACCTAACATTCAAAGATCTGTTGATAACAAATAAAAATACATAAAGTTGGTATGTGATAATAACTTAGATAAAAGAGAACGTATAAGAACAATGTTTGTGTTTATGTTTCTTGTTATTTAACGATAGGTACAACCAACATAATTTGAACACTGTCAAACCATGTGCATATAGTATGAACTAAGTTTACTTTAAGTTACATTTGAATTTTTTATACAACCTACTATGCACAATTTGAAATAATAGAAAATGGAATTTTAGATGACTAACGATAACTATGAATCTTTCTTTAATAATGATTGTGATCAATAATCTTTAGTCTCCAAATAAGATACATAAATTACATGCAGATATGGCAAACTAACATAACTAAATTTAAATACATATATATGAGAAAAAATTTAAGAGGAAATCATAAGATGTTTGATATTGAAAGTTAGTATTTCAACCTTATATGAATCAACATAGAATGAATACACAAACATACATGGAAAGGCTAAAAAAATCCATAAGCTAATAACTTGTTTTAGGTTTATCAAAAAAGGTTTGAACCTTTTGTTTGTTTTAAATTAGTATATAACACTAACTTTAGATTTGGTTTGAACCATTAGTGTGGAAACTACTAACATATTTTTAGATTGTATCATGGTCAATAAAAAGGATTTGTCAACTTAAAAGATGTAGGAATACAAATACAAAAATATGCAGCACAAATATAAAAATTTAGGAATACTATTTGGTACTGACTGAAAATCAGTGAATTCTACTACCATCGGTTATTTCCCTCCATTAATGAGAACTAGTTGTTCAAGTAAAGTGTATATTCATCAATGGCTCGAATTATTAAACTGAATGCTAAAATATAATGATGAAAACCGAATACTTGATATACTGAAGACTATCGAAAATCATAATGTATTTGATGTAGTTGTGATCGCACCGTTATTTTTTGGCAACAACACAAATACCTTATCTTATTTTTTCAATGCTCTACGGTCATTGTTACTTGACCATAATAAGTCCATATATATATATATATATATATATATATATATCATGTACCATGATGAGTTTTTATGTCCCTAAAAAAGTTCTAGTAAACCAATGGAATGATGTTGTTAAGGTTAAGAAAATAAATAGAATTTTATCTAAATGAAAATATAAAAGATATTTGGTTGAGACATAGAAAAAATAAAATTAAAGATATAGGTTAAAAAGAATGTTTTCCATTTTATCTCGAATGTCTAATGCGTAAATTCATGGAGCAATATGTGACTATTCTTGGTAGGCACCTGTCACTCTCATGAATAGGTTTTCTAATATATCCATAGAACATGAATACATAAAGTTATAGTTATATCAAAGGAAACCTTTAAATTATATGTAATATAAACATGTCATAGACATAAAAGTTTGCTCAAACGGATATTTTTTTTATTCCTATATCAAAAATAACAATATTTTCTAAAAGTAAACTCAATTGATAATGAAGAGTTTCCATTTACCCGATAAACTGGGTATTAGACAAGAATAACCATAGAAATGAAAGCAAGTAAGATGTAGTTCCAAGCTGTAGCCATGTATGGATTTTTGGACAAACTCCAAATGAATTGATGACACTAATTAATTAAAACAATCAGCCGAATGTGATATTAACCCCAATAAATTGGCTCTTACATATAATCAGATTTTACTTGCTTCCTTAGCAAATAACTCTCATTTGTAATATTGTATGGATTTCCTATTGTTATTCATTTGGCTCTCTTGTATATCTAATATGGACATTAATGACCATTTAGTAGATGTTCACTTATACACACACATCTAAACCTACTAATCCTCACTGTGGTATGTCAAAACATAAACATGCTAAGACATCCTTAACAAAGATGAAGCACCAAAGTAACCATCCTCCTAGTTTGGTATAAATAATGGAGTTGAAGAATTGTTAAAATGATATTTAGTATAATACAAAATGTACATACATATATAGCCGCCCATTACTTTTTCCTAAAAAGGACTGTTTTTTCCTGTACTTTCCAGTTAGCAATATTTCCTCAGTCAATTAACAAAATAATCTAACTAAGCTATTACATAGTGGGCCTAAATTTAATTGACCTAGGTATTTATGTGACCAAATATTCTTTAACCCTGCAAGATTCTTAATATTTGCATGATTGGACTATATAAGATGGACTTAAGTTAGTAATTGAAACGAATAATGCAATTGGTAAAATAAAAGTTGATTACCATAATTGTATCTATAATATATATAAAATAAAATCTAGATTAAATTTAAACTCAACACGGTGATTCACTCCTGCGGTATGAAATACTAATCTAACATAATTTAAGGTAGTAACTAAAAGAAAATAATGCATTTCAAGAATACATATCCTACTCTCTTACTTTAAATGAGAAATGAAATATGGATTAGTGTGGTATTAACATTTAGCAATACATTTTTGTTTAAAAAACATACTTTACAACTGAGTCATTAAAATGAATTAGGAAGCATTGTATTCAAACAAATTCATCGGAATAAACAAAAGAATACAAAAAAGTCAAAGAAAAAAATAAATTTTGAATCGACCTACATATAATTGATCTAGGTATTTGTCCTTTCAATTTTTCTTTGATAGTTTCATATTCTTATTTTGCATAAATAACTACAAAAGATGGACTCAAGTTTATAATTAAAACAACCAATGACATTTAGAAAATAAAAGCCACCTTCTTTTTCCATTTCTCCCAAAAAACAAATTAATATTGTTTTTGTAATCATGTATTGGTGACAACATATTAGTTCAAAAATTCACTCCTCAAACATGTTCTGAAAGAAAACAAAGAAATATCAAAAGAAATAAAAAATATACATTTTAGAAGCAAGAAAATGAAAAAGGAAAAAAGGCATAACTTACGTTAATTATTGAAGTATTTTTCAAAGAAAGCATTAAAAAGTATTTTTTTTTTAAAACTACATGTTGTATTTTGAAGAACAACAATTTATCTGTCAGTTCAGTTTTAATATTGTAACTTGACATTGAACTCTATTATAATATCGTGCCCATGATTCCTATTTACCAATTTCAAAAGCCCAAACTATTAGCGGTGTTGATGAAGTATTTGAAAAACATTGCATTTAGAATAATGCAAGCAGAGAGGACACCTTATGGATATTGGGGACGTGCATATTTTTGTTCCATGGAATTCCTACAGGGATATTTTAACTACCTTAATAATGGAAACTTTACTATAAAATGAACTTAATCTTGAAGAAAAAGATGAATCTTACAGAAGGATCAAAAAAATATATTATTGTGTGTGCTATAACTATCAAAAAAATCGTAATCATCTGTACTAAGCTCTATAAGTGTAAACCCATACACAAATGCATATAAAAACTAAATGGAATTATATTAAAATTTATCCAACATGATTAAGGTTACCAACTAAACATTATATCATATCATATCATATCATATCATTAACTTTAGAATGAAAACATATATCAAGGTTTCAGTCACCTATCATAACGAAATCATAACAAATTCCTATGACTGCTAAAAACAAATTAAAATCCTATAATCTACCTGAAAACCCTAAGCAAACACAAATCATAAAATTAAACAAATTGAACAAATTAAATAGATTGAATCATGCAAACAAAAAAAGATTAGGATTTTTACCCAAAATAAGATAGATGAATAGGTCAATAAAGGCATAGCGTAATCTAGTCGACCAACAAAATCACTAGGTCACCTCATAGAAGCAATCCAAGCAAAGGCATAGTTTTCGATGGAAACTACGGCGGGAAAAAACGGGGAACCACCAATGAAGACGTGAAAGTAGCGTTCAAGGAATCCAAACGGTGACGATATGTCGGGGAACACGGTTGAATGGTTGTGGTTGTAAATTTGGAGAACGTGATTTAGGTTGGAGGAAAATTGATTTATGTGGTAAGTTGAAAAAGTGAAGAAGGAAAATTGGGGAACAAAAGTAATAGAAGGGAGCCGTGCGACTCTTGAGTTTAAATTTCAGAGGGATTGAGCGCTCTTGAAACCAAACTTGGTAATAATAGTATAGTATAGATATGATTCAAGAAAAGAAGATACTGCTATTTTTGCAGAATAGATTGATTCTTCAAATGAAATAATCAAAATAAAATGTGATCAACAATAGATAAATTGCCAAAATAGTTGCATAATCACATTTTAGTCTTCTAGTTTCTTCTCCACGTGATAACACTTTGATTCGATTATATAGTTAATACAAATTGCTGCTCTATAATCTCATTCTTTAGTGTAATATCACATGTCATTACAGTGAACAGTATCAGCATAGTATCGAAAAAGATGACGGAGGCATGCTCCAAAGAAACAATATTGCCCCTTTATTATCTCAAAAACCTAAATTGACCTCAAAAAAGGTACATAAAAAATGCAGAGGACACTAACAAATTTGGGCATGGTTAAAAGATACCTAAGTTGAAATCGATAAAATACCTCAAAGTACAGAGGATTTCAATAAATCTGAGCGATGAGCTCTAATCGACATCAGAGAAAGCTAACATTATGTGGCGATGAGCTCTAGTTGATGATACTGAAGCACCAGTCGATGCGATGGGCGAAGTTGAGGAATCTTCGTGATGCAGTAAGCCAGCCATAGTCACGGTGGACAATTGGCATGGATTGTTTAATTTCAGGTGATTAGGGTTTTCTAAGCTCGTATGAAATGAAGTGAAACGAAAGGCGTAATTTAGGTAGAAAGGGTATTTTGGAAAGTTCAAAAAGATACCGTTGATTGCAGTTCAATGAATTCTTATTATTAATAGTAAAGATGTTTGTTGTAGCATTATGTATTAGTTATATTACAAAATTGATCGATGTCGATATGTTTGAACCGGTTCCCAGAGTTTGAAATTAATCAATTACGCTAGTTCCTAATAGATCCAAACAAGATGAGCGTGGTATGATTGTTCCTTTGATAACTCTCATGCATAACCCAATGGATGGGATACATAATGGGGAATGGACGTGACTTGACCATTTGATGATCAAATAAATCTCACTGAACGATGGGACTAAAATAAAACAAGAGCGATCATAACACATCTGATCACTCGCTAAACCAAATCTCGGACCTTTGGGGAAAAATCAATCAATTAAGAAAAGCACGATCTAGCTACTCTATGAAATAACTCTAAATCCTAGAGTGAAGACTAGATTATAAACATAAATCGAGTGTGAATCAACCACCGTGAAATAACTCTAAGTCCCCAGAGTGTGAACTAGAGTATAAATATAAATCGGGTGTGAATTGACCACCTATGAAATAAATCTAAGTCCCTAGAGTGCGGACTAGAGTATAAACATAAATTAGGTGTGAATTGACCACCCGTTAACCAACTCTTATCCCCAAAGAGTGGATACGAGTATAGATAAATAGATGAGTGCAATTCGACCACCCACTATTCCATAAACTACAGCCTGAGACCAACAGGAGGAGTATAAGCTCGCTAGGGATGGAGTTCGTCCATCCACTATCTAACTCCTCTAACCTGAGAGGGGGAAAGAGTATAATTACTCAAACAGCTGAATTCGACGATGTAACACTAAGGCTTGAGCCCATTGTTTAATGCAACTCAAGGCCACAACCATATTGAGACCTTGGGGATATAGTTAGTGGATTGTTATCAAAATTAACGAATAATGAATTACAGGTACATTGAGTGGAAAGTAACAGTTCAACTACTTAAATAACAGTTCACCCGAGAGCTCAATAGGAAAAAAAATTATTCACATGATAAGCTTCAAAATTAGGGTACAAGTTTATTCAAAAAATAAGGGGTTGTACCCGTACAACCATGAATAACAAAAAAAAGTACAAACTATGTACGAACCAAGTCGAAGCGATGGCAATCTCTTCTGTCTCCTCTCCATTTTGGATTTTTCAGGAGTGGCATTATCTAAACTTCCACCCATTTTCTTCCTTGATCCTTTGCCGCTGTTGGCCGGAGAGCATTCGAAGCTTGGAGGGAGTTCTCTGGGAACCGAACCACCGGGGGGAATGACTTTAAGTGGATCAAGATTTGGATCATCAATGCCTACCTTGACGGGCTAAGCTTTGGCTTTTCTCTTCAGCAACTCCTCCTTCTCGATGTGCTCCTTCAAGATGATTTCATCACTGTGTTCGAAGGCGCCGATAGTCACAAAACGTCATCAGATTCATCCACCGACAGCAAATCATCAGCCTTATCATTGTCGAACGCTTCAATGACTTGAGCATTGGACCCCGTAACATGAGTGGCCGCCAAAATCTCTATTGATATCGCTTTTTTCTCCTTGGCGGCGTCGCTTTTTGGAGTTCGGCTGGGACTCGAAAGACTTGTGAATTTGTCAAAATAAGGAGATTAGCCTAAAACAATTCGGCATGAAGAACTAAACCTCTCGAAAAATGAAGAGTAAAGTGCAATAAATGCGTTTGACTGGCGCTCGGTTGTCGCTGGAGTGTCCCCTTCAAAAATAAAGGTTAGCTCTTTAGATTGATAACCAGGTTTATTAGGATCGTAGCTCAAGTCTTACCCTAGACCAAAAGAAACTAATGCTCTTGCCACTTGGAAAGAAGAGGGGCCCTCAAGATCAGACTCCAAGGATTTAGCAAATTGGAAGGCGCTAAAATATCAAAATATCAGAGTCTCGTGGCAGGAAGGTTTAAAGGTTCACTTCCACGAAGGATCTCCTGCACTAATTTCTCTTCATCTAACTCGGCTTCTCCTAGCTCCTTCTTTTTCATCTCGACAATATAATCCCAGGTTTCGACTAGTGACTCAAGATAACCTTCACCATAGAAAACTCAAGTCATGGTGGATAAGAAATTTAGCATTGTATTCGATAATCAGTGGATCAAACACGTCCTTAATTTCATTCCAACCGGACTCTTTAGCATCCTCCACTTGGGCTTCAATTTGTTTTGTCATCTCCTTGTGGCATGCCTCTCTTGCCTCTTCTTTGAGGGCTTCTATTTTAACAAGTTGCTCATTAAGTTTTATTTTCAGAATCTTGGCTTCAGTAGCCTCCTTGCAATACTTTTGTGATTTTTCCCGAGCCTCGATCTTCTCTTCCCTTCCTTTCCTAAGAATCTCTTTGAGCTTCTAAATGCGGCGAGCTAAGATATCTTTCTCCTTTTGTAAGGGATCCCTTTCCAGAGTGGGTGCACCGCTGCGATTGAGGACAGATCAAGTTTCTTCTTACTGGCAGCTTCCAGAACAATTCACTACCTTAGACGTTTCCTTGGCACTTTATTCTTCCTTGGTTAGTTTTGTTGTCAACTTCGATATCTCAATATCTTGGAGCTTGATTATATCTTTATCGTGGGTCTCCTCTAGCTTGAGACGATCTATTTCATGTTTTCGCTCGATTGGCACCTCGATATTTTTTTGCCAAGTGATGAAACGACTCATGTTGCACGAAGACGTCATTAACACGTGCGATAGAGCTTGTTTTGGCATGTCTCAGCATTATATAAATTATGGAAAGGAACTTAATCCCATCAAAACATATTTTTGGAAAGCGGCTTTAAATTTGGCCAGTTCTCTACTGTGGAAGTATCAGGATTAGTCGTCGACAAAGATGGATCAGAAGCAGTATTTGCATGCTTGCTCAATCTACGATCGCGAGGTTGCCTTGACCTAGAAGAACCAGAGTAACGCTCGTGTGACACGCCAATTTGAGGTCCTTGATAGGAAGTCTGATCTCTGCTATAAACAGGACGATTAGGCTAACCATCCTGATGGAATGACAGGGACTGGAACGTACAATTGAAAGAAGAATATTCCCTTGAACGGCGACTTTTTTCCCCGCGATTGTCTCTTTCCTTACGCATGCCTGATTTTGAGCCACGGCTGGACCCATAGTGTCAAAGAGCACCTTAGGAAATCAAAAGTTTAAGACTGAGTCATTACACCTGCAAAGATCAAATGAGAATGTATAAGTAACCATTATACAAAAGATAGATGAAGAGCATGTAGGGAGTGTACATGATTGTAAGTGTCCTAATGTCCCCCCGACAGATTGGCAGCTGTTGCCTTGCTTATAGGCATTTTCTCTCCTCTGTCTGTAGATAGAATGCCATCACCATTCCTGGAAGGAGAATTGAGACCCTCGTTATTGATGTTTGGGAAGTCATAAGTCATAATGTAATCAGGGATCTGGAGATTTGAAAATCCTTTCATTGAACTTTCTAAGTGTTGGGAAGATGACTCCTCGTCAACAAAAGTGATAACAGATTCAAGATCATTAGAAGTTTTTCTTCTATGAAGTTTATATGCCAGTTTCTTCCTTCTCTTGGATGGCGTTTGGGCTTATGCACTTATGCGCTTTGTGACGGTTCAACCACAGGCGCCTTGCCTGGGCCTGCATCAGCGATGCCAGGCTCATTAATCTGGGCAGCCTTAATTTCGCCTTCTTCAACGTCATCCCGAGTCCCCTCGACTAGGGGCACGACAGGATTGTGGACACCCATTTATTTCTCTATGATGTTTCTCTTAATGTAGCACTTCTAGGGAGTCCAATTCTACGACCCTTTTCTAGCAGCCCAAATAGAGATAACAGCTCGTCGGTTATGAGAAATCTAATGTCCCTGTCCTCGACAGGGGTGGCATAAATAGTGGCCATCACTCTTGAAAAACTATTGCCCTCAAGGTGTGGGCAGATACCTATAGATATTTAGAATGTTAGTCGATAAAAAATATGACTTGGATTAACGGATTTAAGAGTGAAGCCAAGAAAACACTTACGTTCTTCCAACCATCGCCTTACAAAGCCAAGCAGACACTGAATGTTGAACCACTCGTGTTTGAAAAGAGAAATTTTATTCCAAGCACCCGTTAGGACTTGGCAGTTGGGTGAAGGCTCAAGGAAAACATAGAAAGGACTTCCTGGCCATCGCTTAAAGTTATAAATGAACCTTATGTCCTCGGGAGTTGGTAGGCGGAATAAAACGCTCATGAATAGTAGAAAAGTTCCATGGAGGAACGCGTGGCTGTTGGGATGAAGTTGAGTGGGAGCTATTCCAAGATATCTTAACATTTTCCAAATAAAAGAATCAAAGGGCGGCACACATTCGACCTAGCACATTAATTTGTTGCATGACATGTACCCCTTCGGGGCAAGTGAGCCCTGCCATTTATCAAAGGAACTAGGACATCTTCGAATGGAGTTCCATGTATGCAATATATCCTACGAAGGATAGCCTCACTAATTGGGGATGCTTGAGAATCTATCAAGTTATCTAAGAGAATGGGTACTTCTACTGCGTCGGGCGTAGGATTTACATCCTCAGCCAGGAGGACGGGAACATCAGAAAAAAGGTTGACTGACAGGCCAGAAACTTCTGTTTGTTCGGTCCAATGATCAGAAGAAAGCCTGCTAGATATAGTCGTGGAGCTCGACTTTTCTTCAGTATTGCTTTGCAGCGAGGTTGGTCTAGAAGACATTGCAAATAAATGCTCTGAGCATTTGAAGTCCATGTTAACTATACTCGGTAGATAATCAAGATTAGAAAAATTAAATATTCCCCCTATGCAAAATGTGAGCTAGTGCGGTGTAGTGTAGTGTATAACAGAAATAAACGATTTTAAACACGAAAATTAAGTTAAATGAGAAGACTTTGGATTCCGACTAGAGTGACCGTCAACGATGACCGTCCCAACTGGTGAATGTATTGATCGGTTGTGAAAGGTTTGGGATTTACTATCGGCATGTCAAAGTGTGAAATCTGTCATTCAAGTCTGTATGTTAAGTTTTAGTTCATGTTGACAGTTTCAGGGATTTGATTGTTCAATCTCAAATTCAATAGTGAATATGCAAGTTCTATTGTTCATCGTCATCTTATGTTCAATTTCATTGAGGTGTATCGGTAGTTGTAACAGCCAATTGTTTGATCTTAAATGTTTTATTAATTTTAAATATTTAAAATAATTGAATTTTGAAATTTAATAATTTATAATTCAAATATAGGGAATAATTAAATATTTGAATTATGAATTAAATTTTAGTTTAATGGATTTAATAATTTTATTTCACTACATTTAACTAATAAATAAATATTGGTAAGTTCAATTTTTGAATTTTTTTAAAAATGTAAAATAGATTAGATAAATATTGATAATTAATATTTAAATCTATGAAATTAGCCTTGCAGGGCACAGTCTCGGATTTCAACGAAACCAATTTCATTGGAACAATATGGTGAATTGTATTACGCCGTCGAATTTTGTAGCAATCCGACGTATTGTTTGGTCGTGTGAGATCGAAATGCATTGAAATTAATATTTGAAATTTAATATAATAACTGGGTCTAAAAGCCTATCTCCTGCATACAATCGAATTAGGTCTCGAAACAAGTTCCATTATGTTCGAAACAATTTCATTAGGAACGCCAGGCGGCACGTCTTGTTTGGAGTTCGATATTTTCGCGAATATTTTGCTAAATAATTTAAAATCAAAATAATATTTATATGCGCATACCCACCATTTCATAGCCCACACACCCTTCATTTCATAGCCTACACACCTACCCTTTCATAGCCCAAAAACATTTTGATGACTCAAGAAGTCCTTTAGTTTAGCAAAAAAGAAACATAATCATTTTTTTTTTCATTTTATTTGGTTATAAAATAGGAACAAGTCATCAGTTGAACTTATTTTCACTCTTATTCCCCTACCTCTCTTTTTTCTTGTTCCAGTTAAAACAAGCAATGGCAGAAACTTTTAAATATCAAAATCAAAATACAAGAAATATATTCAACGAAAAATTCCAATACAAGCTTTAAAAATCTTATTTCGAGGGGATCTTCGAGTTGGCATTCTTCTGGAGATGTGTGGCCATGGTTTGGTGGAGCGATAGTACTTGTACGTGAGGATGTTGTTTTGAACAGCAGCTAGGGTTAACCCCTATGGAGAGTACGATCACCGATTCACGTAACGGGGATCAAAATTGAGTTCGGGACATCGTTTAGCACCTTGGCAAGACTTTTACAAGGATTTGGTGTTGTTTGCGGTCACATGAACAGTGCATGGATGAGGGGGGCATCAAGTTGCGAGTTGGCATGGGATGCGTCGTCGTCTTTGTGGTGTGGAAGTGATGCGGTTCATCAAGAGAAATTCGTCGGTGAAGACAAATTCAAGTTTGACGGAGCGTAACTCCGTATCACCTCTTGGCCGTGCATGTCGTTGATGGGTTTACCTGTGCATGTTTGGGTTTTGGATCAAAGAAGAAGATGATGATGGGAGGAAGGGTAAATGTGTAAATATGTTTAAGTTTTTTAATTTTAATTTTAAAATATCAATAACTTATAAAATTTGTACCTCCTTCTTATGAGGTCGGATTCGAACGACGTTTGTTAAGTTAGACTCGGGTCACCGAGAGCTTCAAGATAGAATTAGTTTGGTTGGATTTGGAGCAAGTGAAAATTTAACCTAAAATCGAACGTCCGTTCTGTTTTAGTCTGAAATCGAGATGATTCGGCGGAAACGGAAATCAAAGTGAGTTTAACTCACATTTAGTTTTATTATATCATGTTAATGATGTTAAAATCTTTTATTGACTGTTTGAATGTTAGTTAAAATTGTTTGATTGCTTGTTTGGTTGAATTACCATTTGGAAAACGGATAACATATTAATTTGATCGTTATAAACCCATATGAATATCTATATATTATCGATAACCATTGTTTTGCAGGGAAAATCTATAGAGGAACCCAAAGGGAAAATAGATGACATATTAATTTGATCGTTATAAACCCATATGATTATCTATATATTATCGATAACCATTGTTTTGCAGGGAAAATCTATAGTGAGACCCAAAGGGGGTTTCTCGGCCATAAATTATTTGTTTACATCATTATGTTGTAATATTGATGGTTTATTGAAATTAAATACTGATATTCCCTTTTATAGTTTAAATGTTGTTATAACGATTTTTGCTATATCGTCATTTATTAAATTTCAACCCAAGAACCCTATTATATGAACTTGAGCTTGTATTTTCGCTAAAAAGAATACTGAAAATTTATTAATCATCTTGGTTAATGATAGTTTAAATTAATTAATCGCTTAAATTTATTAATTTGAGACTAATTAACCAGTTTAATAAATGATGCTTAAAAATTAGTTTATCTTTAGATTTTATTCATCATAATGATATTTTATACTTAATTAATCGTTTTAACTAATGATTAATTGAATTTAGTTAATTCTTTTAATTAAGGATAATGGAGTTAAATTAATTTTTAGAACTCAATTAATTATTTTAATTAATGATGATGGGATTAAACTAAATATTTCAATTAAGGATAATTGAAATTAATATTTATTTAATGATATTTAAAAGTAATTAATCATTTTAAATAATGGTGATCGAATTTTATTAATCATTTTAATTAATGATTGTTTTAAATTTAATTAGTTGTTTTAACTAATGATTTTAGGAATTTAGTTAAATCATTTTAATTACTGATGTTTTATAATTAAATAAATTATTTTAACAAATGATGTTTTAATTAAACGGTTTGACTAATGAAGTTTGAAGTTAATTAATCTAATTAATTTATGATTATTTTGAACTTAATTAATTGTTTTCATCAGAGAACTTTAGAATTACTTATCATTTTAATTAATGATGTTTGATATTAACTATTCATTTAATTAATGACTATTAGGATTTAATAATTCTTTTTAATTAATTGATTTAATAAAGATGATTAAAGTAAGTTAACTAATATAAAAAAATCGCTTTAATAAACTGATTTAAAGTTAATAGAACGATTTAATAAAGATTTTAAAGTTAATTTACCAACGTTATAAAAGTGTTTGGAAATAATTATCTATTTTATTATAGATAATGAATTGTTTATTTAAAGGGATTTTAAGCGGGATCGATTATCTTTCAGGATAATTAATATTGTTTTTAAAGTTAAAATGGAGTTGGAACTTGATTATTGGGATGTTAATTTGGATAATCTTCTGGGTGTTCGCTCTGATGTTGGTTTAGGCCTTCGGGGTCGTGCACTTGGAAAAATTATTCTCTTAACGTTTTAATAATCTGGAATTAATTCTAAAAGTGTTTTACCAATATGGAAATCAAGTCAAAAAGTTTAGTTCGTTTTTAAAAGTAAAAGTTCGATTCATTGATGGAAATAAATTATTTCCGTAAAGCGAATCAATTATATGGAAATGATTTATTTGTATAATTAGCATTAAACATAGAAAACGTAAACTTATTGCTATTTCAAAAGTTAAGAATAACCGTTGGACACGACTTTGAGGTAACACTATGTTGATTTGTCTGGTATTATTGTTAACCAAGAAATAACACAAATTTGAATTCAATGAGTGGTGATAAGTATACAAGGCTTAATTTCCATATACGATCATTTTATATCCTCGATGGTTGGTATCTCAACTATCGGTTACTTCTACTTCTTTATTATCATCATTCTAAGATGATTTATTGCTCGATCGAGCATTGCTATCCTTTGTTGGAAATGACTAAACTAAAAGCACGAGAGGAAGCCAAGTTATGTGGGGTTTCTCCCATTAGGGTAATTTCACATCTCATTTAGATTTTTGTGTACCGTCACGTGAAAAATGGTTATGATTTAGACATGAAATATTCGGATAATCAGTAAGGTTTAGCAGGGTCCAACTTGGTATTGTCTAAGAAGTGTCATGGAGCATATGAGCTTCTCAATTACTAGAGGTATACTTCAAGAGGGGTGCACCTTCCTAGTCATTTTTTGGAAAATTCTCCTTTCCTTACTTGATTTGAAAACCCTGAATCTGTTTTAGCTTTAAATTGCCACGAGCAGAGCTAACTCCTCATCATGACATTTAAGTGTTTATTTAGTCCTTTCTATCGAGTTTGGACTGTTACTTTATTTAGCCCATTCTACAAAGTTTGGACCGTTACCTTATTTAGTCCATCCTGTCAAGTTGGACCGTTTCCCTTATTCTATCCATTCTGTCCAGTTTGGATTTTACTCAGTTTATTTCCATTCTTTCAAGTCTAGTTGATATTATTTATGCTCAATAAAATTTGGTTTTGTTTCCTGATATTCATTTCTACTCTTGCCTGTATCGATGTTATTCTTGTAAGCTAAAAACCTATTATGCGTTAGCGGCGTGGTCTCATAGAATTTTTTATATGTTCCCCATTATTTGAGTTATCTCACGCTGGTATTTTCAGACTGATTCGGGTATTATTTATTTACAATGATCGGGTCAGACCGAGTATTTTTCCAGGTTGCTTTGGTGTTATAGGATTCTTGGAGGGGAGCTGAAGATTCACCCGTCGTACTATTTTATTTTCCGCTGTATTATATAGTATACCTACCAGCATTTGTGATTTTATAATTGTCCATCTAATAAGGTTTGTTTTTAGTTCGGAAATACCCTGTATGTTTGGAGTGATAGTTTCTACTGTTCTTGGTATATTATATGTTGTCGACTCCATTATGAGATTCTATCTTTCTCTATTCTCTGTTCTTTTCTTTTTATTGTTCTTTTCTTTTTATTTACCCAAACAATCTGCCCTTTTGTTGATTGGATGAGCAACATTCGAACACAATGGTAGTGTTTGGTGCCGACTTTCGATGGTCAAAATGGAAGGTCTTTACTGTGACGACCCGCCTTTCATTACACAGAAAGACGCATTATCAATAAGAAAGAAAGGGATAGAAAAGAGAATAGATAGGAAAGAAATAACTAAACAATATCAGAATCTCATAGCGGAATGAAAAAAATATATTACATCACATAAGTATTTACATAATAGTCATATACATCAGAGTTACACATCTTATACAACACATTAGATAGTCATGAAGACCTGTCAATCATACAACTCAGAATCCATTACAATTCATCAACACAGCGGAAACACTATATATCTACATACGCTGAAGCCTCCTGCTTCAAGCCTCCTCCAAATTTCGTCAAAAGCCAACCCGAATCCCTTGGCTACTCATAAAAATTGGAGTACCCAAGAGTTTAAGAGAACATAAAATAAACTCTGATTCAGACATGGGTCTGGTGTGAGTAAATGGGTTAAAGTTGTTTAACTTTGAAAATCATTTGAAACAAAGGTATCTCGTAAGACCATGCCACAAATAAACATGTCGGGTTTTTACCTTACGATAACCAAAAAATTTGATAGGAAATCCAGTGATATTATAATAGTGTCTAGGGTTTTCAAGTAACATAGAAAATAGCTGGAATTCTTACATCTCACGTTCCAACATAGTTGGGCACAATCAAAACGTACGACACTTATTGGAGATTGGATTCCATACAATGGCAGTGCTACTGGGGTACCGCCCGTCGTAGTACCTGCTCAAGATCAGAGTATTGAGGATCCACCCTGATCCCCTACAACACAAGATCGGAACGACCCCTTACTGGTTAATCTCGAATAAGACAACCCAGCAGTTGGCGCGACCAACCACCCACACAGTCGAATAAAAGGGACCTCTAGACAGGGGAAATCTTATCATACTTGGGTGCTACCACTTAGCCTTGCTGCACCTCCCCTATTTTAGCCATTCCCGGTTGATGAGGCTTGAGGCTACGATTACCTTCTAAGAACACATATCATGGAATGCTCATCGTCCTCCAATGACGATGGTTGGAAAGCATTCATCCATATAAGTTCGTTACGAGCTCGAACAAAACCGAAGGCACTATCTTGCTACACTCATTTTGGAATCACCCTCAGAGTTAACGACAATAGCCCTTGCACTCTGAATCTTCATCTCGAAACTGAAAGCACTATCTCCGTTACACTCGTTTTGGATTCACCCTCAGAGTTAACGACAAATATGCGTTACACTTCGAGTCTTCATCTTCATCTTCACTTGAGATTTCACGATCTATCGTTTAATTTGGATCGATGTCGTTTTCAGATATCTAATTCGGAATTCTGATCCCGGTCTCATCGAAATCCAAAATGCCATCTTTTAAGGCCAAGTTGTTTTAGGTTAAAACAATTTAATTTATATTAGAATAACATATGCACATAGATAGAATAATTCACATTACCATAGATATATAATCCATTTTATAATTCAACCAAAGTATCTCATATCATAGAGCAGCACATATCACATATCAGAGACATCACATAATCCAAGGCATTAAATATCATTCAATCATCCATAAGCAAGATTAATTAGTCACACCATTATAATTAAATTAATCACTTCAATCACTTTTAAATCCTGCTTACTTAACTTTAATTAATTACAAACCAATTAATCATCCTTTACTTATAATCTTAATTAATCATCCTTAATTAATTATTCTTTAATTACATTAAGTGATTAGCCTTTAATTAATTACACAAATTAATTATCCTTCAACCATTCACATTAATTAACCTTTAATTACTCTCATTAATTAATTAATTAACTATAATTAATTACATTGATCCTTAATTAATTACATTAATTAATTATTCTATAATCGCTTACATTGATTAATTATCTTTTAATTAATCACATTCATTAATTAACTAACCCTTTAATTAATTACCTTAATTAATCAATTCTTTAATTAATTACACTAAGTAATTAATCCTTAATTACTCCCATTAAGTAATTTCCCTTTAATTAAATAATTTCCTTTTAATTAATTTCATTCAGTAATTATCCACTAATTACTTACACTAAGTAATTATACTTACATTAATTAATTATGCTTAATCAATATCATAAGAGATTATCCTTAATTAATTAAACCAATTAACTATCCTTTAATTAATCACATTAATTAAGTTAATTAATTACATTGAGTAATTAATCCCTTTTAATTACTTCCATTAAGTAATTACCTTTTATAATCCTTTTAATTTATTTATTTTAAGTAATTAACCTCCAATTACTTCCCTTAATTATTATTCTTTAATTAGTTGACCTTTAATTACTTAGATTAATTAACCCTTAATTAAGTAATTAACTATCCTTAATTAATTAAACCAAATAATTATCTTAATTTAATTACATTAATTAATTATATTAGTTAATTAAGTAATTATACTTTAATTACTTTTATTAATAAGACATTAATTAATTAATTAGTACAAAAATCATTTTGATAATTCTTTGATTAATTAAAGTTAAATACTCTTACTTTGATCACATCTTAATTCAAACATTATCTTATTACTTTTGGAAACACTTAGGAATTTAGTTACAAAATTAACCTAATATATAAGTACTATAAACAAAACAATCTCAAACAATTTAAATCTTTGAAGACTTGCTTAACTTGTTTAATAAATTACTTTGGAACTTGGTTTATATTGCTTTGGAAACATATTCATTTTAAATATACTTTTAAAACTTGGCTAAACATTCTTTGAAAACTAAATCATTTTAATAATTTTTAAAACCTTAAACTTTTTTAAAACATTTTGCTAACCTGGTTACAAAATTTACTTCACATTCTAAAACCTGTGCTTGATTTCCATTTTAAGATTTTGAAACCTGGAAACAAAAATGACCCGAGCTCAAGCTTCTAATACTCGAGCCATCCTCGTGCACTCAGGAACCTCAATCTGCTTCGAGACAAACTCGCAAACGTCTCGAGATCGACTCGAGCCACTCCTTCTTCTTCGATGTCATAACAATCCTAAACACAGACGTGCACACGTGCACATGCACCGTCCATCCGACCGCCTTCGATCCTCGGCAAAGCCTTCAACAAGTCCACGATCATCTCGTCGACACAACCGACCCTCCAATTTCGATGAGCTCGCTTGAGAACCCAAATCAAGCATCTCGATCACTACCTGGAAACCCAAACAATCGATAAAACCAGCTCGCTTCGACGATCTCGACCACCAGCATCCACGCTGACCACACCATAGCTTCGTCTCGACCCCAAGCGTCGATTCCACCCCTCGCGATCGACTCCCATACAACCTCGATGCCACAGAAACATCGAATACATCGACGAAAAAACTGTCGTCAAAACCCTACATCACCGTCCCCTGGCCACTCTGACCATCTAGAAATTCCCTGGGCAATTTTCCCTCGACAACCATCCTTCCAGCTACCCCCAGCCTCAGTCGTGACGCACCTCCACCATCGATCGCCGCAAAATCGATCGAAGTTCAAATTTCGAACCACTCAGAAATCCTCGACAACCCCAAACCTAAAAATTCTTATATCTATATCAAAATTCATGATTTTCCAATATGAAACAGCTCCTATAATCTAAACTTGATATAGAGACGATTAATTTCTGACCTTAATTTATTTTTCACTGTATATTTCCTATTTTGAATTAATTACTTAGTATAAACACATGAATTTATTTCTAAAATTAATATCAGAGTCTTCCAATCGGTTTCCCTTTAGAGATCAAAGCCTAAAATTTATTAGAGAAAGAGAGATTGAATTTTCTTTAGGGGAGTTGAGGCTGACATAAAAAAGAGGCTCATATATACATATTCACAGACATTGCACAGGCATAGCATATATACATACATGCATTCACATTCATGCAAACATTATCTACTACATTACTTCAAGCATGCTTCAAGATAAATCACTGACTAAAACTGGTTTTAAAGGAAAAAGTTTACTAACAGTATATTAAAACAGAGAGACACGCTTCCTTTACAGTTCTGGAACCTGATGCTTGATTTGATCTTTGAATTTGATTTTGCTTGATTTTTTAACTGAATTTATGTTGATTTGATTTGCTGCTTGTAATCTTGCTGTTGAGTAGAAACAGTTTAATCTGAATCTTTGAATCCTTTGCTCAGGTTGAAGGTGTGAAAACTGATGTTATTTGATTTTATTTTCTTCTCAGAATTTTAGTTTTTATGTTGAAGAAGAAAGGATTGAGAAATTATGTTTTTAGCCTGGTTTTCTACTAAATACTTATTATTTATAATTTAATTTTAAAGAGACAAAAATTTCCACTTGTTATTTCAAGTTATCCTTAGCTTACAAATGTATAAAACATCTTATTATTATTACAAATGTCAAAGATAAGTATTACATGAATTACAAATGTTTAAATCTTTATTTTAAACTTAAGCTAAAATACTTTTTAATAAATAAATATATATAGAAATTATATTAAATGTTTGGAAATATAGAGTTTACCTTTAAATAGATTTTTAAAAATTAATACATTGAATTTAAAACATATATTTTTATTAAATTCAAACCAAAAACTTCCTATTTACAATGTATATAATATATACATTATAATTAGAAAACATTTTTATTAGCTTTGAAAAGATAAATTTTGCCAAATTAAATTATTATTAGTTTTGAACAGATGAATGGCCTTTTAAAAATAAATTTTAAAAAAAGATTATCAAATAAGTATTGCCAATTCAAATTATAAATGAAGATCATCAAATTGCTATTGCCAAATTCCGGGTCATCACATTCCTCTCCCATTAAAAGCATTTTGTCGTCGAAATTTAAAAGCAAAGGTAATTTAATAATCCAGCAAAAAAATTTATATTCAAATAGCAAGGCATACATATCAACCATACACTAACAACCATAGCAACCAATTTAATCAAATAAACAAATCTAACTAACTATCCTGACACAATTCAGGATAGGCCTTCCTAAAACTATCCAGATTTTCCTAGGTGCAATCACTGGGATCCTCGCTCCATTGAATCTTAACATGTTACACCACTAAGATCCCGAGCTCCTTCTCAGCTAGATCTACAAATCTGAACAGGATGTCTGACCACAGACAAGTCCGACTCAACTTCCAAATCTTTATGAACTGCTGGTTCTTCAACCAGAGAAGCATGCACTTTCTTAGATGAGGTACGTGAAATACATTGTGAATCCCAGCCATCAGAACTGACTATTCAATCTTGTAGGCCAAAGAACTTATCCCTTTAAGAACATGGAAAGAAATCCAATATACCTCGAAGCTAGCCTTCTAGTCTTACCAAATCTTGTTTCTCCTTTGATCGGAGAAAACCTTATCCAAAATCCAAATCTCCAACTTCGAATTTCAAATTCCTACATCTCTTATCCGCATAACTCTTCTACCGATCCTGAGCTGCCTTCATCCTTCCTTGATCAGCTCCACCTAAGCAGATGCCTCTCGAATCAAACCTGAACCAAGAATAAGACAATCTCCGGATTCTACCCAACAAGATGGTCCTTCCAAGATCCATTGAAATCCAGAACACAAGCTCTACTCCACAAACATCAGTAGACTTCAGACTTACTTCTCTTATCCGAAATAGCCAGAACAGGTGCACTAGACAACCTAGCCTTCAGATCCCGAATGAACTCCCGTAGAAACCCTCCAATCTAAGAAAACTGCGAACTTCTATAGGAGTCTGTGGTTGCTTCCACTCTAGAATAGCTGCTACCTCGCTCCTGCTGCTCAACTCTGATTTGGAGAAGATGAGAATGCCGTCGATGAACACGAGCATAGACTAGTTCAGCACATCCTGGAAAACACGGGGCATCAGATCCACAAAATAAGCTGGAGCGTTAGATAACTTAAAAGACAACCAACCACTCAAAGAAACAGTAGGGTCCTCTAAATGCATTCAAGGGTACTGTCTTCAGCTACCCTTAGCTGGTGAAAACCCGAAACAAGACCCAAAAGAGTCAACATGAAAGCACCACGAAGTTGATCAAAAAGATCATCAATACTAGGCAAGGGATACTATCCTAATGGTCACCTTATCCAACTCCCGATACGGGCAAACCTTTGACTTCTTCGAAGATATCTCGAAAAATTCCCGACAACTTTAAAAGCTCCTACTTCCTTATAAGATACCTCAATCCCATGTGAAAGATTGCCCAAGAGAACTCCAGAACTATAGCAAGTCACTTTTGCGATCCTACCCGCTTCGGTTTCCAAAGACACTGTTCTCTCTTCACAAACTAGAACAGCTAATTCTTGTCTAACCAATCTACCGAAATTCCAAAATAGGATCAAATTCTTCAAGAACACCTTTTCCTATCAGAAGAAGCTGTCAGTCCACCTTCAATAGCAAACATCTTGCTCTGTTGAGCCTTTTGAAGAAGTGGTCAAGCTTTCACCATATGCCCGGGCTGCTGACAGTTGAAACACAGAGACTTCTAAACCATCGAAGGAAAAGGTCTACTCTACTACTTCTGAACTCCACTTCTAGGGCACTGCTAAGCCAGATGACCTCCCTGTTGGCACACCAAAACATTTTCGAGTTGCACTACTGCCACAGATACCAAGGACTTCTAATTCATAAGTTCCTTGTGCCTCAAGACCATATCAACCAATTTCACAAATGAGCCTTTGAGATGAGCATACATCTTCTCAAGAAACTCGGGCTTCATCAGGGGGGTGTGTCAATAAGACCAGGTCCGTAGCGAGACAATCATTGAACTCAGCCTCATATCCTGATACAGAAAAACTTTCTTGCTTGAGATCTATAAAAATTCATTATACAGTTGAGTCTTCCTTGCGATACGTATAAACTGCTCCAAGAGAAAACATCTACGAGAACATCCATGGTTACTGCATCCCACCACGCAGCTAATCCTTCCTGAAGTTGCCAAGATTCCATCACTCTCTTCTGCTCAATAGACAAATCCAAACTCTAAAAAATCCGCTTGCACGAGCGCAACCAAGCTCGCACTTCAATGATGGACTCCTTATCTTTTAAAAGACTACTCTCTGAAATAGGTGAAATCCTTACACAATGCCACAAAGCTTACTCGAGGCGGTATTGGGTCTACAGCCTCGGCAAATACTCTTCCAACCTAAGCATTTGGGCCTCTTCCATTAGTGGTACTCGTGCTACACACACCACTGCATCAACCAAAGAACTCATGTTGGCAAACCCAAACAGGTAACCCAACAAAGTAGGTAGATATATAGACATATATACATAAAAATACAAGTACGCTCTGTCAAGATAGATATTACTCCAAAGCCTAGGTATGCTCTCAACCCAGAGCTTTGATTCCAACTGTGACGGTCTAGGCTTTACAACCATCGACAGCGGCTCACTCCGCCGTGGCACACAGTGGAACCTCGAATTTGCTTTTACGGCCAGCCTCTCGACTCCCAACCAACCCTCACAGGGACGTGTAGGGGTAAGAGTCTCCAGCTCGCCACCAAACACGAAGCGAGAACCCCCTATCATGCTGTAATGAAGCAAATCCAATCCCGGTCTTATCGAAATCAAAAATGCCATCTTTTAAGGCCAAGTTATTTTAGGTTAAATCAATTTAATTTATATTAGAATAACATATGCACATAGATATAATAATTCACATTATCACAAATAGATAATCCATTTTATAATTCAACCAAAGTATCTCATATCATATAGCAGCACATATCCCATATCAGAGATATCACATAATCCAAGGCATTCAATATCATTCAATCATCCATAAGCAAGATTAATTAGTCACACCATTACTAATTAAATTAATTACTTCAATCACTTTTAAATCCTGCTTACATAATTTAATTAATTACAAACCAATTAATCATCCTTTAATTATCATCTTAATTAATCACCCTTAATTAATTATTCCTTAATTACATTAAATAATTAGCCTTTAATTAATTACACAAATTAATTATCCTTTAACCATTCACATTAATTAACCTTTAATTACCCTCGTTAATTAATTAACTATAATTAATTACGTTGATCCTTAATTATTTACATTAATTAATTATTCTATAATCACTCATAATTGATTAATTATCTTTTAATTACTCACATTCCTTTAATTAATTACCTTAATTAATCAATTCTTTAATTAATTACACTAAGTAATTAATCCATAATTACTCCCATTAAGTAATTTCCCTTTAATTAAATAATTTCCTTTTAATTAATTACATTAAGTAATTATCCATTAATTACTTACACTAAGTAATTATACTTACATTAATTAATTATAATTAATCAATTTCATAAGTGATTGTCCTTAATTAATTAAACCAATTAACTATCCTTTAATTAATCACATTAATTAATTTAATTAATTACATTGAGTAATTAATCCCTTTTAATTACTTCCATTAAGTAGTTACCCTTTTATAATCCTTTTAATTTATTTAATTTTAAGTAATTAACCTCTAATTACTTCCATTAATTATTATTCTTTAATTAGTTGACCTTTAATTACTTAGATTAATTAACCCTTAATTAAGTAATTAACTATCCTTAATTAATTAAACCAATTAATTATCTTAATTTAATTACATTAATTAATTTTCTTAGTTAGTTAAGTAATTATACTTTAATTACTTTTATTAATAAGACCTTAATTAATTTATTTATACAAACATCATTTTGATAATTCTTTGATTAATTAAAGTTAAATACTCTTACTTTGATCACATCTTAATTCAAACATAATCTTATTACTTTTGGAAACACTTAGGGATTTAGTTACAAAATTAACCTAATATATAATTACTATAAACAAAACAATCTCAAACAATTTAAATCTTCGAAGACTTGTTTAATAAATTACTTTGGAACTTGGTTTATATTGCTTTGGAAACATATTCATTTTAAATATACTTTCAAATTTTGGTTAAACATTCTTTCAAAACTAAATCATTTTAATAAATTTTAAAACCTTAAACTTGTTTAAAACATTTTGCTATTATAAAACTTTATTTTTCAAAACCTGGTTATACAATTTACTTCACATTTTAAAACTTGTACTTGATTTCCTTTTTAAAATTTTGAAACCTGGAAACAAAAATCGACCCAAGCCCAAGCTTCAAATTCACGAGCAATCCTCATGCACTCATGAACCTCACTCTGCTTGGAGACAAACTCGCAAACGTCTCAAGATCGACTCGAGCCACTCCTTCTTCTCCGATGTCACAACAATCCCAAACACAGACGTGCACACATGCACATGCACCGTCCATCCGACCACCTCCGATCCTCGCCGAAGCCTTTAGCAAGTCCATGATCATCTCACCGACTCACCCGACCCTCCAATTCCGATGAACTTGCCTGAGAACCCAAATCGAGCATCTCGATCACTACCTGGAAACCCAAACCATAGATAAAACCAGCTCGCTCCGACGATCTCAACCACCAGCAACTAGGCCGACCACACCAGGGCTTCGTCTCGACCCTAAGCGTCGATTCCACCCCTCGCGATCGACTCCGGTACAACCTCGAATAAATCGACAGCAAAACTTTCGTCAAAATCCTATATCATCGTCCCCTGGCCACTCCGACCATCTAGAAATTCCCTAGCCAATTTTCCCTCAACAACCATCCTTCCAGCTACCGCCAGCCTCAGTCGCGACGCACCTCCACCACCGATCGCCTTGAAATCGATCAAAGTTCGAATTTCGAACAACTCAGAAATCGTCGACAACCCCAAACCTAAAAAGTCTAATATCTATATCAAAATTCATGATTTTCCAATATGAAACAGCTCCTACAATCTAAACTTGATGTAGAGACGATTAATTTCTGACCTTAATTTATTTTTTACTGTATATTTCTTATTTTGAATTAATTACTTTATATAAACACATGAATTTATTTTTAAAAATAATATCACAGTCTTCCAATCAGTTTCTCTTTAGTGATCAAAGCCTAAATTTTATTAGAGAAAGAGATATTGAATTTTCTTCAAGGGAGTTGAGCTTGACATAACACAGAGGCTTATATATACATATTCACAGACATTGTACATGCATAGCATATAAACATACATGCATTCACATTCATGCAAACATTATCTACTACATTACTTCAAGCATGCTTCAAGATAAATCACTAATTAAAACTATTTTTAAAGGAAAAAGTTTACTCATTGTATATTAAAACAGAGAGACGGGCTTCCTTTACTATTCTGGAACCTGATGCTTGATTTGATCTTTGAATTTGATTTTGCTTGATTTTTGAATTGAATTTTTGTTGGGTTGATCTACTACTTGTAAGCTTGCTGTTGAGTTGAAATAGTTTGATTTGAATCTTTGAATCCTTTGCTCATGTTGAAGGTGTGAAAACTGATGTTGTTTGATTTTATTTTCTTCTCATAATTTTAGTTTTTATGTTGAAGAAGAAAGAAAGGATTGAGAAATTATGTTTTTAGCCTGGTTTTATACTAAATACTTATTATTTATAATTTAACTTTAAAGAGACAAAAATTGCCACTTGTTATTTCAAGTTATCCTAAGCTTACAAATGTATAAAACATCTTATTATTATTACAAATGTCAAAGACAAGTATTACATGAATCACAAATGTTTAAATCTTTATTTTAAACTTAAGCTAAAATACTTTTTAATAAATAAATATATATAGATACTACATTAAATGTTTGAAAATATAGAGTTTATCTTAAAATAGCTTTTTGAAAATTAATACATTGAATTTAAAACATATATTTTTATTAAATTCAAACCAAAAACTTCCTATTCGCGATGCATATATACACACATTACAATTAGAAAACATTTTTATTAGCTTTGAAAAGATAAATTTTGCCAAATTAAATTATTATTAGTTTTGAAAAAATAAATGGCCTATTAAAAATAAATTTAAAAAAGATTGTCAAATAAGTGTTGCAAATTCAAATTATAAATGAAGATCATCAAATTGCTATTGCTAAAATTCCAGGTCATCACAATTACAGTAGTGATTGCTCAAATAGGTAAGTTTGGATTAGGTTTCAAGTTCAAAGAATATGTTTGCTCAATATCCCGAACCCTCTATGCCAAACCCTACATGCCGATCCATATTTTCTGATCCCTATCCCAAACCAATGCAACCGATCCCCCTCCTTAGACAACTCATACTGATTCCTCTCCTTAAACAACACGACCGACCCATCTCTCCTAACAAAGGCTATCGAACCCTTTACGTGTGCAAAAGCTTTCCAGTCCCTAATCCTACCAAGCCAAACCATTACACCAACACCTCTACTTAAACAAAGCTAGTTGATCCCTCTGCTTCACCATCCTCTCATCAAGCCTCCATACCGGTCCATTTCCCAAGTCATCGAACGAGGGATAGGTCTATATCCAAACCTCCAACAGCGATCCCTACTCCACTCCCTCTTCTTTTTCTTCCCTCATCATTCTGCCGAGCCCTACTCCTTTCTATACCTTATCTTCCCTAAACAACCTATGCCATCAGTCATCCACTACGTCACACATCAAACTATTGTCGATGAAGTAGAATCCATTGCCTCGTCTTAAATCAATAGTAAAATGGGAAGATTACCTCAATTTATCGAAGGCGTACCGTGAAAAGGAAAAAGGATTGGGCTGTGATTTGAATCGAAGGTGGAACGATGATCTAAAATGAAGTAGGTAGATGGATTTATTTGTTATAGCGATGGTCGAATGGAAGCGAAGGGATCGAGTTTTCTTTTTTTAAAGTAAACGAGCATTCGGTCATGGGAGAGTAGATGGAAAGCAAAGGAATGAAAGAAAAGTAGAGAGATGGAATGTTAGAGTTAGCTTATATAAGGAATCGGGGGATCGGCTATACGTTTGACATAAGATGGGAGGGATTGGTTAAAAGCATACCAATCCATATTAGCATGCACATGAAAAAGGGATCGGCTAAACGTATGCTGATCTCTACAAGTGCTATTAAAAAAAGAGAAAAAAGTGGAGGAAAAAAGATTGGGGGATCGACCATGATCGTACATGCAAATGAATATAAGCATGAAAATTGTAAAAACATGAACATACAAAATGTAGAGAAAGTTGGCGACGACTCGTGAACATGCGATCACGTCCGGGAGCCAACAAAAAAAATGTATATACGAACATACATGTATATAACCGAGAAATTTCAATTTTTGAAATCAACGGGAATTGAAATCAAAACCAAGGCCTTCAAGTTCAAAGCTAGACCAAATAACCAAAACTAGTTAGACTTGCGGAACCGGACTTACATATATTAACTGATGGAATATGGCCCTAGATTTATACCATTGGAAATCGACCAAGCGTTATGACGTTTAATAAGAAATACAACACCTTGGAAAAATAATTCGACAGACGGATGGCAACTATTCAAAAAATTGGACGAATTTCTTGTCGATGATTCTAACTTGCTTTGATTCAAAGTATGTCATATTTAACACAAGACATACTTTGGGGGGCAAGTGTTATCCGGTATTTTAAACCGGCTATGTTGAATTAATTGCACAAGTCAGATTCGACTGCCATCAAAGTCGATGACTCCATAGTGGTGATTGTGGGGCCTAAAAGTCAAATTCAGATGGTAATATGACGTTAGAACGGAATGAAATTGATAGATATGCAATGTAGAAAGTTCAATGTAAGAAATATGGGTCAATACATAGAAGGGATCGACATAGATTGGCTCCAACAAGAGGGATCGTCATGTTTCACAGTACAAGAGCGTTCTTGTGGAAAACAATCAATATCTCAAGGTCTACAAGTTTAATGCCTATGAAATTTAAAGAGCATTCTTGTGGAGCGATCACTATACATACCTTGGAAGGGAACGGCAGAAAGTAGCATGCAAGCCATGTTGAATCAAAGATCAAGCAATAACTCGAGCACCAATAATCCAAATGACATGAGAGTTGGAGGCTAAACATATTTTTGCATGAGTAATCCACCATGAGGATCGCTTCCCAAAATTTTACCAAAGAAGGAATCGTTACATATCCCTTCTCTCTGGGAATTGGGCATACCGATCCCTCTAGTGGGCCTATGGTTTAGAAGGTCCTTCAGTCAAGATTTCAGAGAGATATTCGGTCATCTTCATCTATAAGTACAGGCTTGATGGGTCATTTTGAGGATCTTTATGCTACTTGTAACTCTAAGCTCTACTGTAATTAAGTACTTGCTGTTTTCTACCATTGTAATTAGATTCAAAAGTGATTAATAAAGGATAATCTTCAAAGTGGACATAGGCATACAGTGCCGAACCAATATAAATTTCTACGCCTTTGATTATTGCTTATTCTCTATTGCTTACTTATTCATCTACTCAGTTTAACTTTGTTTTTCTTCACTTACTTTTCTACAAAAACTATTCTTGGTGTTTGTGACCATTTTTGGTGCAAACAGATAATGAGATGAATAATTAAGTTTATAAAAGAATAACTAGGTTTATTAAAAATAATCAAGTTTTACACATATTTAACTTAAGTTGCCTATAAATTTTTAAAAATTAACTATTTTTTACAGAATTTAATTAAGTTAAATATTTTTAAAAATTAACCAAGTAGACCAAGTTTTATAAAAATTAAACAATATCCTAAAATTAACTAAAATTTATAAAACTTAAACAAATTTATAAAAATTAATCGAATTATATAAAAATTTAACTTAGTAAACCAAGTTTTATAAAAATGAAATAAATTTATAAAAATTAACTATATTTAACAAAATTAACTAAACTTATAAAAATTAACCTAATATATAAAACTTAACTGATTTTTATATAAGTTAAGCAATTCTTTATAAAAATTAAATAAGTTTATAACGGTAACTAAGTTAAAAAAGATTAATTAAATTTTTAAGGAAATAATTTAGCTTGTAAAAATAACTATGTTAATAAAATTTAGGCTTTAAAGAGATAACTTAGTCTATAACAATAATTTAGATTATCAGAATGTGATTTCTTATCAATTCGGTTTCTCTTCAATATTTATAGATGTACAAACATTGGATTGAGAAGACAACCCAACTATTATCAATTTAATCAAAGAAAGTAAGGTAATAATGTCTTTGAATACCAACGCTATTCCATTTCACACTGTTATAGCGACTGTTAATCTTATATATCACACTATTATAATGGCTGGTAAATCTAAATTAATTGCTAGCCATTATACACAAATCTCTTATTAGATCATGTGCTGCAGACTGGGAGCAAGCAGAACAAGTACCAAAAAGCTCAGGATAAAGAAGAGTTGCGGGAGTTGAGAGCTAGGAATGCAG
The DNA here is from genome assembly GCA_030765085.1 of Allium cepa. Classification (NCBI taxonomy): domain Eukaryota; kingdom Viridiplantae; phylum Streptophyta; class Magnoliopsida; order Asparagales; family Amaryllidaceae; genus Allium; species Allium cepa. Next base: position 861,649,220 of record CM060940.1, read on the forward strand.
AGCTAGAGGAGCGAGACCGTCGTCCCGCTATGGAGATGACGAAGTTGGACGGATGCTTGGCCGCGTATATGCAACAACATGAGTCGTTTCTGTTGATACACTATATTTTGATCAATGACAATGTGCTTCAACAAAAAAGAAGAGATATGTGCAAAGCTAAAGGAAGGATTATGAAGACCAAGGATATCATGAGTACTTATTATATATAGGGCTTAGTCTTAGTTTTATTGTTAAAATCTATCCTCAAGAAGCTTTCACAAACATAAGAACACATTTCATAACTTAGTATTTTATTTAAGTGTTCACTGTGCAGAAACTACCAGTTCAGTCGACTGAACAGGAAATTTCAGTCGACTGAACCTGTTACAGAATTACAACAAGCATAGTGTCAGTCGACCGAAATTCCCTGTTCAGTCGACTGAATTCAAACCTGCGAATATTTTATGAAAAGACACCTTCTTCTTCCCAGGAGTTGCAACCATTCTCCAATGGTAATGGATGCATCTCTTGTCTGGATCTTTTGCAAATAGATACACCTCTTCTACACCTATAAATACATGATTCTATCATTTGCAAATTACGAATTCCAATTGCTTTAATCTCTCTATTATCTTGATCATATTTTTAGATTTCTTAAGTTTTCAAAAGCAATCACAAACCACTTCAATTGCTTGAATCTCAGATTTATCTTAAATACTCTTTTGATTCATAGCAATTTATATTTCCTAAATCTTCATGAACACATTTCATATTCTTGAGGATAAGATTTGATGCAGCGCACCATGATGATAAGTCGCTCAACGGCCTTAAGTCGCACTAACATATGTCGCTTAACCTTAAGTCGTCTGCGAGTTATGTCAATTGTATGTCAACGGTCTTAGGTCGCTCAACCATAAGTCGCTCAACGACCTACCGACCTATGAAGCTAACGGCTCATGAAAACAAGGCTGCGTTTCTTAAGTCGCTCAACGACCTACCGACCTATGAAGCTAACGGCTCAGGAAAATAAGGCCATGTTTCTTAAATCGTATGTCGCATGAAGCTATGTTATTCTCTTAAGTCGCATGAAGCTTATGCCGCATCCCTGTAAGCCGCATTGTTCTTATGTCGCTGGTCTAATTATGTTGTTATGTTGTATATCGTTATGTCGTTATTTTGTTATGTCGCGTGGTGTTGTATTTTCCTTATATCTCATGTGTTAGGTCGTAAGTCGTAACTCGTGTGATATTAGGTCGTGACTTGTTAAGTCGCAGGTGTTAAGTCGTAGGTCGTGCGTTGTATGTTAAGTCGGTATGTGTGTTGTAATTCCTATAAATAAGGTTGTGTTGTCATTATAAAAAAGAGAGTTGATTTTTGAATAAAATTTTGTGTGTGCGTTTGCCACCATTGTTGAAGTTGCATGTGAACTCCTTCTTCTTTCCTTCTTTGGGTTATTCGTGCGCGAATCGACGAAGTAGAAGCCAATTCTCGGAATCACTTGCGATTGATCAACGATCGAATTTTAGATCTTTCAACACGGTATCTTGCGACATCAACGGGTTGGAGATAGCTAGATTCCGGCATCGTCACGATCAATGGAATTGGGCATTTATCGTTCTATCAGGTTTACTTGACACGAAATCATTTCGTGAGGAAGAAAGTTGCGTTAATTTGAATCAAAGCATTATTAGCACGTCGAAGTTAAATCCGCTGCGTCAAGATTATAGGAAAGTTGTACTTAATTAGACTCATTAGTGTTATCAAGGGCACAACAAGTCAGAAATACTCTTTGTATCTAGTTGAAGTCCTCTTTGGTAGTTGAGGCAAGAAATCCTGTTCGGTTGTTCGGGTAAGTTGTAAACCTTTTTCTCCGGGTTAAGTGAGGATTATTGGTTAGTTGAATTCCTAGTAGGAGCTTAGGGACGTAGGATAAGAGGTCCGAACCAGTATAAAGTCTTGGTGTCTACTTTACTTACTGCTTATTGCTATCTACCTAGATCATTCAACTACTCCATATTATACGATCCTACCGCATATCTTCTTTCAATTGGTATCAGAGCAAGGCCGTCCTATAACCATAACACTGTTATTTGACATATTGATAATATGGAAAATAACACAAGCACAAGCACAACAACTGCCTTTAGCTCTACATTTGCAGAAGGACAATCTACCCAAAGACCCCCTCTATTTAATAGACTAAACTATAATTATTGGGCTACAAGGATGAAGATTTATATGCAAGCAACAAGCTTTGAAGCCTGGAATGCAACTCAAGCAGAGTTCGTTGTACCCACAACTGATTACCCTACATGGACACAAACTCAGAAGAATAAAGCTAGTGCAAATGCCAAAGCTATGAATATGCTATTTTGCGCTTTGGATAGAAATGAATTCAATCGTGTTAGCATTTGTACTACTGCACATCAGATATGGGATACACTTAGAACCATATATGAAGGCATAAACAAGGTTAAACAAACAAAGATCTCCATGCTAAAGAACCAGTTCCAAAACTTTAGAATGCGACAGAATGAATCCATCAATGACATGTACTCGAGATTTCAAGACATTCATCATGCCTTAATAGGATTAGGAGAAAAGTATACATATTTTGATATTGTATCTAAGGTCCTAAATTCACTCACTGATGAATGGGAGAGAAAAGTCTTAGCAATCGAGGAAGTAAACGATCTATCTACAATGAAACCAGAAGAATTAATTGGAAACCTTATGTCTTATCAAGTTAACATGCAAGCTAAGAAAGATCAAGCACAGGAAAGAAAAAATGTGGCTTTTCATGCAGAAAAGGAGGAATTGGAGTCTGAAGATGAGGATCTAGCATTTATTGCCAAAAATTTCAAGAAATTCTTAAAATATAGAAAAGGAAATAAAAACGGTTTCAAAAAGAATTTCTTGAACAAACCTTCCTCCTTAAATATGGAATGTTTTAATTGTCACAAAAAAGGTCATATGATAAAAGACAGTCTGGAGCTAAAGAAGGAGAATCAGAAAAACTTCAACAACAAGAATAAGAAAGACAAATTTAAAAAGAAGGCTTTTTCTGTCACATGAGATGCTTCAGATTCAGATTCAGATTCATTAGATAGTGATAGTGATAACAACAATGAACAAGCAAATGTATGCTTCATGGCTCAAGAATCTGAGGTTAGTGATTTATCTTACGATGATTTAATAGAAGTAAACACTGAATTTTTAAATACTATAAAAATTCTCAAAAAGAAACTTAAAGAGACACGTGAAAATCAGAACAAAGCTGAATTTGAAAGAGATATGTTAAAAGACGAGAAAAAAATATTGGAAGAAGAACTTGAAAAAGTTCAAGAATCTCTCTCAAACTCAGATAGTCAACTTTTACTTTTGAGCCAAGAAATTGAAACTCAAAAGACAAAGAATGATGAAATTATTTCTGAAAATCACAATTTAAAAAATAAACTAAAACAAGTTGAATTAGAAAATACTAGTCTTCAAATTAAATTAGATAACATTACTAAAAATGTTTCTAATTTTAATAAGGGAAGAGAAAATTTATCTAAAATTCTCGAAAATTCTCAATCCTCTTCAAATAAAAATGGATTAGATTTTAAAAAGGAATCAAAAATTCTTCCAAAGAAAAATGCTAATTTTAAGAAGGAAGATAAATTAAAACATAGTACAGTATTTAAAAATAACATAGCAAGACACACTAAAACGAAAAAGGAAATCAAAATATGGGTTCCTAAAACAAACAATAATTTAATTCGGAACAAAATTCCTTTATAGAAACAGTTCACAAAAATAGTAATTATCTTTATAAAAGGGATACTAAACCCACTTGGGTTTGGTTTCCTAAGATCTAACTCTTAGGACCCTATTAAAAGGTGGGTACCAATATATTTATTAATATTTTTTGCAGGTCCCACTCAAGAAAAGAAAATGGATTTTGGATAGTGGTTGCTCAAAACACATGACCGGAGGCAAAGAAATGCTTACAAATATTTCATACTTTGAAGGTGGCTCTGTTACCTTCGGAGATAACTCAAAAGGTTTCATCATTGGCAAAGGAGATGTGTGCAACTATGGTATATCAAATTTACCCCTTATTACAAATGTTTCTTTAGTTAAAAACTTAAAACATAATTTATTAAGCATAAGTCAACTATACGACAAAGGTTTTAAAATAACTTTTTCTGAAAATAAATGTTGTATTTTTGATCAAAATCAAAATCTTATTTTTGAAGGAAAGAGAGATAGAAATATTTATGTTTTAAACATGAAAATAATAAAGATATGTGTTTAATGGTCAAAGATAATGATCCTTGGTTATGGCACAAAAGATTTTGTCATATTAATTTTAAATCTATTCAAAAACTTTCAAAAAATGAATTAGTCAAAGGCTTACCAAAAATAATTTTTAAATAAATAATATTTGCGATGATTGTCAATTAGGAAAATTAACTAAATCATCTTTTAAATCTAAGAAAGTTATTTCAACTTTACAACCATTAAAATTATTACATATGGATTTATTCGGACCAACACAGATTCAATTTATTAACCATAATCGATATGTTTTTGTAATAGTTGATGATTTCTCAAGATATACATGGACGATATTTATGAAAAACAAAAGTGATAAGTTTGATTATTTCAAAAAACTTGTTTAAAAATTCAAAATATTAAGAATTTAAAAGTCAAAAATATAAGGAGTGATCATGGAAGCGAATTTGAAAATGAATCATTTGAATTATTTTGTAAAAAGAAAGGAATAAATCATAATTTTTCATTTCCTAGAACTCCACAACAAAATGGAGTTGTAGAAAGGAAAAATAGAACTCTTCAAGAATGCGCAAGAACATTATTAAATGGAAGTACATTACCAAAGCATTTTTAGGCAGAAGCTGTAGCAATTGCGTGCTATGTATTAAATCGTATTTCCATATGACCTTTAACTAAAAACAGTTCATATGAACTTTTTAATGGAAGAAAACCTAATATTTCGTACTTAAAAATCTTTAGGTCAAAATGTTGTTTTATTCTTAACACAAAAGACCAACTTGGAAAATTTGATCCAAAAGCTGACCATGGTATTTTTGTTGGTTACTCAGAACGAAGTAAGGCATATCGTGTTTTCAATAAACGAACAAATGTAATAGAACAAACTTTACATGTATCTTTTGATGAAAACTTTAATAAAAATACAATCATCAAAGATGATGAAGAAATTATATCCAACACAGAAAATATAAGTTTCGAAAATAATGAAAATATTAATCAAATAAATAACAATCAAATTAGATCTCCTCCTAGAATCCTATGAGATCACCCTACACAAAATATAATTGGAGAGATTGATTCGCAAGTTCAAACAAGAAGTCAACTAAACCAAATGGGTCATGTTGCTTTTGTTTCAACTATTGAGCCTAAAAATTCAAAAGAAGCTTCAACAGATGAATATTGGATTATTGCCATGCAAGAAGAGTTAAATCAGTTTGAACGAAATAGTGTTTGGGAGTTAGTTACTCGTCCTGATGACCAATCAGTTATTGGAACTAAATGGGTCTATAAAAATAAAGCAGACGAATTTGGAAATATTATTAGAAATAAAGCAAGATTAGTAGCACAAGGCTATAATCAAGAAGAAGGAATCGATTACGAAGAAACGTTTGCTCCAGTTGCAAGACTTGAAGCAATACGTATTTTATTAGCCTTCGCTTGTTTTCACAATTTTAAACTTTATCAAATGGACGTTAAAAGTGCCTTTTTAAATGGTTTTATAAAAGAAAATGTATATGTAGAACAACCCCCTTTATTCATTCATAAAAAAATATCTGGATCATGTATATAAATTAAAGAAAGCCTTATATGGTCTTAAACAAGCACCTCGTGCTTGGTATGAGAGACTTAAGAGCTATCTACTAGATTCAGGATTTCAAATCGGAAAAGTAGATCAAACTCTATTCATTAAAAACACTACCAAAGACATTTTAATAATTCAAATATATGTAGATGACATTATATTTGGTTCAACCAATGAAAAATTGTGTAAAGAATTTTCAAATATAATGACTAAGGAGTTCGAAATGTCACATATGGGAGAATTATCTTATTTTCTCGGACTTCGAATTAAACAATTAACGAATGGAATTTTCTTAAACTAAGAAAAATATTGTGCTAATCTACTTAAAAATTTTGGAATGGAAAACACTTCCTGTAAACCTACTCCTATGATTACAACAACTCATCTCGATTGAGATGAAAATGGCAAGAGTGTAGACCAAAAGTTGTCTAGAAGTATGATAGGCTCTTTACTTTACTTAACCGCCAGTAGACCAGACATAATGATGAGTGTATGTTTATGTGCACGTTTTCAAGCTAATCCTAAAGAATCACATTTAAGAGCCGTAAAGCGAATTATGCGATATCTTAATGATACTAAGGACTCTGGTCTTTTCTATCCAAAACATTGTCCATTCGAGTTAGTCTCATTTAGTGATGCTGATTTTGATGGATCTCAAACAGATAGAAAAAGTACAAGTGGTACGTGTCATTTCATTGCAAAATCACTTGTATCTTGGTTTAGTAAGAAACAAAATTGTGTTTCGCTTTCAACCTGTGAAGCGGAATATATATCTGCCGCTTTAGCTACTACTCAAGTCATATATATGCAACAAACACTTAAAGATTTTAATATAAATTTAAAAAATTCTATAATATATTGTGATAATACAAGTACAATAAATTTATCTAAAAATCCAGTAAATCACTCTCGTACAAAACATATTAATATTCGTCACCATTTTCTACATGACAATACCGAAAAAGGAATTATCAATTTAGAATATATTTCTACCGAAAATCAAATTGCCGATATATTTACTAAACCATTACTAGAAAACTCATTTATAAAATTACGAAGAGAATTAGGAATAATATCTTTCAAAGATATTTAATAACAAGAATTATAATGGTGAGGAATATAATACATGAGTAGTATATCTCATACTTTAATTAGCTAGAATATACTTCATCTAAACAAAATTCAGACATGAATTTAGTTCACTTAACTATGGGTTTACAAACTTAATCATTTAATATATACATTTGAATTAGCTACATAATATTTCATAAACTAAAACATCCTTCTAAGACCATTCATTTCAAAGTAAATTATTAACCGGTAATTCAATTTCTAGCTCTAAACTTCTATTGATTCTACACCACATTTTTCTTATAACTCTAAGCCTATATATACATATTAGAAACTAAAACAGAATACAACAAATTCTTTTTCAAAAAGATCAAACTTTGTAGAAAAATGTCCTCCAACAAATCAAACTCACCCACCATCGTAACTTTCTCAACCGATAGCTCAGCCTCATCAGCTCATCTTCCTACGCCAACATCAAAACACGAGCCTGTTTATAAATGAGAAAATTATCGAACCGGGTATACACTGGATTCCAAGAAGGCCAAACGTGCGCTATTTATCTCTCCAGATACGAAGCAAAAGATAGATGAAATTCATCATTATCAACAGCAGCAAATAGACCTTCAACGTGAATTGTATTTTGAACAGAAAGTAACGGTTAACGCTTAAGCTTTCTTGAGCAAATTGGTTTAAAATTTTGCAGCTCGAAGAAAAAGGATGTGAGTGAGCCCTTACCTCGACCAGTTAATTTGTTTGATCCATCTTCTTCATATCGTACATCAGTCGATTCGATAAATCCTTAGGTATCGCCACAAATACCTCAATATAGCCCAAATTCATGTGACAAGAACTATATGACGAATGAGGGATATAAAACTCCAAAGAAGAAGACTCCATCCCCTAAGAAATGATGGTTTTGTGGTCAAAATAATGTTGTTGTATCATAATATTACTATATAATTGTAATTATTTAATTAAATAAATCATTTGCATTTAAACAGTCAAGAAAAACCAAAAATGCAAAATTCAGTCGACTGAATAGTTCCACACAGTCGACTAAATATATGACAGAAACTTTCAGCCAACAGTTCAGGCGACTGAAAATCTCTGTTCAGTTGACTGAATTTTAGCCAGAAAACTTTCGGCTTCCAGTTCAGTCGACTGAACAGAAAATTTCAGTCGACTGAACGCAATTTACCAGTTTTTACCCTACTTAGCCATCTTTTTCATTGTTACTTTTATTTTTCTACCGCTTCCAAACTTCATCTTCCCCATTTCTAAGAAAACCCTAGCCCCCAATTTCTACTTTTTCTCAATTTCTTCCTCAAAATTTCCACAATTATGCCTCCTAAACGTTCTAGAGCTTCAACTTCAACCTCCTCCGAGACAATTGATGCCCAAATCGCTCAATGGCTTTACAATGGAGTTGCGGTCACTCAGTGGAACAAGATGAAGAAGTCAAGAGTCTTCGAGCACTCATTTGTTGATTTCCAAGGTCTTCAAACCTACAATATTCAATCTTTAACAGACCAGGCAAGTTTAACATCGCTATTAGACATTAATCGTAATGACCATGCCATCAACCATATAATGGTCAAATTATTCTATGCCAACGTCAACCTCAGACACCAAACTTCACGAAATCCGAATGACAGTGTTTGGAGTCTAGTATGCGGGAAAAAGGTATGGTTTTCACTTGATCGCATTGCTCATATTCTAGGATCCCCAAACGTTGGTAGAAAGCTGGAGGAAATAGATTTCAATCCTCGTATTCGTGACAATATAAATCATCAATTTTTAGAGGATGAGATCAATAACTAAGATATCAAATCCACCTCGTTAAGACCAAGAGCTAGGCTTTTACACAAAGCCCTTATGAGGACCATTACCCCACGCACCAGCTCCTATGAAATAGTGTACCCGAATAACTACCGGGCACTATATGCTATATATGGAAATATTAAAGTAAATTGGGTGCAATTGATACTTGATGAATTTCTTTCCTTCAACAATGGGAAAATGAAAACGGTATATTTTGGCAAGTACATAATGCGACTTCTCCTAGACGTTGATACGCCACTACCGAACTCAGAAAATACGATGGTTCATCAAATCAACCATCGAACTATAAGCCTCATGCAACTACCGGTATGGCCTCCTCGTATCATGTCTTTAACAGAATGGGAAGCACGTCAACAAGAACCTCATCAACCTCAACCTCAAGCTCCACAACAAGAACCTCTTGATCAAGATGATAAAATCCGTCTTGTTCAACCAGATTTTACTACAAATCAATCGTCGGGAATTCTATCAAGGAATCAACAAATCCTTGATACTCGTCTCAAAAAGGTTGATCACAAACTTGATAGGGTAAAAGGATTCGGGTAAGTTGTAAACCTATTCTTTCGGGTTAAGTGAGGGTTGTTGGTTAGTTGAATTCCTAAGAGGAACTTAGGGACTGGACGTAGGACAAGAGGTCCGAACCAGTATAAAGTCTTGGTGTCTACTTTACTTACTGTTTATTGCTATCTACCTAGATCATTCTACTACTCCATATTATACGATCCTACTACATAGCTTCTTTCAGTTTCCTTCGTCGGGTGGTTCCGAAGGCAATGATGACGCTTGATATGTATGGTTTTTGTGTTTGGATATTCTACATATATGCACGTGGAGATGGTAATGATGATGTAAATCGGTATGTTTGATACGTTTTGAGGAGATGTTAGATGATGTTGGTTTGTTTTGACATGATTGATATATTTTGAGATGTTAGATGTTTATTATCTGTATGTTGATAGAATGTTTAATTGTATAATGGATTGTTTGAGTTTTATTTGTTGTAAATAGTGATGTGTTTTTTCAGTATTGATGTTTTATATATGATTTGAGCTAATATATATGATTTATAAGTGTGAAATCGATCTGCGCTATATATTGATATGTATATGTTGCATATGAGATGAATGCTAGTAGAAATAAAAAACACCCCAAATTTCCGACAGCTATCGACTGCTCATTAATAAAAATAATCGGTGGCTAGAGAGCAATGGTTTATGACTGCTTCTAACATATGCACAATTGAACCATGAATTTCCATGTGTCCACGACGATCGTCGGAAAGCCATCAAAAGTTGCCGTTGGTAGCCGTCGGAAGCACATATGGTGATGGCTTTTTCCGTTGGCTTCTGATGGCCGCCGACAGCCACCAACGGTTTTCAGCCGTCGGAAATTACGCCCTTTCATGCAGTGTTAATGGGATTCAGGTTGTAGATCAAATGATGAACTTTGTTCTGATATTAGTGATTGTGCAGCCAGAGAATCTGTACGATGATCTTCCTCTGACAGCAAGCTCCAGGCGAGGCACAACAAGAAATGCAAGGGGAAAGAATAGGTTATAGTTCTTTATCAAGAACTGCATTTTTTTATGCTAAAGTGGTAAATAGGCTATTTTTTTTTTTTTGAAACTGAATATTTATATATACAAGCTCCAAAAGCTGCCAACAAGCCTGGTAGGTAACTACAAAGAGCAGATAAAGGAAAAAGGAAAGCAAGATCCAGGGCCAGTCGAAAAGCACCAAGACCTAAAACCAGTAGAATATCACGGGATAGCGGAAAGAGCAGAACAACCGCAATCAAGCAACAACAATAAATCGAAGACAGAACCAGTCGAAGTGGGGCACTGGCCGGTGAAGAGTCCGAAGAACCTGATCTGCCAAACAAGCAAAAAACCCATGAGATAAGGGGGGGGGGGGGTGGGCGGGAATGCGAAGGGAGAGCCATCTCCCCAAGGACATGATTCAGCCAATCCCTTGTCTAGAGGAAGACTGGGCAGTGGAAATAGACAGAAGACCCACAAGTCTCCTGGATCGGGAGCCCACACGACGCCGATAGGGTCTACCGCGAAATGCTAGGAAGACATCATTCCTAACACGGCGAATAATAGACGGGGGGTCCATGGGGGTGCTGTCAAAGATTGCCTTATTCCGTGCGCACAAGAGGTGCCAACAGATCAGACAGGAAATCAAACGGAAAACACACGATCGAAGAGATTTTCCAGATACCCCGGCCCACCAAGAAGACTGAAGATCGGTGGGGGAAGCGGATAAGGCACGAACTCCGACCAGGTTGCCGAAATAATTCCAGCACGCTTTGGCTAAGCGACCAACAACAAACAAGTGGGACTGGGATTCCAAATTCCCATCCCAGCAGCACCTACAACGGGAGACAAGTGGGATGCCGATAAGTTGGAGATTCTCGTCCAGTGGCAACCCGTTATGTAGGATACGCCATATTAACAAAGAAACCTTGGGAGGAATTCGAGAGTCCCAAATGAAGGAAAATAAAGGACGAATAGGACTGGAAAAGCGAATCGAAGACCAAGCTTTCCAAACGGAGAACGAGCCACCATCCCAACCTGAAAGCCCGTTATGAGAGTCAGCGAGCGGCTTAACCGACTGCATGTGTTTTCAGGTCTCACTGGCATAGGAAGGAGAACCAGAGAAATTATTGCCCGCAAGCCTGTGGTATTTAGCACGGAGAAACGACGCCCATAAAGAGTCGTTAGCCCCAAACCTGTTCCACAGCTTACAAGCAAAAGCCGCACAAAGATCCTTAGGATTACGCAGCCCCAGGCCACCTTCATTCTTAGGACGACAAATGGCGTCCCACGATATCCAATGGTGACGACGGGTATTGTCCTTGGAACCCCAGAAGAAGGACGAAAACAAGGACCGGTAGGACCGAAAGAAGGAAGAGGTGGGGGTCATTGCGGCGAAAACATGGGTGCCCAAAGAGTCAAGAACCGACTTAATGAGAACTAGTTTACCCGCTTGGGACAGGAGAGATGCATTCCAGCGGATGATCTTGTTTCTCACTTTATCAGTCAAGGGGTCGAAGATAGCGTTAAGTTTTCTACCCCTGTAGAGAGAGATACCCAAATAAGGGAGGGGAAGGGAAGTCTCCTTGAAACAAGAAAAGGTCTCGATCCAAACAGCTCTAGAGTGGGACAAGTCCTTGCCATGGACAAAGCAACTTTTGGTAGGATTAACGAGTTGGCCCGAGCACCTCTCGTATTGGTGAAGGAACCGAAGCAGCCGCCGGACGGACGAGCGACTACCATTGGAGAAAATGACAATATCATCGGCAAAAGATAAGGATGATATAAGAGGGCAACCCCGCGGGATTCCAAAACGCTGAATCTGACCGTAGATTGTCAGAAACTGAAGACCGCGGATGAATGCCTCTGCCGCCATGACGAAAAGAGAGGGCGAGAGTGGGTCTCCCTGACGCAGACCCCTTCCCCCCCTGAAATACCCATAAGGGGACCCGTTAACGAGCACAGAGAACCAGCAATTCGAGATTAGTCTCCACACCAGGTCAATAAGGGTTTCCGGAAACCCGAAAGCCCTAAGGACCTTTAAGAGGAAAAACCAGGACAAGCGATCGAAGGCCTTAGCCATGTCAAGTTTGAAAACCACATTAGATCCCCTAACTTTCCGATCTAATTGGGAGATCAGTTCCTGAGCTAGAAGGACGTTATCAGAGATTAAACGTCCCTTAACAAACCCGTTTGAGAGGGAGAGATAATGCGTTCGAGGATAGGGACTAATCGGCTAGCCAAGATCTTAGAAATAACTTTATTCGAGAAGTTACAAAGACTGATTGGACGGAAATCCGAGCAAGACCGAGGTTTGTCGCACTTCGGGATAAGAACCAGATTGGTGGAAGCCCATCCAGAGGGAAGAGACCCACCGTTGAAGAAGGACTGAACAGCGAGACAGAAATCAGCCTCAATAATAGGCCAGGCTGACCTGTAAAAGACGCCATTGAAACCGTCCGGACCACTGGCGCTATCCTTGTTTAGGGCAAAGACACATGCATGGATCTCGTCCGTGGAAGGAGGGTCCGCAAGAAGGTTGCCATCCGACGGAAGAACCAAACGAGGAATGAAGGCCATCAGGGCTGGATCGTTAAACGAGACAGATGGAGAGCCCAAAAAGGACTGGAAGTGGGACAAAATGGTATCTTTGACGTCCTCCGAAGATGAGGCCAAAGATAGGTCATGTCGCAAAATCTCACGGATAGTGAGAAGATTATTCTTCTTGCGGATAGAAGAATGAAAAAACTTAGAGTTAGAATCACCTTCGACCACCCATTTGATCCTAGCTTTTTGACGAAGGAAGTCATTTTCGATACGATGTTCGGAAGAGAAGACTGTCTGGGCCAAAGCCCAAGCGTCCTTGTTAGCTGATGAAGGAACCTCATCTAACAAGGATTCGGCTAAGATCAAGGACTCTTCGGCCAGCCGAACGCGATCGAAAATGTTCTTGAAAACATCAACGTTCCATACCTTAAGGGAGGCTTTGAGGCGATGAAGCTTACGAACGAATATAGAGCATGGAGAGCCAGAGACCGGAGTACTCCACGAGTCAGCCACCACATGATGAAAAGAGTGGTGATATCTCCACATGCTCTGGAATCGAAAAGAGGATGGCCCAGAGAGGGAAAGAGGAAGGCAGCGAACAATCAAGGGAGCATGGTCAGAAAAGGTTCGATGAAGGTGAGCGATTGAGAAGGAAAACGGGAGGCGAAACCATTCTTCCGACCCGAAGACACGGTCGAGCCTAGAAAGAATACGGTTCGGCCCCTCTTGGTTGTTGGACCAAGTGAAAGCAGAGCCAACAAAGAAGAATTTAGAGAGGCCAGAGTTGACAATGAACGAGTTGAAATCCGTCGTCGCAGCAAGATTGGTGGCGGCCCCTCCTCGCTTTTCCGCATGGCAAGCGACGATGTTAAAATCGCCACCAACAACCGATGAAGAAAAGCCCAACCCATCCAAGGCAAGGATGTCAGACCAAAGAGATAACCTTTTCGTCCGATCGCATTTGGCGTAAACCGCCGAGAAAAGAAAGGTAGAGGAGAACCCTGTTCTTTGATGATGGCCAACAGGCGCAGCCAACTTCAAGCGATGATCTTGACTTTGATGAAGTTTCGGCAAGGTGCTTACCGCCGTGAGGCAGTTTTGGTCTAAAGCTCTGATACCATGTTAGCAAAAGAGAAGTATAATGAAGAGATTGAAATTGTATTATTATCTCGGAACAACTGAATTGTTGCAATGTACATTGTATTTATAGCATTATTGCATTTGTATTGGGCCGAGTCACTCAAGCCCATGAACCATGAACCCGCTTTACACTGTAATCCGATGCCCGATGATACAATTCTATTATCTCATTCAATACAAGTGATCAAAAGTGAAAGGACGATCACAAAGCTGGTAACTGCCTCATCACTTAACCAATAAAACAATTACGATACAATCTAGAGCAGGCAAATAAAATGACATTAATTAAGACATTTCCATGACATTTTTCATCTTGTGATCGATCCATAGAAAGGAAGACGTTTATACTATTTATTCATTATAAATATAATTAAACATATCAATGGAATTCTCCATAGATTGCTATACATTTTTGCACTACATGATACAGGAAAAAGAAATAGAGAGAAGATGGTACATCCATAAAAGTTTCAACATAAATTAAAATATCAAGAAATTCCAAAAAAGCTATCAAAGATAACTCTGCCTTGGGCTTCACATTAAGATAATGTATGAATAATTCATGGAGTGAAGACTTGCAAGGTCGCTCCATAAATTCCTATCCGTGTATCTGCTGCCAATAACAGCTGCGTAAATTTCTTCAACTCTTGATACTAGAATTACTAGCCGCCTCAATGGTGCAAGAATGGATGTGAAAGGTAGGATCCATATTCCCAGTTCTAATAACAGCATCTTCAGTGTACTTTTATCTATATATTTTTTCTTTTTCGTTGAAGGTGCTGTATTTTGGCATGTATATATGGCAGATTTTACGTTGTCCAGGTTTTATTCTATATAGTCAAATGCTGTAGGTCGTACACCAAGAGCTAGAATACATGTGTTCCAATCATCAGTCGGTGGAGGTCAAAAACAAGCTGTTGCGCTTTGTTTAATTTGGCCTTTCGAGCATCTCAATGCTACAGGTTGAGTAAACGAGAACCAATATTAGTTAAGTGACTGCAAATCATGCCAAGTAAAAGGGCTATTGATCCTAGCTCTTAATTTAATTTGGTTTTTTTCTTATTCTTTTGTTAGAAGGTATAGTAAAGCCGTCCGCTGATCCAAACCTCCATAATCCGGTAAATTTATATCGGATGGGGAAGCGCATGTTAGAAATTTATATCTGTGCCAAGCGCTTCCATATTTGGTTCACAAATCTTCACAACTCCATCAGAGATGATCGCTATCTCATTGGTAGGAGGTTACATAATTTTGGCGAGGATTCCAGAAACAATGTGCTTCAGGAGCAAGCAGCTGAACCGATGTCATAATATATGCTTTACCAGTGTTTGTCTTCTATATGTTTATAATGCTTAACTTCAGATCCAGATATATGTATATATATGTACTAATCTAGTGAAATGTTTGTTGTCTTGACTGGTATCGAGGCCCTTTCTCGATAACATTTGTAATGACTTTGACCTATCATTGTTTTCATCCGACTATAGTCTTCATTGTATGCAACTGTTTGTTGAAATTTCAATTAAAACTCTTTTTATTGAAGTTACTTTAGGATGATTTGCGTGCATTGCGGTAAACACCATGTACGTACCTACAGTATGTACTTAACAACATGGTTTTAGACTGATGACATAATGTACCTGAAAGAATTCTCTTTAGCATTTGTCGTTGAGGAAATTTTCTACTGGTGTTTGGGATTTTGATTAGACAATGACAAAATATTAGTCGTTTACCATATGTTTGCTATAAGTCGATATCTTTCTTCATTATGTTGGTGTAAATACTGGATTATGATCAACCGAGACAACGGCAGAAATCAAATGAATAGACATCTCTTTAAGATATGTGGATATGTTGGTGATGTTTTTCTTAAAGACGTTATTTGCCATCAATATTCGTGTAAGTTAATGAACGGGTGTGTAGAGTTACAACTAATTGTTTTTTAAGATGCAATGGAGTTGAGATGTTATTCTCTTTACACTAAACTACCAGATAGATGATCGGGTGGTGAAAGTTTTGAGTTTATGATTTGCGTATCACAAACCCTGTGAATCCTTTTACTATGAAAAGAGTGCCTTTAATATAGGTTTCAAGAGTTGCGTTGGTTCTTGGGCTGCAACTGCTTCTGCAGAAGGAAAGCGTATGTTGGTCATAACGACCTATTTTGAACTGAAACTCGATTCGAGGTGTTGCGTACATGTTAACCTGCATGGGCTTTCTTTTTAATCGTGAAGAAAATATATAATTAAATGTCCAAAGAGCTCATCGTTTTTCTTGCGAAACTTTATATTTAAACAAATGTACGTTCCCACGTTTTCTTATCTTCCATTTTATCTTTTCTTCTTAAAAAACAAGACATCACTCACGTAACTTCTATAAGATTTTCACCAATGAATAATCGGATAACTGTTTATTAAGTTAGCAAATTAGTTTTCAATGTACATTGAACTTAAAAGTTGATTGCGTTTGCACTGATGAAATTGTTTTGATCTATGTTAAAAATGCAACAGAGGAGTTTGAATTTTGTAGTTAAGCCCAAAGTATTAATTATTGACGAAGAGACAAATAAGAAGAGAAATAAAAGAGAATTTCAAAATCAAAAGCATGTTTTCATGTTCATACTAAAGCCCATCTGTAGGTTCAAGTACTTGTAAGGGAGAGATGTGTGCACGTCAAAAACTTGTTCGAAATAACCCTTACTAACAAAAATACACTCCAATTGATTATCGTTTGTGTGGGAAGATCGAGATCTTTAATTTGTTTATTTCGAGTTTGAGAAATCAAGTGATTGACCATTTGTTCTAAACGATTGATCAGTTTTTATTGAATATATAGCAAATCAATCTTACATTAACAAATTTTGAAAAAATATGCATTGAACCAACACATACGCCATTGTATATTCAGCGCCACATGGAATGTTGAAGAGAGGCAAATTACTCAACTTGTATTACTTATTGAATTGTGCATTGTTGGAAATTTCCTTATGTAAAGTTGTGTTAGCACTATAAATTTTGAAAGAAAAAAAAAACACTTCTGTAGTATTGTCAAAATGAATTATAGAACAATAACATGTTGAGGTAGTGGTATGGATAGTAATATTACATTGTATTTGATAAGTGTATGCTCTTAAATAATTAAGGTTGTGTGCTTGGTTTCGTCGACCAATTTGGTTTTATGATCGTAACTCCGAGGGAGTATGCACTTAAGACCAACACATACTTCACTTAAATCACACGTTAGTATGTATTTATTGAATTTGTTTTAGTTTACATTTTTCCAACTAGTTCGACGATATACTTTAAGTTAAGCAATTATCGTAACTACTAATAAATAATATTCAAACAAGTTCAAAATCGATTATCAATACAGAAAAAAGTTGGCATCAAATACAAGTGGCAATCCTGATGTCATATACAAGTTTCAATGCACGTCATATGATTATGTTATATCATAGAAACCTGTAAACAATCTTGTATTATTTTGGAAGAATAATCAGGAGACTGAGTAGACGAGGCAATAAGTGATCAAAAGTGAAAGAACGATCACAAAGCTGACCAATAGATCAGTTACGATACAATCTAAAGAAGGCAATTAAAAATTAAAATGAACATTACTTAAGACATTATGGTCGACCTCTTTCATCCTATGATCGATCCATAGAAAGGAAGACGTTTATACTAGTTTAATCAATGAAATTCTCCATCGATTGCTATACATTTTTGCCCAACATGATATAGGAAAAAGAAAAGGAGAGAAGATAGTACATCCATGGAAGTTTCAAGTACATAAATTCAAATATCAAGAAATTCAAGAAAAGCCATCAAAGATAACTCTGCCGTGGGCTTCACATTAAGATAGTACTTGAATAATTCATGGAGTGAAGACTTGCAAGGTCGCTCCATAAATTCCTATCAGTGTATCTGCTGCCAATAACAGCTGCGTAAATTTCTTCAACTCTTGATACTAGAATTACTAGCCGCCTCAATGGTGCAAGAATGAATGTGAAAGGTAGGATCCATATTCCCAGTTCTAATAACAGCATCTTCAGTGTACTTTTATCTATATTTTTGTTTCTTTTTTGTTGAAGGTGTTGTGCTATTATGTATATGCCGCAGATATCATGTTGTCCAGGTTTTATTCTATGTATTTAATTGCTGTATGTCGTACACAAACGGCAAAAATATATGTATTTATTCTCTTCAATTATTAGTCTTAATTAAGTAATGGTGCTTTGTTTAATTTGGATGAAATATATCTTTTTTGTGGTTGTTGCTGTTTGTTTTCTTCTTCAACCTACTGTGTCATTTATTCTTTATACCTTAATTTACTTCTGTTAGGAGCATCTCATGCAACGCGCGGGTTGAATACGAAAGAACAATCAATATTAGGGGAGTGTCCTTAAATATCGTCTGTTCCTATTCTCAATTAATTTTGCTATTTTTTTACAGGGGATTTATTGCTGAAACACTCTTATGCTGTTATTATGACGAACTAACTAGCAAAGTCAACTTTGCCAGCTATAGAACCGTTGATTTTCGGATTCCTCTGATAGTTAAAAGTAGTATCTGTTGCATTTGTTGAAGTATAATTTGAAACTTTTGCCCGTAGTAGAACTGTAGGATTATGAAGAATTTTGCATGTGATCACCTGACAATATGAAAAAACTTGGTTAAGTCGAAGGGTTTAGTTATAATATGCGCTCGTTAATGAAGGAGTGCAATGTAAGCATCTGAATATGTCAAATAATGAAAGCTCTACCGAAAAGGAAAGATAAAATAAAATTTTAATCCTCTTATCACCTTGCTCCATTTCTATCATCCTTCCATTTTGTCCCTTTCATTGTACCAAGATAAAAGACTTGCACATGTTTCACTTGCATATCACCATCAATTCCATGTTTTGAAGCAGAAACATTTGATTATCAAGTCATTCATCCAAATCTGTGTAGTTAATGCCCCGCTATATCTTATAGCGGATTTCTACCGCTACGATTTTTCCATATAGCCCCAGAATATATCATTTGCACTTTAACCCCCGCTATTTCCGCTATATTCCGTTATTTCCGCTATATTCCGCTATATCTTTTCTAATAAAATGAATTGAAAAATTGTGTTTATACATTATAAAATTATGAAACTAATTTATTTGATTTAATTTTTAATATATTTTCAGAAATGAAAATACTCTAATAATCTACCAAATTCAATTATGTTATATAACAGTTTTTCGTTTATTTAAAGAATATTCGCTCATGTTTTTATTTAAAATTATTTATGTATTATTTATAATTCAATTGGATGATAATTTTTCATTTAATTACCATTTATATATTTGTAAAAATATTAAATACGAGTTTTATATACTATTTTAGAGTCATCTGCTATATCCCGCTATATCCTCGCTGTATCTCCGCTATGACTTTTTGCACCTTCACCGCTTCGAATCTATCGAGCGCATTAACTGCACAGATCCAAATGAGTTTATTTTCTTTTTAAAACGAGTCGCTCGAAAAAAGGTTGAAAATGGTCATGTTGAAAAGGAAACCACTTGATCAAAAAATTTAATTTTTTTAAAAAAGAAGAAAACAGAGTATTGAAATTCATTGGCCCATTTAATTAATGAGGTAATTCACTAGAAGTACAAAATTTGCAGTCCAGTTAGTTTCTAGGACACACATTCACAGAAATTAATTTTAAGGTCAAAGTCAGCAGAATAATTAATTTTAAGGACAAAATCAGCAGTTCAATTACTTTCAAGGACATAATTTCATGGGTTTTTAGGCCTTAAAAACTAATTATTTTGCATTTTGTCCTTAAAAGTAATTATCTCAGTTGTGTGTCTTAGAAACTAATTGCACTTGCTAAAAAGGCCCTTGTGGCTAATTTACACTTAATTAAAAGTAGCTTGAATATGTTGGCACAAGCAAAGTTATCGCCATGAGATTCAATACACATGAAGTGACTTTGATAATCAGACCTTGAAGTAAAATGAAATTATTCAATAATTTGGCTCTCATCATATTCAAAACTATAACATCACTCATTTTGAAACTTGAAAATAAACACAACTAATGCTCTAGTTATAGACAGAATTATTAATTCCCAGCTATAAAATGAAAGCAGTTTTTTCTTTTTATAATAAGTAAAGGGAGCGGGTAAATAATTTTCATTACATAATATATCCGATATTTTAATGAATATGACTCACTATTATAAATGGTTGTGTGAATCAAATAACAAATAATATCTTCACGTTCTTAAAGTTTGATTTTAATATACGGTTAATAAAAATATGTAGACTATATCTGAAACCTGAATGTTATAAATATTTAATATGACCATAGTATTTATATTTTTTCATTATCCTCTTAATAAAGCAAACTTTGCTTATTTCATTACCTCGTATGTTTTATTTTATGTGAGCACGTGTCACTAAAAACAAGATCGTGTGAGAGTTACTTCTCTTTTTAGTGGTTATTTTTTTGTTTATTATTTCCAATCAGTAAGTTAGGTTATCGAATCTTTTGTTTTTTTGTTATTATCCTACACTTAGAATTAAAATTGCACAATAATGAATTTATATTCTTGAATAGATATAGAAGTGGCTAGAAGTGGTAACTAATATCAAATCAGCGTTTATTATCTGATAATTTAAGCGAAAACGAAGGAACTATGATTATAGAATTTGAAAAATAATAGAGACTATTAGACGAATGGAGAAAAAAGCATGTAGTCTAAAATTGAAATAAAAAATATGCACATTACAAAAATTCTTTAGTTTTTATAAACCTATTTTATGACTTGTATTTAATAGAATATCCCAGTAAATAAATTTTAATCTATAGTATTAATTTGATAACATGTTTTCAAATATTTAAAAACTTAACATAATTACACCAATATAACATAGTACAATATCATTTATAACGTTATAGACATGCTTGATATATTACTGATATTATCTGATATCATTATGATATTTTAAAATATCTCATGTCGGTGCTGGACCGATATGTATCCAATACTAACGTTAACTAATTAAATGAGTGACATGTTCACAATATGAAAATGCCAATATGTTCACTTAAATAATTATAGATCTTAGTTTACATATAACAGAATACAAAGTAAATGAATACTAAGCCTAATGCTCCATCTTTGTAACTTCATTAGTCTTCAAAATAACAACATATCTAATCCCACAAACTCAGCCTACTAAAATGAGTACTTGTGAGTTTATGAAAAAAATAAACAAACACATGGTTCAGACATAAAGTTTGATATAACTAATATTACTCCCTAAAAAATACAATGTAGTAAGACTACTTCACCAAGTAGAATGAGTTTCCCACCCCAATTCGTCAACAACATATACGTTGAAACATGCAATATATAAGCATCATACGTACTATGTTCAATATCATATAACATCGTTCTTAGTCAAAAGTATAACCCATACTCTCATCATCATAATATCGGTCAATATCAAATACCACTGTCTTCGATCACCGTTAATGCCTATATTCATAATTAGGTGTCATTCACTAGTATCATTTATTTATAATTAGTGGTCACTGCACAAGGTTTATCCATCACTAATCCAACTCGTACAACATCAACAGCGAATGATCACTCATTCACCTTGCAGGTTAACCAAACTAAGGATAACCTGATCCTCCTATTAGGTTGAATGTAACAACCTGATACATTCTACTAAGTGCCCGTAGTAAGCATCATTAGTCTCTCCTATTCCCAGAAACTATTTTGTTTCTCCTTGTCAATTCATTCATTTCACTAGGTAATTACATCCAACTGATGTCATTTTACTCACAAAAGAGTCATTACCAATTATACCAACATAATTATTAGACTTTGACTTAATCTTGATAACATGTCCTTAATTTTCTAATATCGGTGAGGTTATTCAATATTCAATATTTGGGTTCGTATCATTTCTTCATTTAACATTGTGTAACCTGCATATTAATAGATCCTTACATTTAGGTCAAGTAAAACCTTTAGTTCTTTAAATAAATCATTTTATTTATCACATTAAACAAAATTATATACTTTTATCAATTTTTTGGTTTTTCTTTAAGCTTTATCAATTTCCATTGTATTTATTAGATTTTAACTTGCATAGCATTTTATAACTTTACATTTCATATCATAATGTTACGATCGTCCGAAGCTACTAAAACTTGCTTCAAATTGCTTTCAAAATTATACTTGTAATGTTAACAGAAATAACCCACACAAGCTTAACAAAAACCGAACACTAATGATACAAACTTTGAGCATTATTGGAAAATAAACAATATAACTATGAACGATCAGCAACGACATAGGGCAGTGACATCGGTATATTGTTGATAGCTGGTCAAAACATATAATTCATTGGTATGTCATCAAAAATTTCGATGACATACCGATGACTTATTTCCACCACAACCTACATAGACCCGAATCCCTTCCCCATTTATTTTTTTTTACCCCAAATCAAAAATTAAAACATTCGTTCTTCCTTCTTCACTTCCTTCAGCCACGAACCCACCTGCATTACCATAGTCACTTCACTCGGCCACGAACCCACCTACGACACTGCTGTAGAGCCTCATTGATACATTCTCCTTCTATACTACAACCTCCAACAACCATCAATGCTTACTGTCGATGCCTTCTTCGACATCTCCATCAACGTTTACTATTCCCAAGCCATTGTCGACACCTTCGCCTCTTAAACCCCACTCGTCGATACCTCTAAAACCATTATCGATGCTTTCATAGTCACTGTCATTCCACTTCCTTCAGCCATGAACCACCTCCACGGCTTCTTCGGTACGGTTCTTTCATATTCATAATATCCATTTATGATTCTCTAATTTTAATTTGTTATAATGAGAGTGTTTTAGTTGAAATGGATTGCTTAAGGTCAAATATGTATAGTTGATTACAAAGAATATGTGTGTATAAAGGAATTTGAAACTACTTTGTACTTTGATTTGGTAATTTTAGTTTAATTGATGAGAATCCATAGATTTGCTATATCCTTTTGAAAAGTTTTATATATAACCATTATACAGATATTGATGTTTACTAAAATAGAAATCAGTATTCACCTTATACAATGTTAGTCAGATTTGTCCAAGAATAGGATAGGTTATAAACACAAAAGTATATACGTAAGTCGAAATCTATACTTTATCACAACACTATGTAGAATTTTACAGCACTACCTATTTTATTCTACGAATACCTTTTTCAGTATACGATACAGAGAATAAGAGAAAGTGCTATTGAAATTTCGGGAATCGTTCATAATAAAGTATTCATTTAGAATTATGTATATATTTTTGTGTTTGTAATGGTGGGTAGGACAACCGACCAATTAAATCTTACTCTTGTCATTATCATTTACTTAATTGTGAAATTATACTAATTAGAAGTTTATAAGGATCGAGTAATATGATCATATCTACTGAATAAAACTAATATCAAACTAGTAGTCTGAAAATTGCAGTAAGTAAAATGCATAAAGGATTTTTATACTGGTACGAACTCTCGTTTGACTTTAGTCTCAGATTCCTTTGGATTTAACTAACAAATGCCCTCACTTAACCTAGAGGAATAGGTATTATGGCCATCTAAGCTACCGAACAGGAGTTTGTGCTTCAATATATCCAACAAGACTTTGATTATTACAAATAGTTGAGTTTGTGAATTCGTTTGCTCTTTGAATAGCGTAAACAAGCCAATATGTACAACATTTCTATAATCTTCTTCTTGATGGCATAATGTATGTTCATGTAGAAAATAGAAGTAGAATCAACACTATAGAAATAAATTTAAAAGTTCAAGTGATCAAATACAAAGCAATTGAATATTTTGAATGATCTTCAAAGGAGATTGATGATAGAGAGTAGTCGATTAAGTTTTGAATTCAAGAATGGAGATTGCTTTATATAAAAAATAAATGGTGCAACTATTTTGTAGAGAGTGATAACCATTAGAAGAGTTGCAGCTATTAAAGAGGGGAAATGACTCTTTTCGAGGAAGAGGACCTCTCTAGTATTTTAAATAAAAAATAACAGTTCCGACATTCAGTCGACTGGAAAAAATGATTCAGTCGGCTAAATGACCGTAAAATTTGTCCTAAAAGAAGGCCGCATTAAAAACACATGATTTAGTGATTATGTTAATTTAGTTGACTGAATTCTACTTTGTAGACGTAGTATATACGGGATTCGGTGGACTGAATTTTGCATTTAGTCGATTGAAAATTGTGTCTTTTTACTATCAAAACTTAGCATATATGTTGATTATGTGCAAGCGTGTATATACCATTTTGAAGAGATTTAGCATGTATATACTCTAGACTAATGACTCTGTAATTGATATATATTTTTGTGTCATCATCATCTTGTTTTCGTTATGCTGATCTTCTTGAATAGCTAATTTCCCTGCAAATATTGATAATATATGTAATACTTTGTTGAATAGTTGTCATTATCAAAGTATATGAGGCTCTAACATTCTCTCCCTTTGATGATGACAACTATACATGTTAAAATAAAGCAATAGATAGTTCTACCCTTAAGTTTATACTCCCTCTATCGATATGGTTGTATAGTTTCTCTCTATCTTTGTCATTGACAAAAAGAAAATAAATACCAATAAGAGTAATATAAATATTTTTCAGGGCAGCAATCTCTTGGTAAAAATTTTGCTCATGAATGTACACAAAAATACTTGTTTGAACACATAGTACAACATTCACCTACCAAACTTATATAGAAAATTTGAACATCTCATTTGTAGTTCCATTTCAACAAGTATTAGAAAGTTTGGAATATATCTCCCTCTCTATATGTGGTGTATGTGCAAAAAAACAAGATACATGTTCTGGTACCCACTTCCTATGTTAGGGTCTGGGAGTTAGATCTTAGGAATTCATATCCAAGAGGGTTTGGAGTTTCCTATAGACATGAAATTAGAATTTTTATGAACAGTAGACATAAATGTATCTACATACTTATTTCTTATCAAATGATTATTATTCTTTGGAACCTAAATCTTAATAGATTTTACCGGTTTCTTTGGACTGTCATCCATCTTTTTGAAATTCGTATACAGTGAGCTATATCTTTTATGACTAATCGTTACTTTTATATTTCTTTTATGATAACCTAGACCTTTTTTTATTAAAAGATGATGAGAGTTTTCAATAATTTTAGAAAAATTTCTCCACCTTTATTAGAATTCGAAACATTTTTAGTAATGTTTTCTAAATCGGTTTTAAGGCCTGCTACTTCAAATTCTAATATTTTAACGCTGGAAATTAAATTATAATTCTCTTTTGTTAATATATCGTTCTTATTTTTCTCAGTTTCTATTCATTATATAGCATAATAAGTTGAGATGTTATATCAACACATGAATCTTGTGATTTTACTAATTCCTCATTTAGAATTTTCTTTTCATCTTTTAGCATATCGACATTTAGTTCACTTCTATTCAATTTTCCTAATGCATCTTTATATTTTCTTTTCAAATCTTTTAACTTGTCTAAAACTTATAATTTATTTCAAATAGATCACCGAATGAGAGTTCACTTACATTGTCCTTAGTAGCTATGAAATTCATTTAGTTGTTAGGAGTCGCTACCAGTATCTGATGAAGAGGGCGAGTCTAATTCATCCCCAGTTACCTAAAAAGCCCGCCTTTTCTTTTTATGAAATTTCTCACTTATTCTTGAAGTTATTCTTCTTAAGGTTTGGGCAATATTTCTTTATGTGGCCCATCTTATCACATTTATAGCACTTGAATGAGGATGTTGATGGATTGTTATTGCTATTTATATTATTTCCAAATTTCTTATTCTTTTTGAACTTTAAAATATTTCTGAAATTCTTAGCAAGAAATGCGATGTCGTCGTCGTCTTCATGGAATTCATCGTTCTCTGCTCGATATGTAATTGTTTCTATCTTGAGCTTGTACTCATTTTTCCTACAAATTCACTTTATATGAGATGAGATTTTCTATTAACTCTTTTGGCTTAATGGTTGAAATATCATTAGCTTCTTCAATAGCTAAGACTTTTCATTTTCGTTCGTCCGTTAAAGATTTAGGATTTTTGAAACAATATTAAAATTAGTGTATTTTTCTCCTAGTGCTAGAAGTGAGTGATATATATCTTGAAATCTAGAGATCATGCCATTTATAGTTTCATCTTAGTTCATTCTAAAGTTTTAAAATTGATTTTTAAGCATAAAAACCTTGCTTTATTTGGCCTTTTTTATACGTTCATGAGTTATTGTAAGAGTTTGCCAAATTTCATATGCAGATGTGCACATACTAACTCTATTAAACTCAATTTTATCCAAAGGACAAAACAACATGTTCATAGCTTTATCATTAGCGGTGGTATCTAGTTTTTGGGTGTTTGACCATAGTGCATAAGCAGTGGTAGGAACAGTGTATTCCTCTTATGTAATATTCCAAGTGTCATACCTATTAGCCTGCATATATATATATATATATATATATATATGTATGTATGTATGCATGTATGTATATGTATGTATATATATATGTGTATATTTATATATACATGTATGTATATGTATATATGTGTGTGTGTGTGTGTGTCTATATGTGTGTATATATATATGTATGTATATGTATATTCATTCTAATTGACTAGTAAGCATAGTTTATTTCATTAAATACCGGTGGTCGCATAATAGGTCGTCCTTTAATAATAATAGATGTAGTGCTGTCCATATCACTTGAAATACCAAAAAATTGTTACGGTTATTTGATGGTCCAGCTCTGATACTAGACGAAAGTCTTTGAGGATCGAGTAATATGATTATATCTACTAAATAAAACTAATATCAAATTGGTAGTCTAATAATTGCAATACGTAAAGTGCACCAGGGATTTTTATACTGATTTGAACTCATGTTCTACGTCCAGTCCTACACTCCTACTTAATTTAACTAACAAGTGCCCTCACTTAACCTATAGGAATAGCTAGTACAGACCGCCTGAGCTACAAAACATGACTTCATGCTCGAAGATCTCCAATAGGACTTTGACTATTATAAATAGTTGAGATTTTGACTTTGTGTGCTCTTTGAATAACGCAAATGAGCCACAGTGTACAACATCCTATAATCTTCTTCTTGATGGTATAATGTGTGTTCATGAAGAAAATAGAAGTAAAATAACCACTATAGAAATAAATTTGAAAGATCAAGTGATCAAATAGAAAGAAATTGAATTTTTTTCCATGATTAGCCAATTCAAAGGAGATTGTAGATAGAGAGTAGTAGATTAAGTTTTAAATTCAAGAATGAAGATTGCTTTATATAGAAAATGAATGGTTGCAACTATTTTGTGAAGAGTAATAACCATAAGAAGAGCTGCAGCTATTAACGAAGGGAAGTGACTCTTTACGAGGAAGTGGATCCTTTTAGCATTTATTGTTTTTTTTTGAAAAGTACTTTATATCCAATATGCCACTGCGACAACATATCACATGTCAATAAACATTCAAATTACGCTATGTAAATTTCGAACTTGTGACCTCTCGCACCAAAGTCGAATCACTTAACGACTTGGACAATGGTGCTCGTCACCTTTCAGTATTTTAAATAAAAAATGATAGTTGCGACATTCAGTCGACTGAATAGAATGATTCATTCAACTAAATGCAGTAAAATTTATCCCAAAAGAAAATAGTGTTAAAAACACATGATTTAGTCTATTGAATATGTTAGTTCAGTCAATTAAATTCTATTTTGTAAATTTAGTATATATAGGATTCAGTCGGCTGAATTTGGAATTTTAATTAATTGAAAACTTATATTTTTAGTGTAAAACTTAAAATATAAGTTGATTATGTGTAAGTGTGTGTATACCATGTCGAAAAGATTTTAACACGTATCTACTCTAGACTAATGACTATATGATATATATATATATATATATCAATGTCATCATCATCTTGTCTTCATTATGCAGATCTTCTAGAATAACCAATTTCGTGCAAATGTCGATAATATACGTAATACTTTCTTATGTAGTTATCACTATCAAATTAATTATGATGTTCTAACACTAATATATGATAGTAAGATAAAAATTAATATGAATAAATAGTAATGTATGATTTTATTTTAATAAAATCATATTACATGACATTAATAATTTGTTTAGCAAGGCTAGCTAACTTTTAAGTAGTCCGTCCACTTTTATTGATAAACATTAATAACAAGTGTTCAGCAGAAATGCTAGAACAGCTAAGAAAAGAAAATTACAGGAGATAGGTAGAAGCTCCTTTACTACTAAAAGATTAGGAACACTTGACATCGTCATCACTACTGCTATCATCAATATGCCCATTAACCCGAAAATACTCAGAAAAGATCGAAACCTAATCAGGCACATAGTTTCCAAAATCATGTGAGTATAAATATTTCCAATCACACATTTCGTCCTCCATAGTAAATTTATCACATTTCCAATCATGACCATCCGTAGATAAGAGCAATCCATGCCCTTCAACATGATATATCAATAATATATTAGATAAAAATTAGTGGTTAATAATTAGATAAAAATTAATGTTATTATCAATAATATATTAATCAATGTATTGTAAAATAGTGGTTAATAAATAATAGTGTATGATATTCATTGAAATTAATCAAAGTGAATTTTATTGTATATCATTAAAAATAAAAAATTTAACGGTCTATGATATTAATAATATTGTATGGTATTAATAATAGAATTAAAATTAACCGTATATGATATAATAATAAATATTAGTGGAAGAAAACAATATCGTATGTTATGAATAATTAGATATAAATTAATGGTATTATAAATAAATAATATACTATAAAAATTAGTGATTAATAAATAGTAGCATATAGTATTACTAAAGGATAACTTTATTGTATGGTACTAATAATAAAATAAAACTTGATAGTACATTATATTCATAATATTACTTAGAACTAATAAAAATAAATAAAAATTATCTGTATATGATATTATTAATAAATTTAGTAAAAAAAAATAACATTATAGTATTAGTGATATAAAATAAAAATTAACGATATAGGATTTTTTTTCTTCCCTTATTTACATAGAGTATAAGAAGAATTAGATGAAAGCTCGAAGTTAGATGCATAAAAACATTGGAAAAATTACCATTGCAATTTAATGAAGGGGTGGAAGCATTCCTAAATGTTGCATCTAATGATAAAGCAAATACGAAAGAAATCTGATGTTCGTGTAGTAAATGTGATTGTATAAAGCCCCATGAATATGAAAGTGTAGCTTTACATTTATGTACAAAGTTAAAGTCGAGACAAGACATGAATCGACAGTGATAGTTGGAGATGAATCTATAAACACTACCGTCAATTTTAAAGAACATAATATAGAAGATAGAATGGCAGAAATGATTCATGATTCGTTGATCCAAATATTTGGACTAATGAACCTGAAATAGAAGGGAACTTGACCCAAGATTGAAAAAGTTATTCAATCTTTTAGAAGCTTCAAAAAGACCATTGTATAATGATGTAAAATCGCACATTTGTCAGCAACAATCTAGGTTAATCACTATAAAATCCACATACAACGTGTTGGAAAATCTAATGAACTTGATTCTTAGTCTCTGTAAGGAAATGCTTACACCAGATAATGCCTTGGCTGAAACTTGGTATTCACTAAAAACTAATTATTTGCCTTCGATTTGCAGTATAGAAAGATTGATGCTTGTCTAAGTGAATGTATGGTATATTGGAAGGAAGATAAAAATCTTAGAAGTTGTAAATTCTGCAACAACCATAGATCTAAATCGACAAAGGTCAATGGTAAAGGTGTGCATTTTACTCGCATGTATTACATTTTGCTAACAAATAGACTATGCGGATTGTATGCATCTTCTACTATTAAAAAAAACATACGATGGCACAACTAACAGCAATGAGATGAAGATGTTTAATGTAATCCATTAGATGTAGATGCTTGAAGCAATTTGATAACTTATATCCCAATTTTGCTAAAGAATCCCATGATATAAGACTTGGTTTGTGTACTGTGGATTCATGCCATTTGCCTCATTTTGCAGTAAATCGTACTCAAGTTGGTTAATTATTTTAACACCTTACAACCACCGTGAATGTGTATGAAGAACCTATACATGTTTTTAACTGTAACAGTTCCTGGAATGAGAAATCCTAAAAACGAGATAGAAGTATATTTCTATCCTTTGTGGATGAACTAAAAAGGATATTTATAGAGGACGTTGTAACTTAGAGGTATCAAAAAAAAATACTTTCAAAATGTTTGCGTCATTATTGCGGATAGTAAGCGATTCTATTAGGTATAGGAAGCTTTTTGAATGGAGTACATCCGATAAACTTTCCAATCCAGTGTAATGACCTAGTATTTCGAACCATTCAAATTGAAAATCATCCTCACATGTTAGACTTGAATTGTTCGAAACAACATATTATTAATTTATATTTGGAAACACTTAGCATATACGGTAAGTAAAATCACTCATAGAATCACAGACACAAAGTAATATAAGATGCAAAATAGATAAATAGTAGTTCACGAAGCTACTATATAAACAGCAGAGTCAAACACATACAAAAGGTAATCCCAAGTACAAGTAGTCTCAAATAAAAAATTAACCGACGGGGCTGAACATAAGCAGCTGGAAATAACTGAAAGCTGAAAAGATAAAGACAGATCTTCAAGTAAAACTCCAAGCTCCAAAGGTGAGTCTCAAATGCTGTGACACTCGGTCTGGCCCGGGCATAAAGCAAAACAAAAAACATACGAGTCAGGATTAACATTTTTATATCAGTATTTTCAACTCAAGTGAAATGTCAGCTGAAATACAAATAACTTAAAAGATGTTTGGGATTCCCATCCTCTAAGGATCCGTTAAACTATCTACATACATAGTACAATATGATACATATATAATGTTTGTAGTAAAGTAAACTATTAAAATAGCGTTAAGGCATTACTCATATCCCTCTTAACACATTTTATATAATGCCCTAGTTTATACAATACTGTAAACTCCACCAAATCGATGGACTATCAGGGAGCACTCCATAGGTACGACAGAAACCAAACTCGTAGAAAGCGCGATAAGGCATGTGACAAGGCTCGTGAGGCAATGCGTAGAGTAGGATTCTACTGTTTTGCAGAACCGGGCTGGTGGTAATGCATGGCAGCTAATACCATCCCCCTTGAGACGCACTCCTGTAATCAATCGAAGGTGCACACAAATCAAATCACAAGATAATAGAATGGTATCGAAGAAATGTGCTCGATCGGAGGTATGACCTCACTTTGCCCATGTATAGCTTTTGTTTTTCCACATCGAGCTAACTCGTGGGAGTCAAGGCTACGTTAATACCTCATACAGAACCATCGCCAAACCATCCTACTTCATTCTAGAATCTCCATCACATACAGAATTGTTAAAGTGGTTTTCAGTATTGGCAGAGAGAATGACAATATTCGATCCCTGTGTCTTTAAAATCCAAATGCTTATTACACACCGTGGTCGTTTATAATTTCAAATAGTTTATACTTCATATCAAAATATCATACTTATTTAAAAATCATATCACATTCGAAATCATATCACTATCAAAATCATATCACTTTCAAAATCATATTTGCTTTCAAAATCATATTTACTTTTAAAATTATATTAAAGTATACGCATTTAAATCCATTTAATCTAAATCATAACAGTTCAAACTTAAACAATAAAAAAATGTTTATATATATTAAAATTGTTATAATTTAAAAATAGTTTATATTAAAAGAGTCTATATCAAAAATAGTTTTAAATTAGAATTGTTTCGTCCAATTCGACAAATCGATTCAAATCAACTTTAGTTCCAAAATTCAATTTAAATCAATTTTAATTCATCAATTACAATTCAATTCAAATACTCAATAAAATCATTTTTATTTATATCGATTTCAAATCCAGGTTCGAAACTGCAAATTTGAACAATTTTCCGATTCAATAGGTTTCAAAGTTAAATATTCGATAATTTACTATAACTCAATTTAATAAAAAAAAATTATATTTCAAAAGTCAACTTTAATTTTACTTAAATCTAAAATATTCACTTAATCGTTTTAATAACATTTAAATAAAATCTCCAATTACAAATTTGAACCTATTTCAATTTATTAAATTCGAAAATGTTCATTTAGTTAGCTTTTTTCGATGTCAAGTCATAAATTTCATATCTTTAAAATCTCAATCAATATGTTTCACATGAATTTTTACTAAATTCAATTCTCAAATAAATTATATTACAAATCAACCTTAATTTATTTTTCCTAACTTTTATTTTATTAAATTTATTACAAAAATCTATCTAGAATATTAATAAAAATTTTAAATAAATTATTTAAACATATTATATACATTAGTTAAATTAAATTTTATTAAATTAAAATTTGTTATTAAATATATTTTAAATTAAATCTTATTTTATATATTTCTAAAATAATACAATTATAAGTAAAATATTAAAATTTATAATTTCAAACTAACTTGTAAATTTAAATTTTCCAAACATATATAATTTAAAATCTAAACTTTCACATATATGAAAATAAAATCTTTATATTATATTTTAAAACCGATATTTAATAAAACTCATATATATATTCCTTTCAAAACCTTGAAAATCATTTTCAAAAATGCCAACTTTGTCCGTATAAGATTTTCTACCCTATGGTCAAGTAATACAGATATTTATCATTTCAATCCGCAATTTAAATATTTACGGGTATATATCATTTCAACCCGTAATCCCAAAATTTAAAGTCAATGAAAACCGCTTTGGTTTATCATTTCAACCCATAATGATTTTCCCTTAATCTATAATATCATTCGAGTATGTATCATTTCAACCCATAGGGAATTCTAAACTAACATGGAACTTGCATAGTTGGAATAAATATGATAATAATATAATATATCAACATATTTCACAGGTAACAAATTTAAATATAATATATACAACAGGTTACGGGGTCAATATGTCATAAGTGGACAATTGTAGATAATAGCATATCAAATGACTTAACAATTAAATAACTTAACAATTCAAATTTAATAGCATATTCCAATCATTATCCCATGTGAATTGAATTTACTAAACATAGGAATGTTAATCGTGAGTGATTGTTCATCTTTCAAGGCTAGAGAAATAACAAGAATGTGATGCATGGACACGGTTACACACAGATAAGCTAGAGTTGTGGAAATAATTTCCAAACAGCTATGAAACAAGCAAAGATGCCGTACCACAACCGAGATAGCGAAACAAGAATAGAGATGGGCACACAAACAAGGTTGGAACGAGAACTTTCAATTAGAATCTATGAATCAAAACAATATATATAGTAAAATCAATATATATATATATATATATATATATATATTATATTTAAAACTCAAAATAAAGGATCAACGTATCAATATATATATAGAATGAAACATATCGATATTTCTGTTTCAAAATCAAATAAAATCTTTATACAATATGTATATACAGTTTTCCAAATCACTATTCAATTCAAACACTTACTAAAATAAAATCCTTATATGTACATATTCTCAAACCAATATTTAAATCAATATATATATATATATATCCAAAATATCTATATCTAATACACACACATATATATATGTATATATTAAAACTAATATCTTTTGTATACATGTTCGTTAAACAAGACTAGTACAACTACTTTATAATATGATATATGTAATATTTTTTTGTGGGCTCAAGGTAGATAGCAAGGTAAATATACAATCTTAATATATTTATGTGTTCAATATCCAAACATAATGTATTATATGTACTTTTTATATGAAATCTCTTATATAATAGATGCTCTAACACATACATACTTCTGTAAACATATATACTATGGTAAATATATATAACTACGATAAATATATATATAACTGTAAATATATATATATATATATAATTTTCTTTCTCTTTTTAATAATAAAAGAGGAGGAAGGGGATGTTTATTGTTCGGCTGAAGGAGGTAAATAGGCAGAGGGCTTTTGTGTTGTGGTGGCTATCATCGGTGCAAGCGGGAGGGTGGAGCGGCTGTACTTACGTGTGGCCATGAGTGTTTCCAAGGCTCGGTTGTCGAGGCAAGAGTTGCTGTAATGGAGAAGTTTTGGTAGTCGATGCAAGGTCGCGTAGGTGAAGCATAGGCGGATCTGGGTTAGGAGGAGATGCACTTGGTTGAGAGAGGGAAGCTTGACGGCGTATTCAAGGAGGTGGACTTGTTTCAGGTAGAGGGGGATTTTGAGAAGGGGCTTGGAGAATTTGAAAGGAAGGAGAAGGCGAGCCAACTGAAAGCAAACATAAACATATATTCTATTTTTTTAAAAGGAGATGCGGAGCATGCAAGGAGGTAGGTGGCAAGTCTAATAGAGGCGGTAGAGAGGCTTAGGCAAATGGACACGATGTCGGGTTCAAGGTGGGAAGCTAGGCTCGATTGTAAGGTTTTGGTCGCGTGGAAGAAATAGGGGATGAGTACAATTCCAAGCGATGGAGATGAGCATGCTTCTCTATAGAGATATATATATAATTTATAATCAAGCACAAGATTTATCAGCAAAGGAGATGAGCATGTAGGAGATTAGGCGGAAGGTTTCAAAGGAATGGCTAGGAGGAGAGTTTCAGAGAATAAAGTTTGCTATATATATATATATATATATATATATATATATATATATATATATTGAAAAGTATGAAACAGACTAGCAAGAGAAAGAGGCAGTGAAAAAAACGTACCACCATAAATAAAACAATGGAAATGGCAAGGGTCAGATATTGATTTCTGTATATATAATAAAAGAGAATGACCATTGATTTTAAATGGTGGACAACAAATGGTTATAAAGAAATAAAAGATGGACCGTTACAGTTAACTTTTCGCATGTTTCACCATGTATTGGACACTGAAATACACAAATGAATAAACTATGGAGATCAGTACGATGAGACGATCAGAACGGTACACGAATATCAACGATACAACATTCCTATCAAAAATCGGTTTTTCGTTGCCAAATTGCTGCAAATTCGCCGGAAATAAGATAACTGGAGCTAGAGAAGTCCAAATTTGATGAAACGAATGGTGATGTCTCACTCGGAAAACGATTTACATTTTTATTATGTCAAAATATTCAAATTTTGAAAACAATTTATTTTAATCAAGCTTACTGGTATTAAATTGAAATTTGAAATTACATGGCAAAATTAACTTTCAAATTAATTGATGAAAATTTGTCATTTGCTTTGTTTAAATAGAAGCATAACAAATATTAAATTTTCATTGACAAATTAAATTGTTTTATTTTCAATAAAAATTTAGTTGTTTACTTTATTAAAATCATCCAAATTCCTGGATCGTTACACTCTACCCCACTCAATACTTTTCGTCCCCGAAAAGGAAACAAGATCGGAGAATCGAAGTAACAGTGAGAAAAGTAGACTAGAAAATACACAGTGCCAATTCAATAATTAATTTAAAACAGCTTAAAATTCATTTTTTTAATATTTTATTACCTATATTTATATTGTATATTATTCAAATACATATACACATGAACATTTTAACTTTTGAATATCTCAAGCAAGTTATACATGTTCTAAAATGCAATTGAGTATCATACAAATAAATTATATCCTAGTTCAACTGTTTCAAGTTGTTTAAGTTCCCTTCCTCATTTTAGACAATCCAATTATTAATTTTTTTTGCTTCATTTCAATAATTGAAAACCGTCATTTAACATAGAATTTAAGAGTTAAATTTCCGTTTTCACTTTAAACCATTTGGAATAAATATATACATATATATATATTTTACATAAAATACACTCAAGAAGTTCAAATCAAACCCATTTTCCCAAAACAAAGTATAGCTAAGCTACTAAGAGGTCTCTCCACTTTAAAACTCGAAAATGAATATAGATGGTGCTGCAGTCATCACCGTAATTGTTTTCCAGTGAAAAAAGAAAAGAGTACTGACTTACTTCTTTTAAAATTTTCTAGAGACAATTTCTATTCGAAAATACTTTCAAATAATATTTTCTCAAAACTTGAAAACCAATTTTTTTTGAAAAATATCGAAAATTGAATTCTCAAATCCGCAATTTAAATGCATTTCGTTTGTAAATCAGATTTATAAACCATGTTTATAAAGTTTTATCTCCATATAATATATAACAAAAGTTAACGATTTAGAATTGTTAACAAAACAATAAATTATAATCTAGTATTATCATTTCTAGCAACCAATTTATTTAACTATCTATTTTCAGAAAATTATACTCATATATACATATATACACACACACACGCAATATAATCATATGTAAAATTATTTCATTTGCTAATTTCAGAAACAATATTATGTCAGTTTGCTCCATTCAAGTACTTTGTAATTCCTATCGATAGCGTTGGCCAGACGAATCGATCAAAAACCCAAATTAACCTTAACAACTCAAACAACACAATATAAAACATTTTATATTAATTACAAATATACTCCCTCACAAGATGATTCAAGAATGGACTCAAAAAACGATAAAGATTTAAATTTAAAGGGACCCTAATCAAAGAAAATTCTAACTAAAAAGATAGGCTCGAAAGGAAGATAAGATAATTAAACTACAAAGAGGAAAGGTGGATAGACTCGTATTAATCACGACGACCTTAACTAAGTCAATCGAGACTTAGAAATGAGAATATCATCAATGAAAATGGGGACAAACTTGTGGAGAACATCGCAGAGAACACGACTCATGAGATGAAATGAAGAAGGCATGGGCATTGGTTAACCCAAACTGAATGACTAACCACTTTCTCTCTAAGTGCCATTCGTTAGGGAGGGAGGGCAACAGGTCGAACTACAGGAATAAGATCGATGTGGAGTTTAATTTCTCACTTGGGAGAAGGAGGAGTGACTTTACCAAAGCGTTAAGATAATCCCTGACTATCTGGTGGAGTCAAGATCACTTGGCTGAGAATTCAGCGAAATATAAACTGCCTGCTTGATCCTGAGGCAGTTGAAATTCGATCACGAGAGAATTACCCAGGATGTCTTTTAGATGATTCAAGTTTTGCAAAAGATAACAGCATCAAAACCAAGAACGTAGAAATCTACGGTGAATTAACGCATGTTTTAAAGGAGTTTCGCCCCTTTACAAATCATACTAAGGTTGTGGAACCGCCGATGAGATTAGTTAAAAAAAAGGACAAAGTTGCAAATCGAGATTGAAACTAGAGGATGCTCCAGTATCTAAAAGAACATGATCAGGGAAGGACAAGAATGGATTCCAGAACAAAGGAAATAG
This sequence comes from Allium cepa, assembly GCA_030765085.1. NCBI lineage: Eukaryota > Viridiplantae > Streptophyta > Magnoliopsida > Asparagales > Amaryllidaceae > Allium > Allium cepa. The sequence continues at coordinate 861,686,671 of CM060940.1, forward strand.
TTCTGAAATTCAAGAGAAATCCTAATAGAAGAGGAACCTAACCAAGAATTTCAAGCTCGAACAAATATGATTCTATAATTGATTTAACTCATTGTAGGATCTTACTACCCTATCTCTAATAGTTTTCGAATCCATATGCTAAGTTTTGCCTAAACCTCACTTTGATACCAACTGTAACGACCTGGAATTGTGAACCATTCAAATCGACAATCATCTACACATGTGAGACTTAAATTGCTCAAAACAATAGATTGTTAATTTATATTTTGCAAAACTTAGCATATACGATAAATAAAATCAATCACAGAATCACAGACACAGAGTAATACAACAATAAGAAGCGGAATAGATAAATAGTAGTTCATGAAGCTACTATATAAACAATATAGTCTAACAACTACAAAAGATAATCTCAAGTATAGGTAGTCTCAAATACCAAAGTAACTGATAGGACTGAACATAAGCAACTGGAAATAACTGAAAGCTGAATAGATAAAGGCAGATCTTTAAATAAAACTCCAAGCCCCAAAGATGAGTCTTAAATGCTATGACACTCAGTCTAACCCGAGCATAAAGCAAAATACAAAATACCCGAGTCGGGATTAACATTCTTATATCAGTATTTTCAACTCAAGTGAAATGTCAACTGAAATACAAATAACTTAAAGGATGTTTGGGATTCCCATCCTCTAAGGATCCGTTAAACTATCTACATACATAGTATAATACGCTACATATATAATTTCTATAGTAAAGTAAACTATTAAAATAGCGTTAAGGCGTTACCTATATCCCCTTTAACATATTTTATGTAATGCCATAGTTTATATAGTGTTGTAAACACCACCAAACCGGTGGGCTATCAGAGAGCAATCCATAGGTAAGATACAAACCAAACTCGCAGAAGGCGCGATAAGGCATGTGACAAGGCACACGAGGCAATGTCTAAGTAGGATTCTACCGTTTTACACAACCGGGCTAGTGGTAACGCATAGCACCTACTATCGCCCACCTTGAGACACACTCCTATAATCAATCGAAGGTGCACCCAAATCAAATCATAATGTAATAGAATGGTATAGAAGAAATGTGTCTGATCGGAGGTATGACCTCACTTGGCCCAGGTATAGCTCATGTTTTAGCCACATCAAGCTGACCCTCGGGAGTTAGACCGCGTTAATAACTCATACAGAACCGTTGCCAAACCATCATACTTCGTTCTGGAATCTCCACAACGTACACAGTTATTAAAGTGGTTTTCAGTATTTGTAGAGAGTATGACAATATCCGATCCCGGTCTCTTTAACAACCAAACGCTTATTATACACCGTGGTCGTTTATAATTTCAAACAGTTCGTACTTTATATCAAAATATCATACTTATTTAAAAATCATATCACATTCGAAATCATATCACTATAAAAATCATAGCACATTCAAAATCATATTCACTTTCAACATCATATTTACTTTCAAAATCATATTAAAGTATTTGCATTTAAATCAATTTAATCTAAATCATAACAGTTCCAACTTAAACAATAGGAAAAAGTTTATATATATTAAAATAGTAATAATTTAAAAATAATTTATATTGAAAGAGTTTATATCAAAAGTAGTTTCAAATTAGAATTCTTTCGTCCAATTCCATAAAACGATTCAAATCAACTTTAGTTCTAAAATTTAATTTAAACCAATCTTAGTTCATCAATTACAATTCAATTCAAATACTCAATGAAACCATTTTTATTTATATTAATTTCAATCCAGGTTTGAAACTACAAATTTAAACAATTTTTCGATTTAATAGGTTTCAAAGTTAAATATTCAGTAATTTACAATAACTCAATTTTATAAATTTCATTTATATTTCAAAATTCAACATTAACTTTACTTAAATTTGAAATATTCACTTAATCATTTTAATAACATTTATATAAAATCTCCAATTATAAATTTGAATAAAAATAAATATTCTATTTCAATTTATTAGATTTGAAAATGTTCATTTCGTCACCTTTTATCGAAATCAATTTATCAGGTTATAAATTTCATATCTTTAAGTTCTCAATTAATAAGTTTCAAATCAATTTTTAATAATTCAATTCTCAAATAAATTATATTACAAATCAAACTTAATTTATTTTTCCCAACCATTATTTTATTAAATTTATTACAAAAATCTATTTAAAATATTAATATAAATTTTAAATAAATTATTTAAACATATTATATATATTAGATAAATTAAATTTTATTAAATTAAATCTTACTATTAAATATATTTTATATATTTCTAAAAAATAAAATTATAAGTAAAATCTTAAAATTTATAATTTCAAAACTAACTTGTAAATTTAAAATTTCTAAATATATATATATAATTTAAAATCTAAATTTTCATATAGATTAAAATAAAATCTTTATATTGTATTTTAAAATCGATAATAAATAAAACTCATGTATATTCCTTTCAAAACCTTGGAAATGTTATAAAATGAAGAAAGTAGGAGCCATAAAATGAAGAAAATAGAAGCCATTAGAGAGAGACAAAATATATATTATTCATTTCAGAGAATAGACATATATTTACATTACATGGTCTCCTTTATATAAAGGCTTCAGAGCAAAGGGTTTTAACTTATTCCACGACGTGGGACAAGACAAAAAACGTAAAAGCATATTCATTTCATGATTTGCATATATTGTAACACCCCCCCTTGAATATGCGTCTTCAAAATCTTGAATGCTCTGATAACCTGAAATTTTCCCTTTTGAAACGTGTATGATTATTGCTCCCCCTCATTATTATCTTGCTTGCATTTATCTATTCCGTCGATATGGATAATGTCCGTTGCCTCATTAAAAACCTTTGTAAGGAAAACCCAATTGGAAAAACCTTAAAAGAGGAAAAAAGTCCAACTTGTGAAATCGTAGATATCATACTAAAAATGATATTCATTTTAAGAGTTTGATACTTCGGGATCAAAATAATGTCTCATTAAATCCTTACTAAGAAAAACCCAATGGGAAAAATCTTAGTGAAGGAAAAAAAGTACAATGACATATCTTATTTTCTCATTTCTTCAAATGAAGTTTGATACTTCTGGATCAAACTAATGCCTCATTAAAATTGTATTAAGAAAAACTCTATGGAAAAAATCTTAGTGAAGGAATAAGAGTACAATATACTATGACATATTTCAATAATTTACAGAATCAAATAGAGTTTGATACTTCTGCATCAATATAATACTTTATTAAAAACCATACAAAGGAAATCCGGTGGGAAAAACCTTAGTCAAGGATGAAAATAGAATTTAACTTAAATAACATATTTGAGATGTTATTTATTGAAAAGACATTTGATTCTTCTAGATCAAGATAATGTCTCGTTAAAATCTTAGTAAGAAAAACCCAATGGGAAAAATCTTAAATAAGGAAAAAAAGTACATTGTAACTTATTTTCAAATGTTATTGACGAGTTGATACTTTTGGATCAAGATAATGCCTTATTAAAACCGTACTAATAAAAACCCAGTGGGAAAAATTTTAGTTATGGAAAAAGAGTGCATTATAAAATACTTATAGATGCTCCCCCTGATTTAAAGTTTCCTCTGAATTCATATTCGTCTTTCGATAACTTAAATTGGTTATAGATACTTCTGGATCCATAAATATTTATCTCATATACAACTTATTTATAGTTTTCTTCGATACAATCAAAATTTCCAATCCAAATATGATTTGCATTTTAATTTGCTACCTTTATGAAAAACACATCATGTATTTTCATTTTTATGCTTCAAATCAGTTTTGCATATTGCAACTACATCTTTGATGAATATTAAAAGTTCTTTTACAACAATACTTAAAAGCAGGAAATAATCTACTCATCTTAAAGTGCATCAAGATTTCCATTACAACAATACTTAGAAGAAGGTTGTAGTCTACATTCCATGTTCTTTGCATTCTTTATAATCATCAAAGTTATTTATATTCTTCAGGAATAATCTTGCATATCGCAACTAACATTTCAATGTATATTAAAAGTTTCATTACAACGATACTTAAAATAGAAAGTAATCTACTCATCATGAATTATATCAAGACTTTTTTTTACAGCAATACTCAAAAGTAGGTTCTAATCTATGCTTCTTGTTCTTTGCATTCTTTATAACCACAAAAGTTATTCATCTTCTTCAGGAATTTGTATACTTTCATCATTTAATATGATTTAAACCATATTTATACCTTCAGGGTATATTAAGCATTTCAAGTACTTTCACTACTTTGCGGACTATATGTCCATATTTCTCTATTTGTAAGGGATTCATGATGGCCAGTCATGTTTCCCCTAACTCAGGATCCTTAATCTATTTGTAAACATAAGCACTTTTTCATCATCAATGATTATTTCTTGTCAGTTCTAGACATGATGTATTGAGATCTCTTTAATCATCATGTTTTAGGTACCTAAACCACTTATAGGGCAATTCGAAAATCATGTCGTTAGTCTCTTCAAGAGCACCCCTAAGTGTTTCTTCAAGAACACTTATCTCTTTTATTTGGCATCTCTATTACTTATTCCAAAAGTATTTCAAACTGACTTTTGTACCATATTTTAGATGTGGTTTACACATTTTAATCCTTCAGGGATTCAAATCTATATTGAGAAAGTCTACTAGGGATATTATTAATATTTATTCAAGTGACCTAATATTTTGCATCATTATACATGTTAACAAATATTCGACATTGATGATCAAAATGAACTTGCATCGCTTTATCCTTCCCTTCAATGTTGACAAACATTGTCACATTAAATAATAATCATCTTTGGATTCTCATTTTGATCCATTATCATGTTGCTACTAGCAAATACACCATACATATTAATGATAGGAAGATAATTCTTTTACCAATTGATAAGATACATTCAAGTGACATTTGTGAGCTTCCGGTTCAAGTTTAAATATGGGATTCAATTATACCAAATTTCATGAAATATAATCCATTTGAAATTGCACCAAATTTTTCTGAAATAAGCTTCTGGCTTTCAATTTTAGAAGTAACTCAAAGATATTCTTTGGCTTTTTCATTGTAGTTCCAATATGGTAGCCATTCATTAATGTATCCTCAAAACTCAACAAATTTCTTTTAAATTTGCTTGAGTATAATGTATTTTGAATCAAGATATATGTACCATTTGGTAATACTATATGGGCTCCTCCGGACCCTTCAATTATAATAGCAAATTTGCTATGTTTGAAATTTTTAGCTAAATATTTTCAGATAGTTCGGATAAAAAACTTCTGGTTTTTCAAAATAATGTGAGTAGTTGTATAATCCAATAGGCATATATTATCACTCAAATGTTAATGGTCCATATCTTAAGAACTAACGATAATATAGTTAGTCAACTACTAAATTTATAAGCATAAATAAATGCTATTACTTTCCAAAAATTTAAAATAGACTACTGATTAAAGCCAACATTATTGGTATATTATTTCAATTAGTTATGAAAGGAAAAACATACAAGCACCAACTTCCAACTAAGTTATTGAACTGAAATAAAACAAAATCCGCATAACAGACTTCAGGCTGCTACTATTAATCAATTCGATATCATTTATTATTGCACTTAGATTTTCATCATTAATGAAGTTTCCATCATCAACTTCAAAGAATTGATTTAACTTCAGGTTAGTATTACTAGACAATGCTTTCACATAATTTTAGTTTAAAAGTAATTCTAAATATAGAGGAATTGTATTTCCTAACAGATTTAAAGACTTGAAACTTCAAGTTCAACCACTCGTGTCTAGTGTTTAGAAGTGTGACCATATTTTGGTGGTCATAATGCTCCTTCTAGGAGTTCCATAGGTAAAGATGATCTTTTTCAGTTAAATGTTTTATTTTAAGTTTGTCATGGATATGAAACCTTAAAAATATAAGAGCCATTGTTTTATCCTGTTAGATTATCATTTTTATAGCATTTTTTAAGCAACGATATTGTAATTGGATGTTAGCATCCAATATTTATGACAAAAGGTTATCTTCTAATAAGTCCAAAGATTTAAATTCAAGCTTGACTGTGTTTATCATATTACCAACTATAAGTGGAAATAAAAATGCATAAGCAACAAAATATTGTTCATGGGTATATAATCAATGCATTTCATAAATAAGAAACCATATCTGAAATATTTACAGTGAAAGAATAAAAACATTAATGCAAAATAGTAAAAAGACAACCAAATATAATCTATAAAAGCGACTATAATTTCTTATTTACATCCTTTTGATAGCTCTAGATCCAATCTCATTAATTGCATTCATTACTTTCCTTGAAAATGCAAAACTATCCTTGAAAATATGGAAAGGCCTTTATATGGATTGATTGGTGGAGAAGGGATGAATTATAATCAAAGATTGTGCTGACTTGATTATGTTTACTTTCATAATATGGGCAAATTTAAGAATATGAATATGTATTATTAAATACCATTTATTAATTCATAACAACTGCAATAGTGAGAAACATGAACGTATAACATGTATATATGTTATGATCCTTGTCAATAATAAGAGATATAAAAGAAGAATAAATGTATGAAGTATCCACATCTTTGTTGGACCATTCTCATTAATCAATTAATTTTATTTAATGATTTATTAATTGCTACCGATTAATATATGAATTAATATATATGGTTATTTACATATTATAAGCTAAACAGAGAGAGGAAATTTGTACATTACATAGTGTATGAACAATATCATGAAAAACAAAATAGTTTGACTTGGCTACTAAAAAGTATGTTTATAAGTTACAGCTATTGATAACATCAATAAGTATATTTTTGTGGCATGACAATAATAGGTAAAAGATTATGCATATAATAGTAAACGTTGGAATAGCTCTTTGCTGAAAAGTGGAAAGATGAATGAGTTTTATATATAATATAACATAATTGATGTGTGAATAAATATTAACATTCATTTTATGAAGAAACCAAAATACTCACTTGATGAGCCAAAGAAAAGAAACTTGATCTATTATATTTTACCTTTTGAATGACATGATTGGATGCATGGAAGAATGAAAGTAGATATATTTCTATTAAATTTCCTATTAGAATACCTTGTTTTCTATTAAAAAGAAAGAGAGTATGAAAGTAGATATATTTCTATGTATTTAGTTGGTTTAGTAAAATCACCAAATATATCAACAAATCTCTTCTGGAGACTTATTATTATTATTATTATTATCACCATTTCTGGAGTGAACAAATTTCTGTACATTTATTTGGTTTAGAAGTTAATACCATCGGTAAATATTTTTAGAACCTCAGGTTCCAATTTTACTTTAAACTAAAGTCATTGTTTAGTACTTTAGATCCTAAATGGTACAACTTTATTTTCATTATCAAACTTCAGGTTTGGTTGCAATTGGAATTTACCATAATCTGAATTAGCTTTTCTAATAATTCAAAGCTTCACATCTCAAATTTATATATTTGAGTTTTGATATATAAACCCTTTTTTTTAGAAATGCAAACTTATATGCATAATTTTTATTTGAGAACTTCATGTCTCCAAATACAATGAAACAAGAGGACTCTTCATAATTGTATTCGAACATGAGAATCATAATACTATTTCTCTTCGAGGAAATAGTATTTACCACATTTGTAATATTATTTCAACATATTATTTTTATGTTATGTCTTTTGGACATATCAACATGTTCTTCTGGAATTGTTCACTTATTTTTTTTCATGGCTATATTTTAGCTTATGAAAACTTTAATCTTTCACCTTCGCACATATGAACTTCAGGTTCTTATTCTTTCATATAAACTTAATACGATCTTCTAGATATGTATTATCCTTATATTTATTTCTCTAAGAAACAGTAAGAAATATAAATCATGTGGTAAAATTATTTCTACAGTTCTCATTCAAAGTGAAATCCAAACAACAAAATTTCAAAATGAAAACCTTTTTTTCACTAAACAATGGGATGAGATCTAAAAGTTAAGATCTACAATAAAATGAGATCTAAAATGATTAGATTAATATAACAAGATCTAAGAGGCAATATACATATATGTATGTATGTATGTATGTATGTATGTATGTATACATATGTATATAATGAAATCTAGAAAATTAGATCCATTAGAAAAGATCTAAAAAGAAATTTAACAGAATAAGGTCGGAAATTACATTTTAGTCTATGGAACAACTTTAGTCTCAGATCAAATTTAAAATTATCACAAAAAATGGATATACATGAATGACAATTAAATAAGAAATCCGATGATTAAAATCTACAGATCTAAAAAAAAATCATATGAACATGATAGTAAAATCTACAAGAGATCTGAAAAATTAGAATTAAAAAAAAAATAAGATCTACAAAAAAACGAGATCTGAAATATATGGACAAAAAATAAGATGTACAAATATAATCAGATCTGAATAATTAGATCAATGATACAATGAGATCTAAAAAAAATTAATAGAATAAGATCTGAAAGATTTGATCAATTAGATCAGAAAGATAGCTTACCGTTTAGAAGATCTATAAGTGCTTCGTGCTGATAACGTGTTATAAAATGAAGAAAATAGAAGCAGTTAGAGAGAGACAAAAGATATATTATTCATTTCAGAGAATAGACATATATTTACATTACATGGTCTCCTTTGTATAATGGCTTCAGAGCAAAGGATATAACTTATTCCACGATGTGGGACTAAACAAAACAACGTAAAAGAATATTCATTTCATGTTTTACATATATTGTGACCGGAAATCATTTTCAAAAATAGGCCAATAGTGTCCGTATAAAATTTTCTACCATATGGTCAAGTGATACGGATATTCATCATTTCAATCCACAATTTAATTATTTACGGGAATATATCATTTCATCCTGCAATCCCAGAACTTAAAATCAATGAAAATCGCTTGGGTTTATCATTTCAATCCATAACAATTTTCCCTTAATCTATAAAATCGTTCGGATATGTATCATTTCAATCCATAGGGATTTTTAAACTAACAAGGAACTTGCAGAGTGCGAATAAATATGATAATAATATAACATATTAACAGCAGGCATGTATCATCAGTAACAAATTTAAATATAATACATACAATAGGTTATGGGGCCAATATGTCATAATTGGAAAATTGTATGTAATGGCATATCAAATTACTTAACAATTAAATAACCTAACAATTCAAATTTAATAGCATATTTCAACCATCATTCCATGTGAATTGAATTTACTAAATATAAGAATGTTAATCGTGAGTGATTGCTCACCTTTCGAGGCTAGATAAATAACAAGAATGGGATGCATGGACACGGATACGCACAGACAAGCTAGATTTTTGGAAATAATTTCCAGACAGCGACGAAACAAGCAAAGCTGCCGTACCACAACCGAGATAGCGAAACAAGAACAGAGACAAGCACACAAACAAGGCCGCGATGAGAACTTGAATTAGAATCGATGAATCAAAATAATATATATATATAATCAAAATATCTATATATATTGTATTTAAAACTCATAATATATATATATATATATATGTATACAATGAAACATATCGATATTTCTATTTCAAAGACAAATAAAATCTTTGTACAATATGTATGTATATTTTTCCAAATCGCTATTTTATTCAAACACTTATTTAAATAAAATCCTTATATGTACATATTGGCAAACCAATATTTAGATAAAATACATATATCCAAAATCTATATCTTATATATATATATATTAAAACTAATATCTTATTTACACATGTACTTTTAACAAGACTAGTACAACTACTTTATAATATTATATAAATAATACCTATTTTTTTACGGGCTGAAGGCAGACAAAAATGTAAATATACAATCTTAAAATATTTATGTGTTCAAAATCCAAACATAGTGTATTGTACTTACTTTTTATATGAAATTGTTATGGAAAAATGGCAGCGCTTTATGGAAGCTTATATCAACGGATCTTTGTCATCCAAATCACAAAGATATAAATTGGATTAAAAATAAGACGGAATTGAGATTAAAAGCAATAAGACAAGATATTCCACCCAACCACCCACTTTATTGATTTACCAAAATTTTTGTTTACAATTAATCGAACAAAGCTAAAATAAACAAAATACCATTGGATCAATAACCAAATTGAGAAAGGGAGCAAATATCTATATGGCTAAAATTGTTGGAGAAGAAGAACAAAGATGGAGAATAGGGAATTAGCAAATAGGTTTTCCACCATACCTTTACCCTCTCTTCTAGTCTCTATTTATATAATCAATTACTTAATGCCCAAGTTAACATTAGATAGCCAAAAATAATTTGATTAGCCAATTAGGGAAAGAAATAAACATACTCAATATGCCTATTAATTAGGGGAAACAAAATCTTCTCTTTCTTTCTTTTGCATATTTCTTTCCCTCTATTTGTGATTTTGTATCACCAAAATTTAGCACTCCACCTAGATGCAAAATCACATATCTCCAACATATCAAACATGCCATATCTAGATCTATCACAACTCACCCTATATCTCAATCATATCAAATTACAAATCTTTACCACCGACTGCAAGTGATGCATCTCCCACATGAGGTGCATAACACAAATCCAGTCTCAATAACGTTTGTAATGCCACAAAGATCTTCATCTTATCTTTGTGGATTTTGCAACTCGACACCCGTCTATCACTCAATCTGAGCTCATTACCTGATCACTGTCGATCCCCCAAGCATCATCAACATGAAGACCCCTGTCTAAATTATGATCCTCAATGCTAGAATCATAAGCAGTGACCACATTAACCTCTCCACCTTGTTGTGGACTAGGTTGTTCAACTGTCACTCACTTTCCATAGTCGACTACGGAACCAACCAAACTATAAAGGTTTCCTTCTTCCAATACTCCTCTCATCCTTACACGACCACCTTTCTTCACACTCAAAACTCCACCTTGAGTCTCATAAGTGCAACCACGGTGATCCAACTGACCGAGAGAGATAAGATTATGCGAACAAGTGGGTACATGTCTCACTCTAGAGACTTCTTTAACCACACCATCATGCATACGAAATCGAATAGATCCAATACCACATATCGATAGCTCTTCTCCGTTGGCTGTCCTAATCATGTCGGCACTCTTCTCATAAGAAGAAAATAATTCACATCTCTACAAATGTGAAAACTGGCTCCCGAATCCATCTTCCAAGGCTTATTTTCACTAAAGAGGACATCATAAGAAGCATCACTATTGGTACCTTCAGCAAAACCTGCATGTGCATCACTACTAGTATCACCATGCGCAGCCTTTTTCTGATCTCTTTTATAAGCATAACACTTGCTGCATATGTGACCTTTCTTATTACAGTAATGACAAGTGATAACACCTTTACCATTAGCATCCTTCTTCTTTCAAATTGTATCTTTCTTCGAGTCCCTTGCCACCATAGCCTCACTTTGAATTGATTTCATACTTGACCCTTTTCTTCTAAGCTCCTCATTCAAAAGAATGCTTCGAACTGTTCCCAAAGAGATAGTTCCATTAGCATTGGAATTACTCAATGAAACAACCAAAGTTTTCCAACTTTCTGAAAGCGAACTCATCAATAAAAGAGCCTGCAACTCATCATCAAAATTGACCTTCATATTTGTCAATTGATTTATTACATCCTGAAATTCATTCAAATGCTCTACAACAGACTTCTCTTCATCTAATCTCAGTTGTACCAACTTTCAAACCAGAAAAGCCTTACTTGTAGCACTCTTTGACTCATATAAAGATACCAACTTATCCCACAAAGCCTTTGCGGATTCACAACTAGCCATATGATGTAAAACTGAATCATCAAGATATTGGCGAATCAAAGCAATCGCCTTCTTATCCATCTTCTCCCATTTTCCCTCATCTACATTAGAGGGCTTCTTTCCATCTCCATCAATCAGATCATGAAGATCATTGAGGTACAGAACATCCTCCATCTTAGGCTTCCAAATACCAAAATTCTTCCCATCCAAAATAGCCATCTTCAGAAACGAAATCATATCCGACATTAATAATTTTGCAATCCAAAATTACTCTAAGCTTTGCAATGATCTGTGCTCTAATACCAATCTGTTGTGAAAAAATGGCAGCGCTTTGCGGAAGCTTATATCAACGGATCTTTGTCACCCAAATCAAAGAGATAACTTGGACTAAAAATAAGACGGAATTGAAATTAAAAGCAATAAGACAAGATATTCCACCCAACCACCCACTTTATCGATTCACCAAAATTTCTATTTACAACTAATAGAACAAAGCTAAAATAAACAAATATTATTGAATCAATAACCAAGTTGAGAAAGGGAGAAAATACCTATATGGCTAAAATTATTGGAGGAGATGAACAAAGATGGAGAATAGGGAATTAGCAAATAGATTTTCCACCATACCTTTACCCTCTCTTCTAGTCTCTATTTATATAATCAATTACTTAATGCCTAAGTTAACATTACATGGCAAAAAATAATTTGATTAGCCAATTAGAGAAAGAAATAAACATACACAATATGCCTATTAATTAGAGGAAATAAAATTTTCTCTTTCTTTCTTTTGCATATTTCTTTCCCTCTATTTGCAATTTTGTATCACCAAAATTTAACAGAAATCTCCAATATAATACATGCTCTAACATGTACATACTTCTGTAAACATATATACTATGATAAATATATATACTATGGTGTGTATACATATATAATTTTCTTTTTTCTTTTTATAACAAAAGAGGAGGATGGGAACGCTTACTATTTTGCAGACAAGGAGGTGAATAGGCGGCAGGCTTTGGTTTTGTGATGGCTGTCGTCGGTGGAGGCGGTAGGGTGGAGCGACTGTTGCGTGTAGCCGTGAGTGTTTCCAAGGCTCGGTTGTCGAGGCAAGAGCTGCTGCAATAGAGAAGTTTTGGTGGTCGAGGCAATGTCGCCGAGGTGATGCATGGGCGGATCTGGGTTAGAAGGAGATGCATTTTGTCGAGTAAGGGAGGCATGACGGCGTATTCAAGGAGGCGGACTTCTTTCTGGTACAGGTAGATTTTGAGAAGGGGCTTCAAGAATTTGAAAGGAAGGAGAAGGCGAGCCAACTGAAAGTAAACCTAAAAGTATATTTCTACTTTTTTAAAAGGAGATGCGGAGCATGCAAAGAGGTATGTGGCGGGTCTGACAGGGGCAGTGAAAAGGATGAGGCGCATGAACATGGCTGTGGGTTCAAGGTGGGAAGCTAGTCTCGATTGGAAGGTTTTGGTCGTGTGGAAGAAATAGGGGACGAGTATAATTCCGGGAAATGGAGATAATCGTGCTTCTCTACAGAGCTATATATAAAATTTATAATCAAGCACAGGATTTATTAACAAAGGAGATGAGTAGGTAGGAGATTTGGCGGAAGGTTTCAAAGGAATGGTTGGGAGGAGCGTTTCAGAAAATAAAGTTTGCTATATATTATTCATTTTTCAAAAGTATGAAACAGTCTAGGAAGAGAAAGAAGCAGTGAATAAACATACTACCATAAATAAAACAATGAGAATGGCAAGGGTCACGTTGATTTCTGTATATAATAAAAGCGAATGACCATTGGTTTTAAACGGTGGACAATGAATGGTCATAAAGAAACAAAAGACGGACCATTACAGTTAACCGTTTCGCGTATTCCGCCACGTACCGGAAACCAAAATACACAAATGAATATATCCGGAGATTAGCATGACGAAATGATTAGAACGGTACACAGATATCGGTGATACAACAATCCTATCAAAAGTCGGTATTTTGTTGCCAAATTGTTGCAAATTCATCGAAAATAAGATAACCGGGGCATGAGAAGTCCAAATTTGACGAAACGAATGCTGACGACTCACTCGGAAAATGATTTACGTTTTTATTATGTAAACATATTTAGATTTTGAAAATAATTTATTTTATCGTGCTAGCTAGTTTTAAATTGAAATTTGAAATTACACGACAAAATTTACTTTAAAATTTCCCGATGAAAATTTGTCATTTGTTATGTTTAAATAGAAGCCTACCAAATATTAAATTTTCATTAATAAATTTAATTGTTTTATTTTCAATAAAAATTCAGTTATTTACTTTATTAAAATCATCCTAATGCTCGGGTTACATCCAGCAACATAATCTTTTTATTAAAATTTGGTTGCAAACCATGTTGTTTGGATCATTATCGTTGATTTTTTGGTTAAAAATGATCTTTAGATTTGATAAGAAAATTTTCAATGAAAATATTTACTATTACTTCAAATCCATCTAGCATTCTGAGTAGTGAAGAAGTGTATGAGCTCGTGCTAGATTATTCAAAAGTATATGAATTATGCAAAGAGCAAAAAATCCCTAGTAAAGAACAAAATTCATAATTTTCCGAAATAGAGTATATTTTTGGAGTTACCATAATGAAAGCATTTAAAAATTCGACATAATCTAGACATAATGCACAATAAAAAGAATGTTTTTAAGAATTACTTTATTCCAATAATGAATATGAAAGGAAAAGCGAAAGATTATTTGAAGTTCCGGAAATATATCGCATCGTACCATAATCATCTAGAGCTAGAAATTGATAACAGATATCCAAATTTTAAAAGATTAGCTTTTTATAAGTTGGAAAGCAATCGGCATTAAAAAATGTCAGAATGGAAAGATTCTTTGAGGCTTTCAATTGAGATTGCTTCTAACTTGAAACATTGTATTAATATGAAGGACCATCAACTATCAGGTATGAAGAGCCATGCCATCATGTATTTCTCGAAACCTTATCCATGATAGTGTTTAAAGAATTATTGCACAATGGCTTGGGTGCCAATAATCGAGCTTAGTTATTCTTCAAAGATATATACTCGACAACGCTTAAAAGAACTCGTCTACAACAAGAACTAGAAAAAGATATACAATAGATATTATGTAAATTGGAGAAGATATTTCATCAAAGGGTTTTAAATTACATGGGATATCTATTTGTACAATTTTCAACAAAACCTTTACTGCGACGTCTAGTACAATACGGCGAAAGTGGAAGCATTCATTCAAAAGTATGCATAATATGAACTAAATTCAATTTTTTAATTAGTCATCCTCAAACTGGGGTGTGGGGAGAAGCTCGCTTAGCACCTTTTCTCATTCAACTATAGTATCCGATATGCAGTGCTTGAACATACGGATCTGGGTCTACCGTGGGGTGATTTACTCTTTGTTTTTGCGATAGAAATCAAAAGAAGAGGTTAGAACACTCGCTAAAAGTTACGACGTTTATTTCGTTTATATATTCTATTAACTTTACTAAAACGGATCGAGTGACAACTCTGTATATAGGTATCTAGGTCACCAAAAAAAGAAGGTGAAATAAAAAACACGTTTGGAAGATATTATTTGACAAACATACATTGTAGAAGAAGACTCCAAAATTTTCAGTTACTACTTCGAAGTCCGCATTAATATGGTCATAATGAAGATGAAACGGTTGATTCATTTGATATTTCTCTATAAAATTTTCAAAAACGGGAACGTCCATATGGTAAATGGAAGAATAGAGTTTTCGAATCAATTAAGGATTTCAATTTGGCAAAATCAATGTTACTTCTCAATTATGAAGAGTTATCCAATCTAATTTGGTACGTAAGCAATATTTTGTTTCTATAATGTATTTTTCTTTGACATTATTAATTTTTCAACGGTCAACTGAAAGAGGCAAATCCAACTGTTTCCCTCGGTAAAGGATTGGAGAGGTGGTTCAAGTTATATGTATGTATGATTCAGTATATACCTTTATTGTCATGATAAATTATCATATATAACTTAAAAATTAAAAATATACGTTGTTGATAAATAAAGTTACAGATATTTGTTACTGAACACTTGCATTTGGACCGATGATAAGATATGTGGACTGTCGAATTTTATACATAAACGATTTCATATTTTGCATAGCTGGGTTGGGAGCAAACAAAACAACATACAATAGTGAGGTCTGTATCATTGGTGATAGCGAGAGTGATGATTTATAAGATTATTATGGCATTTTATAGGAAATAATTGAACTTACTTAAACTATAGTGCCAAAGCTTAAAAATATAATTATACAAATGCGACTGGTTTGATACTAGGAAGAATGTAGGAATTTGAGATGCATGCAAAGATTACCCACTAATTGAAGTTAATCACAAAAGATGATATCAAGATTATTATCCATACGCGTTAGCAACACAAGCGACCCAAGTCTACTATGCATAGTATCTTACTATGAACAACATTAAGGTAGGTTGGTGTGCCGTTAGAAAAACAAAACAAAAATGGTCACCTAATTTAGACATGGTCAAAGTTGGCAGTTAATCGTACCAATATAATCCTAATCCACATGTTTTACTACAAATCACAGAAGATGCAAACGATGTAGGACCAGTTAACAATAAAATACTCAATGAAGTTGAATTAGATGGACATTGCGACGTAGATGATCAAGTTGATGATGAAAGAAATGAAGATGATACCAACTTCGAAGTAGAAGAAGATGGCTTTGAAGATGAGAATACTGTAAACAATGGCATTGTTGTTCAAAATGACAACTCATAGTATGTACATTTGATTGTGAGACTAGATTTTAATGTACTTTTGTTAGTATATTTATTTTGATACTATTATGAATATAAATTTTAGTTTAGTCGGCTTATATAGTATGTCTTTTTCCTCTAAAATCTATCGATGCAAATGTATGACCATTCTTCATCATGAATTGTTTATTTTACTATTGCTTGACTATTCTTCATCTTGAATTGATTATTTCACTATTGCTTTTTTTAAAGTTTACTTGGAGTGCAATTTGAAGCACCTGCACACTTAAGTATTTCTCAAATAATAACATGAATTGTTTATTTCATTATTGCTACTCTAAATAGGTTTGTAGCATTTGATTTATTTTTATATTTAGACAGTCGATTTATGAAACTCATACTATTTTAGTGTTTGATTCTTAATTAATACCATACTGTAATTAGTGATGTCATCTTATGAGCGTGGTTAAAAATTGAAGACTAGTTGTTCTCTTCATATTCCATCTTTGAAATTGAATTAATATAAGTTGTTTAGTTTTTCAAAACAGTAGTTTCATTTTATTTTAGATATGAATACCCATGTCGATAAAATATGCAAAAGAAACACTACAAAAGAAGGCTTTACTGATGCCAAATTGGCATTAGCATGATGCCGGTAAATGACATACCGACGCCCTATTGACACCTTATTAGGCATCCGTAAAAAAATTGTCAAAAAAAGAATTTCGACACCTTGAAGTCGCTGCACACGTGGTGCCATTCCTGGTGTCAAACAGATGACAAGGGCAGGCACCATGTCGATGCCCCTTTGCCAATGCTTTTTCGATGTCTTGTCCACTACTTTTTAAATTATAAAAATGG
Organism: Allium cepa; assembly: GCA_030765085.1. Classification (NCBI taxonomy): domain Eukaryota; kingdom Viridiplantae; phylum Streptophyta; class Magnoliopsida; order Asparagales; family Amaryllidaceae; genus Allium; species Allium cepa. The sequence continues at coordinate 861,704,193 of CM060940.1, forward strand.
GAATTCTAGATGCTTTGATGGAGCTCGGCCGAACCTATAGTGATGTCCAATTGAAGTGCAATAACTAGATTTTCTAATGCCATGCAAGCTCCCTTCCGATGCCTCTGTCAAAGTATATTTGTAATATCTTTGCTGCATTTCTCACATCAATCACTCATACATGTATACACAATTTATAATCATAAATCTCACAAATTCTATATCATACTATCATGTAACACCAAATTCATATAATAAACCATATTAGCCAATATCATAAATATATAAAACCATACAAAAACAAATGTTAACAATCATACAAACACATATCACCACCGTCACTCCATAAATGTTACATATATATAAATACCACCGACCACAAATGTCTAAACAACATCCAAACTAAGCAATACCATCACCATCATAGTACAAACCAAATATCTAAATAATTCATAAGCAAATATTCAAACAATACCAACACAAATACCTACTCGCTTAAACCCTACCTAGCTTCACCACCACCACCACCTTCATCATCACATCTGGCAAAAATGTCATATCTAGAAAGTATCATAAAAGTGCAACTGAAAATGCTCCGGGCTTTTTCTTTAGCTTGCTGATGTGTGACTTCAACCATCAGCTTTCTTATTCTACAACAGTGTTAAATACAGTAGCACTATCTAATGGCAATCTATTCATTTTAACCAAATTGTTGGTTAATAATAAGCAATTTTTTATTTCTACTATTGTATTTATTAAAAGGAAATATTTTACTTTGCTTTAACCATATTTTTTTTTAATTAATTGAATGATTTAACTTATATATTTGTTTACCTTGTTGGGTAATTTAAAGATATCTTAACTTGAATAAACTCTTTTATAGTTTATTAATATTTTTTTATAATTTGACTTAATTGTATATTTCTGCGTGTGTGTCTGTGTCTGTGTGTGTAAACATTAATTTGTCTAGTGATTAGACTTACACCAACATATTTTTTCTTAATTTATTGAAATGATATTAATACTTTAGCTTATGTTTTTTAATTTATTGGATGATTTAGAAAAAAGATATTTTAACTCGAATAAACTCTTATTTGACTTATTGAAACAAAATTTACAATTCGACATAATATAAAAAGGTATATATGTATTTATACAAATATTTAATTTATTAAGTGATTTAACTTATACATACATACTCTTGTTTTATTGAAACAAAAGATATAATTTAACTCGATTATATATTCCTTTGTTTAATTCATTATGTGGTTTAAAAAAAATCTTATTTTAACTCGAATAAATTCTTGTTTAATTTATTAAAACATAATTTATAATTTGACTTAGCTATATTTAAGAGCCATTGATTTTAATTTTTCAAGATTAGCACAACAATGATAATAAAGGTGAAGCATTTATAAATGTAAATGAAGGGAATTGGTTGTTGTTTTAACATCGTAGGGTGGTGATTATACTGAGAATTAATGTAAAATACACATACACACTTAAACACATGTGGTTCCGCACCTTGATTTTGAACCTCATTAATCCTAGCTTAGTATTTTGCCTATTTTGCATTTGACGTATTTATTATAATTTAATACATGTATATATACGTAAATATTATATAAATGAATTAATTTTTATAGATTACATACCGCACCATTGTCCCAGTGGTTAAGTGATCCGGCTTTGGTGCGAGAGGTCACAAGCTCGAACTTGCATAGCGTGATTCAAATGTTTATTTACCTGTGATATGTTGTCCCAGTGACATGGTTTATTTGAGAGAAAGGTACATTATAATTCATAAAAACAGCATATACTTTCATGATATGCCTCGTTAAAGCCTTGCACCCCTAACCAAAATGAGTGCCTTGCAAGGAAAAAGAATACATATCATTTGCGTATATTAACAGTATAACAAGGCTGATAAACCACACCCAAGAAGTCAAATAGACGGAGGAGTAAAAATAGATACAGGTACACTCAAAACCATCTATACGAGCTTCTTGGGGCCTAAAAACAAAAAATACAAAAAAAAAACACGACAAAGAGGTGAAAGACCCATACAAGACACTGACCATCAAACAGTAGAATAAAATAAAAGAAAGTCTTCACCGGTCGCACCAAACTCCAAATCTTCTATAAGTAGCAAAGCTAGAAACCAGCTTTACCAAAAAATGAATACATCCACTTCAATAATGGCTGAATTGAAGACGAAAATGTCCATAACTTAAGTCAATCGACAGCAAAAACAAAGTAGAAGGAGCAGCTTCAGATTCTGGAAACATCTTCACTTCATGAAGGGTGGAAGTCCAGCTGATTCTCCTTAATGACTCCAAGTTAACAAGGGTAGTTTCTGCATGTCTGTTTAGTTTTTCTATGTTGAAATTATTTTGCATTAACTGCTTGCAATCTTGGTATATATGAGCTAATCTAACTTGAATCGGGAGTTCAATTCCCTTAAATTGACGATTATTCCTTTTGCACCAAATGTTCCACATAATAGAAGTAAAAACCATATTTTTGATCTTATTAATAAATTTATTACTGGATTGATTCGTGCAAATCGTATGTATGACTTGATTAAATTCCAGTGAATTACTGAAATTAATTTTAGCCTTGTGCATAGCTTCTTCATGCAAAATTTTGGAATAATTTCATTTGAAAAATAGGCAATCCTTATCTTCAGTTTGGTTTTGCATGGAACACAATGTTTGTCAATTGCACTGTTCCAATTACTGACTCTGTCTTTGGTATGAAGCTTGTTTAACTTTGCTATTAGAGTGCAGATAGACATTTTGGGTGCTCATTTATTGCCCCAAATAACGGTAGCCCAGTTAACTTCATTATCTTTTGACATGATATGATTCCAAGCTAATTTAGTGCCGAACTTCCCACTGTTGTCAGGGATCCAATGCCAGTGTTGATTAAATCCAGTCCTAGTGACATGTTGTATATAATGTACAATTTCAACAAAAAAAACATACCGCAAAAGTGGTGGAAGCATCATCTACCTATATATTGGCGATGGACCCATCTGATGACCCAATCTTGTGAGTCCTTTAAAAGAGTTGCCAAGATGTTGGCTCACTATGCTGCTTTCAACTTTAAATTTGAATTAAGTACACTATCGTATGAGTCTATTTTTTAATGTTAAGTAAATTTAACAAATAAATATGTACCAGACCGTTACGATGATCTGCGTATGATCCACAGCAACCAGTATGCAATTTAGGGTTTCTATTCCTGCTTTTGGCATTCTTTTTTTGATAATGCCTTAAATTCCTCTAACTCCTAATGCTACAAGAATTTCTCATATATCTTCTAGGCAAGGGATGGATGCTTCTTACCATTCCTACGTATACCATATGTCCACTTATGGTATTTTTTGGATGATACAGCTGACCCATCCCTATACACTACTTTTAGGTGAATGCCCTCTTTCTAATAGTATTTCCTCTGTACATGCAAATTAAATATATTATAAACAAAATAATATACATATTTGTATAGTGTGTTATATAATAAAATTACATTACCTAAAATTCTTTAAACATGACTTTCTTTCCATCGACGGGAATGTCACCAAATGAAGGCTTGAATGTTTTGATCTATGCCAACATGCCATCATGTCATGGATGGCATTAGATGCGATGCCAATTCTAAAATCATACCTACACACACGCATATATATATATATATATATATATATATATATATATGAATGTATGAATGTATGAATATTTAATTAGTAAATTATTGTGTACATGTGTGTATGTACATGTATGTGTGCATGAATGTATATATACATGTATGTGTATGTGATTGTATATATACATGTGTGTGTGAGTGTGAGTGTGTGTGTGTGCGTGTGCGTATGCGTATGTATGTGTATCCATGTGCATATGTATAAGTATCTGAGTACATGCTCGTATGTAATTACTCAGCTTAACCTCGCTCTCTTAGAGAAGAAATCAAGTCGATGGACTAAGGTGGAAGTGTCCATCTCATACACATGGGTAGATGGACCAGCACCATCGATAGGAGCATCAATAGGAGCATCGGCGGTATGAATAAATGGTGACATCATATGTGCATCGACATCATGTAATGATGAGTGAGAGCCACCATGACCTGAAGATGAGCCGTCCTGACTTGATGATGAGCCAACACGGTTTTATTGGCATCGACTAGACATATCTATTATAATAGTACATATATAGATGTATACGATATAATAAGGAATGATAAATCCTTGTTCATATCATAGTTCAATATCTCCTCGACTATAATATGAGCCAACTATATTATGAAGATGATGATATCAATGCATATGATCTAACATATGAACATCTCCAACTAAATCAATGTGTATAAGCAAAATAAAAAATTGTACATTTACTTAGCATGACAAATAGAGAAGAAGGAAAATAAGGTTCATACATAAAAACAATCTTTTAGTAAATTATACATAAGCTACTAATTGTCAGCATCATTATCAATATCATCATTTGCAATCATCGTCATATTCAGGTTTATCTACATCAACAACAACATCATCCTCAATATCAACATCTAATTCAACTTCATCGAATACTTCATTACTAAGTGGTCATATATCATCAGGATCTTCTATTATTTGGAGTATATCGTTGACCTTCAGATTAGTTTGGTACGAATGGTCATCGATTATAATCATATACCCATTGTATAGCCATTTAGATTGTATTTTAATGGCAGTTCACTAATCGTCCCTATTATTGTCCGTGGAAGGATGAGCCGCGTATTAAACTTATGTTGCTTGCTTTGGTAGCACAAATGGATTGTTTCCTTTATATCGCCTTTTATTATTTACCTTAATAAGAGGATACTCTTTATGTATACAATGTACACCTAGATCAAAAGTAGTATCAAACCAATCATATTTGAATAAAAATGCTTTATGTTCCGGTATTGTAGAATAAGTAAGTTCAATTATTTCCAGTAACACTCCTTAATAATCATGTAAATTATCACTCGGTTCATCATCTTTAACATATAACCCACTATTGTAAGTTGTTTTACTAGCTCCAAAATCCTTTATGAGTAATTTAAAGCAGTTTACATACAAGATTAGGAATTTTCTTTATTTCTTCATTGAACCAAACGCAAGATTTTTATAAGTATCACTGATTTCATTATCGACAACCTATTGCATTATAGTAATACAAACTAATATATGCAATAATTAAGCTGTTTCATACTATGTTTATTCAATAATCATACAGGCTTACATATTTCTAAAACCAAGCCTAAAATCCTTTATTGGGTTGAACCCTTGGATTTTGTTGGTCAAAATGACTATTAAACAAGTGATATTGTCAAGATAAACATGATTATGCTATATAATATGGTATTAGTTGATAGTGAATATACAATTATTGCATTACCTAATATGATCTAATAATTCTTCACAATTGAGAAGGACCATTGTTCTAGCTATGACAAACTCTCTAAAAATTTGAAAACATCCATGTTTTTGAAAAGTGGAAAGAGAAATTTTAGAGTACTCGTCTATAGCATCATCATTACAAGGACCAGTGTTAGAAATTTTCTTATTATGGTCTTCCAAATAATAACTGAAAAATAGGGATGCTTCTTCAACAATGTATGCTTGGCATATTGAACCTTTAATTCATGTTTTTTGTTTCACCTCTTTTGTAAGGTGTTCCAAGTACCTTCATATCAAAAAGTTATTAATTATACATCTACTATGTTGATTTCAAAAAACAATATACAACTCCTAATTGTATTTTATTTACCTCTCAAAGGATACATACATCTTTATTGCACCGATCCATGGATGAAAGCTTCAGTTATTAGATGCATGTATAGATATTATATGCAGTTGAATACTCCAAGAGGAAATATTTTCTCCAATTTAATAAATAATTTGGGTATATCTGTCATTAGTTTTTTCAAATTACTTTTATTAAGTGTGGTTGAGCATAACTCTTTATATAACAAACGATGTTCAGTAGTAAGCATCCACATCTTTAGTGGAAAAAGCTCCTTAAATGTTATCAGGGAAAAAATCTCTAAAAATATATGACAATCATGACTCTTCATACCCTATAGTATAGGATCCTTCATATCAACGTATCTTCACATGTTCGAAGCAATTCCATTTGGAAATCTCAAATTTGAAACCATTCTAATAGTTTTTGTCGACAGTTATTATCCAACTTGTATCAAGAAAGACGTTTGAAATTTGGTCTTTCCCTATCAGTTAAACTCTTAGGACGGTTACATTATAACACGATATGCTTTCTTGACTTCAAATCATCTTGTTTTTCCTTCCACATTTATTATCGTGTTAAAGTTATCGAACATGGTTTTCTCATTATGTGTTACATCTTATTGTATTGAATATGATTTTTTCAATACGGTAACTCCCAAAAGATACTTACAACAATTATGATGCTCTCCTTTAGTAGGAATTTTAGGCTCTTTTCTAATCTTATGTACTTTAGGATAATCTTGCACAAGCTCATACTCTTCTTTGCTATTCAGAATGAATAGTGGCTCCACTGTAATTTTTGTGTTTCATTTGAAGGTTTTTCATGAAATCTAAAGTGATCGTTTACATGTAAAAATCAACGATCTCAATCCCATCGAATTGTTTTCCACCGTGCGTGAGTCTAAATGATTTCTTCCAAATGGGACAAGAGAATTTTCCACTAATACTCCATCCAAAAAACACCTCATGTGTAGGAAAATAACTTATCGTCCATATTAAGAAGCAAACATTCTAAAGTTCTTTTTACTTGAGACATCGTGTGTGACAATACCTTCTGTCAATAGCTTTTTCAAATTATCAACATAGGCTATAAGTACATATATATCCCCGTTTTTGGATATTTAGGTCTAGGAACAATTATAGTTAGAAATATGCACGAATTCTTTATACAAAACCATGGTGGAAGATTGTAAAGTGTTACAATTAGTAGACATGTTGAGTAAGGCTTACTGAACGAAGCAAATAGGGCAAAACCATCCGTATACAAATAAAGTCTAAAATTACGTGATTCTTTAAAAAAAATCAGGATATGACATATCGAAATGTTTCCACTCTTCACTATTTGAAGGATGATGTAAAACACCTTCATTTCAATGTCATTCATTATGCATTCATATGTGTTTTTCCATAGCAGTGTATGCATATAACCTTTGCAATATCGGTGTAATAGAAACATAATGCATTCTGGTGAAAGGTAAGCAATTACTATTGGTTTTCATCGACTTACATCCAAGCCACTTACTGAATTTACACAACGCCAAATCTTTATCTTTCTTCTAATAAATCATGCATCTACTTAGACATCTGTTAATTTTTTTTGTAAGACAATCCAAAGATAAACACCTCTCTTAAGAGAGTACCAATTCTCCACCAATGTATTATTAGGTGGAAGCATTTCTTTACAAAGCTAAGAATTGCATTTATGTTTTTTGATGTATTGTATTTGGACTTTATAGCGAATAACATAGATATGGTTGACAAATATGTAATTAAAAACCTTTATATAGTGGTCATTCTGATGCTGCTAACAAGTTGAAAAACTTTTCGCTTTCGAGTCAAGATCTTCCTCCAAATATGGTTTTTCATTCTACATGCTTGGACCAGCAGAATCATAAACCATTTCAGTCATTTTATTTTCTAGATCAATATTTTCTTCAAATGGATTCATCGCAATTCACATTTATATTTACGGTCAATTCTTATACATCGTAACATTCTTCTCCATGATATATCCATTTAAGATAGTCGAGCATAAAAGCATATTCGTGTAACTGTACTATCACAATATAATACTCTATAAGTTTCAACAGACGACATTTCAAACATGGACATCGGACTTCTTTCATATTTATTTTATTATAAAATGTCATTTTTATGAATGCATCCATGTCATTTCTAAAGTGAATTGGAATTGCTCCTTTAATCTTACCTCTTATATACATCTAACTTTGATCTTTTAAATAATTGATCTTCTATACTCTACACGTAAACAATATTTACATTATCTTCCGTGGGTTGGATCCATTAATTCAAATATCACTATTAATTTTAATAACAATATTTAGTTCGTTAATATTTTGAATAACATTGTAAATGTAAATATGAATATTAATTTAAATAACATGATTGATTTTATTATTAATTTAAATAACATTATTAATTTTATTATTAATTTAAATAACATTATTAAGAATATTAATGTTTAAATGACATTATAAATTTATTAATTTTATTATTAGTTTAAAAACATTATTTTTTATTATATTTTAAATAACATTGTTCATTTTTTATTAATTTAAAGAACATTGTTAAGTTTATTAATATTTTAAATAACATTATAAAATGAAATAATATTACATAATTTTGTTATAAATTTGAATAACGTAATTAGTTTTATTAATAATTTAAATAACATTGTTAATTTCGTTATTAATTTAGATAATATTATTAATTTTATTGATATTTTGAAAAACATTATAAATTTAAATAACATTATATAATTTTGTTATTAATTTTATTGTAAAATAATAGAATTCACAAATAATATATAAACTAAAGATTTCTACACTTTCTTAAAAGGATAGCTATCCTACTTCGCATTACAAATGCAATGATATTTACGTTTCACAAACCATTTCAAATCGAACAATTAACAAAATTTCGATAGCACTTTTCTTATTCTCTATATCATATCTAAATAAGCGTATGTAACACCGTAATTTTACGAAAATAAATAATTAAAAAAAGGGTTAAATAATAATTTTAACGTTATAGGAAAAATAGTAAATATATATAAGAGTTTGAATTAGGCTTCAGGCCTATTCCGTTGCGTGTAAAATGTCAATTATAGTCAAAAAATATATGTAACTTGCGAAGTTCGATTAACTGGGCTAGATATTAGAATAAGTCAAAACCAATGGTATTTTGGTAGATATATCGAATACGAAAATATATCCTAATTATTAATATTTTATGCCTATAAATAGATTTTAACCTCATTCTTTTCATTGGTAAAATCATATCTCCACATTTAAAACCCTAATCCCTAAATTATTTATAAATTCACCAAACAAGTTTCTAATCTACCAAATCCAATTCAAACTTAAACAAATTATTATATGGAATTGATCATGATGAAATAAACTACGCAAAAATAGGAAGTACCAAGAAATTTTCCATTCTTAAGGCACGTATATTCTAGATAGCGAAAAAGAGGAAGGATCTACATTAAATTAGATAAGAAGCACGACTAAAAGGTAAGTGGGATTTATTGTGTTTGTGTTTATATTAGTAACACGTAGTAAATCATCTCTTATGGTCTTAATAAAATGATGTAATTAATAATTAAAAGTTATTTTTTATTCATCCGATTAGGATCTAATATGTAATGGCTAGTTAGTTAAAACTTTATTGTAATTAGAAAATCTAATCTATGTTTAATTTAGAAGTGTGAGAAATACAATTGTTCCAAACTAGGCATACTATATATCAAAATTATAGTTCTTGATGACATGAATCCACTAGTGGTGTTTTCTCATGGATTGGGTGTACATATTGACTAAGAAATATGTCGGAAGTTCGAAAACATGGATCGTCCATTTTGATTTAACTGTGAAATAACGTCGATACAACGAATGGGAAGCATGGTTATATAGAAAAGGATGAGTACTCCACCTCGACAGTGGTTGAGTAATCAGAAAGCATCATTAATCATCGGATCTGAAGCCCAAATTTTAATGGTTGCAACGGTTATCCATGCGGACATCAGGGAGGTAGTTGGTGGCGTTGGATGGCGCATGCCATGGGCTCAAACATAAATTTCGTACAAAACAATTAATTAATGACCTTAGCTTTGAATGCTTATAACTCTCACATAAGATCTCTGTTTCACGCGCGATTCATTGCATCGCGATTATAGCGAGATGAGGAATATTTTAATTTGTTGTTTGCTATGTTTGAACAATTTCATAGATGTGTCTTATTTTAGTAGATTCGTTATGTAGGGTTTACTTGGATGTTTGGGTACATGCATGGAAAAATTAGTCCTCGGTTGTATTAGTGGTTTTTGACGATGATGGATTGGCGCTTGATCTTGTAGCTTCATACATGGCGGGGTACAAATTTTGGACTTGATTTCAATAGTGTCATTGAAAATTAGGTGAATGTTTAACATGGAACTATTCCCAATAGTTGGTGCATTTTTGACATACGAGCTAGGACTTTGGACTCGGTCGTGTGCATGCATAAGTTTTTCGGCATACGAGCTAGGACTTTAGGCTCGGTCGTGTGCATACATTTTTCGACAATCGAGTTGGGACTTTGGGCTCGGCCGTTTGCACGCGTTTACATCATATGAGCTTAGACTTTGGACTTGGACGTATTCATACATTTGTGGCAATTGTGAGTTGAGACTTTAAACTCAATCACGTTATAGTGTTTTGGTATATGACTAGACTTAGTAGAGATTTGGTGAGACCTTATCTTGTTGCCATTATAGTATTATATTTTGTTTAGCCGACTTGTTGGTTGCAAGTGGCACGGGTTAAGGTATTATTTTAGAGCATAAGTGTTATTTTACTAGCTTATTAATATTATACAATTATATGATACATTTCACTCACTAGATATATGTCTGATCTACTCTATCATTTTCTTCTTTTAGTTATACACTTATAGTTCGATAGAGACGACTAATGCTGACGTAGAGGCATGATGGTGCAATGGAGAAGTGCATTTCTTTGTCTATTAGCTATTACTATTTTATTCCATTTATTCCCAAATAGTATACTATTTCCATTATCATATAGAGAGAGAAGTTATAGTGGAAACTTAATTGATTATATATTATTATGTTTGTCTGAGATTGTATAATAGATTATTATTATTATATTTTGTTTCTTCCGCTGTGAATTTCAAAAAGTGTAGAATATTGCAGATAGATCTGTGCTCTTTTCTATAATTTATTTAAAAACAATCTACTGTCTGCGATCCACAATGTCAGTTCCACGATGTAACTTGGGTGGGGACATCATAGATGGCGGGTTGTTAGATTGATATCAGAGCCTGGTTAGGCAACTCCTACTGAATCAGGGCGTATATAAGAGCGTATTTGTAATTTTTATTATAATATAATTATTATGCATAACCTATATATTTTGATTTGTAAAGGTAGTTGTTGGCTTATCGCTTATTGCAGTAAACAAATATGAGATAAATGAATGTTGTTTTTTAAATAGTTTGGGGTGGTAGATAAATTCATCACATTTGTTTAATTTACTCCATAGAATATTGCTAAAATAGGGTTATATGCCAAGTAGAAATGGGGTAAATTGTGGGGATGTGGATGAATAAAAAGGAAAGCATTTTCCTAAGTCCATAGGATGTAATGTGATGAAGGTACTCAACCATTTTTAATTGTTGGGCTTGTGTAAGTTTGATCTACTCCAATCAAAGTAATTAAGTTAAGTGAAGTAAGTTAAAAAAATTCCATAAAAAACAAGAATAATAAAATAGAATCAAAATGTTTGAGATTTTAGGGAAAAATATTGAAATTGAAGTTTGCTTAACGTGTTGAAATAATAACCCCTTATTTTAATTTTTATGCATTATAAAACTTAATAACATGTAATTTTTCCCAATAATATTTTAAAGATCTATTTTGTAAAAAGTAAAGTGCAAGGCTCATCTTTCCACTTATATTTTGAGTCCTACTTTGCTTTTGACTTCGAATGGTAAATAAAAAGATAATTAAGATACTTGTTTTAAATTTTATTTTATAAATATTTTTGTCACACTTTGAAATAAAATTAGTTAATTAAAATTTTACACTTGTTACACTTTCTGACTTATAAAGTTTGAAACGGTGATTTATAAGTTCAATTTTCTAAGTCAAATTTAAAAAAATGGGACATAATCTGAGTTGGGAAAAATGAATTCATAATTTGTGAGATTTTTATATTTTAATACATGTGTATTTTTTATGAAAGTGAAAAGGAAACTCTTAAAAACATGCATTAATCGAAGGTTTAAAATTTTGGGAATTATTTTTGAATCCGATATGAATATAGTTCGTAAGGGGGAAAAATGAATTTAAAAATTATGTTTTTATGTATAAGCATGATGTATTAATTAAATGGGGTTGGAAATTAACTAATTATAGAATAAAACAAATTTAGAAATAATATCTTTGCGTAGACAGTGGTTATTGTTGGTTATTGTTTGATAATGATTGAAATTGACTAGTTATTAAACAAAATGATTTATACTTATATATACATGATAAAATGGTATTAAATTATGTGAAATAAAATCGTAGAGAAAATGATATCACAGAAAAAATGAAATGAAATAATGTTTTAAAAGTGATATGTTGGTGCTTTCGAAAAATAACCAAAATTGTTTCAAACAAATTATATTTTGAGTAATTGATATTGAATTGGTAAAATTATAAGAATTGAGTTTTTGAAGTTAAATACTTATAGGTGATTATATTTTTAAGAATGTTGAAAAAAAATTAGCTTTCGAATTTGAATGTATAATAATTTTTTATTTAACGATAATGATTAGATATGACATAATTAAATTAAAATAAATAGAAAAGGAAAGATTTACTTAAAATAATTTTGGTTTATGAGTCTCCATAAAAGGACTAAGTAAGAAACATCCAAAGTTAAGAAAATTAAAATTTATTTAAGTGGAATATGAATAATTTGATTTGGAATAAAAATATATGCTATGATTTTATTGAATGTTTAGTTACTGTTAATAGGGAATTTTATGGTTTTTAATTTTACTAAGTTTTGTAAAGAATAAGATTTTCGATCGATGATTTCGATTAAAAGTTTGAATTAAAAATTTATGATATTTTCAATTAGAAATTCGGTTGGAGCTAGAGAAGAATTACATAACCTATTAAATTTGAATTGATTAAGGTGAACTAGCTAAGATAGTCATTGTGTAGTATGTTTTGGACTAGCTAGAAATGAAGGTCATGGATTTGAATAATAGGGATTTGTGCTTTAAAATAATAATTAATGAAGGTATATTTATGGATTTTAGAAAGATAATAGTATTTTTAAAACAATAACGAGAAAAAATTATTTTGGATTTGGAATTTACTATTATTTATAAAGTATAGTGGAATTGAAATAAATAGCAATATTATTTTGGAAGAATATTTAAATTTTGAACAAATAATAATATAATTGTTTTACAATGTTTATGAAAAAAATTGATATTATTTAAGGAATAACATAAGAGGTGTTTTTAGAAATATAGTATGAATAAGTTGATATTTTCTATTAACGTTTTTGGGATAAATTATTGCAATTTTTGATGTAAAAAAGGTTTTTAGAAATTAATATAGATATTTATTGTTAAATGATATATAATCAGAAAGAAGTTAAGAAAAATAAAATATTCGAAAAAGTATTATTATTTTGATGCTCAATGATAATGATATTACTTCGAAGGAAATTTAATTGGAAATGCTAGTTTTGGGTTAAGCAAGGATGTTTGAGATATTTCAAGTAATGTGATGAAATCAAAGGATTTTTGAAATGTAATATCGGTTTGAAAAGTATATATCATTTTGAGTTAAATAAAAATGTCTGGAATGATAAAAAATAATATATTAAAATAAAGGAATTTTGATGTGTATTGTCATTTTAAGAATATACATTATTTTGAGATGTTAAATGTTATACAAGTGTATTCAATCTAACAAGTGATATGGATTGAGTTGCTTGATAATGAAGTTGTATGAATATGCATTTTGACTAATTACTAATTCGATTACTTATTACTTTAAAATTATTTGAACGATCTTGAGTATCTAAATATGAAAAGGATACTTTATAGACTTGTATTAAAATCTATGGTTGGACATTATAAATAATTCTTGAACTTTTACATGATATTTTAAAAAGCATGAAGCTTGAATTTTTCATAAGTTTTCTCAGCAAACTTATATTCAAATTTGAATAAAAGAAGGAGTTTTGATATTAGAATTCCTTGAGAAGGAATTTGGTGAATTTTGAACTTAGAATTTCGAATATTTAAGGATTTTGTAACAAATATGGTTTTGGTTTGAATGAAAATTTGAAGTATAAAGAACAATTTTTAATAAACTTGAATTTTATTCAAGTTAGTTGGATTGAAGAAAGAAGAGGTACTTACACTTAAATTCATTGAAAAAGAATTCTATGGAATTTGTTAAATAGGAAAATGATTTTGAACTATCTTTAGGTCATAGAATTTGAATTTGAGTTTGTTATATTAATATTTGTTCGCCATAAATAAGGAGTCATCCACTTGTAATATGTATAGATTAAACGGTGATCAAAATATGCCAGTATTGCAATCTATTTTAACATATATGCTATACATGGATATTGTATGGGTAGAGACGCCTCAGTGACATGCTAAATGATGGAAATAGCATAGGATTGGAATGCATAGGGAGTTTGTAGTGGGAAGCTAGGTTGGTGAATGACTCGTTATTGAGATGTATTGTGTGGGAAAGTTAGCGCCATAAGTTATTAGGCCTTTCCTGATTTTATACAGAGTAGAGAAGTTAGCACGTAGAGTGGTCTTCTTGAAAGATTGGCACGTATTCACACACATTCTATTATTTATCCCATCGATGAACTTACATTGATGATTTAGCGGTTATGGTATAAACTAGTGAGCTTATGTGGTGATTGTGTAGATGGGTTTAGAATACTCCATAAGACTTGATATGATACAGAATAAATATGAGGAAATGAAGGTGGTCCAAATATGATGAGGAAAAAGTTTAGATAGGAGTGATGAAGCTTAAGTAGACTATCAGAGTTTCCCATCACAAGCCATTTTCTACTAAATTCCTCTTATGGTTATTTTTATAGCCTAGTATGCTCATTTGGTCACTGTTTGTTTGTATGGTTGATTTAGCTAGCTAGTTGACATAGACAGTGTGAATGGATGATAGGATTGATTTTATACACATTCTTATTGTAACAACCCGCATATTTTACGATTAAATATTTAAATTTTTTATTTTAATATTTTATCATTGGTCGGATTTTAGTCTGAAAAGCTACTTTTTGCAAACAGTCGAATTAGGACTCGAGACCACCCTCATTGAGTTCAATATGCCATTTGCAACCTTTTTGAGTATAAGCTTTGATATGTTTGGAATAGGTTGATTTTTGCTACTTTTCCACTTTGGGCTTTGGGTTTGGTTTAGCCCATTAGCCACAACTATTAACTCTAGCTCAACCCCTTTCTCTTCATAACTTGACTTTCATTTCCTAACACTCAAGCTTCATCAAAAATGGAGGAAGGAATGGGAAATTAAAACTACAAACTCAAATTCATTTGCAAATCCAACATCCAACTCCAAATTCAAAGAGAAGCCATTGATTCTTCCTTGCTTTCAAGCTTCTTCTTCATAAATTTTGTGCAAAAGTGAGATTTTTATCGCACATCTTTGTTTATAACTATCTTTGATTGTTCGGTATGAATTCCTAACACTTTTACATATGCATTTACCGTTGATTTGGATTGAATTGGTGAAAATCCCAATTTTTAGTGTTTTGGGTTCATATCTTTAGAAATCCAATCTTTGACGTTTGAACACGTTTTATGTGATGCATCGAGGAGCCAATACGACCGGGTAGCCTATGGGCATAATCCCCTAGCGTCCGTGCTCGATCAGTTGCAAATTGAGCGAGTTTTGAGCTCCAAAACCCTTAGGTCGCTCAGCCTGCACAATGGTGATTCTCGGCCTGCAGTTAGCTCGCGCGCAGTTAGGTCGCGTGCAGTTAGGTCGTTCGTTCCTTAGGTCGCACGCTATAGGTCGCTCGGCCTTCCTTACCCCTAGGTCGTTTGGTCTGCACCGTATAAGTCCCTCGGCCTGCAGCTAGCTCGCATGCTCCTTAGGTCGCGACAAGTTAGGTCATTCCCCCTTAGGTCGCTCGGCCATGATATGCCGTTAGTGCCTTAGGTCGCTCGACCTTTCTCATATGCCTTAGGTCGTTAGGTCGCAACCCCCTTAGGTCGCGTGGCCTTGTTTACTTCTAAGTCGTTTCGTGTTAGGTCGCCCACCCCCTTAAGTTGTTAAGTCGCTCGGCCCCCTTATCCCTTAGGTCGCTGACCTCCTTAGGCCGCTCGGCATGTGCATTGGTTAGGTCGCGCCACACTTTTGGGTCGTACCTTGTTAGGTCGCTCAGCAGCTAGGTCGCACCACTTCCCTAAGCCGCTTCTACATTAGGTCGCTCCTCTGTTAGGTCGCGCCGTCTTGAGTCGCTAGGCTATTTCCATTTTGATGAATTTGGAATCGAATTCTTTGGATTCTATTCACGTCTTTGAATGTGAAATTTTGTGATTTATGGTTTCTACAATCATTTTTGTGCTCTGTCACTTTACTTCACTCGTACGAGAAATCTAATTAAATGACTTAGTAAATCAAATGGTATGAAACGCTTGCATTCACTTCGCCGGTTAATTCTTGGACTTGTTCGATTGAATCTCTTGTGACAATTTTCGAGTGAAGATCTACAATTTGTTCGTAAATATTTAGGTTAAGCTAGTGGTTATGGGACATGAAGCTAAGCTTACATATTTACTAGCTTATTGTAATTGACACTTCTTGATGATCGTTGATGATCATTTTTGTGATTTAGACTAGCAAATGTGTGATGTCTCTTTGTCTACGGAGGAGACTAAACCCCGTTTATGTGGAGCTTCAGCTCAAATTGGTGGGGTAGCGAGGTCTTCGGGCTATTTTGTGGAGCTTCGGCTCAAAATTATTGTTCAGCTACCATGGAATAGCGTTCCATTTTGTGATACACGTGTTGGTGAGTTTTGATGCTCCCGTTTTGTGATAGGCGTCCCCCTTTTGTGATTTCTGGATTTCCATTGTTGATTTCTAAAATTTTGTGTTTCACCAATTTTCGTGATTTACATTGATAAGTTTCATCAATATTTATGCATTAGTGAATTTGTGTGTCATTAACTTTTGTGATTGACATTGATATTATTGTCAATATTTATAGTTTGGTGATTTGGTAAATAAGCAGTATGACATCCCTTTTGATCTTTGAGAAGATTCTTGTGATATTGATTAATCGCTTGTTGATTTTTCAATTGCATACTTATCACAGTATGGCTTTATGGTTATTATATATCTATGTCATATCTCTTATTCTATATCATTTTATCTGATATTTATAGCTAGACTGATCCGTTTATTATTTTCTTATTAAATAATACTCGGGTCAGACCGAGATGTTGCAGGCGCTTCTGCTTGACTTCACATTTGGGATTATCACCCTGACTTTTGGCTAACTACTTAGATTAGTAGTTTTTGTTGTATACATTTGAGATATAGACTCATAGATGTATCCATATTCTTTTGTCTAGCACTTGTAGCTATTCTTTTGTGATATTGTGGATCTTATTTGACCACTACTCTGATGTACACTTTCATGTGTTATATATTCATATCTATTTCCGCCTTTGTGATATGGATGTTTGTGACTGATTTGTGTTATTTTTATTTCTATACTTGTCTCCGAAGAATATATATATAGCCACTGTGTAGTAGCTCTGAATTTGTATCGGTATGTCGGATTTGTTGTACTATCTGACATATCGGTGCTCGCACAAGGCAATTACGCGGGTGGTCGCTCCTCAACAGCCTTATTCTCCACGCTAGTTGACGGCATTACCCCTTAGTGTCCTTGGCTAGCATAGGTATAGAGGTGGGGCATCACAGCTTGGTATCAGAGCCAATCTTCGGAACAATGTAGAATAGTCTAGCATCATCATCCTAAGTCCATTTTAGGAATTGTGCTTTAGGATTTAATTCGAGTCTTCGTACCGATTCATCCTATTTTCTTATGACTCCTTGTTTATCTATCAAGATAGCTTGATATTCATTTGGTGAATAACCTTCTCCTTCTTCTTTCTTTCTAGAGGAAGAGAAATGGTTAGACCTGGCCATCCCAGCGCCGGACAATCTCGTGTTACTCCCCAAGATGGAGTATTTATGCTGCCCAGCAGCTTCTTGATCTAGTAAGAAATGCTCAAGCAGCTGGATCTAATCCGGAGTCTACTCACCCTAGGTCTGGATTTGCACGATTGTGCAGCGATTATACTAATTTGGGTGGAAAGCCATTCAAAGGTTCTGAAACCATTATTGAAGTCCAGGCTTGGCTGAGATCGTCGATCGAATCTTTTCTCGCATGAATCTTATTGATCTTCACCGTGTTCATGTGGCCTCTAGTATGCTCCAAGAAAGAGAATTAGACTGGTATGAGCTTCTGACTTCTGAAATAAATGAAGCAGATCTTATTTGGGAGAAATTCCGGGAACGCTTCGAATTAAAATTTGTGCCAGAAGGTGACTTTGGCTCGCCGATTCATTGACCTTGTTCAAGGTGAATCCTCCGTGGCAGATTAGGTCGCATCTTTCGAGTCACTTTCTAAATACGGGGTCGAATATATAAACACCCCATTGAAGAAAAACCAATGATTTGTCTATGGCTTGAATAAAAATCTCAAAAAGCTATTACTTCTAAAGTTAGAAGTCTCTTTTGATCAACTCGTTGATATCGCTCTTCGTCTTGAAGAGGCAGATAGAGAAAGTGACGTTGAAGTTATGGGTGCCAAACCGAACTTCAACAGCAATAAAAGGCCTAATAAATTCAAAGGTCCTTATCCCAACAATAAGAAAGGGAAGCAAGCCTCTCTGGCAACTAAAACTTCTACCTCAAGTAAAGGGCAATGCTACAACTGTGTTTCTAAGGACATTTATGCGAACAAGTGTTCAAAGCCTCGTACTTGCCGCTATTGCGAAAGCCCGGATCATTATTTATCTTCTTGTCCCAAACTTCAAAATAGGAATGAGGGAAAGCTTAATGTTGCTCAAGCCCCTGGCAACACATCTCGTGGTAAAGGTATTTCTCATTCTATCCTCGATGGCATTTTTTTATTTCGTGATCATCCTATTCGAGTTTTTTTTGATACGGGTGTGTCCCACTCTTTTATTTCAAAAGAACTTGTTGATACCTTTTCTTTGGATGTTTTGTGTTTAATGACTTCTTTGAGAATTTACAATCCGGTTGGTGGATCTGCAACAATTAGTTATTGTGTAAAGATGTTGAGATTATTTTGTGTGATTACTCTTTCCGTGCCGATTTGCATGTTATGCGTTACCTTGGCTTTGGAATGATTTTGGGAATGGATTGGCTTAACCGCTATAAGGCCCAAATCCTATTTCCTGAGCGGACTATCCATCTTTGACATCGTCAATCTGTTAAGCAGATATCTATTGATCTTAAAGATTCAGATTCCATCTTAGTTGCATCTTTATATTCTTTAAAGCCTCATGGTGACGATAATGATGATGGGGAGGATATTATTTCTCTTATTCACATTGTTCGTGAATTTTCCGACATATTTGAGCCCGTTTCAGGATTGCCATCTAAGCGAGCAATTGAGTTCAGAATTAATCTCATCCGTGGAGCTCAACCTATTACTCGTCCTCCTTATCGTATGTCCAATAAAGAAAATGAGGAGATGCGTAAACAATTATCCGAATTGGAGACGAAGCAATTTATTCTCTCTAGTTCCTCGCCTTGGGGAGATTCGGCTATTTTTGTGAAGAAATCCGATGGTACACTTAGGCTTTGCGTTGACTATCGCAAGCTTAATGATCTTACTATCAAGAATAAGTATCCTTTTGCTCGGATTGATGATCTATTCGATCAACTTAGTGGTGCTAGAGTCTTTTCACAATTAGACTTAGCTACCAGTTTTCATCAGCTTCGTATTGCAGAGGATAGTATTCCTTTGACATCGTTCCATACTTGTTATGGATCTTATGAATGGCTTGTTATGCCATTTGGTTTAACGAATGCTCCGGCTTATTTCGTTGACCTTATGAATAGAGTTTTCAAAGACTTCCTCGATCAGTTTGTTCTCATCTTTATCGATGATATTCT
Organism: Allium cepa; assembly: GCA_030765085.1. Lineage (NCBI taxonomy): Eukaryota > Viridiplantae > Streptophyta > Magnoliopsida > Asparagales > Amaryllidaceae > Allium > Allium cepa. The sequence continues at coordinate 861,724,220 of CM060940.1, forward strand.
TGTGTATTCTAAAACCGAGGAGGAGCATGAAAAACATCTTCGGATTGTGTTGGAAACGCTTAGGAGCAATCAATTAAAAGTAAAATTTTCTAAATGCCACTTTTGGCAATCTCCTGTGAAGTTTCTCGGTCATATTATTTCCGAATCCGGAATTTCTGTGGATCCTTCAAAGATTGAAGCGATTCAAAATTGGAAGAGACCGGAGAGTGTGACGGAGATTCATAGTTTTCTCGGATTGCCGGGATATTACCGTCGTTTTATCAAGGACTTTTCCAAAATCTCCGTGCCTCTTACTAGTTTGACAAAGAAGGGAGTTAAATATGTTTGGTCGGACAAATGTAAAGCTTCTTTTCAAAAATTAAAAGAACTCCTTTCTGATGCTCCTATTCTTGTTATTCCCGAGGGGAATCAAGATTTTATTGTTTATACTGATGTTAGTCGCGTTGGTTTGGGCGCCGTTCTTATGCAAAAAGAACGTGTTATTGCTTATGCTTCTAGGCAATTGAAGCCAGCCGAGACTCGATATGCCACTCATGATTTAGAGCTCGCGGCTATTGTTTTCACCCTTTGGATTTGGCGTCATTATCTTTTAGGAGAGAAATTTGTTCTCTATACCGATCATAAATCTTTGAAATACCCATTTTCTCAAAAGGATCTTAATTTACGTCAACAACGTTGGCTCGAGTTCCTTGCACCCTATGATCTGGATATTCTTTATACTCCCGGAAAGGGAAATCGTGTTGCCGATGCCCTTAGTCGCAAGCAACAAGCGGTTGTTTCCATGAGGATATCCGAATGGAATGATCTCAGAATTTTATCCACTTGTGAGATTCGAGATCGTGTTTCCGATTTATATTCATCTCTTGTTTTATGTAGCCTTGAGGCTCATCCTTCTCTTTTAGACCGCATTCTTGAAGCTCAAAAACTAGATCCCGAATTGGCTCTTCTTAGCCAAAATTTTAGGGATAAAATTGATATTGAAGGTTTGAAAGACTTTGATATTGGTTCTCGTGGCGGTATTCAAAAATTTGGTAGACTTATCGTGCCAAATATTAGTAATCTTCGTAAAGGCATTTTAGAAGATTCTCATCGTTCTAAATTTACCATTCATCCCGGTAGTAGTAAAATGTACGCAGATATGAAGCGACTTTATTATTAGGAGGGAATGAAATCTGATATTGCTAACTTTGTTAAGTGTTGCATGACTTGCCAATTTGTCAAGGCCGAACATCAAAGGCCCGGTGGGTTATTGCAATCTTTAGAAATTCCAATTTGGAAATGGGATCAAATTTCCATGGATTTTATAAACGGCCTTCCCCATTCTCGTTCGGGTCATGATAGCTTATGGGTGATAGTTGATAGACTTAATAAATCCGTCCATTTTATTCCCGTTCGGTCCAATCGAACCGTTCCTCTCTTGGCCAAACTTTTTATTAAAGAAGTTATTAAATTGCATGGAGTCCCTACATCTATTGTTAGTGATCATGATCCATTGTTTACTAGTGGATTTTGGAAGAGTCTTAAAAAAGCTTTAGGAACGAAGCTTAATTTTAGCACCGCTTATCATCCCCAGTCCGATGGACAAACTGAGCGTGTGAATCAAACTCTTAAGGATCTTCTTCGTGCATGTGTTCTTGATTTTGGTGGAAGTTGGGAAGATCATATTTCTCTTGTTGAGTTTTCCTATAATAATAGCTTTCAATCTAGTATTATTATGGCACCTTTTGAGGCACTCTATGGAAGGCCATGCCGATCCCCTTCTTGTTGGCTTGAGGCCGGTGAGAAGCTGGTTTTAGGTCCAGATTTTATTCGTGACTCCACAGAGAAGATTGACCTTATTCGTCATAGGATGAAAGAGGCCCAGAGCAGGCAAAGATCCTATGCCGATAACCGGAGAAGGAAATTAGAATTTTCTGTGGAAGATCTTGTGTTTATTCGTGTTTCACCTATGAAGGGTGTGGTACGTTTCAGTCGATCGGGAAAGTTAGCACCTCGATATATTGGTCCATTTCCTATCACCAAGCGTATTGTTCTGTGGCTTATCGCCTTTTATTACCGGCTCAATTTTCTACTATTCATGATGTGTTTCACGTTTCTCAATTACGGACGTGCCTTCGAGATTCCGATTCTACTCTTGAGCCCAGTGTTGTGGAAGAAATTAAAGTTTCACCCAATTTAACTTATGAGCAACATCCTATTCGTATTATTGCTTTGGAGGTCAAGCGCCTTCGAAATAAAGATGTTTCGCTTGTTAAAGTCCAATGGTCCTCAAATCCGAAGGATTTCTCTTGGGAATCTAGAGAGTTCATCGAGCTAACACATCCAGACTTACTTTCTAGTGCTCCATGAGGTGAATTTCGTATTTCAATTTTCTTTTGTGTTGATATGCTCTCATGGTTGTTACCTTATATTTTCTTCTTAAATATTGCGAGGACGCAATTTCTTTAAGGAGGGGAGTCTGTAACAACCCGCATATTTTACGATTAAATATTTAAATATTTTATTTTAATATTTTATCGTTGGTCGAATTTTAGTTCGAAAAGCTACTTTTTGCAAACAGTCGAATTAGGACTTGAGACCACCCTCATTGAGTTCAAAATGTCGTTTGCAACCATTTTGAGTATAAGCTTTGATATGTTTTGAGTAGGTTGATTTTTGCTACTTTTCCACTTTGGGCTTTGGGTTTGGTTTAGCCCATTAACCTAAGCTATTAACTCTAGCTCAACCCCTTTCGCTTCATAACTTGACTTTCATTTCCTAACACTCAAGCTTCATCAAAAATGGAGGAAGGAATGGGAAATTAAAACTCCAAACTCAAGTTCATTTACAAATCCAACATCCAACTCCAAATTCAAAGAGAAGCCATTGATTCTTCCTTGCTTTCAAGCTTCTTCTTCATAAATTTTGTGTAAAGGTGAGATTTTTATCTCACATCTTTTTCTATAACTATCTTTGATTGTTGGGTACGAATTCCTAACACTTTTACGTATGCATTTGCCATTGATTTGGATTGAATTGGTGAAAATCCCAATTTTTAGTGTTTTGGGTTCATATCTTTAAAAATCCAATCTTTGATGTTTGAACACGTTTTTGGTGATGCATCGAGGAGCTAATATGACCGGGTAGCCTATGGGCATAATCCCCTACCGTCCGTGCTCGATCGGTTTCAAATTGAGCGAGTTTTGAGCTCCAAACCCTTAAGTCGCTCAGCCTGCACAATGGTGATTCTCGGCCTGCAGTTAGCTCGCACGCAGTTAGGTCGCGTGCAGTTAGGTCATTCGTTCCTTTGGTTGCACGCTATAGGTCGCTCGGCCTTCCTTACCCCTAGGCCGTTCGGTCTGCACCGTATAAGTCCCTCGACCTGTAGCTAGCTCGCATGCTCCTTAGGTCGCGACAAGTTAGGTCGTTCCCCCTTAGGTCGCTCGGCCATGATATGCCGTTAGTGCCTTAGGTCGCTCGACCTTTCTCATACGCCTTAGGTCATTAGGTCGCAACCCCCTTAGGTCGCGTGGCCTTGTTTACTTCTAAGTCGTTTCGTGTTAGGTCGCCCATCTCCTTAAGTTGTTAAGTCGCTCGGCCCCCTTATCCCTTAGGTCGCTGACCTCCTTAGGCCGCTCGGCATGTGCATTGGTTAGGTCGCGCCACACTTTTGGGTCGTACCTTGTTAGGTCGCTCAGCTGCTAGGTCGCAGCACTTCCCTAAGCCGCTTCTACATTAGGCTGCTCCTCTGTTAGGTCGCACCGTCTTGAGTCGCTAGGCTATTTCCATTTTGATGAATTTGAAATCGAATTCTTTGGATTTTATTCACGTCTTTGAATGTGAAATTTTGTGATTTATGGTTTCCACAATCATTTTTGTGCTTTGTCACTTTACTTCACTCGTAAAGGAAATCTAATTAAATGACTTAGTAAATCAAATGGTATGAAACGCTTTCATTTACTTCGTCGGTTAATTCTTGGACTTGTTCGATTGAATCTCTTGTGACAATTTTCGAGTGAAGATCTACAATTTGTTCGTAAATATTTAGGTTAAGCTAGTGGTTATGGGACTTGAAGCTAAGCTTATATATTTGCTAGCTTATTGTAATTGACACTTCTTGATGATCGTTGATGATCATTTTTGTGATTTAGACTAGCGAATGTGCGATGTCTCTTTGTCTACGAGGGAGACTAAACCCCGTTTCTATGGAACTTCGGCTCAAATTGGTGGGGTAGCGACGCATGGTCTTTGGGCCGTTTTGTGGAGCTTCGGCTCAAAATTAATGGTTAGCTACCATGGAATAGCGTTCCATTTTGTGATACACATGTTGATGAGTTTTCATGCTCCCGTTTTGTGACAGGCCTCCCCCTTTTTGTGGTTTCTGGATTTCCATTGTTGATTTCTAGAATTTTGTGTTTCACCAATTTTCGTGATTTACATTGATAAGTTTTATCAATATTTGTGCATTGGTGAATTTGTGTGTCATTAACTTTTGTGGTTGACATTGATATTATTGTCAATATTTATAGTTTGGTGATTTGGTAAATAAGGAGTATGACATCCCTTTTGATCTTTGAGAAGATTCTCGTGATATTGATTAATCCCTTGTTGATTTTTCAATTGCATACTTATCACGGTATGGCTTTATGGTTATTATATATCTATGTCATATCTCTTATTCTATATCATTTTATCTGATATTTATAGCTAGACTGATCCGTTTATTATTTTCTTATTAAATAATACGCGGGTCAGACCGAGATGTTGTAGGTGCTTCTGCTTGACTTCACATCTGGGATTATCACCCTGACTTTTGGCTAACTACTTAGATTAGTAGTTTTTGTTGTATACATTTGAGATATAGACTCGTATGTATCCATATTCTTTTGTCTACACTTGTAGCTATTCTTTTGTGATATTGTGGATCTTGTTTGACCACTACTCTGATGTACACTTTCATGTGTTATATATTCGTATCTATTTCCGCCTTTGTGATATGGATGTTTGTGACTAATTTGTGTTACGTTTATTTCTATACTTGTCTCCGAAGAATATATATATATATAGCCACTATGTAGTAGCTTTGAGTTTGTATCGGTATGTCGGATTTGTTGTACTATCTGACATATCGGTGCTCGCACAAGGCAATTACGTGGATGGTCGCTCCTTAACAGCCTTATTCTCCACGCTAGTTAACGGCATTACCCCTTAGTGTCCTTAGCTAGCATGGGTCCAGAGGTGGGGCGTCACACTTATGATGTGTTTTGGTTGCTATGGTTGCTTTGTTTGGATTATTCTATTTTGGTCTTTTTTACCGCGTTGGCTTGTATGTATATACATTCAAACCTAAGAGGACTCCCACAGTTAGGTGTTCTAACTTGTGCTATAAAATTTTATAAATACTGTTTATTTTTCCTCTATAATAGCATTTACCGATTGTGTTTATGGACGTGTTGTTTACTTGCACTTTGATTGCCTATAGATGTATGGATGCATATAGAAATATATATTTGCTAATATTAGGATATTTGCATATATATTGGTTGCAACGCATTTGCATTTATATAGGAAGCCAATGTAGTTACATTTGCACTCATCTCATATCATCATTTGTATATCATATGTATATTTCATCGTGTTTCACTTGTATTATATGTTGGATGCTAGATGGATGATATCTGTTTTGTATGTTTGTATGATGTAAATTGAGTTGCATTATCTGTCTCTTGGAATTTCGGGGACGAAATTCTTTTAATGATGGGAGAATATAACACCTTGTAATTTTATGAAAATAAATGTAACGATCCGCCTTTCTTACTTCGAAATATGAGACGTTGGGTAAAAAGAAAAGAAAAGACAAGAAGATAGAATCATAAAACCTAACAATGTAAGCCAGACATATATAATAGTCAATATAAGATAGTACATTACATCATTCCCAAATGAACATAAGAGTTACACAAACACAACTTTGGTCAGGGAGTTTATAACTGCATGTCCCTCCAAATGCTGACACAAGATATACACATACACGACAAAAAAGTAAAAAAGTTGCTTGATAACGGCGACAACACCTGCTCATTGATCCTCCAAAATACATCCATAGAAACTTGGACTACTTGGCTACTCATACAAATTTGAGTACCTATGATTTTTACAAAAAGAAAATAAAAATCCAGGTTAGAATTGGTCTGGCGTGAGTAAACTCCAAACAGCTTAATATTAAGCTTGTAAAACTCTTCTAAAACAAAAGTATCTTGTAAGACCATGTCGCGCATTAACACGAACGGGTTTTTCCTTACAATAACCAAAACATTTCTATAGAATATTTAATGATATTACAATAATATATAGGGTTTAAAGTAGATTATTAATGTATATGAAATGCTTGAATCTCACATTCCAACATATTTAGGCATAATTAAGTCTGTAAGGCACTTATTAGAAGTTGGGTTCCATCAATGACAAGGCTACTAGGGACCGCCTGTCATAGTACACCTCGTGATAAAATGTACCAAGGGCCTCGTATGGCCATCTTGCATGGCAAGGCCGGCTTAACCCTTACTGGAAAGCACCGAATATATCACCACTTCGGTTGTGATCAATAACCGTACATAGTTCAATAACATACAGAATCTGGGATTATCGATCCAGATCGGGTGGTGACTATATACTAATAGGTGCGACCGACATAGCCTTATGGCATATCCCCTATTTCAGTCATTTCCAGTTGTGAGACTTGAGGCTATGCTTTACCTTTTATTTAGCAATCCCATTTGGAATGCTAACACGACCCTTCAGGCGACAATGCAAGTTAGCATTTGTTCAAACAAGTTGCTCGGGATATGAGCAAATCAAAGGCGGTACTTCCACTATATCAATTTTGGAATCATCCTTAGGATTAGTAGCAAGTAGCCCTTGCAATTCAAAGTCTTCATCTTGAATTCTATCTTTTCGGATGTTACTAATTCGAACTCTTACATGTTGTCAAAGTGGATTTCGGACATCTTACGCTATTAAATCCTGGTCTACTCGAACCAACATTGGATAATTTTAAAAGGGTCAAGTTATTGATAGTGGAAAGTTCCACTATTTTGGGTGTATATAGATTTTGTATGTGAAAAATAAGACATCCTATACTTATGCCTACTTTCCAATTTCAAGCAGTTTTATCCCTTGATTGTAATGAAGTCGGACAATCTAGAAAAATAACCTTGAATCGATGTACATTCTTACTTCTTAGCATAGAGAAAAGTTTACATACCTTTGAATTTGGTGTTAAGTATATGATGAAGTATCATCCATATACTTAATTTATCATGACCCATCGAAATCAACTCTCTTAGATTTATCACATTTTGGACATGTCAACTTCTCTAACCCTCGCCTAGAAACAAGTTCTAGGTCTCACGGAAAGAGGAAAGTGTTATTTGTCGGTTTTTAGTGCTAAATACATGATGAATAACGATCAATAAAACAAGTCAACATTTTAGAATAACTTATTCATATTTGTTCATCAACTTAATGGCACGGACAAGGAGAATCTCTTATGTATAAACCATTGTTTGTAAAAGAAAGCTGCTTTTCAAGTAAAGAAATCCTTGGAAATAAAACTAATTAGAAATTAAAAACCTTTATTTAATTAATTAAAAATAATTTTTAACCTTTATTTAATAAAAATTAAATCTTAACATTATTAATAATTAATTAATAATTAACCATGCGTGATAAATAGTTAATTAATTAAATCTCACTCAATTAATAATTTATTTAAATAATTAAAACTTACTTAAATAAAATTAGTTAAATAATTAAACTTGTCTTAATTAATGATTAGTTGACCCTTAGTTAATTAATTGTTTATATTTATTTTGTTAATTAATACTAAAGGAATAATTTCCTTTACTTAATTGATTAACAAAACAATCATTAACTCTTAAATTAAAATAAATTACTTAAATAATAATTGAAATTATTTTATACTTATAATATAATTTTAATCACTCTTCAACAACATCTAAGTGAAAATCCCATTTTAGTTTACACGAAAATCTTTGTTTTGCAAACTACATGTACAATGACTATCGCTATGGATGCCATAACCATAAAGTATTTTTTATGTAGCAAATATCCTTTAACCTTCCCTTTTTTATTTTTAGTTACTTTACAAACATTGTATAAGAGTTTGCAAATTTAAAAATAAAGTTAGAAACTTTATAAAACCTTTTTAGAAAACAAACAAAGTAAAATCATTTAAATCCAAGGGATTTTCTATGACGCACATAAAGCAATTTCAAGTGCAAACTTCAATTTTAGCATTAAATAACTATCACATAAGCTCATATACTTAAACACATGCCAATCATCATACACAAAGTAAAAATCATTACTTTCCATCATCACTTAACATCCAATTATTTTTCCTAGTTCATAACCAAACAATATATATAATCTACCTTATATAAAGCAACAAACACAAAATATTTTCACCCAAGATCAACTCAATTATTAACAATAACATAAATTTTAAACTTGCTTAAAAATGTGAGCTTGCTCACCAAAAGCTCACGAAACAAACCGAACTTCTACTACACTTTGAATTTAACCATATCTTGGATTCTTTTGAGGAAAATTTGAATTTTGGACATTGGCAAGTGTGTTTTGGGTTCAATCTAAAAGAGGGTGGGCTCGGACTATGGCTGTATAGGGTGTTTAGGGCTTGTTTTGAGAAGGAAGGAGGTGTAGAAAGAAGATAAGGGTTTTGAACAAGTTTTTTTAAGAATTAAAAGTGGAAAAAGGAATGATTTTTAAACTTTTGAAATACCATGGAAGCAATTAAAGAGTTTTCAAAGCTTAGAAAAGGAAAATGGAGTTTTGCAAAGTAAGAAGTGAATGAAATGGGAAAGAAAATATTAGGAAATTATTTTTACATAAAGTGAAATAAACACATTACTAAAATATCCTTTTAGTACATGCCCTCCATTCATTTTGGGACGCATCATCACACTCCACCTCTTCCTCTTCTTTCATACACAAGCACCAGGACCCCACTTTTGTCCAATATAGTTTCCAGTCCTTTGTACTTTAATGTGTTGAAAAGTTGGATTACCTTCTTATTTTTCTTTTATTTAAATTTTGGACAAAAGTCACATCTCATTTTCATTTCACTTATGTAAATAGATATTTACCATATTATTACTTTAACCATGAATATGTTTTAGTTTTTGTGCATCCATATGTATACTAAAGTGTTTACAATATTCCTGACAACTTTTAAACAAAAAAATTTGGAAATTTGGAAAACAATTTTCGGTTATATTTCTATTTTTCTCCAAACTTATTATTTTGTAAACAAATTCTAAAAATCGCTTCTCCATAACTAGTTATTACTTAAAAGATTTTTTATTTTAATTATTAAATCCACTAATTTAATAATTAAAATTATATTAAATATCCGTATTCAAAGTAGTTAAATTATGGGTCGTTGCATTCTTCATCCTTAAAAGAATTTCATCCTGAAATTAGCACAAAAGCAGATAACTCATGCCAACCCAAAAGGCCATATATTACATGAGGTGAAAAACTAACAAAAGGTATGTACTACAAAACTATATCACAAGTAGTGCATACACAATCCATACAATCAAGGAAACATCTATCCTAGCATCAATTCAGGATAGGCTTCCCTTATACTATCCTCGTTCTCCCAAGTACAATCTTTGAGATCTTCACTCCACTAAATCTTAACCAATCTCCTATCTTATTATGCAGTCTCTTCTATTCCCAATCCATAATACAAGATGGATGTCTAATTACCGTCAAGTTACGTTCTACCTCCAAATCCACTTGCACCGATGTTACCATAATCAACGATGGGTCATGCACCTACTTGCTTAGATGTGACACATGGACAACATTATGGACCCTCGACAACCTCTCAGGCAGCTCAACTCTATAAGGAAGTGGCCCAATCCTCTCATGAATTCAAAATGGTCCAACATACCTCGGTGCCAACTTCCCAGCTTTCCCAAAATGAGAAACTCCTCTAATTGGAAATATCTTTACAAACATGAATATTCAACAAAAAATTCTAAATCCCTTCGCCTCCAATCTACATAACACTTTTATCGAAATTGAGCTTCCTTCATTCTTCTCTTGATCATAGCAACCTTTTCCATAGCCTCCCGAATCTTATCAGGTCCCAACACTAGTCGATACTCGGTCTCTACCTAACATGTTGGCAATTTGCACGGCCGTCCTTAAGAGCTTCATAGGGATCCATGCCAATGCTGGCTTGATAATTGTTGTCGTAGGAGAATTCCACCAAGTGCTGATGATCTTCCTACTATCCTTCAAAGTCCGATATGCATGCTCTCAATAGATCCTCCAAGATTCGGTTCATCCTCTTAATTTGACCATCGGTTTAAGGATGGTAGGAAGTGCACAGACTTAGCTTTGTCCCGTAACCTACTTGAAACACCTCACAAAATTGGCAGGTAGATGGGATCATGATCACTCACAATACTAACCGAAACTCAATGCAGTCGAACGATCTCTCTCAGATAAATCTCTACTAATGGTGTTGCAGTCTTTGTCTGCTTAAATAAAATAAAATGAGTACTCTCAGTTAGCCGATCCACAATCAATGACCCACAGACATTTATCCCATTTCCTTGATCGAGGAAATCCATCAATAAAATTCATTGTTCCCACTTAGAATTTGGGATCTCTAAGGGTTGAATAGCCTAGCAATTCTTTGGTGGTCGCTCTTGATTTGCTGACAATTCGCCCGCTCATTTAGATGAGGATATCCCTATTTAATTTGGGCCTACAAAGTACTCACTTCTTATCCTTGTACATCTTACTGACCCCAGGGTAGATACTCTACTTTGATTTGTGGATAACCGTTAAAACTTCCAATTTAAGTCCATCAACATCCAGAACTACAACCTTCCATTCACCCCAGAGCATCATGGCTATCAATCTTAAAATCCAAACTTCGACCCTCTTCAATTCCTTAAATAAATTCAGCGAGAAGATTATCTTCCCTTTATTTACTTGTAACCCTTTCCTGAAAAGTCGAAGTAACTTCTAAGAGAGCCAACGCTGCATTCCTGGCCAGAGCATCTTCAACTACATTTGCTTTTCCGGGCATATAGAGTATATCTAACCTCCTCCAGGGCCTCAAGTTTAGACCCTCTTAATTGAAAAGATACTTCAGGGACTTGTGATTCGTGAAGAACTCGAACTTCTCACCAAACAATATCTCCACATCTTCAAAGAAAACATGTAAGGTAACAATTCCAAGTGGTGCGTTGCATAATTCTTCTCATGGGGCTTCAGCTTCCTGCTAGCATACTCAATAACCTTCCCGTCCTGCATCAAAACTACACCCAACCTTACTCCATAAGCATCGGTATACACCATTAGTCCACCACTTCCATATGGAATGGCTAAAATTGGAGCATTGGTCAACCTTTTCTTCAACTCAACAAAGGATTCCTCACACTTCAAGGTCTAAACAAACTGCACATTCTTCTTTGTCAGCTTAGTCAAATGTGAGAGATCTTAGAGTAATCCTAAATGTATCTCCTATAAAATCCATACAGGCTTATGAAATTTCAAACTTCGGTAGGGGTCTGTGGTGTCTTTAATTCTTTCACTGTCGCAATCTTTGTGGGATCAACTGAGATACCATCTTCTGACACAATATGTCCTTGGTACCTTACTTCTGACTGCCAAAAGTGACACATAGAAATTTTTTCCTTCGAAACGTTTTTTCTTTAACATTTTTAACACCACTTTTAATGGTGTTGGTTTCCTTAGTCTTAGAATAAATAAGGGTATCATCTATGAAGACCAACACCAACTTGTTTAGAACATCCCTTAAAACAGGATTCATAAGATCTACAAAATTGCAGGGTGCATTGTTTAGCCCAAAAGGCATAACCAATTACTCAAAGAAAAAGTCTATTCCTATGAACGCAGTTAAGGGAATACCATCTTCTGCTACTCTCAACTGGTGAAATTCGGTAGTTAGGTCCAACTAGGAGTATACTCTAGCTCCATGAAGTTGGTTGAAAAGGTCATCTATGTAGAGTAAGGGATACTTGTTCCGAATCGTCAGCTTATTCAAATCCCAATAATCCACACACATTTGACTTCAGGACAGAAACAATAGCCGCTCCCAAAAAAACGACTCGATCTTATTGGTCCTCTTCATAACAAATCATTGGTTTGATCTATTAGCTCCTCCTCTCTTTCATTTCCATTTTATGCATGGTTTGAACAACAGGTTTTGCACTGGGAATTAAGTCAATAGGGAACTCAATCTCCCGATATGGAGGTAGATGATTAACCTCTTCGAAGACATCAGGAAAATTCTTAACAATTTTTATCGACCTTAACTCTTCTTAGGACAATTCTAATGCATACAAGAAACTACTCATACATTTGTTTGGATCATCACAGCATACTTTAAAATGATTCCCTCTCTTATTTTGAAATACCATCAACCTTTTAACACAATCCAGAACAGCTTTATTTTCTGACAGCCAATCTATACCATATATAACATCAAACCCCTTAAAATCTATAATGAACAGGTCATAAGGAAAAATGTGGATGAGGTGAGAAATCACCGTATCCTTATAAACCATGCATAGATTGGTTACTCATCCTATAAGGTTCGACACACAAATAGGATATTCTACAAATTTTGGGGAAAATGGCAATTATTCTACTACTTTTAAAGAAATGAAACTATGGGAAGACCTGGTACCAAACAATACTCTAATAAAAGTTCCATTAATAATTAAAGTACCTTCAAAAATCCCCTTTCCCTTCACATCCACCAAAATCGATTGCTCAACCTTGATAGCATATACATTAACCTATTGTCCCTTCTTCATAAGTAGGCATCCTTTACCACATGCCTTGGCTACTGACAATGTAGCAAAGCGTCTTTTGAAGCTTAGGAGAGATGGGTCCTCCTTACTGCTTCGAAGCTTCAGAATTCTTACAATGCCTGGCCAGATGGCCCTTCTACTTGCACGGATAGCATTCAACATTCTAGAACTTGTTTCCTTGGTCTCCTTCCGACTTCCCTTTTCCATGCTTCTTTTGGTTTAGGTTAAACTTTCTCTTATTTGGATTACTACTATTTCCACCTGGTGCTGCTGCTAGCTTTTTTTGCTCAAGAACTTCGTTCCATAAAGCCATATCTACTAAATCCACGAAAGAAATCTTAAGATGGATTGTCATCTTTTCCTGGAAACCTTCTCTCATTCCCATTACAAACATCTCAATCTTCTTTAGAGGCTTATTGATAAACTCAGGTCCAAAATGAGATAGCTCATTAAACTTCATCTCATACTCAGCCGTCGAAAGGTCTCCTTGCTTAAGGTCTAAGAAATTTCTATACATCCAAGTCTTTCTAGCTATGGCATGAATTGATCCTTAAACACTTCTTGAAATCTAGCCCACGTGAAATCATCCTTCGAAATATTAGATGTAAAGAGTCCTACCAAGCTACCTCTCCCTTCGCAACTGCCAAGATTGTAGGAATCACTAATGTTCATCCAAAAAATCAAGACCCTTGAAAATCTTCTCACAAGATCGAAGCTAAGCTTGAAATTTGATAATGGAATATGTTCCCTTAAATGACTTTCCTCCAAGATTTATATAATCATTGCACATAGTTGTAAAATTTACCCGAGCTACGCTAGTGTTGCCTTTTTAATAGTTCCAACACTTCCAACATTTGGAGTTCGATCATTGATGGTCGTGCTGCAAGCTTACCTACCTCGTATGTTCCTATTATTCATTCTTACTACCAGGATATGGTAAGATAACTCTTAGAATACTTAAGCAAGATAAATCTTAAGGAAAAGTTTACAAATCAAACATATCAAAGTTGATCTATCTACTTGAATATATATATATATATATATATATATATATATATATATGAATAAAAATTACAAATAAACACTTTAAAAACACCTCATTCTAGTGTATTACTAACCCTATCTTTAATGAGTTGACCTCAACCAAACTTAGTTATTGGTTTACCCCAAGTTCTAATACCACATGTAATGATCCTCTTTTCTTACTCTGAAAGACCATCCATTAGGGTAAAAAGAAAAGACAAGAAGAAAGAATCATATAATCTAACAATGTAAAGTAATCACATATAATAGTCAACATAAAGTAGTACATTACATCACTCCCAAATGAACATCAGAGTTATGCAAATAGAACTTCAGCCATGGACAGTTATAACTACTTGTCCACATAAATGTTGACATAAAATATACACATACATAATGGAAAAATAAAATAAGCAATTAGATAACAGTGAAACCACATGTTCCATGCTCCTCCAAAATGTATCAGTAGAAACTGGAATACTCGGCTACTCATACAAATTTGAGTATCTAATGGTTTTAGAGAAAGAAAAATAAAACTTTAGGTCATACATGGTTCCGACGTAAGTAAACTCCAAACAACTGAATTATTAAGCTTGTGGAACGCTTTTAAAACAAAGGTATCTCGTAAGATCATGCCGCACATAAACATGGATGAGTTTTTACCTTGCGATAACAAAAGAATTTCTGTAGAATATCCATTGATATTATAATAATGTCTAGGGTTTAAAGTAAATTATAAATATAGCTAAAATTCTTGCATCTATTCCAACATATTTGGGCACAATTAAGTCTGTAAGGCACTTTTGGAAGTTGGGTTCCATCAATGACAAGGTTATTTGGTACCACCTGTCACATTACACCTTTAGATAAAATTTACCGATGGCCTCGCATGGACCCCTTATATAGCAAGACTAGCCTACCCCTTACTGAATAGTACCAAATATATCACCACCCTGGTTGTGATTAATAACCGTATTTGAGTCATTAGAATGCATAATCTAAGAATATCAATCTAGATCGGGTAGTGGCTACACCCTAATGGTTGTGACCCACATAGCCGTATGGCATATCCCACGTTTTCATCATTCCCAATTGTGAGGCTTGAGGCTATGCTTTACCTTTTCTTTAGCAATCCCACTTGGAATGCTAATAATGCCCTCCCCATGATAATGCAATGCTAACATTCGTCCATGCAAGTTGTTAAGGATATGAACAAACCAAAGGCACTACTTCTACTACATCCTTTTGGAATCACCCTCAGGATTAGGAGTAAGTAGCCCTTGCACTATAAATCTTCATCTTGAATTCTAACATTTAAGATATTACCAATTCGAATGCTTAGGTCGTTCAAAGTTTCAGATATCGCACGCTATCCGATCTTGGTTTTTTTGAACAACATTCGATAATTTTAAAAGGGTCAAGTTATCAATAGTGGATAATTCCACTATCATGTGTATGCATAGATGTTACATATGAAAAATATGACATCCTATACTTGTCCCCACTTTTCGATTTCAAATAGTATTCTCCCTTGATTAACAATGAAGTCGGGAAAGTTAGAAAACTAACCTTAACTCGACGTACATTTTATCTTCTTGAGGTAGAGACGGGTTTCCATAACTCAAAATTTGCTGGTAAGTATACAATGAAGTATCATCCAAAAAATTAATTTGTCATGGTCTATTTATCGAAATTAACTCTTTTATGTTAAACATGTTTTCGACATTTCGACTTCTCTATCCCTCACCTATAAACAAGTTCTAGATTTCACATATAGAGGAAAGTTTTACTCATCATTTTTTTATGTAAAATAAAAGACGAATTACATTCAATAAAACATGTTAACATTTTATAATAACTTATTCATATTTTTATGCCAACTTAATGGCATAGATAAAAAGAATCCTTTGTATTTAAACCATTCTTTATAACAGAAAGCTGCGTTTTAGAAAAACATATCCTTTGAAAATACAGTGTTTAGAAATTAAACACCTTTGTTTAATTAGTTAAAAATAAGTTTTCAATATTTATTTAATAATAATTAAATCTTAACGTAATAAATAATTAATATATAATTAATTAATAAGTAACCTCGCTGATTAATAGTTAATTAATGTATTAAACCTCACTCGATTAATAATTTATTTAAATAATTAAAACTTACTTAAATAATTAACCTTATCTCAGTTATTATTAAAATTAACCCTTAGTTAATTAACTAATTATATTTATCTTATTAATTAATACTTAAGGACTATTTTCCTTTACTTAATTAACTAATCAAATAATCATTAACTCTCAAATTAAAATAAATTACTTAAATAATAGTTAAAACTTTTTAATACTTATAATATATTTTTAATCACTTTTCAAAAATATCTAAGTGAAAATCCCATTTTAGTTCATATGAAAATCTCCATTTTGCGAACTGCATCCATCGCGACTACCGCTATGGATGCATAACCATAAAAGTAGTTTTTTTATAACAAATATCCTTTAACCCTTCCCTTTTGCATTTTGAATTACTTTATAAACATTGTATATGAGTTTGGAAATTTAAAAATAAAGTTAGAAACTTTATAAAACCTTTTTAGAAAACAAACTAAATAAAATCATTTAAATCCAAGGGGTTTCTATGTCACACATAAAGCAATTTCAAGTGCTAACTTCCGTTTTTGCATACAATAATTATCACATAGGCTCAAACACTTATACACATGCCAAACATCATGCAAAAAGTAAAAATCATTACTTTCCATCATCACTTAACATCCAAATTATATTTCCAAGTTTACAACCAGACAATAAATATAATCTACCATATACAAAGAACTAAACACAATATATTTTCACCCAAGATAAACACAATTATTAGCAATAATATAAATTTTAAACCTACTTAAAAATGTAAGCTTTACTCACCAAAAGCTCACAAAACAAACCAAACTTTACTATGCTTTGAATTTGACCTAGATCTTCGATTGTTATACGTAAAAATTGAATTTTGGACCTTGGGTATCGTATTTTGGGTTCGACCTAGAGGAGGGTTGGCTCAGCCTATAGGTTTAGAGGGTGTTTAGGGCTTGCTTTGGAAAGGAAGGAGGTGTAGAAAGAAGAATAAGGGTTATAAATAAGTTTTTTTAGAACTAAAAGTGGAAAAAGGAATGATTTTTGAACTTTTGAAAAACAATGAAATCATAAAAGATATTTCAAAGCATAGGTAAGGAAGATGGAGCATTTTGAAAAGTACGAAACTGTGACATCCCGGAATTTTGACCCTACTATTATACTAAGTTTTTAATCTAATTTAAATAAAATATAAGATTTTCATTTTATAAATAAATAAGAATTTGGATATTATTAGTCGTATATGGTTCATAAGTGAATATAACTTCAAATATAAAATAGATTCTTTCAGCAATATTCAGAAATAAATCTGTGTTATTCAATTAAATTAAAATTGATGTATTAATGACATTTAATATCAGATATATGAATGCAGATAATAATAAGAACAAGTTCAATAACACAATTCTTTTCATATTAAATATAAATACATTAATACACATATAAGTTACAAATCAAATATTTGTAATATTTAACTTTAATGAAAAATAAGATTAATCTGTGTTTCTTATAACAGTTTTAATAATTAAATTAAATATAAGCTTATATAAGTAGCATAAGTATAACATAATTATATGTTAACATAAGTTCGAAGACAAACATATAATTTGTCAAAACCAATGTATAGTTTGTGTTTAAAGTATAAGATAATACAATAAAGAGCAAAATCCATTGTACATTTATACACCAGACACTAAAACAAGGTCTGCAAATATCTTTACAAAATAAAATACATTAGTATAAATTAACCTGCAAGCTAATTCTTATGCATCAGAAAACAAATATGCAAATATCTTTATATATATTGTAAGTGCCAGTAAACATTTTTGTGTATATCTTAACATAAGTATGTTCAAACAAAAGAAAACTGCAAGTATATTTGTACTTAATATATGTGTCAGCCACCACTAATTAGTGTATGCTAATTCAAATACATAAATATTAATTAGCCACCTTAAATCTGAAACAAAATATCTCCAGCCGAAATATTCCTATCATTTTCAGGTCTTAGTACAATTGCAGATAAAACAAATAGTATATTATGTTAAAGCTTATGCAAGAAGGCAGCTTGTTCAAGCTATAAATAAATGTATTCATCATCTCTTATTTCATTAAGTTCAGTCACTAACTTATGAAAACAAACCTGAGATAAGAAGGAAAATAAACAAAACTACATATTTTAAAATTCTAATACAAATTCAAGCAAAAGGAAAAGTTATAGAAAACTCAAGGCTTCAGCTGCAGTCTACTAAATAGCCTCTGTTTTCAAGTTTCTACAGTTTTGGTGAGTAAACATGTTTTTCAATTTAACTTTTAATTTGTATTTTTATGAAATATTGTTATGATATAAGTTTCTGGAATGTTTGGCATAGTTTTATTTGTTCTGCGTCTTGATATTCCTACAGGTTTTAAATTTCTGTTGAGTCAAAGGAAGTAAAGAATAATTCATACTTTTATATAAAGTCGTCTTATTTAATTAGTAATTTAACTAAGTAAAAGTTGTTAAAGCTTCAGATTAATGTTTGAAGTTGATTTTAAGAAAGCTGTATAATTTAAGCACTGGAACTTAAACATACAGTAAAAAAATAAATAATGATCAAAAATTCGAATAGCATAAATTGTAAATTCAAATTTATATCTTGAAATAACATACTATGTTAGGATTTTTAAGACCCAAATTATAATTTTTAATGAACAAGTCTGAGAGCAGTTTGATAATAAACCATTTATGCTTTTCTATGAATTTCTGAAGATTCTTCCAATAAATATTGATGAAATTTGACATGAAGTTCATGCAGTGATTCTGGATCATTAGAAAAATGCTAAAAAAATTTATGAATGTAAGATTTTTGAGGATTAATCTAAAGTAGGGTTTTTGTATTCTGTAACTTTGGGTTCGGTTTTGTTGACGAACGAAATACCATGGCGCAACCGAGTGTTATGAGACTTTTAGAGGAGCCAGGAGGTGATGTCGGCAAGCCATGGCCGAAGTTTTGACATCTCTGGTGGTCGCGATCACAATCGCGAGGCGTTTTTTTAATTTGGGTTTGTGTTACAGTTCGACTTTTAGGTCGAATTTTGATTTCGTAACTTTGGGGTTGAACTGGGTTTTGTATTCGAGTGAGGGGAGGATTTGCGACTTGTTGGTGGCGTCGCGAGGTGGTAGCGCGGTGATGGACCACCGTGCACATGCACGTCGTTGGGAAGGTGTCGCGGTGTGTGTCGACGCGAGTAGAAGCTCGAGTTTGAAGGCTTGCTGCTTCGAGTTAGTTACTGGGTCGAGTGTTTATTTGCGCGTGGGTTTATATGTTTTAACAGAAATAAAACTTAAGCTTTAAAAAAAAAGAATCAGGGAAGAAGGGGAGAGACAAGGGAGTTTTAACGCGAGAAGTTGCTGGGTGGATTCGAGTCCTACCCGAGGCGAGCACGGTGTTGACTTCGGTTTTATGATTGCAGAAGTTTACTAGCTGTAATTTGGAAATAGTAGTAATTAAGTTGAGTATAAACTTTGTTATCAAGAATTAAACAATTTGTTCAAGCTCTGATGATCTTTGAAGCTTTGCTGAAACAAGTTGCGTAATAATTTTAAAATGGAAAGTTAATTATGAATGTAATAAAAACTTATAATGGTAATTTCATAAGTAGTTTAAAACTTAATTGGATTTGTAATTAAAGAATTTAATGGTAATCCTGTATAAAATCATTTGTAATCAAGATCTTAGTTAATCATTTGAAGTTGGTTAATTAACAAATCATAGATAACTGATTAAATAAATAATTAATGGTGGAACGATTAAGTTAATTATTAATTAATGATTAATTAAGAAATTGATAATAATTAATTGTGTAATTAAGTTTTATAAATCAATAATTAAGGTTATTGATTAGTAATTAAGAATTAATTCATTAATTAAGGAATAATTAATAAGTAATTAATAAATTGAAATAAGTTAATTAATTGTAATTGATTAAGCATGAATAAAATATAATTTGTGTTTAAGTATGCATTTAAGTTTTAAACAAATCAAACTTGTTGATATGAATCGATGATTCTATTTGATTGCATCTGATGTTTATTTCTATTCTATGATATTCTGTATACATCTGTGATGATTGTGTATGATTTATCCGTGTTAAATTGCTATATGAATTATCTGATGTTATTTATCTGTGCTAAATTTCTATATGAATTCAATTGTTAAATTTAAACCGTTAAGTTAATTAGACAACTTGGACTTTAAAATGGCGTTTGGATTTCGATGAGACCGGGATCGGGTATCCAATTGATATTCCGAAAACCACATCGATCCAAATTAAACGTAGGTCGTGTAATCTCAAGTGAAGATCGAGATGGTGTTGTCAGAATGCAAGGGTTATCGTCGTTAACTCTGAGGGTGATTCCAAAACGAGTGTAACGAGATAATGCCTTCGGTTTCGTTCGAACCCGGAACGAACTTGTATGGATTGAATGCTTTCAGCACATTGTCAGGCGGACGATGAGCATTCTAAGTGATATGTTCTCTAAAGGTAATCGCAGCCTCAAGCCTCATCAACCGGGAATGGCTAAAACAGGGGAGGTGCAGCAAGGTTAGGTGGGTCATGCCCAAGCAGGACGAGATATACCCCTGTCTAGATGTCCCTTTTTATTCGGTTGTGTGGGCGGTTGGATGTACACCAACTGCGGGGTTATCTTCTTCGGGACTGTTCAGTAAAGAATGGTTCCGGCCTTGTGTTGCAGGGGAGTTAGGGTGGCTCCTCGGTACTGTGATCTAGACCACGTACTGTGACGGGCGGTACCCCAGTAGCCCTGCCATTGTATGGGATCCAATTTCCAATAAGCGCCGTACGTTTTGATTGTGCCCAACTATGTTGAAATGTGAGATGTAAGCATTTTAGCTATTTCTGTATTTTACTTGAAAACCCTAGACACTATTATAATATCACTGGATTTCCTATGAATTGATTTGGTTAGCGTAAGGTAAAAACTTACCCGTATTTATTTGTGGGGAGTCTTACGTGATACCTTTCTTTTAAATGATTTTCAAAGTTCAACAACTTTAACCCGTTTACTCATACCAGACCCGTGTCTGACCCGGAGTTTATTTTGTTTTTTTCATAAACTTTCGGGTACCCAAATTTTTACGGGTATCCAAGGGATTCAGGTTAGCTTTGACGACTTATGGAGGAGCAATGGAGCAGGAGGCTTCAGCTATGTAGACATATATATATATATCTATATAGTTCCGCTGTGTTAGTTAGTTTATGATATTTGAGATGTATGTCCTGACAGATATGTATATGATAGTCATGTTGTATGATACTGTTTTAACTCTGATGTATATAACTATGTAATATTTATGTCGAGGTATTATATTTTATTCCATTCCGCTGTGAGATTCTGATGTTGTTATTCTTTCTTTCTTTTCTATTTCTATCCCTTTCTTTCTTATTGATGACACGTCTTTCTGGGCGTAGAAAGCCGGGCCGTCACAGCTGGTATCAAAGCGCTAGGTTGAGTGAATACCTAGGCTCTTGAGTGATTTCTTTCCTGAGAGAGCGTATTTGTAATTTTGATATATATATATATATATATATATATGTATGTATGTATTTATTTATTTATTTCTACCTATTTATTTGGTTTCCTGTTCGGGTATTCTAATATAAGTTATAAGGTAGATAGGGTAGTGGTGTGTGAGACACGACTACCGATGGTTGGAGTTTTGAATATTTGTAGTTGGAGTGTATCTGTCGAGACTGTAGACCTATTACCGTCTAGAGTGAGATTTTGATGAAGTGAGGATTTTATTGTTGGAATGTGATTTTGGATGAGCTTGAGATTGGATCTATCGGATGGACATGACCAAATTATGATATCTTGATATCTCAAGGAGTTGTAGCTGAGTGATGAGACACAGTGAGTTTGGATGTCTCCGAAGATGTTTCTTTGGAACAAGTTAAGGAAGTATGTCCATTTCGGAATTGTGACCAAGTTCAGTAGGGTATTTTTGATTGATTGAGGCCCGAGTTTCTCGAAGGGCTTTGAATAGAAGTCTTTGGACATTGAGGATTAGCCCTATAGCTGGAAGTGTTCTGTGTGCTGTTGAGAAGGGTGTTGATTAGCATTTTTCTTGAGGTGATTTCAGAAGTAGCAGAGTGGATTCATTTCTTCGATGGATTGACCTGAACAGTATATGGCTGTTCTGGATTGTGAAGAGAGAACAAAGTTATTTGGGAAGAATTGCCAGAGTGTTGTGCGATAATTCTGGAATTCATTTGTGTAATCTTTTGCAAGGAGTTGAGACTTCTCATGAGAAAGTTGAGGAAACTGAAGTGGTTCGAGATTTTCCTGATGTGTTTGAAGAAGTTAAGTGTCTACCGCCACATCGAGAGATTGAGTTTCGTATTGATTTGATTCCAGGAGTTGTGCCGGTGATTTAGTCCAGTAGGAGAATGCCTCCTAGGGAGAGAGAGAAGAGTTGATGAAGCAGACGCAAGATCTTTTAGGGAAGGGTTTGAATAGACCCAGTTTTTCTTGTTGGGGCTCTACTGCTGTGTTTGCCACCAAATCGGATGGTTCGCTAAGGTTCTGTGTAGAATAAGTTATGCTGGTATTCATTAATAATATCTTGGTTTACTCCTAATTGGAAGAAGAACACAGGCATCATTTAAGAATTGATTTGGAAACTCTGAGGAAGCATGTGTTGAAGGCAAAGTTCTCAAAGTGCCATTTCTAGAAATCAGAAGTTAAATTTTTGGGGCACAGTATTTTGGGTGAAGGTATCTCTGTAGACTAGGTGAAGGGAGAATCTATTCTAGAATGGAAGCAACCGATGGAAATTTATAATTTTCTGGGTTTAGCTGGCTAGTACAAAAAATTCATTAAGGATTATTCCAAAATTTCTTCGCATCTGACCAAACTAACAAGGAAAGGAACCAAATTCAAATGGACACCTCAGTGTGAAGAAGCTTTTCAGGAATTGAAGACAAAGCTAACCAGTGCACCAATACTTGCTATTCCGGATGGGAAGAGAAAATTTGAAGTATATACGGATGCATGTTTAATTGGATTGGGTGCAGTGTTGATGCAGAACGACAGAGTTATTGTGTATGCTTGTCGGCAATTGAAGGCTCATGAGAAGAACTATGCTACGCATGATTTAGAACTGTTGGCTATTGTTTTTGCTGTGAAGATCTGGAGACATTATCTTTTAGGAGAAAAGTATGAGTTATTCACGGATCACAAACCGTTGAAATATATTTTCTCTCAAAAAAATCTTAATTTGAGACAGCAGAGATGGGTCGAATTTTTGGCATCTTATGATCTGGATATTTTGTATACTCTGGGGAAAGCAAATGTCCGGGCTGATGCTCTTAGTAGAAATGTAGTCTTATCTCTTTTGGAAGTCGTTCCATCTCTCTAAGAAAAGATCATTAGTAAGCAAATGGAAGATAAATCTTTTGAGGAAATAATTCTTGGAACTAAAGACGATCGGTATTTGGATTTCGAGGTATTTTAAGGATTAATAGTCGTTTGTGTGTGCCTAATATTGATGGACTGAGGCAAGAAGTTTTAGTTGAGTATCATCGCTCCAAATTGAATATTCACCCGGAAATTTCGAAGATGTATAAGGATATGAGGAGAGTTTTCTGGTGGCCTAATTTGAAGAGGGATGTAGCTGCTTTTGTAAGTAGTGTGCCATTTGTCAGCAAGTGAAGGGAGATCAACAAAAGTCTGCAAGATTATTGCAACCTTTGGAAATTCCAGATTGAAAATGGAAAATGATCTCGATGGATTTTATTGACGGTTTGCCTAGGACCAGGAAAGGAAATGAAGGAATATGGGTTATTGTGGATTGTTTAACGAAGAGTGCCCATTTTATTCTGGTTAAGGCGACTCGTACTGTAGTTTCCTTGGCAGAAATTTTCTTGAAGGAGATAGTCAGATTGCATAGTGTTCCTATTAGCATAGTAAGTGACCATGATCTTATTTTCACTAGCAAATTTTGGGAAGCTTTGCAATCAGCAATGGGAACTAGTTTGAGATTAAGTACAGCCTATCATCCTCATACGGACGGAAAACAGAGAGACCTAATCGAATTCTGGAAGATATGCCTCGAGCTTGTGTTTTGGTTTTTGGTGGATCATGGGAAGACCATCTTCATTTAGTGGGATTTTCTTATAAAATAACCACCAAGTGAGTATTAAGATGGCCCCTTATGAAGCTCTGTATGGAAGACCGTGTAGATCCCCATCTTGCTGGATTGAATCGAATGATCGACTTGTACTCGGACCCGATCTTATTCATGAAGCTTCTGCGAAGGTTGAGCTTATCAGGAAAAGGATGAAAGCTGCTCAAGATCATTCGAAGAAATATGCAGATAAGAGACGAAGACCATTGGAATGTGAGATCGAAGATTTAGTTTTTATTAAAGTTTCCCCAATCAAAAGGGCTATAAGATTTGGAAAAAAATGGGAAAACTTGCTCCGAAATATATTGGTCCATTCCGAGTGTTGGAAAGAATTGGAACTGTAGCCTACAGGATTGAATTGCCAGAACGGATGTCTGGGATTTACAATGTAATTCATGTGTCTCATTTAAGGAAATATATTCGTGACCCATCATTGGTAATAGAATCAGTTATTCAGGAAGATCTAGAAGTAGAACCCAACCTGACTGTAGTTAGAAATCCTGTTCAGATTGTAGATCAAGACGAGAAGCAACTTAGGAACAAAGTGGTGAAACTCGTCAAGGTACAATGGAGTGAGGATCCCAGATATTGTACCTGGGAAACTCTTGATAGTTTTAGAAAAGCTTATCCAAATTTATGTCCGGATAGTTAGTAATGATGTTAGAATTGACTGTTTGATTGTTTGTTTTTGTATGGATGATATGTATGTTTGGATTGTTAATACTAAGTTTTTAAATTAACTGTTGTTTAAATTTCGGGGACGAAATTCTTTTAAGGGGGGAGGAATGTGACATCCTGGAATTTTGACCCTGTTATTATACTAAGTTTTTAATCTAATTTAAGTAAAATATAAGATTTTCATTTTATAAATAAATAAGAATTTGGATATTATTAGTCGTATATGGGTCATAAGTGAATATAACTTCAAATATAAAATAGATTCTTTCAGCAATATTCAGAAATAAATCTATGTTATTTAATTAAATTAAAATTGATGTATTAATGACATTTAATATCAGATATATGAATGCAGTTAATAATAAGAACAAGTTCAATAACACAATTCTTTTCATATTAAATATAAATACATTAATAAACATATAAGTTGCAAATCAAATATTTGTAATATTTAACTTTAGTGAAAAATAAGATTAATCTGTGTTTCTTATAAAAGTTTTTATAATTAAATTAAATATAAGCTTATATAAGTAGCATAAGTATAACATAATTATATGTTAACATAAGTTTGAAGACAAACATATAATCTGTCAAAACCAATGTATAGTTTGTGTTTAAAGTATAAGATAATAAAATAAAGAGCAAAATCCATTGTACATTTATACACCAGACACTAAAACAAGGTCTGCAAATATCTTTACAAAATAAAATACATTAGTATAAATTAACCTGCAAGCTAATTCTTATGCATCAGAAAACAAATATGCAAATATCTTTATATATATTGTAAGTGCCAGTAAACATTTTTGTGTATATGTTAACATAAGTATGTTCAAACAAAAGAAAAATGCAAGTATATTTGTACTTAATATATGTGTCAGCCACCACTAATTAGTGTATGCTAATTCAAAGACATAAATATTAATTAGCCACCTTAAATATGAAACAAAATATCTCCAGCCGAAATATTCCTATCATTTTCAAGTCTTAGTACAATTGCAGATAAAACAAATAGTATATTATGTTAAAGCTTATGCAAGAAGGCAGCTTGTTCAAGTTATGAATAAATGTATTCATCATCTCTTATTTCATTAAGTTCAGTCAGTAACTTATGAAAACAAACCTGAGATAAGAAGGAAAATAAGCAAAACTACATATTTTCAAATTCTAATACAAATTCAAGCAAAAGGAAAAGTTACAGAAAACTTAAGGCTTCAGCTGCAGTCTTCTAAATAGCCTCTGTTTTCAAGTTTCTACAGTTTTGGTGAGTAAACATGTTTTTCAATTTAACTTTTAATTTGTATTTTTATGAAATATTGTTAAGTTATAAGTTTCTGGAATGTTTGGCATAGTTTTATTTGTTCTGCATCGTGATATTCTTACAGGTTTTAAATTTCTGTTGAGTCAAAGGAAGTAAAGAATAATTCATACTTTTATATAAAGTCATCTTATTTAATTAGTAATTTAACTAAGTAAAAGTTGTTAAAGCTTCAGATTAATGTTTGAAGTTGATTTTAAGAAAGCTGTATAATTTAAGCACTGGAACTTAAACTTACAGTAAAAAAATAAATAATGATCAAAAATTCGAATAGCATAAATTGTGAATTCAAATTTATATCTTGAAATAACATACTATGTTATGATTTTTAAGACCCAAATTATAATTTTTAATGAACAAGTCTGAGAGCAGTTTGATAATAAACCATTTATGCTTTTCTATGAATTTCTGAAGATTCTTCCAATAAATATTGATGAAATTTGACATGAAGTTCATGTAGTGATTCTGGATCACTAGAAAAATGCTAAAAAAATTTATGAATGTAAGATTTTTGAGGATTAATCTAAAGTAGGGTTTTTGTATTCTGTAACTTTGGGTTCGGTTTTGTTGACGAACGCAATACCATGGCGCAACCGAGCGTTGTGGGACTTTGAGAGGAGCTAGGAGGTGATGTCGGCAAGCCATGGCCGAAGTTTTGACATCTCTGGTGGTCGCGATCACAACGCGAGGCGTTTTTTTTAATTTGGGTGTGTGTTACAGTTCGACTTTTAGGTCGAATTTTGATTTCGTAACTTTGGGGTTGAACTGGGTTTTGTATTCGAGTGAGGGGAGGATTTGCGACTTGTTGGTGGCGTCGCGAGGTGTTAGCGCGGTGATGGACCGCCGTGCACGTGCACGGCGTTGGGAAGGTGTCGCGGTGTGTGTCGACGCGAGTAGAAGCTCGAGTTTGAAGGCTTTCTGCTTCGAGTTAGTTACTGGGTCGAGTGTTTATTTGCGCGTGGGTTTATATGTTTTAACAGAATAAAACTTAAGCTTTAAAAAAAAAGGAATCAGGGAAGAAGAGGAGAGACAGGGAAGTTTTAACGCGAGAAGTTGCTGGGTGGATTCGAGTCCTACCCGAGGCGAGCACGGTGTTGACTTCGGTTTTATGATTGCAGAAGTTTACTAGCTGTAATTTGGAAATAGTAGTAACTAAGTTGAGTATAAACTTTGTTATCAAGAATTAAACAATTTGTTCAAGCTCTAATGATCTTTGAAGCTTTGTTGAAACAAGTTGCGTAATAATTTTAAAATGGAAAGTTAATTATGTATGTACTAAATACTTATAATGGTAATTTCATAAGTAGTTTAAAACATAATTTGGATTTGTAATTAAAGAATTTAATGGTAATCTTGTATAAAATCATTTGTAATCAAGATCTTAGTTAATCATTTGAAGTTGGTTAATTAACAAATCATAGATAACTGATTAAATAAATAATTAATGGTGGAACGATTAAGTTAATTAATAATTAATGATTAATTAAGCAATTAATAATAATTAATTGTGTCATTAAGTTTTATAAATCAATAATTAAGGTTATTGATTAGTAATTAAGAATTAATTCATTAATTAAGGAATAATTAATAAGTAATTAATAAATTGAAATAAGTTAATTAATCGTAATTGATTAAGCATGAATAAAATATAATTTGTGTTTAAGTATGCATTTAAGTTTTAAACAAATCAAACATGTTGATATGAATCGATGATTCTATTTGATTGCGTCTGATGTTTATTTCTATTCTATGATATTCTGTATATATCTGTGATGATTGTGTATGATTTATCCGTGTTAAATTGCTATATGAATTATCTGATGTTATTTATCTGTGCTAAATTGCTATATGAATTCAATTGTTAAATTTAAACTGTTAAGTTAATTAGACAACTTGGACTTTAAAATGCCGTTTGAATTTCGATGAGACCGGGATCGGGTATCCAATTGATATTCCGAAAACCACATCGATCCAAATTAAACGTTAGGTCGTGTAATCTCAAGTGAAGATCGAGATGGTGTTTTCAGAATGCAAGGGTTATCGTCGTTAACTCTGAGGGTGATTCCAAAACGAGTGTAACGAGATAATGCCTTCGGTTTCGTTCGAACCCGGAACGAACTTGTATGGATTGAATGCTTTCAGCACATCGTCAGGCGGACGATGAGCATTCTAAGTGATATGTTCTCTAAAGGTAATCGCAGCCTCAAGCCTCATCAACCAGGAATGGCTAAATTAGGGGAGGTGCAGCAAGGTTAGGTGGGTCATGCCAAAGCAGGACGAGATATACCCCTGTCTAGATGTCCCTTTTTATTCGGTTGTGTGGGCGGTTGGATGTACACCAACTGCGGGGTTATCTTGTTCGGGACTGTTCAGTAAGGAATGGTTCCGGCCTTGTTTTGCAGGGGAGTTAGGGTGGCTCCTTGGTCCTGTGATCTAGACCACGTACTGTGACGGACGGTACCCCAGTAGCCCTGCCATTGTATGGGATCCAATTTCCAATAAGCATCGTACGTTTTGATTGTGCCCAACTATGTTGAAATGTGAGATGTAAGCATTTCAGCTATTTCTGTATTTTACTTGAAAACCCTAGACACTATTATAATATCACTGGATTTCCTATGAATTGATTTGGTTAGCGTAAGGTAAAAACTTACCCGTATTTATTTGTGGGGAGTCTTACGTGATACCTTTCTTTTAAATGATTTTCAAAGTTAAACAACTTTAACCCGTTTACTCATACCAGACCCATGTCTGACCCGGAGTTTATTTTGTTTTTTTTTCATAAACTTTCGGGTACCCAAATTTTTACGGGTAGCCAAGGGATTCAGGTTAGCTTTGACGACTTCTGGAGGAGCAATGGAGCAGGAGGCTTCAGCTATGTAGGCATATATATCTATATAGTTCCGCCGTGTTAGTTAGTTTATGATATTTGAGATGTATGTCCAGACAGATATGTATATGATAGTCATGTTGTATGATACTATTTAACTCTGATGTATATAACTATGTAATATTTATGTTGAGGTATTATATTTTATTCCATTCCGCTGTGAGATTCTGATGTTGTTATTCTTTCTTTCTTTTCTTTTCTTTTCTATTTCTATCCCTTTCTTTCTTGTTGATGACACGTCTTTCTGGGCGTAGAAAGCCGGGTCATCACAGCTGGTATCAGAGCGCTAGGTTGAGTAAATACCTAGGCTCTTGAGTGATTTCTTTCCTGAGAGAGCGTAGTTGTAATTTTGATATATATATATATATATATATATATATATATATATATATATGTGTATGTGTGTGTGTGTGTATTTATTTATTTATTTCTACCTATTTATTTGGTTTCCTGTTCGGGTATTCTAATATAAGTTATAAGGTAGATAGGGTAGTGGTGTGTGAGACACGACTACCGATGGTTGGAGTTTTGAATATTTGTAGTTGGAGTGTATCTGTCGAGACTGTAGACCTATTACCGTCTCGAGTGAGCTTTGGATGAAGTGAGGATTTTATTGTTGGAATGTGATTTTGGATGAGCTTGAGATTGGATCTATCGGATGGACATGACCAAATTATGATATCTTGATATCACAAGGAGTTGTAGCTGAGTGATGAGACACAGTGAGTTTGGATGTCTCCGAAGATGTTTCTTTGGAACGAGTTAAGGAAGTATGTCCATTTCGGAATTGTGACCAAGTTCAGTAGGGTATTTTTGATTGATTGAGGCCCGAGTTTCTCGAAGGGCTTTGAATAGAAGTCTTTGGACATTGAGGATTAGCCCTATAGCTGGAAGTGTTCTGTGTGCTGTTGAGAAGGGTGTTGATTAGCATTTTTCTTGAGGTGATTTCAGAAGTAGCAGAGTGGATTCATTTCTTCGATGGATTGACCTGAACAGTATATGGCCGTTCTGGATTGTGAAGAGAGAACAAAGTTATTTGGGAAGAATTGCCAGAGTGTTGTGCGATAATTCTGGAATTCATTTGTGTAATCTTTTGCAAGGAGTTGAGACTTCTCATGAGAAAGTTGAGGAAACTGAAGTGGTTCGAGATTTTCCTGATGTGTTTGAAGAAGTTAAGTGTCTACAGCCACATCGAGATATTGAGTTTCGTATTGATTTGATTTCAGGAGTTGTGCCGGTGATTTAGTCCAGTAGGAGAATGCCTCCTAAAGAGAGAGAAGAGTTGATTAAGCAGACGCAAGATCTTTTAGGGAAGGGTTTGAATAGACCCAGTTTTTCTTGTTGGGGCTCTGCTGCTGTGTTTGTCACCAAATCGGATGGTTCGCTAAGGTTCTATGTAGAATAAATTGTGCTGGTATTCATTAATAATATCTTGGTTTACTCCAAATTGGAAGAAGAACACAGGCATCATTTAAGAATTGATTTGGAAACTCTGAGGAAACATGTGTTGAAGGCAAAGTTCTCAAAGTGCCATTTCTGGAAATCAAAAGTTAAATTTTTGGGGCACAGTATTTTGGGTGAAGGTATCTCTGTAGACCAGGCGAAGGGAGAATCTATTCTAGAATGGAAGCAACCGAAGCAACCGATGGAAATTTATAATTTTCTAGGTTTAGCTGGCTACTACAGAAAATTCATTAAGGATTATTCCAAAATTTCTTCGCATCTGACCAAACTAACAAGGAAAGGAACCAAATTGAAATGGACACCTCAGTGTGAAGAAGCTTTTCAGGAATTGAAGACAAAGCTAACCAGTGCACCAGTACTTGCTATTCCAGATGGGAAGAGAAAATTTGAAGTATATACGGATGCATGTTTAATTGGATTGGGTGCAGTGTTGATGCAGAACGGCATAGTTATTTTGTATGCTTGTCAGCAATTGAAGGCTCATGAGAAGAACTATGCTACGCATGATTTAGAACTGTTGGCTATTGTTTTTGCTGTGAAGATCTGGAGACATTATCTTTTAAGAGAAAAGTATGAGTTATTCACGGATCACAAACCGTTGAAATATATTTTCTCTCAAAAAGATCTTAATTTGAGACAGCAGAGATGGGTCGAATTTTTGGCATCTTATGATCTGGATATTTTGTATACTCTGGGGAAAGCAAATGTCGTGGCTGATGCTCTTAGTAGAAATGTAGTCTTATCTCTTTTGGAGGTCGTTCCATCTCTCCAAGAAAAGATCATTAGTAAGAAAATGGAAGATAAATCTTTTGAGGAAATAATTCTTGGGACTAAAGACGATCGGTATTCGGATTTCAAGGTATTTTAAGGATTAATAGTCATTTGTGTGTGCCTAATATTGATGGACTGAGGCAAGAAGTTTTAGTTGAGTATCATCGCTCCAAATTGAATATTCACCTGGAAATTTCGAAGATGTATAAGGATATGAGGAGAGTTTTCTGGTGGCTGAATTTGAAGAGGGATTTAGCTGCTTTTGTAAGTAGTGTGCCATTTGTCAGCAAGTGAAGGGAGATCAACAAAAGTCTGCAGGATTATTGCAACCTTTGGAAATTCCAGATTGAAAATGGGAAATGATCTCGGTGGATTTTATTGACGGTTTGCCTAGGACCAGGAAAGGAAATGAAGGAATATGGGTTATTGTGGATTGTTTAACGAAGAGTGCCCATTTTATTCTAGTTAAGGCGAATCGTACTGTAGTTTCCTTGGCAGAAATTTTCTTGAAGGAGATAGTCAGATTGCATAGTTTCCTATTAGCATAGTAAGTGACCGTGATCTTATTTTCACTAGCAAATTTTGGGAAGCTTTGCAATCAGCAATGGGAACTAGTTTGAGATTAAGTACAACCTATCATCCTCATACGGACGGAAAACGGAGAGACCTAATCGAATTCTGGAAGATATGCCTCGAGCTTGTATTTTGGTTTTTGGTGGATCATGGGAAGACCATCTTCATTTAGTGGGATTTTCTTATAAAATAACCACCAAGTGAGTATTAAGATGGCTCCTTATGAAGCTCTGTATGGAAGACCATGTAGATCCCCATCTTGCTGGATTGAATCGAATGATCGACTTGTACTCGGACCCGATCTTATTCATGAAGCTTCTGCGAAGGTTGAGCTTATCAGGAAAAGGATGAAAGCTGCTCAAGATCATTCGAAGAAATATGTAGATAAGAGACGAAGACCATTGGAATGTGAGATCAGAGCTTTAGTTTTTATTAAAGTTTCCCCAATCAAAAGGGCTATAAGATTTGGAAAAAAATGGGAAAACTTGCTCCGAAATATATTGGTCCATTCCGAGTGTTGGAAAGAATTGGAACTGTAGCCTACAGGATTGAATTGCCAGAACGGATGTCTAGGATTCACAATGAAATTCATGTGTCTCATTTAAGGAAATATATTCGTGACCCATCATTGGTAATAGAATCAGTTATTCAGGAAGATCTAGAAGTAGAAACCAACTTGACTATATTTAGAAATCCTGTTTAGATTGTAGATCAAGACGAGAAGCAACTTGGGAACATAGTGGTGAAACTCGTCAAGGTACAATGGAGTGAGGATCCCAGAGATTGTACTTGGGAAACTCTTGATAGTTTTAGAAAAGCTTATCCAAATTTATGTCTGGATAGTTAGTAATGATGTTAGAATTGACTGTTTGATTGTTTGTTTTTGTATGGATGATATGTATGTTTGGATTGTTAATACTGAGTTTTTAAATTAACTGTTTTTTAAATTTCGGGGACGAAATTCTTTTAAGGGGGGAGGAATGTGACATCCCGGAATTTTGACCCTGTTATTATACTAAGTTTTTAATCTAATTTAAGTAAAATATAAGATTTTCATTTTATAAATAAATAAGAATTTGGATATTATTAGTCGTATATAGGTCATAAGTGAATATAACTTCAAATATGGTGCAGTGGATAATTAACAAAACGATATAGATCAATGAAAGTAGTAAACGGTGTATTGAAGATACTGAAATGCCCAAATTCGTTAATCACAAAGATACCGAATTCTAGCTATCTTCGACACGTTGATCGCGCACGATACCGTGAAAGAAGATCTTCAGTTCTTCAAACGTTGATCAAGCGCACTTGATACCGTGAATTGGCTTCAACAATCGTTGAATCGAGCGCATTCGATTAACCGAAAGTGGAGATAGGAGATTACACTCAACTACCAATTTAGGATGAAAGCACACAGCAATCAAACAAGAATTTTATTCAAGAATCAACAAACCTTATAAGTTACATCTCACGCGTATTTATAGCACAGACCCTTAGGTCGTTGCCGACCTAACACCCTTTAAGTCGTTTCCGACTCAACAATCCCCCACGACTCACCCTTAGGTCGTACGCGACCTAACACATACATACACGACTCAAGAACATGCTGACCTACGACTTACAAATGGCTCAAAGCTTCACCGACTCAACATTTGAACGACTCATCCCAACATAACTGACCGACGCAATGACTTAACGACTCAACAAATTACAACACTTTACATCACTTAGGTCATATACGACCTAATTTCATATGACATAAGAAACAAACGACATACGACTTAGTCCTACAGCGACTTAACATAGGTCGTTAAGACGTACGCGACTTATCTTAGGTCGTAGCCCCTTTCCACTTGCCAAGTCGTAGCCGATACAAGCCCTTACCCCTTGCTCTCCCTTAAGTCGTGACCGACCTAAACCCAGCAAACCCTCTTTAGGTCGTGGCCGACTTAACTCCATTTCGTTAGCTCCTATAACTATAGGTCGTAAACGACTCATAGTACCCGAAAGACTTAAGCCCAATGAACCCTTAGGTCGCGCTGCATCATCCTCCCCGGGTTGAGAAAATTTCGTCCTCGAATTTGTAATTTCTTCCGCATCAGATTGTTTATCTCCATAATATGGCACAAGATGTTTAACATTGAATACGTCAGACGTGTACACGTCCTCCGGTAGTTTCAACTTATAAGCATTTTCATTAATCCGTTTCACAACTTCTACAAGACCAATTTTCCAGGCTTTCAACTTATTATAAGCGCCCACTGGAAAACGATCCTTCGTTAACACAACATACACTAAATCACCCTCGTTAAATTTAACATTTCGTCGCTTCAAATCTGCAGTTTGCTTATACTTCTCATTGGCTCTCTCCAATCGTTCCTGAACAATTTTATGACATTCAGTCAATCCATCAACAACATCTATAGCTCGTTTAACCGTCCCCTTCGGTTGTGGTACTATCGCTAAATCCAACGGTCCCCTGGGTAAATTTGAATATACAACCTGAAATGGGCTGAATCCCGTACTACGATTCACTGAATGATTATGAGCAAACTCTTCTTGGTATAACTTCATGTCCCAACTCTTTAGATTATCCTTCACAAGACATCGCAACAAATTTCCCAACGATCTGTTAACAACTTCGGTCTGTCCATCTGTTTGCGGATGATAAGCGCTACTAAATTTCAGCTTCGTTCCAATCATTTTCCACAAACTTAGCCAAAAATGACTCAAAAATCTGGTATCCCTGTCTGAAACAATAGACTCCGGCAACCCATGTAAACGATAGATTTCCTTTAAGAACAACTGGGCAACATGAACTGCATCCGCCGTCTTCTTACACGCAATAAAATGTACCATCTTCGAGAAACGATCCACCACAACATATATATAGTCATTCCCCCTTTGAGTTCACGGCAATCCCAACACGAAATCCATGCCAATATCTACCCATGGTTTTGTAGGCACAGGTAAAGGCATATACAAACCCGCATTTGTAGCTGTACCTTTCGACACTTGACAAACATGACATCTCTGAACAAACCTTTCAACTTCCTTCCTCATCGATGGGCAATAGTAGGATTGAGAGATTAACTGTAATGTTCGGTCTCTAACCACATGTCCTTCCTCATGAAGCTCCTTTACTATCTTCATTCGCAAGCTACAATTCGGTACACACAATTGATTTCCATTAAATAAGAAACCATCAATCAACACAAATTCATCAGTATTTCCCTCCTTAACTTTCTCAACGAACTTTGCAAAGTAAGGATCCTCCTCAAACAATTCTGGTAATAATTCAAATCCTGTCACCTCAATTTTCATTGTTGTTAATAAATGACTCCTTCTACTCAAAGCATCAGCCACACGATTCGTCACCCCTGACTTATGTTTCACGACAAAAGTAAATTGCTGCAGATAAGCAATCCACGATGCATGCCTTGCTGAAATCTTATCCTGCCCTTGTAAGTGCTTCAACTCTTCATGATCAGTATAGAGAACATACTCCTTCTGAAACAGATAATGTCTCCAATGCTTTACTGCTTGAACAATTGCGTAAAACTCAACATCATAAGTGTTATATCTTAACTTAGCTCCAGATAACTTCTCACTGAAATAAGCAACTGGTCTTCCTTTCTGACTCAAAACTCCACCAACTCCCACCTTTGATGCATCAGTATGTAACTCAAACAACAACTGAAAATCTGGTAAAACTAGAATTGGTGCTGTCGTCAATAGTGTCTTGATTTTCTCAAAGGCATCCTCTACTTCCTCTGACCACTCGAACTTCTTTCCCTTCATGCAATCGTTTATAGGTGCCATCACATTACTAAAATGTGGAATGAATCTTTGATAGAAAGATACCAATCCATGAAAACTCCTCACTTCAGTAATCGTCTTGGGCTATGGCCAACTCCTGACAGCTTCTACTTTACTTTCATCCACTTGAATTCCTTCCTTCGATAGAACATATCCTAGAAACAAAACATTGTTCGTCATAAACACGCACTTCTTTGCTGCTGCATAGAATTTCTCCTGTCGTAGAATCAACAGTACTTCACGCAAATGCTGGACATGCTTTTCCATACTCCCACTGTAGATTAAAATATCATCGAAGTAAACTACCACAAATTTCCCAATGTATGGTCTGAAAATCTGGTTCATCACTCTCATAAAAGTACTCGGTGCATTCGATAAACCAAACGGCATAACCAACCATTCGTATAAACCTTCCCTGGTTTTGAAAGTAGTCTTCCATTCATCGCCTGGTCTAATACGAATTTGATGGTATCCACTCTTCAAGTCAATCTTCGAGAACACAACAGCTCCACTCAACTGGTCAATCAAATTATCAAACCTCGGCATAGGAAATCTGTATCACACCGTGATCTTGTTTAGAGCCCGACTATCCGTACACATCCTCCACGAACCATCCTTCTTCGGCACCAACAAAGCTGGCACTGCACAACGACTCAAGCTCTCCCGAACACGCCCTTGTTCTAACAACTCTTCCACTTGCCTTCGCAACTCCTCATGTTCTTTTGGACTCATTCGGTAATGTGGTCTATGCGGTAATACTGCCCCTGGCACAAGATCAATCTGATGTTGGATATCCCGCAACGGTGGTAACTCCGTTGGTAATTCTTCAGGAAACACATCTCTGAATTCTTCCAATACCGGCTTTACTTCCTCTGGAACTTCTACAGATTCAGTGGCTTCATGTCCAATCAACAAAAATACCTCGGGACTCTCTTCTACTTCTTCAATAAATTCCTTCAAAGTCAATAAAGTCTTCAGCTCCTCAATCTCTTCTAACTTGATTTCTTCTTGTTGTCTCTTCTTTGGAACCAAAATGATCTTAACACCTTCAAACATAAAACTGTAGCTATTGGTCCGACCGTCATGTTGTACTGCTCGATCATATTGCCATGGTCTTCCCAAAAGTAAGTGACAAACATCCATCTCCACAACATCACACCAAATCTCGTCTTTATACTTCTTCCTAATAGAAAATGGAACTCGAACTCGCCTGTCCACCTTCACCTCTCCTCCTTTTCTCAGCCATGCTAACTTGTAAGGATTAGGATGCTTCTCCGTTTTCAGCTTTAACTTTCTCACAGCTTCGGTAGAGATAATATTGTCACAACTCCCCGCATCAATCACAAATTTGCACACCTACCCCAGAATAGTGCATGTTGACTGAAAGATATTACTCCTCAACCAACTAGCTTCTTCTTCTTGTTTCGGAATCAAACAAGATCTCCTCATCATCAGATTACATCCTTCATCTCCTGACGCGACATCCTGTTCTTCCCCCTTAACTGGACTGGGATAACCTTCACCAACATCCTCACCTTCAACTTCAGCAATCATAATTCGTCTCTTCGGTTTCGGACATTCATTACTCTTGTGACCCACTTCCTGGCAATTGTAACACTTGAAACTGTTGTTGACCTTCGTCTTCGCAACTTCATTCACAACTGGTTTACTGATAGGTTTAGAAACATTAGAACTTCCACTGGCACCCTTCACTGGATTATTGGAATTGGTAAACACACCTCCTCCACGCTTCCCTGTTTCTCCCAAGCCAACGCTTTCTGATGTGCTTCTGCCACAGATCTCGGATCGAACATATTAACCATATCCTGGATCTGCACCCTCAACCCTCCAACAAATCTAGCAGTCAGCTGTTCCTCTATCTCCATAATGTCATTTCGAGCAATCAGTTGATAAAATTCATCAGCATAATCATTAACAGTCTTCGTCCCTTACCTCAAGTTCTGCCACCTCTCATACATGAGTGATTGATAATTGTAAGGTAAGAATGTAGCTTTCATCAGTTTCTTCATCTTCTTCCATGATTCAATCTTCGACTTTCCCATTCTCTCCCGTGTAAGTTTAGTTTGCTGCCACCATGCTAAAGCTCTTCCCCTCAACCTAGTAGCAACCAACTTCACCCTTCTATGCTCAGGAACCTCCTTGAAATCAAAGATCTCTTCAACATTAGACAACCAATCAAGAAATTCTTCCACTACCATTCCACCCTTGAACTCTGGAATTTCCATCTTCATACCCGATTCCCATCGACGATCATCTTCTACATCTCGATATGAATTTCGAATTTGGTCTCGATCTCGATAATGAATGCTAGCTCTATCACCCTCTTCATCAAAATCAAATGTATGTCTATATCGATATCGACCATTATCATCTCTTCGACCACGCATGTCCCTTCTACTATGTCTCTCTTCATCTCTATATGGCTCTTCTTCAAACTCACGTGGAGTTCTTCTCTCTTCATGTCCATGGTCATGGTGATCTCTCCTTGATGAAATTGATGTTTCTCTTCTCTCTCTAAAAGATTGCGGTGATACCCTTCTCGCTTTCGTAACCGACGGCGAAACTCGGTTTCCTCCATGGTTCGAGATTGGTGATCTTCTCCTTTGATTTTGATTCAAATCATTCATCAATTTCTCTAACTTTCCAATGCCTTCATCAAATTTCTCATTAATGCGTTGTTCCATTTGCTCGGCTTCTTCTCTTCTATACAACACTTCAACATTTTGATGACGATTAGCTCTCCTTGGCGGCATGATTGATTCAACACAACCTTCAACTAATACCTCAAAAATCTTCAACACAAGCAAGTCACGGCTCAACCACTAACTTGGCTTGGCCTCAACACTTCCAACAAACTTTCCAACTTTGACCCAAAATGAAATGGATCGAAAGTTTCTAACTTGTTGCAATTTCAAGATGAACACGATGAACACCAAACTTCAAACTCCTTGGTTCCAAGACTCGGCTTAGCTATGATTGGCTAAGTCTAGCTCTGATACCAAACTTGGTGCAGCGGATAATTAACAAAACGATATAGATCAATGAAAGTAGTAAACGGTGGATTGAAGATACTGAAATGCCCAAATTCGTTGATCACAAAGATATCGAATTCTAGCTATCTTCGACACGTTGATCGCGCACGATACCGTGAAAGAAGATCTTCAATTCTTCAAACGTTGATCAAGCGCACTTGATACCGTGAATTGGCTTCAACAATCGTTGAATCGAGCGCACTCAATTAACCTAAAGTGGAGATAGGAGATTACACTCAACTACCAATTTAGGATGAAAGCACACAACAATCAAACAAGAATTTTATTCAAGAATCAACAACCCTTACAAGTTACAACTCACGCGTATTTATAGCACAGACCCTTAGGTCGTTGTCGACCTAACACCCTTTAAGTCGTTTCCGACTCAACAATCCCCACGACTCACCCTTAGGTCGTACGCGACCTAACACATACATACACGACTCAAGAACATACTGACCTACGACTTACAAACGGCTCAAAGCTTCACCGACTCAACATTTGAACGACTCATCCCAACATAACTGACCGACGCAATGGCTTAACGACTCAACAAATTACAACACTTTACATCACTTAGGTCGTATACGACCTAATTTCATATGACATAAGAAACAAACGACATATGACTTAGTCCTACAACGATTTAGCATAGATCGTTAAGACGTACGTGACTTATCTTAGGTCGTAGCCCCTTTCCACTTGCCAAGTCGTAGCCGATACAAGCCCTTACCCCTTGCTCTCCCTTAAGCCGTGACCGACCTAAACCCAGCAAACCTTCTTTAGGTCGTGGCCGGATTAACTCCATTTCGTTAGCTCCTATAACTATAGGTCGTAAACGACTCATAGTACCTGAACGACTTAAGCCCAATGAACCCTTAGGTCGCGCTGCATCAAAATATAAAATAGATTCTTTCAGCAATATTTAGAAATAAATCTATGTTATTCAATTAAATTAAAATTGATGTATTAATGACATTTAATATCAGATATATGAATGCAGTTAATAATAAGAACAAGTTCAATAACACAATTCTTTTCATATTAAATATAAATACATTAATACACATATAAGTTGCAAATCAAATATTTGTAATATTTAACTTTAGTGAAAAATAAGATTAATCTGTGTTTCTTATAACATTTTTTATAATTAAATTAAATATAAGCTTATATAAGTAGCATAAGTATAACATAATTAAATGTTAACATAAGTTTGAAGACAAACATATAATCTGTCAAAACCAATGTATAGTTTGTGTTTAAAGTATAAGATAATAAAATAAAGAGCAAAATCCATTGTACATTTGTACACCAGACACTAAAACAAGGTCTGCGAATATCTTTACAAAATAAAATACATTAGTATAAATTAACCTGCAAGCTAATTCTTATGCATCAGAAAACAAATATGCAAATATCTTTATATATATTGTAAGTGCCAGTAAACATTTTTGTGTATATGTTAACATAAGTATGTTCAAACAAAAGAAAAATGCAAGTATATTTGTACTTAATATATGTGTCAGCCACCACTAATTAGTGTATGCTAATTCAAAGACATAAATATTAATTAGCCACCTTAAATATGAAACAAAATATCTCCAGCCGAAATATTCCTATCATTTTCAGGTCTTAGTACAATTGTAGATAAAACAAATAGTATATTATGTTAAAGCTTATGCAAGAAGGTAGCTTGTTCAAGTTATAAATAAATGTATTCATCATCTCTTATTTCATTAAGTTCAGTCAGTAACTTATGAAAACAAACCTGAGATAAGAAGGAAAAGAAGCAAAACTACATATTTTCAAATTCTAATACAAATTCAAGCAAAAGGAAAAGTTACAGAAAACTCAAGGCTTCAGCTGCAGTCTTCTAAATAGCCTCTGTTTTCAAGTTTCTACAGTTTTGGTGAGTAAACATGTTTTTCAATTTAACTTTTAATTTGTATTTTTATGAAATATTGTTATGATATAAGTTTCTGGAATGTTTGGCATAGTTTTATTTGTTCTGCATCGTGATATTCTTACAGTTTTTAAATTTCTGTTGAGTCAAAGGAAGTAAAGAATAATTCATACTTTTATATAAAGTCATCTTATTTAATTAGTAATTTAACTAAGTAAAAGTTGTTAAAGCTTCAGATTAATGTTTGAAGTTGATTTTAAGAAAGCTGTATAATTTAAGCACTGGAACTTAAACTTACAGTAAAAAAATAAATAATGATCAAAAATTCGAATAGCATAAATTGTGAATTCAAATTTATATCTTGAAATAACATACTATGTTATGATTTTTAAGACCCAAATTATAATTTTTAATGAACAAGTCTGAGAGCAGTTTGATAATAAACCATTTATGCTTTTCTATGAATTTCTGAAGATTCTTCCAATAAATATTGGTGAAATTTGACATGAAGTTCATGTAGTGATTCTGGATCACTAGAAAAATGCTAAAAAAATTTATGAATGTAAGATTTTTGAGGATTAATCTAAAGTAGGGTTTTTGTATTCTGTAACTTTGGGTTCGGTTTTGTTGACGAACGCAATACCATGGCGCAACCGAGCGTTGTGGGACTTTGAGAGGAGCTAGGAGGTGATGTCGGCAAGCCATGGCCGAAGTTTTGACATCTCTGGTGGTCGCGATCACAATGCGAGGCGTTTTTTTTAATTTGGGTGTGTGTTACAGTTCGACTTTTAGGTCGAATTTTGATTTCGTAACTTTGGGGTTGAACTGGGTTTTGTATTCGAGTGAGGGGAGGATTTGCGACTTGTTGGTGGCGTCGCGAGGTGGTAGCGCGGTGATGGACCGCCGTGCACGTGCACGGCGTTGGGAAGGTGTCGCGGTGTGTGTCGACGCGAGTAGAAGCTCCAGTTTGAAGGCTTTCTGCTTCGAGTTAGTTACTGGGTCGAGTGTTTATTTGCGCGTGGGTTTATATGTTTTGACAGAAATAAAACTTAAGCTTTAAAAAAAAAAGAATCAGGGAAGAAGAGGAGAGACAGGGGAGTTTTAATGCGAGAAGTTGCTGGGTGGATTCGAGTCCTACCCGAGGCGAGCACGGTGTTGACTTCGGTTTTATGATTGCAGAAGTTTACTAGCTGTAATTTGGAAATAGTAGTAATTAAGTTGAGTATAAACTTTGTTATCAAGAATTAAACAATTTGTTCAAGCTCTGATGATCTTTGAAGCTTTGCTGAAACAAGTTGCGTAATAATTTTAAAATGGAAAGTTAATTATGTATGTAATAAAAATTATAATGGTAATTTCATAAGTAGTTTAAAACTTAATTTGGATTTGTATTTAAAAAATTTAATGGTAATCTTGTATAAAATCATTTGTAATCAAGATCTTAGTTAATCATTTGAAGTTGGTTAATTAACAAATCATAGATAACTGATTAAATAAATAATTAATGGTGGAACGATTAAGTTAATTATTAATTAATGATTAATTAAGCAATTAATAATAATTAATTGTGTCATTAAGTTTTATAAATC
Source organism: Allium cepa (assembly GCA_030765085.1). Taxonomy (NCBI): domain Eukaryota; kingdom Viridiplantae; phylum Streptophyta; class Magnoliopsida; order Asparagales; family Amaryllidaceae; genus Allium; species Allium cepa. Next base: position 861,766,513 of record CM060940.1, read on the forward strand.
AATAATTAAGGTTATTGATTAGTAATTAAGAATTAATTCATTAATTAAGGAATAATTAATAAGTAATTAATAAATTGAAATAAGTTAACTAATCGTAATTGATTAAGCATGAATAAAATATAATTTGTGTTTAAGTATGCATTTAAGTTTTAAACAAATCAAACATGTTGATATGAATCGATGATTCTATTTGATTGCGTCTGATGTTTATTTCTATTCTATGATATTCTGTATATATCTGTGATGATTGTGTATGATTTATCCGTGTTAAATTGCTATATGAATTATCTGATGTTATTTATCTGTGCTAAATTGCTATATGAATTCAATTGTTAAATTTAAACTGTTAAGTTAATTAGACAACTTGGACTTTAAAATGCCGTTTGAATTTCGATGAGACCGGGATCGGGTATCCAATTGATATTCCGAAAACCACATCGATCCAAATTAAACGTTAGGTCGTGTAATCTCAAGTGAAGATCGAGATGGTGTTTTCAGAATGCAAGGGTTATCGTCGTTAACTCTGAGGGTGATTCCAAAACGAGTGTAACGAGATAATGCCTTCGGTTTCGTTCGAACCCGGAACGAACTTGTATGGATTGAATGCTTTCAGCACATCGTCAGGCGGACGATGAGCATTCTAAGTGATATGTTCTCTAAAGGTAATCGCAGCCTCAAGCCTCATCAACCAGGAATGGCTAAATTAGGGGAGGTGCAGCAAGGTTAGGTGGGTCATGCCAAAGCAGGACGAGATATACCCCTGTCTAGATGTCCCTTTTTATTCGGTTGTGTGGGCGGTTGGATGTACACCAACTGCGGGGTTATCTTGTTCGGGACTGTTCAGTAAGGAATGGTTCCGGCCTTGTTTTGCAGGGGAGTTAGGGTGGCTCCTCGGTCCTGTGATCTAGACCACGTACTGTGACGGACGGTACCCCAGTAGCCCTGCCATTGTATGGGATCCAATTTCCAATAAGCATCGTACGTTTTGATTGTGCCCAACTATGTTGAAATGTGAGATGTAAGCATTTCAGCTATTTCTGTATTTTACTTGAAAACCCTAGACACTATTATAATATCACTGGATTTCCTATGAATTGATTTGGTTAGCGTAAGGTAAAAACTTACCCGTATTTATTTGTGGGGAGTCTTACGTGATACCTTTCTTTTAAATGATTTTCAAAGTTAAACAACTTTAACCCGTTTACTCATACCAGACCCATGTCTGACCCGGAGTTTATTTTGTTTTTTTTTCATAAACTTTCGGGTACCCAAATTTTTACGGGTAGCCAAGGGATTCAGGTTAGCTTTGACGACTTCTGGAGGAGCAATGGAGCAGGAGGCTTCAGCTATGTAGGCATATATATCTATATAGTTCCGCTGTGTTAGTTAGTTTATGATATTTGAGATGTATGTCCAGACAGATATGTATATGATAGTCATGTTGTATGATATTGTTTAACTCTGATGTATATAACTATGTAATATTTATGTTGAGGTATTATATTTTATTCCATTCCGCTGTGAGATTCTGATGTTGTTATTCTTTCTTTCTTTTCTTTTCTTTTCTATTTCTATCCCTTTCTTTCTTATTGATGACACGTCTTTCTGGGCGTAGAAAGCCGGGTCGTCACAGAAACCAATGAAAAAAGAGAGAATATAAGGAAATCGTTTTGTATAAAGTGAAACAAAAAATTACTAAAATACCCTTTTAGTACATTTTGAGGCACATCATCACACTCTCCCTCTTCCCACTCTTCCACATGCAAGCACCCAGACCCTCCCTTTTATCTAATATATTTTTCACTCATTTGTACTTTGATGAGTTGAAAATGTGACACCACCTTTTTATTGTACTTTTATTTAAATTTTTGGATAAAAGCCACATCTCATTTTCATTTCACTAAAGAAAATATATATTCACCGTATTATTACCGTAACCATTAATATGTTACTAGTATGTGTGTATATGTACACTGAAGTGTTTACAACATTCTCGATCACTTTTAAATGATGAAACGATTTTCGGTTGTATTTTCTACTTTTCTTCGAACTAATTACTTTTGTAGACAAGTTATGAAAAGTGAAAATTAGCTACAAGAGTCTCTTTAGCAAATGCAATTAGTTTCTTGGAAACACAACCGAAATAGTTAATTTTAAGGACAAAATGCAAAATAATTAGTTTTTAAGGCCCAAAAGCCTAAAAATTATGTCCTTGAAAGTAATTAGACTACTGACTTTGTTCTTAAAAGTAATTATTATGCTGACTTTGGCTTTGAAATTTATTTCCATGGATGTATGTCCGAGAAACTAATTGGACTGCAAAATTTGTCCTTCTAGTGAAATGCCTCTTATGAAAATCACTTCTCCATCACCAGTTATTATTTAAAAGAGTTCTATTTGAATTATAATATCCATCAATTTATTATTTAAAATTATGTTAAATATTTGTATTCAAAGTAATCAAATTTCGGGTCGTTACAATAAACAATTAAATAAAAAGTGCTAAAATCGTTATTTGAACGTTACGAGTAGAATAGTAAACTTGTACAAGATTATGAATTAGGCTTCTGGGCCTATTCCATTATGCTTAGAATGTCATTTATAGTTAGAAAACATACATAACTTGTCGAATTTGGTTAAACATGCTAAAATTAGAAGAAGTCAAAGTCGATGGCATATTCATAAATATGTTGAATATGAAAATATATCCTAGTTATTAGTATCTTTCTGCCTATAAATAGATTTTGACCTCATTTTTTTGGTGAAAAAATCATATCTCCACTTATAAAACCCTAATCCCCAAACTATTTATAAAGTCTCCTAATAAAATTCTAATCTACCAAATCCAATTCAAATTTCAACAAATTATTATATGGAATTGATCATAGTGAAGTAAACTATGCAAATAATGGGAAGCTATGAAGAAATTTGCGATTATGAAGGCGTGTGAATTCTAGGAAGCAAAGAAAATGAAGGATCTACATCAAATCAAAGAAGTAGCACAGCTAATCAGTGAGTGGGATTTATCATATTCGTTTGTATATTCGTAAGACATAGTAAATCACCTCTTATGATCTTACCCTAAATTAAAGTGATGTGATTAATAATAAAAAAACCATTTTTTATATGTAAACCTGATTAAGATCTAGTATGTCATGGCCAATTAATTAAAAGTTCAATTTTTATCAATTGTTATCAGAAAAGTTAACCTCAATTTAATTTAAAATGTGTGAAGAATACAATTATTCTAAACTAGGCATATTATATAGTAGAAATGTAGTTCTCAATGAAACAAATCCACTAGTGGTGTTCGTTCATCGATTGAATATACGGATTGACTAGAAAACGCATCTAAAGTTCGATAACGTGGAATGCCTATTTTGACCAAATGGTGAAACGATGACGATACAACGATCGGGAAGCACAGTAAGGTAGAGGAGGATGATTGCTTCACCTTGCCAGTGGTTGATTGGTTAGAAAACATCATAAATCTCCATAGCTAAAGCTCAATGTTCGACGATGGCAATGGTTATCTAGGCGGCTGTAGGGAAGGTAGTTGGTGGTGTTGGTCCTGCATGTCGTGGGTATGCCGCTAGTGATGTCAGATCTGGTGGATGAGTTTTCTAGAGGTGACGACAGGTGGAAGAAGATAGCATTTGGATTTACATATTAATGTCATGATTGGTTCTTCCTGTAGCATAAGTACGTGATATAATAATGAAATATTCAATTAAATATTCAATTTTGGACAAAATAATTAAATAATAAACTTAACTTTGAATGCTTACAACTCTCACGACTTTTGTTTCTTGCGCGGTTCATTGCATCGGGATTGTAGCGAGACGGAGAATGTTTTATTATGGTACTTGCTGTGTTTTGATTTACTTCAAAAATGTTTCTTATTTTAGTGGATTCATTATATAAGGTTTTCTGAGATGTTTAGGTACATGGACGGGGAAATTAGTCCTCAGTTGTACCGGTGTTATTCGACAATGACGAATGGAGTATTGATTCGTTACTTCATAGATAGTGGGGCGATGATGAGTTTTGGACTTGATTTCAATAGTGTCGTTGACCGTTAGGCAAATGTCTAGCATGGACTTGTTCCCAATAGTCAATACGTTTATGGCATATGAGCTAGGATGTTGGGCTCAATCATGTGCATATGTTTTTTGGTATATGAGACGAGACGTTGGGCTTCGTCATGTGCATGAGTTTATTGGCAATTAATTTGGGACTTTGGCTCGTTCATTTGCATGCGTTTATGGCATACGAGCTGAAACTTTAGGCTCGATCATTTGCATGCATTTGTGCCAACCTTGGGATGAGACTTTGGACTTTATCATGTCATAGGGTTTTGGTATATGAGTAGACTTAGTTGATATTTTAGTAGGACCTTATCCTTTATTGCCATTATGGTAATATATTTTGTTTAGTTGACTTGTTGGGTGGAGGTGACACAGGTTAAGGATATTTTTCGAGCATAAATGTTGTTTTACCGGCTTATTAATATTGTACACTTATATGATGTGTTTACTCACAAGATGTATATCTGACCCCCTCTATCATTTTCTTCTTTTTAGTTATACTCTGATAGTTGATAGAGAGGGCAGGTGGTGACTTGGAGGTGTGATGGTGCGATGGAGAATTACATTTCTTTATTTATTAGCAATCTACCATTTTATTTCATTTATTCCCATGCATTATTTTATTTCCAATATTAGTATAGAGAGAGATGTTATAGTTGAAATTTAATTGATCATGTACTATTATATTTGTTTGGATTGTATCATGGATTATTATTATATATATTTTTCCTTCTACTGTGAGTTTTAGAAACTGTAGAATATTATAGATGCTCGGTGACCTTGTTTCTAAAAAAATTCAAAAATGATCCGTTGTCTATGAGGTCTGCGATGTCAGCTCCATAAGTAAACGTGGGCCAGGATGTCATAGTTGGCAGGTTGTTGCGGTGTACATGGGAAATATGAAGGAAATGTCATGGAAATTCACTAACCGTTCAATTAGAAATATCGATTTAAGAAACATAAATAATATTGCATTTTAACTTATCCAATACTAGGACAAGTATGAAAAATAACGTATCAGATGAATATTGGTTTTCATTTTATTTAAAAGATAAATATCTGTATAATGATTATATATGGTACTTGTCATGTGGGGCCAAATTAAACATCTATTGGGTTTCTTTAATAATATAATATAGATAATAATGATTTTATAAAACAATTTCATAACAGTGCCAGCAATCAAATTATATACAAAAGATCTTGCTAAAAAAATATATACCAACTAGCATATGCTAATGAATTTATAATAATGGTCAATATCATCATAACGTTTAACAAAAAATGAATGAGAGTTGATCATACCAGTGGAGGTAGGGTGCTTGCGGAAGTGGTTGCTTGCGGAAATTGGTTATGGGGAGCCTTCGGTTTGTGGGCTGAAGCTTGCGATAGCCTATGGGCGCTTGCGATAAGCTGAGGCTAAAACTAATAGGTGCTGGCACTTATGGATGGAGGGGTAACATAGGGCAGTTAGGGTTGGCGCTTGCGAATTGAGGGGTGATGAGGGGTTTTCGCTTGCGGTAAGGCTAGGGGGTGGCACTAGGGCTGGTGGGGACTAATCGAGAGGGACGCATGATGGAGGCTGAGGGGGTGGCACTTATGGATGGAGGCTTATGCGAAGGGGTGGATCTTTATGTGGTCGAGGGGAGGGATACTGGTCATGGGGAAGATTTGAGGGGGAGGAGTGAATGAGAGTATATTTAGTAAATCAATTGCAGTGGGAAGAGAAGCATCGTCTAGAAGTTATGGAGGAGGAGAAGCCAGGTCGACGCCCCACCAACACCATTATTTAGGCATCGACAAGATGTCACTAATATTGTGTAGGTAATGGTTTACCTACGATATACCGACATCGTTTCGATTTCTTAAGTAAGGGTGTCGGTAATATTAAGTAGGTAAACAGTAACTTTTCTAGTAGTTAAAAGCGGTATCGAAATCCATCACTCGGCGGCATTCAACAACCTCCCATCTCGTTTAATTGGGACATCTTTATACCAGGGAGGGTCTTGGTTACCTGTTGTAGGTGATGATCATCAGCACATAACATCACCATCCATCAGCTCTGACTATATTGATAGGCACGATGATGTAGTTCCCATCTACATATGCATCTGTTATGAATTCCAATGCATCCGTAGATCGAGTTTGCATTATTCAATGTGCCAAAGGAGGGTAGGTGATAAAATTGCCTTTATGTTTATTTTCAAATCGTCGGGATAACTTCTCAAATGGCCTCACGTTTATTACATAATTTATGTATGTGCAGAGCCGACTTCAATAGAGGAATCACGAGTGATAGCACTCGTGATTTGATTCTCGCAAGGGTTGACTAATTATGGCTTAGATTCTCCAAAATTCCATATGACATCAAAGACATCATGTTCAATGGTTTTAAGATAAAATAAATTTAATGCATACTTGATTTTTCATACATAAATTTACAAGTTAATAATATATATATATATATATATAATCAAATGTAGTGCAAATATTATTGGAAACCCGACATATCTCAAGCACATGTCTAAAAAAATTGGAAGCAGAAAGCAGTCATAAAATATAGAGAGATGGTGTATAGGATGAAGAAAAGAAGGAAGAAGGTTAAGGAACTTGTTCAAGACATTTGTGGCCAGTTTGAGTCATCTTAGGAGCAGGAAGATGTGAAGGTGCACGCAAAAATAAGTGCATCTTGTAGAGCATATAATCAAAGATTGCACTACGACGGCTCGATATTTTTTTGGACTATCAATAAGATTTGGTATATGTGCATTTTTCGTGTTTAAATTAATTTTTAGATCGAATTATAATAATTCGTTGTTGATACATTTTTTTCCTTTTTCCAATTTATCTAAAAAGTACCACAGAGACAAAACCGCCTTGAAGATATATGTTCAGACTCACAAGTTCGAGTCAAGTGAAGGGTCATCTGAGTGGTTTGTTGTTGCTGCTATTATAGCAAGTCATCTATACAAGTTGAATAAAATTATAATCAAATTTAATTCAGTTTCGTGCTCATAAAAATTGAAAATTATAAATTAGCAAAAACATGCTGCTAGGATTCAAGAGCTGATGGAGCAGGGTATTACGATCACTACTAAGGTGGAAGACCAAGTGTTTCACAATTTTTCAAATTCATTAAAAGAGGAGGGATTGCATACCAAACCATTGAAATATTCCTATGATGAGTTTTAATCTAGATTGAAATTTGTTTTAAAAAGAAAATATTCATGTTAATTTAGTATTTAACATCATTTAATAAATCTCTACTTTGATTCTTATTTATTTGTTTCGGAATTCTAAATGTCGTTTGTTAACCTGAGTTATATTTAGAATGCAGGAATCACTTGTATGATAAGATGTTTATTTTTAGAATAGAGGAATCATTTTGACTTAATATTGATCACATTACAAGTTTTCGCAATTAGTTCCCCTTTCTAATATTGGGCTAGTTGGTAAATAGTTTGGATTTTAATATGATGCTCAAAGTTTTTAAAATGATAGGTTTACAGCGTCAATCTAATGAAAGTGGATCCCCCTATAATGCCACTTAGACTCAGACTAGGTACAGATTCAGTTCGAAGAGATGCCAAGAAAGCACGTACAGCTGCTTCAGAAGCATGAGGAGGAAATGGTGACACAAAGGGAAATGGCGAGAAGGTTTGAGAAAGATAAGGCTGAGCAGAGGAAGCAAATCGATGCCTTATAGGAAATGTTTAGCCAACATTTTGAAAGTAGCCTCCACCAAATGTATTATGATGTTTATTATATGGACATGATGTTATGAGTGAGGTTATCAAGACATACATTTGGTTTCGTGTTGTTTTTATGGAACATCTAAGGCGTTGTTTTATTTTGTACTATACTTGTTGTTATTTTTTTTCGATTTGACACACTGTTGGATATGCTATTGTGTTAGTTTGGTGCTATATTTGCCTATGTGTCATTTCCATAATGGATAATTTTGGGTTGTGGTTGAGAGGAAGAAAAGCAATAGAAATGCTATAGAATTGATATAGAAAAGTTGTCGATAAGTCATCGAAAAATCCAAAAATTCCATTTTTAAAATGACAGTACAAGTTCGATAGGTCATCAAATTACGATATTATCGACATGATGTCAAAAACTATGGAATTGGCAAGTCATCGGCCTTGAGTTTGCCAAGAGTATTTTACCTGTCGACCTAAATGTTGTCGGTATGTCATCGAAAAGGGGTTATCGATGACATTTGTTATCGGTGAACCACTGTAGTTTTAGTAATGAAGCTAATGAATATGCACACTATATGCTAACGGAAGTATACCTATTACACCCACTTCCATGTCAAAAATATTATATAAGTGAAAAAAACAGAGCATGTAGAATATTGTATACAACTACCTGGCTTATTCAATACAAGCTAAGGGTGCATGAAATTTTTGACATATGACATCGCCGCAATGCGACAAAGACGAGACCTTAAATAACATTAACCAAGAGCTACACATATTCTAGATATAACAACATCCTACCACGGTCCTCGTACTATAGTATCACACATTGAAAGGCTATAAATCAATAGCTAGCATAGTAAAACATTCAACTACGCAGTGCAAATTTATTAGGAATAGAGCACTTGAAGACTCCAAATAATATATCATGACCAAAACCGGTACTTTTCTAAAGGTCAATCCATCAAAACAATCCAATGTAACAAATCGTAACCTAAGAGGGAATTGCATCAGCCATCATTCCACCAAACAGGGCCAAGTTAACACCCATCAACGTACAACTTAACTTTTAGACAAGCAGCAAACATCCATGGTATCAGGCCAGTACCAGCATTTTAAAACCAAATTATCCGACCTAATCCAAATTATCATGACTAAACCAAATTATCCCGCCTAAATTATCTCTAGGACCAAGCCGGCATATGAAGATTCAGAACCTTAAGATTATCCATGGCGGTCGTTACACAAGTGGCGTAACTCCTTGTGGCAGTTGGATCTAGGCCAGCATGCAAAGGGGTAAATGGATAAATTTCAAAAAATTATTCCATTTTAGATATTATTGGGCTAATGAAGTATAAATTTTTTATTTATACTTAATCTAAATAATTTTAAATGAAACCATTATTTTATTTGATTGTAATTAATATTTTATTTTAATGTTATATTTATATTATATAATATATAACATGCATATCATATACACATGTGTGTGTACATGCATGTGTAATACATACAGCGTATATGGTTTAACATGCCATTGTAATACTCGGATGTACACCACAACAGACATATTAGTCCCTTCATATATATATATACACACACACACACATAGGCACACACACACACATATTTTTTTTTATATGATATAAAATTAAACTTGTAAAATATAAATGTTAGTATACGTATGTGTGTGTATGTATGACGTTATACCATAAAATAATTATAAATATTAATATAAACAATTTTTTGTTTCGATTCAAATCTTAAATTTTAGATCTAGATCTATCTAAATATTCACTAATGTCAAACTCAAAGTAATTTATTAGTTTTCTAAATAAAATTTATTTATTATATATATATATCAATATTTTGAAAATGAAGTTTTTCTTTGTAAATATATATATATATATATATATATTATATATTAAATTAATTTTAAAAAATTAGTATAAAATAAGTATATATATTATAATAAATATATATATATCTATATACTTGACTAAATTATGTTTAACAAAATAATTTTTTATTAAAATCTATCCGGCTTTAAAATTATTTTTTTAATAAAAGATTTATGTACGAAAATCACTAAAAAATTATATTTTTATGATAAACACATAAATTTAAATATTTATATGTATATTTTATAATTATATATACATGTGTATAATATGCAAAAGTTAGATTTCATATTTAAAATAAGTATATACATACGGTTTTAAATATAATTGTATAAATATGTATATCCGAAAATATGTTATGTATACAAATAAATAAAATAGTATATATGATCATTTTATACACTAATATATATATATATATAATAAAATCATTTTCTTAATAGTTTTAAAGTGTTTAATAAATTCAAAAATTAAAAGTAAGTTTTTTGTTAGCCGAATAGTATATGTAAACATATACATATATATATATATGTATGTATGTATGCATGTATGTATGTATGTATGTATTAAAATCAGTTTTTCAATTGTTTTAAAGTGTTTAGTAAATTCAAAAATTAAAAATAAGTTTTTTTGTTAACCGTATAGTATATGTAAACATATATACCTAAAATATATTTTTATTACACACAGATATATTATATATGTGTGTATATACACATACATACATACATATGTATGTACCGATATTCATTCAATGTTGATAGAACATATATACATGGATCATGATAATATGCATATAAACTAAAGTAGTAAAAAACCATGATAAATAATTATATACATATATAAATGTAAATGAAATAATTATATTACTATGGCCTAGTTATAAAACATTGAAGCGTTGAATAGTTGAACTCCTTGAATCGGTATCAAACTTCCAGAACGAGCTACCAGATTAAAAGCAGCAAACAACGATCTAATTTTTCTTTTTAATTTGTGATTTATTTTGCTTGAATATATGAAGGATGGAAGATGGGGGATGACTAGAAATATGATAGTGGATGCAAAAAATTAGAGTATGGAAAAATGGGGTTTAAGGTGTTAAATGGTAAATGTTCAAAGGAGCAATAGGAGGACCCAGATCCCCTTTTTCCTCATACCTTTTCACACCTTTTGAATCAACAGTCAACCCTGCTAAACCACCTTCGTGGCCGGCCACTACACTCATATCCAAGCCTCCGAATTTCTTTAAGCCCGATTAAATAAATATGCAATTAAATCTGATCTAAATGCATATCGATATCGTATATCGATACGTGTGTATATAACTTTTATGGACGCACTATTTTAGTATTGATCAATGAAAATTAAATAAAATTTTAGAATTAATATTTCATAAATATTAATCAATTTAATTAATTGATAACAATATAATTGATTATTCCAACTGGTTTTTGAAGTATTCAATGTTTCAGTTGTGTGATTCTTAGGTGTAATTTTAGTTAACAATTAATATCGAACAATTTGAATATTGACGTTCACACGTCACCTTAGCTAGTGGTGTGATATTATGGCCAAATTTATTGCTTACATAGCTTCAGTAAAATCCAATTTTACTCGTTTAAGCATTATCCAGTTGTGATAATTATATACACCAACTCTTTTCATTAAAACTATATCACATTAGGACTTACAGAATTTGGTAATGATCAGAATACCAATATCATCCATATTTAACTTTATATTTCGATCACAAAGTCCTTAGTTCAATAATCACAATAATTATTAACCAAACTACTCTAGCCAAAGATTTTGACATTGAGTTGACTTCAGTTGACTGTGATACTAGCCTAACATGACTAAGACGATGAATCCTCTACTGAATAATGTTTCACTTCCAATGTTCCCACCGACCCAACTATAGTTATTCAATGGACGTCGTGCCATGATTTAACTATAATCATAATAGAGTTTCAACACAAAAGATCAACAATATTCTCAAGTCAAAAGAACTGTGTAATATCAATACACTGATATTTTATTTTTAACCTTAGTTATATTAACTAGTAGGAAACTATCAAATGAGTAATTCCATAGTTATCCAAAAACTATCAGTATGTAACTCCTTGGTTCCTCAGTAGTCATGAGTAACACATTATCTAACCTTTGAAGAGTATTATGTACTTTAGTCTCGATGGATGCATTGATGTCCATTCTCGATACATCTTAACTAGGGATATTTAATTGGATGTGTTTACTATCTTGTAATAAAATACTCATGATTGACAACAATTGTGATTACTATTACAAAATACACCATTTATGCATTTCTATTAAATATACTTAAATTAAATAATTAATTGATTATAACATATTACGATAATTATATAATAGAAAGAAAATACCTTTTATTTCTGATAATATTTTATTACAGAGTTAATTTACAATAAATCACTGAATTGACCCAAGGACGTACCCCTAACTCTATCGGTAGCTATCTGTAGAATGGAACTTGTTAGCAATTTTTTCCTATAAAATTGTATACAATGGTAGAAATAATAGTATGATTGCCTAAATGTTATACATATAAGTACGAAAAAATATACAAATACGCGCTCTCAACTTATCCTAATTTATAATGATCAGTAATTGAGCTTTGATACTATATTTAATGACCTACCATCTGTAACACCTAAAATCCATGAATATAAGCAAATAGATTTGGTGTCATGGATGATGTTCTTTTAAGGGTAAGATATGGAAATAATAGTGAATACCATAGAGCATGTCCCCTACCAATAATTCATTTTCACAATGCAAGGATATAAAATATAATATCAACATAACACATAAAAGACTAAATGTATATCACATCAAGAGACGTAAGATCCAACATCATAATACAAATATTATATGATATATCAAATCCTATAAGAGTACATGTTTCAAAATAATACATATATTTAAATTTCAATAAAGCAAAAAATGCATAGATATAATCATAGTGGTAATATAGTTATGGACTTATGAATAGCCTCCAACTAGTAGAGATCTCCGTCTCTAAGTCAATGTTCGGACTGCTAAATGTCTATCAAGTTAGAAAATAGCCAAATGAATTTTGAAGTAAAAATAACCGCAAGCGCATAGTGTACGATTGTAGCACGTATGCGAGTACGAGCCGATCCGCAGGGAATTATAGATTTTAATTTTCTATTCAATCAAATTAAACCAAGAATTTGAAGACCATGATGCTAAAAATGTAGAAAATTTTCAAAAATAAAGTGAGAAAAATATGAGAATAAACGACAATTTAGAGATAAATACACTCTCTAGATCGCATGGTTCAACGAAATTATGATCTCTCTTTTTTTGGTCATCATTGAATGTAAATTATGTATTTATCATAAGTATGGCTCACTTATGCTATTAATTAGCTCAATATAAGTCATCAAGCTATAACACAACCTTTAAACCACTTTTAATTCTCATGAAAATGACAACAAAGTTGAAAATGAAAATCTATTTTAAACATGGCCTATTAACTATTGTTTAGAAGTATAGACCATCAAATTTTGATTTAAACATTCACTTCTTTGCCATAATCATATATAGATGAAGAGAAAATTTGTAATTCCTATGACTAAGCATAACCTATTTGTTTTGAACAACATAAGCTATCAAACTCAATAATAAACATAAAATTACATAAATATCATTTTTTATGAAGCATAAAAGAGAGCATAATATCAAAATGTTACATCTACGTGATTCAAGAGAACTTCATTACCTCTAAATTGAAGGGGTTTAGCCTCTCATTTGTGTTATCATATCAACACTTGTAGTATGCAACATGAAACTAAAAAAGAAGAAACATGAAAGCTAATGGAAAAGAAAACTAATCTAATTGCATACAAGAAAATCTACACTACTAGCATGAAAGGAAATGAACATATAATTAAAAGGAAACAGTAATTAACATTTCATAAAAAAATTACATAAAATAAAAATGGCGAAGTAGCCATGAAAAGAGAAACAGAGCTTTCTTTTATTTATGAGCCAAAACTAAAGAGAAGAGAACCTAAAGAAGAGACCAATGAAGAAGATTACATGAAACATAAGGGGTTATTATACAAGTTAAAAATCCTAATGCATATTTTTGGGGAATGCCCAAAATACCCTTGTAGGAAGTGTGGTGTCCAAGTTATCATTAGCTTCAATAATCACCCTTTAAGTGTGCATGAAAGTTTAATGGCCATTAGCATGCGAATTAGCTTCTAATTTGTACATGAAGGAAGGTGGATAGTAAGGTCCTCCATGATCTTAGTTTTGAATTATTTCCATCTTCATTTGTTCTCTTCACTCTTATGCATGCATATATCTTCATAAAACCACTTGTAACTTCACTAAATTTCCTACCCAACATAGAAAATTCCAAGTAAATTTTCACAATTTAATAAATGCACAAAAATGACCATTTTTCTCCTATATGAAGATGAATAAGCGACAATTTGAAAATAATTTTAATTTGATTTAAACAAGTTAAAATATCCGATATAATTTTTTTAATTTAATTAGATTAAATATGGTGGTAAAATTATGCACATTTATGTGCACATTAGTCAACCTACTCAAAGAATAGTTAACAAAAAAAACAATAGAGAGCGTCATACATAAAGTCTGGTGAAAGGGAAATATCACTAATCTTCATGACTACCATTATGCTAATATATCATGAATAATAACAATTTGTAATACTCATGGTAATGAAACCACACCTCAACCTGCATCTTCGCCTGAATCTAACAAGTTAGCATATAATACTATCATGCTATGCCATATAATATATTATCATATGCCAAGCAACATGGAACCATCATGACCCAAATGTCACATACTAAGCTAGTGGGTCATAAGTCTCCTACTAAAGGTTAAACCAATCAATTATAGCCACTAACATAAAATCAATACTTACGATTCATTCAATACATCATCCAATACCTAAAATTGAATCAAATTTGAATTGATTTATGTATGCCTAACTGCTAACATTTAATTATATTAAGAACAATATGACCAGTAAATTCCAAGCCAATGACCCTTTCTACAATGTAGCCTTAGATTATAACCGCATTACCAAGATAGAATGTTTTCTATCAACAGTGTCGGTCCACATGAATGTGCACACTTGTCACAGCAACTGCTCATGCCATAAATGGTATATAAAAATCTAACCCTTAGACCGAAGCCATGGGACACAGACTTACTCCTATGAGTATTATCATATGGAATCGTATTTCCAAATACCATTGTCGTCATGCCTTAAAATCGCGGAACGACTAAAAGTTATGATACAAAATAAAACACCTCTGTAATCATCAACAACGACCAAAATATCATCTCACATCTCCAATACACTTTCAGATATATCTTAAACTTTACGGTTTTGGAGTATGTGTAGGAGTGGATCTTACACGGCTCACGGATAGAAATATCCCAATACCTACCAAAACTTCGTGGATTATTTTCTTCTAAAAATAATGAATATTAGTCTAATCCATGTCTCGATCTGACTTTGTATGTAAAAGATATTACATTTCAAAGTTCACCTAAAGATTCCCTAAGGAAGCCCTAAATGTTCCATCCTATAGTTGACCAGTCGACTGTAGATAATAAACAATCTTTTGACTTACTATAGCCTATTCTCGCTATAGATTAAAAGTCGACTAGTCAACTTTTATTAAGTCGACTAATGTTATCTGATATCTAAACCAAGCGGTATTTCGATGTATCTATAGTAGAAATGATGAATAAATGATCAAGAAGCATATAGAGTGTAAAGATTGAAGAATACATGAATTTCGCCTAAGTACGAAGAAAGACATATCGGTTAAACGATCCTAGAAGACTTATGGAGCACATTTAGCTTTTATAATGCTAAATACTTATAGCTAAAGAAAATACAAGTGCCTAGGTGTGATATCGATCAGCATCGATCCATATGGATCACCATCAAATGATGATGCTTTAAAGAAGTATCCATTCATGCTAGGAGACTTATACTATATCAAATAAGAAAGCAAAAGAAAAGTCAAAAGCATCGATCGGTAGGAATCCACTTTGATCGGCACCAAACAATGATAAATGTTGGAAATTGTTCATTTTGACATACTTTTCTTGCTGGAACTTTGGATCTAATGATATTTTCTTGTTCAAACAAGATCTAGCAATTTTCTTAGTCAAACTCATCTATAAACAGACATCCTACACAATAACAAGAGGGATTTTTTATTATTTTTCAAAGAAACATTGCCTAATTCGAAACTCATTAATTTGAATGTAATAACCATTATAATTTGATTGTGTAAGCAAGAGTTAATCAATAAGAAAACTGAATAGTAGATGTTGGCATGAGATTTGGCCAAATCTAAAAATCTTAGCCTTTCAATTTCTTGCATTCAATTTCTTGTGTGTTTAATTCATTTTCATTTGAATGAGATTGTTTTACCATTTTATATGCAAACATTTTTTTTGCTTTCACTAAGAATTAAACTAAAGGTTACATCTGATTTTTATGAGGACTTGATGATGGTTTCCAGTTGGTGCTAGAAGACAATGGCTCTGAAGGAAGATAGGAGCAGATCTGGAATTATATATGAAGCAGAGCATCATGTTTCTCAGCATCTGGAAAAATCATCGGCCAGCTCATGTAGAAATTTCAAACGCAGATGGGGTAGTGATGAAGGATGAGCTAGACCGTACAAAGATGAATAAAAAGGTGATGCATGGTCAAATATCTATCATGAAAGAGATGAATGATCAATTTGCTAATTTGATGAAGCTTTCTTGATAGGAAGGAACTCTTAAACATCGCAAGGTAAGAAAGGATTCTTCTTCTTTAGTTTTAAATGAAGGAAGTCCATTAGACCAGAATCACATTGATGGGGAGTTCAAGGTGTGAAAGGAGGGCGTTGAAGCATCAAAGAAGCAAAGTACCGAAGTCAAAGCAGTAATTCCACCAACATCGGTCGGTACTGATTGATCCATAAGGGTCGGCATCGATCGATCTAAGAGATTGGCTTTGGGAGATTATGAGGACGGATTGCAAGAATGACAGTGCTGATAGAAAAGCTACCATTCCTTAGGTTGCAGGTATTGAAGGAAATGCTACTGAACAAGTAAGAAAAGGACGTAGTCCATGCCGACAATGCCACACAACTGGGCGAACGTACTCCTCAAAGGTAGGTAGACCTAGATTCTATCATGTTAATCGTGAACATTTGCCTATGCAAATATACAATGATGCATATGACGATTGTTGTTTGGGTGAATCATTGGCAATGATGATTTATTGACTAAGACTATTGCAGAATAACTAGCAATAGCAATATGAAAGTTGGGGTCCACAACTAGTTAGAGCCCACTTACGGATGATATTAGAGTAGCTCTATATTTGAAGAAGTTCATTATGCCGAAGTATTTGGGTTATAATTAACTGATTGATCTTATGCAACATTTGATGAAGTAAGAGTGACATATAGATAGTGCTTGTGCTGATGACGCATTGAGATGTATATGTTTTTCCCTTTTTCTAGAAGGACTTGCCCCGATGTGGTACTGTTGTCTTGAGCTTGATCCATATCTGCTTTTGATGAGCAAGCAGAAAAATTTATGGAATAATTTCGAGTCAATAGTGTGTAACCAAAGGATGTGATCTCTTCGACCAATCTTCATTAGAGATCCAGAGTAACCTTGAAGAAGTTTCCAAAAGCGTACAATGCTATAGTGGTTGAAATTAAGAACCGTAGAGAAGAGATTGTGTTTATGTCTTTGGTAGAGGGAGTCCATAGCAAAACTGATTTTGTGGAGTGGCGTAAGCCTGTTTTGTTGAAAGGCTTTTATAGAAAAGCAAACTAATTCATGCGCTTGAAAGAGGCAAAGTTGGAGGAAGGGATATGCATAATGGTCAAGCTGGACCAAGAAATGTCGTGCAAAGTAATGTGACTTTCAAGAAAGATAGTGGCAGCGCCGACAGTAATAATTCTTGTAATGGAACAAGGAAAGAACCCAAATTAAACTTGTGGAAAAAGGCAAGATAGCAAGGATCGTTTGAGGTTCATTTGTGATGTAAACTACACGGAATTTACCGATTTCATTGAAAATATTACCTTGCTATGCAAGGTATAGAGATATTAGAAGCCTGCCCCATGAGAGGCAATTAAAGAGGAAAAGCACTCTTTGGAAGCACTGTCGCTTCCGTAATACCCATAGGCACATATGAATGAGTACATCCACCTTTTGAGATGTGTTTGAAGATTTAATTTTAAAAAATAAAATGCAGTTGTATGTTGAAAACCTACAAGAGGGTAGGCAATTTAACAACCGACCTCATAGGCAACAACCTGAAGAAATATAGTTGGGTTTTGGAGAAGGTCCAAGATAGGCAAACAGGGCTTTGGTTATTAACATAACTTCTAGATGTCTACATTCCATGGAAAATAGTTAGAATGAAATGGAGTGATATGGCAGTACTCTAAGGCATTCGCCATAGGAGATTTTCTATGCTATAAAAGAAGGGGCTCCAACAAAAAAACAATGGAAGATAAACGATGATATTGCAACAATAGAGATTCCAATGTGATTGAGGTTCCAACACTCGACCCAATAGTGATTCAACCGTGATCGGGCTCGCAATAGTGCATCGAGTCCTTACTGAAAGTGGGAGCTTAGTGAATATTTTATTCAAGCAAACTTTCGACAAGATGCGGCTAGATGAAAAAGATCTGCAACCTTGTAAACCTCATATCCCAAGATTTATCAATGAGGTTGAAAATAAAAGGTTGCATTAAATTGTTTGTGGAGCTGGGAGATGGAGATTGCATGGTAGTGCGACTGTAGAACTTTATTGCGAAGGATGGGTTCTATGCCTACAACATATTTTGGACCTATATGCCCTTGCTGATTTTCTAGTTGCACTCACTGCATTGTGTTTCTTGATGAAGTTTCCGATAAAGAATGGAGTGGGAACAATTCAAGGATACTAGAGCATAGTTAGAGAGTGTTATATGGTTGAGCTCGGAGAGGCAAGGCTAAGCAATTAAGGATAAGAAGTAGCGAAGCCTCTTTGCATCAAAATGCGGATGCATTGTAATTAATGCCTGAGCATTGGCTCAAGTCCATTAGCAAATACTACAAATCTATGGATGTATTGAAAGAGCCAGAAGAGGCGAGGCAAAACTAAGGGAGCTGTTGGTCGGGATCTTGATAGAGGATGACAGACGTTCGAAGGTTATCAACATCGGATCTTAACTAAGCTTGAAGGTGTGGAAGAATTTGGTAGGGATTCTTTAAGCGTATAAGGACATGTTAGCTTGGATACATTAAGATATTTGCAGAATTTCCCTTGAAGTTGCGTGTCATGCATAGAATGTGAACCCAAAATACACTCAAATGAAATAAAAACAGCACAGTTCCATGAGATATGATTGAGATGGAATCACAAATCACTATAAATCAGATGTAACTACAACCAATTATTAAAGTTGGCAAGATGAGACTGATGCATTTTATACTGTTATATTCCATTTTATTGACCATAACTGTATTATAACTTGGACAAACCAACATTTTCATAGAAGTACCAGAGGAGCACTAAAGGCGACCTATTGAAGTATAGGTTCGATTCTATGGTGCTAATCTATGAGAGAGGTTTCAAAAATTATTGATTGGAGCGATCTGTCGCATTCAAAGATGAAGTGAATAAGCTGGAGGTAGATGGCTTTATCTACAATGCTTATACTTAGAATAGGTATCAAACCCTATGTTAGTTAAGAAGGCAAACCGGAAATGGCAGATAAGCATTGATTATTTCGACTTGAATAAGGTGTTCCCGAAGGACTGCTTCCCTCTACCATGCATAGATCAGTTAGAGGATGGAAAAACCAAGCATGAACTACTGTCCTTCATAGATGTGTACTCTAGCTATAATCAGATTGTGATGTACATCCTCAATCAAGAGGATACATATTTTTATTATGGAATTAGGACTATATTGCTAGAAAGTAACGCCATCAGTCTAAAGAATGCTAGAGCTTATTATGACATTTTGTCAATAAGGTTATTAAAGAACATATCAAACGAAGATGGTGGTCCATTTGGATGATATGCTTACGAAGCCATAGGAAACTATAGACTGCATAGGTGACCTTTTTGAAATGTTTAATGTGCTATGAAATTTTGGTATGAGATTGAATCCACTCGAATGTCCTTCTAGATTTGCTTCAGCCAAGCTTTTAGAGTTTATCCTAAACTCAGGAAGCATTGAAGCTGACCTAGGTCAGATTAAAGCTTTGCGGAGGTTATACCCCACTAACTAAAAGGGAAATTTAGAGCGAGAATGATTAACTTACTGCTTTGAGTCGATTTTTCCCAAAGGCGGCCGAAAAATGTATACCATTATTTGCCTTTAAGAAGGAAAAAAGGAAAGTTCGAATGGACAAGGGAATATGAACTACTGTATAGAATCTGTTGAAACATATGGGGATACCACTGATTTTATCCAACCCTTCAGAAGGAGAAGATCATTACTTCTAGTTAGCAATATTTACTCATGCATTGAGTGCTGCATTGGTGTGTAAGGAGTGTAAAATCAAATGGCCAGTTTATTATATCAATAAGCGATTCACCAGGGAGGAGAAGCGACATCAAAAGGTAGAGAATTAAGTACATTGCTTATCGATAGCATCAAGGTAGTTGAGACCATACTTTTAGGCTCTTCCGATAAGGGTGTTAATGGGTCAACCCATAAGGCATGTATTCCACCATGTGAAAGATTGGTATGATCATTGAAGTGGAGCATCAAGACAAGTCAGTACAAAATAAATAATCATACTATAAAGGCAATTCAAGGAAAGGCGCTAACACATTTCATTATCAAATTCACTACCTAAGATAATATAGTAGAAGAAGCAATGTCGAGCTTTCTTAATGGAAATTGTACACTGATCGAGCATTCAATGACCACGGTTCTTGGGATGGAGTTGTTCTAATAACCCATAAGGGTCGAAGGATATGTTATGCAATAAAGCTTGATTTCTACGTGATATATAATGAAGCAGAATACGAAGCATTGATAGTGTGACTCAAGATTGTGAAGGAATTGGGAGTGCAAACACTGTGTATGTTTATTGACTCCCAATTTTTTGTTTTTCCATGTTAAGATTTTCAGCCAAAGGGAGCATGGTGTTCCACTTAATAGTCGAAGGTGTTAGAGGTGTTGGACGATATTGAGCAATGATAAAGCACATCCCCAAAGATGATAATACAGTTCCTGGTGCATTAGCAAAATTGGTGAGCTATAAAGATGTGTAGCAATTAGGAATTCTTCCAGCAAAATTTTTGAAATCTCCCAGTTTCAAAACAGACTCAGACAGATTGCACTAAGGGATGATGAAGGTATGAACCCAAAGACTTGGAAAGCCGTCAAAAATAAAGAGATGAAGGAGTGCAAGAAGTTTAGCGAAGTTTGGAGCCTACAATTCATCTTGGTACCAACCTGATTTCGAAGCTTAAGATGATAAATGATCGATGGGAGGAACACAGGCCATGGAGAAAAAATTGAAGAATAATCGAAGAAATAGAATGGTATTGACTAGAATAGGTCTGTACTAACTTGATTTTCATTTAGGGAAACATAGGATTCAACTCGATCTTTATGCATAGATATTCGAATCTTAGAGTTGTGACGTTTTCAAACCTAAATGATAAGACTATTGTGGATACTTGCCTACAAATAGCAGGATATCTACAACAAGAGAGACTATTGTTGCACTTTAAAGATCTAAGCTCTATCTTCTTCATCCTTTACTCTTCAAAATTCCATCAAATCGGAGATCTACTAGATTGTGGTTGGCTTTGACTTTATATTTCTTTGTATTTTAGAGAGAATCAAATAGATAATAGGATTAAAGTGGACGTAGGCCTTAGATTTTCCAAACCACTATAAAAAGTGCTTATGCTTTCTTATTTTCGTGCTATATTTTCTTGTTTGATTTGGATTTATCTACTTTAGGGTGTTGTGCCATTTTTTGTTTGGTGCTTTTATTGAGATAAAGCTAGATTTAAAGGCTTAAAGCTTGGATTTGGAAGGGACAAAGAGGCCTTCTACCAGAACTATTGTAGGACCAGGTCAACCAGAGCATGGGATGGCAAGGGTTGTCCTCAAGATCAAATTCATCTGTCTGTGTGATCACAGTGTAGATGGAAAAGATTATGAAAGAGATGCAAGATGGGATGAAGGCCCGAGAACATGAAATGAAAAATGGATTTCTTAGAATGATGGATCAACAAAAAACAGCCTTAACAATTGGAACATAGAACCAAAGGCCAAAAACCAATGCAGGAGCATCTTAAGCTGGTCTAAGCAAGCTGGAACGGTGCCCTTACCACAAAATCAGATCTGTACCAACTTGAATCAGGTTTGTACCAACATGAATTTACAAGGGGCACTATCAATTTGGATTTGGGACAAGTTGGAATGTCAAGAGTGAACGATGTTGGAGCCAAAGATACGAACCAAAATGCAAATGCACAACAAGAGGAGTATGCACCATAATTTCCCAATGAGAACATGGATCAGAATGGAACTATGGATTAAATACTTCGATAAGATGACAACGACCGAATAGCTAAAATAATCAGGATAATTGATAAAAAGGACCTTTAGAACAGAGTTCGGAGGATGTGAACAGGAACCCATTTACCATAACATTTAGTACACAATGAAATCACCCAATTTCAAGCTATCGATGCAGCAACTGCACAATGGGAGGACAAATCTAACCATTCATCTAATGAGATACATCCAATATATGCAAGTGTTGGGTGCTTCTATGGAAGTAACGTGACGATGTTTCCCATTGTACTCAACGAAGTTGGCTACTATGTGGTTCAGGCAATTGGAGAATGAGTCCATAAGCATGTAAGGCTGATTGGTTGACAGATTCTTAAGATAATTTAGAGTTCACATTTCTCAACCGAACAATGTGATGATGCTTTCAAACATGAATCAAAGGGCCAAAGAGACCCTAATGTGTTATCTAAATGGATTTAATGCAGCAATCACTGCAGTCCATAAGTTGGATCTATTGATAATTGTGATAGCGGAAGTGTCTGGACTCGCAAATAAGACTGACTTTAAAATTACTTTAGATAGGGATCCACCTATGGATCTTATAAAGTTTTACCATGAATCTAAGGGATATCTACGCAAGGAGGATGTTGAAAGTGTAAATGCTAAGGTAAGTGTTGTAGATGATGAAGGGTCATCCAGAGCAGGAAATCCTATGGATAAAAGAAAGGGAAAGCTAATGATAATTTCGGAGGACTGAAATGGAAAAGGAGGGAACCAAAATTCTCTTCCTAAACTAACCTAACTAAAACCTCATAAAGGATTTACCTAGAAACCAGAGGGCAAATCTCTTACTTTAAGCCAACTAAGAGAGAGCCCACAGATCGAAAGAAGTGGTGTGGAAGACTTTACGTTTTCCATAAGATGGGTGAACATGAAATGAACAATTGCAGACACCTTCATGATGTAATAGAAGAACGAGTTATGGACAACCAACTACAACGGCATGTGAGGAACCAAACTGTAGTGGTGCAGAAGAAGCAGCCACCATTTACAATGAACACACTTAGATACGACCATGGAGCTGGGTCGAGAATGATAATCCCTTGATTGGGATGGGATTCAATTTGACTTCTTAGTTTTTCTTTCTGTTTTGAATAAATAAAATAATAACTTCAAGCCGCTTACATATGTACAAAGCCTCAATTGGTCTTTAGGACAATCTGATTTGAATGCCTAGGATGAATGCTTTGAAAATTTGTTTGTTACTTTGATTTGGATTTTATAAATCAATATTTAGAATGTGATGAATGATGTTGATTAGACGTGGTAGTCCTGTCCTGAGAGACGGGATAATAGCTATAACATGCTAGTCCCCTTGGTGGAAAGAAGATGGATTAGACTTAATAAATAGCTAGCCCTATTGCTAGAGAGTGAGTGGATGGGGAAGCTAGTAAAGTAAGTCTTCTCATCGGAAGTGAATGGACAAACTTGCATGGACGTTAAGTGCCCTCGCTGGAGAGCAAGAAGATAGGACTCAACATGGATCTAGAGTGATCAAACCCAAAATTGGATGTAAAAATCGACAAATATCAAATCTTAGATTGGATGTTGGACGATCTGGAGATATTGAACCTAAGATTGGATGTTGAAGGAACCAATGAGATCATGCCTTATATTGGATGCTGATTGTGAAATCCGGAGAGACCTAGACATGGATGTAGGATTTGAGCATCTTATAATGTAGGTATTGATTTATGATAACATAAATCTAGGAAAACACGGGATGACCGTGACAGCGATATATGATATTTTAACTCTACATGAACACGGGTTGATTGTTATTTATGGCTAACGCTTAAGTAAGGACTATATTCTTTAACTATGACGATCCAAAAATGACTTTTAATTTATAGTTAAATCTGAAGGAATTGGATGATTCACCATGATCGGGATCAACATATAGCTAGAGAGCTTAACAATCGAAGATTGACTACTGTTGAAACTTTTTCCTTGGTAAAGCACACCTTACATTCGTAAGGCATGCTTTAGAGGGAAGTGTTATACCAAGTTTTCCACGATTTCAAAATGAACTCAAATGGATAAATTGGACAAGGAATGATGAAGGTATGAGCCCATAAACTTGGAAGGCCATAAATAATAAAGAAATGAAGGAGTGCAAGAAGTTTGGCTGATTTTGGAGCCTACATTTGAGGTCGGCATCGTTATCTAGCCTTTTGGCTAGACAGGTATTTGGTCAAACTTGCTGAGTCGTACTTGAAAGTATCAAGGAAGGATGCTTGAAGAGATAGCCTACAAGGCTAGAAACCAAGTATGATCAAGACTATAAGGCAAGAGCAAAGCCATCTCAAAGTTCCATATGCCTCATATGCTCCCATGCTCTGATTTTAACAACCCATTATACTCTTAATAGGATCGATCACACGTTGTTTGCTATCGAATGACTCAAGCACCAAAAATCAGCAACTTCGTTCCTTTACCGATCCATCCTACTGACCTAGAAGTAAGCCTCTAACAAATGAAAAACAAGATGGGAACCACAAAGCTAATAACAAACCAATACAATACAAAGCTTTGTAATAGATCCATGAGAAGATCTTATGGATCGGTACCAATCTATGCCTAGGATCGGTATTGATCCATCATTTTACTGACCCAGCCACGTTTTCTCAAGGATTACTACTGTTAGGTAGTGGGAATGTTGAGGAGAACTTTCAAGCAACCTATAGCTATAAATAGGAGGTTCGGACACCATTTCTAGGGATCTTTAGGATTATTTACAATTTTTTCCATAATTCTCTTGTAACCCCAAGGATCCATACCGATCCATAAGAACATCATTTGTAAATAGCAGTATAATCAATAGAACATTAAGTGGATGTAGGCATTAGTTGGCTGAAAAACTAAAAACCTTGTATGTCTCATTTTTAATTCATTTTCCATTTATATTTCTTCATTTCATTATCTTGGGTGTTTGTGCCATATTTTGGTATAAAATTTTTAGTGCTTTCACCAAGAGTGTGATTATCATGCAGTGTGGATCCATCATATACTGATGGTTTGCTTAAATCCGAAAGGTAGGTCTAATTTCTTCATTTTTTACTCTATTGAACTTCTCGGATTTCCAGAAATTCTACTAGAAACTATTCAAATGGCCACTCAAAGAGACCGATCCACCGCTACAAGACCTACCGAGGATGTTGAGAATGTCGATTTGCAACATGTTGAGGAGGTTGCACAGCCAATTGCTACCGAGGGATAGAACCCGACAGTGATTACAGGGTCATGATAACAGCATAATGAAACAGATGAATGATAAGCTGTAAGAGAGCCATGATGAGTTGAATCAACAAATGCAGCAAAGTTTGGATTTATTGAATCAATTGACTAAAAAGCCGTAGGATAAGAAGAAGGGACTTGAAACCTTCTTATTTAGAATCCGACAGTTTCTCGTCATTGGAACAAAGGTAGAGGGATAAAAGAAAAGTAGAGTTAGAAAAGAGGCCGAAACATCAAAACAGAGGTTGGAACCAAATCATGGCAATGGCTTATGAATTGGTACCGACCCATCAAGAAGGATTGGTACTGAACCATCAAAAGTTGATTTTGGTGATCGACTTCTGAATAATGGTGCTGGGCTGGCTTCTGGTTGTGTTATAGATGGCCAACATGTTGCAGATCAAGCAACCATTATGGATCCACCATAAAGGGATTATGCTTACAGGGCTATTGAACGAATGGTTCCCCCGAAGTCTGGGGAACCCAAGTATCATGAAACTAACCAAGAGCATTTGCCGAGCGAAATACTTAGGGCGGATCATGATTACCGTTATTCGATAGATGTAGCATCGTTGGATTTGGCTATTTTATGGAGACTTATAAGTAAGAATCAACACCGGAGCAATGTAGATTGGGGTTCCTCCCCGAGCCGGAGTCCGTTCACAGAGGAGATCCTACGCGAGGAATACTGAAGGAAGTTGGTGATGCCAACGATGCCGTTATACAGAGGTAAAACGAATCCAAGGCAACACCTGATGAAATATGATTGGCATATAGATTCTACCAGAGCTACTAATGCTATGAGATGTCATTGTTTCCCAATTTCCCTAAAAGGAGTGGCGATGATGTGGTTCACCCCGCTATAGTCAAGATCAATATCATCTTATTGAGCAATTAGCATAGAAAATCATTAATAAATTTCGTTTATTTACCACTCATCCAAAGGATGTCATGTGACTATCCAACCTCTTCCAAAAGATGGGAGATTCTTTAAAAGATTTCTTGCATAGGTTCGATACCGTGGTGACCAAAGTGAGTAACGCTCAAGAAGATATTGTGTTTATAGCATTAAATTGAGGGATCCATCCCAACGCCGATTTCGAGAGATGGTTGAAGATGGAAGCCTACCAATAAAGGATGTGTTCTATGGAAAGGTGACTCAATTCTTAGGCTTGAAAGTGGTAAGCACTACCATTAGAAAAACCAATGTCCACCGGTCGGTAGAGGTGGTATAGAGTAACATCATTACGAAGCAACCCGAAGAGAATTCTAGCAATGTGGATGTGAATGTGGAGAATAAAAGTGGTGGATAGAGGAGGAGAAATACTGGAGCTAAAGACAAGAAATCGGATTGGAGGAGACATCTTAGAATCCGGACACCCTATTGAATAACTCAATCATGAACGTATACCTTGCTACTCAAGGTACCAAGCAATACATGAAGCCGACTCCAAGGGAGTCGATTAAAAAGGAGAAAAAGTCAAGCATGTTTTTCGATTTCATGAAATGCATGATAACAAGACGAATGAGTGTAGGCATTTGCGTGATGTGATCAAGGATTTGATTCGAAAGAAAATGCTATAGTAGTTTGTGAATACCCCATAAGATGGTGGGCAGGGAACTTCAAACCCCTAACAGGGGCAAGACGGGCCTAGTGTTGATGAGCCAAAGCAACATGAGAAACGTTTGGTGATTTATACTATCATTGGTGGACCGCATCCATTAGAGAAGAGCTGGAATGAAATGGAGAGGTATGTAAACGCATCAAAACATACAGCGAATAAGAGCCGCTTTTCCATCGAAGACGATGCTCCAACAAAGCAACATGGGATCATGATAGATGACATTATAATTGAAAATAGAGATGCTGATAGGGTGGAGGCCCCGACTATTGGTCCGTTGGTGATTTCGGCCACGATTGGCCCTTCGATTATGAGAAAGGTGTCGGTTGACCATGAGAGCTCATTCAACATTCTAAAAAGCCTACGACCGAATGCTTCTGGAGGACAAAGACTTAAAGCCATGTAAATCTCGAGTCCGGCGATTTAATAGGACTGCTACTAAGCCGGTGGAAGTGCATTTACCACCGGTGCATAGAGAGAGCGACCGTAAGAGAGTGCGGATTGTACCTTTTATTGTTCAAGATATTTACTCTACATATAATGTATTTTTGGGCCAAATGGTCCTTGCTGAATTTCAAGTGACCATAGCCCCATAGTGCTTGACGATTAAAGTTCCCAACAGATAATGGTGTGTGAATTATAGGTGATCAGGGGCTTGGCAAGGAATGTTATGTTGTGGAGCTGAAAGAGGCAAAGCAAATAGGAAAGGAAAAGGTGTAGAGAGGACCCTCCGCATCAAAGCTTTGAACACATAGCAACCACTGCTTGAGCCCTAGCTAAAGCAACAAAATCAGTTCCATAAAGATATAGATCTGATGAAAGAGCCAGAGGATGCAAGTGTGGCTCCTGTAGAGTTGATGATCAATATCTCGGTCAGTCAGGACGATCGTACGTAGGTCCAAAAGATCGAATCTCAACTCGGCGCAAGGTTGATGAAAGAATTGATTGGTTTTCTCCATACAAGCTCAAATGTATTTGCTTGGACACATTCTGACATGTATGGAATATCGTCGGAGATAACATGACATGCATTATATATGAATCCCAAATGTGTTCATGTGAAAAAGAAGTGCTGCAGCCAAGGCTCGATGAGATCCGTTACACTGAATGAAGAAGTGGGTAAGCTGAAGAACAACAGCTTCATCTATGGTGCTCTATACCCGAAATGAGTATCCAATCCATTCCTACTGAAGTAGAAGTGGAGAACGTGCATTGACTATTTGGATTTGAATGAAGCATGTTTGAAAGACATCTTCCCACTCCCGAAATTCGATCATCTAGTAGATTCAACCATTGGACGTGAACTGCTTCGTTCATGGATGCGTATTCTCCCTACAGCCAAATTTCAATGCACATCCCAAATCAAGGACACACTAGCTTTATAATAGACCCAGGACTGTATTGTTATCCTATCATGCCTTTCAGTTTGGACAATATCAAAGCGACTTACCAAATGCTAGTGAATTCAATGTTTAAGGAGCAAATTGGGCATTGGATGGAAGTCCGTGTGGACGATATGCTTTTGAAGTCAAGATGATCGATAAGCAATGTTAATAATTTGGCGAAAATGTCCACCGTGTTCCGCAAGTATGGCATGAAGTTCAATCCACTAAAATGTTCATTTGGGATTGCATTTGGGAAATTCCTGAGCTTCATAGCAAACTCAAGAGGAATAGAAGCCAATCAAAAAGACTCGGGCATTAAGGGACATAGTGGCCACGATGTCAATCAAGGAAGTTTAAAGTTTGAATGGGTAGGTCGTTATGTCAAGTTTCTTCATCTCTAATGCCATCGACAAGTGTATCCCTTTATTTGAAGTCATTAATAAAGGGAAGAGGAACAATTCTTGGACACAAGAGTGTATAGACGATTTCCGTGCTCTGGTAGATTGCTTAGTGAGACCTTCCATCCTATCAAAGCTGGTGGTGGACGAGGACTTGTTTATCTACTGGTAGTGTCGGTGCATGCCTTGAGCACCACACTTATATGGGAGGACTCCCAAATCTATAGATCGATGTATTACATTAGCCAGCGGTTAACGAGGGGAGAAAGAAATAACCCAAAGTTGGAAAAGCTGGCTCGTTCGATCCAAATTGTTACTGACCAGCCTTGAAGATAGGTCCTATAGTGACCAAAGACTTCTTGAAGGCTATTGAAACAGAACATTGAATTGAGCCAATATATGTTATAATGTATCATCCCCAAAAGGAAATCAAAGATCAAGCTTTAGCTGATTTCATAGCCGAGTACACTGCATGAGATGATACTCGGGAGAGCAGTGGACAGCGAGATGCTGGATGGAAGATGTTCATTGATGGTGCATCTAATGAGTATTCTTCCAAAGCAGGTGTTGTATTGGTAACCCCCACTACAATAGTTTATGTGTTTCATAGCGTTTGAAAAACGCTATAACAGGCTACCATAGCATTTCAGAGAACGCCGTGGAACCACAAGCTATGGTAGACCGGCAGCATTACATAGCAGGAAGGAAAACGCTATAATAGCTAATAGCGTTTACAAAAGGGCATAGCGTTTGCAACCTACCATAGCGTTTTTTCTCTGTTATTAAACTTAAACGCTATAGGGAATATAATCCTTCATTTAACTTCTATAGCGTTTTCGAGCACATTTTATAGCGTTTCATCAAACCATGTTATAGCGTTACAATATTTTTCGATAGCATTCCTTGTCATGCTTGTATAGCGTTTTTATTTTCTACTATATCGTTTTTGATTCTATTATAGCGTTTCTGATGCATAAATCTTACATCTCATATAGAGCTGCGATAGCGTTTGATGAATCAATAGCGTTTTTCAAACGCTATTCTATATAATATTAATTTTCAGCATTTGTTTCAATTTTCTTTTTATCATATATATATATATGTGTGTGTGTGTGTGTGTGTGTGTGTGTGTGTGTATGCGCACACAGATAGATATATGTATACACATTACACATATATATACATATATTAAAATGTGGATCCCAAAAATAACAAATAGAGAAGATGACAACAACTATATGTAACAATGATAACGTTGCAGTGAATTCTAATTTGGAAACACACGATCAAACCAGTGGAAAAGTTTCAAATAATTCTGCTAATATTTCAAATACTACAAGACATGGTCGCATGATAATAGTTCAAAATAGTCTAACAAAAGACCATAAATACTACAAGACATGGTCACATGATAATAGCTCAAAATAGTCTAACAAATGGACACAAATACTCAATTATGGAGATGATGATACGGAAATGGCTGCTACAGAAGATTCTTGCAAGGGTCTAAACATTGATCCAGGTTGTTTCAGTGTTAACCAAGTTCCTGCATTAAATGACAAGGTAGACAATGACAGTTCCAGGTTGAATATACTAAATTTGTAGACAATAAATGACAAAGTAGACAATGACTTATAGGCAATGGAGTAAATTACCAACTCAGTTATTGAACAGGTTTGTTGTTATAAGCTTTGTTGTTCCATTAATAGTGATTCGAATTAGTGGTTTATTCCTGGGCATCCATTATTATCATCACTTTTAACCATCATATATACCGTTAGTGCAGCATGTATACATATCGTACTCACAATTGCTAAAAAGCCAAAACGAATTATGCATTCACAACATTTATAAAGTTGCACATTTAATTCTTCTTATGCATATCATAACATTTACAAAACCAAGAAGTAAAAAAGAACATACTCCATGATAAATAAGAATTATCACCAATAATTCTACGTTGAGTAATACTGCACAAACTTTGTTTTGACCTCTAATGGAAGACGCATTTGTTAATAGTTTCTGTCCAACCAAAATGTTGTTGCTGTTGCTATTGCTTCCAATATGGGCTAGATTTAACTGATAACAGTTTAAGAAATATAACAAAGAAAATAGCAATATTTAATTATATACTATAATAATGAAATAATAGTTGTCACTTACATTTAGCATAAAGATAGTCCGTTGAACTATTGTTAAACTGAAATAATAATATGTACAATTGTTTTGTATCTAGTATGCAGATATTCAGAGAGAAAATACTTTTTTTGTAAATATCAAATGGATCTTTTGAAGTCAGTTGTGGCTCCTGAAAACTTGATAAACAAGTAAAATAAATATAACACACAATGTCAGTACATGTAATGTGCACAGAAATTTTGATACTTCCCTTAAGTTAAATGGAAAGAGGAAAATGGTACAAAATAACAATTTTATTACCTTCCTTAATCCTTCAAAATTACCTCCTGGCATAAGCAGACTTAAGTGTAGTGACTGGTCCAACGGATCCAGTAGTATTGCGAATGGTAGATTGCATGGAGTTGAGAATGGTGTCATACGTGCTTCCATTTCCTTGTTCAAATGCTTGAAGGAAACAATACATCATTTCTCCTATTGATGTGATCCTAGAAAGTGCCTAGTAATTCTGTCTAGTAAGAAGCAATCACATTAAGTTATTCAAGACAACAAATGTACAAAGATGAAAATTAGCTTACAGAGGTTGATGTAATCCCCACACACCAATATAGGAATATCCATGCTAACAACAGTTTTCTCTAACCCTTTCAAAAGAGTTTGAGTCTGCAATCATTTTATATGGAAACATGGTCAAAAAAGGATGTAAAAGAAATGCTTGTATAGTAATATAAATGCATAAAAACATAGTCAAGATAGAATGTTGAATTGCTTCATTTTCTGGAGTTCCTTTTTATTGCGAAATAGTATGAAAGTACAGATGCTAATGGCATACCATCTTTTTGCATTTTGCCTTCAGTTCTCTGCAGTGTAATGCACGAACTGTCTTTAATTAAAGAAATAATAGCAATTGTAAAAATGTTAGTCCTATAATATACTGGCGGAAATGCTCTTGATATAACTATACGTGCTGGTCCAACTCAACAACATTTATATTTGCAAAAACCATTTGTAGAAATTGCAAATTATGATCCTCATGTCATATTAACTATCATAACATAATCTACCTTGTCCTTTTTCTCTTAAGTTTTGATCCTCGTATCATATTAAATTTTACCACACAATCTTGCATATCCATGTTCCAGTACAATACAAAGCTATAAAAAGACAACCCCTCTTACAGTTTGATATATTAAACATAATTTGTTCATTGAATTCGTTCATGTTACGTCAACCAATCCTTAAGATGAAGTATCCAAAAATATTAACTATTTTCTACATCTCGATTAAAAGAAAAGAGTACAATTTTTAGCATATGAGTAAAAAATGAAAGTAATGACATTGTAAGAATATTAGAAATTTGAACAGTTTTCTAATCAATGCCACTTTGTGCAATAAGAATATTAGAAACATTTGATTGCAATAAAAAATATACCTAAATATATCCAATTATGTGATGTTCTCAAGTTTCAAATTAACATAGAGATCCAAGATCATTCTACATGTAATTGTGGTGTTCAAGTTGCCATGTAAAACCAACATGATATATGAAAAAGTGGAAACTCCATTGACGTGTAACTAAGCAGTTCTCTCATACCACTGCATCTAGGCTTGGCATAAGTTTTTAAACAGATATAAAAGCTTGTATGATAACGAATGAAAAAACAAAATTAAACAAAATTATTATGACAAATGATTATGTTGTATTAGTTTTCTTCCTCAATTTGCTATACTAGTTTTATATCCATGTAATTCATCATATCATCCTAAAATTACTTAACAATTAATGATTATTGAATAACTTGATTAAATCGTATTTCTAGTTATACTGTATTTTAAGTTTGATTAAAACTGTATTTTAGTTTAATTACACCAATTTGACTTGTTTTTCCCCAGTTGTAGTCTTAAAATTGTTTTTTTCTCAGTTCATTGTTTTTGCATATATAGAAACTAAGACACTAAGCTATTTTTTTGATGGTTTAAGCAAGATCCTAAGATTGTTGTTTATTATTTTTAAGTTGTTTTTTATTAGTATTATTATTTGGTTTATTCTATGATGATGGGTACTTGATGGAGCAAAACTAAACCGTGTTTGCATATTCCTAAGTGAACATCATATATAAAGCTATTGAATATCGATGGAATTTTGTTAGAAATTTCTGTGCTTGTAACCAGTTTCATATTCCATTGCCTTTGGCAGTGGGCATTGCTGCAGTTATCTGCTTGGACCAGACATGAGACATACAACCCAAATTTGTTACTTAGATTCATTCCCCCCGGGCCCCGTCCCTTATTTTTAATAAATGACTTGTTTTGAATATATTATTATACGCCAGTATGTTGTATAATACTTTATTCAACCGTTGTTGAGTTTCCTAAAAGATTTAGGTTACTTTTATTTTATTAGTTTGAATTTAATTTATTGATTGAAGAGTTTTCGATGGTTTAGTTATATTCCTTTTAACTATTATCAATTTAACAGGCACTCAATGGAGCATACCAAATCATGTTTGCATATTCCTGGGTTGTTTACTTAGAAGCGGTCTCATATCCCATCGCCCTTACATTGTTGTGTCGCTGCGTTAATCAGTAAGTTAAAAGACTTGTAGTCTTGATAATAGCTAAAATTGATTTGGGACTTGTAGTCTTGTCAGTTCATTCTACATATGTTGATATTGGTTATCATAAAAATAAGTTAAAAGGGAATGATTGCAAACAATATAAGGAATTTTACCAATCGAGGAACGATAAGAAGGCTGAAATTGATTGGTTGTAGCACTAGCAGCAGTACCAGTTCTGACCTTGGGTGGTGCAGCAAGGTCCTCCTCCACCCTCCCTTCCATTTTCCCTAAGTTCACCACGTCATGGCTTTATTTCCCCCTTTGCTCCTCTGTTAGTTATATTACAAAGTATGAATTAATATGATAACATATAAAAGTGGCTGTTTTCAGTATAGCAGGATATTAAAAATACCTGCAATAGAAGGATACAGGAGAGTGCTCTAATCCCACTTAGGCATTAAAGGAACTTGATCTGCAGTTGTTTTTTCCATCACCTCACCAAGGCTGACTTTTCCTTGAACTCCTAAGTTTTCATCTCTTCCATCAACTAAATCCTTTGCCCCTACGCTTTCATAGACTATAATCGTAAGCAAACAAAGGTCAGTAGAGAAATATGTTGTATGGACGAAGTAGTTATTTGCTATTATTAGTATCCCTTGTGTGGACGAAGTAATAGTATTGTAATCTCAATTTATGGGTAGCTAATATATTATTTATAGCGCATATACTATAGATCATCTATCTGATGATCTTTTGTCCTAATTCAAATATGTAGAATTTTTATTACCTAAATGCTCAAGTAATGCCATCCACCGGGCATGTTGGTGGTACCTATTTCAAAATGCCTTCACTTGCTTCTAAACCCATTTCGAAATGTTCATATTCACTATTTCCACTGTACCATTTCCAACATAAATATGCATGCAATGCAAGTAAAAACAACTTCAACAATAAGACATGCCATGATATACTAACAAGTCTTACAAGCACAGCTTTTGGACTGAATATTCTAAAAATATCTGCACTTTCTTCTCCTATAAGGCCTCCTGATTTTTCAAATGTACACCTCCTATCGGTTCAGACACGGCTTTAGACTGCTGCCTCCTAATAACTCTAATATAACCATTTTCACTCCTCCAACTACGACTCCAGTGCTTAAAGTTCGACCTGCTGCACATTTAGTGAACTCGGACTATGAACAAAAGTATAATAGAGCAGTCACAATGATGAAGGCTTTGCCTACTAGAAATCTTTGAAATTTTACTCAACAAGCTAATATTCACTGTGCATGCTATGATGGTGCTTTTCATTAATCTGGTTTCCCCAACCTTGAGATTCAGGCACATATAAAAGAAGTAGTAACTTTGTAAAAACAAGTGATGTCAAATAGAAAGATCCCGCAACTATTCATGGGCTCCCCTTACCGAGTAGGCCAGCGGCCCTACCAAAGACCAGGCTGATTAGAAAACATACCATGCCAAACGAGACTCTATCAGGTTCACATTCTATAGCCAAGAATTTTCAATGAGTCTAGGCATCTCGATAGTAACAAGTTTTAGAATTTCAGAGCTTCAGCATTCTATCTCCAAACACTTATCAATCATGGTATCCCTTAACTAATCTCAGCTGCAATACATGGCAACATTTTCTGATAAAAATAAACTAGTAATTGACTAATCGAAAATATTTGTGCAAGGTTGCAATTACAACAATATTCATAAGCCAAATACTACTCCCCTGCTCATCATCATAGCAGTCAAGAAGGCTGACTAAATTAAGATATAGTACTTTGGACAAGCCCTCTACTTCTCTAGTAAAGGAACAACGTTCCCTTCATTCAAGTTAAGGAGCAATCGAGGAAAAAAGGTTCTAAATTTAAGCACAAGTACCGTGAAGGAAATAGTGCAACAAAATCCTTATGGTATATTTGAAATCATAGATTCTACGGTCAGAAATATTAGTCCATATAAAAACCTTGTGTGCACCTCTAATTCTTTCTATATGAATAACATTTCTAAAGCCCTTTATCCGCTGACCAAGCTAAGGTGAAAAACTGCAATTCATATTCATATCTTTTACATGAAAAAATGTGCATGAATATCTATAAAGTCAAATAATTTCTTTACATCGTACACTACACCAAAATAAGCTTTTAACAGCGTTCTAAAAACGCTGTAATAGGATATAACAGCGTTGTTAAAAACGCTGTATAATGACATGCTGTCGTATATACGAAATTAATAATAGCAAAAAATAAACGCTGTTGAAAACTGTATTAGACAGCGTTCTTTTACCGCTGTATTTCGTTTATTATTTGCTTTCAAAAACGTAAATAGTAGTTTTTTTTAGCAGTTAATAAACGTTGTTGTTAATTTTTCACAGCATTTTTATTATGCTATTGGAGCAATGTACATTATCTTTTCATAGAATTAACAACACGGTTTGAACGCTGTTGTTTGTTTGTACTATTTTTACAGCGTTCCACCATTGCAATATTTACACACAGATATCATTAATCTAAATAGCATTTTATTATATTTCAACCGGATAATATACATAACATATACAAATCAAACTAAAAAATATCAAATAAAAACATAACAATCAACTATTTCAATAAATTAAGTTAAATACAATATCCATAAACAAAGTTTACATAAATTCATTACTTCAACATAATACTTCACCAACATCCTTCTCCCTTCCAACCTCATTAAAACTGCAACCAAATAACCTGACACAACTCCCCAAATCGCAACCATCCATCTTATAACTGCCACTGTCCACCGCCCTCCGTCGACAAACAAGTACTTCCCTCCTCTTTCAAGACTCAACTGCCAGAAACACCTGTCACTAATCCATCATTGCCTAAATCCATCACAATTGCCTCCATCTACACCCAAACGTTCTGCAGTTTTGCCTTATCTTGAAATACCATCACAATCCCTCAAAACTGTCCGCAGAACCACCATCCTACTACTTCACTCAACGACCAACTCCAAACTGCAAAACAACCAGCCACTGCCCAATACCCAATGCACACTTCCAAACTGCTTCAGCACTTCCAAAATGCTACATCACCAATTCCAAAAACTGCACCACTCAAATCTGCTACATTAAGCAAACGAACACCCATCACCTAACTTCATCCAAACTTCGATTACCTGCTACCTTGCTCATCTCCTCCCCGTGCATTACAATCATCGACCAATACATTAGCCACCACTACTACATCCTTCCAATCCCTTCACTGCATCACGCTACCTCCGCCTACCAAATCCAACGTTTCACTCCATCATCCAAAATTTACACTACATTCGACCAAACCTCCCTCTATCTTTCCCACTACCTCAAATCCTTCACCTCTTCAAATCATATTCCAACACCACTCAATGCCTACAACCATCTCAAACACTGCTTCAGCCTCCATCAGTTCTACCTGCACAAGCAACACAAACCACCATCAAAACCTAACTTCAACATCAAAGCCACTGCATACAAAATGGTCACAGCACAACAATTATTTTTTCCTTATCGCTATCCACCGAACCACCCCAGCTATCACTGCATATCATCACAGTCAATTCACAACTGCTTCTCTGTTTGATTACAATTGCCTTCCAACCAATCACATCTGGTCACCACTACACAACCACTGCCGATACAAAACTGGTCCATCAATAAACAGACCATCCTCCATTGCACATCAACCCCATTCCATAAACTGCTCATACGACATTCACAACCCAGAAACAGTGCACATCCATCACTGTACAACTTCCTCCATAAAACTGCTGCATCGCCTTCTTCACACATACTTACAGTTCACAACCATCTCCAAACTTCAACCACTACACTGCAGACCACACTCCCTTATTCAACTACTAGCAACACCATCAAACCATACCACCTGCTTGAAGCCATACTACTGCCATAAACCTGAAAGTGAGGTGTGTATACAATTATATGTGCTAATATAGTATACACGGATCGTTTAATATGGATTACAATACAAATGCAGAATTAGATGATAATAGCATTGTAAATAAAAAAAAAGAAAAATCACACCAGAGATTTTTATACTGGTTCGGAGCACCGTCCTACGTCCA
Organism: Allium cepa; assembly: GCA_030765085.1. Taxonomy (NCBI): domain Eukaryota; kingdom Viridiplantae; phylum Streptophyta; class Magnoliopsida; order Asparagales; family Amaryllidaceae; genus Allium; species Allium cepa. Next base: position 861,804,339 of record CM060940.1, read on the forward strand.
GTCCCAGACTACTATCTGGATTTTCACTAATTACAACCTCGCTTCACCCGGAGGAACAGGTTTACAATTACCCGAACAGCCGAACGGGATTTCACGCCTCTACAACACTGAGGGCTTCAACACTTGCCTCTTACAATACTGAGGACTTCAACAAAAAACAATTACAATTGTTGTTGACAACTTGTGCTCTTGTAAACACGGATTTGTCACTTGTAGTACACTTTTCCTATAATCTTATCCTCAAATTGTGAATGATGTTTGTGAAGATTATGGAATTTATATTGCTTATTGAATCAAAATATATGAGATAGTGTCAATGATTCAATAAGGAATGAAAGTAGTTTAGAGCTTTTTGAATGCAAGTGAATTCAAAGAATAGATAGAGAGCATATATAATCTTAATAAAACTTGTTATTTTAATCAATGATATTGATGTGTATTTATAGAGAGAAAATAGTTATAACCCTTGGTGAAAAGTTGCAGTCAAAAGTTATGATCATTAATGAAGAAGAAGAGACGCAACTATTGAAGAAAGATGTGTCTTTTGGAAGAAGTTGTTCTCTGTTTAAAAACGGTCGACAGGTCAAAAACTAACCGGTAGACAGGTTTTTTAAAAATATAGTCGTTATGTACATGTGTGCACGTTTATTGTGCACATTCAACAGGAACGGTCGACCGTTCATTTTTGGACCGGTCGACCGGTCTCTGTTAAGTTGCACAATAAAGTGCACAACCTATATAAATGTGTGTATATATATATATTATATTTTGTGCATGATTATTTGAGGATAGATTTTGACAATTTTATTACTATTATAACATCAAATAATCAACCTATAATCTAGAGTACCATATGTACGTCTTGATTTGTCGATCGCTTTAATATTGTTGTCAGCAATCAAAATCTTCATAGAAGCTGTGACTCAACATTCTCCCCCTTTTTGATTGATGACAATATAAAAACTCAAGTATAGGATCTCCCCCTGAATATGTGATTTCCTGCAGACAATTATTAGCTTCTTTCATCCTGCAAACAATTATTAGCACCTTTCTCCCCCTTTGTCATCGACAAAAAGGAGTAAACAATAGAAAATATAAACCAAAGAGAACAATGCATACATTCAAACACAGGATGTTTTGATGAAGTACAATGCAAGTCATAGTCTACTACGAATAAAAAGATGGACACTATTTAGTACAAGTGCCATATATGTTTTTAAACAAATGAAAAGAAAAAACAAACTAACTTCATTCCGACTGAATTTCTTCCTCATCATCATCATCATCATCATCATCGTCGTCATCGTCATCGTCATCATCATCATCATTGTCCCCACGACCTTGTCCGCTGGTACCACCGGATTCCTCGGATGTCGACCAAGTAAAAGTTGGAGGAGCCGGACGTTTTCCGGGGTCTTGATGTTGGGTCGAGACGGATGTGCTACATGATATAGCATCCCATATAGCGCCGAAGAATGACTTTACCTTATTGAATCGTCTATCAATTTTCGAATCCATTCGTTTTAGTCTTGATTCAAGTAAAAATTGATTCCGAGCGATGGTTTCAAGAGATTCTCTTGTAGATGATTTTAGATTTCAATAATCTAACATCTTCAGAACGACGACGAGATGGTGGAGCTTGTTGTTCTTGAGTATCGCGTTGTTGCCATTGTTCGAATGGCATAATATGAACATATGGAGGAGGAAGCTTCATCCGTTTGATAGTAGTGGAGTCAATACACTTTGGTGTAGAATATGCCGAATCCGGGGGTGTGACTCCACATGCAAGCAACATACGCATAATATACTCGTTATAGAAGAAATGTGGACGAGTAGAGTTATTTACCTTAAGAATTTCATCGAAAATCATGTGAACCCAATTTATTTCGATATCATCGTAGATAGCATAAAGAGCCTTGAAATTCTCTTTGTAAACGGCATCATAGTTTCCTAATCGAGGAAATAGAGAGTGCATTAGGACATGGTGTAACAACCTTGCAGTCGGTCGTAGCCCAATCGATTTGGTGCCGTTACTATCATCTTCTATAAATTTATGACTCGTACTATTCCGGGTGAAAACTTCACAAAATGTCGATGAAAACTCTTCACCCCTATTCGGTATTCCCAAAATAGAAGCAATTCTATCATAAGTGAGATAGATTCGTTTGCCACATACTACTGACCAAATAACTCCATTTGGATTTTCCGGAGTATATTCCTCTAAATTCATATTCGCATAAAATAGCTTAATCATCAAATGATTAATTTGTACGCTATTTACAGAAAAATCAATAAGAGGAGAGATACGAGATCTATTTGCTAATCTTTGAATACCGTATGCAGTGAAATCGTCGAATTTGATGAATGAGCCTGGATGGAATTTGTAATTTGTCATTTGATTCCATCTAGTTACTGCAACCGGAGATTCTAACCATTTTCTAGCAGAGAGAGTAAGAGAAGAAGTTTCTGATGTTGCTCTTTTCTTTGATTTTTTCTGAGGAGGAGCCATTGAAGAGAATTTGAGAGTTTGTGAAGCTTGAGAATATGAACTAGGGTTTGGAAATGGGAAAATTTTCAGTGGAGAGTAGAAAGTAAAGAGGGTTGGTGGAAAAAATATATACGTGAAGTATAAAAAAAAATAATAACTGCCGACCGGTCGACCGCTTGGGTATTGCCGGTCGACCGTTTTCAACCAGAGAGCAAAACGGTCGACCGGTCATATTTTAGGCTGTCGACCGGTTTGGCTCTGTGTGCAAAAATGCAGAATTTGGCAAAAATTTTGAAAACGAGTCGAATTAATATATTATATATTATGTTATTATTGCAAAAATATACTGTATTACAAGAATTATATATGAAAGCAAAATAATATACATTATGGAATTCTAATGAGAAGGTGAGTTGTTATTAGAATTCTTGTCGTTTTCAATGCGTTTAGCCCACGGACTCCACTTATATCGAGCTCCTTCATTTTCGTTATAGTTTTTATCCCAAGAGTTTGGAGTTGTTGAAGTCGATGGTCTTGACGGCATTGGTTCATGAACATCGTGTTTGTTTGAACCGCAGAAGAATGAAGCCATTCGTTCTAAAGCGGATAAACGAGTTGAAGTACGTTGTTGTTCATGGTATAGTAGGTTTTGACCATAATGTAGTTGTCGTTGAAGATCAATTTGATGCTTTTGGTAGTGATGAATTTCATCGATTTGCGCCTTCGTGCGCGGAGAGTAGAATAGTGCTTTCTTTGCACGCTTGGATGTTGGAGTATGGCCAGGTGTGCGAAAACAATGGTGAGGGCATTCCGGCCTTTGTTTCGGTGTAATCGGAGAATATTGTTCCTCCGACTCCGAGCTAGTGATAGAAATATGAGATTCCTCTGCGCATTTGTCGCAAATGTGTGCCATGGTAGCTTGTTTAAGGTGATTTATAATTTTCAGCAAGAAGGTGAATGAATGAAAGTGTATTTTTCAAACGTTTATATAGAAAAAAGTTTGCCAATGAACTTGAGGATAGGATTTGTTAGAGATAATTAGCCGTAAACAAAAACAATGATAGATAAAAAAAGTTATAAAAATAGGTATAGTTTGTTATAGGCTGAAATTTAAGAATTATTTGAAAAATATATAGCCTAAGTTTGAAGGTTACTTATTCTATTCTAGATCTTTCCGAGATACTAAGCCAAGCTCTCTTCGTAGTTTAATAAAACTAGATTCAAGTAATGGTTTAGTGAAAATATCGGCTATTTGATTGTCAGTGTGAACATATTCAAGATGTATATTACCTTTTTCAATATTATCTCTAAGGAAATGATGACGGATATCAATATGTTTGGTTCTAGAATGATTTACTGGATTTTTAGAGAGATTTATTGCACTCGTGTTATCACAGTATATAATAGAATTCGATAAATGTATATCGAAATCTTGAAGTGTTTGTTGCATATATAGTACTTGAGTACAAGCGAGAGCCGCTGATATATATTCAGCTTCACATGTTGATAGTGAAACACAATTCTGTTTCTTACTAAACCAAGAGACAAGTGATTTTCCAATAAAATGGCACGTACCACTTGTACTTTTTCTATCCGTCCGTGAGCCACCAAAATCAGCATCACTATATGATACTAATTCAAATGGACATTCTTTTGGATAGAAAAGACCAAAATCTTTGGTATTATTTAGATAACGAATTATACGTTTCACTGCTCGTAAATGTGATTCTTTTGGATCGGCTTGAAAACGAGCACATAAACAAACACTCATTAATATATCTGGACGACTAGCTGTAAGATAAAGAAGAGAACCAATCATGCTTCGATATAATTTCTGGTCAACATTCTTACCACTTTCATCTTTTTCAAGATGTGTAGTTGTACTCATAGGAGTTGGTTTACCAGATGTATTTTGTAATCCGAAGCGTTTGATAAGATTTTCACAGTATTTTTCTTGATTGATAAAAATACCGTTTGAAAGTTGTTTGATTTGAAGTCCAAGAAAATAAGATAGTTCTCCCATATGAGACATTTCGAATTCTTTGGTCATAATACTTGCAAATTCCTTGCAGAGTTTATCGTTTGTTGAACCAAAGATGATATCGTCTACATATATTTGGATAACCAGAATATCATTTCGAGAATGTTTAATAAACAAAGTTTGATCGACTTTGCCTATTTCAAATCCTGAATTAATAAGATAGCTACGTAAACGTTCATACCAAGCACGAGGTGCTTGTTTTAAACCATACAGAGCTTTCTTAAGTTTGAACACATGGTCAGGATATTTTTCATGTACGAATAAAGGTGGTTGTTCGACATAGACATTCTCTTTGATAAATCCATTGAGAAAAGCACTTTTGACATCCATCTGATAAAGTTTGAAATTATGATAACAAGCAAAAGATAATAGAATTCTAATAGCTTCTAGTCGAGCAACTGGTGCAAAAGTTTCTTCATAATCGATACCTTCTTCCTGATTGTATCCTTATGCTACTAATCTTGCTTTATTTTTAGTGATATTTCCTTGTTCGTCAGCTTTATTTTTATAGACCCATTTAGTACCAATTACTGACTGATCAGTTGGTCTCGGAACAAGTTCCCAAACGTCATTGCGCTCAAACTGATTTAGTTCTTCCTGCATGGCAATGATCCAGTAATCATCTGTAGCAGCTTCTTTTGAATTCTTGGGTTCGATATTTGAGAGAAAAGCGACATGACCCATTTGATTGAGTTGACTCCTTGTTCTGACATGTGATGTTATTTCACCTATTATATTTTGGGCCGGATGGTCTCTTAATATTCTTGGTGGTGATTGTAATTCACATATTTGAGGAGTATTCTCAATAATTACTTCTGAGTCAGAATCAGTATTTGAGATGATTGGATTATTAATGACTATTGATTCGTCATCATCTGATATTGTGTGAGGATGCTGATAGATTTCATCAAAAGATACATGAAGTGATTCTTCAGTAGTTTTGGTTCGTTTATTAAATATTCGATAGGCCTTACTTCGTTCCGAATAACCGACAAATATTCCTTCATCGGCTTTTGGATCGAATTTTCCAAGCTGGTCTTTCGTATTTAAAATAAAGCACTTAGAACCAAAAACTTTGAAGTATGAGAATTTGGGCTTTCTTTTGTTAAACAATTCATAAGGAGTATTCTTGGTAAGAGGTCTTATGGACACACGATTTAAAACATAACAGGCAGTTGCAACAGCTTCTGCCCAGAAGTGTTTTGGTAAGGTGGTTCCATTTAATAATGTTCTTGCACATTCTTGTAAAGTTCGGTTCTTTCGTTCTACTACTCCGTTCTGTTGTGGAGTTCTGGGAAACGAAAAATTATGATATATACCTTTCTTTGTACAAAAATGTTCAAATTCATTATTTTCAAACTCTCCGCCATGATCACTTCTTATATTTTTAACTTTAATCCCTTTTGATTTTTGAATTCTTTTGACGAAAGATTTGAAATGATCGAAAGTATCACTTTTATTTTTTAAGAAAATTGTCCATGTATAACGAGAGAAATCATCAACAATTACAAGCACATATTGACTGTGATTTATTGATTGAACTCTAGTAGGTCCAAATAAATCCATGTGCAGTAACTCAAGCGGTTGTAATGTTGATATGACTTTCTTGGATTTAAATGATGATTTGGTCAATTTTCCTAATTGACATGCATCACAAATGTTGTTAACTTTAAAACTCATTTTGGGTAGTCCTCTAACTAGATTGTTTTTGGCTAGCTTGTCAATAGTTCTGAAGTTTATATGACAGAAACGTTTGTGCCATAGCCATGGATCATTGTCATTAGCCATAAGACACATATCTGAATTATGATTAATATTCATATTTAGAATATATATATTTCTGTCTCTATAACCTTCAAAAACCAAATTATGGTCTTTATCTAAAATACTACACTTATTATTTGAAAAGGAAATTATAAAACCCTTGTCACATAACTGACTAATACTAAGTAAATTGTGTTTTAAATTTCTAACTAGCATGACATTAGTAATAAGAGGTAAGTTAGATGTACCACAATTGCTCACATCGCCTTTGCCGATGATATAACCTTTTGAATTGTCTCCAAAAGTGACTGAGCCACCATCTGAGTATTTAATATTTGTTAGTAAGCTCTTGTCTCCCGTCATATGCTTTGAGCAACCACTGTCCAATATCCACTTTCCTCTTTTCTTTAGTGGGACCTGCAAACATAGAATTAAGTTCATGGTACCCACTTTTCATAGGGTCCTAAGAGTTAGGTCTTAGGAGTCCAAACCCATTTGGGTCCGGTATCCCCTTTATATATATAATTATTATTAAGATGCACAGTATTCATGAATTGCTGAATGTATTTGTTCCTAATCAAATTGTTATTTGTTTTAGGAACCCATATTTTGATAGTCTTGACATCTTTCTTTTGAAATTTCACTATTGGTTTTGGTTTGAAATATAATAAACTAAGATTTTTCTTAGCTTCAGTTTTTTGTACTTTCTTCTTCCTTTTATTTCTAAGATGTTTCTTAGTTTTATGTTTGTTATATCCCAAACCTTGTTTATCTGAAATAGATTGTGAACTTTCAATGATTTTAGTCAAATTTTCTCGACCTTTGTTAAAGTTAGAAACATTTTGAGTAATGTCATCAAACTTTGTTTGTAAACTAGCTTTTTCTAGGTCTAGAATTTTGACTTTTGCTTTAAGTTCATGATTTTCAGTAGTGAGAGCATTATTTTTCTCTTTTTGAGCTTCTATTTCTTGACTCAAAAGAGATATTTGAGAGTCAACATTAGATGATGATTCTTGAATATTTTCAAGTTCTTCTTCTAATATTTTCTTCTCATCTTTTAACATATCTCGTTCAAACTCTGCTCTACTTAAATCTGCTTTGACTACTTTTAATTGACGTTTTATGTCTTTATATTTGACTATCAATTCAGCATTAATATCAAGTAATTCATCAAATGTAGGAATTTGTACCTCATCTTCTGTTGCCATAAAACAAACATTAGCTTGTTCATTCTCCGAATCACTTTCACTTTCTGATGAAGATGACTCTGAATCATCCCATGTTACTGAGAAGGCTCGTTTCTTTGATTTGTCCTTCTTATATTTGAATTTGTCATTTTCTGACTTTTTCTTTTGTTCTGGACAATCCTTCTGCATGTGTCCCTTTTTATGGCAGTTGAAACATTCTATAGCAGATGAAGATGGTTTATTTGATCCAGGTTTCCTTTTATTGTAGCGACTGGCTTTTCGATATTTTAGGAATTTTTTGAAACCTTTAGCAATGAACGCCAAATCTTCATCTTCAGAATCTGATTCATTTTCATCTTTCTCAACATGAAATGCTACATTTTTCTTTTCTTCTTTCTGTTCTTTTCTAGCCTGCAAATTTGCTTCATAGGACATTAAATTTCCTATCAATTCATCTGGCTTCATGACGGAAAGATCATTAGCTTCTTCAATTGCTAATACTTTTCCTTCCCATTCATTAGTCAGAGAATGTAGGACTGTTGAAACAACATCAAAATCGGAATACTTTTGTCCTAACCCAATAAGTGCATGGTGAATAGTTTGAAACCGTGAATACATTTCATTGATTGTCTCATTTGGTTTCATTTTGAAATTTTGAAATTGACTTTTCAGCATGGCTATTTTGGCTTGTTTAACCTTGTTAGTACCTTCATGAGTGATTTTTAGCGTTTGCCAAATTTGATATGCAGTAGTGCAGATACTAACACGGTTATATTCATTTTGGTCTAATGCACAGAACAACATATTTATTGCTCTAGCATTTACGGCTGCTGCCGTTTTCTCAGCCACAGTCCATTCTGAATAATCAGTTGTTGGATTCACTATTTCTCTTTGAGTAGCATTCCAAGCATCATAGCTACTTGATTGCATAAAGAATGACATACGTGTTGCCCAATAACTATAGTTAAGACCATTGAAAAATGGAGGTCTTTGTGTCGATTGCCCTTCTGTGTAAGTGGTGTTTTGAGTGCTAGTACTTGCGTTATTTGCCATATTACAAGAATATATCAAATAACTGTGTTACGGTTATATGATGACCGTGCTCTGATACCAAATGAAAGTGCGGTGTGTATACAATTATATGTGCTAATATAGTATACACGGATCGTTTAATATGGATTACAATACAAATGCAGAATTAGATGATAATAGCATTGTAAATAAAAAAAAAGAAAAATCACACCAGAGATTTTTATACTGGTTCGGAGCACCGTCCTACGTCCAGTCCCAGACTACTATCTGGATTTTCACTAATTACAACCTCGCTTCACCCGGAGGAACAGGTTTACAATTACCCGAACAGCCGAACGGGATTTCACGCCTCTACAACACTGAGGGCTTCAACACTTGCCTCTTACAATACTGAGGACTTCAACAAAAAACAATTACAATTGTTGTTGACAACTTGTGCTCTTGTAAACACGGATTTGTCACTTGTAGTACACTTTTCCTACAATCTTATCCTCAAATTGTGAATGATGTTTGTGAAGATTATGGAATTTATATTGCTTATTGAATCAAAATATATGAGATAGTGTCAATGATTCAATAAGGAATGAAAGTAGTTTAGAGCTTTTTGAATGCAAGTGAATTCAAAGAATAGATAGAGAGCATATATAATCTTAATAAAACTTGTTATTTTAATCAATGATATTGATGTGTATTTATAGAGAGAAAATAGTTATAACCCTTGGTGAAAAGTTGCAGTCAAAAGTTATGATCATTAATGAAGAAGAAGAGACGCAACTATTGAAGAAAGATGTGTCTTTTGGAAGAAGTTGTTCTCTGTTTAAAAACGGTCGACAGGTCAAAAACTAACCGGTAGACAGGTTTTTTAAAAATATAGTCGTTATGTACATGTGTGCACGTTTATTGTGCACATTCAACAGGAACGGTCGACCGTTCATTTTTGGACCGGTCGACCGGTCTCTGTTAAGTTGCACAATAAAGTGCACAACCTATATAAATGTGTGTATATATATATATTATATTTTGTGCATGATTATTTGAGGATAGATTTTGACAATTTTATTACTATTATAACATCAAATAATCAACCTATAATCTAGAGTACCATATGTACGTCTTGATTTGTCGATCGCTTTAATATTGTTGTCAGCAATCAAAATCTTCATAGAAGCTGTGACTCAACAAAACCATCACTTCACCCAACCTCCTTCCAGTGCTTCATCACAACCAACATCACACAAGCCTCCAACTGCTTTCACCATTTCACCTCTGTCATTTCACCATCTCATCCCCTACCCATAACACAGTGCATATCAACAACCATCCCAGTGCATTCCCACTGCAGTTGTCCTCACCATCACTCGACGATTTTACCTACAAACTATTCATAACTCAACATCGCAACCGCGACTTCACGCAATCCCAAATATCCTAAAATCAAACAGTCTCAGCGACTGAAATCCAACCTCTCAATCATCACCTTCTTCAAATAGCCAAAAAAAAAAGTTTTCTTTTTTAAATTCAATTTAGAATAATATACTGCACAAATGCAATATCACAATAAATTACAATCAAGACAAGAAATACCTGAGACTTGGTCAACCTCAGCCAGACAATCAACTCATTCTTTTTTGACAGTTTAACGTTATGTGAATCATCTTCACCAAACACCTCACTCATTAAATGTCGCAAGAAATATGGCTTTATGCCCTCTCGTAACTCCTACAATAAAAACAAAGTCATTGCATTGACTACCAATGGAGCTATAAGTGTAATTTATTTATGATAACATTGAAAGAGCAATAGGTGTAAATTATCACTGATGCAAAAGACTAAAAAGATTAGGTATATCAAAGACAATGGACTGTTGGTTAAACAAAGCAATTTTATTGGTGTTGCTTTAGTTTTTGTTATTATTCCAGACAAGTTCTTGCATAATATGATTACTTATTTATCTAATTCTTAAATATAATTTCATCACGCAACAATGACAACTGCAACAATGTGTGATGCACAGTTGACGAAGCTAAAGGCCAACTAAAATATTATCATAGGATGACAATGATAGGTTAATTCTACTTCAATTTAATATTATAAGATATATTAAATTATTTGAAATCATTAAACCTTGATCTGTTCACCTTTTGCTTTGTTGGTGTTAGTGTGAACCCGTGTTTCGTACACGGAATTGTACAATTTAATTAGCAATTTTTTCATAGTTATGCCATTGAAATTCAATGACTCGTGTATGCATATTTCTTATATCGATGACAAAGGATGAAGAGAAGGTTGAAAAGAAGTAGTATTTGAGTCAGTTATAACATCCATGAATCATCATTTTAGCTATAATCTCAAGCAATTAAGTCAGTTATAGCAAAAAGTATAGAGTTCTATGCTTTTTACCTGATCTTTTGTTTTTTAAATTCTATGGTTGTTTGTAAAATTAAATATAATTGTAACAAACAGTGCGTAAAATTTGCAACCAGCCATTACTAAAGCATCTAATTTGAAATGAATAAAAAATAAAAATGCATAAGAAGTTGATTATGTACCAATGTCGTGGCATCACTGGAACATTTAAGAAGAGCGTGAGGTGCCACATTCTTCAGTTCATCTCTGTATCTTGCAGCATCCTTGATTAACAGAAGAATACGGATAACAATTATGATAAGCGAAATATTATGATTAAACGTGATGGACATTGTTGTATATTTTAAAACTTGCACATGTACAACATAATGTCTGAAGGTTGAGAATTCCAAGGATATATACAAAGACAACAAAACAATATAAATACAAAGTGTATTCCATGCATAAATATTTTATTTAACATACAACTAAGTTGCTTTCACATGGTATCGGAATAATAGGAGATATTATATGGTGAAAAATAACAAATCATCTTCAGTGATACGGCGGTAGTACATTAGCATGTGGTCAAAACTGACAGTGCAAAAGTAAAAAAAAATTTTGCTTAGAATGACAACAATGGCTTTTTGCATAAAAATTCAATTTGCACAGCAAGGGTGGTCCATAAATATTGTTTCCTAACCCATACAGCAGATCAAATTTAGATTGAAAAAAGCTCTAATAAAACAATGTTTGTTGAAGATCTAAAATCCATGTCGATCATACCCCTAGTTTGCAAGTATACACGAACTAAAATGAGTTCAAGCAAAGTAATATTGTTCCATTCCAAGTGTTATGTACTCATAAACACTTTCATATGCTGAAAATTAAACCAACTATATCATGTTTTAATTTACATTACAACTGAAACAAAATGTCAGGCTTTAAAAAAGCCATTTAAATCTGTACAAAATAAAGGAGCATTATCCCGTTGAGATAAAACTAACATCTACATCTCAGACCAATATTGCAAGAAAGTTTAAAATGTAAATAAGATATATGAAATTCACCTGAACCGCCCTCATGATGAACCCAACTGAAAACACCCACAGTCATTTTGACCAAATAGGCTTTTAGACTAAGTTAGATGAGTCATTATTTCACTATAGAGTAAAATCCATCAACTGTGTTTTAATATAGAAAGTTACAATGATAATATTCTTAAGCATGGAAAGCACAGTGTACTTATTTTTGTTTTCTTTGTTGCAGCATGAGTTAAAATGTTATTCTGCTACCTTTGTTTTGAGAGTTAGGGAATTTGTAACATTTGCCAACTTATTATATAAAAGCTTTCATGTTTGCAAAAAATAATGTAGTATGTAATTGTTGAATGGTTAATAGGGAATCCCATTACCCTATATAGTCTGTAAATAACCAAACAACTAATATTGTATCTATACCAATGTAAAATTTCAACTAAAGAGACTACTTGAGTCTACCGTTGACCATCCAATATGGGTTTTTCCATCATCGGTTTATTACCTCAAATTAATAGCATGAATATGCAAAATCAAGTTATTGGTTAAAGAAGGAATATGGTTGAAAAATATTATAGAAAGCCTAAATAATATTGAAACCATATATGCTCTAAAAGTGTACTTGTATCCCTATAGATTTCTCAAATTCTTTGAAGCTGTTAATAAAAAAGACATTAAATATTTTTCAGTAAGAAATTTTAAATTAACTAACTGACAATGGAATAACATCTAGAAAATGATAGGAACTTGCCATCAAAATTGTAGAAGTAAATCAAACTGCCTAGGATCGACTCATCTTTAACACAGTTATAAAAGAACCCAATAAGACTTCATCAAAATTTAAATTGAAACTTGAAAAAAAATAACAAAAAATCAAACTAAAATCAATGTCAAAATTAGTTCGAAAGCAGAGCCATACCTGGTGCCGCTAACTGCCGCTACACGTTATACCGATAGCATCCGATGTACCCGATGAAAAAATTTCCGCCATTTGTCTGTATGAAGCTTAATTCGACCAAGTCCCTGAATTGTAATTGGGATTAGGCAGTAAGAGCGTGGAAGGAAATTAAAACACAGTATTCAGTAATTAACCGATGAAGTAAGCCTATTTCCTGATTGAATTACAACTTCAACATGTGAAGGCTCCTATGTGAGGAAATCAACGAAGTTGATTAAGTCATCGAAGGTTTGTAGCAAAGCGTAAAGAGGGGAAAAACACGAACAAATCCACAAAAACCGAATACTACAATATTCCTAAATCCTAATAATATCATAAGGAAGAAATAGATAGACCACATCCAAAAAACAAGGATGAAAATAAGAACACAAATTACCTTCTTTATGAAATAGATAGACCACATCCAAAAAATCTTTAATTAAGATAAAATAAAAACGTGTTCAAACCATTAAGAATCTTGAAGTTAGAAAAAGTATTCCAAAGTGAAGCAGTTAAATTTGCTAACATGTTTTATCCAACAACTTCTTTAACTCATTGTCTTCTCTACATTTAAAAAAAAAATATAAAAATATATCAGATATGATATAATATAGATAAACATCAAGTACCCTTAGCTAGTAAAGTAGACTATTTGTACGATTTGTATTTATGATACGTGAAGGTATAACATTTGTATTTAACAGTAATCAACTTCATGTTAATACCAAGGTTAAGAGCTCCATCAAACTGGAAAAGAATTTGAAGAAATCCATTGGACTAATCACCTCAATATAACTCAAATGCTCCAACGAAAAGATACATCTACACATATCATCTACTTTATAAATATATTATTAATATTTTCAAAGTATACATGTGAAAAGTCTAATGAGAATTTTGTAGGTTCAGTTTCAACTTTTCTTGATAAACCATAACTTGATACTTGCTACCATGTTAACAGGAAAAATGTATCAGTATTAAAAAAATAAAAGATAATAATATTGTATGAATGAATAAAAAACCAAAATGTATTTTTTTTCAACTTTTCTTTAATGAAAATAATATTTTTTTCCTTTTTGAGTAATTTTTTTCTAATAACACAATTGATCTTGTTTTGTTATAACTGATTTAACTTTTTTATTGCACAGATATTGACAATCACAACTCACGCCACCTTGGTTTTACCGAACATTTGAAGCTCACTGGATTAGAGATTTAGGTCAAATAAAGATGAAATCAATGAATAATTATTTAAGACATAATAATCAAGCCAATATACCTTGAAGCTCACTGGATTATCTTAAAATCACAAAGTTTGTGATAATACCTTGAAACCATATAGCATTCTCAAGTAAGATAAAATAAACATTCATCTTAAGCAACAAAACCAGTATATGGCTTTAAAAAATAAAATAAATGGAACTAACTAACATTACATCAAATTAAATAATAATAAAATGTCCAAATCCAGCTCAGTAACTAAGTCAAATATGACAAACAATTTTAATGCTAATTTTATACAATCTAATGAAACCTTGATCAAGCATGTATAATATCACGTTAACTTGCTCAAGCATGCTAATTTTAGATCTGGTGGAGATTTTGTGAAGTGGCCAGGCCCTATTTTGTTGTTGAAAGGACTGCCCAAAACTTTCCAAACTATCAATGGGCTACATAATTAACATTTTAAAATATCATAACTTCGTATCAAAGTTTTAACTGCAAATTGTAGGAGTTTAATCTTATTTTCAACTGCATTAATAATAACATCCCAAAATGAGATAATTTAATGAATATAATCTAGGTATAATGATATAAAAATTTAATAGTAGAATATCAAGAGCATGCAAATGAGTACTGAGTAATTCATCATTTCATCATAATGCCTACACAAATCAAGAAACGGTGGATCCTCAACAAAAAAAAAACAAACCTAACTAGCTAGAAATGAAACAAGATGTACTTACTAAAATCAGAAAGAATATAACTCAATAGAAAAAAATTCATCAAAGAGGTTAATAAATGGTTCATACAATTGTAATCAATAAGTATTGAACAAAAACTAGGGAAAACTTTGAACGCAAGATTTGATAATTTGAAACTATTCTAACTCAAAATGAAAACTAGGGTTGAGAAAAAACGCTCACCAATTTCCCGTTCCGTTGAGTTTAGGGTTACCAAAATCGAAGTCTACGACAGAGATGCTAAACCAAAATCGAAGCGGTGGATGAAGGAAGATGATTTATACTGTTGAAATCAAAATCGATGCATGGCCGAAAGTATGAAAAATATGAAGGGAGGGAATGGAAACTAGAAATTGGGGAGGGAATGGAAACTAGAAATTAAGGAGGGAATGGAAACTGGGAATGGAAATTGGGGAGGGAAGTGGCGGCAAACGAAATAATCACTGATGTATGCGGTGGCAAACAAAATAAGCACTAATAGTTTTGTCAGCGTTGAACCCTTGAAACAATATTCTCACAAACGCATTCTACAGCATTAAACTTTTAAACGCTGACTATGACTGTAGTTAAAACTCATTTTTCTTGTAGTGGTAGGAGTTTAATGAACAATCTTCGTGATGTGGACTTGCAGTTCTCAACTCATAATCAAAGTATGGCTTTCTAGATCAATACTTAACAACACTTGTACCATGCATGTATAGTTCAACTACATAGAACTGTTAACATTATTATTTTCGTAGTTTAAGGAACTAATCGATCCGATTACTATATTATAGGTTTTTTTGCACATGGCCTGCCTTCAAATCCTAAAAAAAAATTGCAGCTCTTAAAAACAAGGTGCATTTCTAAACGTGAAAGAAACCAATAAGGCAGATGGTTATGAAGAAGAAGGCAAAAGTTGCAAATCTCAGAGAATCAATAATCAAAATGGAATTTAACAACTTGCAGATCTAAGGTAGATATTCACTTTATCTACCCTACGAACAACTAAAAAATCTATATACAACCATCATTGTCTTAATTATATCATCTTATAATAATCTTTTTTTTAATCATATGAAGTACTACTTAGATATTAGTTGTTTTATGCTTCTTTTCAACCTTCTTTTGTTCTTAATCTTACTTGCTCATAATCATATTTCATTCAAACTTCATTAATTTTCTAAATTCATCAATAATAATAAGGTGCACCGACAAATTTAACAAGCACATAATGCAATAAAGAAATGCAGTTAATATGAAGAAAGAAAGTATCCAAATATCCCATGGACTTGTTGACACTAGAAACTTATCCTACTATGTTAGTTTTTAGCGAAAAATCTAAAACAATGTGAGATTATTTCTGACAGCAGGAAGCTGTACATGTTCGCTTGTCCTACCATTACACATGAACATCGAGAAACTAATATATAAAAACAAGGAAAACAAGCTAGTACACAAAATGTAAATTATATATGTATATAAATATACGCTCGCAAATGTGTATATGTGTGCGATAAAGTAATAAATGAAAACCAGGAAAACAAGCTTTGTCTCAAGTCCTTTAATAATAGTGTAATCAAGTCCAGTGTTTGTACTTGGTAATGTTTTGGAACTATTTGAATAATTTTGCATATGAATCATTTTTAGTCTATCCAGACATCATGCTTTGGTTTCCTTATATTTATTACCATTTACTTAAAGAATTAACCCAGGGATAACTTAGCCGATATTTAGTATTATTGCATGCTAATATATTCGTAGAAATCTATAACTAGCATAGTAACACCCTCTGAACATAGAACGAGGATGCTTCAATATATACATTAACACATATTGGCCAGCATGTGTGCATGTGTAAGAGTTTTCTACCGTAAGGACGTACCGAGTATATCCTCAGCAAATATATGTATTAAACATATACAAGTTTTTCAAAGCTGAATATTGCCTAACTATATATATTTATGAACACAACTTGCATTCACATGTTATAATTAACAAGTGATAAAGTAGAACACTTACTTAGTCAATAATGTGCACACTTCTCTGCTTCCTTTGTTTCTTTATTCTCGAATTGAACCAAAAGTTCAACCTACAAAAATAATTCATATATTAAATTTCGTATTTCAAACGGTTTACAGAATATACTAAATTTCAAACTAAAGAACATTTGTATCATCACAAGGCATAATTTCATAAATGGTGTTTTATTGCATTTTAAAGACTTACAAATGAGTGATTGATTGATGGATGATGCTAAATCATAATTATGGTAGGCAATGAGTTTTAAATTATCGTGAATTATCTATTTATAAAGTGTCATGAATTATTTCTGAAAAACTTACAAGCTAGCTATCTACGAATTTCATATGATAACCTGCACTTAATATAACTTTATCAATATCATAATACAATATGTACTGCCTCATGTGCATAATTTAGTCCTGATGACCAATTTCTATGAACTGATATGGAAAGAAATAGTCATGAGCTATGGAATGTTTGAGACATGCATGCATGCAATAGTACTATTATTTTTGTGTATGTGTGTGTACATACAAAGAAAGCAAAATGATGAACCCAAGATTCTGGACTTTAAAACCAAAACCATAATGTCGCCCGCCTATTCAATTCGATGCAAATGCTAGACCAAAAGAATCATGATTTTAAATCAAATATTAGTAAATCTTTGCTTTAATGTTGCTTTCATGCTCTTGTAGCTTAGTTGTAATGTTATGCTAATCATTCATTCCTTCTTCTCGTAATTTGAACTTTTTTGTGGGTTTTTAAAAAGCTTGCAACAAAAACAAAAGTCTTTATTTCCTTTATTTAAGTAAACTAGCAATTTTCTTTCATGTTCTTCTTCTTTTGGATAGGAATTAAAATAATGTTTAAAAAAAAATATAAAGAATTAGCTACTGTATAAAGTAATATAAATTGAAATTTTTTTCTAACAAATTAATTTTTTACTAACTTTACTAATTTCCATATTTAACTTTGCTAACAAATTAAGACTTTACTGATTGATTAATAATTATCTATATGTAAAAAATCCCAATGTTCAACATTCACTATCAAAATTACTATATTAAATCCCAGATTTCGATTACTGCACTCATCTTATCTGAATTTCAAAATTTTAACGAGAAACATTAACAAAATACCTTTCATAGAATCAAGCTTTCAGCTGATTCAAATCAACATCCACACCCCACACTCGTCGTCTTCCTCTTAAGCACTCAAGCCACCAAAGTTGTATTCATAATCAACAGGCGAAAGGAGGAGACGACTAGGATGCAGCGACAAGGCGTTGAGTGGCGAACATCGTTCCTCAAGGGGTGATTCAGATGGGTAAAAGAGAGAAGTCGCGATATTGAATTAGGTTTTTTTTATCGCTGGTTGCCCCTTGCAGGGGGTTGCCCTATTCAGTGGCCGCCTAGTCCAATAATCGGCCCCGATCAATGGTGGCTAGGGTTTCGCGAGTGCCTGTGTGAATACTGATAACACGAGCAATTAGATTGGCATAGGATTTGTTTTACAGAGATGACGAGGTGAATGGAGTGGAAAGGTAAAATGTGCAAGGTTGCTAATAAACGTGAATATCTATTCCCAAACAAAATAATTTTTTCCCGCCTTTTATTTATTGAATAGCGTTGAAAATCCCGTATCTCTACACTGTATAGCGTTGAATAAGGAGGAAAGGCGGAAACGCTATATATTGATGCTATCGAAGGTTGATTTTCTTGTAGTGCCCTGAAGAATGTTCAGTCTATTGTGGCTTGATACTCAATATCCCTACAACAAACAATGAGGCAGAATATGAAGTTTTCGTTGCAGGACTAAAATACATAAAAGAACAGGGAGTCAAAACTTTACGCATATTTTGCAATTTTCAATTAATGGTGTGCCACGTTAGAAAGGAGTTTCAGGAAAAGGTTGTAAGGCTAGCTTCATATCTACAAAGAGCCCTTGAGTTTTTTAATGATATGTAGTATTACACCATAATGCATATTTCCAGAAAAGAGAATGCGAAAGCCGATTGACTATAATGGAACTCATGGGCCTGGTCCTATGGAAACAATATCAACTTCGAGCATCGACCAGATGAATTTCGATTGGATCTTGGAGGCTGAGTATGAAAGTAAGTCGTGGATGACTTTGATCGAGAGTTACTTCTAGAAGGAAACATGTCCTGATGGAAACAATTGGCTCCTTTGCCAAGCATCAAGATATATTATTCAGGAAGGAATATTGTATTGGAAGGGATCCTCAGTTCCCCTACTTCGGTGTATCACTAGTGATGAATCCAAGCGAGTCCTTAATTTTGCAATTAAAGCGCTTAAAGGTTCTATAGCAGTGAATGTGCAAAAAGTTATAGTACTGATAAAGCGAGAATATAGAGAAGGTGCGAAATGCATCAATCTACATAAAATAAATATTTAAATTTAATTTATTCTCATTCTCACATCACTTTTGTAGAAAATGGAAATAATTTTAAATCTTATATAGCAACGAATATCATGATTTATGTAGACTAGATTTGGTGACTAAAATAGACTTCTTACATAAATTGAACACTTATGCCTTAATATTAGGTCATTACCTTAATTTGGTTGGTCAGTTTAAAAGAAAACTAGTCTAATGAACCTTTTTATATTTATAATGCTAAAGCGGATGCTAAAAAGCCTTGATTTAGTGAGTGCATTAGGGAAAAGCAGGGCTTAAAGCGGACCTACTGTTTAATACTGCTTATTGAAATAGTGTACCGATTGGAGAGCGCTATGTGCTATAGTGGGGATTTAACTACATTGGTCCCTGGGGAGTTTCGTGAGGGGCTTGTGGTGACTCCACTGGATTACACATCTTAGCGAAGAAAATTATTCCTTACTAGTACTTCCGGCCAACTGCCAATCGAGATACTGCTGATTACACCAGAAAGTGTGACAAGTGCCAGAGGCTTGCAAAAATTCCTAAAGCCCCTCCAATGGAGATTATGCAAATGGTCAACCCTTTGTCATTTGCCGCTTGGGTATCGATATCATTGGCGTCTTGCCGATGTCTAAAGATGGCGCGAAGAACGCCATCGTTATTATTGACTACTTTACTAAGTGGATTGATGTGAAACCATCCACGATCACTACAAAGAAGGTGATCACTACATAGTCAATAACGCTCAAGAAGATATTGTGTTTATGTCATTAGGTCGAGAGATCCATCCTTATACTGATTTCGAGAGATGGTTGAAGATGGAAGCCTACCAATAATGGATGTGTTCTATAGAAAGGTGACTCAATTCTTGGGCTTGAAAGTGGTAAGCACTACCATTAGAAAAACCAATGTCCGCTGGTCGGCAGAGGTGATACAAAGTAACATCATTACGAAGCAGCCCGAAGAGAATTCTAGCAATGTGGATGTGAATGTGGAGAATAAAAGTGGTGGATAGGGAAGGAGAAATACTAGGGCTAAAGGCAAGAAATCGGATTGGAGGAGACATCTTAGAATCCGGACACCCTATTGAATAACTCAATCATGAACGTATACCTTGCTACTCAAGGAACCAACCAATACATGAAGCCGACTCCAAGGGAGTCGATTAAAAAAGAGAAAAAGTGAAGCATGTTTTTCGATTTCATGAAATGTGTGATAACAAGATGAACGAGTGTAGGCATTTGCGTGATGTGATCAAGAATTTGATTCGAAAGAAAATGCTACAGTAGTTTGTGAATGCCCCATAAGATGGTGGGCAGGGAACATCAAACCCCCAACAGGGGTAAGCCGGGCCTAGTGTTGATGAGCCAAAGCAGCATGAGAAACGTTTGGTGATTTATACTATCGTTGGTGGACCGCATCCAGTAGAGAAGTGCTGGAATGAGATGGAGAGGTACATAAACGCATTGAAACTTGCAGTGAATAAGAGCTGTTTTTCCATCGAAGACGATGCTCCAACAAAGCAACATGGGATCATGACAGATGACGTTATAATTGAAAATAGAGATGCTGATAGGGTGGAGGCCCCGACTATTGGTCCGTTGGTGATTTCGGCCATGATTGGCCCTTCATTATGAGAAAGGTGCCGGTGACCATGGGAGCTCATTCAACGTTCTAAAAAGCCTACGACCGAATGCTTCTGGAGGACAAAGACTTAAAGCCATGTAAATCTTGAGTCCAGTGATTTAATAGGACTGCTACTAAGCCGGTGCGAAATGTGCATTTACCACTGGTGCATAGAGAGAGCGACCGTAAGAGAGTGTGGATTGTGCCTTTTATTGTTCAAGATATTTACCCTACATATAATGTCTTTTTGGGCCAAATGGTCCCTGCTGAATTTCAAGTGACCATAGCCCCATAGTGCTTGACGATTAAAGTTCCCAGCAGATAATGGTGTGTGAATTATAGGTGATCATGGGCTTGGCCAGGAATGTTATGTTGTGGAGCTGAAAGTGGCAAAGCAAATGGGAAAGGAAAAGGTGTAGAGAGGACCCTCCGCATCAAAGCTCTGAACGCATAGCAACCACTGCTAGAGCCCTAGCTAGGGCAACAAAGTCAGTTCCATAAAGATATAGATCCGATGAAAGAGCCAGAGGATGCAAGTGTGGCTCCTGTAGAGTTGATGATCAACATTTCGGTCAGTCAGGACGATCATACGTAGGTCCAAAAGATCGAATCTCAACTCGGCACAAGGTTGATGAAAGAATTGATTAGTTTTCTCCATACAAACTCGAATGTGTTTGCTTGGACACATTCGGACATGTGTGGAATATCATCGGAGATAGCATGACATGCATTATATGTGAATCCCAAATGTGTTCATGTGAAAAGGAAGTGCTGCAGCCTAGGCCCGAAGAGATCCGTTGCATCGAATAAAGAAGTGGGTAAGCTGAAGAACAACAGCTTCATCTATGGTGCTCTATACCCGAAATGAGTATCCAATCCAGTCCTACTGAAGAAGAAGTGAAGAACGTGCATTGACTATTTCGATTTGAAAAAAGCATGTTTGAAAGACATCTTCCCCCTCCCAAAAACCGATCATCTAGTAGATTCAACCATTGGACGTGAACTGCTTCATTCATGGATGCGTATTCACCCTACAGCCAAATTTCAATGCACGTCCCAAATCAAGGACACACTAGCTTTATAATAGACCTAGGACTGTACTGTTATCCTATCATGCCTTTCAGTTTGAACAATATCAAAGCGACTTACCAAAGGCTAGTGAATTCAATGTTTAAGGAGCAAATTGGGCATTCGATGGAAGTCCATGTGGACGATATGCTTTTGAAGTCAAGATGATCGATGAGCAATGTTAATAATTTGGCGAAAATGTCCACCGTGTTCCGCAAGTATGTCATGAAGTTCAATCCACTAAAATGTTCATTTGGGATTGCATTTGGGAAATTCATGAGCTTCATAGCAAACTCGAGAGGAATAGAAGCCAATCAAAAAGACTCGGGCTTTGAGGGACATAGAGGCCACGATGTCAATCAAGGAAGTTTAAAGTTTGAATGGGTAGGTCGTTATGTCAAGTTTCTTCATCTCTAATGCCATCGAGAAGTGTATCCCTTTATTTAAAGTCATTAATAAAGGGAAGAGGAACATTGCTTGAACACAAGAGTGTATAGACGATTTCCATGCTCTGGTAGATTGCTTAGTGAGACCTTCCATCCTATCAAAGCTGGTGGTGGACGAGGATTTGTTTATCTACCGGTAGTGCCGGTGCATGCCTTGAGCACCGCACTCATGTGGGAGGACTTCCAAATCTATAGATCGATGTATTACATTAGCCAGCGGTTAACAAAGGGAGAAAGAAATAACCCAAAGTTGGAAAAGCTGGCTCATTCGATCAAAGTTCTTACTGACCAGCCTTGAAGATAGGTCCTATAGTGACCAAAGACTTCTTGAAGGCTATTGAAATGCAACATTGAATTGAGCCAATATATGGCATAATTTATCATCCCCATAAGGAAATCAAAGATCAAGCTTTAGCCGATTTCATAGCCGAGTACACTACATGTGATGATACTCGGGAGAGCAGTGGACAGCGAGATGCTGGATGGAAGATGTTCATTAATGGTGAATCCAATAAGTATTCTTCCAAAGCAGGTGTTTTCTTGGTATACCCTGAAGGATGTTCAATCTATTATGGCTTGATACTCAATATCCCTACAACAAACAGTGAGGCAGAATATGAAATTTTCATTGCAGGACTGAAATACATAAAAGAACAGGGAGTCAAAACTTTACACATATTTTGCAATTTCCAATTAATGGTGTGCCAGGTTAGAAATTTTCAAGAAAAGGATGTGAGGCTAGCTTTCGTATCTGAAAAGAGCCCTTGAGTTGCTTAATGATATGTAGTATTACACCATAATGCATATTCCCAAAAAAGAGAATGCGAAAGCCGATTCACTATAATGAAACTCATGGGCCTGGTCCTATGGAAATATTATCAACTTCGAGCATCGACCAAATGAATTTCGATTGGATCTTGGAGGCTGAGTATGAAAGTGAGTCGTGGATGACTTTGATCGAGAGTTACTTGTAGATGGGAACACATTCTGATGGAAACAATTGGCTCCTTTGCCAAGCATCAAGATATATTATTCACGAAGGAATATTGTATTGGAAGGGATCCACAGTTCCCTTACTTCGGTGTATCACTAGTGATGAATCCAAGCAAGTCCTTAATTTTTGTAATTAAAGCGCTTAAAGGTTCTATAGCAGTGAATGTGTAAAAAGTTATAGTATTGGTAAAGCGAGAATAAGCGAAGGTGTGAAATGTATCAATCTACATAAAATAAATATTTAAATTTAATTTGTTCCCATTCTCACATCACTTTTGTAGAAAATGGAAATAATTTTTAATCTTATATAGCAACAAATATCATGATTTATGTAGACTAGATTTGGTGACTAAAATAGACTTCTTACATAAATTGAACACTTATGCCTTAATATTAGGTCATTACCTTAATTTGGTTGGTCAGTTTAAAAGAAAACTAGTCTAATGAACCTTTTTATATTAATAATGCTAAAGCGGATTCTAAAAAGCCTTGATTTAGTGAGTGCATTAGGGAAAAGCAGGGCTTAAAGCGGACCTACTGTTTAATACTGCTTATTGAAATAGCGTACCGATTGGAGAGCGCTATGTGCTATAGCGGGGATTTAACTACATAGATCCCTGGGGAGTTTCGTGAGGGGGCTTGTGGTGACTCCACTGGATTACACACCTTAGCGAAGAAAATTCTTCCTTACCAGTACTTCCGGCCAACTGCCAATCGAGATGCTGCTGATTACGCCAGAAAGTGTGACAAGTGCCAGAGGCTTGCAAAAATTCCTAAAGCCCCTCTAATGGAGATTTTGCAGATGGTCAACCCTTGGTCATTTGCTGCTTGGGTATCGATATCATTGCCGTCTTGCCGATGTCTAAAGATGGCGCGAAGTACGCCATTGTTATTATTGACTACTTTTCTAAGTGGATTGATGTGAAACCATCCACGATCACTACAAAGAAGGTGATCAACATCATAGTCAGGAATACCATCTGTCGTTTGGGGTCCCAAAAGTGATTACCTGACAACAGAACCCAATTCGATAGCGCTGATTTCTGCTATCGGCGTCTCCTTAAGAAGAGGTTCGCAGCGGTGGCACATCCCCAAGTGAATGGACAAGTAGAATTTATAAACAAAATTATCAAGTCCATTCTAAAGAAGTGACTGGAGAAGGCCAAGGGCAAGTCGGTCGATGAACTACCATTAGCACTTTGGGCTTACAGAACAACCGACAAGTTTGCGACCGACCACTCACCTTTCGCCTTAGCCTATAGTTTTGAGGCTTTTACTCCAATTAAACTCGAATTCTTTTCTTATCAAATGACTAATTATGACCCAAGAATGGATGAGGAACTCCTACTGGAGTCTCTCGACATGATCGATGACAAGCATGATGAAGCTGATTTAAGAGCAACCATACATCGAAAATGGATCGCCCGATACTACAACACCAAGGTCAGGAGTTGAACCTTTGAGATTGGTGACCTCATTCTTAAACAAATATTCCTACGCCCTATGAATATGGGCCTGAGCTGGGATGGTCCATATGCAATTGAGCACAAGCTTGAAGACAATCGTAGATGGGGTTTCACTTCTCAGAGCATGGAATAGCACTTGCAATACTATTATTCTTGAAATTCAACATTGTGAATAATTAGTCGAGTTTGATATAACAAGACAGAATCTGTCATTTTTTATGCATATGAAATGAAATGGCTTCTTAAATCTTTGACTTTGTCTAACTATAAAACTGTGAATAATGGTAAACATGAATGAATATGCATAATTATAATGCATGTATGTATGTACCTAAGGATAGGTGCCAACCGAACTTCTAAGATCCATGATCGGACCTTTGAAGTAAAACCATCTTTGGTGCCCGGTGATAGATGCTAGACAACTCCCTCAACCCATGACTTAGGGGCATGAGTACAAACATTCAAGAGAAAAACAAGATTGTTTGCTCCTAGAGCTTGCTACTAGAGTCTGGTAGAGCATCCACACCTTGCTCAGAGAAAGGCAAGACGAAAGATCAACGCTCGGAGGTAGAGAGATCTTATATCCAAGCTTCGATTGATGCCCAGAGTTAGGTGCAATTGAAAGTGAACATCCTGAGTAGGGATGTTTTAATCATCATTTTAAGTGGGTAACTCCAGCTAATGCCCAGAGTTTAGTGTAACCAAAACATGCATCCCAGAGAAGGATGCCTACATTTCCATCTAAGATGAATTTCTTCGGTCAATGCTTGGAGTCTAGCGCGATCGCATCCAAATTTCCTCAAAGGAGATGCTCAAATTCCTAGGTGATTGCAGTTCGACCAAGTTCTAGAATCGAATATGGTAGCATATGGGCATCTGGAGATAAGCACCCCAATAATCACATTTCACTCAAAAAAATGACAAGATGTTGATTCTCATATATAGTCGAACGAGAGCAGGTCGGTAAACAACAAGTTGGACTAATAACTTAGTCCGATAATAATGACGAGAAAAGGTCCGCAGATGCAGAAGCGTGATAACAAGTGCATTTCTCAAAAATTAAGCAAATTCACACAAGATTTGAACAAAAAAAATATTTTTTCACATCAAAATAAAGCCCGAACAGAGATATAAGTTTTGTTAACACTAAATGGAAAAGAAAGAAGGAGCCGAACCTGCACAAAGCTGGCCTGGAACAAAAGGCAAGTTCCTACTCCTATACACAAAGATAAGCGAATGATTATTTCTTATGCTTTTGTTTTTTGGCTTCTTCCCTTCTCCAAATGACAACCCAGTAGGGTCATCGGGCTTCTTCCTTCTTCTTCCCCTACTCTATTTGCCTTTTGAAGGTGTGTTATGTGATGAAGCGATAGACGTGCTTTGAGTACTTTCGACCATAGATAGAGAGACCGAAGCAAAATTGGTCTCATCAGGCAAACCAATAGATAAAGGAGGAAGGAAGAAGTCAATGGACTCTTTCTTGATCTCCCTATCTAACAGATCATGGGCCTGAAGCAACTATTACATACTGGGCCATAGTGGAAGATCAAAAGTCCTATTTATAACAACATCATCCTTAAGGTAGGCTATAGGGAGGTCACTAGTCATCCCTTCTTCTATGGAATGAATTATTTGCATGCCTACGCCTAGAGTATCATCAACTGGAATGATTAGGATTGTCCCAAAATAATTAAGGTAGTTGACGCAATCGATACTGCTTGTTGACCCGATTGGAACCTTCCTTCATGAGACTAGTAATGCGCAGTTGAGATAAAATTTGAGAAAGGTGACAGCAGAGATTAGAGACATTAACCAATGTCATGTGCGTATTCTCAAATATAGGTAAGGTCAATGATATACCTCAGCCAGACCGAGGCACTATACCGACGGGCATGCCATATGAGTTTCCCTCCTAAATAGGAGATAACATGCTTGTTTTCTACATCCGTGGCGCATTTGGATTGTACAAAAGGGCAGATGGAGTGTTAGAGGTGGCTGGGGGCCTAGGAGTGGACCTTGTAGTGAGATCCTACTTTGTAGTCCTGGAGCCTTCGGTTTGATCTTTTTGAACCGTTGTAGCTAGCTCTGGATGCAAAATATATTCACCAGCTCTGAGCACTTTTATCTCCTCTAGACTTAGAATCTCATGCTCCAACTCTGCTAGATTTACCTCACCACCATCCATGTCCTACCTCTCTTCTCGCATAATTTTCTCCCACGCCAATGATAGAGCATGAGAATAGTCTTTTCCGAGCTATTTCAAATCTCTGACCTTAAGTATATTAGCGTTATAGTTGATGATGAGCAACATGAATCTATCTTTGACTTACTTCTCTGCAGCTACAACCGATTCATCTACACTTTTAGCATGAGCTCGCGCATCGTCCCTTTCCTTATGTACATCCAATAACTCCTCACACAATCTTAGGCTTGCATAAGAGGATCGTCTTTCTCCATTTTCTCCTCCCCAAGTTGCTTTTTTACATTCTCATGTTGCACTTTCAACTCCACTAGTTCTCTTGCTAGGTGCTCATTCTCCTCCAACAGAATATGATTTCTGCAGAAGCAGCATCAATCCGGCTCAAATGATCTTTTCTCTTATTTTACCGTCTAAGTCAAGTCATTGACTTTCTGTTCGACCTTTTCATGTGCTTTCTTAAATCGACAACTTCGGCGTCAAGATGGATGATCATCTCCTTGTCCTAGTTAGCCGCAAACTCCAACCCCTAAGCCTCAACTCTCTTCTTCTTAGCATAGTTAGAGATCCACTCGGTCAGTCTTTTTCATATATAGTACTAATTATAAACATCACCAATGTGAGCCATAGTCTAGCCTTTAACTTCTGGCGGGACCTCCTTCGAATTGGGAAAGAACTTAATGCCCTCAAAGCAGGTCTTTGGGAAGCGATGTTTCAGTTCGGCTACTAAAAGGTTGGAGGCAACCTGTTGCTCTATAGTAACAGTCAGAGACTCAATAGCCTTCTTATAGGTTTTATGGCGGCAAGTAGGATCAAAGGCAACATGCTTCGATGATGACTCCGATTGTCGGTGAGCATAAGAAGGCGCTGTATGCTTCATAGAGTGGGAAGCCGACGTAGGAATATGAGAAGCATCCTTAAGTGGAATGTCATCGGGTCGATCAGAATATTTGTCCAAGCTCTTAGGCAGAGCCAGTCGATATCTATGCCTTGAGGTTGAATCTTCAGAATAATAGCCCCTATCTCGTCCACCTCGCTCCAACTTGAATGTCTACTGGTATCCGCATCGTGTTCGGTGTCGTGGGTACATATTCGTGAACCATCTCGAGTGGTGAACCATCTGGTCCTCAAGGGAATCCAACATGTCAGATGCTCCATTAAACCTATAAATGAAACGAAATCAAGTTAGTAATGACGGGATGAAATACGATGATATGTAAGCAAAGTGATGTATGTGTGTCCTAGTATCCCTTCCAATGGACCATGTGTTTGAACTTTGGAAATAGGGATAATTCCCCTTGCTCGAGTACAAGGCACATCAACTTGGATGTGGATAGGAGACCAACATCTCTAATGTTTATATTGCCAATACCAAAAGAGTCGATTTCATCCATAATCGGACCAAAGTTGCATAAAGATCCTCCAAAGGATGAATGGATGTCACTTCTACCATGGTGGCTAGTGGAGGTTGTCTCGTATATCACATGCGAAGAACTCTAATCTTAGGGCGTTGCTTTAAAGGCAAATTCTGACCATCACCATCATTATTATTAGGAGACTTAAGCCTTACATTAACATCATCATGGTCAACTCCACCGCTTTCACCTTGCTCAATATATTCTTGTACTTCTCTAGTCTCAACCACCGGACTCTAAACTAGGGACACAATCGGGTCCTCACTGCCACCTTCGGAAGAGGAATCATCTTCATCACTATCCAAGGCTGTCAGAACATAACCAACGCTATGGCCGACTTCTAGCAAGTTGTAAGCCCAAAGGTTCTCATCGGTTAGCAATATCTTCAACCCTCTATCTGCGTTGGACCTCGTAAAGTAGCCTAAAAGTTTCTACTAGGCCTATTTAGCATAGTAGGAAGAACAAAGGAAAACAATATGAGGTAACGAAGCTGTTAAGCATCTCAAAAGGAAAGAATGATAGCAAAAAAATTACATCTGGATAGCCATCGCTATGCATATCCTATCAGACAGTGTACAAAAAAACTCATATTTAAAGTAGCTCAATTTATTCCAAGCGCCAATTACTATTCTACAATTCCTGTATGGTTCCAAAAAGCTGAGGGAAGGATTTCCTTTGCGATGATTGAAACTATATAGATATCAAATTTCCTCATTTCTTGGAATATAACCAAAGTAACGAGCAAAAATAATGAACATGCTGTATAGAAAGGCAAAGCTGTTGGGGTGTAGCTGACTTAGAGCCAGCCTCATGAAGTGTAGAACTCGCCGAATGAATTGGTTGAACAGTGGGGCACACTCCACCAAACACATATAGTATACCCAGCTTAAGGAGGGTATGCCCGTAGATAACATGTGGGAACCAGCACGTCTTCAATCAAGATGCCATATTACTTATGGATCCTTTAAAGTGACTCCTCTATGATTTTCGAGGCTAAGGAATCTATAGGATCATCTAGTATTTCAGCATCGTCAAGGGTATCTTAAGTAGCTTCGAGTCCAGGCCCCATTATAGGCCTAAGAGGAACCTCTGAGAGAGGTTGTTCAACTTGCTGATTCACACAGTAAGGTGCAGGTGGTACTAGAGTATGTCATGCAGAAGAAGCAATAGTCGAACTTGACTCAATGTTTGATTTAAAATATCTAGAAGTCGGCGTTGCTGCACCAAATGTGAAAAGATGCTTGGAATTCATAAGATCGATAACCATCAAAGGCTCAACATACAACTGATATTAGAATGATTAAAAGACTATATCCTCATGCTACAAAGAAATCCCAGTGTGGTGTAGTGCATATCATAGTGTTGTGTAGTGTCGTGCAATATCAACATCCGACGTTTTGCAATAGTCCATTTAAAGGTGAGGATATTATCTGAAGTGACTGTCATCCCTGACTGTCCCCAATGAACTTCACATCAATCTCCATGCATTAGAAACATAATGGAAATTAGATAATGTCGCTTGACATAACCAAAACGTTTATCATTTTCACAAGCTCATCTTAAGTGCATCATGGGATTTCACCAAGTCATGGATTGGTGACAATCCATTGCATTAGTAAAAATGCAATCAATATCCTCTTTCTTCCATCCCTAATCTCAAGCACAACCAACATCATGAAGTTCACCCAGGTCGATCACTGGCGCCGCCGCCTACCTAAAGCAGCCAATTTCAAAAAAGATGTTGCATTCAAGTGGTTGGATTGGGCTTTGAAGATGGATTGGGTTCGAACCCAATAGATTGATCAACAACGTAGATGCTGGACCTAGCGGCGGTTAATAGCGGTAGTGGTTAAGAGCAAATGACGGCACCGTGGTTCTTAGTTCTAGGCCAAGGAATTTTAATCACGGCTAATGTCTTAATTTCTCGAAGGCTGAACAGTGAAGAGGCAAATGCATGAACTGGGTTTTATACCCTTCAACCCAATAATGTAGCCTACAAATTGGCTAAAATTTCGAAGTGTTGGATTAGTACCTATCCATAGTAATGGATCGATACTAACCTACGTAACAATGGGAATGTATGTACATGCGAGCATATGACTTCACAAGAATGTACAGTTGCACGGAAAAAAACATGCCAGGGAACCTAAGTGCATATGCACGTACAAACTTAACGCTTAGTAGCCAGGACCGAAAGGTAGCAGATTCAAACCTGTGGAATCCAAGAAAGAAATCTACTCAAAGCTACAAAATCTAGAGTGACGTACTATAAAAGTACGCTCTAGTTTAATAGTGTCAAATACTAGCGAAGCATCGCAACAGATGACCAAAAACGCTACACTTCACCGAAATGGTCTAAAGGTAGTATAACGAATATTCAAAGCATGGATTGGAATCCGTTTTGACCAACCAATCTTGTCTCGAGTCAAACCACATCATGTTGGAAACAAGATGTATTTTAGGGGGCAAGTGTTATCCATCCTTTTGGCCAGATAAATATTTGGATAAACTTGGCGAGTTAAACATGGAAGTTGTCGAGGCAGGATGCCCGATGTTATAGCCTAAGAGCCTATAAACCAAGTATGATTAAGAATAAAGGGCAAGAGTAAGACCATCTCAAAATTCCATAATCCAAATTCATCAAAGTGATGGATCGGTACTGATCCATACAACTTTTCACCAATCATCTTCAACCTCATATGCTCCCAAGCTTTAATGTAAACAAACCATTCCAAACTTCATAGGATTGATTGCACGCTGTTTTCTATTGAAGGACTCGATCACCTAAAATCAGCAGCTCTATTTCTCCACCTAGTCATCCTATTGACCTAGAAGTAAGCTTTCAACATCGTAAACAAGAAGGGAATCACGAAGCTAACAACAAATCACAATAATACAAAGCATTGGAATCGATCCATGAGAAGATCTTGTAGACTGATATCGATCCATACCTATGGATCGATACCAATCCACCACTTTTGCTAATCTGTCCATGTTTTCTTGAGGATAGCTTCTGCTAGGTAGTGGGGAATGTGGTGGAGATCATAGAGGAGAACTTTTCGGTGAGCTACAGCTATAAACAGGAGGTTGAGGCATAATTTCAAGGGATCTTTTGGCTTCTTTACAAATTTTTCCATAATTCACTTGTAACCCTGCTGATTCATAATGATCCATAAGAACATCACTTGTAAACAGTGGTATAATCAAAAGAAATATTAAGTGGGCATCAGTTGGCTGAACCACCATAAACTTTGTGCGTCTCTTTTTTGCTTCATTTCCATTTATATTGCTTCATTTTATTCTCTACTTTATTCTCTTAGGTGTTTATGCCATATTTTGGTATAAATGAGTACCGATCTGAATTGACGGCCATCAACCGGATTACGAAGCTTGAGATCTCAAGTGATCAATGTAACGAACTTAAGCCATGGGGAACTATTTGAAGAATGATAGAAGTAAAATATCAGTACCAACTTGAACAGATGGCTACCAAGTTGATTTGCATCATGGGAGATGTAGGATTTAACTCAATCTTAGTGCTTGGATATTCAAATCTTAGAGTTGTGATGTTTTTAAACCCAAATGGAAAGACTGCTGCATAAATTTGCCTATAGATGGTAAGCTACCGACAACAGGAGAGAGGATTTTTGGCGTTTTTGAGATTTAAGTTTTATCTTCTTCAACCTTTATTCTTCAAAAATCCATCAAATCCAAGATATACTAGAAAACGGTTAGAGTTGAGTTATATTTCTCTGTACTCTAGAGAGAATCAAAAAGATAACAAGATTAAAGTGGATGTAGGCCTTTGATTTGTCGAATCACTACAAAAAGTGCTTATGTTTTTATTTTTCTATTTTTCTTGTTCGATTTGGATTTATCTACTTTTGGGTGTTATGGAATTTTTTGATGCAACATTGATGAGATGGATATTGATTATATAGTGATGAAGATTGGGGAAAAGGAGTAGTGGGCAAATCCAATCAAGGACTATTTGCTAAAGGGAACTCTTGTAAAGAAAAGGAACAAAAAGAGTAAACTTTTATGTAAGATAGCTTGGTTCATTATGCAAGAGAAAGCATTATATAGGGGAGGA
Source organism: Allium cepa (assembly GCA_030765085.1). NCBI lineage: Eukaryota > Viridiplantae > Streptophyta > Magnoliopsida > Asparagales > Amaryllidaceae > Allium > Allium cepa. The sequence continues at coordinate 861,836,846 of CM060940.1, forward strand.
TTATCTATTACCATGCTAAGGATTGTCGACAAAGATGAAGCTAAGAAAATCCTAGCGGATGGTCATGAAGAAAACTATGGCCATTGCACTCAGGGTAGACTTTAACAAAGAAGATTCTTCACTATGGGTATTTTTTTTGCCAATTATCAATTGTTTTCAACTGAATATTCGAGAAAATATGATATGTCAGAGATTTATGATGATTCTAAGAGCCTCATCCAACGAGTTAACGCAAATTATCACCCTATGGCCATTTTCTATTTAGGGAATTGTTAACATCAGTCACTACTAATGTCTTGCAAAAGAGGGAAATATGCAATCATTATTATGGACTACTTCAAAAAATGGCTTAAGTCAAAATTCTTCACCACAATCACTTCAGCAAAAGTGATTAACTTAGTTGTAAAGGAGATTTTTTCTAGGTTTGAGTTGCCATAGAATATCATAATGGATAATGGAACTCAATTTTAAAATGCAAAATTCTATGAATATGTGATCAATATTGAATTAAGAAGATTTTTTCAGTAGTAGCACATCGACAAGGAAATGGATAGGCGAAGGTGGTGAACAAAATCATCAAATCCACCATAAGGAAGCGAATGGAATGAGCTAAGGGAAACTAAGTGGATGAGTTACTATAGGCGTTATCGGCTTATCAGAAAATCCAAAAGTCTGTGACCAGACATATTTCAATTGAAGAGAGTTCTCACAAACAGAAGCATTTTGACCCTAAGGTGAAGGAGTAGATGTTTCCATTTTCCCTTGACATTGTGGAAGAGAAACAAAAGGAGGCTAAATCTAAGGGCAGCTGCTCACCAAGAAAGAATAGTAAAGCAATTCAACGCCAAGGTCCAAAATCATACCTTTAAGATAGGCAGCCTTATTCTGATATGGATATTTCTGGGTATAGGGACACTTGGTCCAAACTTGGAAGAACCCTATGTGATAGGTCAAAAGCATGGAGACAACACTTTCAGGCTTTCAATGGTTGATATGATCTCAAGTTCATAGGCATGGAATAACGAACTTTAAGCCACTATTTCATTTGATTTCGTTTTATACTTAGGCACCTTATTTATCAAGATTCAATATAACAAGGATATAATCGCAACAAATTTCATAAATAAAGTTAGCTTTCTAAATCAAAAAACCATATTATTAAAGTATGATTTTATGCCATTGGGTCATTGCCAAAAGCAATCATTATGTGATTGTAGATGTTTATGTTCTCAAAGATTGTTAGCGACAAATTCTTCTGATCTATGATTGGATCAATAAAGTATAATCAGAAGGGAAGTCTATTGGATAACTTCCCCAACATATTACCTTTGTCCAATGCTCGAAGATAGGCATCTCAGACACTGGTGCTTGAAGATAGCTATCAATATATAATTGAATTTTGCAAGCACAACCAAGTTACATTATTGTCAGTGTAAATATAAGAGATAAGCTGTGTAATTTAAGATATAGATATGGAACACATTTTTATTTATAATCGAATGAGATATGTTTGACCAGCAATAAACAAAAGCAATGGACCAAATCTAGGAAATCTCATACACTTGTTTATATTTAAAGAGTACAATAAATAAAGGCACTGCATGGATCAAAAACAAAGACATGTATGACACATAAGTAATTTAACTATAGATAATCGCACACATACATGTAGGGAAGTCGTAGGTAAGAAATAAAAGGTCCAACAAAGTAAATTAGATAGAGTTGAACAAAAAACAACTTTTATTTACAACTTGTTAAAGTACAAAATTGCGGGGTCCATACATGCACGTCAATGGCTTATGTATGTGAAAACGCAAAAAATAAAAAATCATCATCGAGGTGGTGAGAGGCGGTCACCTCGTCACCCCCTTTGCCTCATTCTTTACCCTTTTGGATAACATAGGCATCCTCTGTCCTTTGTCATATCTGATGGGCCAAGTTAGTTCTCTAAGTCAAGTTACCAACCATAGTCACTACTGGGACAAGTGAGGGTTTTAGGAGATTTTTCCAGTTATCTTGGGCATAAAGACGAAGGAAGACGGGATGTAAATTGGATGAGTCGAAAAAGATATGGACAATGGAGGAGAAATATTCTACATTATGCTCAATTTTGACATTCTTTAGCTTAAAGACACTAGTATCATTTTTCGCTGCTAAAGAAAGCTCGAGACTCGATTAGTGATAAGAACATCTTCATTATCGGTAGCATCGTCAACCTCGTCCAACCCTCCTCGATCAAACCATCTATTTTATCAGCATATAGTCCAAGACCAAACTCGACAGACGTGGTTGAAATTGCAAAAGAGGATGTGACCACAAAAGGAAACATTGGGGCTTGGGGCAAGGACAATCTCCGCTAGAGGCATTAAGGGAGTTAACTTGAAAGTTGATAAATAGATAAATATGGATTAAAAACATCTCTAAAGGACAACAAAGGCTTTTCGAATATAGGTGAGGTCAGAATATACCTTCAAGAGTCGATGTTGGGCTACAATTAAGTTATGCAATCTACCCTTCTTATTAAATAAGAATGGTACTAAAAGTGCAAGGGTAGTTGGTAGTAGTACTAAACTAGGACCTTTAGGGCCGTTCCCCTCAAAAATTGAAGTTATTATTGTTGTTAAAGTAGCATAGTTAGTGACAGGTGCAATAGGCCCAGGTATAGCAGTTGTGACGGCCTCAATGTTAGCCATCATAAGAGTAACATTCTCTACATGAGGTTCTATTAAAGGAGGAATAGAGGTTTCTTCCAAGCCTTTAGAGTAAGACCCATTTAGAACCTCATTAAGCACCTATAGAGATGTGGAGGCTTGGGTGATATGTTCTTCCTGACTCTTGACTAGGGTCTCCAAATCTTCATCATCAGGGAGTGCGACTTTTGATTCTTCTTCATCAATTCCATCATTATGCACTCTCTCTTTTCTTAATATCTCTTCCTAGGTAAGAGCTAGTGCCTTGGGATATCCTTCTTTTAGCACTTGATGTTGCCAGTTTTGATCACACAGTCATAGATGCACACCAAGTTGGCATTGATTCCATTCGTAAAGTGCTTCTTTGCCTTTTTCGGCCTTGAGGGTATGAGCTTCTTATTCCACGAAATTATCCTTGAGGAATTTCTTCTTATCCTTGATGTGGATGACTTCCCACATATGTGTCTTGGTCACTACTTGTAAGGCACCTCCTCCCTCCCTCTTCATGCATTTCCCTTTCCTTACTCCAAGCACTTTCATTTTCAGACTCACGAGACAGTTCACATTTATGGTGTGAAGAGCATGAAGGTTTTGGTCATAGTATTTTCCATATTTATTATCGAGCCCCTCGAGGAGATTGGAGAGTCCCGTTGTGCCTAAATGAGAAAGAATTGAACCAAAACTTGGAATTAGATAAGAGTACGTGCAGAGTGAATGTGCTTTTGAACATAAGTGTGGTGTGAAGTGCTGGTTTGTCCTATTAAATGTATATAGCATTGAAAGATTAGAGTCGATTCCCCCACTAATATATAGGATGATATCGGTAGGAGTATGATCTAGATTTCAAGCATGAGAGGCAATGAAGTTGTCGAGAATGAAGTTTTACTTATCGAGATCCCCTATATCCTCGTTAGATTGTAGATTTCTTCTAATTTTAGGAGTGAACCTAACACTATGATAGGGCTTTGATGCAAATGGTGTATCGATCATGAAGATATAATCCCGATTTGTTTCGGCCTCAAGGTAGGAGTCAGAGTTCCTTCTTTTCTAGTCATCTCCCTAATCGATTCATGTTCTTTATCATCTTCATTTTCTTCTTCATAATTGTTAGCGTCAAAATTGGTCACTAACACCCATTCCAAGTGAAAGCACCAAATTGCAGTTACAACTCACAGATAAAATATATGTAGAGAGTATAAATGCGAATCACAGTAAAAATTAAAAGAGAAAGCAGTAAATACATAGAATTTATAGTGGCTCGGCTGACTCCGGCCTACATCCACTCCAAAAATTTCCTTTTTATTGATGTTAGAATCAATTACAGTTACAAAATGGTAGAGTAACCTTAGCCTTAGGAAATACAAAGCAATAGAGGAGAAAGAAGAAGATCATTTTCACTGTGCCTCTGCCCTTTTAATTATAGACAAATCCCAAGCTGTGGGCTTTTTGAATGGTATAGGCCCATCAAGGCCTTCCACCGAGCCACATACCTCTACCATGTCGAGCCACATACCTCTACAATGTCGAGCCACATCGGTCTCACCTCAATGCCAAGTCACATACCTCTTCAATGTCGAGCCACACCGGTCTCACCACAATGCCAAGCCACATTCCTCTTCAATGTCGAGCCATCACACCAATGTCGAGCGAGGCACAATGATGGGCAAGGTCCAGTGTCGAGCGACCCTCGATGCCGAGCGACCCATGATGCTGATCGATGTCCAATGCGGAGCGAGTACAATGCCGAACGACCCTCGATGCCGAGAAACATACAATGACGAACGACCCTCGTTCCCGAGCGAGGTACAATGCCAAACGACTCTCGATGTCGGGCGAGGTACAATGCCGAATGACCCTCGATGCCGCGCGAGGTACAATGCCGAACAATCCTCGATGCCGAGTGAGGTACTATGCCAAACGACTCACGATGCAGAGCAAAGTAAAATGTTGAACGATGTTTGCCAACCCTTCAGGTCGACCGGCCTCCAGTGCCGAACCATATTACCAATGTCGAGCGACCTAGAGCATCCATACTGAGCCATGTATCTTCTCCACTTCTCGATCGGATGACACATCCAAGTGAACTTCATTCTTTTAAACCGAATCCATCATATTTTAGCCTCGACAATCGTTAAATTAGTTAGGTTGAATCTGCCTGTTTATGGCCTGGACAAAAGGCGGGTTATCATTTGCCCTCCAAAACATGCCTTACTATTGGAAGGTGTGTTTTGAATAGCCTCAGATCCTATATCCGAAATCCATATCCAGTTCATAACCATATTATTAATTCCGTGACCTCTCCGGGTTTAACATTGAATCTTTAGACTTCGCCGGGTCGCATTATTCTATTCCAGCCTTGACTCTCCGTCAAGGGCTTGTATGTTCTCCAGCCTCAACACTCCGGCCAATGAATTTTATATTCACTGACTTCGGCTCTTTGGCCAAGTACTTTCACATTCACCAGTCTTGGAACTCCGGGCAAGGATTTTGATGTTCACCGGCCTCGGCATCCGGTCAAGGACTTTTATGTTCACCGGTCTCGGCACTTCGGCCAAGGACTTTGATGTTCACCGGCCTCGGCACTCCAGCCAAGCACTTTTACATTCACCGGTCTCGGCACTCTGTCCAAGGACTTTGATATTCATCAGCCTCGGCACACCGACCAAGGATTTTATATTCACCTGCCTCGGCACTCCGGCCAAGACTTTGATATTCACCTGCCTCGGCACTCCGGCCAAGGACTTTGACATTCACCGGCCTTGGCACTTCGGCCAAGGACTTTGATATTCACCGGCCTCGGAACTCTGGCCAAGGACTTTTACATTCACCGGCCTCGGCACTCCGGCCAAAGACTTTGATATTCATTGGCCTTGGCACACCGGCCAAGGATTTTTTTATTCACCTGCCTCGGCATTCCGGCCAAGGACTTTGATATTCACCGGCCTCGGCACTCCGACCAAGGACTTTGACATTCACCGGCCTCGGCACTCTAGCCAAGGACTTTGATATTCACCGGCCTCAGAACTCCAGCCAAGGACTTTTATATTCACCAGCCTCGGCACTTCGACCAAGGACTTTGATATTCACCGGCCTCGGCACTTCAGCCAAGGACTTTTATATTCGCCGACCTCGGCACTCTGGCCAAGGAATTTTATATTTTGTCCGAGCCCATTCCATCACTCTTCGGCGAAGGGACTCGTAACTTATGATCACTGCCCCGTCCCTCCGGTCGGGACAGTAATCGTAAAACCTGAATGTTTATTACATTGATCCAAATCCAATTAGAAAACCAGAGATCCATATCAAAAATAAAACATCCAAACCAAAATGGCAAACCAAAAATGAACCAAACCGAGAGTTCAATCCAAAATCCAAAACCATACCGAAGAAAAGTAAATGTCCAAAGTACCAAAGAGGAAAATAGAATTTGTAGAAACACAGAAAGAAAATAGGATTTCATAGACCCATGCAGTGCGGTTTTTCGTCATCTCAGAGCACGTCTAGGAACCGTCCTCGATCCCGTACGTGTATAAGTGACCTTGCCGTATTACTTTGAATACTATTACTTATTCAAAACCATAAAGCCATTCAGTTTATAACAAGCCGGTGTTGATCAGATCCAGTACCACCATCGTTCGAGGTAGGCGGTGGTCGCTCCTGCTCCCCTACCATAGCTCGATTCCTTGTGTACTGTTGTAGGTGACCATTCCTTACATGCTCCTCAATGATATCTTTCAAATGCCTGTAGTCGTATGTGTTGTGCTCATCTAGATCATGGAATAGGCAATGCTTTCCTGATGCCTGCTCGTATTCAGAAGGCTCTCTCTTTGACGGCCTTCAATATTGGAGGCGCCCTCGAGTATCCAAGTAAATCCTTTCTTGAGTCTCAATTAAATTTGTATAAGAAGAAAACTTTGACTCCCTTCGAGGCCTCTTTGAAATGCCACTATTTCCATTTGTTTTCCTTTTTCCTTTATCGTCTTTACTTGGATCCTCCCTGGGTGGATCTCCACCCTTCACTGCATAAGCTTCAGTCTCTCTCCCTACTCTCTTAGCCTGCACGTCCTCCTATCTCAGGAACCTTTCCGCCTCATGGTAGAACTCCCCGAGACCCTTGGTGGGTCCCATTCTATTGATATCTTGAAATCTGAATTATCCGTGATTCCTAAGACTGCTGCCATCAAAACAATTAACGGATCGGGTCGATCCACTGAGGCTACTACTGCGTTAAATCTGGTCAAGAAGTTCCTGAGTGACTCTCCTTTCCATTGCTTCATCGATGTCAAGGTCATTCCGTTGTTGGGTCTGACTATATGGACCTGAAACTGTCTCATAAACCTTTCGATAATCTCTGTCCATGTGCCGATAGAACCACTCTCCAGCTGTTTGAACCACATAGCTGCGATATCCATCAAATACAATGTAAAGTGTTGAGCCATGGCCTCATCTGATTCCCCTAGTACCTCTATATGCCTCATGTACCTCACTAGATGTACGGTGGGATCCATTCTCCCATCATACATACTCACCGTTGGTAGCTTAAAGTCCGATGGATTCCTAGCTTGCTGATAGTAGGAGTAAAGGGACTCCTATTCACATCCTCCAAGTCTTTGTTTACCAATCCACCTCCCACAACTCATCTAACCATCTTGCTAATCTATCGTTGTCCCAAGCTGTAATACTTGTCCGTTGTCTCTGGTCTGCCCCCCGAGTTCATGAGCGAATTCTGGCCCATACTCCTCATCTCGCGCTCCTGCACTTCTGTTGGTGTCTGGTTGCACAGCGTCATCCGGCATCCCTCCATGGATTGGTCCATTATTTCCTGCTGGCATGCCCTCGAGTCCAAATCCATCCAGATTGATAGCCGTCTGTTGATTGGGGGATGCCCCCTGCTGAGCAATTCCCCCTGCTTGCTGGTTGAGCTCTTCTGATCCGGCTCCATGGATCTGAGCTCCTACATTTCTTGCTTGTGCAAATTGTCTGAGAAGAGCTTGCATCATCTCCTCTTGTCTTTTCAACATTGCTTCCAACTCATCTTTGGTGATGTAGATGGATGCTTGACCTACTCCAGCTCTAGAGGATGCCTCTTGACTTCCCTCCTGATTGCTCCTTTCTATCACTTGGTTTCTTGTTGATAGCCTAACCATTGCTTTCTAGAATCCAAGTTCCTAGCTCCAAAATCCCTGAGTGCCTGCCTTCTCGGTGAAAGCACCAAAATTGGTCACTAACACCCAAATCCAAGTGAAAGCATCAAATTGCAGTTACAACTCACAGATAGAATATATGTAGAGAGTATAAATGTGAAGCACAATAAAAATTAAAAGAGAAAGTAGTAAAGATACAGAATTTATAGTGGTTCGGCTGACTCCGGCCAACGTCCACTCCAAAAATTTCCCTTTTATTGATGTTAGAATTAATTACAGTTACAAAATGGTAGAGTAACCTTGGCTTTAGGAAATAGAAAGCAATAGAGCAGAAAGAAGAAGATCCTTTTTACTATGCCCCTGCCCTTCTAAATCCCAAGCTGTTGGGCTTTCTGAATGGTATAGGCCCATCAAGGCCTTGCACCGAGCCACATACCACTACCATGCCGAGCCACATACCCCTACAATGCTGAGCCACACTGGTCTCACCACAATGCCGAGCCACATATCTCTTCAATGCCGAGCCACACCGGTCTTACCACAATGCCAAGCCACATACCTTTTTAATGCCAAGCATTCACACCAATTCCTAGTGAGGTACAATGCCGGGCGAGGTCCAGTACTGAGCGACCCTCGATGCCTAGCGACCCACGATGCCGAGCGACGTCCAATACCAAGCGAGGTACACTATCGAATGACCCACGATGCCGAGCGAGGTACAATGCCGAACGACCCATGATGTCGAGCGAGGTATAATGTCGAACGGCTCTCGATGCCGAGCGAGGTACAATGCCAAACGACCCTCGATGCCGAGCGAGGTACAATGCCGAACAACTCTCAATGCCGAGCGAGGTACAGTGTCGAACGGCCCTCGATGTCGAGCGAGGTAAAATGTCGAACGACGTTTGCCAACCCTTTAGGCCGACCGACCACCAATGCCGAACCATATTACCAATGTCGAGCGACCTAGAGCATCCAGACCGAGCCATGTATCTTATCCATTTCTCGACCGGATGACATATCCAAGTGAACTTCATTCTTTTAAACCGAATCCATCATCTTTCAGCCTCGAAAATCGTGAAATTAGTTAGGTTGAATCCGCCTGTTTATGGCCTTGAAAAAAGGCGGGTTAACAATAATCTTCATCTTCATCATCTTATTCTTCTCCTATCTCACCTAGTTCAACTATATTTTCTTATATTTCCTTACTACTCTAGAGACATCCTCCTCCATATTTGAGATGCCTTTGTGTGAAGGGGCTGGAGGTTCGATTTCAACTTATTGACTAGCTTGAGAAATTCTTGGTGCATATACACATAGTCAATGTTTCGATCATTGTGCATTTGCCGGAAGTGGCATAATCTAAGGTGGTTGAGGAGGTTTGTTCTTCTTATCTCCTTAATTAGAATTTCTTTTTGGATTTGTTTTTGGTCTAGAGTAGAATTGGTGGTTCTTTTAGGAATACCTGTAAGAGAAGGAACGAAAGGAAGTTAGTGGCTTAAGTGAAGTAAACTTTAATGGAGTGGGATGTAGGGAGTTAGGACTTACATCTGGATAACCACCTTTGAGCGTAGTCAGTTGGACTCTGGCCGAAGAAATACTCATCGTTAAATTTACTAAGCATGTTATGGAGGCCAATGAAAATTTGGCGTACTTTGAACGATTCATAGAAGGTCATTATTAACAGGAAAACTTGTCAACGTGCTCAATGATAGTTGGAATGTAATTAGGTTCAAATGAAACTAAGCTATTGAAAAGATTCTCTCCTTTTAAAAGCATACCTTTCGACCAGATGGACTTAGTCGAAAGAGTTTTGGATGATTACTGCACCTTTTGTTCAAGTTGATTTAATCGATAGGAACAATAGAGCCATCCCTACCTTCCGACTGGGTTAATTTAGTCGAAAGGCTTCATAGATTTTTTTGAGGAAATGGCATTTGATTGAGTCTATTCCTTAAATGGTTGAAACTAATTGACTATCTTTGCTCTTCATTCCTTTCGACCATGTTGGAAAGTTAAATTTAACCCTTCCAATTGTGATGAAAGGGATGCATAATTTGTTATTATGACACAACTGCTTTCCACCTCATGGTTTCATTGCTTTTGTTGTGAACCTCTTCGAAAGGGTGACAAGTGTCGCTGAGGATGGTCCCTTTTCTAATGAGTCCCTTTCTTATGTATTGTTAAACAATTATAAACTGTGATTTCCTTCAAGGCAACCCTTTTCGACTATGTCGAAAGGGGTTTTTCCCTTTCGAAACCATTCTAGCTTATAACTGTCTAAACTTCATTTTGATTCCCTTATATAAGACCGATCTGGGCATTCTCCAGTTTCATGAATTGAACATGGTCAAAACCCCATCATCCTTCTTATTTTTAGTATTAAGTATAGATTTCGATGAAGATGTGTTTCGATCAAGTATACCTAAGTCGACCTTATGCATTGCGTATACAAGAAGAAGTTAAGAGAAAAGGTTAAAGTTATGTGCAATGGATCATTAGTCTAGCTAATGATCTAAATGATGCTCCTTTTCATCAAAATCCTTATTAATAAGCTATCCCTTTTTTATTCATAATCCAAAATGAGTTACAAGAATTTGATCCCCTCCCCCTAAATTGATTTAGGCTTTCTTGAGAAATTAAATTGCAACTAAGAAAGTAGAGTAAAAGAAATGAATTGGTATTCCAATTCGGTCCCCAAAACTGGACCCCTTGGGTCTTATTTATAGATGCAGATCGGGCCCCTTCCACGCTTATGCCTTCGACTTGGTCAAAAGGACCCCTCTTTATATGCCACCTCAAGCCTTTCGACTTGGCCGAAAGGTCATGGCACCTTTCGATGCTCACGAAAGGCTTCTTTTTGTTCTTTTTGATTTGCTCTCGTGATTCCTTTATCTTTCCTTTAGCCTTTCGACTGATTCGAATGTGTCCTTTTATCAACCTTTTGCCTTTGTACACCCTTGAGTACTGTTTTCTTTAGAACACCTTTCGATGCTATCGAAAGGTTTCCAAATACGCCGTCTCCTTCATGTTGCCTTATTATTAAGACTGAAGCTTCCGTCTCTGCCGATAACTTGTCCTTATTGGTTTCGATGATGTTAAGTGGCCATCAAATGCATGCCTGAGAACTGGAGCGGACCCTCTCCTTTATTATTGGCCTTGACCGATTCGAAAGGCTTGTATATGCTTTTGAAAAGGTTGAGTTGGGGGCGAAACCTTTAGTTTCTAAAGGGTTGGCGCACAGGTGAAAGATTACCATCCGTTGCCTTCGAAAGGAGTTCTGAAGCCGACTTTGCTTGTTCATTTGTGTCGAAAGGTTTTAAGTGGCGAAAGGGTATGTCTGTTTCCATCTTAAAGCCTCTATACTGTATAAGCAGCTGGTGCCTTCGACTCCTTCGAAACCTCTTTAAATCCTTCAAAACATCTCATCATGATCTTTGCGAAACCTATGCATGTTTCTTCATCGGAACCTCTCTCTTATTAGCCTTCTTTCATACTGTTGCTACTATGTAGGTTTTATGGCTAACATTTTGCCCCCCCCCCCCCTCCGGGTTGAAAGAAGCTTTTATTCTTTAGGATAAAAATTTCATAACTTTCTCACTCTTCATAAATTTATATTTTTCCTACAAACTTCAAAGTAAGTGGTATTTGCTGTTGTTAGCTCATTATTGTACTTTTATGCATGTTTAGTAATAGTTTAGTAAATTAATGCTTTTATACTCGGACAGTTAGTTGATCATAATATTGATTCAAACATGAATCTTATAATCAGTTGCTACTAATGCATATAATAAATGTAGTTTATAAACTCCCCATGAGAAACAGCAAATAGTTGCAAATAAGGGCTATGAGTTATTATGAGAAAATAAGCCTTTGTAGCTTATCTGCTCTAATACGTATCTGGGAACTTTCCTATAAATATGAATGATCCTGAAGTATTTATTTAGATGTTGACAAGCACCATTTAGAGTTATAAAACATCGACTCTAATTTAGGCATCAAAACGACCAACTTAAAATTTCCAGTTGCCTATAGTAATCTCAACTCTATTACATCATACCCTCGGTTTAGGATTTGATAAAGATTAGGAAATAATGAAATTTAAGCTAGATTAGGGTATAACTTATGAAGTTTGGAAGTTGATAATGAGACATCCAAAATCTAGATGGCATTATCCGAAAATAGTCTTCCATGTGGAATTTCTAAACCAAGATTTAGGATTTTATGGTAAATTAAACATAAGTTAGTAAGTATCGTCTTCATATCAAGATCCGAGCCCAGATCAGGGGATAAGTCAGATAATTATCTTTGTAAAAGAACCTTTGGCCTAGATTAGGGCATATGTAGTGCAAGTAGACATCCATAGTAATTGTTGTCAAGATAGAAATCCTACATCCAGATTAGGGCATATGTTGGACAACCATAATTCCATGGGAATTTTCTTTATAATAGGAGCCACAAAACCGATTAGGGTATTAAGGTCAAATAAAATAATAGTCTTGGAATCCAAAGTTGAGTATAAAAACTGTAAGTGATTAATAACGTCCCAGTACCCAGATTCAAGTGTAATATAGATAATTAGTGATTGATAAAGACCCAAAACCCAAATTTGGGTATTAATAAGTGACGTCCTTAAATGAATGTCTCGAAACCCAGATTCGGATATTAATTAATGTAATTTAGATATGAGAAACCCAAAACCCAAATAGGAGTATTTAATAGATGATGTTTGGTATAAAAATCCCGAAACCCAGATTCGAGTTTTAATAAGTGGTGTTCTGTTCTACTCCTTTGATGCATGAACCCTTTGGGTCTTGTTTTTATATAGATAATCTGATTAACTGCTTCTTAAGCTTGGATATCTTAGTCCACAATCGGATATGTCGTTTTTTAAGCTTGGACCTCTCGGTCTTTTATTTGTAGAGACTCCTGCTGGGCTTGGATGCTCAGTCCATTATTTGGTAAGCATCCTCTTGGGCTTGGACGTCTCAGTCCATTGTTTGATGAGCCTCATCTTAGGCTTAGACATCTTAGTCCATTGTTTGATGGGCCTCTTCTTGGGCTTGGACGTTTTAGTCCATTATTGTCTGGCACCCTTGGTTAGTTCATCATGGAGGTTAGAACAAAGAACTTACCCGACTTCCCTCCAGGAGGATCCCTAACCTGGCCCTTTTGTGGTTCGAACACGGGCTTGTTAGTTGCTTTACCCTAGCCATCTTATGGCATGGATAAATTCTTACTCCGCCCTCCCTCTAGGAGGTGCCTTACCCTGACCATAGCACGGTGCAGATAAGGGCTTGTTCGGTGCTTTAACCTGGCCATCTTATGGTGCGGATAAAGGCTTACTCCATCCTCCTTCTAGGAGGTGCCTTTACCTGACTAGAGGCACGACCAACGGCTTGCCCGGTGCTTTAACCTGTCCATCTTATGGAGCGGCTAAAGGCTTACCCGTCCTCCCTCTAGGAGGTGCTCTACTCTGGCCATCTCGGGGAGGACCGAGGCTTTTCTACCAACTTAGGTAGACTACAATCTTAGGTAATACCCAAATATAAGGAGTATTTCGCTCCCATCCATGTAGATTTTCTTTTGAAGAAAGAAATTATTTATTCATTCATTTTCAAAAATATAGCTTTAAATATTCGGCATTCCATGTTTTTGGAACCATATTTTCGTTTGGTCGATACAATTTGTAAGCTCCTAGGGTAATTTCTATCAAATGATTAATGGTCCCTCCCAGTTTGATCCCAGGGGTCCATCTGCAATTCTAGTATTGGCCATTAATCTACGGAATACCAAATTCCCCTTGTGAAATGATCGAATTCTTATTCTTGAATTGTGATACCTTGAGTTTCTTCTCTGATTCTCAGTGGTTTTTACCGCTGCTTTATCTCTCAATTCATGTATCAAGTCCAATGATCCTCTTTTCAGCTCTTGATTTTTATCAAATGCATAGGCCTTCGGTGAGGGCATCTCAATCTCAATTGGTAACGTCGCCTCACACCCATATGTTAAAGAGTAAGGGGTATGTCCCGTTATTGTCTTAGTGGACGTTCGGTAAGCCTGTAGCACAAGTGGCAGCTCTTCTATCCAATTTCCTTTTGCCTTGTTAAGCCACTTTTTTAGAATTATCTTTATGGTTTTATTTTCAGCCTCAACTGATCTATTTACTTTTGGATGTGCAACGGATGAGAAACTTTTAATAATTCCATTCTTATGGCAAAAGTGGGAGAATTCTTCACTCTTGAATTGTGTCAAATTACTAGAAATTATCTTTTGGGAATTCTAAACCTGGTTATGATGTTCTTGATAACGAATCTGAGTACCTTCCTAGAAGTAATCTTTGGAAGCGGCTTCACTTCAACCCATTTGGTGAAATAATCGATAGCAACCATAGTGTACTTTGCCCCTCCTTTTGAGATTGGTAAAGAGTCGATTAGGTTTATTCCCCATACATCAATGGGCCATGGACTTGTAATTGGAGTCAATTAATTTGGGTGCAATCTAGGCATCTTTGAATATTTCTTACACTTTTCGCATCATTTCACATATTCGATGTCCTGGCTTACCATATGCGGCTAGTAAAACCCAAGCCTCGTTATTTCTTTGCCAACTTTGTCCCATTTGAGTGATCTTCGCAAAACCCTTCGTATGCTTCAGTCATTAATTTTGTTCCATCATTCATGCTCACACATCTTAAATAGGGAAGTGCATACCCCTTTTTATTAGAGGATTTCATCCATCATTATGAAGGTTGGAGCTTTCTCTCGATTTTTCTTGCTTCCCCTTAATTGGATGGGAGTATTCCTTTAACAAGGTATTCAGACATCCATGTATCATCATATATGTTACTTGATATTTGATGGTATGTCCCTTCATCCGATATTTCTTTTCCATTTTCTGTTCTCTCTGCCCCTTGAGACTTAGCTTGAGACCTTGTCACAACTAACAATTCCCTCCCTTGTTCAGATGTTTCCTTCTCAATACTTAGAGTTTCCTGATATCTGACTAGGATAATACATGTCTCTAGGGCTCCTCCAGAGCTTGCTAATCTTGCTAGGGAGTCTTAATTGTGAATTTTCTGCCCTTGGAACTTGGTGTATTGAGAAATCTTCAAGCAAAGCAAGCATTTGTAGTATCTTCTTCACATATAAGGATAGCTTGGAATCCTTTGTTTGAAATATCTGTTTTACTTGGTTCATCATTAACTAAGAATCGGTAAAGATCTGTTTGGTGGAATTTGGATTTCTAGTGCCAAAGTAAATCTCGCTACTATTGATTCATATTCCGCCACATTATTGGATGCGAAAAATCCCAATTTCATGGCATAATGTAAATGGTGTCCATCTGAGGTTATGACTATATATCTTACTCCATCCCCATATTCATTTGATGCACCATCTACGATTAATTGCCACATGGGCTTTTTGATCTTTCTCCTTTTCCGATTGTTCATTAACAAAACAGTGCACTCATTTATAAAGTCCGCAAATGCCTTCCCTTTGATTGCAGCTCGTGGTTGAAATTCTATGTCGTATTGACTAAGCTTGATCCCCCATTTCACCAATCATCCATAAGTTTCAGGTTTAATAAAAACATGCTTAAGAGGGAAGTTGGTCAATACGCTGATTGGGTGTGCCTGAAAGTATGCTTTGAGCTTTCGAGCTGTGAGAATCAAGCAGTAGGCTAATTATTCTATGACTGGGTATCGAACCTTTGCATCTTTTAACCATCTTCTTACATAATATACCGAAAGCTGTGCCCCACTCCCTTCTCTAATGAGAACCGAGCCAATTGCATGTTCTGATAATGCCATGTATAAGTACGAGATTTCCCCACTCTCGGAACTTGAAAGTATCGACGGTTTTTCTAGATGGCTTTTCAATTCATGAAAGGCTTTCCTACAATATTCTCCACATTCGATGTTATTCTTCTTCTTGATCACATCAAAGAAGGATATACATTTATCAGTAACTTTAGAAATGAATCTACTTAGGGCAGCTACCCTTCCATTCAGACTCATCACTTCTTTATTGTTTTTAGGTTCGCCCATGTCCTTGATGGCTTGAATTTGATTGGGACTTGCTTCGATCACTTGGGCACATACATCGTAGCCTCTTTTCAAAATAAACTCCAAATGAACACTTCTGTGGGTTTAGTTTCATGTGATATTTCCGCAATATCCTGAACATTTCCTCCAGATCTTTAAGATGATTCTCGGGCTTCCCGGACTTCACCAACATATCATCCACATAAACCTTCATGTTCCATCCAATTTTTTCTTTAAACATTAGGTTAACCAATCTTTGATATGTTTCCCTTGCATTCTTGAGCCCAAATGGCATTCCTTTATAGCAGTAGATTCCTTACTCAGTTATAAAGATGGTATGTTCCTCGCTAGCTTAATAATTGGTATCTGATTGTTTTTTGAATACGCATCCATAAGAGATAACAACTTATGTCCATTTGTTGCATCTACTAACCGATATATTCGTGAAACCGAAAAGCAATCATTTTTGTTTAAGTCTGTGTAATCAATACAAGTTCTCCATTTCCCGTTTGATTGCTTTACCAGAACTAGGTTGGCTAATCACTTTGGATAGTATATCTCCTAGATAAATCCATTCTCTAGGAGTCTGTTAATCTCCATTTTCAAAGACTCTGATCGTACTTTATCCAACTGTCTCTTTTTCTGCCTTGCAGGGGCTGGTTAAGTGCACATGACACATGACCGTTGGGTCGATCCCCATAATATCAGAATGTGTCTAGGAAAATACATCTTTATTGACCTTAAGAAACTATATTAAGTCCTTCTTTAAGTCATCACTAAGACCCTCTCCTACTTTAACCACCTTAGTAACATCATCTGAATCTACGTAAGCTTCCTAAAAATCCTCTATGGGTTTTATCCATTCTGTTTCACCTCGGCAGTCGAATTCTGTGATTATAGGGCTTTCTTCTACTGCGTTTGCATCGACTCTCTTTCTCTTGCCCCCGGAAGGAATGTACCTTTCATACATATGTTTGTTACATTTACTAATATTAATCTTTTCTATGAATTTTGGATGTGAAAATCCATCATCCGAACATTCGAAAGCTGTAAAATAGTAGAAAAATCAATGTACGTAGAAAACCCCCTTTTATACTGGTCAAGAGTTGCAAAATACATTTCCTGAGAGCTAAACTGCTCTCCTCGGACATCGCTTTGTCTGGAATTTTACTATGAGGTATTTCGATGAGACAAAGCATCGATCTCATTAAGAGTTGGCCTGCCAAAGAAGGCGTTGTAGTAGGAGGGTTAATCGATTATCACAAAAATAGTTTCGAATGTTCTACAGATTGGCGGCACTCCCATTTTTACGAGTAGCTTTATCTATCCCACTGGAGTTGATCCTTTGTTGTTGAATTCAAATATGGGCTTTGTGCTTGCTCCAACTTGTGTTCTGGAATGCTCATCTAATCGAAAGCGTTTTTAAAGATTACATTGACTGTGATGTCCGTGTCGACCAAAATTTTAGAGACAATAGATTACCCAATCTGTGCAATAATCATAAGAAGATCATTATGAGGATGATGAATCCCTTTTCTCAACTCTTGTGGAGTGACTTCTAGATTATGCATATGAATGTTAAGGCATGGGTTTTTCTTTAAGAGTTCCTCTTGGATAGAGTAGATCCCTTATTTGGCTTCTTTAATGTACTTACTCCGGGCCCCTTAGTTGTTTCCTACTGGATGCGACCCACCATGATCACGTCAATCTTGTTGACTAAAGGGCTTAAACTTAAGTGGTCCGCATCTTCCAACACATTCACAACATTGCCTGGGCAGTTCTGTGGAGCATTCTCTGTTCGTTGGCCTTTTGCTGATCTTGAACAAATTCCTTCAAATGACCTTCCCGGATTAGCTTCTAGATAATTCCTGCCAGAACGCTGCATTCATCAGTTTTGTGGCCATTAGGTTTGTGATAAACGCAATAGTCGCCTCCCTTTTTCTGTTTGGGGTTGCTCTTAGCTTTGAAAGAGGTGGAAAGTTGACTCTTTCCTTAGATACAGCATACATATAAGAGAACGGCTTGTTTAAAGCAACTGCTTTAGCAATCTACTCCTCCCATCTGGTCCTTTTGTAGCTGCGGTCTTGGACAAATCTTCCCACTTCTTTTATATGGATTATTTTCTTCTTTGCATAGTAAAGTTCATCCATCCGGATGAACTTGTTAGCTTTAAAATGGAAGTCATGTAGGTCTTTGCAACCGCTAATAAAGAGCTACTTCCAAAAGGAGGTATTTTCAATCAAGCCAGAACAGACAGCTATAAGCTTAACTCCATCATTCATATCTTTGGCTTTTAAACCTTCAGCATTGAATCTTCTTAAGTAATCCCATAAGGACTCTCCATACCTTTGTTTTCTATTTTCCAAGACTATGTAGTCGATCGTGGGATCTTTATAGATGTAGAATTGGATGGAGAACTCATAAGAGAAGTGCTTCCAAGAGTGTATGGTCTTCTTTGGTACTTCCTATACCTTTTTACTATTGCTACCTAGAGAGTGACGGGGAACACTCGGCATCTAACAGCTCCAGATGCACTGTACAAGTCCATTTGGCTATCAAAAGCCATCAGATGACCGTCAAGTTTTGCAACGCCGTGATATTTCATTGATGGGCTCTTAACATATGGAGGGATTACTGTTGTCATAATCTCATCAGTGAAGGGGGGCACTTTCTCATTGTCATTAACATTTTCATCCATTGTTCTTTTCCCTTTGGAATTCATAGTTTCTTTTATCGCCTTCTCAGTAACATCCTTTAGACAAGCTTCGACATTGCCATAATTTTTCTAATGCGGGTAATATTCCTTTGACAATGAACTCCCAGATTGTTCAAGTGTTTTGTCAAGAATTCTCCATTGATGGTTAGCTTTCGTCTCGAGGAGTTCCTTCTTCCTTGAGGACGTCAGATCCACCTTGCCTTTGTACTCATTGGAATTTTCTTTTTGATTCCTTCTGGGGAGACCACTTCTTCCCTGTGAGTTTGTTTTGGATTCTTTGAAGACTTTAGAGATAGGACCATCTTAAGTAACTCCTACATCTCCTGTAGTTGATGTTCCAAGTATTTGATTTTGGCCGTATTCTCGTCTTGTTGTGTTGGTGATGAAGTTTATCCAAGAACGAGCCCATCCAGATTAAAAGATGGAGCTATATTCTCCTCTAAAGTGGTGGTGTGTATTGCTCCCTCTTCAATTTCACTCAATCGTTTTGACATCATTTTTCCTAAGAGAAAAAGAAACCACAATTAGTCTGTAATATAATAACAAGGTCGGAGGTTCAAGCCCTCCTTCTTGGCCAAAAATGTTAACAAGAAAATTTGTCAACATCTCTATTGATAAGTGGAATGTAATTAGGTTCAAACAAAACCAAGCTGTTGAAAAGATTCTCTCCTTTTAAAAGCATACCTTTCGACCAGCTGGACTTAGTCGAAAAGGTTTTGGATGATTACTCCACTTTCGTTCAAGTTGATTTAATTAAAAGGAACAATAGAACCATCCCTAACTTTCGACTGGGTTAATTTAGTTGAAAGTCTTCAAAGAGTTTGTTTTGAGGAAATAGCATTGGAATGAGTCTATTCCCTTAAACAGTTGAAAGTAATTGATCTTCTCTTCATTCCTTTCGACCAAGTCGGAAGGTTAAATTATAGCCCTTCCGATTGTGACGAAAGGGATGCATAATTTTTAATATGACACAGCTGCTTTTGACCTCATGGTTTCATTGCTTTTGTTGTGAACCTCTTTGCAAGGGTGACAAGTGTCGTTGGGGATGGTCCGCTTTCGAATGAGTTCCTTTCTCATGTACTGTTAGACAATTATAAGTTGTGCTTTCCTTCGATACAGCCCCTTTCAAAACAATTCTAGCTTATAAGTGCCTAAACTTTAATTTGATTCCCTTGTATAAGTTCGATCTGGGCATTCCCTAGTTTCATGAATTGAACATGGTCGAAACCCCATCATCCTTCGTTTTTTAGTATTAAGTGTAGGTTTTGAAGATGATGTGTTTCGACCAGGTATACTCAAGTCGATCTTATGCGTTGCATAGACAAGAAGAAGTTAAGAGAAAGGGTTAAAATCATGTGCAGTGGATCATTAGTCTAGCTAATGATCTAAATTATCTTCCTCGTCGTCAGAATCCTTATTGAATAGGCCATCTCCTTTTTATTCATAATCCAAAATGAGTTACAAGAATTTGATCTCTTTCCCCTAAATTGATTTATGATTTCTTCAGAAATTCAATTGCAATTAAGGAAGTAGAGTAAAAGAAATGAATTTGGTATTCCAAAATTCGGTCCCAAACTATTCCTATTGGGTCATATTTATAGATGCATATCAGCCCCCTTCCGTACCTGTGCGTTCAACTTGGTTGAAAAGACCCCTATTTATATGTCACCTCAAGCCTTTCAATTTGGTTGAAAGGTCATGACACCTTTCGATGCTGTCGAAAGACTTCTTCTTGTTCTTTCTGTCTTGCTCTTGCGCTTCCTTTACCTTTCCTTGGACCTTGTGACTAAGTCAAATGGGTCCCTTTATCAACCTTTTGCCTTTGTTGACCCTAGTGTACTACTTTCTTAGAACATCTTTTGACACAATCGAAAGGTTTCCAAATGCGCCTTCCCTTTCATGTTGACTTATTGTTAAGAATGAAGCTTTCGACTCGATCGATAGGTTGTCCTTATTGGTTTCGAAGAGATTTAAGCACCAATAATTTCGATGATGTTGAGTGGCCTTCGAATGCATGCCTGGGAACTGGAGAGGAACCTCTTCTTAATATTATTGGCTTCGACCGGTTCAAAAGGCTTGTATATGCTTTCAAACAGGCCAAGTTAGGAGCGAAACCCCTTTTTTCGAAAGGTTTGGTGCATAAGTGAAAAATTACGTCAGGGTTCCGAAGTTTTCTTTGCTTGTTCATCTGTGTCGAAAGGTTTTGAAGTAGCGGAAGGGTATGCTTGTTTCCATCTAATTCGAAAACCTTCATGCTATATAAGCAGCTAGTGCCTTTGACTCCTTCG
This sequence comes from Allium cepa, assembly GCA_030765085.1. Taxonomy (NCBI): domain Eukaryota; kingdom Viridiplantae; phylum Streptophyta; class Magnoliopsida; order Asparagales; family Amaryllidaceae; genus Allium; species Allium cepa. The sequence goes on from CM060940.1 coordinate 861,857,731, forward strand.
AAACCTCTTTAAAGCCTTCAAAACATCTCCTTATAACCTTTGCGAAACCCATGCCCGTTTCTTCATTGGAACCTCACTCTTACTCGCCTTCTTTCATTGTTCTGCTATTGGGTATATTTTATGGCTAACAGTCATAAAGGGAGGATTAGACCTCTTCTTGATGTTCTATAAATACCAAATCTCTTCAAAGGTAGGCACTCTACCCAATGCATAACAATGATCATGTAGTGCAATTTAGTATAGCATGTTCATTTGGATGAAGTTAGATTAGAGTAATGTCAGTAGTTGGAGCATCAAGCAAAGTAAATGGTAAACGGAAGGAACAATATATTACAAGTTCTGTAACCCTTAGGTGGATTGTGTTCTCTTCAAAGTGGTTGTTAAACTAGAGTCTACCTTTGGGGGATGCCATGATGTTCGTAGATCGTTTTGACATTAGAGACCGTTTATCTCAAAGTTGGAGAATCTAGGCGATTGTCGAGGATCATCACGCCAAGTAGATTGGCGTCTAGATCTATACCGTTGTAAACTTCCCCATACCCTCTAATTGTGAGATTTGGAGTGATTGGAAAGGTTGGCATTAAGGTCTCCTACCTTGGGTGGTTCAAATAGAAGTTAGGGTAGGAGAGTAACTTGCTATCGGAGGAGTGGATTCGGATGTAAAAGGGTCCGCTACAGCAATAGAAAGACACCATAAAGGTCTAAGAGGTCAAATTCTATACTGAAAGCTTGAGATTGAGCATGATCGGGTATGATTTAAATTTAGTGTTTACTTTAATTAAGGCCCACATAGCCGAAATAGAGGATCCAAAGGATGTCGATGTGTGTTGACTAATTGGACTCTATATGTAATCAATGCAGTGCTATATATCGGTGTATGTAGTATGTGCCATGTGTACTTACGATAATCAATGGAAGCATTCTATGTAGATAAACTGCTTGTGTCGGAAAATAAGCTCTGATACACGATAGAACTACGTGTTAGATACTCGGGTGTTGCCCGCTAAAGTATAATCTACGTTAACGAAACCAGATGACCTCTAAAGCATTATTGAGCTCTTATCTATAGGATTTTAAGGATGCGAGGTACGGTTTTAATGTTGATCGGGAGAAGTTCTAGAGTGCATCGACCCTTGAAATGTTGAGTGTTAAAATGCCTTCGAGTAAGATGGTTACTTGAGTTGAATCGGTCGAACACTGAAGGAACGATCCATGTCCAAAGTCGGCCCAATTGAATTAGGTCTTGGTCTTGCCCTTCACTGCCTCCATCCTAAGATGAGATTGTGGCATGTTATGATCTATTAGGTGGTAGCATGATGACAATGAAGGACAATAGAGAAGGTGATACATATCGATGACATGGATGATCGAGATCGACATGGTGGCAAGAAAGTCATGGAGTAATAGTAGCAATTATGGTCCAAAGATGACGGCGACCTACCTTGCGACATTGAGAGTCAAATAGGCTTAAGGTTTGGAAGTTTGGACATGAAGTCAAAGCTTGTTCTTATGGATCACCAGAGTTCAATGGGGTAGGATCTAAATATTGCAGTGATTAACGTTTAGAAGAGGCTGTAACATCTCTAATTTATGCTAAACATTATTCAGAAGATTTAATTGGATAAACTAAATAGAATAATGCATTATGTGATTAGGAGATGATATTTGATAATTAATTGAGTTAGGCCTTAACTAATCAACAAATAAGTTTGTTTTAACTTATAAATATGTAGGAAGATTTATGAAAAGGGAAAAATAGTAATAAGCCACATTTCCTAAACATAAACCCTTCCACCCTCATATCCTCATTTATATACTTTCATTCACACAAATCTAAACAAGTAGAGGCCATTGCCAGAGGATTTAAGAGAAGAAAAGCTAGTAAATCCAGTTAAATCTAGGGAAAATAAAATCAACAACTCAAATCTTAACTCTCTTTATGAAATCAAAATGAATAATGGTACAATCTCATAAATATGTATTAATTTTTATATTTTTGATTGATTCCAAATTAGTTGATAATAATATGTCATACTATGGTTGATTTTACCATTTTTTGATTGAATGATGTTTTATTGGAATTTTTATGGAATTATTATGTTAGGTTACAAAGAAAGTTGATCTTCAAACAACCTGATTTGTGGATATTTTTGGGTAAAACATAATTTTGGAGATGGGTTTTTAATTTCATAATTTTTCAAATTAATAGGAATACTTTATGAATTTTTTAAGGAGAAAAGTGCATTTATTTTGGGTTTTTACTATTATAAATAATTAAATAATGATTTTTGAACCAATTTTTATATGTAAAAGAATATGTTATTTTTGGTGAATTTTGAGAATTTTTCTCAAGCATTTTTGATTTATTATGAATTTATTAAGCTGGAAAAGCTTAAAAATTATATTAAATTAGCAATAAAATTTAAATGGTTTGCTAATTATTTTGGAATTATAAATACTGTTCTATAGCATTTTTTCTGAAAAGAATTTGGTAAAGTAAGTTACTAACCAATAGGAATTTGATAAAGCATAAGACTTGGTAAAATGAATATACTTATATAGTGAGATAATTGTTTTTAATGTTAATTACGAGTCTGCCACTCCACCTTTTCATCGATGTTGTCAAACCACTTCATCAACATTATTAAAGACCTCTTCGTCGATGTTGTCAAACCTCTTCGTCGACGTTGTCAAAGATCTCTTCGTCGATGTCATCAAGACCATTTTGTCACATACGACTTCGTTATATACCACTTCGTCATATTCTGACCAATGGCTTTCAAAATTTAAAATGGGCATAACTTTCTAATCATAAGTCCATTTTCTGTTCTGACTACTCTACAGAAAGTAAAACCATCATCTTAAAGCTATGGAACTTATTTGAGACCCTAATACGACTCATATCAAAATTTATAGCCTAAACAAAGTCTATATGGTCAAAATGGTCACATAGAAATTTGGGAAAAAGTACAATGGTTAAAATATCACCAAGAGTCACATCCAAAAATTATAGAATCAAAAACTCATATTAATTAAATAAAAATATTTTACGATTCTCCGATACGTAAAATACGAATTGTTGCATTTATGTAGTTTATTAATGCAAAAAATAATTAGTTCCAAGGAAATAAGTGGTGACTCGGCCTAATTTTGCTTGAAGTTTGCCAATGGAAAATCTTATTTAATTTTAAGTAATTTTGTTGTGTATGTGACTATTGATTGAACATATTTTACTGAATAATACTATATGTTCTTATTATAAATTAATCAATTAAATTCACATACTTTATCATTGTTATGCTCACATTTCATGATCCATCACTGCATCTTTGGATTTTGGGGGTAGAATTATAATTTAGGTTGTCCTAGCATTGGGTGCGGACAGAATAAATGCTAGGTTGAGTAGAATTGCATCCAAGAGATCAGATATTTTAATTATGTTAGGATGCCCTACACTTATCCAAAGATAAGACTCTTGAATTTAAAACCAGATAAGATTGTAGGTGGGACTGGTATAGGGTCGCACCATATGCTTCAGCCATTAGCCCCTAGTTGGTAAATGTCCGCAATTCCAATGTGTACGGTTTGATAGTTTTGAGACGAAAAGACGTTTATGCATAGAAAGGAACTCGTAGCTCTACATGCTCAACGGACTATTTAGGTAATTTTATTCCTTGCCATATTTAGAGACATGTGGACATCTGGTTGGCCTTTAAAACCACTTAGATTATATTGACGCTAGGAAAATTATGATTTGAGACAGATGGTCTTTAATTGGAAAGGTTAAAATTTAGGTGCACAAAACCGTAGGATGACAGACTAGTCAAGCTTAACCTGGTTGCATGCATGCATGCATATAATCATATTATATTCTGTTATAACCATTGTGGTTGCAGGTGCATGATTATGATTAACATTTTTTGGTAAGATACTAGTAAGGGGAAAACCCATGCCACTCTACGGTGTGGTTTTACTAAGTATCAGTTTTGGTTCAAGATGGTATATTATTATTCACACCAGACTTTTTGTCTGACCTAAAGTTTTTGTTTTTCCTCCTGAACTCTCGGATACTCATTTATATAGGTCAAGAGTAGGGATTTTCAGGTTAGACGAATAAGAATCCGAAGATATGCAAGTGGCAAATTAGCTAAAGGAGGAGTTTTCTTTACGGTGTTCTTTAAAGTTTATGCTATGTATGAATGGATGCAATGATATAATTTATAACTGTCAAATATTAGACTCTTATCAACCAAAGGGGCATCTTCATATATCGCTTTTGGAGTATTTGTTATTATTATATTTTCTCTAAATGTAGGCAACCAATGTGATTATGTAAATCTTATTTTTAGAATGTAATGAGAGTAGACTAATGGAAAATATTTGAAAAAAATTCATATTCATAAGCTTCTACTATCATTGATATGACTAACATTACCGCATTTTGTCATGGGAGAATAATACTATTGATGACTACAACATTAGTAGCACTTATGTTCGGCCCTCAAAATGAGGGATGTTACAAGTGGTATCAGAGTATAGGTTTATGAAGAATTTAAAATATTAAATTTTTTGAAAACAAAATCCAAATAAATCATAGAATCAAATCGGGGTATGGGATAATGCAATTGTAATGTACTTTCATTTACCATATACAAGTATGTATCCTATCTTTATTCTCCCCTCCTTTAGACCATTCTTTTGCATCTTCCAAAGATCAGTACGAAGATTCAAAGGAAGTAAGATATAGAAGCATGAAATGGAGGAGTGAATCTAAGTAGAGGAAGCACAACAACAAATGGAAATGCTCGGCCCAAATATAGAAGGAATCAAGATCGACAGGCAAATGAAAATGTAAGTGCTGGAACCTTGCTAGTAGATTTGGGGACTATGTATCAGTTCTTTGTTAACATGATGAGTGGAAGCAGCATCTGATCTGGCTGGAGGGAATGCTGCTAATGTAAGAGGGCTAATCTCGTGGTGCCAATTGGAAATAACTATACTAAGCTGAACCATGATTATACTAGTCTTGAAGGAAAGCCGTTTGTAGGAATGGAAGATGTCATTGAGGTGGAGAACTGGTTGTTGCATTGTGAGAGAAATTTTAAAGATCTTGGCTTGAACGATGAGCGGGAGATGATTGGCTTCAAGGCAGTTGTAAGGAGCTGCATTGTATTGATGGAATAGAGTAACCATTGTTGTGCCAGAAGAGGAACTGACTTGGGTTGAGTTTAGGAGAAGGTTTGAGGAGATGTTTTTGTTTGAAGTAGTCAAGTCAGTCTTGCTAATGAAGTTTATAGAGTTAGAACAAGGAGATGTCGGTGTTGGAGTATGCCACTAAGTTTGATGAACTATCTAGGTATATGTACGCCACCATAGACACTCTAATTAAGAGGAATGAGAAGTTTATCTAGGGTATGAAGCTAGAGATTGCTAGAGCAATAATGCCACATCTCTAAGATCTGAGTTGGCAATGAAGAATGAGGAGATGTTTTAGACTTTCGGGAAGGAGAAGTCCATGGAGACCCAAAATTCTCAAGGTAAGAAGAGGGAATTCTGTAAAAAGTAGGGAGCTCAAAAGAGTGGAGATGCCAAGAAAAAGGCGGCGAATGTTGTTTGCTATAACTGTAATAAGAAAGGATACTTTGCAAATGAATGTCTCTATGATAATGGAAAGAAATATGCAGGAAAGAAGACCTTGAAATGCTATAACTACAATTGGATGGGGCATTATCAGAATGAATTTCCAGTACCAGCCAAGGCTAAAAAAGGATTCTTTATGCTCTAGAACTGTCAGCTGCTAGCCCAACCGCAGAAGAGAAAGGAAAGTCTATGATTAGAGGTACACTTTTGATTCATGCCATTCTTGTTGAAGTGTAATGGCGCATCACATTCTTTTATCTCCTAATGTTCAATGGATAAGACAAAGATAGAACCATCACACCTTAATACTTCGTTAAGGGTTATGAATCCAATAGGAGGCTATGCAACTCTTAGGGTGAGATGTGACCATTTAGAGAGCTTTTAGGTCATGCATTTACCTGCGATTTGTATGTTTTTGACTTTATGGGTTTCGAGATTTTTCTAGGTATGGATTGGTTAATAAAATACGATGCTAAGATATTTTGTTAGGATAGGAAGATATCACTAAGACATTCTAATAACCGTGATCGAATTATATACTCAGTAGAAAATTCGAGTTTAGATATTTGTGCTTTATTGGGTGTAGTGGAAGTGGTGGATGAAGTGAATCGGGTTTTTATTATAAGAGATTATGCAGATGTTTTCGAGCCAGTTATAGGACTACCGTCGAAATGAGCTATTGAATTTTGAATAGTTCTTATATCTAGAGCTAAACCCGTGAACAGACTGCTAAACAAAATGACACCCACTTAGATAAAAGATTCAAAGGTGCAGCTGGTGGACTTGGAAGGAAAGAATTTATTAGATTAAGCAGTTTACTTGGGGAGTTGTAGAATTCGTAAGGAAACCGAATGTGTCGTTGTGGATGTGTATTAATTATCGCAAGTTGAATAAGAAGACAATAAAGAATAAGTAGCCTTTTCCCAAAGTAGATGACTTTTCTGACCAGTTGAGTCTAGCTAAAGTATTTTCCCAATTAGATTTAGCAACAGGGTTCCATCAATTGAGACTTGTGAAGGATAATATTCCATTAACGACATTTCGAACAAGATATGTTGTACGAATCATTAGCCATGCCTTTTGGATTCACCAATCCGCTTGCTTACTTTGTAAATTTGATGAACCGGATCTTCCGAGAGCATTTAGACATATTCGTGTTAGTGTTTATAGAAGACATTCTGATATATTCTAACAATAATGGAGATCATGAGACATATCTTAAAATAGTGTTAGAGACGTTGAGACATCATCAACTAAAAGCAAAGTTTTCAATATATCACTTTTGGAAGAAAGAAGTGAAGTTTCTTGATCATGAGTTTTAGAAAATAGGTTATCAGTAGATCCATCTAAAATAGAAGCTATTAATAATTGGAAAAGGCCCAAGATAGCGATCAAGATAAGAAGTTTTGTGGGGTTAGCCGGCTATTATCGAAGATTCATCAAAGACTTCTCTCGTATAGCAACACCTATGACTAAACTGCAAGGAAAGGTGTAAAGTACGTTTACCAATAAATGTGAAGAATTATTCTTAAAGTTGAAATATTTGTTGACCAATGCACCCGTGTTAGTTGTTCTAGGTGGGAATCAAGATTTAGTGGTGCATACTGATGCATATGAGGTAGGGTTAGTTGCTTTGTTAATGCAAAGAGGTAGAGTGATTGCCTACGCTTCTCGACACTTTGACCACATGAAGTTAGATATCCGACTTATGATTTAGAGTTGACAGCGGTGATCTTTGCTTTGAAAGAATGAAGACGCTATCTTCTGCGAGAACAATTTGAGTTATTTATGAACCATAAGTCTTTAAAGTATTTACACTCTCAAAAGGAGTTGAATATGACACAACAAAGATAGCTAGAGTTTTTTATGACTTATGGTTTTGATATTGAGTATACGTCAGGAAATGGAAACAAAGTTGCAGACGCACTTAGCAGAAAATATCAGAGTGTGTTGTTAGCTATGTTAGTAGAATGAAAATATTTAGAGGCATTGACTACTTATGGTGTAAGGTTAAGGTCAGAACCTTGCAATGTTATCTTGTTTGGAAGTCTGACCAGTAATGATCGAAAGGATTGCTTCTAAGTAGAAAGATGATTCAGTACTGGATAAACGAATTAGAAGGCTTATGGAAGGAACTTAGATTGATGATTTAAAAGGTTTTATTCTTGACTTGAATGGATGGTAGAGGAAGAAGGGACGTTGTGTGTTCTAGATGTTTGTGACCAAAGGAAGGAAGTTCTCGGGGAGTGTCATCGATCAAAGTTTACTATTCATCCTAGAGGAACTAAGATGTATTAAGACATGAAGATAAGTTTCTTTTTGGAAGGGATGAAAAGGGATGTAGGCTTATGGGTAAAGCAATGTTTGAATTGCCAGCAAGTAAAAGCCAAGCATCAAAAGCCAAGTGGATTGCTCCTAACTTTAGAAGTTCCATTTTGGAAATGGGATTTTATATACATGAATTTTATTTATGGGTTGCTAAGATCGAATATGGGAAATGAGAATATTTTTGTTAAAATAGATAGACCAAGAGTGCACATTTCATTCCCGTTATGTTGATAAGGACGACACTTGTACTGGCTAAGTTGTTTACGAAGAATATTGTTAGACTGCATAGGATTCCTAATAGTATAGTCAGTGATAGAGATGGCTTGTTTACTAATGAATTCTGGAAGAGTTTGCAAAAATTTTTAGCTACCAAGCTAAAGATGAGTACTTCTTACCATCCACAAACGGATGGACAATTAAAAAATTCTCAAAGATTTGCTGAGGGCTTGTGCACTCGACTTTGGAGGGTCATGGGAAGATCAATTGCACTCATATAATAATAGTTATCAATCTAGTATAGGAACGACGCCTATTGAAGCTCTTTATATAAGGCCGTGCAAATCACCAACATGTTGGTTGGAGACCGAAGATAGATTAGTTCTATGTCTGGATATGGTAATGAAGCCACATAAAAGATTGAGTTGATCCGAACAAGGATAAAGGAAGCACAGTCTAGGTAGAAAAGTTATGCTGATAAGAGGATTAAGGATTTAGAGTTCTCGATGGGAGACCATGTTTTTGCTAAAATATCATTAATGAAGGGTATGGTGCAGTTTAGAAAGACTAGAAAATTAGCATTGAGATATGTGGATCCATTTCCTATTATAGAGAGGATTAGGAAACTTACTTATCATATAGGCTATCGAGCAGTTTGATAGGAGTCCATAGCGTTTTTCATGTTTCTCGTCTTAGGAAGTGTGTACATGATCTAGAAACTACTATTACTCCGACAGCATTGAAAGGTATAGTAGTGCAACTGGACATGACTATTTAGACAACCAATTTGAGGAACATGACAATCAAGTTAGTGAAAGTCCAATAAAGTGACAATGAGAGGGACTGTACTTGGAAGATGGATGATGAGATTAGGGAAACTTATACGGAGTTATTATGATGGGATGCTCTATACTTCTTATGTAGACTTTATTATTGGTAGGATATACTAGCATTGGTTGTTACAAAAAATTTCATGTTTTATATGCTCATTATGCAGTCTTTACTAAATTTCGAGAGCGAAATTCTTTAAGGAGTAGAGCCTATAACACCCTTAATTTTTGTTTAACATTATTCAAAAAATTTAATTAGATAAATTAATAAAGAATGTAATGTATGATAAGGAAATGAGATTTGATAATTAATTGAGCTAGTCCTTAACTAATCAACATGTAAGATTATTTTAACTTATAAAAAAGTAGGAGGATTTATGAGAGGGGAAAAATAGGAATACGGTTCATTTCCTAAACATAAACCTTTCATCCTCATATCCTCATTTCATATATTTTCATTCACACAAATATAAATAAAGTAGAGGCCATTGCTAGAGGATTTAAGAGGAGAAAAGCTAGGAAATCAAGTTAAAGCTAAGGGGAATCAAATCAACAACTCAAATCTCAAATCTCTTAGCAAATCAAGGTGAATAAAAATATCCATCTCATTTTTCTTTATGTTTTAATTTTCGTATTTTTGATTGATTTTGAATTAGTTCATGATATTATGTCATAATATTGTTGCTTTTACCATGTTTGATTAAATGATGTTTTATTAGAATTTTTGTGGAATTATCATGTTAGGTTTCAAAGGAAAAATCTTAGTAATTGATTTCCAAATGAGTTGATTTTTGGATATATTGTGTAAAACATAATTTTGAAGATTACTTTTTAATTTCATAATTTTCCGACTTAATGGTCTTGTGAATTTCCTAAAGAGAAATGGACATTTTTTCGGGTTTTAATTATTAAAAATATAAATAATGATTTTGGCTCCAAAAATTTTATATGTTAAAAAATACGTTATTTTCGATTTTTGGTGAAATTTAGGGAATTTACCAAGTGTTTTTGATTTATTATGAATTTATTAAGCTAGAAAAACTTAATAGTTTTATTAAAATAATAACAAAAATTAAATGTTTCCTAATTATTTTGGAATTATAAATTCTGATCTCTATAGTTTTTCTAAAAAGAATTTGGCAAAGTAAGTTACTAACCAATAGGAATTTGACAAAGAATAAGAGTTGATGAAAAGAATATACTTTATATAACAAAATAACAATTTTTATGTTAATTACGAGTTTGCCACTCCATCTCTTCATTGACGTTGTCAAAGACCACTTCACCGATGTTGTCAAACCTCTTCGTCGACGTGTCAAATTCCTCTTCGATGATATTGTCAAAACTCTGTGTCGATGTTGTTAAAGACCTCTTTGTCGACATCGTCAAAGACCTCTTCATCGATGTCATCAAGGCCACTTAATTAAATTCCAACCACCAACTTTCAATACTTAAAATAGGAACTTTCTAACCATAGGTTCATTTTTCTATTATGACCACTCTACGAAAAGGGAAACTATCATTGTGAAGTAATGGAACTGGTTTGAGATCCTAATTTAACTCCTATCAAAAATAATAGCCCAAACAAAGTTTATAGGGTCGAAATTATCACGCAAAAATTTGGGAAAAATTATAAGTGTATAAAATATCATCAAGAGTAAAATTCCAAAATTATTGAAGCATATGACCTCATAGGAATAAAATAAAAATATTTTACGATTCTCCGATACGTAAAATACGAGTCGTTACCTCATACGTCGTCAACATTGATGCCACCTTTTAGACCTATGACATCAACGGGCAATATTTTCCTTATTTTAAAGAAAAAATTTAAGTGGTTTACCAATGTTAAAGATAAATAGTACCAAAAAAATAAATGGTGACTTGGCCCAATTTTGTGTGAAATTTTCCAATAGAAAATCTTATTTAATTTTAAATAATTTTGTTATGTATGTGACTATTGACTGAACATATTTTACAAAATAATGCTATATTTTTTTATTACAATTTATCGGTTAATTTCACATATTCTATCATTATTTTTCTCACATTTCATGGCCCAATAATATATCTATGGATTTTGGATGCAGAATTACCATTTAGGTTGTCCCAGTAGTCGATATGGACAGACAAAACTCTAGAGTGGGTAGAATTGAATCAAGGAGATCGGATAGATCAATTGTGTTAGGATGCCCTGAATTGATCCAAACATATGATTCACGAATATAAAACTAGATAAGATTATTGGTGGGATTATTATAGGGTCACATCCTATGCTTGAGCCATTAGCCATAGTTGGTAAGGTCAATGTGTAGGGCTTATCAGTAGTGAGACAAAAGGATGTTTATGCATAGAGTGGAACTCGTAGCTCTATATGCTCACTAGATTATTTAAGTTATTTTAATCCTAACCGCATTTGGAGATACATGGACATCTAGTTATGTTTTAGCGTGGTTATGTTTTGGCCTGGGTCAGCCCTATAGGTTATTGGTTGGCATGCTAAACCATTAGGTTCATAGTGACCCTAGAAAAAATATGATTTAAGACAGACAATCTATTGTTAGGAAGGGTAAATTTTAGGTGCACATAACCCTAGGATAATAGATCTAGTTAAGCTTACCCTAGTTGCATGCACGCATATGATCATATTGTGTTTTGCTATAACCATTGTGGTTGCAGGTGGATGATTACGACCGACAAATTTTGGTAACATACTAGTGAGTGGAAAATCTGTTTTGCTTTGTGGTGTGGTCTAACTAGATATCGGTTTTGGCTCAACATGGTATATTATTATTCATACCAGACTTTTTATCCAACCCAAAGTTTTTGTTTTTTCCACTAAACTCTCGGGTACTCGTTTGAGTATGTTGAGAGTAAGGATTTTCAGGTTAGAAGAATAAGCTTCCAGAGACGTGGAGGAGGCAAATTAGCTAAAGCAGTAGTCTTTACTTCCGTTGTGTTCTTTAAAGTTTGTGCTATGAATGAATGGATGTAATGATATAATTTATAACTATCAAGTATTAGAATCTGATCAATGAAGAGCATCTTCATATGTCGTTCTTAGAGTATTTTGTAATTATTATATTTTCTTTGAACATGGAAAATGAATGGGATTGTGTAATGAATGTGAAAAATCTAATTTCTAGAATGTAATGAAATAGATTAATGGAAAATGTTTGAATTTTTTTTTTCATATTCATATGTTCATAATGTTATTGATATGATTAATATCAACGCATTCTGTCACTGAAGAAAAATACTATTGATGACTACAGCATCAGTAGCACTTATGTTCGGGCCTCAAAATGGAGGATGTTATAGAAGCTTCAAGAGGTCACGAGTGTAAACTAAAATTGCAAGGCTAAAAGTGATAGAGTTAAAAGTATGCCCTAGGGGAAATTACGTAATTTGTTACATATATCTAACTCGATAATCAATCTTGTTCAAATAAAAAGTATGTTCTTTGTATTATATACTTAACATAATGTTTTATATTAGTTATTTATGTAATTAAAAGTATATTTAATGTAGAAATCCATAAATTGTGTGTTTTTTGATAGTAATTATAATATATTGTAATCATGAGTGATTTATCACAATAAAATAAACATACCATTTTAAATATTGCTAGTCAAGATGTATCGAGACTGGATATCGATACACTATTAAGACTAGAGTACGTAACACTCTTTAAACTTTGAGTAGTGTATTACTAGTGGCTGCTGAGGGCAACAAGGGGTTATGTACTGATAGTTATTGTTAAACTTTAATGTGGAAACTCCTCTTTGATTATTGTTAAATCATTAAACAACATCCATCGAACAACTATAGTTGAGTTAAGTGGAAGCATTGGAAGCAAAACACCATTCAAGAGAGAATTTGTCTTCTCATTTATAAAGGTTTAGTATAATATAGTCAAATTAAGTCAAGTCAAAGTCAAATCTCTAACCAGAGTAGTACGGCTAATAATAATTGTTATTATCAAACCAAGGATTTTATGGTTGCACCTACAAATTTGATTTAGAATAATGTCAAAATTTTGACCAAAACCAAATTCAACAAATCCTAATGTGATATTTTTTTTATGAAGGTAACTGGTGTAAATAGTCATTACTACTAGGTTCCCTTATAATACGTACAATTGGATTTTACTAAAATGATGTGTAAGAGATAAATTCAGTCAAAACGTCACACCAGTAGCTAAGGTGACATGTGAATGTTCGAATTGTTCAATTTTAATTAATTACTGAATTTACATGTTTGACTCGCACAATCATAGTGATGAATGCTCCGAAAAACAAACAATTTAATTAATTTATAACCGTTGTAGATTAAGTAAATTAATTTATATTTAAACAATATTACTTATCAAGTATTATTAGATTTGTTTGAATGCCATTAATATTTAATAAAATACTTTTATAAAAGTTATATACGTACATATCGAAATGCGATATCAATAAATATTTAAATTTGATTTAAATTAATCAATTATTAAGTGGATTTGAAAATTTTATAGGTTTATGTAAGCATTTTCTTTGGCTAGCCATATATGTATTGGTAGGAGACTTGATTTGATTGGATTTAAATAAGAATCAAAAGTGCGAAGATTTTATAGGAGGAGTTGGAAAAGTTTCGGTGTTCCCTTAAAAAAAGAAAAATATCTATCTATAACAACCCTCTCCGAAATGGGTCTAATTTTGACTCAATAAAAGCCCATCGATTCATAGATCTATGCCAAAGCAGGTTATTACTTGGTAAAATTGATACACATAGCTATCTATCTTTACTTTCAGAATATTGCAGCGGAAGAGATAAATATGATAATAAAGTAAGTACCCATTTCATACATTTCCAAATCTTAGAAATACAGTATTCAGAATATCTAAATACCTATAACACAATGTCTCAAAATAGAACATCAATAAGTCTAAAATCTAGGTACATAACCATAAGCAAAAATAAATAGCTATAATGCCACCAGTTTTTGCTGCCTCCTTTACGCTGCATCATCAATATCGTTCTTCCTAACCTGTGGGTTACAATGAGGAAGTCAAAAACCAATATCCGACGAATGAAAATCTCAAGTCTTTCCATAATAGTATTTTGGCAGTATCATTTAGATGAGTATTATGTCTTAGGCATTACACTATTCTTTCCAAGTATACCTCCAACAGTAAGCCAATGGGTCTCCCAGTCGAGCTCTATCGATTATCTCCAGTTGCAGGCCAATGACCATTCCAATCTAACTTCTTAACTATAACGTGGGTGCAATACAACTATGACATATATATTAGGTCCAATGACCCATCTCCATCAATCATATCCTAACGATGTGACGGAAAGTACTTGAGTCACTTAAGACCTTTTTAATGAGAAATAGCCGAACTCCGGCCATTTAATAACTAGACCCTAGTAAGATCCCCATCATTTTATACAAGACCGATGCGAACTACTCTCTGGTACTTCGTAGATGACATAGTAAGAAATCCCATAAGACCACTTAATTCTTCTTAAATAGGGAAGAGGCAGACCCTTCAATAGTCATTTAATACCTTAACCCCAAAGACGACCCCCTCTAGAGATTTCCACAGCCGCACCTAAAAGATAATACTGATCATTTAATACTTCTTGAATAGGAAGGAGGTGGACCCAACAACATCCATTTAAAACCTCCAACCCCAAAGAAGGCCCGTCTTGGGATATCTGTTCTATGATACATAACCCAAACCATGATGTTTCACATTAGTTCAACTGTCATAAGTGCCGGTAGCTAGATTAGATTGGCAGGTTTATTCTACAGGGTCGGGACAAACCTCGCGTCCATCGTGGGTACTTATCATAGTCGATGTCTCACATCAGTTCCAAAGTCACACTACTAGTAGTCAGATTAGTTAGGTAGACTTCTGTGTACTCTTACGAAATTCACATCAGTTCCAAACTTGCATCCATATAAGTTGGTCATATTTCACTTTCCAACTTTACGAAATTGCACCAACATATATATATATATATATATATATATATATATATATATATATATATATATATAGTGTGTGTGTGTGTGTGTATGCATACATAATATACGTCACCCACATTTATGCATTAAGGCCACATAAAGGAAACTCCTTATTTCACCTTTTAATTATGGATTAATTTCCATAATCATTCTTAACTTCCTTTCTATATGGTTTGTTTTTATTTGTTAACCTATTTATTGTATATGTTATGACTTATACTTTATTATTATTTCTATACTTAATGTTAATTTTTAGCTAACTAGTTTTTGTTGAATATTCATAGGCGTGCGTAAAACATTTTTATACTAAGATTTTCACTTCCAATTAAGGCTGTTAAGATAATTTAAATATCAGAATCTCAATATCAATACAAGTTCTAGTCCAATGCCATAGTTTACACAATAGTTAATATGAAAATTTAAATTAGCTATACAAAATAGACTTGCATACATACATACATACATACATACATACATACATATATTCAAAAGTCGAATCAAAACATCCATTTTGTTTTACATTGACATAGTAGAATTAACGCCTCTACTTCAAGTTCGAAAAACTTCACAATTAAAATCATTTCTATTCTATTCAACTTTTAAACGGACAAGGTTAAAGTGAAAACAGATTCATATTTATTTTCGTTATGGAATTGGTGGCACAAATCATGGATGGGATAAAACTCCATGCTTTACATGTCCTTTCCAAATTCATTTTGGATTCCTTTGTCATAACAAAAACAAATTTGAGAGTGGAAGTTTAATTGAGCATAAATTATTCATATTGCAAATAATAACCGATTAAATTCTACCATATTAACATAAAACAAATAATGTTCCTATCAATTCTAGAATTAACATTTTTCAAAGGAATTTTATGGTTTCAGCTTTAAAGTTTTCGCATGCAAAATTCCCCAAAGAATAAAACAAACCAGAATATTAACTGCACAAACTACTATAAAGAAGAAAAGTAAGGTTTTCACTCACGGATAGCTTTCCTCGAATTCCTTGGATTTGCTTTCGTTTTACTGCCAATCTCTTCCTCTAATTTTCTTCTTTTTAATTGGACAATGTATAAAAGCTCATTTATATATTAAATTTCAGAGTTAAAAGGTTGGGAAAGAATAAAAATAGAGAAAAATACATATATGAAAAGTCCATTACCTTTTCCCTTTAATCTGATTAGTTGCTTCCTAAAGCTTGAATCTTTTATTTTTAAATTTAAAAGTTTATTGAGGAGGAAGGAAATTGATAAAATCTTGTTTGCGTGCTTTTTTTTCTTGTGAATAAAAGTGATGGCCCTAGCCTCGTATTTTTAGTGGTTAGAATAGGCATGGACCGTAGGATCAAAGTTGGTCTAATATAATAAATTCTGAGTCGTTTGGGCATTGAAAGACCCTACCCATCTCAACTCAACAGGTCGACCGATCCTTATTAAACAGTCGACCGATCAAATAAAGGCTGTCGACTAGTCCTTTTGACTGTTATGTTATTACGTAAATACGTTAACATATTCTTAATATTTATTTATTTCCCGTTTTATTAGTTAACGTTAACCTTTGCTTAATGTTTAAGTTTAATAATTTGACGGTGTTTAACGACAAGCTTCAAAATATTTTTTCCTTAATTTATTTTGAATTATTTGTTTGATTTGAAATTTTCAAACGTTGGTGAACTCCGATCATGAAACTGTATATATGAAAGTTTCTTAGAAAATTACCACAAACATAATGGTGCAAGTTTCATAGTCAAATTAAGATATTTACTAAATTTCCATTTTTAGCCTTATCAATCAATTAACTAAATTTTCTATTTATTTTATGGGGTGTTAATTCTCCCTCCCTAAAAGAATTTTGCCCATGAAATTCCTCAGTGACAGATATTGTAACATGCGTTTTACAATCATGTTGTATAACCAAGTTATCTACACAACCGTCTACTCATAAAAAATGCAATGTGATTATGTTTGCAACATACTATAGGCGAGATCGACCCTAGGATGAATGCAAAATCATAAAATATAGCCATGTATGCAATCATCCTAAACATATATAAGATTTTATATGGGTGGAAAATATAAGAAAAAAGTGCAACAACCATTCTTTACCATCCAATCTAGCAACAACGATATAACCAAAACCTGTACATTCCTAAACCTTAGAGAGAGAAAATTTACCGAGGAAAAGCTCAAGGTGAGAAGCCTTCATCGTGTCTTTTGTCCCTTATGTGCTTTCCCCCAGATTATATCTCCATTGCACTCGAACCACCCTAATTTATTTGTTACAAAGCTTCCTAACTCCATGCCACACAATACATGAACACTATACATGAAGTGGCATGGGCTACTATTCGTTCTGTCTCTATATTTGCTGATTGACCTGGCTCTACTTAATGGCTATGTCGTGTAGACATTTCCTTAAATGTGATACATGGAAAACATTACAGACTCCTACTAATTTAGCTAAAAACTCTATTCGGTACTCAAGTTTCCCTACCCATTCCCTAATTAGGAATTTCCCAACAAATGTTGATGCCAACTTCTCCGATGTTCCAAATCACATAACCTCCTAAGAGGGGAAACCTTAGCAAATACCATGTCTACAATTGAAAACTCCAACTCTTTCCTTCACTATTTAGCATATGACTTCTATCGGTCCTGAGTAGCCTTCATTCCCTACCTAATCACCTTAACCTTTTCCACTGTCTCAGGAATCAAATTTGGTCCAAGTAAAATTTTATCGACATTTTCCCACCAACGGTTGTGTGACTTACACGGCCTCATATAAGGCTTCAAATGGTTTCTACCAATCATAGTCTGGTAACTATTATTGTATGTGAATTCTAATAAGGTTAAATGCTACTCCCAATGTCCTTTAAATTCCATAATGAAAGCTTCCAATAAATCCTCCAAAAATCATGTTCTCCCTTTCTATCTGTCGATCGATCTATGGGCGGTAAGCATTTCTAAGATTTAAGATCATTTCTAAAACTGATTGCAAACTCCTTCAAAATTCACTAGTGAATAAGAGGTTTCTATACTAACAATGCTGGTCAGAACTCCATGCAATCATACTACTTCTTTAATATAAATTTGTACTAGAGATGTTTCCATTCTATTACTCCTTATAGGAATAAAGTGAGCACTTTTAATGAGTATATCCATTATAACCCAAATATGTTCATTTCTCTTTGACTTCTAGGAAACCCATCTATAAAGCCCATCAATATATACTCTCATTTCTAAGTTGGTTTCTCTAGTGGCAATAGAAGACCTCCTAGCTTTCCCTGTTCAACTTTTATCCTTTAACACATCAGACATTTAGTGACATATTCTGCCACTTGCCTCTTCACCCTAGCCAATTGAAAATCTGTTTCATGTTCCTATACATTTTATCTCCATGAGAGTGAACATTCCAGAATGTAAACGCTCGACCAGAACTTCCTCTAGAACATCTTCCGCTACTACAACACATAATTGTCAATTTTTCTAAAGCCATCCTCTTTTATCGGTTGAATACCTATGGATGTAGGGGAAATGCTCTCCCCTTTGCCTAGAATGTCAACTATTATTGCATCCCCCTGCTGTTATTGATCGATGTGGTCCACCAATGGTGGCCTTACTTCTCTAGATGCTGGATAATCTGGAGTGAATTCTAATGGCAGTTGAAAATTGAAATTTGAGAGGTACTCCAACTACCACCGCTCATATATAGCACCAAGAATAGCATGCCACCGGCTAAGGGCATCGAAAACAACATTCCCTTTCCCAGGGTATACTAAACTTCAAAGACATATGATTCTATAAAGGCCATCCACCTTTGCTGCATAAGGTTCAAATCCATTTGGAAAAACGAGTATTTATGGGACTTATGATCAATAAATAGCTCAACACTTTCCCTTAAAAGATAGTGCCTTCACGTTTTCAAGGTGAATACGATAACCACTACTTGGTCATAAATGTGATACCTCTTCTCATACTGCTTCAATAGCCTACTTGTATAGGCTATCACTTTGCCTTCTTACATATGAACAGCTCCTAACCATATACTGCATGCATTGGTAAAATGGTGAAAGGCTTCAACCCATTAGGAATCGTTAGTACTGGCACACTCGTCAATATTCCTTCAGCTTCTCAAAGGCTTCCATGCAATTCTCATCCCATGCAAAGAATAAGTTTTTCTTGGTTAGTGGAGCTAATGGCATTACTATCTTTGTGAAATCCTCGATGAATTTTCTAAATAAAACTTCTAACTTCGATCATGTTCCTTGGAATCTTCCAGTCTAGAACATATGTGTTGACGCCAAAAATGGGCATCATCACCCATAGAATCTCACGGAGATTAAAAAAATAGAATAAAGTAAATGTACGTACAGATTTTTATAGTGGTTCGACAATCTTGGCCCACGTCCACCTTATATTTCTATTGATTATGATTAAAATAATTTTTGGATCAGTTGGGATCCATTATACAAAAGTGAATAATAAAAATGGCAGCGCCTCAATAGAGAAAGCCGGGTCCCTTTTCTATCACCATGCCTGTTGTATTTATAAGAGAAAACGTGCACGGATCAAAACAAAATTATGGAAGAAGGTTCAGGAGATCAAGACGAGGCGACCCATAAATATGTAGACCCGTTGGGACCCACAAGCTATAATTAATGCATTATAGTGCCTTGTAGCTAAAAATGATGCATTATAGTTCTACATATGCATTATAGTTCATTGTTTTTTGTCTCGTAGCTATAACTAATGCATTATAGTTCTACACTTGCACTATAGTCTATATAGTTTACACTTGCATTCCATTTTAATATATCATTTTTTTATCCTCTAGTGTGTGCATTCCATATTGGTAGTTACGTAGCATGTGCACTTGCATAATGAACTAACTTTAATTTTTGTCCTCTAGTATGTGCTCTTGCTTCATGGCCTGTACTTTGTAGGTTCACAGCTAGTTCACTTGCATTATTTCACAACTATTCATATGCTGTCATGTATGCACTCCTGCATCTATATATACATGCAATCCGAGTTAACTCCAACACACCATTGCAGAAATCTAAAACAACCTAATAACTCAAAATACATACTCCTTGAAAATCATGGATCCCAACATGTACTATCGATACTACCAAGACATGAACCAAAGTTATGACATTGAACAAGAAATGGATGATGAGATGGCAGAGTTACAAAATCAGCAAGTAGAAGTTGGATATTCTTACTTTTTTGATGAAGGATCTACGAGCAATTGTCATGGTAGTATACCTGAAAGAATTGACCAAAGATATAAGGGAGACTATAAGAATGGACATGAAAGGCTGATGAGGGACTACTTTACTGACAATCCAACCTACGATATTATTTTGTTCCGCCGTCGATTTCGAATGGGCCCAGATGTATTCTCTAAAATTTATCTTAAACTCCATGAATAAAACTTATATTTCACATCTAGGATAAATGGAGCACTAGAATCTGGACATTCTCCCCACATAAAAATATCATCTACTTCACGTATATTAAGCTACGGAACCGTTGGTGATCATATGGATGAATATTTCAGAATAGCAGCATCAACAGTAATAGAGTGCACGGAGGAATTTTGTAAAACAATTATTGAACATTTCTACGAGGAATAACTACGAACGTTGGAACCAAATGATGTAAGAAGGATTCTAGTTAGGAAAAGCTAGAAGTTTTCCAGTTATGCTTGGAAGTTTGGATTTCATGCATTGGGGATGGAAAATATGTCCAACAGGTTGGAAAGGAATGTTCACAGGACACAAAAAGGTGCCGATAATGATCCTTGATGCGGTTGCCACCAATGATTTATGGGTTTGGCATGCTTTCTTTGGTGTACCAGGTTCATTAAACGATATAAATGTTTTAAAACAGTAACACCTATTTTCTAGATTGTCTAACGGAATTTCAACGGACGTTGCATATAGAGTTGACAATGTCGTTCATACTGAGTATTACCTGGTCGATAGAATTTACCAAAAGTGGAGAACTTTAATACAAGGATTTAGAGTACCAACAAACGACAAAGAGAGCTATTTCACTGAAAAGGTGGCAAGCTACAAAAAGGACATCGAACGAACGTTTGGTGCCTTGTAACCACGGTTTCAAATATTACGAAATCCTGCTCGATTTCATGACGCAAGAGTTCTATCTGAAATTACGTATGCTTGTATAATAATTCATAATATGATTGTAGAGCCCGAATTAGATGGGTATAAAATCAAAAAACTAATTACCCTGACTTATTTAAGGGTTCTAACAAAAAACTCGATAGAAATGTAAACTCGATAGAGGAATTTGTTGCTACGGTAAAACATATTGAAGATCAACCTGCACACTTCTAAGTGCATGACCAGTTAGTGGACCATTAATGGGCATACAAAGGAAGGAATAGTAGGATTCCTTAAGCATGGACTATACCAGTTTTTTCTACAATATTACTAGTTTGTTTTGCATTTGCTACTTCGTTTACTGCATTATGTTGTTAAGGTTTTATGTTTGCTACTTTGTTTGTTGTATTATGTTTTAAGATTTGTATATAAATCATTATGTAACATTATTATGGAACTTGTTTAATAAAATGATGTCCGACCTTAATTTAAAGTAAATAACGCTGCAATAAAATTATATCAAGTACAAAAATAATATGCACATAAACCAAAAGATATTTAGACATACTACAGAAATTCAACACAAGGGCACAACAACCATTATAATGCAACCAACATCTAATATTCATCCTTATACGAGCCACTTTAGCTTATGCTCCTACCATCTCTAACTTTCTTATACGTTTCCAACTGCTCGGTTACTAGTTCCTGCTGTAAAGGAGAAAGCTTACTGAAATTGCAAGTCATAAGTTTGATGTAATTATTCTCTCGCATCAAAGCTTTCTTCTCCTCATGGGCTAGTCTCTTGAACTCTCGATTGTCCATGATAGCCTTCTGAAATTCAGCTTCGTTGTGGGTTCTTTGAGCTGAAAAGTTAGCTTTGCGCTCACTTATTTCTCCAGCAGAAGTCTCTAAAGTTCCTACGAATCTGGAGAATTTCGCACTGCGCTGCTTTATCTGAATTGACTTGTTTCTACCAAGAGCTCACCCATCACTACTTTCATATAGTGGACATCTTTCCTGCTAACTTGGATTGCTACACAGGCTTGAATCAGAATAGTTCATTTTTATGGCTTTGTTTTGTTGCTCGAACATGAAGTTGTTCGGATTCTTCCATTTCGATAAACTAGACTTAAGATCAAAGCACTTTAGAAATTTGAATGGTTGTCCGTACTGTAGCTAATATGCCTTACGCGATTCTTCAATTTGTAAGAAAAATTCAAAAGTGTATGGCTATACAAAACTACTCAAACACATTACAGTATCAAAGAAATTTAAAACAATGTTGTACTTGCAATATCATCGGGAGCAGCACCACCTTGCTGCCTATTATGCAATCTGATAAGTATTGCCACATAGTTTTGGCATGTGGCGTTTATAACCCGATAACCTCCTCTTAGTGATCCCCATGTTCTCTTCATCAGTTCCAAGGAGTTCTAAAACTCTAAACTCTTTTCAAAAATAGTTTTGGCATCTTGCGAGATGTGTATCCATGATTTAGCAAGTGAAACATAATGATCAGAAGTAAACTTACATTGCTTTTTTCTACCGTCGACAGTTGTTCCTTTCTCTTCGACATTTTCATCCTCAATATCTTCTATACCAGGTTCTATCCCCATTGCAAATACATCTCTGCATCATCTATCGAAATTGCCACTTAAGGATTTCTACTTCTTCTTGTTATATCCAGGCTAGTGGCACAACAAACTCTACAGCTACTTCTTCATTACATTCTTCGGTATTTATTGCATCCGTCCCTTGGTTTTCATCTTCCTCCTCCTCCACCTCCGAACTGTGGACAGTTTCTTCGTTGATTGGAGCACTACGTGCATAAGAAAATTGTCTTTCTAGATTCTGCATTGCTTCATGATCACGAATCACTAACTGTTTCATATTAAAATGTTGATATTGCATTTGATCGTTCTGCATCATCAGAGACATGTACAACAAATGATCGTCGTATGTGCCAAATGGAGGACGTTGTTGGTAATATTACCATGGGACAACAGAATGCAAGGAAGGGAAGTTAGAAGCGAGCAGTTGGTAAGGCCGGCTATAGGAAAAGCTTGAATACGGCGAATATTTGTACTCATGTGAATGATGAAGTGTTTACAGTTGGTATGGTGGGCGTTGGTTGAAAAATCCGGTGGAATGCAGATTGGACGTGGTTTTCTTGGCCACACCTTTCATACCGGTTCGTTTGGATGATGGAAACGTTTTAAGAAGTACAAGATGAAGAATTAAATGACAAGATTGTGCATAAGGAGAAGATGGTGGAATAGAGGAAGATATAGGGTGGTTTTTGAACGTTGGAATGGAACGTTGAAAGGAGCCATTGTGATGCAACAGCTATAATATTATAATGACAAAGATTTTGCCGTTATATGTTTATAACGGCAAAGTCACAACAATAATAACGTGTTAGATTCAATCCCGCAACATCCCAACAAAAGAAATTCAAAAAATTGAAAAAAATTTGTGCAAACTTTATTTGAAGTAGAAAGCATAATAAGGTGGCATGGGAAACAGTATGGAAATAAAAAAATCAGACGAATTAGGGCTGAGGAACGTAAATAATTTAAAAGAAGTTTGCAATCTCAAACTATTTTGAAATTTTTTGGAAGGGAAAACTTTATGGGAAAAAATGGATGAAGGAAAAAAGTATCTCAAAAACAAAATTTCTTCGTCTACAATCATTAAGAGTCATCATTTTTTTACATGGAAAAATATACTCAATTGTAGAGAAACAATCATTAAACTACTAAAAAGAAAATTCAAGGATGGTAAGCTAACTAGGTTATGGTTTGATCCATGGATCCATGGAAAAACTTTAGTCGGTTTGTTGGGATGGAAAAATATCTACATGTTTAGTGGAGTTAACGAAAAAGTTGAGGACATTATTCAAAATCATCAGTGGAATGCGTACAATCATCCAGCAACTTCGATTTCTATGTAGCAATTAGGATAATATCAATAGTCCCAAATATGCAAAAGGACAATTGGCATTAGAAGCACTTTTCAAAATGCAGTTTTTCATTTAAAAACATGGGAGTATATAAAAGGAAATGAAACAGAGGAGGAATAAATCAAAATGCTCGAAAATGTCCCGTCGTGCATAGTTTCTCTTTTAAATAGACTTCCAACTAGAGAAAGATGTTTGAAATGGAATAAAAAAGGAGAAATCATATGTCTCCTTTATAAAACTTATTCGGAAAATATTGGGCATTTGGTTTTTTTTACTGTGAATACTCAAGGCATATTTATGTCATAGCCAAATTAATAATGAAATTCAATATACATTAAATAGTGCAAAACATAAGAAAAACATTCATTACATCCAACAGAACAACAATGCAAAATCAAAAGAGTTCAAGAAAGCATGTATATACCTAACAACATTAATCTTTCATATTTGGATATAGAGAAATTTGAGATTGCATATAACTATGGAAAGCAATTGAATCAGAAAGCCAGATACTTCTCCAAAAATCAAAAAATCAATCCAAACTTTCAGACAATTTCAAACCAGCTTAAAAAGCGGGAAAGTCGATTCAGACGTTTCTCGTGGCAAACTATTTCATCACACTGATAATCACTTGAGGAAAGAGACAAAGGTTGGAGTAGAGCCAATCTCGTGAGAAAGTCTACTAGAGGCGGTTGGTTCTATGCTCAAACCAGAAATGATTCCTACAAGGGAAGTAGACAAAATATTAATAATTATAATTTGAACTAAAAATCAATTAAAAATGCTAATCAACCCTTTTTCTTACTTGATTTGAGAAGGAACTACCGCTCGCACAGGTACATGCATGAGGAGATTTGATCTGTACAACAAGAAAGAATTTTGCAACTGGACGTTAATAATCAAAGATTGAGTGATAGGTTTTATTGAAGCAAGCTCAATAATTGTATCTATCACTTATCTGTTTGGGACAAAAATGAAAGCAGCAAGCTTCGAAGTCAAGAGAAGTTAACCACAATCGAACAAGAATTACAAAACGACCTCAGAGGAAGCTCTTCAGATCAAAGTAGAAAGCTTCGAGATCAAGAGAAGCTAACTACAATCGAGCACGAACTATTGGACAACTTCAGAGGAAACTCATCCAGTCTACAAATCGGATAAGCTTAAAACATTAAGGAGAGGATCTGGAAACCTCCATGAAGCTAGATTTAAACTTGTAAATTGGAAAATCAAATGAATGGCTCCCGATTTGTTTTAACCCTAATTTTGTTAGGGTTAGGTTTTCTCTTGCATTATTGAGAAAAGAGGGTAAAGTGTAAGTGGGTAGGGTTTAAGATGTAATATGTTGGTATAGTTGCAATGTTCGAGCAATATGAACTCGATACTGGTTTGGCCCTTGGGCCTTTTTTATCATTTATAAAATAAAAAAAATAGCAATTTTAAAACTATTTATAGTTTCCTTGAATCCATCCTCTTTAAATTTCCTGACCCATATATGCTAAAACTGATCCATATACGCCTTTAAAACCCTCTACTGTCAGCAAGTTTTCTTCCACTTGCATAGACCACTGTTTTGTTGCTATTAAAACCGATCTTCCATTGCATCTTAGATTGAAGTGACAAAAGATACGTAGCCATAAATATAATAAGTTATGTAATAATAGGACAGGAATAAATGACCTAATCCAGAGCAATAACAATCTAACAAAGAATAGTCAGATAAAAAGAACATTAAAACCTTTTCATCTATATATTATTGCATTTTTTTTCATAGAAAAGAGATATATAAATAGCAAGCAGAAGCTGTCAACAAACCTGACAGGTAACCCAAAGAAAATAAGACTAAAAGCCGGCGAATAA
Organism: Allium cepa; assembly: GCA_030765085.1. Taxonomy (NCBI): domain Eukaryota; kingdom Viridiplantae; phylum Streptophyta; class Magnoliopsida; order Asparagales; family Amaryllidaceae; genus Allium; species Allium cepa. Next base: position 861,883,718 of record CM060940.1, read on the forward strand.
AGCCGAGGAAGATAAATACCAAATAAAGCATAAAATACAAAAAAATATGCCAACAGAAGGTCCATAAAACAAAATACGGCGAAGCAGCCGTTTATAAATACCCCAAAATCAGAAAAAGCGGAGATAGCTGCCGAAGGTTCCTCCCAGAAGGGAAACAAAACAGAACGATGAGATTCAGCAGAGGATGCCGAAAAAGAGAACGGCGAAACAAGAACCAGAAAAGCGACAGCCCAAATCCAAGCATAGTAGAAGAAATAACCGACCCCAAACCAAACCTATAAAACCAGAGTCTGCAACCAGAAGCCACTAAATCAGGGGAAAAAAAGGGGGGAAGACGGAGACGGTTAAGCCAGAACTACCTGGCTTAAGGACGGACATCAACCGACGCCCGCCTTGTCGGGAGGCCGAGAACCGGTAATAGAAAACAGAGCCACAAGATGGGCAGAACGAGAGCTAATCAAACCCTTGAAAGGTCTGCCACGAAAAGCAAGAAAAACATCATTCCTCACCCGGCGAATAACAGAGACGGGATCCATGGGAGACTCCTCAAAAATAGCCTTATTCCGCGCACACCATAGGTGCCAGCAGATAAGGCAAGGAATTAAGCCGAAAACAACAGAACGGAGAGATTTACCTTTGATACCGTTCCACCAGGTCATCTGTAAATCCTCCGACGAGTTGTTGCAACCTCTAATACCTAATAGATTACCGAAATAATTCCAGCAGGATCTGGCAGAGAAACCGGTAAAGATTAAATGATCCAAAGATTCCAAATTCCCGTTGCCGCAACATCTGCAACGGGAAACAAAAGGAATACCAATCCGCTGAAGGTTCTCATCAACTAGCAATCCCTTATGAAGGGTTCGCCACATGCACAGAGACACTTTAGGAGGGATTTTGGCGTCCCAAATGAAGGAGAATAAAGGTTGAATGGGGGAAGAGAGACGAACCAAACTCCAAGCTTTCAAGATGGAAAACGAACCACCATCCCAACCGGATTGGCCGCCGTGGGAGTCAGAGAAAGGTTTGATCGATTGCATGTGCTTTCAAGTTTCGCTAGCATAGGATGGAGATCCGGAAAAGCCTGTGGAGATCAGACTTTGGTACTTGGCTCGGAGGAACTTCGCCCAAAGGGAATCGGTAGTCCCAAACATGTACCACAGCTTGCAAGCAAAAGCCGAACAAATGTCCTTTGGATTTCGCAATCCTAGCCTGCCCTCTTCCTTGGGACGACACACCACGTCCCACGATACCCAGTGATGACGGTGGTTGTCAACCTTCGACCCCCAGAAGAAAGAAGAAGCCAAAGATTGGAAACACCTGAAAAAAGAGACGGTAGGAGACATCGCTGCGAAGACATGAGTACCCAGTGAGCCTAATACCGACTTGATAAATACCAATCTTCCTGCCTGAGATAGAAACGAAGCATTCCACTGAATGATCTTTCCCCTAACCTTATCCGTCAGAGGATCGAAGAGGGCATTAAGTTTCCGGCCCCTGAAGAGAACAATACCCAAGTAAGGAAGAGGAAGGGAAGCCTCCCTGAATCCTGTGAACGAATGGATCCAGGAAACCCTGGTAGAATCCATATCTTTCGCATGAACGAAACAACTTTTCGACGAGTTAACGCGCTGGCCCGAGCATCGCTCGTACTGATGGATAAAGCGAATGAGGCGACGAACAGACGATCGGTTACCGTTGGAGAATATGACAATGTCATCCGTAAAGGATAAGGAAGAGACGAGCGGGCACCTACTCGGAAGACCAAATCGGTGAACCTGGCCGAAAATCGTTAAGGTGTGGATCTCTCGAATGAAAGCTTCAGCCGCAATCACGAAAAGAGAAGGCGATAGAGGATCACCCTGACGGAGATCCCTAACAGCCCTAAAGAATCCATTGGCCGATCCGTTAATGAGGACGGAAAACCAACAGTTAGAGATCCGTTATTACATTTACTTGTCGTAATTACAATTCGATAGTATCTGAAAAACATTACAAGAAAAAGAAAAGGAAACAGAGGGAAAATAGAAGTCTTTTTCTCTACCAGCAGTACATCCATTAAAGTTTATACATGATCAATTAAAACAGCAAAAGAGCCATGGTTTGGATGTCACTGTTGTGTATTTTGGCCACAGATCTTGATATTTTCTCTTAAGAAATTTTATCAAAGATGCTTCATATTACTTTGGAAGCAAATGAGAATGAAATAATGGAAGAAAAAAAGAAATATAGCAGAGAAATTAATAGAAAATAAACGAATCAAAAAAAAAATCATAGGCATATAACACCAGAATTATAATGGTTTAACCCTATTTTTGAAGATCAAACCATTGATGGAACCGTGTTGGGCATGATCGATTCTTGTGGTTCAACGGTCAGACCATCAGAAATGCATTGATTGTTCTTGCTGATTTTTCCTATTTAAACGTGAATGTATTTCACGTTAGAATTTAACTATTTATAATTAACCTACACAAAAAATATTTTTGAATATTTAATAACAAAAATTTATAAAAGTTGTATTTTTATAACATATTCTTTAGCACAAAAGCGTAAATTTTGTAATTTTTTAGGATAAAAGAAGACCGTTTCAATCAATGGTTCTTAAAATTTATGCTAATAAAGTCTTACATCTTTGGAAGTGGATAAGATAATTCAATAGCTCGGTTTAGCAACTACGATTAAGGATTTTTTGTTAAATTGGTTATGCGAGAAAATGGAGATCGAATTGATACTAAGATAAAGATTTTTCTGTTCAAACTTGGAGAGTCCAGCAGTTTAAAGAAGTCGGTCTGGATTTTTTTTCTCTTTTTTTTTTCCTTTTGTGTTTTTTTTTTTTTTTGGTGTTTTGAGCTTAGACTGTTGGCTCATGCTAACGCAAGATTATTTTATTTCCGGAATCACGGTTGTCTAAGGTTCAAGATCAACCGTGAGTATACAATGGTTGTTTTGGATCTTTAAAACAATGGGTTAAGCATGAACTGCCTACCTGCACTTTCTTGCTTTTATTTATATCATTATGGAAATAGCAGAATAATGCAGAGCAATAACAAAGCTGTTGTGTATTTAAGTGTATAGCGAATTTGTTCTATTTCACAGTCATCTCTACTGTTGATCTTTAACCATGTATTTATGGCTAGGGTACGAGCTTTTACTCTTTGATTTACTGCTTTAATTTACGGTCGGTAGATTCCTGATAATCAATCCTTTTTTCGAGCACTTCGCTCTTACATCGAGCCCTCTTTTTCCTTAGACCGTAGCCGACTTCTTCCTTCAACCAGAGTCAACTCTGGGACTTCCGACGTGCGACCCAGAGCGCTCTTTTCTGAGTGATGGCTAGCTTGAGCGCTAGCTAGGTTATAGAGCGCTACCCTGAAGCATGCTTATGGGTTAGCTCGAGCGCTATAGTAGCAATTTTTTTTTACCACTAACAATTTCATATAAGTTTAAAATCAATTGTCAAACACACAAAAACTAGGCATCCAATACAAGCAACAAGGATATAATGTATATCATGCATTTATGTTACATCATAGAACCTTGTAGCTATCTTTGGTTACTTGTTCTCGAAGAATAAACAGGCGAACGAGAGTTTAGGCAACAAGTGGCCAAAAATTTAAGAAGCATCGTAAAGCTGATAGCAAAGAGGAAGGCCCAAGCAAGTAAAGATCCTATTCACAGGTCCACATGAGAATATAACATCGCTAGTACAACAAAGAACAACATGACAACTAGACATTTATACATCACAGTAAACATAACATTCTTCTCATAACTAGCCTTCCTTGCAACTAATTTATGGTCACTTAAGAATTACTGAAATCCTTTCTCTTTGTATTCCCCGATTCGTTATCTATATAAAAAAACAATGTATATTGTGAAATAATATAACTGGTTATCTAGATTTGGATTTAAAAGACTTCATCAATATTTCTCTCAAACCATATATTCTAACAAAAACTCATACTAACAGTGTAGTAGAACTAATGCTCCATTTGTTTTAAATTGAAGTGATAAAATCAACCCAACTATAGATACTTACGCAACTATTTTAAACATGAAAGGTTTGCCCATGAGAAAAAAAGTGGGGGGTAAAAAAAATCTACCAAAAGGTTCGCCACACATTTTTGCCCTATATTACACAGGAAATAGAAAATGAGAGAAGACAGCTATAAGTCTTCTTGGTTATCTGCATCACATTCATAGAAGTTTCTGTAGCAATTCAAGTATCAAAAAATTCAATAGAGAAAACTTGACAACAAGCAGTGGTTCATATCGTACAATGATAGTCGATGTCAAATTAAACCTTGGTTAATTCATGGAGTCGATACTTACAAAGTTGCTCCATAAGTCTCCATAGATATCTTCAATGCCAACAACAGTTGCATAAATTTCTTGAACTTTTGATACTAGTATCACCAACCGCCTTAATGGTGCAAGAACGAACGTGAAAGGTATGAACAACATTCCCAGTTCTAATAACATCTTCAGTTTATTTGATCTCTATTTTTCTTTCTTCTTCTTCCACGGATTTTATATATATATATATATATATATATATATATATATATATATATATATATATGTATATATATCGCCTATTATGGTCAATCATCGGTACAATGTGGTCGGTTTAAATATGTAGTTGTGCTTTGTTTAATTTGGGAAAAAATAAATCTTTTTTTGGGGTTCAGGTTGTATTTTCTTCTACCACCTGTTGTTGGAATCTATCATTGTATTTATGCCTTTACCTTTAAGCAATCCCAGGTTTTGAGTATTTTGACAGTAAGTGACAAACAAACTAGATATTTCAAATATATCTTCTTGATCTTCTTTTTTGTTTTTAAGTTGGTTATTATGCATAATTCGATGGATCAAACCAAAGACAGCTAGTTATTCAAACAAGTTGTTTTGCAGTCATTGCATGTGGTTACTGCAAAAATAGCACCAAAAGTAAAGGGAATGATGGAAACTGTAAATTAAAGCATGGATTTTAATTACAATTGTAAAAGCATAATGTTTAAGATCAACACCATAAAAAAATCATACTCAATACTAGCCTATGATAACAATAATGATAATATCAACGGTAGTATTAAAAGCAGGTCAAATTCTCTATTCCTAAGTTATCTTCCGGCGTATGCTCACTTTCTTTCAACCATTGGTCAATAAATTATACGTCTTCCATGTGATGCTATGGGTCCCATATAATAATAAAGGGATTTTCACTCAAACAGCTTCTTTACGCAGGGTAATAAGTTTTAAGAACAACATTTTTGAAAATTTTATTTTTTTTTCTTGTAAATTGTACTTAAAACTAATTATTCAGAAGTGGTGTCCTTAAAACTTCTTACATTGAAATGAGAAGCCGTTAAACCTAATTTCCACGTAATAAAATTATCTTGATGAGTGGATGAGATTAAAATATACATATAGACGGGATTTGATGATAGATGATTCGATCTCGTAACAAGAGTAGTGGTGAAAGAGAAACAGATTAAATATGCTTTTATTTGATATGACAAGAAAGAAAATGCTTGTATTCGTTAACTGAAATGTACATGTACAGATGCTTTATACAATGCTTAGTGTTGGTGTATAAATACAAAAATACCGCCGAAACCCCACTAGTATTTGTACATAAGCTTGTGGCCAGTATATTTGGTCAAATTCTCTTAAATTCCCCCGACAAATACAGCTAGAGTTTCTTCATTCTTTCCTCAAATATTCTCCACTTCAATCCATCTTCAGATCTGAGAAAATTTCTAATAAAATTTACAACATTGAAGTGGCATGTGTGATTTTAAACATTTCCGAGGATCAAATTGAGCAGATTTCTCACATATGCTTCCAAATCATTAAAAAAATCGTCAGATCAAAGGATTCCTAGACAAAATTACGTGCTTGCATGTAATTTTGCTTGAGTATCTAAGTTTAGACAAGTCTATGATGGCTGATTAGTAGTGTTCTTCCCTTTCCAGCTTTCTAAAGCTTCTTCGATTTTCAGCTTAGATCTTAGCCTTGCAAAATTTCTCATTGAGAAGAGTTTTGTAAGGACATCTGCCTTCTAATATGTTGCGGGAAGATGAGTTATATCCAACTTTCCCATGATGACTTGCTCGCGAACAAAATAGAGGTCAATTTTTATGTGCTTGGTTCGCGAGTGAAGAATGAGATTATCAGATAAAGACACGACACTTAGATTGTCACACCGATTATGGGCTTTCCAATATTGGGAATTCCTATCTCTTGAATGAAAGATTCTAGCCACATTATCTCAACAGTTGCAATAGCCACGCTGTGGTATTCTGCTTCCTTTCTTGAGTTAGAGATGGTTGGTTGCTTTTTGGAGCATCATGATAGAAGGTTACTACCTAAATAAATGTAGTGACCAGTTGTGGATCTTCGATCATCAAAATCTGGTGCCCGGTCTGCATTTGTGTATCCTTGAATATTTAGTGATTTTCTTACTTTTAATCATATTCCATGATTCATTGTGCCTTTTAGATATCAGAGGATCCTCTTCACTGCTTTCCAATGGTGATCTATAGGTTCCTGCATAAATTAACAGACTTTATTCACATTGAATGAAATGTCTGGTCTAGTTATTGTGACATATTGTAAGGCACCTACTATGCTTCCGTACTGTTTTATGTTTTCTATAGGCTCACTTTTATGTTTAGATAAGTGTAGATTACTTACCATTGGTGTTGGCATAGGCTTAGCATTATTAATTTTTGCTCTATCAAGGACCTCATAAACATGCTTACTTTGAGATAATATTTGTTCAGCGTTTGACTTTTTGCGAACTTCAATTTCTAAAAAATAATTCAGATCACCAAAATCCTTGATAGAAAATATTTTGTGTAAATGAAAAGTTACATTTCTGATTTCATCACTATTATTCCAATAATTATGAGATCATCTATATATACAAGAATATAGATAGCGCTAATATCATTTATTTTGATATTAAATGAGTTGTCAGACCTGGTTGGCTTGTATCCTAGGCTGATTAAGATAGTTTTCAGTTTTTCATACTACACCCTTGGAACTTGTTTCAGTCCATAAATATAGATAGCTTTATATAGTATGCATACCATTTTCTTATCACTGTCTTTAACATATCCTGGTGGTTGTTGCATGTATACTATTTTCTTGTCTCTATCTCTAACATATCACGGTGGCTGTTGCATGTATACTTCTTGTTGTAGTTCACCATGTAGAAAACATTGTTAACATCGACTTGCCTGATGTCCCACCCATTGTGTAGTGCAACAGTAAGGATTACTCTGATTGTAGTTGGTTTCACTGCTGGGGAAAATATCTCACCAAAGTTAAATCCACATTTTTGTGAGTACCCTTTAGTTACCAGTCTTGTCTTATACTTTGCTATTTTGCCATTTGTCATCCTTTTTAGTTTGTATGTCCACATGCATCCAATGATATTCTTGCCTTTTGGTGCTGGTACAAGCTCCATATTTTTTTTTATTAGGGCATTGTATTCATTATCCATAGTAGATTTCCAAGTAACTGCTTCTTCATTGTTGATTGTTTCATCATGCTTTACAATTGTAGAGTAGACTTTGGGTTTGAATATTCCATGTTTTGAACTTGTCATCATATGATGACCTTCTCTTATAGGTTATGGCGATTTACTAGTAGCGAATTCACTGACTTGATGTGAACTTGTGGAAGATTCCATGTTGGAATTTGATGACTCATTATCTTGATCATGACCATCTAGGTTCTCAGATGCACCAAGATCAGGTTGATCATCTGATATGGTATGACGATGTTCAGTGTTTATAATACGATCAGTCTAAGTCTTTCTTACCTACTCACTTGAGTAAGTTGGAACAGGTAGCATCATAGATTTTGTGAGTAGTTTTCATTTCACTCTTTGTAAAGGGAAAGACATGCTCATTGAAAGCAATATGTCTTGAGGAAATTATCTTGCCATTACTAGGGAGAAACTTGTATCTTTTTTATTATAGGCATATCCAATAAAATTACATGGTAATGATCTAAAACTTAACTTGTGGGAGTTGTATGGTCTTAAATATGGATAGCACAAACAACCAAAAGCATTCGGTAATGTATAGTCTAGTGATGTACTGAATAACATTTCAATTGGTGTTTTATTTTCTAGAACTTTGGTTGGCATCTAATTGATAAGATATACAGCTGAGTTGAACGAGTCTGGCCAAAATTTCAAGGGCATGAATGCATGTGCCAAGGGTGTGTGACCTATATCAACTATGTGCATGTGCTTCCTTTCGACCAGGCCATTCTGCTAAGAGGTATAGGGACAGATAATCCTGTATATTATCCCCTTTTTCATGAAGAAGTCCTTCAAGGGTTTGCATTCAGTTCCTCCATCTGTCTGAATTGTCTTTAATTCATGGTATGTCTGCTTTTCAGCCTGAGTGATGAATTGCACCACTACATTTTGGGTTTCTGCTTTTGATCTAAGAAAATATATCCAAGTATATCTAGAAAAAGAGTCTACTAAAGAAACATAGTGATTAAACGCACAATCAGAGTTAGCTAGAGCTGGACCACATTAGTCAACTGCTACCATTTCCGGTGGTTTTTTGTATTTAGTTGATGATATAGAAAATGGTAGTTATGACTTTATTCCATTTGACATGATGTACACATATATGGTCTAGATATATTTTCAAATTTTATATTATTATTCGATAGTACAAACTTTACAATATCAACACTGGGATGACCTAATTTACTATGTCACAAATCAAACACCCTTTTATTATCAACATTGACATCACATTTTGAATAATTGCCCCAATTTCTCTCTGGTACAGACTTACGATTCTTTATCAAATTGAAAACGTATAGCCCATTTTGCACATTACCCTGTAGTAAAAATTTCTTTGTTTAGTAAATCCCTAACTAACAAAATTTTGGATAAAATTCAAAATATACTTGATTATGATTGGCAAATTGAGATACACTCAACAAGTTTTTCTTGATTTATGGCACTCTAAGTAAGTTATTGAGATGTAACTCTCTTTTGCCTTTGGTTCTTTCATTTCCAGTATGTTCAATTTGAATTGATTTTCCATCACCCCAAAAATAGATCACATACCTTTATACTTCTTATTTCCAAGATGGATATTGTAAATCATGGTAATGTGATTTGTTGCATCTGAGTCTGGATACTATTCTTCAAACGGTAGATCCTCTGACTTTATCTGTTGTTCTGAATCTGATTGACTCCTTGAACTGCTGCCTTGTTTTCTTGATTCCAAACTTGCATGAGCAATGTTAATATTTGGGTTGTTGTTTCTCTGATTGTTATTCTGCTAATTTGTGGTAAAGTTTTGATCAAATATGAAATAGCATTTGGCAGCAGTATGGCCAAATTTTTCACAAATTCGACATCTAAGTCTGTTAGAATTATTTCATCTTCCACGACCTCTGCCTCTACAATTTTGACCACCCCTTTGAGCATTTTGTTGAGATCTACTTCTTATTTCCTTTTCTTGATTTTTGCTTTTAAAATTTAATGCACAGTTTATGGATAGGTCTGAGTTTAATGGCTTCTTTTGATCTTGTGATAACCTAGATTTTAGAATATCTGTAATTGATAAATTAACTGGATTTAATAGTAATACTGATAAATAATTATGGTAATAAAATATATATCCGAATAAGTATTGGTTCAATAATCCTCCTAGTATAATTGGCAAAATTATTATTTTCAAACAATAATAATAATGTGATGTTTATATATATAAATATAAATAGATTTTTAATAGAATTATCATTTACAAATTAAATGTGTGTTTGTTTAAATATATATATATATATATATATATATATATATATATATTTGAGTTAATTTTAAATTAGATTTTAAAATTTAAATTTGAATTTGAAATTCAAATGATAGATATCTTAAAATATTTTGGATTTAAAAATATATATGTATGATTTTTTTAGAATATATTTGTTTTATAAAAAGGGTTTTATTTATATAAATTAGGAAATGTATTTATTAATTAAGAAATTTAATTATAAAAGCTTATGAACCATTTTATAAATAAATAAAACATGCATAATTCACATGTAAGTTTAGATTAATAAATTTAATAAGTGTAAGTGATTAAATAGGTATATGACAAATGTTAACTGAATTAACAAGTGGCACCCATATTTATTTTTTATTTTTTAAAATACTAATTAAACCTTTATAAACATTTATCTCGCCTCTTAACTTCTTTTTTTTCCTATCATTACAAATCAAAAATAAGAACAAAGCTTGTAAACCGTTTTTTTCAAACCAAAAATCTATAGACCCAAACCAGGAATTTGATCGAGCAATCTTCTGCCTGAATTTTCAAGCTACTGCGAAATTAAATCAAGCCAAGAATCAACTCAAGCATTTCAGATCAGGGATCAACAAAACTAGCAGTAAATCAAAGATCTGAAATCAAAAAAAAATCAAGTCCAGTTTTTAAATTTTCAAAAGCTTCAACTTATAACAATCAAGTACAGATCAAGCTAGAAGATTTAAGATCAACATAAAATAAAAGATGGATTCAAGATCAATATAAATCAAGTAAAGATCCAATTCAGTTTCAAATCAAGATCCAGTAGCAGATCAAATTCAAACAAATTTCCAAGCTTTTAAATTTCCTGACCTCCTCTGTTCTTAAGAAACAAGTGAGTGATCCTAAACTTGAATCTGGTTTAGCTCATGATGTTTTGTGGAAATTATGTGAAGTTGATGTGAAAAATGTTAATGATGATAAAAGTAAGCCTGCATGTCTATGTTTATACATACATATGATTGGATATTGTCTGTGCATATACATTCACTCTGTTGTGTTTAACAGGCTTGAAATATTATTCTAAAAAAATTCATATCTACCAATTTATACAGATTCATGCTAGAATTTATGAAGAAAAGATGGTTGAAACAACATAACATCAATGGAAAAAATTAAATTTAAGATTTATATTGTGAATTTATTTCAAAAATAGGAAATAACGGTCAAAAATTAAAATAGGTCCAAAATCATATATCTAAATTTCAATTTCTGAATATATGAATGGATTCGAATTTTAAAGAAATGAATTTTGATACAAAAATCAGGATTTTTAACTTTGAAAATCATGAGAATTCTCATAATGATCAGAATCGGAAAATTGGTCAATTTCTGGTGACCATGGTGGTTAGGTGTCTCGGGATTGAGGTCAGTAGAGGCACGAATGGTGGCGAGCACAAGAAAAATGCTCGGTGATTTTATTGATGTCCATGGTGAACATGCGAAGGAAAATTAGGGTTTTGGGGGCTTCGTCTGTGTGGTGTCTGTTTCAAGCAAGCAGCGGTGAATAAGGCGATCGAACGAGGTCGTAATGGTTCAGGAAGGAATCTCAAGGAGTATTGGTCACACCGGTGGGGTGGCATCATCTTTGGTCAACGGAGGTGAGCGTATGATGAGCTTTGGCAAAGCCTGTAAGGTTGCGCGATTATCTATCAATTTGAGTCACCGGGTCGACTTTCGATCGGGGAAGGGAGAGGCTATGGGGGTGTTGCAGTGGGGCAAGGGGTTAAGGCGGACTTGCGAGCATCGTTGGTTGGTGGTTCGGCGATGGAGGAGCCGTGCGCACGTGCACACGATCCTCGGTTGTATCTATTTTCAGCTGGTTCTAGAGAGAAGAAAATTTAAGGATGAAGTTTCTTCGGGTCTGTCTCGAGTCGTACTCGAGTTTTATCGAGGAGGTGGTGTTTCGTCTTGCTGGAAGTTGGCATCGGGAAGTTGAGGTCGTAACCCGAGATGTGGCTCGAGTAGTTCTGCTGTAGACTTGAGTTCTATATGTTGTCCGTGTTTTTAGTAATGCATGAGTTAGGTTGTTTTCAAAAGAAAGGTAGAAATAATTGTCAAACATATTTCAAGATTCAAGATTTTGAGTAAAATATTAAGATTTGTTATTTGATTGAAATTTTTTATAAAGGCATGTACCTGATTTTTAAAGCAAAGTAAATTTGATTAAATCAATTTTTCAAAAAGAGTATTAACAAAGTTTTAAAGTAAAGTAATTGTTTAAACAAGTTTTAAATGAAAAAAAATGATTATGTACAAATTTTGGGAATCGAATTAAGTTGTGGAAAAGGAAGAGTAATTAAACTTTAAGTAAATAAAGAAAATTCTCAAATAATTTTATTCCCAAGCATCCACTTTAAGGAAATATAAATGTTAAGAATCTAATAAGATAAATGTTTTATCTTAATAAAATTTAAATCTTATTAATAAAAGTAATTAAGGTATAATTACTTAATTAATTAAAGATAATTAATTAATGTAATTAGTTTAAAACAATTAATTAGATTAATTAATTAAGATAATCACGTGATGAAACTATTACTTAATGTAATCAGTGATAAATGAATAATTACTGAATGTAAATAAATAAAGGGGTAATTACTTAAGGAAGTAATTAGAGGATAATTACTTAATGGAGGTAATTGAGGATTAATTACTTAGTGTGATCAGTTTATGGATAAATTAAGGATAATTGTTGTGAATGGTTAAGGATAATTAATTAGTGAAATTAACTAAGGCTAGTTACTTAATGTAATTATAGTATAAGTCAAGGGAGATTATTCAAGATGGATAATTAAAAGATGATTAATTAAATTGGTATGTAATTAATTAATGTTAAGTAATGGTAATCTAAGTGATTAAAGATTAGTAATTAATTTAATTAGAGATAAATTAAATTAATTTCGGAAGTGATCAATCTTGCTTATGAATAATTGAATGATGATAAGTGCCTTGAATTGGTTGATATCTCTGATATGAATTGTTTTGTGATATGAATTGTTTGAGTGGACAGTGATAATGGCGTTATCTAATAATGACAGATTTCTGGGTAAAAGTGACATCCTGTATTTAAAGTTGAATTGTATTTAATTGAATAACTTAGGTTAAGATGACATGAGATTCGAAGAGACCGCAGTCGGGTATCAGTAAATACCCGAAACCACTTTGAATTGTAGTCTACAAAATTCTTTATAAATTGTATGTGGTATTAAACAGGATGGAATGGAATGAATTATGCAATATGGATATTTAACTTGAAACTGTTGTGTGATAAGTGTTGATTATGAGAACTCGTAAAGAATACGAGTTACCCTGATATTCACATATAGTATAGCTTGGTATTTTATTATATGGGTTTACTCACGCTGGTTTCTAGCCTGATCCGGGTGTTACTTTGATGTAATGCTCGGGTCAGACCGAGTATTACAGATTTTCAGGTAAGGACGTTCTAGAGCTCAGATGGCTAGCTGGATGGCAGGAACATATGGAGCGTAACCCGTTGAGCATTATTGACTTGTATCTAGAATATGTTGCTTAACTGTCCAGTGTTTGTAAATGTTTATAACTCTGATGTATAAATGTAAATTGACCGATATAGTTTATTTTGATATTATATTTTGATCCACTGCGAATACGAGATTCTGTGTTTCATTTCTTCTTTTCCTAACTATCTAAAATATTCAGGATTGAAAATTCCGGTTCATTACATTTGGTATCAGAGTTGAAGGTTAAGCGAGAACCTTGGCTCCGGTTGGTTTACTCATTTAGGGTAGGGTCACTGTTACCATAGAATGAGTTGAGAGTGTGTGTGTGTGTGTATGAGAGCATACTTGTTATTTTCTTATAAAATGATTTTAAATGGTTTTGAAAATAAGTGATTTTCATAAAAGTTTATATATAGAGTAAATAATTTTCTAATTATTATATAAAGAAATTGGTTGTCGGATATTGAAATTTAATTAGAATTAAGTTATATATATGTGACGCAGCGTAGGAAGCGAATTCGATGATGTAAATCGAATCCATCCAGGATCTCACACGATTAGCGGTAATAATCGGTGTATCGATGATAAATCGATGAATTTAAGAATACCGAAAGGCCCAAATCCGTTGATCACGAAGATACCGGACTTTAGCAATCTTCGACACGTTGATCGCGCACGATACCGTGAGAGAAGATCTTCAATTCTTCGGACGTTGATCAAGCGCACTTGATTCCGTGAATTGGCTTCAACAATCGTTGATTCGAGCGCACTCGAATACCAAAAATGGAGATAGGAGATAACACTCAACTACCAATTTAAATGGAGGCACAAAGCACAAACCAAATTTTATTCAAAATTCAACAACCCCTACAAAATGACATAACACGCTTATTTATAGGCTGCAACTCAACACTAGGTCGTGCATGCGACCTACGACCTACGACCTAACCAAGGTCGTTCACGACCTAAACATCACTTTTCAATGACTCAAGTTACAACATAACAACATAAAGCAAATACAATAACACGTCACGCGACTCAACACTTAACGGCATAACAAAATGCAACGCAACATCAAGACGCGACCTAAGAAACATTACGACCTAAAAAATGTCTTCAACGTATTGGCTTGATGAAAACGACTTAGGCTTCAGACAGGCTTCAGCGACCTAGGCTGGAACTGGAAGCGACTTAGGGCTTCACGAGAGAACTATCGGTGATGAGGATTAGGTCGCAGATGAGTTAGGTTATGATGAGGGTTAGGTCGCGGATGGGTTAGGTTGTGGAGGTGGGTTAAGTCGCGTAGCGACGTAGGAGGTCCGATGTTGGAATTAGGTCGCGGTGTTGGTGCTAAGTCGCGCAGCGATGTATGAGGTATGGTTTTGGAATTAGGTCGCGGTGTTGGTGAAGTTAGGTCGCGGAGCAACGGTGATGGTGGATCACGATTTAAGGTATGCTCTGTTGATTTCTTCTTCCTCATGCTCTGCCACGCTGCATCATCCTCCCCTGGTTGAAAAGAATTCGACCTCGAATTCACGCTCTCCTCTTCTTTGACAAGCTTCTCCCCATAATACGGAAATAAATGTTTGTCATTGAAAACATCAGAAGTATGAACTTCTTCCGGCAATCTTAACCGATACGCATTGTCATTGATCTTCTTCAAAATTTCTACTGGACCTATCTTTCGTGCTTTCAACTTGTTGAAAGTCCGAATAGGGAAACGATCTTTCGTCAATACTGCGTAAACAAAGTCACCTTCTTTGAAGTCAACATTCCTTCGCTTTTTATCTGCCAGTTGTTTATACTTCTCATTTGATGCAAGCAATCGTTCATGAACCGTTCTGTGGCACTCCTGTAACTCATTTACGAAGTCACTAGCCCGCTTATCAACTCCCTTCTGATACGGCACTGTTGTCAAATCCAACGGTCCCTTCGGAATTGCAGAGTATACAATTTGAAACAGGCTGAATCCAGTACTTCGATTCACAGCATGATTATGTGCAAATTCTGCTTGACATAACTTCATATCCCAGCTCTTCAGATGATCTTTCACAAGACATCTCAACAAATTTCCCAACGATCTATTAACCACTTCCGTTTGTCCATCAGTTTGCGGATGGTAAGCGCTACTAAAATTCAGCTTCGTTCCGACCATCTTCCACAAACTCAACCAAAAATGGCTTAGAAATCTAGTATCTCGATCAGAAACAATAGATTCAGGTAGTCCATGTAATCGATACACCTCTTTAAAGAATAATTGAGCAACTCGGACTGCATCAGCTGTCTTCTTACAAGCTATGAAATGTGCCATCTTCGAAAACCTGTCCACCACAACAAATATAGAATCATTCCCCCTCTGAGTTCTCGGCAAACCCAACACAAAATCCATGCTAATATCAACCCATGGTTTAGTAGGCACGGGTAATGGCATGTATAATCCCGCATTCGTCGCTGTTCCCTTCGAAACCTGACAGATATGACATCTCTCTACAAATCTCTCTACCTCTTTCCTAATTGACGGCCAAAAATAAGACCTTGAAATCAACTGCAAAGTACGATCCCGACCAACATGTCCTTCTTCATGCAACTCTTTTACAATTTTCATTCTCAAGCTGCAATCTGGTATGCACAATTGATTCCCCTTGAATAAAAATCCATCCACTAACACAAACTCATCAGCACTCCCATCCTTGATTTTCTCAACAATCTTCGCAAAGTAAGGATCCTCCTCAAACAACTCTGGCAATAGTTCAAATTCTATCACTTCAACCTTCATCGTCGTCAACAAATGATTCCTCCTGCTCAAGGCATCAGCTACACGATTCGTCACCCTTGATTTGTGTTTTACAACAAAAGTAAACTGCTGCAGATACACGACCCATGAAGCGTGTCTGGCTAAAATTTTGTCCTGCCCTTGCAAATGTTTCAAAGCTTCGTAATCCTTATAAAGAACAAACTCCTTCTGAAACAGATAATGTCTCCAATGCTTCACAACTTAAACAATCGCGTAAAATTCCACGTCATAAGTGCTATATCTCAGCTTGGCTCCAGACAACTTCTCACTGAAATAAGCAACTGGTCTTCCATTCTGACTCAATACTCCACCAATCCCAACCTTTGAAGCATCAGTGTGCAACTCAAACAACAACTAAAATTCCGGCAAAACTAGAATTGGTGCTGACGTCAAAAGTGTCTTAACCTTCTCAAAAGCAAACTCTGCTTCCTCTGTCCACATGAACTTCTTTCCCTTCATGCAATCGGTTACAGGTGCCATCACACTGCTAAAACGTGGAATGAATCTTCGATAGAAAGATACCAACCCATGAAAACTCCTCACTTCAGTAATTGTCTTGGATTGTGGCCAACTCCTGACAGCTTCCACTTTGCTTTCATCCACTTGAACACCTTCTTTCGACAGAACATACCCCAAAAATAAAACACTATGCGTCATGAACACGCATTTCTTCCTTGCAGCATAAAATTGTTCCTGTCACAGTATCATCAACACTTCTCTCAGATGATGCAAGTGTTCTTCTAGGCTTCCACTATATATCAATATATCATCAAAATACACCACCATGAACTTCCCAATAAACGGTCTAAAGATCTGATTCATCACTCTCATAAAAGTACTAGGAGCATTTAACTAGCCAAACGGCATAACCAGCCATTCGTATAGACCCTCCCTAGTTTTAAAAGCAGTCTTCCACTCATCACCCGGTCTAATACGAATCTGATGGTATCCACTCTTTAAATCAATTTTTGAGAACACAACAGCTCCACTCAACTGATCAATCAAATCGTCGAACCTCGGCATAGGAAACCTGTATCTCACAGTGATCTTGTTCAGAGCCCGACTGTCCGTACACATCCGCCAAGTCCCATCCTTCTTCGGTACCAATAAGGCCGACACTGCAAAAGGACTCAAGCTCTCCTGAACACGCCCCTGTTCTAACAACTCCTCCACCTGCCTCCTTAGTTCCTCATGCTCCTTAGGACACATTTGGTAATGTGGCCTGCGAGGTAATACTGCTCCTGGCACAATATCAATCTGATGTTGTATATCCCTCAACGGTGGTAAATCTTTGGGCAGCTCTTCAGGAAACACATCCTCGAATTCTTCCAACACTGGTTTGACTTCCTCTGGAACTACAACAGATTCAGTAGCTTCACGTCCAATCAACAAAACACCTCTGGACTTTCCTCTACTTCTCCAACAAACTCCTTCAAAGTCAACAAAGTCTTCAACTCCTCAATCTCTTCTGACTTGCTCTCTCCTTGTTGTTTCTTCTTGGGGACTAAAATGATCTTAACACCTTTAAACATAAGGCTGTAGCTGTTGGTTCGACCATCATGTTGCACTGCTCGGTCATACGGCCATGGTCTTCCAAAAAGCAAGTGACAAACATCCATCTCCACCACATCATACCAGATCTCGTCTTTATACTTCTTCCCAATAGAAAATGGAACATGAACTCGCCTATCCACCTTCACCTCTCCTCCTTTTCTCAACCACGCTAACTTGTAAGGATTTGGATGCTTCTTCGTCTTCAAGTTCAACTTTCTCACAGCTTCGGTAGAAATGATATTGTCACAACTTCCCGCGTCAATCACAAATTTACACACCTTCCCCAGTATAGTGCATGTCGATTGAAAGATATTACTCCTCAACCAACTAGCCTCTTCTTCCTGTTTCGATGTCAAACATGATCTCCTCAACATTAGATTACATCCTTCATCTCCCGATGCGATATCCTGTTCATCCTCTTCAACTGGACTAGAATGACCTTTATCAACGTCCTCATCTTCAATCTCAGCAATCATTGCCCGCTTCTTCGGCTTTAGACATTCATTGCTCTTGTGGCTAAACTCTTGACAATTAAAGCATTCGATACTACTATTAACCTTTGCCTTCGCAACCTCATTCACAACTGGTTTACTGACAGCCTTGGAAACGTTAGCATTGCTACTAGCTCTCTTCACTTGATTATTGGAATTTGTAAACACACCACCTCCTCGTCTTCCCTGCTGCTCCCAAGCCAACGCTTTCTGGTGCGCTTCAACCACAGATCTAGGGTCAAACATATTTACCATGTCCTGGATCTGGATCCTCAACCCCCCAACGAATCTAGCGGTCAACTGTTCTTCCGTCTCCATGATGTCATTTCGAGCAATCAGTTGATAAAACTCATCAGCATAATCATTAACAGTCTTTGTCCCCTGCCTTAGGTTTTGCAAACGTTGGTACATTAGAGATTAATAATTGTAAGGTAAGAAAGCAGCTTTCATTAACTTCTTCATCTTTTTCCATGAAACAATCTTTGACTTCCCCATTCTCTCTCGTGTAAGTTTAGTCTGCTGCCACCACGCCATAGCTCTCCCTCTCAATTTCGTAGTAACCAACTTAACTCTACGATTCTCGGGAACTTCTTTGAAGTCAAAAATTTCCTCAACATTTGAAACCCAATCCAAAAATTCTTCTGCAACCATACCACCCTTGAATTCTGGAATTTCCATTTTCATTCCCGATTCCCATCTACGGTCATCTTCATATTCTCTAGCTCGACTCCACACTTGACCTCGATCTCAGTAATGAACACTTCCTCTATCACCATCAAACTCCTCATCAAAATCTGACGCATATCGTTGTCGATCATGACCACCAACATCTCTACCACCACCATTTCTTCGATCTACATTCCCATGATCATGATAATCCACATCTCTCCGATTTCGTTCATCAACATTCCTTTCATGATCGTCAACATTCCTATGATCATGATCTCCTCTTCTCTCCCGATCCGGCTGTGGTGAAACTATGTTTCCCCCATGACTCGACTCAGGTGAAACCCTTCTTCTACTTTGATTCATTTCAAGCATCATTCTCTCTAATCGACCAATCCCTTCATTCGACTTCTCAGTGAAACTCTCGTTGATTCGTTGCTCCATTTCATCGGCCTCTTCTCTTCCATACAAAGCATTAATATTGCGATGACGTTGAGCTCGTCTCGGTGGCATGATTAAATTTCAAACAAATTCAAAAAAATTCAAACGCGTTTCAAACTTTGACCCAAAATGATATGAATCGAAACTCCCAACTTGTTGCAACTTCACGATGAACACGATGAATACCAAACTTCTCAACAATTGCAAATCTGATCTCTAAACTACAAATTCTCGAAACCCAATTCTCCAAATGATGCAAACTTCTTGCGATCTAGCTCCGATACCAAACTGACGCAGCGTAGGAAGCGAATTCGATGATATAAATCGAATCCGTCTAGGATCTCACACGATTAGCGGTAATAATCGGTGAATCAATGATAAATCGATGAATTTAAGAATACCGAAAGGCCCAAATCCGTTGATCATGAAGATACCGGACTTTAGCAATCTTCGACACGTTGATCGCGCACGATACCGTGAGAGAAGATCTTCAATTCTTCGAATGTTGATCAAGCGCACTTGATTCCGTGAATTGGCTTCAACAATCGTTGATTCGAGCGCACTCGAATACTGAAAGTGGAGATAGGAGATGACACTCAACTACCAATTTAAATGGAGGCACAAAGCACAAACCAAATTTTATTCAAAATTCAACAACCCCTACAAAATGACATAACACGCCTATTTATAGGCTACAACTCAACACTAGGTCGTACATGCGACCTACGACCTAACCAAGGTCGTTCACGACCTAAACATCACGTTTCAGTGACTCAAGTTACAACATAACAACATAAAGCAAATACAATAACACGTTACGCGACTCAACACTTAACTGCATAACAAAAACGCAACATCAAGACGTGACCTAAGAAACATTACAACCTAAAAAATGTCTTCGACGTATTGGCTTGATGAAAACGACTTAGGCTTCAGACAGGCTTCAGCGACCTAGGCTGGAACTGGAAGCGACTTAGGGGCTTTACGAGAGAACTATCGGTGATGAGGATTAGGTCGTGGATGGGTTAGGTTGTGATGAGGGTTAGGTCGCGGATGGGTTAGGTTGTGGAGGTGGGTTAAGTCGCGTAGCGACGTAGGAGGTCCGGTGTTGGAATTAGGTCGCGGTGTTGGTGCTAAGTCGAGTAGCGATGTATGAGGTATGGTGTTGGAATTAGGTCGCGGTGTCGGTGAAGTTATGTCGTGGAGCAACGGTGATGGTCGATCGCGATTTAAGGTATGCTCTGTTGATTCCTTCTTCCTCATGCTCTGCCACGCTGCATCAATATATATATATATATGTATGTATGTATGTATGTATATATATATCAAAATGGGAATTGAATACAATGAACTATACAAATAAGATGGATTAGAATTGGTTTCAAACCAGAATATGGATTGGATATGGTGTTTAGTAATGGGACGTTGTTTTCTAGTAAACATCGATAAAGCAAAATGAAAAGGTTTTAGGGAAGAAAACTTTTAGATAAGTATAACTTGTAAATTGAAGTGGGGTTTAAATTGTGAAGTTTTAATCCTAAGTCTAGGAACATTTGAAATTGTTTCAAAGTGTTAAAGGAAATAATAAATAATATTATTCAGACTATTTTGAATATAGTCTTATTTTAAAATAAGAAGTTGTTCAAAAACTTTAAAAGAATTTGTTTTGAATTAAAACCAGAGGTGGTTTAAATTTTAAAATTTGGCTTGATGGGCCAAGAAGTAAATATGTATATATGTGTGGATATAAATAATATCAAAGATGATTTGAAATAAACTCTAAAGCGATGAGTTTTGATTTTCCCTGAAGTGTGATGTAGAAACCCAAAGCAAAACAAAATTTTGAACTTTTAAGTGATGGAAATTTGAAATTTGAAATGGAGAATTCAAATTTCGAGTAGGATTAATGGATTTAATTGAATTTGACTTAGAAAAAGTTTAATAAGTTTGAATGAACAACCTGATTTGGAAATTTCAAGATGAAAATTGAGTACTATCTTGGAAAGTTAAATGGTTGATTTGAATTGGGAGTTTGTGTGATCTCAAAATGGGTTTGAGATCTAGAAATTGGATATGGATGAATGTTTTAAAATACTTTGGATAATATCATCCTGTTGTTATTAATAATCATTAAAACTATGAATTGGATTTGTTTAAATAAATAAAGAAATGGATTGAGTTAATATATCCATTATTGAGATAAATGAAAATTAAACTTTAATTTCAAATTATGAATATGGAATCACTTTGAACTTAAGATATGAATGTTAAGAATTGAAATTGTAAATTAAAAATTGATTAAGAGTAGGTTTCAAAGTTGGAAGATAAAATTGGGTAATAAATTGAATTTTAAAGATAAAATTGTTTTGAACTCTTATTTGAACTTTGAAGTAAGTTAAGTAAAGATAATTTGAAATGGAATTTTGAAATTTGAACTCAGAATTAAATTGTTTAAAGATTTTGATTGTTGATTTAAAAATAAAGGTTAATTTGATTTAAGGGGTTAAATCAACAATTAAAATTTAACTCAAATTTATATAATTCGAGATGGTTTAAAATTGAGATTTAAATTGCATTAGTTCAAATTGAATTTAGTTTGAATGACTTAGAATTGAAGATTGATAAGTATATAATTAAAATGGAAAATTTGAATTGGATTAATTTGAAATGAAATTGAAGTTGTATGAGTTCAAATTCAAATGGGAATTGGGATTAATTCAAACAAAAATTGAAATGATTTGAAATTGAAGTGGGTTCAAATTGAAATTAGTCCAAATTGATTTGATAATTTTGATTTTAATTAGAGTTGAATAGATTTAAAATCAAATGGAATTTGATTTAAATTTGGAAAGAAATTGAGGTTAATTCAACTTGAATTGGGGTTAAATGTACATACAGATTTTTATAGTGGTTCGACAATCTTGGCCTACGTCCACCTCATATTTCTATTGATCTTTCACTTGATTATGATTAAAAGAATTTTTGGATCAGTTGGGATCCATTATACAAAAGTGAATAATAAAAATGGCAGCGCCTCAATAGAGAAAGTCGGGTCCCTTTTCTATCACCATGCCTGTTGTATTTATAAGAGAAGACGTGCACGGATTGAAACAAAATTATGGCAGAAGGTTCAGGAGATCAAGACGAGGCGACCCATAAATATGTAGACCCGTTGGGGCCCACAAGCTATAATTAATGCATTATAGTGTCTTGTAGCTAAAAATAATGCATTATAGTTCTACATATGCATTGTAGTTCATTGTTTTTTGTCTCGTAGCTATAACTAATGCATTATAGTTCTACACTTGCACTATAGTCTATACAGTTTACACATGCATTCCATTTTAATATATCATTTTTTTATCCTTTAGTGTGTGCATTCCATTTTAGCATGTATTTGTAGTTATGTAGCATGTGCACTTGCATAATGAACTAACTTTAATTTTTGTCCTCTAGTATGTGCTCTTGCTTCATGGCCTGTACTTTGTAGGTTCACAGCTAGTTCACTTGCATTATTTCACAACTATTCATATGCTATCATGTATGCACTCCTGCACCTATATATACATGCAATCTGAGTTAACTCCAACACACCATTGCAGAAATCTAAAACAACCTAATAACTCAAAATACATACTCCTTGAAAATCATGGATCCCAACATGTACTATCGATACTACCAAGAAATGAACCAAAGTTATGACATTGAACAAGAAATGGATGATGAGATGACAGAGTTACAAAACCAGCAAGTAGAAGTTGGATATTCTTACTTTTTTGATGAAGGATCTACGAGCAATTATCATGGTAGTATACCTGAAAGAATTGACCAAAGATATAAGAGTGACTATAAGAATGGACATGAAAGGCTGATGAGGGACTACTTTATTGACAATCCAACCTACGATATTATTTTGTTCCGCCGTCGATTTCGAATGGGCCCAGATGTATTCTCTAAAATTTATCTTAAACTCCATGAATAAAACTTATATTTCACTTCTAGGATAAATGGAGCACTTGAATCTGGACATTCTCCCCATATAAAAATCTCGTCTACTTCACGTATATTAAGCTACGGAACCGTTGGTGATCATATGGATGAATATTTTAGAATCGCAGCATCAACAGTAATAGAGTGCACGAAGGAATTTTGTAAAACAATTATTGAACATTTCTACCAGGAATACCTACGAATGTTGGGACCAAATGATGTAAGCAGGATTCTAGTTAGGAAAAAGTTTTCCATGTATGCTTGGAAGTTTGGATTGCATGCATTGGGGATGGAAAAACTGTCCAACGGGTTGGAAAGGAACGTTCACAGGACACAAAAAGGTGCCGATAATGATCCTTGAAACGGTTGCCACCAATGATTTATGGGTTTGGCATGCTTTCTTTGGTGTACCAGGTTCATTAAACGATATAAATGTTTTAAAACAGTAACACCTATTTTCTCGATTGTCTAACGGGATTTCAACGGACGTTACATATAAAGTTGATAATGTCATTCATACTGAGTATTACCTGGTCGATGGAATTTACCCAAAGTGGAGAACTCTAATGCAAGGATTTAGAGTACCAACAAATGACAAAGAGAGCTATTTCACTGAAAAGGTGGCAAACCATAAAAAGGACATCGAACGAATGTTTGGTGTCCTGCAAGCATGGTTTCAGATATTACGAAATCCTGCTCGATTTCATGACGCAAGAGTTCTATCTGAAATTACGTATTCTTGTATAATAATTTCATAATATGATTGTAGATCTCGAATTAGATGGGTATAAAATCAAAAAACTAATTACCCTGATTTATTTAAGGGTTCTAATAAAAAACTCGATAGAAACGTAAACTCAATGGAGGAATATATTGCTATGGTACAACATATTGAAGATCAACCTGCACACTTCTAAGTGCATGACCAGTTAGTGGACCATTAGTGGGCATAAAAAGGAAGGAATAGTAGGATTCCTTAAGCATGGACTATACCAGGTTTTTCTACAATATTACTAGTTTGTTTTGCATTTGCTACTTCGTTTACTGCATTATGTTGTTAAGGTTTTATGTTTGCTACTTTGTTTGCTGTATTATGTTTTAAGATTTGTATATAGATCATTATGTAACATTATTATGGAACTTATTTAATAAAATGATGCCCGACCTTAATTTAAAACACATAACGCTGCAATACAATTATATCAAGTACAAAAATAGTATGCACATAAACCAAAAGATATTTAGACGTACTACAGAAATTCAACACAAGGGCACAACAACTATTACAATGCAACCAGACATCTAAAATTCATCCCTATACGAGCCACTTTAGCTTCTTCTCCTACCGTCTCTAACTTTCTTATACGTTTCCAACTGCTTGGTTACTAGTTCCTGCTGTAAAGGAGAAATCTTACTGAAATTGCAAGTCATAAGTTTGATGTAATTCTTCTCTCGCATCAAAGCTTTCTTCTCCTCATGGGCTCGTCTCTTGAACTCTCGATCGTCCATGATAGCCTTCTGAAATTCAGCTTCGTTGTGGGTTCTTTGAGCTGAAAAGTTAGCTTTGTGCTCACTTGTTTCTCCAGCAGAAGTCTCTAAAGTTCCTACCAATCTGGAGAATTTCGCACTGCGCTAATTGACTTGTTTCCACCAAGAGCTCATCCATCACTGCTTTCATATAGTGGACATCTTTCTTGCTAACTTGGTTCGCTACCCAGACTTGAATCAGAATAGTTCATTTTTATGGCTTTGTTTTGTTGCTCGAACATGAAGTTGTTCGGATTCATCCATTTCGATAAACTAGACTTAAGATCAAAGCACTTTAGAAATTTGAATGGTTGTCCGTACTGTAGCTAATATGCCTTACGCGATTCTTCAATCTGTAAGACAAATTCAAAAGTGTATGGATATACAAAACTACTCAAACACATTACAGTATCAAAGAAATTTAAAACAATATTGTACTTACAATATCATCGGGAGCAGCACCACTTTGCTGCCTATTATGCAACATAGTAAGTATTTCCAAATAGTTTTGGCATGTGGCGTTTACAACCCGATAACCTCCTCTTAGTGATCCCCATGTTCTGTTCATCAGTTCCAAGGAGTTCTAAAACTCTGAACTCTTTTCAAAAATAGTTTTGGCATCTTGCGAGATGTGTATCCATGATTTAGCAAGTGAAACATAATGCTCAGAAGTAAATTTACATTGCTTTTTTCTACCGTCAACTGTTGTTCCTTTCTCTTTGACATTTTCGTCCTCAATATCTTCTATACCAGGTTCTATCTCCATTGCAAATACATCTCTGCGTCGTCTATCGAAATTGCCACTTAAGGATTTCTACTTCTTCTTGTTATATCCAGGCTAGTGGCACAACAAACTCTGCAGCTACTTCCTCATTACATTCTTCGTTATTTATTGCATCCGTCTCTTGGTTTTCGTCTTCCTCCTCCTCCACCTCCGAACTGTGGACAGTTTCTTCGTTGATTGAAGCACTGCGTGCATAAGAAAATTGTCTTTCTAGATTCTGCATTGCTTCACGGTCACGAATCACTGACTGTTTCATATTAAGATGTTGATATTGCATCTGATCGTTCTGCATCATCAGAGACATGTACGACGAATGATCGTCGTATGTGCCAAATGGAGGACGTTGTTGGTAATATTGCCACGGGACAACAGAATGCATGGAAGGGAAGTTAGGAGCGAGCGGTTGGTAAGGCAGGCTATAGGAAAAGCTTGAATATGGCGAATATTTGTACTCATGTGAATGATGAAGTGTTTACAGTTGGTATGGTGGGCGTTGGTTGAAAAATCTGGTGAAATGCAGATTGGACGTGGTTTTCTTGGCCACACCTTTCATACCGATTCGTTTGGATGATGGAAACGTTATAAGAAGTAGAAGATGAAGAATTAAATGACAAGATTGTGCGTAAGGAGAAGATGGTGGAATGGAGGAAGATATAGGGTGGTTTTTGAAAGTTGGAATGGAATGTCGAAAGGAGCCATTGTGGTGCAACGGCTATAATATTATAATGACAAAGATTTTGCCGTTATATGTTTATAACGGCAAAGTCACAACAATAAAATGTGTTAGGTTCAATCCCGCAACATCCCAACAAAAGAAATTCAAAAAATAGAAAAAAAATTGTGCAAACTTTATTTGAAGTAGAAAGCATAATAAGGTGGCATGGGAAACAGTATGGAAATAAAAAAATCAGACGAATTAGGGCTGAGGAACATAATGATTTAAGAGAAGTTTGCAATCTCAAACTATTTTGAAATTTTTTAGAAGGGAAAACTTTATGGGAAAAAATGGATGAAGGAAAAAAGTATCTCAAAAACAAAATTTCTTGGACTACAATCATTAAGAGTCATCATTTTTTTACATGGAAAAATATACTCAATTGTAGAGAAACAATCATTAAACTACTGAAAAGAAAATTCAAGGATGGTAAGCCAACTAGTTTATGGTTTGATCCATGGATCCATGGAAAAACTTTAGTCGGTTTGTTGGGATGGCAAAATATCTACATGTTTAGTGGAGTTAACTAAAAAGTTGAGGACATTATTCAAAATCATCGATGGAATGCATACAATCATCCAGCAACTTCGATTTCTATGCAGCAATTAGGATAATATCAATAGTCCCAAATATGCAAAAGGACACTTGGCATTGGAAGCACTTTTCAAAATGCAGTTTTTCGTTTAAAAACATGGGAGTATATAAAAGGAAATGAAACAGAGGTGGAATAAATCAAATTGCTCAGAAATGTCCCATCGTGCATAGTTTGCTCTTTTAAATAGACTTCCAACTAGAGACAGATGTTTGAAATGGAATAAAAAAGGAGAAATCATATGTCTCCTTTATAAAACTTATTCGGAAAATATTGGGCATTTGGTTTTTTTTACTGTGAATACTCAAGGCATATTTATTTCATAGCCAAATTAAAAATGAAATTCAATATACATTAAATTGTGCAAAACATAAGAAAAACATTCATTACATCCAAGAGAACAACAATGAAAAATCAAAAGAGTTCAAGAAAGCATGTATATATCTAACAGCATTAATCTTTCATATTTGGATATAGAGAAATTTGAGATTGCATACAACTAAGGAAAGCAATTGAATCAGAAAGCCAGATACTTCTCCAAAAAAACAAAAAATCAATCCAAACTTTCAGACAATTTCAAACCAGCTTACAAAGCGGGAAAGTCGATTCAGACGTTTCTTGTGGCAAACTATTTCATCACACTGATAATCACTTGAGGAAAGAGATAGGTTGGAGTAGAGCCAATCTCATGAGAAAGTCTACCAGAGGCGGTCGGTTCTATGCTCAAACCAGAAATGATTCCTACAAGGGAAGTAAACAAAATATTAATAATTATAATTTGAACTAAAAATCAATTAAAAATGCTAATCAACCCTTTTTCTTTCTTGATTTGAGAAGGAACTACCGCTCGCACAGGTACATGCATGAGGAGATTTGATCTCTACAACAAGAAAGAATTTTGCAACTGGACGTTAATAATCAAAAATTGAGTGATAGGTTTTATTGAAGCAAGCTCAATAATTGTATCTATCAATTATCTGTTTGGGACAAAAATGAAAGCCGCAAGCTTCGAGGTCAAGAGAAGTTAACCACAATCAAACAAAAATTACAAAACTAAGACCTCAGAGGAAGCTCTTCAGATCAAAGTAGAAAGCTTCGAGATCAAGAGAAGCTAACTACAATCGAGTACGAACTATTTGACAACTTCAGAGGAAACTCATCCAATCTACAAATTGGATAAGCTTAAAACATTAAGGAGAGGATCTGGAAACCTCCATGAAGCTAGATTTAAACTTGTAAATTGGAAAATCAAATGAATGGCTCCCGATTTGTTTTAACCCTAATTTTGTTAGGGTTAGGTTTTCTCTTGCATTATTGAGAAAAGAGGGTAAAGTGTAAGTGGGTAGGGTTTAAGATGTAATATGTTGGTATAGTTGCAAGCGTTCGAGCAATATGAACTCATACTGGTTTGGCCCTTGGGCCTGTTTTATCATTTATAAAATAAAAAATAGCAACTTTAAAACAATTTATAGTTTCCTTGAATCCATCCTCTTCAAATTTCCTGACCCATATATGCTAAAACTGATCCATATACGCCTTTAAAACCCTCTACTGTCAGCAAGTTTTCTTCCACTTGCATAGACCACTGTTTTGTTGCCATTAAAACCGATCTTCCATTGCATCTTAGATTGAAGTGACAAAAGATACGCAGCCATAAATATAATAAGTTATGTAATAATAGGACAGGAATAAATGACCTAATCCAGAGCAATAACAATCTAACAAAGAATAGTCAAATAAAAAGAACATTAAAACCTTTTCATCTATGTATTATTACATTTACTTGTCGTAATTACAATTCTATAGTATCTGAAAACATTTGCTATACATATTTGCTCTATATTACACAAGAAAAAGAAAAGGAAACAGAGGGAAAACAGAAGTCTTTTTCTCTACCAGCAGTACATCCATTAAAGTTTATACATGGTCAATTAAAACAGCAAAAAAGCCATGGTTGAAAACTTCATAACAAGCAGCACTTCATATTAACATATTCGACATCAAATTGAACTTGATTAATATCTCATGGAGTGAAGACCTGCAAGGTAAATGCTCCATAAGTCTCCGTAGCCATATTCACTGCTAATAGAAGTTGCATAAAATTCTTCAACTCTGGACACTAGAATCACCAGCCGCCTTAATGGTGCAAGAACAAATGTGAACGGTATGACCCATAAACCCAATTCTAGTAACAACATCTTCAGTAATTTGTCTGAACTCCCCTCTTTCTTTTTTTCTGCTTCTTCCACGGAGTCTCTTTTGATATGTATAGCATTAGTGGTAGATATTTTGTTTCCCAACTGTTATTCGACATAATTAATTTATGTAGGTCCTACACCAACTACAATATATGCATATGCATAAAATACTTTTTTTTTTTCCTGCTAGGTTAGTATGTATATATTTAATTAAAGCAAGCACTAGACTTCTGATTATTCATTCAAACTGCTTGTTTTACAATTATCACGCGTGGTCAATGAAAACAATAATTAATGATGTCATTATGTTCAGGTCGGCATAGAGAGTGTAGCCCACCAAATTTGGGGTTTGGATGTCACTGTTGTGTATTTTGGCCACAGATCAAAGATGCTTCATATTACTTTGGAAGCGAATGAGAATGAAATAATGGAAGAAAAAAAGAAATATAGTAGAGAAATTAATAGAAAATAAATGAATCAAAAAAAAAAAAAAAATCATAGGTATATAACACCAGAATTATAATGGTTTAACCCTATTTTTGAAGATCAAACCATTGATGGAACCGTGTTGGGCATGATCGATTCTTGTGGTTCAACGGTCAGACCATCAGAAATGCATTGATTGTTATTGCTGATTTTTCCTATTTAAACGTGAATGTATTTCACGTTAGAATTTAACTATTTATAATTAACCTACACAAAAAATATTTTTGAATATTTAATAACAAAAATTTATAAAAGTTGTATTTTTATAACATATTCTTTAGCACAAAAGCGTAAATTTCGTAATCTTTTAGGATAAAAGAAGACCGTTTCAATCAATGGTTCTTAAAATTTATGCTAATAGAGTCTTACATCTTTGAAAGTGGATAAGATAATTCAATAGCTCGGTTTAGCAACTACGATTAAGGATTTTTTGTTAAATTGGTTATGTGAGAAAATGGAGATCGAATTGATACTAAGATAAAGATTTTTCTGTTCAAACTTGGAGAGTCCAGCAGTTTAAAGAAGTCGGTCTGGGTTTTTTCTCTTTTTTTATTTTTTTTTCTTTTATTTATTATTATTATTATTTATTTATTTTGGTGTTTTGAGCTTAGACTGTTGGCTTATGCTAGCGCAGGTTTATTTTATTTCCGGAATCACGGTTGTCTAAGGTTCAAGATCAACCGTGAGTATACAATGGTTGTTTTGGATCTTTAAAACAATGGGTTAAGCATGAACTGCCTACCTGCACTTTCTTGCTTTTATTTATATCATTATGGAAATAGCAGAATATATAATGCAGAGCAATAACAAAGATGTTGTGTATTTGAGTGTATAGCGAATTTGTTCTGTTTCACAGTCATCTCTACTGTTGTTCTTCCATCGTGTATTTATGGCTAGGATACGAGCTTTTACTCTTTGAATTACTGCTTTAATTTACGGTCGGTAGATTCCTGATAATCAATCCTTTTTTCGAGCACTTCGCTCTTACATCGAGCCCTCTTTTTCCTTAGACCGTAGCCGACTTCTTCCTTCAACCAGAGTCAACTCTGGGATTTCCGACGTGCGACCCAGAGCGCTCTTTTCTGAGTGATGGTTAGCTTGAGCGCTAGCTAGGTTATAGAGCGCTACCCTGAAGCATGCTTCTGGGTTAGCTCGAGCGCTATAGTAGCAATTTTTTTTTTACTACTAACAATATTCATGTAAGTTTAAAATCAATTGTCAAATACACAAAAACTAGGCATCCAGTACAAGCAACAAGGATATAATGTATATCATGCACTTATGTTACATCATAGAACCTTGTAGCTATCTTTGGTTACTTGTGCTCGAAGAATAAACAGGCGATCAAGAGTTGAGGCAACAAGCGGCCAAAAATTTAAGAAGCATCATAAAGCTGATAGCAAAGAGGAAGGCCCAAGCAAGTAAAGATCCTCTTCACAGGTCCACATGAGAATATAACATCGCTAGTACAACAAAGAACAACATGACAACTAGACATTTACACATCACAGTAAACATAACATTCTCCTCATAACTAGCCTTCCTTGCAACTAATTTATGGTCACTTAAGAATTACTGAAATCCTTTCTCTTTGTATTCCCCGATTCGTTATCTATATAAAAAACAATGTATATTGTGAAATAATATAACTGATCATCTAGATTTGGGTTTAAAAGACTTCATCAATGTTTCTCTCAAACCATATATTTTGAAGTGATAAAATCTACCCAACTATAGATACTTACGCAACTATTTAAACATGAAAGGTTTGCCCATGAGAAAAAAAGAGGGGGAAAAAAAATCTACCAAAAGGTTCGGTATACATTTTTGTCCTATATCACACAGGAAATAGAAAATGAGAGAAGACAGCCATAAGTCTTCTTGGTTATCTGCATCACATTCATATAAGTTTCTGTAGCAATTCAAGTATCAAGAAATTCAATAGAGAAAACTTGACAACAAGCAGTGATTCATATGGTACAATGATAGTCGACGTCAAATTGAACCTTGGTTAATTCATGGAGTCGATACTTGCAAAGTTGCTCCATAAGTCTCCATAGATATCTTCACTGCCAACAACAGTTGCATAAATTTCTTGAACTTTTGATACCAGTATCACCAACCGCCTTAATGGTGCAAGAAGGAACGTGAAAGGTATGACCAACATTCCCAGTTCTAATAACATCTTCAGTTTATTTGATCTCTATTTTTCTTTCTTCTTCTTCCACGGATTGTGTATATATATATATATATATATATATATATATATATATATATATATATATATATATATATATATATATATATATATATATATATATATATGCTTGTTATGGTCACAATCATCGGTACAATGTGGTCGGCTTAAATATGTAGTTGTGCTTTGTTTAATTTGGACAAAAATAATTCTTTTTTTGGGGTTCACGTTGTATTTTCTTCTACCACCTGTTGTTGGAATCTATCATTGTATTTAAGCCTTTACCTTTAAGCAATCCCAGGTTTTGAGTATTTTGACAGTAAGTGACAAACAAACTAGATATTTCAAATATATCTTCTTCTTCTTTTTGTTTTTTAGTTGGTTATTATGCATAATTCGATGGATCAAACCGAAGACGGCTAGTTATTCAAACAAGTTGTTTTGCAGTCATTGCATGTGGTTACTGCAAAAATAGCACCAAAAGTAAAGGGAATGATGGAAACAGTAAATTAAAGCATGGATTTTACAATTGTAAAAGCATGATGTTTAGGATCAACACCAAAAAAAATAATCATACTCAATACTAGCCTATGATAACAATAATGATAATATCAACGGTAGTATTAAAAGCAGGTCAAATTCTCTGTTCTTAAGTTATCTTCCCGCATATGCTCACTTTCTTTCAACCACTGGTCAATAAATTATACGCCTTCCATGTGATACTGTGGGTCCATTAAATAATAAAGGGATTTTCATTCAAACAGCTTCTTTGCGCAAGGTAACAAGTTTTAAGAACAGCACTTCCAAAATTTTATTTTATTTTCCTGTAAATTGTGCTTAAAACTAATTATTAAGAAGTGGTGTCCTTAAAACTTCTTACATTGAAATGAGAAGCCGTTAAACCTAATTTCCACATAATAAAATTATCTTGATGATTGGATGAGATTAAAATGTACATATGAGATGGGATTTGATGACATATGATTTGGTCTCGTAACAATAGTAGTGGTGAAAGAGAAACATATTGAAAATGCTTTTATTTGATATGACAAGAAAGAAATTGCTTGTATTCGTTAACTGAAATGTACATGTACAGATGCTTTATATAATGCTTAGTGTTGGGGTATAAATACAAAAATACCACTGAAACCCCACTAGTATTTGTATATAAGCTTGTGGCCAGTATATTTGGTCAAATTCTCTTAAATTCCCCTACAAATACAGCTACAGTTTCTTCATTTTTTCCTCAAATATTTTCCAACATCAATCGATCTTCAGATCTAAGAAAATTTCTGATAAAAGTTGCAACTTTGAAGTGGCATATGAGATTTAAAACATTTCTGAGGATCAAATTGAGCAGATTTCTCACATATGCTTCCAAATCTTAAAAAAAAATCGTCAGATCCAAGGATTCTCAGGCAAAATTACGTGCTTGCATGTAATTTTGCTTGAGTATCTGAGTTTAGACAAGTCTATGATGACTGATTAGTAGTGTTCTACCTTTCCAGCTTTCTGGAGCTTCTTCGATTTTCAACTCAGATCTTAGCCTTGCAAAATTTCTCTTTGAGAGGAGTTTTGTAAGGACATCTGCCTTCTGGTATGTAGCGGGAAAATGAGTTATATCCAGCTTTCCCTTGATGACTTGCTCGCGAACAAAATAGAGGTCAATTTTTATGTGTTTGGTTCGTGAGTGAAGAATGAGATTATCAGATAAACACACAGCACTCAGATTGTCACACCGATTATGGGCTTTCCAGTATTGGGAATTCCTATCTCTTGAATGAGAGATTCTAGCCACATTCTCTCAACGGTTGCAATAGCCACGTTGTGGTATTCTGCTTCCTTTCTTGAGTGAGAGACAGTTGGTTGCTTTTTGGAGCACCATGATAGAAGGTTATCACCTAAATAAATGCAGTAGCCAGTTGTGGATCTTCGATCATCAAAATCTGATGCTCAGTCTGCATTTGTGTATCCTTGAATATTTAGTGATTTTCTTACTTTTAACCATATTCCATGATTCATTGTGCCTTTTAGATATCTCAGGATCCTCTTCACTACTTTCCAATGGTGATCTGTAGGTTCCTGCATAAATTGACAGACTTTATTCACACTGAATGAAATGTCTGGTCTAGCTATTGTGACATATTGTAAGGCACTTACCATGCTTCCGTACTGTTTTATGTTTTCTATAGGCTCGCTTTTATGTTTAGATAAGTGTAGATTACTTACCATTGGTGTTGGCATAGGCTTAGCATTATTAATTTTTGCTCTATCAAGGATCTCAGAAACATGCTTACTTTGAGATAATATTTGTTCATTGTTTGACTTTTTGCGAACTTCAATTCCTAGAAAATAATTCAGATCACCCAGATCCTTCATAGAAAAGATTTTGTGTAAATGAAAAGTTACATTTCTGATTTCATCACTATTATTCCAGTAATCATGAGATCATCTATATATACAACAATATAGATAGTGCTAATATCATTTATTTTGATATTAAATGAGTTGTCAGACCTGGTTGGCTTGTATCCTAGGCTGATTAAGATATTTTTCAGTTTTTCATACCACACCCTTGGAGCCTATTTCAGTCCATAAATATAGATAGCTTTAAATAGTATGCATACCATTTTCTTGTCACTATCTTTAACATATCCTGGTGGTTGTTGCATGTATACTATTTTCTTGTCTCTGTCTCTAACATATCCTGGTGGTTGTTGCATGTATACTTCTTGATGTAGTTCACCATGTAGGAAAACATTGTTAACATCGACTTGCTTGATGTCTCACCCATTGTGTAGTGCAACAGTAAGGATTACTTTGATTGTAGTTGCTTTCACTACTGGGGAAAATATCTCACCAAAGTCAAATCCATATTTTTATGAGTACCCTTTAGCTACCAGTCTTGTCTTATACTTTGCTATTTTTCCTTCTGTCATCATTTTTAGTTTGTATGTCCACATGCATCCAATGATATTCTTGTCTTTTGTGGTGGTAAAAGCTCCATATTTTATTTTTTATTAGGGCATTGTATTCATTATCCATAGTAGATTTCCAAGTAATTTCTTCTTCATAGTTGATTGTTTCATCATGCTTTAGAATTATAGAGTAGACTTTAGGTTAGAATATTCCATGTTTTCACCTTGTTATCATATGATGACCTTCTCTTACAGGTTATGGTGATTTACTAGTGGTAGATTCACTAACTTGATGTGAACTTGTGGAAGATTTGTTGGAATTTAATGACTCATTATCTTGATCATGACTATCTAGGTTCTCAGATGCACCAAGATCAGGTTGATCATCTGATATGGTATGACGATGTTCGGTGTTTATAAGACGATCAGTCTAAGTCTTTCTTACATACTCACTTGAGTAGGTTGGAACAGGATGCCTAAATG
Source organism: Allium cepa (assembly GCA_030765085.1). Classification (NCBI taxonomy): domain Eukaryota; kingdom Viridiplantae; phylum Streptophyta; class Magnoliopsida; order Asparagales; family Amaryllidaceae; genus Allium; species Allium cepa. The sequence goes on from CM060940.1 coordinate 861,918,899, forward strand.
ATCTAGCATCATAAATTTGTGAGTAGTTTTCATTTCACTCTTTGAAAAGGGAGAGACATGCTCATTGAAAGCAACATGTCTTGAGGTAATTATCTTGCCATTATTGGTGAGACACTTGTATCCTTTTTTACTATAGGCATATCTAATAAAAGTACATGGTATAGAGAAGTTGATTCTTCTTCTCTTCCAAATTCTCTTCCTTTAGTCCAACCTATTGTGATTTCTGATGATGGGAAACAACACAATCCTTTATCTTCTGATAATTCTTCATTATCTTCTCCCTCTATTACAAATGATACTTCTTCTCCTACAAACTCTTCTTCTCCTGTTACAAATGATACTTCTCCTCCTCACACTACAAATATTCCATCTCACATATCTTCTAATAATTCTCCTATAAATATTCCTTCTTCTTCTATTCCCTTACCTGATCCAGTTCATGTTCCTCTAAGAAAGTCTAATAGGGACACTTCTCTTCCCAATAAATTCAAAGATTTTGTTGTTACTCTTCTTATTAAACACCCTTATACATCTAAAACTTCACCTGAATCTTCAGAATCTACTGCTTTCATTGTGTATATTGAAAGTAGTTTGTCTCATCTTGATAAAGAATCCTTAGTTAATCTAGCCAAAATTTTATCCACTCATGAACCAAACTCATACAACCAAGCAAAAGATGACTTGAAATGGATTGAAGCAATGGATAAAGAGATTGCTGCTTTGGAAGAAAATCAAACTTGGGAGATGACTGTGTTACCACCTGGTAAACAAGCAATTGCTTATAAATGGGTTTACAAAATCAAATTTAAACCGAATGGAACCATTGAGAGATGTAAAGCTAGGTTAGTTTCTCGAGGTGACAAATAAATAAAAGGCAAGGATTTCAAACACACATTCAGTCCAGTTGTCAAGATTACAACTGTAAGAACTGTAATTGCTCTTGCTGCTGCACAGAGCTGGGAACTGCACTAATGTGATATTAACAATGCTTTCCTTCATGGATACATTGATGAAGAGGTTTACATGTTACCACGTCCCGGATATAATGCAAAACCAGGTATGGTTTGTAAACTTAAAAGGTCTTTGTATGGGTTAAGACAAGCTTCCGGGCAATGGAATTACGAACTTTGCAAGCTGCTTCTTCAATTGGGTTTTATGCAGTCTAAACAAGATTATTCTATGTTCACAAAGCAACATGGAGATGATTTTCACTGTTGTTATAGCATATGTGGATGATTTGTTGATCACGGAATTAAATGTGCAGCTGATTTGTGAAATCAAACAAGTTTTACACAAAGCTTTTACAATCAAAGATTTGGATCAGCTTAAATATTTCCTTGGTATTGAGGTATCCAGATCAAAGGATGGGATTTTACTAAACCAAAAAAAGTATATTTTGGACTTGTTAATGTTAAATTTTGGCGACACTATATGAGGATTTGTAGAGGTCGGAAGTAGCTTCGTAACGGAGGAAACGGTTCGCAAATCGGAGTCCGGAGGTGGAAGTTAGAAGAGAAAAGGTGAAGTGGGCTGTATGGGGACAGCAACTAATTTCAGACGTCTGAAATTTTTCTGGAGTGGTTACAGAGACTCAAGTCAGACGTCTGACCAAGTGGGTCAGACGTCTGATCTGGAGCGAAGTCGCTCCAGAGACTTAAGTCAGACGTCTGACCCTTAGGCCAGACGTCTGGAATGATTTTTTCCAGTTTTTCATCTCGCGGACTTGGGTGAAAATTTGTGATATCCGCAGGGGAAATTTTGGAATTTTGTCTTGGTTTCAATTCTCCTATATAAGCTAGCCTCAGGTATCAGATCCGGGGTAAGAGAGAAGCGTGGGCAAGCAACAATAAGAGATCAGCCTCCACCAAATTAGGGTTTATCAAAATCTAATTTTCTTCAATTCTCTTCTCCACAAAATCAATTTCTATTTTGATTATTGATCATTATAATCAATCTCTTGTACTCTTCTCATCAATAATAATAAAAGCTCTCTCTTAAAGTGGATGTGCACTAACACAACGTTAGTGGAACCACTATAAATCTCTGTGTGATTTATTTTCATTATTGCCTTGATCTTTGATTTGCTTGTCTGGGATTTTGATTGATAGTGATTGGATTTGAGTTATCGATTGGTTGTTTTTACACTACTTATCACGATCCCGTCTTCCGCTGCGCTCGTGGGGTTTCGATTGGAGTCGGAATCCCGCACCAACATTTGGTATCGGAGCTTCAGGTTTTGGTAGGTGGTTGTAAAGATGCCTGAATCAAGTAATAACTCAAGTAGTTCCTCAATGGGTACTCCAAGTGGTGTAGCTCCTTATGTACGTGGTTCGTACGTAGCTTCAGGATCACAATTGGTAATAGACAAGTGGAATGGCGATAATGATTTTGAAAAATGGCAATGGAAGATGAAAGCGGTTCTTAGAAGGAATCGGGTGCATTGTGTGGTGTTTGACACACATTTATTGCCAGCGGACATCTCGGATGTTGAGAGAGAGGAGATGGAGGAGTGGGCATTCACTACACTTCAACTTGCTATGCGAGAGAATGTTATCTCTGAAATTAGTGGTGAGACAACCGCTAAGGGTATTTGGGACAAGTTGGAGGAATTGTATATGAAGAAGTCACTGACGAATCGTTTGATCTTATTGCGAACGTTCTTCACCTATAAGATGAAGGAAGGTACTTCGCTGAAGGCGCACTTAAACATTTTTGATGATTTGCTAATGAAGATGAAGGCGGTAGATTTGAAGATTGAGGAAGAGCAAAAGGCGATGATATTGTTGTGTTCATTGCCAGACCTCTATACAAGTTTCTCAAACAGTTTGATCTATAGCCGAGATACATTGACTCTTGATGATGTCAAGACGGGTCTTCTTAGCGAGAAGTTACGGGATCAAATGAAGGAGTTACGTGATGGAAGTAGTGGTGCTAGTAATGGTCATGGCTTGTTTGTGGAGAAGGAGAGACATGTGAAGAAGGAGAACCGGGGGCGTTCTAAATCAAGGAACCCCGGTTGGAGAGGAAAGTCGAAGGAAAGAAAAGGCAAGTGCTATATTTGTAGGAAGCCCGGTCATTGGAAGAATGAGTGTCCGGACAAGAAGAAGGCAAAGAAGGAAGTAGCATCTTCATCCGTAGCGGTAGAGAATGCAGTCGGTGAGGAAGAGGTAGATGTTTTATCGGTAGTAGCATCAGATGTTTCGGATAGCAAATGGGTGCTCGATTCGGGGGCGTCTTATCATATGACGCCAAATAGGAATTGTTTTTCTTCTTACATCGACAAAGAAGGAAATTCAATTGTTATGGGAAATGGTGCTATTTGTAAGTCGAAAGGCATTGGTTCCGTGCAAATTAGGATGTTTGACGGAGTGGTTCGTACTCTCACTAATGTGCGCTATGTTCCGGGACTTAGGAAGTCTCTTATCTCTTTAGGACAGCTGGATTCTTTAGGTTGTAAGATCACTATTGAAAGTGATAGATTGCGGGTTTCGAAGGGGGCACTTGTGGTGATGAAGGTTGCAAGAACTCATGGTATTTATTTGCTTCAAGGAGTGACTGTGGAAGGTGAAACTTGTATGCGAGTTGATAGTTCTCGTGGCTTGGATGCGACTAGGCTGTGGCATTTGAGATTAGGTCATGTCTCGGAGAGAAGTTTAGATGTTTTTCGAAAGAGAGAGATGATCGATGGAGAAAGTTTCAACAAGTTAGAGTTTTGCGAAAATTGTGTCATGGGGAAGCAAACTAAAGTCTCGTTCGGTGAAGGAAAACATGATTCGAGAAGGGTTCTTGAGTATGTTCACACGGATGTTTGGGGACCGGCATCTGTAGCTTCTTTTGGTGGAGCTCGCTATTATATTTCCTTTATAGATGACTTTTCTCGGAAAGTTTGGGTGTATGTAATGAAGGCCAAATCGGAGGCATTTGCAAAGTTCAAAGCGTGGAAGGCTCTTGTTGAGAATGAGAGTGGTAAGTCTTTGAAGGTTCTAAGGTCTGACAATGGCGGAGAGTATGTTTCCGGAGAATTTTTTGAGTATTGCAAGCATCATGGTATTCGGAGGCATTTTACTACACCTGGAGATCCGCAGTCGAATGGTGTTGCGGAGAGAATGAATCGTACTCTACTTGAGAAAGCTCGATGCTTGAGATTGACATCGGGTTTGGCAAAGGGATTTTGGGCTGAAGCTTTGTCAACCGCAGTGCATATTATTAATCGAATTCCGTGCTCAGCTATTAGTAACAAAATTCTAGAGGAAGTGTGGAAGGGAAAGAGCATTGACTTGAGTTATCTTCGTGTGTTTGGCAGTCCGGTTTATGTGCATGATCCGGGAAATGATAAGCTTGAACCTAGAGCTTTCAAGGGGATTTTTCTTAGCTATACGGATGGTGTAAAAGGCTATCGGATTTGGAAACCGAAAACGAAGAAGGTACTGAATTCTCGTCATGTTACTTTTGATGAGTCGGCAATGTTCAAGGAGAATGTGAGCTCATCGGATGTTCCGGATTTGGTTCATGGTGAATCAAAGGAGAAGGAAATTATTTCCATATTTTGTCCAAGGAGTAGAGAGAGTAGAGTAGTTTGCGATGCTTGTGAGGAAATAGCGGTTGATGTTACATCACATAGTCCACATGGTGCCTCTAGTAGTGTTGGTGATGTACATGATTCTAGCAAAGATTCGGTTCAAGGTGGAGCCGAAGGGAGTTTAGGTGATGGTATTACTACTCGGGTTGGTTGTCGTACTATAAGCCCACCCGAAAGATATGGTGATTGGAACTATCTTAGCTTTTGTGATAATTTGGACTATGCTCTTCATGTAGTCCAAGATGAGCCGATGGACCTTGATGACGTCATGAAGTCGAGTGATAGCTCGAAATGGATTTGTGCCATGGAGGAAGAGATGCAATCATTGTTGAAGAATCAAACTTGTGATTTGGTTCCACTTCCTAAAGGAAACCGTGCTATTGGGTGCAAATGGATATACAAGGTGAAGGACGATGGAAGATATAAAGCTAGACTAGTGGCTAAGGGGTTTGCACAAAGGAAGGGAAAGGAGTATGATGAGATATTCGCACCGGTTGTGCGTCATACTTCTATCCGGATATTACTTGCTATAGTTGCTATTCACGACTTGGAGTTGGAGCAACTTGATGTGAAAACCGCCCTCTTGCATGGTGACTTGGATGAAGACATCTACATGGTGCAACCGGGAGGTTTTGTTGTGGACGGTAAGTCAAATTTTGTTTGCAAATTGAAGAAATCACTATATGGTTTAAAGCAATCACCTAGACAATGGTACAAGAGGTTTGATCATTTTATGCTTGAAAATGGTTTTGATAGAAGCATCAAGGATGCTTGTGTTTATTTCAAGAAGTTGAGAAATGATTGTTGGGTGTATTTACTCTTGTATGTGGACGACATGTTCATTGCTTCAAAAGATAAAAATGAAATCAACAAGCTAAAACTGAGTTTAAAATCGGAGTTCGAAATGAAGGATCTTGGAGAAGCAAGAAGGATATTGGGCATGGAAATTGTAAGGGATCGAAAGCATTTTGAGTTGAAACTAACTCAAAAGGAATACATAGAGAAAGTGCTTTGCCGGTTTCGCATGGAGAATGCAAAGCCGTCATATACACCTTTACCTTTGCATATGAAGCTTTCGAACAAAGGATCACCTATCTTGGAGGAAGACAAGACTTATATGGCAAAGGTGCCATATGCTAGTGCGGTTGGTAGTCTAATGTATGTTATGGTGTGTACAAGGCCTGATATTGCAAATGCCGTCGGGATGGTTAGTCGCTACATGGCTAATCCGAGGAAATCACATTGGGAAGCTGTGAAGCTTATATTGAGATACCTTAGAGGTACATCATCTCATGGTCTTATTTTTGGTGGTAGTAAGGCGATGGATTGCAAGTTGGTTGGTTATTGTGATTCAGATTACGCTGGTGATGGGGATCGAAGAAAATCAACTTCCGGATATGTCTTCACACTTGGGGGAACAACCATAAGTTGGAGATCTAGATTGCAGACTGTAGTTGCTTTATCCACTACGGAGGCGGAGTTGATAGCCGCAGTGGAGGCGGCAAAGGAGACACTCTATTTGAAGCGATTGTTATGTGACTTGGGATCCAGGCATGATAGTATTGATGTTCGATGTGATAGCCAGAGTGCTATTCACTTGGCAGAGAATTTGGCGTTTAGCTCACGGACTAAACATATTGAGGTGAGAGAGTCATTTCTAGTAGGCATGGATGAAGATAAGCAAGTATATCTTCGAAAGGTGCACACAAAGGATAACGCGGCGGATATGTTCACTAAGGCATTGCCGGTTGGAAAGTTCGAGCATTGCTCGAAATTGATTCGCTTGGAGAAGTGGTAGGTGCCACGGGGTGGCATGGTTAAGGGAGGAGCTTGGTGGTAGATGAGGAAGAGTATTGGTGAGAGAGATTGATGTTCTATTTTCTTGGTAAGTGCTAGTCTTTGGTGAGATAGCTTAGGATTTGAATGTTTTCAACATTTCATTAGCGGGCGGGGGCTTTGCCTGAGCTCGTTGGTGGAGTGCAATGGGCGGTGGCTTTGCGGAGCTTATTGGAAAAGCATTCATGTTTGGTTGAACGTAGAAGAGGTGATAGTTGGCGCTATCGGTTGTCGTTGATGGTATGGTACCATTGGAATTGAAGATGGATATAGTGTCGAGATGGAGTGTTAAAATTTGGCGACACTATATGAGGATTTGTAGAGGTCGGAAGTAGCTTCGTAACGGAGGAAACGGTTCGCAAATCGGAGTCCGGAGGTGGAAGTTAGAAGAGAAAAGGTGAAGTTGGCTGTTTGGAGACAGCAACTAATTTCAGACGTCTGAAATTTTTCTGGAGTGGTTCCAGAGACTCAAGTCAGACGTCTGACCAAGTGGGTCAGACGTCTGATCTGGAGCGAAGTCGCTCCAGAGACTTAAGTCAGACGTCTGACCCTTAGGCCAGACGTCTGGAACGATTTTTTTCAGTTTTTCATCTTGCGGACTTGGGTGAAAATTTGTGATATCCGCAGGGGCAATTTTGGAATTTTTTCTAGGGTTTCTATTCTCCTATATAAGCTAGCCTCAGGTATCAGATCTAGAGTGAGAGAGAAGCGTGGGCAAGCCTCCACCAAATTAGGGTTTATCAAAACCTAATTTTCTTCAATTCTCTTCTCCACAAAATCAATTTCTATTTTGATTATTGTTCATTGTAACTCTTCTCATCAATAATAATAAAAGCTCTCTCTTAAAGTGAATGTACACTAGCACAACATTAGTGGAACCACTATAAATCTTTGTGTGATTTATTTTCATTATTGCCTTGATCTTTGATTTGCTTGTCTGGGATTTTGATTGATTGTGATTGAATTTGAGTTATCGATTGGTTATTTTTACACTGCTTATCACGATCCCGTCTTCCGCTGCGCTCGTGGGTTTTCGATTGGAGTCGGAATCCCGCACCAACAGTTAAGAGATACAAAATTGAAAATTTGTGGCATTGTTGGTTTTCCTCTCCCTAAGGGTTTGAAACTCAACACTGATGAAGGACAAATATTGTCTAATCCTGAAATTTTAGAAGCATTGTTGGTAAGCTTCTTTACTTGAATATGACAAGAAACCTGACATCTTTTATGATGTTCAACAGCTTAGTCAATTTATATCTTGTCCTAGAGCTCCTTATTTTTCAGCAGCAATTCATATTTTGAAGTATTTGAAGGGCATTGTCAACTATGGTCTTATTTATCCAGCAAATAATTCTTTGAAGTTGGGTGCATACTGTGATGCTGACTGGGGAAATTGCATGTTTACAGCAAGAACTTTAATAGGGTACTGCATGTTTCTTGGTGATTCTCTCGTTTCTTGGAAAACCAAGAAACAGGAAACAGTTTCAAAAAGCTCATGTGAAGCAGAGTATAGAAGCATGAGTTATAGTGCCGGTGAAGTTGTATGGTTAGATGGTTTGTTGGCTGATTTGCAAGTTCAGATTCCTAAATAGATACCTATGTACTGTGATAACAAAGCAGCACAACATATTGCAGAAAACCTCGTTTATCATGAAAGAACGAAACACCTAAAATCAGATTGTCACTACATCAGAGAAAGAGTGGAAGAATGTCTGATTGATTTGTATTATGTCAGATCAGGTTTGCAGCTAGCAGATATAATGACGAAGCCACTTGAAGTTGAACAACATCATTTTCTTTCTTTCAAGATTGGTCTTGTGTCTTCTCAACCAACTCCATCTTGAAGGGGGATGTTAGAATGTACAATACAAAGTAATTAATATATACTACAATGTATAGAATATATCCATGTATTAGTTTTCTTATTTTTCTTTGACAACTCGGCTTCCTGTATAAAATAGACCCCTCTCTGTAGTCCAGGAAAATGAGCAAATAATACATTTTTCATTTTTCTTTATTGCTCATCTTATCAATAGTCGATGTCAAATTGAACCTTGGTTAATTCATGGAATCGATACTTGCAAAGTTGCTCCATAAGTCTCCACAGATATCTTCACTGCCAACCACAGTTGCATAAATTTCTTGAACTCTTGATACTAATATCACCAACCGCCTTAATGGTGCAAGAACGAACGTGAAAGGTATGACCAGCATTCCCAGTTCTAATAACATCTTTTGTTTATTTGATCTCTATTTTTCTTTCTTCTTCTTCCACGGATTGTGTTTTGATACTTAAAATATAAATAGCAGCATGTGTGTGTGTATAATACACCGACAGTTACAATATATCTATATATGCTTATTGGTACAATGAGGTCGGCTTAAATATGTAGTTGTGCGTTGTTTAATTTGGGCAAAAATAAATCTTTTTTTAGGGTCACGTTGTATTTTCTTCTAGCTACCACCTGTTGTTGAAATCTATCATTGTATTTAGGTCCTTTTCCTTTAAACAATCCCAGGTTTTGACAGTAAGTGACGAACAAACTAGATATTTCAAATGTATCTTTTTTTTTAAGTAGGTTATTATGCATATATAATTCGATGGATCAAACCGAACACAGCTAGTTATTCAAACAAGTTGTTTTATAGTCATTGCATATGGTTACAGCAAAAATAATACCAAAAGTAGAGCGAATGATGGAAACTGTAAATTAAAGCATGGATTTTACAATCGTAAAAGCATGATATTCAAAATCAATACCATAAAAATATCATACTGAGATGCTAGCCTATGATAACAATAATGATAATATTATTAGTACTAGTAACAGCGGTAATGATAGCAGTAGTGCAGTGATTCCATTTATTAGTTTTAGATCTCAGGGAAGCAAATTTATGATCGTAACTCCGAGGGAGTATGCACTTAAAGACCAACACATACTTCACTTAAATCACACATCAGTATGTATTTATTGAATTTGTTTTAGTTTACATTTTTCCAACTAGTTACTTTAAGTTAAGCAATTATTGTAACTACTAATAAATAATATTCAAACAAGTTCAAAATCGATTATCAATACAGAAAAAAGTTGGCTTCAAATACAAGTGGCAATCCTGATGTCATATACAAGTTTCAATGCACGTCATATGATTATGTTATATCATAGAAACCTGTAAACAATCTTGTTTTATTTTGGAAGAATAATCAGGAGACTGAGTAGACGAGGCAATAAGTGATCAAAAGTGAAAGAACGATCACAAAGCTGACCAATAGATCAATTATGGTACAATCTAAAGAAGGCAATTAAAAATTAAAATGAACATTACTTAAGACATTATCGTCGACCTCTTTCATCCTATGATCGATCCAAAGAAAGGAAGACGTTTATACTAGTTTAATCAATGAAATTCTCCATCGATTGCTATACATTTTTGCCCAACATGATATAGGAAAAAGAAAAGGAGAGAAGATAGTGCATCCATGGAAGTTTCAAGTACATAAATTCAAATATCAAGAAATTCAAGAAAAGCCATCAAAGATAACTCTGCCGTGGGCTTCACATTAATATAGTACTTGAATAATTCATGGAGTGAAGACTTGCAAGGTCGCTCCATAAATTCCTATCAGTGTATCTGCTGCCAATAACAGCTGCGTAAATTTCTTCAACTCTTGATACTAGAATTACTAGCCGCCTCAATGGTGCAAGAATGAATGTGAAAGGTAGGATCCATATTCCCAGTTCTAATAACAGCATCTTCAGTGTACTTTTATCTATATATTTTTTCTTTTTCGTTGAAGGTGCTGTATTTTGACATGTATATATGGCAGATTTTACGTTGTCCAGGTTTTATTCTATATAGTCAAATGCTGTAGGTCGTACACCAAGAGCTAGAATACATGTGTTCCAATCATCAGTCGGTGGAGGTCAAAAACAAGCTGTTGCGCTTTGTTTAATTTGGCCTTTCGAGCATCTCAATGCTACAGGTTGAGTAAACGAGAACCAATATTAGTTAAGTGACTGCAAATCATGCCGAGTAAAAGGGCTATTGATCCTAGCTCTTAATTTAATTTGGTTTTTTTCTTATTCTTTTTTTAGAAGGTATAGTAAAACCGTCCGCTGATCCAAACCTCCATAATCCGGTAAATTTATATCGGATGGGGAAGCGCATGTTAGAAATTGAACTATGTCTTTTTATCAGAACCCAAGCCTCATTTTCACTGCGCCGCATCCGCGGACTTTTTCTTATCCTGTTACTTTCTTTTTATACACATGATTCAACTAGGAAATACTATTTTACTCCTATTGACGTACTCTTGCTCATTTTCAATCTTTTTTTTCTCTTGTTCCTTGACTCGAACTCGAGACCATGAAAAAAAATCCTAAGAATTAGATTTAATGTCAAATACCGAACCAGTTTTTTGAATTGGTAAAATTTCACTTATCCTTCTCTTTTAATTATGGTAACACCAAGTACAAAACATTAGCGATCAGAATTTACTAAACAGAGAATCTTTACCAGATTCAAATTTTACATGTTCTTATACTTATATATATGGAAACTAGCTATTAACATAATTCGAATTTGATGATACATGTGAATAACCTATAATAATGAACAATATAGGATTAGATTTTGTTTCATAAAACTAAAAAATGGACTCATTACGAGGGTCGTCGAACTGATTTGCAAACGCTGCAAATTGCAATTTTATATAAATAAATTATTATTTTTTACATTTCAGAATTGTAATTAAGATACAAAGAAATAAGCAACACACTACAATAGACATAGCAATATATTAGGTCGAACCAGGTTAAAAATTATGTATGTTCTTTCTTGTACTTTGGTCAAATCATTAGCATGTGATATCCATTTATTTCTTTGTTATGAAAGTACTTACATATAAACAAATTCAGCAAGGATCATTTGTTTAAGCAGAAAAGTGGTAATTTGCTCTAGATTGGACTATTAGAGGTATTGGGTTCAAAACTCTAGAAGACCAAAATGACTAATTGACTTGAAAGTACCAATTTTTTCCGAAAAAATAGACAAAGATTCAAACATTTAATGTACCGTTCGTAGACTTTTTTTACCCAGTTCAAGTTCACGTCACATTTGACGCATCAACTGGGGTCCACACCAAAACATCATTTAGCGGAACCGTTGGAAATAAACAGTTAGCTTCCGATATGTCGAACATTATCGCCTTTTTCCAACAGGAAGCTCTCCCCCGCTTTATTCCTCCTACCCCTTCATCATCCATACCAAATAATCATACCCCAATCCAAAAATTCACCTAATTCTTATCGAATCTACTTTATTTTTTGAGGTATTTTTTTTTATTTGTGTTTTTGGTATTAATATCAATCTATTCTATTTCTCTCAATTTTTTTTGATTTTTTTAGAATGTCAACCCATGAATTTTCAGATTCTTCTACCCATCACATCATAGAGACTGGACCGAAAAACCGACGTTGGCCTTAATCGACATTTGCTACGTACACATCGGATCTCGAAAATGTTGGGTTGCATATTGGTATAACGAAATCATCAATGCCTTTAATACACAGACGAGTGTGATCACAACGCTAGTCAGATGGAAAACAAGTTTGACAATCGCAAACATAACTTGACCCTTTGAAACCAGCTGTTGCATATTGAAGGTGAGTTTTGGAGTGTGGAGAAGGACACTATCGGATAAGATGAAAAGTGGTGGGACATAACGGCTAGAAAGTACAAGAAATTCAAAGTTTTCTCACTTTCGAAATTTTGAGAGCTGAGTGTAATATTTGAAGGCTGTATCGGAACTCCATCCAACAAGTTGGCAATTCCGGAGACTCCATCTTCCATTGCCCAGTTGTATGCCTACTTTCTCATGGACGTCCTCATCACTCAATTGCTACTTTCGCTTATAAATATCGATCGAGTGGAGCTTCGTCGAATGTGGGGGAGATGACAAAGACAGTTGGCAAATATATGGTCATGCGACAGGAGACTGATCCGCTTTCCGAATGGGAAATCACATACAGTTTGGCCAACAGTGAGTTGGATTACACAACTGTCCATTTACTGATGAACAAGCCCGAGCAGCTTAGACGACTTGTTCTGTATTTAGTTGCAAGATTTAAGAGAGATGTGTATAGTACTGTATCTGTGTTTCGGACTACTAGTACGAAATAAAAATTGTATTTTTACATTTATTTTTTTAAGCATTTCATAATTCATATATAATATAAATCCATTTCACCGTATTAAAAATAATTGAAAAAAATAAAACATCAACAAAAATAATTATTTAGGACAAAACGATTAAAATGTCATTTTTGTAACATAAGAACATATTCCCTTTTTACGAACCATTCTCCTTACTTGCGTCTACGTGTTCATGGGTCAAACAAAATGCACCCTATGACTTAAGCTATTAATCAAACTCTGGTAAAACAGCTTCTCACAGACCGCAGTAGATTATTAGCAAATTTTTGTACAAACAAAGACTCTAGAGAACCGTTAGAATGGGTCATAGCATACAGACCCAACCAAAGGATTCGTCCGCTCCATATTATTCTTGGGCCCTCAATCCAACTTTGCTTCTAACAGCCCAGCCAAACAATCATCGTTTCCTTGGACCGATAATATCGAATTTTAGACATTGGTCGTTAAGTAATATTTTTGGTCATATATTTAGTGTTTTTATTATTATTACTGAGAAGAGTTTCAGAAATTTTTAGATTAAACTTTTGCTGCAGATTTGGTGAAATAATGAAAGGAAATTTCAAACTATTTTTGACGGTCTAACCTTAATGACAATCAATTTTCAAGCTACCAGTTTTAAGATGAAATTTTTTGATCTCAATCGTTTTTGTTGATTCTTTTTTTTTTTTTTTCCAATTGAAAGTTTCAACTGCAAATTGGATTTGTTTTAGTGTGTTCTCAATTGCTTAATTATAATCTTTAGGTATTTTTAATTGAACATTAATATAACTTTAGTAAGTCGTATTTATTTTTGTTTATTTCAAATTTATGTTGGTGCCTGTGGTTGAATTCATGGTAGGATTCCATGAAAAAGAAAAATAGAGGTCGCGTTCAAATTATACATTTTAACACCTAAATAAACCGGACGGAAGTCTAGTTCGGATTCGATTGGGTGATAATATTAAAAATGCATATACTTTAATATATTCTGATCGGGTGTTTCGAACCAGGTTTAATCAAGGCATATTTTTCATCATTTACACCCAACCCACCCTGATGTCTATTGAGTTCGGTTCGAGCCCGCGGATCGATTCGGTTCAACTTTGAGATTACTACACCTCCGCACCTTCATGTGAGTACACAAACCGTGCGAGAAAAGGTGACTGATATCATTCAAAACTAATTAAGTTAGTTGCCCCCGCTTTAAAAGTAACGCCATAGTCCTCTAAGCCTAGCCAAGAAAAAAATCTATTGGATCAATTAAATATGCTATTCATTACTATCAGAAATAGATAAGGCCTAGCGCAAAAGGCCAATTTCAAAGAAATAATTCTTGCACCCCCTGTTTTCTAAAATACATCAAAGGCCGACTCACTATTATTAAAGAATGAAACAAATATGGTTAGGGACCTAGGGTTTGGTTTAGATTTTTATTTTTGCCGATAGTTTTCCTTTCACATTTACCGTAAATTTCGAATTATTACTAATTGAATTTACTGTCCGTAGTTACGTAGTTTATTTAAAGTGATTTTTTTCAAAAGGTCGTCGTACGCTTCTTTGTTTGGTTTCTATTTCTGTTACTTACAACACTCATTTGAAATTATAATTGGTGCGGCGTTAATTTGGTTTGCAACAATGCTATTCAGACCGAACAAAAACCTGTCATTTTGCACGGAATGATGGGCCATCCTTTCAATTTTCATTACCACGTTGTTTTTTCTTCTCGTCTTTTCCTAATCTATTAAATAATAGTAAAGCAGAAGATTTTCAAGCTCTCTCATTAATTCTAGGAATTTTCTCTCTTCTCCTTAATTCTCTCTTTAGATATTTTATTTTCAAATTCTTTAATTTATAACTTTACACTATTTTACTAATTCTCTTCTATTATTTTATATTTTGGTACATATATTCTAAATTTTATATAATTATTTACATATAATTTATCAGCTGTCTTCTATTATTTTATATTTAAGTCTGCACATTTAGGTTAATTATATAATCCAAAATTTAAGTTATTTAAATAAATTCATTTAATATTTCGTATAAATACTTAAGAATGACAGTTTAAATATGTATAACTCTTAAACAACTAAACCATAATATTAACTTTTCATTCAGTTACAAAAATCTATAAATCACATAAACCAATAATAAAAAACTGTAGCTAAATTTATTTCAATAAGTTTATCATACATTTCATTGTAAATTCTACTTTGACTTCAAATACCTACATTTAATATTACCATAATTATTCACAAAATTTACCTCACTTTTCTTCTAATATTTTACTTTTCACCCTATATGTATCAATTAATTATGTGATCTAAATTTAAACTAATTAGATAAATCCAACTAACTAATATTCATTAATTTGTTTGCTAATTTATGAAAATATCAATATGTACACCATATTCATATTAACAAAATTTAAAAAAATGATTAATGTAAAGATACCTAAGTTACATAACTTAAAGAACCTAAAGTGAATACATAAATAATAATAATAAATTCTTTTTTCGCATTTCTCTCAATAAATTTATCATGAAATGCATTACAAAATTATATTTTTTGTACTCTGAATACCTACATTATAAATTTTCTATAATCATTCACACCCTCCCCTCAATTCCTTTACAATATTTTACATTTAAGGTCATATATTGTAATCAATTATATAACTTTAAAACTATTTAAATAATTTCACCATACAATTTTTCACCGATTTATCAAATAAGTATGATCAATATGAACCATATTCATATTAACAAAAACGATAAAAAAATTCATTCAAATATATAAATACATCAATCACATAACATAAATTAAATTCATAAATAATAATTATAAGTTTAAAGTTTTATTTATATCAATATGTATATCATACATTTCATTGTAAAACCCCATTTTAACGTCAAAAATCTACATTTTGAATTTATCCAGTTAGCTACAAAATACTTCATAATATCACCTACCATTGTATATTAAAGTCAATATTTAAAATTAATTATGTGATCTTGAATTTAAATTATTTAAATGAATTCAATTAATAATTTTTTGTTAATTCATCTAATAAATGCTAATATATAATGGTTTCAATATATATACCATATTCATATCAGGCGCAAAGGTGATAAAATTAGTTTTTCATTTAAATACAAAGATATATAAGTCACCTAACATAAATAACATGCATAAGCAATGTTTCCAAATTTAATATATTATTCATATATCTAAATTTATTTACATTGTATTACATTTAAAAATTCCGTTTTTAGCTTCAAATACGTACATTTTTACAATTATTTCCTAAACGCTCTCAATTATTTCCTATTATTTTATATTTAAATCCATGTATTTAAACTAATTAGAAAATCTCAAATTTAAATAATTTCAATGAATATTTAGTCTATTCTTCTAATAAATCATAAAAATATGTCAATTTTAATACACACACTCACATTATGGAAAACTGTAAGACTATTTTTTTATTCAACTATCAAGATAAAGATATATAAATCACATAACATAAATTATATACATAAACACTGTAACAATTTAATTTGTAAATAAGTTATAGTTCCTTTATATTAAGAATTTATCATACATTATATTACAAAATTATGTTTTAGCTTCAATATATCCACATCAAAATTATACATTTTTTTACAAAGTTCCTCTTGATTCTTCCTATTGTTCATTTTCAAGTCCATATATGTAAATTAATTACATAATTTTATATTTGACTTATTTAAACAAATTTCGTTAGATAATATTTTTCAGTTCATCAAATAAATTACTAACATACGTCAGTTTCATCATGTATGTTATATCCATATCAACAAAAATTGAATAATTACTTTATTATTATATATATGTGTGTGTGTGTGCGCGCGCGCGCGTGTGCGTGCACGCTATACAACATAAATTATACACAAACATAATACCAATTTTAATTTATAGTTCATCTATTTCACTAATTATCATACATTATATAACAAGGTTCTCATTTTAACATTAAAGATATAATATTATATTCTACAATATTACCGTGTGCAACGCACGGGTTACACACTAGTTTTTGTTGTTTCTCAATTTACTGCTATTTTGCAACAAAATCAATCAAACATTTCGGTATTTGATGTTTTTTTTTAACACCTACGGATAGGGATGTATGAAGGCCCGCCTCAACCCCAACCCTTCTTAGCGGGATCCTCATCGCGTCACTTTTCGATCACGCAGGTTAGCGATGTTTGATGTTGCTAACAAAGTATGGATTCTTCTCTTCTTCCTTCGTATCTTTCTCACTTTTTCCTCAAGCTTTTCAGATTGCAACTTGCTTTGACCATGCAAGAAGTGCAAGAAGTAGGATCCCAAATTTTATTACGGTAGTTTACAAATAATTATAAAATCATATTTATATAGACATACATGAATTTTTTTCTCAATTCAACTATATATATATATATATATATACATACATACATATATATATATATATATATAAAGTACCTATGTGAACAATTATTTTCGATCAAGTATAACTTCCAAAAAATAATTTTTTTTTATAATAGATCGGTGCGGATTTATTTTGAACTTTTTTATTTAAATTTGAAAATCCTAAAATTTGTTTTTTTATTTCCATGCATAATTATGGTTTACAATACACACACTAACACGTGCACACGCATATCGACACACATACATATATTTATATAAATACAGTCTAATTTTTCTAAATTTATAAATATTAATAATATATTTCAAATTAAATAAATATGTATGCAAAAAATTTCATCCGAAAGGACACATATATAAAATTTGTTAATATCAATATATATAAGTTTACATATGTAGATATTAGTTTTACGAATTCAAAATTTTAGTTTAAAAGGTTTAAAAATTAATTAGAAATTCGATTTTTTTCTATAACATGACCGAAAGCAAAAGAGCAAATGTATATAATTTTTTTTAATAATCTCGTGTGTGTACATATATATAAATTGGAAATAAATACTTATAGGAATTCGTGATATAAATGTAAAATATATTACAACGGTAACATAATTATTAGGCATGTAAATTGGTACAAAATAAATATGACCTTAGCTGTTACCTAGTAATAACACCTTGAATGCTGAATCTAATGATCTCTTAGAATCTGATTCCAACTCTTCCAGAAATTGCTAGTACCGAAGAGATCTACACACCTTTGTTTAATTTGATTTAAATTTGTGTTTTAGTTTGAAAATTTCAAAGGAGGTGGCTATGACTTTTAGCCAAGAGAGAATGGGTGGCAAGAGCAAAATATTAAATCAAATGAGGGGAAGCTTAAGGTTTTATAAGAGAAGGAAGAGAGAGGAGAACGAGGATCCAGATCCGTTTTTTCCTTCACCGATAAAAACACAAATATAAAAATATCACATCCTCCTTTCCCCGCACAGTTCACAGGCTTATGGACATATTCCCCTTTTCAAACTGCATAAAAGAAAATCACATTTAAATCAAATTTAAATGCATAAAGATATCGTACATCGTACATCGATATGTATGTATATAACTTTTATATACGCACTGTTTTCAATACCGATTCAAATAAATTAAATAAAAAAATTAATTAAAATTTTACGAGTATTAATTAATCTATAACAATTATAATTTAATCAAATCAGGTGTTATTCAGAATATTCAACATTACGATTGTACGACTCTTAGGTGTAAATTTAGTCTGATTAATATTCTACAATTTGAATATTAACATTTACACATGCAGTTTGTTTGAATTTATCACTTATATTGTTTCGGAAAAAAAAATCCAAATTTACTATTTTAAACGGTCTCCGGTAGTGACAGTTATTTACATCAATTATCTTCATCGGAATTATATCACATTCGGACTTACGGAATTTAGTATCGATCAAAATTCTAATATCGTCTATATTCACCTTATATAGTCCAAATATAAAGTAGTTGGTTCAATAATAACAGTTATTATTGACTGAACTACTCTAACCAACGCTTTTGACTTTGAGCTGACTTCAGTTGACCGTGTTACTAATCTCATGTAACTAAGGAGACAAATTCTCTATTATATGATGTTTCACTTCTAATGCTTCAACTTAGACTCAACTATAGTCATTCGATGAACGTCATGCCACGATTTAACTATAATTAAAGTGGAGTATCCATATTGAAGTTTAACAACATTCTTATGCCGAGGGAACTGCGTGATTTTGTCACTTTGATATTTTTTGTTTGACCTAATTATATTAATCAACAGAATAAGTGAGTCATTCCACAGTTATCCGGTAACTAACAAAATGTAACCCCTTGGTACCCCAGCAGTCATGAGTAATACACTACCCAACATTCGAAAAGTGTTACGTACTCTAGTTCCAACAGATGTATCGATATCCATTCTTGATACATCTTGACTAGGAATATTTAAAAGGATATATTTACTATATTATGATAATTTGCTTATGAATACGACACATTGTAACAACTATCACAAAAACATGTCATTTATGGATTTTCTATATAATGTACTTGAATTAAACAATTAATTAATACAACACATTATAACAAGTATACAATAGAAAGAAAAACTTATTCTATTTTGAACCAAATTTTATTACAGACTTAATAATTTAAAATAAATTATTAAATTTCTCTTATGGCATATCTCTAACTCTATCAATTTTCCATTGAACTTAAGCTCAATTATGGAATCTCAATCTCATCCCTTCAATCATCTTGATGAGAACTGGCCGAGCTAGTTCCTTTTGTGAATGAATTTGCTATGTTGTTCTTCATATCTACTCTTTGTATCATAACCTTTATCTTCTCAACAAATTTCCTAATCAGGTGGAACTTTCGAAGAATGTGTCGTTATTTCTTGTATGCTCTAGGCTCCTTTGTGATCAGCATGTTGTTGCAAACAAAATATCATCAAATTTTCCATGTTGGCAACCTGTTCCAGCCCATTTATAAATTTGTGCATCCAGAACACTGCCTTAGTTGTTTTATTGAGGGCAATGTACTCGGCCTCCATCATGAAATCGGCTAACATTTTCTGTTTGGCACTTTTCCAAATAATAGGGCTTTATGGCAGTCTAAAGCTTTGCTCTTGCATTAGACTGGTATTGACTTACACATCCTAATGCATATTCCACATCTGGTGTGGTACACAATATGACGAACACCGTTGAGCCGATTATAGATGCATACGTAATCCTCTTGATCTGCTCTTTCTTGTCATCAGTTTTAGGAGCATCCTTTTTGAAAAAGACGATTTCAGTTTTTGTCATAATATTTCTTGATGTGCACGTAAATGTGCATAATTTTACTTTCAGATTTAATCTAATTTAATTAAGTAAATGAGCTTATAAAGTATTTTACATGTTTAAACCAAAATTTCAATTATCTTCAAATCATCATTTATTCATCTTCATGTGAGGGCAAAATGGTCGTTTTTGTGTATGTATTAATTTTGAGAATATTTATTTGCACATTTTATTTTTATTAGTAATAAATTGGATGGAAAACGGAAGAGGCTTTATGTATGTATGCATGCACAAAGAAAGGAAGAAAAGAGAATGAAGAAATAAATCAATTCATGTAAAATGGAGGACCACACCTACCCACTTACAATGATCTTCAATAAGGAGCCAATACACATGTTAGTGGAGATTAAAAGCATATGCACATTTAATAGAACATTAATTACATGCTAATGATAAATTGGTAGCCACACTTCCTTATGAGGAATTTGGGTAGTCTTCTAAAGTATGCATTAGGGTTTTAGGAATGTATAAATATCCATTATGTTTCATGTAATGAAGCTCTTGGCACCACCTTGTAGTTAGTTTAGTGGTAGCGACAAATTATATGAGAAATAAAATTGCTTCTTAAGCCTATTTTTCTTATTTTTCTTCTTTCCTTTTATTTTATTTTCATGCTCATTTTTGTCCACATGCTCTCTTTTCTTTCATGTTAGTAGTTTAGTTTTATTTTTATGCAAGTAGTTTAGCTCTCCTTTTATTTTAGCTTGCACTTCTTTTGTTTTCTATGTTGAAATCTACACTTGCTGAAATTATAACAAATGTGAGAAGCTAAATTCCTTCAATTTAGGGGTAATGAAGCGCTCTTAATCATGTAGATTCAGCATGTTTGATAATTTATGATATCGTTTTGGGCTTATTGGAATGTTTGATGTAGTAAAATTTTTGTTATTTAACTTTGAATTTGATAGCCTATGTTGTTGACACCAAATAAGCTATGCTTAAACAAACATAAACACAAATTACATGTTCATCTACATATGATGATGGCGATGAAGTGGATTTTAGAATCAATATTTGATGATCTATATTAATAATCGATAGTAAATAGATAATGCCTAGAATAGATTTTACTTTTAACTTCATTATGATTTTCATAAAAGTTGACAAGTGATTTAGAGGGTGTGTTAAAGTTTGATGATTTATGTTGTGCTAATTAATAGCCCAAATAGGTCATACTCATGATAAACTTATCAACTAAATTCACTAGTGACTAAAAAAGAGATCATAATTTCATTATGTTGATTTATGTGATCATGAAAACGTAATTGTCTCTAAATTGCCTTCTACTCCCATATTTTTATTCACTTTCTTTTGTTAGTCTTTTTACCTTTTTAGCTTAAACAACTTCAAATTCTTGGTTAATTTGATTGAGTAGATTTTTTTAATTACTTCAATTCCCTGCGGATCGATCCATACTTGCCTTGTACTAAAATTGTATACCGTGCGCTTGCGGTTATTTCTATTGCAATTTTTCGGTGATTTTCTAAACTGATAGGAAACTCGTCGATTCAACAAGTTTTTGGCGCCGTTGCCGGGGAATTGAATTTGATTTTAGTTTTATTCTTCCAATTACTTGTTGTTTGATTTTATTTGGTGTTAATTTGCATTATTTTTTTTTAAATTTGTGTTATGTGTTTGTGTGATTTTTATTTTCATTTCATTTGTGCTTGTTGTTTTTCTATTTCCATTTGCATATTTTAAAGTAAAAAATATACATGTTCCTTTCAAAAAGAAAAAATATTTATTTCATTTTAATTTTTTGCATTACAATTACAATTTTCTTTTTACAATTTATTTAACAAAACAGTTCTCTGTTTCAACCTCTTCCCCTCCCATCATCTTTATTATCTAAATCAACCTCTCTGCCTCTCTGCATCTCAGCCTAACTGCCATTCACCCTGCACATACCTCTTCCAGAGCACATACATACACCTCTACAGTATTCTTCCCTGACCACCTCCACAGCACATACTCCACTGCTACACACAGTTACTTCCGCCATACCCACATCCACCTGACTGTGCATCATCAACTTGCATAATATATCAGTGCACAACATTGCTCTGTGAGCTTCAAATAAACTTCCCCATATAAACTACCTCCACCTGACCATATTACCACTCACCACATCCTGGACAAACCAGCACTGCCATTCACAAACTTCTCACATCAAACTGTCACCACCTTCATATACAACTTCCAAAACAAACTTCAATACCAAATTTCTACCTCCCACTGCACCTTCTCTTCTTCCAAATTCCCTGCATATATCCAAACTGTGCCACAATATATTCAACCTTCAATATTCAACTACTGCTGTTATACTTCAATCACTGCCTTACTATCAACAAGCACACAAAACACACCACCACAGTTCACAACATTGCCAGCTGCCTCCTCCATCAACCACTATCAAACCATCCACATTCAAATCAGTTCCTCTACCTTTCCCGACCCTTCTCTACCTGCTGCACAAACCATTTACCACTACTCCTCTCACCATATCACTGCACTGCCAACACAAACTCCCTGCCATCACCTGAATAGAATACACTTCATCATCCAGCAAAACCAAACACACATCATCAATTCAAGCACTACTGCAAACTTCACCATTACAACAACATACTCCATCACCGGTGCACATCACCTCCTTCTACTGCCTTCCTCATCACAGCCACTGCTTGCAGCAAACAACCCCGGCTTTCAGCCACTTCCATCAACATACTCCATGTCTGCCTGCACAACACATATACATCCACCATTCTCAAACAAACTATATATGCCTAAACCTCCTGAACACATCAAATTAACACTGCCACCTCAAAAAAAAAAAGACTACTTTACCTACTGCCATTGTCAGAAGCTACTTTTGCCCACTACAGTCATCACCAACTTACTTTCATTGCCCCTACCATCTTTCACTTCCCTGCTATCCTCTGGCCATATTACAATAAATACTACCACCCATGACCAACCAAACATCACAGCACAAACCAAACTTCCATCACAAACAACTTGAACATACACTTGCCATCACAAACTTACTATAACAAACTACAGACAATTCACAGCCACCAACTCCACCAGCAGTTCACAACCACAGCTCCTTCAACTGCCATCCCCTTGCTTCTTCCATCCCTTCACCAACCATTAACTCCTCACCATCACAACTTCTTCTTCATTCACTGTTTGCAACATTCATCTGAAAACAATATACACACTGATCAACATACATATCCATAGCCTTCAACCCAGCATCAACCAAAAATCATCATCTAACCATTCACTTCCATCTCAACTCCAATCTCTTCGACCTCACCTCGTTGCGCATTGTGCAACCATCACCTTATATCAGTACATCCTCCTCCCTGAGGGCAAAAAAAAAAAACAACCACCATACCTCTGTCATCTCCACAACCCATCCACTGCCACCACCTCGACTTGCCACAAAACCCCAACCTTATACCCGAACTTCGACATACTCATCACCGTGACCATTCACCCTCACGCAACCTGAATCGCCTTTTCAATATAGATTTCGCTTCTTTTTTTGGTCGTCGTATCAATTTCGAATTCGCTTTTTTTACAGAGGAATAAGGATAAGCTTGAGCAAGTTTTACAGAGAAAATTGTTAAAAAAAGAAAAGAGAAAACATGTTCGAGCTGGGATTAAAGGCCTGAGTAAAAGAGTTTCTTTTAATTTGTTTTGTTTTGTTTAATTTTTTTCTAGTTCCATCCTTATTTAAAAAAAGGATTTGCTTTGTTTTCAATTAGCTCTTGTTGTTTTCATTTTTCTTTTATGGTTCAAATTTTCGGGTTGCAAAAGCTGACAAGGAATGCTAGTTAAAAAACCGCCTTGATTTGTGTGCTTATAAAAAAATGCCGCTGAAAAAGTGTATATAAATTGATAATAATTATGCACGCTCTGCTATCTTGCTCTTATCACTTATTTTTACTTTCTTTGCATTGTTAATTGCTTACATTTAAAAAAAAATAGAAAAACAAAATCAAATTTCATTTGTAATTGCATCGTTAATTCACGTTTAATTCTATTTTGCATTAATATCATCTTATTTAATTTTCTAAGGACAACACTCCAATCCACATAAGTTTAGGGATTTCATCACCCTTTTCTTGACTCACAAATTGTATTTCATTTTAGAACTTGACTAATAATAAAAGTTAGACATTTGACTTAAGGGAATGATAAGCTCACTTTGGACTTAATTGTATATTGACAAATCGTCTTCTTTGAACAATTTATATTCTTGGTGTCTAGGCTACGGCAGAAGATTAATCAATTATAAATATTGCGGTGATTCATAAATATTATACTGATTGTTTCTCTAAAGGTAGTTAAACCTTCGGTTGCATTGTTACGGTGATTCATGGTACACCGATAACTCATGTTCGTTACCCAGCTAAGATATATTTTGTTAAATTAAGACAAAGTGTGATTAAATAACTTTGGGTTAGGAGTTACTAAGGACATAAAATTTGTAATTATGTTCTTACATTCATTTAGTTGCATTAGTTCATGCATTTCTTAAAAAAATTCAAAATTCAAAACTAAAAAAGTTGTACATTTTACTTCACTTAGTTTTTAAATCTTTTCATTTGAAAATTTTCAATCAAAAACATAAATATAAAAGTAAAATAAATAAATAATCTTTTCCAAAACAACAACAAAAAGAGAAAACAAATTAGAAAAAACCAAAATCAATCTTCCTTTTGAAAAACAAATCCTTCTAGTAAAAAATTTCTTTTCCTTCGTAAAAAAACACTTTTTGAAAATGTCTGAATTTCTCTACTCACATAAAATTTACAATAGTTGTGAAAATCAATATAATTCATATAATTTCACACAAAAATTCTTATGGATATTTTAATAACAACTATTGTGTAAACAATTCGAATTTTGCACCATACAAAAGTGTATTGAAACTATTTTGTCTTTACTCGAACGCTCTTCACAAAAAAATCAAAAGATAAATGATCTGTGTAATTCATATTTATGCAATAACTCAAGTCAAAGTTTTCAAGATAATCAAAATTTGAATTCACTTCAAAATTCAAATGATTTGGTTATAACTCATGCCAATATAACTTCGAACTTCAAAATGAATTTCAAAGTCGAAATGGAAATGTGAACCGCTTTTTAAATGATTTTGGCAATGAGAATAGTCTCGACTATGGTGTGATTGACAATTTTAACAAATTCAAATTGAAAATACTTAAATCAATATTTATAAATTTAATTTTGTTGAGCAAATGGAAGAAATTCACAAAGATCATACGGATTGGTTGTTTGGAACATACATGAAACAACGTAAGAAACAAAATCAAATCCCAACATACGACGAGTCAAATAATAATGCACCTTTTAATAAAATTGATGATTTTCAAATAACAACTTTTGAAATTGAAAA
Source organism: Allium cepa (assembly GCA_030765085.1). Taxonomy (NCBI): domain Eukaryota; kingdom Viridiplantae; phylum Streptophyta; class Magnoliopsida; order Asparagales; family Amaryllidaceae; genus Allium; species Allium cepa. The sequence goes on from CM060940.1 coordinate 861,944,283, forward strand.
TGACAATCTTAATGAAGTTGTTGAAAGTGCGGTAGTTGAGTTGGATTTCAATTCTTTTGAGACTGTGAAACCAAATTTAAAATTCAATTTTCCTTTTTTCAATTTTGAAAAATTAAATGCAATAACTTTTGATTTTGAAATTGATACATGCAATGAAGTTGAGTATAATCCAACAAAGGAAGACAAATTTAGTGAACACAAATTTTTTGGACTTTTCGAAAATGAGTTGTTGAATTCTGACGGGGTAAACTTAAGTCACCATTTTGATTTTGAAATCAATAATTCTAAAGAAGTTTTCAATGATAAGCTTGAATTTAAACTTGGTGAAAATATACTTGAACTTCAACCAATTGTTCTTTCTACCCCAAAAATCATGGAAAATAAAACAATTTATACCATTTTTGATAAAACAACATTCGTTTTTCCAAATCAACATTCAACTTTGAAATCTTTTATGGTCTGGTTTTCTATGCTCAAGCTATGTCTTTCATACTCGACGATACAAATGATTTGGTCTCTGAAAGACCGTTTCATTTACTGTTTAACGGTATATTTTCTTATATAATATAAATAATAATCTTTTCATTTTAATGTAAATACATGTCATTTTTTTCTCCCTTCACGCCGCCATCCTTCTTACTCAGGAACCTGGGGGGACAAAAAGTTGGGAAAGAGAAACTCTTCTTGTGGTTGAGGAAGTCGAATAGATGCTACATAAGGTGCTGGCCTTACAGACCTTCATACTAAAGAGAGGGTGAAAAGGTATTGGGCTGATTGTGGGGACACGGTCAAAATCAAATGTGTAGGGGAGTCTCATCTTCATTTTTGATTTTCATGTTTTTTTTTTCTTTACAAAAATCAAAATTTAAAAAAAACAAAAAAATCCCAAAACAAATTTTCTTTTTAATCATTATGATTTATTTTTTAAGAAACACTATAAGATAAGTATATGTTTTTTATTATTGAATTGTAATTTTTGAAAATTTATTTGCCTCAACAAAAATGAAAATAAAGTTTGATTACAAGTAAATATGGTTTAACTAGTATATAGAAAGATTCATGGGTGATAATTATGAAGTATGTCTTAATTGAAATCTTTGTTTGATAAGTGGTTGATTTAAAGTAAAGACGATAACATTTTTGATATTATAAGTTATGTTGTGCCAAGATGATATTGTAAACTCTTTCTTCATAATATATATATATATTTATATATTTTATTAACACCTAAAGTCATGTGTTAACGCGTAAGGTGTACATTCTCCATGCTCAGTACTCTTCTCACGTAAGCCCGAAAGACACTACGTGATTGGTATATCTGGCCTCAGTTCATCTGATTTATGTGTATGTGTATAAAAATTCTTTCATTAATAATGCCTACAATCGATATGTAATGCATCATCCACCTGACACTTCTCTATGGCGAGCTGCAGATTGTTTTGACGAAACATTTGTTGCTGAACCACGAAATATCACGCTTGGAATAACAACTGATGGTTTTAACCTACATGCGTCTCTAGCTAGTCATTATAGTTGTTGGCCCATAATTATAGTATCATATAATCTTCCTCCATCAATGTGTATGAAAAGAGGGTTCTCAATGTTGACATTGTTAATTTCCAAGCCAAAATAACCAAGAAAGAATATCGATGTTTATTTACAATCGTTGATAGACGAGTTAAAGCAATTATGAGAAGGAGTCAATGCATTTGACTCATTTAATAATTCTGATTTCATAATGAGAGCTACGATATTGTGGGCAATTCATGACCATCCCGCGCTCGGTGCTTTATCGAGGTGCACAACACACGAATATTTTGTATGTCCTATTTGTGGGGAAGATAATTATTCTTATTATCTTCCTGAAAGTAAAAAGATGTGTTACATGGGCATCGAAGATTTCTTCCTTCCCAACACAGGTTTCGAGAGGATAAGGCAAACTTTAATAATGAACAAGAATATCGTCGTCCTCCATGGCCATTGAATGGTTATCAAGTTGAAGAAAAGGTAGCTAATATCAAGATGAAAGTTGGTAAAAACAAATAAGAAATCGGTTGAAAAGGAAAAAAGAAAACCGATTATGAAGACCTTATCAATGTTCCTACAGGGTATAGGAGGTCTATCCTCTATGATTTGCTATATTGGGAAGCAAATTTGGTCTGGTATAATGTCGATGTTATGCATACAGAGAAGAATATCACTGAGCATCTCATCAGTACAATTTTGTGTCATAAGGATAATTCAAAAGACGACATCAATGCACACAAAGATTTGAAAACCATGGGCCAAACCTAGTATGATACAAACTGATACACAAAAGTGGTACAAAGGCCACTACATACATCTAATCAAATACATACCATAGTCAAGCGGAAAGAAATATAAACTACACAAAAGTACTAGGCTGATATCCAAGCAGATGCATCAAAGCTAAGTCCTGTAACTGATAGCTAACCTGAAATAACTCGGTCTGACCCGAGTACAAAATACGCGGGTCAGTCTAGCTAAAATAATTAGTTAATGAGGATAGACGATAATATGAAGCATAAGGCACAAGGTGATAATTCTTTTCGAATGAAAAAAGGCAACAGAAAGAATACAACCCATGACTTAAGTGAACTAATGTCACTTAAGTATACGAAGACCTCAAAAGAGGTAAATTCAATAATAATACTCAAATAATATAAACATTCGCCTCATATCATCAGCGACATCCCAAAATGTCTGCAAGGTTTCCATGAACCATATCTCCTCAAAAGGAGAAACATCAGTACAAACTCTCACCAAAATGGCAAACATAAAACATTCTTAAATAGGATGATTTAAAACTCAAATATAGAAGAATCTTCAAATTCAATTATACCTCATCTCATTGGTATAAATGTATATAAATCTCAATCTCAACTTGCCAAAATGGCAAAACCCAGAATATCCTATAAAATCATGAAATCATCCAAACTCATGGCTCAAGGAACTCAATAAGAGTTAAAGACATCATAAATGAAATCATCACATATAAAACATCTTATATAGCACTAGGCTATCGATGTAATAAAACACCTTAAAATGGTGAAATCACATCAAAACAGAAAACCGAGAAAACCCCGATTGGCCAAATCCCCGATTGCAATGCCGAAGCAATGCTACACATGCTAAACTCAGACGGCCGAAGTCTCAGACAAGGTCGCTAACACCTCCCAAAGTAGTTCGTCCTCATGACAAGGTCGTTGACACCTCTCCAAGCCATTTTGTCAGCCCTAACAAGGTCGCTGACACCTCTCCAAGCTATTTTGTCAGCCCTAACAATGTCGCTAACACCTCCCTAAGAAATTCGTTAGGTAAACATCATGAATGCGTCACAAACTCACGGATAGGAATCTGAAAAGTGTTAACGTGTGTCCCATACCACTCGTTCGCATTTAGCGGTTTACTAGCCGCTAGTCGATGCCACACTAGGAACATCATAAAACTCAAAAAATCATATCTCACCCCATCTCATTGGCAAGTGGTAAAGAGATACCATACTCGTATCATCTCATCGACAAATGAAAACATCGTGATGGTTCCTCATGAACCATAAATCTCAAAATATGAAATCATATACTCAAGACTTGCCTTATATCATTGGCAAGTAAATAAAACATCGTGATGGTTCTCATCGACCATACTCTTACATAGGAGATCTCAAACCATAATACTTGCCAAATATTTGCCATCTTAAATAAGTCCAATAAATAGGAATTATAAAACTCAAAATACGCCATAAAATGGCAGAACATCTCAGAATCAATAATCTCAAATAGCTTCGATCATACAAGTTCGGAATTAACCGAAATATTAAACGCACATGTCCCATACCACGTGTTTTAGTAAATCGTTTAATTCTCTTTCTCATACGTTCGAATAATATAAAAGTGTATGTTTTATATTTAAAATAGTTTACTAGAGAAAACAAGCTTTTAAAACTACTTCCCGAAAAGAATAACAAAACCAATATTTGAAATTCCTTTATTATAAGTAATAAATAGATTTTATATAAAAAATAATTTTAAAACTATATAATAGTAAATTGAAATGTCCATATATTTTAAAAAATCACTTCAGAAATGGTTTAGTGAAAACTGTGCTTGAAAACAATGAAAAACAAGAAAGATAACTCAAGACCGATAACTTGAATTAAATACGAATTCAGTTTACATTTAAACCAAAACCAATTCAAATTCTATTTAAATTTGAATTTCAAATTCTCCAAATATAACTATCCTATTGATAGGTATCATAGCTCTCAAAACATTTCAAAAACAACATCAAAATCGAACACGAATTAGAGCAAAAATAAGCAAACACAATTCTCAGGTCAATGATTATTATTGATGTCGTTTTGCACTCGGGAGAGCAACAAACAAATACAGTTTTGACCAACCTAACTTCAAAATTTCAGAAAACTCAAAGCACGAAACTTTTAGCACAAAGTCTAAGCTTTCCGTAACATCTAAAATTAATCAAATTGGATAAGAAACGTGAAAGATATCGTCAAAACAAATTCCAGATCCGAAGTTCGCTATGGCTGTCGTTTTAGTTCCGGAACAACGATACTAAAATGAACTTTCAACGGTGTAAACATCAAAATTTAACAAAACCCAAAACATAAAAGTTGTAGCATATAATCTTAACTTTCAGGAACATCAACAATCGTCCAACTCGGACATCAAATGAGAAAGTTAAGCTCAAATTACCAATGACATTAAGCAAAGAAAGTCACAGTTTTACAATGACAGGGTAATGAGTTTGTATTGGGTTTATCGACACATTACACTCAGAATTTGTGAAAGTGTTTCACATGAAAGTTATCGCATTCTTTTCAAGCTTTCCATAACTTTAAAATAAAAATCAAATTCCGACTTAAATCGAAGGAGATATGCTCAATTTACTGACAGTGATTCTTAAATGAACTTGCAACAAAAATAAAATTAAGATTTCTAACTTTGAAATCTCAATCTATGCTAGAAAATATGAGTTTTGATACTCACCTTAACAAAATCAGATCAAACTTGAGGAAATCTGAAGAAAGTTTGAGCTTTTGCCTTATATATGCTTTAAGAACCTTGAAATTGATAGTTTACAAACATGCAAAGAGAAAACATAAGTTACAGCAGGTTCAAATTCACAAAATCAAGAATTAACGAAACCATCTTGGATTTTAGAGTGATTACCTGAATTTATTGTCTTTAATTTGATTAACTTCAACAAATGGGTTGAATAATTTGAAGATTTTGGCTTAGGGTTTGAAGAGGGAAAGGGTTTTCTAAATTCTTTTGTTCTTTCTGGTTAGCTAAAGTTGTACGTACTTTATTTGAGGAAGAGAAGCTTCCTATTTACTTCAGGTTAGAGATAAGAATGGGCTTAGACCCAATAACAATTGATTTTCCTAACATACTAATTATCACCAATTAAACTTAAGCTCTTTTATTTAAATCAAAACAACTTATATTTACAAGATTTGAACACAATAAAATCTCACAACTACATTCCTATGTTTTAACAAACATTTTTTTCAACAAAATAAAAGATAATTTAGCTTTAAAAATTATCTTCAATATTAATAACTCTTATTTTAATTAAATACCCAACTTAGCAAAAATATTTACACTTAACACTATTTTTAATTCGAAAAATTGCGCATAAATAATTTTCTTGTGTAATAAAATACGACAAACCATTCTCCGTCAATTTATGATCAAAACTTATTTTTAAATCAAATTTCATCTTTTTATTCAAAATAAACATATTTTAAAATTAAATACTTTCTTTAAAAATTATGAAAAGTGGCAATTGGCAATGAATACAAGAATTATTGCATTTTCACTAAATAAAATCATATTTCATTCATTATTCTCACAAATACTCTAGATAAAGTTTTCAAAACTTTATTTTCATATTTTATTTACAAAATTCATTGTTTATCCTAAATAAACAAAATTAAAATTTTCAACTATATTTTAATTTAAAATACTAAACTATAACTACATTCATAATTTAATATTAACAAGTAATCTCCAAAGCCAAGGCTGTTACAAACTCCCCTCCTTAACAAAATTGCGTCCTCGCAATTTCTACAGAAGAGTTGTATTCAACCTATTAATTTCATCAGTCAAAGGAAGGATAGACTAGCTTGAGTTTAAAAGAAATTCTCACACCCTCAAGATAGGATGGTAGAAAATGAAGTCAAGACTCGCTCGGTTAATTATATGGTTTCCAAAGCGCTAATATTGAGACTAGCAAACCATTGAATATTCCGAGCAACACATAAAATTTCGAAGGCATCTCACCTTCGAATTGGAAACTCAACAAGATGCTACACATAAAAGATTACTCGAATGAAATTGATTTCTCAAAAGCTCCTAGAGTAGAGTTGGCGTTTAGCACGACTCCAACTCAAACTCTAACCAACAAAATGATTATCGATATGATTTCTGTATGACACTACGGAAGGAATCACATCGACACAAGATAGAAACAAAAGAGACAAGATAGATCAACCAAAAGGTGGTTTATTCTCTAATTCTTTCATTGATATTCTCTAATTTGCAACATATATATATTTTTCAATTTGTTTCTCAAATTTTCTAAGTGTTAGAAGTTTTCAAAAAAAAATCGGCAGAGTCTCCTTTGTAGGAGGACCGTATACAATATTATAAAAATGATTTATATGGTATACATCGACCATTAGGTTGGAAACACAACATATCATCATTTAACTCTTAAAATTAATCCGAAAACATATCTTTCCCTTTTAACATTTTAAAGCGGTTTTGTACAAACATATATCTATAATATTTTTGCTCAAAATATATTTCATCTATCCTCTTTTCATCTGTACTTAACTCAAATAGATGATATTAGTTCATGATCATAAATAAGAAATGCTTCTTAACTATTGAGGGGAAATAAATCAATTTCATTTCCGACCTGCTAAAAATAAGACCTGTTTTGATCAAGAAAACAACAAAATTTGGAGAACTTTATAACATGAAAGTTGTTCTAATTAGTCTAAGATTTCCAGCAATATAAAAATCATCAAAATCGGATTTACGGTTCAAAATTTATGTTAAATTTACTTTCAGCTTAATCTTAGAGAATTTTGTAATAGGACAGAATTACCTATCTCTATTCAAACCCATTTTAGACTTAGTAAATAGAAAAATATTTAAAAGTGGTACAAAGAAACTTTGTAGCTTACTGAAAGCTCTTTCATTTGCAAAAGGATTGAGCTCATTTGGAGTTATAAATCTCTAGCTATCGCTGTTTTCGTACATCACTTTTCTAAATGAAATTTTCAGCTTTTAAAATCAATTTAAAATTTGAAATTCTTCCAAACCATTTTAATTTCAAACTACAATTTCAAACAAGCTTTTTGCTATATCATTTATTAAATGATCATCGTTTTCTCTGGAAAGCTAAGGCATAAAATTATGATCAACTTTACGTAATCACCATAAAAAAATTTATTACGTGGAAATATTTTCATTACTTTTCAAAATCTAGCTTTAAAAACAATTAACTATGAAAACTCGTTTTGGACGAGATAACTAATTTCTTCCATTATCAAGCTTTTATTATTAATCATTCATTAAAATAAATTTTTATAGTCATCATTAATAACTTGAACTAAAATATTCAATTAATATTTTAATTTTCGAACCAAAGTATTCTTTTATCTTAAATACATCATTTTATTAATCAAAGCATCAAATGATATTTTGTTCTAATTAAGACATCCCCTAAATTAGAATTATTCACTTTACTTACCCAAATTACCATATTCAAATTTTCAAATTTCAAATAATATAAGAGTATTGCCTCACCATTGATTTATGGTGAATGACCCCATCGATTGGCTGCAGAGTTGTTTAAACGATCAAAACTGCCTCGCTACTCCGCCAACACTCACTATGGTTCAATGGTTTTATTAAACAATTAAAATGAAATTAATACTCCACCATATTAATTATTTTCAAACTTTACTAATTAAAACTCAATTTATTGTGTCTGACTATCTCATCACAGCGTTTAGGAAATCTCTATCGATAACATTGGCCAAACACATCGACCATGATTCTTAAAGCACTAGACGGACAACCCAACACAAAAATTCATTTTCTTTAAAAAGAAATACCTCACATATAATACATAATTTTTTTTTGAAAAATTTGAAAATACCACTTATTACTTATTCTCAAAATCAAAAAAACACAAGAAGAACTCATGAGATATTCCAAGAATACTCGATCCTCAAGATTGATAGAATAGGCGGGAGTGTTCATTATTCCGAACGGTATAACTAACTACCCACAAGACCCATACCGAGTGTGGAACACGGTAAGAGTAACGCAATCCTCCATGACTCGTAGCTCATGAAAAATTGGTGTAACGTCAAGCCGAGGAATGACCTTAGCACCACTCAATAGATTAAAAGAAATCTATGAGATATAAGAGTAATGGCAAGATATCTTCTCGAATGAAAAGAAGAGCACAAACAACACCTCATTACTTTACGTGAAGTAATATCACAAAGTATATCAACAATTGAATATCCAAGGAGGATATCTCAAAAGGTGTAAGAATGGCAATATCAAATAAATTCAAAGAATCACATTATTTCCCTAATGGACATCCTCATGGGAGGACGACCGAAAGGCCAAGAACCGAGAATGAAGTCAATACAATATTCGATTGTCCGATTGGGTGTCATACCGAAAACGGACTCATAGAAATCAACAAAATCACAATGAAAGGAATTCGAGATATATCATCAACATCTCGAAACCTAAGAGTGAATACAAATACTTCAAAATTATCAATAATATTCCAAAGAGCAAGAAACAAAAAATCAGCTAAAATTAGGATACCTAAATATAGGATCCTTTAGATCATAGAATGCAACTCGAAAATACCCAAGCTACCCTAACTCAAATCATTCCAAACTCTAAATAGGAAAAAGCGTGCTAATTCACTTGGAAAGATAAGCTATAAGGAAAAATCCCATAATCCTTAAAATCATACCATATATTGCAGATCCCCTCAATAGGATTCACAATCCTCAAAGAAATCACAAAACGAAAACATCAAAGATCATCAACAAACTCCTTCAATACGGATGGGTGTCAAGCACCCGTATTGAAGAGGACTTGAATAAAACAATCACGATTAGGATTACTCCTAAGATAAGATGTCATCAATTAAATTTTGGAATATTATGGAATAAAACATATTCCTAGACATATCCTAAATTATCTACTCCAAAAGACAAGAAAAGGTAAAACAACAACAACAAAGCTATTATTCCCAAACAAGTTGGGTCGGCTAGAGATGGAACCCAAAATAATAATAACAATAATAATAAAGTAAAATAGGTAAATTAATAATAATAGCTAAGTAAAATAAGATAAAATAAAAATGTATATGTATATATAAGAGGAATGATAATAATAATACTAATAGCAATAATGATACTAACAGTAATATTGGTCAAAGACTAAACCTACGAAAAGGTAAAAGACGCCGATTATTAAGGGATTCGTAACACTTGTATCACACTTAGATGTACCGTAATATGTGTTTCTGTTCTGTGTTTATCATACCTTGTTCTGAACCATGCTCTGATACCAAGCTGTGACACCCCACCCTGAGACCCACATTAACAAAGAGAATTATTGGGTAATTTTGTCTGCTAATGTGGAGAATATGGCTGGTTAGGAGCGACCACCTATAATCTTGTCTTAAACATCTACTGCATATGTCGATAAACGCTCTATATTTTTTTCTATTTTAAGTGAATCGACATATCCAATAAATGTTTAATACAAAACTATAGATGGCTAATGGATCTATCAGAACAAAATACAATAACAGAATGTGTATCACATCACAGAACAATAATCATCATATATATAAATACATGTACATAGATACATCCTAGTATGATACAAACTGATACACAAAAGTGGTACAAAGGCCACACTATATACATCTAATTAAATACATATCAGAGTCAAGCGGAAAGAAATATAAACTACACAAAAGTACTAGGCTGATATCCAAGCAGATGCATCATAGCTAAGTCCTGTAACTGATAGCTAACCTGAAACAACTCGGTCTGACCCGAGTACAAAATACACGGGTCAATCTAGCTAAAACAATCAGTTAATGAGGATAGACGATAATATGAAGCATAAGACACAAGGTGCTAATTTTTTTCGAATGAGAAAAGGGAACAGAAAGAATACAACCCATGACTTAAGTGAACTAATGTCACTTAAGTATACAAAGAACTCAAAAGAGGTAAATTCAATAATAATACTCAAATAATATAAACATTCGCCTCATATCATCAGCGACATCCCAAAATGTCTACATGTTTTCCATGAACCATATCTCCTCAAAAGGAGAAACATCAATACAAACTCTTGCCAAAATGGCAAACATAAAACATTCTCAAATAGGATGATCCACAACTCAAATATAGAAGAATCTCCAAATTCAATTATACCACATCTCATTTGTATAAATGCATATAAATCTCAATCTCAACTCGCCAAAAGGGCAAAACCCAGAATATCCTATAAAATCATGAAATCATCAAAACTCATGACTCAAGGAACTCAATAAGAGTTAAAGACATCATAAATGAAATCACCACATACAAAACATCTTAAATAGCACTAGGATATCGACGTAATAAAACATCTTAAAATGGTAAAATCACATTAAAATAGAAAAGCTAAAAAACCCGGATTGGCCAAATCCCCGATTGCAATGCCGAAGCAATGCCGCGCGTGCTAAACTCAAACGGCCGAAGCCTCAAACAAGGTCACTAACACCTCCCAAAGCAGTTCGTCCTCATGATAAGGTCGCTGACACCTCTCCAAGCCATTTTGTCAGCCCTAACAAGGTCGCTAACACCTCCCTAAGCAGTTCGTCCTCATGACAAGGTCGCTGACACCTCTTCAAGCTATTTTGTCAGCCCTACCAAGGTCGCTAACACCTCCCTAAGCAGTTCGTTAAGTAAACATCATGAATGTGTCACAAACTCACGGATAGGAATCTGAAAAGTGTTAACGTGTGTCTCATACCACTCGTTCGCACTTAGCGGTTTACTAGCCGCTAGTCGATGCCACACTAGAAACATCATAAAACTCAAAAAATATATCTCACCTCATCTCATTGGCAAGTGGTAAAGAGACACCATACTCGTCTCATCTCATCGACAAATATTAAATGGCATCTTAACTTGTCTCATCTCATCGAAAAGTGAAAACATCATGATGGTTCCACATAAACCATAAATCTCAAAATATGAAATCATATACTCAAGACTTGCCTTATATCATTGGCAAGTAAATAAAACATCGTGATGGCTCTCATCGACCATACTCTTACATAGGAGATCTCAAACCATAATACTTGTCAAATATTGGCCATCTTAAATAAGTTCAATAAACTGGAATTATAAAACTCAAAATAAGCCATAAAATGGCAGAACATCTCAAAATCAATAATCATAGCTTCGATCGTACAAGTCCGGAATTAACCGAAATATTAAATGCACATGTCCTATACCACGTGATTTATTAAATCGTTTAATTCTCTTTCTCATACGTTAGAATAGTGTAAAAGTGTATGTTTTACACTTAAAATAGTTTACTAGAGAAAACAAGCTTTTAAAACTGTATCCCAAAAAGATTAACAAAACCAATATTTGAAATTCCTTTATTATAATGATAAATAGATTTTATATAAAAAAATAATTTTAAAACTATATAACAATAACTTGAAATGTCCACTTATTTCAAAAAATCACTTCAGAAATGGTTTAGTGAAAACTGTGCTCGAAAACAATGAAAAACAAGAAAGATAACTCAAGACCGATAACTTGAATTCAATACGAATTCAGTTTAAATTTAAACCAAAACCAATTCAAATTCTATTTAAATTTGAATTTTAAATTCTTCAAATATAACTATCTCATTGATAGGTATCATATCTCTCAAAACAACTCATAAACAACATCAAAATCGAACAAGAATGAGAGCAAAAATAAGCAAATACAATTCTTAGGTCAATGATTATTATTGCTGTCGTTTTGCTCTCGGGACAGCAACAAACAAATACAGTTTTGATCAAGCTAATTTCGAAATTTAAGAAAACTCAAAACATGAAACTTTTAGCACAAAGTCTAAGCTTTACAGAACATCTAAAATTATTGAAATTGAACAAGAAACATGAAAGATATGGCGAAAAAAATTCCAGATCCGAAGTTTGCTATGGCTGTCGTTTTAGTTTCGAAACAGCGATACTAAAATGAACTTTCGACGGTGTAAACGTCAAAATTTAACAAAATCCAAAACATAAAAGTTATAGCATATAATCTTAACTTTCAGGAACATCAAGAACCGTCCAATTCGGACATCCAATGAGAAAGTTAAGCTCAAATTACCAATGACATTAAGCATAGAAAGTCACAGTTTTACAGTGACAGGGTAATAAGTTTGTATTGGGTTTATCGACACATTACACTCAGAATTTGCGAAAGTGTTTAACGTGAAAGTTATCACATTCTTTTCAAGCTTTCCAGAACTTCAAAAAAAATCAAATTCCGACTTAAATCGAAGGAGATATGCTCAATTTACTGACAGTGATTCTTAAATGAACTTGCAACAAAAATAAAATTGAGATTTCTAACTTTGAAATCTCAATCTATGCTAGAAAATATGAGTTTTGATACTCACCTTAGCAAAATCAGATCAAACTTGAGGAAATCTGAAGAAAGTTTGAGCTTTGGCCTTATATATGCTTTAAGAACGTAGAAATGGATAGTTTACAAACATGCATAGGGAAAACATAAGTTACATCAGGTTCAAATTCACAAAATCAAAAATTAATGAAACCATTTTTGATTTTAGAGTGATTACCTGATTTTATTGTCTTTAATTTGATTAACTTCAGCAAAGGGGTTGAATAATTTGAAGATTTTGGCTTAGGCTTTGAAGAGGGAAAGGGTTTTTTAAATTCTTTTGTTTCTTTCTGGTTAGCTGAAGTTGTACGTACTTTGTTTGAGGAAGAGAAACTTCCTCTTTACTTCAGGTTAGAGATAAGAATGTGCTTAGACCCAATAACAATTAATTTGCCTAAGATACTAATTATCACAAATTAAACTAAAGCTCTCTTATTTAAATCAAAACAACTTATATTTACAAGATTTGAACACAATAAATCTCACAACTACATTCCTATGTTTTAACAAACATTTTTTTCAACAAAATAAAAGATAATTTAGCTCTAAAAATTATTTTCATTATTAATAACTCTTATTTTAATTAAATACCCAACTTAACACAAATATTTACATTTAACACTATTTTTAATTCGAAAAATTGCTCAAAAATGATTTTCTTGTGTAATAAAATACAACAAACCATTCTCCATCAATTTATGATCAAAACTTATTTCTAAATCAAATTTCATTTTTTATTCAAAATAAACATATTTTAAAATTAAATAGTTCCTTTAAAAATTATGAAAAGTGGCAATTGTCAATGAATACAAGAATTATTGCATTTTCACTAAATAAAATCATATTTCATTCATTATTCTCACAAATACTCTAGATAAAGTTTTCAAAACTTTATTTTCATATTTTATTTACAAAATTCATTGTTTATCCCAAATAAACAAATTTAAAATTTTCAATTATATTTTAGTCTAAAATATTAAATTATAACTACATTCATAATTTAATATTAACAAGTAATCTCCAAAGTCAGAGCTGTTACAGTGATCTTTTTTATCAATTTTCAAATAAGTTTGCATTCTGTCTAAAACTTATATATAAATCTTTGAAAACAGTAATGCAGATAGTACTGGTGCTTGATAAACAATTGCAAAATATCGAGCAAAAATGATTTCAAAGATAAAATTTTCACACAATACACATATAAATTAGACACATATAAATTTATTGTGCGCATCAGTTATTGCTCCATGCATCAGCTGTATTATATGTAAATTCATTTGGTGAGATACCTTTATCAACCATTTCCTTTAATACTTGATATCGTTGATTCCATTTGCTGCTTCGGTAATAACTATCTATAAAAGTAGTGCAGATAACAACATTTGGTTTACACTTGACCATTGATCCAAAAATACAAAACGCAACGTTGACATGATTCATGAGAACGCAAGTATTGATGATGATCTCATAACTTACTATGTCAACGAACACATTATGCAGCGTCATATTTTGTAGAATGATAAGATTAGAGGATAAAAAGATTTATTTTTGTTTTGAACGATTCTTGTGAAAAATATGCTAAATCTAAAGCATACATATTTTATGTCTGTGTTGGAACTAATAACCATTATTCAACAATATTTATTTTAATGTGAAGAATATCACTGTATTTCTTTTACAGTCAAAGCAAATTCAATATAATAAGAAGCATATAATTGTATTTAATGCTTTTGAGTTTTCTGGTTCCATTTCTAATTCCATCTAACATTGTTGCTGTATTTTGGTAATGTTGGATTTCACCAGACTTAACTCCAATTTGTGAAAGTAGAATCAGTGGCTGGAAATTTTCAAAACAATCAACGACATAAATTAGTTAAAAGAAATAAAGTCAAACAGATTCGATAACTTTAATAACATGAATAATCCGAAAAACTATAATTTAAAAAAAATTATTTTTAGCTATCAACAATGAACATCATTTGGAAGCATACTAAATTTAAGATTTAATAGTGAAATCGATTTTTAAATCCAATTAATGTAGAAAAAGTTATCACATTTCAGAGTTTGAAATAGAAAGAAATTAAAAACGTGACTGCTCATTTTTCAAAATATGAAGGAGGCCCGTGTGCTCTTGAAATCTAACTCAAAAATAATATTATAGTATAGATGTGTACATGATCATGTTTTCTCTTATACCTAGTAGTGAATTAGTAGGTTGTTGAAATGCATTCCAGTTTTCCATTATGCCTTTCATGTTGCTTGTTAAGCTGCAGTATACATTCATTTATTCCCCTGTAGATATACCAAATTACTAATGTAAATGTTAATTTTTCATTTATTCCACTATGCTTCCCTTTGCAGATTTGTTTAGATTTTGTTCTGAATTCTAACAATCTATTTATGAACCCAAATTATTGAAATATGTCAACAAGTACATCAACTAAGACAATCGGTATACATGAGATTTTTCATTTGTATTTTTTTTTTTTAAAAGTTGCAGATAGTTTAATGCACAATAATATAAAAGATTAATGAATTACAGTATCATGTTTAGGTCCGTAAATTGGCTGTGTTATGTACAATGATTCTATTGCATCATCTATTAACTTAGTTCCAACGTTTTGCGTTCTTGATCCCTTCGATTTTGCTTTTGCTTGTTGAAAAGCCAATATTTTCTGCTTCTTTCTCACTGCTTTTTCTTCCTGTTTGGTCAGTAAATCATTTTAGGTTTAACTGGAATTATCTCAGTGTATTAAGTACAAATAAAAATAATAAATAATTTATATATATATAAAAAAGTTACCTTAGACATTTTAGATTTAGCTTTTATTTTAGGTGCCTTTTCCTAAAGCTCCGCCTCCCGTTCTATTTCTCAAATGTTTATAGGTTATTCGGTCTTTTTTAAATACAGGAAATTATTGTCAAGGACAAAATTTCACAGCTTTTTAGCCTCAAGGACGGACCTTCAATATTTTATCCTGAAGGACAACTTTATGTAGGTATCAGTTTTTAGTTATTGGTAGCAGTTTTTAGGTATCAGTTTGTAGTTATCGGTAGCAGTTTTTAGGTATCAGTTTTTAGCTCGGTATCAGTTTTGTTGTCCTTATGAATAATTTTGAAAAATATTTGTCCTTGTGAATAATTTTTAGAAGAATGTTTGTCCTTGTGGTAAAAATATCGAGGTCGTGTCCTTGAGGCAAAAAATATAGAAATTTTTGTCCTTTAAAATAATTCCCCCTTTTAAATATTTCTTTTCATTCTTTTCAAATGGCAGCCGCAAATTAACTTTTCAAACAAGCCGACATACATGAAAATAAAATTAAAACAGAGGCTTAAATCTATCCACACCTTATTAACTTGTCAAATCATCATCGGCAACTAATCTTAAACTGTTATATTCAACTTTGGTCTTTTTAAAATTTTTAAAGATGATAAATCAACAGTATTTAGTGTTGTTACCGAACTCCAATCTTGTAAGTGTTAAAGATACTAGTGGTTACTATAGCATGAAAACTGTTTATGTATTGTCTCAATTTTTTCTCAAAGAAAAAACTTCATGAAATTTCTAATTTTTTTTATTTAAAATAGGTGATCTTGGTCGTTTTCATTACAACTCAGAAGAAAGTAACGATATCAGAACCTACAGAACGTCAACCCATTCAATTACACAGTCATCCTCTTCACAATTCGAAAAAATTGAGATAAATGCACTTGGTCCTCCCATTTCAAAAAAGCCAGAAAGGTAAGCAGCCGAATTGGTAAATTTGTACGGGTTCGTGTGCCAATCTCATAAGAAAGTTGGGATAAAATACTCTCAAAATGCAAGACCGACGTTTAGAAAGAATTGCTGGTATGTTAAAATCGAATTGTTTTTTTCCACTATTGCTTCATAGACATATTGTTCATTCATACTATATTATTATATGATTCACTGGTAGCACAAAAATGCACATTTGGATGTAAAAATGTAGTGGCAAACCATGCAACTAAGTAAAAACTCACCTGTCCAACCTGCTATCAGCTTAACATCAAAATGTATGCTAGTTTGTAACATTACGAAGTGTGTTAGTAGTATGATAAAGTAAGTTATCAATAAAAATAATTTAATTCTGTAGCAAAATTTATAAAAATTATTAGGTAGATTGGGTGAATCTTGTGTCGTTACTTGAATCATTCATGAAATTACCTTCCATTGTTCCATGAAAAACAGTAGTTAGTTCCCAAACAATACCATTGGAAATCTTATGTGTTTGCTACAACGATGACTGACGTTATGTATTTATTCCCTTTCTTCCAAGTAATGAATAATTTACCTGTTGATGAGGCTTCCACCATTCCACAATTGACATCACTATTGATGTGCAGTTGTAGGAGATCTTCTTTGGGAAGGTAATCTTAAAAAAATGCAAGTTTCATTACTAAGAAAAGTAAATAAATATGTAATAGATAATAACCTATACTTCATCACCACAGCTAACAATTCCTGGTTTCATCAACATATCACTTTTTCACATTGCACGTGCTACGACAAATAACCGTGTCACGGAATGATCAACATAGTTTTTCTTAGTGTTAATTTGATGAAATTTGAGAGACAAGTACTAGTGGCTATGTGACACTTTAACATTACAGACGTGAATTAATTACTGGCCATTACCTTTTGTTTTATTTTGAAACAGTATATATTTTGTGTTTGACTGAACATCGCTTCCTTTTTATGTAAACAACTTTTAATTTCACGGACATTTTACGAGCTAAAGTCAGACACAAAGGATTTGTTTTTTTTTTAAAATGGCCAAATCATTTCGGAGACACAAGAGCGAATTGAGAACAAATTTTTATGACAAATTCGATAATGACGAAGTGAGGCTGAAAAATTGTCCACCAACAATCATCCAAGAAGATTGAAATGAGTTTGTGAAAAATGAAGCAAAACCCGCTGCAAGGAAAGAAGAGGTATAGGCAAAAAAAACCGAGCATTGTACAATTGTGGTCATCATACCGGACGTACAAGTCACGCTGTAGTAGAGCATGAAATGGTATGTTTGTTTCATTTTATTTATTAAATAGCAATAACTATCAGTTAATCATTAGCGTATAGTCTATTTATACTTGAATTAGTCTGTTCCATATGTTGCTTGCATACAGATAATTGAAAAAAAAGTTTGTTCATTTTCCCCTCCACCAAGTTACATAGTAAATGCTTTACTGGATTTAGTTGGCAGTCTGTTAATGGCATCAAAGTAGGTTGTAAGTGCCAAATTTTCAGAGCAATAGTTGAACACTTTATTACTTTAATATGCAACTAAATTTCACTTTATTGCTTGAATTTTCAGAGCAATAGCTGAACATTTTATTGCTACAGGCAAAGTAGGTTATATAACAAAATACACGCTAATATAATAGTATAACAAAATACATGTAATTTGTCTATCCGCCTTTATCTATAGTCTTCTTACAGCTTATACATGCAAAGCTTGTTGATGTGATTTAAAGTCATCTTTTGCTAGCATCTTTCAGAATTTATCACCATATTTATTGAGTGGATGTCCAGCTAATGCCACCATATGCATGCGATGAAGCATTAGTATTAGTATATGATTTCTTGTTTCTTTTTTCTTTTATCAAATTTGACCGATGAACGCTTAAGATGTATCTCTGAACTAATCGAATCAGAGTTTACTTTCTGAAATTGGACTAAACATAAATAAAACAAATAAAAAGTTGTTTATAGAGATAATAAGCAAGCATTTACACTTACAAAATGTTTGCTCCTTCAATCTTAATTGTGATCGAACACTTGATTCCTTGAGAATTTTTCATTGCTAGCCAGTTATTCTCCCAAAAACTGTATAAAAAGCTGTTCAACCTGACAGAGCAATATCCAAATTACTCTTCCTTTTCTAACTGTGGATTTATTCAAACTAGTAACAGTGACCTATTTTAAGGTACACTGAAGCAATAACCAGCACATGCTGATAAAATAGTATAGCAAAATACATGTACAAGCCAAGCAATGCACAGAGTACTGATAAATGCACAACTAAAAGGCTATATTGTATTCATTTTTAAGGTTTAACTCATTTACTTCACAGAACAGATATTTGTATTAGATAAAAAAGAATAAAAAATTACAAATCGGTTAACATTTCTCAAAATTCATATGCTTCGTTTTTTACTTACAAATGACATTGAACAAATATTTGAATATTGCGAAAGTTATATTAAAAGGTTTAATGTGACATTTCAGGTCAGTGCATATCCAACCAAAGAAATCCCTTGTCGTAAAGTATGGAAGAAGACTCGTACGAAAAAGGACGGTAGCTTGACAAATTCGACTTCCATATATTTTGTAAGTTAAAAAAATAATAATTTAGCTATTTTGTAAAGTTTATGTAAAAAATATCGTCTCAAGCACTGTTGTATTTTAGGATAAAATTGCAAAAGCAAAAAAATCAATCAAAGATAGCGACGAAGAAGACTTGCCATTACATGAAGATATCCTATCACAAGTGTTAGACAAGGACAAAAGAGTCGGACTTGAAGTATTAAAGCCAAAATATCAAGGACCCAAGTTAATGCTTCTAAGATTGCACGTAAACAACTAAAAAAGGCTCAAGGGTGCTCGGAAGATTTAAAATCTAGGATGAATAATATGGAGGGTACAATGAAGTCGTTGGTGGACTTATTGAAGGGGCGATATGTGGTCAAGGAATGATGTACCGGAGATTGCTTCAAACGAAGGAGGAATTGGTACACTGCAGGGAAGTGTTGGAGGATTGCCGAGTAACGACTTTGCCAATTCATTGAATTCATCCGGTTTGCCCAATCAAAAATGTGAAGTCCTGAACATTGACCTAGAGGTCGGTGCAACAGCCTTTGTATGTAGAGATTCAACAACATCCATTATACACGGAAAACTTGTACCTCCAACATATGAGAAGTTGGTTGTGGACAATATACTACTACCAGAAGAGAAAAAAAGCAAACGAAATTATCATCTTGCTATGACCTTTGGTGAAGTTGGAATTGGTGGTTATGTGTGACATCCAAAGAGTAATATTTGATATTTGTAGACACATAAGCAGGCGTGTATAGTATTATACTTTGGTAGTTTTAATGTTATGTTGCCTCTAAGTAGTTTTAAACATTTTGGGAATATTTAGCTAATTTCTAGATCTTTAACATAAACAAGTATTAAATACTTATTAATATATTAAATTACCGATCCTGATTAGGATAATAAGTTTTTAAACCTCACTGATCATCTTCAAGGAGCAATGGTTTCCAGTAATATATATTCTTTTCACATCAGTTCTGTAAGAGTTCTAAAACCACCGATGATCATGTGGCAATTAATACCAAGCTTAGGTGGATTACATATGTGGTAATGATACATGTTCCTGCTGCATCAAGTTAATAAGTGTGTACGTAGGGATGTGTGTGCCATGATTAATCTCCAATATGACTTACTAAATTAGCATTGTAGCTAAAAGTACAACTGCTTCTTTAAAAGCTTAAGCAAAAAAGATGGTGCGGCATAAAAGTGCCGGTCTCTACTTTTTATTCTTGGTCTTTGTCTCTCTATGATAATGCTTAACTTTCAATGTTTCCTACTTGGATATACATTCTCGTTTCTTACACGATTAGTATACAAATCATCAACATTAGGAGTAGATGTCTGCCCCTAAGTCTAGTGTTGTTCCTGTGCCTATGGGATGATCTCTCACATTCTTAATCTATTTAAGTCTTCAGGTTTTCAATCTTTGACTTACATGTTTTGATTTCCCCACATCGAGTGTATATTCTTTTTATTTGGAGAAATCAAGTCAAAATTTGTGGTGTATGCTGATTAGGTTGAACTTGTGTCTAGTGTACATTTACGACTGTAATTGCTATTGTGGTGTATGCTGATTAGGTTGAACTTGTGTCTGAGGCATTTATTTCTGAGGGAATTGTTGATTAGGCAGTCCTTGTGTTTGTGGGAGTAGTTGTTGATTAGGTAGTAGTTGTGTCTAAGGGAGCTGTTCACTAGGTGGCACTTGTGTCTGAAGCAGTTGCTGGTTAGGTAATATTTATGTTTAGGGGATTTATTGATTAGGCTAAACTACAATTTAATTAATAAAACTTATTACGATGTCAGAGAAGCACTCAAAGCACATCTTTTAATTACAAACTACCACATATATTGCATTTTAAAGACTTGTGCATTGATATTGTCTTCCTCTTTACTTAATCACAAAATGCATCTACCTCCCAGGGAGTGCATTTACAGGGCTTGTTCATTATTAAGTAACCAAACCTCACGGTTTTTTCATCCTTATCTGCTACTTTCCTTGCTGCTGAAGTGGATGATGTGAAGCCTGAAGTTGAAATACATGCCTTATAGTGCGAAATCTTAGTGTATCATTGTATTGTACTTGTATTATGTATTGCCTCTTTACAACAATGTTGGAGATTAGTTACACTTTGTAGCGTGTATTATGTATTATTGCTGAACTGTTGTTTTCACGTATCATTGTACTATACTTGATGAACTATCTGAAATTTTTGTCTTCATGTATCATTATATTGTACTTGATGAACTATCTGAGACTTTTGTCCTTATGTATCATCGTGTTATAATTGATGAACTGTTTATAACAATGAACCCTATTATGAACTTAGACATTTACTCAGTGTTTTGAGTTTCAAATGAGACACTATTTTGTATTGAATTGAACTGAAGTAATTGATTTGAGTAACATATAAAGATTAGCCACGACCTTAAGCCGTTGCTAAACATGTATTTGACATGGCCTTAAGCCATGGCAAAATATTTATTTATCATGGCTCTAAGCCGTGACTGAACGAAATATTGCACAACCCAAAGCCGTGGAAAAATAGAAAACAGCTACGGCTTAGGGCTGTGGTTAAATTTTTTCCACTGCGACTATTTCCACGGCTACGGGCCGTGGCTAAATCATGGTCCGAAGCCATGAAGAATTGGCTTTTCTGGTGTAGTGATTTAAATGTAACAATATTTTTAGCTCAACTAGTGATCACTATGTTAAAGATTACTGGGCTATGTTGTACTCTTCGTTTGTTTGTGTTGTAGTTACTGTTTCTGCATCTATTTAACAGTCAATATACCCTATTCTTTAGGGAGTAGTGTTCTGAACGGTCCAACCATGATAACAGGAATTAGTGTATCGTGTGTTGTTGCTTTCTTTATTTTCAGTTGTAAAAGGCTGTTTATAAAGCCAGTTTTCTTAATTCAATAAAGTAAGCTTTCCTTCCAGATTTGTGTGTATGCTTGAGTTTTAGAAAGCAAGTTTCAACAAGTGGTATCAGAACTCATTTGTGCGGGAAAAAAATATCTGAGAGAAACAGAGGTATGGCAACAGAAGGAGGTTCCTTTGTTCAACCTACAATTCCAATGTTTGATGGTCAGTATGACCAATGGGCCATGTTGATGGAGAACTTTCTCCGATCGAAAGAGTATTGGAATTTGGTTGAGGTTGAAATACCAGCGGCAGCAGCAGGAGTGGAGCAGTCCGAGGCACAAAGGAAGGCAATAGAAGATGGAAAGCTCAAAGATTTAAAGGTTAAAAATTAACTTTTCCAAGCCATCGATCGAACAATTATGGAGACCATCCTTAATAATGAAACAACCAAAAGCATATGGGATTCCATGAAGCTCAAGTATCAAGGTTCCACCAAAGTGAAAAGGGCTCAGTTGCAAGCTCTTCGTAGGGAGTTTGAGGTACTCGGAATGAAGGAAGAAGAGACGGTCGACGAATACTTTGCCAGAACTCTCATCATTGCAAACAAAATGAAGGCTCATGGAGAAAAGATGGAGCAGACTGTGATCGTGGAGAAGATCTTGAGGTCCATGACTTCACGATTTGATTATGTGGTATGTTCCATTGAAGAATCAAACAATGTTGCTACTTTGAGCATTGATGAATTGCAGAGCATTCTCCTAGTACATGAACAAGGAATGAAAGGACACCAGAAGGAAGAACATGCACTTAAAGTCACTGGAGAAAGATCGGAAGCAAGGGAGGATGATAAAGGCGAATTCAGAGGAGGATTTAGAGGAAGAGCTCATGGTGGAGCTTTCAAAGGTTGAGGAAGAGGCCATGGTAGACAATCACTGAACCGAGCTATTGTAGAGTGTTACAACTGTCACAAGCTAGGGCATTTTCAATATGAATGCCCTAGTCGGGAGAAAAATATGAATTATGCAGAGCTTGAAGAAGAGGAGGAGATGTTGCTTATGTCTTATGTCAAATCTCATGATGCTCAAAGAGAAGATGTATGGTTCTTAGATTCGGGAAGCAACAACCACATGTGTGGTAATAAGGCATGGTTCACTAACCTCAATGAAGGCTTTAGGCAGTCCGTAAAGCTTGGTAATAACACAAAGATGGCTGTAATGGGAAAAGGAAATATCAAACTGACCATTGGAGGGGTGAATCAAGTAGTGAGTGAAGTATTTTTCATTCCAGAACTGAAAAATAATTTATTGAGCATAGGTCAACTGCAGGAGAAGGGATTGACTATACTCATTCAAAATGTTACATGTAAGTTGTTTCATCCAATTCGAGGCTTACTTTTACAAGCTTCCATGACAGCAAATCGTATGTTTGTCCTATTAGCTTCTATTAATTCCAAAGAAACTAAATGTTTCCAAAGTACAACTGATGTTGAAACTCAAATCTAGCACCGTCGCTTTGGACATTTGAGCTTCAAAGGGCATAGAATATTGCATTACAAGAGGATGGTGAAGGGCCTGCCACCACTCAAAACTTCAGCAATTGTATGTGCTGATTGCTTAGCTGGAAAACAACATCGAGAATCAATGCCGAAGAAGAGTCTATGGAGAGCCTCGAAGAAATTAGAACTAATTCATGCTGATATTTGTGGACCAATAAAACCAGAATCAAACAGCAAAAAAGGTACTCGATCACATTTATTGATGATTTTAATGAAAGACTTGGGTTTATTTTCTTTCAGAAAAATCAGAGGCACTTAACACGTTTAAAAAATTCAAGAATCTCGTTGAGAAAGAATGTGGCTCACTAGTATGTTGTTTACGTACCGATAGAGGTGGCGAGTTTACCTCTACAGAATTTAATGAATATTGTAGTGTAAATGGGATTAAAAGACAACTTACGGCCTCATACACGCCCCAACAAAATGGAGTTGCTGAAAGAAAAAATCGTACAATCATGAACCTTGTGAGAAGTATGTTGTCTGAGAAAAAAGTTCCTAAAGAGTTTTGGCTGGAAGCGGTGAATTGGTGCATTCACATCCTAAATCGAAGTCCAACATTAGTGCTCAAGGAGGTTACCCCAGAAGAAGCCTGGAGCAATGTAAAGCCAACAGTTGATTACTTTTGTGTTTTTGGATGCATAGGCCATGTACATGTGCCAGATGTCAGGAGGAGTAAGTTGGATAACAAAAGCTCAAAGTGTGTGCTGCTTGGTGTAAGTGAAGGGACGAAGGCCTATAGGCTTTTTAATCCAATTACCAAGAAGATAGTGGTGAGCTGAGATGTGGTGTTTGAGGAGAACGAAAGATGGGATTGGGGAGTAAGCACCGAAACAATGACAAGTGATGTTATGGAATGGGAAGATGATGAAGTGATTCAAAATGAAATTTTAGAGGGAAATAAAGAAGATACTGAAGCAGTTCAAATCAATGCTAGAGCAGTAAGTGATCCATCTTCAGTTGAGTCACATCATGATTCAACTCCACGAGAACAACCAAAAAGAGTTAGAAGGAAGCCTTATTGGATGCAAGATTATAAAACTGGGGATGGATTGCATGATGATGATGTATTAATGCAAAATATGGTTCTCTATACAGCAGCACATGATCCAGTTACATTTGAGGAAGCTTCAGCGAACCTAAAATGGAGAGAAGCAATGAAGAATAAGATGCACGCAATAGAAAAAAAGGGTACTTGGGTGCTTACTGATATACCTGAAGGAGCTAGGACAATTGGAGTAAAATGGATTTTCAAAACAAAATTGAATGAACGAGGTGAAGTAGATAAATAAAGGACACGACTTGTAGCAAAAGGGTATGCATAAAAACATAGTATCAATTATATGGAGGTGTTTGCCCCCGTTGCTAGATGGGACACAATTAGAATGATTTTGGAATTAGCTGCTCAAAGAAAGTGGTGTATGTACCAACTTGATGTCAAAAATGCTTTTTTATGTGGAGAATTAAAGGAGGATGTGTATGTAGAGAAACCACAAGGTTACAAGAAGCAAGGGGAGGAGAATAAGGTCTACAAACTTCGTAAAGCACTGTAGGGGCTGAAACAAGCCCCTCGGGCTTGGTATAATAGAATTGAAGCATATTTTGTCGACGAAGGATTTGAGCGATGTCCAAATGAACACACATTATTTGTGAAGGCTCAAGAAGATGGTGAGATTTTAATTGTAAGTGTTTATGTAGATGATCTAATTATCACAGGGAGTAGTCCAAGAATGATGGAAGAATTCAAAGCCTCAATGAAGTCTAAATTTGACATGTCAGACTTGGGAAAAATGAAGTTCTTTTTAGGAGTGGAGATTGTCCAAAATGAAGAATGTATCTTCTTAAGCCAACGCAAATATGCTCTGGAAGTACTCGAACGTTTTGGTATGGCAAACTCAAACTCAGTCAAAAATCCAATTGTACCAGGCTTCCGGATGATGAAAGATGAAGAAGGCATATGTGTTGATCCAATTCAATACAAGCAAATAGTAGGCAACTTGATGTACCTAACAGTTACCAGACCCGATCTCATGTTTTTAGTCAGTTTGATAAGTATGTACATGGAGAGGCCAACCGAACTGCATATGGCTGCTGCAAAAAGAGTGCCGAGATACCTAAAAGGGACAGCTGAGCTAGGAATTAGTTACGCAAGAAGAGCAGAGAATGGAGAAGAATTGATTGCTTTTTCAGACAGCGACTTTGCTGGTGATGTTGACGATAGAAGAAGCACCTCAGGCTATGTCTATATGATGAGTGATGGAGCAATGGCGTGGATGTCTAAGAAGCAGCAAGTGGTTACACTTTCCACCACTGAAGCTGAATTTATCTCAGCAGCTACATGTGCTTGTCAAGGCGTGTGGAAGGGAAGAGTACTTGAAAAACTGAAGTGTAGGCAAAGTGAGTCTACTACAATTTTCTGCGATAATAGTTCTGCTATAAAGTTATCAAGGAACCCGGTAATGCATGGAAGAACTAAACATATCGATGTTAGATTTCACTTTATTCGTGATCTATGCAGTGTTGGTGTCTTTAAATTAGAATACTGCAGCTCACGCAATCAGTTGGCGGATATTGTGACGAAGCCGTTGAAGTTGGAAACTTTTGAGAAGTTGAGAAGCTGACTTGGAGTGTGCAAGCTACCAACAAAAGTAAACTGATTGCTTCAGGCAACTCAGTTTGAGGGAGGAAATGTTAAGGCTTACTGGGCTATGTTGTACTCTTCGTTTGTTTGTGTTGTAGTTACTATTTCTGCATCTATTTAACAATCAATAAACCCTATTCTTTAGGGAGTAGTGTTCTGAACGGTTCAACCATGACAATAGGAGTTAGTGTGTATCGTGTGTTGTTGCTTTCTTTATTTTCAGTTGTAAAAGGCTGTTTATAAAGCCAGTTTTCTTAATTTAATAAAGTAAGCTTTCCTTCTAGATTTGTGTGTATGCCTGAGTTTTAGAAAGCAAGTTTCAACACACTCTCCCCTGCATATTCAGTTCAATCACAGAGCTCAACGGATAAAGGGCATACCTTTTAGATATGCTAATCACCAGTGTTTGCTAGATGAGTATAATGAAACAATTGATATTAATGAAGTAAAGGGTTGTTATACTTTAGTAGTTCTCTTAAAAGAAATTAAAATCCGGATGAAAAAATGGAATAAATCCATACCAAAATAACATGACACAGTTGAAATGCTTCAAAAAGAGTGTGAGGATCTGCTTATAATGCTAGATAAAGACCCACTAGATGAATCATTGGATGCAAGATATTATGTTGCTAAAAAACAACTGAAAAATGCAATGCATCAACAAGCTGTGGAAATCAAACAAAGGGCTAAAGAGAAATGGCTTACTCATGTAGATGTATTTTCTATACAAAGATGTCCTACAGACAGAATTGTAATGACCAACTCAACACCCTAGTAACAAATGAGAATTTTTTTACAGATATTGCAAATTTTGAATGGGAAGCTATCAAAAATTTCTCAAATATATACGGTGGATAATATGATTCTACCTTGCTTCATATTAATTGCAAGGCCTTGATAAGTAAAGAAGGGTTGACATGCTGTAAGCTTTTGTTTCTGAGAAGGAGATCAAGGATGTTTTTTTCTACATCCATGTTGACTCTAGTCCCGGTCCAGATGCTCCAAATTCATTAGGCACCATTGGGTGAATCTGAAATAAATGATATTAGAAGCAACTTAGGAATTTTTCAACACTAGTAAAATTCTATATAAACTTAATCACAATTTCATTACTCTTATCCCAGAAATAAATAAGCTCAGTAGAGTGGAAGACTATAGACCAAGTGCTTGTTGTAAAATGCTGCACAAAATTACAACAAGGTGGTATGCAACAGAATAATTTAGATTCTACGAAACCATATTTCAGAAATCCAACTAGTATTTATAAAGGAAAGATGCATTTCTGAAAACTCTCTCCTAGCTCATCAATTGGCTAGAAACTTCAACAAGAACGAAGCAAACAAAGCATGCATCAAAGTGGATGTTCATATAGCGTATGACAAAATTAACAGGAAATTCATAATCGGATCCATGTGCCCACTTAAACTTTGTTCAAATTTTTGATCAGTTTTTACAAATTTATTCTTAGGGATTAGTGATGATCCATGAAATTACAAAAGATACAACGTTAACCAGGCTTTATCGTGCATGTGCTTTCCATCAACGTTGATTAAACTTATTAAAGAATGTACTTCAACTCCAACATACTCTATCATGATTAATGGAGCCCCTAAAAGATTTATAAGCATCAACAAGGAGCTAAGGTAGCGTAGTCCTCTATCACCTTACTTTTTTATAGTAGCAATGGAGTATTTTTCACTATAGATGGAATTAACATGTCATTATGGCTTGTTTCACCCTTTATTTAGTAATCATCCAGTGCTACATTGCCTTCTGCATGCTAGTGACTTAATTATGGTTCTCAAAACTAATGCAAGGGCAGCATAGCGTATTAAAAACATATTCAATAATTTAGAAGGGCATGTAGGGCAAAAACTAAGCACCCAGAAATAAAAATGTTATTTCATCAAATTTTGCAAAGATAAAACAACAATCCTAGATATACTAGACGTAAAGGAAGGAAGCTTGCCAATAAAATATCTAGGAGCTCCATTGTCATCAAATGTGACCACAATAAAGAATGTAGTGAATTGGTTGGGAAAATCAGAGACAAGATAAATGGATGGAGTTCTAAACTACTATCTTTTACCGAAAGATTTGAACTAATTCACACTGTAATTACTGCTAAGATGAGGTTCTCAATACAAAATTTTCAAATATCGGACTGCTTTACTAAAAAATAAACTCAGTATGTGCTAACTTTATTTGAACGCATGGATCACATGAAGTTAGCTATGATGTGTAATGTATGCCAAAGGTAGAAGGGTGTAACAACCCGGAATTTTAGGCAATATCTGTATTAATAATTAAATTGATTCGATAATTTTTATTTATAATTTTAATTTAGATTGGTAAATTTAATCTTTTAAAAGGTTAATAAATATTATAATCTGGTGAGTAATCATTTTAAAAGCAGTTTTAGTTTAATCTATGGTTGAATGATGATGCATGCAAATAAATTCTTGCTTTGATAATGAATATTTGTTTATATGAATGCATGATTATAATAAGTATTTAGTGCCTGTAAATGGGAATTTAAATTCTGTTGTTTAAGTAGAATTTGATTTTTTTCATCTTTTAATTCATAATCTTTCAATCTATACCTTATTTGAATTTGATATGTAAATGAAAAATGTATGTTAATGCTTGATAGTGATTTTAAAAATAGTTTCATAATTTTAAAAGCAACAAATGATTATAAATAAGGGATTAACATTAAACTAAGGTTTTTGTAAAAAAAATCAACTATCTTAAATTTTAAATTGAATTACATGCATGTAATCATGATTAAAAATCATGAACTTTGATATGAAATTTGTAATTTTCTGTTGGATAATCCTTGTGAATTTGGGTTTTGTTTGAAATTGGGGTTTTGGTGATTTGCCGATGAACGACACGGCTATGTTGTCCAATTTTTGGTATGGAGGAGGTTGGATTGATTGTGAGTATGGGAAAATTACTCTTGGATTTTTCTTAAGGCTGAATTGTGTAGAATTGATCAAACTAGGGTTTAAGTTTGCATTTTTGTTCGGCTTGGATGTTGTTACTTTGCGACTTGGATATGGTGCCGAAGTCGAACGCGACGTGGGGAATGGGTGCACGAAGGTTCGGTGATGTTTTGGGAAGGTCGCTGGAGTTGCCGGTGGTGGCGATCATCGGTGGTGTTGGGATTTGGGCTTCGAGTTGTTCTGCAGTTTTGAGTTATGAGGTCGAATTTTGTTTCGCAGGCTTGTTGAAGGATCTGGGTTTGTTTTCAGGCTCGTATGGGTTTGTATGACTGTCGTCGATGGTCGCGACGCTCGCCAGAGGACGGCGGCGTTGGTGCATATGCACGTGTGTATGATGTGTACACTGGAAGTGGAGCAGCTGGGGAAGAAGAGTTTTTACCGAAGTATCTCTCGCGTTGTATTCGGGGGCGACTCGAAGTAGATGGATCTGAGTATTGCTTCGGGGTAGGCACGAGAGTTTCTGTGTTTCGACTCGAGTTTTGTTTAGGTTGTTGCTTTAGTTAAGTACTGTAAAAATTTTAAGACAAGTTGCAAATTTAACTTGTAGTTTGAATAAATGAAACCAAGCTTGAGTTTTATAAAAGAAAACAAGTTAAAAACTTGTTGTTTGAATTAAAATGTAAATCAAACTTTAAAAAGTATTGAATGAATTTATTTTAAGTTTTAAATTTGTTTAAAATGATTTCTTTATGAAGTAATTACTTCATTTAATTTTGAATGTAAATTTAAAAAGGAAATGTTTGAATTTAAATATTAAATTAAAGTTTTCAAGTAAATCGTTAAGTAATGCTTTAAAAACTAAAGTTTTCAAATTTATATTGCAAATGAATAAGTTTGAATTATTTAAAGTGTTTTAAATTTTAAATTTGATTTCTAAATGCCTTATTTTCAAATAAGGTTATTATCAT
The DNA here is from genome assembly GCA_030765085.1 of Allium cepa. Classification (NCBI taxonomy): domain Eukaryota; kingdom Viridiplantae; phylum Streptophyta; class Magnoliopsida; order Asparagales; family Amaryllidaceae; genus Allium; species Allium cepa. The sequence goes on from CM060940.1 coordinate 861,974,391, forward strand.
GATTTTGAAAACCAAATAAAATAATTTGTTTTAAGTTATTAAAATTTGATTTAATTTCAAATAATTTATTTAAGAAGATAAATAAGGTTAATTTATCTTTATTATGAATGTAAGAATACTTAATTTAATATGATTTGTAACTAAGTAAAGATTAATTAAAATAAATGCTTTTCTTATTTAATTAAGAATTTCTTTAAATATAAGAAGTTAATTAATTAATTATTTAATTAATTTTAAATAATTAGTTAATTTTTTATTTAATTTTAAATAAACACTTAATTATGATTAATTAAGTGTAATTACTTAATGAAGTAATTAATGGTTAATAATTGAATGTTATTAAGAAGGTAATTACTTATGGAAGTAATTAGAGGAAATTACTCATGGGAGTAATTAAATGGAAGTGATTAAGAGATACTCACATGATGTTATTAATTAAGGAATTGATTAATATAATTGATTTGAAATTAACTAATTATGGAGTAATTAATTAATTATAGAATTAAGATTGATTAATAATGAGACTAATTATTTGTTAAGTAATTAATTAAGAGAGTAAATATCTAATGGAAGTAATTAGAAGGTAATTACTTATGTAAGTAATTAAGAGTTAATTACTTAGTTAATTTTAGTTAATTAATTAATGTGATTAATTAATTAATAAATGAGATTAATTTAAGATTAATTACTAAGTGTAATTAACTAAAATGTATTTAATTAGTAAAGTAATTAATTAAGAATTATTGATTAATAATTACTTAATGAAGTAATTTAAGATTAATTAATTAGAGTAATTAATCAAGGGTTAATATAATTAATTAAGAAGTTAATTAATTAAGATAAGTAATAACAAATTGTTAATTACTGTTTATGATTAATGAGATGATTAATTATAAATTAATTATTTAATTAATTAAAAGAATTATTAATTAATAAGGGTCATTAGTTAATATAATGATTTAATCAAGGTTGATTAATTTAAGTGTGATTAATTAATTGAAATTAATTGAGGTTTAATGCAATTAATCATAATTAATTAATAAATGGAAGCAATGAAGGATCATTAATTATTGTAATTAATGATAGTAATTAAAGGTTAATTACTGTATATGGTTAAGGATAATTATTTGAATGTAATTAAAGAATAATTAATCAAGGAAGATTAATTAAAGAAGATCATTAAGAAATGATTAATTTATATATTTGGAATAAATTAATGAAGAAGGATTTAGGTAATCCAATTGATTTAGAGTTGATCAATTCTGCTTTGGATGATTAATTGATATTGAATGATTGATTTATATTGGATGATTGATATTGGGTGATTGGTTGATATTGGATGATTTGGATATCTCTGATATGTGATATGCTGCTTTGTGAGATGAATGTTTGATATGAATTATCTATTGTGATAATATGATTCATTTATCTATTTATATCATCCTAAAAATAAGTTTAACTGTTTAAACCTCTAAAAATCTTGGACATTAAAATGGCGTTTGGTTTCGGTGAGACCGGGATCGGGTTTCCATATTTGGATATCCGAAAACCACATCGATTCCAATTAAACGTTAGGTCGTGGATCCAAGTGGAGCTTTGTGAAGACTCGAGGTGTAAGAACTATTCGTCAGTATAACTCTGTGGGTGATTCCGTAATGAGTTTGACGGAAATAGTACTTATAGATTCGAGATGGTGATTCAGAGTGCAAGGGCTATAGTCATTGACTCTGAGGGCGATTCCAAAATGAGTGCAACGAGATAGTGCCTTCGGTTTCGTTCGAACCCGAAACGAACTTGTATGGATTGAATGCTTTCAGAACATCGTCAGGCGGACGATGAGCATTCTAAGATAGATGTGTTCTATAAAGGTAATCGCAGCCTCAAGCCTCTCAACCGGGAATGGCTAAAACAGGGGAGGTGCAGCAAGGCTAGGTGGGTAGCACCCATTTAAGGGTGAGGTCATTCCTGTCTAGATGTCCCTTTATTTCGGCTTTGTGGGTGGTTGGTCGCGCCAACCACGGGGTGATCTTACTCGGGACTGTTCAGTAAGGAATGGTCCGGGCCTTGTGTTGCAAGGGATTGGGAGTGATCCTCGGTACTATGATCTAGGCCACGTACTGTGACGGACGGTACCTCGGTAGCCATGCCATTGGTGGAATCCAAAATCCAATAAGTGCCTGTACGGTTTTGATTGTTCCCAACTATGTTGGAACATGAGATGTAAGCATTCCAGCTATTTCTGTATTTTATTTTGAAAACCCTAGACACTATTATAATATCACTGGATTTCCTATCAAATGTTTTGGTTAGCGTAAGGTAAAAACTTTTCCATGTTTATGTGTGGGAAGTCTTACGTGATACCTTTTCTTTGCAAAGGTTTTTCTAAAGTTAAGCAATTTTAACCCGTTACTCAAACTAGACCCCTGTCTGACCCGAGTGTTTATTTTTTGTTTTATTAAACTCTTGGGTACTCATATTATATATGAGTAGTCGAGGGATTCAGGTTTGGTTGACGAATTTTGGAGGAGATATGGAGCAGGAGGCTTCCACGTGTAGATATATTATGGTTTCGCTGTGTTTGTATGGTATCTGTATCTTGTGTACTTGAGTTGTATAGTTAGAAAGATGTTTATAACTGTCTATTATGTGTTGTATAAGCTGTGTACTCTGATGTAATATGATACTATGTAATATTTTATGTGATATATTATATTTCATTCGTTTCGCTGTGAGTTATCTGATGTTGTTGTGTTTCTTTCTTCTCTTTCTTTTCTTCTTCTATCTCTTTCTTTTCTTAATTAGTGATGCGACTTTCTGGAGACAGGAAGTTGGGTCACTACAGGTGGTATCAGAGCATTAGGTTGAGTGAATACCTAGGCTCTGGGTTGATGTCTTTCTTGAGAGAGCATACTTGTATTTTTATATATAACTATATGTATCTATATCTACCTGATATGTTGGGTTATCTGTTCGAATTTTCCAACATAAGTTTTGAGGTAGATGAAGTAGTGGTGTGTATGTAACACGACTACCACTGATGGAAGAGGTCCATATGTCGAGGTTGGAAGTATTTGTCGAGACTGTAGACTTAATACCGTCTCGAGTAAGATTTGTTGTTTGGAGTAAGGATTTCTCTAATATCCGAAGGAAATCTTTTTAAAAGATTCAAAGTTTATCTTTGAAGTGTAAGTTTGGATCTTTCTGAAGTGCAGAAGCAAGAGATGATATCTTGATAACTGCGTGATGGGATGCAGTATCCATGGATATTTTCAGAAGATGTTTTCTCTTAAGGCAGTTTTATAAGTAATTGGGGAGCAGTTTTTACCTGCCGCAGGGAAGATTCGTCTGTGTAGAAGATGTCTGGATCTTTAGCATGGAGGTTGGATGTTTTGGAATTTGAGACTAAGGTCTATGAGTTGCTTCGCTTCGGCATGGTCTCATTTGTCATTCCTTAAGGAGAGCAAGATGTTGATGCTTGGTTTGGAGCCAAATTTCTTGAGAGGAGGTCTGCCATCTCGGAGGTCTGTTGTGTGGTTTGTTGATGGTTTTGGTTTTCGAGGAGCCTTTGGATCAAAAGTCTTTGGTTAGATTTGGTAGCAGTGCAACTCGAAGTATTCGGTGTGCTGGTGAGAAGGTCTTTTAGCTTCGCAGTATCATCGAGGTAGAGTTTGGAAGCAGTAGTGTTGGTCGTTTCTCTGCATCTGGAGTTGAGTTTCATATTGTTTTGGATTCCAGAAGCGATGCTGGTAGTTAGCCTGGTAGTAGAGTTGGTGTAGCTGCTCAGAGATTTTTGGAATTTGGATTGGTCAGATCTAGTTTTTGAGTTAGATTATGTTATAAGATTGTGTGACCGAGTCAGATGGGTCACAAGATTGTATGGATTTGATGAACAAAGTTTTTCGGATATATTGGATAAGTTTGTACTCGTGTTCATCAACAGTATTCTCATCTATTCCAGAATCAGAGTTGTGCAGCGGAAGCAAGGTAGCAGCTGTGCAAGGAAGGAAGCAAGTTCAGTTTGCTATTGTTTGGGAAGTAGAGCTTGTGTTCTAGATTTCGATGGATCTTGAAAGACTTTTCTGTTGAATAGGATCCAAAAACTGTTTTGCTTTGGTCTAGTTGTTTCTACAAGCATCAGCATAGGTTGAGCTGATCAGGAAGAAGTTTGGCAGCCCAGGATTGTATGTTGAGTTATGCAGATATGAGATAAGGAGTATGGAATTCGAAGTTGGAGACTTCATTGTTGTTAAGATTTCTCTGGTTAAGAGAACAGTTCTTGGATAAGATTGAATTGCCAGTTTGGATAGCTGGAATTCATTGTATTTCACATATCTCTGAGGGAGTATGTGTATGGTTCATTATTGGTGGTAGAATCTGCAGTTCAGTTAGATTTGGAAGTTGAGCTAGACTTGAGTATAATCTGATGTTCTGTTCAGATTGGTGAATCTAGAGATGAGAGGAGCTCTGGATTTTGGTGGTGTACTTTGTTTAGCTTTTGTAGAGCGAGTCCCCCGGTGATTTATACTTGGGAAACTCGAGATAGTGTTAGTAAGATTTATTCTGATTTGTGTCAGGATAATTGGTTAGGTTTGTTTGTTTGATTGATTGCTATGGTTGTTAGTAACTGGATGTTAGGTATGCTTTGCTGTTTGAAATTGAAATTTTTGCTGGGTTATTGAATTACCTTTGCTTTTAAATTTCGGGGACGAAATTCTTTTAAGGGGAGGATTGTAACGACCCAGAATTTTAGGCAATATCAATTTAATAATCTGTATTAATAATTAAATTGATTTGATAATTTTTCTTTATAATTTTAATTTAAATTGGTAAATCTAATCTTTTAAAAGGTTAATAAATATTATAATCAGGTGAGTAATCATTTTAAAAACATTTTTAGTATAATCTATGGTTGAATGATGATGCATGCAAATAAATTCTTGCTTTGATAATGAATATTTTTTATATGAATGCACGATTATAATAAGTATTTAGTGCCTGTAAATGGGAATTTAAATTTTGTTGTTTAAGCAGAATTTGATTTTTTCATCTTTAAATTCAAAATCTTTCAATCTATACCTTATTTGAATTTGATATGTAAATGAAAAATGTATTTTAATGCTTGATAGTCATTTTAAAAATAGTTTCATAATTTTAAAAGCAACAAATGATTATAAATAAGGGATTAACAGTAAACTAAGATTTTTGCAAAAAAAATCAACTATCTTAAATTTTAAATTGAATTACATGCATGTAATCAATTTTCTGTTGGATAATCCTTGTGAATTTGGATTTTGTTTGAAATTGGGGTTTTGGTGATTTGCCGATGAACGACACGGCTATGTTGTCCAATTTTTGGTATGGAGGAGGTTGGATTGATTGTGAGTATGGGAAAATTACTCTTGGATTTTTCTTGAGGCCGAATTGTGCAGAATTGATCAAACTAGGGTTTAAGTTTGCATTTTTGTTCGGCTTGGATGTTGTTACTTCGCGACTTGGATATGGTGCCGGAGTCGAACGCAACGTGGGGAATGGGTGCACGAAGGTTCGGTGATGTTTTACGAAGGTCGCTGGAGTTGTCGGTGGTGGCGATCATCGGTAGTGTTGGGATTTGGGGTTCGAGTTGTTCTGCAATTTTGAGTTATGAGGTCGAATTTTGTTTCGCAAGTTTGTTGAAGGATCTGGGTTTGTTTTCAGGTTCTTAGGGTTTGTATGACTGTCGTCGATGGTCGCGACGCTCGCCAGAGGACGACGGTGATGGTGCATATGCACGTGTGTATGATGTGTACACTGGAAGTGGAGCAGTTGGGGAAGAAGAGTTTTTACCGAAGTATCTCTCGCGTTGTATTCGGGGGCGACTTGAAGTAGGTGGATCTGAGTATTGCTTCGGGGTAGGCACGAGAGTTTCTGTGTTTCGACTCGAGTTTTGTTTAGGTTGTTACTTTAGTTAAGTACTGTAAAAAATTTAAGACAAGTTGCAAATTTAACTTGTAGTTTGAATAAATGAAACCAAGCTTGAGTTTTATAAAAGAAAACAAGTTAAAAACTTGTTGTTTGAATTAAAATGTAAATCAAACTTTAAAAAGTATTGATTGAATTTATTTTAAGTTTTAAATTTGTTTAAAATGATTCCTTTATGAAGTAATTAACTTCATTTAATTTTGTATGTAAATTTAAAAAGGAAATTTTTGAATTTAAATATTAAATTAAAGTTTTTAAGTAAATCGTTAAGTAATGTTTTAAAAACTAAAGTTTTCAAATTTATATTGCAAATGAATAAGTTTGAATTATGTAAAGTGTATCAAATTTTAAATTTAATTTCTAAATGCCTTATTTTCAAATAAGGTTATTATCATGATTTTGAAAACCAAATAAAATATTTTTTTTTTAAATTTATTAAAATTTGATTTAATTTCAAATAATTTATTTAAGAAGATAAATAAGGTTAATTTATCTTTGTTATGAATGTAAGAATACTTAATTTAATATGATTTGTAACTAAGTAAAGATTAATTAAAATAAATGCTTTTCTTATTTAATTAAGAATTTTCTTTAAATATTAGAATTTAATTATTTAATTATTTAATTAATTTTAAATAATTAGTTAATAGTTTATTTAATTTTAAATAATCACTTAATTATGATTAATTAAGTGTAATTACTTAATGAGTTAATTAATGGTTAATAATTGAATGTAATTAAGAAGGTAACTACTTATGGATGTAGTTAGAGGAAATTACTCATGGGAGTAATTAAATGGAAGTGATTAAGAGATAATCACATGATGTTATTAATTAAGGAATTGATTAATATAATTGATTTGGAATTAATTAATTATGGAGTAATTAATTAATTATAGAATTAAGATTGATTAATAATGAGATTAATTATTTGTTAAGTAATTAATTAAGAGAGTAAATATCTAATGGAAGTAATTAGAAGGTAATTACTTATGTAAGTAATTAAGAGTTAATTACTTAGTAAATTTTAGTTAATTAATTAATTTGATTAATTAATTAATAAATGAGATTAATTTAAGATTAATTACTAAGTGTAATTAATTAAGATGTAATTAATTAATAAAATAATTAATTAAGGATTATTGATTAATAATTACTTAATGAAGTAATTTAAGATTAATTAATTAGATTAATTAATCAAGGTTTAATATAATTAATTAAGAAGTTAATTAACTAAGATAAGTAATTACAAATTGTTAATTACTATTTATGATTAACGAGATGATTAATTATAAATTAATTATTTAATTAATTAAAAGAATTATTAATTAATAAGGATCATTAGTTAATATAATGAGTTAATCAAGGTTGATTAATTTAAGTGTGATTAATTAATTGTAATTAATTGAGGTTTAATGCAATTAATCATAATTAATTAATAAATGAAGGATCATTAATTATTGTAATTAATGATAGTAATTAAAGGTTAATTACTGTATATGGTTAAGGATAATTACTTGAATGTAATTATAGAATTATTAATCAAGGAAGATTAATTAAATAAGATCATTAAGAAATGATTAATTTATTTATTTGGAATAAATTAATGAAGAAGGATTTAGGTAATCCAATTGATTTAGAGTTGATCAATTCTGCTTTGGATGATTAATTGATATTGAATGATTGGTTTATATTGGATGATTGATATTGGGTGATTGGTTGATACTGGATGATTTGGATATCTCTGATATGTGATATGCTGCTTTGTGAGATGAATGTTTGATATGAATTATCTATTGTGATAATATGATTCATCTATCTGTTTATATCATCTTGAATAATAAGTTTAACTGTTTAAACCTTTAAACAACTTAGACATTAAAATGGCATTTGGTTTCGGTGAGACCGGGATCGGGTTTCCATATTTGGATACCCGAAAACCACATCGATTCCAATTAAACGTTAGGTCGTGGATCCAAGTGGAGCTTTGTGAAGACTCAAGGTGTAAGAACTATTCGTCAGTATAACTCTGTGGGTAATTCCGTAATGAGTTTGACGGAAATACTACTTATAGATTCGAGATGGTGATTCAGAGTGCAAGGGCTATGGTCGTTCACTCTGAGGGTGATTCCAAAATGAGTGCAACGAGATAGTGCCTTCGGTTTCGTTCGAACCCGGAACGAACTTGCATGGATTGAATGCTTTCAGAACATCGTCAGGTGGACGACGAGCATTCTAAGATAGATGTGTTCTATAAAGGTAATCGCAGCCTCAAGCCTCATCAACCGGAAATGGCTAAAACAGGGGAGGTGCAGCAAGCTAAGTGGGTAGCTCCCATTTTAGGGTAAGGTCATTCCTGTCTAGACGTCCCTTTATTTCGGCTTTGTGGGTGGTTGGTTGCGCCAACCACCGGGTGATCTTACTCGGGACTATTCGGTAAGGAATGGTCCCGGCCTTGTGTTGCAGGGGATTGGGAGTGATCCTCGGTACTGTGATCTAGGCCACGTACTGTGACGGGCGGTACCCCGGTAGCTCTGGCATTGATGGAATCCAAAATCCAATAAGTGCCTGTGCGGTTTTGATTGTGCCCAACTATGTTGGAACATGAGATGTAAACATTCCAGCTATTTCTGTATTTTATTTTGAAAACCCTAGACACTATTATAATATCACTGGATTTCCTATCAAATGTTTTGGTTAGCGTAAGGTAAAAACTTTTCTATGTTTATGTGTGGGAAGTCTTACGTGATACCTTTTCTTTTCAAAGGTTTTTCTAAAGTTAAGCAATTTTAACCCATTTACTCACTCCAGACCCCTGCCTGACCCGAGTGTTTATTTTCTGTTTTATTAAACTCTTGGGTACTCATATTATATATGAGTAGTCGAGGAATTCAGGTTTGGTTGACGAATTCTGGAGGAGATATGGAGCAGGAGGCTTCCACGTGTAGATATATTATGGTTCCGCTGTGTTTGTATGGTATCTGTATCTTGTGTACTTGAGTTGTATAGTTAGACAGATGTTTATAACTGTCTAATATGTGTTGTATAAGTTGTGTACTCTGATGTAATATGATACTATGTAATATTTTATGTGATATATTATATTTCATTCGTTCCGCTGTGAGTTATCTGATGTTGTTGTGTTTCTTTCTTCTCTTTCTTTTCTTCTTCTATCCCTTTCTTTTCTTAATTAGTGATGCAACTTTCTAGAGATAGGAAGTCGGGTCGCTACAAAGGGATTGTAGGTCTGATAAATCTTAAGGAACTTGAAAAGGTGTACAATTCAAAACTTGGTTGGAAGTTAATCAAGTCAAAAGCTTATGTTCTAAATAGATGCGAACTAGATACACTGGTGATAGTTTCTGGGTAATGATAGTTGACAATAATGCATCAAGGGTGTGAAAGAACATTCTGGAAGGTAAAGATGAGGTTAGAATACACATACCTAGAAAATTTGCAAATGGAAAACACAAATTTATGAAAGGATTCTTGGCTAAATAGGAATATTCTAATTTCCAAAATGGGATGGGAGACGGTTTGCAGGTGTAGGTGGATATGATAACAAAGTGGACTCAATTGTAAGTAATGAAAAGTAGTACCCATAGAGAAATGGCCTCCCAGCAATTTCAACAGATATTTAGTACAATGACAAATATCAAAAACTCTAAAAATGACATTTGGACCTGGAACCCAACCAAAGATGGAAACTTTTCAACAAAATTGGCATGGGAATCGCTAGAGCTAGGTATGAACTAAAATTAGGCATCCACATTATGGTTGAGAACAAACAATCCTAAGATGGCATTTTCTACTTATAAGACTATTAATTTTAGACTGCCAACCATAGATAGATTGGCTGAATGGGGACAAAATGGTGAATTAAGATGTAAATTGTAGCGACCAGATTTTCCATACCCTTTGAGTTGATAATAATCCACTCTTGTTCAATCCAAATTGTGCGAAAGAGCAAATAATTAGGGTAAAGAAAAAGAAAGAGATAGAAGAAAATAGAACAATAACACAGAATCTCATAAATGTAGCGGAACAAAATATAATATATAATAATAGATTTTTATACAAAGGAAGTCGTGTCAGTTAATATACATACAATCATCAGAGTACAACAATCAATACAATAATCTGGACAGCTATAATAAGTTGTCCTCAAACAACGGAAATATAAATCAAGTACGGAAATGCGTCTTTGTCATCCAGCTCGCCTCTTGAGCGCCATAACATTCTATCCTGAATCTTTAATACTTGATTTAACCCGAGCATTATAATAAAATAACATCCGAGTCAGTCTGAAAAATCAACGTGAGAAAATACACTCAATTTGAATTACTAAAGTTATCAAAATCCTTGAAAAAACATAGGTATCTCGTAAGACCACGCCATACATAAAAACGACGGGTTTTTACCTTACGATAACCAAAGTATTTTATATCAAAATCATCTGATATTATAATAGTGTCCAAGTACAAATACTTATTCAAATAGCCGAAATTGTTAATTAATCAAATTCCAGCATACTAGGCTCTACAACCAAAACTGTAAAGGCACGTATCGGAGAATGGATTTCGTACAATGACTAGACACTGGGGTATCACCTATCATGTACACGTCTAGAAGAATGTACCGAGGATCTCGCTGGGATCCCCTATAAGACAAGACTGGCCTACCCCTAACCTAGATAGAACCGAATATGTTATCACCCCGAGTGTTCTCACTATCGAGAGTTATTTTTCCATGCACCACCTATCCATAATTTAAAATATATCCGAGGATATCTAAAAAAGTGATAACATATCCTAGTTAGGTGCGATGTAGCTAGCCTTGCTGCATCTCTCTTAATTTTCGGTCATTCCGATTGATGAGGCTTGAGGCTACGATTACCGTTCAATAACAATTTCACAAGAATGCTCATCATCCTCAAAGGACGATGTTCTGGTAGCATTCGTCCATACAAGTTTTCCTGGGTCTGGACAAACCGAACACCATCTTCACTATCTTCACAATATCCATCCGTAACGCTCAAATCAGATCTAAGTGGTCTTCATATAATTAAATATGATCCCGGTCTCTTCGAAATGATTAACGAAATTGGCAAATATTGATAGTCGGTTATTGAACTATCAATCTATAAGCACTCACTAGGCCTATATTATAATTATTTCCCAAAATATTCATTTCAAAATATCTTTACGAAGTTATATATTCAAATTCCTTGCCATATTCCAATATTTGAAAAAAAATCAGATACTTAAATCGATAACAAGATATTCCCAAACCATTTCAACACTTAGAATTATTCCAAATTTCCATTTTAATACTTAGAAAAACATTATAAGTCTTATTTTCCAAAATCATTTCAAATATCAACGCTTCAGAGAATATTTCATAACTTATCTCATAAGTCTTTGGAATCATTAATAAATTCCGTTTAACAATTTCCAAAAGCCAGTATACTTATTTATAACCCCGTTCAACAATTTATAACTTCTTTTATGAATTCATATTTCATTTTCGAAGTTCATATTCAACATTTTGAAATTCCATTCCCTTCAAATCCCTTATAAAATTCCTCTCCTCAAAATCATATCTATTTATAAGCCACATTTACGAATCTCGAGAGAATTTATAAATAAAATTTTCAATCACTTCAAAACTCTCTCTCTCTATATATATATGAAAAAAGTTTTTAAAAGAATAACAATTTATTTTTAAAACAAGTTTAAGTAATCATTTAAAAATATCGAAACCCCTTTTATAAACATCGATAATTAATTTTTTTAATAAACAAATCAATTTCAAAGCTGATTTTTAAAATTAGAATTTATAAAAATAAGTATTAAGTATTTGAAAAATTCTCTTTCCGATGTACTTTAATTCTACTAGTTCAAAATTCCATAGTTTGATATATAACATTTTCCTTTTAAAAATAAACTTAAATTCTTTAAGTTAAAGATATATTTTAAAATTCCAGTAATCGATTCAATTTATAAATCCTCTCGATTTACAACCCATCGATTCCATTCCAACATCCTATCCATTTCCACTTTTCAAAAATAGTATCCCCTATTTTTTTTCCAACCCTATTTCATATTGTAATATAGGTTCACCCTTTGAATTTTATATTCCCAAATTTTCATCTGTTATCGATTTCCTTTATTTACAACCATCATTTATAAATCTATAACTTCTTCGGGTTTCACTTTTTATAAGAATAATCTCATTTATAAAATTCCATTTTATAAATTCAATTCCTTATAAATTCTATTCATTTCTGCCAATATATTTTTAACATCGACTTCAACTTCTTTTCATATTATCCATAAATATCGTTTAAAAGTCCATCGTTTAAAAATCCTTTATACAATTTATTTTAAAATCTCTATTTGAAATACTTTTACGAATAGTTAAATACAAACCAAAACCAATTATTGATTTTGTCCAAATCAATTTCTTAAAAATAATCCAAATTTCGGTATAAATATTTTTATATTCAAAATCTTCTATGTAATCCTTCCAAATTCCAAAAATAATATTTATGGTATTTAAAATACCAAAAGTTAGGCCAGTGCTACTATAGCATCCAATAATTCACATCATAACAATAATCAATAGTGGATTATTTTAAGACATCATATATCATTATATATGAAATTAAAATCAACATTTTTGAGGAATCCAGTTGGATCCCCCCAACCTGTTTCTTGCATCCACAGATGTTATTAGAACATAAAAATACTAATCCCACTTTGAGGGGAATATTGCGATATATAGGGTCATCCGCTATTATGCGGGGCGCATAGGGTCTCATCCGCTAAATATGCGGGAACATATCCAACTACCGATACACACACACACACACACACACACACACACACACACACACACACACATATATATATATAGACACACACACACAAACACACTACTATATATATAATAACGTCCAAACTGATAATAATTATCAATTCAACCAAGCATCCAATAATAAATTTTAACTATTTAAAATTTAAATTCGACAATCCAAATGAGAGAGAATTTCTTATCTTGAACTTTTAATTTGCTAATCGTTCCAATTTTTTTATTCCTTTGCAAAGATTCCACCGCTTATAATCCTATACGACCGATTCCGTTCGATTAAACCTCGTATGAATCTAATACGGATTAACGAACTTTGAAATAATTTTATTTATAATTTACTTAAATTTATAACTTATTTTTGAATAAAATTACCTCACTAACAAGATAACCCTTCCTTCCTCGAATATTCGCCTGCATGCTAACACACTCAAAAACGATATCTGCTCCTCCAAGCTCCAGTCGACTGCACCATAGTTGCAGCTTTATTCGGCCATTGTTCCTTTTCCCTAGCATCAACAACGCCTCCAATATTCCCCGCCATGACCACCATACAACTCGCGTCCACTCCTTACTATCACAAGCCCGCTTCGACTTCCAGTTGCCTATCTCCATCGCGATGCATGAATACGAGTTCGTCTCCCTCCTGTTGCTCTTCCATATGCACACACGCCGTAGAGTTAATCACGAGTCTTGATCATGACCACCCACGATAGTCGCCATTAAGTCGAGCTCGCGTTCACTTCGCGCCTCCCCATCAAATCGCAACATTCCACATCTACAACAGTAACCTAGCCACCTCGCGTATATGTGTGCGTGAATGAATAGTTGCATCACCCAAACCTATGCCCTAGCATCCCCATATTATCAAGCTCAACCCCTAATTTCCTGCCGCACTCATCAAACTCGCATTCCAGGATTTTGATATTAAATTGAATTCAATTTGATTTCTTCGCCTTTTTTCCTCTTGCAAACAATTTTGATTTCTGGAAGAAGGGGCGCCAAAATTTTAAACTGGAGGGGTGGTGTGTTTGAATGATTTTGATTTGAACTGATTTGAAGGAGAGAGGACGTGATTAAAAATGAACAGGCGACTATGACTTGATTTTTGATTATCTATATATATATACATATTATTTTTTTCCAAATACACACATTACATATCTCAATTTTAAACCCCAATGGAGGCTTGCCGCCAGACGTTCCTAATGTTATACCACTATTCCGAACCCAATGGAACAAGTTTCGAAAGCTAATTTGATTGCATGTGAAAGATCGCTTTTTAAATTGATTATTTAAATTAAATTAAATTATTTCTACGAGTTTTCAAATCGCACGACCAAACGGTAAATCCAAATGTTACAAAATATGATATCTGATAATAATACACTATTATGGATCCAATGGAACTGGCTTTGTCGAATTTCGAGACCGTGCCTCGAATTGTTATTTTAATGCGTCAATTAAATCGATGATTTTTAAAATTTGCGGATCACTTGAAAATTTTCAGTTTTAAAATCTTACTAAATCACAATTCCAAATTCAACATTTAAAACCATTTAAATATTGAAAATCGAACGGCGAAAAATCTGGATCGTTACATTCCTCTCTCCTTAAAAGAATTTCGTCTCCGAAACTGCTAAGGCAGGAAAAATGCTCCAAACCCAATACTTATTTAAACCCACTCAGTTAAAACTCGACGTTCCACTCTTCCAACCTTTTAAGCTCAAATTTATTAATTTGTTTCCATTTCTAATTCAAACCATTTATTTAAATTTCAAAAATCAACTTTTTAGTTTCAAAAAATTTCTAACACCCAAAATTTCAGAATTTTTTTGGTAGAGACTCCCTTGTTCGGAGAGTCTTTTGCAATATGACAAGAGAGATAAAAATATATACATCGACCCACATGGTTGGAAACACAAAATATTTATATTTTTGCTGTATTTAATCCAAAAATGTACCTTTATTAGCATTTTCAAGCTAGCGGCTTATTTTATATGCAATTTGCACAATTAACTCAAGCAAAACATCTTCATATACCCGTACTTACTCAATTTAAATGTGTGAATCCCAAAATATGAAAATTCTATAGCATTTCATTCATTTGACTACTTAAACACCGTAATTCCATAAACCACATGCCGAACATATATTTATAAGCAATTATAAGGTTTCGATACTAATTTAGTTACTTCCAATCGATCCATATACCATTTTATTCAATTCAAAATGATTTACAACCTAATTATTTTCATTCAATCCATATTTATACCCAAAAAATTCATATTCATTCCAAATTGGTTCTCAACAATTCATTTACATTCCATTCATATCCATATTCATTATATCCAAATCTATTTTATTAAACTCGAAATCGTTCCATGCTACTTTGTTTACAAACCATTTCATACATTTATTTAAGCTAAGCTTACATCAAAAATTATTAACTTAAGTTGATTCATTTACTCCCAATTAATTCAACTCTATAACTCAAGTTTGTTTCCCTTGCCATCAAATTTCAATTAAAATTTTTGATTTGATTTTTCTTTAATAAAATTCCATTCCATTTGGCAATTAATTTACTTAGTTCATTTACTCAATCCATTTCAAATTAACTTCAAGCTCGAATTCGTTTTAAACAATATCTAAGGCCATATTCAATTTATTTACACTTAAATTGAATTTATTTATAACTCAAATCATTGCCACTTCAATCCAATTCCATTTTATTCGTCCGCACTACCAATTGCACTTAATACGCTTATAATTAAGTTGAATTTTATTTATAACTCAAGTTCCCCATTTCAATTTATTCATTTCATTCAACCCAAGTCCCATTTCAATATCTGATTCACTATTTAATTCTTCCAATTAGTTTGCTTTCATTTTATATCTCACAATTGGTTTTTATTTCAAAAATCATTTTATTTAATCCACTTGAGTTCACATTCACTTTATAATTCAAGTTTGAACTTTTATTTCTTCATCAAAATACAGAACCATTTTTTTATATTAGCTGTTTTATTCCATTAATTCCAACTTTGTAAGCTATTTAACTTATTTGCTCACAATTCCAAAATTTTCACTTTAAAATTTTATTCCATTCAAATTTGATAAATTCTAGTTATATCCATTTCATAACTCAAACTTTATATCATCTTCTATTACATTCAATTCAATCAACTATCGATATTCGTTTTCATTCATATTACTAGTTTCTTTCATTTGTACACATCTAATTCTTTTAAATTCAATTCATTTAATTAGTTCACTTTACTAATTTATTCCATTTAACTTTGCTTAAGTTAACTCTCAATTCATTTAGTTAGTTCACTTTACTAATTTATTCCATTTAACTTTGCTTAAGTTAACTCTCAATTCATTTAGTTAGTTCACTTTGCTAATTTATTCCATTTAACTTTGCTTAAGTTAACTCACCATTTCATTAATTCCATTCAAACCATAGTCAATTAAAATTTTAAAATTTAATCCCATCTACTTAAGTTAAATTCCCTTTTAACTTTCTCACTTTAAATTTAATTTCAAAATTCAGTTCTCACACCTCTTTCCTAATTAATATTTCTATAACCTTTAGCTAAGGATTTCATAATTCAAATACCTGGTATTTGTTTCAGATCACTTTGAAATCATATATATATATATATATATATATACACATATTTATATACATATATACATATACATATATATACACACACACACATGTACATATATATATATATATATATATATACACACATACGCACACACACACATCTGTATACCAAATCCCTCTTTTTACATTTAAACCAAATATGGTTTCTATCTAACACCTTCGGAATTTCCAAAACAACAATTGCTTTCAATAATAATTAACCACAATGGCAATCCATCACCTAGAAACTCGAAAATGAATATTGATGATGCTGCAGTCATCACTAGGATTATTTTCCAACGGCTGAAGTGAGTTCAGTGATATATCACCTTCGAAATCCATTTAAAACAATTTTAATCCCAATTTAAAGCAATTTCCATTCCAAAAATAATACCGCCGTCATTCATTTCCAAATGCCATAAATATTTTTTCAAAAATCTCTGGGATTTAAATTTCAAATTTTGGCTTGAGTCCAATTTAATTATAATTTATTTGCATAAATTATTGTTATACAATCCTTTTTGGTTATGCATAACCGTTTAAATTTTTATAATCTTATTTCGATTATAATAACAACCAAGCACACCAATTATACTAATTTCTAAAAAATTATTTCTTTTATTTCAAAATATAATTTGGGTAAAATTATTTCATTTACCTCTTCAAAACCATACTATGTCGATTTACCTGGTTCAAGTGTTTAGAAACTCCTATCGATTTCGTGGCATCCCACTACTCAACCAGAATTTATATGCCACTCAACAAATTAGTCCACATAATACAAAATAATTTATATTCACTAACAAATACGCGCTCATATCTATAATATATTCAACTCATTCTAGGGTACTGCTAACCCTATCCTTAATGAGTATCCCCACCAAAGTCAAGGTTCTCACTTAACCTTCTGCTCTGATACCAAATGTAGTGATCCGTCGTTCCATATCCTTTGAGTTGATAATAATTCACTCTTGTTCAACCCAAATTGTGCGAAAGAACGAATAACTTGGGTAAAGAAGATGAACGAGATGGAAGAAAATAGAACAACAACATAGAGTCTCACAAACGCAGCAGAACAAAATATAATATATAATAATAGATCTTTACACATAGAAAACTGTATCAGTTAATATATATACAATCATCAGAGCATAAAAATCAATACAACAATTTGGACAGTTATAATAAATTTTCCTTATACAGCCGAAATATAAAGCAAGTAGGGAATACATCTTTGTTATCCAGCTCTTCTCTTGAGCTTCATAGCATTCTATCATAAATCTGTAATACTCAGCCTGACCCGAGCATTATAATTAAATAACATTCGAGTCGGTCTGGAAAAACAGCGTGAGAAAACACACTCAATTTGAATTAGTAAAGTTATTAAAAACCTTTGAAAAATAAAGGTACCTCGTAAGACCACGCCAAACATAAACATGATGGGTTTTTATTTTATGATAACCGAAGCATTTTATATCAAAATCATCTGATATTATAATAGTGTATAAGTACAAATACTTATTCAAATAGCCGAAATTGTTACATTAATTAAATTCCAGCATACTAGGCTCTACAATCAAAACCGTAAAGGCACGTATTGGAGAATGGATCCCATACAATGACTAGGCATTGGGTTACCACCTATCACGATACACGTCTAGAAAAATATACCGAGGAACTCGCCGGGATCCCCTACGACACAAGATCAACCAACCCCTAACCTGGATAGAACCAAATATGTTATCACCCTAGGTGTTCCCAACCTTATCGAGAGCTCTTTTTCTATGCACTACCATATCCATAATTTATAATATATCTGAGGGCATCTAGAAATGTGATAACATACCCTAATTGGTTTGCGACCCACTTAGCCTTGCTACATCTCTCCTGATTTTCAGTCATTTCGGTTAATGAGGCTTGAGGCTACGATTATCTTTAAAGAACAATTTCACTTAGAATGCTCATCGTCCTCAAATGAAGATGTTCTGATAGCATTTGTCCATAAAAGTTGTCCTGGATCCGTACAAACCGAACCACCGTCTACTACTATCTTCACGATATCCATTCGTAACGCTCAAATTGGATCAAAGTGGTTTTCATATAATTAAATTCGATTTGGTCTCTTCAAAACGATAAACAAAATTGGCCACTATTGATAATCGATTATTTAAATACTCACTAACATCCACAAGCAGTCACTAGGCCCATATTATAATTTACTCCTAAAATATTCATTTCAAAATATCTTTACAAAGGTATATATTCAAATTCCTTTCCATATTCCAATATTTGAAAACAAATTCAAATACTTAAATCCATAACAGGATATTTCCAAACCATTTCAACACTTAAAATATTCCAAATTTCCATTTTGATACTTAGAAAAAACATTGTAATTCTTATTTTCCAAAATCATTTCAAATATCAAAGCTTCAGAGAATATTTCGTAACTTATCTCATAAGTCTTCGAAATCATTAGTAAATACCATTTAACGATTTCCAAAACCCAGTATGCTTATTTATAACCCCATTCAACAATTTATAACTTCTTTTATGAATTCATATTTTATTTTTGAAGTTCCCATATTCAACATTTTAAAATTCCATTCCTTCCAAATCCCTTATAAAATTCCTCTCCTCAAAATCATACCATTTATAAGCCCCATTTACGAATCTCGAGAGAATTTATAAATAAAATTTTCAATCACTTCAAACTCTCTCTCTATATGAAATAAATGTTTAAAAGAATAATTATTTATTTTTAAAATAAGTTAAGTAGTCATTTAAAAATATCGAAACCCCTCTTTATAAACATCAATAGCTTATTTTTTTAATAAAAAAATCAATTTCAAAGTTGATTTTTAAAATTAGAATTTGTTAAAATAAAGATAAGTATTTGAAAAATTCACTTTTCGATGTACTTTAATTCTACTAGTTCAGAATTTCATGGTTTGATATATAACATTTTCCTTCTAAAAACAAACTTAAATTCTTAAAATTAAAGATATATTTTTAAAATTCCAGCAACCATTCAATTTATAAATCCTCTCAATTTACAACCCATCAATTCCATTCCAGCATCCTATCCATTTCCACTTTTCAAAAATGGTATCCTTTATTTTTTTTCCAACCCTATTTACATATTCTAATATAAATTAACTCTACGAATTTTATATTCCAAAATTTTAATCTGTTATCTGTTTCTTTTATTTATAAACATCGTTTATAAATTTATAACTTCTCCAAGTTTCACTTTTTATAATAGTAATCTCATTTATAAAATTCCATTTTATAAATTCAATTCCTTATAAATTCTATTCATTTCGGTTAATCTATTTTAATATCGATTTCAACTTCTTTTCATATTTTCCATAAATATCGTTTAAAAATCCTTTATACAATTTATTTTAAAATCTCTATTTAAAATATTTTTACGAATAGTTAAATACAAATCAAAATCAATTATTGTTTTTATCCTAATCAATTTCTTAAATTTAATTCAAATTTTGATATAAATATTTTTATATTAAAAATCCCCTTTTTAATCCTCCTAAATTCCAAAAATAATATTTATGGTATTTAATATACCAAAAGTTAGGCCAATGCTACTATAGCATCCAATAATTAATATCACAACAATAATCTATAGTAGCTTATTCTAACACATCATACATCATTATATATGAAATTAAAATCAACATTTTGGAGGAATCCAGTTAAATCCCTCCAAACTGTTTCCCTGCATCCATAGATTTTATTACAATATAAAATACCAATCCCACTTCGATGGGGATATCGTGGTATATAGGGTCATCTGCTATTATGCGGGCTGCATATGGTCTCATCCATTAAATATGCGGGAACATATCCAACTACCAACACACACACTATATATATAATAACATCCAAGCCGATAATAATAATTATCATTTCAACCAAGCACCCAATAATAAATTTAAACTATTTAAAATTTAAATTCGATGATCCAAATGACTGAGAATTCCTTGCCTTGAATTTTTAATTTGCTAATCGTTCCAATTTTTTTATTCCTTTGCACAGATTCCACAGCTTCGAATCCTATACGACTGATTCCGTTCGACTAAACCTCATATGAATTTAATATCGATTAATGAACTTTGAAATAATTTTATTTATAATTTACTTAAATTTACAATTTCTTTTTAAATATTACCTCACCAACAAGATAACCCTTCCTTCCCTAAATATTCATTGCACGCAAACACATCCAAAAACGATCTATGCTCCTCTAAACTGCGGCCACCTCAATGACCATCCATCACCACGTGCTCCCATCGAGTGCACCATGGCTGGAGCTTTATTTTCCCATCGTTCCTTTTCCCTAGAATCAACAATGCCTCTAATATTCCCCACTGTGACCATCATACAACTCATGTCCACTCCTTACTATCACAAGCCAGCTCCGACTTCCAGTCGCTTATCTCCATCGCGATGCACGAACACGAGTTCGTCTCCCTCTTATCACTCTTCCATACGCACGCACGCCCGTGGAGTTAATCGCAAGTCTTGGTCATGACCACCCACGGCAGTCTCTATCAGGTCGAGCTCGCCTTCACATCACACCACCCCATCAAATCGAGATATTCAAAATCCATAACCCTAAACCTAGCCACCTCACGTATATGCGCGCGTGGACACATAGTTGTGTCTCCCAAACCCATGCCCTAGCGTCCCCGTGACATCGAGATCAACCCCTAATCGCCTACCTCTCTCCTCAAACTCGCATCCTAAGCATTCGATATCAAATCGAATTCGATTTGATTTCTCTCCCTTTTTTCTCTTGCAAACGATTTTGATTTCTGAAAGAAGAGGCGTCGCATTTCTAAATTGAAGTGGTGGCATGTTTGAACGATTTTGATTTGAACAGATTTGAAGAAGAGAGGACGTGATTAAACGTGAATAGGCAGCTATGATTTTTGATTATATGTATACACTTTATTTTATTCCAAATACCTCACATTACATATCCCAAAATTTTGAACCCTTATGGAGGCGTGCTGCCAGACGTTCCTCATGTTATATCACTATTCTGAACCCAATGGACAAATTTCGAAAGCTAATTTGATCATATGTGAAAGATAGCTTTTTAAATCGACTATTTAAATTAAATTATTTCTAGGAGTTTTCAGATCGCTCGATCAAACGGTAAATCCAAATGTTACAAAATATGAAATTGATAATAATACACTATTATGGATCCAATGGAACTAGTTTTGTCGAATTCCTAGACTATGCCACGGATCGCTATTTTAACGCGTCGATGATTTTTAAAATTTGTGAAATCACTTGAATTTTTTTAATTTTAGAATCTTACTAAATCGTAATTCCAAATTCAATATATAAAACCATTTAATTATTGCAAATCAAACAACGAAAAATCTGGGTCGTTACATAAATTATGTCAAAGGAAAAGTGAATCACATCAACACTTACTCTTTGATTGTATTTACTCTAGTAAATTGCTAAAATATTTAAACAAAAGGATGAAGACATGCATCCTGTTGGATGCTTAGAAGAAGTTGCATACTTGAGCGGCGACCAAGGGAGATCGAGTTTGGTTAAGTTGGCAAAGCATGTAACAACGACAGCTGATGTTCATTACATTTGGAAGAAGAGAAATCAACGCTTGTTTCAAAACCAAGAAAGGAAATGGATCAAATCTATAGATTAATTGAGGCATGCTTGAAGAGGAAACATCGTAAATGATGTAGAGGAGGAACGACAACTTCTAGAAGCCTAGGGTTTCTTTAGGCATCGATCGCCTTGATTTTCAACTGGGAAAGGAGAAGATAGATTGAGCTAGAAAAGGAAAGACGAGTTAGAACTGACGGAAGTGATAAAATAAAAGTAGGAAGATATAAATTATTACCTGACGCAACTTCTCGTTGTTGCTAAAGTGAGCCATGTATTTAATTTGTATTTGGATGATTTCGAATGTTGTATGGGCTTTGGGCCTAAAAACATATTCATATGGAAAATAATTATTTACTAAATTTGAATATAAACGATATTAATTTTGAAAATTTAGATCTTTTAAAATTCAAGATTAGAAACTAGATCTAGATTAAATATCTTTAAAATTAAAGTTCAAATTTTGAATTTACAAATTATTTATAAAGTTATATTTATATAAACTTATACGAATTTTAAAAAAATTCAAAAAATTATAATTTTTTTAAATTACATAAAACTTAATGTGACGACCCGAAATTTTCAAGCATTTACAATCGGAATATTAAATCGATTTTAAATATTCAATATAATAATTTTAACTTGAATTACGAATATCACAATTTATTCAATAATTAAATTATTGAATTAAATAACTTGAATTTGAATAAAATGTTGAATCTGGAATTTTAAGCCTATTAAAAATAATTTGAAGGCTTATAAAATTTATCTTGATATTACTGAAGAGAATAGAAGTGTTGAAATTAAATTTAAGAATGGTTTGTTAAGTTTTAAAATTTAATATCGTTTAAATTTGAATTTAAAAAAAATATAGCTTTCCGAGGCACAGTCTCAGAATTCGACGAAAACAGTTCCATTGGATCCATAATATTGTATTATTATCGGATCTCAAATTTCGTTTTGATCGGAGTTAGTGTGTGAGTGTACGATATATAAACGCGGAAAATTTAATTGATTATAAGCTAATAAAATTTAATTTAACTAGTTAAGCTTCTTCTGTACGCCAAGTCTTCCCTTATCTTCCCGTATACTTCAACGCTCGTCACTCTTTTTTATCAAAGCCCCTTCTTCATGTTTAAAAAAAAAAATCAATCAAAATCAAGACAGTTGTTTTTTTAAAATTTCAATGGCCGAGCTGTTTCTCTTATCTTCTTTCAGAATAGAGCCATACTCTTTTCCCCTCTTTCAATCTCACGAATTCGAAGAAACCCCATTCCCTTTTACCTCTTCTCTTCATTCGAATTCAACTCGTTAATAATAAAATAAAAAAACCTAAACAATGGTCGAAGCCTATAGTATTCAAATCGAATGGCGGAATAAGGGGGGACTCGCGTTTAGGGTTTCGCGTGAAGCTGGGGGCGATTGGTACTCGAGTGGCGCAGGGCATAGGATTCTCGCGATTCAATTTCGCAAGTGGGGATTAGGGTTTGGACGTCGCGTTTTGGAATTCGAGGGGCCGCGACGTCGCATAGGGTTCTCGCGACTCGTTTGGAGAAGAACAACGTCACTGAGAGGCGGCGACGTCGCGAATTCGAGGGCGTGGGGTCGTAGTGGTGCGGCGTGGGATACAGAGGAGGCTGGTGGTGGTCGTGCAACGGCAGGGCAGTGATAGTCCGGGTTTGTTCTTCGTTAGGTATGGATTGTTTCTTTTCTGTAAATTTTAAATTATATATGTATGAATTCATATATAGGGCAGAGAAAATAAATTTATATTTAAAGCAGAAATTTACTTCTATAGTGAGATGCATAGAGGAAGCTATTTCTAATTTCAGTAAAAGCAGAAAATTTATTGGAAAGAAAAGAAAGTATAGGAATTTTAGATGTTGAAGGATTATATAGGAATTAGATCTTTAATTTAAAATCTAGATTATAAAATTATCGGTTTATTTTGGAATAATAATATTATTATGGAAATTAAGGATATTTTATTAACTTATATAACTATTTGGGGTATTTCAAACATAGTGTATTTGAGGGGGTAACCAAATTAATTAAGTTTAATAAATGGAGTTAGTCATTTGATTAATCTAAATATTAATAAACTTATTTAATTTATTTTAGTCACAAAAAGATTTTTGAAAAGGAAATTAGTTTAAAACCCAAAGGTGTTAGCTAAGCAGATAATAGTTAACTAGTTGACTAATTAGTTAATAAAATCATGTAATTGTTTATACAAGGTCAAAGTCTGAAAGGAAACAAGTTGGATTGAATCGAATTGCTAGTAAAAGCAAAGGTGAGTTAATCTCACCCAGTTAAATTAAATTTAAATGTGTAAATTTAAATAATTGTTTGGATGGATGAATTGAGTGATGTGATTTAGTATGATATTTTAGAATTGGCATATTGTATTGTGCTAACATTTGTGGATGCAGAAAAACAGGTTGGAAGGATCCAACTGGACCCCTCTCATTTATTTAAATTATTCCATATTCTCTGTTGTGATTATTTGATATCTTATGATGAGTTATATTGGTATATTGAATGTTATGGTTGATTGGATATTTGAGTATAATGAATTACCAAATTATATGAATTGGATTGTTGAAAGAAATTAAAAAGAAGTAAATTTGTAAGCGAAATAATTATAGAAAGTTTGAATAAATTAAGAATGAATTGAAAAGAAATAGAAGTAATATGAAAATAATACTAAATAACTTCGAGTATGAAGAGGAATGGAATTTTGAATAAAATGAAATTGATGAATTGTAAACTTAAGTTATATCAATTAAAGGAATAAATAATTATTTTAAAATTTAAAGTTTAAATTTATTTAAAGGAATGAAGAAGTAATTGAGAAATCTAAAAATTGGAACAAGAAATGAGATCTGAAATTAATAAATTCTGAATTTAAAGGGAATAAATTGGAAATCAATTTGGGAAATTGATTTAAGTGATTGAAGCTAGGATTTTACTCTGGATAACCAAGTACATGTTTAAAGTAAATTCTTAAATAAATTTAAAGGTTTTAAAGATGTTGTAAAAAGCAAGTTTTAGAAAATTGATTATTTCTAATATTTAAATTCAATAGTAAGTATTTTTTTTCTAAATCTGTTATAGTAGTACTTACTTAAAAAGTGACCTAGTATTTTGTTTTCAAAAGTGAAAATCTAGTTTTACATCCTATTAAGTAACTTTATTTTCAAATACTCATATAGCATGTATTTTTACAAAGTATTGAAGTAATTTAACTTAATTGGTTAAAAATATATATTTTCAAAGTAAGGTGTTAAATTATTTTAAAAAAATCTAGTTTTGTGCTTGGTGATTTCAGAGGAGATAGAAAATATTTGGGAAAGTTGATTCTGAAAAGAAAGATGGTTTTGAAAACTGTGTTCAAAAGGGTTGAAAATAGAAATATATCTTGTGAAGGTATTTTGAGATAAATAAATAATTTGGAAATTATTTATTGGTTGATGGTTGTTTTGTGAATATAATTGATAGTTAAATAACCGACTATCAATATTGGACAATGCGTTGATCGTTTCGAAGAGACCGGGATCGAGATTTATTTCTCGAAAACCACTTCGATCCGGTTTGTATGTTTCGTGTAAACGATTTTGGATTCGAAGATGGAGTAGTGAAGTGCAAGGGCTAGTCGCTACTAATCCTGAGGATATTTCCAAAATGGATGTAGTAGGAATAGTGCCTTCGGTTCCGTTCGAACCCGGGACGGACTTGTATGGACGAATGCTTGTGAAACATTGTCAGGTGGACGATGGGCATTCTAAGTGAAAACGTTCTAAAGATAATGCTTAGCCTCAAGCCTCATCAACCGGGAATGACTGAAAATCAGGGGATATGCAGCAAGGTTAGGTGGGTCATGCCCAAGCAGGACAAGATATTTCCCCTATCTAGATGTCCCTTTTTATATATTTCGGCTTAGTGGGTGGTTGGTCGCGCCAACCACGGGGTTTTTTTGTTCGGGACTGTTCAGTAAGGAATGGTTCCGGCCTTTTGTTGCAGGGGATGAAGGGAGTAATCGTCGGTACGGTGATCTAGGCCCCGTACTGTGATAGGTGGTACCCCAGTGCCTAGTCATTGGTTGGAAATCCATTCTCCCTACGAGCCTTGTACGAGTTTTGTTTGTATTACCCACTCTGTGGCTAGTAGCTGGAATTTAATAGATATAACAATTTCGGCTATTTTATAAGTATTTGTATATGGACCCTATTATAATATCAGAGGATTTCTATAAAAATTGTTTTAGCCATCGTAAGGTAAAAACCCGACATGTTTATTTGTGGCGTGGTCTTATGAGATGCTTTTGTTTTCAAAGGATTTTTGAAACTTTAATAATCAATAGGGTGTGATTTTCTCACGCTGGTATTCCAGACTGACTCGGGTATTATTTAACTATAATGCTCGGGTCAGGCCGAGTATTATAGGATATAGGATATGATGCTGTGGAGCTCAGGAGACGAGCCGGATGGCGATACGTACTACCATACCTGTGTGTATATATATACGTATTCCGCTGTGTTGAGTTGTGGTATACCCATTTGTATGGTATTGATGTTGAGTTGTGATTGATGTACTCTGATTGATGTAATATATAAACAGAGATATATTTGATTGAGTAAAGATTATTTATTATCTATTATATTTTATTCCGCTGCGATGGTTAGATTCTGTTATTGTTTTCTATTTTCTTCTTCTACCTCTTCTTCTTAAACCCAAATGGTTCGTATTTCTGTGCAACTTGAGTTGATTGTTGTAGAATAGTGTTGACTCAAGGGGTACGGATTTGCGGGCTGTTACAGTTGGTATCAGAGCTGAGGTTGGTGATAACCTTGGCTCTGGTGGGAATTACTCATTTAAAATAGAGTCCGTAGTACTCTAAAATGAGTTTGAGCGTATTAGTAGATATGAGCGCGTACTTGTTAGTGATTATAAATTATTTTAATATTGTGTTGATTGGTTTATTGAGTGGCATATGAACCTTCGTCGGCCAGTCTCGACAACTGTATCGAAGGGGTTTCTAAACACTTGAATAGAGCAAGCGACACGATATTGTTTTAAATATGAGTAAATGAAATAATTTTACCCAAAAACATATTTTGATATAAAGAATAGCTTTTAAAACTATTTAGCTCTTATATGGTTGCTTGGATGTTAATTGGATGCTAGGAATGATGATATTTAATGTATTATCATTGTTAAGTGAAAATTTAACTAGAAATTAAAATATAACTAAAGTTTAAGGAAACAAATTCATTATAAGATGGAATTTATAATATGAATTATAAAGGTAATGTATGAATTGAAATAAAATCAAATGGAAATTTGTATAAGCATAAATTGTACAAATGAATTATAGCTAAAATTTATTTAAGCTGGATTTGAAAATTTAAAATCTCAGAGATTTTGGAAGTATTGGTCGAAGTATTTGGAGATAAATAATAACATTATTTTTTTCGAGGTATTTATGAAAGGAAATGTGTTTTGAATGGATTTTGAAAGTGATATAGCATTGAAATCACTTGGATGATTGGAAAATAATTCTGATGATGACGGCCGCATCATCAGTATTCATTTTCGAATTCCTAAGTGACGGATTGCTGCCAAAATTTGATTTGTTTAGAAAAGTTAGTTGTTTTTGAAAATTTCAAAGGAAATTTGTTGGGAAGTAAAAACCAGGATTGGTTTACATTTTTGAGAAATGCGAGTTGAGATGTTGAAGATTTCAAAATAATTGAAATCAAAGTCGGGTGTTTTAAAATACTGATGAGATAGGTTATAAGCTTATAAATTGAGATGATTTTTAAATCAGGGAAATATAAGCTTTGGATGATGGAATTTAAATTTAAAGAGGAAAGTTAAAAATGAAATTAAATTGGATTGGAATAAATAATTTAACTGGATTGAAGTAATTGAGTAGGTTGGAAATAATATCCAGTTGTATTCAAATTAAGTTGAAATCAAATTGGGATTAAATAAAGCTGAGTTTAGAATGAAATTGAATTGGAATAAGAATTCAATTAAGTTATTAAATTAAATTAAATTTTTATCTGGATAACTGGGAAATAAGTTGGATAAGAATTAGATTGAGTTAAATAAATCAGAATGACTTGTAAAAGAATTAGAAATCCATGAAATAAAAAAATGCTTGGGTTACACCTAAGCATAAGGCTTGGGTTAAAAATAAAAGATGAATATATTCAAGCCTAGAATGAGTGTGATTGTATGAAATATAAGTTGTGACTTATAAATTGAAAAATGGGATAGAAAATCCAAAATAAATAGTATTGATGAATTGGAGAATAGAAATAAAATCAAAACTTGAATTATAAACTAAATTGAACTACGAAAATTAAATGGAGTGATATTTGGAGTTAAAATTTCAAGTATTGGATTATAAATAAAGGAGGAACAAATTCGTTAATAAATTAGTTAATGAAATTGAATTGTGAGTTTATGATGAAGTTTGGAAATAAACTCGAGTTATAAATTGAATTTGACTTAAATTGTTGATGAAGTGAAAGTAATTAAGAATGAAGTTGAATTGTGAGTTCATAAAAGTGAATGGTGAATTAAAAATGGCTAGTGGATTCCGAACTTGAGTTATAAATTAAATTTAGATGAAGTGTTAATCAAATTAAATATAATTGAAATGTATCGAATGAGAATGGAAATGGATTTAAATAGTAATGGTTTGAATTGTAAATAAAATCCAACTAAGTGGAAATAAATTGGATATGGCCATGTAATAAAATGAATGAACTGAATCTGAATGGTTAAATTTGATAATAACAAACCAAATGAAATCGTAAATTTTAAAATGAGATTTAACTGAAATAGAATTAAATTGAATGGAAGAGAAAGATTCACTTGAAACGAAATGAGCTTAAGTATAAAATTGGAGTGACTAAACTTAAGCTAAAAGATGGAAAAGAGTTGAATTGAATTCAACTAAAAATTAAGTTTAATATATTGAATTGGTTTTAAATCAAGTGAAATTAAATTTTTAATTGAAATAAAATTCGGTGAGTTGCCGATAATATTTAAGGAAATGAAAAATTCTAATGGATTGTGTGGATAAACTAATTATGTTGAATAAATAAATGGATAGAATTAATAAGAATCAAAATGAAGTGTAGTTTAAATAAGTTGGAAAATGGTTATGGAATGCAATAGCTTGGATTGTCTTCGAGCTAAATATAATAGTTTGGAATAAACAAATATGCAATGAAAATGAAAATATATGGATTGTGAATAAATTGAAAATGGAATAGCATTAAGTATAAATTGAGTTGAAATCCATTTAAACTGGTTACAAACATAAATACTTATTTATTTACATAAATCTCATCAAATTATATAGAATAAAATATCATTGGATGTAAATTGAGGTAATTAAAATTCTATAAATCAATAAGAGTGAAATAAATTGATTTTGAAAGCGATGGAATTAAATATGAATTGATTTTGCTTAAGAATAAATTAAATGTAAGCGATTGAGAGTTAAACCATTCAAATTTGAATGAAAATGGTTTGTAAATTAATTGAAATAGTTAAATTACTATGGAAGTATAAAAAATTGCTTCCAGAAAATGTTGGATATGCATTTCTTTAGAATTCATGTGTTTTAACCTTTGCAACTAAGTGAAATATAGTTAAACTGCATATATTTGGCACTTACATGTTTAAATTGAGTAAGTACAGGTACTTGGAAGCCGTGTGGCTGGATTTGGTTGTGCTATTTGCTAAAAATAATAAGCCGCTTGCTTAAAATGCTAAATAAGGTACGCCTATACAATAAAAATAGGAAATATGAACTGTTTTTTGTTTTTCCGACCGGGTGGGTCGATGTATATATATTTATCTCTTTTATCAAATTGCAAAAGCTCCTCCGTACAAAGGAGACTCTGCCAAAAAATTTCAGAAATTTTAGGAGTTAGAAAATTTTTGAAAATTTTTGGAAAATTTATTAACGACAAAACAATTTCAAACCAAGAATTGAAATAAGTTAGTAAATGGAGCTAATTAAAATAATGACGTGAATTAGTTATAAATGAAAAATAAAATTTAAAGTTTAGAGTTGAAAATAAATTGAATTCGTATGGAAATGAAAGAATCGTTGTGGATAGAAATGGATATAAACTAAAATGGTAGGATGAAAATAAATAAAGAAGTATATAAAATGCTTATACTAAACTTAAGAAGGAATGGTGAAGTCTTAAATGGAAATTGATACTACCAATGTAATTTAAGTCAATATTGGAATGAATAGATGTTGACATTTTGTGGGGAAGTCAATAAAATGTTTTGGAATATTGTGTTTGGATATTGGTGCTAAGCAGGTATGCAGGTATTAGAAGGGAAAAAGAAATTTTGATTTGATTTCAAAAGATAAATTTTAAATGCTCGACAAAAAGGTATGTATTTAAATTTGGTATGAAATTTGATTGGGATTTGTATTGAGCCACTTGGCTTTTTGTTTTCTTTTTGGATTTGGGAGGCCGTAGAGCCATTTTGTAGTTGTACCGAGCTAGCCGCGCAAAGGAGACGCTGGCGAAATTTTTCGGGAAATTAGAGAGTTAGAAAAATTTTGAGAAATTTTTGATAATTCAAAATTTGGTTTTAAATTGAAACTAGAATGGTTAAACCTATAGTATGGTTTGACACTTTGGAGAAGTTTGAAAGGTTAATGAGAATAATAATGAGTCTTTTATAAGAAGATAGTTGGTGCGATGTTGAATTGTTAGAAACTGTTTGGTTTAGGGAAATAATAAACGGGTATTGGACAATTCTTCCTAATTAGTAATTTCGGGGACGAAATTCTTTTAAGGGGGAGGAATGTGACGACCCGAAATTTTCAAGCATTTACAATCGGAATATTAAATCGATTTTAAATATCCAATATAATAATTTTAACTTGAATTACGAATATCACAATTTATTCGATAATTAAATTATTGAATTAAATAACTTGAATTTGAATAAAATGTTGAATCTGGAATTTTAAGCCTATTAAAAATAATTTGAAGGCTTATAAAATTTATCTTGATATTACTGAAGAGAATAGAAGTGTTGAAATTAAATTTAAGAATGGTTTGTTAAGTTTTAAAATTTAATATCATTTAAATTTGAATTAAAAAAAATATAGCTTTCCGAGGCACAGTCTCAGAATTCGACGAAAACAGTTCCATTGGATCCATAATATTGTATTATTATCGGATTTCAAATTTCATATTGATCGGAATTAGTGTGTGAGTGTACGATATATAAACGCGGAAAATTTAATTGATTATAAGCTAATAAAATTTAATTTAACTAGTTAAGCTTCTTCTGTACGCCAAGTCTTCCTTTATCTTCCCGTATACTTCAACGCTCGTCACTCTTTTTTATCAAAGCCCCTTCTTCATGTTTAAAAAAAAAATCAATCAAAATCAAGACAGTTGTTTTTTTTAAATTTCAATGGCCGAGCTGTTTCTCTTATCTTCTTTCAGAATCGAGCCACAATCTTTTCCCCTCTTTCAATCTCACGAATTCGAAGAAACCCCATTCCCTTTTACCTCTTCTCTTCATTCGAATTCAACTCGTTAATAATAAAATAAAATAAACCTAAACAATGGCCGAAGCCTATAGTATTCAAATCGAATGGCGGAATAAGGGGGGACCTCGCGTTTAGGGTTTCGCGTGAAGCTGGGGGCGATTGGTACTCGAGTGGCGCAGGGCATAGGATTCTCGCGATTCGATTTCGCAAGTGGGGATTAGGGTTTGGACGTCGCGTTTTGGAATTCGAGGGGCCGCGACGTCGCATAGGGTTCTCGCGACTCGTTTGGAGAAGAACAACGTCACCGAGAGGCGACGACGTCGCGAATTCGAGGGCGTGGGGTCGTAGTGGTGCGGCGTGGGATACAGAGGAGGCTGGAGGTGGTCGTGCAACGGCAGGGCAGTGATAGTCCGGGTTTGTTCTTCGTTAGGTATGGATTGTTTCTTTTCTGTAAATTTTAAATTATATATGTATGAATTCATATATAGGGCAGAGAAAATAAATTTATATTTAAAGCAGAAATTTACTTCTATAGTGAGATGCATAGAGGAAGCTATTTCTAATTTCAGTAAAAGCAGAAAATTTATTGGAAAGAAAAGAAAGTATAGGAATTTTAGATGTTGAAGGATTATATAAGAATTAGATCTTTAATTTAAAATCTTGATTATAAACTTATCGGTTTATTTTGGAATAATAATATTATTATGGAAATTAAGGATATTTTATTAACTTATATAACTATTTGGGGTATTTCAAACATAGTGTATTTGAGGGGTTAACCAAATTAATTAAGTTTAATAAATGGAGTTAGTCATTTGATTAATCCAAATATTAATAAACTTATTTAATTTATTTTAATCACAAAAAGATTTTTGAAAAGGAAATTAGTTTAAAACCCAGAGGTGTTAGTTAAGCAGATAATAGTTAACTAGTTGACTAATTAGTTAATAAAATCGTGTAATTGTTTATACAAGGTCAAAGTCTGAAAGGAAACAAGCTGGATTGAATCGAATTGCTAGTAAAAGCAAAGGTGAGTTAATCTCACCCAGTTAATTTAAATTTAAATGTGTAAATTTAAATAATTGTTTGGATGGATGAATTGAGTGATGTGATTTAGTATGATATTTTAGAATTGGCATATTATATTTTGCTAACATTTGTGGATGCAGGGAAACAGGTTGGAAGGATCCAACTGGACCCCTCTCATTTATTTAAATTATTCCATATTCTCTGTTGTGATTATTTGATATCTTATGATGAGTTATATTGGTATATTGAATGTTATGGTTGATTGGATATTTGGGTATAATGAATTACCAAATTATATGAATTGGATTGTTGAAAGAAATTAAAAAGAAGTAAATTTGTAAGCGAAATAATTATAGAAAGTTTGAATAAATTAAGAATGAATTGAAAAGAAATAGAAGTAATATGAAAATAATACTAAATAACTTCGAGTATGAAGAGGAATGGAATTTTGAATAAAATGAAATTGATGAATTGTAAACTTAAGTTATATCAATTAAAGGAATAAATAATTATTTTAAAATTTAAAGTTTAAATTTATTTAAAGGAATGAAGAAGTAATTGAGAAATCTAAAAATTGGAATCAAGAAATGAGATCTGAAATTAATAAATTCTGAATTTAAAGGGAATAAATTGGAAATCAATTTGGGAAATTGATTTAAGTGATTGAAGCTAGGATTTTACTCTGGATAACCAAGTACATGTTTAAAGTAAATTCTTAAATAAATTTAAAGGTTTTAAAGGTGTTGTAAAAAGCAAGTTTTAGAAAATTGATTATTTCTAATATTTAAATTCAATAGTAAGTTTTTTTTTCTAAATCTATTGTAGTAGTAATTACTTAAAAAGTGACCTAGTATTTTGTTTTCAAAAGTGAAAATCTAGTTTTATATCCTATTAAGTAACTTTATTTTCAAATACTCATATAGCATGTATTTTTACAAAGTATTGAAGTAATTTAACTTAAATGGCTAAAAATATATATTTTCAAAGTAAGGTGTTAAATTATTTTAAAAAAAATCTAGTTTTGTGCTTGGTGATTTCAGAGGAGATAGAAAATATTTGGGAAAGTTGATTCTGAAAAGAAAGATGGTTTTGAAAACTGTGTTCAAAAGGGTTGAAAATAGAAATATATCTTGTGAAGGTATTTTGAGATAAATAAATAATTTGGAAATTATTTATTGGTTGATGGTTGTTTTGTGAATATAATTGATAGTTAAATAACCGACTATCAATATTGGACGATGCGTTGATCGTTTCGAAGAGACCGGGATCGAGATTTATTTCTCGAAAACCACTTCGATCCGGTTTGTACGTTTCGTGTAAACGATTTTGGATTCGAAGATGGAGCAGTGAAGTGCAAGGGCTAGTCGCTACTAATCCTGAGGATATTTCCAAAATGGATGTTGTAGTAATAGTGCCTTCGGTTCCGTTCGAACCCGGGACGGACTTGTAGGGACGGACTTGTATGGACGAATGCTTGCGAAACATCGTCAGGTGGACGATGGGCATTCTAAATGAAAACGTTCTAAAGGTAACGCTTAGCCTCAAGCCTCATCAACCGGGAATGACTGAAAATCAGGGGATATGCAGCAAGGTTAGGTGGGTCATGCCCAAGCAGGACAAGATATTTCCCCTGTCTAGATGTCCCTTTTTATATATTTCGGCTTAGTGGGTGGTTGGTCGCGCCAACCACGGGGTTTATCTTGTTCGGGACTGTTCAGTAAGGAATGGTTCCGGCCTTGTGTTGCAGGGGATGAAGGGAGTAATCCTCGGTACGGTGATCTAGGCCCCGTACTGTGATAGGTGGTTGTTCGTCGACAAAATTTCTATTGATTTAGAAATTTGTCGAAAAATTTCAAATTAAAATATAACCGCAAGCGCACGGCGTACACTTGAAGTACGTGGCGAATACGGGTCGATCCGCAGGGAATTGATGATTTAAAAAAAATCTATTCAATCAAATTATACCAAAGTCGAAGAGGATTTGATAACTAGAAATAAAATGAGGCTAACACTAGAAAATGCGATTCAAAAATTATTAGACTAAAGAACAATTTAGAGGCAAATCCACTCTCAAATTTTTGCAAATCAACAAACACATAATTTATGATCTCTAACTTTGATATTGAGTGAAATAATCATTGCATTTATCATAAGTATGGTTTGTTTATGTTATTAGTTAACATAACTCAAACCATCAAACTATAATACAACAATTATACCACTTACAATTCTCATGAAAAAGAAGCCAAAGCAAAAACTATTTTAAGTATGATCTATTTACTATTGTAACTAGTAACATAGATCATCAAATTTCATTTTTACTTCCATTTCATAATCAAAAATTAATTAGCAAATGTTGATGTAAATTGTGTTTATGTTGAGTAAGAATAGCTCATTTTCATAAGCAATATAAGCTATCAAACCCACTTGTATAAACTTACATAAAAATTCACATTCATGAAGCATAAACAAAGAGATCATAAATCATTAAAAATGTTGAGATTACATAAAGTTAGAGAGCTTCATCACCCCTAAATTGAAGGGGTTTAGCTACTCATTTGTGGCATTGAAGCATCACAAGTAAGTTTCAACATTAAAGAAAAGAAAATAGAAAATAAGCAAAGAAAGCAAAAGAGATTAGCTACTAACTACTTGCATAAATGTAAATCTAAGCTATGAACATAAAGAGAAAGAGAACATATAAATAAACATTAACAATAAAACAAAGAAACACATGTAGAAAAAAGAGAAGAAAGAGGCTTGGAAGCCATTTTTATTTCATAGAACATTGAGCTTACACTTTGATTTCTTAATTTCCTAAGTAAAATGAAAGAGTAGATGATGATCTTCATGTACATAAGAGGGCTATTTATACATACATAAAACCCTAATTCTCCTTTTAGGGAGCTTCCCAAAATACCCTTGAGATGGTGTAGCCTCCAAGTAATCATTAACATTCACTAATCCCCACTTAATATGTACATAAAGCTTTAAGTCCTTTTAGCATGTGCTTAGCTTCTAATTGGAAGTTACGTAAGTGGGTGGGGTCCTCCATGATCTTGAACTTGAATTATTTCCTCTTCATTCCTTTGTATTTCCTTGTGCATGCATGTATCTTCATATAAGCCTCTTCCATGTACATCCAAATTCCTATAAAAATAAACAAAAAATGTCCAAGTAAAAATTCTTACATTGACACATGCACAAAAATGACCGTTTTGCCCCTGAATGATGATGAAAATATGATGGTTTGGAAATAATTGAATTTTGGTTTTAAACATGTTAAAATGCCCAAATATGATGATTATTTAAAAAAAAAGATAAAATATGGATGCAAATATATGCACAATTACGTGCACATCAAATATCCCCACACTTATCTTTTTATTCGTCCTCGAATAAAGGAAAACTAAGATAAATCCGTTTTCGTAGGGAGCACGATTGCATTGAGCGTATGCAACAAGCCGTTAAACCTCTGGGTGTCCCCAGTAGGACGAGTGTTGTCTCGTGAGGGTTTTCAGCGGATACTAACCACAAAATCCAAATGCAGGATGAAAATATTTACAAATTGCAAGATTTATTTACAAAGAGATGGATGCGAATTTTTTGGAAATATTTACAAATGAAGGATTTATTTTTAAATTGACACGAATAAGTTAAATACAAGTTTTGGTCATTGTCTTGAAAATTTAAGTCATTTACTCGTCAAAATTTCCAATAAAAATCAAGTTGTCATGACAGATAGACCATAGTTTGGCTAGTTGTTTCGGTTGATAACACAATGTAATTATGAAATGGATCCTTAGTTGATTATCAAAGTTTATTAAAGTGATATTTTCATTTCTTTTCAATAACAAGTTAGGTCAAACAAGTTAAAATAGTGCTAGGATTTCAATTGCTTGCTCTCTCATTATTTGCAAGAAAAATTACACACCTAGCTCAGGTAAACTGAGGCCAGATATACCACCCATGCACTGCCTTTCGGGCTTATGTGAGGGGAGTACAGAGCATGGCGAGTGTACACACTTTCGTGCATACACCTATCGACCGTAGGTGGTTTTTATTAAGTCTGTTCTTTTTTTTAATATGTGTTTCATACATGCATAACCGTGAGGACTTTTAAATGAGTATGAAAGCACATAATCAAAGATTACAAGTAATTCACCCATGCATAACCGTGAGGACTTTTAAATGAGAGTGAATACTTTGGATGTTATTATTTTTTTTTTGTTTTTTTTTATATATTTTTTTTAAGAGAGAGAGAGTTTTGCAAAATCATCTTAGCACCATTTAACTTAGAAGACAAAAATGTTATATCCTTTACTTTAAATTTACCACTTTTTAAACAACGATTTTCAATTAGAACATACTTCATAATTAACATAAATGAACCTTCCTATATACTTGTAAAACCATTGTTATTTGTAATCAAACTTCATTTTTATTTTTGTTAAGACAAATAAATTTTCAAAAATTTCAATTTATTAACCAAAACTTATACTTATCCCATAGTGTTTCTTCAAAAATAAATCAAAATGGTAAAAAGAAAATGTTTCTGAGATTTAGGAGTTTTGAGATTTTTTTTTTTGAAGAAAATGAAAATTCAAAAATGCCATGAAAAACTAAAAAAAAATGAAAATGAGACTCCCCCCACACTTAATTTTGACTGTGTCCCCGCAGTCGATGCATGATATAATGAGTGTAACGGGGAAAAATATGTACATATTTACAAAAGAGGGTTAACATTCTTACTAGACGTAGCTTGGCTCATGAAGGATCATGAGCTCCTCCTCTTGGTAACCGGGAAATTCCAAGAAGGGTTTTAAACGATGACCGTTGACTTTGAAAATCGATCCATCCTTTGGGTTTTCTATTTCTATGGCACCATGTGGAAAAACAGTTCGTACCACAAATGGTCCGGTCCACCTTGATTTAAGTTTCCCAGGGAATAAATGAAGTCTCGAGTCATATAAAAGAACTTTCTGGTTAGGCGAAAACTTTTTCCTTAGGATTGACTTGTCATGAAAAACTTTGGTTCTTTCTTTGTAAATTTTCTCGTTTTCATACGCGTCGTTCCTAAGTTCTTCTAGTTCGTTGAGTTGTAACTTTCGATTTTCGCCAGCTTCTTCATGATCAAAGTTTAAGTTTTTTATTGCCCACAACGCTTTGTGTTCAATTTCAACAGGTAAATGGCAAGCTTTACCGTAAGCTAAACGAAAAGGGGACATCTCAAGGTTAGTTTTAAAAGCAGTACGGTAAGCCCAAAGCGCGTCGGTCAATTTCTGACCAATCTTTTCGATTTTTATTGACAGTTTTCTCCAAGATTTGTTTTATTTGTCGATTTGAAACTTCAACTTGGCCACAAGTCTGAGGATGATATGGAGTGGATAACTTGTGGGTTATCGAGTATTTTTTTTATTAAAGTTTCAAAAGAACGGTTGCAAAAATGGGTTCCGTTATCACTGATTATTGTGCGAGGTGTGCCGAACCTCGAAAAGATGTTTTCTTTAAGAAATTTCACAACAATTCTGTGGTCATTGGTTTTGCAAGGAACGGCTTCGACCCATTTTGAAACGTAATCGACAGCGAGAAGGATATACAAGTTTCCAAAGGAATTGGGAAAAGGTCCCATAAAGTCGATACCCCATACATCAAAGATTTCGATCGTAAGAATGGGGTTTAAAGGCATCATATCTCGTCGAGAAATTCGTCCAAGCATTTGACATCGATCACAAGTTTTACAAAATTCAAACGAGTCTTTGAAAAGAGAAGGCCAATAGAAACCACACTGAAGCACTTTTTCCGCAGTTTTTCGGGGACCGAAATGTCCACCGCACGCTTGATCGTGGCAAAACGAAAGAACACTCCTTATTTCATTATCCGGAATGCAATGTCGGATGATTTGGTCGGGACAATATTTGAACAAGTATGGATCGTCCCAATAGAAATATTTCACTTGGGACATGAATTTGCATTTGTCCTGTTTGGACCAAGATGAGGGTTGTTCTTTAGTGACTAAGTAGTTCACTATATCAGCGTACCATGGATCGATAGAAATAGAAAGAAGTTGTTCATCGGGGAAGTTTTCATTGATCGGCAAGGAAGATGGTGCGTTCGAAAGACGAGATAAATGATCGGCTATGACATTATCGGATCCTTTTTTGTCTTTGATTGTAAGTCGAATTCTTGAAGTAAAAGGATCCAACGAATCAAACGGGATTTAGCATCCTTTTTAGTGAAGAGATATCGAAGCGCAGAATGGTCAGTGTAGATCGTAATGTGTGAACCTATCAAGTAAGGTCGAAACTTTTCAAGCGCAAAAACGACAGCTAGAAGCTCCTTTTCAGTTGTTGTGTAGTTGAGTTGAGCGTCGTTCAAGGTCATACTCGCGTAGTAAATGACATGAAGGATCTTGTTGATGCGTTGTCCCAAGACAGCACCAACGGCAAAGTTTGAAGCGTCGCACATTATTTCGAAAGGAAGATCCCAATTGGGTGCGCAAATGACTGGGGCAGAAATGAGTTCGCTCTTAAGACGTTCAAAAGAAGAGATACAATCAGAGTTAAAATCGAAAGGAACGTCTTTTCCAAGAAGGGTCGTCAAAGGACGGGCGATTTTGCTAAAGTCTTTCACAAAGCGTCGATAAAAGCCAGCGTGTCCTAAAAATGATCGAATGTCCTTAACAGATTTGGGAATGGGTAGATTTGCAATGACATCGATTTTCGCTTTGTCTACCTCAATGCCTTTGTTTGAGATGATATGTCCAAGGACAATGCCTTGTTTGACCATAGAGTGGCATTTTTCCCAATTCAAAGTCAAGTGTTTTTCTTTACATCGATTCAAAACCAACTCGAGGTGATGTAAACATTGAGAAAAAGAATCGCCGAAGATAGAGAAATCGTCCATAAAGACTTCTAGAAAGCGCTCAATCATGTCAGAAAAGATTCCAACCATGCATCGTTGGAAAGTCGCAGGAGAGTTACAAAGTTCGAATGGCATACGTCGATAAGCGAAGGTACCGAATGGACACGTGAAAGTCGTTTTCTCCTGATCTTCGGGAGCGATTGGAATTTGGTTATAGCCAGAATAACCATCAAGAAAGCAATAGAATTCGTGACCGGCTAAACGTTCGAGCATTTGGTCGATAAATGGAAGAGGAAAATGATCCTTACGTGTTGCGGCATTTAGTTTTCGATAGTCAATGCAAACACGCCAACCAGTTTGAGTACGAGTTGGAATAAGTTCGTTAGCGTCGTTTTTTATAACAGTAAGTCCGGACTTTTTAGGCACGACATGAATTGGGCTAACCCATGGGCTATCGCAGATGGGGTATATGATACCGTTATCGAGGAGCTTAAGAATTTCGTCACGAACCACATCTTTCATTTTTGGGTTAAGCCTCCGTTGTGCATCACGAGTGGGTTTGGCTTCATCAATCAAATGAATGTGATGTTGGACAATAGCAGGGCTAATTCCCTTAATATCAGTAATGGACCACCCAATTGCTTCTCTATTTTTGAAAAGAATAGAGAGAAGAGAAGCTTCTTGGTTAAGAGAAAGATTGTTAGAAATGATGACAGGACAAGTTTCGTTTTCACCTAAGTATGCATACTTAAGGTGAGCGGGAAGTGGTTTGAGGTCCAATTTCGAGAGTTTTTCGATTGCAGAGTTGGGTTGAGATTCGGACTCAACTTGAAGCGATTCAAAGGGAAGAGTGTATTCGATCTCGTTGGGAACTTCATGAAACAATTTTTCGTACTCGGCCTCGCGTTCATCGTTAAGATCAAGTGTTTCATTTACAAAGTTTTCGTGAATGGCACTAACTTCTAATGTTTGGTCACGAAGTTCGTTCGAGTGGCTTTCAAGATTGAAAACGTTAAGATCCAAAGTCATGTTTCCAAAAGAGATTTTCATCGAACCGTTACGACAATTGATTAAGGCATTTGAGGTGGCTAAGAATGGTCGGCCTAAAATCAAAGGGATTTGACTCGTAGGGTTTGTCACGCGGTGTGTTTCGAGAACGATAAAATCAACGGGGAATATGAATTGCCCTACTCGAATGAGCACGTCTTCGATTTCTCCCACGGGCTTTTTAATGGAACGATCGGCAAATTGAAGCGTAACTTTCGTGGGTTTGAGCTCACCTAAGCCTAATTGTTCGTACACGGAGTATGGAATCAAGTTGACACTCGCGCCTAAGTCTATTAAACATTTGTTAATCGTCTTTTCTCCAATTGTACACGAAATCGTAGGGCAGCCAGGATCTTTGTATTTAACGGGTATGGATTGGGACAAGACTTCACTCAAACTAGCGGTTAAGAAGACTTTTTTGGGCACTTGAGTGTGTCGCTTTTGGGTGCACAAGTCCTTAAGAAATTTCGCGTAAGTGGGGACTTGCTGAACGATGTCAAGAAGAGGAATGTTAACTTTGACTTGTTCAAAAATTTCCAACATCTTTTCCATTTGGTCCGAGTGTTTCTTTGGTCGAAGACGATGTGGAAATGGAACATGATACTCGGTAGGCGGGTCTACTCGAGTAGAAGAAGAAGAATTTTGATTGTCGTTCGATTCGACGTTTGGCTCCACGTTCTGTTCTGAGTCGTTTGTTGTTTTAGAAGTATCGAGAAAAGTTCCCAGTGAATCATTTGGATTAACGACTTGATTATCGATTTGTTTACCAGAACGAAGAGTTGTGATAGCATTCAACTGGGTGACATTGCTATCTTGAACAACATGGGCTTGATTTGAATTTGCGTTTTGATTTCTGGGATTTGGAAGGGGCTGGCTTGGGAATGTTCCTCGTTCACGTTCACTTACAGACGTGGCTAATTGACTCATTTGCATTTTGAGTTTCGCAATCGATTGGTTTGTGTTTTGCATATATGAAGTCAATAAATTTTGCAAATTGCTGTTTGATTGAAGGCTTTGAGTAGTTGCCTTAGCCAACGTTTCAAGAGTTTTCTCAAGCGAAGTTAAACGTTTATCGTCTTGTGGAGGATGAGTAGAATTTGGTGGAAAATTTGGTTGTTGCGGTTGATTATGAGACGGGCCCGC
This sequence comes from Allium cepa, assembly GCA_030765085.1. Classification (NCBI taxonomy): domain Eukaryota; kingdom Viridiplantae; phylum Streptophyta; class Magnoliopsida; order Asparagales; family Amaryllidaceae; genus Allium; species Allium cepa. Next base: position 862,016,185 of record CM060940.1, read on the forward strand.
AAAGTTTGGTTGAAAATTATTGGGCTGAAAGGGAGGATTCGAAGCATTATTTGGAACTGCTTGAAAATTGGGACGAATCGTATTCGTGTTGGGATTGTTTTGGTTCCACGCAAAATTCGGATGATTTCTCCATCCAGGGTTGTACGTTGGAGAAAACGGGTCGTTTTTGGTTTTATTGAAAGCATTGATTTGTTCGACGGAATTGGGACACTGATCGGCTATATGATTAGGATCGTTGCATTTATAACACATTGGTTGGGAAGCTTGGTTCGTTTGATTCGATGAGAAAACGTTATCGAATTTTTTAATCATTGCGTCGATCTTAGCTTCCAAAGCAAAAGAAGATCCCGTCGAGTGTGCACTCGATCGTGAGTAGATTGATTTTTCGTTCGAGCGTTCCCATTGGGACGACTTTTCAGCGAGGTTTTCAAGAAACTGCCAAGCATCGTCATGATGTTGGGCAAGAAAATTGCCTTGGCACATTGATTCGAGCATGGTTCGTGAGCTGTTTTCGAGTCCATCATATAAGATTTGGCAAATCGTCCATTTTTCAAAGTTATGGTGTGGACATTTTATCAAAAGCTCTTTGAATCTTTCAAAATATTTTCCAAATGGTTCACCCTTGAATTGATGAAAATTTACAATTTCGTTTCGAATTCTACTTGTTTTTTCTAAGGGGTAGAACTTTTTTAAGAAAGCTTTTACAAATTCTTCCCACGTTTTAATTGAGTTCGAAGGTAAGCTGTACAACCATTTTTCAACGTAATCCGTAAGAGCAAATGGGATTAATCGAAGTTTGATTCCGTCATCAGAAAGTTGTTGAAGTTTAATGGTTGCGCAAACTTGTTCGAATTTAGTCAAAAAGATGTATGGGTCATCGTGTTCGAAATTGCCAAATTTTGGAAGCGTGGCAATATGGTTCGAATGGATTTCGAAATGGTTACCCGTAGGGGAGGGTAATGTGATGCAAGATGGAATAGAAACTCTATCGGGAAAGATTCTATCCATAAGAGTTCGAGGGGCGTTTTCGTTCGCCATTTCGGGAGGATTGTCTGTTCGAGTTAAACGGTTTGTAGAAGGGTCACGAATCCAAGTATTCGTTGTTGTGTCACGAGTCCAAGTACTCATGCACAAGTGAAAGTCGAGAGGAGAAAGAAATTAGAAACGAGTTTGGAGAATAAAAGAAGATTTGAAAATGTTTTTTTTTTTTTTTAAAGGAAAAAAAACTATTTACCAAGTGAAGTTTATTTCAAAAGAAAAGTTTGATTTTTGTTTTGTTTTTGAATTTTCAATTTTTTTTTTGAAATGATTTTACAAATTTTTTAGATTTTTGTTTTTGAGTTTTTTTTTTAAATATGCATGAACTAATGCAACTAAATGAATGCAAAGGACTTAATTACAGTTTTCTGTCCTTAGTAGCTCCTAACCCAAAATTGTATAATCACACTTTGTCTTAAATCAACAAAAATATTTCTCAGCCAGGTAACGGACAGGGGTTATCGGTGCACCACGAATCACCGTAGCAATGCAACCGAAGGTTTAAGTACCTTCAGAGGAACAACCAGTATAATATTTACGAATCACCGTAATTTTTATAACTGGTTATTACTCTGCCGTAGCCTAGACACCAAGAAATAAAATCGTTTAAGTAAAACAATTGTGAAGATACAATTAAGCCCTAAGTGAGCTCGTGACACCCTTAGGTCCAACGTCTAACCTTTATTATTAGTCAAATTCTACGATGAAATGCGTTTGTGGGCTAAGGAAAGGGTGATGAAATCCCTCACCTTATGTGAATTGGGGTATTGCCCTTAGAAAAAAAAAACAAGATGAGATGAATGCAAAGCAGAAATTAAACGTGAAATTACAATGAAACTAAAATGAAGTTTGTTTTTGTTTTTGGATTTTTTTGAAATTTTTTTTTTGTTATATATAAATGCAAATGCAAGCAACCAACAATGCACTAGAGATGAAAGCACAATACCAGAGCGTGCAGATTATTAGCAATTTTTTTTTAGCGGCGATTTTAGCAAAGCAAAGCAATTATTTTTCCTTTTGGCAAGCAATTCCTTGTAATTTTCTGCTTTGACAACCTGAAATGAAAAACAAGATATATTCAACAATTTTTATTGTTATTATTTTTGTATGTTTATCAAAGATGAAAAACAAAATAAGCGAAAAACAAAAGAATTGAAAATAAAATAAATGAAAAATGAAAATTAAACAAACTTGAACTTTTTTTTTTAAATATTTTTTTCCGAATTTTTTTTTTGGAGAGGAAATTTAAAAGTAACGTTTTACTTAAAAAAAAAATTTTTTTTTTTGGATATATCAAAGAAAACCAAACTAAATAAATGAAAACAAAATAAACTGAAATTTGTTGTTTTTTTTCTTTTAAATCAAGATGGAACTAAAACAAATTAAACAAAACAAATTCAAAGATTTTTTTTTAAGAGAACAAGACAAAACAACCTAAAAACAAATTAAACACAAGATGGACTAAAAAAAAAGAAAAAAAAAAGACTAAAATAAACAAATTAAAACCAAACAAAAAAAAACGATATTCACTCAAGCCTACACAGGCCCTGATAGCCGGCCCAGAAACAAGCCCCACTGCAATTCAAAAAATCAGAGCACACGGTTCACACCAACACACACAAACAAACAAAAATGTTCTTCCCAATTAAACATTCACAGGTTATATAGCCGCAGTTCCAAATCCAACTTCCAGAGCAAAAAGTAAATTTGATTTTCAAAACTTCGAACACAAATACGATTTCACAGTCTCAACAAAAATAGCTACAAATTCTCAAAAGGCACGATGTTCAATTGCCGTATTGAAGGTGGATTCAAATCGGTTGTCGATGCGAAGGTGATTGGCGGAGGTCGTAAGTGGTTGTTGATGTTACTGTTTGTTTGGGCGGTGACTGGAAGTGCACGATCGAGTTTGTTCGACCGATTGTGGAATCAATTTGGTTGAAGCGTCGCGGTTATTTCAGGCGAGTTGGATTTTTTGGGCGAGGTGGCTGTGATGTTGAATTGGGTGAAGTTTGAGGATTAGCAATTGGGGAAGTCGATTTGACAGAGAGCAGTAGACACTTCAAATGGAAAACTTGTTCGATTTGGGTTGCTAGGTTCAGGTGATTCTCGGCTGCAAGTAGGGAAAAGTGGAGATGAGATGGTGGGCAGTTGGGAAGATATAGGGGATGGTTAGCTGTTGAATGTGGTAGTTAGTTGTTGAGTGAATGTTGGTTTTGGTGGTGGTTCTGGATGATGATAACGAAGGGATGGTGATGTTTAGAAGATGAAGGCGCTATGGTGATGAAGGCACTGTTAGTTTGAAACTTCACGGTCAACAGTGTGGTGTGGAGATGTGAAGATGGGTGGAGTTGTGAAATGGTTTTCAGGTGGACAGGTAGAGGGGTTTGAGTGTAGGGAAGGGACAGCAGTGGTTGACTGTATGTTTTGTTGACAAGAAGTAACGAAATGCACAGTGTTTGGAAGTTGAAGTATTTGATGGTGCACTACGATATGTTGGGAAGTAAGGCAGCAGTTAATGAAATGGTGGCACAGAATCTATATGCACAGAGTGTGCACTTCAGCGTGGCAAAAAGTGATATGTAGGATGCAACTTGTAGTAGGTTGTTACTTGTTAGTTGACAGGGACAGAGGCCAGTGGTTGCTCTGGTGGTAGCAGAGGGATGGGAATAGGGCAGTTTTGTTTGTGATATGTATGTGAATGCGATGGAAGGTGATAGTCGGCGGTTAGATGAATGAGAGGAGATGTTTGTGGTTGGTAGGTGGAAGAAGTGAGCTGAAAGTTTGTTTTGTCGACAGGCAAGTAAACAGAGGGGTTGTTGTATGGTTTCTGAAGTTGACTGTAGTGTGAAGGAAATGTTGAACAGAGGTGGATATGCACAGTTGCACAGAACTGGGTAGATGATTTACAGAGACAGTGGTAAAGGGGAGACAAGCAGTAGCAAGTGTGATGGAAGTATTGAAGTGGATGTGGTGATAGAAGATGACCGTGGTGATGACAGTTTGAGTGGAAATGTATGTGTATAAGGGTAATTAGAGTCTGTAAAGTAACTGCAATGTAAAATTAGAAAATGAAATTGTAAATGTAACTTGAAAATTTTGTACAAGTGCTGTAAAATGTAGAAAGAAAAATGTAATGAAATGTTTTTTTTTCCTGAAATGTGTCTGTTTTTTTTTTTAACTAATAGAAATGCAAATCAAACAAGAAAACAAGGGACAAGCACACAAAATAACAATCACACAACAACACAAATTTTTTTTTACAAGAAAAATGCAAACACACACAAAAATCAAACAAAGAAAAATAATTCGAACAATAAAAATTTAAAATCCAAACAATCCCCAGGCATCGGCGCCAAAAACTTGTTCGTCGACAAAATTTCTATTGATTTAGAAATTTGTCGAAAAATTTCAAATTAAAATATAACCGCAAGTGCACGGCGTACACTTGAAGTACGTGGCGAATACGGGTCGATCCGCAGGGAATTGATGATTTAAAAAAAAATCTATTCAATCAAATTATACCAAAGTCGAAGAGGATTTGTTAACTAGAAATAAAATGAGGCTAACACTAGAAAATGCGATTCAAAAATTATTAGACTAAAGAACAATTTAGAGGCAAATCGACTCTCAAATTTTTGTAAATCAACAAACACATAATTTATGATCTCTAACTTTGATATTAAGTGAAATAATCATTGCATTTATCATAAGTATGGTTTGTTTATGTTATTAGTTAACATAACTCAAACCATCAAACTATAATACAACAATTATACCACTTACAATTCTCATGAAAAAGAAGCCAAAGCAAAAACTATTTAAGTATGATCTATTTACTATTGTAACTAGTAACATAGATCATCAAATTTCATTTTTACTTCCATTTCATAATCAAAAATTAATTAGCAAATGTTGATGTAAATTGTGTTTATGTTGAGTAAGAATAGCTCATTTGCATAAGCAATATAAGCTATCAAACCCACTTGTATAAACTTACATCAAAATTCACATTCATGAAGCATAAACAAAGAGATCATAAATCATAAAAAATGTTGAAATTACATAAAGTTAGAGAGCTTCATCACCCCTAAATTGAAGGGGTTTAGCTACTCATTTGTGGCATTGAAGCATCACAAGTAAGCTTCAACATTAAAGAAAAGAAAATAGAAAATAAGCAAAGAAAGCAAAAGAGATTAACTACTAACTACTTGCATAAATGTAAATCTAAGCTATGAACATAAAGAGAAAGAGAACATATAAATAAACATTAACAATAAAACAAAGAAAAACATGTAGAAAAGAGAGAAGAAAGAGGCTTGGAAGCCATTTTTATTTCATAGAACATTGAGCTTACACTTTGATTTCTTAATTTTCTAAGTAAAATGAAAGAGTAGATGATGATCTTCATGTACATAAGAGGGCTATTTATACATGCATAAAACCCTAATTCTCTTTTTAGGGAGCTTCCCAAAATACCCTTGAGGTGGTGTAGTCTCCAAGTAATCATTAACATTCACTAATCCCCACTTAATATGTACATGAAGCTTTAAGTCCTTTTAGCATGTGCTTAGCTTCTAATTGGAAGTTACGTAAGTGGGTGGGGTCCTCCATGATCTTGAACTTGAATTATTTCCTCTTCATTCCTTTGTATTTCCTTGTGCATGCATGTATCTTCATATAAGCCTCTTCCATATGCATCCAAATTCCTATAAAAATAAACAAAAAATGTCCAAGTAAAAATTCTTACATTGACACATGCACAAAAATGACCGTTTTGCCCCTGAATGATGATGAAAATATGATGGTTTGGAAATAATTGAATTTTGGTTTTAAACATGTTAAAATGCGCAAATATGATGATTATTTAAAAAAAAAAGATAAAATATGGATGTAAATATATGCACAATTACGTGCACATCGGTGGTACCCCAGTGCCTAGTCATTGGTTGGAAATCCATTCTCCCTACGAGCCTTGTACGAGTTTTGTTTGTATTACTCACTCTGTGGCTAGTAGCTGGAATTTAATAGATGTAACAATTTCGGCTATTTTATAAGTATTTGTATATAGACCCTATTATAATATCAGAGGATTTCTATAAAAATTGTTTTAGCCATCGTAAGGTAAAAACCCGACATGTTTATTTGTGGCGTGGTCTTACGAGATGCTTTTGTTTTCAAAGGATTTTTGAAACTTTAATAATCAATTGGGTGTGATTTTCTCACGCTGGTATTCCAGACTGACTCGGGTATTATTTAACTGTAATGCTCGGGTCAGACCGAGTATTATAGGATACAGGATATGATGCTGTGGAGCTCAGGAGACGAGCAGGATGGCGATACGTACTACCATACTTTTATATATATATATATATATATATATATATATATATATATATATATATATACGTATTCCGCTGTGTTGAGTTGTGGTATACCCATTTGTATGGTATTGATGTTGAGTTGTGATTGATGTACTCTGATTGATGTAATATATAAACAGAGATATATTTGATTGAGTAAAGATTATTTATTATCTATTATATTTTATTTCGCTGCGATGGTTAGATTCTGTTATTGTTTTCTATTTTCTTCTTCTACCTCTTCTTCTTAAACCCAAATGGTTCGTATTTCTGTGCAACTTGAGTTGATTGTTGTAGAATAGTGTTGACTCAAGGGGTATGGATTTGCGGGCTGTTACACTTAAAAATCATTTATGCATTTAAATAATATTACATTATATGTATATATTAAAAATATAGACATGAACATTTATTTTGATCATTTACTAATTTTGAGAAAATCAATTTTTTATAATTGATCTATGTGAATTATTTGCATTTTTTAAATTCAAATTTCAAAGTCTATATAGGAATATTATTTCTTATTTTTGTGTATAATTATGATTTAGAATATATATGTACACGCATACACAAAATTTATAATTTAATGTTTCCAAATTTATAAATATTAATAATATATTATGAATTAAATAAATATGTCTACAAATTTGTTTATCCAAAATGACACATATATAAAATTTATTAATATTAATTTATCAATGTATATAACTGTATATATGTATAAATTAGTTTAAAAATTCAAAATTTTAATTTAAAATTTTCTAAATTAGTTATAAATTTGAATTTTTTATTTTTTATTTTTTTGTAACTTGGCCAAAAGTTATTGAGATTATGTATAAAAAATATATTTGTCTTTAATAATGTTATATCTATATATGCATGTGCATGTGTTTATACATACATACATACATATATATGAATCGATAATAAATACATATAAGAATTCGTCATATAAGTTCAACCTATACTAGAACGATAACGTAATCATTAGTTATATAAATTAATATGAAATAAATATTATATAAATTAATATGAAATAAATATTACCTCAGCTGTTGCGTAGTTGTGACAACTTGAATGCCAAATTTAATGATCTTCTAGAATCTGATTTCAACTCTTCCAAAATTGCTAGTAACCAAAGAGACATACGTACCTTTATTTAATTTGATTTAAATATGAGTTTTGGTTTAAAATTTTTGGAGGAGGTGCTGGCTATGATTTTCAACCAAAAAGAAAAGGTAATGAAAGAGCATAAGATCAAATCAAATATGAGGACAGTGTATGGTTTTATAAGAAAAGGAAGAGAGAGGATAAGAAGGATCTAGATACTTTCATAAGCTTATAGGCCTATTTGCCTTCTTAAATCACAATAGTAAATTCACATTTAAATCAATTTCAAATGCACAATGACATTGCATATTGATATATGCGTTTATAACTTTTATATATGCTCTATTTTCAATACTGATTCAAATAAATTTTATAATTCACATTTCATAAATATTAATTGATTTAATTAATTTATAACAAATATAATTTAACCAAATCAAGTAGTATTTGGAGTACTCAATATTGCGGTTATGTGACTCTTAGGTATAAGTTCAGTCAGCGATGAATATCAAACAATTCTATTAACATTCACACATCACTTTAGCAAGTTGTGTAAAGTTTTGGCATAATTTATCGCTTATATAATTTCTGTTAAATCCAGTTCTACTATTTAAATAGTCCTCGATATGAAAATAATATAGTCAAATTCTCTTCATAAAAAGTATATCATAGTAATACGTATAGAATCTAGTTTAGTTCAAAATTCCAATATCATTAATATTCAACTTGTATAGTCCAAACACAAATTCCTTACATAAGTAATAACAATTATTATTAACTTAGTTGCTATAGCTAGATAATTTAACTTTGAGTTGACTTCAGTTGACCACAATACTAACCTCGTATAACCGAAAAGATGAATTCTCTATTGAATAGTGTTTCACTTTCAATGTTTCAACTCAGACTCAACTACAATCATTTATAGATGACGTACCACGATTTAACTATAACCAATGTTGACTGTCCACATTGATGTTTAACAATATTCTCAAGTTGAGAGAATCAAGTAATATTGTCATTTGCATATTTTATATTTTACATTGGTCATATTAACCAATAAAAAACTATCGAATGAGTCATTCCATAGTTATCTAATAACCATCAGTATATAATCCCCTGGTACCCCCAAACAGCCATGAGAATACATTGCCCAACATTTGAAAAGTTTTATGTATTCTATTCCCAACGGATGTATTGATATCCAACATCGATATATCTTGAATAAGAATATTAAAATTTCATGTTTATTACATTGTGATATGTTACTCATGATTATAAGTTTATAACACATTATAACTACTATCACAAAATATACCATTTATGGATATTATGTTAAATATATTTAAATTAAAAAATTAATTTATATAACACATTGTAACAAGCATATAATATAACACATTTTATTTCAAACTAGATTTTATGACAAAGTTAGTAGTTTATAATAAATTATAGAATTACCCCTAGGATATATTTTTAACTTTATCATAAGGATGTTGTTCGAACCTAATGGATCACTCATTAGCAACACTGTGTTTAAAACCCATTATTGTTTATTTTTCATTTTCATTTACTTAATCTATATGTGAAAATCCCTTATGAATAATTTTTTAAATCATATCATGAATCATATCTTCATCGTAAAATTAGGAGACAAGTCGCTAGATTTAGGTATATAGGTATTAAACATTAAAACATACGTACATATATATAGTCTTCCAATTGAAATAAGGAGGTTTCGCCAAATTGGGTTGACACCGAAAGATTACTTGATAACGCGGTCATATTAGAAAAAGAAGTTACTACACCCAAAATTGGTATGAAATTTGAAACTATTGAAGAAGTGTTTAGTTGTTTTAAGAACTATGCAAAACACATGGGAATTGTAGTAAGAAGAAGATCAAGTAAAAGGGACAAAGACGGGATCTTAAGGCATGTGACATTTGCAGGTGGTCGATGTAGGAAACTTAAATGGAAGCTTGAATGCATGATCAAAAATCTATTAACGCCTCAATCTACCAATAGAATAAGTTGTAAGAACACAATGCCTTTTAGTTTTTGTCAAGATGAAATATGGTATATTAATATGCTATTTCTCAATCATAATCATGACTTGAGTCCTACAAAATCTTGATTCTTTTGATGTTATCGAACAACTAATAATCATATGAAATGACAACTTGAAAGATTTGTGGTATTATAGGAATTGGAACAAACAAAAGTTTCAATGCATTAGAATTAGAGGCTAGTGGACATGGAACTTTTCATTACAGAAAAGGACCGTAGAAACTACCTTGATAAGGCAATACAACTACGACATGAAGAAGGGAAAGCTATCGCGATTTAAAACAAATTAATAAAGATGCAAGCACAAAATTCAAATATCCTTTTTAGTATGGATTTGGATGATGATGGATAACTAAAAGTGTTTTTTAGAGAGTTGGTAGAATCATGAAGGCTTATAAATTTTTTGGTGATGTGATTACTAAAAGTGTGCTATGGATCGTATAATACGGATATATGATAATACAGGGTATAGTGATGATAGTCATACTGTAAATAGTACGGAATATAAAAAGCAGTAAAGTAAAATGACACCAGGAATTTTTTATACTGGTTCGGAGCACCATCCTACGTCCAGTTCCAGACTCCTTCTGAAATTTTACTAAAAACAACAACCCTCACTTAACCCGGAGGAACAGGTCTATACAACCCCTGTGCAGCCGAATAGGGATTGAGCAGCAGAACAGAATTTCGCATCAGCAGCCGAAGAGGACTTCTCTTGCCTGAGCAGCAGAACAGGATTTCAACAAATACAAAAATATTTTTGACTTTGTGTGTTCTTAATAACACAGATATGTCACTTGTAGTACACCCTTCTTATAATCTTCCCCTCGAGTGTGTATATATATATACATTTGAAGTATATGAAGAATAGAAAGGTATAGTATTGCTTTAATGCAGAATAATTGAAAGCTTGGTAGAAAATGGATTTCAGAAAGTTAGATCAGAGAATAAGAGAAATCGATTGTGATTAAGTGATTTGGAATAAAGTAGGAGTTTGTAGTTATAAAGGTTAAAAAGCAGCAACTGTTGGTGAAGAGTTTCGATCGAAGTGTTGTGTTTGAATCTTTTCGTTTAAAGGTTTGCAACTCTTCACAAAAGTCGTGTCCTTTCAAAAAAAGTGGCTGTTATAGAAATTCAGTCGACTGAGCCTCTGGGACAGTCGACTGAGTATTCAAAATAATTTTAAAATTTAAATTTTAAATTCGTATATTTACGTAACTATGCATGCTTCACAAAAATCCCAGTGTCAGTCGACTATCTCAGGTGGTCAGTCGACTAACCTGGTTATTTTTGTGTAGTTTGCACAATTAACACACATACACACACACATATATATATATTAATTTCTATAACTTTTAAAACACTTTTATAATTAAAATGTGTGCTTACATATGTACAAAATATTTAGTAAATATAATGATTAAATATATATGCTAGTGTACACATAATCGAGGAGAGATTTTAACAAATATTGACCTAAGATTTAAAAACAAAATACCATAGTTGATGCACCGGTTTTTAAAGTCTCGTCTCCTTGTCTCTTTTTGTCGTAGCAGTCGTCAAATTTGTATGTTATAGTGATTGCTTCGTGTCATGAATCAAAAGCAAGTCTCAACATTCTCCCCCTTTTTGATAGATGATAACTTGTAAATAGATATAGATTTCGACTGTATATATATTACATAAATACGTACTCCCTCTGAATCTTTGACGTTTATATCCTGCATTCTTAGTAGTAGCAATAATATTTCTCCCCCTTTGTCATCGACAAAAACGAATAAGTAATATGATATGATAATGTGAAAGATAATAAGAAATAAAACCAAGAACAATCATCCACACATTTAACATCCATAGTCAAGAATGTTCAAAATAAATAAACTAGAATGGCCATTTAGTACAAGCCATATGAATTGAAAAACAAATGTCTTGAATAAAAAGAAATGAACATCTTACTCCATCGGTTGCTTACCCCTACCACTGTAAACTTCATCACCATCATCATCACTACTACTAGTTTGATCATCGTCATAAGAAGAAGAAGACCATGTAAAGACGGGTTGCTTACCCGGATCGCCTATAGTAGCAGTAGATTTACCAGAAGAGCATGATATAGCTTGCCATAATTTGGTGAAAAATCCTTTGACCTTATCGAGCTTCTTATCAACTTTGATGGTGTTTGATTATAGAATTTATTGATTACGACAAATTATATTGATGGATTCACGTGGTTGAAGACCTTCATTTGGAATCATAATTTCTTCTTGTTGATAACGAGTCGATCTTTGACGAGATGGTTGTTGAGATGGCTCGCCATATTGTTGTGGTTGGACTTGAGCCGTTTGCCTTTGGGTCCATTCTTCAAAATATTTTATATTAGGGGGTCGGGCAACCAGTAATTTCATCAAGGCTAACGTCCGAGCGTTCAAACATCCAACGGTAGAAACTGGTGAATCCGGTTCCGGAACTTCACAAGCTTTGAGAAGACGCATAATATATTCGCCATAGTAAATTATATTCATCCTACCGTTGTTGAAACTTAAAAATTCATCAAGAATTAAATGGATCCAGTTTACTTTGATGTTCCCAAAGATAGCATACAAAGCTTGAAAATTATTTTCGTGGACAAGTTCATAACTCCCAGTTCTAGGAGTTACGGTTTTCATTTGAGCACGATGAATAATTCATGTCTTTGGTCGTAAAGACATCGATTTTAGCTGACGCAAGTCATCTTCTAGAAACAAATGGCTTACACGGTCTCGAACAACCAAATCAACATCAACAGTAGCTAATTCTACACCATCATTTTCTGTTTGTAAGATATGAGCCATGCAATCTAGAGAGAAAAAGATGGGTTTTCCCCATACGAGACTCCATACACAGTCTTATTGATTTGGAACGTCTTGGTGACCCAAATTTAGGTTAGCGTAGAATAATTTCACCATAATTTGGTTGATTTTATGTTTGTTGTCCTCGATGTTAATTAACGACTCTAAATTGCTCCTTCGAGCTAACTTTTGAATGTGATACGGGGAAAATCAGGGAATTTGACGAACGAACCTTCGAAGATCCATGAGTCTTGCATCCTTCTCCACCTCTTTATCGCGGTGTCATCAAATAGCCACCTTTGAATTTGTTCATTCGATGGAGATTGAGATGATGATGAAGCTCGTCCCTTACGTTTTGAAGCCATTTAATTTTAATTTTAAAGAAGAAAATTTGAGCTTTGGAGAGCCTAGGGTTTTTCAAAATTTGGAAATCTGAAATGGTAATGAGGAGAGAAGGTAAAGTGAAAGATAAAAGGGGTAAGGGGGGTAGGTGAAAAGGTAAAAAATACATCAGATCTACTGCTCAGTCGACTGGCTCAAGGCATCAGTCAACTGAAGCTGAAGAATGAATTTTTACGATCTTCTGGTCCTGTCGACTGAGTCTCTGAGACAGTTGACTGGCCATGCGATATAAAATTTTATATTGTTGCGTCAGTCGATTGGCTCAGGGCATCAGTCGACTGATGCAGAAGGTCCAAAATATTCAACCTTCTGCTCCAGTCGACTGATGCAGAAGGTCCAAAATATTCAACCTTCTGCTCCAGTCGACTGAAGCCCTGGGACAGTCGACTGGCCATGTATATATAAAAAATTCGTGTGCTGTGTCAGTTGACTGACCTCCTGGTCCAGTCGACTGACCTGAAGGATTTTCTTCAATGAATTTATTTTTGGTGTGAAATGTATATATATTATTTATGTTTGTTAATCCTTCTAATATAAGTATTTTTTATTTTCATGAATGATATAGAAATAACTTTATTTTGCAGTTAAATATGAATATTTTCTATATTTTCAAATTCATCTCTGTGACCACTTCTAATATTTTTAATTTTAATACCTTTTAAATTTTGAATTTGTTTTACAAATGTTTTGAAATTTTCAAAGGTGTCACTTTTGTTTTTCATAAAAAATAGTCCATGTATATCTAGAGAAATCATCAACAATTACAAATATGTATTTATTATGATTTATGGACTGAATTTGGGTAGGGCCAAATAAATCCATATGAAGTAACTCGAGCGGTTGTAAGTCGAAATAACTTTCTTAGATTTAAATGAAGGTTTAGTTAATTTACCTAATTGACATGAGTCGCATATATTATTAACTTTAAAATTCATATTTGGTAATCCTTTAACAAGATTATTTTTAGAAATTTTATCTATATTTTTGAAATTGATATGACAAAATCATTTGTGCCATATCCAGGGATCATTTTCTTTAGCTATTAAACACATATTTGAGTTATGATTAACTTTCATATTTAAAGCGTAAATGTTTTTATCTCTGTTTCCTTCGAAAATAAGATTTTGATGTTGATCAAGAATACTACATTTATTTTCAGAAAACGATATTTTAAAACCTTTATTGCATAGTTGACTTATACTTAATAGATTATGTTTTAAATTCTTAACTAATAAAAAGTTTGTAATAAGAGGTAAATTAGATGTACCATAATTGCTCACATCACCTTTGTCGATGATATATCCCTTGGAATTATCTCCAAAAGTGACAGAACCTCCATCTGAGTATGTAATATTTATCAGCATATCTTTGTCTGCTGTCATGTGTTTTGAGCAACCACTGTCAAGTATCCATTTTCCTCTTTTCTTGAGTGGGACCTGCAAAAAATATGAGATAACGTTGGTACCCACCTTTTAATAGGGTCCTAAGAGTTAGATCTTAGGAAACCAAACCCAAGAGAGTTTAGTAACCCTTTTATAAATATAATTTTTATTATTATGAACTTTTTCTATGAATGAACTAATATAATTTTTCCTTATTAACTTGTTATTAGTTTTAGGTACCCATATATTTATAGTTTTAGAAACTAGTCTGTTTAAAGACGTGGATGCTTTATCATTATTAACTTTGTTTAAATTATTAGATGTGACTCTTTAACTTTCTTCTTATATCCTATACCATGTTTATTACTAACAGATTGTGAATTCTCAATAATCCTAGATAAATTTTCTCTTCCTTTAATAAAATTTGAAACATTTTTAGTGATTCCATCTAGTTTGGTCTTTAGACTTGAATTTCCTAGTTCTACCATTTTAATATTAGTTTTTAAAACATGATTTTCAGAAACAAGACTATCATTCTTCTCTTTTTGAGTTCCAATTTCATGACTCAATAATATAAGTTGAGAATTAACATTAGAGAGAGATTCTTGAGTTTTCCCAAATTCTTCTTCCAATATTTTCTTCTCATCTTTAAGCATATCTTTTTCGAATTCTGCTTTGTTTTAATTTTTTATAGCTTCTTTATATTTTCTTTTAAGACTTTTTAAAGTATCTAATAATTCAGAGTTTATTTCTATCGTATCAACAAAAGTAAAATCACTAACCTCATTAGCTTTAGGCATAAAACATACGTTAGCTTGTTTATTATCGCTGTCACTTTCACTTCCCGAAGAAGAAGATGAAGATTCTGAATCATCCCATGTGACTAAAAAGGCTTTTCTTTTGAATTTGTCTTTCCTTTTATTTCGATATTCTTTCTTTTGATCTGGACAGTCCTTCTGCATATGCCCCTTTTTTGTGACAGTTAAAACATTCCATAACTGATAAAGACGGTGGTTTATTGTTGTTTGAGCTTCTCTTGCCATTATTTCCGTTTCCTTTTCTATATTTCAAGAATTTCTTGAAGTTCTTAGCAATAAAAGCTAGGTCGTCTTTGTTTGAATCTGATTCTTCTTGTTCTGCATGAAATTCTATATTCTTTTTATCTTGAGCCTGAACTCATTTTGCCTGCAAATTTGCTTTATAAGACATTAGATTTCCTATTAACTCTTTCGGAGTTTTTTTGGAAATATCGTTCGCTTCTTCAATAGCGAGAACTTTTATTTCCCATTTTTCCGTTAAAGAGTTAAGGATTTTGGATATAATATCAAAGTCTGAATATTTTTCTCCTAATCCTACTAATGAATGATAGATATACTGAAATCTTGAGTACATGTCATTTATGGATTCATTTTCTTTCATTCTAAAGTTTTGAAGCTGACTCTTGAGCATGGATATTTTGCTTTGTTTAACCTTGTTGGTTCCTTCGTGTGTGACTTTGAGTGTATGCCATATTTCATATGCCGTATTGCACATGCTAACACGGTTAAACTCATTTTTATCTAGGGCACAAAACAACATATTCATGGCTTTTGCATTAGCTGTGGCATCTAATTTTTGTGTATTTGACCAAGTGGAATATTCTTCAGTAGGAATAGTGTATTCTGTCTGAGTTATATTCCATGACTCAAAACTATTTGCTTGCATATATATTCTTCGTGTGGCCCGATAGTTATAATTCATGCCATTAAATAGTGGTGGACGTGCAGTAGATTGTCCTTCAACAAAGCTAGCATTAATGCTAGTGCTAGTGTTAGTGTCCATATTATTAGATTATCAGATAACTGGGTTACGGTTATATGATGGCCATGCTCTGATACCAAATGAAAGTGTTCTATGGATCGTGTAATATAGATATATGATAATACAGAGTATAGTGACGATAGTAATAGTGTAAATAGTGCGGAATATAAAAAGTAGTAAAGTAAAATGGCACCAAGAATTTTTATACTGGTTAGGAGCACCATCCTACATCCAGTCCCAGACTCCTTCTGGAATTTTACTAAAAGCAACAACCGTCACTTAACCCGGAGGAACAGGTCCATACAACCCCTGAGCAGCCGAACAGGGACCTGAGCAACATAATAGGATTTCGCCTCTAGAGCCGAAGAGGACTTCACTTGCCTACGCAGCAGAACATGACTTCAATAAATACAAAAATAGTTTTGACTTTGTGTATTCTTAATAACACAGATATGTCACTTGTAGTACACCCTTCCTATATATATATATATATATATATATATATATATATATGAAGTATATGAAGAATAGAAAGGTATGGTATTGCTTTAATGCAGAATAATTGAAAGTATGATAGCAAATGGATTTCAGAAAGTTAGGTCAGAGAATAAGAGAAATCGATGGTGATTAAGTGATTTGAAATGAAGTTGGAGTTTGTATTTATAAAGCTTAGAAAGCAGCAACTGTTGGTAAAGAGTTTCGATAGAAGTGTTGCGTCCGAATCTTTTCGTTTAAAGGTTCACAATTCTTCACAAAAGTCGTGTCCTTTCAAAAAAGTGGCTGTTATAGAAATTCAGTCTACTGAGGCTCTAGGACAGTCGACTGAGTATTCAAAATAATTTTAAATTTTAAATTCGTATATTTATGTAACTGTGCATGCTGCATAAAAATCCCAGTGTCAGTCGACTGTCTCAGGTGGTCAGTCGACTGACCTGGTTATTTTTGTGCAGTTTGCACAATTAACACACACACACACACACATATATTAATTTCTATAAATTTTGAAACACTTTTATAATTTAAATATGTGCTTATATATGTATAAAATATATAAGCTAGTGTAGACATAATCGAGGAGATATTTTAACAAATATTGACCTAAGACTTAAAAACAAAATACCATAGGTGATGCACCAGTTTTTAAAGTCTCGTCTCCTTGTCTCTTTTTATCGTAACAGTCGTCAAATCTGTATGTCGTAGTGATAGTTTCGTGTCATGAATCAAAACTAAGTCTCAACAGTTACTTTTGATTCAACGTACTTGACAAACAAGTATAATATGCCTTTTGCTCCTTTTGTTGGGGTAAAACATCATAGGCAATCAATTTTGTTTCGTTGTGGGTTGATTTCAAGTAAGAGAACAAACACTTTTCAATGGCTTTTTCAAATATGGCTTGCTTTTATGTCTGATGTTGCTCCTCAAGGACTAATCACTAACCAAGATCGAGCTATGAAAAATGCAATATAGATCGTCTTTCCTAATACTAATAATCCACTATATTTATGGCATGTAATAAAGAAGTTACCTGAAAAATTTAGCTGTAACGGCTCGATATTTTCAACCATCCGCATCCGCACATGTCGGACTTGAATTGCTCAAAATATTAGATTGTTAATTTATATTTGTGGAGAAACTCAGCATATACAGTAAATAAATTAATCATAAAATCACAGACACAGAGTAATATAAAAATAAGCAGCGAAAATAAAAGAATAGTAGTTCATGAAGCTACTACGTATGTAACAAAGTAAAACAAGATACAATAGAAGTTTCAAATACAAGGAAGTCTCAATAAAATAGTCAAATAACAAAATCTAAATACATCACTGGAGTCAATTGAATGACTACAAGCTGAATAGATATATAGACCTCCAAGTGAAGCTCCAATTCCAAAGGTGAGTTTCAAATGCTGTGACACTCAGTCTGACCCCGAGCGTAAAACAAAACACAAAACACTCGAGTCAGGATTAATATTCTTATATAAATAAATCCAACTCAAGTGAAATATGAACTGAAATACAAGTAACTTAAAGGATGTTTGGGATAACCATCCTCTAAGGATCCATGGAACTATCTACTATGTAGTAATATACGTTATTATAATAACGTCTATAGTAAAGTAAACTATTAAAATAGCATTAAGGCGTTACCCATATCCCCCTTAACACATTTTATAGTGCCATAGTCTACATAGTGCCATGATACCCCGTAAACTAAAGCTATCAGAAGGACTCCATAGGTACGACACAAACCAAACTCGTAGTGGTCTCAATATGGTAGGTGACATAGCACAACTAGGCAATTCCAGAGTTGATATACCAACTACGCTTTCGGGCTGGTGGTAACGCAGAGCTGCAGCAATCACCTACCCTGAGCCATACTCTCGAAAATCCGAAGGTGCGCCCAATCAATCACAAAGTAATAGAATGGTAAACGATGGAGTGTGCCTGATCGGAAGAGCTACCTCACTTGGCCCATCAATTGCTCTTGTTTTAGCCACCTTATGCTAACTCATAGGAGTTAGGTCCATGTATAAAATGTCGCCACTATCCTACTTCATTCTATAATCTCCATCGCGTACACAGTTGTTAAAGTGGTTTTCGGTATTGGCAGAGAGTATGACAATATCCGTTCCTAGTCCCTTTAACAACCAAACGTTATTATAACACCACGGTCATTTCAAAATAGTTTATACCTCAAAACCAAAATATCATTTCCATTTCAAAACCATACCAATACTATATCATTTTCACTTCAAGTATATTTCATTTCCAAAATCGTAGTACTTTCAAAGTTATAACACTTTCGAAAAGAAAACACCTGAAATTATAATACTTCGGAAATCATAACACTTTGGAATCATAATATTTTGGAAAACTATAACACTTTCGTTTAAACAGTTTAGATATTAAAAATAGCATATATAATAAAATAGTTTATAAATAAATAGTTTATATAAAATAGTTATAAGTTAAAATGGTGTATATTAAAATAATTAGTATATTAAAATAGTTTATATTAAAAATAGTTTATATTAAAAATAGTTAGTATATAAAAAAATGATTTATATTAAAATAATTCATAAAGTAAAATATATAAATAGTTTAAATAAAATTTAAGAATAGTTTATATAATAAAATAGCTTCCTCAAGTTTCACAAATCGATTCAAATAAACTCGAATTCCAAAAATTTGAATTTAATTCAATCTTAATTCATAGATTTCAACTCAATTCAATTTTTCAATAAACCATTCAAATTATATCGACTTCAAATATAGAATTGAACCATAAAATAAACCATTTCCATTCCAATAAATTTCAAAGCTTCAAATATTCCACATTTCAAAACTAAATTTGATAATTTCATATATCTCTTAATTTAACTTCATTATTATTTATTTTTGGAATATTCACTTAATAAATCCAATATCATTTGAATAAAATCCCAAATTACAAATAGACTAAAGATTTCCTTCAATTTATTTAAACTTGAATTATTCATTAATCATCTTGAACCAAATTAAGTTATAAAATCATAACTAAAATCTCAAATTTAATAAATTTCAACTCAAACTTATTTAATTATAATTCTTAAATAAATACAATTTCAAAACAATTTCTATTTTTGGTTCCAACCTAAATTTATTAAAATTTATTATAAACTCTATATTCGAAATATAACTTTAAATACTTAAAGATGTTACTAAATTTATTTATATATTAAATCTATCTATATATTTTAAAAATAGTAGAATTATAAACAAATTATTAAAATCTAAAATTTCAAAATTAACTTATAACTATACAATTTTCAAACATATAATTTTAAAATCTAAATTTTAAAACTTTATAAAAATATATTTTTATATAATATCTTAAAATCAATAATAAATAAACCATATATTTCCTTTCAAAAACCATTGAAATCATTTCAACGTATACATACACAAACACACACACACACACACACACATATATATAGACCAACGGTGTCTATATATAATTGTCTATCCTATGGTCAAGTGATATGGATATGCATCATTTCAATCTGCAATTTAAATATCTACGGGTATATATTATTTCAACCCGCAATCCCAAATTCAATTCAAATGAAAATCGCATGGGTTTATCATTTCAACCCGTAACGATTTTCTCCTATTCTACAGATGTTCGGGTATGTATCATTTCAACCCATAGGGAATTTTAAACTAATAGGGAACTTGCAGAGTGATAACAGATATGGTAATAACATAACATACATATGTCATCAATATAAATAACAGATAATGGTATCAGATGTCATAGGTGAACAGATAAGATAATAGCATATATTTATCAATGTACATAACTAACGTCAACATATTTCAATTGTCGTTTCAATTGAAATCAAATTTAATAAATATAAGAACGTTAATCGTGAGTGGTTGCTCACCTTTCGAGGTTAGAGACGAACGAGAATGAGATGAGTTACGAATCCAAGCACCAATTCCAAAGCAAAGCTAGATGGATACAGATTCAACGGTCAAGCTGATAGATAAGGAATCGATGAAACAATTAGAATCAATTTAATATAAACAACAAATATATATATATATATATATATATATATATATATATATATATGGGGGAATTAATTTAAAGGACAAATATTTGTACATTTTTTTCCTCAAGGACACGACCTCAATATTTTTGCCATAAGGACAAACATTCTTCTAAAAATTATTCATAAGGACAAACATTTTCCAAAATTATTCATACCGAGCTAAAAACTGATACCTAAAAACTGCTACCGATAACTACAAACTGATACCTAAAAACTGCTACCAATTTCTAAAAACTGATACCTACAGAAAGTTATCCTTCAAGATAAAATATTGAAGGTCTGTCCTTGAGGCTAAAAAGCTGTGAAATTTTGCCCTTAACAACAATTTCCTGTATATATACATATATTTATATTATTTCCATGAAATCGACATTAAATTTAAAACAAATATTAAATAACATATATATTTATGCCCAAACCAAACTCAAATATATGTAAACTTAATATATTATACTTTAGAATCCATCCTTATTATAAAACCAATATTAAATTTAAAACACATACATATATATGTATATGTATATGTATATGTATGTGTATATGTATATGTGTATGTGTATGTGTATGTGTATGTGTATGTGTATGTGTATGTGTATGTATGTATATGTATATGTATCTAAAAAACCAAATTTGCTTTATTTTATAGTATATACATTTTATAACATACATCACACACAAAATGTATATGTTTCTTTTTCTTTCACATGTATATGATTTAAACCAACCCGTATCAACAACATATTTATGTATACCTATTAAAAATCAACATAAAATCCTTTTACACATAGCAAACTAAATCTTTATATATAATACATGCAGATATAAAACTTTACAAAAGAAATACCAGACTGTATAACATATATGTAAGTATAACGTATATAAACTAACACATATATATAAAGCTCTGAATAAACAAGTATACACATATTACACGTACTACCATTGTTTGTATACATCCTATATAATATAATATTAACAGATTACAAAATTTATATATTTTAACATATTATATTCTCAAATCAGTGCATGTATATACTAAATAAAATGCAAGGTACCTATATGTAAATCTATATAAAATGTCCCGATCAAAATACCCAGGTATAATGCATACATTAAAACCTATATATATAACTTACTTACGTATGTTAGAACCCTTAGTTTATGATTCGACGATGACAACTAAACAATAGAAATCATATATATATATATATATATATATATATATATATCATACAACTATATAGATACGAATTCAAAGTAAGACAAACCACTACTGTGATAAGATGATGACTAAAACACTAAAGAGATTCATCTACAAAGTTGCACGAAGATCGAAGAGAGATACACTAAAGAATAAACCCAGGAGAACATCACTTAACAGGTTCAGACGTCTGAATGCAGAACTTCAGACGTCTAAACGTAGAAGATGGACAAAAATAATGATAGGTTCTCTGACGTCTAAAACTGGGATCGGGGCAGATAATTCAAATTACAACTGTCATCTCCAAAGAGACACAACTCCATATCTCCTTCACAACTCTTAACCAGTGAACAGTGACGACTCTAGACTGAAAGGGAAGGGATGTAACTACTAGAAGCAACCTTCTACAACTATATAAATGAGAATCAAGAAGGATCAAAGGACTTTAACTAATTCACTCGACTCTCTATCTTGCTCATCTCTTGTTTTAATCATCCACTTGCTATCTAATCTGCAAATCTGAGATCATACACTTCCATGCTCGCTCAAACAATATGTATTCACTCATTCAAGAGATATAGGAAGTTCAATTGTACTATATATTCAAAATCCGTGTAATAGAGAACACATTCTTGACAAAGAAACTCTGCTATTGTAAACCTGTTCCTCCGAGTGAAGTGAGGGTTATTTGGTGAAGGAAATTCCGAAGAGGAGCTTCGGGACTTGATGTAGGACGGGAGGTCCGAACCAATATGAAATCCCTGGTGTGATTATGTAACATCCCGCCTTTTCGCACACTTTAAACCGACACACGTGCCAATTCAAAGCATACGCACGGGCGGATTGTTATGGGGTAAATAAGAAAAACAGAGAAGAAATAAAACAAAATAGAATCTCACAGCGGAAGGATAAAATATAATAATCAATATACAGTTCATGATAACCGTTTACAAAATATGTATTTTACTTATACAATGAATATCAGAGTTACACATACCAATACAATCAATGCAGCGGAAATTTAGAGTGTGGTGCAATACTATAGATAATAATAATACGACTCCTTCGTCTTCGTCCTTCAAAGCTAAAGTCTTCGATCCTAAAATGCTCGGACTGACCCGAGCGAATTTGAAAAGACAAAAACACTCGAGTCAGAACTAAAAGATCTTATGTGAGTTAAATTAACAGAAATAAATATGAGTACAGTAACTCAAGAGATGTTCGGGATTTACATCTCCTAAGGATCCGTTAAACTATTTACTCTGTAGTATATTGCGCTATTATAATAGTGTCTATTTATAAAATAAACTTACTTTTTAATAGCGTTAAGGGGTTACCCATATAGCCCTTAACACAAATAATGCCAATAGTCTATACAGTACCGTAATACCTCCTGATCGGGAAGCTACCAGAGGATACTCCATAGGTACGACACAAATAGAAACTCGTAGTAAAGACTCGGTATGGTAGGTGACACGGCACAACTAGGCAATGCCAGGGTAGATATATCAATTGCTATCCAGGCTGGTGGAAACGCGTTGCCGCAGTTACCGCCCACCTCGGACTAACTCCCCAAAATCAAAATATAGAAGTGGCCACTGAATCAATCCAAAATCAAAGTATAATATCGAAGAGGAGGGTCCGATCAGAGGAATGACCTCATTGGCCTGAGAATCGCTCCTGTTTTAGCCACCTTATGCCAACTCACGGGAGTCGGGTCCACGTATTTACCTTACAGGAAACGTCGCCACCACCTACTTCATTCTGGAATCTCCACCGCGTACACGGTTAGTCAAAGTGGTTTTCGGTATCGACAGAGAGTATGTCCATATCCGATCCCGGTCTCTTTGCCAACCCATCGTTATTAAAACACCGCGGTCATTTAAAAATAGCTCATACTTTAAAACCAGAATAAACATTTCCATTTTAAAATTATGAATACGATATCATTTTAAAACCCAAAAAAAATATGATATCCTTTATCCCAAATATAAACCTTTTCAAAAATCCAAATGCTTTAAAATTTATAACGTCTGAAAGCCAAATATCCTTTCAAAGCATAATATTTCGAAATTCATAATTTAAAAACCATAACTTTTAAAACTTGAATGGTTTGGATATTCAACGGTATATGAATTAAAAGGTTTAACTTAAATGTTACTTTGTAAAGAAAATAGTTCTCATGGCTTTACAAATACATTTCTTTATTAAAGTCTAAACCAAAATTTGTATTATCTCTCTCAAGTTCCAAAACCACTTCAATTTATATATATATACGTATATCCATTTTGAGTAACAATATTTCAAACTAAAATTGGATTTTATTCTTTCAACAGATCAATTGCTCTATTAATTAGTCTTGAATATTCACATAAAATCCATAAATAATAAGACTTCAGTTTCTAGTAATAAAATATGTATATTTTCCCAATTCAAATTATACTAGAATATTCATTTCAATTTATTTTGGGAAAAATCCAATTGTAAATATCATATCTTAAAATTTCCAAACTTAACATTTAAACATATGATATAAATTATTAAACTCCATTTTCTTAATTTTCTTCCATTTTTAATAAAGATTTTTATACACCTTTTAATTTCAAAATTTTCAATTTCATATGTATATATATATGGAAGAAAATATTTATACAATATAAAATTTAAGATTATTATAAACCGTATTCCATCCAAACCATAGAAATCACATAAAAATAGTTATATATAGACTGCGGTGCCTGTATATAATTTTCTATCCTATGGTCTAGTGATACGGATATTTATCATTTCAATCCGCAATTTAAAAGATATAAAATTTTGCGGTTATATATCATTTCAAACCACAATCCCGAATGAAAGGAAATATGCATGATAATTTGCAATTTAATGATATACAATAAAACATCCATTCACCAACATCATCCATCATCCAAATCGCAATCATCAATCAATAACAATATTATATTTGATAATATATAACAGGTAATAACTGGCAATTTTATTCAATTTAAATTTAACGACCATAAATCTAACAGTTTATATTCAGTAATAAATTATATAACTGTTAACTAGCAGTTTCATGCAAAACACAAATTCTAACTGTCAATTAATACGCAATAAATAAATTAAATTAACAGTTAAATTCAATAAATGCAATTCAGCAGATATGAATGAAATAAGCATGCCAAATACTCATAAATAAATTCTATTCATTTCTAAAATTTATTTAACAAACATAAAAGCTTCTAGTAGTTGTGAGTGGCTTAAAACACTCACCTTTTGAATTTAAATCGAATTCAAATCCGATTTAAACCCAAAAATTCGACTATCTCCAAATCTGTCCAAACAAGTGTCAAAAGATCTGGAATTTAATTTCGATCCTAACAAAAAAAATTGCGTGAAACGGAGTCCGTATGTACGAGTTATGATTATTGAAATCAAAATTAACAAAAATAAATTAAACAAAAATAAAATACCGTGCCACATGCACTCTTCCCTCGTGAAAAACGCGTATGCTTCTTCTTGATTGCTAACTTTGTTCCGTAAATTTTCTTTTATTTCGATTTACTTTAATTTTCCTTCTTATTATATGAATGTATGCATTTTTAAAAGGTTTGGAAAAAAAAAAGATTTGAAAAAGAAGAATTGAAAAAGAAAATGATTAAAATAAAAACTGAAAATGGAAGAGAAAATCTAGATTTGAAAAGAAAGAAGAAGGTTTGAAATAGAAGAAAATTTGAAAAAGAAGTATATTTGAAGAGGAAGGAAAAATTAAAATCAGAGATAATAAGGAGATTTGAAGGAAAAAAAAGGAAAAAAGAAGAAGATTATAATGGAGGCTGTGGTTTCATTTGCGTCACATCTTATTTATAAGGTTAGAGTTAGATTTAGGATCAAAGAGATTTGAAAAGAGAGACCGCTATTAATTAGAAATAAATGAAATGACGTTTCAGAAAATGAAGTTGGAAAATGAATGGAAAGGAATAAAGTAAATATGAACAAACTTTTTAAAAGTAGCAGGTATTAAAAAGAGGTAATTATTTATTAGAAAGGGAATGAATGGACTAACTCTATACTATAAACATACCTTTAGGATTCAAATTTCAAAACAATTGTTTACTTAATAAATTTTATTAACCCTAAACACACCAAAATTAACTTCATTAACTCAAGTAATATTCGAATTTCTACGCATTTGGGTTTTTGTCTATGCATAATAATTTTTTTTATAATTACCTTAAAAATGAAAACATTTGATTTGTTTTTCCCAAAATGATCTCTAATTACCATTAAAACACCCTTTTTGTTTACCATAAAACGTGCGTTTTTTTTTTATTAAATCTATTAATTGCAATCACCGTTTTCTTTTCTTTTAATTGAAATATTTGAACTACATTAATTGCAATCACACAAAATTAAATTTTAAAACAGACAACTAAAATGCATTAAAAAAAATAGAAAAATTATTTATACATAAGAGTAATAAATAGATTATTTTCCTATTCTTGTAATTAGTTTGTAAGCTAAACACATTTCAAATAAACATATATTTCTTTCTTTAAAAATCAATCTTTCTATATTTTTATTTAAATTAAATTAAACCTACATTCATAGATGAAACATTCATTTTATTGATGTAAATGTTTATTTTTATTTTTTTGAATCAAAACTTTTCTTATATTTCACAAAACATAAGCTGCTTTTATTTGCACCTATTACAATTAGTATTCTCTCTCCTATTAATTTCAGTTGATTAAGTTTCAAAATGGGCTAAATGAATGTAATGATAAGTAGAACAATTACTTCCTATTAACGTAATATTTAGATGTTAAATTCTCATTTATTTTGCAATACTTCAATTAAATTAATAAATATTGCTCTCTATACTTAAATCTATATTAACAAAACGTTAGCTTTGGATTGGTAGAATTTGATTTACCAAAGTTTACTTACATAATACAAACTATATTAATTTGCCACCTATCAGTTCTTAATTATATTTTTAAGTTCGTTACCTATCCACCTTGATTAAAATTCCATCTATAAAGCAAATTTAGTTAGCCTTAACATTACTACACTAAATCTACAATCAGTTTCAATTAATATAGAATTATATCTTAAATACTTACCATTTATTTATAAATTAGGTTACCTTCCAATAAATTTTATTCCTAAGTATTTGATTGGATTGCCATCTTTACTATGTCTATTATTAATTAGCTTCAAATTCTGCAATTTCACTTCTTAAATCCACCCTTTGCTATATTATAAATAAAATTTACATTGGTTACATTTCACATAAATGTATCATTTATTTACATTTATTACAAACTTATTTCCAATTCCAACTAAAAATCTAAATAAATGAATAGGCAACCTACCATAAACATTACCGTTACCTTTTTGTCACATACAAAATCTTTTATTACAAAAATCAATTTTTGCATATATTTTCATACTACAAATTCAATTTACTTATGTTCAAATTGTAGCCAAACCTGACTTTTAAATTATTTTATACAAAATTGGGATTTCATTAAGTTTATTAATTATTACCCTTAATTGGCATTTATCACCTTGTATTCTCGTTATCATTTCATAGATATGATTCCTAATTCCTTCTTATTGACTTAAATTGGCATTACTAACATTGCATTAAACGTTGTTACTTAAATCTCTACCCAATAGTAATTAATACTCTAAATAAATATGCTTACTCCTTTCGTTATTTATTAATTATCACAAGAAACGTTTAATCATTTCAACAACATTGTAATTTCAAATTACCTACATTGATTGTATACGTTTTCCATTATTATCATTTATTATAATTCTATTCAACTTTCCATCTTATGCATATAGTTAACCTTTCTATTCGATTTTTCCTTCAAAATTTTCAGTTACTTCTTAGCTTACAAAAAGGCAAATGATTAATTACATTTAATCTCTATAAATTAAATGCATTGGTAACGAACAATAGCTGTCACCATTATACAATTTATAACATTTGTAATTTATTCTCTACAGCAATTATTACCTATCAATATTATTTCGCCCATAAATACAAACTTGCAATTGTTCTTATTATCATATTCCATTTACTGTTAACAATGTTTATTACATTATATTAGTTTAATATTTTCCTCAAATTCCTCATATTCAACTCATATATAGGTAAAATTCTTTTCACCACTTAAAATCATTTGAATTAACTTCGAATTACTATAAGAAGGTTTTTAATTTATTTTTCTTCTAAATTTAATTACAACTTATTAATTTAACCAAATTAAATCCATAAAATCTACGGGTCATTACACTCTCCCCCACTCAAAACTTTTCGTCCCCGAAAAGAAAAAGAAGGGAAAACGATGAACTAAGAAATCAATATACCTCATTCACACATTAACTTTATAAACAATTAAATTTATAAAATTAATTAATTTAGATAAAATATATCAATTTATAACCATAAAAAAAAATTATATCTAAATTACTAAAGTTTGGAAAAACATTTCAAAATACTTCTAAGTTCAAAATTTACGGAAAACTTTTGGTAGAGTCTCCTTTGAACGGAGAGACTCGGGAGAAAATATAATATCAAAATATAACAATTATATTACATATTTTATCCAAAATATTATATCTCAACCCGGGAAAATATATAAAATAGCGCTATAAATCATAATCCGAAGCGTACCTATTTGTCGGGCAATTTATGCTTAATTTATGGAACCAAAAGCAGTAGCAATTGCTTCCATAACCTGCATTTCACTTATAAACATCCAAAGGTTTAACAATTTCTATAAAGCAAAATATTTTCATGGTTTCAACTACTAACAACACCAAATATACAATCATAAATTTCAACAAACAGCATACACAACAAAACAACCATTCGATCAAACATGCAAATAGTTGTTCGGGTTCAAAACTTGAAATGGTACGGAATGAAAAATAACTATCCAGTGCATCATTTACTCAACAGTGTTAGATGGGACAGAATAGCTTATTTATTCATCCTACAACTTCAAATTTCCTTACCCAACCAACCATAAAGCAAACAATATCGATTTAAACCAACAAATCAATTTAACCTATAAAAATTCATTACATACTTTAGTTGTTTGATTTCCTTTCTTTTATACAAACCGCATAAATTTTCCTTTTTATAGTTTACATTTATTTCTAACAACTTCAAATTTTATTTTCTCGTCAGTGGTTGTATCCTTGATTTTTACTTATTACTTACAATTTATTCACTTTTATTATTTATTTATTCCGATCATGTAAGTTTCTTTTATATGTATTGTATTTAATACACTTCTAAATTTCAATCTTTTATTCCATGCTTACAATTCTATTACTTATTTATAGTAACCCTTTTTAATTCCCTTAAATTCTTAACCCTAAAATATCCATTCTTATAAGTAAAGGAATTTACAAATTCTTTAACTAGGGTTTGCAGTCATTTATTTATATTACCTACTTTCCATTATATTTAGCTAGTAGTATTTAATTCATACTTAAGTTAATAACCCTACACATCAATCCTTATTTATTAAAGAATTTCATTTTATTCACTTAAGTTTAAAATCACCTATTTATAATACTTACCTTTAATTTTGGTAAAATTTCAATTATAACTTAAGTTTATACCATTAAATTCTTATTTATAATAGCAATTCATTGAATACTTCATTATTTCCAAAATTTCTACTTGTATAATATTCTATTCCAATCACTTATTTAACATTTCAACTTTTAATATTTGGTAAGTTATATATGTTAAAGAAAATGCAAAAGAGATTATACAAGTTTTATCTCATCCTTTAATTATGTTCATTGTTCAATAAATCTTTACCTTTTCTTATAAGTTAAAATTTTAACTTCCTTTATAACTTAGCATTAAAGTCTCTTATTCTATTTAGGTTTCAATTCTTAATTAAATTCTGTTTCACTACCATAAATGAAACAATTAATTATTGGAAATTTTAGAAGTAAATACTGGGTTAAATTTCAATAGATAAATATACCTTTATAACTTATATGCCTCTAATTATAATTAAAACAATTAAACCTTTAGTTATTTCCAAAACAAATCTGCAGTAGAATTCACTACAGTAGCCTCTCCCCTTCGAAACTCGAAAATGAAAGTCGATGATGCGGCCGCCATCACCGAAATTATTTTCCAGCGACAGAGAGGAAAGTACAAAAATTATTTTCTCCAAAATCTTCTTTAAAACCATTCTTCCGAATTATACTAAATATTTATATAAGAAAATACTTATAAACAAAATTATTATATTTCATAAATCCTTTGAAAGCAAATTTTCAAAAATCCCGGACTGAAGTTCTAAAATTTCCAAATTTCATTGATTCTAATTTCAATCTTATTTTTCCTATTATTTATAAATTTTATTCCTAACAACCAATCTATTGCAACCAAATATAGATATCATTTGAAAATTTTATTTTATATATAGAAAATATAATAGGCAAAGTTATTTCACCTATATTAAAACAATATTATGTCGGTCTGTCCTATTAAGTGTTTAGAAATCCCTATTGATGTCATAGCGTCCCATGCACCAACCAGAATTTATAAATACAAAACGGAACAGATTAACACAATATCAAAATCTTTTTATAACACTAACAAATACGCTCTCTTATATATATACACTCAGCGACTCCCATAGGGTATTACTACCCTATTAACAAAGAGTCAAACCCCACAAAGCTAAGGTTTATTGCTAAAACCAAAGCTCTGATACCAACTTGTAACATCCCGCCTTTTCGCACACTTTAAACTGACACACGTGCCAATTCAAAGCATACGCACGGGCGGATTGTTATGGGGTAAATAAGAAAAACAGAGAAGAAATAAAACAAAATAGAATCTCACAGCGGAAGGATAAACTATAATAATCAATATACAGTTCATGATAACCGTTTACAAAATATTTATTTTACTTATACAATGAATATCAGGGTTACACATACCAATACAATCAATGCAGCGGAAATTTAGAGTGTGGTGCAATACTATAGATAATAATAATACGACTCCTTCGTCTTCGTCCTTCAAAGCTAAAGTCTTCGATCCAGAAACGCTCGGACTGACCCGAGCGAATTTGAAAAGACAAAAACACTCGAGTCAGAACTAAAAGATCTTATGTGAGTTAAATTAACAGAAATAAATATGAGTACAGTAACTCAAGAGATGTTCGGGATTTACATCTCCTAAGGATCCGTTAAACTATTTACTCTGTAGTATATTGCGCTATTATAATAGTGTCTATTTATAAAATAAACTTACTTTTTAATAGCGTTAAGGGGTTACCCATATAGCCCTTAACACAAATAATGCCAATAGTCTATACAGTACCGTAATACCTCCTGATCGGGAAGCTACCAGAGGATACTCCATAGGTACGACACAAATAGAAACTCGTAGTAAAGGCTCGGTATGGTAGGTGACACGGCACAACTAGGCAATGCCAGGGTAGATATATCAATTGCTATCCAGGCTGGTGGAAACGCGTAGCCGCAGTTACCGCCCACCTCGGACTAACTCCCCAAAATCAAAATATAGAAGTGGCCACTGAATCAATCCAAAATCAAAGTATAATATCGAAGAGGAGGGTCCGATCAGAGGAATGACCTCATTGGCCTGAGAATCGCTCCTGTTTTAGCCACCTTATGCCAACTCACGGGAGTCGGGTCCACGTATTTACCTTACAGGAAACCTCGCCACCACCTACTTCATTCTGGAATCTCCACCGCGTACACGGTTAGTCAAAGTGGTTTTCGGTATCGACAGAGAGTATGTCCATATCCGATCCCGGTCTCTTTGCCAACCCATCGTTATTAAAACACCGCGGTCATTTAAAAATAGCTCATACTTTAAAACCAGAATAAACATTTCCATTTTAAAATTATGAATACGATATCATTTTAAAACCCAAAAAAAATATGATATCCTTTATCCCAAATATTAACCTTTTCAAAAATCCAAATGCTTTAAAATTTATAACGTCTGAAAGCCAAATATCCTTTCAAAGCATAATATTTCGAAATTCATAATTTAAAAACCATAACTTTTAAAACTTGAATGGTTTGGATATTCAACGGTATATGAATTAAAAGGTTTAACTTAAATGTTACTTTGTAAAGAAAATAGTTCTCATGGCTTTACAAATACATTTCTTTATTAAAGTCTAAACCAAAATTTGTATTATCTCTCTCAAGTTCCAAAACCACTTCAATTTATATATATATACGTATATCCATTTTGAGTAACAATATTTCAAACTAAAATTGGATTTTATTCTTTCAACAGATCAATTGCTCTATTAATTAGTCTTGAATATTCACATAAAATCCATAAATAATAAGACTTCAGTTTCTAGTAATAAAATATATATATTTTCCCAATTCAAATTATACTAGAATATTCATTTCAATTTATTTTGGGAAAAATCCAATTGTAAATATCATATCTTAAAATTTCCAAACTTAACATTTAAACATATGATATAAATTATTAAACTCCATTTTCTTAATTTTCTTCCATTTTTAATAAAGATTTTTATACACCTTTTAATTTCAAAATTTTCAATTTCATATGTATATATATATGGAAGAAAATATTTATACAATATAAAATTTAAGATTATTATAAACCGTATTCCATCCAAACCATAGAAATCACATAAAAATAGTTATATATAGACCGCGGTGCCTGTATATAATTTTCTATCCTATGGTCAAGTGATACTGATATTTATCATTTCAATCCGCAATTTAAAAGATATAAAATTTTGCGGTTATATATCATTTCAAACCACAATCCCGAATGAAAGGAAATATGCATGATAATTTGCAATTTAATGATATACAATAAAACATCCATTCACCAACATCATCCATCATCCAAATCGCAATCATCAATCAATTACAATATTATATTTGATAACATATAACAGGTAATAACTGGCAATTTTATTCAATTTAAATTTAACGACCATAAATCTAACAGTTTATATTCAGTAATAAATTATATAACTGTTAACTAGCAGTTTCATGCAAAACACAAATTCTAACTGTCAATTAATACGCAATAAATAAATTAAATTAACAGTTAAATTCAATAAATGCAATTCAGCAGATATGAATGAAATAAGCATGCCAAATACTCATAAATAAATTCTATTCATTTCTAAAATTTATTTAACAAACATAAAAGCTTCTAGTAGTTGTGAGTGGCTTAAAACACTCACCTTTTGAATTTAAATCGAATTCAAATCCGATTTAAACCCAAAAATTCGACTATCTCCAAATCTGTCCAAACCAGTGTCAAAAGATCTGGAATTTAATTTCGATCCTAACAAAAAAAATTGCGTGAAACGGAGTCCGTATGTACGAGTTATGATTATTGAAATCAAAATTAACAAAAATAAATTAAACAAAAATAAAATACCGTGCCACATGCACTCTTCCCTCGTGAAAAACGCGTATGCTTCTTCTTGATTGCTAACTTTGTTCCGTAAATTTTCTTTTATTTCGATTTACTTTAATTTTCCTTCTTATTATATGAATGTATGCATTTTTAAAAGTTTGGAAAAAAAAAGATTTGAAAAAGAAGAATTGAAAAAGAAAATGATTAAAATAAAAACTGAAAATGGAAGAGAAAATCTAGATTTGAAAAGAAAGAAGAAGGTTTGAAATAGAAGAAAATTTGAAAAAGAAGTATATTTGAAGAGGAAGGAAAAATTAAAATCAGAGATAATAAGGAGATTTGAAGGAAAAAAAAGGAAAAAAGAAGAAGATTATAATGGAGGCTGTGGTTTCATTTGCGTCATATCTTATTTATAAGGTTAGAGTTAGATTTAGGATCAAAGAGATTTGAAAAGAGAGACCGCTATTAATTAGAAATAAATGAAATGACGTTTCAGAAAATGAAGTTGGAAAATGAATGGAAAGGAATAAAGTAAATATGAACAAACTTTTTAAAAGTAGCAGGTATTAAAAAGAGGTAATTATTTATTAGAAAGGGAATGAATGGACTAACTCTATACTATAAACATACCTTTAGGATTCAAATTTCAAAACAATTGTTTACTTAATAAATTTTATTAACCCTAAACACACCAAAATTAACTTCATTAACTCAAGTAATATTCGAATTTCTACGCATTTGGGTTTTTGTCTATGCATAATAATTTTTTTTATAATTACCTTAAAAATGAAAACATTTGATTTGTTTTTCCCAAAATGATCTCTAATTACCATTAAAACACCCTTTTTGTTTACCATAAAACGTGCGTTTTTTTTTATTAAATCTATTAATTGCAATCACCGTTTTCTTTTCTTTTAATTGAAATATTTGAACTACATTAATTGCAATCACACAAAATTAAATTTTAAAACAGACAACTAAAATGCATAAAAAAAAATAGAAAAATTATTTATACATAAGAGTAATAAATAGATTATTTTCCTATTGTTGTAATTAGTTTGTAAGCTAAACACAGTTCAAATAAACATATATTTCTTTCTTTAAAAATCAATCTTTCTATATTTTTATTTAAATTAAATTAAACCTACATTCATAGATGAAACATTCATTTTATTGATGTAAATGTTTTTTTTTTTTTTTGAATCAAAACTTTTCTTATATTTCACAAAACATAAGCTGCTTTTATTTGCACCTATTACAATTAGTATTCTCTCTCCTATTAATTTCAGTTGATTAAGTTTCAAAATGGGCTAAATGAATGTAATGATAAGTAGAACAATTACTTCCTATTAACGTAATATTTAGATGTTAAATTCTCATTTATTTTGCAATACTTCAATTAAATTAATAAATATTGCTCTCTATACTTAAATCTATATTAACAAAACGTTAGCTTTGGATTGGTAGAATTTGATTTACCAAAGTTTACTTACATAATACAAACTATATTAATTTGCCACCTATCAGTTCTTAATTATATTTTTAAGTTCGTTACCTATCCACCTTGATTAAAATTCCATCTATAAAGCAAATTTAGTTAGCCTTAACATTACTACACTAAATCTACAATCAGTTTCAATTAATATAGAATTATATCTTAAATACTTACCATTTATTTATAAATTAGGTTACCTTCCAATAAATTTTATTCCTAAGTATTTGATTGGATTGCCATCTTTACTATGTCTATTATTAATTAGCTTCAAATTCTGCAATTTCACTTCTTAAATCCACCCTTTGCTATATTATAAATA
This sequence comes from Allium cepa, assembly GCA_030765085.1. Lineage (NCBI taxonomy): Eukaryota > Viridiplantae > Streptophyta > Magnoliopsida > Asparagales > Amaryllidaceae > Allium > Allium cepa. The sequence continues at coordinate 862,051,251 of CM060940.1, forward strand.
AAATTTACATTGGTTACATTTCACATAAATGTATCATTTATTTACATTTATTACAAACTTATTTCCAATTCCAACTAAAAATCTAAATAAATGAATAGGCAACCTACCATAAACATTACCGTTACCTTTTTGTCACATACAAAATCTTTTATTACAAAAATCAATTTTTGCATATATTTTCATACTACAAATTCAATTTACTTATGTTCAAATTGTAGCCAAACCTGACTTTTAAATTATTTTATACAAAATTGGGATTTCATTAAGTTTATTAATTATTACCCTTAATTGGCATTTATCACCTTGTATTCTCGTTATCATTTCATAGATATGATTCCCAATTCCTTCTTATTGACTTAAATTGGCATTACTAACATTGCATTAAACGTTGTTACTTAAATCTCTACCCAATAGTAATTAATACTCTAAATAAATATGCTTACTCCTTTCGTTATTTATTAATTATCACAAGAAACGTTTAATCATTTCAACAACATTGTAATTTCAAATTACCTACATTGATTGTATACGTTTTCCATTATTATCATTTATTATAATTCTATTCAACTTTCCATCTTATGCATATAGTTAACCTTTCTATTGATTTTTCCTTCAAAATTTTCAGTTACTTCTTAGCTTACAAAAAGGCAAATGATTAATTACATTTAATCTCTATAAATTAAATGCATTGGTAACGAACAATAGCTGTCACCATTATACAATTTATAACATTTGTAATTTATTCTCTACAGCAATTATTACCTATCAATATTATTTCGCCCATAAATACAAACTTGCAATTGTTCTTATTATCATATTCCATTTACTGTTAACAATGTTTATTACATTATATTAGTTTAATATTTTCCTCAAATTCCTCATATTCAACTCATATATAGGTAAAATTCTTTTCACCACTTAAAATCATTTGAATTAACTTCGAATTACTATAAGTAGGTTTTTAATTTATTTTTCTTCTAAATTTAATTACAACTTATTAATTTAACCAAATTAAATCCATAAAATCTACGAGTCATTACAGATTATTCTTATTTACATACTTTACTATTTTTACACTTTAATTTAAATTATTCATATACTTGTCATTTGTAAAATCGATCCACCATACTATAGACTTTCAATTGGTATCAGAGCTTGGTTCTATCAAAAGTACTGTAACAAGCTTTTGAATCACTAATATAGCAAGTATCTTTCAAGAAGGTCAATCTACCGCACGTCCCTCATTATTTAATGGCTCCAACTATGCATATTGGTTAACGCGTGTGCGTATTTTTATGGAAGCCAATGGTCTAGAAATATGGTATGCTGCACAAAATAAATATGAAGCACCTGACATTGCTATGAGTGCGTGGACCGATGCATAAAAAACCTTAGCCTCAAACAATGCTAAAGCAATGAATGTTTTATTTTGCTCTCTAGATAAAAATGAATTTTCACGTGTCATGTTACGTACCGTTGCGTTTGACATTCGGCGTACCTTACAATTTACACACGAAGGTACAGGTCAAACAAACTAAGATTTCAATTTTGCAAAACCAATTCTCCTCATTCAAAATGAAGCAGAATGAAACTATTGTTGACATGTATTCTAGATTTCAAACTATTCAACATGATCTTATGGCATTAGGAGTTAAGTTTACTAATTTTGATTTAGTTTCTCGAATACTCAACTCTTTAACATCGGATTGGAAAAGGAAGGTACTAGCTATTGAAGAAGCTAATGATCTTTCTACTTTCAAGGTTGAAGAGTTGATAGGAAATTTAATGCCATATGAAGCTAACTTACAGGAAAAAAAAGAACAAAATGTTGAAAAGAAGAACATAGCATTTCAAGCAAAGATTGATGACTCAGATTTGGATGAAGAAGGGACAGTTTTCATTGCCAAGAATTATAAAAAATTAAAGAAATTTAGAAAGATGACCAAATTCCAAAAAGAAGGGAAGTCCAATACAACAAATCTATCTCAAATCAAGTGCTATGAATGTGATCAATACGGACATATGAAGAAGGATTGTCCTAAACGTAACAATGAGAAAAAGAACAAATTTGAGAAATTTAAGAAGAAAAGAGCTTTTAAAGTCACTTGGGACGATTCTGATTCATCATCGTCTTCTGATAGTGATAGTGATAGAGATGGAGAACAAGCTAATGTATGTTTTATGGCTAACACTGATGTGGTATGTCCTAAACTTAGCTATAATGAACTATTAGGATTAAGTATGGAATATGATGATAAGTTTAGACAAACCAAAAAATTGAATAAAGAACACCTAGCCAAAATAAATCGATTAGAATCAGAAATTGGATTATTAAAGAATGAAAAAGTTATTTTAGAAGAACAATTGGTGATTTCACAAGAAAAGTGTAAAAAGTCTATCGAATATGATATACAACTTAGTGAAATAGATAGGTTAAAACTTGAGAATAATAATTTGATTAAGGAAAATATTGAATTAAAAATTAGTATAGAAATTTCAAAAACTGAAATTTGTGAATTAAAGGATAAATTAGAGAAAATTACTAACAATGTTTCAAAGTATAAAAAAGGAAAACTAGATCTTGATAATTTAATTAAAATTTTGAAACGTTCTGGTAATCGAAATGGATTAGGATTTGAAAAGAATTCACAAAATAAAAAGGTAATACTATAAAGCAAAGTATCTTGTACCAAAGTTGCAAAAACACCAAAGTTAAGTAAAGATGTAAAATCTAAAAATATAAAAATTTAAATACAAAGTCTAATAATAAGTTAATTAGATAAAAATATATTGATAGTTTTTTATCAAGTGTAGCATTTAATAATAATTATGATTTTAAAGGACCCAAACCCACTGAGGTATGGCTGGCCTTCCCTTCTAACATTTAGGACCCTAATAAAAGAAGTGGGTACCAACTGAATAATTTTTTTATAGGTACCCAAAAATAAGAGCAAGGAGAAATGGATACTCGATAATGGCTGCTCAAAACACATGACTGGGAATGCCAAGATGCTCTCAAATATAAATTATATCGATGGAGGCACCGTAACCTTTGGAGACAACTAAAAAGGATATGTCATGGGAATTGGAGAAGTCATAAACATCGGTATTTCTAACTCTCCTATTATTTCTAATGTTTTATTAGTAGAAAATTTAAAACATAATTTACTTTGCACTTGTCAATTATGTCATAAAGGTTTTCAAATAAATTTCAAGAAAAATCGGTGCAATATATTTGATAATAATAAAAATTTATTCTTTGAAGGATTTCGAATTAAAAATATTTATATTTTGAATATGAATATAAAACAAAATTCCGATTAATGCTTGACCCCTAAACTTGATGATCCATGGCTATGGCATAAGCGATTTTGTCACATGAATTTCAAACTTACAAATAAATATCAAAACATGAACTAGTTAGAGGTTTACCAAAAATAAATTATAAAATAGACAATTTGTGTGATGCATGTCAAATTGGAAAATTAAAAAAGAGTTCTTTTAAATATACAAATAATATGTCAACAAAACAACCATTAGAATTGTTGCATTTAGATTTATTTGGTTCTACTCAGGTAAGATCAGTAAATCATAACAAGCATGTTATTGTAATTATTGATGATTTTTCAAGATATACATGGACTTTGTTTTTAAGACATAAAAGTGACACTTTTGGTATGTTTAATTTTTTTGCAAAAAGAATTAAAAATCCAATGAATTTGAAAATTAAAAATATTTACAGTGATCATGGAGGAAAATTCGAAAATGAACTTTTTACAAACCTTTGCATTAAAAAGGGAATTAATCATAAATTTTCAATTCCACATGCACCACACCAAAATGATGTAGTTGAGTGGAAAAATCGAACATTGCAAGAATGTGCAAGAACAATATTAAACAGTAGTAATCTAGCTACCAAAACATTTTTGGGCTGAAGCTATTGCCACGGCTTGTTATGTTTTGAATAGAGTGACACTACGACCAATGACAAAAAACACTCCTTATGAAATATTTTTTGACAAGAAACCTAAAATATCATATTTTAGAACATTTGGATCGAAATGTTACATATTAAATAATAAAGACAATCTAGGAAAGTTTGATCCTAAGGCCGATAAAGGAATATTCGTTGGCTATTCGAATCATAGCAAAGCTTAGAATTTATAACAAAAGGACAAATATTAGAGAAGAAAGTTTACATGTTTCTTTTAATGAAAATTTTGTAACTACACAAATTAATGACGAAGAAGAAATACATCCAAATGATTCTTCTAACACACCTCACAATAATAACGAAGCTATTGATCAAAATAATACTCTAATTTCACTTCCTAGGATTTAAAAGAGTCATCCTATAGATAACATTATTGGATATTTAAATTCTAGAGCAACTCGAAATCAACTTAATCAAATAAGTCATGTTGCATTCGTTTCAAATTTTGAACCATAGAACTATAAAGAAGCTTCTAAAGATAATTTTTGGATTTTAGCTATGCAAGAAGAATTAAATCTGTTCGAACGAAATAATGTTTGGGAACTCGTTCCAAGACTAGAAGATCAATCCGTCATTGGAACTAAATGGGTATTTAAAAATAAAGCCTATGAAACCGGAAATATAGTTTGAAATAAAGCACGTTTAGTAGCACAGGGGTATAATCAAGAAGAAGAAATCGACTACGATGGAACTTTTGCACCTGTAGCTAGATTAGAAGCTATACGAACTCTACTCGCTTTTGCTTGTCATAACAATTTTAAATTATGTCAAATGGATGTCAAAAGTGCATTTTTGAATGGTTTTATCAAAGAAAATGTTTATGTTGAACAACCACCATTATTTGAACATGAAAGTTTTCCAAATCATGTTTTTAAATTAAATAAAGCATTATATGGGTTAAAACAAGCCCCTAGAGCATGGTACGATAGCCTTAAAACTCATTTAATCTCATCAGGATTTCAAATTGGTAAAATTGACACGACTTTATTTATTAAAAGAGAAAATAATGATATTTTAGTTATTCAAATTTATGTCGATGATATCATATTTGGATCAACTAATGAAAATTTATGTGTAAAATTTTCTAATATAATTAAAAATGAATTTGAAACGTCACACATGGGATAATTAAATTTCTTTTTAGGATTACAAATAAAGCAACTAGAAAATGGTATCTTTATACATCAAGAAAAATATTGCAATGAACTATTAAAATGTTTCGATATGGATAAAACATCTAGTAAACCTGCTCCTATGAGTACTACGGTTCATCTTGATAAAGATGAAAAAGGAAAAGATTTTGAAGAAAAATTATATAGGAGTATGATTGGTTCGTTATTATATTTAACCACAAGTTGACCTGATATAATGATGAGTGTTTGTCTTTGTGCATGTTTTCAAGCAAAACCAAAAGAATCTCATCAAAGAGCCATTAAACATATTTTGAGATATTTATCTAACACGAAAAACCATGGACTGTTCTATCCAAAAGGATCTTCCTTCAAACTTATATCATATAGCGATGCAGATTTTGGAGGAAGCAAAATGGATAGAAAAAGTACTAGTGGAACATGCCATTTCATTGGACAATCTCTCGTCTCATAGTTTAGTAAAAAAACAAAATTGTGTTTCTCAATCCACTTGTGAAGCTGAATATATTTCAGCGGCATTAGCATGTGCACAAGTAATTTACATCTAAAATCCTTAAAAGATTTTGGAAAAATAATTGAAAAAACCTCGATTTATTGTGATAACACTATCGCAATCAATCTATCTAAAAATCCGGCAAGTCTCTCTAGAACTAAACATATAGATATAAGACATCATTTTTTAAGAGATAATGTCGAAAAAGGAACTACAACTCTAGAATATGTCAACACTGAAAATCAAATAGCTGATATCTTTACAAAACCATTAAACGAACAAATTTTGTAAAATTACGACGAGACTTAGGCATTTGTTCACTTAATGAACTTTTAAACTAAGAAAAATTTCTTATATCCACAAGTTTATTAGTTTGTTAGAAACCTTTAAAAATTTGGACAAGAATTTTGCACCGTGAAAAAACTACCTATTTTTATATTTGGATTGATATAAAAACTAATTTTCTGAAGTTTTTTTTAACATAACAAATATCATAATCAAAATGTCATCTTAGGAAATAACTTCGTATAACTCTGGATCGTCATCCTTAAACGTATCCACTCCTTTTTGTACTCCTTCACCTCCTCTTTTCCTACTTTCTCCCAACTTACCAAAAATTCGATGGGGATTATCACCTCTACTGAAGAAAGCCAAACAAGAAAAATCGCCTACAATCCATGAAAAACTTGATGAAGTATCACGTTATCAATTCGCAATGATGGATGTTCAAAGGGAAATGTACTATAAACAGAAAGAAACAATTAAACATTTGAACTTCCTGGAAAAGGCTCTATATGCTATATGAGGTCATTCTCCAACAAAGAAGTGTTTACATAAAAAATGTCCACGCTTTGTTGAAACTCCTAAAGATGAGCCGTCAACTTTGTCACCCAAACCTCCTTCTTGGTCCCCGATCAACTATGGTGATCCCACCTAGGAACCGAATTCATGAGATCGTTAGGAATGGAACTAAGAAAAATAAACTATGACGTTTGAGACAATTATATACATATATATTTGTTTGTATTATATAGTATTCTATACAATAAATAAAGTTTTCTTCATAAAACTCTCAAGAAAATGCTAATCTGGAGTTTTCAGACGTCTGAAATAGATTCTAGACGTCTGAACTAAGAATCTGGAACAAATTATATGTTCTTAGACGTCTGAACTCAAGTCCAGACGTTTGAAATCACTCTCTGTCTCACATCAAAACTTTTCAAACGTTTAAGTTTTGATTCCAGACGTCTGACTTTACTTTCTGTTTCTAATTTAGACATCTCCATACGTCTGATGTACTTTTCCAGACGTCAGGAATGGGAAACGACAGTTTATTCAAACCCTATTGATCGATCAACCACTATTTCACCACTTCAATTCATTTCTAAATTAAAAATTATCTCTCTCAAAATCTCTAAAATCAAATTTCTCTTCAAATTAATGGCATCACGAACTAAAAAGATGGTAATTAAGTAAAGGAAGCATGGAGAAGGATCTTCCTCTCAAACATTGATGGGGACTGATACTCAAATCAATAATTGATTATTTCAGAATCCAACAAATGTACGACGGTTTAACGACTCAAAGATTAAGAAGATGCATCTAGGACCTTTATATAGCTTAATAAAGTTTCCTTCATATGATATGGATGACATATGTGAGCAAGGTGAATTAAAAACTCTTGTCTCTTTTAATGCCAACGATGTTTCGATCAACTAGCTGTGTATTTTTTACGCTAATCTGGATAGTCCATCGATATGGACTACTGAGAATGATGAAGATTGGTTATGGACGAGTGTCTATGAGACAACAATCAAGTTAACCCCCGCTATAATTGGACAATTCTTAGAGTGCTCTTATACGGGTCATAATTTATCTGAAATGGAGGATATTGTTAGTCCCTGAGGAGATGGTTTTTATGACAACAACCTTAGAATAAGATTATAAAATAAATACTAACATTATAGTTTAGATATATATATATATATATATATATGTATATGCAAGATTTAACCATGCAGGTACCAAGAATGAAGACTGTGCAATATAGAGATTCAAGATATCAAGATTGAAGACTCATGAGTATCAAGATTATCAAGAGTTCAAGATTTCAATAATAAGTAATTTAATTAGGGATTTTGTTAAAACTCCTAGAAAAACACTGGCGTCTTAAAATTCAATTTATTCATGGAATGGAATCCACTTCGAGCCTGTTAAAGGGATGGAACCCTAAAGTAGGATGGAACCTACGAAAAATCTAGTGGAGCATTGTTTTGTATCCACTAACTTTTATTAAAATGTTTTTACAAAATTATATCTTGTTTTCAAAATGATTTCAAAACCTTCCTTTTAAAAGAATTAAAAACATCTATCCTGGTTTTAAAATATTTTTAGCCTCAAAATAATCTTTATTTTCAAAATCAAATTATCCTTGGTTTTAAACTATGTTTTAATTATAATATATTTAACTTTTAATATTTATACTTAGATTTAAATATAAAATTATAGTAAAATTTTATATATACCAAAATATTATTCTCTATACTTAATTATGTATTTTAACTATAGTTAAGTATATATATAAAGTTTAAAAATATTTTTAATACAAGATAGAAGTTATTTTCAAAGAAAAATAAATTACCAAAAATTGCATAGGCCTGTCGACAACCCCTATATACCCTTGTCGACAAGGTGGCAGTTGATTTCAAAATTTTGAATTTCAAATGAAGTGTCTATTCGTCATATCCTTTCACGAATGTACATGGCTGTTGTTCTACTATAAATAGGGACAGTTTTAAACGAATTTATATATAAATTTTCCTCTGATTTCACTCCTCTTCTTCTTCCACATTTCGTTACATATATTTTTACCATTACTCTGCCGAAATCACCATTGAATCTAACTAGATCATCTCTGGTTTAATTCTCTATCACCATCTCAACAAGATCTTAGTGTTATTCAGAGTTATAGGCTTCTTTGTAATTAATTGAGTGAGAAAAGGTGTGATTGTAGCCTGTGAAATCGATCAAGCGAGAAAAGGTGTGATTGTAGCCTGTGAAATCAATTGGGTGAACTTGTTGCCCGTAAAATCAAGTATCTCTACCCAGAGGATTGTGAATCTGGAGTAGTGTACCTCGTGGCCTTGAAATCGAGGGTGTAATTGTAAAAATTGCTTTTGTAAGGAAATCTGTACTTGTATGTGGGACTGGATGTAGGGTAACTCCGAACCAGTATAAAATTCGGTGTATTCTTTCCTTTATTGCTTTTACTTTATTTATGCATCTGTGTTTGATTCTGTTATCATATCTGTGTCCGAATTTTACATACATTTTGTTCAAATTAATATAAACTCAAAAAGATTTAATAATTCCTTAAAACACTATTCACCCCCTCTAGTGTTTATTCTAGCCTTAAGATCCGTTATTCGCATTTCTCACATTTGGTACCACAAGGTTTTCAAAACTTCATAATACGATTTTTGAAAAAGTTATTAAAATGGCTATGTTTAAAAAACTTGTTAATACTAGCTTAGAAATATTCAGATCATCATTGTCTCTTGAGTCTACATATAATAAATATTCAAATTCAAGTTGTCTACCAAAATTGTATGATGTGCAGGAAACATGCTTTATGGGTGTTGAGGAATCAATCCACAGTGGATAAACTGTGCAGATCAAAAAGAATAAATGGATACTCGATAGTGGATGCTTTAGACACATGACTGGTAATCCGGATATGTTGAATGATATAATATACAAAGACGGAGGACTAGTTAATTTTAGAGACCAATCAAAAGGATATGTGATTGGCATCGGCAAAGTCGGTAACTCTGAAACTCCTATTATTACTAATGTTTTGCTAGTTAAAAATCTGAAACATAATCTGCTAAGTATTAGTCAACTTTGCGATAAAGGATATAAAATTAAATTTGAAAAAGATAAGTGTCACATTGAAGATAATAATTCAACCATAATATTTGAGGGAATTAGGAAAAAGAAATATTTATATTCTTAGTATGAAAATTTCAAATGATAACCTGTGTCTTTTGGCAAATACAAGTGACCCTTCGATTTGGCATAAGAGATTTGGGCATTTGAATTTCAAACTCTTATCTAGACTGTCAGAACATGATCTAGTAAGAGGTCTCTCTAAAATAAAATTTAGAATGGATAGTTTATGTGATGCATGTCAATTAGGAAAGCTTAGAAAATGTTCCTTTAAATTAAAAGATATGATTTCAACCTCAAAACCTCTTGAATTACTTCATCTAGATTTATTTGGTCCATCTCAAATTCTATCAATAAATCATAGTAAATATGTTTTTGTAATTGTAGATGATTAGTCTAGATTACATGGACAATATTTTTGAGACATAAAAGTGATACTTTTGAACGTTTTAGGAACAAAAAGGATTCAAAATCAATTTTCTCTAAAAATTATAACCATCCGTAGTGATCACGGTGGTGAATTTGAAAATGAAAAGTTTGAGGAATTCTGCAATAAAAAGGGAATAACTCATAATTTTTTATTTCCAAGAACTCCACAACAAAACGGAGTACTAGAACGTAAAAATAGGACGATTCAAGAGTGTGCGAGAACTATGCTTTCAGATAGTAAATTACCAAAGTATTTTTGGGCAGAAGCAGTTGCTACCGCCTGTTATATTTTAAATAGAATTTAATTTAGACCTTTAACTGATAAGACATCTTATGAACTTCTTTACTCAAAGAAGCCTATGGTATCTTATTTTAGAATTTTTGGAAGTAAATGTTTTGTTTTAAATACAAAAGATAATTTAGATAAATTTGATCCTAAATTCGACAAAGGTATCTTTGTCGGATATTCTAACAGAAGTAAAGCGTACAGAGTGCTTAATTAAGAACTAACACAATCGAAGAAACACAACGCATGTTTCATTCGATGAGAGTTTCAAAATTTTGAAGATACAAATGTTGAAGAGGATTTAATCACTCAAAATCAAGAGTCAACTGAAACTAATAATGAAATTAATCATCCTAATAAAAAGATTAAACTTTTAAAGGATCATCCTGTACAAAATATACTAGGAGATATGCAATATGTTGTTACAACTAGAAATCAACTTAGTAAAATGAGCAATGTAGCCTTAATCAACTATTGAACCCAAAAATCCAAAAGAAGCATCAACTGATGATTCATGGATTTTGGCTATGCAAGAAGAACTAAATCAATTCACTAGAAATGATGTTTGGGAACTTGTTCCTAGACCTGAAAATAAAACAATAATTGGAACTAAATGGGTTTGTAAAAATAAAACGAGTGAATAAGGAGAGGTTGCTAGAAATAAAGCACGGTTAGTCGCTCAAGGTTATTGTCAAGAAGAAGGAATAGATTTTGATGAAACCTTTGCTCCGTAGCAAGATTAGAAGCCATTAGGATTCTGCTTACTTTTGCAAATCATAATAATTTCAAATTATATCAAATAGATGTTAAAAGTGTATTTTTAAATGGATTTGTAAAAGAGGAAGAATATGTTGAACAACCACCACCTTTTGAAAATGAAAAATTACCGAATCATGTTTACAAACTTAAGAAAGCTCTATATGGTGTAAAACAAGCTTCTAGAGCCTGGTATGATAGACTAAGATCTTACTTATTGCAATCAAACTTTGAAATTGGTAAAGTAGATAACACTCTTTTATTAAAAGAAATAAAAATGATATTTAACTAGTACAAGTTTACGTAGATGATATCATTTTTGAATCAACTAATTTTGAAATGAATAAAGAATTTTCTGAAATAATGACAAAAAAGTTTGAGATTAGTCATATGGGTGAATTAAACTTCTTTCTAGGATTACAAATAAAACAATTAGATAATGATATCTTTATTAGTCAAGAAAAATATTCTAAAGAACTAGTTAGTAAATTTGGTTTGACTACTGCAAAGTGGAAAACCCACCCTCGTGGCAACCAATAAGTACCTAAGTAAATAAGATCTCTTGAAAGATGTTGATCAAAAATTATATAGAGGAATGATTAGATCACTACTTATATCACTGTTAGTAGCCTGATATCTCGCATAGTGTTTGTCTCTGTGCAAGATATCAATCCCAACCTAAAGAGACCCACTTAAAAGATGTAAAACGTATCATAAGATATGTTAAACACACCTTTGATTATGGCTTATTTTATCCTAAAAATGATTCTTTTGAATTAATATCTTACTATGATGCTGATTATACTGGTTGTAAATCAGACCGCAAAAGTACAAGTGGAACTTGTCACTTTTTGGGCCATTCTCTGATTTCCTGATTTGGTAAAAAGCAAAACATAGTTTCTTTATCAACAACCGAAGTAGAGTATATTTCTGCTGCTTTGGCTTGTTCTCAAGTAATGTATATGCAACAAACTTTAAAAGATTTTGGTTTAAATATCTCAAAATCACCAATTTATTGTGATAATACCAGTGCAATAAATTTATCCAAAAATACTACTCATCATGCTCGAACTAAACATATTTATACCAAACATCATTTTCTCAAAGATAATATAAGTAAGGAAGTAATTACTCTCGATTATATCAATTCCGAGAACCAAGTTACTGATATCTTAGCAAAACCCTTAAATGAATCTATATTTACTAAATTAATAAGAGAATTTGGTATTTGTTCAATAACTGAAATATAGAATATAAATAACAAAGTATAATTAAAAATTAAATTAAAAATAAATAAAATAGTAAAAATATAAGTACCATGTCGACAACCCCCTCCTACCCATGTCGACATGTAACGATTTTTTTATTTTTGAAATTTTCCCACCAAAATTCAAATAAGTGGTTATATATTCTTCTTATTTCAAAATTTTGTTCATTCTTTCTATTTCCTCTCTGTTCTAACTTCTGAAAACAATAAAACAATGGCCTCCTCTTCCAAATCAAACAAAAATTCAACCTTTTCATTCCCATCTCCTTCCACTGGACCATTTCAACGAACTATGCTTGCAAGAGTAATGAAAATGGAGGATTCCTTAAAGGATGCGCTACAACTAATGTCTGAAATTCAAGTGGTGCAACTTAGAATGGCCAAAGAACGAGAACGACAAGGAAAATACCTTAGAAATTTGCAAAAGTTTCCAATGGACAATCACGCTAATCCGATCTTGATTGATGGAGAATCTTCAGGAGATCAAGTGCTAGAGGACAGTAAAGAAGAAGAAGACTTAATGGAAGAAGAGCACGCTGAAGATGACGACAAAGTCGTTTGCGTTGGCAAAGTGTGCTTTGACAATGATGGAAATCTAGTCGAGCAACGTGGAAATTTCTGTTTCCACTACCTAAATTGTTCGATTCATAGATCTCCCATTTTCAAGGACACAAATTAGTTTCTTTTCTCTATTTTTTATTGTTATATGTTCTTCGTCTTCTACGCAAATGTAAATATGACAATAAATAATTAATAAATGATTTGTGTTCTTATCACTATTATAAGTATTATCATATATGGATTCTTAGTTAGGATAGTTAGTTATTAAGGACTAAGTTTTAGTTTTAGAAATAAGTGATGATTATTTATGATAACACTATTATTATAATCACATTTCATATAGTATTCGAATAAGGGGGAGTTATATAATTTGAAGTTAGTTTTTTGTTGATGATAAAGGGGAAGAACTATAAAATAAGATAGTTAGGCATACATTAAGGGGGAGTTATTAGTTTTAGAGGGAGTTATTAAGAGAAAAGTAATATTTTATAAAAAAAAGGTTGTCATCATCAAAAAGGGGGAGATTGTTAGTCCCTGATGAGATGGTTTTGATGACAACAACCTTGGAATAAAATTATAAAATAAATACCAACATTATAGTTTATATATATATATATACACATATATACGTATATGCAGGATTTAATCATGCAGGTACCAAGAATGAAGACTATACAGTATAGAGATTCAAGATATCAAGATTGAAGACCCATGAGTAACAAGATTATAAAGAGTTCAAGATTTCAATAATAAGTAATCTAATTAGGAATTTTGTTAAAACTCCTAGAAAAGCACTGACATCTTAAAATCCAATTTATTCGTGGAATGGAATCCACTTCGAGCCTGTTAAAGGGATGGAACCCTAAAGTAGGATGGAACCTACGAAAAATCTAGTGGAACATTGTTTTGTATCCACTAACTTTTATTAAAATGTTTTTACAAAATTATATCTTGTTTTCAAAATGATGTCAAAACCTTCCTTTTAAAAGAACAAAAAACATCTATCTTGGTTTTAATATACATTTAGCCTCAAAATAATCTTTATTTTCAAAATCAAATTATCCTTGGTTTTAAACTATCTTTTAATTATAATATATTTATCATTTAATATTTATACTTAGATTTAAATATAAAATTATAGTAAAATTTTATATATACCAAAATATTATTCTCTATACTTAATTATGTATTTTAACTATAGTTAAGTATATTTATAAAGTTTAAAAATAGTTTTAATACAAGATAGAAGTTATTTTCAAAGAAAAATAAATTACCAAAAATTGCATAGGCCTGTCGACAACATCGACAACCCCTATATACCCTTGTCGACAAGGTGACAGTTGATTTCAAAATTTTGAATTTCAAAAGAAGTGTCTATTCGTCATATCCTTTCACGAATGGACATGGCTGTTGTTCTACTATAAATAGGGACAGTTTTAAATGAATTTATATATAATTTTTCTCTTATTTCACTCCTCTTCTTCTTCCACATTTTGTTACATATATTTTTACCATTACTCTACCGAAATCACCATTGAATTTAACTAGATCATCTCTGGTTTGATTCTCTACCACTATCTCAACAAGATCTCGGTGCTGTTCAGAGTTATAGGCTTCTTTGTAATTAATTGAGTGAGAAAAGGTGTGATTGTAGCCTGTGAAATCGATCAAGCGAGAAAAGGTGTGATTATAGCCTGTGAAATCAATTGGGGGAACTTGTTGCTCGTAAAATCAAATATCTCTACCCAGAGGATTGTGAATCTGGAGTAGTGTACCTCATGGCCTTGAAATCGAGGGTGTAATTGTAACAATTGCTTTTGAAAGGAAATCCGTACTTGTGTGCGGGACTGGATGTAGGGTAACTCCGAACTAGTATAAATCCGGTGTATTCTTTCCTTTATTGCTTTTACTTTATTTCTGCCTCTGTGTTTGATAATGTGATCATATCTGTGTCCGAATTTTACATACATTTGTGTTCAAATTAATACAAATTCAAAAAGATTTAATAATTCCTTAAAACACAATTCACCCCCTCTAGTGTTTATTCTAGCCTTAAGATCCATTATCCGTATTTCTCATAGATATGCGATTCAAACCACGTGATACTATCACTCATCAATTATGGAAAATCGAATGCCTCAATTTTCATCCAAATTCCTTAGGCCACGTGCTAGGCGCCTTACCCGAATGCTTATAAATACCATTATCCCTCGATTAGGTAGCCATGAACAAATTACTGATCTTGAACACAAAGCACTATATGCACAATTTAGTTGAACAAAGATCAATTGGGCTCAGTTCATTTTCCATGAACTAAAGGTTTTTGGAATAGATCTCACCATACAATCATTTACCCGACTTATATTATGCGAATTCTCAAAGCACTAAACATCCCATCGTACATTTCTGCTTTTGAGGAGTTACCTATCAAATATAGTGGAACAATTTTTTTCAATCTTATGCATCTGCCGGAGGAACTACCATCTTTTATAACTATTCTAGAATGGAAAAATGCACAAGATCAACCTCCTCCTCCTCCTCAACAACAACGACAAGAAGAAGGTGATGTTGAACTACCAAGGCAATCATCTCCTCCTCCTCCTTCCTCGTTTGAATATCATTCGATATGGAGATTTTGGAAGCACGAACACAGCCTCATGCTAATGAGAATATTGCTCACTTAACCTTACAAACCAAGTGCTCCTATCAAGAAATCAAATTATCCTTAGTAAACAAATCTATCAAAATTCCTCTTTTTTGTGCTTAATGATGTAATCATAACCTTTTGTTTGTAATATAATTATGTATGTACATCATACTTGGTTCTGCATTATTTTTATAATTCTTCGATTGTTTTTGATAGTGACAAAGGGGAGAAAAACATATATGCACATCTATAGGGGAAGATCATATTTAGGGGTAGAACCTTTCTGTAATTGTTATCTAAGTACATTATATAGTTGTCATCATCAAAAAGGGGTGAATGTTAGAACCCTTAGTTTACGATTTCGACGATGACAATTATACAATGGAAATCATATATATATATATATATATCATACAATTATACAGATACAAATTCAAAGAAAGAAAAACCACTACTGTGACAAGATGATGACTAAAGAATTGAAGAGATTCATCTACAAAGTTGCACGAAGATCGAAGAGAGATACGCTCAAGAATATACCCAGAAGAATATCACTTAACAAGTTCAGACGTCTGAATGTAGAAGATGAACGAAAATAATAATAGGTTCTCAAACTTCTGAAAACACCATTCAAACGTCTGAAACTGGGCTTGAGGCAGATAATTCAAATTACAACTGTCATCTCCGAAGAGACGCAACTCCATCTCTCCTCCACACCTCATCACCAGTGAATAGTGATGACTCTAGACTGAAAGGAAAGAAATGTAACTACTAGAAGCAACCCTCTACAAATATATAAACAAGAATCAAGAAGGATCAAAGGACTTTAACTAATTCACTCGACTCTCTATCTTGATCATCTCTTGTTCTAATCATCAACTTGCTACCTAATCTGCAAATATGAGATCATACACTTCCATACTCTCTCAAACCATATTGTATTCAATCATTCAAGAGATATAGGAAGTTCAATTGTACTATATAGTCAAAATCCGTGTAATAGAGAACACATTCTTGACAAAGAAACTATGCTATTGTAAACCTGTTTCTCTGGGTGAAGTGAGGGTTATTTGGTGAAAGAAAATTTCAAAGAAGAGCTTTGGGACTAGACGTAGGACGGGAGGTCCGAACCAGTATAAAATCTCTAATGTGATTATTCTTATTTACATACTTTACTATTGTTAC
Organism: Allium cepa; assembly: GCA_030765085.1. NCBI lineage: Eukaryota > Viridiplantae > Streptophyta > Magnoliopsida > Asparagales > Amaryllidaceae > Allium > Allium cepa. The sequence continues at coordinate 862,067,968 of CM060940.1, forward strand.
ACTATAGTTTAAATTAGTCATATAGTTGTCATTTGTATAATCGATCCACCATACTATAGACTTCCAACGTAACCATCAGAGTATATACATCTACATAACCTATAAATAAACTAATATACATATGCGGCTAAAAAAACAGACTTGACTTATAGGAAACATATGTAGACCATATATTTATAAGGTATATATATATATATATATGAGTATAAAGTATGACTACATCAAATAAATAAAAAACATAGCTTCTGACAAAATTTCGTATATATATGGACTTATATATACTGTAAACATCTTCATCTATTATATATTTAAACCAAATGCATAAAATTCTTACAAATAGGTTACTTACAAAATATACTTATATAGCTTATATATATTATATATATATATATATAAATGAACAAGTTATGTATAAACTAATATACCTATAAACATTACACATATATGGTGAAAATCATGTATGTATAGTACAACTCATATACTTATTATATAAATGAGACAAGCGTTTGCAAAAAAATCAAGTATATATAAGCAGTACACTTATATACATATATATGTTAAATTACCATATCTATATGTTACATATAAAGTATTGTTTAAATTAATATATTTTCGAAAACAAGGTATAAAACAGCATTGTTTATTCGAACGTACTATATGTTATTACAAAATCCAGTTCAAACTATTAAAAAATAAAATATATTGTATATATTTTTATACCTTGAAGGCTAAGGTATGGGCAAGAGAAGGAGGAGGAGCAGGCTCTCGAGGCACGTGCTGTCAGGCTATAGGCGCGTGTGTAGCAAGGAGGTGAAAGGTCTGGCAGGGATTTCAAGCGGCTTTCTCGGTGATGCACTACTTGGATTTGGCAGGTTGCATTCGTGGTGGAGACACGGTGGGGTTGCATGCTAGGCAAGGTCGGAGGCCTTGAAGGTCTGCTCGGAAATGGTGGGCCGAGCGTGGGTTGAGGCTGCTAGTGATGGGGTGGAGCTCGATGGTTAAGGAAGTATGAGGGAGGGGTGACTTCGGATGGAAGCTTTAGCCGAATAAAAGAAAGGAAGTGTAGACTGTTTAACTTGTATACAATTTCATTTCTGAAAAAAAATCAAGAATAGAAAGAGGTGAAAGCATAGAGGAAAAGAAAATATAGAACGGAGAGGGAGAGGAAACGGGGAATTTGCAATATAAAATATTTAATACAAAGGTAACGGAGAAGGTAAAGAAAAAAAAGAGAGAGAGAAAATGAGAGATATGTACGAGCAGAAAAATACTAAACTGTAGTGATGGAATGGCAACAGACAACAGTTGTCTTCTGAGAAATTTTAAAAGGCCACCGGCTATTATTATTCAACCATGGATTGATGAACGGTCATAAGAAAACAAAGAGGTACAAAACCGGCCCTAGGAATGTCAATGGGGCGGGATGGGGTGGGTTTCTTATGCCTCAGACCCACCCTGGGTTTTTTATACCATGGTCCATACCCACCTCGTAGATCCGTTGCAGGTCCGAAATTTTGCCCCAACCCGAAACTCGTATGGACCAGAGTAAACCTGCCCCGCCCCAAGACTCGGTGAGGATTATGTATTGATTCAAAATTGTGTAATAATGTATATATATTTATATTTACATTTACTGTTAGTAGATAATACATTAAATACAAATAACAATGAGTTCACAAGATAAGGGAAGATAATAAAAATGTGGCGCACAGAACAGTTCAAAGAAATATGCATATGTTATACAAATCATCATTAAATACTAAAGCGAATTCATGAGATCTCAGTAATGCGAGACGGGTTGGGGCAAGTCAGCCAAGCCCCGACCCGACCCTAGTCCTGGAGCTCTCAAGAACGTGTCACGGATCTACCCATCCCGATGACCCAATAGGGCAGGACTGGATGGGCCAAAACAGAGACGGGTAAACCGGGTTTGGACCCTAGATCCGCCCAATTGTCATCCCTAACCGGTACGGATACGGTTACCGTTTTCGCGCATTCCGCTGTGTGCCGGACTTCAAAACATAGAATTGAATATACCGCAGAGATCAGCACGACGAGTTAATTAAAACGGTATACAGATATCAGTGATACGATCGAACTATCAAAAGTCGATATTCGTTACCAAAAATGCTACTAATTTGCCGAAAATAAGATAAACGAAGTAATAGCAATTCAAATTTGACGAAATGAAATATGACATCCCACTCAAAAAATGATTTACAAGTTTATTGTATAAAAATATTCAAGTGCGGAAAATAGTTTATTATCATCAATTTTTAACTGATTTGAATTAAAATAAAATTAAACAATAAAATAAATTTCCATACTATTAAGTGAAAATTAACTATTTGCTATGTTTAAATAGACGTATTTCAAATATTAAATTTTTATTTCAAAACTCAATTATTTAAAAATTTCACAAAATTCAATTACATATATTATTAGAACACATAAAATTTTACGGGTCGTTACATTAGCATTCACAATTAGTATATGTCAATTAAAAGTGATTTGCAAGATATTGTATATCTACACAAGACGTGGAAGAGTTCGAAAACCATTTTAAATAAAAGGTTAGAGTTAGACAGTTTGGGTTATATAACAATATTTGGTTGAGTGAATTATTCAAGGAAAGACATTATTGGATTCCATGGTTTGTGACATCAAATTTTAGATGGGGATGTCCACCACTTAGAGAAATAAAGTATTGGTGCATTTTTGATGGATATGTTAATCCATAAATCAATTCAAAGCAATTCGTGGACCAATATAATTATGCATTGCAAGCAAAAAAAGAAAGTCAAGCAAATTTCAAATCCTTTTCATAGAGTGTTCAATGTGCAACCACATACGATATTGGTATTTAATTTTACACACTTAAGAGGTTTAAAGAATTTCCAAAAGGATTAGTTGCTAAGATGTATTAGTAGTGAGAGTTTCGTAGGTATAACTATTGACGTACACGAAGATGTGGTTGTCAAAAATTATAGAAAACATATGTGATTTAAAGTGTTCTTCAAAAAAGAGATTTCAAAGTTAGTTGTAGTTATCGCAAATTTGAGTTTAGAGGTTTAATTTGCAAACATGTACTTCTTGTGATAACAAAAAATAATGTTAGAAGGTCCCCGAAAAAATATATTTTAGAAGATGGAGACAAGATGTATTGCGATCTTATATAAGGATCCAACTCAATTATGATGGTGCACAATTAAATTCCAGACAATTACGGTTTAAAAAGATGTTTGCTGAGTTTTTTATACTAGCAGACTTAACAGCGGATAAGCAGGACCCTTTCTTTTGTATTCTGGAGTGGATAGAAAATAACAAGAATGAATTACGCTAAAAGAAATATAATGCTTGTATTGAAGACAAAGATATAAACATCAAGCAGCTTAATGCTAGAAGCTACCAGATCTGGTGCGAAATAAAAGCAAAGGACATACCTATGTAAATAGATATAAATCATCTTTGGTCAATCTTCAAAAAATAGTAGAAGAAAGACTCTGACAAATAAGAGTACTCGTGTGAGAGCTTGATCTTTTGTGACAATGGATATTGCATGATTAAACCATGATTTTATACTGTTATATCGCTTTTTACTACGGTCGTACTTGTAGAAATTTAGCTAAAACACAGATATTGTGAACATGGAAAATACGAAAACAATCTGATTGAGTAGGTATTTGTTATTAGGTCAGAAAGGAATTTCTTAGTATATGCAAAAAATATTATGTGCAAAATGTTTTTTATATCATCAATCATGATGAAGTGGGTGATCCTTTTTTAATTTTAAAGACACCAAAAATAAAAAAAATAGTGGAAACAAAGTTATACCATCTTATAATATGTTGGATGATGGCAGCGACTCATTTCTACAGCTCGGGTTACCAATATACAAGAATGTTGTTGGAGGTGAATATTCATTGCAACTGAACTCCTATCCTCCACCTATGTATTAGACGGTGTATTTCTTTTATCATATTTTAAATTTTATCATTTTGGTGTTACTTTGACTATCAAATTATAATATGAAGAATAAGTGCAATCTTTATATAGCAAACATCCTACCATGGTAAAATTATGTTGGAAATTGTGTTGCTACTTCATTTGATTAATCTTTTCCCATATTATTTATATTATTGTAACAGCCTACATTTTTAACGACCGGATATTTAGATAATTAATTTAATTATTTAATCGCTAATTAATAAAAGTCCAAAATTTGGCTTTTTGCACACGGGAAAATTATACATCAAGACCACTTCCATTTAGTAAGGATCGACGTTGCGAACTATACCTCGAGACACTTCCATTGAGTCATGATCAACGTTGCGAATTAAATGAGTATAAATATAATTATATTTGGAATCATGGTGTTTTTACAAGGGAATTCTATTCTATTTTCCCTATTTATATGTATATGATTTATACCTACTTTGTAAAAATACGTGCATACTCATGTCTAGTGGGATTTTATTGATGGTTTGCGATTCTAGGATAAGAACTTCGTTATGAGGCGTACTATTGAATAATTTTTTAAATCGGTCGATCCGATGGCCAAAATGACCTCGAAGTGCGTGAATTTATCATCTTACATCGTCGTCTTTGATGACGATGAAATTTATGCCATTAGGACTAGAAAATCGAGATAATGTGCGTTGACGAGTTTCATGGCGATCCGAAGTGTTGTGTGATCATACGAGCTTGAAACATATTCCAATTTATTAGGAATTATATATATATGTGTGTGTGTGTGTGTGTGTGTGTGTAAACACACACACATATACACATATATATCCCACAGTTAGACCTTTCCTAGGCTCCAACTTTTTTTCTCTCCTTTATTTCTTTAACAGGTCCAAGTTTTGGGTATGCAGTCCTTCCCGATTGTGAAAGCTACGAGCCGCGTTGGAGGGCAAGACCAAGTCGGTTGAAATCATGGAGAGGTGAGCATCAAATTCATGTAGGCATTGGTGAGTCCAACTATGTTTGGTCAAGCACACATTTTCATCATCGTGACATTGGTGATGTGGTAGTAGAGTTAAAGGTATCGATATGTGAAACAGAGAGTGTTGTTGTGAAATTAGTTAGAAGTGGAGTCGGTTAGCGATGGTGGAAGAAGCTCTAGTCGAGAGTGGTGGGTTGTGACATTTGGAGATTAGCTAGAACTTGGGTGTGTCATGATTTGTATGGTAGGGCCAAAGTCGTCGCGTTTGTGACAGCCACGAAGAGCACGTGAAGTGCAACGCGATGGAAAAAACAGTTCGTCGTTTCGTGGAGAATTGAGTGAGAAATCGAGGAGAGACGTGTGCATGTGTATAAGTATATGCATGTACATGTACATGAGGGAAGGGGAAGAGATCAGAGAAGAATGATTATAAAAGTACTTAAGTAACTAATTAATTAATTAAAGTTAATTAATAAATTGATTATCTTATTTCATATTTAATTCACATCTCTTGCATACAAGGTCCAATCAAGACACGATTTCTTCATTACGACATGCTATGGGCATAGAATGGATTCCAACACTTGAGAAATTACAGCTCACGTGAGCGGAAATAATACCCTGAATTTATATTTTAGTATAAATTTTCGTAATATATATATTGAGTAAATTTCCTAGAAGAGGTAGAATAATATATATACATAACTGTTTCCCCTTTGATTGACTAAGACCCCTATTCATAATGAATACATCTAGATAGAGATGATATTAATTTATAACATGGTTATAAATTAATTAAACTCTAATTCATTGTTATATTATTGATAGAAATATTATTATATATTTTATTACCAATCGGATGTTAAATATATGACTTTAAAAAATAAGATAAAAGGCTTATTTATTTATAATTTAGTTATATATTTTATAAAATAGTTGCACGATTTTATATAAAATAGTAGAAGAAGATATTTGAAATTTTATTGAAAAGATCTAGGAAATAAAAGTAAGATTTGATCATTAAACAGTAAATTTTTTTACCTAGATATTTGTGTAAATGTATGCGATCAATATTTATTGTGTGTGCTAGCATATAAATATACATTTATAATGAAGGAAGGCGATGTGGTAGAGTATAGTTCGGTTGCCGAGATGTACATCACATTCTAATAGTGAAGCGATCGAGAAACAGATTTATGTACAAACATCCCTTCCAAACACTCGAAGGAATCGGCACGTGGACTCAACCATAAGATACCAAACTTCAACCGCATGATGAAGACAATATGGCATGATGGTCAGGTGACTCAGTGGAGAAGGCAACACAATGAAATAAGCGAAAATCAGGCCTCAAATCGTGCTCCAAGCTACACATTATTGCCTAGCTCAAAGCATGGACTAGTGGATCGATGTCATTGATCGATCGACCAGTTAGTGTCTACGCCCAGCAATAATGCCTCGATCTAGAGCATTTCACTTTTGGACCAACATGATTTCCTCCGTATGACTTCAGAATGACTTTTGGGCTACTCGGGGAAGTGGTATGCAAGTTCGTACCTCTTGGTTTCAGGTATATATTGTTTGATAAATGACCTTCATTGTAACAACCCGCATATTTAACGACTATATATTTAAATGTTTTATTTAAATATAGCGTCGTTAGTCGGATTTAGGTCCGAAATGTTACTTTTTGCAAACAGCCGAATTAGGACTCGAAAACCACTTCCGTTGAGTTCGAAATGGCGTTTGCAATCTTTTTGAGTGTAAACTTTGATATGTTTGGAGTAAGTCGAGTTTTGCTACCTTTTCAAATTGGGTTTTGGGTTCAGCCCACTAGCTAACTAAATAACCTAACTCAGTCCCTCTCCTTCCATTCACTCATTTTCACTTCTAAACTTTAGCTAAAACTGAAAATGGGGGAAAAGAATGGGAAATAGAAATTCCAAGCCCTAGTTTCTTCTTGAAAACTTGAATTCTTGCTCCAAAATCAAGGTGAAGCTATTGGTAAGCCTTCTCTTCATCTTCTCCAACTCTTTCTTCCTTCAATTTCTGAAAGTTTCCTAAACTTAACTTAGGAAATACTTGTTTTGATCTTAGATTGAAGCTTGTAGAGTGAAGTGGAGAGTGGTTGGTCTTTTCTTTGCGTTTGAGCTTCTCATCCTTGTTTTTGAGTTAAAAGGTGAGATTTTTATCTCACATCTATGTCCAAACTATCTTTGATTGTTAGGTATGAATTCCTAACACTTATTCTTGTGCAATTGCTTTTGACTTAGATTGAATTGGTGAATATTCCAATTTTTGGTGTTTTGGAGTCAAACCTTTGAAAATCATAACTTTGATGTTTGATTATGTTTTTGGTGGTGAATCGGAGTGCCAATGAGGTTGGGTTATCGATTGGCAAAAGCCCCTTAAGTCCATTGCTCGACTGGTTGCAAATGGTGAGAGTTTGCTCCTCCATTTGATAGGCTGGAAAACAGTTCCAGCTACAGCCAGTCGACTGGCCCACTGCAGTTAGTCGACTGACTACAGAGTTTGAAAACTCTCGGGTTTTGGTTCAGTCGACTGACTGCAGAAGGCCAGTCGACTGACCTGCTTCAATTTTGCCTGGTGTGCCTATTTGTTTGTGATTCCAACTTTTATCAATTCATGTTGATTCCAATTAGTTGTTTATGCATATTTGACCTTGATGATTCCTTTTTGACTTCATCCATGGGTTTTTATAAAATAATCTTCTAAATTGCATTAAAGCTCATTTATCTAATTTATAAATTATATTTAAAATACACACACAAATTCGCACTTCGAGCGAAGTGGAAGGGAGATTAAATGGTACACAGACCATGAATCCGTGCGTTTATCTTCCTAATTAGTCCCCGACCTATTCGATTGATTGTTTTGACCTTTGGTCTGGTTTACCAATGAGATGAGGTGAACTTTGTACTTCTTTGAGTGTGAGATTGACTATCAGATAGTAAACTGTTTAGTGCGAACGGGTGGTTATGGGACTCACGTTAATACTTTTCGGGTTCCTTTTTGAGAGTTGTGACACATTCTGCCAGTTAGTGGTGTCCAGTACTGGGCCTCCGGACCTTCACCACTACGGTTTATTTCCTTTGGGATAGTGTCTTCGGACTGTCTCCTTCAGGTTTGTTGCCTTCGGGTATGTTGCCTCGGGTATGTTGCCTTCGGGTTTGTACCTTCGGGTTTGTTGCCCTATTGTATCGCTTTTGGAGTTGGTCATTCGTCACCGCTCGAGTGATATTGGGTTTGGAGTCTTCGGGCTCACAGATCTTTGTTTATACAGTACTGAGCACGTGCAAATTTTTTGTTGTTTCATTGGTATGTATATTCCTTGGGTATCGCCCTTCGGTGTTGGTCTTTTTGAGCCGCACGATATGTAGCGGTTACCTTGCGGAACTTGTGTTACCTTCATTGGTATTTGTTATTGCCTTTTTGGGTTGTTTTGGGATATTCATATCCTCTGTTTATTTGAGTTGCCGATGATATGAGGCTTGTTCTGTTATGATTCATCTTTTGTTAGATGATTGTGTTATCTCTTTTAAAGATATTTGTTATACTTTATGACCTTGCATGTTATTGTTGTTCAGTTTATCTAACTGATTTGTTTAGCTAGACTGACCCGTGTATTTATACTCAGGTCAGGCCGAGATGTTTCAGGTTAGGTGCTTTTGGACTTAGCCTATTTTGCTTCCGCATGGACTACTCCGCTAGCTCCTTTTTGTGTAGTCCTTTTTGTTGTAACTCTGATATATATATTCTTTTGGATTCTCCTGTGTATTGTGGTTTGCTATACCACTTGACATGTTTCAGTTTGTATACTCTGTTATGTATCTGTATATGTATATGATGATCTACTGTTCTGTGATGTATATTATATGTGAGTTGTTATATTTTGTTCTGATAGATCCTCCAACCACCTATGGTTTTGTTTTAAGTATTCATTGGATATGTCGATCTGCTTGGTATGACTATTGTCGATGTATTCGATAGATAGTTAGCGCAAGGCTATAGATGGTCGCTCCTAACCAGCCTTATTCTCCACGTTAGTTGACGGCATTACCCCGTAGTGTCCTTGGCTAGCGTGGGTATAGAGGTGGGGCGTCACATTCATCTTATATTAATGACTATACGTGTTGGTAAATGATGATAATGATTTGCGAATGGGTCATATACCACCTAAGCTCATTATAGTGGTCGATGATGGATGATCCTTTGTGAATGGGCATATATCACCTAAGCTCATTATAGAAGTAGGATGATGGTTGAGGATGATCATCTGCAGTGGATCATATATCACAAACGCTCATTATAAGGGTATGATGAGATCCACGTAGGCTTTAAATATCAAGAGTAGGTCACATATCACCAAAGCTCATTATAGAGGTACAATGAGATCTATATGAGACCCGTTACTGAGGACGGGGCTTGGGGTCCATGGTACATTTACGTACTAACTCTAATTATTTGAGACTATTAACTCCAAGTATAAAAAGTGGGTTAGATACCACCTAAGTTTATTTTAGAGCGTATGGTGAAATTCACATAGGTTTCATGTAAATAGAGTAGGTAATATATCATCAAAGCTCATTATAATGGTAAGATGAGATCTACATGAGACCCATAACTAAGGATGTCACTTGGGTTCTATGGTACATTTAGGAACCGACTTTATTTATTTTGGATTGCAGCGAGATTCATACAAGTGTCAAATATATAGAGTATGTCACATATCACCTAAGCATGTTTCAGAGGGTATGATGAGATCTACATGAGATCTATCACTGAGGAATGCAGCTTGGAGTCGATGGTACATTTAGGTACTCACTATATTTATTTCGAATCCTAGATGGGCATCGTTGGACCACATTAGATGTATGTAGAAAACTCCACCCATCAGCAATGATGGGTACCAATTTATATTATTTGGTCGTCTTGTATTATTAGGATTGTACATGTTATTAGTTTGTTAGTTATTATTATTGCATATTGTGTGTTAGATTTATATTGTGATATTTATATTACCCTTTCATGTGTATATTGGGTTACCTGAATCATAGTATGTTGTTACGTGACAGTCAAATTATATTAGTCGTGCTAACTCGTTGATTATAGGAGAAGAGCAGGTCATGATCTGATTTTTCATCTCTAGGATAGGTTTACTTTACTTGTTATGGACAATCCAGATTACCCCTGAGCCACATTTGTGGAGAGGACCAACCATACCTTAGTAGTTCCTATTCCATTTGTAGTATTTTGATATAGTTCACCTCACACTTGGTTTTATGTCTAACCCACCTTTTACCTTTGCCTGTTTATGTCATGACAACATTTGGGTATTTGATTGAGTAGTTTGAGATTTAGGTGCTTTTGGGGATACGCTATTAGAGTGGCGCGGTTAAAGCTTTGGAGGTAAAGACGACATATGTGTGTGTGTGTGTGTGTCTATATATGTATATAGTGGAAATAAGGTTGAAGGGCTTCTATTGCAGGGTAATAAGATTTAAGGACAACACTTTTGAATAATTAGTTTTAAGGACAATTTACAGCATAATGATAAATTCATTTATCTTTTTAAGTTATACAGGAAAATGATAAATCCTTTTATCATTAATTCTGTATAACTGAAAATGATAAATTATTTTATCTTTTTCTTGTAAAATGTCCTTAAAACTAATTTTTCAAAAGTAATGCACTTGAAACTTATTGTCCTGCATAAATAAGCCATTGAAGTGAAAATCCCCTATATATAGACATGTTATTTGTATATGAGACATGTTGTATCAGGTATTCTATTCTGATTTTCTGTATTGATATTTTTTTATCAGTTACTTCCGCTAGTGCAATCTGTTATCTTTTTTTCATCATGTTCAACTTATATATATTTAGCACATTATACGTTTTCATTTTGTTGTATGGTTATGGATGCATGTTGTAAAATTTTCAAAAGCTTTGGGGTTTGGGTTTTGGTTTTGGAAGAGAAGAAGTAAAGAGTACGAAGAGAAGTTAGTCCCACATTTTAGAAAAATGAAGACTATATTTGTATAAGTATAGCCTTCTCATGTGGATGTTGGGGCCTTGGGGCTCCCACATGTTTGCTTTGTTATGAGGAGAGAAGTCATACAACACTACACGCGCGTTGCCGCCGTCCGTCCGACCGAACTGAACAAGGCCGAGCCGGGCCGGGTACGGGTTTCTGGTTCGGATCGAAAATATTTTTGGATCATATATGAACAGTAACGGGCCAGATTTCATCTCGTTAAGGACCCAAAACCGAAATTCTGAATTTGAATTATTGGCGGGAAATTTGTAACGTTTTTTGAAACGTTACAAAATGAATGGACGCGACCGTTGTGAACCATTACAAACTGAATGGACGCGACCGTTGCAAACGGTTGTGACGCTTGACGAATAGGCACCTCTCTACCACTATATATAGTGACGCCCAGAAACAGTTGCAGGTAGTTTCGAATCATCTTCTTCTTCCCAGAGCAGTTCTGTGACGCCAGAAAGTGTTGCAAAACGCTGCGCCTCCATTGCTTTGTTTTGTGACGCCTCTAAGGTGTTGCGAAGTCAGAAACCATTGCAGAATTGCTCTCTTATTCCTTTTCATTCTGTTCTTTATAATTTGCATCATCATAGACTGTTGTTGAAGTGTTCTTGGTCGGATCTAAGTCGTACAAACTTTGAACCCGATTATGCTGTTATAGGGATTCATTGAATCCTGAAAGTCGATAGTTCGATAACCCGTTTGTACCTGGTGGGTTGAACTATTGTCTGAAAGAATCTATTCCATAGATCCTTGAAGTCGGAAGTACAACATTATCTTCATCGCTATCGCCATCAAATCCGTCTCGAACCACAAAATTCCCAACAAATTTCAGAAAATATTTTCAACCATGGAAGGGTCGAGCGCTTTACAAGTTATGAATCAGCTTCTAACTCGATTGGAGCGTTTTGATGGCGACAATTTCACTCGTTGGCAGGAGACGATGAAATTTTTCCTAGTCACCTCAAGTTGTTCTATATTTTGGAAGATAACTTGGAAGAAACCCTAGAGGAAACTGATAAAGATGATGATGCTCTAAAGGCTAAACGTGCAAAGCGCAAAGAGGACGATTTCCTATGCGGAGGCCATATTCTGAATGCACTATCTACCACAGTCTACAATACTCATAGGACCTTGGAAACAGCGAAGACACTCTAGACTGCACTGGAGAATAAGCACCGCATATCCGAGGCAAGTAATAAAAAGTTTCTTATTTCTAGTTTTATGGATTTCAAAATGGTAACCAATAAGTCCATAAGTGGACAAGTAAGCGAAATCTTACTGTTGGTGAATCAACTTAAAGATGCTGGAATTGATCTCCCTGAATCTTTTGTTGTTGGAGTTATAATTTCTAGACTTCCGCATAGTTGGAATGAATATAGAAAAAGATGAAATATGCAAAAACAGATTATAATTTAGACGGTTTGCAGCGTCATCTTCGTATTGAAGAAGACTCTCGTAAACGCGACCTACATGATAATCCACAAACCGGGTCTCATTCTAAGGCAAATAATGTTGAAATTACTGATAAATTAAAGCCAAAGAATGAGACACAGTTTAAGAAGAAAAATCATTCCAAAACCAACAACAAAAAGAAAGGTGCTTGTTATTTTTGTAACAAGCCCGACCACTATGCCCGAGACTGCCGTCTGCGAAGAAACAACAAAAGGTGAATATGGTCAAAGACTCGCTTGTGGCTGTAGTGCAAGAGGCGAACTCCGTTAGTGGCAATGATAATGACTGGTGGTTCGATACTGGAGCAACCATTCACATTTGCAAAGACCGTAATCTTTTCAAGAGTTACGAAGAAAATAAAGGAGAAGCCGACGAAGTTACTGGAGCAAATAAGGTTCCAAGCAAAGTTCTGGGAAAAGGCACTATAGAACTTCCTCTCACCTCTGGAAAAGTTCTTACATTAGTCAATGTATTTTATATACCTGATATGTGTAAGAATTTGGTCTCTGGATACCTTCTTAACAAAGGAGGATTCAAGATTGTGCATAAGTCTGATAAGCTAGTGTTGTCTAAGAATGGTAAATTCATTGGACAGGGATACTCTTGTAACGGCATAATTAAGTTAAATCTAATAAAGAAATCTTCTGTTTATATTGTTGATTCTTAATTTATGGCATGGTAGATTAGGACAAGTTAATTATAATTCCATTAGAAATATGAATAAATTAGGATTAATTTCTAATTGTGATTTCGATACCATCTCTAAATGTGAAATATATGTTCAAGCAAAAATACACCGGAAATCCTTTAAATCCGTAGAAAGGAAAACTAATTTGCTTGATTTGGTATATAGTGATGTGGGTGACTTAAAAAGTCATATCACCTATGATGGTAACCAATACTATATAACATTCATTGATGATTATACTAGATATGCATATGTATATCTAATGAGAACTAAAGATGAGGCTTTTGATAAATTCAAAATTTACAAAGCAGAGGTTGAAACACAATTAGGAGTTAAAATTAAAATCTTACATTCAGATCATGATGGAGAATATTTCTCAAATGAATTCACCTTGTTTTGTAAACAACAAGGTATAATTCACCAATGTACTGCCTCATATACACCACAACAAAATGGTGTTGCTGAAAGGAAGAATAGAACTTTAGTAGAAATGGTTAATGCCATAATCATAAGTTCTAATTTACCTTATAACCTATGGAGTGATGCTATGTTATATGCATGTTATATTTTAAATAGAGTACCACTTAAAAAGAATAATATTTCCCCTTATGAATTATGGTTTAATAGGAAACCTAACCTAACTAGACTTAAAGTTTGAGGTTGCTTAGCATATGTTAGAAAACCAGACCCTAAAAGACCAAAGTTAGGAAATAGAGCATTTAAATGTGTTTTATAGGATATTCACTTAATAGTATAACTTATAGATTCCTTATTCTGGATACCTTAGAAGTTATAGAATCTGTAGATGTAGAATTTTTTGAAAAAATCAAACTGTTGAGATCCCATTAAGATCATCTAATCCAGAACCTAGTATGACTAATGATATCAATGACGATGATTATGCTCCTTCTCAAAACAACAAGGACAGATAATAGTACTGAATAACGGAGAAGTAAAAGAGCAAGAATAGAGAAGGACTATGGTCCTGACTTCATTACATATCTTGTAGAAGGCAGTAAGGACGAAGTCCTTAATGTCACTAAATATGTAATGAGCGTCGATGATGATCCCAAAACTTATTCTGAGGCTATGAGTTCCAGATATTCCAATTTCTGGAAAGAAGCTATCAATGATGAAATGAATTCCATACTGTTAAACCAAACTTAGGTTTTATCTGATTTACCTCCTGGTGCTAAACCTATAGGATGTAAATGGATATTCAAGAAAAGTTGAATACAAATGGATCCACTGATAAGTTTAAAGCCAGATTAGCTGCTAAGGGATATAAGCAAAGACATGGAGTAGATTACTTTGATACATATGCTCCAGTTGCTCGCATATCTTCTATACGCTGTTTAATTGCACTTACGTCAATTCATAAATTAGTCATCATAAAATGGATGTAAAGACTGCTTTTCTAAATGGAGATTTAGAAGAAGAGATAAATATGGAACAACCTGAAGGTTTTAAAACCCCAGGCCAAGAAAATAAAGTTTGCAAATTAGTGAAATCTCTTTATGGCCTGAAGCAAGCTCTCATGCAATGGCATGAGAAATTTGATAAAGTTGCACTGTCATATGGATTCATTGTTAATGATGCTGATAAATGTATTTATAGCAAATCGGATAACAACGGTATTGTTATAATATGTTTATACATTGATGACATGCTAATATTTGGTTCCAATATATCCTGCGTGAATGAAACCAAAAAGTTTCTGTCTTCTAATTTTGATATGAAAGATCTAGGAGAGGCTGCTATAATTTTAAAAATTAAAATTGTTAGGAAAGAGGGGGAGTTATTACTAACTCAATCTCATTACATAGAGAAATTCCTACAAAAATATGGTCATTACGACGACAAACCAGCACCAACTCCTTTAGATCCTAGTATTAAATTAGAAAAGAACACTGGATGTACTATCTCTCAACTAGAGTATTCCAGTGTTATTGGAAGTCTTATGTATGCTATGCATTGCACTAGACCAGACATCGCACATGCTATAAGTGTATTGTGTTGATTTACAAGTAATCCAAGTTTCGAACATTGGAAAGCTATTTTCAGAGTTTTAGCTTATTTGAAAGGAACCATTGAATATGGTTTATCTTATAAAGGATATCCTGCTGTAATAGAAGGATATAGTGATGCAGCCTGGAACAATGTAGAATCCAAATCCAAGTCTACGACTGGATGGATCTTTACATTAGGAGGCGCTGCTGTGTCTTGGGCTTCCAAGAAGCAGACATGTATTTCTGACTCAACAATGTTGTCAGAATTGATTGCATTAGCAGATGCATGTAAAGAAGCCGAATGACTTAGGAATTTATTAATGGAAAACCCTTTATGGAAGAAGCCATCTCCAGCAGTCTTGATTAACTGTGACAATCAAGCAACGATATACAATGTGTCTAATAAGACATATAATGGAAAGTCTAGACATGTGAGTCTAAGACATCAAATGGTGAGACAGTTACTCAAAAGAGGAGTTATAACTGTTGACTACATAGAAACGAAGAAAAACTTGGCTGACCCACTTACAAAGAGTCTTCCAAAGGCAGTGGTTTCTATAAAGTCACAAGAAATGGGATTAAGGTCTGTGAATGAAGGTTGATCATCCTTAACAGAAACCCAACTTATGTCTTGAAAAGGATAGACAAAGTTCAATGGGTACCAACAAGTTAAGAGAATGATTATGGAACACTAAATCGATAATCCCATAATATTTAGTGTTGGATTCTGTAAGAACAAAGGATGGATATATATCCTTAATAAGTCTAGAAACCTTAAAAGGTGTATCGCAGAAACACCTTAAGAGACTTACCTATATGAGTGTGGAAATCAGGCCGTTTCCTAGGAAACTAAGACCGTTTTCTAAGTAGACTCATGAACCAAGATTTTAGCACATGGCCATTAACGTGTTGAGCAATACAGAGCACTTTAACTAAGAAAATTAACATGTGTGATTGTTCTGGTTTTATCATTAGGGATACTTGGTTCAAGATTCGTTCACCATAGAATCTCGATAAGGCTTTGAATGGTTTTACACTAAGTAAATGTTCAAATCCAAAAGATACCTTTTATTTATGTGTTGGTTTTCACGATGATGCAAAATTTGATCTTAGAACTACATAGGATTTATCCCACTTGGGTATGTAGGAAGTCACTCTAGTGATGCAGCCGTCTTATTTATTTATTTTCTTATTTTGAAAATTGGGGGAGATTGTTGTAAAATTTTCAAAAGCTTTGGGGTTTGGGTTTTGGTTTTGGAAGAGAAGAGAAGTTAGTCCCACATTGTAGAAAAATGAAGACTATTTTGTATAAGTATAGCCCTCTCATGTGGATGTTGGGGCCTTGGGGCTCCCACATGTTTGCTTTGTTTTGAGGAGAGAAGTCATGCAACACCACACGCGCACCGCCGCCGTCCGTCCGACCCGGCCGGGTTTCGGGTTCAGATTTGAAAATATTTTTGGATCATATATGAACAGTAACGGGCCATATTTCAGCCCGCTAAGGACCCAGAACTGAATTTGAATTATTGGCAGGAAATTTGTAACGTTTTTTGAAACGTTACAAAATGAATGGACGCGACCATTGTGAACCGTTACAAACTGAATGGACATGACCGTTGCAAATGGTTGTGACGCTTGACGAATAGGCACCTCTCTACCACTATATATAGCGACGCTCAGAAACAGTTGCAGATAGTTTCGAATCATCATCTTCTTCCCAGAGCAGTTTTGTGACGCCAGAAAGTGTTGCAAAACGCTGCGCCTCCATTGCTCTGTTTTGTGACGCCTCTAAGGTGTTGCAAAGTCAGAAACCATTGCAGAATTGCTCTCTTATTCCTCTTCATTCCATTCTTTATAATTTGCATCATCATAGACTGTTGCTGAAGTGTTCTTGGTCGAATCAAAGTCGTACAAACTTTGAATCTGATTACGCTGTTATAGGGCTTCATTGAATCCTGAAACACTAGTACAAAAAGTGCATATTGCTTCGCCTCATTTGCATCAGTTGAAGTAAAAACTAATGCAAATAGAATTATTTGCATCAGTTCTATCTTATTAACCGATGCAATAGGTATGTGAAAAGCAAATGGTAATAAAAAATCAAATTTGCATCAGTTGTCACCAACAACTGATGCAATTGGTACGTGCAAATAGTTTTAGTCGCATCGGTTTTAAATTCAACCGATGCAACTACATTAGTTTGCATTCATTTTCCATTGGTTTGCTACTCCAACTTTCATTTTCCCTCCCCTTAAATTTTCATTTCCCGCTTAGCTTTCATTTATCCCTCCACTTCCCTCCGTATCTATTCGTTCAATTGAACTTCAAATCAAATTCGACTGTGAACTTTAACTTCAATCCAAATTAGCAGTTCCTCCCAAATCGAAATTTCAAAAAAAATTGTGGTTGCAGTCATCTGAATTCTGCTATCGTCCCCTCAAATTCCATTGCATCCCCAAGCTCCATTTCTAACTCCATCAAATCGCTGCTATCCATCAAACCGTCAAATCCCTACTGCGCCTACTATCAAATTCTGACTTTCGACTTTGACTCCGAATACTCCACCGCTGCTTTTCTGCAAGTCCATCCCTATCATGTTGTAGTATTTGCACAAAATTATGCTTACTGTCAAGTGTCCAACTAATTTCTTGCTTGGGCTTATGAATGATCGCTGCTTTTACTTAATGGTGAATTTGTTTTGCTATCTATTTAATTTCCTACTATAGTTGTTTCTTTTCTTTTTTAGCTTCATCATCTCATTCCTTTCGGTTTCACCCCTAATTTTACAACTATGTGGTTGTGGATAATTGTTGCATGATCAGTTCAAGATGTTATTGCGTGCAATTATTTGTTTGATAACATAAAGTGATTTGACTTCAGATTGTACAGTAACAAATTCGTGTGATGGTTTGAAACCTCCTCAAAGATGCACTGAAACAAATATTTGTGTTTTCAGAAAAAAAATTCCCCCCTTATTCTATTAGCTGTACAGGAAAATGTCAATATATTAGTTACATTTTTAAATTTAATCAACTTAGCTTCTTTGTTTTTCCTGCCATGTATTCTAATAGGATTATTATGATACTATCTTTAATTCTACATGAATGTAATGCGGGTAACTATAAACTTGTTCCATTAATTTGCTTACTTGGCTGATATCATTTTACCTTATGCTAAACAAAATGTATTTGTTATTCTGGTTAGTAAAAGAATATTCGAGCATCAACAAAATTTGGCCTGCAACTGGTTATATTAGAGTATAAATATATGCTTGATGGTGTGCCATTCATTTCACTGCAAAAATCAGTGGTATACATCATTCATATAATTATTTGAGTGTAAGTGATGTATCCTATGTCTCATTCATATCAGCATGCATTTAGATGCATTCTTGTTGTTTGTATGCTTCTATGTGCAAGTAAGGTTTTGGAAGCTTTAGGTCGACCTTTGCCTGAAATGAGGTGTGCAATATCCAAGTTTTAACTAGTAGTATGTTACAATTTTTCAGTATCATTTTTCCTGTTTACTAAAATATAATTGTTTGCTGTTACATTCATATTTTTGTTTGTCGAATTTGCAGGACTGCTTTACGAAATGCTTCATATAATAGTGTTAGGCTGCAAGTTAAAGATAAATATGCAAGTGTCATATAATTTTGAAAAGTCTTCTTAACCGATTCATAATGTATTTTTGTTTTGGCTTGATGGTATTAATAGGTTACGATTGATAATGGGATACTACAACTTACACTTTCAAAGCCCCAGGGGATGGTTACTGGGATCAAGTATAATGGTGTTGATAATTTGAAGGAAGTTGCTAACAAGGACGATCATAGAGGGTATACATATAATTCTCTCTTTATCTTATGTTTCTTATTATTTTATTTTATTTAGTTTAAAACAATTAAGCCTACGCCTGTAAACTTAGAGCACGCGCTGTACCCTTTAAGCTTATTCATATTTGAATTTTTATATTCATATACAGTTTGTTTTTTTGAAGAAGATGGTTTTGGCATAACAGTGTTAAGAAAAAGTGTGTTTTGTATTCATGCAATCCCAGACCTGACTACTAATTGATGTGTTTTGACATATGCATTGTTTGGAATATTGTTTTATATATGTGAGTGAGTGGTTATGTAGACGAGGAACACATTATTACTACCCTTGTTGCAGTCATCTCTTTCTTCTTCTTTCTATTTGTAACCAATGGTTGATGCATGAAAGAAAGAAGCAAAGAATAATATAAAAATACTATTATGCACACTGGCCTGCAACTGCAAATGGCTTTACATACAATTTACAGTATTTTTTCCTTCAATATTTGAGCGTTGCCATTATCTACGCAAAGCATCTTCCATTTTGAGATCAACTTTTAGGCCATAAAATGCTCAACCACCTTAATCGATTTGGTAATAATGTCCCTTCTCTTGTTTGTTTCAAATCTATTTGTTAATAACCAACCTAACCACCTTAAGCAGAAGTCCACACAAGGAAGACGGAAACGGGAAAGAATAGGTGAACAACTCCTATATAGAGGGAAGGATTTTTTTTATCTATGCAACGCTCCATCTCCACAAGCGCCATTAATTTTGGACATTAGGGTTTAGGCAGAAGGAAAGAGTATTTAACGTCAAATATACAATTTTGCTTTTCTCATATTATTTTCCCTAAAGCAATGTTATTTCTTGCAGGCCAAATACTCTACAATCACAGTGCTATGCAGAGTCAATGAATAGAGGAGTTTGTGAAACAACTTGAATCCGGAGATTTGAAACTTCATGTATGAGTGCTTGAGGTATGAGATAATATCATAATACCGATGCTTGAAATTGGTGCTGACATGGAAAGCTTTACAGTTTTAGTGCCATGTTACGGTAGAGGAAGAAGCACGAAAGTAAGAGAGGTTAATGATGGTGTGCTAGATTAGATGTTGTGCATTTAAAAGATATCTTCACCTCTTGTAAGTTTATATGCATTTTAATTGTAGTTTGTTGTATTTAACAAGCACCATGTTGCCTTGAATTACGCATATATGTACTAAGTTCTTTAGTTTGAGATTATTTGTTTTGCTGGTAGGTGAGGTTAGTATGTGCATAAGTGTGCAATCAATGGTGAAACAAAAGAGTTCTTTTGCAATTACTTAATATTATTTAGTAGTATTATGGTTTACATATGATTAATTTGAGCCTTTGGAGTTGTTTATATTATAAATGTTCAGTATCATCACCTAGTTTCAATTAATACATGCTTCAATTGGTAACATTTGGTAGTTGGCTTATTTTAACTAAAAAAATGAACTTAACAATGTTATGAGAAGTGATTATTAACATTTTGAAACATTTCTTGATTTGGAGCAGGAAGGCTTGGAAATAACATGGTCCTGACAGGAAAAGTGCTTCTCAATGGGAAAGGGGAAGACTCAATTATGGTGTAGTGGTACATATGTTACACTCTTCTTACACGTTTGGTCGATTTATACGTATAACACACTCGTACAGTTCAGCTGGGAACGATACTCCTGCAGTACAACGACTTTTACTTGGTTCTTGTATTTTTTAAAAATAGAATGATGTAGTAAAAGCTGTTTTTTTCAACCCATCTTTCGGAGAAAATATCAATATCAAACAGACGTGCAAATTCAGTGATCATACCATACCGATACTAAATAGCTTCATGATTTTAACAAAACTTAGTGCATATTGTGTACTGTCTAAACTGGCGGGTTGCTGTACATGAAGGCAAACCGTGTATAAAATGAAAAACAGCTGTATAAAGCAAAAACAACACAGTAGTTGTACTATCTTCATTAGGCAGTCCTATCGGTACTTATTTAAAGCATGTTGGATTATTATTTTTTTGGACAAAGCTATCAGAGTTAATTAAAATATCATTTTATCAAAATGTGAGCACAGTTGGTATAAAATAGCATAAAGCAAAATCAATATATACTTCTTATAACCCTTAACAAAACTTAAGTAGTACTGCAAGTATATGATTACAACGATTTGAAATGTTAAAATAAATGCCGTTGATGATGTCATATAGTTAAACGTTGAATCAAGCACCTATAGTCTTCAGGTTGGTGGGTAGACTTCAGGTTGGTGGCAGGACTTCAGGTTGTTTGAAGTAGTGAAGGATGGTTAGAGGTTGGTGGGTAGACTTCAGGTTGGTGGCAGGACTTTAGGTTGTTTGAAGTAGTGTGCAACTGGTGAAGGTGGTTGTTGGAAGGCAGCAGAAGGTGGTTGGACTGTGACTGAGTAAGTTTTAATGTTGATGGTAGAGAGGACAATGCACAGTGTAGTGTAGTTTTTTTTATAGAAATCGAGAATGTACAGTGTTGAAAGTGCCAATGAATTGAAATGTAATTGAAAATCTGTAACAAAATTGAAGATGAATGCAATGTTCTCTTTTTTGTGTATGTTTTTTTCTTTTTTATATATGTATATATAAAGATTATCAATAATATATATATATATATATATATATAGTCTATTTGAGTACTGTAATAATGGTTTTTGAGGGATTAGTTTGCATCGGTTGCTATAAAAAACCAATGCAATAGAGGGATTAGTTTGCATCGGATTTCAACAACAACCTATGCAACAAGTTCCTTTGTTGCATCGGTTTTCATTACAACCGATGCAACATGGGGGCTGTGTTCAAGCAACCAACCATGATATTTTGCATCAGTTGTTAGTAACAACCGATGTAAAAAGGATCTTTTTGCATCGGTTGCAGAACTGATGCAAAAGTGTTAAGCCTGTTGCATCGGTTGCATATGCATCGGTTGTTGAACTGATGCAAAAGGGGGGTAAACAACCGATGCAAATGGCCTGTTTTGTAGTAGTGAAAGTCGATAGTTCGATAACCCGTCTGTACCTGGTGGGTTGAACTATTGTCTGAAAGAATCTATTCCATAGATCCTTGAAGTCAGAAGTACATCATTATATTCATCGCTATCGCCATCAAATCCGTCTCAAACCACAAAATTCCCAACAATGCATTCGCGGATAAATTGATCAAATGTTAGATGTTAGAGTGTTCATGGACAATTTTCTTGATTAAAGCTTGGTTAGAGGTTGGGTGGGATGTAAAGAATGTTGAGTAATTTGGAAATAACTATTTATTTTGTAACAGTTAAAATAATAATTTTAATTATTAAA
Organism: Allium cepa; assembly: GCA_030765085.1. Lineage (NCBI taxonomy): Eukaryota > Viridiplantae > Streptophyta > Magnoliopsida > Asparagales > Amaryllidaceae > Allium > Allium cepa. The sequence goes on from CM060940.1 coordinate 862,090,297, forward strand.
AAACATCCCGCCATAGGGATATGGAGACAAGTGCAATTTTTATATAACAAGCATCCTGCGATGGTAAAATCGTGTCTAAAATTATATTGCAACTTCATTTGATTATTCTTTTTCCATTTTGTTTATATTATCAGTCACGAACAACACTATTTTCATAACGGTGCCCCATACGGAATCGACTCTTTTACCCATCAGACCCTTTGTCTTATCATATGTACTAAACAACTTCTGCCTTACTACAAAATCTCATTCCATCATATAACTGTAATGCGGTTAATTTCTTCAGTCTATAAATTATGTCATATGGTTCTTTATCCTTTTTGCTAATTCTCTTGCTTATAATTCTTTATTTATATAGGGATACTACGGGCAAGGCGAAAATGACAAAAAATAAACTTTTGAAGCAAGCATCCCTCCTCCATATGATTCGTAGACTTCATTACTATATAGATTTTAGGTTGAAATAGATTTTTAAAAGCTGCTTTTTGTTTGCATTTTTTTACAACTATTTTTATAGTTATTAGCACCAAATATTCCATATAATGGTTCCATCTTTTTGATGAGAAGGAAACAACTAATTCTTTCTTTTTTTGGATTTTGAATAAGTGATGTTTGTTTGATTGGATTTTGAAGAAAAAAGTCCGTATGTTTTCTTTATGAATGTGCCTTATCCGTTTTTGGTTATAACTGCACACATAATGCATTTTAGCTAGATTGATGCATTAAGATAGCTTGGATTCAGATTTAGTGTCTGTAGTAGTTGCTTATATACAACATTAGCAACCTTGTTCATTTGACTGGGAAAACTAAAGCTACCGCTGTTTTATGCATTTGGACACAAAAAGGTAAAATATATAAGTTGAGAAGAAAAATAATGTTAACTTTAGTTTAGGGAGATTGAAGTTTTGATTTATTTGAGTGGTAGTGCCTTAAGATTTGCAGATTGCAACTCACCTTGACTGTGCAAGGAGTACGATTCCTAATTTCATAGTGCCTTACAACCTTTTCTAATCAAAGTTATCAATTTAGATTTTTAAGATATTAAGTTTGAACTTCACCAAAAATTCCATTTTCACTATTTCATTGTCCATATAAAGAGTTAGGTGATGCATACTAGATTAGTTTTAACCAAACTGAAATAGATAATCGTACAAAGACAAGCATATGTGATTATTACATGGTGATTATTGAATGAGCACTAAGTGAATAAGGATCACGTTTAAGCTCAAAGGATCGCTCATTAACAACATTGAATAAAAACACGTTATTATTTATTGTTTTTCATTCTTATTTACTGAATCGATATACGAAAAACTCTTATGAATAACTTTTTAAATCTCATTATGAACCGTATCTTCATTACAGAATCAGGAGGTATCACCGGGTTGATGCTGAGATATTAAACGATAATGCAATCGTATTATAAAACAAAGTGATTACACTCGAAATTGGTTTGTAATTTGAAACTGTTGGAGAATTGTTTCAGTGTTTTAAAAATTATGCAAAACACATGGGATTTGCAGCAAGCAGAAGATCAAGTAAATAGGATGAAAATTTTTGTTTATAGATTAGGACGGTGAAAGCTACCTTGATAAGGCAAGATAAATATGACTTGGAGAAAGGGACGCTATTGTGATTCAAAACTATTTTCTAAAGATGCAAGCACAAGATTCAAGTATCTTTTCTAATATCGTCTTAGATGATGATGATGGATGAATCAAAAATGTTTTTTTGGGCGGATGGTAGAAGTAACGAGGCTTATAAAGAATTTGGTGATGTTGTTACTTTTGACACAACATACTAGACCAAAAAGTATAATATGCTTTTACTCCTTTTGTTGTGGTTAACCATTATGGACAATAAATTTTGCTTGATTGTGGGTTGATTTCAAGTGAGACAACTTTCAGTGGATTTTTCAGATATGGATTGCTTGTATGTCCGATATTGGTTTTCTAGGTCTAATTACTGACCAATATCGAGCTATGAAAAATACAATAGAGATCGTCTTTCCTAATACTAATCATTGACTATGTTTGTGACATGTGATGAAGAAGTTATCGAAAAAATTTGGAAGTAATTATCAGTATGAGACTATCAAAAGTGATTTGTAAGAGATCGCATACAATATACATGACACGACAGTGTTCGAAAACCATAGGAAAATAGTGTTAGACAATTTTGGGTTGCATAACAATACTCGGTTGATTGAATTATTCAATGATTGACATCATTGGGTATCATATTTTATGACATCAAAATTTTAGGCGAGGATGTCCACCACTCAGAGAAGTGAAAGGATCAATTCATTTTTGATGAATATGTTTATCTAAAAACCACTTTAAAGCAATTCATCAAGCAATATAATCATGCGTTACAAGCGAAAATGGACGTCAACCGGGTTTCAAATCATTTTCACTGAGTATTTGATGTGCAACTGCATACAATATACGGAAGTAATTTAAAGATGTTTACACACTTAAGAAATTTAAAGAATTTCAAATAGAATTAGTTGCTAAGATGTATTGTGATATAGCCAATGGCAGAGAAAGTTGCTTGGGTACAACTATTGACATGTAGGATGACGTGGTTATTAGAAATTATAGAAAACTCATGTGATTTAAAGTGTACTTTTAAGAAGAAAAATTCAAAACTAGTTGTAGATATTGCAAGTTTAAGTTTAAAGGTATACTTTTAGACATGTACTTCTTTTGCAAACAAAAAATAATGTTAGAAAGTCCTTGAAAAATATATTTTAGATAGATGGAGAAAAGATGTATTGAGGTCTCACATAAGGATCTGACTCAATTATGATGGTGCACAAGTGAATTCTAAAAAACTACGGTTTAAAATGACTTGTATTAAATTTTCCAAACTAGCAGACGTAACAGTGGATGATGAGGACTCTGTCATTCATACTCTAGAGTGGACAAAAAATAATAAGAATGAATTATACTCAAAGAAATACAATGCTTATATTGGAGATTCAAAAGATATAAACATCAAGCAGCGCAATGGTAGAAGCAAGGAATCATAGAAGCTGTTAGATCTGATAGGAAATAAAAGCAAAGGACGTACTTGCATAAATAGATTCAAATCATTTTTGGAAAATCTTCAAAAAAATAACAAATGAAAGACTCCAACAAGAGAGCTTGATCTTTTGTGGCAACATATACTGCATAATTGAACCATGATTTTATACCGTTGTATCATTTTTTATTTCTGGCATACTTATAGAAATTTAGCTAAACATCGATATTGTAAACAAGAAAGATAAGAGAACAATTGGTTGGACAGGTATTTGCTGTTAGATCACAAATGAATTTCTTAGTAGATGCAAGAAATATTATGCTCAAGATTAAGCATAATATTTCTTACATCTACTAAGAAATTCATTTGTGACAAAATCTACTTCAGTAAAGGTTGTGCTAGAAAATTGGACATTTTAAGCATTTTAAAATTTAAAGAGAATAATCTTCCAGTCAAATATCTGGGATTGCCTCTCAGTGCTAATCAAGTCAATGATCGAGCCTGCACAAGATTATTGGACCTAATTCAGGCTTGATTTGAATGATGGGCTAGCAAACTTCTGTCAACAACCGGTAGAATCGAACTTACTCACACTGTCATCATTGCAATTATTATGTATTGGATTCAAGCCCACAATATCCCAGTAAAAGCAATTCACAAAATTGAAAAAATTTATGCAAATTTCATTTGGAATGGAAAACATCATAAAATTGCTTGGGACAAAGCTTGTAAATCAAAAAAAGCTGGAGGCTTAGGCATAAGGGACATCAATGACTTGAGGGAAGTGTGTAAACTCAAACTATTTTGGATATTTGTTAATGCTAATTCACTTTGGGAAAAATGGATGAAAGCAAAGTATCTCAAAAACATGAATTTTTGGACCACTAGTATTGAAAATCACTACTCTTTTGTTTGGAAAAACATTATCAACAGCAGAGATACTGGTATTAAACTTTTGGAAAGAAAATTTTAAAATGGAAATCAGACTAATCTATGGTTTGACCCTTGGATTCATGGGAAAACTTTAGCAGTCTTGTGGGATGGAATAGCTTATATGTATTTGGAGAAGCCACTGGAAAAGTTAGTACCATCATTCAAAATAGTAGGTGGAATGCAATGGCACATCCAGCTACATCTATTTTTAGTTCTGCCATTCAAAGAATTACTATTGATCCAAACCTCCAAAATGATAAATAGGAATGGAAATTATCTACGAAAGGTATTTTCTCCTTTAAAAAACTTTGGAGTATATAAAAGGCAATGAAACAGAAGTAGATTGGCACAATATTATATGGAGTAAATCAAACTGTCCAAAAATTGTCCCATTATGTATACTATGCAATTATTAATAGACTTCCCACTAGAGATAGGTGCCTGAAGTGGAATAAAAAAGGGAAACATTATGTCTTGTTTGTAAAAATGAGACAGAGAGTATTAATCATCTATTTTTTGATTGTATCTATTCAAAACACATTTGGTACATTGCCAAAATAAATCTCAAAATCAATCAATATCAGGCTGTACAAAGCATTAGAGAAAGCATCAAATATATTCAGCAAAACTTCAAGGAAAAATCCAAGGAATTCAAAAAAGCAAGTATAATGCTCACTGCATCCATCTTTTATATTTGTAAAGAAAGAAATCAAAGGCTGCACTCTCGAAAAGAAATGGAAAGCATTCAACTTTGGAAGAATATTGAAGTAGACAGCCAAATCCTTCTTAATAAACATAAAAATCAAAGCACACATTCGGATAATCCAAAACAAAACTACAGGTACATGAATAAATATGAAGAGAGGTTAGAATATTTCTTACAGAGTGGGAAAACCAATAATGATTCTCCCAACATAGGACATCCTCTTCACAAAGGAAGTTGTTGGACGGGAAAGCTTATGAATGATAATGGATCCATCTGTAAACCACTCAATACTGGAATGGGCTGCTTTTACCAACACAATAGGAATAATTCCTGTAACATAAAGGGAAGTTATTTTAAACTTAATACATCTTTTCCTAAAGACAATAAAAATATAGACTCTAACGAATTATTTTGTTTACATGATAGGGGCGAAAGCAACCACGCTCACAATATTGAGGATTTGATGGACAATTGTCTGTACATGGAAAAATACTGGCAATTGGTCATTAATAATCAGATAATTGATGAGAATTATTACAGAAGCAGCATCAATAATCAGATTTATAACTCATCTGTTTGGGAGAAAGGGGAAAGCAGCTACAAAAGCCGTAACATGCAAAAGGAGTCGGCTTCACTCAACCCCGAAAGCAGCTAGAACAAAAGTAACTTGCAAAAGGTGCTGTCTTTATTCAACTCTGAAACTCTAAGGATGAATCAATACATGAGTCAGAGTTTTACAGAGGATACCGACTAGGGATTTGTTGTTGACAACTGAACAAATCGCCATAGTGAAAAAGCTATTGGATTTGCTCTTTCCGTTATGGATTCCTTTATTTCTCAGCTAGATGAAGCATCAATTCACAAAGTGACTAACTTCATGGAAATTGAAGCAAAAACAGCTACAAAGAGCCACCTTAGCTCGGATCCAAGAGAAATAGATCAGAGTAAAATCGGCATAAAGTTTTGGAAGCCTCCCTGAACCCATCGGTTTATCTTATTTTGTATTCTGAGGGGTTGTCTCCATTATGCATTTCTATGAGATAAGAGAGAAGTGGAGGCATTTGTAACCCTAAAAGACCTAGGGTTAAATGATATCGGGTTTGTAAGGGTTGTGTTTGTTCTCGGGTTTCTTACATGATGTATTATTTTTTATGGGCTTTGGCCTATTTACAAAGTTTCAAAAAAAATATTGTGCTCAAAATATTGTTTGTATCATCTATGAGGTCAATGTTGATGATCCCTTTTTTATTTCGACGAAATTAGAAATCAGAAAGAAAAAAAAACGTGGGAACAAATTTATACCATCTAATAATATGTCGGATGGTAGCAGCCATTTTGACAGCTTGGGTTACCCCTAAAACAAGATAATGTAGTTGGAGGCAAAAATTCATTGCAACAAAACTCTAATCTTTCGCCAACATATCAAACAACACAACTTTTATCATGCTATCAAAATTTATCTTTTTATGTTACTTTGGCTATTCTATGCGTACGTATAATAGGAACACATGATTTCGCTGTAGGGATATGAAGAACAAATGTTAAATTTTGGTGATATAAAATCACAAATAGATGGAAACAAAAATGCAAAAGAGAAAGTAATCACGTTTGTTCATTATGTAAATGCATAAATAATTGGATTGCATTTGAATGAGATGGCAAGGGAATATATGCATGTGCATGTTATGGAATAATATATATGCAAAAAGATATGTATATTATTTCTTTCTTTGTAATCGCATTCTTTTGGGATTATTTTCTTTCGTCTTTGGAATGAGTGAATTACTTGCTATGCTTGCATCATTTGTTACCATTGTAATTTGCCTTCATTATCTTCCTACCATATTTTGGTAATTTGATTGATGATTCACATGAATTTACGTTGGCTATATATTGAGGGTAGACTTTATTGTAAACCCATCTTGATATTCAGCCAGTGATCCCCAAACGGGGCGTCTCTTCTTGTTAACCCTAACTTAGGGCTTTGGTATGTAAACTCTTATCTTGTATTCTCTTGCAATTCTCTCATATGTGATAAAATCTCTCTCCATTGGACTGGACGTACACTATCTTGATGATAGTGGAACCAATATAAATACTGTGCGTCTCTTTTCCTTGTTTATAGTTATTCACTAGAATAATTGCTGCTAGATTAAGTGATGTTCAAATTGGAAAATCAAGATCCTGTTTATTGTCTTTCCACATTAGTGCAATTTTTGCACAACAATAAGTGCAATCCTTTTATAACAAAAATCTTGCCATGGTAAAATTATGTTCAAAATTGTATTGCAACTTCATTTGATTATTCTTTTTCCATGTTTTTTATATTATTTGTCAGGAACCGCGCTATTTTCTCACAGTGCTCCATATGAAATCAACTTATCTACCTTATCTACGTACCCAACAGCTTCTAGTTCGCTATAAAATTTCATTCCAGCACATAACTATAATGTGGTGGGTTTCTTCAGTTGATAAAGTATGTCATATACCATTCTGGCAACTCTATTTCCAATCATTCTTATTTATACTAGCGTGTGACCCGTACTTACGTACACGGGCACAATATATAACCATATTGCGATTTATATTTTTAAGACTCTAAGTATCATTTTTTTGCTAATGTTATGTTATATTGTCATTTTTGTGCAGCAAGAATGCATTTTGAAAGTGTATGTGTGATTTATATATTTTTATAATGAGTGGAATGAGGACTATTGATGTTGTTTGATGTTGTCGATTTTTTTGTGTGTGACTCGTATGGAAGTTCTTTGTTTACACCTTGTTTGTACTTGCGGATCTTTTGTCTTACTGCTGGAATTTTTTAACGGCTTTGTTATATTGACGCATATGGTTAATTCGAAGATGGTATTAATTTACCTTTCAAGGACCGTGTTATTGTTTTATTCTTTTTTGCTTCTTCTTCTTTTTCATATTTCAATGCTTTCATGAACCATTTATGATTTATTATAATATTATATGTTCCTATAATCTGAATAGTATATGGTAGTACATAGTAGCTAGTTTAAATATTTGTATAAATTATATAAACAACATTAAACATTTTAATGTAAAATGGCGCTTTCATTCAACCAAATTGTTATAGCATCATCTGTCATTTTAGTTTAGTATCATAGTAAATTACAGTGTTTTTCCCTTAAGTACACATTTAAATTTCGTACAAATCTATTTCAACCAGTACGTATATTCTACTTCAATATGCAAAGTGTAAAATACCATATGTTATCTGAGTTGTTAATCTATATACATTAATAAATGTCCCACCCTTATATATAAAGTAATTAAAATTTTAAAATCTTTACCTAAATTGTAATTTTTTTATCTCTGACAGATATGGTAGTAAAACCAGGTTCATTCTCTATCTTACCATTGACGAATGTTAAAGGTAGGATTACAATTGCATCACTTTGCCAAAATATAAATGATGCTTGCTCCACTCGTTGGTTAATATAGTTGGTCAAAATTTTCTATTTTTTTTACATTAATGATCTAATTTCACCACATAATGTTGTTATTTTACCATAGTAAATAAGTCAATAACCATCACGTACTTGGTAGTTTGTTGTGTTTTAACAACTTAAAGTTATAACAAACTTACATCAATCGACGAATATAATTGGAAATTCAACTTGTACTAATGAAATAACTCGTTATAAATTATAAATTAAGATGGTTTATGGGTATTATCTTTCTTCTTATAAACTCTTGGCGTCTTGAAAATTAAAAGATACGTGAAGGTTGAGCATATATTTGGTCAGTATTATAATTTTGACCTAATCTGCTAAGCACAAATGCTAGCCACATGCTTTCAATCCTGTAACTACACCATAGCTCTCAACAGTCATTAAATTCAAATCTACACTACCGCCTTTCGGCAATCACTCAAGCCAAGGCTCATTCGTTGCACCAGACCCCTCCAAGCCTGTAAGTAACTCATTAGAGCCATATGTATCACATCAGATCCGTTCAAGGCTCCACTTTCTTGTATCATGGTATATCAGAGCTTAACCTGCCCACATTAGTACACGTTCTCTTGTACATGTCCACTTTCATGTATCTTCCTGCATCACGACAACAATGCATCGGAGATTACGGGGTGGCTTCTCTTGTACACCGCACTCCTATTCTTCTATTCTCGCTTGGGCATGCATCAACCAAAGCATGCAGCCGGGTTGCTTTACTTGTACAAAACAACTACATTTTTTACATAATAATTTATGCATTTCATATAGCCTGCAAATAGCCACAATTATCTTGCTCCAAATCAATGCAGCATAAATTTTTGCTTAATGTGTGACTCCACATCGTCCAAATATATTAGTCCCACATCGTCCAAATATATTAATTATTGTTGTATATAAGCTAAGGGGTGGAGAAGGTAGTTGTTCCAGTTGTGTCTAATTGAGTTGAGATGTTGCCTAACATGATCCATTGATGAATGACATGCAAATTGAGAAATAATTGAAACAATTTTAACCTACTACTTCAAAAACGATCCAACGGTTGCCACCTACCTCTCTCTGTAGAGATATAAAGGGTATTTTGGGTATTTCAAAAAGACAGGTTGAATTCTATTCATTGAATTCTCATTATTAATAGTAAAGATATGGATACTTTGGACCATGTGAAACTGATAAAAAATAAACTGTTGGAGAAAGCATCCCTCCTATATAGATTACAAGTTCAAATTGATTTTTACAAGTTACTTTTGATTTGCATCTTCTTCTTTTTTTTGTATAATATTTCAATAGTTATTACCATCAATTGTTCTGTATAATGGCATGGCTCTTGCTTTTATTTGAGAATTAAACTACCAATTTTTTCTTTTTTAGGAGTTTGAATAATTGAAGTATTTTTAATTGGATTTTGACAAAAAATTCCTTATGTTTTCCTTTATATGTATCAGATTGGTTAGTTTTTGGTTATACGTGTACACAGAATGCATTTTAGCTAGATAAAGCACCAAAGATATCTTGAATTTATATTTTGTGTCTATGATAGTAGCTTATATATAACATTAATGCAACGACCCAGATTTTCGAACATTTTATATTTAAATATCGGAATTATTTAAATTATTGAACCTTGAATTTAATGTGAATAAAAATGATTTCGAAACCTTATTTAAATTCTTTTTAAATGATAAATGGTTAATGTAAACATTAATTTATAATCTAAGGGATTAAGTTTGTTTTAATAGTAATTCTTTTTAATTAACGTATGAAATTATCATTTCGAGGCAATGTCTCAGATTTTGGTGAAACTAATAATATTGTATATGGAATAATGAATTATTGTATGTCGATGAGTTTTGTGACGATTGAACGTACTGTGTGGTCGTGCATGGTCAAAATATGTAGCGTAAAATTTGAGAGAATTAAATATAAATACATATTTTTATAAACATCTACACTTTGATATTTTCAGTACACCTTTTTATTATCTTCCTCTCTCTCTCTCTCTCTCTCTCTCTATTTTCTTGTATCTAAAAAAAAAGTGAGTAGTCGCCTTTTAGTTTGAGTTGTTCATGGAGCTTCTCTTAACGAAATTCGATGACTCTGGATCCATTAACTTCATTGAGAGTGGACTCATGATGGTTTGCTTTGATTTGCATGTGATCGAGCTTGGCTTCGCGTGATTCCAACAGCGGTGAACTAGGGTAGCCATTATTTGTGACTTAGATGGAGGTAAGAAAAGAAGTGGTTGTCGTGTAGTTTCTCTTGAGGAGCTGAACCTTTTGGCGTTTACGGAAAGTGGTCCGATCATCCAAGGGAGGTAGAGACATTTTACCGTACAAAGAGGAGATTTGGTCGCATTTTTATAGGGTGACCAAAGGTGAAATTGATGGTGCCTTTGAGCTCATAGTGGAGAGAGAAGATCGTCGGCAGTGGTTGGGAATGTTCTGGTGGACGAAGCAATTCGTGACTTTAGGATTACATGTGGGAGGAGCATTGGTCGCAATAGCAAGGTGTGGTGGAGTTAGTCTTGGATGGGTTCGGTACAAACTCATATGAAGAGAGATTCGTTGGCACGATCGGTTTGTTGTTTTGTCGAGCGAGGCATCGGGGATGTATTGAAAAGTAAAAGTGCACGATCGCGCACTGATATGGCATGTACAAGGGAGTTTAATTAGAGAACGAGGGAGATGATGAAGAAGTGGTTTAGAAAGGTAATTAAATTAGCAAGTTAATTAATTAATTTATTTAGTTTTTAAAATCTCAAATCTTATATAACGTGTAACTTTTGCGTACAAGGTCCAATCGAGGCACCATTTTTGTCGTTGTCATCGTAGTTGAATTATAACAACCCGCATATTTAATGATTATATATTTTAATGTTTTATTTAAATATAGCGACGTTAGTCGGATTTTTGGATCCGAAATGTTACTTTTTGCAAATGGCCGAATTAGGACTCGAAAACACCTCCATTGAGTCCAAAATGGCTTTTGCAATCTTTTTAAGTATAAACTTTGATATGTTTGGAGTAAGTTAAATTTTTCTACTTTTTCTAGTTGGGTTTTGGGGTTGGGTTCAGCCCACTAGCTAACTAAATATCCAAACTCAGTCCCTCTCTTCCCCATTCACTCATTTTCACCTCCAAACTTAAGCTAAAACTGAAAATGGGGGAAAGGAAGAGGAATTAGAAATTCCAAGCCCTAGTTTCTTCTTGCAACTTGAATTCTTGCTCCAAAATCAAAGAGAAGCTATTGGTAAGCCTCCTCTTCATCTTCTCCAAATCTTCTCCACTTCAATTTCAGAAGTTCCCTAAACCTAATTTGGGGAAATATGTGTTTTATTTTTAGATTGAAGCTTGTAGAGAGAAGTGAAGAGTAGTTAGTCTCCTTCTTGTGTTTATGCTTCTCATCTTTGTTTGTGTGTAAAAAAAGGTGAGTTTTGAACTCACATCTTTACCTCTTGATATCATGGGTGATGGGTATGAATTCCTATTACCAATTCATATGCATTTGATTGTTGATTGGATTGTTTTTATGAATATTCCAATTCTTGAGTTTCAAAGTCAAATTTTTATGAACATTCTCTTATGGATGTTTTGATCTTGTTTTGGTGATGAATCGAAGTACTTATAGGGCCGGGTAGCCACTAGACGTGAACCCTTAGCGTCCGTGCTCGTCCGATTGAAAGTGGGAAAGTTTGCTCATCTTTTGGATAGGCTGAAAACAGCCCAGGTTCCAGCTCCGGCCGACCTGCTACCCCGAGCACTTTTCTGCTTCTGGCCAGCCGACCGAGCCCTGTAGCCGGCCGACCGACTTGCTGCTATTTTGCCTATTTTTTGCCTTTTTGTGTGTTTTTCCAAATTTTATCGATTCAAGTTGGTTCTTAGTGGTTGTTATTGCATCTTTGGCTTTGATAACTTATTTTTGACTTCATCCACGGGGTTTTATAAAATAATCTTTTAAATTGTATTAAAAGCTTGCCTCTCCAATTCATAAATTCTATTTAAAACGCACACACACAATTTCGCACTTCGAGCGGAGTGGAAGGGAGATTAAATGGTTAGGTAAAACATGGACCATGAATCCATGCGTTTGTCTTTCCGATTAGTCCCCAACCAGTTCGATTGATTGTTTTGACCTTTTGGTCAGGTTTACCGATGAGATGAGGTGAACTTTGTACTGCTTTGAGTGTGAAATTAACTAACGGATAGTAAATTGTTTAGTGCGAACGCGTGGTTATGGGACTCACGTTACCACTTTTCGGATTCCTTTTTGAGAGTTATGACACATTCTGCCAGTTAGTGGTGTCCAGTACTGAGCCTTCGGACCTTCACCACTACGGTTTGTTGCCTTCGGGTGTGTTGCCTTCGGGTTTGCACCTTCAGGTTTGTTGCCTTCGGGTATGTGGCCTTCGGGTATGTTGCCTTCGGGTTTGTACCTTCGGGTTTTTGCCTTCTCGTTTGTTGCCCTGTTGTATCGCTTTCGGAGTTAGGTCTTTATAAGCCGCTCGAGTGATATTTGGGTTTGGAGTCTTCAGGCTCATGGATCCTTGTTTATACAGTACTGAGCACGTGCAAATTTTATGATGTTTCATTGATATGTATATTCCCTAGGTATCGCCCTTCGGTGTTGGTCTTTTTGAGCCGCACGATATGTAGCGATTACCTTGTGGAACTTGTGTTACCTTCATTGGTATTTGTTATTGCCTTTTTGGCTTGTTTTGGGATATTCATATCCTTTGTTTATTGTGTTGCCGATGATATGAGGCTTGTTATGATATGACTCATCTTTTGTTAGATGATTGTGTTATCTCTTTTAGAGATACTTGTTATACATTGTGACCTTGCCGGTAATTGTTGTTCAGTTTATCTAACTGATTTGTTTAGCTAGACTGACCCATGTATTTTATACTCAGGTCAGACCGAGATGTTTCAGGTTAGGTGCATTTGGACTTAGCCTATTTTGCTACCGCATGGACTATCCATCTTGTTCCTTTTGTTAAAGCTTTTTTTGTATAGTCCTTTTTATTGTAACTATGATATATGTATTCATCTAGAATCGTTTGTATATTATGGTTTGCTATACCACTTGACATGCATTATTTTGTATACTCTGTTATGTATCAATATATGTGTATATGATGATCTACTGTTCTGTGATGTATATTACATTTGAGTTGTTATATTTTGTTCTGATAGATCCTCCAACCACCTATGGTTTTGTTTTAAGTATTCATTGGGTATGTCGACCTGCTTGGTATGTCTATTGTCGATGTACTCAATAGATAGTTAGAGCAATGCTATAGATGGTCGCTCCTAACCAGCCTTATTCTCCATGTTAGTTGACGGCATTACCCTGTAGTGTCCTTGACTAGCGTGGGTATAGAGGTGGGGCGTCACAGCGTGGTATCAGAGCTGAGTTCAGAACAAAATATGATAAACACAGAATAGATGCACATATTCCAATACATCAAAGCGTATAAGTGATACAAATCTTTGAACCATCTTGTCTCTATTCCTTCTACCATCAAAGGTTAGATAGAATTTCGGAATACGTCCAGGAATGTATTTTATTCCGTAGTATTCCATCTTGAATTATCTACCTTGTGAATAATCTTGTTCATATCTTACTTTCAACGTATGGCTGGAAGAGGCAGGGGACGACGTTCGGATGCTGGGCAATCCAGTGGCTCACATCCGGGTGGCGTTTATATGTCTATCGATCAGTTTTTGGAGTTGTTTAGGAGCACTCAGCCTCCAGTTCCTCGTCGAGTATCTCCACCTCGCAAGTCTGGCTTTGCACGTCTATGCAGTGTTTTTTCTCATCTTGGAGGAAAGCCGTTTAAGGGCTCCAAGTCTGTTCTTGAAGTCCAAGCTTGGTTTCGCACGTGCGAGCGTATCTTCTCTCGCATGGATCTTTCTGATCATGATAGAGTTCTTGTAACTTCTAGACTATTACAACAGCGTGCTCTTGATTGGTATGAGCTTCTTGTAGCCAAAATTGATGAGTTTACTCTTTCTTGGACTTAGTTTCGGGGGCGATTTGAACTCAAGTTCGTTCCTGAATCTGAAAAAGTTTTATTGACCCGTCGCTTCCTCGAGTTGAAGCAAGGGAAGTCTCCTGTTTCTAAGTATGTTGCATCAGTCGAGGCTTTATCTAAGTATGGTCTTGAATTCATTAGCACTTCTTATAAGAAGAATATGAAGTTTGTCTCTGGTCTTAAGAAGTCTTTGTTGCTCCAGCTTAAGCTTTCTTTTGAGGAGTTGGTTGATTCGGCGCTTCATCTTGAAGCCGTCGAGAAGGATTGTGATAGTGGTGATGATGTTGAGGTTTCCAAGAACCCCAACAAGAAGCAGTTTCCATTCCAGAAGTCCAGGTCTTTTCCTTCTAAGAAGAAAAAGACTGGTGGTTCTAGTTCTCAGCCCCAGTCGTCCAGAACACCTTTCATTCGAAAGTGTTTCAATTGTGGTTCTCCTGATCATATGATTCGAGCTTGTTCCAAGCCTCTCTTCTGTCGCTACTGCAAGAAGGAAGGTCATCATGTTTCCACTTGCCCTACTGTTCCTGGTGGTGCCACGTCTAGCAAGCTTTATGCTGCTAAGGCTTCTGAAGGTCCTTCTCAACCCAAAGGTATATCTCCATCTATTTTGGAAGGTTCCATTTTATTTCATGACCATAATATACGAGTTCTTTTCGATACGAGTGCTTCGCATTCCTTCGTATCGAAGAAGCTCGTCGATGATTTATCTTTGGATGTTTCTTGTTTGGTTACTTCTTTAAGGATTGCGAATCCTATTGGGGGATCCACGACCCTTAGCATGCTTTGTGATGATGTTGAGATTGTTTTGTGTGGTTTTTCTTTTCATGCGAATCTGCACGTTATATCTTGTCTGGGATTTGATATGATTTTGGGAATGGACTGGCTAGTGAGATATGATGCCAGGATTATTTGTTCGGAGAGAATTTTGGATCTTCGACATCCGGATTCGCCTACTCAGCTATCTCTTGTTCTTCGGGATGTGGATAATTCCGGAATGGCTTTATGTTCTCTTAACTCGCGAGATGATGAGGATATATCTCGTATTCCTATTGCTTGTGAATTTTTTGATGTTTTTGAACCTGTTTCGGGTTTGCCACCCAAGCGGGCAATTTAGTTCCACGTTGATCTCATTCCAGGCGCGCAGCCAGTTAGTCGTTTTCCCATGAGGATGTCTACAAAGGAAAATGAGGAACTCAAGTAGCAGCTTTTAGAGCTTGAGTCCAAGCAGTTGATTCAGTCCAGTTTTTCTCCGTGGGGATCCACGGTCATCTTCGTGAAGAAATCCGATGGATCTCTTAGGATTTGCATTGACTATCGCAAGCTTAACGAGTTAACCATTAGGAATAGGTATCCATTGCCTAGGATCGATGATATGTTCGATCTATTGAGTGGTGCTAAGATCTTTTCTCAGCTTGACCTTGCCATGGGTTTTCATCAGTTACGAGTCGCGGAAGAAAGCATACCTCTTACAGCTTTCCGCACTCAATATGGTTCTTTTGAGTGGCTCGTTATGCCGTTTGGGTTGACGAACGCTCCTGCTTTCATTGTTGATCTCGTGAATCGAGTATTCCGGGAATATCTCGATAAGTTCGTCCTTGTGTTCATTGATGATATCCTTATTTATTCTAAGTCTGAAGCTGAGCATGCTAATCACTTGAAAATTGTCTTGAGTACTCTCCGTCATCATCAGCTTAGAGCCAAATTCTCCAAGTGCCATTTTTGGGAGAATAGTGTTAAGTTCTTAGGCCATGTTGTATCTTCCGATGGCATTTCTGTCGATCCCTCAAAGATCGAAGCCATCCAGAATTGGAAGAGGCCTGAGAATGTTCATGAGATTCGTAGTTTCCTTTGATTGGCGGGTTATTACTGTCGGTTCATTAAGGATTTTTCCCGTGTTGTGCTTCCTCTCACCAACCTTACTCGGAAAGGCATTCGTTTTATTTGGTCCGATAAGTGTGAAGCTTCCTTTCAGACATTGAAGGAACTTCTCACTAATGCTCCTATTTTGGTGGTTCCCGAGGGGAATCGGGATCTTGTTGTCTATACCGATGCTTGTGGTAGTGGTCTCGGTGCTGTTCTTATGCACAAGGATCAGGTAGTTGCTTTTGCTTCTAGGCAACTGCGTCCGAATGAAGTTCGCTATGCCACTCATGATCTTGAGTTAGCCGCCATTGTCTTCGCCTTGAAGATTTGGCGACACTATTTATTGGGCGAGCGCTTCATTCTCTATACCGATCATAAGTCCTTGAAGTATTTGTTCATTCAGAAGGAACTCAATATGAGACAACAACGTTGGCTCGAGTTTCTTGCCTCCTATGACTTTGATATCCAGTATACCCCTGGTAAGGGTAATCGTGTTGCTGATGCGCTTAGTCGCAAACATTCGGCTGTTATTTCTATGATGCTTGCCGAATCGGATATTCTTGAGACTCTATCTTTTTGTGAAATTCATGATCTAGGTTCATCTTCTAATTCTCCTATTCTATTATTTAGTTTGGGAGCTCGACCCATTTTATTGGATCGTATTGCCGATGCTCAGCAGCATGATCCTGATTTGTTGCATCTTATTCAGCTTTGTGAGTCTGGATCCTGTGATGAGGCATTGCGGGATTTCAGCATTGATTCTCATGGGTGGTTTCGCAAGAAGAACCGTCTTTTTGTGCCTTCTGATTTTGCACCTAGGCATGACATTCTTGATGATTGTCACCGTTCTAAGTATACCATTCATCCTGGTAGTAGTAAGATGTATGCCGATATGCGTCGTCTTTATTATTGGGAAGGCATGAAGCGCGATGTGGCGAGTTATGTGAGTAATTGCATAACTTGTCAGCGTATTAAGGCCGAACATCAGTGTCCTTTGGGTCTTCTTCAACCTCTAGAGATTCCATTGTGGAAATGGGATCAGATTTCTATGGATTTCATTGACGGCCTACCTCGTTCGAGATCAGGCCATTCTAGCATTTGGGTTATTGTTGATCGCCTCACTAAGTCTGCTCATTTTATCCCTATTAAGTCTAATAGGACTGCTTCGCATTTGGCTAAGTTGTATGTCAAGGAAATCGTGAGACTTCACGATGTTCCTAGTTCTATTGTGAGTGATCGTGATCCTTTATTCACGAGTCATTTTTGGAAGAGTCTTCAACAAGCTTTGGGAACAAAGCTTAATTTCAGCACAGCTTATCATCCGTAGTTTGGCGGACAGACTGAACGGCTGAATCATATCTTGGAAGATCTTCTCCGTGTTTGTATTTTTGATTTCGGTGGTAGTTGGGAGGATCACCTACCTCTTGTAGAGTTCTCCTACAATAGTAGTTTTCAGTCTAGTATCGGTATGGCTCCTTTCGAAGCTTTATATGGAAGGCCGTGTCGATCACATTCTTGTTGGTTGGAATCTGGGGAGAAGCTTATTCTTCGTCCAGATTTTGTTCGTGATTCTTCCGAGAAGATTGATCTTATTCGGTTGAGAATGAAAGAGGCACAGAGCCGCCAGAAATCCTACGCGGACAGCCGTAGGAAGTCTCTCGAGTTCTCGATTGGTGATCTTGTCTTTATTCTTGTTTCTCCTTTGAAGTGGGTTATGCGTTTCAGTATGACTGGAAAATTGGCTCCTCGTTTTATAGGACCATTTTCTATTACTGAACGTATTGGCCCTGTGGCTTATAGAGTTTCACTTCCAGCTCATTTATCTGACATTCATGACGTGTTTCACGTCTCTCAACTTCGGAAGTGTTTTCGGGAGTCGGATTCTGTTATCGATTCTCCTGATTTGCTTGAGCTTGAGGTCTCACCGGACTTATCTTTTGTACAGCAGCCTATTCGCGTACTTGACACGGAGGTGCGACACCTTCGAAACAAGGACGCGCCGCTCGTTAAAGTTCAATGGTCCGCTAACCCCAATGACTGTACTTGGGAAACCAGAGAGTATATCGAGCGATCTTATCCAGGTTTTCTATCTTTGCTTGGGAATGGTGAGAATATCTTTTCGTCTCAAGCTTATTTCCTTTTCTTTTGAATGTTGTATGTATGTAGTTGTTACAAGTATCTTCTCTAGGAATTGCGGGGACGCAATTTTGTAGGGAGGGGAGATCTGTAACAACCCACATATTTAACGATTATATATTTTAATGTTTTATTTAAATATAGCGTCGTTAGTCGGATTTTTGGA
The DNA here is from genome assembly GCA_030765085.1 of Allium cepa. NCBI lineage: Eukaryota > Viridiplantae > Streptophyta > Magnoliopsida > Asparagales > Amaryllidaceae > Allium > Allium cepa. The sequence goes on from CM060940.1 coordinate 862,108,641, forward strand.
TCCGAAATGTTACTTTTTGCAAATGGCCGAATTAGGACTCGAAATCACCTCCATCGAGTCCAAAATGACATTTGCGATCTTTTTGAGCATAAACTTTGATATGTTTGGAGTAAGTTGAATTTTGCTACTTTTTCTAGTTGGGTTTTGGGTTTGGGTTCAGCCCACTAGCTAACTAAATATCCAAACTCAGTCCCTCTCTTCCTCATTCACTCATTTTCACCTCCAAACTTAAGCTAAAAATGAAAATGGGGGAAAGGAAGAGGAATTAGAAATTCCGAGCCCTAGTTTCTTCTTGCAACTTGAATTCTTGCTCCAAAATCAAAGAGAAGCTATTGGTAAGCCTCCGCTTCATCTTCTCCAACTCTTCTCCTCTTCAATTTCAGAAGTTCCCTAAACCTAATTTGGGGAAATATGTGTTTTATTCTTAGATTGAAGCTTGTAGAGAGAAGTGAAGAGTAGTTAGTCTCCTTCTTGTGTTTGTGCTTCTCATCTTTGTTTGTGTGTAAAAAAAGGTGAGTTTAGAACTCACATCTTTATCTCTTGATATCATGGGTGATGGGTATGAATTCCTATTACCAATTCATATGCATTTGATTATTGATTGGACTGTTTTTATGAATATTCCAATTCTTGAGTTTCAAAGTCAAATTTTTATGAACATTCTCTTATGGATGTTTTGATCTTGTTTTGGTGATGAATCGAAGTACTTATAGGGCCGGGTAGCCTCTAGACGTGAACCCCTAGCGTCCGTGCTCGTTCGATTGAAAGTGGGAAAGTTTGCTCATCTTTTGGATAGGCTGAAAATAGCCCAGGTTCCAGCTCCGGCCGACCGAAAACCCTGTTCGGTCGACCGACCTGCTACCCCGAGCACTTTTCTGCTTCTGGCCAGCCGACCGAGCCCTGTAGCCGGCCGACCGACCTGCTGCTGTTTTGCCTATATTTTTTTTGCCTTTTTGTGTGTTTTCCAAAATTTATCAATTCAAGTTGGTTCTTAGTGGTTGTTATTGCATCTTTGGCTTTGATAACTTATTTTTGACTTCATCCACGGGGTTTTATAAAACAATCTTTTAAATTGTATTTAAAGCTTGCCTCTCCAATTCATAAATTCTATTTAAAACGCCCACACACAATTTCGCACTTCGAGCGGAGTGGAAGGGAGATTAAATGGTTAGGTAAAACATGGACCATGAATCCATGCGTTTGTCTTTCCGATTAGCCCCCGACCTGTTTGATTGATTATTTTGACCTTTTGGTCTGGTTTACCGATGAGATGAGGTGAACTTTGTACTGCTTTGAGTGTGAAATTAACTAACGGATAGTAAACCGTTTAGTGCGAACGAGTGGTTATGGGACTCACGTTACCACTTTTCGGATTCCTTTTTGAGAGTTATGACACATTCTGCCAGTTAGTGGTGTCCAGTACTGGGCCTTCGGACCTTCACCACTACGGTTTGTTGCCTTCGGGTGTGTTGCCTTGGGGTTTGCACCTTCAGGTTTTTTGCCTTCGGGTATGTTGCCTTCGGGTTTGTACCTTCGGGTTTGTGCCTTCGGGTTTGTTGCCCTATTGTATCGCTTTCGGAGTTAGGTCTTTATGAGCCGCTCGAGTGATATTTGGGTTTGGAGTCTTCGGGCTCATGGATCCTTGTTTATACAGTATTGAGCACGTGCAAATTTTATGATGTTTCATTGATATGTATATTCCCTAGGTATCACCCTTCGGTGTTGGTTTTTTTGAGCCGCACGATATGTAGCGATTACCTTGTGGAACTTGTGTTACCTTCATTGGTATTTGTTATTGCCTTTTTGGCTTGTTGTGATATTCATATCCTTTGTTTATTGTGTTGCCGATGATATGAGGCTTGTTATGATGTGACTCATCTTTTGTAAGATGATTGTGTTATCTCTTTTAGAGATATTTGTTATACATTGTGACCTTGTAGGTTATTGTTGTTCAGTTTATCTAACCGATTTGTTTAGCTAGACTGACCCGTGTATTTTATACTCGAGTCAGACCGAGATGTTTCAGGTTAGGTGCATTTGGACTTAGCCTATTTTGCTTCCGCATGGACTATCCAGCTTGTTACTTTTTGTTAAAGCTTTTTTTGTGTAGTCCTTTTTATTGTAACTCTGATATATGTATTCATCTGGAATTGTTTGTATATTGTGGTTTTCTATACCACTTGACATGTATTATTTTGTATACTCTGCTATGTATCAATATATGTGTATATGATGATCTACTGTTCTGTTATGTATATTACATTTGAGTTGTTATATTCTGTTCTGATAGATCCTCCAACCACCTATGGTTTTGTTTTAAGTATTCGTTGGGTATGTCGACCTGCTTGGTATGTTTATTGTCGATGTATTCAATAGATAGTTAGAGCAAGGCTATAGATGGTCGCTCCTAACCAGCCTTATTCTCCGTGTTAGTTGACGGCATTACCCTGTAGTGTCCTTGGCTAGCGTGGGTATAGAGGTGGGGCATCACATGAATTCTCTACATTGTGATTGATTTGGGGTTTGAATGAGTTTACTCACCAATTGATTGTATAATTATTGTGTGTATAATTGTTGTTGCATTAAAAGATAAACCATATGCCGAACAATGCAAGTTATTACTTTCGGATTCCGCCTTATTTTGTAAAACAAGTGACAACATTATTATGAGGTATAATCTCTTTTTCTATTATCTATAACATGTATCTGGGCCAAGACTACTTGTTTACATGTTTGATGTTGCTTTGTGAAAAGTGATATTACATTATAATTGTTTGAAGAGATATAGTCATATTAAACGTGCTTTGAAATCCCTAATATTTACATATGTTAAATTAGATAAATTGTGATATATTATATATATATATATATATATATATATATATATATACAGACACACACACATAAATATTTGATACACACTTTTGGGTATGTTTGACATAAAGGAATTGGTTTGGACATTTGTAAAGATTAGAATTGGTAGTTCTAAATGTTAGAAGCGAAAGAGTCTCGATGGATGGACTTTGAAATTGCTGTGATCTACAATTTTAAAGTTAACTTTAGAAGACATCCTAAGCTTCTTCGTATTTTTAATAAGTACGGTAAGCATACTTATTATCGGCAAAGTATTAAGGTTTAAATATATTATTGGGAATCATTTATGGGTTTTTGAAGAGTTGGTTTTAAATTATAGAACAAATTTTTATGGTTTTATGGTTTTTAAATTAACCTTTTAAAATATGCATATATATTGCAAAGGTATATTTTTAGTAAATAAATGGTTTTAGAAATTATTAAAGATTTTATTTAAGAAATAAAAGTTTTATATTATAATATCTTTTCAAATGATTTAGAGTATTTAATTAAATATCTTAGTTTTATGAATAAATTAGTATGTGTGTGTATCCTTTTAAAGGTACTTTAGTATATTCGGAAGCTCTAAAAAGGAATTTTAGTATTTGTGAAAGAATATAAAGGATTTTTTGAATTATAACACTTATGTTATAATGGATTGTTTTATAAATTGATTAAAAAGGTATATAACCTTGTTTAATAAGTGGAGAAGTGCTTAGAGCTTTAAATGGATGTTTCAAAGTAAATGGCAAATATAAATATGATTTTGGATTTATAGTAACAATGTTGCATAACATTTGTTTTAACTTATTAAATATACTTTTGGAAAGTGATTGGATCTTTAAAATGGAGTTTTAAAGATAACAGAATAGTAAATTGTTTTGGATTTTTCGTGAACAGTGTTTTAGTAATATTTGTTTTTAAACCCTTGGAGAATATATTAAAGTGGTAAAATGTTGTTAAATGATTTTTGGAAAATACTTGGATTTTTAATAATGGAATTTAAAGAGGATGACAAGTATGGATTGGTTTTGGGTTTGTTGTGGTAATGGGTTAATAACGTTTGCCTTTAACCCGTTTTGATTTTACTTATAAATGTAAATAGATCTTTGAAAAGAATGTTTTAAAGATAATCATAAGTGAGATGGTTTTGGGTGTAGCGACAATGTTTGAGTAACATTTGTCTTAAGCCCTTTGAAATTGATTTGTGAATAAACTTATGAGATAAGTATATGAATACTTTTGAGAGTATCGAAATGTGTTGAAATGAATAGTAATGTTTTAACTAAATAAAGAAGTTTAATTCATAAAAGGAGTCTCATTTTTAAATAATTCATTGAGTAAAATGAGTTTTACTAATAAAGAGGATTTCAACTAATAAAGGAAGATTAATTAACACAGGGATTAGAAGTCTTTTATATGACTTAATCGTGCTAGCGTGTTTCGATCGTACTTTGTGTGTTGCTTGTTTATGAACAGTATACGGGACTTAAATTTTCATATGCAATCATTCTCATTATTATTTGATTTGACCAAATACACTCTGTAAATATTCAATAGAATTAGGGGTACGTCTTAGGTGCAATTTTGTAATTTGTTACATATATCTAACTCATTGACCAATCTTATTTGAAATAAAGGTGTTTTCTTTTATGATATACTTGATATAATGTAGTTATATTAATTAATTAATTTAGTTAAAATTATATTTAATAGAAAATCCATAAATGGTATATTTTGTGATAGTAGTTATAAAGTGTTGTAACTGTGCAATAAAAACAAATATATCATTTTAAATGTACCAAGTCAAGATGCATCGAAACTGGATACTGATGCATCCGATGAGACTAGATTATGAAGTGCTCTTCAAATGTAGGGTGGAATATTACTCACGACTGTAGGGGGCACTTAAATGTTATATGCTAATAGTTATTGGATAATTATGGAATGACCCGTTCGATAGTTTTCTGTTGATTAACATAACTAAGGTCAAATAGAAAATATCGATGTGAATAATTTACACAGTTTTTTCGACTTGGGAATACAATATGAAATTTCTGCTTTGATTACATTCGAATTATGGCAAAGCGTCCATCGAGTGACTGTAGTTGGGTCGAGTGAAAGTGAAGCACTATTTAAGAGAAGATTCGTCACCTCTTGTATAGGGTTAGTATCACGGTCAACTCAAGTCAATCCAAATTCAAAATCTTTGGCCAGAGTAGTTTGGTTAATTATTAATATTATTATTGAACTAAGGACTTTGTGTTTAGATAATAGAGTTGAATGTGGACGATGTTGCGATTTTGACCATTACCCAATTCAATAAGTCCAAAGTGATATAGTTTTGATGAAGATAATTGGTATATATAATTATCATAACCGGGTAATGCTTATTAAATTAAAATGAGATTTTTCCAAAAATAATCAGGCGATAAATTTGGCTATATCATCACACCACCTGCTTAGTGAAGTGTGAACCTTAACGTTCGAATAGCTTGACGTTAATCGACGGCCGAATATACATCCAAGAGTCCTATAACTGAAACGATGAATTCTCTTTAGACCAAACGGTATAATTAGTTTATAATTATTATAAATTAATATTTATGAAATATTAATTATGAAATTTGAATGTTATTTGAGAAATAATTTTTTTGCATGTATTTGTAGAAGTTATGAATATATTGATCGATATGAGATATCGATAACAAAATAGGTTAAATATGTTTATACATATTTAATTTAGGTTAAATGGACTAACAACCTATGAGATTTGGAGAGGATAGGCACTAGTTTGAGAGAGGTTGGAGGCAGCTGCAACATAGGATTAGGGTTCAGAGATGTATGAGTAAGTCTAGTGAGAAATTACATTTTTTTGCTCTGTTGTCATACACATATAAATATTAATCTCAAAACCTTAATCTGAGGCAAATTTCATTTTCTGAGCCGTCACTTTCTTCTTCTTCCTCCTCATTTTTATGGTACCAACTATCCTCTAAAACAGTCCTAAAAAATTTGTTAAGTGTAATTCAAATTAAAAATATACTAATGTGTAGTAGAATGTCTACAATCCTGGATTAGCAACCTAACATACTGGGAATTGTTCTAAGAAGAGAAATATTAATCAACGTGGACTCAAAGGCTTCATTAAGAGGTGAACTTTCCTTTATTATTATTGTTTTGATATCAAATTTATCATACAAAAGTTGATTTACATTCAAACCATCTATTTGTATTCAGATCTGTTTATTGTTTAGATTAGATTAGATTTTTGTGGGTACATGCGTTTATGGAAATTGGATTGGTTGTGTGCTTGTTGTAATATTTTGTTTATTGATTTATTTTTGATTTAAATTTCTGAAGAAAAAGGATTTTTTGTTTAATTTTGATGTGTGTGTGTGTGGATTTAGACTAAATGTATAGATTTCTACAAATGGTCAATATGTGTAATTGTATACATGATTATACAGCGTATATATCCGATCTTAAAATTTTCTTATGATGATTTATACTTATTATGAATCATAAAATATAAAAATATTGTGTTAAATATGTATATACATATTTTATTATTATTTAACAATTTCTGTGTGTTGTTTGTTATGTATAAAATAATTAATGGTTCAAAATTTCATTTTTATATTTTTTTAATTTTCTAAACCATACAAGAAGATTTTTGTAAAATTTTTAGATTTTTAAAGCTTCATTTAGTATTTTTTTAAATTAATCTACTTTTGACCTGCAATAAATTATTTGACTAAAAATAAAATTTCAATTGAGAAAATTGTATAAATTTTTTCTATGCTTAAAAAATGTCTCAGATACCTTTAGAAATAGTTTTAGAATTTTTCAACCTGATTTCGTATTTTTAAGAATTAATTTGATTTCGGGCTATTATCAAGTATTTAACGATAAATACTTTTTTAATTAAGAAAATTCCATAAATTATTTTTCTCCAAAATGTGTTTCCATATTTTCTAAAATTATAAAACTTGTAATTTTTTGTATAATTATTTTACATCAATCTATTATGGTAGAAACTGTTTTATTCGATAATATACACACACACACATATAATGTATATATTCATTTACATATATTAATATCTTGTTTTTTCATATTGTACGAGCATATATTTGGATAAATTATAGTACATACAAAATGAGCTAATGTATCCTTGCAATGTGAATCCCAACATCTATATACGGGCACATTATACCCTTCATGGAGATAATGTTATATATATATATATATATATATTTATATATGTATGTATATGTATGTATGTATGTATGTATGTATTTGACACACACACACAGATATATATATATATATATATATATATATGTAAATTAAATCTAATTAATCAATTCAAATTAAATAGAGAAATGAAAGGTTTATCTCTCTATTTAATGCAATTATTGCTCTCAATTAATTACTTGTTTTAGTGAAAGAATTGAAAGGTTTCCTTCCCTATATATACATTAAATCTAATTAATGCTCTCAATTAATTACTTATTTTAGGAAAAGAAACGAAAGGTTTCTTTCCCTATATATATTAATATTAAGTCTTATTAATAAATGTTAGGTGTATTTGATATACTATACATTTAAAATGAAATTTATTTAAACTTCCATTTGACTAATTTAAATAAAATAGATGATTTTATTTAAAATAAATTTAGAAATATTCTAATTGAATTATGCTTCTTAGGCTCAGCTAAGATCCAATAAGGTAAAATATTTTGAAATACACCCATTTCTTTCGTTGCGAGCTGGCCCAAATACAACAATGATATTAGAGCCCAATAGACTATGCGGTCTTAATAAGTTATGTTAGGGCTAACTAATTAAGCTTGCCCACACTACAACAAAAAAAACCTTAACCACAATGCTGTTTTTACAATGGTCTTTAAATGCCAGTTGTAATAGAAAGTTCTTACAACTGTTTTGTCAGGCTTGTTATAATGAATACCACTTTTCAACAACACTTTTCTTTCGCACATTGTAATAAACACTTATTACAACGTTTTTAATTTTTCCATTGTAATATATGCCTATTACGACTGTTTTCTGTCCATTGTAACAGATACCAGTTTTCATCCCTATTTGCCCATTGTAATAGATGTCAATTTTACAACAGCCACAAACTGCCCATTGTAAAAACACCCATTATCAATTTTTGATAATTAATAATTATAATGCTTTCTTCAAAAATAATAATTACTATTAATTATTAATACTTAATAATTAATTATTAATAATATTAATATTAATCATTCATCAATTTTTTTAAGGTAATGTTCACAATATAAGAAGACTGAATTATGTTAATTTTATGGAATATATTCACTATTGCTTTAAATATTATAATAATTAACGATTTGTAAGTTCTAATTTAATAACCAATAATACTTACTTAATAATTATAAATGGTAATTTATAAATAATAATTATAAATGTCAACTTATATTGGACATTATTTATAATTTATAATAATGAACGATTATTAATAAATAATTTATAATTACTAATTATTATCTATAATTAGCAATTAATTTTTTATATTTAATAACTTACTATAGTTAAGTATTAATATTTAATAAATTACATTTAATATTTATTAATTACATTTAACAATTAATAAATATAATTAATAATTAGTATTAAATAATCAATAATTATTATTAAATATTACTATTAAATAATCACTTGTTCTTCGAGTGTTCTGATATAAATTATGTTTGGCAGCTTGTTAAGGCTAAGTTCTGCTGGGATGAAGCTTATAGTGATAACCGGGACGAGTTGAATAAATTACATGCTAGAACAGGGTTCAAAAGTACCGAAAAGAGATTACTGCTTGCTATTTTGAAAAGCTTTATAGCGGCGGCCTGGAAAGAACGAAACACCAGGGTTTTCGAGCCAAACAATGCTAAAACTGTTGCTACGTTTAAGAGTTGGGTGATGCACGAAATCAAGCTTGCACTGAGTACGCTCTCATTCTATATAGATCCAGGAATACTTCACTCCCTTTAAGGGTACTGTCTCTCTTGTTATTTTACTTTAGTTCCTTTCTGTTCTTCTTTTGTTCATGTTTTTTGTAGCGCTTTGTGCTCCTCTGTTTTCTTTGAGCTTGCTCTCTGTTGATTGTGTTGTAATTTTCTTGGTGCTGCAATAAAATGGTCGGGGTCCATCCAACCCCGTCGGCCTTGCCAAAAAAAAAATATATTTAGTAATCAAAGTTTTATTTTTAATATTTAATTACTTTATAGTTTTAATAATTATTATTCAGTAATTTACTATGGTTTAATAATTAATACTTAATAATCAATAATTATTGATTAGTTTTCTATTTAGTTATATATTCAGTAATTAATAATTAATGATTAATAATTGCTACTGCTAATTAATAACATATACATAATAACTAGCATTTAATTATTAATATTCTATTATAATTAAGAAGTAATAGGTAACATTTAATAATTAATAATTAAGAAATAAGATGTAATTTAATATTGAAAATTTACTAATGACTTTTAATAATTCATTATTAATTTTTTACTAATTAAAATTTTAATAACTAGATTTTTATAATTACTTTTTACAATTAATAATTAATATTTAATTTTTAATTACTATTAATATTTAATAATTTATTTTAATTACTATTAATTATGTCAGAAAATTAGAATATGTAATAGAAATTTAAAATTAAAATAATATAAATATTATGTTGCAAATTATTGCTTACATATGTATGTAGATGTCTTCATTTGTAGCTACCTTTTTTGAAATATACAAGTTTTTCTGTTGCAAATAGCAAATATTTTGGCTCCAATGCAAAAAATTTGTCCCCCTATTCCAAAATTTGGCTCCAAGTTCACATTTTTAGCTCTCACATTCATTTCCTTCCCATCATTCATGCTTCTCAAAAAGTCAAAATCTCCATTCCCCAATTCCCATTTCTCGTAACCCCCTTCTTAACATCTTTGCCTCGTTCCTCAAATAATTTGTAATCCTCATTTATCATTTTTCCCAATTCACCGTAAACATCGACCTCACCTTGTGATTTCACTACAGATCTAAGCTTCTTCAATTACTATGTTGTTTCCGCCAAAGAACCGTGCATGCCACCAAAGTCAAGAGATGTCGCCGCAGTCGTCTGATGGATGCACTTGAGATTTGACCGATGGAGTTGCAGATGGATATTTACGTCTAAGGGTTTAGTTGCTGTAGGCAGTGAAGGCTATCGCACTGCTTTTGTTTTGCGTTGACAAGAACAATGATTAATATATTAATTTTGTTTTTAAAAGAACTAAACGATAATCAATACGGCGAAAAAATGATCTTTATGATTAATAAAAGTGGGATGTGGAAATAGGTAGAATTCAGGATGAAGGCGTTCCATCCAAATATTAATAGCAATGGCAGTAAATGCCTCAATGTTTCCAAGGATCAATGGAGTCCCGCTCTAACCATTCCTAAGGTATGCTATTTATTTCTTCTATGACCTATATATTTGATCCATGCGTGCTACACTACACGGTTAAAGGTCTTATAACAATTGATAGTCGATATTAATTAGAACTAACAGTATCATTAGGCATGACTAAAACAAATCAATCAGTAGTGAGTCTTATGTTCCAAATCTAATTAGAATGCAATGTGATTTCAACAAACTGTCCAATTTTCAATTCACACGGGTTTTTTTTATCGATTTGTTCATTGGTCACAGATCCAAATCCAGATGATCCACTTGTGCCTGAAATTTCTCAATTGTGCAAGAATTATAAATACAAATACGAGTCCGCTGCTCAAAAGTGGAGTCAAAAGTACGCTATGGGCTGATCGATATGTTATGTGTAATGACCCGGAATTTTCGATCCCGAAGATTCCTGATAGTTAGGGAAAAAAAGAAAAGAGATAGAAGAAACTGAAACACCAACATCTCACATTCGCAGCGGATAAAATATAAAAACAAACAATAACAGTAATACAAAGGTCAGTTAATTTACATTAGTACATCAGAGTTACACATATACACAAGCACTGAACATGTACAATCATGTCCTAGATAACTACAATATAGCGGAATACACTCCATATGTTCCTGTCATCCAACTCGCCTCTTGAGCTTCAGATCGTCCTTATCTGAAAATCTTGAATACTCGGTCTGACCCGAGCATTACATCAAAGTAACACCTGGGTCAAGTTTGCATGAGTAAACCCATATAATATGAAATACCAAGCTATATAACCTAAATGAATTACCAGGTTAACTCGTACTTTTCTACGAGTTCTAATCTTACTTATGTCTATTAGTTATCTCACAAAAATATCCAGGAATCATTATCCAATTTAAATATCCATGATACTTATCTTATTTCATTCCAGCCTGTTTTATTTCATATATCCAATTTATGGAAATTTAGATTACTATGCGAAGTGGTTTCGGGTATTTTCTGATACCCGACTCCGGTCCCTTCGGATCCAATGTCATCTCAAATCTTAGCTGTTAAGTTTTAAAATCACATAATTCATATTGAGGATATCATACCATTCATCAATTTATCTCGGAAGGATAACCCACACCATCATAGTTCAACCCATTCATATCACAACACATGTCAATCGCTCATTAGAGACATCAACAAATCCAAGACATCCAATATCATACAACAATATATATGTAAGATTCATTAGATATATAATTTCTAATTAATTTAATTTACATCTGATTAAATTAATTACCAACTTTAATCACCTGGATTACCTTAATTCTGCTTACTTAACATTAATTTGTCATAACCCAATTAATGATCCATCTTAATTAATCCTCCGTGATTAATTGTCTTTTAATTAATCACTTAAATTAATTAGCCTTAACCATTATCTTTAATTAATTAGTGACATTCATTAATGATCCTCTAAACACTTCCAGTAATTAATGATTCTATTTAGTAATCTTTAATTAATTACATCCATTAATTAACCTCATTCGGTAATTAATCATCCCTAAATTTCTTACATCAATTAATAAATCATTAATTACTAAAGATCTTAATTGATTTAAAAGATAAACCATTTATCTTTATAAATTACTTTAATTATCCTATAAATCCTTACTAAATAAATTTTGAAAATAATTTATCACCATTCTATTAACTAGACCATTAAAGTTAAATTTAGGATTTAAAATCAACTTGTCTCCTAATCATTTGTTAATTACAATATTAAGTTTCATTTAAAATAAACTTTCAAAAAAGTTGTATATATTATAGAACACTTTTAACTTAATAAATTTTAACATAATTTATCTTAACCTTTTATTTATATCAAACTAAATCATTATTTAGTATTTCAAAAGAAAAGGTTTGAGAGATTGGTTTCAAAATTTGTCTAAATTTAAATTTTAAACCTGCACTTTAATTTAGCTCAAAACCGGATATCATCACCAAAAACCTGAGCCACATTACATTATTCTCAAGCAATTACCCGAGTCTCAAACAATCCCAACTACTTCGAGTCACCCTCAAACTTTCACGAGATCGTCCCGAGGCAACAGCTTCTCCCCAAAACATTTATCTTCGCCTGATATATTGTGCATCCGTGCACGTAAACCGCTGATCCACTCCTCTACGATCTCCACCATGACCTCAGACAAGCCATCTACAACCACCTCATCACGATCGACCACCCAGAAATGTGAACTTCCTCGTGAAATCAAATCGCATGGATACAAACCCATCAGCCTGAAAACCCATCGTCAAACTCCTCAACTTTCTCCATCTTCTATCACCGGAGACCACGACCATTTGCCTGGATCACCGCCTGCTTTCCACGTTCCTATGCCCGCAACTCCTATTCAAATCGACTCAACACCGATGTCACATTTGCCCAGAAATCCATTTCGATCAAAACTTCACCTTAAACCCTAGATCGACGTTTTGCCGTCACCACGGTAGCTTAAAAATTCCATGACCATTTTTAATGACTCCGCCTACCTCCAGGCTATCTTCCTACCTGAACACGAGATCCCAAGGTCTTCCGATCAATAGAAATTACTACAAACCCAAAACACGTTCATTATGTCATTTCTCTTGAATTAAAACCAAAAAATCTTGATTATAATTTTAAAAATCCTAGTTTTTGATGGAAAAACAGATTGTACACTTGAATCAACCAATTATTGTAATCGAGATTTTTGATAGGTTTTAAAATCTACCGTTCTTCTTACTTTTTTGTTAAAACTAGTTTCAGATTGGTCGTGAAAATATTTTTAAAATTTATACACTGTTATAATTAACAAATTTTGTATATACCTCATGTTCTAAGGAAGATCAGAGAAGGAAAACTAAATCTTTTTCAGATTTTAAACCACGAACAACAAGAACAAAACAAAAATCTTACAAACAGGCATGCACACCCAGTAAAATTCACATATATACTGATATGATCACATAAAGTAATCATGTAATCACTAATTACTAATTTACTTCAAGATCATTGCGTGCAACAAGACTGAAAATTGATTAAAGGCTTGTTTACTCACAAGTATAGGATGTTTGAACATAGAGCTTTGAACTGAAACTGGAGTTGATCTGATATAGGTTGCCTAGCTTTCCTTTGATCTAAGTTGTACTTGTGTTTGAAAAGCTTGCTTTTAGATTTAAATCTAAGTTGCATTTGAATTTTGAAGAGCTTCAGATTTTGGAATTATGGAGAGGGAATTGTTACTGGTTTAAGTATTTTGTTACAGACTATTTTTTTTTCCTTTTACCGGATTGTTACAGATCTTTGTTTGAAAGAAGATAGGAAAAAGATATGAAGAGAAAAGATATAAGTTTATATAGGTTTAATTAGGATTTGTTAAAATAAAATAAAAATAAAAATAAAGTAATGTCACTCGTAAAATCCCATGCTACATGGTTTACATTTGTTAAGTCTCTTAATAAAACACTTACACTTGTTAATTGATATATTAAATATCTAATACTTGTAATTTTGCATAAGAAAAAGTTTATATATAAATATTTATTATTTTCTTTTGTTTATGTATTATCTATATGTATTATGTTTTTATGCAAGTATTTAACTTACATTTGTTATATGCACGTGTTAGTATATTCTTTATAAGTATTTATAAAATATTTCCAATTTAGTTTTATATTTGTAAATGTCTAAAGTGTATAAATATTTAAACTTCTTCTTCTTTATTTATCTTTTATAAAATCCTTTAAAGAGAATGTTATAAAACAAATCATATATATTATTTTAAACTCAATTTATTTTTAAAATATTTATAATTTGAATTTCAAATTCAAATTATCTTTTAAAAACTACTTATATATGTTCAAATTAATACCAATTTTATTTATCTAGGAAAAAGTGTAAATCTTATATTGTTATAAATGATTATTACATTGTTTAATTACCTAGAAATTTTCGGGATATCACATTCCTCCCCTCTTTGAATCTTTTCGTCATCGAAAAGGAACGAAACCAGAATTTATTAAAATGCTTACAATCAGATAAATTTTCTTTGATCATTTCTAAAACACTTTTAAATTCTATATAATATTATCAAAATAGTTTTTATAAAAATACTTTAATAACCCGATGACTTAACAAGTCCATCATTTTCTCACAGAAATTCGGTCATACGTTGATCAGGCGAAGGACTGAAAATCTATAATTACTTGGTAAACCCATTTCAACACCCAGTGAAAATACTTGAAAAAATAATTTTATTGAAAATATAAAAAACATTTTTTAAATCGAGGAAACATCTTTGGTGAGAATGCTATGGAAATCATCACTCCCATCCACGATCGCAGTTATCCCGATGGTTACATTGCCATCTTGGCAAAATCCATAGATAAACTGTAGGCCTCCGCGCCCCCCTCGATTGCACCATGGAACCAGCTATGGATCGCAGTTACATCCTGCGTTACGTTGCCATCACAACAAAAGTCCATGTAACTGTAGGCATCAGTGCCCTCAAATTTCGCTGCCAAATAAATGACACTTCTCCACCCCCACATAGGTCGCAGACTACATCAGTCAAGTCCCAGTGTAGCCTTAGGCTCTCATGACCTCTCGACTTTTGCTGTGTTTTCATAGGTCGCAGTCTACCAATGTAAAATCAAACATAGACTGTTGGCTCTTAGCAGCACACACGACTTTCGCTATATTACCATAGGTCACAGTCTACCAATGTAAAATCAAACATAGACTGTTGGCTCTCAACAGCACACACGACTTTCACTATGGTCTGCAGTAAATCGCAGTGACATCGAGCTACACTGTCGTCATAGCATAACCCAATGTCTCTATAGGCATCAGCGCCCTCGACTTTTGCTACCCACTATACAAAATCCTCAGGAACTAGTTTGTCCGGACTCCTCACAGGATCAACTTTGGAACGCTCTTAGGGTTCAAGGCAGTACCAACCTATGGTACTCCTGAGAAGTTCATTTCAAGGGAGCTCCATTTTCTCCAGAGCCATTTTCAAAACACTTTATACTATACACATATAGTATATTCCAAATCATACACCTAGTATGAATCCCATATAAATCTCCTTTCTCAAAATCAATTATCCCAAAATCGATAATTCTTAAACTAGGCTTTTCAAATTCCAATATTGATTTTTTCCAAAAATCAAAACCTTTCCAAAATCCATAGGTTCCAAAAACCTTTCCCAAAATCATCCTCATGAAATCCTTTATATATATATATATATATATAATCCTGAAAAAAAAATCTTTGGATCATTTCAAACTTGTATAAATTCCCTTTTTATACTTCAAATACTTTCAAAAACCCTTTTTATTCTGGCTATAGATTCAACAAGGGGAGTTTTATCATATATATAAGAAAGATACATAACTCTGTTTATTCCAAATCAAATACTCAAATTTGATTACTCTACAAAGTCACTTACCAAATTACTTACTTCCATAAAGTAAATTTCTATCATAGAAATATCCAATTTCCACTTTACTTCATCATATATTTCACAAAATATACTTTTCATTTCAAAACCATTTTACAGTTCTTATCCACAAATTTCAATATCAATTTTATTCAAACCCGTACGATGTACACATATTATCTGTACGCTATATCAATCTGATCGCTCACTCGATCACACAATTTCACTTCCGAACTAGTATCGTCCACCCGACTTTCTAGTGCGGATTCAGATCTGGTTTCTTGATCAAAAACCGTCATTCTCCTTGCATAGCCATAACTATGATTGAGAATATCCAGAGCCAATCAACAATCCATATCCAGGTTCGTGGTCGAAAATCGAGTGAAAAATCCCAACTCGGATCGATATATTATCTCGAAATTCTGTGCTTGAATCCAGATCAAATCACTATGCGAATAGAATAATATCCGTACATCCTACGTATTTAACTTTATTGAGTATTAGCTAAATTAATTCTCTTTCCTATTCACATTCCCTTAGGTTCTTATTTATTTATTAACCATTGCCTCAATCCCCATTTGGATCATCACTTTAATTCTTATCTCAATAGGTATTTAATCGTAAACAGTTTGTACTCTGACCATCTTAAATTTTGAAAATAGCTTGAAGAATTTAAAAATAGATAAGTAGTTGAAAAATAATTATTAGTTTTTAAAATAGATGTAAAATAGTTAAGTAATTGTAAAATAGTTGGAAAATAGTCAAATAGTGATAGAAATTTTAAATAATTGCAAAATATTTGTAAAATAGTAATTAGTTAAAAAACAGTAATTAGTTTATAAAACAGTTGAAAAATTGTTAAATAATTCCAAAAATAATTGTAAAATAAGTATAAAATAATTTGGCTTTAAAAAGAAAGGTTGTAGATAGTAAATAGCTAGGAAAAATAGATTTAAAAACACTTTACATTAAATTAATTTATTTGAAAATAGTTTAGAGCCAAACTGTTCAATTCCCAATGTCCATCCCCATCAATTCAATTTAAATTTCCACTTCCATTTAAATTGACTCAATTCCAATTTAAATAACTTCAATTTCCAAATTTATTTAACCCCAATTCAAGTTGAATTAATCCTCAATTTCTTTTCGAAATTCCAATCAAATTCCATTTGAATTCACTTATTGAACTTTAATCATAATTTCAATTAATTCAAATAAATTTCAAATTGAACCAATTTCAATTCATAGCAATTCCAGTTTGAATTAATCCCAATTCCTATTTGAATTTGTACTCATTCAACCTCATTTTCAATTCAAATTAAGTTAACTTCCATTCTCATCAATTCAATTTAAATCTCAACTTTAAACCATCTCGAATTATAACTTCGAGTTAAGTTTTAAATGTTGATTTACTCCCTTAAATCAAATTAACTTTTATTTTTAAATCAACAATCTAAATCTTAAAATTATTTAATTATGAGTCCAAATTTCAAAATTCTATTTTAAATTATCTTTACTTAACTTATTTCAAAGTTCAAATAAGAGTTCAAAACAATTTTATTTTTAAAATTCAATTTATTACCTAATTTATCTTTCAACTTTGAACTCGATTCTTAAACAACTTTAGTTTGCAAGTTCATTATTTTATCCTTTGAATCTTAAGTCCAAAGTGATTCCCTTTTTCATAAGTTCAAATTTTAATTCTATTTTATATCAATAATGGATGTATATTTCCTTAATCCATTTCCAATTCTAGATCTTAAACCCATTTTGAGATCACACATACTCCCAATTCAGATCAACCATTTAACTTCCCAAGTTAAATTTCAATTTCACCTTGAAATTTCCAATTCAGATTGTTTGTTAACTTATTTAACTTTCCCAAAGTTAAATTCAGTTTATTTAATCCAGTCAACTTTACCCAATTTGAATTTCCATTTCAAACTTTAAACTTCTTATAAGTAATCTCCCCACTTATAAGTTCAAAAACTTATCACTTTGGGTTTTCACATCAAAGTCCAAATAAAATTCAAAATTCAACCTTAGAGTTTATTTCAAATCACCTTTGATATTATGTATATCCCTCATTTATACATATTTATTTCCTTTACACACCAAGTTATCCTTAAATTTTTAAACCACCTTTGGTTTTTAATTCAAAACAAATTTCTTTAAATTATCAAACAACTCTTCTTTGAAACAAGACCCTTGATTGAAATAACATTATTTATTATTTCTTTATCACTTTGAAACAATTTTCAAATTTTGGACCCAGATTTAAAATTTCACAATTTAGATCATCTTTAATTCCAATTTATAAGTCATACTTGCTTAAATGTTTTACTTCCCTAAAACATTTATTTTTTCTTACTTATTAATACACATTTTATTATTAAATACAACACTCATTTATGATAATAACCAAAATTATCATATCTAGAAACCCATTCATTACTATCTTATTCTGAAACTCTTCTCCAAATTTAAGATCTAAATTTCAGTTTGAATCCATTTCAAACTTATCTTTATTTAATTTAAATTTGGTTGTATTACTATTGCCACTTATATTTAATTCAAATGATTTAACAACCAATTACCTTAATATTTATTTAGAAAGAAATATTGCTTTATATATATAATATAAGCTTTTATCAAAAATCATTCATTAAAACCATTTTTAAAACCTTTATATAAGAAAATAAAAAAGTACGCTCTCATATATATATATACACACACACACACACACACACACAGATATATACACACACACACACACACACACATATATATACACACACTTAACTCATTTTAGGGTTCCACTTACCCTACCCTCAACGAGTAATCCCACCGGAGCCAATATTCTCGCTTAACCTTCAGCTCTGATACCAAATGTAATGACCTGGAATTTTCGATCCCGAAGATTCTAGATAGTTAGGGAAAAAAAGAAAGAGATAGAAGAAAAAGAAGAAACAGAAACACCAACATCTCACATTCGTAGTGGATAAAATATAATAATAAATAATAACAGTTATACAAAGGAAAACTATATCAGTTAATTTACATTAATACATCAGAGTTACACATATACACAAACACTGAACAGGTACAATCATGTCCCAGATAACTACAATATAGTGGAATACACTCCATACGTTCCTGCCATCCAACTCGCCTCTTGAGCTTCAGATCGTTCTTACCTGAAAATCGGTAATACTCGGTCTGACCCGAGCATTACATCAAAGTAACACCCGGATCAGGCTGGAAACCAGCGTGAGTAAACCCATATAATATGAAATACCAAGCTATATAACCTAAATGAATTACCAGGGTTACTCATACTTTTCTGCGAGTTCTAATCTTACTTATGTCTATCAGTTATCTCACAACAATATCCAAGAATCATTATCTAATTTAAATATCCATGATACTTAACTTATTTCATTCCAGCCTGATTTATTTCATATATACAATTTAAGGAAATTTACATTACTATTCGAAGTGGTTTCGGGTATTTTTATGATACCCAACCCCGGTCTCTTCGAATCCAATATCATCTCAAATCCTAGCTGTTAAGTTTTAAATTCGCACAATTCATATTTAGGATATCATACCATTCATCAATTTATCTCAGAAGGATAGCCCACATTATCATAGTTCAACCCATTCATATCACAGCGCATCTCAATCGCTCGTTAGAGACATCAATAAATCCAAGACATCCAATATCATACAACCATCCATATGTAAGGTTCGCTAGATATATAATTTTTAATTAATTTAATTTATCTCCAATTAGATTAATTACCAACTTTAATCACCTAGATTATCTTAATCCTGCTTACTTAACATTAATTAGTCACAACCCAATTAATGATCCATCTTAATTAATCCTCCTTGATTAATTATCTTTTAATTGCATTTATTAATTGTCTTTTATTAATCACTTATAATTAGCCTTAACCATTATCTTTAATTAATTAGTAACATTCATTAATGATCCTCTAAACACTTCCAGTAATGAATGATTCTATTTAGTAATCTTTAATTAATTACATCCATTAATTAACCTCATTCAGTAATTAATCATCCCTAACTTTCTTACATCAATTAATAAATCATTAATTACTAAAGATCTTAATTTATTTAAAAGATAAACCATTTACCTTTACAAATTACTTTAATTATCCTGTAAATCCTTACTAAATAAATTTTGAAAATAATTTATCGCCATTACATTATCTAGACCTTTAAAGTTAAATTTAGGATTTAAAATCAACTTGTCTTCTAATCATTTGTTAATTACAATATCAAATTTCATTTAAAATAAACTTTCAAAAAAAGTTGTATATATTATAAAACACTTTTAATTTAATAAATTTTAACATAATTTCTCATAACCCTTTATTTATATTAAACTAAATCATCATTTAGTATTTCAAAAGAAAAGGTTTGAGAGATTGGTTTTAAAATTTTGTCTAAATTTAAATTTTAAACTGCACCAAAAAAAGTTGTGTATATTATAAAATAATTTTAACTTAATGAATTATAACATAATTTATCTTAACCCTTTATTTATACTAAACTAAATCATCATTTAGTATTTCAATATAAAAGGTTTGAGAGATTGGTTTTAAAAATTTGTCTAATTTTAAATTTTAAACCTGCACTTTAATTTAGTTCAAAACTGGATATCATCAACACAAACCCGAGCCACATTACATTATTCTTGAGCTATTACCCGAGTCTTGAACAATCCCAACTACTTCGAGTCACCCTCAAACTTTCACGAGATCGTCCCGAGGGAACTGCTTCTCCACCAAACATTCATCTTCGCTTGATATATTGTGCTTCCATGCACGTACCCCGCCGATCCACTCCTCTACGATTGCCACCGTGAGCTCAGACAAGTCATCTACAATCACCCCATCACGATCGACCACCCAGAAATCTGAACTTCCCTGTGAAATCAAATCGCATGGATAGGAACCCATCAGCCTAAAAACCCACTCTCAAACTCCTCAACTTTCTCCATCTCCATTCACCGAAGACCATGGCCATTTTCCTGGACCACCGCCTGCTTTCCACGTCCCCATCCCCGCAACTCCATTTTCAACTCGACTCAACGCCGATGTCACATTTGCCCAGAAACCCATTTCGATCAAAACTTCACCTTAAACCCTAGATCAATGTTTTTCCCTCGCCACGGTAGCTTAAAAATTCCATGACCATTTTTAACGACTCCGCCTACCTCCAGGTTATCTTCCTCCCTGAACACGAGATCCCAAGGTCTTCCGATCAACAGAAATTACTCCAAACCCAAAACCTGTTCATTATGTCATTTATCTTGAATTAAAACCTTAGAAATCTTGATTATAATTTTAAAAATCCTAGTTTTTAATGGCAAAACCGATTATACACTTGAATCAACCAATCATTATAATCGAGATTTATAATAGGTTTTAAAATCTACTGTTCTTCTTACTTCTTTGTTAAAACTAGTTTCAGATTGATCTTGAAAATATTTTTAAAATTTATACACTGTCATAATTAACAAATTTTGTAGATACATCATGTTCTAAGGAAGATCAGAGAAGGAAAACTAAATCTTTTTCAGATTTTAATCCCTGAACAATAAGAACAGAACAAAAATCTTACAAACAGGCATGCATACCCAATCAATTCACATATATACTCATATGATCACATAAAGCAATCATGTAATCACAAATTACTAATTTACTTCAAGATCACTGCATGCAACAAGACTGAAAACAGATTAAAGGCTTGTTTACTCACAAGTATAGGATGTTTGAACGGAGAGCTTTGAACTGAAACTGGAGTTGATCTGAGATAGGTTTCCTAGATTGCCTTTGATCTAAGTTGTACTTGAGTTTGAAAAGCTTGCTTTTAGATTTAAAGCTGAGTTGCATTTGAATTTGAAGAGCTTCATATTTTGGAATTGTAGAGAGGAAATTGTTACTGGTTTGAGTATTTTGTTACAGACTATATTTTTCTTTTACTGGATTGTTACAGATCTTTGTTTAAAAGAAGATAGAAAAAATATATGAAGAGAAAAGAAACAAGTTTATATAGGTTTAATTAGGATTTAAAAATAAAAATAAAGTAATGACACTTGTAAAATCCCATGCTACATGGTTTACATTTGTAAGTCTCTTAATAAAACACTTGCACTTGTTAATTGATACATTAAATATCTAATACTTGTAATTTTGCATAAGAAAAAGTTTATATATAAATATTTATTATTTTCTTTTGTTTATGTATTATCTATATGTATTATGTTTTTATGCAAGTATTTAACTTACATTTGTTATATGCATGTGTTAGTATATTCTTTATAAGTATCTATAAAATATTTCCAATTTAGTTTTATATTTGTAAATGTCTAAAGTGTATAAATATTTAAACTTCTGGTTCTTTATTTATCTTTTATAAAATCCTTTAAAGAGAATGTTATAAAACAAATCATATATATTATTTTAAACTCAATTTACTTCTAAAATGTTTATAATTTGAATTTCAAATTCAAATTCTCTTTTAAAGACTACTTATATATATGTTCAAATTAATACCAATTTTATTTATCTAAAGAAAAGAGTAAATCTTATATTGTTATAAATGATTATTACATTGTTTAATTACCTAGAAATTTCCGGGATATCACATTATGTTACTTACTCCATTATAAATGTCTCTCTCTTGAGAAATTTGTTGTCACTTTTGCTGCTCCTATATTTATTTATCCTAACAATGAAGTAATTTGTGTTCTTTAACAATTCTGAATTTGCTCTGGTATATTTTTCCTGCTACATTGTCTTATGACTGAGAGTTTGCTTTATTTGACAATTTGTATTATTTCTATTTACCTAGTAGTATACTACGTATAACCATGCGATTGTTTTTAGTGCTCTTAGAGTATTACCATTCTGAGTATGTTAGTATCTAATCCACCACAATACAAGATAGGTTGCCACTTTCCAACAACCCCAAAAGCATCTTTGAAGGCTGCTCTAATTGCCTCCAAAGATGTTTTATATTTTATGTAGCCAACCTCTTAAAGATAGGTTGGCGTTTGATATTACTTAATGTGCACATATAAGTATGTTTCTTTTTGCCAGTTAATAGAGATGGTGAAGTCATTGGTTATGGAACTGAGAGAAGATAGAAAGGTGAATCCATGACCCATGCTAATGAAGTTCAGTTAGAAGAAAGTGGCATGTCACAGATATAGGTAAAACCACTCTACTTGGATTTGTTTTAAACAATGCTTCTTCTACTTCATTTAGTTACGCTTAAGAAAACTATTCTAGGAATAACGAAGTTGGAATTGATGGGAACCACTACAAAGATACTCCCATAAACTGAAAGCGAACAAGAGCATCAACCAAAAGGTTCCACCTCTTTGATTTTATTTTATTCCATTGGCATAATTGGATGTAAGTAATTACATTCTTATGATATTGTAAGTAAATTGTACAACAAAATGGACATGATGTGGCTTAACCTTGATATTATTAGTGACCTATATTATAAGCGTGCATTTGATGTAAGTTCTCAAGAGTTCTATAATATATGTTGCAATGATAGTGATAAGAAAATCCGAGACATAACTATAATCAACAAACAACTTACAATGCTTATAGCAGTAGGATGCATTGGTTGGAATTCTAGCTTTAAAACATGAACTGCTAGATATGGTGTGGTGCCTCAACCTTCAGAACATGAACGACATCAGGGCAGTACAAAATAGTAGGCGATGTGGCAAAAAAGGCAGAAGTGAATTAGCTTGCAATGTGTACTACAGTAGGATAGGGTTGGGTAGAGATGTGATCCATCTAGCTTCAGAATAGGTACTGCTCGTCATGTATGGCTACAGCCGAAATGGAAACCAAGCATGGTGAAACTTCATGTACGAGACTATGAACTTGATCAGTTTGATGTCGTAAACAATGCTTTTGTTTAAGTTATCATCAGCATGGTAAGATGTAGTTCCAGTTATATCATTTGTACATGTATTTTTTCTTACGAGGTATAATTTTTTTTGTTCACATTGCATGTTGTAACGATCCGATTTTTCGACGCCCGAAAAATCAACATCAATATATCCACTGTATCAAATGCCGAACAATCAAATGTCGTGAAACCGAACCATTAGGGTTAAAGAAGAAAGAGGTAGAAGAAGAAATAGAAACAATATCAGAATCTCGCAATCGCAGCATAACAATATATAATAGATAAATGACTAATCTTTAAACAAAAGAACTATATTTGTTTATACATTACATCATTAGAGTACAACAAAATCTATAACATGCAATTGGATAATTATATTAACTTGTCCTCGCAAAACTGACTACATAGCTTACAACACAGCGGAATATACATCAATATGTGTGATACATCTCGCCATCCAGCTCGTCTCCTGAGTTCTATAGCCGTCAATCCAGAATCTGTACTCTATAATACTCGGTCTGACCCGAGTATTATAGCGAATTAACACCCGAGTCAGTATGGAGTACCAGAGTGAGAAAACATACACTCAATTGAATTATTAAAGTTTTAATTTTTTTTTAAATCAAAGGTATCTCGTAAGACCATGCCACAAATAAACATGTCGGGTTTTTTCCTTATGATAACCAAAACATTTTTTATCAAATTCGTCTGATATTATAATAGTGTCTATAGAAAGTAAAATAAAATCTAGTCGAAATGCTTGCATCTCACGTTTCATCATAGTTGGACACAATCAAAACCGTACAGGCGCTTATTAGAGAATGGTTCTCATACAATGACACGGTTATTGGGGTACCGCCCGTCATAGTACATGGTCTAGATCACCGTACCGATGATCCACCATTGATCCCTGCTACACAAAACCATAGCCACCCCTTACAGGATAGTCCGAATAAGATCACCCCACAGTTGGGATCAGCAACCGCCCACACAGCCGAATAAAAAGGGACCTCTAGACAGGCATGACCTTACCCTAATTGATTGCAAGCCACTTAGCCTTGCTTCATCTCCCCTATTTTAGCCATTCCCGGTTGATGAAGCTCGAGGTTAAGCATTACCTTTTAGCACACATTCACTTAGAATGCTCATCGTCCTCCTGACGATGTTCTAATAGCATTCATCCATACAAGTCCGTTTCGGCTCCGAACAGAACCGAAGGCACTATTCCTACTACATCCATTTTGAAATCACCCTCAGGATTAGTAGCGATTAGCCCTTGCACTTCACTGCTCCATCTTCGACTCCA
This sequence comes from Allium cepa, assembly GCA_030765085.1. Lineage (NCBI taxonomy): Eukaryota > Viridiplantae > Streptophyta > Magnoliopsida > Asparagales > Amaryllidaceae > Allium > Allium cepa. The sequence goes on from CM060940.1 coordinate 862,133,714, forward strand.
AGCTCTTGTCTTCCTCACGAAAACGTTCAAACCGAATCGAAGTGGTTTTCGAGAAATTAATCCCGATCCCGGTCTCTTCGAAACGATCAGCGCATTGGCCAAAATTGATAGTTAGTTATTTAACTATCATATAACATCCATAAACAACCATTAGACGTTAATGATTTTCCAAATTATTTATTTTCCATTGAAAATTACCGAGTCTAAATACTTAAGATTTTAAAATAATTTAAAAGACTTTATTATAAAAATATACTTTAAAACATTTAAATTAAAATCACTTAAACACTTAATTCAAAAATATATACTTTAAAAATATTTAAAATAAAAACTACTTAAAACACTTTATTTATAATACCAGTTATGAAATTTTATACTAATTTCTCATGTAAAACTTAAGCCAAACTAATTTTAAAATAAAATTTTTAGATAGAGTATAATTATTAAATAACCATCTTTATATCAAATACTAGTTAAATCTTTAAAATAATCACTTCCATAATTAATTTAATAAATATTTACCTTAAAAATTTAAAACAATTTAAGAAAATGATTTCTTCCAAAAAATATTCTTTTCTAAAAAAACCATCATTAAAACTTTTAATTTATGCTTAAAAGCTACTTTGAAAACGTACTTGGCTTTCCATGGAAAATACACTATCCATTCGAAAATAGTCCATTCAATCAGTTAATAAATCCTTCTCGATTTATCCCAATTTACACCCTAAATCCGTAAATTTCTTTCCATACTTTTAAAAATAATAAACCACCATCTGTTTTTAAAACAAATTTCCCATTCCTATATAAATTCCCATCGTGAATTTATACTTCCAAGTATCTACTGATACCTTATTTCACTTTATAAGCCCAGTTTATAATTTCATAGTCTCGTTCTCTTTTCTTAAATCATAGTTTCAAATACTAAATCAATTTTCAAACCGATTTTCAAAATTTACTCTCTTTTGAGAAAAATTCCAAATTTATTTCAAAACCCATTTATTCTATATTCACTCCTTTATTTAGATTTAAATTCATATTTAAAAGATTAATTTCATACTAGATTTTAAAAATAAATTCTTTATTCCTTTAAATAATATCACTTAAGTTTAAAATTTTATTTGTTCCTAAAAAATTTCCTTTCCCATACTTAGAATTTATTTATTAGAATTTAAAAATCAACCTGTATCCTTTTCCAATTCATTTATCCAACCCTTTATAATTATTTACTTAAGAATTCTCCGTTTTATTTCCCTTCAAAAATCAAATCTATATATTTTTGATAACTCAATACACCCAAATATATTCAATCAAACCATAGCATCCAATATTTTCAATTACTAATATAATTTATCACAGATTATCAAATAAACCATATCATAAAATATTAAAACAATCTAAATAATTTTGAGGAATTCAGTTGGATCCCTCTAACCTGCTTCCCTGCATCCACAGCTTTAGCACAATATGAAAATACCAATCCCACTTCGAGGTGGAATATCACGGTATATGGGGTCATCCGCTGTTATGCAGGGCGCATAGGGTCTCATCCGCTATATAAGGTGGGAAATCAATCACTCCAATATGTGTATATATATATATATAATACATATAATATATCACATCCAGTCAATTCAATCAATCAACCAATAATTTAAATTTAACAATTAAAATTTAAATTTATATGGAATTCCAAATGAGTGAGATTAACTCAAATTTGATTATTGGTTGCAATCCCATCCAAACCAGCTTTGTCTCTCCATGATTTACACCTTGTATAGACATCATATGGTTTATTAATACCTAAATTGATCGAACAATTATTTATTATTTATTTATTTAATTTTAAACTAATAATTTGTTTTAAATCAGTAATCTTCCCTTAAAAAATCTTTTAGTCACTAAAATAAATTAAATAAGTTAATTGAATAAAATTTTCACCAAATCCATTATTAAAATAAACTTAGCAAATTAAAATTTGTATATGTGCATTTATCTTTCCCTTGAAGCTACATACATATATATATATATATATATATATATATATATATATTTATAAAAATAAATAATAGATTTCAAAGAATCTAGCTTCACATAAATTACCATATTTTTTCTTCCAAAATCTTGTCTATGTGTATTTACTGTTTTAAATCAAAATATGCATGTGAATATATATATATATATATATATATATATATATATATATATAGAGTTATTATATACCTTACTGTAAATATCTTATATATATTTTTATTTTACTTTTTTGTCTAAATATAATCTGCACATATATATACTTCATTGTGTATATATCCCTTTCTCTTTTTTTCTTATTATTATATTTATATATAGATATAAAATTTCAAACTCGTAAAAAACAAATAACCTCACTGTCACATCTGCACAACCTTCAACGCCTCGTGTTGACCACGACTCCTCGCGAGCCTCCCATGTCGTGCCTTCCTCTATGCATCAGTCATCGAATTCGACTTCGATCCCCAAGAACCCTAGGCCGACCACCTACATCACTCGAAAGAATCGCATCCAAAACCTCCGATTGAACGCGAAGCCTAATTCTTGACTCCAGCCTCCACTCACTCATGCGCGACTTCGATGTTGCAACGCCGGTTGCTACATCTCCCAGCTCGAGTTCGAGCGTTCCTCCCTCTGACAACTCGAACGCGGCTAGGCATCGCGATAGATATCGAGACGGCGACAGATCGACCATGGTTGAATCGAACGCTTGAACGAATTTATCTCGACATTTTTTTATATAGGGACGAAATCTCGATTTGATTTGAACAAAGAAGGAGGAAATGAGATTTTATTAGAAAGAAATTTATTCAGCTATTTCTTTTCTTTGTTTATTTGAATGTGCTTGCATTTTGTTTAAAGACACGTGTTTCACTACGAAGGACACGTTTTTAAAATTTCACTACGTGTCTGTTTGCTGCAGTATTCTAATTATATTATTTATATTCAAATTTAAATCGTCTCGATTATCGCAACTCACAATCTCGAGTCCTATTTCGATCGCATGGAGAAGATAGCTTTTTGGACTCAGTTATTATATTAAATTTTCCATACAGATTTAAGCGCCTTTATCTACCGTACAATCACACGATAACTCTGAAAGCTACGAAAATTGAAATTCGATAATAATGCATTATTACAGATCCAATGGAACAGGTTTCGTCGAAATCCGAGACTGTGCCTCAGAAGGCTATTTCTAAATAACGATTTAAATAATATTTTTTTCAAATTGAACAAAACGGTTTTAAATTCAACTTTTAAAAGTTCTATTATCTCCAGTATTATCAATATAAATTTTATAAACCTTCAAATTATTTTTAACAGACTCGAAACTCCAAAATTCATATTTTACTTGATTTTCAATTGTTTAATTCATAAGTTTATTTATTAATCAAATAGTGACATTTGAAATTCAAGTTGAAAATTAACTTTTGAATATTTAAAATCAATTAAATATTCCAATTCCAAATATCTAGAAATTTCGGGTCATCACTTGTATTATTATTTATAGGACATTATGAATTCCTTAGAAATGCGGGAATTGGCTGCAATGCAAATGCCATTGCAAGAACTGGTGGAATGATACCATTCGCTAAAATGAATCAAGTTTTCGGGACCTTTAAGAGTAAGCAAAATGAACACTACAGATATTTTGTGCAAGAGAAGAATATTAAAATACATATGAACTCATTCATTCATTGCATACAAAGTGGGGATAAGTTTGTAGTAAAAGTGAGAGCTTGAAGTATCACAGAAACATGCATATTTCTTGAATATTCTTGCATAGTATTCCCAACAACGAGGTGATAAGTACTTAAATAATTTTATCTTATCTACAGTTAAATAATTATTTATTTATTTCCAAGTAAGTGAGATTCTTATAAATATAAGCAAATATAATGTTGCCCATACTGGAAGCAAAGCAACAACAGTTTTGTTGGATAAAAACTATCAATAGATGCATCTTCCATCGGAGGTCAAAGCAAAGTTTATGCAACATTACTCAACTTAGAATGATAGCTGATATTCTTATTTATCATAGAGTATGTTCTTCATTACATCTTGGTCTTGTAAATGTGTGACAATATTTATAAGAAGAATTGAATGTGCGACTTTATAAATGATGTAAATGTATAATTCATTTCAGCTTTTTAGCAATTGTGAGTATGATCTACATACTTGCTGCATCAATGGTCTAATTTTTTTTTAAATTTCGCACCTTTTTTAACAACGGGCAATAACAATTGTAATAGAAATCTATTACGAAGCCTGTTGTGGCAAGGGCATTTTGCAATGGTCCATGCTTGTTGTAAAAGACTCTATTGCAACGGCTCTACATCATTGTAAAAATGTTTACTACAACGGTTTTAAACCGTTGTAAAATCTTTTGGATCTATTACAACATCGCATAATAAGATGGACTTATGGTCCGTTGCGAAACCCATATTACAACAGGTATTACCCGTTGTAAAAAAGGTATTTTGTTGTAGTGCCACTTTGTACGGTGTCTAAAAAGGTAATGTCTAGGATTGAAATTTGGGTAATCAAGTACCCTGTCCTACTTGGTTACCAACTTGTCCTGAAAGGTGAAGTGAGCCTGAAGGTGGCCCCTGATAGAAAATGCCTAATTTGAATTGGGCATTAGGCTAATTTTCAAAATAGTTTGAAAATAAAGACAAGATTTTAAATTTAAATTTAAATTTAAAAAAAATGTTTATTATAAAAGTTTATAATATAACATAAATTTTTAAAATGTTTGAAACTACTTAAATATTAATTTCAAAATTTAAAATTTATTTATAAGATTAGTAAAATGAATTAATACTTTTATACATGTATTATATTTATTGATATATCTTATGCTATTTTAAAGTGTTTAAGATACCATAAGTATATATGTAAGATAAATTTTGAAATTGAAATAATTTAATTAAAATTACTTAATTAAATTAATTAATTAAAGGTTAATTAATTAAATAATATATATAAGATATATGTGTTATACTATAAGGGTTATAACATATACTATGAAGGTTATAGTAGATATGTCCAATATAAAAGTTTAGAATACTAATATAAAATTAATTAAAATACTTAAATAATATTTAGTTAACATAATATTATACATACGACTATTATAATAAGTGATATGAAATATAAAAGTTATATAATAATAATATTTATATGATATGAATATATAAACTAAAGGTGGAACATTAGAGAAACCCAAATAGACTTAAAGGATAAATATATATATGTAAATGTATGTATATTATTATTTTTGATATGTCTGACACTTGAATCATAAGGAAATTTTAAAAGAAATACATTACTCCATACGTCGATATCACTTAATATAATACGTCGAATATTATGAATCTTCAATATAATGTTGTCCTCTACCATATATATATATATATATATATATATATATATATATATATATATATTGCATACTCCTTAGCTGTTGAGCAAACTCAAGCTAGGGATATTTTGTGGAGTATTATTAATATACGAAGTATGATAACTATATGTATTTGTTAAGCAAACTCATGGTACATACACTATACTTCAGGCATCGCGATGTGGTAGGTATGAGTGAATAATCTCTTTCGATTTGTTGAGGAAACTCAAGGTCGAAATGAGGTTAGGACACTGAAACATGGTATAGGAGTTGTTGTGATACAACCGTTAAGGAGTTATCTATCGTTTGCTGGACTATGATTTGTTGAGCAAACTCAAGGTCAGAATACAAAGACTGACAAGTCCTAACACCCGCTAACGAAGTCAAAAGACTTCTATGTTTCATCTTAGGGTTTGAAGAGACATAAAAGACTAGTGGGAGCCTTATTAGGAAAATAAAATGGTAACATTTAACCTTTCTAATATTGTAAAAACATATTCTAAATAATGTTATAATTATCTACAATGATAAATTTGTGCATTTAATATGATTGATAAAATGTTTATCAATTAATATATACAAATGAAATGAATTAAAAATTGACAAACAGAAATATAACATATACTCGATATTAAATGTCTATTATATGGTATTTTTTTCTATTCCAATGCAAATGCCTAATTTTACAATTACATAATATATTCGTAATATGGTTACTTATGTGTTTATTTTGTCAAGACCCTTTATTGCATTCCATGAGTTTCAAACTCTAAAAGCAATACAAGACTACGGATATTTGATCCATATAATATCACATATAAGTGTTATATGGGGAACTATCATAATTCATAATGTACGATACTTCAATGAAATTAGTTCACTCAAAATAAGCCAATAAACAGTACTATGAGATCAAGTATTAAATGTGATTGGTTACATAAAATATCATATTGCGTTAAATGTAACATAAGGCCAAAACTATAGTATAAATCCAAGAACTTGATCCCTGAAATGTCGGTGTGCGTAAAGTGCACCACATCTGATTTCCTTAAATTTTAAGGATAATCAAGTGCACTTTTGTAAAGAGTTCATTAAAATATCGTAGCAAAGGTTTTCTTTTAAATGGTTTGACCATTTAGAAAGAATAATACATGTACAAGAGTAGACGTGACTTAAAGTATAATTGGGATGAAGAGAGTGAATGGACGCTTCTGCCTCATAAAGAAACATCGAAAATGAGAATTATAGTAATATAATATGATACTTAACATTGGAATAAGAAATATGATTTCTATTCTGAAATGTAATTTTGTATTAAAAATCATTTTTTTTAGATTTATTTCTTTGAGTTCAGGATAAATGTTCAGAGAATTCTCTACTATAACTTAGTTATAGTTTATGAAATAAATAACTATATTAAGTGAATGATGGATCTTCGAATTTAGATAACTATTATAGTAATGATGGAAATAGTGGGAGCATACCATATAGCATTTATTGATTGCATCAAATTACGAAAATTGTTTTCGTAAAACATACAGAACATTATTTATGAAATAATGACTATTTATTTTAGTGTCGGCTGAAAAATAAACATTGTTATCTTTCATTGTAAATATTTTGAATATTCGTTATGAAGTAAAAATGTAATATCGTATTTGTTTTTACAAAAAAGGTGATGCATTGAAAATACAGAAGTATCTAAAATTATTTACAATTATTTTGGAATTATAGACTAATTTATAGTTTTAAGAAATATTTTTATTATATAATTATGAATCATATGATATTGGTTAATTATATCTCAAAACAATTAAGGGATATGCTCACATTCATTAGGATAATCATAAGAGTTGATGAACTTTCGAATTTATACATATAGATATATGCAATCGTAAGCCTAATAATGCCAAAACAGTTCCATGTACTTCATCATATTCACCGATAAGTTATCAATGACCTGAACATGTGTATTTGATACACATGTATTGTGTGTATGGTAAACTCATAGAGTATAAAACAAAAGTAAATAAAATACATGCGATAGAAATAATTTGATTTGATCAAATGAGTGAGTTTATTAAAAATAGTCCCAAACATACTTAAAAATGAATAAAGATTCAATCTCAAAAAGTCACCCTTCATGTGATACAAAATGTTGCATCGATAAGGAGTAAATGAACTTTGTTGGACAAATGATTAATTGTGAGTGAAGCTGAGTTTGTTTCTTTCTATAAGCATATACTTAAGAGTAGTACACAACATTAATATTACTTCTTATAAATAATAGTTTACAAAATCACACAAGGTAAGGGTTTATAAGAAACTCCAACGTATACTAGGCCAAGGAGTTGGCAGATTGTGCGAGTCAAAAGATCGCACGTAATAATTGTTCATGAAGGATCTTGTATGAATCTGCCTAAGGATTTTGGAAAAGACTGTCATTGGATGACATATTTAAGTTTTGAACATAAGTTTTGTACATTAAAACCAAATCAGTTTTGTAAATAAAGAAATTTATAAAATGTTTGTGAATACCTATTCTATCGCACTAAGAAACAATTATTATTTCAAGAAATACCAACTTCGTTGTAAAGAAATTTCTTTGAGGAATTATTGATAGTAAAATGGAATTGGATACGATCCATAAATAGAACTGATTAAATGAGATGAAATTAAATTAACTAACCTAAATAAACACAATGCATTAGAGTGTCTAATAAGTATTCTCATACAATGAAGAGAAATCATGAGTTTTTTGTCAATGTCGAAAGTATATATTCCTCGGTTGTTTAATTAAACCATTATGAATGTGACTCTATGACTTGGTATGACGCGCAAATCTGAAAGTATTCCAAGTACACTATCAAAATATGATCTTGGTAGTCTTAACCGAAGAGATGCGATCCATCGATTGCGTTTCTGTCTTTACGAGCAAGACTAATGTAGTGGGAATTAGATGAGCAATATTGATGAGAATAATATCACAATGTTCAATTGTTGAAATCAGCATAATAAATTCGGTATTCAACATGCTCAAGTTAATTATGATTTAATCACAAAATTACCACTTATTATTATGTAAGTTACATATGTATTGAAACAAAAAATTCTAAATAATGATTTAGAGTAAACTGTTTACACATAATAACCAAAAACGTCTTGAAGTCAGTGGGAGCGATATTGAGTTAGTGAGTCTTTGGATATGATCCTAGAAATGATAGAAAGTATCAGTTTATAAGCAACAAAAGTTAAAAAATATTTTAATAGAAATACCAAATAGTTTGATTATCAATCAAAATGTAGAGGAAGCATGTGTTCATAAGAAAGAACGTTAAAAGGTACATTAACATTTCTAAACTATAAGTAAATAACACGTTATTGATTTTAATGATGTACTTGTGTTAAAATCAACCATAGTTGTTTTAATACTCAATTTTGGATTGTAAATGATGTATTTTATTGTGAGTATAAAAGATACAGGGAATGTCCTAAATCGATATGCAAAACACTTTATTAAATTGTTTAATATAGAACATGCGAGATTAGTTCCTTATGCATCAATAATATGAACTATAATACATGTTATGTTGTCTATGATGCCGTGATTTATTCATGTATTTGATACATGAAGCAAATATCAAATCCAAATTGATACCACTAAATGGTTGTTTGAAATGTTCTCATGTATTTATGAAATACTAGAAAATTGTTTGTGGAAAAAAAAACTCCTTATAAAGGAGTGTTCAGACTCAAACTTCATAAGTGATATTGAGTATAATATGTCAATAATAAATTTAAGTTAAGAATCTTTAAGTTTGAGTTGTTCCAAATGAAGGACCGTGGCTGATTCAGCGAAAAAATCTAAGTACATCACCTTGAATAGCGCCGCAATAAAATAAATGTACATAAAAATATAGGATCACAAATTTATAGCTGAGCCGATTCAAAATGTTGAGAATCTCATAAAATTGTTACATGATAACAATTTCATGATATAGTTTGAAACGGAACTTCGAGCTCACTAAAAGCCGAGAGACATACTCCTAATTGTTCCACATGGTAAAATATTTTATCACCGTCGAAGAGAGTTGATTGACACAGTACATAATTAAAACATAACAGCGTACCCGTTCACAAAGGGACTAACCTAATTTGTTTTGATAAATTGATTGGAAAAGTTGGATTAAAATTCCATAATTGGCCCCAAGTGCAACAGGATATTTTCCCTAGGGGAAATTATATAATTTGTTACATATATATAACTCATTGACCAATCTTGTTTGAAATAAATGTGTTTTCTCTCAATTACATACTTGATATAATGTGGTTATATTAATTAATTAATTTAACTAAAAGTATATTTAATAGAAAATCAATAAATGATACATTTTCTGATAGTAGTTATAAAGTGTTGTAACCGTGAGTAATTTATCATAATGAAAAAAAATCCACCATCTTAAATATTCCAAGCCAAGACGCAGCGAGACTAGATATCGATGTATCCATTGAAACTAGAGTACGTAACGCTCTTCAAATATTGGGTTGTGTATTACTCATGACTGTAGGGGCACATAGAGATTATGTGCTAATAGTTCTTGGATAATTATGAAATGACTCTTTCGACGGTTTTCTATTCGTTAATATAACTAAAGTCTAACAGAAAATATCAATGTGAATAATTTACATAGTTCTTTCGACTTGAGAATACTGCGAATCTTCAATATGAAAGCTCCGCTTTGATTATAGTCAATCATGGTAAATCGTCCATCGAGTGAATATAGTTGGGTCGAGTGGAAGTATTGGAAGTGAAGCACTATTCAAGAGAGGATTCATTCCTTAGTTATATGGGGTTAGTGTCATGGTCAACTCAAGTCAGCTATGTCAAAATCTCTGGCCAGAATAGTTCGGTTAATGATACTTGTCATTGTTGAACGAAGGTCTTTGTAACAACCCATAATTTTGTAAATATTTTTAATTAAATTTTCATTTGAAACTTTGATTTTGAACCATTTAAAGGTGAATTTTTAGAATTTTTCCAATGTAAGTTTGGATTTTGTTTGTAATTTTATTTCCAAATACAATAGAATAAACATTTGCTGAAAATTTTATATATTGGTCAACTTTGGTCAAAATTTGAATTTCAGTTTAAATTTTTAAATTTCAGTTTTGAAATTTTAATCTTTTTATTTGAAGCTGGATATGATTCTGATATCCATTCTTTTTTTCGTTTCGTTAAATTTCGATTTATACTTTTTAAGATAAAATATAGTGTTTTACTTGCAATGATTTTCCATGTTTTATTTTCTATTTTTCCTATGTTTTTTCTCTAATTTTATTTTCTATTTTTATTTGTATAAACTTTGAATATATTTATTTGATTTTGATTGGATTTATTTTCAATAATAGCTTTGGAAATTCAAAAGACTTTGGTTACTTTTTCCTTAACTTTTGCCTTTTCATTTGCCTAGCTCTTCACTTTCTTTAGCTGTCCACTTTATCATCTTTAGCCATTCAATTTTCCACAACCCTAGCTGCCATATCATTTGCAAATCACGTAAAAAGTTTCTCACTTCTTAATTATCATTTGCCTGAGGAAAAAAAATTGCAAGATCCATGGCTTCCTCTTCTTCTTTTTCTATTTTCTTTTTCCTTTTCTTATTTTTCTTCCATGCTAGCTCGACCTTCAACCCCAGCCGACCTCTCCTCCACTACCTCCTCCACATCACCACCACGTGACCACGACCTCCACCCTTCATTAACATCCAAAACCCTAGCCATGAGCATTTGATTCGAATCCACCACCAAAGCATGTGGAAAAAACCTAGCCGAACTCCTATTTCACCACCTCCTTCTATTTGATTGCCTCGGCCACAAACCACAACACCACCTCCTCCTTGCTTTGCCTTGACCATACCACTCCTTGTTGTCCCACTTAGACCAATCCAAGCCATAGGGCCGAGCACATGAAGCATAGGGCCAATCCTATGTTGCTTGTTACCTTCCAAACCACTTGCTTTTTAGCCTTCCATGCTTTGCAACTCCACCATCTCATCACCTTCTAGACATAGTTGTACCTATTGACCATTGGTCGAGCGTAGCATACCAAAAACAAGTCATGGTCGAGCCCACATGAAGATGGTCAAGCTATTTTGGGTGTAGCCGAGCCCACTTGATGGGTGAAGCAATTTATGTCCATTTTATTCATATTCTTTCATTGTTAAATATATAGTTCTTGTGTTGAATCCATACTTATATTTGTTTGCTTTATTTTTTTTTGTAAAAGATATGGATCTTGGCTCTCTTTTCACTCAAGTTTGCATCGTGCTTTGTCGTGCCTTTTTGTGCTTTGCGGAGTTTAGATTTGTGTTTGAATTTGATCTCTAGCTTTTAAAAGGTGAGTTTATCACTCTAGACATACGTGCTTATATAATTGTGAAATGATGACAAGTAAATTGTATAATTAATATGCTAAGTTCATACCTGCTTGTGATATGTTTATATGATGTTAAATGCTGTTTATATACCTGTTACATCATCGGATATGATATTATATGTTATACGTTATTTTATTTCTTGTTTATCACACTGCAAGTTCTCTATCACTATGAGTTGAAATGATACATATTCGAATGGACTTTAGAATAAGAAAAAATCGTTATGAGCTGAAAAGATAGGCTTGAAAGATTTTTATTTTATTTGACTTAATTGGGATTGTGGGTTTGAAATGATAGAACCCGAATTTTTCTTTTTAAATTACAGATTGAAATAATACATATCCATATCACTTGACCTAGGTTAGAAAATATTATACAGGTCTATTGGTTAATATTTTTAAAATAATATTTTCCTAAAAATTTACTAAGTATTTTGGATTTTCAAAATATATGAAATTTTAACTTAAAATTTTGATTGAATGGTTTAAAATATAAAGAGATACCAGCTTTCAACAAGTTAAAATTCATAAGTTGATAATTTGTTTAAATTGTAATTTAAAAATCTTTATTTGGTTTTAAATAGGAATTTAAAGATCTTCATTGTGATAAATGAATTAATAATTAAAGTTGATTAATATGGAATTTTAAAAATCTAACCTAGTAAGTGTTATGAATTTTACTTTATGAAATGGACACGTTTTGTATAATAAATAATGTATTTTGAACCGAGAAAATGAAGTACAGTTTTAGATTGGGCATTTTGTAATAAAATTTATTTAACTTGAAATCATAGTTCGTTTATGTCTAAATGAATAGATTTATAAAGAGAATTGGATTGTTATATAAACTATGATAAAATATTTTATTTATGGTTATGTTTGAAAAATAAATGATCATAATTTAAATGGAAAAATGTAACTTAAAGATGACTTAACTTGATAAGTGAAAATGTAGTTTTCAAATGAAAGTTAAGAAAATTTAGTGATAGGAATATTTTGTTTATGAGATGGATATTTTAAAATAAAGTGTAACGCTATTTGTTAAAAATAAAAGTTAAGTAGAAAATGGGTAATTTTGATTTATAAATGAATTATGGTAAATGTGGATATTTTAGTTATGAATTTTATTTTATTTAATCATAAGATAAATGGTATCCAAATGAATATTTTCCGAAGCCTGAAATATGATTTTTATAAGTTAAAATGGATAAAAATTGAAATTTTAATGTAGCTGAAATGTTAGTATAAAATCTGAAATTTTATTGGTAGCACTTCAGAAATGCTGTGGTTTTAGGATAACATTTGCTAAGTTCTATCAATTCTGAAACTTAATAGGTTTTGAAATAACTAAATACTTATTACAACACTTTAGAAGTGTTGTTGTTTCTGAATTTGAACTATTTCTGAAAATAACTAAATAACTACTGCCGCACTTTATAAATGCTGTTGTTTCTGAACTGAACTGTTTTTAATAACTAAACACCTATTACAACACTTTATAAATGCTGCCGATTCTGAAATTTAATTGTTTTGAAATAATATCTAAATACCTACCATAGCACTTTATAAGTGCTGCTGTTTTTGAGTTTGACAATGTTTTTGAAAATACTACTATATCTGCCGTAATATTTAATAAGTGTTGTTGTAGCCGAATTTACAATGTTTTGGAAATTTTGTAATTAAATGAATGAACATAGAAGTGCTTCAACTTTGAAATGAATATTATTTGACCTTGAATTTAAATGGTTTAAATGATGATTATTTTAAAGGTGTTATGATTCTCTAACTATTATGAATTACAAAGGAATAACATCTCCAAAGTGTTGTGATTTTAAGTAGTATGAATTCCAAATGATAACATTTCTAAATTATTATGATTTCAAAGTATTATGGCTTCAAAGTGTTGGTTTCAGGGTTGTTATAACTTTGAAAGTACTTTGGTTTTGGAAAAAAAATTATTTGAAATTGTATTTCAGTAGGAATTGTCTTTAATTATATCAATTTGAAACTTATTGAAATTGGAGATTTAAGAATATGACTTTATAAAGTGGTTTAGGTTAGGATGATTTAAGGGAATATTTCAAGTTAATAAATTGAAGGAAATATTCAATGATTTGGAAATTTGGGTTTTATTTAAATGTTATATTGATTTGGGTTTGAAATGAAATAATATAGTATTTGGTTTTGAAATGGATATTATTTTGGAAAGTAGTGGTATTTGATTTTAAAAGATTTTGGAATAGAAATGTTTTGAAATAAATATTCGTGGGTTATAATAACGTTTGGTTGTTAAAGAGACCGAGATCGGATATGGACATACTCTATGTCAATACCAAAAACCACTTTAACAACCGTGTACGTGGTGGAGATTCCAGAATGAAGTAGGATGGTGGCGACGTTCTATTGAGGTATATATGTAGACCCGACTCCCTTGAGTTGGCATAAGGTGGCTAAAACAGGAGCGATTTCGGGCCAGTGAGGTGGCTCCTCTTATCGGACATACTTCTTCGATACCATTCTATTACTTTGTGATTGATTGGGGCCCTTTGATTTAGGGGGTGTGGCTCGAGGTGGGCGATAGCTTCGCGCTATGCGTCACCACCAGTCTGGAAGGCAATTGGTATATCTACCATGGCATTGTCTAGTTGTGCCGTGTCACCTACCCTATCGCGCCTTGTATGAGTTTGGTTTTCTCCCGTAGCTCGTGGAGTATCCTCTGATGGCTTCTTGATCAGGAGGGACTATGATACTGGACGGACTACTGGGACTATTACGTGTTAAGGTGGAAAATGTAAAGCCTTAACGCTATTTAAAAGTAAGTTTATTTTACTAGACATTATTATAATAGCGAATATTACTACATAGTAAATAGTTTAACGGATCCTTAGAGGATGGGCGCTCCTAAGCATCCTTTAAGTTACTTGTACCGTATATTACAGTTCACTTGAGTTGGTTTACATTGTATAAGTATGTATGTCCTGATTCGAGTGTTTTTTGTTTTGCTTTACGCTTGGGTCAGACTGAGTGACACAACATTTGAGCCTCACCTTCGGAGTTGGAGCTTTGCTGGAAGATTCAGCTATCTATTTCGCTTTCAGTTATTCAGTTGATTCCAGGGATGTATTCCGTTTTGTGCTTGATTATCATATTGAGACTCCATTGTATCTTGTGTAACTCTGATGTGTTTATATAGTATCTTCATGAACTACTATTTCTTTGCTTCCGCTGCACTATTATATTACTCTGTGCCTGTGATCTATGATTTATTTACTATACATTCTGAGTTTTGCCAAATTTAAATTTACAATTCGGTATTTTGCACTATTCAAGTCAGGCATGTGTGGTTTTATTGTCAATTTGAATGGTACTAAATAGCGGTATCAGAGCCAAGCTCTAGGCAAACTTAGCATATGTGGTAAAATTATTTACAGAATCACTTTCGTTCGAGCTTGAATCCCTTTCTCTTTGATTCTGTTCTATTTGAATTTTGGAACGTTCCCTCGGTTACGAAATCCATTCTTGTCCCCCACTATTCATCTTCTTTTGATTTTGGAGTATCCCATAACTCCACTTCGGATGATCTTTATAATGAGTCGGCGGTCTTCCCAATCTCAAATGGATATTGTAAAAGGGGGAAACTCCTTTACAATTGGCGTTGATTCACCGGAGATTTATGTATCCTCGGTTTACGATGCTGCTATCTCTTGCTATGATTGAATTCTATCTCTCGAGATCGAATGTAGATTAGCTTTAGAATACTGCATCGATCTTATTTTGGAAGTCACGATTGACCCGGTTAAGGTTGCCCACGATTTATATAAGCTTATCCATTTCCTTATTCGGTTAGTTAATCATCTTATCTTTTGTTCCAGCTTATCCTCAAATCAAAATTTTCTTTGATTTGAGTTAATTTTATTTGAATCTCTATCCTTGCTTTGAAAATCTATTACTGTATAGTGTATTTGTAAGTCTATATTTAAATTTTTTTATATATTGTGTTGTTTGAGTTGTTGATGTTGATTTGAGTTTTCGATCGATTCGTCTGATCAACGCCATCGATAGGATCTCCAAAACACTTGAACAGAGCAAACCGACACAGTATAGTTTTCAAATTTTGTATAATTATATTGTATATGTATATATGTATAATTTTCGGGATTTTGATAGTTAATTGAATTAGATGTTGAGAAATAATATTTGACATTGTATATAGCTTGTAACCATTAGCTTTTGTTTCATATATAAATAATTGAACTAAAACATGGCTATAAATTAATTTGGAAATTTAAATCAATTTAATACAAGAAACTAAGAATTTAATTTCCGATGGTTTCAAAGTTTGTGTTTAAAGTTTAAAGGTTGTATTATTTAAAGTATTTCAAGTAGAAATTGTTTCAAAGAAATTTTAATTTAAATCAGTGCTCTTCTCTTTGTCGTTGCAAAAATAATTTCGGTGATGACTGTAGCATCATCGACATTCATTTTCAAGTCTCGAAGTGGAGAGACCATTCTGTAGAGCTTTTCTTTGAAAATTAAATTGATTTGAATTCTCTAAAATATGACTTGATTTAATATATATATATATATATATATATATATTAGTATATGATTTCAAATTCTATTTGATATATATTACGTATATATAATTGTTTATCTCTGAAATAGTTTGAAGTTAATCAGAAATCTAATTCTTAAACTTTGTCTTAAAGGATAATGTCAATTATAAAATAAAATCAAAATTTTGAATAAATATTTAAGCTTGGATAATTGAATTAAGAAAATTTTATTTGTATAATATTCTATTGCATTCCAATATAACTTACCTTAATTATTAGAAGTTAAATATGTAACTAAATAATATACGATATAAAATGATTTTTATAAATAAATTTGAGTGGTTATAATAAATGTTATACCTTATAATTTCAGTTATAAAAAGATTAATGAAGGTAAATAGAATGAAAACTTATTTGAATAAAATACAATATAAATGGTGTTAAAGGAATTTATGAATAAATTGGAATAGTTATAATAAATGTAATTATACTTAATGTATGTGATTAGATATATATTAAGTGGAATAAAGTTAATAATGATTTGGAATAAAGAAGAACGAAATTTATTGAATAAATTATGAGTATAAAAAAATGTTTTTTCAAATTCATGATTTTAGAAATTGTTAATTTAAGATAATTGGATGATAAGATAATGAAATTGGAAATAGTTAAGTTATTTAACTTAGGTGAAATAAAATGGATGAAATAAATTATTAATTCAAGTTGAAATTTTCATGGTTTTAAATTTATTATATTATCTTATTTTCGAATCTCTTTTCTTTTGGGATGTTCCTATTCTCCTGTATCCTAAAGCCGGAAATTGAATTCCGAATTGATCTTTTCCCTGAAGTTCGACCCGTAGTATTTCCTCCTATAAGAACTTGAGCTTTCAGTTTGGAAATTTTTTCAAAGAATCTTTGGTACTCATTTGAATCGGACAGCTTACCATCCACAGACCGACGGTCAAATGGAAAGAGTCAATCAGATTCTAGAGGATCTTCTTCGTGCTTGTGTTCATGATTATGGAGGATCTTGGAAAGATCATCTCCATCTTTTTGAATTTACCTATAATGACAGTTATCAGGTATAATTTCAATATTTTTTCCATTCTTATCTATATCCTATATCGTTCTATCTTGTTTTCTCTGTTTTCTTGCCTCGTTTATTTTCGAGGGCGAAAAGTTCGGAGTGGGGGAGAGTGTAACAACCCATACTTTTGAAAATATTGTTAATTAAATTTTCAATTGAAACTTTTGATTTTTGAACCAATTAAAAGTGAATTTTTAGAATTTTTCCAATGTAAGTTTGGAATTTATTTGTAATTTTATTTCCAAATACAATCGAATAAACATTTTTTGAAAATTTTATATTTTGGTCAACTTTGGTCAAATTTTGAATTTCAGTTTAAATTTTTGAATTTGTATTTTTAAATTTTAATATTTTTTTGAAGCTAGATATGATTCTGATATCCGTTCTTCTTTTCATTTCGTTAAATTTTGATTTTTACTTTTTAATTAGATAAAATACAGTGTTTTACATGCAATGATTTTCTATATTTTATTTTCTATTTTTCCTATGTTTATTTCTCTAGTTTTATTTTCTATTTTTATTTGTATATACTTTGGTTATACATGTTTGGCTTTGATTGGTTTTATTTTCAATAATAGTTTTGGAAATTTCAAAAGACTTTGGTTACTTTTTCCTTAACTTTTGCCTTTTCATTTGCTTAGCTCTTCACTTTCTTTAGCCGTCCACTTTATCTTCTTTAGTCGTTCATTTTCCCACAACCCTAGCCGCCACATCATTTGCAAACCACATAAAAAGTTTCTCACTTCTCAATCATAATTTGCGTGAATTTTTTTTTGCAAGATCCATGGCTTCCTCTTCTTCTTTTTCTATTTTCTTTTCTTATTTTTCTTCCATGCTAGCTCGGCCTTCAACCCTAGTCGACCTCTCCTCCACCACCTCCTCCTCGTCACCACCACCTGACCATGGCCTCCACCTCTCATCAACATCCCAAACCCTAGCCGCGAGCATTTGATTCGAATCCACCACCAAAGCATGTGGAAAAAATCCCTAGCCGAATTCCTATTTCACCACCTCCTTTTATTTGATTGCCTCGGCCACAAACCACAACACCACCTCCTCCTTGCTTTGCCTTGACCATACCACTCCTTGCCGTGCCACCTTGACCAATCCTAGCCATAGGGCCGAGCACATGAAGCATAGGGCCGAGCCTATGTTGCTTGTGACCTTCCAAACCTCTTGCCTTTTAGCCTTCCATGCTTTGCAACTCCACCATCTCATCACCTTCTAGCCATAGCCATACCTATTGACCTTTGGCTGAGCCTAGCATACCAAAAACAAGTCATGGCCGAGTCCACATGAAGG
This sequence comes from Allium cepa, assembly GCA_030765085.1. Lineage (NCBI taxonomy): Eukaryota > Viridiplantae > Streptophyta > Magnoliopsida > Asparagales > Amaryllidaceae > Allium > Allium cepa. The sequence continues at coordinate 862,152,528 of CM060940.1, forward strand.
TGGTCAAGCCATTTTGGGTGTAGCCTAGCCCACTTGATGGGTAAAGCAAGTTATGTCAATTTTATTCATATTCTTTTCATTGATCAATCTATAGTTCTTGTGTTGAATCCATACTTATATTTGTTTTCTTTATTTTGTTATGTACAAGATGTGGATCTTAGCTCTCTTTTCACTCAAGTTTGCATCGTACTTTATCGTGCCTTTTCGTGCTTTGCGGAGTTTAGATTTGTGTTTGAATTTGATCTCTAGCTTTTAAAAGGTGAGTTTATCATTCTAAACATATGTACTTCTATAATTATGAAATGATGACAAGTAAATTGTATAAATTAATATGCTAAGTTCATACCTTCCTGTGATATGTTTATATGATGTTAAATGCTGTTTATATACCTGTTACATCATCGGATATGATATTATATGCTATACTGTTATTTTATTTCCTGTTTATCACATTGCAAGTTCCCTACCATTATGGGTTGAAATGATACATACCTGAACGGACGTTAGAATAAGAAAGAAATCGTTATGAGCTAAAATGATAGGCTTGAATGATTTTTATTGTATTTGATTTACTTAGGATTGTGGGTTTGAAATGATAAAACCCGGATTTTTCTTTTTAAATTACGGATTGAAATGATACATATCCGTATCACTTGACCTAGGTTAGAAAATATTATACAGGCCCATGGTTAATATTTTTAAAATAATATTTTCCTAAAAATTTACTAAGTATTTTGGATTTTTAGAATATATGAAATTTTAACTTAAAAATTTAATTTATTGATTTAAAATATAAAGAGATATCGGCTTTCAACAAGTTAAAATTAATAAGTTTATAATTGGTTTAAATTGTAATTTAAAAATCTTTATTTAGTTTTAAATGGAATTTAAAGATCTTCATTGTGATAAATAACTTAATAATTAAAGTTGATTAATATGGAATTTAAAAATCTAACCTAGTAATTGTTATGAATTTTACTTTATGAAATGGACATGTTTTGTATAATAAATAATGTATTTTGAATTGAGAAAATGAAATGCAGTTTTAAATTGGGCATTTTGTAATAAAATTTATTTAACTTGAAATCATTGTTAATTTATGTCTAAATGAATAGATTTATAAAGAGAACTAGATTGTTATATTAACTATGACAAAATATATTATTTATGTTTATGTTTGTAAAAATAAATGATTATGATTTAAATGGAAAAATGGAACTTAAAGATGACTTAACTTGATAAGTGAAAATGTAGTTTTCAAATGAAAGTTAATAAAATTTAGTGATAGGAATATTTTATTTATGGGATGGATATTTTATAATAAAGTATAAAGCTATTTGTTGAAAATAAAAGTTAAGTAAAATAGGGTAATTTTAACTTATAAATGAATTATGGTAAATTTGGATATTTTAGTTATAAATTTTATTTTGTTTAATAATAAGATAAATGATATCCAAATGAATATTTTCTGAAGCATGAAATATGATTTTTATAAGTTAAAATGGCTAAAAATTGAAATTTTAATAAGCTGAAATGTTAGTATAAAATCTGGAATTTTACTGGTAGCACTTCAGAAATGCTATAGTTTTAGGTAGCATTTGCTAAGTGCTATCAATTCTGAAATTTAACTAGGTTCTGAAATAGCTAGATACCTATTACATCAATTTAGAAGTGCTGTTATTTCTGAATTTGAACTATTTCGGAAAATAACTAAGTAACTACTGCAGCACTTTTTAAATGCTTTTGTTTCTGAACTGAACTGTTTCAAATAACTAAACACCTAATACAACACTTTGTAAGTGCTGCTATTTTTGAAATTGAACTGTTTTGAAATAATAACTAAATACCTACCGTAGCACTTTACAAGTGCTGCTGTTTTTGATTTTGACAATGTTTTTGGAAATACTACTATATCTATTGTAACGACCCGGAAATTTCGATCCCGAAAATTCCAGATAGTTAGGAAAAGAAGAAAAGAGAAAGAAGATGAAACAGAAAACAAGTCACAGAAACCTCACATTCGCAGTGGATCAAATATAATATCAAATAAATTAGCAATTATACAAAGAAAACTATATCAGTCAATTTACATTTTAATACATCAGAGTTATACATATACATAAACTCTGGACAAAACAATCATGTCCAGATACTACAATATCACAGCGGAAACTCTTCATACGTTCCTGCCATCCAGCTCGCCTCCTGAGCTCCAGAACGTCCTTACCTGAAAATCTATAATACTCGGTCTGACCCAAGTATTACATCAAAGTAACACCCGGTTCAGGCTGGAAACCAGCGTGAGTAAACTCATCTAACAAGGAATACAATAGTATGAACCCGGGTAACTTGCATCAATTTACAATTTCACAATTTGTCATAGTCATCACTTATTTCTCACATCAATCTCTAAGTACCCAAACTTAGATTAAATGGTGCAATTCACTTAAATCATTCCTCTTCAGCCTATTGATTTCACATATCAATTTAAAAAGAATCGAACTGGTTTCGAGTATTTACTAATACTCGACTCCGGTTTCTTCGAATCCAATGTTATCTAAACCTAAGATATCCAATTAAATACAATTCAACTTTAATTGTCAAATAACACATTTACACAGCAATTCATAATTGATTGATAATCACATTATCATCGTCCATCCAACATCATATCAAAAAGCAATTCATATCAGAGATATCAGCCAATTCAAAACACCCATCATCATTTAATCATTAATAAGCAAGATTGATCACTTCAATTAATTACATTAATTAATGATCCTCTAATTATTTCCATTAGTTAATTATTATTAAATTTCATATAATAATTAACCTTTAACTTAATTACATTTATTAATCAATCTTGATTAATCACAATCAGAAATTAACTTTCCTTAATTACTTCATCAATTAAACCGACTCCGTGATTAATTATATAAATTAATTCTTCAATTACACTGAGTAATCATTACTTAATTTCTTCCATCAAGTATTTACCCTTTAATTACAGCCCATCAAGTAATTTCCTTAGATTAGTTACATCCAGTAATTATCCACTAATTACTTCACTAAGTAATCATACCGCATTAATTACCTTAAGTAATTATACTTAACTCAATATCAAATGATTACTTTAATTAATAAACTGAATTAATTAACTAAAATTAACCACATCAACTTAATTATACCGAGTAACAAATTCCTTTAATTACTTTATTCAGTAATTATTCATAATAATTCCTTTATATTAAGTAATAACCTCTTAATTACTTATCACTTGATGATACATTTTAGCAAACATTTTCTCTTTATGATCACGGCTTGAATATATTTAGATAAGAAGATATAATTTTTTTTCGTGATCTTGAATCTGTGTAAACAACAGAGGCCGGTATCTAAATCACACAGTCATGCACACAATATACAGAGAAATTTCAACTACATACAGATTTTTTTTTTAAATAAAAACATCCATGCAGATCATAATTTCACAAGTTTATCACATGCAACAAGTATTCAACTAGATCTAATCTTTGAAAAGTTCTGTTTACTCACCTACTTCTTAAGAACAGAGAATATAGCTGCATTTGATTAGATCAGATCATTCCTGAATTGATATTGAGCATGATTGATTTTTAGCATAGCTTTGCTCAAGTTTTGAAGCTTGGAAACTGATCTGGGTTCATAATTTTGACGTTGATATTTGCATATTTTCTCCTTTTTCCTTCGCTTCCAGGATATGTTTAAGATGAAGATGAAGAAGAAATTTAGAAATGTCCTGGTTCTCACTTACATCTTCTCTTTTTTTATAGGATAAGTGTTGTTTAAATGTGTGTGAATATATATCTTCTGAAATATAAATGGTTTGGATATTTTAACTTAAGTTGAAACAAAATAAAATAAGAGGTAAATAAATTTGCAAATATTAAAATGACCGTAACATTTAATAAGTGCTGTCGTAGCTGAAATTTACAATGTTTTGGAAATTTTATAATTAAATGAATGAACTTAGAAGTGCTTCAACTTTGAAATGAATATTACTTGACCTTGAATTTAAATGGTTTAAATGATGATTATTTTAAAGGTGTTATGATTCTCTAAGTATTATGAATTTCAAATGAATAACATTTCCAAATTGTTGTGATTTTAAGTAGTATGAATTCCAAATGATAACATTTCTAAATTGTTATGATTTTAAAGTATTATGGCTTCAAAGTGTTGGTTTCAACGTTGTTATAACTTTGAAAGTACAATGTTTTGGACATAAAATTATTTGAAATTGTATTTCAGTAGGAATTGTCTTTAATCATATTAATTTGAAACTTACTGAAATTAGAGATTTAAGAATATGACTTTATAAAGTGGTTTGGGTTAAGATGATTTAAAGGAATATTTCAAGTTAATAAATTGAAGGAAATATTCAGTGATTTGGAAATTTGGGTTTTATTTAAATGATATATTGATTTGGTTTTGATATGAAATAATATAGCATTTGGTTTTTGAATGGATATTATTTTGGAAAGTATTGGTATTTGTTTTTAAAAGGTTTTGAAATAGAAATGTTTTGAAATAAATATCCATGGGTTATAATAATGTTTGGTTGTTAAAGAGATCGGGATCGGATATGGGCATACTCTCTGTTGATACCGAAAACTACTTTAACAACCGTGTACGCGGTGGAGATTCGAGAATGAAGTAGGATGGTGGCGACGTTCTATTGAGGTATATACGTGGACCCGACTCCCATGAGTTGGCATAAGGTGGCTAAAACATAAGCGATTCTAGACCAGTGAGGTAGCTTCTCTTATCGGACACACTCCTTCGATACCATTCTATTACTTTGGGATTGATTGGGACCCTTTGATTTTAGGGGTGTGGCTCAAGGTGGGCGGTAGCTGCGCGTTATGCATCACCACCAGTCCGGATGGAAATTGGTATGTCTATTTGCACCAAAATTGGTCACAAACACCCAATAATTGCTAATTCATAATAACAGATCTCATATGAATAGCAAATATGTAGATCACTTAGAAAATCCAAAAGAAAGCAGTAAACAACACAGAATTTATAGTGGTTCGGCGATCTTGCCTACGTCCACTCTGAAGCTTATGACTTTATTGATTCACTTGATGATTTCAATCTATTGCAGCAGGTACAGTAGATTATAGCTCTGAAGTTTGAATACAATGGTAATAGAAATATGTAGGATTGAATCCGGCAGAGTCTGGACGTTGAGTAGCCAAAAGATCCCTTTTCTGTAGGCTTCAGGGGGCTATATACCGGCGTATGAGGATGATATCATGCTTAAACTTCGGGAGACTTCTTCTGGCACGTGAGTGGGCCCACGCGACCGACCCCACCAAGTTTCGACTCGATCTGTTATCGATACGAAACAATTTCGTATCCATCAAAAATGATCCAACCGAGCTGAAACTTGGCAGGATTGTTCTTTAGCTTGCACGTTAGCTCCTGTGAAAATTTTGTTGGATTTGGACTGGTGGATTGTGAGTTATGATCGATACGAGATTGCACTTTCGTTGACACTATCGCATTCGAATCCATGTTTTCGTACCATCTGTTCGACTCGATCAAGGCACGTGCGTGTTAAGTGACGTGGTGCGAGATTCTTGGATCGCTCCACCTTTTGTGCCGCGTTGAAGGAGTCTTATTCGCATCCAACATCGGAGTTGAGTTCGTGTTCACCACTTCGTGCTGTTTACATCGATAGCCACGTCGCCATTCGCATCGGTCATTTATAAGCGTTCGCATCGATCGATCGTTGCGCAACGGATCGATACGAACAGTTAGCGTTCGATGGATGCGAACGAAGCCTTCGCGATCGAACGAATAATGCAAGATTGGGATGCACGGGTGGACTGATACGAACCATTTTTGTTCGGTCGATACGAATTAGACCCCTCGATATCGATACGAATAGCATAGCTCTAGGTGGGTCCGAACTATTCACCAAACAAGATTGATTTGAAGCACGATGGATACGAACAACCGAGCATGCGTGAATCTGATCGATTCGAGCCTGATGAATTCGAACTGTACAAAACTTGATGGGTTCGAACATACTAAGGCGATGCCATCCCGATGGATACGAACCTGATGGATTCGAATAGGACATCACCTCAACTTTTTTATGGATACGAACAACATATTCTCTCCAACTTGCATCGATCATATCTCATTCATACGAACTCCGATTTACCTGAAATTTGAAACGTTGGCTTTTATGGCCTTGCTTGTTATGTCTTGTCAATTGTGGCCCGATCCGGACTCGGGCAAAATTCATCGATATCCATAGCGAAGCAATGTATAGCCAATATTTGAGACGAACTGTCTTTGGTTTTCGATCAATCTTTTGGTGTCACAGCCTTGCTAAAAGACGGGATAACACTTGCCCCCCAAAACATGCCTTGCGATAGGAAGGTATGTTTTGTAATGCCATAAGCTGGATGTTCATATCCTGTCAACAACCTGTAAAGAACTCGATAGTTTCATATGACCTCAAATGACGATCGTTCGGGATTGTATGCCATTGGAGGTGAATCAGGACCGTTCGCGGTCGATGCCATTTGTGGAAAATGATGGAATGGGACCGTTCACGGTCGGATGCCGTTCGCGGCAAATTGTGATCGTTCGCGATCGGGTGCCGTTCGAGGCGAATCGTGACCGTTCGAGGTCGGGTGCCGTTCGAGGTGAATCGTGACCGTTCGAGGTCGGGTGCCGTTCGAGGCGAATTAGTGTGCCGGGGGGGACTTAGTATTATCGATGTCAGATTACACGTTCGAGTGAATTTCTGGATCGTTTGTCAGGATGGTTTATCGCCATCTCAGAGCATGTCTAAGGATCGTTCACGACCCCGTACATGTGCAAGTAGCTTAGCCATTTTATAATTATCAAAACTAAATATCCACTCAACCAAGATTTTCAACAGAAATGTCCAACAAAATCAAATCCAAACATGAGAAGTAGAAAATAAAAGCAAAACAGCGGCGTCAAAGCGCAAACACCCACATCGATATGATTTATAATCGTATCAGAGCATGCCTGAGGATCGTTCGTTGTCCTGTACATGTGTAAACAACTTAATCGTAGCGGTGTGGAGTTTGCCACTCGTCCGTCATTATTTCAATCAATTAATAATCAGCTGACGTCTCGATCCTAGGCCATTTTTCGTTGGTTCAGGCGGTGGTCGCTCTTGTTCCACCATTGTGGCTCTCCTTCTCACATATTGCGATAGTAGGCCACTTCGGATATGCCCCTCAACTTCGTCTTTCAGGTGTCTGCAATCGTTTATGCTATGACCATTCAACTCATGGAAAGAGCAATACTTATCTGACTTTCTCTCGTTGCTAGTCGGATCTCTCCTCATCAGCTTTTAATAAGGAACCTGTCCCCTGGTGTCCTGGTAGATCCGCTCCAAAGTTTCGTTTAGCTCCGTATATAAGGTGAATCTTGGTTCTTTTCGTGGCTGTGTTGATCTATTGTTGTTATCCTCAATCTTTCGTTTCCCTTTGCTTGTATCTACATCTTTTTCAGTGAGATTTCCGTCTTTAACCGCATAAACATCGATTCCCTCTCCTTCCTCCCTTTCAGCATTTGCATCCTCTAACTTTAAAAATCCTTCAGCATCATGATAAAATACCCCTAGATCCATAAGGGGATCTCTCGTCAATGAATTCTTGAATTCCGTGTCATCAGCTATGCCCGATACAGCTGCCATCAAGACCATGGATGGATCCGATCGATCCACCGATGCTGCAGCTACATTGAATCGTGTCAAAAAGCTTCTCAAAGACTCCCCAGGTCTTTGTTTCAGTGATGCCAAACTCATCACATTCTTGGGTCTCGAAATGTGGACCCTGAATTTCCTCATAAACCTTTCAGTCAAATCATTCCATGTTGCGATAGATCCGCTCTCCAGCTGCCTAAACCATAATGCTGCAATATCCGTTAGGTATAATGGGAAGCACAGTGCCATGACCTCCTCTGATGCTCCCAGCACTTCCATATGCCTCATATATTTGTCAAGTGAACCGTAGGGTCTGTCCCCCCATTATACATATCCAATGATGGTAGCTTAAAATCTGGTGGGTTCCTAGCTCGCCTGATTGCTGTGGTAAAAGGACTTCTATTCACATCCTCCCAGTCTTTGTTTACCAATCCGCCTCTCATAGCCCGTCTGACCATCTCCGCCACCCTGTCATTGTCTCCAAGCTGTAATCCTCGCCCATTACCTTCGTCCTGCCCCCGAGTTAATGAGGGAATTCTGGAGTCTGTCCTCCTGGATGAGCTTCCCCTTCTCTGCCAATGCCGTGTTGTTCGAATCCACCCGATGCTCTTCTTGGTATTGGGTCACCGTGCTCTGGACGAGTGCCCCCTAGCTCTGGTGCCGCCTTAGAAGGTCCTGCTCCATTCTGAACTACATCTTCTCCTCGATTCCGCGCTCCAAGTTGCTCAATCTGTTGAAACAAATTCTGGATCATCTCTTCTTGCCTTCTCATGTTTGTCTCCATCTCATCCCTGGTGATGAAGACCAAAGCTTAGTTCGCTCCTGAGGAAGCCAGTTGACCCCCTTCATGTTGACTTCTTACCGGTCTCTGCCTTCTACTAGGTTGCCTTGTCATGACTCTTCGGATCTGAATCTCTAAACCTTCTGATTCAACTCTCAAATGATAGAACTCCTGAATTAGCCTTCTCAGTGAAAGCTCCAAAATATTTGCACCAAAATTGGTCACAAACATCCTATAATTGCTAATTCACAATCACGGATCTCAGATGAATAACAAATATGTAGATCACTCAGAAAATCCAAAAGAAAGCAGTAAACAACACAGAATTTATAGTGGTTCGGCGATCTTGCCTACGTCCACTCTGAAGATTATGAATTTATTGATTCACTTGATGATTTTAATCTATTACAGCAGGTTACAGTAGATTATAGCTTTGAAGTTTGAATACAATGGTAATAGAAAGATGTAGGATTGAATCCGATAGAGTCTGGATGTTGAGTAGCCAAAAGATCTCTTTTCTATAGGCTTCATGGGGCTATTTATAGGCGTAGGAGGCTGATATCGCGCTCAAACTTCGGGAGACTTCTTCTGACACGTAAGTGGGCCCACGCGACCGACTCCACCAAGTTTCGAATCGATCTGTGATCGATACAAAACAATTTCGTATCCATCAAAAAATGATCCAACCGAGCTGAAACTTGGCAGGATTGTTCTTTAGCTTGCACGTAAGCTCCGGTGAAAATTTCGTTGCATTTGGACGGGTGGATTGTGAGTTATGATCGATAAGAGATTGCACTTTCGTGAATACCGTCACATTCGCATCCATGTTTTCGTACCCATCTGTTCGTCTCGATCAAGGCACGCGCGTGTGAGGTGATGTGGTGCGAGATTCTTGGATCACTCCACCTTTTATGCCGCGTTGAAGGAGTCTTATTCGCATCCAACATTGGAGTTGAGTTCATGTTGACCACTTCGTGTTGTTTACATCGATAGCCACGGCGCCATTCACATCGATCATTTATAAGCGTTCGCATTGATCGATCGTTGTGCAACGGATCGATACGAATAGTTAGCGTTCGATGGATGCGAACAAAGCCCTCACGATCGATACGAATAATGAAAGATTGGGATGAACGAGTGGACCGATACGAACCGTTGATGTTCGATCGGTACAAATTTGGCCTCTCGATGTTGATATGAATAGCATAGCTCCAGGTGGGTCCGAACTATTCACCAAACAAGATTGATTTGAAGCACGATGGATACGAACAACCGAGCATGCGTGAATCTGATCGATTCGAGCCTGATGGATTCGAACTGTAGAAAACTTGATGGGTTCGAACATACTGAGGCGATGCCATCCCGATGGATACGAACCTGATGGATTCGAATAGGAAATCACCTCAATTTTTGATGGATACGAACAGCATATTCTCTCCAACTTGCATGGAGCATATCTCATTCATACGTACTCCGATTAACCTGAAATTTAAAACACTGGCATTTATGGCCTTGCTTGTCATGTCTTGTCAATTGTGGCCCAATCCGGACTCGGACAAAATTCATCAATATCCATAGCGAAGCAATGTATAGGCAATCTTTGAGACGAATTGTCTTTGGTTTTCGATCAATCTTTTGGTGTCACAACCTTGCCAAAAGGCGGGATAACAATGCCTACCCTGGCATTGCCTAGTTGTGCCGTGTCACCTACCCTATTGCGCCTTGTACGAGTTTGGTTTTCTTCCATAGCCCATGGAGTATCCTCTGGTGGCTTCTAGATCAGGAGGGACTATGATACTGGATGGTCTACTGGGACTATTACGTGTTAAGGTGGAAAATGTAAAGCCTTAACGCTATTTAAAAGTAAGTTTATTTTACTATAGACTTTATTATAATAGCGAATATTACTACATAGTAAATGGTTCAACGGATCCTCAGAGGAAGGCGCTCCCAAGCATCCTTTAAGTTACTCACATTGTATAAGTATGTATGTCCTCACTCAAGTGTTTTGTGTTTTGCTTTACGCTTGGGTCAGACTGAGTGACACAGCATTTGAGCCTCACCTTCGAAGTTGGAGCTTTGTTGAAGATGCAGCTATCTATTTTGATTTCAGTTATTCAGTTGATTCCAGGGATGTATTCCGCTTTGTGCTTGATTATCATATAGAGACTCTGTTGTATCTTGTGTAACTCTGATGTGTTTATATAGTATCTTCATGAACTACTATTACTCTGTGTCTGTGATCTGTGATTTATTATATTACTCTGTGTCTGTGATCTGTGATTTATTTACTGTACATTATGAGTTTTTCCAAATTTAAATTTACAATTTGGTATTTTGAGCTATTCAAGTCAGGCATGTGTGGTTTTATTGTCGATTTGAATGGTACAAAATTGCGAGTCGTTGCAGTCTTTGTGTTTTGACTATAGAGTTGAATGTGGACGATGTTGGAATTTTGACCGTTACCAAATTCAGTATGTCCAAAGTGATATAGTTTTGACGAAGAGAATTGGTGTAAATAATTGTCACAAATGGGTAATGCTTATTATATTAAAATAAGATTTTTTTTTTTTTCAAAAATGAGTAAGCAGTAAATTTGGCCATATTATCGCACCGCTTGCTAAGTGAAACGTAAATGTTAATGTACGAATAGTCTCACATTAATCGCTGACCAAATTTACACCTAAGACTCACACAATCGAAAGATGAATTCTCTTTAGATCAAATGATTTAGTTAGTTTATAATTGTTATAAATTAATTGAATAAATTAATATTTATGAAATATTAATTATGAAATTTGAATATGATTTGAGAAATAAAATTGCTGCATATATTTATAGAAGTTATGAATATATTGATCAATATTTGATATCGATAACAAAATAGGTTAAATATGATTGTACATATTTAATTTGGGTTAAATGGGCTTATAATCCATGAGATTTAGAGAGGATAGGCATTATTTTGAGAGAGGTTGGAGGTGGGTACAACATAGGATTAGGGTTTGGAGATGTGCGGCTAAGATTTAGTGAGAAACTTACATAGTTTGCTCTCTTATCCTACGCATATAAATACTAATCTCAAACTCTACTCTATGGCTAATTTCAATTTTTTTTTAGCTGCCATTTTCTTCTTATTCTTCCTCATTTTATTCACAGTAAATTATCCTCTAATCCAAATTAAAAAATACTAACTTGTGGTAGAAGGTATCCAATCTCGGATTAGCAACCTGGCGGATTAGGAAGTATTCTTAGAAGAGAAATCAATATTCAATATGGACTCAAAGGATTTAGTAAGAGGTGAACTTTTATTTAATATTATTGTATTAATATCATGTTTATTGTATAAAAGTTGATTTACATCCAAGTCATCTATTTGTATTTAGATATATTTATGGTTTAGAATAGGTGAGATTTTTGTGAGCACTTGTGTTTGTTACAATTTGATTGGTTATCTACTGGTTGTAATATTTTGTTTATAAACTTATTGTTGAATTAACATTTTGAAAAAAAGGGTTTTAGATTTTTATTGATAATATATATATATAGACTAAATGTATAAAGATCTTCAAACTATCAATATGTATAATTGTATATATGATTATATCTTATATTTGATCTTAAAATTTTCTTATGATGATTTATACTTATTATGAACCATAAAATATAAAATAGTTTTATTAAATACGTAGGTACATATCTTATTATTATTTAACAATTTTGTGTGTTGTTTATTATATATAAAATAATTAATGGTTTAAAATTTTAGTTTTATATTTTTAGATTTTGCTACACCTTATAAGAAGCTTAGCGCAAAAAATTTAGATTTTTAAAACTTAATTTAATTTTAAACCAAATTAATTTACTTTCGGCCTCCAATCAATTATTTACTTAAAAATATAATTGCATTAATAAAATTCTAAATTTTTTTGTTAAGCCTAAAATGTGGCTAAGATTCCTTAAGAAAAATGTTCAAATTCTTATAACTTAATTTAATAATTTTTATAATTAATTTTTTTGCCAACAATCATTTATTTAATTAAAAATATAATTTCAATTTAGAAAATTCAAGAAGTACCTTCAAAATTGTTTTTAGAATTTTTAAGTTGATTTCATATTTTTAAGAATTAATTTCATTTCGGGCTATTATCAATAATTTAACAATAAATAATATTTTAATTGATAAAATTTCATAAATAATTTTTAAGTCCAAAATTTGTTTCCAGATTTTCCAAAATTTTAAAACTTGTAACTTGTAATATAACTATTGTACATTAAATTATTATGGCAGAAATAGTTTTATTCGATTATGTATGCATGTGTGTACTATGTATACATATATGTGTATATTCATTTACATATATTATTAGCCTTTTTGCCATATTGTACGAGCATATATTTTGACAAATTACAGTACACACAAAATAAGCTAATGTGTCTGTTGCAATATAAATCCTTGCATATACAGGCATATTATACCCTTTATAGATTATCATGTTACACATGCGTGCATATATATTTGTATATGTGTGTGTGTCTATATATATATATATATATGCATGTATGTATGTGTGCATGTATGTGTGTATGTATACATGTATGTATGTATATATGTATGTATGTATGTATGTGTATGTGTGTGTGTGTATGCGTGTGTGTGTGTGTGTATGTATATGTATGTATGTATTTGATATATACATATATATATATAGTCTAATCAATCAATTCAAATTAAAGAGAGAAATGAAAGGTTTATCTCTCCATCTAATACATACATACAAATACACACACATACATAGATACACATACATACACACCCACGTGGAAAGAAATGAAAGGTTTTGTAACGACCCAGAATTTTTATAAATTAAAATTTGAATATTTAATTAATTTTAAATATTAATAAGTGAATTTATAAGTCGAATAAATTTTAATTTGAATTATTGGATTTAATTGGATTATTAAATCGATAATTTAATATGTGAAATTATGGAAATAATTGAAAATTGAGTTAAATATGATTGAAAATGATTTGTAAAATTTTATTTTATCATATGGGAGTTAGAACAATATTTTAGAACTTTTAAAATCGAATTAAAAGTTAATTTGTGAAAATTGAATATTTTAATATTAAATCGACTAGTAAAAATAGTCAATTTTTGAACAGTCTCAGAATTGAACGAAACTGGTTCCATTGGATCCGTAATAGTTAGTTATTACCGGATTTCAAATTTCGTGTCAATCGGAGTTATCGTTTGATCGTGGCAGCTCGAAACGCATCGATTTATTTTTAATTTAAATTTGGCGAGTTAAAATAGTCATTTTTCAAAAAGTCTCGGATTTCGACGAAACTAGTTTCATCGGATCCGTAATGTGATATTATTGTAAGGTTTCAAATTTCAAATCAATTGGATTTACCGTTTGTCCTGTACGAATTAAAACGCCTAGAAATCGAGTTAAATCGGTTTAATTCAAATTGAGCGTTTACAGCCATAACTCGCACAGATGTCCGAATTAGCTTCCGAAACCTGTTCCATTGTGTCCGGAACGCGGGGTAAACCCTAGAAACGCTGGTTACGGCGCCTAAATCGGAGTTCGGAATTTCCGGGATGAATAGTGTTTCGTCGGTTCCTTATAAATAGCCCTTCACTCAAAGAAAAAAAAAAAACAAAACCCTAATCAAAACTGCAGCCGCCCCCCCTATTTCTACGGCCAGAATTGTCTCTCCTCTCCCCCTCGATTTCTTCCAATCCATCAGCAATTAGATGAAGCTTCCAACTAGAAAGTCGTAGAGCGCATCGAGATCTTGAAGTTCAACGGTGGAGATGTGATTTGGAGCATCGGAGGAGGAGCTAGGGGAGGCCGTTGGTCATGGCCTGCGCACGCAACACGAGGTGCATCAGGTGGCCGAGTTCCACCAGGGGGGGGGGGGGGCGAATGTAGTGCTCGCGTGAGGCTACGCAATGGAGCTTCCTGATCGTCGTCAAGTCGAGTGTAGGAGGAGCAAATTCAAACCCTAATAGTATGCTATGGGTTCAAGGTGTTACGGCTAATGTCTGTAGCCAAGACGTGGGAAGGAAGAAGCAAAGATCAAGGGCTAGGATTGGATGAAGGTTGTAAATATAAAGTTAATGTTGTAAATTTGTTAATATAAACTCGTGTAACTTCAAAAATTCATAACTTTTTCATACGAGGTCGAAAAAATGCAAACTCAGTTGCGTTGGAATCGTATGGACGAGCACTACGCGATGGAGTTGGTTTGGAGTCGTTTGGAGTTAGTGAGAATTTTGGGTAAAATTAAACGTCCGTTTAATTTTATTCGAAATAAATCGCTAAAACGGAAATGAAACCAAGGTGAGAACTTCTCACTCAATCGAATCAGTTTCGATTTTATTTTAAATAGTTAGATTTAAAATATTTGAATGCATGTTTGAATGTTGATTGATATCTATTGATTGTTAAAATAGACATTATACGCCGTTAGTAAGCGGATGTTATTTATTAAAAACATATACCGCGAATATTTCATAAACAGTGAAATTGGTATTATATATAATATCAATATATATATATATTGGCATATGTATATATTGCAGTTGTTGATTTCCCGCATTTTTTGTTTAGCGGATGAGACCCTATTGCGCCGTTATTAAGCGGATAATATTTAATAAGAACATATACCGCGATAATTTCGTACTGGAGCGAAATTGGTATTGTGCTAATGTTTGTGATGCAGGAAAACAGGTTGGAGGGATCCAACTGGATTCCTCAACAGTATTTATTTGATTTCAGATATTTTGATATTTGATGAATTATCATATCGATATATGATGTATCGTTGTAGTCGTGATTGACTATTTGGTGTGTAGCATCATTGGACTAGATTTTGGGATTTTAAAAAAATGATTTTTAAAGTGATTTTTGAAAATATACTATATTTTTAGAATTGATCCATTTTAATAAATAAACGACATAATTTTTAAAGTTATAAAAATTATGGTTTTTGTGAAATATAGTTAAAAGCTGATTTTTGAGAAATATGAACCAATGATGTTATAAAATAGTTTAAACTGGGATTTTTA
Source organism: Allium cepa (assembly GCA_030765085.1). Lineage (NCBI taxonomy): Eukaryota > Viridiplantae > Streptophyta > Magnoliopsida > Asparagales > Amaryllidaceae > Allium > Allium cepa. Next base: position 862,168,135 of record CM060940.1, read on the forward strand.
AATTTATTATAAAAAAGTTTAAAAATAGGATTTATAAAATTTGATTATTTTATAAATCAAGAGAATGATGAAATTATAAAGGAAATTAAAGATGTTTTAAAGAATAATATAAATTGATTTATATTAAGAGATTTATAAATGGATATTTATAAATTGAAATAGTGACATTTTAAAACGAGTTTTTATAAGTGTTTGAATGAAGTGAAAATGAATTTCATAAATGAATGAAATTTATAAAATTATAAACTGTGAAGTTATAAATAAAATTTATAAATAGTAAGGTTTATAAATTTGTAAAGTTATTGAAAGAATAGATTTGATTAAATAAATGAATCTTATAAGTTATAAGATTTATGGTTTGGAAAGTCTTTAGAGGAACGATTTTGTAAAATAATCGTTTTATAAGCATTTAACTTATAATTTGAATTTTTGGTTTATAATGGAGTTATAAAGTGAATAGGTTAATAAAGAAAATTTATAAGGAAAGAAGTTTTTATAAATAAATAGTAATGGAATTTATAAACGTTGTTTTATAAATTCACAAACGACTTATTTTGATAAGTAAATTGTTATGATTTATTTATGGAGTTATATTCACGTTTTTGACTGTGAATAATACTTTAAAATAAAATGAATAAAAGGATGGAAGTTGTTAACAAAGTATATTCACGTTTTTGAATAGTGAATAATATGTTAAAGGAAATGTTTTGAATGAAATGTTTAAATTGAATTAAAACGATCTAACGAAGTTTTAATTGTGTTGAGATTCGAAACCATAGATTTCAACATTCATTGTTGAAATGGATGTTTCGAGAAATAAAAGGAAATGGTGGACTTTAACACTGTTGTTATAGTAAATGATTTCCGAAAGGAAATGTTTTGTATAGTATTGGGATTTATATATCTATTTTAATTTCGAATCCCTATACTAGTGATTTTGGGTTGTCGTAACAATGTTTTACGCAACATTCGTTTTGACCCAAATAAATATGTTTAAGTGAATGATTTCCTTAATAGAATGAAATATATACTTAATTCGATTAAGTATATTGAATATTTTCCAAGTGTTGAAAATAAATGGATTGAAAATTACTTATGAATAAATAAGTATAGAAATGTTTTCCAATATAAAGTGAATATTTAGAATTTATCTTTTTGAAGATAAATTGAAATGAATAATTGAAATCATATGCATGAATATTTTGGAATATAAATTCATTATGGAATTTATATGTGAAAGTGGAATTTGTTTAAGAATAAATATTGATTTATTTTTGAAGTATGAAATAATATATCTTGTAAAGATATTTTGGAAAATAAATAATTTGGAAAATTATTTGGAAACTGGTGATGAGTGCATATCCAGTGATAGTTCAATAACCGACTATCAATATTTCCCTTTGAATGGGTAATTGATGTGAATTGTTTGAATGTGAATGCTACACTTATTTTTGAATAAGCGCTCACTATTCGGGTTAACCGGGAAAGGACCATGGGGTCGTATAACCCATTCCGAATATGTGATACGTCGTTGTAAATTGCATTTGAAGATCGGTGTTGAAGACCCGGTATTTGCGAGAGCGATAGGATGACCTGTCGATTTACTCTGCACCGAGTTGCTCCGGTATAGAGTTCTCCATATGTGATGGTGAATCCGATCAGGATTGTGAATATCCGGATTGCAAGGACTTCTTTGTAAGTGCCTTCGGTTTTGTTCGATCCCAGAACAGACTTGTATGGATAGTATGTCTGACATTACAAGTTGAGATATAAAGCCGATTTCTTTCAAATATATTTCTGTTGGTGGCGGAGAATTTATTCTTTTAGCTTAACACCCTTCTCTGAGACGTACGAGCTCAGAGGTTATATAGTTGAAGTTATCAGCGATATATTCCCAATTTGGTAATGTGACATGCTGAGTGTTGCTGAAATGATCATTGTGTTGATTATTGTGATAGGATCGTTTATTTGATCGTCTATCTTGGTGATCATTGTGTTGATCATTTGTTGACCCAAAGCATGGCTTTTGTATAAAGTATGTTTTTGTGGACGTGACTTCGTCGAACCTCACACCCCGGAAATGGTCAAAACAGGAAAGATGCGGCAAGGTTATGAGGGGTAGCACCCTTTAGGGTATGTACATTTCCTTCTGGATAGAGGTGGTATCATGGTATGGAGCCCAGATATTTAACCTATGTGGTTACTACGAATTTATTACTTTGTGGTTGTTGGTTTTCGGGATCCCGTGAGAAAGGTCGTTTACGATCGGGGAATGGCGTGCTCGTGTCAGTAGTTACCCAGTTAGGGGTAACCCGGCCTTGTGTTGGCAGAGTTCCGGTTTGGTTCTCGGGGATGTCTTTCCAGAGGCATTCTCATGTGGCAATGGGAAGTTCCTTGGCCTGACCATTTGCTGGAAATCCAAAGAAACAATACGTGACTTGTACGGTTTTAGTTGTATAACCTGCTATGGAATGTGGCGGTAACCTGCTATTGAACATAGTTAGCTATAGTAGGCATAGTTCGAAATGTCTATGCTGGCTAAGATTTATATTCTACTTTCGAAATAAATTTTTCCCCTACACTATGCACTAGTAATAATATCAAATTTTATTTTTAATGCGTATCAAGCATCTTTGACTATCATAAGGAGAAATCTCCTCCGATTCGGCGTTTGCATGTGTGTGTGTGCGGGAGGCCTTATGGTAGTCTCATTTTTAAAAGCATTGCGAATTGAATTTAAAAATATTCCTCTATTTTGATTTTAAAGTTAAATAAACTGTTTTGAGTTCTCACACCAGTCACATGACTGACTTGGAGTTTATTGTTTTCCTTCCTAAACTCTGGGTGCCCACCAATTTCCACACGGGCAGTAAGGAGTTAGGTATATCAGGATATTTTGGATATTCTGGAGTTGCTGGAGGCAAGCTGGATGGCATGGCGTATTACTTATATAGTATTTCTTTTCCGCTGCACTGTTTGATGTTGATGTTGTACACTCTGATGATATGATGTAATGTAATGTAATAACTGATATAGTTCTTTGTTTAAAGATTATTCATTTATTATTATATGTTGTTCCGCTGCGAATTGTGAGATTCTGATGTGATTCTGTTGTTTTCTATTCCGTCCTATATTCTTCTGTTTTTCTTTCTCTTCTATTCTCTTTTTCTTCTATCAGTAAATTTTCTATCTTCTTTTCCCTATCTCCATCTCCTACCTTTTTCTCTCTTCTTTTCTACTTTTTCTTTTCCTAAATTCTTTTTAAAAACCCTCAGTGTTCGGTTTTCCCGTCGTTCGATTTCTCGGCAGTCGATAAAGTGAGTGTCGATGTTGAATTTTCGGAAGACGAAGAATCGTGTCCTGACAATGTGGTATCAGAGCTTATGGTTAAGCGACAACCATGGTTCTGTTGGGTATTGTTCATTAGAGATAGAGTCAGTAGTACTCTAGAATGAATTTGAGTGTAATAATAGCTATGAGAGCGTATTTGTTAGTGAATATAAAAATTGTTTTATATTGTGATGATTGGTCTGTTGAGTGGTATATAGATTCTGGTTAATACGAGTAATTAACGTTGTTGGTGGGGATCTCTAAACACTTGAATAGAACAATTCGACACGATATTGTTTTAAATTGGGTAAATGAAATAATTTTTGCCTTGATTATATTTTATATATAAAAGAATAATTTTTCAGAATTATTAAAGTGTATATAAGTTGATTGTTTAGATGTTTGAATAATCTAAATAAAGGAATTGTATAAGTAAAAATAATTATGAGAATTGAATTATAATTAAAGTGATTACAATTATGAAATAAACTTATATATGTAATATATGGATAAATTTATGAATATGAGTTGTAAATGAAAATGAATTTAAAGATAAATGGAAATTTACTTTAGAAATGGAAATATAACTTAAATTATGTTGAATGAAGTTGATATTAGTATCAAAGTAAATTAGTAAAGTGAAGTGATAAATGTGAACTTAAGTTATATAAGTGAAATTCAACTTTAGTAATTGAATTGAATGAATGGATTGAATGTTAATCAATTGAATGTGAATTAAGTTGATATGAAATAATGAATATAAGTGTTAATTCATTAAAATCTAATGTTATTGGAAGTTGAATAATAGAATGAAAAATCAATTTAATTTAAACCAATTGATAAGCAAAGGAATTTGGTTGTAATTAATATACATTGATTGTTATATGATTGTTAGTTGATTGTTGATTGATTGTATATAATTCATTAAGTGTTAATGAAATTGAGTTAATGAAATGGAAAGCTAAAGTAAATAAATTTGAATAGAATTGAATTTGATTTGGAAGTGAACCAACTTGAATATGAATTAGTGAATATGAACTAATTGAAAATGAATGTTAGTAAAAACATCCACTGTTAATGAATCAAATATGATTTAAGTTGAAAAACCATTTCATTGAATATTAATGAGAATATGAATGAGTATTTAGTTGGTTGATGGTTGAATATCTATTGCTATTGAATTTGCATTGCTATGTTGGCATATATAGTTGTTATGGAAATATATGTTGTATATTGAGATTATTGTCTATATGCATGATTCTCACGTTGTTTGTTGAGTAATTAGTAGGCGCGGATCGCGTTTGCTTTGCATTTGGAGCTCGCTTTTGCGCTATATTAGCCGTATATGCTCGCTAATAAAGTATAAGGTACATATCTCGGATTACATACCGTACTTTTACACTTTTTTCCCTGCGGGATGCCTCATTACTTGATGAGATGTATATTTGTGATATATATACTGTCATTTTTTTTTCGGATCGAGCCGCGCAAAGGAGACTATGGTGAATTTTTCCGAAAATTTAAGGCGTTAGAAAATTTTTGAGAAAATTGGAAAATTTTGAAAACTTAAACTTTGATTTTGGAATTGAAAGTTGAGCAATAGTAGTTGTTTTTGAAAAGATAACTAAGTATAATTTGGAAACTTAGTAAAGTTATTGTAAGAAGTTTAACTATGAATTATGGAAAATTAATAGATTCTATAACCTTTCTTACTGGTAATTTCGAGGACGAAATTCTTTTAAGTGGGGAAGATTGTAACGACCCAGAATTTTTATAAATTAAAATTTGAATATTTAATTAATTTTAAATATTAATAAGTGAATTTATAAGTCGAATAAATTTTAATTTGAATTATTGGATTTAATTGGATTATTAAATCGATAATTTAATATGTGAAATTATGGAAATAATTGAAAATTGAGTTAAATATGATTTAAAATGATTTGTAAAATTTTATTTTATCATATGGGAGTTAGAACAATATTTTAGAACTTTTAAAATCGAATTAAAAGTTAATTTGTGAAAATTGAATATTTTAATATTAAATCGACTAGTAAAAATAGTCAATTTTTGAACAGTCTCAGAATTGAACGAAACCAGTTCCATTGGATCCGTAATAGTTAGTTATTACCGGATTTCAAATTTCATGTCAATCGGAGTTATCGTTTGATCGTGGCAGCTCGAAACGCATCGATTTATTTTTAATTTAAATTTGGCGAGTTAAAATAGCCATTTTTCAAAAAGTCTCGGATTTCGACGAAACCAGTTTCATCGGATCCGTAATGTGATATTATTGTAAGGTTTCAAATTTCAAATCAATTGGATTTACCGTTTGTCCTGTACGAATTAAAACGCCTAGAAATCGAGTTAAATCGGTTTAATTCAAATTGAGCGTTTACAGCCATAACTTGCACAGATGTCCGAATTAGCTTCCGAAACCTGTTCCATTGTGTCCGGAACGCGGGGTAAACCCTAGAAACGCTGGTTACGGCGCCTAAATCGGAGTTCGGAATTTCCGGGATGAATAGTGTTTCGTCGGTTCCTTATAAATAGCCCTTCACTCAAAGAAAATAAAAAAAAAATAAAACAAAACCCTAATCAAAACTGCAGCCGCCCCCCCTATTTCTACGGCCAGAATTGTCTCTCCTCTCCCCCTCGATTTCTTCCAATCCATCAGCAATTAGATGAAGCTTCCAACTAGAAAGTCGTAGAGCGCATCGAGATCTTGAAGTTCAACGGTGGAGATGTGATTTGGAGCATCGAAGGAGGAGCTAGGGGAGGCCGTTGGTCATGGCCTGCGCACGCAACACGAGGTGCATCAGGTGGCCGAGTTCCACCAGGGGGGCCGAGTGTAGTGCTCGCGTGAGGCTACGCAATGGAGCTTCCTGATCGTCGTCAAGTCGAGTGTAGGAGGAGCAAATTCAAACCCTAATAGTATGCTATGGGTTCAAGGTGTTACGGCTAATGTCTGTAGCCAAGACGTGGGAAGGAAGAAGCAAACAGGGACGGGCCTGATGTGGGGAAGCAAAGATCAAGGGCTAGGATTGGATGAAGGTTGTAAATATAAAGTTAATGTTGTAAATTTGTTAATATAAACTCGTGTAACTTCAAAAATTCATAACTTTTTCATACGAGGTCAAAAAAATGCAAACTCAGTTGCGTTGGAATCGTATGGACGAGCACTACGCGATGGAGTTTGTTTGGAGTCATTTGGAGTTAGTGAGAATTTTGGGTAAAATTAAACGTCCGTTTAATTTTATTCGAAATAAATCGCTAAAACGGAAATGAAACCAAGGTGAGAACTTCTCACTCAATCGAATCAGTTTCGATTTTATTTTAAATAGTTAGATTTAAAATATTTGAATGCATGTTTGAATGTTGATTGATATCTATTGATTGTTAAAATAGACATTATACACCGTTAGTAAGCGGATGTTATTTATTAAAAACATATACCGCGAATATTTCATAAACAGTGAAATTGGTATTATATATAATATCAATATATATATATTGGCATATGTATATATTGCAGTTGTTGATTTCCCGCATTTTTTGTTTAGCGGATGAGACCCTATTGCGCCGTTATTAAGCGGATAATATTTAATAAGAACATATACCGCGATAATTTCGTACTGGAGCGAAATTGGTATTGTGCTAATGTTTGTGATGCAGGAAAACAGGTTGGAGGGATCCAACTGGATTCCTCAACAGTATTTATTTGATTTCAGATATTTTGATATTTGATGAATTATCATATCGATATATGATGGATCGTTGTAGTCGTGATTGACTATTAGGTGTGTAGCATCATTGGACTAGATTTTGGGATTTTAAAAAAATGATTTTTAAAGTGATTTTTGAAAATATACTATATTTTTAGAATTGATCCATTTTAATAAATAAACGACATAATTTTTAAAGTTATAAAAATTATGGTTTTTGTGAAATATAGTTAAAAGCTGATTTTTGAGAAATATGAACCAATGATGTTATAAAATAGTTTAAACTGGGATTTTTAAATTTATTATAAAAAAGTTTAAAAATAGGATTTATAAAATTTGATTATTTTATAAATCAAGAGAATGATGAAATTATAAAGGAAATTAAAGATGTTTTAAAGAATAATATAAATTGATTTATATTAAGAGATTTATAAATGGATATTTATAAATTGAAATAGTGACATTTTAAAACGAGTTTTTATAAGTGTTTGAATGAAGTGAAAATGAATTTCATAAATGAATGAAATTTATAAAATTATAAACTGTGAAGTTATAAATAAAATTTATAAATAGTAAGATTTATAAATTTGTAAAGTTATTGAAAGAATAGATTTGATTAAATAAATGAATCTTATAAGTTATAAGATTTATGGTTTGGAAAGTCTTTAGAGGAACGATTTTGTAAAATAATCGTTTTATAAGCATTTAACTTATAATTTGAATTTTTGGTTTATAATGGAGTTATAAAGTGAATAGGTTAATAAAGAAAATTTATAAGGAAAGAAGTTTTTATAAATAAATAGTAATGGAATTTATAAACGTTGTTTTATAAATTCACAAACGACTTATTTTGATAAGTAAATTGTTATGATTTATTTATGGAGTTATATTCACGTTTTTGACTGTGAATAATACTTTAAAATAAAATGAATAAAAGGATGGAAGTTGTTAACAAAGTATATTCACGTTTTTGAATAGTGAATAATATGTTAAAGGAAATGTTTTGAATGAAATGTTTAAATTGAATTAAAACGATCTAACGAAGTTTTAATTGTGTTGAGATTCGAAACCATAGATTTCAACATTCATTGTTGAAATGGATGTTTCGAGAAATAAAAGGAAATGGTGGACTATAACACTGTTGTTATAGTAAATGATTTCCGAAAGGAAATGTTTTGTATAGTATTGGGATTTATATATCTATTTTAATTTCGAATCCCTATACTAGTGATTTTGGGTTGTCGTAACAATGTTTTACGCAACATTCGTTTTGACCCAAATAAATATGTTTAAGTGAATGATTTCCTTAATAGAATGAAATATATACTTAATTCGATTAAGTATATTGAATATTTTCCAAGTGTTGAAAATAAATGGATTGAAAATTACTTATGAATAAATAAGTATAGAAATGTTTTCCAATATAAAGTGAATATTTAGAATTTATCTTTTTGAAGATAAATTGAAATGAATAATTGAAATCATATGCATGAATATTTTGGAATATAAATTCATTATGGAATTTATATGTGAAAGTGGAATTTGTTTAAGAATAAATATTGATTTATTTTTGAAGTATGAAATAATATATCTTGTAAAGATATTTTGGAAAATAAATAATTTGGAAAATTATTTGGAAACTGGTGATGAGTGCATATCCAGTGATAGTTCAATAACCGACTATCAATATTTCCCTTTGAATGGGTAATTGATGTGAATTGTTTGAATGTGAATGCTACACTTATTTTTGAATAAGCGCTCACTATTCGGGTTAACCGGGAAAGGACCATGGGGTCGTATAACCCATTCCGAATATGTGATACGTCGTTGTAAATTGCATTTGAAGATCGGTGTTGAAGACCCGGTATTTGCGAGAGCGATAGGATGACCTGTCGATTTACTCTGCACCGAGTTGCTCCGGTATAGAGTTCTCCATATGTGATGGTGAATCCGATCAGGATTGTGAATATCCGGATTGCAAGGACTTCTTTGTAAGTGCCTTCGGTTTTGTTCGATCCCAGAACAGACTTGTATGGATAGTATGTCTGACATTACAAGTTGAGATATAAAGCCGATTTCTTTCAAATATATTTCTGTTGGTGGCGGAGAATTTATTCTTTTAGCTTAACACCCTTCTCTGAGACGTACGAGCTCAGAGGTTATATAGTTGAAGTTATCAGCGATATATTCCCAATTTGGTAATGTGACATGCTGAGTGTTGCTGAAATGATCATTGTGTTGATTATTGTGATAGGATCGTTTATTTGATCGTCTATCTTGGTGATCATTGTGTTGATCATTTGTTGACCCAAAGCATGGCTTTTGTATAAAGTATGTTTTTGTGGACGTGACTTCGTCGAACCTCACACCCCGGAAATGGTCAAAACAGGAAAGATGCGGCAAGGTTATGAGGGGTAGCACCCTTTAGGGTATGTACATTTCCTTCTGGATAGAGGTGGTATCATGGTATGGAGCCCAGATATTTAACCTATGTGGTTACTACGAATTTATTACTTTGTGGTTGTTGGTTTTCGGGATCCCGTGAGAAAGGTCGTTTACGATCGGGGAATGGCGTGCTCGTGTCAGTAGTTACCCAGTTAGGGGTAACCCGGCCTTGTGTTGGCAGAGTTCCGGTTTGGTTCTCGGGGATGTCTTTCCAGAGGCATTCTCATGTGGCAATGGGAAGTTCCTTGGCCTGACCATTTGCTGGAAATCCAAAGAAACAATACGTGACTTGTACGGTTTTAGTTGTATAACCTGCTATGGAATGTGGCGGTAACCTGCTATTGAACATAGTTAGCTATAGTAGGCATAGTTCGAAATGTCTATGCTGGCTAAGATTTATATTCTACTTTCGAAATAAATTTTTCCCCTACACTATGCACTAGTAATAATATCAAATTTTATTTTTAATGCGTATCAAGCATCTTTGACTATCATAAGGAGAAATCTCCTCCGATTCGGCGTTTGCATGTGTGTGTGTGCGGGAGGCCTTATGGTAGTCTCATTTTTAAAAGCATTGCGAATTGAATTTAAAAATATTCCTCTATTTTGATTTTAAAGTTAAATAAACTGTTTTGAGTTCTCACACCAGTCACATGACTGACTTGGAGTTTATTGTTTTCCTTCCTAAACTCTGGGTGCCCACCAATTTCCACATGGGCAGTAAGGAGTTAGGTATATCAGGATATTCTGGATATTCTGGAGTTGCTGGAGGCAAGCTGGATGGCATGGCGTATTACTTATATAGTATTTCTTTTCCGCTGCACTGTTTGATGTTGATGTTGTACACTCTGATGATATGATGTAATGTAATGTAATAACTGATATAGTTCTTTGTTTAAAGATTATTCATTTATTATTATATGTTGTTCCGCTGCGAATTGTGAGATTCTGATGTGATTCTGTTGTTTTCTATTCCGTCCTATATTCTTCTGTTTTTCTTTCTCTTCTATTCTCTTTTTCTTCTATCAGTAAATTTTCTATCTTCTTTTCCCTATCTCCATCTCCTACCTTTTTCTCTCTTCTTTTCTACTTTTTCTTTTCCTAAATTCTTTTTAAAAACCCTCAGTGTTCGGTTTTCCCGTCGTTCGATTTCTCGGCAGTCGATAAAGTGAGTGTCGATGTTGAATTTTCGGAAGACGAAGAATCGTGTCCTGACAATGTGGTATCAGAGCTTATGGTTAAGCGACAACCATGGTTCTGTTGGGTATTGTTCATTAGAGATAGAGTCAGTAGTACTCTAGAATGAATTTGAGTGTAATAATAGCTATGAGAGCGTATTTGTTAGTGAATATAAAAATTGTTTTATATTGTGATGATTGGTCTGTTGAGTGGTATATAGATTCTGGTTAATACGAGTAATTAACGTTGTTGGTGGGGATCTCTAAACACTTGAATAGAACAATTCGACACGATATTGTTTTAAATTGGGTAAATGAAATAATTTTTGCCTTGATTATATTTTATATATAAAAGAATAATTTTTCAGAATTATTAAAGTGTATATAAGTTGATTGTTTAGATGTTTGAATAATCTAAATAAAGGAATTGTATAAGTAAAAATAATTATGAGAATTGAATTATAATTAAAGTGATTACAATTATGAAATAAACTTATATATGTAAGAAGTGAAACTATATGGATAAATTTATGAATATGAGTTGTAAATGAAAATGAATTTAAAGATAAATGGAAATTTACTTTAGAAATGGAAATATAACTTAAATTATGTTGAATGAAGTTGATATTAGTATCAAAGTAAATTAGTAAAGTGAAGTGATAAATGTGAACTTAAGTTATATAAGTGAAATTCAACTTTAGTAATTGAATTGAATGAATGGATTGAATGTTAATCAATTGAATGTGAATTAAGTTGATATGAAATAATGAATATAAGTGTTAATTCATTAAAATCTAATGTTATTGGAAGTTGAATAATAGAATGAAAAATCAATTTAATTTAAACCAATTGATAAGCAAAGAAATTTGGTTGTAATTAATATACATTGATTATTATATGATTGTTAGTTGATTGTTGATTGATTGTATATAATTCATTAAGTGTTAATGAAATTGAGTTAATGAAATGGAAAGCTAAAGTAAATAAATTTGAATAGAATTGAATTTGATTTGGAAGTGAACCAACTTGAATATGAATTAGTGAATATGAACTAATTGAAAATGAATGTTAGTAAAAACATCCACTGTTAATGAATCAAATATGATTTAAGTTGAAAAACCATTTCATTGAATATTAATGAGAATATGAATGAGTATTTAGTTGGTTGATGGTTGAATATCTATTGCTATTGAATTTGCATTGCTATGTTGGCATATATAGTTGTTATGGAAATATATGTTGTATATTGAGATTATTGTCTATATGCATGATTCTCATGTTGTTTGTTGAGTAATTAGTAGGCGCGGATCGCGTTTGCTTTGCATTTGGAGCTCGCTTTTGCGCTATATTAGCCGTATATGCTCGCTAATAAAGTATAAGGTACATATCTCGGATTACATACCGTACTTTTACACTTTTTTCCCTGCGGGATGCCTCATTACTTGATGAGATGTATATTTATGATATATATACTGTCATTTTTTTTTCGGATCGAGCCGCGCAAAGGACACTATGGCGAATTTTTCCGAAAATTTAAGGCGTTAGAAAATTTTTGAGAAAATTGGAAAATTTTGAAAACTTAAACTTTGATTTTGGAATTGAAAGTTGAGCAATAGTAGTTGTTTTTGAAAAGATAACTAAGTATAATTTGGAAACTTAGTAAAGTTATTGTAAGAAGTTTAACTATGAATTATGGAAAATTAATAGATTCTATAACCTTTCTTACTTGTAATTTCGAGGACGAAATTCTTTTAAGTGGGGAAGATTGTAACGACCCAGAATTTTTATAAATTAAAATTTGAATATTTAATTAATTTTAAATATTAATAAGTGAATTTATAAGTCGAATAAATTTTAATTTGAATTATTGGATTTAATTGGATTATTAAATCGATAATTTAATATGTGAAATTATGGAAATAATTGAAAATTGAGTTAAATATGATTTAAAATGATTTGTAAAATTTTATTTTATCATATGGGAGTTAGAACAATATTTTAGAACTTTTAAAATCGAATTAAAAGTTAATTTGTGAAAATTGAATATTTTAATATTAAATCGACTAGTAAAAATAGTCAATTTTTAAACAGTCTCAGAATTGAACGAAACCAGTTCCATTGGATCCGTAATAGTTAGTTATTACCGGATTTCAAATTTCATGTCAATCGGAGTTATCGTTTGATCGTGGCAGCTCGAAACGCATCGATTTATTTTTAATTTAAATTTGGCGAGTTAAAATAGCCATTTTTCAAAAAGTCTCGGATTTCGACGAAACCAGTTTCATCGGATCCGTAATGTGATATTATTGTAAGGTTTCAAATTTCAAATCAATTGGATTTACCGTTTGTCCTGTACGAATTAAAACGCCTAGAAATCGAGTTAAATCGGTTTAATTCAAATTGAGCGTTTACAGCCATAACTTGCACAGATGTCCGAATTAGCTTCCGAAACCTATTCCATTGTGTCCGGAACGCGGGGTAAACCCTAGAAACGCTGGTTACGGCGCCTAAATCGGAGTTCGGAATTTCCGGGATGAATAGTGTTTCGTCGGTTCCTTATAAATAGCCCTTCACTCAAAGAAAATAAAAAAAAAATAAAACAAAACCCTAATCAAAACTGCAGCCGCCCCCCTATTTCTACGGCCAGAATTGTCTCTCCTCTCCCCCTCGATTTCTTCCAATCCATCAGCAATTAGATGAAGCTTCCAACTAGAAAGTCGTAGAGCGCATCGAGATCTTGAAGTTCAACGGTGGAGATGTGATTTGGAGCATCGGAGGAGGAGCTAGGGGAGGCCGTTGGTCATGGCCTGCGCACGCAACACGAGGTGCATCAGGTGGCCGAGTTCCACCAGGGGGGCCGAGTGTAGTGCTCGCGTGAGGCTACGCAATGGAGCTTCCTGATCGTCGTCAAGTCGAGTGTAGGAGGAGCAAATTCAAACCCTAATAGTATGCTATGGGTTCAAGGTGTTACGGCTAATGTCTGTAGCCAAGACGTGGGAAGGAAGAAGCAAACAGGGACGGGCCTGATGTGGGGAAGCAAAGATCAAGGGCTAGGATTGGATGAAGGTTGTAAATATAAAGTTAATGTTGTAAATTTGTTAATATAAACTCGTGTAACTTCAAAAATTCATAACTTTTTCATACGAGGTCGAAAAAATGCAAACTCAGTTGCGTTGGAATCGTATGGACGAGCACTACGCGATGGAGTTTGTTTGGAGTCGTTTGGAGTTAGTGAGAATTTTGTGTAAAATTAAACGTCCGTTTAATTTTATTCGAAATAAATCGCTAAAACGGAAATGAAACCAAGGTGAGAACTTCTCACTCAATCGAATCAGTTTCGATTTTATTTTAAATAGTTAGATTTAAAATATTTGAATGCATGTTTGAATGTTGATTGATATCTATTGATTGTTAAAATAGACATTATACGCCGTTAGTAAGCGGATGTTATTTATTAAAAACATATACCGCGAATATTTCATAAACAGTGAAATTGGTATTATATATAATATCAATATATATATATTGGCATATGTATATATTGCAGTTGTTGATTTCCCGCATTTTTTGTTTAGCGGATGAGACCCTATTGCGCCGTTATTAAGCGGATAATATTTAATAAGAACATATACCGCGATAATTTCGTACTGGAGCGAAATTGGTATTGTGCTAATGTTTGTGATGCAGGAAAACAGGTTGGAGGGATCCAACTGGATTCCTCAACAGTATTTATTTGATTTCAGATATTTTGATATTTGATGAATTATCATATCGATATATGATGGATCGTTGTAGTCGTGATTGACTATTTGGTGTGTAGCATCATTGGACTAGATTTTGGGATTTTAAAAAAATGATTTTTAAAGTGATTTTTGAAAATATACTATATTTTTAGAATTGATCCATTTTAATAAATAAACGACATAATTTTTAAAGTTATAAAAATTATGGTTTTTGTGAAATATAGTTAAAAGCTGATTTTTGAGAAATATGAACCAATGATGTTATAAAATAGTTTAAACTGGGATTTTTAAATTTATTATAAAAAAGTTTAAAAATAGGATTTATAAAATTTGATTATTTTATAAATCAAGAGAATGATGAAATTATAAAGGAAATTAAAGATGATTTAAAGAATAATATAAATTGATTTATATTAAGAGATTTATAAATGGATATTTATAAATTGAAATAGTGACATTTTAAAACGAGTTTTTATAAGTGTTTGAATGAAGTGAAAATGAAATTCATAAATGAATGAAATTTATAAAATTATAAACTGTGAAGTTATAAATAAAATTTATAAATAGTAAGATTTATAAATTTGTAAAGTTATTGAAAGAATAGATTTGATTAAATAAATGAATCTTATAAGTTATAAGATTTATGGTTTGGAAAGTCTTTAGAGGAACGATTTTGTAAAATAATCGTTTTATAAGCATTTAACTTATAATTTGAATTTTTGGTTTATAATGGAGTTATAAAGTGAATAGGTTAATAAAGAAAATTTATAAGGAAAGAAGTTTTTATAAATAAATAGTAATGGAATTTATAAACGTTGTTTTATAAATTCACAAACGACTTATTTTGATAAGTAAATTGTTATGATTTATTTATGGAGTTATATTCACGTTTTTGACTGTGAATAATACTTTAAAATAAAATGAATAAAAGGATGGAAGTTGTTAACAAAGTATATTCACGTTTTTGAATAGTGAATAATATGTTAAAGGAAATGTTTTGAATGAAATGTTTAAATTGAATTAAAACGATCTAACGAAGTTTTAATTGTGTTGAGATTCGAAACCATAGATTTCAACATTCATTGTTGAAATGGATGTTTTGAGAAATAAAAGGAAATGGTGGACTATAACACTGTTGTTATAGTAAATGATTTCCGAAAGGAAATGTTTTGTATAGTATTGGGATTTATATATCTATTTTAATTTCGAATCCCTATACTAGTGATTTTGGGTTGTCGTAACAATGTTTTACGCAACATTCGTTTTGACCCAAATAAATATGTTTAAGTGAATGATTTCCTTAATAGAATGAAATATATACTTAATTCGATTAAGTATATTGAATATTTTCCAAGTGTTGAAAATAAATGGATTGAAAATTACTTATGAATAAATAAGTATAGAAATGTTTTCCAATATAAAGTGAATATTTAGAATTTATCTTTTTGAAGATAAATTGAAATGAATAATTGAAATCATATGCATGAATATTTTGGAATATAAATTCATTATGGAATTTATATGTGAAAGTGGAATTTGTTTAAGAATAAATATTGATTTATTTTTGAAGTATGAAATAATATATCTTGTAAAGATATTTTGAAAAATAAATAATTTGGAAAATTATTTGGAAACTGGTGATGAGTGCATATCCAGTGATAGTTCAATAACCGACTATCAATATTTCCCTTTGAATGGGTAATTGATGTGAATTGTTTGAATGTGAATGCTACACTTATTTTTGAATAAGCGCTCACTATTCGGGTTAACCGGGAAAGGACCATGGGGTCGTATAACCCATTCCGAATATGTGATACGTCGTTGTAAATTGCATTTGAAGATCGGTGTTGAAGACCCGGTATTTGCGAGAGCGATAGGATGACCTGTCGATTTACTCTGCACCGAGTTGCTCCGGTATAGAGTTCTCCATATGTGATGGTGAATCCGATCAGGATTGTGAATATCCGGATTGCAAGGACTTCTTTGTAAGTGCCTTCGGTTTTGTTCGATCCCGGAACAGACTTGTATGGATAGTATGTCTGACATTACAAGTTGAGATATAAAGCCGATTTCTTTCAAATATATTTCTGTTGGTGGCGGAGAATTTATTCTTTTAGCTTAACACCCTTCTCTGAGACGTACGAGCTCAGAGGTTATATAGTTGAAGTTATCAGCGATATATTCCCAATTTGGTAATGTGACATGCTGAGTGTTGCTGAAATGATCATTGTGTTGATTATTGTGATAGGATCGTTTATTTGATCGTCTATCTTGGTGATCATTGTGTTGATCATTTGTTGACCCAAAGCATGGCTTTTGTATAAAGTATGTTTTTGTGGACGTGACTTCGTCGAACCTCACACCCCGGAAATGGTCAAAACAGGAAAGATGCGGCAAGGTTATGAGGGGTAGCACCCTTTAGGGTATGTACATTTCCTTCTGGATAGAGGTGGTATCATGGTATGGAGCCCAGATATTTAACCTATGTGGTTACTACGAATTTATTACTTTGTGGTTGTTGGTTTTCGGGATCCCGTGAGAAAGGTCGTTTACGATCGGGGAATGGCGTGCTCGTGTCAGTAGTTACCCAGTTAGGGGTAACCCGGCCTTGTGTTGGCAGAGTTCCGGTTTGGTTCTCGGGGATGTCTTTCCAGAGGCATTCTCATGTGGCAATGGGAAGTTCCTTGGCCTGACCATTTGTTGGAAATCCAAAGAAACAATACGTGACTTGTACGGTTTTAGTTGTATAACCTGCTATGGAATGTGGCGGTAACCTGCTATTGAACATAGTTAGCTATAGTAGGCATAGTTCGAAATGTCTATGCTGGCTAAGATTTATATTCTACTTTCGAAATAAATTTTTCCCCTACACTATGCACTAGTAATAATATCAAATTTTATTTTTAATGCGTATCAAGCATCTTTGACTATCATAAGGAGAAATCTCCTCCGATTCTGCGTTTGCATGTGTGTGTGTGCGGGAGGCCTTATGGTAGTCTCATTTTTAAAAGCATTGCGAATTGAATTTAAAAATATTCCTCTATTTTGATTTTAAAGTTAAATAAACTGTTTTGAGTTCTCACACCAGTCACATGACTGACTTGGAGTTTATTGTTTTCCTTCCTAAACTCTGGGTGCCCACCAATTTCCACACGGGCAGTCAGGAGTTAGGTATATCAGGATATTCTGGATATTCTGGAGTTGCTGGAGGCAAGCTGGATGGCATGGCGTATTACTTATATAGTATTTCTTTTCCGCTGCACTGTTTGATGTTGATGTTGTACACTCTGATGATATGATGTAATGTAATGTAATAACTGATATAGTTCTTTGTTTAAAGATTATTCATTTATTATTATATGTTGTTCCGCTGCGAATTGTGAGATTCTGATGTGATTCTGTTGTTTTCTATTCCGTCCTATTTTCTTCTGTTTTTCTTTCTCTTCTATTCTCTTTTTCTTCTATCAATAAATTTTCTATCTTCTTTTCCCTATCTCCATCTCCTACCTTTTTCTCTCTTCTTTTCTACTTTTTCTTTTCCTAAATTCTTTTTAAAAACCCTCAGTGTTCGGTTTTCCCGTCGTTCGATTTCTCGGCAGTCGATAAAGTGAGTGTCGATGTTGAATTTTCGGAAGACGAAGAATCGTGTCCTGACAGGTTTCCTCCACTATATATATTAAGTCTTATTAATAAACGTTAGGTGTATTTGATACACTACACATTTAAAATTAAATTTATTCAAACTTCCCTTTTACTAATTTAAATAACATAAATGATTTTATATAAAAAAATTGAAATGTTCTAATTAAATTAGGCTTCATAGGCTCAACTAAGGTCCAATAAGGTAAAAAATTGAAATTCACCCATTTCTCCCGCTATGGGTTGGCCCAAATACAACAATATCTAGAAGAAACACGTAAATTATATGGTATAGTTATTTTTGGTGATGCTACACTATATGTATAAACTCGTTTTGCTCTTCTAGGACAAATGATAAGTAAATCTGTTTGCATAAACGGTTAGGAGGTTGTAATGACCCAGAATTTCAGTCATCCGGAATTAAAATATTTAATTGATTTTAAATATTCGAAAGTTAATTTTATAAGTTGAATAACTTATATTTCAAATATAATAATTTATTTGGATAATTAAATTGTTAATTTATTATTTAAAATTGCAGAAATAATTTGATTTTGAATTTAATGTGAATGAAAATGATTTATTAAGTTGAATTAGATTCTATTTGAATTAGAATGATGTTAGTAAGCTTTTAAAATTGAATTAATAGTTAATTTATAGAAATTGGAAATTTATCGATTTAATTAACGTGTAAAAATAGTCATTTTTGACACGATCTCGGATTTCGACGAAACTAGTTTCATTAGATCTGTAATGCTATATTATTGTAAAATTTTTAGATTTTGCGTCAATCGGACGTACGTTTTGGTCGTGCGAAGCGAAAATGCATAGAAATTTATTTATGTAATTTTTAATTAAAATAATTCGATTTGAAAATCTATCTTCCGAATACGATGGAATTTGCTTCTGATATATATTCCAATATATTCGGAATACGGGTAAAACATCATAAATGTCAGACGACACGCTTCGATTGGAGTTTTAAAATTTTAGCGATGAATAGTGTCACGAAATCTTATATAAAAGGACTTCATTTTCTCCAAATTACTCAACCCCAGGGTTTCAAGCCCTAGCCACCACTTATAATTCTATGACCAAAAATCACCATCCTTCCACCTCGATTATCTCGAAATCCACGCACCTATATCAAAAACTTCCAACTGCAAAAATGTCAAGCTCGTCAAGATCAACGTCTTTGATCTAACATGGCACAAAGATGGAGGAGAAAACGTGCCGCATATTGGCTTCGTTCTTTCGCGGTTTTAGGCACCGAGCACACCATGCCTCTGGGCGATGGTGAAATAAGGGACGGGCTTCAATTTGGCAGTTTCCGGTCGTCATCTAGGCGAGTAGATTGGAGTGGCAAATCGATGGAAACAATCGAGCAATAGGTTTCACGAACGCACGTGAACAAAGAAGACGGAAAAAAGTGGGGCCATGATCTCTATTTTCGAAATGAACGGCCTGGATGCAATGTAGGATAATAAAAAAGATAATTTGTAATTTATTCATATTTAAATTCATGTAAACTTTAAATTGTATATCATTGTCATACGAGGTCCCTTTTGCACGAAACAAGTTTCGTTGGATTCATATTCGCAAATACTACGCGATGGAGCTAGTTTGGAGTTGATTGAAGCTAGTGAAAATTTTGGCTAAAATTAAACGCTCGTTTAATTTTATTCGGAATAAAACGCTGCAATGGCTATTGGAATCAAAGTGAGTATAACTCAGTCTTCCTGACCCGCTTATATTTTTGTATAAGTGAGAATAAATTTATTTATGATGATTGATGATTGATGATTATTTGGGGAAAATATGATACATTATCTATATATATTGATTGGTTTGGATATATTCCCACATACTTTAGCGGATGAGACTCTAAACGTTCCCGTGTATGTGCGGATGACCCTTTGTACGCACATCTGCATTGAAGCGAACATTGTGCAAATATTCTCATAGTAAATTTGTTGCAGGTGACAGGTTGGAGGGATCCAACAGGATTCCTCACAATTGTTGATTTTTTTACAGATATTGATATATATGTTGTTATCGTGTGATATATGATGATTTGGAAGCCATGATTGATATGATTGATGTGAATCACCTTATTTAGTGTTGTTGCTGCATTGGGCCATATTTTGGAATCTTAAAAATATTAAAATGATAATTTCAAATTAAAAAGGTTATTTAAGTGATTTTTGAAGTTATATAAGTTTTTAATAATGATTTGTAAATTATTAAAAGAAGAAGTTTATTTAAATGGAATTAAAATATGTTTTTTTAAAATATGAAGTTAACTATTTGGTAAAATAAGTTAAATTGATAATTTTGAAATTATTATAAATTGTTTATATAGAAGATTTATAAAAAAAATTGACATTTTATAAATAAAAGTAATGGAATTATAAAGGAGTTTTATAAGTGTTAAAACAAAGTTATAAATGGATCTTATAAGTGAATAAGATGTTAAAAAAGGAATAAATTGTGAATAAGAGATTTATAAGTAAATTAACTTATAATTAAATTTTGACATATAAATGGAATTTTTTAGTAAAGGAATTTTGTATATGGGTTTATAAAATGTAAATGGAATTTATAAACATTGTTTTATAAATCTGAAATCAATTGAATTTGATAAGTTAAATATGAAAGTTTATTAAAGGGATTTTATTCATGATTTTGGATAGTGGATGATCCTTTAAATTAAATGTGCAGAAGTATTGAATTTGGTAAGAGAATTATATTTACGATTTTGGACAGTGAATAATTCTTTAAATTAAATAAATGTATTGGTAAGTGATATTTTAAAATGAAGTTTGAATGAATTGAAAATAAAGTAAATTGTGAATTCACTTATTATTAAAATAATTATATGGAAATATTTTCCATATAGTGAAACATTGAAATGATTTTGATAATATATCTTTTTAAAGATAATTTGAAGTATTAAATTAGGAAAAGTGATTTAATTAATGAATGATTTAATAAATCAGGCCCAGCGACTGCTTTAGATCTAAATTTATATTTTGGCCAATTTAGTTTTTCAACTTGATATGGAAACTAATTAGTCGTACACTTATTACGTAACTGACTGTATGGGCTTGATTATCGTTTGTGTTGAGAATGTTGATTCGTGTAGTGCAGAGTGATTACTCGAATCTATCGAGCTTCCTTCTTGGCCAAAGGATAACAAGTTGAAAGTTGGAGACATGATAAATCTATGAGACTTAGTTTCTGTGTGAGGTTGAGAAATGCTTTTGCATTGTTGGTGCGAAGAGACTAGGATCAGATTTATCTGAAAACCACTATGGACCAATGTATATGCGTTCGAATGTGCATGTTAGGATGATACTGATATTTAGGATTTTCATAGTGAAGGACTGCTTGTTGATCAGTTGGGGTTAAAATCCAATATACATCCAGTAGCAGTAGTCTCTTCGTTATGAAATATCCAATGCAAGGACTATTCGCTACTAATCCTAGGGATTTCCTGACAGGATGTGGTAGGAAAGTACCTTCGGTTTGTCCTGTTCTTGGACAACTTGTATGCACGGGTATCTGACATTACATTTATATGATTACATACATTGGTTTTTAGAAACATACATCAGTGTGGCGGAGAAGGCAACTTCTTTTAGCTTAACACCCTCCTTGAGATGTACGAGCTCAAGGGTTGTATTTTTGTGGAAGGAAATTAGTAGTCAACAGAAATGACAATGTGGCATTCAAAGTGATGTGATATGTGATATGTGAAAGGTAATCGCTACATCAGGCCTCATCAATAGGAAATGACCGAAATAGGGTTAGATGCGAAGGCTAAGTGGGTCGTTCCCAATTAGGATATGATCATCCTATTTTAGATATATTTCTTCCCACTATGACGTTCGGGATGTAAATTAATGTGGTTTGTATGCTAGAGGGCCCTCGGAAAGGTTGGTAACGACCGGGAGATGATATATTCGGTACTATCTAGTTATAGAGGTAGGCTGGTCATGTGTTGGTAAAGGATGCTTTGTGATGGCCCTCGGTACATTCCTCTAGAGTTGTACTGCCGGAAGGTAGTCCCTTCTCCTAATCATTTGTATGGAAGTCAAACTCCACTATGTGCCTGCCATTTTTGTCTGTAGAGCTATGCTGGAATTTAATAATGGTAACAATTTTAGCTATTTTAATTATTGTTTGTCTACTAGACACTAGTATAATATAACACGATTTGATATGAAAGGTTTTGGTTATCGTAAGGTAAAAACATGTCCATGTTTATGTGTAGTTATGCCTTACGAGATAATTTTGTTTTGAAAGGAAAAGTTTTGGTAATTTATTAAATTCAGTTGAGTGTGTTTCTCACACTGGTTTACCAACTGATCCGCGCGTTCTTTCCTTTCAATGCTTGGGTTAGACCAATTATATTTATAGGTTCAGATTTGGTGCTTTTGGAGCTTCAGCAGGAAAGCTGGAGATCTTCATTTTCGTATACACGTATCTGTTTATTTTCCGATGCATTGTTGTTGTATATTGTCAGCATTTGTGAGGATAGGTTATTGTAACTGTCCAGGCTGATTATTAGTGATTGATTTTTGTACTCTGATGGATCTATGTATATGATATTATAGTTTCTGTTTTATAAAGACCATTGGTATGATATTATATGTTATTCCGCTGCGATGAGAGATTCTGTATTGTTCTATTTGGTTTTCTCTTCTCCCTTTCTACTCTTCTCTTCTTCTCTCTTCTTTTCTTTCTCATGACTTTTCGTCATTCTGTACTTTTTGGGTCGGACATGTGTGGTTTATTGTCGATTCAAAGGGTACGGAATTGTCTGATCGTCACACTTGGTATCAGAGCTTAGGTTTAGCATATTCCTTAGCTTTGATGTGTTCTCGGTATAGATAGGGTCAGTAGCACCCTAGATTGAGTTTGAGTGTATTATATATATATGTGCGCGTATTTGTTAGTGATTATAAAAAAGTTTTATATTGTGTTTACTTATCCGTTGAGTTGTTTATGAATTTTAGTCGGTATGTGTGATGCCATGTTATCGATAGGGATTTATAAACACTTAAACGAGGCAAGTCGACATAGTATTGTTTTTAAATTGGGTAAATGAAATAATTTTACCTCAATTATATTTTATATGTAAAGGATAATTTTTGAGAAATTATTATAGTGTATACAAATTGATTGTTTGGTTTTTTGAAAATGTAAATATATTTAAGTAGATAGAAATCTATTTGAATAATCTAAATAAAAAAAATAACAATTGTAAAAGAATAAATTATATAAGAAAATGAATTATAAAGTATGGAATTATAATTAATATGATTTACAATTGTGAAGTAATCTTATATATAAGAAATGAAACTACATGAGCATATTTATAAATATGAGTTATAAATAAAAATGAATTTAAACTAAGAATTTGAGAATTTGAATCTCGTTGATTTTGACAGTTGTTTTTCAAAATTTAAAGAGGTTACATTATTATAAATCTACATAAGACAAATATATCTAGAATGAATCTTATATAAGTGAAGTGAAATTGAAATTATATAAGTAAAAAACCATAAATGTGATTTATAAATATAAAAAGGGATTTTTAAAAGAATATAAAGCACTGAATTCACCACCGTTACTGGAAAATAATAAGGGCAATGATTGCAGTATCAACAATATCATTTTTGAGTTTCTATGTGATTGATTTTCTACCATTAGTAAATTGAAATTTTAAGGTTTTGTTGTGGTAAACAAATTTGAATTTGAAATCCAGTTTGAAATTGATAAATATAAGTGAAATGAGTTTTGAACTTATAGCTGGAATTAGTATAAATAAGAAAAAGAAATTTCGAAAGAAATTTAAGTGTGAAATTTAGGATATGGAATTAAAATTTAACGTAAGTAAGGTTAAGTTAAATTGAGTTAGTAAGTGAATTATGTAAATTGGAATTTAACTTAAGAAAAGTTAAATAAATAAAATGATTGGATTTGAATTGGATTAAATAAGTTATTAAAATGGAAATTAAGCTTAAGTGGTAAGTGATTATATAATATGAATTTTGAAAGTTTAAATAATTAAGTTGTAAAGTGATTATATAAAATGTAAATGGAAGTAAACTTAAGTAAATGTTCATGGAATTATAAATAAATAAGTTGTATAACTTATAAAATGGGGAAATGTAAGTTAGAACCAAATATTAAAATAGTTAAACAATTTTGTTAAGAAAAACAAAATCTGATTTTGAATTGTGATAAGAAATTTAACTCAAGTTAAGTTAAAAGGAAATGAGCTAATGAAATGAGTTATATAAATAGAATTTGAATTAAATTAGAACTGAACTTAAGTTGTATAGTAAAAGTAAATGTAAGTGAGAATGAACTGAAACATAACTTAAGTGATGTTGAATGAAGTTGAATTTGATATCAAATTGAATTAATAAAGTGAATTAATGAAATTGAACTAATAAACTTGAAAACTAAATAATTGAATTCAAATTGGGAGTAAGTGAATCTAAACTGAATTGAATTTGATCTGATTTGAAAGTGAACAAACTTGAATGTAAATTAGTGAATGTAAACTAATTGAATATGAATAAATGAATGTTAGTAAAATCTAATGTAAATAAATCAAATATGATTAAATTGAAAACCAATTCAATGAATATTAATGAGAAGTGAATGTTTGTTGATTTGGTTACGGATTGATTGGATAGATATTGGTTTGTTGGATGATAGTTGTTTGATGGTGAAATTTGTTTCTTTTGTTGCATTTGCTTTATTGGCATATATAGTTGTTGTATTGGTATATATTGTATATTGATATTACATCCTATATACATGTTTCTCATTTGTTTGCTGAGTGTTTAGTAGGTGCAGATGGCGTATGCTTCGCATTTGGAGCTTGCTTTCGCACTATATTAGCCGTGTATGCTCGCTAACAATATATAATATACATATCTCAGATTACATATCGTACTTCTATATTATTTTTCCCTACGGGATGCCTCATCACTTCAGTGAGATGTATATTTGTGATATATATGTATGTATTGTGATTTTTTCCAGATAGAATCGTGCAAAGGAGGCTATGGAGATTTTTTTTGAAATTTAAGGTGTTAGAAATTTTTTTGGTAACTAAAATTTTGATTATGAGTTAAAAGTTAAACGATATTAGTTGGTTTTGAAAAGATAACTATGAGTGAATTGAAAACTTAATAAAAGTTTTTATAATAAGTATAACTAATGGATTTTGGAAAGCTAAAAGGTTTAAATGATTTCGGTAATCTAATTTGAACTAATGGTTGTGAAAAGTTAATGGATTTTATGGCTTTTTTCTTACTTGGTAATTTCGAGGAGGAAATTCTTTCAAATAGGGGAGAATGTAATGATCCAGAATTTCAGTCATTCGAAATTGAAATATTTAATTGATTTTAAATATTCATAAGTTAATTTTATAAGATGAATAACTTATATTTCAATTTTAATAATTTATTGGAATAATTAAATTGTTAATTTAATATTTGAAATTGCAGAAATAATTTGATTTTGAATTTTATGTGAACGAGAATGATTTATTAAATTGAATTAAATTCTATTTGAATTAGAATGATGTTAGTAAACATTTAAAATTGAATTAAAAGTTAATTATGAAAATTGGAAATTTATCGATTTAATTAACGTGTATAAATAGGCATTTTTGACATGGTCTCATATTTCAACGAAACTAGTTTCATTAGATCCATAATGTTATATTATTGTAGGATTTTAAATTTTGTGCCAATCGGATGTACGGTTCGGTCGTGCAAAGCTAAAAGGCGTAGAAATTTATTTAAGTAATTTTTAATTAAAATAATTCGATTCGAAAACCTACCTTCCAAATACGCTGGAATTAGCTCCTGATATATATTCCACTATGTTTGGAATAGGGGCAAAACATTACAAACACCAAGCGGCACGCTTCGGTTGGAGTTCGAAAATTTTTGCGATGAACGGTGTTACGAAATTTTATATAAAAGTGCATCATTTTCTCCAAATTACTCAACCCCAGGGTTTCAAGCCCTAGCCGCCACTTATAATTCTATGGCCTAAAATCACCATCCCTCCACTTCGATTATCTTAAAATACACACACCTATATCAAAAACTTCCAACTGTAAAATGTCAAGCTCGTCGAGATCTTTTAGATCAACGGCTATGGTCTAATATGGCGCAAAGATGGATGAGAAAACATGTCACATATTGGCTATGTTCTTTCGCGCTTTTCCAAGGAAAATAAGGCACCGAGCTCACCGTGCTTCTGGGCGGTGGTGAAATAAGGGATGGGCTTCAATTTGGCAGTTCCTGATCATCGTCTAAGTAAGTTGATTGGAGCGGCAAATTGATGGAAACGATCAAGCAATAGGTTTCACGAATGTGCATGAACAAATAAGATGGAAAAGGAAAAGTGCAGCCATGATCTCTTTTTTTGAAATGAAAGGCCTGGATGTAATGTAGGGTAATAAAAAAAAGAATTTGTAATTTATTTATATTTAAATTTGTGTAAACTTTAAAATTGTATATCTTTGTCATAGAAGGTCTGTTTTCCTTGAAACAAGTTGTGTTGGGTTCGTATTCGCGAATACTATGCTATAGAGCTAGTTTGGAGTTGATTGGAGCTAGTGAAAATTTTGAGTACAATTAAACGCTCGTTTAATTCTACTCGGAATAAAACGCTACAACGGCTATTGGAATCAAAGTGAGTACAACTCACTATTTCTGACTCGCTTATATTTTTATATAAATTAGAATAAATTTATTTATGATGATTGATGATTGTTTAGGTGATATATGATATATGATATATATATATATATATATATATATATTGATTGGTTTGGATATATTCCCGCATATTTTAGTGATGATACCCTATACGTTCCCATTTATGGGCGGATGACCCTTTGTACGCGCGTGTGCCTCGAAGATAACATTGTACACATATTCTCATATATACAATTGTTGGAAGTGACAGGTTGGAGGGATCCAACAGGATTCCTCACAATTATTGATTTTGTTTTCAGATATATATATATATATATATATATATATGTTGTTATCACGTGATATATGATGATTTGGAAGCAACGATTGATGTGATCGATGTGAATCACCTTATTTAGTGCTGTTGTAGCATTGGGCCATATTTTGGAATTTTAAAATACTAAAATGATGATTTCAAATTAAAAAGGCTGTTTAAGTGATTTTTGAAGTTATATAAGTTTTTAATAATGATTTGTAAATTATTAAAAGAAGAAGTTTATTTAAATCGAATCAAAATATTATTTTTGAAATCTGAGGTTAACTATTTGGTAAAATAAGTTAAATTGATAATTTCGGTTTACATATAAGATTCATAAAAAATTGACATTTTGTAAACAAAATAATGGAATTATAAAGGAGTATCATAAGTGTTAAAAATGAAGTTATAAATGGATCTTATAAGTGAATAAGATTTATAAATTATGAAGTTATAAAAAGAATAAATTGTGAATAAGATATTTATAAGTAAATTAACTTTTAATTAGATTTTGACATATAAACAAGATATAAATGGAATTTGTTAGTAAAGGAATTTTGTATATGGAAGTTTATAAAATATAAATGGAATTTGTAAACATTGTTTTATAAATCTGAAATATTTGAATTTTATAAGTTAAATATGAAAGTTTATTAAAGGGATTTTAGTCGCGATTTTGGTCAGTGGATGATCCTTTAAATTAAACGTGAAGAAGTATTGAATTTGGTAAGAGAATTATATTCACGATTTTGGACAGTGAATAATCCTTTAAATTAAATAAATGTTTTGGTAATTGATATTTTAAAATAAAGTTTGAACGGATTGAAAACAAAGTAAATTGTGAATTCAATTATTATTAAAATAAGTATATGGAAATGTTTTCCAAACAGAGAAATATTGAAATGGTTTTGAGAATATATCTTTTTAAAGATAATTTGAAGTACTAAATTTGGAAAAGTGATTTAATTAATGAATAATTTAATAAATCAGACCTACTGATTGCTTTAGTTCTAAATTTATATTTTGGCCATTTTAGTTTTTCAACTTGATGTGCAAACTAATTAGTCGTACACTTAGTACGTAACTGACTGTGTAGGCTTGATTATCTTTTGTGTTGAGAATGTTGATTCGTGTAGTGCGGAGTGATTACTCCAATCTATCGAGCTTCCTTCTAGGACGAAGGATAGCAAGTTGGAAGTTGGAGACGTGATAAGTCTATGAGACTTAGTTTCTGTGTGAGGTTGAGAAACGCTTTTGCTTTGTTTTTTGAAGAAACGGGTGTGTAGCGCATTGCTACACAGCCAATTAGATAAATTATA
Organism: Allium cepa; assembly: GCA_030765085.1. NCBI lineage: Eukaryota > Viridiplantae > Streptophyta > Magnoliopsida > Asparagales > Amaryllidaceae > Allium > Allium cepa. The sequence goes on from CM060940.1 coordinate 862,196,568, forward strand.
ATATAGCTAATAGGGGTCATAGCCGATCAACAAGCCTGATTGGTGGCTAATAAGAGTAACCATCAATAAAACCAAACCCAAGATGGACTATTGTAGCACGTTATATATACAGCACTAGAACTAGAGTTGTAGTCAAAACAAATAAAGTAAGGGACTAGCTAATCACGACCTGGATGGATAGCTTAAGAATGCAGCAAAAGGAACCACCAAGAGGAGCAAAACGAACTTCGAACTCAAGCAGTCAATCCGAGATGTCGCCGTTCTTGGGAGGAAGGCACCAGGTGAAGGGGTGCATGTGCACCGATCCTATCCAAAGAGCAAACAAGTATGATATTTTGTTACAAATACCAAGTGCACTATTTTTAGGTTTATTGAAGACAAAAGCATTTCTTTCTTTCCAGATGCACCAGCTAAAGATACCCATGAAAGAGTCAAGAGTTTCATTCGGGTTGTTGGATTGCTAATAATCAAAGAACGAGTGTGTTGTCGGAATGTAGCCAATAAGGTTGGCACTGGTTGAGGCAAAGATGTAGTAAGAGAAGTCACATTCGAAAAAGCGGCGAGCAATGGATTCATCATGCATGGAGCAGAAGACACAGTGAGGGTCAATCTGCGAGTTCCATCGTCTGAGCCTATCCTTAGTGCTGATACGACCGTGGATAAGACACCATTGGAAGAAAAGGATGCGGGGAGGTAGTCTGCATTTCCAAAGTCTTGCAAAAGCAAATGACCTACCAGGATGATTAAGGTATGAATAAAAAGCAGCAACCGAAAATGCTTTCCTTGTATTGAGAGCCCAGGTATAGTGATCAAGGGAATCGGTAAGTTGAGTGGAGAGGGGTATCTTAGAAGCTGAGTTAAGGTCGGATAGTGTGTTAAGATCAAAGAGAGCAGAAGGGCAGATGCTGGATAGGCCGTGCGTGGTAAGATCCTCAACCGATCTGAGTGGGTGAGAGATGTGGGAAAATAAATGAGTGAGAGAGTGCGCAAGGGGGAGCTGGTCCTGCCAGATGTCAAGACAAAAAAGGCAATGGTGTCCATTACCAATGGCCACATGGAATAACGATTTGACTTGGGGAATGATTTTAGTAATGCCTCCCCATAATGGAGACGTTGAAAGACGTGGAGAAGAATGGAGAACCAAATGTGGGTTGGAAAAGTAATGATGTTGCAGAATCCAAGCCTTCCACATGAAGTGACCAGGAGTAATGATACGCCATAGCCATTTGGATAAGAGAGCTTGGTTGAAGGAGCAAAGATTAACTAGTCCTAGTCCACCGTGGTCTACGTGTAGGCAGATTGACTTCCAATTAATTAAGAATTTACCTTTAAAACCATTCCAGAGGAAAGAATGCCTACAAGAATCTATTTTATTAATAACCCATTTCGGTAGCACATGAAATGACATCCAGTATGTGGGAAGGGCATATAGCACTGATTTGACGAGAACTAAGCGGCCAGTGGAAGAAAGGGAGTTTGCTTTCCAAGGTGATAGGCGAGATTCGATCTTGGAGATAAGCGGGGTACCAGTCTTTTTTGGCAAGTTTGGTGGGATGGAGAGGGATAACAAGATAGGTGATAGGGAAATGACCAAGTTTACAGTTGAGCAGAGATGTAGTATAGGGGCCGAGCTGATGAGCACCATCGAGCATGATGATAGAAATTTTGTGGAAGTTGATAGTGAGACCAGAAATGAGTTCAAAACTATATAAGAGGACTTTAAGGTAGTGGAGGTGGTCTGGGTTAGGGGAAATGAGTAATATGGTGTCATCAGCAAAGTGTAGGTTGGAGACCGACAGTTCAGAATTGGGTAGGTTGATGCCTGCTAGGAGGTTGTTGGATTTGGCGAGTTGAACCTTGCGATTGAAGACATCTGAGATTAGCACAAAAAGGAGCGACAAGAGGGGATCGTCTTGTCTAAGACCTCTAGCTACTTTAATATGACCACATACAGAACCGTTGATAGAGATTGCTGAAAAGCTTGTATCAAGGATACCTTTTATCCAATTGCACCAAGTATCAGAAAAGCCTCTATGTTTCATAAGCTCAATCAAGAAATTCAAGTTGACAGAATTGAAATCTTTGGAGAAGTCTAATTTGAGGAGGACCCCTGGAGTGGAGGAATGCTAATAGTATGAGATAACCTCTTGGGTGGCAGCTACACAATCGAGGATATTTCGGCCTAGAATAAATGCCGATTGTTCAATATCTACCAGTGAACCAATAACCTATTGAAGACACTTAGCAAGAAGTTTGGTGATAATTTTGAAGGTTGTGTTGAGAAGACTGATTGGGAGAAACACAGGAAGGGTGATGGAGCCCGGGGATTTGGGAATGAGGATGATGTTGGCATAATTTAACCTATCGATCAGGGTGGGGTTAGATTGAAATTCCAAACACATATCAATAATATCGGATTGATTTTTGCCCAAAAGTGTTTGAAAAAAGAGGTCCAAATCCATCTGGACCAGGGGATTTATCATCAGCCATATCATTCAGCGCAGCCCAGATTTCATCCTCGGTAAAGGGAGAATCGAGAGGGATAGGATCCGGATTGGGGTAGAGGAGGTTACAGTCAATATTAGGAAGCCGAGGAGAGGTTTTACCCAGGACATTGCGATAGTATTCTGTAAAGAGATTAAGGATATCAGATTCGTTGGTGTAGATGGAATTATTGTGGATGATTTTCGCGATGAAAGACGATCTGCATCGGCCATTGGCGATACGATGGAAATAAGCCGTGTTCTTGTCCCCATCCTCAATCCATTTGGATTTTGACCATTGCTACCAGCCTATTTCTTCTTGTTTGATAAGCCTTTCAAGATCTATTTCTAACTGTTTGAGGCGAGGAGCTTCTGAAATAGATAAAGGATGGGATTCCTCTTGGATATTGAAGTGCAAGATTTTATCCTGGGCGTCCGTAATCCGATTGTGGAGCGAGCCCCATATATATTTGGCCCAAGGTCTAATGAGCTTACAGAGCGGGCGAAGTTTGGAGACTACTTTGGCAATGGCAGATTGACACTGAGTTGGTTGAGACCACGTGAATCTGACAAAGTCATCAAAAGAAGGTTCGAGGAGACATAAGCGTTCAAATCTGAATTGTTTATGTGGGGTTGGCATGGATCCAGAATCTAGGAGAACAGGGCAGTAGTCAGATAGGGTCGAGGCAAGGCCCGTGATGAGCGTTAGTGGGTGAAGATCATCCCAGGCTGGATTGAATAAGAAGCGATCTAACATAGCTAGAGATGGAATGGAACGGCGATTCGACCAGGTGAAGAGGCGGTTACTGATGGGTGGATCAATGAGCGCGCAGGAGTTGATAAAGGCATTGAAAGCAACTGAGTCATTTTAAAAGGAATATGAGTTTCTATCCAAAGGGGATCTGGTTGTGTTGAAGTCTCCTCCAATAATCCAAGGACCATTGAAAAGAGAGGTGATTTCCAGACAGTTAGACCAAAGAGCTTCTCGCTCAATAGGGCTTTGAGGGTCATAGACGTTAGAGATGAGATATAATATGTCAGAATGGGTGTGCCGAAGGATTATATGTAAAGCTGCAGAGTGTTGGATGACTTGACACATGATCCAATTGGATTCGTTCAACATAGTGATTATGCCACCACTAGAGTCAGTGGAACCAATGTGAGCCGATCCCGATAGATAGGGCCCACCTAAAAGTCTAATTAATGAAGGGAACAGATCTGTTAGTTTAGTTTCTTGTAGAAGAAGGATGTCAATTCTTTGGGGGGCCGGCAGAAGATTAATTGCGTGGCATTTAGAGGGGTCACCCAAACCCCTAGCATTCCATGTGACAATTTTCATTGGGATAAAGATATACGCTCAGACTCTATTCTTTGCATGGCTATGTGGTGTTCGTTAGTTAAATTAATTCCCATGCAATGGCTCATTTTTTTAATTTAATTTAGTGTTAGCTGATGAAAAGACGATCGGTTTAAGAAAACTACCAGAGCTCCCAGACGCGGCCACACCATGGTTAAGCCTGTTGCTTCGTCGAACAAGGGCAGTAAAGAGCGAGTCCAGATGTGGCGGAGCTGAAGTGAGACATGGAGCGGCTGTGACATAGCTGGAGGAGGCGATTCATCTTGTGGTTGTGGAAGCTGCAAGTGAACAGGGGTGGATAGGTCAAGGTCGGCCATGGGGTCCCAGCGAGGTTCAGGATTTCGCATGTTACCAGCATTGGGTGGACTCATCACCTCCAGGGAGTCATCTTGGGTACGTAACTGTGGGGCAGAGGGGAAGTTAGGCGGAGACATGACGACCTCGAAGTTCATGGCATCAAAAGGGGCTTCAGAGTCTGATTGATCAGAGGAGATTACAAGGGGTTCATTGAAGCATTGCCAATCCTTTTCAAAGTCTGTGCCTAAGATGAAAGTTTCCGAGCGCCTATTAGGATGTTCATGATTACAGCGGACGACCGTGAGGAAGTGGTCTGAGTTGTTGAGGCGAGTAACAAAACTGCATGGGGTGGTTATGCCTTCAAAGAACTGAATTTGGATGTATAGATATCTATGGTCAAAGTGCGCCCAGTCGCATTCGTCGAGCGATATAGTTCTGCCAATGGAGTTTAAGGCGGAACTTACCGCCTCAAAATTGTTACGCAATAGTTCAGGAAATCCCTGCACCCGAGCCCATGATAGGGGTTCTAGGCTAGGAGCAGATGGTGGTCTGAAATCCGACCATGGTTTAATAAGGACCGATCCAGCACTATTAATTTTGTTGATCAACCCGAGCATTAATTCTTGATCTCTGACAATGACCAAAGGGCAAAAGACAAGAAAACGGTTGTCTGACGGTAGCCATATCGGCCATCTTGTATGTGGAGGTGGGCTGCTAGGGTGATTGAAAGAGTTTCCACGGTCCAGAAACCATCTATAATTGTGGCCGTGAAGTAGTTTGAGGGGTTATCCATGGGAAAGCAAGGAAGAGGAGAGAAGTTTGTGGGATTATTTTGGGAAGAGAGATGATCAGGGTGGAGAGAGCAATTGTGGTTGATAATTGGCTTAGATGGTAGGGTCCGCTAGGCTACGCAATTTGAAAATTACATTTTCCAACTGGATCAGCGGATGAGGCCCCTTAGGCTGCACATTAAATCCTTTGGCAGGAGGATCGGAGAGTGGGGTCTTAGCAGACTGAGCGATTTGGCGATTTGGAATGATACGCACGGTTCTCGATGTGTTGCAATTAATTAATTTTTTCTTGGGACACAGCAGTTGCGAGTGGCTGAAAAAACCACAGAAAAAGCAAATCATTGTTTCTCTGCACTTTTTGGCCACATGATCATCTCCCGTACAACGGAAACATTGTCGTTTTGACTTCAGGAATTCAATTGTCAGTTGGGTAGATTTGAAGATGGGAAGAAATTTGTGGTGCTTATTGATCGGAGGGTTAGGTAGCAAGGGAGGAAGAGTTGGAGTGGCAGCTGCCTGGGCATACATTTGTTATTGCAAAGAGACTGGGATTAGATTTATCTGAAAACCACTTCGGACCAATGTATATGCGTTCGATTGTGCAAGTTGTGATGATACTGATATTTAGGATTTTCAAAGTGTAGGATTTCTTGTTGATTGTTTGGGGTTAAAATCCCAATATACATCTAGAAGCGGTAATCTCTTCGTTATGAAATATCCAATGCAAGGACTATTCGCTACTAATCCTAGGGACTTCCCGACAGGATGTGGTAGGAAAGTACCTTCAGCTTGTCCTGTTCCTGGACAACTTGTATGAATGTGTGTCTGACATTGCATTTCTATGATTACATACTTTGGTTTTTGCAAACGTACATCAGTGGTGGCGGAGAAGGCAACATCTTTTAGTTTAACACCCTCCTTGAGACGTATGAGCTCAAGGGTTGTATTTTTGTGGAAGGCAATTAGGAGCCAACGGAAATGGCAATGTGGCATTCAAAGTGATGTGATATGTGATATGTTAAAGGTAATCGTTATCTCAGGCCTCATCAACCAAAAATGACCGAAACAGAGTTAGATGCTGCAAGGCTAAGTGGGTCATTCCCAATTAGGATATGATCATCCTCTTCTAGATATATTTCTTTCTGCTGTGATGCTCGGAATGTAAAATAATGTGGTTTGTATGCTAGAGGGACCTTGGAAAGGTCGGTAACGACCGAGGGATGATATATTTGGTACTACCTAGTTATAGAGGTAGGCCGGTCTTGTGTTGGTAGACGATCCTTTGTGATGGCCCTCGGTACATTCCTCTAGAGATGTACTGCCCGAAGGTAGTCCCTTCCTCTGGTCATTTGTACAAAAATCCAAAATCCACTACGTGCCCACCATTTTATTTGTAGAGCCTAGTATGCTGGAATTTAATAATTTTAACAATTTCATCTATTTTAATTATTATTTGTATACTAGACACTAGGATAATATGATATGATTTGATATGAAAGGTTTTGGTTATCGTAAGGTAAAAACATGTTCGTGTTTATGTATGGGCGTGTCTTACGAGATACTTTTGTTTCGAAAGAAAAGGTTTTGGTAATTTAATAAATTCAATTGAGTGTGTTTCTCACAGTAGTATACCAGACTGATCTGGGGGTTCTTCCCTTTCAATGCTCGGTTCAGATCGAGTATATTTACAGGTTTAGATTTGGTGCTTTTGGAGTTTTACCAGGAGAGCTAGAGATTTTCATTTTCATATACACGTATCTGTTTATTTTCCAATGCATTGTTGTTGTATATTGTCAACATTTATGACGATAGGTTTTATAACTGACCAGGCTGATGATTAGTGATTGATTGTTGAGCTCTGATGGATGTATTTACGATATTACAGTTTTAGATTTGTAAAGATCATTGATATGATATTATATGTTATTCCGCTGCGATGTGAGATTCTGATTGTACTGTTTGGTTCTATCTTTCTTCTCTTTTCTTCTCTTCTTCTCTCTTCTTTTCTTTCTCATGACTTTTCGTCATTCTATGCTTTTTGGGTCGGACATGTGTGGTTTATTGTCGATTCAAAGGGAACAGAATTTATCGATCGTCATAGAGGTGATCTCCGATCTTATGTATTGTCTGTTTATTTCCTATGGAAGTGGTGTTCAAATTACTGGAAAATTGATTTATTATTCTTGGAGCATCTGGTATGCGAGGGAGTGTACTTATATTAGATGACTTAAAACAGTAACCACTCCAAAACCATATACATGTTCTATGCTTGGAAGTGGTTCGTGATTGGATCATGATTGGTTTAAGATGCTGGAGTCTATGTGGAGATTTGAGATCTATTTGAGATGCTCGAACACTTGTAGTTGTTCTTGACCTATTTAGGATGTTGGAATCCATGTGTTAATCTGAGATATGTTGAGATATGGGAATCCATGTGCGCTTTCAGGATCTATTGAGGAATCCATGTGTGATTCCGAGATCTGTTGATATATGAGAATATATATTTGGTTTTGAGATTTGTTCTAGTTGTAGCTCATGTGCTAAGATGCTGAACGTTACTTCACCATCGGTAACTACATAAACCAAAAATAGGGGACAGAACCTATGGGGCTTAGCTAACTTAAAGGGTGCAGGCACTCCATTTTAGTGAAAATACTTATAGATATGCATGCATGATGTGACCCGGTGTCACATGTTCAGGCATAGACCGGCTATGTTTTCCCATAGTATATTTTATCTAGAGATATACGATGCTCGAAAGGATATCTCTGATCCTTGTGCAAAGGGGCTATTCTCGAAATACTAAAAGCATCTCTGTGTGAATCCTACACAAATAGCAAATGTGTCTTAGCGATTGTAATTGTATACCTATTATTGTTATGATGTACACTCACATGCAACACAGTTATGTGATTATTTATATTTCACTCCTCAGACATTTTATATCAGCACTAGATTTTCTAATATAAATGGTTTGGTTATCGTAAGGTAAAAATCCATCCCTATTTATTGACGGCATAGTCTTACGAAAAAGCCTTATTTTGAAGGGTTTTAAGGTATAAAAATCTATATGATTCGAGTTTTCTCACGCTGGTTTACCTGACTGATCCGGATGTTATTTTCTTATAATGAACAGGTCAGATTGAGTATATTTCCAAATTTAATTGTGGTTCATTCTATGCAGTTAAAGTGCTTAGCGATTTTATAGTAGTGGTGCAAAAATTATAATCTGGATAAAGCGACGATCCAACAAAAAATAGCGGAGGTGCAAAAGGATTCATCAGATACAAATATTTAAAGTTAATTTATTCTCATTCTCACATGATTTGGATAGAAAAAAGGAAAATTATTTAACCTTATATTACAAAACCAAAGAATATCATGATTTATCTAGACTAGATTTGGTGACTGCATTAGAGTTCTAATTTATATTGAACACTTATGTCTTAAAATTAGTTCTTTACCCAAATTTTCCTGAGTTGGTTTAAGAGAACTAGTCAAATCAAACATTTATATGTTAATGTTGCTAAATTAGGGGATAAAATGACTTGATTTAGCAGGTGTAGCAGAAAATAGCGGGGCTTAAAGCGGATCTACTTTGTAATAGTGCTAAACTGAAATAACGTAGCGGTAGAAGAGTGTATGCACTATAGTGTGGATTTTCTAGGGCTTTAGCGGGGCTTTAACTATACAGGTAATTGGAGCTCTTGAAGAGAAGCTAGATTATTTCCTACTGCACTTTATTTTCACTGCATTACTTGATTTGTATCTATTAGCAACTTGTGAGATAGGATGCTATAATCGTCCAGCCTAATGATATGTTAGTTTATCTTTTGATGTATGTCTATCAAAAAGTTTTATTTTTGGTAAAGACCCTTTGAGATATTGTATATTACTATTCTGCATGTTAAATTCTAATATTGTGTTCTTTTTTCTTGTTCAGTTTTGTTTTCTTTTACACTAAAGTTTTGTCTTTTCGACAATTGGATGCTCGGCACGTGAATACCGTAGATGTATTAGTGTGGACATTGAGGGGTCGAAAAGCCCGATTATTATAATTAGCAACCTTGTTCATTTGATTAAGAAAACTAAGGCTATAACGCCTTTACTTTTATATCCATACTACCCAAGAATTTTACTAAATAATATTGTCAAGTCATACGGAGAAAAAGTGATATGGAGCACACAGATGAATATTCCCATGGACCAACACCGGTACATGTTACCATATTCGAACTCGGTCTCGGTAATAAATACGTGTTCCTCCAGGATGAACAATACACAATCGTAGATAAATATCAATCAAAGAACATAGAGTTAGAATGTTGTGGATAAAATATAATATATATCATATGATGCAACATAGTCCAATGGGCTACAAAATGATCATCATTAGCCTAATACATAATGAATCCCTAATACATCAACTGCTACTAATTAGATTGCAAAATGAGTAGAAATGTATCATCCTACCTCCTATGTCAGCCTCCACGAAAGTCCACAACCTACACAATCATCACCGAGTACCCCGCACTAAAAGTCGCTCGGACTGACCGGAGTATTACGAAGAACACACTGGTTAGACTATGCTTGTTTATAATGTCAAATAACATGCCAGGAGATGTCTAAATTAGAATGAGGATATCACATAAGGCAGGATATAATGTGAGATAGCCAATCAAATCATCCAAGCAAAATCCAACTTCATATAAATCACTAAGATAAACAATCATAATCCAAAACACAATCAATGCACATGGGATATATCTAATATCGAATCATCAAAGTATAGATATAATAGGGACCGACTATGCTTTAGACACACAATATCTAATATAGCCAAATCATTGGAGAGTGAATAATATATGTCAATCCACCACACATACACATATACTAGAACCTGACGGGAGACTGAGAAAGACATACTTGCTCTGGGAGACTACACACGTAACTGACGAACACGAAACACATGCTCATCCAGCATGGCTCCTATAGTCATCGGTTAGCATTACCTCTCTCTCCAGTATCGTGACAATGATCCACCATAAGCTCAATTACGCGTAGCCTCTTCGGTCATGACTACTGACATGTGCCCTTATAGTAATTTACTGTTGACCTATGTGACAAAAAGGTGCTACACATCATCGACACACGATTCTATACACTACTGGCACATGGCTATAAGAAATATGTGTCATAGAACTGGAGCACGGCAACGATCAGGCCACTAACGTGGATATTGCCCAATCTGGTTCACTCTTAAAAAATAAAGGGAGCTGGACAAAATGGATGGCATTTAGTATTCATATCCGATAAATTTACATATCTCTAGATGTAGGCTGACACATGGTTATATAAATATTTATGAGTCAACACATGACTATAGAGTACTAGAGCACTAATCCAATGCCGACACATGACTCCATCTATAATTCAACACATAACTATACTATACTTACTGTAGTGAGTATCATTGCCAATATACATAAATACATACATACATACATATACATATACATATACATATACGTATATATATATGAGGAATTCAATGGCACACCAAACAGTGCAGCACCCCAGTTGCCCCTATTTTCCACCCCAAGTTTCTATTTAAATAATGATTCTTTCTTTCTCTTTCCACTCATTTCATTATTTAAATAGAAACTTACGGTGGAAATCAAGGGGCAATGGGTGCCATTAAATGCTCATATATATATGTATATATGTATATGTATGCGCGCACACACACACACACACATATATATAAAAGTATTTCCCCGTTCAAGTGATATAAAAAAAATCAAACAAATGACATAATGGCATCCAATACCACCGCATGTTATTCAAATAATTATTCAAAGCTCATAAACTATACTAGATCCATACTCAATATCTCTATATGAAAAGTCAAATGAATAATCGAAAATGTATTACCAAAAGTCCCATATCAGACTGTGTAACTAACCATTTATTCAAATTTCTTGTCATAATAAATAAAAAGAAAAAAAATTAAACAATATCAAAATTAAAAATATAATCCACACTCGAATTATAATGTTAATTTTCTAATATAAAATATAATATTAGTTTGTATAGAATAGTATTCACTAATATTAGTAAGCTCGCTTTGCCAAAAAGTTTCCTTTAAAACTATCTATTTAAGTAAAAATAAAAATATACACATAGCATCAAAGCCTGCACATACCTACACACTCAGAATTGTGCGTATACACAGACACACGCACATGCACATATATAAGGCTTTACACATGAATACCCCTATACTCACACAACATGCACATGACAACACAACACAGTATGCAGACAACGCCATACGCCATCACTCATGTACCCAAAAAACACACAGCAACACGCACCAGAACTCGACCATGCACACACCAAATGGGGTCAAATTGGTCACCTCCACCGGTTGACTGCCACAGGTCAACCTATCAGTGACCTTCTTCCCTATTTGATTGCCTGTAACAAGCGTCTGTCTCCCTTATATCGATCGTTCGATTTCCCGTAATTCACTCCTTCATTCAATGATCTAATCATTCCTAGGCATCGATTTCAATGTCTTATAATACTAAACATTTATATGTATAGATGTATAGGATATTTGTTTTGATAATTGGGTTCCATTTGAATGCATTAACAAATCATCACTTCATCATTGAATATAAGTTTTACAGACATAGTTGAGAGTTAAAATTACTCACCCAAAATGAAGAAATGCATCGACTTCGCTTAATTTCCTTCCTCATCTTCTCTGCTTCTTCTCTACCACTTACTGTAATCACCTTCATACTCAAATTGATGTCCAACTCTTTAATTACTTGATTGGTACATGGTGTAGAGTTGGTGAGAAGCTAGGATTTAAAGCTGATTTATTTTGTAGATTTTATATTGATTTATTTTTGAATTATTAAGGTGATAGAGTTTTGAGATGGAGATGTATTTCTAAAGTCAATAAACGTATTCACCAAGGGTTTATTTATATAAAGGAATGAAGAATCCAGAAAATGAATTATTTGGAGATCGAAAACATTAGGAAATAAGATATTTATGATAAACATTTAGGTTGTTGGGCTTAGGCTATACTTCTTCATTCTCTTTTCTATTTTCTTTTATTTCTTCTATTACATGCGAAAAATCTCGCTCAAGCCCAATTACAAAATTAATTATGTCACAAAATCAATTTTCAATAAATGATAACTTTATTTACTTATAAAAGCAATTTTCCATAATTTTATTTGATTAATTATCTTGATTAAATCATTTACTTATATAATTCGAGAACAATATTAATAAATTTATTCTTTATAGTTCAATATTTCTTTTTAATTACAAGATTCTAATATCCCAAATAAATTAATTATTCATTATTATTTAATTATTAATTAATTGCTCTCAACTATGGGTTATTACAGACTCCTCCACTTAAGAAAACTGCGTCTTCGCAATTTCTACTTGAGGAGATGTAACAACACATTTCTAAGCACCCCTAAATTCCGACTAAAAAAGGTCCATCGAAACCTACACCCATTCTAAAGCAGAAAGTTGTTTATTCTTTCAGAACTCATAGTGGAAGAAATAAAATATAATAACAATAATAGTATCCGTTTACTTCAAATCATTTTAAATGTCATAAAACATTACATAGTGTCAACCGTTATAACATTTCATTCAAAAATACATTTCATTGGAACAATAAGAAATAACATAAAAAGATAGATAGTAACTGCCACAAGCTTCACTCTCATCATCTTCATGCATTATCAACTCCTTCTCTAACATGTATTGTAATAAGCAAGAAGTCAAATCAACATGTATATGGTGAATAGAAATCTTAACCTTACTATTTTAGTACTCGGGCAGTAGAATTAAATTAAGAATATATCTTACATAATTAAACCAATCAATACTTCATATAAGGAAAGAAGGCGGGTCCTCAAACAACAAATTAATACCTTCCATTCTCAATGTATGTTTCTAAATCCCATAACCCATAACCAATGTCATAAATGTCTAACAATGCGAGAGATAGTATCCAAGCCACTTAATATCTTTTATAGGAAAATAGTCAGACTCTGGCCATTGAGGCAGACCCCATCATTCAATACCTATTCCCAAGGCTAACCCCTCATTGGTGACTATCTAGCTGACACTAAATGTAATCTCTTAACCCACTTAATACTTCTTTGTGGGCAGGTGGACCCTCAATCAGCCAATAAATACCTTATCCCGAAGCGGACTTCTATCGATATACCATCTATCGTGCTTTATAACTAACCCTTGACTATTTACTATTTCATTGGTAAAAAGAGGTGGGGCCTTAAACAACTACTTAATACCTCAATCCCTAAAGGAAGCCCATGAGTATTATGATCCATACTCATAATGATGTCTCACATCAGTCTGACTATTCGTAGAAACCGGTAACTGGATTAGCTGGGCAGATTTACCCTACAAAATTTGGAACTAACCTCATGTCTTTATAAATACTTATCATAGAAGATGTCACACATCAGCCACGAAGTCACACTACACGTAGCCATATGAGCTGGGTAGGATTTTGTGTGCCTTTTGACTGACCTCGCATCCCTATGACTTAGCCATAACGTAATTATTCTCTATATATAATACTCATCTCATCTTTCCATAATTAAGGCCTTATAAGGAATCTTCCTTATTACGCCTTAAAATAATAATTATTTTCCTAAGAGAGATTTAATGACAATTATTTCATAATTAACTACAGAATGATATGTTAATTATACTTTTATTACGCTAATTAATATATAAATAAATATGCGCTTATTATTCTGTGCGTGCGGAGATTACACCCTAATTAACGTTAAATGTCAATTCATTTTTAACCATTATAATGCAGGTCTTTCCTTTTTATTCCATTTTACCAATAATGTTCAAATTCCAATATCCATAACAAGGGATTTTAATATCCTTAAGAACTCATATCCAAAATTACAAAAATAGACTTGTATATAGAATCTAAAACCAAGTTATCTCAAACAATGGAATAAATCAAAAATGGAGACTTACAATTTAATCAATTCTACGCTCTATTCAACTTCTTTTACATAAATTTAGATAAGGGTTATATTATTAATTTTTTATAGAAATAGGCGTGTAAGCTGCGAATAAAGATTCATCCTTTACACACCATTTCTCAGTTAAATCCCACAATTAGATATAGAGAAAGTAAGAAGCGGAACAGAAAGTAGTATACAAACTGCAAAACCCACAGAGTCCATTATTTTAACATAAAACAACTAAGATTCCAATCCTAAGAATTGACATTTAACTTTGGGGGAATTTTGGGGATTTTAAATATGATGTTTTCATAATCCAAAACTCCCTAAGGTATATATCAAATCCAAACTATGCTATTTGGCTACTAAAATAGAAAAACTAAGATTTTCACTCATAGTTGGTCCTTGGATTTTCTTCTCTTTGGGTTTGCAACGTCCATTAAAATCTCCTTCATATCTCTCCTATCTGATATATACGATAAGGGATTTGTACATATATTAGATTCAAAAAGGTTAAAGAAGAAGAGGTTTAGAAATTAAATGATAAAATAAAGATAGGTATCTAACATTTCTTACCTAAAACTCTAATGGAGCTTTCTGAATCTAAAAAGAGATGAACTGATAGTGCTTCGCTGATGTTCCTAAAATATTTATAATAAAATCGAGGGGTCTAGGGTCTTATTTATAGTGGTTGAAATGCACCAGAATCGTAGTATGAAACTAGGTTGAAAATGGATCAATCTAGAGCATTCTAAGAAACCGAAACCCTAGTCGCCACACATGAAGTGGTTGACCTCTTCATTCCAAACGATCGACCTCCAGGAGTCGACCTCTTAAGGTTGAGGGACAACCTCTTCCCTTATTTTGGGATGGTTGTTTAAATTTTGACTCATTGTTTATTTAGTTCCCTGATTGCCCTTAGCGTTAAATGCCAAATTTAATGTTTATTTACCTCCCAAGTCTAATCACAATTAATTTCAAACTTGAAAATTAATTATTTTAATGAATTTGATTTCGAGTTAAACTAATTTAAATCTGAAAACTTCAAATGTCCATAACTTCTTCATTTGAGCTCCATTTTCAGCATATTATATATAGAAACTAGTCAGAATTTCGCCATGAACGTAACATCATAACTTTCATGGTCTAATTCAAAATTTTGCAAATTTATATTTTTATCCCTACTCTAATTAATTTAATTTCTTATAATTTACCTATTTAATTAGGGTTGATTTTACGGTGTGTTACATTCTCCCTTCTTAAAAAGGATTCATCCCAAAATCTTTCAAGGGACGAACAATGTAACGTGCAATAACATCCATGTTATAAAACCAAGTTATCTATACAACAATATACTCAACCAAAGAGCAATATGATTATGTGCTGCAAACATACTAAAATGAGCTCAATCCTAGCGTGGGTGTGTAATCGTGTCATGCAAGTATGTATGCAAATGCTTAAAACGTGCATAAAATTTCTACGTGGGTGTAAAGTGATAGTGTAAAAGTATGGTAACTATCTCCTATCATCCATCTAGCAATCACGGTGCAAAAAAAAATCCTAATTTTTGAGAGAAATTTACCAAAGGAAGACTTAGGAGAAGAAGTACTCATGCCTTCCATCGAACTTCCCATTGTACTCAGACCAATCTAATTCTTTATTGTAGTGTTTCTTAGTTCCATGCTCCACAATGCCTATAGTTCACAGGATTCAATGGCTCCCTCTCAAAATCCCCCAATTGTTTAGGCTTTATCATAATTCTTATGCTATAAATGTATTTCCTCAAATGCAAAATGTGAAAAATGTCATGGACTTCAGCCAACATAAAAGATTTGTTATTTTCCCCCAATATTGGGAAAAGCCTAAGAGATCTTAGCGCCAATGATTCCGATTATCCAAATCTTACAACCTTCACACGTTATCTAATCAACTCTGACTTTCCAAAGTCTTGCAATTTAAAACCGATCCTAGTAGAATTTGTTGGTGGCTTCCCACCTACAGTTTGGCGATTTGAAGGACTCCTAGAAAGTGCTTCAAGGGTGCCATACCAATCATCTATTGGTGACTACTGTTACACATGATTCTACCGAGGGTAAGTGCTGCTACTAATGTTCTCAAAGTCCAAGATGCAAGCTCTCAAAAAATCCTCCAAGTTCCCATTCATTCTTTCATTTTGCATGTCCATCTTGCTGGTAATTGATGCTCAGATTTATTGAATTTCTCAAAGCTACCAGCAAACTCTTCCAAAATTTGCTGGTAAACTAAGGACCCCTATCTCTAACGATGCTAACTACAACTCCATGAAGTTGTGTTGGAGATGATGCGGTTTTATTATTTCTAATGGAAAATTCCGCCACCTTCTTCCTCATCCTAAATCAGTAGGAAATTCGCTTTACATTCCTATATATTTTATCTTTTTCATGAATGGTAGCAGTCTGTGAGCTAAATTATATTTTCCTCAAAATTCTAAAGTTTTGGGATTGAAACATTCATTTACTTTAGGTTGCTAACCTAATTTCCTCATTAACATCCAGCCTTAATTATCCCATATATTTCCTTCTTTACTTGGCTTCTCAATTTGTACATATGTATTAAGTGGTTTAACCACATTCATAATGTTAATACAGGAATAAAACAAGGATATACCTTACACCATATTATTCACATTTCCAATAATTAAGGGAAGATAACTAGCGACTACAACCCAAAGAGCTCTAAAAGAAAATTTTGTCGAAAGTTGCCGTTCATTATCAAGTGATATAAATAAGGGTTGAGGTCCTAATACTTCTTACTAAATTAAAATGAATATTTCTTAACATTTCATTCCATTGTTACCCATTTTCCTTGATTTTCCTTTTCGGATTCTAATAAATATGGTCCATTCATCGCCTCAATTAATATATCCATAGCAGTTGATCATTATAGTCTAAACTGGACCATTTCTAAGTAATCCTTCTTCAGGTTTTCAAAATTCATACATTACCCAAATTTCTTTGTTTCATAAATGTCGTAATAAGTTAGCTTAATCATTCCCCATCTAATCCCTTTTTCCTCTCATTAATTACACATTTATTGCTCATTAAATTTGTAATTAATGTCCATAAATCCTAATCCGCTAATTAACACCAATATAGTCGTAATTAATGTTATTTATATCTATAGTCGTTAAGTGTGGTTATAAGCATATATATTTCTAACAACTAACTTCTACAACTAAAATACTCATTTCCATATTTTGATTTATCAAAGCTGTTACTATCTTAATTCTCATAAGTTAATCACAAGTGAGATTTTTACTTTGATTGAAATTACAAAGAAATATTTATTTCCTTTTTATTGAAATAAATAGTGTAAACTACGGAATCCATCTTTTACACATCTCTTTTCTTTTTAGTTTATTTTTTATTACTTTAAACAATGCACTTTTATACATATCTCGGAATTGGCTAATTTATGGAAATTACACGGAAACTGCTCCCAAATTAAAATATAGAAATTCATATTCTATGGAGCCTAAGTTACAACCCAACTGTAGATTTAGAATATCTTTACACTTTACCAACTTCTTCAAATAGAGGTTTGGGGCTGATTTCGCATTTCTAAATCAGGTTGCACATTCTATTCCTATTTTATCCATATCCTAAAAACCTTAGTTTGTCTTACCTAAGTTGTGATCCCTATCTACTCCATAAAAACTATTCTTTATAAAACCAAAATTTAAGTAATCATACAAAATATTTTTAATAAACCATGTTCATCAAACTCAAAATTAGCATTAATTACCTCATTTCTCGTAAAACTTAAAATTTCACAAACTTGAAGTACCAAACTCAAAATCTTTATCTTTGAAAATATGAACCTTGAAACGTTTACCAAAAATTCAAGATTTCTTAGTTCCAAATAGGAGTAAAATAATTTCTCTTTTTAAAACTTTCTTCATCAAAGATTTATCTTTTTAAAAGTTAGACTTTCAATTCATATCATTCAAAGATTGCTTGGTTTTCAAAAAGGAACTATGGAAAACTTCCCTTTTTAATGTCTCACTACAATAAAGACTTACTCATTTTGAAAATAGGATCTTTAACCCAAGACACTCAAAATTCAATTATCATTCTAAAATAATAAATTAGACCTTTATTATAAAAAAGTGTTTTCTAACTAAACGAATAATAATTTCCAAAATAATAGTTATATCTTAAATGTAAATAAATATCTATTTTCTTATTACTCAAAATATACTTTTATTTAACAAAACACTTTTTGTAAATTTGTTCAAAACTCTTAAAATCCCCTGCAATCCTTTTCTTATCCATTCCAGTAATATCCTTATTCAAATAAGTTCTGAATATGAATTAGAAAAGCATATAAAAAAATCCTACCTTTACACAATTGCCTTTCCAAAAATACCCAACTCATTTGTTAATCCTCATTCAAATTGCCAAAAACACATTTTATATAGCTTTAAAAAATGGAGAAATGTAGTAGACAAAGAAAACTCTTATCTTATTCGAATTACCCCTCTTCTATATCATTTATTGCTGGACTGAAATTCCTAGTTATCACTACCTAAATTCAGCTATCATTCTCTACATTTCCTTATTTGAGAATGTTCCTCCTATCTACCTTGTTAGATATTCTTAACCTTCTATTCTTTCTATCCTACATAAATCAAGTGCCATTTCCATTTTTACAACCCTTCAAAAGGAATTTAAGGAAAAGAACCTCTAATTTTATAAGGTAGGAATAATGGTACATTTCCCAAACAAAAATCCCTTATTAAAAATCCTTGAACTAATTTTTGCCTCAATAAATTCAGACTAAGTACTTTAGGAATGAAAAATCCCTTTTAGTTAGAACTTTCTAAGTCAACTATTTACAATTTATAAATATCCAAACTCCCTTACTCTTTTCAAAATAACAACTTCCAAATTCATAAAGTAGAAGCATTCATAAAAAAAATAGAAAAATCTAAAAACGGAGAATCCAAAAGTTGAAAACTTTCAATTTTTTTAAAAATTGAGATGTTAATAAATGAGAACCTTTTTTTTCAATTTTTCAAGTAACTAAAAATCATCTACTTTAAAATGAATTTATAAACTTCCAAAATAAATGTTATTTATTTCAAACCATGGTATATAATTCAAAATCTTCACTATATCTTCAAACTAGTTAGCAATAAAACATTTTTTTAAGTCATACCTTATTTGAAATTCTCATATTATAGAAAAGAGACTTTTATTTATTCAAAACATATCTAAAACCTTATGATTAATATGTAAAAAGAATTATATATTTTTCCAAGGTTTGAACACTCTTTCAAAAATATTCAAATAACCTTTATAGTAAAACTCACTTAAAATAATATTATCATTTTCGTAATATACTTTTATAAAATAGCATTATATTTTATTTTGCATTTATAACAATTCCAAACATATAATATATGGAAATATTGGTTATATTAAAATGGGTTTTATAACCAAAAGAAAACTATATCTGTATTTATAATCAAAAATATATGTGTAAATATGCAGATAGCTAAATTTAATAAAATTTAGTAAAATACTTATAAAATTCTATCAATAAAATTTGAAACCCTTAATAATTTTTCAAACATCTTTTTTTAGCAAAGCTAGCTGGATTGATTGGGCCCCTACCAGATTTTATTGCCAATAATACAATAAAATAAAATTAGCTCGAAACATACCTTAAGCTAAGAACCATAAAAGACAAGGACAAGAAGAATGAAAAAATACATATTGGCAACACGAGACATAGAAAAAACAGAAGAAAAAAAACAATTGGAACCTGAAGCACAGCGCAGATTAACTCCAAGCAGTGATTAAAGCATCAGAGAAGACTACATCTTTTGCATTGCAATAACCACTTCATATTTCAACACTTTCCAAGGCATTTCAATATCTCTCTATTTGATCTCAAAGCAAATGAGATTCCTCTACTTCCAAATCAATAATAAGTATTTCTTAAGACACAAAGCTATTTGTTGTGATCCAGTAATGCGCCATCTAGTCGAGATATATATATCATATTCCAGTCAATAACAAAAAGACTAGATAATGTATTGCTTCCTTCCTTACTCATCTTTCTACTCCATAAAGGGAAATTCACATCACAACTAAAGAATATGTGGTTGCATCTTTCATTGTGCACACCACAGAAATAACATAAGAAACCATGATTCAAACCAAACCTTGACAAAACATCCCTCGTTAGAAATGCCTTGTTCAACACCTTCCACAGCATAAGATTTTCCTTGGGGGATGAAGTAGTGTTTAAAATAATCGTCATCCACCTGCATTACGGCAAGGATTCTACCCTGGATAGAAGCTTCTATACAAAGGCAATAGAATGTGGCTATTCCTTCCAGACAACATGATCATGTATCATAGAAGGAAAAAGTTAGCTTGTAGCTATTCCCAGGCAGCTCTGATGACCTAGTTGGAGGAGTAAAGCAGCTGTAGATGGCCATTCATTACAAAGTCAGTTGCCCTAGAATCCTTAGCAATACCAGATTGAATTATATGCTGATATGACATAAGTTTAGACAGAATCATCCCTCTAGCACCCCATGGCTTAGACCACAATTTAATAAGGGAAGGATCTAACATCTTCATCATAATGAAAGGAAGGAAAATTGTTCTCAAACTAGCAATTTTCTCCATGGCCAGCTACATGATTGAGGACCATCCATACATCAGAAATCCTTCCTACTAATGCTATAAGCCTATATCTATTTCACCCACACACTGTCCTTTTTCGAAAGAATAGAGTCAAAATGGGTACTGAAGGCAGCCACATTCTAGTATATAATATTCTTCCCTCCTAACCCTCCTTTACTCCTTGGCATTTCAATTAAACTAAAAGAGCATAGCATGGGTTTCCTCATATGGATACTAACATACCATAAAAACCTCAACATAGCACTTCTAATTATCCTCAACAACTTGTTAGGCAAGATGAAAGCTCTGGCCCAGTATACCACCATAGAAAAGCTAACAAACTTAATGAGAATAAGGCAGCTAGCTTGAGATAGGAATCTATTAGGCCAGCTGTCCATGATTGAAGTGATTTTATTGTATAGGGGAAGACACATAGACAAAGATATCCTGGATGAAATAAGAGGCAATCCTAAATAGGATATGTCATTATTCATCAATTGAAATCAGAGGAAAAGATAGATTAGTTGAAAGCTATAAGGGGACTCCAATGAAAATTATGCTTGATTTGGCATGGTTAAGAGTTAGACCTGTCATACTGGAGAATGATAACAAGATGGACATTATGCAATTATGAGGTTAAAAAACTATACAAACATACCAACTTAAATCCATATGAATATATACATATCATATGACCCAAGTCGAGCTCCATCAAACTTCGGTATTCCACAAAATTAACACATCATATAAATAAATTTCACATATCAAAATGCAATCTGACAAAGTGCCCTTTGCATTTTGGGCCATCCAACATATACAAATCTCAACATCAATCAAAATCATGTCCAATATCACACAATCAATCCAACATCCCAACAAAACACTTCAACTTTGATCAATAAGTGAAATAAATATAACAAGCAATGAGATAAAAATATAGATATAGATGTGAGTATTAAAATTCATGGAAATGATGCTTGTTCCACCAAATTAGTAGCTACATTGCTGCGTTTTACTATCGCTGCCAAACCAATCCAGGCCATCATTGCATTCTGCCTGCAACAACATCCATCTCCAACCATTCTACCAACGTAGCACCTTTGTTTCCTCCCTCCAAAATCGCAACAGCCAACATCGTCGGCCCACATCTTAGCTTGAATGCCAAATCCTTCATCGCTTGCCCCATCTTGCGACAATGACTTCACCATCAGCAACCACCTACATCTCATGTCGCCTTGCATCAGTAGCCCAAGGTTGCAACTTTCATCCTCCTAAACATCGCTTCCCTGCTCGTGCGTATTCCCGCCTAAATCAACTTCGTCAATTTTTGTAGGCAAATGCCTTCATGTGTGAATTTTTTTGTTCTTTTCATTTAAAAAAGGTTGGATGTGATCATATGATTTGGCTTCTGAGGGTGGAATTGAAATGAGGGAGGGCCAATTTTGGGCTTAATGGTGAGAGATGTCGAGTATACCAGAAAATAGAGAAAGGAACGGGTCTAAATGGGATAGGGCCTAGACTCGGGCTCTCACTTAAACTAACTCATTTATCTCCATTTTCTATTTAAATAACTCCTTTAATTTATCTGTAAATAAATTTAAATTTGAATTAAATTTATTTACACTTCATTATACTGAATATATTTCGATAACCTCCCAATTTCATTCAATTCGATGTCCGCTTATTTATTTCCTACTATTTTAACCACATAACAATTATTTACACAACAAATTATTTTATATTCAATTAAAATAATTTGTTCAATTTCAATATATTATTTGAAAAGCATTTATTAATTTACTTAAATTTATTAAATTAAATCTTTTATTAAATAGACTTCAAATAAATAAGAACATTATTTTAAAAACAGTAATTATCAAAAATCGAATTGGAATATTTTTATTTTAGTTAAATTTATTTATTATTATTATTATGTAGAAAGCAAGGTTGTTGTAGACTCCTCTCCTTATGAAAATTGCATCTTCGCAATTTCTAATAGGGAGACGTCAAATACTCATAACCTAACTTTCTTCCTATCTACGATCTTTTATCAAATTTAAACTACTCAATCCTCTATGTGGCTCACTCTCGATTTCGTCTTATTGTATGCTACAATTTAAATATATTCATTCAAAGACTTTTTATTTTGGCGTGCATAGTATTTCTGTAAAATTACGACATAGTCTTCTTTGTATGGAGAGTGTTACGAAAAGTCAAAATATAAGAATACCATTATATATTTATACATCCTAGTACAGGGCATCTCAAAACACGAGGAATGATATAATATCACATATATATCGATATATCAAAAAACCAAACCTTTTTTTAGCATTTAAGCAAGATATATTACTTTTATTCGAGCAAAAGCAAGCTAATTTTACCAAACAGTCCAAAAATGCTTTATAAATACCTATACTCAATCTCAAGTTCAAATATTAGTCGCATATAAAGATATAATGCATTCATTAAATGGAGAAACAACATCACTTTCCTATTTAAACCACTTTCTATGAATGTTTTAAATGTTATGATGACTTATTATGGATTATTGCATAGTGAATTAACTTTCTAAAACGACATTCAGATTGCAAAAATATGGAATATAACTTGAGTTATGGAGGATTTTCTAAAGTTAAGGTAGCAGATTTTCCAATATGTGCATTGGTCCACTTTAGTAATTTGCATTTTTAGCCTAGAATACTTTAAATTTTTATGAAACGCTTAAAATAAAATTTGTTGCTTATATTATTAGCTTTGCAGAATGGGTAAAAATGTCAAAATTGAACAAACTGTTGTAAAATTATGATCAATTGAATTTTGCGCTATTAGGTAAAATTTTCAGTTTCCAGACAGTGACAAACAATATTTTTAATTCATGTTCTGGCAATAATTAAGCTCAAAATTTTGCATCGTGTTTCAAATAAAAAATGCTTTCTAATAACTTAGCTTTCTTACAAAATTAAAATCTCCAAAATGAATCGATAGTTTGAAATCTATAGTCAAAAGAAATCATGGTTTTTGACTCAAAATTCCTCCACGTTGACCAAAATTCATCATTTGCTTAAAATAACAATTTTCCAAATAATTAGCTTCAAATCTGTTTAATTAAAACTTCAAAATTTAAAATTTTATTTAAAAATTATCATTAAACCTTTTTTCCAATAGGAATAACTCTTCTTACTTCTTTTGCTTGTCTACAAAACAATTAAATTTGGAATGCACTTACCAAATATACTTGTATTTCTACTACTACTACTACTACTACTACTACTACTACTACTACTACTACTACTACTATTTTATGCCAACGTAGGATGAATAATATTTTTCAATATTGATTTTAGTTGTGCTTTAAATTGAGACTTGAGAATCAAATTATAATAGGAAATAATGATTTGAAACTAGATTCAAATTATAAGATTTTTGATCAAACTTATACAAATATTTTCAAAATATTTTTTCTTTTCTTAACTTCATTAAACACTTCAATATATTTTAATATATACTAAAATCCAAAAAAACTTTTCAAATTCAAACTATTTAAAAATAAATCAACTTTGTTTCATAAAAGCTTTTATACTACAAAATCCATAAAAATATTTATCTGATAAATTTATCTTCAGCAAACTTTAAATCATATTATCTTTAACTAAAGAATAATTCAAACTTAAACTCCATCATTTTCAAACTACTTTTCAATTTATAAGCTAAATTTCTTTCTTTCTTGTAGATTAAATTTACTAAATAACATGAATAAAAAATTTCCAACTACTTTATTATTCACAATTTTAAAATCTCAAACATCACTCAAAATATAATTTTCAAACGTTAGTTACTTTAAAAAACGTTATTTATAACATTTCCAGAATCTTTACGTTTTTTCAAAACACTAATTCTTAATTTATCCAAACATTATATATTTTTTCTTCAAGAATTGTATTATTTTCAAAATATTGTTTTTTTTTCAAAACATTTTTTTCAAACCTTGTATCAAAATGCCTTATCATAGTGTTAAGGAATCCATACCGATAAGGTTGGCTAGACCCATCGACCAGAGTTCTTAAAGCAGTCAACGGACAAATTAACACCAAAATAAACTACTAAAACATTTTTAAATCACTTTGCAAAATCAAATTCATATTTTATCAAATTATAAGCCTATTTAAATAAAAATAATTATTTTCAAAATTCGTGTATACATTCAATTCAACAACCATTAACATCAATACAAATCATCATATATCCTTAATATCAAACAAAACAACTAGCTTAAGTTAATGTTTCCTTCCGCATTTTTGTTATATACACATATAAATTACTCTTTTATAGAACAAATATCCCCTCGCTATTTTCATTTGTATAAGAAACCGTTGGTTATTGGGTGCGTCCAGATTCAAGTGGGTCAATAAATTTCAAAGTGATAATTACTACTCAATTCCCACATTCTAGACTAAGCTCAAATAAATAAAAAAATAAAACAACTATTTATACAACAATAAATACATTAATTAAATAAAAAAACAAATGCCTTCAGCGAAAACCTATATCAATGTCCATTGTACACTCTGATCCCTACTGGATCAAGCTACTCTATTCAAAGCCACATAGACATTTATTCACCATCACCAATGCCGATACTACTCATTGCGCTAACCACTTCTTACTTCACTACCTTCCTCAAAAAATCATTCTACACGAATACAGAGAAATGAAAGAGTTAATATATATATATATATATATATATATATATGTAGAAAAACAAATATTTCCCTTGATGATTGCCCCAATAATCATCATATACTCCTAATATTCTTTTAATTTAGGGTAACTACCCAATGCACCAAAGGGGATAGGGACTCCAAGTCTCATCTAAGGTCTTGACTCCTGTCTAGTATATATGATGTATTGTTCTAAACATGCTCTATACCTATACTATCCAATAGTATTACAAGGTAATACTATCAGATAATATGGAGAATGGTGCTATATGGAGTACGCACATGAATATTTACTTGGACTAACAACGATACGTATTTAAACATCAAATAAATAACTCACATATAAGCACACAGTATCAGTACAAAATAATAAACATGTGTGCCTCTAGGATTGAACGATACATAATATATAGTAAATATAATAGATCATAGAGTCAATATTGCAATGAATATATATAATATAAAATACAACATATGTCCAATATATATTATAATGATACACACACGATAGACTATTTAATACTGGATAATAATTTACAATATTAAATATCGAGTCTCCTCTATATCCAGAAAACACAAGTTGATCTCATCATCCCTGAATCTGAAATGTTTTGGACTGACCCAAGTATCATATATATAGCACACAGGTCAGGCTATATCTAAATAGAAGGGTCAAATAAATATGGAACTCGGTATGTTCTGGATATAATAATATAATAACTACATCAGAATAATTTAAAACAATAATCATAACATCAATATATATATATAGTAATGTATCCATGGTATATAATGATAATATCTTAAACAAGTCCCAAAGTGTCATATAACATAGAATACCATAAAATCATGCGTAAAGATGTCATCGCCTGTATAGAAGCTCATCAATTCATAAATCATGAAACAACGTCCAATAGGTGAATCATCCATACCTAGAAATCATCATTAAAATACAGAGATCATCACTATATGGATATATCACTAAGAATAATAAGGCTAGAACATAGCACTACCTAAATATATCTCTCGGTCTCATTAATATAATACCAATATCAATGAATAATATATATGTATGTATATTAACCACATATTGGATAAATCATATATAATAAAAGATATGAGAATCAGCTATACTGTGGACATGCATCACATCACATGCATAATCTCTTCTCCTCGTATAGAAATAAATAGTCTAAATCGTGATGGGAGAATGACTATACAACAAACATGAAGTCCTATGTAAAGTCATGTCATAATATGGCTATCCACTGTCTCCAAGAGCAACTGGGTTATCCACTACAATCCGCTCCAAATACCTAGGTGAGGTGTATAAATAATTTGTACTTATCTAGCACTCTGTGTTGAGCCAGATTGAAGACTAACAAATACTAACCAGTTCCGGAAGCCTAGGGATACTCACCCAGATCCACTCCTACATTATTAATTATGTCCGAAGTAATCATGACAATATCCATCTAATCTACTTGTCAATGCGAGGACTCCCAGTCACGATCTCGAATCACGCCCCTATGATAGCAGATTACTAGCCTAGGTGACAAATGGGGGCTAGGGTTACCCTACCCTATGCTTTAACCATTCTTCTCTAAAATCTTGTAATGCGCATCAAATATGTAATAAAGGTGCCGAAGATCTGGGGTGCGACCCCACAAACAAGCTGCTGGGTGGATACTGACCATCTGATTCCTGCTAATTCCTAGTCATATTTTGAAGCGCTTCATGATAGAAAAGTAGATAATATATATGAATATAAATATACATACATATATGGGTACACCCTCATATCATAATTATCCATTAGTTCACTCTACCTAAGCATTAACTCATGTATGTATAAACCATATCCCTATTCCCATCACTTGAATGACATCTACTTACACTGAATAACCGATTAAGTATTCCATCAGCATCCCATACCACCATGTGATGCTTAAACGTTTATTCAACGCTCATAAACTACACTCAATCGTCATATTTTCTATATAATGAGTCCAAAGAATAGTTGAAGAAATATTGCCACTGCCCCATCCCAAATGGTATTATAATGCCTTTTATTTATATTTCTCGTTATATAGATTTAAATGTCTCGAAATCATAAAGAATGGTATCATCACTATATCATATCAAAATCACAATTCAAACTAATATCAATGGAAACATTTATGATATCAAAATCAAAATAGAAAAATGTGAAATTAAAAAATATTGAAATAATTTAGAAAAATCCTAATTTAATTCAAAATTAAAACAATAATAAAGTTCAAATAAATCTTTCTTCAAACATGCCAATCAAATCTTCAAACATATATATATATATATATATATATATATATATAGCACACTTCAATAATTCATAAGTAATTATACTATTAGCGAGATATACTTTAACATACATAAAATATTAATAAAAATATATTTTATAATCTTTTAAATAATTAATTAAAACCAAATATAAAATTTCCTTTTAGTACATTACTAATTTTAAGTCAAACTTTTCTTCAATCAATTAATATTCTAGAACTAATAAAACTAATACAATATTTATATATTAAATAATTTTACCTCATTATATAATATCAAAAATAAAGATTTAAACACTACAATTAACTTTCAAATCCTTCTTCGTATTTGTGTGTGCGTGCGCGCGTGCATATGCATATGCATATGCATATATATATATATATATATATATGTATATGTATGTATGTATGCATATGTATGTATGTATATGTATAAAACATTCAAAGTTATTTTACTAATAAAATATAACTTATAGATGCTACCACAATGAAATTCTACTTTTAAATGAATTTATAAACTCCAAACTAAATGATATTTATTTCAAACCATTGTATATAATTAAAATCTTCAGTATATATTCCAACTAATTAGAAATAATACATTTTCTTTTTAATCATAATATAAATGAAATTCTCATATTATGGAAAAGAGATTTTTATTTATTAGAAACATATCTATAACCTTATAATTATTATTTAAAAAGAATCATATATTTTTCCAAGGTTTAAAAACTCTTTCGAAAATAATTAAATAACCTTTATAGTAAAAATAACTTAAAATAATATTATTTATTTTCGTAATATATTTTTATAAAATAGAATTACATTTTGTTTTTTCTTTAATACAATTCCAAATTTATAATATATTATAATACTGATTATGAAAAGGTTTTCATAACTAAAATTAAACTGTATCTATATTTGTAAAAAAAATATTTTTAGATATGAAAATAGCAAAATTAATTAAATTTTATATTAAATCCTTTTGATAAAAATTTCAAAACCCTTAAACAATGTTTGAAAACATTTCAAACGTCATTTTAACACATAAAAGTAAATCATATCTAAGTATATAAATTGTGAGGTAAAATTACTATATGAACATACCAACTTACATCCCTATGAATATATACATATCATGTAACCTAATTCGAGTTCCATCAAATTCCAGTCTTCTATAAAATACACACATCACATAAATAAATTTCATAAATCAAACTGTAATCGGACAACATCTCCTTTGTATTTTGGACATCCAACGTACACAAATCTCAATATCAATCACAATCATGTCCAATATCACACAATCAATCCAAATTCCCCACCAAACATTTCAACCAAGAAATTTTATGAAAAAAATAGGAAAAATATAATAAGCAATGAGATACAGATATCGATATAGATATAGATGTGAGTATGAAAACTAATCAAAATGATGCTTGCTCAACCAATTAGCTGCTACATTGCTGCCCCTTACCACTGCTGCCAAACCAGCCTAAGCGATCACCGCATTCCACCTGGCGAGAAAACTATTCAACCCAAGGACTTTAAAGTATCTTATGTAATTAATTATGAAAATTATCACAGTTTTTGGAAATTGTTCGAGCTCTTGATATCTTAGTGGTATAGTGATAACGAAATGAAAACATGCACAAAATTTCATTACAATGTGTAGCTTAAAAAAGATTAGAAATTTGGCTTTGCCTAAATAATCCGTAAGCTTTTAAATTGGTACCCAATGCCATACTTTAGCAAAGTTCGTACATAAGTATTTAAATTGTTTAAATATTCATAGATGATCAAATTCAAACAAGGAAGTCAATACAACAACATTGTTAACTAGTTTTCGAGTTCAACCAGTTCGAAATTAATCTTTAACTATTATAAATTAATAATAAAATTAGTAATAATGTTGTATTGAATTTTTATAGTATTTTAGGTATTTATTTAAAGATTTAAAATTAATTAAAATAATACATAATTTTAATATATTTATTTAAATAACATATGAACTTAAATAATTTAATTAAATAATTAAAATATTGCTAATAAATGAAGCTCGATATAACGCTGGCCCATCCAGGGGTATGGTCGGCCATATCATGGAGCAAGTGATGGTAATTAACTTAGCCTTTAGATCTATAGAGAAAGGTGTTAAACATTTGATATCGCTGTGGGTATAAATAACCAAACTCTCTCTTGTTCGGCACACATAAACAAATAAACACCTAGCATGCACTAAAGAATTGGTGGAAGTCTAGAAGCTGAGGTTTGCACATTGTATTCGAGGGTGAGCAATAAGGGATCCGAAGAGGAAAAATTAACAACTAACATGCTGATAATCGGTAAAATAAGCAAAAGGTACATATCCATTTTAAATATATTATAACCATTTTTACTCCTACAACCCTTTTTTTTGAGTTGTGGCATATTAAAAAATTATTTTTGAAATTTAAATTATAAATTATATATGTTTAAAGTAGTTTTATATTTATATAACTAATTATACATACACATTTTTTTTTACAGGTTATGTACACACACACATCAATTAAGTTTTGGTTTTTAATTTAAAATACATATACATATTTTTTTCACAGATTATATATATACACATATAAAAATTAGGTTTTGGTATTTAATTTAAAATACATGTATGTATAAATACATACATACATACATATATACATATGTATACGTGTGTGTATGTATTCTTAAAAGTTTTAATAAAAATTAATAATTTTCTATCTCAATTTTAAAAAACTAAGGGCTTGTTTGGTATCATTTTGAGCTTTGTATTTTATGTTTTCAAAATTCATACCAAAACTCATGAAGAGAGGAGAAAATTGTTTAAAATTTTAAGGCGTTATGACGATGATGGAAGTATAATGGAGGGGGTGAAGGGATGAGAAAGGACAACAAAGGGGATGGAGGGACGACCGAGGGAAGAATTTCTCAAAACACGTAAAACTAATAAAGTTGTTTTCTATTATATGCATGTTAACTTCATTTTTGAAATAAGTCGTTTTTCAAAATACATGCGTTACGCGTTTTTTTGTTTGTACGAAAACAAAACTAAAAATAGCAAACCAAACATGATCTAATTTTTTTCATTTTGTATTATATATATACACGCATTTATGATTTAAATTTTTTATTATATGCATATATATGTTTTCATGCTTGGTTTTAAAATAATTTTTTATGTTCTCATAAATATTTGAATAAGTCAAAATATTTAAATTTCAAATTTTTTAAACAAAATTTATATCATATATTTATATTAAAGATATAAATATAATATATATATTTCAAAATAAATTTAACTTATAGAATAAAAACAAAAAATATTTTTGTATTAATATCAAATACACACATATATAGATATATGTATGTGTTATCCCGCCTTTTGGCAAGGCCGAGATATCGAGGAATTGACTGAAAATCAACGATCGCTCGTCCCGAATATCGAGTATGCACAGATTCACTATGGATGTCGATGAATTTTGTCGGAGTTCGAGTCAAGCTACAATTAACAAGACATGACCAGCAAAGCTAAGAACAACGTTCCAAGTTTCAAGTCAATTTGAGTTCATATGCTCAAGATATGATCGATGCGAGTTAAGAAGGCCAACTCATTCGTACCCATCATTTCGTATCGATCGGAGTCACCACCCACTATTTATCGATCGATTTCATATCCATCAAGCAGTCAAGGAAGACTCAACTTCGTATCGATGAGGTTTGAATCGATCAGAGGTGCACCATTTCGTATCGACCAGGAGAACAATGTTGTTCGTATCGAACGAGCCTCTGTCGTTCGTATCGATCAAGCTTTAGGTGTTGGCATCATTCACTAAGTACTGTTTCATATCCATCGAATGCGTCATTTCGTATCCATTGGACAAGTGCCCTCTTCGTATCCATCGATTACCATCGTTCTGAGGTAGTACCATGAAGGTCGATATGAAGAATTTGCATAAGGATGGATGCGAAATAGGCTCTAGTCAGCTATGGTTATCGATACGAACGGAGCAACATCAATCAATACGAATTGAACCACTTCCATCGATGCGAACTAGGTAGCGACATCGACATGAACTAAGCGAAAGTATTGAGACGATTCGGTCAACTCGGCATCAAGAGCGGTCGATCCAGAAATAACGTGCCATGTCATCTCCTAAGCACGTGCCCAATATCGATTCGAAATAATCGATGTGAAGGCATCGATTCGAACAGAGAAGCCTACCGAAGAACGCCAATTCGCATCGATCATAACTTGCAAATCATAAGTCCAAATACTATGAAATTTTCATAGGAGCTTACGTACAACCTAAAGAATGTTCCTGCCAAATTTCTACTCGATTGGATCAAATCTTGATTGATATGAAATTCGTTCGTATCGATCATGGATCGAGTCGAAATCGCCTGGGATAGATCGCGTGGGCCCACCCACGTGCCAGAAGAAGTCGCCCGAGATTTGAGCAAGGTATTTGCGTCCCACGCCTATAAATATAGCCCCAGGGCCTATAGAAGAAGGATCTTTTTGTCTCTTTAACATCCAGACTCTACCGAATCCAACTCTGCACTCCATAGCTACTGTTGTACTCAAATTTCAACACTTTAATCCGCTGTAATTCATTGAATCAGTTGTAATCAACAAGTGAATATCAATAAAGTCATCAAACTACATAGTGACATAGGCAATATGCCGAACCACTCTAAATTGCTGTGTCTCTGTGTGTTTTCATACTTATTTCTGAAGTGCTTGTTAGATAAACCTCGTTTTACATTTTTATTCTTCATTTTTATCTCTTCAAATACTTCTGAAGAGTGTTGTGCCCATTTTTGGTACAAACACTTTGGTGCTTTCGCGGAGAAAATATAGTTTTTCTCCTGCTCCTCGGATCTACTATAGATATTGGATTGCACAAATCAAAGAAGAAGATCCAGATCTCAAGTTCAGAATCCTTCCAACCTATTCAGATTTGCATAAAATCTAGGAAAGGACTTCAATATCTACCATGGTTAGCACAAAGGACCACCTCAACTATTGTAGATCAATAAGGATGGGATGGAAAGAATCCCGCACAATTGCTCCCATCCAACCAGAATGCTGCCGGACCATTAGATCCGTCTGGCCCTGTCACCCGACAGGATTTTCAAATGTGTATGCAAGAACTGACTCAGAGTCATCAGCAATTTACCGAAAAACTTCACGCCAACGCAGAGTTGCTAATCAGCTAAACCGCCAAAGGCGCAGAAGATCTAGAAGGGATCATGCTTCTCATTCCTCCACCGAGAGTTCAGCCTCATCCGACTATCATCATCGATCTACACGTCCACGGCTAGACAGGAGTTACGCTTAAGCTACCAGACATCAAACTACATTGAAGATCGGGCAACCCAGAGTTGGCCCATCAACTATCTACCAGGCTGGACCCTCCTCCCGAGGAAGTACTGCTCTTCATTATACCACAGACATCCACGCTACCACTACCACTGTTGAACCAGGGGTTGATGCCCGGAATCAACCAGATTTAAACCGTCATCAGCATGGACACACTCCCAAAGCCTACGTCCCGGAGAACTTTGAGCCAAGGAGGCGAGATACAGACCGTCAACAGCGACCGATCCAACCTCGTATTGTAGAACCCGACCACATCTTAGCCCAGCCAGCATAAAATGTACAAACGCCTGTCATTCCCATAATGATCCGCTAAATGATTCGAGAGAGTCAATGCCTCATAAATGATGACCGGGGAATTTCTCGGAGTCATACTTCCTTTACTAACGAAATACTTTATGCTGAACCTCCTCGGCGATTCAAAATGCCAACCTTAACGATTTATGAAGGAAATTCAGATCTCAATCAACATATCCTGAAGTATGAATTGTTGATGAGTGCTACGAGAGCTGGTGATGCAGCAAAATACCATAGCTCCCCGATCTCCCTCGGGGCCATCGCTACTATGTGGTTCACACGACTGCCACCTCGATCCATTTCTTGCTTCGACCAATTAACCACTAAGTTTTTTGAACAATTTCGCATGCACTCGTAAGGCCGAAGGACGTTAACACTCTGTCTAGTGTCACTCAAGCTCCTGGAGAGACGCTTCGGGGTTATTTAGAAAAATTCCATTCTGCTTGTGCTGAGATCATCAACCCAAACGATAACTCCATTCTCATGGCATTGACTAACGGGATTGACCACGATTTCGAATTCGACAACTGGTTGGCTGAAAAACCACCCGCGTCATTGGACCGTTTCTATTCTAAGACAGCCTAATTCTTGAGAAGGCAGGATGTAAAACAGTCTAGGAAACAAGATGACACAAGGCCAAGCATGGAAGGGATCCAAAGTAAAGTTGCAGTTAAACAGTCCGGGGAGAGTTGCAGGAAAGTTCAGTTGAATGTACAAAATAAACAAAATCATCAGCGGGAGAATGTGAACCAAAATAGAAGGCAAGATCAGAATCGTGGTCAACAACGCAAAAATCCTATGTTTGATAATTACACTCCTTTGAACACATCGCTAGAGAATGTGTATTTACAAACTTGTAATACCATTCAATATAAGAAACCTGCCTCAAAACCATCGTCAAAGAGGAAAATCCAGACGGGAAAATTTTGTAGGTTTCACGAATGCTATGGCCATAATACGAATGAATGTCGTCATTTGCAAGATCTTGTTGAGAAGTTTATTAGAGAGGAAGTTGGAACAGTTTGCGCGGGCGCCGCAATCTGGCGGTGCAGGCCCATCGAATTAGAATGACACGCCCAATCAGGCAAGACAGGAGGAACCCGCTTGTACCGGTGGGAGGCTAGTGATAAATGTTGTTAGTGGCGATCCTACTTTGTCAAGAGCCTGGAATGACGAGGATCTTCGTCACTGCTACACACGACAGGCTTTATTTATTTAGTCTATTAATCCTTTGCAATTTCTTTCTGCATTTTGAATTTTGAATTTGTAATAAGGCAACCGACTTTGTCTTATTTTCCCATTTCAGCAATAAATTTCCATCTCTTCGAGCCAGAGCTGTGATTCATCGAATGTGACACACAACCATCATGACACATGAAGAGCTAAGTTCCATCATACACTGGAATTTATTCAAAATCGAGTGACTGTGGTACGACCGGCCGCTTAATAAGTGAAGCCCCAAGCTCGGGGGCAAGTCACTACACTAAAGTCAAAAAAGGATTGATACATGACAATTCTTTAACTAACTCCAAACTCCCAGAGTGCGAGTTGAAGTATAAACTCATAAATGTGATTCCGAATAGGGTGGACACGACCACCTAACGACTTCGATCGCATCCTAACCAAGTTCGAGGAGGATGGATCCATCCATCTAACGACCTCACTTGTTAACTCGGGATGGATGTGAATCGACCATCCATGATCTTGATAAATCCATCGTTCTCAGAGCATGAACGAAATCCTAAAAGCCTAATCAGATGTGACTGCCCATCTATCGGCCAACATAGAATTCCCAGAGTGCGAATTGGAGTATAAACATCAACTCTAGGTTCCCAGAGTGCGAACTAGAGTATAAACACCAACTCCAAGTTCCCAGATTGTGAATTGGAGTATAAACATCAACTCTAGGTTCCCAGATTGTGAACTAGAGTATAAACAACACCAACTCCAAGTTCCCAGAGTGTGAATTGGAGTGTATACGTCAACTCCAAATTCCCAGAGTGCAAGTTGGAGCATAAATATCAACCAAATCCAAGTTCCTGGAGTGTGAACTGGAGTACAAACGTATATTGTCTCCGGATTCCTAGAGTGCGAACCAGATTGTTGATTGCAAATAACTCTGAGTCCCTACAGTATGGTAAGAGTATGAACATAACTCGAGTGCGAATGACCGCTCATAAACTAACCTAAGTCCCCAGAGTGGACACATTCTTAAAACTTAAACAGGTGTGATCGACCGTCGAAGTTAAAATACAAATCCTCGGAGAGCGGATGTGATCATTATAAATAGAGCGAGTGTGACTAGACCATTCAACTCTCACCTGTGTTGGCATCGATTAACGATGTTAAGCTCGAAGAAACGAAGGCGAAATGCGATTGCTAGCCGATCTTTGCAACTCATCCCCAGAACTGGGGGCAAAGCTTAAGTGTTAACCATTGACTAGAGTAGTGCAACATCAAAGTTCAACTCAATTCTCGGTCATGAATCATGTCTGCATTTCTAGACTTGACAAATAAAGACGAGCTCGACTCAAAGGTTGAAACTCCTTAAGTGTACTGGACTGAAATTCAAATACTGGAACACTTAAGCAAAAAAGACAATAATTGAGTCAAAGCAAAAACAAAATTTCATTTCAACTAACTGTAAATGAAGTTCATGTACACATTTTTGCAAAATTCATACTAGCAGGGGCCGTACCCGGATCTATACATGGCTTACGAAAGGAAAGCAAACAAAAATTTCTATCTACCAAAAAATGTTCCAAAGAGGCCTATCTACTCCTTTTTCTTTTTCAGCTTCCTCTTCGGCGTTGATCCGCTGGAGCCGCTAATGATTTTCCGCTTCGAGCTCTTGCCCTTTGGCGAACGGTCTCCAGGTGAGAGTATGATCTCAACGTCCTCCTCCAAACTCGAGTGTACCGGAATACTTTTTGTAGGTAGAGTTGAAGGAGTCGGATCTACTACATGGGGCGGAGTGGGCATACTGGTATCAATAATTGTACCACCAGGTGATATCATTCTAAGCGGAGCCAGGCCAGGCGCCGCTTTTCCACCTCCAGAACTACCACCGTGTGTCGCGGCCTCCATTTCAGCAGTGATTTCAGCCAATATTTCTTCGTGAATAGATTGAGCCTCGCTGGGGGCAGCGGTGTCCTGCATTGAAGAGCCGGAAGTAGGCGCTAGTCCACTTATGACAAATGGTAGGTCTGCAAAGGGGTCACTATAGAGACCGAGGAGTTCATTCATCATCTGCTCGTCGAAAGAAAGTGCGCCCTCTGCGTTTTATCGATCGACGCAGTCGTTGTCGTGGTATTCGCTTCAGTAATAATGGCCTCCTGCGTTTGATGTGATTCTTGGGTTGCAGGAGGCTCTATCAGTGTAACTCCAGTCACTGGACAAAAAAGAAAAGAGACTGTTAATAAATGCTTCAAGGCATGTTCCTTATTTTGAATGCACATGAGATATGTTCAGAGTGCCTTCCTCGGTTTGGATCGCGGACGACAGAGTGGCTTCAGTGGTGTGCTCTTTGACAGGGAATAACTACGGCTGTTCTGGATTATAGGCAGGGAAAGACTGGGGCTCAACCACTGGTGTAGGTTTAGATTGAGT
The DNA here is from genome assembly GCA_030765085.1 of Allium cepa. Classification (NCBI taxonomy): domain Eukaryota; kingdom Viridiplantae; phylum Streptophyta; class Magnoliopsida; order Asparagales; family Amaryllidaceae; genus Allium; species Allium cepa. Next base: position 862,233,584 of record CM060940.1, read on the forward strand.
TGCAGTAGGAATCTCAAGGCTTGTAGCATGATGCTCGACACCTGAACCTATCCCAATCTCCGGGTGTTGGGTGCTGAGCTTCTCCCTTTAATGTGAGATCATTAACTTGTGGAGAATCTTCGTTTCATCTTCGGTCAGCATGCGATTCTCAAGCTCGAACTCGTCGAATGATTCACCCAGACGCACTGCCTTCTCCTCCACGATCAATTTGCTCCAGGCGTTATAGACATGTGTCGAATTGTTTTCAAGCGAGGCCAAATTTCTATGTTTCAGCACGTTAGCGTTGTAGGTGACGAGAAGATCTTCTATATCAGCTTCCAGCCTGGACTCCGCCATCCAAACCTTCACCTTAACCTTATATTCCACCACGTGAACCTTAATCACTACCGCATCCCTTTCACCTTGAAGCACCATGACTTGATCACATGCCTCATATGCTGCGGTGTTGGCATCATCCCTCTCTTTAATGATTTCAGAAAGTTTTGACTTAAGCTCATTAAGCTCTTTGAGGGCCGCATCCTAATTGACAGTGATGGTGGTGTTCCGATGACCCATTTCCTCCACCAGGGCATAGTGTGATTGCCTCATCCTCCCCATGGCCGAGGTGGCCTCGTCGACCTTTTTAAGGGCCTCCATTTGTGATTTTCGGGAGGACTCAGCTTCAGTATTGAGCATCTGGATGATACAGTCCTTATGAGCATACTCCTTCTCTAACTTCTCAATGACGGTTGCCCGCTCAAAGACCACCTTCGATGTTTTTTCACGGCCTTCCCCCACTCTGTGTATTAAGTGTAAATATCACGAATGTAATCATGCATCGTGTTCTCAGCCTCTGTTGGAATTCTCTTTAAATGCGGGGGGAAAATATGACCGTTGAAGAGGATATATGGAAAATCCTTCTTCAATTGGGCAATTTTAATCACTCCTTGCCCTGTAGGCTCAGTAGGAACCTGCTCTGCAATTATGGGAGCCGCTATTTCAGTTCTATGATGATAAGTTTTAGGCCTTGAAACGTGAGAAGATGGCTTGTGCCGTGAAGTTTACAGAGGATGTGAGGCACAAACAGGAGGCTGTATAGGGTTTCTAGGAGGTGGAGAACGAGATCGGGATCAGTATCAGCACTCCTTATCTCTGTCATGTCGCTCCTAACTAGAGTATCCACGGTCATAGTCCCTACCGCCTCTCTCCTACATGACTCATTATATGTGGACGATCGACGAGCTTTTCGAAGAATCCCTAACATCGAGCCTTGGCCGAACATTGTATCTGCAAAGTAAAAGAAGAATAGAGTTAGTAATCTCCCAAAGTAAGCAACTTATGGCCAGGAATCGTGCTGTGCCGTGAAGTGTATATGTATGTACGACCCTTCGACCAACCGAAAGTGCCGGCCACGCTAGTGGGAAGAGACTCGCTTAGGTCTAAAGCGTGTTGAAGCTCCTCCAATCCGACATCATGTTGGAAATACACGTAATCCGAAATTGGAATATCGACGAGCCCTTCGAAGAGGTTTTCCACCTACGAAGAAGGAGCCTTTGAAATTTTAATCCCAGGAACAGGCAAAGACACAACCATAGATTTCCGTCTCCCAGATTTAAAGGGTTTGAAAGCAGCTGCCTTGCCTTTTCTCTTTCCTTCGGAATCTTGAAAGGCATCAGAAGGCCAAGCAATAAGTTCATCATCGGTGGACATTCTTTCTGGATCAACCTCCTCGGTTATAACAACTCTGGGCGTCTTACGCTTAGCTCGCTTCTTCGAGACAACCCTTAGCGTTCTGTCGAGCCTTATACTTTGGCTACGCTCGATCAATCCAACGATTCTCAAATTTCTATCTGCCAGAACTGAGTCGATGTCGCTCTCTTCACTCGGAACTTCTTGGAGAACCAAACTATCTTTTTGAAATGCACACATTCGGGCCGTGAAATTACAGCTGTAAAGGAAAAAGAGATATAAATTTGGCATTAGTCTTGATTATCTTATTAGGTACCTAAGAAGACTGCGGTACTTATGTCTAAATAACTATCGACTGGCAATGATTATCTTATTAGGTACTTGAGAAGACCGCGGTACTTACGCCTGAATAACTATCGACTGGCAAATCCTAGGGGGCATCGAACATAAAAACATTCCGTTTTGAAGTAACTTAACGTGGTCCAAGACCTCGTTACTACTTGACAATTTCTGACCACTTCCAGGAATGTAAAAGAAAGGGTATCTCCCCAACTCTTGATTTTGAATAAACATCTAATCTTGATCAGTGTCGGGGGTCGAAAGAGATGCTCCATAAATATTATGAATAAGTTTTTCAATAGAGCATATCTGTGGGGGTGTAGTTGAGATGGAGTGATTCCCAGGAAAGATAACACTTCCCTAATGTATTGGTTGAATGGGGTAAGTGTTCCAACTACGCACACATGGCGATTGAATGTGGTAAACCCTTTCGGTGGATAGCGCGGTCTATCATTCAGACCCGGCAATAGCACATCGTCCAACGATAGGCTTTGCCTTAAGCATATTCGTCCTGACATGTCTTCGAAAATATTGGAAGGAATGGAGTCTGATGGATTACCGATGAAAGAGGCGCCAGGAAGCTCATCTGGAGCTGGATTTATGACTTCAGGCGCGATGGCCAGTATATCGATTGATGGGGGGAGTGAACCCTGAACTTCATGCTGTAGTGAGCTTGAAGGTTCCATAACTAACTAACTTATGAGAAATCATCATTAGACGATAATAAGCCCATGCATCCCCCAGTGCTACATGTACTTGAAAAATTATACAGTGTTTGAGAAAATATTCAAACAACGAGACTTCAAAGTTCAACTGGAGCGACTGTCATCGCTGACCGTCACAACCATGACATCCAGACTTTAGAGACCGGTTTGAGTTAGAATTTATTATATTCAGTTAAATAACAGTTCCATCGACAAGCTTTGAAGGGTAGTCAAATATGCAATCCAACGGTCAAGTCCAATTATGCAAGATTGGAGCTTATAGGAGTCAGGTTTTCAAATATGGAAAAGGTCTCAAGTTCATCAGGGTTCAACTCGCATCGGCCCAAAAGTGTACAGTTCGTATCGATCATTTAACATCCATTTTGTATTGATCCTGAGTTGTCATCTTCGAATCGATCATCGAGGGTCTCGTTCGTATCGATCGCAGAGAGAAAAGCTTCATATCCTGAGTTGTCAAATTTGTATCGGTATCAATCCTGCGTCTTCATATCGATTGGTAGAGCCAGTACTTCATATCGATCGCATAGTTAGATTTTCATATCGATCACTGTGGAATGTTACGAACTTCAACCATCCCCATTGATACGAAACCGCTCCATTCGTCTATGTGAAATTCCATTAGCGAACCATCGATACGAACTTTAATTGTTTCCAGAACGATATGAATCACCTTTCCTCAATCGATACGAATGAAAACTCCATATCCATCTACCATCCTTCTTCTCTAAGTGACATTTAAGCCACTTCGACCTTCCTGGTCCTTACTCTGATCCATCTCTAGCCTCCTCATCACCAGAATCGGCCGTTGGCACGAATGGCTTTGAAATTAAACTCGAGTCTCGTCATTTCTAAAATATAGTTATTAGCCAATTACCTAATTTAAAAGCCTGGACGAGGGATTAAGAAACCGTTGTAATATGGTAGTGCATATAGTTTTCCTTTCTTCTATCGATACGAAAGCCAGAGGAAGGGTGAAAGTAAATGAAATTCAGCTTAGTACAAAGGTATTTATATGACGTGAGGTAGAGATGAAAAACGTTTTGTCTCCTAGTCAAGATGACAGGCCAAACTAGTTAACAATGCCATCGATACGAAGGCTCTCTTCGTATCCGTCTACGCTATCAGACCCAAGCACAACTACTCACCTCTATTCGCCTTCGATCCAGGATGTCACCGCTCGTATCCGTTAGTGACCTATCGGTACGAACAATATACAGGGACTAGTCTGATTCATACAAGTCCATAAAAACTAATCGATGCGAAATGATAATTTCGTGTCCATCGTTTTGAAGACCGCCCGAGTTCATATCTATCGGTGCGAACTACATTAAAACAAGTGAATTCTTTGTCGATCGACGTCGACACGAAAACAATTTTTCAACCTTCTACATTGATTCAGGAGAGGATCGATATTAAGAGAGCATTCCAAAGCAACCGTTAAGCGTTGTTGCACATTTAATTTCACATCAATTCAGGAGAGGATCGATACAGAATTTGATACGGGAAAGCTGGCAACGACTTGTAAACACACGAATGTTAACAAGAATCAGATTAACTTATACGCATGTATGTCAGACAAATTTACAATTTTCAATCTTCAATATTCACAGGTCAAATGCTCACCTAATGAATGATTACAACTACGAATGGCTAATCACTACCATGCGGCAATCAGTTACAATAGTACGGGGTACAACAGTTGGCAATCGGCAGCTCATATTACTAAAAAATCAGACAAGAATTGCAACTTTTGACGAGAAGACGATAACTGTTAAACAAGTTAAATGGAACTATTCAGAGTGAATATTGCAGTTTTTCAAAGCATGGCATGTTCACACAAGACATACTTTAGGAGGCAAATGTTATCCCACCTTTTGGCAAGGCCGAGATATTGAGGAATTGACTGAAAATCAAGGATCACTCGTCCCGAATATCGAGTATGCACAGGTTCACTATGGATGTAGAAGAAATTTTTTTGAGTCCGAACCAAGCTACAATTAACAAGACATGACCGGCAAAGCTAAGAAAGCCAACGTTCCAAGTTTCAAGTCAATCCGAGTTCATATGCTTAAGATATGATCGATGCAAGTCAAGAAGGCCAACTCATTCGTACCCATCATTTCGAATTGATCGGAGTCACAACCCACTATTTCGCATCGATCAATTTCGTATCCATCAAGTGGTCAAGGAAGACCCAACATCATATCGATAAGGTTCGAATCGATCGAAGGTGCACCGTTTCGTATTGACCAGGAGAACAGTGTTTTTCGTATCGAATGACCCTCCATTATTCGTATCAAACGAACCTCTATCATTCATATCGATCAAGCTTCGGTTGTTGGCATCATTCACTAAGTACTATTTCGTATCCATCGAATGCATCATTTCGTATCCATCGGACAAGTGCCCTCTTCGTATCCATCGATTACCATCAATCTGAGGTAGTATCCTAAAGGTCAATACAAATAATTTGCATAAGGATGGATGCGAAATAGGGTCTATTCAACTATGGTTATCGATATGAATGGAGCAACATCAATCGATGCGAATTGAACCACCTCCATCGATGCGAACAAGGCAGCGTCATCGACACGAACTCAGCGAAAGTATTGGGACGACTCTGTCAACTCGACATCAAGAGCGGATCGATCCAGAAATCACGTGCGACGTCATCTCCTGAGCACGTGCCCAATATTGATTTGAAATAATCGATGCGAAGGCATCGATTCGAACAGAGCAGCCCACCGAAGAACGCCAATTCGCATCGATCATAACTTGCAAACCACAAGTCCAAATGCTATGAAATTTCCATAGGAGCTTACGTACAACCTAAAGAATGTTCCTGCCAAATTTTTACTCGACTGATCAAATCTTAGTTGATACCAAATTCGTTCGTATCGATCATGGATCGAGTCGAAATCGCCTGGGATCGATCGCCTGGGCCCACCCACATGCTAGAAGAAGTCTCCAGAGATCTGAGCAAGGTATTTGCCTCCTATGCCTATAAATAGAGTTCCAGGGCCTATAGAAGAAGGATTTTTCTAGCTCTTTGACGTCCAAGCTCTGCGGAATCCAACTCTGCACTCCATAGCTGCTGTTGCACACAATTTCAACACTTTAACCCGCTGTAATTCATTGAAATCAGTTGTAATCAGCAAGTGAATATCAATAAAGTCATCAAACTTCATAGTGGACGTAGGCAATACGCCGAATCACTCTAAATTGCTGTGTTTCTATGCATTTTCGTACTTGTTTCTGAAGTGTTTGTTAGATAAACCTCGTTTACATTTCTATTCTTCATTTTTATCTCTTCAAATACTTCCGAAGAGTGTTGTGCCCATTTTTTTATACAAACAGTATATATATTTTATTTAGTAATATTAAAATTAAATAATATTAAAATATATTTAAACATTATTAATAGCTGAAAATTATTTATATTTTTATCTGTACAAATATATATATATATATATATATATGTGTGTGTATATGTCTGATATTACTTATGTTAAAAAATTTAATGCTTGACGTCATTGCCTTAACCGTAATCATAGATCCCAATGCTTATTTACACGTTTGACATTTATATATTTATACGCCTGGAGTTAGTTTACACCTTTGGTTATTATGTTTAGAATGTTTGCATTATGAATATGAACTTTAATAAATGAAACAAAAAATAAAATTAAACCAAATAAACATATTTTATTTAATGATTTAAATCATGATAAATAAAATGTACATAGGTATGAAGCTCTAATAAAAATTAACAAAATTATAATTAAAATAACATTATTTTATTAATGATAACTAAATACGATTTAGTGTAAATAAATTATCCAGTAGTACATAATAAGACCTACTACAAATTAATAATATGGTTTATTTTTCTGATATTTTCTCATTTTATCACGCCGTTAATGCGCCTAATCAAAAATACAGAACCCTCATTCTTAGGTACCAAAACATAACATAATTCAATTTTTCTAAATTCGAATTCTCATCATACAATTCACAAAATAACTTTATGATATCAAATTTTAAGTAGTAAAAATATTTCCTAAAGAAGAAATTTGGGAACCCGTGGACCAGGTGCATTATTTCCACGCATTTCACTCAAAGTAGCCAAAATTTCCAATTATGTAATCTACTTTCCAATTCTTTTGAATCCAGTTTATTAGGATACAATTAATCACCGATTCCCTTTTCTTTACAAGTGTCCAAAATTGATTTATAGTAAATTATAAAAGCTCCACAAAGATCATTCTAGTTGGTAAATTCAGAATCACCACAATTAACATTACAAGTCATATGGGACCTTGTTCCATAGGCAATTATACGAACATAAGTAGTATTTCATCATCTTCTTCAAAGCATTGTGTTCTTGATCTCTAACTCCAGAAAATTCCTCTTTACCAGTAACTTTAAGAAGGCCCTTCTCATACACATGAAAACATTTTCTAGCATCATCAATTAAATTTCTACTTTCTTCAACAATATTGAAATCCAAAATATTATTCTACATAGCCATTTCTTTAATCTAATGTTTCTCGAAGCCTCTAAGTTTCACTTCTTTAAGAAATCCCTCATAATTTTAGCTTACTTAATATGCTAGTTGCGTAATCATTTTTTTGTACCAAAAGCATTTTCGTTTTATCATATCAACAAAGTTTTCCTCCAAACATCACATTTCTCAAACCTAAAGAAGTGTTTTCTCATTATCCTATCACCGATCAAAAATGATTGGGCAATGATCAGAAAATACTGTAATCATCCGCTTTGGATAAGACAAAGGATGAAGCTCATCAAATTCAAGGTTGATGAAAAAATCTGTCAACCTTTATCGGAGTTGGAACGTCTTTTTAGTTGCTCCAAGTAAAAGTTCTATTAGTTAGACGAATGCTGGTGAGATTACATTTGTCAAACAAACTCACTAAAGTCCTCTATATCCCCTCCATGATCTTCAACTCTTTTATCTCTTTCACCAGTAAACCTTATAGGACAAATATCACCTCCCATACTCCATGGACCAATTATTTTGTCCTTTTAAATGCCTTCTTCCTATATTTTTTTATCCCTTATAAGGTAATGTCCATAAATATTTGATACAAAGTATAAAACCCCAGATCCTTTATGTTCTAATTCAACATGCTACATATGGTTCTGCTTAATTTCCTAACCCAAATCCTTTATGTTCTAATGCAAAATGCTAAATATGGTTCTACTTAATTTCTTGAATCAGACTCTAGCTAATATTCCAGCCTATAAAAATACCCTCGAACTACCATGTGCCTCCAACAAAATCTAACCATCAATTCATGTACATACTAATGTAAAAAATTCTTTCATTAAAAGAAACTATTTTAGTCCCTAGTTAGATAAAAATATCATGTTTAATATTGCACAAATAATATTTTAGTGTAAGTCATTTTTTTAGATATGCTTGATCCTTTAACATTCCATGAGCTAATTATCGGTATAAATTACATGTTATCTCTAATTCCTTTATCCTAAATTTAGCATTGTCGTCCAAGCTATTATTAATCATTAAATAGTACATCTAGTAATGTTATATAATTGTTCAGCAGATAAATTATTAATAAAAGTAGGAATTAAAATACCACCTTCTAGAGGATGCTTAGAACCTTCATCGTATAACCCTTTTGCACTGTTCCTAAGCATCTTCAAACTAATGCCAATGGAAGCATTGTTCCTTTCTATCCCACTGAGACCATTTTTGATTTCTCCATCATATCTTCATAGTTTTCAGCCATAGCCTAATCATCCACTCTTTCAGACTCCTCTACAATCATTTACATTTTCCTTAAACTTCCTTTATCATTAACTACTCCAAAAACCCGAAAGTTGGTATCTTCATCCACGGCCTTCTTACTTTCCACTTCAAAACTAACTCCAACACTAGAGTGACTAACATCTCCTTTAGTAAACCCATTATGATTTTCATCCTCAAAAGATAATGCTATAGTATACATGTCTACATCCTCACCTCTCTCAATTCCAAAATAACTTCTCAACCTCTATATTTTTGTTCTCCTATCAACTCCTCTCACATACATTGCATTCTTAAAAACAATCACATAATCTATACATAATTAGGATTACCTGTGTACCTTCTTAGTCAACACCTCATGTTAATTGTTAAACCAAAAGATGGCACAACACCCCCAATTGGATGATAACGAGATAGATCTAAATAATATGAACAAAAACAGTAAGAATAAAGAGAATTTTATAGTGGTTTGGTAGATTTTATAGCCTATGTCCACTTTAGTATTATTAAATTTGGATTCATCATAAGTACAAGAGCTTTATAATTCATTTCAGATCTAAAGAGCAAGCAAATAGCTCTTAGTGGCCATGAGTTAGTAGAGAATATGCGATGAAGAATATTGAGGCCAAAAACCCAAAAGTCCTCTCTATGTTTATATAATTCCTGTATTTATAGCTTGAACTTCCCAACGTAGCCATCAGATCATGAAAGAACATGTAAAACTTCAGATCTGAGGAAGTAGGGAGGAAGAATGAGTTTTCGGAGAAGAAAAATCATATTGGTACCCACCATAATTATGGTCAGTATCGATCATAATGGTTGTCCAAGGACTTCAGTTTCCTTATAATTTTCCAAGTCTTAAATCTCTAAAGTCCATACCCGGTACCCCTTCGAACAATCAACTAAGTACCAACCATAATTATGGTCAGTACTGACCATGATGGATGGCTTATTTTGACTTCAATTTTCTCGAGTTTCTCCTTCTAACTATTCCAAGCATGCCTTCAAGCTCTTGATCCATTATGTCTTCGTCATGATATTCTAATCCATCTTGAAGCTTCTCAGTTTAAATAATGGATAACACTCTCCCACCAAATTATGCATTCGTGAAACAAAGATTTGGACCAAGGCAAACATTATAGCATTAGTTGTCTAGGGCTTTTTAGGTAGTAAACAGTCATCTTTGAAGCGTTTATCTGTCTTGAAGATAACCATTCATCACTTCAAATAGTTAGTGTACCATCTCATTTCTTTCCTTGCAACTAAGTGGATACTCTTATCATCATGGAGATCGTAGCACAACTTGATCAGGTATGCTCTTCAACCGTTTCTCTACTCCTCCTTTTCCTTTTCCTCTTCCTCTGTTAAACAACAATTGAATCATATCGGTACCAACAAAATCATGTCAACACTGACACGATTCATATTGTAATTGACTTATATAAAAGGTCGAGACTTAGAATTTTTATCACACTATCATTTCTCCAACACTGGCCTACTTACTCTCTTATAACTTTATGCTTATAACCGCTATTGTCACTTCTTTGATCTTGTCACCAAGCCATCTCTTCACTTGTCACTTCAACGATCACCGCCAAGCACCTCAGACGAACTCTCCGCCATATTTATCAATTTAATTTCGAACCCTCGGCCTTTTTTATTTAGATATACTATTCATGGTGGACTTTAATTTAACCCTAAGCCCATGATGTCATGGTCGATGTCAATTCCATCCTTGTTATGTTCTTATTACCATTCATTTATCTGCAACCAGAGCGTGGTATTTGCGATTGAGATTCGTGGAAAACCATTCATCCGTACTCCATTCCAGATAGCTAATTTAAGACCCAAGTTGTCCATTGAAGAATTTCGAGACGTACTGGAAGCTAACACAGAAATCTTTTGGATTAGCCTTTATTTCCTCTCTATTTGGTGTTAGCTTCGCGCTACCACCCTTCACATTTTGGACCTCCGATGGTTGAGTCAAGTTTTTCAATCACACCAATTTTCATGCATATAAGATGTTGATATTAGCTTCAACAAGCTTTGGATGAACAATAATTAATGATTGAACTTTAATGAGACGGTTCTAAATCACTATCGCGTCAAATGCACATGATATCCAAATGGATCATACTAGTCTATAGTCTGTGTCATACCATAGTTTTATGTTCCTGCAAAGAAAGCTCCATGTCTTTCAAGATAATAGTTCTGCTAGCATTCGCTATAAGACAATAGGTAAGATCTGACACATGGTTCTATCATGTGACGGAGCTCATTTGCCAACACAAGCGGGCTATCTACATAGAGTGATCTATATAACATGCTTCGAAAATAGGATGTACACTGCCTAGATTGATACTTCACACTACCCAGTTAACACCTAGAATCCGATTGGTTAACACGTATCGACATCCACTCGATTATGCACATCAGCTACATAGGTTTCAAATAAAGTAAATTTGAAAATAAAATATATCTGCTCGTGTTCGCCCTCAAGCTTTTCACTTCAAAATGAATCGATGGTCTTCTCACCCCAAAGTCAATTTTGTCCCTTTCACTCCTGAGGCTGGTTCTTCTACCACTCTGGCATTCGTATCTACTCTGTCAAAAGAAAGGCATTCAATAAAAGCTGAATTCCTTAGACAATTCTTTCTGATGAATCCTCTACAAAATTAGCCTGTACTGCTGAATAAAGAGCGTGCCCTAATGGTTTTTCCAATGGTTTTGGATAACCCACCACAATAGACATCGTTTTTGATAACTATAGAATTACTACAAACCATCTGTTTCTATCATGAAATTTTAGAGAGCGATGTTCTATTGCCAATGACTGACCAAATGGCACATAATCCACCTTAACGATATACTTCTTGTAATAAATATATATTTTATTGGGTGGAACAATTCCACACTTCAATGAATTCCTCAAATTCTTACTACAAGAGCTTGAGCTATCTTTGATTCAAGTGCATCCTAATAGATACCCTCTACTCTATTCTTTATACATCAGCTTCATGATGAGGTTGAATCATCGCCCAAATGTTGGGGAGCTGACGTATCTTCTAAGCTTCTAGAAGAGTGCGAATTTGCCTTCTCTACTGATCGTCAATGCTCAGAGCCACTGTAAAATAATTGAGGCACTTTGCAATATGCATAGTTATTTCAAAAGCGAATGTTTCTTCATCTGCTGTCCTTATGGATTCAACCGCCTTTGGTTGTTCAGAAGTAAGTCTCTTCTTTTATCCTCTTTCCTTTACTAAAAATTTCCTTATCTAAATGCTTAACCTCTTTTCCATGCTTTTCAACAGACCTTCCCGATCGAAATAGTAACGCAAATGCCAATACTCTAGCACTCCTAAAGGAAGTAGAATAAATTCTACACTACCTTTTTCTTGCTTACCAATGGATGGCTTCATTAGTACAACCCTCTACAGCTTGATAGACATGTTGTTCCTCTTTCACTCTCCTCAAAGAAATCTTGAGCAACTGTCAAGTCTTCTACCCCTATCCACGATTCTGATTAAGATGATCAAAGGGGTGATGAAGACTATGGTGGAAAAGTAAACGTTGATGAAGGAGAAGAGAGGATAGTTGAAGGGAATGTTGTAAGGGAAGGAGAAGAATGCGATGGAGAAGAAGGAGAAGAAGGTGAAAAGGAAGGAGAATGAGAGGAAGAGAGCGAAGAAGGAGAAGGAAGGGATGTAGGATCTAGATTAACCCTAGAAGGGGGGTGAATAGGGTTATAGCAAATATTCTCGATTTAAACACAGAAACAAACTGCAGAAATAAATATGCTGAAAAGTAAATCACACACAAAATTTACCCAGCTTCGACAACCCCTGCCTACTGCTGCATTCTCATATTTCTATTAGAATTAAACAGTATCCCGCTTACAAACACTCTAACAGACTCGCAAACCTTTTGCTCCCGCTCACAAACACTCTACTAGACTCGCACACCCTGCTCCGCCTATAGAGTTTCGCTTACTCAAAAACTCTGCTCCGCCTATAGAGTTTTGCAAACTCGCACACCCTGCTCACTGAACTAATTCTAACAAGACAATCTGACACTACCTACAACCTAGGTGGTGATTTACATATTTTTTGACTCGAAAAAGAAAAAACAGACTTCAAAAATAAAACAGGAGCAAAAATTAAAATACAAACTTGAATGCTTAATTTTTGCTCAAATAAACCCCCCCCCATTAATAAAATAAACCCTAAATAAATCAAAATCCCTTTATAATAATAAAGACCCCTTTTATAACACTAGGCCGGCCCTTTTATTCTTCAACCCGATCCTTTGTTCTTTTGCTATGTGAAGAAAGTGGCGGCCGATGTTGTATTCTTTGTTCGTTCTTAAATTAGGGCTTCGGCTCGCGATCCAAATTTGGGGCTTTTATGGAGCACGCCTATGTTGATTCTCTGGTTAACGTGTTGCTCCTTTGTTGATCGATTCTCGTTGCTCGGCTTGCTTGTTCTCTGATGATCGAGTTGTTGATTCGGTATGTAATTTTTTCGTTGCTGGTTTGATTGTTTTCTATTTACTCGATGCCGATGATGAGTTTTTTGGTTCAGTATTTATATGAATTCGAATCACTTGATTTTGCTCGTATCAATTTGGTACTTCCCAAAACTTCAATTTCCTGATGCTCACGGCTTTCCTGATATAATTTTTGTCTTGTTACACACGGCTTTGATTTTCACGCGTTCGATTTTCCTTGAATAAAAAGGCAGAAATTTTCCTATTTTAATTTGCTTTGACTTTGGACTTTTTCAAAGATACGAATTTGACTTTTGAATTCTGACTTCGGCCATCTCTGCAATGTTGAACTTTGTCCATCCACTGTATCATCGATTTACACGGCATTGACTACTTTGGCACGTCTGCATCCTTATCTGTGTTCATCTCTGCACTTTTCTTTTTCACTGCAACATTTTCTCTTGCTTTGATACAGATGCTACACTTGTTCATGTATTCGACATTGTTTGCTTTGACACAAATGTTTCACTTGTGTTGCTCACCGTGTTGCATACATGTTTTCATTCACTTGAGTCTGCCTTTTTGAGTTCCGTTTGACTTGACTTGCTGTTACTGCTTCTTTTGTTGTATACATGTCCGCTGCAGTTTCTTCACTGATGCATTTGGACTTGACTATGTTGATCCAATTCATCATGCATTGTTCCATGTATCGCATTTGTAGTTTGCATTGTTCATCTCGACTTGTTCTTGTATTCACTGTCCTCACATGTACATTCTGTAGCATGATCTGGAGTTGTTGTACTTGTGGTCTTGCATTTGGTATATTTGAGTAGCAGAACTTGTTACTGTATTCATGAGTTTTTGATGCTCTGTAGTTTTCTGTACTTGTAGTTGTTCAACTTTGATGCTTTGTTCTTTGTGATCACCGTCTATCCATACTGTTGACATTTGGGTTTGTTGTGCACTTGTCTTCTGTTCACCTGTATCATGCTTGTGCATTTCTCTGGCCATTTGTGTTGGGCATTTCTTTGTTGGCACTGACTGTTGTAGCTGGACTTGTTGTTGTACATGTTGCCTTGTATCATTCTGGTTGGTCTTGCATTATTCATGTTGTAGCCTGGACTGGTGCACATTGTTTGCTGTCTTTGGTCATTCTGTAGTTGTATTCATGTACACTACTGCCTCGAACTTCTGGTTTTTCACTTGATTCAGTAGTTTGTTTCATTTGGCTTGACTGTGTCTTTGTTGAACTTCTGGATGCACTTGTCATCTTCACTGTGTTGCACATTTGTGGTTTTGTGCATTGAGCATTGCATTTGTGATCTGATGCAGTTTTGATTTGTCGAAGCTTTGCATTTGAGTTGAGTCATGACAACAATGGCTTGACCTTTGCATTCAGTTTATTGTGCCTCGTGTTGAACCCAGTTTTAAAACACGGGTTTGACCTTGTGCTCGTGTTGTGATATATTGAATGTGAGTTGAACCTGGCTTTTCATTTGGGTTTGACCTGTGCTCACCTGTCCCTGTAGCATTATCAAGTGCATATCGATGTGCATGGCCTTGTGGCATGTACAGTGATGCACTGTGCATGTCACACTGTTCGTGTGTGATGAATTCAAATGTAAATTATGACAAACAACCCAAATAACCGAGGCAAATCATATTTTCAAAAAACATATTTCATTTTATATTGCAGAAATATTTCTTTTTCAATTTTACTGCGTTAGTGAATATTTTTGCAGATTGCTCAGATGTTGGATTCATACTGGAATGCAGTTGAAGACAAAATACGAGTGTGAGTGATATGTAGTGAGGTTATTAATGTAAATTGAATTGTGATGTATTCAAAAATGTATATGTATAGTGAGAGCTTGAAATTGTACTATTCAAGATTGTAATAAATATTTGTTTGAATAAAATTTCTGTTTGAATTCAAATTCTGTGTTATTTATTTTATTCAACAAATATTTATTTGATCTATGAAAAATAAAATAGTACATTACCAAATACATTTAAATGAATATATATATATATGTTTATTATCATCAAACAAAAACATATAAGCGCATATTCATACAATCACCCCCTTTTGATGATAACAAACGTATATTTAAGATTTTGACCATGTTAAATGTATTTGATCAATGATATACTCTAATTGCTCCCCCTATTTAAATGCTTCCTCTCTACATGATGCTCCCCCTACATATATGCATACAAATAGAAATATATGAATGAGCCTAAGTGCAAATGGAAAATAATTTGACCTTTGCTTGATTCTATTTGACAAAATCTTAACTTTTCTCTCCCCCTTTTGTTATCAGCAAAAGAATAATAGTGTGAGAGAAAAATAGAGATAAAGTGATCGATATTAATCCAACATTAAACTCAAATTGAATATAAATATTTAAACTTCAATAAAAATCAAACAAAAATCATAACTACCCTTGTTAGGCGCATATTCCATTTTTAGAAAGAATGGTAATGATGTTCTAATATAAAATCATACAATTGTATCAACTTGTGGTACATTTATATCAGGAATTTGAATATCTACTAATCATGCATAACCGTTAGGACTTTTAAATGAGATTAGTAGTATTCCAATTTAATTTAAAAAATGAAATCAAGTATTTTCTAACCACGCATGACCGTGAGGACTTTTAAATGGGATTAGAATCAACTTGTCTATTTAATCAATTAATTTTGATATGCGTTCCATACATGCATAACCGTAAGGACTTTTAAATGAGCATGGAAGCACATAATCAAAAATCCAAGTAATTCACCCATGCATAACCGTGAGGACTTTTAAATGAGAGTGAATACTTTGGATATTTATTTATTTCAAAAAAAATGTGAAATGAAAAACAAATTATTCCTGATTATAGTACCACATATCGACAAACTATATTTAAGATTTGATAAACAATGGTCGATAGAAATATGATAGATATAGAAATAGTCATGGAATCTTTACCCAACAAAAAGTTTTATAACTCTTGTTTGAATTCCTAAAGAAATTTTCCAAATATACCGTTTTGAGTAATGTATGTTAATTATCAACACTTATTACCTTTTCAATCACTATTTATCTTTTTGATAATTAGCAGGGAGTCGGATTAGTCTAAATTTGTCATTTAAAATCAAATAAAAATGACTAATCTGAAAATATGGTCAAACATGATTTTCTCGAAGGGGTTATATGAGAAAATTTTCTGCTATTAGAAAATTGTTTCAAGTGAAAAATATGCAGATATTTTCTTTGAAAAACGATGCTGCAAATGAATGTTTCAAAAATTAATCACGTTCCACTAGTAATTTTTCTATCAACTAGATTACCAGTGTAATCTGCATCTGAGTTTCACTTTCACTTCAAAACATCACTAATTTGATAAATAAGACCATGAAAATGTGCATAAGAATCTCAAACTCAATTTTTAACAGTGAACAAGTCAGAATCAAAAAATCATCATCTCAATATTGGATGATTTCATTCAGAATATGGTGCAGATGATCACATTTAATATATCGATAAATAACCCTTCACCTGTTTTACCTTTACGATAATTTTTCGTGATTGCCCATTGTGATTCTGTCACCTCTGTACTAGGCTAAGGAGCTTTGCTTTGTCGCCCGTTGTGTTTCTGGAACAGCCAAAAATCCAGAAAATACTGTTGTTGTTCCTTAGCCTGCCACTACACCTACACGGGAAAAGATTTATGTGACCTATTTGTTTTTATAGGTCCATGGTTGTTAGTGGAAGAAGATTTAGAACAATAATTTTGTGGAGACCCAAAACTGTTTATATATGTTCCTTTTGGCACCCAAATTTGTTTAACTATGAGAGATTTTATATTTGTGCCTTTTGGAACCCAAATTGGTATGGTTTTCACATGTTTGGGTCTATGCCAACAATTATTGTGATCATGTCCATATTTTTTACAAATTGTGCACATGTAATTTTCTTGATTAATATCGCTTTCAACATTTTCAGATTGATTATATCCAAGTCCTTGTCTAGCTGTATTAACAGTTTGCTTTCCTAATAGCAGATTCAACAATTTCTCACTTTTTGAAAATTTATCTAAAGTTATTGACAATTGTTGGACTTGTATTTTGAGAGATTCATTTTCGTTCAATAATTGTGTGCACTTTTTGATAGAATTTTCTCTCCTAGTATTTTCGTTCTCTTTCAAAATCAGAATTTCATTTTCAAGTGATTTTATATTAATTTCTGATTTATTAATTTCTTCTTCGAATGTTGGACACTTATCACACTTAGGGATCCTACTTTGATAGGTTTTAACTAACTGGTCAAGTTGTTCATTTAATTCTATCAAAGTGTCTTTTTGTGATTCAAGTTCGGCATACTTCTCCCTAAGTCGTTCAAAACAGCCATTCACTTCGTGGAAATAAATAAGTAATTTAGAGTGAGTGAGTTTTGATACCTCGCTTGGCTTCATATTGTGCTCTTTGTTTTTTAATTTTTGATTTAGAGCTGGATTTCCTTATTTGCGGTTCCTCCTTTTGAATTTCTTCATTAGTAATGCCAGCTCGGCTGCTCCATCATCATCATCCTCATCACAACAGCTATTTACCACTCCTGTTAAGCACATTTCTTTAACTGAGTTGGTTGTGGAGGAGATCTCATTGTTGTTGACTTTTGCTCCATATATTGCCTCAAAAGTGTTCCAGATTTTCTGTGCATTTTCACAATGAGAGACGAAATAAAATTTATCACGATTAATATGAGAATATAATATATGCATAGCAAGAGCATTAATCGAGATAATTTCCTTATTTGTTACATCACACCCATTTTCAATAATATCCCAACATTTAATATTAACAGATTTTAAATAAAATTCCATTTTCAATTTCCAGTTTAAAAAATCTGTTCCATCGAAAATAGAAGGGATAATATTGGAACGACCCTCTACAAAAGTATTATTTGGTGGATTCATGACTCTAGAGTTAAAGAAAAATACCGTGCTCTGATACCACTTGTAGGATCTAGATTAACCTTAGAGGGGGGGTGAATAGGGTTATAGCAAATATTCTCGATTTAAACACAGAAACAAACTGCAGAAATAAATATGCTGAAAAGTAAATCACACACAAAATTTACCCAGCTTCGGCAACCCCTGCCTACTGCTGCATTCCCATATTTCTATTAGAATTAAACAGTATCCCGCTTACAAACACTCTAACAGACTCGCAAACCTTTTGCTCCCGCTCACAAACACTCTACTAGACTCGCACACCCTGCTCCGCCTATAGAGTTTCGCTTACTCAAAAACTCTGCTCCGCCTATAGAGTTTTGCAAACTCGCACACCCTGCTCACTGAACTAATTCTAACTAGACAATCTGACACTACCTACAACCTAGGTGGTGATTTACATACTTTTTGACTCGAAAAAGAAAAAACAGACTTCAAAAATAAAACAGGAGCAAAAATTAAAATACAAACTTGAATGCTTAATTTTTGCTCAAATAAACCCCCCCCCTTTAATAAAATAAACCCTAAATAAATCAAAATCCCTTTATAATAATAAAGACCCCTTTTATAACACTAGGCCGGCCCTTTTATTCTTCAACCCGATCCTTTGTTCTTTTGCTATGTGAAGAAAGTGGCGGCCGACGTTGTATTCTATTTTCGTTCTGAAATTAGGGCTTCGGCTCGCGATCCAAATTTGGGGCTTTTCTGGAGCACGCCCATGTTGATTCTCTAGTTAACGTGTTGCTCCTCTGTTGATCGATTCTCGTTGCTTGGCTTGCTTGTTCTCTGATGATCGAGTTATTGATTCGGTATGTAATTTTTTCGTTGCTGGTTTGATTGTTTTATATTTACTCGATGCCGATGATGAGTTTTTTGGTTCAGTATTTATATGAATTTGAATCACTTGATTTTGCTCGTATCAATTTGGTACTTCCTAAAATTTCAATTGCCTGATGCTCACGGATTTCCTGATATAATTTTTGTCTTGTTACACACGGCTTTGATTTTCACGCGTTTGATTTTCCTTGAATAAAAAGGCAGAAATTTTCCTATTTTAATTTGCTTTGACTTTGGACTTTTCCAAAGATACGAATTTGACTTTTGAATTCTGAGTTCGGCCATCTCTGCAATGTTGAACTTCGTCCATCCACTTTATCATCGATTTACACGGCATTGACTACTTTGGCATGTCTGCATCCTTATCTGCGTTCATCTATGCACTTTTCTTTTGCACTGTAACATTTTCTCTTGCTGTGATACAGATGCTACACTTGTTCATGTATTCGACATTGTTTGCTTTGACACAAATGTTTCACTTGTGTTGCTCACCATGTTGCATACATGTTTTCATTCACTTGATTCTGCCTTGTTGAGTTCTGTTTGACTTGACTTGCTGTTACTGCTTCTTTTGTTGTATACATGTCCACTGCAGTTTCTTCACTGATGCATTTGGACTTGACTATGTTGATCCAATTCATCATGCATTGTTCCATGTATCACATTTGTAGTTTGCATTGTTCATCTCGACTTGTTCTTGTATTCACTGTCCTCACATGTACATTCTGTAGCATGATCTGGAGTTGTTGTACTTGTGGTCTTGCATTTGGTATATTTGAGTAGCAGAACTTGTTACTGTATTCATGAGTTTTTGATGCTCTATTGTTTTCTGTACTTGTAGTTGTTCAACTTTGATGCTTTGCTCTTTGTGATCACCGTCTATCCATACTGTTGACATTTGGGTTTGTTGTGCACTTGTCTTCTGTTCACCTGTATCATGCTTGTGCATTTCTCTGGCCATTTGTGTTGGGCATTTCTTTGTTGGCACTGACTGTTGTAGCTGGACTTGTTGTTGTACATGTTGCCTTGTATCATTCTGGTTAGTCTTGCATTATTCATGTTGTAGCCTGGACTGGCGCACATTGTTTGCTGTCTTTGGTCTTTCTGTAGTTGTATTCATGTACACTACTGCCTTGAACTTCTGGTTGGTCACTTGATTCAGTAGTTTGTTTCATTTGGCTTGACTGTGTCTTTGTTGAACTTCTGGATGCACTTGTCATCTTCACTGTGTTGCACATTTGTGGTTTTGTGCATTGAGCATTGCATTTGTGATCTGATGCAGTTTTGATTTGTTGAAGCTTTGCATTTGAGTTGAGTCATGACAACAATGGCTTGACCTTTGCATTCAGTTTATTGTGCCTTGTGTTGAACCCAGTTTTAAAACCCGGGTTTGACCTTGTGCTCGTGTTGTGATATATTGCATGTGAGTTGAACCCGGCTTTTCATTTGACCTGTGCTCACCTGTCCCTGTAGCATTATCAAGTGTATATCGATGTGCATGGCCTTGTGGCATGTACAGTGATGCACTGTGCATGTCACACTGTTCGTGTGTGATGAATTCAAATGTAAATTATGAGGAACAACCCAAATAACTGAGGCAAATCATAATTTCAAAAAACATATTTCATTTTATTTTGCAGAAATATTTCTTTTTCAATTTTACCGCGTTAGTGAATATTTTTGTAGATTGCTCAGATGTTGGATTCAAACTGGAATGCAGTTGAAGACAAAATACGAGTGTGAGTGATATGTAGTGAGGTTATTAATGTAAATTGAATTGTGATGTATTCAAAAATGTATACGTATAGTGAGAGCTTGAAATTGTACTATTCAAGATTGTAATAAATATTTGTTTGAATAAAATTTCTGTTTGAATTCAAATTCTGTGTTATTTATTTTATTCAACAAATATTTATTTGATCTATGAAAAATAAAATAGTGCATTACCAAATAAATTTAAATGAATATATATATGTTTATTATCATCAAGCAAAAACATATAAGCGCATATTCATACAAGGGAGATGACAAAGGAGGCAATGATAAAGATGAGGATGAAGCAATGGCATGGGTGAGAATAATTCATATGGGAAACATCCCCCAAACGCGACACAGTTCCTATCCCATCTTGCATGACATTGGTTATTAAGTATTTTCACCAAGCCCTTGATCCGAGTCTAGAGCCAATCGGCGAGGCAACACCACCAGCAGCCTCTTTGGAGAACATTTCAGCTTACTGAGTGATATCGGCATTCTTTTGGTCTTTGATACTGGAGGTGCTACCATTGAAGATATTCTAAATGAACAGTATGGTGAATTTACCTTCAAGTGAGGGGATATCCTTGTTGAGGTGATGAAACCCCATCTTTGCAACCCCCCTAAACGCAGTCTGTAGAAAATTTGGGGAAATATCATCACTTCACACACTTCTAGAATGAGCACTTCACACACTTCTAGAATGACGAAGACCACTACTCTACATTCGCCTTTAATCCAGTGTGCTAGTTCTAATACACATTTTCATTCTTTTTTGATACACTGCAAGAAATCATATAAACTATCTTTACTCAAGCATTGGCAAACATATTCTTTAATTCCTGACCTCTACATACATTGCCCTAACTCATATTGGGAGTTGATGGGGGAGAGAAGGAGAAGGAAGGAAAAAGAATATCAGGATGAAGAAGAAAGGAAAAGGCGTAGGGCAGAAGAAAAGAGTGTCATGATTCAAAGGAGAAACTATGCGGCTCCCATAATCAACTCGGGTACATCGTTGGCGCTCTTCAATAGTAAACTTTATTCTAGATTCCTCAATATTAGCCTCCAACAACTCGACTACTAATTACCACCATCTCAAGCCCCTGTAAATCAAAAGAAGCTGTAATTCATACCGCTTCACCTCCATACCCTCCAGGCCATCCAAAGCAATCGATACTAGCATGCAGGTAGCCTTGCATGATTATTTTCTGATTGGGGTCATGTTTGAATGCAATGTTAAAGACATTTCTCAACTAGGGGAAAGCTATAAGGTTGCGAGATCAACAAAACAGTAGATCAATTATTTTAAGTGGAGAAAACTCACCATAGCCCTATTTAAGATTAATAGAATTAATCAAACACAAATCTAGTCAGTTAAGATTGAGAGGAATGATCACGACAGGATTGTTTGGGGCTATAAAATGGAGTTGGCTAGACTAACCAAAGGGAGGATAAAGCTCTAAAATTCGCTAAGCATTTTAAAGAGCTAAAGGAGGATATGTCGAGAGTTCATACCCAAGCCACTAATGCAATGAAGGATTAGATTAAAATGGCCCAATGCCGAGCTCGCGGCGCAAATCAAGGCTAGTGATTACAAGCTGAGTAGTTAGAGCTGAAAGCACTTCAAATTGAAGTTGATGGCCTTAAGGCCAATTTGAAGGAAGAAATAGACTCCAAGGCCTAAATCGACCTCGTTGTGGCTGAAGCTAAAATAACAGAGCTGAAGGCCCAAGCTACTGAGAGTAATGAGGATGCATTCTACCTTTGACTAGTTTTTCACAAATGTCATCGAGAAAAAGAATCAAAAATGGTTGGGTAATAGTTATCTTGTCACATTAGTTGGTTCTTTAGAGGAAACAATACGTCGAGCGGTTGAGGTTGGTGATTAAAGAAAAGCCGAAGGAAAAGCTCTTGGATGTAGAATATATTGCATTTTTTAGGAAGGCAAAGCCATTCGACCGTCCAAGATGCAGCTATGGGGAAAGCAACTATTTAAGCTCCTATTGATTCCATTACATTAGATAAGGAAAAATCTTCCACTTTGAAATCCACAGAGCCTGTATAAACCACTACGTATACAATGGCTATCTTTGAGGTTACCTAGATTGAAATCCTTATCTCTGTTGCAACAATTGCTGATGAACCTTACATCCTTCCTCCTATCACTCAGTACACTCATTCATATATAAAAATGGGGTAGAAATTACTAAGTCTTCAACCAAAGGAGCTTCACTTTTCAAAGATATTTCTTTCATCTACTCAGTCTTTAAGAAGCTTTAGTTCTCACCTAAGGCAGTCGCTACTCATTACTTCACTATTTGCCAACATACAAGTCATCTATTGCTTCCTCCTCTGCCATTAATAACTCGAGGCTTGGGTCCTAGCGCCATCTCCACCACTAGAAAGTTAATCATTCCAACTCCACTTTCCAGCTCTAGCCTGGCCAAGATTCATAAAAAATAGAGGCATTGGAAGGATTGAAGGAAGTTAGTCAATCCCAAGAGGATGATGTTATAATCACAAGTGCGAAGGACCCTAGTAACCACATTACTAAGAGAGGTTAAAGATTGATTTAGAGAAAATCACAGTTAAGAAAGAACTAGGAATTAGAAATCCCATTAACTTATAAAAACAAAGCCCTCTCCCAAAGTTTCCTACTCAAATTCAAGCCACTAAATAGTTATGGTGTCGGCAATTCTTAAAAAATTTCAAACCCTTTCATTGACAGGCCCAAGGACCCTATTTACTTGATGATTGTGGGAGAAACTACAACTTACGAAGGGAACACTCCAAGAAAGGGGAAGGCTAAAGATGGAAAGGGTTTGAAAAAGTGCCAGGCGAAGGATGATACCAAGAGTAGCAGCAAACAGGGAAAGAAGAAATAGGTTCTCGGATTTGGTTTTTCTTATGGCAGTTTCTTTTGCTCGGATGATGTATCTTTTTTTCTTTTGCATATTAGTTGATATTGTGCAGGAGTGGCCCTCATGGTTCCTGCATAAAATGTGAATGCAAATAAAAAACTATTTTTTATATAACCTTTTTCGTATTTATATTTCTAAAGCCAATATACCATTGCCTGCATGTATAGTATAATCACTAGTGATGCTATTTCATTTATATATATTGACACAGACCGGTGTCTACGCAGTGCCATTACTTACTATAGCTCTATACATATAACTAAATTTCTATGGTTACTTCTTGATATTTTATTATTCAATTATGTTTATCATTTCCGTAGTATTCCTTTCTTGGCTAAATAAAACATGTTATTCGTTCGGCCATCTCTACGGCTACCTTGTTTATTTTAGGTTGTTTCTATCTGATCGTAAACAAGGTTGTGGTTAAAGAAGCATTCCACTTTGTATCATTTTATGCCTCCAAGAAACAACATTCTAAGTGCCTACCTCTAGAAACCAAACTTTGATCTCGCCTATCTTTGGACATTGATCGTATTCATTCTCCGAGCTTCATTACTTTTTACTTATTGAGCATGATTTGGTGGGCCATAAGTATGATCATGTTATAGAGAGTTCAATTATTCATTGACTTTTATCTCCAAGGATCAATATCTTCAATGCTTGACTCCAAGCATCGATTTATGACCTTGCATATCTATGGGAATTGACCAAAATAACTCACCAACTATCAATGATTACCTTCAGCCGACATATCTTACCAACCCGTATACGTAGTCGTGAAAGTTTTGATTGCACACTCGTTCCTTTCTTCGAGAACCAGTGCTTCGATTGCCTAACTATGGGTATCCCACACTTATGTTTCTTATCTCCGATCAGTAGTCAATTATCGAAGGGATAATGGAAAACCATCCAATCAACCCAGTGTGATTATATTCCCTTGACCCGATCTTGGGTAAAAGGAGTCAATCGGTTCTTGTCAGAAAAATAACTAATTCATGTTCTAGTCATGCAGCATGAAGTTTAGCTTACAATAACACTATTCCATTGTACTGAAAGCTAACTTCATTTATAAATAAAGGAAATGGCAAGTTCTGCCTTATTATTGACCCCAGTTCACTAAAGTGGCTTATTTGTAAAAACTAAATAAATAAAAATGAAATAGCATCATAAGTGTTCATTATTCCACGTCCATATATTTGGAATCCCATTAATAGTTGATATCTTGAAAATTCCTTCTCCAACTTTTATTCAATTACATATGGATGTTTCCAACTCAGATCAAGTGTTCCATACCAGGGAGGACTCATTTCAAAATGAGATTCTCTACCTCAAAGCTACGGTTCCTAACCATGGAATTGAAATGTCATGTTATCTTTTCTAGTGAGCAGCTACACTAAGTTTATTTTCTTCTTGCTTCTCATCCACAAATCGAGGGACTCAAGCAAAAGTTCCTCGTTCACCTATGGATTATAGTGTTTTCTCCATTGGGAAGGGTTTTCTAGTTTTATCAAAATAATAGCCTCAGCTCTGTAGGCTAAAGCAAATGGAGTAGGCCTAATCACAGACTTATTTTTCATTTTGTAAGCTCACGGTGCTAGTTATAACTCATTAAACCACTTGCTCTTGGCTTTCATAGTCGTTTTTTCTGGATGTATTTAATGATCTTGTTCACTAATTCTAGTTGCTTACTCATTTGCAAACGTGCTACTGTAGAGAAGCTATTCGTAATTTAATACCAATTGTTGAAGTCTTTAAACTTGGTACTCTCGAATTGAGTTCCATTACAGTAATTATTTTCTATGGAAATCAGAATCCACATATAATGTTCTTCACCACAAAGTTGATCACTTTCTTTGTTGCGATCGTGGCTAGTGGTTCTGCCTCAACCCACTTTGTGAAGTAGTACATAGTCACAATGACATACCCTACCTCTGCCCTTCGACATCGATAACACACTGATTATACCAATTCCCCAAATCGCAAATAGCCATGGGCTAACCATTTGTATAAGCTCTGTAGATGGGGTTCTCGGTATTTTCATAAATCATTGTCACCTATCACACATTTGGTATGTCCAGCTGCATCTTGGCTACTTGCCAACCAAAAGTATCCATATCAAAGTATTTTCTTCACTAAAGTCCGCCTTTGGTGTGATCGCCACTGCTTCCTTCATGTACATCCAAAAGGATTTTCCTTCCTTCATCCTTGGTAACGTATTGTCGTAGGAGCTGAGATAACGTATTGTCGTAGGAGTTGAGAAAACTCTTCTATACAACACTCCTTATAAAACAAATCATGATACTTTATGCTGGAGTTTTCGCCACTCATTCCTTCCACTTGGGAGAGTTCCTTTCAAAAAATAGTTTTTGATTGGAGTCATTCACGACTTCTTTTCTTCCTCAACCTCCACGATCAAATTGACATTCATCTAGTCAATGCTCGAAGATAATAAAACCTCCACTGGAATAAGTCCTATAAGTTGGGAATCCCGAGAGCCTGCAATTTTGGCTAGTGAATCATCTTTTATATTTTCTTCTTTAGGAATGTGTGTCATCATATAGTGCTCAATGTCGTCCAGAAGTTCTAGAACTTTCATTAGGTAAGGGGCAAGTCTCGCTCTTGTAGCTTGAAATTCTTTCTCAACTTGACATAGTACCAACTGAGAGTCATTGAATATATGTAGTATCTTGACTCTCAGCTCCTTTACCATCTTGAGTCTTACAACTAACACTTCATATTCAGCTTTGTGGTTTACCCTCATGAACTCTACCTTCAAATTGCAGCATATGCTCCATTCTTCTGGGGTTACCTGGATAATACCTACATAAGAACTACACTCATTAGAGGCTCCATCTACATAAAATTTCCTTTCGAATGGTTGAACCAAATCTTCTTCCAATTCTCCATCCTCGATGGTGAATTCAGAAATGAAATTAACCAATGCCTACCCTTGTATCATCCCTTTAAGATGGTAGGTTATATCGTATGGACTAAACTCAATATTCCACTTCAACAATTTTCTCGATGTCTCGGGTCGATGTATTATCTATCTTGATAGCTGATTAGTCCGTACTTTCATCGGGTGAGCCTGAAAGTATGGCTGCAACTTACTCAAAGAATCAACAAACAATAGTCAACTTCTCTATCTTTGGATAACTCTCTGCCTCGATGAACTATTTGCTAATATAGTACACTGGCCTTTGGATTCTAGACTTCTCATGCACTAAGGCTGCACTCAGCGCACGAGAAGATAATTCTAAGTAAACCAACATATCCTCTCCTATCAAAGCCTTTGACAGAATTAGTGGTCTCTCTGTATGCCCTAGAAAATTTAGGAAAGCTTCACGACATTCCATGGTCCAGATAAACCTTCCTTTTTTCTATTTTAAAGCATCTAGTAACGGTATGCATTTGTCCATCGCCTTCGAAATAAATCGACTCAATGCGACGACCTTCCCGTTCAATCTCTACAATTCCCTCTTTGCCATTAGGGGCACTAACCAATTTCAATGCTTTGATCTGCTATAGGTTTCAATGCCCTTTAAGTTTACAATGAAATCTGAAATCTTGCTCAATGCAAGTTTGAAGAGCACTTTATTGGATTAAGCTTCATCTCACACTTCCGAAGCACATTGAACATCTCTGAAAGGTCGTCCATGTGATTTATCGATTACTTTGATTTCACAAGAATATCATCCATATATACTTCCATTGTCCATCTAATTTGATGTTTGAACATTGTATACACCAATTTCTAATAAGTAGCTCTAGTGTTCTTCAAACCGAACAACTTCGCACGGTAACAATGCAACCCCAAGTCAGTGATAAACATGTACACTCCTGATTTGGTACATGCACTACTATAATTGTAGCTGGAGTATGCATCCATGAAGGATAACAATTCATGTCTGACGGTCTCATTAACAAGCTAGTCAATTCTGGGCAGCAAGAAGCTGTCCTTTAGGCATGCTTTATTTAGGTCCAAATAATCAATGTGTGTCTGTCATTTTCCATTTTGCTTCTTGAGCAACACATGATTTGATACCCATTTAGAGTATAATGGATCGCGGATAAAACTATTTGCCTTCAACTTATCCACTTCTTCTTTTAACGTAGTGGATAGCTTCGAACCTGAACTGCACCTCTTCGACTTTATTGGAGGATATCATGGGTTTGTATTTCTAATTCATGACATGCTATCACCAGCGAGATTCCACACATATTAGAGTGTACAAATTGGTTTACCCAATGAAACTCTACCAACTCCTTCATCTTTATGTCTAGCCGAGATCCAACTTTTAGGACCCTTTTAGGTCATTCTCATTGATCACGATGTTAATCATCAACTCCGCTGGTGTCACCCTCGCATCCTCTAGTTCTTTTCTGTGGTCTATAGGTTTGTAGAACTTGCTATGGGACCTAAGCTAGGGATTGGGCTATAATTACTATGCACCAGCAGTCTTGATGCATAGTGACTTCTCTACACCTTTTCCTTTCTCATGCAGCTTGCTTCTATGAGCTCAATGACATAGCATTCACGATCTAGGCTTTGGTTAACTTGAGTATCTCCAACCCATTTTAAGTAGAGAACTTCATCATCAAACACTATGGAGCTAATGCTATTTTGAAACTAGCAAGGGCCAATCGGCCTTGAAAAACATTATAAGCAGAGAACTCACCAACAATCATGAGGATATGCACCTGCACAATCTTTTGGTCACCTTCACCCAACTCCATCGGTAGTTTAATAAATCCAATAGGCTCTTTTATCTTTCCAATAAATCCTTGAATGTAGGACTTACATGACTTTATTGCCTTCAGACTCATCTTCATGCGATTAAATGTCTTTTTGAACAGAATGTTAACCAAGCTTTCATGGTCAATCAAAACTTAGTGCAAGATTAATGGCCCTATGATGGTCGTGATCACCATGGGGTCAAGCATTGTCATTTGCACCCCATCGGCATCTCTATCTCCAAAAACAATATCATCACTCATCATTTTCTGTTGGAGCTCCATCTTCAATAGCAAAACAACTCTTTCGCGACATGTGCTTTGACAAAGTCCAATACTTCTCTATCTTATTCCAGCTCTTCTCTATTAGGTAAGTTCCTCCAGTTATTGTGTTAATTATAATTCCACGATCTGGCCACCTAAGCCCTACCCTGTTGTGCCTAGCTCGATCCCTCTGAGTGTTCAAACCCAAGGTCTAGCATTATATCTGCCATCCTATGAGTCTCTCACATATGGTTGTAACTTCTTTTTACGTATCAGATCTTCAATCGCATCTCTTAAATGATGGCACTAGTTGGTACTGTATACATGAGTGTCATCTCCCTTTGAGGCGGTTTCTTGTAATTCTTAGTTCCATGCGTAGCAAGGTATATATTTCAACCACACCATTCAATGAAGTATATTCCTCTAGCTTCAAGTATCTATAGATGCTTTTTGGCACCATTTCTTTTACCTTTAATGCCTTGATTTATCCTATTTTGTGTACTACAATTATTCCCTTATTTGTCGCAACGTTACTGGCATTCTCATTGGTTTTCTTAATAGCGTCGTTGCTCTGCACAACTTCATTCGATGATCTACCATCGGTCTTTCCAACAACCGAATCTGCCTCTTCTAAACGTAGATACTGGGATGATTTATGATAGATCTCCATAAAAAGTTGTTATTTTCTCTTTAACCATTTACCAAACTCCATGTCCGGGTGTATCCCTGAATTAACATCATTAAAATAATATCCTCATTTAGATTGCTCGCTTTGGTCACAATAGTATTAAATTGACTCGAAGAATCCTTTAAGGTCTCTCCTGCTTCCAGACGAATATTCATTAAGGACATCACGTCCTTTGGTTAAGCGGTGTAAAGCCTGAACTGCTTCATAAACATTATCGCCAATTGATCAAATGTAGATATATATTTCAATGTGAGCCGAGCAAACCACATCATAACCACTCCAGTTGATACCTCAGTTATTGATTTTGATGGTAACAACCTTGATAATAAAAATATATTCATATAAAATATGGATACTAAATGTTATGCCAAGTTATATAGTATATAGTGCATGATATTATACAAGTGTTGAATCAAAGACTCTACCGTATAAAGACTCAAAGAATGGACATGAAGACTCATGAGTATAAAGAGCAAAATAAGAAGATCTCTAGACTATAGTATAGTATATAGAGTCGTTAAATATTGTTAAAGTCCCCGGTATCAATCTAAGATTTATATTTTCTTATCCTTTATTTTTAAAACTAAATACATTTTTAAAGTATATTTAAATATATTCTATAAAAGTTATTCAAAATTTAAAGTGTTTATAAACCAGGTTTAGATTATCGTACAAAGTATCATAACATTTTACAATGCACAATTTTTTCTAAACATTTTAAAACAAAAGAACTTTCGAAATTCAAAGGGATAAGTCTACATATCTATATATTACATGCTGCAAATTTGAAATTCAAATTTTGAAATCTAAAGATATGATTTCTACTTCTCATCCTCTTTAATAATATTCAAACATTGTAAAAGCTCTTTTAAATCTAATGATACGATTTCTACTTCCCATCCTCTTGAACTCCTTCACTTAGATCTTTTCAAACCTTCGTAAATATAATCAATAAATTACAATAGATATTTTTTTATAATAGGGCTGTCAATGGGTCGGGTTGGGTCAAGTTGGGTCCGGGTTGATTTTAAATGGGTCGGGTCAACCCATTTATTAAATAGGTCAGAAATATCTCAACCCTAACCCGACCCGATTATAAACGGGTTGACCCGAACCGCCCCATATACCCGATTATAAACGGGTTAGGTCGTAAACGAGTTGGGTCAACTCGTATAAGATATAAACGGGTTATAAACGGGTCAAATTCGGGCTCATGGGTTGGGTTAGGTTATTGTCAGGTCGAGTCAACCCATATAAGTATAAACGGGTTATAAAAGGGTGAAATTTGGGTTCACAAGTCAACCCGAAACCCACCAATTTATAAGAGGGTCAAATTCGGGTTGACTCGAAAATGACCCGCCCACTTAAACGGGTCAGGTTTACCTGCTAATTTCTATGTAATTTTCAGATCGTGTTTCGCATCGTGCTGGAAATTGACAGCCCTAATTTGTAATTGTAGATCATTTCTAGATTTACCTGCACAATCTTCTTAAACTTAAAAGTTAAGCTTAAGAAATGTTTAAAATTTTTACTAAAAGAATTCAAATCAAATGCCAACTTAAGTTAAAATAATTAGATGCAATCATGGAGGAGAATTCAAAAACAATCATTTTGAAAACTTTTGTAACAAGAAAGGAATAACACATAAATTTTCATTTCTACGAACACTACAACAAAATGGAGTAGTAGAACGTAAGGATAGAACTATATAAGAATGTGCTAAAACAATGTTAAATGATAGTGAATTACCTAAATAATTTTAGGCTGAAACAATTGCTATAGCATATTATATTTTATATATAATTTTAATACGACCTTAAATTAAGAAAACTACATATGAATTATTTTAAAATATTAATCCTAACGTAACTTATTTTAGAGTTTTTGGCAGTAAATATTTTATATTAAACACAAAAGATAATCTAGATAAATTTGATGTTAAATTAGATAATGGAATTTTTATTGGTTACTCTAGTAGAAGTAAAGCTCAACACCATTGGAGAAACATTACATGTTTCATTTGATGAAAATTTTCAATTCGATAATTTCAATTTTGATGATGAAAAAAATATTGATAAAATTAATGAAATTACAAACAATGAAATCAGTAACGATGAAAATAATAAAAACTTTGGAAATTCACATCCAAATAAACGATCTAGGTAGTTGAAAGATTACCCTATAGAAAATTTTCTAGGAAATATCAATTATATTGTAATAATAATAAATCAATTAAATAAAAAGAGTAATGTTGCTTTTATCTCAACTATGGAACCCAAAAATCCAAAGCAGCATCATTATATGATTCTTGGATTCTTGCTATGCAAGAATGACTGAATTAGTTTAACAGAAATGATGTTTGCGAATTAGACCCAAGACCTAAAGAAAAGTCTGTAATAGGAACTAAATGGGTGAATAGAAATTAAATGAATGAATAAGGAGAATTTATTAGAAATAAAACACGTTTATTTGCTCAAGGTTATAATCAAGAAGAAGATACAGATTTTGATGAAACTTTTGCTCCTATAGCCTGACTGGAAGCTATCATAATTTTGCTTGCTTTTGCAAATCATAATAACTTTAAATTATTACAAATGGATGCCAAAAGTGCATTAATAAATGGATGTATTGAAGAATATGTCTATGTAGAACAACCCTATATTTTGAAATGATAAATTACCTAATCATGTTTACAAATTAAAGACACCTTTGTATGGCCTAAAAAAGCGCCT
Source organism: Allium cepa (assembly GCA_030765085.1). Lineage (NCBI taxonomy): Eukaryota > Viridiplantae > Streptophyta > Magnoliopsida > Asparagales > Amaryllidaceae > Allium > Allium cepa. Next base: position 862,265,529 of record CM060940.1, read on the forward strand.
AGAGCATGGTATGATGGATTAAAATCCTATTCATTACAATCTAATTGTGAAATAGGAAAGGTGGATAGTACTCTATTTAATAAAAGAAATAATAATGATATTAAACTTATACATATATATGTATATGATATTATTTTTGGATCAAAAAAGAACAATTAAATAAAGAATTTTCAGATATAATGATCAAGAAATTTGAAATGAGTCCTATGCGAGAACTAACATTCTTTCAAGGACTACAAATAAGATAATCAAATAATGGAATTTTTATAAGCTAAGAAAAATATGCCAAATACTTAGTTAATAAATTTGATATGTCCAATACTAGTGGAAATATTGGAAAATCAACTCCTATGGAAACAAATGAGAAATTAAATAAAGAAGATAACTCAAAAGATGTAGAACAAATATTATATAAAGGTATGATAATGTCATTGCTCTATATAACTAACTCTATATAACTGCTAGTAGACTGGATATAATGCATAGCGTTTATCTATGTGCAAGATATCAGTCTCAACTTAAAGAAATTCAACATGTGAACAATGCCCTGGACTATGGACCGTATTATCCAAAAGAAGATTCTTTTGATTTAATTTCATATAGTGATCGTGACTATGCTAGATGCAAATCAGACCGAAAAAATACAAGTTGAACTTGTCGCTTTCTAAGACATTCTCTTATTTCCTGCTATAGCAGAAATAAAAAATTATATCTTCGTCAATAATAGAAGCAGAATATATTCCATCCGCATTAGCCTGTTCACTGGTTATTTATATGCAACAAACAATAAAAGATTTTGGTTTAAATATTACTAAATCACCAATATACTATGATAACATTAGTGCAATAAATTAATCTAAAAATCCAACACATCATGCTAGAACTAAACATATAAATATAAGACATCATTTCCTAAGAGATAACGTAAATAAGAAAGTAATTTCACTCAAATTTAAATATTGAAAATCAAGCAGCCGATAAAAAACCATTATCTCAAACATCTTGTATTAAACTTAGAAGAAAGTCAAGAATATGTTCTTTCTTTGAGATATAAATATAATAAAATAGAAATAAGAAATTTAAAAGAAAAAAAAATCAAAATTGCACCACATATGTCGACAGACTCCTATCTCATATGTCGACATATACTAGTAATTTCAGAAAACAGATTTCCCTTCTAAATTCAAAATGCAACTATGTAACCACTAAATTTCAAAATTAAACCCATTCCTTTATCTTCTCCCCTTTTAAAATCCTGAATAAAAATAAATTAATAACTTTCATGAGTTCCAAATGTTCACGAGAAGAGAACGCACCCTTTTCCTACCGAACTCCCACTCTAGGCCCCTTCCAAACCACTACCGTGGCTAAAGTAACCAAAAATGAAGAAGACCTGAAGCGTACATTGAATATGCTTTTAGAAATAGAAATTGTTCTACTATAAGAAGCAGGGGTAGATTATGATGATCCGGAATTTTGGCAATATTAATTTGATGATCTTCTTATATAATTATTTAAATTGGCAAATTTGTTTTTTCAAAAGAAATAAAAATATGTTTATAATTATAATATATATATTTATATGATTAGGAAACATTGGTTTGAATTCAATGTAATAATTTTCAAAAGCTATTTCAAGTAAACTTCTATATTTCAAAAAAACACTAAAAATAAATATTTACCAATTAAAAAGTATGATAGCTTAAACTAAATTTAATAAAGGGGTTTATTATGCTTTCTTTTTAAATTATACATGAACTAAGTATGGTTTGTATATATATATATATAAATTTAAAGCATAATACACAAATTTATAAAAAAACATAAGAGAAAAATAAAATATTGGTTTTGACATTTGTAGAGTGGCATATTTCTTTTCCTTTAAAATTGAATATTAATAATCATAAAATGTGAACTAGGCTGTATTCAGCTCAAAAACTTTTTCCTATACATTTCTCAATCTCTTCTTCTTTCATCTTCTAAAATTTAAAACCAAAACCAGAGAGAAACTAAATCAAAACAACAACTTCTTCAAGTTTTTTTTACCTGAGCAAAGCAAAGATTAAAGCAATTCAGATTCAAGCAAGTTTAAATCAGCAATCAGTTCTAGATGAAAGAAAATAAGCTCTGCTCTCTGATTTCAAAATATAAGTGAGTAAACATCATTTTCTATCAAACTTAATTCGTTTTACTTCGATGCATGTGCTACACCTGTGAAATAAAGTTGTAAATATGATTTGCATAGATGTTTTCAACTGGAATACAGTTGAACTACTCTGAATATTTATGTGCATGTCTGTGCATATGTATACTAGCCTCTGTTATGTTCAACAGACTCAAGAACAACCTAAATAATTCATATCTTCCCATCTACTCAATTTTAAGCTCTGACCATTGAAGAGAAATTGATGTAGGAATGTAATATCATTTTCAAAAATAGTTTCAAGTGAAAATATTTAGTAAATTTTCGAATATGTGAAATAACAGTGAAATCTTTTCAAATTGGAAAAATCGATGATCTTAATTTCATGTTTTGATTTCATAATTAGGTTTGTACTAGAAAATGATGAATTTTGATAATAATTTCATGATTTTTAAGTTTGGGGTTGGGTAGAATTTTCTAGTTGAACGGAAATTGGTTTTCTGTCGAATTCTGGCGATCGACAAAGGGTTGGGCATCGTGCTCGATGTTGGAGGCAGCTGGAGTGATGGAGATCGAAAAAAATGGGTTGGTGAAATTCTAGTTCGCTATGGAGGTGGAATGATGGTGGAATAGGGTTTAACGACCAGTTTTGGTCGACGTTGTTGTCAAAGTTATTGCGACGTCATGGGTGCACCGGAATGGATCGGAGGTGCGGGAATCGGAGCGAGGGACTACGACGGAGGTTTGGGCGTGATGGTAAGGTTCTTGCGATCGGAGGCGGTGGTGCAAGGTGGTTTCCGTTGATCGTGTTGGGTTCTTGTGATGTGTGACTTGCTCGTTTTCGATTTCCAGTGGGTATCATTGATCTGTGTGGCCGGGATGACTCAGGGGAAGATCATCGACTTATTTATGGTCGGAGCATGGATCGGAGTTGGTCAGAACTTGTATGCACGTGCACATGTGTCCTTCGTATCTGGTGATGTTGCTGTGTTGAGTTGAGCTCGGGAAAGATGGAGGTTTGCTTCATGTTCGAACTCGAGTTTATCGAGAGGGAGAGTAGCTTGGGTTGTTGCTCGGGAATATTTTGGTTTGGTCTCGGGTTTGGTTTTGTTAGTTAACCTGGTTTAAAATGAAAAGCAAATTGTTAAACAAGTTTTTTAAAGCAATCGAAAAATGGAAGCAAATATTAGTTAACAATGTTTAAAAGCAAATTGAAGAACAAAGTTTCAAGCAAAAAAAAGTATTTAACAAGTTTTCAAGCAATTTCAAAGATTAAAATTTACAGTTAAATATTTTTAAGATAAATTGTTTTGATATTGAATAATTAAATATTAGGTTAATTATTTAATTAAATCTCTAAGTGTTTTTTTTTAATTTTAAGGATGCGATCATATAATATTAAGATAAATGGATTATCTTAAAATTAATCAAGTTCTTAAGTAATTAAAGGATAATTACTTAATGTAAGTTATTAAAGGATAATTACTTAATGTAAGTAATTAAAGGATAATTAATTAATGTAAGTAATTAAAGGATATTTAGTTTTTGTGAATAATTAAGTAATGATTAATTAATTTAAATAATAATAAATGGTTAATAACTAATTAATGTTAATTAAGCAGGATTTAAAAGTTATTAATTTAATTTATGTGGTGATTAAATTAAATTAATTAGGAATTGTATAACTAATTAATCTTGGTTATGAATGGTAAACTTGGATTGAATGCTTGGATTGAATAATATCCCTAATTTGTAATTTATGATGATCAGTGATATATGAATGCTTTAGTTGAACTGTGATAATATGATTCATCTACCTGTGATGTATTGCTGTAAGGATATGTTATTCTGAATATAAATTGAATTGTTTAACTTAAACAACTTGGTTTAAAGATGGTATTGGATTCGGAGAGACCGGAGTTGGATATCAGCAATATCTGAAACCACTTAGATGAGTAACCTATAATTCTTTTTAGAATGAAATAGGCTGGAATGGAATAAATGAAGTAAACTAGACGGTACTTAGATACTATTTTGTGAAATAAGTATTTGACTATAACAAGATTATAACTCGTAGAGAGGTATGAGTTACCTTGGTTTTCAAATAAGTTTTATAATTTAGTATTTTAATTATTTGGGTTTACTCACGCTAGTTTCCAGCCTGACCCAGGTGTTACTTTATTGTAATGCTCGGGTCAGACCGAGTATTACAGATTTTCAGGTTAGGACGTTTTAGAGCTCAGGAGGAGAGCTGGATGGCAGGAACATGTGGAGTATATTCCTCTGTGTATTGAAGTTATATTGATTATATTCTGGGACAAGTTGTTACAACTATCCATTTTTGTTGAACTCTGATATATTGTATGTAAATTGACATTTACAGCTTTCTTTATGTAAATGCTGCTATTTGTATATTATATTTTGATCCACTGATGCGAGATTTTATGTTTTTGTTTTCTGTTCTTCTTCTACCTCTTTTCTTCTTAACCCTAACAATCTGGAATTTTTGACGTTCGACTGTTCAGCACATCTACAATGAACGTATTAGTGTCGAAATTTCGGGGTCGAAAATTTCAGGTCGTTATATTTTGTATCAGAGATGAAGGTTGAGCGAGAACCATGGCTGTGGTGGGTTTACTCATTAAGGATAGGGTCAGTAGTACCCTAGAATGAGTCGAGCGTATTATATGAGGGCGTACTTGTTAATTTCTTATATAATGATTTAAAAAAATGACTTTTATATAAGTTTATATTTTGGTACATAAAGCAATAGTTTTTCTAATTATTATATATATTAAGAAATTAGTTGTTGGTTATTGAAATTGAATAAGATCATAAGAATTTAAGTGGTAAAATATATGTGTGTGTGTGTGTATGTGTGTATATATATATCCGAATAGGAATTGGATAATATGAACTATACAAATAAGATAAGCTAGAAATGGATTCAAACTAGAAAACAAAATCCTGAAATTTGTAGAAGTATTTTCAGAATGATGAAAAAGTTACCTTGATTTGATTTTTCCAACAAATTATGAGATAGTATATAGTGAATTGGTTCCAGATATGATAATCTTGGTTATTATCATAAAATGGTTATTATGTCTAATAATGGGATGTTTGTTTCTAATAATAATTAATGATAAAGCAAAATGGAATGTTTTAAGAAAGCAAACATTTATATAAGTATGACTTGTAAATTGAAATGGATTTTAATTGTGAAGTTTTAAAATCTAAGTCCATAAAATTTGGAATTGTTCCAAAGTGTTAACAGAAATAATAAATAGTATTATTTACAATGTATTTGAATAAAGAAGTCTTGTTTTAAGCAGGAGTTGTTTAAATTTTTAAAGAAATTTGTTTTGAATTAAACCAAAGATGGTTTAAAATTTAGAAGTATGACTTGGTGTGCAAAGGAAATAAATATGTATACATGTGGGATATACATAATATCAAAGGTGATTTGGAAGTAAACACTAAGTGTTGAGTTTTGAATTTTTTCTCCTGGAATATAATGTAAAAACCCAAAAAGAAAATTAAAAACCTAAAGAGAAATAATTTTTTGAACTTATAAGTGGGAAAGGATATTGATAAGAAGTTTAAAATTTGAAACTCAGAATTCAAATTGAGTAAGGTTAACGGGATAAGATGAAATTGAGATTTAACTTAGGGAAGTTAAATGGGTTAAAATGAAAATGGAGTTATGTGTGAGCTCAAAACGGGTTTGAGTTTTGGGAATGGGTAATGGATGCTATTGATGGATGTTTTAGATAATTTGGATGTTTAAGATAATTTGGATGTTTATTTACTTTGACAAATACTACTACCATCCTGTTGTTATTAATAATCTATGAAATTGTGAACTGGATTATTTTAAATGAAATAAGAAGTGGATGAAGATAATATATATATCCATTACTGAAATTAAATGGAAATAAAGCCTTATTTTAAAGCTATTTAAAAGATTTGATTTTTGAAATTGTAATTATGAAGTTGGAATCATTTTGAACTTAAGATTTGAATGTTTAAAAATGAACTTGCAAACTGAAATTGACAAGAATTGGTTTCAAAGTTGGGTAATGAATTGGATTCCGAAGATTGGATTTCTTAAAAAGTTTTGAACTCTCACTTGAACCTTGAAAAGTTAAGTAAAGGTAATTTAAAATAAATATTTGAAATTTGGACTCAGAATTAAATTGATTAGAGGCTTAGGTTGTGAATAAAAGGTTAAAGTGAATTTGATTTAAGGATTAAATCAACATTGGAAAATTTAACTCGAATTTATATAATTCGAGATGGTTTAAAGTTAAGATTGGAATTGAAATTAGCTCAAATTGAAATTTGTTTTGAATTAATTGAAATTGAAATCGAAGTTGAATAAGTAAATTCAAATGGGAATTGAATTTAACTTAAATTGAATTGAAATTGAATCAATTTAATGGAAGTAGAAATTGAAAATTTATTCAGAATGGGAGATTGGGAAATTGAACAGTTTGGCTCTAGACTATTTTCAAATAAATTATTTTAATAAAAACTTTCTTAAATCTATTTTTCCTAGTTATTTACTATAAAATCTTTCTTTTTAAAACCCAAACTATCTTATACTTATTTTGCCACTATTTTTGGAACTATTTAACTATTTTACAACAATTTTACAACTGTTTTATAAACTAATTACTATTTTACAACTACTTTATGACTAATTACTATTTTACACCTATTTTGCAACTATCTAACTGTTCTACAACTATTTGACTATTTTACAACTATTTTATAAGTACTTAACTATTTACACCTATTTTACAACTAATAACTGTTTTATAACCACTTATCCATTTCAAAATTTTCAAGCTATTTTCTAAATTCAAGCTGGTCAGAGTGCAAACTGTTTATAAGTAAATACCAGTTGAAATAAGAATTGAAACGATAACCCAAATGGAAATTGAAGCAATTGAGAATAAGTGAATAGAATCAAAATGAAGGTGAATAAAAAGAGAATTGATTTAGCTAATAATCAATGAAGATAAATATATGGGATGTACGTATATTATTTTATTCGCATAACGATTTGATCCAGATTCGAACACAGAATTTCGAGATAGTATATCGATCCGAGTTTGGATTTTTCACTTGATTTTCGACTGCGAACCCTGGATATGGATTTTGATTGATTCTAGAAATTCTCTATCGTAGTTGTGGCTATGCAAGAAGAATGACGGTTTCTGATCAAGAAACCAGATTTGAGTCTGCACTAGGAAGTCGGGTGGACGAAACTAGTTCGGAAGTGAAATTGTGTGATCGAGTGAGCGATCAGATTTGATATTACATACGGATGATATATGTACATCGTACATGCTTGAATGAAATAGATATTGGAAATTTTGAAAAGAAATGTAAAATGATTTTTGAAAGGGAAAAGTATATTTTGAAAAATATATGATGAATAAAAGTGGAAGTTGGATATCTCTATAATTGAAATTCACTTTATGAAGGGTAAGTAATGTGGCAAATAACTTTATAAGGGAAATCAAACTTGAATATTTGATTTGGCATAAATAAAGTTATATATTTGTTATATTTGATAAGCTCCCCTTCTTGAATCTATGACCAGAAGAAAAGATTTTTGATAATATATTTGAAGTATAAAAAGGGAATTTATATAAGTATGAAGTGATCCAAAGTATTTTATGCTAGGCAAAAGAATAAACTTATATATCTATATATATATAAATGATGTATGATATTGGAAAAAGTTTGTTGGAAACCATTGATTTTGAAAGGCTTTTGATTTTGGAAAAACCAAATTTTGGAAATTTGGAAATCCATGTTTAGGAACTGTCAATTTTGAGATATCAATTTTGTGTAAAGGAGATTTATATGTGATTCATATAAAGAGTATGATTTGAAAGATACTATATGTGTATAGTATAAAATGGTTTGATAATACTATGGCGAAAAATGCACTCCCATTAGAGTGAAACTTCTAGTAGGAGATCCATGGGGTGGTGCTGCCTTGAGCCCTAAGAGTGGTTCTAAATTTGATCCTGGGACAAGGTCCGAACAAACTGAGGTTCCTGAGGATTGGGTTAGGGTAGCGAAAGTCAAAGGCACTGATGCCTACAGAGACATTTGCGTTATGCTGTGACGATGGTGTAACTCGATATCACTGCGATCTACTACGCACTATAGCGGAAGTCAAGGGGCAGCGATTGCCTAAGGTCTACATTTGATTTCGCTGGGAGAGCGATGTAAATTTAGTAGACTGTGATCTATGAAGACATAGCGAAAGTCGTGTAGCAGTGAGTGCCTACTGGCTACAATTAGATTCGACTGATGTAGTCTGCAATCTATGTGGGAGTGGTAAAGTTTCATTTGGCAACGAAATTCGAGGGCGCTGATGCCTATAGTTACATGGGTTTTTGCCATGATAGCGACGTAACCCCTGGTGTAGCTACGATCTGTGGCGGGTTCCATGGTGTGATTGAGAGGTGCATAGTCCTACAGTTTTCTATGGATTTTGCTGAGATGGCAACGTAACCATCGGGCAAACTACGACCATAGAGGGGGTGATCACTTCCAGAGCATTCTCACCAAAAAAAAATTCTATATTTTCATCAAAATGTTTTCTAAGTATTTTCACTGGGTGTTGGAAACGAGACTGCTAAGTTCTTACATATTTTCAGTCCTACGCCTGATCAACGTATGACCAAATTTCTATGAGAACAAGGATGGACTTGTTGAGACATTGAGTTATAAGAAGTATTTTTATAAAAAGTATTTTGGTTACATTATGTAGATTTTAAAGTGTTTTAAATTTTTTTAATAAAAGGAGTTAAGAATAATTTAACTGATAATTAATAATATAATTAAAAGTCTTGCATCGTTGTTCGAATATTAAATCATCTTTGCTTTTAAATTTCGGGGATGAAATTCTTTTAAATGGGGAGGAATGTGATGACCCGGAATTTTGGCAATATTAATTTGATGATCTTCTTATATAATTATTTAAATTGGCAAATTTATCTTTTCAAAACAAATAAAAATATGTTTCTAATTATAATATATATATATATATATATATAAATTGTGATTAGGAAACATTGTTTGAATTCAATGTAATAATTTACAAAAGCTATTTAAAGTAAAATTCTATATTTTCAAAACACTAAAAATAAATATTTATTAATTAAAAAATATAGTAGCTTAAAATAAATTTAATAAAGGGGTATATTGTGCTTTCTTTTTTAATTGTAGATAAACTAAGTATGGTTTGTATATATATAAAAATTTAAAACATAATACATAAATTATAAAAAAAACATAAGAGAAAAATAAAATATTGGTTTTGACATTTGTAGCTTGTGTATAACGTGAAAAATACAAGTAGCATATTTCTTTTCCTTTAAAATTGAATAATAATAATCATAAAATGTGAACTAGGCTGTATTCAGCTCAAAAACTTTTTCCTATACATTTCTCAATCTCTTCTTCTTTCATCCTCTAAAATTTAAAACCAAAACCAGAGAGAAACTAAATCAAAAAAATAACTTCTTCAAGTTTTTTTTACCTGAGCAAAGCAATGCTTAAAGCAATTCAGATTCAAGCAAGTTTAAATCAACAATCAGTTCTAGATCAAAGAAAATAAGCTCTGCTTTCTGATTTCAAAATATAAGTGAGTAAACATCATTTTCTATCAAACTTAATCCGTTTTACTTCGATGCATGTGCTACACCTGTGAAATAAAGTTGTAAATATGATTTGCATAGATGTTTTCAACTGGAATACAGTTGAACTACTCTGAATATTTATGTGCATGTCTGTGCATATGTATACTAGCCTCTGTTATGTTCAACAGACTCAAGAACAACCTAAATAATTCATATCTTCCCATCTACTCAATTTTAAGCTCTGACCATTGAAGAGAAATTGATGTAGGAATATAATATCATTTTCAAAAATAGTTTCAAGTGAAAATATTTAGTAAATATTTCGAATATGTGAAATAACAGTGAAATCTTTTCAAATCGGAAAAATCGATGATCTTAATTTCATTTTTTGATTTCATAATTAGGTTCGTACTAGCAAATGATGAATTTTGATAATAGTTTCATGATTCTTAAGTTTGGGGTTGGGTAGAATTTTCAACTTGAACGGAAATTGGTTTTCTGTCGAATTCTATCGATCGGCTAAGGGTTGGGCATCGTGCTCGACGCTGGAGGTAGCTGGAGTGATGGTGATCGGAGAAAATAGCCCAATGAAATTCTAGTTCGCCATGGAGGTGTAACAATGGTGGAATAGGGTTTAACGACCAGTTTTGGTCGACGTTGTTGTCAAAGCTATCGCGACAGCGTGGGTGCACCGAAATGGATCGGCGGTGGGGGAATCGGAGCGAGGGACTACGGTGGAGGTTAAGGCGTGATGGCAAGGTTCCTGGCAATCGGAGGCGGTGGTGCAAGGCAGTTTTCGTTGATCGTGTTGGGTTCTTATGATGTATGACTTTCTCATTTTTGATTTCCAGTAGGTATCGTTGATCTGGGTTGCCAGGACGACTCAAGGGAAGATCGCCGACTTGTTGATGGTCGGAGCATGGATCGGAGTTGGTCAGAACTTATGTGCACGTGCATATGTGTCCTTCATGTCCAGAGATGTCGCTATGTTGAGTTGAGCTTGGGAAAGATGGAGGTTTGCTTCGAGTTCGAACTTGAATTTATCGAGAGGGAGAGTAGCTCGGGTTTTTGCCCGAGAATTTTGTGGTTTGGGCTCGGGTTTGGTTTTGTTAGTTAACCTAGTTTAAAACGCAAAAGCAAATTGTTAAACAAGTTTTTAAAAGCAATAGAAAAATTGAAGCAAATTTAGTTAAAAAAGTTTAAAAGCAAATTGTTGAAAACAGTTTCAAGCAAAAAAAAGTATTTATCAAGTTTCAAGCAAGTTCAAAGATTAAAATTTTAAAGTTAAATGTTTTGTAGATAAATTATTTTGGTATTGAATAATTAAATATTAGGTTAATTATTTAATTAAATCTCTAAGTTTTTTTTTTAAATTTTAAGGATGTGATTAAGTAATTAATTAAGATAAATGGATTATCTTAAAATTAATTAAGGTCTTAAGTAATTAAAGGATAGTTACTTAATGTAAGTAATTAAAGGATAATTACTTAATGTAAGTAATTAAAGGATAATTAATTAATGTAAGAAATGAAAGGATATTTAATTTATGTGAATAATTAAGGAATGATTAATTAATTTAAATAATAATAAATGGTTTGTAATTGTTAAAGTTTGCTTCACAGTAAAACTGATTGATGGGTCTGATCAAATTGTTAAAGTTGATTATTTGTGGAAGCCGGAAATATGTACTACATGTAAGGAGTTTGGGCATATGGTAACAACTTGCAAGAAGACAGTTAATGTAGATAAAGGAAAACAATGTGAAGCTACTGAACAACAAGAAACTGGTGGAGATAAACAAAACATGGTGAGGAAGGGGAAATACGCTGACAAACAAGAAAAGGTGAAGCAAGTGTGGCAAAAAGTCAACAGGAACAAAGTGAATAAAGGAGACAATAGAAAAGAAGTAGAGGGCACATCAAAGAAAATAATAGGAACATATGAAGAAAATAAACATGGTGAAAATGAGGGCAGTAGAAATGTTATTCCAGTTCAGGAAAAAACTAACACAGTTGAACAAGTTTGCACTGTTGTTACTAATAATAAATTTAATTTGTTGCAAAATGAGGAGGAAGTGCAAGAAATATTGGTGATTGTAGAAGAGGAGGAAGGGCATATATCTCCTGATAATAATTGTGCAAAATTCTGTAAGGAAGCTAGTTCGAACATCATAAATTTTGCTGTTGGTAATATAGTTGATAATTTCCAACCTACTTGCAAATTAGTAGATCAACACAGTAGTATAAATGAAACAATAAATTGTGGCAAAAGCAAGGAAGCTGGTAAAAGCAATACTGAAGAGAATGCACAGGCAGATACACATGTATCTGATCTGGACTGTGCATGGTGTAAAGCATTTGAAAACAACATTATCCAATTAATTACTTCTATGCATATGCCAAATGATGATGTGCTATTGCCTGAATCTTCTCACTACAGCTTCTCCATTAACTTGCCTGGATGGCCATCAAACACCTCGTCCCCTCATTCACAATCAATCCCACCTCAAAAGCCTACCACCTCCATTTCAAAGTCTCATCTATCCTCCCTACCTCCTCTCCTTCATAGGAAAATTGAAACCAGATCTCTTTCAGCTAAGAGAAGAAATAACTCCACCTCTTAGCAATAACTTTTTATGTTTAACAAAATAGCTGCCTGGAATCTCAGAGGTGCTCATAGTAGTACAAAACTTGATCAAGTGAAAAGTATCATTTCTTCCTATGACATTTGCCTATTTGGATTGCTTGAAACTAAACTCAATTTATCGTTAACCATTAAAGCAGCTGCTTATATTAATCCAAAATGGGAATTCCATCATAATCTTGATATGGCAACATATGGGCGTATTCTTATAATCTATGATCCTGCAGTTATTTCTCTTTCCCCAATCTTAACTACTAGACAATTTATTCACTTTCATGTCCATGAAATACTAAATAAATCCTTCTCCTACATCACTTTTGTCTATACTGATAACTCGGTCCCTTCTAGGAATTCTTTCTTCAACTCTTTGCCACCACTACGACAATCATCTCACCCCTGGCTTGTTTTAGGTGACTTCAATTCATGCCTTGAACTCACTGACAAATGTGGAGGTAATCCACTAACCCCAAGAGATATTGCCCCATTCAATTTAGCTGTTGTTGAGTCTGAATTAATCTTGGTAAACAAGTCAGGTGCTAAGTATTCTTGGAATAATAGAAGTCGTAGTGGTGTACGTACCTTCACGACAATAGATCATGCCTTCAGCAACTTCCAAGCTCTATCCCGATGGCCTACCATGTCTGTTTTCCTTCCTCAACCAATAATGTCTGATCATTCTCCTTTGATTTTAACTCTGGGTCACCACTTACGAAAGGAAAAGAGAAGTTTCAAATTTTTTAATGCTTGGCTCAAGCATGAACACTTTCTGACCTAAGTTTCTCAAGTACATACTGAATTTTATTGCTTTGGTAATCCCATGTATAAGTTTTGCAGGAAATTGAAAAGAATTAAACAGGAAATCAAATTGTGGGCTTCTTCCACCTTTGGAACTAGTAGCATGATTTCAACAACACTTATGGAACAGTTACAGAAACAACAAGAATACATGATGGACCATCCCCTCGATGAACAAGCAGCTGTTGATGAAGCCAAATTATTCAGTGATGTTAATAATGCTCTCAGCATGGAAGCTAACATGAAGAGGCAACAACTGCATAATAAGTGGATAGTTGAAGGTGACAGGAATACTAAGTTCTTCCACGATGCATTAAATGTAAAGCATGCTAGAGATAATATTTACAGTATATTAGATGAACAAGGTACCCTATGTTCTACTGCTGAAACTGTTGATCAATCTTTTGTTGAATACTTCTCAACTCTTCTTGGCAATTCATCGGGTTTCTCTCCAGATCTTGATCAAATCTCATCACTTGCCTTGCCTTGCCTTGCATTACCACACAGGAAGCTAACACACTTATTTGGCCTGTTTCTGATGAGGAAATCAAAGATACTCTTTTCTCTATGAACAAACACTCTTCTGGAGGCCCTGATGGCCTTAACGTGACTTTCTTTACATCAACATGGGGGATGCTTGGCCATGATTTCTGTCAAGCTATACACAATTTCTTTTCAAAATGCAAGCTTCTTGGGGAAGTTAATTGCACTAATATTGCAATAATCCCTAAAGTCACACCTCCGACTAGTGTCACCTCCTTCAGGTCTATCTCCTGCTGTAATGTAATATATAAATGTATCACAAAAATTCTTGCTACTCGTCTGGTTAGTGTAATCCCTTCTATTGTCTCAACGAACCAGGCTGCTTTCATACCATCCAGGAATATTTCTCGACAATGTGCTTCTAGCTCAAGAGTTGCTTAAAGGTTATTGTAGAAGTAAGGTTACCCCTGCAGCTGCCCCCAAAATTGATATTTCTAAAGCCTATGATTCTATTCACTGGTCATCTATAGTTAGAATTATGGCAAGCATGGGATTCCCCAGAATATTTGTGTCCTGGATATATGTGTGTATCTCCTCCCCTACCTTTTCTGTTGTTATTAATGGTAGACCAGTGGGCTTTTTCAGTAGTAGCAAGGGTATACGTCAAGGAGATCCTATATCATCTTACTTATTCCTGTTGGTTATGGAAGTTTTCACTGTTATTCTTAACACAAAATACTCTCAGAAATTAATAAAGTTCCATCCTAAGTGCTCTGCACTTCAAATTAACTCTATAATGTTTGCTGATGACGTGATATTGTTTACTAAGCCTGAAATACCATCTCTGACTGGCATAAAGGAAGCACTGCAATCCTTTTACTGTATGACAGGACTTTCTATCAATCAAGCAAAGTCATCCATGCTTGTTGTGGGTGTTAGTGATGCTCTGAAAGCTGCTCTATTTCAACACATTGGCTTCACATGCATGGATAATGATATGAGGTACCTCGGTCTCCCTCTAATCTCTAAAAGAATTACTAATGCTGACTGTATTCCATTATACCATAAGATTAGTTCTGTTATGAGTTCCTGGGTGAATAGACAATTATCTCAAAGTGGTAGACTTGTCCTAATTAAATCTGTTGTTTTCTCATATCGGGTCTACTGGGCACGTTCCTTGATCCTCCCTATGAAGCTGATGCAACTTGTTAGGTCTGCCATGATTAGATACTTTTGGACTGGCAGTGTTCATAATAGGAAGTTGATGCCATGCTCCTATTCAAAAATTGAAAATCCTATGAAGCTTGGAGGTCTTGGTGTTATTAACCCTAGGAAGTGGAACCAAGCTGCAATAAGTACTCATTTTGATGCCACTATCAACAAGAGAGATACAATATGGGTTAAGTGGATATGGCTACATTACATTAAGTCCAAATACTTTTGGTGTATGGACATATCTCAAAACAACAGCTGGATATGGAGAAACATTCTAAAACTTAGACAAGTTTATCTTCCTATTATTCAATATCAAGTTACTACAAACTCTGAGGTTAGCTTCTGGCATGAGCCATGGTCAAGTAAGGGTCATATACTATCCAAAATTTGTGATTACCAACAGATACAGCAATCTGGTATACGCTATGATGCAAAAGCAAATGAATACTTACATGAAGGGAAGTTGTAGTTGCCAAATACTAGTAATCAAATGCTCAAAGTCATGTGGATTGATATCCAAGCCAAATTCTGCACTACCCATCAGCTTGATGCTGTCACATGGGACATGAAGCCACACAGTGTCAATTGTGTATACAATTTTTGTTCTGACTTTTATCCTCTACCAGCAACCAAGTGGTTCACATTTATCTGGTCGAATGACTCAGTCCCTTCTCAAAATTTGATGATGTGGAAAGTGTTAAATCAGGCCCTGCTTACCAGAAGTAAATTAAACAGTATTGGATTGCTTTGCTCTCCTTTGTGTCTGTTTTGTGCATTGTATGAGGAAAGTGCTGATCACCTTTTTTTGAATGCCCTGCGTTAAACTACTTGATGATATGCATCAGTTAAATTACTGGTTATAAGCTATCTACTGGTAGTTCGAGTATGGTGTGGAGTATCATTTACAAGGCAACGATATGGAGATGTGATGGATCAAGAGTGTTAGTTGTATGTTTGAAAATATACATGAGACTCATATGGAAGGAAAGGAATGCAATTGTTTTTTAAAAGCAAAGGAAGAAAATGGAAGTCCTATGGCAAGATGTTAAGAAAGCCACCCTCTTGCAATTGAAGAATTGCAACAGAGAATTCCCTGACAGTTTGATTCTTGGATGGGCATGATCTCTTGTTGTTATTTCAATTATATTTATTGTCTAGTTTTTCTTCTCTTTTACCTTTTTCTCTCCTTTTTCTTTGTTATGTACTCTTTTATTGTGTTGCAATAAAACTGGTAGGGGTCCAGTCAACCCCGCTGGCTTTGCCAAAACATAAATGGTTTGTAATTTATTAAAGTTAATTATGCAGGATTTAAAAGTTATTAATTTAATTTATGTGGTGATTAAATTAAATTAATTAGGAATTGTATAACTAATTAATCTTGCTTATGAATGGTAAACTTGGATTGAACGCTTGGATTGATTAATATCCCTAATCTGTAATTTGTGATGCTCTATGATATATGAATGCTTTAGTTGAACTGTGATAATGTGGTTTATCTACCTTGATGTATTGCTGTGAGAATATGTCATTTTGAAAATAAATTGAATTGTTTGACTTAAACAACTTGGTTTAAAGATGGTATTGGATTCGAAGAGACCGTAGTCGGATATCAGCAATATCCGAAACCACTTCGATGAGTAATCTATAATTCTTTTTAGAATCAAATAGGCTGGAATGGAATAAAGTAAGTAAACTAGACAGTACTTAGATATTATTTTGTGAAATTAGTATTTGACTATAACAAGATTAGAACTCTTAGAGAGGTACGAGTTACCCTGGTTTTCAAATAAGTTTTATAACTTAGTATTTCAATTATTTGGGTTTACTCATGATGATTTCTAGCCTAACCCAGGTGTTACTTTATTGTAGTGCTCGAGTCAGACCGATTATTATAGATTTTCAAGTTAGGACGTTCTGGAGCTCAGGAGGAGAGCAGGATGGCAGGAACGTATGGAGTATATTTCGTTATGTATTGAAGTTATATTGATCATATTCTGAGACAAGTTGTTACAACTGTCCAGTTTTGTTGAACTCTGGTATATTGTATGTAAATTGACATTCACAGCTTTCTTCGTGTAAATGCTTCTATTTGTACATTATATTTTGATCCGCTGCGAATGTGAGATTCTGTGTTTTCGTTTTCTATTCTTCTTCTACCTCTTTTCTTCTTAACCCTAACAATCTGGAATTTTCGATGTTCGATTTTTCGGCACTTCTACAGTGAACATATTAGTGTCGAATTTTCGGGGTCGAAAAGTTCAGGTCGTTACATAGATTCTTTGTAATCTCCAGAAAATCTATTGGATAATCCAACGAATCCAATTTTAATAGAAGAGCAAAATCCTAATCTTGTCGTTCACAATCTTGTAAATGAGGAAGAGTAAAAAGAGGAAGACGAAGAAAAGGAAGAGGAAGAGGAAGAAGATGGTGATGAGATCAAATGTGTCGGTGAAGTATGTTACGATCGGGATGGAAATATCTTCAAATAAAAGGAAACTTTTGTCTTCATTACCCATTTTGTCCTATCCAAAAGTTCCTCGTAATCAAAAGAAAACCATAGACTTAATTTTAGTACATATTAGTTCGGTTTGTTAGGATTTGGTTTGGATATATTGTTTGAATTCATGTGTTTGATTTGGTTTGATTGGCTTGTACATAATTGGATTTGTTATGTATAGTTATAATTACATAAATAAAATCTACTTTAATACTATACATTATCAAGTTTAATATAGAATACTATATTGTTTATCATATATCATCATATAAACCATTTCAACCTAAACTATTTGTGTTGAATCTATGGTTTCTAAAGTATTTCATTTAGAGGGAGTTGTTACCTTTTCATCCATTTTTGTTGGTGACAAAGGGGGGAAAATATACATATGCATATATTAAGGGAAGTTATCTTACTTAAGGGGAGTTATATCGTATTTTATATATAAGATATTAATGGTTATTATCATCAAAAGGGGTGGGGGAGATTGTTATTACTTCACTTATAGATTTTGATGATAACAACCATGATAACAAAAATACGTGCATCTAAAGTATGGATGTTAATGTTTTGCCAAATTATATAGTATATAATGTCAGATATTATACATGTGTTGATTTAAGACTGTATAGTATAAAGACTCAAAGAATGGACATGAAGACTCATGAATATAAAGACCGAAATACAAAGATCTCAAGGCTATAGTATAATATATAGAGTCATAGAATATTGTTAAAGTCCCTAATAGCGTTCTTTGATCTCTATTTCCCATTTTCTTATCCTATATATTTAAAACAAAAATATATTATCAAAACATATTTAAAAATATTTTATAAAAATTTTCCAAAGTATAAAATGTTTATAAATATGTTTAAATTATTTTACAAAGCATTAAAATATTCTATAAAGCATAAGATATTCAAAACATTTTAAAACAAAATAATTTTCAAATTTAAAGGAATATGTCGACATATCCGTATGTAGTATGCCAACATACATTCCACAAATTTAAAATTCAAATTTTGAAATGAAGTGTCTATTCATCGTAACTCTTTGTAAACATAGATAGTATTCGCTTTGTCAACATAGATATGTCGACATATCCATATATAGTATGCCAATATCTAAGTCTGTTTATTCTCTATGTATAGGGGGTTTCAAATGAATTTTTTATTAAATACTTTCTTACTATCTTCTCTTCTCTTACTCTACCAAAATTTCTAGGGAAAAACTTATTCAAATCTTCTGAATTTCAACCAGGCTCAATTTAATCTTCATTGTATTGATTCTTTACTATTTACTCTCTAACTTCAATCATTTATCTCCCTCAATCAAATGTCAAAGTGATGCCAAGAGTTTACATGATCCATTGTAATTAAAGATAGAGATATTCTCTTTTAAAAAACCATCAAACTCTAGTTGTATTTGCTTGGGTGTGATTGTAGATCGTTCAAATCAATTGGATGCGCTTGATAGCTTGGAAATCCGAGTGGGTGTGCTTGTAGCCCGTCCAAATTAAGTGGGTGTACCCTAAGCCCAGAAAATCAGAAGGGTGTGTCTAGTAGTCTTGAAATAGAGATTGTAGCATTTTAAAAAGAAATCTGTACAAGCTACGGGACTGGGCGTAGTATAACTTCGAACCAGTATAAAAATCCCTAGTGTGGTCTCTCTAATTCTCTACTTTTTAATTTATTGCATTTATACTTATCCGTGTTTACATCTATGATTGTTCATTCTGTATTGTTCAATAATAATCATAAAACAATTTTTTAAAAATTTATGAAAATTAGAAAACACTATCCACCCCCTTCTAGTGTTTAATTAGCCTTAAGATCCATAATTTCGCAAATCACAACCCCATCCAAGGATATAAGGAAACACCTGACCCTCACTGGATCAGTTGCTCTGGCACTGTCCATGTGCCATACATACTTCAATAGATGCTGTCTAGGGTCTGTTTTCCCACTATAAAATGGCATCGTTGGCATAACCAACTTTCTAGTATACTCCTCCTATAAGATATCATTAGTGAATGAAGTCCTACTAGGTGTTAAACCCATTATTCATTCTTTCTCCACTGATTCCCATTCATTAATCTCATTATTGTAGGATCATTTTCACCCTAGAAGGGGGGTGAATAGGGTGTACAAATAAAAATTAATGTGGAAATAATAACAGAAAGCAATGCAGTAGAGATCATACACAGATTTACCCAGCTTTGGCAAAAACCTACCTACATACCGCCCTTAAGTTTTCTACTAAAAATTAACTAATCGGTCGCTTACAAAAACACATAAACTCTCCATACCCGCTAACTCGATTAGCCTAACTCTAAGCTCAAAAACCTACAACAACTCAGCCACTGTGTTGTGAATTCTCAAACTACACCTCGTAGTTTGTACCTAGTTACACTACTAGAGATATACACAATTTAAAACAGAAAGTTACAAAATAAAATTAAAACTTAAACAAAATCCAATTTTTATAAACTAATCCTAAATTAACATAAACTAAACTGGCCCACTTTAAAATATAACTCAAGAAAAAAGACGTCACCCTTTTCTTTTGTATACTCTCTTTGGCCAATTCCTTTTGCTCTTCAAAAATTAGTGTTTTGGTGAATTTGAAGTCGCCGCTACAAATCGTTTGATTGAAGTGACGATTTTCTTCAATTTGCTTTTTCAATCAACTTCCTGGCTTTGAGTGCTCACGGTCGCTTCAAATGTCGAGCTCGAATGCTGGTTTGAATTGGTAAATGATTTTCCCTTTTTCGATTTTGATTATGCCCAACTTTGATGCTTGCCAATGATGAATTAAGTTCAATTCGTAGGGAACGAAACCTTATAATTACGTTCGTATATTTTGGTTTGTATTTTTTGTGATTTTATCACTTGCGTTGATTTTTGATCGAATGAACTTGTAATTTCTGACTTTTTCACTCTGACTTGATCTTTCTTCGATTTTATTTCTGATATATTTGAACATGCTCCATTCTTTGCTTCTATGACCTGTTCATCGTTCGATGACTTGTTGGCATTTGAATTAGAGATAATCTTGGCTTCTTGATTTAATTCACTTGATTTTTTTTAACACTTCAACAATGTTTTGTTTGGCCAATTTTTTTAAAAGCATTTCCTTAACCCACGGCTTTATGTAAATTGCAGAACATTGACTAAATGCTTGAACTCTTGCATGCCTAGTTTGAGTATTGTGATTTTCTTCGAGTTAAATTGTGGTCTCCATGTATATACATACATACATATATGTGTGTGTGTGTGTGTTTCATTCTTGTGTTGTTTAGTTGAGCTGCCTAAATGCTTGCATATTTAATGCTTATATGTATATCCATGTCCATATGTATTGTTGTGTTGTTGCTTTGCTCGAATTAAATTTCCCCTATGCATGTGCTAGTTTTTGTCATGTTTCATTTGAAGTCATGGTTGGTTGAATCTTCATGTGTACATTTCTGGCGCTCTTTGGTATTATAGTCTTGTTCCATGTTTTCATGTTAGTTCCTGGGTATGTCTAGAGTTTTCCTTTCACTGATCTGGTGCATTGTGGTTTAGTTCTGGTTACTTTTGAATCTGATTCCATTGTGCTTTGCACTTGAAGTCTGGTCTTATGTCTTTGCTTTGCATTTGTGTCTGGTTTCATATTGTTTTGTACATTTTTTGAATCTTCATGGGTATGTTCATGTAGTCTGGTGTGTGTTCTAGTCTCATTGAAGTGCTTGATTGCTTTTTATTGTTGTGTTATTATTACCTGACCATGTCTTATGCACTTTCATTCTTGAACAGATATGAGTGTGTGTGTGTGTTCGTCGACGGAAATTCTATCGGTTTAGAAAACCGTCAAACGAATTTAAATTAAAAATAACCGCAAGCGCACGGTGTACGAATGTAGCACGCGTCGAATACGGGTCGATCCGTAGGGAATTGATGATTTGAATTTCCTACTCTATCAAATTATACCAAAGTCGAGAGTGTGTTTAAGCTAGAAAATGAGAAAATGAACTAACTAACAAAAAGAAAAGAAATGCAAATATGAGAGTTAAATGAAATTTAGAGAATAAATCCACTCTCTAGATCATGTAGTTCAACACATGAAATCATGATCTCTCTTTTCATGGTCATTAGTGTTTTAATTGACGTGTTTATCATAAGTATGACATATTTGAGCTATTAATTAGCCAACATAAGTCATCAAACTATAGCACACCCCTTAAAACACTTACTAACTTTCATGAAACTTGACAAAGAAAATGAAAATGAAATCTATTTTAAGTATGACCTATTAACTATTGATTAGAAACATAGACCATCAAATTTTAATTTCAAATCACTTTCTTTTGCCATAATCGTATTTTGATGAAGAAACAATTAGTTTTAGTGATTGTTTAAGCATAGCCTATTTGGTGTCAACAATATAGGCTATCAAAATTCAAAGAAAAAACAACTAGTAAACCATTTCCATCATCATCATTAAGCATAAAAAGAGAGCATGAATTGACAAAATGTTGAAGCTACATTAATTAGATAGCTTCATTACCCCTAAATTGAAGGGGTTTAGCTTCTCATATTTGTCATTTGCTTAACAAATGTAGCTTGCAACATGAAAGGAAAAGGAAAGAAAAATGAAAGCAAATGAAAAGAAAACTACTCAACTTGCATGAAAGTAAATCTACACTACTTGCATAAAAGGAAATGAACATTTAATTAAAAAGAAACAATAATTAACATTGCATAAAAAAAAGAATTACATAAGAAAAGAAATGGCTAAGTATCCATGGAAAGAAAGAGAGATTTGATTTATTTTCTAAACTAAAACTAACTAACTAAGAGGAAGATGAAGAGAGGAGGCCTAAGAGAGACTAAGAGAAGAGAGGAGATAAAAGAAGAGAGGGGAGGATACATGAAACATATGGGTATTTATACATGTATGAAACCCTAATTCATATTTTTGGGGAATGCCCAAAATGCCCCTTAGGAAGTGTGGAGGCCAAGTAATCATTAACATGTCTTAATCCCTCATTAAGTGTACATGAAGCCATTAACTCCAAAAGCATGTGCATTAGCCTTTAATTTGTACATTAAGGTAGGTGGGTAGGCGGGGTCCTCCATGATCTTCACTTTGAATTATTTCCATCTTCATTTCTTTATATCCATTTTGTGCATGCATATTTCTTCATGAACCCACTAATATGAGGAGCTAAATTCCTACAAAATATTATAGAAATTTCCAACTAAATTCTCTCAAATTAATATACGTGCACAAATGGCCATTTTGCCCATATGTGAAGATGAATATGTGAAAATTTGGAATTAATATGAATTTTGGTTAAAACAAGTTAAAATACCCAATATGATCATTTATTTAACTTAAATAGAATAAATATGGTGGTAAAAATATGCACATTTACGTGCACTTCAAATACCCCCACACTTATCTTTTTATTCGTCCTCGAATAAAGGGAAACTAAGATAAATCCGTTTTCGTAGGAAGCACGATTGCATTGAGCGTATGCAACAAGCCGTTAAACCTTTGGGTGTCCCTAGGACGAGTGTTGTCTCGTGAGGGTTTTCAGCTGATACTACCCACAAAATCCAAATGCAGGATGAAAATATTTACAAAATACAAGATTTATTTACAAAGAGATGAATGCAAAATTTTGAAAATATTTACAAATGAAGGATTTATTTTTAAATTGACACGAATAAGTTAAATATAGGTTTTGGTTATTATCTTGAAAATTTATGTCATTTACTGGTCAAAATTTCCAACAAAAATCAAGTTATCATAACAAATAGACAATAGTTTAACTTGTTGTTTCGGTTGATAACAAAGTGTAATTATAAAATGGATCCTTAGTTGATTATCAAAGTTTATCAAAGTGGTATTTTCATTTCTTTTCAATAAAAAATCAAATAAGTAAAAATAGTGCTTGGATTTCAATTGTTTGCTCTCTCATTATTTGCAAGAAAAACTACACACCTAGCTCAGGTAAACTGAGGCCAGATATACCACCCATGCACTGCCTTTCGGGCTTATGTGAGGGGAGTACAGAGCATGGTGAGTGCACACACTTTCACTCATACACTATCGACCGTAAGTGTTTTTTATTAAGTCTTTTTTTTACATGTTTTCCATACATCATAACCGTGAGGACTTTTAAATGAGTATGAAAGCACATAATCAAAAATTCCAAGTAATCACCCATGCATAACCGTGAGGACTTTTAAATGAGAGTGAATACTTGGATGTTATTATTAAGTAATCACCCATGCATAACCGTGAGGACTTTTAAATGAGAGTGAATACTTGGATGTTGTTATTATTATTATTATTTTTGAGGGAGTTTTGCAAAATCATCTTAGCACCATTTAACTTAGAAGACAAAAAAAATGTTATATTCTTTACTTTAAATCAACCACTTTTTAAAACAAAGATTTTAATTAGGATGTACTTCATAATTAACACGTATGAATCTTCCTATATACTAGTTAAACCATTATTATTTGTAATCAAACTTCATTTTTATTTTTGTTAAGACCAATAAATTTTCATAAATTTCAATTTAATAAACCAAAGCCATATATTTATCTTATAGTGTTTCTTTTAAAAATAAATCAAAAGAAAATTTGTTTTTGGGATTTTTTTTGTGATTTTAAAGCAAAAATAAACCATGAAAAAAAATTAAGATGAGTCTCCCTCCCACACTTGATTTTGACTGTGTCCCCACAGTCAACCCAAGTGAAAGGGATATTTATTATTATTTACATGAAAACGAACGGTATTTACACGAGATCAGAAAGTATATTGTCAAAAAGTAAATGAAACGGTCTTCCAAACACCGATTCATTTGTCTTGTCGAGTATACGAGACACAACTTAAGCTCGAAAAACCAAATCGTAGAAGATTTTGAAGTTGATTGTCGATTTGGAAAAACGAATTCTGTTTTATTAAAAATTGAACGAGTTGTTTTATTTTCAATGATTTTCGGGGTTGATAAAACAATTGCTTGAAATTTATTTTCACCAAATTCAAGTTTATCATCAATTTCATAATTATTGATTTCAAAATCAAAGTGGTGATTTAAATCTTTCCGGTCGGAATTTAACAACTCATCATCCAAAAGTCCAAAAAATTCATGTTGATTAAATTCGTCTTCCTTTGTTGGATTATCAACAACTTCATTGCGTATCTCAAGTTCAAAATCCAAAGTTGTTGTATTCAAATTTTCGAAATCGAGAAAAGAAAGATCGAATTTTACATTTGGTTGCACACCCTCAAAAGAATTGAAATCCAACTTAATTACATTGTTTTCAACAAATTCATTAAGATCGTCATTATCAAATTCAAAAGTTGTTATTTGAAAATCGTCGATTTGGGTAAAAGGTGGATTATCACTTGACTCATCACACGTTGAGATTTGATTTTTTTTGTTCACGTTGTTTCATATAAGTTTCAAACAACAAATCCGTGTGATCATCGTAAATTTCATTCATTTGTTCAACAAAATCCAATTTGTAGTTATTAAATTGAGAATTTTCGATTTGGATTTGTTGAGAACAAAATTTTTCACTCGTAACATGGTTAAGATTATTCCCATTGCCAAATTCATTTGAAAAGTTGTTTCCATTTTCATGTTGAGTTTGAAATTCATTTTGGAGTTCGAAATTAAATTGGCATGGGTTATAATCATAATCGTTTGAATTTTGAATTGAATTCAAATTTTGAAATCCTTGACTTGAGCTATTACACAAATAAGAATTACATAAATCATTTATCTCGATTTTGTCGTGTAGAAAGTTCGAGTAAAGATGAAATCATTTCAATGCTAATTTCAAGAGTCGAAGGTTGGTCATCGTTTTGAAAATTTTGTTGTTCGAAATTTGAATTATTTACACAACAGTTGTTTTTAAAATATCCATATGAATTTGGACTGAAATCGTATGGATTATATTGATTTTCACAACTATTGTAAAATTCAAGTGAATATGGAAATTCAGACATTTTAAAGAATGTTTTTTGGGTTTTTTTTATAAACGGAAAATATTTACAAAGAAAATTTATTTTTAAAAAGGAAAATCGTTTTTTGTTTTTTTTATTTTTCAATTTTTTTTTGTTGAATTTTGGTTTTTCTAAATTTTTTTGGATTTTTTTTTGAAATTTCAAAGAAAATGATTTAAAAATTTCAAAGAAAAAGGAATATTTACAATTTTTTTAGTTTTGGATTTTGAATTTTTTTGTTTTTTTTAAATATGCATGAACTAATGCAACTAAATGAATGCAAGGGTTAATTACAAATGATTTATCCTAAGTTAACACAAAATTGTATAGTCGTACACTGTCTTAAATCAACAAAAATATTTCTCAGCCAGGTAACGGGCAGGGGTTATCGGTGCACCACGAATCACCGTAGCAATGCAGCCAAAGGTTTAAGTACCTTCAGAGGAACAACCACTATAATATTTTACGAATCACCGTAATATTTATAAATGGTTATTACTCTGCCGTAGCCTAGACACCAAGAAATTAAATTATTCAAAGAAGACAACTGTCAATATACAATTAAGTGAGTTATTATTTAATCAAATTCTAAGATGAAATGCAAAGCAGAAAATAAACGTGTATTAACAATGCAATTACGAATGTAATTTTTTTTTTAATTTTTTTTTAAATATATATATGCAAATGCAAGCAATCAACAATGCAACTATAATAAAAACAAGAGATATATACAATGCAAGGCAAATAAAACAATAAATAAATCAAGCAAGCAGTTTTTTTTTCTTTTTATAAAGCAAAGCGAAGCATTGGCAGCAGTTCCTCTCCTTTGAATTCTGCTTTTGCAACCTGAAATTAAAAGCAAAACATATACAATTGTTTTTTTTTTTTGAAAGGAAACTTAAAAGTAGGGTTTTACTTAAAAAAAAGTTTTTTTTTTAATAGAAAGACAAAGGAAGCTAAAACCAAATTACCAAATCATCATAAACTAAAAAAACAAAACCTAAATAACCTTTTTTTTAAAGAAAAATCACAAAACAAAACAACTCAATATTCAATTATTCTTTAA
Organism: Allium cepa; assembly: GCA_030765085.1. Taxonomy (NCBI): domain Eukaryota; kingdom Viridiplantae; phylum Streptophyta; class Magnoliopsida; order Asparagales; family Amaryllidaceae; genus Allium; species Allium cepa. The sequence goes on from CM060940.1 coordinate 862,292,048, forward strand.
AGTAAAACACCCCACAGCCCGTTTGCCTTTTATTGTTTTTTTTTTTGGCCCGACCCACTCCACGAACACAAAGGACAAAAAAAAATCACAGAGCAAACGAAAAGAAAATTCAACTCAAAAATCAAAAGCTCCTCCTTTGTTCTCACTCGCAAATTCAAAAGCTAGACCTTTCACTCGAACTCGCTAATACAAAATCAAACTCACAAATAACACAAATTCAGATTCTTGCACCCATATACACATCGATTGTTGAGTTTTGATTTGGTAGCGGCGGCTTAGGGTTGCAGTTAGGTGGTTGGAGTTCGTGAGTCGCGAATGATGGAGTTTGGAAGGTTTGATTGAATAAAGGTCGGGCGAATTTGTATCACGATGTGGTTGCAGGTGTTTGGGTGCTCGCGGCTCGATGTGGTTTGGGGATGTTCGTTGAAGGTCGACGTACCGCTTGTAGCCGCTTGGTGGAGATTGCTGGAGGTTGGTGGGTTTGATTTGTAGCTGTAGAGATGAGATTAGGCAGTGGATGTAGTAAGGGACAGTGGGAAACTTATGGGCGTTAAGTGGTTTGAGAATGCTATTGCAGCTTGATTGTGGGTTTCAGTGGGTTTCAAGTGGTATGGTGAGGGAAACGTATGTAATTTTGTAGTGGTTTGTGAAGTTTGAAAAGAAGTAGAGATGTATTTATGGTTGATGAAGTGGTGGTATGGTGATGTTATGAAGTTATTTTGTCAGAGCAGAGAAGAACTGCAGTTTGGAGTTGTTAGGCAGTGAAGTTAATGACAGTGGCGTATGGGAATTTTGAAGGCTGGATTATGGTTGAAGAGGAAATGCTGGTATGTGATGATGTTAAGGGGAGTGGTCAGGGAAGTGTTGAATTGAGCAAGTGGAGAGTTTAATGGTCTGTGGAGTTTGGGAAGTGGTGAAGCAGAGTTCAATTGAAGCTGTGGAGGTGAAATGATTGTGGCAATGGATGGAGGATAAGGACAGCTGCAGTAGGTATGGTATAAAATAGAGGCAATGTGAAGGCTTTTTATGATAGTGGAGCACTGATATGGTATTCTGTAGACAGGGAAGGGGTAGTGGATGGTGAATGTGAAGTTTGTGATGTGTGCAGTAGATAGAATGGTATGGGTTGAATTGGTAAGGGGATGGTATTGAGGTTTGTTGATGACAGAGGAGATATGACAGTGGTGGGAGTATGGTTAATGAAGGCAATGGAGTGGAAAGTTGCTGCAGTCTTGATTGGGAGGGGCTGTGAAATGAGTTGCACTAATATGGTTGACTATGATATGTGTGCAGCTGTTTTGGTTTGAAGTTGCTGTCGGTGATGGTCTTGGGAAGTGTGTGCACAGTTTGTATGTGCACAGTGTGTGCACAGTGAAGTTAGTTTGAAGGGGAATGGGAAGGTAGTAGCTGAAGATTCTATTGCTTGGTTGCAGTGGAATGGTTAATGGACAAAGCTGAAGAACAGTGGCTGATCGGAGAATGTTTGTAGAAGTGTTGTATGGTAGCAGTATGGGGGCAGTGATGGAGTAGATTAGCAGCGGTAAGAAGGTGAATGGAGTGGTAAGGGGGAGATTGGGTTATATGCAGCAAGCAAGGAAGTTTGTATTGTGGTGATAGAACTGTTGAGGCTTTGAATGTAATGGTGAAGCAGTGGGCAGAGATGTGAGTTTGGGCAGTGCTTGTAATTGAAACAGTGAAAAAGTAGCACAGGAAACAGAGAAGCGTGCACAGTTTTTTTTTTCTTTGTAAATGTGTAAAAGAAAAAAGAAAAGAGAATGAAAGATGTAAATGAAAAAAAAAATGAGAATGCAAATGTGAATGAATAAAATATTTTTTTTAGAAATTGTGTTGTCTTTTTTTTTTAATAAGTAAATATGCGAATGCAATGCAAATAAAAAACAAGAAACAAGCACACAACACAATGTCACCAAAAATCACAAAACACACAATATTTTTTTTTCTTTTTTTTATACAAACACACACAAAATATAAACAAGCAAAAATCAAACAAACATAATTCGAAGAATAGAAAATCAAAATCAAAACTATTCCCCGGCAACGGCGCCAAAAACTTGTTCGTCGACGGAAATTCTATCGGTTTAGAAAACCGTCGAACGAATTTAAATTAAAAATAACCGCAAGCGCACGGTGTACGAATGTAGCACGCGACGAATACGGGTCGATCCGCAGGGAATTGATGATTTAAATTTCCTACTCAATCAAATTATACCAAAGTCGAGAGTGTGTTTAAGCTAGAAAATGAGAAAATGAACTAACTAACAAAAAGAAAAGAAATGCAAATATGAGAGTTAAATGACAATTTAGAGAATAAATCCACTCTCTAGATCATGTAGTTCAACACATGAAATCATGATCTCTCTTTTCATGGTCATTAGTGTTTTAATTGATTTGTTTATCATAAGTATGACATATTTGAGCTATTAATTAGCCAACATAAGTCATCAAACTATAACACACACCTTAAAACACTTACTAACTTTCATGAAACTTGACAAAGAAAATGAAAATGAAATCTATATTAAGTATGACCTATTAACTATTGATTAGAAACATAGACCATCAAATTTTAATTTCAAATCACTTTCTTTGGCCATAATCATATATTGATGAAGAGGCAATTAGTGTTAGTGATTGTTTAAGCATAGCCTATTTGGTGTCAACAATATAGGCTATCAAAATTCAAAGCAAAAACAACTAGTAAACCATTTCCATCATCATTAAGCACAAAAAGAGAGCATGAATTGACAAAATGTTGAAGCTACATTAATTAGAGAGCTTCATTACCCCTAAATTGAAGGGGTTTAGCTTCTCATATTTGTCATTTGCTTAACAAATGTAGCTTGCAACATGAAAGGAAAAGGAAAGAAAAATGAAAGCAAATGAAAAGAAAACTACTCAACTTGCATAAAAGTAAATCTACACTACTTGCATAAACGAAAATGAACATGTAATTAAAAAGAAACAATAATTAACATTGCATAAAAAAAAGAATTACATAAGAGAAGAAATGGCTAAGTAGCCATGGAAAGAAAGAGAGATTCGATTTATTTTCTAAACTAAAACCAACTAACTAAGAGGAAGATGAAGAGAGGAGGCCTAAGAGAGACTAAGAGAAGAGATGAGATCAAAGAAGAGAGGGGAGGATACATGAAACATATGGGTATTTATACATGTATGAAACCCTAATTCATATTTTTGAGGAATGCCCAAAATGCCCCTTAGGAAGTGTGGAGGCCATGTAATCATTAACATGTCTTAATCCCCCATTAAGTGTACATGAAGCCATTAACTCCAAAAGCATGTGCATTAGCCTTTAATTTGTACATTAAGGTAGGTGGGTAGGTGGGGTCCTCCATGATCTTCACTTTGAATTATTTCCATCTTCATTCCTTTATATCCATTTTGTGCATACATGTTTCTTCATGAACCCACTAATATGAGAAGCTAAATTCCTACAAAATATTATAAAAATTTCCAATTAAATTCTCTCAAATTAATATACGTGCACAAATGGCCATTTTGCCCTTATATGAAGATGAATATGTGAAAATTTGGAATTAATATGAATTTTGGTTAAAACAAGTTAAAATACCCAATATGATCATTTATTTAACTTAAATAGAATAAATATGGTGGTAAAAATATGCACATTTACGTGCACATCAGTGTGCGTGCATGAATATATGCATACATATGTACATGTAAGTGTACTGATCAGGTTGCAGCCCTTGTGTTCACTGGTCTTGTATGGTTACATGTTTTCATATGGTTTCCTTTTGCCTTTGTGCCATTTGAGGTCTGGTGCACTTTGTACATTTGGTGGTCTGGTTCCTCGCGTTCATGTCTTCTTATGCACTGACCATTGCTTGTGTGGTTCCTGCTTTTTGACTTCATGAGCATGTCTGGTCTATTCTTGTTGTTTGAGTCATGTTTCATGTGGATCTTCATGCATTGGATGGTGGTCTTGTTTTGTTCCTCTTGAAATCTGGTTTCTTGTAGTCTGGTTGAGCTGCTTATTTGTACATGTCTACACATCCATGCTGGTTTGGATCATCTTGAAGTCTGGCCTTTGTGTGTACATGTTGTTTTGATCTGTTTTTGTAGTCTGGTTAAATTTATACTCTTGTGCACAGTTGTGTTTATCTTGAATGCTCTGACCAGTCTATTTTGTGTTCATGTCTGGTTTCATGTAGCTTTGAGTCTGCACTGTTGCATATGTATGCTCTAATGTTTATACACACTATATGTTGAAACTGAGTATGTCTGAAGCTTTGTTATCCCACTTGCATTCTTGCATATTTGCATGTTTAGTTGAATCCAATTTTTGCTTGGGTTTGACCTTGTGCTCACCAATCCCTTGAATTTTAACAAGCAATTGTATATTGGTGTGCATAACTTTGTGGCATGTACAGTGATACACTGTGTATGTCACAAATTGTTTGTGTAAGATGAATTAACAAAAAAAATGACAAACAACCTAAATAATTGAGGCACATAATATTTTCAAACACACACTTCATTGTGCACTACAAAATATTTCTTTTTCAATTTTACTGCGTCAGTATTTATTTTGCAAATAGTTCATATGCTGGATACAAGCCGGAACAAAGTTGAAGATCAAATATGAGTGTCAAGTGAATTATGTAGTGAGGTGAAACATGTATGAAAAATTATATATTGAAAATGGTGTTGTAATTGAAACTTGAATAGTGAGAGCTTAAATTTGTACTATTCGAATTTGTAATAAAATAAATATTTGTTTGAATATAATATTTGTTTAAATATGAATTCTGAGTTATTTATTTTATTCAACAAATATTTATTTAATTATGTAGGAAAATGAAATAGTACAATAACAAATAAATTTAAATGAATATATATATATATATATATATATATATATATCTGTGTGTGTGTGTGTTTATTATCATCAAACAAAAATCAAAGGTTATTGTATTCTACAATCTTCCCCTTTTGATGAACAAACATGTGTTAAGATTTTGACTCTATTAAATGTATTTAGTCTTGATGATTTCTATTAGCTCCCCCTATTTGAATACTCCCCCTCTAACAAAGCTCCCCCTTCACATATGCATGAAAAATAAAAATAAAATATGCAAATAAAAAGCAAATGCAAAATAAACCAATATCAGAATATGCCTTATTTGCCAAAATCTTAACTTCTCTCCCCCTTTTGTTATCAGGAAAAGAGTAATAGTCTTAGAAAATAGTGATAAAGTGATAGACATTAATCAACATTAATACCTAATCGAGTATAAATTTAAATATCAATAAAAAAATCAAACAAAACTCATAAATACTCTGTTAGGCAAATATTCCATTTTAGAGTGAAAGGGGTGATGTCGGCATAGAAAACCATATAGTCGTGTCCATTTATGATATATTTATGAAAGGAATTTGAATACTTACTAACCATGTATAACTGTTAGGAATTTTAAATGATATTAGTAGTATTTCTTTTTTTATTAAAAAAATGGATCTCAAGCATCTTCCAACCACGCATAACCGTGAGAACTTTTAAATGGGGTTAGAATCAACTCATCTATTTCAACCAATTTTGATATGTGTTCCATACATGCATAACCATGAGGACTTTTAAATAAGCATGAAAGCACGCTATCAAAGATTTCTAGTAGTTCACCAATGGATAACCGTGACGACTTTTAAATGAGAGTGAGTACATTTTGATGATTTTATTTTTTTGATTTTATTGCTAATTAAAAATGAATAATTTCCTATTTAAATACCACATTTTGACAAAATATATTGGATTTTGATGAGTGATAGTCGTAGAAATATTATAGGAATAGAGAAGGTCATGGAATTTTTTGCCAACCAAAGTTATTACAAATTTTGTCTTTTTAAAGAAATTTACTATATATGCTGTCTCAAGTCATAATGTATGATCAAGATCAACACGCATCACTTTTTAGCCACTATTTATCTTTTCGATAATCAATAGGGAATTAAATTAGTTAACGTAGGAATTTAAGATCAAATCCAAGAAAAATATAAAATCAAATTTCTAAAATGCCTAATCTGAGACGAAGTTGACAAAAAAACATTTTTGGAAGGGGTTTTGTCAAAAATGTCTGCCAATTGAAAATCAGCTGAAATGAAATTTATGCACATATATTTTTGGAAATGTGATGCAACTAATGAGTGTCCCAACATAAAACACATTCCACTAGTACTTTATCAATCAACTAGACTACCAGCATAATCTACATCTGAATACCCTTTTAACTCAAAGTTATCATTAGTTGGATACCATAGACCAAAGCATAAGGTGTGTAACAAATACCTTATAATCTTTTTTAAATGAGATTCTTTGATTGAAACTGTGCACATAAACAAACAACGAACATACTGCCAGGTCTGGAAGCAGTAAGATAAAGAAGTGATCCATCATACCTCGATTTTTATTTTCATGTTTGGTCAACAATTATGCACAAATCAGAATAAAAAACAACATTCATTCCCTTATCTCGTAACTGGCTGATTGAAATCAGAGTATGGTGCTGATTTTCAATATAATACATTGTTTAAAGTAAATTTACCGTTACCGATAATTTTACATTTATCATTGTTGCCCATTGTGACTCTGCCACCTTTTTACTTCTTTAGGCTAAGGAATTTTGATTTGTTCCCGTCATGTACCTGGACCAGCCAGAATCCAAGTACCGTTCTTTATGATCCTTAGCCTGCCAACACACCTACACAAGAGAAGAGTTTTGTGACCTATTTGTTTTCATCGGCTAATGATTGTTGGTGACAAAAAAATTTGAAAAACAAGTAGAACCAAGACAGTCCATGTTTGTTCCTTTTGGCACCCAGATTTGTTTGACTTTAAGAGATTTTACATTCGTGCCTTTAGGAACCCAAACTGGTATGGTTTTCGCATGTTTGGGTCTGAACCAGCAATTGTTTTGATTGTGTTCAATTTTTCAAAAAATCGTACACTAGGAGTTGACATGATTAGTTTCAGTTTTACCTTTTTCAGATTGAGTATACCCAAGTCCTTATCTAATAGAATTAACAGTTTGTTTTCTAATGGCATATTAAGTGATCTCTCTCCTTTGGAGAATTTTCCTAAAGTTGTAGACAATTGTTAGACTTGCGACTTGAGAGATTCATTTTCATTCAATAACAAAGTATACTTTTTAATAAAATTTTCTCTCCTAGTATTTTCACTTTCTGTCAAAATCAGAATTTCATTTTCTAGCGATTTAATTTTAATTTTTGATTTTTTTATTTCTTCTTCAAATGATGGACACTTATCACACTTATGACACTTATTTCAATAGCTTTGAACCATTTGACTAAGTTGCATATTTAGTTCTATCAAACTATCTTTTTGTGATTCAATTTTAGCGTACTTCTCCTTAAGTCTTTTAAAACAGTCATTTATTTTATGAAAATATACAAGTAATTGCGAATGAATAAGTTTTGATACATCGCTTGGCCCGTCATCATCGATGTCACTTGTTTTTCCTGAAAGACACAGATTTGCTCTTTTACACTCACTACCAGTGCTTTTATCATCTTCATTACTTTTATTCCAAGTTGCTGCAAAACTTCTCCTTTTCAGTTTCTTTCCTTTGCTGACTCAATTTTAAGGGCAATCTAGCTTGATATGACCAGGTTTATTGCACCTATGGCAAATTATCTTCTGCTCTTCTGAGTTGTCTAGAACTTTGATGATTCTGCTCTTTAGTTGTTGATTTGGGTTTGGATTTCCATATTTGCAGTTCTATCTTTTGAATCTCTTTATTATCAGTGCCAGTTCAGCTACTCCTTCTTCATCATCATCTTCACTTTCCACTGTTCCTTTGAGAGCTATTGATTTCTTTCGCATATCTCCTCCTTCACATTCTTACTTGAATTTTATTTCCAGCTCATACATGGTGAGATTTTCGTTGAGTTCTTCGACTTTAACCTATTTAGGATCCTTTGATTCTTGAATGGCAGTTACTTTTGCTTCAAAATTTCATGGAAGAATTCTAAGGATTTTTCGGACTATTTACGGCTCTATTTATGGTCTTCCGAGGGATTTTGGTTTATATACTAGATTAGTAAGTCGTCTATACATTTCTTTGACACTTTCATTCTTTACCATTATGAAGCTCTCATACTCGCTACTAAGCATGGCAAGGCGAGATTTTTTAACCTAGGAGGTTCCTTTATGAGCCATTTCAAGCGTGTGCCAAATTTCCTGCACAGTTAGACAATGTAAGACACGTTTAAATTCAATTTGATCTAATGAGAAAATAATAGAATTCATAGCTTTGGCATTAGTAGTTTGCAGTTTATTTTCAAGATCCGTCCATTGATCCGCAGGTTTTTCAACTTCTTGATTATCTACCATTACTGTTGGTGTCCTATATCCTGTTTCAATAATATTCCATGCATCTATGGTTTTTTGAAAAATTTTCATTCTAGTTTTCCAATATGCATATTCACCACTGAACACGGGTGGTCAAGCTATGGACTGACCTTTAGCAAAAGCATTATTAAAGAAAGCCATTGAAAGAAAGAAAATCAATTTTTTTATACAAAAAATGGTTTTTGTTCCTAGCTTTGATACCACTTATAGGATCATTTTCACCCTAGAGGAGAATGAATAGGGTGTTCTAATAAAAATTAATACGGAAATAAAAATAGAAAGTACGGTAGTAGAGATCACACATAGATTTACCCAGCTTGGCAAAAACTTACCTACGTGCCGCCCTTAAGGTTTCTACTACAAATTAAGTATTCAGTCACTTACAAAAACATGTAGACCCGTGGTACCCGCTAGGTCGACTGACCTAATTCTAAGCTCAAAACCCTGCCACAACTCAGCCACTGTGTTGCGAATTCTCAAACTATGCCCCGTAGTTTGTACCTAGTTACATAACTAGAGATTTACATAGTTTAAAATAGAAAGTTACAAAATAAAATTAAAACTTAAACAGAACCCTATTTTTATAAACTAAGCCCAAATTAACATAAACTAAACAGGCCCACTTTAAAATATAACTCGAGAAAAAAGATGTCTTCCTTTTCTGTTGTATACTCTCTTCGGTCGATTCCTTTTGCTCTTCAAAAATTAGGATTTTAGTGAATATGAAGTCGCCGCTACAAATCGTTTGATTAAAGTGATGATTTTCTTACATTTTCGTTGTCAATCAACTTCCTGGCTTTGAGTGCTGACGGTCGCTTCGAATGTCGAGCTCGAATGCTGGTTTGAATTGATACATGATTTTCCCTTTTTCAATTTTGATTATGCTCAACTTTGATGCTTGCTAATGATGAATTAGGTTCGATTTATAGGGAACGAAAACCTATAATTACGTTTGTATATTTTAGCTTGAATTTTTTGTGATTTTATCACTTGCGCTGATTTTTGATCGAACGAACTTGTAATTTATGACTTGTTCACTCTGACTTGACCTTTCTTTGATTATATTTCTGATATATTTGAATATGCTCCGTTCTATACTTTGATGATCTGTGTATCGTTCGCTAACTTGTTGGGATGTGAATTAGAGATAATCTTGGCCTCTTGATTTAATTCACTTGATTTTGTTGAGCACTTCAACAGTGTTTTGTTTGTCCATTTTTTTAAAACCATTTCCTTGACCCACCACGGCTTCATCCAAACTGCTGATCATAAACTAAATGCTTGAACATATGCAAGCCTTGTACTAGTTTGAATATTGTGATTTTTCTTCGAGTAAAATTTTGGTCTCCATGTATATACATACATATATATATATATATATATATCTGTGTGTGTGTGTGTGTATGTGTGTTTCATTCTAGTGTTGTTTGTGAGCTGCCTGAATGCTTGCATATTTAACGCCTGTATGTATAACCATATTCATATGTATTTCTTTGTTGTTGCTTTGCTCAAATTCAATTGCCCTTGTGCATGTGCTAGTTGTTGTCATGTTTCAATTGAAGTCATGGCTGGTTGAATCTTCATGTGTACATTTATGATGCTCTTTGGTATTGTAGTCTTGTTCCATGTTTTCAGGTTGGTTCCTAAGTATGTCTGGAGTTCTCATTTCACCGATCTGGTGGATTGTGGTCTGGTTCTAGTTGCTTTTGAATCTGGTTCCATTGTGCTTTGCACTTGAAGTTTGGTCTCAGGTCTTTGCTTTGCATTTGTGTCTAGTTTCATATTGTTTTATACATTTGTTGAATCTTCATGGGTATGATCATGTAGTCTGGTGTGTGTTCTGGTCTCATTGAAGTACTTGATTGCATTGTATTGTTGTGTTATTATTACCTGACCATGTCTTGTGCACTTTCATTCCTGAACTGATATGTATGTGTGTGTGTGTGTGTGTGAATACATGCATACATATGTATATGTGAGTTTACTGATCTGGTTACAGCCCTTATGTTCGTTGGTCTTGTATGGTTACATGTTTTCATATGTTTTCCTTGTGCCTTTGTGCCATTTGAGGTCTAGTTCACATTGTACATTTGGTGGTCTGGTTCCTTGTGTTTATGTCTTCTTATACATTGACCATTGCTTGTGTGGTTCCTGCTTTTTGATTTCATGCGCATGTCTTGTCTGTTCTTGTTGCCTTGTTTGAGTCATGTTTCGTATGGATCTTCATGTGTGGTTTGGTGGTCTTGTTTTGTTCCTCTTTAAATTTAATTTCTTGTAGTCTGGTTTAGCTGCTTATTTGTACGTGTCTACACATCCATGCTAGTTTGGATCATCTTGAAGTCTGGTCTTGTTACCCTTTTGGAGTTTGGTCTTTGTTTGTACATGTCTGTTGCACTTGTCCATAGTTTCATATGAATGAAGTCTTCGTGTGTGTACATGTTGTTTTGATTTGTTTTTAAAGTCTAGTTCAATTTGTACTCTTGTGCACACTTGTGTTTGTCTTGAATGCTCTAACCAGTCTATTTTGTATTCATGTCCGGTTTCATGTAGCTTTGAGTCTGCACTATTGCATATGTATGCTCCAATGTTTATATGCACTATATGTTGAAACTGAGTATGTTTAAAGCTTTTTTATCCCATTTGCATTCATGTATATTTACATGTTGAGTAGAATCTAGTTTTTGCTTGGGTGTGACCTTGTGCTTACCTGTCCCTGCAATTTTAAAAAGTAAGTGTATATCGGTGTGCGTGACCTTGTGGCATGTATAGTGATACAATGTGCATGTCACAAGTTGTTCGTGTAAGATGAATTAACAAAAAAAATGACGAACAACCCAAATAACCGAGGCAAACAATATTTGCAAACACACAATTCATTGTGCACTGCAAAATATTTCTTTTTCAACTTTACCGCGTCAGTGTTTATTTTGCGCATAGTTCAGATGTTGGATACAGGCTGGAACAAAGTTGAAGATCAAATACGATTGTCGAGTGAATTATGTAGTGAGGTGAAATATGTATGAAAAATTGTATATTGAAAATGGTGTTGTAATTGAAACTTGTATAGTGAGAGCTTAAATTTGTATTATTCGAATTTGTTAGAAAATAAATATTTTTTTTGAATAAAATATTTGTTTGAATATGAACCTGAGTTATTTATTTTATCCAACAAATATTTATTTAATTATGTGGAAAAATGGAATAGTACAATAACAAATACGTTTAAACGAATGTATATATATATACACATATGTTTATTATCGTCAAACAAAAATCACAGGCTATTGTATTCTACAATTATCATATCAGCAATATATTCTTGATTGACTTTATTATCCAGAAAGCAACCGTCAAGAACGGCGCTGAGTGTTTGACTCTGCAAATTTTCTTGGTTTGTTCGATGGTGTCTAGGCTCTATTTTTCTCTAGAAGAACCACTGGATCTTCCATGACGCCTAGCTGGTTCTGTGGTGTTCATTTGATCCCCAGCAGTCCATCCAACCTTGTTTTGAGTATCATGCAAATCATCTCCATCATTTGATCCCCAGCAGTCCATCCAACCTTGTTTTGAGTATCATGCAAATCATCTCCACCGTTAAACAAATCAAAGGCTTCAGGCAAGTGTGCTCTAGATCCAACATTATTATGCTAGGTACCTACCTAATTTTGGTCAGTATTGACCACATTGGCCATGTCCAACTTCTGGCACCCCCTCATGTGCTCTTTTTTTAAGTCCCAATAGTTTTTTCTTTCATCTTTTGATTTCCATCTCTCATGTTCATACCAAATGAAGGTGAGCTATCCTCTTCAAAATTTAAAGGTGATGAATTCATACGACTCTTTCTATACCCTTGTATCTGCAAGGCTGGAAAAGAAAAACTTCCTTCCATCTTAACAGATAAGGCTTTTTGACCGGCTAACTTCCTCTAGTTCATCTCAGTTAATATCTTATCAATTTTAAATTTTGACATCATCTACTATAGGGCAGATGGTACTAGTAGAGCATTTAATGACTAATTAGTTTCATCATTATTGTGACATCACCATTGCTATACCAGTTTAGAAAAGAACACTTCATGTAATGTTGTTTGCTAGATAGCTAGTTAAGGGAGAGTAAATGTGAATATATCTTTAAATTAACACTAACATGTCATTTATACCTTTTCTTAATATCTGAACTGAAATTTGACATGTACAATATTAATACAAAGTAATAAACACACCGTAAAAATATTCAGAACAATATATAATACGGAAATAAATATTAGCGTTACACAGATCATAGCGGAATAATATACATCATATACAATACATATTATGAATCTACAAAATATAACACTAGACTCACATAATGTACATCCCAAAATAAGTCACTATCTCAAATCATACACCTCATAATACTACATATACATATCCTACAAAGGATAAAATTGAAATATCAAATGATCTATCTTCTACTAGTACACCTACCCAAAAGCCTGAGAACCTTAAAACTTAAAAAGTTTCAGCCTGACCTGAGTATTAAAAATAAACAGGTCAGACTATATCTAAATATCCAAAGAGGTTTAGAACAAGATATATTACAAGAATAAATGACATATAGATAAATCCAGATGTCCAAGCTATAACAAGTCATGGAATCAATTTACTCAGAATTTATCTCAAGGCACAAGGATATATATATATATATATGTATATATATATATATATGTATATGTATGTATTTAGCTCACAAATTTTGATTAGCCACTAAACACCGAACTATATAATAAACCACAATATTCCTAGCATAGAGAAACCAATTCCATACTGTGAGAAACAAATAAGTGTGGTAGCACTTGTACCGATCTGATACCAAAGATCAGGAACACAGAGTTTCGACATGATCACAAGGATCGAAGAACACAGAATCTCGACAAGATCCCAAGGATCGGGAAAAACAAACAAAATCTCATATCTCGATTGATCAACAAGATCCTGGAAAACCAAGTCTCCGTCGATCACAACGAACATGGAAAAAATCCATAAGTATACTTCTTAAGGATCTATCGGCCTCGCCTAACACCAAAAGAGATTAACTCTAAAGTGCCAAACACTATCACTTTTAGTCATAAAGAACTTAACCAAAATTCCCCATATCGTCTAGTGAAATCCAAGTATTTATTATAAGCTAGTAAAACTCACTAATTACCGATACCACTGGAAAACCTGAACTACATTTTCTTAAGGATTTATTAGCCCCATGCTAAACACCAAAAGAGAATATAACACAAAAGTGTTAAATACTCTTCTATAAGCAATCACAAGAAACCCAACTATCCCATACTACCCAATGAAATTCAAGTATTCACTAACGGGTTAGTAAATTCCACTCAAACATTCTTTTCACTGAGTTGTACCATACTCGACAAAGCATTATTTGAAAGCATTTAAACCAATCAACAACTTTAAGTTGGTTATTAGTATTTCCTAAATTATAGAATTAAAATTCTGAAAACATTTTATTTTTAAAATCCAAAGGTCACATGAGAATATCCAAAATCGAATAAAGTCCAAAATCTATTTTAAGGTTTTTAAATAATAAGTAACCAAATCAACATTTTTGTGTGTATATATGTGTATAAATTTCTTATAACTTCAATTACAACTTTTAAATAGTCCATTTCCTTTATAAAATTTTCCATTCAAAACTATGTTCTTATAAAACTTCTATGCAATTACCTTGAAATTTAAAATATCAATATATATATCTATATATATTCCCAAAATATCCTTATCCAAATTATACACATTTTCATACGTATATATGTATATATGTGTGTGTGTATAACAGAAAAATGATTTAAAATAAATTTCCTTTATAAATAGCTTTACTAATCAACAGAAATAAATTGTATATTTAGCACTTAAAACATAGAATAAGAACTTGGTACAAACAAGATCATCAAACTGATTCAACAACTCGAAAACATCATTTAGACTAACATGAGATAGAGCACAAAATTTAGCACAACAATCAAATAAACAATTGGGCAACCGAACAGTCGAGTAGGCAATCAGAGGCTTCACTAGAGCTGGATAACTCAGGAATATACGCCACCAGTGCATTGATGGTGCCCACCGGTCATGACGAAACCTGGAGCAACTTCAAATCCAGGTTGCCCTCCAGCAGACCATCGATCGGTGATTTTCAAGCATTATTTGCTCTTACTTCTCAAGCACTGATTTATACTACATGCAAACACAGAAATAAATATATATTGATAAATTAAATGATCATATGATAAGGGTTTTATAACTTAATTTATAGTAAATAACTAACCAATGATTTCATCTAGATTAACAAATAAACTAAAATCCTAGATCATTAGACATAGATATGTGAGTTGAACAACCCACCGTTCACTATGCAAACTATCTTCTCAAATATGCTAAGCTAACCATCTTCTTCTCCAAAACGCCTAATTTCCTCTTCTAACGAATAATTTCAAAAATTAAGAAATGGTCAAAATCTTAAATTAATGAGATAGGAAGATAGAGCTAGAGGCAAGGATCAATTACCTGGCTTCCATTTGATTATTGAATTTTCCTTGATTTCTTATGATTTTCAAAGGATAAACTAGGGCTAGCTTTGCTATTGACATTGGTTTATGAGAAATAAAACGTACATGATTTTCTAAAAGGAGAATTATGAGACTAATAAGGATTACTAATCTATTCATCCCATGGACTATTTGGCTCAAAAGAAAGGTTAAAAACCAAAAAGGAAAAATAGAATTGTAACAGTTAATTTCCAACTAAGCCCAATAAGAATAATTAATTAAATTTTTTATTTAATTATCTCATAACATTAGTCAATTCAGTTTATTAAAGCTAATTTATTTTATTTAGCCTTTACAATCATTTAATAATATTTCAATATAAATTGAAATTTCCTTCAAAGAAATGATAACTTATTTCTTTCCATGATTTAAATCAATTATTCACAACAAAACTTTAATTAGTCAAATAAATTTCCAAATCCCAGATTAAAATTACTTAACTATAATCAATCATAAGTAATTATATAATTAACAACAGGATTGTTACAGGCTACCACCCATAAGAAAATTGCGTCCTCAAATTTTTTTAAGCCAAATGAATCAATAACATAAAATTCCCTTTTTAGTTATGATTTTACAAATTCCAAATTCTCAAAAATAGTTGGCTATTTCATTTTTCATTTCCAAAGCCCAATTATAAACCAAATTTAAATATTAATTTCATTACACTAGATTAAAAAATAAGATAAATCATTTTTATCTACTTTTATTATCCCTTGCTATTACTTTTAACAAAGTATAAAATGATTTTATCCTTATAAATTAAAACTCCACATTAATTAGAACTCCACATTAATTAATCCAAGAATTCAATCTTTGACTCAATTCCTCACTTTACAAATTAAAATATCTCATTCTTATAAATAACATTAAGCCATTAAAATTTTGTGATCCACTTTGTTGCCATAAAGTTGATCGTCTAAGTTTTCAGCATTGCCTTACCAAGTTTCTCCACTTCACACAACTATCTCGTTCGATGTTCAAGAACTCCTATCGACCACATGACATCCCATATATCGATCGGAATCCTTAAACATCTTCTGGACAAGTCGCCACAATAAATAATTCCAAATTTTTCTTAGTCACATTTATTTATTTTTAAGAACATCCATGCATCCATAATATATGTAAATAAATACAACCAAAGAACAATTTCCTCACAGACAATCAAAAAAGACGAAACTACTCTTTATTCAAATCCTATAGAATTAAATCTTGCTCCTTCATTACTGGCTCTATTAACCATTTAATTTCTTCCAACTAACCTTTTATCCTACCACAACATAGAAAACTCATAAATATATTTAGTTAAATCTAAACCAACGTAGATGCAAATTTATTCTATAAAGAAACGCTTTTCTTCAACAAGGAAAATATGCCTTATATGGATCCACTAGAACTCTCAACCAAATGAATTCCTTTACTCTTCTTTTCCAACATAGGACAAGTGGAAATTTGGTGACCTTTTTTTTGCAATACTTGCAGAATATCATGAAGGAAAAATTGTGAGGCCTAGAACACTTCTTAGCTAAATGACTATCTTCTCCACAATTATAGCACACTGTATGCCTCCTAGGCAGTACTTCAAAACGAGATTCCTCTTGTCTTTCCTCCTTATTTTTAGGCTCAAAATCATTCGGCTCAAAGTACTATTACCTTTTTAGCTTCGAATCCTCTATAGCTTTATTCACAAATTCTCTCTCAAAGTGGAGCTTATATTGCTCCCAAGTAAGCCTTGCCTCGGGTACCTCAGAACATAAACCGATCATATCACTATAAAGCTTTCTCTTGAAGTTGACTAGATGCAACTATATCGTATGAAGGTCTAATAAGCCCATCCAAGCAAAGATACGCTCATATGTTCTAAGCCGAAGTCTTACCTTATACACACACACACACACACACACACACACACACACACACACACTCTCAGAACCTTTAATTGGTCTTCCTCCTAAATCACTATAGTCACAACACAAATGAGCGAATGTCGTTTTAGGAATTTTAGAATTGAGGTAAACTATAGTAAAAGCTCGATGTTCTCACTAATCTTTAAGTTGCAAACTAGTCAAAAATACTCCTTCATCAACATGACTATTAGACGATCTAAGTGGAAATCTAAGAGATCCTTCACCATCCATAACTTAACTCTACATAATCCAAACTCTAAATTAGAAACCAATTCCAAATATTATATAATAATATTTATATATTTAAAGAAAATCTCATATATGATCCAATTCATTACCCCAGTAATCAACTTATATTCCTATTTCCAATAGTTAATAAAAATTACTAACTACAACACATATAAGGGACGAGACTTCTAAGTCATTTAGGTCAAGATCTGAGCTCTGAATCAATTTACATTCCATAATGTTATGAACACTGCTATGATACCAAGCTTTGACGACACCAACGTTATTCCTAGTTTAGTAAAGAACATTTCAAGTAATGTCATCTGCTAATCTGGAGAATACGACCGCTTAAGGGTGACCGAATGTGAATATATTTTTATCCTAACACTAACACGTCGTTTGTACATTTTCTTAATATCTAAACTGAAATGTAATGTGTATAATTAATACAAAATAATAAAAATATCGATAAAAATATTCAAAACAGTATCTAATACGGAAATAAATATCAAAGTTACACAGATCACAGCGGAGTAATATACATCATATACAAGACTGCATAATTTCCTACGAATTGAGATGACATCTGTTACGGTCGTTAATTTATTTTATTCAAAAAATCTCTGCTCTAGAACCGTACATGATATTTTCATCTCATACGGCTCGTATTAAATTAGATTGGATACAATGGTGGGAAATAAATTCAGGGCATACTGTGAGCCTACAAAATACAACAATAGACTCACATAATATACATCCCAAAATAAGTCACCATCTCAAATCATACATCCCATAATACTACATATTATCCAATAGAAGTTGAAACTGAAATATCAAAATAATGTATCTTCTGCTAGTACCCAAAAGCCTGAGCGCCCTGAAACCTAAAAAGTCTCGGCCTGATCCAAGTATAAAAAATAGGCTGGTTAGACTATTTCTAAGTATCCAAAAAGAGTGAGAACAAGATATAACACAAGAATAAATGACATATATGTAAATGCAGATGTCCAAGATATAAAAAATCATGGAATTAATTTACATAGAATTTATCTCAAGACATAAGGATATATATTTAGGTCACAAACACAGCTTTGTCACTAAACAAGGAATTACATAATAAAGCACAATATTCCTAACACGGGGAAATCAATTCCATACCGTGGCAAACAAACAATTATGGCATCACTCGTGTCGATCAGATACCCCAAATCGAGAACACAGAATCTCAACATGATTATAAGGATCGGGGAACACAGAATGTCGACACGATCATAAGGATTAGGGAAAATAAACAAAATCTTATATCTTAACTGATCAAGGATCGTGTAAAACCAAGTCTCGGTCGATCATAAGGATCGGAGAAAAATCCATAAGTATACTTCTTATGGATCTATCAGCCTCGTCGAACACCAAAAGTGAGCAACATTAAATTGCCAAATACTATCACTTTTAGTAATCACAAGAACTTAGTCAAAATGTCCCATACCGTTCGGTGAAACCAAAGTATCTACTATAAGCTAGTAAATCTCACTCATTATGGATACCATTGGAAAACCTGAACTATATTCTCTTAAGGATCTATTAGACCCATGCTGAACACCAAAAGAGAATACAATCCTAAAGTGTTAAATACTTTCCTATAAGCAATCATAAGAACTTAACCCAAGTATCACATACCACCCAGTGAAATTTAAGTATTCTCTAATGGGTTAGTAAATTCCACTCAAAAATTCTATTTAATGAGTTGTACTATACTTGACGAAGCGTTATTTGAAAGCATTTAAACTAATCAATAACACTAAATCGATTTATAGTATTTCCAAAATTATAGAATTAAGATTCTCGAAATATTTTATTTTTAAAGTCCAAAGGTCACACGAGAATGTCCAAAATTACATAAAGTCCAAAATCTATTTTAAGGTTTATTAAATAATAGGTAATCATGTTATTAGAAAATTATAAAAGAGTTTTGAAATCAAAATTTATCTATATATATATATATATATATATATATATATATATATATGTATAATTTTTATATAACTTCACTTACAACTTTTAAATGATCTATTTCCTTATAAACTTTTTCATTCAGAACAATATTCTAATAAAACTTCTATGCAATCACCTTAAAATTTAATATATATATATATATATATATATATATCCAAAATATCTTTATTCAAATTATACACATTTCCATATGTGTGTACGTGTGTGTGTGTGTGTGCGAGCGTAATATAAAAATGATTTATTTAAAAAAAATCCTTTATAAATAAGTTTACTAATTGATAGAAATAAATTGTATACTTAGCACTTAAAATATAGAATAAGAACTCGGTATAAACAAGATTATTAAAGTAATTTAGCGACTTGGAAATATCATTAAGATTAACTTCAACAATCAAATAAACAATTGGGCAATCAAATGGTAGAGCGGGAAATCGGTGGCTTCACCTAAAGCTAGAGTAGCTCCAAGAATACAAGCTGTTAGTGCACCGGGTAGGCTCATGGTGAAACCTAGAGCTATTTTAGCTCCAAATTGCCCTCCGGCAGTCCGTCGATCCATAACTTTCAAGCATTATTTGCTCTTACTTCTCAAGCACTGATTTATGCTACATGCAAACACTGAAACAAGTATATATTGATAGATTAAATGACAATACGTTACGGATTTTATAACTCAATTTACAGTAAAACAACCAGCCAATGATTTCATCCAAGATCAACAAATAAATATAAATCAAGATCATTAGACATAGATGTGTGAGTTGAACAACTCACCTTTCACTAGAGATTGTGAACTATATTCTCAAATATTCTAAGCTAATCATCTCCTTCTCCAAAAGACAAAATTTGCTCTTCTAGCCAATAATTTCAGAAATTAAGACATCATCGAAATCCTAAATTTATGAGATAGAAAGATAGAGCTAGAGGCAATGATCAATTACCTAGCTTCCATTTAATTTATTGAATTTTCCTTGATTTCTTATTATTTTCAAAGGATAAACTAGGGCTTTCTTTGCTACTGGCTTTGGTTTATGAGAAATAAAACATACAAGATTTTCTAAAAAGGGAATTACGAGACTAATAAAGATTAGTAACCTCTTTTCTCCTAAGGACTATTTGGCTCAAAAGAAAGGTTAACGCCCAAAACGGAAAAATAGAATTGCAACAATTAATTTCCTCCTAAGCCCAATAAGAATAATTAAATTAAACATTTTGTTTATTTATCACATAACATTAGCCAATTCAATTTTTTAAAGCTAATTTATTTTATTTTGCCTTTACAACCATTTAATAATATTTCAAAATAAATTGAAATCTCCTTTAAAGGAATGATAACTCGTTTCCTTGCATAATTTAAATCAATTATTCACAACAAAACTTTAATTACTCGATTAAATTTTAAAATCCTAGACTAAATTAATTAACCATGATTAATCGTAAGTAATTATATAATTAACAACTGGGTTGTTACAATTATGGTGGGAAGCTTCATCTTCTCCATCCGTGGTTCTAGACCTCATAGAAGGTTTATTATGGGCCATTTCTTTATATCTACAACAATTATCCTTCGTATATAACTTCTAAACGCTTGCAATCTGCAATACTAATCTAGATCTATTCCTAAGAAGCTCTCCTTCTCGGTGAAAGCACCAAATATAATGAATCAAAAATGGCACAACATCCCCAATCGAATGAACATGAAATAGATCCAAATAATATGAACGAAAGCAGTAAGAACATGGAGATTTTTATATTTGTTTGACAAATTCTATGGCATAATCCACTTTCGTATTATTAGATTTGGATTCATCACAAGTACAAGAGCTTTACAACTGATGACAGACCTAAACACCAACTAAACAGCCCTTAGTGACGCAGAGGTATTAAAGAATATGAGATGAAGAATATGGAGGTCAAAAATTCAAATGTCCTCTCAAAGTTGCTCCAGTGTCTCTATATATAATTGGGATCGCCCAACATAGTCTTTAGATCACGAAAGAAGGGTAAAACTTCAAATTTGAGAAAGTAGAGAGGAAGGACGAGTCTTTAGAGAAGAAAAATCATGTTGGTACTAATAATAATTTTGATCGGTATCGACTGTAATGGTCATCTATGGTCTTCGATTGCCTCATAGTCTTCCAAATCCTAAATCTTCAAAGTCCATAGGTGGTCTCCATGCTGAACAATCAATCCAGTACCAAACATGACGGAAAACCTATTTTGGCTTCAAATTTCTTAAGTTACCCCTTCTTGTTATACCAAGCATTCCTTCAAGATCTTAATCTGTTCTGACTTCGTCTTAAAATTCAAATCCACTTAGATGCTGCTTGGTTCACTTATTGGATAATAGTAGTACCTATCTATTTATAATTCAAGAATTGAAAGTGGCACACAAGGAGTTTTCACTTCTAAGCGGCACACAAGGAGTTTTCACTTCTACTTCCATCATGATAGCTAAGTTGATTCATTTGAAGTCTAACAACCAAACTCAGTTTCATCTAAACACAGATAATAACACTAAGCTTCTAATAGATCAATGCAGATTCTTCAGTGCTACCCGGATTTTCTCCTATCTACCAACATTTTTGCTTCCACCTTGTTAACTCCACTTCTTTAAATTTAAGAACCCCAAAGGCCAAATTTGGTTATAAAACCGGTGCTATCACTTTTCAATATCCTTCAACAAATCTAGGCATTAAATCATCATTATATCTTTTAGTGTCCCAGTTCCATCCTTCAAATATTATCCTAAGCATCTCCTCAAGTTGTGTAATAGCAAAACATGCTTAACTATGGAAACAACCAGCCAAGAACCGATGTCGGTTAGTTTATTGTGCAAATCCTCACTTCTTATATCAACTTCAAACCCGTCTGAATTAATCTTTCTTAGTGGTTCTTAATTTCTAATTATTCAAGAATTGGGTTTAAAAGATGAAAAAAGGAAAATGCGATCTTTCAATGACCATTTTATTCCAAACCGAGATGATTGAGTTTGAATATTTGTGAAATCAGAAAATTATGTTGATATGATCAAAACTGTTTATTTACATTCAACTATATGCTGCTATTTATAAGGACCGCCGCGATAAAGTATTGCAGGTTATTGGGCTTATTCAAATACAATCTGTATTCAGATGTTAAGATAAAATCCCTATTGTCTTTACTTTGTCGTTCATTCTTTCGGCTATGTTTGTTTCTTCATTTTCTTCTAATATCTCCCCACAATTTGAGCTAGGATTTTTGTCTCTCCTCAAGTGATCTTCAATTCTTTTTAAATCTTTCAGATCATCAAAGAGAGGTTTAAGCTTTGAATCTACTGAGCTTTATTTGAGCTATGTTGAGTTAATTTGAGCTATGGTTTAATGAACTATCCGATGTGAAGCTTAGATCTTCATTTCTTGCAGCGATTGCTCAAATCTTCAAGTAATAGCATAATACAGAGCTTCTATGGTCAGATCTGACCCTAGATTTGAAATTGATTTCAAATCTAGGGTTTAGGCAATTTGACTGCTAAAGTCTTCAACATTCAATTCTTGCTTCAGACGTAAGAATTTTTTGCAGATAAGGCTTTGGTGAGTATATCTGCCCTTTGGTAAGTGCTTGGTAAGTGATTTATTTTGATGATTCCCTGTAGTACCCGCTCTCTGACGAAATACAAGTCTAATTCTATATGTTTAGTTCTTGAATGTTGAACTGGATTTGTTGTTAGGGACACAGTGCTTAAATTATCACACCATAATGTAGTTTTGTTGCTGATGTTGATCTTTAGCTCACATAATAATGATTTGATCCACATTATCTCTGTTGTTGCATTTGCAACACTCCTGTACTCTGCTTTTGTACTAGATCTTGAGATGGTGGTTTGCTTTTTAGAACACCATGACACTGAACTTTTGCCTATGTAAATGCAGTAACCAGATGTTGATCTACGATCATCTAGGTCAGTTGCCCAATCAGCATCAGCAAAACCATATAAGTTTAGATTAGTACATTTTCTTGAAGTTAAACATTGAGTTACTATACCTTTAAATATCTTAGAATCCTTTTTACTGCTCTGTAGTGCTCATCTAGAGGATTTTGCATAAATTGACTAACTTTATTCACACTGTAGGAAATTTATGGCCTTGTAATTGTTAAATATTATAATGCTCCAACTATACTTCTGTATTGTTTAGCATCAATGATTGGTTCTCCTCTATTCTTTGATAAATCTAGATTGGTTGTCATTGGGATAGGTAGACTGCTTACCTGATCCATTTTGGTTTTGATTAGAATTTCAGATATGTATTTCTTCTGACTTAATTGAATAACCGAGTCTGATAGTCATTTGAATTCAATTCCTAGAAAGTAATGTAAGTCTCCAAGATCTTTGATAGAAAACTCTTTGTTTAATTATTGAATGAGATTTCTAATTTCACTGTCATTGTTCCTTGTGATAATAAAACCATCTACTTATATTAGTACATATATGACAGTATTTTTAGCAAATCTAGAAAATAAAGAGTTATCTGATTTTGTATGATTGAAGCCAAGTTTGACCAATATTGTTTTTAATTTCTCAAACCACACCTATGGTGCTTGTTTAAGTCCATAAATTGCTTTGTTAAGCTTGCAGACTAGTTTACTTCCAGCTTATTTATAACCATCAGGTTGCTCCATATATACTTCCTCCTAAAGAATTCCATTTAGAAATGCATTGTTGACATCCAGTTGCTTTATTTTCTAATTTTTAAGTAAAACAATTATGAGAATAATCTAAATTGATGTTGGCTTAACAACTGGTGAGAAAGTTTCATTGAAGTCAAATCCTTATTATTGAGATTAACCTTTTGCTACCAGTCTGGCTTTGTACTTAGATATTGATCCATCTGCATTTTCTTTCAACCTATAGGTCCACTTACACCCAATGATATTTTTATGACTTGGTATGGTAACTAGGCTCAATGTATTGTTTTTTATGAGTGATGTATACTTCATCCATAGTAGCTTTCCATTTTTCATTCTATATAGCTTGCTAATAGGTATATGGATCTTCAGTATCAAGATTTGCGGTGTATATTTTTGGTTTGAAAATTCTACTCTTTGCCCTAGTAATCATATGGTGAATAGTTGTTGCAGGTGCAAGGGATTGATGATTTGATCTATCCTCGGATTCATACCATGAACTTGATATTTGTGCTTGATCGCTCCTTTTTGATCAACTGACTAATAACTAATATCCTAATGGGTTGCATAATGAGCGCTCATGGGTGATTTTTCTTACTCATGATCTAACCCAGCATTGGTTACTGTGTGTTGTGGTCCAGAATCACTAGGTTGATGCTCAACATACATTTCTTGATTGTGTGGTAAGGGAGGTACTGAGAACTCTGAATTGTAAATCTTCTGAGTTGTTTTAATTTGCTTTTCATCAAATGGAAACACATCTTCATTGAAGACAACATGTCTTGAAATGAAGATTCTTCCTTTGCTGTCCAGACACTTATATCCTTTCAATAGCGTTAGCATATCATAGAAATGTACAGGGCGAAGATCTAAAACTCAACTTGTCGCTATTGTATCGTCTTAATCATGGAAAACACAAGCATCCAAATACTTTAAGACTTTTGTAATCAGGTTGAACATTAAACAACATCTCAGTTGGACTTTTTCCCTATAGTGCCTTATTTGGCAATTTGTTAATCAAGTATACTACTGTTCCAAAGGCATCTGGCCAAAATTTCAACGGTGGGGATGCTTGAGGTAGCATGGTGAGTCATGTTTCAACTATATGTGTGTGCTTTCTTTATATTAAACCATTCTACTCTGATGTGTAAGGACAAGTAGTTCTTTGTATTATCCCTCTCTTTTCAAAATACTCCTTAAGTGATTTGAATTTTTCACCACCAACAGTTTGTATGACTTTGACCTCATTACCAGTTTGCTTTTCAGCATGTGCTATAAATTGTAAAATTGCAAAATATGCTTTGCTTTTAAGGAATATATCCAAACATATCTTGATTATGCATCTATAAAATATATATAATATAATATTTAAACCATAGTCTGTATCAATAGGAGCTGGTCCCCATAAATCTGTAGCAACAAGCTCTTGTTTTTTATTATATTTGGTTTTAGAATCTTGAAATGACAGTTTATGATTTTTTTTCCCTAATTGACAGTATGTACAAACATAATGAATTGGTGCACTATCAAAAGAAATTTTATTATTATTCAACACTTTCTTTACAACATCTACACTTGGATGACCTAGCTTACAATGTTATATGTTAAAAGTACTCATACTCCTTTTATTTTAAGATGATTGACAAAGATTGGATTATAGATTTTTGTTTACAGTACTTCTTGAAGCAGTTGGAGTAAATTTGTAAAGGCCCTTCACTGTTCTACCCTTCAGGAGAATTTTATTTGTTAGTATATCTATTACTAAAT
Source organism: Allium cepa (assembly GCA_030765085.1). NCBI lineage: Eukaryota > Viridiplantae > Streptophyta > Magnoliopsida > Asparagales > Amaryllidaceae > Allium > Allium cepa. The sequence goes on from CM060940.1 coordinate 862,317,657, forward strand.
AGTATCTTGGATAAAATTCAAAACATACATTGTTATCATAGGAAAATTGAGATACACTAAGCAAATTCTTCTTAATTTGTAGAACTCTTAAAAGATTGTCAAGATAGAGTAATCTTTGACCTTTTATATAACCATTACCAGTATGAGCCATTTTAGTTGACTCACCATTACCCATGTGTGTACACTGTTTACCTTTGCACTCTTTGTTTCGCAAATTTAAATTGTTCAGATTATTGGTAAAATGATTTGTAGCTTCTAAATCTAGATACCATGTATCATCTTGGATATCTTCTATTTTGGTTGCATCATTAAAACCGCCTTTAGTGAAATCAGTTTGCTGACCGATTTCTTGCAGTACGTTGGCCAGATTTGCACTTAGATTTTGAATGCTTTGTCGCCTAAGTGTGTAGTTAACATCAAATCTGAAATAGCACTTGTTTCCTATGTGTCCAAATCTCTCACAAATATGACATATTGGTCTACCATTATTGTTGTTACTCCATCTACCACCTCTGCCTCTATATATATATGATTGATTGTCTCATTGATTGTTATTATTTGACTCATTTCTTGACTGAGTTCTTTCTTGATTTTTGCCTTTGTTTGTAATGTAATTGATTGATAGATCAGAAACAGTTGGTTTTCTTTGGTCCAACCTGCTTTCATGAGCAAGGAAATTGAAGTTTACATATGATAAGGATGGTGTAATATCCTTAGATGATATTACTACCACAATGGCTTCATATTCATCATCTAATTCACCTAAGATTGACAAAAAAAATTCAGTATCACTCACCGCATATCTTGTTGCTCCAAGTAAGTCACACAATGTTTTAACTTTTGATAGATACTCTCTCATAGGCATGCTATTCTTCTTTAAATTTTGCATTTGTCTTGTATAATGCATGACTCTTGCTACTGATTGAGAACTTAACACTTGCTCTATAGTAAACCAAATTGATGAGCATTCTTGCATTCTATTAGTAGTGGTAACAAACTTGCACTTATTGTAGACAGTATTCATGAACATAATAGATTTTCCTGCCTTTGATAAATCGTGTATTCTTTGATTAAAATCAAATTTACTTCGGTATTTGAAATATATTGCTCTGGCTCTTGTTTTGTTCCAAGAATATATACTTCCAAGCCATATCCTCTTACTGCTGTTTTAATTGAAACTTCCATAGTAGTTAGTTTGTTTCATCTAACTAAGTTTGTATTAACTGAGTTTATGGACGTACTATGATTTTTTATATGTTTTCTGCAGTACTTGATGGTGTGGGATCTGATATTGGGTTTGGTGATGTTGATCAATTGTTGTCTATGTCCCCTTTAGTTGGTTAAAATTCAAGAAAGAATGAGTAACAAACTATTCAAATGAAAGGGAGAACCAAGAACCTGATTTGTAGACAAAAGCTGAGAGAAAACTAATTATTCAGTTGAACTTGCCCAACCTCTTGAGTGGGATCAGAAAGCAGCTAGTGATGTTGATCGTACAAGGCTTGACGATGATCCTAGTTTCAGTTTCTTAAGTTTCTTTTAAACCGAAAGCAGCCGAAAATTTCTGACAACGCTTTTTGGCATGGCTTGATGATGATGTTTGTTTGCGCCAAAATTGGTCACAAACCCCAAATATCGTGAAAGCACCAAAGTATGAATATAAATCAGCAGTATTAATCACAGATCTAAGTGAACAGCAAACAACAATTCAGAAATAATGAACAGAGACACAAGATTTATAGTGGTTCGGCTATCTCCGGCCTACGTCCACTCCAAGGTTTTATCTTTTATTGATTATCCTTGCTGGTTACAGATGATTACAGTAGTAGCAATGGAGAATTTCGAGTACAATAGTTGTATTGAAGTGTAGAAATGAATCCGACAGAGTCTCAGGCGTTGAGTAGGCCAAGCTCCTCTTTCCTATAGGCTTCAAAGGGCTATTTATAGGCGTAGGAGGCTGATATCGCGCTCAAACTTTGGGAGACTTCTTTTGGCATGTGAATGGGCCCACGCGACCGACCCCACCAAGTTTCGACTCGATCTGTGATCGATACGAAACCATTTCGTATCCATCAAAAAATGATCCAATCGAGCTGAAACTTGGTAAGATTATCCTTTACCTTGTATGCAAGCCGCTGTGAAAATTTCGTTGCATTTGGATCAACTGTTTAGGAGATATGATCGACACGAATTGATGTTCTTCGAAAAGCTGTCTGTTTTGAATCCATGGCTTCGTATCCCTCCTGTTCGACTCGATCAAGGCACATGCGCATGCGATGACGTGTCGCGAAATCCCTGGGTTGATCCACTTTCCTCGCCGTTTTGAACGCTTCTTCCCTTGATTCACGCTCGCATCCATACTTCGCGTTCATTCATGCCGATAATTTTGCTTCGCATCTGTATCCAACTGTGCATCATACCGTTCTCCGTATCGATTTCAGGAGTGTGTTTCGTATCGATCTATCCGATCGATACGATGTAATGTTATGCGAGGTGATCGATACGAAAAACGCACGAAAGGTATGGATACGAAGCTAGATATGAACGAAGCCTTACCTGATGGATACGAGCGAGGCCTTACCTGATGGACACGAACTTCGATAGCCTCCCATGGATATGAAAGTGCCAAAGTCCTTCTACTATCGATACGAGAGTATCGATTCGAAACATACCACCTCTTTCCATCCTGACCGATACGAAACCATCGAGTCGAACCAAAACCTGATCGATGCAAAACCATTGAGTCAAGTCCATTCTGATCGATACGAACAGCATCAATTCAAAGTCCACCACTATGCTCTGTATTTGATCGATACGAATAGTATTGACTCGAAATGCCATTTGCTGATCGATGCGAAATGCATCGATACGAACCGTTCCTTGTGCATCTTTGCCCATCCATATCTTGTACATACGAACCCCGATCGACCTGAAATTTGAAACATAGCTTCTTCTTGCTTTGGTCATCATCTCCAGTCGATTCCGTCCTGATCAGAGGTTAGCCAAATTTTAACGACATCGATTGCAGCCTTATTTCTAATCGATCTCCAATCCTGATATCCATCATTCATTGCCAATTTGTTGATATTCCAGCTTTGACCAAAAGGTGGGATAACATTTGCCCCCCAAAACATGCTTGTGATAAGAAGGCATGTTTTGAATAGTTCTGAATCCAATATCCGAAGCCCATAGCCATATCGTTAGAGTATATCATCCTTGACTGCTCAGAGTCGATGCCCAATTCCAAATCCAATAACCAAAGCCTTAGACAATTCCATATCCATTCGAACCCGACAACCGAGTCCTAATCCATCCTTATCCAATAGCGAATAACCGAATCCAGGACCTCTCTGGGTCGATATCCAAATCCATAACCTCTCTGGGCTCTTGCCAAGTGCAATCCATACCTAACGACTGTGGTCCAGTGTCCCTGGATGTTAAGCTAACCTCTCTGGGTTATTGCCAAGCACAATCCACACTTGACGACCGTGGTCCAGTGTCCCTGGACATTGAGCTAACCTCTCCGGGTTCTTGCCAAGCGCAATCCACAATTGACGATCGTGGTCCAGTATCCCTGGTCGTTGTACAATGCCATGGCTTAAGTCCTAAGCCGAATCCTGGTCTCTCTAGACCCTTGCCGAGCATAGTCCATACTCAGCGACTTGAAACAATAATCGTTAATATGGGGCCTAAGTCCTGGGCCGAATCCTGGTCACTCCGGACCCTTGCTGAGCGTAGTCCATACTCAGCGACCTGAATAAGCCAATTCGCTACATGCGGATGAAGAGACTTACCCCTTGCCAGGTATAATCCATACCTGACGACTATTTACCAAAAACCAGACAAAAATACAATCAAAATCCAATCCGAAATCCAAATCAAACCAGAAAATCAGAAATCCAAACCAACATCCAAAACAGAAAACAATCATCTAAGCGAAAATACAAATCAGAAAGCAAACAAAACTAGGAGTTCAATCCAAACTCCAAAACCAAACCAAAAAAGTCAGTGTCCAATCCGAAAGCAAAAGACAAATTTCACAAACCATAGCATCACGGCTTATCATCATTCAGAGCATGCCTAGGGGCTATCTCCGTCCCCATACATGTGCAAATGACTTTACCATTTGCTAGTAGCTTGTTACTTATTTCATACTATCCCGGTCAAGTGATAACCAATCGACCATCATTCCTGGGCCTCATATCATCATGGGTTGTGGTAGGCCGTAGTTTCTCCTGCTCCACCGCTGCATTCCGTGTCCCAACATACTGCCTCAATTGTCCATTCCTCATATGCTCCTCAATTATGTCCTTTAAGTGCCTGCAGCTGTTGGTTTCATGTCCATCCAGATCATGGAAAAGACAGTGCCTTCCTGATGCCCTTTCCCGTTCGGAAGGCTCTCTCCTAGCTGGCCTTCGGTAGGGAAGGTGATTCCGGGTTTCTAAGTATATCCGCTCCAACGTCTCGTTCAATCCTGTGTATGTGGAAAACTTTGGATCCTTCCATCGCTTCCTAGCTTTTTCAGAATCATCATCCAACTTCCTTTTTCCTTTATCTTTATCCGAACCTCTACTGGATGGTCCTCCACCCTCAGTCGCATTTACTTCCTTCATCTTTAAGTCCGCAAATGCAACCTCTTGTCGGAGGAACCTTTCAGCTTCATGAAAGAATTTCTCGAGATCCAGTGGTGGGTCTCGTATCAAAGATACCTTGAAATCCGAATCCTCTCTGACTCCCGACACTGCTGCCATTAAAACCATTGATGGATCCGGCCGATCCATCGAAGCAACTGCCACATTGAATCGAGTTAGAAAAGCTCTAAGTGATTCATCCATCCTTTGCTTTATCGACGTTAGCGTCATCACGTTCTTAGGTCTCTTAATACGAACCCGAAACTGCCCCAAAAACCTATCCACCAATTCCCTCCAGGTCCTGATAGATCCTTCTTCCAGCTGCCTAAACCACATTGCAGCTAGGTCCGTCAAGTACAAAGGGAAACATCGAGCCATTACTTCCTTCGATGCCTCCAGCACTTCCATGTGTCTGGTGTATCTCATCAAGTGATCGGTTGGGTTAGCCTTGCCATCATATACTTCCACACTGGGTAGCTTGAACTTAGGTGGATTCTGAGCTATCCTGATTTCCCAAGCGAACGGACTTTTATTCACTCCTTCCAAACCTCTATTGGTCAAACCTCCACGCATAGTTTTCCTAATGATCTCCACTAACCCAGCATTGTCTGTCAAGGGTTGCCCCCATGCCCCCGAGGAAACTCCGGCACATATTCTTCATGCGGTTCATTAACATCAGCGTTAGTTCTAGCCTGTTGGATTCCATCCAGGGTCCTTCCAACGTCAGATCCTGCGGGCCTTCCTCCAAGCCTTTGTTGATTGCCATCCGGTTCTGTATTCTATCGTCCATTGGGTTCTGCGACCCTAGTCCCTTGTTCCACATCCCCAGTCACCGTAGTTGGTCTAAGGTTTTGTGTTCTTGCAGCTCTCATCTGTTCAAGGAAAGTCTGCATCATGTCCTATTGACTCTTCAACAATCTCTCTTGCAATGAATTGGCCATAGCCTCCATTTCATCCCTGGTTATGTAGATCGAAGCTTGTCCTTCTCCAGCTCTGGAGGATGCTTCTTGACTTCCTTCCTGTTGGCTTCTTTCGGCCCTCTGTCTTCTACTGGTTTGTCGAGTCATTGTCTTTCAAATCTAAACTCTTTACTCTTTTCAAATCTGAACTTCAATTCGATGTAGCGGGTGCTAGTCATTCTCAGTGAAAGCACCAAAGTGTTTGCGCCAAAATTGGTCACAAACCCCAAATATCGTAAAAGCACCAAAGTATGAATATAAATCAGCAGTATTAATCATAGATCTAAGTGCACAGCAAGCAAAAATTCAGAAATAATGAACAGAGACACAAGATTTATAGTGGTTCGGCTATCTCCGGCCTGCGTCCACTTCAAGGTTTTATCTTTTATTGATTACCCTTGCTGGTTACAGATGATTACAACAGTAGCAATGGAGAATTTCAAGTACAATAGTTGTATTGAAGTGTAGAAATGAATCCGGCAGAGTCTCGGGCGTTGAGTAGGCCAAGCTCCTCTTTCCTGTAGGCTTCAGAGGGCTATTTATAGGCGTAGGAGGCTGATATCGCGCTCAAACTTCGGGAGACTTCTTCTGGCACGCGAGTGGGCCCACGCGACCGACCCCACCAAGTTTCGACTCGATCTGTGATCGATACGAAACCATTTCGTATCCATCAAAAAATGATCCAATCGAGCTGAAACTTGGCAAGATTATCCTTTACCTTGTATGCAAGCCGCTGTGAAAATTTCATTGCATTTGGATCAACTGTTTAGGAGATATGATCGACACGAGTTGATGTTCTTTGAAAGGTTGTCCGGTTCGAATCCATGGCTTCGTATCCCTCCTGTTCGACTCGATCAAGGCACATGCGCATGCGATGACGTGTCGCGAAATCCCTGGGTTGATCCACTTTCCTCGCCGTTTTGAACGCTTCTTCCCTTGATTCGCACTCGCATCCATACTTCGCGTTCGTTCGTGCCGATAATTTTGCTTCGCATCTGTATCCAACTGCGCATCGTACCGTTCTTTATATCGATTTCAGAAGTGTGTTTCGTATCGATCTATCCGATCGATACGAAATAATGTTATGCGAGGCGATCGATACGAAAAATGAACGAAAGGTATGGATACGAAGCTAGATACGAACGAAGCCTTACCTGATGGATACGAGCGAGGCCTTACCTGATAGACACGAACTTCGATAGCCTCCCATGGATACGAAAGTGCCAAAGTCCTTCTACTATCGATACGAAAGTATCGATTCGAAACATACCACCTCTTTCCATCCTGACCGATACGAAACCATCGAGTCGAACCAAAACCTGATCGATGCGAAACTATTGAGTCAAGTCCATTCTGATCGATACGAACGATATTGATTCGATGTCCACCACTATGCTCTGTATCTGATCGAAACGAACAGTATCGACTCGAAATGCCATTTGCTGATCGATGCGAAATGTATCGATACGAACCGTTCCTTTTGCATCTTTGCCCAACCATACCTTGTACATACGAACCCCGATCGACCTGAAATTAGAAACATAGCTTCTTCTTTCTTTGGTCACCATCTCCAATCGATTCCGTCCTGATCGGAGCTTAGTCAAATTTTAACGACATCGATTGCAGGCTTATTTCCAATCGATCTCCAATCCTGATATCCATCGTTCCTTGCCAATTTGTTGATATTGCAGCTTTGACCAAAAGGTGGGATAACAATGTTGATGAATTAAAGAATTCAAAAAACTGAAACTTCAAAAGTTTCAGATAATGAGTGAATAACTCTGATGATCTGTAACCAATCAAGTGATGATATGATCTCTGATGGATCTTGACAATACACTGATATGTTCTTAAATAATTTTGAATGGCTCTGATACCATATTCAAAACCGAGATGATTGAGTTTGAATATTTGTGAAATAAAAAAATTATATTGGTATGATCAAAAATGTGTATTTACATTCAGCTATATATATGCTGCTATTTACAAAGATTGCTGAGATAAAGTATTGCGGATTATTGGGCTTATTCCAAATACAACCCATATTCAGATATTAAGATAAAAAACCCATTGCCATTTACTTTGCCGTACATTTCTTTCAGCTGTGTTTGTTTCTTCATTTTCTTCTAATACGCTTATACAACACTTAAAGCAAATTAAAGAATTCCTACGGTAAATGGTCTCATGCTCTTCCAATTCACATATGAAGCATTTACTGTCGAATTTGATATCGCTTGGGATCTCTTGACTGATATTCCTTCCTTTTTATTCTAGTTTGAGTAAGTGTGGATGATCGCATAAAATTCACCCATAAGTGCACTTATATAGTGGAATTGAAATAAAATGACATTGATTTAACTAAGCAAGTTATAAACCAAACAAAATGGAAGCTCATATCTATTTCTTACAGTACACTATATGCAAGAAAATTTAACTATTTGTCATCCTAAGTCATTAACTATGACGTGACAGCGCTTGCTATTAATCAGGTAGCACTACACAAAAAGCACAAACTGTTCAAAAAGGTAGGGGTGGGCATAAACCGCACCGCTATACGGAAACCGTACGCACCGGACCGCAAAAGCGGTGCGGAAACCCGCACCGAATCTTCTAACCAAAGCAGATACCCTAAACCGGACCGACCCGCATCGATACGGTTCGGTTGCGGTTTTGACGATTGAACCAACCATATTAAACCGGGCCGAACCAAAAATTTAAATTAGTAATTTTATGATAAAAATATAAGCAACTTTTATCTTATTTTAGATTCTAACAATGTACATTCTATTTTTAGCGTATGTTGTTGTTATATTAATAATAATCACTGATATAAAGGAAGAAGTTATAGTTTGGTATAATAATTTTCATCTCATTTTTTTGTGAATAAATGCTAATTATAATCTTATTATAGTCATTTTCCTTAATGATTATGCATTGATTAATGTTGATGTTTGGTTAATATACCCAAAAAAAATCTCACTTGTGGACAAGAGATTGGAGGACAAGAGATTATCCGTACATTTGTTTATCCCGTGCAAAAAGGCGGGTCGTTACAAAAAAGGATGTTAATTATCCGTACATTTGTGGACAAGAGATTGGAGGACGTTTAGCGATGACGAATTTTTATGTCCAACTTATTTGATTTACATCAGATGTAAAAAATACGTCAGGGATTTCCTCCCAACGTTTTGCCTCTTCTAAAGGAAGAGGATTTTCAAGACTTAATATTTTAAGTCGGACGTAAAAAATTAAGTGTCGATTGTGCCGGAAAAAAATTAAGTATCGAATGCACCCTATATAAATTTCCCTACCCAAATATTTTTAATATATTCTCATTTTTTTTCTCCCTTATATTAGTTCAACAATGTCCAGATATGATTTTATGTATAATATTTTTGACAATGATTCGAAAAACTCAAATAACTCAACTAATAGTGATGATCTATTTAACTCCGATGATGTAGATGACTATGGTAAGGGTCTCGCTTATGTTGCTGGAACGATTATAATTAAATTATACTCAACTAATGTCGATCCACATCATAATTCTTTTTACACGGGATGAATGTGGATAGATGATTTTCTTAACGGTCTCAAAAAAGAAGTTAAGATTTGTTCCCAATAAAAAGTCCTGCTTATAGAAGTCTTTATGCCGATCTAGTCAATAGGTAGAAATGATTGGAATGTTGTATTACATGATAAGTCATGGAGCATCACAAAGGTTGATAGGTGAAAACTTTAATCGATCCATTAGTACTGTTAGTTTACGTGTTTCTAAGTTTTGCACATTACCTTACTTTTGGCCAAAGTTAATATTAGATCGATAGATTATAATGAGATTTCTCATGAAAAATTAGATATGCCACGATATTATCCATTTTCCAAAATGATGTTGGAACTATAGACGGAACATGTGTTTCTAGGAGGGTTGGTAAAGAAGAATTACCGGTGTATATAGGTGGAAAAAAAATTTCTAACACAAAAAATTCTTTTTAGCAAAGCTAAGCCAACGTTTAGAGTGTGCCGTCCACATATATTACCCACACGATAGAGAACAGGTACTCAGAACATGCTCCGAAACAGCTAAATTTTAAATCAATAAAAAATATGAGTTAGACAGACATGCCTAAACTACTAAAGCTAGGGCTATAAGTCCACTCGAACTGAACTGTCACTGCCAACAATGGCAGAACCAATAACATCAGAGAATACTAAGGCAAGCATAGAAACAAAAGTTCTTGAAAGAGAAGAATACAGATATTTCTATCCCAAGAAGCATCAGAAAATAGATATAGCAAATTTTGATATCCTTCATATCCAGATGTTGACAAGGAAAGCTCTTCCCCATTAATATGATAGTACAGAGTTCTACTCTCACCACCTTCGCCAACTTACATATGACAAGGAAAACCCTTTCCCATCAATACAAAATATTCTTACTATTGTTAATTTTGATTTTGACATTTAGTTTCGTAACGTCTGGTTGGTAAAACTCTGCACATGATAGTTGATTGTTAAATTATGCAATTGAAGAAGTTGAAACATTTGCACATCTACTACCTGGTAAGTATAACCTTTTAGACTCAGGATACAAGCATAGAAATAATTATTTACCACCTTATCGCAATGAACACTATCATGTTCAAGAATTTCCCTAAAGCTGGAATGTTCCAAAATCGCGTTATAAAATTTTCAACTTTTATCAGACTAGATTCTAGTCTGTGCATGGTTATAGAAAGAATATTTGGTATTTGAAAAAAGAAAATCTACATTTTACGAGATATGTTGACATATAGCTTCACAAACAGTTTGTCATTGCAAGCTATGTTATCCGTAATTTATTAGAAAATACAACGTTACAGATCCTGATTTTGAAGAAATAGTTAATGAAGAAGTTACACGAATTTATGTTGGAAATTGATGTGAACATCTTCAACACAACTATGGTTGTGCGCAAGTTCGTCAAATACACAACATATTGTTGTAACACGTGATGAAATTAGAGATGCTTAGATTCCGAAGGGCGACATCGATCTATGTATTGTTTTACTGTTGTATTTAACATAAAATAAAACTGAAATCAATTGACGTTAATTTAGCTTAGCAAATTCTAAACCAAAACCATAAGGAAGCTAATATCTATTATTTACAGTACACCATGTATAAGAAAATTTCGTTCTGTTATTGGCCGTTAGGCAGTTATGGTGTTTTCTCTTAATCAGATAGCACTACACCAAAAGTCAATCAAACAAGGAACGTAAACTGCTCTAAAGACAGGGAAATAAACAAAAAGAGAAACCTATGAACTCATGTATATCACATCAAAACTATGTACAATTTATCTACCATGTTACCCATAGTGCATTGAACTTGGTTAATTTCTAGCCCCAAGCGTGTTAACAAGTGACAAAGCATTACTTGTAAGCTTACTCAACTGAACCACCCTCTTCCTCAAGACACCATGCATACTACTGCTACTCTTACCATTACCTTCCACCAAAGAAGCAATGCACATATTCTGATCAGTGAGAGCACCACTGACCCACGTCATAACGTTCTCTAATCTAACCCCATACGACGGCCTATTCTTCCTTCCCAGTTTCCTCAACTGAACTATCGACTTGCTCAGCCTAGCTGCACTATCGGACATCGTTACCATGCAGTCATAATAGACACTGTACCCATTATCAGCTGCAGGTCTGCTGCTTCCAGATGAAAGCATGGAGACGTAGGTCGATGCTTCATGGGCCTTACGTGCACTCAGAGACAGCGCCACCTCAGCAAGCTGCCGTGGACTTTTATGCATTTGTGGTGAGAAGGCTGACAGTGTCTGCTCGCATACTTTTGGATATGAAGTTGCCTTGCATGAGGTTTTAAGAGAAGCATACGAGAGGTGTACGAGCAAAGAAGCTGTGAATATGTATATAATGTTGTATGAACTTGCCATTGATCACTTTAGCTTTTAATTTGTTTCTTGTTGATGTAATGTGATATTGGTGGTGAATGGTTTATATATAGAGGGCTATCTGTATTATGGAACGTGAAAGGTACTTTTATTTTATGGCAGCATTCATTTGGTCGGTTGCTAAGTAATTAGAGTAATATTGCTGTGTCTGGAAATCTCAAAACTCAATATATATATATATATATATATATATATATATATATATATATATATATATATATATATAGAATGTGCTTGCTTGTCTCCTTCCAGCTGTAATTTTGCTGTCTAGAGATCTGATGACTGAATGTAGAAGAATGAGTTGAAAGTTGAAACCTTGACTTTGCTCATGGAAGCTTCGTTGCATTCCGGAAGATACTGTTGCACGTGCAGTTTCGTTGATTTAGATTTGACTCGACTATTCTGTGCCAGCTGGAACTGTATGTCAACTCCTTTCATTTCAGTTAGCTTATGGCCCTATGTAGCATTTAAAAAGGGGAACGAAAAAACTATCCATACACCTCCGTGGAACAATATTAAGTTAAATCAACGTTTTTTAACATAGATTTTTTTATCGTTTCATGTGACCTGACTTTTATATACCACTGGACCTTCGTTATCTTTCACATTATTCATTTTCAATCTGCTCATTTTACGTTTATGGCAATAGCGAAACGACGTGTAGTGCTTAGAAGACAGATTAGGAATGTCACTTCCTTATGAGAGTTTCTAGCCACTTAAATCGAACAACCGACTCTAAGCCGGTGCGAACAAGGGGAATCTGACTGTTTAATTAAAGCAAAGCATTGCGATAGTCTTTATGGATGATTTTGCAGTGTGATTTCTATCCAATGCTCTGAATGCCAAAGTGAAGAAATTTAACCAAGCGTGGGTTAACGACGGGAGTAATTATGACTCTTTTAAGATTGTCAAATTCTTCGTCATCTAATTAGTAACATGCATGAATGAATTAATGAGATTTCCACTATTCTGTCCACTAAGTAGGGAAACCACATCTAAGGTAAGGAGCTTGGCGGAATCAACAGATAATGAAGACCGTGTTAAGTTTGACTCTAGTCTTACTTTGTCAAATGACTTGAAATGTCGTTCAAGTCCATGAAGAAAAATTAAATAGAAGAGCCAAAGAGGAACCATTGAAGCAAGCCTTTTAAACCAAACTCACCTAACGAGAGAATGATGCATTTAAAAATGGAAGAAGTCGTAGCCTAAAGGTAAGAGATCGTGGCCAAAATTATGGTAAAGGCGTCTACAAATTTGTCAATAAAGAAGAAACAAACCAAAATATATAAGCACCAAGAGATCGAGGACAAGATGAAACATAAACCATAAGGGAAGACCAAGGTATGATAAATCACAAATAGAATATTATAATTGTGATAATCTTTTTCATTTTGCTTCCGATTATAAATTCATTTTGTGAATTTTAAAAGAAATTTAACTTTTCTATAAAAAATGATGAAAATTCCACAATATTGTTGGCACATAAAGGTGATGAAAGTAACGATAATAACACATGGTATTAGGATACGGAGGCGAGCAATAATATGTGTGGAAGAAGGAGCATGTTCGCGGAGCTTGATGAATTAGTAAGTGGAAACAATCATTTTGTAGATCAATCTGAAATTCTAGTTAAAGGAAAAAGAAATATACAAATTAAATTAAAGAATGGAAAGCTTGATTTTGTTTCTAACGTTTCCTAAAATGAAAATAAATATTTTAAGTTTGGGGCAACTTTTAGAAAAATGATATGAAATACACATAAAAATCATTGTCTTTAATGAGACGTAGTAAGGAAAATTTTACTGCTAAAGTGGAGATGTTAAAAAATAGACTATTTCCATTATATTTGTCAAATAGAATAATTAAATGCCTAAAATCATGCTATAATGTTTCATTATGACTTTGGCATTAAAGATTTTGATACCTTAATTTTGGGGTTTAAATTACTAAAGAATAAAAACACGATGAAAGGTTTATCATCAATAAATCAAGAGAACCCATAATGTGAATGATGCATATTTGAAAAACAAAGAAGAAAATATTTTTCAAAAGAATCAACTACAAGAGATAGAGAACTATTCGAATTAATTCATACGGATATTTGTGGCCTTATAAAGCTATGCTTACTTGGAAAAGTAACTATTTTGCACTTTTTATTGATGATTTTAGTAGAAAAACGTTGACCTATTATCTTAAACAAAAATCAAATGTATTTAATACTTTTAAGAAATTTAGAGCCTTTGTAGAAAATTAAACTGGTTATAAGATCAAAGCCATTACATCCGAACGAGGTAAATAATTTATATCAAAAGAGTTTGAATTTTTTTTATGAAGAAAATGGAATTCACTGCTCATTAATAATTCTTTGCACTCCACAACAAAATGAGGTCATAGAAAGGAAAAATATGCCTCTTCTCAACATGGTTGGAGCTTGTTAAAAAGAAAATATTCCAAAAATAGATTTTTTGGTCGAAGTTGTTGAATGCGCGGTGAATTTATCCAATCACAGTCAAACTTGAAGTGTGTGGAATAAAACCCCCGAACAAACATGAAGTGGTAGAAAGCCATGTATATCTCATTTAAAAGTATTCGAAAGCATTGCATATGCCCATATGTCGGATCAAAGATGCTCCAAACTGGATGACAAAAGTGAAATATATTTTCATTGACTGTGACCGAAGGCTAAAAGGATATAAGTTATATTATCCTGTTAATGGAAAAATAGTTGTTAATCGAGGCATGGTGTTCGACGAAAAAGGTGCTTGGAATTAAAACAGACAAGAAGATGATTATAATTTCTTTCCTCTTTATGAAGAGTAATGTATTGATGATGTGGAAAAAGAAGCACCGTTATCTCCTTTAACCATCCATGAAGAATATTCATTTGAACAAAGCTTGAGTGAAAGACCACCACGCATGAAATGCTAAAGGAGAAGTCGAAAGATCTTCTCGCCAAAAATTTACCTAAATCCCTACTTTAATTAGCCAAAATTGATTGTTAGAGAAAGATTAGCAAGATTAGCACTTTGGATTGAAGAATTTCTATTGGAGATCACTTAAAGCTGTTGTAGATTCTTGGATTTCATGCATTTTTGGATTGCTTTGGATTTAGGTGAGTGGTTTTAAGCCTCTACTCACTAATTAGCCACTATATAATGTTTAATGATGTTTTTAAATGATTTTTAAACATAAAATATCATTTAAACCCTCTTTGATCACATATGTAAATTTCAAATGATTTGGACAAATTTGAAATTTTTTTGTTCTTATGAATCTTTCTTGTTCTTATAGTTACACCTATAGATTTAGGCTTCACATTGATATGTATGGATGTATGCTTGTTAGGATATATTATATATGATGATTGTTTGAATGTATGAGTTTGTTTAGCTGAATGCGCCGATCAAATGGCAATTTACTTTTAGGAATAAGTTTTGGATGGGTGTTGGTGGATCAGTGATGACCCATAAAGGTTACTTCATCCAAATGACATGCGATCCATAGGGCATGTCAAGAAGGAAGCTATGTTTCAAGTTTCAAGTCTCAAGTAATTAGGAGTTCAAAGTTATGGGAGATTGAAGATGGATAGGTGGTGATTTGGAGGCTATGGGTCGGTAAAGGTTGGCTTTGAGGCATGCTCGAGTAATTGGATGGATCACTTCGAGTCATATGATGGAATGCTTTAGTTAATAGCTTGCATGGATGGATTGCATGAGAAAGTGAGGTAAAATCCTAAGTGAGGGATCGTTGTCGATCCATGGGGTTACTTGAACTTTGCTAAGTGTTGAATTAGTAGAGCAAAAATGAAATTTGGCGAAGGAAAGGATCGGCGAATATGGTTAGTACTGATCCAGTGGGCATCGATCGGTGAGGGTGATGGATCGGCGAAGGGGGTTTCACGTGTTGGAGTATGGCTTAGTTGAATTGAAGTTTGGGATCGGTGATGATGGATCGGTAACTATGGATCAATGGCTATGGATTGGTGGTTATGGTTCGGTGGTAAAGGAAATTGTTGCTACTTCTAGTCATTTGCATGATTGTTTTGACACATGATGGTGTTTTGTTCGAGTTTTGTGTGTGTTCACTCCATGCTCATGCCAAACCAAAATCTTAGCTAAATATGGCCAGGTGTAGGGTCGGTATTGAACTATAGGGTTCAATGGCGATTTTCGATGAGACGACTCGTGGGCCAACGGTGATGATTCTGTAATGGGAAGTGATGGCTTCGATAGTGAATAGAAGTATTTTGAGATGTACAGTAGAGAACTATAAGTTGGATTAAGGGAATTATTAGAGGAAGGCTATAGGATGTATGGCGATATTCTATGATTGATGATGATTGTAGAGAATTGTCTCAACCGTGGTGACTTCGTGATGAAAGTCATAAGATTAGTTACAGAATGTACTCTGCTATAAATGACGTAGGCAAATGGAATTTTGAGACTCAAGGTTTCGTAGGGTACTCATAAAATAGGGTATATACTGGGGACATGATGGTTCCTGAAGCATGATGGCTTTTTATTCTAGATAGGAGGTTTTTTAATCTCGGAGAGATGTGATGGTTAGTCTAGTTCTAGCTTACTGAGTGGCAAGGATTCAAGTACCGAGGAATCAGGATGCGAGCTATCATGATGGATAGTCTGGTCTTTGACCATGATGGTTTAGATGAGTGACCTTGTATCACTAAGTGAGTAAATGTAAGGATGGATGATGGAGGCTATATTTTCTTTGATTGCTTATCACCGTAGGGATGTCACATGATGCTAATGCTATTAATGTAGATACTTGGACCCCTTAGTATTTTGATGTATAGTACACTCATGATGGTTATGATATAGAGTAGTGGATATCTTGTATATGTGCTAACTCTATAGATGCAGAGACATGTCAAGTATGATTCTTCGTACCATTTGTCCTATTATAGTGGTTTATTGGTATTATAGATTTTCTACCGCTCACACAAGACAGTTGTATGACTCAGGATTTTAAACTTTTATTTCTATTATTTCGGATACTCTTAAATGAGCAGATTCAGGATATCAGGTCTAATGAGAACATGGAGTTGGATAGAAGACGAGCGGAGATCACACCCTCGCATCACTACATTTACTCATTATGATTTTCTATTCCACTGCACAATACTATGGAGCTTGCTAGTGCCCTTATTATCTAGAGGCAGTTTATTCATAAGTTATTATTTGATGTATAACTCTATCACTTATGTTGTTTATTGTGCGCGTCTACGTATTATGATTTCTGTGATATCAGTTATTACTATCTCGCATGTTTTATATATGAAATATTTACTATTATATTTTATTTGATGCACTTTGAGATATATGGTAGGTTCTATGTTTGATTTACCTTACCTTACAAACTTGATAGTCGCTCTGCATCGATCGACATTGTTACAACGCAGTTTACCATTACATTAGGTGCCAGTGGTGTATGATGGTTATCACATTTAGTATCAAAGCTTAGGTTGCATACTTTAACCTAAGAGCTAACGTGATCCAGTAGAGATAGGGTAAGAGTTCTCATGCTAAACTAGATCGAGAGAGAGAGAGAGTATGTGTATACTAGAGCACGTATTTGTTATATGTTTTGGTTTTCAAAACTATATAGTAGTATATAATCCATAAGTCGCACTGCAAGCACGAGTACTAATTAAGCGGAATTCCTTATAGAAAGACGGATCGTTCTTATTACAAATTGAAGGATGAGTCGTCGATCAAGGAATGTTGCTAGGAACTATATCTCTACAATCAAAGAAGGAGTTGGCTTGGGAGCTACTAAACTCGACTTGCAGATGATGTTCAATACCATGATGTGGAACATGCTGTAGAATACTTAAGTAGCCACTCCAAATATTGTTGTTGATGGTGGTGCACTAGTGCAAGCGCCCGGAGCTGATTTTGCTAAGTTGAACAATGACTTTGCTAGTCTTGGTGGAAAACCCTTCCAAGGAACAGAGTTAGCGATGGAAGAGCAGGATTGGCTTGATACCTACGATGATTTATTACTGAATGATTCAATGAAAAGGCAATTGGCTTTTCGACAGCTTTAAGGGCGAGCCATGAACTGGTGGAATGTTGTAAAGGTTGCTACTCTCGAGGATCAATTCACACGGGAACAGTTCAAAGTTCAATTCGAGGAAAATTTTACTCCCGCGTCTCAGAAGTCGGTCATGTTGCATAAGTTTGCGAATCTAAAGCAAGAGGATATGATTATCTTCAAGTACATTGCTGAGTTCAATGCCTTGTCAAAATATGGGATGTCTTTCATCGACACACTATCGAAGAATAAGTAGAAGTTCATCATTGGCATGGATGATCATTAGGAAGAGAAGCTCGTAGGCCATACTGATGAGACTTTTGAGATGATAGTCGATAGACCTTGAGGTATGAGAGTCTTTATCCGAAGCTGAGGTCTACTTTTTCCAAAGACGAGCCAAAGCCGCAAGTGGGTGGGGGAGGCAAGAAGAAGTGAAAGAATAAGAAAAGGTAGTTTTAGAAAAAAGGCGTCCAGAAGAAGAGTAAGCCTCACCGATTTGTTACAACTGCATTGACAAGGGCCACTATAGTAGAGACTTCAAGGATGAGAGAAAAAAGTTTTACAATTGTAACAAGTCCTCAATTGTAGCTTGTTAGTGCCTTTATCATTCAGAGATAGTTTATGTATGAGTTATTATTTGATGTATAACTCTATTGCTTATGTTGTTCTGTGATTCATTAATTTATTACCGTTTGGTCTATTTTATATTTATTATATTTTATTCCATGCGATGTGAGATATATGATAGATTTTGTGTTTGATTTACTTAACTTCATAACCTTGATGGTCGCGCAAGGTCGACCGAGCACCATTACAGCATGGATTACCATTACATTAGATGCTGGTGGTGTGGGGCGGTTGTCATAATTTTTATCTTCCTTCCAATATATCATCCAATTGGACGTGTGTCAATTTTTCATATGGATGACCAAAGGAAGATACTTCTTTTTGTAGTGAATGCCAATTTTCTAGCAATTATTTGGTAGAAACATTTCCTTATAGAGATAAAAAATTGAGTTTATTAGATTTTCAGATGCATCGTATGTGGATTTTAAAGAAATTAACCTAGATGTCTTTAACAAACGTGTCATACATCCTTTATACAATGGCCTTTTTGAAGCATCAAATAAATGGAAAACCTTTTCAATTCTAGGTCAAGTTCCTCTTCTATTTCAGGTTCCTTAGTCCACATACTTGGACCAGCGGCATCATGAACCATTTTTGTCATCATGTCCTCTGTATCGGGTTCTTCGAAATTGAGATTAGTGTTTTTGATTCATCTTCAACTATCAAAGTTGATTCACGTCTTGTCTTTACTTCATCATGAAATTTCCAAACATGATAGTCTAGCATAAAATCCTCTGTATGTAAATATAAAGCTAAAGTTCCATATCCTTGGAGTTTCATGCAATGACATTTACTACATGGACACTGGATTTCTTTTATATTTGTTTTATCGTTGGATACAACCTTTAGGAATGCTTCCACACCTTCACTAAACTATAGTGGTACTTTTTTCAAACTTCTTATACATCTAACTTCGAGATTTCAGATAATTCATTTTGTACTCTATGAAAATAAGAAAAAAAAATAATATCATACACCATTAAGTTTTACTTTATAATATTAATATTATTTTCTTTTACTAAATTTTACTATTAATATGATACATGTTAAATTTTATTATTGTAACCATTTACGAATAAAATTCATTTTATTATTAATACCATACAATAAAATTTTCTTTTGCTAATATCGTACAGTACTCTTTATTAATCACTAATTTCTACAATATATTAATTATTATATTATTTATAATATCCTTAATTTTAAAAAAATTATTAATACCACATAATATTGTTTTCTTTTACTATTATTAATATCATATACGATTAATTTTTATTTTATTATTAATACCATACAATATTATTAATATAATACAACATTAAATTTTATTTTATTATTAATGCATACAATAAAATTTTCCTTTATAATATCATATACTACTCTTTATTAATCACTAATTTCTATAATATCTCATTTAATATATTATTTACCATACTACTAATTTTATCTAATTACGAATACCATATAAAATGATTTTCTTTTAGTAAAATCATATATAATTATTTATGCATCTAGAATTTTTATTATATGATATTTGTCATATACTATTATATCATGAATTTGACAAGTAAGTAAATGATAATGAAAAGAGTAAACCTTGATTTAATTGGCCGGCTATACCATCTCCCATTAGAAACACAAAAAACATATATGTAATTCGTAAATCAATACTTTGTCACGAATGATTTACACAATTTCGATACGTCTTCCTCTTATTCTCCATATCACACACAACAAAATGAACGAGGATAAAAAAATATAAACCACCTTCAAAATTCGATGAACCGCCTAGGATAAAATATTGATTTACGACTTACATATATATTTTTGTGTTTATAACTTACCAAACTAGGATGAATATGATGAATATTTTATCAGATGAATATTAATTTCTATTTTTATAAAAAAGAATATCGATATAACGATTAGATACAAAACTCATTAGACGAGATCAACAAATCTATTAGTTCACAACAATTGAACTATAAATACTGAATCATAGTATAACATAATTCCAAATTTCTTCTTATACATGTACATTTGTAATCAACCATTTATGACAACAAATATGTCAGTCTTAACCAATCCATTTCAACTAAACTATTCTTATTATAATCAACTAAAACAAGAGAATCATAAATAGATAATTTTGCATATGAAAGAACAATATCAATGAAGATTTGGAGGCGACTTTATGGCCAAAGGAAGTGTAATAATAGTGGCGCAGTGGCTTTGGAGGCGTCACAGGCGGCGTTTGGAGGCGTGACAATCGAGTCTCATTTGAGAAGGAAGCGAGAAGAGCAAAGCCGGAGGTAGTGTGGTAATTTTTGATGAGGCACCAGTAGTGGCGATGGAGATTGTGCTGTAATTTTAATTCATGGAAGAGAAGTGGGGAAGGAAGATGGAGGCAATAACATCTTGGTTAAAGGAAAATTGGGGCTAATGGCGTCATGCCCAAAGAAAAATGGAGGTGGTAGTGTCATGGCCAAAGGAAGTGGAGAAGGAAGAGAGGAAGATAAATTTTTGATTTGGGGAAAAATGAAATATGGAAATGAGTACTGGTTTGGGTTAGAGTGGAAATAAGTCAACGATATGTCGTCAAAATTTTCAATGACATACCGATGATTTATACATGCTGACCATTTATCGACGACATACTGACAACCTCCGTCATCGGTATGTTATCAATACCTTTTCGTAGTTATAGTTTGCTTATTTCCTAGTAGTGTTCAAACTGGTTGTTTTTGAAAATTTAATTCAAGGAATGACCTTTGTAATGGAAATTGTGTGTAAATTTTGAAATTTTAAAATCTAGCCATGCACATTTTTTAATATTATATGAGAAACTTAAATATGTGATATGCTATCATTTTAACTTAATTCAATCTTTTATCTCAAGTATGATAAAATTTAAAAACATCAATTCGAACTTCAAAAAATATTACGAAACCATATATACATTTTAAATCAAAAGAAAATGAAGTACACATTTTAACCCAAAGGAATCATGCATACATTACAAGAAAATAGTATGAAGGACATATTTGACTAAATTTTAGCTTTAAAGACATGCGCTAAATTTTTAGCAATAAGGACAAACTTTTCAAATAAATATAGCAGAATGACAAAAATTTAGTGAGAATTACAATACTACTGTGCAATATTAGTTTTATATTTACTAAATTTAAAAGAAAGAATAGGTACATATATTTTAATTTGACCATGTAATGGTTGATTTTACCCTTTCGTAGCATTTTTTTAAATGATACGATTGGGTTACATTTTCTTCTTGACATTTTTTTTTTTTTTTTTTTTAAAATCATAGTATTATAATAGAATGGAGAAACAAGCCTTTCTCCAACGGCTCACAAAATGCAGCAAGACTTTCAGAGTATGCGACCGACATACCCGATAAACAAAGAATCAGAAAAAATAAGAAAAAGCTAAGCTAACAGGAGCACCAAAATACAAAGCTAAAATGACTGAAAAAGCAGCCGCTCAACCAACAATCCCGCTACACCCAAAGGTGTAGGCCAGTCCACCTCACAGAAAACCACCCACCGACAAAGAGTGCAAGAACCACATGGGACCGCAAGCCATCACTCGCAAACCATAGAGAACCATAGAAGCAGGCCTCAAACAAACCCAACCAGCGAAACAGCAATACCAGATGAGCTCTGGGAACCAACATCCGACTAGAATAACAGAACGCTGAAGTGCAACCAATGGAATCAAACCTAGGAGAAAATAAAACTCCCACCAAAACCTGGACCTGAAAAACTAGCGACCACATCAAATCAAACAAAAAAGGGGGGGGGAGGGAGAGTCAGGAACGTTGGATGTAGACCAACGCCCTGACAGGAACACTCAACCGACTCCCAATCTAGCGGAACTCATCGCACAAGTAATTGAAAGAAGACCCACTAGAGGAAGGATACTGGGGCTAAATCGTCCCCTGAACGGCCGACCACGAAAAGCTAGGAATACATCATTCCTGACTCGCCTAATAATGGTCACGGGCTCCATAGGAGAACAATCGAAGATAGCCTTGTTCCTAGCACACCAAATGTGCCAGCAAAGAAGACAAGGAATTAATCGATGAATGATCGCACGAAGAGATTTCCTGGAGTTCCCAGACCACCAAGTTGAAGGAAGATCGTTAACTGATCTGGTAATTCCACGGACACCTACCAAATTTCCGAAGAAGTTCCAGCAAGATCTGGCCGTAGAACCAGTGAAGAATAAATGGTTCAAGGATTCCGAATCCCTGTTGTCGCAGCAACTGCAACGGGAAACTAATGGGATGCCTATCCGCTGAATGTTCTCGTCTAAAGGAAGGCCATCATGGAGGATACGCCACATAAGGGTCGAAACTTTTGGTGGAGATCGAGAATCCCAGATGAAAGAAAACAAAGGGCGAATGGGGGAAGGAGTACGAATCGAAGTCCAAGCTCTGAGGATGGAAAAAGGAGCGCCGTCCCATCCTAAAAGACCGCCGTGGGAGTCAGATAAGGATTTCACTGACTGCATGTGCTTCCACGTCTCGCTAGCATAGGACGGAGAACCCGTATAATTTGTGCCCGCAAGCCTTCGGTACATAGCGTGAAGGAAAGAGGACCATAAAGAGTTGTTAGCACCGAATCTGTACCACAGTTTGCAAGCGAAGGCGGAGCAAATATCCTTGGGGTTGCGCAATCCCAAACCGCCCTCGTTCTTGGGGCGACAAACCGAATCCCAAGAGATCCAATGATGGCGGCGATCGCCTTCCTTGTTGCCCCAGAAAAAGGAAGAGGCCAAAGAGCGATACGACCTAAAGAAGGAGGCGGTAGGGGTCATAGTCGCAAAGACATGAGTTCCCATAGAATCTAACACGGACTTTATGAGAACCAGTCTGCCAGCCTGAGAGAGAAGAGCCGCATTCCAACGAATGACCTTTCCCCGTACCTTGTCAGCTAACGGATCAAAATAAGCATTAAGCTTCCTACCGCGGTATAGAACTATACCCAGGTAGGGAAGAGGAAGCGTGGTCTCGATGAAACCAGAAATTGTCTCAATCCAGGAAGCTCTAGAAGGGGGGCAATCCTTCGCCCGGACGAAACAACTTTTCGAAGAGTTAACGAGCTGACCGGATGAACTCTCGTAAAGATGAATGAAACTAAGGAGCTTCTGAATAGATGAGCGACTACCGTTCGAGAAGATAACAATGTCATCTGCAAAGGACAGAGACGATATGAGTGGACAACCCCTCGGAATCCCGAAACGCTGGATCTGACCGTATACCGTCAAGCAATGTAGACCGCGAATGAAAGCCTCAGCCGCGATCACAAAAAGAGAAGGCGATAGCAGGTCTCCTTGGCGAATACCTCTCCCAGCCCTGAAATACCCATTAGCCGAACCGTTAATGAGCACAGAGAACCAGCAGTTGGAGATAAGCCTCCAAACAAGGTCAATAAAAGTTTCCGGGAAACCGAAAGTTCTCAAGACCTTAATGATGAAAAACCACGACATACGATCGTAAGCCTTAGCCATGTCGAGTTTGAAAACAACATTCGAGCCCCGCACTTTCCTATCTAACTGGGAAATAAGTTCCTGAGCCAACAACACATTGTCAGAAATTAAGCGCCCTTTAACAAATCCCGCTTGGGATGAAGAGATAATACGCTCAAGGAAAGGGGCCAACCGGGTAGCTAAAATCTTGGAGATAACCTTGTTAGAAAAGTTACAAAGGCTGATAGGCCGAAAGTCGCCACAGGAGCGCGGCAGGTCGCACTTCGGGATGAGAAAAAGGTTGGTGGAAGTCCAGCTAGAGGGGAGGAAACTACCAACGAAAAAGGACCGAACAGCACGACAGAAGTCATCCTGAATAATAGGCCAGCAGCAACGGTAGAAGGAACCGTTGAAACCGTCTGGACCGCTAGCACTATCCTTACTCAGAGCAAAAGCATTAGCACGGATTTCCTCCGCCGACGGGAAATCCGACAGGATATCACTTTCAGGCGAGAGGACCAACCTGGGAATGAAAGCTAAAAGAGAAGGATCGGATTCGGAAACCGAAGGCGAGCCTAGGAAGGATTGGAAGTGAGTCACAATAGTATCTATGACTTCCACCGGCGACGATGCTAAAGATAGATCAGGCCGCATGATCTCACGAATGGTAAGAAGGTTGTTTTTCTTGCGAATGAAAGAGTGGAAGAATTTGGAGTTCGCGTCGCCGTCAACTACCCACTTGACTCTAGCCTTTTGGCGAAGGAATTCATTCTCAAGACGAAGTTCCGAGGCAAAAAAAGATTGAGCAGAAGCCCACGCCTCCTTGTTGGGTAATGACGGAGACTCATCAACCAAAGCTTCCGCAACAATTAGAGCTTCTTCGGCAGTGCGAACACGGTGGAATATGTTCTTGAATACGTTCGTATTCCACACTTTAAGACAGCCCTTGAGGCGTTTCAGCTTGCGACAGAAAACAGAACAGGGAGGACCGATGATGGGAACTGACCAAGAATCAGCTACCACTTGAAGAAAAGTATGGTGAGATCTCCACATACTTTGGAAACGAAAAGACGAGGGCCCAAACAGCGAGAAAGGAGAGCAACGAACTAATAGCGGGGAATGGTCAGAGAAGGTCCGATGAAGGTGGACAACCGAGAAAGAGAAAGGTAACCGAAACCAATCCTCCGAACCAAAGACCCGGTCTAGCCTGGATAGGATACGACTAGGGCCAACCTGGTTATTAGACCAGGTGAACGCCGATCCCACGAACGGTAGCTCAGAGAGACCAGATCCGACTATGAAAGAGTTAAAATCCGTCATAGCAAGACGGTTGATGGCAGCTCCACCCCGTTTCTCTGCCTGGCATGCGACAATATTGAAATCGCCGCCAATAACCGAGTAAGAAAAACCCAAAGGACTGAGACCTAAAATATCGGACCAAAGAGATAGCCTCTCTGACCGAACACATTTGGCATACACTGCCGAAAACAGAAAAGGAGAACTAAAGAAAGAAGAAGAGCAGGCTACCGAAAAGAGTTGGGAAGAGTCGAAAATAGGGTGGACCGAATAGGATTTGGACCATAAAATCCAAATCTTACCCGATACATTGGCAGACCCTCCGCCAAAACCTAAGGATAAAACCGTACTGGTTATTTCCACCGAGTGTAGAAGAGGTTCCAGGATTGCTAGCACACCGACCGAATGTTTCCGAACAATGCGTTTAAGCCTAGCCAAGGAATCAAGGTTCCCAATACCGCGAACATTGCAGAAGAGAAAATTCGACATGACGAGACAAAAAGAAGAATGATAAAGCAGACTACAACAAGGAAAAAAAAACCAAGCGAACTCAGACAAGATATAGTGAGTGCCGAGAAGATCTGTCGACCTGCTCTGACGCCGCTATAGAGCGTGTACGGATGGTGCGAGGAGTAGAATGGACTCTGCGCACTCTGCGACGGAAAGGACGAGCCAGAGATACCGCAGGCTCAACAGAAGCCGTAGATGACTCCTCACAATCGGTCGATGATGACCGATAAGCCCCAGCAAACTCCGAACAAGAGTTCCTGGACGGACAATCAAGACGCTCATTCAGAAGCGCAATCTCTGCCTTACTCATCATCGGGATGGTAATGGACAGAGAGCAAGAAGAAGAGGGAAAGGAGCACTCTGCAGAGCAGAACGCTGGAGATGGACGCGAAAGTACAGGAGGGGCAGA
The DNA here is from genome assembly GCA_030765085.1 of Allium cepa. NCBI lineage: Eukaryota > Viridiplantae > Streptophyta > Magnoliopsida > Asparagales > Amaryllidaceae > Allium > Allium cepa. Next base: position 862,343,595 of record CM060940.1, read on the forward strand.
AACAGCAGAAGTAAAACGTAAGCAAAAGGGAAGGCGAAAAAGGCGAGCAGTGCCCTGCCACCGGCTCTGATCTGAAACGGGGCAGATAGGAGCTGCTAAAGAGCGAAAGAATGATGAGGCCGGGATGACAGGATCTGATACCCCCGACTCAGCAAAAATACGGGATAGACCATGGTAAAGGCGTACCGGAAGAGCGATACTGGGAAGACAGAAATAAAACCCATCAAATGTAAGGGAGCTATCCAGAAGCGTCCCATCTTGCTGTGGGAATCCTACCATAACGAGACTGTCACTAAAAGTACAGCCCCGAATCGAAAGTGAGATTCGCGCGGCGCACCAATCTGCGGAACGATGATAACGGAGCTCCGATGGCTGACGGTATACCCTGCTGTCCATATAGTGATCACCGACGATCCCTATACTCACAGCGAAGAAAGAAGGATACCGCCCATGCCAGTCACTCCCGGCCCACTGAGCAGATCGATGGCCCCGATAGATTACAGAAAACATCGCCGAACGAAAAATCAAACAAGTCACTCGCAACACCAAAATGCAGTCGTAGTGTCTCAAAACCAAAACCCAACAAAAAGTACCGGACGAAAAGTTCCAGACTAGGGACGAGAAAAGGACAATCATACTGCTGAAAGCCAACAACACCGACGAGAGCCTTACGTTCGACAGAAAGCTACCAATCAAACATAAAGACGATAAGGCGAATAAGTCACCACAGTGACCTGACACACTACCAGGCCCGGCATAGGCGTAAGTGTCAGGGAGCACACACCTAAGTGTGTCATGGCTCAAGAAAACTAAATCAACAACAAAGGAAAACCCCCAACCGTCACAAGGAAACCCAGCATAAACTGCCACCAAAGAAAGCGAGCAAGAAAAACATACCTTCCAACAAAGCTCCTCAACTACGGCAAGGCAAGGGGCAGCCGAGCCCTTGTCTGCTGAATCGCCCAAGAACGAAACTGCAGACAAATTCCCACCACCTACCTTAAACCAATCTACAGAACCACTCTCGAGACCTGGAGAAAAACCACACTCAACCGAAGCTGGCACCATCGGAAGGCACGGGGATGGAGACAAAGTGATCAAATCTTCATCTGCCAATCCACCATAAACCTTACCAAAGCTGAAATCGACAGAGGTAGGGCTAGATACCGCACTACCCAGAATAGATAATCGAGGAGAGAAAGGAGCGGTGAACTCTCCCTTCTTCCTATACACTGACTCATCCTCAAGGTGCAAACCCATCCGACCACAGTCGAGAACAGCATCAACGGAGCCAAAAGAGAAAGCAGACGACAAAGGTAGCGACAAACCCAACGCCTCCCCATAAATCAATTTGGGGGCAAACTGGATCTGAAGATCGCTAACCTCCATATCAGCAGATCTAAACGAAAGCTGGGAAGACTTCACAAAGCAAGGCGTCAAAACCATGAACTGACCATCCACCAACAAGAACTTGTGACGAGCCAGAGCAGAGAAGGCCCCGGTGGAATAAACTTCAATGGCGACCGATCTATCGCTCGAGATACAAACCGACACCGGAGAAGGGACAATCGCAAGCAAGGCGTCAGCGACGACAGCGAAAGGAGGACATCGCCTTACAAAATCGCCCGTAAAAGCGAAAATCCCCAAATCCATAAAATAACCCATAGCCTCCCGCGGAGAAGCAAAACAAGAAGCAGAAAAGGCGTAATGAAAGTAGGAAGAGAAACAGGGGGGAGCAATCGGAGAAGAGAAAAAAATTTAGGCAGCCATTAACGGGAGTAAGAAAATAAGACCTGTTGGGCGAATTCTCACCCAGAAGACCTCGAGATTAAGAAGCATTGGTTTCACCCGGAGTCGCGACCCACTTTTCATCCAGCAAGGACAAGGGTCCATTCGGCATGATCATCCGGTAGCCGGACCAACCATATTCGGGCAAATCTCAAGTGCCATTCGGCATGCCCATCCGGCAGCCGAACCAACTCCCCTGCTACAGCCGGACCACCACCACCGAACCACCTACATAACCGGACCAAACGACTACCGGTCCACATTCTCACACTCCTACCACCGGACCAGGCAAGCACCGAACCAACCCTCTCCTTTCCCCTGCCGGTCCACATGCACACCTACCACCGGTCCAAGCTCATAGCCGAATGAAGCCTTGCCGAACCAGAAGATTGCCAGTCCAGATTGCTCCAGCCCGGGCCCACCAGCAGCTATATACATCCAAGACCCCTACCCCCAACCTCACTATATAAATAGAGGGGCAGGGGTACAACAATGGCAGACAAGTTTGAGAGCTCAAGCAAGGAAGGAACTTTCAAACTACTTTCATATACTCATATACGAAGTATTGTACTTGTAATCTGAAGGAAAGAGATAATAACATATAAAGTGGACGTAGGCACATTCTGGCCGAACCACTATAAATCCGCGTGTCATTTACATTTCAGCCCCTACTTCTTTTATATTTATATACTCATCTAAAATCATTGAAAATCACATATAATCAACTAAATAATACGACTTGGAGGTGTTTGTCCATTTTTTGTGCAAACATTTTTGGTGCTTTCACTGAGAATTGAACTCAAACTTCATCTTCTCCCACTCAACCTTTTTCCTAACGACATCACTCGTTGCTTAGAAATCATGCCTTCCAAACAGAGAAGGGATGTTAACAAAGGAAAGAACATCGCAACTAGCAGCCTTCCAGATCCAGCAATCACAGATCAGCCCACTTCAACAGCAGTACCAGATGAAAATCTGGAAAATCCAACTGGTCCCGCAACGGAACAACCAATCACTAGGGCAGATCTGGACAGGGTTGTGGCTGAAGTAACTAACCGCTTCACATCCCAACAAGAAACTTTGGTGGACCAACTCATGACACGCTTAAGGGACGCTGAAGAGTCCAACCGCAACACTGAATCATGGGGTGAATCCCAATCCGGAGGATCCCGGAGGCAACAAAGGTCTTCACTCTTCGAACAAGCTATCAACAGGAAAAACGATGATAGGGGCCGCGCCCGGACTCAGCCCGAATTCCGACTCGAGGAAGCCCTTGGAACCGAACCTAGCGGGGGAGGCACCAGGCGAGGGTCGGATGTAGCTGAGCCAGTCATGCCACCTAATCATAGAAACCCCGCTGAACGGAGCCGAGCTAGAACCCAGCCCGAAGTTGACCCCATGGATGTGCTCGAAACAGAACCCCACAGGGGAAGATCAAGGCAGGGGGCAACTGTAGCTGGTCCTAGCGTGCATCCAAGCAGCCAAAGACAACCACTGGATAATGCTAGAGGTGATAGACTGTACCATCCCTACAGGTCATCTGGACGAGATAGATCCCGCAGGGAAGAACCGAGCTCATTTTTGTCTGCTCCAAGTTCTGACGAACGAATGGCACGATTATTCAGAGAATGTGTCCAACGGGAGCAAAGGGACCGGGGAATAGGCGCTAGGGTCACCAGTCCCTTTACCCGAAATATCGAAACTGCCATCACTCCCCGGGAATGGAAAATGCCAACCATGGAACCTTACAAAGGAACTTCCGACCCCATCGTACACCTGCAAAGATACACCCAGCATATGCTCATGAGTGGAGCAACAGAAGGAGTATTATGTAAATGCTTTCCGCTATTCCTATCAGATCTAGCTACCTCATGGTTCTGCCATCTACCCCAAGGATCCATCAGCTCATGGGAGATGTTAAAAGAAAGGTTTATTAGCCAGTTTCGCATCCATGTGGAACAACCCAGGGACGCTTATTCTCTATCCAATGTCAAACAGAAATCCGGAGAGACGCTGCAACAATATCTAACACGGTTCAACGCCGCAGCGGCAGCAGTTCAAGATGCCGATGAAAAACTCACTCTAATGGCCCTCTGTAGTGGTGTACATCCAGACACCAAGTTTGCCAGAAGATTAACTAAGGAAAAACCAGCTACCTTGCCTGATTTCTTCCATGAAGCTGGAAAGTATATGAGACTTGAAGACGCTGCAACGGAGAGGCAGCCAGGGCAACAAGGCAAGATAATTCAGGACAAGGTTCCCACTGCAGCTAAGGACGCTCGAAGAAATGAATCTAGAGACAATGCTGGGGGCAGAAAGGTTGAGAAGCGCCAATATCGACCAGGGCCAAGATTTGACTCCTACACTCCTTTGAATGAAACAATCGAAAACATCTACCTAGCCACTCAGGGCGAACTCGGATACAAGCGCCCCCCGCACAAGAAAGAATCAGATAACGCACTCAAGTCCGGAAAGTTCTGTCGCTTTCACGAATCCCACGGACATGACACCAATGAATGCCACCATCTTCGGGACTTGATCGAAGAACACATTAGAAGAAGAAGACTGGAACGTTATGTGAAAAGTCAGAACAGGACTCCAACTCCTGCCAATGAGAACTCAAAGCAACCCCTCCCAGAAGTAGGCGGAGGGAATCGCAACAATCACAACACCAGTGGCTCTAGTCAAGAGAAGATAGTGGTCCTTACCATCTCAGGAGGACCACACATCGCCGACAGAAGTTGGGCAGAGATGGAAAGGTACGGCAAGTCGCTTAGAAATGCAGAAGGCTATGTTAACTCCATCACGGAAGAACGCCACCCGAAACGAAAAGAGAACGACGACATCATATTCAGTAGGCGTGATTTGGAAGGAAGACAGTACCCACATATGGATCTTATGGTCATCTCTGCCTGGTTCGGTCCAGCTAAAGTTTTTCGGATTCTAATAGACACAGGAAGCTCCGTAAATATCCTATTCAGACATGCTTTCGACAAAATGAAGTTATCAATGAAGGATGTATCCCCCTGTGACAAACCACTGCACGGTTTCACTGGAGATGCAAAAATGCCCCTCGGGCAACTTGACCTCTTCGTCGAAATAGGAAGTCATCCCCGCTCCGTTGTGCGAAAACAAACGTTCGTACTAATAGAAAACCACTCGGCTTACAACGCTTTCTTGGGAAGACCAGCCTTGTCTGACTTTCAGATTGTATTAGCCCCCTGGTGCCTGAAAATGAAATTTCCAACAGACAACGGAGTAGGAGAAGTAGAAGGAGATCAAGGTGCTGCCCGAGACTGCTACGTAACTGAACTTCGCAATAACCGCAGAAAGAAAAAAGGAAAAGATGCAGAGACTACTCTCTGCATGAAAAGCTTGGAGGCATAGCAACTAAAGAAAGCCCCTCCTCTTCGATACACAAGCGATCCCTTCAATGAACTAGACCCCAGGGATAAAGAGGAGGAGGCTACCGCCGAGCCTGCAGAGGCTATGGAATTCGTATCGGTAGATAAGCATGATTCAAGTAGACTATTAAAAATCGGATCTCAGCTGAAAACGGAATTGAAGGATCAACTCATTGACTTTCTCCGCCACAACTTAGATGTATTTGCGTGGACCCATGCCGATATGACAGGAATCTCCCCAGACGTAGCATGCCACATGTTGAACATCGATCCCACCAAGGTACCAGTAAAGCAGAAAAAGAGGAGCATGGGGGCAGAGCGATCAGCAGCCCTTGATGAGGAAGTAAAAAATCTACTTGCTAATGACTTCATACGGGAAGCCATCTACCCAGAATGGATCGCTAACCCAGTGCTAGTAAAAAAGGCCAATGGAAAGTGGCGAACATGTATTGACTTCTCCAATCTGAATGACGCTTGCCCGAAAGACTGCTTCCCACTTCCCCGAATTGACCAACTCGTGGACAGCACAGCTGGGCACGAACTCCTATCTTTTATGGATGCATACTCCGGATATAACCAGATCCCCATGCACGCTCCCGATCAGGACCACACTAGCTTCATCACCGACCGCGGATTATATTGTTACAAAGTCATGCCTTTTGGACTCAAAAATGCTGGAGCTACCTATCAACGCCTCGTCAACAAAATGTTCGCAGAACTGATAGGACGTACTATGGAAGTATATGTGGATGACATGTTGGTGAAGTCCAGGAAAGCCAACGACCATGTAAGCCATCTGGACGATATGTTTCGGGTACTTCGCCGATATGGAATGAAGCTGAATCCTCTAAAGTGCTCCTTCGGAGTATCATCGGGAAAATTCTTAGGATTCATCGTCCACGCCAGAGGAATCGAAGCAAACCCTGAACAAATCCGAGCTTTAAAAGAAATAAGGATACCTTCCACTCGAAAAGAAATGCAGAGCCTAAACGGAAAGGTGGCCGCCCTAAGCAGATTCATTTCCAAGGCAACTGACAAGTGTGTCCCTTTCTTCGAAGCACTCAAGAAAGACAAAGGGAGGTTCGAGTGGACCGACGAATGCTTAAAAGCCTTCCTCAACCTAATCGAACACCTTCAGAGACCACCAGTACTCTCAACTCCAAATGGAGGTGTAGTGTTATACCTATACCTCGCTGTATCATCTCATGCTCTAAGCGCCGCCTTGGTAAGAGAAGAAGACCGCACACAACGCCCGGTTTACTTTGTAAGCAAGAGATTTACGGGGGCAGAAGCCAGATATCCTAAACTTGAGAAGTTAGCATATTGTTTATTGATCGCGTCACGGAAACTGCGACACTACTTCCAGTCTCACTCCATCAGGGTTCTAACCGATCAACCACTAAGACAAGTGCTCCATCGTCCTGACACTTCTGGACGACTCCTCAAATGGTGCATCGAACTAAGTCAGTATGATATCACCTACCATCCCCGCACCGCTATCAAAGGACAAGCCATGGCTGATTTCATTGCCGAATTCACTACCAACGAAGGCAAGGAACAATCCGAAGTAGCAAAAAACATCAAGTGGAACCTCTTTGTAGACGGAGCATCAAACGAACAAGGCTCGGGGGCAGGTATTGTGATCGTCACCCCCAGGGGAAGGAAGTTGTACTATGCATTAAGATTGGAGTTCACGGCCACTAACAACGATGCTGAATATGAAGCAGTAATAGCGGGATTGGAACTGGCCCTAGAAATTGGGATCAATTCCTTATGTATTCATAGTGATTCTCAGCTTATCGTAAACCAGGTACTAGGAGAATTCCAGACTCGAGGAGAACGGCTCACAGCATACCTAAAGAAAACCAGACTGCTGCTCGATCGATTGGACCATTATCTAATCAAACACATTCCTCGAGAAGAAAACCAAGAGGCAGATGAACTTGCAAAGCAAGCTAGTATGAAGGACAGCACCATTCTCGGAGCACTAGCAATCTCAAGGCAGCTAGCCCCGAGTTTCGAACAAGCGAATCTGATAACTGCAATCGAAGAAGGAACCTGGATGACTCCTATCCGGAAATATTTGCAAGATGGCATACTACCCGACAGGCGTGACGAAGCCAAGAAGATCTTGAGGAAAGTTCCCCACTACACAATACAAGAAGGCATCCTCTACCGGCGTGGCTTCTCTAGCCCCCTATTAAGATGCGTCGCCGGAAGGGAAGCCAAGGAGATATTAACAAACATCCATCAGGGAGGATGCGGAGATCACACTGGAGGACAGACTTTGGCAAGAAAGATACTCCGATATGGATATTACTGGCCCACACTAAACAAAGATGCCCTAGACTTCGTTAAGAAATGCGACAGATGTCAGAAGTTCGCCAAGATCCCTCGACTACCCACAAACGAAATTACTCAAATGACCAGCCCTTGGCCCTTTGCTGTATGGGGAATTGACTTAATTGGCGAACTGCCAACGGGCCGAGGCGGAGCCAAATATGCTATAGTGGCAGTCGATTATTTCACCAAATGGGTGGAAGCGGAACCTTTAAATAAAATATCTTCAGCAAAAGTTATCAACTTCTTGATCAAAAACATTCTGTGCAGGTATGGAGTCCCCCTCAAGATCGTATCAGACAACGGACTCCAATTTGACAGCGAAGAATTTGCCGACTGGTGCCAAGAGCATGGAATTCATAAAAGCTTCTCATCAGTAGCTTACCCTCAGGCAAACGGACAAGTTGAAGCTGTCAACAAAATTCTCAAAACCCTAATCAAGAAGAAACTTGAAAAGTCAAAAGGCGCTTGGGTGGACGAACTTCCTACGGCACTATGGGCATACCGCACATCTTTCAGAACATCAACGGGACATACTCCTTTCTCTTTGGCATATGGATCGGAGGCAATGCTCCCAGTTGAGACTATTGTGCCTTCCCACCGTAGGATCCACTACAACCCAGAAGAAAACGAAGAACTCCTCCTCATGTCTTTGGATCTGATTGAGGAAAGGAGAAACGATGCAGCACTCAAAGCAGCAGCTCACAAACAAAAAGTGGCAGCACTATACAATTCCAAAGTCAAGCATCGCAGCTTACAAGAAGGAGATCTTGTCCTCAGGCGAATCTTTCCGCGCCCCGGGGCACTGGACCCCATCTGGGACGGACCATATGTAATTCACAAAGATCTCCACAACGGAGCTTACATTTTGTCAACAGTGGACGGAGAGGTGTTCCAGAGGGCATGGAACATCCGACACCTCCGTCGATACTTTTCTTAACTTGTACTGCCCATATGAAGTGAATTAACAAAGAGAATCAGTGGACGTAGGCATTTTCGTGCCGAACCACTTTAAAAAATCTTGTCTCTTTTTAACTTGTTCCTTTATGTCTTGGCTACTTGTTAAGCGTTATCCCTTTCTGTTGAACAAAATTCTATGGCATCTCCACTCAAGACGCACCGCGGCCTCATCTGGACTAGGCCTAACAGGTACGCTACGATTCTATGCACTCGCCAATGAGACTCTTTTGCCCCGGCATCCCTCTGCTGCGGGTTAACTCATTGCGCGCCTGCCCTCAAAGCCAACTGTAATGAGCCGATTATAAGTCATCATAAAGGCCGACTATAGCCGATGGCAGCTCATTACGGCGTTCGGCTCGTCGGTAACTGTGAACCTACTTTAAGCCCCAACATAAGGTGTGGCCAGCCAGGGGTAGTTCACGGCCAACGGCACCCACGCTAGCCGGCCACGGTAAATCGAATAATACCCACGATTACGGACCATAACGGTTCGGGTAGTTACCGTGCGCGATCTCGGCTCCGATGTGTCTTAAGTGCGGCTGTGGTAAAAAAGAAAACTCCCCGCGGAGGCGTAAGATGGGTGACAAATGTCTCCAAGACCCACAGCTAGGGAAAGTGACTACAAAACCCGTTTGTCACGAACTTAAGCACATCGACGGCCTTCCGTGACTGGAAGTTTTACTTTTACTATATTTCCATTTCATTTAAATATTTTTCTCCTATCCTGTATAACAAACTCTAAAGTACAGGAAACCAAATAGGAAGCATTCACTCATGAGGCTCTAAGCCTGCGTACTGGGTGGCAGGGCGCTCAGCTATACCCGTAAACAGTTACACAAGACACTCAAAGCTACCGCCTGCGAATAAAACATAAAGGGCGGTACTCTCTTCTCTTGTACATAAATGCGTAACTATAGCTTATTCATACACTGACATTGCAAAACGTGAAGTTACATTTCAAGCAAAAACTTAACATCAAACACAACTAGAATCACAGGCATATACATAATTATACTCCTCACACGGCACATAAAGATAGCAACAACATTTAAACATGACAAAATCAGCTTATATTATAAGATCACACGAAGTTATTCTTTGCAAATAATTTTATTACAGTTGCATATCAAAGACTAACATGAACAGTAAAAAAAAAAAAAAAAAAAAAAAGAAACAAAAAGATGGCAGATGCATCCACGCTCCATCACCAACTCTCCCAGCCTACTTAGCCGCAGGATCGGAGCCCCCAGCGTGTGGATCTGAAGTCCCACCTGTCCAGATCAGAAGAGGAATTCATTAAACGAACGATCAAGTTATGAAAACACGAAAAGAAAAGAAAGGGAAAAGAATAACTCACCAGCGTCCGCCGCTTGATCCTCATCATCCAACTGCACGCCCGCTTCCTCTGCAGCGAGTAGCCGCATCCCCTCCTTCACCGCCGCTTGCTCCTCCTTTGAGAACTGAGCAGTAACCGCACTCAAGTTGAAAGCCTCTCCGCCTTCCTTACCCGCATTCACCCTGGCCTCCTCTAAAGCCTGGAGATACACCTTGGCCATGACCCGAGGGTAATCGTCCATCCAAGACAAGCCGCCCTCCTTCCAAGTGCGGAAGTACATATCCTGCAACATCTCATCCATCATCCCCTCGTTTTCCTCAAACTCCCTCACCCGGGCCTCGGAAGCTTGCAACTTGGTGATGGCGACGTCCCTCTCTGATTGGTATCTCAAGCAGTCAGCCTGGAGTGACCTCCTCATTTCCTCTTCCTTCAACTTGAGGGACCTCCTCATCTCCTCCATCTCCTCCTTCAACTCGGCCTGAGCCATCTCCGCAGCCTCGAGCCTCCCTGACAACTCCTCCACCCGCTCGAGATCCGCATTTCGAACCTCATCCACCGTTGCGATGGCTATGTTAATCCGTTCCCTGCAAGCGACCTCCATCTTCCGTAATTCCGCTCTACTGGCCTTCTCCATGGTCTCTTTCAGACGCTTGGAGGCTTCCTCATGCTGGGAAATCTGGATGGCTTGGTCGGCGAGTTGCTTGGCCTGATCGGCAACCTTTAACCTCAACCGAATGTTAGCACTCCCGATCTCTTCCCCGGCCTGGACCAACTTAGCATGATGCTCCATTAACTTCTTGGTCTCTGCGGCCACCCGGTCGATATTAGCCTTGGCCTCATCCCCCACGGTGACTACCCGTGTAGTAAGTAAATCAAGATCTAAAGATTTGGCCTCGTCCAGCACTCTTACCATGGGGTTGCGGGGAAGTAGGTGCTCGCCCGTGGTCTCATCGAATGAAATGTCCCGAAAACTTGGGTCTAAATCAGGATGGCCGGCAAAAGGATCACGAGGCACGGGGCGAGGCACATCGGGACGCCTTATATGAATGACAGTAGAACTCTTGGAAGGAGGAGGAGGGGGGCAGGGCTCCGTGCTCTCCTCCGTAGTATCACGAGGAGGCTGAGTAGGGGGAGACAGAGTAGGAAGCTACGAAGCAGAAGAAGACTCAAATAAGGAACGGCTCCGCTTCCTTTTCTGAATGCCCTCTTCGATGACCCCAAGAAGAGGGCGGTACTTGACTACGTCCCCAGTGCGATCAGTAGAAGGTTTCGCAGAAGCTCTCCTCGACTTAAATTGTTCAAGACGGTGTCGAACATCCGACGTTTTAACTGCCTGGCCTGCCCCTGAAATAGAGAACAAGTGTTACGAACATACAATAATCCGCAATTCAAAAAATGTGCTAAGTTAAAAAGAAAGAAAAGTGAGGAGACACATCTGTTATACAAACCCGGCGGAGGAGTGGGATACTGCAATAAGTCCTGGATCTCATTCCAGGACGGAAGTGAACCGTAAAAAATTTCTAAGTCCTTATCGAAAATAGAATCGGCAGAAGACAAAAGTTCACCTTGCATCGCCGGAATCACCCTAGCTGAGGAACCCTTAGAGGATGGGTCAGTGCCAGCCACAGCTTTGCCGGTTTCCTTTGCCTTCTCCGTTCCCTTCTCCGTTTCCGACTCTCCCTCCGACTCCCCGAAGGCCCGACGGAGAGCCTCATCCAGTTCGAGGTCTTGTTCAGAGGTTAGAGCAGCAACACCACTACCACCTTGACCTTCGCCATCTCCTCCACCCTCCGACCCTTCTCCAACTTCGCCTCCTTCCTCCTCTTCTACACCTTCCTCCTCCGGGACAATCGGGCAAGTACTTGGAGAAGGGCCATCGGACTTCCTCAGTTTCTTCCCCCCGACCACGGGACGCTCTGCGAAAGGCTCCCTCTTACCGCTCTTTACCTTATCCCCCTCCTTAGCTTTAGCAGCCTTCTCCTCAGCCGTGTCTCTTTGCTTAACCACGGACTGGTGCGGTAAGATCAAATTATACTCCAAGAGGGTTGCGTTCCTGATCAAGAAGGAGGCCGACCGGTCCCGTGCCGGAATAGCCTTTAGTTCAGCAGCCATTCGCACCAAGGAATCATCCTCCACAACTGCAATACCACCTGTCGCTAGCCAGAAATAGAAGCATGTCAGAAAAAACACTACAGTCAAAACATGGAAAATATAAATGAAATCCATCTTACAGCCAGAAGTGAAAAGGCGGAAAGAAACAGCATCGTCCTTGATGAAGAACCACTCTTTCTTGAACATGGTAAACTTGGAATATAAGTCCAGAACTGGTTTGAAGGGTACGGCCGCCTCCAGACTAATATACGGAGACCCCTTCTTATAGCCTCTCAGGTTGTACAAGTATCGGATCTCCCGGTTAGAAGGAGGACGCCCGTACCTCCTCTGGAAGATGACAAAGAGGCTCACCAGGATAGCATATGAGTTAGGCTGAAGCTGGAAGGGAGCCACCTTCAAATATGTGGTGAAGCTTACTATCCAAGCGTTGATAGGGGGGATAGCGCCGCACATGCAATGGTATCTGCTAAAAGCGAAGTAGCCCTCGGGAGGATTATATGGCATCACTCCATCTCCCGGCAGCAGCATAAGAGCCCTATCTATCCCGAAGGAACGGGATATGACGTCAAGTTGCTCCTCCTTTAGGGAGCTAGGAAAGCAATCCGGGGGAGAGACCAAAAGTTCCTGTGGACCATATCCGTCCACTAGAGACCTCGGAATAGGTCGGTGTTGCCCGGATCCTGGTTGGACTGGGGGCAAGGAAGAGGAAGGCTCTCCTGTGCCTCTAGACTTCTTTCTATCCGATCGTGTTTCCGCTTTGCGAGACATTTTCTGCAACACAAGGAAAGCATGGCATTAGAACAGGAAACATAGAAAAGTAAACAAACAAGTGCGTGCAAGTGTGGGGTTTCATTCGCAAACTAAAGTTTCCAAGTTCATTCGGTTTCCAAGTTCATTCGGTTTCCAAGTTCATTCGGTATCCAAGTTCATTCGGTTTCCAAGTTCATTCGGTCTCCAAGTACATTCGGTTTCCAAGTTCATTCGGTTTCCAAGTTCATTCGGTCTCCAAGTACATTCGGTTTCCAAGTTCATTCGGTTTCCATCACATCCGGTCATCATGTTCATTCGGTGGTGCTATATCGAGTGCATTCGGTGCACAAGGCATTCGGCCCCAAGGCCGTAGTCCCATTCGGTGAAGCGAAGACATACGTGTGTATTCGGTAATAAGTATATACCTGGTTCGGTATAAGGTTGGTTCGGCAAACACCTGGTTCGGCAATGAAGTGGTTCGGCGCTTGTTGATTCGGTAAAGAAAAACTAAGGGGGTGTAGCCCCTATATATAGACGGTGACAATACCACCGGACCAAACGATTCGGCCTAACGGACCAATCCCCAGCCGAATGAAACCTTTAACCTCTCTACACCGGACCAACCAAGCACCGAATAAAAGTATCCCTCCTACCACATGCCAAATGAAACCCTCCATACCGGATCAACCCTTAACCGAATGAAAACCACACCTACCTCGGATCAAATGAAAACATATACCTACTCAACGCCAAATGGAGCTGTATCTACCAGCAGAAACTAAAAACTAGTGGCGTGCAAAGCGCCTCCCTCAGATATGTACCAAACTCCAGAACTAACTAATAAAATAAGATTATGATAACGATGAATAAGTCGTAAAATCCTCACCGACGTGGATTAAATCGTTTACACGTGTACGCGACCTCGAATGGTCCATAGGCACGCTCTGAATGGCTATTAACCCTACCATCGTGGGAATTTACACTTTGACACGCATTTTTAAGCCCATCGGTCAAATGGATATTTGATAATTGTGAAATGGCTAAGCTACTTACACATGTACGGGGTCGCGAACGATCCCTAGGCATGCTCTGAGCTGGCGATAAACCACCTTGGCAAACGACCCAGGGACCCACTCTAACGTGAACCCGGCATCGACGATGCTAAGCCCCTTCGGGGCACACTTGCTCGTCCCGAGCGACACAGTTCACTTCATCTCAGATATTCCGACCACGAACGGTCGTTATTTGAAACCACACTAAAACTGTAAATTCCTTTGCAGGACATCAGCAGGATACGAACGTCCAGCCCATGGCGTTACGAAACAAGCCTTTCTATCACCGGGAAACAAAGCGCGACACGTGCAAGCACGCGCCCCACTTTGGGGGGCAAATGTTGGGCGAATTCTCACCCAGAAGACCTCGAGACTAAGAAGCATTGGTTTCACCCGGAGTCGCGACCCACTTTTCATCCAGCAAGGACAAGGGTCCATTCGGCATGATCATCCGGTAGCCGGACCAACCATATTCGGGCAAATCTCAAGTGCCATTCGGCATGCCCATCCGGCAGCCGAACCAACTCCCCTGCTACAGCCGGACCACCACCACCGAACCACCTACATAACCGGACCAAACGACTACCGGTCCACATTCTCACACTCCTACCACCGGACCAGGCAAGCACCGAACCAACCCTCTCCTTTCCCCTGCCGGTCCACATGCACACCTACCACCGGTCCAAGCTCATAGCCGAATGAAGCCTTGCCGAACCAGAAGATTGCCAGTCCAGATTGCTCCAGCCCGGGCCCACCAGCAGCTATATACATCCAAGACCCCTACCCCCAACCTCACTATATAAATAGAGGGGCAGGGGTACAACAATGGCAGACAAGTTTGAGAGCTCAAGCAAGGAAGGAACTTTCAAACTACTTTCATATACTCATATACGAAGTATTGTACTTGTAATCTGAAGGAAAGAGATAATAACATATAAAGTGGACGTAGGCACATTCTGGCCGAACCACTATAAATCCGCGTGTCATTTACATTTCAGCCCCTACTTCTTTTATATTTATATACTCATCTAAAATCATTGAAAATCACATATAATCAACTAAATAATACGACTTGGAGGTGTTTGTCCATTTTTTGTGCAAACAAGACCGTTGCTCAAATGTAATTTTATCGTATAATGATATTATACATAATCATTTTCTTATCTGCTGCTAATTTTGTTTTAATTGATGAACGGTGAGCTATATGAAGTAAACAACAATGTCATGGCATGTTGGACGATGTAGGTAACGTGGTATATGGCGTGTAGATGCATTAATTTGTTTTCTAGGTTTAGATTTTTTGGAGATGACCATTTTGGGAGGTGGAAACCATGAGCAATGGTGTAGCCCAAGCGTTTGAAAAAAACATGTAGGAGGGTGCGAAGACGTTGGGTGTGGTAACAAGGGAAGTGATTAATTTGGATGTGTCAGTTTAAGTTGGGACGGCGTGAGATATATAGTGGAGAAGAAATTTTCCATATAGCTAAATTTCAAACAGGGTGTAAGTCTGTCCTTTAGACTAAATCTCCCCATACATTTTTGAGCATTTTGTCTCCTTTTCTGAATTATAAACTTCAATATATATGTGTCTTTGTGTGTGTTAATTATTGTTAATTAACAAATTATACATTATCAAAACTGAAAAATTATTACCATGTTGATATTTAACAATAATAAAATGTTGAAAATAATACAAAAAGGAAAATAAATATATAAAACAAAAATTTCCCAATGAATTAGCTGTGTGGGCATCTCAATAGGGATGGAAAATTAGATGGACTGGGAACGCACAGGTAACCCCCATCTTCTGTATCTTAAGGCCATTACCCATAATATACCTATTCACTTACCCATTTTCTCTTAATTTTATACTAAACGAACAAGCTCTGCACCCAAAAGAATAACGATTATCCATCCATTGCAAGAAAGAACATTAAATAGCGAAGGGGCATACCGATGGCCGTCGATCGTTCCGTCGACGTGTTTTCGACGGCTTTCGACAGTACCTCATTTCCATGGTGTTTCAGTAAAAAGTGTAAAATAGCCATCAGAAGCCGTTGGAAGCAGTCGATAATACGAACCGTCGACAACCATCATAAATCGTTGGATATCGAGATTGTACTTCTGCTTCAAATGAGTGCAAATTTCATTTTGCTTCTCCCCTAATTTTTGTCCAAAAACCTAGCTCCTCCCCACTCTCCATCGCCGACCAACCCGCGCACCTCCCCGACCATCACGATGTTCATCGTTCTCCACTCTTAACAACCTCAGGCCATTCATTGATCTCCAATTAGGTTTTTCTCCTAATCCTAACTAATTTTGATTTCCTAAATTAGGGTTAATTTATGATACCAGTTTTTTATGATACCCCATTCATTATTTATTATACCACACTAAATGCTAATTACAACTATTATCATTTAAATCCAAAAATTAATGTATAATTTGGTGTGTGTGTATATATACGCATTAATTAATTTGTGCATATGCGCGTTAGGACTAGATTGGGTTAACTAGTGTATATGTGGATAATTTAGTGTATCTGCTGCTTCCAGATGAAAGCATGGAGACGTAGGTCGATGCTTCATGGGCCTTACGTGCACTCAGAGACAGCGCCACCTCAGCAAGCTGCCGTGGACTTTTATGCATTTGTGGTGAGAAGGCTGACAGTGTCTGCTCGCATACTTTTGGATATGAAGTTGCCTTGCATGAGGCTTTAAGAGAAGCATACGAGAGGTGTACGAGCAAAGAAGCTGTGAATATGTATATAATGTTTACTTTCAAAAAAAAAAAAAGTATATAATGTTGTATGAACTTGCCATTGATCACTTTAGCTTTTAATTTGTTTCTTGTTGATGTAATGTGATATTGGTGGTGAATGGTTTATATATAGAGGGCTATCTGTATTATGGAACGTGAAAGGTACTTTTATTTTATGGCAGCATTCATTTGGTCGGTTGCTAAGTAATTAGAGTAATATTGCTGTGTCTGGAAATCTCAAAACTCAATATATATATAGAATGTGCTTGCTTGTCTCCTTCCAGCTGTAATTTTGCTGTCTAGAGATCTGATGACTGAATGTAGAAGAATGAGTTGAAAGTTGAAACCTTGACTTTGCTCATGGAAGCTTCGTTGCATTCCGGAAGATACTGTTGCACGTGCAGTTTCATTCGGTAGATTTGATTCGAGTATTCTGTGCCAGCTGGAACTGTATGTCAACGCCTTTCATTTCAGTTAGATTATGGCCCTATGTAGCATTTAAAAAAGGGAAGGAAAGAACTCCATCCTAACGCCTCGTTGGACAATACGAAGTTAGATCAACCTTTTTTAACATAAAAAATCTTTGACCGACTTGACTTTTATATATCACTCGACCTTCGTTATTTTTCACATTATTCATTTTCGATATGTACATATTACATTTATACAATGTGAGACCCCTCAACAAATCTTGGGGCCGTAACATGAATCCGTTTGCTGTTTGCGGACTGCTAAAGCTACTTTTGTGGCAAAAGCGAGACGATGTGTAGCACTTAGAAGACGGATTAGGAATGACACTTCCTTATGAGAGTTTCTAACCACCTAAATCGAACTACTGAATCTGAACTGGTGTGAAACAAGTGGAATCTAACTGTTTAATAAAAGCAAAGCATTGTAATAGTCTTCGCGGATGCTTTTGCAATGTGATTTCTATCCATTGCTCCGAATGCCAAAGTAAAGAAATTCAACCGAGCGTGGGTAAATGACGGGAGTAATTATGACTCTCTTAAGGTTGCCAAATGCCTCGTCATATAATTAGTGACGTGCATGAATGGATTAACGATGTTTCCACTATTCTTGTCTACTATGCAGGATAATCACAGCTATGGGAAGGAGCTTGGTGGAATAGCAGAGAAAGAAGACCACGTTGAGTTTGACTTTAGTCTACCTTTGTGAAATGACTTGAAGTGTCGTTCAAACTCATGAAGAAAACTTAAATAGAACTCACCTAGCGGGAGAACGAGGCATTTAAAAATGGACGAAATCGTAGCCTGAGGGTAAGAGATCGTGGCCAAAATTATGGTAGAGGCGTATACAAATTTGTCAATAAAGAAGAATGAAACCAAAATATATAAGCTATAAAAGGTCGAGGACGAAGATGAAATACAAATTAGGATAGAAGACCTAGGTATGATAAATCACAAATAAAATGTTATAATTGTGATAAATTTGCCCATTTTTCTTCTGATTATAAATTCATTTTTAGTAAAGTTTGAGAGAAGTCTAACTTTGCTATAAAAAGAAGAAGAAATTCCAAAATATTGTTAGCACATAAGGGCGATGAAAGTAACGATAATAACACAAGGTATTTGGACATAAAGGCGAGCAATCATATGTGTGGAAGGAGGAGCATGTTCATGGAGCTTAATGATTCGGTAAGTGGAAACATTCATTTTGTAGATCAATCTAAAATTCCCATTAAAGAAAACAGAAACATATAAATTAAATTAAAGAATTGAAAGCATGATTTTGTTTCTAGCATGGCTAAAACGAAAATAAATATTTTAAGTTTGGGGCAACGTTTAGAAAAAAAGATATGATATACACATGAAAAATCATTGTCTTTAATGAGAGATAGTAAAGGAAATTTGTAATAGTCCCATTTTTCGACATCCGAATGTCAACATCGATACGTCCACTGTATCGAATGTCGAACAATCGAATGCCGGAAAAACTGTACCATTAGGGTTTAAGAAAAAGAAGGTAGAAGAAGAAACAGAAACAATAACAGAATCTCACATATCGCAGCGGAACAAATATAATAGATAAGTAAATATCTTTAAACTAAATCACTATATCAGTTATTACATCACATTATCAGAGTTTACAACAACAAACAGTGGTAAAGAAATATTACATATATAAGTAATACGTCTCGCCATCCATCTCCAACTCCTGATTCCACAGCAACTTCTTGACTTTGCTCCCGAATAATGATAACCTGACTCTAGGCTTCCCGTGTGGAAAATTATGGGCACCTAGAGTTTAGAAATGGAACAATAAACTACAGGTCAGTCGCGGGACTGGTGTGAGATCTTAAAAACAGTTACTTTCACAAAGAAAATAAAAGAAATTCGCTATGCTTTTGGAAAATGAAACTACCATAAGGTCTCCCGCCACGCACACAATGCAAACGCAGAATTGGAGGAGATTTCTCCTTATGATAGTCAAACATGCTTAATACGCAAAATCCTTTCGATATTATTATTAGTGCATAGTGCAAAAAACATTTCGAAAATATAATATTAATCTTAGCCAGCATACAACCATTATTGTATGCCTACTATAGTTACCATCTAAACAGTGGGGCGCCACCATAAGTAAATGGCAGGTTATACAACTAAAACCGTACAAGGCGCGTATTGTTTCTTTGGATTTCCAACAAATGGCCAAGCTAAGAAACTTCCTACTACCACATGGGTACGCCTCTGGAGGGACGTACCGAGAACTTAACCAGCTCTCTGCCAACACAAGGCCGGGTTATCTCTGTAACTAGGTAACTACTACACGAGTATGCCATCCCTAGGTCCTTTGGGACCTTTATCCGAGGATCCTCTACACCAACAACCACAAAGAAAAGTATTTGTAGTAACCACAAAGGCTAAATATCAAGGCTTCATACCTGACACCACCCTTTTCCAAAAGGAAATGACATACCCTAAAGGGCGCGACCCTCATAACCTTGCCGTATCTTTCCTGTTTCGACCATTTCCGAGGTGTGAGGTCCGACGAAGTCTCGTCTACAAAGCTACACTTTTCACAAAGTCATGCTTTGATCAAAAATGATCAGAAGCACTTCGTATGCCACATTACCAGTTTGGGAATATATCACTAGTAACCATCAACTACATAACATATGAGCTCGTATGTCTCAGAGAAGAGTGTTAATCTAAGAGAATAAATTATCCGCCACCAACAGAAATGTATTTGATAGAAACCAGCTTTACATCTCAAAGTGTAACGTCAGACACACATCCATACAAGTCCGTTCCGGGATAAAACGGAACCGAAGGCACTTCAAAGAAGCCATTGCAAATCCGGATATTCACAAATCACGTCCGGAATCCCCATCACAAGGATGATATAATCTCTATACCGGAGCAACCCGATGTAGAGACATTCGACAGGTAATCCTTTCGCTTTCGAAAATACCCGGTCTTCAACACCGTCTTCAAATGTAATCCCATTTCGTCGTATCGTTATTTGGAATGGGTTTTATGACACAAGGTCCTCTCCCGACTAATCCGAATAACGAGCGCTTATTTTTTTTAAAATAAGTGTTCATTCAGATTTCAAAAAATCACAACAATTTCCATTTTGATCTTTTAATAAAGATCCATCACAATCACAAAGGTTCGATGTGGTTTTCGAATATCCACTTGGAATCTGACCCCTGGTTGTATCGAAATTCAAATGCCATTAAAAAGGCCAATATTGATAGTCGGTTATTTAACTATCAATCAACATTCACAACAATTACCAGATTTCAATAATTTTCCTAAATTATTTATTTTCAGTATATTTCCGCAAGGTATATTTCACACTTTAACCATTTGAAAACAAATTTCAAATTACTTTCCATAGTTCAATACTTTGAAAACAAATTTCGAATCACTTTTCCTTACGCGGAATACATTTCCAAATATTTATTTGTTTCCACTGAAAATCTGCCCAGTTCAAGTAACTTAAAATACTTATCCAAAATATACTTGGAATTATTTAAAATAAAACTATTTTAAAATACTCGCTTAAATATTAGTTATGAAAATTATCATACTAATATCTCATATAAAAATTCAAGTCCAAAACTAATTTTTAAAATAAAATTAGTAGATAGGATATAACTATTTAAATATCTTATTTCTAAATCAAATATCAACTAAATCTTTACTCATTACTTCCATAATTAATTAAATAAATCACTACTTTAAAGATTTACAAAATAACTTAAAGAAACTAATTTCTCCGAAATATTCTTTTAAAACCAACCCTAGAACTTTTAACTTATATTTCAAAAGCTATTTTACAAACATACTCGGCTTTTCAGGGAAAAAACACCTTCCTTTTCAAAATGAATTATTTTAATCAATTAATAAATCCTTCTGGATTTATTTTAATTTACACTCCAAACCTGTAAATTTATTTTCACACCTTTTAAAAATAAAACAATATTTATTTTTAAAACAAATTTCCCTTTCTTTACAAAATTCCCATTGTGAATTTAAACTTCTAAATATCCATTGATATACGATTTCCAAATCGATTTCCAAATATTCATTTTCAACACCGAATTAAATCATAAATTGATTTCCAAATTTATTTTCAAATACCAAATCAATTTCCAAAATTAATTTCTAAATTTATTTCAACACCAAATTTATTATCTTTTGAAACAATTTCCTTCTTTTAAATTTATTCAATTTCCTAAGAATAATTTACTATAAATTTTCTACTAAATTTCAAAAATCAAATTTTTATTTATTTCTGGTTTCTACGATACCAAAAATATATTCGGCTAAATTATAGCCTTCAACAATTTAAATCACCAGATAATCACACACAGATTATAGTAAATAAACACACAACATATGAAACAAAATCAAATGTTTGAGGAATCCAGTTGGATCCCTCCAACCTGTTTCCCAGCATCCACAGATAGCACAACAATTAAATACCAATTCCACTTCGAGGTGGAATATCGCGATATACGGGATTTATAAAATATCATCCGCTATTTTGCGGCGCATTGGGTCTCATCCGCTATATAATGCGGGAAATCAATCACCCAATATATACTATATACTACTATATATATAATATCATCCAGTGAATAATTATTCTAAATCAATCATCCAAGCATGCAGTCAATCAATTTTAAATCTAACTATTTAAAATTAACTGGAGATTTTAATTGAGTGAGAAGATCTCACCTTTTCTTTTTATGCAATCCATTTTCATTCTAGATTGTTTTCTTTACAGATTTTGACCTAGCAACAAACATTATAAGGTTTTATTAATATTTGAAACAAATCAAACAATTCAATTATCATTTAATAATTTTATTTAACTAATTATTTAAATTTTAATGAATAATTAAATTTCAAATTAATGTCCTTTTGAAATAACTTTAGTAACTAAAATAAATTTTTAAATAAGTTAACTAAAAATATATATTACTTTACAGTTGAACTAGTAAATTAAAAAAAACGTATACGTATATTTATTTTATTAAACTACATATATACCTATGTGAAAAAAAAAATTATCGGGCCTGAACTTAAGAAATGGTTCATGTAAAATATGTATGTGTTTACATATAAATATAAATCTTACATTTGAAAAACAAATGGTTTCATATACCTTATTGCCTTGTGAAATCCAGAACTCTATGAAACCCTAACCCTCTATGCGAACCTCCATCTCCAGTCGTGCCAGCATTGACTTCAACTTCCACCGACTTGTCTCTTCACTTGCGTCGCCCATGCGAACACGACCATCGCGACACCCCAATCGCCCTGCTGCCGCCGCTGTTTCACGCGACACGCTTTCGCCAAAAACCCATCTTCTCGTCGTCTCGGCTTGATTTTCTTTGAACGTAGCATCGTGGCCGTGCTTCCACTCGCGAATCACTGTTGACGTCGCCGAGCCACCCTGACACCGAGCTTCAATCGCTCGAGCTTCAGCCCCATACGCGCTCGCCATTATTCAATTTGATGAATTTTTTTTGTTGAGGTCGCGATTTTGTGAGTTGAACGAGAGAGGGGCTTCGGCCATTTCAAATGAGAGAGGAGTTTGGGATTAGCTTTGAACAAAAGAAAATTATCTGCGTTTTATTTTATTTGATTAAACGAAGAAGCGTATTAAGGAAGATAACGCGATTTCATTATCCATCTTTGAAATTCAAATTCAAATTGTTGAGAAAACGAAGCCAAGAATCCCGATCACCAAACGAGGTGTGCCGCTAGGTGTTCCAAATGTTATACCCCTATTACGAACGTAATGGAAAAGGTTCTGTGTCCTAATTCGATCGTATGGAGAAGATAGCTTTTTGAATCGAGTTTAAATATTAAAATCCCAATATAAATATCGGCGTGTTTATATATCGTACGCTCACACAACAACTCCCAACACTACGAAAATTGAAATCCGATAATAATACAATATTACGAATCCAATGGAACTGGTTTCGTCGAATTCTGAGACTGTGCCTCGAAAGGCTATTTTTTAGATATCGATTTAAACGGTAAAATTCCAAATCTGAACAAATCGTTTCCAAATTCAATTCTGAAGCTTCCATTAACCTCAATATTATCAATATAAACCATCAAATTATTTTTAATAAGCTAAAAATTGAAAATTCTAATTTTTACCCAACTTCAGTAAATTAAATTCAAAAACTTAGTTGTCAAATTCATTCTGAATATTTGAAATTCAAGTTAAACTACTCTCCAAATAATAAAAATCAATTAAATATTCCATTTCAAATGTAAAAAATTTCCGGGTCGTCACATCCTTCCCCCGTTAACAGAATTTCGTCCCGAAATTACTAGTTAAGAAGAATGATCCTTAACCCATTTATTATTTTTCCTAATCCAAATAGTTTTATCATCTTACCAAAACAAATCCTTTTTATTAGAAACCTATTATCATTTCAACTAACTTTCTAAAATCAATCATAGATTTCAAATAACATTGTTTTCTCAATAATTCAAGTTTAAATTTTTAGATTCAAATTTCAAATTATCCAAAATTTCTTAAATTTTTCAAACACCCTAAATTTTTGAAAAAATTCACCAGCGTCTCCTTTGTGCGGCTAACTCGGTACGACTACAAAATGGCACCAAAGGCCCTCAGATTCAAAAAGAAAACAAAAAGGCAACTGGCTGGACAAGAAAATCACCAAATTTCATACTGAAATTGAAATACATACATTTTTGTCGAGCAATTCAATTTTATCTTCAATATCCCAATTCCAATTTTCCTTTTTCCTGTAACATACTTGTATATTCTACTAGCCATAATATCCATTCATAGCCTTAAAAATCATTTTATACATTTTCTTATAAAAGTTTTCATATCTACTTCTATTCAATTAATTTTCTCATTACCTTATGAATTCAATTTATCTTCAACTCTGAATATTGAATTTTATCTTTCAATTATAACTAATTCATATTATTATTTTAAATTAGTTTCATTAACTAATTTACTTCAATTTTCAATTTGAAATCGTTTGTCGCTAACAAAAATTTTTCCCAATTTTTTTTTCTATCTTCCAAAATTTTCGAAAATTTTTGGCAGTCCCCTTTCTACGGAGGAGCTTTTGCAATTTGACAAGAGATATAAATATATATACATCGACCCACCCGGTCGGAAAAACAAAAACAGTTCATATTTCCTATTTTTTTATTGCGTAGGCGTACCTTATTTAGCATTTTTAAGCAAGCGGCTTATTTAATTAGCATTTTGCGCAATCAAATCCAGTCCAACAACTTCCTTGAACCTGTACTTACTCAACTAGAACATGTCCGTGTTATATATATGAAGTTTAACAACATTTCACTTATTTCTAATAGTTAAACACATGAATTCTAAAAGCAATGCATACTAAACACTTACTGTAAGCAATTTATATAGTTTTAATACTAATTCAACTATTTTTAATTAATTCATATACCATTTTCATTCAATTTGAAGGGTTTACAACCCACTTGCTTACATTCAATTCATTTTAGTTTTAAACAAACCCATATTATTTCAATTGATTAAAAATTCAATTTTTATTCACCTCTGTTAATATATTTACTTTCATTTACAATTATTGAATTTCGATTCATTTCAAATCATATTCAATTTCGTCATTCCTTTAATTAGTTTTATTTACTAATTTTATTTCAATTTTATTTCAATTTTTTTCACTTTGTTTAATACAAATCAAATTCAATTCCGATTCCAGTTCTATTTACTTACAAATTCAAAACGAATTTCAACATTTAATTTCCCACACATTTATTTGCAATTGCAAATTTATTCATTCATTCACAATTTATTTTCCATCTTAATAATTTTATTTCAATCATTTAGTCTATAAGACTTCTAAAATTCACCTTTATTCAAATTAACTCAAGTCAGTTTCAGTTTGAATCTGAATTTCCTATGTTTTCAAATTTATTATTCCATAACTATTTTTTTGTAAGATTCCAGAGTCTTTCCACCTTTTTCAAAACCATTATTGAAAACAATTCAAATTATCCTTTGAATTTCAAAACCAAACCCAAATTTTCCAAACAACTTCCATTTAAAACAATTTGGCAGCAATTCCTCTTTTGGAAACTCGAAAATGAACATCGATGATGCTGTAGTCATCACCAAAGTTATTTTCCAATGACCGAAAAGAGTTTAGAGCTTTTATCCCTCCAAAAACATTTTTTTTTCAAACCCTTTGAAAATTATTTTCAAACCAAAAGGGATTTAAACTTTCCAAATCTCCAAAATTTTCAAATTCTTTTCAAAACTTTTCCAAATACTTCTCTGGAATTACGTTTCAAATTACAAATCACATTTACAATTTACAATTCTCATTTGTATATGGATTTTATTTTCTTAACTCTTTGTTATGATTTCAATTCTTATTCAACAATCAATGATAATTGTTTAATATTATCACTTCCTAACAACCAAGCAACCATATACTATAATAATTCATAGAAAATTTATTTCTTTTATATACGAAAGTAGTTTGGGTAAAATTATTTCATTTACCCTATTTTAAAACGATATCGTGTCAAATTTGTTATGTACAAGTGTCTAGAGATCCCTATCAATAACGTTAATTACTCGTATTGAACAGAATCCATATACCACTCAACAACCAATCAACACGATATAAAACAATTTTATATTCACTAACAAATACGTGCTCATATCTATTATTACACTCACACTCATTCTAGAGTACTGCTGACTCTATCTCTAATTAGTAACACCCAACAGAGCCAAGGTTCTCGCTTAACCAAATGCTCAGATATCACTCTGTAATAGTCCCATTTTTCGACTTTCGAAAGTCAACATCGATACGTCCACTATATCGAATGCCGAACAATCAAACGCCGGAAAAACCGAACCGTTACGATTTAAGAAAAAGAAGGTAGAAGAAGAAACAGAAACAATAACAGAATCTCACATATCGCAGCGGAACATATATAATAGATAAGTAAATATCTTTAAACAGAATCACTATATCAGTTATTACATCACATTATCGGAGTTTACAACAACAAACAACGGAAGAGAAATATTACATATATAAGTGATACGCCTCGCCATCCAGCTCCAACTCCTGATTCCACAGCAACTTCTTGACTTTGCTTTCGAATAATGATAACCTGACCCTAGGCTGCCCGTGTGGAAAATTATGGGCACCCAGAGTTTAGAAAGGGAACAATAAACTCCAGGTCGGTCGTAGGACTGGTGTGAGATCTTAAAAACAGTTACTTTCACAAAGAAAATAAAAGAAATTCGCTAAGCTTTTGGAAAATGAAACTACCATAAGGCCTCCCGCCACACACACAATGCAAACGCAGAATTGGAGGAGATTTCTCCTTATGATAGTCAAACATGCTTAATACGGAAAATCCTTTCGATATTATTATTAGTGCATAGTGCAGAAAACATTTCGAAAGTATAATATTAATCTTAGCCAGCATACAACCATTATTGTATGCCCATAATAGCTACCATCTAAACAGTGGTGCGCCACCATAAGTAAATGGCAGGTTATATAACTTAAACCGTACAAGGCACGTATTGTTTCTTTGGATTTCCAACAAATGGCCAGGCTAAGGAACTTCCTACTGCCACATGGGTACGCCTCTGGAGGGACGTCCCAAGAAATTAACCAGCTCTCTGCCAACACAAGGCCGGGTTACCTCTGTAACTAGGCAACTACTACACGAGTATGCCATCACCCGGTCCTTTGAGACCTTTATCCGAGGATCCTCTACACCAACAACCACAAAGAAAAGTATTTGCAGTAACCACAAAGGTTAAATATCAGGGCTCCATACCTGACACCACCCTTTTTCAGAAGGAAATGGCATACCCTAAAGGGCGCGACCCTCATAACCTTGCCGCATCTTTCCTGTTTCGACCATTTCCGGGGTGTGAGGTCCGATGAGGTCTCGTCCACAAAGCTACACTTTTCACAAAGTCATGGTTTGATCAAAAAATGATCAGCAGCACTTCGTATGCCACATTACCAGTTTGGGAATATATCACTAGTAACCGTCAACTACATATACTCTGAGCTCGTATGTCCAAGAGAAAGGTGTTAAGCTAAGTGAATAAATTCTCCGCCACCAATAGAAATGTATTTGATAGAAACCAGCTTTACATCTCAAAGTGTAACGTCAGACACACATCCATACAAGTCCGTTCCAGGATCGAACGGAACCGAAGGCACTTCAAAGAAGCCCTTGCAAATCCAGATATTCACAAATCACGTCCGGAATCCCCATCACAAAGATGATAAAATCTCTATACCGGAGCAACCCGGTGTAGAGACATTTGACAGGTAATCCTTTCGCTTTCGAAAATACCCCGTCTTCAACACCATCTTCAAATGTAATCCCATTTCGTCGTATTGTTATTCGTAATGGGTTTTATGACAGAAGGTCCTCTCCCGGCTAATCCGAATAACGAGCGCTTATTTTTTTAAATAAGTGTTCACTCAGATTTCAACAATCACAACAATTTCCACTTTGATCTTTTAAATAAAGATCCATCACAATCACAAAGGTTCAATGTGGTTTTTGGATATCCACTTGGAATCCGATCGCCGGTCGCATCGAAATTCAAATGCCATTAAAAAGGCCAATATTGATAGTCGGTTATTTAACTATCAATCAACATTCACAACAATTACTGGATTTCAATAATTTTCGAAATTATTTATTTTCAAAATATTTCCGCAAGGTATATTTCACACTTCAACCATTTGAAAACGAATGTCAAATTACTTTCCATAGTTCAATACTTTGAAAAAAAATTCGAATCAATTTTCCTTACGCGGAATTCATTTCCAAATATTTATTTGTTTCCACTGAAAATCTACCGAGTTCAAATAACTTAAAATACTTATCCAAAATATACTTGGAATTATTTAAAATAAAACTATTTTAAAATACTCACTTAAATATTAGTTATGAAAATTATCATACTAATATCTCATATAAAAATTGAAGTCCAAAACTAATTTTTAAAATAAAATTAGTCGATAGGATATAACTATTTAAATATCCAGTTTCTAAAACAAATATCAATTAAATCTTTACTCGTTACTTCCATAATTAATTAAATAAATCACTACTTTAAAGATTTACAAAATAACTTAAAGAAACTAATTTCTCCGAAATATTCTTTTAGAACCAACCCTAAAACTTTTAACTTATATTTCAAAAGCTATTTTACAAACATACTCGGCTTTTCAGGGAAACTATACCTTCCTTTTCAAAATGGATTATTTTTAATCAATTAATAAATCCTTTTGGATTTATTTTAATTTACACTCCAAACTTGTAAATTTCATTTCACACCTTTTAAAATTAAAACAGTATTTATTTTTAAAACAAATTTCTCTTTCTTTATAAAATTCCCATTGTGAATTTAAACTTCTAAATATCCATTGATATACGATTTCCAAATCGATTTCCAAATATTCATTTTCTGCACCGAATTAAATCCTAAATTGATTTCGAAATTTATTTTCAAATACCAAGTCAATTTCCGAAATTGATTTCTAAATTGATTAAAACACCAAATTTATTATCTTTTGAAACAATTTCCTTCTTTTAAATTTATTCAATTTCCTAAGATTAATTTACTATAAATTTTCTACTAAATTTCAAAAATCAAATTTTTATTTATTTCTGGTATCCTACGATACCAAAAATATGTTCGGCTAAATAATAGCCTTCAACAATTTAAATCACCAGATAATCACGCACAGATTATAATAAATAAACGCACAACATATGAAATAAAATCAAATGTTTGAGGAATCTAGTTAGATCCCTCCAACCTATTTCCGTGCATCCACAGAAGTTAGCACAACAATTAAATACCAATTCCACTTCGAGGTGGAATATCGCGGTATATGCAATTTATAAAATATCATCCGCTATTATGCGGCGCGTAGGGTCTCATCCGCTATATAATGCGGAAAATCAATCACCCAATATATACTATGTACTACTATATATATAATATCTTCTAGTGAATAATTATTATAAATCAATCACTTGATCTAGCTTTATTAGAGGTGTAAATTGATGTAAAGGCAGCAGATTGTTCTTATTAGTGAAATCTATGAAGTAAAAAGTTTTAACCTTTTATTGCAAATCTTATACACCATTGCATGTTAATGGAACTCAGATTGGTTCTTTTGTTTTGTCAAAAATGAATAATGAAATCAGTCCCTATGTTTATATATGTGTTAGAGAAGAACCTGTCACTTAAGTCAAGTAAGAAGAAGAAACAACAAAATTTATTTCAAAAAAATAAAATAAAAATCAGAGCATGCAATCTAGCTTGCTGTAACCCTCCTATATACTTATATATCTTTAAAAGTTTATATGAATTGATGTATTTGTTTTTGTCGAATATATATGTATCATCTAATATATATGTTGTGTACATCAGGATTTAGTCAAGATTAGGTGCTGGAAGGAACACAATATAAGTTAGTTCCTCTGTTTTTATTTTTTTTCACTTCATAACCTGTAAGTTAAAAAGAAAAGAACAAAAAAAATCTTCCAATTTAAACCCTATTAGAGTTTGATATTTGAATGAAAGTGGTGTGTTATGGTATGAAGAAAATTTTAAAAATAGTTTCTGGGTTTAAAATTCAATAAATTATTTTTAAAAATTTAAATAACAGTGTGAAGTCATATTCATGATAAAAATCAATAACCTTATTTTCGAATTTGGATTGTATGGGTGTAATCGTGGCAGAAAATCTTGATTTTTAATGTAAGTGTCATGATTTTTAATTTGCTAAACCGTTGGGAAATTCGAATTTAACATTTTGGGTATTTTGGTGGTTTGCCGTTGATCGGCATGGTGGAGTTGGTCGAATTTTGGGCTGTAGGTAGAATGGAAGTTAGAGGTTGATGGAAAAATAGTAGTAGATTTTTCTGATGGCTGGAGTGGGCTGACAAAGGCGAACTAGGGTTTAAGGTCCTGTTGTGTTCAGTGATGGAATCAAGATTTTTGTGATGGTGATGCTGGACCGGACTTGGTCGGAGAGGGGGAGATGGGTATGTATGACTACGGTGTAGGTTTGGGTAGAGTATAGGGGTCTCTAACGACCTGAAACGGTGGTGCAGAGGGGTTTCCGTTAGGTAGGTTTGGTGGTTGTTTGAGTCGATTTGCTTGATTTTGTGTAGATGGAAGTTTCATGCTTCTGGATAGTGGAGGTCCTCTGCGAAGCCATCGCCGACTTGATGGTGATTGATATGGCGACCGGGACAGGGGTGTGGCGACATGTACGTGCACAACGTGCACGAAGAAATGTTTAATGGGGAATTCGGCAGGGGATGTTTTGCGTTCGATCTGAGTTAGATAGGTTCGCTTGTACGATGTTGTTGGGAGACGTCGAGTTGGTTGGTGATGATTTCTCCGGCTCGTGTTTCATTCGAGTATTTGTTTTTTTTTCCTGGAGGTAGAAGTTGGAGAAGAAGAAGAGTATTTAGTTGGGTTTTCGAGTTAGACTTAAGCAATTAAGTTTGGGCTTCAGGCCGAGCTGTGTAATGTGATAATTTATATGATCGGGTGTCTTTTGTTTCGGTTTTGGGCTTTGGGCTAAGCCTGATGGGTATGCTCGTTTATAACAGGATTTGTTTCGGTTTTTAAAGAATTTTTTTAAAAAAAAAGAGAGATAAATTCATAACTCATCGAAACATTAAATCAAGCATGTTGTTTTAAAGTAAATTTTTGAAACCGAAATTCTTTAATGAAAGTGCTTATTTAAAGTTTTATATGGACAAAGAATTTTTTAGAAATATTTAAAAGTTGATAGCATTAAGTCTATTTAATTTAGGTAATTTAAAAATAAGTTATTTATTATAAATTAGCCAAGCTTTTGGAAAATTAACTACATAGTATAAGTAACTAAGGAATAAAACTGAATGTAATCAATTGGAGGATAATTGATTTCTTAATAAGATTAATTGAAAGTTAATAACTAAATGTGATTAACTTAAGTAAATTAACTTATGAAGTGATTAAGGGTTAACTTATCAACTCAAGTAATTATGGAATAAATGCTTAATGAAGTAAATTAGGGGATAATGAGTAACTTAAATATTAATTACTTAAGGTAAGTAATTGAAGGAAAATTTCTTCATGAAAGTAATTAGGGATAAATTACTTAGTGTAATTAATTAAGGATTAATTAATTAATTAATTAATTAATTAAAGAATTAGTTAAATTAATTAATGTGGCAAATTAAAAGATAATTAGTCAAGATAAGTGATTATAGAACAATTAATTTAGAGTAATTAATTACAGAATAAGATTAATCAAGGGTGATTAATAAATATAATTAATTAAAGGTTATGTGTAACTACTTAAGGTAAATAATGAGGTATAATTACTTAGAGAAGTAATTAGTGGATAATTAATGAATGTAATTAAGTTAATGGTTAATTATTAAATGAAATTAATAATAATTAACCAATGAAAGAAATTTAAGGATCATTAATTAATGTAATTAATGATGTGCTCAATCTTGCTTATTAATGATTGAATGATGATGAGTGCTTTGGGCTAGTTGATATCCGCGATATGAATTGCTTTGTGATATGATATGTTGAATCGATGGTGATGATGTGATTATCTATCAATTATGAGTTGATGTGTTAAAACATATCTAGTAATTAAAGATGGATTGTATTTAACTGAATAACTTGGGTTAAGATGACATTGGATTCGAAGAGACCGGAGTCGGGTATTAGTTAATACCCGAAACCACTTCGATTCTTTGTGAATTGATATATGAAATCAATAAGCTGAAATGGGACGATTTAAGTGAATATGACTATTTATGCAAAGTTTGGTACTTATAAATTAATGTGTGAAATAAGTAATGTCCACTACGACTTGTAAACTTGTAAATTGATATAAGTTACCCCGGGTTCATTTTAGCTGTATGCTTTTGTAATTCTTGATAGTCGCGTTTACTCACGCTGGTTTCCAGCCTGACCCGGGTGTTACTTTGATGTAATGCTCGGGTCAGACCGAGTATTACAGATTTTCATGTAAGGACGTTCTGGAGCTCAGGAGGCGAGCTGGATAGCTGGAACGTATGGAGTGTTTACCGCTGTGTTATATTATTGTATATATCTGAGACATGTTAAAATGTATTTGTCCAATGTTGTATAAAATCATTGTAACTCTAATATATCAATGTAAATTGATAGATACAGTTTTCTTTGGTATAACTATTATTATTGATATTATATTTTATCCGTTGCGAATGTGAGATTGTGTGTTTATGTGCTTGTTTTCTGTTTCTTCTTCTTTTCACTAACTATCTGGAATTTTTGGGATCGAAATTTCTGGGTCATTACATTTGGTATCAGAGCTGAAGTTTAAGCGAGAACCTTCGCTCTGGTGGGATTACTCATTAAGGATAGGATAAGTGGTTCCCTAGAATGAGTTGAGTGTGTATATGTATGTATGTATATATATATATATATATATATATATATACACGAGAGCGTACTTGTTATTTTCTGATATAAAGATTTTAAAAGATTTTATATAAAATATATTTTGATATATAAAGCAATATTTCTTTCTAATAAATATTAAGGTAATCGGTTGTTAAATTATTGAAACTAAATTAAAGGGTAATAGAAATACAACTGAATTGAAATTAATTAAAGATAAGTTTGAATGGATTCAAACTGAAATCAAAATCTTGAATTAGAGAAGGAGTTTTAGAGTAAGATAATTATGAATTGGTTCCCAGATATGATAAGCTTGGTTATTATCATAAATGGTTGTTGTATTTAATAATTAAGTGTGTATTAATGAGAAAGCAAAATGAAATTTTTAAGGAAATAAAACATTTAGGTAAGTATGAATTATAAATTGAAATTGAAAATGATCTGAATTGTAAAGATTTAAATCTGGGTCTAGAATTTGAAAATTATTTCAAAGTGATATGGAAATAATAAATAATATTATTGAATGAAGGGGTCCTATTTCAAACAAGAGTTGTTTGAAAATTTAAAAGAAATTTGTTTTGAATTAAAAAACAAATGTGGTTTAAAATTTCAAAGTATAACTTGGTATGTAAAAGAAATTAATATGTACATATGTATGGATATACATAATATCAAGGATAATTTGAAATAAACTCTAAGTATTGAGTTTTAAATTTAGATTGGGATATGATACCCAAAGTGATAAGTTTTGAACTTAATAAGTGGGAAGATTATACATGAGAATTTTAAATTTTGAAATAGAAGTTCAAACTGGGTAAGGTTGACTGGATTAAGTGAATTGAGTTTAACTTGGGAGAAGTTAAATAAGTTGGAATGATCAACCTGATTTGGAAATTCCAAGATGAAATTAAGATTTAACTGGGGAAGTTAAATGATTGATTATAGTTAAGAGTTGAGTGATCTCAAATTGGGTTTGAGATCCGAAAATTGGAAATGGATGAATGTTTTGAAACAATTGGATGATATCATCCTATTGTTATTAAAAATCTTAAATTGCAAATTGGACTTGTTTAAATAAATGAGAAGTGAAGTGTGGTAATATATCCCTTATTTGGATAAAAGGAAAATCACACTTTAATTTGAAATCAAGGATAAAATTGTTTTGAATTTTTATTTGAACTTTGGAAAAAGTTAAGTAAAGATAATTTAAAATGGAATTTTGAGAATTTGACTCAAAATTTGATTGTTTAAAAGTTAATTTGATTTGAGGTATAATATGTTAGGTTTAAACTGTGAATTGAATTGTTTAAAAACTTTAAAGGTAAATTGATTTAAAGGAATTAAATCAACATTTGAAGTATTAACTCGAATTTATATAATTCGAGATGGTTTAAATTTGGAATTTGAATTAGTTCAAATTGAATTTGATTTGAATTAATTGAAATGGTGATTGAAGATGTATGAGTATAAGATTCAAATGGAAAATTCGAATTGGATTGATTTGAATAATTTGGAATTGTAATTAAAGTTTAATATTTTAAATTCAAAGGGAATTTGAACTGAACTTGGAAGGAAATCAAGAGTAATTCAACTTGATGTGGAAATGGAGTTTGAAATTGGGATTAATTCAAACTGGAGATGAAATGAATTGAAGTTGGAACTAGTTCAATTGAAATTTATTTGAATTAGTAGAATTTGAGATCAAGGTTGAATAAACTTAAATTTGGATAGAAACTGAGGTTAATTCAACTTGAATTGGGGTTGAATCAATTTCAATGGAAATTGAAGTTATTTAAATTGGATTTGGGTCAATTTAAATGGAAGTGGAAATTTAAATAAAATTGATGAAAATGGAGATTGGGAAGTGAGCAGTTTTGACTCTGGACTATTTTTAATATAAATTGTTTTAATATAAACCTATTTTTCCAAGCTATGCATTATATATACAACCTTTCTTTTAAAAGCCAAACTATCTTATACTTGTTTTATAATTATTTTTGAAACTATTTAAACAATTTTCCAACTGTTTTATATACTATCTTACTACTATTTTGCAATTATCTAAAATTTCTATAATTATTTTAACTATTTTCTAACTATTTTACACCTATTTGACAAAACTAGTTATTGTTTTCCAACTACTTATCTATTTTTAAAATTTTCAAGCTATTTTCTAAATAAACTGGTTGGAGTTTAGACTGTTATTGGTTAAATACCCAATCGAGATAAGAATAGAGGTGATAATCCAAATGGATTGAAGCAATTGTGAGTAAGTGAATAAAAACAAAGTGAATGTAAATAGAAATGGAATTGATTTGGCTAATAACAAATAAAGATAAATACGTAGGGTGTACGTATGTTATTCTATTTGCATAGTGATTTGATCCAGATTCGAGCATAGAATTTCGAGATAGTATGTCGATCCGAGTTGGAATTTTTACTCGATTTTCGATGGCGAACCTGGATATGGATTGTTGATTGGTTCTGGATATTCTCTATCATAGTTAGGCTATGCAAGGAGAATGACGGTTTCTGATCAAGAAACCAGATCTGTGTCCGCACTAGGAAGTCGGGTGGACGATACTAGTTCGGAAGTGAAATTGTGTGGTCGAGTGAGCGATCAGATTGGTATAGCGTACGGATGATATCTGTACATCGTACGGATTTGAATGAAATTGTATTGAAAGGAGTAATCAAATTTGAATATCTGATTTGTAGTAAACAAAGTAATCTTTGTTTTATAAAACGAAACTTCCCTTGTTGAATCCTTTGCCA
Source organism: Allium cepa (assembly GCA_030765085.1). Taxonomy (NCBI): domain Eukaryota; kingdom Viridiplantae; phylum Streptophyta; class Magnoliopsida; order Asparagales; family Amaryllidaceae; genus Allium; species Allium cepa. The sequence continues at coordinate 862,378,883 of CM060940.1, forward strand.
GAAGAAAAGGGTTTTTGAAGGTGTTTGAAGTATAAAAGGATTTTATACAAGTTTAAAATGATCCAAAGATTTTTATCAAGGATTTTATATATATATATATATATCTATATATATAAAGGATCATATGAGGATTTTGGAAAAAGGTTTTGGGAATCTTTGGATTTGGAAAGGCTTTTGATTTTTGGGTAAAATCAATATTGAATTTGGAAAGCCTAGTTTGAGAATTATCGATTTTGGGATAATCGATTTTGTGTAAAGAAGCTTTGTATGAGATCATACTAGGTGTATGATTTGAAGATACTATATATGTATAGTATAAAATATTTTGATGATGGATCTGGGGAAAAAGACGCTCCCTTGAAATGAACTTCTCAGGAGCACCCCCGGGTGGTGCTGCCTTGTGCCCCAAGGGGGGTTCTAAAGTTGATCCTGTGAGGAGTCCGGACAAAACTAGTTCCTGGGGATTATGAGTAGAGTATACCATAGCGAAAGTCGTGTGTGCCGCTGAGAGCCAACAGTCTGCGTTTGATTTTATATCGGTAGATTGCGACCTATGGTATAACATAGCAAAAGTCGTGTGTGCCGCTGAAAGCCAACAGTCTGCGTTTGATTTTATATCGGCAGACTGCGACCTATGTAGGAGTGGAGAGGTTTCATTTCGACAGCGAAAATCAGAGGCCGCTGAGAGCCTGCAGTTACATGGACTTTTGCTGTGACGGCAACGTAACCCGGGATGTAACTGTGATCTGTTGTGGGTTCCATGGCGTAATCGAGAGGCCGTTGAGAGCCTCCAGTTACATGGACTTTTGTTGCGACGACAACGTAACCCTGGAATGTAACTGTGACCATGGATGGGGGTGATGATTTCCAGAGCATTCGCACCATAGACTATCCTCTATTTTCAAAATGTTTTCTACATTTTCAGTAAAATTATTTTTCAAAGTATTTTCACTGATGTTGAAAACGGGTCTGCCAAGCCCTTGTAGATTTTCAGTCTTACGCCTGATCAACGTATGACCGAATTTCTATGAGAACAAAGATGGACTGGTTGAGACATTAAGTTATAAACGTATTTTCTTAATTTTCTGTAGATTTTAAAGGTGTTTTAAAAATGATCAAAGAATAATTTTCTGATATAAGCATTTTATAAATTCTGGCATCGTTCCTTTTCGAGGACGAAAAGATTCAAAGGGGGGAGGAATGTGATAACCCGGATTTTCTGGACATTTGTAATTGATAAAATAATCGGGTTAATTAATTTAATTTCTGATTTATAAATTTAACATATAAAAGTGATAATCTCCTTTAAAATTATTTAAAATTTATAAAGTTAATTGTTCTCAAAACAATAATAATAATGTGTCAATTTTTATATTTATAAACGGATTTTAAATAAAATTGAAATTGTGTTTGTCTATATATATATATTTAAAAAGTTGATTTTAATTTGAATTTGAAATTCAAAGAATAAATATCTTAAATTAAATTGGATATAGAATATATATATATATATATATATATATATTATTTTATTTGTATATAATTTGTTTTATATTATTTTCCTTAAAAGATCATATTCATATAAATGTATATGTAAATGTTTTAGATTTTAAAATACATGTATAAGAATTATTTGCATTCTAATTAGTTTTAGGATATTTTCTTTTAAGAGTAAATTTATATTTACATATGTAAGTATTAATTAATAAAGAAAATTAAATATGTTAGTTTATGTTAACATTTAAATTAAATTAAATTAAATTAAAAATACAAAGACATGTGTAAACATGTAAATTATCTTAATAATACATGTAAAGAAATTAAGTATTAAAAGTGACACATGTAAGAAGATTAAGCTAGCTTATGACAAATGTTGGAAAAAATGAACATGTGGCCTTCATTTTTTTTCATTTATTTGAAATTTAAAACATAAAAAAAAATAACTTTTGTAAATATTAATTAAACATCATAACACTTGTAAGACATTAATTTAAACATAAGGACATTTGTAAATCAATATGCATATGTGTAAGTTAACTAATGCATCATAATAGACAAGTGTCATTTTTCTTTAATTTAAAAAACTAAAAATAAAAATATGATAAAAGGAAGAGTTTTAATTTTCAGCAAATTTCTTTCTTCATCTCAATAATGATGTAATACAAAACAAAGGACAAAAGGAAGTAAAAAAAAACTGTAAGATCTGGAAGAAAATGAAATCTAGAATCTAAGATCAAAAAGTATAAGCGGGGAAGTTCAACAACAATGCAATCTAGAAACAACTATTAAAATCCCAAAGGCATAACAAGATTTCTAGTTACGGAGCTTGTGTCCTCTGTTCGACATTACTAAGGTGAGTAAATCACTTGATCTAGCTTTATTAGAGGTGTAAATTGATGTAAAGGCAGCAGGTTGTTCTTATTAGTGAAATCTGTGAAGTAAAAAGTTTTAACCTTTTATTGCAAATCTTATACACCATTGCATGTTTATGGAACTCAGATAGGTTCTTTTGTTTTGTCAAAAATGAATAATGAAATCAGTCCCTATGTTTATATATGTGTTAGAGAAGAACCTGTCACTTAAGTCAAGTAAGAAGAAGAAACAACAAAATTTATTTCAAAAAAAAAAAAAATCAGAGCATGCAATCTAGCTTGCGGTAACCCTCCTATATACTTATATATCTGTAAAGGTTTATATGAATTGATGTATTTGTTTTTGTCGAATATATATGTATCATCTAATATATATGTTGTGTACATCAGGATTTAGTCAAGATTAGGTGCTGGAAGGAACACAATATAAGTTAGTTCCTCTGCTTTTATTTTTTTCACTTCATAACCTGTAAGTCAAAAAGAAAAGAAGAACAAAATTTTCCAATCTAAACCCTATTAGAGTTTGATATTTGAATGAAAGTGGTGTGTTACGGTACGACGAAAATTTTAAAAATAGTTTCTGGGTTTAAAATTCAATAAATTATTTTTAAAAATTTAAATAACAGTGTGAAGTCATATTCATGATAAAAATCAATAACCTTATTTTCGAATTTGGATTGTATGGGTGTAATCGTGGCAGAAAATCTTGATTTTTAATGTAAGTGTCATGATTTTTAATTTGCTAAATCGTTGGGAAATTCGAATTTAACATTTTGGGTATTTTGGTGGTTTGCCGTTGATCGGCATGGTGGAGTTGGCCGAATTTTGGGTTGTAGGTAGAATGGAGTTTAGAGGTTGATGGAAAAATAGTAGTAGATTTTTCTAATGGCTGGAGTGGGCTGACTAAGGCGAACTAGGGTTTAAGGTCCTGTTGTGTTCAGTGATGGAATCAAGATTTTTGTGATGGTGATGCTGGACCGGACTTGGTCGGAGAGGGGGCGATGGGTATGCATGACTACGGTGTAGGTTTGGGCAGAGTATAGGGGTCTCTAACGACCTGAAACGGTGGTGTGGAGGGGTTTCCGTTAGGTAGGTTTGGTGGTTGTTTGAGTCGATTTGCTTGATTTTGTGTAGATGGAAGTTTCATGCTTCTGGATAGTGGAGGTCCTCTGCGAAGCCATCGCCGACTTGATGGTGATTGATATGGCGATCGGAACAGGGGTGTGGCGACGTGTACGTGCACAGCGTGCACGAAGAAATGTTTAATGGGGAATTCGGCAGGGGATGTTTTGCATTCGATCTGAGTTAGATAGGTTCGCAAGTACGATGTTGTTGGGAGACGTCGAGTTGGTTGGTGATGATTTCTCCGGCTCGTGTTTCGCTCGAGTATTTGTTTTTTTTTTCCTGGAGGTAGAAGTTGGAGAAGAAGAAGAGTATTTAGTTGGGTTTTCGGGTTAGACTCAAGCAATTAAGTTTGGGCTTCGGGCCGAGCTGTGTAATGTGATAATTTATAGGATCTGGTGTCTTTTGTTTCGGTTTTGGGCTTTGGGCTAAGCCTGATGGGTATGCTCGTTTATAACAGGATTAGTTTTGTTTTTAAAGAAAATTTTGTTAAAAAAAAGAGAGATAAATTCATAACTCATCGAAACATTAAATCAAGCATGTTGTTTTAAAGTAAATTTTTGAAACCGAAATTCTTTAGTGAAAGTGCTTATTTAAAGTTTTATATGGACAAAGAAATTTTTAGAAATATTTAAAAATTGACAGCATTAAGTCTATTTAATTTAGATAATTTAAAAATAAGTTATTTATTATAAATTAGCCAAGATTTTGGAAAATTAACTACATAGTATAAGTAATTAAGGAATAAAACTAAATGTAATCAATTGGAGGATAATTGATTTCTTAATAAGATTAATTGAAAGTTAATAACTAAATGTGATTAACTTAAGTAAATTAACTTATGAAGTGATTAAGGGTTAATTTATCAACTCATGTAATTATGGAATAAATGCTTAATGAAGTAAATTAGGGGATAATGGGTTACTTAAATATTAATTACTTAAGGTAAGTAATTGAAGGAAAATTTATTCATGAAAGTAATTAGGGATAAATTACTTAGTGTAATTAATTAAGGATTAATTAATTAATTAAAGAATTAGTTAAATTAATTAATGTGGCAAATTAAAAGATAATTAATCAAGATAAGAGATTATAGAACAATTAATTTAGAGTAATTAATTACAGAATAAGATTAATCAAGGGTGATTAATAAATATAATTAATTAAAGGTTAAGTATAACTACTTAAGGTAATTAATGAGGTATAATTACTTAGAGAAGTAATTAGTGGATAATTAATGAATGTAATTAAGTTAAAGGTTAATTATTAAATGAAATTAATAATAATTAACCAATGAAAGAAATTTGAGGATCAATAATTAATGTAATTAATGATGTGGTCAATCTTGCTTATTAATGATTGAATGATGATGAGTGCTTTGGGCTGGTTGATATCCATGATATGAATTGCTTTGTGATATGATATGTTGAATCGATGGTGATGATGTGATTATCTATCAATTATGAATTGATGTGTCAAAATGTATCTGGTAATTAAAGTTGGATTGTATTTAACTGAATAACTTGGGTTAAGATGACATTGGATTCGAAGACACCGGAGTCAGGTATTAGTTAATACCCGAAACCACTTCGATTCTTTGTGAATTGATATATGAAATCAATAGGATGAAATGGGACGATTTAAGTGAATATGACTATTTATGCTAAGTTTGGTACTTAGAAATTGATGTGTGAAATAAGTAATGTCTACTGCGACTTGTAAACTTGTAAATTGATATAAGTTACCCCGGGTTCATTTTAGTTGTATGCTTTTGTAATTCTTGATAGTTGCGTTTACTCACGCTGGTTTCCAGCCTGACCCAGGTGTTACTTTGATGTAATGCTCGGGTCAGACCGAGTATTACAGATTTTCATGTAGGGACGTTCTGGAGCTCCGGAGGCGAGCTGGATAGCTGGAACGTATGGAGTGTTTACCGCTGTGTTATATTATTGTATATATCTGAGACATGTTAAAATGTATCTGTCCAATGTTGTATAAAATCGTTGTAGCTCTAATATATCAATGTAAATTGGTAGATACAGTTTTCTTTGGTATAACTATTATTATTGATATTATATTTTATCCACTGCGAATGTGAGATTGTGTGTTTATGTGCTTGTTTTCTGTTTCTTCTTCTTTTCACTAACTATCTGGAATTTTCGGGATCGAAATTTCCGGGTCCTTACAATAAAGGGGTGAAACTCCTTTACAATTGGCTTTGATTCATGGGAGATTTTTATACCCTCGGTTTAGATGCCGCTATCTCTTGTTATGTCGAATTCTACTTCGGCGATCGAATGTCGATTTTCCTTAGAATTCCGCGTCGATCATATTCCTGAAGTCACGGTTAACCCGATTAAGGTCATCCGCGATTTATATAAGTACATCCATCTTCTATTTTGTAATTTAAGTATCTCATCTTCGATCAAGCCTATCTTCGAATCAGAATTCTATTTGATTAGAGTTCCTCTAATTCGAATCTCTATCTTTGTTTTGAAATGCATTCTTGGAATCATCCTTTGAAAAATCATGTTTGTTTGTATTTTAGAAATTGTTTTATATATAGAAACTATTATTTGATAAGTATGATTATATTCTATATATAAAAGTGAAAATGTTTTCTATAAGGATTATATACCTTTTTTTGATAAGTATGATTATATTCTATATATAAAAGTGAAAATGTTTTCTATAAGGATTATATACCTTTTGAAATTAGAATTTGAAGTTTCGAATGGATTTGAAGTTTTGAAAATTATGTAAGAAATTTGATTTATATAAACATTATTTATAACTACAGATTTTTAAATTGGAAATTTGAAGAGTTGAATTTCGGTGTTTTGAAATTGGATTTAAGATTTTAAAAATATATCAAAATATGATTTAAAAGTATTTGCTGAATAAGAAATGTTTCAAACGACTTCAAATGAGTCCCAATGATTTCGAAGAAATTTCAAAGAAGTTTTCAAGAAAATAGAAGTCCAGAACTCACTTATGCCGCAGGAGAATAATTACGGTGATGAGTGCACGCATCATTGACATTGATTTTCGAGTTTCAAAGTGGGGAAAAGGCCACTTTAGTAGCTTTACTATGCGATTGATTTTGTGAAACCAATTTTTGATTTCAAATTCCGAAGTATGATTTGATATTTGAAAGACATATGTATATATATATTTGAAACGATTTGAAATGAGCCCGGTGTTCAGTCCTCGAGTTTCGAATTTGTTTTGGTATGACCCTATATATTGAAATTAATTTACTGATTGGTTGCTGATTTCCAACTCTTGGATTGAAAATTTGATTTCTCCGACTATTTTGAATGTTCGAACACTTCTAAATCGAGGTTTAGTTTTCAGAGCTAAGTAATTTTGAAAGGTATAAATTATTTGATAAAGTATATAAGTTTAGTTTTGTATGTATAAGTATCAAGTAACGATTTAAACAAGTTTGAAACTGTTTTGTTAAGTAAAGAAATAAGACTATTTTTTAGTTATATCGATATGAAATTTAGTTTTGAAATGTTTTGAATAAAATTTAGTTTTAAATGTTTAACTTAGTAACATCTTTTATAAAACTATATATATATATATATATATATGATGATTTTGGAAATGAATTTGTTTGACCTAAATTATGTTGATTTTGAAACTAGGATTATTTTCTTAATCTATTATTTTGGAAACTTTGAAACTGAAGATATTTAATTTGGAAGGAATAATTTGGTGAAATTGTATATGATTTCGAAACTGTACTGATATTGAAACGAATTTAAATTTAGAACCTTATTTTACTAAATACTTGATTTGAGAGTTATCGAACTTATATAAAACTGATTTGTATAAGTATGAAGTTGATTTGAAAACTATTGATTTGGACAAGTACTCAATTTGAAAAGCGAAATCTTATATAACCGAAGTCTATATAAGTGTGACTTGATATACTATTGATTTTGGAAAGTATTCGATTTGGAAATGAAATATTATATATAATGGAATTTATATAAGTATGATATTTGAAATTGATTTGAAAGGGTACTATATGATACATATTTTCGAAGTAAAGATATGGAAAGTTCCTTCTACTTGATATCCTCTTTGTGGCCACATTTTGGATTCATTCTATCGATATTATTCTCTCTGATTTTGGTTTTTCGGATATAATACTCGAGTGTCCTTCGAATTCCATGGAATTACCCATGGTCTTACGAACTCGATTGCATAGCGTAATTCGTAAGACCGTGGTTTCTTAAAAGGCACGGATGTTTCCTGGAGGATTCAGGCGTAACCATTGTGTATCTGCGATCCATGATTCGATTTGGTTGATTTGTTTGGATTGTACTTTCCACATTAGTTTTGAAGGTTTTTTCGAGTATTTTTCACTGGGTGTTGAAACAGGTCTACTATGTACTTGGAGAATTCTAGCTTTGCGCTCGATCAACGCATGGCCAGAGTGTGCAAGAGTGAGGATAAACCTGTTAAGACATCGAGTTATAAAAGTATTTTGATAAAGTATTATATAAAGGATATTTTGATATTTTTTTCTTTCTAAATAATTTAAAATGTTTAAAATATTGTTTATTTATATACTGCAGGCTTAATAGTGAATTATTAGTGTTTTATGTAAGTACTGATTTTTATATAAATAAGTGAATGGAAATCAATTTAAAACTAAATGAAATTTTTATGATCTGAATTGACAGTTGATCTAACAAATTTGAATGGAATTAATATTTATGGATTTATAAAATGGGTTTAACCAAATTATAAATCATTAATTAATTGAAATCTATATGGTTTTAAATTAGTTGTTTATTTTTTATGATCTAGTTGTTTCTATTCTCCTACCTTCTCCCTTTTCGGGGACGAAAAGTTTTGAGTGGTGGAGAGTGTAATGACCCGTAAATTTTAATAGTTTTAAAAATATATCTAACTGGAAATTTTATGAAAATTTTAATAATTGAATTTTGAAATAAAAATTTTATATTTGAAATACGTCAATTTAAACATAGAAAATGGTAAATTTTCATCAAAAAATATGAAAGTAAATTTTATTGTATAATTTTATTCAAATTCAAATCAGTTAAAAATTGATGGCAATAAAATATTTTCCAAACCTGAATATTTTTATATAATAAATTTCTAAATCATCTTATAACGGAGACGTCATCTTCCATTTTTCCAAATTTGGACTGCTATTGCTCCGTCTATCTTATTTTCGACATAATAGCAGCATTTTCGGTACTGATTACCGAATTTTGATCGGATGATCGTACCACTGATATCTGTATACCATTTTGATTGTCTCATCGTGCCGATCTTCGCAGTATACTTATTTCTGTATTTTGAGGTCCAGTATGCGATGGAAACAATAAACTGTTCGTTGTAGCGGTACCACAAACTGTGACAATACTATTTCTTCGGTTTCAAAATTTGAAACGTGATGCCCAATCAAGCCATTAATTGCTTTGATTTTTTTTCTTTCTGAATTAGCATATAGCCATTGCTTTTATTATTTTCAAAATTCAAGGGTTCACAATTACTATTTCCAATGTTCAATTTATTATACGTTGGTTCGTTTCCCAGGTTGTAGTCTATTCATTATGCATTCCTAGCTTCTGTAGCCTATTCATTTTCTTTTCCCTACCTGCTAACATTCTAATTCTTTCCTCTTCTTATTTCCATTTTCATTTTCTCCAGAAACCCATTTTCCCACTTTTCTTTTTGGTTTTTTTCCTCTCTTCTCCTTTATGCCAAGACCCCCATGCATGTCACTACTATCAGCCGAACCTTCCTCCGCCTTCGCAACCCAAACCAGCCGAACTTCACCACCTAGCTTCGCCCGCAAGCCCGCATGCTACCGAGTTTGGCTACCCGCCTCCTAGCTTCCCTTGATCGTCCACCACTCACGCAAGCAACTCGAGCTCCTCCCCTCGCCGTGAGCCACCATTAGCAGTGACCCACCACATCTAGACTCGGCAACTCGCCTCTCGCCATTTTTCCTCCACCTATGGCCGAACACAACACATTCCCCCATAGCCGCATCCTGCCCACTGAAGTTCGCCATCTCCTAGCAGCCTCGCCCCATTCTCCTCCAACCTCCAACCTTCTATCTTGCACTGCCGCTCCACCCTGGCATAAGCACAACAATCATCTAATCTCAGCTAGGTGTATTACATGTACAAATATATTTCATTTATTCATTTATATATATGTTTAAGTTTTCTTATTCTATATAATAGTTGCAGTTTACATATTAGTACATATATCAAATTTACATAGACTATTATAAATTAATGTTGTAGTATCTTTACAACAGTACATCAAAAATATTTTTATATATATGATTTCAACATTCCATTTAAGTACTGCATATATATGTATTTAGTGTTCTGTGTGTAAGTGTATATAGAGTTATAATAGTTAAATGTATAGTTTCAATATAGATAGATAAATATTAATCTGCCCTTTCAGTATACAAGAGTAAATAAGTTATAATGATTATATAAATGTCAAAATGTTTCTGCATATATATATATATATATGTATGTATGTATGTATGTATGTATGTATATATGTATGTATCTATATATATATTGAAATTTTTTTGACCCATTTTGCTTTTATATTTAATTTAGAGTGTGTATAATAATATAAATTTTAAACATATATATTATGTATATATTTTATTTATTAGTGTTTCATTTTGGCAACTGTTATATATTGGTCATATATAATAATTTATGTACAAGTATATCCTGAGATCTAAGTTTGTATCTGAACATACAACTTTTAAAGTTTATATATATGATATATCAGTCTGTTATGTTGAAAAGATTTATAATAGTTTATTTTAAATACAAGTTTCTGTAAATATATATAACCTGTCGAGTTATAGGATGCTTAACTTCAATAAGCAATGATTTTTATAAAAAGTTAGTATATATATATATTTCAAAGTTCTAATGTTTACCAAATAGTGTGTTCAATTTTATATAAATATTGCTTTACAAATATTGTTAAGTATTGTTTGAAAGTATAAAATATATTGACTCTTAAATATATGTTATTAAGAATAATGATTTTTTTTAATATTTGTTTTAACTTAAATATTGATTTCATGAAATAATAAATATATATTTTTTGTTTCTTTCAAACTGGTTCTAATTGTTCCATCAATTCCTTATCTATCAGCTTTGTCCGTCATGCCTATTTTCTTCGTCAAATCATGCCCATCTAGCGTTGCTCTGTAATTCGTTGCTCATTCTTTGTCAAATCTATCTAGCCTCGAAAGGTGAGCTATCACTCACGATTAACGTTCTAATAATTATTAAATTTGATTTCAATTGAAACGACAATTGAAATATGCTGCTAAATTTGAACTGTTAATTATTTAAATTGTTATATATGATATGCATTTATATGTAATTATTGGGATATGACACCATATCCTATTGTTTATATTATACTACTATTGATGATATATGCATGTTATTATTATTACCATATCTGTTATTATTCTACAAGTTCCATGTTAGTATAGAATTCACTATAGGTTGAAATGATACATACCTGAACGATCTGTAGAATAGGAGAAGATCGTCATGGGTTGAAATGATAAACCAGAGCGATTTTCATTTGAATAGAAATTATGTTTATGGGTTGAAATGATATATACCCGTGTATATTTAAATTACGGATTGAAATGAAAAATATCCGTATCACTTGACCAGAGGATAGAAAATTATATACAGACACCGTTGGTCTATATATAAGTATTTTGAAATGATTTCTATGGTTTTGAAAGGAAATATATATGGTTTTATTTAATATTGAAATATTTTACAGTAAAAAATGTTTTAATATAAAGTAAATTTAATAATAAACTTTAATTTAATAAAGTTGGATTTATGCATTATATAACATGTTTAGTATTATATTTTTAAATAGATTTTTCAATGATTTGTATAAGTTAAGGAAGATAAAGCTGAATTGATTGAAAAGGTATTTAATTAAGAATTTTATTTAATTAAATCGATTTAAAAATTATTGAATTTGAAGTTTTTAAAGGACATGATTTTATAACCTGATTTTGGTTTAAGGCGATTTAATGAATATTTCAAGTTTAAATAAATTGAAGGAAATATTTAGTAAAATGTATTTTAAGGTTATTTAAATAATACTAAATTTATTAGATGAATACTTCAAGACTAAATAATAATGAAGTTAAATCAAGATCTATATGGAACTGTTAAATTTAGTTTTGAAAATGTTGAATATTTAAAGCTTCGAAATATATTGAAATTTAAATGGTTTATTTGGTGGTTTAAGTCTGTATTTGAAATCGGTATAATTTGAAAGATTTAGTTAGATACTGAATTAAGTTGAAATTGATAAATTGAGATTGGATTAAATTTGAATTTGGAACTCGAGATTATTTGAGTCGATTTGTGAAATTTATGGAAATTATAAATATTGTGCTTTATAAATTATTTAATATATATACTATTTTAATATGAAACTATTTTAATATAAACTATTTTAACTTATGACTATTTATATAAACTACTTATTTCATAAACTATTTTATTTTATATACTATTATTAAACTGCTTAAGTGGTGGAAGTTATGATTTCAAAGTTATGGTTCCAAAGAATTATGATTTTAAAGTTTTTAGGTTCCGAAAGTGTTATAACTTTAAAAGTGCTATAATTTGGAAACAGATATATTTGAAATGGAAATGATATTTTGGTTTTGAAGTATAAATTATTTTGAAATGACCATGGTGTTATAATTACGTTTAGTTGTTAACAGCATGTATTTCTACATTGTAGATAGTTCCACGGATCCTTAGAGGATGGTTATTCCTAACATCCTTTAAGTTACTTGTGTCTCAGTTGATATTTCACTTGAGTTGGATTTATTGATATAAGAATGTTAAATCATGACTCGAGTGTTTTGTGTTTTGCTTTACGCTTGGGTCAGACTGAGTGATATAGCATTTGAGACTCACCTTTGGAGTTCGGAACTTCGCTTGGAGATCCAACTATCGATTCAGCTTTCAGCTTTCCAGTCGATTTGTTAAGAGATGCCATCAGTTTGTATTGAGATATCCCGTTGTATTTTATTTCAAACTCTATTGTTTATATAGTAGCTTCATGAACTACTATTTATCTATTCCGCTGCATTATTATTATATTACTCCGTGTTTGTGATTTTGTGATTGATTTATTTACTGTATATGCTGAGTTTTGCCAAATATAAATAGACAATCTGATATTTTGAGTGATTCAAGTCCGGCATGTGCGGATGTGAACGGTTGAAAATATCAGGATGTTACAACAACACATATTTCAATTTTAACCAATCCATTTCAACTAGACTATTATACTTACAATCAACTAAGATAAGAGAATCATAAATTGATAGTTCTGAGTATAAAAGAACCAAACTAATGAAGCTTTGGAGGTCGGTTTGTGATCAAAGGAAGTGTAATGACAGTGGCGTAGTGGCTTTGAATACATCACAAGCGGGATTTGGAGGTGTCACAAGCGGGTTTCATTTGAGAAGGAGGCGTCTTCGGTGGAACAGTGCCAGAGGTTATGAGGTGATTTTTGATGAGGCATTAATGGAGGCGATGAAAGCTGTGCTGTAAATTTAATTTGTGGATGAGAAATAGGGAAGAAAGATGGAGGAGATAACGTCGTGATTGAAAGAAGATGGAGGCATTGGCATCTTGGCTGATGGAAAATTGATGTGATGGGATCGTGGCCGAAGAAAAATGGTGTCATAGCCTAAGGAAGTAGAGAAGGAAGAGAGGAAAATATAATTTTGATTTGGGGGCAAAATTAGATGAGGAAATGGGTTCGGAACTGGGTTGCAGTGGAAACAAGTCATCCGCATGTCGTAGAAGTTTTCGATGACATACAGGCGATTTATACGTATTGACAATTTACGGATGACATGCTGATGACATCATCTCTGCTATCGGTATATTATTGGTAATTTTTAGCAGTTATAATTTGTTTATTTTCTAATACTATTCAAACTGGTTGTTTCTAATAACTTAATTCAAGAAATGACCTTTTTAAATAGAAATCATGTATATATTTTGAATTTTCAAAATCTACCCATAATGTTTTTTTCATATTACATGAGAAACTTAAATATGTGATATCCTATCGTTTTAACTTAAATTTGATCTTTTCTCTCAAGTATGTTATAATTGACAAGCACCAATTCCAACTTCAGAAAATATTATGGAACCATGTATATATTTTAACTCAAAGGAAACCGAATATAAATTTTAACCCAAAGGAAGTCATGTATACATTTCAAGAAAATAGTATGAAGGACTGATAACACTAAATTTTAGCTACAAGGACATGCGCTAAATTTTTAGCAATAAGAACAAACTTTTCAAATAAATATAGCAGAAGGACAAAAATTTAGTGAGAATTACAATGTTACTGTATGGTATTAATTTTATGTTTACTGAATTTAAAAGAAAGAATAGGTACATATATTTTATTTTGATCATGTAATAATTGATTGTACCCTGTTGTAGCATTTTGTTTTTAAATGATATGACTCAGTTACATTTTCTATGTGACATACATAATTTTAACGTACAATAATATTATACAAAATCATTTTCTTATATGTGATAATTTTTGACGATGAATTAGCTATGTGGGCATCTCAATGGGGTTGGAAAACTGGGTGGAGTGGGAATGCATAAGTAATCCCTGTCTATTGTATGCTTAAGGCCATTACCTACAATATACTTATTCACTTACTCATTCTCTCTTAATTTTACACTAAACGAACGAACTCGACATCCAAAAGAATAACAATTATCCATCGAACCAGTATTTCAAATAATTCAGTGCAAAATAAGACGACTAATATTTCTTCATTTTTATATCAAAACAATATACGTAGAGTATAAAAGGATGAAGACTTAGCCATTTTATATCAAATCAATATACGTGGGGTATAAAACGACAAAGATTTCGCCGTTTTAGTATGGTGAAGTATTTCCTATTTTATACACAAAATCGTGGAGTGTTCATCGTTTTATAAACAGTCTTCTATTCAGTTCATTTGTCATGTGAACAAATTGAACCAACCACAAATAACTGAACAAAACATATTTGATTGTGTCGTGTCTAGTTCCATCCATTATATCTGGTTGTGCTGTCGTTAGTTCAGTCCATTCTTTCATTAAACAAGACATTGTTGGTTGTGCTTTAAGTCTAAACTTATCCTTATTTAAACAAGTAGTCTAAAGTAATTAGTTTCGGAATCCCTTTGTTTTTGTTACACCCCGTCGATGTCATCGAATTTTTTGTGTTGGTTTCATGTAGGCATGACGTGGGTAAACAATAATAATATTTCCATTTCTCTCTAGCAGTGACTTTTGGAAAGAAGAGCAAGCAATGGGAGTCATTATCGCCGATCATATTCATTATTGTGGTGAAGCTTTTAGTAGTTACATTCACAATCAATATGAAAAAGGATGTTAATTATCCATGCATTTGTGGACAAGTGATTGGAGGACGTTTACCGATGGCGAATTTTTACGTTCGACTTATTTGATGCACGTCGGGGATTTCCTCCCTACTCGAAAGGAAGAGGATTTTCAAGACTTAATTTTTATGTCCGACGTAACAGTTAAGTCGGACATAAAAATTTAAGTCTTGAAAACACCCTAAATAAACCTTCCTACCTAACTATTTTTAAAATATTCTCATTCCTTCCTCTTTACGTTAATTCTAACAATGTCCAAATATGATTTTGTGTATAATATTTCTGACAATGATTTCAAAAACTTGGATAACTCAACTAATAGCGATGATTTATCTAACTCCGATGATGTACTTGAGTATGACAAGGATCTTGCTTATATTGCTGGAGTGATGGTAAATCATACTCGGTTAATATCTACTCTACATCATACTTCTTCTTACGCTGGACGAATGTGGGTTGATGTTTTTCCTAATGGTCATAAAAACAGAAGTCAAGATCTATTCCAAATGAAAAGTGCAACTTTTAGACGTCTTTGTGACGATCTAGTCAATAGGTATGACCTAATCTGAACTCAATAAATAAACATTCTTTAAATGATTTGAATGTTTTTTTACATGATAAGCCATGGAAAATCACAAAGGCCGGTAGGTGAAAACTTTGATCGATTCATTGGTACTGTTAGTTTATGTGTTGCTAAGGTTTTGCACACTATCTTACTTTTGGCCAAAGATAATATTAATCGCTAGATTTTAATGAGATTCTTGATGAAATTAGTATGCCATGATATTATCCTTTTTTCCAAAATGATGTTGGAAGTATAGACAAAACACGTGTTCCTACGAGGTCGGTAAAGAAGAATTACTGGTGTACATAGGCAGAAAAAATTTAATACAAAATATTCTTGATATTGTTAATTTTGGTTTTGACATTTAGTTTCGTAGTATCTCGTTAGTAAGGCTCTGTCCACGATAGTAGATTATTAAATCATGCAATTGAAGAAGTTGAAACAGTTCCAAATCCACTACCTGGTAAGTATTACCTTATAGTCTCAGGATATAAGCCTAGAAATGATTATTTACCATCTTATCGTAATGAATGCTATCACGTTCCAGAATTTCAACAAAGCCAGAATATTCCAAATCGTGTAATGAAAATTTCAATTTTTATAGTTCTAGTCTGTGCATGGCTGTAGAAAGAATATTTTCTATTTGGGAAAAAACTCAGTATTTTACAAGGTATGCCAACATATAGTTTCGCCTAACAAATACAGTTTGTCATTGCAAGCTGTGCCATCCATAATCTATTAGAAAATACAATGTTGCAAATCCTGATTTTGAAGAAATAGTTAATAAAGAAGTTCCATGAACTTATGTTGGAAACTGACGTGAACATCTTCAACACAACCATGGTGGTGTGCAAGTTCATCAAACACACATGTCTTTGCAACACATGATGAAATTAGAGATGCTATAATTGGTGCAGGATGACTTTGATCTATGTATTGTTTTATTGTTATACTTCGGCTAAAATTATGTGTAATGTTATGTTTATATTACGATTAAAATTAGTAGCAAGTTTTCAAATTTTGTGTACATTAAAATTTGAATTTGTAATTGAATTGAATTTACTTTATTAATTTGAAATATTTATTTAATTAAATACTGAATCAATTAATAATAATTAATTATCAATTAATAATAATTAATTACCTATTGATTATTAAAATTATTATTTAACTATTAAAAAATAAATAATTATTTTTAAATCACTCAACATTTTTTACATCCTACACAATCTCTAACCAACCCTTGATTAAAAAAGTTGTCTGCGAACGCTCTAATCTCTAATCCAAATTGTTTACGAAAGCACCTTAAATGCAAAGATTTACTTAAATAGAGAAAAAAGAAAACCCTTGACAAAATTGATGGTGATTGTACAACCTAAAGAATGGATTAATGTGCACCATATTTAGCACAAAATGAAACTGAAATCTGTTGACATTAATTTAGCTTAGCAAGTTCTAAAATAAACAAGAAGGAAGCTAATATGCATTATTTACAATGCACCATATGTAAGAACATTTCGTTCTATTATCGTCTGTTACACAATGGTGTTTGCTCTTAACTAGCACTACGCCAATAGTCAATCGAATATGAAAAATAAACCGTTCAAAAGGCAGAGTAATAAACAAAAAGAGAAACCTATGAACTCATCTATATCATATCAAGATGAAGTACAATTTATCTACCATGTTACCCACAGTGCGCTGAACTTAGTTAATTTCTAGCCCCAAGCATATTAACAAGTGACAAAGCATTACTCGTAACTTTACCCAACTGAACCACCTTCTTCCTCAAAAGACCATGCATACTACTGCTACCCTTACCATCACTCTCAACAAAAGAAGCAATGCACATATTTTGATCAGTAAGGGCAGCACAGACCCACGTCATAACATTCCCTAACCCGATCCCATATGAAGGCCTATTCGCCTTTTCCAGTTTCATCAACTGAACGATCGACTTACTTAGCCTAGCTGCGCTATCGGACATGGTTATGACGCAGTCGTAATAGATGTTGGAAATAAACTTGGTTTTTAGGAAACATCAATTATGTTGATTATAATATTTGTATTAATGGAAATGTCAAAATAAAAACCTAGACTTACCAGATATGTAATTTGGAGTATTCCGGAATATGCTTAGTCAAGAAAATTCTAGAAAACGGAAGATTAAAGAAAAGTCTAGATATTGTATCACACTATAAATAGGAATGATTTCTCTCATTTGAAGCAAGAAAATAAATGTATTTGTAAGCAAGCAAATGTATTTGTAAGCAAGCAAAAAGAATAAAAGTGCAAAGAAAATAAAGCTTATTTCCTCCTTTATAAAATATTCTCTCAATCTCCATTAGCAAATTGAAATTTTTTCCTCCTTCTTCTTCCTATAGAAATTATACAACAGTGGTATCATATCTTCAAGATCCTCCTAAATTTCCCAACAGTGGTATCAGAGCTAGGCTGCTAATCAAGGAAGATGGCAAACATAATGAATTTTTTTCAAGTTTCTTTATTAAAGAAGGAGGATTATGAAAGTTAGAGTATTCACATGAAGACTCTACTTGGATCGCAAGATACATGGGATATCGTATAAAATGGGTATGAAAAACCCACCGATATTTTCACTTTATTCCAAAATGAAAGGGATAATTTGAAGAATTTGAAGAAGAAGGATCAAAAAGCTCTTACGCTCATCTACCAAAGTTTGGATGATTCTATGTTTGAGAAGATAACTAATGCACAAAATAGTAAGGAAGCATGGGAGATTTTGGAGAACGCTTTAAATGGCATCGATAAGGTGAAGATTATTAGACAGCAATCTATGCGATGTAAGTTTGAATCTTTATATATGAAAACATCAAAATCAATTGACGATTATTTTTCTCAAGTTTTACCTATTGCAAATCAAATGAAAAGATATGGGAAAAAATAGAAGACTCTAGAGTTGTTGAGAAAATTCTACGATCTTTAGATTCAAAATTTGATTACTTAATTATAGTAATTGAAGAATCTAAAGATCTAGGATCCATGACTATTAATTAAATTATGGGATCACTTCAAGCCCATCAAGAAAACTTGAAGAGAAAGGTTAAAGAAGAGCCATTAGAGTAAGCTCTTCAAATAAAGCTCACCTTGCGAGAAAATGAGACATTTAAAATGGAAGAAGTCGAAGCCAAAGCGAAAGAGGTCATGGTCAAAGCTATGGAAGAAATGAATATCATAGAGAGAAAAAAGGAAAAATATATAAACCCCAAGAGGTCGAGGAAAAGGAGAAAATATAAAGGAAAATGGAAGACCAATGTATGATAAGTCGTAAAAAAAATGTTATAATTGTAATAAATTTGGGCATTTTGCTTCCGATCGTAGATCCACTTTTTATAAAGTCCAAGAGAGAACAAATTTTGCTAAAGAAAATGAAGAAAATTCCGCACTACTGTTGGTACATAAAGGAGATGAAACTAGCGATAACAATGCATGGTATTTGGACATGGGGCAAGCAATCATTTGTGTGGAAGGAAGAGCGTGTTTATGGAGCTTGATGCATCGATAAGTGGAAGCATTCATTTTGAAGATGAATCTAAAATTCCAGTTAAAGGAAAAGGAAACATACAAATTAAGTTGAAGAATGAAAAAAATGGCTTTATTTCTAATATTTATTACACGCCTAAAATGAAAACAAATATATTAAGTTTGGGGCAACTTTTGAAAAAAGGATTAGATATGCACATAAAAAATAAAAGTTTTTTGAGGAGAGATGGTAAAGGAAATTTAATTGCTAAAGTGGAGATGTCAAAAACTAGAATGTTTCCATTAAATATCTCGAATAATGTTGCTAAATGCCTAAAATCATACTATAAAGATTCTGTAACGATCCTGATTTTTAAGCTAAATTTAAATTGGTAATTAATTTAATTTTTGAATTTAGTTGTGAATTTATGGTGAGTTAATTTGAATTTTTTCCAAATTTTATAAAGATATGTGTTTGGTTTATGTTCATATATATATATATATATATAATAATTCGAGATTTGAATTTGGAATTCAAATGTTAATATATTGAAATTTAATTGGACTTAAAGAAATTTATATTTGAAACAAAAATATAACAAGTATGATTACTTAAGTTTAAAATGAAAATTTTAAAAATAAGTATTTGTTAAATAAGTTTAATATCTTAAGCTTAAAAATATAAATGTATTGAAAATAAAAATTGTATTTACTAACTTATAAATAATTATTAGTAATTCATAATTTAATTTCGAAACCATTTTTCTTTAATTTGTATAAGTATAAATAATACATAAGAAAGTATTAAATAATTGTTTTTTTACATTTGTAAACTATTAGTAAAGGGTTTTGACAAATGTAAATTATATAGAAACATATATTAACAAGTGCAGATAAAAAAAATGAAAAAATTTGAGCAAGCAAGTTAATAAAAAATAAAAGAAAGAAACGAAAACCCAGGAAACAAGACAATGCAGATTCAAAGTTGATTCAGAACAGTAAGCAAGCTAATTTAACAATGAGAAGCAGATCAAAATCAAACTTGGAAACATCAAAGTGTAATGAAAAGAATAGGTAAACTCTATACTCTATAGTTAGTAAATTTCTAATTTTGAAATCAAGTTGTAATACAAATTCAAACTGCAGATTTTAAAAAGGAAAACAGTGCAGATTCTATCAGATAAATTAAAGTTACAGGAAAACAAAAATCAAAATTTAAAGAAAAAAATGTACAGGCTAAAAAACATTCCTCTCTGTTTCTTCCTGTACAACCAACAGGCGAGTAAACAATATCATATAAAGGTTTAAGTTAGCTTTAAATCCGTGTATGATTCATGTTTAATATGTGTATGCTTGGGTATTTTCTTCAATTTCAACTCTGTATATATATATATATATATATATATATATATATATATATATTTATATATATGCCTGAGATGAATCTGTTTTCTTCCTCCTCTCTGTCATTTTTTTTAGACAGGCTTGAAGCTAGCAAACTAATTTAAATTTCTCTTCATCTGATTATTTTTAGATTTCAAGTTTAACATAAAACAGGTTTGTTTCCATCTATATGAAGATTTAAAAGTAGCTTTAAGTGAAATAAACAATATATAGGTTGTACAAACTTGTTTTTACAGAGAAAATCCAAATGCTGATTAAATTCGAGTATAACGATTTACAAATTCAATTGTATAATATGAATATACTTACTTAAAAACAGGATTTTTAAGGCCAATATGATAATTTTTAGTGTTGTATTCCTAGAGCAGTTTTGAAATGTACCGGGAATGGATTTTAGGCAAGTTCAGGCGGTCGGAGGCACTAGCGTGGTCGGGGTTTGGGCTGAGGCTAGGTGAGTGATCGGCGATGTTTGGAAAAATAGTCATAGAGACTCTCGATCATTGGGTTGATGGCGGTGAGAGGATTTCGTTTTTAAACCTAATTTTGGGGTGGTCAGGAAATTTGATTACTGTGGCCTAAATCGTGAGTCGAGCTACACATGCTTTTGGGAAATGATAGTAGGGAGGTTGACGCGTTCGTGGCCGGAGGCTGGTGTTTTCTGGTGGTCGGAATTTCTCAGGCGAGGCAAGGTTGGTCAGAGGTCTGAATTCGAGTTTAATCGAGTTATAGTCGATTTCAACGATGGACATGTGTGGGGGTTTTGGTAGATCTGGGCTCGTTGTCAAAGAGTTCGTCGATAGTTCGGGAGCGTCGAAGATGGTTGGAGGCCTCTGACGTGATTGTGCACGTTCGCGACATTGTTCGAGTGTCAGTTTTGAGTTCGTGGGGGGTGGCTCGGAGGCGTTCTCGAGCTAATGAGGATTTTACTCGAGGGTAAGCTCGTTATCGTGGAGAGGTATGCAAGTGTAACAGTTTAAACTTTAACTAAATAAAAAATAAATAAAAAAGATGAAGAAGAAATGGGTATAGGAGAAACTTGGGAAAAAGATGGGAAGAACTCGGGGTCCAACTCGAGTAACCTGGGATTCTTGCTCGGGTATAGCTTTATGTTTAACTTGAAATTTTTTAAAGTTATAAACAGATTTTATTTTAATGCAAGAGGAATGGTTTCGACTTAAATTTATAGCAAGGGAATTAAAATAAGGTGTTTAATGGTTATGCATACAAGTTGATAATTTATGTAACGACCCGAAATTTTCGATCCCAATTGTTTTGAAATCCATGGATGGAATAATTAATTACTTATTTTTAAAATGACCGATTAATTAATTAAATGATTTGAAACCGATTAATGTTAATTAACCATGAATGATGACCCATCTGATTTAAATAAATTAGATAATTAATTGAGCTTATTTATGGATGATTATATTCTATTGAATGTTGTGTATTGGATTGATAACTCTGTTATGTGATTGTGATGCTTTGTAATATGAATTGCTTTGTGCTGAGCTGTTATATCTGTGATGAATATACTGTTGTATGAATATGAAAATCCCTTTTTTGCCCGTAAACGACATTTAAATTTCGATGCGACAGGGAGTCGGATTCCAGTTGGTTATCCGAAACCCACATCGAATCGTAATAGTGAACCTTTGTTGTTGATAAATTACTTTATCTATGAATCTGTGAATGAAGATAAGCGTTATAGTTTATACCGCTTATCGATATTGATGCGCTTTAATCTGTGATGTGATGATTGTTGTTGCACTATTGTGTAAAACCCCTGGACCACACTATACACATGCAAATATGGATTGCACGTGGAAATCGGTTAAGTCACAAATTTTTAAATAGTTTTAAATTTGAATTTCAAATTCAAATGATTTTGGAAATGGATTGGGTTTAAAGTGAAAAACTTTTAAAAAGGTGTTTTAAAAATGGAAATTATTGTGATTAACTTAATAAATATTTGAAACTTGAATCATTTGATTTAAATTGGAATTAAATATCTAAAATTGAATTCTATATCTAGTATTTATGATGTAAAAAGCGTATACAAGCTATAAAAATAAATGTGATTATACGGATTTTTAAACCATTTAAAAATATGATTTTGAGAATTTGAATTTAACCCAAATTTATATTGAAAGGCCTTAACTCATACAAATATAAACAGAAACAAGTGATTTCAAATAATAATAGCTTTTATATGAGGAAAGAATTTCCAAATTATGATGAAAAGATTTTCAAGTTTGAAATAGAATGGCTTTGTAAACTATAATTGAATCTTTTTGAAAGATTAGTAAAATTTGTGAATTCTCTGAAGTGAATCTTTTGTTCAAAAAGATTTGTAAATGGTAATTTGTTTAACCATTTGAAAGAAAAGTTTTGGGTTTTAAAGTTGTGACTTAACTGAAATCGCATTATCCATATGTTTTTAAATATTGCGCTCATTATTCGGTTTAGCCGAGAGAGGACCTTTGTGTCATATAACCCATTCTGAATAATGATACGACGATATGGTAACAAATTAAGACCGGCGGTGAAGACCGAATATTTTCTAAAACGAAAGGATTTCTTGTCGAATGTCTCTGCATCGGCCGATCCCCGATAAAGAGATTTGAGCACCCATTGTAATGGGAAGTCAGGACGTGATTAGGAATTATCCGAATTTGCAAGGACTTCTTCGGAATTGCCTTCGATTCTGTTCGATCCCGAAACAGACTTGTATGGATGTGTGTCTGACGTTACACTTTGAGATATAAAGCTGGTTTCCATCAAATACATTTCTGTTTGGTGGCGGAGATTTATTCTCTTAGCTTAACACCCTTCTCTGAGACGTACGAGCTCAGAGGTTATGTAGTTGATGGTTACTAGTGATACATTCCCAATTGGTAATGTGGCATACGAAGTGCTGCTGATCATTTGTTGATCAAAGCATGGCTTTTGTGAAAAGCATAGCTTTGTGGACGAGACTTCGTCGAGCCTCACACCCCGGAATGGTTGAAACAGGAAGAATGCAGCAAGGTTTCAGGGGTAGCTCCCCTAGGGTATGACCATTCCTTCTGGAAAAGGGTGGTATCATGGTATGGAGCCCAGATACTTACTCGTGTGGACACTTTAGTATATTTATTACTGTGTGATGTTGTTGGAGGGCCCTCGGATAATGGTCCCAAAGGACCGGGGGTGGCATATCTTAGGTTTTATTCCCCGGGAAGGGGGTATCCGGCCTTGTGTTAGTAGAGAGCCGGGTAGGTTTTCGGGGCGTTCCTCCAGAGGCGTTCCTATATGGCAATAGGAAGTACCTTAGCCTGACCATTTGTTGGAAATCCATTCATCCAATACGCGCCTTGTACGGTTTTAGTTGTATTACCTCCCATCTAATTATGGTGGCGCCCCACTGTTTAGATGGTAGCTATAGTAGGCATAGTTCGGAATGTCAATGCTGGCTAAGATTAATATTATACTTTCGAAATATTTTCCACTATACACTAATAATAATATCAAAATATTTTTCTCGTATCAAGCATATTTGACTATCATAAGGAGAAATCTCCTCCAATTCTGCGTTTGCATTGTGTGTGTGGTGGGAGGCCTTATGGTAGTTTCATTTTCAAAAAGCATTACGGATTTCAATTTTAAAATATTTTGTTGTTTGTTTTAAAGATAAAATGTTTTTGTTTGCTCATACCAGTCCCATAACCGACCCGGAGTTTATTGTTCTTTTTCTAAACTCTGGGTGCCCACTATTTTCCACACGGGCAGTCTAGAGTTGGGTTTTCAGATAGTAGATACAGATATGGATTCGGTAGCTTTTAGCTTTCTCTTTGGTATTCTTTGGAGATCCTGGATATTGGAGTCTTTGGATTCACGGATGACTGACTTTGCTTATCTTGGTGAAACGTGATGGGGGTTCGAGCTATCTATGGAGACTGCTGATATTGGTGTTTCTTCTAGATTTTCAAGTTCTAGTTATTTCCACTGCTAGTTCCTTTATGTTTCCGCTGTAGCATTGTATCTTGTCTCTGATATTCTTGTATCTTTGATATTGATATCATTGTTGTATATCATTCTGGATATTGTATTATTGGAGTTGTACATGATATTCATTTCTTTTCTTCCGCTGTGTTATTATACTTAATGTGTTATAAGCTCCGGCGAACCAGATTCGACGTTTGGATCTGCGGCATTTGAATATGAGTGTCGTATTCGTTGCCGATTTTCGAAGGTCGAGTCAGGGTCGTTATAGATTCATCATGGGTTTGGCATTTAAGGTTTGGGCATCTTAATTTTGGGGGTTTAAAATTATTAAAAAACCAAAAGATGGCGAAAGGTTTACCATCAATAAATTACGAGAACCAATTATGCGAAGGATGCTTATTTGGAAAATAAGCAAGAAAATGTTTTTCAAAACAATCAACCACAACAGCCAAAAAATCATTGGAATTATTTCATAGGGATATTTGTGGCCCTATAAAACCTTGCTCACTTGGAAAATGTAACTATTTTGCACTTATTGTTGATGATTTTAGTTGAAAAACATGGGCATATTACCTCAAAAAAAATCAGATGTGCTTGATGTTTTGAAAAAAATTAAGGCCCCTTGTAGAAAATGAAGGTGTTTATAAGATCAAAGCCATGAGATCCGACTGAGGTGGAGAATTTACATCAAAAGAGTTTGAGAAGTTTTGTGAAGAAAATGAAATTCATCGTCCATTAATAGTCCCATACATTCCATAACAAAATGGAGTTGTAAACAGAAAGAATAGATCTCTTCTTAACATGGCACGAAGCACACTAAAAAGCAAAAATGTTCCAAAAGAGTTTTGGGCTGACGCCATCGAATGTGTGGTGTATTTATCAAACCGCTCTCCAAATCGAAGTATGTGGAACAAAACCCTCGAAGAAGCATGGAGTGGTAGAAAGCCATATATATCTCCATTGAAAGTATTCGAAAGTATTGCTTATGCCCATGTACTAGATCAAAGATGCTCCAAATTAGATGGCAAATGTGGAAAATATATTTTCATTAGTTATGACTCACGGTCAAAAGGATATAAGTTATATAATTCTATTAATGGAAAAGTTGTTGTTAATCGAGACGTGGAGTTCGATGAAAAAAGTGATTGGAATTGGAACAAACAAGAAGATGATTATAGTTTCTTTCCATTTTATGAAGAGGAGTGCAATGATGATGTGGAAGAAGGGCCCATTAGTCCAACACCATCATCTCCTTCAACTATTCATCAAGAACATCCATTTGAAGAAAGCTCAAACGAAAGACTACCACGCATGAGATCTTTGCAAGAGTTATACAAGGTACCTCCAATTTCCAATGATATTACCTTATTTTCACCTTTTTCCAATTGTCAACCAATAGGTTTTGATAAAGCGAAGCAAAACAAAAAAAGGAAAGTTATGAATGAAGAAAATAAAGTAAGCAAAGATGATGCAAATGATGAAAAGCACAAAAGTAGAGGAATTGAAATTCAAGAGATTGGAGGAGATTTAAAATATAAGAAAAATTTTGAAGGAATGAAAATAGAGAATATTAAAGAAGTAAAAAAGCAAAAGGTCAAAGATGAAGTCAAAGAGAACAACGATGAATTCACGAAGATATTGGATTGGTTAAAGATCGCAAGAGCGGAATTAATAAAGAATGCAAGAACAACACATATGGCTCATTCAAAATTTACAACCCTGGAACAAGTTGGATATTTAAACATCCAATTTTTGGAATATTCTATTGTAACGATGGAGAGCAAAATGAATGGAGTATAAAAAGGATTTGTAAAATTACACCGTAGATCTTGCCAATGGAAAAGAAGAATAACGCAATAAAGAAACATTGGATTTTTTTCATTCCTATAGAAACATGTAAAATACAAAGATTACGAGAAATTCTCCGAGTTACAAAACCGAGTGGATGTTGGAAATAAACTTGGTTTTCAAAAAACGTCAAGTATGTTGATTATAATCTTTGTATTAATGGAAATGTCAAAAAAAATCTAGACTTACCAGATATGTAATTTGTTGTATTCCAGAATTTTCTTATTCAAGAAAATTCTAGAAAACGAAAGATTAAAGTAAAGTCTGGATATTGTATCACACTATAAATATGAATGATTTCTCTCATTTGAAGCAAGAATATAAATGTATGTATAAGCAAGCAAATGTATTTATAAGCAAGCAAAAAGAATAAAAGTGAAAAGAAAATAAAGTTTATTTCCTTCTTTATAAAATATTCTCTCAATCTCCATTAGCAAATCAGAAGTTTCTCATCTTTCTTATTCCTATAGAAATTACCCAATAGTGGTATCAGAGCTTTAAGATCCTCCTTAATTTCCCAACAGTAGACACTCTACCCATTATTAGCTGCATGTCTGGTACTTCCAGATGAAAGCATGGAGACGTAGGTTGATGCTTCATGGGCTCTACGTGCACTTAGAGACAACGCTACCTCAAAGCAGCCGTAGATTTTTATGCACTTGTGGTGAGAAGGCTGACAAGGTCTGCTCACATACTTTTGGATATGAAGTTGCCTTGCATGAGGTTTTAAGAGAAACATACGAGAGGTGTACGAGTAAAGGAGCTGTGAATATGTATATAATGTTGTATATACTTATCATTGATCACTTTAGCTTTTAACTTGTTTCTTGTTGATGTAATGTGATATTGGTGGTGAATGGTTTATATATAGACAATATTTGTATTATGGAACGTGAAAGGTAGTTTTATTGTATGTCAACATGCATTTGGTCGGTTGCTTAGAGTAATTTTTCTGTGTCTGGAAATCTCAAAGCTCAACACAGAATGTGCTTGCTTGTCTACTTCCAGTTGTATTTTTGCTGTCTAGAGATCTGATGACTGAATGTTGAAGAATGAGTTGAAAGTAGAAACCTTGACTTCGCTCATAGAAGTTTCGTTGCATTCCAGAAGAAACTATTGCACGTGTAGTTTCATTAGATTTGATTTTAGTATTCTATGCCAGTTGGAACTGGACGTCAAAACCTTTCACTTCATTTAGATTATGGCCTATAGCATTTAAGAAGGGGAAAGAAAAAAACTCCATCAACACCTTCCTTTTTGGGACAATATGTATTTGATCAACATTTTTTAACAAAAGAAATCTCTTGTTATTATATGTGACTAGACTTGTATATATCACTCGACCTTCATTTTTTTTCACATTATTCGTTTTCAATCTACTCATATTATACTTACAAAATGTGAGACATCCCAACAAATCTTGGTGGCCCCAATGTGAATCTATTGGCTGCTAGCAGACTGCTAAAGCTACTTTTGTGGGAATAGCAAGACGATATGTACCACATAGAAGACGATTAGGAATGACACTTCCCTGTGATAGTTCCTAGCAACTTAAATCGAACAACCGACTCTAAGCTAATGCGAATAAGGGGAATCTAACTATTTAATTAAAGCAAAGCATTCATAGTCTTTATGGATGTTTTTGTAGTGTGATTTCTATCCAGTACTTTGAATGCCAAAGTGCAGAAATTCGACCAAGCGTGGGTAAACGACGGGAGTAATTATGACTCTCTTTAGGTTGCTAAATTCTTCGTCATCTAATTAGCAACATGCATGAATGGATTAATGAGGTTTCCACTACTCTTGTCCACTAAGCAGGGAAACCCAACTCACCTAGCGGGAGCCATTGAAGAGCCAAACAGGTGCCACTGAAGCAAGCCTTTTAAACCAAACTCACCTAACGGGAGAACGAAGCATTTAAAAATGGAAGAAGTCGTAGCCTTAAGGGTAGGAGATCATGCCAAAAATATGGTAGAGGCATCTACAAATTTGTCAATAAAGAATAAAAGAACCAAAATATATAAGCACCAAGAGGTCGGGGATGAGGATGAAAAAAAAGCATAAGGGAAGACCAAGGTATGATAAATCACAAATAGAATGTTATAATTATGATAAAATTTTCCATTTTGCTTTCGATTATTCATTTTTTAAAGTTTTAGAGAAATTTAACTTTTCTATAAAAATGGAGAAAATTCCACAATATTATTGGCATATAAAGGTGATGAAAGTAACGATAATAAAACATGGTATTTGGATATGGAGACGAGCAATCATATATGTGGAAGAAGGAGCATGTGTGCGGAGCTTGATGAATCAAGAAATGGAAACATCATTTTGTAGATCAATCTAAAATCCTAGTTGAAGGAAAAGGAAACATACAAATTAAATTAAGGAAAGAAAAGCATGATTTTATTTCTAATGTTTCCTAAAACGAAAATAAATATTTTAAGTTTATGGCAACTTTTAGAAAAAAGATATGATATACACACAAAAAATCAATGTCTTTAATGAGAGATAGTAAGGAAAATTTTACAACCAAAGTGGAGATGTTAAAAAATAGACTATCTCCGTTAAATTTATCAAATAGAATTATTAAATGCCTAATCAAGCTATAATGATTCATCATGACTTTGACATTTATGATTTTGATACCTTAATTTTAGGGTTTAAATTACTAAAGAATAAAAACATGATGAAAGGTAAACCATCAATAAATAAAGAGAACCAATAATGTGAATAATGCCTATTTATAAAACAACCAAGAAAATATTTTCCAAAAGAATCAACTACAAAAGATAAAGAACCTTTCGAATTAATTCATATGGATATTTATGGCCTTATAAAACTAGCTTACTTGGAAAAGTAACTATTTTGCATCTTTTGTTGGTGATTTTAGTAGAAAAACATATATCTATTATCTTAAACAAAAATCAAATGTATTTAATGCTTTTAAGAAATTTAGAGCCTTTGTAGAAAATTAAACTGGTTATAAGACCAAAGCCATGAGATCCGACCGAGGTAAAGAATTTATATCAAAAGAGTTCGAATTTTTTATGAAGAAAACGGAATTCGCTGCTCATTAACATTTCCATGCACTCAAAAACAAAATGAGTCATAGAAAGGAAGAATCTGCATCTTCTCAACATGGCTTAGAGCTTGTAAAAAAGAAAATATTCCAAAAACAATGTTTTTGGTCGAAGTTATTGAATGCGCAGTGTATTTATCCAATCACATTCAAACTTGAAGTGTGTGGAATAAAACCCCTAAACAAACATGGAGTGGTAGAAAGCCATGACTATCTTATTTAAAAGTATTCGAAAGCATTGCATATGCCCATATGCCGGATCAAAGATGCTCCAAATTGGATGATAAAGTGAAATATATTTTCATCGACTATGACTGAAGGCTAAAAGGATATAAGTTATATTATCCTGTTAATGAAAAAGTAGTTGTTAATCGAGGCATGGTGTTCAACGAAAAAAGTGCTTGGAATTGGAACAAAGAAGAAGATGATTATAGTTTCTTTCCTCTTTATGATGAGGAATGTAATAATGATGTGGAAAAAGAAACATCGTCATCTCCTTCAACCATACATGAAGAATATTCATTTGAATAAAGCTTGAGTGAAAGACCACCACGCATGAAGAATGCTGAAGGAGAAGTCGAAAGATCTTCTTGCTAAAAAGTTCCCAAATCCCTAATTTAATTAGCCAAAATTGGTCATTAGATAAAGATTAGAAAGATTAGAACTTTGGATTGAAGAATTTCTATTGGAGATCATTTAAAAATGCTGTAGATTCTTGGATTTCATGCATTCTTGGATTGCTTTTGATTTAGGTGAGCGATTTTGTGCCTCTACTCACTAATTAGCCACTATATGATTTTTAACGATGTTTTAAATGATTTTTAAACTCTAGAATATCATTTAAACCCTCTTTAATCACATATGTAAATTTTAAATGATTTGGAAAAATTCGTTTTCTTATGAATCTTTCTTGTTCTTATAGTTACACCCTTAGATTTAGGCTTCACTTTGATATGTATGGATGTATGCTTGTTAGGATACATTACATATGATGATTGTTTGAATGTATGAGTTTATTTAGTTGAAAACGCAGATCAAATGGCAATTTAGTTTTAGGAATAAGTTATGGATCGGTGTTGATGGATCAGTGATGTCCCATAAAGGTCACTTCATCCAAATGGCATGTGATCCATAGGGTAGGTCAAGAAGGATCCCTTAAAGCTATGTTTCAAGTCTCAAGTCATTTGGAGTTCAAAGTTATGGGAGATTGATGATGGATCAATGGTGATTTGGTGGCTATGGATCGATAAAGGTTGGCTTTGGGGCAATGCTCGAGTCACTGGATGGATCGCTTTGAGTCATATGATGGAATGCTTTCGTCAATAGCTTGAATGGATGGATTGCACGAGAAAGTGGGATAAAATCCCAAGTGAGGGATCGATGCCGATCCATGGGGTTACTTGATCTTTGCTAGGTGTTGAATTAGTAGAGAAAAAAAATGAAATTTGGCGAAGGCAAGGATCGGTGGCTATGGATTAGTACCGATCCATTGGTTATCGACCATTTAGGGTAATGGATCGATGAAGAATGTTTCAAGTGGTAGAGTATGGCTCAGTTGAATTGAAGTGTGGGATCGGTGATGATGGATCAGTAACTGTGGATTGGTGGCTATGGATTGGTAGTTATGGTTTAATGGTAAAGGAAATTGTTGCTACTTCTAGTCATTTGCATGATTTCTTTGACATGTGATGATGTTTTCTTTGAGTCTTCTGTGTGTTCACTCTATGATCGTGCCAAACCAAACATTTAGCTAAATATGGCCAGGTGTAGGGTCGGTACCGAACCATAGGGCTCGATGACGATTTTCAATGACGACTTGTGGGCTAATGATGATAATTCCGTAATGGGAAGTAATGGCTTCGATAGTGGATAGAAGTATTTTGAAACGTATAGTAGAGGATTATGAGTTGGATTAAGGGAACTATTAGAGGAAGGCTACAGGATGTATGGCGGTATTCTACGAATGATGGTGATTGTAGAGAATTGTCTCAACCATGGTGACTTCGTGATGGGAGCCATAAGATCAGTTCCAAAATATACTCTGCTATAAGTGACGTGTGCAAATGGATTTTTGAGACTCGAGGGTTCATAGGGTACTCGTAAGATGGGGTATATACTGGGGATGTGATGGTTCCTGAAGCATGATTGCTCTTTATTCTAGATAGGAAGTTTGTTTACTTCAGAGAGCCGTGATGGTTAGTCTAGTTCTAGCTTACTGAGTGGTAAGGATTCAAGTAATGAGGAACTAGCATGCGGTCTATCATGATGGTTGGTCTAGTCTTTGACTATGATTGGTTAGATGAGTGACCTTGTATTAGTGAGTGAGTGAATGTGAGGATGGATGATGGATGTTATTGTTTCTTTGATTGCTTAATACCTTAGGGATGTCACATGATGCTGACATTATTAGTGTAGATACTTGGACCCCCTTAGTATTTTGATGTATAGTACACCCATGATGACTATGATATAGAGTAATATATATCTTATTTATGCGCTAACTCTGTAGATGGAGGGACAAGTCAGGTATGATTCTTCATACCATTTGTCCTACTATATTGGTTTATTAGTATTATAGATTTTCTACTGCTCACACAAGACCGTTGTCTGAATCATGATTTTATTCTTTTCTTTTTATTATTTCGTAGACTCTTAAATGAGTAGATTCAGGATATCAGGTCTAACGACCATATGGAGTTAGACAGAGGACGAGCATATATCACACTCTTGCATCACTACAATTACTCATTATGATTTTCTATTCTAATGCACAACACTATAGAGCTTGCTAGTGCCCTTATTATCTAGAGACAGTTTATTTATAAGTTACTATTTGATGTATAACACTATCACTTATATTGTTTACCTTATGGGTCTATGTATTATGATTTCTGTGATATCAGTTATTACTATCTCACCTATTTGATATATGAGATATTTACTGTTATATTTTATTTGATGCACTTTGAGATATATGGTAGGTTCTATGTTTGATTTACCTTACCTTCCAACATTAATAGTCGCTCCGCATCGATCGGCATTGTTATAGCGCAGTTTACCATTACATTAGGTGTCGGTGGTGTAGGACGGTTGTCACATTTAGTATCAGAGCTTAGGTTCCGTAATTTAACCTAAGAGCTACCATGATCCAGTAGAGATATGGTAAGAGTTCTCATGCTAAACTGGATCGAGAGTTAAAGAGAGAGAGAGAGAGAGAGAGAGAGAGAGAGAGAGAGTGTGTGTGTGTACTAGAGCACATACTTGTTATATGTTTTGTTTTTCAAAACTATATAGTAGTATATAATATATAAGTCGCACTTCAAGCACGTGTACTACGTAAGCTGAATTCCTTATAGAGAGACTGATCGTTCTTATAACAAATTGAAGGATGAATCGTCAAACAAGGAATGTTTCTAGAAACTCTACAATCAAAGAAGGAGCTGGCTTGGGAGCTGCTAACCCGACTTGCATATGATGTTCAATACCATGATATGGAACATGTTGTAGAATGCTTAAGTAGCCACTCTGAATATTGTTGTTGATAGTGGTGCACTAGTGCAAGCGCCTAGAGCTGATTTTGCTAAGTTGAACAATGACTTTGCTAGTCTTGTTGGCAATCTGTTCCAAGGAACAGAGTTAGCGATGGAAGAGTAGGATTGGCTTGATACGTACGAAAGGATCTTCTATGATTTATTACTGAATTATTCAACTAAAAGGCAATTTGCTTTTCGACAGCTTCAAGAACGAGCCATGAACTGGTGGACTGCTGTAAAGGTTGCTACTCTCGAGGATCAGTTCACATGGGAACAGTTCAAAATCCGATTCAAAAAAAAAATTATTCTCAAAGCTCAGTAGTTATCTTGTTCCGTAAGTTTGCAGAGCTAAAGTAAGAGGATATGACTATCTTCGAGTATGTTGCTGAGTTCAACGTCTTATCAAAATATGGGATGTCTTTCATCGACACTCCATCAAAGAATAATGAGAAGTTCATCATTGGCTTAGATGATCTCGTAGGCCATATTGATGAGACTTTTGAGATGATAGTCGATATACCTTAGGGCCTGAGAGTTTTTATTCGTAGCCAAAGTCTATTGTTTCTGAAGATGAGCCAAAGCCGCAAGTTGGTGGGGAGGCAAGAAGAAGTGAAAGAATAAGAGAAAGTAGTTTCAGAAAAAAGGCGACCAAAAGAAGAGTATGACTTCACTGATTTGTTAGAACTGCGGTGACAAGGGCCACTATAGTAGATACTTCAAGGCTAAGGGAAAAAAGTATTACAATTATAACAAGACCTCAATTGTAGCTTGTTAGTGCCATTATCATCTAGAGACAGTTTATGTATGAGTTATATTTGATGTATAACTCTATCGCTTATGTTGTTTACTGCATGTGTCTATGTGTTCTGATTTCTATGATTCATTCGTTTATTACTGTTTGTTCTGTTTTATATTTGAAATATTTACTATTATATGTTATTCCATGCATTGTGTGATATATGATAGGTTTTGTGTTTGATTTACTTAACTTCATAACCTTGATGGTCGCTCCGCATTGACTGAGCACCGTAACAGCATGGGTTACCATTACATTGGGTGATGGTGGTGTGGGGTGGTCGTCACAATTTTTATCTTCCTTCCAATATATCTACATCCAATTGGACATGTGTCAGCTTTTCATATGGATGACCAAAGGAAGATACTTCTTTTAGTAGTGAATACCAATTTTCTACCGATTATTTGGCGGAAACATTTCCTTATAGAGACTAAAAATCGAGTTTATTAGATTTTCAGATGCATCGTATGTGGATTTTAAAGCAATTATCCTAGATGTCTCTAACAAATGTGTCATACATCCATTATACAATTGTCTTTATAAAGCATGAAATAGATCGAAAACCTTTTTCAATTCTAGATCAAGTTCCTCTCTTATTTCAAGTTCATTAGTCCACATACTTAGGCCAACATCATCATGAACCCTTTTTGTCATTTAGTCCTCTGTATCAGGTTCTTCAAAATTTACATTAGTATTTCAGGGTTCATCCTCAACCATCATAGTCGATTCACGTCTTGTCTCGACTTCATCATGAAATTTCTAAACATGATACTCTAGCATAAAATCGTTTGTATGCAAACATAAAGCTAAAGTTCCACATCCTTGGAGTTTCATGCAACGGCATTTACTACACGGACACCGGATTTCTTTTATATTTGTTTTATCTTTAGATGCAACCTTTAATAATGCTTCCACACCTTCACTAAACTACAATGGTACTTTTTTCAAACTTCTTATATATCCAACTCCAAGATTTCAGATAATTCATTTTGTACTCTATGAAAATAAGAAAAAATAACAACATCATACACCATTAAGTTTTACTTTATAATATTTATACTATACAACATTATTTTTTTTTTACTAATTTTCATTATTAATATGATACAAGTTAATTTTTATTATTAATAACATGTACGAATAAATTTCATTTTATCACTAATACCATACAATAAAATTTTCTTTTAATAATATCATACACTACTCTTTATTAATCACTAATTTCTATAATATATTAATTAATATATTATTTATAATTTCCTTGACTTTTAACAAATTATCAATACCACACAATACTATTTTCTTTTACTATTATTAATATCATATACTATTAATTTTTGCTTTATTATTCATACCATAAAATATTATTAATACAGTATATTGTAAAATTTTATTTTATTATTAACACATACAATAAAATTTTCCTTTATAATATCATGTACGACTCTTTATTAATCATAAATTTCTATAATATCTAATTTTAATATATTATTGGCAATACTATTAATTTTATCAAATTACAAATACCATATAAATTTATTTTCTTTTAGTAAAATCGTATATAATTATTTATTCATATTGAATTTTTATTACATGACATTTGTCATATACTATTATATCATGAATTTCATAAG
Organism: Allium cepa; assembly: GCA_030765085.1. NCBI lineage: Eukaryota > Viridiplantae > Streptophyta > Magnoliopsida > Asparagales > Amaryllidaceae > Allium > Allium cepa. Next base: position 862,414,257 of record CM060940.1, read on the forward strand.
TACATGATAGTGAAAAGAGTACACCTTGATTTAACTAGCCGGCTATCCCATCTCCCATTATGAACAAAAAAACATATATGTAATTCATAAATTAATACTTTATCACAAATGATTTTCAAAATTTCGACACCTTTCCTCTTATTCTCCATATCACACGCAACAAAATAAACGAGGAGAACAAAATATGAAACACCGTCAAAATTCTATGAACCACCTAGGAGAAAATATTGATTTATGACTTACATATATTTTTGCGTGTTTATGACTTACCAAACTAGGATGAATATGATGAATATTATATCAGACGAATATTAATTTCTATTTTAGTAAAAACGAACATCAATATAACGATTAGATACAAAACTCATTAGACGAGGTCAATAAATCTATGGGTTCTCATCAACTGAACTAAAACTACCGAATCAAAGTATAACATAATTCCAAATTTCTTCTTATACATGTACATTTGTAATTAACTATTTATGAAAACACATATTTTAATCTTAACCAATCCATTTCAACCAAACTATTCTTATTATAATCAGCTAAAATAGAAGAATCATAAATAGATAATTTTGAATATGGAAGAACAATATCGATGAAGATTTGGAGGCAAGTTTGTTGCCAAAGGAAGTGGAATAATAGTGGTGCAGTGGCTTTGGAGGCATTGGAGGCATCGCAGGCGGGGTTTGGAAGCATCACAATCAGGTCTCATTTAAGAAGGAGGTGGGAAGAGTAAAGCCGGAGGTTGTGTGGTAATTTTTAATGAGGAATCAGTGGCGGCGATGGAGACTATGCTATAATTTTAATTTGTGGAAGAGAAGTGGGGAAGGAAGATGCACAACAACAAACAAGCTATTTTGTAACTCTTTTTTTGGCGTAGTTCCTCACGGTGATTACCGTGACAAATTCATAACAAAAATAACCATGGTAAACAAAATCCACATTTAAAACCGTTAGAAAATGTGGTTATTTTGTAAATATTTGGAACTTCTAGGGATTTTTGTATAATTAACTTTTTTTTGGTTTACTCACTCCCTATTTTCTTTGTTTGCTACGCATTCCACTATTATCAGACTACTTCACCGTATCTCGATTTAGGGTTCGAATCCTCCTATAGTCGAAATTTCTTCCATAGTTCGCTCTAGGGATTTGGGTACACGTCGAGATCTAGGGTTCCAATCGGGATCCACTATTTACATCGAGATCTAGGGTTCGAAATGGGATCCACTGTTCACGTCGAGATCTAGGTATATTCCAATTATTTTGCTATTTGCTTTTGATGTGAATCTATGTGTTGAACATATTTCGATTTGAATTAGTTCCTTTTAATTTTGAATTTTAGTCAGGTCCAAGACCTTAATAGATTGTTTATTTATAGAATGCTAGATGCTAAATGAAAAATGCCCCTAAAACTCAAATGATAGCCTTGGTAGATTCGCAGTCTATAGTTAGCATTTGTACATTATAAGAATACTAGTAAATAGTTTACAGATTTAAGTTTTGATCATTTCAACTGAGGGAAAAGAACTTGGTGAGGCCTAAGAATGTTTCTAAGATTCCTATGGGTTCAAAAATTTATCTAAAGGAAGAGAGGAATTGAATATAGACATAAGATATATAAGTTCTTAGAATAGTATTATTGACAGCCAAAAGAGGCTTGAGAAACTAAAGTTTGTCTAATAGATTCAATAGAGTTTAAAAACATAATATAAGGCGAGACGTTGAAGCATATGCATAGAAAATAATTAAATGAATAAATAAAGCCTAGATAATTATAAGCAATCAAAAGCATTAAATATGCAAGTATTAGATGTTGAAAGGAACAGAGCTCCTCTATATTATATGAAATGATAATTCAAGTATTTAACATGCAATATAAGCTACTGAAACAGTTGACATTAGTATATATGAAAAGAATTACATTATAGGAAAAATAGAAATGCCTAAAAAATATTATGGATTATGAAATGGAGTTATTACATAAATTGCTTTCCTCCAACCATTTAACCTTTTTTTACTTTTACCTCATCCATCACAGAATAAAACCTATTTATGCATTGATCTTTACATTTTTTTCAAGCTGACATCATAAAGCAAACATAAGCAAAAGAGAAAGAAAGGGATATTGTTGATATGAGTGGATAGAGTTAGTCTTCACCGTGCATATGAGAATGAAAAGAAACCGGTATATGTATTACTTAACATTGTATAATTTCAATCATTTATTTCTGTTATAACGTGGTCCTTTTTTTAAATTTGAAGAAAGTTGAAATTGAACTAAGGACAAATGGAGTGGAAGATGCAGTTTTGCCTAATCCAGAGTACAGTGCAGTAGAATACACAAGAATGGGAGTAGCAGACCAATGGAGTGTTGCTGGTGCAGATTGGATTGAAGCACTGATTCTGTCTCATGTAGCTGTTGGTGCTGACTAGGAGGTTGTTCCAGGTAGATTTTATACATGCACTTAATAAGTAGTTTTTGAATATTAGAAGTAAATTGTAAAGATTAAGTATTCAAATCATATTTTTTATAAAGTATGATTATGTATAAAATATGATTATGTAGAGTCCATGATATAGCCTTCTTTTTTGAATAGAAAGGACCAATGATCACGATTTAGTTTTATTGAAAAAAAATAATGACGACCAATGTTGGTTACTTTGCTTCATACGTAGATGTTTCGGTAGCTAAGTAATTTAGAAGTTAAAATTTTTCACTTTAACAAAATACAAAGCTACCAAATTCTGTGGTATCTAACTGTTTATATTGGATGCACCAATAATTTGTTATATGTACTTTTATTTAAACTAGATGTGAACCTGTGCTTTGCAAATGGGATAACTTGTTTGGTGAATTACTTATAGAATAGTTAGTTACTCTGTTATAAAGGAACTTACAACAACCTAAAGTACATACTGATGATAACTTAGTTTTATAAAAATTAACTAAGTTTATGACAACAACAACAAATAATAATAATACATTAAGTATTAGTTTTATAAAAAATAACTAAGCTGTTCATAATAATAATAATAAATTATAAAATATTAACCGAGAACTCTATTAATTTGTTGATTGTATATTATTTTTTGTTACCATATTGCTCGTATAGTTTTAGAATAATTCTTTAGTTGAACTGATTCCATAGTTAATGGGAACAAAGACCTCCTATAGTTGAACTGATTCCATTGTTATTGTTTACCTTGACATAGTACTTGATGACAACAACAAAGCTGGCTATTTTAGAATACTTCTAAATAACCATGGCTAATCCTATCTTTGTTCAATCGTTACAAATACATTGATTTTTTCTACTGTATGTAGCATAGGTGCTTGAACCTTTTCATGATCTTCCCTAGGCTTTTATAACCTTTTGATACAAAGCATTAAGTTAAGCATTAATTTTGGCATTATGCAGTATATACAAATGTTGTCCATGTTACTATGAACTATATAGCAAAATATAAGTTTTATAACCAGGTCGACCGCCATCAATGGAGGCGTTGCCCCCGCACCCCCACCTAGGGGGGTTGTCACCCTTCTAGACCCCCCCTTCGTAGTGGCAATCAATTTAAATAATTTTATGAAAAACTTCCAACATACATATCACCTTGCTTTATATTTTAAATATTCTGCTATTATTTTGTCAGGTAGAAATTATTTAATAATTCAGTTGTGTTTGTTGTTGCATCTTTAGTTACGCTCTTCTTCTTTTTAATTTTTTTCTTCAATATTATGTGTTTTTTCTGAAAAACTTTGTTCCATAATATCAAGTACTAAATGTATCTCTAAATGCTCACTCATTTTCTCTTACTAGGTTTCAAGTTAAAAAGAAACAATTCTTCAGAAATTTCACGACTATTGTACTCTTTGGCGTAATTGGAATTCTTATCCCCTTCTTGGTTATCTCTTTTGGTATAATTCTCACATTCTTGCAATACATTTCTTATGGAAGTATTCTCTTATATAGTATGTTCTCTTAATTATGCTCCTTTAGATTGCCGAATATGTTTGTTAAGATCACTCTATCTATAATTTTGCTTTGCTTTTGCCAAAAAGAGATTTGTATTTATATCACTATGCAACTCCCTGCTGCTTAATAGCCTACATCTTACTTAAACCTTCCATTCAATTTTGTTTTTGTACCCAGGTATAGTTAAAATTTTCAGTAGAATGGATATAGGTTTGGAACTTCAAGATTATCTTGGTATGTTATCTAGTTTTGACGGAGAAATTTATTATAATAGTCCCTTCATATTTCCTTACCTAGTCGTATTAACATGCATATACATGTTAACATGCATCACTCAGCTCTATCTTCTCTGCAACCGATTATGTTTGCACCTTATGGGTTTGCTTTTATCGAGAAGTGCCTTATGTAAAATGTAGTAGAATTTTCCTCTACTAATATTTCCAAATAGGTTCTTAATCAAGACGAGACGTCATTTCTATATAGCTTGGTTTTTGGTGAAGGAGTTGTAAATGATGCCACTTCCATAGTGCTTTTCAATGCAATTCAAAATCTTGATCCTGAGAATATTGATGCTGGTATTGTACTCATGTTTGTTGTGAACTTCTTTCACTTGTTCGCAATAAGTACTTTCCTGGGAGCATTTGTAGGTTATTTACCTTTAAGTCAATTCTTATTATTATAAGTAGTATCCACGTATGAGCTAATATTAATTATCGTTTGCCTTTAGGCTGGATTGTAGAGTGCGTACATCATTAAAACATTAAAATATTAATCATTTGCCTTTAAGCAGAAAGGTAAGGAAGAAGGTTAACTTAGACTCACACAACTGTTGGGATTGTCACAACATAAGGTTTGCATAATAATTTAGTCATAGTTATTATCTGTATTTGTTGCCAAATCTTACCAAAATGTTTATAGTGGTATATCATTGGTATATTATTTCGTTTAACTTCATATCATCAATACTAAAATCAATATGTGGTGAATATAGTAGCTACAATTTTACTGCAATATATAGGAAGTATTCACAGTGGCTTAATTTTTACTTGTCGTTATTAACTTTTTATACCATGAATAATACCCATATATTTTGAATGAACAAGAGTTTTAAAATAGAGTTTCTGTTTCAGACTATATGCTTCATTTGTGTTTTAAATTTATATATAGACTTTGAATTCATGTATAGTATGTATTAGTATAGTAGTATGTAGGTAAGCTGCATCATACAACAACAATGTATTGAGTGTCGTAAGATGCAATCTTGCAAATTATAACTGTCTTCGGTATTGACGTAAATTGAAGTGTTGTTAGCTGAAATGAAAACTGTCAAAGGGAAGAGTAGGCTTGGAACTGATGCCTCTGGCAGTCACAAGACATATGACTAAATCATGCAATCTTATTTAAAAATTTGTGTCGTATACTATTAATGTGTCACTACTGATTTTGGTAACCTGAATAAGGATACTACAGTTGTATCTTTGTTGCCAATACATTACTCTTTACAGTCATTTTTCTGTGCTCTGATTACTGATTCCTATGTGAACACACACAGGTAGCTTATAAAAATGAGACAGTTGCTTCTACAGTTTTAAATTACTTATGCCCACGGCTATTTTTGGAGCATGAGGTTCATCTACATCAACATAAATTAATTTCTTTCGCTATACAACTTCAACCAAGTACTAACAATTTGTATCAACTTAGAGGTTGTATCTTTTTTTTTACTAGAAAAGGCATAAAAGAGACGTCTTCTGAAGATGGGTTCAATGTTGAAGCTACTTTCCAATGCATAGCCAAAAATGCCCTGAAAAATGAACTATAAGAAGAAATGTGATTTAACACTTTTCGATGCATAGCCAAAGATGTTGAAGCTACTTTCCAATGCATAGCCAAAGATGCAATGAGCATTAATGCAGATAATGTATTAAATTTTCTTTTTCCATTCGGTGAAATTTGACATGGTGGCAATCTTAAAGTGCCATCTTTGAAGCCACCAACCAAAAGAGCACTAAGAAAATTCAAATTAACATTAGTAATAGATGAAGAAGAAGACATTATAATCGAAGAAGTAGAATATGACTTTCAAATTACTTGTAAACTTATAGACTTTTTTTGAAATTGTAATATTTTGTGGCTATGTGATACGTTGATATTTTTTATGTATGTTGAAGTCATGATATTTTGATGTTTGTTATGTACTGTGAAATTATTATGTAAGTTTATCTTGCGATATTTTGATATTTATGGAGTTTAGTATGAAACGTATGTGTTTGCTATTATTTGTCTTGAAATTCATTATAAATATACCGTTTTAAATTTTATTCAACATCTGAATTTTGAATTTTGATTATATGTGCATGTAATTCATTACAATAGAACTTTGCTTCAGGAATACAATACAAATTTCCTAATGGTAATGGTTACAAATTTCATTGCAATAGAACTTTGCTTTCGGAATATATTTGCATTTGTCACGGTTATAATTGTTAGAGTTTCCTTTTTGGTAATGGTTATAAATGTTAGAAACTATTGTTCTGTCATGGTTATAAGTGTGATACTATCTAAATTTCCCACGGTTATAAGCGTTAGTAATAACCAATTTATCATGATTATACCTGTGACTAAATATTTTTCCGTCACGGTTATAAGTGTGATAATATCTAAATTTATAACGGTTATAAGCGTGAGAAATTACTATTTTTATCACGGTTATAACCATGAGCAAAAGTGTGACTGAATTTGCCACAGTACCTATTTTCATGTTTATAACCGTAATAAATTAGTTTTTTCACGCTTATAACCGTGAGGACATTGCCTTTCTGGTGTTGTAATGGTGGCAATAACATTTTGGCTAAAGGAACATTGAGGTGATGGCGTCGTGCCCAAAGAAAGATGGAGGCGATGGTGTCATGGCCGAAGGAAGTGGAGAAGGAAGAGAGAAAGATATAATTTTGATTTAGGGCAAAATGAAATATGGAAATGGGTACCAGTATGGGTTGTAGTGATAATAAATTAGCGGTATGTCGTCAACATTTTCGATGACATACCAATGATTTATACGTGTTGACCACTTATCGATGACATACTGACGACCGCCGTCGTCGGTATGTTTTCAGTAACTCTTCTTAGTTATAATTTGTTTATTTTTCTAGTACTGTTCAAACTGGTTGTTTTTGAAAACTTATTTCAAGGAATAGCCTTTCTAAATGGAAATCATGTATACATTTTGAACTTTCAAAATCTAGCCATACAAATCCTTAATTATTATACGAGAAACTTAAATATGTGATATGCTATCATTTTATTAATTTGATCTTTTATCTCAAGTATGTTATAATTGAAAAACATCAATTCCAACTTCAAAAAATATTACGAAACCATGTATACATTTTAAATCAAAAGGAAATCAAGTATACATTTCAACCCAAGGAATCATGCATACATTATAAGAAAATAGTACGAAGGACAGATTTTACTAAATTTTAGCTATAAAGACATGCACTAAATTTTTAGTAATAAGGACAATTTTTTTAAATAAATATAGCAAAATGAAAAAAATTTAGTAAGAATTACAATACTACTGTGTAGTATTAGTTTTATGTTTACTAAATTTAAAAGAAATAATAGGTATATATATTTTATTTTGATCATGTAAAGGTTGATTTTACCCTATCGTAGCATTTTATTTTTTGAATTATACGACTCGGTTACATTTTCTTCTTGTCATTTTTATTCTTACATAATTTTATCACATAATGATATTATACATAATCATTTTCTTATCTGCTGCTATTTTTGTTGTATTTGATGAATGGTGAGCTATATGAAGTAAGCAACAATGTCATGGCATGTTGGATGATGTAGGCGACGTGGTATATGGCGCGTAGATGCATGAGTTTGTTTGCTAGGTTTAGATTTTATGGAGATGGCCGCAATGGGAGGTGGCAACCATAAGCAAAGGTGTAGTACAAAAGTTTGAAAAAATACATGTAGGTGGGTGCAAAGGCGTTGGGTGTGACAACATGGGAAGTGATGAAGTGGGATGTTTCGGTTTAGGCTGGGACGGTGTGAGATATATAGCGGAGAAGAAGTTTTCCATATGGCTAAATTTCAAACAGGCTAACTTAAAGGACAAATTTTTATGGAAGTTTGTCATTTAGACTAAATATTCCCATTCATTTTTGAGCATTCCGTCTCCTTTTCTGAATTGTAAACTTCAATATATATGTGTCTCCGTGTGTGTTAATTATTATTAATTAAAAAATTATACATTATCAAAAATGAAAATTTATTACCAAGATGATATTTAATAGTAATATGATGAAAATAATACAAAAATGAAAATAAATATATAAAACGCAAATTTTCCCGGGGAATTTGCTATGTGGACATCTCAATAGAGATGGAAAATTAGGTGGACTGGGAATGCGCATGTAATCCCTATATCTTCTATATGCTTAAGACCATTACCCACAATATACCTATTCACTTACCCATTCTCTCATAATTTTACACTAAACGAACGAGCTCTGCACCCAAAAGAATAACAATTATTCATGCACTACAAGAAGAATAATAAATAACGAAGGGGTTTATCGACGGCCGTCGACGGTTCCATCGATGTATTTCTGACGGCTTCTGACTGTACCTCATTTCCGTGGCGTTTTAGTAAAATGTGTAAATAGCCATCAAAAGCTGTTGGAAGCAATCGATAATACAAACCGCCGACAGCCATCAAAAATCGTCGAATATCGTGATTGTACTTCTACTCCAACTGAGTGCAAATTTTATTTTGCTTCTCCCCCAATTTCAGTCCCAAAATCTAGTTCCTCCCTACTCTCCATCGTTGGCCAACCCACGCACCTCCCCGACCATGACGAAGTTCATCATTCTCCACACTTAACAACCTTAGGCCATTCATTGATTTCCAATCATGTTTTTCTCCTAACCAAATTAATTTTGATTTGCTAAATTAAGGTTAATTTTTGATTCTAATTGTTTATGACACCTCATTTATTGCTTATTATACCACATTGAATGCTAATTACCGCTATTATCATTTGAATCCAAAAATTAGTGTATAATTTAGTGTATATGTATATGCATTAATTAATTTGTGTATATGCGCATTAGGACTAGATCAATTAGTGTAGATGCGCATAATTTAGTGTATGCATTTTCTAAAACGTCGAAAATAATAATTTATTTACATTTTCAATAAACTAATGTGTATATTATGTGTGGCACTGTTCATTATATTAGATACTTAATTATATATAAAACCTAGTTTGATACAATGTGTGGCATGCGATAAACCAGTGTACATTGTAGTTTAATTTTTTAAATATAATACTATAATCATAATTCATTAAATTTGAAAACGTAAAAGAATTTCTGAAAAAGTAAAAATTATATAATACTATATTATATGATTAATAAAACATTAACATAAAAAAATTATTATGCAAATGCTAATATGTTATATAATTAATAAAAAATTAAAATGTACAATGGTAATATATAAAAAAATTAGTGCATAATTTGCTTTATTTTTTAATTCCCTTATAGAATTTTTGGCCAATTTGACAAGTATTATATATGATCGTTATATGGATATTCGTTTTTGCCACAAAACGGACATCGATATTCATCAGATGGAATATTTATCAGATTTTTTTTCTCGTATTGGAAAAGTTACAAACACAATAATGTAATTACATTTCGTAAATCATTTCATTTTAAATGGTTCATGTAATTTTGGCAATACTTCCTTTTTGTTCCATGTGTATACGCATTTGTGTATGATACATAAAACAAAGGGGAAGAGCTGCAGAAATTTTGTAGAATTGTCTAATGTGAAATAATTTATGAAATGTAATTACTATTGTATTTGTAATGGGAAGTAGGATGACCGTCCATCAAAGTAGAAAACAATAAACTATAAATTTGATATTAAATTTGTCATTTGTGCCAATCCATAAAATGTATATATGATAACTAATAAATAAATTATGGTTAAAGGAAAATTTTAAATGAATGAAAAATAAATTAAAAAAGCAAAATATATAATATAATTAATCAAACATTAAACTATATAAATGAAATAAAAAAAATGTCAATACAAAAAATTGATTAATGCTTTTTTAAATTTCTATCATATTTTAGAAGTAGGAAAAGTAGTCAAATATTTTGTTGATTGGAGCTAGGTGTACCAACAATGAAGGGAAATAGAATTTTTATATATTTGCTTATGTGTTATGGACTATTAGCAATTTTCTACGTACGCAATGCTTTCGATTGGAGTACAACCGGTCATCTAGCTTATCCTTATTGCATAGAAGTAACAAGAGCATTTTCTTTACCATATGGAAAGAAAATTTCGTAGTTTGATTGTCATGAGTGTTTTCTCCGTATTAATCATTCTTTTAGAAATGATAGAAAAAACTTACAACTAATAGAAAAGAGATTATGCAACTGCCAACGATTTGGTCTAGCGAAGAAATATATGAAATTGTAAAGAATTCTCCAAAGATATATGAATTTGGAGTACAAATTAAAATTCCAGTCAAATCGACGATTCATAATGGGTGCAAACAAAGTATATTTGAGAGTTGCCTTATTGGAAAAATCTCCTACTTCATTATAATATTGATGTGATGCACAACGAGAAAAACGTGTTGGTAATGTGTTTAATATAGTTTTGAATGTTAAGGACAAGACTATGGACAATTTGAAATCCAAACGTGATATAGAAGAATCATGGAAGTGTGTCGAACATCATATAAAGCCCAACGAGAGTAAAAACTCAAAGCATGCTATGAGTTAGATAATAACCAAGTTAAATTAATGTTAAAATGAGTGGAAGGATTAACATTTTCTGATGGGATTTCTTCTAATCTTCGTCGATGTGTCAACTATAAGAACGATAAACTAAGTGGGACAAAAATACATGATTTACACCTAATGATGGAAAATTTGTTATCAATTACTTTCAAAGAACCGTTGTCCATAAAAATTGTGGACTGTTATAACGGAACTTAATTTGTTTTATAAAGAGCTTTATTTTACTACGTTAAAAGTTCAACGTCTACATAAACTTGAGGTGGTAATCTCTATACTGCTCTGCAAACTGGAGAAAATATTTCTTCCAGGTTTCTTTAATGTTATGGAGCATTTACCTATTCATCTTCCATTTGTAGCACGTCTACGAGGTCTTGTGTTGTATGGGTGGATGTATTCATTTTTGAGGTAATAATATGAGTTTTATAAATACTAGTTTAATTACAAATTTAAGAAAATTTTAATTTGAAATAATTTTTAATAGGTACCTAAATCATCTAAAGAAAAATGTTAAACAAAAAGCACGAGTTGAAGGCTCGACTTGCAAACCATATATCAAATAAGAAGCTTTGTTTTTTTCTCGCATTATTTCAATGACCATGTGAATTTATCATTTGAAAATGTTATGCGTAATGGTGAAGGCGTCGAATAAGATTCTTCTCAAGTAATGTTATCTACTTTTAGACAACATGGCCAACCTATTAGAAAATGTGTGGAAGTATGATTAGAAAATAGAGATTACCAAGTTGGTAACGATCTGAAATTTTATCACATTGATTTTTGAAATATTTAACTATTTTTAAATATTCGATTTGGGGTTCTCTTTAAAATATAATAACATCTATGTTCCAGATAACTGCTTAATTTTTAATGATGTATTTTTAATTTAATTTTTAGCATTTTTCCATAATTTTTAATTTGGAAAATAAGTAAATTTTCGTTTGACGTATTTTACGGCAAACGTTGGCATTTTTAAACTTCACAGAATTTAATAACCTGTCTATTTTATTTTTATTTTGTGATCATGTCACATTGTTGTATGTAAATCATCTTTTATTTTCTGTCGTTTGCGGCTCGTATGCAAACATGGTATAATGTGATGGGGTACCCAAAATCTTTTCAAAAACAATATAACCTATATGTATACAACAACACACTTCAGCACAGTGCAACCAACATTTTGTTTCCCTTTCCACTCTTTCTACTGCCTTTGTTTACTCTTTGTACAATCTTGCCCCCTTGATTTGAATCTTGGTACCCTTATTTTTTAGGCAAGCAACAATCTATATACATGGAGAGCATTCTTCTTCATTTAGGTTCTTTCGGACATTGATGTGTTAACATTTTCTTCTTCAAGCTCACCGTAAATATTCAAATCAATGGGAAACGACCTTTTCCTCCATTTATAAACCAAAAGATCTCAAACTATTCAATTTTAGCAAATACATTCAATATGAAAAATCATAAAGGAAATAAAAATGTTCTAAAACTTTAAAAAATTATCCTTCCAATCCGGTCGAATCGTTCGATGTCGCTTGTGTCGTTGAGTTCATATCGGAGCATACTATTTTCGGTGAAGTTTCGGCACGATCCTGTAACGGCGATTGACGTTCGTCGATAACTAGGGTTTGCGTTAGTTTTGGATTTTGGAATCAATTCATGAATTGAAGCATGGGGTTGTGATCAAGGTGGAGAGGCGGTCTGGTGGTGAAATTTTGGTGGGATTTGGTGATGAAATTTGTCGCACACAGTAAGACAAGTCGCTATTTTTTTCGGTGATTGGATGGTCGGGTTTTGGCATGGTGCTCCAAAGGCGATGGTGACGATGCCATCGAGATAAGCAGAGGTTGAGGAGGGTGTCGATGGGATTGGACGCGACATTGGTAGCCATGATGACATGTGCACATGCACGAGCATGCATGAATTTGGGTTCCAGGAAAAATGAATGAGGAGGAAAAAGAAGGTACTATAGCTCGTGGGTTCGGTTGTGGAGCAAGTAGGCTCGGCCTATTTGGCATAGGAATGAAACATCTCGACCATTTCAAACCCGATCAACCTAATTCCTTTTGCACTGGAGTCGTGTTGACGTGTATAACGTCATAGTATAACTTGTTGGTAGCTTTGCAAAGCATAATTTATGACATATTAAAATGCACTGAATTTAAATTAGTATTTTAATTAATAACGTTGCTTAAATTTATATACCATAATTATTGATGTTTATATGGCCAAATAAAATGTCGTTGAGTTAAATTGGATTGAATATGGTAATAGGCATCTATTTAGTGATTAATACCCTATTCTGCTTACTAAATTTAGTGGACATCTATCTAGCAGAATAAATCACCGTTCTGCTCTTATTAACTGGATGTTTTAAAATTGGACCTATATGTTACAAGAAATTAAACCTGTTTGGCGGCTACATTAGTGGTTACACGTTATTACTTTCCAACTGATTATATTGGATAAGTGTTGTATTCGCAATCAACTGTTAATTATTAGATGAATTTACGTACATGATGATATGTACTTGGATAATGACTTGAATAGTAATGGAACTAATGGTGACATGAGTAAGTACATGTTAGCCTGCCTTTTTATCAAGGCGGTATACAGGCGGATCTAACCCAACAGACTTCACAATTATCAAGACCGATAAGTGTGGAGCAACGATTGTAGGGCCTAGAAATTAAGTACAATTTGTTTTACGAAGCCATAGTTGGATGGAATTGGTAGATGAACGATGTAGGATGCTTGAAATATGGATGTTTGCTTGGACAAGCAAGGGATCAGCATGCTCAATCTAGAGAGATCAGTATAGCTTCATAGTTTTACTTAGGGGAATCCTAGGGATCGTCATGGAATGAAAATGTCATAGGGCTCGGTGTAGATGAAGCCAAAGGGATCGACATTTTCTACTGGTTTGGAAAGTTATATCTCAATTCCTAAAGAAATGGTCGGCAGTCTGGAGGGATCGGCATGCTTTACTGAAAAGGATGGATCGACATCTTTCAATGAGGATGGTTCGACATGTTTCATTGAGGATGGATTGGCATGTTTTGTCAAGGATGCATCGGCACTATTAAGCGAGGAGGGATCGTTGTGCTCAGCTCATAGAAGAGGGTTGGCATAGTTGAAAGGAGATGGTTCGACATACTTCAAGTTTTATTGAAGAGTGGTCGGCATAGCTTGTAAAAAGGATCGGCAAGGCTAGTTAGTTAGCGAGAATTTGGAATTTGTGAGTCTACCAAGGAGGGATCGGCGTTCATCAATGCTCAAATGCACTCTTGCATTCAGCAATCAATAAATTAAGCTCCTTTGGTCCAAGGGCTAACATATTTCATCATGAAGGATCCACCATAGGAATCGCTGCCCAAAAATCAACAAAGGAAGGGATTAGTATTGATCCCTCCTCATGGAGATTTGGGCCTAGCAACCCTTATGGTGGGCCCATATGGATAAGGAGGCCATGTTGCCGAAATTTCAAATATAAATACAGTAGGCATGACTGCATAAAAGGGATCTTTTTCATTTTGCTTCTCTTCATCTTCTACTTAGACTATGCTCTGTCATTTTTATTCTTGAATTTCATGGACTTGTAACTGTAATCAGTAGTAAAAATTAAATGAAAGAAAAATATTTGGAGTGGACGTAGGCCGGAGTTAGCCGAGCCATTGTAAATCCTGTGTCTCTATTTAGTTGCTTTCATTTTAATTTGATTATTCTTCATAATATATTCTTTATATCATATACTATCTCTGATCTGTGACTGGAGATTGGTGATTTCATGTATAATTAGGTGTTAGTGGTCCGTTTTGACGCCAACAGTACCATTGGAAATGTTAAACCTCTTTCTAATTTGGACAAAACTAATTATTTACTAAAGTTATTTTAACGATAATTGTTATTAATTATAAATTATTATCACAACTTTAAAGATAATTATTATTTATTAATAATGCTTTAAAGGATAATTAATTATTGTTTTAATGAAAATAAAAGATTAATTATTTTATGATCATTTAAAGAATTCCATAAGGTTATTTAAGAGTATTTTTCCAAGTCATTTATTTATTGTTTTTAAAATGTTAATTAAATTGTAATTATTTGTTTAAAAGTTAATTAATTTTTTTATTAGAGTTATTTTATAACAATTTGATTTTAGGTCAATTATTATCTATATGTTAATTATAATATTATTTCAAAGTTAATTTATTACTATATTCATATTATTTTAAAAGTTAATATATATATACACTAATATTACTTTAAGGATAATTTATTATTATTATTATTTAAATACTATTTGAGGTTAATTGGTTGTTATATGATTAAAATGATAAAGTTTATTTTTTTTAATAAAAGGTTTAAAAAGGGTTTCATTCAATAGAAGGGATATAAAAAAGGGTTTATAAATTGGAAAGTGATTTTGGAATTGGAAAATGAATTTGGTTTTTAAATGATGTCAGAATGGATATTTAAAAATAGGTTTAGATATCTAAAAGGGGAAAGTCTTATAAATAGTAGATATATAAAAAGAGTATTTTATAAATAGATTGGAAATTTATAATATATTTTATAAACCGATTTGAAAAGTTATAACAGAGATATTTATTTATAAAAATATTTATGGAAAGAATAGTGTTTGGATTATTAATATCTTCGTTTTAATGACATATGGAATTTTGATCATTTCAGTATGATCTGAAATAAAAAATATTTCCTTATTTTTCGTGACTATACTTATAGTATTATTTAAGTACATGGACAACTTTCTAAGTTTTGAAAGTGGAATGTTTTATGAATATACTTATACCATTAAGACAAGTATATGGAAGTGATTTCCAAGTATTTTAAAGTTGATTTAAAAATAATGGAAATAGGATTAAGTAAGGCTTAGTGATTTTTGTTGGGCAAACCCTGCATGCCGAACCATCCAACACCGAACCAGGCTTCGCCTCGTGCCGAATCATCCCTAAAACCAACCCTACATGCCGAACCACCCAACACCGGTCCAATCCCATCTCCCCTGCATGCCGAACAACCTCCACTCCAACAACTACCGGACCAACCAACTACAGGACCAACCAACTACCGGACCAACCAACTACCGGACCAACCAACCCACCGAGCCAACTCCACACCGAACCAACATGGCTCCCAACTACTGCCGGTCCAAGCCTCTTCCAACTCACCACCGGACCAGCACTCTCCTGACCAACTCCATCTTCCACTACCGAACCAACCTGAAGAAGGTATTCCGGATCTACTTTACCGGACCAGGTTGCAGAAGTCCAGGCCCGTCAGCGGCTATATACATCCAAGACCCCTGCCCCCAACCTCACTCTATAAATAGAGGGGTAGGGGTACAACAATGGCAGACAAGTTTGAGAGCTCAAGCACGGAAGGAACTTTCAAACAACTTTCTTATACTTGTACCTAAAGCTTTGTACTTGTAATCTGAAAAAGAAAGGAGAATAACATATAAAGTGGATGTAGGCACATTCTGCCCGAACCACTATAAATCTGTGTATCTTTTACAGTTTAGCCCCTGCTTTTTTCATATTTGCATAAGTAACCTAAAACCTTGAAAATAACATATAATCAACTAAATTATACGGATTGGAGGTGTTTGCCCATTTTTTGCGCAAACATTTTTGGTGCTTTCACTGAGAGCTTGGAACTCGAAGCTTCAGCTTCCCTCATTCAACCTTCTTTCCCAATAACACCCATCATTGCCTAGGAAACATGACTTTCAGGCCGAGAAAAGACGCCAACAAGGGAAAGAACGTTGCAACCAGCAGCGCTCCAGATCCAGTGGATCCAGACCGAGAGAACCATCCCACTACGACAGCAGTGTCAAATGTAGATCAGGCAATTCCGACAGCCCCTGCCGCGGAACAACCGGCAGCAATCACTAGGGCAGACCTAGACAGAGTTGTGGTTGAAATGACTAACCGCTTCGCATCCCAACAAGAAGCTTTGGTAAACCAACTCATGTCACGCTTGAGGGATGCCGAAGGATCCAACCGCGACACTGAATCATGGGGAGAGTCCCAATCTGGAGGATCTCGGAGACAACAAAGGTCTTCCCTCTTCGAAGAAGCTATCAACAGGAACAACAATGATAGGGGCCGCGCCCGGACTCAGCCCGAACTCCGACTCGAGGAAGCGCTTGGAACCGAACCCAATGGGGGAGGCACCAGGCGAGGGTCAGATGTAGCTGAGACAGTCATGCCGCCTAATCATAGAAACCCCGCTGAACGGAGCCGAGCTAGAACCTAGCCCGAAGTTGACCCCATGGAAATGCTCGAAACAGAACCCCACAAGGGAAGATCAAGGCAGGGGGCAACTGTAGCTGGTCCTAGCATGCATCCGAGCAGCCAAAGACAGCCACTGGATAATGTCAGAAGTGATAGGCTATACCATCCCTACAGGTCATCTAGACGAGATCGATCCCGCAGGGAAGAACCAAGCTCATTTTTGTCCGCTCCAAATTCTGATGAAAGAATGGCACGATTATTCAGGGAATGTGTCCGACGGGAGCAAAGGGATCGAGGGATAGGCGCTAGGGTAACCAGCCCTTTCACCCGCGACATCGAAACCGCCATCACCCCTCGAGAATGGAAAATGGCGACAATGGAACCTTACAAGGGAACCTCTGACCCCATCGTACACTTACAGAGATACACCCAGCATATGCTCATGAGCGGAGCAACAGAGGGAGTGTTATGTAAATGCTTCCCACTTTTCTTGGCAGATCTAGCTACCTCCTGGTTCTGCCACCTACCTCAAGGGTCCATCAGCTCATGGGAGATGTTGAAAGAAAAGTTCATTAGCCAGTTCCGCATTCATGTGGAACAACCCAAGGATGCTTATTCTCTATCCAATGTCAAAAAGAAATCCGGAGAGACACTGCAACAATATCTAACCCGGTTCAACGCCGCAGCGGCCGCAGTCCAAGATGCCGATGAGAAACTCACCCTAATGGCCCTCTGCAGTGGTGTGCACCCAGATACCAAGTTTGCTAGAAGACTAACTAAAGAAAAACCAGCTACCTTGCCCGATTTCTTCCATGAAGCTGGGAAGTACATGAGACTTGAAGAGGCTGCCACTGAAAGGCAGACAGGACCACAGGCTAAGACGGCCCATGGAAACGCCCCCGCCGCAGCGAAGGACATTCGGAGAAACGACCCCAGAGACAATGCAGGGGGCAAGAAGGGAGAAAAGCGCTTGTACCGACCAGGACCGAGATTCGACGCTTACACTCCCTTGAATGAAACAGTCGAGAACATCTTCCTGGCCACCCAGGACGAACTTACATACAAGCACCCCCCGTACAAGAAAGAGTCAGATCGCGCGATCCAGTCTGGAAAATTCTGTCGTTTTCACGAGTCTCATGGGCACGATACCAATGAATGCCGCCATCTCCGAGATCTAATTGAAGAACACATCAGGAGAAAGAGGCTGGAACGCTATGTAAAGGGCCAGGACAGGACTCCAACTCCTGCCAAGAAAAACCCAGGGCAGCTCCACCCAGAAACAGGCGGAGGAAACCGCAACACCAGCAGTTTCAGCCAAGAGAAGATAGTGGTTCATACAATATCAGGAGGGCCACACATCGCCGACAAGAGCTGGGCAGAAATGGAAAGATATGGAAACTCACTCAGAAGCGAGGGAGACCGCGTCAATTCTGTTATGGAAGAACGCCACCCTAAGCGGAAGGAAAATAATGACATCACATTTAGTGGGCGCGACCTAGAAGGAAGGCAGTACCCACACATGGACCCTATGGCCATCTCTGCTTGGTTCGGTCCAGCCAAAATTTTCCGAATTTTAATAGACACTGGAAGTTCAGTAAATATCCTATTCAAACATGCTTTCGACAAAACGAAGCTGTCAATGAAGGATGTATCCCCCTGTAACAAACCACTACACGGTTTCACTGGAGAAGCAAAGATGCCCCTCGGACAATTGGATCTCTTTGTTGAATTGGGAAGTCATCCCCGCTCCGCCGTTCGAAAACAAACATTCGTGCTAATAGACAACCACTCGGCCTACAATGCCTTTTTAGGAAGACCAGCCTTGTCCGATTTCCAAATTGTCCTTGCCCTATGGTGCCTGAAGATGAAGTTCCAACAGATAATGGAGTGGGAGAAGTAGAAGGGGATCAAGACGCCGCCCGGGATTGCTATGTAACCGAACTTCGCAATAATCACTGGAGAGATAAAGGGAAAAATGCAGAGACTATTCTCTGCATGAAAAGCTTGGAAGCATAGCAACTAAAGAAAGCCCCTCCTCTTCGGTATACCAGTGATCCTTTCAATGAATTAGACCCCAGGGACAAAGAGAAGGAGGCCACCTCCGAGCCTACAGAGGCTATGGAATTCGTATCTGTAGACAAACGCGACCCAAGTAAACTGCTGAGAGTCAGATCTCAGTTAAAAAGAGAATTAAAGAATCAACTCATTGATTTTCTTCGCCACAACTTGGATGTATTTGCATGGACGCACGCTGATATGACTAGAATCTCCCCAGACATAGCATGCCACGCACTAAACATCGATCCTACCAAGGTACCAGTAAAGCAAAAGAAGAGAAGTATGGGGGCAGAACGATCAGCAGCCCTCGAGGAAGAAGTAAAGAACTTACTTGCCAATGACTTCATACGTGAAGCCATCTACCCGGAATGGATCGCCAACCCGGTACTGATAAAGAAAGCTAATGGGAAGTGGCGAACATGCATCGATTTCTCCAACTTAAATGACGCTTGCCCGAAAAACTGCTTCCCGCTCCCCCGAATCGACCAACTCGTGGACAGCACAGCTGGGCACGAACTCTTATCCTTTATGGACGCATACTCGGGATATAACCAGATCCCTATGCACGCCCCCGATCAAGACCACACTAGCTTCATCACTGACCGAGGATCGTACTGCTACAAAGTAATGCCATTTGGACTTAAAAACGCCGGAGCTACTTATCAGCGCCTCGTCAACAAGATGTTTGCGGAATTGATAGGACGAACTATCGAGGTCTATGTGGATGACGTGCTGGTTAAGTCAAGAAAAGCCGACGATCATGTAGGCCACCTGGACGAGATGTTCCAAGTACTCCGCCAATATGTAATGAAGCTGAATCCTCTAAAGTGCTCCTTCGGAGTGTCATCAGGAAAGTTCTTGGGATTCATCTTCCATGCCAGAGGGATCGAAGCAAACCCCGAACAAGTCCGAGCCTTGCAAGATATCAAAATACCATCCACTCGGAAAGAAATGCAAAGCCTAAACGGGAAGGTGGCCGCCCTAAGAAGATTCATCTCCAAAGCGACTGACAAGTGTGTCCCTTTCTTCGAAGCCCTAAAGAGAGACAAAGGAAAATTCGAATGGACCGACGAATGTTCAGCAGCTTTCCTTAACCTAATCGAGCACCTCCAACGGCCACCAGTACTCTCGACTCCGAATGAAGGCGAAGAAATATACCTATATCTTGCTGTGTCATCCCATGCTCTAAGCGCCGCTCTGGTAAGAGAAGAAAACCGCACACAACGGCCAGTGTACTTCATAAGCAAAAGGTTCACGGGAGCAGAAGCCCGGTATCCCAAACTCGAGAAACTGGCGTACTGTTTACTAATCACATCAAGGAAGCTACGACACTATTTCCAATCTCATCCCATCAGTTCTAACCGACCAACCATTGAGGCAAGTGCTCCATCGTCCCGACACCTCTGGGAGACTGCTCAAGTGGTGCATCGAGCTAAGCCAATATGATATCACCTACCATCCTCGCACTGCCATCAAGGGACAAGCCATAGCCGATTTCATTGCCGAATTCACTATCAACGAAGGCAGGGAGCAGTTTGAAATAACAGAGGACATCAAGTGGAGTCTCTTTGTGGATGGAGCATCGAACGAACAAGGCTCGGGGACAGGCGTTGTGATCATCACTCCCAGGGGAAGAAAGCTGCGTTATGCACTAAGGCTGGAATTCGCTGCCACCAATAATGATGTCGAATATGAAGCAGTAATAGCCGGATTAGAGCTCACCCTGGAGATCGGAGTCAGTTCCTTATGTCTTTACAGTGATTCGCAACTCATCGTAAATCAAATACTAGGGGAGTTCCAGACTCGAGGAGAGTGGCTCGCGGCATATCTGAAAAAGACCAAGCGGCTGCTCAATCAATTGGATCACTACTCGATCAAACACATTCCTCGAGAAGAAAATCAAGAGGCCGACGAGCTGGCAAAGCTAGCTAGCATGGGAGATGATACCACTTCTAGAACGATAACTGTCTCAAGGCTACTAACCCCGAGTTTCGAGCAAGTAAATCTGATAGCTGCAACCGAAGAAGAAACATGGATGACCCCTATCCGAGAATACTTACAAAACGGCACCCTACCCGACGGGCGAAATGAAATTAAGAAAATTCTAAGGAAAGCCTCCCGCTACACAATGCAAGAAGGCATCCTCTATCGGCGCGGCTTCTCTATCCCTTTATTAAGGTGCGTTGCTGGAAGAGAAGCCTGGGAAATTCTATCCAATATCCATCAGGGAAGTTGTGGAGACCACATCAGAGGGCAGACCCTAGCAAAAAAGATACTCCGGTATGGGTAGTTCTGGCCTACTTTAAACAAAGATGCCTTGGACTTCGTCAAGAGATGCGACAGATGTCAGAAATTTGCCAAGATTCCTCGACTACCCACAAATGAGATTACTCAAATGACCAGCGCTTGGCCCTTTGCAGTATGGGGAATTGACTTGATTGGCGAACTGCCAACGGGCCGAGGCGGAGCCAAATATGCAATAGTGGCGGTTGACTATTTCACCAAATGGGTGGAGGCGGAACCTCTAAATAAAATATCTTCGGCAAAAGTTATCAACTTCTTGATCAAAAATATTCTGTGCAGGTACGGAGTCCCACTCAAGATCATATCAGACAACGGACTTCAATTTGACAGCGAAGAATTCGCCAACTGGTGCCAAGAGCACGGGATACACAAAAGCTTCTCATCCGTAGCTTATCCCCAGGCAAACGGCCAAGTCGAAGCTGTCAACAAGATCCTCAAAACCTTAATCAAGATGAAACTTGAAAATTCGAAAGGCGCTTGGGTGGACGAACTTCCTACGGCACTTTGGGCTTGTCGCACATCTTACAGAACTTCAACAGGGCATACTCCCTTCTCTTTGGCATACGGATCGGAGGCTATGCTCCCAGTTGAAACTATAGTGCCCTCTCACCGTAGGATCCACTACAACCCGGAAGAGAACGAAGAGCTCCTCCTCATGTCTTTGGATCTGATTGAGGAGAGAAGAAATGACGCAGCACTCAAAGCAGCAGCTCACAAACAAAAAGTGGCAGCACTATACAACTCCAAAGTCAAACATCGCAGCTTACAAGAAGGAGATCTTGTCCTCAAGCGAATCTTTCCACGCCCCGGGGCACTGGACCCCATCTGGGACGGACCATATGTAATTTATAAAAATCTCCACAACGGAGCTTATATTTTGTCAACAGTGGACGGAGAGGTGTTCCAGAGGGCATGGAACATCCGACACCTCCGTCGATACTTTTCTTAACTTGTGCTGCCCACATGAAGTGAATTAACAAAGAGAATCAGTGGACGTAGGCATTTTCGTGCCGAACCACTTTAAAAAACTTGGCTCTTGTTAACTTGTTCCTTTATATCTTGGCTACTTGTTAAGCTTTATCCTTTGCTGTTGAACAAAATCCTTTGCAGATGACATTTCAATTCAGAACTTCACGACACAACTCCACCTTGACGAAATCTAACAGGTACGCTGCGATCCTATGCCCTCGCCAATGAGACACTTTGCTCCGGTATCCCTCTACCGCGAGTTAACTCATTGTTTGCCTCGGCCCTTAAAGCCGACTGTAATAAGCCGAGTATAAGTCATCAAAAAAGGCCGACTATAGCCGATGGCAGCTCATTACAGCGATTCGGCTCGCCGGCAACTGTGAACCGATCATAAGCCCCAACATAAGGTGTGGCCAGCCAGGGGCAGTTCACAGTTGACGATCGGCCCCCACGCTAGCCGGCCACAGTAAATCGAATAATACCCGCGATTACGGGCCATAATGGCCCGGGTAGTTATGTGCGCGATCGGCTCTGATGTGTCTTAAGTGCGGCTGTGGTAAAAAAGAAAACTCCCCGCAGGGGCGTAAGATGGGTGACAAATGTCTCCAAGACCCACAGCTAGGGAAAGTGACTACAAAACCCGTTTGCCACGAACTTAAGCACATCGACGGCCTTCCGTGACTGGAAGTTTTACTTTTCCTATATTTCAATTTCATTTAAAACTTTTCTCCTATTCTCCGTAACGGTGCTTGAAAGTACAGGACATGAAATAGGGAACGCTCGCTAATGCGAACAGAAACTTACAATCGGATGACGAGACACTCAACAGCATTCCGCGCTTAGTCTTACAGGGCGCACGAAGTTGTCGTCCATAGCCGAAACATGAAGGGCAGTACCTTCTACTTTTATACATTAATGCATAGCTGCAGTTCATATTCACGCATCACATTTACGTTGCAAAATGAGAAAATTATACTTTAAGAAAAAAACTTGGCATCAAGCACAGTCAAGTCACTAGTAACATGCATAGTTCATCACTTACACAGCACAACAAAACAGCGATAACATTCCAACATAAAGGAATCAACTTATGTTATGAAATTACATAAAGTCATTCACCACAAACAATATTATTACAGACACATCAATGTTTTAGACTAACATAAACAGCGATAAAAGGAAATCAAAAGGTGGCCGAATCCGGACAAGGAACCAGCTGCGTCCACGCTTCGCTCTCATCCTACCAACTCTCCAAGCCTACTTAGCCACAGGGTCAGAGCTCCCAGCATGTTGATCGGAAGTCCCACCTGTCCAATTCAGAAGAGGAATTCATTAAACAAACAGTAAATGATCAAGTTATAAAAATCTAAAAAGAAAAGAGAAAGAGAAGAGAGACTCACCAGCGCCCGCCGCTTGGCCCTCATCCTCCAATTGCACACCCGCTTCCTCCGCAGCAAGCAGCCGCATCCCCTCCTTCACCGCCTCCTGTTCCTCCTTCGAAAACTGAGCGGTGACTACATGCAGACTAAAAGCCGCTCCACCTTCCTTACCCGCATCAACCCTGGCCTCCTCTAAAGCCCGAAGATATAGCTTGGCCATAAAGTCATCCATCCAGGATAAGCTGCCCTCCTTCCAAGTGCGGAAGTACATGTCCTGCAGCATATCGTCCATCATCCCCTCATCCTCTTAAAACCTCTTCACCCGGGCCTCGGAAATCTGCAACTTAGTGGCAGCAGCATCCCTCTCCCGCCGGTATCTCGAGCACTCAGCCTGGAGGGATCTCCTTATCTCCTCCATCTCTTCTTTCAACTTGGCTTGAGCAAGTTCTGTAGCTTCAAGCCTCCCAGATATCTCTTCAACCCGCTCGAGATCCGCCCTCCTAACCACATCAACCGTGGTAATGGCCATGTCAATGCGTTTCTTGCAAGCGGCCTCCATTTTCCGCAACTCAGCTCTGCTAGCCTCTTCCATGGCCTTCTTCAGTCGTTGGGAGTCGGCTTCATGCTGCGAAATCTGAATAGCCTGGTCGTCAAGTTGTTTCGCCTGATCAGCAACCACTAACCGCAACCTTATATTGGCACTCCCTATCTCCTCCCCGGCCTTGGCCAATAGGGCGTGATGTTCCATTAACTTCTTGACCTCCTCCGCGACCCGGTCAATGTTGGCCTTGGCTTCGTCCCCCATAGCAGCTATCCGAGTAGTGAGCAGATCCAGATATAGGGACTTAGCCTCATCAAGAACCCGAACCATGGGATTGTGGGGGAGAAGATGCTCGCCCGTGGCCTCGTCAAATAAAATATCCTGAGAGCTTGGGTCCAAATCCGGGTGGCCGGCAAAGGGATTGCGAGGCACGTTGGGACGTTTTATGCGGATAACAGTAGGATTCTCGGAAGGATGCGGAGAGGGGACAAACTCCGTGGTTTCCTCCGTGGTATCTCGGGAAGGCTGAGTAGGAGGCTGAGGACCAGGTGGTGAATCAAATAAGGAACGCCTCCTCTTCCTTTTTTGCATATCTTCCTCAATGACTCCAAGAAGAGGGCGATATCTAACTACATCCCTAGAGCGGCTAGTTTGCGGCTTTGGTTTGGCAGAAGCTTTGAGTAGCTTATACTGTTCGAGGCGGTGCCGGATATCTGATGACTTGGCCGCCTTACCTGCTCCTGGAATAAAAATCAAGTGTTACGAACATGCAATGATCCATAATTCAAGAAATATGTTAACTTAAAAAGAATGAGAAGGCACGTATGTTATAAAAACCCTACGGAGGAGTAGAATACTGCAATAAGTCCTGAATCTCAATCCAGGACGGAAGCGAACCATAAAATATTCCTAAGTCCCTATCATAAATGGAGTCTGCAGAAGTCAAAAGTTCACCTTGAATCGCTGGAATCGCCTTAGCTGAAGAACTCTCAGAAAATGGATCGACGCCAGCCCTAGTCTTGTCAACCCCCTTTGCCTTCTCAACCAAAGCCGATCCTTCCTCCGACTCCCCAAAAGCTTGACGGAAAGCATCATCCGTCCACTCATGAATCTCTCCCGCTTGCCCGGAGGTTAAGGCACCAACGCCATTTCCGCTCTGTCCATCTCCTCCTTTACCTTCACCTCTATCTTCCTCTACATCTTCCTCTCCCGTAGCAAGTGGGCAAGTACTAGGAGAGGGACCGTCAGACTTCTTGAGCTTCTTGCCCCCAACAACGGGAGGCTTTGTAAAAGGTGCCCTCTTGCCACTCTTCACCGTGGCCCCTTCCTTGGCTTTGGCAGCCTTCTCCTCAGCTGTGTCCCTCTGCTTAACCACGAATTGGTGTGGCAGGATCAAGTTGTGCTCCAGGAGAGTAGCATTCCTGATCAGGAAAGAAGCCGACCTCTCCCGTCCCGAAATGGCCTTTATTTCCGTAGCCATCTGGACCAGGGAATCACTCTCTACGACTGCAAAGCCACCTGTCGCTAGCAAGAAATAGAAGCATATCAGAAGGAGCACTGCAATCGGAACAAAGAAACTGTAAATAAAGTTCAACTTACAGCCAGAAGTGAAGAGGCGGAAGGAGACAGAATCGTCCCTGATAAAACCATTCTTTCTTAAACATAGTGAACTTTGAGTATAGGTCCAGGACTGGTTTGAAAGGAACAGCCGCTTCCAAGCTAACGTACGGAGATCCCTTCTTGTAACCCCTCAAGTTATATAGATACCGGATCTCCCGGTTGGAAGGGGGGCGCCCGTACCTTCTCTGAAAAATAATGTATAAGCACACCAAGATGGCGTAGGAATTGGGCAGAAGCTGGAAAGGAGCCACCTTCAGATAAGTAACGAAGCTGACTATCCAGGTATTAATGGGAGGAATGGCCCCACACATGCAGTGGTACCTACTGTATGCAAAATATCCTTCGGGGGGATTATACGTCATCACTCCATCTCCCGGCAATAGCATGCTAGCCCTGTCAATCCCAAAGGAACAAGAGATGACATCAAGCTGCTCCTCCCTGAGGGAGCTAGGAAAGCAGTCGGGCGGAGAATTCAAGAGCTCCTGGGGGCCATACCCATCTACCAGCGATCGCGGAGCAGGCCCAGGACGTTCGGCCCAAACTGGGGGCACTATGGAGGACTCTGCTCTGTCCTTGGACTTCCGTTTATCGGATCGGGTTTCCACTTTTTGAGACATTTTATCTGCATACACAAAAGCGAAAGATGTGTTGTTAGTACAAGAAGTACAGAGATATAAGCGAACAAGTGTATAAAGCGAGCCAGCATATATAAATCTAGAGTTTCACTAATAGTTCAAGTATAAAAGTCCATTCGGCAAGGGACTCATTCAACACTCAGAATTCCCAATCTCATTCGGTAATATAGCCCAGAGCTCATTCGGAAGTACACATTCGGCATTAAACGTCTCTTAACACATCCGGTATTAAGTTCATTCGGTAATCAGCATCACCAAGGTCATTCGGCGTTCACACTCCCAATAACATTCGGTAGTTTAAAAACACCGGAATCGTCCGGCAATTACCTGGTCCGGTTGTCAAAAGGTTTCAGCAATATAAGTTGATTCGGCAGGAATCTGGCTCGGTTCTTTCAATTCAGTAAGGAGTAATGAAGGCGTGTAGCCCCTATTTATAGGCAGATATAGGATACCGAACCAAATGGTTCGGCACTCAGGGACAGAATGGAAACAGCTAAAACAAAGTGCGACACATACAGGCATGTGCCCCACATTGGGGGGCAAATGTTGGGCAAACCCTGCATGCCGAACCATCCAACACCGAACCAGGCTTCGCCTCGTGCCGAATCATCCCTAAAACCAACCCTACATGCCGAACCACCCAACACCTGTCCAATCCCGTCTCCCCTGCATGCCGAACCACCTCCACTCCAACAACTACCGGACCAACCAACTACCGGACCAACCAACCCACCGAGCCAACTCCACACCGAACCAACATGGCTCCCA
Organism: Allium cepa; assembly: GCA_030765085.1. Lineage (NCBI taxonomy): Eukaryota > Viridiplantae > Streptophyta > Magnoliopsida > Asparagales > Amaryllidaceae > Allium > Allium cepa. Next base: position 862,441,611 of record CM060940.1, read on the forward strand.
ACTACTGCCGGTCCAAGCCTCTTCCAACTCACCACCGGACCAGCACTCTCCTGACCAACTCCATCTTCCAATACCGAACCAACCTGAAGAAGGCATTCCGGATCAACTTTACCGGACCAGGTTGCAGCAGTCCAGGCCCGTCAGCGGCTATATACATCCAAGACCCCTGCCCCCAACCTCACTCTATAAATAGAGGGGTAAGGGTACAACAATGGAAGACAACTTTGAGAGCTCAAGCACGGAAGGAACTTTCAAACAAATTTCTTATACTTGTACCTAAAGCTTTGTACTTGTAATCTGAAATAGAAAGGAGAATAACATATAAAGTGGATGTAGGCACATTCTGGCCGAACCACTATAAATCTGTGTGTCTTTTACAGTTTACCCCCTGCTTTTTTCATATTTGCATAAGTAACCTAAAACCTTGAAAATAACATATAATCAACTAAATTATACGGATTGGAGGTGTTTGCCCATTTTTTGCGCAAACAATTTTCATAGAAAATAAGATCTTTTTTTGAACGTTGTTTATTTTATATTTAAATAACTAACTATCAAATCTTGATCTAAATATGTAATCCTTCTTAATTTTGGTGGTAGGGAAATATTCCCTACTTAACACCAAAGGATTTGAACTCTAGAAATATCTAGGAGAAACACGAAAATTATATAGTACATTTACCATCGGTGGTGCTATACTATAAGTATAAACACGTTTTGTTCTTCTAAGACAAACGATAAGGAGATCCGATCACTTAAACAGTTATGGGGTGATCCCCACTCTTATGTATCATCCGATTATTTTCTAAAGAAACGGTATAAAGCATTCCGGAAATCTGCTATTGGTTTGTGGAGCACCCGGAAAGCGAAAGAGGGTACTCGTTAGAGATTACTCGAACCCGTAAACACTCTAAAAACCATAGACGGTTCTATGAAGGAGTTTCAGGATATATTGAGATGTTGGGATCCGTGTGTGATCCCGAGACCCGTTATGGTATAGGAATCCATGTGAGATTCCAAGATCTATTTGAGATATGAGAATCCATATGTGATTATGAGACCCGTTTGAGTATTAGAATCCATGTGGGATTCCATGATCTATTTTGGTGGAGATGTGAGATCTAGAATGCCAGATGTAACCCCATCAGCGTTAATGACTAAAAGCAGAGTTAGGAGGTATGTCCAGTAGGGTTGGCAAACCTATAGGGTGTAGTCGGCTCCTCCTAGATGTTACTTACAGTTATTATGCATGCATGGGACGATGCATTCAGTTTAGCAAGACCGGCCATTTTTTTCCTATGGCATATCACTAGGGATGTATGTTGCTTCAGAAGGATATCTTGATCCTTTTGCACGAGGCCCTTCTCGAAGTACTGAGGACACCTCCATGGAAATCCTACACAATTAGCGAATGTGCCTTATCAGTTTTTGATTATATACCTAGTATTATTGTAATGTACACTCACGAGCATCATAGCTGCTTGATAATTATTATTTCCACCCTTACACATTATTATAATATCATGGGATTTTCTAATATAAATGTTTTGGTTATCGTATAGTAAACCCGTCCATATTTACATGCGGCATAGGGTTACGCGGTACCTTTGATTTTAAAGGATTTTATAACATGTAATAAATAAAATTCCTTGTTATTTTAGTTTTTCATGCTAGTTTTACTAGACTGACCCGGGCATTATTTTCCTAGAATGCTCAGGTCAGGCTGAGCATATTTTCCAGGTTTAATTGGATGCTTTGAAATTTTAGAAAATGGGTTGGAGGCCCAGAGTCGTATTCACGTACATGGTTATTAGTCCTTTGCATACATTGCTGTATTTATTAAAAATTGTGAGGATAGTTTGTTATAACTGTCCGGCTGAAATAGGTTAGTATACTCCGATTGATGTTTGCATATAAATATATTTCATTTTTGTTTTTGTGTAAATATTTGTTAGATATTATAGATCATTCTTTCCGCTGTGAGATTCTATGTTGTTATTTTTTCTTCTCGTCTTCTTCTTTCTTTCTTTCCCCCTAACTATCCACCTTTCCATTCAATTTGAGTGGGTTATATGTGGTTTATTGACCACTCAAACTTTACGGAAAAAGTGGGTCGTTACAATGTAGCACACACATATATTCTTCTTAACTGTATTGAAGTTGCACCATTTGTTAGGTAATATTAAATAATAAGTCTGGATATATTTATGTTAATAATATACATGTACATTATAATGCAATATATTATCTATATCTGCAATGTTTGTGAATCACAACATCCAAGCAGTGATTTCAGTAAAGAATTCATTGGTTGGTTTTTGAACTACATTTATGGTCCAAGAAATTGTGTGATTGAAGGATTGAAACATCTTGCGATGGTCCCAAAAGAAAAGTCACGATATATCCAATAATCTTCGTCAATGGATATAAATTCAACACCAAAGACTATGGTGCTGAAAAATTAAATAACAATACCGGCGTATTTCTTCAAATTAGTAATGATCCAGATGATCATATAAATGATTTTTATAGCATGTTAACCCGGATTTTGCAATTGACATATTTCACAAGACCTACGGAGGAAGTTTTTTGTTCACATGAAACTGGTTCTGTAACGTTCCAGGTTCTAGAATCAACGTGCATGAAAAAGACAATCTTATTGAAATAAAGCATACCTTGCATTATCATAAGTACGGTCCTTTTGAACTAGCTAAACAAGCTCTATAAATTTAGTATGTTCCTTTTCTTTCTCTAAAAAAAGATTAAAAAGATTGGTTGGCGGTTTTTAAAACGAAGGTTAGATTTATGTAATATTATGAACGAACAAGTTTATAAGGCAGATATCGAGGAATATAGTGAAATAACAACAACTGATGATCATACCGATTTCGGGCCCTTAAACAATGAATCAAATGTTTTAGTGGAAGCATATGAGACCACGGAGGAAAACAGAGTACCAGACCGAGTTTGAATTAGAAAATAGCGAGGATTGGTCAATAATGTACATTTTGATAGAAGGTAATTTATGTGATTATTGATGTTATATTTTTCTCATAAAAATGATAAGTTTTTTTCTTAATTAAATAATATTTTCTGCCTAATTAAATGATATATCTGCAATAGGTATTATATCTTTTTTTCGACGTCGGAGTTCTTTCCATTTAGGTTTCTCCTCTTCCTCTCAAAGAGGGGCCGCCTCGGTAAGTGATGGTGGTTGCCTATCAGAACAGCCATAGTTTCCTGTAGTGTCGTTACGTCCCAAAGTGAATGGTTAATAAGTAATGTATTTCAGGATTATAAATATTTTATGTATGGTATATTAAACGTCTGTATCACATTTAACATAAGGGATTTTAGTTGGAGCCTGCAGAACTTGTTCTTCTTATTTCGAAGCAAGCTTATGTGAGTTGGATGACTACCTGCTGGCCTAAGCGGGATAAGAACCCAGTCCCAATTTTAGAGAGTATCTAGTAGGACTTCCTCATAAGTGTAAATTTATATTTCATTATATATTACCCCTTTACAATTTTCTGACTAAGTATTATTGTATAACTTATACTTTTTTTCAACGTGCACGGGTTAGTAGAGTTGTAGGAAGTTGACACCTTCCTTTGTAAGACTTATTGGATGCAAAAAATAAGGAAGAACTACCAGGACACAACATCGGGCATAAAAAAAGTGGGGAAGAAGCCTAATTGGATAAGCACCGGTGTGTGAGATGCTTGGGTTGCTTGGTGGGATAACGATGAAGCAAAAGTAAGTTTACCATATATCGCTTTAATTTATTTCATACATAATACAAAGTTTATAGATGTAAAGTATAATGTTCATTTTAAATTTGCAAACAACGTCAGAGAGGAACTCTGCAAATGGAAACAAGAACCCAGTCACACATCACGGTGGTTCCAAGTTATTCCAATGTCATCGTCAAGAGCTAGTAAATTTATTAATTGAAATTATAAGTAGTTATTACATTATATAAATTTTCATATATGATAATAATACATAATAATTATTTCAGGAAAGAGAGCGCATAGGCCTTGTCTCTTACATGCACGTTTTTCCCGTACTCATGCCATCGAGCATCAAAATGAAGATGGCACACTCTCGAACACATAGATCGACGATAAATCAAACAAAGCCCATGTAAGCATATTTTAAGTTATAAGTTATTAATAATAAGTTTAATCAATTAGTTATAAATAATGTAGTGTAAATTTAAATTGTATTCTTATTTTACATTGTAGGAAAAATTTATGCTACAAGAAGCACGGTTGATGGAGGGAACGAGACGGGATCAGTTGACCATTGACGAGGATGAAACTACTTTTGAAGTTATCACGGATCTGACATCACGGAATAGGCATTGTGGCTATGGTAACCAAGAGGTAATGAACATTATTTCTACTCACCTTACATACTTGTTAATCATATTTAGTCTAACGCAAGTTATAACATATTTAGCATAGATTATAACTTATGTTTGGGTATAGTTAAGTTAACAAAAAATAAGTTTTATAATAATAAATATGTTAACAATTAAATAATTTTTGTACTAATAAATAATTTAACAAAAACTAAGTTTACAAAAAGTAACCAACTTATACAAAAACTAACTATGTTAAGCAATTTTGATTAAAATTAAATAAATTTTTGAACATTAACTATGTATTTAAAAAGTTAACTAAATTTATAAAAATGACCTACTTTTTAAAAATTAACTAATTTTTATAAAACATAAGTAGCTTTGTAAATATTAAATAAGTTTATAATAATAAATAAATTAATAAAAATAATTAAGTTTTTAAGGAAATAACTTAGTTTGTAAAAACAGCTAAGTTAATAAAATTTGTTTTTTAAAGAAATAACTTAGTTTATAACAATAACTTAGATTATTAAAATATATCACACTGTTATAGCAGTTGCTAGGCCCACATTTTTTTGCTAGCTATTAGACACAAATCTTTTATTAGATCATGTATTGCAGGCTATGAGCTCGCAGAAGACAAACAAAAAAGCTCAGCACAAAGAAGAGATTAAAGGAGCTGAAAGCCATGATTGCACAGCTGCAGGAGCAAGACTGCCTTCGTTTAACACCCTAGATTTTTGGTAACATTATTTAGGACATTCAATTAGCTAAACAAAATAAAATAATATATTGATTAGGGGATTGAGATTTGATTTTAATTAAGGTGTAGCTGTGTCATTTATACCATGAATTAAAAGAAGAAGTTTAACATGAAATATAAAAGGGGTAAAATAGAAAAGAGGTCATTCCTATATCCTCCAAACTATGGCCGTGTATTAGAATCCATGTTCATTTCATTTTGAAAATTTTAAAATAAGTGGCAGGCCACCATTAACAAGGAAAAGGGGAAGAAGAGTAAGAAAAACTAAGGAAGAAGCTAATTTAAATCAAATCCATTCATATCTCAATCTCTATAATCTTTAAAGCTAAGGTGAATAATGTTTACATCATTTTTTTTATTGTGCTTTTGGTTTTAAGTTGAATTTCGAATAATTTTCAATGATTTGCTATGTTTTTTAAAATGATGGAATGAATATATATACCTGATGAATTTTGGTTTTTCCTATTTAATTTATGATATGTTTTAAGGTTAAAACCCAAGTAAATGACATCAAATGCCTTGCGACTTTTATTAAGATCGTAAATATTATTTTGGTGATGGGTTACAATTTTCAGATTTTTTTTTGAATTTTCGTGGAATTAATATGCATTTTCTAGTAAAAAATGGTATTTTGGGTTGTAAATTATTTATGAGTAAATAATTAATTGTTTGGGTCTAAAAATTTTATATTTAGAAAACATATACAATGTTATTTTTGGGAATTTTTCTAGATTTTTCCTAAGTGTTTTAATGGTCATATAAAATTATTTAAGGTATGATACTTAAATGTTTTATATAATTAAAGGAGGAGAAGGGGCTTTTTGAAAAATGTTTAAATTGTTAAATCGGGAAAGTCGGCAGCAATTTTGAAAAGAGAAACCTTGCAATCAATCATATTTAGACAAACAAGGCAGGTTAGGCATAAAAGAATAGTTTAGATTAAAAATAAAAAGGTTTTTCATTGTTTCGTCTCTTTCGGCACCCACCGCCATACTATCGCCTATGACATAGTCTAGTGCGTATGGTATCAAGCAACTGGTATGTAATGAATTGGATTTGGCCAAAGGGTCAAAACTATGGGGTTTCAAAGGGGTTAAAGAATTGTTTTGGTTTTAAAGAAAAATGTGCCTGCTTGCTTTTGACTAAGATGCTTTCGATTTAGTTGGCTTTTGTAACAACCCTGTATTTTGTAATTATTTTATTGTACATTTTAATTATTTTTAACGTAAGATTTTTATTTAAAAAAAGACTTATTTTACTTATTTGAAATGATTAAATTTATTATTTAAATATAATCTTGATTTTTATATGAGTTATAATTCCAAACTTGTGTAAGTTGAATATTTGCCTGAAATGCTGATTTTGGTCAAAATAGTCAAACTGTGACTTTCAACTTAAAATTTTAGAAGTTTAAAAATTTAATTTTTTTCCTTTTATTATGAAAGTACATAAAATTCTAAGAACACCACTTTTCGTTTCGTTGAATTTTGATGTAAATTGTGAAAGTTATACCCTTTACAATATTGTGCGTATATAGGGTTATTTAACAATGACTATTTTAAATTGTATAAATTACTTCTTCTTGGTTTTATTTTATGTTAATATGTGATAATATGTTATATTATGTATATTTTGACTTTTAAGTATTTTTAAAATGATAATATAATTTTTCTAAAGTTTATTTGAATTTATTTCAATTTATAAAGTCTAGTTGGTATTTACTGCATTTTTCTTTATTTGACTTTCTATTTATTAAAAATTAAATTATTATTTTACCTTGAAAATGTTTTAAAAACATTTTTAATTCAAATTTTGTGTTATAATATTTTTTTTGTGAAGTAATAAATTTTCCAAAGTCATTGGAGATTTTCTTGTAATATTTATGTCAGGGTTGCTATTTTTAAGCAATTTCTTATTTCCTTTTCTTATTTTACTTAAAATAAATTATTTATTTTATTTTATTCTTACTTAGTTTCGGTTTTAAATAACATTTCTGAGTCTATTTTTTTTTTATAAAACTAAAAAGAAAAGGAAATGCAAAAGGTTTAGAAAGTTAAGAGATCTTAAAAGCCTGAAACGTAAAGACGTTTTATCCGTTTCTTTTTGCGATTAATACATCAATTTATCTTAGCCATTCCATTCCTCATCCTTTGCAGCCGACTCCCTCATATTATTCACGAATTTTCAAGCTCCAAAACCCTAAAAATCATAGCCTCCATCTTGAGAAAAAAAATCTGGTAATGGCTACATCTTTTTCTACCTTTTTCTTCTCATTTTCTATGTATTTTGCCTAGTTTTCTATGCTTTCTGGATTGGCCTCTACCACCCACCATCACCACCATACTCTCCACCATCCCCTACCACTCTTCCTTGGCATCATCTTCAGCCATCATTTCAGATCCATCCATGGCCACACCTCCCTTGGTAACAAAACTCCACAAAATTGCAAATAATGTCCAAAACAACGCACTAGCCACCACTATTACTTCACCACCTTCATACTTCACCATGGCCACCACCTCTAGCCACGACCACCACCTTGCTACCACCACTACACTTCATCTTAGCCTCTGTCCAGATCTGAAATTGACATGGCCAAGACTCCATGAACCAAAACTCCACAAAAACAATGCATAAAGCCTTGAAACATTCATGATAGCCACCTTATCACTTCATATCTTCATCCACCACCTTGGCCACCACCATAGGCCGCTACCACCACCTTTTCCAGACCTCCCCACACCCCTCCATCTACTGTCCAAACCTGTACAAGTATGGCCAAGCCCCACTTAACCCAAGGCCGAGCCTTGTTGTGCTCAAAAACTTCATATATGTTGTCTTGACCAATTGTATGCTTCATGTTATAACCCTACCACTCCATACTCCTTCTAGCCGTGAGTTATGGTGCCAAACCTAAGCTATATCATCATCATGGCTGAACCCAAGAACCTCCTAGGCCAAGCATTTGAATGGTTAAAGCAAGGTCAAGTAATCTATTCCTTTGTTGCTTTGTATTTTCATTGTTTCAACATTGTTTTGCGTTGAATATTTATGTGTATATTGTCTTGTTTTGGTTATTGTTTACAAGACAAATATCAAGGCTCTCCATTCATTCAAATCAAAAGTCATGCTATATCGTGCTTTTCGTGCTTTTGGAATCGCACTTGTGTTTGTTGTTTTGGTTTTCAGCTTGAAAAAGTGAGTCTTTCTCACTCTGGCATTTATACTTATGAAAAGTGAATTGATGACAAGTGTTTAGTAATATAAAATGTTTATGCAAGATAATGATGATCATATGATATGATATGCCATGTTATTACCATGTTTAAACTGTTAATTTTCACCTGACATCTGATATATGACTGTATATTGTGATATTGACGTTGTTTATATTATTCCTGTATATGATCACACTGCAAGTTCCCTATTAGAATAGAAGCACTATGGGCTGAAATGATAGGCCTGAGTTATTTTATTTAATTTATTTTAACTTGGGATTGCGGGTTTGAAATGATAAAACCCGGATTTTCTTTGTAAATTACGGGTTGAAATGATATATTACCCGTATCACTTTACCTAGCGTAGAAAATTTTATACAGGCCCGTAGTTAAAATATGCTTTTCTAAAAATTTTAAAATATTTTAGAAATTTAATTATTATAATTTTTGATTTGAAATTTAATAAAAATAAGATTTTTGTAAAATATTATTGATTTTCTGAATAATTGTAAGTGAAATGAATAAATGAAAAAGTTAGAAATTTTGAACGTAAGTTATTTTGGAAATTTTGATTTAATTTTAATTGGAGATTTAATTGAGTATGAAATTATGATAAATTTATGATAATTTGAATTTAAAATGATTTTATCATATTTATGATTTTTTAATAAAGTTGAAATGTGAAATGAATAAATATTTTAAGTTGAAACTTTCAAATATAACTAGAATTGGAAATTTATGAAATTGACGTAAAGTGAACTTTTAGTTAAGCAAATAAAAATAAAACTAAGTTATATTTGAGAATTTGAACTTAAGTGTTAAGTTGAAATTTAATGTAATGGATTTTAAAAATTCAACATTGCATTTTAATAAGTGAATTATTATTAAATCTTGATTTTTGAATGAAAATTTAACTTTATAAAATCATGAACTTGAGGAAAATTAAATGATGATATAAATGTGAAAATGTATGATTTTATAAGTTAAAAATGTTTTTAATACAAAATATAATTGGTTGAGAAATTTTATTGAATATTTGAAGTTAATTGACTGCATTTTTTGAAATGCTATTAATTACAATGTAAATGATATTACAGCATTTGTAAACTCTGTAGTTGATGATAATGAACTAAAAAGCTAAGTTGAATTAAAAGCTATTATAACAATCTTTGTAAGTGCTATATTTTTGAATTTAACTAAGTTATTCGAATTTAAGTAAACCTATTATAACATTTTAAAATGCTGTCTTTTGTTAAATTGAACTGTTTTGAATGTAACTTTCCGTATAAGTTTTCTAAATGATGCGAAAAGTGAATTTTCACGGTTTTGATAAACTTAAGTGAATAAATAAACTTTGGAAGTTGAAATTTTTGGAAATTTAATAATTTAATTATTAAACATAATAACTTCATTGAAATGATAAAAAAGAATTTTTGGAATATAAACTGTTTTGAAATATGAATTGAAATGGTATTTTTGATTTTAATAAAATGAATAATGATTTGAAATGAATGAAGTTTTGAAAAGATACGATATTTTGATATATTAAAATGATTTGAAAATGAAGTTTTGAAAGGATATGATATTTTGATATATTAAAATGATTTGAAACGAAGTTTTGAAAGATATGATATTTTTGATATTAAATGATTTGAAAAACGGAGTTTGAAAGATAGGACATTTTGATATTAACATGATTTAAAAAGAAGTTCTGAAAGATCTGATATTTTGGAACTGAAAGGTAGTGTTGAAAGGGTATGAAAATTTAATATATTGAAATGGTTAGAAATGACTTGATATTTATTTTGATAAATATTTGAATTGAAAGATATTTTACGATGATATATTGAAATGGTTTTGGAGATGATTTAATCTTTATTTTGATAAAGATTTGGATTGAAAAGGATATTTTATTTTGAAGTATAAATATTGTTTTAAAAAGTCATAACTACGGGTTATAATAACGATTGGTTGTTAAAGAGACTGGGATCGGATATTGTCTTATAACCGGCCCATACCGAAAACCACTTTAACAACTGTGTACGCGGTGGAGATTCCAGAATAAAGTAGGATGGTGGCGACGTTCTCGAGGTATATATTACGTGGACCCAACTCCCGTGAGTTGGCATATATGACTAAAACAGGAGCTATACCGGGCTACACAAAGGGTCGCACCCTTTCATCGAGCATGCTCTATCGGAAACCATTCTATTACTGTTGTGATTCGATTCGGTGGCGCCACTTTGATTCGGGGTTATTGTTCGAGGTGGGCGGAAGCTGCTGGCTTGCCGTCACCACCGGTCCGGGAGTGCAAACGGTGTATCCACCCTGGCATTGCCTCGCGTGCCGTGTCATATCCATATATCGAGCCCACTACGATTTTGGTTTTAAAGATCCGACCGCGTTAAGGTTCACCATCCCCTTAACGCTATTTTCTATATGATTATACTTTACTGATTAGACACTACCGTATATAGCGTATATTACTACATAGTAAATAGTTTAACGGATCCTTAGAGGATGGGCGGTCCCAAGCATCCTTTAAGTTACTGATGCATTTTGTTACTGTTCACTTGAGTTGATTTACAGTTTATAAGTATTTATGTCCTGACTCGAGGGTTTTGTGTTTTGCTTTACGCTCGGGTCAGATTGATTGAGTAAGCATTCAAGATTCACCTTCGGCGTTGGAGCTTTCCTTGAAGATCCAGCCATCTATTTTGTTTCAGTATCTTGTGGTTCAGTGATGTATCTGATTTGTACCTGATGTATCCAGTTACTCCTCTGTTGTATCTTATTTAACTCTGATGTATCTCATATTTATATAGTAGCTTCATGAACTACTATCTCTTTTTCTTCCCCTGCATTTTTATATACTCTGTGTTTGTGATCTGTGATTTTTATTTACTGTATATTCTGAGGTTTGCCAAAATTTTATTTACAACGCGATATTTTGAGCAATTCAATCCCGGCATGAGTGTCTACCTATGCACTTATAATGGATGCGAATGGTTGAAAATACCTGGTTGTTACAGTTGGTATCAGAGCTTTGGTAGCTCTAGGCAAACCTCAGCATATGGAGTAGATGTAATTACAGAATCACTTTCATTCGAGTTGAATCCTTTTCTTTTGACTCGATTCCTTTGAATTTTGGAACGTTCCCTACAGTTCCAAAATCCATTCGTATCCCTCACTATTCATCTTCTTTTGACTCTGGAGCATTCCATAACTCCGCTTCGAATGATCTTTCTAGTGAGTCGATGGTTACGCCAATTTCAAATTGAATTGAAAAAAGGGGAAAAATCCTTTACAATTAGCATCGATTCACCAGAGATTCTTATCTATCCTTGGTTTAGATGCTAATATCTTTTGTTATTCCAAACTCTAACTCTTGAGGTCGAATGTAGATTTACCCTAGAAAATCCACATCAATCTTATTCTTTAAGTCACGGTTGACCCGGTTAAGGTTGTCCGTGATTTATATAAGCTTATCCATCTTCCTATTCTGTTATTTAATCATGTCATCCTTGTTTCCAACTTATTTTTAAATCATAATCTCCTTTGATTTGTGTTAATCAAAAAAAATTTGGATCTCTATCCTTCTTTGAAAATCTATTCATGTATAGTGTATTTGTAAACTAGTTTTTAAAATTAAAATGTTTTATATATTGTGTTGTTTGAGTTGTTGATGTTGAGTTGGGTTTCTGATCGATACGTCTGATGAGCGCTATCAATAAGATTTCCAAAACACTTTGACAGAACAAACGGACACAATATATTTAAAAAAAAAATTGGTTAATGAAATAAATTTTGATATATACGTAAATTTATGAAACTTAATGAAATGATTTAAATTGATAATTTGAAATGATAATACTTGATTTATCATTTATTGTTCTATAAATAGATCTGTAAATATTTGTTTATAAATTTATTTGGGAACTGAAATGAATTTAAAACAAGAATTTGAGGATTTAAATTCCGATTATTTCGAACTTTGGTTTAAAGTTTTAAAAGGTTATATTATTTAAAGTATTTTGAAAAGAATTTGTTTTTAAAGAATTTTAAAGGTTTAAAATTAGTGCTCTTCTCTTTGTCGCTGGAAAATAACTTCGGTGATGATCGCGACATCATCGACGTTCATTTTCGAGTTTCGAAGTTAGGAGACTGTTCTGTAGTCTTGCTACAGCTTTGTTTTGGGAAATTAAATTGATTTGAATTTCTAAAATATGACTTGATTTATAATATATATATATATATATATATATATATATGATTGAAATTTGATTTGACATATATTATTACTTATCTCTAAATGGTTTGAGGAAATCGGAAATTTAATTCTTAAATTTTATTTTAAAGAATAATTCCAAAAAAAAAAAAAATCAAAACTTTGGATGAATATCAAGCATGAAATGATTGAATTGGAAATTTTATTTGTATAATACAATTGCATTCAAATATAACTTACCAAAATTTCAGAAGTTAAAAATGTAATTGGATAATATACGATATAAAAAGATTTTATAAATAAAATCTGAGTGGTTATAATAAATGTTATACATTTAAATTTTAATGATTAACAGGGGTAAATATAATAAAGGGTAATTGAATAACTTACAATAAATTAATTTTAACTAAGAATAAAAGAAAGTAGTTATAATAAGTGTAAGTATGTTTAACATAAGTGATAAATATATTGAGAGGAATAAATTTAAGTTTAATTAGGAACAAAGAAGAATTAAATTTATTAAGTACAATGTGAGTGTAATAAATGATTATTTTTCAAACCCATGGTTTTAAAAATTGTTAATTTAAGATGATTGGATAATAAGATAATGAAATTTGAGATAGTTAAGATTCAGTTAACTTGTGTAAAGATTTATTCTCTGTTTAAGTTGAAATCTCCATGCTTTCAAATTCATTTCCTTATTTTGTTTTTCAAACTATCTTTTGCTTGTCCTTATCTTGCTATAGACCGGTATAGGCATCTTTCTATAATATTTCTGTTTAGAAATCTTTCTATAATCTTTGATAGACCTTTGGTAATCATTTTGAATCCACCTTTTTCGTGCTTGTGTTCTTGATTCTGGAGGATCTTGGAAAGATCACCTCCACCTTGTAAAACTTACCTATAACAACAGTTATCAGGTATAACTTCAATCTTCTTGTCATATTATCTTAATCCTATTTCACTCTATCTTTTCTGTGCCCTTCCATACCTCATTCCTTTTCGGGGACGAAAAGTTTCGAGTGGGGGAGAGTGTAACAACCCTGTATTTTGTAATTATTTTATTGTACATTTTAATTATTTTTAATGTAAGATTTTGATTTTAAAAAAAAACTTATTTTACTTATTTGAAATGATTAAATTTATTATTTAAATATAATCTTGATTTTTATATGAGTTATAATTCCAAACTTGTGTAAGTTGAATATTTGCCTGAAATGCTGATTTTGGTCAAAATAGTCAAACTGTGACTTTCAACTTAAAATTTTAAAAGTTTAAAATTTTAATTTTTTTTTCTTTTATTATGAAAGTACATAAAATTCTAAGAACACCACTTTTCGTTTCGTTGAATTTGGATGTAAATTGTGAAAGTTATACCCTTTACAATATTGTGCGTATATAGGGTTATTTAACAATGACTATTTTAAATTGTATAAATTACTTCTTCTTGGTTTTATTTTATGTTAATATGTATATTATGTATATTTTGACTTTTAAGTATTTTTAAAATGGTAATATAATTTTTCTAAAGTTTATTTGAATTTATTTCAATTTATAAAGCCTAGTTGGTATTTACTGCATTTTTCTTTATTTGACTTTCTATTTAATAAAAATTAAATTATTATTTTACCTTGAAAATGTTTTAAAACCATTTTTAATTCAAATTTTGTGTTATAATATTTTTTTTGTGAAGTAATAAATTTTCCAAAGTCATTGGAGATTTTCTTGTAATTTTTATGTCAGGGTTGCTATTTTTAAGCAATTTCTTATTTCCTTTTTCTATTTTACTTAAAATAAATTATTTATTTTATTTTATTCTTACTTAGTTTCGCTTTTAAATAACATTTCTGAGTTTATTTTTTTTATAAAATTAAAAAGAAAAGGAAATGCAAAAGGTTTAGAAAGTAAAGAGATCTTAAAAGCCTGAAACGTAAAGACGTTTTATCCGTTTCTTTTTGCAATTAATACATCAATTTATCTTAGCCATTCCTTTCCTCATCCTTTGCAGCCGACTCCCTCATATTATTCACGAATTTTCAAGCTCCAAAACCCTAAAAATCATAGCCTCCATCTTGAGAAAAAAATCTGGTAATGGCTACATCTTTTTCTACCTTTTTCTTCTCATTTTCTATGTATTTTGCCTAGTTTTCTATGCTTTCTGGATTGGCCTCTACCACCCACCATCACCACCATACTCTCCACCATCCCCTACCACTCTTCCTTGGCATCATCTCCAGCCATCACTTCAGATCCATCCATGGCCACACCTCCCTTGGTGACAAAACTCCACAAAATTGCAAATAATGTCCAAAACAATGCACTAGCCATCACTATTACTTCACCACCTTCATACTTCACCATGGCCACCACCTCTAGCCACGACCACCACCTTGCTACCACCACTACACTTCATCTTAGCCTCTGTCCAGATCTGAAATTGACATGGCCAAGACTCCTTGAACCAAAACTCCACAAAAACAATGCATAAAGCCTTGAAACATTCATGATAGCCACCTTATCACTTCATATCTTCATCCACCACCTTGGCCACCACCATAGGCCGCTACCACCACCTTTTCCAGACCTCCCCACATCCCTCCATCTACTGTCCAAACCTTTACAAGTATGTCCAAGCCCCACTTGACCCAAGGCCGAGCCTTGTTGTGCTCAAAAACTTCATATATGTTGTCTTGACCAATTGTATGCTTCATGTTATAACCCTGCCACTCCATACTCCTTCTAGCCGTGAGTTATGGTGCCAAACCTGAGCTATATCATCATCATGGCTGAACCCAAGAGCCTCCTAGGCCAAGCATTTGAATGGTTAAAGCAAGGTCAAGTAATCTATTCTTTTGTTGCTTTGTATTTTCATTGTTTCAACATTGTTTTGCGTTGAATATTTATGTGTATATTGTCTTGTTTTGGTTATTGTTTACAAGACAAATATCAAGGCTCTCCATTCATTCAAACCAAAAGTCATGCTATATCGTGCTTGTCGTGCTTTTGGAATCGAACTTGTGTTTGTTGTTTTGGTCTTCAGCTTGAAAAAGTGTGTCTTTCTCACTCTGACATTTATACTTATGAAAAGTGAATTGATGACAAGTGTTTAGTAATATAAAATGTTATGCAAGATAATGATGATCATATGATATGATATGCCATGTTATTACCATGTTTAAACTATTAATTTTCACCTGACATCTGATATATGACCGTATATTGTGATATTGACATTGTTTATATTATTCCTGTATATGATCACACTGCAAGTTCCCTGTTAGAATAGAAGCACTATGGGCTGAAATGATAGGCCTGAGTTATTTTATTTAATTTTTTTTAACTTGGGATTGCGGGTTTGAAATGATAAAACCCGGATTTTCTTTGTAAATTACGGGTTGAAATGATATATTACCCGTATCACTTTACCTAGCGTAGAAAATTTTATACAGGCCCGTAGTTAAAATATGCTTTTCTAAAAATTTTAAAATATCTTAGAAATTTAATTATTATAATATTTTGATTTGAAATTTAATAAAAATAAGATTTTTGTAAAATATTATTGATTTTCTGAATAATTGTAAGTGAAATGAATTAATGAAAAAGTTAGAAATTTTGAACGTAAGTTATTTTGGAAATTTTGATTTAATTTTAATTGGAAATTTAATTGAGTACGAAATTATGATAAATATATGATAATTTGAATTTAAAATGATTTTTATCATATTTATGATTTTTTAATAAAGTTGAAATGTGAAATGAATAAATATTTTAAGTTGAAACTTTCAAATATAACTAGAATTGTAAATTTATGAAATTGACGTAAAGTGAACTTTTAGTTAAGCAAATAAAAATAAAACTAAGTTATATTTGAGAATTTGAACTTAAGTGTTAAGTTGAAATTTAATGTAATGGATTTTAAAAATTCAACATTGCATTTTAATAAGTGAATTATTATTAAATCTTGATTTTTGAATGGAAATTTAACTTTATAAAATCATGAACTTGAGGAAAATTAAATGATGTTATAAATGTGAAAATGTATGATTTTATAAGTTAAAAATGTTTTTAATAGAAATATAATTGTTTGAGAAATTTTATTGAATATTTGAAGTTAATTGACTGCATTTTTTGAAATGCTATTAATTACAATGTAAATGATATTACAGCATTTGTAAACGCTGTAGTTGATGATAATGAACTAAAAAGCTATGTTGAATTAAAAGCTATTATAGCAATCTTTGTAATTGCTATAGTTTTTGAATTTAACTAAGTTATTCGAATTTAAGTAAACCTATTATAACATTTTAAAATGCTGTCTTTTGTTAAATTGAACTGTTTTGAATGTAACTTTCCGTATAAATTTTCTAAATGATGCGAAAAGTGAATTTTCACGGTTTTGATAAACTTAAGTGAATAAATAAACTTTGGAAGTTGAAATTTTTGGAAATTTAATAATTTAATTATTAAACATAATAACTTCATTGAAATGGTAAAAAAGAATTTTTGGAATATAAACTGTTTTGAAATATGAATTGAAATGGTATTTTTGATTTAATAAAATGAATAATGATTTGAAATGAATGAAGTTTTGAAAAGATACGATATTTTGATATATTAAAATGATTTGAAAATGAAGTTTTGAAAGGATATGATATTTTGATATATTAAAATGATTTGAAACGAAGTTTTGAAAGATATGATATTTTTGATATTAAATGATTTGAAAAACGGAGTTTGAAAGATAGGACATTTTGATATTAACATGATTTAAAAAGAAGTTCTGAAAGATATGATATTTTGGAACTGAAAGGTAGTGTTGAAAGGGTATGAAAATTTAATATATTGAAATGGTTAGAAATGACTTGATATTTATTTTGATAAATATTTGAATTGAAAGATATTTGACGATGATGTATTGAAATGGTTTTGGAAATGATTTAATCTTTATTTTGATAACGATTTGGATTGAAAGGGATATTTTATTTTGAAGTATAAATATTGTTTTAAAAAGTCATAACTACGGGTTATAATAACGATTGGTTGTTAAAGAGACCGGGATCGAATATTGTCTTATAGCCGGCCAATACCGAAAACCACTTTAACAACTGTGTACGCGGTGGAGATTCCAGAATGAAGTAGGATGGTGGCGACGTTCTCGAGGTATATATTACGTGGACCCAACTCCCGTGAGTTGGCATATATGACTAAAACAGGAGCTATACCGGGCTACACAAAGGGTCGCACCCTTTCATCGAGCATGCTCTATCGGAAACCATTCTATTGCTGTTGTGATTCGATTCGGTGGCGCCACTTTGATTCGGGGGTATTGTTCTAGGTGGGCGGAAGCTGCTGACTTGCCGTCACCACCGGTCCGGGAGTGCAAACGGTGTATCCACCCTGGCATTGCCTCGCGTGCCGTGTCATATCCATATATCGAGCCCACTACGATTTTGGTTTTAAAGATCCGACCGCGTTAAGGTTCACTATCCCCTTAACGCTATTTTCTATATGATTATACTTTACTGATTAGACACTACCGTATATAGCGTATATTACTACATAGTAAATAGTTTAACGGATCCTTAGAGGATGGGTGGTCCCAAGCATCCTTTAAGTTACTGATGCATTTTGTTACTGTTCACTTGAGTTGATTTACAGTTTATAAGTATTTATGTCCTGACTCGAGGGTTTTGTGTTTTGCTTTACGCTCGGGTCAGATTGATTGAGTTAGCATTCAAGATTCACCTTCGGCGTTGGAGCTTTCCTTGAAGATCCAGCCATCTATTTTGTTTCAGTATCCAGTGGTTCAGTGATGTATCTGATTTGTACCTGATGTATCCAGTTACTCCTCTGTTTTATCTTATTTAACTCTGATGTATCTCATATTTATATAGTAGCTTCATGAACTACTATCTCTTTTTCTTCCGCTGCATTTTTATATACTCTGTGTCTGTGATCTGTGATTTTTATTTACTGTATATTCTGAGGTTTGCCAAAATTTTATTTACAACGTGGTATTTTGAGCAATTCAATCCCGGCATGAGTGTCTACCTATGCACTTATAATGGATGCGAATAGTTGAAAATACCTGGTTTTTACAGCTTTCGACTAGGTCAAATGGTTTAAAAGAATGGTTTCGATTGGGTTGCGCCTTTTTTTAAATGCTTGCTTTCGACTGTGTCGAAACCTTTAGCTATCACTTCCTACCTTTCGATCCAGAAGGTTTCGAAGGGGTTCTTTTTTTTTCTTCTAAACTATGGCCACCTCTCTAATGCTTTCGAAGGGATGGTTACAACACCATCACTTCATTACTTAGGAAATGGTTTCAAAATAGATGCTTTCCGCTTAAATGTTTTTAAGACCCTTTTTCTATGTTTGAAGTAAAACCCAATGGTTTCGAAAGAGACAGTTTTAAATGGTTTCGGAGCAGATGCTTTCGACTTTAATGGATTTCTAATCCTTTTGCTCTACTTGAAGGCATAATACAAATGGTTTCTACCGAGATGATTTTCAAAGGTTTCAAAGAAATGAAATTTTTGATGGTTTCGAAAGGTTTTCACATATTTTTAATGAACCCAATACGCATTCGAAAGGATTGAGCTTTGACTATTTCGAAAGGTTTTAATGAATGGTTTCGAAAAGGGATGGTTCCCTAGGGTTTCGAAAGGATTGAAAGGAAAGATTTTTTCCATGATTTCAAAAGGCAATATTGAAAGGTTTTAAAGAGAGATTTCCAATGTTTTAAAGCTTTCGAAGGAAAGACTTTAATGGTTCCGAAAGGGTCACTTTCAATGGTTTTGAAGGGGTGACCTTCAAGGGTTTCGAAAGGGTTGTTTAAAGGTTTTAAACAAAGGTTTCGAACTTTAAACAACCCTTTCGAATGTACTGAATAGGCATTGTACCTAAGTATTTTCAAGTTAAAAAGGGTTTTAACTCATTTTGGAAGGATAGTTAATCCTCAATAAATTCATCAAAATTATTTTGAGCAAAGTATATATATCATGGCAAAATGGCTTAGAGTAAAGCTAAAGATATATTTTCCTTATATATATATAATTTGAAGGACTAAATCATTTTGAAAAGTTTTTCAAGGATAATTTAAAGGGTAGTTAACCTTAAGAAAATGACTCTGACAGTTAGTCCGTTTTGATTCGGATAGTTAGTCTAATTTGCAAGCAGTCGGCCTAGATTTTGGACAGTTAGTCCAGCTTGCGGGCAGTCAGCCCAGTTGTATGGACAGACAGTCCATTTGTAGCATAACGGATCTTGCTATTTTGTTGTGGATGGATAGTTCATATATTACAAATTTTATAGACAGATAGTCCATTTATCATGTAACGACTTGGTATTTCGAACCATTCTCATCCACACATGCCGGACTTGAATTGCACAAAACAACACATTGTCATTTTATATTTGGCAAAACTCAGCATATACAGTAAATAAAATCAATCATAGACACTGAGTAATATAACAATAAGCAGCGAAAATAGATAAATAGTAGTTCGTGAAGCTACTATATAAACATCAGAGTTTGGAACAAAATACAACAGAAATCTCAAATATAGAGTAGTCTCAAATACAAAGGTAACTGACAAGGCTGAACAGAAATCACTGGAAACAACTGAAATAACTGAAAGTTGGATAGATAGATCTTCAAAAAAAACTCCAAACTCCAAAGGTGAGCCTAAAATTTTGTGACACTCGGTCTGACTCGAGCACAAAGCAAAACACAAAACACTTGAGTCAAGATTAACATTCTTATATAGTAAATTCAACTCAAGTGAAATGTCAACTGAAATACAATAACTTAAAGAATGTTTGGGATTCCCATCCTCTAAGGATTCGTGGAACTATCTACTACGTAGTAATATACGCTATTATAGTAATGTCTACAGTAAAGTAAACTATTAAAATAGGGTTAAGGCGTTATCCATTTCCCCCTTAACATATTTTATATACCGTAGCCTATACAGATACTGTAAACTCCACTCGTAAGTAAGCTATCAGGGAGCACTCCATAGGTATGATAAAAACCAAACTCATAGAAGGCGCGATAGAGCATGTGACAAGGCATGTGAGGCAATGCCAGGGTAGATATACCATTTGCGGATCCGGACTGGTGGTAACGCTAGCAGCTACTACCGCTTACCTCGACATACACTCCAAAGTCAAAGGGTGCACCCAATCAAATCACAATGTAATAGAATGTTATCGAAGAAATGTGCCCAATCGTAGGAATGACATCACTTGGCCCGGCGTGGCTCCTGTTTTAGCCACATCAAGCTGACTCACGGGAGTCAGGGCTGCGCTAATACCTCATATAGAATCGCCGCCAAACCATCCTACTTCGTTCTGGAATCTCCACCATGTATACAGTTGTTAAAGTGGTTTTCGGTATTGGTAGAGAGTATGACGATATCCGATCCCGGTCTCTTTAACAACCAAACTCTTATTTCACACCATGGTCATTTCAATTCAAATAGTTCATACTTCATATCAAATTCATATTCATTTCAAAATCATATCAATTTGATACCATTATTCACTTTAAATAATATTTAGTTCCAAAATCATATCACATTCCAAATTATAACACTTTTGAAATCATAACATTTTTGAAATCATAACACTTCTGAAATCATAGCACTTGTGAAATCATAACACTTTTGAAATCATTACACTTCCGTAAGCGTAACAGTTCCAACTTAAACAGTTTAGATATTGAAAATAGTATATGTATTAAAATAGTTACAAATTAAAATAGTTTATATACAAATTAGTTTCCTCCAATTTCGCAATTCGATTGAAATCATCTTAAATTCCAAAATTCAATTTAAATCAATCCCAGTTTAACCATTTCAATTTAAAGTTCAAAGATTCAAGTTTAAATATTCAAACATTTACAATATAAATTTCATTTATATTTCAACATTTAACTTTAATTTTATTCAAATTGGAAAATATTCACTTAATCATTTTAATAACAATTTATTTAAATCCTAATATATATTTTTAAATCAATATTAAATATTCAGTCTCAATTTTATTTAAAATTGAGAATATTCATTTAATCACTTTTATCAAATCAAGTTATAAATCAAGTTATAAACATATCTTTCAAAATCTCAAAAACTAATAGTTCAATTCAATTCTTATTTAAATTAAAATATTAACCAATTTAAATTCCGAGTCAACATTTATTTATCTTCTAAACCTCTATTATTAAAGTTATAAAAAAACTATTTAAAGATATTAATATAAATTTTAAATAAATATTTTAAAACATATTATATATATACTAATTAAATTAAATTTTATTAAAATTAATCTTATTATTAAATGTATTTTGTATTAAATATTATTTTATATATTTTTAAAATGATAAAATTATAAGATAAATCTCAAAAACCATATTTTCAAAACTAACTTATAAATTTAAAATTTCCAAAACATATAATTCTAAAATCTAAATTTTACACATATATTAAAGTAAATTCTTTATATTATAATTTAAAAATCAATATTTAATAAAACCCATATATTCCTTTTCAAACTTTGGAAATCATTTTAAAAATATAAACCAACGGTGTCCGTATATAATTTTCAATCTTATGGTCAAGTGATACGGATATTTATCATTTCAATCTGCAAATTAAATATTTACGTATATATTTCATTTCAACCCGTAATCCCAAAATTTAAAATCAATGAAAATCGCTTGGGTTTATCATTTCAACTCATAATGATTTTCCCCTAATCTACAATATCGTTCGGGTATGTATCATTTCAACTCATAGGGAATTTTAAACTAACAGGGAACTTGCCGAGTGAGAACAAATAATATATCATATCAATAACAGGCAAATATCATCGGTAACAAATCAAAATATAAAACATACAATTGGGTTATAATGTCATATTTCATAGGTGAACAATTGCAGATAATAGCATATCAGATATAACAATTATAATTAACTGTTCAAATTTAACAGCATATTGCAATTGTCATTTCAGTGTGAATTTAATTTTTTAAATATAAGAATGTTAATAGTGAGTGATTTCTCATCTTTCGAGGCTAGAGAAATTAGACACACAATAAGTCACGAATCTAAGCACAAATTCAAAGCACAGCACGATGAATACGAATTCGACGATCAAAGCAGAGCTGGTGGCTAGAAATCGATGGAAGAACAAATCACTAGTTCGATGGGGACAAAATATATAAATTTAAAAATCTAAAATTTACTCATATAGAAATCTTTATATTATATATAATTCTTTTAAAAATCAATATTTGATTTGAAACACATGTCAAAACCATTTCCTTATATCTATTAGTATCAATATTTAATTCAAATCTATATAAAAAAATAAAATCTATGTTTATTTTAAAATCAAAAATTAATTTTTAAATAAAATAAAATATTTATATATTCTTATAAGATCAATATTCAATTTAAATCATGTATCAAAATAAATTCTCTTATTTATGTTTAGAACAATTTTAAATTCAAAAAACCATAAATAATATATATAGGAAAAAAAATCTAAATTCATTTCAAAATATTAACATAAAATAATATATTTTATACATTTCAAAATATCAACATTTAATATAATATATAACACATAGTATAACATTTAAAACACATGATACAATATATAAAGTAGGCACAGCTAAAATATACTCGTAGACCCTTATATATTTACTTTTATATGACATAACACTTATGCAACCAAGTATGTATATATGTGGGCTTCTCAACAAATATATATATGTAGACAATATTTTTATATATACAAACAATTATATATGTAAAATACATGCAACCAAATATATATATATATATATATATATATATATATGGCTACTCAGCAACGTATGCAGAATATAAACACATAAATGCCTACTTGATATGCAAACACTTATATATGCAGACTTGATATATAAACAATATATACATGCAGGCGTGAACATGTAAACAATATATGCAGACTTGATATGTACAAATACATATACACAGACTTGATGGGAAAACAATATATATATATTGACCACTATGTAAAATATACAATATATATATATATATATATATATATATATATATATATATCCAGGCTAATATGCAGACCCTATATGAAATATACGACTAAATATATACATGCGACTACACCACAAAATAAAATATATGCATATATATATTCAGCAAATATACATACATACATACATACATATATGCGGCTAACCAAAGCATACATGCAAGCTATTTTATATGCCATAAAATATATGTATATGCTGCCATGTCTACAAAAAATTTCCTTTATAATATAATAAAACACATAATTTCATTTACATGCATAAGGAGGAAGGCTATCGAGGCATGCGAAGGTTCCGTTGTTAGACGTGTGAGGCCGAGGGCTGTCGGTTGGAGGGGGAGCGGCTAAGGCGGGTGAGGTAGGTGGTCCGGTCGGCGCGGGTTGAGGAGGACAGTGGCTAGGCGGTGCTTGGTCGGAGGGGAGGTCGTACAGTTGGGTTTGTGGCAAGGGTGGAAGACATTCGGCAATAGGCATGGCTGTGGATTATTGGCCGGAGTAGATTTCGTGTGAGGAGGAGAAAAATGGACGGGGTGGTCGCGTCAGTGGGTTATGTAGGCAAAGGGTTTGTTGTGGTGATGGGTAGTGGAAAGTGGGTCGGCAAGGAAGAAAAATGCGGGAAAGGCTTCGGTGGCGGATAACGGTAGTGAGGGTGGTCGATAAAGGTGGCGGGTTTGACGATAGCTTAAGTGTGCGGCCATTGGAGGGGATGGAGGCGGTGGATGAAGGGGAAAAGGGTAGGCATGGTAAAGAGTTTTGAAAAAAAAAAGATTGAACAATGCTTCTCGGGTTGATAAAAAGAAATGGCCACATGTTTATACTTGGATATACATTTTTAATTTATTATTATATTAATTCTTTTCTCAAGCGGAAGAGCGGAGAAGGTGAAAAGGGAGTGGCAGGTGTCTATAGCAAATATGTACAGCAGTTTATATTTAGAAAAATTCCTCTTCAATGAACCATAGAAATTTGAAAAGAAGATAGAGAATGAGCAAGCGAACCACCAAATTATTTAACAGTGGGAATAGAGAATGTAACGACGGAAATTCTATTTAGTTAGAAAACCATCAATAAATTTTGAAACAAAATTATACCGCAAGCGCACGACGTACACTTGTAGTACGTGGCGAATACGGGTTGATCCACAGGGAATTGTAGATTTTAAAATTCTATTCAATCAAATTAAACCAAAGTCGAATGAAAGTTAAGCTAGAGAATTAGCAATTTTGCTAACTAACTAAAAGAAAAAAGACGCAAATATAAGAGTTTAATGACAATTTAGGGAATAAATCCACTCTCTAGATCACATAGTTCAACACATGAAATCATGATCACTATTTTATGGTCATTAGTGCTTTAATTAATGTGCTTACCATAAGTATGACATATTTGTGCTATTAGTTTGCCCAACATAAGCCAACAAACTTTGACACACCCCTTAAACCACCTACTAACTTTCATGAAACTTGACAATGAAAATGAAATCTATATTAAGTATAGTCTATTAACTATTGATTAGAAATATAGACCGTCAAATTTGAATTTCAAATCACTTTCTTTTGCAATAATCATATTTTGTTGAAGAGACAATTAGTGTTAGTGATTGTTTAAGCATAGCCTATTTGGTGTCAACAATATAGACTATGAAATTCAAAGAAAAAACAACAATTAAACCACTTCAATAATTCTTACTAAGCACAAAAAGAGAGCATGAATTAACAACTAGTTGAATCTATATAATTAGAGAGCTTCATTACCCCTATATTGAAGGGGTATGGCCTCTCATATTTGTCATTTGATTAAAAAATGTAGCTAGCAACATGTAAGCAAAAAGAAAGGAAAATGAAAGCTAATGGAAAAGAAAAATAATCTAATTTCATAAAATAAAATAGATCTACACTATAAGATGAAAGGAAATAAACAAGAAAAGGAAAAGAACATGTATTAAATTGCATAAAAAAGTTACATGAAAAGAAGAAATAAATGGCTAAGTAGCCATGAAAAGAAAGAAGTGAGCTTGATTTATTTTTGAGCCTAAACTAAAACTAAGAGAGACTAAGATAGAAAAGGGTTACATGAAACATAAGGGGTATATATATACATGTGTTAAACCCTAATTTATATTTTTGGGGAATGTCCAAAATGCCCATGTAGGAAGTGTGGTGGCCAAGTTATCATTAGCTTCAATAATCCCCCACTTAAATGTACATGAAGCTTTAATGACCTCTTAGCATGTGCATTAGCTCCTAATTGAAAATCAAAGTAAGTGGGTGGGGTCCTCCATGTTCTTCACTTTGAATTATTTCCATCTTCATTCCTTTGTATTAATTTTGTGCATGCATGTGTCTTCATGAAACCACTCCTATTTGAGATCAAATTCCTATACATATACATATATATTTCCAATTAATTTTTCTTAAAGAAATATATGCACAAAAATGACCATTTTGCCCCTGTATGAAGATGGATATATGACAATTGGAATTAATATGGATTTTGGTTAAAACAAGTTAGAATACCTAATATGATCATTTATTAATTTAAATATATTAAATATGGTGGTGAAAATATGCACATTTATATGCACATCAGAAAGTCATGGCATGAGAATTCAGGAATAATAAAAGCAAAAATGATGTTTGTTTTTCAGCTGTTGGAAAATTTGAATGGATACAGGAAAGCCCAAAAGTTCAAAACATATACCGATACGACTAACTGTTTTCTTGATTTCGTCGCGTACAGGACTCCGAAATGTACAATAGAATATACTACGGAGATCAGCACGACGAGACAAAAGAACGGTACATAGATATGAGTGATATGATCATTCTATCAAAAGTCAATATTCGCTGCAAATTGTTGTTTATTCGTCGAAAATAAGACAAACGGGGCTGGAGAAGTCCAAATTTAACGAAACGAATAATGACGTCTCACTCAGAAAATGATTTACAATTTTATTATATAAAATATTCAGGTTTCGAAAACAGTTTATTTCCATCAAAATTTACTGATTTAAATTTAAATAAAATTACACAACAAAATTAACTTCTATATTTTCTGATGAAAATCTAACGTTTGCTACGTTTAAGTAGACGTATTCTAAATATTAAATTTTCATCACCGAAATTTATTGTTTAATTTCAAGCAAAATTTCAATTAATTACGTTATAAAACCATTAAAATTTATGGGTCGTTGCATATTAGCGTAAATGATTTTGCTATTTTGATATAGCCAGTTTGATTAGCCAGTTTGGTTGCAGGAAAGGATTTGCAAAATATATATGTTTTGAAAAGGATATTAGTAAGGGGAAAACCATTCCGCTAAACGGCATGATCTCACTTAATATCAATAAACTGAGATCTAGCAGAATTATTCACACCAGGCTTTATGTCTGACTCGAAGTTTTTGTTTCCTCTTAAAATCTCAGGTACTCAAAATTGATTTAAGTAGGCTGAGGGTTAAGGCTTTCAGATTTAGATAGTTTAGCGAATAAAACTTTCAAAGACGAGCAAGTGGCTGACAGATAGCTAATTAGGAATACAAATTATTCTGTTTATTTTTTGCTATGTGTATTAAGTCAGATATGACTATATTTCTCTGATCAACTAAGAAGGCATCGTCATATGTCTCTCTTGGCGTAGTTTTGTAATGACTACAGTTGATCTTTACTTGGAAAATGAATAAGGGATTGTGTAATTTGAATATGAATTTGTTTGAAATGTAATTACAAAAATGTTATTAGAAAATCTGTGATTTTGTTCATATTCAAGTGCTTATGATATTATGAATATCATTAGTATTGTCGTATTTTGTCACCGGAATTTAATACTATAGATGACTGCAACATCTGTAGCGCTTAACTTTTGGCCTCCAGATACGAGATGTTACACTTCGCGCTGCGGAGATGGCGCAGTTGGACCAGCGCTTGGCTGAGTATGTGCAATAATATAGGGCGTTTCCTTCACCGGGTTGCTCCGAAGGCGATGATGAGTCTTGATAGGTATGATTTTGCGTTTGTATTTGGACATTATGCACTTAGAGATGGCGAGGATGAGGAATTTTGGTTAGTTTGATCTATTTTGAGGAGATGTTTGATGATTTGTTAGTTTGTGTTAACATAATTGATATAGTTTGAGATGTTGGAGGTCTATTTTGTGTATGTTGTTGGATTGTTTGTTGTATGGTGTATTGTTTGATTTTGGTTTGTTGTAAATATTGATGTTTTATATGTGATTTGGGTCTATATTTATATGATTTATACAAGTGAAATAGAGCTGCGATATATATTGATATATATGTTGTATGTGGGGTGAAAGGTAGTAGAAACAAAAAAAAACATTCTGTAGGATCGATTTCACCCTAGAGGGGGGGGGGGTGAATAGGGTGATAGTGTAAATTATAAAAATTAATCGCGGAAGCTTATGAATTAAATTCAATTCAGATCACAGAATAGAAGCACAGATATTGCAGAATATAAATAACAAAACAACACAGAATTTACCCAGCTTCGGCAAAACCCTGCTTACGTCATGCCCCCAAGGTTTCTACTAGAAATTAGATAGTACCTCGCTCACACACGTAAACTCGCTATACCCGCTATTGACTAATCTAACTCTACGCTCAAAACCCTGACCACAACTCAACCACCGAGTTGCGAATTCCCAAACTACACACCGTAGTTTGTACCCTAGTCACACGACTAGAAAATTAAAAACGGTTTAAAAAGAAAACACAAATTAAAAACAAATTAAAATAACAAAACCCTAATTTACTATAACCCTTAAAAATAAAAAGACCGGCCCTCTTTGTAATTTATCTTGACCGTCTCCTTTTATTTCTTCGGCCCAATTTTTTAAGATAATGGCGGCTCCGTGTTCGATCAAAATTAAGGCTTGTTTCTGAAGACGCCGACCTTTGATTGTTCAATCGAAAATGATTTTCAGTTTGTTGCTTTCGTCGATTGCTTGGCTCTTTGAATTGTCTTCGGCTTCTTCAATTTGGTCGAGTTATTTGTCAAAAACAGTATGCAATTGTTCCTTTTTCGATGTTGATTTCTGCTCGACCTTTGATTCGAGTTATTGATTTTCTCTGTTGTTACTTGAACTCGAATCATACTATTGCCGATGATGATTTTGGGTATTATATAGGATTTGATTTCCTAGAATTACGTTCGTATATGTTGATTTGAATTTGTCAAATTCTTCATCTCGGCCACTTGATGATGCTTGAATGATTGAGATCGATTCTGACTTTGTCAATTTCGTATTTTTGATGCTTGGTTGACACGGCTTCGATTTTGACTTGTTCAATATTGACTGTGACGATTTTTGGCTTTGTTATGCTTCCACGGCTTCGACATTTTGTAAATTCGCTTCGGCCACTGTCTGCATTCCTGTAGCTTTGTTCTAGCAATCTTGAGCATTTTTGTATCCATTACAGTTGCACTTCTAGTCTGCATTTCATATGCTTTGGGTTTCACTGCCTTCTGTCCATGTTGGTACTGACTGTTGTTATGTAGTAATTGACTTGTGCTTATTGTACTCGATACTGTTGCATTATTCCATGTACACTTTGAGTTCCTGCAGTTGATTTGGTTGTTCTGTTGCTTCATCATGTATATCATGTGTCACTGCATTGCCACTGTTGCATTTTCACCTGTTTACTGCACTAACTCATGTATGCATTGTATATTACTGCTCTGACCATCTTTTTCTTTGATCTTTTGTTCATACTATTGCACTTGGTGTTTGTTCTCGGCTTGCTTTGAGTTTGTCTGCATTTTGTGGTTGCCACTGTGTATTCTGGTTTAAATGTTCATGTTGCATATATTAGTGGTCTTGAGCAGTTAATGGTTGCTGTGCACTTTGTGCTTGCATTTTGATGCAGTCTTCATTAGCATGCTACTGATTGGTGTTTGCATACATTTCTGCATTTTCATGCAGTCTTCATTAGCATGCTACTGATTGGTGTTTGCATACATTTCATGTAGTCTTCAGTTTGTACTTCTGGAGCTTGTATAATTTGAGTTGTTCTATTCATGTTTTCATCTGTGTTCATCCCTGACCTGTGCATGGCATGACTTTGTGGTCTGGTTTCACTTCACTACGCTATCTTCATTATTGTGGCTCTTTGGTCAGTGCATGTAGTCCATTATGTTTGATCTACAAGTTGTTTTGCATATAATACTCCAAATTGTCACTGTGCATTGTTGCTCTACATCTTGTAGTTTGCTTTGGTGCACTGTTTTGGTTTTTCTGGTTCTTGTGCTACCTGTTCACTTGAGTCTGCTTCACCATTGAGCCTCAATGTAGCTGAAGTAGCTTCTGTGCATTTGCTTGATTCACTTAGACCATATATGTGTTTGTTGCAGTTTGCTGACTTCATGTCGCCTTAACTTTGGTTGATGCACTGAGTTGTAGTGTTTCATTTCTTGTGCCCGAGCTTGCATGCTTCATGTACACTGTATCATTCTTTGCATTGTACATTTTACTGTCTTTATTGTGGCATTTTGATCTGGTTCCATATTTGTGAGTTGTTCGGTGCACTGTTCATTTGCCTCTGGTTTAAACTATGCTTTGATTCATTTTCATTGTCACTGAGTTTATTTGAATGGTCTGACTTGAACTCGATTCACTTGTGTTGAATCCAGTTTCAAAACTCGGATTTGACCTTGTGCTCGTGTCCTATTTTTGAATTTATTGCACCTGAGTTGAACCTGTCCATATATTTGGGTTTGACCTTGTGCTCACCTGTCCCTGCAGCATTATTAAGTGTATATATCGGTGTGCACGGCCTTGTGGCATATACAGTGATATACTGTGTATGTCACAAGCTGTTCGTGTATGATGAATTCAAATTTAAATGATGACGAACAACCCAAATAACTGAGGCAAATATTATTTTCAAAAATCATATTTTATTTTATTTTGCAAAAATATTTCTTTTTCAATTTTACTGCTTTAGTGAATATTTTTGCAGATTTCTCAGATGCTGGATTCAAACTGAAATGCAGTTGAAGATAAATACGAGTGTGAGTGATATGTAGTGAGGTGCTGATGTAAAATAGTGATGTAATTGAATTTGTATCAAAGTTGTATAGTGAATAGTGAGAGATTGAATTTATATACTATTCAAAATTGTAATAAATATTTGTTTGAATAAAATATTCGTTTGAATTCAAATTCTGTGTTATTTATTTTATTCAGCAAATATTTATTTAATCTGTGAAAAATAAAATAGTATATTATCAAATACATTTAAACGAATGAATATATGTTTATTATCATCAAACAAAAATCATATAAGCGCATATTCAACAATCTCCCCCTTTTGATGATAACAAACATATATTTAAGATTTTGAATATGTTAAATGTATTTGATCATTGATATATCCTAATTGCTCCCCCTATTTAAATGCTTCCTCTCTATACGATGCTCCCCCTACATATATGCATACAAATAAAAATATGCAAATGATTCTAGATGCAAATAGAAAATTATTTGACCTTTGCTTGATTTTATTTGACAAAATCTTAACTTTTCTCTCCCCCTTTTGTTATCAGCAAAAGAATAATAGTGTTAGAGAAAATAGAGAAAAAGTAATCGATATCAATCCAACATTAAAACTCAATTGAATATAAATATTAAATTTCAATAAGAAGTCAAACAAAAATCATAAATATTTTGTTAGGCGCATATTCCACTTTTAGAATGATGGAAATGATGTCATCATATAAAACCATACAGTTGTGTCTATTTGTGGTATATTATATCAGGAATTTGAATAACTACTAACCATGCATAACCGTTAGGACTTTTAAATGAGATTAGTAGTATTCTAATTTTATTTTTTAAAAAAAATGAATTCAAGTATCTTCTAACCATGCATAACCGTGAGGACTTTTAAATGAGATTAGAATCAACTTGTTTATTTTACAATCCACTTTTGATGTGCGTTCCATACATGCATAACCGCGAGGACTTTTAAATGAGCATGGAAGCACATAACAAATTCCAAGTAATTCAACCATGCATAACCGTGAGGACTTTTAAATGAGAGTGAATACTTTGGTATTTATTTATTTTTTTTATTTTTTTTTTATTTTAAAAAAATGTGAAAATGAAAAACGAACGATTCCTGTTTAAAGTACCACATATTGACAAACTATATAGAATTTTGATGAGTGATGGTTGATAGAAAACATGATAGACATAGAGATGGTCATGGAATTTTTACCAACAAAAAGTTTTAAATCTCTTGTTTAAATTTCTAAAGAAATTTACTAATTATACCGTCTCGAGTCATAATATATAATAAACATCAACACTCGTCACTTTTTCAATCACTATTCATCTTTTCGATAATCATTTGGGAGTCAGATTAGTCAAAATAGTCATTTAAAATCAAATTCAAAAATTATGAAACTAATTTTTCAAAATGACTAATCTGAAAATATGGTCAAAAATGATTTTCTCCAGGGGGTTTTAAAAGAAAATTTTCTGCTATTTGAAAATTATTTTAAATGAAAAATATGCAGATATTATCTTTGAAAAAAAAACGATGTAGTTACTAAGTGTCTCAAAAATCACGTTCAACTAGTAATTTTTCTATCAACTAGATTACCAGTGTAATCTGCATCTGAATTTTATTGACCAAAACATGAAGTGTGCACCAAAACTTTCAAATTCAATTTTAACAACAATTTGAATGACATTCTTTTGAATTTGAAATGAAACCGTGTAAATAATCAGAAAAACCGTGAATAAAGAGTTAGCCATATTATAACCAATTGTAATATCCAACAAAACACTATTTTTAATCCAAACTGATATATATATGAAGTAATGCAAAGAATCTAAAGATTTTTATAGTGTTTTTGGCATAAGAATATAATTGGCCAACTATGTTGAATAAGTCAGAATCAAAATCATCATCTTTTCATCAATCTCAATATTGGCTGATTTAATTCAAAATACGGTGCAGATTATCACATTTAATATATCGTTTAAAACATACCATACCTGTTTTACCTTTACGATATTTTTCGTTGTTGTCCGTTGTGATTCTGTCACCTTTATACTAGGCTAAGGAACTTAGCTTTGTCGCCCGTTGTGTTTCTGGAACAGCCAAAATCCAGAGAACACTATTGTTGTTCCTTAGCCTGCCACCACACCTACACGGAAAAGGATTTATGTGACCTATTTGTTTTTATAGGTCCATGGTTGTTAGTGGCAGAAAATTTTGAAAAATAATTTTGTGTAGACCCAAAACTATTTATAATTGTTCCCTTTGGCACCCAAATTTGTTTAACTTTGAGAGATTTTATATTTGTGCCTTTTGGAACCCAAATCGGTATAGTTTTCACATGTTTGGGTCTATACCAACAATTATTGTGACCGTGTCCAAATTTTCTAAAAATTGTGCACATAGAATTAACTTGATTGATCTTGTTTTCAACAATTTTCGAATTATTATATCCAAGTCCTTGTCTAACCGTATTAACAGTTTGCTTTCCTAATAGCATATTCAACGATTTTTCACTTTTTGAAAATTTATCTAAAGTCGTTGACAATTGTTGGACTTGTGATTTGAGAGATTCATTTTCGTTTAACAACTGTGTGCACTTTTTAATAGAATTCTCTCTCCTAGTATTTTCATTCTCCTTTAAAATCAGAATTTCATTTTCAAGCGATTTTATTTTAATTTCTGATTTTTTAATTTCTTCATCAAATGTTGGACACTTATCACACTTAGGGATCCTACTTTGATAGGTTTTAACTAATTGATCAAGTTGTTTATTACATTCTATCAAAGTATCTTTTTGAGATTCAAGTTTGGCGTATTTTTCCCTAAGTCGTTCAAAACAACCGTTTACTTCATGAAAATATATAAGCAACTCAGAATGGGTAAGTTTTGATACCTCACTTGGCTCGTCATCGTCACTGTCAGTTGTATCACCTCGAAGACACAATTCTGCCTTTTCGCTTTCACTGCCAGTGCTTTGATCATTCTCGTCTATTTCATCCCAAGTGGCTGCAAAACTTTTCTTTTTCTGTTTCTTTCCATGGCTGGATTTAATTTGTGGACAATCGGGCTTGATATGGCCGGGTTTGTTGCAATTATAACAAATAAACTTTTGTTCTTCTGAGTAGTCTAGTGCTTTGGCTATTCTGCTTTTTGCTTTTTGATTTCGAGCTGAATTTCCATGTTTTTGATTCCATTTTTTGAATTTCCTTATTAACAGCTCCAATTCTGCTGCTCCATCATCTTCATCGTTATCATCATCACTTTCGGTTGTTCCTTTGAGAGCTATTGATTTCTTTTGAGTGTCACCTCCTTCACGCTCTTCTTTGAATTTCATTTCAAGCTCATAAGTGGTGAGATTTCCGATGAGTTCCTCAACTTTAAGTTGTTTTAAATCTTTCGATTCTTATATGGCAGTTACTTTTGCTTCAAAGCTTCATGGAAGGACTCTGAGAATTTTCCGGACTATTTCTAATTCAGTGTATGTTTTTCCGAGAGCTTTTGATTTGTATACGATATTGGAGAGTCGTCCGTACATCTCTTTAACATTTTCTTCCTTCGCCATTTTGAAGTTCTCGTATTCGCTGCTTAGCATTGCAAGGCGAGATTCTTTGACTTGAGATGTTCCTTCGTGAGTCACTTCTAGTATGTGCCATATTTCCTGCGCAGTTAGACAATGGGAGACACGATTAAATTCAAATTGATCCAATGAACAGATAATAGAATTCATAGCTTTGGCATTAGTATTTTGTAATTTATTTTCTAGTTCTGTCCATTGTTCCTTTGGTTTCTCTATTTTTTGATTATCTACAGTTATAGTTGGTATTCTATAACCTGTCTCAACAATATTCCAAGCGTCAATGGTTTTCAGAAAAATTTGCATTCTATTTTTCCAGTAAGCATATTCACCATTGAACATTGGTGGTCTAACTATCGACTGACCCTCTGCAAAAGCATTATTAAAAGAAGCCATTTTAAAAATTCAAATTTTTAAAACAAAAACCGATTTTTTTTGAAACACAAATTTTTAAAACAAAAATTGATTTTTGAAACACGAATTTTTAAACAAAAATTGATTTTTGTAAAATCAAATTTTTAAAACAAAACTTGATTTTTGTTCCTAGCTCTGATACCACTTGTAGGATCGATTTCACCCTAGAGGGGGGGTGAATAGGGTGATAGTGTAAATTATAAAAATTAATCGCGGAAGCTTATGAATTAAATTCAATTCAGATCACAGAATAGCAGCACAGATATTGTAGAATATAAATAACAGAACAACACAGAATTTACCCAGCTTCGGCAAAACCCTGCCTACGTGCTGCCCCCAAGGTTTCTACTAGAAATTAGATAGTCCCTCGCTTACACACGTAAACTCGCTATACCCGCTATTGACTAATCTAACTCTACGCTCAAAACCCTGACCACAACTCAACCACCGAGTTGCGAATTCCCAAACTACACACCGTAGTTTGTACCCTAGTCACACGACTAGAAAATTAAAAACGGTTTAAAAAGAAAACACAAATTAAAAACAAATTAAAATAACAAAACCCTAATTTACTATAACCCTTAAAAATAAAAAGACCGGCCCTCTTTGTAATTTATCTTGACCGTCTCCTTTTATTTCTTCGGCCCAATTTTTTAAGATAATGGCGGCTCCGTGTTCGATCAAAATTAGGGCTTGTTTCTGAAGACGCCGACCTTTGATTGTTCAATCGAAAATGATTTTCAGTTTGTTGCTTTTGTCGATTGCTTGGCTCTTTGAATTGTCTTCGGCTTCTTCAATTTGGTCGAGTTATTTGTCAAAAACGGTATGCAATTGTTCCTTTTTCGATGTTGATTTCTGCTCGACCTTTGATTCGAGTTATTGATTTTCTCTGTTGTTACTTGAACTCGAATCATACTATTGCCGATGATGATTTTGGGTATTATATAGGATTTGATTTCCTAGAATTACGTTCGTATATGTTGATTTAAATTTGTCAAATTCTTCATCTCGGCCACTTGATGATGCTTGAATGATTGAGATCGATTCTGACTTTGTCAATTTCGTATTTTTGATGCTTGGTTGACACGGCTTCGATTTTGACTTGTTCAATATTGACTGTGATGATTTTTGGCTTTGTTATGCTTCCACGGCTTCGACATTTTGTAAATTCGCTTCGGCCACTGTCTGCATTCCTGTAGCTTTGTTCTAGCAATCTTGAGCATTTTTGTATCCATTACAGTTGCACTTCTAGTCTGCATTTCATATGCTTTGGGTTTCACTGCCTTCTGTCCATGTTGGTACTGACTGTTGTTATGTAGTAATTGACTTGTGCTTATTGTACTCGATACTGTTGCATTATTCCATGTACACTTTGAGTTCCTGCAGTTGATTTGGTTGTTCTGTTGCTTCATCATGTATATCATGTGTCACTGCATTGCCACTGTTGCATTTTCACCTGTTTACTGCACTAACTCATGTATGCATTGTATATTACTGCTCTGACCATCTTTTTCTTTGATCTTTTGTTCATACTGTTGCACTTGGTGTTTGTTCTCCGCTTGCTTTGAGTTTGTCTGCATTTTGTGGTTGCCACTGTGTATTCTGGTTTAAATGTTCATGTTGCATATATTAGTGGTCTTGAGCAGTTAATGGTTGCTGTGCACTTTGTGCTTGCATTTTGATGCAGTCTTCATTAGCATGCTACTGATTGGTGTTTGCATACATATCTGCATTTTCATGCAGTCTTCATTAGCATGCTACTGATTGGTGTTTGCATACATTTCATGTAGTCTTCAGTTTGTACTTCTGGAGCTTGTATAATTTGAGTTGTTCTATTCATGTTTTCATCTGTGTTCATCCCTGACCTGTGCATGGCATGACTTTGTGGTCTGGTTTCACTTCACTACGCTATCTTCATTATTGTGGCTCTTTGGTCAGTGCATGTAGTCCATTATGTTTGATCTACAAGTTGTTTTGCATATAATACTCCAAATTGTCACTGTGCATTGTTGCTCTACATCTTGTAGTTTGCTTTGGTGCACTGTTTTGGTTTTTCTGGTTCTTGTGCTACCTGTTCACCATAGTCTGCTTCACCATTGAGCCTCAATGTAGCTGAAGTGGCTTCTGTGCATTTGCTTGATTCACTTAGACCATATATGTGTTTGTTGCAGTTTGCTGACTTCATGTCGCCTTAACTTTGGTTGATGCACTGAGTTGTAGTGTTTCATTTCTTGTGCCCGAGCTTGCATGCTTCATGTACACAGTATCATTCTTTGCATTGTACATTTTACTGTCTTTATTGTGGCATTTTGATCTGGTTCCATATTTGTGAGTTGTTCGGTGCACTGTTCGTTTGCCTCTGGTTTAAACTATGCTTTGATTCATTTTCGTTGTCACCGAGTTTATTTGAATGGTCTGACTTGAACTCGATTCACTTGTGTTGAATCCAGTTTCAAAACTCGGATTTGACCTTGTGCTCGTGTCCTATTTTTGAATTTATTGCACCTGAGTTGAACCTGTCCATATATTTGGGTTTGACCTTGTGCTCACCTGTCCCTGCAGCATTATTAAGTGTATATATCGGTGTGCATGGCCTTGTGGCGCATACAGTGATATACTGTGTATGTCACAAGCTGTTCGTGTATGATGAATTCAAATTTAAATGATGACGAACAACCCAAATAACTGAGGCAAATATTATTTTCAAAAATCATATTTTATTTTATTTTGCAAAAATATTTCTTTTTCAATTTTACTGCGTTAGTGAATATTTTTGCAGATTTCTCAGATGCTGGATTCAAACTGGAATGCAGTTGAAGATAAATACGAGTGTGAGTGATATGTAGTGAGGTGCTGATGTAAAATAGTGATGTAATTGAATTTGTATCAAAGTTGTATAGTGAATAGTGAGAGCTTGAATTTGTATACTATTCAAAATTGTAATAAATATTTGTTTGAATAAAATATTCGTTTGAATTCAAATTCTGTGTTATTTATTTTATTCAGCAAATATTTATTTAATCTGTGAAAAATAAAATAGTATATTATCAAATACATTTAAACGAATGAATATATGTTTATTATCATCAAACAAAAATCATATAAGCACATATTCAACACATTCTAGATTTTCAATGGCCAACGAAGTCTGACGATGGCTTATGAGTCATCATTATCCATCGGTTTCTGACGGCAAAAGTGTAATAATTTTCGATGGCTTTCGGCAACATTCTAAATAAACAACTGGTAACGTGTACATGACGATCGTCGAAAAACCATTGGAAGTAGATGTTGAGAGTCGCCGCCGAGTCTTCGTCGAAGCTGTTGTCAACCGTCGGAAAGTGCAGATGTAGTTCCGATGGCAATTTCGACGGCTTTTAGGAGGCCACTAACGATCACTGATGGTTTTCAACCGTTAGAAATGTCCCTCTTTCTTGTAGTGATTAGAGCAGTTTTCTAAATGATTCAGAGCAAAATAAGATGACTTTCATTTTATACCAAAACAGTATAAGTGCGGTATAAAACGACAAAGACTTGGTCGGTTTATACCAAACCAATATACGGGGGTATAAAACGATGAAGACTTCACAGTTTTATCATGGTGAAGTATTTCCCACTTTATACATAAAAGGGTGACATTTTATAAACAGTCTTCTGTTCAGTTTACTAGTCACATGGACAAATAGAACCAACCTAAACAAATGAACGACACAT
Organism: Allium cepa; assembly: GCA_030765085.1. NCBI lineage: Eukaryota > Viridiplantae > Streptophyta > Magnoliopsida > Asparagales > Amaryllidaceae > Allium > Allium cepa. The sequence goes on from CM060940.1 coordinate 862,480,015, forward strand.
ATTTGGTTGCGTTGTGTCTAATTCCGTCCATCATAGTTGGTTGTGTTGTCGTTAGTTCGTTCCATTTTTTCATTAAACAAGACACTGTTGGTTGTGCTTTAAGTTTAAACATAACTTCATTTGAACAACTTGTCTAAAGGAATTAGTTGTGGGATCCCTATGTTTTTGTTACGCCCCACAGATGTCATCTAATTTTTCATGTTGGTGTCTATAGGCATGATGTCGGCAAACAATAATGATGTTTCCATTTCTCTCTAGTAGTGACTTTTGGAAAGATGTGCAAGGCAAGGGAAGTCATTATAGCGGATCATATTCATCATTGTGGTGAAGCTTTTAGTAGTTACATTCACAATCAATATGAAAAAGGATGTTTTATCCGTGCATTTGTGGACAAGAGATAGGGGATGTTTAGCGATTGCGAATTTTTATGTCCAACTTATTTGATTTACATCGGATGTAAAATATACGTCAGCGATTTCCTTCCGACATTTTGCCTCTTCTAAAGGTAGTGGATTTTCAAGACTGAATTTTTAAATCGGACGTAAAAAATTAAGTCTCGAATACCCCGTAAAAAATTAAGTCTTGAATACCCCCTATATAAACTAACCTACCTAAGTATTTTTAACATATTCTCATTTTTTTTCTTCCTTACATCAATTCCAACAATATCCAGATATGATTTTGTGTATAATTTTTCAGACAATGATTCAGAAAACTCGGATAACTCAACTAATAGCGATGATCTATCTAACTCCGTTGATGTAGATGAGTGTTGTAAGGATCTCGATCGCTTATGTTGTTGGAATGATTATAAATTATACTCAGCTAATGTTTATCCACGTCATACTTCTTCTTACACAGGATGAATGCGGATTGATGATTTCCTTAACGGTCACAAAAACAAAAGTCAAGATTTGTTCCCTATAAAAAGTGCTACTTACACACATCTATATGACGATCTAGTCAATTGGTATGGCTTAATCTTAGCTCAATAAATAAACATTCCTGAAACGATTGGAATGTTTTATTACATGATAAGTCATGTAGCATCACAAAGGTTGGTAGGTGAAAAATTTAATCGATCCATTGGTACTGTTAGTTTATATGTTTCTAAGTTTAGCAGACTACCTTCCTTTTGGCCAAAGCTAATATTAGATTGATAGATTTTAATGAGATTTCTCATGAAAAATTAGATTTGCCAAGATATTATCCATTTTTCCAAAATGATGTCGGAACTATAGACGGAACACGTGTTCCTAGGAGGATTAGTAAAGAAGAATCACCAGTGTATATAGGGTAAAAAAAAATTCTAATACAAAATATTCTTGCTGCTGTTAATTTTGATTTTGACATTTGGTTTTATAATGTCTTGTTGGTAAGATTTGCACATAATAGTAGATTGTTAAATTATGCAATTGAAGAAGTTGTAACATTTCTACATCTACTGTCTGGTAAGTATTACCTTTTAGACTCAGGATACAAGCACAGAAACAGTTATTTACCACCTTATCGTAATGAACACTATCATGTTCAAGAATTTTCCTAAAGCTGGAACATTCCAAAGTCGCGTAACGAAATTTTCAACTTTTATCATTCTAGTATGTGCATGGCTGTAGAAAGAATTTTTGGTATTTGAAAAAATAAATTGAACATTTTACGTAATATGCCGACATAAAGTTCCACCAAACAAGCACAATTTGTCGTTGCAAGCTGTATTACCCATAATTTATTAGAAAATACAACGTTACAGATCCTGATTTTGAAGAAATAGTTAATGAAGAAGTTACACGAATTTATGTTGAAAATTGATGTGAACATCTTCAACACAACCATGGTTGTGCGCAAGTTCATCAAATACACAACAGATTTTTGCAACATGTGATGAAATTAGATATGCTTAGATTCTGCATGACGACGTTGATCTACGTATAGTTTTCATGTTCTATTTCGGCTAAAATTATGTGTAATGTTATGTTTGTATTTTGGTTAAAATCAGTAGTAAGTTTTTAGAATTTGTATATATTAGAATTGGACGTTGTAATTGAATTTGAATTTACATTATTAATTCTGAAATATTTATTTAATTAAACACTAAATTTAACAATTAATAATAAAATAACTATTAATTATTAATTAATAAATAAATAATTATTAAAATTATTATTTAACTATTTTCAAATTCCTCGATACTTTTTACATCCAACACAACAGCTAACCAACCTTTGATCAAAAAAGTTATCAGCGAAAGTTTTAATCTTTAATTCAAATTGTTCAGGAAAGCACCATAAATAAGATTTACTTAAATAGGGAAAAAGAAAACTGTCAACAAGAAAGATAGCAATCGTACAACCTAAAGAATGGATTAACATGCACTATACTTAGCATAAAATAAAACTGAAATCAGTTGACGTTAATTTAGCTCAGCAAATTCTAAACCAAACCATAAAGAACCGAATATCTATTATTTATGGTACACTATATATAAGAAAATTTCATTCTGTTATTGACTGTTGCGCAATGGTGTTTGCTCTTAACCAGATGGCACTACACCAAAAGTCAATCGAACAAGGAACGTAAACTGCTTAAAAAGACAGAGAAATAAACAAAAAGAGAAACCTATGAACTCATGTATATCACATCAAAACTATGTACAATTTATCTACCATGTTACCCATAGTGCATTGAACTTGGTTAATTTCTAGCCCAAGCATATTAACAAGTGACAAAGCATTACTCGTAACTTTACTCAACTAAACCACCTTTTTGCTCAAAACACCATGCATACTACTACTAATCTTACCATTACCTTCCACCAAAGAAGCAATGCACATATTCTGATCAGTAAGAGCACCACTGACCCACGTTATAACGTTCCCTAACCTAACCCCATACGAAGACCTATTCTTCCTTCCCAGTTTCCTTAACTGAACTATCGACTTTCCCAGCCTTGCTGCACTATCGGACATCGTTACCATGCAGTCGTAATAGTACTGTACCCATTATCTGCTGCAGGTCTGCTGCTGCTTCCAGATGAAAGCATGGAGACGTAGGTCGATGCTTCATGGGCCCTACATGCACTTAGAGACATCGCCACCTCAGCAAGCTGACGTGGACTTTTATGCATTTGTGGTGAGAAGGCTGACAGGGTCTGCTCGCATACTTTTGGATTTGAAGTTGCCTTGCATGAGGTTTTAAGAGAAGCGTACGAGAGGTGTACGAGTAAAGAAGCTGTGAATATGTATGTAATGTTGTATGAACTTGCCATTGATCACTTTAGCTTTTAATTTGTTTCTTGTTGGTGTAATGTGATATTGGTGGTGAATGGTTTATATATAGAAGTTATATGTATTATGGAACGTGAAAGGTAGTTTCATTGTATGTCAGCATGCATTTGGTCGGTTGCGAAGTAGTTAGGGTAAAATTGATGTGTTTGGAAATCTAAATAATGAATCAAATGTTTTAGTGGAAGCATATGAGACCACGGACGAAAACCGAGTACCGGACCGAGTTTGAATTAGAAAATAACGAGGATTGATCAGTAATGTACATTTTGATAGAAGGTAATTTATGTGATTATTAATGCTACATTTTGTCATAAAAAATGATACGTTTTTTCATAATTGAATGATATGTTCTACCATAATAAAATGATATATCAGTAACCTGTACTATGTCTTTTTTTGACGCCGAAGTTCTTTCCATTTAGGTTTCTCCTCTTCTTCTCAAAGATGGGACGCCCTAGTAGGTGATGGAAACGGTCCATTAGAAGAGCCGTAGTTTCCCATAGCGTCGTTACGTCCCAAAGCGAATGGGTCATAAGAATTACATTTTTTCGCATTATAAATATTTTATATATGGTATATTAAAGGTCTATATCATATTTAACATAATGGATGTTAATTGGAGCCTTCTGAACTTGTTCTTCATATTTCAAAGCAAGCTTACATGAGCAGGATGATTGCCTGCTAGCCTAAGTGGGATAAGATCCCAGCCCCTGTTTTAGAGAGCATCTTGCAGAACTTCCTCGTAAGTGTAAGTTTATATGTCATTATATATTATCACTTTACAATTTGCTGACTAAATATAAATGTATAACTTATATTGTTTCAACGTGTAGGGATCAATAGAGTTGTAAGAAGTTGACACCCTCCTTTGTAAGGTCTATTGGATGCAAAAAAGGAGGAAAAAATACCAGGACACAACATCGGGCATAAAAAAAGTGGGGAAGAAGTCTAATTGGTAAGCGCCAGTGTGTGGATGCTTAGGTTGCTTGGTGGAATAGCAATGAAACAAAAGTAAGTTTACCTTATATTACTTTAATTTGTTTCGTACATAATACAAAGTTTACAGATGTAAAGTATAATGTTCAATTTAAGTTTGCAAGCAGAGTTAGAGAGGAGCTCTGCAAATAAAAACCAGAACCCAATCACACATCGCGGTGGTTCCAAGTCATTCCAACATTATTGTCAAGAGCTAGTAAATTTATTAATTGAAATTATAAATAGTTATTACATTATTTAATTTTGCATATACAATAGTAATACATAATAATTATTCTAGGAAAGAGAGCATATAGGTCTCGTCTCTTACATGGACTTTTTGCTCGTACTCATGCCATCGAGCATCAAAATGAAGATTACACACTCTTACACATAAACCGATGATAAATCAAACAAAGCCCATGTAAGCATATTTTAAGTTATAAGTTATTAATAATTAGTTTAATTAATTAGTTACAAATAATATACTGTAAATTTCAACTGCACTTTTATTTTGCATTGTAGGAAAAATTTACGTTACAACAAGCACGGCTGATGGAGGGAACCAGACGGGATCAGGGGACCATTGACGAGGATGACACTAAGTTCGAAGTTGTCATGGATCCGACATCACGAAATAGGCGTTATTGCTATGGCAACAAAGAGACAACGAACATTATTTCTACTCGTCTTGCCTACTTATTAATCATATTTATTCTAATGCAAGTCATAACATATTTAGCCTAGATTATAACTTATGTTTGGGTATAGTTAACTTAACAAAAAATAAGTTTTATAACAATAAATAAGCTAACAATTAAATAATTTTTATAATAATAAATAAGTTAACAAAACTAATTTACAAAAAGTAACTAACTTTTACAAAAAGTAACTATGTTAAGCAAGTTTGATTAAAATTAAATAAATTTTTGAACCTTAACTATGTTTTAAAAAATTAACTAAATTTATAAAAAATAACCTAATTTATAAAAAATCAACTAATTTTTATAAAACATAAGTAGTTTTATAAAAATTAAATAAGTTTATAACAATAAATATGTTAATAAAAAACAATTAAGTTTTTAAAGAAATAACTTAGTTTGTAAAAACAACTAAGTTAGTAAAATTTGGTTTTTATAAAAGTAACTTAGTTTATAAAAATAACTTAGATTATAACAATATATCACACTGTTATAGCAGTTCCTAGGCCCATATTTTTTTACTAGCCATTAGACATAAATCTATTATTAGATCATATGTTGCAGGCTATGAGCTTACAGAAGGCATACAAAAAAGCTCAGGACAAAGAAGAGATTAAAAGAGCTGAAAACCATGATTACAGAGCTGTAGGAGTGATACTGCCTTCGTTTAACACCCTAGATTTTTGGTAACATTATTTATGATATTCAATTAGCTAAATAAAATAAAATAATGTGTTGATTAGGGAATTGAGATTTGATTTTAATTAAGGTGTAGCCGTGCCATTTAAACCATGAATTAAAAGAAGAAGTTTAACATGAAATACAAAATGGGTATAATAGAAAAGGGGTCATTCCTGTAACCTCCAAACTTTGGCTGTGTATTAAAATACACATTCATTTCATTCTGAAAATTTTAAAATAAAAGCCAAGGCCACCATTAACAAGGAAAAAGGGAAGAAGAGTAGAAAAACTAATGAAGAAGCTAATTTAAATCAAATCCACCCATATCTCAATCTCTGTAATCTCTAAAGCTAAGGTGAATAATGTTTACAACTCATTTTTAATTGTGCTTTCGGTTTTAAGATGAATTCTGAATATTTCGCAATGATTTGCCATATTTTTGAATGATGGAATGAATATATGTACTTGTTGATGAATTGTGTAGAATATTTGATATGTTTTAAGGTGAAAACCCTAGTAAATAATATCCAAATGTCTTGCAAATTTTAATCAACATCATATATATTATTTTGGTGATGGGTTTCAATTTTCAGATTTTTTTTTGGATTTTCGTGGATTTAATATGAACAGTGTAGTAAAGAAAATGGTATTTTGGGTTGTAAATTATTTACGGGTAAATAATTAAGGAGGAATTAATTTAAAGGACAAAGATTTGTATATTTTTTGCCTCAAGGACGCGACCTCAATATTTTTACCATAAGGACAAACATTCTTTTAAAAATTATTCATAAGGACAAATATTTTTCAAAATTATTCATAAGGACAACAAAACTGCTACCGAGCTAAAAAATGATACCTTAAAACTGCTACCGATAACTACAAACTGATACCTAAAAACTGCTATCAATAACTAAAAACCGATACCTACAGAAAGTTGTCCTTCAGGATAAAATATTGAAGGTCAGTCCTTGAGGCTAAAAAGCTGTGAAATTTTGCCCTTGACAATAATTTCCTGAATAATTAATTGTTTGGGTCTGAAATTTTTATATGTTAGAGAACATATACAATGTGATTGTTGGAATTTTTCTAGATTTTTCCTAAGTATTTTAATGGTTATGTAAAATTATTTAAGGTATGAGACTTAAATGTTTTATATAATTAAAGGAGGAGAAGAGGCATTTGAAAAATGTTTAAATTGTTAAATCTGGAAAGTTGGTAGCACTTTTGAAAAGAGAAACCTGCAACCAATCAAATTTAGACAAACAAGGCAGGTTAAGTATGAAAGAATAGTTTAAAAGTAAAAATAAATAAGTTTTTCATTGTTTCGCCTCTTTCAGCACTAGTTTCCGCCTCTATACTATTGCCTCCGACATAGTCCAATGCATATGGTATCAAGCATCTGGTATGTAATGAATTTGATATGAGCAAAGGTTATAGGGTCAAAACGATGGGGTTTTGAAGGGGTTGAATCATTGTTTTGGTTTTAAAGAAAAATGTGCCTACTTGCTTTTGACTAAGATGCTTTCAACTTAATTGGCTTTCGACTAGGTCAAATGGTTTAAAAGAATGGTTTTGACTGCATGCATATTTTTTTTAAATGCCGACTTTCAACTGTGTCGAAACGTTTAGCTACCGCTTCCTACCTTTTGATCTTAATGGTTTTGAAGGGGCTCTTTTTGTTTTTTAAAATATGGCCATCTCTCTAATGCTTTCGAATGGGTGGTTTCGACAGCATCACTTCATTACTTAGGAAATGGTTTCCATACATATGCTTTCGACTTAAATATTTTTAAGACCCTTTTCTATGTTTGAAGTAAAATTCAATGGTTTCGAAAGAGACAGTTTTAAATGGTTTTGAAGTAGAGGCTTTGGACTTTAATGGATTTTTGATCCTTTTGTTCCACTTGAAAGCAGAATCCAAATGGTTTCGATCGAGACAATTTTAAAAGGTTCAGAAGAAATGAAATTTTGAATGGTTTCGAAAGGTTTCCATATATTTTTAATTAAACCCAATATGCTTTCGAAACGATTGAGCTTTGACTGTTTTGTAGGGTTTTAATGAATGGTTTCGAAAGGGGTGGTTCCACAGGCTTCCGAAAGGATTGAAAGGAAAGGTTTTTCCTATGTCAATATTTAAATGTTTTGAAGAGAGATGTCTAAAGTTTTAAAACTTTCGAAGGAAAGACATTTAATGATTCTAAAAGGGTCACGTTCAATGGTTTTGAATGGATTACCTTCAAGGGTTTCGAATGTTTAAAGATTTTAAACAAAGGTTTCGAATGCACTAAATAGGCGATATAGCCTAAGTATTTTCAAGTTAAAAAGAATTTCAACTTTTTTGGGAAGAATAGTTAATCCTCATTAAAATTCATCAACATTATTTTGAACGAAGTATATATATCATGGCAAAATGGCTTAGAATAAAGCTAAAGATATATTTTCCTTGATTATATATGATCTGCAGGACTAAATCATTTTGAAAAGGTTTTCAAAGAAAATTTAAAGGATAGTTAACCCTAAGAAATTGATTCCGACAGTTGGTCCATTTGGATTCGGACACTTATTCTAGTTTGCAGGCAGTTAGCATAGATTTCGGACAGTTAGTCCACTTTGCGGGCAATCAACCAAGTTGTATGACAGATAGTCTATTTGTAGCATAACGGACCTTGCTATTTTGTTGTGGACAAATAGTTCATATATTACCTGTTTTACGGACTAATAGTCCATATTTTAGCATAAATGATAGAGCTATTTTGTTATAATTAGTTTGATTAACTAGTTTGGTTGCACGAAAGGATTTGCAAATATATATATGTTTTGAAAAAGATATTAGTAAGGAAAACCCATTCCACTAAGCGGCGTGGTCTTACTTAATATCAATAAACCGAGATGTAGCAGAATTATTCACCTCAGGCTTTATGTCCGACTCAAAGTTTTTGTTTCTCCTTAAACTCTCGGGGTTTTAAAATTGATTTAAGTAGGCTTTAAGGTTTTCAAGTTTTGATATTTTGACAAATAAAGCCTTTGTAGATGAATAGGTGGCTGACGGATAGCTAATTAGGAATATATTTTTCCGCTGTGTATATTAAGGCAGATATGACTATATTTCTGTGATCAACCAAGAGAGCATCGTCAAATGTCGCTTTTGGCGTAGATTTGTAATGATTATAATTGATCTTTACTTGAAAAATGGACATGGGATTATGTTTTGAATATGTATTTGTTTGAAATGGAATTACAAAAACGTTATTATTGAAAATTTGTGATTTTGTTCATATTCAAGTGCTTCTGATATTATAAATACTATTAGCATTGCAGTATTTTGTCACTAGAATTTAATACTGTAGATGACTGCAGCATTTATAGTGCTTAACTTTTGACCTCCAGATACATGATGTTACACTTCACGCTGAGGAGATGGCGCAGTTGGACCAGCGCTTGGTTGAGTATATGTAGTAGCATAGGGCGTTTCCTTCGTCAGGTTGCTCCAAAGGTGATGATGAGTCTTGATAGGTATTATTTTTGCATTTGTGTTGGGACATTTACACTTGGAGATGGTGAGGTTGAGGAATTTTGGTTAGTTTGATCCATTTTGAAGAGATGTTGGATGATTTGTTAGTTTGTGTTAACATGACTGATATAGTGTGAGATGTTAGAGGTTGATTTTGTGTATGTTGTTGGATTGTTTTATTATATGGTGTATTGTTTGAGTTTGGTTTGTTGTAAATATGGATGTTTTATATGTGATTCGGGTCTATATTAATATGATTTACATGCGTGAAATTGAGCTGTGATATATATTGATATGTATGTGTTGTATGTGAGACGAAAGGTAGTAGAAACAAAAAAGACATTCCAGATTTGCGAAGGCCACCATAGTCCGACGATAGCTTATGGGTAATCATTATCCAATGGTTACTGATGGAAAAAGTGTAATGATTTTCGACGGCTTTCGAAAACATTCAAAATGAACAACCGTTGGTAACGTGTACATGACGGCCGTCGAAAAACCGTTGGCAATAGCCGTTAAGAGCCGTCGCCGAGTCTTCGTCAAAGCCGTTGTCAACCGTCTAAAAGAGCGGATGTAGTTCCGATGGCAATTTCGATGGCTTTGGGGGGTCACTGACGACCGTCGAAGGTTTTCAACCGTCGGAAATGTCCTTCTTTCTTGTAGTGATTGGGGCAGTATTTCAAAAAGTTCAGAGAAAAATAAGATCACTATTATTTCGTCATTTTATACCAAAACAGTATAAGTGGGGTATAAAACGACAAAGACTTGGTCAGTTTAAACCAAACCAATATACGTGGGGTATAAAATGACAAAGACGTCACCGTTTTATCACGGTGAATTATTTCCCGTTTTATACATAAACGGGTGAAGCTTTCGTCGTTTTATAAACGGTATTCTGTTCAGTTTACTAGTCATGTGGACAAATTGTACCAACCATAAACAAATGAACAACACATATTTGTTTGCATTGTGCCTAATTCCATCAATCATAGTTGGTTGTGTTGTCTTTAGTTCGGTCCATTTTTTCATTAAACAAGACACTGTTGGTTGTGCTTTAAGTTTAATTTAACTTCATTTAAACAACTCGTCTATAGGAATTAGTTATGGGATCCCTATGTTTTGTTACACCACACTGATGTCATCTAATTTTTCATGATGGTGCCTGTAGGCACGATGTCGGCAAACCATAATGATATTTCCATTTCTCTCTAGTAATGACTTTTGGAAAGATATGCAAGGCAAGGGAAGTCATTATAGCCGATCATATTCATCATCGTGGTGAAGCTTTTAGTATTTACATTCACAACCAATATGAAAAATGTAACGACCCGTAAAATTTCGATAATTAAAAATGTAAATTTAATAAGATTTCATGGTTTAATGTTGAAAGAATAAAAAAATTGTAATTTATGTATGGTAATAATAACTAGAATGAAATGCAACAAATTTTACCTAAGTTAATTATTTATGAATTGAATGAAATTCCAAATTAATTGAAATAATATGTAGTCAAAGGTAATTGAATGAATTTGTATTGTATAGGTAATTGTGACACTTGTTTGTTAATAATAAACTTATAAGTAATTAAAGGTTAACGGTGATAATTATTTAAGTTACTTATTCATTTAGTTAGTCGAATTGAATTTATGAACCAATTGCAATTGAAATGAAAGTTTATATATTAGTTGAGTGCATTATCTCTAACTGTAGTTAAATAATAATGTGGAATTCATTTGATGTAATATAGTAAATCAAATGATAATGAAATTTTATATAAGAATCCAATATTGAAATCCGTCAAATATTGAACAATTAAATTGTTTAAATTTAATATTTGGAATTTATTGAATAATTGAATAACGGGAGTTGAATAACTGTTTTAACGAAAATGGTTGTTCTATAATTTGAATTTGTTAAATTTTATAAGTTCGTTTCAAATATTTCAAAAGATAGTGATTTAAGAATAATCAAATTTAACTAAATTTAATATTACGAATGTTTGAATAATTAAATTCCGAATTTGATATGATTAATTTGATATTGAAATTTAATATATGAAAATAGAGTGAATAATTGAAATTTGATTTAATACGATTCAAATTGGTTTCCAAAGTGTATGTAAGTTATATTGGGATTATAATAGAGTTAATAAGATTTTAAAAACTGAAATTTATTGGATAATTGAATAACGGGTTTAATATGATTAAAAAAAATGATTTGTAAAATTTTATTTTATCATATTAAAGTTAGAATGACGTTGTAGAACTTTTAAAGTCGAATTAAAAGTAAATTTGTGAAAATTGAATATTTTAATATTTAATTGATGAGTTAAAATAGTCATTTTTCAAACAGTCTCGGATTTCGACGAAACCAGTTTCATTGGATCCGTAATGTTATATTATTGTAAGGTTTCAAATTTCGTGTTAATCGGATTTACCGTTGTCCGAGGCAAGCCAAAACGCCTAGAAATTTAGTTAACCGATTTAATTTAAAATTGATCGTTTATTTCCGTAACTCGCACAGATGATCGAATTAGCTCCCGAAACCTATTCCATTGTATCCAGAACGCGGGATAAACCCTAGAAACGTCGGTTACCGCGCGTAAATCGGAGTTCGGAAAACCCTGGGTAAATAGTGTTTCGAGAAATTTCTATAAATAGACCCCTTTATTCACAAAAAAAAAGCTAGGGTTTCATCTCAAATTGCCGGCCGCCATTTTCAAAACCAAAGGCCAGAAATCGTTCGTCTTTCTTCCTTAATTGCTACAAATCCGTAAACATTTTCACGAAGTGTTCAACACGAAAGTCGAAGAGCGTATCGAGGACTTCGAATCTATACGGCTATGATCGGGAATCGTTGAGAGAATTCGCGGCAATTCCCATTCGAACGCACGCCCTTTGCTCGCGTTTTTCGAGAAGGGGAAGCCACCACGTGCGTGCGGTCTTGGGGCGAAGGTCGAGATGGAGATGGGCTTTCGATTGGCAGTGGTATGATGGGGTCTGGAGGTTGGTAGGTGGTCGCATCTTGGTCGAAGTCGAGCGTGTTTGGGTTTACTTGGTCGCCTGCGTTAAAAATCTGGAGGGAGAGGAAGAAACAAAAGTCGCGGCCGTGATTTGCAAAGCTTGGGTGGACGGTCCAGATTGCTAGGTTTAAAATTAATAAAAGAAATTGTATATTAATTTGTATCTAAATTTGTATAAATTTTAAACTGCTATAACTTTTTGCTACGAGATCGAAAATGCACGAAACGAATTGCGTTGCAATCGTTTTGTCGAGCACTACGCTATGGAGCTGGATTGGAATCGTTTGGAGCTAGTGGAAATTTCGGGTAAAATTAAACGCTAGTTTAATTTTATTCGAAATAAAACGCTGGAACTACATTGAAATCAAGGTGAGTGTTTTATAACGCTCACAACGTACTAAATATCTTTATGCTAGTTAAATTTGACATTATGAAGTGTTATGATTTTATTTGTCGTTGTTTGATAAAATTTAATTGTCATATAGATTGTCGTTTGAATTTACCGTTGAAAATTAAATTGACAGTTAAATTGAAATTAAAATTGAATTGCGATTAAATTACCTGACATTGATAACTATGAAATTGCCATGAATTGTATTGTCTATTGGTTGATGTATTTTGACGGATGTTATTGGTTGATATTTAAATATTTGGATGTTTATTTGCTTATATATATACTGTTATGCATACATGTGACACTGCGATTGATTTAAGTGATATATATTCACCCCTGACATTCAATTGAAATAAATAATTACTTGGCCATAGGATAGAAAATTATATACGGACACCGAATTGGCTAAATTAATAATTTTAAAATCGTCGATTTGAAATTTATTTAAATGTTTTGATTTAAAAGTTATAAACAGAAATCAATTTATAAAAATCGAATTTATCGAAAAATTGAGTTTGGAATGTTGAAATAAAATTTGGTTAAAAGAAATTGTTAAATAATTAAAGTGTAGACTTTGGAATTTAAAAATCGGGATATGATTGAATTTCGTAAATTGATTTGTTTAAAGATTTAACCTTAATTCGAGCTTTGAATATTACTAAGTAAAAGCGATATAAAAAGATATTTTGAAATTGAGCTTGAAATTGAATCATATTTGTAATTGGGTTTTAAATTTGAATATTGAAAGATAATTTTGTTAAGTATTATAAATTGATATTTTGAAAAAAATCAAGCTCCGAATCGATATAAATTGAAATTGAATTAATTGAAGGTGAATGTAGAATTGAATTGATTTGAAGTCAAAGTTGACATTGTTTTGAATTGAAATCGAAATTGAATCGGTAGGAGGGAAATTGAAATTGTTTGAAGTGGGAAGTTATAATTGAAATGGTTTGGTTTTGAAGCTGTTTTATTTTGTTTTCCAAATTACTCAGTTATATAAACCATTTTGAATACTTAAACTATTTTAATCTATTTTAATCTACTTAACCCAATTTAAATTTTTTTAAACTAATTTATCTATTTCAAATCCATTTTAAAGATTTTAAGTATTTTTAAGTATTTTAGTTATTTTAACTATTTTTAAACTACTTAAAACTATTTTCTAAAATTTCAAATAGGTAAATAAGGTGAAATGTTTATGTTTAAATCTTGAATGTAAATACGAATTGGTTTAAATGAAGTTGCAACCTAAATTGAAATTCGAAAGGATTATGAAATCGAAATGAGATATTGAGGCGAAAAATGATTTTTGAAACGGAATCTTACATTTTGAATAGATACGATGATATTTGAACTAGATTTGATTTTTGAAGCGAATATGATATTTTGATATCAATTATGAATCGATTTGAAATGTAAAAGAGCCATCGGTGTAATAATACGTGGTTATTAAAGAGACCGGGATCGGATATGGACATACTCTCTGTCGATACCGAAAACCACTTTAATAACTTGTATAAGCGGAGTGTTGATCCAGAATGAAGTGGATGGTTTGGTGAACGCGTTGACTGAAGAAAGAGAACGATATTGGATGACCCCTGACATGACTAAAACAGGAGCCGCGTCGGGCCATTGAGGTTCGCCATCTCTAGCGGACACACTTCTTCGATACCATATCTATTACATTTGTGATTCGATTTGGGTGCACCCCTTGATTTGAGAGTGTTGTTTCGCGGTGTTGGGGTAGCTGCTGGCTATGCTCAACATCAGTCCGGATCATGCAACTACTAGTATCCTAGTTGGTATCGCCTCATGTACCTTGTCATACTGATTATCCTATTCGCGACTACTACGTTATGTTTTGTGTTATACCTATGGGGTACCCTCTGATAACCACCAGTTTACGGTGGGGCTTACGGTGCTGTATAGACTATGGCATTATAAAAATGTGTTAAGGGGGATTATGGTAACGCCTTAACAATATTTTGATACTTTATATTGCTGATAGGCATTATCTACTTTGCGTACATAGTAGATAGTTTAACGGATCCTTAAGAGATGGAAATTCCTGTAACATCTCTTGAGTTATTGCACGCACGTTGACACTGGATATGAGATGTCATACCCCGTAAACATCTCTGACGCCGTTACACTCATATTTACGATTGATTTAACTTTCATAAGGATATTTTAGTCCTGACTCGAGTGTTTTGTCTTTTCATTACGCTCGGGTCAGTCCTGAGTTTTCAGATTTTTGAAGATCTATTCTGGAGGATAAAGACGAAGATTTGGTATACTATTACTATTATTACCCTTGTATCATGCTATCTGCTGCATTATTTAATTGTTCTGTTGTATATGTATAACTCTGATAAATGTTGTATAAATAATTGTCAAAGTATAGCGAACAGCGTCATGAACTGTTTATTTGACTATTATATTTTATCGTTCCGCTGCGAGATTCTGTGTTGTTTCTTTTCCTTTATTTCTCTTTCTTTTCTTTTCTTATTTACCCCAATAACCATCTGGCCTTTTGAATGGTTTGGAATCGGCATGTGTATTTGATCGTCGGTTTAAACTGTCCAAAAAGGCGGGTTGTTACAGTTGGTATCAGAGCTTTGGTTTAGCGATAACCTTAGCTTTGTGGGGTCTGACTCTTTATAAATAGGGTAGTAATACCCTATGATGAGTCGCTGAGTGTATATATATGAGAGAGCGTATTTGTTAGTGATATAAAATGTTTTATATTATGTCGATTGATTTGTGAGTGGCTTATGGATTCTGGTCAATACGAGTAATTAACGTCATTGATAGGGATCTCTAAACACTTAAACAAAACAATTCGACATAGTATTGTTTTTAAATTGGGTAAATGAAATAATTTTGCTCTAATTATATTTTGTATATAAAGAAAAATTTTCAGAAATTATTGTGACTTATCTAGCTTACCTGGTAGTTAGGAATGATAATATTGGTTGTTACCATTAATTAGGTATTGTAATTTAATAAATAAGGTTTATTACAAAATAAACAATAATAAAACACTTGTGGAATATTTCAAGAAAGTAAAATCCTATAAGAATATTTTATAAAGGT
This sequence comes from Allium cepa, assembly GCA_030765085.1. Lineage (NCBI taxonomy): Eukaryota > Viridiplantae > Streptophyta > Magnoliopsida > Asparagales > Amaryllidaceae > Allium > Allium cepa. Next base: position 862,495,682 of record CM060940.1, read on the forward strand.
GACTTATAATGTTAAAAATAGATTTAAATTGGAAAATATTGAATTTAAGACCCGGAGATTTTGGAAAATGGTTCTCAAAGTTTCGAAGAAATATATAGTAATATTAGTTGGAAATTGTTTATGGAAATATTTTGAAAGGATTTTATGAAGGAATGAATTCAGTACTCCTCTCTTCTGTCGCTGGAAAATAATTTCGGTGATGACTGCGCAGCATCATCGACGTTCATTTTCGAGTCTCAAAGTGGGGGAGACTTCTAAAAAGCTTTTCTTTTCTTCGAAATTATTTTGGGTAAATGGGTTTTGGTTTAAACTCTAAAGGTATGATTTTTTATATAAAAAAAAGGGATATAAGTGTATATGTTTATTTCAAACGATTTGGAAAGAACCGGGCATTTAAATTTCTAAGTTATATTAATTAGTAATTTTCAAATTATTTGAATGAAATGTGAATAACCAGAATTCTAAAATAAGAGGATTAAGATATCTAAGCTTACGTTTTGGGTAAACTTTAGAGTTGTAGTGTACCTTTAAAGTTGAAAGGTAAAGAGGATTTTAACAAATTAAATTTGTGAACATTCTAATTAAGTAAAATGAAATTCTATAAATTTGTATAATACCAAAATTACATTCTGATAACATATAACAAGACTTACCAAATGTTAAAAGTTAAAATGATGTTTTGGATATGTAATGAGATATTGTATAGATAAACAGAACCTGAAAGTAATTGAAATATACAAGTAAGAAAAACTCATAGGGAATTAAATGTATATAAATGAAAATTTTGGTTGTGATAAAAATGTTATATACTTAAATATAACATGAAATGATGAATGGATAAATGGAACAAGTAAGTGAACTTAAGAAAGAAGATAAATGAATCGTATTATATCATTGTAAATTGGTTATAGAAAATAAATATAAATTGCAAAGGGATTGTAACCTTTAAGATAACTGTAAACTAAGAAAAGTCATTTATGAGAGGTTAGACTTTTATAGGATGATTAATAAACTAAAGTGCTGGTTAATAAATTGTTCCATAAATAAATTTGTTATTAACTAAAAATTATGATATTGAAGTAAATGTTAACAAAAGAATTTGGTATAGCTAAGAATCAATTGGAAAAGAAATTGAGTTTAATTAAATTATATAGAATGTATAAAATGAACTTGAGTAAGCAAATTCTTTGATATGATGTTTAAGAAAAGATAATGTTAAAGAATATGCTATGTAAAGAAATGAATATACTAACTGAATAATGGATTGTGAGTAATTAAGTGAAAAAAATAGAAGTCAATAAAATAATTTAGTATAGATAAATTGAATAGAAATCCATTGGAAGGTAATACGTGAGATTGTACGTATATTATTTTATTCGCATAACGATTTGATCCAAATTCGAGCACAAAATTTCGAGATGATTTATATTGATCCAAGTTAGGATTTTTCACTCGATTTTCGACGGCGAACCCTAGATATGGATTTTTAATTTGATTCTGGAATTCTCTATCATAGTATATGGCTATGCAAGGAGAGTAACAGTTTCCAATCAAGAAACCAAATCTGAGTCCGCACTAGAGAGTCGAGTGAATGATACTAGTTGGAAGTGAAATTGTGTGATCGAATAAGCGATTAGATTGATATTGCTCACGAATGATATATGTACGGATTACGGACTTAATTAAAGTTAATATTGGAAATTTAAGATTCTAAATATAAAATGATTCTTTTAAAATTATATAACATGATATATATATATATATATATATATATAAGAGATAAACCAAATTGAATGTAAAATTAATAATTTGGTTATGTTGGGTATGATTTGGTCGTTATATGATTGTTAGTTGATTGTATATAATTCATTAAGTGTTAATGAAATTGAAAGCTATAAATCATTGAAATCAAATTGGAAGTTAAATGAATTTAAATATAATTTAATTTGATTCAAACTGGAAGTGAACTAATGTAAATATAAATTAGTGAATGTTAACTAATTGAATTGAGAATGAATGTTAGTAAAATCCAACGTTAATGAATCAACTGTGATTAAAATTGAAAACCAAGTCAATAAATATTAATGAGAAGTGAATTTATATTGATTGGTTATGGATTTGTTGGATGATAGTTGTATGATAATTGATTTGGTGGATGCATTTGCTGTTTTGTTGCATTTGCTATGTGGCACATGTAGTTATTATGTTGCTATATTGTGTATATTGATATTATTTTCATATATGCATGTTTCTCATGGTTTGTTGAGTGTTTAGTAGGTGCGGATTGCGCTTGCTTCGCATTTGGAGCTCGCTTTCGTGCTATATTAGTCGTATATGCTCGCTAATAATATATAAGGTACATATCTCGGATTACATACCGTACTTTTACACTTTTTCTCTGCGGGATGCCTCATCACTTGATGAGATGTATATTTGTGATATATGTACTGTCATTTTTTTTTCCTATCGAGCCGCGCAAAGGAGACTCTGCCGAAATTTTCCGTAAATCCGGGTGTTAGAAAAAATTTTACGTTTTAATTTTTTTTTTATAACTTGTTTTGATAACTAACTTTAAATTTAGAAAGCTGTTCGGAGTAAGGTAGTGGAAGCGTAGTTATGACTTTATAAATGGAATTTCATTGTTTTATAAGTGGATAATTTTGAATAAAATATATCAAATGTTGAATTCTTTACTTAGTTGCTTTTTCCTTCTTTTTCCTTTTCGAGGACGAAAAGTATTGAGTGGGGGAGAGTGTAACGACCCGTAAAATTTCGACAATTAAAAATGTAAATTTAATATGATTTCATGGTTTAATGTTGGAAGAATAAAAAAAATTGTAATTTATGTATGGTAATAATAACTAGAATGAAATGCAACAAATTTTACCTAAGTTAATTATTTATGAATTGAATGAAATCCTGAATTAATTGAAATAATATGTAGTCAAAGGTAATTGAATGAATTTGTATTGTATAGGTAATTGTGACACTTGTTTGTAAATAATAAACTTATAAGTAATTAAAGGTTAACGGTGATAATTATTTAAGTTACCTATTCATTTAGTTAGTCGAATTGAATTTGTGAACCAATTGCAATTGAAATGAAAGTTTATATATTAGTTGAGTGCATTATCTCTAACTGTAGTTAAATAATAATGTGGAATTCATTTGATGTAATATAGTAAATCAACTGATAATGAAATTTTATATAAGAATCCAATATTGAAATCCGTCAAATATTGAACAATTAAATTGTTTAAATTTAATATTTGGAATTTATTGAATAATTGAATAACGGGAGTTGAATAACTGTTTTAACGAAAATGGTTGTTCTATAATTTGAATTTGTTAAATTTTATAAGTTCGTTTCGAATATTTCAAAAGATAGTGATTTAAGAATAATCAAATTTAACTAAATTTAATATTACGAATGTTTGAATAATTAAATTCTGAATTTGATATGATTAATTTGATATTGAAATTTAATATATGAAAATAGAGTGAATAATTGAAATTTGATTTAATACGATTCAAATTGGTTTCCAAAATGTATGTAAGTTATATTGGGATTATAATAGAGCTAATAAGATTTTAAAAATTGGAATTTATTGAATAATTGAATAACGGGTTTAATAGGATTAAAAAAATGATTTGTAAAATTTTATTTTATCATGTTAAAGTTAGAATGACGTTGTAGAACTTTTAAAGTCGAATTAAAAGTAAATTTGTGAAAATTGAATATTCTAATATTTAATTGACGAGTTGAAACAGTCGTTAACAGTCTCGGATTTCGATGAAACCAGTTTCATCGGATCCGTAATGTTATATTATTGTAAGGTTTCAAATTTCGTGTCAATCGGATTTACCGTTTTCCGGGGCAAGCCAAAACGCCTAGAAATTTAGTTAACCGATTTAATTTAAAATCGATCGTTTATTGCCGTAACTCGTACAGATGATCGAATTAGCTCCCGAAACCTATTCCATTGTGTCCAAAACGCGGGATAAACCTTAGACACGTCGATTACCGCGCGTAAATCGGAGTTCGGAAAACCCTGGGTAAATAGTGTTTCGAGAAATTTCTATAAATAGGCCCCTTTATTCACAAAAAAAAAAGCTAGGGTTTCATCTCAAATTGCCGGCCGCCATTTTCAAAACCAAAGGCCAGAAATCGTTCGTCTTTCTTCCTTAATTGCTTCAAATCCGTAAATACTTTCACGAAGTGTTCGACACGAAAGTCGAAGAGCGTATCGAGGCCTTCGAATCTATACGGTTATGATCGGGAATCGTTGAGAGAATTCGCGGCAATTCCCATTCTAATGCACGCCCTTTGCTCGCGTTTTTCGAGAAGGGGAAGCCACCGCGTGCGTGCGGTCTTGGGGCGAAGGTCGAGATGGAGATGGGCTTTTGATTGGCAGTGGTATGATGGGGTCTGGAGGTTGGTAGGTGGTCGCGTCTTGGTCGAAGTCGAGCGTGTTTGGATTTACTTGGTCGCGTGCGTTAAAAATCTGGAGGGAGAGGAAGAAACAAAAGTCGCGGCCGTGATTTGCAAAGCATGGATGGACGATCCAGATTGCTAGGTTTAAAATTAATAAAAGAAATTGTATATTAATTCGTATCTAAATTTGTATAAATTTTAAACTGCTATAACTTTTTGCTACGAGGTCGAAAATGCACGAAACGAATTGCGTTGCAATCGTTTTGTCGAGCACTACGCTATGGAGCTGGATTGGAATCGTTTGGAGCTAGTGGAAATTTCGGGTAAAATTAAAAACTAGTTTAATTTTATTCGAAATAAAACGCTGGAACTACATTGAAATCAAGGTGAGTGTTTTATAACGCTCACAACATACTAAATATCTTTATGCTAGTTAAATTTGACATTATGAAGTGTTATGATTTTTATTTGTCGTTGTTTGATAAAATTTAATTGTCATATAGATTGTCGTTTGAATTTACAAAAATTAAATTGACGGTTAAATTGAAATTAAAATTGAATTGCGATTAAATTACCTGACATTGATCAGTATGAAATTGCCATGAATTGTATTGTCTATTGGATGATGTATTTCGACGGATGTTATTGGTTGATATTTAAATATTTGGATGTTTATTTGCTTATATATATACTGTTATGCATACATATGACACTGCGATTGATTTAAGTGATATATATTCACCCTTGACATTCAATTGAAATAAATAATTACTTGGCCATAGGATAGAAAATTATATACGGACACCGAATTGGCTAAATTAATAATTTTAAAATCGTCGATTTGAAATTTATTTAAATGTTTTGATGTAAAAGTTATAAATAGAAATCAATTTATAAAAATCGAATTTATCGAAAAATTGAGTTTGGAATGTTGAAATAAAATTTGGTTAAAAGAAATTGTTAAATAATTAAAGTGGAGACTTTGGAATTTAAAAATCGGGATATGATTGAATTTCGTAAATTGATTTGTTTAAAGATTTAACCTTAATTCGAGCTTTGAATATTACTAAGTAAAAGCGATATAAAAAGATATTTTGAAATTGACCTTGAAATTGAATCATATTTGTAATTGGGCTTTAAATTTGAATATTGAAAGATAATTTTGTTAAGTATTATAAATTGATATTTTGAAAAAAATCAAGCTCCAAATCGATATAAATTAAAATTGAATTAATTGAAGGTGAATGTAGAATTGAATTGATTTGAAGTCAAAGTTGACATTGTTTTGAATTGAAATCGAAATTGAATCGGTAGGAGGGAAATTGAAATTGTTTGAAGTGGGAAGTTATAATTGAAATGGTTTGGTTTTGAAGCTGTTTTATTTTGTTTTCCAAATTACTCAGTTATATAAACCATTTTGAATACTTAAACTATTTTAATCTATTTTAATCTACTTAACCCAATTTAATTTTTTTAAACTAATTTATCTATTTCAAATCCATTTTAAAGATTTTAAGTATTTTTAACTATTTTAATTATTTAAAATACTTAAAACTATTTTCTAAAATTTCAAATAGGTAAATAAGGTGAAATGTTTATGTTTAAATCTTGAATGTAAATACGAATTGGTTTAAATGAAGTTGCAACCTAAATTGAAATTCGAAAGGATTTTGAAATCGAAATGAGATATTGAGGCGAAAAATGATTTTTGAAACGGAATCTTACATTTTGAATAGATACGATGATATTTGAACTGGATTTGATTTTTGAAGCGAATATGATATTTTGATATCAATTATGAATCGATTTGCAATGTAAAAGAGCCATCGGTGTAATAATACATAGTTATTAAAGAGACCAGGATCAGATATGGACATACTCTCTGTCAATACCAAAAACCACTTTAATAACATGTATACGCGGAGTGTTGATCCAGAATGAAGTGGATGGTTTGGTGAACGCGTTGACTGAAGAAAGAGAACGATATTGGATGACCCCTGACATGACTAAAACAGGAGCCGCGCCGGGCCATTGAGGTTCGCCATCTCTAGCGGACACACTTCTTCGATACCATATCTATTACGTTTGTGATTCGATTTGGGTGCGCCCCTTGATTTGGGAGTGTTGTTTCGCGGTGTTGGGGTAGCTGCTGGCTATGCTCAACATCAGTCCGGATCACGCAACTACTAGTATCCTAGTTGGTATCGCCTCATGTACCTTGTCATACTGATTATCCTATTCGCGACCACTACGTTATGTTTTGTGTTATACCTATGGGGTACCCTCTGATAACCACCAGTTTACGGTGGGGATAACGGTGCTGTATAGACTATGACATTATAAAAATGTGTTAAGGGGGATTATGGTAACGCCTTAACGCTATTTTGATACTTTATATTACTGATAGGCATTATCTACTTAGCGTACATTACTACATAGTAGATAGTTTAACGGATCCTTAAGAGATGGAAATTCCCGTAACATCTTTTGAGTTATTGCACGCACGTTCACACTGGATATGAGATGTCAAACCCCGTAAACATCTCTGACGCCGTTACACTCATATTTATTTACGATTGATTTAACTTTCATAAGGATATTTTAGTCCTGACTCGAGTGTTTTGACTTTTCATTACGCTCGGGTCAATCCTGAGTTTTTCAGATTTTTGAAGATCGATTCTGGAGGATGAAGACGAAGATTTGGTATACTATTACTATTATTACCCTTGCATCATGCTATCTGCTGCATTATTTAATTGTTCTGTTGTATATGTATAACTCTGATAAATGTTGTATAAATAATTGTCAAAGTATAGTAAACAGCTTCATGAAATGTTTATTTGACTATTATATTTTATCGTTCCGCTGCGAGATTCTGTGTTGTTTCTTTTCCTTTATTTCTCTTTCTTTTCTTTTCTTATTTACCCCAATAACCATCTGCCCTTTTGAATGGTTTGGAATCGGCATGTGTATTTGATCGTCGGTTTAAACTGTGCAAAAAGGCGGGTCGTTACAAAAAAGGATGTTAATTATCCGTACAATTGTGGACAAGAGATTGGAGGACGTTTAGCGATGACGAATTTTTATGTCCAACTTATTTGATTTACATCGGATGTAAAAAATACGTCAGGGATTTCCTCCCAACGTTTTGCCTCTTCTAAAGGAAGAGGATTTTCAAGACTTAATATTTTAAGTCGGACGTAAAAAATTAAGTGTCGATTGTGCCGGAAAAAAATTAAGTATCGAATGCACCCTATATAAATTTCCCTACCCAAATATTTTTAATATATTCTCATTTTTTCTCCCTTATATTAGTTCAACAATGTCCAGATATGATTTTATGTATAATATTTTTGACAATGATTCGAAAAACTCAAATAACTCAACTAATAGTGATGATCTATTTAACTCCGATGATGTAGATGACTATGGTAAGGGTCTCGCTTATGTTGCTGGAACGATTATAATTAAATTATACTCAACTAATGTCAATCCACATCATAATTCTTTTTACACGGGATGAATGTGGATAGATGATTTTCTTAACGGTCTCAAAAAAGAAGTTAAGATTTGTTCCCAATAAAAAGTCCTGCTTATAGAAGTCTTTATGCCGATCTAGTCAATAGGTAGAAATGATTGGAATGTTGTATTACATGATAAGTCATGGAGCATCACAAAGGTTGATACAAAGGTTGATAGGTGAAAACTTTAATCGATCCATTAGTACTGTTAGTTTACGTGTTTCTAAGTTTTGCACATTACCTTACTTTTGGCCAAAGTTAATATTAGATCGATAGATTATAATGAGATTTCTCATGAAAAATTAGATATGCCACGATATTATCCATTTTCCAAAATGATGTTGGAACTATAGACGGAACATGTGTTTCTAGGAGGGTTGGTAAAGAAGAATTACCGGTGTATATAGGCGGAAAAAAAATTTCTAACACAAAAAATTCTTTTTAGCAAAGCTAAGCCAACGTTTAGAGTGTGCCGTCCACATATATTACCCACACGATAGAGAACAGGTACTCAGAACATGCTCCGAAACAGCCAAATTTAAAATCAATAAAAAATATGAGTTAGACAGACATGCCTAAACTACTAAAGCTAGGGCTATAAGTCCACTCGAACTGAATTGTCACTGCCAACAATGGCAGAACCAATAACATCAGAGAATACTAAGGCAAGCATAGAAACAAAAGTTCTTGAAAGAGAAGAATACAGATATTTCTATCCCAAGAAGCATCAGAAAATAGATATAGCAAATTTTGATATCCTTCATATCCAGATGTTGACAAGGAAAGCTCTTCCCCATTAATATGATAGTACAGAGTTCTACTCTCACCACCTTCGCCAACTTACATATGACAAGGAAAACCCTTTCCCATCAATACAAAATATTCTTACTATTGTTAATTTTGATTTTGACATTTAGTTTCGTAACGTCTGGTTGGTAAAACTCTGCACATGATAGTTGATTGTTAAATTATGCAATTGAAGAAGTTGAAACATTTGCACATCTACTACCCGGTAAGTATAACCTTTTAGACTCAGGATACAAGCATAGAAATAATTATTTACCACCTTATCGTAATGAACACTATCATGTTCAAGAATTTCCCTAAAGCTGGAATGTTCCAAAATCGCGTTATAAAATTTTCAACTTTTATCAGACTAGATTCTAGTCTGTGCATGGTTATAGAAAGAATATTTGGTATTTGAAAAAAGAAAATCTACATTTTACGAGATATGCTAACATATAGCTTCACAAACAGTTTGTCATTGCAAGCTATGTTATCCGTAATTTATTAGAAAATACAACGTTACAGATCCTGATTTTGAAGAAATAGTTAATGAAGAAGTTACACGAATTTATGTTGGAAATTGATGTGAACATCTTCAACACAACTATGGTTGTGCGCAAGTTCGTCAAATACACAACATATTGTTGTAACACGTGATGAAATTAGAGATGCTTAGATTCCGAAGGACGACATCGATCTATGTATTGTTTTACTGTTGTATTTAACATAAAATAAAACTGAAATCAATTGACGTTAATTTAGCTTAGCAAATTCTAAACCAAAACCATAAGGAAGCTAATATCTATTATTTACAGTACACCATGTATAAGAAAATTTCGTTCTGTTATTGGCCGTTAGGCAGTTATGGTGTTTTCTCTTAATCAGATAGCACTACACTAAAAGTCAATCAAACAAGGAACGTAAACTGCTCTAAAAGACAGGGAAATAAACAAAAAGAGAAACCTATGAACTCATGTATATCACATCAAAACTATGTACAATTTATCTACCATGTTACCCATAGTGCATTGAACTTGGTTAATTTCTAGCCCCAAGCGTGTTAACAAGTGACAAAGCATTACTTGTAAGCTTACTCAACTGAACCACCCTCTTCCTCAAGACACCATGCATACTACTGCTACTCTTACCATTACCTTCCACCAAAGAAGCAATGCACATATTCTGATCAGTGAGAGCACCACTGACCCACGTCATAACGTTCTCTAATCTAACCCCATACGACGGCCTATTCTTCCTTCCCAGTTTCCTCAACTGAACTATCGACTTGCTCAGCCTAGCTGCACTATCGGACATCGTTACCATGCAGTCATAATAGACACTGTACCCATTATCAGCTGCAGGTCTGCTGCTTCCAGATGAAAGCATGGAGACGTAGGTCGATGCTTCATGGGCCTTACGTGCACTCAGAGACAGCGCCACCTCAGCAAGCTGCCGTGGACTTTTATGCATTTGTGGTGAGAAGGCTGACAGGGTCTGCTCGCATACTTTTGGATATGAAGTTGCCTTGCATGAGGTTTTAAGAGAAGCATACGAGAGGTGTACGAGCAAAGAAGCTGTGAATATGTATATAATGTTGTATGAACTTGCCATTGATCACTTTAGCTTTTAATTTGTTTCTTGTTGATGTAATGTGATATTGGTGGTGAATGGTTTATATATAGAGGGCTATCTGTATTATGGAACGTGAAAGGTACTTTTATTTTATGGCAGCATTCATTTGGTCGGTTGCTAAGTAATTAGAGTAATATTGCTGTGTCTGGAAATCTCAAAACTCAATATATATATATATATATATATATATATATATATATATATATATATATATATATATATATATATATAGAATGTGCTTGCTTGTCTCCTTCCAGCTGTAATTTTGCTGTCTAGAGATCTGATGACTGAATGTAGAAGAATGAGTTGAAAGTTGAAACCTTGACTTTGCTCATGGAAGCTTCGTTGCATTCCGGAAGATACTGTTGCACGTGCAGTTTCGTTGATTTAGATTTGACTCGACTATTCTGTGCCAGCTGGAACTGTATGTTAACTCCTTTCATTTCAGTTAGCTTATGGCCCTATGTAGCATTTAAAAAGGGGAACGAAAAAACTATCCATACACCTCAGTGGAACAATATTAAGTTAAATCAACGTTTTTTAACATAAATTTTTTTATCGTTTCATGTGACCTGACTTTTATATACCACTGGACCTTCGTTATCTTTCACATTATTCATTTTTAATCTGCTCATTTTACGTTTATGGCAATAGCGAAACGACGTGTGGTGCTTAGAAGACGGATTAGGAATGACACTTCTTTATGAGAGTTTCTAGCCACTTAAATCGAACAACCGACTCTAAGCCGGTGCGAACAAGGGGAATCTGACTGTTTAATTAAAGCAAAGCATTGCGATAGTCTTTATGGATGCTTTTGCAGTGTGATTTCTATCCAATGCTCTGAATGCCAAAGTGAAGAAATTTAACCAAGCGTGGGTTAACGACGGGAGTAATTATGACTCTTTTAAGATTGTCAAATTCTTCGTCATCTAATTAGTAACATGCATGAATGAATTAATGAGGTTTCCACTATTCTGTCCACTAAGTAGGGAAACCACATCTAAGGTAAGGAGCTTGGCGAAATCAACAGATAATGAAGACCGTGTTAAGTTTGAATCTAGTCTTACTTTGTCAAATGACTTGAAATGTCGTTCAAGTCCATGAAGAAAAATTAAATAGAAGAGCCAAAGAGGAACCATTGAAGCAAGCCTTTTAAACCAAACTCACCTAACGAGAGAATGATGCATTTAAAAATGGAAGAAGTCGTAGCCTAAAGGTAAGAGATCGTGGCCAAAATTATGGTAAAGGCGTCTACAAATTTGTCAATAAAGAAGAAACAAACCAAAATATATAAGCACCAAGAGATCGAGGACAAGATGAAACATAAACCATAAGGGAAGACCAAGGTATGATAAATCACAAATAGAATATTATAATTGTGATAATCTTTTTCATTCTGCTTCCGATTATAAATTCATTTTGTGTATTTAAAAGAAATTTAACTTTTCTATAAAAAATGATGAAAATTCCACAATATTGTTGGCACATAAAGGTGATGAAAGTAACGATAATAACACATGGTATTAGGATACGGAGGCGAGCAATGATATGTGTGGAAGAAGGAGCATGTTCGCGGAGCTTGATGAATTAGTAAGTGGAAACAATCATTTTGTAGATCAATCTGAAATTCTAGTTAAAGGAAAAAGAAATATACAAATTAAATTAAAGAATGGAAAGCTTGATTTTGTTTCTAACGTTTCCTAAAATGAAAATAAATATTTTAAGTTTGGGGCAACTTTTAGAAAAATGATATGACATACACATAAAAATCATTGTCTTTAATGAGACGTAGTAAGGAAAATTTTACTGCTAAAGTGGAGATGTTAAAAAATAGACTATTTCCATTATATTTGTCAAATAGAATAATTAAATGCCTAAAATCATGCTATAATGTTTCATTATGACTTTGGCATTAAAGATTTTGATACCTTAATTTTGGGGTTTAAATTACTAAAGAATAAAAACATGATGAAAGGTTTATCATCAATAAATCAAGAGAACCCATAATGTGAATGATGCATATTTGAAAAACAAAGAAGAACATATTTTTCAAAAGAATCAACTACAAGAGATAGAGAACTATTCGAATTAATTCATACTGATATTTGTGGCCTTATAAAGCTATGCTTACTTGTAAAAGTAACTATTTTGCACTTTTTATTGATGATTTTAGTAGAAAAACGTTGACCTATTATCTTAAACAAAAATCAAATGTATTTAATACTTTTAAGAAATTTAGAGCCTTTGTAGAAAATTAAACTGGTTATAAGATCAAAGCCATTACATCCGAACGAGGTAAATAATTTATATCAAAAGAGTTTGAATTTTTTTTATGAAGAAAATGGAATTCACTGCTCATTAATAATTCTTTGCACTCCACAACAAAATGAGGTCATAGAAAGGAAAAATATGCCTCTTCTCAACATGGTTGGAGCTTGTTAAAAAGAAAATATTCCAAAAATAGATTTTTTGGTCGAAGTTGTTGAATGCGCGGTGAATTTATCCAATCACAGTCAAACTTGAAGTGTGTGGAATAAAACCCCCGAACAAACATGAAGTGGTAGAAAGCCATATATATCTCATTTAAAAGTATTCGAAAGCATTGCATATGCCCATATGTCGGATCAAAGATGCTCCAAACTGGATGACAAAAGTGAAATATATTTTCATTGATTGTGACTGAAGGCTAAAAGGATATAAGTTATATTATCCTGTTAATGGAAAAATAGTTGTTAATCGAGGCATGGTGTTCGACGAAAAAGGTGCTTGGAATTAAAACAGACAAGAAGATGATTATAATTTCTTTCCTCTTTATGAAGAGTAATGTATTGATGATGTGGAAAAAGAAGCACCGTTATCTCCTTTAACCATCCATGAAGAATATTCATTTGAACAAAGCTTGAGTGAAAGACCACCACGCATGAAATGCTAAAGGAGAAGTCGAAAGATCTTCTCGCCAAAAATTTACCTAAATCCCTACTTTAATTAGCCAAAATTGATTGTTAGAGAAAGATTAGCAAGATTAGCACTTTGGATTGAAGAATTTCTATTGGAGATCACTTAAAGCTGTTGTAGATTCTTGGATTTCATGCATTTTTGGATTGCTTTGGATTTAGGTGAGTGGTTTTAAGCCTCTACTCACTAATTAGCCACTATATAATGTTTAATGATGTTTTTAAATGATTTTTAAACATAAAATATCATTTAAACCCTCTTTGATCACATATGTAAATTTCAAATGATTTGGACAAATTTGAAATTTTTTTGTTCTTATGAATCTTTCTTGTTCTTATAGTTACACCTATAGATTTAGGCTTCACATTGATATGTATGGATGTATGCTTGTTAGGATATATTATATATGATGATTGTTTGAATGTATGAGTTTGTTTAGCTGAATGCGCCGATCAAATGGCAATTTACTTTTAGGAATAAGTTTTGGATGGGTGTTGGTGGATCAGTGATGACCCATAAAGGTTACTTCATCCAAATGACATGCGATCCATAGGGCAGGTCAAGAAGAAAGCTATGTTTCAAGTTTCAAGTCTCAAGTAATTAGGAGTTCAAAGTTATGGGAGATTGAAGATGGATAGGTGGTGATTTGGAGGCTATGGGTCGGTAAAGGTTGGCTTTGAGGCATGCTCGAGTAATTGGATGGATCACTTCGAGTCATATGATGGAATGCTTTAGTCAATAGCTTGCATGGATGGATTGCATGAGAAAGTGAGGTAAAATCCTAAGTGAGGGATCGTTGTCGATCCATGGGGTTACTTGAACTTTGCTAAGTGTTGAATTAGTAGAGCAAAAATGAAATTTGGCAAAGGAAAGGATCGGCGAATATGGTTAGTACTGATCCAGTGGGCATCGATCGGTGAGGGTGATGGATCGGCGAAGGGGGTTTCACGTGTTGGAGTATGGCTTAGTTGAATTGAAGTTTGGGATCGGTGATGATGGATCGGTAACTATGGATCAATGGCTATGGATTGGTGGTTATGGTTCGGTGGTAAAGGAAATTGTTACTACTTCTAGTCATTTGCATGATTGCTTTGACACATGATGGTGTTTTGTTCGAGTTTTGTGTGTGTTCACTCCATGCTCATGCCAAACCAAAATCTTAGCTAAATATGGCCAGGTGTAGGGTCGGTATTGAACTATAGGGTTCGATGGCGATTTTCGATGAGACGACTCGTGGGCCAACGGTGATGATTCTGTAATGGGAAGTGATGGCTTCGATAGTGAATAGAAGTATTTTGAGATGTACAGTAGAGAACTATAAGTTGGATTAAGGGAATTATTAGAGGAAGGCTATAGGATGTATGGCGATATTCTATGATTGATGATGATTGTAGAGAATTGTCTCAACTGTGGTGACTTCGTGATGAAAGTCATAAGATTAGTTACAGAATGTACTCTGCTATAAATGACGTAGGCAAATGGAATTTTGAGACTCAAGGTTTCGTAGGGTACTCATAAAATAGGGTATATACTGGGGACATGATGGTTCCTGAAGCATGATGGCTCTTTATTCTAGATAGGAGGTTTTTTAATCTCGGAGAGATGTGATGGTTAGTCTAGTTCTAGCTTACTGAGTGGCAAGGATTCAAGTACCGAGGAATCAGGATGCGAGCTATCATGATGGATAGTCTGGTCTTTGACCATGATGGTTTAGATGAGTGACCTTGTATCACTAAGTGAGTAAATGTAAGGATGGATGATGGAGGCTATATTTTCTTTGATTGCTTATCACCGTAGGGATGTCACATGATGCTAATGCTATTAATGTAGATACTTGGACCCCTTAGTATTTTGATGTATAGTACACTCATGATGGTTATGATATAGAGTAGTGGATATCTTGTATATGTGCTAACTCTATAGATGCAGAGACATGTCAAGTATGATTCTTCATACCATTTTTCCTATTATAGTGGTTTATTGGTATTATAGATTTTCTACCGCTCACACAAGACAGTTGTATGACTCAGGATTTTAAACTTTTATTTCTATTATTTCGGATACTCTTAAATGAGCAGATTCAGGATATCAGGTCTAATGAGAACATGGAGTTGGATAGAAGACGAGCGGAGATCACACCCTCGCATCACTACATTTACTCATTATGATTTTCTATTCCACTGCACAATACTATGGAGGTTGCTAGTGCCCTTATTATCTAGAGGCAGTTTATTCATAAGTTATTATTTGATGTATAACTCTATCACTTATGTTGTTTATTGTGCGCGTCTACGTATTATGATTTCTGTGATATCAGTTATTACTATCTCGCATGTTTTATATATGAAATATTTACTATTATATTTTATTTGTTGCACTTTGAGATATATGGTAGGTTCTATGTTTGATTTACCTTACCTTACAAACTTGATAGTCGCTCCGCATCGATCGACATTGTTACAACGCAGTTTACCATTACATTAGGTGCCAGTGGTGTATGATGGTTATCACATTTAGTATCAAAGCTTAGGTTGCATACTTTAACCTAAGAGCTAACGTGATCCAGTAGAGATAGGGTAAGATTTCTCATGCTAAACTAGATCGAGAGAGAGAGAGAGTATGTGTATACTAGAGCACGTATTTGTTATATGTTTTGGTTTTCAAAACTATATAGTAGTATATAATCCATAAGTCGCACTGCAAGCACGAGTACTAATTAAGCGGAATTCCTTATAGAAAGACGGATCGTTCTTATTACAAATTGAAGGATGAGTCGTCGATCAAGGAATGTTGCTAGGAACTATATCTCTACAATCAAAGAAGGAGTTGGCTTGGGAGCTACTAAACTCGACTTGCAGATGATGTTCAATACCATGATGTGGAACATGCTGTAGAATACTTAAGTAGCCACTCCAAATATTGTTGTTGATGGTGGTGCACTAGTGCAAGCGCCCGGAGCTGATTTTGCTAAGTTGAACAATGACTTTGCTAGTCTTGGTGGAAAACCCTTCCAAGGAACAGAGTTAGCGATGGAAGAGCAGGATTGGCTTGATACCTACGATGATTTATTACTGAATGATTCAATGAAAAGGCAATTGGCTTTTCGACAGCTTTAAGGGCGAGCCATGAACTGGTGGAATGTTGTAAAGGTTGCTACTCTCGAGGATCAATTCACACGGGAACAGTTCAAAGTTCAATTCGAGGAAAATTTTACTCCCGCGTCTCAGAAGTCGGTCATGTTGCATAAGTTTGCGAATCTAAAGCAAGAGGATATGATTATCTTCAAGTACATTGCTGAGTTCAATGCCTTGTCAAAATATGGGATGTCTTTCATCGACACACTATCGAAGAATAAGTAGAAGTTCATCATTGGCATGGATGATCATTAGGAAGAGAAGCTCGTAGGCCATACTGATGAGACTTTTGAGATGATAGTCGATAGACCTTGAGGTATGAGAGTCTTTATCCGAAGCTGAGGTCTACTTTTTCCAAAGATGAGCCAAAGCCGCAAGTGGGTGGGGGAGGCAAGAAGAAATGAAAGAATAAGAAAAGGTAGTTTTAGAAAAAAGGCGTCCAGAAGAAGAGTAAGCCTCACCGATTTGTTACAACTGCATTGACAAGGGCCACTATAGTAGAGACTTCAAGGATGAGAGAAAAAAGTTTTACAATTGTAACAAGTCCTCAATTGTAGCTTGTTAGTGCCTTTATCATTCAGAGATAGTTTATGTATGAGTTATTATTTGATGTATAACTCTATTGCTTATGTTGTTCTGTGATTCATTAATTTATTACCGTTTGGTCTATTTTATATTTATTATATTTTATTCCATGCGATGTGAGATATATGATAGATTTTGTGTTTTATTTACTTAACTTCATAACCTTGATGGTCGCGCAAGGTCGACCGAGCACCATTACAACATGGATTACCATTACATTAGATGCTGGTGGTGTGGGGCGGTTGTCATAATTTTTATCTTCCTTCCAATATATCATCCAATTGGACGTGTGTCAATTTTTCATATGGATGACCAAAGGAAGATACTTCTTTTTGTAGCGAATGCCAATTTTCTAGCAATTATTTGGTAGAAACATTTCCTTATAGAGATAAAAAATTGAGTTTATTAGATTTTCAGATGCATCGTATGTGGATTTTAAAGAAATTAACCTAGATGTCTTTAACAAACGTGTCATACATCCTTTATACAATGGCCTTTTTGAAGCATCAAATAAATGGAAAACCTTTTCAATTCTAGGTCAAGTTCCTCTTCTATTTCAGGTTCCTTAGTCCACATACTTGGACCAGCGGCATCATGAACCATTTTTGTCATCATGTCCTCTGTATCGGGTTCTTCGAAATTGAGATTAGTGTTTTTGATTCATCTTCAAATATCAAAGTTGATTCACGTCTTGTCTCTACTTCATCATGAAATTTCCAAACATGATAGTCTAGCATAAAATCCTCTGTATGTAAATATAAAGCTAAAGTTCCATATCCTTGGAGTTTCATGCAATGACATTTACTACATGGACAGTGGATTTCTTTTATATTTGTTTTATCGTTGGATGCAACCTTTAGGAATGCTTCCACACCTTCACTAAACTATAGTGGTACTTTTTTCAAACTTCTTATACATCTAACTTCGAGATTTCAGATAATTCATTTTGTACTCTATGAAAATAAGAAAAAATAATAATATCATACACCATTAAGTTTTACTTTATAATATTAATATTATTTTCTTTTACTAAATTTTACTATTAATATGATACATGTTAAATTTTATTATTGTAACCATGTACGAATAAAATTCATTTTATTATTAATACCATACAATAAAATTTTCTTTTGCTAATATCGTACAGTACTCTTTATTAATCACTAATTTCTACAATATATTAATTATTATATTATTTATAATATCCTTAATTTTAAAAAAATTATTAATACCACATAATATTGTTTTCTTTTACTATTATTAATATCATATACGATTAATTTTTATTTTATTATTAATACCATACAATATTATTAATATAATACAACATTAAATTTTATTTTATTATTAATGCATACAATAAAATTTTCCTTTATAATATCATATACTACTCTTTATTAATCACTAATTTCTATAATATCTCATTTAATATATTATTTACCATACTACTAATTTTATCTAATTACGAATACCATATAAAATGATTTTCTTTTAGTAAAATCATATATAATTATTTATGCATCTAGAATTTTTATTATATGATATTTGTCATATACTATTATATCATGAATTTGACAAGTAAGTAAATGATAATGAAAAGAGTAAACCTTGATTTAATTGGCCGGCTATACCATCTCCCATTAGAAACACAAAAAACATATATGTAATTCGTAAATCAATACTTTGTCACGAATGATTTACAAAATTTCGATACGTCTTCCTCTTATTCTCCATATCACACACAACAAAATGAACGAGGATAAAAAAATATAAACCACCTTCAAAATTCGATGAACCGCCTAGGATAAAATATTGATTTACGACTTACATATATATTTTTGTGTTTATAACTTACCAAACTAGGATGAATATGATGAATATTTTATCAGATGAATATTAATTTCTATTTTTATAAAAAAGAATATCGATATAACGATTAGATACAAAACTCATTAGACGAGATCAACAAATCTATTAGTTCACAACAATTGAACTATAAATACTGAATCATAGTGTAACATAATTCCAAATTTCTTCTTATACATGTACATTTGTAATCAACCATTTATGACAACAAATATTTCAGTCTTAACCAATCCATTTCAACTAAACTATTCTTATTATAATCAACTAAAACAAGAGAATCATAAATAGATAATTTTGCATATGAAAGAACAATATCAATGAAGATTTGGAGGCGACTTTATGGCCAAAGGAAGTGTAATAATAGTGGCGCAGTGGCTTTGGAGGCGTCACAGGCGGCGTTTGGAGGCGTGACAATCGAGTCTCATTTGAGAAGGAAGCGAGAAGAGCAAAGCCGGAGGTAGTGTGGTAATTTTTGATGAGGCACCAGTAGTGGCGATGGAGATTGTGCTGTAATTTTAATTCATGGAAGAGAAGTGGGGAAGGAAGATGGAGGCAATAACATCTTGGTTAAAGGAAAATTGGGGCTAATGGCGTCATGCCCAAAGAAAAATGGAGGTGGTAGTGTCATGGCCAAAGGAAGTGGAGAAGGAAGAGAGGAAGATATATTTTTGATTTGGGGAAAAATGAAATATGGAAATGAGTACTGGTTTGGGTTAGAGTGGAAATAAGTCAACGATATGTCGTCAAAATTTTCAATGACATACCGATGATTTATACATGCTGACCATTTATCGACGACATACTGACGACCTCCGTCATCGGTATGTTATCAATACCTTTTCGTAGTTATAGTTTGTTTATTTCCTAGTAGTGTTCAAACTGGTTGTTTTTGAAAATTTAATTCAAGGAATGACCTTTGTAATGGAAATTGTGTGTAAATTTTGAAATTTTAAAATCTAGCCATGCACATTTTTTAATATTATATGAGAAACTTAAATATGTGATATGCTATCGTTTTAACTTAATTCAATCTTTTATCTCAAGTATGATAAAATTTAAAAACATCAATTCGAACTTCAAAAAATATTAGGAAACCATATATACATTTTAAATCAAAAGAAAATGAAGTACACATTTTAACCCAAAGGAATCATGCATACATTACAAGAAAATAGTATGAAGGACATATTTGACTAAATTTTAGCTTTAAAGACATGCGCTAAATTTTTAGCAATAAGGACAAACTTTTCAAATAAATATAGCAGAATGACAAAAATTTAGTGAGAATTACAATACTACTGTGCAATATTAGTTTTATATTTACTAAATTTAAAAGAAAGAATAGGTACATATATTTTAATTTGACCATGTAATGGTTGATTTTACCCTTTTGTAGCATTTTTTTAAATGATACGATTGGGTTACATTTTCTTCTTGACATTTTTTTCTTACATAATTTTATCGTATAATGATATTATACATAATCATTTTCTTATCTGCTGCTAGTTTTGTTTTAATTGATGAACGGTGAGCTATATGAAGTAAACAACAATGTCATGGCATGTTGGACGATGTAGGTAACGTGGTATATGGCGTGTAGATGCATTAATTTGTTTTCTAGGTTTAGATTTTTTGGAGATGACCATTTTGGGAGGTGGAAACCATGAGCAATGGTGTAGCCCAAGCGTTTGAAAAAAACATGTAGGAGGGTGCGAAGACGTTGGGTGTGGTAACAAGGGAAGTGATTAATTTGGATGTGTCAGTTTAGGTTGGGACGGCGTGAGATATATAGTGGAGAAGAAATTTTCCATATAGCTAAATTTCAAACAGGGTGTAAGTCTGTCCTTTAGACTAAATCTCCCCATACATTTTTGAGCATTTTGTCTCCTTTTCTGAATTATAAACTTCAATATATATGTGTCTTTGTGTGTGTTAATTATTGTTAATTAAAAAATTATACATTATCAAAACTGAAAAATTATTACCATGTTGATATTTAACAATAATAAAATGTTGAAAATAATACAAAAAGGAAAATAAATATATAAAACAAAAATTTCCTAATGAATTAGCTATGTGGGCATCTCAATAGGGATGGAAAATTAGATGGACTGGGAACGCACAGGTAACCCCCATCTTCTGTATCTTAAGGCCATTACCCATAATATACCTATTCACTTACCCATTTTCTCTTAATTTTATACTAAACGAACAAGCTCTGCACCCAAAAGAATAACGATTATCCATCCATTGCAAGAAAGAACATTAAATAGCGAAGGGGCATACCGATGGCCGTCGATCGTTCCGTCGACGTGTTTTCGACGGCTTTCGACAGTACCTCATTTCCATGGTGTTTCAGTAAAAAGTGTAAAATAGCCATCAGAAGCCGTTGGAAGCAGTCGATAATACGAACCGTCGACAACCATCATAAATCGTTGGATATCGAGATTGTACTTCTGCTTCAAATGAGTGCAAATTTCATTTTGCTTCTCCCCTAATTTTTGTCCAAAAACCTAGCTCCTCCCCACTCTCCATCGCCGACCAACCCGCGCACCTCCCCGACCATCACGATGTTCATCGTTCTCCACTCTTAACAACCTCAGGCCATTCATTGATCTCCAATTAGGTTTTTCTCCTAACCCTAACTAATTTTGATTTCCTAAATTAGGGTTAATTTATGATACCAGTTTTTTATGATACCCCATTCATTATTTATCATACCACACTAAATGCTAATTACAACAATTATCATTTAAATCCAAAAATTAATGTATAATTTGGTGTGTGTGTGTATATACGCATTAATTAATTTGTGCATATGCGCGTTAGGACTAGATTGGGTTAACTAGTGTATATGCGGATAATTTAGTGTACGCATTTTCTAAAATGTCGAAAATAATAATTTATTTACATAACCATTTATTATGTTAGACCTTGATTATATATAAAACCTAGTTTGCTACAATGTGTGGCATGCGGTATATATTGTAGTTTAATTTTTTAAATATAATATTATACTCATAATTCATTAAATTTGAAAATGTAAAAGACTTTCCAAAAAAAGTAAAAATTATATAATAATATATTATATAATTAATAAAACATTAAAATAAAAAAATTAGTATACAAATGTTAATATGTTATAAAATTAATAAAAAATTAAAATGTACAATGGTAATATATAAACAAATTGGTGTATAATGTACTTTATTTTTTTAATTTCCTTAAAGAGTTTTTGGTCCTGTTGGACAAGTATTGCATCTGATCGTTTTATGGATATTCGTTTTTGCCACAGAACGGACAATAGTATTCATCTGATACAATATTTATCAGTTTTGTCCCTATATTGGACAAGTTAAAAACACAATAATATAATTACATTTCATTTTAAATGGTTCACAATGGCAGCACTTCCTTTTTGTTCCATGTGTATAAGCATTTATGTATGATATATAGAACAAAGGGGAAGTGCTACCGAAATTTTGTTGAATCGTTTAAAATGAAACGATTTAATAAATGTAATTACTACTGTATTTATAATGGGAAGTAGGATGATCGACCATCAAATTAGAAAACAATAAACTAATTTTTTATATTATATTCATAATTTGTGCAATTCCGTAAAATGTATAAATGATAACTAATAAATAAATTATGGTTTAAGGAACATTTTAAATGAACTGAAAAATAAAATAAAAAAGCAAAATATATTATATAATTAATAAATAGTAAACTATATATACGAATTAAAAAATAAAAGCTTAATACAAAAAATTGATTATTACTTTTTTAATTTCTATCATATTTTTATAAGTAGGAAAAATGGTCAATTATTTTGTTGATCGAAGCTGGATGTATCAACAATGAAGGGAAATAGAAGGCTCAATAAGTGAATATTTTTGTAATAGTGTACACATATTGAATTTGCTTTAAGTAATAATGGAAACGACGAAGAAATTCATTGTCCATGTAGTAGGTGCAAATTGTTCAAGCATTTGATATCAAATATGGTTGAAGTTCATTTATGTCAATATGGGATCATCTTAGAGAACTTGTAACACCTAATCCTGTACAATCGGAGGAGGAGGTGGGTAATGAAATTGTTATGACGAATCCCATAGAAGACATGTTTGAAGATGCAACACGATCAATGTTCCCTACTGTTGAAGTTGATGGTGATGCTTTTAATGTTGAAAAAGAACCCCTTTGGGATGGCTGTATAAGCGGCACCCAATTATCAGTAACTGTAAAATGAATTGCAATGAAATCATAATACAACTTCACAAAACTGAATTTACAACTGTTGTACAAGCTGCAATACGGCACATGCCACCCGATAATTTAACATACGAAAATCATTATGAAGTGAAAAAACTATTGTCTGCTTTTGGTTTTCCATATAAAAAATAGATTCATGTTTAAATGGTTACATTTTATTTTAGAATGAAGACGTCGATCTTAGGAAGTGTATAATATGTAACGAGTAAAGATACAAACTGCGAAAAAAGAATGGAAATGAAGTTCCGTACAAGCGAGTGCATTACTTACCTATCACTCCTAGGCTTCCAAGTTTATATGCATTTTCTATATCCACGTATCATATGAGATGGAATAGTGTGAGAACATAGGAATAAGGGATGTTAACACATCCAGCCGATAGAGAAGTATGAAAGTTTTGATAAGACATATCTCGCTTTTGTAGCAAAGAGCCGTAATGTTAGACTTGGTTTATGTGTGGATCCTCTCAATTTGGTTCAAAATATTCATCTTGGCATATTATCGTTACACCTTACAATTTACCTTCGTGGATGTACATGAAAACTCCATATATGTTTCTCACTATTGTTTTCCCTTGCCCGGATAATCCGACACAAGGAATCGATGTTTATTTACAACTGTTGATTGAAGATGGCATGAAGGAGTTGAAACATACGATATTTAAAAAAAATGTTTTTTTGTATGTTTGCTTCTTTGTTATGGACTATCAGTAATTTTTCTGCGTATGCATTGCTTTTGGATCAGAGTACAGCCAGTCATCTAGCTTGTCCTTATTGAATAGAAGAAACAAGAGCATTTTCTTTACCATATGGGAAATTTTTTTTGTAGTTTGATTGTCATCGATGTTTTCTACATATTAATCATTCTTTTAGAAATGATAGAAAAAACTTTAAACCTAATAGAAAAGAGATTATGTAACTATCAATGATTTGGTCTAGAAAAGAAATATATGAACTTGTAAAGAATTATCCAAAGATACATGAAATTGGAGTACAAATTGAAGTTCCAGTTAAATCGACGATTCATAATGTCGCGTACTCTGGTATATACCCTTAGGAAATATTAGATGTCATAATACCCGTAATATACAAGTATATTTTGAGAGTTGCCTTATTGGAAAAATCTCCTACTTCATCATAATACTGATGTGATACATAATGAGAAAAACGTGTTTGATAATGTATTTAATATAGTTTTCAATGTTAAAGACAAGAGTATGGACGATTTGAAATCCAAAAGTGATATAGAAGAATCATGTAAGCGTGCCGAACTTCATATAAAGCCCTATGAGTTAGACAATAACCAAGTTAAAGTTATGTTAAAATGGGTGGAAGGATTAAGATTTCGTGATGGGATTTCTACTTATCTTTGTCGATGTGCCAACTACAAGAACAATAAACTAAGTGGGATGAAAAGCCATGATTGTCACGTAATGATGGAAAATTTGTTATCCACCGCTTTCAAAGAATTGTTTCTCGTAAAAGTTTAGATGGTTAAAACGGAACTTAATTTGTTAAATAAAGAGCTTTGTTTGACTGCATTAAAAGTTCAACATCTACATAAACTTGAGGTGAAAATCTCTATACTGCTTTACAAACTGAAGAAAATATTTCTTCCAGGTTTGTTTAATGTTATGGAGCATTTACCTATTCTTCTTCCATCTGAAGCATGTCTTCAAGGTGCTGTGTAGTATGGGTAGATGTGTCCATTTGAGAGGTATTAATATGAGTTTGTTAAATACTAGTTTAATTACAAATTTAAGTAAATTTTAATTAGAAATAATTTTTAATAGGTACATGAATCATCTAAGGAAAAAAATTAGACAAAAAACACGAGTTGAAGGTTCGATTTGCAAATCATATATCAAAGAAGAAGCTTTGTTCTTTTTCTCTCATTATTTCAGTGACCATGTGGATTTATCGTTTGAAAGTGTTATGTGTAATGATGAAGGTGTTGAATAAGATTCTTTTCAAGTAATGTCTATATTTAGAAAACTTGGACGGCCCGTTGGAAAATGTGTGGAAGTATATTAGATGATAGAGATTACCATATAGGTAATGACCCAAAATTTTATCACACTGATTTTTAGAATATTTAACTAGTTTTAAATATTCGATTTGGGGTTCTCTTTAAATTGTAATAACATCCACGTTCCAAATAACTGCTTAAAGTTTAATGTCGTATTTTTAGTTAATTTTTAGGATTTTTCTATAACTTTTAATTTGGAAAAAAGTAAATTTTCGTTTGACGTATTTTACGGCAAACTTTGCCATTTTTAAACTTCACAGAATTTAGTAACCTGTCTATTTTATTTTTATTTTGTGATCATGTCGCATTGTTGTATGTAAATCATCTTTTATTTTCTATCGTTTGTGGCTCGTACGCGGATGCGGTATTGTGCGATGGGGTATCGAAATCCTTTCAAAAACAATATAACATATATGTATACAACAACACACATCAGCACAGTGCAGCCAACTTTTTGTTTCCCTTTCCCCTCTTTCTACTACCTTTGTTTCCCCTTTTATACAATCTTGCCCCCTTGATTTTGACCTTGATTTGAATCTTGGTACCCTTATTTTTTAGGCAAGCAACAATTTATATACATGGAGAGCATTCCTCTTTATTTAGGTTCTTCCGAACATTGATGTGTTAGCATTTTCTTCTTCAAGCTCACTGTAAACATTTAAATCAATAGGAAACAAACTTTTCCTCCATTCATAAATCAAAATATATCAAACCATTCAATTTTAGCAGATACATTCAATGCGAAAGTTGTTCGTATCGATCCATACTATTTTTAGAAATTAACGGCACTCAATTTTGTTGAGAATCGATCGAACTATTATCAAAAATCAGAAAGGAAATAAAAATGTTCTCAAACTTTAAAAAATTATCCTTTAATCAGGTTGAATCGTTCGGCACCGCTTGTGTCATTGAGTTCGTGTCGAAGCATACTATTTTGGGTGAAGTTTCAACGTGATTTTTTGACGACGGTTGACGTTCGTCGATAACTAGGGTTTGCGTTAGTTTTGGATTTTGGCAGCAATTCATGAATTGAAGCATGGGGTTGTGATCGAGATGGAGAGCCGGTCGAGTGGTGAAATATTGATGGGATTTGGTGACGAAATCTGTCACGCATAGTAGGATAGGTTGTTATTTTTCTGTCGGCGATTGGATGTCGGGTTTTGGCACGGCGCTCCAGAGGCGATGGTGACTATGCCATCGAGACGAGCGGATGTTGAGGAGGGTGTCGATGGGTTTGGATGCGGCGTTGGTGGAAACGATGATGTGTGCATGTGTATGAGCGTGCATGGATTTGGGTTCTAGGGAAAATTAATGAGGAGGAGAAAGAAGGTACTACAGCTCGTGGGTTCAGTTGTGGAGCAAGTGGGCTCGGCCCACTTGGCATAGGAGGTGAGAAGCTTTTTATTTAATTTTTTTAAGTAAGCCATTAACTTTGAAATGAAATATCTCGACCTTTTTAAACCTGATTGACCCGATTCTTTTTGCATTGGGGTCGTATTGATGGGTATAATGTCATAGTATAACTTGTTGGTAGCTTTGCGAAGTAAAAATTTATGATATATTAAAATGCACTGAATTTAAAGTACATTATTTTAATTAATAACATCATTTAAATTTATATACCTTAATTATTGATGTTTATTTGGGCAGATAAAATACAGTTGAGTTCAATTGGATTGAATATTGTAATTGGCATCTGTTTAGTGAATAAAAAACCTATTTTGCTAATTAAATTAAATGGACACCTATCTAGCAGAATAAATCACCGCTCTTCTACTATTAACTGGATATGTTAAAATTGGACCTTTATGTTACCAGAAATTAAACCTGCTTGGTGGCTACATTAGTGTTGACATGTAATTACTTTCCAATTGATTAGTATTTGATATGTGCTGTATTCACAATCAACTGTTAATCATGAGACGAATCTACATACATGATGACATGTACTTGGACAATGACTTGGATAGTAATGGAATTAATGGTGACGTGACTAAGTACCTGTTAGCCCGCCTTTTTATCAAGGCAGCATATAGGCGGTTCTAACCCAGTAGACTTCACAATTATCAAGGCCAATAAGTGTGGAGCAATGATTATAGGGCCTAAAAATTAAGTACAATTGGTTATACGAAGCCAAAGTTGGTAGATGAACGATGTAGGATGCTTGAAATATGGATGTTGTCTTAGATAAGCAAAGGATCGATATGCTCAATCTAAAGGGATTGGTATAGCTTGATAGTTTTACTTGGGGGAAGCCTAGGGATCGGCATAGCTTAGGTCGGCATGGAATGGTAGTGTCATAGGGCTAGGCATAGATGAAGCTAAAGGGATCGACATTTTCTACTGGTTTAAAAAGTTATACCTCAATACCTAAAGAAAGCGTCGGCATTCTGGAGGGATCGATGTGCTTTATTGAAAAGGATAGATCGGCATGTTTCATTGAGAATGGTTCAACATGTTTCATTGAGGATGGACCGGCATTTTTTTGTCAAGGATGGATCGACACTATTATGTAAGGAGGGATGAGTGTGCTCGGCTCATAAAAGAGGATTATCAGCATAGTTGAAAGGAGATGGTTCGGCATACTTCAAGTTTTATTGAAGTTGGTCGACGTAGCTTGTAAAAAGGATTGGCAAGTGTAGTTAGTTAGCAAGGATTCGGCATTTGTGAGTCCACCAACGATGGATCGACGTTCATCAATGCCCAACTGCACTCTTGCATTTAAAGGTCAATAACTCGAGCTCCTTTGGTCCAAGGTCTAACATATTTCATCATGAAGAATCCACCATAGGAACGCTGCCCGAAAATCAACTAAGGAAGGGATTAGTACCGATCCCTCCTTATGGAAATTTAGGACTGGCGACCCCTATGGTGGGCCCATATGGATAAGGAGGCCATGTAGCCGAAATTTCACCTATAAATACAGCAGGCATGACTCCAAAAACAGGATCTTCTTCATTCTGCTTCTCTTCATCTTCTACCTAGGCTATACTCTATCATTTTTATTCTTGAGTTTCATGAATTTGTAACTTTAATTAGTAGTATAAACAAAGTCAAAGGAAAATCTTTAGAGTGGACATAGGCCGGAGTTAGCCTAACCACTATAAATCCGTGTCTCTATTTACTTGCTTTCATTTTAATTTGATTATTCTTCATATTATATTCTCTACATCATATACTGTCTGTGATCTATAACCAGAGATTGGTACTTTCATGTATAATTGGGTGTTGGGGGTCAATTTTAATGCCAACAGTACCATTGCAAATGCTAAGCCTCTTTCTAATTTGAAAAAAACTAATTATTTACTAAAGTTATTTTAATGATAATTATTATTAATTATAAATTATTAATACGACTTTAAAGATAATTACTGTTTCTTAATAATGTTTTAAAGGATAATTGATTATTGTTTTAATGAAAATAAAAGATCAATTATTTTATGATAGTTTAAAGAATTCCATAAAGTTATTTAGGAGTATTTTTCCAAGTAATTTAGTTATTGTTTTTAAAAAGTTAATTAAATTGTAATAATTTTTCTAAAAGTTAATTAATTTTTTTATTAAAGTTATTTTATAACAATTTAATTTTAGGTTAATTACTATCTATATGTTAATTATAAAATATTTCAAAGTTAATTTATTACTATATTAATATTGCTTTTTAAAAGTAAATATATATATATTATAATATTGCTTTAAGGACAATTTATTGTTTTTATTATTATTTTAATACTATTTGAGGTTAACTAATCATTATATGATTAAAAGGATAAAGTTTATTTTTTTAAAATAAAAGGTTTAATAAGGGTTTCATCCAATAGAAAGGATATATCAAAGGGTTTATAAATTGGAAAGTGATTTTGGAATCGGAAAATGAGTTTGGTTTTTAAATGATGTTAGAATGGATATTTATAAATTGGTTAAGAGATCTAAAAGGGGAAAGTCCTATAAATTGGATTTTGAAATTTATAAAAAGTGTATTTTATAAATAGATTGGATATTTATAAAATATTTTATAAATTGATTTGAAAAGTTATAAAGGAGATATTTATTTATAAAAAGATTTATGGAAAGAATAGTGTTTGGATCATTAATATCTCTGTTTTTATGACATATGGAGTTTTGGTCATTTCAATATGATTTGAAGTAAAAATCTTTCCAAATGTTTCATGAATATACTTATAGTATTATTTAAGTACATGGACAAGTTTTTAAGTTTTGAAAGTGGAATGTTTTGTGAATATACTTATACCATTGAGATAAGTATATGGAAGTGATTTCTAAGTATTTTAAAGGTGATTTAAAAATAATGGAATATGAATTAAGCAAGGCTTAGTGATTTTCATGGATAATATGATCTTTTTTGAATGTTGTTTATTTGATAGTTAAATAACCAACTATCAAATCTTGGCCTAAATTGTAATCCTTCTTAATTTTGGTGGTAGGAAAATATTCCCTACTTAACACCGAAGGATTTTAACTCTAGAAATATCTAGGAGAAACACATGAATTATATGGTACATTTACCTTCGGTGGTGCTATACTGTACGTATAAGCTCGTTTTGTTCTTCTAGTATAAATTATAAGGAGATCCATTCACTTAAACGGTTAGGGGGTGATCCCCACTCTAATGTACTGTCTGATTATTTCCTAAAGAAATGGTATTGAGCATTCCAAAAATTGGTGATTGGTTTGTGGAGCACCTGGACAGTTGAAGAGTGTACTCGTTAGAGATTACTCAGACCCGTAACCACAACAAAAACCATAGACAGTTTTATGGAGGAGTTTCATGATATATTGAGATGTTGGAATCCATGTGTGATTTCGGGACCCGTTGTGATATAGGAATCCATGTGAGATTCCAATATCTATTTGAGATATGGGAATCCATGTGTGATTACATAACCCATTTGGGTATTAGAATCCATGTGGGATTCCAAGATCTATTTTGGTGGTGATGTGTGAGATGGAATGCCCAACAAAGCCTCATCACTAGTAATGACTAAAACCAGAGGTAGAAGGCATGACCAGTAGGGTTGGCAAGCCCATAAAGTGTCAACTCTTCCTAGACGTTACTTATAGTTGTTATGCATGCATGGGACGATGCACTCGGTCTTAGCGAGACCAGCCATGTTTTTCATATGGTACATTACCAGGGATGTATGCTACTTCAGAAGGATATCTCTGATCCATGTGCAGGAGGCCATTCTCCAAGTACTGAAGGCGCCTCAATGGAAATCCTACACAATTAGCGAACATGCCTTATCGGTTTTTGACTATATACTGTGATATATACTCACGAGCATCACAACTGCTTGATAATTACTATTTTCACCTTTAGACATTATATAATATCATGGGATTTTCTAATATAAATATTTTGGTTATCGTATGGTAAAAACTCGTCTGTGTTTACGTGCGACGTGGCCTTACGAGATAGCTATAATTTTAAAGGATTTTAAAAGCTATAATAAATAAAATTCCTTGTGATTTGAGTTTTTCATGCTAGTTTTTCCAGACTAACCCAAGCATTATTTTCATAGAATGCTCAGGTCAGGCTGAGCATATTTTCCAGTTTTAATTGGATGTTTTGAAACTTTGGGAAAATGAGCTGGAGGCCTAGAGACATATTCATGTACATGGTTATTTTCCCTTGCATTCATTATTGTATTTATCATAAATTGTGAGGATAGTTTATTATAACCGTCCGGGATGAAATAGGTTAGTATAATCAATTGATGTCTGTATATAAATTTATTACAGTTTTGTTTTTATGTAAAGATTTATTATATATAATAGATCATTCGATCCACTGTGAGGTTCTGTGTTGTTATTTTTTTTTCTTTGTCTTCTTCATTCTTTCTTTTCCCCTAACCGTCTTTCCATTCAATTTGAGTGCATCATGTGTGGTTTATTAGCCGCTTAAACTTTACGGAAAAAGCGGGTATTTATAATGTAGCACACACATATATTCTTCTTAATTGTATTGAAGTTGCACCATTTGTTAGGTAATTTTTTTTTGAAAATGGGTTAAACTTTTATTACCAAATAGGCTAAAGCCTAGAACATACAAGATCGGCCGTATAATTACACAAGCTACGTCAACACAAAAGATAAGCGCTCAAACTTAGACATTCCTCTTTTAGGTCTTCTTTCTCATGGCAGCTCCCAAGACCCTGCTTGATTTCCTGCGTAATTTGCCTTCATCCTCATCCTCTCCAGTACTAGTATTTCTCGTTCCTTTAATTTGATAGTTTTCTTTTTTCAATTCGTTCCATAGTTATACTTATATCTTTGTTGATTTTCGAATTAAGTAATTGTATCTCTTTCTTCTTGTTGTTGAAAGCCCAGTTGTTCCTTTCTCTCTAAATATGCCATACAGAAGCTGTGACGCAAATTTTGAGCATCTCTTGCATCAAGTTAGAGAAATCACTCCATTGGTTTTGGTGCAAAATTTCATCTTTCAAGGTTTTAACCTCATCTGTTAGCTTGCATTTTAGTTTTTGTAGCTGCCAAATTCCTTTACTGTAGGAGCATTCAAAGAACAAGTGGTCATGACTTTCAGTTTCTACATTGCATAGATTGCATGTAGTATCTTCAATGATCCCCCATTTGTGCAGTCGGTCTTTTGTTGGAAGTTTACCTAAAATTTCTTTATATAGACTGTGAGCCATCTTTGGGTTGTTTGACCTACTCCTTACTATCTTGTACCAGTATACGGTTGGGAATTTGTTTCTGCTGTTCTCCCAAACTTTTTGCATTACGAACTGACCTTTATGAGAATTTTTCATAATCCAAGTGTCTTTTTTTTCACTATGAATTGGAATTTTTGGATTTCTTCCTTGGGGTTTCTAGTGATTAGTTGTTTGTCACATTTCCAGCTAGCTTCCTCAATTATGCTTGAGACAGTACATTTTGGGTTACCATAATCTGAGTAGCCTTCCCATCATAATCTTTCTACTAGGCTTTGACTGTTGATCCTTGGGTCTCTCTATAGATTGGGTTTTTGGCCATTAGCAATTTGCCTTTTAATGAGGGGTTTTAATTCATCTCTGAGCTTTAATATTTGTTTCCATATTAATGATGCATTATTGTCAATTGTTGATGTCAAGAAATTTTCCTTCAAATATCTAGCTCTCATCCATCTTGGTCATAGGTTGTCTGAAGTTATTATTTTCCATGCCATCTTTATGCCATAAAACTTTTTCAACTTAAATAAACTTTTAAGACCAACTCCTCCTTCCTTTTTAGGTTTACACATGTCTTTAAAGGTAACTTTGTGTAGTTTTCCCAACCATATAAAATTAGCACATACAACATTAATTTTTCTAGTGGAACAATTTGGGATTTGGAAAGTTTGTAACCAAACCCTAACTTTTGAAGTAATTACTGTATGGACTAACTCAATTCTACCTACAAAAGATAGAAATTTTGATCTCCATCCCTGTAATTTATCCCTGATATCATCAATTAGTTTGCCACATTCTTTATCGATAATTGTATTGTTAGATAGACGTATCCCATACACTTAATAGGAAGAGTCCCTTCTGAAACACCTATTATTCACAATAGGTTTTATCCCTCTTTGCAGTATTTGTTAAAATAGCATTGTGTTTTCCTATCATTTAGTTTCAGACCTGCACATGTATCTGGAAGGAGGAAGATGTTTTTCAAAGTGTCCACTGCATGCAAGGAAGCTTTGATTACTACTAAAAGATCATCTGCATATATCAAGTGAGTTACCTTTGGTTCAAATTTGTAAACTGGAATGATATTGTTTTGATAGCAAGCTATTTCCATTTGTAATGAGAACCACTCCATAGCTACTGTAAAGAGATAAGGGGATAGGGGTTCCCCTGTCTTATCCCCTTGTTGCTTTTTATATAACCTTTTGGCACACCATTTATAAGAATAGAAAATGTAGAAGTAGATAAGAGGTATTCAGTTAGTTTCAGAAGCTTTCCTGGTACTCCCATAGACCATAGCATATGAATTATGAATTTTCTATTTACTTTGTCATAAGCCTTGTGTAAATCAACTTTTAGACACATTTTGTCTGCCCCTGGCTTATTAAAATCTCTGATTAGCTCATGGGCTATTAAGGAGTTCTCAGATATAAATCTTCCCCTTATAAATGCATTTTGACACTGAGATATTAAATCTAGTAGTACTTTGTTCAGTCTCATGCATATAATTTTGCTGAGAATTTTATAGGAGACATCAACAAGAAATTGGCCTATATTCCTCAATTCTTTCAAGCTTTTTAACTTTAGGAATTAATGATACGAAAGTGTGGTTAATCTCTTATAGGAACTCACCATTATCTAAGGCCTCCTGATAAGGTTGTAACATGTATTCTTTCAGGTTTTCCCAGTGAACTTTGAAAATAGCTGCCCCATACCATCTGTTCTAGGAATGGAGTCTTCATGAATTGAGTATACACCTCTCCTCAATTCCCCTTCTGTAATCCTAGTTGTCAACATGGAGCATCCTTCCTGGGAAATTTTCCTTCTACTTTGAATAACTGGAAAGTCTTGTTCCGATTCTCCGTTGTATAAGTCCATGAAGTAAGATAAAGTATTTTCTTCTATTTCCTTTATGTTGTCCGCTGCATTACCCTAAACATTCAAGTAGTTAAAAAGATTGTTATGATGTGTTCTTTGAGACATTTTTGTGTAAAAACATTTTGTGCATTCATCCCCCTATGTAAGCCATTTTTCTTTGGCTTTTTGTTTAATATATGTGGCAAGCTTCTTAAGTTCTTCTTTCTATTTTCTCTGGAGGGAATAGTATTCTGAATTGAGTCTTTCATGCATTAGATCCTTATCTAAATTCACTTGTATCTTCTCTAACTGCCTTTGAATGTTAACTACTACATCATTATCCTTTGGTCTTTTTTTATTCCATTCCTTCAATCTATTTTTCATTGTTTTGACCACCATTATGAACATGTATATGTGAGTACCAGTAGGAGGTATAATTGTATCAAAATTAACAGCCTCATTATATCCCTCTAACAAACTCCTGTGGTTAGCATATCTAAAAGGTTTCCTCTTTTGATTACTATTATCAAGTTGAATTGAATTAGGAGAGGGTTGTGGTCACTTGTGGAACTACGGGGAACATTGGTTTTCAAAGAAGGAATTTTATTTATCATCTCGACATTACATAAAGCTCTATCTAATCTAGAAGTTATTCTTTTTGCCTCACCACTTTTCCATGTGTATTGCTGGCCTGAATGGAATGTTTCTAATAATCCACTTACAAGTACACAATCGTTAAATTCAGCCACATGTGATAACTTCAAGGTAATGCCTCCTCTTTTCTCTCTTATTTTTAATACTGCATTGAAATCCCTCATAACCAACCATTGCTTATTGATTTATTTTGAAATTGTGACTATCTGTTGCCAAAGAGTAATCCTTTCTGATGCCAAATTCCTGGCATAGAAAAAAGTAATACATATCTTCAGTCCTTCTATACTTTTGAAAAGTAT
This sequence comes from Allium cepa, assembly GCA_030765085.1. Lineage (NCBI taxonomy): Eukaryota > Viridiplantae > Streptophyta > Magnoliopsida > Asparagales > Amaryllidaceae > Allium > Allium cepa. The sequence continues at coordinate 862,530,398 of CM060940.1, forward strand.
TATTATTTGTTGATCCTCCTTGTTATAATTGTACCTGTCCAAGCACTGTCTTGCCATAAAACTAGAATTTGACCTTTTGATTGTTGTGAACTATTGTGTATCATGCTCCATTGATCACCAATTTGTTGTTTAAACATCTTTGTATTTTCTTCAGTAAATTTATTCTCAAGCAATGCTATTATTGATAGCCTGTATTAGGCCATAATGTTGTGGAGGTCTAATTGACATATGCCATTATTTAGACCTTGCACATTCCAACAAAACACAAACATTAATGTTTGTTGGTTTTTCTCCTTGTTATAGTAGTAGACCCAACTCTTGCTATTTTATTAGCATAAATTTCTTTTTTTCATTGAATTGTTTACTATAGATTCATTTTCTTCTGTAAATTTACTTATATCCTCCTCCTCTTCTTCATTTTCCTTTTCAGATGAATCTAGCTAGATATTCATTTTCTAGATTTCCTTCAAAGTGTCAGGCAAATCCTCTTTAACATATGAATGATAATGATCTTCAGGAGGAACATTTGTTGGAGGGGAACTGTTTCAGACTGGAACTCAGCCCTTTGATTCGGATTTGGAGGAACTTCTTGCTCTGATCCGGAGCTGTCAACAGTAATGCTAATGTGACTTTTGGGTAGGGGTTGGCTACTAACTGCAGCATTTTGCATGTATTCTCTGGTAGCTGCTATGTTTTTTGGACAACTAATAGGAGATATATTTTGGGTTTCTGTTGGTGCAATGGGTTTTTTATTTTCTCCACCCAGACTTGCTCACGCTTGTCTCTGTAATTATTGCGCTGTATATAACTATGCCCAAAGCACTTGCATTCGGTACATCTTGGAGGCACAAACTCATATTCTATGTCCTGCATATATATATATATATATATATATATATATATATATATTACCATGTTTGTCTTTAGCTTTGAATGTTTTTGGTAGATCATTATCAGCCTTTATCTCCACCAGTACTCTGGCATATTTTATCCTTTTGACAAGTCTTGTATTTTCATCCATATCCAAAGTTTTTTCGACCAAGCTTGCTAATTTGCTAATGCATCTTGTATTCCATAGAGCTAGGTTAAGGTTGTGCAGTTAGATCCATCTTGGGTATGAAGAAAGCATTTCTCTTTCAAAATTAAATTCAGCTTCCCACTTACGCATAATTATTAGTTTTCTACCTATAAACCATGGACCTCCATTTAAAACTTTTTTATAATCCGCTTCTTGTTCAAATTTGATAAGGTAAAAACCATTATCCCTTGTGAATATACCCCACGTCCCTTTTGGATTCCATACTCGCTTAATATATGCATTGAAATAGACATAGTATAGACGTTTCCCTACCATGTATATGTAGATTGAGTTTTTCCACATGTTCCTATCTTTCGCATTGTTTTCTTCGTCGATTAACTAGTAGATCTCGTTGTCTTCAAATATCGGTTCAAAGTAATTAACATTCCCTTTCATTTCAATTTTGTTTCCCAAAATCTCAACGCATGATTTAGGGTTTTGCGTGGATTTTCTAGGGTTTTTCAGAATTTCAGCAAAGGACAACCGGCTTTTTTCCTTCTCCTTCCCCTTTCTTTCACCTCTTCCCATCCATCCTCTTCATCTTCTCTGATCTCGGCTGCTGGGCCAGTGGTTTCAAGAGTTGCGTGGGTTTTAGATGCCATTTCTGTTCCACCTTCTGATTTTGATTCATTTGTTAGGTAATTTAAATAATAAGTCTTTATATATTTATTAATAATACACATGTACATTATAATGCATTATATTATCTATATCTATAGTGTTTACGAATCACAACATCCAAGCGGCGATTTTAGTAAAGAATTTGTTGGATGGTTTTTGAACTACGTTTATGATCCAAGAAATTATGCGATTGACGAAGGATTGAAACATCTTGCGATGGTACCAAAACGAAAAGTTATGATATATTCAATAACCATCGTCAATAGATATAATTTCAATGCTAAAGAATTTGGTGTTGAAAAATTAAGTAACAATACCGGCGTATTTGTTAAAAGTAGTGATGATCTAGATGATCATATAAATGAGTTTTATAGCGTGTTAACCTAGGTATTGCAATTGACATATTTAACAAGATTTATGGAGGAAGTTTTTTTTACATGCAACTGATTCTGTAACGTTCTAGGTTCTGGAATCATCGTGCACGAAAAATGTAATCTTATTGAAATAAAGCATACATTGTATTATCATAAGTACAATCTTTTTGTACTAGCTAAACAAGCTCTATAAGCTTATTATGCTCCTTGTCTATCTCTAAAAAAAAGATAAAACAAATTGGTTGGCAGTTTTTAAAACGAAAATAAGATTTACATTTGATGGAAAAAATATTAAGGACAAACAAGCTTATTGGGCAGATGTAGAGAAAAATAGTGAAATAATAATAACTGACGATCATACCGATTTTGGGCCTCTAAACAATGAATAAAATGTTTAGTGAAAGCATATGAGACCACGAAGGAAAACAATATAGAGTACCAGACCGAATTTGAATTAGAAAACAATGAGGATTGATTAATGATGTACATTTTGATAGAAGGTAATTTATGTGATTATTGACGTTACATTTTTCTCATAAAAAATGATAAGTTTTATTCATAATTAAATGATATGTTTTGACATAATAAAATGATATGTCTATGATAGGTATTATGTCTTTTTTTCAACGTCGGAGTTCTTTCCATTTAAGTTTCTCCTCTTCTTCTCAAAGAAGGCCGCCCTGGTAGGTAATGGCAGCGGCCTGTCAGAACAGTCGCAGTTTCCCATAGTGTCGTTACACCCCAAAGCGAATTGATCGTAAGTATTAAATTTATTTTAGCATTATAAATATTTTATGTATGGTATATTAAAGGTCTGTATCATATTTAACATAAGGGATTTTAGTTAGAGCCTTCAGAACTTATTCTTAATATTTTGGGGCAAGCTTACATAAGCAGGATGACTGCCTGCTGGCCTAAGTGGGATAAGATCTCAGTCTCTGTTTTAGAGAGTATCTAGTAGGACTTCCTCGTAAATGTAAATTTATATATCATTATATCTTACCACTTTACAATTTTCTACCTAAGTATTAGTGTGTAACTGTTATTTTTTTGAACGAGCAAGGGCCAGTAAAGTGGTAGGAAGTTGATACCCTCCTTTGTAAGACTTATTGGATGCAAAAAATAAGGAAGAACTACCAAGACACAATGTTAGGCATAAAAAAAGTGGGGAAGAAGCTTAATCGAATAAGCGCTAGTGTATGAGACGCTTGGGTTGCATGGTGGAATAGCGATGAAGCAAAGTAAGTTTACCATATATCACTTTATTTTGTTTCATACATAATACAAAGTTTACAGATGTAAAGTATAATTTTCAGTTTAAATTTGCAAGCAGAGTCAGAGAGGAACTCTGCAAATAGAAACAAGAACCCAGTAACACATCACAGTGGTTCCAACTTATTCCAGCGTTATCATCAAGAGCTAGTAGTATTTTTAGTTGAAATTATAAATAGTTATTAAATTGTATAATTTTGCATATACAATAATAACTCATAATAATTATTTAAAGAAAGCACATGGTTCTGGTCTCTTACATAAACCTTTTGCTTGTACTCATACCATCGAGCATCAAAATGAAGATGACACACTCTCGTATGCATAGACCGACGATAAAGTAAACAAAGCCCATGGGAGCATATTTTAAGTTATAAGTTATTAATAATCAGTTTAATTAATTAGTTATAAATAAAGTGGTGTAAATTTCAATTATATTTTTATTTTTCATTATCGGAAAAATTTATGCTACAACAAGCACGGCCGATGGAGGGAACGAGATGGGATCAGCTGACCATTAACGAGATGATGCTTTTCTGAAGCTATCATGGATCCGACATCACAAAATTGGCGTTATGGCTATGGCAACCAAGAGATAATGAACATTATTTCTGCTTACCTTACCTAATTGTTAATCATATTTAGTCTAACGTAAGTCATAACATATTTAGCCTAGATTATAACTTATGTTTGGGTATTGTTAAGTTAACAAAAAATAAGTTTATAACAATAAATAAGTTAATAATTAAATAAGTTTTATAACAATAAATAGGTTAACAAAAACTAAGTTTACAAAATGTAACTAACTTTTATAAAAACAATGTTAAGCAAGTGTGATTTAAATTAAATAAATTTTTGAACATTAACTATGTTTTACAAAAATTAACTAAATTTATAAAAAAATAATCTAATTTACAAAAATTAACAAATGTTTATAAAACTTAAGTAGTTTTATAATAATTAAATAAGTTTATAATAGTAAATAAGTTAATAAAAAACAATTAAGTTTTTAAAGAAATAACTTAGTTTGTAAAATAACTAAGTTAATATAATTTGGTTTTTAAAGAAATAATTTAGTTTAAAATAATAACTTAGATTATAACAATATATCACACTATTATAGCAGTTGCTAGGCCCACATTTTTTGCTAGCTATTAGACACAAATCTCTTATTAGATCATGTTTTGCAGGCCATGAGCTCGCAGAAGGCATACAAAAAATCTCAGGACAAAGAAGAGATTAAAGGAGCTGAAAGCCATGATTGCACAACTGCAGGAGCGAGACCGCCTTCGCTTAACATCCTAGAATTTTGGCACCATTATTTAGGACATTCAATTAGCTAAATAAAATAAAATAATATGTTGATTAGGGGATTGAGATTTCATTTTAATTAAGGTGTAGCCATGTCATTTAAACCACGAATTAAAAGAAGAAATTTAACATGAAATATAAAAATGGTAAAATAGAAAAGAGGTCATTTCTATATCCTCCAAATGAAATGAGCATGTATTAGAATACATGCTCATTTCATTTTGAAAATTTTAAAACAAGAGGCAGGCCACCATTAACAAGGAAAAGGGAAAGAAGAGTAAGAAAACCTAAGGAAGAAGCTAATTTAAATCAAATCCATTCATATCTCAATCTTTATAATCTCTAAAGCTAAGGTGAAAACCTTAGTAAATGACATCCAAACGTCTTGCGAATTTTTATGAAGATCATATTGGTGATGAGTTTCAATTTTTAGATTTTTCTAAATTTTCGTGTAATTAATATGAATTTTCTATTAAAGAAAATGGTATTTTGGGTTGTAAATTATTTACGAGTAAATAATTAATTGTTTAGGTCTTAAATTTTTATATGTTAGAAAAAAAATGTAATGTGATTTTTGGGAATTTTTCTAGATTTTTCCTAAGTGTTTTAATGGCTATATAAAATTATTTAAGGTATAAGACTTAAATGTTTTAAATAATTAAAGGAGAAGAAGGGGCTTTTGAAAAATGTTTAAATTGTTAAATCTGGAAAGTTGGCAACACTTTTGAAAAGAGAAACCTTGCAACGAAACAGATTTAGACAAACAAGGCAGGTTAGATACAAAATAATAGTTTAAAAGTAAAAATAAATAGGTTTTTCACTGTTTCGTATCTTTTGGCACCAGTTTTCGCCTCCATACCACCGCCTCTGACACGGTCTAATGCATATGGTATCAAGCAACTGATACATGTTGAATTAGATGTGGGTGAAGAGTATAGGGTCGAAACCATGGGGTTTTGAAGGGGTTGAAGCATTGTTTTGGTTTTAAAGAAAAATATGTCAGCTTGCTTTCGACTAAGATTCTTTCGATTTAGTTGGCTTTCGACTATGTCAAATGGTTTACAAGAATGGTTTCAATCAGGTTGTGCCTTTTTTTAAGTGCTTGCTTTCGACTGAGTCAAAACCTTTAGTTCCGCTTCCTACCATTCGATCTAGATGGTTTCGAAGGGGTACTTTTTATTTTTTAAAATATGGCCACCTCTACAATGCTTTCGATGGGATGGTTTCGACACCATCACTTTATTACTTAGGAAATGGTTTCACAACAATGCTTTTGACTTAAATGTTCTTAAGAACCTTTTCCTATGTTTGAAGTAAAACCCAATGGTTTCGAAAGAAACAATTTTAAATGATTTCGAAAGAGATGCTTCCGTCTTTAATGGATTTTTGATCCTTTTGCTCTACTTGAAGGCAGAATCCAAATAGTTTCGACGGAGACAATTTTCAAAGGTTTTGAAGAAATGAAATTTTGAATGGTTTCGAACGGTTTCCATATATTTTTAATTGAACCCGATGTGCTTTCGAAAGGATTGAGCTTTAACTGCTTTGAAAGGTTTTAATGAATTGTTTCGAAAGAGTTGGTTTCTTAGGGTTTCAAAAGGATCGAAAGGAAATATTTTTCCTATGTTTTTGAAATGGAATATTTAATGGTTTTAAAGAAAGATTTATAATGTTTTAAAGCTTTTGAAGGAAGGACTTTTGGTGGTTTCGAAAGGGTCACTTTTAATGGTTTCGAGTGGGTTATCTTCAAGGGTTTCGAAAGGGTTGTTTAAATATTTTGAACAAAGGTTTCAAATGTATTGAATAGGCAATCTAGCCTAGGTATGTTCAAGTTAAAAAGGGTTTTAATTTGTTTTGGAAGGATAGTTAATCCTCATTAAAATTCATTAACATTTTTTCAAAGTGTATATATCATGGAAAAATGGCTTAGAGTAAAGCTAAAGATATATTTTCCTTTTATATAAATGATTTGAAGGACTAAATCATTTTGAAATGGTTTTCAAAGAAATTTAAAGGGTAGTTAACCCTAAGAAAATGATTTTGACAGTTAGTCCATTTTGATTTGGATGACTAGTCTAGTTTGCTGGCAGTCAACCTAGATTTCAAACAGTTAGTCCAGTTTCCGGCAGTCAGCCCAGTTGTGTGGACAAATAGTTTGTATCATAATGGAGCTTGCTATTTTGTTATGGAGATATAGTTCACATCTTACCTATTTTATGGACAGATATTTCATTTATTAGCATAAATGATATTGCTATTTTGATATAATCACATTGATTAGCCAGTTTGGCTGCAGGAAAGGATTTGCAAAATATATATGTTTTGAAAAGGATATTAGTAAAGGGAACCTGTTCCGCTAAGCGGAGTGGTCTCACTCAATATCAGTAAAGCGAGATGTAGTTGAATTATTCAAATTAGGCTTTATGTCTGACTCGGAGTTTTTGTTTCCTCTTAAACTCTCGGGTGCTCAAAATTGATTTGAGTAGGCTGAGGGTTGAGGTTTTTAGGTTTTGATATTTTGACGATAAAGCTTCCGAAGACGAGCAGGTGGCTGACGGATAGCTAATTAGAAATACATATTATTTTGTTTATTTTCTGCTGTGTATATTAAGTCATAAATGACTATATTTCAATGATCAACTATGGGTGCATCGTCATATGTCGCTTTTTGCATAGTTTTGTAATGATTATAATTGATCTTTACTTGGGAAACAGACATGAGATTATGTAATTTGAATATGAATTTGTTTGAAATGGAATTACAAAAATGTTATATTGAAAATATGTGATTTTGCTCATATTCAAGTGCTTCTGATATTATGAATAACATTAGCATTGCCGTATTTTGTCACTAGAAGTTAATACTATATATGACTATAGCATCTGTAGCGCTTAGCTTTTGTCATCCGGATACGGGATGTTACACTTCGTGCTATGGAGATGGCATAGTTGGATCAGTGCTTGGTTGAGTATATGCAGTATTACAGGGCGTTTCCTTCATCGGGTGGCTCCGAAGGCGATGATGAGTCTTGATAGGTATGATTTTTGCTTTTGTGTTTGGACAATATGCATTTGGAGCTGGTGAGGATGAGGTATTTTGGTTAGGTTGATCCATTTTGCGGAGATGTTGGATGATTTGTTAATTTGTTTAACATGATTGATATAGTTTGAGATGTTGGAGGTTGATTTTGTGTATGCTATTGGATTGTTTTGTTATATGATGTATTGTTTGAGTTTGGTTTGTTGTAAATATTGATGTTTTATATGTAATTTGGGCCTATATTTATATGATTTATGTGCGTGAAATTAAGATGCGATATATATTGATATGTTTGTATTGTATGGGGAATGAAAGGTGGTAGAAACAAAAAAATCATCCCAGATTTGCGACAGCCATCGAAGTTTGACGTTGGCTTATGGGACATCATTATCTAATGGATCTAACGGCAAAAGTGTAGCGATTTCCAACGGCTTTTGGCAACATTCCAAATAAAAAACTACTGGTCAGGTGTACATGATGGTCGTCAAAAAACCATCTGCAATAACCGTTGAGAGCCCTCACTGAGTCTTCGTCGAAACCGTCGTCAACCGTCAGAAAGAGCGGATGTAGTTCCGATGGCAATTTCGACGGCTTTTGGACGGCTACTGACGACCGTCGATGGTTTTCAACCGTCGTAAATGTCCCTCTTTCATGTAGTGATCGGAGCAATTCTTAAAACAATTAAGAACAAAATAAGATGACTAATATTTCTTCGTTTATACCCAAATAGTATAAGTGGGGTATAAAACGACAAAGATTTGGTCGGTTTATACCAAACTAATATATGTGGGGTATAAAACGGCAAAGACTTCCCCGTTTTATTACAGTGAAGTATTTCCTGTTTTATACATAAAAGGACGAAGTTTTCTTCATTTTATAAACAGTCTTCTATTCAGTTTACTAGTCACGTGGACAAACTGAACCAACTATAAACAAATGAACAACACATATTTGGTTGTGATGTGTCTAGTTCCGTCCATCATAGTTGGTTGTGTTGTCGTTAGTTCGGCCCATTTTTTCATTAAAGAAGACACTGTCGATTGTGCTTCAAGTTTAAACTTAACTTCATTTAAACAACTCTTCTAAAGGAATTAGTTGTGGAATACCTATTTTTTTGTTGCACCCCACCGATGTCATCTAATTTTTCATGTTGGTGTCTGTAGGCATGATGTCGGCAAACAATAATGATATTTCCATTTCTCTCTAGTAATGACTTTTGGAAAGATGTGCAAGGCAAGGGAAGCCATTATGACCGATCATATTCATCATCGTGGTGAAGCTTTTAGTAGTTACATTCACAATCCATATGACAAAGGATGTTAATTATCCGTGTATTTGTAGACAAGAGATTGGAGGACGTTTAGCGATGGCGAATTTTTATGCCCAACTTATTTGATTTACATCGAATGTAAAAAATAAGTCAGCGATTTCCTCCCTGGCGTTTTGCCTCTTCTAAAGGTGGAGGATTTTCAAGACTAATTTTTAAGTCGGACGTAAAAAATAAGTCTCGATTACCCTGTAAAAAATTAAGTCTCGAATACCCCCTATATAAACCTCCCTACCTAACTATTTTTAACATATTCTCATTTTTTTTCTTCCTTACATTAATTCCAACAATGTCCAGATATGTTTTTGTGTATAATATTTCAGACAATGATTCGAAAAACTCGGATAACTCAACTAATAGCGATGATCTATCTAACTCCGATAAAGATGAGTATGGTAAGGAACTCGCTTATATTGTTGGAATGATGGTAAATTATACTCAACTAATGTCTATCCACATCATACTTCTTCTTACATTGGATGAATGTGGATTGATGATTTTCTTTACAGTCACAAATATAGAAGTCAAGAGTTGTTGCCAATAAAAAGTGCTACTTACAGACGTCTTTATGACGATTTAATCAATTGGAATGGCTTAATCTTAACTCAATAAATAAACAATATCCTGAAAAGATTGGAATGTTTTATTACATGATAAGTCATGGAGCATCACAAAGGATGGTAGGTGGAAACTTTAATCGATCCATCGGTACTATTAGTCTGTGTGTTTTTAAGTTTTGCACACTACCTTACTTTTGGCCAAAGCTAATATTGGATTGATAGATTTTAATGAGATTTCTCATGAAAAATTAGATATGGCAAGATATTATCCATTTTTCCAAAATGATGTTGGAACTATAGACGGAACACATGTTCCTAGGAGAGTTGGTAAAAAAGAAATACGAGTGTATATAGGAAACAAATTAATACAAAATATTTCTACTGCTATAAATTTTGGTTTTGACATTTAGTTTCGTAATGTCTAGTTGGTAAGACTCTACACATGATAGTAGATTGTTAAATCATGCGATTGAAGAAGTTGAAACATTTTCACATCTCCTACCTGGTAAGTATTACCTTTTAGACTCAAGATACAAGCACAGAAACAGTTATTACCACCTTATCGCAATGAACGCTATAAAGTTCCAGAATTTCACTAGAGCTGGAATGTTCCAAAATCGCGTAACGAAAATTTTAACTTTTATCATTCTAGTCTATGCATGGCTGTAGAAAGAATTTTCGATATTTGAAAAAAAAATTCTACATTTTACGACATATGCTGACATATAGCTTCACCAAACAGGCACAGTTTGTCGTTACAAGTTGTGTTATCATAAGTTATTAGAAAATATAAGTTACATATCTTGATTTTGAAGAAATAATTAATGAAGAAGTTACATGAACTTGTGTTGGAAATTGATGTGAACATATTCAACACAACCATAGTTGTGCGCAAGTTCGTCAAATACACAACAGAGTTGCAACACGTGATGAAATTAGAGATCCTTAGATTCGACATGACGACGTCAATCTATATATTATTTTACTGTTGTATTTCAGCTAAAATTATGTGATGTTTGTATTTCGGTTAAAATTAGTAGTAAGTTTTTAGAATTTGTATATATTAGAATTTGAAATTGTAATTGAATTTGAATTTACATTATTAATTCTAAAATATTTATTTAATTAAATACTAAATTTAATAATTAATAATTAAATAATAATTAATTATCAATTATTTAATAATTAATTATTAAAATTATTGTTAACTATTATGGAATAAATAACTGTTTTCAAATTCCTTAACATTTTTTACATCCTACACAACCTCTAACGAACCTCTTATCCAAAAACTTATCTGTGCATGTTTTAATCTTTAATCCAAATTGTCCATGAAAGCACCATAAATGAGATTTACGTAAATAGAGAAAAAGAAAACATTCAAAAAGAAAGATAACAACCATACAACCTAAAGAATGGAATAATATGCACAATATTTAGCATAAAATAAAACTAAAATCAGTTGACATTAATTTAGCTTAGCAAATTCTAAACCAAACCATAAGGAAGCTAATGTCTACTCTTTACAGTACACTTATATAAGAAAATTCCGTTCTGTTATTGAATGTTACGAAATATTTTTTGCTCTTAACTAGATATCACTACACCAAAAGTCGATCGAATAAGGAACGTAAACTATTCAAAAAGGCAGAGAAATAAACAATAAGAGAAACCTATGGACTCATCTATATCATAACAAAATATGTACATTTGTCGCCATGTTACCCATAGTGCATTTAACATAGCTAATTTCAAGCTCCAAGCGTATTAACAAGTGACAAAGCATTACTCGTAATCCTACTCAACTGAACCACCTTCTTCCTCAAAACACCATGCATACTACTACTACTCTTACCATTACCTTCCACCAAAGAAGCACTGCATACTGACCCATGTCATAAAGTTCCCTAACCTAACCGCATACGAAGGCGTATTCTTTCTTCCTTGTTTCCTCAACTGAACTATCGACTTGCTCAGCTTAGCTGCACCATCGGACATCGTTACCATGCAGTCGTAATAGACACTGTACCCATTATCAGCTGCAGGTCTGCTGCTTCCAGATGAAAGCATGGAGACGTAGGTTGATGCTTCATGGGCCATACGTGCATTTAGAGACAACGCCACCTTAGCAAGCTGACGTGGACTTTTATGAATTTGTGGTGAGAAGGCTTACAGGGTCTGCTCGCATACTTTTGGATATGAAGTTGCGTTGCATAAGGTTTTTGATGGAAATAAACTTGTTTTAGGAAACGTCAATTATGTTGATGACTATATTAATCTTTGTACTAATGGAAATGTCATATTAAGATAATCTAAACCTACCAGATATGTAATTTTGAGAAATCTAGAATATGCTCTATCAGGAAAATTCTAGAATGTGGAAAATTAAAGAAAAGTCTAGAGATTGTATCACACTAGAAATATGAATGTTTTTTCTTCTTGTGTAAGCAAGCAAACATATTTGTAAGCAAGAAAAAAGAATAAAAGTGAAAAGAAAATAAAGCTTATTTTCTCATTTACAAATTATTGTCTCAATCTCCATCAGCAAATTAGAAGTTTCTCCCTCCTTCTTCCTCTAGAAATTACCAACTTTGGTATCGAAGCTCGAAGATCCTTCTAAATTTTCCAACAGTGGTATCAGAGCCAGGCTGCTAATCAAGGAAAATGGAAAACGAAACGACTTTTTTCATGTTCCTATATTAATTAAAGAGAATTATGAAAGTTGGGGTATTCGTATGAAGGCGCTACTTGGATTGCAAGATGCATGGGTTATCATAGAAAAAGGGTATGAAGAACCTACCGATATTTCCACTTTATCCCAAATTGAAAGGGATAATTTGAAGAATTTGAAGAAGAGAGATTGAAAGACTCTTACGCTCATCTACCAAAGTTTGGATGATGCTATGTTTGAGAAGATAGCTAATGCATAAACTAACATGAAAGCATGGGAGAGTTTGGAGAATGCTTTTAAAGGAATCGATAAAGTGAAGAAAATTAGACTACAAACTATGCGAGGTGAGTTTGAATTTCTATATATGAAATCATCAAACTCAATTGATTATTATTTTTCTTGAGTTGTATCTATCGCTGATCAAATGAAAAGATATGGAGAAAAAGTTGAAGGCACTAGAGTTGATGAGTAAATTCTACGATCTTTAGATTCAAAATTTGATTACATAGTTGTAGCAATTGAAGAATCTAAAGATCTAGGATCCATGACCATTGATCAACTCATGGGTTCACTTCAATCCATGAAGAAAAATTAAAGAGAAAGGTTAATGAAGAGCCATTAGGGCAAGCTCTTCAAACAAAAATCACCTTGTGATAAAATGATACATTTAAAAATGGAAGAAGTCGAAGCCAAAGCGAAAGAGGTCATGGTCAAAGCTATGGAAGAAATGACTATCCTAGAAAGGAGAAAAGAAAAAACATATCGAGGAAGAGGAGGAAATATAAAGAAAAATGAAAGACCAAGGTATGATAAATCACAAATAAAATGTTATTATAAATTTTGGCATTTTGCTTCCGATTATAGATCCACTTTTTATAAAGTCCAAGAGAGAGAAATTTTTGCTAAAGAAGATAAATAAAATTCCGCATTACTATTGGAACATGAAGGATATGAAACTCGCAATAATAATACATGGTATTTGGACACAAGGACAAGAAATCATATGTGTGGAAGGAAGAGCATGTTTATGGAGCTTGATGAATCCGTAAGTGGAAACATTCATTTTGGAGATGAATCTAAAATTCCAGTAAAAGGAAAAGGAAACATACAAATTAAGTTGAAGAATGGAAAGAATGATTTTATTTCTAATATTTATTACATGCCTTATTAAGTTTGGGGCAACTTTTGGAAAAAGGATATGATATACACATGATAAATAAGAGTCTTCTAATGAGAGATGGTAAAAGAAATTTAATTGCTAAAGTGGAGATGTCAAAATATAGAATGTTTCCATTAAATATCTCAAATAATGCTGCTAAATGCCTAAAATCATGCTATAAAGATTCATCATAGCTTTGACATTTAAGGTTTGAGCATCTTAATTTTGGGGACTTAAAATTATTAAAAAAACAAAAACATAGTGAAAGGTTTACCATCAATAAATCATGAGAACCAATTATGTGAAGGATGCTTATTTGGAAAACCAACAAGAAAATGTTTTCTAAAACAATCAACCATAAGAGCCAAAAAACCATTAGAATTAATTCATATGGATATTTGTGGCCAGTAAGCCATGATTACTTGGAAAAAACAACTATTTTTCACTTTTTGTTGATGATTTTATTAGAAAAACCTAGGCTTATTACCTCAAACAAAAATCAAATGTATTTGATGTTTTTGAATTCCATTTTCTATAAGGTCCTTAAATTTCTAGAATATGGAAGATTAAAGAAAAGTCTAGAGATTGTATCATGCTATAAACATGAATGTTTTCTTTTCTTTTATAAGCAAGCAAATATATTTGTAAGCAAGCAAAAAGATTATAAGTGCAAAGAAAATAAAGCTTATTTCCTCCTTTACAAATTATTGTCTCAATCTCAATTAGCAAATTAGAAGTTTCTCCCTCCTTCTTCCTCTAGAAATTATCCAACATTGGTATCAGAGCTTGAAGATCCTCCTAAATTTCCAAATAGTTTTAAGAGAAGCATACGAGAGGTGTACAAGTAAAGAAGCCGTGAATATGTATATAATGTTTTATGAACTTTCCATTGATCACTTTAGCTTTTAATTTATTTCTTGTTGATGTAATGTGATATTGGTGGTGAATGGTTTACAGAGGGTATATGTATTATGGAACGTGAAAGGTAGTTTCATTGTACGTCAGCATGCATTTGATCGGTGGCTAGGTAATTAGAGTAATATTGCTGTGTTTGGAAATCTCAAAACTCAATATACAATGTGCTTGCTTGTCTCCATTCAGCTATAATTTTGCTGTCTAGAGATCCGATGACTGAATGTAGAAGAATGAGTTGAAAGTTGAAACCTTGACTTTGCTCGTGGAAGCTTCGCTGCATTCCGAAAGATACTATTGCACGTGCAGTTTCATTGATTTGATTTGATTTGAGTATTTTATGCCAGCATGAACTGTATGTCAATGCCTTTCATTTCAGTTAGATTATGGCCCTCCAAAGCATTAAAATGAAAAAAAAAATAATGAAAACTCCTTTCATGAAGTGTTGGACAATATGGAGTTCGATCAACATCTTTTAACAAAAGAAATCACATGATGTTATATGTGACCAGACTTATATATATCACTCGACCTCCATTATTTTTTACACTATTCTTTTTTCAATCTGCGGACATTACGCTCGTATAATGTGAGACACCCCATCAAATTTTGGTGGTCCTATGAAGAGAATCCGTTTACTATTTACGGACTGTAAAAGCTAATTTGGTGGCAACAGCGAGACGGCACATACCGGTTGGGAGACGGATTAGGAATGACACTTCCTTGTGAGAGTTTCTAGCCACTAAATCAAAATACTGGCTCTGAATATGTGTGAGACAAGTGGAATTTGACTGTTTAATTAAAGCAAATCATTGCGAGTCTTTGTAGATGCTTTTGCAATGTGATTTCCATCCAGTGCACTGAATGCCAAAGTGGAGAAAGTCAACTGAGCGTGGTTAAATGAAGGGAATAATTATGACTCTCTTAAGGTTGCAAAATGCCTCACCGTATAATTAGTGATGTGCATGAAGAGATTAACAAGGCTTCCACTATTCCTCTCAACTATGCTGGATAACCACAGCTAGGGGAAGGAGCTTGGTGGAATCAATGGAGAAAGAAGACCGTGTTGAGTTTCACTCTAGTCCAACTTTGTGAAATGGCTTGAAATGTTGTTCAAGAACATAAAGAAAACTTAAATAGAAGAACCAAAGAGGAGCCATTGCAACAAGCCTTTTAAACCAAACTCCCCTGACGGGAGAATGAGGCATTTGAAATTAAAAGAATTTGTAGCCTAAGTGTAAGAGATCGTGGCTAAAAATATGGTAGAGGCATCTACAAATTTATCAATAAAGAAGAAAGAAATCAAAATATATAAGCTATAAAGTGTCAAGGATGAAGATGAAACACAAATCAGGATGGAAGACTAAGGTATGATAAATCAAAAATATAATTGTGATAAATTTGATCATTTTGCTTCCGATTATAAATTCATTTTTGGTAAAGTTTAAGAGAAATCTAGCTTTGCTATAAAAAAGGAGAAATTCCAAAATATTGTTAGCACATAAGGGTGATGAAAGTAACGATAATAACACAAGGTATTTGGACATGGAGGCGAGCTATCATATATGTGGAAGGAGGAGCATGTTCGTGGAGCTTAATGAATTGGTAAGTGGGAATATTCATTTTGTAGATCAACTTAAAATTCCCATTAAAGGATACAGAAACATATAAATTAAATTGAAGAATGGAAAGCATGATTTTGTTCCTAACATGGCTAAAACGAAAATAAATATTTTAAGTTTGGGGCAGCTTTTAGAAAAAGATATGATATATATTTGTACCAATTTGGGCAGAACACTCTTCGAATGTGTTTGAAGAGATAAAAAGAAGAAATTAAATGTAAACTGAGGCAGATCTAACAAACACACCAATCAACAAGTAAGAAAAATTACAGAAACACACAATTTTAGAGTTATTTGGCGTATGGCCTACATCCACTATGAAATGACTGATGTTTATTGATTATATCTCGTTGGTTACAAGTGGATTACAATAGTACAATCAAAGTACGGTAGCAATTTTAGCAGAGTATCGACGTAGAGAAGCCAAAAAGTCCATTTTCTATAGGTCTAGAGTCATTATTTATTGGCGTAGGCAGCAAATCTCTCGCCCAGATCTCAAAAGACTTCTTCTCTCATGTAGATGGGCCCACGGGATCGAGTTCAGGTGGGTTTGACTCGATCTAAGAGCGATATGAATCGAGTTTGTATCGATCAATAATTGGTCCTATTGGAATGGAATGATTTGGTACATTCTTAAGGTTGTAGGCAAGTTCCTATGAAAATTTGGTGGCACTTGGATTTGTAGATCTCGAGTTATGATCGATACAAGTTTGGATTTTCAATGTGTTGTCGAACTCGTATCGATACGATTCGTATCATTCTGATTCGTATCCATGCATGACATGTCGATCAGATGACTTGGCACTATAATTGAGGATCGATCCACTTTTCATGTCGAGCGACCGATTCTTCCTCTAGCACTTGTTTTTTTCGTGTCGTTGCTCGTTATGCTAATTCGTATCGATACATCTTCATGCTTCTCGTATCGACCATTGCACGTATTATTCATATCGATGTTTGGCTATCTTACTTGTATCGATTGATTAAGAGATCGGTATGAACTGGACCTCCTTTCTATGATGGATATGGACCAGAGCAACTTGTTGGGTGGATGGATACGACATCGTATGAACACGAGTGAGGTTATCTGGATGGATTCGAATGAAGTGGATACGAAGGAGGTGGTTGTTGAACTGATGGATACGAACTTAATGCCTTCTCCATGGATACGAATAAGAGCATTTTTTCGCCATGGTTACGAGTTAGATGGGTACGAATGTACTGCCTTTTGTCATGGATACGAACCACTGCTTGCTATGATAAATATGAATTGCCGCTGTCATCCAAGTGAATCTTTATAGATCCGTATCATGAGCATACAAACTCCGATTGACTTAAAATTTGGAATGTTAGCTTCCATGGCTTTGCTTATTGTACCACACCGATTGTAGCTAGATCCGGACTAGAGTAAAATTTATCGGTATCCACAATGAACTTCATAGGTAGTTGATCTTCGAGACAGACTGCCATTGGTGTCACGGCCTTGCCGAAAGGCGAGATAACATTTTCCCTCCAAAGTACATCTTGTGTGAACATGACATGCTTTGAAAAGCTGTAATCTTCCGTTTGAAAAGTTTCATCTGATCCGACGAATTTTTCATTTCATCAAAAGATGCAACCTTTGATTGTTTCTCGGTAATATAAATTCTGAATTGATGAATGCAAATGATTGTACTGTGCATCGTTGTAACAGTGTGTTGAATGCTAGAGATCTGTTGTCCATTGTCATGATAGTTTCTTAGTGAGCATTTAATTCCAATAAATTTTAAAAATTGAATGTTAATTCATCACACATAAATGCATGTAGGATGACTCCATTTAACATTCGTACGTTCACAAGTCGATGTTAGTTTTCTTGTATCGAATGTCGTATCGATCCTCTCCTGAATCGATGTGAAATTCGAGTTGTATCAATGCTTGATGGTTGTTTTGGTGCGTCTCTTCATATCGACCCTCTTCTAGATCGATGTGAAAAGTTGAAAGATTTTCTTTGTGTCTATGTCGATTGACACGAATTTGGTTGGTATCTTAATGTAGTTCGTATCGATGGGAACTGATGGATACGATGGCTGTGGTGTTAGATTGATACGAATAGCGCATGTCGTGTCGATGAACCGTGAATCGATTTGAATAGCACAAATAATATTCTACCTATCATCTCATAGTTACCAGATACAAAAGACTTGAGTTACATTTCCATCATCTTGGTCGCTTAATGGATATGAAATAACCAGCTCGTATCGATCTCCTTAGTGACTGATTTGACCGGTAGCGATGACTAGGAGACGAACTGTCATTCCCTTGGCATATAAAGTCATGGTACTTAGATTTTTTTTCACTTTCTTGCTTTCCGTCTTCGCTCTCTCCTTCGTATCGCTCTTCCATTTGAGAGAGAAATAAACTGTCTTCCTCCTTGAACAAATCAACCCATAAACTCCTTGAATCACTAGCTCGAATTAGATAATCAACCCATAGCAATCGACTTAGGACGATTGGATTTGAACTCTTTTGCCATTCGACATGTATCTGTGACTGATTTTGGTGATGTAGTGGTCGTGGATAGTCGAATTTTGATGAAAAGTCATGATAGCCTTCATGTCAATTGGGGAAGAAAGCAGAGGGATACGATGTGGTTCATGGAAGACAGATTAGCTTCAATTTCGTATCGATGAAGGGATGGTCAAAAGCTAACCTTGTATTGATTCCAAGTGAAGGAGTTTGTATCGATTAGAAACGTACTTGTGAAGATGAAGTTTGTATCGTTCTATTGTGAAGGTACTTCATATCGATTCGAGGTGATCGATATGAACTCAAGAAGAAAATGGTCGATACGAGCTTCATGTCAGTGAGCGATACAAAATCCAGCTTCACTTGATACAAAGTTGATGAATTTCGATCGATATGAAATGACGCCTTATGAGCTTTACGGACGACCTCTTATGGTCTTCACGAATTGACTTCCGGTGATCGATACGAATTATACTTTTGGGGATCGATCCGACTTTCACTCATAATGGACATGAAAACCTTTGCACATCTAATCACTTGACTCCGATGAGCTTTTTCCGTTCATAATTTAACTTAACATTTCAATGCATATTTGACTTCCCTTCGAAGCTTGTCGATGGAACTGGAACTTGACAAAGTTTGATGAACTGTAACATGGATTGGTCTCCAAAGGCTGGATGGCATGGCTGTGAAAGCCAGTGATGACGGTCACTCTGGTTGAATTCTGAAATCTCGTTGTTCAAACACTTTTGCTAATCTTCGTAGAATTTTCTTAAGTAACTCACAACACTGCACTGCACAACACATTCCTACATTTCACACTGGGAAACACATGGGATTATTGTCACCTAACGATGGTTTTTACTAAGTTGATTAGCTATGGAACCCAGAAGTTCGTAGCAACAAGAGGTTCAGAGTCCACCTCTCCCCATAACAGAGATGCCAGCTATCATAGCCGAAGTTATAAGTCCAGCTCCAGACAAGATATCAGGAGCAGCTGTTATCTAGAATCCACAAGACTCGGTTCCGTCTAATATTTTCGAAGAAATGTTAGGAAGGATTTGTTTAAGACACGGGCTATCGTTGAATGATATCTTGCTACCAGGGCCAAGCGATATGTCACATGCTCCCTTAAAAGGGTATACCACTTTCAATAGTTTTTCTTGCATGGCCGGGACACTCCCACCATTTAATTAGTACATCTGGAAGGTGTTGTCTTATTTAAGGATTGCCCCATCATAGATGCACCCGAATGGGTATGCATCGCTGAATAGCCTTTACATCATCATCATGGAGCATCTCTTTCGCCCCCAACTCCAGAAGAAGTCTGGTACTTGTTCAATATCAAGATCCAAGAGAATAACCCGTCATTCACTTTTCCGGAGGCAGTCAGGCATTTCCAAGTCATAGTTGGGGCGTGGACCAAGTTGAGCTACTTTAAAACCGAATGGTTTTATGTCCAATGCCCTCCGGGTTTTGCTAGGCGGTGGCTAGTAAGGCGTAAGTGCTTCAACTTTTGTGTCAATCTATAGGATTATTTTTCTTGATATCCAATCTAACACTTTCTTCTATTCACAGCTTCGATTCCATGGCCCGAAGGTGAACGATTCAAGGAAATTGTACAGGCTCTCCAAAGGGTACCCGTCGTAGATAGAGAAATTGAAGAGGTCCTCACGGATGAGAAGTTGAGGGCCGTTGGCCTAATTGATGAGGATTAGAGCATCGAGCTTGAGGGATCTCTCAGGGCCGTCTCAGCG
Source organism: Allium cepa (assembly GCA_030765085.1). Lineage (NCBI taxonomy): Eukaryota > Viridiplantae > Streptophyta > Magnoliopsida > Asparagales > Amaryllidaceae > Allium > Allium cepa. The sequence continues at coordinate 862,550,610 of CM060940.1, forward strand.
ATGCGAGTTAGGAGGAGAGGTCCCAGTATAGTAATTGTTGATCGGGGTGGTGAAGAGGATACACCCACCGAAGACGAACCCGCAGCCGACCTTTCATATATCCCTTGACATTCAGAAAGGATAATCCAAGGCAATGCAGTTGCTTATAAACTTCAAAAAATTAAGAGATGGAAATCCGTGGTCGTGTCTCTGAGCCACTTTGAAGCACTTGCAGATATTCCTATTTCAGACGATGTGTCACTCCAACAAGATACCGGACTGGAAGGGCTTCAAAGTGCTCTAGATCTAGGAGGGCCAACCTCTCCAATTATGGCAGCTACTTCCGATTGGTCGGGGGTTTACACATGCTTGCATGCACTTCACGGCATGTCATAACTAATATCCAAAAGTTGTTCAATCTCTAGAGATAATTAACTCTGTTTCTCTTTTCACTTTACAGATTCTATGTCGAAGAAGCCGTCAATGCTCGGTAGCCTCCGTGCTGCATGCAAATCATCCAGCTCATATAGAGAATCTCGTAGGCGTGACTTCGATTATGATCATCGTCATTCGAGCCAGGATGGGGATTATAATGACAAGGAAAGAGCTAGGGAGAGGGTGAGAGATAGAGAAAGAGAGAGAGAGAGAATGAGAGAGACGAGAAAGGCACCGTTCCCAATCATGATTCCCCCAACCCAAGGTTTCTCTGCCCCTCCTAGCTCAAGAATACAAACTGCTGGGACTTCACGCCAACCGGCGCCCCCTGGTAATTCGAAGACCTGGCGAACAGCACCATAAGACTAGGGCGGACACCTCTGTTGCAACCACCTCAGTGGTTACAGAATTGACAGGTGAGGGAGCCACGCAAATAGCCCAATTGAAAAGAGAGTTTCCGAATATATGCTTCGTCGGCCTTCATTTCGCTAATTTGATGGTGCTGCCAGATGGAGCAAAAAAAATTATTCACGATCATGTCTACCACGCCTATAGCCAGTATCGAGAATGGAAGAAAACTGCCGAGAAAGCTTCAGCCGTGGCATTTGATCGGGCGAAGAAAATCGAAGAATTACAAGAAACCATTTCCCAAAAAGATAGAATAGTCACGGTGCTGACTGTCGAAAACCATGCTTTAAGGAATTCCGAAACGGAGGCCCTGAAAAAGATCGACGAGGTTAATAAGGAGCTGGAGAAAATGAGGTAGGAGCATTTAAAGTTAGTAGATGATACGGGCCACAAGAATGCCATAATCACTGCTATAAAAGATAAACACTCCAAAAGCTAGCAGAGCTTAAAGCCAAATACGACGAAGTCGTTAAGGAAAAGATGAAGCTAACAAGATTGCCCAGGAAGCCTACGACCAAACTTTAGAGGCTCGGAACGAGTGGGATGCGGCAAAGTTAAAAGTTCAGGAGGCCGAGACCTAGGACGAAGACGAATTCAGGGCAGCTGAGGCTAGGATAAACGTGATATGGAGGATCTTTTAATCACCTACAACGCGAATGTCTAGAAATATCGCAACTTGAGCTGCCTTACCAATTATCTGACCCATCTACACAATGCCTGGTGCCATTTATTGGCTGATGAGAAGGCAGAACATCATACTGAATCCCTTGATGAATTCGAACTGGAAAAATGAGTGTTGTATGAGGAAGAGAGGAGAGTTCTTCATGATGCCACTATCATATTTGAAAACGAGAAGCTCGCCGCTCAACACTTGGAGGTTGGAGAGGGCTCTGTTGTTGAGCATCATATTACAAGCTCTGAGATCCCTATGCCAACCCAGTCTGAATCCACTCTTGCAGTTGATCCTCTATCTGTGCTGACCTATGATCCAAATCAACCACAACTATCTTTGGCCCGTAGGCATGTGTCCGTAGGAACCCCGGCTCTCGCAGTGACCCAACCTGAGGAAGGTATTCTGAACCCTTCTGGAACTTATTCAACGCATGGAATACCGTCAAAGATTTTTTTTAATATTTTCTCTTATCTCTATTCAGTCATAGAAGTAGCACCGGCCATGCCCCTAGCAACTCAAGGATAACACCAAGAATAGGAGGCTATGGTAACGGAGGTAACTGCTATTACCGCCGCTGCATTGGCTGAACAAGTTGACGTAATCGCTTTCACCCTCAACGAGAAAATGATGGATGAACTTCTTGGCTCCCATCGATCCATTTTCTGATTTGTCCATTCTTATGGGTGGAAGCGCATTCACTACCAGTTCGGTGGCTCCAACTGCTAGCATGCTGCTGGACACTCAAGTAGCTCATGAAGAGGTAGTGATGGAAGAGATTAATGCCGAGATGGTGAGTGCCTTGCTGGGTGGTAGTATGGGAGGTGGTATGGCAGGACCTGGCCCGATCCCTTTACTCATGATCTCTTTGGGTGGCACGATCATCGCTACTGGGGTTCCCCCTGCATCTTCTCACATAGAAAGTGCCCCCATCCCTTCGACCACACACTCTGAAAGCATCCTGATTCCGGTGAGTTCGGAGGAGGAGACCATGATACTTCCCCCAACCGGGGACAAGCATAGTAAAGGCAAAAGCTCGAAGAAGCATCACAGTGGCAGCTCAAGTGGGTCGGTGCCAAAAGAAAAGAAGCATAAGAAGAAGCCTAAGGAATATGCGTGTATCCCGGTATCCTTTTTCTGGTGAATAAGTATGAGTTTTCTTTTTGTTCTTGTAGGCTGTGTATAGATGCGGGTACGACCCCTGCTAGTAGGATTTTTTTTGGCATGAACTCCTTGTATCTATTTTGGTTTTAAAGGATAAATGAAATACAATTTCCTTTTGTTCTTTGCACAACTTCGAGTTTATTTTTTTAAGTGTTGCATCACTCGAGTTTTCTTTCGACACACTTGCAAAGCATCAGCCGTTGGATCGAACTTGTGTTCGTTTGTTAAGTCCTAGAGTTATGGCTTCGGGTCGTAACCAAACGTCAAGTCGATCCTTAACATTGTATTGTCTTAATTGCTAGTTGGTTCTGGAGTCATGCCCCCATTCCTGGGGGTGAGTCGAAGTGGTCGGATGGTGGTTTCTTTTCAGCTTCGACATTTTTAGCTTCGCTTGGTATGAACTAAGTGGTATAGGGACGAGTTCGAATGGCCGGGTTACACTCGCTCACTTATTGGCAATCGTATCCACACTCTGGGACTGAGCTTGGGCACTGACGGTCGGTCATGCTCGCCTGATGTCTAAAATCACGTCCACACTTTGGGGACGTAATCTGACTCATGGGAGGTCAGTCATGACCATTTCGATGATTAGGTCTGTGCCCACACTTTGGGGACTTAGGTTGATTTATGGGTGGTCGGTCACACTCAGTTGAAGTTTATATTCAAGTCCATGCTCTAGGGACTTAGACTTTATTGTGGGTGGTCAGTCACACCCAGTTGATGTTTATACTCCAATCCGTGCTCTAGGGACTTAGACTTAATTGTGGGTGGTAAGTCATACCCAGTTGATGTTTATACTCCAATCTGCGCTCTGTGGACTTAGAATTAGTTATGGGTGGTCAGTCACACTAATTTGATGTTTATACTCTAGTCCGCACATTGAGGACTTGGAGTTATTTACCAAATGGTCGATCACATCTATTTTGAGTTTTAGGATTTCGTTCGCACTCTGGGGACCATAGATTTGTCAGGATTTTGGATGGTCGGGTCACATCCACCCTGTGTTAACAAAGGAGGTCGTTAGATGGACGGATCCACCCTCTTCAAGCTTGTATTGAATATGGATGAAGTCGTTAGGTGGACGGATCCACCCTCTTCGGGCCCATATTTGTAAGTTTATACTCCAGCTCGTAGTCTGTAAGCCGGAATTAGTTAAAGGATTGTCGTGTATCAATCCTTTTTGGCTTCAGTGTGATAGCTTGCCCCTGAGCACAGGTTTCACTTAACGAGTGACCGGTCGTATCACAGTCACTCCCCATTTGAATAAGTCCCACCATAAGGCGGAACCTAGCTCTCCGTGCATTGTGATGGTCACATGATGTAATTTAAGAATCACTGCTATGGCTCGAAGAAATTGCATTTCATTGCTGAAATAAGAAAGTAAGGCAAAGTCAGTTGCCTTATTACAAGTTGAAATTTCAAAACACATAAACAAATTGCAAATGAAAAGAAGACTAAATGAATAAACAAAGCCTATCATGTGTAGTAGTTGTAGGATCGATTTCACCTTGGGGGGGTGAATAAAGTGATACTAATAATTATAAAAATTAAATGTGGAAGTGTATAAAATAATTGCAGCACAGATATAGCATAATAATAGTACCATAGATAATAGAAAAATATTAAAAGCAGAAATAGAACAACACAGATTTACCTAGCTTCGGCAAAACCCTGCCTACGTGCTACCCCCAAGGTTTCTACTAGAAATTAAGCAGTCAGATGCTTACAAACATAAATTCACGACATCCGCTATTGACTAACCTAATTCTACGCTCAAAAACCTGCCACAACTCAGCCACTAAGTTGCGAATTCTCGAACTACACCACCGTAGTTCGTCCTCTAGTCCCACGACTAGAAAGTTACAAAAGTTTAAAAAAGAAATACAAAATAAAAGCAAATTAAAAATAAAACTCTAACATAAAAATTGTGAGCCTAATTATAAAGGTCGGTCCAAAACCAAATATAGTAAAAGAATGTCCCTTTTATCTCTTTATTTCTTCGGTCTGGCCTTGTATCCTTTGCATTAAAAAATACGGTTGTGTTCTTCTGCTCGTTTATTCCTCTTGATAAAATTAGGGCTTTGGAAATTAGAAGAAGCCGACTTCAGTTGCTCCTCCAAATAGATGATTCAACGTCCCTTGCTTTGTCGATCAATGTTCTCTTTGATTTGCTTCGGCTTCTTCAAATTCGATCAAGTTCGAACTAAATTGACCATTTATGCTTTTTGCCTTTATGGTTAGATTGCTTGAACTCGATACTATACCTGCCGATGATGTTAACTGTTAAATCGGAATTTATTCCCTTTATTTTCGTTCGAATATTTTTTGAATTCCACTGTTACTTTTGCTCAACCATTCGATTAAGCTTATATGCCTGTGATTTCGTTAGACTAGTTCAATTTGTATTTTTCGTTGCTTGATTATCACGGCTCGATTCTAACTTGTTTAATTCCTTGGCTACCACTATTTGATGTTCTAGCATTAAAACTTGACTTTGGTTCCTTTCTTTGTGCTTGTTGACTTCGGCCAGTTGATACTGTGATAATATTTGACTTCGACTTGTTGTGAATTGCTTTTCTTTACTTCTGACAATTCATTATTCACTATCTTTGTTCGGAACAGCTATTCTAATTCTTATTTGGACTGGTTTTGAATCTAACTTGTTTCTTGTTTGGCACTGTCACTGCTCACTGTTCTATATAGTTTGCTTGAAGTTGTACTGAGTCTTCTGGTTGACATTGTGTACATGTTGCATGTTGTCATTCACTTGTGTACCTGCACTTGTTGTCTGAAATGTTGAAATTACTATGTTCATAGTTTGGGTTGCTCTAACCAGCTTATTACACTGAGCTCATCATGTAGTGTGCTTGGACATTGTTGTCAGATTGAGTTGCTCTGACTTATGATTCTCAAATTTCTTGTGTATATATGCACATGTTCTATTTCCTGGCATCACCCTTTGTATATTTGAGATTTTTGAACTGTTCTTTGCATATATACCTTGCTAAACTGTTGGGTTTTGTAAAAAACTGGAACTGCTTCATCTTTGTTCAAGATTGAATGCACTTGGTTCTGGTTACATGTGCAGTGCCTATATACGTGTACATGTGTGTTTGGATTGACTTGTTTTCGGTTCTGGTATGTGCATTTGTGTGCATTGTCAACTTCTTAACTGCATCCTGTCACTACATACTTGATTTCACTTGTATATGTATACATTGTGTTTACTCATGTATATATATATATATATATGCTTGTGATTTTGCTTGCATATGGTCTGGTTCAAGTATATGCTCCATATTTTTGTTTTATTGACAAGTACACTATGTTTTGGTCAAGATTATGTTGTGTGACTTTGTGCCATGCTACTGAACTTTGTATTTATATGCTTGGAGTCTTAATAAATTTGAGTCTTCATGCATCTACTTGTTGAAACTTGAATTTTTGTGAGCTAGTTATTTCCACTTGTAACGCCTACTATTGCATTACATGTTATGTTGATTGGTTTCACTTTGTATGTTGTATTTGCATTCACCACTTTACACCGTGTCTTGAACTTGTGAGCAAAATGAACTACTAGCTTATTTCTTTGACTTGTATGTGGTCAGTGGTGGTTTATTGGCACTTAAATTTGGTTGCACTTTTGTTGAATCCAGCTTATAGCTCGGGTTCGACCCTGTGCTAATATCGTGACTTTATCTACATTTCACTTGAGTTGAACCTGGCTTTTGATTAGGTTTGACTTTGTGCTCATTGTTCCCTGCAGTTTTGTAAAGTGTATATTGGTGTGCACGGCCTTGTGGCATGTACAACGATACACGGTGCATGTCACAAGTTGTTCGTGTTTGATGAATTCAAAATTAAATGATGGCGAACAACCCAAATAACCGAGGAAAATACAATTTCAAAAAAACATTTTATTTTACACTGTAAAACATATTTATTTTTAATTTTACCGCGTTAGTGTTTATTTTACAGATTGCTTAGATGCTGCATTCAATCTGGAATATAGTTGAAGATAAATACGAGTGAATGAGCGATATGTAGTAAGGACAGTTGTGTAAATTGAAATGTATTGTAATTGAAATTTTGTATATATAGTGAGAGCACAAATTTGTACTATTCCAAATTGTAATAAATATTTGGTTGAATAAAATATCTGTTTGAATTTAAATTTTGTGTTATTTATTTTATTCAGCAAATATTTATTTAGTTGTGTGAAAATAAATAAATAGTACAATCACAAATACATTTAAATGAATATATATATATATGTATGTGTGTGTGTTTAGTATCATCAAACAAAAATCATATACTTGCATATTCAACAATCTCTCCATTTTGATGATAACAAACATATACTTAAGATTTTGAATTTATTAAATGTATTTGATCATTCAATTTGCTCCCACTATTTGAATGCTCCCTCTCTACACAAAGCTCCCCCTTCATATATGCATGAAACTAAATAAAAATATGCAAATATGCTTCGATGCAAATAAAATAAAATATTTGACCTTTATTTTGCCAAAATCTTAATTATTCTCTCCCCCTTTTGTTATCAAAAAAGAGTAATAGTGTTAGAAAAACAAAGATAAAGTGATAGAAATTAATACAATATTAATACCCAATAGAGTACAAATATTAAATTTCAATGAAAAATCAAACAAAAATCATAAATACTTTGTTAGATGCATATTCCACTTTAGAATGATAGAGATGATGTCGATATACAAAACCGTATAGTTGTGTCTATTTGTGGTATATTTATATCAGATATTTGAATATCTACTAACCATGCATAACCGTTAGAACTTTTAAAAAAACTAGTAGTATTCCCAATTTTTTAAAAAAAATGAATTTCAAGTATCTCCTAACCATGCATAACCATGAGGACTTTTAAATGGGATTAGAATCAACTTGTCTTTTTAATTATCATTTTTGATATGTGTTCCATACATGCATAACCGTAAGGACTTCTAAATGAGAGTGAATACTTTGGATGTTTTTATAGCTAAAAATATAATAATTTGAAAAACGAATGACTTCTCGTTTAAAATGTCACATATTGACTTACTATATTGGATTTTGATGAGTGATGATCGATAGAAATATGATAGAATTAGAGATGGTCATGGAATTTTTTACCAACAAAAAGTTTTTATAAGTCTTGTTTAAATTTCTAAAGAAATTTACTAAATGTACCGTCTCAAGTTATAATATATGATTAATATCAACACTCATCACTTTTTCAATCACTAATTATCTTTTAGATAATCAGAAGGGAGTCAGATTAGTTAATGTAGTCATTTAAGATCAATTTCAAAAATAATTATAAAATCAAAATTTCTAAAATGACTAATCTGAAATAAGATCAACAAAAACTACTTTCTGGAAGGGGTTTTATAAAAGAAAAATGTCTGCTAATTGTAAATCATTTGAAATGAAAAATATGCAGATATTTTCTTTGAAAATATGATGTAGCTAATGAATGTTCCAACACAAAACACGTTCTACTAGTAATTTTTCTGTCAAATAGATTACCAGTGTGTATCTGCATCCGAATTTACCTTTGACTCAAGATTATCATTAGTTTGATGTCATAGATCAGACCATGATGTGTGTAACAAAATATCATAAAAAACTTTTAAGTGAATTTCTCTTGAATTTAAATTGAAATCGAACAAATTTACAAATAGTGACCATACTGTCAAATCCAGAAGCTGTAAGATAAGCAAATATATCCACTTGTATCATGAGTAATCAGCAAACAATAAAACACCATCATTAATCCAAACAAATCTATATGAAGTAGTTCAAAAATGAAATGATGATCTGTCAACATTTTTGCAAAAATCAAAAAAATAAAAATAAGTCAAATAAGAACATATCAAATAAGAATAAATCAAAATCAACATTCATTTCTTTATCAGATAACTGACCGATTTAATTCAAACTATGGTGCAGATTTTCACATTTAATAAAACGTTAAAAAAATACCGCAACCTCTTTTACCTTTAAGATATTTTTTCATTTGTCGTCCACTGTGATTCTGCCACCTTTGTACTAGACTAAGGAACTTTGATTTGTCGCCCATTGTGTGCCTGGACCAGCCAGAATCCAGGAATACCGTTGTTGTTCCTTAGCCTGCCACCACACCTACACGAGAAAAAATAAATTGTGACCTATTTTTTTTTATAGGTCCACGAATGTTAATAGAAAATGATTTTGAAAAATGTGTTTATGTAGACCCAAAATTATTTATAGATGTTCCTTTCGGCACCCAGATTTGTTTGACTTTAAGGGATTTTATATTCGTGCCTTTTGGAACCCAAATTGGAATAGTTTTCACATGTTTGGGTCTATACCAACAAATATTTTGATTGTGTCCAATTTTTCTGCAAATTGTGCAATCGAATTTGACTTGATTAATTTTGCTTCTAAAAAGTTCAGATTGATTATATCCAAGTCCATGTCTAACTGTATTACCAGTGTGTTTCCCTAACAACCTATTTAACGATCTTTCTCCTTTGGAAAATTTTCCTGAATTTGTAGACAATTGTTGGACTTATGTTTTGAGTGATTCATTTTCCTTCGATATTTGAGTGCACTTTTTAATAGAATTTTCTCTTCTAGTGTTTTTACTCTCTTTCAAAATCAGAATTTAATTTTCAAGTGATTTAATTTTAATTTTTGACTTTTTAATCTCTTCTTCAAGTGATGGACACTTATCACACTTAGGGCTCTTGCTTTGATAGTTTTTAATCAATTGATCGAGCTATTTATTTAAATCTATCAAAGTATCTCTTTGTGATTCAGTTTTAGCTTACTTCATCATAAGTCGATCAAAACAGCCATTTACTTCGTGGAAATATATAAGTAATTCCGAGTGAGTGAGTTTTGATACCTCGCTTGGCTCATCATCATCACTATCAGTTATATCACCTTGGAGACACATATCTGTTTTTCACTCTCACTACTAGTGCTTTTATAATCATCTTCACTTTTATTCCACGTGGCTGTAAAATTTCTACTTTTTGATTTCTTTTCTTGGCTGAGTCGATTTTAGGGATAATTGGGCTTGATGTGGCCAGGTTTATTGCATTTGTGACAAATGATCTCCTGTTCTTCTGAGTTGTCTAGTGGTTTGACTATTTTGCTTTTCAATTGCTAATTTAGAGCTGGATTTTCGTATTTGCGATTCCACATCTAGGATTTGTTTATTAATAGTGCGAGCTCAGCTACTCCATCATCATTGTCATTATCGTCACATTCAGTTGTTCCTTTGAGAGCTATTGATTTCTTTCGAGTATCATCTCCTTCATGCTCTTCCTTGAATTTCAAGTCTAGCTCATAAGTGGTGAGATTTCCAATGTGTTCTTCAACTTTGATTTATTTCAAATCCTTAGATTCTTTGATGGCTGTAACTTTCACTTCAAAACTTCGTGGAAGGACTCTAAGGATTTTTTGGACTATTTTCAATTCTGTGTATGATTTTCCAAGAGCTTTTGATTTGTATACGATATTGGAAAGTCATCCAGACATCTCTTTCTATTTTCATCCTTGGCCATTGTGAAATTCTCGTATTCCTTACTAAGCATGGCAAGGCAAGATTCTTTGACTTGAGACATTTCTTCACGAGTCACTTCGAGTGTGTGCCAAATTTCCTGTGTAGTTAGACAACAGGAGACACGATTAAATTCAATTTGATCCAATGAACAAATAATATAATCCATAGCTTTGGCATTAACATTCTGCAATTTATTTTCTAGATCTGTCCATTGATCCATCGGTTTATCTATCTCTTGATTATCTACCATTCCAAGCACCAATGGTTTTTAGAAAAAATTTCATTCTATTTTTCCATTAAGCATATTCGCCAATGAACATTGATGGTCTAACTATGGACTGACCCTCAACAAAAGCATTATTAAAATAAGACATATTAAAAAATTTAAAATTTTTTAAAACAAAAATTGGTTTTTGAAAACAAATCAAAAAAATTTAAAACAAAAATTGGCTTTTATTCCTAGCTCTAATACCGCTTGTAAGATTGATTTCACCCTAGAGAGGGGGTGAATAAGGTGATACTAATAATTAAAAAAACTTAAATGCGGAAGTGTATAAAATAATCGCAGCAAAGATATAGCAGAATAATAGCAGCACAAATACTAGCAAAATATTAAAAGCGGAAATAGAACAACAAAGATTTACCCAGCTTCGGCAAAACACTACCTACGTGTTGCCGCCAAGGTTTCTACTAGAAATTAAGTAGTCAGACGCTTACACACGTAAACTCGTGTCACCCGCTACCGACTAACCTAACTTTATGCTCAAAACCCTACCACAACTCAGCCACTTAGTTGCGAATTCTCAAACTACACCACCGTAGTTCGTCACCTAGTCACATGACTAGAAAATTAATTTTTTTAAAAAGAAATACAAAATAAAAACAATTTAAAAATAAAACCCTAATATAAAAATTAAGAGCCCAAATATAAAGGCCGGCACAAAACCAAATACAGTAAAAGAATGTCCCTTTTATCTCTTTATTTCTTCGGTCTGGCCCTGTATCCTTTGCATTAAAAAGTATGGATGCGTTCTTCTGATCGTTTGTTCCTCTTGATAAAATTAAGGCTTTTGGAAATTCGAAGAAGCTGACTTCAGTTGCTTGGTCAAATAGATGATTTAGCATCCCTTGCTTTGTCGATCGATGGTCTCTTTGATTTGCTTCGGCTGCTTCAAATTCAATCGAGTTCGAACTAAAATGGTATGTGATTCATGCTTTTTCTTTTCTGGTTAGCTTGCTTGAACTTGACACCATACCTGCCGATGATGTTAACAATTAATTAGGGATTGATTCCCTTTATTTTCGTTCGAATATTTTTTTTGGATTCCTCTATTACTTTTGCTCAGCTATTCGATTAAGCTTGAATGCTTGTGATTTTGTTACATTAGTCCAATTCGTATTTTTTGTTGCTTGATTATCATGGCTCGACTCTGACTTGTTTGATTCCTTGGCTACCATGGCTTAATGTTTTGGCATTTAAACTTGACTTTGGTTGCTTTCTTTGTGCTTGTTGACTTCGGCCAGTTAATACTGTGATAATATTTGACTTCGACTTGTTGTGAACTACATCTCTTTACTGTCGATAATTCATTATTCACCGTCTTTGTTCGAAACTGCTATTCTGATTCTAATTTGAACTGGTTTAGAATCTAACTTGTGTGTTGTTTGATCACTGTCACTGCCCACTGGTCCATGTAGTTTGCTTAAAGTTGTACTCAGTCTTCTGATTGACCTTGTGTACATGTTGCATGTTGTCATTAACTTGTGTACCTGCACTAGTTGTTTGAAATGTTGAAATTACTGTGTTCATAGTTTAGGTTGCTTTGACCAATTTATTGCATTGAGTTCATCATGTAGTCTGCTTGGACATTGGTGTCAGATTGAGTTGCTCTGATTTATGATTCTCGAATTTTGTATGTATATATGCACATGTTCTATTTCCTGGCATCACCCTTTGTATATTTGAGCTTGTTGAACTGTTCTTTGCATATATACCTTGCTGGACTGTTGAGCGTTGTAAAAATCTGGAACTGCTTCATTTTTGTTCGAGATTGAATGCACTTGGTTCTGGTTACATGTGCACTGCCTATATACGTGAACATATGTGTTTTCATCGACTTGTTTCTAGTTCTGGTATCTGCATTTGTGTGCATTGTCAACTGCTTAACTGCATCCTATCACTGCATACTTGATTTCACTTGTATATATATATATACATTATGTTTACTCATGTATATATGTATGGTTGTGATTTTTCTTGCATATGGTTTGGTTCATATATATGCTCCATTGTTTTTTTGTTGACAAGTACACTATGTTTTGGTGGAGACTGTGTTGTGTGCCTTTGTGCCATGCTACTGAACTTTGTATTTACATGCTTGGAGTCTTGATACATTTGAGTCTTTATGCATCTTCTTGTTGTAATTTGCATTTTTGTGAGCTAGTTATTTCCACTTGTAACACCTGCCGTTGCATTGCATGTTATGCTGACTAGTTTCATTTTGTATGATGTGTTTACATTCACCACTTTTCACTGTGTCTTGAACTTGTGAGCAAAATGAACTACTAGCTTATTTCTTTGATTTATATGTGGTTAGTGGTAGTCTGTTGGCACTTGAATTTGATCTGTGCTTGTGTTGAATCCAACTTATAGCTTGGGTTTGACCTTATGCTAATGTCGTGACTTTATTTGTATTTCACTTGAGTTGAACCTGGCTTTTGATTGGATTTGACCTTGTGCTCACTATAACCTGTAGTTTTGTCAAGTGTATAATGGTATGCGCGACCTTATGGCATGTACAGTGATAAATTGTGCATGTCACAAGTTGTTCGTGTTTGATGAATTCAAAATTAAATGATGACGAACAACCCAAATAACCGAGGTAAATATAATTTCTAAAAAACATTTTATTTTAAACTGCAAAACATATTTCTTTTTCAATTTTACTACGTCAGTGTTTATTTTTCAGATTGCTCAGATGCTGGATTCGATCTGGAATAACGTTGAAGATAAATACGAGTGAATGAGCCATATGTATTGAGGACAGTTGTGTAAATTAAAATGTATTGTAATTGAAATTTTGTGTATACAATGAGTGCTTAAATTTGTGCTATTCAAGATTGTAATAAATATTTGTTTGAATAAAATATCTGTTTTGAATCTAAATTCTATGTTATTTATTTTATTCAGCAAATATTTATTTAATTATGTGAAAATAAATAAATAGTATAATAATAAATACATTTAAATGAATATGTATATATATGTTTGTTATCATCGAACAAAAATCATATACTTGCATATTCAACTGTAGCGACGAAGACTTTCGTTGTTTCAAGCTCTCAGCGAAGAAAGACCACCGACGGTTTATAATTTGAATGTCCCATCTCCGAGTCTTCGTTCAATAACTAACACTCCTTCCCACATTGGCTTCATATGCGAAGGGACTAGGTAAATTCTCTTAAGCACGAGATGGCCAATTCAAAGGTTTGGGGTTGGACCTTTGCATTGTACAACCGGGCGACTCGACTTCGGTGCACAGTTGCCCTCAAATCAGCCTCTTCATGCTTCTCATCTAATAAGTCCAGAGATTCGGTAAGCAATATAGCATTTGTCTTCGAATCATAGTATGTCATACGATGAGAAGGCACTTCCAACTTCACTGGAATAACGGCTTCTTGCCATAGGAAAGTGAAAATGGAGTGTGGCCGGTTGCAGACTTGTGGGTTGTTCGATATGCCCATAGGCCATAGGAAGTTCATCCACCCATTTGCCTCGGGCTTTTTCCAATCTTTCTTCAGAATGGACTTTGTAACTTTGTTAACAGCTTCAACCTGTCCATTCACTTGAGGGTGTGCAACTCCAGAGAACATATGGAATCACTGATAGAAATTCTTAAACTCGACACTATCAAATTGGACTCCGTTGTCAGTGATGATGGTATATGGAGGACCAAATCGATAGATATTGTTGCATACCACAAAGTTGATCACTTTATTCGTCGCGATAGTAGCAAGGGGCTCGGTTTCTGCCCATTTGGTAAAATAATCAACTACAACAATGGCATACTGAGCACCACCTTTAGCCAGAGGTAGAGACCCAATAATATCGATACCCCATATTGCGAATGGCCATGGACTGACCATTTGAGTTATTTCAATAGGCGGGCTCTTGGAATCCAAGCATGCTTCTGACAACTGTTATATTTCCTGGCATATTCTGATGCATCTCGATTCACAGTTGAACAATAATATCCCTATCAGAGTATTTTCTTAGCAATTGCTTGCCCCCCAATATGATCTCCACATTCTCCTTCGTGTACATCATGTAATGCTCATTTGATTTCATTGTGGGTGATACACTGGAGTAAAGGAACAGAGTATCCTCTTCTATACAAGACTCCATTCTAAATAGTGAATCAGGAGGATTTTCGGAGGATTGTCTTCTCTCACATCTGCGATCGGGAAAAGTACCGTGCTTGAGATAATTTCTGGAAGGGGTCATCCATGACTCATTCTTGGGTGTGGCTTCAAGCACCCAGTGTGTCTCCATTTGATCGATACTCGGAGAGGTAAGTGTCTCAACGGGGACAAGTCTTATTTGTTGTGCTTCACCGATGCTGGCTAGCTTTACCAAAGAATCAGACTTCTGGTTACGGTCTTGCGATATGCAATAGATGGAATAATAATCGAACTGATTCAACACTTCTTAGACCAGAGCGAGATATGTAGCCAATATCTGGCCCCTTGCTTAGTATTCTCCCAAGACTTGATATATGACCAACTGTTAATCGTAGTAAATTTCCAAGCAATAATTTTCAAATATCTAGCGAGCCTGAGTCCAATGAGTAGGGTTTCATATTCCACCTCATTGTTAGTCACGTGGAAATCAAACTTCAAAGCATAGCATATAGATCGTCCTTTAGGAGTCTCGAGCACAACTCCAGTGCTTGAACAACGGTCATTTGATGCGCCATTAATATGCAACGTCCATATATATTTGAAAGATTCACTGGTTTCTGGCAAGTCCTCTAGGATAGTGAATTAGACGATGAAGTCCACTAGGACTTGTCCATGAATAGCCCGCCTCAGTGTGTAAGTTATGTCAAACTGACTAAACTCGATATTCCACTTGAGTAACCTACCAGACGTCTCAGGTGTTAGTCCTTGAGAAGGATGGTTTTCATGACAACAACCTTAGGACTTATTATAAAATACAAATACTAACATTATAGTTTAGATATATATGTATATACAGGATATAAACATGCAGGTACTGAGAATGAAGACTGTACAGTATAGAGATACAAGACTGATGAATTTATAGATCGAATATATCATGTTTGAAGACTCATAAGTATCAAGATATCAAGAGTTCAAGATTTCAAGAGTACAAGATAAGTATTGAGTTTAGAATTATGTTAAAACTTCTTGAAAGCACTTACATCTTTATTCGAAATTTATTCATGGAATGGAATCCACTTCGAGACTGTTAAAGGGATGTAACCCATGACAATATCTAGTGGAACATATAATGGTCCTATTTTGATATCCACTAATCTTATAAAAATGTTTTCAAAAATATATCTCTTGTTTTTAAAAATGTTTTAAAAACTTCCTTTTCAAAAAGACATCTCTCTTGGTTTTAAATATTTTAGCCTCAAAATATTTTTAACATTTTTAATACATTGATTTCAAAATTGTCCTTGATTTTAAACTCCCTTTTGTTTTAAATATTTAGCTTTAAAAATATTTATATACTTAGATTTTAAATCACTTTATAGATTAAGATTATATATATTAAAAATTGCTTTCTAAACTCTTTTATGTGTTTAAATTATATTCAAATATATTTACAAAGTTTAGAAATTGTTTTGACAAATTATAGAAACTAATTTTAAAAACAAAATCAAAACATCAAATTTTCCTTGAGCATATCGACATACCCCTACCCCCCATGTCGACATGTTATCCGTTATTTTCAAATTTTAATTTTCAAAAGAAGTGTCTATTCGTTGTATCCTTTCACGAATAGATATGGCTGTTGATCTCTATAAATACCAATAAGTTCTAAACGAATTTTTACCAGATTTTCATTCACTTTCTCTCCTCTTCATCTTCCATATTTATTCTAAAGAATCCCCAACCATACTCTGCAAAAATACCAAGTGAATCGAACTTGATTATCTCTTGTTTGATTCTCTGCCACTCTCTCCATAAGATCTCCGTGCTATTCAGAGTTATAGGATTATTTGTAAATCAAACTATTGAGTAAAAGGTGAGGTTGAGCCTTGAAATCAATTGGGTCTGATTGTTGCCCCGGAAATCGATTAGGTGATTTTGTGGCCTGGTAAATCAAGAGAGTTTGCCCCAGACTCGAATACAAGAGGGTGTAATCTGGGAGATTATTTTAAAAAGAAATCCGTATAATTATGTGACACTGGATGTAGGATAAATCCGAACCAGTATAAAATCCCGATGTGTTTCTTCCTTTACTGCTTTTATTTAGTATTAGCATCTGTGTCTGATTCTGTGATTATAACTATATCTGTGTATTACATTAGTTGGTGATTAAATTACATAAGTTTCAAAAAGATTTAGTAAATCCACAAAACACTATTCATCCACATCTAGTGTTATTCTAGCTTTAAGATCCATTACCCACATTCCTAAAATTTGGTATCAAAGCAAGGTTTTCAAAGTTTTCATAATCTGAATTTTGATTTTTTTTTTTAAATGGCTATTTTTGGGGATTTTATTAACACTGTTTTCATATGAATATGTAACAGAATCATCATGATATTTTTATTTAGTTATGTTGAAAAGTCACTTGATTCTTTAAAAGGTTATGTTGTTTTGCAGGAGAAGAATTATGTCTAATGACTGTTGGTTAAAAGATACCAGATAATCATTCATCGATCAAGAAGAACAAATGGATATATAACGACAATCGACAATGAAATGGGTACCAGATCAATATAAAGATTTTTATTCTCATCTACAACTTGATATGATACTGTACTTCTCTCCATCTACATCACAATGTCACTGGTTTCATGCGAATCCGTCAAGAAATGACCAAGTTATGACCAAATGAAGTTTTGGTGAACAAAGAGAAAAAGAAAGCAAAACTATCAATGGTATTCTTCAAAACGCATCCATAAATTTGAGTATTTTGTTCCCACTCCTTTTTAAGATTGTATTTCTTGTTCTCACCGTCGTTTTGATGGGTGGATCATCAAATTCTGATCAAAATTGAGTGAGATATGACAGTTTGAAGTTGGTTATCCAAAACTGAAAACTGTGTATGGGATTTCCTGCATTTCTCCTACTGTTCGGCCTATTGCACCACAATACTGTCCAAATTCATCACCAAACTATTACTGGATCGTAGCCCTATCCTTCCTCTTCAATTTGTCGATGGTTTCATCCAATTTCGTAAAGAAACGAAGGAGATATGCCTTCTAGAAGTTTGATAGTAAATAGAAAAATGGGAAAAAGAAGAAGAAAAGAGAAACTTTTATGAAAAGTGGTGACTGTTCGGTTTATTTATAGTGGTTGAAGTATCTGTTCATTCAAAATACGAATTCAAAGTATTGGCGCTAAGTTGATCAATCTGCTACATCATCTGTATCTTTCTCATACGGTCTTCAAATTCAGCGAATTAATATACTACGATGATCTGAAAAACAAGCCCGTCGCAATAAAGCAGATCTCGTCATCAAATTATGAAAGATATAAATGTGTGGTTCATGGCAATGGAAGAACAACAAAGTTAAAAAGATGGAGGAGTGCAAAAAGTGGTACACTTTACTATTATTTCATCTTTATTGTTGCATTTAGTTAGGTATAGAAATTTATCTCTTTTATAAGTTTTGATATTTTGGTCCATATATCGGCACATCATAGTATACATATCGAAATACCAGTCTAAATTTTTTTAAAAATTTCTTTTAAAATGCGTTTCCTTTCAAATAAAATCTCACTACTAATTTATTACAAATGTACTTAGTAGAAAAGCATATCATCATTCGTGATCTCAACTTTTCTAATGTTATTTTTACTTCTCGTACTCTATTTCCTTTAAGATACTAATTTTATATTTTTAAGTAATTAATTGAAGGAATTCAGAATGTTAGAATAAGGGTCTATTTATAGATTTCTTCAATTAATAAGATTGTGCCACATCACATGGCATTTGTCAGATAGTGACATACAAGCAAAATGACACATGTCATTACACTTTTTCTTTAATAAAAGCATTTTTACATGCATAAAGCCAAGTATCTTTACACATGTTTTTTTTTATTTTTTTTATATTTTTTAAGTACTTTAATTATATTAACTACTTTTAAAAAATGGGTCAAAAATCAATTATTTACATGTCAAAATCTAGTCGTAAAATTAGTGCAAAATCATGTTAAAAACAGGCCCAAAACTTTAGATAGCATTTCTGAAATGCTATCTTTGTTTCTGTTACGCTGCAAATACGCTTTTATAGCATTTCTTTGCTTTGACACGCTGTAGTGCTTCAGAAACTTTACACAGCATTGGTAAATGCTGTGGTTTTTGTTTTATGACTTGATTATATTTTACTGAAAAAACTTTTTATAGCATTCTGTGAATGCTGTCTTTTCTTTATGAAACTTTAAACAATGTAAAAATGATATTTAAATTAAGTATTTTTCTCTATTCTTTTTAGAGCTAGTTTCTATTTATATTTGAATATTTTAAAATTAATTTCATGTTTAATTTTTTTAATTAATTAAATTTTTTAATATAAGAGGCCTTATATAACACATTTCTATTTTAGTTTTTTCAATCTTTGTAATTTTTAATATTTCATTATGATATTTTTTTTAAAAAGATGTTTAAACATGTTTCTAATATTTTAATCAATAATTATTTTGATATAAAGTTTTTAATTAGTAAGTTAAATATTTTATAAACATGGAAGTTTGGATTCTTTAAAAAAATCAACCAAGTTAAAAAAAATTATTTTAAATAAATTAAATAATTAGGGTATTAATTTTTATAAAAACCATATTTGATCATATATATAGTTTAAATCCATATTTCTTAGCAATTTGATTTTGATATTGAGTTTGATTATTGACTTTCATGAGTATGTTATAGTTTTAATATCATTTATTATCTTTAAACTCTTGTCTTTACTACTTTTTAGTCTCATACATTAGTTTTCTTAACCTAAGTCTAGTAATTAGTGTGCATTACCTTCGTTTGGTTGAAGTGATTTGATGTATGTATACATACATACATACATACACACATACATACATACATATATATATATATGCGCTTGTCAATTAAATATTACTTATTACTCATGTTAATCTTATAATCTGGATATCTCTTACTGTAGAATACATATCATTCTGCATATTATTATTACTTCGTTATCATTTTGTTTCATATTACATATCAATATGCATCCTATTTGATATCACATTTCATTGCATATTACATTATAAATTACAATGCATGAAATATCATAATCATTTGCATCACAATTTGTACTTCATTTTGCATATCATCTCATGCTATATTGCATATGTCATACATTTCGTATTGCATTATAAACTACATATTGCATACATGTACACATAACAAGTATATTTTATATAGGAGGAGTTTGTATTATTGTCTTATACTATATGATTCTGTAACGACCCAGAATTTGACCACTTTAAAATATAATATTTAAAGTTGTTTTAAATATAAAATATGTTAGGTTATATGATTCAAACAATATTCGATAGGATTTGGAAGTAGAAACATACATAAAAATAGTAACATTTGCCTATAACGACAAAAGTGACAAAATGCTGATTTCAGAAAAGTATGTTTCAATGGTTAAATAAATTATCCTAATTAATTTATAAGTGTTTATATTTTTAAATAGCATTATATAAATTTATTTGTAAATTTGGTTTACATAAATAAATAGTTTAACTAGAACGTCAAAATGTGACTGTAAAATATTTTGTCGAGAATCAACGTTTTGTCGATTAAAAGTTGTCGCAATGTCGTCGCACCTTTATTTTCTTATATAAGAACATATATTAAAATAGTTTAATTATTAATTAATTCACTAAACATATTTACTTTTACGAAATAAAATTAAAAACTCATAGAAGTCATTAAGAAAAGTAAGTAAGAATTAACAAAAGTAAGTAAGAAAAGTCAAAAGTAAACATCAAATCAATATCACGTCAAAAGCTAACATAATTATTATTTTACTTAGCTTAGTTATTAAGGGATTAAGACATAAAGTAAAGATGTGAAAGGTGATGTTAAGTATTGAAAAAGTGGAGATTGCTTTAGGTTGAAGTAAGCTTAGTTTGGTAATTTGTTAAGAGGTTATTTTGGTAAATTACGACTTTCTTTCTTTTTCTATAAATATCCACCTCCTTCTTCACTTTCATTCACATTTTTCTCCTTCTTATTTTCTCAAGCTTCTTCATCTTATTCCTCTTCTCTTTAATGGCTTCCAAGCCATAGAAAAAATTAGAAATAAATAATGTCAAAATATTTACAAAATATTCAAAAGAAATCAATGTTCATTCTCTTCAAATCAAACTCATTTTTTCTCCATATTTTACCTCTTCCTCTCTCGGCCATAACTTCTTCAAAACTGAACCAAAATATAAAATTCTTTTTTTCATATCATTTAGTTTTTCAGTGGCTACAATGTTCATGTTTACCACTTTATCTCATTTGAAGTTAACTATGTCAAAAATATACTTCTTTCTAGTACATTTTCTGGCCCAGCTTTTAAGCCAGAGAATAGGTCATTTTGCTTTGATCATAACTTGATCATAACCGACCCTAATTAAGGAATTTTTTTCAAAACCATACAAAATTCCAGTGGCTACAACTTTTGTGTTTTCCACTTTTTCCAGTTTTGAGGTTTGCTATACCTGAAACTCAATTATTTGAGGTGCATTTTCAGGCTTCATTTTTGTCAATCCGAAAATACCTCTTCTACATTCTATCATATCTTCCTCAATATTAATCAAAATCAAGTGGTTATTTTTTTTAAAATTTAATAGAAAATAATTTACAACAACTTTTCAGTTAATTTTTTTTTCAAATTTTGAGAGTAAGATAGTCAAAAACAAGAGAGAAGATGACCTATTTTTCGGATTTAAATCTTTGGAATTCAAGTTCAAAGCTCTACCGCTTCTTCTCTATATTTTCGGCCAACCTCCATCTCAAGCCTCGACCAAGCTATTGGAAGGGAGAGGGTGTTGTTTGATAATGTTTAATGGAGTAGGAATTAATTAATGAAGTGTTGGTTGATTAGAATGTTGGTAGGAAGTTAATCGCTTTGGTTTATGGTGAGAAACTCTATTTAGCATCTCTATTTGTATATATACATGTTTGATGTTGTTTTATGATTGCTATGGATGCTTATATATGCTTTGATCATCAATTATTGATTGTTTGATATGATTTTTAAATTGTTTTACCAAGTCACGCTAATACACGTCGATAAACACAAAGGAAAGCTCTTTCCTTTGAAAATGAAATGGTGTATATAGAATGCTTAAACCTGTGGAAATAGTTTTAAAATGAGTTTGAAATATTTTATAAACATTTAAATATGTATGAATAAATAAAGGAAGAAAATCAAGATTTTATCTTGTATATTTTAAATATGTCCAAAATAATTTTCCAGAAAAATCGCGTTTTTGCAGTAAAATGACCAATGTTTAAAATTGATATTTGAGATATTTTAAAAATATAAAATAAATTCTAAAAATATTTTAAAATGTATTAAAAGAGATTTAAGTTGAAAATATGGATTTCTAAATGATATAAAAGTTGTTTTGAAGAATATAGCTTTTAAAACGCTATTTGCAACACTTTTTGCAAGGCTTTTCGCAGCAGTTTGAAATAACTTTTGAAATGCAATTTTAAACTTAACAATTCTTTCCTATATATTTTGTGAATGATTTTAAAAGAATAATTAAGTCATTTAAAGATGATTTGGAAGTTTCAATGGGAGTTTGAATAAATGGGAAAGAGGAATTGTTTATACCACTTAAACAATAAGTGAAGAAGATTGAATATAATAACAAACTGAGTAATGCGGAAATGACTAGTACATTTGTCCCACCTATGAGATCTAGCAAGATAAAATAAGGTGCTTAACTAAGGTTAGAAATGGAGCAAACAGTGCCCCGAACTTACCTGGCCTATATGTTCTCTTCTTAGGCGAGGGGTGGAACATATCGAAAGGAAAGTCCAGATGCTCTAAAAGATCATAATTAAGTTTTTTTTCTAAGATAAAAGAAAAGAAATAAATTCTTTGAGTTTATTATAAATTGTCTATATATAATATTTATAAAATTGATATTTTATAAATACAAGTACTAGAACTATAAAAGTGTTCTATAAATATTAGAAATGGGATTGTAATCAAATTTATAAATAGATTTACAATGGAAACTTAGAAAAGAATTTATAATGGATTTTATAAATAATAAGATTTGAAAGGAATGAATTTGTAAATAAGAGTTTTATAAGTAACTAAATTATAATTGGATTTTGACTTATAAGTGAGATATAAATGGAGTTTGTTATTAAAGAAATTTTGCATGTGGAAGTTTATATAAAATATAAATGGAATTTATAAACACCATTTTGTAAATCTGAAATCAATTTAAACTGATAAGTTAAATGTGAAAGTTTATTAAAGGAATTATATTCATGATTTTGGACAGTGAATAATCCTTTAAATTAAATGGATGTTTTGAAAAGTGATTTGATAAAAAGGGAATATTTTCCCAAAGTTAAAATTTAAGAAAGAAAATCTTTGATTAAGATTTAATAAATAATTTGGAAAGGTTATCCTAAGTAAAAGAGAAAATGATTTAAAATTATTCCAGGATGTAAGAAAGGTTTAAATAAACCAAATGATTTGATAAACGAGGCTTAATGATTCCTTATACTCTTGAAAAGAAAATGGAATAAATCGAAAAGAATATATCTAACAAAGATATTTTATAAAAGATGAAGTAATTGATTTATGATTGGTATCCACATACGAACTTAACATCTTTTCAATCGATAATTGGCTTCGAAGGAACCGGGGTCGGATTTGAATAATTCCTATCTAAAAACCACTTCGAACCAATGTATATGTTCGAATGTGAAGACATGTTGAAGATGATGATTATTGAAGACCGTAGACCTCGTAGCATGAGGACTGCTCATTGATTTGCTCGGGGTCGCACCCATTATAGAGTTATATATAGCAGTGGTCTCCTCGTTGTGGATATTTTTCGAATTTCAAGGACCACTCGCTACTAGTGGTAGTAGGAGAGTGCCTTCGGTTTGTCCTATTCCTGGACAACTTGTATGGATGTTTGTCTGACATTGCATTTCTAAAGATCACGTACATTGGTTTTTAAAAACATACATCATTGGTGGCGAAGAAGGCGACTTTTCTTAGCTTAACACCCTCCTTGAGACATATGAGCTCAAGGGTTGTATTTTTGTGGAAGGCAATTAGTAGTTGACGGAAATGGCAATGTGGCATTCAAAGATGTGATATGTGTTATGTGAAAAGGTAATTGTTTCCTCAAGCCTCCTCAAACCGGAAATGACCGAAACATGATTAGATGCAGCAAGGCCAAGTGGGTCATTTCCAATTAGGGTATGATCATCCCCTTCTAGATATATTTCTTCCCGCTATGACGTTCGGGATGTAAATTAATGTGGTGTATGGAAAACGAGCGCTCGGTTAAAGATCGGTAACGACCGAGGGATGACATATTCGGTACTATTTAGTTATAGAGGTAGGCCAATCTTGTGTTGGTAGAGGGGCTTTGTGATGGTTCTTCGGGGCATCCATCTAGAGGTGTACCCATTTCGGAAGGTAGATCCTTCGCCTGGTCATTTGTATGGAAATCCATTCTCCAATAAGAACCTGCGGTTTTGTTTGTATTGGCGTAATGAGTAGCCTCGGAATGCTATATGGGTAACCATTTCGGATAAGATTAATAAGTATATTTATAAATGTTTTCAAAGACATGTCATTAGAAATAATATCAAAGGTTTTGATATAAAAGTGTTTTAGTTATCATAAGGTAAAAACCCGTCCGTGTTTATGTGTGGGCGTGGTCTTATGAGATACTCTTTCTTTTCAAAGGATTTTATCCAAAAGATGATATATGACACTGTCATTTATTATTAAATTTTTCTCACGTTGGTTTATCAAGCATGATCCGGGTATTTTCAATTCTCGGGTCAGATCCGAGTAGTTTCAGGTTAATTCGAAGACGGTTGGAGTTTCCAAAGGAGAGCTGGAGATATTCATCGACGTATGGACACATTCTATTATCCGCTGTACTTGGTGTATTTTGTTTGATGTTTGTCAGCAATTATAAGGACAGATGTTTATGACTGTCCAGGCTGAATTTAGGTTAGACTCTGATATATGTATTTAAAAGTTTTCCACTGTAAAGATATCTGTTCAATAATATATGTTATTCCATTCGAGTGAAATTCTGTTATGTCTATTTTTCTTTATTACCCTTCATGTTCCGTATTTTCGTGCAATTTGAGTTGGACATGTGTGGTTTATTGTCGATTCAAAGGGTACGAGAAAACGGGCCTTGACAGATTATTAGTTTTTGATTTGTTTGGTATGTTTTGATTGAATTTTGATTGGATTGACTTATTTCCCTCGATTGACTTGTTTGACTTGTTTGATTTGATTGATTTGTTTGACTTGTTTGACAATATTGGATTTGATGTGTGTCGTTGGATTGTCTGAAATATACTTATACATATTTATGTATTGAATAATTATAATATGATTATTGTGAGAAATGCGGAAATACGAATCTTATGGCTAGGATAAACACTAGAGGGGGTGAATAGTGTTTTAAGGAATTACTAAATCTTTTTGAGTTTATGTTAATTAGAACACAAATGTATGCAATATTCAGACACAGATATGATCACAGAAACAAACACAGATGTAGAAATAAAGTAAAAGCAGTAAAGGAAAGAACACACCGGATTTTATACTGGTTCGGAGTTACCCTACATCCAGTCCCGCACACAAGTACGTATTCCTTTCATTAGCAATCTTTACAATTACACCCTCTATTTCAAGGCCACGAGGTACACCTCTCCAGATTCACAATCTTTGGGTAGTGATACTTGATTTCACAGGCAACAAGTTTACCCAATTGATTTCCTAGGCTACAATCACACCTTTTCTCGCTTGATTGATTTCCAAGGCTACAATCACACCTTTTCTCGCTTGATTGATTTCCAAGGCTACAATCACACCTTTTCTCGCTAAATTGATTACAAAGAAGTCTATAACTCTGAATAGCACTGAGATGTTGTTGAGATAGTGATAGAGAATCAAACCAAAAATGATCTAGTTAGATTAAATGTTGATTTTGGAAGAGTAATGGTAAGAATATGTATAAAGAAATATGGAAGAAGAAGATGAGTGAAAACCAAAAAATATAATTAGAAATTCATTAAAAACAACCCCTATTTATAGAAGAACAACAACCATATCCATTCGTGAAAGGATATGATAAATAGACACTTCTTTTGAAATTTAAATTTTGAAACCAACTGCCACTATGTCGACATGGGTGTCTTGGGTATGTCGACATACCAAAGGAAATTTTGGTGTTTTATTTTTCTTTGAAAATAACTTTTATCTTATATTAAAACCATTTTAAACTTTTATAAATATACTTAACTATAGTTAAAATACATAAATAAATATAGAGAATAATAATATAAAATTTTACTATAATTTTATATTTAAATCTAAGTATAAGTATTAAAAGTTAAATATATTATTATTAAAACATAGTTTAAAACTAAGGATAATTTCGATTTTGAAATAAAAGATTATTTTGAGGCTAAAAGTATTTAAATTCCGAATAGATGTTTTTGATTCTTTTAAAAGAAAGGTTTTGAAAACATTTTGAAAACAAGATATAATTTTGTAAAAAACATTTTGAATAAAAGTCAGTAGATACAAAACAATGTTCCACTAGATTTTTCCAACCTACTTAGGGTTCCATCCCTTTAACAGGCTCGAAGTGGATTCCATTCCACGAATAAATTGGATTTTAATATATCAGTGCTTTTCTAGGAGTTTTATCAAAATTCCTAATTAAATTACTTATTCTTGAAATCTTAAACTCTTGATAATCTTGATATTCTTGATACACATGAGTCTTCAATCTTGATATCTTGAATCTCTATACTGTACAGTCTTCATTCTTGGTACCTGCATGGTTAAATCCTGTATATACATATATATCTAAACTATAATGTTAGTATTTATATTTTATAATCTTATTCTAAGGTTGTTGTCATCAAAACCATCATCTCAAGGACTAACAATCTCCCCTTTTTTGATGATAACAACCTTTGTTTATAAAATATTACTTCTATCCTAATAACTCCTCCTAAAACTAATAACTCCCCCTTAATCTCTGCCTAACTATCCTATTTTATATTTCTCCCCCTTTGTCGTCAACAAAAACTAACTCGAATCTATATAATCTCCAAATTATATAACTCCCCCTCATTCTTGGACTAAAGTACCTGCATTAATAAACTATGCAATGGATTATATAATAGATAGATTAAGAGATAGTTATACTGATAGACAAGATAATTAATTAAAGATCATATGAATATCAATGCATATTTATACATGTTTTGCACACCAAATATCAATCCAAACCAAACAAAGCAATCAAATCAAACATTACAAAGAACTTCCACCCATCCTTCTTCTCCAAATATAGGGTCTGCTTTAATGGCATCCCAATTTTCATTATCATTGGTGAGACAGACTGGAGGATGTGTTTCATTATCATCCTTGTGCAGGGAGGAAATCATCCATCGTATTGCATCGAAATGCCTTTCTTGCTTCTTGATCATCTGCATTTGACTCAACTTTAAGTGTCGCTGTTTATGAAGAATGAACGAAAGAATATTCTTGAAAGAATTAAGAGTCTCTTCAAGATTCTCGGATAAATTATGAATTGGATTGGCCATATTTTAGTTTGTGAGAAGAATGATAGACAAAGTAGATAAGAAATAATATTGAGTGATGAATTCTAGGGTATTTATAGGTGTAGAAATTCATTTGAAATGAGTAGACATAAGGTAGTTATTCAAATTTCAAATTCAAAATGAAATGTCATTTCTTACCAATACATGTCGACATAGTCAAGGAGGGATGTCGACATGGTCTAGTGAATTTTGGTGACTTATTTTGATTTTGTGAATAAATGTGTGTGTGTGTATATATTTATATAATGTACTAACATTTATTCTGAATATAAGGTAAGGTAGATAACAGAAAAGAAATTCAATTTCATTTCATACTAAGATGATACAATGATTAAACATTAAAAACTACATGAACATTCAAATCAAAACAAAGTAAAGCTAATACAACAAGAAATGAAAAGATAGAACTAGTTAGAGGATGATGAAGATAAAGACAATCCAAGCTTCTTTCTGACTTTGGAAATTAACTTGTTCATCTTGGATGAAAATTTATCCAACTTCTTACTAACGGATCGTTCAAGAATCCATTGATTTTAAACAATGGTCTTTTGGTTTTTGAGAAGGGTTTTGTGGTTGGATTAGAAGGATAGTCAATTCTTTCCAAGGATGTTTCACCTTCTTCTTCTTCTTCTTCTATTTCCATTTCATCCCCTTCATCTTCTTCTTCCTCTTCCTCCTCTTCCATCTCCTCGTGAGCCAAACATTCTTTCTTTTATGCAAGAGTCTCATGAGGTTGAAAAACAAATGGAATTTTCATAAGAGAAATATTTGAGTGATTGAAAATGTTTCTAGAAACAAA
Organism: Allium cepa; assembly: GCA_030765085.1. Taxonomy (NCBI): domain Eukaryota; kingdom Viridiplantae; phylum Streptophyta; class Magnoliopsida; order Asparagales; family Amaryllidaceae; genus Allium; species Allium cepa. The sequence goes on from CM060940.1 coordinate 862,578,732, forward strand.
TTCTTCTCCTTTGAAATCTTCTCCAAAATAGTTAAAAATCCGAGTGAGATAGATTACATGATACAAAGTATTCTCACGCATTTTAAGATTTTTGGGATAAAGTTCATTCTAAATAACTTACGCCCTATTAACATCATAATTTCCAAAAATAGCAAAAAGTGCTTTGCAAACTTTTGAAGTAGGATTATTAAAATTCCCCGATCTTGGAGTCAAAGTATGTTGTAAAAGAAGATTAACAATTCTAGCTTTTGGTCGAAAGTTTCGATTTTGGAATTCAAAATCATCATTTCCTTCGACAATGTGATGAAATATCTCACGATCATTTCCATCAACTTAAAACTAGAAAGATCCATTCCCCGTACTCTTGCAATTGAGAATGGTACCCAAAAGATCATAATTCAAACCAATTCTAGTGCCTTTGACACTACTCTAAATTTCATCATTGTTTCCATTATAAAATCCACGATTAAGATTTGCATAGAAAAATTTAACAAGATTTGGATAGCAAAAAAAATCATTTTGAGAAGCATCAATAAGACTAAGAACATGATTGTTTGCAAAAAGAGAATCAATTTCATAAGTAGAAAAATCTTGAAATAAAGCAAACTTTCCGGGATGGACTTTTCCGTAGTTAGCATAGTTGATATATGCTTTTATAGCCTCCGGATCATTGTAGAGTTACTCTTTTATCATTCTGGAAATTCTCATGGTGAAGGAGTTTCTTGAAGAAGCCATTAGAGTAGACAGTAGAGAGCTTGAATTTTTGAAGAGAGAGTTTGAATTTGAAATAAGAGTGAAAAGATATGATAAAAGATAGTGAATAAATAGATTCTCAAAGGACATGTTCTCTGGTCAAAAGATGCCTTCTCAGAGAATTGAATGAAGTGAAAAGGTGGATGGAAATTCAACCATTTGAATTCAAATTTTGAATTTCAAATTCTATACCCATGTCGACATCATGGTGGGGACCATGTCGACCTGTGTCTTTGAATTTCTATGATTTATTTTTCCTAAGTATTCTAATATATATATACTTATTATTTTTAATGTGTGTGTATATATATATATCTAAAATAATTCTGAAATTATAGTATATTCTATAAAATATTATAATACTATTAAAATTAAAATTAAAAATTAAAATTAAAATTAAAAATTAAAATTAAAAATTAAAATTAAAAATTAAAATTAAAAATTAAAATTATAATAAAAATTATAATAAAATAATAGTAAAAAATAAAAAAGTTAAAATTCAAACAACACACCAATTCAAAATCAATCAATCAAGCAACCAATTCTAAGCATGCAGTTTCAACCAACTGTATTGTAAATTTGTACCTTTTTCTGAGTCTGTTTCTCTGAATTCGTTGGAGTCGTGAACTGCTGTGAAACCATATTTGAATTATCTATCTTCTGATCACCATCGCTTAAGGACGAGTCTAAGTCATCTAGAGTAGCAGTAAATGCACGTTTTCGTTTCTTTAAGGAATCATTGTTTATAGGAAGATTTTGCCTATCTGGATACAGACAGTCTCTTTTGATATGGCATGTTCGTCACAATTGAAACATTTGATATTGTTTGGCACTACATTCTGATTTCCAGAGTTCTTATAGTTATTTCTCTTGAGATTGTTCATCTTTCTGTATTTTAGGAATTTTCGAAAATTCTTGGTCATAAAGGCCATCTCTTCATCATTATCCCTGATGAGTCTGATCCATCGGTCAGTGAGTGCCATTGATTTCTTTTTAGATGCTTTGGTTTCTCTTCTCACTATCATTTGGACTTCAAACGACATTAGATTTCCAATTAATTCTTCTATTTTTAAGGTACTGATGTCATTTGCCTTATCGATCGCAAGTGTCTTTTGATCCCATTCTGGAGTAAGAGAATTTAAGATTTTTCTGAATTGACCTTCTTCCGAAAAATTCCTTTCCCAAGGATACTAAAGAATGCACAATATCCTGAAATCTACTATACATATCTGAAATAGACTCATTAGAATTCATTTTAAATAATTGAAACTGATTTATGAGCATGGAAATTTTGGTCTTTTTAACTTTGCTTGTTCCTTCGTGAGTAACTTGCAAAGTTTTCCAGATTTCATATGCAGACTTACAAACTGACACTCTATTAAATTCAATCCTATCAAGTGAAATAAACAGAGTATTCATTGCTTTAGAATTATTTTGTGCAATAGTCTTTTTCTCAGCGGTCCACTGTGCAAAATCAGTTGTGGTTTCAGAATATTCAGTCTGTGTGATATTCCAAGTGTCTAATCCTATAGATTGTAAATATATTTTCATTCTACATGCCTAATATGCATAGTTACTGCCATTAAAAGTGGTGGTCTGATAGTAGACTGACCTTCTACGAATGAACTAGTGACAGGGATAATAGAACTAGTGTTGATAGTGTTAACAGTACTAGTGTTGGTAGCCATTTTGAAAAATTTTCAAAATCCAGATTATGAAAGTTTTGAAAACCTTGCTCTGATACCAAATGTGAGAAATTCGGAATACAGATCTTAAGGCTAGGATAAACACTAGAGGGGGGTGAATATTGTTTTAAGGAATTACTAAATCTTTTTGAGTTTATGTTAAATAGAACGCAAATGTATGCAATATTCAGACACATATATGATCACAAAAACAAACACAGATGCATGAATAAAGTAAAAGCAATAAAGGAAAGAATACACCGGATTTTATACTGGTTCGGAGTTACCCTACATCCAGTCCCACATACAAGTACGGATTTCCTTTCAAAAGCAATCTTTACAATTACACCCTCGATTTTAAGGCCACGAGGTACACCTCTCCAGATTCAAAATCCTCTGGGTAGAGATACTTGATTTCACGGGCAACAAGTTCACCCAATTGATTTCCTAGGCTACAATCACACCTTTTCTCGCTTGATTGATTTCCAAGGCTACAATCATACCTTTTCTCGCTTGATTGATTACAAAGAAGTATATAACTCTGAATAGCACTGAGATCTTGTTGAGATAGTGATAGAGAATCAAACCAGAAATGATCTAGTTAGATTCAATGTTGATTTCGGCAGAGTAATGGTAAGAACGTGTATAAAGAAATGTGGAAGAAGAAGTGGAGTGAAAACCAGAAAAATATAAATAGAAATTCGTTGAAAACAGCCCCTATTTATAGAAGAACAACATCCATGTCCATTCGTGAAAGGATATGACGAATAGACACTTCTTTTGAAATTTAAATTATGAAAACAAATGCCACTACGTCGACATGGGTATCTTGGGTATGTCAACATGCCAACGGAAATTTTGGTGTTTCTTTTTCTTTAAAAAATAACTTTTATCTTATATTAAAACTATTTTAAACTTTTATAAATATACTTAACTATAGTTAAAATACATAAATAAATATAGAGAATAATATTTTGGTATATATAAAATTTTACTATAATTTTGTATTTAAATCTAAGTATAAGTATTAAAAGTTAAATATATTATTATTAAAATATAGTTTAAAATTAAGGATAATTTTTATTTTGAAATTAAAGATTATTTTGAGCTAAAAGTATTTAAATTCCGGATAGATGTTTTTGATTCTTTTAAAAGAAAGGTTTAGAAAACATTTTAAAAAAAGATATAATTTTGTAACAACATTTTGAATAAAAGTTAGTGGATACAAAACAATGTTCTACTAGATTTTTCGTAGGTTCCATCCTACTTAGGGTTCCATCCCTTTAATAGGCTCGAAGTGGATTCCATTCCACGAATAAATTGGATTTTATGATGCCAGTGCTTTTCTAGGAGTTTTAACAAAATTCCCAATTAAATTACTTATTCTTGAATTCTTGATAATCTTGATATTCTTGATACTCATGAGTCTTCAATCTTGATATCTTGAATCTTTATAGTATACAGCCTTCATTCTTGGCATCTACATGGTTAAATCCTGCATATACATATATATCTAAACTACAATGTTAGTATTTATATTTTATAATCTTATTCTAAGGTTGTTGTCATCAAAACCATCATCTCAAGGACTAATAATTATGTTAGTGTTTTTCACATTCCATTTACTATACTTTGTTCTAGTATTAATTTAAGGGAGAGTTTTATGGTTTTATGGTTTTAGAATGGTTTTTGTTGAAGACAAAGGGGGAGAATTATAAAATAGAGTAATTAGAGTAGTTAGGCTTAGATTAAGTGGGAGTTATTAGTTTTAGGGGGAGCTATATTAAAGGTGAAGTATATTTTATAAATATAGGTTGTCATCATCAAAAAGGAGGAGATTGTTAGTCCTTGAGACGGATGGTTTTGATGATAACAACCATAGGACTTATTATAAAATATAAATACTAACAATATAGTTTAGATATATATGTATATGCAGGATATAAACATTCAGGTACCGAGAATGAAGACTGTACAGTATAGAGATACAAGACTGATGAATTTAAAGATCGAAGATATCAAGATTGAAGACTCATGAGTATCAAGATACCAAGAGTTCAAGATTTCAAGAGTACAAGATAAGTATTGAGTCTACAATTATGTTAAAACTTCTTGAAAGCACTTACATCTTTATTCGAAATTTATACGTCGAATGAAATCCACTTCGAGCCTGTTAAAGGGATGGAACCCTAGTGGGATGGAACCGACGACAATATCTAGTGGAATATATATTGGTCCTATTTTTATATCCACTAATCTTATAAAAATGTTTTCAAAAATATATCTCTTGTTTTTAAAAATGTTTTCAAAACTTTCTTTTCAAAAAGACATCTTTCTTGGTTTTAAATATTTTTGCCTCAAAAGTATTTTTATCATTTTTAATATTTGGATTTGAAAATTGTCCTTGATTTTAAATAATCTCTTGTATTAAATATTTAGCTTTAAAAATATTTATATACTCATATTTTAAATCATATTATAGATTAAGATTATATGTATTAAAAATTACTTTCTAAACTCTTTTATGTGTTTAAATTATATTCAAATATATTTACAAGGTTTAGAAATCGTTTTGACAAATTATAGAAACCAATTTTAAAAAGATAATCAAAACATCAAATTTGCCATGAGCATGTTGGCATACCCCGACCCCACATGTCGACATGGTGTCCGTTATTTTCAAATTTCAATTTTCATAAGAAGTGTCTATTCGTTGTATCCTTTCACGAATAGATATGCTGTTGATCTCTATAAATAACAGTAAGTTCTAAACGAATTTTTACCATATTTTCATTCACTTTCTCTCCTCTTCATCTTCCACATTTATTTTAAAGAATCGCAAACCATACTCTGTCGGAATACCAAGTCAATAGAACTTGATAATCTTTTGTTTGATTTTCTGCCACTCTCTCCATAAGATCACAGTGCTAGTCAGAGTTATAGTATTATCTGTAAATCAAACTATTGAGTAAAAGGTGCGGTTGAGACTTGAAATCAAAAGGGTGTGATTGTTGCCTGGAAATCGATTAGGTGACCTTGTGGCCCGGTAAATCAAGAGAGTTTGCCCCTGACTCGAATACAAGATGGTGTACGTCGTGGCCCTGAAATCGAGGGTGTAATCTGGGAGATTACTTTGAAAAAAATCCGTACAATTGTGCGGGACTGGATGTAGGGTAACTTCAAACCAGTATAAAATCCTGTGTGTTCTTTCCTATACTGCTTTTATTTATTATTTGCATCTGTGTCTGATTCTGTGATTATATCTGTGTCTGTGTATTGCATTTGTTGGTGATTAAATTACGTAAGTTTCTAAAAGATTAAGTAAATTCACAAAACACTATTCACCCCCCCTCTATTGCTATTCTGGCCTTAAGGTCCGTAATCTGCATTCCTAACATCAGACCGCATAAAGACCTGTCGTAACAGCTGGTCGGTGTAGATAGTGATAGGATGAGCCTGGAAATACGGGCAAAGCTTTCTCGAGGCAACGACAAGACTGTAAGCTAACTTCTCTAACTTTGGATAATTTCTTTGTGCTCCGGTCAGTCGTTTGTTGATGTAATAGACTGGCTGTTGTATCCGATCCTCCTTCCGAATCAAAGCAGCACTGATTGCATTTTCTGACACCGCTAAGAAGATGTATAATCTCTCATGATCAATAGGCTTTGATAGAATAGGTGGTGTGGGTAGGTGTTGAACCAGAGCTCGGAATGCGCCTTCACACTTTGTAGTCCATTCAAAGTTCTGTTTCAATTTCCTGATAAGTCGAAGAAGGGAATGCATTTGCCGGTGGATTTTGAGATGAACCTGCTCGGTGCTGTTACCTTCCCGTTGAGGCTCTGAACTTGCTTTATAGTCCTTGGAGTCTCAAGATTCCTAATTTCCCAGATCTTCTCGGGATTTGCTTCAATTCCCTGAGCATTAACGACAGATCTAAGGAACATCTTGGACGCAACCCCGAAGTGACACATCAACAGGTTAAGCTTCATTTTATACTCTCGGAGGATATTGAACATCATTCCCAGGTCATTGATATGATTAGTGGAGAGTTGTGACTTTACAAGCATACCGTCCATACATACCTCCATAGTTTTTTCGATCTGGTTAGCACACATTCGATTGACTAGCCGTTGGTAAGTTTCTCCAGCGTTTTTGAGTCCAAACGGAATGAATTTGTTGTAGTAAAGTACCAGATTGGTGACAAAGCTAGTGTGCTCTTGATCGAGTAGGTGTATAGTAATCTGATTGTAGCCGGAATATGCATCCATGAAAGATAAGAGCACACGTCCGGCTGTTGGGTCTACAAGTTGATCAATTCGGGGAAGTGGAAAACCCCATTAGGGCAAGCTTCATTCAAGTTTGAATAGTTAACACAAGTTCTCCATTTCCCATTAGGTTTCTTGACAAGTATAGGGTTGGACACCCATTCTGGATATAGCGCATCTCAGATAAATCCGTTCGACTTGATTTTATCTACTTTTTCCTTTAGGGCGGCAGATCTCTCTGGATCCATACCATGCCATTTTTTGTTGATTGGGACATGCCACGGGTCAATATTCAATGTGTGGATCTCGATGTCCGGTGAGATCCTACACATATCAGAATGCGTCTAGGCAAACACGTCAAGGTTTGCCCGTAGAAATTCGACCAATTCCTCGTTCATCTATTGTCTTAGCTGAGATCCAATCTTTATTATTCTAGAATCGTGCTCATTGTCGATCGGAACATCGATCGTCATTGCTGATAGAGAAGCCTGACTGTCTTTGACTTTGTCCTTGCATTCATTATCTCTTAGGTCAAGATCTTTCGTGAATTGGTTGTGGTGCCCGGGCCTAGGCCCATGCGATAACTGTCAACTATCTATAAAGCGAAACCAGAGAGATTCCTCTACGCCATTTCCCTTCTCTTTACGCAATGCCTCCCGTAGCTCAGCAACATAACATGCCTATCCAGCAGCCTGGTCTCCTTGGACAACTTCAACTCCATTATCGATGGGGAATTTCAAAGTTAGACACCAAGGGGCGATAGCAGCCCTGAACTCAACTAGGGGTGGTCGTCCCAAAATAGCATTGTACGGTGAATCAGTATCCATTACAATAAACTACAGCATCTGGACTCTCCAGCGCTCTCCAACTCCTAGCTCCACTGGTAACTCCACCATCCTAGTGGGTATAGTCGCACTTCTATTAAAGCCATGAACACGAGACTGGTAAGGCTTCAAATCCTTCGCTTACATCTTCATTTGATCATAGGCTCACTTAAAGAGTATGTTCACTAAACTTCCACTGTGCACTAAGATCCTCTTCATCCAAGAAGGACCTATCTGAGTTTAAATGACTAGTGGATCAATGGTAGAGGCTCCGATTCAATTGGCATCCCTATCTTGTCAAATGATGTCATCTGTCATCGTCTTCTATTTTTTGGCCGGAGCTCTGTCTTCCAAGTTACTGCAACATTCGAAGCTCGCATGCCTAATAGAGCTGACATACGACTCCATTTCACTCCATCTCTGATCCGCTGGATAAGGACCACTACTAACAGTGTTAATCACTAACCTCCTGCCAGTACATGTGGGTTCCTCCGGTCTAACCTGATTCGGTATTTGATTTTGATTTGATGGACCCACACCTCCAGCCTGCGATGCTCGAACGAACTGCTCCAACTTTCATTCTCAGATCAACTTCTCGATAATATCCTGTATATAACTAGACTCGTTCGTGTTGTGGCCATAACTATCGTGAAATCTACAAAGCTTCCTAGTTTGAATTTGTCTCTCTGACGATTGCTTTAGAGCAAGTTTTGGATAGTATTACAAGTTTGCAAGTACAAATTCTCCAAGGATGTATTTAAAGGAGTATAGGTGTAAAACATGGGAGCTCTCCATCGTGGTCCGCGATTCTGGTCCCGCTTCTTACCCTGATTTCCATCGCCATTCCGTTGATTCTTCTTGTTCTGAATATTCAGCTGAAATTTACCGGAACTCCCTCAGTTTGTTTCACAGCGACATTGCTCTGGATTCCTTCCATACTGGGCCCTGCTTCATCCTTTTGCCTAGACTATTTTGCATCCTGTCTCCTCAAGAACTGAGCTGCCCTGGAATAGAAACAGTCCAATAACGCAGGGGGTTTCCCATCCAACCAGTTGCCAAATTCGGAATCAGGATCAATTTCCTTAGTTAGTGCCATCAATATGGAACTATCATTAGGGTTACTAATCTCTATGCAAGCAGCATGGAACCTTCCATGTAACGTCTGAGCGTCTCTCCGGGAGCTTGAGTGACACTGGACAAGGTATTAACATATTTGGGCCTTGTGACATGCGTGCGAAACTGCTCGACAAACTTCTTAGCCAACTGATCGAAACATGAAACAGATCGAGGTGGTGAGCGAGTAAACCACATAGTCGCGATGCCTCCCAGGAAAATTGGGAAACTTTAGCACTTGATTGCGTCATCATCCCGCGACGCATTCATCAACCATTCGTACCTCAAAATATGCTAGTTAGGATCAGAGCTACCTTCATAAATAGGCAAAGTCGACGTTCTATATCGTCGAGGCGGTTCAACGTAGAGGATGTCATTGGTGAAAGGCGTATAACTCTAGGAGATTTCCCGGTCGTCGTTGGTGAGGCCATGGCTCTCGAGATCATGTGATGGATCATAGTCGGGATATTTGGCATTTGTTCATTTTGGGCATGTTGGGCCAGGTGTGGTCGGGTTCCATAATGCGAGGACTGTCCAGGCACGGTCGACGGCCCATACTTCACCTCCTTGGCTCCATACCTTCGGGTATGTAGGTTTTAGGAGTGTGGTTGGCATTGACGAAGGGTTGGATCCGTTCGGTTTCGAGTGTCAACTTCCAAGTTGATGGCAGCGACAGTAGCGCGGTTCTCAGTAGCATGATAGGGAACCGTCCCTCCTTAGAAGGAGGGTCCAGTCTAGTGATTGGTTGACGGACTTACTCTCGCTTGTCAAAGATTCTAATTATGCTGATGCCCGATACCCTGCGCATAGCTTCCATCCAACCATGGGCGCGTGGATCTGTAATTGTAATCTGAGGAAGCTGAACTTTTAGTAGATGAGTAGGAAGCCTTCTCTTGTCTATATCTCCTTCATCTTTCTCGGTTCAGCCGATTAGTAAGCTTCATGTTGGCACGGAGCTGCTGGGTAAGTTGCAGGTGGCTTTTGGTCAGCTCGTGCATAAGTAATTGGAACTCCTCCCTGGTGATAGGGCCTTGTGCATTCGAAGGTCCGGCAGCGTTCTGGTCTATAGAGCAAAGTTCTGTGGGGTTATGCCTATCCCAACCTTTTGGATTTGCAGCGGTTGAGGTAGTCCTAGTAGCGACCATGGTGAATAGTGAAGTTCTCTCCTAGACTTGATGCAAATCTGAGTAGGATGGAAGAATTTCTAGGCTTGAGATCTGGATCTTCTCCTTAGATTCTTGCAATCCGATATGGGCAGTAGATCGAACGAGTAGGAGAAAAGCTGGGTTTTCTCAATGAAAGCACCAAAATGTTTGTATCAAAATTTAGCACTACACTCTTTGGATGTGTTTAAAGAGAAAATGAAGAAAGTAAATGTAAAATAAGGCAGATCTAACAAACACACCAATCAATAAATAAGAAAAAGTACAGAAACACACAATTTTAGAGTGGTTTGGCATACGGCCTACGTCCACTATGAAATGATTGATGTTTATTGATTATATCTCGTTGGTTACACATGGATTACAATGGTACAATCAAAGTACGAAAGAAATTTTAGCATATCATCACGTAGAGAAGCTAAAAAATCCATTTTCTATAGGTATAGGGTCACTATTTGTAGGCATAAGTAGCAAATTTCTCGTCCATATCTCGGAAGACGTCTTCTCTCACGTGGGTGGGCTTATGGGATCGAGTTCAGGTGGTTTCGACTCGATCTAAGCGCGATACAAATCGAGTTTGTATCAATCAATAATTGGTCCTTTTGGGCTGAAATTGATTTGGTAAATTCTTGAGGTTTTGTAGGCAAGTTCCTATGAAAATTTAGTGGCACTTAGACTTGTAGATCTTGAGTTACGATCGATACAGGTTTGTATTTTCAATGTGCTGTCGAACTCGTATCAGTACGATTCGTATCGTTCTGATTCGTATTCATGCATCACGTGTCCATCAAATGACATGGTGCTATAATTAGGATAGATCCACTTTTCATGTTAAGTGACCAAGTCTTCCACTGGCATGTGTCTTGCTCGTATCGTTGCTCCTTATGCTAATTTGTATCCATATGTGTTCGTGCTTCTCGTATCAACCATTGCATATATTGTTCGTATAGGTGTTTGGTTATCTTACTCGTACCGATCGAGCAAGTGATCGATATGAACCATACCTCCTTTCTCTGATGGGTATGGACTAGAGCAACTTGTTGGGTGGATGGATAGAACATCATATGGACACGAGTGAGGTTATCTGGATGGATTCGAATGAAGTGGATACGAAGGAGGTGGTTGCTGAACTGATGGATATGAACTTACTGCCTTCTTTGTGGATATGAATGAGTGCATTGTTTGGCCATGGTTATGAGTTAGAAAGGTAAGAATGTACTACATTTTATCATGGATATGAAACACTGCTTGTTATGATGGATACGAATTGCCATTGAATTCCAAGTGAATCGTGATAGATCCATATCATGAGCATACAAACTCACATTGACTTAAAATTTGAAACATTGGCTTTGATGGCTTTTCTCATTGTACCACATCAATTGTAGCATGATCCGAATTTAGGAAAAATTTATCAGTATCCATAGTGAATTTCGTAGGTAATCGATCTTCGAGGACTGCTCTTGGTGTGACGGCCTTGCCAAAAGGCGGGATAACAGTATACACATGAAAAATCATTGTCTTTAATAGGAGATAGTAAATGAGATTTTACTGCTAAAGTGGAGATGCTAAAAAATAGACTATTTCCATTAAATATATCAAATTATATAGATAAATTCCTAAAATCGTTCTATAATGATTCATCATGGCTTTGACATTTAAGATTTTGATACCTTAATTAGGGGTTTGAATACTAAAGAATAAAAACATGATGAAAGGTTTACAATTAATAAACCAAGAGGACCAATTATGTGAATGATGCATATTTAAAAAACAACTAAGAAAATATTTTCCAAAAGACTACAAGAGATAAAGAACCATTATAATTAATTCATACAGATATTTGTGGCTTTATAAAACCGTGCTTACTTGGAAAAGTAAGTGGCTTTGCACTTTTTATTAGTGATTTTAGTACAAAAACATTGACTTGTTATCTTAAATAGAAATCAAATGTATTTAACGCTTTTAAAAAAAATTTAGAGCCTTTGTAGAAATAAAATGGGTTATAAGATCAAAGCAATGAGATCCGACTAAGATTGGGAAATCAAAAGAGCTTGAACTTTTTTATGATGAAAATGGAATTCATTGCTCATTAATAGTTCAATGCATACACATCAAAATGAGGTTGTAGAAAGGAAAAATAAGGATCTTCTTAGCATGGCTAGGAGCTTGTTAAAAAGGAAATATTCGAAAAAAAGAGGTTTTGGTCGAAGCGAATGTGCGGTGTATTTACTCGACCGCAATCAAACTCAAAGTGTGTGGAACAAAACCAACGAACAAATATGGAGTGATAGAAAGCAATGTATACTTCATTTAGAAGTATTCAAAAATAATCATATTCCCATATATAAGTTATGTTGTTCCGCTTTTTGGCAAAGCCGTGATACCAAAAGATTGATCGAAAATAAAAGACAGTTCACCTCAAAGATTGGTTATACTTTGCTTCACTATGGATATCGCTGAATGTTGTCCGACCCCAGATTGAGCTACAATAGATAGGACATGACAACCAAAGCCATAGAAGCCAACATCTCAAATTTCAAGTCAATCCGAGTTCATATGCTCATGTTATGATCGATTCAATCTAGAGGAAAATGCCCAGATTTCGTATCCATCGCTATGGGTGACTTTGTATCCATCATCGAACTCCGGTTCGAATCGATCATATTCATATCGATCAGGTTCTAGCAACTTCGTATCCATCATAGTACCACAGTTCGTATCCATGGAGTTCGAACCCATCATAGTACCACAGTTCGTATCCATGGAGTTCGAATCCATCGAAGTGCCGCAGTTCGTATCGATCAAGTATGAATCCATCAGGAAGCCTCGGCTCGAATCGATCTCATTCGAGTCCATCGGCTCCTCCTTACTCGAATCCATCGACATATAGCCCACTTCACATCCATCAACTAAGGCAGCGGATACTGCTTCGCATCCATCACAGAAGCCTCTCTTCGTATCCATTAGGCAGCTGCTATTCGTATCCATCAGGTCTCCTTAATTCGTATCCATCAGAAGGCTCAACTTCGCATCGATTGACATCATATCCATTGAGACGCTACATAGTTCGTATCCATCGAACGGTCTAGCTTCATATCGATCATTCATCCCCCAATTCGTATCCATCGGGCCAACAAGCCTAGGTGACGTGTCATTACTCGATATGAACAAGCCGAGATATATGGAGTCGATGCGGTCAACTCGGAGTAAAGACCGGACCGAGGCGAAGTATGCGCTCCACGTCATCACGAAAGCGCGCGCCATCATCGATTCAAAGCAATCGATTCGAAGAGATGGATTCGAACCAAACAGCCACTCGAGAATACTCATTTCGTATAGACTATATCTCATGATCTACTGATCCAAATGCCATGAAATTTTCACTGGAGATTGCACACGAGACAGGGAACGCTCACACCAAATTTCAGCTCGATTGGACATCATCTTGATCGATACGAAATGATTTCGTATCAATCACAGATCGACTCGAAACTTTATGGAATTGGTCATATGGGCCCCCTTACGTGCCAGAGCGAACCTCCCGAAGTTTGAGCGAAGTCTCAGCCTCCTACACCTATAAATAGAGCCCTGGAGCCTACAGAAGAGGGATCTTCTCTGATCTTTTGACTCTCAAGCGCCCTGACTCTGCCGGATCAAGATCTCCATCATACTACTACTGTTAATTTCGAATTTCCAGTTGTAACTTGCTGTTGTTCGCTGTACTTGCTTGTAATCATTGAAAGAGAAGCAATAAAACTGCAAAAAACTTCATAGTGGACGTAGGCAACACGCCGAACTACTCTAAATCACTTGTCTACGCATTTACTTTCCTGTTATTTGGAGTTTTTGTTAGATAATCCTCATTTTCAATTTATATTCTTCATTATTATCTCTTCAAAGACTCCCGAAGAGTGTTGTGACCAATTTTGGTGCAAACACTTTGGTGCTTTCATTGAGAGAACCCAGATTTTCTCCTGCTCTTTGGATCTGTCATCGATACCGGATTAAATAAATCTAAGAGAGAGATCCAGATCATCAAATCTAAGTTCCTTCCCTTCTATTCAGATTTGCATAAAGTCTAGGAAAGGAATTCAACCTTCAAGATGGTTAGCACAAGGACCACCTCTAATGCTATCAATCAAGAAGGATAGACAGAATCCTGCGCCACTACCTCCCTCTAACCGAGACGCTACTGGACACTCAGAACCATCAGGTCCGGTTACCCGACAAGAGTTTCAGCTGCTGCTTTAAGAACTGACCCAAAGTCAGCAACAACTTACAAAACAGCTACGCGCTAACGCCGAGCTAATCAACCAGCTGAATCACCTGAAGCGAAGGAGATCCAAGAGAGATCATGCCTCTCACTCCTCCAGCGAAAGTTCTTCATCTTCTGATTATCATCATCGATCTCCATGTCCCCGACTAGATGGGAGTCACATACAAGCTGCTGGATATCAACCGGCAATGACCGTTGGACAACTGAGAGTTGGCCCATCGGCCAGTTTCCAAACCAGGCCCTCCTCCCGAGGAGGTGTCGCTCCTCGCTACACCACAGAATACCGCGCCACGAACGTCGCGGTTGAACCAGGAGTCGATTCCCAAGATCAGTCGAATCTGGACCATCGTCATCATGGGCATACTCCTGAACTATACGTCCCAGAGGACTATGAGCCAAGAAGGAAAGATTTGGACCGTCGACAGCATCCGGTCCAACCCTAGAATGTGGGATTCAATCATACTCCGGCACAAGCTGCCCAGAGCATACAAATGCCGGATATTCCGACCATGATACGTTAGATGATCCGTGAGAGCCAGGTCTCAAGAATGATGACTGGGGAATCTCCAAAAGTCATACTCCTTTCACGGATGATATTATTACTGTTGAACCCCCACGGCGATTCAGGATGCCGACTCTACCCATGTACGAGGGAAACTCCGACCCAAACCAACATATGCTGAAATATGAGTGGTCGATGAACGCTGCTAGAGCTGATGATGCAGTGAAGTGCCATAGTTTCCCCATTTCCTTGGGGGGCATCGCTACCATGTGGTTCACTCGACTGCCACCATGATCCATTTCCTCCTTCGACCAGTTGGCCACAAAATTCATTGAGCAATTCCGCATGCACGTCACAAGGCCAAAAGATGTCAACACTCTATCTAGCATCACCTAAGCACCTAGAGAGACGCTCAGACACTACATAGAGAGATTTCACACTGCATGTGCCGAAATCAGCAATCCGAACGATAACTCCATCCTTATGGCGTTGATTTAGTTTGGCAACTGGTTGGCTGGAAAACACCCTGCATCGTTGGACCGTTTCCATGCCAAGGCGGCTCAATTCCTAAGAAGGGAAGATGCGAAACAGTTTAGGAAGCAGACTGATGCAGGGCCAAGCACTGAAGGGATCCAAAGAAATGTCGCGATCAAACAGTCCGGTGAGAGTTCCGGAAGAGTTCAGTTGAACGTTCAAAACAAACAAACTCTGCGAAGGGAGAACGTGAACCAAACCAGAAAGCGAGATCAGAACCGCTGCCCACAGCGCAAGAATCCTATGATTGACAGTTACACTCCTTTGAATACATCACTGGAGAACTTGTATTTACAAACCTGTAATACAATTCAATACAAAAAGCCTGCTCCAAAACCGTCGTCAGAAAAACAAATCGGGAAAGTGTTGCAGGTTCCATGAAAGCTACGGGCACAATACGAATGAATGTCGTCACTTACAAGATCTCGTAGAAAAATTAATTAGAGAAAGGAAGCTGGAACAGTTTGTTTGGGCACCGCAGCCTGGAGGATCGGGCCCATCAAATCAAAATAATGAACCCAATCGACCGAGACAAGAGGACTCTACCTGTCCCCGCGGGAGATTAGTGATAAACGCCATCAGTGGCGGACCCACTTTGTCAAGAGCCTGGAACGACGACGACCTTCGTCACTGTTACACATGAAAGGCTTATTCAATCTATGAATACTTTACAATTTCCTTTACGTTCTGAAGTTTGAATTTGTAATAAGGCACTGACTTTGCCATATTTTTTCCATTCCAGCAATAAATTACTATCTCTTCAAGCTAGAGCTGTGATTCACCGAATGCAACATTCAACAATCACAAGGCACGAAGAGCTAAGTTCCATCGAATAATGGAATTTATTCAAATAGCGAGTGACTGTGATACGACCGGCCACTCACTAAGTGAAACCTCAGCTCGGGGGCAAGCCATCACTTCAAAGGCTGAACTGGACCGACACACGACAGTCCTACAACTAATTCCTAATTTCCAGAGTGTGAATTGGAGTATTCTCATCAACTCTAGGTTCCCAGAGTGCGAACCGGAGTATAAACACTAATTCCACTTTCCCAGAGTGCGAATTGGAGTATAAACATCAAATCCATCGTTCCCAGAGTGTGAACGGACTCCAAGTTCCCGGAGCGTGAATTTGAGTATAAACATCAAATCCATCGTTCCCAGAGTGTGAACGGACTCCAAGTTCCCAGAGCGTAAATTGGAGTATAAACATCTAATCCATCGTTCCTAGAGTGTGAACGGACTCCAAGTTCCCAGAGTGTGAACTGGAGTATAAACATCAAATCCATCGTTCCCAGAGTGTGAACGGACTCCAAGTTCCCAGAGTATGAATTGGAGTATAAACATCAGACCCATCGTTCCTAGAGTGTGAACGAATTCCTAAAAAGCCCAAATAGGTGTGACTGACCATCTATCGGCAGACTCCACTTTCTCAGAGTGCGAATTGGAGTATAAACATCAATTCCAGGTTCCCAAAGTGCGAACCGAAACATAAATGCTAACTCCAGATTCCCAGAGTGCAAGTCGGAGTACAAACATCAATTCCAGGTTCCCAAAGTGCGAAACGAAACATAAATTCTAACTCCAGATTCCCAGAGCGCGAGTCGGAGTACAAACATCAATTCCAGGTTCCCAGAGTGCGAACCGAAACATAAATGCTAACTCCAGATTCCCAGAGCGCGAGTCGGAGTACAAACATCAATTCCTGGTTCTCGGAGCGTGAACCCAAACATAAATGCTAACTCCAAGTTCCCAGAGCGTGAATTGGAGGATAAACATCAATTCCAGGTTTCGGGATTGCGAACCTAAACATACATGCTGACTCCAAGTTCCCAGAGCGTGAATTGGAGCATTAACATCAATTCCAGGTTCCCGGAGGGCGAACCGAAGAATACAAATGTCAACTCCAAATTCCCAGAGCGTGAAGTGGAGTATGAACATCAATTCCATGTTCCCGGAGCGTGAATCAAAATATACATGCCGACTCCAAAATTCCCAAAGTGTGAATTAGAGTACAAATACCGTGTCAAAGTTCCTGGAGTGCGAACTATATTACAAACATCGATAACTCTTGAATTCCTAGGGTGCGAACCAGGTTATCGATCACAGATTATCCTAAGTCCCCAGAGTGTGGACATGTGCTCAAGATTTGCAATAGGTGCGATCGACCGCCGAAATACAAATGTTGTTCCCCGGAACTGGGGGCAGATAGCTTAAGTGTTAATCACTAACCGACGCGATACAAAGTCCAAAATTCAACTCATTCATCGATTACGACGTGTAATCAAGATTTTTAGACTTGGCAAAATAAAAGGAACTTAACTTGAGGGTAGAAACACCACAAGTACACTGGACTGAAAGCCAAATGCTGCAAATACTTAAGCACAAAAGAAATGAAAGTTAAAGCAAAGGAACTAAATGTCGTTTCAATTAACTTATATGAAGATTCATGTATAAGTTATTCCAAAAGATTTCCTACTAGCAGGGGGTCGAGCCTGCATCTATACATGGCCTACGAAAGAAAAATAAAAGCAACTTCCTAACTTCCAAAAATGCGCCAAAGGAGGCTTATCTACTTTTTCTTCTTCGGACTCAATGACCGGTATTTTAAGTCTGGGAGGAGTCAAACTCCGAGTTCCTAGCGGCTGCGAGCTTGAAGTTTCTATAGCTAGCTAACTCATAAGAAATCATCATTAAACGACAAAGCTTCGAAGTCCAGCTACAATGACCATCATCGCTTACCATCACAATCATACTATTTCCCATCGGTTCAAAGTGGACAGTGAAAACATCGGCTCGAAGTCCATGATCACGTCGACAAGTTCACAACTCCATCCACTGCACATCTATACGAATAGCTATTTCGTATCCCTCAGTATATAAACATTAGCATCGTTACGGACAACACAACAAAGACCTGTTGGAGTCATTAGCATCAATGCAAATGAACGTTTTGCATCCACCGAATTCTCCATTTACCGATGCAAAGTCAATCTTTCAACCCTCTATATCGATTCAGGAGAGGATCGATACGAAGGAACTTCCTAAAGCAACTAACAAACGTTGTTACAACTCAAATTTTACATCGATTCAGGAGAGGGTCGATACAAGAGGGTAGTCCAAAACAACCATCAAGCGTTGTTTCAACTCGAATTTCAAATCGGTTCAGGAGAGGATCGATACGAAATTCGATAACAAACTAAATTGACAACGACTCATGAACACTCAACGTTAACAAGAGTCAAGTTAACGTATATGCATATATGTCAGACTAATATTCGATTTTCAACATTCACAGGGATCGAATACTCCTCTCATGACGATTACAACGACAAACAGCTAAGCACTATCATACAGCGATCAGCTATATCAACGCAAAGTTACGACCTTCGACAAAAGAGCAATGATTGTTCAGAGAGAAATTGCAGCTTTTCAAAGCACGCCATGTTTCCACAAGACGTACTTTGGAGGGCAAATGTTATCCCGCTTTTTGGAAAAGCCATGATACCAAAAGATCGATCGAAAACAAAAGACAGTTCACCGCAAAGGTTGGTTATACTTTGCTTCACTATGGATATCGCTGAATTTTTTCCAAGCCCAGATAGAGCTACAATTGATAGGACATGACAAGCAAAGCCATAGAAGCCAGCATCTCAAATTTCAAGTCAATCCGAGTTCATATGCTCATGTTATGATCGATTCAATCTAGAGGAAAATGCCCAAATTTCGTATCATCGCTATGGGTGACTTCATATCCATCATCGAATTCCGGTTTGAATTGATCATATTCGTATTGATCAAGTTCTAGCAACGTCGTATCCATCATAGTACCACAGTTCGTATCCATGGAGTTCGAACCCATCATAGTACCATAGTTCGTATCCATGGAGTTCGAATCCATCGAAGTGCCGCAGTTCGTATCGATCAAGTCCAAATCCATCGGGAAGCCTCGGCTCGACTCGATCTCATTCGAATCCATCGGCTCCTCCTTACTTGAATCCATCGGCAGATAGCCCACTTCACATCCATCAACTAAGGCAGCAGATACCGCTTCATATCCATCACAGAAGCCTCTCTTCGTATCCATCAAGCAGCTGCTATTCGTATCCATCAGGTCTCCTTAATTCATATCCATCAGAAGGCTCAACTTCGCATCGATTGACTTCGTATCCATTGAGACGCTACATAGTTCGTATCCATCGAACGGTCTAGCTTCGTATCGATCATTAATCCCCCAATTCGTATCCATCGGGCCAACAAGCCTAGGTGACGTGTCATCCCTCGATACAAACAAGCTGAGATATAAGGAGTCGATGCAGTCAACTTGGAGTAAAGACCGGATCGAGGCGAAGTATGCGCTCCATGTCATCACGAAAGCGCGTGCCATCATCGATTCGAAGCAATCGATTTGAAGAGATGGATTCAAACCAAACAGCCACTCGAGAATACTCATTTCGTATCGACTATATCTCATGATATACTGATCCAAATGCCATGAAATTTTCACTGGAGATTGCGCACGAGACAGGGAACACTCACACCAAATTTCATCTCGATTGGACATCATCTTGATCGATACGAAATCATTCGTATCGATCACAGATCGACTCGAAACTTACTGGAATTGGTCATGTGGGCCCCCTCACGTGCCAGAGCGAATCTCCCGAAGTTTGAGTGAAGTCTCAGCCTCCTACGCCTATAAATAGAGCCCCAGAGCCTACAGAAGAGGGATCTTCTCTGATCTTTTGACTCTCAAGCGCCCAGACTCTGCCGGATCAAGATCTCCTTCATACTACTACTATTAATTTCGAATTTCCAGTTGTAACTTGCTGTTGTTCGTTGTACTTGTTGGTAATCATTGAAAGAGAAGCAACAAAACTGCAAAAAACTTCATAGTGGACGTAGGCAACACGCCGAACCACTCTAAATCACTTGTCTACGCATTTACATTCCTGTTATTTGGATTTTTTGTTAGATAATCCTCATTTTCAATTTATATTCTTCATTATTATCTCTTCAAAGACTCCCGAAGAGTGTTGTGACCAATTTTGGTGCAAACAAGTTATATAATCATGTTAATGGAAAAGTAGTTGTTAACCGAGGCATGATGCTCGACATAGAAAGTGCTTGGAATTGGAACAAATAAGAAGATGATTGTAGTTTACTTCCACTTTATGAAGAGGAATGCAATGATGATGTAGGAAAAATGCCTATTAGTCCAACATTGTCATCTCCTTCAACCATCCATAAAGAATATTCATTTGTAGAAAGCATGAGTGAAAGACCACCATGCATGAGATCTTTACAAGAATTGTATGAGGTAATTCCAATTTTCAATGATATTACATTATTTTTGTTTTTTAACCAATTGTGAACCAACGGGTTTAGAAGAAGTAATACAAGACAAAAGATGGATGGAAGCTATGGATGAAGAAATTAAAGTGATCATAAACAACAGTATATTTGAGTTGGTTACGTTACCTAAAGGTGAAGTCGAAAGATCTTCTTGCCAAAAAGTTACCCAAATCCCTACTTTAATTAGCCAAAACTAGTCATTAGAGGAAGATTAGCAAGATTACACTTTGAATTAAAGATTTTCTATTAGAGATCACTTAAAGCCCCTATAGATTCTTGTATTTCATGCATTCTTCAGTTGCTTTGAATTTAGGTGAGCGGTTTCAAGCCTCTACTCATAAAGTGGCGAGCATATGATGTTTAATGATGTTTTTAAATTAGTTTCAAACCCTAAAGTATCATTTAAACCCTCTTTAATCACATATATAAATGTCAAATGATTAGGAAAAGATTTGTAAAATCCGTGTTCTTATCGATCTTTCTGGTTCTTATAGTTATACCCTTAGATTTAGGCTTCACTTCGATACGTATGGACGTATGCTTGTTATGATATATTATATATAATGATTGCTTGAATGTATGAATTTTTCTTGGTTGAAAATGTAGATCAAATGACGATTAATTTTAGGAATAATTTATGGATCGGTGTTGATGGTTCGGTGATAGCCCATAAAGCTCACATCATCCAAATGGCATGCGATCCATAGGGTAGATCAAGAAGGAGCCCCTAAAGATATTTTTCAAGTCTCAAGACGTTTGTAACTCGTTTGATCAGCTATGGATGATTAAAAATGGATCGGTGGTGATTCGGAGGGTATGGATTGGTAAAGGTTGGCTTTGGGGAATGCTTGAGTCATGAGATGGATTGCTTCGAGTCATATCATGCTTTGGGTCAATAGCTTGCATGGATGGATTTGCATGAGAAAGTGGGATAAAATCCTAAGGAGGGATTGGTGGTTCCCATGTATCGGTGCCGATCCATGGGGTTACCTGATACATGCTAAGTGTTGATTAATGGAGCAAAAATGGAAATTTGGCTAGGGCAAGGATTAATGGCTATGGATCAGTTGCGATCCATTAGGCATTGATTGGTGAGGGTGATGGATCGGTGAAGGGGTGTTTCACATGGTGGAGAAGGACTTGGTTGAATTAAAGTGTGGGATCAGTGATGATGGATCAGTGGCTATGGATCGGTGGTTATGGTTCGATGGTAGAGGGAATTATTGCTACTCCGAGTCATTTGCATGATTACTTCAATACATGATGGTGTTTCCTTCGAATCTTGTGTGTGCTCACTCCAAGCTCGTGCTAAACCAAGCATGTAGCTAAATATGGCCACGTGTAGGGTCGGTACCGAACCATAGGATTTGTACCATTCCATAAGTTCGGTATCGAACCATATAGTTCGATGAAGATCTCCGACGACGAAAACTCGTGGTCTGACAATGATGATTTTGTGACGGGAAGTGAAGGCTTCGATAATAGATAGAAGTATTTTGAGACATTGAGTAGAGGACTATGAGTTGGATTGAGGGAACTATTGAAGGACGGTTACAGGATCTATGGCGGTATTCTATGATTGATGATGATTGTAGAGAATTGCCTTAAAAATAGCGACTTCATGATGGGAGTCGAAAGATCAGTTCCAGAATGTACTCTGCTAAAGATGATGCGTGCAAAGGAATTTTTGATACTTGAGGGTTCTTAGGGTACTCGTAAAATGGGGTCTGTACAGTTAATGCGCTCGGCAGATTCAAAGCGATAGAGGTGCAAAAAGTCAAAGCGAGGATATAGCGAGGATATAGCGGGATATAGCGGATGGCTCTAAAATAGCATGTAAAACTCATACTTAATGTTTTTGCAAATGTATAAATGGTAGTTAAATGAAAAATTATCATTCAATTGAGTTATAATTAATACAGAAATAGTTTCAAATAAAAACATGTGCGAATATACTTTAAATAAATGTAAAACTGTTGTATACAACATAATTAAATTTAGTAGAATATTAGAGTATTTTAATTTCTGAAAATATATTAAAAATTAAATCAAATAAATTAGTTTCATAATTTTTATAATGTATAAATGCAAATTTTCAATTCATTTTATTAAAGAAGATATAACGGAATATAGCGGAAATAACGGGATATAGCGGAACAGGGGGACTTAAAGCGGAAAGGCTATATTTTGGGGCTACATGGAAAAATCGTAGCGGTAGAAATCCGCTATGAGATATAGCGGGTTTATAGCGGGGTAATAGCGGGGCATTAACTACACAGAATGGGGTATATACTGGGGACGTGATGGTTCCTAAAGCATGGTGGCTCTTTATTCTAGATAGGAAGCTTGTTTACCTTGAATTGACGTGATGGTTAGTCTAGTTCCTGGCTTATTGAGTGACAAGGATTCAAGTACAAAGGAACCAGGATGTAGGCTATCGTAACAGATAGTCTGGTCTTTTCCCATGACAGGTCAGACGAGTTGTAACGACTTGGAATTTCACTGCTTTGATTAGTGAATATTTAATTAATTTTAAATTTTAAATATATAAATTTTATAATGAAAAGAAAATCATTTTAATTAATTAATAATAATGGTGAAATTGTTTTCAAAATTTCTTTACCAAATTATATAGTTCGTAGAAAAACAAAAAATATAACCGAAGAACGTTTTTCGAAATTTTGACCTTTCGACACCGGAAAGTTGTCGGAAACGTAGTTCGCATTTGTGCACTATATATACATATATATAATTAACTAGATAATAATACACTTAAAAATAAATTATCTTATATTACTTTGGATAAGTAAGTGATATGACAAGACATAGTTTTAAAAATAATAAACATTTTATATAAATATATATTAAGTATTGTCGCATCTTAGATCTGTAATCGTTAACCATAATTAACTCATGTCACATCTTAGTTAATTCATAATTAAACTTATATATATAAGAAAGTAATGTGACTAAACATAATAATTATATATATAAAAAAAAGTGATGTGACTAAAAATAATAATTATATATATAAGAAAGTGATGTGACTAAACATAATTAACATACATACATACATATATATACATATATGTTATAAAAGATTTGTGATGTGGCTAGATATAAGTATGAAAAATTATATTATTTAATCATTTCGTACCTATATATACCCACATATTCTCTTTCTTTTATACATCCTTTCTGTCACGATCCGAAATCCAATGTTCGAAAATTGACACTAAATACCTCAATTGTATCCGACTTCCAAAGAATCAAACATTGAACTCCAGTCGGATGGAGCTTATAACAACATCAGATGAATATAAAATAGTGAAAACAGAATGAATATCATGCATACATCACAGAAACAACATCAACATAATATCCATTACAGCATCAGAGTATCTTAATACATATATCACAACTCCAAATAAACATCATAATAGTACAGCAAGCAATCATATATCCAAAAAGTCTTCAAAGGAATGAAGCGATAGCGAACTTCCAAAAACTAAGCACCTTGAATCCCAAAAGCTTCTAAAATATCTACAAAGCAAAAACTCCAAAATACTGCTAACACCAAAACACGGAAACCTGCTACTAGGCTGCCCGTGTGGAAATTATGGGCTCCCAGAGTTTAGAAAAGAAACAATAAACTCCGGGTCAGTCATGGGACTGGTATGAGTAAACAAAAAAACAGTTGCTTTTAAATAAAATAGATTTATAAAGGAAAAATCGTTATGCTTTTGGAAAATGAAACTACCATAAGGCCTCCCAGCACACACACAATGCAATCGCACACTTGAGGGAGATTTCCCCTTATGATAGTCAAATATGCTTAATACGAGAAAAGTTCTTTGATATTATTACTAGTGTATAGTGTGAAAAACATTTCGAAAGTAGAATATTAATCTTAGCCAGCATAGGTATCATTATACTATGCCTACTATAGATTCCATGTTAAATGGCGGGTTCTGCAACTAAAACCGTACTGGGTTTGTATTGTTTTGTTTGGGTTTCCAACAAATGGTCAGGCTAAGGAACTTCCTACTACCACATGGGTACGCCTATGGCGGGACATCTCGAGAACTTAACCAGGTCTCTGCCAACACAAGGCCGGGTTACCTCTGTAACTAGGTAACTACTACATGAATATGCCACCTCCCGGTCCTTTGGGACCTTTATCCGAGGGCCCTCTACCACAAAGCAACAACCACACAGTAAATGAGATTGAAGCAACCACATAGGTAAATATCTAGGCTCATACCATGACATCACCTTTTTCCAAAAGGAAATGACATACCCTAAAGGGCGCGACCCTCATAACCTTGCCGCATCTTTCCGGTTTCGACCATTTCCGGGTTGTGATATCCGATGAGGTCTCGTCCACAAAGCTACGCTTTTCACGAAAGCCATGCTTTGATCACAAATGATCATCAACACACAGCAGCACTTAGCATGCCACACTACCAAATTGGGAGTATATCGCTGATAACCTTCAACTACATAACCTCTGAGCTCGTACATCTCAGAGAAGGGTGTTAAGCTAAGAGAATAAATTCTCCGCCACCAACAGATATGTATTTGAAAGAAATCTGCTTTATATCTCAAAGTGTAGTGTCAGACACACAACCATACAAGTCTGTTCCGGGTTCGAATAGAACCGAAGGCACTTCGTCCAATAAAGGAAGAAGCCCTTGCAAATCCGGGTATCCACAATCCCGATCGGACTTCCCATCACTTAGGGAATCTCCATACCGGAGTAACGCAGTGCAGAGACAATCGATAGGTTATCCTATCGTTTTCGAAGACACCCCGTCTTCACCACCGGTCTTCAAATGTTATCCATTTCGACGTATCACTATTCGAAATGGGTTATATGACACAAAGGTCCTCTCCCGGCTAAACCGAATAGTGAACGCTTAATTTTAAAACATGAGAATAGATCAATCACAAAGATTCACATTCAGGGTTCGATGTGGGTTTCTGATAACCAACTGGAATCCGACTCCCTGTCGCATCGAAGTTTAAATGCCGTTTTACAGGCAAAAGGGTTTTCACATCAATACGGAATTAAATCACAAATCACAGCCTAGCACAGAATAATTCACATCACACAATATCACAACCACAACAAAAATAACAATCCAGTGCACAACAATAGTTAAATATTTTCAATCAATGTGAGTATAATTTAATAAATTAACCACATAATTATTTTTGTTGATGATTTTAAATCAATAATTAATTTGATAAATTAATTAAATATTAATTAACTTGATTAATTATTTCTTAATTAATTATTTTTAATCGACTGCCAATTATAATTAATCAACCTAAATTATCTAATTAACAATTCTTAGTTTAAAAATTAATTTAAACACTTAATTATTAATTAACCAATTTGAAATTACTATTATAAATCATTCTTAATTACTTTTCAAAACCATTAGTTAATAAAAATTATTTCCTTAATTATCATTTAAATACCTTCTTTAATTATTTCGAAATCAATTTATTACTATTTCAAAAAGCTTCAACGTTAATTAAATTTAATACTTTTCTTAAATTAAATTATTTAGTTAAAGCATTAATTAGATTTTTAAAACATTATTAAGTATCTGCTTGGTTAATTAAAACTTGAAATAATTCTTAACTTAAAATAATCAACTTTAGTTACTGAATAAATACTGAAATTTGCTTACATTATAGCTTGAAATTTATTGGGCTAAATTCATTTTGAAAACAACCCGAGCATAATCCCTGTTTTACTCGAGTAATACTCGAGTTTCTCCCTATGTTTCCCCGAATCCTTCCTCTCCTCCTCTCGTACTTCTTCTTCCTCTTTTTTTTTCTAGCTTAAGTTTAAAACTTAATCAACTGCTGAAACAACTCCACTCAAGCGCGAGAGAACCCGAGCCAAAACATCTTTTACTCGAGCGTTCCTTCGAGTTTCTTCCCAGGCCCAAAATTTCCTGACACAGGATCGACGTCGTACACGTGCACGGCATCACACCGCCGCTTCGGTGGACATCGCGACCTTAGGCAAGTCACAATTCATCCTTATACTCGAAATCGAAGTTCGATTCAACACAGAAAACCCTAAATCGAAAATAAGTATTTTGCTCGACACTGTAACTCGAACATACCCAAAACGAAATTGCCTCACCACCACGTCTTAGACCACCGGAGGAGCTCACCCTCCGTCCACACCACGTCTTAGACCACCGGAGGAGCTCACCCTCCGTCCACACCACGTCAACATCCTACGTTACCATCCCCCTCAATCTCGTACAACTCGATCCATCCGTTGTGACGAAATCACCACATTTCCAACCCACTACAAAACTGCAAACACAACCCTAAATTCACCTCGTCCCACAAATTTACGCAATAGAAAAATTATATGATAATTTTTCTGAAATCAACGATATACAGCCCTGCTTCACACAAAATTTCAACACCCAGTATTGAATCTATCATCAGAAAATGATCAAAAGGCATATTTTATTCAAATAGGAACTGCACTAGGAATACTTGATTAAAAATCATCATATTAATTTTAAAAATCATATCTTTGTATGCTTTTTCAACTTATATAATCAAATCACTAATTTAAAATACTTGAGTTCATCATAAATTTTTGTTTTTAATGTAAAATTTGGGTTATAGAGTCAAAATCTTCATGATCAAACTTAAAACCAATTTTAGGCTGTGATTCAAATTTGAACAAACTTATTTTGTTCAGAATCTTAAGCTTAAAGATATTGATATGAAGATGTTTTGATTTGTTTCACTTTACTCTGCCCTGAAACTAGAAGTACAAGAAAACAACCCATAATAGAATTCCTCAGTGCACAGAATTATACAAAACTTTTTGTTTGAAATATACAGCAATAAAGGTTATTCATGAATCAAACATAAAAATTCAAATTTTTGAAAAGTTGTTTACTCACTTGGAAATATTGATGAACAGAGAGCTGCTCTTTTGTATTTTGAAAAACCGTAGTTAATCTGCCTTTGAACTTTTTCTGTTTTTGTTGAATGATCTTGATTTTATAAGAACGGTGATGTTTATATTTTTTCTTTCTCTGTCTTTGCTATGTTCTCATGAACGAAATAAAACAATATGGATGTGTCCATATATAAAGAGAATCAGGTTTGTACTAAGGGAAGGTTATAACCGGTGCAAGATTTTTCTTTGATCAGATATTTTTATTTTTTGTTTGATCCTCCTGCTTTGACTAAGCAAAGTTAAATTCGGCTGATATGATCTTATTTGTGCTGAGAAGATGGCATTTAATGCTCATGTTTCCATCTTAGTTTACATGGAATCTATTTCTTTTTTTGTAAGTACAATTTTGTTTTATTTTGTAGATTTTTGTTCTTGTTTTTGCATTTTTGTTTTATTGTTTCCTGGTTTGTATAATATTCACACACACTTGTATTGGTTTGCTTTGCTCATATAAAATTCATAGCAACATACTTTCATTCTTGTCTTGTTTTATTTTGTACCATTATGCTTAATTTAAAAATTGTTATAATTATTGATATGTATTTATCTTATGTTGCCATATAACCATAAAATCTTATCACTAACATAAATTCTAAATTTTTTTCTTTATTTATTACTATTATTTATATAAAGCTTAAACTACCAAATATTTATATCCATATAACTTTATAATATTAATTATTAATAATATTATATTTCTTTTGAAACTTTTCAATTTAAATTTCAAAAGTTCAAACAAGTTACCAAATTTAAATCAACAAATTTTGGGATGTTACAGATATCCCCCCTTAAGAAAATTTCGTCCTCGAAATTTAAAAGAGAGAGAAAAGCAAACAAAGAGTATACGAATTCAGAAAAATTAGGAAACGACTTACCAGATTAAGCCAAGATATCCACTCTGCAATTGGGATATGACTTCTGCATATTATCTTCGGTTTCCCTGGTGCAGTCCTTTGGATTGCCACTCCACTGAACTTTAACTAGTTTCACAACTTTGTTTCTCAACCGCTTTTCATCACGATCTACAATCTTTATCGGTTCTCTTTTAACTGTTAAATTGGGAGCGATTTCGAAATCCTACTGAGCAGCTTCTTCAATAATACTATCTGGATCGTGCACATACTTCCAAATATTAGAAATATGGAACACATCATGCACGCCAGACAACCAGCTAGGAAGCTGTACTCGATAGGCTAAAGAACCGATCCTCTCCAAAATAGGAAAAGGACCAATATACCATATTGCCAGCTTACCGGTCTTCCCAAACCTTAATACTCCTCGCATTGGAGATACTTTAAGAAAAACAGAGTCTCCAATCTGGAATTCCAAATCCCTTCTCCTGCGATCATAATAACTCTTTTGACGACTTTGAGCCGTTTTCAATTTCTTCCGTATAAAATCAATTTTTTTGGTGGCTTCTTTAATCATATCCGGTCCAAGAACGAGTCTATCACCTGCCTCGATCCAGCATGCGGATGATCGACACGGACGACCATATAAAGCTTCAAAAGTAGCCATCTCAATACTGGCCTGATAGCTATTGTTATATGAGAACTCGACCAGATGCAAATAGTCCTCCCATGAACCACCAAAATCAAGTATACAAGCATGCAATAGGTCTTCTAAGATTCGGTTAATCCTCTCAGTCTGCCCATCAGATTATGGGTGATAAGTAGTGCTGAAATTTAGTTTTGTTCCCAATGCATCTTGAAATGCCTCCCAAAATCTACTAATGAAGATCGGATCAGGATCACGATCACTCACTATGCTGCTAGGAATACCGTGGAGACGGACAATTTCTTTCACATATAACTCGGCTAAACTTGCTGCCGTGCGAGTAGATTTCACTGGCAAAAGATGGGCTGTCTTAGTCAAACGGTCCACAATAAACCAAATTGCTTCATTGCCTTTCCGAGTACGAGGCAACCCGTCGATGAAATCCATCGATACTTGGTCCCATTTCCATTTGGGTAATTCTAAAGGCTGAAGTAAACCCGCCATTTTCTTTTGATCGTTTTTGATTTATTAGCAAGTAGCACAGCGACTCACATATATAGATATGTCCCTTTTCATTGTGTTCCACTAGAAAGTTCTTTTGATATCACGATACATTTTATTGACTCCTGGATGGATGCTGAATTTAGATTTGTGACATTCGTCTAACACTTCACGTTTCAGTTCAGGAATGTCCGAGACACAAATCTTGCCTTTCATCCTTATAACTCCATTATCATCAATTGCAAAACTAGAATCTTCATCTCGACGAATGCTCCCATATATTCCCAGATGAAACTGGTCCTCTTTTTGCTTGTTGGCGATTTCCTCAAAAAGAGTAGGAGCAATGACAAGGTGAGCAAGAATAGCATGCTTTCTACTCAAGGCGTCGGCAACTACATTGGCTTTTCCGGGCGTACATAGAATATCTTGGTCATAAGAAATTCCAACCAACGTTGTTGTCGCAGATTAAGATGTAACGACCCGAGATTTCCGATCTCGAAAATTTCGGATAGTTAAGGAAAAGAAAGAAAGAGAAAGACGAAGAAGAAAAAGCAAACCAAACTCAGAATCTCACATTCGCAGCGGATAAAATATAATATCAAATAATAACAGTTATACAGAAAACTGTACTTATCAAATTACATTTTTATACATCAAAGTTACACATTTCACAATCACTGGACAGTTAAAACAACTTGTCCTAGATATACAACAATAACAAAACACAGCAGATACACTCCATATGTTCCTGTCACCCAGCTCGCCTCCTGAGCTCCAGAACGTCCTTACCTAAAAATCTGTAATACTCGGTCTGACCCGAGCATTACATCAAAGTAACACCCGAGTCAGGCTGGAAACCAGCATAAGTAAACCCATCTAATATGGAATACAAAAGCATACAACTTATATAAAACTCGGGGTAACTCGCATTAATTTACAAATTCACAAGTTTGGTATAGACAATATTTATTACACACATCAATTTCTAAGTACTGAACTTAGATTAAATGGTCCAATTCACTTAAATCATTCCATTCCAGCCTATTGATTTCACATATCAAATCTGTTCAGGATTATTAAATTACAAGTCGAAGTGGATTTGGGTATTTACTAATACCCGACTCTGATCTCTTCGAATTCAATACCATCTTAACCCTCGTTATTCAAGTGAAACGAAATTCAACCTTTAATCACAAGATCTCACTTTTACGCAGCAATTTATCTTCTACAAATAACCACATAATCATATTCAAGAGAAGCATATCATATCACAAATATTTCATATCAGAAATATCAACCAATCATTTATAAGCAAGATTAATTAGTTACCCAATCTTAATTAATACCCAATCTTAATTAAATCAAATTAATTACTTTAATCACTTCTAATCTTGCTACTTAACAAAATTAATTACAAACCATTAATTAATCATCCCCTAGTTATCCTCTTTAATTCTATTCAGTAATTAGCCTTTTATTAATTTACCATATTGATTAATCAACCTTGATTAATCACATCCAGTAATTGATTTCCTTAATTACTTACGTTAATTAATTAACTTCTTAATTAATTAATTAATTAATCCTTTAGTTACTTACACTGAATAATTAACACTTAATTACTCCCACTAAGCAATTATTCTTTAATCACTTTCCTTCAAGTAATTACTCATTAATTAAACAGCCTGTAATTATCCATTAATTATTTCATTTAGTAATTACACTTCATTAATTTCCTTAAGTAATTATACTTAGCCCTAACTAATCCTTGATTTAGTTCCTTTAATTAATAAGTCCTTTAGTTAATTACCTAAGTAATTAAGCCTTATTTACTTACATTAAGAATTTATCCATTAATTAATCATCTTGATTAATGATATTAGGTAGTTACTATCCTCATATTACTTCCATTTAGCAATTATTCAACAGCTACACTAAGTGATTATACTTTTAATCAAGTAACTATTACTTGAACAATTTACCTTTATTCGTTGGTAAAATTTATTTTAATCACAAATTAATTAACCTTAAAATTTTAATTAATTAATCCGTAATTAATCGCATCAATAAAACTTTAAATTACTTAGGTTGATTAATTAACCCTTAATTATTAATAAATCTTTTAATCATAAATATCTCTAATAAATTACACAAGTTAATAACTTGTATATAATTATTCCAACCCAAGTTTAAATAAGTTTAAAACATTAACTTTAAAATTTTATTATGAAACTTTCTTTGAAAAGTCGCTCATCATCTTCTTTAGAACTGTGTAGTTACTGAATTTGAACCTTGCAAAATAGTTTGACCAAAGTTACTGATTTAAGCCTTGGATCACTATGCTAAATTTACATGGCTACGACACAGACCTTAAACTCCGATCACCCTCTCTAGCCCAACCCCTTACTACTTCGAGTTGCACAAGAAATCGCTTCGAGACAAAAACCAGTTACAAGCTTTCTTCCCAAATTCACAAACCAGATATGCCGATATGCACAGTGCACATGTGCACATGTCCCGATCATCAGACCACCTCTCTTCCTCGCCATGGTCATCATCAAGTCGGCGATTATCTCCTTGACTCACCTGACCCTCAAACTCCGACGATTCCCCAATAGCGTGAAATCGAACATGGCGACCCAAACTGGAACCATTACATCGACAGGAAACACACTTAGAACTTTCCTCCGACCATCGGGTCACGTACCAACCAACCCAAAACTGCCCCACGTCACGACGAGTCTATTCCCCCACAAGCGATTCCCTCCAGCTAACCATCGGCGTCACAATGTCATGGCAACCTCATCGTCTCAAAGCTTCACGAAAACCCAAGATTACCCTTTCCTACCTTCCCTGACCATCTAAAAATCACAAGGACGATTTTCCCGCAATCGCCACTTGTCCAGCTACCTTCAGCATCAAAGTTCGATGACCACCTCCTCGTCTAACGTCGAAAATCGACGTAAACCTCTTTTCTGATCATCTCGATATATCACACCACATACTAGCCTAAAAATCAAGATCTTTATACCTAAATTCAACATTTTCTGAAACAAATTTGATTAAGTAATATAAACTCAAAATTATGGTCATTGATTTTTGACTAATCTTTGATTTCTCACTGTATACTCACCCTTTAAAAATATTTATCCAGTATTTTCCCTTGAATCTACTTTTATAAATGAAGTGATACACATACGAATATATTTTTCATTCAGAAATCAAGTTCTAAATTGTTTAGGTGGGATGTTTTAGATTTTAATCAGGTTTTAAAACCTGTAAATTTTGAACAGTGCATTTCTTCCCTGTTCCCAGACATGCATTCCTATTTACACACATAAATATACAATAATGTTTACCTTCATGTAAGAATTTATCACAACTATGCTTCAAATATAATCACAACATCCAAATATCAACAGATTCTAGTTTTAAATAGGTTAATTATACTCACCTCTCTTATGAAGAAACAGAGAATAGTTTTGACTTGCTCTGTCTATCTGGAATTGCCTTTGGGTTCGAGAAGATCTGATGTTGTTGAATCTATCTTGAATCTGATGTTGATGAGTTGATTTCGAGATTCAGATTGAAGATTGTAAAAATAATTATAGTTTGAAAATTTTATTTCCTTTTTATTTGTTCTCTGATTTCTTACGGGCTTTGCTCAACATGTTTTTGAGAAAATGGTTTACAGTGTTTTCATTTGTTTTTATTTTCTGATCTGAAACTTTAGTTTGTTTAGATTTTCAATTTCTTTTGTTTCTTATTTTTATTTATTTATTTATTTATTTATTTTTAAAAAAAAATCATGTTGCCATTTGTTACTTTAAGTTGTAGAATGCTTCCAAGTGTAATTGCATGCTTTAATTGTTTTACAATTGTAAAAAATAATAATTTTATGTCCCACTCCTTATTTAAATTTTACTTATATTTTTATGCTCAACATATATATAAATATTTAGAAAAAATATTATTCTACATTAAATCCTAATTTTAATTTTCCTTTGAAAATTGAATACAAATCAATGCTCTTAATATACTCAACATATATACACACTTATATTCTTGCATTTGAAAACATTTAAATTTTTTAACATTATTAAGCTTGCACAACATCATATATATACATATATTAATTTACTATAAGTTATATAATTTCCAGATATTTATATTTCAATATTTCTCATAGTTTTAAATACATTCAGATATCTTTTTATTACCAGAATTTTATCTGTTCACTAAATAAAGCCAGAACTTATCCAATTATCAGATGCCGAAATTCTGGGTTATCACATTCCTCCCCCTTTGAATCATTTCGTCCTCGAAAAGGAACGAAACTAGATTTTTTTTAAAGTACTTAATATTAGTTAAATTACTTTTGATCATTTTTAAAACATTTAAAATCTATATAATATTGCCAAAATAGTTTACTTTTATAACTCGATGTTTCCACAAGTCTGTCTTTGTTCTCACAGAAATTCGGTCATACGTTGATCAGGCGTAGGACTGAAGATCTATAAGTACTTAGCAGACCCATTTTCAACACCCAGTGAAAATACTTTAGAAAATAATTATTGAAAATATAGAAAATAATTTTGAAAATAGAGGAAATATTCTTGGTGAGAATGTTCTGGAAAACATCACCTCCATCCATGGTCGCAGTTAACCCGGTGGTTACGTTGTCGTCCCGGCAAAATCTATAGATAACTGTAGGCCTCCGCAACCCACGATTACAACATGGAATCCGCTACAGATCGCAGCTACAACTGGGGTTACGTTGCTATCACAGCAAAAATCCATATAACTATAGGCCTCAACGCCCTCGAATTCCGCTGCCAAAAGAATGAAACTTCTCCACTCTACTCGACTATAGATCGTAGTCTACCGATGTTGCGTTGCCTTCCTGATAAAATCAAGCGTAGACCGTTGACACTCACCTCCATACGATTTCTTCTATGGTCCACACAGTAGATCGCAGCGACATTGAGTTACACTGTCGTCACAGCATAGCCCAAATGCCTCTGTAGGCATCAGCGCCCTCGACTTTCGCTATCCAACAATCCTCAGGAACTAGTTTGTCCAGACTCCTCATAGGATAAACTTTAGAGCTTCCCCCTTAGAGGCTCAAGGCAGTACCAACCTATGGCACTCCTGAGACGTTCATTTCAAGGGAGCGCCTTTTTCTCCAGAGCCATTTCAAAGCACTTTATACTATACACATATAGTATCTTCCAAATCATACACCTATTATGAATATCATATAAATCTCCTTTCTCAAAATCGATTATCCCAAAATCAATAATTCTCAAATTAGGCTTTTTCAAATTCCAATAATGATTTTACCCAAAAATTAAAAGCCTTTCCAAGTCCAAAGGTTCCAAAAACCTTTCCAAAATCATCCTCATGAAATCCTTTACATACACACATATATATAGACACACACACACACACATAGATATACATAATCTTGGAAAATCTTTGGATCATTTCAAACTTGTACAAAACCCCTTTTTATGCTTCAA
This sequence comes from Allium cepa, assembly GCA_030765085.1. Lineage (NCBI taxonomy): Eukaryota > Viridiplantae > Streptophyta > Magnoliopsida > Asparagales > Amaryllidaceae > Allium > Allium cepa. The sequence continues at coordinate 862,613,737 of CM060940.1, forward strand.
ATACTTTCAAAAATCCTTTTCTTCAGGCAATAGATTCAATAAGGGGAGATTTATCTTATATAACAAAGATATATAACTTTGTTTATTCCAAATCAAACGTTCAAATTTGATTACTCTATAAAATCACTTACCAGTTTACATACTTCCACAAAGAAAATTTCTACCATTGAAATATCCAATTTCTATTTTATTTTATCATATATTTCACAAAATATATTTTTCACTTCAAAAAACATTTTACAGTTCTTATCCACAAATTCCCAGTATTAATTTCATTCAAACCCGTACGATGTACACATATCATCTGTACGCTATACCAATCTGATCACTCACTCGATCATAAAATTTCACTTCCGAACTAGTATCGCCCACCCGACTTCCTAGTGCAGACTCAGATCTGGTTTCTTGATCAGAAACCGTCATTCTCCTTGCATAGCCATACTATGATAGAGAATATCCAGAACCAATCAACAATCCATATCCAGGTTCGCCGTCGAAAATCGAGTGGAAAATCCCAACTCGGATCGATATAACTATCTCGAAATTCCATGCTCGAATCTGGATCAAATCACTATGCGAATAGAATAATATACGTACATGCTACGTATTTATCCTCATTGATTATTTACCAAATCAATCTCCTTTTTCTATTCACATTCACTTTAATTTTCATTCACTTATTCACAATTGCTTCAATCCCATTTGGATTACCACCTCAATTCTTTCCTCAAATGGATATTTAATCATTAACAGTTTGAACTTTGTCCAGCATAATTTTAGAAAATAGCTTGAAAAGTTAAAAATAGATAAATAGTTGAAAAATAATTATTAGTTTGTAAAATATTGTAAAATAGTTAAGTAATTAGAAAATAGTTGGAAAATAGTCAAATAGTTACAGAAATTTTAAATAATAGTAAAATAGTTGTAAAATAGTAATCAGTTATAAAGTAGTTGAGAAATAGTAATTAGTTTATAAAACAATTGTAAAATAGTTAAATAGTTTCAAAAATAATTGTAAAATAAGTACAAAATAGTTTTAGGTTTTAAAAAGTAAAGTTGTATAGTAAATAATTAGAAAAATAGATTTAAAACAGTTTATATTAAAATAATTTATTTAAAAAATAGACTAGAGCCAAACTGTTTAATTTCCAATCTCCATTCCCATCAATTCAATTTAAATTTCCACATCCATTTAAATTGACCCAATTCCAATTTGAGTAACTTCAATTTCCCTTGAACTTGATTTATCTCCAATTCCCATTTGAATTTGATCTCATTCGACTTCAATTTCATTTCAAATTAATCCAATTCTAATTTTCCATTTGAATTTTTAAACTTATCCATCTTCAATCATAATTCCAATTAATTCAAATCAAATCAATTTGAACTAATTCAATTCAAATTTCAAATTTAAACTATCCCGAATTATATAAATTCGAGTTGATTTTTTTAAAATGCTGATTTAAATCCTTCAAATCAACTTAATCATTTAATTCTGAATCCAATTTCCATTTTAACCTATTTCAAAGTTCAAATAATAATTCAAATCCTTTTTAAACAATTAATTTCTTTTTTTTTTAAATTCAATTTATCACCAAATTTCAATTTTGAAACCAAACCTTTGAAATTTCAGTTTGAATTAATTTCAAATTCCATTTCAAATAAAAGAAGGTGATTTTATTAGATCATACCGCCACAAAATATTTCATATATTGATAGACTACACACTAGCAGTTCAACCTTACATCCATTCATCACAATAAAAGCCTTACAAAGTCATAATTAAGATGTTCACACCATCACCTAGGTTTTAGAGTCCTAGCGTTTTCTATCAGAATCCTTCTTATGGACTTCCTTCCAATGGGCAAAGCCCAAACATGCACTTTTCAACAGGATGTCCCCACTTATAGCATTTTCCACAAAAAGTTTCTACCCTCTCATCAATCTGGATGACCTCCGTGCTTCCTACTGGATGTTCTACAACCTTAATCTTCTTTTTCTGTCTCTTGGTACAATTTCTCGCGATATGTCCCAGCCCTTTATAATGATAACAAATGGTTGACTCGTTGACCGGTTCCATTGGTTTACGCTTCACCTCCCTCACTTCAGGACAATGGTTAAGGAAATGTCTCTTCTTATGGCACTTAAAGCATAATATCTCGGAGCGAAATCATTGGAATGCACCCTTTAATTCCTTCCTTGTTTTACCACACTTAGCTGCGTAATGACCCTTATTGAAACATCTATAGCAAGTGAAACTATCATAAGGTCCTGGTCCATTTCTTTCCTTAATCCGATTTGCATACTCCTGAATTGCTATTTCCCGTTCCTTACGTGCAGCTGCCCTTTGTTCTCTGCGCCTTGCCTTCCATTCTTCACTCTTAGCCATTTCTCTCAAAGACTGAATTCTAGAGGGACTTCCTAACCTACAAATTAGACTTAAGTAGAAGAATTCAACTCTTATATATCAATTTACTTACCTAGATATACCTTAACTTTTAAACCACCTTTGGTTTTAAATTCCTAACAACTTCCTTTAGTTTTCAAACAACTCTTGTTTGAAACAGGACCCCTCATTCAAATACATTAAATAACATTATTTATTATTTCTTTATCACTTTAAAATAATTTTCAAATTCTGGACCTAGATTTAAAACTTCACAATTTAGATCATCTTCAATTCCAAATTATAACTTATACTTGCCCAAATGTTTTACTTCCTTACAACATTTCATTATTAAATACAACAACCATTTTTGATAATAACCAAGTTTATCATATCTAGAAACCAATTCATTATTATCTTATTTAATTACAATTTGGTTGTATTTCTATTACCACTTAATTTAATTCCAATAATTTAACAACCAATCACCTAAATATTTATTAGAAGGAAATATTGATCTATATATCAAAATATATTCTTATATAAAAATCATTTAAAATCTTTATATAAGAAAATAACAAGTACGTTCCCTCATATATATATATATATATATATATATATACACACAATCAACTCATTCTAGGGTACCATTGACCCTATCCTAAATGAGTATCCCACCAGAGCCAAGGTTCTCGCTTAACCTGCTCTGCTACCAAATGTAACGAACCAAGATTTTCGATCTCAAAAATTTCGGATAGTTAAGGAAAAGAAAGAAAGAGAAAGAAGAAGAAGAAACAGAAAACCAAACTCAGAATCTCACATTCACCATGGATAAAATATAATATCAAATAATAACAGTTATAGAAAGATAACTGTACTTATCAAATTACATTTTTATACATCAGAGTAACACATTTCACAATCATTGGACAGTTAAAACAACTTATCCTAGATATACAACATAACAAAACACAACGGATACACTCTATACGTTCATGTCATCCAACTCGCATCTTGAGCTCCAAAACGTCCTTACCTGAAAATCTGTAATACTCGATCTGACCCGAGCATTACATCAAAGTAACACCCGGGTCAGGCTGGAAACCAGCGTGAGTAAACCCATCTAACATGGAATACAGAAGCATACAACTTATATAAAACCCGGGGTAACTCGCATCAATTTACAAATTCACAAGTTTGGTATAGACAATACTTATTACATAAATCAATTTCTAAGTACCGAACTTAGATTAAATGGTCCAATTCACTTAAATCATTCCATTCCAGCCTATTGATTTCACATGTCAAATCTATTCAGGATTATTAAATTACAAGTCGAAGTGGATTTGGGTATTTACTAATACCTGACTCTGATCTCTTCGAATTCAATACCATCTTAACCCTCGTTATTCAAGTGAAACGAAATTCAACCTTTAATCACAAGATCTCACTTTTTACACAGCAATTTATCTTCTATAGATAACCACATAATCACTGTTCAAGACAAGCATATCATATCACAAATATTTCATATCAGAAATATCAACCAATCATTTATAAGCAAGATTAATTAGTTACCCAATCTTAATTAACACCCAATCTTAATTAAATCGAATTAATTACTTTAATCACTTCCAATCTTGCTACTTAACAAAATTAATTACAAACCATTAATTAATCATCCCCTAATTATCCTCTTTAATTCTATTCAGTAATTAGCCTTTTATTAATTTACCATATTCATTAACCAACCTTGATTAATCACATCCATTAATTAATTTCCTTAATTACTTACTTTAATTAATTAACCTCTTAATTAATTAATAAATCCTTTAATTACTTACACTGAATAATTAACACTTAATTACTCCCACTAAGCAATTATTCTTTAATCACTTTCCTTCAAGTAATTACTCGTTAATTAATTACAGCCTATAATTATCCATTAATTATTTCATTTAGTAATTACACTTCATTAATTTCCTTATGTAATTATAATTAGCCCTAACTAATCCTTGATTTAGTTCCGTTAGTTAATAAGTCCTTTAGTTAATTACCTAAGTAATTAAGCCTTATTTACTTACATTAAGAATTTATCCATTAATTAATCATCTTGATTAGTGATATTAGGTAGCTACTATCCTCATATTACTTCCATTTAGCAATTATTCAATACCTACACTAAGTGATTATACTTTTAATCAAGTAACTATTACTTAAATAATTTACCTTTATTCGTTGGTAAAATTTCGTTTAATCACAAATTAATTAACCTTAAATTTTTAATTAATTAATCCATAATTAATCGCATCAATAAATCTTTAAATTACTTAGGTTGATTAATTAACCCTTAATTATTAATAAATCTTTCAATCATAAATATCTATAATAAATTACACAATTTAATAACTTGTATATAATTATTTCAACCCAAGTTTAAATAAGTTTAAACATTAACTTTAAAATTTTATTATGGGAAACATGCTTTGAAAAGTCGCTCATCATCTTCTTTAGAACTAGGTAATTACTGAATTTGAATCTTGCAAAATAGTTTGACCAAAGTTACAGATTTAAGCCTTGGATCAATATGCTAAATTTACGTGGCTACGACCCAGACCTTAAACTCTGATCACCCTCTCGAGCCCAACCCCTTACTACTTCGAGTTGCCCATGAAATCGCTTCGAGACAAAACCCAGTTACAAGCTTTCTTCCCAAATTCACAAACCAGTTATGCCGATATGCACATTGCACATGTGCACATGTCCCGATCATCAGACCACCTCTCTTCTTCGCCATGGTCATCAGCAAGTCGGTGATTATCTCCTTGACTCACCTGACCCTCTAACTCCGACGATTCCCTAATAGCGCGAATTCGAACATGGCGACCCAAACTGGAACCACTACATCGACAGGAAACACATGTAGCACTCGCCTCCGACCATCGGGTCACCTACCGACCAACCCAAAACTGCCCCACATCACGACGAGTCTATTCCCCCACAAGCGATTCCCTCCAGCTAACCATCGGCGTCACAATGTCATGGCAACCTCATCGTCTCAAAGCTTCACAAAAACTCTAGATTACCCTTTCCTGCTTTCCCTGACCATCTAAAAATCACAAGGACAATTTTCCCGCAATCGCCACTTATCCAGCTACCTTCAGCATCAAAGTTCGATGACCACCTCCTCGTCTAACGTCGAAAATCGACGTCAACCTCTTTTCTGATCATCTCGATATATCACACCACATACTAGCCTAAAAATCAAGATCTTTATACCTAAATTCAATATTTTCTAAAACAAATTTGATTAAGTAATATAAATTCAAAATTATGGTCATTGATTTTTGACTAATATTTGATTTCTCACTGTATACTCACCCTTTAAAAATATTTATCCAGTATTTTCCCTTGAATCTACTTTTATAAATGAAGTGATACATATACAAATATTTTTTTCATTCAAAAATCAAATTCTAAATTGTTTAGGTGGGATGTTTTATATTTTGATTAGGTTTTAAAACTTGAAAATTTTGAACAGAGCATTTCTTCCCTGTTCCCAGACATGCATTCCTATTTACACACATAAATATACAATAATATTTACCTTCATGCAAGAACTTATCACAACTATGCTTCAAATATAATCACAACATCCAGATATCAACAGATTCTAGTTTTAAATAGGTTAATTTTACTCACCTCTCTTATGAAGAAACAGAGAATAGTTTTGATTTGCTTTGTCTATCTGGAATTGCCTTTGGGTTTGAGAAGATCTGATGTTGTTGAATCTATCTTTAATCTGATGTTGATGAGTTGATTTCGAGTTTCAGGTTGAAGAATGTAAAAATAATTGTAGTTTGAAAATTTTATTTCCTTTTTATTTGTTCTCTGATTTCTTACAGGCTTTGCTCAGCGGGTTTTTGAGAAAATGGTTTATAGTGTTATCATTTGTTTTGATTTTCTGATCTGAAACTTTAGTTTGTTTAAATTTTCAATTTCTTTTGTTTCTTATTTTTATTTATTTATTTTTAAAAAAACTCACGTTGCCATTTGTTACTTTAAGTTATAGAATGCTTTCAGGTGTAATTGCGTGCTTTAATTGTCTTACTTGTTTTACAAATGTAAAAAATAAGAATTTTATGTCCCGCTCCTTATTTAAATTTTACTTATATTTTTATGCTCAACATATATATAAATCTTTAGAAAAAATATTATCCTATATTAAATCCTGATTTTAAATTTCCTTTGAAAATTAAATACAAATCAATGCTCGTAATATACTCAACATATATATACACTTATATTCTTGCATTTGAACACATTTAAAATTTTCAACATTATTAAGCTTGCACAACATCATATATATATATATATATATATATATATATATATATATATATATTAATTTACTGTAAGTTATATCATTTCCAGCTATCTATATTTCAATATTTCTCCTAGTTTCAAATACATTCAGATTTCTTTTTATTACCATAATTTTATTTGTTCACTAAATAAAGCCCGAACTTATCCAATAATCAGATGCCGAAATTCCAGGTTATCACATAAGATCTTTCTGGGTGAAGGGATATTTCAAAGATTTGTGGTTGGTGAATAATTCGAATTTTTCACCTAAAGAAAGAAAGTTCATTAAATATATTATTAAGTTAAGTTAAATTCGAAACCGAAAAGATTCTTACCCAGAAGATAATGTCACCATATTTTCAAATCGAAGATAAAAGCTAAGAGTTCCAAATCATGGGTTGGATAGTTTCTTTCATGAGGACGTAATTGTCTACTCGCGTAGGCAATTACCTTCCCATTCTGCATTAATACTACAGCCAAACATCACCACAAGCGTCGGTATAAACAGATAGACCCTGATTCCCATTAATAATAGCGAGAACAGGAGCGGTGGTTAATCTTTTCTTCAATTCCTGAAAAGCTTCGTCACATTTTGGAGTCCAATTGAACTTTACATCCTTCATCGTTAGCTTAGTCAACGGACTAGCTATCTTAGAAAAGTCCTGAACAAACTTCTGATATTAACTTGCTAAACCCAAAAAGCTTCGAACTTCTTTTGGAGTAGTGGGTTTTCTCTAATCAAGAATAGCGGAAATTTTGCTAGGATCAACAGAATTTCCTTCTTCATTAACAATATGGCCGAGAAATTTGACTTCTTTGACCCAAAATCGGCATTTAGAAATTTTTGCGAATAGAATATTTCTCCTCAATATCTCCAAAACAATTCTAAGCTGCTCGGCATGCTCCTCTTCGGTCTTGGAATGGATCAAAATATCATCAATAAACACGAGCACAAATTTATTCAATACTTCCCAGAACACACGAGTCATAAGATCTACGAAGTATTCTGGAGCATTAGTTAGCCCAAAAGGCATGACTAACCATTCGTAGAACATATTAGGACCCCTGAAAGGGGTCAAATGGACACAATCTTCGGCGATTCGTAGTTGATGGAACCCTTGGGCTAGATCCATCTTCGAAAAGAAACGAGCGTCGTGCAATTGATCAAACAGATCATCAATTCTAGGTAGTGGAAATTTATTCTTGAGAGTCATCTTATTGAGATCGCGGTAATCTACACACAATCTCAAAGATCCGTCCGATTTAGCAACAAACACCACTGTTGAACCCCATTCAGAAACACTGGGTCGAATCAACCCCTTCACTAGTAAATCCCTGGTTTGCTCGACTAATTCAACCTTTTCCCTAGGTGCCATCCTGTGACTTGCGTGAACGACAGGACGAGCGTTGGGTACTAGGTCAATTCTGAATTCTATTTCTCGATGTGGCGGTAGAGATTTCACTTCTCCAAACACGTCCGAAAAATCTCTAACAATGGGTATGGACTCCAGACTAGGTTCGGGATAACCCAAATTATACAGCAACCCATCTCTTTTTGGACTAGGGTCCTCACAAGAAATCTCGATGAAATCTCCAAATTTGGTTTTAATCGAAATCAATCGGTTATTTCAATCCAATTTAGCTTCGCATTTTGCTAGCCAATCCATTCCGAGTAAGACTTCAAACTCGTTAAAATCAAGGTCAAAGAGACTGATAGGAAATTGGTCACGAGAATACGAAATAGGAACGTCTCTACATCGAAGACAAAGGTTTGCGGGACCTCCAACTAGATTCTTTACGCATGTAGGCTCATCAAAAAAATCGGGTTCAAGATTTAATTCATTTATAGCTTGTTGAGAGATAAAACTGTGTGTTGCACCCGTGTCAAATAGAACTCTAACAATGCTATCATAAATAATGAGATTACCTTCCAGAACTCCTTTCCCCTTTTCTGCTTTGGAAGATGCAGGTTGGTATTTGACTGCGTACACCTTAGCTGTCTGAGCTTGCTTCATGACTGGGCAGTCTTTAACCTCATGTCCAAGTTTCTGACAATAATAGCATTTCCTGGGTCTTGCTTGAAAGGGTTGATTGACTTGTCTCTTTGGCTTTGTACATCTGCTAGAATAATGGCCCTTTTCCAAGCAACTATAGCAAGTGACATTCTCTGCTGTGCTTCCCTGATTGCTCTTCTTTTTCTCCTTACCCTGCCATGGTTTCTTGCCTCCAAATTTCCTCTTCTTCCAATTTTGATTACTCTAATTTCCTTTCTCCACCGGGGCTTCTTGCATATCCAGTGTGACATATCTGTACCCTATATCAACCAAATATGAAAAGGATTCCTTAACGTGGTCATCATCCTTTCATGGAATTTCTTATTCATCCCACGAATGAACCTTTCATTCTTCTTTAAAGGTGAATTCACCAATTTTGGACCAAAATGAGACAATTCATTGAATTTGTTCAGATACTCCTCGAATGACAAGCTTCCCTACTTTAAGTCCATGAATTCCTGGTACATTCGAGAAATTCCAACTGATGGCAGATAGCGCTTTTCAAACACTTCTTTGAATTTCTTCCAAGAAAACTCGTCTTCTGTCTTATCTACTGTGACTGTCTCCCACCATGCTAAGGCTTCCCCTTGAAATTGCCAAGAAGCTATGAGTCGCTTCTGATCGTTTTGCAATTTTAGCCCTCTAAATATTTTCTCACATGATCTGATCCATGCTTGAGCCTTAACAATTGACTCATTGCCGATGAACGGTTTACCACCAAGCCTTGACAAATTCTTATATAAATCAGCCAGATTCGGCTGCTGCTGAATAGGTATTGCTGCTACTTCTGTTGGGGGATCTTGGTTAGGTGTTGTGGCATTCCCTTGACCCCTAACTCTTCCTCTTCGTCCGCTCATTCTTACTATCTGTAATTAGTAAGAAAATTTGATTTAGATATTCGGACGAGATATCTTAAGGAATATCAGTAGTTAAAAGAAAATAGACTAAGAAAATTTGGGGTTTCAGTCTTGGTTATACTCATCCTTGGGTATACTTCAACCTATCTCTAATGAGCCATCTAATGTGCTATACTCCGTGGCTAAAGTTCTTACTCAACCTTCAGCTCTGATACCACTTGTCACTATCCGAAATCCAATGTTTGAAAATTGACACTAAATACCTCACTTGTATTCTACTGCCGAAGATTCAAACATTGAACTCCAATCGGATGGATCTTATAACAAAATCAGATGAATATAAAATAGCGAAAACAGAATGAATATCATGCATACATCACAGAAACAACATCAACATAATATCCATTACAAAATCAGAGTATCTTAATACATATATCACAACTCCAAATAAACATCATAATAGTACAACAAGCAATCATATATCCAAAAAGTCTTCAAAGGAATGAAGCGATAGCGAACTTCCAAAAACTAAGCATCTTGAAATCCCAAAAGCTTCTAAAATATCTCCAAAGCAAAAGCTCCAAAATACTGCTAACACCAAAACACGGAAACCTGCTACTATGCTGCCTGTGTGGAAATTATGGGCAACCAGAGTTTAGAAAAGAAACAATAAACTTCGGGTCAGTCATGGGACTGGTATGAGCAAAAAAAAATAGTTGCTTTTAAATAAAATAGATTTATAAAGGAAAAATCGTTATGCTTTTGTAAAATGAAACTACCATAAGGCCTCCCGGCACACACACAATGCAATCACACACTTGGGGGAGATTTCCCCTTATGATAGTCAAATATGCTTAATACGAGAAAAGTTCTTTGATATTATTACTAGTGTATAGTGTGAAAAACATTTCGAAAGTAGAATATTAATCTTAGCGAGCATAGGTACCATTATACTATGCCTACTATAGCTGCCATGTTAAATGGCATGTTCTACAACTAAAACCGTACTGGATTCGTATTGTTTTGTTTGGGTTTCCAACAAATGGTCAGGCTAAGGAACTTCCTACTGCCACATGGGTACGCCTCTGGCGGGACATCCCGAGAACTTAAACAGCTCTCTGCCAACACAAGGTCGGGTTACCTCTGTAACTAGGTAACTACTACACGAATATGTCACCTCTCGGTCCTTTGGGACCTTTATTCGAGGGCCCTCTACCACAAAGCAACAACCACACAGTAAATGAGATTGAAGCAACCACATAGGTAAATATCTAGGCTCCATACCATGACATCACATTTTTCCAGAAGGAAATGACATACCCTAAAGGGCGCGACCCTCATAACCTTGCCGCATCTTTCTTGTTTCGACCATTTCCGGGTTGTGAGGTCTGATGAGGTCTCGTCTACAAAGCTACGCTTTACATGAAAGCCATGCTTTGATCACAAATGATCAACAAATAATCATCAACACACAGCAGCACTTAGCATGCCACACTACCAAATTGGGAGTATATCGCTAATAACCTTCAACTACATAATCTCTGAGCTCGTACGTCTCAGAGAAGGGTGTTAAGCTAAGAGAATAAATTCTTTGCCACCAACAGATATGTATTTGAAAGAAATCTACTTTATATCTCAAAGTGTAGTGTCAGACACACAACCATACAAGTCTGTTCCGGGTTCGAACAGAACCGAAGGCACTTCGTCCAATAAAGGAAGAAGCCCTTGCAAATCCGGGTATCCACAATCCCGATCGGATTTTCCATCACTTAGGGAATCTCTATACCGGAGCAACTCAGTGCAGAGACAATCGATAGGTTATCCTATCGTTTTCGAAGACACCCGGTCTTCACCACCAGTGTTCAAATGCTATCCATTTCGATGTATCACTATTCGGAATGGGTTATATGACACAAAGGTCCTCTCCCGGCTAAACTGAATAGTGAACGCTTAATTTTAAGACACGTGGATAGATCAATCACAAAGATTCACATTCAGGGTTCGATGTGGGTTTCGGATAACCAACTAGAATCTGACTCCCTGTCGCAACGAAGTTTAATTGCCGTTTTACGGGCAAAAGGGTTTTCACATCAATACAGAATTAAATCACAAATCACAGTCCAGCACAAAATAATTCACATCACACAGTATCACAACCACAACAGAAATAACAATCCAATGCACAACAATAGTTAATTATTTTCAGTCAATGTGAGTGTGATTTAATAAATTAACCACATAATTATTTTTATTGATTAATTTAAATCAATGATTAATTTTGATAAATTAATTAAATCTTAATTAACTTGATTAATTATTTCTTAATTAATTATTTTTAATTGACTGCCAATTATAATTAATCAACCTAAATTATCTAATTAACAATTCTCAATTTACAAATTAATTTAAACACTTAGTTATTAATTAACTAATTTGAAATTACTATTATAAATCATTCTTAATTACTTTTAAAAACCATTAGTTAATAAAAATTATTTACCTTAATTATCATTAAAAATCTTCTTTAATTATTTCGAAATCAATTTATTGCTATTTCAAAAAGCTTTAATGTTAATTAACTTTAATACTTTTCTTAAATTAAATTATTTAGTTAAAGCATTAATTAGATTTTTTAAACATTATTAAGTATCTGCTTGGTTAATTAAAACTTGAAACAATTCTTAACTTAAAATAATCAACTTTAGTTACTGAATAAATACTGAAATTTGCTTAACATTATAAGCTTGAAATTTATTGGGCTAAATCCATTTTGAAAACAACCCGAGCATAATCCCTGTTTTACTCGAGTTTCTCCCTACCTTTCCCCGAATCCTTCCTCTCCTCCTCTCGTACTTTTTCTTCCTTTTTTTTCTAGCTTAAGTTTAAAACTTAATCAACTGCTGAAACAACTCCACTCAAGCGCGAGAGAACCCGAGCCAAAACATCTTTTACTCGAGCGTTCCTTCGAGTTTCTTCCCAGGCCTAAAATTTCCAGACACAGGATCGACGTCGTGCACGTGCGAGGCGTCACGCCGCCGCTCTGGTGGACATCGTGGCCTTCGGCAAGTCGCAATTCATCCTTATACTCGAAATCGAAGTTCGATTCAACACATAAAACCCTAAATCGAAAATAAGTATTTTGCTCGACACTGTAACTCGAACATACCCAGAACGAAATTGCCTCGCCACCACGTCTCAGACCACCGGAGGAGCTCACCCTTCGTCCACACCACGTCAACGTCCTACGCTACCATCCCCCTCAATCTCGTACAACCTAATCCATCCATGGTGATGAAATCATCACATTTCCAACCCACTACAAAAGTGCAAACACAACCCTAAATTCACCTCGTCCCACAAATTTACGCAATAGAAAGATTATTTGATAATTTTCCTGAAATCAACGATATACAACCCTGCTTTACACAAAATTTCAACACCCAGTATTGAATCGATCATCAAAAAATGATCAAAACGAATCTTTTATTCTAATACGAACTGCACCAGGAATACTTGATTAAAAATCATCATATTAATTTTACAAATCATATCTTTGTATGCTTATTCAAGTTATATAATCAAATCACTAATTTAAAGTACTTGAGTTCATCATAAAATTTTGTTTTTACTGTAATATATGGGTTAGGGAGTCAAACTCTTCATGATCAAACTTAAAACCAATTTTAGGCTGTGATTCAAATTTGAACAAACTTATTTTATTCAGAATCTTAAGATTAAAGATATTGATATGAAGATGTTTTGATTTGTTTCACTTTACCCTGCCCTGAAACTAGAAGTATAGGAAAACAACCCATAATCGAATTTCTCAGAGCATAGAATTATACAAAACCTTTTGTTTGAAATATACAGCAATAAAGGCTATTCATGAATCAAACATATAAATTCAAACTTTTGAAACAGTTGTTTACTCACTTGGAAATATTGATGAACAGAGAGCTGCTCTTTTGTATTTTGAAAAACTGTAGTTAATCTGCCTTTGAACTTTTTCTGTTTTTGTTGCATGATCTTGATTTTATAAGAACAGTGATGTTTATATTTTTCCTTTCTTTGGATTTACTATGTTCTCATGAACGAAATAAAACAATATGGATGTGTTTATATATAAAGAGAATCAAGTTTGTACTGAGGGAAGGTTATAACTGGTGCAAGATTTTTCTTTGATTGGATATTTTTATTTTTTGTTTGATCCTCCTGCTTTGACTAAGCAAAGTTAAATTCGGCTGATATGATCTTATTTGTACTGAGAAGATGGCATTTAATGCTCATGTTTCCATTTTAGTTTACATGTAATCTATTTCTTTTTTTGTAAGTACAATTTTGTTTTATTTTGTAGATTTTTTTCTTATTTTTGCATTTTTTTTTATTGTTTCCTGGTTTGTATAATATTCACACACACTTGTATTGGTTTTCTTTGCTTATATAAAATTCATAGCAACATACTTTCATTCTTGTCTTGTTTTATTTTATACCCTTATGCTTAATTTAAAAATTGTTATAATTATCGATATGTATTTATCTTATGTTGCCATATAACCATAAAATCTTATCACTAACATAAATTCTAAAAAAATTTATTTATTTATTATTATTATTATTTATATGAAGCTTAAACTACCAAATATTTATTTATATCCATATAACTTTGTAATATTAATTATTAATAATATTATATTTATTTTGAAACTTTTCAATTTAAATTTCAAAAGTTCAAACAAGTTACCAAATTTAAATTAACAAATTTTGGGATGTTACACTTTCATTTCCTCCTTCTTCCTTGTTAAAATTTTCATCGCTTCTTCTTCTAGCCTTGAGAGAAGAGAGAAAAAAATCCTTAGGGAACTTGTTTAAATCACTTCTTCTTTCTTTCTACCTCTTCTCCTTTCATTATCAAACTCACACACCTCCTAAAACATGCCATGGCTGAGCTCACTTAGTAAGGACGAACCTACTTTGGCCTTTAAGGCTACCAAAAGCTTCATCTTTCTGGAAGGGAAAGCATAGTTCTAGTTTGTATTCAAGTGGTAGTCTGTTTGGTCTTTTTTGGATGGCATTTGGTGAGTAAACTACCTTATTTTGGTAAAGATTTTTACTTTATTATTAAGTCATTATTATAGTGATAATATAGTATAGAAATAGAGTGGTAACCATGTATTTTGATTATGATTTGGATGGTTTATTATTGCTTGATTTGGTTATGGAAATCGATGTTGTATTATAAAGTTAGTAAGCATGTATATATGGATGTATATTTGCAGCCTATGATGAAGGTGGTTTGTTTTAGTTATGTGTCGATTGTAAAATGAGCTATGGCACGAGTGTTGGTAAACCAAGTTAGCTACTTTGTATAATTGCAACGGATTTGAGATTCGGTTGGAATGGAAGTTGTTTTTTTCGAAGTTTAAAGTTCTGGAATGGATTAATGTTTGTAGCTTTAGTTTCAAATGTTTTTTTAATTTTACAAAGAATGTTTAACCATGAAAAAAAGTAAGGGTTTGTGAAGTCGTTCGCTAAAAATATGTTAGAGCGAACTACGGCCACAGCGATAGTCGTTATGGATGCAGTTCGATGAAATTTATCGATTTTAGTTTCAAGTAGTTTTAACTTGAAATATTTTTGTAGAAGTTTTCAAAAAAAACTAATTAGTGATAAAAAGTAATTAAGTTCTATAATTTAATTATTTAATTAATTAGTTAAATAAAAAGGTAATCAGCTTTAATTAGTAATTACGAAGGTAATTAGTAATTAATCAACACTTAAGTTAAGTTAACGACTATTATTTGATTAATTTAGTTTTAATTGGCATTCAACATGGTTAAGAAGTAATTAATGGTTAATAATTATTTAATCAAGTTAATTAATTATTTTTTAATTAATGGATTATTTAATTAACAGTTAATTAATAAGGGTTTAACTTTTAAATAATTTGGCTTAGCCTCAGCCAAGTTGCATTAGTAAACTAATTAGCTCTTAATTAAGTTCATTAAGCCTATTGAGAATTTAATCGTGACTTAAGCTTGATTAATAAGAGTTAGTTAAGGTTTATTGGGGTTTAAGTTGATTAAATCTATTTAAATCTTTTCAAAGGTGATTTTAAAACTAAACCGAATGTGTTTTAAATCATTTTTTTTAAAGTAAACTGATTCCGAATCCGAGGATCTCTTTTCTGGACCTTAAGTAACCCTATATGATTAGGAGGACCAAATGACATTTGTCAGCAGAACAACACACCATTCTTCTATAGTATAAGTTATTTGATTTTGTGGACATGTGTTAGCAGAATAAATCCATGTTCTACTATGAATTCATTAAATTATTTGGACAACTGTTTAGCGGGGCAAATAAGCCTCCTGCTATTATGTTATTTGGACATGTATATGACAGTTACTTCATATTGTAATGCTATTCCCTGATTTGGACATGAGTTATATTTACATACTCGTTGTTTATGTAAGTAACTGTTAAGTGAATTAGAATTGAAAGTGAATGGTAACTTAAATTATTACCATTGGAATTAATAAGCCTCCTTTTGAACTTATAAAGTACGTTTTTGAGTTAACTTCATTTCTTAAATAAATTTAGAGTTAAAGTTTATAAATGATTTCCAAGTTGTGCTATTATGTTGTAAAGTTATTTATCAGTAATAACTTACTTCTAAAGGGATTTTATTGAAGGTTTACTTAAAGCATTTTACAAAAGGTAATTTGTAAATGGTATTTTATAAAGAAGATTTATAAAGATTTTTAAATTAGAAAGAGATTTATAAATCATTTTAGAGATTTTCAAGGAATTTTAAATCTAATTTGGAAATTTATAAAGAGGTTTGGAATGTGGAGTAAATGGGTTTAATTGTTGGTAATGTTTTTAAAAGAGAATTTTTGGCCATTTAATATGGAATTTAAAGAGGGAATTTCCAAAATGTGTTTGGTAAATAATGTGAATTGATTCCAAGTTTAAAGGGATTGTTAGGGGTTTAGAAATCGTGTTTTGAAAAGATCTTTTGATCAAGTTTTATAAATAATTTTTTTTAAATTAAAGAGAATTAATAAAGGCGTAGTCGATTCCATATAAAAATTAAACCATGATTGGATGATTGTTTATTTGATAGTTAAATAACCAACTATCAAATCTGGACAAAACATAACTTTGGAAATATCTAGGAGAAACACGAGTATTATATGGTACAGTAACCATTGAACGTGCTATATTGTACTTATAAACACGTTTCGTTCTTCTAGGATGAATGATAAGGAAATCCATCCATAAACAGTTAGGAGGTGCACTCCGCTTTTGTTATTTCTTTGGTTATTTCATAAAGAATCGGGGTCGAGTTTACCAAAATTATTGAAGGTTGTTTCGAAGAGACCAGGATCAGGTAAGTTATCCGAAAACTATTTCGATCCAACTTAAGCATTGCAAACTGAAGACATCATGAAGAGTATGGAATTGAAGATAAAGAGGTGAAGTGCAATGGCTAATCTCTACTAATCCCAAGGGTGATTCCAAAACGGATGCAGTAGGAATAGTTGCTTCGGTTTTGTTCAGACCCAAAACGGACTTGTATGGATGAATGCTATCAGCACATTATCATTGGAGGGCAATGAGCATTCTAAGTGTAAAGGTTCTTGAAAGGTAATCGTAGCCTCGGTCCTCATCAACTAGGAAATGAAAAAAATCGAGCATGCAGTAGGGCCAAGTGGGTAGCTCCCAAGTAGGGTATGGTTATTTCAAATCTAGATCGGTTATTATCCCTCATTTGTATGCTTCAGGGCCCATTAATGTTAATGGAGGGATGATCATGTTTGGTACTGCTAGTCAAGTGGTAGGCCAGTCCTGTGTGGCAGGGGCACAAGATGTTCTTATTAGACCCCACTGCATTTATCTAGAGATGTACCTTCTGAAGGTAGTCCCTTACCTTGTCATAGTATGGAATCCATTCTTTAATACGAGCTTTACAGTTTTATTTGTATACCAAATATGTTGTAATGTGAGATGTAAGAATTTCAGCTATTTTAATATTTTAATTTGAACCCTTAGACATTATTATAATATCATTGGATTTTTTATAAAAGTTTTTTGGTTATCGTAAGGTAAAAATCCGTCAGTTTTTATATATGGTGTGGTCTTACGAGATACTCTTTGTTTGAAAGGTTTTCAAATGTAGAGAATCAATTTGCTTGTCACTTGTTATCGAGTTTTACTCACGCTAGTTTACCAGACTGACCCAGACTTTATTCCATGTAATGCTCAGGTCAGACCGAGCATGTTTTCCAGGTTTAGCTAGATACTTTGGAATTGGAAATGAGCTGGATGGTCAAGACGTATTCATGTATATTTTTATTTCGATGTATTATAGGTATTCTAGAGTCCGTGTAGTTTGTCTACTGTTGTAAAGACATTTTTCTATAACTGTCCAAATTTAGGATAAGTCTACTGTACTCTGATGTTATATAAATAAGATGTTTCCTTTTTGTAAAGATCATTGTTGTATTATATATTATTCACTGCATTGTGAGATTGTGTGTTGTTTATTTTTCTTTTATCTTCTACCTTCATCTTTCAACCCAAAAAATCGCTATTTTCCGAAGTTGAATGTTCGGCATGTGATACAATGGATGTATTAGTGTCGATTTTCGAGGTCGAAAATTTGGTTCGTTACACAAGTGATCTTGTATCACTAAGTGAGTGAATGTGAGGATGGATGATGGATGCTATATTTTCTTTGATTGCTTATCACTTAGGGATGTCACATGATGCTGATGTTATTGATGCAGAACTTAGACACCCCTTAGTACTTTGATGTATAGTACACCCATGATGACTACGATTTGGAGTACCATATATCTTTTGTATGTGCAAACTCTATGGATGCAGGTATGGGTCATGTATGATTCTTCATACCATTTGTCCTATTATAGTGGTTTATTAGTATTTAGAGAGTTTCGACCACTCCCACCAAATTATTGTCTAACTCCGATTTTGTGCTTTGGTTCCTATTATTACGGATATTCTTAAATGAGTAGATTCGGGATATCGGGTCTGGTGAGCATGTGGAGCTGGACAGAGGCGAGCAAGATCATACTCTTGTAATAGTATATATATTTACTTATTATAATTTTCTATTCGGTTGCACAGCACTATGGAGTTTTCTAGTGCCCTTATTATCTGGAGACAGTTTATTATGATGTATGTATTCCGCTGCTCAGCACTATGGAGTTTACTATGTTTACTGTATGTATTATGATTACTGTGATTCATTCAGTTATTACTATCTCACTTGTTTTATATATGAGATGTTTATAATTATTTTTTGTTCGATGCACTATGACATATATGATAGGTTATGTGCTTTATTTACTTTATCTTACATCCTTGATGGTCACTCCGCATTAATCAGGTGCTGTTACAACGCGGTTTACCTTTACATTTGGTGCCGGTGGTGTAGGATGGTTGTCACATTTGGAATCAGAGCGTGGGTTGTGTATTTTAACCTAAGGGATACTTTGATCTAGTGAAGTACTCACACTAGACTGGATCAATAGTGTATATATACACTAGAGCGCGTACTTGTTATATATTTTGGTTTTCAAAACTATATAGTAGCATATAGTATATAAATTGCACTGCATGCATGAGTACTACTTAAGAAGAATTCCTTATAGAGAGACCGATCGTTCTTATTACAGATTGAAGGATGAGTCGTCGAGCAAGAAATATTGCAAGGGAGTTTGTCTTTACAATCAAAGAAGGAGCTGGCTTAGGAGCTGCTAACCCCGACTTACATATGACGTTCAATACCATAATGTGGAACATGTTGTAGAATGCTCAAGTAGCCACTCCAAATGTTGTTGTTGATGGTGGTGCACCAGTGTAAGTGCCTAAAGCTGATTTCGCTAGGTTGAACAATGACTATGCTTGTCTTGGTGGCAAACTGTTCCAAAGAACGGAGTCGGCAATGGAAGTGCTGGAATGGCTTGATACCTGTAAAAGGATCTTTGATTATTTATTGCCGAATAATGCGATGAAAGGCGATTCGCTTCCCGACGGCATCAAGGATGAGCCTTGAACTGGTGGAATGCTGTGAAGGTTGCTACTCCCAAGGATCAGTTCACATAGGACCGGTTTAATGTCTGGCCTAAAGAAAATTTTAATCCTGCAGCTCAGAAGTCAATTGTTCTGTAAATTTGCAGATCTGAAACAAGAGGATATGATTATCTCCAAGTATGTTGCTGACTTCGATGCCCTATCAAAATATCGAATGTCTTTCATCAACATTCCATCGAAGAATAATGAGAAGTTCATCATTGGCTTGGATAATCACTTGGGAGAGAAGCTCGTGAGCCATATTGATGAGAATTTTGAGATGATAATCGAAAGGCTTGGAGGCATGAGAGTCATTATTCGAAGCCGAGGACTATTTTTCCTAAAGACGAGCCAAAGCCGCAAGTGGGTGGAGGGGCAAGAAGAAGTGTAACAATAAGAGGAGGTAGTTTCAGAAAAAAGACCGCCAGAAGAAGAGTAAGACCTCACTAAATTTTTACAACTACGATGAAAAGGACCACTATAGCAGAGACTTCAGGACCGAAGGGACAAAGTGCTACAATTATAACAAGATCGCAATTAGAGTTTGTTAGTGCTCTTATAATCTGAAGATGGTTTTTTTGTGAATTATTATTTGATGTATAACTCTATCACTTATGTTTCTTATTGTATGTGTCTTTGTGTTTTGATTTTTTGATTTATTCAGTTGTTACTGTCTCGTCTGTTTAATATCCGAGATGTTTGCTATTATATTTTATTCGACACGCTGTGAGATATGATATATTTTTGTGTTTAATTTACTTACTTCACAAGCTTGATGGACACTCCACATCGACCGGGTGTTGTTACCGTGCGAGTTACTATTAAATTGGGTGTCGGTGGTATAGGGAGACTGTCACGGTTTTTATCTTCCTTCCACGATATCCTACATCCAAATGGGCACATGTCAATATTTTCATACGGGTGATCAAGGGAAGATACTTCTTTTTGTAGCAAATACCAATTTTCTACCAAGACATTATCTGGTGGAAACATTTACTTATAGAGACAAAAAATCGAGTTTATTAGATTTTTAGATGCATTGTATGTGGATTTTAAAGTGATTAACCTAGATGTCTTTAACAAATACGTCATTTTACATCTGTTATACAATGGACTTTTTGAAGCATCAAACAGACCGAAATCTTTTTCAATTCTAGGTCAAGTTCCTCTTTTATTTCAGATTCATTATTCCACATACTTGGACCAGCGGAATTATGAACCATTTTTGTCATTTTATCCTTTTTATCAGGTTCTTCAAAATCAACATTAGTGTTTTCGGGTTCATCTTCAACTATCAAAATCCATTAATATCTTGTCTCATCTTCATCACGAAATTTCCAAACATGATAGTCAAGCGTAAAATCCTTTGTATGCAAATATAAAGCTACAATTCCTTGTTCTTGGAGTTTCCCGCAATGACATTTACTACAGGACACTGGATTTCTTTTATATTTTTTTATCACTAGATGCGACCTTTAGGAATGCTTCCGCACCTTCACTAAACTGCAGTGGTACTTTTTCGAATTTCTTATACATCCAACTTCCAGACTTTAAATAATTCATTTTGTAGTCTATGAAAATATTTAAAAATAATAATATCGTATGCCATTAAGTTTTACTTTGAAATATTAATGTTGTACAATATTATTTTCTTTTTCTAATTTTTATTATTAATATGATACACTGTTAATTTCTGTTATTAACACCATACATGGATAAATTTCATTTTATTATCAATACCATAGAATAAAATTTTCTTTTACTAATATCATATACCATGCTTTACTCATCACTAATTTATACAATATATTAATTAATATATTATTTATAATATCATTAATTTTTATCAAATTATTAATACCGTAAAATATTGTATTCTTTTACTATGATTAACATCATATATAGTTAATTTTTACTTTATTATTAATACCATACAATATTATTAATATAATATACCATTAAATATTATTTTGTTATTAATACATACAATAAAATTTCCTTTATAATATCGTATACTATTATTTATTAATCACCAACTTTTACAATATATAAATTAATATATTATTGATAATATTGTTAATTTTTATCTAATTATTATTACCATATAATATTCTTTTATTTTAGTGAAATCGTATACCACTATTTATTCATCTTGAATTTTTATTATATCGTAATATATTATTATATCATGAATTTTGCAAGTAAGTAAATGATAATGAAAAGAGTAAACCTTGATTTAACTGGCCGGCTATCCCACCTCCTATTACAAACACAAAAACATATACGTAATTCATAAATTAATACTTTATTACGAACAATTTAAAAAAATTCGACACCATTTCCTCTTATTCTCCGTATCGTATATAATAAAATGGACAAGGAGAACAAATTATGAACCGCTGTCAAAATTATATGAACCATCTAGGATAGAATATTGATTTACGACTTACATATATGTTTTTGTGTTTAAAACTTATCTAAACTAGGATGAATATGATGAATATTGTATCAGATGAATACTAATTTCTGTTTTAGTACAAACGAAAATCAATATAACAATTAGATACAAAACTCATCATACGAGGTCAATAAATCTATGGATTCTCATCAACTGAACTAAAACTACCGAATCAAAGTATAACATAATTCCAAATTTCTTCATATACAGGTACATTTGTAATCAACCATTTATGACAATCAGATTTCAACCTTAACCAATCCATTTCAACCAGACTATTCTCATTATAATCAACTAAGATGAGAGCATCATAAACATATAGTTTTATACGAAAACCAAACTAATGAAGCTTTGGAGGTGGCTTTGTGGCCGAATGAAGTGGAACGATAGTGGCATAGTGGCTTTGGAGGCATCACAAGAAGGGTTTGGAGGCGTCACAAGCGGGTTTCATTGGAGATGGAGGCATCATCGGTGGAGCAACGTCGAAGGTTGTGAGGTGATTTTTGAAGAGGCATCAACAGAGGTGATGAGAGCCATGTTGTAATTTAATTGGTGGATGAGAAATGGGGAAAAAAGATGGAGGTGATAATGTCATGGTTGAAAGAAGATGGAGGTGATAATGTCATGGTTGAAAGAAGATGGAGGCATTGTCTTCTTAGCTGAAGGAAAATTGAGGTGATGGCGTCGTGGCTGAAGAAAATTGGTTCCATAGCCTAAGGAAGTGCAGAAGGAATAGAGGAAAATATAATTTTGATTTGGGGAAAAATGAAATATGGAAATGTGTTCGGATCTGGGTTGTAGTGGAAATAATTCTTCGGCATGGCATCAAAATTTCTAATGACATACCAATGATTTATGCGTGTTGACCATTTACGGACGACATATTGATAACATCGTCTCGGTCCTCGGTATATTATTGGTAATTTTTAGTAGTTTAATTTGTTTATTTTCTAGTACTATTCAAACTGGTTGTTTCTGATAACTTAATTCAAGAAATTCCTTTTTAAATGGAAGTCATGTATATATTTTGAATTTTCAAAATCTATCCATACAAATTCTTTAATATTACATGAGAAGCTTAAATATGTGATATCCTATCATTTTAGCTTAAATTTGATCTTTTATCTCAAATATGCTATAAATGAAAAACACCAATTCCAACTTCGGAAAATATTACCAAACCATGCATACATTTTAACTCAAAGGAAACCAAGTATACATTTTAAACCAAAGGAAATCATGTATACATTTCAAGAAAATAGTGCGAAAGGCAGATTTTACTATTTAGCTACAAAGACATGCGCTAAAATTTTAGCAATAAGAACAAACTTTTCAAATAAATATAGCAGAAGGACAAAAATTTAGTCAGAATTACAATGTTATTGTGTACTATTAAGTTTATGTTTACTGAATTTAAAAGAAAGAATAGGTACATATATTTTATTCTGATTATGTAATAACTGATTGTACCCTATTGTAGAAATTTATTTTTGAATGATACAACTCGGTGACATTTTCTACGTGACATTTTATTCTGACATAATTTTACTGTATAATGATACTATACAAAATCATTTTCTTATCTGCTGCTATTTTTGCTATAATTGATGAATGGTGAGCTATATGAGGTTAGCAACGATGTCATGGCATGTTGAATGATGTAGGTGGTGTAGTATGTGGCATGTAAATGCAAGAGTTTGTCTGCTCGTTTTAGCATATGTGGAGGTGGCCGTTATGGGAGGCGGCAACCATGAGCAATGGTGTAGCACAAGTGTTAGAAAACAAAACATATAGTGGGGTACGAAGGTGTTGAGTGTGGCAGCATGGGAAGTGATGAAGTTGGACGTGTCAGTTTGCGTTGGGACGGCGTGAGATATATAGTGGAGAAGAAGTTTTCCTTATTACTAAATTTTAAACAGACTGTCGTAAGGGAAATTTTTTTATGAAATTTTGTTCTTTAAACTAATTATCCCCATACATTTTTGAGCATCCCGTCTCCTTTTTTGAATTATAAATTCAATATGTATGTATGTATGTATGTATGTATGTATGTATGTATGTATGTGTATATATACATGTATATTATTTATTGTTAATTAACAAATTATACATTATTAAAAATAAAAAATTATTACCAAGGTAATAATTGACAATAATAAAAAGATGAAAATAAATATATAAAACACGAATGTCCTAATGAATTAGCTATGTGGACATCTCAATGGGATTGGTAAATTGGGTGGAGCGGGAACTCATAAGTAATCCCGGTCTTGTGTATGCTTAAGGCCATTACCCACAATATATCTATTCACTTACTCATTCTCTTTTAATTTTAAGCTGAATGAACGATCTCTGCATCCAAAAGAACAACAAATATCATCGGACCAGTTTTTCAAATAATTCAGTGCAAAATAAGATGACTAATATTTCTTCGTTTTATACCAAAACAATACACTGGAGTATAAAATGATGAAGACTTAACCGTTTTATACCAAACAATATACGCGGGGTATAAAACCAAGACTTCACCGTTTTATTACGACGATGTATTTCCTATTTTATACATAAAATGGCGAAGTGTTCGTCATTTTATAAATTGTCTTCCGTTTAGTTCACTAGTCAGGTGAACAAATTGAACCAACCACAAACAAATGAACAAAACATATTTGATTTCGTCGTGTCTAGTTCCGTCCATTATATCCGGTTGCATTATCGTTAGTTCAGTCCATTCTTTCATTAAACAAGACATTTTTGGTTGTGCTTTAAGTCTAAACTTAACTTTATTTAAACATTTCGTCTAAAAGAATTAGTTATGGAATCCGTATGTTTTTGTTATACCCCGTCGATGTCGTCTAATTTTTCGTGTTGGTGTCCTGTAGGCATGATGTGGGCAAACAATAATGATATTTCCATTTCTCTCTAGTAGTGACTTTTGGAAAGAAGAGCAAGCAATAGGAGTCATTATTGCCGATCATATTCATCATTGCGGTGAAGCTTTCTGTAGTTACATTCATAATCAATATGAAAAAGGATGTTAATTATCCATGCATTCGTGGACAAGTGATTGGAGGACGTTTACTGGCGGTGAATTTTTATGTCCGACTCATTTGATGTACGTCAGCGATTTCCTCCCTAGAGTTTTGCCTCTTCAGAAGGAGGCGGATTTTGAAGACTTAACTTTTACATCCAACGTAAAACAGTTAAGTCAGACATAAAAAATTAAGTCTCGAAAACCCCCTACATTAATCTTCCTATCTAACTATTTTTAACATATTCTCATTTCTTCTTCCTTACATTAATATTAACAATGTCCAGATATGATTTTGTGTATAATATTTCAGACAATGAATTGAAAAACTCGGATAACTCAACTAATAGCAATGATCTATCTAACTCCGATGATGTAGATGAGTATGATAAGGATCTCGCTTATATTGCTGGAACGATGGTAAATCATACTCAGTTAATGTCTACTCTACATCATACTTCTTCTTAAACTGGACGAATGTGGGTTGACTATTTTCTTCATGGTCACAAAAACAGAAGTCAAGATCTGTTTCGAATGAAAAGTGCTACTTTCAAACGTCTTTGTGACGATCTATTCAATAGGTATGACTTAATCTGAACTCAATAAATAAACATTCTTAAAATGATTGAAATGTTTTATTACATGATAAGCCATGGAAAATCACAAAGGCTGGTAGGTGAAAACTTTAATCGATTCATTGGTACTGTCAGTTTATGTGTTGCTAAGGTTTTGCACACTATCTTATTTTTGGCCAAAGATAATATTAATCGCTAGATTTTAATGTGATTCTTGATGAAATTAGGTATGCCATGATATCATCCTTTTTTCCAAAATGATGTTGGAACTATGACAGAACATGTGTTCTTACGAGGTTGGTAAAGGAGAATAACCAGTGTATATAGGCAGAAAAAAAATTTCAGTACAAAATATTCTTGATGTTAATTTTGGTTTTGACATTTAGTTTCGTAATGTCTTGTTGGTAAGACTCTGCACATGATAGTAGATTGTTAAATTATGCAATTGAAGTAGTTGAAACATTTCTACATCTGCTGCCTGGTAAGTATTACCTTTTAGACTCAGGATACAGCATAGAAATAGTTATTTACCACATTATCGTAATAAACGCTATCATGTTTAAGAATTTCCCTAAAGCTGGAATGTTTCAAAATCGCGTAATGAAATTTCAACTTTGATCATTCTAGTATGTGCATGGATGTAGAAAGAATTTTTGGTATTTGAAAAAATAAATTCTACATTTTTCGAAATACACTGAAATAAAGCTTCGCCAAACAAGCACAGTTTGTCGTTGCAAGCTGTGTTATCCATAATTTATTAGAAAATACAACGTTTTGAAGAAATAGTTAATGAAGAAGTACACGAATTAATGTTTGAAATTGATGTCTTCAACACAACCATGGCTGTGCGAAAGTTCATCAAATACACAACAGATTTTTGCAACATGTGATGAAATTAGAGATGCTTAGATTATGCAGGACGACGTTGATCTATGTATAGTTTTACTTTTGTATTTCGGCTAAAATTATGTGTAATGTTATGTTTGTATTTTGGTTAAAAATAGTAGTAAGTTTTTAGAATTTGTATATATTAGAATTTGAAGTTGTAATTGAATTTGAATTTACATTAATAATTCTAAAATATTTATTTAATTAAATACTTAATTTAACAATTAATAATTAAATAACAATTAATTAATAATTAATTATTAAAATTATTATTTAACTATTTTCAAATTCTTTTAACATTTTTTACATCCTACACCATCTCTAACCAACCTTTGACCAAAAAAGTGATCTGCGAACGTTTTAATCTTTAATTTAAATTGTCCACGAAAGCACTATAAATGAGATTTACTTAAACAGGGAAAAAGAAAACTGTCAATAAGAAAGATAGCAATCGTACAGCCTAAAGAATGGATTAATATGCACCATATTTAGCATAAAATAAAATTGAGATAAGTTGACGTTAATTTAGCTCAGCAAATTCTAAACCAAACTATAAGGAAGCTAATATCTATTATTTACAGTACACTATATATAAGAAAATTTCGTTCTGTTGTTGACTGTTACGCAATGGTGTTTTCTCTTAATCAGATAGCATTACACCAAAAGTCAATCAAACAAGGAACGTAAACTGCTCAAAAAGACAGAGAAATAAACAAAAAGAGAAACCTATGAACTCATGTATATCACATCAAAACTATGTACAATTTATCTACCATGTTACCCATAGTGCATTGAACTTGGTTAATTTCTAGCCCCAAGCGTGTTAACAAGTGACAAAGCATTACTTGTAAGCTTACTCAACTGAACCACCCTCTTCCTCAAGACACCATGCATACTACTGCTACTCTTACCATTACCTTCCACCAAAGAAGCAATGCACATATTCTGATCAGTGAGAGCACCACTGACCCACGTCATAACGTTCTCTAATCTAACCCCATACGACGGCCTATTCTTCCTTCCCAGTTTCCTCAACTGAACTATCGACTTGCTCAGCCTAGCTGCACTATCGGACATCGTTACCATGCAGTCATAATAGACACTGTACCCATTATCAGCTGCAGGTCTGCTGCTTCCAGATGAAAGCATGGAGACGTAGGTCGATGCTTCATGGGCCTTACGTGCACTCAGAGACAGCGCCACCTCAGCAAGCTGCCGTGGACTTTTATGCATTTGTGGTGAGAAGGCTGACAGTGTCTGCTCGCATACTTTTGGATATGAAGTTGCCTTGCATGAGGTTTTAAGAGAAGCATACGAGAGGTGTACGAGCAAAGAAGCTGTGAATATGTATATAATGTTGTATGAACTTGCCATTGATCACTTTAGCTTTTAATTTGTTTCTTGTTGATGTAATGTGATATTGGTGGTGAATGGTTTATATATAGAGGGCTATCTGTATTATGGAACGTGAAAGGTACTTTTATTTTATGGCAGCATTCATTTGGTCGGTTGCTAAGTAATTAGAGTAATATTGCTGTGTCTGGAAATCTCAAAACTCAATATATATATATATATATATATATATATATATATATATATATATATATATATATATATATATATATATATATATATATAGAATGTGCTTGCTTGTCTCCTTCCAGCTGTAATTTTGCTGTCTAGAGATCTGATGACTGAATGTAGAAGAATGAGTTGAAAGTTGAAACCTTGACTTTGCTCATGGAAGCTTCGTTGCATTCCGGAAGATACTGTTGCACGTGCAGTTTCGTTGATTTAGATTTGACTCGACTATTCTGTGCCAGCTGGAACTGTATGTCAACTCCTTTCATTTCAGTTAGCTTATGGCCCTATGTAGCATTTAAAAAGGGGAACGAAAAAACTATCCATACACCTCCGTGGAACAATATTAAGTTAAATCAACGTTTTTTAACATAAATTTTTTTATCGTTTCATGTGACCTGACTTTTATATATCACTGGACCTTCGTTATCTTTCACATTATTCATTTTCAATCTGCTCATTTTACGTTTATGGCAATAGCGAAACGACGTGTGGTGCTTAGAAGACGGATTAGGAACGACACTTCCTTATGAGAGTTTCTAGCCACTTAAATCGAACAACCGACTCTAAGCCGGTGCGAACAAGGGGAATCTGACTGTTTAATTAAAGCAAAGCATTGCGATAGTCTTTATGGATGCTTTTGTAGTGTGATTTCTATCCAATGCTCTGAATGCCAAAGTGAAGAAATTTAACCAAGCGTGGGTTAACGACGGGAGTAATTATGACTCTTTTAAGATTGTCAAATTCTTCATCATCTAATTAGTAACATGCATAAATGAATTAATGAGGTTTCCACTATTCTGTCCACTAAGTAGGGAAACCACATCTAAGGTAAGGAGCTTGGCGAAATCAACAGATAATGAAGACCGTGTTAAGTTTGAATCTAGTCTTACTTTGTCAAATGACTTGAAATGTCGTTCAAGTCCATGAAGAAAAATTAAATAGAAGAGCCAAAGAGGAACCATTGAAGCAAGCCTTTTAAACCAAACTCACCTAACGAGAGAATGATGCATTTAAAAATGGAAGAAGTCGTAGCCTAAAGGTAAGAGATCGTGGCCAAAATTATGGTAAAGGCGTCTACAAATTTGTCAATAAAGAAGAAACAAACCAAAATATATAAGCACCAAGAGATCGAGGACAAGATGAAACATAAACCATAAGGGAAGACCAAGGTATGATAAATCACAAATAGAATATTATAATTGTGATAATCTTTTTCATTCTGCTTCCGATTATAAATTCATTTTGTGTATTTAAAAGAAATTTAACTTTTCTATAAAAAATGATGAAAATTCCACAATATTGTTGGCACATAAAGGTGATGAAAGTAACGATAATAACACATGGTATTAGGATACGGAGGCGAGCAATGATATGTGTGGAAGAAGGAGCATGTTCGCGGAGCTTGATGAATTAGTAAGTGGAAACAATCATTTTGTAGATCAATCTGAAATTCTAGTTAAAGGAAAAAGAAATATACAAATTAAATTAAAGAATGGAAAGCTTGATTTTGTTTCTAACGTTTCCTAAAATGAAAATAAATATTTTAAGTTTGGGGCAACTTTTAGAAAAATGATATGACATACACATAAAAATCATTGTCTTTAATGAGACGTAGTAAGGAAAATTTTACTGCTAAAGTGGAGATGTTAAAAAATAGACTATTTCCATTATATTTGTCAAATAGAATAATTAAATGCCTAAAATCATGCTATAATGTTTCATTATGACTTTGGCATTAAAGATTTTGATACCTTAATTTTGGGGTTTAAATTACTAAAGAATAAAAACATGATGAAAGGTTTATCATCAATAAATCAAGAGAACCCATAATGTGAATGATGCATATTTGAAAAACAAAGAAGAACATATTTTTCAAAAGAATCAACTACAAGAGATAGAGAACTATTCGAATTAATTCATACTGATATTTGTGGCCTTATAAAGCTATGCTTACTTGTAAAAGTAACTATTTTGCACTTTTTATTGATGATTTTAGTAGAAAAACGTTGACCTATTATCTTAAACAAAAATCAAATGTATTTAATACTTTTAAGAAATTTAGAGCCTTTGTAGAAAATTAAACTGGTTATAAGATCAAAGCCATTACATCCGAACGAGGTAAATAATTTATATCAAAAGAGTTTGAATTTTTTTTATGAAGAAAATGGAATTCACTGCTCATTAATAATTCTTTGCACTCCACAACAAAATGAGGTCATAGAAAGGAAAAATATGCCTCTTCTCAACATGGTTGGAGCTTGTTAAAAAGAAAATATTCCAAAAATAGATTTTTTGGTCGAAGTTGTTGAATGCGCGGTGAATTTATCCAATCACAGTCAAACTTGAAGTGTGTGGAATAAAACCCCCGAACAAACATGAAGTGGTAGAAAGCCATATATATCTCATTTAAAAGTATTCGAAAGCATTGCATATGCCCATATGTCGGATCAAAGATGCTCCAAACTGGATGACAAAAGTGAAATATATTTTCATTGATTGTGACTGAAGGCTAAAAGGATATAAGTTATATTATCCTGTTAATGGAAAAATAGTTGTTAATCGAGGCATGGTGTTCGACGAAAAAGGTGCTTGGAATTAAAACAGACAAGAAGATGATTATAATTTCTTTCCTCTTTATGAAGAGTAATGTATTGATGATGTGGAAAAAGAAGCACCGTTATCTCCTTTAACCATCCATGAAGAATATTCATTTGAACAAAGCTTGAGTGAAAGACCACCACGCATGAAATGCTAAAGGAGAAGTCGAAAGATCTTCTCGCCAAAAATTTACCTAAATCCCTACTTTAATTAGCCAAAATTGATTGTTAGAGAAAGATTAGCAAGATTAGCACTTTGGATTGAAGAATTTCTATTGGAGATCACTTAAAGCTGTTGTAGATTCTTGGATTTCATGCATTTTTGGATTGCTTTGGATTTAGGTGAGTGGTTTTAAGCCTCTACTCACTAATTAGCCACTATATAATGTTTAATGATGTTTTTAAATGATTTTTAAACATAAAATATCATTTAAACCCTCTTTGATCACATATGTAAATTTCAAATGATTTGGACAAATTTGAAATTTTTTTGTTCTTATGAATCTTTCTTGTTCTTATAGTTACACCTATAGATTTAGGCTTCACATTGATATGTATGGATGTATGCTTGTTAGGATATATTATATATGATGATTGTTTGAATGTATGAGTTTGTTTAGCTGAATGCGCCGATCAAATGGCAATTTACTTTTAGGAATAAGTTTTGGATGGGTGTTGGTGGATCAGTGATGACCCATAAAGGTTACTTCATCCAAATGACATGCGATCCATAGGGCAGGTCAAGAAGAAAGCTATGTTTCAAGTTTCAAGTCTCAAGTAATTAGGAGTTCAAAGTTATGGGAGATTGAAGATGGATAGGTGGTGATTTGGAGGCTATGGGTCGGTAAAGGTTGGCTTTGAGGCATGCTCGAGTAATTGGATGGATCACTTCGAGTCATATGATGGAATGCTTTAGTCAATAGCTTGCATGGATGGATTGCATGAGAAAGTGAGGTAAAATCCTAAGTGAGGGATCGTTGTCGATCCATGGGGTTACTTGAACTTTGCTAAGTGTTGAATTAGTAGAGCAAAAATGAAATTTGGCAAAGGAAAGGATCGGCGAATATGGTTAGTACTGATCCAGTGGGCATCGATCGGTGAGGGTGATGGATCGGCGAAGGGGGTTTCACGTGTTGGAGTATGGCTTAGTTGAATTGAAGTTTGGGATCGGTGATGATGGATCGGTAACTATGGATCAATGGCTATGGATTGGTGGTTATGGTTCGGTGGTAAAGGAAATTGTTACTACTTCTAGTCATTTGCATGATTGCTTTGACACATGATGGTGTTTTGTTCGAGTTTTGTGTGTGTTCACTCCATGCTCATGCCAAACCAAAATCTTAGCTAAATATGGCCAGGTGTAGGGTCGGTATTGAACTATAGGGTTCGATGGCGATTTTCGATGAGACGACTCGTGGGCCAACGGTGATGATTCTGTAATGGGAAGTGATGGCTTCGATAGTGAATAGAAGTATTTTGAGATGTACAGTAGAGAACTATAAGTTGGATTAAGGGAATTATTAGAGGAAGGCTATAGGATGTATGGCGATATTCTATGATTGATGATGATTGTAGAGAATTGTCTCAACTGTGGTGACTTCGTGATGAAAGTCATAAGATTAGTTACAGAATGTACTCTGCTATAAATGACGTAGGCAAATGGAATTTTGAGACTCAAGGTTTCGTAGGGTACTCATAAAATAGGGTATATACTGGGGACATGATGGTTCCTGAAGCATGATGGCTCTTTATTCTAGATAGGAGGTTTTTTAATCTCGGAGAGATGTGATGGTTAGTCTAGTTCTAGCTTACTGAGTGGCAAGGATTCAAGTACCGAGGAATCAGGATGCGAGCTATCATGATGGATAGTCTGGTCTTTGACCATGATGGTTTAGATGAGTGACCTTGTATCACTAAGTGAGTAAATGTAAGGATGGATGATGGAGGCTATATTTTCTTTGATTGCTTATCACCGTAGGGATGTCACATGATGCTAATGCTATTAATGTAGATACTTGGACCCCTTAGTATTTTGATGTATAGTACACTCATGATGGTTATGATATAGAGTAGTGGATATCTTGTATATGTGCTAACTCTATAGATGCAGAGACATGTCAAGTATGATTCTTCATACCATTTTTCCTATTATAGTGGTTTATTGGTATTATAGATTTTCTACCGCTCACACAAGACAGTTGTATGACTCAGGATTTTAAACTTTTATTTCTATTATTTCGGATACTCTTAAATGAGCAGATTCAGGATATCAGGTCTAATGAGAACATGGAGTTGGATAGAAGACGAGCGGAGATCACACCCTCGCATCACTACATTTACTCATTATGATTTTCTATTCCACTGCACAATACTATGGAGGTTGCTAGTGCCCTTATTATCTAGAGGCAGTTTATTCATAAGTTATTATTTGATGTATAACTCTATCACTTATGTTGTTTATTGTGCGCGTCTACGTATTATGATTTCTGTGATATCAGTTATTACTATCTCGCATGTTTTATATATGAAATATTTACTATTATATTTTATTTGTTGCACTTTGAGATATATGGTAGGTTCTATGTTTGATTTACCTTACCTTACAAACTTGATAGTCGCTCCGCATCGATCGACATTGTTACAACGCAGTTTACCATTACATTAGGTGCCAGTGGTGTATGATGGTTATCACATTTAGTATCAAAGCTTAGGTTGCATACTTTAACCTAAGAGCTAACGTGATCCAGTAGAGATAGGGTAAGATTTCTCATGCTAAACTAGATCGAGAGAGAGAGAGAGTATGTGTATACTAGAGCACGTATTTGTTATATGTTTTGGTTTTCAAAACTATATAGTAGTATATAATCCATAAGTCGCACTGCAAGCACGAGTACTAATTAAGCGGAATTCCTTATAGAAAGACGGATCGTTCTTATTACAAATTGAAGGATGAGTCGTCGATCAAGGAATGTTGCTAGGAACTATATCTCTACAATCAAAGAAGGAGTTGGCTTGGGAGCTACTAAACTCGACTTGCAGATGATGTTCAATACCATGATGTGGAACATGCTGTAGAATACTTAAGTAGCCACTCCAAATATTGTTGTTGATGGTGGTGCACTAGTGCAAGCGCCCGGAGCTGATTTTGCTAAGTTGAACAATGACTTTGCTAGTCTTGGTGGAAAACCCTTCCAAGGAACAGAGTTAGCGATGGAAGAGCAGGATTGGCTTGATACCTACGATGATTTATTACTGAATGATTCAATGAAAAGGCAATTGGCTTTTCGACAGCTTTAAGGGCGAGCCATGAACTGGTGGAATGTTGTAAAGGTTGCTACTCTCGAGGATCAATTCACACGGGAACAGTTCAAAGTTCAATTCGAGGAAAATTTTACTCCCGCGTCTCAGAAGTCGGTCATGTTGCATAAGTTTGCGAATCTAAAGCAAGAGGATATGATTATCTTCAAGTACATTGCTGAGTTCAATGCCTTGTCAAAATATGGGATGTCTTTCATCGACACACTATCGAAGAATAAGTAGAAGTTCATCATTGGCATGGATGATCATTAGGAAGAGAAGCTCGTAGGCCATACTGATGAGACTTTTGAGATGATAGTCGATAGACCTTGAGGTATGAGAGTCTTTATCCGAAGCTGAGGTCTACTTTTTCCAAAGATGAGCCAAAGCCGCAAGTGGGTGGGGGAGGCAAGAAGAAATGAAAGAATAAGAAAAGGTAGTTTTAGAAAAAAGGCGTCCAGAAGAAGAGTAAGCCTCACCGATTTGTTACAACTGCATTGACAAGGGCCACTATAGTAGAGACTTCAAGGATGAGAGAAAAAAGTTTTACAATTGTAACAAGTCCTCAATTGTAGCTTGTTAGTGCCTTTATCATTCAGAGATAGTTTATGTATGAGTTATTATTTGATGTATAACTCTATTGCTTATGTTGTTCTGTGATTCATTAATTTATTACCGTTTGGTCTATTTTATATTTATTATATTTTATTCCATGCGATGTGAGATATATGATAGATTTTGTGTTTTATTTACTTAACTTCATAACCTTGATGGTCGCGCAAGGTCGACCGAGCACCATTACAACATGGATTACCATTACATTAGATGCTGGTGGTGTGGGGCGGTTGTCATAATTTTTATCTTCCTTCCAATATATCATCCAATTGGACGTGTGTCAATTTTTCATATGGATGACCAAAGGAAGATACTTCTTTTTGTAGCGAATGCCAATTTTCTAGCAATTATTTGGTAGAAACATTTCCTTATAGAGATAAAAAATTGAGTTTATTAGATTTTCAGATGCATCGTATGTGGATTTTAAAGAAATTAACCTAGATGTCTTTAACAAACGTGTCATACATCCTTTATACAATGGCCTTTTTGAAGCATCAAATAAATGGAAAACCTTTTCAATTCTAGGTCAAGTTCCTCTTCTATTTCAGGTTCCTTAGTCCACATACTTGGACCAGCGGCATCATGAACCATTTTTGTCATCATGTCCTCTGTATCGGGTTCTTCGAAATTGAGATTAGTGTTTTTGATTCATCTTCAAATATCAAAGTTGATTCACGTCTTGTCTCTACTTCATCATGAAATTTCCAAACATGATAGTCTAGCATAAAATCCTCTGTATGTAAATATAAAGCTAAAGTTCCATATCCTTGGAGTTTCATGCAATGACATTTACTACATGGACAGTGGATTTCTTTTATATTTGTTTTATCGTTGGATGCAACCTTTAGGAATGCTTCCACACCTTCACTAAACTATAGTGGTACTTTTTTCAAACTTCTTATACATCTAACTTCGAGATTTCAGATAATTCATTTTGTACTCTATGAAAATAAGAAAAAATAATAATATCATACACCATTAAGTTTTACTTTATAATATTAATATTATTTTCTTTTACTAAATTTTACTATTAATATGATACATGTTAAATTTTATTATTGTAACCATGTACGAATAAAATTCATTTTATTATTAATACCATACAATAAAATTTTCTTTTGCTAATATCGTACAGTACTCTTTATTAATCACTAATTTCTACAATATATTAATTATTATATTATTTATAATATCCTTAATTTTAAAAAAATTATTAATACCACATAATATTGTTTTCTTTTACTATTATTAATATCATATACGATTAATTTTTATTTTATTATTAATACCATACAATATTATTAATATAATACAACATTAAATTTTATTTTATTATTAATGCATACAATAAAATTTTCCTTTATAATATCATATACTACTCTTTATTAATCACTAATTTCTATAATATCTCATTTAATATATTATTTACCATACTACTAATTTTATCTAATTACGAATACCATATAAAATGATTTTCTTTTAGTAAAATCATATATAATTATTTATGCATCTAGAATTTTTATTATATGATATTTGTCATATACTATTATATCATGAATTTGACAAGTAAGTAAATGATAATGAAAAGAGTAAACCTTGATTTAATTGGCCGGCTATACCATCTCCCATTAGAAACACAAAAAACATATATGTAATTCGTAAATCAATACTTTGTCACGAATGATTTACAAAATTTCGATACGTCTTCCTCTTATTCTCCATATCACACACAACAAAATGAACGAGGATAAAAAAATATAAACCACCTTCAAAATTCGATGAACCGCCTAGGATAAAATATTGATTTACGACTTACATATATATTTTTGTGTTTATAACTTACCAAACTAGGATGAATATGATGAATATTTTATCAGATGAATATTAATTTCTATTTTTATAAAAAAGAATATCGATATAACGATTAGATACAAAACTCATTAGACGAGATCAACAAATCTATTAGTTCACAACAATTGAACTATAAATACTGAATCATAGTGTAACATAATTCCAAATTTCTTCTTATACATGTACATTTGTAATCAACCATTTATGACAACAAATATTTCAGTCTTAACCAATCCATTTCAACTAAACTATTCTTATTATAATCAACTAAAACAAGAGAATCATAAATAGATAATTTTGCATATGAAAGAACAATATCAATGAAGATTTGGAGGCGACTTTATGGCCAAAGGAAGTGTAATAATAGTGGCGCAGTGGCTTTGGAGGCGTCACAGGCGGCGTTTGGAGGCGTGACAATCGAGTCTCATTTGAGAAGGAAGCGAGAAGAGCAAAGCCGGAGGTAGTGTGGTAATTTTTGATGAGGCACCAGTAGTGGCGATGGAGATTGTGCTGTAATTTTAATTCATGGAAGAGAAGTGGGGAAGGAAGATGGAGGCAATAACATCTTGGTTAAAGGAAAATTGGGGCTAATGGCGTCATGCCCAAAGAAAAATGGAGGTGGTAGTGTCATGGCCAAAGGAAGTGGAGAAGGAAGAGAGGAAGATATATTTTTGATTTGGGGAAAAATGAAATATGGAAATGAGTACTGGTTTGGGTTAGAGTGGAAATAAGTCAACGATATGTCGTCAAAATTTTCAATGACATACCGATGATTTATACATGCTGACCATTTATCGACGACATACTGACGACCTCCGTCATCGGTATGTTATCAATACCTTTTCGTAGTTATAGTTTGTTTATTTCCTAGTAGTGTTCAAACTGGTTGTTTTTGAAAATTTAATTCAAGGAATGACCTTTGTAATGGAAATTGTGTGTAAATTTTGAAATTTTAAAATCTAGCCATGCACATTTTTTAATATTATATGAGAAACTTAAATATGTGATATGCTATCGTTTTAACTTAATTCAATCTTTTATCTCAAGTATGATAAAATTTAAAAACATCAATTCGAACTTCAAAAAATATTAGGAAACCATATATACATTTTAAATCAAAAGAAAATGAAGTACACATTTTAACCCAAAGGAATCATGCATACATTACAAGAAAATAGTATGAAGGACATATTTGACTAAATTTTAGCTTTAAAGACATGCGCTAAATTTTTAGCAATAAGGACAAACTTTTCAAATAAATATAGCAGAATGACAAAAATTTAGTGAGAATTACAATACTACTGTGCAATATTAGTTTTATATTTACTAAATTTAAAAGAAAGAATAGGTACATATATTTTAATTTGACCATGTAATGGTTGATTTTACCCTTTTGTAGCATTTTTTTAAATGATACGATTGGGTTACATTTTCTTCTTGACATTTTTTTCTTACATAATTTTATCGTATAATGATATTATACATAATCATTTTCTTATCTGCTGCTAGTTTTGTTTTAATTGATGAACGGTGAGCTATATGAAGTAAACAACAATGTCATGGCATGTTGGACGATGTAGGTAACGTGGTATATGGCGTGTAGATGCATTAATTTGTTTTCTAGGTTTAGATTTTTTGGAGATGACCATTTTGGGAGGTGGAAACCATGAGCAATGGTGTAGCCCAAGCGTTTGAAAAAAACATGTAGGAGGGTGCGAAGACGTTGGGTGTGGTAACAAGGGAAGTGATTAATTTGGATGTGTCAGTTTAGGTTGGGACGGCGTGAGATATATAGTGGAGAAGAAATTTTCCATATAGCTAAATTTCAAACAGGGTGTAAGTCTGTCCTTTAGACTAAATCTCCCCATACATTTTTGAGCATTTTGTCTCCTTTTCTGAATTATAAACTTCAATATATATGTGTCTTTGTGTGTGTTAATTATTGTTAATTAAAAAATTATACATTATCAAAACTGAAAAATTATTACCATGTTGATATTTAACAATAATAAAATGTTGAAAATAATACAAAAAGGAAAATAAATATATAAAACAAAAATTTCCTAATGAATTAGCTATGTGGGCATCTCAATAGGGATGGAAAATTAGATGGACTGGGAACGCACAGGTAACCCCCATCTTCTGTATCTTAAGGCCATTACCCATAATATACCTATTCACTTACCCATTTTCTCTTAATTTTATACTAAACGAACAAGCTCTGCACCCAAAAGAATAACGATTATCCATCCATTGCAAGAAAGAACATTAAATAGCGAAGGGGCATACCGATGGCCGTCGATCGTTCCGTCGACGTGTTTTCGACGGCTTTCGACAGTACCTCATTTCCATGGTGTTTCAGTAAAAAGTGTAAAATAGCCATCAGAAGCCGTTGGAAGCAGTCGATAATACGAACCGTCGACAACCATCATAAATCGTTGGATATCGAGATTGTACTTCTGCTTCAAATGAGTGCAAATTTCATTTTGCTTCTCCCCTAATTTTTGTCCAAAAACCTAGCTCCTCCCCACTCTCCATCGCCGACCAACCCGCGCACCTCCCCGACCATCACGATGTTCATCGTTCTCCACTCTTAACAACCTCAGGCCATTCATTGATCTCCAATTAGGTTTTTCTCCTAACCCTAACTAATTTTGATTTCCTAAATTAGGGTTAATTTATGATACCAGTTTTTTATGATACCCCATTCATTATTTATCATACCACACTAAATGCTAATTACAACTATTATCATTTAAATCCAAAAATTAATGTATAATTTGGTGTGTGTGTGTATATACGCATTAATTAATTTGTGCATATGCGCGTTAGGACTAGATTGGGTTAACTAGTGTATATGCGGATAATTTAGTGTACGCATTTTCTAAAATGTCGAAAATAATAATTTATTTACATAACCATTTATTATGTTAGACCTTGATTATATATAAAACCTAGTTTGCTACAATGTGTGGCATGCGGTATATATTGTAGTTTAATTTTTTAAATATAATATTATACTCATAATTCATTAAATTTGAAAATGTAAAAGACTTTCCAAAAAAAGTAAAAATTATATAATAATATATTATATAATTAATAAAACATTAAAATAAAAAAATTAGTATACAAATGTTAATATGTTATAAAATTAATAAAAAATTAAAATGTACAATGGTAATATATAAACAAATTGGTGTATAATGTACTTTATTTTTTTAATTTCCTTAAAGAGTTTTTGGTCCTGTTGGACAAGTATTGCATCTGATCGTTTTATGGATATTCGTTTTTGCCACAGAACGGACAATAGTATTCATCTGATACAATATTTATCAGTTTTGTCCCTATATTGGACAAGTTAAAAACACAATAATATAATTACATTTCATTTTAAATGGTTCACAATGGCAGCACTTCCTTTTTGTTCCATGTGTATAAGCATTTATGTATGATATATAGAACAAAGGGGAAGTGCTACCGAAATTTTGTTGAATCGTTTAAAATGAAACGATTTAATAAATGTAATTACTACTGTATTTATAATGGGAAGTAGGATGATCGACCATCAAATTAGAAAACAATAAACTAATTTTTTATATTATATTCATAATTTGTGCAATTCCGTAAAATGTATAAATGATAACTAATAAATAAATTATGGTTTAAGGAACATTTTAAATGAACTGAAAAATAAAATAAAAAAGCAAAATATATTATATAATTAACAAAAAGTAAACTATATATACGAATTAAAAAATAAAAGCTTAATACAAAAAATTGATTATTACTTTTTTAATTTCTATCATATTTTTATAAGTAGGAAAAATGGTCAATTATTTTGTTGATCGAAGCTGGATGTATCAACAATGAAGGGAAATAGAAGGCTCAATAAGTGAATATTTTTGTAATAGTGTACACATATTGAATTTGCTTTAAGTAATAATGGAAACGACGAAGAAATTCATTGTCCATGTAGTAGGTGCAAATTGTTCAAGCATTTGATATCAAATATGGTTGAAGTTCATTTATGTCAATATGGGATCATCTTAGAGAACTTGTAACACCTAATCCTGTACAATCGGAGGAGGAGGTGGGTAATGAAATTGTTATGACGAATCCCATAGAAGACATGTTTGAAGATGCAACACGATCAATGTTCCCTACTGTTGAAGTTGATGGTGATGCTTTTAATGTTGAAAAAGAACCCCTTTGGGATGGCTGTATAAGCGGCACCCAATTATCAGTAACTGTAAAATGAATTGCAATGAAATCATAATACAACTTCACAAAACTGAATTTACAACTGTTGTACAAGCTGCAATACGGCACATGCCACCCGATAATTTAACATACGAAAATCATTATGAAGTGAAAAAACTATTGTCTGCTTTTGGTTTTCCATATAAAAAATAGATTCATGTTTAAATGGTTACATTTTATTTTAGAATGAAGACGTCGATCTTAGGAAGTGTATAATATGTAACGAGTAAAGATACAAACTGCGAAAAAAGAATGGAAATGAAGTTCCGTACAAGCGAGTGCATTACTTACCTATCACTCCTAGGCTTCCAAGTTTATATGCATTTTCTATATCCACGTATCATATGAGATGGAATAGTGTGAGAACATAGGAATAAGGGATGTTAACACATCCAGCCGATAGAGAAGTATGAAAGTTTTGATAAGACATATCTCGCTTTTGTAGCAAAGAGCCGTAATGTTAGACTTGGTTTATGTGTGGATCCTCTCAATTTGGTTCAAAATATTCATCTTGGCATATTATCGTTACACCTTACAATTTACCTTCGTGGATGTACATGAAAACTCCATATATGTTTCTCACTATTGTTTTCCCTTGCCCGGATGATCCGACACAAGGAATCGATGTTTATTTACAACTGTTGATTGAAGATGGCATGAAGGAGTTGAAACATACGATATTTAAAAAAAATGTTTTTTTGTATGTTTGCTTCTTTGTTATGGACTATCAGTAATTTTTCTGCGTATGCATTGCTTTTGGATCAGAGTACAGCCAGTCATCTAGCTTGTCCTTATTGAATAGAAGAAACAAGAGCATTTTCTTTACCATATGGGAAATTTTTTTTGTAGTTTGATTGTCATCGATGTTTTCTACATATTAATCATTCTTTTAGAAATGATAGAAAAAACTTTAAACCTAATAGAAAAGAGATTATGTAACTATCAATGATTTGGTCTAGAAAAGAAATATATGAACTTGTAAAGAATTATCCAAAGATACATGAAATTGGAGTACAAATTGAAGTTCCAGTTAAATCGACGATTCATAATGTCGCGTACTCTGGTATATACCCTTAGGAAATATTAGATGTCATAATACCCGTAATATACAAGTATATTTTGAGAGTTGCCTTATTGGAAAAATCTCCTACTTCATCATAATACTGATGTGATACATAATGAGAAAAACGTGTTTGATAATGTATTTAATATAGTTTTCAATGTTAAAGACAAGAGTATGGACGATTTGAAATCCAAAAGTGATATAGAAGAATCATGTAAGCGTGCCGAACTTCATATAAAGCCCTATGAGTTAGACAATAACCAAGTTAAAGTTATGTTAAAATGGGTGGAAGGATTAAGATTTCGTGATGGGATTTCTACTTATCTTTGTCGATGTGCCAACTACAAGAACAATAAACTAAGTGGGATGAAAAGCCATGATTGTCACGTAATGATGGAAAATTTGTTATCCACCGCTTTCAAAGAATTGTTTCTCGTAAAAGTTTAGATGGTTAAAACGGAACTTAATTTGTTAAATAAAGAGCTTTGTTTGACTGCATTAAAAGTTCAACATCTACATAAACTTGAGGTGAAAATCTCTATACTGCTTTACAAACTGAAGAAAATATTTCTTCCAGGTTTGTTTAATGTTATGGAGCATTTACCTATTCTTCTTCCATCTGAAGCATGTCTTCAAGGTGCTGTGTAGTATGGGTAGATGTGTCCATTTGAGAGGTATTAATATGAGTTTGTTAAATACTAGTTTAATTACAAATTTAAGTAAATTTTAATTAGAAATAATTTTTAATAGGTACATGAATCATCTAAGGAAAAAAATTAGACAAAAAACACGAGTTGAAGGTTCGATTTGCAAATCATATATCAAAGAAGAAGCTTTGTTCTTTTTCTCTCATTATTTCAGTGACCATGTGGATTTATCGTTTGAAAGTGTTATGTGTAATGATGAAGGTGTTGAATAAGATTCTTTTCAAGTAATGTCTATATTTAGAAAACTTGGACGGCCCGTTGGAAAATGTGTGGAAGTATATTAGATGATAGAGATTACCATATAGGTAATGACCCAAAATTTTATCACACTGATTTTTAGAATATTTAACTAGTTTTAAATATTCGATTTGGGGTTCTCTTTAAATTGTAATAACATCCACGTTCCAAATAACTGCTTAAAGTTTAATGTCGTATTTTTAGTTAATTTTTAGGATTTTTCTATAACTTTTAATTTGGAAAAAAGTAAATTTTCGTTTGACGTATTTTACGGCAAACTTTGCCATTTTTAAACTTCACAGAATTTAGTAACCTGTCTATTTTATTTTTATTTTGTGATCATGTCGCATTGTTGTATGTAAATCATCTTTTATTTTCTATCGTTTGTGGCTCGTACGCGGATGCGGTATTGTGCGATGGGGTATCGAAATCCTTTCAAAAACAATATAACATATATGTATACAACAACACACATCAGCACAGTGCAGCCAACTTTTTGTTTCCCTTTCCCCTCTTTCTACTACCTTTGTTTCCCCTTTTATACAATCTTGCCCCCTTGATTTTGACCTTGATTTGAATCTTGGTACCCTTATTTTTTAGGCAAGCAACAATTTATATACATGGAGAGCATTCCTCTTTATTTAGGTTCTTCCGAACATTGATGTGTTAGCATTTTCTTCTTCAAGCTCACTGTAAACATTTAAATCAATAGGAAACAAACTTTTCCTCCATTCATAAATCAAAATATATCAAACCATTCAATTTTAGCAGATACATTCAATGCGAAAGTTGTTCGTATCGATCCATACTATTTTTAGAAATTAACGGCACTCAATTTTGTTGAGAATCGATCGAACTATTATCAAAAATCAGAAAGGAAATAAAAATGTTCTCAAACTTTAAAAAATTATCCTTTAATCAGGTTGAATCGTTCGGCACCGCTTGTGTCATTGAGTTCGTGTCGAAGCATACTATTTTGGGTGAAGTTTCAACGTGATTTTTTGACGACGGTTGACGTTCGTCGATAACTAGGGTTTGCGTTAGTTTTGGATTTTGGCAGCAATTCATGAATTGAAGCATGGGGTTGTGATCGAGATGGAGAGCCGGTCGAGTGGTGAAATATTGATGGGATTTGGTGACGAAATCTGTCACGCATAGTAGGATAGGTTGTTATTTTTCTGTCGGCGATTGGATGTCGGGTTTTGGCACGGCGCTCCAGAGGCGATGGTGACTATGCCATCGAGACGAGCGGATGTTGAGGAGGGTGTCGATGGGTTTGGATGCGGCGTTGGTGGAAACGATGATGTGTGCATGTGTATGAGCGTGCATGGATTTGGGTTCTAGGGAAAATTAATGAGGAGGAGAAAGAAGGTACTACAGCTCGTGGGTTCAGTTGTGGAGCAAGTGGGCTCGGCCCACTTGGCATAGGAGGTGAGAAGCTTTTTATTTAATTTTTTTAAGTAAGCCATTAACTTTGAAATGAAATATCTCGACCTTTTTAAACCTGATTGACCCGATTCTTTTTGCATTGGGGTCGTATTGATGGGTATAATGTCATAGTATAACTTGTTGGTAGCTTTGCGAAGTAAAAATTTATGATATATTAAAATGCACTGAATTTAAAGTACATTATTTTAATTAATAACATCATTTAAATTTATATACCTTAATTATTGATGTTTATTTGGGCAGATAAAATACAGTTGAGTTCAATTGGATTGAATATTGTAATTGGCATCTGTTTAGTGAATAAAAAACCTATTTTGCTAATTAAATTAAATGGACACCTATCTAGCAGAATAAATCACCGCTCTTCTACTATTAACTGGATATGTTAAAATTGGACCTTTATGTTACCAGAAATTAAACCTGCTTGGTGGCTACATTAGTGTTGACATGTAATTACTTTCCAATTGATTAGTATTTGATATGTGCTG
Organism: Allium cepa; assembly: GCA_030765085.1. Taxonomy (NCBI): domain Eukaryota; kingdom Viridiplantae; phylum Streptophyta; class Magnoliopsida; order Asparagales; family Amaryllidaceae; genus Allium; species Allium cepa. Next base: position 862,658,597 of record CM060940.1, read on the forward strand.
TATTCACAATCAACTGTTAATCATGAGACGAATCTACATACATGATGACATGTACTTGGACAATGACTTGGATAGTAATGGAATTAATGGTGACGTGACTAAGTACCTGTTAGCCCGCCTTTTTATCAAGGCAGCATATAGGCGGTTCTAACCCAGTAGACTTCACAATTATCAAGGCCAATAAGTGTGGAGCAATGATTATAGGGCCTAAAAATTAAGTACAATTGGTTATACGAAGCCAAAGTTGGTAGATGAACGATGTAGGATGCTTGAAATATGGATGTTGTCTTAGATAAGCAAAGGATCGATATGCTCAATCTAAAGGGATTGGTATAGCTTGATAGTTTTACTTGGGGGAAGCCTAGGGATCGGCATAGCTTAGGTCGGCATGGAATGGTAGTGTCATAGGGCTAGGCATAGATGAAGCTAAAGGGATCGACATTTTCTACTGGTTTAAAAAGTTATACCTCAATACCTAAAGAAAGCGTCGGCATTCTGGAGGGATCGATGTGCTTTATTGAAAAGGATAGATCGGCATGTTTCATTGAGAATGGTTCAACATGTTTCATTGAGGATGGACCGGCATTTTTTTGTCAAGGATGGATCGACACTATTATGTAAGGAGGGATGAGTGTGCTCGGCTCATAAAAGAGGATTATCAGCATAGTTGAAAGGAGATGGTTCGGCATACTTCAAGTTTTATTGAAGTTGGTCGACGTAGCTTGTAAAAAGGATTGGCAAGTGTAGTTAGTTAGCAAGGATTCGGCATTTGTGAGTCCACCAACGATGGATCGACGTTCATCAATGCCCAACTGCACTCTTGCATTTAAAGGTCAATAACTCGAGCTCCTTTGGTCCAAGGTCTAACATATTTCATCATGAAGAATCCACCATAGGAACGCTGCCCGAAAATCAACTAAGGAAGGGATTAGTACCGATCCCTCCTTATGGAAATTTAGGACTGGCGACCCCTATGGTGGGCCCATATGGATAAGGAGGCCATGTAGCCGAAATTTCACCTATAAATACAGCAGGCATGACTCCAAAAACAGGATCTTCTTCATTCTGCTTCTCTTCATCTTCTACCTAGGCTATACTCTATCATTTTTATTCTTGAGTTTCATGAATTTGTAACTTTAATTAGTAGTATAAACAAAGTCAAAGGAAAATCTTTAGAGTGGACATAGGCCGGAGTTAGCCTAACCACTATAAATCCGTGTCTCTATTTACTTGCTTTCATTTTAATTTGATTATTCTTCATATTATATTCTCTACATCATATACTGTCTGTGATCTATAACCAGAGATTGGTACTTTCATGTATAATTGGGTGTTGGGGGTCAATTTTAATGCCAACAGTACCATTGCAAATGCTAAGCCTCTTTCTAATTTGAAAAAAACTAATTATTTACTAAAGTTATTTTAATGATAATTATTATTAATTATAAATTATTAATACGACTTTAAAGATAATTACTGTTTCTTAATAATGTTTTAAAGGATAATTGATTATTGTTTTAATGAAAATAAAAGATCAATTATTTTATGATAGTTTAAAGAATTCCATAAAGTTATTTAGGAGTATTTTTCCAAGTAATTTAGTTATTGTTTTTAAAAAGTTAATTAAATTGTAATAATTTTTCTAAAAGTTAATTAATTTTTTTATTAAAGTTATTTTATAACAATTTAATTTTAGGTTAATTACTATCTATATGTTAATTATAAAATATTTCAAAGTTAATTTATTACTATATTAATATTGCTTTTTAAAAGTAAATATATATATATTATAATATTGCTTTAAGGACAATTTATTGTTTTTATTATTATTTTAATACTATTTGAGGTTAACTAATCATTATATGATTAAAAGGATAAAGTTTATTTTTTTAAAATAAAAGGTTTAATAAGGGTTTCATCCAATAGAAAGGATATATCAAAGGGTTTATAAATTGGAAAGTGATTTTGGAATCGGAAAATGAGTTTGGTTTTTAAATGATGTTAGAATGGATATTTATAAATTGGTTAAGAGATCTAAAAGGGGAAAGTCCTATAAATTGGATTTTGAAATTTATAAAAAGTGTATTTTATAAATAGATTGGATATTTATAAAATATTTTATAAATTGATTTGAAAAGTTATAAAGGAGATATTTATTTATAAAAAGATTTATGGAAAGAATAGTGTTTGGATCATTAATATCTCTGTTTTTATGACATATGGAGTTTTGGTCATTTCAATATGATTTGAAGTAAAAATCTTTCCAAATGTTTCATGAATATACTTATAGTATTATTTAAGTACATGGACAAGTTTTTAAGTTTTGAAAGTGGAATGTTTTGTGAATATACTTATACCATTGAGATAAGTATATGGAAGTGATTTCTAAGTATTTTAAAGGTGATTTAAAAATAATGGAATATGAATTAAGCAAGGCTTAGTGATTTTCATGGATAATATGATCTTTTTTGAATGTTGTTTATTTGATAGTTAAATAACCAACTATCAAATCTTGGCCTAAATTGTAATCCTTCTTAATTTTGGTGGTAGGAAAATATTCCCTACTTAACACCGAAGGATTTTAACTCTAGAAATATCTAGGAGAAACACATGAATTATATGGTACATTTACCTTCGGTGGTGCTATACTGTACGTATAAGCTCGTTTTGTTCTTCTAGTATAAATTATAAGGAGATCCATTCACTTAAACGGTTAGGGGGTGATCCCCACTCTAATGTACTGTCTGATTATTTCCTAAAGAAATGGTATTGAGCATTCCAAAAATTGGTGATTGGTTTGTGGAGCACCTGGACAGTTGAAGAGTGTACTCGTTAGAGATTACTCAGACCCGTAACCACAACAAAAACCATAGACAGTTTTATGGAGGAGTTTCATGATATATTGAGATGTTGGAATCCATGTGTGATTTCGGGACCCGTTGTGATATAGGAATCCATGTGAGATTCCAATATCTATTTGAGATATGGGAATCCATGTGTGATTACATAACCCATTTGGGTATTAGAATCCATGTGGGATTCCAAGATCTATTTTGGTGGTGATGTGTGAGATGGAATGCCCAACAAAGCCTCATCACTAGTAATGACTAAAACCAGAGGTAGAAGGCATGACCAGTAGGGTTGGCAAGCCCATAAAGTGTCAACTCTTCCTAGACGTTACTTATAGTTGTTATGCATGCATGGGACGATGCACTCGGTCTTAGCGAGACCAGCCATGTTTTTCATATGGTACATTACCAGGGATGTATGCTACTTCAGAAGGATATCTCTGATCCATGTGCAGGAGGCCATTCTCCAAGTACTGAAGGCGCCTCAATGGAAATCCTACACAATTAGCGAACATGCCTTATCGGTTTTTGACTATATACTGTGATATATACTCACGAGCATCACAACTGCTTGATAATTACTATTTTCACCTTTAGACATTATATAATATCATGGGATTTTCTAATATAAATATTTTGGTTATCGTATGGTAAAAACTCGTCTGTGTTTACGTGCGACGTGGCCTTACGAGATAGCTATAATTTTAAAGGATTTTAAAAGCTATAATAAATAAAATTCCTTGTGATTTGAGTTTTTCATGCTAGTTTTTCCAGACTAACCCAAGCATTATTTTCATAGAATGCTCAGGTCAGGCTGAGCATATTTTCCAGTTTTAATTGGATGTTTTGAAACTTTGGGAAAATGAGCTGGAGGCCTAGAGACATATTCATGTACATGGTTATTTTCCCTTGCATTCATTATTGTATTTATCATAAATTGTGAGGATAGTTTATTATAACCGTCCGGGATGAAATAGGTTAGTATAATCAATTGATGTCTGTATATAAATTTATTACAGTTTTGTTTTTATGTAAAGATTTATTATATATAATAGATCATTCGATCCACTGTGAGGTTCTGTGTTGTTATTTTTTTTTCTTTGTCTTCTTCATTCTTTCTTTTCCCCTAACCGTCTTTCCATTCAATTTGAGTGCATCATGTGTGGTTTATTAGCCGCTTAAACTTTACGGAAAAAGCGGGTATTTATAATGTAGCACACACATATATTCTTCTTAATTGTATTGAAGTTGCACCATTTGTTAGGTAATTTTTTTTTGAAAATGGGTTAAACTTTTATTACCAAATAGGCTAAAGCCTAGAACATACAAGATCGGCCGTATAATTACACAAGCTACGTCAACACAAAAGATAAGCGCTCAAACTTAGACATTCCTCTTTTAGGTCTTCTTTCTCATGGCAGCTCCCAAGACCCTGCTTGATTTCCTGCGTAATTTGCCTTCATCCTCATCCTCTCCAGTACTAGTATTTCTCGTTCCTTTAATTTGATAGTTTTCTTTTTTCAATTCGTTCCATAGTTATACTTATATCTTTGTTGATTTTCGAATTAAGTAATTGTATCTCTTTCTTCTTGTTGTTGAAAGCCCAGTTGTTCCTTTCTCTCTAAATATGCCATACAGAAGCTGTGACGCAAATTTTGAGCATCTCTTGCATCAAGTTAGAGAAATCACTCCATTGGTTTTGGTGCAAAATTTCATCTTTCAAGGTTTTAACCTCATCTGTTAGCTTGCATTTTAGTTTTTGTAGCTGCCAAATTCCTTTACTGTAGGAGCATTCAAAGAACAAGTGGTCATGACTTTCAGTTTCTACATTGCATAGATTGCATGTAGTATCTTCAATGATCCCCCATTTGTGCAGTCGGTCTTTTGTTGGAAGTTTACCTAAAATTTCTTTATATAGACTGTGAGCCATCTTTGGGTTGTTTGACCTACTCCTTACTATCTTGTACCAGTATACGGTTGGGAATTTGTTTCTGCTGTTCTCCCAAACTTTTTGCATTACGAACTGACCTTTATGAGAATTTTTCATAATCCAAGTGTCTTTTTTTTCACTATGAATTGGAATTTTTGGATTTCTTCCTTGGGGTTTCTAGTGATTAGTTGTTTGTCACATTTCCAGCTAGCTTCCTCAATTATGCTTGAGACAGTACATTTTGGGTTACCATAATCTGAGTAGCCTTCCCATCATAATCTTTCTACTAGGCTTTGACTGTTGATCGTTGGGTCTCTCTATAGATTGGGTTTTTGGCCATTAGCAATTTGCCTTTTAATGAGGGGTTTTAATTCATCTCTGAGCTTTAATATTTGTTTCCATATTAATGATGCATTATTGTCAATTGTTGATGTCAAGAAATTTTCCTTCAAATATCTAGCTCTCATCCATCTTGGTCATAGGTTGTCTGAAGTTATTATTTTCCATGCCATCTTTATGCCATAAAACTTTTTCAACTTAAATAAACTTTTAAGACCAACTCCTCCTTCCTTTTTAGGTTTACACATGTCTTTAAAGGTAACTTTGTGTAGTTTTCCCAACCATATAAAATTAGCACATACAACATTAATTTTTCTAGTGGAACAATTTGGGATTTGGAAAGTTTGTAACCAAACCCTAACTTTTGAAGTAATTACTGTATGGACTAACTCAATTCTACCTACAAAAGATAGAAATTTTGATCTCCATCCCTGTAATTTATCCCTGATATCATCAATTAGTTTGCCACATTCTTTATCGATAATTGTATTGTTAGATAGACGTATCCCATACACTTAATAGGAAGAGTCCCTTCTGAAACACCTATTATTCACAATAGGTTTTATCCCTCTTTGCAGTATTTGTTAAAATAGCATTGTGTTTTCCTATCATTTAGTTTCAGACCTGCACATGTATCTGGAAGGAGGAAGATGTTTTTCAAAGTGTCCACTGCATGCAAGGAAGCTTTGATTACTACTAAAAGATCATCTGCATATATCAAGTGAGTTACCTTTGGTTCAAATTTGTAAACTGGAATGATATTGTTTTGATAGCAAGCTATTTCCATTTGTAATGAGAACCACTCCATAGCTACTGTAAAGAGATAAGGGGATAGGGGTTCCCCTGTCTTATCCCCTTGTTGCTTTTTATATAACCTTTTGGCACACCATTTATAAGAATAGAAAATGTAGAAGTAGATAAGAGGTATTCAGTTAGTTTCAGAAGCTTTCCTGGTACTCCCATAGACCATAGCATATGAATTATGAATTTTCTATTTACTTTGTCATAAGCCTTGTGTAAATCAACTTTTAGACACATTTTGTCTGCCCCTGGCTTATTAAAATCTCTGATTAGCTCATGGGCTATTAAGGAGTTCTCAGATATAAATCTTCCCCTTATAAATGCATTTTGACACTGAGATATTAAATCTAGTAGTACTTTGTTCAGTCTCATGCATATAATTTTGCTGAGAATTTTATAGGAGACATCAACAAGAAATTGGCCTATATTCCTCAATTCTTTCAAGCTTTTTAACTTTAGGAATTAATGATACGAAAGTGTGGTTAATCTCTTATAGGAACTCACCATTATCTAAGGCCTCCTGATAAGGTTGTAACATGTATTCTTTCAGGTTTTCCCAGTGAACTTTGAAAATAGCTGCCCCATACCATCTGTTCTAGGAATGGAGTCTTCATGAATTGAGTATACACCTCTCCTCAATTCCCCTTCTGTAATCCTAGTTGTCAACATGGAGCATCCTTCCTGGGAAATTTTCCTTCTACTTTGAATAACTGGAAAGTCTTGTTCCGATTCTCCGTTGTATAAGTCCATGAAGTAAGATAAAGTATTTTCTTCTATTTCCTTTATGTTGTCCGCTGCATTACCCTAAACATTCAAGTAGTTAAAAAGATTGTTATGATGTGTTCTTTGAGACATTTTTGTGTAAAAACATTTTGTGCATTCATCCCCCTATGTAAGCCATTTTTCTTTGGCTTTTTGTTTAATATATGTGGCAAGCTTCTTAAGTTCTTCTTTCTATTTTCTCTGGAGGGAATAGTATTCTGAATTGAGTCTTTCATGCATTAGATCCTTATCTAAATTCACTTGTATCTTCTCTAACTGCCTTTGAATGTTAACTACTACATCATTATCCTTTGGTCTTTTTTTATTCCATTCCTTCAATCTATTTTTCATTGTTTTGACCACCATTATGAACATGTATATGTGAGTACCAGTAGGAGGTATAATTGTATCAAAATTAACAGCCTCATTATATCCCTCTAACAAACTCCTGTGGTTAGCATATCTAAAAGGTTTCCTCTTTTGATTACTATTATCAAGTTGAATTGAATTAGGAGAGGGTTGTGGTCACTTGTGGAACTACGGGGAACATTGGTTTTCAAAGAAGGAATTTTATTTATCATCTCGACATTACATAAAGCTCTATCTAATCTAGAAGTTATTCTTTTTGCCTCACCACTTTTCCATGTGTATTGCTGGCCTGAATGGAATGTTTCTAATAATCCACTTACAAGTACACAATCGTTAAATTCAGCCACATGTGATAACTTCAAGGTAATGCCTCCTCTTTTCTCTCTTATTTTTAATACTGCATTGAAATCCCTCATAACCAACCATTGCTTATTGATTTATTTTGAAATTGTGACTATCTGTTGCCAAAGAGTAATCCTTTCTGATGCCAAATTCCTGGCATAGAAAAAAGTAATACATATCTTCAGTCCTTCTATACTTTTGAAAAGTATTATTATTTGTTGATCCTCCTTGTTATAATTGTACCTGTCCAAGCACTGTCTTGCCATAAAACTAGAATTTGACCTTTTGATTGTTGTGAACTATTGTGTATCATGCTCCATTGATCACCAATTTGTTGTTTAAACATCTTTGTATTTTCTTCAGTAAATTTATTCTCAAGCAATGCTATTATTGATAGCCTGTATTAGGCCATAATGTTGTGGAGGTCTAATTGACATATGCCATTATTTAGACCTTGCACATTCCAACAAAACACAAACATTAATGTTTGTTGGTTTTTCTCCTTGTTATAGTAGTAGACCCAACTCTTGCTATTTTATTAGCATAAATTTCTTTTTTTCATTGAATTGTTTACTATAGATTCATTTTCTTCTGTAAATTTACTTATATCCTCCTCCTCTTCTTCATTTTCCTTTTCAGATGAATCTAGCTAGATATTCATTTTCTAGATTTCCTTCAAAGTGTCAGGCAAATCCTCTTTAACATATGAATGATAATGATCTTCAGGAGGAACATTTGTTGGAGGGGAACTGTTTCAGACTGGAACTCAGCCCTTTGATTCGGATTTGGAGGAACTTCTTGCTCTGATCCGGAGCTGTCAACAGTAATGCTAATGTGACTTTTGGGTAGGGGTTGGCTACTAACTGCAGCATTTTGCATGTATTCTCTGGTAGCTGCTATGTTTTTTGGACAACTAATAGGAGATATATTTTGGGTTTCTGTTGGTGCAATGGGTTTTTTATTTTCTCCACCCAGACTTGCTCACGCTTGTCTCTGTAATTATTGCGCTGTATATAACTATGCCCAAAGCACTTGCATTCGGTACATCTTGGAGGCACAAACTCATATTCTATGTCCTGCATATATATATATATATATATATATATATATATATATATATATATATATATATATATTACCATGTTTGTCTTTAGCTTTGAATGTTTTTGGTAGATCATTATCAGCCTTTATCTCCACCAGTACTCTGGCATATTTTATCCTTTTGACAAGTCTTGTATTTTCATCCATATCCAAAGTTTTTTCGACCAAGCTTGCTAATTTGCTAATGCATCTTGTATTCCATAGAGCTAGGTTAAGGTTGTGCAGTTAGATCCATCTTGGGTATGAAGAAAGCATTTCTCTTTCAAAATTAAATTCAGCTTCCCACTTACGCATAATTATTAGTTTTCTACCTATAAACCATGGACCTCCATTTAAAACTTTTTTATAATCCGCTTCTTGTTCAAATTTGATAAGGTAAAAACCATTATCCCTTGTGAATATACCCCACGTCCCTTTTGGATTCCATACTCGCTTAATATATGCATTGAAATAGACATAGTATAGACGTTTCCCTACCATGTATATGTAGATTGAGTTTTTCCACATGTTCCTATCTTTCGCATTGTTTTCTTCGTCGATTAACTAGTAGATCTCGTTGTCTTCAAATATCGGTTCAAAGTAATTAACATTCCCTTTCATTTCAATTTTGTTTCCCAAAATCTCAACGCATGATTTAGGGTTTTGCGTGGATTTTCTAGGGTTTTTCAGAATTTCAGCAAAGGACAACCGGCTTTTTTCCTTCTCCTTCCCCTTTCTTTCACCTCTTCCCATCCATCCTCTTCATCTTCTCTGATCTCGGCTGCTGGGCCAGTGGTTTCAAGAGTTGCGTGGGTTTTAGATGCCATTTCTGTTCCACCTTCTGATTTTGATTCATTTGTTAGGTAATTTAAATAATAAGTCTTTATATATTTATTAATAATACACATGTACATTATAATGCATTATATTATCTATATCTATAGTGTTTACGAATCACAACATCCAAGCGGCGATTTTAGTAAAGAATTTGTTGGATGGTTTTTGAACTACGTTTATGATCCAAGAAATTATGCGATTGACGAAGGATTGAAACATCTTGCGATGGTACCAAAACGAAAAGTTATGATATATTCAATAACCATCGTCAATAGATATAATTTCAATGCTAAAGAATTTGGTGTTGAAAAATTAAGTAACAATACCGGCGTATTTGTTAAAAGTAGTGATGATCTAGATGATCATATAAATGAGTTTTATAGCGTGTTAACCTAGGTATTGCAATTGACATATTTAACAAGATTTATGGAGGAAGTTTTTTTTACATGCAACTGATTCTGTAACGTTCTAGGTTCTGGAATCATCGTGCACGAAAAATGTAATCTTATTGAAATAAAGCATACATTGTATTATCATAAGTACAATCTTTTTGTACTAGCTAAACAAGCTCTATAAGCTTATTATGCTCCTTGTCTATCTCTAAAAAAAAGATAAAACAAATTGGTTGGCAGTTTTTAAAACGAAAATAAGATTTACATTTGATGGAAAAAATATTAAGGACAAACAAGCTTATTGGGCAGATGTAGAGAAAAATAGTGAAATAATAATAACTGACGATCATACCGATTTTGGGCCTCTAAACAATGAATAAAATGTTTAGTGAAAGCATATGAGACCACGAAGGAAAACAATATAGAGTACCAGACCGAATTTGAATTAGAAAACAATGAGGATTGATTAATGATGTACATTTTGATAGAAGGTAATTTATGTGATTATTGACGTTACATTTTTCTCATAAAAAATGATAAGTTTTATTCATAATTAAATGATATGTTTTGACATAATAAAATGATATGTCTATGATAGGTATTATGTCTTTTTTTCAACGTCGGAGTTCTTTCCATTTAAGTTTCTCCTCTTCTTCTCAAAGAAGGCCGCCCTGGTAGGTAATGGCAGCGGCCTGTCAGAACAGTCGCAGTTTCCCATAGTGTCGTTACACCCCAAAGCGAATTGATCGTAAGTATTAAATTTATTTTAGCATTATAAATATTTTATGTATGGTATATTAAAGGTCTGTATCATATTTAACATAAGGGATTTTAGTTAGAGCCTTCAGAACTTATTCTTAATATTTTGGGGCAAGCTTACATAAGCAGGATGACTGCCTGCTGGCCTAAGTGGGATAAGATCTCAGTCTCTGTTTTAGAGAGTATCTAGTAGGACTTCCTCGTAAATGTAAATTTATATATCATTATATCTTACCACTTTACAATTTTCTACCTAAGTATTAGTGTGTAACTGTTATTTTTTTGAACGAGCAAGGGCCAGTAAAGTGGTAGGAAGTTGATACCCTCCTTTGTAAGACTTATTGGATGCAAAAAATAAGGAAGAACTACCAAGACACAATGTTAGGCATAAAAAAAGTGGGGAAGAAGCTTAATCGAATAAGCGCTAGTGTATGAGACGCTTGGGTTGCATGGTGGAATAGCGATGAAGCAAAGTAAGTTTACCATATATCACTTTATTTTGTTTCATACATAATACAAAGTTTACAGATGTAAAGTATAATTTTCAGTTTAAATTTGCAAGCAGAGTCAGAGAGGAACTCTGCAAATAGAAACAAGAACCCAGTAACACATCACAGTGGTTCCAACTTATTCCAGCGTTATCATCAAGAGCTAGTAGTATTTTTAGTTGAAATTATAAATAGTTATTAAATTGTATAATTTTGCATATACAATAATAACTCATAATAATTATTTAAAGAAAGCACATGGTTCTGGTCTCTTACATAAACCTTTTGCTTGTACTCATACCATCGAGCATCAAAATGAAGATGACACACTCTCGTATGCATAGACCGACGATAAAGTAAACAAAGCCCATGGGAGCATATTTTAAGTTATAAGTTATTAATAATCAGTTTAATTAATTAGTTATAAATAAAGTGGTGTAAATTTCAATTATATTTTTATTTTTCATTATCGGAAAAATTTATGCTACAACAAGCACGGCCGATGGAGGGAACGAGATGGGATCAGCTGACCATTAACGAGATGATGCTTTTCTGAAGCTATCATGGATCCGACATCACAAAATTGGCGTTATGGCTATGGCAACCAAGAGATAATGAACATTATTTCTGCTTACCTTACCTAATTGTTAATCATATTTAGTCTAACGTAAGTCATAACATATTTAGCCTAGATTATAACTTATGTTTGGGTATTGTTAAGTTAACAAAAAATAAGTTTATAACAATAAATAAGTTAATAATTAAATAAGTTTTATAACAATAAATAGGTTAACAAAAACTAAGTTTACAAAATGTAACTAACTTTTATAAAAACAATGTTAAGCAAGTGTGATTTAAATTAAATAAATTTTTGAACATTAACTATGTTTTACAAAAATTAACTAAATTTATAAAAAAATAATCTAATTTACAAAAATTAACAAATGTTTATAAAACTTAAGTAGTTTTATAATAATTAAATAAGTTTATAATAGTAAATAAGTTAATAAAAAACAATTAAGTTTTTAAAGAAATAACTTAGTTTGTAAAATAACTAAGTTAATATAATTTGGTTTTTAAAGAAATAATTTAGTTTAAAATAATAACTTAGATTATAACAATATATCACACTATTATAGCAGTTGCTAGGCCCACATTTTTTGCTAGCTATTAGACACAAATCTCTTATTAGATCATGTTTTGCAGGCCATGAGCTCGCAGAAGGCATACAAAAAATCTCAGGACAAAGAAGAGATTAAAGGAGCTGAAAGCCATGATTGCACAACTGCAGGAGCGAGACCGCCTTCGCTTAACATCCTAGAATTTTGGCACCATTATTTAGGACATTCAATTAGCTAAATAAAATAAAATAATATGTTGATTAGGGGATTGAGATTTCATTTTAATTAAGGTGTAGCCATGTCATTTAAACCACGAATTAAAAGAAGAAATTTAACATGAAATATAAAAATGGTAAAATAGAAAAGAGGTCATTTCTATATCCTCCAAATGAAATGAGCATGTATTAGAATACATGCTCATTTCATTTTGAAAATTTTAAAACAAGAGGCAGGCCACCATTAACAAGGAAAAGGGAAAGAAGAGTAAGAAAACCTAAGGAAGAAGCTAATTTAAATCAAATCCATTCATATCTCAATCTTTATAATCTCTAAAGCTAAGGTGAAAACCTTAGTAAATGACATCCAAACGTCTTGCGAATTTTTATGAAGATCATATTGGTGATGAGTTTCAATTTTTAGATTTTTCTAAATTTTCGTGTAATTAATATGAATTTTCTATTAAAGAAAATGGTATTTTGGGTTGTAAATTATTTACGAGTAAATAATTAATTGTTTAGGTCTTAAATTTTTATATGTTAGAAAAAAAATGTAATGTGATTTTTGGGAATTTTTCTAGATTTTTCCTAAGTGTTTTAATGGCTATATAAAATTATTTAAGGTATAAGACTTAAATGTTTTAAATAATTAAAGGAGAAGAAGGGGCTTTTGAAAAATGTTTAAATTGTTAAATCTGGAAAGTTGGCAACACTTTTGAAAAGAGAAACCTTGCAACGAAACAGATTTAGACAAACAAGGCAGGTTAGATACAAAATAATAGTTTAAAAGTAAAAATAAATAGGTTTTTCACTGTTTCGTATCTTTTGGCACCAGTTTTCGCCTCCATACCACCGCCTCTGACACGGTCTAATGCATATGGTATCAAGCAACTGATACATGTTGAATTAGATGTGGGTGAAGAGTATAGGGTCGAAACCATGGGGTTTTGAAGGGGTTGAAGCATTGTTTTGGTTTTAAAGAAAAATATGTCAGCTTGCTTTCGACTAAGATTCTTTCGATTTAGTTGGCTTTCGACTATGTCAAATGGTTTACAAGAATGGTTTCAATCAGGTTGTGCCTTTTTTTAAGTGCTTGCTTTCGACTGAGTCAAAACCTTTAGTTCCGCTTCCTACCATTCGATCTAGATGGTTTCGAAGGGGTACTTTTTATTTTTTAAAATATGGCCACCTCTACAATGCTTTCGATGGGATGGTTTCGACACCATCACTTTATTACTTAGGAAATGGTTTCACAACAATGCTTTTGACTTAAATGTTCTTAAGAACCTTTTCCTATGTTTGAAGTAAAACCCAATGGTTTCGAAAGAAACAATTTTAAATGATTTCGAAAGAGATGCTTCCGTCTTTAATGGATTTTTGATCCTTTTGCTCTACTTGAAGGCAGAATCCAAATAGTTTCGACGGAGACAATTTTCAAAGGTTTTGAAGAAATGAAATTTTGAATGGTTTCGAACGGTTTCCATATATTTTTAATTGAACCCGATGTGCTTTCGAAAGGATTGAGCTTTAACTGCTTTGAAAGGTTTTAATGAATTGTTTCGAAAGAGTTGGTTTCTTAGGGTTTCAAAAGGATCGAAAGGAAATATTTTTCCTATGTTTTTGAAATGGAATATTTAATGGTTTTAAAGAAAGATTTATAATGTTTTAAAGCTTTTGAAGGAAGGACTTTTGGTGGTTTCGAAAGGGTCACTTTTAATGGTTTCGAGTGGGTTATCTTCAAGGGTTTCGAAAGGGTTGTTTAAATATTTTGAACAAAGGTTTCAAATGTATTGAATAGGCAATCTAGCCTAGGTATGTTCAAGTTAAAAAGGGTTTTAATTTGTTTTGGAAGGATAGTTAATCCTCATTAAAATTCATTAACATTTTTTCAAAGTGTATATATCATGGAAAAATGGCTTAGAGTAAAGCTAAAGATATATTTTCCTTTTATATAAATGATTTGAAGCACTAAATCATTTTGAAATGGTTTTCAAAGAAATTTAAAGGGTAGTTAACCCTAAGAAAATGATTTTGACAGTTAGTCCATTTTGATTTGGATGACTAGTCTAGTTTGCTGGCAGTCAACCTAGATTTCAAACAGTTAGTCCAGTTTCCGGCAGTCAGCCCAGTTGTGTGGACAAATAGTTTGTATCATAATGGAGCTTGCTATTTTGTTATGGAGATATAGTTCACATCTTACCTATTTTATGGACAGATATTTCATTTATTATCATAAATGATATTGCTATTTTGATATAATCACATTGATTAGCCAGTTTGGCTGCAGGAAAGGATTTGCAAAATATATATGTTTTGAAAAGGATATTAGTAAAGGGAACCTGTTCCGCTAAGCGGAGTGGTCTCACTCAATATCAGTAAAGCGAGATGTAGTTGAATTATTCAAATTAGGCTTTATGTCTGACTCGGAGTTTTTGTTTCCTCTTAAACTCTCGGGTGCTCAAAATTGATTTGAGTAGGCTGAGGGTTGAGGTTTTTAGGTTTTGATATTTTGACGATAAAGCTTCCGAAGACGAGCAGGTGGCTGACGGATAGCTAATTAGAAATACATATTATTTTGTTTATTTTCTGCTGTGTATATTAAGTCATAAATGACTATATTTCAATGATCAACTATGGGTGCATCGTCATATGTCGCTTTTTGCATAGTTTTGTAATGATTATAATTGATCTTTACTTGGGAAACAGACATGAGATTATGTAATTTGAATATGAATTTGTTTGAAATGGAATTACAAAAATGTTATATTGAAAATATGTGATTTTGCTCATATTCAAGTGCTTCTGATATTATGAATAACATTAGCATTGCCGTATTTTGTCACTAGAAGTTAATACTATATATGACTATAGCATCTGTAGCGCTTAGCTTTTGTCATCCGGATACGGGATGTTACACTTCGTGCTATGGAGATGGCATAGTTGGATCAGTGCTTGGTTGAGTATATGCAGTATTACAGGGCGTTTCCTTCATCGGGTGGCTCCGAAGGCGATGATGAGTCTTGATAGGTATGATTTTTGCTTTTGTGTTTGGACAATATGCATTTGGAGCTGGTGAGGATGAGGTATTTTGGTTAGGTTGATCCATTTTGCGGAGATGTTGGATGATTTGTTAATTTGTTTAACATGATTGATATAGTTTGAGATGTTGGAGGTTGATTTTGTGTATGCTATTGGAT
This sequence comes from Allium cepa, assembly GCA_030765085.1. Taxonomy (NCBI): domain Eukaryota; kingdom Viridiplantae; phylum Streptophyta; class Magnoliopsida; order Asparagales; family Amaryllidaceae; genus Allium; species Allium cepa. The sequence continues at coordinate 862,674,078 of CM060940.1, forward strand.
TGTTTTGTTATATGATGTATTGTTTGAGTTTGGTTTGTTGTAAATATTGATGTTTTATATGTAATTTGGGCCTATATTTATATGATTTATGTGCGTGAAATTAAGATGCGATATATATTGATATGTTTGTATTGTATGGGGAATGAAAGGTGGTAGAAACAAAAAAATCATCCCAGATTTGCGACAGCCATCGAAGTTTGACGTTGGCTTATGGGACATCATTATCTAATGGATCTAACGGCAAAAGTGTAGCGATTTCCAACGGCTTTTGGCAACATTCCAAATAAAAAACTACTGGTCAGGTGTACATGATGGTCGTCAAAAAACCATCTGCAATAACCGTTGAGAGCCCTCACTGAGTCTTCGTCGAAACCGTCGTCAACCGTCAGAAAGAGCGGATGTAGTTCCGATGGCAATTTCGACGGCTTTTGGACGGCTACTGACGACCGTCGATGGTTTTCAACCGTCGTAAATGTCCCTCTTTCATGTAGTGATCGGAGCAATTCTTAAAACAATTAAGAACAAAATAAGATGACTAATATTTCTTCGTTTATACCCAAATAGTATAAGTGGGGTATAAAACGACAAAGATTTGGTCGGTTTATACCAAACTAATATATGTGGGGTATAAAACGGCAAAGACTTCCCCGTTTTATTACAGTGAAGTATTTCCTGTTTTATACATAAAAGGACGAAGTTTTCTTCATTTTATAAACAGTCTTCTATTCAGTTTACTAGTCACGTGGACAAACTGAACCAACTATAAACAAATGAAAAACACATATTTGGTTGTGATGTGTCTAGTTCCGTCCATCATAGTTGGTTGTGTTGTCGTTAGTTCGGCCCATTTTTTCATTAAAGAAGACACTGTCGATTGTGCTTCAAGTTTAAACTTAACTTCATTTAAACAACTCTTCTAAAGGAATTAGTTGTGGAATACCTATTTTTTTGTTGCACCCCACCGATGTCATCTAATTTTTCATGTTGGTGTCTGTAGGCATGATGTCGGCAAACAATAATGATATTTCCATTTCTCTCTAGTAATGACTTTTGGAAAGATGTGCAAGGCAAGGGAAGCCATTATGACCGATCATATTCATCATCGTGGTGAAGCTTTTAGTAGTTACATTCACAATCCATATGACAAAGGATGTTAATTATCCGTGTATTTGTAGACAAGAGATTGGAGGACGTTTAGCGATGGCGAATTTTTATGCCCAACTTATTTGATTTACATCGAATGTAAAAAATAAGTCAGCGATTTCCTCCCTGGCGTTTTGCCTCTTCTAAAGGTGGAGGATTTTCAAGACTAATTTTTAAGTCGGACGTAAAAAATAAGTCTCGATTACCCTGTAAAAAATTAAGTCTCGAATACCCCCTATATAAACCTCCCTACCTAACTATTTTTAACATATTCTCATTTTTTTTCTTCCTTACATTAATTCCAACAATGTCCAGATATGTTTTTGTGTATAATATTTCAGACAATGATTCGAAAAACTCGGATAACTCAACTAATAGCGATGATCTATCTAACTCCGATAAAGATGAGTATGGTAAGGAACTCGCTTATATTGTTGGAATGATGGTAAATTATACTCAACTAATGTCTATCCACATCATACTTCTTCTTACATTGGATGAATGTGGATTGATGATTTTCTTTACAGTCACAAATATAGAAGTCAAGAGTTGTTGCCAATAAAAAGTGCTACTTACAGACGTCTTTATGACGATTTAATCAATTGGAATGGCTTAATCTTAACTCAATAAATAAACAATATCCTGAAAAGATTGGAATGTTTTATTACATGATAAGTCATGGAGCATCACAAAGGATGGTAGGTGGAAACTTTAATCGATCCATCGGTACTATTAGTCTGTGTGTTTTTAAGTTTTGCACACTACCTTACTTTTGGCCAAAGCTAATATTGGATTGATAGATTTTAATGAGATTTCTCATGAAAAATTAGATATGGCAAGATATTATCCATTTTTCCAAAATGATGTTGGAACTATAGACGGAACACATGTTCCTAGGAGAGTTGGTAAAAAAGAAATACGAGTGTATATAGGAAACAAATTAATACAAAATATTTCTACTGCTATAAATTTTGGTTTTGACATTTAGTTTCGTAATGTCTAGTTGGTAAGACTCTACACATGATAGTAGATTGTTAAATCATGCGATTGAAGAAGTTGAAACATTTTCACATCTCCTACCTGGTAAGTATTACCTTTTAGACTCAAGATACAAGCACAGAAACAGTTATTACCACCTTATCGCAATGAACGCTATAAAGTTCCAGAATTTCACTAGAGCTGGAATGTTCCAAAATCGCGTAACGAAAATTTTAACTTTTATCATTCTAGTCTATGCATGGCTGTAGAAAGAATTTTCGATATTTGAAAAAAAAATTCTACATTTTACGACATATGCTGACATATAGCTTCACCAAACAGGCACAGTTTGTCGTTACAAGTTGTGTTATCATAAGTTATTAGAAAATATAAGTTACATATCTTGATTTTGAAGAAATAATTAATGAAGAAGTTACATGAACTTGTGTTGGAAATTGATGTGAACATATTCAACACAACCATAGTTGTGCGCAAGTTCGTCAAATACACAACAGAGTTGCAACACGTGATGAAATTAGAGATCCTTAGATTCGACATGACGACGTCAATCTATATATTATTTTACTGTTGTATTTCAGCTAAAATTATGTGATGTTTGTATTTCGGTTAAAATTAGTAGTAAGTTTTTAGAATTTGTATATATTAGAATTTGAAATTGTAATTGAATTTGAATTTACATTATTAATTCTAAAATATTTATTTAATTAAATACTAAATTTAATAATTAATAATTAAATAATAATTAATTATCAATTATTTAATAATTAATTATTAAAATTATTGTTAACTATTATGGAATAAATAACTGTTTTCAAATTCCTTAACATTTTTTACATCCTACACAACCTCTAACGAACCTCTTATCCAAAAACTTATCTGTGCATGTTTTAATCTTTAATCCAAATTGTCCATGAAAGCACCATAAATGAGATTTACGTAAATAGAGAAAAAGAAAACATTCAAAAAGAAAGATAACAACCATACAACCTAAAGAATGGAATAATATGCACAATATTTAGCATAAAATAAAACTAAAATCAGTTGACATTAATTTAGCTTAGCAAATTCTAAACCAAACCATAAGGAAGCTAATGTCTACTCTTTACAGTACACTTATATAAGAAAATTCCGTTCTGTTATTGAATGTTACGAAATATTTTTTGCTCTTAACTAGATATCACTACACCAAAAGTCGATCGAATAAGGAACGTAAACTATTCAAAAAGGCAGAGAAATAAACAATAAGAGAAACCTATGGACTCATCTATATCATAACAAAATATGTACATTTGTCGCCATGTTACCCATAGTGCATTTAACATAGCTAATTTCAAGCTCCAAGCGTATTAACAAGTGACAAAGCATTACTCGTAATCCTACTCAACTGAACCACCTTCTTCCTCAAAACACCATGCATACTACTACTACTCTTACCATTACCTTCCACCAAAGAAGCACTGCATACTGACCCATGTCATAAAGTTCCCTAACCTAACCGCATACGAAGGCGTATTCTTTCTTCCTTGTTTCCTCAACTGAACTATCGACTTGCTCAGCTTAGCTGCACCATCGGACATCGTTACCATGCAGTCGTAATAGACACTGTACCCATTATCAGCTGCAGGTCTGCTGCTTCCAGATGAAAGCATGGAGACGTAGGTTGATGCTTCATGGGCCATACGTGCATTTAGAGACAACGCCACCTTAGCAAGCTGACGTGGACTTTTATGAATTTGTGGTGAGAAGGCTTACAGGGTCTGCTCGCATACTTTTGGATATGAAGTTGCGTTGCATAAGGTTTTTGATGGAAATAAACTTGTTTTAGGAAACGTCAATTATGTTGATGACTATATTAATCTTTGTACTAATGGAAATGTCATATTAAGATAATCTAAACCTACCAGATATGTAATTTTGAGAAATCTAGAATATGCTCTATCAGGAAAATTCTAGAATGTGGAAAATTAAAGAAAAGTCTAGAGATTGTATCACACTAGAAATATGAATGTTTTTTCTTCTTGTGTAAGCAAGCAAACATATTTGTAAGCAAGAAAAAAGAATAAAAGTGAAAAGAAAATAAAGCTTATTTTCTCATTTACAAATTATTGTCTCAATCTCCATCAGCAAATTAGAAGTTTCTCCCTCCTTCTTCCTCTAGAAATTACCAACTTTGGTATCGAAGCTCGAAGATCCTTCTAAATTTTCCAACAGTGGTATCAGAGCCAGGCTGCTAATCAAGGAAAATGGAAAACGAAACGACTTTTTTCATGTTCCTATATTAATTAAAGAGAATTATGAAAGTTGGGGTATTCGTATGAAGGCGCTACTTGGATTGCAAGATGCATGGGTTATCATAGAAAAAGGGTATGAAGAACCTACCGATATTTCCACTTTATCCCAAATTGAAAGGGATAATTTGAAGAATTTGAAGAAGAGAGATTGAAAGACTCTTACGCTCATCTACCAAAGTTTGGATGATGCTATGTTTGAGAAGATAGCTAATGCATAAACTAACATGAAAGCATGGGAGAGTTTGGAGAATGCTTTTAAAGGAATCGATAAAGTGAAGAAAATTAGACTACAAACTATGCGAGGTGAGTTTGAATTTCTATATATGAAATCATCAAACTCAATTGATTATTATTTTTCTTGAGTTGTATCTATCGCTGATCAAATGAAAAGATATGGAGAAAAAGTTGAAGGCACTAGAGTTGATGAGTAAATTCTACGATCTTTAGATTCAAAATTTGATTACATAGTTGTAGCAATTGAAGAATCTAAAGATCTAGGATCCATGACCATTGATCAACTCATGGGTTCACTTCAATCCATGAAGAAAAATTAAAGAGAAAGGTTAATGAAGAGCCATTAGGGCAAGCTCTTCAAACAAAAATCACCTTGTGATAAAATGATACATTTAAAAATGGAAGAAGTCGAAGCCAAAGCGAAAGAGGTCATGGTCAAAGCTATGGAAGAAATGACTATCCTAGAAAGGAGAAAAGAAAAAACATATCGAGGAAGAGGAGGAAATATAAAGAAAAATGAAAGACCAAGGTATGATAAATCACAAATAAAATGTTATTATAAATTTTGGCATTTTGCTTCCGATTATAGATCCACTTTTTATAAAGTCCAAGAGAGAGAAATTTTTGCTAAAGAAGATAAATAAAATTCCGCATTACTATTGGAACATGAAGGATATGAAACTCGCAATAATAATACATGGTATTTGGACACAAGGACAAGAAATCATATGTGTGGAAGGAAGAGCATGTTTATGGAGCTTGATGAATCCGTAAGTGGAAACATTCATTTTGGAGATGAATCTAAAATTCCAGTAAAAGGAAAAGGAAACATACAAATTAAGTTGAAGAATGGAAAGAATGATTTTATTTCTAATATTTATTACATGCCTTATTAAGTTTGGGGCAACTTTTGGAAAAAGGATATGATATACACATGATAAATAAGAGTCTTCTAATGAGAGATGGTAAAAGAAATTTAATTGCTAAAGTGGAGATGTCAAAATATAGAATGTTTCCATTAAATATCTCAAATAATGCTGCTAAATGCCTAAAATCATGCTATAAAGATTCATCATAGCTTTGACATTTAAGGTTTGAGCATCTTAATTTTGGGGACTTAAAATTATTAAAAAAACAAAAACATAGTGAAAGGTTTACCATCAATAAATCATGAGAACCAATTATGTGAAGGATGCTTATTTGGAAAACCAACAAGAAAATGTTTTCTAAAACAATCAACCATAAGAGCCAAAAAACCATTAGAATTAATTCATATGGATATTTGTGGCCAGTAAGCCATGATTACTTGGAAAAAACAACTATTTTTCACTTTTTGTTGATGATTTTATTAGAAAAACCTAGGCTTATTACCTCAAACAAAAATCAAATGTATTTGATGTTTTTGAATTCCATTTTCTATAAGGTCCTTAAATTTCTAGAATATGGAAGATTAAAGAAAAGTCTAGAGATTGTATCATGCTATAAACATGAATGTTTTCTTTTCTTTTATAAGCAAGCAAATATATTTGTAAGCAAGCAAAAAGATTATAAGTGCAAAGAAAATAAAGCTTATTTCCTCCTTTACAAATTATTGTCTCAATCTCAATTAGCAAATTAGAAGTTTCTCCCTCCTTCTTCCTCTAGAAATTATCCAACATTGGTATCAGAGCTTGAAGATCCTCCTAAATTTCCAAATAGTTTTAAGAGAAGCATACGAGAGGTGTACAAGTAAAGAAGCCGTGAATATGTATATAATGTTTTATGAACTTTCCATTGATCACTTTAGCTTTTAATTTATTTCTTGTTGATGTAATGTGATATTGGTGGTGAATGGTTTACAGAGGGTATATGTATTATGGAACGTGAAAGGTAGTTTCATTGTACGTCAGCATGCATTTGATCGGTGGCTAGGTAATTAGAGTAATATTGCTGTGTTTGGAAATCTCAAAACTCAATATACAATGTGCTTGCTTGTCTCCATTCAGCTATAATTTTGCTGTCTAGAGATCCGATGACTGAATGTAGAAGAATGAGTTGAAAGTTGAAACCTTGACTTTGCTCGTGGAAGCTTCGCTGCATTCCGAAAGATACTATTGCACGTGCAGTTTCATTGATTTGATTTGATTTGAGTATTTTATGCCAGCATGAACTGTATGTCAATGCCTTTCATTTCAGTTAGATTATGGCCCTCCAAAGCATTAAAATGAAAAAAAAAATAATGAAAACTCCTTTCATGAAGTGTTGGACAATATGGAGTTCGATCAACATCTTTTAACAAAAGAAATCACATGATGTTATATGTGACCAGACTTATATATATCACTCGACCTCCATTATTTTTTACACTATTCTTTTTTCAATCTGCGGACATTACGCTCGTATAATGTGAGACACCCCATCAAATTTTGGTGGTCCTATGAAGAGAATCCGTTTACTATTTACGGACTGTAAAAGCTAATTTGGTGGCAACAGCGAGACGGCACATACCGGTTGGGAGACGGATTAGGAATGACACTTCCTTGTGAGAGTTTCTAGCCACTAAATCAAAATACTGGCTCTGAATATGTGTGAGACAAGTGGAATTTGACTGTTTAATTAAAGCAAATCATTGCGAGTCTTTGTAGATGCTTTTGCAATGTGATTTCCATCCAGTGCACTGAATGCCAAAGTGGAGAAAGTCAACTGAGCGTGGTTAAATGAAGGGAATAATTATGACTCTCTTAAGGTTGCAAAATGCCTCACCGTATAATTAGTGATGTGCATGAAGAGATTAACAAGGCTTCCACTATTCCTCTCAACTATGCTGGATAACCACAGCTAGGGGAAGGAGCTTGGTGGAATCAATGGAGAAAGAAGACCGTGTTGAGTTTCACTCTAGTCCAACTTTGTGAAATGGCTTGAAATGTTGTTCAAGAACATAAAGAAAACTTAAATAGAAGAACCAAAGAGGAGCCATTGCAACAAGCCTTTTAAACCAAACTCCCCTGACGGGAGAATGAGGCATTTGAAATTAAAAGAATTTGTAGCCTAAGTGTAAGAGATCGTGGCTAAAAATATGGTAGAGGCATCTACAAATTTATCAATAAAGAAGAAAGAAATCAAAATATATAAGCTATAAAGTGTCAAGGATGAAGATGAAACACAAATCAGGATGGAAGACTAAGGTATGATAAATCAAAAATATAATTGTGATAAATTTGATCATTTTGCTTCCGATTATAAATTCATTTTTGGTAAAGTTTAAGAGAAATCTAGCTTTGCTATAAAAAAGGAGAAATTCCAAAATATTGTTAGCACATAAGGGTGATGAAAGTAACGATAATAACACAAGGTATTTGGACATGGAGGCGAGCTATCATATATGTGGAAGGAGGAGCATGTTCGTGGAGCTTAATGAATTGGTAAGTGGGAATATTCATTTTGTAGATCAACTTAAAATTCCCATTAAAGGATACAGAAACATATAAATTAAATTGAAGAATGGAAAGCATGATTTTGTTCCTAACATGGCTAAAACGAAAATAAATATTTTAAGTTTGGGGCAGCTTTTAGAAAAAGATATGATATATATTTGTACCAATTTGGGCAGAACACTCTTCGAATGTGTTTGAAGAGATAAAAAGAAGAAATTAAATGTAAACTGAGGCAGATCTAACAAACACACCAATCAACAAGTAAGAAAAATTACAGAAACACACAATTTTAGAGTTATTTGGCGTATGGCCTACATCCACTATGAAATGACTGATGTTTATTGATTATATCTCGTTGGTTACAAGTGGATTACAATAGTACAATCAAAGTACGGTAGCAATTTTAGCAGAGTATCGACGTAGAGAAGCCAAAAAGTCCATTTTCTATAGGTCTAGAGTCATTATTTATTGGCGTAGGCAGCAAATATCTCGCCCAGATCTCAAAAGACTTCTTCTCTCATGTAGATGGGCCCACGGGATCGAGTTCAGGTGGGTTTGACTCGATCTAAGAGCGATATGAATCGAGTTTGTATCGATCAATAATTGGTCCTATTGGAATGGAATGATTTGGTACATTCTTAAGGTTGTAGGCAAGTTCCTATGAAAATTTGGTGGCACTTGGATTTGTAGATCTCGAGTTATGATCGATACAAGTTTGGATTTTCAATGTGTTGTCGAACTCGTATCGATACGATTCGTATCATTCTGATTCGTATCCATGCATGACATGTCGATCAGATGACTTGGCACTATAATTGAGGATCGATCCACTTTTCATGTCGAGCGACCGATTCTTCCTCTAGCACTTGTTTTTTTCGTGTCGTTGCTCGTTATGCTAATTCGTATCGATACATCTTCATGCTTCTCGTATCGACCATTGCACGTATTATTCATATCGATGTTTGGCTATCTTACTTGTATCGATTGATTAAGAGATCGGTATGAACTGGACCTCCTTTCTATGATGGATATGGACCAGAGCAACTTGTTGGGTGGATGGATACGACATCGTATGAACACGAGTGAGGTTATCTGGATGGATTCGAATGAAGTGGATACGAAGGAGGTGGTTGTTGAACTGATGGATACGAACTTAATGCCTTCTCCATGGATACGAATAAGAGCATTTTTTCGCCATGGTTACGAGTTAGATGGGTACGAATGTACTGCCTTTTGTCATGGATACGAACCACTGCTTGCTATGATAAATATGAATTGCCGCTGTCATCCAAGTGAATCTTTATAGATCCGTATCATGAGCATACAAACTCCGATTGACTTAAAATTTGGAATGTTAGCTTCCATGGCTTTGCTTATTGTACCACACCGATTGTAGCTAGATCCGGACTAGAGTAAAATTTATCGGTATCCACAATGAACTTCATAGGTAGTTGATCTTCGAGACAGACTGCCATTGGTGTCACGGCCTTGCCGAAAGGCGAGATAACATTTTCCCTCCAAAGTACATCTTGTGTGAACATGACATGCTTTGAAAAGCTGTAATCTTCCGTTTGAAAAGTTTCATCTGATCCGACGAATTTTTCATTTCATCAAAAGATGCAACCTTTGATTGTTTCTCGGTAATATAAATTCTGAATTGATGAATGCAAATGATTGTACTGTGCATCGTTGTAACAGTGTGTTGAATGCTAGAGATCTGTTGTCCATTGTCATGATAGTTTCTTAGTGAGCATTTAATTCCAATAAATTTTAAAAATTGAATGTTAATTCATCACACATAAATGCATGTAGGATGACTCCATTTAACATTCGTACGTTCACAAGTCGATGTTAGTTTTCTTGTATCGAATGTCGTATCGATCCTCTCCTGAATCGATGTGAAATTCGAGTTGTATCAATGCTTGATGGTTGTTTTGGTGCGTCTCTTCATATCGACCCTCTTCTAGATCGATGTGAAAAGTTGAAAGATTTTCTTTGTGTCTATGTCGATTGACACGAATTTGGTTGGTATCTTAATGTAGTTCGTATCGATGGGAACTGATGGATACGATGGCTGTGGTGTTAGATTGATACGAATAGCGCATGTCGTGTCGATGAACCGTGAATCGATTTGAATAGCACAAATAATATTCTACCTATCATCTCATAGTTACCAGATACAAAAGACTTGAGTTACATTTCCATCATCTTGGTCGCTTAATGGATATGAAATAACCAGCTCGTATCGATCTCCTTAGTGACTGATTTGACCGGTAGCGATGACTAGGAGACGAACTGTCATTCCCTTGGCATATAAAGTCATGGTACTTAGATTTTTTTTCACTTTCTTGCTTTCCGTCTTCGCTCTCTCCTTCGTATCGCTCTTCCATTTGAGAGAGAAATAAACTGTCTTCCTCCTTGAACAAATCAACCCATAAACTCCTTGAATCACTAGCTCGAATTAGATAATCAACCCATAGCAATCGACTTAGGACGATTGGATTTGAACTCTTTTGCCATTCGACATGTATCTGTGACTGATTTTGGTGATGTAGTGGTCGTGGATAGTCGAATTTTGATGAAAAGTCATGATAGCCTTCATGTCAATTGGGGAAGAAAGCAGAGGGATACGATGTGGTTCATGGAAGACAGATTAGCTTCAATTTCGTATCGATGAAGGGATGGTCAAAAGCTAACCTTGTATTGATTCCAAGTGAAGGAGTTTGTATCGATTAGAAACGTACTTGTGAAGATGAAGTTTGTATCGTTCTATTGTGAAGGTACTTCATATCGATTCGAGGTGATCGATATGAACTCAAGAAGAAAATGGTCGATACGAGCTTCATGTCAGTGAGCGATACAAAATCCAGCTTCACTTGATACAAAGTTGATGAATTTCGATCGATATGAAATGACGCCTTATGAGCTTTACGGACGACCTCTTATGGTCTTCACGAATTGACTTCCGGTGATCGATACGAATTATACTTTTGGGGATCGATCCGACTTTCACTCATAATGGACATGAAAACCTTTGCACATCTAATCACTTGACTCCGATGAGCTTTTTCCGTTCATAATTTAACTTAACATTTCAATGCATATTTGACTGCCCTTCGAAGCTTGTCGATGGAACTGGAACTTGACAAAGTTTGATGAACTGTAACATGGATTGGTCTCCAAAGGCTGGATGGCATGGCTGTGAAAGCCAGTGATGACGGTCACTCTGGTTGAATTCTGAAATCTCGTTGTTCAAACACTTTTGCTAATCTTCGTAGAATTTTCTTAAGTAACTCACAACACTGCACTGCACAACACATTCCTACATTTCACACTGGGAAACACATGGGATTATTGTCACCTAACGATGGTTTTTACTAAGTTGATTAGCTATGGAACCCAGAAGTTCGTAGCAACAAGAGGTTCAGAGTCCACCTCTCCCCATAACAGAGATGCCAGCTATCATAGCCGAAGTTATAAGTCCAGCTCCAGACAAGATATCAGGAGCAGCTGTTATCTAGAATCCACAAGACTCGGTTCCGTCTAATATTTTCGAAGAAATGTTAGGAAGGATTTGTTTAAGACACGGGCTATCGTTGAATGATATCTTGCTACCAGGGCCAAGCGATATGTCACATGCTCCCTTAAAAGGGTATACCACTTTCAATAGTTTTTCTTGCATGGCCGGGACACTCCCACCATTTAATTAGTACATCTGGAAGGTGTTGTCTTATTTAAGGATTGCCCCATCATAGATGCACCCGAATGGGTATGCATCGCTGAATAGCCTTTACATCATCATCATGGAGCATCTCTTTCGCCCCCAACTCCAGAAGAAGTCTGGTACTTGTTCAATATCAAGATCCAAGAGAATAACCCGTCATTCACTTTTCCGGAGGCAGTCAGGCATTTCCAAGTCATAGTTGGGGCGTGGACCAAGTTGAGCTACTTTAAAACCGAATGGTTTTATGTCCAATGCCCTCCGGGTTTTGCTAGGCGGTGGCTAGTAAGGCGTAAGTGCTTCAACTTTTGTGTCAATCTATAGGATTATTTTTCTTGATATCCAATCTAACACTTTCTTCTATTCACAGCTTCGATTCCATGGCCCGAAGGTGAACGATTCAAGGAAATTGTACAGGCTCTCCAAAGGGTACCCGTCGTAGATAGAGAAATTGAAGAGGTCCTCACGGATGAGAAGTTGAGGGCCGTTGGCCTAATTGATGAGGATTAGAGCATCGAGCTTGAGGGATCTCTCAGGGCCGTCTCAGCGATGCGAGTTAGGAGGAGAGGTCCCAGTATAGTAATTGTTGATCGGGGTGGTGAAGAGGATACACCCACCGAAGACGAACCCGCAGCCGACCTTTCAGATATCCCTTGACATTCAGAAAGGATAATCCAAGGCAATGCAGTTGCTTATAAACTTCAAAAAATTAAGAGATGGAAATCCGTGGTCGTGTCTCTGAGCCACTTTGAAGCACTTGCAGATATTCCTATTTCAGACGATGTGTCACTCCAACAAGATACCGGACTGGAAGGGCTTCAAAGTGCTCTAGATCTAGGAGGGCCAACCTCTCCAATTATGGCAGCTACTTCCGATTGGTCGGGGGTTTACACATGCTTGCATGCACTTCACGGCATGTCATAACTAATATCCAAAAGTTGTTCAATCTCTAGAGATAATTAACTCTGTTTCTCTTTTCACTTTACAGATTCTATGTCGAAGAAGCCGTCAATGCTCGGTAGCCTCCGTGCTGCATGCAAATCATCCAGCTCATATAGAGAATCTCGTAGGCGTGACTTCGATTATGATCATCGTCATTCGAGCCAGGATGGGGATTATAATGACAAGGAAAGAGCTAGGGAGAGGGTGAGAGATAGAGAAAGAGAGAGAGAGAGAATGAGAGAGACGAGAAAGGCACCGTTCCCAATCATGATTCCCCCAACCCAAGGTTTCTCTGCCCCTCCTAGCTCAAGAATACAAACTGCTGGGACTTCACGCCAACCGGCGCCCCCTGGTAATTCGAAGACCTGGCGAACAGCACCATAAGACTAGGGCGGACACCTCTGTTGCAACCACCTCAGTGGTTACAGAATTGACAGGTGAGGGAGCCACGCAAATAGCCCAATTGAAAAGAGAGTTTCCGAATATATGCTTCGTCGGCCTTCATTTCGCTAATTTGATGGTGCTGCCAGATGGAGCAAAAAAAATTATTCACGATCATGTCTACCACGCCTATAGCCAGTATCGAGAATGGAAGAAAACTGCCGAGAAAGCTTCAGCCGTGGCATTTGATCGGGCGAAGAAAATCGAAGAATTACAAGAAACCATTTCCCAAAAAGATAGAATAGTCACGGTGCTGACTGTCGAAAACCATGCTTTAAGGAATTCCGAAACGGAGGCCCTGAAAAAGATCGACGAGGTTAATAAGGAGCTGGAGAAAATGAGGTAGGAGCATTTAAAGTTAGTAGATGATACGGGCCACAAGAATGCCATAATCACTGCTATAAAAGATAAACACTCCAAAAGCTAGCAGAGCTTAAAGCCAAATACGACGAAGTCGTTAAGGAAAAGATGAAGCTAACAAGATTGCCCAGGAAGCCTACGACCAAACTTTAGAGGCTCGGAACGAGTGGGATGCGGCAAAGTTAAAAGTTCAGGAGGCCGAGACCTAGGACGAAGACGAATTCAGGGCAGCTGAGGCTAGGATAAACGTGATATGGAGGATCTTTTAATCACCTACAACGCGAATGTCTAGAAATATCGCAACTTGAGCTGCCTTACCAATTATCTGACCCATCTACACAATGCCTGGTGCCATTTATTGGCTGATGAGAAGGCAGAACATCATACTGAATCCCTTGATGAATTCGAACTGGAAAAATGAGTGTTGTATGAGGAAGAGAGGAGAGTTCTTCATGACGCCACTATCATATTTGAAAACGAGAAGCTCGCCGCTCAACACTTGGAGGTTGGAGAGGGCTCTGTTGTTGAGCATCATATTACAAGCTCTGAGATCCCTATGCCAACCCAGTCTGAATCCACTCTTGCAGTTGATCCTCTATCTGTGCTGACCTATGATCCAAATCAACCACAACTATCTTTGGCCCGTAGGCATGTGTCCGTAGGAACCCCGGCTCTCGCAGTGACCCAACCTGAGGAAGGTATTCTGAACCCTTCTGGAACTTATTCAACGCATGGAATACCGTCAAAGATTTTTTTTAATATTTTCTCTTATCTCTATTCAGTCATAGAAGTAGCACCGGCCATGCCCCTAGCAACTCAAGGATAACACCAAGAATAGGAGGCTATGGTAACGGAGGTAACTGCTATTACCGCCGCTGCATTGGCTGAACAAGTTGACGTAATCGCTTTCACCCTCAACGAGAAAATGATGGATGAACTTCTTGGCTCCCATCGATCCATTTTCTGATTTGTCCATTCTTATGGGTGGAAGCGCATTCACTACCAGTTCGGTGGCTCCAACTGCTAGCATGCTGCTGGACACTCAAGTAGCTCATGAAGAGGTAGTGATGGAAGAGATTAATGCCGAGATGGTGAGTGCCTTGCTGGGTGGTAGTATGGGAGGTGGTATGGCAGGACCTGGCCCGATCCCTTTACTCATGATCTCTTTGGGTGGCACGATCATCGCTACTGGGGTTCCCCCTGCATCTTCTCACATAGAAAGTGCCCCCATCCCTTCGACCACACACTCTGAAAGCATCCTGATTCCGGTGAGTTCGGAGGAGGAGACCATGATACTTCCCCCAACCGGGGACAAGCATAGTAAAGGCAAAAGCTCGAAGAAGCATCATAGTGGCAGCTCAAGTGGGTCGGTGCCAAAAGAAAAGAAGCATAAGAAGAAGCCTAAGGAATATGCGTGTATCCCGGTATCCTTTTTCTGGTGAATAAGTATGAGTTTTCTTTTTGTTCTTGTAGGCTGTGTATAGATGCGGGTACGACCCCTGCTAGTAGGATTTTTTTTGGCATGAACTCCTTGTATCTATTTTGGTTTTAAAGGATAAATGAAATACAATTTCCTTTTGTTCTTTGCACAACTTCGAGTTTATTTTTTTAAGTGTTGCATCACTCGAGTTTTCTTTCGACACACTTGCAAAGCATCAGCCGTTGGATCGAACTTGTGTTCGTTTGTTAAGTCCTAGAGTTATGGCTTCGGGTCGTAACCAAACGTCAAGTCGATCCTTAACATTGTATTGTCTTAATTGCTAGTTGGTTCTGGAGTCATGCCCCCATTCCTGGGGGTGAGTCGAAGTGGTCGGATGGTGGTTTCTTTTCAGCTTCGACATTTTTAGCTTCGCTTGGTATGAACTAAGTGGTATAGGGACGAGTTCGAATGGCCGGGTTACACTCGCTCACTTATTGGCAATCGTATCCACACTCTGGGACTGAGCTTGGGCACTGACGGTCGGTCATGCTCGCCTGATGTCTAAAATCACGTCCACACTTTGGGGACGTAATCTGACTCATGGGAGGTCAGTCATGACCATTTCGATGATTAGGTCTGTGCCCACACTTTGGGGACTTAGGTTGATTTATGGGTGGTCGGTCACACTCAGTTGAAGTTTATATTCAAGTCCATGCTCTAGGGACTTAGACTTTGTTGTGGGTGGTCAGTCACACCCAGTTGATGTTTATACTCCAATCCGTGCTCTAGGGACTTAGACTTAATTGTGGGTGGTAAGTCATACCCAGTTGATGTTTATACTCCAATCTGCGCTCTGTGGACTTAGAATTAGTTATGGGTGGTCAGTCACACTAATTTGATGTTTATACTCTAGTCCGCACATTGAGGACTTGGAGTTATTTACCAAATGGTCGATCACATCTATTTTGAGTTTTAGGATTTCGTTCGCACTCTGGGGACCATAGATTTGTCAGGATTTTGGATGGTCGGGTCACATCCACCCTGTGTTAACAAAGGAGGTCGTTAGATGGACGGATCCACCCTCTTCAAGCTTGTATTGAATATGGATGAAGTCGTTAGGTGGACGGATCCACCCTCTTCGGGCCCATATTTGTAAGTTTATACTCCAGCTCGTAGTCTGTAAGCCGGAATTAGTTAAAGGATTGTCGTGTATCAATCCTTTTTGGCTTCAGTGTGATAGCTTGCCCCTGAGCACAGGTTTCACTTAACGAGTGACCGGTCGTATCACAGTCACTCCCCATTTGAATAAGTCCCACCATAAGGCGGAACCTAGCTCTCCGTGCATTGTGATGGTCACATGATGTAATTTAAGAATCACTGCTATGGCTCGAAGAAATTGCATTTCATTGCTGAAATAAGAAAGTAAGGCAAAGTCAGTTGCCTTATTACAAGTTGAAATTTCAAAACACATAAACAAATTGCAAATGAAAAGAAGACTAAATGAATAAACAAAGCCTATCATGTGTAGTAGTTGTAGGATCGATTTCACCTTGGGGGGGTGAATAAAGTGATACTAATAATTATAAAAATTAAATGTGGAAGTGTATAAAATAATTGCAGCACAGATATAGCATAATAATAGTACCATAGATAATAGAAAAATATTAAAAGCAGAAATAGAACAACACAGATTTACCTAGCTTCGGCAAAACCCTGCCTACGTGCTACCCCCAAGGTTTCTACTAGAAATTAAGCAGTCAGATGCTTACAAACATAAATTCACGACATCCGCTATTGACTAACCTAATTCTACGCTCAAAAACCTGCCACAACTCAGCCACTAAGTTGCGAATTCTCGAACTACACCACCGTAGTTCGTCCTCTAGTCCCACGACTAGAAAGTTACAAAAGTTTAAAAAAGAAATACAAAATAAAAGCAAATTAAAAATAAAACTCTAACATAAAAATTGTGAGCCTAATTATAAAGGTCGGTCCAAAACCAAATATAGTAAAAGAATGTCCCTTTTATCTCTTTATTTCTTCGGTCTGGCCTTGTATCCTTTGCATTAAAAAATACGGTTGTGTTCTTCTGCTCGTTTATTCCTCTTGATAAAATTAGGGCTTTGGAAATTAGAAGAAGCCGACTTCAGTTGCTCCTCCAAATAGATGATTCAACGTCCCTTGCTTTGTCGATCAATGTTCTCTTTGATTTGCTTCGGCTTCTTCAAATTCGATCAAGTTCGAACTAAATTGACCATTTATGCTTTTTGCCTTTATGGTTAGATTGCTTGAACTCGATACTATACCTGCCGATGATGTTAACTGTTAAATCGGAATTTATTCCCTTTATTTTCGTTCGAATATTTTTTGAATTCCACTGTTACTTTTGCTCAACCATTCGATTAAGCTTATATGCCTGTGATTTCGTTAGACTAGTTCAATTTGTATTTTTCGTTGCTTGATTATCACGGCTCGATTCTAACTTGTTTAATTCCTTGGCTACCACTATTTGATGTTCTAGCATTAAAACTTGACTTTGGTTCCTTTCTTTGTGCTTGTTGACTTCGGCCAGTTGATACTGTGATAATATTTGACTTCGACTTGTTGTGAATTGCTTTTCTTTACTTCTGACAATTCATTATTCACTATCTTTGTTCGGAACAGCTATTCTAATTCTTATTTGGACTGGTTTTGAATCTAACTTGTTTCTTGTTTGGCACTGTCACTGCTCACTGTTCTATATAGTTTGCTTGAAGTTGTACTGAGTCTTCTGGTTGACATTGTGTACATGTTGCATGTTGTCATTCACTTGTGTACCTGCACTTGTTGTCTGAAATGTTGAAATTACTATGTTCATAGTTTGGGTTGCTCTAACCAGCTTATTACACTGAGCTCATCATGTAGTGTGCTTGGACATTGTTGTCAGATTGAGTTGCTCTGACTTATGATTCTCAAATTTCTTGTGTATATATGCACATGTTCTATTTCCTGGCATCACCCTTTGTATATTTGAGATTTTTGAACTGTTCTTTGCATATATACCTTGCTAAACTGTTGGGTTTTGTAAAAAACTGGAACTGCTTCATCTTTGTTCAAGATTGAATGCACTTGGTTCTGGTTACATGTGCAGTGCCTATATACGTGTACATGTGTGTTTGGATTGACTTGTTTTCGGTTCTGGTATGTGCATTTGTGTGCATTGTCAACTTCTTAACTGCATCCTGTCACTACATACTTGATTTCACTTGTATATGTATACATTGTGTTTACTCATGTATATATATATATATATATGCTTGTGATTTTGCTTGCATATGGTCTGGTTCAAGTATATGCTCCATATTTTTGTTTTATTGACAAGTACACTATGTTTTGGTCAAGATTATGTTGTGTGACTTTGTGCCATGCTACTGAACTTTGTATTTATATGCTTGGAGTCTTAATAAATTTGAGTCTTCATGCATCTACTTGTTGAAACTTGAATTTTTGTGAGCTAGTTATTTCCACTTGTAACGCCTACTATTGCATTACATGTTATGTTGATTGGTTTCACTTTGTATGTTGTATTTGCATTCACCACTTTACACCGTGTCTTGAACTTGTGAGCAAAATGAACTACTAGCTTATTTCTTTGACTTGTATGTGGTCAGTGGTGGTTTATTGGCACTTAAATTTGGTTGCACTTTTGTTGAATCCAGCTTATAGCTCGGGTTCGACCCTGTGCTAATATCGTGACTTTATCTACATTTCACTTGAGTTGAACCTGGCTTTTGATTAGGTTTGACTTTGTGCTCATTGTTCCCTGCAGTTTTGTAAAGTGTATATTGGTGTGCACGGCCTTGTGGCATGTACAACGATACACGGTGCATGTCACAAGTTGTTCGTGTTTGATGAATTCAAAATTAAATGATGGCGAACAACCCAAATAACCGAGGAAAATACAATTTCAAAAAAACATTTTATTTTACACTGTAAAACATATTTATTTTTAATTTTACCGCGTTAGTGTTTATTTTACAGATTGCTTAGATGCTGCATTCAATCTGGAATATAGTTGAAGATAAATACGAGTGAATGAGCGATATGTAGTAAGGACAGTTGTGTAAATTGAAATGTATTGTAATTGAAATTTTGTATATATAGTGAGAGCACAAATTTGTACTATTCCAAATTGTAATAAATATTTGGTTGAATAAAATATCTGTTTGAATTTAAATTTTGTGTTATTTATTTTATTCAGCAAATATTTATTTAGTTGTGTGAAAATAAATAAATAGTACAATCACAAATACATTTAAATGAATATATATATATATGTATGTGTGTGTGTTTAGTATCATCAAACAAAAATCATATACTTGCATATTCAACAATCTCTCCATTTTGATGATAACAAACATATACTTAAGATTTTGAATTTATTAAATGTATTTGATCATTCAATTTGCTCCCACTATTTGAATGCTCCCTCTCTACACAAAGCTCCCCCTTCATATATGCATGAAACTAAATAAAAATATGCAAATATGCTTCGATGCAAATAAAATAAAATATTTGACCTTTATTTTGCCAAAATCTTAATTATTCTCTCCCCCTTTTGTTATCAAAAAAGAGTAATAGTGTTAGAAAAACAAAGATAAAGTGATAGAAATTAATACAATATTAATACCCAATAGAGTACAAATATTAAATTTCAATGAAAAATCAAACAAAAATCATAAATACTTTGTTAGATGCATATTCCACTTTAGAATGATAGAGATGATGTCGATATACAAAACCGTATAGTTGTGTCTATTTGTGGTATATTTATATCAGATATTTGAATATCTACTAACCATGCATAACCGTTAGAACTTTTAAAAAAACTAGTAGTATTCCCAATTTTTTAAAAAAAATGAATTTCAAGTATCTCCTAACCATGCATAACCATGAGGACTTTTAAATGGGATTAGAATCAACTTGTCTTTTTAATTATCATTTTTGATATGTGTTCCATACATGCATAACCGTAAGGACTTCTAAATGAGAGTGAATACTTTGGATGTTTTTATAGCTAAAAATATAATAATTTGAAAAACGAATGACTTCTCGTTTAAAATGTCACATATTGACTTACTATATTGGATTTTGATGAGTGATGATCGATAGAAATATGATAGAATTAGAGATGGTCATGGAATTTTTTACCAACAAAAAGTTTTTATAAGTCTTGTTTAAATTTCTAAAGAAATTTACTAAATGTACCGTCTCAAGTTATAATATATGATTAATATCAACACTCATCACTTTTTCAATCACTAATTATCTTTTAGATAATCAGAAGGGAGTCAGATTAGTTAATGTAGTCATTTAAGATCAATTTCAAAAATAATTATAAAATCAAAATTTCTAAAATGACTAATCTGAAATAAGATCAACAAAAACTACTTTCTGGAAGGGGTTTTATAAAAGAAAAATGTCTGCTAATTGTAAATCATTTGAAATGAAAAATATGCAGATATTTTCTTTGAAAATATGATGTAGCTAATGAATGTTCCAACACAAAACACGTTCTACTAGTAATTTTTCTGTCAAATAGATTACCAGTGTGTATCTGCATCCGAATTTACCTTTGACTCAAGATTATCATTAGTTTGATGTCATAGATCAGACCATGATGTGTGTAACAAAATATCATAAAAAACTTTTAAGTGAATTTCTCTTGAATTTAAATTGAAATCGAACAAATTTACAAATAGTGACCATACTGTCAAATCCAGAAGCTGTAAGATAAGCAAATATATCCACTTGTATCATGAGTAATCAGCAAACAATAAAACACCATCATTAATCCAAACAAATCTATATGAAGTAGTTCAAAAATGAAATGATGATCTGTCAACATTTTTGCAAAAATCAAAAAAATAAAAATAAGTCAAATAAGAACATATCAAATAAGAATAAATCAAAATCAACATTCATTTCTTTATCAGATAACTGACCGATTTAATTCAAACTATGGTGCAGATTTTCACATTTAATAAAACGTTAAAAAAATACCGCAACCTCTTTTACCTTTAAGATATTTTTTCATTTGTCGTCCACTGTGATTCTGCCACCTTTGTACTAGACTAAGGAACTTTGATTTGTCGCCCATTGTGTGCCTGGACCAGCCAGAATCCAGGAATACCGTTGTTGTTCCTTAGCCTGCCACCACACCTACACGAGAAAAAATAAATTGTGACCTATTTTTTTTTATAGGTCCACGAATGTTAATAGAAAATGATTTTGAAAAATGTGTTTATGTAGACCCAAAATTATTTATAGATGTTCCTTTCGGCACCCAGATTTGTTTGACTTTAAGGGATTTTATATTCGTGCCTTTTGGAACCCAAATTGGAATAGTTTTCACATGTTTGGGTCTATACCAACAAATATTTTGATTGTGTCCAATTTTTCTGCAAATTGTGCAATCGAATTTGACTTGATTAATTTTGCTTCTAAAAAGTTCAGATTGATTATATCCAAGTCCATGTCTAACTGTATTACCAGTGTGTTTCCCTAACAACCTATTTAACGATCTTTCTCCTTTGGAAAATTTTCCTGAATTTGTAGACAATTGTTGGACTTATGTTTTGAGTGATTCATTTTCCTTCGATATTTGAGTGCACTTTTTAATAGAATTTTCTCTTCTAGTGTTTTTACTCTCTTTCAAAATCAGAATTTAATTTTCAAGTGATTTAATTTTAATTTTTGACTTTTTAATCTCTTCTTCAAGTGATGGACACTTATCACACTTAGGGCTCTTGCTTTGATAGTTTTTAATCAATTGATCGAGCTATTTATTTAAATCTATCAAAGTATCTCTTTGTGATTCAGTTTTAGCTTACTTCATCATAAGTCGATCAAAACAGCCATTTACTTCGTGGAAATATATAAGTAATTCCGAGTGAGTGAGTTTTGATACCTCGCTTGGCTCATCATCATCACTATCAGTTATATCACCTTGGAGACACATATCTGTTTTTCACTCTCACTACTAGTGCTTTTATAATCATCTTCACTTTTATTCCACGTGGCTGTAAAATTTCTACTTTTTGATTTCTTTTCTTGGCTGAGTCGATTTTAGGGATAATTGGGCTTGATGTGGCCAGGTTTATTGCATTTGTGACAAATGATCTCCTGTTCTTCTGAGTTGTCTAGTGGTTTGACTATTTTGCTTTTCAATTGCTAATTTAGAGCTGGATTTTCGTATTTGCGATTCCACATCTAGGATTTGTTTATTAATAGTGCGAGCTCAGCTACTCCATCATCATTGTCATTATCGTCACATTCAGTTGTTCCTTTGAGAGCTATTGATTTCTTTCGAGTATCATCTCCTTCATGCTCTTCCTTGAATTTCAAGTCTAGCTCATAAGTGGTGAGATTTCCAATGTGTTCTTCAACTTTGATTTATTTCAAATCCTTAGATTCTTTGATGGCTGTAACTTTCACTTCAAAACTTCGTGGAAGGACTCTAAGGATTTTTTGGACTATTTTCAATTCTGTGTATGATTTTCCAAGAGCTTTTGATTTGTATACGATATTGGAAAGTCATCCAGACATCTCTTTCTATTTTCATCCTTGGCCATTGTGAAATTCTCGTATTCCTTACTAAGCATGGCAAGGCAAGATTCTTTGACTTGAGACATTTCTTCACGAGTCACTTCGAGTGTGTGCCAAATTTCCTGTGTAGTTAGACAACAGGAGACACGATTAAATTCAATTTGATCCAATGAACAAATAATATAATCCATAGCTTTGGCATTAACATTCTGCAATTTATTTTCTAGATCTGTCCATTGATCCATCGGTTTATCTATCTCTTGATTATCTACCATTCCAAGCACCAATGGTTTTTAGAAAAAATTTCATTCTATTTTTCCATTAAGCATATTCGCCAATGAACATTGATGGTCTAACTATGGACTGACCCTCAACAAAAGCATTATTAAAATAAGACATATTAAAAAATTTAAAATTTTTTAAAACAAAAATTGGTTTTTGAAAACAAATCAAAAAAATTTAAAACAAAAATTGGCTTTTATTCCTAGCTCTAATACCGCTTGTAAGATTGATTTCACCCTAGAGAGGGGGTGAATAAGGTGATACTAATAATTAAAAAAACTTAAATGCGGAAGTGTATAAAATAATCGCAGCAAAGATATAGCAGAATAATAGCAGCACAAATACTAGCAAAATATTAAAAGCGGAAATAGAACAACAAAGATTTACCCAGCTTCGGCAAAACACTACCTACGTGTTGCCGCCAAGGTTTCTACTAGAAATTAAGTAGTCAGACGCTTACACACGTAAACTCGTGTCACCCGCTACCGACTAACCTAACTTTATGCTCAAAACCCTACCACAACTCAGCCACTTAGTTGCGAATTCTCAAACTACACCACCGTAGTTCGTCACCTAGTCACATGACTAGAAAATTAATTTTTTTAAAAAGAAATACAAAATAAAAACAATTTAAAAATAAAACCCTAATATAAAAATTAAGAGCCCAAATATAAAGGCCGGCACAAAACCAAATACAGTAAAAGAATGTCCCTTTTATCTCTTTATTTCTTCGGTCTGGCCCTGTATCCTTTGCATTAAAAAGTATGGATGCGTTCTTCTGATCGTTTGTTCCTCTTGATAAAATTAAGGCTTTTGGAAATTCGAAGAAGCTGACTTCAGTTGCTTGGTCAAATAGATGATTTAGCATCCCTTGCTTTGTCGATCGATGGTCTCTTTGATTTGCTTCGGCTGCTTCAAATTCAATCGAGTTCGAACTAAAATGGTATGTGATTCATGCTTTTTCTTTTCTGGTTAGCTTGCTTGAACTTGACACCATACCTGCCGATGATGTTAACAATTAATTAGGGATTGATTCCCTTTATTTTCGTTCGAATATTTTTTTTGGATTCCTCTATTACTTTTGCTCAGCTATTCGATTAAGCTTGAATGCTTGTGATTTTGTTACATTAGTCCAATTCGTATTTTTTGTTGCTTGATTATCATGGCTCGACTCTGACTTGTTTGATTCCTTGGCTACCATGGCTTAATGTTTTGGCATTTAAACTTGACTTTGGTTGCTTTCTTTGTGCTTGTTGACTTCGGCCAGTTAATACTGTGATAATATTTGACTTCGACTTGTTGTGAACTACATCTCTTTACTGTCGATAATTCATTATTCACCGTCTTTGTTCGAAACTGCTATTCTGATTCTAATTTGAACTGGTTTAGAATCTAACTTGTGTGTTGTTTGATCACTGTCACTGCCCACTGGTCCATGTAGTTTGCTTAAAGTTGTACTCAGTCTTCTGATTGACCTTGTGTACATGTTGCATGTTGTCATTAACTTGTGTACCTGCACTAGTTGTTTGAAATGTTGAAATTACTGTGTTCATAGTTTAGGTTGCTTTGACCAATTTATTGCATTGAGTTCATCATGTAGTCTGCTTGGACATTGGTGTCAGATTGAGTTGCTCTGATTTATGATTCTCGAATTTTGTATGTATATATGCACATGTTCTATTTCCTGGCATCACCCTTTGTATATTTGAGCTTGTTGAACTGTTCTTTGCATATATACCTTGCTGGACTGTTGAGCGTTGTAAAAATCTGGAACTGCTTCATTTTTGTTCGAGATTGAATGCACTTGGTTCTGGTTACATGTGCACTGCCTATATACGTGAACATATGTGTTTTCATCGACTTGTTTCTAGTTCTGGTATCTGCATTTGTGTGCATTGTCAACTGCTTAACTGCATCCTATCACTGCATACTTGATTTCACTTGTATATATATATATACATTATGTTTACTCATGTATATATGTATGGTTGTGATTTTTCTTGCATATGGTTTGGTTCATATATATGCTCCATTGTTTTTTTGTTGACAAGTACACTATGTTTTGGTGGAGACTGTGTTGTGTGCCTTTGTGCCATGCTACTGAACTTTGTATTTACATGCTTGGAGTCTTGATACATTTGAGTCTTTATGCATCTTCTTGTTGTAATTTGCATTTTTGTGAGCTAGTTATTTCCACTTGTAACACCTGCCGTTGCATTGCATGTTATGCTGACTAGTTTCATTTTGTATGATGTGTTTACATTCACCACTTTTCACTGTGTCTTGAACTTGTGAGCAAAATGAACTACTAGCTTATTTCTTTGATTTATATGTGGTTAGTGGTAGTCTGTTGGCACTTGAATTTGATCTGTGCTTGTGTTGAATCCAACTTATAGCTTGGGTTTGACCTTATGCTAATGTCGTGACTTTATTTGTATTTCACTTGAGTTGAACCTGGCTTTTGATTGGATTTGACCTTGTGCTCACTATAACCTGTAGTTTTGTCAAGTGTATAATGGTATGCGCGACCTTATGGCATGTACAGTGATAAATTGTGCATGTCACAAGTTGTTCGTGTTTGATGAATTCAAAATTAAATGATGACGAACAACCCAAATAACCGAGGTAAATATAATTTCTAAAAAACATTTTATTTTAAACTGCAAAACATATTTCTTTTTCAATTTTACTACGTCAGTGTTTATTTTTCAGATTGCTCAGATGCTGGATTCGATCTGGAATAACGTTGAAGATAAATACGAGTGAATGAGCCATATGTATTGAGGACAGTTGTGTAAATTAAAATGTATTGTAATTGAAATTTTGTGTATACAATGAGTGCTTAAATTTGTGCTATTCAAGATTGTAATAAATATTTGTTTGAATAAAATATCTGTTTTGAATCTAAATTCTATGTTATTTATTTTATTCAGCAAATATTTATTTAATTATGTGAAAATAAATAAATAGTATAATAATAAATACATTTAAATGAATATGTATATATATGTTTGTTATCATCGAACAAAAATCATATACTTGCATATTCAACTGTAGCGACGAAGACTTTCGTTGTTTCAAGCTCTCAGCGAAGAAAGACCACCGACGGTTTATAATTTGAATGTCCCATCTCCGAGTCTTCGTTCAATAACTAACACTCCTTCCCACATTGGCTTCATATGCGAAGGGACTAGGTAAATTCTCTTAAGCACGAGATGGCCAATTCAAAGGTTTGGGGTTGGACCTTTGCATTGTACAACCGGGCGACTCGACTTCGGTGCACAGTTGCCCTCAAATCAGCCTCTTCATGCTTCTCATCTAATAAGTCCAGAGATTCGGTAAGCAATATAGCATTTGTCTTCGAATCATAGTATGTCATACGATGAGAAGGCACTTCCAACTTCACTGGAATAACGGCTTCTTGCCATAGGAAAGTGAAAATGGAGTGTGGCCGGTTGCAGACTTGTGGGTTGTTCGATATGCCCATAGGCCATAGGAAGTTCATCCACCCATTTGCCTCGGGCTTTTTCCAATCTTTCTTCAGAATGGACTTTGTAACTTTGTTAACAGCTTCAACCTGTCCATTCACTTGAGGGTGTGCAACTCCAGAGAACATATGGAATCACTGATAGAAATTCTTAAACTCGACACTATCAAATTGGACTCCGTTGTCAGTGATGATGGTATATGGAGGACCAAATCGATAGATATTGTTGCATACCACAAAGTTGATCACTTTATTCGTCGCGATAGTAGCAAGGGGCTCGGTTTCTGCCCATTTGGTAAAATAATCAACTACAACAATGGCATACTGAGCACCACCTTTAGCCAGAGGTAGAGACCCAATAATATCGATACCCCATATTGCGAATGGCCATGGACTGACCATTTGAGTTATTTCAATAGGCGGGCTCTTGGAATCCAAGCATGCTTCTGACAACTGTTATATTTCCTGGCATATTCTGATGCATCTCGATTCACAGTTGAACAATAATATCCCTATCAGAGTATTTTCTTAGCAATTGCTTGCCCCCCAATATGATCTCCACATTCTCCTTCGTGTACATCATGTAATGCTCATTTGATTTCATTGTGGGTGATACACTGGAGTAAAGGAACAGAGTATCCTCTTCTATACAAGACTCCATTCTAAATAGTGAATCAGGAGGATTTTCGGAGGATTGTCTTCTCTCACATCTGCGATCGGGAAAAGTACCGTGCTTGAGATAATTTCTGGAAGGGGTCATCCATGACTCATTCTTGGGTGTGGCTTCAAGCACCCAGTGTGTCTCCATTTGATCGATACTCGGAGAGGTAAGTGTCTCAACGGGGACAAGTCTTATTTGTTGTGCTTCACCGATGCTGGCTAGCTTTACCAAAGAATCAGACTTCTGGTTACGGTCTTGCGATATGCAATAGATGGAATAATAATCGAACTGATTCAACACTTCTTAGACCAGAGCGAGATATGTAGCCAATATCTGGCCCCTTGCTTAGTATTCTCCCAAGACTTGATATATGACCAACTGTTAATCGTAGTAAATTTCCAAGCAATAATTTTCAAATATCTAGCGAGCCTGAGTCCAATGAGTAGGGTTTCATATTCCACCTCATTGTTAGTCACGTGGAAATCAAACTTCAAAGCATAGCATATAGATCGTCCTTTAGGAGTCTCGAGCACAACTCCAGTGCTTGAACAACGGTCATTTGATGCGCCATTAATATGCAACGTCCATATATATTTGAAAGATTCACTGGTTTCTGGCAAGTCCTCTAGGATAGTGAATTAGACGATGAAGTCCACTAGGACTTGTCCATGAATAGCCCGCCTCAGTGTGTAAGTTATGTCAAACTGACTAAACTCGATATTCCACTTGAGTAACCTACCAGACGTCTCAGGTGTTAGTCCTTGAGAAGGATGGTTTTCATGACAACAACCTTAGGACTTATTATAAAATACAAATACTAACATTATAGTTTAGATATATATGTATATACAGGATATAAACATGCAGGTACTGAGAATGAAGACTGTACAGTATAGAGATACAAGACTGATGAATTTATAGATCGAATATATCATGTTTGAAGACTCATAAGTATCAAGATATCAAGAGTTCAAGATTTCAAGAGTACAAGATAAGTATTGAGTTTAGAATTATGTTAAAACTTCTTGAAAGCACTTACATCTTTATTCGAAATTTATTCATGGAATGGAATCCACTTCGAGACTGTTAAAGGGATGTAACCCATGACAATATCTAGTGGAACATATAATGGTCCTATTTTGATATCCACTAATCTTATAAAAATGTTTTCAAAAATATATCTCTTGTTTTTAAAAATGTTTTAAAAACTTCCTTTTCAAAAAGACATCTCTCTTGGTTTTAAATATTTTAGCCTCAAAATATTTTTAACATTTTTAATACATTGATTTCAAAATTGTCCTTGATTTTAAACTCCCTTTTGTTTTAAATATTTAGCTTTAAAAATATTTATATACTTAGATTTTAAATCACTTTATAGATTAAGATTATATATATTAAAAATTGCTTTCTAAACTCTTTTATGTGTTTAAATTATATTCAAATATATTTACAAAGTTTAGAAATTGTTTTGACAAATTATAGAAACTAATTTTAAAAACAAAATCAAAACATCAAATTTTCCTTGAGCATATCGACATACCCCTACCCCCCATGTCGACATGTTATCCGTTATTTTCAAATTTTAATTTTCAAAAGAAGTGTCTATTCGTTGTATCCTTTCACGAATAGATATGGCTGTTGATCTCTATAAATACCAATAAGTTCTAAACGAATTTTTACCAGATTTTCATTCACTTTCTCTCCTCTTCATCTTCCATATTTATTCTAAAGAATCCCCAACCATACTCTGCAAAAATACCAAGTGAATCGAACTTGATTATCTCTTGTTTGATTCTCTGCCACTCTCTCCATAAGATCTCCGTGCTATTCAGAGTTATAGGATTATTTGTAAATCAAACTATTGAGTAAAAGGTGAGGTTGAGCCTTGAAATCAATTGGGTCTGATTGTTGCCCCGGAAATCGATTAGGTGATTTTGTGGCCTGGTAAATCAAGAGAGTTTGCCCCAGACTCGAATACAAGAGGGTGTAATCTGGGAGATTATTTTAAAAAGAAATCCGTATAATTATGTGACACTGGATGTAGGATAAATCCGAACCAGTATAAAATCCCGATGTGTTTCTTCCTTTACTGCTTTTATTTAGTATTAGCATCTGTGTCTGATTCTGTGATTATAACTATATCTGTGTATTACATTAGTTGGTGATTAAATTACATAAGTTTCAAAAAGATTTAGTAAATCCACAAAACACTATTCATCCACATCTAGTGTTATTCTAGCTTTAAGATCCATTACCCACATTCCTAAAATTTGGTATCAAAGCAAGGTTTTCAAAGTTTTCATAATCTGAATTTTGATTTTTTTTTTTAAATGGCTATTTTTGGGGATTTTATTAACACTGTTTTCATATGAATATGTAACAGAATCATCATGATATTTTTATTTAGTTATGTTGAAAAGTCACTTGATTCTTTAAAAGGTTATGTTGTTTTGCAGGAGAAGAATTATGTCTAATGACTGTTGGTTAAAAGATACCAGATAATCATTCATCGATCAAGAAGAACAAATGGATATATAACGACAATCGACAATGAAATGGGTACCAGATCAATATAAAGATTTTTATTCTCATCTACAACTTGATATGATACTGTACTTCTCTCCATCTACATCACAATGTCACTGGTTTCATGCGAATCCGTCAAGAAATGACCAAGTTATGACCAAATGAAGTTTTGGTGAACAAAGAGAAAAAGAAAGCAAAACTATCAATGGTATTCTTCAAAACGCATCCATAAATTTGAGTATTTTGTTCCCACTCCTTTTTAAGATTGTATTTCTTGTTCTCACCGTCGTTTTGATGGGTGGATCATCAAATTCTGATCAAAATTGAGTGAGATATGACAGTTTGAAGTTGGTTATCCAAAACTGAAAACTGTGTATGGGATTTCCTGCATTTCTCCTACTGTTCGGCCTATTGCACCACAATACTGTCCAAATTCATCACCAAACTATTACTGGATCGTAGCCCTATCCTTCCTCTTCAATTTGTCGATGGTTTCATCCAATTTCGTAAAGAAACGAAGGAGATATGCCTTCTAGAAGTTTGATAGTAAATAGAAAAATGGGAAAAAGAAGAAGAAAAGAGAAACTTTTATGAAAAGTGGTGACTGTTCGGTTTATTTATAGTGGTTGAAGTATCTGTTCATTCAAAATACGAATTCAAAGTATTGGCGCTAAGTTGATCAATCTGCTACATCATCTGTATCTTTCTCATACGGTCTTCAAATTCAGCGAATTAATATACTACGATGATCTGAAAAACAAGCCCGTCGCAATAAAGCAGATCTCGTCATCAAATTATGAAAGATATAAATGTGTGGTTCATGGCAATGGAAGAACAACAAAGTTAAAAAGATGGAGGAGTGCAAAAAGTGGTACACTTTACTATTATTTCATCTTTATTGTTGCATTTAGTTAGGTATAGAAATTTATCTCTTTTATAAGTTTTGATATTTTGGTCCATATATCGGCACATCATAGTATACATATCGAAATACCAGTCTAAATTTTTTTAAAAATTTCTTTTAAAATGCGTTTCCTTTCAAATAAAATCTCACTACTAATTTATTACAAATGTACTTAGTAGAAAAGCATATCATCATTCGTGATCTCAACTTTTCTAATGTTATTTTTACTTCTCGTACTCTATTTCCTTTAAGATACTAATTTTATATTTTTAAGTAATTAATTGAAGGAATTCAGAATGTTAGAATAAGGGTCTATTTATAGATTTCTTCAATTAATAAGATTGTGCCACATCACATGGCATTTGTCAGATAGTGACATACAAGCAAAATGACACATGTCATTACACTTTTTCTTTAATAAAAGCATTTTTACATGCATAAAGCCAAGTATCTTTACACATGTTTTTTTTTATTTTTTTTATATTTTTTAAGTACTTTAATTATATTAACTACTTTTAAAAAATGGGTCAAAAATCAATTATTTACATGTCAAAATCTAGTCGTAAAATTAGTGCAAAATCATGTTAAAAACAGGCCCAAAACTTTAGATAGCATTTCTGAAATGCTATCTTTGTTTCTGTTACGCTGCAAATACGCTTTTATAGCATTTCTGTGCTTTGACACGCTGTAGTGCTTCAGAAACTTTACACAGCATTGGTAAATGCTGTGGTTTTTGTTTTATGACTTGATTATATTTTACTGAAAAAACTTTTTATAGCATTCTGTGAATGCTGTCTTTTCTTTATGAAACTTTAAACAATGTAAAAATGATATTTAAATTAAGTATTTTTCTCTATTCTTTTTAGAGCTAGTTTCTATTTATATTTGAATATTTTAAAATTAATTTCATGTTTAATTTTTTTAATTAATTAAATTTTTTAATATAAGAGGCCTTATATAACACATTTCTATTTTAGTTTTTTCAATCTTTGTAATTTTTAATATTTCATTATGATATTTTTTTTAAAAAGATGTTTAAACATGTTTCTAATATTTTAATCAATAATTATTTTGATATAAAGTTTTTAATTAGTAAGTTAAATATTTTATAAACATGGAAGTTTGGATTCTTTAAAAAAATCAACCAAGTTAAAAAAAATTATTTTAAATAAATTAAATAATTAGGGTATTAATTTTTATAAAAACCATATTTGATCATATATATAGTTTAAATCCATATTTCTTAGCAATTTGATTTTGATATTGAGTTTGATTATTGACTTTCATGAGTATGTTATAGTTTTAATATCATTTATTATCTTTAAACTCTTGTCTTTACTACTTTTTAGTCTCATACATTAGTTTTCTTAACCTAAGTCTAGTAATTAGTGTGCATTACCTTCGTTTGGTTGAAGTGATTTGATGTATGTATACATACATACATACATACACACATACATACATACATATATATATATATATATATGCGCTTGTCAATTAAATATTACTTATTACTCATGTTAATCTTATAATCTGGATATCTCTTACTGTAGAATACATATCATTCTGCATATTATTATTACTTCGTTATCATTTTGTTTCATATTACATATCAATATGCATCCTATTTGATATCACATTTCATTGCATATTACATTATAAATTACAATGCATGAAATATCATAATCATTTGCATCACAATTTGTACTTCATTTTGCATATCATCTCATGCTATATTGCATATGTCATACATTTCGTATTGCATTATAAACTACATATTGCATACATGTACACATAACAAGTATATTTTATATAGGAGGAGTTTGTATTATTGTCTTATACTATATGATTCTGTAACGACCCAGAATTTGACCACTTTAAAATATAATATTTAAAGTTGTTTTAAATATAAAATATGTTAGGTTATATGATTCAAACAATATTCGATAGGATTTGGAAGTAGAAACATACATAAAAATAGTAACATTTGCCTATAACGACAAAAGTGACAAAATGCTGATTTCAGAAAAGTATGTTTCAATGGTTAAATAAATTATCCTAATTAATTTATAAGTGTTTATATTTTTAAATAGCATTATATAAATTTATTTGTAAATTTGGTTTACATAAATAAATAGTTTAACTAGAACGTCAAAATGTGACTGTAAAATATTTTGTCGAGAATCAACGTTTTGTCGATTAAAAGTTGTCGCAATGTCGTCGCACCTTTATTTTCTTATATAAGAACATATATTAAAATAGTTTAATTATTAATTAATTCACTAAACATATTTACTTTTACGAAATAAAATTAAAAACTCATAGAAGTCATTAAGAAAAGTAAGTAAGAATTAACAAAAGTAAGTAAGAAAAGTCAAAAGTAAACATCAAATCAATATCACGTCAAAAGCTAACATAATTATTATTTTACTTAGCTTAGTTATTAAGGGATTAAGACATAAAGTAAAGATGTGAAAGGTGATGTTAAGTATTGAAAAAGTGGAGATTGCTTTAGGTTGAAGTAAGCTTAGTTTGGTAATTTGTTAAGAGGTTATTTTGGTAAATTACGACTTTCTTTCTTTTTCTATAAATATCCACCTCCTTCTTCACTTTCATTCACATTTTTCTCCTTCTTATTTTCTCAAGCTTCTTCATCTTATTCCTCTTCTCTTTAATGGCTTCCAAGCCATAGAAAAAATTAGAAATAAATAATGTCAAAATATTTACAAAATATTCAAAAGAAATCAATGTTCATTCTCTTCAAATCAAACTCATTTTTTCTCCATATTTTACCTCTTCCTCTCTCGGCCATAACTTCTTCAAAACTGAACCAAAATATAAAATTCTTTTTTTCATATCATTTAGTTTTTCAGTGGCTACAATGTTCATGTTTACCACTTTATCTCATTTGAAGTTAACTATGTCAAAAATATACTTCTTTCTAGTACATTTTCTGGCCCAGCTTTTAAGCCAGAGAATAGGTCATTTTGCTTTGATCATAACTTGATCATAACCGACCCTAATTAAGGAATTTTTTTCAAAACCATACAAAATTCCAGTGGCTACAACTTTTGTGTTTTCCACTTTTTCCAGTTTTGAGGTTTGCTATACCTGAAACTCAATTATTTGAGGTGCATTTTCAGGCTTCATTTTTGTCAATCCGAAAATACCTCTTCTACATTCTATCATATCTTCCTCAATATTAATCAAAATCAAGTGGTTATTTTTTTTAAAATTTAATAGAAAATAATTTACAACAACTTTTCAGTTAATTTTTTTTTCAAATTTTGAGAGTAAGATAGTCAAAAACAAGAGAGAAGATGACCTATTTTTCGGATTTAAATCTTTGGAATTCAAGTTCAAAGCTCTACCGCTTCTTCTCTATATTTTCGGCCAACCTCCATCTCAAGCCTCGACCAAGCTATTGGAAGGGAGAGGGTGTTGTTTGATAATGTTTAATGGAGTAGGAATTAATTAATGAAGTGTTGGTTGATTAGAATGTTGGTAGGAAGTTAATCGCTTTGGTTTATGGTGAGAAACTCTATTTAGCATCTCTATTTGTATATATACATGTTTGATGTTGTTTTATGATTGCTATGGATGCTTATATATGCTTTGATCATCAATTATTGATTGTTTGATATGATTTTTAAATTGTTTTACCAAGTCACGCTAATACACGTCGATAAACACAAAGGAAAGCTCTTTCCTTTGAAAATGAAATGGTGTATATAGAATGCTTAAACCTGTGGAAATAGTTTTAAAATGAGTTTGAAATATTTTATAAACATTTAAATATGTATGAATAAATAAAGGAAGAAAATCAAGATTTTATCTTGTATATTTTAAATATGTCCAAAATAATTTTCCAGAAAAATCGCGTTTTTGCAGTAAAATGACCAATGTTTAAAATTGATATTTGAGATATTTTAAAAATATAAAATAAATTCTAAAAATATTTTAAAATGTATTAAAAGAGATTTAAGTTGAAAATATGGATTTCTAAATGATATAAAAGTTGTTTTGAAGAATATAGCTTTTAAAACGCTATTTGCAACACTTTTTGCAAGGCTTTTCGCAGCAGTTTGAAATAACTTTTGAAATGCAATTTTAAACTTAACAATTCTTTCCTATATATTTTGTGAATGATTTTAAAAGAATAATTAAGTCATTTAAAGATGATTTGGAAGTTTCAATGGGAGTTTGAATAAATGGGAAAGAGGAATTGTTTATACCACTTAAACAATAAGTGAAGAAGATTGAATATAATAACAAACTGAGTAATGCGGAAATGACTAGTACATTTGTCCCACCTATGAGATCTAGCAAGATAAAATAAGGTGCTTAACTAAGGTTAGAAATGGAGCAAACAGTGCCCCGAACTTACCTGGCCTATATGTTCTCTTCTTAGGCGAGGGGTGGAACATATCGAAAGGAAAGTCCAGATGCTCTAAAAGATCATAATTAAGTTTTTTTTCTAAGATAAAAGAAAAGAAATAAATTCTTTGAGTTTATTATAAATTGTCTATATATAATATTTATAAAATTGATATTTTATAAATACAAGTACTAGAACTATAAAAGTGTTCTATAAATATTAGAAATGGGATTGTAATCAAATTTATAAATAGATTTACAATGGAAACTTAGAAAAGAATTTATAATGGATTTTATAAATAATAAGATTTGAAAGGAATGAATTTGTAAATAAGAGTTTTATAAGTAACTAAATTATAATTGGATTTTGACTTATAAGTGAGATATAAATGGAGTTTGTTATTAAAGAAATTTTGCATGTGGAAGTTTATATAAAATATAAATGGAATTTATAAACACCATTTTGTAAATCTGAAATCAATTTAAACTGATAAGTTAAATGTGAAAGTTTATTAAAGGAATTATATTCATGATTTTGGACAGTGAATAATCCTTTAAATTAAATGGATGTTTTGAAAAGTGATTTGATAAAAAGGGAATATTTTCCCAAAGTTAAAATTTAAGAAAGAAAATCTTTGATTAAGATTTAATAAATAATTTGGAAAGGTTATCCTAAGTAAAAGAGAAAATGATTTAAAATTATTCCAGGATGTAAGAAAGGTTTAAATAAACCAAATGATTTGATAAACGAGGCTTAATGATTCCTTATACTCTTGAAAAGAAAATGGAATAAATCGAAAAGAATATATCTAACAAAGATATTTTATAAAAGATGAAGTAATTGATTTATGATTGGTATCCACATACGAACTTAACATCTTTTCAATCGATAATTGGCTTCGAAGGAACCGGGGTCGGATTTGAATAATTCCTATCTAAAAACCACTTCGAACCAATGTATATGTTCGAATGTGAAGACATGTTGAAGATGATGATTATTGAAGACCGTAGACCTCGTAGCATGAGGACTGCTCATTGATTTGCTCGGGGTCGCACCCATTATAGAGTTATATATAGCAGTGGTCTCCTCGTTGTGGAGATTTTTCGAATTTCAAGGACCACTCGCTACTAGTGGTAGTAGGAGAGTGCCTTCGGTTTGTCCTATTCCTGGACAACTTGTATGGATGTTTGTCTGACATTGCATTTCTAAAGATCACGTACATTGGTTTTTAAAAACATACATCATTGGTGGCGAAGAAGGCGACTTTTCTTAGCTTAACACCCTCCTTGAGACATATGAGCTCAAGGGTTGTATTTTTGTGGAAGGCAATTAGTAGTTGACGGAAATGGCAATGTGGCATTCAAAGATGTGATATGTGTTATGTGAAAAGGTAATTGTTTCCTCAAGCCTCCTCAAACCGGAAATGACCGAAACATGATTAGATGCAGCAAGGCCAAGTGGGTCATTTCCAATTAGGGTATGATCATCCCCTTCTAGATATATTTCTTCCCGCTATGACGTTCGGGATGTAAATTAATGTGGTGTATGGAAAACGAGCGCTCGGTTAAAGATCGGTAACGACCGAGGGATGACATATTCGGTACTATTTAGTTATAGAGGTAGGCCAATCTTGTGTTGGTAGAGGGGCTTTGTGATGGTTCTTCGGGGCATCCATCTAGAGGTGTACCCATTTCGGAAGGTAGATCCTTCGCCTGGTCATTTGTATGGAAATCCATTCTCCAATAAGAACCTGCGGTTTTGTTTGTATTGGCGTAATGAGTAGCCTCGGAATGCTATATGGGTAACCATTTCGGATAAGATTAATAAGTATATTTATAAATGTTTTCAAAGACATGTCATTAGAAATAATATCAAAGGTTTTGATATAAAAGTGTTTTAGTTATCATAAGGTAAAAACCCGTCCGTGTTTATGTGTGGGCGTGGTCTTATGAGATACTCTTTCTTTTCAAAGGATTTTATCCAAAAGATGATATATGACACTGTCATTTATTATTAAATTTTTCTCACGTTGGTTTATCAAGCATGATCCGGGTATTTTCAATTCTCGGGTCAGATCCGAGTAGTTTCAGGTTAATTCGAAGACGGTTGGAGTTTCCAAAGGAGAGCTGGAGATATTCATCGACGTATGGACACATTCTATTATCCGCTGTACTTGGTGTATTTTGTTTGATGTTTGTCAGCAATTATAAGGACAGATGTTTATGACTGTCCAGGCTGAATTTAGGTTAGACTCTGATATATGTATTTAAAAGTTTTCCACTGTAAAGATATCTGTTCAATAATATATGTTATTCCATTCGAGTGAAATTCTGTTATGTCTATTTTTCTTTATTACCCTTCATGTTCCGTATTTTCGTGCAATTTGAGTTGGACATGTGTGGTTTATTGTCGATTCAAAGGGTACGAGAAAACGGGCCTTGACAGATTATTAGTTTTTGATTTGTTTGGTATGTTTTGATTGAATTTTGATTGGATTGACTTATTTCCCTCGATTGACTTGTTTGACTTGTTTGATTTGATTGATTTGTTTGACTTGTTTGACAATATTGGATTTGATGTGTGTCGTTGGATTGTCTGAAATATACTTATACATATTTATGTATTGAATAATTATAATATGATTATTGTGAGAAATGCGGAAATACGAATCTTATGGCTAGGATAAACACTAGAGGGGGTGAATA
Source organism: Allium cepa (assembly GCA_030765085.1). NCBI lineage: Eukaryota > Viridiplantae > Streptophyta > Magnoliopsida > Asparagales > Amaryllidaceae > Allium > Allium cepa. The sequence continues at coordinate 862,711,572 of CM060940.1, forward strand.
GTGTTTTAAGGAATTACTAAATCTTTTTGAGTTTATGTTAATTAGAACACAAATGTATGCAATATTCAGACACAGATATGATCACAGAAACAAACACAGATGTAGAAATAAAGTAAAAGCAGTAAAGGAAAGAACACACCGGATTTTATACTGGTTCGGAGTTACCCTACATCCAGTCCCGCACACAAGTACGTATTCCTTTCATTAGCAATCTTTACAATTACACCCTCTATTTCAAGGCCACGAGGTACACCTCTCCAGATTCACAATCTTTGGGTAGTGATACTTGATTTCACAGGCAACAAGTTTACCCAATTGATTTCCTAGGCTACAATCACACCTTTTCTCGCTTGATTGATTTCCAAGGCTACAATCACACCTTTTCTCGCTTGATTGATTTCCAAGGCTACAATCACACCTTTTCTCGCTAAATTGATTACAAAGAAGTCTATAACTCTGAATAGCACTGAGATGTTGTTGAGATAGTGATAGAGAATCAAACCAAAAATGATCTAGTTAGATTAAATGTTGATTTTGGAAGAGTAATGGTAAGAATATGTATAAAGAAATATGGAAGAAGAAGATGAGTGAAAACCAAAAAATATAATTAGAAATTCATTAAAAACAACCCCTATTTATAGAAGAACAACAACCATATCCATTCGTGAAAGGATATGATAAATAGACACTTCTTTTGAAATTTAAATTTTGAAACCAACTGCCACTATGTCGACATGGGTGTCTTGGGTATGTCGACATACCAAAGGAAATTTTGGTGTTTTATTTTTCTTTGAAAATAACTTTTATCTTATATTAAAACCATTTTAAACTTTTATAAATATACTTAACTATAGTTAAAATACATAAATAAATATAGAGAATAATAATATAAAATTTTACTATAATTTTATATTTAAATCTAAGTATAAGTATTAAAAGTTAAATATATTATTATTAAAACATAGTTTAAAACTAAGGATAATTTCGATTTTGAAATAAAAGATTATTTTGAGGCTAAAAGTATTTAAATTCCGAATAGATGTTTTTGATTCTTTTAAAAGAAAGGTTTTGAAAACATTTTGAAAACAAGATATAATTTTGTAAAAAACATTTTGAATAAAAGTCAGTAGATACAAAACAATGTTCCACTAGATTTTTCCAACCTACTTAGGGTTCCATCCCTTTAACAGGCTCGAAGTGGATTCCATTCCACGAATAAATTGGATTTTAATATATCAGTGCTTTTCTAGGAGTTTTATCAAAATTCCTAATTAAATTACTTATTCTTGAAATCTTAAACTCTTGATAATCTTGATATTCTTGATACACATGAGTCTTCAATCTTGATATCTTGAATCTCTATACTGTACAGTCTTCATTCTTGGTACCTGCATGGTTAAATCCTGTATATACATATATATCTAAACTATAATGTTAGTATTTATATTTTATAATCTTATTCTAAGGTTGTTGTCATCAAAACCATCATCTCAAGGACTAACAATCTCCCCTTTTTTGATGATAACAACCTTTGTTTATAAAATATTACTTCTATCCTAATAACTCCTCCTAAAACTAATAACTCCCCCTTAATCTCTGCCTAACTATCCTATTTTATATTTCTCCCCCTTTGTCGTCAACAAAAACTAACTCGAATCTATATAATCTCCAAATTATATAACTCCCCCTCATTCTTGGACTAAAGTACCTGCATTAATAAACTATGCAATGGATTATATAATAGATAGATTAAGAGATAGTTATACTGATAGACAAGATAATTAATTAAAGATCATATGAATATCAATGCATATTTATACATGTTTTGCACACCAAATATCAATCCAAACCAAACAAAGCAATCAAATCAAACATTACAAAGAACTTCCACCCATCCTTCTTCTCCAAATATAGGGTCTGCTTTAATGGCATCCCAATTTTCATTATCATTGGTGAGACAGACTGGAGGATGTGTTTCATTATCATCCTTGTGCAGGGAGGAAATCATCCATCGTATTGCATCGAAATGCCTTTCTTGCTTCTTGATCATCTGCATTTGACTCAACTTTAAGTGTCGCTGTTTATGAAGAATGAACGAAAGAATATTCTTGAAAGAATTAAGAGTCTCTTCAAGATTCTCGGATAAATTATGAATTGGATTGGCCATATTTTAGTTTGTGAGAAGAATGATAGACAAAGTAGATAAGAAATAATATTGAGTGATGAATTCTAGGGTATTTATAGGTGTAGAAATTCATTTGAAATGAGTAGACATAAGGTAGTTATTCAAATTTCAAATTCAAAATGAAATGTCATTTCTTACCAATACATGTCGACATAGTCAAGGAGGGATGTCGACATGGTCTAGTGAATTTTGGTGACTTATTTTGATTTTGTGAATAAATGTGTGTGTGTGTATATATTTATATAATGTACTAACATTTATTCTGAATATAAGGTAAGGTAGATAACAGAAAAGAAATTCAATTTCATTTCATACTAAGATGATACAATGATTAAACATTAAAAACTACATGAACATTCAAATCAAAACAAAGTAAAGCTAATACAACAAGAAATGAAAAGATAGAACTAGTTAGAGGATGATGAAGATAAAGACAATCCAAGCTTCTTTCTGACTTTGGAAATTAACTTGTTCATCTTGGATGAAAATTTATCCAACTTCTTACTAACGGATCGTTCAAGAATCCATTGATTTTAAACAATGGTCTTTTGGTTTTTGAGAAGGGTTTTGTGGTTGGATTAGAAGGATAGTCAATTCTTTCCAAGGATGTTTCACCTTCTTCTTCTTCTTCTTCTATTTCCATTTCATCCCCTTCATCTTCTTCTTCCTCTTCCTCCTCTTCCATCTCCTCGTGAGCCAAACATTCTTTCTTTTATGCAAGAGTCTCATGAGGTTGAAAAACAAATGGAATTTTCATAAGAGAAATATTTGAGTGATTGAAAATGTTTCTAGAAACAAATTCTTCTCCTTTGAAATCTTCTCCAAAATAGTTAAAAATCCGAGTGAGATAGATTACATGATACAAAGTATTCTCACGCATTTTAAGATTTTTGGGATAAAGTTCATTCTAAATAACTTACGCCCTATTAACATCATAATTTCCAAAAATAGCAAAAAGTGCTTTGCAAACTTTTGAAGTAGGATTATTAAAATTCCCCGATCTTGGAGTCAAAGTATGTTGTAAAAGAAGATTAACAATTCTAGCTTTTGGTCGAAAGTTTCGATTTTGGAATTCAAAATCATCATTTCCTTCGACAATGTGATGAAATATCTCACGATCATTTCCATCAACTTAAAACTAGAAAGATCCATTCCCCGTACTCTTGCAATTGAGAATGGTACCCAAAAGATCATAATTCAAACCAATTCTAGTGCCTTTGACACTACTCTAAATTTCATCATTGTTTCCATTATAAAATCCACGATTAAGATTTGCATAGAAAAATTTAACAAGATTTGGATAGCAAAAAAAATCATTTTGAGAAGCATCAATAAGACTAAGAACATGATTGTTTGCAAAAAGAGAATCAATTTCATAAGTAGAAAAATCTTGAAATAAAGCAAACTTTCCGGGATGGACTTTTCCGTAGTTAGCATAGTTGATATATGCTTTTATAGCCTCCGGATCATTGTAGAGTTACTCTTTTATCATTCTGGAAATTCTCATGGTGAAGGAGTTTCTTGAAGAAGCCATTAGAGTAGACAGTAGAGAGCTTGAATTTTTGAAGAGAGAGTTTGAATTTGAAATAAGAGTGAAAAGATATGATAAAAGATAGTGAATAAATAGATTCTCAAAGGACATGTTCTCTGGTCAAAAGATGCCTTCTCAGAGAATTGAATGAAGTGAAAAGGTGGATGGAAATTCAACCATTTGAATTCAAATTTTGAATTTCAAATTCTATACCCATGTCGACATCATGGTGGGGACCATGTCGACCTGTGTCTTTGAATTTCTATGATTTATTTTTCCTAAGTATTCTAATATATATATACTTATTATTTTTAATGTGTGTGTATATATATATATCTAAAATAATTCTGAAATTATAGTATATTCTATAAAATATTATAATACTATTAAAATTAAAATTAAAAATTAAAATTAAAATTAAAAATTAAAATTAAAAATTAAAATTAAAAATTAAAATTAAAAATTAAAATTATAATAAAAATTATAATAAAATAATAGTAAAAAATAAAAAAGTTAAAATTCAAACAACACACCAATTCAAAATCAATCAATCAAGCAACCAATTCTAAGCATGCAGTTTCAACCAACTGTATTGTAAATTTGTACCTTTTTCTGAGTCTGTTTCTCTGAATTCGTTGGAGTCGTGAACTGCTGTGAAACCATATTTGAATTATCTATCTTCTGATCACCATCGCTTAAGGACGAGTCTAAGTCATCTAGAGTAGCAGTAAATGCACGTTTTCGTTTCTTTAAGGAATCATTGTTTATAGGAAGATTTTGCCTATCTGGATACAGACAGTCTCTTTTGATATGGCATGTTCGTCACAATTGAAACATTTGATATTGTTTGGCACTACATTCTGATTTCCAGAGTTCTTATAGTTATTTCTCTTGAGATTGTTCATCTTTCTGTATTTTAGGAATTTTCGAAAATTCTTGGTCATAAAGGCCATCTCTTCATCATTATCCCTGATGAGTCTGATCCATCGGTCAGTGAGTGCCATTGATTTCTTTTTAGATGCTTTGGTTTCTCTTCTCACTATCATTTGGACTTCAAACGACATTAGATTTCCAATTAATTCTTCTATTTTTAAGGTACTGATGTCATTTGCCTTATCGATCGCAAGTGTCTTTTGATCCCATTCTGGAGTAAGAGAATTTAAGATTTTTCTGAATTGACCTTCTTCCGAAAAATTCCTTTCCCAAGGATACTAAAGAATGCACAATATCCTGAAATCTACTATACATATCTGAAATAGACTCATTAGAATTCATTTTAAATAATTGAAACTGATTTATGAGCATGGAAATTTTGGTCTTTTTAACTTTGCTTGTTCCTTCGTGAGTAACTTGCAAAGTTTTCCAGATTTCATATGCAGACTTACAAACTGACACTCTATTAAATTCAATCCTATCAAGTGAAATAAACAGAGTATTCATTGCTTTAGAATTATTTTGTGCAATAGTCTTTTTCTCAGCGGTCCACTGTGCAAAATCAGTTGTGGTTTCAGAATATTCAGTCTGTGTGATATTCCAAGTGTCTAATCCTATAGATTGTAAATATATTTTCATTCTACATGCCTAATATGCATAGTTACTGCCATTAAAAGTGGTGGTCTGATAGTAGACTGACCTTCTACGAATGAACTAGTGACAGGGATAATAGAACTAGTGTTGATAGTGTTAACAGTACTAGTGTTGGTAGCCATTTTGAAAAATTTTCAAAATCCAGATTATGAAAGTTTTGAAAACCTTGCTCTGATACCAAATGTGAGAAATTCGGAATACAGATCTTAAGGCTAGGATAAACACTAGAGGGGGGTGAATATTGTTTTAAGGAATTACTAAATCTTTTTGAGTTTATGTTAAATAGAACGCAAATGTATGCAATATTCAGACACATATATGATCACAAAAACAAACACAGATGCATGAATAAAGTAAAAGCAATAAAGGAAAGAATACACCGGATTTTATACTGGTTCGGAGTTACCCTACATCCAGTCCCACATACAAGTACGGATTTCCTTTCAAAAGCAATCTTTACAATTACACCCTCGATTTTAAGGCCACGAGGTACACCTCTCCAGATTCAAAATCCTCTGGGTAGAGATACTTGATTTCACGGGCAACAAGTTCACCCAATTGATTTCCTAGGCTACAATCACACCTTTTCTCGCTTGATTGATTTCCAAGGCTACAATCATACCTTTTCTCGCTTGATTGATTACAAAGAAGTATATAACTCTGAATAGCACTGAGATCTTGTTGAGATAGTGATAGAGAATCAAACCAGAAATGATCTAGTTAGATTCAATGTTGATTTCGGCAGAGTAATGGTAAGAACGTGTATAAAGAAATGTGGAAGAAGAAGTGGAGTGAAAACCAGAAAAATATAAATAGAAATTCGTTGAAAACAACCCCTATTTATAGAAGAACAACATCCATGTCCATTCGTGAAAGGATATGACGAATAGACACTTCTTTTGAAATTTAAATTATGAAAACAAATGCCACTACGTCGACATGGGTATCTTGGGTATGTCAACATGCCAACGGAAATTTTGGTGTTTCTTTTTCTTTAAAAAATAACTTTTATCTTATATTAAAACTATTTTAAACTTTTATAAATATACTTAACTATAGTTAAAATACATAAATAAATATAGAGAATAATATTTTGGTATATATAAAATTTTACTATAATTTTGTATTTAAATCTAAGTATAAGTATTAAAAGTTAAATATATTATTATTAAAATATAGTTTAAAATTAAGGATAATTTTTATTTTGAAATTAAAGATTATTTTGAGCTAAAAGTATTTAAATTCCGGATAGATGTTTTTGATTCTTTTAAAAGAAAGGTTTAGAAAACATTTTAAAAAAAGATATAATTTTGTAACAACATTTTGAATAAAAGTTAGTGGATACAAAACAATGTTCTACTAGATTTTTCGTAGGTTCCATCCTACTTAGGGTTCCATCCCTTTAATAGGCTCGAAGTGGATTCCATTCCACGAATAAATTGGATTTTATGATGCCAGTGCTTTTCTAGGAGTTTTAACAAAATTCCCAATTAAATTACTTATTCTTGAATTCTTGATAATCTTGATATTCTTGATACTCATGAGTCTTCAATCTTGATATCTTGAATCTTTATAGTATACAGCCTTCATTCTTGGCATCTACATGGTTAAATCCTGCATATACATATATATCTAAACTACAATGTTAGTATTTATATTTTATAATCTTATTCTAAGGTTGTTGTCATCAAAACCATCATCTCAAGGACTAATAATTATGTTAGTGTTTTTCACATTCCATTTACTATACTTTGTTCTAGTATTAATTTAAGGGAGAGTTTTATGGTTTTATGGTTTTAGAATGGTTTTTGTTGAAGACAAAGGGGGAGAATTATAAAATAGAGTAATTAGAGTAGTTAGGCTTAGATTAAGTGGGAGTTATTAGTTTTAGGGGGAGCTATATTAAAGGTGAAGTATATTTTATAAATATAGGTTGTCATCATCAAAAAGGAGGAGATTGTTAGTCCTTGAGACGGATGGTTTTGATGATAACAACCATAGGACTTATTATAAAATATAAATACTAACAATATAGTTTAGATATATATGTATATGCAGGATATAAACATTCAGGTACCGAGAATGAAGACTGTACAGTATAGAGATACAAGACTGATGAATTTAAAGATCGAAGATATCAAGATTGAAGACTCATGAGTATCAAGATACCAAGAGTTCAAGATTTCAAGAGTACAAGATAAGTATTGAGTCTACAATTATGTTAAAACTTCTTGAAAGCACTTACATCTTTATTCGAAATTTATACGTCGAATGAAATCCACTTCGAGCCTGTTAAAGGGATGGAACCCTAGTGGGATGGAACCGACGACAATATCTAGTGGAATATATATTGGTCCTATTTTTATATCCACTAATCTTATAAAAATGTTTTCAAAAATATATCTCTTGTTTTTAAAAATGTTTTCAAAACTTTCTTTTCAAAAAGACATCTTTCTTGGTTTTAAATATTTTTGCCTCAAAAGTATTTTTATCATTTTTAATATTTGGATTTGAAAATTGTCCTTGATTTTAAATAATCTCTTGTATTAAATATTTAGCTTTAAAAATATTTATATACTCATATTTTAAATCATATTATAGATTAAGATTATATGTATTAAAAATTACTTTCTAAACTCTTTTATGTGTTTAAATTATATTCAAATATATTTACAAGGTTTAGAAATCGTTTTGACAAATTATAGAAACCAATTTTAAAAAGATAATCAAAACATCAAATTTGCCATGAGCATGTTGGCATACCCCGACCCCACATGTCGACATGGTGTCCGTTATTTTCAAATTTCAATTTTCATAAGAAGTGTCTATTCGTTGTATCCTTTCACGAATAGATATGCTGTTGATCTCTATAAATAACAGTAAGTTCTAAACGAATTTTTACCATATTTTCATTCACTTTCTCTCCTCTTCATCTTCCACATTTATTTTAAAGAATCGCAAACCATACTCTGTCGGAATACCAAGTCAATAGAACTTGATAATCTTTTGTTTGATTTTCTGCCACTCTCTCCATAAGATCACAGTGCTAGTCAGAGTTATAGTATTATCTGTAAATCAAACTATTGAGTAAAAGGTGCGGTTGAGACTTGAAATCAAAAGGGTGTGATTGTTGCCTGGAAATCGATTAGGTGACCTTGTGGCCCGGTAAATCAAGAGAGTTTGCCCCTGACTCGAATACAAGATGGTGTACGTCGTGGCCCTGAAATCGAGGGTGTAATCTGGGAGATTACTTTGAAAAAAATCCGTACAATTGTGCGGGACTGGATGTAGGGTAACTTCAAACCAGTATAAAATCCTGTGTGTTCTTTCCTATACTGCTTTTATTTATTATTTGCATCTGTGTCTGATTCTGTGATTATATCTGTGTCTGTGTATTGCATTTGTTGGTGATTAAATTACGTAAGTTTCTAAAAGATTAAGTAAATTCACAAAACACTATTCACCCCCCCTCTATTGCTATTCTGGCCTTAAGGTCCGTAATCTGCATTCCTAACATCAGACCGCATAAAGACCTGTCGTAACAGCTGGTCGGTGTAGATAGTGATAGGATGAGCCTGGAAATACGGGCAAAGCTTTCTCGAGGCAACGACAAGACTGTAAGCTAACTTCTCTAACTTTGGATAATTTCTTTGTGCTCCGGTCAGTCGTTTGTTGATGTAATAGACTGGCTGTTGTATCCGATCCTCCTTCCGAATCAAAGCAGCACTGATTGCATTTTCTGACACCGCTAAGAAGATGTATAATCTCTCATGATCAATAGGCTTTGATAGAATAGGTGGTGTGGGTAGGTGTTGAACCAGAGCTCGGAATGCGCCTTCACACTTTGTAGTCCATTCAAAGTTCTGTTTCAATTTCCTGATAAGTCGAAGAAGGGAATGCATTTGCCGGTGGATTTTGAGATGAACCTGCTCGGTGCTGTTACCTTCCCGTTGAGGCTCTGAACTTGCTTTATAGTCCTTGGAGTCTCAAGATTCCTAATTTCCCAGATCTTCTCGGGATTTGCTTCAATTCCCTGAGCATTAACGACAGATCTAAGGAACATCTTGGACGCAACCCCGAAGTGACACATCAACAGGTTAAGCTTCATTTTATACTCTCGGAGGATATTGAACATCATTCCCAGGTCATTGATATGATTAGTGGAGAGTTGTGACTTTACAAGCATACCGTCCATACATACCTCCATAGTTTTTTCGATCTGGTTAGCACACATTCGATTGACTAGCCGTTGGTAAGTTTCTCCAGCGTTTTTGAGTCCAAACGGAATGAATTTGTTGTAGTAAAGTACCAGATTGGTGACAAAGCTAGTGTGCTCTTGATCGAGTAGGTGTATAGTAATCTGATTGTAGCCGGAATATGCATCCATGAAAGATAAGAGCACACGTCCGGCTGTTGGGTCTACAAGTTGATCAATTCGGGGAAGTGGAAAACCCCATTAGGGCAAGCTTCATTCAAGTTTGAATAGTTAACACAAGTTCTCCATTTCCCATTAGGTTTCTTGACAAGTATAGGGTTGGACACCCATTCTGGATATAGCGCATCTCAGATAAATCCGTTCGACTTGATTTTATCTACTTTTTCCTTTAGGGCGGCAGATCTCTCTGGATCCATACCATGCCATTTTTTGTTGATTGGGACATGCCACGGGTCAATATTCAATGTGTGGATCTCGATGTCCGGTGAGATCCTACACATATCAGAATGCGTCTAGGCAAACACGTCAAGGTTTGCCCGTAGAAATTCGACCAATTCCTCGTTCATCTATTGTCTTAGCTGAGATCCAATCTTTATTATTCTAGAATCGTGCTCATTGTCGATCGGAACATCGATCGTCATTGCTGATAGAGAAGCCTGACTGTCTTTGACTTTGTCCTTGCATTCATTATCTCTTAGGTCAAGATCTTTCGTGAATTGGTTGTGGTGCCCGGGCCTAGGCCCATGCGATAACTGTCAACTATCTATAAAGCGAAACCAGAGAGATTCCTCTACGCCATTTCCCTTCTCTTTACGCAATGCCTCCCGTAGCTCAGCAACATAACATGCCTATCTAGTAGCCTGGTCTCCTTGGACAGCTTCAACTCCATTATCGATAGGGAATTTCAAAGTTAGACACCAAGGGGCGATAGCAGCCCTGAACTCAACTAGGGGTGGTCGTCCCAAAATAGCATTGTATGGTGAATTAGTATCCATTACAATAAACTACAGCATCTGGACTCTCCAGCGCTCTCCAACTCCTAGCTCCACTGGTAACTCCACCATCCTAGTGGGTATAGTCGCACTTCTATTAAAGCCATGAACACGAGACTGGTAAGGCTTCAAATCCTTCGCTTACATCTTCATTTGATCATAGGCTCACTTAAAGAGTATGTTCACTAAACTTCCACTGTGCACTAAGATCCTCTTCATCCAAGAAGGACCTATCTGAGTTTAAATGACTAGTGGATCAATGGTAGAGGCTCCGATTCAATTGGCATCCCTATCTTGTCAAATGATGTCATCTGTCATCGTCTTCTATTTTTTGGCCGGAGCTCTGTCTTCCAAGTTACTGCAACATTCGAAGCTCGCATGCCTAATAGAGCTGACATACGACTCCATTTCACTCCATCTCTGATCCGCTGGATAAGGACCACTACTAACAGTGTTAATCACTAACCTCCTGCCAGTACATGTGGGTTCCTCCGGTCTAACCTGATTCGGTATTTGATTTTGATTTGATGGACCCACACCTCCAGCCTGCGATGCTCGAACGAACTGCTCCAACTTTCATTCTCAGATCAACTTCTCGATAATATCCTGTATATAACTAGACTCGTTCGTGTTGTGGCCATAACTATCGTGAAATCTACAAAGCTTCCTAGTTTGAATTTGTCTCTCTGACGATTGCTTTAGAGCAAGTTTTGGATAGTATTACAAGTTTGCAAGTACAAATTCTCCAAGGATGTATTTAAAGGAGTATAGGTGTAAAACATGGGAGCTCTCCATCGTGGTCCGCGATTCTGGTCCCGCTTCTTACCCTGATTTCCATCGCCATTCCGTTGATTCTTCTTGTTCTGAATATTCAGCTGAAATTTACCGGAACTCCCTCAGTTTGTTTCACAGCGACATTGCTCTGGATTCCTTCCATACTGGGCCCTGCTTCATCCTTTTGCCTAGACTATTTTGCATCCTGTCTCCTCAAGAACTGAGCTGCCCTGGAATAGAAACAGTCCAATAACGCAGGGGGTTTCCCATCCAACCAGTTGCCAAATTCGGAATCAGGATCAATTTCCTTAGTTAGTGCCATCAATATGGAACTATCATTAGGGTTACTAATCTCTATGCAAGCAGCATGGAACCTTCCATGTAACGTCTGAGCGTCTCTCCGGGAGCTTGAGTGACACTGGACAAGGTATTAACATATTTGGGCCTTGTGACATGCGTGCGAAACTGCTCGACAAACTTCTTAGCCAACTGATCGAAACATGAAACAGATCGAGGTGGTGAGCGAGTAAACCACATAGTCGCGATGCCTCCCAGGAAAATTGGGAAACTTTAGCACTTGATTGCGTCATCATCCCGCGACGCATTCATCAACCATTCGTACCTCAAAATATGCTAGTTAGGATCAGAGCTACCTTCATAAATAGGCAAAGTCGACGTTCTATATCGTCGAGGCGGTTCAACGTAGAGGATGTCATTGGTGAAAGGCGTATAACTCTAGGAGATTTCCCGGTCGTCGTTGGTGAGGCCATGGCTCTCGAGATCATGTGATGGATCATAGTCGGGATATTTGGCATTTGTTCATTTTGCGCATGTTGGGCCAGGTGTGGTCGGGTTCCATAATGCGAGGACTGTCCAGGCACGGTCGACGGCCCATACTTCACCTCCTTGGCTCCATACCTTCGGGTATGTAGGTTTTAGGAGTGTGGTTGGCATTGACGAAGGGTTGGATCCGTTCGGTTTCGAGTGTCAACTTCCAAGTTGATGGCAGCGACAGTAGCGCGGTTCTCAGTAGCATGATAGGGAACCGTCCCTCCTTAGAAGGAGGGTCCAGTCTAGTGATTGGTTGACGGACTTACTCTCGCTTGTCAAAGATTCTAATTATGCTGATGCCCGATACCCTGCGCATAGCTTCCATCCAACCATGGGCGCGTGGATCTGTAATTGTAATCTGAGGAAGCTGAACTTTTAGTAGATGAGTAGGAAGCCTTCTCTTGTCTATATCTCCTTCATCTTTCTCGGTTCAGCCGATTAGTAAGCTTCATGTTGGCACGGAGCTGCTGGGTAAGTTGCAGGTGGCTTTTGGTCAGCTCGTGCATAAGTAATTGGAACTCCTCCCTGGTGATAGGGCCTTGTGCATTCGAAGGTCCGGCAGCGTTCTGGTCTATAGAGCAAAGTTCTGTGGGGTTATGCCTATCCCAACCTTTTGGATTTGCAGCGGTTGAGGTAGTCCTAGTAGCGACCATGGTGAATAGTGAAGTTCTCTCCTAGACTTGATGCAAATCTGAGTAGGATGGAAGAATTTCTAGGCTTGAGATCTGGATCTTCTCCTTAGATTCTTGCAATCCGATATGGGCAGTAGATCGAACGAGTAGGAGAAAAGCTGGGTTTTCTCAATGAAAGCACCAAAATGTTTGTATCAAAATTTAGCACTACACTCTTTGGATGTGTTTAAAGAGAAAATGAAGAAAGTAAATGTAAAATAAGGCAGATCTAACAAACACACCAATCAATAAATAAGAAAAAGTACAGAAACACACAATTTTAGAGTGGTTTGGCATACGGCCTACGTCCACTATGAAATGATTGATGTTTATTGATTATATCTCGTTGGTTACACATGGATTACAATGGTACAATCAAAGTACGAAAGAAATTTTAGCATATCATCACGTAGAGAAGCTAAAAAATCCATTTTCTATAGGTATAGGGTCACTATTTGTAGGCATAAGTAGCAAATTTCTCGTCCATATCTCGGAAGACGTCTTCTCTCACGTGGGTGGGCTTATGGGATCGAGTTCAGGTGGTTTCGACTCGATCTAAGCGCGATACAAATCGAGTTTGTATCAATCAATAATTGGTCCTTTTGGGCTGAAATTGATTTGGTAAATTCTTGAGGTTTTGTAGGCAAGTTCCTATGAAAATTTAGTGGCACTTAGACTTGTAGATCTTGAGTTACGATCGATACAGGTTTGTATTTTCAATGTGCTGTCGAACTCGTATCAGTACGATTCGTATCGTTCTGATTCGTATTCATGCATCACGTGTCCATCAAATGACATGGTGCTATAATTAGGATAGATCCACTTTTCATGTTAAGTGACCAAGTCTTCCACTGGCATGTGTCTTGCTCGTATCGTTGCTCCTTATGCTAATTTGTATCCATATGTGTTCGTGCTTCTCGTATCAACCATTGCATATATTGTTCGTATAGGTGTTTGGTTATCTTACTCGTACCGATCGAGCAAGTGATCGATATGAACCATACCTCCTTTCTCTGATGGGTATGGACTAGAGCAACTTGTTGGGTGGATGGATAGAACATCATATGGACACGAGTGAGGTTATCTGGATGGATTCGAATGAAGTGGATACGAAGGAGGTGGTTGCTGAACTGATGGATATGAACTTACTGCCTTCTTTGTGGATATGAATGAGTGCATTGTTTGGCCATGGTTATGAGTTAGAAAGGTAAGAATGTACTACATTTTATCATGGATATGAAACACTGCTTGTTATGATGGATACGAATTGCCATTGAATTCCAAGTGAATCGTGATAGATCCATATCATGAGCATACAAACTCACATTGACTTAAAATTTGAAACATTGGCTTTGATGGCTTTTCTCATTGTACCACATCAATTGTAGCATGATCCGAATTTAGGAAAAATTTATCAGTATCCATAGTGAATTTCGTAGGTAATCGATCTTCGAGGACTGCTCTTGGTGTGACGGCCTTGCCAAAAGGCGGGATAACAGTATACACATGAAAAATCATTGTCTTTAATAGGAGATAGTAAATGAGATTTTACTGCTAAAGTGGAGATGCTAAAAAATAGACTATTTCCATTAAATATATCAAATTATATAGATAAATTCCTAAAATCGTTCTATAATGATTCATCATGGCTTTGACATTTAAGATTTTGATACCTTAATTAGGGGTTTGAATACTAAAGAATAAAAACATGATGAAAGGTTTACAATTAATAAACCAAGAGGACCAATTATGTGAATGATGCATATTTAAAAAACAACTAAGAAAATATTTTCCAAAAGACTACAAGAGATAAAGAACCATTATAATTAATTCATACAGATATTTGTGGCTTTATAAAACCGTGCTTACTTGGAAAAGTAAGTGGCTTTGCACTTTTTATTAGTGATTTTAGTACAAAAACATTGACTTGTTATCTTAAATAGAAATCAAATGTATTTAACGCTTTTAAAAAAAATTTAGAGCCTTTGTAGAAATAAAATGGGTTATAAGATCAAAGCAATGAGATCCGACTAAGATTGGGAAATCAAAAGAGCTTGAACTTTTTTATGATGAAAATGGAATTCATTGCTCATTAATAGTTCAATGCATACACATCAAAATGAGGTTGTAGAAAGGAAAAATAAGGATCTTCTTAGCATGGCTAGGAGCTTGTTAAAAAGGAAATATTCGAAAAAAAGAGGTTTTGGTCGAAGCGAATGTGCGGTGTATTTACTCGACCGCAATCAAACTCAAAGTGTGTGGAACAAAACCAACGAACAAATATGGAGTGATAGAAAGCAATGTATACTTCATTTAGAAGTATTCAAAAATAATCATATTCCCATATATAAGTTATGTTGTTCCGCTTTTTGGCAAAGCCGTGATACCAAAAGATTGATCGAAAATAAAAGACAGTTCACCTCAAAGATTGGTTATACTTTGCTTCACTATGGATATCGCTGAATGTTGTCCGACCCCAGATTGAGCTACAATAGATAGGACATGACAACCAAAGCCATAGAAGCCAACATCTCAAATTTCAAGTCAATCCGAGTTCATATGCTCATGTTATGATCGATTCAATCTAGAGGAAAATGCCCAGATTTCGTATCCATCGCTATGGGTGACTTTGTATCCATCATCGAACTCCGGTTCGAATCGATCATATTCATATCGATCAGGTTCTAGCAACTTCGTATCCATCATAGTACCACAGTTCGTATCCATGGAGTTCGAACCCATCATAGTACCACAGTTCGTATCCATGGAGTTCGAATCCATCGAAGTGCCGCAGTTCGTATCGATCAAGTATGAATCCATCAGGAAGCCTCGGCTCGAATCGATCTCATTCGAGTCCATCGGCTCCTCCTTACTCGAATCCATCGACATATAGCCCACTTCACATCCATCAACTAAGGCAGCGGATACTGCTTCGCATCCATCACAGAAGCCTCTCTTCGTATCCATTAGGCAGCTGCTATTCGTATCCATCATGTCTCCTTAATTCGTATCCATCAGAAGGCTCAACTTCGCATCGATTGACATCATATCCATTGAGACGCTACATAGTTCGTATCCATCGAACGGTCTAGCTTCATATCGATCATTCATCCCCCAATTCGTATCCATCGGGCCAACAAGCCTAGGTGACGTGTCATTACTCGATATGAACAAGCCGAGATATATGGAGTCGATGCGGTCAACTCGGAGTAAAGACCGGACCGAGGCGAAGTATGCGCTCCACGTCATCACGAAAGCGCGCGCCATCATCGATTCAAAGCAATCGATTCGAAGAGATGGATTCGAACCAAACAGCCACTCGAGAATACTCATTTCGTATCGACTATATCTCATGATCTACTGATCCAAATGCCATGAAATTTTCACTGGAGATTGCACACGAGACAGGGAACGCTCACACCAAATTTCAGCTCGATTGGACATCATCTTGATCGATACGAAATGATTTCGTATCAATCACAGATCGACTCGAAACTTTATGGAATTGGTCATATGGGCCCCCTTACGTGCCAGAGCGAACCTCCCGAAGTTTGAGCGAAGTCTCAGCCTCCTACACCTATAAATAGAGCCCTGGAGCCTACAGAAGAGGGATCTTCTCTGATCTTTTGACTCTCAAGCGCCCTGACTCTGCCGGATCAAGATCTCCATCATACTACTACTGTTAATTTCGAATTTCCAGTTGTAACTTGCTGTTGTTCGCTGTACTTGCTTGTAATCATTGAAAGAGAAGCAATAAAACTGCAAAAAACTTCATAGTGGACGTAGGCAACACGCCGAACTACTCTAAATCACTTGTCTACGCATTTACTTTCCTGTTATTTGGAGTTTTTGTTAGATAATCCTCATTTTCAATTTATATTCTTCATTATTATCTCTTCAAAGACTCCCGAAGAGTGTTGTGACCAATTTTGGTGCAAACACTTTGGTGCTTTCATTGAGAGAACCCAGATTTTCTCCTGCTCTTTGGATCTGTCATCGATACCGGATTAAATAAATCTAAGAGAGAGATCCAGATCATCAAATCTAAGTTCCTTCCCTTCTATTCAGATTTGCATAAAGTCTAGGAAAGGAATTCAACCTTCAAGATGGTTAGCACAAGGACCACCTCTAATGCTATCAATCAAGAAGGATAGACAGAATCCTGCGCCACTACCTCCCTCTAACCGAGACGCTACTGGACACTCAGAACCATCAGGTCCGGTTACCCGACAAGAGTTTCAGCTGCTGCTTTAAGAACTGACCCAAAGTCAGCAACAACTTACAAAACAGCTACGCGCTAACGCCGAGCTAATCAACCAGCTGAATCACCTGAAGCGAAGGAGATCCAAGAGAGATCATGCCTCTCACTCCTCCAGCGAAAGTTCTTCATCTTCTGATTATCATCATCGATCTCCATGTCCCCGACTAGATGGGAGTCACATACAAGCTGCTGGATATCAACCGGCAATGACCGTTGGACAACTGAGAGTTGGCCCATCGGCCAGTTTCCAAACCAGGCCCTCCTCCCGAGGAGGTGTCGCTCCTCGCTACACCACAGAATACCGCGCCACGAACGTCGCGGTTGAACCAGGAGTCGATTCCCAAGATCAGTCGAATCTGGACCATCGTCATCATGGGCATACTCCTGAACTATACGTCCCAGAGGACTATGAGCCAAGAAGGAAAGATTTGGACCGTCGACAGCATCCGGTCCAACCCTAGAATGTGGGATTCAATCATACTCCGGCACAAGCTGCCCAGAGCATACAAATGCCGGATATTCCGACCATGATACGTTAGATGATCCGTGAGAGCCAGGTCTCAAGAATGATGACTGGGGAATCTCCAAAAGTCATACTCCTTTCACGGATGATATTATTACTGTTGAACCCCCACGGCGATTCAGGATGCCGACTCTACCCATGTACGAGGGAAACTCCGACCCAAACCAACATATGCTGAAATATGAGTGGTCGATGAACGCTGCTAGAGCTGATGATGCAGTGAAGTGCCATAGTTTCCCCATTTCCTTGGGGGGCATCGCTACCATGTGGTTCACTCGACTGCCACCATGATCCATTTCCTCCTTCGACCAGTTGGCCACAAAATTCATTGAGCAATTCCGCATGCACGTCACAAGGCCAAAAGATGTCAACACTCTATCTAGCATCACCTAAGCACCTAGAGAGACGCTCAGACACTACATAGAGAGATTTCACACTGCATGTGCCGAAATCAGCAATCCGAACGATAACTCCATCCTTATGGCGTTGATTTAGTTTGGCAACTGGTTGGCTGGAAAACACCCTGCATCGTTGGACCGTTTCCATGCCAAGGCGGCTCAATTCCTAAGAAGGGAAGATGCGAAACAGTTTAGGAAGCAGACTGATGCAGGGCCAAGCACTGAAGGGATCCAAAGAAATGTCGCGATCAAACAGTCCGGTGAGAGTTCCGGAAGAGTTCAGTTGAACGTTCAAAACAAACAAACTCTGCGAAGGGAGAACGTGAACCAAACCAGAAAGCGAGATCAGAACCGCTGCCCACAGCGCAAGAATCCTATGATTGACAGTTACACTCCTTTGAATACATCACTGGAGAACTTGTATTTACAAACCTGTAATACAATTCAATACAAAAAGCCTGCTCCAAAACCGTCGTCAGAAAAACAAATCGGGAAAGTGTTGCAGGTTCCATGAAAGCTACGGGCACAATACGAATGAATGTCGTCACTTACAAGATCTCGTAGAAAAATTAATTAGAGAAAGGAAGCTGGAACAGTTTGTTTGGGCACCGCAGCCTGGAGGATCGGGCCCATCAAATCAAAATAATGAACCCAATCGACCGAGACAAGAGGACTCTACCTGTCCCCGCGGGAGATTAGTGATAAACGCCATCAGTGGCGGACCCACTTTGTCAAGAGCCTGGAACGACGACGACCTTCGTCACTGTTACACATGAAAGGCTTATTCAATCTATGAATACTTTACAATTTCCTTTACGTTCTGAAGTTTGAATTTGTAATAAGGCACTGACTTTGCCATATTTTTTCCATTCCAGCAATAAATTACTATCTCTTCAAGCTAGAGCTGTGATTCACCGAATGCAACATTCAACAATCACAAGGCACGAAGAGCTAAGTTCCATCGAATAATGGAATTTATTCAAATAGCGAGTGACTGTGATACGACCGGCCACTCACTAAGTGAAACCTCAGCTCGGGGGCAAGCCATCACTTCAAAGGCTGAACTGGACCGACACACGACAGTCCTACAACTAATTCCTAATTTCCAGAGTGTGAATTGGAGTATTCTCATCAACTCTAGGTTCCCAGAGTGCGAACCGGAGTATAAACACTAATTCCACTTTCCCAGAGTGCGAATTGGAGTATAAACATCAAATCCATCGTTCCCAGAGTGTGAACGGACTCCAAGTTCCCGGAGCGTGAATTTGAGTATAAACATCAAATCCATCGTTCCCAGAGTGTGAACGGACTCCAAGTTCCCAGAGCGTAAATTGGAGTATAAACATCTAATCCATCGTTCCTAGAGTGTGAACGGACTCCAAGTTCCCAGAGTGTGAACTGGAGTATAAACATCAAATCCATCGTTCCCAGAGTGTGAACGGACTCCAAGTTCCCAGAGTATGAATTGGAGTATAAACATCAGACCCATCGTTCCTAGAGTGTGAACGAATTCCTAAAAAGCCCAAATAGGTGTGACTGACCATCTATCGGCAGACTCCACTTTCTCAGAGTGCGAATTGGAGTATAAACATCAATTCCAGGTTCCCAAAGTGCGAACCGAAACATAAATGCTAACTCCAGATTCCCAGAGTGCAAGTCGGAGTACAAACATCAATTCCAGGTTCCCAAAGTGCGAAACGAAACATAAATTCTAACTCCAGATTCCCAGAGCGCGAGTCGGAGTACAAACATCAATTCCAGGTTCCCAGAGTGCGAACCGAAACATAAATGCTAACTCCAGATTCCCAGAGCGCGAGTCGGAGTACAAACATCAATTCCTGGTTCTCGGAGCGTGAACCCAAACATAAATGCTAACTCCAAGTTCCCAGAGCGTGAATTGGAGGATAAACATCAATTCCAGGTTTCGGGATTGCGAACCTAAACATACATGCTGACTCCAAGTTCCCAGAGCGTGAATTGGAGCATTAACATCAATTCCAGGTTCCCGGAGGGCGAACCGAAGAATACAAATGTCAACTCCAAATTCCCAGAGCGTGAAGTGGAGTATGAACATCAATTCCATGTTCCCGGAGCGTGAATCAAAATATACATGCCGACTCCAAAATTCCCAAAGTGTGAATTAGAGTACAAATACCGTGTCAAAGTTCCTGGAGTGCGAACTATATTACAAACATCGATAACTCTTGAATTCCTAGGGTGCGAACCAGGTTATCGATCACAGATTATCCTAAGTCCCCAGAGTGTGGACATGTGCTCAAGATTTGCAATAGGTGCGATCGACCGCCGAAATACAAATGTTGTTCCCCGGAACTGGGGGCAGATAGCTTAAGTGTTAATCACTAACCGACGCGATACAAAGTCCAAAATTCAACTCATTCATCGATTACGACGTGTAATCAAGATTTTTAGACTTGGCAAAATAAAAGGAACTTAACTTGAGGGTAGAAACACCACAAGTACACTGGACTGAAAGCCAAATGCTGCAAATACTTAAGCACAAAAGAAATGAAAGTTAAAGCAAAGGAACTAAATGTCGTTTCAATTAACTTATATGAAGATTCATGTATAAGTTATTCCAAAAGATTTCCTACTAGCAGGGGGTCGAGCCTGCATCTATACATGGCCTACGAAAGAAAAATAAAAGCAACTTCCTAACTTCCAAAAATGCGCCAAAGGAGGCTTATCTACTTTTTCTTCTTCGGACTCAATGACCGGTATTTTAAGTCTGGGAGGAGTCAAACTCCGAGTTCCTAGCGGCTGCGAGCTTGAAGTTTCTATAGCTAGCTAACTCATAAGAAATCATCATTAAACGACAAAGCTTCGAAGTCCAGCTACAATGACCATCATCGCTTACCATCACAATCATACTATTTCCCATCGGTTCAAAGTGGACAGTGAAAACATCGGCTCGAAGTCCATGATCACGTCGACAAGTTCACAACTCCATCCACTGCACATCTATACGAATAGCTATTTCGTATCCCTCAGTATATAAACATTAGCATCGTTACGGACAACACAACAAAGACCTGTTGGAGTCATTAGCATCAATGCAAATGAACGTTTTGCATCCACCGAATTCTCCATTTACCGATGCAAAGTCAATCTTTCAACCCTCTATATCGATTCAGGAGAGGATCGATACGAAGGAACTTCCTAAAGCAACTAACAAACGTTGTTACAACTCAAATTTTACATCGATTCAGGAGAGGGTCGATACAAGAGGGTAGTCCAAAACAACCATCAAGCGTTGTTTCAACTCGAATTTCAAATCGGTTCAGGAGAGGATCGATACGAAATTCGATAACAAACTAAATTGACAACGACTCATGAACACTCAACGTTAACAAGAGTCAAGTTAACGTATATGCATATATGTCAGACTAATATTCGATTTTCAACATTCACAGGGATCGAATACTCCTCTCATGACGATTACAACGACAAACAGCTAAGCACTATCATACAACGATCAGCTATATCAACGCAAAGTTACGACCTTCGACAAAAGAGCAATGATTGTTCAGAGAGAAATTGCAGCTTTTCAAAGCACGTCATGTTTCCACAAGACGTACTTTGGAGGGCAAATGTTATCCCGCTTTTTGGAAAAGCCATGATACCAAAAGATCGATCGAAAACAAAAGACAGTTCACCGCAAAGGTTGGTTATACTTTGCTTCACTATGGATATCGCTGAATTTTTTCCAAGCCCAGATAGAGCTACAATTGATAGGACATGACAAGCAAAGCCATAGAAGCCAGCATCTCAAATTTCAAGTCAATCCGAGTTCATATGCTCATGTTATGATCGATTCAATCTAGAGGAAAATGCCCAAATTTCGTATCATCGCTATGGGTGACTTCATATCCATCATCGAATTCCGGTTTGAATTGATCATATTCGTATTGATCAAGTTCTAGCAACGTCGTATCCATCATAGTACCACAGTTCGTATCCATGGAGTTCGAACCCATCATAGTACCATAGTTCGTATCCATGGAGTTCGAATCCATCGAAGTGCCGCAGTTCGTATCGATCAAGTCCAAATCCATCGGGAAGCCTCGGCTCGACTCGATCTCATTCGAATCCATCGGCTCCTCCTTACTTGAATCCATCGGCAGATAGCCCACTTCACATCCATCAACTAAGGCAGCAGATACCGCTTCATATCCATCACAGAAGCCTCTCTTCGTATCCATCAAGCAGCTGCTATTCGTATCCATCAGGTCTCCTTAATTCATATCCATCAGAAGGCTCAACTTCGCATCGATTGACTTCGTATCCATTGAGACGCTACATAGTTCGTATCCATCGAACGGTCTAGCTTCGTATCGATCATTAATCCCCCAATTCGTATCCATCGGGCCAACAAGCCTAGGTGACGTGTCATCCCTCGATACAAACAAGCTGAGATATAAGGAGTCGATGCAGTCAACTTGGAGTAAAGACCGGATCGAGGCGAAGTATGCGCTCCATGTCATCACGAAAGCGCGTGCCATCATCGATTCGAAGCAATCGATTTGAAGAGATGGATTCAAACCAAACAGCCACTCGAGAATACTCATTTCGTATCGACTATATCTCATGATATACTGATCCAAATGCCATGAAATTTTCACTGGAGATTGCGCACGAGACAGGGAACACTCACACCAAATTTCATCTCGATTGGACATCATCTTGATCGATACGAAATCATTCGTATCGATCACAGATCGACTCGAAACTTACTGGAATTGGTCATGTGGGCCCCCTCACGTGCCAGAGCGAATCTCCCGAAGTTTGAGTGAAGTCTCAGCCTCCTACGCCTATAAATAGAGCCCCAGAGCCTACAGAAGAGGGATCTTCTCTGATCTTTTGACTCTCAAGCGCCCAGACTCTGCCGGATCAAGATCTCCTTCATACTACTACTATTAATTTCGAATTTCCAGTTGTAACTTGCTGTTGTTCGTTGTACTTGTTGGTAATCATTGAAAGAGAAGCAACAAAACTGCAAAAAACTTCATAGTGGACGTAGGCAACACGCCGAACCACTCTAAATCACTTGTCTACGCATTTACATTCCTGTTATTTGGATTTTTTGTTAGATAATCCTCATTTTCAATTTATATTCTTCATTATTATCTCTTCAAAGACTCCCGAAGAGTGTTGTGACCAATTTTGGTGCAAACAAGTTATATAATCATGTTAATGGAAAAGTAGTTGTTAACCGAGGCATGATGCTCGACATAGAAAGTGCTTGGAATTGGAACAAATAAGAAGATGATTGTAGTTTACTTCCACTTTATGAAGAGGAATGCAATGATGATGTAGGAAAAATGCCTATTAGTCCAACATTGTCATCTCCTTCAACCATCCATAAAGAATATTCATTTGTAGAAAGCATGAGTGAAAGACCACCATGCATGAGATCTTTACAAGAATTGTATGAGGTAATTCCAATTTTCAATGATATTACATTATTTTTGTTTTTTAACCAATTGTGAACCAACGGGTTTAGAAGAAGTAATACAAGACAAAAGATGGATGGAAGCTATGGATGAAGAAATTAAAGTGATCATAAACAACAGTATATTTGAGTTGGTTACGTTACCTAAAGGTGAAGTCGAAAGATCTTCTTGCCAAAAAGTTACCCAAATCCCTACTTTAATTAGCCAAAACTAGTCATTAGAGGAAGATTAGCAAGATTACACTTTGAATTAAAGATTTTCTATTAGAGATCACTTAAAGCCCCTATAGATTCTTGTATTTCATGCATTCTTCAGTTGCTTTGAATTTAGGTGAGCGGTTTCAAGCCTCTACTCATAAAGTGGCGAGCATATGATGTTTAATGATGTTTTTAAATTAGTTTCAAACCCTAAAGTATCATTTAAACCCTCTTTAATCACATATATAAATGTCAAATGATTAGGAAAAGATTTGTAAAATCCGTGTTCTTATCGATCTTTCTGGTTCTTATAGTTATACCCTTAGATTTAGGCTTCACTTCGATACGTATGGACGTATGCTTGTTATGATATATTATATATAATGATTGCTTGAATGTATGAATTTTTCTTGGTTGAAAATGTAGATCAAATGACGATTAATTTTAGGAATAATTTATGGATCGGTGTTGATGGTTCGGTGATAGCCCATAAAGCTCACATCATCCAAATGGCATGCGATCCATAGGGTAGATCAAGAAGGAGCCCCTAAAGATATTTTTCAAGTCTCAAGACGTTTGTAACTCGTTTGATCAGCTATGGATGATTAAAAATGGATCGGTGGTGATTCGGAGGGTATGGATTGGTAAAGGTTGGCTTTGGGGAATGCTTGAGTCATGAGATGGATTGCTTCGAGTCATATCATGCTTTGGGTCAATAGCTTGCATGGATGGATTTGCATGAGAAAGTGGGATAAAATCCTAAGGAGGGATTGGTGGTTCCCATGTATCGGTGCCGATCCATGGGGTTACCTGATACATGCTAAGTGTTGATTAATGGAGCAAAAATGGAAATTTGGCTAGGGCAAGGATTAATGGCTATGGATCAGTTGCGATCCATTAGGCATTGATTGGTGAGGGTGATGGATCGGTGAAGGGGTGTTTCACATGGTGGAGAAGGACTTGGTTGAATTAAAGTGTGGGATCAGTGATGATGGATCAGTGGCTATGGATCGGTGGTTATGGTTCGATGGTAGAGGGAATTATTGCTACTCCGAGTCATTTGCATGATTACTTCAATACATGATGGTGTTTCCTTCGAATCTTGTGTGTGCTCACTCCAAGCTCGTGCTAAACCAAGCATGTAGCTAAATATGGCCACGTGTAGGGTCGGTACCGAACCATAGGATTTGTACCATTCCATAAGTTCGGTATCGAACCATATAGTTCGATGAAGATCTCCGACGACGAAAACTCGTGGTCTGACAATGATGATTTTGTGACGGGAAGTGAAGGCTTCGATAATAGATAGAAGTATTTTGAGACATTGAGTAGAGGACTATGAGTTGGATTGAGGGAACTATTGAAGGACGGTTACAGGATCTATGGCGGTATTCTATGATTGATGATGATTGTAGAGAATTGCCTTAAAAATAGCGACTTCATGATGGGAGTCGAAAGATCAGTTCCAGAATGTACTCTGCTAAAGATGATGCGTGCAAAGGAATTTTTGATACTTGAGGGTTCTTAGGGTACTCGTAAAATGGGGTCTGTACAGTTAATGCGCTCGGCAGATTCAAAGCGATAGAGGTGCAAAAAGTCAAAGCGAGGATATAGCGAGGATATAGCGGGATATAGCGGATGGCTCTAAAATAGCATGTAAAACTCATACTTAATGTTTTTGCAAATGTATAAATGGTAGTTAAATGAAAAATTATCATTCAATTGAGTTATAATTAATACAGAAATAGTTTCAAATAAAAACATGTGCGAATATACTTTAAATAAATGTAAAACTGTTGTATACAACATAATTAAATTTAGTAGAATATTAGAGTATTTTAATTTCTGAAAATATATTAAAAATTAAATCAAATAAATTAGTTTCATAATTTTTATAATGTATAAATGCAAATTTTCAATTCATTTTATTAAAGAAGATATAACGGAATATAGCGGAAATAACGGGATATAGCGGAACAGGGGGACTTAAAGCGGAAAGGCTATATTTTGGGGCTACATGGAAAAATCGTAGCGGTAGAAATCCGCTATGAGATATAGCGGGTTTATAGCGGGGTAATAGCGGGGCATTAACTACACAGAATGGGGTATATACTGGGGACGTGATGGTTCCTAAAGCATGGTGGCTCTTTATTCTAGATAGGAAGCTTGTTTACCTTGAATTGACGTGATGGTTAGTCTAGTTCCTGGCTTATTGAGTGACAAGGATTCAAGTACAAAGGAACCAGGATGTAGGCTATCGTAACAGATAGTCTGGTCTTTTCCCATGACAGGTCAGACGAGTTGTAACGACTTGGAATTTCACTGCTTTGATTAGTGAATATTTAATTAATTTTAAATTTTAAATATATAAATTTTATAATGAAAAGAAAATCATTTTAATTAATTAATAATAATGGTGAAATTGTTTTCAAAATTTCTTTACCAAATTATATAGTTCGTAGAAAAACAAAAAATATAACCGAAGAACGTTTTTCGAAATTTTGACCTTTCGACACCGGAAAGTTGTCGGAAACGTAGTTCGCATTTGTGCACTATATATACATATATATAATTAACTAGATAATAATACACTTAAAAATAAATTATCTTATATTACTTTGGATAAGTAAGTGATATGACAAGACATAGTTTTAAAAATAATAAACATTTTATATAAATATATATTAAGTATTGTCGCATCTTAGATCTGTAATCGTTAACCATAATTAACTCATGTCACATCTTAGTTAATTCATAATTAAACTTATATATATAAGAAAGTAATGTGACTAAACATAATAATTATATATATAAAAAAAAGTGATGTGACTAAAAATAATAATTATATATATAAGAAAGTGATGTGACTAAACATAATTAACATACATACATACATATATATACATATATGTTATAAAAGATTTGTGATGTGGCTAGATATAAGTATGAAAAATTATATTATTTAATCATTTCGTACCTATATATACCCACATATTCTCTTTCTTTTATACATCCTTTCTGTCACGATCCGAAATCCAATGTTCGAAAATTGACACTAAATACCTCAATTGTATCCGACTTCCAAAGAATCAAACATTGAACTCCAGTCGGATGGAGCTTATAACAACATCAGATGAATATAAAATAGTGAAAACAGAATGAATATCATGCATACATCACAGAAACAACATCAACATAATATCCATTACAGCATCAGAGTATCTTAATACATATATCACAACTCCAAATAAACATCATAATAGTACAGCAAGCAATCATATATCCAAAAAGTCTTCAAAGGAATGAAGCGATAGCGAACTTCCAAAAACTAAGCACCTTGAATCCCAAAAGCTTCTAAAATATCTACAAAGCAAAAACTCCAAAATACTGCTAACACCAAAACACGGAAACCTGCTACTAGGCTGCCCGTGTGGAAATTATGGGCTCCCAGAGTTTAGAAAAGAAACAATAAACTCCGGGTCAGTCATGGGACTGGTATGAGTAAACAAAAAAACAGTTGCTTTTAAATAAAATAGATTTATAAAGGAAAAATCGTTATGCTTTTGGAAAATGAAACTACCATAAGGCCTCCCAGCACACACACAATGCAATCGCACACTTGAGGGAGATTTCCCCTTATGATAGTCAAATATGCTTAATACGAGAAAAGTTCTTTGATATTATTACTAGTGTATAGTGTGAAAAACATTTCGAAAGTAGAATATTAATCTTAGCCAGCATAGGTATCATTATACTATGCCTACTATAGATTCCATGTTAAATGGCGGGTTCTGCAACTAAAACCGTACTGGGTTTGTATTGTTTTGTTTGGGTTTCCAACAAATGGTCAGGCTAAGGAACTTCCTACTACCACATGGGTACGCCTATGGCGGGACATCTCGAGAACTTAACCAGGTCTCTGCCAACACAAGGCCGGGTTACCTCTGTAAATAGGTAACTACTACATGAATATGCCACCTCCCGGTCCTTTGGGACCTTTATCCGAGGGCCCTCTACCACAAAGCAACAACCACACAGTAAATGAGATTGAAGCAACCACATAGGTAAATATCTAGGCTCATACCATGACATCACCTTTTTCCAAAAGGAAATGACATACCCTAAAGGGCGCGACCCTCATAACCTTGCCGCATCTTTCCGGTTTCGACCATTTCCGGGTTGTGATATCCGATGAGGTCTCGTCCACAAAGCTACGCTTTTCACGAAAGCCATGCTTTGATCACAAATGATCATCAACACACAGCAGCACTTAGCATGCCACACTACCAAATTGGGAGTATATCGCTGATAACCTTCAACTACATAACCTCTGAGCTCGTACATCTCAGAGAAGGGTGTTAAGCTAAGAGAATAAATTCTCCGCCACCAACAGATATGTATTTGAAAGAAATCTGCTTTATATCTCAAAGTGTAGTGTCAGACACACAACCATACAAGTCTGTTCCGGGTTCGAATAGAACCGAAGGCACTTCGTCCAATAAAGGAAGAAGCCCTTGCAAATCCGGGTATCCACAATCCCGATCGGACTTCCCATCACTTAGGGAATCTCCATACCGGAGTAACGCAGTGCAGAGACAATCGATAGGTTATCCTATCGTTTTCGAAGACACCCCGTCTTCACCACCGGTCTTCAAATGTTATCCATTTCGACGTATCACTATTCGAAATGGGTTATATGACACAAAGGTCCTCTCCCGGCTAAACCGAATAGTGAACGCTTAATTTTAAAACATGAGAATAGATCAATCACAAAGATTCACATTCAGGGTTCGATGTGGGTTTCTGATAACCAACTGGAATCCGACTCCCTGTCGCATCGAAGTTTAAATGCCGTTTTACAGGCAAAAGGGTTTTCACATCAATACGGAATTAAATCACAAATCACAGCCTAGCACAGAATAATTCACATCACACAATATCACAACCACAACAAAAATAACAATCCAGTGCACAACAATAGTTAAATATTTTCAATCAATGTGAGTATAATTTAATAAATTAACCACATAATTATTTTTGTTGATGATTTTAAATCAATAATTAATTTGATAAATTAATTAAATATTAATTAACTTGATTAATTATTTCTTAATTAATTATTTTTAATCGACTGCCAATTATAATTAATCAACCTAAATTATCTAATTAACAATTCTTAGTTTAAAAATTAATTTAAACACTTAATTATTAATTAACCAATTTGAAATTACTATTATAAATCATTCTTAATTACTTTTCAAAACCATTAGTTAATAAAAATTATTTCCTTAATTATCATTTAAATACCTTCTTTAATTATTTCGAAATCAATTTATTACTATTTCAAAAAGCTTCAACGTTAATTAAATTTAATACTTTTCTTAAATTAAATTATTTAGTTAAAGCATTAATTAGATTTTTAAAACATTATTAAGTATCTGCTTGGTTAATTAAAACTTGAAATAATTCTTAACTTAAAATAATCAACTTTAGTTACTGAATAAATACTGAAATTTGCTTACATTATAGCTTGAAATTTATTGGGCTAAATTCATTTTGAAAACAACCCGAGCATAATCCCTGTTTTACTCGAGTAATACTCGAGTTTCTCCCTATGTTTCCCCGAATCCTTCCTCTCCTCCTCTCGTACTTCTTCTTCCTCTTTTTTTTTCTAGCTTAAGTTTAAAACTTAATCAACTGCTGAAACAACTCCACTCAAGCGCGAGAGAACCCGAGCCAAAACATCTTTTACTCGAGCGTTCCTTCGAGTTTCTTCCCAGGCCCAAAATTTCCTGACACAGGATCGACGTCGTACACGTGCACGGCATCACACCGCCGCTTCGGTGGACATCGCGACCTTAGGCAAGTCACAATTCATCCTTATACTCGAAATCGAAGTTCGATTCAACACAGAAAACCCTAAATCGAAAATAAGTATTTTGCTCGACACTGTAACTCGAACATACCCAAAACGAAATTGCCTCACCACCACGTCTTAGACCACCGGAGGAGCTCACCCTCCGTCCACACCACGTCTTAGACCACCGGAGGAGCTCACCCTCCGTCCACACCACGTCAACATCCTACGTTACCATCCCCCTCAATCTCGTACAACTCGATCCATCCGTTGTGACGAAATCACCACATTTCCAACCCACTACAAAACTGCAAACACAACCCTAAATTCACCTCGTCCCACAAATTTACGCAATAGAAAAATTATATGATAATTTTTCTGAAATCAACGATATACAGCCCTGCTTCACACAAAATTTCAACACCCAGTATTGAATCTATCATCAGAAAATGATCAAAAGGCATATTTTATTCAAATAGGAACTGCACTAGGAATACTTGATTAAAAATCATCATATTAATTTTAAAAATCATATCTTTGTATGCTTTTTCAACTTATATAATCAAATCACTAATTTAAAATACTTGAGTTCATCATAAATTTTTGTTTTTAATGTAAAATTTGGGTTATAGAGTCAAAATCTTCATGATCAAACTTAAAACCAATTTTAGGCTGTGATTCAAATTTGAACAAACTTATTTTGTTCAGAATCTTAAGCTTAAAGATATTGATATGAAGATGTTTTGATTTGTTTCACTTTACTCTGCCCTGAAACTAGAAGTACAAGAAAACAACCCATAATAGAATTCCTCAGTGCACAGAATTATACAAAACTTTTTGTTTGAAATATACAGCAATAAAGGTTATTCATGAATCAAACATAAAAATTCAAATTTTTGAAAAGTTGTTTACTCACTTGGAAATATTGATGAACAGAGAGCTGCTCTTTTGTATTTTGAAAAACCGTAGTTAATCTGCCTTTGAACTTTTTCTGTTTTTGTTGAATGATCTTGATTTTATAAGAACGGTGATGTTTATATTTTTTCTTTCTCTGTCTTTGCTATGTTCTCATGAACGAAATAAAACAATATGGATGTGTCCATATATAAAGAGAATCAGGTTTGTACTAAGGGAAGGTTATAACCGGTGCAAGATTTTTCTTTGATCAGATATTTTTATTTTTTGTTTGATCCTCCTGCTTTGACTAAGCAAAGTTAAATTCGGCTGATATGATCTTATTTGTGCTGAGAAGATGGCATTTAATGCTCATGTTTCCATCTTAGTTTACATGGAATCTATTTCTTTTTTTGTAAGTACAATTTTGTTTTATTTTGTAGATTTTTGTTCTTGTTTTTGCATTTTTGTTTTATTGTTTCCTGGTTTGTATAATATTCACACACACTTGTATTGGTTTGCTTTGCTCATATAAAATTCATAGCAACATACTTTCATTCTTGTCTTGTTTTATTTTGTACCATTATGCTTAATTTAAAAATTGTTATAATTATTGATATGTATTTATCTTATGTTGCCATATAACCATAAAATCTTATCACTAACATAAATTCTAAATTTTTTTCTTTATTTATTACTATTATTTATATAAAGCTTAAACTACCAAATATTTATATCCATATAACTTTGTAATATTAATTATTAATAATATTATATTTCTTTTGAAACTTTTCAATTTAAATTTCAAAAGTTCAAACAAGTTACCAAATTTAAATCAACAAATTTTGGGATGTTACAGATATCCCCCCTTAAGAAAATTTCGTCCTCGAAATTTAAAAGAGAGAGAAAAGCAAACAAAGAGTATACGAATTCAGAAAAATTAGGAAACGACTTACCAGATTAAGCCAAGATATCCACTCTGCAATTGGGATATGACTTCTGCATATTATCTTCGGTTTCCCTGGTGCAGTCCTTTGGATTGCCACTCCACTGAACTTTAACTAGTTTCACAACTTTGTTTCTCAACCGCTTTTCATCACGATCTACAATCTTTATCGGTTCTCTTTTAACTGTTAAATTGGGAGCGATTTCGAAATCCTACTGAGCAGCTTCTTCAATAATACTATCTGGATCGTGCACATACTTCCAAATATTAGAAATATGGAACACATCATGCACGCCAGACAACCAGCTAGGAAGCTGTACTCGATAGGCTAAAGAACCGATCCTCTCCAAAATAGGAAAAGGACCAATATACCATATTGCCAGCTTACCGGTCTTCCCAAACCTTAATACTCCTCGCATTGGAGATACTTTAAGAAAAACAGAGTCTCCAATCTGGAATTCCAAATCCCTTCTCCTGCGATCATAATAACTCTTTTGACGACTTTGAGCCGTTTTCAATTTCTTCCGTATAAAATCAATTTTTTTGGTGGCTTCTTTAATCATATCCGGTCCAAGAACGAGTCTATCACCTGCCTCGATCCAGCATGCGGATGATCGACACGGACGACCATATAAAGCTTCAAAAGTAGCCATCTCAATACTGGCCTGATAGCTATTGTTATATGAGAACTCGACCAGATGCAAATAGTCCTCCCATGAACCACCAAAATCAAGTATACAAGCATGCAATAGGTCTTCTAAGATTCGGTTAATCCTCTCAGTCTGCCCATCAGATTATGGGTGATAAGTAGTGCTGAAATTTAGTTTTGTTCCCAATGCATCTTGAAATGCCTCCCAAAATCTACTAATGAAGATCGGATCAGGATCACGATCACTCACTATGCTGCTAGGAATACCGTGGAGACGGACAATTTCTTTCACATATAACTCGGCTAAACTTGCTGCCGTGCGAGTAGATTTCACTGGCAAAAGATGGGCTGTCTTAGTCAAACGGTCCACAATAAACCAAATTGCTTCATTGCCTTTCCGAGTACGAGGCAACCCGTCGATGAAATCCATCGATACTTGGTCCCATTTCCATTTGGGTAATTCTAAAGGCTGAAGTAAACCCGCCATTTTCTTTTGATCGTTTTTGATTTATTAGCAAGTAGCACAGCGACTCACATATATAGATATGTCCCTTTTCATTGTGTTCCACTAGAAAGTTCTTTTGATATCACGATACATTTTATTGACTCCTGGATGGATGCTGAATTTAGATTTGTGACATTCGTCTAACACTTCACGTTTCAGTTCAGGAATGTCCGAGACACAAATCTTGCCTTTCATCCTTATAACTCCATTATCATCAATTGCAAAACTAGAATCTTCATCTCGACGAATGCTCCCATATATTCCCAGATGAAACTGGTCCTCTTTTTGCTTGTTGGCGATTTCCTCAAAAAGAGTAGGAGCAATGACAAGGTGAGCAAGAATAGCATGCTTTCTACTCAAGGCGTCGGCAACTACATTGGCTTTTCCGGGCGTACATAGAATATCTTGGTCATAAGAAATTCCAACCAACGTTGTTGTCGCAGATTAAGATGTAACGACCCGAGATTTCCGATCTCGAAAATTTCGGATAGTTAAGGAAAAGAAAGAAAGAGAAAGACGAAGAAGAAAAAGCAAACCAAACTCAGAATCTCACATTCGCAGCGGATAAAATATAATATCAAATAATAACAGTTATACAGAAAACTGTACTTATCAAATTACATTTTTATACATCAAAGTTACACATTTCACAATCACTGGACAGTTAAAACAACTTGTCCTAGATATACAACAATAACAAAACACAGCAGATACACTCCATATGTTCCTGTCACCCAGCTCGCCTCCTGAGCTCCAGAACGTCCTTACCTAAAAATCTGTAATACTCGGTCTGACCCGAGCATTACATCAAAGTAACACCCGAGTCAGGCTGGAAACCAGCATAAGTAAACCCATCTAATATGGAATACAAAAGCATACAACTTATATAAAACTCGGGGTAACTCGCATTAATTTACAAATTCACAAGTTTGGTATAGACAATATTTATTACACACATCAATTTCTAAGTACTGAACTTAGATTAAATGGTCCAATTCACTTAAATCATTCCATTCCAGCCTATTGATTTCACATATCAAATCTGTTCAGGATTATTAAATTACAAGTCGAAGTGGATTTGGGTATTTACTAATACCCGACTCTGATCTCTTCGAATTCAATACCATCTTAACCCTCGTTATTCAAGTGAAACGAAATTCAACCTTTAATCACAAGATCTCACTTTTACGCAGCAATTTATCTTCTACAAATAACCACATAATCATATTCAAGAGAAGCATATCATATCACAAATATTTCATATCAGAAATATCAACCAATCATTTATAAGCAAGATTAATTAGTTACCCAATCTTAATTAATACCCAATCTTAATTAAATCAAATTAATTACTTTAATCACTTCTAATCTTGCTACTTAACAAAATTAATTACAAACCATTAATTAATCATCCCCTAGTTATCCTCTTTAATTCTATTCAGTAATTAGCCTTTTATTAATTTACCATATTGATTAATCAACCTTGATTAATCACATCCAGTAATTGATTTCCTTAATTACTTACGTTAATTAATTAACTTCTTAATTAATTAATTAATTAATCCTTTAGTTACTTACACTGAATAATTAACACTTAATTACTCCCACTAAGCAATTATTCTTTAATCACTTTCCTTCAAGTAATTACTCATTAATTAAACAGCCTGTAATTATCCATTAATTATTTCATTTAGTAATTACACTTCATTAATTTCCTTAAGTAATTATACTTAGCCCTAACTAATCCTTGATTTAGTTCCTTTAATTAATAAGTCCTTTAGTTAATTACCTAAGTAATTAAGCCTTATTTACTTACATTAAGAATTTATCCATTAATTAATCATCTTGATTAATGATATTAGGTAGTTACTATCCTCATATTACTTCCATTTAGCAATTATTCAACAGCTACACTAAGTGATTATACTTTTAATCAAGTAACTATTACTTGAACAATTTACCTTTATTCGTTGGTAAAATTTATTTTAATCACAAATTAATTAACCTTAAAATTTTAATTAATTAATCCGTAATTAATCGCATCAATAAAACTTTAAATTACTTAGGTTGATTAATTAACCCTTAATTATTAATAAATCTTTTAATCATAAATATCTCTAATAAATTACACAAGTTAATAACTTGTATATAATTATTCCAACCCAAGTTTAAATAAGTTTAAAACATTAACTTTAAAATTTTATTATGAAACTTTCTTTGAAAAGTCGCTCATCATCTTCTTTAGAACTGTGTAGTTACTGAATTTGAACCTTGCAAAATAGTTTGACCAAAGTTACTGATTTAAGCCTTGGATCACTATGCTAAATTTACATGGCTACGACACAGACCTTAAACTCCGATCACCCTCTCTAGCCCAACCCCTTACTACTTCGAGTTGCACAAGAAATCGCTTCGAGACAAAAACCAGTTACAAGCTTTCTTCCCAAATTCACAAACCAGATATGCCGATATGCACAGTGCACATGTGCACATGTCCCGATCATCAGACCACCTCTCTTCCTCGCCATGGTCATCATCAAGTCGGCGATTATCTCCTTGACTCACCTGACCCTCAAACTCCGACGATTCCCCAATAGCGTGAAATCGAACATGGCGACCCAAACTGGAACCATTACATCGACAGGAAACACACTTAGAACTTTCCTCCGACCATCGGGTCACGTACCAACCAACCCAAAACTGCCCCACGTCACGACGAGTCTATTCCCCCACAAGCGATTCCCTCCAGCTAACCATCGGCGTCACAATGTCATGGCAACCTCATCGTCTCAAAGCTTCACGAAAACCCAAGATTACCCTTTCCTACCTTCCCTGACCATCTAAAAATCACAAGGACGATTTTCCCGCAATCGCCACTTGTCCAGCTACCTTCAGCATCAAAGTTCGATGACCACCTCCTCGTCTAACGTCGAAAATCGACGTAAACCTCTTTTCTGATCATCTCGATATATCACACCACATACTAGCCTAAAAATCAAGATCTTTATACCTAAATTCAACATTTTCTGAAACAAATTTGATTAAGTAATATAAACTCAAAATTATGGTCATTGATTTTTGACTAATCTTTGATTTCTCACTGTATACTCACCCTTTAAAAATATTTATCCAGTATTTTCCCTTGAATCTACTTTTATAAATGAAGTGATACACATACGAATATATTTTTCATTCAGAAATCAAGTTCTAAATTGTTTAGGTGGGATGTTTTAGATTTTAATCAGGTTTTAAAACCTGTAAATTTTGAACAGTGCATTTCTTCCCTGTTCCCAGACATGCATTCCTATTTACACACATAAATATACAATAATGTTTACCTTCATGTAAGAATTTATCACAACTATGCTTCAAATATAATCACAACATCCAAATATCAACAAATTCTAGTTTTAAATAGGTTAATTATACTCACCTCTCTTATGAAGAAACAGAG
Organism: Allium cepa; assembly: GCA_030765085.1. Lineage (NCBI taxonomy): Eukaryota > Viridiplantae > Streptophyta > Magnoliopsida > Asparagales > Amaryllidaceae > Allium > Allium cepa. The sequence continues at coordinate 862,747,514 of CM060940.1, forward strand.
AATAGTTTTGACTTGCTCTGTCTATCTGGAATTGCCTTTGGGTTCGAGAAGATCTGATGTTGTTGAATCTATCTTGAATCTGATGTTGATGAGTTGATTTCGAGATTCAGATTGAAGATTGTAAAAATAATTATAGTTTGAAAATTTTATTTCCTTTTTATTTGTTCTCTGATTTCTTACGGGCTTTGCTCAACATGTTTTTGAGAAAATGGTTTACAGTGTTTTCATTTGTTTTTATTTTCTGATCTGAAACTTTAGTTTGTTTAGATTTTCAATTTCTTTTGTTTCTTATTTTTATTTATTTATTTATTTATTTATTTTTAAAAAAAAATCATGTTGCCATTTGTTACTTTAAGTTGTAGAATGCTTCCAAGTGTAATTGCATGCTTTAATTGTTTTACAATTGTAAAAAATAATAATTTTATGTCCCACTCCTTATTTAAATTTTACTTATATTTTTATGCTCAACATATATATAAATATTTAGAAAAAATATTATTCTACATTAAATCCTAATTTTAATTTTCCTTTGAAAATTGAATACAAATCAATGCTCTTAATATACTCAACATATATACACACTTATATTCTTGCATTTGAAAACATTTAAATTTTTTAACATTATTAAGCTTGCACAACATCATATATATACATATATTAATTTACTATAAGTTATATAATTTCCAGATATTTATATTTCAATATTTCTCATAGTTTTAAATACATTCAGATATCTTTTTATTACCAGAATTTTATCTGTTCACTAAATAAAGCCAGAACTTATCCAATTATCAGATGCCGAAATTCTGGGTTATCACATTCCTCCCCCTTTGAATCATTTCGTCCTCGAAAAGGAACGAAACTAGATTTTTTTTAAAGTACTTAATATTAGTTAAATTACTTTTGATCATTTTTAAAACATTTAAAATCTATATAATATTGCCAAAATAGTTTACTTTTATAACTCGATGTTTCCACAAGTCTGTCTTTGTTCTCACAGAAATTCGGTCATACGTTGATCAGGCGTAGGACTGAAGATCTATAAGTACTTAGCAGACCCATTTTCAACACCCAGTGAAAATACTTTAGAAAATAATTATTGAAAATATAGAAAATAATTTTGAAAATAGAGGAAATATTCTTGGTGAGAATGTTCTGGAAAACATCACCTCCATCCATGGTCGCAGTTAACCCGGTGGTTACGTTGTCGTCCCGGCAAAATCTATAGATAACTGTAGGCCTCCGCAACCCACGATTACAACATGGAATCCGCTACAGATCGCAGCTACAACTGGGGTTACGTTGCTATCACAGCAAAAATCCATATAACTATAGGCCTCAACGCCCTCGAATTCCGCTGCCAAAAGAATGAAACTTCTCCACTCTACTCGACTATAGATCGTAGTCTACCGATGTTGCGTTGCCTTCCTGATAAAATCAAGCGTAGACCGTTGACACTCACCTCCATACGATTTCTTCTATGGTCCACACAGTAGATCGCAGCGACATTGAGTTACACTGTCGTCACAGCATAGCCCAAATGCCTCTGTAGGCATCAGCGCCCTCGACTTTCGCTATCCAACAATCCTCAGGAACTAGTTTGTCCAGACTCCTCATAGGATAAACTTTAGAGCTTCCCCCTTAGAGGCTCAAGGCAGTACCAACCTATGGCACTCCTGAGACGTTCATTTCAAGGGAGCGCCTTTTTCTCCAGAGCCATTTCAAAGCACTTTATACTATACACATATAGTATCTTCCAAATCATACACCTATTATGAATATCATATAAATCTCCTTTCTCAAAATCGATTATCCCAAAATCAATAATTCTCAAATTAGGCTTTTTCAAATTCCAATAATGATTTTACCCAAAAATTAAAAGCCTTTCCAAGTCCAAAGGTTCCAAAAACCTTTCCAAAATCATCCTCATGAAATCCTTTACATACACACATATATATAGACACACACACACACACATAGATATACATAATCTTGGAAAATCTTTGGATCATTTCAAACTTGTACAAAACCCCTTTTTATGCTTCAAATACTTTCAAAAATCCTTTTCTTCAGGCAATAGATTCAATAAGGGGAGATTTATCTTATATAACAAAGATATATAACTTTGTTTATTCCAAATCAAACGTTCAAATTTGATTACTCTATAAAATCACTTACCAGTTTACATACTTCCACAAAGAAAATTTCTACCATTGAAATATCCAATTTCTATTTTATTTTATCATATATTTCACAAAATATATTTTTCACTTCAAAAAACATTTTACAGTTCTTATCCACAAATTCCCAGTATTAATTTCATTCAAACCCGTACGATGTACACATATCATCTGTACGCTATACCAATCTGATCACTCACTCGATCATAAAATTTCACTTCCGAACTAGTATCGCCCACCCGACTTCCTAGTGCAGACTCAGATCTGGTTTCTTGATCAGAAACCGTCATTCTCCTTGCATAGCCATACTATGATAGAGAATATCCAGAACCAATCAACAATCCATATCCAGGTTCGCCGTCGAAAATCGAGTGGAAAATCCCAACTCGGATCGATATAACTATCTCGAAATTCCATGCTCGAATCTGGATCAAATCACTATGCGAATAGAATAATATACGTACATGCTACGTATTTATCCTCATTGATTATTTACCAAATCAATCTCCTTTTTCTATTCACATTCACTTTAATTTTCATTCACTTATTCACAATTGCTTCAATCCCATTTGGATTACCACCTCAATTCTTTCCTCAAATGGATATTTAATCATTAACAGTTTGAACTTTGTCCAGCATAATTTTAGAAAATAGCTTGAAAAGTTAAAAATAGATAAATAGTTGAAAAATAATTATTAGTTTGTAAAATATTGTAAAATAGTTAAGTAATTAGAAAATAGTTGGAAAATAGTCAAATAGTTACAGAAATTTTAAATAATAGTAAAATAGTTGTAAAATAGTAATCAGTTATAAAGTAGTTGAGAAATAGTAATTAGTTTATAAAACAATTGTAAAATAGTTAAATAGTTTCAAAAATAATTGTAAAATAAGTACAAAATAGTTTTAGGTTTTAAAAAGTAAAGTTGTATAGTAAATAATTAGAAAAATAGATTTAAAACAGTTTATATTAAAATAATTTATTTAAAAAATAGACTAGAGCCAAACTGTTTAATTTCCAATCTCCATTCCCATCAATTCAATTTAAATTTCCACATCCATTTAAATTGACCCAATTCCAATTTGAGTAACTTCAATTTCCCTTGAACTTGATTTATCTCCAATTCCCATTTGAATTTGATCTCATTCGACTTCAATTTCATTTCAAATTAATCCAATTCTAATTTTCCATTTGAATTTTTAAACTTATCCATCTTCAATCATAATTCCAATTAATTCAAATCAAATCAATTTGAACTAATTCAATTCAAATTTCAAATTTAAACTATCCCGAATTATATAAATTCGAGTTGATTTTTTTAAAATGCTGATTTAAATCCTTCAAATCAACTTAATCATTTAATTCTGAATCCAATTTCCATTTTAACCTATTTCAAAGTTCAAATAATAATTCAAATCCTTTTTAAACAATTAATTTCTTTTTTTTTTAAATTCAATTTATCACCAAATTTCAATTTTGAAACCAAACCTTTGAAATTTCAGTTTGAATTAATTTCAAATTCCATTTCAAATAAAAGAAGGTGATTTTATTAGATCATACCGCCACAAAATATTTCATATATTGATAGACTACACACTAGCAGTTCAACCTTACATCCATTCATCACAATAAAAGCCTTACAAAGTCATAATTAAGATGTTCACACCATCACCTAGGTTTTAGAGTCCTAGCGTTTTCTATCAGAATCCTTCTTATGGACTTCCTTCCAATGGGCAAAGCCCAAACATGCACTTTTCAACAGGATGTCCCCACTTATAGCATTTTCCACAAAAAGTTTCTACCCTCTCATCAATCTGGATGACCTCCGTGCTTCCTACTGGATGTTCTACAACCTTAATCTTCTTTTTCTGTCTCTTGGTACAATTTCTCGCGATATGTCCCAGCCCTTTATAATGATAACAAATGGTTGACTCGTTGACCGGTTCCATTGGTTTACGCTTCACCTCCCTCACTTCAGGACAATGGTTAAGGAAATGTCTCTTCTTATGGCACTTAAAGCATAATATCTCGGAGCGAAATCATTGGAATGCACCCTTTAATTCCTTCCTTGTTTTACCACACTTAGCTGCGTAATGACCCTTATTGAAACATCTATAGCAAGTGAAACTATCATAAGGTCCTGGTCCATTTCTTTCCTTAATCCGATTTGCATACTCCTGAATTGCTATTTCCCGTTCCTTACGTGCAGCTGCCCTTTGTTCTCTGCGCCTTGCCTTCCATTCTTCACTCTTAGCCATTTCTCTCAAAGACTGAATTCTAGAGGGACTTCCTAACCTACAAATTAGACTTAAGTAGAAGAATTCAACTCTTATATATCAATTTACTTACCTAGATATACCTTAACTTTTAAACCACCTTTGGTTTTAAATTCCTAACAACTTCCTTTAGTTTTCAAACAACTCTTGTTTGAAACAGGACCCCTCATTCAAATACATTAAATAACATTATTTATTATTTCTTTATCACTTTAAAATAATTTTCAAATTCTGGACCTAGATTTAAAACTTCACAATTTAGATCATCTTCAATTCCAAATTATAACTTATACTTGCCCAAATGTTTTACTTCCTTACAACATTTCATTATTAAATACAACAACCATTTTTGATAATAACCAAGTTTATCATATCTAGAAACCAATTCATTATTATCTTATTTAATTACAATTTGGTTGTATTTCTATTACCACTTAATTTAATTCCAATAATTTAACAACCAATCACCTAAATATTTATTAGAAGGAAATATTGATCTATATATCAAAATATATTCTTATATAAAAATCATTTAAAATCTTTATATAAGAAAATAACAAGTACGTTCCCTCATATATATATATATATATATATATATACACACAATCAACTCATTCTAGGGTACCATTGACCCTATCCTAAATGAGTATCCCACCAGAGCCAAGGTTCTCGCTTAACCTGCTCTGCTACCAAATGTAACGAACCAAGATTTTCGATCTCAAAAATTTCGGATAGTTAAGGAAAAGAAAGAAAGAGAAAGAAGAAGAAGAAACAGAAAACCAAACTCAGAATCTCACATTCACCATGGATAAAATATAATATCAAATAATAACAGTTATAGAAAGATAACTGTACTTATCAAATTACATTTTTATACATCAGAGTAACACATTTCACAATCATTGGACAGTTAAAACAACTTATCCTAGATATACAACATAACAAAACACAACGGATACACTCTATACGTTCATGTCATCCAACTCGCATCTTGAGCTCCAAAACGTCCTTACCTGAAAATCTGTAATACTCGATCTGACCCGAGCATTACATCAAAGTAACACCCGGGTCAGGCTGGAAACCAGCGTGAGTAAACCCATCTAACATGGAATACAGAAGCATACAACTTATATAAAACCCGGGGTAACTCGCATCAATTTACAAATTCACAAGTTTGGTATAGACAATACTTATTACATAAATCAATTTCTAAGTACCGAACTTAGATTAAATGGTCCAATTCACTTAAATCATTCCATTCCAGCCTATTGATTTCACATGTCAAATCTATTCAGGATTATTAAATTACAAGTCGAAGTGGATTTGGGTATTTACTAATACCTGACTCTGATCTCTTCGAATTCAATACCATCTTAACCCTCGTTATTCAAGTGAAACGAAATTCAACCTTTAATCACAAGATCTCACTTTTTACACAGCAATTTATCTTCTATAGATAACCACATAATCACTGTTCAAGACAAGCATATCATATCACAAATATTTCATATCAGAAATATCAACCAATCATTTATAAGCAAGATTAATTAGTTACCCAATCTTAATTAACACCCAATCTTAATTAAATCGAATTAATTACTTTAATCACTTCCAATCTTGCTACTTAACAAAATTAATTACAAACCATTAATTAATCATCCCCTAATTATCCTCTTTAATTCTATTCAGTAATTAGCCTTTTATTAATTTACCATATTCATTAACCAACCTTGATTAATCACATCCATTAATTAATTTCCTTAATTACTTACTTTAATTAATTAACCTCTTAATTAATTAATAAATCCTTTAATTACTTACACTGAATAATTAACACTTAATTACTCCCACTAAGCAATTATTCTTTAATCACTTTCCTTCAAGTAATTACTCGTTAATTAATTACAGCCTATAATTATCCATTAATTATTTCATTTAGTAATTACACTTCATTAATTTCCTTATGTAATTATAATTAGCCCTAACTAATCCTTGATTTAGTTCCGTTAGTTAATAAGTCCTTTAGTTAATTACCTAAGTAATTAAGCCTTATTTACTTACATTAAGAATTTATCCATTAATTAATCATCTTGATTAGTGATATTAGGTAGCTACTATCCTCATATTACTTCCATTTAGCAATTATTCAATACCTACACTAAGTGATTATACTTTTAATCAAGTAACTATTACTTAAATAATTTACCTTTATTCGTTGGTAAAATTTCGTTTAATCACAAATTAATTAACCTTAAATTTTTAATTAATTAATCCATAATTAATCGCATCAATAAATCTTTAAATTACTTAGGTTGATTAATTAACCCTTAATTATTAATAAATCTTTCAATCATAAATATCTATAATAAATTACACAATTTAATAACTTGTATATAATTATTTCAACCCAAGTTTAAATAAGTTTAAACATTAACTTTATAATTTTATTATGGGAAACATGCTTTGAAAAGTCGCTCATCATCTTCTTTAGAACTAGGTAATTACTGAATTTGAATCTTGCAAAATAGTTTGACCAAAGTTACAGATTTAAGCCTTGGATCAATATGCTAAATTTACGTGGCTACGACCCAGACCTTAAACTCTGATCACCCTCTCGAGCCCAACCCCTTACTACTTCGAGTTGCCCATGAAATCGCTTCGAGACAAAACCCAGTTACAAGCTTTCTTCCCAAATTCACAAACCAGTTATGCCGATATGCACATTGCACATGTGCACATGTCCCGATCATCAGACCACCTCTCTTCTTCGCCATGGTCATCAGCAAGTCGGTGATTATCTCCTTGACTCACCTGACCCTCTAACTCCGACGATTCCCTAATAGCGCGAATTCGAACATGGCGACCCAAACTGGAACCACTACATCGACAGGAAACACATGTAGCACTCGCCTCCGACCATCGGGTCACCTACCGACCAACCCAAAACTGCCCCACATCACGACGAGTCTATTCCCCCACAAGCGATTCCCTCCAGCTAACCATCGGCGTCACAATGTCATGGCAACCTCATCGTCTCAAAGCTTCACAAAAACTCTAGATTACCCTTTCCTGCTTTCCCTGACCATCTAAAAATCACAAGGACAATTTTCCCGCAATCGCCACTTATCCAGCTACCTTCAGCATCAAAGTTCGATGACCACCTCCTCGTCTAACGTCGAAAATCGACGTCAACCTCTTTTCTGATCATCTCGATATATCACACCACATACTAGCCTAAAAATCAAGATCTTTATACCTAAATTCAATATTTTCTAAAACAAATTTGATTAAGTAATATAAATTCAAAATTATGGTCATTGATTTTTGACTAATATTTGATTTCTCACTGTATACTCACCCTTTAAAAATATTTATCCAGTATTTTCCCTTGAATCTACTTTTATAAATGAAGTGATACATATACAAATATTTTTTTCATTCAAAAATCAAATTCTAAATTGTTTAGGTGGGATGTTTTATATTTTGATTAGGTTTTAAAACTTGAAAATTTTGAACAGAGCATTTCTTCCCTGTTCCCAGACATGCATTCCTATTTACACACATAAATATACAATAATATTTACCTTCATGCAAGAACTTATCACAACTATGCTTCAAATATAATCACAACATCCAGATATCAACAGATTCTAGTTTTAAATAGGTTAATTTTACTCACCTCTCTTATGAAGAAACAGAGAATAGTTTTGATTTGCTTTGTCTATCTGGAATTGCCTTTGGGTTTGAGAAGATCTGATGTTGTTGAATCTATCTTTAATCTGATGTTGATGAGTTGATTTCGAGTTTCAGGTTGAAGAATGTAAAAATAATTGTAGTTTGAAAATTTTATTTCCTTTTTATTTGTTCTCTGATTTCTTACAGGCTTTGCTCAGCGGGTTTTTGAGAAAATGGTTTATAGTGTTATCATTTGTTTTGATTTTCTGATCTGAAACTTTAGTTTGTTTAAATTTTCAATTTCTTTTGTTTCTTATTTTTATTTATTTATTTTTAAAAAAACTCACGTTGCCATTTGTTACTTTAAGTTATAGAATGCTTTCAGGTGTAATTGCGTGCTTTAATTGTCTTACTTGTTTTACAAATGTAAAAAATAAGAATTTTATGTCCCGCTCCTTATTTAAATTTTACTTATATTTTTATGCTCAACATATATATAAATCTTTAGAAAAAATATTATCCTATATTAAATCCTGATTTTAAATTTCCTTTGAAAATTAAATACAAATCAATGCTCGTAATATACTCAACATATATATACACTTATATTCTTGCATTTGAACACATTTAAAATTTTCAACATTATTAAGCTTGCACAACATCATATATATATATATATATATATATATATATATATTAATTTACTGTAAGTTATATCATTTCCAGCTATCTATATTTCAATATTTCTCCTAGTTTCAAATACATTCAGATTTCTTTTTATTACCATAATTTTATTTGTTCACTAAATAAAGCCCGAACTTATCCAATAATCAGATGCCGAAATTCCAGGTTATCACATAAGATCTTTCTGGGTGAAGGGATATTTCAAAGATTTGTGGTTGGTGAATAATTCGAATTTTTCACCTAAAGAAAGAAAGTTCATTAAATATATTATTAAGTTAAGTTAAATTCGAAACTGAAAAGATTCTTACCCAGAAGATAATGTCACCATATTTTCAAATCGAAGATAAAAGCTAAGAGTTCCAAATCATGGGTTGGATAGTTTCTTTCATGAGGACGTAATTGTCTACTCGCGTAGGCAATTACCTTCCCATTCTGCATTAATACTACAGCCAAACATCACCACAAGCGTCGGTATAAACAGATAGACCCTGATTCCCATTAATAATAGCGAGAACAGGAGCGGTGGTTAATCTTTTCTTCAATTCCTGAAAAGCTTCGTCACATTTTGGAGTCCAATTGAACTTTACATCCTTCATCGTTAGCTTAGTCAACGGACTAGCTATCTTAGAAAAGTCCTGAACAAACTTCTGATATTAACTTGCTAAACCCAAAAAGCTTCGAACTTCTTTTGGAGTAGTGGGTTTTCTCTAATCAAGAATAGCGGAAATTTTGCTAGGATCAACAGAATTTCCTTCTTCATTAACAATATGGCCGAGAAATTTGACTTCTTTGACCCAAAATCGGCATTTAGAAATTTTTGCGAATAGAATATTTCTCCTCAATATCTCCAAAACAATTCTAAGCTGCTCGGCATGCTCCTCTTCGGTCTTGGAATGGATCAAAATATCATCAATAAACACGAGCACAAATTTATTCAATACTTCCCAGAACACACGAGTCATAAGATCTACGAAGTATTCTGGAGCATTAGTTAGCCCAAAAGGCATGACTAACCATTCGTAGAACATATTAGGACCCCTGAAAGGGGTCAAATGGACACAATCTTCGGCGATTCGTAGTTGATGGAACCCTTGGGCTAGATCCATCTTCGAAAAGAAACGAGCGCCGTGCAATTGATCAAACAGATCATCAATTCTAGGTAGTGGAAATTTATTCTTGAGAGTCATCTTATTGAGATCGCGGTAATCTACACACAATCTCAAAGATCCGTCCGATTTAGCAACAAACACCACTGTTGAACCCCATTCAGAAACACTGGGTCGAATCAACCCCTTCACTAGTAAATCCCTGGTTTGCTCGACTAATTCAACCTTTTCCCTAGGTGCCATCCTGTGACTTGCGTGAACGACAGGACGAGCGTTGGGTACTAGGTCAATTCTGAATTCTATTTCTCGATGTGGCGGTAGAGATTTCACTTCTCCAAACACGTCCGAAAAATCTCTAACAATGGGTATGGACTCCAGACTAGGTTCGGGATAACCCAAATTATACAGCAACCCATCTCTTTTTGGACTAGGGTCCTCACAAGAAATCTCGATGAAATCTCCAAATTTGGTTTTAATCGAAATCAATCGGTTATTTCAATCCAATTTAGCTTCGCATTTTGCTAGCCAATCCATTCCGAGTAAGACTTCAAACTCGTTAAAATCAAGGTCAAAGAGACTGATAGGAAATTGGTCACGAGAATACGAAATAGGAACGTCTCTACATCGAAGACAAAGGTTTGCGGGACCTCCAACTAGATTCTTTACGCATGTAGGCTCATCAAAAAAATCGGGTTCAAGATTTAATTCATTTATAGCTTGTTGAGAGATAAAACTGTGTGTTGCACCCGTGTCAAATAGAACTCTAACAATGCTATCATAAATAATGAGATTACCTTCCAGAACTCCTTTCCCCTTTTCTGCTTTGGAAGATGCAGGTTGGTATTTGACTGCGTACACCTTAGCTGTCTGAGCTTGCTTCATGACTGGGCAGTCTTTAACCTCATGTCCAAGTTTCTGACAATAATAGCATTTCCTGGGTCTTGCTTGAAAGGGTTGATTGACTTGTCTCTTTGGCTTTGTACATCTGCTAGAATAATGGCCCTTTTCCAAGCAACTATAGCAAGTGACATTCTCTGCTGTGCTTCCCTGATTGCTCTTCTTTTTCTCCTTACCCTGCCATGGTTTCTTGCCTCCAAATTTCCTCTTCTTCCAATTTTGATTACTCTAATTTCCTTTCTCCACCGGGGCTTCTTGCATATCCAGTGTGACATATCTGTACCCTATATCAACCAAATATGAAAAGGATTCCTTAACGTGGTCATCATCCTTTCATGGAATTTCTTATTCATCCCACGAATGAACCTTTCATTCTTCTTTAAAGGTGAATTCACCAATTTTGGACCAAAATGAGACAATTCATTGAATTTGTTCAGATACTCCTCGAATGACAAGCTTCCCTACTTTAAGTCCATGAATTCCTGGTACATTCGAGAAATTCCAACTGATGGCAGATAGCGCTTTTCAAACACTTCTTTGAATTTCTTCCAAGAAAACTCGTCTTCTGTCTTATCTACTGTGACTGTCTCCCACCATGCTAAGGCTTCCCCTTGAAATTGCCAAGAAGCTATGAGTCGCTTCTGATCGTTTTGCAATTTTAGCCCTCTAAATATTTTCTCACATGATCTGATCCATGCTTGAGCCTTAACAATTGACTCATTGCCGATGAACGGTTTACCACCAAGCCTTGACAAATTCTTATATAAATCAGCCAGATTCGGCTGCTGCTGAATAGGTATTGCTGCTACTTCTGTTGGGGGATCTTGGTTAGGTGTTGTGGCATTCCCTTGACCCCTAACTCTTCCTCTTCGTCCGCTCATTCTTACTATCTGTAATTAGTAAGAAAATTTGATTTAGATATTCGGACGAGATATCTTAAGGAATATCAGTAGTTAAAAGAAAATAGACTAAGAAAATTTGGGGTTTCAGTCTTGGTTATACTCATCCTTGGGTATACTTCAACCTATCTCTAATGAGCCATCTAATGTGCTATACTCCGTGGCTAAAGTTCTTACTCAACCTTCAGCTCTGATACCACTTGTCACTATCCGAAATCCAATGTTTGAAAATTGACACTAAATACCTCACTTGTATTCTACTGCCGAAGATTCAAACATTGAACTCCAATCGGATGGATCTTATAACAAAATCAGATGAATATAAAATAGCGAAAACAGAATGAATATCATGCATACATCACAGAAACAACATCAACATAATATCCATTACAAAATCAGAGTATCTTAATACATATATCACAACTCCAAATAAACATCATAATAGTACAACAAGCAATCATATATCCAAAAAGTCTTCAAAGGAATGAAGCGATAGCGAACTTCCAAAAACTAAGCATCTTGAAATCCCAAAAGCTTCTAAAATATCTCCAAAGCAAAAGCTCCAAAATACTGCTAACACCAAAACACGGAAACCTGCTACTATGCTGCCTGTGTGGAAATTATGGGCAACCAGAGTTTAGAAAAGAAACAATAAACTTCGGGTCAGTCATGGGACTGGTATGAGCAAAAAAAAATAGTTGCTTTTAAATAAAATAGATTTATAAAGGAAAAATCGTTATGCTTTTGTAAAATGAAACTACCATAAGGCCTCCCGGCACACACACAATGCAATCACACACTTGGGGGAGATTTCCCCTTATGATAGTCAAATATGCTTAATACGAGAAAAGTTCTTTGATATTATTACTAGTGTATAGTGTGAAAAACATTTCGAAAGTAGAATATTAATCTTAGCGAGCATAGGTACCATTATACTATGCCTACTATAGCTGCCATGTTAAATGGCATGTTCTACAACTAAAACCGTACTGGATTCGTATTGTTTTGTTTGGGTTTCCAACAAATGGTCAGGCTAAGGAACTTCCTACTGCCACATGGGTACGCCTCTGGCGGGACATCCCGAGAACTTAAACAGCTCTCTGCCAACACAAGGTCGGGTTACCTCTGTAACTAGGTAACTACTACACGAATATGTCACCTCTCGGTCCTTTGGGACCTTTATTCGAGGGCCCTCTACCACAAAGCAACAACCACACAGTAAATGAGATTGAAGCAACCACATAGGTAAATATCTAGGCTCCATACCATGACATCACATTTTTCCAGAAGGAAATGACATACCCTAAAGGGCGCGACCCTCATAACCTTGCCGCATCTTTCTTGTTTCGACCATTTCCGGGTTGTGAGGTCTGATGAGGTCTCGTCTACAAAGCTACGCTTTACATGAAAGCCATGCTTTGATCACAAATGATCAACAAATAATCATCAACACACAGCAGCACTTAGCATGCCACACTACCAAATTGGGAGTATATCGCTAATAACCTTCAACTACATAATCTCTGAGCTCGTACGTCTCAGAGAAGGGTGTTAAGCTAAGAGAATAAATTCTTTGCCACCAACAGATATGTATTTGAAAGAAATCTACTTTATATCTCAAAGTGTAGTGTCAGACACACAACCATACAAGTCTGTTCCGGGTTCGAACAGAACCGAAGGCACTTCGTCCAATAAAGGAAGAAGCCCTTGCAAATCCGGGTATCCACAATCCCGATCGGATTTTCCATCACTTAGGGAATCTCTATACCGGAGCAACTCAGTGCAGAGACAATCGATAGGTTATCCTATCGTTTTCGAAGACACCCGGTCTTCACCACCAGTGTTCAAATGCTATCCATTTCGATGTATCACTATTCGGAATGGGTTATATGACACAAAGGTCCTCTCCCGGCTAAACTGAATAGTGAACGCTTAATTTTAAGACACGTGGATAGATCAATCACAAAGATTCACATTCAGGGTTCGATGTGGGTTTCGGATAACCAACTAGAATCTGACTCCCTGTCGCATCGAAGTTTAATTGCCGTTTTACGGGCAAAAGGGTTTTCACATCAATACAGAATTAAATCACAAATCACAGTCCAGCACAAAATAATTCACATCACACAGTATCACAACCACAACAGAAATAACAATCCAATGCACAACAATAGTTAATTATTTTCAGTCAATGTGAGTGTGATTTAATAAATTAACCACATAATTATTTTTATTGATTAATTTAAATCAATGATTAATTTTGATAAATTAATTAAATCTTAATTAACTTGATTAATTATTTCTTAATTAATTATTTTTAATTGACTGCCAATTATAATTAATCAACCTAAATTATCTAATTAACAATTCTCAATTTACAAATTAATTTAAACACTTAGTTATTAATTAACTAATTTGAAATTACTATTATAAATCATTCTTAATTACTTTTAAAAACCATTAGTTAATAAAAATTATTTACCTTAATTATCATTAAAAATCTTCTTTAATTATTTCGAAATCAATTTATTGCTATTTCAAAAAGCTTTAATGTTAATTAACTTTAATACTTTTCTTAAATTAAATTATTTAGTTAAAGCATTAATTAGATTTTTTAAACATTATTAAGTATCTGCTTGGTTAATTAAAACTTGAAACAATTCTTAACTTAAAATAATCAACTTTAGTTACTGAATAAATACTGAAATTTGCTTAACATTATAAGCTTGAAATTTATTGGGCTAAATCCATTTTGAAAACAACCCGAGCATAATCCCTGTTTTACTCGAGTTTCTCCCTACCTTTCCCCGAATCCTTCCTCTCCTCCTCTCGTACTTTTTCTTCCTTTTTTTTCTAGCTTAAGTTTAAAACTTAATCAACTGCTGAAACAACTCCACTCAAGCGCGAGAGAACCCGAGCCAAAACATCTTTTACTCGAGCGTTCCTTCGAGTTTCTTCCCAGGCCTAAAATTTCCAGACACAGGATCGACGTCGTGCACGTGCGAGGCGTCACGCCGCCGCTCTGGTGGACATCGTGGCCTTCGGCAAGTCGCAATTCATCCTTATACTCGAAATCGAAGTTCGATTCAACACATAAAACCCTAAATCGAAAATAAGTATTTTGCTCGACACTGTAACTCGAACATACCCAGAACGAAATTGCCTCGCCACCACGTCTCAGACCACCGGAGGAGCTCACCCTTCGTCCACACCACGTCAACGTCCTACGCTACCATCCCCCTCAATCTCGTACAACCTAATCCATCCATGGTGATGAAATCATCACATTTCCAACCCACTACAAAAGTGCAAACACAACCCTAAATTCACCTCGTCCCACAAATTTACGCAATAGAAAGATTATTTGATAATTTTCCTGAAATCAACGATATACAACCCTGCTTTACACAAAATTTCAACACCCAGTATTGAATCGATCATCAAAAAATGATCAAAACGAATCTTTTATTCTAATACGAACTGCACCAGGAATACTTGATTAAAAATCATCATATTAATTTTACAAATCATATCTTTGTATGCTTATTCAAGTTATATAATCAAATCACTAATTTAAAGTACTTGAGTTCATCATAAAATTTTGTTTTTACTGTAATATATGGGTTAGGGAGTCAAACTCTTCATGATCAAACTTAAAACCAATTTTAGGCTGTGATTCAAATTTGAACAAACTTATTTTATTCAGAATCTTAAGATTAAAGATATTGATATGAAGATGTTTTGATTTGTTTCACTTTACCCTGCCCTGAAACTAGAAGTATAGGAAAACAACCCATAATCGAATTTCTCAGAGCATAGAATTATACAAAACCTTTTGTTTGAAATATACAGCAATAAAGGCTATTCATGAATCAAACATATAAATTCAAACTTTTGAAACAGTTGTTTACTCACTTGGAAATATTGATGAACAGAGAGCTGCTCTTTTGTATTTTGAAAAACTGTAGTTAATCTGCCTTTGAACTTTTTCTGTTTTTGTTGCATGATCTTGATTTTATAAGAACAGTGATGTTTATATTTTTCCTTTCTTTGGATTTACTATGTTCTCATGAACGAAATAAAACAATATGGATGTGTTTATATATAAAGAGAATCAAGTTTGTACTGAGGGAAGGTTATAACTGGTGCAAGATTTTTCTTTGATTGGATATTTTTATTTTTTGTTTGATCCTCCTGCTTTGACTAAGCAAAGTTAAATTCGGCTGATATGATCTTATTTGTACTGAGAAGATGGCATTTAATGCTCATGTTTCCATTTTAGTTTACATGTAATCTATTTCTTTTTTTGTAAGTACAATTTTGTTTTATTTTGTAGATTTTTTTCTTATTTTTGCATTTTTTTTATTGTTTCCTGGTTTGTATAATATTCACACACACTTGTATTGGTTTTCTTTGCTTATATAAAATTCATAGCAACATACTTTCATTCTTGTCTTGTTTTATTTTATACCCTTATGCTTAATTTAAAAATTGTTATAATTATCGATATGTATTTATCTTATGTTGCCATATAACCATAAAATCTTATCACTAACATAAATTCTAAAAAAATTTATTTATTTATTATTATTATTATTTATATGAAGCTTAAACTACCAAATATTTATTTATATCCATATAACTTTGTAATATTAATTATTAATAATATTATATTTATTTTGAAACTTTTCAATTTAAATTTCAAAAGTTCAAACAAGTTACCAAATTTAAATTAACAAATTTTGGGATGTTACACTTTCATTTCCTCCTTCTTCCTTGTTAAAATTTTCATCGCTTCTTCTTCTAGCCTTGAGAGAAGAGAGAAAAAAATCCTTAGGGAACTTGTTTAAATCACTTCTTCTTTCTTTCTACCTCTTCTCCTTTCATTATCAAACTCACACACCTCCTAAAACATGCCATGGCTGAGCTCACTTAGTAAGGACGAACCTACTTTGGCCTTTAAGGCTACCAAAAGCTTCATCTTTCTGGAAGGGAAAGCATAGTTCTAGTTTGTATTCAAGTGGTAGTCTGTTTGGTCTTTTTTGGATGGCATTTGGTGAGTAAACTACCTTATTTTGGTAAAGATTTTTACTTTA
This sequence comes from Allium cepa, assembly GCA_030765085.1. NCBI lineage: Eukaryota > Viridiplantae > Streptophyta > Magnoliopsida > Asparagales > Amaryllidaceae > Allium > Allium cepa. Next base: position 862,764,325 of record CM060940.1, read on the forward strand.
TTATTAAGTCATTATTATAGTGATAATATAGTATAGAAATAGAGTGGTAACCATGTATTTTGATTATGATTTGGATGGTTTATTATTGCTTGATTTGGTTATGGAAATCGATGTTGTATTATAAAGTTAGTAAGCATGTATATATGGATGTATATTTGCAGCCTATGATGAAGGTGGTTTGTTTTAGTTATGTGTCGATTGTAAAATGAGCTATGGCACGAGTGTTGGTAAACCAAGTTAGCTACTTTGTATAATTGCAACGGATTTGAGATTCGGTTGGAATGGAAGTTGTTTTTTTCGAAGTTTAAAGTTCTGGAATGGATTAATGTTTGTAGCTTTAGTTTCAAATGTTTTTTTAATTTTACAAAGAATGTTTAACCATGAAAAAAAGTAAGGGTTTGTGAAGTCGTTCGCTAAAAATATGTTAGAGCGAACTACGGCCACAGCGATAGTCGTTATGGATGCAGTTCGATGAAATTTATCGATTTTAGTTTCAAGTAGTTTTAACTTGAAATATTTTTGTAGAAGTTTTCAAAAAAAACTAATTAGTGATAAAAAGTAATTAAGTTCTATAATTTAATTATTTAATTAATTAGTTAAATAAAAAGGTAATCAGCTTTAATTAGTAATTACGAAGGTAATTAGTAATTAATCAACACTTAAGTTAAGTTAACGACTATTATTTGATTAATTTAGTTTTAATTGGCATTCAACATGGTTAAGAAGTAATTAATGGTTAATAATTATTTAATCAAGTTAATTAATTATTTTTTAATTAATGGATTATTTAATTAACAGTTAATTAATAAGGGTTTAACTTTTAAATAATTTGGCTTAGCCTCAGCCAAGTTGCATTAGTAAACTAATTAGCTCTTAATTAAGTTCATTAAGCCTATTGAGAATTTAATCGTGACTTAAGCTTGATTAATAAGAGTTAGTTAAGGTTTATTGGGGTTTAAGTTGATTAAATCTATTTAAATCTTTTCAAAGGTGATTTTAAAACTAAACCGAATGTGTTTTAAATCATTTTTTTTAAAGTAAACTGATTCCGAATCCGAGGATCTCTTTTCTGGACCTTAAGTAACCCTATATGATTAGGAGGACCAAATGACATTTGTCAGCAGAACAACACACCATTCTTCTATAGTATAAGTTATTTGATTTTGTGGACATGTGTTAGCAGAATAAATCCATGTTCTACTATGAATTCATTAAATTATTTGGACAACTGTTTAGCGGGGCAAATAAGCCTCCTGCTATTATGTTATTTGGACATGTATATGACAGTTACTTCATATTGTAATGCTATTCCCTGATTTGGACATGAGTTATATTTACATACTCGTTGTTTATGTAAGTAACTGTTAAGTGAATTAGAATTGAAAGTGAATGGTAACTTAAATTATTACCATTGGAATTAATAAGCCTCCTTTTGAACTTATAAAGTAAGTTTTTGAGTTAACTTCATTTCTTAAATAAATTTAGAGTTAAAGTTTATAAATGATTTCCAAGTTGTGCTATTATGTTGTAAAGTTATTTATCAGTAATAACTTACTTCTAAAGGGATTTTATTGAAGGTTTACTTAAAGCATTTTACAAAAGGTAATTTGTAAATGGTATTTTATAAAGAAGATTTATAAAGATTTTTAAATTAGAAAGAGATTTATAAATCATTTTAGAGATTTTCAAGGAATTTTAAATCTAATTTGGAAATTTATAAAGAGGTTTGGAATGTGGAGTAAATGGGTTTAATTGTTGGTAATGTTTTTAAAAGAGAATTTTTGGCCATTTAATATGGAATTTAAAGAGGGAATTTCCAAAATGTGTTTGGTAAATAATGTGAATTGATTCCAAGTTTAAAGGGATTGTTAGGGGTTTAGAAATCGTGTTTTGAAAAGATCTTTTGATCAAGTTTTATAAATAATTTTTTTTAAATTAAAGAGAATTAATAAAGGCGTAGTCGATTCCATATAAAAATTAAACCATGATTGGATGATTGTTTATTTGATAGTTAAATAACCAACTATCAAATCTGGACAAAACATAACTTTGGAAATATCTAGGAGAAACACGAGTATTATATGGTACAGTAACCATTGAACGTGCTATATTGTACTTATAAACACGTTTCGTTCTTCTAGGATGAATGATAAGGAAATCCATCCATAAACAGTTAGGAGGTGCACTCCGCTTTTGTTATTTCTTTGGTTATTTCATAAAGAATCGGGGTCGAGTTTACCAAAATTATTGAAGGTTGTTTCGAAGAGACCAGGATCAGGTAAGTTATCCGAAAACTATTTCGATCCAACTTAAGCATTGCAAACTGAAGACATCATGAAGAGTATGGAATTGAAGATAAAGAGGTGAAGTGCAATGGCTAATCTCTACTAATCCCAAGGGTGATTCCAAAACGGATGCAGTAGGAATAGTTGCTTCGGTTTTGTTCAGACCCAAAACGGACTTGTATGGATGAATGCTATCAGCACATTATCATTGGAGGGCAATGAGCATTCTAAGTGTAAAGGTTCTTGAAAGGTAATCGTAGCCTCGGTCCTCATCAACTAGGAAATGAAAAAAATCGAGCATGCAGTAGGGCCAAGTGGGTAGCTCCCAAGTAGGGTATGGTTATTTCAAATCTAGATCGGTTATTATCCCTCATTTGTATGCTTCAGGGCCCATTAATGTTAATGGAGGGATGATCATGTTTGGTACTGCTAGTCAAGTGGTAGGCCAGTCCTGTGTGGCAGGGGCACAAGATGTTCTTATTAGACCCCACTGCATTTATCTAGAGATGTACCTTCTGAAGGTAGTCCCTTACCTTGTCATAGTATGGAATCCATTCTTTAATACGAGCTTTACAGTTTTATTTGTATACCAAATATGTTGTAATGTGAGATGTAAGAATTTCAGCTATTTTAATATTTTAATTTGAACCCTTAGACATTATTATAATATCATTGGATTTTTTATAAAAGTTTTTTGGTTATCGTAAGGTAAAAATCCGTCAGTTTTTATATATGGTGTGGTCTTACGAGATACTCTTTGTTTGAAAGGTTTTCAAATGTAGAGAATCAATTTGCTTGTCACTTGTTATCGAGTTTTACTCACGCTAGTTTACCAGACTGACCCAGACTTTATTCCATGTAATGCTCAGGTCAGACCGAGCATGTTTTCCAGGTTTAGCTAGATACTTTGGAATTGGAAATGAGCTGGATGGTCAAGACGTATTCATGTATATTTTTATTTCGATGTATTATAGGTATTCTAGAGTCCGTGTAGTTTGTCTACTGTTGTAAAGACATTTTTCTATAACTGTCCAAATTTAGGATAAGTCTACTGTACTCTGATGTTATATAAATAAGATGTTTCCTTTTTGTAAAGATCATTGTTGTATTATATATTATTCACTGCATTGTGAGATTGTGTGTTGTTTATTTTTCTTTTATCTTCTACCTTCATCTTTCAACCCAAAAAATCGCTATTTTCCGAAGTTGAATGTTCGGCATGTGATACAATGGATGTATTAGTGTCGATTTTCGAGGTCGAAAATTTGGTTCGTTACACAAGTGATCTTGTATCACTAAGTGAGTGAATGTGAGGATGGATGATGGATGCTATATTTTCTTTGATTGCTTATCACTTAGGGATGTCACATGATGCTGATGTTATTGATGCAGAACTTAGACACCCCTTAGTACTTTGATGTATAGTACACCCATGATGACTACGATTTGGAGTACCATATATCTTTTGTATGTGCAAACTCTATGGATGCAGGTATGGGTCATGTATGATTCTTCATACCATTTGTCCTATTATAGTGGTTTATTAGTATTTAGAGAGTTTCGACCACTCCCACCAAATTATTGTCTAACTCCGATTTTGTGCTTTGGTTCCTATTATTACGGATATTCTTAAATGAGTAGATTCGGGATATCGGGTCTGGTGAGCATGTGGAGCTGGACAGAGGCGAGCAAGATCATACTCTTGTAATAGTATATATATTTACTTATTATAATTTTCTATTCGGTTGCACAGCACTATGGAGTTTTCTAGTGCCCTTATTATCTGGAGACAGTTTATTATGATGTATGTATTCCGCTGCTCAGCACTATGGAGTTTACTATGTTTACTGTATGTATTATGATTACTGTGATTCATTCAGTTATTACTATCTCACTTGTTTTATATATGAGATGTTTATAATTATTTTTTGTTCGATGCACTATGACATATATGATAGGTTATGTGCTTTATTTACTTTATCTTACATCCTTGATGGTCACTCCGCATTAATCAGGTGCTGTTACAACGCGGTTTACCTTTACATTTGGTGCCGGTGGTGTAGGATGGTTGTCACATTTGGAATCAGAGCGTGGGTTGTGTATTTTAACCTAAGGGATACTTTGATCTAGTGAAGTACTCACACTAGACTGGATCAATAGTGTATATATACACTAGAGCGCGTACTTGTTATATATTTTGGTTTTCAAAACTATATAGTAGCATATAGTATATAAATTGCACTGCATGCATGAGTACTACTTAAGAAGAATTCCTTATAGAGAGACCGATCGTTCTTATTACAGATTGAAGGATGAGTCGTCGAGCAAGAAATATTGCAAGGGAGTTTGTCTTTACAATCAAAGAAGGAGCTGGCTTAGGAGCTGCTAACCCCGACTTACATATGACGTTCAATACCATAATGTGGAACATGTTGTAGAATGCTCAAGTAGCCACTCCAAATGTTGTTGTTGATGGTGGTGCACCAGTGTAAGTGCCTAAAGCTGATTTCGCTAGGTTGAACAATGACTATGCTTGTCTTGGTGGCAAACTGTTCCAAAGAACGGAGTCGGCAATGGAAGTGCTGGAATGGCTTGATACCTGTAAAAGGATCTTTGATTATTTATTGCCGAATAATGCGATGAAAGGCGATTCGCTTCCCGACGGCATCAAGGATGAGCCTTGAACTGGTGGAATGCTGTGAAGGTTGCTACTCCCAAGGATCAGTTCACATAGGACCGGTTTAATGTCTGGCCTAAAGAAAATTTTAATCCTGCAGCTCAGAAGTCAATTGTTCTGTAAATTTGCAGATCTGAAACAAGAGGATATGATTATCTCCAAGTATGTTGCTGACTTCGATGCCCTATCAAAATATCGAATGTCTTTCATCAACATTCCATCGAAGAATAATGAGAAGTTCATCATTGGCTTGGATAATCACTTGGGAGAGAAGCTCGTGAGCCATATTGATGAGAATTTTGAGATGATAATCGAAAGGCTTGGAGGCATGAGAGTCATTATTCGAAGCCGAGGACTATTTTTCCTAAAGACGAGCCAAAGCCGCAAGTGGGTGGAGGGGCAAGAAGAAGTGTAACAATAAGAGGAGGTAGTTTCAGAAAAAAGACCGCCAGAAGAAGAGTAAGACCTCACTAAATTTTTACAACTACGATGAAAAGGACCACTATAGCAGAGACTTCAGGACCGAAGGGACAAAGTGCTACAATTATAACAAGATCGCAATTGGAGTTTGTTAGTGCTCTTATAATCTGAAGATGGTTTTTTTGTGAATTATTATTTGATGTATAACTCTATCACTTATGTTTCTTATTGTATGTGTCTTTGTGTTTTGATTTTTTGATTTATTCAGTTGTTACTGTCTCGTCTGTTTAATATCCGAGATGTTTGCTATTATATTTTATTCGACACGCTGTGAGATATGATATATTTTTGTGTTTAATTTACTTACTTCACAAGCTTGATGGACACTCCACATCGACCGGGTGTTGTTACCGTGCGAGTTACTATTAAATTGGGTGTCGGTGGTATAGGGAGACTGTCACGGTTTTTATCTTCCTTCCACGATATCCTACATCCAAATGGGCACATGTCAATATTTTCATACGGGTGATCAAGGGAAGATACTTCTTTTTGTAGCAAATACCAATTTTCTACCAAGACATTATCTGGTGGAAACATTTACTTATAGAGACAAAAAATCGAGTTTATTAGATTTTTAGATGCATTGTATGTGGATTTTAAAGTGATTAACCTAGATGTCTTTAACAAATACGTCATTTTACATCTGTTATACAATGGACTTTTTGAAGCATCAAACAGACCGAAATCTTTTTCAATTCTAGGTCAAGTTCCTCTTTTATTTCAGATTCATTATTCCACATACTTGGACCAGCGGAATTATGAACCATTTTTGTCATTTTATCCTTTTTATCAGGTTCTTCAAAATCAACATTAGTGTTTTCGGGTTCATCTTCAACTATCAAAATCCATTAATATCTTGTCTCATCTTCATCACGAAATTTCCAAACATGATAGTCAAGCGTAAAATCCTTTGTATGCAAATATAAAGCTACAATTCCTTGTTCTTGGAGTTTCCCGCAATGACATTTACTACAGGACACTGGATTTCTTTTATATTTTTTTATCACTAGATGCGACCTTTAGGAATGCTTCCGCACCTTCACTAAACTGCAGTGGTACTTTTTCGAATTTCTTATACATCCAACTTCCAGACTTTAAATAATTCATTTTGTAGTCTATGAAAATATTTAAAAATAATAATATCGTATGCCATTAAGTTTTACTTTGAAATATTAATGTTGTACAATATTATTTTCTTTTTCTAATTTTTATTATTAATATGATACACTGTTAATTTCTGTTATTAACACCATACATGGATAAATTTCATTTTATTATCAATACCATAGAATAAAATTTTCTTTTACTAATATCATATACCATGCTTTACTCATCACTAATTTATACAATATATTAATTAATATATTATTTATAATATCATTAATTTTTATCAAATTATTAATACCGTAAAATATTGTATTCTTTTACTATGATTAACATCATATATAGTTAATTTTTACTTTATTATTAATACCATACAATATTATTAATATAATATACCATTAAATATTATTTTGTTATTAATACATACAATAAAATTTCCTTTATAATATCGTATACTATTATTTATTAATCACCAACTTTTACAATATATAAATTAATATATTATTGATAATATTGTTAATTTTTATCTAATTATTATTACCATATAATATTCTTTTATTTTAGTGAAATCGTATACCACTATTTATTCATCTTGAATTTTTATTATATCGTAATATATTATTATATCATGAATTTTGCAAGTAAGTAAATGATAATGAAAAGAGTAAACCTTGATTTAACTGGCCGGCTATCCCACCTCCTATTACAAACACAAAAACATATACGTAATTCATAAATTAATACTTTATTACGAACAATTTAAAAAAATTCGACACCATTTCCTCTTATTCTCCGTATCGTATATAATAAAATGGACAAGGAGAACAAATTATGAACCGCTGTCAAAATTATATGAACCATCTAGGATAGAATATTGATTTACGACTTACATATATGTTTTTGTGTTTAAAACTTATCTAAACTAGGATGAATATGATGAATATTGTATCAGATGAATACTAATTTCTGTTTTAGTACAAACGAAAATCAATATAACAATTAGATACAAAACTCATCATACGAGGTCAATAAATCTATGGATTCTCATCAACTGAACTAAAACTACCGAATCAAAGTATAACATAATTCCAAATTTCTTCATATACAGGTACATTTGTAATCAACCATTTATGACAATCAGATTTCAACCTTAACCAATCCATTTCAACCAGACTATTCTCATTATAATCAACTAAGATGAGAGCATCATAAACATATAGTTTTATACGAAAACCAAACTAATGAAGCTTTGGAGGTGGCTTTGTGGCCGAATGAAGTGGAACGATAGTGGCATAGTGGCTTTGGAGGCATCACAAGAAGGGTTTGGAGGCGTCACAAGCGGGTTTCATTGGAGATGGAGGCATCATCGGTGGAGCAACGTCGAAGGTTGTGAGGTGATTTTTGAAGAGGCATCAACAGAGGTGATGAGAGCCATGTTGTAATTTAATTGGTGGATGAGAAATGGGGAAAAAAGATGGAGGTGATAATGTCATGGTTGAAAGAAGATGGAGGTGATAATGTCATGGTTGAAAGAAGATGGAGGCATTGTCTTCTTAGCTGAAGGAAAATTGAGGTGATGGCGTCGTGGCTGAAGAAAATTGGTTCCATAGCCTAAGGAAGTGCAGAAGGAATAGAGGAAAATATAATTTTGATTTGGGGAAAAATGAAATATGGAAATGTGTTCGGATCTGGGTTGTAGTGGAAATAATTCTTCGGCATGGCATCAAAATTTCTAATGACATACCAATGATTTATGCGTGTTGACCATTTACGGACGACATATTGATAACATCGTCTCGGTCCTCGGTATATTATTGGTAATTTTTAGTAGTTTAATTTGTTTATTTTCTAGTACTATTCAAACTGGTTGTTTCTGATAACTTAATTCAAGAAATTCCTTTTTAAATGGAAGTCATGTATATATTTTGAATTTTCAAAATCTATCCATACAAATTCTTTAATATTACATGAGAAGCTTAAATATGTGATATCCTATCATTTTAGCTTAAATTTGATCTTTTATCTCAAATATGCTATAAATGAAAAACACCAATTCCAACTTCGGAAAATATTACCAAACCATGCATACATTTTAACTCAAAGGAAACCAAGTATACATTTTAAACCAAAGGAAATCATGTATACATTTCAAGAAAATAGTGCGAAAGGCAGATTTTACTATTTAGCTACAAAGACATGCGCTAAAATTTTAGCAATAAGAACAAACTTTTCAAATAAATATAGCAGAAGGACAAAAATTTAGTCAGAATTACAATGTTATTGTGTACTATTAAGTTTATGTTTACTGAATTTAAAAGAAAGAATAGGTACATATATTTTATTCTGATTATGTAATAACTGATTGTACCCTATTGTAGAAATTTATTTTTGAATGATACAACTCGGTGACATTTTCTACGTGACATTTTATTCTGACATAATTTTACTGTATAATGATACTATACAAAATCATTTTCTTATCTGCTGCTATTTTTGCTATAATTGATGAATGGTGAGCTATATGAGGTTAGCAACGATGTCATGGCATGTTGAATGATGTAGGTGGTGTAGTATGTGGCATGTAAATGCAAGAGTTTGTCTGCTCGTTTTAGCATATGTGGAGGTGGCCGTTATGGGAGGCGGCAACCATGAGCAATGGTGTAGCACAAGTGTTAGAAAACAAAACATATAGTGGGGTACGAAGGTGTTGAGTGTGGCAGCATGGGAAGTGATGAAGTTGGACGTGTCAGTTTGCGTTGGGACGGCGTGAGATATATAGTGGAGAAGAAGTTTTCCTTATTACTAAATTTTAAACAGACTGTCGTAAGGGAAATTTTTTTATGAAATTTTGTTCTTTAAACTAATTATCCCCATACATTTTTGAGCATCCCGTCTCCTTTTTTGAATTATAAATTCAATATGTATGTATGTATGTATGTATGTATGTATGTATGTGTATATATACATGTATATTATTTATTGTTAATTAACAAATTATACATTATTAAAAATAAAAAATTATTACCAAGGTAATAATTGACAATAATAAAAAGATGAAAATAAATATATAAAACACAAATGTCCTAATGAATTAGCTATGTGGACATCTCAATGGGATTGGTAAATTGGGTGGAGCGGGAACTCATAAGTAATCCCGGTCTTGTGTATGCTTAAGGCCATTACCCACAATATATCTATTCACTTACTCATTCTCTTTTAATTTTAAGCTGAATGAACGATCTCTGCATCCAAAAGAACAACAAATATCATCGGACCAGTTTTTCAAATAATTCAGTGCAAAATAAGATGACTAATATTTCTTCGTTTTATACCAAAACAATACACTGGAGTATAAAATGATGAAGACTTAACCGTTTTATACCAAACAATATACGCGGGGTATAAAACCAAGACTTCACCGTTTTATTACGACGATGTATTTCCTATTTTATACATAAAATGGCGAAGTGTTCGTCATTTTATAAATTGTCTTCCGTTTAGTTCACTAGTCAGGTGAACAAATTGAACCAACCACAAACAAATGAACAAAACATATTTGATTTCGTCGTGTCTAGTTCCGTCCATTATATCCGGTTGCATTATCGTTAGTTCAGTCCATTCTTTCATTAAACAAGACATTTTTGGTTGTGCTTTAAGTCTAAACTTAACTTTATTTAAACATTTCGTCTAAAAGAATTAGTTATGGAATCCGTATGTTTTTGTTATACCCCGTCGATGTCGTCTAATTTTTCGTGTTGGTGTCCTGTAGGCATGATGTGGGCAAACAATAATGATATTTCCATTTCTCTCTAGTAGTGACTTTTGGAAAGAAGAGCAAGCAATAGGAGTCATTATTGCCGATCATATTCATCATTGCGGTGAAGCTTTCTGTAGTTACATTCATAATCAATATGAAAAAGGATGTTAATTATCCATGCATTCGTGGACAAGTGATTGGAGGACGTTTACTGGCGGTGAATTTTTATGTCCGACTCATTTGATGTACGTCAGCGATTTCCTCCCTAGAGTTTTGCCTCTTCAGAAGGAGGCGGATTTTGAAGACTTAACTTTTACATCCGACGTAAAACAGTTAAGTCAGACATAAAAAATTAAGTCTCGAAAACCCCCTACATTAATCTTCCTATCTAACTATTTTTAACATATTCTCATTTCTTCTTCCTTACATTAATATTAACAATGTCCAGATATGATTTTGTGTATAATATTTCAGACAATGAATTGAAAAACTCGGATAACTCAACTAATAGCAATGATCTATCTAACTCCGATGATGTAGATGAGTATGATAAGGATCTCGCTTATATTGCTGGAACGATGGTAAATCATACTCAGTTAATGTCTACTCTACATCATACTTCTTCTTAAACTGGACGAATGTGGGTTGACTATTTTCTTCATGGTCACAAAAACAGAAGTCAAGATCTGTTTCGAATGAAAAGTGCTACTTTCAAACGTCTTTGTGACGATCTATTCAATAGGTATGACTTAATCTGAACTCAATAAATAAACATTCTTAAAATGATTGAAATGTTTTATTACATGATAAGCCATGGAAAATCACAAAGGCTGGTAGGTGAAAACTTTAATCGATTCATTGGTACTGTCAGTTTATGTGTTGCTAAGGTTTTGCACACTATCTTATTTTTGGCCAAAGATAATATTAATCGCTAGATTTTAATGTGATTCTTGATGAAATTAGGTATGCCATGATATCATCCTTTTTTCCAAAATGATGTTGGAACTATGACAGAACATGTGTTCTTACGAGGTTGGTAAAGGAGAATAACCAGTGTATATAGGCAGAAAAAAAATTTCAGTACAAAATATTCTTGATGTTAATTTTGGTTTTGACATTTAGTTTCGTAATGTCTTGTTGGTAAGACTCTGCACATGATAGTAGATTGTTAAATTATGCAATTGAAGTAGTTGAAACATTTCTACATCTGCTGCCTGGTAAGTATTACCTTTTAGACTCAGGATACAGCATAGAAATAGTTATTTACCACATTATCGTAATAAACGCTATCATGTTTAAGAATTTCCCTAAAGCTGGAATGTTTCAAAATCGCGTAATGAAATTTCAACTTTGATCATTCTAGTATGTGCATGGATGTAGAAAGAATTTTTGGTATTTGAAAAAATAAATTCTACATTTTTCGAAATACACTGAAATAAAGCTTCGCCAAACAAGCACAGTTTGTCGTTGCAAGCTGTGTTATCCATAATTTATTAGAAAATACAACGTTTTGAAGAAATAGTTAATGAAGAAGTACACGAATTAATGTTTGAAATTGATGTCTTCAACACAACCATGGCTGTGCGAAAGTTCATCAAATACACAACAGATTTTTGCAACATGTGATGAAATTAGAGATGCTTAGATTATGCAGGACGACGTTGATCTATGTATAGTTTTACTTTTGTATTTCGGCTAAAATTATGTGTAATGTTATGTTTGTATTTTGGTTAAAAATAGTAGTAAGTTTTTAGAATTTGTATATATTAGAATTTGAAGTTGTAATTGAATTTGAATTTACATTAATAATTCTAAAATATTTATTTAATTAAATACTTAATTTAACAATTAATAATTAAATAACAATTAATTAATAATTAATTATTAAAATTATTATTTAACTATTTTCAAATTCTTTTAACATTTTTTACATCCTACACCATCTCTAACCAACCTTTGACCAAAAAAGTGATCTGCGAACGTTTTAATCTTTAATTTAAATTGTCCACGAAAGCACTATAAATGAGATTTACTTAAACAGGGAAAAAGAAAACTGTCAATAAGAAAGATAGCAATCGTACAGCCTAAAGAATGGATTAATATGCACCATATTTAGCATAAAATAAAATTGAGATAAGTTGACGTTAATTTAGCTCAGCAAATTCTAAACCAAACTATAAGGAAGCTAATATCTATTATTTACAGTACACTATATATAAGAAAATTTCGTTCTGTTGTTGACTGTTACGCAATGGTGTTTTCTCTTAATCAGATAGCATTACACCAAAAGTCAATCAAACAAGGAACGTAAACTGCTCAAAAAGACAGAGAAATAAACAAAAAGAGAAACCTATGAACTCATGTATATCACATCAAAACTATGTACAATTTATCTACCATGTTACCCATAGTGCATTGAACTTGGTTAATTTCTAGCCCCAAGCGTGTTAACAAGTGACAAAGCATTACTTGTAAGCTTACTCAACTGAACCACCCTCTTCCTCAAGACACCATGCATACTACTGCTACTCTTACCATTACCTTCCACCAAAGAAGCAATGCACATATTCTGATCAGTGAGAGCACCACTGACCCACGTCATAACGTTCTCTAATCTAACCCCATACGACGGCCTATTCTTCCTTCCCAGTTTCCTCAACTGAACTATCGACTTGCTCAGCCTAGCTGCACTATCGGACATTGTTACCATGCAGTCGTAATAGACACTGTACCCATTATCAGCTGCAGGTCTGCTGCTGCTTCCAGATGAAAGCATGGAGACGTAGGTCGATGCTTCATGGGCCTTACGTGCACTTAGAGACAGCGCCACCTCAGCAAGCTGCCGTGGACTTTTATGCATTTGTGGTGAGAAGGCTGACAGGGTCTGCTCGCATACTTTTGGATATGAAGTTGCCTTGCATGAGGTTTTAAGAGAAGCATACGAGAGGTGTACGAGCAAAGAAGCTGTGAATATGTATATAATGTTGTATGAACTTGCCATTGATCACTTTAGCTTTTAATTTGTTTCTTGTTGATGTAATGTGATATTGGTGGTGAATGGTTTATATATAGAGGGCTATCTGTATTATGGAACGTGAAAGGTACTTTTATTTTATGGCAGCATTCATTTGGTCGGTTGCTAAGTAATTAGAGTAATATTGCTGTGTCTGGAAATCTCAAAACTCAATATATATATATATATATATATATATATATATATATATATATATATATAGAATGTGCTTGCTTGTCTCCTTCCAGCTGTAATTTTGCTGTCTAGAGATCTGATGACTGAATGTAGAAGAATGAGTTGAAAGTTGAAACCTTGACTTTGCTCATGGAAGCTTCGTTGCATTCCGGAAGATACTGTTGCACGTGCAGTTTCGTTGATTTAGATTTGACTCGACTATTCTGTGCCAGCTGGAACTGTATGTCAACTCCTTTCATTTCAGTTAGCTTATGGCCCTATGTAGCATTTAAAAAGGGGAACGAAAAAACTATCCATACACCTCCGTGGAACAATATTAAGTTAAATCAACGTTTTTTAACATAAATTTTTTTATCGTTTCATGTGCCCTGACTTTTATATATCACTGGACCTTCGTTATCTTTCACATTATTCATTTTCAATCTGCTCATTTTACGTTTATGGCAATAGCGAAACGACGTGTGGTGCTTAGAAGACGGATTAGGAACGACACTTCCTTATGAGAGTTTCTAGCCACTTAAATCGAACAACCGACTCTAAGCCGGTGCGAACAAGGGGAATCTGACTGTTTAATTAAAGCAAAGCATTGCGATAGTCTTTATGGATGCTTTTGAAGACCGTGTTAAGTTTGACTCTAGTCTTACTTTGTCAAATGACTTGAAATGTCGTTCAAGTCCATGAAGAAAAATTAAATAGAAGAGCCAAAGAGGAACCATTGAAGCAAGCCTTTTAAACCAAACTCACCTAACGAGAGAATGATGCATTTAAAAATGGAAGAAGTCGTAGCCTAAGGGTGAGAGATCGTGGCCAAAATTATGGTAAAGGCGTCTACAAATTTGTCAATAAAGAAGAAACAAACCAAAATATATAAGCACCAAGAGATCGAGGACAAGATGAAACATAAACCATAAGGGAAGACCAAGGTATGATAAATCACAAATAGAATATTATAATTGTGATAATCTTTTTCATTTTGCTTCCGATTATAAATTCATTTTGTGAATTTTAAAAGAAATTTAACTTTTCTATAAAAAATGATGAAAATTCCACAATATTGTTGGCACATAAAGGTGGTGAAAGTAACGATAATAACACATGGTATTAGGATACGGAGGCGAGCAATAATATGTGTGGAAGAAGGAGCATGTTCGCGGAGCTTGATGAATTAGTAAGTGGAAACAATCATTTTGTAGATCAATCTGAAATTCTAGTTAAAGGAAAAAGAAATATACAAATTAAATTAAAGAATGGAAAGCTTGATTTTGTTTCTAACGTTTCCTAAAATGAAAATAAATATTTTAAGTTTGGGGCAACTTTTAGAAAAATGATATGACATACACATAAAAATCATTGTCTTTAATGAGACGTAGTAAGGAAAATTTTACTGCTAAAGTGGAGATGTTAAAAAATAGACTATTTCCATTATATTTGTCAAATAGAATAATTAAATGCCTAAAATCATGCTATAATGTTTCATTATGACTTTGGCATTAAAGATTTTGATACCTTAATTTTGGGGTTTAAATTACTAAAGAATAAAAACATGATGAAAGGTTTATCATCAATAAATCAAGAGAACCCATAATGTGAATGATGCATATTTGAAAAACAAAGAAGAACATATTTTTCAAAAGAATCAACTACAAGAGATAGAGAACTATTCGAATTAATTCATACTGATATTTGTGGCCTTATAAAGCTATGCTTACTTGTAAAAGTAACTATTTTGCACTTTTTATTGATGATTTTAGTAGAAAAACGTTGACCTATTATCTTAAACAAAAATCAAATGTATTTAATACTTTTAAGAAATTTAGAGCCTTTGTAGAAAATTAAACTGGTTATAAGATCAAAGCCATTACATCCGAACGAGGTAAATAATTTATATCAAAAGAGTTTGAATTTTTTTTATGAAGAAAATGGAATTCACTGCTCATTAATAATTCTTTGCACTCCACAACAAAATGAGGTCATAGAAAGGAAAAATATGCCTCTTCTCAACATGGTTGGAGCTTGTTAAAAAGAAAATATTCCAAAAATAGATTTTTTGGTCGAAGTTGTTGAATGCGCGGTGAATTTATCCAATCACAGTCAAACTTGAAGTGTGTGGAATAAAACCCCCGAACAAACATGAAGTGGTAGAAAGCCATATATATCTCATTTAAAAGTATTCGAAAGCATTGCATATGCCCATATGTCGGATCAAAGATGCTCCAAACTGGATGACAAAAGTGAAATATATTTTCATTGATTGTGACTGAAGGCTAAAAGGATATAAGTTATATTATCCTGTTAATGGAAAAATAGTTGTTAATCGAGGCATGGTGTTCGACGAAAAAGGTGCTTGGAATTAAAACAGACAAGAAGATGATTATAATTTCTTTCCTCTTTATGAAGAGTAATGTATTGATGATGTGGAAAAAGAAGCACCGTTATCTCCTTTAACCATCCATGAAGAATATTCATTTGAACAAAGCTTGAGTGAAAGACCACCACGCATGAAATGCTAAAGGAGAAGTCGAAAGATCTTCTCGCCAAAAATTTACCTAAATCCCTACTTTAATTAGCCAAAATTGATTGTTAGAGAAAGATTAGCAAGATTAGCACTTTGGATTGAAGAATTTCTATTGGAGATCACTTAAAGCTGTTGTAGATTCTTGGATTTCATGCATTTTTGGATTGCTTTGGATTTAGGTGAGTGGTTTTAAGCCTCTACTCACTAATTAGCCACTATATAATGTTTAATGATGTTTTTAAATGATTTTTAAACATAAAATATCATTTAAACCCTCTTTGATCACATATGTAAATTTCAAATGATTTGGACAAATTTGAAATTTTTTTGTTCTTATGAATCTTTCTTGTTCTTATAGTTACACCTATAGATTTAGGCTTCACATTGATATGTATGGATGTATGCTTGTTAGGATATATTATATATGATGATTGTTTGAATGTATGAGTTTGTTTAGTTGAATGCGTCGATCAAATGGCAATTTACTTTTAGGAATAAGTTTTGGATGGGTGTTGGTGGATCAGTGATGACCCATAAAGGTTACTTCATCCAAATGACATGCGATCCATAGGGCAGGTCAAGAAGGAAGCTATGTTTCAAGTTTCAAGTCTCAAGTAATTAGGAGTTCAAAGTTATGGGAGATTGAAGATGGATAGGTGGTGATTTGGAGGCTATGGGTCGGTAAAGGTTGGCTTTGAGGCATGCTCGAGTAATTGGATGGATCACTTCGAGTCATATGATGGAATGCTTTAGTCAATAGCTTGCATGGATGGATTGCATGAGAAAGTGAGGTAAAATCCTAAGTGAGGGATCGTTGTCGATCCATGGGGTTACTTGAACTTTGCTAAGTGTTGAATTAGTAGAGCAAAAATGAAATTTGGCGAAGGAAAGGATCGGCGAATATGGTTAGTACTGATCCAGTGGGCATCGATCGGTGAGGGTGATGGATCGGCGAAGGGGGTTTCACGTGTTGGAGTATGGCTTAGTTGAATTGAAGTTTGGGATCGGTGATGATGGATCGGTAACTATGGACCAATGGCTATGGATTGGTGGTTATGGTTCGGTGGTAAAGGAAATTGTTGCTACTTCTAGTCATTTGCATGATTGCTTTGACACATGATGGTGTTTTGTTCGAGTTTTATGTGTGTTCACTCCATGCTCATGCCAAACCAAAATCTTAGCTAAATATGGCCAGGTGTAGGGTCGGTATTGAACTATAGGGTTCGATGGCGATTTTCGATGAGACGACTCGTGGGCCAACGGTGATGATTCTGTAATGGGAAGTGATGGCTTCGATAGTGAATAGAAGTATTTTGAGATGTACAGTAGAGAACTATAAGTTGGATTAAGGGAATTATTAGAGGAAGGCTATAGGATGTATGGCGATATTCTATGATTGATGATGATTGTAGAGAATTGTCTCAACCGTGGTGACTTCGTGATGAAAGTCATAAGATTAGTTACAGAATGTACTCTGCTATAAATGACGTAGGCAAATGGAATTTTGAGACTCAAGGTTTCGTAGGGTACTCATAAAATAGGGTATATACTGGGGACATGATGGTTAAGCATGATGGCTCTTTATTCTAGATAGGAGGTTTTTTAATCTCGGAGAGATGTGATGGTTAGTCTAGTTCTAGCTTACTGAGTGGCAAGGATTCAAGTACCGAGGAATCAGGATGCGAGCTATCATGATGGATAGTCTGGTCTTTGACCATGATGGTTTAGATGAGTGACCTTGTATCACTAAGTGAGTAAATGTAAGGATGGATGATGGAGGCTATATTTTCTTTGATTTCTTATCACTGTAGGGATGTCACATGATGCTAATGCTATTAATGTAGATACTTGGACCCCTTAGTATTTTGATGTATAGTACACTCATGATGGTTATGATATAGAGTAGTGGATATCTTGTATATGTGCTAACTCTATAGATGCAGAGACATGTCAAGTATGATTCTTCATACCATTTGTCCTATTATAGGGGTTTATTGGTATTATAGATTTTCTACCGCTCACACAAGACAGTTGTATGACTTAGGATTTTAAACTTTTATTTCTATTATTTCGGATACTCTTAAATGAGCAGATTCAGGATATCAGGTCTAATGAGAACATGGAGTTGGATAGAAGACGAGCGGAGATCACACCCTCGCATCACTACATTTACTCATTATGATTTTCTATTCCACTGCACAATACTATGGAGCTTGCTAGTGCCCTTATTATCTAGAGGCAGTTTATTCATAAGTTATTATTTGATGTATAACTATATCACTTATGTTGTTTATTGTGCGCGTCTACGTGTTATGATTTCTGTGATATCAGTTATTACTATCTCGCATGTTTTATATATGAAATATTTACTATTATATTTTATTTGATGCACTTTGAGATATATGGTAGGTTCTATGTTTGATTTACCTTACCTTACAAACTTGATAGTCGCTCCGCATCGATCGACATTGTTACAACGCAGTTTACCATTACATTAGGTGCCAGTGGTGTATGATGGTTATCACATTTAGTATCAAAGCTTAGGTTGCATACTTTAACCTAAGAGCTAACGTGATCCAGTAGAGATAGGGTAAGAGTTCTCATGCTAAACTAGATCGAGAGAGAGAGAGAGAGAGAGAGAGTATGTGTATACTAGAGCACGTATTTGTTATATGTTTTGGTTTTCAAAACTATATAGTAGTATATAATCCATAAGTCGCACTGCAAGCACGAGTACTAATTAAGCGGAATTCCTTATAGAAAGACGGATCGTTCTTATTACAAATTGAAGGATGAGTCGTCGATCAAGGAATGTTGCTAGAAACTATATCTCTACAATCAAAGAAGGAGTTGGCTTGGGAGCTACTAAACTCGACTTGCAGATGATGTTCAATACCATGATGTGGAACATGCTGTAGAATACTTAAGTAGCCACTCCAAATATTGTTGTTGATGGTGGTGCACTAGTGCAAGCGCCCGGAGCTGATTTTGCTAAGTTGAACAATGACTTTGCTAGTCTTGGTGGAAAACCCTTCCAAGGAACAGAGTTAGCGATGGAAGAGCAGGATTGGCTTGATACCTACGATGATTTATTACTGAATGATTCAATGAAAAGGCAATTGGCTTTTCGACAGCTTTAAGGGCGAGCCATGAACTGGTGGAATGTTGTAAAGGTTGCTACTCTCGAGGATCAATTCACACGGGAACAGTTCAAAGTTCAATTCGAGGAAAATTTTACTCCCGCGTCTCAGAAGTCGGTCATGTTGCATAAGTTTGCGAATCTAAAGCAAGAGGATATGATTATCTTCAAGTACATTGTTGAGTTCAATGCCTTGTCAAAATATGGGATGTCTTTCATCGACACACTATCGAAGAATAAGTAGAAGTTCATCATTGGCATGGATGATCATTAGGAAGAGAAGCTCGTAGGCCATACTGATGAGACTTTTGAGATGATAGTCGATAGACCTTGAGGTACGAGAGTCTTTATCCGAAGCTGAGGTCTACTTTTTCCAAAGATGAGCCAAAGCCGCAAGTGGGTGGGGGAGGCAAGAAGAAGTGAAAGAATAAGAAAAGGTAGTTTTAGAAAAAAGGCGTCCAGAAGAAGAGTAAGCCTCACCGATTTGTTACAACTGCATTGACAAGGGCCACTATAGTAGAGACTTCAAGGATGAGAGAAAAAAGTTTTACAATTGTAACAAGTCCTCAATTGTAGCTTGTTAGTGCCTTTATCATTCAGAGATAGTTTATGTATGAGTTATTATTTGATGTATAACTCTATTGCTTATGTTGTTCTGTGATTCATTAATTTATTACCGTTTGGTCTATTTTATATTTATTATATTTTATTCCATGCGATGTGAGATATATGATAGATTTTGTGTTTGATTTACTTAACTTCATAACCTTGATGGTCGCGCAAGGTCGACCGAGCACCATTACAGCATGGATTACCATTACATTAGATGCTGGTGGTGTGGGGCGGTTGTCATAATTTTTATCTTCCTTCCAATATATCATCCAATTGGACGTGTGTCAATTTTTCATATGGATGACCAAAGGAAGATACTTCTTTTTGTAGCGAATGCCAATTTTCTAGCAATTATTTGGTAGAAACATTTCCTTATAGAGATAAAAAAATTGAGTTTATTAGATTTTCAGATGCATCGTATGTGGATTTTAAAGAAATTAACCTAGATGTCTTTAACAAACGTGTCATACATCCTTTATACAATGGCCTTTTTGAAGCATCAAATAAATGGAAAACCTTTTCAATTCTAGGTCAAGTTCCTCTTCTATTTCAGGTTCCTTAGTCCACATACTTGGACCAGCGGCATCATGAACCATTTTTGTCATCATGTCCTCTGTATCGGGTTCTTCGAAATTGAGATTAGTGTTTTTGATTCATCTTCAACTATCAAAGTTGATTCACGTATTGTCTCTACTTCATCATGAAATTTCCAAACATGATAGTCTAGCATAAAATCCTCTGTATGTAAATATAAAGCTAAAGTTCCATATCCTTGGAGTTTCATGCAATGACATTTACTACATGGACACTGGATTTCTTTTATATTTGTTTTATCGTTGGATGCAACCTTTAGGAATGCTTCCACACCTTCACTAAACTATAGTGGTACTTTTTTCAAACTTCTTATACATCTAACTTCGAGATTTCAGATAATTCATTTTGTACTCTATGAAAATAAGAAAAAATAATAATATCATACACCATTAAGTTTTACTTTATAATATTAATATTATTTTCTTTTACTAAATTTTACTATTAATATGATACATGTTAAATTTTATTATTGTAACCATGTACGAATAAAATTCATTTTATTATTAATACCATACAATAAAATTTTCTTTTGCTAATATCGTACAGTACTCTTTATTAATCACTAATTTCTACAATATATTAATTATTATATTATTTATAATATCCTTAATTTTAAAAAAATTATTAATACCACATAATATTGTTTTCTTTTACTATTATTAATATCATATACGATTAATTTTTATTTTATTATTAATACCATACAATATTATTAATATAATACAACATTAAATTTTATTTTATTATTAATGCATACAATAAAATTTTCCTTTATAATATCATATACTACTCTTTATTAATCACTAATTTCTATAATATCTCATTTAATATATTATTTACCATACTACTAATTTTATCTAATTACGAATACCATATAAAATGATTTTCTTTTAGTAAAATCATATATAATTATTTATGCATCTAGAATTTTTATTATATGATATTTGTCATATACTATTATATCATGAATTTGACAAGTAAGTAAATGATAATGAAAAGAGTAAACCTTGATTTAATTGGCCGGCTATACCATCTCCCATTAGAAACACAAAAAACATATATGTAATTCGTAAATCAATACTTTGTCACGAATGATTTACAAAATTTCGATACGTCTTCCTCTTATTCTCCATATCACACACAACAAAATGAACGAGGATAAAAAAATATAAACCACCTTCAAAATTCGATGAACCGCCTAGGATAAAATATTGATTTACGACTTACATATATATTTTTGTGTTTATAACTTACCAAACTAGGATGAATATGATGAATATTTTATCAGATGAATATTAATTTCTATTTTTATAAAAAAGAATATCGATATAACGATTAGATACAAAACTCATTAGACGAGATCAACAAATCTATTAGTTCACAACAATTGAACTATAAATACTGAATCATAGTATAACATAATTCCAAATTTCTTCTTATACATGTACATTTGTAATCAACCATTTATGACAACAAATATTTCAGTCTTAACCAATCCATTTCAACTAAACTATTCTTATTATAATCAACTAAAACAAGAGAATCATAAATAGATAATTTTGCATATGAAAGAACAATATCAATGAAGATTTGGAGGCGACTTTATGGCCAAAGGAAGTGTAATAATAGTGGCGCAGTGGCTTTGGAGGCGTCACAGGCGGCGTTTGGAGGCATGACAATCGAGTCTCATTTGAGAAGGAAGCGAGAAGAGCAAAGCCGGAGGTAGTGTGGTAATTTTTGATGAGGCACCAGTAGTGGCGATGGAGATTGTGCTGTAATTTTAATTCATGGAAGAGAAGTGGGGAAGGAAGATGGAGGAAATAACATCTTGGTTAAAGGAAAATTGGGGCTAATGGCGTCATGCCCAAAGAAAAATGGAGGTGGTAGTGTCATGGCCAAAGGAAGTGGAGAAGGAAGAGAGGAAGATATATTTTTGATTTGGGGAAAAATGAAATATGGAAATGAGTACTGGTTTGGGTTAGAGTGGAAATAAGTCAACGATATGTCGTCAAAATTTTCAATGACATACCGATGATTTATACATGCTGACCATTTATCGACGACATACTGACGACCTCCGTCATCGGTATGTTATCAATACCTTTTCGTAGTTATGGTTTGTTTATTTCCTAGTAGTGTTCAAACTGGTTGTTTTTGAAAATTTAATTCAAGGAATGACCTTTCTAATGGAAATTGTGTGTAAATTTTGAAATTTTAAAATCTAGCCATGCACATTTTTTAATATTATATGAGAAACTTAAATATGTGATATGCTATCATTTTAACTTAATTCAATCTTTTACCTCAAGTATGATAAAATTTAAAAACATCAATTCGAACTTCAAAAAATATTACGAAACCATATATACATTTTAAATCAAAAGAAAATGAAGTACACATTTTAACCCAAAGGAATCATGCATACATTACAAGAAAATAGTATGAAGGACATATTTGACTAAATTTTAGCTTTAAAGACATGCGCTAAATTTTTAGCAATAAGGACAAACTTTTCAAATAAATATAGCAGAATGACAAAAATTTAGTGAGAATTACAATACTACTGTGCAATATTAGTTTTATATTTACTAAATTTAAAAGAAAGAATAGGTACATATATTTTAATTTGACCATGTAATGGTTGATTTTACCCTTTTGTAGCATTTTTTTAAATGATACGATTGGGTTACATTTTCTTCTTGACATTTTTTTTCTTACATAATTTTATCGTATAATGATATTATACATAATCATTTTCTTATCTGCTGCTAATTTTGTTTTAATTGATGAACGGTGAGCTATATGAAGTAAACAACAATGTCATGGCATGTTGGACGATGTAGGTAACGTGGTATATGGCGTGTAGATGCATTAATTTGTTTTCTAGGTTTAGATTTTTTGGAGATGACCATTTTGGGAGGTGGAAACCATGAGCAATGGTGTAGCCCAAGCGTTTGAAAAAAACATGTAGGAGGGTGCGAAGACATTGGGTGTGGTAACAAGGGAAGTGATTAATTTGGATGTGTCAGTTTAGGTTGGGACGGCGTGAGATATATAGTGGAGAAGAAATTTTCCATATAGCTAAATTTCAAACAGGGTGTAAGTCTGTCCTTTAGACTAAATCTCCCCATACATTTTTGAGCATTTTGTCTCCTTTTCTGAATTATAAACTTCAATATATGTGTGTCTTTGTGTGTGTTAATTATTGTTAATTAACAAATTATACATTATGGAAACTGAAAAATTATTACCATGTTGATATTTAACAATAATAAAATGTTGAAAATAATACAAAAAGGAAAATAAATATATAAAACAAAAATTTCCCAATGAATTAGCTATGTGGGCATCTCAATAGGGATGGAAAATTAGATGGACTGGGAACGCACAGGTAACCCCCATCTTCTGTATCTTAAGGCCATTACCCATAATATACCTATTCACTTACCTATTTTCTCTTAATTTTATACTAAACGAACAAGCTCTGCACCCAAAAGAATAACGATTATCCATCCATTGCAAGAAAGAACATTAAATAGCGAAGGGGCATACCGATGGCCGTCGATCATTCCGTCGACGTGTTTTCGACGGCTTTCGACGGTACCTCATTTCCATGGTGTTTCAGTAAAAAGTGTAAAATAGCCATCAGAAGCCGTTGGAAGCAGTCGATAATACGAACCGTCGACAACCATCATAAATCGTTGGATATCGAGATTGTACTTCTGCTTCAAATGAGTGCAAATTTCATTTTGCTTCTCCCCTAATTTTTGTCCAAAAACCTAGCTCCTCCCCACTCTCCATCGCCGACCAACCCGCGCACCTCCCCGACCATCACGATGTTCATCGTTCTCCACTCTTAACAACCTCAGGCCATTCATTGATCTCCAATTAGGTTTTTCTCCTAACCCTAACTAATTTTGATTTCCTAAATTAGGGTTAATTTATGATACCAGTTTTTTATGATACCCCATTCATTATTTATTATACCACACTAAATGCTAATTACAACTATTATCATTTAAATCCAAAAATTAATGTATAATTTGGTGTGTGTGTGTGTGTATATACGCATTAATTAATTTGTGCATATGCGCGTTAGGACTAGATTCGGTTAACTAGTGTATATGCGGATAATTTAGTGTATCTGCTGCTTCCAGATGAAAGCATGGAGACGTAGGTCGATGCTTCATGGGCCTTACGTGCACTTAGAGACAGCGCCACCTCAGCAAGCTGCCGTGGACTTTTATGCATTTGTGGTGAGAAGGCTGACAGTGTCTGCTCGCATACTTTTGGATATGAAGTTGCCTTGCATGAGGTTTTAAGAGAAGCATACGAGAGGTGTACGAGCAAAGAAGCTGTGAATATGTATATAATGTTGTATGAACTTGCCATTGATCACTTTAGCTTTTAATTTGTTTCTTGTTGATGTAATGTGATATTGGTGGTGAATGGTTTATATATAGTGGGCTATCTGTATTATGGAACGTGAAAGGTACTTTTATTTTATGGCAGCATTCATTTGGTCGGTTGCTAAGTAATTAGAGTAATATTGCTGTGTCTGGAAATCTCAAAACTCAATATATATATATAATGTGCTTGCTTGTCTCCTTCCAGCTGTAATTTTGCTGTCTAGAGATCCGATGACTGAATGTAGAAGAATGAGTTGAAAGTTGAAGCCTTGACTTTGCTCATGGAAGCTTCGTTGCATTCCGGAAGATACTGTTGCACGTGCAGTTTCATTCGGTAGATTTGATTCGAGTATTCTGTGCCAGCTGGAACTGTATGTCAACGCCTTTCATTTCAGTTAGATTATGGACCTATGTAGCATTTAAAAAAGGGAAGGAAAGAACTCCATCCTAACGCCTCGTTGGACAATACGAAGTTAGATCAACCTTTTTTAACATAAAAAATCTTTGACCGACTTGACTTTTATATATCACTCGACCT
The DNA here is from genome assembly GCA_030765085.1 of Allium cepa. Lineage (NCBI taxonomy): Eukaryota > Viridiplantae > Streptophyta > Magnoliopsida > Asparagales > Amaryllidaceae > Allium > Allium cepa. The sequence goes on from CM060940.1 coordinate 862,789,643, forward strand.
TCGTTATTTTTCATATTATTCATTTTTGATATGTACATATTACATTTATACAATGTGAGACCCCTCAACAAATCTTGGGGTCGTAACATGAATCCGTTTTCTGTTTGCGGGCTGCTAAAGCTACTTTTGTGGCAAAAGCGAGACGATGTGTAGCACTTAGAAGACGGATTAGGAATGACACTTCCTTATGAGAGTTTCTAGCCACCTAAATCGAACTACTGAATCTGAACTGGTGTGAAACAAGTGGAATCTAACTGTTTAATAAAAGCAAAGCATTGTAATAGTCTTCGCGGATGCTTTTGCAATGTGATTTCTATCCATTGCTCCGAATGCCAAAGTAAAGAAATTCAACCGAGCGTGGGTAAATGATGGGAGTAATTATGACTCTCTTAAGGTTGCCAAATGCCTCGTCATATAATTAGTGACGTGCATGAATGGATTAACGATGTTTCCACTATTCTTGTCTACTATGCAGGATAATCACAGCTATGGGAAGGAGCTTGGTGGAATCAGCAGAGAAAGAAGACCACGTTGAGTTTGACTTTAGTCTACCTTTGTGAAATGACTTGAAGTGTCGTTCAAGCTCATGAAGAAAACTTAAATAGAACTCACCTAGCGGGAGAACGAGGCATTTAAAAATGGACGAAATCGTAGCCTGAGGGTAAGAGATCGTGGCCAAAATTATGGTAGAGGCGTATACAAATTTGTCAATAAAGAAGAATGAAACCAAAATATATAAGCTATAAAAGGTCGAGGACGAAGATGAAATACAAATTAGGATAGAAGACCTAGGTATGATAAATCATAAATAAAATGTTATAATTGTGATAAATTTGCCCATTTTTCTTCTGATTATAAATTCATTTTTAGTAAAGTTTGAGAGAAGTCTAACTTTGCTATAAAAAGAAGAAGAAATTCCAAAATATTGTTAGCACATAAGGGCGATGAAAGTAACGATAATAAAACAAGGTATTTGGACATAAAGGCGAGCAATCATATGTGTGGAAGGAGGAGCATGTTCATGGAGCTTAATGATTCGGTAAGTGGAAACATTCATTTTGTAGATCAATCTAAAATTCCCATTAAAGAAAACAGAAACATATAAATTAAATTAAAGAATTGAAAGCATGATTTTGTTTCTAGCATGGCTAAAACGAAAATAAATATTTTAAGTTTGGGGCAACGTTTAGAAAAAAAGATATGATATACACATGAAAAATCGTTGTCTTTAATGAGAGATAGTAAAGGAAATTTGTAATAGTCCCATTTTTCGACATCCGAATGTCAACATCGATACGTCCACTGTATCGAATGTCGAACAATCGATTGCCGGAAAAACTGTACCATTAGGGTTTAAGAAAAAGAAGGTAGAAGAAGAAACAGAAACAATAACAGAATCTCACATATCGCAGCGGAACAAATATAATAGATAAGTAAATATCTTTAAACTTAATCACTATATCAGTTATTACATCACATTATCAGAGTTTACAACAACAAACAGTGGTAAAGAAATATTACATATATAAGTAATACGCCTCGCCATCCATCTCCAACTCCTGATTCCACAACAACTTCTTGACTTTGCTCCCGAATAATGATAACCTGACTCTAGGCTTCCCGTGTGGAAAATTATGGGTACCTAGAGTTTAGAAATGGAACAATAAACTACAGGTCAGTCGCGGGACTGGTGTGAGATCTTAAAAACAGTTACTTTCACAAAGAAAATAAAAGAAATTCGCTATGCTTTTGGAAAATGAAACTACCATAAGGTCTCCCGCCACACACACAATGCAAACGCAGAATTGGAGGAGATTTCTCCTTATGATAGTCAAACATGCTTAATACGCAAAATCCTTTCGATATTATTATTAGTGCATAGTGCAAAAAACATTTCGAAAATATAATATTAATCTTAGCCAGCATACAACCATTATTGTATGCCTACTATAGCTACCATCTAAACAGTGGGGCGCCACCATAAGTAAATGGCAGGTTATACAACTAAAACCGTACAAGGCGCGTATTGTTTTTTTGGATTTCCAACAAATGGCCAAGCTAAGAAACTTCCTACTACCACATGGGTACGCCTCTGGAGGGACGTACCGAGAACTTAACCAGCTCTCTGCCAACACAAGGCCGGGTTACCTCTGTAACTACTACACGAGTATGCCATCCCAGGTCCTTTGGGACCTTTATCCGAGGATCCTCTACACCAACAACCACAAAGAAAAGTATTTGTAGTAACCACAAAGGTTAAATATCAAGGCTTCATACCTGACACCACCCTTTTCCAAAAGGAATTGACATACCCTAAAGGGCGCGACCCTCATAACCTCGCCGTATCTTTCCTGTTTCGACCATTTCCGGGGTGTGAGGTCCGACGAAGTCTCGTCTACAAAGCTACACTTTTCACAAAGTCATGCTTTGATCAAAAATGATCAGAAGCACTTCGTATGCCACATTACCAGTTTGGGAATATATCACTAGTAACCATCAACTACATAACATATGAGCTCGTATGTCTCAGAGAAGAGTGTTAATCTAAGAGAATAAATTATCCGCCACCAACAGAAATGTATTTGATAGAAACCAGCTTTACATCTCAAAGTGTAACGTCAGACACACATCCATACAAGTCCGTTACGGGATAAAACGAAACCGAAGGCACTTCAAAGAAGCCATTGCAAATCCGGATATTCACAAATCACGTCCGGAATCCCCATCACAAGGATGATATAATCTCTATACCGGAGCAACCCGATGTAGAGACATTCGACAGGTAATCCTTTCGCTTTCGAAAATACCCGGTCTTCAACACCGTCTTCAAATGTAATCCCATTTCGTCGTATCGTTATTCGGAATGGGTTTTATGACACAAGGTCCTCTCCCGGCTAATCCGAATAACGAGCGCTTATTTTTTTTAAAATAAGTGTTCATTCAGATTTCAAAAAATCACAACAATTTCCATTTTGATCTTTTAATAAAGATCCATCACAATCACAAAGGTTCGATGTGGTTTTCGAATATCCACTTGGAATCTGACCCCTGGTTGTATCGAAATTCAAATGCCATTAAAAAGGCCAATATTGATAGTCGGTTATTTAAATATCAATCAACATTCACAACAATTACCAGATTTCAATAATTTTCCTAAATTATTTATTTTCAGTATATTTCCGCAAGGTATATTTCACACTTTAACCATTTGAAAACAAATTTCAAATTACTTTCCATAGTTCAATACTTTGAAAACAAATTTCGAATCACTTTTCCTTACGCGGAATACATTTCCAAATATTTATTTGTTTCCACTGAAAATCTGCCCGGTTCAAGTAACTTAAAATACTTATCCAAAATATACTTGGAATTATTTAAAATAAAACTATTTTAAAATACTCGCTTAAATATTAGTTATGAAAATTATCATACTAATATCTCATATAAAAATTCAAGTCCAAAATTAATTTTTAAAATAAAATTAGTAGATAGGATATAACTATTTAAATATCCTATTTCTAAATCAAATATCAACTAAATCTTTACTCATTACTTCCATAATTAATTAAATAAATCACTACTTTAAAGATTTACAAAATAACTTAAAGAAACTAATTTCTCCGAAATATTCTTTTAAAACCGACCCTAGAACTTTTAACTTATATTTCAAAAGCTATTTTACAAACATACTCGGCTTTTCAGGGAAAAAACACCTTCCTTTTCAAAATGAATTATTTTAATCAATTAATAAATCCTTCTGGATTTATTTTAATTTACACTCCAAACCTGTAAATTTATTTTCACACCTTTTAAAAATAAATCAATATTTATTTTTAAAACAAATTTCCCTTTCTTTATAAAATTCCCATTGTGAATTTAAACTTCTAAATATCCATTGATATACGATTTCCAAATCGATTTCCAAATATTCATTTTCAGCACCGAATTAAATCATAAATTGATTTCCAAATTTATTTTCAAATACCAAATCAATTTCCAAAATTGATTTCTAAATTTATTTCAACACCAAATTTATTATCTTTTGAAACAATTTCCTTCTTTTAAATTTATTCAATTTCCAAAGCATAATTTACTATAAATTTTCTACTAAATTTCAAAAATCAAATTTTTATTTATTTCTGGTATCCTACGATACCAAAAATATATTCGGCTAAATTATAGCCTTCAACAATTTAAATCACCAGATAATCACACACAGATTATAGTAAATAAACACACAACATAAGAAACAAAATCAAATGTTTGAGGAATCCAGTTGGATCCCTCCAACCTGTTTCCCAGCATCTACAGATAGCACAACAATTAAATACCAATTCCACTTCGAGGTGGAATATCGCGATATACGGGATTTATAAAATATCATCCGCTATTTTGCGGCGCATTGGGTTTCATCCGCTATATAATGCGGGAAATCAATCACCCAATATATACTATATACTACTATATATATAATATCATCCAGTGAATAATTATTCTAAATCAATCATCCAAGCATGCAGTCAATCAATTTTAAATCTAACTATTTAAAATTAACTGGAGATTTTAATTGAGTGAGAAGATCTCACCTTTTCTTTTTATGCAATCCATTTTCATTCTAGATTGTTTTCTTTACAGATTTTGACCTAGCAACAAACATTATAAGGTTTTATTAATATTCGAAACAAATCAAACAATTCAATTATCATTTAATAATTTTATTTAACTAATTATTTAAATTTTAATGAATAATTAAATTTCAAATTAATGTCCTTTTGAAATAACTTTAGTAACTAAAATAAATTTTTAAATAAGTTAACTAAAAATATATATTACTTTACAGTTGAACTAGTAAATTAAAAAAAACGTATACGTATATTTATTTTATTAAACTACATATATACCTATGTGAGAAAAAAAATTATCGGGCCTGAAATTAAGAAATGGTTCATGTAAAATATGTATGTGTTTACATATAAATATAAATCTTACATTTGAAAAACAAATGGTTTCATATACCTTATTGCCTTATGAAATCCAGAACTCTATGAAACCCTAACCCTCTATGCGAACCTCCATCTCCAGTCGTGCCAGCATTGACTTCAACTTCCACCGACTTGTCTCTTCACTTGCGTCGCCCACGCGAACACGACCATCGCGACACCCCAATCGCCCTGCTGCCGCCACTGTTTCACGCGACACGCTTTCGCCAAAAACCCATCTTCTCGTCGTCTCGGCTTGATTTTCTTTGAACGTAGCATCGTGGCCGTGCTTCCACTCGCGAATCACTGTTGATGTCGCCGAGCCACCCTGACACCGGGCTAACGTACAGAGATCCCTTCTTGTAACCCCTCAAGTTATATAGATACCGGATCTCCCGGTTGGAAGGGGGCGCCCGTACCTTCTCTGAAAAATAATGTATAAGCACACCAAGATGGCGTAGGAATTGGGCAGAAGCTGGAAAGGAGCCACCTTCAGATAAGTAACGAAGCTGACTATCTAGGTATTAATGGGAGGAATGGCCCCACACATGCAGTGGTACCTACTGTATGCAAAATATCCTTCGGGGGGATTATACGACATCACTCCATCTCCCGGCAATAGCATGCTAGCCCTGTCAATCCCAAAGGAACAAGAGATGACATCAAGCTGCTCCTCCCTGAGGGAGCTAGGAAAGCAGTCGGGCGGAGAATTCAAGAGCTCCTGGGGGCCATACCCATCTACTAGCGATCGCGGAGCAGGCCCAGGACGTTCCCGAACTGGGGGCACTATGGAGGACTCTGCTCTGTCCTTGGACTTCCGTTTATCGGATCGGGTTTCCACTTTTTGAGACATTTTATCTGCATACACAAAAGCGAAAGACGTGTTGTTAGTACAAGAAGTACAGAGATATAAGCGAACAAGTGTATAAAGCGAGCCAGCATATATAAATCTAGAGTTTTACTAATAGTTCAAGTATAAAAGTCCATTCGGCAAGGGACTCATTCAACACTCAGAATTCCCAATCTCATTCAGTAATAAAGCCCAGAGCTCATTCGGCAGTACACATTCGGCATTAAACGTCTCTTAACACATCCGGTATTAAGTTCATTCGGTAATCAGCATCACCAAGGTCATTCGGCGTTCACACTCCCAATAACATTCGGTAGTTTAAAAACACCGGAATCGTCCGGCAATTACCTGGTCCGGTTGTCAAAAGGTTTCAGCAATATAAGTTGATTCGGCAGGAATCTGGCTCGGTTCTTTCAATTCAGTAAGGAGTAATGAAGGCGTGTAGCCCCTATTTATAGGAAGATATAGGATACCGAACCAAATGGTTCGGCACTCAGGGACCGAATGGAAACAGCTAAAACAAAGTGCGACACATACAGGCATGTGCCCCACATTGGGGGGCAAATGTTGGGCAAACCCTGCATGCCGAACCATCCAACACCGAACCAGGCTTCGCCTCGTGCCGAATCATCCCTAAAACCAACCCTACATGCCGAACCACCCAACATCGGTCCAATCCCGTCTCCCCTGCATGCCGAACCACCTCCACTCCAACAACTACCGGACCAACCAACTACCGGACCAACCAACTACCGGACCAACCAACCCACCGAGCCAACTCCACACCGAACCAACATGGCTCCCAACTACTGCCGGTCCAAGCCTCTTCCAACTCACCGCCGGACCAGCGCTCTCCTGACCAACTCCATCTTCCACTACCGAACCAACCTGAAGAATGCATTCCGGATCAACTTTACCGGACCAGGTTGCAGCAGTCCAGGCCCGTCAGCGGCTATATACATCCAAGACCCCTGTTCCCAACCTCACTCTATAAATAGAGGGGTAGGGGTACAACAATGGAAGACAAGTTTGAGAGCTCAAGCACGGAAGGAACTTTCAAACAACTTTCTTATACTTGTACCTAAAGCTTTGTACTTGTAATCTGAAAAAGAAAGGAGAATAACATATAAAGTGGATGTAGGCACATTCTGGCCGAACTACTATAAATCTGTGTGTCTTTTACAGTTTACCCCCTGCTTTTTTCATATTTGCATAAGTAACCTAAAATCTTGAAAATAACATATAATCAACTAAATTATACGGATTGGAGGTGTTTGCCCATTTTTTGCGCAAATAATTTTCATAGAAAATAAGATCTTTTTTTGAACGTTGTTTATTTTATATTTAAATAACTAACTATCAAATCTTGACCTAAATATGTAATCCTTCTTAATTTTGGTGGTAGGGAAATATTCCCTACTTAACACCAAAGGATTTGAACTCTAGAAATATCTAGGAGAAACACGAAAATTATATAGTACATTTACCATCGGTGGTGCTATACTATAAGTATAAACTCGTTTTGTTCTTCTAAGACAAACGATAAGGAGATCCGAGCACTTAAACAGTTATGGGGTGATCCCCACTCTTATGTATCATCTGATTATTTTCTAAAGAAACGGTATAAAGCATTCCGGAAATCTGCTATTGGTTTGTGGAGCACCCGGAAAGCGAAAGAGGGTACTCGTTAGAGATTACTCGAACCTGTAAACACTCTAAAAACCATAGACGGTTCTATGGAGGAGTTTCAGGATATATTGAGAAGTTGGGATCCGTGTGTGATCCCGAGACCCGTTATGGTATAGGAATCCATGTGAGATTCCAAGATCTATTTGAGATATGAGAATCCATATGTGATTATGAGACCCTTTGAGTATTAAATCCATGTGGGATTCCATGATCTATTTTGGTGGAGATGTGAGATCTAGAATGCTAGATGTAACCCCATCAGCGTTAATGACTAAAAGCAGAGTTAGGAGGTATGTCCAGTAGGGTTGGCAAACCTATAGGGTGTAGTCGGCTCCTCCTAGATGTTACTTACAGTTATTATGCATGCATGGGACGATGCATTCAGTCTTAGCAAGACCGGCCATTTTTTTCCTATGGCATATCACTAGGGATGTATGTTGCTTCAGAAGGATATCTTGATCCTTTTGCACGAGGCCGTTCTCGAAGTACTGAGGACACCTCCATGGAAATCCTACACAATTAGCGAATGTGCCTTATCAGTTTTTGATTATATACCTAGTATTATTGTAATGTACACTCACGAGCATCATAGCTGCTTGATAATTATTATTTTCACCCTTACACATTATTATAATATCATGGGATTTTCTAATATAAATGTTTTGGTTATCGTATAGTAAACCCGTCCATATTTACATGCGGCATAGGGTTACGCGGTACCTTTGATTTTAAAGGATTTTATAACATGTAATAAATAAAATTCCTTGTTATTTTAGTTTTTCATGCTAGTTTTACTAGACTGACCCGGGCATTATTTTCCTAGAATGCTCAGGTCAGGCTGAGCATATTTTCCAGGTTTAATTGGATGCTTTGAAATTTTAGAAAATGGGTTGGAGGCCCAGAGTCGTATTCACGTACATGGTTATTAGTCCTTTGCATACATTGCTGTATTTATTAAAAATTGTGAGGATAGTTTGTTATAACTGTCCGGCTGAAATAGGTTAGTATACTCCGATTGATGTTTGCATATAAATATATTTCATTTTTGTTTTTGTGTAAATATTTGTTAGATATTATAGATCATTCTTTCCGCTGTGAGATTCTATGTTGTTATTTTTTCTTCTCGTCTTCTTCTTTCTTTCTTTCCCCCTAACTATCCACCTTTCCATTCAATTTGAGTGGGTTATATGTGGTTTATTGACCACTCAAACTTTACGGAAAAAGTGGGTCGTTACAATGTAGCACACACATATATTCTTCTTAACTGTATTGAAGTTGCACCATTTGTTAGGTAATATTAAATAATAAGTCTGGATATATTTATGTTAATAATATACATGTACATTATAATGCAATATATTATCTATATCTGCAATGTTTGTGAATCACAACATCCAAGCAGTGATTTCAGTAAAGAATTCATTGGTTGGTTTTTGAACTACATTTATGGTCCAAGAAATTGTGTGATTGAAGGATTGAAACATCTTGCGATGGTCCCAAAAGAAAAGTCACGATATATCCAATAATCTTCGTCAATGGATATAAATTCAACACCAAAGACTATGGTGCTGAAAAATTAAATAACAATACCGGCGTATTTCTTCAAATTAGTAATGATCCAGATGATCATATAAATGATTTTTATAGCATGTTAAGCCGGATTTTGCAATTGACATATTTCACAAGACCTACGGAGGAAGTTTTTTGTTCACATGAAACTGGTTTTGTAACGTTCCAGGTTCTAGAATCAACGTGCATGAAAAAGACAATCTTATTGAAATAAAGCATACCTTGCATTATCATAAGTACGGTCCTTTTGAACTAGCTAAACAAGCTCTATAAATTTAGTATGTTCCTTATCTTTCTCTAAAAAAAGATTAAAAAGATTGGTTGGCGGTTTTTAAAACGAAGGTTAGATTTATGTAATATTATGAACGAACAAGTTTATAAGGCAGATATCGAGGAATATAGTGAAATAACAACAACTGATGATCATACCGATTTCAGGCCCCTAAACAATGAATCAAATGTTTTAGTGGAAGCATATGAGACCACGGAGGAAAACAAAGTACCAGACCGAGTTTGTGACGACCGCTCATGACTCCCGCATCAAAACAATGAAATAGTGCGCTGAAAGGCGTGCCAGGTAGCCATGGACGATAGTCAGGGTAAAATAAAACAGCAAACTCTATCGTACAACTCACAGCGCATGGATAAAATACAATAGAGAAATATATAGTGAAGCCCCATAACAGAAAATCATCATATAAGCATCGTAGTAGTTTTATACAAACATGAATCATCCATACATCAAAGCCTCACTACAAACACTCAATCAGATATAACAGCGGAACACCCAGTACATATAGTAAGAAAACTAGTATGCAAAGCCTCCTGCTCGTCTTCGTCATCATCAGCGTAGATCTCTAAGAACAGCACCTGTCACCTGCTACCTAGTCTGCCCATCCCAACATGGATGAACAGCCCAAGGTAATAAGAGGAGACATAAAACCTTGAGTCAGACAAAGTCTTAGTGAGCAGTAAATCAACTATCAAACATACCAAAAGAGCATAAATGATAAAAGGAATAGGAACCAAACCATCCCACTCCACCTCTTTCTACAGTGATAGCCCCCAGATACACACCAAAGAGAAGTAAGCATAACATAGCAGATAATTAAGGTAAAGCAATAATCACTCGAGTCAAGGGCGATGTTTTCCAAATACAAACCCCCAAGGCCTAAACCAAGATCAGATAAGCACCTAGAAAATACCGCTCTTGAGACCGAATGATGATACAACCAAACGTCCAAACATCCATGACTCTGGCTATCACTGTTATCCTTACTTCGATTTTACCGTTGATTGAATGACCATCCGTCAAGGGCTAATGGTAACCCCGGTTCCAGACATAACTCCGCACACTGCCTTGTGCCTAGGACTTATCTACTTTGCCCAGAGTACTCGACTACCTACCTGTAGTCTATTGGTTGTCCCGACTACCTACCTGTAGTCGTTATGGGCACCCCATGTACTCTTGCTTTTGAGCATGCTAGAACCTTCAACAACGATGAGATCCAAGCCTCCTAGTCATCCTCCTTGACGACTATCCTCATACTAGCTCAAGCTACCTCTCGAGCAATCCATTATCAACCAACTCGAACCATCCCTCGAGTTATCAACATGCTTGGAATGATCCCTGCCTGGATTACGCCAAGTCTACATCACATCATACTTCGCTTTATTACACCATAGCAAAGTCTCAACTCAACAACATGGTTTGCCTCATCGCATCATGGCAAAGTTCCATCTCAACATCATTCAATCCATACATATGAGCTTCCACATCCGCCACATATGCCTTTAGCAGCTTTCACCATTCAAGAGCCTCTTCTGTAGCTTTTGAATCATCTTTGACCATACTTGTCCAAATCTATCAACTAGATAACTCATTCACAACAATCAATCAAGGCAAACATTAATCCAAACAAATAAGTATTCAATCAAGATCTAATTAGGCATTCATAACTACAATGGCAATTTCGTAAATAAATGAGCATAGAACTAACATACATGAATCATGGGTTTTTAGCATAGATCTAGCAAATATAAAACATGGGTTTTGTTTCTATAACTTAATAAATGAGCTTGCATAAGTAAACATCTTCACAAACAATGGATCTATACTTGGATCTAAGGAAAATGCACAAAATCACTATCTACAACACTCCAACAAACCACCAATCCAATATACTCCTTTGGGTCCGCGTGAGAGATAACTACCACTCACCAAATCACCCAAACACCTCAAAAACTAATCACTACAGATCTGGACAGTGAAGATCAAGGCTTGATCCGGCAATATCTCGCTTCAATCGATGAAATCTAGCTCGAACGGATGAAGATCTTCAACTTTGGCTCTTGGATCTTCGATCTTGATCTTCGATCTTGGATGGATGTTAGAACTAGATTGGAAAGGAGAAAAGAAGATGAAGAAATGTTGTAGTCGAGTTCCCAAAATGGCAGCACTTCGTCGCTTCAAAAACCGGTGCCAAAAAGTGAGCCAAACCCCCCTATTTATAGGCTGAATCAACCTTAGATCGCCCAAGGTCTTAACTCGGAGTTCGCTATTAGGTCGTTACCGACCTAAAAAGACTCCGACCTAACATAGGTCGCTGCCGACCTATGCTCTTCTACGACCTAAAACACACGTGCCTTAACCATCCCACCGACCTAACGGCTTATCCCTAGTGCCGACCTAAAGACTTAAACAGGTCTCCGACCTATCGTTATAACCAGATGCCGACCTAACTCTTAGCACAGAACCAACTTAGGTCGCATACGACCTTATCCCTCGACCTATCAATATAACTCGTAGCTCCTTAAGCCGGTGTCCCCCCTTAACGTGTTATCCTGGTGACTTTGCTAGCTCGGCATCTCCACTAAGCCGATCACCACTAAGTCGGTCAACCCCTTAACTCGGCCATAACTCTAAACCATTAGCTCTTAGGTCGGTCACTCCCCTTAGGTCGGTCCAATCCTTAACCTGTTAACTCCTATAGCTCGGCCACTTCCTTAGGTTGGTCATACGAGCTAACCCTTAATTCGTACACAACTCATCCCATGGCTCGAACAAGACTCAGGCTAGAGACAGCATAACCAATCCTTCGACCTGTAAATTCTACAATATATCAACACGTAAAATACGGGTCGTTACAGAGTTTGAATTAGAAAATAGCGAGGATTGGTCAATAATGTACATTTTGATAGAAGGTAATTTATGTGATTATTGATGTTATATTTTTCTCATAAAAATGATAAGTTTTTTTCTTAATTAAATAATATTTTCTGCCTAATTAAATGATATATCTGCAATAGGTATTATATCTTTTTTTCGACGTCGGAGTTCTTTCCATTTAGGTTTCTCCTCTTCCTCTCAAAGAGGGGCCGCCTCGGTAAGTGATGGTGGTTGCCTATCAGAACAGCCATAGTTTCCTGTAGTGTCGTTACGTCCCAAAGTGAATGGTTAATAAGTAATGTATTTCAGGATTATAAATATTTTATGTATGGTATATTAAACGTCTGTATCACATTTAACATAAGGGATTTTAGTTGGAGCCTGCAGAACTTGTTCTTCTTATTTCGAAGCAAGCTTATGTGAGTTGGATGACTACCTGCTGGCCTAAGCGGGATAAGAACCCAGTCCCAATTTTAGAGAGTATCTAGTAGGACTTCCTCATAAGTGTAAATGTATATTTCATTATATATTACCCCTTTACAATTTGCTGACTAAGTATTATTGTATAACTTATTTTTTTTTTCAACGTGCACGGGTTAGTAGAGTTGTAGGAAGTTGACACCTTCCTTTGTAGGACTTATTGGATGCAAAAAATAAGGAAGAACTACCAGGACACAACATCAGGCATAAAAAAAGTGGGGAAGAAGCCTAATTGGATAAGCACCAGTGTGTGAGATGCTTGGGTTGCTTGGTGGGATAACGATGAAGCAAAAGTAAGTTTACCATATATCGCTTTAATTTATTTCATACATAATACAAAGTTTACAGATGTAAAGTATAATGTTCATTTTAAATTTGCAAACAACGTCAGAGAGGAACTCTGCAAATGGAAACAAGAACCCAGTCACACATCACGGTGGTTCCAAGTTATTCCAACGTCATCGTCAAGAGCTAGTAAATTTATTAATTGAAATTATAAGTAGTTATTACATTATATAAATTTTCATATATGATAATAATACATAATAATTATTTCAGGAAAGAGAGCGCATAGGCCTTGTCTCTTACATGGACGTTTTTCCCGTACTCATTCCATCGAGCATCAAAATGAAGATGGCACACTCTCGAACACATAGATCGACGATAAATCAAACAAAGCCCATGTAAGCATATTTTAAGTTATAAGTTATTAATAATAAGTTTAATCAATTAGTTATAAATAATGTAGTGTAAATTTAAATTGTATTCTTATTTTACATTGTAGGAAAAATTTATGCTACAAGAAGCACGGTTGATGGAGGGAACGAGACGGGATCAGTTGACCATTGACGAGGATGAAACTACTTTTGAAGTTATCACGGATCTGACATCACGGAATAGGCATTGTGGCTATGGTAACCAAGAGGTAATGAACATTATTTCTACTCACCTTACATACTTGTTAATCATATTTAGTCTAACGCAAGTTATAACATATTTAGCATAGATTATAACTTATGTTTGGGTATAGTTAAGTTAACAAAAAATAAGTTTTATAATAATAAATATGTTAACAATTAAATAATTTTTGTACTAATAAATAATTTAACAAAAACTAAGTTTACAAAAAGTAACCAACTTATACAAAAACTAACTATGTTAAGCAATTTTGATTAAAATTAAATAAATTTTTGAACATTAACTATGTATTTAAAAAGTTAACTAAATTTATAAAAATGACCTAATTTTTAAAAATTAACTAATTTTTATAAAACATAAGAGCTTTGTAAATATTAAATAAGTTTATAATAATAAATAAATTAATAAAAATAATTAAGTTTTTAAGGAAATAACTTAGTTTGTAAAAACAACTAAGTTAATAAAATTTGTTTTTTAAAGAAATAACTTAGTTTATAACAATAACTTAGATTATTAAAATATATCACACTGTTATAGCAGTTACTAGGCCCACATTTTTTGCTAGCTATTAGACACAAATCTTTTATTAGATCATGTGTTGCAGGCTATGAGCTCGCAGAAGACAAACAAAAAAGCTCAGCACAAAGAAGAGATTAAAGGAGCTGAAAGCCATGATTGCACAGCTGCAGGAGCAAGACTGCCTTCGTTTAACACCCTAGATTTTTGGTAACATTATTTAGGACATTCAATTAGCTAAACAAAATAAAATAATATATTGATTAGGGGATTGAGATTTGATTTTAATTAAGGTGTAGCTGTGTCATTTATACCATGAATTAAAAGAAGAAGTTTAACATGAAATATAAAAGGGGTAAAATAGAAAAGAGGTCATTCCTATATCCTCCAAACTATGGCCGTGTATTAGAATACATGTTCATTTCATTTTGAAAATTTTAAAATAAGTGGCAGGCCACCATTAACAAGGAAAAGGGGAAGAAGAGTAAGAAAAACTAAGGAAGAAGCTAATTTAAATCAAATCCATTCATATCTCAATCTCTATAATCTTTAAAGCTAAGGTGAATAATGTTTACATCATTTTTTTTATTGTGCTTATGGCTTTAAGTTGAATTTCGAATAATTTTCAATGATTTGCTATGTTTTTTAAAATGATGGAATGAATATATATACCTGATGAATTATGGTTTTTCATATTTAATTTATGATATGTTTTAAGGTTAAAACCCAAGTAAATGACATCAAATGCCTTGCGACTTTTATTAAGATCGTAAATATTATTTTGGTGATGGGTTACAATTTTCAGATTTTTTTTTTTGAATTTTCGTGGAATTAATATGCATTTTCTAGTAAAAAATGGTATTTTGGGTTGTAAATTATTTACGAGTAAATAATTAATTGTTTGGGTCTAAAAATTTTATATTTAGAAAACATATACAATGTTATTTTTGGGAATTTTTCTAGATTTTTCCTAAGTGTTTTAATGGTCATATAAAATTATTTAAGGTATGATACTTAAATGTTTTATATAATTAAAGGAGGAGAAGGGGCTTTTTGAAAAATGTTTAAATTGTTAAATCGGGAAAGTCGGCAGCAATTTTGAAAAGAGAAACCTTGCAATCAATCATATTTAGACAAACAAGGCAGGTTAGGCATAAAAGAATAGTTTATATTAAAAATAAAAAGGTTTTTCATTGTTTCGTCTCTTTCGGCACCCACCGCCATACTATCGCCTATGACATAGTCTAGTGCGTATGGTATCAAGCAACTGGTATGTAATGAATTGGATTTGGCCAAAGGGTCAAAACTATGGGGTTTCAAAGGGGTTAAAGAATTGTTTTGGTTTTAAAGAAAAATGTGCCTGCTTGCTTTTGACTAAGATGCTTTCGATTTAGTTGGCTTTTGTAACAACCCTGTATTTTGTAATTATTTTATTGTACATTTTAATTATTTTTAACGTAAGATTTTGATATAAAAAAAAACTTATTTTACTTATTTGAAATGATTAAATTTATTATTTAAATATAATCTTGATTTTTATATGAGTTATAATTCCAAACTTGTGTAAGTTGAATATTTGCCTGAAATGCTGATTTTGGTCAAAATAGTCAAACTGTGACTTTCAACTTAAAATTTTAAAAGTTTAAAAATTTAATTTTTTTTCCTTTTATTATGAAAGTACATAAAATTCTAAGAACACCACTTTTCGTTTCGTTGAATTTTGATGTAAATTGTGAAAGTTATACCCTTTACAATATTGTGCGTATATAGGGTTATTTAACAATGACTATTTTAAATTGTATAAATTACTTCTTCTTGGTTTTATTTTATGTTAATATGTGATAATATGTTATATTATGTATATTTTGACTTTTAAGTATTTTTAAAATGATAATATAATTTTTCTAAAGTTTATTTGAATTTATTTCAATTTATAAAGCCTAGTTGGTATTTACTGCATTTTTCTTTATTTGACTTTCTATTTAATAAAAATTAAATTACTATTTTACCTTGAAAATGTTTTAAAAACATTTTTAATTCAAATTTTGTGTTATAATATTTTTTTTGTGAAGTAATAAATTTTCCAAAGTCATTGGATATTTTCTTGTAATTTTTATGTCAGGGTTGCTATTTTTAAGCAATTTCTTATTTCCTTTTTCTATTTTACTTAAAATAAATTATTTATTTTATTTTATTCTTACTTAGTTTCGGTTTTAAATAACATTTCTGAGTTTATTTTTTTTTATAAAATTAAAAAGAAAAGGAAATGCAAAAGGTTTAGAAAGTAAAGAGATCTTAAAAGCCTGAAACGTAAAGACGTTTTATCCGTTTCTGTTTGCAATTAATACATCAATTTATCTTAGCCATTCCTTTCCTCATCCTTTGCAGCCGACTCCCTCATATTATTCACGAATTTTCAAGCTCCAAAACCCTAAAAATCATAGCCTCCATCTTGAGAAAAAAATCTGGTAATGGCTACATCTTTTTCCACCTTTTTCTTCTCATTTTCTATGTATTTTGCCTAGTTTTCTATGCTTTCTGGATTGGCCTCTACCACCCACCATCACCACCATACTCTCCACCATCCCCTACCACTCTTCCTTGGCATCATCTCCAGCCATCACTTCAGATCCATCCATGGCCACACCTCCCTTGGTGACAAAACTCCACAAAATTGCAAATAATGTCCAAAACAATGCACTAGCCACCACTATTACTTCACCACCTTCATACATCACCATGGCCACCACCTCTAGCCACGACCACCACCTTGCTACCACCACTACACTTCATCTTAGCCTCTGTCCAGATCTGAAATTGACATGGCCAAGACTCCATGAACCAAAACTCCACAAAAACAATGCATAAAGCCTTGAAACATTCATGATAGCCACCTTATCACTTCATATCTTCATCCACCACCTTGGCCACCACCATAGGCCGCTACCACCACCTTTTCCAGACCTCCCCACATCACTCCATCTACTGTCCAAACCTTTACAAGTATGTCCAAGCCCCACTTGACCCAAGGCCGATCCTTGTTGTGCTCAAAAACTTCATATATGTTGTCTTGACCAATTGTATGCTTCATGTTATAACCCTACCACTCCATACTCCTTCTAGCCGTGAGCTATATCATCATCATGGCTGAACCCAAGAACCTCCTAGGCCAAGCATTTGAATGG
This sequence comes from Allium cepa, assembly GCA_030765085.1. Classification (NCBI taxonomy): domain Eukaryota; kingdom Viridiplantae; phylum Streptophyta; class Magnoliopsida; order Asparagales; family Amaryllidaceae; genus Allium; species Allium cepa. Next base: position 862,806,998 of record CM060940.1, read on the forward strand.
TTAAAGCAAGGTCAAGTAATCTATTCCTTTGTTGCTTTGTATTTTCATTGTTTCAACATTGTTTTGCGTTGAATATTTATGTGTATATTGTCTTGTTTTGGTTATTGTTTACAAGACAAATATCAAGGCTCTCCATTCATTCAAATCAAAAGTCATGCTATATCGTGCTTTTCGTGCTTTTGGAATCGCACTTGTGTTTGTTGTTTTGGTTTTCAGCTTGAAAAAATGAGTCTTTCTCACTCTGGCATTTATACTTATGAAAAGTGAATTGATGACAAGTGTTTAGTAATATAAAATGTTTATGCAAGATAATGATGATCATATGATATGATATGCCATGTTATTACCATGTTATTACCATGTTTAAACTGTTAATTTTCACCTGACATCTGATATATGACTGTATATTGTGATATTGACATTGTTTATATTATTCCTGTATATGATCACACTACAAGTTCCCTGTTAGAATAGAAGCACTATGGGCTGAAATGATAGGCCTGAGTTATTTTATTTAATTTTTTTTAACTTGGGATTGCGGGTTTGAAATGATAAAACCCGGATTTTCTTTGTAAATTACGGGTTGAAATGATATATTACCCGTATCACTTTACCTAGCGTAGAAAATTTTATACAGGCCCGTAGTTAAAATATGCTTTTCTAAAAATTTTAAAATATTTTAGAAATTTAATTATTATAATATTTTGATTTGAAATTTAATAAAAATAAGATTTTTGTAAAATATTATTGATTTTCTGAATAATTGTAAGTGAAATGAATTAATGAAAAAGTTAGAAATTTTGAACGTAAGTTATTTTGGAAATTTTGATTTAATTTTAATTGGAGATTTAATTGAGTATGAAATTATGATAAATTTATGATAATTTGAATTTAAAATGATTTTTATCATATTTATGATTTTTTAATAAAGTTGAAATGTGAAATGAATAAATATTTTAAGTTGAAACTTTGAAATATAACTAGAATTGGAAATTTATGAAATTGACGTAAAGTGAACTTTTAGTTAAGCAAATAAAAATAAAACTAAGTTATATTTGAGAATTTGAACTTAAGTGTTAAGTTGAAATTTAATGTAATGGATTTTAAAAATTCAACATTGCATTTTAATAAGTGAATTATTATTAAATCTTGATTTTTGAATGAAAATTTAACTTTATAAAATCATGAACTTGAGGAAAATTAAATGATGATATAAATGTGAAAATGTATGATTTTATAAGTTAAAAATGTTTTTAATAAAAATATAATTGGTTGAGAAATTTTATTGAATATTTGAAGTTAATTGACTGCATTTTTTGAAATGCTATTAATTACAATGTAAATGATATTACAGCATTTGTAAACGCTGTAGTTGATGATAATGAACTAAAAAGCTAAGTTGAATTAAAAGCTATTATAACAATCTTTGTAAGTGCTATATTTTTGAATTTAACTAAGTTATTCGAATTTAAGTAAACCTATTATAACATTTTAAAATGCTGTCTTTTCTTAAATTGAACTGTTTTGAATGTAACTTTCCGTATAAGTTTTCTAAATGATGCGAAAAGTGAATTTTCACGGTTTTGATAAACTTAAGTGAATAAATAAACTTTGGACGTTGAAATTTTTGGAAATTTAATAATTTAATTATTAAACATAATAACTTCATTGAAATGATAAAAAAGAATTTTTGGAAAATAAACTGTTTTGAAATATGAATTGAAATGGTATTTTTGATTTTAATAAAATGAATAATGATTTGAAATGAATGAAGTTTTGAAAAGATACGATATTTTGATATATTAAAATGATTTGAAAATGAAGTTTTGAAAGGATATGATATTTTGATATATTAAAATGATTTGAAACGAAGTTTTGAAAGATATGATATTTTTGATATTAAATGATTTGAAAAACGGAGTTTGAAAGATAGGACATTTTGATATTAACATGATTTAAAAAGAAGTTCTGAAAGATATGATATTTTGGAACTGAAAGGTAGTGTTGAAAGGGTATGCAAATTTAATATATTGAAATGGTTAGAAATGACTTGATATTTATTTTGATAAATATTTGAATTGAAAGATATTTTACGATGATATATTGAAATGGTTTTGGAAATGATTTAATCTTTATTTTGATAAAGATTTGGATTGAAAAGGATATTTTATTTTGAAGTATAAATATTGTTTTAAAAAGTCATAACTACGGGTTATAATAACGATTGGTTGTTAAAGAGACTGGGATCGGATATTGTCTTATAGCCGGCCCATACCGAAAACCACTTTAACAACTGTGTACGCGGTGGAGATTCCAGAATAAAGTAGGATGGTGGCGACGTTCTCGAGGTATATATTACGTGGACCCAACTCCCGTGAGTTGGCATATATGACTAAAACAGGAGCTATACCGGGCTACACAAAGGGTCGCACCCTTTCATCGAGCATGCTCTATCGGAAACCATTCTATTACTGTTGTGATTCGATTCGGTGGCGCCACTTTGATTCGGGGTTATTGTTCGAGGTGGGCGGAAGCTGCTGGCTTGCCGTCACCACCGGTCCGGGAGTGCGAACGGTGTATCCACCCTGGCATTGCCTCGCGTGCCGTGTCATATCCTTATATCGAGCCCACTACGATTTTGGTTTTAAAGATCCGACCGCGTTAAGGTTCACCATCCCCTTAACGCTATTTTCTATATGATTATACTTTACTGATTAGACACTACCGTATATAGCGTATATTACTACATAGTAAATAGTTTAACGGATCCTTAGAGGATGGGCGGTCCCAAGCATCCTTTAAGTTACTGATGCATTTTGTTACTGTTCACTTGAGTTGATTTACAGTTTATAAGTATTTATGTCCTGACTCGAGGGTTTTGTGTTTTGCTTTACGCTCGGGTCAGATTGATTGAGTTAGCATTCAAGATTCACCTTCGGCGTTGGAGCTTTCCTTGAAGATCCAGCCATCTATTTTGTTTCAGTATCCAGTGGTTCAGTGATGTATCTGATTTGTACCTGATGTATCCAGTTACTCCTCTGTTGTATCTTATTTAACTCTGATGTATCTCATATTTATATAGTAGCTTCATGAACTACTATCTCTTTTTCTTCCCCTGCATTTTTATATACTCTGTGTCTGTGATCTGTGATTTTTATTTACTGTATATTCTGAGGTTTGCCAAAATTTTATTTACAACGCGGTATTTTGAGCAATTCAATCCCGGCATGAGTGTCTACCTATGCACTTATAATGGATGCGAATGGTTGAAAATACCTGGTTGTTACAGTTGGTATCAGAGCTTTGGTAGCTCTAGGCAAACCTCAGCATATGGAGTAGATGTAATTACAGAATCACTTTCATTCGAGTTGAATCTTTTTCTTTTGACTCGATTCCTTTGAATTTTGGAACGTTCCCTACAGTTCCAAAATCCATTCGTATCCCTCACTATTCATCTTCTTTTGACTCTGGAGCATTCCATAACTCCGCTTCGAATGATCTTTCTAGTGAGTCAATGGTTACGCCAATTTCAAATTGAATTGAAAAAAGGGGAAAACTCCTTTACAATTAGCATCGATTCACCAGAGATTCTTATCTATCCTTGGTTTAGATGCTAATATCTTTTGTTATTCCAAACTCTAACTCTTGAGGTCGAATGTAGATTTACCCTAGAAAATCCACATCAATCTTATTCTTTAAGTCACGGTTGACCCGGTTAAGGTTGTCCATGATTTATATAAGCTTATCCATCTTCCTATTCTGTTATTTAATCATGTCATCCTTGTTTCCAACTTATTTTTAAATCATAATCTCCTTTGATTTGTGTTAAGCAAAAAAAATTTGGATCTCTATCCTTCTTTGAAAATCTATTCATGTATAGTGTATTTGTAAACTAGTATTTAAAATTAAAATGTTTTATATATTGTGTTGTTTGAGTTGTTGATGTTGAGTTGGGTTTCTGATCGATACGTCTGATCAGCGCTATCGATAAGATTTCCAAAACACTTTGACAGAACAAACAGACACAATATATTTAAAAAAAAAAATTGGTTAATGAAATAAATTTTGATATATAAGTAAATTTATGAAACTTAATGAAATGATTTAAATTGATAATTTGAAATGATAATACTTGATTTATCATTTATTGTTCTATAAATAGATCTGTAAATATTTGTTTGTAAATTTATTTGGGAACTGAAATGAATTTAAAACAAGAATTTGAGGATTTAAATTCCGATTATTTCGAACTTTGGTTTAAAGTTTTAAAAGGTTATATTATTTAAAGTATTTTGAAAAGAATTTGTTTTCAAAGAATTTTAAAGGTTTAAAATTAGTGCTCTTCTCTTTGTCGCTGGAAAATAACTTCGGTGATGATCGCGACATCATCGACGTTCATTTTCGAGTTTCGAAGTTAGGAGACTGTTCTGTAGTCTTGCTACAGCTTTGTTTTGGGAAATTAAATTGATTTGAATTTCTAAAATATGACTTGATTTATAATATATATATATATATATATATATAGATATATGATTGAAATTTGATTTGACATATATTATTACTTATCTCTAAATGGTTTGAGGAAATCGGAAATTTAATTCTTAAATTTTATTTTAAAGAATAATTCCAAAAAAAAATCAAAACTTTGGATGAATATCAAGCATGAAATGATTGAATTGGAAATTTTATTTGTATAATACAATTGGATTCAAATATAACTTACCAAAATTTCAGAAGTTAAAAATGTAATTGGATAATATACGATATAAAAAGATTTTATAAATAAAATCTGAGTGGTTATAATAAATGTTATACATTTAAATTTTAATGATTAACAGGGGTAAATATAATAAATGGTAATTGAATAACTTACAATAAATTAATTTTAACTAAGAATAAAAGAAAGTAGTTATAATAAGTGTAAGTATGTTTAACATAAGTGATAAATATATTGAGAGGAATAAATTTAAGTTTAATTAGGAATAAAGAAGAATTAAATTTATTAAGTACAATGTGAGTGTAATAAATGATTATTTTTCAAACCCATGGTTTTAAAAATTGTTAATTTAAGATGATTGGATAATAAGATAATGAAATTTGAGATAGTTAAGATTCAGTTAACTTGTGTAAAGATTTATTCTCTGTTTAAGTTGAAATCTCCATGCTTTCAAATTCATTTCCTTATTTTGTTTTTCAAACTATCTTTTGCTTGTCCTTATCATCCTTATCTTGCTATAGACCGGTATAGGCATCTTTCTATAATATTTCTGTTTAGAAATCTTTCTATAATCTTTGATAGACCTTTGGTAATCATTTTGAATCCACCTTTTTCGTGCTTGTGTTCTTGATTCTGGAGGATCTTGGAAAGATCACCTCCACCTTGTAAAACTTACCTATAACAACAGTTATCAGGTATAACTTCAATCTTCTTGTCATCTTATCTTAATCCTATTTCACTCTATCTTTTCTGTGCCCTTCCATACCTCATTCCTTTTCGGGGACGAAAAGTTTCGAGTGGGGGAGAGTGTAACAACCCTGTATTTTGTAATTATTTTATTGTACTTTTAATTATTTTTAATGTAAGATTTTGATTTTAAAAAAAAACTTATTTTACTTATTTGAAATGATTAAATTTATTATTTAAATATAATCTTGATTTTTATATGAGTTATAATTCCAAACTTGTGTAAGTTGAATATTTGCCTGAAATGCTGATTTTGGTCAAAATAGTCAAACTGTGACTTTCAACTTAAAATTTTAAAAGTTTAAAATTTTAATTTTTTTCTTTTATTATGAAAGTACATAAAATTCTAAGAACACCACTTTTCGTTTCGTTGAATTTGGATGTAAATTGTGAAAGTTATACCCTTTACAATATTGTGCGTATATAGGGTTATTTAACAATGACTATTTCAAATTGTATAAATTACTTCTTCTTGGTTTTATTTTATGTTAATATGTGATAATATGTTATATTATGTATATTTTGATTTTTAAGTATTTTTAAAATGATAATATAATTTTTCTAAAGTTTATTTGAATTTATTTCAATTTATAAAGCCTAGTTGGTATTTACTGCATTTTTCTTTATTTGACTTTCTATTTAATAAAAATTAAATTATTATTTTACCTTGAAAATCTTTTAAAACCATTTTTAATTCAAATTTTGTGTTATAATATTTTTTTTGTGAAGTAATAAATTTTCCAAAGTCATTGGAGATTTTCTTGTAATTTTTATGTCAGGGTTGCTATTTTTAAGCAATCTCTTATTTCCTTTTTCTATTTTACTTAAAATAAATTATTTATTTTATTTTATTCTTACTTAGTTTCGGTTTTAAATAACATTTCTGGGTTTATTTTTTTTTATAAAATTAAAAAGAAAAGGAAATGCAAAAGGTTTAGAAAGTAAAGAGATCTTAAAAGCCTGAAACGTAAAGACGTTTTATCCGTTTCTGTTTGCAATTAATACATCAATTTATCTTAGCCATTCCTTTCCTCATCCTTTGCAGCCGACTCCCTCATATTATTCATGAATTTTCAAGCTCCAAAACCCTAAAAATCATAGCCTCCATCTTGAGAAAAAAATCTGGTAATGGCTACATCTTTTTCTACCTTTTTCTTCTCATTTTCTATGTATTTTGCCTAGTTTTCTATGCTTTCTGGATTGGCCTCTACCACCCACCATCACCACCATACTCTCCACCATCCCCTACCACTCTTCCTTGGCATCATCTCCAGCCATCACTTCAGATCCATCCATGGCCACACCTCCCTTGGTGACAAAACTCCACAAAATTGCAAATAATGTCCAAAACAATGCACTAGCCACCACTATTACTTCACCACCTTCATACATCACCATGGCCACCACCTCTAGCCACGACCACCACCTTGCTACCACCACTACACTTCATCTTAGCCTCTATCCAGATCTGAAATTGACATGGCCAAGACTCCATGAACCAAAACTCCACAAAAACAATGCATAAAGCCTTGAAACATTCATGATAGCCACCTTATCACTTCATATCTTCATCCACCACCTTGGCCACCACCATAGGCCGCTACCACCACCTTTTTCAGACCTCCCCACATCACTCCATCTACTGTCCAAACCTTTACAAGTATGTCCAAGCCCCACTTGACCCAAGGCCGATCCTTGTTGTGCTCAAAAACTTCATATATGTTGTCTTGACCAATTGTATGCTTCATGTTATAACCCTACCACTCCATACTCCTTCTAGCCGTGAGTTATGGTGCCAAACCTGAGCTATATCATCATCATGGCTGAACCCAAGAGCCTCCTAGGCCAAGCATTTGAATGGTTAAAGCAAGGTCAAGTAATCTATTCTTTTGTTGCTTTGTATTTTCATTGTTTCAACATTGTTTTGCGTTGAATATTTATGTGTATATTGTCTTGTTTTGGTTATTGTTTACAAGACAAATATCAAGGCTCTCCATTCATTCAAATCAAAAGTCATGCTATATCGTGCTTGTCGTGCTTTTGGAATCGCACTTGTGTTTGTTGTTTTGGTCTTCAGCTTGAAAAAGTGAGTCTTTCTCACTCTGACATTTATACTTATGAAAAGTGAATTGATGACAAGTGTTTAGTAATATAAAATGTTGTGCAAGATAATGATGATCATATGATATGATATGCCATGTTATTACCATGTTTAAACTGTTAATTTTCACCTGACATCTGATATATGACTGTATATTGTGATATTGACATTGTTTATATTATTCCTGTATATGATCACACTACAAGTTCCCTGTTAGAATAGAAGCACTATGGGCTGAAATGATAGGCCTGAGTTATTTTATTTAATTTTTTTTAACTTGGGATTGCGGGTTTGAAATGATAAAACCCGGATTTTCTTTGTAAATTACGGGTTGAAATGATATATTACCCGTATCACTTTACCTAGCGTAGAAAATTTTATACAGGCCCGTAGTTAAAATATGCTTTTCTAAAAAATTTAAAATATCTTAGAAATTTAATTATTATAATATTTTGATTTGAAATTTAATAAAAATAAGATTTTTGTAAAATATTATTGATTTTCTGAATAATTGTAAGTGAAATGAATTAATGAAAAAGTTAGAAATTTTGAACGTAAGTTATTTTGGAAATTTTGATTTAATTTTAATTGGAAATTTAATTGAGTACGAAATTATGATAAATTTATGATAATTTGAATTTAAAATGATTTTTATCATATTTATGATTTTTTAATAAAGTTGAAATGTGAAATGAATAAATATTTTAAGTTGAAACTTTGAAATATAACTAGAATTGTAAATTTATGAAATTGACGTAAAGTGAACTTTTAGTTAAGCAAATAAAAATAAAACTAAGTTATATTTGAGAATTTGAACTTAAGTGTTAATTTGAAATTTAATGTAATGGATTTTAAAAATTCAACATTGCATTTTAATAAGTGAATTATTATTAAATCTTGATTTTTGAATGGAAATTTAACTTTATAAAATCATGAACTTGAGGAAAATTAAATGATGTTATAAATGTGAAAATGTATGATTTTATAAGTTAAAAATGTTTTTAATAGAAATATAATTGGTTGAGAAATTTTGTTGAATATTTGAAGTTAATTGACTGCATTTTTTGAAATGCTATTAATTACAATGTAAATGATATTACAGCATTTGTAAACGCTGTAGTTGATGATAATGAACTAAAAAGCTAAGTTGAATTAAAAGCTATTATAGCAATCTTTGTAAGTGCTATAGTTTTTGAATTTAACTAAGTTATTCGAATTTAAGTAAACCTATTATAACATTTTAAAATGCTGTCTTTTGTTAAATTGAACTGTTTTGAATGTAACTTTCCGTATAAATTTTCCAAATGATGCGAAAAGTGAATTTTCACGGTTTTGATAAACTTAAGTGAATAAATAAACTTTGGAAGTTGAAATTTTTGGAAATTTAATAATTTAATTATTAAACATAATAACTTCATTGAAATGGTAAAAAAGAATTTTTGGAATATAAACTGTTTTGAAATATGAATTGAAATGGTATTTTTGATTTAATAAAATGAATAATGATTTGAAATGAATGAAGTTTTGAAAAGATACGATATTTTGATATATTAAAATGATTTGAAAATGAAGTTTTGAAAGGATATGATATTTTGATATATTAAAATGATTTGAAACGAAATTTTGAAAGATATGATATTTTTGATATTAAATGATTTGAAAAATGGAGTTTGAAAGATAGGACATTTTGATATTAACATGATTTAAAAAGAAGTTCTGAAAGATATGATATTTTGGAACTGAAAGGTAGTGTTGAAAGGGTATGAAAATTTAATATATTGAAATGGTTAGAAATGACTTGATATTTATTTTGATAAATATTTGAATTGAAAGATATTTGACGATGATGTATTGAAATGGTTTTGGAAATGATTTAATCTTTATTTTGATAAAGATTTGGATTGAAAAGGATATTTTATTTTGAAGTATAAATATTGTTTTAAAAAGTCATAACTACGAGTTATAATAACGATTGGTTGTTAAAGAGACCGGGATCGGATATTGTCTTATAGCCGGCCAATACCGAAAACCACTTTAACAACTGTGTACGCGGTGGAGATTCCAGAATGAAGTAGGATGGTGGCGACGTTCTCGAGGTATATATTACGTGGACCCAACTCCCGTGAGTTGGCATATATGACTAAAACAGGAGCTATACCGGGCTACACAAAGGGTCGCACCCTTTCATCGAGCATGCTCTATCGGAAACCATTCTATTACTGTTGTGATTCGATTCGGTGGCGCCACTTTGATTCGGGGGTATTGTTCTAGGTGGGCGGAAGCTGCTGGCTTGCCGTCACCACCGGTCCGGGAGTGCAAACGGTGTATCCACCCTGGCATTGCCTCGCGTGCCGTGTCATATCCATATATCGAGCCCACTACGATTTTGGTTTTAAAGATCCGACCGCGTTAAGGTTCACCATCACCTTAACGTTATTTTCTATATGATTATACTTTACTGATTAGACACTACCGTATATAGCGTATATTACTACATAGTAAATAGTTTAACGGATCCTTAGAGGATGGGCGGTCCCAAGCATCCTTTAAGTTACTGATGCATTTTGTTACTGTTCACTTGAGTTGATTTACAGTTTATAAGTATTTATGTCCTGACTCGAGGGTTTTGTGTTTTGCTTTACGCTTGGGTCAGATTGATTGAGTTAGCATTCAAGATTCACCTTCGGCGTTGGAGCTTTTCTTGAAGATCCAACCATCTATTTTGTTTCAGTATCCAGTGGTTCAGTGATGTATCTGATTTGTACCTGATGTATCCAGTTACTCCTCTGTTGTATCTTATTTAACTCTGATGTATCTCATATTTATATAGTAGCTTCATGAACTACTATCTCTTTTTCTTCCGCTGCATTTTTATATACTATGTGTCTGTGATCTGTGATTTTTATTTACTGTATATTCTGAGGTTTGCCAAAATTTTATTTACAACGTGGTATTTTGAGCAATTCAATCCCGGCATGAGTGTCTATCTATGCACTTATAATGGATGCGAATGGTTGAAAATACCTGGTTGTTACAGCTTTCGACTAGGTCAAATGGTTTAAAAGAATGGTTTCGATTGGGTTGCGCCTTTTTTTAAATGCTTGCTTTCGACTGTGTCGAAACCTTTAGCTATCACTTCCTACCTTTCGATCCAGAAGGTTTCGAAGGGGTTCTTTTTTTTTCTTCTAAACTATGGCCACCTCTCTAATGCTTTCGAAGGGATGGTTTCAACACCATCACTTCATTACTTAGGAAATGGTTTCAAAATAGATGCTTTCCGCTTAAATGTTTTTAAGACCCTTTTTCTATGTTTGAAGTAAAACCCAATGGTTTCGAAAGAGACAGTTTTAAATGGTTTCGGAGCAGATGCTTTCGACTTTAATGGATTTCTAATCCTTTTGCTCTACTTGAAGGCATAATACAAATGGTTTCTACCGAGATGATTTTCAAAGGTTTCAAAGAAATGAAATTTTTGATGGTTTCGAAAGGTTTTCACATATTTTTAATGAACCCAATACGCATTCGAAAGGATTGAGCTTTGACTATTTCGAAAGGTTTTAATGAATGGTTTCGAAAAGGGATGGTTCCCTAGGGTTTCGAAAGGATTGAAAGGAAAGATTTTTTCCATGATTTCAAAAGGCAATATTGAAAGGTTTTAAAGAGAGATTTCCAATGTTTTAAAGCTTTCGAAGGAAAGACTTTAATGGTTCCGAAAGAGTCACTTTCAATGGTTTTGAAGGGGTGACCTTCAAGGGTTTCGAAAGGGTTGTTTAAAGGTTTTAAACAAAGGTTTCGAACTTTAAACAACCCTTTCGAATGTACTGAATAGGCATTGTACCTAAGTATTTTCAAGTTAAAAAGGGTTTTAACTCATTTTGGAAGGATAGTTAATCCTCAATAAATTCATCAAAATTATTTTGAGCAAAGTATATATATCATGGCAAAATGGCTTAGAGTAAAGCTAAAGATATATTTTCCTTATATATATATAATTTGAAGGACTAAATCATTTTGAAAAGTTTTTCAAGGATAATTTAAAGGGTAGTTAACCTTAAGAAAATGACTCTGACAGTTAGTCCGTTTTGATTCGGACAGTTAGTCTAATTTGCAAGCAGTCAGCCTAGATTTTGGACAGTTAGTCCAGCTTGCGGGCAGTCAGCCCAGTTGTATGGACAGACAGTCCATTTGTAGCATAACGGATCTTGCTATTTTGTTGTGGATGGATAGTTCATATATTACAAATTTTATGGACAGATAGTCCATTTATCATGTAACGACTTGGTATTTCGAACCATTCTCATCCATACATGCCGGACTTGAATTGCACAAAACAACACATTGTCATTTTATATTTGGCAAAACTCAGCATATACAGTAGATAAAATCAATCATAGACACTGAGTAATATAACAATAAGCAGCGAAAATAGATAAATAGTAGTTCGTGAAGCTACTATATAAACATCAGAGTTTGGAACAAAATACAACAGAAATCTCAAATATAGAGTAGTCTCAAATACAAAGGTAACTGACAAGGCTGAACAGAAATCACTGGAAACAACTGAAATAACTGAAAGTTGGATAGATAGATCTTCAAACAAAACTCCAAACTCCAAAGGTGAGCCTAAAATTTTGTGACACTCGGTCTGACTCGAGCACAAAGCAAAACACAAAACACTTGAGTCAGGATTAACATTCTTATATAGTAAATTCAACTCAAGTGAAATGTCAACTGAAATACAATAACTTAAAGAATGTTTGGGATTCCCATCCTCTAAGGATTCGTGGAACTATCTACTACGTAGTAATATACGCTATTATAGTAATGTCTATAGTAAAGTAAACTATTAAAATAGGGTTAAGGCGTTATCCATATCCCCCTTAACATATTTTATATACCGTAGCCTATACAGATACTGTAAACTCCACTCGTAAGTGAGCTATCAGGGAGCACTCCATAGGTATGATAAACCCAAACTCATAGAAGGCGCGATAGAGCATGTGACAAGGCATGTGAGGCAATGCCAGGGTAGATATACCATTTGCGGGTCCGGACTGGTGGTAACGCTAGCAGCTACTACCGCTTACCTCGACATACACTCCAAAGTCAAAGGGTGCACCCAATCAAATCACAATGTAATAGAATGTTATCGAAGAAATGTGCCCAATCGTAGGAATGACATCACTTGGCCCGGCGTGGCTCCTGTTTTAGCCACATCAAGCTGACTCACGGGAGTCAGGGCTGCGCTAATACCTCATATAGAATCGCCGCCAAACCATCCTACTTCGTTGTGGAATCTCCACCATGTATACAGTTGTTAAAGTGGTTTTCGGTATTGGTAGAGAGTATGACGATATCCGATCCCGGTCTCTTTAACAACCAAACTCTTATTTCACACCATGGTCATTTCAATTCAAATAGTTCATACTTCATATCAAATTCATATTCATTTCAAAATCATATCAATTTGATACCATTATTCACTTTAAATAATATTTAGTTCCAAAATCATATCACATTCCAAATTATAACACTTTTGAAATCATAACATTTTTGAAATCATAAAACTTCTGAAATCATAGCACTTGTGAAATCATAACACTTTTGAAATTATTACACTTCCGTAAGCGTAACAGTTCCAACTTAAACAGTTTAGATATTGAAAATAGTATATGTATTGAAATAGTTACAAATTAAAATAGTTTATATACAAATTAGTTTCCTCCAATTTCGCAATTCGATTGAAATCATCTTAAATTCCAAAATTCAATTTAAATCAATCCCAGTTTAACCATTTCAATTTAAAGTTCAAAGATTCAAGTTTAAATATTCAAACATTTACAATATAAATTTCATTTTTATTTCAACATTTAACTTTAATTTTATTCAAATTGGAAAATATTCACTTAATCATTTTAATAACAATTTATTTAAATCCTAATATATATTTTTAAATCAATATTAAATATTCAGTCTCAATTTTATTTAAAATTGAGAATATTCATTTAATCACTTTTATCAAATCAAGTTATAAATCAAGTTATAAACATATCTTTCAAAATCTCAAAAACTAATAGTTCAATTCAATTCTTATTTAAATTGAAATATTAACCAATTTAAATTCCGAGTCAACATTTATTTATCTTCTAAACCTCTATTATTAAAGTTATAAAAAAACTATTTAAAGATATTAATATAAATTTTAAATAAATATTTTAAAACATATTATATATATACTAATTAAATTAAATTTTATTAAATTTAATCTTATTATTAAATGTATTTTGTATTAAATATTATTTTATATATTTTTAAAATGATAAAATTATAAGATAAATCTCAAAAACCATATTTTCAAAACTAACTTATAAATTTAAAATTTCCAAAACATATAATTCTAAAATCTAAATTTTACACATATATTAAAGTAAATTCTTTATATTATAATTTAAAAATCAATATTTAATAAAACCCATATATTCCCTTCCAAACTTTGGAAATCATTTTAAAAATATAAACCAACGGTGTCCGTATATAATTTTCAATCTTATGGTCAAGTGATACGGATATTTATCATTTCAATCTGCAAATTAAATATTTACGTATATATTTCATTTCAACCCGTAATCCCAAAATTTAAAATCAATGAAAATCGCTTGGGTTTATCATTTCAACTCATAATGATTTTCCCCTAATCTACAATATCGTTCGGGTATGTATCATTTCAACTCATAGGAATTTTAAACAAACAGGGAACTTGCCGAGTGAGAACAAATAATATATCATATCAATAACAGGCAAATATCATCGGTAACAAATCAAAATATAAAACATACAATTGGGTTATAATGTCATATTTCATACGTGAACAATTGCAGATAATAGCATATCAGATATAACAATTATAATTAACTGTTCAAATTTAACAGCATATTGCAATTGTCATTTCAGTGTGAATTTAATTTTTTAAATATAAGAATGTTAATAGTGAGTGATTTCTCATCTTTCGAGGCTAGAGAAATTAGACACACAATAAGTCACGAATCTAAGCACAAATTCAAAGCACAGCACGATGAATACGAATTCGACGATCAAAGCAGAGCTGGTGGCTAGAAATCGATGGAAGAACAAATCACTAGTTCGATGGGGACAAAATATATAAATTTAAAAATCTAAAATTTACCCATATAGAAATCTTTATATTATATATATTTCTTTTAAAAATCAATATTTGATTTGAAACACATGTCAAAACCATTTCCTTATATCTATTAATATCAATATTTAATTCAAATCTATATACAAAAATAAAATCTATGTTTATTTTAAAATCAAAAATTAATTTTTAAATAAAATAAAATATTTATATATTCTTATAATATCAATATTCAATTTAAATCATGTATCAAAATAAATTCTCTTATATATGTTTAGAACAATTTTAAATTCAAAAAACCATAAATAATATATATAGTAAAAAAATCTAAATTCATTTCAAAATATTAACATAAAATAATATATTTTATACATTTCAAAATATCAACATTTAATATAATATATAACACATAGTATAACATTTAAAACACATGATACAATATATAAAGTAGGCACAGCTAAAATATACTCGTAGACCCATATATATTTACTTTTATATGACATAACACTTATGCAACCAAGTATGTATATATGTGGGCTTCTCAACAAATATATATATGTAGACAATATTTTTATATATACAAACAATTATATATGTAAAATACGTGCAACCAAATATATATATATATATATATATATATGGCTACTCAGCAACATATGCAGACTATAAACACATAAATGCCTACTTGATATGCAAACACTTATATATGCAGACTTGATATATAAACAATATATACATGCAGGCGTGAACATGTAAACAATATACGCAGACTTGATATGTACAAATACATATACACAGACTTGATGGGAAAACAATATATATATATTGACCACTATGTCAAATATACAATATATATATATATATATATATATATATATATATCCAGGCTAATATGCAGACCCTATATGAAATATACGACTAAATATATACATGCGACTACACCACAAAATAAAATATATGCATATATATATTCAGCAAATATACATACATACATACATACATATATGCGGCTAACCAAAGCATACATGCAAGCTATTTTATATGCCATAAAATATATGTATATGCTGCCATGTCTACAAAAAATTTCCTTTATAATATAATAAAACACATAATTTCATTTACATGCATAAGGAGGAAGGCTATCGAGGCATGCGAAGGTTCCGTTGTTAGACGTGTGAGGCCGAGGGCTGTCGGTTGGAGGGGGAGCGGCTAAGGCGGGTGAGGTAGGTGGTCCGGTCGGCGCGGGTTGAGGAGGACAGTGGCTAGGCGGTGCTTGGTCGGAGGGGAGGTCGTACAGTTGGGTTTGTGGCAAGGGTGGAAGACATTCGGCAATAGGCATGGCTGTGGATTATTGGCCGGAGTAGATTTCGTGTGAGGAGGAGAAAAATGGACGGGGTGGTCGTGTCAGTGGGTTATGTAGGCAAAGGGTTTGTTGTGGTGATGGGTAGTGGAAAGTGGGTCGGCAAGGAAGAAAAATGCGGGAAAGGCTTCGGTGGCGGATAACGGTAGTGAGGGTGGTCGATAAAGGTGGCGGGTTTGACGATAGCTTAAGTGTGCGGCCATTGGAGGGGATGGAGGCGGTGGATGAAGGGGAAAAGGGTAGGCATGGTAAAGAGTTTTGAAAAAAAAAAGATTGAACAATGCTTCTCGGGTTGATAAAAAGAAATGGCCACATGTTTATACTTGGATATACATTTTTAATTTATTATTATATTAATTCTTTTCTCAAGCGGAAGAGCGGAGAAGGTGAAAAGGGAGTGGCAGGTGTCTAAAGCAAATATGTACAGCAGTTTATATTTAAAAAAATTCCTCTTCAATGAACCATAGGAATTTGAAAAGAAGATAGAGAATGAGCAAGCGAACCACCAAATTATTTAACAGTGGGAATAGAGAAAGTAACGACGGAAATTCTATCTAGTTAGAAAACCATCAATAAATTTTGAAACAAAACTATACCGCAAGCGCACGACGTACACTTGTAGTACGTGGCGAATACGGGTTGATCCACAGGGAATTGTAGATTTTAAAATTCTATTCAATCAAATTAAACCAAAGTCGAATGAAAGTTAAGCTAGAGAATTAACAATTTTGCTAACTAACTAAAAGAAAAAAGACGCAAATATAAGAGTTTAATGACAATTTAGGGAATAAATCCACTCTCTAGATCACATAGTTCAACACATGAAATCATGATCACTATTTTATGGTCATTAGTGCTTTAATTAATGTGCTTACCATAAGTATGACATATTTGTGCTATTAGTTTGCCCAACATAAGCCAACAAACTTTGACACACCCCTTAAACCACCTACTAACTTTCATGAAACTTGACAATGAAAATGAAATCTATATTAAGTATAGTCTATTAACTATTGATTAGAAATATAGACCGTCAAATTTGAATTTCAAATCACTTTCTTTTGCAATAATCATATTTTGTTGAAGAGACAATTAGTGTTAGTGATTGTTTAAGCATAGCCTATTTGGTGTCAACAATATAGACTATGAAATTCAAAGAAAAAACAACAATTAAACCACTTCAATAATTCTTACTAAGCACAAAAAGAGAGCATGAATTAACAACTAGTTGAATCTATATAATTAGAGAGCTTCATTACCCCTATATTGAAGGGGTATGGCCTCTCATATTTGTCATTTGATTAAAAAATGTAGCTAGCAACATGTAAGCAAAAAGAAAGGAAAATGAAAGCTAATGGAAAAGAAAAATAATCTAATTTCATAAAATAAAATAGATCTACACTATAACATGAAAGGAAATAAACAAGAAAAGGAAAAGAACATGTATTAAATTGCATAAAAAAGTTACATGAAAAGAAGAAATAAATGGCTAAGTAGCCATGAAAAGAAAGAAGTGAGCTTGATTTATTTTTGAGCCTAAACTAAAACTAAGAGAGACTAAGAGAGAAAAGGGTTACATGAAACATAAGGGGTATATATATACATGTGTTAAACCCTAATTTATATTTTTGGGGAATGTCCAAAATGCCCATGTAGGAAGTGTGGTGGCCAAGTTATCATTAGCTTCAATAATCCCCCACTTAAATGTACATGAAGCTTTAATGACCTCTTAGCATGTGCATTAGCTCCTAATTGAAAATCAAAGTAAGTGGGTGGGGTCCTTCAAGTTCTTCACTTTGAATTATTTCCATCTTCATTCCTTTGTATTAATTTTGTGCATGCATGTGTCTTCATGAAACCACTCCTATTTGAGATCAAATTCCTATACATATATATATATTTCCAATTAATTTTTCTTAAAGAAATATATGCACAAAAATGACCATTTTGCCCCTGTATGAAGATGGATATATGACAATTGGAATTAATATGGATTTTGGTTAAAACAAGTTAGAATACCTAATATGATCATTTATTAATTTAAATATATTAAATATGGTGGTGAAAATATGCACATTTATATGCACATCAGAAAGTCATGGCATGAGAATTCAGGAATAATAAAAGCAAAAATGATGTTTGTTTTTCAGCTGTTGGAAAATTTGAATGGATACAGGAAAGCCCAAAAGTTCAAAACATATACTGATACGACTAACCGTTTTCTTGACTTTGTCGCGTACAGGACTCCGAAATGTACAATAGAATATACTACGGAGATCAGCACGACGAGACAAAAGAACGGTACATAGATATGAGTGATATGATCATCCTATCAAAAGTCAATATTCGCTGCAAATTGTTGTTTAATCGTCGAAAATGAGACAAACGGGGCTAGAGAAGTCCAAATTTAACGAAACGAAACATGACGTCTCACTCAGAAAATGATTTACAATTTTATTATATAAAATATTCAGGTTTCGAAAACAGTTTATTTCCATCAAAATTTACTGATTTAAATTTAAATAAAATTACACAACAAAATTAACTTCTATATTTTCTGATGAAAATCTAACGTTTGCTACGTTTAAGTAGATGTATTCTAAATATTAAATTTTCATCACCGAAATTTATTGTTTAATTTCAAGCAAAATTTCAATTAATTACGTTATAAAACCATTAAAATTTATGGGTCGTTGCATATTAGCGTAAATGATTTTGCTATTTTGATATAGTCAGTTTGATTAGCCAGTTTGGTTGCGGGAAAGGATTTGCAAAATATATATGTTTTGAAAAGGATATTAGTAAGGGGAAAACCATTCCGCTAAACGGCATGATCTCACTTAATATCAATAAACTGAGATCTAGCAGAATTATTCACACCAGGCTTTATGTCTGACTCGAAGTTTTTGTTTCCTCTTAAAATCTCAGGTACTCAAAATTGATTTAAGTAGGCTGAGGGTTAAGGCTTTCAGATTTAGATAGTTTAGCGAATAAAACTTTCAAAGACGAGCAAGTGGCTGACAAATAGCTAATTAGGAATACAAATTATTCTGTTTATTTTTTTCTATGTGTATTAAGTCAGATATGACTATATTTCTCTGATCAACTAAGAAGGCATCGTCATATGTCTCTCTTGGCGTAGTTTTGTAATGACTACAGTTGATCTTTACTTGGAAAATGAATAAGGGATTATGTAATTTGAATATGAATTTGTTTGAAATGTAATTACAAAAATGTTATTAGAAAATCTGTGATTTTGTTCATATTCAAGTGCTTATGATATTATGAATATCATTAGTATTGTCGTATTTTGTCACCGGAATTTAATACTATAGATGACTGCAGCATCTGTAGCGCTTAACTTTTGGCCTCTAGATACAAGATGTTACACTTCGCGCTGCGGAGATGGCGCAGTTGGACCAGCGCTTGGCTGAGTATGTGCAATAATATAGGGCGTTTCCTTCACCGGGTTGCTCCGAAGGCGATGATGAGTCTTGATAGGTATGATTTTGCGTTTGTATTTGGACATTATGCACTTAGAGATGGCGAGGATGAGGAATTTTGGTTAGTTTGATCTATTTTGAGGAGATGTTTGATGATTTGTTAGTTTGTGTTAACATAATTGATATAGTTTGAGATGTTGGAGGTCTATTTTGTGTATGTTGTTGGATTGTTTGTTGTATGGTGTATTGTTTGATTTTGGTTTGTTGTAAATATTGATGTTTTATATGTGACTTGGGTCTATATTTATATGATTTATACACGTGAAATAGAGCTGCGATATATATTGATATATATATGTTGTATGTGGGGTGAAAGGTAGTAGAAACAAAAAAAAAACATTCTAGATTTTCAATGGCCAACGAAGTCTGACGATGGCTTATGAGTCATCATTATCCATCGGTTTCTGACGGCAAAAGTGTAATAATTTTCGATGGCTTTCGGCAACATTCTAAATAAACAACTGGTAACGTGTACATGACGATCGTCGAAAAACCATTGGAAGTAGATGTTGAGAGTCGCCGCCGAGTCTTCGTCGAAGCTGTTATCAACCGTCGGAAAGTGCAGATGTAGTTCCGATGGCAACTTCGACGGCTTTTAGGAGGCCACTAACGATCACTGATGGTTTTCAACCGTTAGAATTGTCCCTCTTTCTTGTAGTGATTAGAGCAGTTTTCTAAATGATTCAGAGCAAAATAAGATGACTTTCATTTTATACCAAAACAGTATGAGTGGGGTATAAAACGACAAAGACTTGGTCGGTTTATACCAAACCAATATACGGGGGTATAAAACGATGAAGACTTCACAGTTTTATCATGGTGAAGTATTTCCCACTTTATACATAAAAGGGTGACATTTTATAAACAGTCTTCTGTTTAGTTTACTAGTCACATGGACAAATAGAACCAACCTAAACAAATGAACGACACATATTTGGTTGCGTTGTGTCTAATTCCGTCCATCATAGTTGGTTGTGTTGTCGTTAGTTCGTTCCATTTTTTCATTAAACAAGACACTGTTGGTTGTGCTTTAAGTTTAAACATAACTTCATTTGAACAACTTGTCTAAAGGAATTAGTTGTGGGATCCCTATGTTTTTGTTACGCCCCACAGATGTCATCTAATTTTTCATGTTGGTGTCTATAGGCATGATGTCGGCAAACAATAATGATGTTTCCATTTCTCTCTAGTAGTGACTTTTGGAAAGATGTGCAAGGCAAGGGAAGTCATTATAGCCGATCATATTCATCATTGTGGTGAAGCTTTTAGTAGTTACATTCACAATCAATATGAAAAAGGATGTTTTATCCGTGCATTTGTGGACAAGAGATTGGGGATGTTTAGCGATTGCGAATTTTTATGTCCAACTTATTTGATTTACATCGGATGTAAAATATACGTCAGCGAATTCCTTCCGACATTTTGCCTCTTCTAAAGGTAGTGGATTTTCAAGACTGAATTTTTAAATCGGACGTAAAAAATTAAGTCTCGAATACCCCGTAAAAAATTAGGTCTTGAATACCCCCTATATAAACTAACCTACCTAAGTATTTTTAACATATTCTCATTTTTTTTCTTCCTTACATCAATTCCAACAATATCCAGATATGATCTTGTGTATAATTTTTCAGACAATGATTCAGAAAACTCGGATAACTCAACTAATAGCGATGATCTATCTAACTCCGTTGATGTAGATGAGTGTTGTAAGGATCTCGATCGCTTATGTTGTTGGAATGATTATAAATTATACTCAGCTAATGTTTATCCACGTCATACTTCTTCTTACACAGGATGAATGCGGATTGATGATTTCCTTAACGGTCACAAAAACAAAAGTCAAGATTTGTTCCCTATAAAAAGTGCTACTTACACACATCTATATGACGATCTAGTCAATTGGTATGGCTTAATCTTAGCTCAATAAATAAACATTCCTGAAACGATTGGAATGTTTTATTACATGATAAGTCATGGAGCATCACAAAGGTTGGTAGGTGAAAAATTTAATCGATCCATTGGTACTGTTAGTTTATATGTTTCTAAGTTTAGCAGACTACCTTCCTTTTGGCCAAAGCTAATATTAGATTGATAGATTTTAATGAGATTTCTCATGAAAAATTAGATTTGCCAAGATATTATCCATTTTTCCAAAATGATGTCGGAACTATAGACGGAACACGTGTTCCTAGGAGGATTAGTAAAGAAGAATCACCAGTGTATATAGGGTAAAAAAAATTTCTAATACAAAATATTCTTGCTGCTGTTAATTTTGATTTTGACATTTGGTTTTATAATGTCTTGTTGGTAAGATTTGCACATAATAGTAGATTGTTAAATTATGCAATTGAAGAAGTTGTAACATTTCTACATCTACTGTCTGGTAAGTATTACCTTTTAGACTCAGGATACAAGCACAGAAACAGTTATTTACCACCTTATCGTAATGAACACTATCATGTTCAAGAATTTTCCTAAAGCTGGAACATTCCAAAGTCGCGTAACGAAATTTTCAACTTTTATCATTCTAGTATGTGCATGGCTGTAGAAAGAATTTTTGGTATTTGAAAAAATAAATTGAACATTTTACGTAATATGCCGACATAAAGTTCCACCAAACAAGCACAATTTGTCGTTGCAAGCTGTATTACCCATAATTTATTAGAAAATACAACGTTACAGATCCTGATTTTGAAGAAATAGTTAATGAAGAAGTTACACGAATTTATGTTGAAAATTGATGTGAACATCTTCAACACAACCATGGTTGTGCGCAAGTTCATCAAATACACAACAGATTTTTGCAACATGTGATGAAATTAGATATGCTTAGATTCTGCATGACGACGTTGATCTATGTATAGTTTTCATGTTCTATTTCGGCTAAAATTATGTGTAATGTTATGTTTGTATTTTGGTTAAAATCAGTAGTAAGTTTTTAGAATTTGTATATATTAGAATTGGACGTTGTAATTGAATTTGAATTTACATTATTAATTCTGAAATATTTATTTAATTAAACACTAAATTTAACAATTAATAATAAAATAACTATTAATTATTAATTAATAAATAAATAATTATTAAAATTATTATTTAACTATTTTCAAATTCCTCGATACTTTTTACATCCAACACAACAGCTAACCAACCTTTGATCAAAAAAGTTATCAGCGAAAGTTTTAATCTTTAATTCAAATTGTTCAGGAAAGCACCATAAATAAGATTTACTTAAATAGGGAAAAAGAAAACTGTCAACAAGAAAGATAGCAATCGTACAACCTAAAGAATGGATTAACATGCACTATATTTAGCATAAAATAAAACTGAAATCAGTTGACGTTAATTTAGCTCAGCAAATTCTAAACCAAACCATAAAGAACCGAATATCTATTATTTACGGTACACTATATATAAGAAAATTTCATTCTGTTATTGACTGTTGCGCAATGGTGTTTGCTCTTAACCAGATGGCGCTACACCAAAAGTCAATCGAACAAGGAACGTAAACTGCTTAAAAAGACAAAGAAATAAACAAAAAGAGAAACATATGAACTCATGTATATCACATCAAAACTATGTACAATTTATCTACCATGTTACCCATAGTGCATTGAACTTGGTTAATTTCTAGCCCAAGCATACTAACAAGTGACAAAGCATTACTCGTAACTTTACTCAACTAAACCACCTTTTTGCTCAAAACACCATGCATACTACTACATATCTTACCATTACCTTCCACCAAAGAAGCAATGCGCATATTCTGATCAGTAAGAGCACCACTGACCCACGTTATAACGTTCCCTAACCTAACCCCATACGAAGACCTATTCTTCCTTCCCAGTTTCCTTAACTGAACTATCGACTTTCCCAGCCTTGCTGCACTATCGGACATCGTTACCATGCAGTCGTAATAGTACTGTACCCATTATCTGCTGCAGGTCTGCTGCTGCTTGCAGATGAAAGCATGGAGACGTAGGTCGATGCTTCATGGGCCCTACATACACTTAGAGACATCGCCACCTCAGCAAGCTGACGTGGACTTTTATGCATTTGTGGTGAGAAGGCTGACAGGGTCTGCTCGCATACTTTTGGATTTGAAGTTGCCTTGCATGAGGTTTTAAGAGAAGCGTACGAGAGGTGTACGAGTAAAGAAGCTGTGAATATGTATGTAATGTTGTATGAACTTGCCATTGATCACTTTAGCTTTTAATTTGTTTCTTGTTGGTGTAATGTGATATTGGTGGTGAATGGTTTATATATAGAAGTTATATGTATTATGGAACGTGAAAGGTAGTTTCATTGTATGTCAGCATGCATTTGGTCGGTTGCTAAGTAGTTAGGGTAAAATTGCTGTGTTTGGAAATCTAAATAATGAATCAAATGTTTTAGTGGAAGCATATGAGACCACGGACGAAAACCGAGTACCGGACCGAGTTTGAATTAGAAAATAACGAGGATTGATCAGTAATGTACATTTTGATAGAAGGTAATTTATGTGATTATTAATGTTACATTTTGTCATAAAAAATGATACGTTTTTTCATAATTGAATGATATGTTCTACCATAATAAAATGATATATCAGTAACATGTACTATGTCTTTTTTTGACGCCGAAGTTCTTTCCATTTAGGTTTCTCCTCTTCTTCTCAAAGATGGGCCGCCCTGGTAGGTGATGGAAACGGTCCATTAGAAGAGCCGTAGTTTCCCATAGCGTCGTTACGTCCCAAAGCGAATGGGTCATAAGAATTACATTTTTTTCGCATTATAAATATTTTATATATGGTATATTAAAGGTCTATATCATATTTAACATAAGGGATGTTAGTTGGAGCCTTCTGAACTTTTTCTTCATATTTCAAAGCAAGCTTACATGAGCAGGATGACTGCCTGCTAGCCTAAGTGGGATAAGATCCCAGTCCCCGTTTTAGAGAGCATCTTGAAGAACTTCCTCGTAAGTGTAAGTTTATATGTCATTATATATTATCACTTTACAATTTGCTGACTAAATATAAATGTATAACTTATATTGTTTCAACGTGTAGGGGTCAATAGAGTTGTAAGAAGTTGACACCCTCCTTTGTAAGATCTATTGGATGCAAAAAAGGAGGAAAAAATACCAGGACACAACATCGGGCATAAAAAAAGTGGGGAAGAAGTCTAATTGGTAAGCGCCAGTGTGTGGATGCTTAGGTTGCTTGGTGGAATAGCAATGAAACAAAAGTAAGTTTACCTTATATTACTTTAATTTGTTTCGTACATAATACAAAGTTTACAGATGTAAAGTATAATGTTCAATTTAAGTTTGCAAGCAGAGTTAGAGAGGAGCTCTGCAAATAAAAACCAGAACCCAATCACACATCGCGGTGGTTCCAAGTCATTCCAACGTTATTGTCAAGAGCTAGTAAATTTATTAATTGAAATTATAAATAGTTCTTACATTATTTAATTTTGCATATACAATAGTAATACATAATAATTATTCTAGGAAAGAGAGCATATAGGTCTCGTCTCTTACATGGACTTTTTGCTCGTACTCATGCCATCGAGCATCAAAATGAAGATTACACACTCTTACACATAAACCGATGATAAATCAAACAAAGCCCATGTAAGCATATTTTAAGTTATAAGTTATTAATAATTAGTTTAATTAATTAGTTACAAATAATATACTGTAAATTTCAACTGCACTTTTATTTTGCATTGTAGGAAAAATTTACGTTACAACAAGCACGGCTGATGGAGGGAACCAGACGGGATCAGGGGACCATTGACGAGGATGACACTAAGTTCGAAGTTGTCATGGATCCGACATCACGAAATAGGCGTTATTGCTATGGCAACAAAGAGACAACGAACATTATTTCTACTCGTCTTGCCTACTTATTAATCATATTTATTCTAATGCAAGTCATAACATATTTAGCCTAGATTATAACTTATATTTGCGTATAGTTAACTTAACAAAAAATAAGTTTTATAACAATAAATAAGCTAACAATTAAATAATTTTTATAATAATAAATAAGTTAACAAAACTAATTTACAAAAAGTAACTAACTTTTACAAAAAGTAACTATGTTAAGCAAGTTTGATTAAAATTAAATAAATTTTTGAACATTAACTATGTTTTAAAAAATTAACTAAATTTATAAAAAATAACCTAATTTATAAAAAATCAACTAATTTTTATAAAACATAAGTAGTTTTATAAAAATTAAATAAGTTTATAACAATAAATATGTTAATAAAAAACAATTAAGTTTTTAAAGAAATAACTTAGTTTGTAAAAACAACTAAGTTAGTAAAATTTGGTTTTTATAAAAGTAACTTAGTTTATAAAAATAACTTAGATTATAACAATATATCACACTGTTATAGAAGTTCCTAGGCCCATATTTTTTTACTAGCCATTAGACATAAATCTATTATTAGATCATATGTTGCAGGCTATGAGCTTACAGAAGGCATACAAAAAAGCTCAGGACAAAGAAGAGATTAAAAGAGCTGAAAACCATGATTACAGAGCTGTAGGAGTGAGACTGCCTTCGTTTAACACCCTAGATTTTTGGTAACATTATTTATGATATTCAATTAGCTAAATAAAATAAAATAATGTGTTGATTAGGGAATTGAGATTTGATTTTAATTAAGGTGTAGCCGTGCCATTTAAACCATGAATTAAAAGAAGAAGTTTAACATGAAATATAAAATGGGTATAATAGAAAAGGGGTCATTCCTGTAACCTCCAAACTTTGGCTGTGTATTAAAATACACATTCATTTCATTCTGAAAATTTTAAAATAAAAGCCAAGGCCACCATTAACAAGGAAAAAGGGAAGAAGAGTAGAAAAACTAATGAAGAAGCTAATTTAAATCAAATCCACCCATATCTCAATCTCTGTAATCTCTAAAGCTAAGGTGAATAATGTTTACAACTCATTTTTAATTGTGCTTTCGGTTTTAAGATGAATTCTGAATATTTCGCAATGATTTGCCATATTTTTGAATGATGGAATGAATATATGTACTTGTTGATGAATTGTGTAGAATATTTGATATGTTTTAAGGTGAAAACCCTAGTAAATAATATCCAAATGTCTTGCAAATTTTAATCAACATCATATATATTATTTTGGTGATGGGTTTCAATTTTCAGATTTTTTTTTGAATTTTCGTGGATTTAATATGAACAGTGTAGTAAAGAAAATGGTATTTTGGGTTGTAAATTATTTACGGGTAAATAATTAAGGAGGAATTAATTTAAAGGACAAAGATTTGTATATTTTTTGCCTCAAGGACGCGACCTCAATATTTTTACCATAAGGACAAACATTCTTTTAAAAATTATTCATAAGGACAAATATTTTTCAAAATTATTCGTAAGGACAACAAAACTGCTACCGAGCTAAAAAATGATACCTAAAAACTGCTACCGATAACTACAAACTGATACCTAAAAACTGCTATCAATAACTAAAAACCGATGCCTACAGAAAGTTGTCCTTCAGGATAAAATATTGAAGGTCAGTCCTTGAGGCTAAAAAGCTGTGAAATTTTGCCCTTGACAATAATTTCCTGAATAATTAATTGTTTGGGTCTGAAATTTTTATATGTTAGAGAACATATACAATGTGATTTTTGGAATTTTTCTAGATTTTTCCTATGTATTTTAATGGTTATGTAAAATTATTTAAGGTATGAGACTTAAATGTTTTATATAATTAAAGGAGGAGAAGAGGCATTTGAAAAATGTTTAAATTGTTAAATCTAGAAAGTTGGTAGCACTTTTGAAAAGAGAAACCTGCAACCAATCAAATTTAGACAAACAAGGCAGGTTAAGTATGAAAGAATAGTTTAAAAGTAAAAATAAATAAGTTTTTCATTGTTTCGCCTCTTTCAGCACTAGTTTCCGCCTCTATACTATTGCCTACGACATAGTCTAATGCATATGGTATCAGGCATCTGGTATGTAATGAATTTGATATGAGCAAAGGTTATAGGGTCAAAACGATGGGGTTTTGAAGGGGTTGAATCATTGTTTTGGTTTTAAAGAAAAATGTGCCTACTTGCTTTTGACTAAGATGCTTTCAACTTATTGGCTTTCGACTAGGTCAAATGGTTTAAAAGAATGGTTTTGACTGCATGCATATTTTTTTTAAATGCTGACTTTCAACTGTGTCGAAACGTTTAGCTACCGCTTCCTACCTTTTGATCTTGATGGTTTTGAAGGGGTTCTTTTTGTTTTTTAAAACATGGCCATCTCTCTAATGTTTTCGAATGGATGGTTTCGACAGCATCACTTCATTACTTAGGAAATGGTTTCCATACATATGCTTTCGACTTAAATATTTTTAAGACCCTTTTCTATGTTTGAAGTAAAATTCAATGGTTTCGAAAGAGACAGTTTTAAATGGTTTTAAAGTAGAGGCTTTGGACTTTAATGGATTTTTGATCCTTTTGTTCCACTTGAAAGCAGAATCCAAATGGTTTCGATCGAGACAATTTTAAAAGGTTCAGAAGAAATGAAATTATGAATGGTTTCGAAAGGTTTCCATATATTTTTAATTAAACCCAATATGCTTTCGAAACGATTGAGCTTTGACTGTTTTGTAGGGTTTTAATGAATGGTTTCGAAAGGGGTGGTTCCACAGGCTTCCGAAAGGATTGAAAGGAAAGGTTTTTCCTATGTCAATATTTAAATGTTTTGAAGAGAGATGTCTAAAGTTTTAAAACTTTGAAGGAAAGACATTTAATGATTCTAAAAGGGTTACGTTCAATGGTTTTGAATGGATTACCTTCAAGGGTTTCGAATGTTTAAAGATTTTAAACAAAGGTTTCGAATGCACTAAATAGGCGATATAGCCTAAGTATTTTCAAGTTAAAAAGAATTTCAACTTTTTTGGGAAGAATAGTTAATCCTCATTAAAATTCATCAACATTATTTTGAACAAAGTATATATATCATGGCAAAATGGCTTAGAATAAAGCTAAAGATATATTTTCCTTGATTATATATGATCTGCAGGACTAAATCATTTTGAAAAGGTTTTCAAAGAAAATTTAAAGGGTAGTTAACCCTAAGAAATTGATTCCGACAGTTGGTCCATTTGGATTCGGACATTTATTCTAGTTTGCAGGCAGTCAGCATAGATTTCGGACAGTTAGTCCACTTTGCGGGCAATCAACCAAGTTGTATGACAGATAGTCTATTTGTAGCATAACGGACCTTGCTATTTTGTTGTGGACAAATAGTTCATATATTACCTGTTTTACGGACTAATAGTCCATATTTTAGCATAAATGATAGAGCTATTTTGTTAAAATTAGTTTGATTAACTAGTTTGGTTGCACGAAAGGATTTGCAAATATATATATGTTTTGAAAAAGATATTAGTAAGGAAAACCCATTCCACTAAGCGGCGTGGTCTTACTTAATATCAATAAACCGAGATGTAGCAGAATTATTCACCTCAGGC
Source organism: Allium cepa (assembly GCA_030765085.1). Classification (NCBI taxonomy): domain Eukaryota; kingdom Viridiplantae; phylum Streptophyta; class Magnoliopsida; order Asparagales; family Amaryllidaceae; genus Allium; species Allium cepa. The sequence goes on from CM060940.1 coordinate 862,836,069, forward strand.
TTTATGTCCGACTCAAAGTTTTTGTTTCTCCTTAAACTCTCGGGGTTTTAAAATTGATTTAAGTAGGCTTTAAGGTTTTCAAGTTTTGATATTTTGACAAATAAAGTCTTTGTAGATGAATAGGTGGCTGACGGATAGCTAATTAGGAATATATTTTTCCGCTATGTATATTAAGGCAGATATGACTATATTTCTGTGATCAACCAAGAGAGCATCGTCAAATGTCGCTTTTGGCGTAGATTTGTAATGATTATAATTGATCTTTACTTGAAAAATGGACATGGGATTATGTTTTGAATATGTATTTGTTTGAAATGGAATTACAAAAACGTTATTATTGAAAATTTGTGATTTTGTTCATATTCAAGTGCTTCTGATATTATGAATACTATTAGCATTGCAGTATTTTGTCACTAGAATTTAATACTGTAGATGACTGCAGCATTTATAGTGCTTAACTTTTGACCTCCAGATACATGATGTTACACTTCACGCTGAGGAGATGGCGCAGTTGGACCAGCGCTTGGTTGAGTATATGTAGTAGCATAGGGCGTTTCCTTCGTCAGGTTGCTCCAAAGGCGATGATGAGTCTTGATAGGTATTATTTTTGCATTTGTGTTGGGACATTTACACTTGGAGATGGTGAGGTTGAGGAATTTTGGTTAGTTTGATCCATTTTGAAGAGATGTTGGATGATTTGTTAGTTTGTGTTAACATGATTGATATAGTGTGAGATGTTAGAGGTTGATTTTGTGTATGTTGTTGGATTGCTTTATTATATGGTGTATTGTTTGAGTTTGGTTTGTTGTAAATATGGATGTTTTATATGTGATTCGGGTCTATATTAATATGATTTACATGCGTGAAATTGAGCTGTGATATATATTGATATGTATGTGTTGTATGTGAGACGAAAGGTAGTAGAAACAAAAAAGACATTCCAGATTTGCGAAGGCCACCACAGTCCGACGATAGCTTATGGGTCATCGTTATCCAATGGTTACTGACGGAAAAAGTGTAATGATTTTCGACGGCTTTCGAAAACATTCAAAATGAACAACCGTTGGTAACGTGTACATGACGGCCGTCGAAAAACCGTTGGCAATAGCCATTAAGAGCCGTCGCCGAGTCTTCGTCAAAGCCGTTGTCAACCGTCTAAAAGAGCGGATGTAGTTCCGATGGCAATTTCGATGGCTTTGGGGGGTCACTGACGACCGTCGAAGGTTTTCAACCGTCGGAAATGTCCTTCTTTCTTGTAGTGATTGGAGTAGTATTTCAAAAAGTTCAGAGAAAAATAAGATCACTATTATTTCGTCATTTTATACCAAAACAGTATAAGTGGGTTATAAAACGACAAAGACTTGGTCAGTTTAAACCAAACCAATATACGTGGGGTATAAAATGACAAAGACGTCACCGTTTTATCACGGTGAATTATTTCCCGTTTTATACATAAACGGGTGAAGCTTTCGTCGTTTTATAAACGGTATTCTGTTCAGTTTACTAGTCATGTGGACAAATTGTACCAACCATAAACAAATGAACAACACATATTTGTTTGCATTGTGCCTAATTCCATCAATCATAGTTGGTTGTGTTGTCTTTAGTTCGTTCCATTTTTTCATTAAACAAGACACTGTTGGTTGTGCTTTAAGTTTAATTTAACTTCATTTAAACAACTCGTCTATAGGAATTAGTTATGGGATCCCTATGTTTTTGTTACACCACACTGATGTCATCTAATTTTTCATGATGGTGCCTGTAGGCACGATGTCGGCAAACCATAATGATATTTCCATTTCTCTCTAGTAATGACTTTTGGAAAGATATGCAAGGCAAGGGAAGTCATTACAGCCGATCATATTCATCATCGTGGTGAAGCTTTTAGTATTTACATTCACAACCAATATGAAAAATGTAACGACCCGTAAAATTTCGATAATTAAAAATGTAAATTTAATAAGATTTCATGGTTTAATGTTGGAAGAATAAAAAAATTGTAATTTATGTATGGTAATAATAACTAGAATGAAATGCAACAAATTTTACCTAAGTTAATTATTTATGAATTGAATGAAATTCCAAATTAATTGAAATAATATGTAGTCAAAGGTAATTGAATGAATTTGTATTGTATAGGTAGTTGTGACACTTGTTTGTTAATAATAAACTTATAAGTAATTAAAGGTTAACGGTGATAATTATTTAAGTTACTTATTCATTTAGTTAGTCGAATTGAATTTATGAACCAATTGCAATTGAAATGAAAGTTTATATATTAGTTGAGTGCATTATCTCTAACTGTAGTTAAATAATAATGTGGAATTCATTTGATGTAATATAGTAAATCAAATGATAATGAAATTTTATATAAGAATCCAATATTGAAATCCGTCAAATATTGAACAAATAAATTGTTTAAATTTAATATTTGGAATTTATTGAATAATTGAATAACGGGAGTTGAATAACTATTTTAACGAAAATGGTTGTTCTATAATTTGAATTTGTTAAATTTTATAAGTTCGTTTCAAATATTTCAAAAGATAGTGATTTAAGAATAATCAAATTTAACTAAATTTAATATTACGAATGTTTGAATAATTAAATTCCGAATTTGATATGATTAATTTGATATTGAAATTTAATATATGAAAATAGAGTGAATAATTGAAATTTGATTTAATACGATTCAAATTGGTTTCCAAAGTGTATGTAAGTTATATTGGGATTATAATAGAGTTAATAAGATTTTAAAAACTGAAATTTATTGGATAATTGAATAACGGGTTTAATATGATTAAAAAAAATGATTTGTAAAATTTTATTTTATCATATTAAAGTTAGAATGAAGTTGTAGAACTTTTAAAGTCGAATTAAAAGTAAATTTGTGAAAATTGAATATTTTAATATTTAATTGACGAGTTAAAATAGTCATTTTTCAAACAGTCTCGGATTTCGACGAAACCAGTTTCATTGGATCCGTAATGTTATATTATTGTAAGGTTTCAAATTTCGTGTTAATCGGATTTACCGTTGTCCGGGGCAAGCCAAAACGCCTAGAAATTTAGTTAACCGATTTAATTTAAAATCGATCGTTTATTTCCGTAACTCGCACAGATGATCGAATTAGCTCCCGAAACCTATTCCATTGTATCCAGAACGCGGGATAAACCCTAGAAACGTCGGTTACCGCGCGTAAATCGGAGTTCGGAAAACCCTGGGTAAATAGTGTTTCGAGAAATTTCTATAAATAGACCCCTTTATTCACAAAAAAAAATAGCTAGGGTTTCATCTCAAATTGCCGGCCGCCATTTTCAAAACCAAAGGCCCGAAATCGTTCGTCTTTCTTCCTTAATTGCTACAAATCCGTAAACATTTTCACGAAGTGTTCAACACGAAAGTCGAAGAGCGTATCGAGGCCTTCGAATCTATACGGCTATGATCGGGAATCGTTGAGAGAATTCGCGGCAATTCCCATTCGAACGCACGCCCTTTGCTCGCGTTTTTCGAGAAGGGGAAGCCACCGCGTGCGTGCGGTCTTGGGGCGAAGGTCGAGATGGAGATGAGCTTTTGATTGGCAGTGGTATGATGGGGTCTGGAGGTTGGTAGGTGGTCGCATCTTGGTCGAAGTCGAGCGTGTTGGGTTTACTTGGTCGCCTGCGTTAAAAATCTGGAGGGAGAGGAAGAAACAAAAGTCGCGGCCGTGATTTGCAAAGCTTGGGTGGACGGTCCAGATTGCTAGGCTTAAAATTAATAAAAGAAATTGTATATTAATTTGTATCTAAATTTGTATAAATTTTAAACTGCTATAACTTTTTGCTACGAGGTCGAAAATGCACGAAACGAATTGCGTTGCAATCGTTTTGTCGAGCACTACGCTATGGAGCTGGATTGGAATCGTTTGGAGCTAGTGGAAATTTCGGGTAAAATTAAATGCTAGTTTAATTTTATTCGAAATAAAACGCTGGAACTACATTGAAATCAAGGAGAGTGTTTTATAACGCTCACAACGTACTAAATATCTTTATGCTAGTTAAATTTGACATTATGAAGTGTTATGATTTTATTTGTCGTTGTTTGATAAAATTTAATTGTCATATAAATTGTCGTTTGAATTTACCGTTGAAAATTAAATTGACAGTTAAATTGAAATTAAAATTGAATTCCGATTAAATTACCTGACATTGATAACTATGAAATTGCCATGAATTGTATTGTCTATTGGTTGATGTATTTTGACGGATGTTATTGGTTGATATTTAAATATTTGGATGTTTATTTGCTTATATATATACTGTTATGCATACATGTGACACTGCGATTGATTTAAGTGATATATATTCACCCCTGACATTCAATTGAAATAAATAATTACTTGGCCATAGGATAGAAAATTATATACGGACACCGAATTGGCTAAATTAATAATTTTAAAATCGTCGATTTGAAATTTATTTAAATGTTTTGATTTAAAAGTTATAAACAGAAATCAATTTATAAAAATCGAATTTATCGAAAAATTGAGTTTGGAATGTTGAAATAAAATTTGGTTAAAAGAAATTGTTAAATAATTAAAGTGTAGACTTTGGAATTTAAAAATCGGGATATGATTGAATTTCGTAAATTGATTTGTTTAAAGATTTAACCTTAATTCGAGCTTTGAATATTACTAAGTAAAAGCGATATAAAAAGATATTTTGAAATTGAGCTTGAAATTGAATCATATTTTTAATTGGGTTTTAAATTTGAATATTGAAAGATAATTTTGTTAAGTATTATAAATTGATATTTTGAAAAAAATCAAGCTCCGAATCGATATAAATTGAAATTGAATTAATTGAAGGTGAATGTAGAATTGAATTGATTTGAAGTCAAAGTTGACATTGTTTTGAATTGAAATCGAAATTGAATCGGTAGGAGGGAAATTGAAATTGTTTGAAGTGGGAAGTTATAATTGAAATGGTTTGGTTTTGAAGCTGTTTTATTTTGTTTTCCAAATTACTCAGTTATATAAACCATTTTGAATACTTAAACTATTTTAATCTACTTAACCCAATTTAAATTTTTTTAAACTAATTTATCTATTTCAAATCCATTTTAAAGATTTTAAGTATTTTTAAGTATTTTAATTATTTTAACTATTTTTAAACTACTTAAAACTATTTTCTAAAATTTCAAATAGGTAAATAAGGTGAAATGTTTATGTTTAAATCTTGAATGTAAATACGAATTGGTTTAAATGAAGTTGCAACCTAAATTGAAATTCGAAAGGATTTTGAAATCGAAATGAGATATTGAGGCGAAAAATGATTTTTGAAACGGAATCTTACATTTTGAATAGATACGATGATATTTGAACTAGATTTGATTTTTGAAGCGAATATGATATTTTGATATCAATTATGAATCGATTTGAAATGTAAAAGACCCATCGGTGTAATAATACGTAGTTATTAAAGAGACCGGGATCGGATATGGACATACTCTCTGTCGATACCGAAAACACTTTAATAACTTGTATAAGCGGAGTGTTGATCCAGAATGAAGTGGATGGTTTGGTGAACGCGTTGACTGAAGAAAGAGAACGATATTGGATGACCCCTGACATGACTAAAACAGGAGCCGCGTCGGGCCATTGAGGTTCGCCATCTCTAGCGGACACACTTCTTCGATACCATATCTATTACATTTGTGATTCGATTTGGGTGCACCCCTTGATTTGGGAGTGTTGTTTCGCGGTGTTGGGGTAGCTGCTGGCTATGCTCAACATCAGTCCGGATCACGCAACTACTAGTATCCTAGTTGGTATCGCCTCATGTACCTTGTCATACTGATTATCCTATTCGCGACTACTACGTTATGTTTTGTGTTATACCTATGGGGTACCCTCTGATAACCACCAGTTTACGGTGGGGCTTACGGTGCTGTATAGACTATGGCATTATAAAAATGTGTTAAGGGGGATTATGGTAACACCTTAACAATATTTTGATACTTTATATTACTGATAGGCATTATCTACTTTGCGTACATAGTAGATAGTTTAACGGATCCTTAAGAGATGGAAATTCCTGTAACATCTCTTGAGTTATTGCACGCACGTTGACACTGGATATGAGATGTCATACCCCGTAAACATCTCTGACGCCGTTACACTCATATTTACGATTGATTTAACTTTCATAAGGATATTTTAGTCCTAACTCGAGTGTTTTGTCTTTTCATTACGCTCGGGTCAGTCCTGAGTTTTCAAATTTTTGAAGATCTATTCTGGAGGATAAAGACGAAGATTTGGTATACTATTACTATTATTACCCTTGTATCATGCTATCTGCTACATTATTTAATTGTTCTGTTGTATATGTATAACTCTGATAAATGTTGTATAAATAATTGTCAAAGTATAGCGAACAGCTTCATGAACTGTTTATTTGACTATTATATTTTATCGTTCCGCTGCGAGATTCTGTGTTGTTTCTTTTCCTTTATTTCTCTTTCTTTTCTTTTCTTATTTACCCCAATAACCATCTGGCCTTTTGAATGGTTTGGAATCGGCATGTGTATTTGATCGTCGGTTTAAACTGTCCAAAAAGGCGGGTTGTTACAGTTGGTATCAGAGCTTTGGTTTAGCGATAACCTTAGCTTTGTGGGGTCTGACTTTTTATAAATAGGGTAGTAATACCCTATGATGAGTCGCTGAGTGTATATATATGAGAGAGCGTATTTGTTAGTGATATAAAATGTTTTATATTATGTCGATTGATTTGTGAGTGGCTTATGGATTCTGGTCAATACGAGTAATTAACGTCATTGATAGGGATCTCTAAACACTTAAACAAAACAATTCGACATGGTATTGTTTTTAAATTGGGTAAATGAAATAATTTTGCTCTAATTATATTTTGTATATAAAGAAAAATTTTCAGAAATTATTGTGACTTATCTAGCTTACCTGGTAGTTAGGAATGATAATATTGGTTGTTACCATTAATTAGGTATTGTAATTTAATGAATAAGGTTTATTACAAAATAAACAATAATAAAACACTTGTGGAATATTTCAAGAAAGTAAAACCTATAAGAATATTTTATAAAGGTGACTTATAATGTTAAAAATAGATTTAAATTGGAAAATATTGAATTTAAGACCCGGAGATTTTGGAAAATGGTTCTCAAAGTTTCGAAGAAATATATAGTAATATTAGTTGGAAATTGTTTATGGAAATATTTTGAAAGGATTTTATGAAGGAATGAATTCAGTACTCCTCTCTTCTGTCGCTGGAAAATAATTTCGGTGATGACTGCGCAGCATCATCGACGTTCATTTTCGAGTCTCAAAGTGGGGGAGACTTCTAAAAAGCTTTGCTTTTCTTCGAAATTATTTTGGGTAAATGGGTTTTGGTTTAAACTCTAAAGGTATGATTTTTTATATAAAAAAAGGGATATAAGTGTATATGTTTATTTCAAACGATTTGGAAAGAACCGGGCATTTAAATTTCTAAGTTTTATTAATTAGTAATTTTCAAATTATTTGAATGAAATGTGAATAACCAGAATTCTAAAATAAGAGGATTAAGATATCTAAGCTTACGTTTTGGGTAAACTTTAGAGTTGTAGTGTACCTTTAAAGTTGAAAGGTAAAGAGGATTTTAACAAATTAAATTTGTGAACATTCTAATTAAGTAAAATGAAATTCTATAAATTTGTATAATACCAAAATTACATTCTGATAACATATAACAAGACTTACCAAATGTTAAAAGTTAAAATGATGTTTTGGATATGTAATGAGATATTGTATAGATAAACAGAACCTGAAAGTAATTGAAATATACAAGTAAGAAAAACTCATAGGGAATTAAATGTATATAAATGAAAATTTTGGTTGTGATAAAAATGTTATATACTTAAATATAACATGAAATGATGAATGGATAAATGGAACAAGTAAGTGAACTTAAGAAAGAAGATAAATGAATCGTATTATATCATTGTAAATTGGTTATAGAAAATAAATATAAATTGCAAAGGGATTGTAACCTTTAAGATAACTGTAAACTAAGAAAAGTCATTTATGAGAGGTTAGACTTTTATAGGATGATTAATAAACTAAAGTGCTGGTTAATAAATTGTTCCATAAATAAATTTGTTATTAACTAAAAATTATGATATTGAAGTAAATGTAAACAAAAGAATTTGGTATGGCTAAGAATCAATTGGAAAAGAAATTGAGTTTAATTAAATTATATAGAATGTTTAAAATGAACTTGAGTAAGCAAATTCTTTGATATGATGTTTAAGAAAAGATAATGTTAAAGAATATGCTATGTAAAGAAATGAATATACTAACTGAATAATGGATTGTGAGTAATTAAGTGAAAAAAAATAGAAGTCAATAAAATAATTTAGTATAGATAAATTGAATAGAAATCCATTGGAAGGTAATACGTGAGATTGTACGTATATTATTTTATTCGCATAACGATTTGATCCAAATTCGAGCACAAAATTTCGAGATGATTTATATTGATCCAAGTTAGGATTTTTCACTCGATTTTCGACGGGAACCCTAGATATGGATTTTTAATTTGATTCTGGAATTCTCTATCATAGTATATGGCTATGCAAGGAGAGTAACAGTTTCCAATCAAGGAACCAAATCTGAGTCCGCACTAGAGAGTCGAGTGAATGATACTAGTTGGAAGTGAAATTGTGTGATCGAATAAGCGATTAGATTGATATTGCTCACGAATGATATATGTACGGATTACGGACTTAATTAAAGTTAATATTGGAAATTTAAGATTCTAAATATAAAATGATTCTTTTAAAATTATATAACATGATATATATATAAAAGAGATAAACCAAATTGAATGTAAAATTAATAATTTGGTTATGTTGGGTATGATTTGGTCGTTATATGATTGTTAGTTGATTGTATATAATTCATTAAGTGTTAATGAAATTGAAAGCTATAAATCATTGAAATCAAATTGGAAGTTAAATGAATTTAAATATAATTTAATTTGATTCAAACTGGAAGTGAACTAATGTAAATATAAATTAGTGAATGTTAACTAATTGAATTGAGAATGAATGTTAGTAAAATCCAACGTTAATGAATCAACTGTGATTAAAATTGAAAACCAAGTCAATAAATATTAATGAGAAGTGAATTTATATTGATTGGTTATGGATTTGTTGGATGATAGTTGGATGATAATTGATTTGGTGGATGCATTTGCTGTTTTGTTGCATTTGCTATGTGGCACATGTAGTTATTATGTTGCTATATTGTGTATATTGATATTATTTTCATATATGCATGTTTCTCATGGTTTGTTGAGTGTTTAGTAGGTGCGGATTGCGCTTGCTTCGCATTTGGAGCTCGCTTTCGTGCTATATTAGCCGTATATGCTCGCTAATAATATATAAGGTACATATCTCGGATTACATACCGTACTTTTACACTTTTTCTCTGCGGGATGCCTCATCACTTGATGAGATGTATATTTGTGATATATGTACTGTCATTTTTTTTCCTATCGAGCCGCGCAAAGGAGACTCTGCCGAAATTTTCCGTAAATCCGGGTGTTAGAAAAATTTTCACGTTTTAATTTTTTTTTTATAACTTGTTTTGATAACTAACTTTAAATTTAGAAAGCTGTTCGGAGTAAGGTAGTGGAAGCGTAGTTATGACTTTATAAATGGAATTACATTGTTTTATAAGTGGATAATTTTGAATAAAATATATCAAATGTTGAATTCTTTACTTGGTTGCTTTTTCCTTCTTTTTCCTTTTCGAGGACGAAAAGTATTGAGTGGGGGAGAGTGTAACGACCCGTAAAATTTCAATAATTAAAAATGTAAATTTAATATGATTTCATGGTTTAATGTTGGAAGAATAAAAAAAATTGTAATTTATGTATGGTAATAATAACTAGAATGAAATGCAACAAATTTTACCTAAGTTAATTATTTATGAATTGAATGAAATCCTGAATTAATTGAAATAATATGTAGTCAAAGGTAATTGAATGAATTTGTATTGTATAGGTAATTGTGACACTTGTTTGTAAATAATAAACTTATAAGTAATTAAAGGTTAACGGTGATAATTATTTAAGTTACCTATTCATTTAGTTAGTCGAGTTGAATTTGTGAACCAATTGCAATTGAAATGAAAGTTTATATATTAGTTGAGTGCATTATCTCTAACTGTAGTTAAATAATAATGTGGAATTCATTTGATGTAATATAGTAAATCAACTGATAATGAAATTTTATATAAGAATCCAATATTGAATTCCGTCAAATATTGAACAATTAAATTATTTAAATTTAATATTTGGAATTTATTGAATAATTGAATAACGGGAGTTGAATAACTGTTTTAACGAAAATGGTTGTTCTATAATTTGAATTTGTTAAATTTTATAAGTTCGTTTCGAATATTTCAAAAGATAGTGATTTAAGAATAATCAAATTTAACTAAATTTAATATTACGAATGTTTGAATAATTAAATTCTGAATTTGATATGATTAATTTGATATTGAAATTTAATATATGAAAATAGAGTGAATAATTGAAATTTGATTTAATACGATTCAAATTGGTTTCCAAAGTGTATGTAAGTTATATTGGGATTATAATAGAGCTAATAAGATTTTAAAAATTGAAATTTATTGAATAATTGAATAACGGGTTTAATAGGATTAAAAAAATGATTTGTAAAATTTTATTTTATCATGTTAAAGTTAGAATGACTTGTAGAACTTTTAAAGTCGAATTAAAAGTAAATTTGTGAAAATTGAATATTTTAATATTTAATTGACGAGTTGAAACAGTCATTAACAGTCTCGGATTTCGATGAAACCAGTTTCATCGGATCCGTAATGTTATATTATTGTAAGGTTTCAAATTTCGTGTCAATCGGATTTACCGTTTTCCGGGGCAAGCCAAAACGCCTAGAAATTTAGTTAACCGATTTAATTTAAAATCGATCGTTTATTGCCGTAACTCGCACAGATGATCGAATTAGCTCCCGAAACCTATTCCATTGTGTCCGGAACGCGGGATAAACCCTAGACACGCCGGTTACCGCGCGTAAATCGGAGTTCGGAAAACCCGGGGTAAATAGTGTTTCGAGAAATTTCTATAAATAGACCCCTTTATTCAAAAAAAAAAAAGCTAGGGTTTCATCTCAAATTGCCGGCCGCCATTTTCAAAACCAAAGGCCAGAAATCGTTCGTCCTTCTTCCTTAATTGCTTCAAATCCGTAAATACTTTCACGAAGTGTTCGACACGAAAGTCGAAGAGCGTATCAAGGCCTTCGAATCTATACGGTTATGATCGGGAATCGTTGAGAGAATTCGCGGCAATTCCCATTCTAATGCACGCCCTTTGCTCGCGTTTTTCGAGAAGGGGAAGCCACCGCGTGCGTGCGGTCTTGGGGCGAAGGTCGAGATGGAGATGGGCTTTCGATTGGCAGTGGTATGATGGGGTCTGGAGGTTGGTAGGTGGTCGCGTCTTGGTCGAAGTCGAGCGTGTTTGGATTTACTTGGTCGCGTGCATTAAAAATCTGGAGGGAGAGGAAGAAACAAAAGTCGCGGCCGTGATTTGCAAAGCATGGATGGACGATCCAGATTGCTAGGTTTAAAATTAATAAAAGAAATTGTATATTAATTTGTATCTAAATTTGTATAAATTTTAAACTGCTATAACTTTTTGCTACGAGGTCGAAAATGCACGAAACGAATTGCGTTGCAATCGTTTTGTCGAGCACTACGCTATGGAGCTGGATTGGAATCGTTTGAAGCTAGTGGAAATTTCGGGTAATATTAAAAACTAGTTTAATTTTATTCGAAATAAAACGCTGGAACTACATTGAAATCAAGGTGAGTGTTTTATAACGCTCACAACATACTAAATATCTTTATGCTGGTTAAATTTGACATTATGAAGTGTTATGATTTTTATTTGTCGTTGTTTGATAAAATTTAATTGTCATATAGATTGTCGTTTGAATTTACAAAAATTAAATTGACGGTTAAATTGAAATTAAAATTGAATTGCGATTAAATTACCTGACATTGATCAGTATGAAATTGCCATGAATTGTATTGTCTATTGAATGATGTATTTCGACGGATGTTATTGGTTGATATTTAAATATTTGGATGTTTATTTGCTTATATATATACTGTTATGCATACATATGACACTGCGATTGATTTAAGTGATATATATTCACCCCTGACATTCAATTGAAATAAATAAACACTTGGCCATAGGATAGAAAATTATATACGGACACCGAATTGGCTAAATTAATAATTTTAAAATCGTCGATTTGAAATTTATTTAAATGTTTTGATGTAAAAGTTATAAATAGAAATCAATTTATTAAAATCGAATTTATCGAAAAATTGAGTTTGGAATGTTGAAATAAAATTTGGTTAAAAGAAATTGTTAAATAATTAAAGTGGAGACTTTGGAATTTAAAAATCGGGATATGATTGAATTTCGTAAATTGATTTGTTTAAAGATTTAACCTTAATTCGAGCTTTGAATATTACTAAGTAAAAGCGATATAAAAAGATATTTTGAAATTGACCTTGAAATTGAATCATATTTGTAATTGGGCTTTAAATTTGAATATTGAAAGATAATTTTGTTAAGTATTATAAATTGATATTTTGAAAAAAATCAAGCTCCGAATCGATATAAATTGAAATTGAATTAATTGAAGGTGAATGTAGAATTGAATTGATTTGAAGTCAAAGTTGACATTGTTTTGAATTGAAATCGAAATTGAATCGGTAGGAGGGAAATTGAAATTGTTTGAAGTGGGAAGTTATAATTGAAATGGTTTGGTTTTGAAGCTGTTTTATTTTGTTTTCCAAATTACTCAGTTATATAAACCATTTTGAATACTTAAACTATTTTAATCTATTTTAATCTACTTAACCCAATTTAAATTTTTTAAACTAATTTATCTATTTCAAATCCATTTTAAAGATTTTAAGTATTTTTAACTATTTTAATTATTTAAACTACTTAAAACTATTTTCTAAAATTTCAAATAGGTAAATAAGGTGAAATGTTTATGTTTAAATCTTGAATGTAAATACGAATTGGTTTAAATGAAGTTGCAACCTAAATTGAAATTCGAAAGGATTTTGAAATCGAAATGAGATATTGAGGCGAAAAATGATTTTTGAAACGGAATCTTACATTTTGAATAGATACGATGATATTTGAACTGGATTTGATTTTTGAAGCGAATATGATATTTTGATATCAATTATGAATCGATTTGAAATGTAAAAGAGCCATCGGTGTAATAATACATAGTTATTAAAGAGACCAGGATCGGATATGGACATACTCTCTGTCGATACCGAAAATCACTTTAATAACGTGTATACACGGAGTGTTGATCCAGAATGAAGTGGATGGTTTGGTGAACGCGTTGACTGAAGAAAGAGAACGATATTGGATGACCCCTGACATGACTAAAACAGGAGCCGCGCCGGGCCATTGAGGTTCGCCATCTCTAGCGGACACACTTCTTCGATACCATATCTATTACATTTGTGATTCGATTTGGGTGCGCCCCTTGATTTGGGAGTGTTGTTTCGCGGTGTTGGGGTAGCTGCTGGCTATGCTCAACATCAGTCCGGATCACGCAACTACTAGTATCCTAGTTGGTATCGCCTCATGTACCTTGTCATACTGATTATCCTATTCACGACCACTACGTTATGTTTTGTGTTATACCTATGGGGTACCCTCTGATAACCACCAGTTTACGGTGGGGATAACGGTGCTGTATAAACTATGACATTATAAAAATGTGTTAAGGGGGATTATGGTAACGCCTTAACTCTATTTTGATACTTTATATTACTGATAGGCATTATCTACTTAGCGTACATTACTACATAGTAGATAGTTTATAGGATCCTTAAGAGATGGAAATTCCCGTAACATCTTTTGAGTTATTGCACGCACGTTGACACTGGATATGAGATGTCAAACCCCGTAAACATCTATGACGCCGTTACACTCATATTTATTTACGATTGATTTAACTTTCATAAGGATATTTTAGTCCTGACTCGAGTGTTTTGACTTTTCATTACGCTCGGGTCAATCCTGAGTTTTTCAGATTTTTGAAGATCGATTCTGGAGGATGAAGACGAAGATTTGGTATACTATTACTATTATTACCCTTGCATCATGCTATCTGCTGCATTATTTAATTGTTCTGTTGTATATGTATAACTCTGATAAATGTTGTATAAATAATTGTCAAAGTATAGTAAACAGCTTCATGAAATGTTTATTTGACTATTATATTTTATCGTTCCGCTGTGAGATTCTGTGTTGTTTCTTTTCCTTTATTTCTCTTTCTTTTCTTTTCTTATTTACCCCAATAACCATCTGCCCTTTTGAATGGTTTGGAATCGGCATGTGTATTTGATCGTCGGTTTAAACTGTGCAAAAAGGCGGGTCGTTACAAAAAAGGATGTTAATTATCCGTACATTTGTGGACAAGAGATTGGAGGACGTTTAGCGATGACGAATTTTTATGTCCAACTTATTTGATTTACATCGGATGTAAAAAATACGTCAGGGATTTCCTCCCAACGTTTTGCCTCTTCTAAAGGAAGAGGATTTTCAAGACTTAATATTTTAAGTCGGACGTAAAAAATTAAGTGTCGATTGTGCCGGAAAAAAAATAAGTATCGAATGCACCCTATATAAATTTCCCTACCCAAATATTTTTAATATATTCTCATTTTTTTCTCCCTTATATTAGTTCAACAATGTCCAGATATGATTTTATGTATAATATTTTTGACAATGATTCGAAAAACTCAAATAACTCAACTAATAGTGATGATCTATTTAACTCCGATGATGTAGATGACTATGGTAAGGGTCTCGCTTATGTTGCTGGAACGATTATAATTAAATTATACTCAACTAATGTCGATCCACATCATAATTCTTTTTACACGGGATGAATGTGAATAGATGATTTTCTTAACGGTCTCAAAAAAGAAGTTAAGATTTGTTCCCAATAAAAAGTCCTGCTTATAGAAGTCTTTATGCCGATCTAGTCAATAGGTAGAAATGATTGGAATGTTGTATTACATGATAAGTCATGGAGCATCACAAAGGTTGATACAAAGGTTGATAGGTGAAAACTTTAATCGATCCATTAGTACTGTTAGTTTACGTGTTTCTAAGTTTTGCACATTACCTTACTTTTGGCCAAAGTTAATTTTAGATCGATAGATTATAATGAGATTTCTCATGAAAAATTAGATATGCCACGATATTATCCATTTTCCAAAATGATGTTGGAACTATAGACGGAACATGTGTTTCTAGGAGGGTTGGTAAAGAAGAATTACCGGTGTATATAGGTGGAAAAAAAATTTCTAACACAAAAAATTCTTTTTAGCAAAGCTAAGCCAACGTTTAGAGTGTGCCGTCCACATATATTACCCACACGATAGAGAACAGGTACTCAGAACATGCTCCGAAACAGCTAAATTTTAAATCAATAAAAAAATATGAGTTAGACAGACATGCCTAAACTACTAAAGCTAGGGCTATAAGTCCACTCGAACTGAATTGTCACTGCCAACAATGGCAGAACCAATAACATCAGAGAATACTAAGGCAAGCATAGAAACAAAAGTTCTTGAAAGAGAAGAATACAGATATTTCTATCCCAAGAAGCATCAGAAAATAGATATAGCAAATTTTGATATCCTTCATATCCAGATGTTGACAAGGAAAGCTCTTCCCCATTAATATGATAGTACAGAGTTCTACTCTCACCACCTTCGCCAACTTACATATGACAAGGAAAACCCTTTCCCATCAATACAAAATATTCTTACTATTGTTAATTTTGATTTTGACATTTAGTTTCGTAACGTCTGGTTGGTAAAACTCTGCACATGATAGTTGATTGTTAAATTATGCAATTGAAGAAGTTGAAACATTTGCACATCTACTACCTGGTAAGTATAACCTTTTAGACTCAGGATACAAGCATAGAAATAATTATTTACCACCTTATCGTAATGAACACTATCATGTTCAAGAATTTCCCTAAAGCTGGAATGTTCCAAAATCGCGTTATAAAATTTTCAACTTTTATCAGACTAGATTCTAGTCTGTGCATGGTTATAGAAAGAATATTTGGTATTTGAAAAAAGAAAATCTACATTTTACGAGATATGCTGACATATAGCTTCACAAACAGTTTGTCATTGCAAGCTATGTTATCCGTAATTTATTAGAAAATACAACGTTACAGATCCTGATTTTGAAGAAATAGTTAATGAAGAAGTTACACGAATTTATGTTGGAAATTGATGTGAACATCTTCAACACAACTATGGTTGTGCGCAAGTTCGTCAAATACACAACATATTGTTGTAACACGTGATGAAATTAGAGATGCTTAGATTCCGAAGGACGACATCGATCTATGTATTGTTTTACTGTTGTATTTAACATAAAATAAAACTGAAATCAATTGACGTTAATTTAGCTTAGCAAATTCTAAACCAAAACCATAAGGAAGCTAATATCTATTATTTACAGTACACCATGTATAAGAAAATTTCGTTCTGTTATTGGCCGTTAGGCAGTTATGGTGTTTTCTCTTAATCAGATAGCACTACACTAAAAGTCAATCAAACAAGGAACGTAAACTGCTCTAAAAGACAGGGAAATAAACAAAAAGAGAAACCTATGAACTCATGTATATCACATCAAAACTATGTACAATTTATCTACCATGTTACCCATAGTGCATTGAACTTGGTTAATTTCTAGCCCCAAGCGTGTTAACAAGTGACAAAGCATTACTTGTAAGCTTACTCAACTGAACCGCCCTCTTCCTCAAGACACCATGCATACTACTGCTACTCTTACCATTACCTTCCACCAAAGAAGCAATGCACATATTCTGATCAGTGAGAGCACCACTGACCCACGTCATAACGTTCTCTAATCTAACCCCATACGACGGCCTATTCTTCCTTCCCAGTTTCCTCAACTGAACTATCGACTTGCTCAGCCTAGCTGCACTATCGGACATCGTTACCATGCAGTCATAATAGACACTGTACCCATTATCAGCTGCAGGTCTGCTGCTTCCAGATGAAAGCATGGAGACGTAGGTCGATGCTTCATGGGCCTTACGTGCACTCAGAGACAGCGCCACCTCAGCAAGCTGCCGTGGACTTTTATGCATTTGTGGTGAGAAGGCTGACAGTGTCTGCTCGCATACTTTTGGATATGAAGTTGCCTTGCATGAGGTTTTAAGAGAAGCATACGAGAGGTGTACGAGCAAAGAAGCTGTGAATATGTATATAATGTTGTATGAACTTGCCATTGATCACTTTAGCTTTTAATTTGTTTCTTGTTGATGTAATGTGATATTGGTGGTGAATGGTTTATATATAGAGGGCTATCTGTATTATGGAACGTGAAAGGTACTTTTATTTTATGGCAGCATTCATTTGGTCGGTTGCTAAGTAATTAGAGTAATATTGCTGTGTCTGGAAATCTCAAAACTCAATATATATATATATATATATATATATATATATATATATATATATATATATATATATATATATATATATATATATATATATATATATATATATATATATATATATATATAATGTGCTTGCTTGTCTCCTTCCAGCTGTAATTTTGCTGTCTAGAGATCTGATGACTGAATGTAGAAGAATGAGTTGAAAGTTGAAACCTTGACTTTGCTCATGGAAGCTTCGTTGCATTCCGGAAGATACTGTTGCACGTGCAGTTTCGTTGATTTAGATTTGACTCGACTATTCTGTGCCAGCTGGAACTGTATGTCAACGACAGTTAGATTAAGCATATTAAAAATGAAAAAAAATAAATAAGTAAATAAAAAAAAATTGAAAACTCCTTTCATGAAGTGTAGGATAAAATGAAGTTCGGTCGTATCTTTTAGCAAAAGAAATCACATGATGTTATATCTGACCAGGCTCATATATATCACTCGACCATCGTTATTTTTTACATTATTCCTTTTCAATTTGCAGACATCACGCTCGTATAATGTAAGACAACCCAACAAATCTTGGTGGTCCTTTAACGCGAATCCGTTGACTATTTGCGGACTGCTAAAACTAATTTTGTGGCAATAGCAAGACGACGCATGCCGGTTGGGAGACAGATTAGGAATGACACTTCCTTGTGAGATTTTCTGGCCACCTAAATCGAACTACCGACTCTGAACTGGTGTGAAACAAGTGAAATCTGACTGTTTAATAAAAACAAAGCATTGCGATAGTTTTCGCGGATGCTTTTGCAATGTGATTTCTATCTATTGCTTTGAATGCCAAAGTAAAAAAATTCAACCAAGTGTGGGTAAATGACGGAAGCAGACTTTCTTAAGGTTGCCAAATGCCTCGTCACATAATCAGTGACATGCATGAATGGATTAACGATGTTTCCACTATTCATGTCTACTATGTAGGATAACCACAGTTAAGCGAAGGAGCTTGGTGGAATCAGCGGAGGAAGAAGACCATGTTGAGTTTGACTTTAGTCTAACCTTGTGAAATGACTTGAAATGTTGTTCAAGCCCATGAAGAAAATTTAAATAGAAGAACCAAAGAGGAGCCATTGAAGCAAGCTTTTTAAACCAAACTCATCTAGCGGGAGAACGAGGCATTCGAAGTCATAGCCTGAGTGTAACAACCCGCATATTTTACGATTTAATATTTAAATATTTCATCGTTAGTCGGATTATAGTCCGAAAAGCTACTTTTTACAAACGGTCGAATTAGGACTCGAGACCACAGCATTGAGTTCAAAATGACATTTGCGACCTTTTTAAGTATAAACATTGATATGTTTGGAGTTAGTAGAATTTTGCTACTTTATCACTTTGGGCTTTGGTTTGAGTTTCAGCCCTATATCAACGCCTTTAGTCTAACTTTGTGATATATATGTGCCAGCTGGAACTGTATGTCAACGCCTTTCATTTCAGTTAGATTAAGCATTAGAAATGAAAAAAATAAATAAATAAATAAAAATGGAAAACTCCTTTCTTTGGTGAAGTGTAGGATAAAATAGAGTTCGATCAACATCTTTTAACAAAAGAAATCACATGATGTTATATGTGACCAGACTCATATATATCATTCAACCGCCGTTATTTTTTACATTATTCTTTTTCAATCCGCTGATATTATGCTCGTATAATGTGAGACACCCCAACAAATTTTGGTGGTACTCTAACACGAATCCGTTGACTATTTGCGGAGTGCTAAAACTAATTTTGTGGCAATAGCAAGACGACGCATGCCGGTTGGGAGACGGATTAGGAATGACACTTCCTTATGAGAGTTTCTAGCCACCTAAATCGAACTACCGACTCTGAACTGGTGTGAAACAAGTGGAATCTGACTGTTTAATAAAAGCTAAGCATTGCGATAGTCTTCGCGGATGCTTTTGCAATGTGATTTCTATCCATTGCTCTAAATGCCAAAGTAAAGAAATTCAACTAAGCGTGGGTAAATGACGGGAGTAATTATGACTCTCTTAAGGTTGTCAAATGCCTCGTCATATAATCAGTGACGTGCATGAATGGATTAACGATGTTTCCACTATTCCTGTCTAATATGTAGGATAACCACAGCTAAGGGAAGGAGCTTGGTGGAATCAGCGGAGAAAGAAGACCGTGTTGAGTTTGAGTTTAGTCTAACTTTGTGAAATGACTTGAAATGTCGTTCAAGCCCATGAAGAAAACTTAAATAGAAGAACCAAAGAGGAGCCATTTAAGCCTTTTAAACCAAACTCACCTAGCGGGAGAACGAGACATTTAAAAATGGACAAAGTTGTAGCCTGAGGGTAAGAGATTGTGGCCAAAATTATGGTAGAGGCGTATACTAATTTGTCAATAATGAAGAAAGAAACCAAAATATATAAGCTATAAAAGGTCGAGGACGAAGATGAAACACAAATTAGAATAGAAGACCAAGTCATCAAGGTATGATAAATAACAAATAAAATGTTATAATTGTGATAAATTTGGCCATTTTGCTTCTGATTATAAATTCATTTTTGGTAAAGTTTAAGAGAAATCTAACTTTGCTATAAAAAAAGGAGAAATTCCAAAATATTGTTAGCACATAAGGGTGATGAAAGTAACGATAATAACACAAGGTATTTGGACATGGAGGCGAGCAATCATATGTGTGGAAGGAGGAGCATGTTCGTGTAGCTTAATGAATCGGTAAGTGGAAACTTTCATTTTGTAGACCAATTTAAAATTCACATTAAAGGAAACAGAAACATATAAATTAAATTAAAGAATTGAAAGCATGATTTTGTTTCTAGCAAGGCTAAAAATAAAATAAACATTTTAAGTTTAGGGGAACTTTTAGAAAAAAAATATGATTTACACAAGAAAAATCTTTGTCTTTAATGAGAGATAGTAAAGGAAATTTTACTGCTAAAGTGCAGATGTTAAAAAATAGAATATTTCCATTAAATATATCAAATAATATTGCTAATTGCCTAAAATCGTGCTATAAAGATTCATCATGGCTTTGATATTTAAAATTTTGATACCTTAATTAGGGGTTTGAATTCTAAAGATAAAAACATGATGAAAGGTTTACAACCAATAAACCAAGAGGACCAATAATGTGAATGATGCATATTTAAAAAACAACCAAGAAAATATTTTTCAAAAGAACTAACTACAAGAGATAAAGAACCATTAGAATTATTCATACGGATATTTGTGGCTTTATAAAACCGTGCTTACTTGGAAAAGTAACTATTTTTGCACTTTTTATTGATGATTTTAGTAAAAAAAAACATAGACTTATTATCTTAAACAAAAATCAAATGCGTTTAACGCTTTTAAGAAATTTAGGGCCTTTGTAGAAAATAAAACTGGTTATAAGATCAAAGCAATGAGATGCGACCAAGATTGAGAATTTAAATCAAAAGAGTTTTGAATTTTTTATAAAGAAAATGGAATTCTCTGCTCATTAATAGTTCCATGCACTCCACAACAAAATGAAGTTGTAGAAAGGAACGATAAGCTCTTCTTAACATGGCTTGGAGCTTGTTAAAAAGAAAATATTCGGAAAAAAAAGAGTTTTTGTTCGAAGTTGTCGAATGCACGGTGTATTTATCCGATCGCAGTCAAACTCAAAGTGTATGGAACAAAACCCGCGAAAAAATATGGAGGGGTAGAAATTCATATATATCTCATTTAAAAGAATTCGAAAACAATGCATATGCCCATATGCCAGATCAAAGATGCTTCAGATTGGATGACAAAAGTGAAAATATATTTTCATTGACTATGACTGAAGGTTAAAAGGATATAAGTTGTATAATCATGTTAATAGAAAGCAGTTGTTAATCGAGGCGTGGTGTTCGATGTAGAAAGTTCTTGGAATTGAAACAAATAAGAAGATGATTGTAGTTTACTTCCTCTTTATGAAGAGGAATGCAATGATGATGTGGGAAAAGTGCCCATTAGTCCAACATTGTCATCTCCTTCAACCATCCATAAAGAATATTCATTTGAAGAAAGCTTGAGTGGAAGACCACCATGCATGAGATATTTGCAAGAATTATACGAGGTAACTCCAATTCTCAATGATATTATGTTATTTTTGTATTTTTAACCAATTATGAACCAATGGATTTCAAAGAAGCAAAACAAAACAAAAGATAGAGGGAAGCTATGGATGAAGAAATTAAAGCAATCATAAAGAACAGTATATTTGAGTTAGTTATGTTACCTATAGGTGAAGTCAAAAGATCTTGCAGCCAAAAAGTTACCCAAATTCCTGCTTTAATTAGCCAAAACTGGTCATTAGAGGAAGATTAGCAAGATTATACTTTAAATTGAAGATTCTCACTAAAAGCCACTGTAGATTCTTGGATTTCATGCATTCTTGGATTGCTTTGAATTTTGGTGAGTGGTTTCAGGGCTCTACTCACTAAATGGCCAGTATATGATGTTTAATGATGTTTTTAAATGATTATTCTACTTTAAAAATAATTTAAAACCTCTTTAATCACATATGTAAATGTCAAATGATTTGGAAAAGATTTGTAAAATTCGTGTTCTTATTTATCTTTCTTGTTTTTATAGTTATACCCTTAGATTTAGGCTTTACTTTGATATGTAGGGATGTATGCTTGTTATGATATATTACATATGGTGATTGCTTCAATGTATGAAGTTGTTTAGTTAAAAATGCCTATCGAATGACGATTAATTTTAGGAATAAGTTATGGATAGGTGTTGATGGTTCGGTGATAGCCCATAAATGTCACATCGTCCAAATGGCATGTGATCCATCGGGTAGATCAAGAATTACCCCTTAAAGCTATGTTTCAAGTCTCAAGTCATTTGGAGTTCGTTTGCTCAGGTTATAGATGATTGAAGATGGATCAGTGGTGATTTGGAGGCTATGGATCAGTGAAGGTTGGCTTAGGGGCATGCTCGAGTCATGAGATGGATCGCTTCGATTCATATCATGCTTTTGGGGTAATAGCTTGCATGGATGGATTGCATAAGAAAGTGGGATGAAATCCTAATAAGGGTCGGTGGTTCCCATGTAACGATGTCGATCCATAGGGTTACTTGATTCGTACTAAGTGTTGATTAGTGGAGCAAAAAAGAAAATATGGCTAAGGCAAGGATTGATGGCTATGGATCGGTAGCGATCCATTGGGCATTGATCAGTGAGGTTAATGGATCAGTCAAGGGGGTTTTCACGTGGTGGAGAATGACTTAGTCGAATTGAAGTGTGTGATTGATGATGATGGATCAGTAACCATGGATCAGTGGCTATGGATCGGTGGTTATGGTTCGTTGGTAGAGGGAATTTTTGCTACTCCGAGTAAGACGACTCGTGGTCCGACAATGATGATTTTGTGATGGGAAGTGATGGCTTCGATAATGAATAGAAGTATTTTGAGACTAGAGTAGAAGACTATGAGTTCGATAGAGGGAACTATTAAAGGAAGATTACAGGATGTATGGCGGTATTCTATGATTGATGATGGTTGTAGAGAATTGACTTAACCATAGCGACTTCATGATGGGAGTCGTGTGATCAGTTCAAAAATGTACACTACTAAAGACCATGTGTGCAAAGGGATTTTTGATACACAAGGGTTCATAGGGTACTTGTAAAATGAGGTATAGACGGGGGACGTGATGATTGCTGAAGCATGGTGGCTCTTTATTCTAGATGGGAGGTTTGTTTACCTTGGACTGACGTGATGGTTAGTCTAGTTCCTGGCCTACTGAGTAGCAAGGATTCAAGTAGAAAGGAACCAACATGCGAGCTATCGTAACGGATAGTTTGGACTTTGACCATGATGGGTCAGACGAGTGATTTGTATCACTGAGTGAGTGAATGTGAGATTGAATGATGGATATTATATTTTCTTTGGTTGCTTATCACCTTAGGGAACTCACATGATGCTGATGTTATTAATGCAGAACTTAGAGACCGCTTAGTACTTTGATGTATAGTGCACCCATGATGACTACTACGTAGAGTACCATATATCTTGTGTATGTGCTAACTCTGTGGATGCAAGTATAGGTCATGTATGATTCTTCATACCATTTTTCCTATTATAGTGGTTTATTAGTATTTAGAGATTTTGTAACGCCCCACTCCGAGACCCACTCTAATAAAGAGTATTACGGAGTAATACCGTCTACTAGAACGGAGAATAGAGTATAATGGAAGCAACCATGTGTAATCAAGCTATAACTAACTACTGAATACGTCGAATAGGTGGTATTCTTTTCTTAAGTGGTCGACATATCCAATAGATATTTATAACGAGATTACAATGGCTAAGGAAAATAGGTTCAGAACAAACATAATACTAAATGATAACATCATCGTCACAGAACAGTCACATAACAGTCGCAGAACATAGGTACAATATATCGTCAATACAGATCCAAGTATCAAAAGGTGGGTACAAAGCCACCGCTCACACATGTGAGTCAAAAATATGTACATAAGAGTCTGAAATAAAAGAGTAGCGGAATAGTGGACAAATAAAAGAACTATCTATCAGCATAGCAGATAATGTCCAAGCGGAAGCACATAAGCTAAGTCCAGAGACCTAACCTGAAACAACTCGGTCTGACCCGAGCGAAAACACTCGGGTCAGGCTAGCTAAACAATCAGTAATAACTGAGATATATATAATAATGCAGTACATAAATAAAACAGTACTTCTCCAAAGAGAAGAGAAATATGGACTACATGAATATAATGACGATCCCTAATCATCAATAAACAATAAAAATCTCCAAAGAGAATACAAACACCAAAGTGTTAAATAAATAAAATCGCCTCATATCATCGGCGTAGCCAAAGCTATATAAAGTTGCCTACAGGCAATAATCCCAAGAGTGACCAGAGTCTGTGATCAATGCCCAAGCAAGGATCGATGCTCCAAAGAGCAATAGTGATATAATGAAAAATCAATGAAATCGAATACAGAAATGCAGTGTCCAGAGACACTGTGAATCCATAGGGTAATCGCACTTACATCGTATGGTTCCATAGAACCAACACCGAATGGCGATACTCAAATGGATATAAAAATCATCAGATAATACAAATATTGCACGTGCACCGACCAGAGTCATTGTTGCCAAGTACTGTAGAGTTGTGATCGATCACTCGCACAAATGCGGAACGCGCGAAACGGCGAGATCCTTCCCAGAAGGATAAAGGCCCAGAGGCGCACGCCGAAAATTAAACTGCTCCATAGAGCAGGTGTCCAGAGACGGTTGCCCAGAGGCATGGTGACCCAGAGGTCCAGTACTGACCGCCCAAAGGCTAATGTGCCACTAACTTCTTGGAGAGGAACCCGTAAAGTGTTAACAATGAGTCCCATACCCCACGTTCGCACTAAACGGTTTCCTAACCAATAGCAAGCTCACACTCCAAACAATAAAAAGTCCACCTCATATCATCGGTAGACTAGACCCAAAGGTCAAAACGATCAATCGAATAGGTCGGGGATTAACCGGAAAGAAAATACACACGGTTTCCATAGGCCGGATATTTCCTAACCGTTTAAGCACCTTTCCACTTCGCTCGACGTGCTAAAAGTGAGTGTGAGATTTTTATTATAGAAAATAATGGTGTAAAACGGATTTGTAATTGATTTCGAAATCACTTTTAAAACGGTCTTTTGAAAAGTATCCTATTATGGAGTAATTAATTTAATAATTAAAAATAATATTATATAATAATTTTCAAAAGCCATTTTGGAGTGAAAAATCCTTTTAAATACTTTTTAAAGCCCGTGTACGAAATCCAGGGACAAATCTCAAAGAAATCGACGAAAACCAGAAAATCATCAAAAATATTTTTAAGTGTTTGAAACCATTCAAAAACTGCTGCGAACTCAAGTTCGGCAATTTATTTGGACCAGCAAGCTGTATCCAAATGGCATGAAAACTAGTAGGCATGTA
Organism: Allium cepa; assembly: GCA_030765085.1. Taxonomy (NCBI): domain Eukaryota; kingdom Viridiplantae; phylum Streptophyta; class Magnoliopsida; order Asparagales; family Amaryllidaceae; genus Allium; species Allium cepa. The sequence continues at coordinate 862,861,668 of CM060940.1, forward strand.
GTCCGACATCCCTACTTTAAGATGTAAAAAGAATATCTGGATTCCGAGTTGAGACGAAGTGGCAGCGACGTCTCAAAGTTGAACCCAGAAAAGATTCACACTGTTTTCCAACAGCGACCAGAGTCTAACTTTGGCACGAAAATCGAAGTACCAAACGAACTCCAATGTTGCCCAAATTTTCCATAGATGGAGTTCGGAGCTCCACCTTTCCAACGAGACCAAAAACGTCAAATTCCGACTTCCGTTGCGAGCGTGGCGGCATCGCGAAGTGGCACTCAAAAGTTGGAAACAGAGGTAATTTTTTTTTTTGGTGGGCCCCCAGCCCGCTTGGGCTGGGGGTACTTGGGCCCTCCCCCAGCCCGCTGCGGGCTGGGGGACCGTGGCCCGCCCCAGCCCGCTGCGGGCTGGGGGTGCCTGGCCCGCCCCAGCCCGCTGCGGGCTGGGGACCTGGCCCGCCCCAGCCTGCTGCGGGCTGGGGGTAAAGGGGCCGCCCAGCCCGCTGCGGGCTGGGGACCTGGGCCGCCCCAGCCCGCTGCGGGCTGGGGGTAAAGGGGCCGCCCAGCCCGCTGCGGGCTGGGGACCTGGGCCGCCCCAGCCCGGGTGGGCTGGGTCCTATGCGCGCCCGGGCTGCGCCCGGGCTGGGGCCTGGGTGCAACCCAGGCCTGTCCTGGTGCACCCAGAGCCCTTTTTCAGGCTGATTTCAGCCTGCATATTTCCAGCAAGCTATTTTTTGTATTTTTTTGATGATTTAGGGGTGTTTTTCTCAATTTTTGGCATCAAAAATCACTAATAACCATCACTAATCACCATATAATGATTATAACACTAAATTAAAGGAAACCAAGGTCAAAGCTTAGCTTTACAACTAGCAATAATTACTAATCAATAGTAATTACCTTAATGAAGAAAAGTATCAAATGGTTTGAGTGCACAATATGAAGCAAGCCAAACTCCTCAACCCCAAAGCAAAGATCAAGAGGCTTCATGGACCCAAAATCAACAAAGAAAACAAAATAATAATTACTACAAGATGGTAGAGATAAATAGGGATTAAGAAGGAGGATTAGAGAATATGAGAGATTGCATTACCTTTCTTCTTCTCTTTTCTTTTTCTTCTAGGATTAAACTAATTTATGAAGAGAAGAAGATGAAGCTTCTAAATGGAGGCCATTAATTTTGTTTAGATCTAGGTTTTAGGAATTTATGAAGAGAATGAGGATTAGGGTTTATGAGAGGGGTTTGAGATATTAAATAGGAGTGGGTTGGTTAATGGGTCATGGTAAGAGGTTTTAAAACCCATTAGGACTTAGTTTATTTTCCTAAGGTTATCATGTGAACAAAAATCCTAATAAGCATCCTAGTTTTAATTAAAACCATGTAATTGTCTCATTTGGCCCATTAACCTATAATCACTTATTATTTAAAAATTCCCCATTTAAACCCAAAATATTTTAATTTGCAGATTTAAATTCCCAAAAATTTGTTTAGCCCCCTATTTAACTTAAAATCATAATTTTTAACTTATCATTCGGTAATTGCAATCTCAGGGTTGTTACAGACTCCCCCTCTTAAGAAAATTGCGTCCCCGCAATTCCTTAAATATCGAAGTCGTCTATAACATCTAATCCATACAAGGAATACAGAAGATAAAATATAGATGCTCACCCATGTCGGAAGATGAAAGAAAACCAGGATAAGTACGCTTGATGAATTCTCTGGTCTCCCAAGTGCAGTCCTTAGGATTAGACGACCATTGAATCTTCACAAGCGGAACCTCTTTGTTTCGAAGACGTCTGATCTCCGAATCAAGCACACGAAAAGGTTGCTGCTCTATAGATAGATCGGGTGAGATCTCCAAATCAGGTACGATATGAGGCTCGATAATAGAATCAGGATTGCGCACACACTTGCGAAGCTGAGAAACATGGAACACATCATGTATTCCAGAGAAATGAGCAGGTAGAGCCACTCTATAAGCAACAGTGCCGATGCGTTCCGTAATGGGAAATGGTCCCACATAGCGAGGAGCCAACTTCCCTGTAGAGCTGAAACGCACAACCCCCTTCATAGGAGAAATCCGAATAAAGACAGAATCGCCAATGGAGAACTCAAGATGCTTCCTACGGTTGTCCGCGTAGGATTTCTGACGGTGCTGTGCCTCTTTCATTCTCTGACGGATAAGAACAATCTTTTCAGAAGATTCCCGAACTGAATCTGGACCAAGAATAAGCTTCTCGCCAGATTCTAACCAACAAGCAGGAGAGCGACATGGCCTTCCGTATAGAGCCTCGAAAGGTGCCATGCCAATACTAGACTGATAGCTGTTGTTGTAGGAGAACTCTACAAGCGGTAAGTGATCCTCCCAACTACCTCCGAAATCCAGAATACAACAGCGCAAAAGATCCTCCAAAACACGATTCACCCTCTCCGTCTGACCGTCGGTCTGAGGATGATAAGCAGTCGAGAGATTCAGTTTTGTGCCCAAAACTGACTGTAGGCACTTCCAGAAGTGACTAGTAAAGATAGTGTCTCGATCACAGACGATAGAGCTAGGAATGCCATGAAGTCGAACGACTTCCTTCACATATAGCTTGGCAAGCTGAGGAGCAGTCCGAGTGGACCTAATCGGAATGAAATGAGCCGATTTGGTCAAGCGATCAACAATAACCCAGATAGAAGTATGGCCTGACCTCGATCGAGGCAGACCGTCAATAAAATCCATGGATATCTGATCCCATTTCCATAATGGAATCTCTAGCGGCTGAAGAAGACCAGATGGACGCTGATGCTCGGCTTTGATCTGTTGACAAGTCATGCAACGGCTTACATAACTTGCAACATCTCTCTTCAAACCCTCCCTAATAATATAGCCGGCACATATCGGCATACATCTTACTCGAACCGGAATGAATAGTGTCCTTAGAGCGATGACACTCGTCTAGAATGTCACGCCTAAGTGATAAATCAGATGGTACAACAATACGGTTCTTCCTACGAAGACACCGATGATAATCAAGGGAATAATCCAGCAATGTCTCATCACTGGATCCCGACTCGAGAAGGTGAATAAGATGCAATAATTCTGGATTCTGCCGCTGAGCATGGGCAATGCGATCCAATAAGATAGGACGAGCTTTCAAGCTAAATAATAAGACAGGAGCATCAGAAGATGAAGCTCGATCTATAATATCACATAAAGATAGAGTCTCAAGAACATCCCACTCGGCAATCATCATAGAAACTACTGCCGAGTGCTTGCGACTGAGCGCATCTACAACACGATTACCTTTGCCAGGGGTATACTGAATATCTAAATCATATGAGGCGAGAAACTCAAGCCATCGCTGCTGCCTCATATTGAGATCCCTCTGACTGTATAGATACTTCAGCGACTTGTGATCGGTGTAAAGAGTGAAGCGTTCGCCTAATAGAAAGTGACGCCACGTCTTCAAGGCAAAGACGATAGCTGCCAACTCAAGATCATGAGTCGGATAGCGAACCTCATTCGGACGTAGCTGCCTGGAAGCATAAGCAACTACCTGATCCTTCTGCATAAGCACAGCACCGAGCCCGCTACCACAAGCGTCGGTGTAAACAACAAGATCCTGGTTACTCTCAGGAACCACAAGAATAGGAGCATGAGTGAGAAGTTCCTTCAGTCGCTGAAAAGAAGCTTCACACTTATCAGACCAAATAAAGCGAATACCCTTACGAGTCAGCGTCGTAAGGGGAAGTGCAACTCGAGAGAAATCCTTGACAAACCGACGGTAATAACCCGCCAGACCAAGGAAGCTGCGAATATCATAAACGTTCTCGGGCTGCTTCCAATTCTGAATAGCTTCGATCTTGGCAGGATCGACAGAAACACCCTCAGATGATACAATATGGCCCAAGAACTTGACCTTGCTCTCCCAAAAATGGCATTTGGAGAGCTTGGCCTTAAGCTGATGCTGACGAAGAGTATCCAAGACGATCCGCAAATGATGAGCACGCTCTGCCTCGGATCTAGAATAAATAAGAATATCGTCGATGAAAATCAGAACGAATCTATCGACGTATTCCCGGAATACTCGATTCATAAGATCGACGAAGAAAGCTGGTGCGTTCGTCAAGCCGAATGGCATGACCAACCACTCAAAAGAACCATAGCGAGTGCGGAAAGCGGTAAGAGGAATGCTATCTTCCGCAACTCGGAGCTGATGAAATCCGGTGGCAAGGTCGAGCTGTGAAAAGACCTTCGCACCGCTCAACTGATCAAACATATCGTCTATCCGTGGCAATGGATAACGATTTCTGATGGTCAACTCATTATGCTTGCGATAGTCAATGCAAAGCCTAAGAGAGCCATCGGGCTTCTTAACGAAGACCACAGCAGCACCCCATGGCGAAGAACTGGACCGAATGAGCTGCTTCGCCTCAAGCTCCACTAACTGCTTCCTGAGTTCCTCATTCTCTTTAGTAGACATCCTCGTGGGAGGACACCCAACTGGGTGGGAGCCTGGAATGAGATCGATGCGGAACTCAATGGCCCGCTTTGGCGGCAGGCCAGATACTGGCTCGAATACGTCGGGGAAATCCCGAACAACAGGAATACGAGATAAGTCCAAATCCTCATCTCTTGAATCAAGAGAAAATATAGTAACATCAGAAAGCCCAACATCCTGAAGAACAATAGCTAACGGAGAGGACGAATCAGGGTGATGAATGAATAATATCCGCTCCGAACAAATAATTTTGGCATCATGCTGAACGAGCCAATCCATGCCAAGAATCATATCAAATCCCAAATACTCCATAACGTGCATATTCTCACGGAAAGAAAATCCACAAAGATCGATATATATATTCTCACAAAGCAAGCTAAGGGTCGTGGATCCGCCAATGGGATTCACAATCCTTAGTGAAGAAACCAGACAAGTAACATCCAACGATAAAGCATCTACTAGCTCCTTTGATACGAATGAGTGAGAGGCACCCGTATCAAAAAGAACTCTACAAGATCTACCACGAAATAAAATATAACCTTCGAGAATGGAAGGATGCGTATCTCGAGGCTGAGCTGAAGATGCAGGAGCCTTGGCAGCATTAAGCTTGCCAGGCTTGGCACTAGCTGGAGCAATAGGACAAGTGAAGATCCTGTGTCCCTCCTTCTTGCAGAAGGTGCAATAGAGAGGTTTGGGGCACTCTCGAATAAAGTGATCTGGAGAACCGCAGTTGAAGCATTTCCTCGGAGGACGGGTTCCACTAGGCTGTGACTGAATCTGAGGCTGAGTCTGAGGCTGAGCCTGGACAGCAGAACTGCCAGTCTTCTTCTTCTTGTTCCAAGGCTTGTTCTTCTGAAATGGACCCCGCTTCTGGTTGGGGTTTTTGGAACCCCCACCACCATCATCACTATGCTCCATCTCAACTGACTCAAGATGTAGAGCTGCATCGACTAGCTTCTCGAATGAGAGCTCAAGCTGTAGCATAAGATGCCTCTTCAGATATTTCTTCAAGCCCTCAACAAATTTGAGGTTCCTCTTATAAGGAGTAGCAATAAACTCAAGGTCGTACTTGGACAGGGCCTTGAAGGAAGAGACATAGTCGGATACGGAGGACTTCCCCTGCTTGAGATCAAGAAAGCGGCGAGCAAGGGAGTTCTTCTCTGACTCTGGGATGAATTTGAGCTCAAATCTCTGACGAAACTGAGCCCAAGTAAGTGTGGTCTCATCGACCTCGACAATAAGTAGTTCGTACCAATCCAGGGCACGACTCAGAAGCTGACTAGAAGCAATAAGAACACGGTCATGATCCGGGATATCCATACGAGTGAAAATGCGCTCGCATATCCGAATCCAAGCCTGGACCTCTAAGACATTCTCGGAGCCACTGAACGGCTTCCCTCCGAGATGGGTAAAATCACTGCAGAGACGCGCAAAAACAGACATGCGCGGAGCATCAGCAACTGGGGCTGGAGACTGAGAATGAGACTGAGAATTCCGAACCAGCTCCATGATCTGGTCGGTAGTCATGAACACGCCCTCTAGATGAGTGTTGCTGGACTGCCCAGCAGCACTAGTCTGACGTGTGGTTCTCCCTCTTCCCCTTCCAGACATGCTGAAAGTCAAACGGGAATTAGAGTTAGACAAGATTCAATGATAGATACTTAATTAAGGAATACTACGGAATATAATAAATTCCTACACATACTCCTAACTTATCTATCGAGGCATAAGGAAGGGATTTGATTTAATTCGGATCCAATTAAAATGTATTGTACTAAGTGTAACCGTTCTGTGTTTGTTATGCTTAATTCTGAACCTTAGCTCTGATACCAAGATGTAACGCCCCACTCCGAGACCCACTCTAGTAAAGAGTATTACGGAGTAATACCGTCTACTAGAACGGAGAATAGAGTATAATGGAAGCGACCATGTGTAATCAAGCTATAACTAACTACTGAATACGTCGAATAGGTGGTATTCTTTTCTTAAGTGGTTCGACATATCCAATAGATATTTATAACGAGATTACAATGGCTAAGGAAAATAGGTTCAGAACAAACATAATACTAAATGATAACATCATCATCACAGAACAGTCACATAACAGTCACAGAACATAGGTACAATATATCGTCAATACAGATCCAAGTATCAAAAGGTGGGTACAAAGCCACCGCTCACACATGTGAGTCAAAAATATGTACATAAGAGTCTGAAATAAAAGAGTAGCGGAATAGTGGACAAATAAAAGCACTATCTATCAGCATAGCAGATAATGTCCAAGCGGAAGCACATAAGCTAAGTCCAGAGACCTAACCTGAAACAACTCGGTCTGACCCGAGCGAAAACACTCGGGTCAGGCTAGCTAAACAATCAGTAATAACTGAGATATATATAATAATGCAGTACATAAATAAAACAGTACTTCTCCAAAGAGAAGAGAAATATGGACTACATGAATATAATGACGATCCCTAATCATCAATAAACAATAAAAATCTCTAAAGAGAATACAAACACCAAAGTGTTAAATAAATAAAATCGCCTCATATCATCGGCGTAGCCAAAGCTATATAAAGTTGCCTACAGGCAATAATCCCAAGAGTGACCAGAGTCTGTGATCAATGCCCAAGCAAGGATCGATGCTCCAAAGAGCAGTAGGGATATAATGAAAAATCAATGAAATCGAATACAGAAATGCAGTGTCCAGAGACACTGTGAATCCATAGGGTAATCGCACTTACATCGTATGGTTCCATAGAACCAACACCGAATGGCGATACTCGAATGGATATAAAAATCATCAGATAATACAAATATTGCACGTGCACCGACCAGAGTCGTTGTTGCCAAGTACTGTAGAGTTGTGATCGATCACTCGCACAAATGCGGAACGCGCGAAACGGCGAGATCCTTCCCAGAAGGATAAAGGCCCAGAGGCGCACGCCGAAAAATAAACTGCTCCATAGAGCAGGTGTCCAGAGACGGTTGCCCAGAGGCATGGTGACCCAGAGGTCCAGTACTGACCGCCCAAAGGCTAATGTGCCACTAACTTCTTGGAGAGGAACCCGTAAAGTGTTAACAATGAGTCCCATACCCCACGTTCGCACTAAACGGTTTCCTAACCAATAGCAAACTCACACTCCAAACAATAAAAAGTCCACCTCATATCATCGGTAGACTAGACCCAAAGGTCAAAACGATCAATCGAATAGGTCGGGGATTAACCGAAAAGAAAATACACACGGTTTCCATAGGCCGGATATTTCCTAACCGTTTAAGCACCTTTCCACTTCGCTCGACGTGCTAAAAGTGAGTGTGAGATTTTTATTATAGAAAATAATGGTGTAAAACGGATTTGTAATTGATTTCGAAATCACTTTTAAAACGGTCTTTTGAAAAGTCTCCTATTATGGAGTAATTAATTTAATAATTAAAAATAATATTGTATAATAATTTTCAAAAGCCATTTTGGAGTGAAAAATCCTTTTAAATCCTTTTTATAAAGCCCGTGTACGAAATCCAGGGACAAATCTCAAAGAAATCGACGAAAACCAGAAAATCATCAAAAATATTCTTAAGTGTTTGAAACCATTCAAAAACTGCTGCGAACTCAAGTTCGGCAATTTATTTGGACCAGCAAGCTGTGTCCAAATGGCATGAAAACTAGTAGGCATGTAGTCCGACATCCCTACTTTAAGATGTAAAAAGAATATCTGGATTTCGAGTTGAGATGAAGTGGCAGCGACGTCTCAAAGTTGAACCCAGAAAAGATTCACACTGTTTTCCAACAGCGACCAGAGTCTAACTTTGGCACGAAAATCGAAGTACCAAACGAACTCCAATGTTGCCCAAATTTTCCATAGATGGAGTTCGGAGCTCCACCTTTCCAACGAGACCAAAAACGTCAAATTCCGACTTCCGATGCGAACGTGGCGGCATCGCGAAGTGGCACTCAAAAGATGGAAACAGAGGTAATGTTTTTTTTTTTGGTGGGCCCCCATCCCGCTTGGGCTGGGGGTACTTGGGCCCCGCCCCAGCCCGCTGCGGGCTGGGGGTGCCTGGCCCGCCCCAGCCCGCTGCGGGCTGGGGGTAAAGGGGCCGCCCAGCCCGCTGCGGGCTGGGGACCTGGGCCGCCCCAGCCCGCTGCGGGCTGGGGGTAAAGGGGCAGCCCAGCCCGCTGCGGGCTGGGGACCTGGGCCGCCCCAGCCTGCTGCGGGCTGGGGACCTGGCCCGCCCCCAGCCCGGGTGGGCTGGGGGCCTGTGCGCGCCCGGGCTGCGCCCGGGCTGGGGCCTGGGTGCAACCCAGGCCTGTCTTGGTGCACCCAGAGCCCATTTTTCAGGCTGATTTCAGCCTGCATATTTCCAGCAAGCTGTTTTTTGTATTTTTTTGATGATTTAGGGGTGTTTTTCTCAATTTTTGGCATCAAAAATCACTAATAACCATCACTAATCACCATATAATGATTATAACACTAAATTAAAGGAAACCAAGGTCAAAGCTTAGCTTTACAACTAGCAATAATTACTAATCAAGTAATTACCTTAATGAAGAAAAGTATCAAATGGTTTGAGTGCACAATATGAAGCAAGCCAAACTCCTCAACCCCAAAGCAAAGATCAAGAGGCTTCATGGACCCAAAATCAACAAAGAAAACAAAATAATAATTACTACAAGATGGTAGAGATAAATAGGGATTAAGAAGGAGGATTAGAGAATATGAGAGATTGCATTACTTTTCTTCTTCTCTTTTCTTTTTCTTCTAGGATTAAACTAATTTATGAAGAGAAGGAGATGGAGCTTCTAAATGGAGGCCATTAATTTTGTTTAGATCTAGGTTTTAGGAATTTATGAAGAGAATGAGGATTAGGGTTTATGAGAGGGGTTTGAGATATTAAATAGGAGTGGGTTGGTTAATGGGTCATGGTAAGAGGTTTTAAAACCCATTAGGACTTAGTTTATTTTCCTAAGGTTATCATGTGAACAAAAATCCTAATAAGCATCCTAGTTTTAATTAAAACCATGTAATTGTCTCATTTGGCCCATTAACCTATAATCACTTTTTATTTAAAAATTCCCCATTTCAACCCAAAATATTTTAATTTGCAAATTTAAATTCCCAAAAATTTGTTTAGCCCCCTATTTAACTTAAAATCATAATTTTTAACTTATCATTCGGTAATTGCAATCTCAGGGTTGTTACAGATTTCCACCACTCCCATTAAGCTGTTGTCTAACTCAGGATTTTGTGCTTTACTTCCTATTATTAAAAATACTCTTAAATGAGTAGATTAGGGATATCAGGTTTGGACTTGTAAAACTTGGAGCTGGACAGAGGATGAGCAGGAGATCACACTCTCGTATTGCTATATTTACTTATTATGATTTTTTATTCCGCTATACAGCACTGTGGAGCTTGCTATTTCCCTTATTATCTAGAGACAGATTATTTAAGAGTTATTATTTGATGTATAATTCTATCACTTATGTTGTTTACTATATGTATTCTGATTACTGTGATTCATTCAGTTATTACTATCTCGCCTATTTTATATATAAGATGTTTACTATTATATTTTATTTGATGCACTGTGACATATGCGATATGTTCTATGTTTGATTTTCTTTATCTTACAACTTTGGTGGTCGCTCCGCATTGACCGAGCATTGTTACAGTGCGGTTTACCATTACATTAGGTGTCGGTGGTGTAGGACGGTTGTCACATTTGGAATCAGATCTTAGGCTGTGTATTTTATCCTATGGGATACTATGATCCAGTAGAGATAGGGTAGGAGTTTTCACACTGGACTGGATCGAGAGTGTGTGTGTGTCTATATATAGATATACACACTAGAGCACGTACTTGTTATATATTTTGGTTTTCAAAAATATGTAGTAGAGCTAGATTAGGAGCTGCTAATCTCGACTTTCAGATGATGTTCAATACCATGATGTGGAACATGTTGTAGAATGCTCAAGTAGCCACTCCAAATGTTGTTGCTGATGGTGGTGCACTAGTGCAAGCGCCCAAAGCTGATTTCGCTAAGATGAACAATGACTTTGCTTGTCTTGGTGGCAAACCGTTCTAAGGAACGAAGTCGGTGATGGAAGTACTGGATTGTCTTGATACCCGTGAAAGGATCTTCGATGATTTATCGACGAATGATGCGATGAAAGACGATTTGCTTCCCGATGGCATCAAGGGCGAGCCATGAATTGGTGGAATGCTGTGAAGATTGCTATTCCCGAGGATCAGTCAACATGGGACCGGTTCAATGTCTGATTTAAAGAAAATTTTAACCCTACCGCTCAGAAGTCGATTTTGTTCCGTAAATTTGCAGATCTGAACTAAGAGGATACGATTATCTCCAAGTATGTTGCTGACTTTGATGCCCTGACAAAATATCGAATGTTTTTCATCGACATTCCATCGAAAAATAAAGGGAAGTTCATCATTGGTTTGGATAATTACTTGGGAGAGGAGCTCATGAGCCATATTAATGAGAATTTTGATATGATAGTCAAAAGGCCTTGAGCATGAGAGTCTTTATTTGAAGCCGAGGGCTATTGTTGCCAAAGATGAGCCAAATCCGGAAGTAGGTGGAGGGGCAAGAAGAAGCGTAACAATAAGAGGAGGTAGTGTTTGAAAAAAGATGGCCATAAGAAGAGTAAGATCTCACTGATTTGTTACAACTGAGGTGACAAGGACCACTATAGTAGAGACTTCAAGACTATGGGGAAAAGCACTACAATTGTAACAAGATCGCAATTGGAGCTTGTTAGTGTCCTTATCATCTAGTGATGCTTTATTTATGAATTATTATTGCATGTATAACTCTATCACTTATGTTGTTTATTGTATGTGTCTATGTATTTTGATTTTTGTGATTCATTCAGATATTATTGTCTCCTTTATTTAATATCTGAGATGTTTACTATTATATTTATTTGGTGCGCTTTGAGATATGATATGTTTTGTGCTTAATTTACTTTACTTCACAACCTTAATGGTCACTCCGCATCAACCGAGCTTTGTTACAGTGTGGGTTACTATTACATTGGGTGCCGGTGGTGTAGGCGACTGTCATAGTTTTTATCTTCCTTCCAACATATCCTACATCCAATTGGGCACATGTCAAAGTTTTCATACGGATGACCAAGGGAAGTTACTTCTTTTTGTAGCAAATACCAATTTCCTACAAAGACATTATCTGATGGAAACAATTCCTTGTTGAAACAAAAAATCGAGTTTATTAGATTTTCATATGCATTGTATATGGATTTTAAAACGATTAACCTAGATGTCTTTAACAAATGTGTCATTTTACATCCATTACAATGGTCTTTTTGAGGCATCAAACAGAACGAAAATCTACTTCAATTCTAGGTAAAGTTCCTCTTCTATTTCGGACTCATTAGTCACATACTTGAACCAGTGGCATTATGAACCATTTTTGTCATTTTATCCTCTGTATCGGGTTCTTCAAAATCAACAATAGTGTTTTCGGGTTAATCTTCAACCATCAGAGTCCATTTAAGTCTTGTCTCGACTTCATCATGAAATTTCCAAACATGATAGTCTAGCATAAAATCTTTTGTATGCAAATATAATGCAGTGGTTTCTTATTCTTGGAGTTCCACGCAATGACATTTACTACACGGACATCGGATTTCTTTTATATTTGTTTATCATCAGATGCAACCTTTAGGAATGCTTCCACACCTTCACTAAATTGCAGTGGTACTTTTTTCGAACTTCTTATACATCCAACTTTGAGATTTAAATAATTCATTTTGTAGTCTATGAGAATAAATAAAAATAATAATGTCGTACACCATTAAGTTTTACCGTATAATATTATGCTATGCAATATTATTTTCTTTTACTAATTTTTATTATTAATATGATACACGTTTAATTTTTATTATTAACGCCATATACGGATAAATTTCATTTTATTACCAGTACCATACAATAAAATTTTCTTTTACTAATATCATACACTACTCTTTATTAATCACTAATTACTACAATATATTAAATTAACATATTATTTATAATATCATTAATTTTTATCAAATTATTAATACCATACAATATTGTTTTCTTTTACTATTATAAATTTCATATACGGTTAAAATTTTACTTTATTATTAATACTATACAATATTATTAATATAATATATCGTTAAATTTTATTTTACTATTAATACATACAATAAAATTTTCCTTTATAATATCATATACTATTATTTATTAATTACTAACTTTTACAATACATAAATTAATATATTATTGATAATATTATTAATTTTATCTAATTATTATTACCATACAATATTATTTTCTTTTTGTAAAATCATATACCAGTATTTATTCATCTTGAATTTTTATTATATCGTAATATGTTATTATATCATGAATTTTACAAGTAAGTAAATGATAATGAAAAGAGTAAACCTTGATTTAATTGGTCGGCTATCCCACCTCCCATTACAAACACAAAAATATATACATAATTCGTAAATCGATATTTTATTACGAACGATCTACCAAATTTCGACACCATTTCCTCTTATTCTCCGTATTGTACGCAATAAAATGAACAAAAAGAAAACAAATTATGAACCGCTGTCAAAATTCGATGAACCATCTAGGATAAAATATTGATTTATGACTTACATATTTTTTTTTTATGTTTATAACTTACCCAAACTAGGACGAATATGATGAATATTATATCAGATGAATATTGATTTTTGTTTTAGTAAAATCGAAAATCAATATAACGATTAGGTACAAAACTCATTAAATACAGTCAATAAATCTATGGATTCTCATCAACTGAACTAAAATTACCGAATCAAAGTATAACATAATTCCAAATTTCTTCATATACACGGACATTTGTAATCAACCATTTATGACAACATATATTTCAATCTTAACTAATCCATTTCAACTAGACTATTCTAATTATAATCAACTAAGATAAGAGAATCATAAATTGATAGTTCTAAATATAAAAGAACAAAACTAATGAAGCTTTGGAGGTCGGTTTGTGATCGAAGGAAATGGAACGACAGTAGCATAGTGGCTTTGAAGACGTCGTAAGCGGGGTTTGGAGGTGTCACACGCGGGTTTCATTTGATAAGGAGGCGTCTTCGGCGGAACAACACCAGAGGTTGTGCAGTGATTTTTGATGAGGCATTAACGGAAGCGATGAAAGTCGTGCTGTAAATTTAATTTGTGGACGAGAAGTGGGGAAGAAAGATGGAGGTGATAACGTCGTGGTTGAAAGAAGATGGAGGCATTGGCATCTTGGCAGATGGAAAATTGAGGTGATAGGATCGTGGCCGAAGAAAAATGGTGTCATAGCCTAAGGAAGTGGAGAAGGAAGTGAGGAAAATATAATTTTGATTTGGGGCAAAATGAAATGTGGAAATGGGTTCGGATCTGCGTTGTAGTGGAAATAAGTGACCGGCTTGTCGTCGAAATTTTCGATGACATTCCGATGATTTGTATGTGTTGACCATTTACAGACGACATACTGATTAAATCGTCTCTGTTGTCGGTATATTATTGGTAATTTTTAGTAGTTATAACTTGTTTATTTTCTAGTACTATTCAGATTGGTTGTTTCTAATAACTTAATTCAAAAAATGACCTTTAAATAGAAATCGTGTATATATTTTGAATTTTCAAAATCTACCCATAAAAATTCTTTCAAATTATATGAGAAACTTAAATATGTGATATCCTATCATTTTAACTTAAATTTGATCTTTTCTCTCAAGTATGTTATAATTGAAAAACAACAATGCCAACTTCAGAAAATATTATGAAACCGTGTATACATTTCAACTCAAAGGAAACCGAGTATAAATTTTAACCCAAAGGAAATCATTTATACATTTCAAGAAAATAGTACGAAAGGCAGATAATACTAAATTTTTAGCTACAAGGACATGCGCTAAATTTTTAGCAATAAGAACAAAGTTTTCGAATAAACATGGCAGGAAATTTTTTAGTGAGAATTACAATGTTACTGTGTAGTATTATTTTATGTTTACTGAATTCTAAAGAAGGAGTAGGTACATATATTTTATTTTGATCATGTAATAATTGATTGTACCCTGTTGTAGCATTTTATTTTTAAATGATACGACTCAGTTACATTTTCTACGTGACATTTTTATTCGTACATAATTTTATCGTACAATAATATTATCCAAAATCATTTTCTTATATGCAGCTATTTTTGCCGATGAATTAGCTATGTGGGCATCTCAATGGGGTTGGAAAATTGGGTGGAGTGGGAATGCGTTGTATTTTGTATGCTTAAGGCCATTATCCACAATATACTTAATCACTTACTCATTCTCTCTTAATTTTATACTGAATGAACGAACTCGGTATCCAAAAGAAAAGCAATTATCCATCGGACCAGTTTTTCAGATAATTCAGTGCTAAATAAGACGACTAAAATTTCTTCGTTTTATATCAAAACAATATACGTTGAGTAAAAAACGATGAAGACTTAGCCGTTTTATACCAAATTAATATAAGTGGGGTATAAAATGGAAAAGACTTTGTCGTTTTATTATGGTGACGTATTTCCTATTTTATACAAAAAATGGCGAAGTGTTTGTCGTTTTATAGAAATTTTGCTGTTTAGTTCATTTTGCACGTGAACAAATTGAACCAACCACAAACAACTGAAAAAAAACATATTTGATAGCGTCGTGTCTAGTTCCGTCCGTTATATCTGGTTGCGTTGTCGTTAGTTCAGTCCATTCTTTCATTAAACAAGACATTGTTGGTTGTGCTTTAAGTCTAAACTTATCCTTATTTAAACAACTAGTCTAAAGGAATTAGTTATGGAATCTCTATGTTTTTGTTACACCCCATCGATGTCATCGAATTTTTTGTGTTGGTCTCATGTAGGCATGACGTGGGTAAACAATAATGATATTACCTTTTCTCTCTAGCAGTGACTTTGGAAAGAAGAGCAAGCAACGGGAGTCATTATTACCGATCATATTCATCATTGTGGTGAAGCTTTTTGTAGTTACATTCACAATTAATATGAAAAAGGATGTTAATTATCCGTGCATTTGTGGACAAGTGATTGGAGGACGTTTACCGATGGCGAATTTTTACATCCGACTTACTTGATGCACGTCAGGGATTTCCTCCCTATTCAAAAGGAAGAGGATTTTCCAGACTTAATTTTTACGTCCGACGTAACAGTTAAGTTGGACATAAAAAATTAATTCTCAAAGACACCCTAAATAAACCTTCCTACCTAACTATTTTTAACATATTCTCATTCCTTCCTCCTTACATTAATTCCAATAATGTCCAGGTATGATTTTGTGTATAATATTTCAGAAAACGATTTAAAAAACTTGGATAACTCAACTAATAGCGATGATTTATCTAACTCATGATGTAGATGAGTATGACAAGGATCTCGCTTATATTGCTGGAATGATGGTAAATCATACTCAGTTAATATCTACTCTATATCATACTTCTTCTTACACTGGATGAATGTGAGTTGATGATTTTCTTAATGGTCATAAAAACAGAAGTCAAGATCTGTTCCGAATGAAAAGTGCTACTTTTAGACGTCTTCGTAACGATTTAGTCAATAGGTATGACTTAATCTGAACTCAATAAATAAACATTCTTGAAGTGATTGGAATGTTTTGTTACATGATAAGCCATGGAAAATCACAAAGGCTGGTAGGTGAAAACTTTAATCGATTCATTGGTACTGTTAGTTTATGTGTTGCTAAGGTTTTGCACAGTATCTAACTTTTGGCCAAAGATAATACCAATCGCTAGATTTTAATGAGATTCTCGATGAAATAAGGTTTGCTATGATATTATCCTTTTTTCCAAAATGATGTTGGAAGTATAGAAAAAACACGTGTTCCTATGAGGTTAGTAAAGAAGAATTACTAGTGTATATAGGCAGAATTTTTTTTTAATACGAAATATTCTTGATGTTGTTAATTTTGGTTTTGACGTTTAGTTTCGTAACATCTGCTTAGTAAGGTTCTGTCCATGATAGTAGATTGTTAAATCATGCAATTGAAGAAGTTGAAACAGTTCCAAATCCACTACCTAGTAAGTATTACCTTACAGACTCTAGATACAAGCTTAGAAACGGTTATTTACCACCTTATCGTGAGGAATGCTATCACGTTCCAGAATTTCAAAAAAGCCAAAATATTCCAAATCGTGTAATGAAATTTTCAGTTTTTATAATTCTAGTCCATGCATGGCTATAGAAAGAATATTTGCTATTTGGGAAAAAATTAAGTATTTTACAAGGTATGCCAACATATAGTTTTGCCTAACAAATACAGTTTGTCATTGCAAGCTGTTGTATCAGCCCCCTTATTGTACGTTTTAAATCGACGATAAACCACATACGTTAGACTCAAACCATACAAAAGGGTGAATTGTTATTGAGTGAATAAAAAAAGGAAGAAAGAAAGAAAACAAAACAGATTCTCGCAACGGAATGACAAAATATAATAATCAATTAATAGTTCATGAAGCTATTTTACAAAACATTTGATTTTACTTATACAACAGAGAACTAGAGTTACATATGCCAAGAATAATAAATAACAATGCAGCGGAACAATGTGATGCAATGGATAATAAAGTAAATAATAGTATTAATACAATCTTCGTCTTCGTCCTCCAGAAATAAGGTCTTCAAACCTTGAAATGCTCAGACTGACCCGAACGAATTGATTAGAAAAAACACTCGAGTCAGAACTAAAAGATCTTATGTAAGTTAAATCAACGGTAAATAATATGAGTGCAACGGCGTCAAAGATGTTTATGCGATTTTACATCTCCTATCTAGCGTCAAACGTGAGTGCAGTAACTTAAGAGATGCTCGGGATTCACGTCTCCTAAGGATCCGTTAAACTATCTACTATGTAGTAATATACGCTATTATGATAGTCTATTAGTAAAATAAACTTAATTTAAAATAGCGTTAAGGAGCGACCCAATATTCCCCTTAACACATAAATAGTGCCAATATTCTATACAGCACCTGTGTACCTCATGATCGGGAGGCTGCGAGATACTCCATAGGTACGACACAATCATACTCATACAAGGCTCGCTAGGGTAGGTGATACGGCACAACTAGGAAATGCCATGGTAGATATACCAATTACTATCCGGACTGGTGGTGACGCGTAGCAGCCACTACCGCCCACCTCGGGCAACACCTCCAAAAATCAAAGGGCCCCAATCAATCACAAAGTAATAGAATGTTATCGAAGGAGTTTGAGGAGCTACCTCATCGGCCCGGAATCACTCCTGTTTTAGCTACCGTATGCCAACTCACGGGTGTCAGGTCCACGTATATACCTCAAAGGAACGCCGCCTCCATCCTACTTCATTCTGTAATCTCCACCGTGTACGCGGTTGTTAAAATAGTTTTCGGAGTTGGCAAAGAGTATGACAACTTTCAATCCCGGTTTCTTTAACAACCAAACATTATTATAACTCCATGGTCATTTCAAAATAATTTATACTTCAAAACCAGAATATAATATCCATTTCAAAACCATATAAATACGATACCATTTCCATTTCAAAAACGAAATCAATATGATATCATTTTCACTTCAAAAACTAAATCAATATGATATCATTTTTACTTCAAAAACCAAATCAATATGATATCATTTTTATTAAATTCCAAATCAATATAATATCATTTTTATTTCAAATATATACTTTTCCAAAATCATAGCACTTTCAACGTTATAACACTTCAAAACCAAAACACTTGAAATATAACACTTTCAAATCATAATACTTTGAGACTCATAACTTTGAAACATAACTTCCACCACTTAAAAGGTTTAAATATTAAAATACTTTATATAATAAAATAGCTTCTTCAATTTCACATATCAATTCCAAAACAACTCGAGTTTCTACATTTTATTTTTAACCAAATCCTAAATCATAAATTTCAGTTCAATTCAGTTTCCAAATAAACTATTCCAAATTATATCGATTTCAAAACAGATTTGATCCACTGAATAAACCATTTCAAATTCAATATATTTCAAACTATAAGCATTCAACAATTTCAAAAATAAGTTTGGTAATTTCATATATATATATATGTATGTATATGTATATGTATATGTATATATACATATATAAATATATATCTAATTCAATTTTCTATTATTTAGTTTTGAAATATTTTACTTAATAAATCCATTATCATTTAAATAAAACCCAAATTACAAATAACTAAATATTTCCTTCAATTTATTTATACTTGAAATATTCGTTTAATCCACCTTAAACCAAAATCAAGTTATAAAAATCATACATTTCAAAATTTCAAATTTAATAAATTTCTCATCAAACTTATTTGAGTTTAATTCTTAAATAAATTTCAGATTTATCTTCCAACCTTAATTTATTTAGATCATTATAAACTCTACATTAAAATATAATTTAAATACTTAAACCATATTATCTCAATAAAAATCAAACTTATTATTAAGCCTATTCTATATTAAAACAAATTTATCCATAGCTTAAAATCAAGAATAAAATAACCGTTATATAACATCTAAAATCAATATTTATATAAAACCATATATTTCTTTAAAAAACAATAGAGATCATTTCAAAATATTTTTACATATAGACCACAGTGTTTGTATATAATTTTCTATCCTATGGTCAAGTGATACGGATATTTATCATTTCAATCTGTAATTTAATATTTTACAGTTGTATATTATTTCTAACCGCAATCTCGAATTAATAATAATCCATAATGAACTTGCAATTTATAACGATATAAACTAAACATCCATTCAACCAATATCAACAATCAATATTCATCACAATCATCATCCAAAACAATCCATAAATATCAATATAGAAACTGATAATAAATAACAGTATTTAACTCGCAGTTTATATGCAATAATAAATTGAACAACAATTTAATTCAAATAAATTCAACTTAACTGAGATGATGATTAAAATATAACAAACAGTCATAAATAAATTCCTAATCACATAATGAATTTAATTTAACAAACATAAGAAATTTCAGAAGTTGTGAGTGGGTTAAAATACTCACCTTTGAATTTAAATTCAATTTGAGCCCAAAATTTGAATGGTCTCAGAATTCATCCAAACCAGCGTCAAAATGTCCAGAATTTTATTACGATCCTAATGGAGAAAACCGCACATGAAACGTACCTAGCATGAAAAAGTTATTGCGATAAGAACGTTTGAAATCACAATTTAAAAAAATAAATAAATAAAACTACTAACCTATTAATACACGACACATTACCCCTTTGCATGCATCTCCCATGCGAACTACAGCGACCCGAGACACGCGCCTGTCATCTAAACTTTGACCACGCCATAACAACGCCTTCGGCCACTATAGGCTAACCCACCACCACCATCGTGCTCGTCCAGGCGAACCGCACCTACCGGCCCCACCCCGAGCTCGTCGGCCTCTCCAAAACACTGCGTCGTCACATGATTTTGAAACCGTAATCACGAAATTCCTATCGCTACATGCAAATCCAGGTCAAGCAACCACCAGCGTCGAACTCCATACGACAGGACCATATAAGCCTGTTACATGAAATGCGCCAAAGCCAAAGCAAGCCACCCCTGAAAGAAATAAATGAATTCCAAAGATTTTGGGAAAATCCAAAGAAGGTTTTCCTGTACGTTCATCTCAGAATATTTCTAAGTCCCAATACACCCAATGCCAGATGGCCGCTAAAAAACACAAGCCAGAAAACACAATATGTGCTCCGGCCACGCCTTCATAGCTCCAAATACCCGAATTCGTTACAGCCCTTCAAAGCCCGTATTTCAATTTCGTCGATTGACGACGAAATCAAAAACGCCCAATACGACTTTGACCGTGATTCCCGATCGATTCGAACATTTTTATGACAAACAGTCACCACACGCTGACTCGATTCATCGAGATTTTTAGATCCGTATAAATTTGACGTAGTTTGGAAAGTTTGAATTTTTTATTTGGTTTTGAAATTGAATTCAAGGTTTGGGAATTAGGTTTGTCTGCCATTGGAATGAGAAGGAGAAAATGGAACTGTACATACAGAATTGAGGAATAAGAAATGACTAGGGTTTATAATGGCATATATATAGGTAGAAAAAAATAGAATTGGACGGGCTCGATTGGTTTGGAATAGTTGAACGATAATGACCTGAAAAGCCCGTTTCGACTTCGGAACGAAAATGGGTCAAATCATATATCAAATAGACGTTTTTAAATATTTTAAACGCAATGGAACAGGTTTCAAGTCCCAATTCCATCATATGAAGAAGTTATTCTAAAATTAAGTTATTTCAAATTGATTTCAATTGATTTCAATTGATTCAATTAAATTGATTTGTAGGCGTTTCTAGTCCATACGATCACACGACACGTCCGATGGTTACGAAACTTGAGACCCTATAATAATTCACCATAGCGGATTGATGAAACTGGTTTCGTCAAAATCCGAGTCAGTGGCCAAAATGGCTACTATTTCAATTAATTAAATAAATTAATATTAAATTAATTAAATCAAATTTTAAATTCAAAGTTAATAAATCACAATTCCTATCATTTTAGATTTCTTAATCATTTCCAATAACTTAAACAAATTTAGATGTAAATTTAAATTTGATTAACTCATCAATCTCAGTGGTATTTTTTCAATTTCATTAAATTTAGAAATTATAAATTAAAATTCCAAAATCCATTTATTAAATTATTAAACCTTATTATTCAAGTCTTTTATTTCAATAACTAACACTGGTTTATATCTTAGTACATTAATATTTCCCAATTTCATCTTAATTTCTATTTACGTAATAATTAAATATTTAACTTCATTTATTTGCAATTAATCCCATTGTAACTCCCCGGAAATTTTCGACTTTCGAAAATTCAACATCGATACTCACTTTATCGACTGCCGAGAAATCGAAGGCCGAAAACCCGAAATGTTATGGGTTTTAAAAAGAATTTAAGAAAAGAAAAGGTAGAAAAGAAGGTAGAAGATGGAGGGAAAAGAAAATAGATAATTTTAAAATAGAAATTAGAGAGAATAGAAAATGGAGGGGGAGAGAAAATAGAAAATTTTAAAATAGAACGGAACAGAAAACAACAGAACAACATCAGAATCTCACCATTCGCAGCGGAACAACATATAATAATAAATGAATAATCTTTAAACAAAGAACTATATCAGTTATTACATTATATACTTTACATCATATCATCATCAGAGTGTACAACAACAAAAAACAGTGCAGCGGAAAAAGAAATACTATATAAACTAGTAATACGCCATGCCATCCAGCTTGCCTCCAGCAACTCCAGAATATCCAGAATATCCTGATAAACCTTAACTCTTGACTGCCCGTGTGGAAATTGGTGGGCACCCAGAGTTTAGGAAGGAAAACAATAAACTCCAAGTCAGTCATGTGACTGGTGTGAGAACTCAAAACAGTTTATTTATCTTTAAAATCAAAATAGAGGAATATTTTTAAATTCAATTCGCAATGCTTTTAAAAATGAGACTACCATAAGACCTCCTGCCACACACACAATGCAAACGCAGACTTGGAGAAGATTTCTCCTTATGATAGTCAAAGATGCTTGATACGCATTAAAACCAAATCAATTTTGATATTATTATTAGTGCATAGTGTATAAAACGATTTCGAAAGTAGAATATAAATCTTAACCAGCATAGGTACCATTATATTATGCCTACTAATAGCTACCATATTAGATGGCAGGTTCTACAAATAAAACCGTACAAGTCACGTATTGTTTCTTTGGATTTCCAACGAATGATCAGGCCAAGGAACTTCCCATTGCCACATGAGAATGCCTCTGGATGGACATCCCCGAGAACCAAACCGGATCTCTACCAACACAAGGCCGGGTTACCCTTAACTGAGTAAAAACTGACCGAATATGCCATCCCCTGGTCCTTTGGGACCTTTTCACCGAGCGCTCGTAATCAATTCACACAATCATAACAAAGTGTTTTCAACATGAGTAAGTATCTGGGCTCCATACCATGATACCACCCTTTTCCAGAAGGAAATGGACACATCCTAAAGGGTGCTACCCCTCATAACCTTGCTGCTTCTTTCCTGTTTTGACCATTCACGGGGTGCGAGGCTCGACGAAGTCACGTCCACAAAAACATACTTTATACAAAAGCCATGCTTTGGGTCACAAATGATCATAGAGATGATCACAAAGATAGACGATCAAATAAACGATCCTATCACAAATAATCAACACAATGATCATTTCAGCATCACTCAGCATGTCACATTACCAAATTGGGAATATATCGCTGATAACATTCAACTACATAACCTCTGAGCTCGTACGTCTCAGAGAAGGGTGTTAAGCTAAAAGAATAAATTCTCCGCCACCAACAGAAATATATTTGAAAGAAATCGGCTTTATATCTCAACTTGTAACGTCAGACATACTATCCATACAAGTCTGTTCCGGGCTCGAACAAAACCGAAGGCACTTCTTACGAAGCCCTTGCAATACGGGTATTCACAATCCCGATCGAATTTCCCATCACTTAGGAGATCTCTATACCAGGAGCTACCCAGTGCAGAGACAATCGATAGGTCATCCTATCGCTTTCACAAATACTCGGTCTTCAACACCGATCTTCAAATGCAATTCACAACGACGTATCACATATTCGGAATGGGTTATACGACCCCATGGTCCTTTCCCGGTTAACCCGAATAGTGAGCGCTTATTCAAAAATAAGTGTGACATTCAAATTCAATCAAATCACATCCAAATACCCATTCAAAGGGAAATATTGATAGTCGGTTATTGAACTATCAATTGATATGCACCCATCACCAAATTCCAAATAATTTTCCAAATTATTTATTTTCCAAAATATCTTTACTTGATATAAAATTCCAACACTTCAAAAATAAATCAATATTTATTTTTAACAAATTCCACTTTCTTTTATAAATTCCTTAGTGAATTTATATTCAAAAATATTCATGCATATACGATTTCAACTATCCATTTTCAATTTATCTTTAAAAAGATAAATTCTAAATATTCACTTCATATTGGAAAACATTTCCATACTTATTAAATAAGTAATTCACAAATCTTTTTATTTCCAACACTTAGAAAATATTCAATATACTTAAATCGAATTAAGTATATATTTCATTCTTTAAGGAAATCATTTACTTAAACATATTTATTTGGGCCAAAACGAATGTTGCGTAAAACATCGTTACAACAACCCAAAATCACTAGTATAGGGATTCGAAATTAAAATAGATATATAAATCCCAATACTATTCAAACCATTTCCTTTCGGAAATCATTTACTATAACAACAGTGTTATAGTCCATTATTTCCTTTTATTTCTCGAAAACGTCTATTTCAACAATGAATGTTGAAATCTATGGTTTCGAATCTCAACATATTTTAAAACATCGTTAGATCGTTTTAATTCTATTTAAAACATCACATTCAAAACATTTTTCTTTAACATATTATTCACAATTCAAAAACGTGAATATATTATGTTAACAAATTTCATCCTTCTTATACATTTTAACTTAAAGGATTATTCACAGTCTAAAACGTAAATATAACTCTATTTCTAAGTTATAACCATTAACTTATCAAAATAAGTCGTTTGCGAATTTATAAAACAACGTTTATAAATTCCATTTCTATTTATTTATAAAAACTTCCTTTTTATAAATTCCTTTATTAACCTATTCCAGTTTATAACTAAATTATAAACTAAACGTTCATATTATAAGTTAAATACTTATAAAACGATTATTTTACAAAATCGTTCTTTTTAAACTTCAAAATTATAAATCTTATAACTTATAAGATTTAATTATTTATCCAAAATATATTCTTTAATAACTTTATAAATTTTATAAACCTACTGCTTATAAAATTTCATTTATAACTTCACCGTTTATAATTCTATAAATTTCATTCCTTAATGAAATTCATTTTCACTTCATTCAAACACTTATAAAAACTCGTTTTATAATGTCAATATTTCAATTTATAAATATCCATTTATAAATCTCTTAATATAATTCAATTCATATTAATATTTTAAAAAACGTCTTTAAACTCCTTTATAATTTCATCCTTTTGACTTATAAAATAATCAAACTTCATAAACCCTATATTTAAACTTTTATAATATATTCAAAAATCCCGATTTAAACTATTTTATAAAATCATTAATTCATATTTCTCAAAAATCAGCTTTTAACTATATTCTCAAAAATCATAATTTTTATAACTTTAAAAATTATAACGTTCATTTATTTATAATGGATCAATTCCAAAAATATTTTATCTTTTCAAAAAATCACTTTAAAAATCATTTTAAAATCCCAAAATCTGGGTCCAATGATGTTACACACCAAATAGTCAATCACGACAACAACGATATCATATATCGATATGATAATCAACGAATATCAAAATATTCAAAAAATCAAATAAATACTGTTGAGGAATCCAGTTGGATCCCTCCAACCTGTTTTCCTGCATCCAAAAACATTAGCACAATACCAATTTCGCTCCAGTACGAAATTATCGCGGTATATGTTCTTATTAAATATTATCCGCTTAATAACGGCGTAATAGGGTCTCATCCGCTAAACAAAAAATGCGGGAAATAAATAACTCCAATATATACATATGCCAATATATATATATTGATATTATATATAATACCAATTTCACTGTTTATGAAATATTCGCGGTATATGTTTTTACTAAATAACATCCGCTTACTAACGGCGTATAATGTCTATTTTAACAATCAATAGATAACAATCATCATTCAAACTTGCATTCAAATATTTTAAATCTAACTATTTAAAATAAAATCAAAACTATTTCGATTGAGTGAGAAGTTCTCACCTTGGTTTTATTTCCGTTTTAGCGATTTATTTCGAATAAAATTAAACGCGCGTTTAATTTTACCCGAAATTCTCACTAACTCCAAACGACTCCAAACCAACTCCATCGCGTAGTGCTCGTCCATACGATTCCAACGCAACTGAGTTTGCATTTTTTCGACCTCGTATGAAAAAGTTATGAATTTATGAAGTTACACGATTTTTTTATATACACAAATTTACTTATACTTTTATAATTTATAACCTAAACAGTTTCTGGCCATAGGATCTCTTCCCAGCAAATCCAAGCCGTGCCCCCTCTCCTTCCTCCTCACGTTCCAACTACAGATACAAAGCCGTAACATGAACCCATCCAACTTGAACTAGGGTTTGATTTTGTGATCGCTACGCTCGACGATACTTCATCAAACCACTTCCATGTTGAAGACCATTGCAAGAGCTACCTCCACCACCCCCATCATGAAGCTCGGCCTGCTCTACAGCCCACAAATGCGTGCGTGACCTGCTATGAACGGCCCACCATAGCTCCTCCTACGTTGCACCATTTCCGATCATCACCGTATGGAATCGAAGCTCTCGTCGAGCTCTTCGACTTTGTAGTTGAGCACTTCGCGTAATTCCTTACGGATTGAGAGAGATTAATGAATGAATTTTGACAAATTCTGGCCCTTGGTTGTATAAGTGGCGGCTAGGGTTGAAAAATTAGGGTTTTGATATTTTTTTTTTAATTTATGAAGGGTGTGGGTGTGTATTTATAGAGTTTCGTTCGACACTATTCATCCGAAAATTCCGAACTCCGATTTACGCGCCGAAACTGACGTACCTAGGGTTTATCCCGCGTTTCGGACACAATGGAACAGGTTTCGGAAGCTAATTCGGACATTTGTGCGAGTTATGGCTACAAACGCTCAATTTGAATTAAACCGATTTAAGCGATTTTCTAGGCGTTTTAATTCGTACCGGACAAACGGTAAATCCAATCGACTTGAAATTTGAAACCTTACAATAATATCACATTACGGATCCGATGAAACTAGTTTCGTCGAAATCCGAGACTTTTTGAAAAATGGCTATTTTCACTCGTCAAATTTAAATTAAAAATAAATCGATGCGTTTCGAGCTGCCACGATCAAACGATAGCTCCGATTGACACGAAAATTGAAATCCGGTAATAACTAACTATTACGGATCCAATGGAACTGGTTTCGTTCAATTCTGAGACTGTTCAAAAATTGGCTATTTTACAGTCGATTATTAAACATTAAAATATTCAATTTTCACAAATTAACTTTTAATTCGATTTTAAAAGTTCTAAAATATCATTCTAACTCTAACATGATAAAATAAAATTTTACAAATCATTTTCAATCATATTTAACTCTATTTTCAATTATTTCCATAATTTAACATATTAAATTATCGATTTAATAATCCAATTAAATTCAATAATTCAAATAAAAATTTATTTGACTTATAAATTCACTTATAAATATTTAAAATAAATTAAATATTCAAATTTTAATTAATAAAAATTTTGGTTCGTTACAATCTTCCCCACTTAAAAGAATTTCGTCCTCGAAATTAACAAGTAAGAAAAATTACAGAATCTATTAACTTTCCAAAATTCATAATTAAACTTCTTACAATAACTTTACTAAGTTTTCAAATCATACTTAGTTATCTTTTCAAAAATAACTACAATTGTTTAACTTTCAATTCCAAAATCAAAGTTAAAGTTTTCAAAATTTTCCCAATTTTCTCAAATTTTTCTAACGCCTTAAATTTTCGGAAAAATTCGCCATAGTCTCCTTTGCGCGGCTCGATCCGGAAAAAAAATGACAGTATATATATCACAAATATACATCTCATCAAGTAATGAGGCATCCCGCAGGGAAAAAAGTATAAAATTACGATATTTAATCCGAGATATGTACCTTATATTTTATTAGCGAGCATATACGGCTAATATAGCGCGAAAGCGAGCTCCAAATGCGAAGCAAACGCGATCCGCACCTACTAAACACTCAACAAACAACATGAGAAACATGCATATAAAGCATAGTATCGATATACAACATATAGCAACATAATAACTATATATACCAACATAACAATGCATTCAAATGTAATATATATTCAACCATCAACCAACATCATCCATAACCAATATATTCATTCATATTCTCTTTTATATACAATGAAATGGTTTTCAATTTAATCACATTTGATTCATTAACATTGGATTTTATCAACATTCATTCTCAATTAGTTTATATTCACTAATTCATATTCAAGTTGGTTCACTTCCAAATCAAATTCAATTCTATTCAAATTTATTTACTTTCAATTTGAATTCAATTTCATAGCTTCCAATTTCATTAACACTTAATGAATTGCATACAATCAACTAACAATCATATAACAACCAATGTATATTAATTTCAATCAAATTCCTTTGCTTATATTCATTCTCATTCAATTTATTCAACTTCCAATAACATTAAGATTTTAATGAATTAACACTTATATTCATTATTGTTAATCAACTTAATTTACATTCAATTGATTAACATTCAATCCATTTATTCAATTCAATTACAACAGTTGAATTTTATTTATATAACTCAAGTTCATATTTATTTGATTAACATTTAATCCATTAATTCAATTCAATTTCATTCAATACCTCTTAAGTTATACTCCATTTATAAACATCACTTGTTTTTACATAACTTAAATTCCTAAATATATCCATATAGTTTCACTTCTTATATATATAAGTTTATTTCACAATTGTAAATCACTTTAATTATAATTCAATTCTTATAATTCTTTTGCTTATACAATTATTCCTTTATTTAGATTATTCAAACAACTTGTTCAACAACCAAACAATCTACTTATATACACTTTAATAATTTTGAAAAATTATTCCTTTTATATAAAAATATAATCAAGTAAAATTATTTCATTTACCCAATTTAAAAACAATATTGTGTCGAATTGTTCTATTCAAGTGTTTAGAAACCCCTTCGGCATAGTTGTCGAGACCACGCTGACGAAGGTTCATATGCCACTCAATAAACCAATCATCACAATATAAAACAATTTTATATTCACTAACAAATACGCTCTCATAGCTATTATTACACTCAACTCATTCTAGAGTACTGCTGACTCTATCTCTAACGAGTAATACCCAACAGAACCATGGTTGTCGCTTAACCATAAGCTCTGATACCAAATGTAACGCCCCGGAAATTTTCGACTTTCGAAAATTCAACATCGATACTCACTTTATCGACTGTCGAGAAATCGAAGGCCGAAAACCCGAAATGTTATGGGTTTTAAAAAGAATTTAAGAAAAGAAAAGGTAGAAAAGAAGGTAGAAGATGGAGGGAAAAGAAAATAGATAATTTTAAAATAGAAATTAGAGAGAATAGAAAATGGAGGGGGAGAGAAAATAGAAAATTTTAAAATAGAACGGAACAGAAAACAACAGAACAACATCAGAATCTCACCATTCGCAGCGGAACAACATATAATAATAAATGAATAATCTTTAAACAAAGAACTATATCAGTTATTACATTATATACTTTACATCATATCATCATCAGAGTGTACAACAACAACAAACAGTGCAGCGGAAAAAGAAATACTATATAAACTAGTAATACGCCATGCCATCCAGCTTGCCTCCAGCAACTCCAGAATATCCAGAATATCCTGATAAACCTTAACTCTTGACTGCCCGTGTGGAAATTGGTGGGCACCCAGAGTTTAGGAAGGAAAACAATAAACTCCAAGTCAGTCATGTGACTGGTGTGAGAACTCAAAACAGTTTATTTATCTTTAAAATCAAAATAGAGGAATATTTTTAAATTCAATTCGCAATGCTTTTAAAAATGAGACTACCATAAGACCTCCTGCCACACACACAATGCAAACGCAGACTTGGAGAAGATTTCTCCTTATGATAGTCAAAGATGCTTGATACGCATTAAAATCAAATCAATTTTGATATTATTATTAGTGCATAGTGTATAAAACGATTTCGAAAGTAGAATATAAATCTTAGCCAGCATAGGTACCATTATATTATGCCTACTAATAGCTACCATATTAGATGGCAGGTTCTATAACTAAAACCGTACAAGTCACGTATTGTTTCTTTGGATTTCCAACGAATGATCAGGCCAAGGAACTTCCCATTGCCACATGAGAATGCCTCTGGATGGACATTCCCGAGAACCAAACCGGATCTCTACCAACACAAGGCCGGGTTACCCCTAACTGAGTAACAACTGACCGAATATGCCATCCCCCGGTCCTTTGGGACCTTTTCACCGAGCGCTCGTAATCAATTCACACAATCATAACAAAGTGTTTTCAACATGAGTAAGTATCTGGGCTCCATACCATGATACCACCCTTTTCCAGAAGGAAATGGACACATCCTAAAGGGTGCTACCCCTCATAACCTTGCTGCTTCTTTCCTGTTTTGACCATTCACGGGGTGCGAGGCTCGACGAAGTCACGTCCACAAAAACATACTTTATACAAAAGCCATGCTTTGGGTCACAAATGATCATAGAGATGATCACAAAGATAGACGATCAAATAAACGATCCTATCACAAATAATCAACACAATGATCATTTCAGCATCACTCAGCATGTCACATTACCAAATTGGGAATATATCGCTGATAACATTCAACTACATAACCTCTGAGCTCGTACGTCTCAGAGAAGGGTGTTAAGCTAAAAGAATAAATTCTCCGCCACCAACAGAAATATATTTGAAAGAAATCGGCTTTATATCTCAACTTGTAACGTCAGACATACTATCCATACAAGTCTGTTCCGGGCTCGAACAAAACCGAAGGCACTTCTTACGAAGCCCTTGCAATACGGGTATTCACAATCCCGATCGAATTTCCCATCACTTAGGAGATCTCTATACCAGGAGCTACCCAGTGCAGAGACAATCGATAGGTCATCCTATCGCTTTCACAAATACTCGGTCTTCAACACCGATCTTCAAATGCAATTCACAACGACGTATCACATATTCGGAATGGGTTATACGACCCCATGGTCCTTTCCCGGTTAACCCGAATAGTGAGCGCTTATTCAAAAATAAGTGTGACATTCAAATTCAATCAAATCACATCCAAATACCCATTCAAAGGGAAATATTGATAGTCGGTTATTGAACTATCAATTGATATGCACCCATCACCAAATTCCAAATAATTTTCCAAATTATTTATTTTCCAAAATATCTTTACTTGATATAAAATTCCAACACTTCAAAAATAGATCAATATTTATTTTTAACAAATTCCACTTTCTTTTATAAATTCCTTAGTGAATTTATATTCAAAAATATTCATGCATATACGATTTCAACTATCCATTTTCAATTTATCTTTAAAAAGATAAATTCTAAATATTCACTTCATATTGGAAAACATTTCCATACTTATTAAATAAGTAATTCACAAATCTTTTTATTTCCAACACTTAGAAAATATTCAATATACTTAAATCGAATTAAGTATATATTTCATTCTTTAAGGAAATCATTTACTTAAACATATTTATTTGGGCCAAAACGAATGTTGCGTAAAACATCGTTACAGCAACCCAAAATCACTAGTATAGGGATTTGAAATTAAAATAGATATATAAATCCCAATACTATTCAAACCATTTCCTTTCGGAAATCATTTACTATAACAACAGTGTTATAGTCCATTATTTCCTTTTATTTCTCGAAAACGTCTATTTCAACAATGAATGTTGAAATCTATGGTTTCGAATCTCAACATATTTTAAAACATCGTTAGATCGTTTTAATTCTATTTAAAACATCACATTCAAAACATTTTTCTTTAACATATTATTCACAATTCAAAAACGTGAATATATTATGTTAACAAATTTCATCCTTCTTATACATTTTAACTTAAAGGATTATTCACAGTCTAAAACGTAAATATAACTCTATTTCTAAGTTATAACCATTAACTTATCAAAATAAGTCGTTTGCGAATTTATAAAACAACGTTTATAAATTCCATTTCTATTTATTTATAAAAACTTCCTTTTTATAAATTCCTTTATTAACCTATTCCAGTTTATAACTAAATTATAAACTAAACGTTCATATTATAAGTTAAATACTTATAAAACGATTATTTTACAAAATCGTTCTTTTTAAACTTCAAAATTATAAATCTGATAACTTATAAGATTTAATTATTTATCCAAAATATATTCTTTAATAACTTTATAAATTTTATAAACCTACTGCTTATAAAATTTCATTTATAACTTCACCGTTTATAATTCTATAAATTTCATTCCTTAATGAAATTCGTTTTCACTTCATTCAAACACTTATAAAAACTCGTTTTATAATGTCAATATTTCAATTTATAAATATCCATTTATAAATCTCTTAATATAATTCAATTCATATTAATATTTTAAAAAACGTCTTTAAACTCCTTTATAATTTCATCCTTTTGACTTATAAAATAATCAAACTTCATAAACCCTATATTTAAACTTTTATAATATATTCAAAAATCCCGATTTAAACTATTTTATAAAATCATTAATTCATATTTCTCAAAAGTCAGCTTTTAACTATATTCTCAAAAATCATAATTTTTATAACTTTAAAAATTATAACGTTCATTTATTTATAATGGATCAATTCCAAAAATATTTTATCTTTTCAAAAAATCACTTTAAAAATCATTTTAAAATCCCAAAATCTGGGTCCAATGATGTTACACACCAAATAGTCAATCACGACAACATCGATATCATATATCGATATGATAATCAACGAATATCAAAATATTCAAAAAATCAAATAAATACTGTTGAGGAATCCAGTTGGATCCCTCCAACCTGTTTTCCTGCATCCAAAAACATTAGCACAATACCAATTTCGCTCCAGTACGAAATTATCGCGGTATATGTTCTTATTAAATATTATCCGCTTAATAACGGCGTAATAGGGTCTCATCCGCTAAACAAAAAATACGGGAAATCAATAACTCCAATATATACATATGCCAATATATATATATTGATATTATATATAATACCAATTTCACTGTTTATGAAATATTCGCGGTATATGTTTTTACTAAATAACATCCGCTTACTAACGGCGTATAATGTCTATTTTAACAATCAATAGATAACAATCATCATTCAAACTTGCATTCAAATATTTTAAATCTAAATATTTAAAATAAAATCGAAACTATTTCGATTGAGTGAGAAGTTCTCACCTTGGTTTTATTTCCGTTTTAGCGATTTATTTCGAATAAAATTAAACGCGCGTTTAATTTTACCCGAAATTCTCACTAACTCCAAACGACTCCAAACCAACTCCATCGCGTAGTGCTCGTCCATACGATTCCAACGCAACTGAGTTTGCATTTTTTCGACCTCGTATGAAAAAGTTATGAATTTATGAAGTTACACGATTTTTTTATATACACAAATTTACTTATACTTTTATAATTTATAACCTAAACGGTTTCTGGCCATAGGATCTCTTCCTAGAAAATCCAAACCGTGCCCCCTCTCCTTCCTCCTCACGTTCCAACTATAGATACAAAGCCGTAACATGAACCCATCCAACTTGAACTAGGGTTTGATTTTGTGATCGCTACGCTCGACGATACTTCATCAAACCACTTCCATGTTGAAGACCATTGCAAGAGCTACCTCCACCACCCCCATCATGAAGCTCGGCCTGCTCTACAGCCCACAAATGCGTGTGTGACCTTCTATGAACGGCCCACCATAGCTCCTCCTACGTTGCACCATTTCCGATCATCACCGTATGGAATCGAAGCTCTCGTCGAGCTCTTCGACTTTGTAGTTGAGCACTTCGCGTAATTCCTTACGGATTGAGAGAGATTAATGAATGAATTTTGACAAATTCTAGCCCTTGGTTGTATAAGTGGCGGCTAGGGTTAAAAAATTAGGGTTTTGATATATTTTTTTTAATTTATGAAGGGTGTGGGTGTGTATTTATAGAGTTTCGTTCGACACTATTCATCCGGAAATTCCGAACTCCGATTTACGCGCCGAAACTGACGTACCTAGGGTTTATCCCGTGTTCTGGACACAATGGAACAGGTTTTGGAAGCTAATTCGGACATCTGTGCGAGTTATGGCTACAAACGCTCAATTTGAATTAAACCGATTTAAGCGATTTTCTAGGCGTTTTAATTCGTACCGGACAAACAGTAAATCCAATCGACTTGAAATTTGAAACCTTACAATAATATCACATTATGGATCCGATGAAACTGGTTTCGTCGAAATCCGAGACTTTTTGAAAAATGGCTATTTTCACTCGTCAAATTTAAATTAAAAATAAATCGATGCGTTTCGAGCTGCCACGATCAAACGATAGCTCCGATTGACACGAAAATTGAAATCCGGTAATAACTAACTATTATGGATCCAATGGAACTGGTTTCGTTCAATTCTGAGACTGTTCAAAAATTGGCTATTTTACAGTCGATTATTAAACATTAAAATATTCAATTTTCACAAATTAACTTTTAATTCGATTTTAAAAGTTCTAAAATATCATTCTAACTCTAACATGATAAAATAAAATTTTACAAATCATTTTCAATCATATTTAACTCTATTTTCAATTATTTCCATAATTTAACATATTAAATTATCGATTTAATAATCCAATTAAATTCAATAATTCAAATAAAAATTTATTTGACTTATAAATTCACTTATAAATATTTAAAATAAATTAAATATTCAAATTTTAATTAATAAAAATTTTGGGTCGTTACACCCATTAATTCCAAATATTAACTGAATTTATATTAACATGATATTTAATTACATTTATTGAAATTCATTTTCAATTTAAATTAACAGGCTAAATAAATATGTAATATACAATAATTTTTACCATTAACTTTTAATTACACCTATAAGTTACTATTAACAAACAAATGATACAATTCTTATATACCCAATCTTTACCCCATGGTCATTTATTTCATACTATTCCATTTATTAAACCAATGTTTACATTGGTTTTCTTATATCAATTCTATAACCAATTATGACTATTTTACACCATTTCATTATTGGAATTTTATTTTCAATAGTTAATAATTAGTTTTAATTACATCGTTACATTTCATTTTAACGTTCCTTTCATTATTTAATCACAAAGTTTTTATTTCTTCCAAATTTATTTATCAAAATCGTATTAAATTAACAAATTTAATTATTGAAATTTATGGGTCGTTACAGCTGTGCTATCCATAATTTATTAGAAAATACAACATTATAGATCCTGATTTTGAGGAAATAGTTAGTAAAGAAGTTCCATGAATTTATGTTGGAAATTGACGTGAACGTCTTCAACACAACCATGGTGGTGTGCAAGTTCGTCAAATACACAACATATCTTTACAACACATGATGAAATTAGAGATGCAACGATTGCTGCAGGATGACTTTGATATATGTATTGTTTTATTGTTATACTTCGGCTAAAATTATGTGTATTGTTCTTTTTATATTATGGTTAAAATTAGTGGCAAGTTTTTAAATTTTGTATATATTAAAATTTAAAGTTGTAATTGAATTGAATTTGCATTATTAATTTGAAATATTTATTTAATTAAATACTGAATCAATTAATAATAATTAATTATCAATTAATAATAATTAATTACCTATTAATTATTAAAATTATTATTTAACTATTACAAATAATTAATTTTTTTTTAAATTACTCAGCATTTTTTACATCCTACACAGTCTCTAACCAACCTTGATAAAAAAAAGTTGTCCGCGAACGCTCTAGTCTCTAATCCAAATTGTTTACGAAAGCATCTTAATGCAAAGATTTACTTAAATAGAGAAAAAAGAAAATCCTTGACAAGACTGATGGTAATTGTACAACCTAAAGAATGGATTAATATGCACCACATTTAGCACAAAATGAAACTGAAACCAGTTGACATTAATTTAACTTAGCAAGTTCTAAAATGACAAGAAGGAAGCTAATATGCATTATTTACAGTACACCATATATAAGAAAGTTTTGTTCTGTTATCGTCTGTTACACAATGGTGTTTGCTCTCAACTAGAACTACGCCAAAAGTCAATCAAATAAGAAAAATAAACTGTTTAAAAAGGTAGAGTAATAAACAAAAAGAGAAATCTATAAACTCATCTATATCATATTAAAACAATGTACAATTTATCTACAATGTTACCCACAGTGCATTGAACTTGGTTAATATCTATCCCCAAGCATATTAACAAGTGGCAAAGCATTACTCATAACTTTACTCAACTGAACCACCTTCTTCCTCAAAACACCATGCATACTACTACTACTTTTACCATCACTGTCAACCGAAGAAGCAATGCACATATTCTGATTAGTAAGGGCAGCACTGACCCACTTCATAACGTTCCCTAACTCGATTCCATATGAAGGCCTATTCGCCTTTCCCGGTTTCATCAACTGAACGATCGACTTACTTAGCCTAGCTGCGCTATCATGGTTATGACGCAGTCGTAATAGATGTTGGAAATAAACTTGGGTTTATGAAACATCAATTATGTTGATTATAATCTTCGTATTAATGAAAATGTCAAAATAAAAATCTAGACTTATTAGATATGTAATTTGGAGCATTCCAGAATATGCTTAGTCAAGAAAATTGTCGAAAACGAAAGATAAATGAAAAATCTAGATATTGCATCACACTATAAATAGGAATGATTTCTCTCATTTGAAGCAAGAAAATAAATGTATTTGTAAGCAAGCAAATGTATTTGTAAGCAAGCAAAAGAATAAAAGTGCAAAAAAATAAAACTTATTTCCTCCTTTATAAATTATTCTCTCAATCTCCATTCGCAAATTAGAAGTTTTTCTTCCTATTTCTTCCTATAGAAATTGCACAACAGTGGTATCATATCATCAAGATCCTCCTCAATTTCCCAACAGTGGTATCAGAGCTAGGCTGCTAATCAAGGAAGATGGCCAACTAAACGACTCATTTTCAAGTTTCTTTATTAAAGAAGGAGGATTATTAAAGTTGAAATATTCGCATGAAGGCGCTACTTGGATCGTAAGATGCGTGGGATATCGTCGAAAATGGGTATGAAGAACCCGTTGATATTTTCACTTTATTCCAAAATGAAAGGGATAATTTGAAGAATTTGAAAAAGAAGGATCGAACAGCTCTCACACTCATCTACCAAAGTTTGGATGATGCTATGTTTGAGAAAATAGCTAATGCGCAAACTAGTAAGGAAGCATAGAAGATTTTGGAGAATGCTTTTAAAGGCATCGATAAGGTGAAGAAAATTAGACTACAATCTATGCGAGGTGAGTTTGAATCTTTATATATGAAAACATCAGAATCAATTGAAGATTATTTTTCTTGAGTTTTATCTATTGCAAATAAAATGAAAAGATATGGAGAAAAAATAAAAGACTCTAGAGTTGTTGACAAAATTCTACGATCTTTAGATTCAAAATTTTATTACATAGTTATAGTAATTGAAGAATCTAAAGAGATCCATGACTATTGATCAACTTATGGGATCACTTCAAGCCCATGAAGAAAACATGAAGAGAAAGGTTAAAGAAGAGCCATTAGAGCAAGCACTTCAAACAAAGCACACCTTGCGAGAAAATGAGACATTTAGAAATGGAAGAAGTCGAAGCCAAAGCAGAAAAGGTCGTGGTCAAAGTATGGAAGAAATGAACATCATAGAGAGGAGAAAAGTAAAAATATATAAACCCCAAGAGGTCGAGAAAGAGCTGAAAATATAAAGGAAAATGGAAGACCA
Source organism: Allium cepa (assembly GCA_030765085.1). Lineage (NCBI taxonomy): Eukaryota > Viridiplantae > Streptophyta > Magnoliopsida > Asparagales > Amaryllidaceae > Allium > Allium cepa. The sequence continues at coordinate 862,899,110 of CM060940.1, forward strand.
ATGTATGATAAATCATAAATAAAATGTCATAATTGTAATAAATTTTGGCATTTTTCTTCCGATTGTAGATCCACTTTTTATAAAGTCAAAGAGAGAATAAATTTTGCTAAAGAAGATGAAGAAAATTCCGCACTACTGTTGGTACAATAAGGAGATGAAACTAGCGATAATAATACATGGTATTTGGACACGGGGGCAAGCAATCATATGTATGGAAGGAAGAGCATGTTTATGTAGCTTGATGAATCGGTAAGTGGAAACATTCATTTTGGAGATGAATCTAAAATTCCAGTTAATGGAAAAGGAAACATACAAATTATGTTGAAGAATGGAAAACATGACTTTATTTCAAATGTTTATTACGTGCCTAAAAGGAAAACAGATATATTAAGTTTGGGACAAATTTTGAAAAAAGGATTTGATATACACATGAAAAATAAAAATCTTTTAATGAGAGATGGCAAAGGAAATTTAATTGCTAAAGTGGAGATGTCGAAAAAGAGAATGTTTCCATTAAATATCTCGAATAATGTTGCTGAATGCCTAAAATCATACCATAAAAATTCATCATGACTTTGGCATTTAAGGTTTGGGCATCTTAATTTTGGGGGTTTAAAATTATTAAAAAATGCAAAAGATGGTGAAAGGTTTACCATTAATAAATTATGAGAACCAATTATACGAAGGATGCTTATTTGGAAAACAAGCAAGAAAATGTTTTCCAACACAATCAACCACAAGAGCCAAAAAACCATTAGAATTAATTCATACGGATATTTGCGGCCCTATAAAACCATGCTCAATTGGAAAAAGTAACTATTTTGCACTTTTTGTGGATGATTTTGTAACGATCTTGATTTTTACGCTAAATTTAAATTGATAATTAATTCAATTTTTGAAATTAATTATGAATTAATGGTGAGTAAATTTGATTTTTTTAACTCAAATGATTTAAATTTAAAATGTGATAATATCTTAATTAAATTGTTTAAATTTGATAAGTTGTTATTTTCAAATATAAATAACTAATTAATCAATAATGTGATGTTTTAAATTATGAATTATAGATTGATTTTAAATAAGAATAAATTATTTCTAAATAATAATGAGTTTGTTTAAAATTGATATATATATTTATATGTGTATTTGAACTGACTTTCAATTTGAATTTAAAAGGAGTATATATATCTTATAATAAAAAATATAGTATAGTTTGGATTTAAAATATATAGATAATGATTTTATTTAAGAAATAAGATTTTTTTTATATTTTTCTCTTTAAAAAAATTATGGATATGAATATTGAAAAAGTATTTATTTAATAGGAATAAATACAAAGACTTTTTGAAATAGCATTTAAAAATGAGTTAAAAATATTATATATGATTTTTATTTAAATTATAATTAGTTCATATTCTATTTTCTTTAAAGATTGTATTTATATAAATTTAGAAAACATTTATAAATGTATTTGTTTATTAGGAATTCAATTAGAAAAGCATTTATAAATTAAGAAAACATGATTTGTAAGTAAAAACATAAAAGAAGGTTTAGAACAAACATTAACAAAATAATTTACATTAGGGACTTAAATATAAATTTGTAAATAAATTTATGGAAAAGGATTAAACATAAAAAGTTTATATTTTAACAAGTGTTAGAATACAAATATAAGAATTAGACAAGTGTTAGTTTTATTTACAAGTGGCAATTAAATGTAATTTTCTTTTGGTTTAGAATTTGTAGAAAAAGAAAAAAATTAATTAAAAGAAAAGAAACTTGTAAAAGGGGAAAACCAAGTTGCTCATTTCAGTTAATAACATGTTAAAAAAATATTCTCTACATTTCTCTTTATCTTCAATTCGAAACCTGATCAAAGAAACCAGAAAACAATATCAATGTTCATAATTTTCAAACCAATTTGAGCAAGATAGGATTCAGATCAACAAACAAGATCAAAGTAAAATCAAAGTTATGAAGGCAAGCTTCAGATTCAAGTTCAAAGCTAAATCAATTGGAACAAATCAAAGAAATAGATCAGAAGTTAAAAATTTGGAAGCTTTGAAAACAAAAACCTGGAAATCAAGAAAATTTCAAAGGTCTGAAAAAGAAAAAAAACACAGAGCAGCTTCATCCTGAATCAACATGCAATTCATTTCAAATCTGGAAACAAGAAACTTAAGCTAAACCAGGTCAAATAAAGAATCAAAATCTGTTCAAGTTTCAACCTGAAAGCATGCAAGTTTTAAAGCATCAGGTTACAGGCAAAACTCTCTATTTACAAACCTTTCAAGGTGAGCAAACCCCTAACTAATTTTTTTTATATGAGCATAAACTTCTTTTGATCTGAGCTATAAAATGAATGTGGGGATTTATGTTGAAGTGAAGTTTTGAAAATATGGTTGCGTGTATGCAAAAAATGGATATGTATCTATGCATGTTTGTTGAGCAGGCAAATTTGCCTTAGTGTTGTTTACAGGTTTCAAAAACCTGTTAAAAATCCAAACTCTCTCCCTCTAATCCTCTTTACATTAAAAGGTTCAAACAAACCATGTTTGTATAATTATGTTTTAAGTTTTAAAAATAATATTAAGCATAATTTATTAAAGTATTTTCTAGAAAAGCAAGAAATACAGAAGAACACAAGACATATCAACAATTCGAGAATTATGTTTTCTTGTTTCAATGATACCATCAAAATCGTTATTAAAAATGTTGATTTTTAAACCTTAAATCAAGTTTTTTAGTGAAATACTGATTGAGTAATTTGGGAATGAACGATATTGGGGTTAATGGCAAATTCAGGTGATCAACGATCGGAGAGGGCTCGAAATTTTGGCTGTAGGTAGCCAAGGGATGGTCGAGTTTGGGAAGAATGATCAGGAAAATTCCTGATCATTGTGGTGGACAAACGAATTCAATTTAGGGTTTCGACCCATGTTTTTGTCATAGATGAAAAATTAATTTCCGTGGTTTCAACAAGGCATCGAAATCATTCGCACTAGTGCGAATCGAAGCGAGGGGGTGTTATGATGCTCTGGACAGGATGTTAGTGATTATGGTGACTGGGGCGATGAGTGCAAGGTGTTTTTGTCAATCGAACTTTGATTCCAGGTTGGTGAGGATAGCTCGAATTTGATTTTTGGTGAGACTTGACCATTTGGGTGGTGCGAATCGAAGCGAAGGGGTGTTATAATGCTCTGGACGGGATGTCAGGGATTCTGGTGACTGGGGCGATGAGTGCGATGTGTTTTGCTCAATCGAACTTCGATTCCAGGTTAGTGGGGATAGCTCGAATTTGATTTTTGGTGATACTTCACCATTTGGGTGGTCGAGGTGTTAATGTTGGTCGTTGATGACTTTTTGACGTCGACGTGGTTGATCGGTGGCGGCTCTGGCGTCAGTACATGTGCACCGTGCACATTGATGTTTGGCTGTTATTTGAAATTAGAGAAGATGCAGTTTTTCTCGAAGTCAAACTCAAAGTTGTTGAGGGATTGACTTGTAGTAGGAACTGGGGCGAGAGTACAATTACTTAGAAAATTTTGTAGGTTGGACTTTTGGGGCTCTCGGGTTAATTTGGTTAGGAAACTCAAAGCATTTGGGATTCTGTCTCGAAGCAGGAATAGATGGTCTCGGGTTATGTTGGTTTCAGGTTTATGACCTGACAGTATTCTGTTTAAAAAAAAAAAAATTTTTTTAATGAAATTCAAATTTTAAAGCAAGATTTAAAACAGTGGTTTTTAAATTCAAAGTTTAAGTTTGATGAACTTTTGAATCCTAAGTTTTAAAATGAAATTTAAATTTAAAGCAAGGTTTAAATCAAGTCTAAAATATGGTTTCAAATTTACTATGAATTCAAACCTTGAATTTAAATCAGTTTTGTAAATTTAAATGATGAACAAGTTTAAATGTTTTAAAGTAGATTTTTAAAAGTGAATTGGTTTTCAAATAAATGTATAAACTTGATAAAATTCTTTCCATTAATATTTGAATGAGAAGTTATGAAGTGTTTAACTTAAATTTGGAAGTTAAATAATCAATTTATTTTAAAGCTTGATTTCTTTAATAAAATTAGGTAATTTAGTTATAAACTTTTCTTATATAAGTATCTTATATAAGTAATGAATGTTCTTTATATTTATTTTAAGGTTTATAAATTTATTCAAATTTAGATAAATGTTTAAATGGTTAAACATTTTGAATCTTAAATTCAAAATGGAATTTGAATTTAAATTTAGAAGTATAATGTTTTAAATACACTTGAATGTAATGAAGTCATAAATAAGTAAATGAATTATTTTAGAAATAATTAAGATAATAAAAGAATTTAATGAAGGAATAACTTATTTATTTGATTTTAAATTAATGATTTGAAATTTATTAATCAAGTAATTAACAATTAATTAAGTTATAAATTAGCACTTGATTAATTGAATAATTAGAGATTAATTAATGGGTTATAGATAATTTAATTTGTAATCAATTAAGCAATTAATTAAGATTAATTAATTGTAAATTTTGGATTAATTAGTAATTAATTAAGGAATGATTAAATTTTATTTAATCAAGTTTTAATAATAAATAATTAGAGATTATTAATTAATTATTAAAGAATAATTTATTAATTAAATAAAGATTAATTAATTGATAACGAGGTTAATTAAGAAGTGATTAATTAATTAAAAGATTGTGATTAATTAATTAATGATTGGTTAAGCAAGGTAAGTTGATTAACTCTTAAGTAATTAGTTTAATTTGAATTAACTAAATTAATTAAAATTTGAATTAGAGATATGCTTGCTAATGAATGATTGTATTGCCTTTCATTGATTGTTATCTCTGGACTGTAATATTCTGTGACGTGAAATATGTTGTGTATTGATCTATGATATCTGTGATATATTTTCGGTGTAAATACCCTTGGCCATAAAACGGCATTTGAAATTGGATGCGACAGGGAGTCGGATTCCAGTTGGTTATCCGAAACCCACATCGAATTGTAATGATGAATCTTTTTTATTTATAAATTTATTTTATCTGTGATCTGTGAATGAAGATAAGTGTTATGAGTTATACCGCTTATTGATATTGTTATATCTATGATGATTGATGCTGTGCACTATTGGGTAAAACCCCTGGACCACACTTATACACACACAAATATGGATAGCACGTGCAAATCAGTTAAGTCACAGATTTAAAAAAAAAATTGTTTTGAATTTAAATTTCAAATTCAAATTGTTTTGAAAACGAATTGGGTTTAAAGTGAAAACCTTTTGAAAAAGTGTTTTAAAAATGAATGTTATTTTGAGTAACTTAATAAAGATTTGAAATTTAAATCATTTGATTCAAATTCAAATTTAATATCAGAAATTGAATTCTATATTTGGTATTTATGACGTAAAAAGGTTATACAAGCTATAAATGTATTTATATGGGTTTTTTAAAACATTTTAGAAGTATGTTTGAGAATTAAATTTAACCCAAATTTAAAATTTGAAAGTCCTTAACTCGTGCAAATATAATCGGGTTTTCCGAAAACGGAAACCAGTGGTTTTAAATAATAATAGCTTTTACATAAGGAAAGAATTTTTTCCAAATTATGATTTCAAATTTGAAATGGAATTATTTTGGAAAGCTATGTCTATGTGAAAGATATTTTGAAATTGAAAAGGATATAAATGGTTTATCTTTTATGTATAAAAGATTGAAACAGGAATTGTTTCGAAAGCTATGAAATGTGTCTTTGATTTAAAAACCGGATAAGTTAAATCCAATTCGAAAAGGAATTTTTTTGAAAGGCTAAGAATGAATCTTGGTGAAAGATTGATGAACCTTGTTTTAAATTGAAAGGGGTCTTAAAAGTGAATCTTTTGTTTTAAAAGATTTAAATGCGGAAATTGTTTAAACCATTGAAGGTTTTGAAATGAATCTTTTTGTTTAAAAAGATTTGTAAATGGTAATTCATTTAACCATTTGGAAAGAAAGGTTTTGGATAATAAGTTGTGACTTAACTGAGATCTCATATCCATATGTTTTTAAATAATGCGCTCACTATTCGGTTTTGCCGGGAGAGGACCTTTGTGTCATATAGCCCATTCCGAATAGTGATACGACGATATTGATATCATTTGAAGACCGGTGGTGAAGATCGGATACTTTCGAAAGCGAAAGGATGACCTATCGAATGTCTCTGCACCGACTGGCCCCGGTATAGAGATTTGAGCACCCATTGTGATGGGGAGTCCGGACGTGATTAGAAATTTTTCGGATTGCAAGGGCTTCTTCGGAAGTGCCTTCGGTTCTATTCGAACCCGGAACAGACTTGTATGGATGTGTGTCTGACGTTACACTTTGAAATGTAAAGCTGGTTTCTATCAAATACATTTATGTTTGGTGGCGGAGATTTATTCTCTTAGCTTAACACCCTTCTCTGAGACGTACGAGCTCAGAGGCTATGTAGTTGATGGTTACTGGTGATACATTCCCAATTTGGTAATGTGGCATATGAAGTTCTACTGATCATTTGTTGATCAAAGCAAGGCTTTTGTGAAAAGCGTAGCTTTGTGGACGAGACTGCATCAGGACCTCACGCCCTGGAAATGGTTGAAACAGGAAAGATGCAGCAAGGTTTCAGGGGTAGCTCCCCTGGGTTATGACCATTTCTTCTGGAAAAGGGTAGTATCATGGTATGGAGCCCAGATACTTACTCGTATGGATATTGTAGTATATTTATCACTATGTGATGTTGTTGTTGGAGAGCTCTCGGATAAAGGTCCCAAAGGACCGGGGGTGGCATATCTGAGGTGATACCCTCAGGCAGGGGGTACACCGGCCTTGTGTTGGCAGAGAACGAAGGATGGTTCTCGGGACGTCCCTCCAGAGGCATACCCATGTAGCAATCGGAAGTTCCATGGCCTGACCATTTGTTGGAAAATCCAAAGAAACAATACGCGCCTTTTACGGTTTTAGTTGTAGAACCTCTGCCATTCACTTATGGTGGCGCCCCACTGTTTGGATGGCAGCTATAGTAGGCATAGTACGAAATGTCTATGCTCGCTAAGATTAATATTATACTTTCGAAATGTTTTCCACTGTGCACTTATAATAATAATATCAAATGACTTTCGCGCATCAAGCATTTTTGACTGTCATAAGGAGAAATCTCCTCCAAGTGTACTTTTGCATTGTGATTGTGGTGGGAGGCCTTATGGCAGTTTCATTTTGTAAAAAGCATTATGGTTTTTAAATTTAAATTCCTTTGTTGTTTTCAAAGACAAAACTATTTTGTTTGCTCATACCAGTCCCATGACTGACCCGGAGTTTATTGTTCCCTTCCTAAACTCTGGATGCCCACAATTTTCCACACGGGCAGTCTAGAGTTGGATTTTTCAGATAATAGATATAGATATCGATTCGGTAGCTGTTGGCTTTCTCTTTGATATTCCTGGGAGAGCTTGGATATTGGAGACTTTGTATTCACATCAGTCCTGCTTGTCTTGGTGCTTGTCTTGGTGAAAAATTGATGATGGTTCAGGCTTGTGGTTTGGAGTTTGGCTTTGGAGCATTGGATTTGGGTTGCAGTTGCTCTTTGGAATTTTGGTTCCGCTGCTAGTTCATTTAGTTTTCCGCTATAGCATTATTATATTGTATCTCTGATATTGATTCATGTTGTATCATTATTGTATCGAATGTTGTATATCAATGATATTCATTTTTTTCTTTCGTTGCGTTGTTATACTTGATGTGTTATAAGCTCCGGCATGATTCGAATTTCAACGATTGAATCTGCGGCATTCAGGTACAAGTAGAGTACGAATGTCGATTTTCAAACGCTGGAATTTGGAATGTGACATTTTGGTATCAGAGCTGAAGGTTGAAACTTTAGCTCAGGAGTATAACACATTAAGTAACTCATTAGAGATGGGGTGAAGTATACCCTAGAATGAGTATATCCCTAAGATATCCGTTTGAATGCCTCAGTAAATTCTCTTACTATCCACTGATAGTGAGTATGAGTGCAAGAAGAGGACGAGATAAGGGACAAGGGAATACGACTACAAATGGTTAATACCCTGCAATAGCGGAAACAACTTTCTCTTTCAATCTCCTTTGATTCGTCTTTTCAATTCTTTGATGATTCCTGATAGCTCTAGGAAGAAGATTTGATATATTTGCATGGGACATAAACTCCAAATGGGTCAGAATTGTTTGTTTGGATGAATTGTTTGCTTTGGTTGCTATGGTTGATAGATATATTTTGGTTGTTTAAACTAAAATTTTTGAATTGTACCCATATATCTGTTTATTCTGTTGGGTCAAAGTATATTCTACGAGTGGTTAGTTATCTTTCGAACTAACCGATTCCCTATATATTTCGTAGATCTGGTGACCCGAGTACCTTGATTCGTTCTGATATCTATTATTGATATTCTGATTTGGTAAGTCAAACGCAGAATAAATATTCAGTTCGATCTGATAATTCATCTCTCTGTCTCTCTATATTCTTTGTTGTCTCCCTACTTTCAAATTTCGAGGACGAAATTTTTCTAAAAGGGGGAATCTGTAACGATCTTGATTTTTATGCTAAATTTAAATTGATAATTAATTCACTTTTTGAAATTAATTATGAATTAATGGTGAGTTAATTTGAATTTTTTAACTCAAATGTTTTAAATTTAAAATGTGATAATCTCTTAATTAAATTGTTTAAATTTGATAAGTTGTTATTTTCAAATATAAATAACCAATTAATTAATAATGTGATGTTTTAATTATGAATTATAGATTGATTTTAAATAAGAATAAATTATTTCTAAATAATAATGAGTTTGTTTAAAATTGATATCTATATTTATATGTGTATTTGAACTAACTTTGAATTTGAATTTAAAAGGAGTATATATATCTTATAATAAAAAAATATAGTATAGTTTGGATTTAAAATATATAGATAATGATTTTATTTAAGAAATAAGATTTGTTTTATATTTTTCTCTTTAAAGAAATTATGGATAGGAATATTGGAAAAGTATTTATTTAATAGGAATATTGGAAAAGTATTTATTTAATAGGAATAAATACAATGACTATTTGAAATAGCATTTAAAAATGAGTTAAAAATATTATATATGATTTTTATTTAAATTATAATTAGTTTATATTCTATTGCTTTAAAGATTGTATTTATATAAATTTAGAAAACATTTATAAATGTATTTTTTATTAGGAATTCAATTAGAAAAGCATTTATAAATTAAAAAAACATGATTTGTAAGTAAAAACATAAAAAAAGGTTTAAAACAAACATTAACAAAATAATTTACATTAGGGACTTAAATATAAATTTGTAAATAAATTTATGGAAAAGGATTTAACATAAAAAGTTTATATTTTAACCAGCGTTATAATAAAAATATAAGAATTAGACAAGTGTTAGTTTTATTTACAAGTGGCAATTAAATGTAATTTTCTTTTGGTTTAGAATTTGTAGAAAAAGAAAAAAATTAATTAAAAGAAAAGAAACTTGTAAAAGGGGAAAACCAGGTTGCTTATTTCAGTTAATAACATGTTTAAAAAAATTTCTCTACATTTCTCTTCATCTTCAATTCGAAACCTGATCAAAGAAACCAGAAAACAATATCAATGTTCACAATTTTCAAACCAATTTGAGCAAGATAGGATTTAGATCAACAAACAAGATCAAAGTAAAATCAAAGTTATGAAGGCAAGCTTCAGATTCAAGTTCAAAGCTAAATCAATTGGAACAAATCAAAGAAATAGATCAGAAGTTAAAAACTTGGAAGCTTTGAAAACAAAAACCTGGAAAACAAGAAAATTTCAAAGATCTGGAAAAAAAAACACTGAGTAGCTTCATCCTGAATCAACATGCAATTCATTTCAAATCTGGAAACAAGAAACTTAAGCTAAACCAGGTCAAATAAAGAATCAAAATCTGTTCAAGTTTCAACCTAAAAGCATGCAAGTTTTAAAGCATCAGGTTACAGGCAAAACTCTCTGTTTACAAACCTTTCAAGGTGAGCAAACCCCTAACTAATTTTTTTTAATCTGAGCATAAACTTCTTTTGATCTGAGCTATAAAATGATTGTGGTGATTTAAGTTGAAGTGAAGTTTTGAAATATGGTTGCATGTATACAAAAAATGGATATGTATCTATGCATGTTTGTTGAGCAGGCAAATTTGCCTTAGTGTTGTTTACAAGTTTCAAAAACTTGTTAAAAATCCAAACTCTCTCCCTCTAATCCTCTTTACATTACAAGGTTCAAACAAACCATGTTTGTATAATTATGTTTTAAGTTTTAAAAATAATATTAAGCATAATTTATTAAAGTATTTTCTATAAAAGCAAGAAATACAGAAGAACACAAGACATATCAACAATTCGATAAATATGTTTTCTTGTTTCAATGATACCATCAAAATCGTTATAAAAAATGTTGATTTTTAAACCTTAAATCAAGATTTTTAGTGAAATACTGATTGAGTAATTTGGGAATGAACGATATTGGGGTTAGCGGCAAATTCAGGTGATCAACGATCGGAGAGGGCTTGAAATTTTGGCTGTAGGTAGCCAAGGGATGGTCGAGTTTGGGAAGAATGATCAGGAAAATTCCTTATCATTGTGGTGGACAAACGAGTTCAATTTAGGGTTTCGACCCATGTTTTTGTCATAGATGAAAAATTGATTGCCGCCGTTTCAACAAGGCATCGGAATCATTCGCACTGGTGCGAATCGAAGCGAAGGGGTGTTATAATGCTCTGGACGGGATGTCAGGGATTCTGGTGACTGGGGCGATGAGTGCGATGTGTTTTGCTCAATCGAACTTCGATTCCAGGTTAGTGAGGATAGCTCGAATTTGATTTTTGGTGATACTTCACCATTTGGGTGGTCGAGGTGTTAATGTTGGTCGTTGATGACTTTTTAACGTCGACGTGGTTGATCGGTGGCGGCTCTGGCGTCTGTACATGTGCACCGTGCACATTGATGTTTTGCTGTTATTTGAAATTGGAGAAGATGCAGTTTTTCTCGAAGTCAAACTCGAAGTTGTTGAGGGATTAACTCGAAGTTGGAATTGGGGCGAGAGTGAAATTACTTAGAAAATTTTGTAGGTTGGACTTTTGGGGCTCTCGGGTTAATTGGTTAGGAAACTCGAAGCATTTGGGATTCTATCTCGAAGCAGGAATAGATGGTCTCGGGTTATGTTGGTTTCAGGTTTATAACCTGACAGTATTATGTTTAAATTTTTTTTTTTAATGAAATTCAAATTTTAAAGCAAGATTTGAAACAGGGGTTTTTAAATTCAAAGTTTAAGTTTGATGAACTTTTGAATTCTAAGTTTTAAAATGAAATTTTAAATTTAAAGCAAGGTTTAAATCAAGTCTAAAATATGGTTTTGAAGTTTACTATGAATTCAAACCTTGAATTTAAATCAGTTTTGTAAATTTAAATGATGAACAGGTTTAAATGTTTTAAAGTAGATTTTTAAAAGTGAATTTGTTTTCAAATAAATGTATAAACTTGATAAAATTCTTTCTATTAATATTTGAATGAGAAGTATGAAGTGTTTAACTTAAATTTGGAAGTTAAATAATTAATTTATTTCAAAGCTTGATTTCTTTAATAAAATTAAGTAATTTAGTTTTAAGCTTTTCTTATATAAGTAATGAATGTTCTTTATATTTATTTTAAGGTTTATAAATTTATTCAAATTTGGATAAATGTTTAAATGGTTAAACATTTTGAATCTTAAATTCAAAATGGAATTTGAATTTGAATTTAGAAGTATAATGTTTTAAATACACTTGAACGTAATGAAGTCATAAATAAGTAAACGAATTATTTTAGAAATAATTAAGATAATAAAAGAATTTAATGAATGAATAACTTATTTATTTGATTTTAAATTAATGATTTGAAATTTATTAGTCAAGTAATTAACAATTAATTAAGTTATAGATTAGCAATTGATTAATTGAATAATTAGAGATTAATTAATGGGTTATAGATAATCTGTAATCAATTAAGCAATTAATTAAGATTAATTAATTGTAAATTTTCGATTAATTAGTAATTAATTAAGGAATGATTAAATTTTATTTAATCAAGTTTTAATAATATATAAATAATTAGAGATTATTAATTAATTATTAAAGAATAATTTATTAATTAAATAAAGATTAATTGATTGATAATGAGGTTAATTAAGAAGTGATTAATTAATTAAAAGACTGTGACTAATTAATTAATGATTGGTTAAGCAAGGTAAGTTGATTAACTCTTAAGTAATTAGTTTAATTTGAATTAATTAAATTAATTAAAATTTGAATTAGAGATATGCTTGCTTATGAATGATTGTATTGCCTTTCATTGATTGTTATCTCTGGACTGTAATATTCTGTGATGTGAAATATGCTGTGCATTGATCTGTGATATGTTTTTGGTGTAAATACCATTGGCCGTAAAACGGCATTTGAAATTCGATGCGACAGGGAGTCGGATTCCAGTTGGTTATCCGAAACCCATAACGAATTGTAATGATGAATCTTTTTGATTTATAAATTTATTTTATCTGTGATCTGTGAATGAAGGTAAGCGTTATGAGTTATACCGCTTATTGATATTGTTATATCTATGATGATTGATGTTGTGCACTATTGGGTAAAACCCCTGGACCACACTTATACACACACAAATATGGATTGCACGTGGAAATCAGTTAAGTCATAGATTTAAAAAAAATAGTTTTGAATTTGAATTTCAAATTCAAATGGTTTTGAAAATGAATTGGGTTTAAAGTGAAAACTTTTGAAAAAGTATTTTAAAAATGAAAGTTATTTTGAATAAATTAATAAAGATTTGAAATTTAAATCATTTGATTCAAATTTGAATTTAATATCAGAAATTGAATTCTATATTTGGTATTTATGATGTAAAAAGGTTATACAAGCTATAAATGTATTTATATCGGTTTTTTAAAACATTTAGAAGTATGGTTTTGAGAATTAAATTTAACCCAAGTTTAAAATTTGAAAGTCCTTAACTGGTGCAAATATAATCGGGATTTCCGAAAACGGAAACCAGTGGTTTTGAATAATAGTAGCTTTTACGTAAGGAAAGAATTTTTTCCAAATTATGATTTCAAATTTGAAATGGAATGATTTTGGAAAGCTATATCTATGTGAAAGATATTTTGAAATTAAAAAGGATATAAATGGTGTATCTTTTATGTATAAAAGATTGAAACATGAATTGTTTCGAAAGCTATGAAATGTGTCTTTGATTTAAAGACCGGATAAGTTAAATCCAATTCGAAAAGGAATTGTTTTGAAAGGCTAAGAATGAATCTTGGTGAAAGATTGATGAACCTTGTTTTAAATTGAAAGGGGTCTTAAAAGTGAATCTTTTGTTTTAAAAGATTTAAATGTGGAAATTGTTTAAACCATTGAAGGTTTTGAAATGAATCTTTTTGTTTAAAAAGATTTGTAAATGGTAATTTGTTTAACCATTTGGAAAGAAAGTTTTTGGATAATAAGTTGTGACTTAACTGAGATCTCATATCCATATGTTTTTAAATACTGCGCTCACTATTTGTTTTAGCCGGGAGAGGACCTTTGTGTCATATAGCCTATTCCGAATAGTGATACGACGATATGGATATCATTTGAAGACCGGTGGTGAAGACCGGATACTTTCGAAATTGAAAGGATGACCTGTCGAATGTCTCTGCACCGACTGGCCCCGGTATAGAGATTTGAGCACCCATTGTGATGGGTAGTCCGGACGTGATTAGAAAATTTCCGGATTGCAAGGGCTTCTTCGGAAGTGCCTTCGATTCTGTTCGACCCGGAACAGACTTGTATGAATGTGTGTCTGAAGTTACACTTTGAAATGTAAAGATGGTTTCTATCAAATACATTTCTGTTTGGTGGCGAAGATTTATTCTCTTAGCTTAACACCCTTCTCTAAGACGTACGAGCTCAGAGGCTATGTAGTTGATGGTTACTAGTGATACATTCCCAATTTGGTAATATGCATATGAAGTGCTGCTGATCATTTTTTGATCAAAGCAAGGCTTTTGTGAAAAGCGTAGCTTTGTGGACGAGACTGCATCAGGACCTCACACCCTAGAAATGGTCGAAACAGGAAAGATGCAGCAAGGTTTCAGAGGTAGCTCCCCTAGGGTCTGACCATTCCTTCTGGAAAAGGGTAGTATCATGGTATGGAGCCCAGATACTTACTCGTGTGGATACTGTAGTATATTTATTACTATGTGATGTTGTTGTTGGAGAGCTCTCGGATAAAGGTCCCAAAGGACCGGGGGTGGCATATCTGAGGTGATACCCTTGGGCAGGAGGTACACCGGCCTTGTGTTGGTAGAGAATGAAGGATGGTTCTCGGGACGTCCCTCCATAGGCGTACCTATGTGGCAATGGGAAGTTCCTTGGCCTGACCATTTGTTGGAAAACCCAAAGAAACATTACGCGCCTTGTACGGTTTTAGTTGTAGAACCTACCACTCACTTATGGTGTCGCCCCACTGTTTGGATGGTAGCTATAGTAGGCATAGTACGAAATGTCTATGCTGGCTAAGATTAATATTATACTTTCGAAATGTTTTCCACTATGCATTTATAACAATTATATCAAATGATTTTCGCGTATCAAGCATTTTTGACTGTCATAAGGAGAAATCTCCTCCAAGTGTGCGTTTGCATTGTGATTGTGGTGGGAGGCCTTATGGCAGTTTCATTTTCTAAGAAGCATTACGGTTTTTAAATTTAAATTCCTTTGTTGTTTTCAAAGACAAAACTGTTTTGTTTGCTCATACTAGTCCCATGACTGACCCGGAGTTTATTGTTCCCTTCCTAAACTCTGGAAGCCCACAATTTTCCACACAGGCAGTCTATAGTTGGGTTTTTCAGATAATAGATATAGCTATCGATTCGGTAGCTGTTGCCTTTCTCTTTGATATTCCTTGGAGAGCTTGGATATTGGAGTCTTTGGATTCACACCAGTCCTGCTTGTCTTGGTGAAAAATTGATGATGGTTCGAGCTTGTTGTTTGGAGTTTGGCTTTCGAGCATTGGATTTGGGTTGCAGTTGCTCTTTGGAATTTTGGTTCCGCTGCTAGTTCATTTAGTTTTCCGCTATAGCATTATTATATTGTATCTCTGATATTGATTCATGTTGTATCATTGTTGTATCGAATGTTGTATATCAATGATATTCATTTTTTTCTTCCGATGTGTTGTTATACTTGATGTGTTATAAGCTCCGGCACGATTCGAATTTCTACGATTAAATCTGCGGTATTCAGGTACAAGTGGAGTACGGATGTCGGTTTTCAGACGCTAGAATTTGGAACGTGACAATTTTTGTTGAAAAACATGGGCTTATTACCGCAAACAAAAATCAGATGTATTTGATGTTTTTAAGAAATTTAAGGCCCCTTGTAGAAAATGAAAGTGCTTATAAGATCAAAGCCATGAGATCCGACCAAGGTGGAGAATTTACATCAAAAGAGTTTGAGAAGTTTTGTGAAGAAAATGGAATTCATCGTCCATTAACAGTCTTGTACATTCCACAACAAAATGGAGTTGTAAAAAGAAAGAATAGATCTCTTCTTAACATGGCATGACGCATGTTAAAAATCAAAAATGTTCCAAAAGATTTTTGGGCTGAAGCCATCGAATGTGCAGTGTATTTATCAAACCGCTCCCCAACTCGTAGTGTGTGGATCAAAACCCCCGAAGAAGCATGGAGTGAAAGAAAGCCATGTATATCTCACTTGAAAGTATTCGAAAGTATCACTTATGCCCATGTACCAGATCAAAGACGCCCTAAATTAGATGACAAAAGCGAAATATGCATTTTCATTGGCTATGACTCATGGTCAAAAGGATATAAGTTATACAAACCTATTAATGGAAAATTTGTTGTTCATCGAGATGTGGAGTTCGATGAAAAAAGTGACTGGAATTGGAACAAACAAGAAGATGATTATAGTTTCTTTTCATTTTATGAAGAGAAGTGCAATGATGATGTGGAAGAAGAGCCCATTAGTCCAACACCATCATCTCCTTTAACTATTCATCAAGAACATCCATTTGAAGAAAGCTCAAATGAAAGACTACCACGCATGATATCTTTGCAAGAGTTATACAAGGTAACTCCAATTTCCAACAATATTACCTTATTTTCATTTTTTGCCAATTGTCAACCAACAGGTTTTGAAGAAGCGAAGCAAAACAAAAGATAGAGGAAAGCTATGAATGAAGAAAATAAAGTAAGCAAAGATGATGCAAATGTTGAAAAGCACGAAAGAAGAGGAAATGAAATTCAGGAGATTGGAGGCGATTTAAAATATGAGCAAAATTTAGAAGAAATGAGAATAGAGAATATTAAAGAAGTAAAAAAGAAAAAGATCAAAAATGAAGTCAAATAGAACAACGATGAATTTCACGAAGATATTGGATTGGTTAAAGTTCACAAGAGCGAAATTAATAAAGAATGCAAAAACAACACATATGGCTCATTCAAAATTTACAGCCTCCGAACAAGTTGGATATTTAAACATCCAATTTTTGGAACATTCTGTTGTAACAATGGAGAGCAAAACGAATGAAGTACAAAGAGGATTTGTAAATTTCACCGAAGATCTTGCCAATGGAAAAGAAGAACAAAGCAATAAAGAAACGTTGGATATTTTTTCATTCCAATAGAAACACGTAAAATAAAAAGATTACGAGACATTCTCGGAGTTACAAATCCAAGTTTACGAATGGATATTGGAAATAAACTTGGTTTTAAGGAAACGTCAATTATGTTGATTATAATCTTTGGATTAATGGAAATGTCAAAATAAAAATCAGGACTTACCGTATATGTAATTTTGAGTATTCCAGAATATGCTTAGTCAAGATAATTATAGAAAATGAAAGATTAAAGAAAAGTCTAGATATTGTATCACACTATAAATATGAATGATTTCTCTCATTTGAAGCAAGAAAATAAATGTATTTGTAAGCAAGCAAATGTATTTGTAAGCAAACGAAAAAAATAAAAGTGCAAAGAAAATAAAGCTTATTTCCTCCTTTGTAAAATATTCTCTCAATCTCCATTAGCAAGTCAGAAGTTTGTCATCTTTCTTCTTCCTATAGAAATTTCCCAACAATGAAATCAGAGCTTCAAGATCCTCCTATATTTCCTAACAATAGACACTCTACCCATTATCAGTTGCAGGTCTGTTACTTCCATATGAAAGAATGGAGACGTACGTCGATGCTTCATGGGCTGTACGTGCACTTAGAGACAGCGCCACCTCAGCAAGCAGCCATAGAATTTTATGCACTTGGGTGGGAAGGCTGACAGTTTCTGGTCGCATACTTTTGGATATGAAGTTGCCTTGCATGAGGTTTTAAGAGAAGCATACAAGAGGTGTACGAGTAAAGAAGCTGTGAATATGTATATAATAACTTGCCATTGATCACTTTAGCTTTTAATTTGTTTCTTGTTGATGTAATGGGATATTGGCGGTGAATGGTTTATATATAGACAGTATTAGTATTATGGAACGTGAAAGGTAGTTTTATTGTATGTCAACATGCATTTGGTCAGTTGCTAAGTAATTAGAGTAATTTTGCTGTGTCTGGAAATCTCAAAACTCAACATAGAATGCGCTTGCTTGTCTCCTTCCAGCTGAATTTTTGATGTCTAGAGATCTGATGACTGAATGTTGAAGAATGAGTTGAAAGTTGAAACCTTGACTTCGCTCGTAGAAGTTTCGTTGCATTCCAGAAGAAACTATTGCACGCGCAGTTTCATTAGACTTGATCTTAGTATTCTATGCCAGCTGGAACTGGACGTCATCGCCTTTCGCTTCATTTAGATTATGGCCTATAGCATTTAAAAAGGGGAAAGAAAAAAACTCCTTCCGCACCTTCCTTTTTGGGACAATATGAATTAGATCAACATTTTTTAACAAAAGAAATCTCTTATTATTATATATGTTACTAGACTTGTATAGATCACACGACCTTTATTATTTTTCACATTATTCTTTTTTAATCTGCTCATATTATACTTATGAAATGTGAGACACTCCAACAAATCTTGGTGGCCTCAACGTGAATCTATTGGCTGCTTGCGGACCGCTAAAGCTACTTTTGTGGCAATAGCGAGACGATGTGTACCACTTAGAAGACGATTAGGAATGGCAATTCCTTGTGATAATTTCTAGCCACTTAAATCGAACAACCGACTTTGAGCTGGTGCGAATAAGGGGAATCTACTATTTAATTAAAGCAAAGCGTTCATAGTTTTTATGGATGCTTTTGCAGTGTGATTTCTATCCAGTGCTTTGAATGCCAAAGTGCAGAAATCAACCAAGCGTAGGTAAACGACGGGAGTAATTATGACTCTCCTAAGGTTGCTAAATTCTTTGCATCTAATTAGTAACGTGCATGAATGGATTAATGAGGTTTCCACTACTCCTGTCCACTAAGCATTGAAACCATGGCTAAGGTAAGGAGCTTGGTGGAATCGAAGGATAAAAAAGACCGTGTTGAGTTTGACTCTAGTCTTACTTTGCGAAATGACTTGTAATGTTGTTCAAGTCCATGAAGAAAAATTAAACAGAAGAGCTAAAGAGGAGCCATTGAAGCAAGCCTTTTAAGCCAAACTCACCTAGCAGAAGAATGAGGCATTTAAGAGAAGTCATAGCCTCAAGGGTAGGAGATCGTGGCCAAAAATACGGTAGTGGCGTCTACAAATTTGTCAATAAAGAAGAAAGAAACCAAATTATATAAGCACCAAGAGGTCGAGGACGAGGATGAAAAACAAAGCATAAGGGAAGACCAAGGTATGATAAATCACAAATTGAATGTTATATTTATGATAATTTTTGAATTTTGCTTTCGATTATTCATGTTTTAAAGTTTAAGAGAAATTTAACTATTCTATAAAAAATGGAGAAAATTCCACAATATTGTTGTCATATAAAGGTGATGAAAGTAACAATAATAAAACATGGTATTTGGATATGGAGGCGATCAATCATATATGTGGAAAAAGGAGCATGTGCGTGGAGCTTGATGAATCGATAAGTGGAAATATCATTTTGTAGATCAATCTGAAATTCTAGTTAAAGGAAAAGGAAACATAAAAATTAAATTAAAGAATGATAAGCATGATTTTGTTTCTAATGTTTCCTAAAACGAAAACAAATATTTTAAGTTTGTGGCAAAAAAATGATATGATATACACATGAAAAATCATTGTCTTTGATGAGAGATTGTAAGGAAAATTTTACTGCTAAAGTGGAGATGTTAAAAAAAAGACTATTTCCATCAAATATATCAAATAGAATTATTAAATGCCTAATCGTGATATAATGATTCATCATGACTTTGACATTTAAGATTTTGATACCTTAATTTTAGGGTTTAAATTACTAAAGAATAAAAACATAATGAAAGGTGTATCAATAAATCAAGAGAACCAATAATGTGAATGACGCATATTTATAAAACAACCAAGAAAATATTTTCCAAAAGAATCAACTACAAGAGATAAAGAACCATTCGAATTAATTCATACTGATATTTATGGCCTTATAAAACTGGCTTACTTGGAAAAGTAACTATTTTGCACCTTTTGTTGATGATTTTAGAAGAAAAACATATATCTATTATCTTAAACAAAAATCAAATGTATTTAATGCTTCTAAGAAATTTAGAGCCTTTGTAGAAAATTAAACTGGTTATAAGATCAAAGCCATGAGATCCGATCGAGGTAAGGAATTTATATCAAAAGAGTTCGAATTTTTTTATGAAGAAAATGGAATTCGCTGCTCATTAACAATTCCATGCACTCGACAACAAAATGAGTCATAAAAAGGAAGAATCTGCCTCTTCTCAACATGGCTTAGAGCTTGTTAAAAAGAAAATATTCCAAAAACAGTGTTTTTGTTCGAAGTTGTTGAATGCGCAATGTATTTATCCAATCAAATTCAAACTTGAAGTGTGTGGAATAAAACCCCCAAACGAACATGGAGTGGTAGAAAGCCATGAATATCTCATTTAAAAGTATTCAAAAGCATTGCATATGCCGGATCAAAGATGCTCCAAATTGGATGACAAAAGTGAAATATATTTTCATCGACTATGACTGAAGGCTAAAAGGATATAAGTTATATTATCCTGTTAATGAAAAAGTAGTTGTTATTCGAGGCATGGTGTTCAACGAAGAAAGTGCTTAGAATTGGAACAAACAAGAAGATGATTATAATTTCTTTCCTCTTTTTGAAGAGGAATGTGATAATGATGTGGAAAAGAAACATCGTCATCTCCTTCAACCATCCATGAAGAATATTCATTCGAACAAAGCATAAGTGAAAGACCACCACACATGAAGAATGCTAAAGGAGAGGTCGAAAGAACTTCTAGCCAAGAAGTTACCAAAATCCCTAAGTTGGTTAGCCAAAATTGATCATTAGAAAAAGATTAGCAAGATTAGCACTTCGGATTGAAGAATTTCTGTTGGAGATAACTTAAAAATGCTATAGATTCTTGGATTTCATGCATTCTTGGATTGCTTTGGATTTAGGTGAGTGATTTTGTGCCTCTACTCACTAATTAGAAACTATATGATTTTTAATGATGTTTTTAAATGATTTTTAAACTCTAAAATATCATTTAAACCCTTTTTAATCACATATGTAAATTTCAAATGATTTGGAAAAAATTTGAAAAAATTCATGTTCTTATGAATCTTTCTTGTTCTTATAGTTACACCCTTAGATTTGGGCTTCACGTTGATATGTATGGATGTATGCTTGTTTGGATATATTACATATGATGATTGTTTGAATGTATGAGTTTGTATAGTTGAAAACGCAGATTAAATGGAAATTTAGTTTTAGGAACAAGTTATGGATCGGTGTTGATGGATCAGTGATGTTCCATAGAGGTCACTTCATCCAAATGGCATGCAATCCATAGGGTAGGTCAAGAAGGATCCCTTAAAGCTATGTTTCAAGTCTCAGTCATTTGGATTTCAAAGTTATGGGAGACTGATGATGGATTGGTGGTGATTTGGAGGCTATGAATCGATAAAGGTTGGCTTCGGGGCATGCTTGAGTCATTGGATGGATCGCTTCGATTCATATGATGAAATGCTTTAGTCAATTGCTTGCATGGATGAATTGCATGAGAAAGTGGGATAAATTACCAAGTGAGGGATCGATGCCAATCGATGAGGTTACTTGATCTTTTGCTAGGTGTTGAGTCGGCAGAGAAAAAAATGAAATTTGGCGAAGGCAAGGATCGACGGCTATGGATTATTACCGATCCATTGGGTATCGATCGTTTAGGGTGATGGATCGATGAAGGTTGTTTCACGTGGTGGATTATGTCTTAGTTGAATTGAAGTGTGGGATCAATGATGATGGATCAGTAACTAAGGATTGGTGGTTATGGTTTAGTGGTAAAGGAAATTGTTGCTACTTTTAGTTATTTGCAGATTGCTTTGACACATGATGGTGTTTACTTCGAGTCTTGTGTGTGTTCACTCCATGCTCGTGCCAAACCAAATACTTAGCTAAATATGGCCAGGTGTAGGGTCGGTACCAAACCATAGGGTTCGATGATGATTTTCGATGACGACGACTCATAGGCCAACAATGATGATTCTGTAATGGAAAATGATGACTCGATAATGGATAGAAGTATTTCGAGATGTATAGTAGAGGACTATGAGTTGGATTAAGGGAACTATTAGAGGAAAGCTATAGGATGTCTGGCGGTATTCTACGACTGATGATGATTGTAGGGAATTGTCTCAACCATGGTGACTTCGTGATGGGAGTCGTAAGATCAGTTCCAAAATATACTCTGCTATCAATGACGTGTGCAAATGGATTTTTGAGACCCGAATGTTCATAAGGTACTCGTAAAATGGGGTATATACTGGGGATGTGATGGTTCTCGAAGCATGATGGCTCTTCATTCTTGATAGGAGGTTTGTTTACCTCAGAGAGTCATGATGGTTAGTCTAGTTCTAGCTTACTGAGAGGCAAGGCTTCAAGTACTGAGGAACCAGCATGCGGTCTATCATGAAGGATGGTCTGTTCTTTGACCATGATTGGTTAGACGAGTGACCTTGTATCACTGATTGAGTAAATGTGAGGATGGATGTTGGATGTTATGTTTTTTTAATTGCTTATCACCTTAGGGATGTCACATGATGCTGATATTATTAGTGTAGATACTTGGACCCCCTTAGTATTTTGATGTATAGTACACCCATGATGACTATGATATAAAGTAATGTATATCTTATGTATGTGCTAACTCTGTAGATGCAGAGACGGATTAGGTATGATTCTTCATACCATTTGTCCTATTATAGTGGCTTATTAGTATTATAGATTTTCTACTGCTCACACAAGGGTAACGACCCGGAATTTTCGACCCCGAAAATTTGACACTAATACGTTCACTGTAGAAGTGTTGAGCAATCGAACGACGGAAATTCCAGATTGTTAGGGTAAAGAAGAAAAGTGGTAGAAGAAGAAACATAAAAAAACAGCATAGAAACTCACAATCACAGCGGAACAAAATATAATATACAAATAGCAGCACTTACACAAATAAAGCTGTAAATGTCAATTTATACAATATATAGGAGTACCATTATTCACAAATAAACTGGACAGTTAAAATTAACTTGTCCTTAAAAACTGACTAAACAATCTCTAATACACAGCGGAATAATCAATATGTCTCTGTCATCCAGCTCGCCTCCTGAGCTCCAGAACGTCTTAACCTGAAAATCTGTAATACTCGGTCTGAACCGAGCATTACAATAAAGTAACACCCGAGTCATGCGTGAAACCAACGTGGGTAAAACCACTTAATTTGAAATGCTAAAGTTAAAAAAACTTAAGTTATAAAACTTTTTTGAAAACCCAGGTAACTCATTCATTATTACGAGTTATCTCACTATAGCCAAATACTTATTTAACAAAAAAAAAATCTAAGTACCGTTACTTAGTTAAATGGTCAGGTTTATTTAATTTATTCCATTCTAGCCTATTTGATTCTATAATCAAATCCGAGAAGAATACTAATGCTTATTTAATTCGAAGTGGTTTCGGATATTGCCGTTATCCGATCCCGGTCTTTTTGAATCCAATCGCTACCTTTAATCCCAGTTGTTTTAACAAACCCATTCAATTTCAAATTGTCATATTCACCGAGAAATTTCACATCAAATATCGATTCAAACAATAATTTATGTATATTTTAACTGCTGAATTAGGTGTATTTCATACCAGAGTAACTAGAAATAACCTACTAGAGAAACAAGGCAAATTCCAAAGTACTTACCATTTTAAAACCATTCATAGGCTAGGTTACTAGTCACATAATCATCGATTTATTTGAACAAAGTTAATTATTTCCAAATCTTGTTTAATTATTATTGAATACTAATTACAAATTATGTTATTTATTTTAATTAAATATGTGGAATTAATCGATAATGAACATGTACAATTTAACTTAGGACTTTGATTAATTAAAACTTTAAAACATTTTATTTTACTTTAACCATTAAATAATTACACTATTTATTTAATTTTAATAAAATTTAGGAATTAGTTCAACTAATTAAAATGTATTTTATTACCCTAACTTAATTAACTTAAGTTTAAAATTATTTATTTGTATGGACCATTTACTATCCTAAGGTTTGAATTACTTTTAAAATTTTAAATTACTTATATATCAGGAGATCTAAAGTTTCAAAAACATTTAACTCTGCAGTTTGTTTTGGAATTTACTTTTAAGAAACTTATTTTATTATATTTTATATCACGCTGAACGAACAGGCCTACTCGGCCCAAATTCAATTCTTCCTCCTTGTCCTTTCTTCTTTAATTCCAGCTTTCCCCCAATACCTTATTCCCAGTACGCGACCTACTGTGCACGTCAGTGTGCACTTACACAAACCCACGGCCCACTCGATCTTACCGCCGTCCGGCCTCGCAAAATCCCCATGACCACCTAAACTCGCCACCACATCTGGAATCCACGAACTCACCCTTAATCAAAAAGTTCACCAGCGAAACCAAAAGCTCCAGATTCACCGGCACCTAACAGCCCCTTGCCTCGTCAGCACCAGCCACCATTTCCTGCCAGAAAACACCCAGGCCATCACCATAAACTCCTCCTTCAAACCCCCCTGGTCCGCAACCTTAAAACTTCACTGCGACGCCATAGATCGGCAACAATCGAACTCGCCTAAAACCCTAATCCTCCCCCTATCGATCACCACGATGATCGAAAAAATCACCGCTCATTTTTCCCGAGTTCCCCAACCATGCAGCTTCCTTTTGACCCGATGCCGACCCCCACTGTCGATCTCCTCGCCAGAATTTGACCCAAACCTGAAAATCGGTCGTCTCCCAATATCTCCTTACATACCCAATTAAAAATCAAGATAAGGCTAATAAAATTCATCATTTTCAGAGACAAATACACCCTTATGATTGGTTTGTTAGTTTATGTTATTCAAATTTTAGCCATCAAAATTTTATTTACTGTAAATGAGGCATATTTTCCCCAATGCTGGAAGATACTTGACAAATAAAAGGTCCATCCAAATCTCAAACACATGCAGATACATAACTGGATCCAGAAAGTACATAATAGAAGATTGTTTACTCATGATTCCTTGGAACATAACACATGCTTTTTGAAAACTGCTTGTTTGTTGTTGCTTCCTGTTCTTGAATGCTTCATGCTTTGATCTTGTTAAGTTAAGTTGGATTTTGATTTGAAGTTGAAAAATGCAAAAATGTTTATCTTTAATACTTATCTAATTTGGAATAAACGAAGAATGAAGAAGGTGGAGGTATATATAGAGAGGGGTAGTTGAAATCCTGACTTGATGAAACAGATTTGATATTCTCTTTATTACATGATTTGATTCAATAAAAGATTTTGTTTATTATGTGGGTTAGATCTTTATGTGACCTGAAGTTGAGGTTGCCATCATAATGTTCCTTTGGATGCTAACATAAGCACATATACATACTTTAGATCCATCTATATTAACATACATTCATTCATTACATATATATTTTATACATCTTCATATTACAAATTACATACACATTTTGCTCATGTATATAAGACTTTACATGTACATTCCTATATACCTACGCATAGGCATATTTTATCTTTACATACATACATACATATATACATACATACACACATACATACATATACATATATATATATATATATATATTCATGTTTACACATACACCTTAACTTATGTATATTTTCTATTTTTTTTTAAAATGAAGAAATCCAATTAAAGATCAAATTTGACACTTGTATACTAAGGTCTTCTTTCTAGCTTACAAATGTCCATATGCATTTATATTATTTTACATTTTTATTTAATGTATAGCTCAAAAGAAATGTTAGAAAACCTTTTTATTTATTTTATGCTTAAGTTATTATACTTTAGTTAATAACTATATATATATATATATTTATATCTAGTGTTTAAAATGTAAATTTTTTTAATCTAAATTACTTTTAAGATATTTATTTTGAATTTCAAACCATAGTTCTATTCACAAACTATATATGAACAATAGTAATTAGAAAGCATATTTCATTTGTTTGAAAAGATATTGTTTAAATCAATTTATGTATCCATATATTTTTAATTATTAGAATTTATCTGTTCAACTTATAAACCAGTATTTCAAATAATTTAATCCAGTTAATTACCAATTAACAGATGTTCAAAAATCCGGGTTATCGCATTCCTCCCCCTTTATAACTTTTCGTCCTCGAAAATAAACGAAGCGAGAATTTAATTTAATGCTTTGTTTTAGTTAAATTTATTCTCTAAACATTTAAACTCTTTTTATTCTCAAGTTTAAAACACCTTAAAATGTATATAATATTACTATATATCTTTATAAAAATACTTTTTATAGCTCGATGTCTCAACAAGTCCATCCTTGTTCTCACAGAAATTCGGTCATAAGTTGATCAGGCGTAGGACTGAAAATCTATAAGTACTTAGCAGACCCATTTTCAGCACCTAGTGAAAATACTTAGAAAACATTTTGTGAAAATATAGAAAACATTTTTGTGAGAATGCTCTAGAAATCATCATCCCCTCCATGGTCGCGGTTAGCCCGATGATCACATTGCCATCCCGGCGAAACCATAGAAAACTGTAGGCATCCCCGCCCTTGGATGACACCATGGAACCACCACAGACCGTAGCTACACCCAGGGTTACGTTGCCATCACAGCAAAAACCATGTAACTATAACCATCAGCGCCCTCGAATTCCACTGCCAAATGAAACTTCACCACACAGACTACATAGATCGCATTCTACGTTAGTCGAGTTCCAATGTAGCCTGTAGGCACTCAATGCCACACGACTTTCGCTATGTCTTCATGGATCACAGTCTACCGATGTTACATCGCTCTCCCGTCGAAATCAAACGTAGACCTTAGGCAATCACTGCCCCTCGACTTCCGCTATAGAACGCAGTAGATCGTAGTTACATCGAGTTACACTATGCCACAGCATAATCCCAATGTCACTGTAGGTATCAAAACCGTCGACTTTCGCTACCCCAACCACAATTCTCAGGAAATACATTTTAGTCCGGACATCCTCTGGGATCAAATTTTGAACCCCCCTTAGGGCTCAAGACAGAAGCACCCCGTGGATCTCCAACTATAAGTTTCAACTCTAAATAGGAGCGCCTTTTTCCCCACAGCATTCTCAAAACATTTTATACTATACATATATAGTATCTTTCAAATCATACTCTTCATATCAATAAAAAATAAATCCCATTTACACAAAATCGATATCTCAAAATCGACAGTTTCCAAACTTGGCTTTTCAAATTCCCAGAATTGATTTTTCTCAAAAATCAAAAGCCTTTCAATATCAATGGGTTCCAAAAACCTTTTTCCAGTTTTCATAAATCATATATATATATAGAAGTTTATTATTTTAACTAGAACAAAATATTTTTCAAAGATTTTCTTTCTTCTGGTTATAGATTCGACAAGGAGAGTTTATCATATAAAACAAATATATTTATAACTTTATTTATGCCAAATTAATATTCAAATTCGATTTCCTTTATAAAGTTACTTTTAAGATATATATTTTTATAGCTTAAGTTATTATACTTTAATTAATAACTATATATATATTTATTTCTAGTATCTAAAATGTAGAATTTTTTAAATCTAAATTACTTTTAAGATATTTATTTTGAATTTCAAACCATCGTTCTTTTCATAAACTATATATGAACAATAGTAATTGGCAAGCATATTTCATTTGTTTGAAAAGATATAGTTTAAATCAATTTATATGTCCAGATATTTTTAATTATCAAAATTTATTTGTTTAACTTATAAACTAGTATTTTAAATAATTTAATCTTGTTAATTACCAATTAAAAGACGTCCAAAAATCCGGGTTATCACAACAAGACTATTGTCTGACACAGGATTTTGTTCTTTGCTTTTTATTATTTCATAGACTCTTAAATAAGTAGATTTGGGA
This sequence comes from Allium cepa, assembly GCA_030765085.1. Taxonomy (NCBI): domain Eukaryota; kingdom Viridiplantae; phylum Streptophyta; class Magnoliopsida; order Asparagales; family Amaryllidaceae; genus Allium; species Allium cepa. The sequence goes on from CM060940.1 coordinate 862,926,767, forward strand.
TACTAGGTCTGATGACCACATGGAGTTAGACAGAGGATGAGCATAGATCACACTCTCGCATTACTACATTTACTCATTATGATTTGCTATTCCACTACACAACATATAGAGCTTGCTAGTGCCCTTATTATCTAGAGACAGTTTATTCATAAGTTATTATTTGATGTATAACACTATCACTTGTACTGTTTACTTTATGGGTTTATGTATTATGATTTCTGTGATATCGGTTATTACTATCTCGCCTATTTTATATATGGGATATTTACTATTCTATTTTATTTGATGCACTTTGTAACAACCCGATATTTTTAACCATTCGCATCCGCACATGTCGGACTTGAATTGCTCAAAATACCGCGTTGTAGATAAAATTTAGAAAATCTCAGAATATACAGTAAATAAATATTCACAGATCACAGACACAGAGTAAATATAATGCAGCGGAAGTAAAAGAGATAGTAGTTCATGAAGCTACTATATATATAAATAAAATACATCAGGTACAAATCAAAATACACCACTAGAATCACTGGATACTGAAAGCAAAATATATGGCTGGATCTTCAAGAAAAACTCCAACTCCGAAGGTGAGTCTTGAATGTTGAATCACTCAGTCTGACCCGAGCGTAAAGCAAAACACAAAAACACTCGAGTCAGGATTAACATTCTTATATCAATAAATCCAACTCAAGTGAAATAACAATTGAAATACAAGTAATTCAAAGGATGTTTGGAATAACCATCCTCTAAGGATCCGTTAAACTATCTACTATGTAGTGATATTACGCTATTATAATAATGTCTATAGTAAAATAAACTTACGTTAAAATAGCATTAAGGAGTGATCCAATATTCCCCATAACACGTAATAGTCCCAGTAGTCTATCCAGTATCAGCATATCTCCAGATCGGGAGACTACCCGAAATACTCCATGGGCTACGAGAGAAAAACAAACTCGTAGTAAAGGCTCTGTATGGTAGGTGACACGGCACACAAGGCAATGTCAGGTTAGAAATATCAATTACGCACACTGGCAGGCGGTAACGTAGCAGCCACTACGCCCACCCCGGAACACACTCCCGATCAAAATCGAAGGATGGCCATCTAATCAACCACAAGTAAGAGTATAGTATCGAAGAAATGTGTCCGACCAGAGGAGCTACCCCTTTTGGCCCGAGATCGCTTCTGTTTTAGCCACCTTAAGCCAACTCACGGGAGTAGGGTCCACGTAATATACAAAAAGGACGTCACCACCATCCTACTTCATTCTGGAATCTCTACTGTATACACGGTTGTCAAAGTGGTTTTCGGTATCGACAGAGAGTATGCTCATGTCCGATCCCTGTCTCTTTGCCAACCAATCGTTAATATAACGCCGTGGTCATTTCAAAATAGTTTATATTTCAAAATCAAATCATTTCATTCAAAACTATATTCCTTCCAAAATAGTTTATACTTCGAAACCAAAACCATTTTTACATCAAAGCCATAGTCAAATCAATATGATATCATTTCCATTTCAAACATATATTCGCCTTTCAAAAATCATAATACTTTCAAAGTTATAACTCTTTTGAAACCAAAATACTTGAAATCATTACACTTTGGAATCAAAACATTTCGAAATCATACATTTGAAATCCTGGCACTTTCCTTTAATTCTTTATATTTTACAAATTTCAAATCAACCCAAATTTTCAAATTTCCAATTTAATTCAATTAAATCTGTCAGCTTCAATTCAAAACCATTTCAAATCTAATAAATTTCAAATACAGATTTGATTCACAAAATAAACTATTCGATCTTTAGTATATTTCAAAGCTTTAATATCCCACATTTCAAAACTAAATTTTTATAATTTCATATATCTCAAAACTAGTTTCATTATACTTAGTTTGAAATATTCATTTCATAAATCCAATATCATTTAAATAAGCTTAAATTACAAGTAAACCAAATATCCTTAAAATATTCATTTATCAAATATAATTTCAAATTCATATTCCTTATAAGAATAAAGATCAAATCATTTCCAAACCATTTCAAAATATCAAAATATCATATCCTTTCAATACCTCATTGTCAATTCATTATTTGAATTCAAATTCAAATATTCAAATTTAAATACCTTTTAAAATTCAAATATATCATTCATTTATTATTTTAAATACCATTCCAAATCACATTTCAACATTTCATTCGAAATTTCATAAATCGATTCCAAATCACTCGAATTCCAAATTCACATTTAATCAATCTCAATTCCTCAATTTCAATTCAAATCAGTTTCTCAATAAACCATTTCAATTTATATAGATTTCAAACACACACTTGAACCTTAAATAAACCATTTCGATTTCCATATACTTCAAAGCTTTAAATGTTCAACATTTCAAAACAAATTTCAAAAACTCATATATATATATACATACATATATATATATATATCAAATTCACTATCTTATTATTTAGCTTTGAAATATTCACTTAAAATACAGTATCATTTAAATAAAACCCTAGATTTCAAACCACCGAATATTTCTTTCAATTTATTTAAACTTGAAATATTCTTTTAAATCATCCTAAACCAAAACCACGTTATAAAGTCATATTTTTAAATTTGCAATTTCACTAAGTTTCAAATAGATATTTTTAAAGACAATTCTTAATCAAATATAATTTCAATAAATTTTAAATCCACTTAAATTTAAACTTATTTATACGATAAAATAATTTTTAATATCAAGTAAAACCATAATATATATTTCCAAAACCATAGAAATAATTTCAAATATTTTTATATATAGACCAGCGGTGTCTGTATATAATTTTCTATCCTAGGTCAAGTGATACGGATATTTATCATTTCAATCCTCAATTTAAAATATAATATGGGTATATATCATTTCAACCCGCAATTCCAAATTCAATTCAAAATAAAATCGCTTGGGCTTATCATTTCAACCCATAACGATTTTCTCCTATTCTAAAGTCCGTTCGGGTATGTATCATTTCAACCCATAGTGAATTATATACTAATAGGGAACTTGCAGAGTGATAACAGATATGATAATAATATAATATACATATATTATCAATATAAATAACAGATAATGGTGTCAGATGTCATAGGTGGACAGATATAGATAATAGCATATATAACAATGTAAATAACTAACAGCGGCATATTTCAATTATCATTTCAATTGAAATCAAATTTAATAAATATAAGAACATTAATCGTGAGTGATTGCTCACCTTTCGAGGCTTGAGAGAACAAGAGATGACACGGATACGCACACTGATACAGACACTGAAATCGAATCATGAATCCAACGATGAATTTTGAATCAAAGCACGATGACTCGAGTTCGACGGACAAGTTGACAATAAAAAGTGATGGGAACGAATCAGAACTAAATCGTTAAAGATAATTGATACAAGTGAATATATACTAGCTAAAGTCATTATTTCATTTAAACACATAATATAATCGAATATATTTGAAAAACACAAATTTACATATACCTATATATAAACATATATGCAAACTTATATACACAACAAATGTATTATACATTACAACCTATAATATATATATATATATATATATAGACACTATATACTGAAATGTAAAGCTTAAATTATACGTATAGATATAGAAACTCTATTTAGTAAGCAACAGGTATACAAACTAAACAACCTAACACACACTATATTTTAAAATATTATATTTAAGAATATATATATATATATATATATATATATATGCACAATCCAACCAAAATATGCAGACGCAACATAAAATTTACAGATAACATGATTTGTATGAATTATATAACGACCACTTCCATGTGTATATGAACTGCCCAATCATAACCAACATCACCTATATATATACATTATTATATACACATCCGTAAACAAACCCGTATATTAAATATATACAAAACATGTTCTATAAACATGCTATATATGATTTCAAACAATAAAAAAAAAAGGATGCTATCATATATACGCGGCGACATCAAATATATATGTACAAACTGGTAAAATATATATTACTGACATTTTAAAGCAAGATCATCAATATGTCATATACTTATATGATACTAACATATATGCAGACGGCAAACCCCATATGACTCATACAACTTATAAATTTCTCAATATTAAAATGAAAAAAACATATTACCAAACATACGAATTTTAGTACTTTATATACATATGACAGAAAAATAGTTTCAAACATATTTATATACAACACCAGATGATAAAATTAATATATGTATCATGTAATTCAGAATATATTAAAATCATCCAAAATATAACTTACCGATATATATAAATAAATACGCATGTAAAATTCAATGCGATAGAATATATAAAATCCTTATATAAACATTTATATACAATAAAATTTGCAGACGTATGAATATATTGAAGTTTTAAACACATAGATTTATACTATCATATAACTTAACAAATATATCTATATAAGTTATATAATCTATATATATAGCTTCAGCAAACAATTATACACACTGTAAACAAATACTTCTTTCAAACTATACATACATATATAAACTATATACATAATAGTATAAGAGGGGAGAAGCAAAGGCTTACAAAGCTCCTACCTCTTAGAAGATGCATAGGCGGAAGGAGCCGATCTGGGCTTGCGGCATTGGGTGTGGCATGGCACGAAGGCTCGCGTCAGTTGCTGCCACGGTGAGAAGGAGCGTAGAGCAGAGGCTTGGCGAACTCGGGTGGAAAGAAGGCTGAGATGAGTGGTCTCAGTTCGACGCTCGGAGGAGTAGAGAAATGGTGGAGGCTTGAGTGGCTGCATCGACTGGTGGAGACGGTGGTGGTATAGGGCAGGGACGAGGGCGGGGAGGAGATGTGTCAGGCTGTAGGCAAGCAGAGTACGAAGGGTAGGTGATGTATGGGTGGAGGAAGTTTCGGCCTGGGGATGAAGTGAATGGAAAAAGGAAATAGGAAGATGTCCGGGTAGGAGATAACAGAAGAATGCAGTGGTTACACTACAGAATGCAAAAGCAACAGTTGAATTCTAGGAATTTGAAAAAGCAGAGGAAATGCGACTACAAAAATGAACAGTTCACTTTATATTGTAAATATAAACTTATAATATGATAATTCTCAAATGAACACTTCTTCACATGAACATCAAAGAGACAGGAAGTAAGTACTGATGCGCTAACAATTTATGGAAAGCAAAAAGTCAGAAGAACCAAAAGGCATGGCACCGGTACCGATATGACGTACCGTTCCACCGTTTCCGTCGTACGACGGACATCCAAACACAAAAATGAATGTACCGCAGAGAACAGCACGGTGAGATGATCAGAACGGTATGCAGATATCAGTGATATGATTGAATTATAAAAATTCGAACTTCCACAGGCGGAAAATGCAGCTAAAACACAGAAAATAAGATCGACAGAGATATAGACCTCCGAATTTGATGAAACAAAATTTGACGTCTTGCTTAAGATGATTTACAATTTTTCTATTGAAAAAATATTCAAGTTTGGAAAACATTTTATTATCATCAAATATTAACTGATACAGATTTAAATAAAATAACACTAGAAAAATAAACTTCCATATTTTCTGATGAAAATTTGTTAGTGGCTATGTTTAAATAGACGTATTCCAAATATTAAATTTTTATTTCAAAATTTTATAATTTAAAATTTCACAAAAATTCAATTAATTAAATAAATAAAGCCACTAAAATTTACGGGTCGTTGCACACTTTGAGATATATAGTAGGTTCTATGTTTGATTTACCTTACCTTACAACATTGATAGTCCCTCCGCATCGATCGGAATTGTTACAGTGTAGTTTACCATTACCTTAGGTGCCAGTGGTGTAGGACGGTTGTCACATTTAGTATCAGAGCTTATGCTCCGTAATTTAACTTAAGAGCTATCATGATCCAGTAGAGACATGGTAAGAATTCTCATGCTAAACTGGATCGAGAGATAGAGAGAGAGAGAGAGAGAGAGAGAGAGAGAGAGAGAGAGAGAGAGAGTGTGTGTGTGTGTTAGAGCACATACTTGTTATATATTTTGGTTTTCAAAACTGTATAGTAGTATATAATATATAAGTCGCACTGCAAGCACGTGTACTACTTAAGTAGAATTCCTTATAGAGAGACTGATCGTTCTTATAACAAATTGAAGGATGAGTCGTCAAACAAGGAATGTTTCTAGGAACTCTACAATCAAAGAACGAGCTGGGTTAGGAGCTGCTAACCCTGACTTGTAGATGATGTTTAATACCATGATGTAGAACATGCTATAGAATGCTTAAGTAGCCACTCTGAATATTGTTGTTGATAGTGGTGCACTAATGCAAGCGCCCAGAGCTTATTTTGCTAAGTTGAACAATGACTTTGCTAGACTTGGTGGAAAACCATTCCAAGGAACAGAGTTTGCGATGGAAGAGCAAGATTGGCTTGATACGTATGAAAGGATGTTCGATGATTTATTACTGAATGATTCAATTAAAAGGTGATTGGCTTTCGACAGCTTCAAGGGCGAGCCATGAACTGGTGGAATGCTATAAAAGTTGCTACTCTCGAGGATCAGTTCACACGGCAACAATTCAAAGTCCGATTCAAAAAAAATTTATTCTCAAAGCTCAGAGTCTGTCCTGTTTCGTAAGTTTGCGGATCCAAAGTAAGAGGATATGACTATGTTCGAGTTTGTTGTTGAGTTCAATGTCTTGTCAAAATATGGGATGTCTTTCATCAACACTCCATCGATGATAATGAGAAGTTCACCATTGGCTTGGATGATCTTGTAGGCCATATTGATGAGACTTTTGAGATGATAGTCGATAGACCTTGAGGCTTGAGAGTCTTTATCCGAAGCCAAAGTCTATTATTTTCCAAGATGAGCCAAAGCCGCAAGTGGGTGGGGAGGCAAGAAGAAGTGAAAGAATAAGAGAAAGTAGTTTCGGAAAAAAAGCGCCCAGAAGAAGAGTATGACTTCACCGATTTGTTACAACTGCGGTAACAAAGACCACTATAGTAGAGACTTCAAGGCTAAGGGAAAAAAGTATTACAATTGTAACAAGACCTCAATTGTAGCTTGTTAGTGCCCTTATCATCTAGAGACAGTTTATATATGAGTTATATTTGATGTATAACTCTATCGCTTATGTTGTTTGTTGTATGTGTCTATGTGTTCTGATTTCTATGATTCATTCAGTTATTACTGTTTGGTCTGTTTTATATTTGAGATGTCTACTATTATATTTTATTGCATTCACTGTGAGATATATGATAGGTTTTGCGCTTGATTTACTTAACTTCATAACCTTGATGGTCACTCCGCATCGACTGAGCACTGCTACAGCATGGGATACCATTACATTGGGTGCTGGTGGTGTAGGGTGATCATCACAATTTTTATCTTCCTTCCAATATACCCTACATCCAATTAAACATGTGTCAGTTTTTCATATGGATGACCAAAGGAAGATACTTCTTTTTGTAGAGAATACCAATTTTCTACCAATTATTTGGTGGAACCATTTCCTTATAGAGACTAAAAATCGAGTTTATTAGATTTTCAGATGCATCGTATGTGGATTTTAAAGAAATTATCCTAGATGTCTCTAACGAATGGGTCATACATCCATTATACAATGGTCTTTATAAAGCATCAAATAGATCGAAAACCTTTTTCAATTCTAGGTCAAGTTCCTCTTCTATTTCAAGTTCATTAGTCCACATACTTGGACCAACGACATCATGAACCCTTTTTGTCATCTGGTCTTCTATATCAGGTTCTTCAAAATTGACATTAGTGTTTCTGGGTTCATCTTCAATCATCAAAGTTGATTCACATCTTGTCTCGACTTCATCATGAAATTTCCAAACATCACTGTCTAGCATAAAATCCTTTGTATGCAAATATAAAGCTAAAGTTCCACATCCTTGGAGTTTCGTGCAACACATTTACTACACGGACACCAAATTTCTTCTATATTTGTTTTAGCGTTAGATGCAACCTTTATTAATGCTTCCACACCTTCACTAAACTACATTGGTACTTTTTTCGAACTTCTTATATATCCAACTCCGAAATTTCAGATAACTCATTTTGTACTCTCTGAAAATAAGCAAAAATAATAACATCATACGCCATTAAGTTTTACTTTATAATATTTATACTATACAATATTATTTTCTTTTCATTATTAATATGATACATGTTAATTTTTATTGTTGATACCATGTACGAATAAATTTCATTTTATTATTAATACCATACAATAAATTTTTTTTCTACTAATATCATACACTATTATTTATTAATCACTAATTTCTATAATATATTAGTTAATAAATTATTTATAATTTCGTTAATTTTTGACAAATTATCAATACCACATAATATTATTTTCTTTTACTATTATTAACATCATATACGATTACTTTTTACTTTATTATTGATACCATACAATATTATTAATACGATATACCATTAAATTTTATTTTACTATTAATGCATACAATAAAATTTTCCTTTATAACACTATATACTACTCTTTGTTAATCACAAAATTTTATAATACCTAATTTTTAATATATTATTGACAATACTACTAATTTTATCTAACTACAAAAATCATACAAAATTATTTTCTTTTAGTAAAATCATATATAATTATTTATTCATATTGAACTTTTATTATATGACATTTTTCATTATATCATGAATTTTATAAGTAAATGATAGTGAAAAGAGTAAACCTTGATTTAACTGGCCGACTATCCCATCTCCCATTACGAACACAAAAACATATATGTAATTCGTAAATCAATACTTTATCACGAACGATTTACAAAATTTCGACACCTCTTCCTCTTATTCTCCATATCACACGCAACAAAATGAACGAGGATAACAAAATATGAACCACTGTCAAAATTTTATGAACCGCCTAGGAGAAAATATTGATTTACGACTTACATATATATTTTTGTGTTTATATCTTACCAAACTAGGATGAATATGATGAGTATTATACAGATGAATGTTAATATCTATTTTAGTAAAAACGAACATCCATATAATGATTAGATACAAAACTCATTAGACGAGGTCAACAAATCCATGGGTTCTCATCAATTGAACTAAAAATACCGAATCAAAGTATAACATAATTCCAAAAAAATTCGTATACATGTACATTTGTAATTAACCATTTTTGACAACGCATACTTCAATCTTAACCAATCCATTTCAACCGAACTATTCTTGTAATAATCAACTAAATTAGAAGAATCATAAAAAATAATTTTGAATATGAAAGAACAATATCGATGAAGATTTGGAGGAAAGTTCGTTGCCAAAGGAAGTGGAAGAATAGTGGCGCAATGGCTTTGGAGGCATTGGAGGCTTCGCAGGCGGGGTTTGGAAGCATCATAATTGGGTCTCGTTTGAGAAGGAGGCAGGAAGAGCAAAGCCAGAGGTTGTGTGGTAATTTTTAATGAGGAATCAATGGCGGCGATGGGAGGCTGTGCTGTAATTTTAATTCGTGGAAGAGATGTGGGGAAGGAAGATGGCGGCAATAACATCTTAGCTAAAGGAAAATTGAGGTGATGGCGTTGTGCCCGAAGAGAGATGGAGGCGACGGTGTCATGGCCGGAGGGAGTAGAGAAGGAAGAGAGAAAGATATAATTTTGATTTAGGGCAAAATGAAATGTGGAAATGGGTACCGGTGTGGGTTGTAGTGGAAATAAGTCAGCGGTATGTCGTCAAAATTTTAAATGACATACCGATGATTTATACGTGTTGACCATTTACCGACGACGTACTAACGACCGTCGTCATCGGTATGTTATCAATAACTCTTCTTAGTTATAATTTGTTTATTTTCTAGTACTGTTCAAACTGTTTTTAAAAAAAAAACTTATTTCAAGGAATAACCTTTTAAATGGAAATAATGTATACATTTTGAACTTTCAAAATCTAGCCATACAAATTCTTAGTTATTATATGAGAAACTTAAATATGTGATATGCTATCATTTTAACTTAGTTTGATATTTTATCTCAAGTATGTTATAATTGAAAAACATCAATCCTAACTTCAAAAAATATTACGAAACCATGTATACATTTTAAAACAAAAGGAAATCAAGTATACATTTTAATCCAAGGAATCATTCATACATTATAAGAAAATAGTACGAAGGACGGATTTTACCAAATTTTAGCTATAAAGACATGCACTAAATTTTTAGCAATAAAACAAAATTTTCAAATAAATGTAGCAGAATGACAGAAATTTAGTAAGAATTACATTACTACTGCGTAGTATTAGTTTTATGTTTGCTAAATTAAAAGAAAGAATAGGTACATATATTTTAATTTGATCATGTAAGGGTTGATTTTACTCTATTGTAGCATTTTATTTTTTAAATTATACGACTCGGCTACATTTTCTTCTTGTCATTTTTATTCTTACATAATTTTATCATATAATGATATTATACATAATCATTTTCTTATTTGCTGCTATTTTTGTTGTAATTGATGAATAGTGAGCTATTGAAGTAAGCAAAAATGTCGTGGACTGTTGGATGATGTAGGCGACGTGGTATATGGCGTGTAGATGGATGAGTTTGTTTGCTAGGTTTAAATTTTATGGAGATGACCGCAATGGGAGGTGGCAACCATGAGCAAAGGTGTAGTACAAGGGTTTGAAAAAAATACATGTAGTTGGGTGCGAAGGCGCTGGGTGAGACAACATGGGAAGTGATGAAGTGGGATGTTTCGGTTTTGGCTAGGATGGTGTGAGATATATAGTGGAGAAGAAGTTTTCCATATGGCTAAATTTCAAATAGGCTGACCTATAGGATAAATTTTTACGGAAGTCTGTCATTCATACTAAATCTCCCCATAAATTTTTAAGCATCCGTCTCCTTTTCTGAATTATAAACTTCAATATATTTTTGTCTCTGTGTATGTTAATTATGGTTAATTAACATATTTTACATTATCAAAAATGAAAATTTATTACCAAGATGATATTTAAGAATAATAAATTAATGAAAATAATACAAAAATGAAAATAAATATATAAAACGCAAATTTTCCTGATGAATTTGCTATGTGGGCATCTCAATAGGGATGGAAAATTAGGTGGACTGGGAATGCGCAGGTAATCCCTATATCTTCTATATGCTTAAGACCATTACCCATAATATACCTATTCACTTACCCATTCTCTCTTAATTTTACACTAAACGAATGAGCTCTACATCCAAAAGAATAACAATTATCCATCCACTATAAGAAGAATAGTAAATAGCGAAGGGGTATATCGTCGGCCGTCGATGGTTCCGTCGATGTATTTCTAACGTCTTCCGACGGTACCTTATTTTTAGGGCATTTCAGTAAAACGTGTAAATAGCCACCGGAAGCCATTGGAAGCAGTCAACAATACAAACCGTCGACAGCCGTCAGAAATCATTGGATATCGCGATTGTACTTTTGCTCCAACCGAGTGCAAATTTCATTTTTCTTCTCCTCCAATTTCAGTCCCAAAATCTAGCTCCTCCCCACTCTCCATCGTCGGCCAACCCACGCACCTCCTTGACCATCACGAAGTTCATCGTTCTCCACTCTAAACAACCTTAGGCCTTTCATTGATTTCAAATCAAGTTTTTCTCCTAATCCTAATTAACTTTGATTTGCTAAATTAGGGTTTATTTTTTATTCTAGTTGTTTATGATACCTCATTTATTGTTTATTATACCACATTGAATGCTAATTACGGCATTTATCATTTAAATCCAAAAATTAATGTATATGCATTAATTAATTTGTGCATATGCACATTAGGACTAGATTGGGTTATTAGTGTAGATGCGCATAATTTAGTGTATGAATTTTCTAAAATGTCAAAAATAATAATTTATTTACATTTTCGATAAACTAATGTGTATATTATGTGTGGCACCGTTTATTATATTAGACACTTAATTATAAATAAAATCTAGTTTGCTACAATGTGTGGCAAGCGATAAACTAGTGTACATTGTAGTTCAGTTTTTTAAATATAATACTATATTCATAATTCATTAAATTTGAAAACATAAAAGATTTTCTAAAATAGGAAATTTTTTTATAATAATATATTATATGATTAATAAAACTATTAACATAAAAAATTATTATGCAAATGCTAATATGTTATATAATTAATAAAAAATTAAAATGTAAAATGGCAATATATAAACAAATTGGTGCATAATGTGCTTTATTTTTTTATCCCCTTAAAGAGTTTTGGGCCCATTTGACAGGTACTGTATATTATCGTTATATGGATATTCGTTTTTGCCACAGAATGGACATCGATATTCATTTGATGGAATATTTATCAGATTTTTTTTCCTGTATTGGACAATATACAAATACAATAATGTAATTACATTTTGTAAATCATTTCATTTTAAATGGTTCACGAAATTTTGGCTGCACTTCTTTTTGTTTCATGTGTTTAAGCATTTGTGTATGATACATAGAACAAAAGGGAAGCGCTGCCGAAATTTTGTAGAATTGTTTAAAGTAAAATAATTCATGAAATGTAATTACTATTGTATTTGTAACGGAAAGCAGGATGATCGGCCATCAAAGTAGAAAACAATAAACTAAAAATTTGATAATATATTCATAATTTGTGCCAATCCGTAAATGTATAAATGATAACTAATAAATAAATTATGGTTAAAGGAACATTTTAAATGAACGAAAAATAAAATAAAAAAGCAAAATATATAATATAATTAATTAAACATTAAACTATATAAATGAAATAAAAAAACGTCAATACAAAAAGTTGATTAATACTTTTTTGAATTTCTATCATATTTTTATAAGTACGAAAAATGGTCAAATATTTTGTTGAGTGGAGCTGGGTGTATCAACAATGAAGGGAAATAGAATTTTTATATATTTTCTTTTGTGTTATGGACTATTAGCAGCTTTCTTCGTATGCAATGCTTTCAGATTGGAGTATAACCGGTCATCTAGCTTGTCCTTATTGCATAGAAGAAACAAGAGCAATTTCTTTACCGTATAGGAAGAATTTCGTAGTTTAACTGTCATCGGTGTTTTGTCCATATTAATCATTCTTTTAGAAATTATAGAAAAAACTTTACAGCTAATAGAAAAGAGATTATGCAACTACCAACGATTTGGTCTAGCAAAGAAATATACGAACTTGTGAAGAATTATCCAAAGATACATGAAATTGGAGTACAAATTGAAATTCCAGGTAAATCGACAATTCATAATTGGTGCAAACAAAGTATATTTGAGAGTTTCCTTATTGGAAAAATCTCCTACTTCATCATAATATTGATGTGATGCACAACGAGAAAAATGTGTTTGATAACTTGTTTAATATAGTTTGAACGTTGAGGACAAGACTATGGACGATTTGAAATCCAAACATGATATAGAAGAATCATGTAAGCTTGCCGAACATCATATAAAGCCCAATAAGAGTAAAAACCCAAAAGCATGCTATGAGTTAGACAATAACCAAGTTAAATTTATGTTAAAATGCGTGGAAGGATTTACATTTCCTAACAGGATTTCTTCTAATCTTCGTCGATGTTTCAACTATAAGAACGATAAACTAAGTGGGATGAAAATACATGATTGTCACGTAATGATGGAAAATTTGTTATCCACCGCTTTCAAAGAATTATTGTCTGTAAAATTTTAGACGGTTATAACGGAACTTAATTTGTTTTATAAAGAGCTTTATTTTACTATGTTATAAGTTCAACATCTACATAAACTTGAGGTGGAAATCTCTATACTGCTCTGCAAATTGGAGAAAATATTTCTTTCAAGTTTCTTTAATGTTATGGAGCATTTACATATTCATCTTCCATCTGAAGCACGTCTACGAGGTCCTATGTGGTATGGGTGGATGTAATCATTTGAGAGGTATTAATATGAGTTTGATAAATATTCTAAAGAAAAAAGTTAAACAAAAAGCACGAGTTGCAGGCTCGATTTGCAAACCATATATCAAAGAAGAAGCTTTGTTTTTTCCTCTCATTATTTCAGTGACTATGTGAATTTATAATTTGAAATTGTTATGCGTAATAATGAAGGCATTAAATAAGATTCTTTTCAAGCAATGTTATCTACTTTTAGACAACAAGGCTGACCTATTAGAAAATGTGTGGAAGTATGATTAGACAATAGACATTATCATGTAGGTAACGATCCGAAATTTTATCACATTGATTTTTGAAATATTTAACTAGTTTTAAATATCGATTTGGGGTTCTTTTTAAAATATAATAACATCTATGTTCCAGATAACTGCTTAATTTTTAATAATGTATTTTTAATTTAATTTTTAGGATTTTTCCATAATATTTAATTTGGAAAATAAGTAAATTTTCGTTTGACGTATTTTGCGGCAATGTTGGCATTTTAAAACTTCACAGAATTTAAAAACCTGTCTATTTTATTTTTATTTTGTGATCATGTCACGTTGTCATATGTAAATCATCTTTTATTTTCTATCGTTTGCGGCTCGTATGCGAATGAGGTATAATGCAATGGGGTACCCAAAATCTTTTCAAAGACAATATAACCTATATGTATACAACATCACACTTCAGCACAGTGGAACCAACATTTGGTTTCCCTTTCTTCCCCGCTTTCTACTACCTTTGTTTACCCTTTTGTATAGTCTTGCCCCTTTGATTTGAATCTTGATACCCTTATTTTTTAGGCAAGCAACAATCTATATACATGGAGAGCATTCTTCTTCATTTAGGTTCATGTGGACATTGATGTGTTAACATTTTCTTCTTCAAGCTCACTGTAAACATTCAAATCAATGGAAAACAACCTTTTACTCTATTCATAAACCAAAAGATCTCAAACCATTCAATTTTAGCAAATACATTCAATATGAAAAATCAGAAAGGAAATAAAAATGTTCTAAAACGTTAAAAAATTATCCTTACAATCTAGGTCAAATCATTCGACGTCGCTTGTGTCATTGAGTTCGTATCGGAGCATACTATTTTTGGTGAAGTTTCGACGCGATTCTGTAACGGCGATTGACGTTCGTCGACAAACTAGGGTTTGCATTAGTTTTGGATTTTGGCAGCAATTCATGAATTGAAGCAGGGGTAGTGATCAAGGTGGAGAGGCAGTCGAGTGGTGAAATTTTGGTGGGATTTGGTGATGAAATGTTTCGCGCACAGTAGGACAGGTCACTATTTTTCTTTCAGCGATCGGATGGTCAGGTTTGGCATGGTGCTCCAAAGGCGATGGTGACGATGCCATTGAGATGAGAGGAGGTTGAGGAGGGTGTCGATGGGATTGGATGCGGCATTGGTGGCCATGATTACATGTGCACGTGCACGAGCATGCATGAATTTGGGTTCTAGGAAAAATGATTGAGGAGGAGAAAGAAGGTGCCATAACTCGTAGGTTCGGTTGTGGAGCAAGTGGGCTCGACCCATTTGGCATAGGAGGTGAGAAGCTTTTTATTTAAAATAACTTAGATAAGCCATTAACTTTGGAATGAAATATCTCGATCATTTTAAACCTGGTCGACCAAATTCCTTTTGCTTTGGAGTTGTATTGATGGGTATAACGTCATAGTATAACTCGTTGGTAGCTTTGCAAAGCATAAATTTATGACATATTAAAATGCACTGAATTTAAATTACGTTATTCTAATTAATAACGTTGTTTAAATTTATATACCTTAACTATTGATGTTTATATGGCCAGATAAAATACCGTTGAGTTAAATTGGAGTGAATATGGTAATTAGCATCTATTTAGTGAATAAAACCCTACTCTGCTAATTAAATTTAGTGGACACCTATCTAGCAGAATAAATTACCGTTCTACTATTATTAACTGGATATGTTGAAATTGGACTTTTATGTTACAAGAAATTAAGCCTGTTTGGCGGCTACACTAGTGGTTACACATGATTACTTTCTAACAGATTAGTATTTGATAAGTGTTGTATTCGCAATCAACTGTTAATTATGAGATGAATTTACATACATGAAGATATGTATTTGGATGATGACTTGAATAGTAATGGAACTAATGGTGACATGGTTAAGTACATGTTAGCCTACCTTTTTATCAAGGCAGTATACAGGCAGATCTAACCTAACAGACTTCACAATTATCAAGGACAATGAGGTGGAGCAACGATTGTAGAGCCCAGAATAAGTACAATTGGTTATATGAAGCCAGAGTTGAATGGAGTTGGTAGATGAACGACGCAGGATGCTTGAAATATGGATGTTAGCATGTACAAGCAAGGATCAGCATGCTTAATCTAGAGTGATCGGTATAGCTTAACAGTTTTACTTAGGGGAAGCCCAATGATCATCATGGAATGAAAGTGTCACAGGGCTCAGTGTAGATGAAGCCAAAGGGATCGACATTTTCTACTGGTTTGGAAAGTTATAGCTCAATTCCTAAAGAAAGGGTCGTCATTCTGGATGGATCGGCATGCTTAACTGAAAAGGATGGATCAACATGTATCATTGAGGATGGTTCGACATGTTTCATTGAGGATGGATTAACATGTTTTGTCAAGGATGCATCGACACTATTAAGCAAGTAGGGATCGCTGTGCTCAGCTCATAGAAGAGGGTCGGCATAGTTTAAAGGAGACGGTTCGGCATACTTCAAGTTTTATTGAAGAGTGGTCGGCATAGCTTGTAAAAAGGATCAGCAAGGCTAGTTAGTTAGCAAGAGTTTGGAATTTGTGAGTCCACCAAGGAGGGATCGGTGTTCACCAATGCCCAAATGCACTCTTGCATTCAACAATCAATAAATAGAGCTCCTTTGGTCCAAGGGCTAACATATTTCATCATGAAGAATCCACCATAGGAATCGTTGCCTAAAAATCAATAAAGGAAAGGAGCGGTACTTATCCCTCCTCATAGAGACTTGGGCCTAGCGACCCCTATAGTGGGCCGATATGGAAAAGGAGGCCATGTAGCCAAAATTTCAACTATAAATACAACAAGCATGGCGCATAAAAGTGATCTTTTTCATTTTGCTTCTCTTCTTCTTCTACCTAGGCTATGCTCTGTTATTTTTATTCTTGAATTTCATGGATTTGTAACTGCAATCAGTAGTATAAATTAAATAAAAGAAAAATATTTAGAGTGGACGTAGGTCGGAGTTAGCCGAACCGCTATAAATTTTTGTCTCTATTTACTTGCTTTCGTATTAATTGATTATTCTTCATATAATATTCTCTACATCCTATACTGTCTCTTATCTACGACTGGTGATTGGTGATTTCACGTATGATTAGGTGTTAGCAGTCAATTTTGTCGCCAACGGTACCATTGGAAATGCTAAGCCTCTTTCTAATTTGGACAAAACTAATTATTTACTAAATTTATTTTAACGATAATTATTATTAATTAAAAATTACAACTTTAAAGATAATTATTATTTATTAAAAATGCTTTAAAGGATAATTGATTATTGTTTTAATGAAAATAAAAGATTGACTATTTTATGATTATTTAAAGAATTCCATAAATTTATGTATGAGTATTTTTCCAAGTTATTTAGTTATTATTTTTAGAATGTTAATTAATTTGTAATTATTTGTTTAAAAGTTAATTTTTTTGTTTATGTTATTTTATAACAATTTGATTTTAGGTCTATTATTATCTATATGTTAATTATAATATTATTTCAAAGTTAATTTATTACTATATTAATATTAGTTTAAAAGTTAATATATATATACATACACATACTAATATTGCTTTAAGGATAATTTATTATTATTATTTTTATACTATTTGAGGTTAATTGATTATTATATCATTAAAATGATAAAATTTATTTTTTTAAATAAAAGGTTTAAAAAGGGTTTCATCCAATAGAAGGGATATAACAAAGGGTTTATAAATTGGAAAATGATTTTGGAACTGGAAAACGAGTTTGGTTTTGAAATGATGTCAGGATGGATATATATAAATGGGTATAGAGATCTAAAATGGGAAAGTCTTATAAATGGGGTTTTGAGATTTATAAAAAGAGTATTTTATAAATAGATTGGAAATTTATAATATATTTATAAACTGATTTGAAAAGTTATAAAGGAGATATTATTTATAAAAAGATTTATGGAAAGAATAGTGTTTGGATTATTAATATCTCTGTTTTTATGACATATGGAGTTTTGGTCAATTCAGTATGATTTGAAATAAAAATCTTTACGAATGTTTCGTGAATATACTTATAGTATTATTTAAGTACACAAACAAGTTTCTATGTTTTGAAAGTGGAATGTTTTATGAATATATTTATACCATTAAGACAAGTTTATGGAAGTGATTTCCTAGCATTTAAAAGGTGATTTAAAAATAATGAAAATATAATTAAGTAAGGCTTAGTGATTTTCATGGAAAATATGATCTTTTTTGAATGTTTTTTATTTTATTGTTAAATAACTGACTTTCAAATCTTGATCTTAGTATGTAATCTTTCTTAATTTTGGTGGTAGAAAAATATTCCCTACTTAACACCGAAGGATTTTAACTCTAGAAATATTTATGAGAAACATGGAAATTATATAGTACATTTACCATCGGTGGTGCTATACTGTAAGTATTAACCCGTTTTGTTCTTCTAAGATAAATAATAAAGCGATCAGATCACTTAAACAGTTAAGGGTTGATCTCCACTCTTATGTATTGTCATTATTTTCTAAAGAAACAGTATTGAGCATTCCAGAAATCTACGATTGGTTTGTGGAGCACACGGAAAGCGGAAGAATGTACTCTTAGAGATTATTCGGACCCGTAACCACTCCAAAAACCATAGACGGTTCTATGGAGGAGTTTCATGATATATTGAGTATGTAGGAATCCATGTATGATCCCGAGACCCGTTGTGGTATAGGAATCCGTGTGAGAGTTCAAGATCTATTTGAAATATGGGAATCCATTATGATTACGAGACCCGTTTGGTTATTAGAATCCATGTAGGATTCCATGATCTATTTTGGTGGAGATATGTGATCTGGAATGCCAGATGTAACCCCATCAGCATTAATGACTAAAACCAGAGATAAGAGGTATGTCCAGTAGGGTTGGCAAACCCATAGGGCGTAGTCTGCTCTTCCTAGATGTTACTTACAGTTACTATGCATGCATGGGATGATGCATTCAGTCTTACTAAGACCAGCCATGTTTTTCCTATGGCATATCACTAGGGATGTATGTTGCTTCAGAAGGATATCTTTGATCCTTATGCACGAGGCCGTTCTCGATGTATTGAGGGCACCTCCATGAAAATCCTACACAAATAGCGAACGTGCCTTATTGGTTTTTGATTATATACCTAGCATTGTTGTGATGTACACTCACGACCATCACAGCTGCTTGATAATTATTATTTCACCCTTAGACACTATTATAATGTCACGGGATTTTCTGATATATATGTTTTGGCTATCGTATAGTAAAAACCCATCTGTATTTACATGCGGCATGTGCTTACGAGATACCTTTGATTTTAAAGGATTTTATAACCTATAATAAATAAAATTCCTTGTGATTTGAGTTTTTCATGCTTGTTTTACTAGACTGACCCAGGCATTATTTTCCTAGAATGCTCAGGTCAGGCCCAACATATTTTCTAGGTTTAATTGGATGTTTTGAAATTTTAGAAAATGAGTTGGAGGCCCAAAGACGTATTCACGTACATGGTCATTAATCCATTGCTGTATTTATTAAAAATTATGAGGATAGTTTGTTATAACTGTCCAGGCTGAAATAGGTTAGTATACTCTGATTGATATCTACATATAAATATATTTCATTTTTGTTTTTGTGTAAATATTTGGTATATATTATAGATCCTTCTTTCCGCTGTGAGATTCTATGTTGTTATTTTTTCTTCTCGTCTTCTTCTTTCTTTCTTTTCCCCTAACTATCCACCTTTCCATTCAATTTGAGTAGGTCATATGTGGCTTATTGGCCACTCAAACTTTACAAAAAAAGTGGGTTGTTACAGTGTAGCACACACGTATATTCTTATTAACTGTATTGAAGTTGCACCATTTGTTAGGTAATATTAAATATTAAGTCTAGATATATTTCTGTTAATAATAGACATGTACTTTATCATGCAATATATTATCTATATCTGCAACGTTTATGAATCACAACATTCAAGCGGCGATTTCAGTAAAGAATTCATTAGCTCTTTTTGAACTACATTTATGATCCAAGAAAATGCGTGATTGACGAAGGATTGAAACATCTTGCGATGATACCAAAAAGAAAAGTCACGATATATCCAATAATCTTTGTCAATGGATATAAATTCAATGCCAAAGAATATGGTGCTGAAAAATTGAATAACAATACCGGCATATTTGTTAAAATTTGTAATGATCCAGATGATCACATAAATGAGTTTTATAGTATGTTAACCCGGATTTTGCAATTGACATATTTCACAAGACCTACGGAGGAAGTTTGTTGTTCACATGAAACTGGCTCAATAACGTTCCAGGTTCTGGAATCAACATGCATGAAAAATACAATCTTATTAAAATAAAGCATACCTTGCATTATCATAAGTACGGTCCTTTTGTACTTTCTCTATAAGTTTAGTATGCTCCTTATCTACATTTAAAAAAAGATTAAAAAGATTGATTGATAGTTTTTAAAACAAAGGTTAGATTTATGTTTGATAGAAAGAATATTACGAACGAACAAGTTTATTTGGCAGATGTAGAGGAAAATAGTGAAATTACAATAACTGATGATCATACCGATTTTAGGCCTCTAAACAATGAATCAAATGTTTTAGTGGAAGCATATGAGACCACGGAGGAAAACAGAGGACCAGACTGAGTTTGAATTAGAAAATAGCGAGGATTGGTCAATAATGTACATTTTGATAGAAGGTAATTTATATGATTATTGATGTTGTATTTTTCTCATAAAAATGATATGTTGTTTTCTTAATTAAATGATATGTCTGTGATAACTATTTTGTCTTTTTTCAACGTCGGAGTTCTTTCCATTTAGGTTTCTCCTCTTCTTCTCAAGGAGGGGCCTCCCCGGTAAGTGATGGTGACGGCCTATTAGAATAGCCATAGTTTCCTGTAGTGTCATTACATCCCAAAGCTAGTGGGTCATAAGTACTAATTGTATTTCAGGATTATAAATATTTTATGTATGGTATATTAATGGTCTGTATCATATTTAACATAAGGGATTTTAATTGGAGCCTTCAGAACTTATTCTTCATATTTCGAGGCAAGCTTACGTGAGTAGGATGACTGCCTGATGGCCTAAACGGGATAAGAATCCAGTCGCCATTTTAGAGAGTATCTAGAAGGACTTTCTCATAAGTGTAAACTTACATATCATTATATATTACCACTTGCAATTTGCTGACTAAGTGTAAATGTATAACTTATATTTTTTCAACGTGCAAAGGTTAGTAGAGTTGTCGGAAGTCGACACCCTCCTTTGTAAGACTTATTGGATGCAAAAAATGAGGAAGACCTACCAGGACACAACATTGGGCATACAAAAAGTACGGAAGAAGCCTAATTGGATAAGCGCCAGTGTGTGAGATGCTTGGGTTGCTTGGTGGAATAACGATGAAGCCAAAGTAAGTTTACCATATGTCACTTAATTTGTTACATACATAATACAAAGTTTAAAGATGTAAAGTATAATGTTCAATTTAAATTTGCAAGCAGATTCAAAGAGGAACTCTGCAAATAGAAACAAGAACCCTGCCACACATCGCGGTGGTTCCAAGTCATTCCAACGTTATCGTCAAGAGCTAGTAAATTTATTAATTGAAATTATAAGTAGTTATTACATTATATAATTTTGCATATATAATAATACTACATAATAATTATTTCAGGAAAGAGAGCGCATGAGCCTCGTCTCTTACATAAACGTTTTGCCTGTACTCATGCAATCGAGCATCAAAATGAAGATGGCACACTCTCTAACACGTATATCGACGATAAATCAAACAGAGCCCATGTAAGAATATTTTAAGTTATAAGTTATTAATAATAAGTTTAATTAATTAGTTATAAATAATGTACTGTAAATTTCAGTTGAATTTTTATTTTGCATTGTAGGAAAAATTTATGCTACAACAAGCACGGCCGATGGAGGGAACGAGACAGGATCAGTTGACCACTGACGAGGATGACATTATTTTTGAGTTATCATGGATCCGACATCACGGAATAGGCATTATGGCTATGGTTACCAAGAGGTAATGAACATTATTTCTACTCACCTTACCTACTTATTAATCATATTTAGTCTAATGCAAGTCATAACATATTTAGCATAGATTATAACTTATGTTTGGGTATAGCTAGGTTAAAAAAAAATAAGTTTATAACAATAAATATGTTAACAATTAAATCATTTTTGTAATAATAAATAATTTAACAAAAACTAAGTTTACAAAAACTAACCAACTTTTACAAAAACTAACTATGTTAAGCAAGTTTGATTAAAATTAAATAAATTTTTGAACATTAACTATGTTTTAAAAAATTAACTAAATTTATAAAAAAAACTTATTTTTAAAAACTAACTAATTTTTATAAAGCATAAATAGTTTATAACAATTAAATAAGTTTATAATAATAAATAAGTTAATGAAAAACAATTATGTTTTTAAAGAAATAACTTAGTTCGTAAAAACAACTAAGTTAATAAAATTTGGTTTTTAAAGAAATAACTTAGTTTACAACAATAATTTAGATTATAACAATATATCACACTGTTATAGCAGTTGTTAGGCCCACATTTTTTGCAAGCTATTAGACATAAATCTCTTATTAGATCATGTGTTTTAGGCAATGAGCTCGCAGAAGGCATACAAAAAGCTTAGGACAAAGAAGAGATTAAAGTAGCTAAAAGCCATGATTGCACAACTGCAGGAGCGAGACCGCTTTCGTTTAACACCCTATTTTTATGGTAACATTATTTAGAACATTTAATTAGCTAAATAAAATAAAATAAAATGTTGATTAGGGGATTGAGATTTGATTTTAATTAAGGTGTAGCCGTGTCATTTAAACCATAAATTAAAAGAAGAATTTAACATGAAATATAAAAGGGGTAAAATAGAAAAGAGGTCATCCCTATATCCTCCAAACTTTGGCGGTGTATTAGAATATATGTTCAGTTCATTTTGAAAATCTTAAAATATGTAGTAGGCCACCATTAACAAGGAAAAGGGTAAGAAGAGTAAGAAAATCCAAGGAAGAAGCTAATTTAAATCAAATCAATTCATATCTCAATCTCTATAATCTTTAAAGCTAAGGTGAATAATGTTTACATCTCATTTTTTATTGAGATTTTGGTTATAAGACGAATTCCAAATATTTTGCAATGATTTGCCATGTTTTTGAATGATGGAATGAATATATATATATATACTTAATGAATTATGGTTTTTTCCTGTTGAATTTATGATATGTTTTAAGGTGAAAACCCTAGTAGATGACATCAAATGTGTTGCGAATTTTTATTAAGATCATAAATATTATTTTGGTGATGGGTACAATTTTTAGATTTTTTTTTGAATTTTCATGGAATTAATGTGAACTTTCCAGTAAAAAATGGTATTTTGGGTTGTAAATTATATATGGGTAAATAATTAATTGTTTGGGTCTGAAATTTTTATATTTAGAAAACATATATAATGTGATTTTTGGGATTTTTTCTAGATTTTTCCTAAGTGTTTTAATGGTTATACAAAATTATTTAAGGTGTGAGACTTAAATCTTTTATATAATGAAAGGAGGAGAAGGGGCTTTTTGAAAAATGTTTTAATTGTTAAATCTGGAAAGTCGGCGGCACTTTTGAAAAGGGAAACCTTGCAATCAATAAGATTTAGACAAACAAGGTAGGTTAGGTATAAAAGAATAATTTAAAAGTACAAATAAATTGGTTTTTCATTGTTTCGTCACTTTTGGCACTAGATTCCACCTACATACTATCGCCTCCGACACAGTCTAATGCATATGGTATCAGACAACTGGTATGTAATGAATTGGATTTGGCCAAAGGGTATAGGCCAAAACTATGTGGTTTCAAAGGGGTTAAAGAATTTTTTTGGTTTTAAATAAAAATGTGACTGCTTGCTTTTGACTAAGATACTTTTGATTTAGTTGGCTTTCTACTAGGTAAAATGGTTTAAAAGAATGGTTTCAATTGGGTTGCGCCTTTTTTTAAATGATTGCTTTCGACTGCGTCAAAACCTTTAGCTGTCACTTCCTACCTTTTAATCTAGAAGGTTTGGTAGGGGTTCTTTTTGTTTTCTAAAATATGGCCACCTCTCTAATGCTTTTGAAGGGATGGTTTCGACACCATCACTTCATTACTTAGGAAATGGTTTCGAAATAGATGCTTTCGACTTAAATGTTTTGAAGACCCTATTTTTATGTTTTATGTAAAACCTAATGGTTTCGAAAGAGACGGTTTAAATGGTTCGGAGCAGATGCTTTCGACTTTAATGGATTTCTGATCCTTTTTTTTTTTGCAAGGCCAGCCGGTTTTAAGTGGACCGTCCACTTTTTATTAAGAACGTAATAAAAACTTTAGATACAAGAGTAAGGTAAAAACACCTTAACAGCTATGAAAAGGAAAATAAAGCACAGGAGTGTGAAAAACATGCCACAACTACAAAAAAAGACGCCAAGACTACGTCTCCTCCGGAGAGGCTGATGCACCAACATCCACAATCACATGGGGAGAAACTAAAGGGACATTCCCAAAAATACCGGCAAAGGGGCGGAAAAGGATTGCTAGACAAGGATTATATACCACAACATCAGATGAGTAAATGAAGGAACGATCCCAAGAAGAATTAGCAAGCAAGACAGTATTCAATGCCGCATATGGACCATCCAAATCGAGAACTAAGGAGTCACCGGAAGGCCTGTAATAAAGGCATCTAAGGTCCAAATGATCATCCGAAACAAATCGAAAGTAGGAGTCATCCAAGGGGTTCAATCTCATATCAGAAATGTGATCAATCCAACATTTCTCAGACTCGTCCCAAACAACTGGCAAATGAGGCGGAACTGGAACTGGAATTGGAACCAAAGAAGGAGGTGCAGGAGGTGGATCGGGGATAGCTAAAGGAGGCAGAGGAGGAGGAGCAACCTGAGAAGAAACGTTGGGAACCCATTTATTGAGCGGAGGCCGAGGAAGAGGGATCTTAGAAGCAGCCGCGGCAACAACAGAATGCGAGCAGGCGATAGCAAGGTGGCCAAAGGAGTGACAGGAGGAACAAATATCTAGAACCCAACCGTAGCGAACCCGGACTTCCACGACGTGCCCAACAGCTAACTGAACAGGAATAGAGGAAGGGAGGGGCTTAGAAGGGGATATCTCCATCAGAGCCTTAGCGAACATCAATTTGTCTCGCGCAACTGTATTAGAGTCAAAACATTTCAATTTACCTACATTACAAGCCAAC
The DNA here is from genome assembly GCA_030765085.1 of Allium cepa. Classification (NCBI taxonomy): domain Eukaryota; kingdom Viridiplantae; phylum Streptophyta; class Magnoliopsida; order Asparagales; family Amaryllidaceae; genus Allium; species Allium cepa. Next base: position 862,952,358 of record CM060940.1, read on the forward strand.
CAATTCAAACCAAGTAAAGGTTGAAGAGCAGAGGGAATATGGGAAAAGTAAACCCAAACGGGAATAAAGAGGACTTGCTCACGAGCACATGCAACTGTCGGAGACCAAGGAGTAATAATAAAAGGTTGCCCACCAAAAAAAGAAGGCTCAGCCTCAAGAACTCGACAGCGATCATCAGTGTTCGACTGAGACGCTTTTCAATGGTTCCGAAGAAATGAAATTTTGAATGGTTTCGAAAGGTTTTCACAAATTTTTAATTGAACCCAATATGCATTCGAAAGGATTGAGCTTTGACTATTTCGAAAGCTTTTAACGAATGGTTTCGAAAGGGGTGGTTCCCTAGGGTTTCGAATGGATTGAATGGAAAGAATTTTCCTATGTTTTCGAAAGGCAATATTTAAAAGTTTTAAAGAGAGATGTCTAATGTTTTAAAGCTTTCGAAGGAAAACTTTAATGGTTCCAAAAGGGTCACTTTCAATGGTTTCAAAGGGGTTACCTTCAAGGGTTTCGAAAGGGTTGTTTAAAGGTTTTAAGCAAAGATTTCGAACTTCAAACAACCCTTTCGAATGTATTGAATAGGCATTATAGCCAAGTATTTTCAAGTTAAAAAGGGTTTTAACTCATTTTGGAAGGATAGTTAGTCCTCATTAAAATTCATCAAAATTATTTTGAGTAAAGTATATATATTATGGCAAAATGGCTTAGAGTAAAACTAAAAATATATTTTCCTTGTATATATATAATTTGAAGGACTAAATCATTTGGTAAAGGTTTTCATGGATAATTTAAAGGGTAGTTAACCCTAAGGAAATGATTCTGATAGTTATTCCATTTTGATTCAGACAGTTAGTCTAATTTGCAAGTAATTAGCCTAGATTTTGGACAGTTAGTTAAGTTTGCAGGCAGTCAGCCCAGTTGTATGGACAGATAGTCATTTTTAGCATAACAGATCTTTCTATTTTGTTGTGGATGGATAGTTCATATATTACCTTTTTTATGGACAGATAATCCATTTATTATGTAACAACTTGGTATTTCGAACCATTCGCATCCACACATGTCGGACTTGAATTGCTCAAAACAACAGATTGTTAATTTATATTCGGCAAAACTCAATGTATACAGTAAATAAAATCAATCATAGACAGTGAGTAATATAACAACAAGCAGCTGAAATAGATAAATAGTAGTTCATGAAGCTACTATATAAACATCAGAGTTTGGAACAAAATACAACAGAAGTCTCAAATACAAAGGTAACTGACAAGACTGAACAGAAATCACTGGAAATAACTGAAATAACTGAAAGTTGGATAGATAGATCTTCAAACAAAACTCCAAAGTCCAAAGGTGAGTCTCAAATGCTGTGACACTCAGTCTGACCTGAGCATAAAGCAAAACACAAAACACTTGAGTCAGGATTAAAATTCTTATATAGTAAATTCAAATCAAGTGAAATGTCAACTGAAATATAATAACTTAAAAGATGCTTGGGATTCCCATCCTCTAAGGATCTGTGAAACTACCTACTACGTAATAATATACGCCATTATAGTAATGTCTATAGTAAAGTAAACTACTAAAATAGCGTTAAGGCGTTATCCATATCCCCCTTAACATATTTTATGTAATGTCGTAGTCTATACAAATATTGTAAACTCCAGTCGCAAGTGGGCTATTAGAGAGCATCCATAGGTATGACACAAATCAAACTCGTAGAAGGCGCGATAGAGCATGTGACAAGACACGCGAGGCAATGCCAGGGTAGATATACCGTTTGCGGATCCAGATTGGTAGTAACGCATTGCTGCTACTACCGCCCACCTCGAGATACACTCCCAAATCAAAGGGTGCACCCAATCAAATCACAAAGTAATAGAATGATATCGAAGAAATATGTCCGATCGGAGGAATGACCTCACTTGTCGCGGCGTGGCTCCTGTTTTAGCCACATCAAGCTGACTCACGAGAGCCAGGGCTGCGCTAATATCTCATATAGGATCGCAGCTAAACCATCCTACTTCATTCTGGAATCTCTACCGCGTACATAGTTGTTAAAGTGGTTTTCGATATTGGCAGAGAGCATGACAATATCCGATCTCGGTCTCTTTAATAACCAAACATTTATTTCATACCATGGTCATTTCAATTCAAATAGTTCATACTTCATATCAAAATCATATTCATTTCAAAACCATATCAATTCGATACCATTATTCACTTTAAATAAAATTCTATTCCAAAATTGTAACACTTTGAAAATTATAACACTTTCGAAATCATAACATTTTTGAAATCATAACACTTTTGAAATTATAATGCTTTTGAAATCATAGCACTTGCGAAATCATAACGCTTTTGAAATCATTACACTTCCGTGTACATAACAGTTCCAACTTAAACAGTTTAGATATTGAAAATAGTATATATATTAAAATAGTTATAAATTAAAATAGTTTATATATAAATTAGTTTCCTCCAATTTCGCAAATCTATTCAAACCATCTTAAATTCCAAAATTCAATTTAAATCGATCCCAGTTTAATCATTTCAATTTAAAGTTCAAAGATTCAAGTTTAAATATTCAAACATTTATAATATAAATTTCATTTATATTTCAGCATTTAACTTTAATTATATTCAAATTGGAAAATATTCATTTAATCATTTTAATAACAATTTATTTAAATCCCAATTTATATTTTTAAATCAATATGAAATATCAAATCTCAATTTTATTTAAAATTGAAAATATTTATTTAATCACTTTTATCAAATTAAGTTATAAATCAAGTTATAATCACATCTTTCAAATTCTCAAAACCTAATAAGTTCAACTCAATTCTTATTTAAATTAAATAATTAACCAATTTAAATTCCTGGTCGACATTTATTTATCTTCCAAACCTCTATTATTAAAGTTATAAAAAACTATTTAAAGATATTAGTATAAATTTTAAGTATATATTTTAAAACGTATTATATATATGCTAATTAAATTAAAATTTATTATTAAATGTATTTTGAATTAAATCTCATTTTGTATATTTTTAAAATGATAATATTATAAGAAAAATCTCAAAAATCATATTTTCAAAACTAACTTATAAATTTAAAATTTTCAAAACATATAATTCTAAAATCTAAATGTTACTCATATATTAAAGTAAGTTAATTATATTATAATTGAAAAATCAATATATAGTAAAATCCATATATTCCCTTTCAAATTTTGGAAATCATTTTAAAAATATAGGCCAATTATGTCCGTATATAATTTTCAATCATATGGTCAAGTGATACGGATATTTATCATTTCAATCCGTAAATTAAATATTTACGGATATATGTCATTTCAATCCGTAAATTAAATATTTGCGGAAATATATCATTTCAACCCGCAATCCTAAAATTTAAAATCAATGAAAATCGCTTGGGTTTATCATTTCAACTCATAATGATTTTCCCCTAATCTACAATATCGTTCGGGTATGTATCATTTCAACTCATAGAGAATTTTAAACTAACAGGAAACTTGTAGAGTGAGAATAAATAATATAACATATCATTAAAATGCATATATCATCAGTAACAAATCAAAATATAAAACATACGATCGGGTTATAGTGTCATATTTCATAGGTGAACAATTGCAGATAATAGCATATCAGATATAACAATTATAATTGTCATTTCAGTGTGAATTTAATTTATTAAATATAAGAATGTTAATAGTGAGTGATTGCTCACCTTTCGAGGCTAGAGAAATTAGACACACAACAAGTCACGAATCCAAGCATAAATTTCAAAGCACAGCACGATGAATACGAATTCGACGATCAAAGCAGAGCTGGTAGCTAGGAATCGATGGAAGAACAAATCACTAGTTCGATGAGGACAAAATATATAAATTTTAAAAATCTAAAATTTGCTCATATAGAAATCATTATATTATATATATTTCTTGTAAAAAACAATATTCGATTTGAAACACATGTCAAAACCATTTCTTTATATATATTAATATCAATATTTAATTCAAATCTATATACAAAAATAAAATCTATGTGTATTTTAAGATCAAAAAATAATTTTTAAAATAAAATAAAATCTTTGTATATTCTTTTAAGATCAATATTCAATTTAAATCATGTATCAAAATAAATTATCTTATATATGTTTAGAACAATTTTAAATTCAAAAACCCATAAATAATATATGTAGAAAAAATATATTTATTCATTTCAAAATATTAACATAACATATTATATTTTATACATTTCAAAATATCAACATTTATTAAAACATATAATATATAACACATAATATAATATTTAAAACACATGATACGATATATAAAGTAGGCACAGCTAAAATATACTCGTAGACCCTTATATATATGTATGTATATATATATATATACTTTTATATGACATAACACTTATGCAACCAAATATGTATATATATGTGCTTCTCAACAAATATATATGCAGACAATATTTTTGTATATACAAACAATTATATATGTAAAATACATGCAACCAAATATATATATATATATGGCTACTCAACAACATATGCAGACTATAAACACATAAATGCCTACTTGATATATAAACATTTATATATGCAGACTTGATATATAAACAATATATACATGCAGTGTGAACATGTAAACAATATACACTAAATACGCACACACACATATATGTATATATATCCAGCTAATATGCAGACCTTATATTAAATATACAACTAAATATATAAATGCGACTACACCACAAAATAAAATATATGCAACTATATATATATATATATTCATCAAATATATATATATTTATGCGGCTAACCAAAGCATACATGCAAGCTATTTTGTATGCAACAAAATATATGTATATGCTGTTGTGCCTACAAAATTTTTCCTTTATAATATAATAAAACACATAATTTCATTTACATGCATAAGGAGGAAGGCTGTCGAGGCTTGCGGAGGTTCCATTGTTAGACGTTGTGAGGCCATGGGCTGTCGGTTGGAGGAGGAGCGGCTCAGGCAGGTGAGGTAGGTGATCCGGTCAGCGCGGGTTGAGGAGGACAGTGGCTTTGGTGCTTGGTCAGAGGGAAGGCCATACGGTTGAGTTTGTGGCAAGGGTGGAAGACGTTCGACAATAGGCATGGCTGTGGGTTCTTGGCCGGAGTAGATTGCGTGTGAGGAGGAGAAAGATGAACGGGGTGGTCGTGTCAGTGGGTTATGTTGGCGAAGAGTTTGTTGTGGTGATGGGCAGTGGAAAGTGGGTCGGCAGGAAAGAAAAATAAGGGAAAGGCTTCGGTGGCGGATAACGATAGTGAGGGTGGTCGATAAAGGTGGCAGGTTTGACGAGAGCTTAAGCGTGCGACCATTGGAGGGGATGGAGGCGGTGGATGAAGGGGAAACAAGCAGGCATGGTGAAGAGTTTTGAAAAAAAAGACTGAACAATGCTTCTCGGGTTGATAAAAAGAAATGGCCACTTGTTTATACTTGGATATACATTTTTAATTTCTTATTATATTAATTTTTTCTCAAACGGAAGAGCGGAGAAGGTGAAAAGGGAGTGGCAAGTGTCTAAAGCAAATATGTATAGCAGTTTATATTTAAAAAAATTCCTCCCCAATGAACAGTAGGAATTTGAAAAGAAGATAGAGCATGAGCAAGTGAACCATCAAATTATTTAACAGTGGAAACAGAGAAAGTCAGGGCATGGGAATTCAGGAATAATAAAAGCAAAAAGGCTGTTTATTTTTCAGCCATTGGAAAATTTGAATGGATACAGGAAAGCCTAAAAGATTCAAAACGGATACCGGTACGGCTAATTGTTTTCCTAATTTCGCCGTGTACTGGACTCCGAAATGTACAGTAAAATATAATGCAAAAATCAAGACGACGATACAAATAGAATGGTATATAGATATGGGTGATATGATCATCCTATCAAAAGTCGATATTCGCTGCAAACTGTTGTTTATTCGTCGAAAATAAGATAAACGGGGCTGGAGTAGTCCAAATTTGACGAAACGAATTATGACGTCTCACTTAGAAAATGATTTACAATTTAATGATATAAAAATATTAAGGTTTCGAAAATAGTTTATTTCCATCAAAATTTTACTGATTTAAATTTAAACAAAATTACACAACAAAACTAACTTCCATATTTTCTGATGAAAATCTGACATTTTCTACGTTTAAGTAGACGTATTCCAAATATTAAATTTTCATCGTCAAATTTTATTGTTTAATTTGGAGCAAAATTTCAATTAATTACGTTCTAAAACCGTTGAAATTTATAGGTCGCTACATATTAGCATAAATGATATTGCTATTTTGATATAGTCAGTTTGGTTATAGGAAAGGATTTGCAAAATATATATGCTTTGAAAAGGATATTAGTAAGGGAAAACCATCACGTTAAGTGGCATGGTCTCACTTAATATCAATAAACCGAGATGTAGCAAAATTATTCATACTAGGCTTTATGTCTGACCCGAAGTTTTTGTTTCCTCTTAAACTCTCGGGTGCTCAAAATTGATTTAAGTAGGTTGAGGGTTAAGGCTTCCAGGTTTTGATATTTTAGCGAATAAAGCTTCCAAAGACGAGCAGGTGGCTGACGGAAAGCTAATTAGGAATACAGATTATTCTATTTATTTTTCACTATGTATATTAAGTCAGATATGACTATATTTCTCTGATAGACCAAGGGGGCATCATCATATGTTACTTTTGGCATAGTTTTGTAATGATTACAATTGATTTTTACCTGAAAAATGAATATTGGATTATGTAATTTGAATATGAATTTGTTTGAAATGTAATTATAAAAATGTTATTAGAAAATATGTGATTTTGTTCATATTCAAGTGCTTCTGATATTATGAATACCATTGGTATTGCTGTATTTTGTCACCAGAATTTGATACTGTAGAAGACTGCAGCATTAGTAGTGCTTAACTTTTTCCCTCTAGATACAAGATGTTACACTTCGTGCTGCGGAGATGGCGCAGTTGGACTAGCGCTTGGCTGAGTATGTGCAATAACATAGGGCATTTCCTTCACCGGGTTGCTCCAAAGAAGATGATTAGTCTTGATAGGTATGATTTTTGCGTTTGTGTTTGGACAATATGCACTTAGAGATGATTAGGATGAGGAATTTTGATCAGTTTAATCCATTTTGAGGAGATTTTTGATAATTTGTTAGTTTGTGTTAACATAATTAATATAGTTTGAGATGTTAGAGGTCGATTTTGTGTATATTGTTGGATTGTTTGAGTTTGGTTTGTTGTAAATATTGACGTTTTTTATGTGATTTGGGTTTGTATTTATATGATTTATAAACGTGAAATTGAGCTGCGATATATATTGGTATGTATATGTTGTATGTGGGACGAAAGGTAGCAGAAACAAAAAAACAATCTAGATTTGCGATGGCCACCGAAGTCTGACGACGGCTTATGGGTCACCATTATCCAACGGTTTCTGACGGCAAAAGTGTAACGATTTTCGACGGCTTTCGACAACATTCTAAATAAACAACTGCTGGTAACTTGTACATGACGACCATCGAAAAACCATTGACAACAGCTGTTGAGAGCCATCGCGGAGTCTTCGTCGAAGCTGTTGTCAACCGTTAGAAAGTTCAGATGTAGTTCCGATGGAAAGTTCGACGGCTTTTGGGCGGCCACTAACGATCTTCGATGGTTTTCAACTGTTGGAAATATCCCTCTTTCTTGTAGTGATCAGGGCATTTTTTCAAATAATTCAGAGCAAAATAAGATGACTAATATTTCTTCATTTTATACCAAAACAGTATAAGTGGGGTATCAAACGATAAAGACTTGGTCGGTTTATACCAAACCAATATACATGGGGTATAAAATGACGAATACTTCACAGTTTTATCATGGTGAAATATTTCCCATCTTATACATAAAAGGGTGAAGTTTTCGTCGTTTTATAAACAGTCTTCTGTTCAGTTTACTAGTCACGTGGACAAATTGAACCAACCATAAACAAATGAACAACACATATTTGGTTGCGTTGTGTCTAATTCCGTCCATCATAATTGTTTTTGTTGTCGTTCCATTTTTTCATTAAACAAGACACTGTTTGTTGTGCTTTAATTTTAAAATTAACTTCATTTAAACAACTCGTCTAAAGGAATTAGTTGTGGGATCCCTATGTTTTTGTTATGCCCCACTGATGCCATCTAATTTTTCATGTTGGTGTCTATAGGCATAATGTCGGCCAACAATAATGATATTTCCATTTCTCTCTAGTAATGACTTTTGGAAAGATGTGCAAGACAAGGGAAGTCATTATAGCCGACCATATTCATCATTATAGTGAAGCTTTTAGTAGTTACATTCACAATCAATATGAAAAAGGACGTTAATCATCCATGCATTTGTGGAAAAGAGATTGAGGACGTTTAGCGATGGCGAATTTTTATGTCCAAGTTATTTGATTTACATCGAACGTAAAATATACGTCAGCAATTTCCTCCCAACATTTTGCCTCTTCTAAAAGAAGAGGATTTTCAAGACTTAATTTTTAAGTCAGACGTAAAAAATTAAGTCTCGAATACTCCGTAAAAAATTAAGTCTCGAATACCCCCTATATAAACCTCCCTACCTAACTATTTTTAACATATTCTCATTTTTTTTCTTCCTTACATTAATTCCAAAAATATCCAGATATGATTCTGCGTATAATATTCCAGACAATGATTCGAAAAACTCGAATAACTCAACTAATAGCGATGATCTATCTAACTCCGATGATGTAGACGAGTATTGTAAGGATCTCGCTTATGTTGTTGGAATGATTATAAATTATACTCAGCTAATGTTTATCCACATCATACTTCTTCTTATACGGGATGAATGCGGATTGATGATTTCATTAACGGTCATAAAAACAGAAGTCAAGATTTGTTCCCTATAAAAAGTGCTACTTACAGGCGTCTTTATGACGATCTAGTCAATAGGTATGGCTTAATCTTAACTCAATAAATAAACATTCCTGAAATGATTGGAATGTTTTATTACATGATAAGACATGGAGCATCACAAAGGTTGGCAGGTGAAAACTTTAATCGATCCATTGGTACTGCTAGTTTATGTGTTTATAAGTTTAGTACACTACCTTACTTTTGGCCAAAGCTAATATTAGATTAATAGATTCTAATGAGATTTCTCATGAAATATTAGATATGCCAAGATATTATCCATTTAACCAAAATGATGTTGGAAATATAGACAGAACACGTGTTCCTAGGAGGGTTAGTAAAGAAGAATTACTAGAGTATATAGGCAAAAAAAAAATTTCTAATACAAAATATTCTTGCTGCTATTAATTTTGATTTTTACATTTAGTTTCGTAATGTCTTGTTGGTAAGACTCTGCACATGAAAGTAGATTGTTAAAATATGCAATTGAAGTAGTTGAAACATTTCTACATCTACTGCCTGGTAAGTATTACCTTTTAGACTCAGGATACAAGCATAGAAACAGTTATTTACCACATTATCGTAATAAACGTTATCATGTGTAAGAATTTCCCTAAAGCTGGAATGTTTTAAAATCGCGTAATGAAATTTTCAACTTTTATCATTCTAGTATGTGCATGGCTGTAGAAAGAAATTTTGGTATTTGAAAAAATAAATTCTACATTTTTCGAAATACGCCGAAATAAAGCTTCACCAAACAAGCACAGTTTGTCGTTGCAAGTTGTGTTATCCATAATTTATTAGAAAATACAACGTTACAGATCCTGATTTTAAAGAAATAGTTAACGAAGAAATTACACGAATTTATGTTGGAAATTGATGTGAACATCTTCAGTACAACCATGGCTGTGCGCAAGTTCGTCAAATACACAACAGATTTTTGCAACACGTGATGAAATTAGAGATGCTTAGATTCTGCAGGACGACGTTGATCTATGTATTGTTTTACCGTTGTATTTCGACTAAAATTATGTGTAAGAGTATGTTTGCATTTTGGTTAAAATTAGTAGTAAGTTTTTAGAATTTGTATATACTAGAATTTGAAGTTGTAATTTAATTTGAATTTACATTATTATTTCTGAAATATTTATTTAATTAAATAATAAATTTAACAATTAAATAATAATTAATTATTAATTAGTAAATATTTAATTATTAGAATTATTATTTAACTATTTTCAAATTCCTCAACATTTTTTACATGCTACACAACCTCTAACCAACCTTTGATCAAAAAAGTTATCCTCGAACTTTTTAATCTTTAATTCAAATTGTCCACGAAAGCACCATAAATGAGATTCGCTTAAATAGAGAAAGAAAACTGCCAACAAGAAAGATAGCAATCATGCAACCAAAAGAAAGAATGGATTAATATGCACCATATTTAGCATAAAATAAAACTGAAATCAATTGACGTTAATTTAGCTTAGCAAATTCTAAACCAAAACCATAAGGAAGCTAATATCTATTATTTACAGTACACCATATATAAGAAAATTTCGTTCTGTTATTGGCCGTTAGGCAGTTATGGTGTTTTCTCTTAACCAGATAGCACTACATCAAAAGTCAATCAAACAAGGAACGTAAACTGCTCAAAAAGACAGAGAAATAAACAAAAAGAGAAACCTATGAACTCATGTATATCACATCAAAACAATGTACAATTTATCTACCATGTTACCCATAGTGCATTGAACTTGGTTAATTTCTAGCCCCAAGCGTGTTAACAAGTGACAAAGCATTACTTGTAAGCTTACTCAACTGAACCACCCTCTTCCTCAAGACACCATGCATACTACTGCTACTCTTACCATTACCTTCCACCAAAGAAGCAATGCATATATTCTGATCAGTGAGAGCACCACTGACCCACGTCATAACGTTCTCTAATCTAACCCCATACGACGGCCTATTCTTCCTTCCCAGTTTCCTCAACTGAACTATCGACTTGCTCAGCCTAGCTGCACTATCGGACATCGTTACCATGCAGTCATAATAGACACTGTACCCATTATCAGCTGCAGGTCTGCTACTTCCAGATGAAAGCATGGAGACATAGGTCAATGCTTCATGGGCCTTACGTGCACTTAGAGACAGCGCCACCTCAGCAAGCTGCCGTGGACTTTTATGCATTTGTGGTGAGAAGGCTGACAGTGTCTACTCGCATACTTTTGGATATGAAGTTGCCTTGCATGAGGTTTTAAGAGAAGAATACGAGAGGTGTACGAGCAAAGAAGCTGTGAATATGTATATAATGTTGTATGAACTTTCTTTTTTGAAGAAGAGTAAACAGGGCCCGGCCCAACAAAAATAATAATCTGGGCACAAAACAATACCCAACCACAACAAAACACAAAACAATCTCCTCAAACCCTAATCAGCCGACAACGAAACTCAACTAAAAAGAAGCGAAAATGGCGGAGGCGATTTTAGAGAATCGAGAGAATCCCCTCTCCTTTCTTAACTCCGCTAGTTTCCCCACGCTCCCAGTACGATAAGTCTTCATTCATGTCACCTCTCATGCCTCTATGACCATTACAGTTGCTCGAAAAGCTCAAGTAGCTGGAGCTGTTGAATCTGTTGGTATCTAGATAAGTAATGTTAGATCTAGCGTCACTGCGACCTAGATCTGACATTCTCTTCTCACAATCGTCATTATTAGCTCGGTCAAAATTAGGGTTTGGAGTATTAACATCTGGAACTTGATTGAGATACGAATCGTTGTTCTTAGCCATGTCAACTTGCTTATTGACAGTAGTAGCAACTAAATCTCGATGCTTGCAGAATCTAGACTCTGGATGCAAGTTGTTATTGTGCTCAGGTTGAAAGCTTTTTGAACGCATCAAGTATACTTCAAGATGCTTGCTACCTGCTTCAGAACAACACTCATCAGCAAGGGAAGCAAATTTGGTTTGGTTTTTACACAATTTTTTTGATTTCTGCAGAATAATCTTGCCGTCAGATAATATAGTTAGCCAAACTTGCTCTTTATTCCTGCTGCTTTTGTTGTGCACACGTAAATTTCTCTCTTTCCACAAGTTGAACACTGCCGTAGTTAGTAAGATGTGAGAAAAATCAGTCTCTTTGGATTTAGATCTGAAGTTGTTGTTAATAAGCTTTATAATATTCAAATGATCTATATGCCTGTTGTCTTCAATATTCAGAGTAGCTTTAATATGGTTCCAAATGTAATAAGAGTAGCTGCATTCAAAAAATATGTGATTAGAATCTTCATTACATATATTGCATAGGGAGCAGAGTGAATTCAAATTATTTCTCCATTTGTTTAATCTATCCCAAGTTGGCAATCTGTCCTTAACAGCAAAATACGTACAGAATGCCATCTTGGAGAAACTTCCAATAGTGCCAGTCTTCAGTTGGGTATTTGGTTCTAATAAAATTCCAAGTATTTTTAAAGGAAAACTTCCCTCTGCTGGTAGCTGTCCATTCCCAGTAGTCATTTTCTGCAAAGGTATCAAGTTGAATTTTGCAAATCTCTTCTTTGTGTGGATTAGTAATAGGGTGGATTTGTGGTTGCCAGTTATTATTAATAATAATATCAGAGACTTTATTATTTGAACCACCACAAATAACCAGGCTATTCCACCCTACTCTATTAATAAAGGCCTCATTTTTAAACCAAGGATCAAACCATAAACTAGTATCTTTGCCATTTTTAAATTTTCTTTCAATCATTGTTTTACCTATATCTCTACTATTTAAAATATGTTTCCAAGTGTTTGAATGATTACTATTATAAGTAGCAGTCCAGAAATTATTATGTTTCAAATATTTTGATCTCATCCATCTGGCCCACAAAGAATCAGAATTTAATAATCTCCAAAATAATTTTAAATGACAGGTTGTACAAAGATCCTTAATATTTCTAATGCTAAGACCCCCTTCATTTTTTGGCCTGCATACATTATCCCAACTGATTTTGTGATATTTACCTTTCCATAAAAATTCAGAGCATCTACTTTCCAATTTTTTAATAGTAGCAGCTGGGATTTGAAAAGATTGAATCCAGTAAAGAATTATAGCATAAATGACAGTCTTTATAAGTTCAAGTCTACTAGCAATCGATAATAACTTACATGACCAGGTCTCCATTCTATTCTGAATTTTATCTATAAGGATAGAGCAGTCAGAGTCTTTAATCATATTTGTAGAAAGAGGCAGACCTAAGTATTTGATAGGAAGAAATCCCTCTTCTATTTGTAAAACCTTTAGAAAATCTGTTTTAAACTTACAAGATTTACTGAAATATGCTTTACATTTATTCACATTAAGTTGAAGACTAGCATAATTTTTTAAGTTATCAAAAACAGATTTGATTGAGTCTGCATTATCTTTATTGGCTTTGACAAACACCATAAGATCATTAGCATATATCAAATGACTAATACTTGGTTGAATTCTATTAATAGGCTGAACAGCACCTTTAATACTCTATATTTCCATAAGAATAGAAAAATATTCCATCACAATAGCAAAAAGATAAGGAGATAGGGGGTCTCCCTGTCTCAGCCTCCTATTAGATTTAATAAACCCTTCAGCTTTACCTTGAATCAGGATTGAAAATGAAGGAGTATTTATACATTCAAACACCATATCACAAAACTTTATAGGAAAACCCATACATTTCATGATATGATGAATAAAATGTCTATTTACCTTATCATATGCTTTCTGTAAGTCAATTTTAATACATACATTATCACCCTGTTTAGTGTTGAATTTCCTAACCATCTCATGAGCTAATAGAGAGTTTTCATAGATGAGCCTACCAGGAACAAAAGCACTCTGATTTTCTGACACCAGAAAAGGCAAGAACACTTTTATTCTGTTACTAAGGACACTAGCAATAATCTTATAGATAAAGTTACAACAAGAAATTGGCCTATAATCACCGATTCCAGTGGGATTATTATTTTTTGGAATAAGGGTTATAAAAGTATGGTTTAAACTTTTTAGAATTTTACCATTATCCATAAACTCTGAAACAACATCCAGCACATAGTGTTTTATATAATCCCAATTATTTTTACAAAATTTTGCATTAAAGCCATCAGGACCCGGGCTTTTGTTATCTCCAGCACTAAAAACAATAAATTTAATTCATCAAGGCTCACTGGAGCTAACAGGATTTCAGATGCGTTATGATTTAAAATGTTTTTACAAGTTATAAAAGGAAAATTCTTTTTATAATTTGCAGAAAAATACAAATCCTTATAGAAATTTATAGCATTCTCTGAAACTGTTTCATGAGCATTAGTTAAATTTCCCTCTTTATCTATAATGCAACCTATGTTATTTAAGTGCTTTCTATTACTCATTTTAGCATAAAAAAATTTGGTGCAGTCATCTCCTAAAGTGAGCCAATCAACCTTAGCCTTTTGTCTAGCATTGACAGACTCTTTGTACATTTCATTAGACAACTCCTTCTGATTAAGAAAAAATTTATTAATATCATTGATATTATCAGGATTGTTATCAGCATTCATCTGAAGAAGCTTGCCCTCTTTTTTCAAACTGACTATTTTATTTTTATTTAAGTGGTTGTTCTTATTCCAGTATTTAAGGTTATGCTTGGTGAATTTCAGAAAACTATAAAACTGATATTGTTTAGAACCACTGCAAGAGAACTTATAGCAGTTTTCCATTAAGGGTTTATAGTCTTCTTCCATCACCCAACTATTTTTGAAACGAAATGGAGGAGCTTTATTATTGTAATCATTATTCATAATAAAAAGATTAACCAAAAGAGGAGTATGATCACTTAAATTTTGTTCCAAAGTGGAACAGATATTATTTGGAAATTTTTTTGAAAACTCTTTATTATAGAGAATCCTATCTAATTTGCAGTGAATATTTTTGGCTAACCCTGACTTCCATGTATATTTATTACCACTGATAACTGGTTCAATAAGGCCAAATTCTAATAAGAATTTGTTGACTCTATCTAATTTATTTTGAGGGATTTTAATCCCCCCATATTTTTCATAAGCATGAAAAACAGTATTAAAATCACCTAGTAAAATCCATGGGGAATCATAAATTGAATTTAAAGCTTTAAGTTTTTGCCACAAAACATTCCTTTCTAGTTCAAAATTACTACCATAAACACTAGTAACTTGCAAAGTAAAACCACCAATGTTTTCAAAACTACAATCAATAAATTGGCTGTCCTTGTTTATATTAATATTAGTCCAGATATTAGAATCCCAAATAACAATGATTCTACCTTTACAGCCACAATCATTGTTATGAATTGCTTTCCAATTTCTGGACAACTTAAGACCAAATCTTTCAAAATTCTCATCATTCATTTTATTTTCAATTAAAGCAAAAATAGATGGTTTATAGACATTAATCATAGAGATAATATCAGACTGTTTAGTTGGGGTATTCATCCCCCTAACATTCCAAGCAAATATAGACATATTTATATGAAATATAATAAAATATGAATATTAAATAGTACCTTATACACTGTTACCCTTACCCTTTTTCTTTTTCTCCGAGCTTTTAGCTTTTAGTCTTGTTGTCATTTCATTCCAATCAGGATTAATTGAAATGTATTTCTGCCCAAAAGCTTTCTTCTCTTTATTAGCATTTTTGTATTTGCCAATTGCTTTAGTCTTGGGAATATGCAGTTCTGAGATGTCAAATTGCTTTTCAGGATCCTCCATTGTATTATCTGATGTTGAAGCAATATAGTCTTCTGGAATTTGGATGAGAGAGATGTCAAATTCCTCAGCATTGCAAGGCAAGGTTGAGTGGATGCCTTCATTGTCCTCAACCATTGCAGCATTATCTGATGGAGGTTCATTCTCTATGTTGTAATCTGGACTTTGGTTGGAATTCAAAGGCAGCATAATATTTGATTCTGTAGCATGATTATTTGTAATTAAACATAACTCTGAAATGGGGGGATTTCAGATTTAAAGACCTCTTCATTACTAATTCCCTCCTTTGAACTGCTTTGTGAGACCTCTTTTGATTTTTCTTGTAAACTTTCTGAATGATGAACTACCGAATCAAGGATCTGATCATCTTGGTCAGTGAGCGAATGTGAAAAAGTTTCTTGATTAAAGATGATACCTCTCTGGTTGATTCGATCATTATTCTTTTGATTTCTTGATTCTTTTATTTGCTTCTCAGTAAGGAGCGACTCTTGAACAATGGTATCTGTAACATTTTCTTGATCAGTGGCTATTTCTTTGTTTTGATTATGAGTTTTGGGTATCCATCTTTGTTCTGCGACACATTGCTCTCTAATGTGTCCAAAACATTTACAGATACTACACTTCAGTGGAACCCATTCATATTCAATCTTTTGAGTAATGTTTTCTCCATTGTATAAAGTGAGATTTATTTCTTGAGGTAGTTCGTCATTTGCAGATACCTCCACCAGAAGACGAGCATAATTCAATCTCGTTTTCAAGGTCGTAGCTGCATCCATTTTTATGGGTTTTCCAATAATGTTGGCCATAACACTGAACGCTTCTCGATCCCATAATTTGAGATTCACATTGGGTAATTTTACCCATATCGGCATTGTACTGAGGAGGTCCCTGTCCATTTTCAGAGAATCAGACCATCTCCTCATTATGATGAGCTTTCCATTATAGAAGTATGGGCCATTCTGAATGATAGAATTGCAATCTTGAACTTCTTTGAATTTGACAATAAAAAACCCATTTTCCCTGGTAAAGATTTCAAATTCTGCCACAGGTTTCCATACACGTTTTATGTAAGCTTTGAAAAAGTTATAATATGGTTTGGTACCAACAACATATACCAAAATCGAATTGCTCCAGCATTCGATAGCTCTTTTACATACAGACTCTTTTATCAAACCATATTTCTTATTATTGATCTTGATGGGAGAGATAGTTTCAAGATTGCATTCATCATCATTGGGTTCAGTTGATTGCTCAGAAACGATTTCAGCCCAAGATTTTTGTCCCTGTGTTTTGTTCAGAGAAAAATTCATAGGTTTCCGCGGTTGATACGATTGGTTTCTCATACTTGGAGGAGGAGCAGTCGAATACTGATCGTCTGTCTTCTTCTTCTCAGAAAAGAGACCTTTCGAGATTCTTTGTTGCACAGAATTAATGGGTTGACGTTTCTTTTGCGATCTTGATTGAACTAATTGAAACCCATCATTGTCTATGATGATTCCTTTGCTAGAATCTCTGATGTGAGAGTCAGGTGGTCTGTTTCTATGGCTAGGAGAAGAAAGATGAGAAAGATTGCTGTGAGGAGAGATAATTTCCCCCATGGCTGAGGAAAACCCTAAATTTTTTTTTCTATATCCCATGTTGTATGAACTTGCCATTGATCACTTTAGCTTTTAATTTGTTTCTTGTTGATGTAATGTGATATTGGTGGTGAATGGTTTATATATAGAGGGCTATCTGTATTATGGAACGTGAAAGGTACTTTTATTTTATGGCATCATTCATTTGGTCGGTTGCTAAGTAATTAGAGTAATATTGCTGTGTCTGGAAATCTCAAAACTCAATATATATATAGAATGTGCTTGCTTGTCTCCTTCCAGCTGTAATTTTGCTGTCTAGAGATCTGATGACTGAATGTAGAAGAATGAGTTGAAAGTTGAAACCTTGACTTTGCTCATGGAAGCTTCGTTGCATTCCGGAATATACTATTGCACGTGCAGTTTCATTCGGTAGATTTGATTCGAGTATTCTGTGCCAGCTGGAACTGTATTTCAACTCCTTTCATTTCAGTTGGCTTATGGCCCTATGTAGCATTTAAAAAGGGGAACGAAAAAACTATCCATACACCTTCGTGGAACAATATGAAGTTAAATCAACGTTATTTAACATAAATTTTTTTATCGTTTCATGTGACTTGACTTTTATATACCACTGGACCTTCGTTATCTTTCACATTATTCATTTTCAATCTGCTCATTTTACGTTTATGGCAATAGCGAAACGACGTGTAGCGCTTAGAAGACGGATTAGGAATGACACTTCCTTGTGAGAGTTTCTAGCCACTTAAATCGAACAACCGACTCTAAGCCGGTGCGAACAAGGGGAATCTGACTGTTTAATTAAAGCAAAGCATTGCGATAGTCTTTATGGATGCTTTTGCAGTGTGATTTCTATCCAATGCTCTGAATGCCAAAGTGAAGAAATTTAACCAAGCGTGGGTTAACGATGGGAGTAATTATGACTCTTTTAAGAATGTCAAATTCTTCGTCATCTAATTAGTAACATGCATGAATGAATTAATGAGGTTTCCACTATTCTGTCCACTAAGTAGGGAAACCACAGCTAAGGTAAGGTGCTTGGCGAAATCAACGGATAATGAAGACCGTGTTGAGTTTGACTCTAGTCTTACTTTGTGAAAGGACTTGAAATGTCGTTCAAGTCAATGAAGAAAAATTTAATAGAAGAACCAAAGAGGAACCATTGAAGCAAGCCTTTTAAGCCAGACTCACCTAGCGGGAGAATGAGGCATTAAAAAGGGAAGAAGTCATAGCCTAAGGGTAAGAGATCGTGGCCAAAACTATGGTAGAGGCGTCTACAAATTTGTTAATAAAGAAGAAAGAAACCAAAATATATAAGCACCGAGAGGTCGAGGACGAGGATGAAACACAAACCATAAAGGAAGCCAAGGTATCATAAATCACAAATAGAATGTTATAATTGTGATAAATTTTTGCATTCTGCTTTCGATTTTAAATTCATTTTGTAAAGCTTAAGAGAAATTTAACTTTTCTATAAAAAATGAAGAAAATTCCACAATATTGTTGGAACATAAAGGTGATGAAAGTAATAATAATAACGCATGGTATTAGGATACGAAGGCAAGCAATCATATGTGTGGAAGAAGGAGCATGTTCGCGGAGCTTGATGAATCGGTAAGTGGAATCAATCATTTTGTAGATCAATCTAAAATTCTAGTTAAAGGCAAAAGGAATTATACAAATTAAATTATAGAATGGAAAGCTTGATTTTATTTCTAACGTTTAAAATGAAAATAAATATTTTAAGTTTGGTGCAACTTTTAGAAAAAAGATGTGATATACACATGAAAAATCATTGTCTTTAATGAGAGATAGTAAGAAAAATTTTACTACTAAAGTGGAGATGTTAAAAAATAGACTATTTCCATTAAATTTATCAACTAGAATTATTAAAAGCCTAAAGTCATGCTATAATGATTCATTATGACTTTGACCTTTAAGATTTTGATATCTTAATTTTGGGGTTTAAATTATTAAAGAATAAAAACATGATGAAAGGTTTACCATCAATAAATTAAGAGAACCAATAATGTGAATGATGCATATTTGAAAATAAACCAAGAAAATATTTTCCAAAAGAATCAACAACAAGAGATAAAGAACCACTCGAATTAATTCATACGGATATTTGTGGCCTTAAACTATGCTTACTTGGAAAAGTAACTATTTTGCACTTTTTATTGATGATTTTGGTAGAAAAACGTTGACCTATTATCTTAAACAAAAATTAAACGTATTTAATGCTTTTAAGAAATTTAGAGCCTTAGAAGAAAATTAAACTGGTTATAAGATCAAAGCCATGACATCCGACCGAAGTAAATAGTTTATATCAAAAGAGTTTGAGTTTTTTTACGAAGAAAATGGAATTCACTGCTCATTAATAATTCCATGCACTCCACAAAAAAAATGAGGTCATAGAAACGAAAATTATGCCTCTTGTCAACACGGCTTGGAGCTTGTTAAAAAGAAAATATTCCAAAAACAAATTTTTTGGTCGAAGTTGTTGAATGCGCGGTGTATTTATCCACTCATGACCAAACATGAAGTGTGTGGAATAAAACCCCCGAATAAACATGGAGTGGTAGAAAGCCATGTGTATCTAATTTAAAAGTATTCGAAAGCATTACGTATGCCCATATCCCGGATCAAAGATGCTCCAAACTGGATGACAAAAGTGAAATATATTTTCATTGACTATGACTGAAGGTTAAAAGGATATAAGTTATATTATCCTGTTAATGGAAAAGTAATTGTTAATCGAGGCATGGTGTTCGACGAAAAAGGTGCTTGGAATTAAAACAAACAAAAAGATGATTATAATTTATTTCCTCTTTATGTAAAGGAATGTATTGATTTTATGGAAAAAGAAGCACCGTCGTCTCCTTCGACCATCCTTGAAGAACATTCACTTGAACAAAGCTTGAGTGAAAGACCACCACGCATGAAGAATGCTAAAGGAGACGTCAAAAGATCTTCTTGCCAAAAAGTTTCCTAAATCCCTACTTTAGTTAGCCAAAATTGATCATTAGAGAAAGATTAGCAAGATTAGCACTTTGGATTGAAGATTTTCTATTGGAGATCACTTAAAGCTGCTGTAGATTCTTGGATTTCATGCATTCTTGGATTGCTTTGGATTTATGTGTGTGGTTTTAAGCCTCTGCTCACTAATTAGCCACTATATGATGTTTAATGATGTTTTTAAATAATTTTTAAACTCTAAAATATCATTTAAACCCTCTTTAGTCACATATGTAAATTTCAAATGATTTGGACAAATTTGAAAAATTCATGTTCTTATTAATCTTTCTTGTTCTTATAGTTGCACCCTTAGATTTAGGCTTCACTTTGATATGTATGGATGTATGCTTGTTAGGATATATTATATACGATGATTGCTTGAATGTATGAGTTTGTTTAGCTGAATGCGTCGATCAAATGGCAGTTTAGTTTTAGGAATAAGTTATGGACGGGTGTCAATGGATCAGTGATGACCTCTAAAAATCACTTCATCCAAATGACATGCGATCCATAGGGTAGGTCAAGAAGGATCCCTTAAAGCTATGTTTCAAGTCTCAAATCATTAGCAGTTCAAATTTATGGGCGATTGAAGATGGATAGGTGGTGATTTGGAGGCTATGGGTCGGTAAAGGTTGGCTTCGAGGCATGCTCGAGTCATTGGATGGATCTTTAACAAAAACTGAAAACTGAAACTCATTTCTTTCGTTAAGTGTAGGATAAAATGGAGTTCGAACATCTTTTAACAAAAGAAATCACATGATGTTATATTTGACCAGACTCATATATATAACTCGACTACCGTTATTTTTAACATTATTCTTTTTCAATCTGCGGACATTACGCTCGTATAATGTGAAATACCCCAACAAATCTTGGTGGTTCTTTAACGCGAATGCATTGACTATTTGTGGATTGCTAAAAACTAATTTTGTGGCAATAGCAAAACGACGCATACTGGTTGGGAGATGAATTAGGAATGACACTTCCTTGTGAGAGTTTCTAGCCACCTAAATCGAACTACTGAATCTGAACTGGTGTGAAACAAGTGGAATCTGACTGTTTAATAAAAGCAAAGCATTGTGATAGTCTTCGCGGATGCTTTTGCAATGTGATTTCTATCCATTGCTTCGAATGCCAAAGTAAAGAAATTCAACCGAGCGTGGGTAAATGACGGGAGTAATTATGACTCTCTTAAAGTTGCCAAATGTCTCGTCATATAAATAGTGACATGCATGAATGGATTAATGATGTTTCCACTATTCTTGTCTGCTATGCAGGATAATCACAGCTGATGTAGCACGATCTAAAGGAGTTTCGGGTTTAAACCGTAAGGCGCGCACGATTCAGGTGAAGGAGTCATATGGGAAAGTGGCAACTCTTAACAGCTTAAGTCGTTCGTGCTTGATGAGTCGCACATGACTCAACGGCTCATCCATAAGTCGTTTACGACTTAACATGAAGAAGGATAAAGTTTCAGCAAGTAAAGATCTTGAGTCAGAGGAAGGACACGAGTTACGACTCAATGGGAGTTTAAATAGTTCTGGAGTGATGAGTCGTACACGACCTAACTGCATGGCCATGAGTCGTCCACGACTCATCAAGAAGCAAAAGGGAAGTCCAGTAATTGAAGGCCATAAGGCGGGGACGGGTTACGACCTAGATGAGTCGTTCGGAGTTGACTCGGTTGAAGGGATCTGCCACAAGGAAGCTTGGGAGCTTGAGTCGTTGGAAGTATGCTGAGTCAGGAAAGTCTTGAGTCGGTCATGTATTGAGTCGGTGAAGTCTTGAGTCGGTCTTTTATTGAGTCGCGTACTTTCTTAAGTCGTATCATTTTGGGGTCGTGTATGTATGTGTTGTAATATAAGTCGTGAGTCACTGTCTGTTGCATTTCCTTGAGTCTTAAAGCGTTGGAGTTGAGTCGTTTAAGCCGTGTGTTGGTGAGTCGCCGCTGTCCAGGTTGTGCCTTTAGGAGTTGGGTCGTGCTTGGGAATGAGTCAGTGCCGACTCAATGAGTCGTAAGTCGCAAACGACTCAAGGACCAGGGTTGTAAACCTCTATAAATACGCGTGTGTTGTACATTTTTAGGTTGGTTGATTTTGAAATAAAATTTCTTGTTGATTGCTTTGTGCTTTCTTCTCCAATTGGTAGTTGAGTGTAATCTCCTATCTCCACTTACGTCATTCGAGTGTGCTCGAATCCACGTTTGTTGAAGCCAATTCACGGAATCTAGTGCGCTAGATCAACGTGCGAAGAATCGTAGATCTTCTTTCTCAGCATCGTGCGCGATCAACGGGACGAAGATAGCTAGAATCCGGTATCTTTGGATCAACGGATTTGGGCCTTGCAGTATTCTCAACTCACCGATTGCTACATTCCATCGATTGAAGTTTGTTTCGATTTATCCGCTGCGCCAGTTCTGGTATCAGAGCCATACTTAGCCAATCATAGCTAAGTTGATTCTTGGAACCAAGTATTTGAAGTTGAAGTTTGAAGTTGTGTTCGTTGTGTTCATCTTGAAGTTGCAACAAGTTCGAATATTTTGATCCATCTCATTTTGGATCTAGATTTGGAGAATTGTTTGAATTTGAAGTTAGGCCGTGTATACTTGGGAAGTAGCCGAGCCTAGTGAAGGGTTTTGAAGTTGAAGCCGTGACTTATTGTTGTTTTTTGAAGTGTTGTGAAGAGTTTCAACCATGCCACCAAGGAGAGCTAACCGACATCAAAATATTGAAGCACTATATCGAAGAGAAGAGGCCGATCAAATGGAACAACGTATGCACGAGAAGATTGATGAAGGCATTGGTAGGTTGGAGAAGCTTATGATTGATATGAATCAAAGCAGAAGAAGAAATTCACCTGAGTCCATTCGTGGAGGAAGTAGAGTTTCACATCATTCAGCTCGGGAGAGAAGAGAGAGTCAGGATCAACGGAGTGTTGATAATCGAAGTAGGAGGAAAGATGATGATCATGAAAGACGGGATGTTGGTAGTAGGAGTGGTGGTAGAGATGCTGGAGGGCGTGAAAGACAACGATATGCATCAGACTTTGATGAGGAGTTTGACGGTGATAGGGGAAGTATTCATTTCAGAGACCGAGATCAGGGACAACGTCAGTATCGGGTTATTGATGATGATCGACGTTGGGAATCGGGTATAAAGATGGAGATTCCGGAGTTTAAAGGAGGGATGGTAGCTGAAGAATTTCTTGATTGGGTGTCAAATGTTGAAGAGATCTTTGATTTCAAGGAGGTTCCTGAGCATAGGAGAGTAAAGTTGGTTGCTACTAGGTTGAGGGGGAGAGCTTTGGCGTGGTGGCAGCAAACTAAACTTACCAGGGAGAGAATGGGGAAATCAAAGATAAAATCTTGGGAGAAGATGAAGAAATTGATGAGGGCTACATTCTTACCATACAACTATCAATCACTTATGTATCAGAGATTGCAGAATCTAAGGCAAGGGACGAAGTCTGTTAGTGATTATGCTGACGAATTTTACCAACTCATTGCCAGAAATGATATTATGGAAACGGAAGAACAGCTAACTGCTAGATTCATTGGGGGACTAAGAATGCAGATCCAGGATATGATTAATATGTTTGATCCAAGATCTGTAGCAGAGGCACATCAGAAGGCGTTAGCTTGGGAAAAGCAAGGAAGGCGTGGAGGTGGTGTGTTTACTAATTCCAATAATCAAGCGAGGGGTGTTAGTGGAAGTTCTAATGTTCCTAAACCTGTCAATAAGCCAGTGGTGAAGGAGGCTGAGAAGGCGAAGGTTAGCAGTGGTTTCACATGTTATAATTGTCAGGAGTTGGGTCATAAAAGCAATGAATGTCCGAAGCCGAAGAAGAGAGCAATGGTTGCAAAAGTTGAGGAGGATGATGGTGAGGAGGCAGAATGTTCAAATGCATCTTATGTTGAGGAGGAAGAAGAATTGTATGGAGATGAAGGTTGTAATCTTATGATGAGGAGGTCATGTCTTACACCAAAGCAAGAGGAGGATTTTATTTGGTTGAGAAGCAATATTTTTCAGTCGACATGCACTATTCTGGGAAAGGTTTGCAAGTTCGTCATTGATGCTGGAAGTTGCGATAATATTATTTCTACCGAGGCTGTGAAGAAGTTGAACTTGAAAACTGAGAAACATCCTAAACCGTACAAGCTAGCATGGTTAAGGAAGGTTGGTGAAGTGAAGGTGTGTCGAAGGGTTTGTGTGAATTTTTCCATTGGGAAGAAGTACAAAGATGAAATTTGGTGTGACGTTGTAGATATGGACGTATGTCATCTGTTGTTGGGCAGACCATGGCAGTTTGATAGATCAATTCAACATGATGGTCGTGCTAATAGTTACAGTTTCAAGTTCGAGGGTACTAAAATCACTTTGGTTCCCAAGAAGCAACAACAGAAGGAGAGCAAGCTGGAGGAGATTGAGGAATTGAAAACTCTGTTGACTTTGAAGGAGTTTGTTAAGAAGGTTGAAGAGGAGCCTGAAGTCTATTTGTTGATTGGGCGAGAGAGCAGTGAAGAGGTTGAAATTCCTGAAGAAGCAAAGCCAGTTTTGCAAGAGTTTGAAGATGTATTTCCAGAGGAGTTGCCTAAGGAGTTACCACCATTGAGATACATTCAACATCAACTTGATCTTGTTCCAAGAGCAGTGTTACCACATCGACCACATTACCGAATGAGTCCGAAGGAACATGAGGAGTTACGAAGGCAGGTGGAAGAGTTACTTGAGCAGGGACGTGTTCAGGAAAGCTTGAGTCCTTGTGCAGTACCAGCTTTGTTGGTGCCGAAGAAGGATGGAACATGGAGAATGTGTACCGATAGTAGAGCTTTGAACAAGATTACTGTTCGTTACAGATTTCCTATGCCGAGATTGGATGACTTGCTGGATCAGTTGAGTGGGGCTACTATATTTTCGAAGATTGATTTGAAGAGTGGTTATCATCAAATTCGAATTAGACCAGGTGACGAATGGAAGACAGCTTTCAAGACAAGAGAGGGGTTATACGAATGGTTGGTTATGCCATTTGGTTTATCAAATGCACCTAGTACATTCATGCGGGTGATGAATCAAATCTTTAGACCATTCATTGGGAAGTTCGTGGTGGTTTATTTCGATGATATTCTGATATATAGTAGAAGTATGGAGGAGCATGTTCTACATTTGAGGGAAGTGTTGATTATTCTTCGTGAAGAACAGTTTTATGCTGCTACGAAGAAATGCATGTTTATGACACATAGTGTTTTATTTTTGGGTTATGTTGTTTCAGGAGAAGGTATTCAAGTTGACCAGAGTAAAGTTGAAGCAGTCAGAAATTGGCCACAGCCGAGAACTATCACTGAAGTTAGAAGTTTTCATGGATTGGCATCATTCTACCGAAGGTTCATTCCACACTTCAGTAGCGTGATGGCACTTGTTACCGATTGCATGAAAGGGAAGCAGTTTGTATGGTCAGAGGAAGCGGGAGTTGCTTTTGAACGAATCAAAGAACTATTGACGACAGCACCAATTCTTGTTTTACCGAATTTTCAGTTGTTGTTTGAATTGCACACTGATGCGTCGAAGGTGGGAATTGGAGGAGTCTTAAGTCAGAATGGGAAACCCGTCGCTTATTTCAGTGAGAAGTTGTCAGGGGCAAAAATGAGATACAATACATATGACGTTGAATTCTATGCTGTTGTGCAAACGATTAAACATTGGAGACATTATCTATTTCAGAAGGAGTTTGTTCTGTACACTGATCATGAGGCGTTGAAGCATTTGCAGGGACAGGACAAGATTTCAGCGAGACATGCATCATGGATTGCTTATTTACAGCAGTTTACTTTTGTCGTTAAGCACAAATCAGGGGTGACGAATCGGGTAGCTGATGCTTTGAGTAGGAGGAGTCATTTATTAACAACAATGAAGGTTGAAGTGACAGGGTTTGAAATGTTGCCAGAGATGATTGAAGAAGATCCTTACTTTGTGAAATATGTTGAGAAAGTGAAGGAAGGGAGTACTGATGAATTTATGATGATTGATGGATTTTTGTTTAAAGGAAATCGGTTATGTATTCCTGAGAGCAGTTTGAGAATGAAAATTATCAAGGAGTTGCATGAAGAAGGCCATGTGGGTAGAGATCGTACATTGCAATTGGTTTCTCAATCTTATTTTTGGCCGTCGATGAGAAAAGAAGTTGAAAGATTTGTGGAGAGATGCCATATTTGCCAGGTTTCAAAGGGAACAGCGACGAATGCAGGGTTGTATATGCCATTACTGTACCATCTAAGCCATGGGTTGATATCAGCATGGATTTCGTTTTGGGTTTGCCTAGAACTCAAAGGGGAAATGATTCGATATTTGTTGTAGTGGACAGATTTTCGAAGATGGCACATTTTATTGCCTGCAAGAAGACAGCGAATGCAGTTCGAGTGGCACAATTATTCTTTAAGGAGGTGTATCGATTGCATGGTTTACCAGAATCTATTGTTTCTGATCGGGATACTCGTTTTCTGAGTCACTTTTGGTTAAGTTTGTGGAAGATGGTGGGAACAAAGCTGAAGTTTAGTAGCGCTTATCATCCGCAAACTGATGGACAGACAGAAGTTGTAAACAGGTCATTGGGAAATTTGTTACGATGTCTTGTACAGGATAATTTGAGAAGTTGGGACATGAAGTTATGCCAAGCAGAATTTGCTCATAATCATGCCAAGAATCGCAGTACGGGATTCAGTCCATTTCAGATTGTATATTCAAATTTACCAAGGGGGCCATTGGATTTAGCAGTAGTACCACAACCGAAGTTGACAGTTAAACAAGCTGCTGATTTTGTTGGTGAGCTGGCTGAATGTCATAAAATCGTTCAGGAACGATTGGAAAAAGCGAATGAGAAGTATAAGAAGTCTGCAGATTTGAAACGACGAAATGTTGAATTTAACAAAGGCGATTTGGTGTATACTGTGTTGACAAAGGATCGTTTTCCAGTGGGCGCTTATAATAAGCTGAAAGCCAGAAAAATTGGTCTAGTTGAAGTTTTAAAGAAAATCAATGAGAATGCTTATCGATTAAAGCTACCAGATGATGTTTATACTTCTGATGTTTTTAACGTCAAACATTTAATTCCATATCATGGAGGTGAGATTGTTGAGAAAGAATTTACAAATTCGAGGTCGAATTTTTCTCAACTAGGGGAGGATGATGTAGCACGATCTAAAGGAGTTTCGGGTTTAAACCGTAAGGCGCGCACGACTCAGGTGAAGGAGTCATATGGGAAAGTGGCAACTCTTAACAGCTTAAGTCGTTCGTGCTTGATGAGTCGCACACGACTCAACGGCTCATCCATAAGTCGTTTACGATTTAACATGAAGAAGGATAAAGTTTCAGCAAGTAAAGATCTTGAGTCAGAGGAAGGACACGAGTTACGACTCAATGGGAGTTTAAATAGTTCTGGAGTGATGAGTCATACACGACCTAACTGCATGGCCATGAGTCGTCCACGACTCATCAAGAAGCAAAAGGGAAGTCCAGTAATTGAAGGCCATAAGGCGGGGACGGGTTACGACCTAGATGAGTCGTTCGGAGTTGACTCGGTTGAAGGGATCTGCCACAAGGAAGCTTGGGAGCTTGAGTCGTTGGAAGTATGCTGAGTCGGGAAAGTCTTGAGTCGGTCATGTATTGAGTCGGTGAAGTCTTGAGTCGGTCTTGTATTGAGTCGCGTACTTTCTTAAGTCGTATCATTTTGGGGTCGTGTATGTATGTGTTGTAATATAAGTCATGAGTCGCTGTCTATTGCATTTCCTTGAGTCTTAAAGCGTTGGAGTTGAGTCGTTTAAGCCGTGTGTTGGTGAGTCGCCGCTGTCCAGGTTGTGCCTTTAGGAGTTGGGTCGTGCTTGGGAATGAGTCGGTGCCGACTCAATGAGTCGTAAGTCGCAAACGACTCAAGGACCAGGGTTGTAAACCTCTATAAATACGCGTGTGTTGTACATTTTTAGGTTGGTTGATTTTGAAATAAAATTTCTTGTTGATTGCTTTGTGCTTTCTTCTCCAATTGGTAGTTGAGTGTAATCTCCTATCTCCACTTACGTCATTCGAGTGCGCTCGAATCCACGTTTGTTGAAGCCGATTCACGGAATCTAGTGCGCTAGATCAACGTGCGAAGAATCGTAGATCTTCTTTCTCGGCATCGTGCGCGATTAACGGGACGAAGATAGCTAGAATCCGGTATCTTTGGATCAACGAATTTGGGCCTTGCAGTATTCTCAACTCACCGATTGCTACATTCCATCGATTGAAGTTTGTTTCGATTTATCCGCTGCGCCAACAGCTAAGGGAAAGAGCTTGATGGAATCAGCTGAGAAAGAAGACCACGTTGAGTTTGACTTTAGTCTACCTTTGTGAAATGACTTGAAGTGTCGTTCAAGCCCATGAAGAAAACTTAAATAGAAGAACCAAAGATGAGCCATTGAAGCAAGCCTTTTATACCAAACTCACATAGCGGGAGAACGAGGCATTTAAAAATGGACGAAATCGTAGCCTGAGGGTAAGAGATCGTGGCCAAAATTATGGTAGAGGCGTATACATATTTTTCAATAAAGAAGAATGAAACCAAAATATATAAGCTATAAAAGGTCAAGGACGAAGATGAAATACAAATTAGGATAGAAGACCAAGGTATGATAAATCACAAATAAAATGTTATAATTGTGATAAATTTGGCCATTTTGCTTCTGGTTATAAATTCATTTTTGGTAAAGTTTGAGAGAAGTCTAACTTTACTATAAAAAGAAGAAGAAATTCCAAAATATTGTTAGCACATAAGGGCGATGAAAGTAGCGATAATAACACAAGGTATTTGGACATGGAGGCGAACAATCATATGTATGGAAGGAGGAGCATGTTCACAGAGCTTAAAGATCCACCACAATCACAGAGGTTCGATGTGGTTTTCGAATATCCACTTGGAATCCGTCCCCCGGTCGCATCGAAATTCAAATGCCATTAAAAAGGCCAACATTGATAGTCGGTTATTTAACTATCAATCAACATTCACAACAATTACCGCATTTCAATAATTTTCCTAATTTATTTATTTTCAAAATATTTCCTCAAGGTATATTTCACACTTCAACCATTTGAAAACAAATTTCAAATTACTTTCCACAGTTCAATACTTTGAAAACAAATTTCGAATCACTTTTCCTTACGCGGAATACATTTCCAAATATTTATTTGTTTCCACTGAAAATCTGCCTGGTTCAAATAACTTAAAATACTTATCCAAAATATACTTGGAATTATTTAAAATAAAACTATTTTAAAATACTCGCTTAAATATTAGTTATGAAAATTATCATACTAATATCTCATATAAAAATTCAAGTCCAAAACTAATTTTTAAAATAAAATTAGTAGATAGGATATAACTATTTAAATATCCAATTTCTGAAACAAACATCAATTAAATCTTTGCTCATTACTTCCATAATTAATTAAATAAATCACTACGTTAAAGATTTATAAAATAACTTAAAGTAACTAATTTCTCCGTAATATTCTTTTAAAACCAACCCTAGAACTTTTAACTTATATTTCAAAAGCTATTTTACAAACATACTCGGCTTTTCAGGGAAAATACACCTTCGTTTTCAAAATGGATTATTTTTAATCAATTAATAAATCCTTTTGGATTTATTTTAGTTTACACTCCAAACCTGTAAATTAATTTTCACACCTTTTAGAAATAAAACAATATTTATTTTTAAAACAAATTTCCCTTTCTTTATAAAATTCCCATTGTGAATTTAAACTTCTAAATATCCATTGATATACGATTTCCAAATCGATTTCCTGATATTCATTTTCAGCACCGAATTAAATCCTAAATTGATTTCCAAATTATTTTCAAATACCAAATCAATTTCCAAAATTTATTTCTAAATTTATTTCAACACCAAATTTATTATCTTTTGAAACAATTTCCTTCTTTTAAATTTATTCAATTTCCTACGAATAATTTACTATAAATTTTCTACTAAATTTCAAAAATCAAATTTTTATTTATTTCTGGTATCGTACGATACCAAAAATACATTCGGCTAAATTATAGCCTTCAATAATTTAAATCACCAGATAATCAAACACAGATTATAATAAATAAACACACAACATATGAAACAAAATCAAATGTTTGAGGAATCCAGTTGGATCCCTCCAACCTGTTTCCCTGCATCCACAGATGTTAGCACAACAATTAAATACCAATTCCACTTCGACGTGGAATATTGCGGTATACGGGATTTATAAAATATCATCCGCTATTATGCGGCGCATAGGGTCTCGTCCGCTATATAATACGGGAAATCAATCACCCAGTATATACTATATACTACTATATATACAATATCATCCTGTGAATAATTATTCTAAATCAATCGTCCAAGCACGCAGTCAATCAGTTTTAAATCTAACTATTTAAAATTAACTGGAGATTTTAATTGAGTGAGAAGATCTCACCTTTGCTTTTTATGCAATCCATTTTCATTCTAGATTGTTTTCTTTACAGGTTTTGACCTAGCAACAAATATTATAAGGTTTTATTGATATTCGAAACAAATCGAACAATTCTATTATCATTTAATAATTTTATTTAACTAATGATTTAAATTTTAATGAATAATTAAATTTCAAATTGATGTCCTTTTGAAATAACTTTTAGTCACTAAAATAAATTTTTAAATAAGTTAACTAAAAAAATGTATTACTTTACAGTTAAACTGGTAAATTAAAAAAAACGTATACGTATATTTATTTTATTAAAACTACATATATACCTATATGGAAAAAATATTTATCGGACCTGAACTTAAGAAATGGTTCATGTAAAATATGTATGTGTTTACATATAAATATAAATCTAACATTTGAAAAACAAATGGTTTCATATACCTTACTGCCTCGTGAAATCCAGACCTCTATGAAACCCTAACCCTCCATGCGAACCTCCATCTCCAGCCGAGCCAGCATCGACTTCGACTTCCACCGACTCGTCTCTTCACTTGCGTCGCCCACGCGAACACGACCATCGCGACAACCCAATCGCCCTGCTGCCGCCGCTGTTTGACGCGACACGCTTTTGCTAAAAACCCATCTTCTCGTCGTCTCGGCTTGATTTTATTTGAACGAAGCATCGTGGCTCTGTTTCCACTCGCGAATCACTATTGACATCGCCGAGCCACCCTGACACCGAGCATCGATCGCTCGAGCTTCAGCCCCATACGCGCTCGCCGTTATTCAATTTGATGAATTTTTTTTAATGAGGTCGCGATTTTGTGAGTTGGACGAGAGAGGGGCTTCGGCCATTTCAAATGACAGAGGAGTTTGGGATTAGCTTTGAATAAAAGTAAATTATCTGCGTTTTATTTTATTTGATTAAACGAAGAAGCGTATTAAGGAAGGTAACGCGATTTCATTATCCATCTTTTAAATTCAAATTCAAATTTAAATTGTTGAGAAAACAAAGCCAAGAATCCCGATCACAAATCGAGGTGTGCCGCTAGGCGTTCCAAATGTTATACCCCTATTACGAACGTAATGGAAAAGGTTTCGAGTCCTTATTCGATCGTATGGAGAAGATAGATTTTTGAATCGAGTTTAAATATTAAATTCCCAATATAAATATCGGCGCGTTTATATATCGTACGCTCACACAACAACTCCAAACACTACGAAAATTGAAATCCGATAATAATACAATATTACGGATCCAATGGAACTGGTTTCGTCGAATTCTGAGACTGTGCCTCGAAAGGCTATTTTTTAGATATCGATTTAAACGATAAAATTCCAAAACTGAACAAATCGTTTCTCAATTCAATTCTGAAGCTTCCATTAACCTCAATATTATCAATATAAACTTTCTAAACCATCAAATTATTTTTAACAAGCTAAAAATTGAAAATTCAAATTTTTACCCAACTTCAGTAAATTAAATCCAAAAACTTAATTGTCAAATTCATTCTGAACATTTGAAATTCAAGTTAAACTACTCTCCAAAGAATAAAAATCAATTAAATATTCCATTTCAGATGTTAAAAATTTCCGGGTCGTCACAAAAATTTACTACTAAAGTGGAGATGTTTAGAATATTTCCATTAAATATATCAAATAATATTGCTAAATATCTAAAATCGTGCTATAAAGATTCATCATGACTTCGACATTTAAGATTTTGATGCCTTAATTAGGGGTTTGAATTCTAAAGAATAGAAAACATGATGAAATGTTTACAACCAATAAACCAAGAGGACCAATTATGTGAATGATGCATATTTAAAAAATAACCAAGAAAATATTTTTCAAAAGAATTAACTACAAGAGATAAAGAACCATTAGAATTATTCATATGGATATTTGTGGCTTTATAAAACCGTGCTTACTTGGAAAAGTAACTATTTTTGCACTTTTTACTGATGATTTTAGTAAAGAAATCATAGACTTATTATCTTAAACAAAAATCAAATGCATTTAACGCTTTTAAGAAATTTTAAGCCTTTGTAGAAAATAAAACTGGTTATTAGATCAAAGCAATGAGATCCGGCCAAGATTGAGAATTTACATCAAAAGAGTTTTGAATTTTTTATGAAGAAAATGGAATTCTCTGCTCATTAATAGTTACATGCACTCCACAACAAAATAAGGTTGTATAAAGGAAGAATAAGCTCTTCTTAACATGGCTTGAGGCTTGTTAAAAAGAAAATATTCGAAAAAAAGAGTTTTTGGTCGAAGTTGTTGAATGCGCGGTATATTTATCCGATCGCAATCAAACTCAAAGTGTGTGGAACAAAACCCCCAAACAAATATAGAGTTGTAGAAAGTCATATATATCACATTTAAAAGAATTCAAAAACATTGCATATGCCCATATGCCGGATCAAAGATGCTTAGATTGGATGAAAAAAGTGAAAAGATATTTTCATTGACTATGACTGAAGGTTAAAAGGATATAAGTTATATAATCATGTTAATAGAAAAGTAGTTGTTAATCGAGGCGTGGTGTTCGACATAGAAAGTTCTTGGAATTGAAACAAATATGAAGATGATTGTAGTTTACCTACTCTTTATGAAGAGGAATGCAATGTTGATGTGGGAAAAGTGCCCATTAGTCCAACATTGTCATCTCCTTCAACCATCCATAAAGAATATTCATTGAAGAAAGCGTAAGTGGAAGACCACCATGCATGAGATCTTCGCAAGAATTATGCGAGGTAACTCCAATTCTCAATGATGTTACATTATTTTTGTTTTTTACCAATTATGAACCAAGTTTCGAAGAAGCAAAACAAGACAAAAGATAGAGGAAAGCTATGGTGAAGAAATTAAAGCAATCATAAAGAACGGTATATTTGAGTTAGTTACGTTATCTATAGGTGAAGTCAAAAGATCTTCCAGCCAAAAAATTACCCAAATCCCTGCTTTAATTAGCCAAAACTGGTCATTAGAGGAAGATTAGCAAGATTATACTTTGAATTGAAGATTTTCACTTAAAGCCACTGTAGATTCTTGGATTTCGTGCATTCTTGGATTGCTTTGAATTTAGGTGAGTGGTTTCAAGCCTCTACTCACTAAGTGGTCAGTGTATGATGTTTAATGATGTTTTTAAATGATTTTTCTACTCTAAAATATCATTTAAAACCTCTTTAATCACATATGTAAATTTCAAATGATTTGGAAAAGATATGTAAAATTCGTCTTCTTATTTATCTTTCTTGTTATTATAGTTATACCCTTAGATTTAGGCTTCACTTTGATATGTAGGGATGTATACTTGTTATGATATATTATATATGGTGATTGCTTGAATGTATGAAGTTTTTTTGGTTGAAAACGCCTATCGAATGACAATTAATTTTAGGAATAATTTATGGATCGGTGTTGATGGTTCGGTGATAGCCCATAAAGGTCACATCGTCCAAATGGCATATGATCCATAGGGTAGATCAAGAAGTTCCCCCTAAATCTATGTTTCAAGCCTCAAGTCATTTAGAGTTCGTTTGCTCAAGTTATAGATGATTGAAGATGGATCAAGGGTGATTTGGAGGCTATGGATCGGTGAAGGTTGGCTTTGGGGCATGCTCGAGTCATGAGATGGATCACTTTGAGTCATATCATGCTTTTGGGGCAATAGCTTGCATGGATGGATTGCATAAGAAAGTGGGATAAAATCGTAAAGAGGGTCGGTGGTGCCCATGTAACGGTGCCGATCCATAGGGTTGCTTGATTCGTGCTAAGTGTTGATCAGTGGAGCAAAAAAGAAAATATGGCTAAGGCAAGGATTATGGCTTTGGATCAGTAGCGATCCATTGGGAATTGATCAGTGAGGGTGATGGATCAGTGAAGGGGGGTTTCATGTGGTGGAGAACGGCTTAGTTGAATTGAAGTGTGTGATTGATGATGATGGATCGATAACTATGGATCGGTGGCTATGGATCAGTGGTTATGGGTCGATGGTTGAGGGAATTTTTGCTACTCCGAGTAAGACGACTCGTGGTCCAACAATGATGATTTTGTGATGGGAAGTGACGGCTTCGATAATGAATAGAAGTATTTTGAGACTAGAGTAGAAGACTATGAGTTGGATTGAGGGAACTATTGAAGGAAGGTTTACAATGTATGGCGGTATTCTATGATTGACGATGGTTGTAGAGAATTGTCTTAACCATGGCGCCATCATGATGGGAGTCGTAAGATCAGTTCAAAAATGTATTCTGCAAAAGATGATGTGTGCAAAGGGATTTTTGATACTCAAGGGTTCGTAGGGTACTTGTAAAATGGGGTATGGACAGGGGACGTGATGGTTCCTGAAGCATGGTGGCTCTTTACTCTAGATGGGAGGCTTGTTTACCTTGGACTGACGCGATAGTTAGTCTAGTTCCCGACCTACTGAGTAGAAAGGATTCAAGTAGAAAGGAACCAACATGCAGGCTATCGTAACGAATAGTTTGGTCTTTGACCATGATGGGTCAGCGAGTGATTTGTATCACCGAGTGAGTGAATGTGCGGTTGGATGATTGATGCTATATTTTCTTTGATTGCTTATCACCTTAGGGATGTCACATGATGCTGATGTTATTGATGTAGAACTTAGACACCGCTTAGTACTTTGATGGATAGTACACACATGATGACTACGACGTAGAGTACCGTATATCTTGTGTATGTGCTAATTCTGTGGATGCAGGTACGGGTCATGTATGATTCTTTATACCATTTTTCCTATTATAGTGGTTTATTAGTATTTAGAGATTTTCTACCACTCCTATTAAACTGTTGTCTAACTTGGGATTTTGTGCTTTACTTCATATTATTAAAGATACTCTTAAATGAGTAGATTGGGGATATCAGGTCTGGTGAACACGTGGAGCTGGAGAAAGGATGAGCAGAAGATCACACTCTTGTATTACTATATTTACTTATTATGATTTGTTATTCCGCTGCATAGCACTATGGAGCTTGCTAGTGCCCTTATTATCCAGAGATGGTTTATTTAAGAGTTATTATTTGATGTATAACTCTATCACTTATGTTTTTTACCATATGTATTCTGATTAATATGATTCATTCAGTTATTACTATCTCGCCTGTTTTATATATGAGATGTTTACTATTATATTATGTTTGATGCATTGTGACATATACGATATGTTCTGTGTTTGATTTACTTTATCTTACAACTTTGATGGTTGCTACGCATTGACCGAGCATTGTTACAGTGTAGTTTACCATTAGATTAGGTGTCGGTGGTGTAGGACGGTTGTCACATTTGGAATCAGAGCTTAGGTTGTGTATTTTGACCTAAGGGATACTGTGATCTAGTAGAGATAAGGTGGGAGTTCTCACACTAGATTGGATCGAGAGTGTGTGTGTCTATATATTTACATACACTAGAGCACGTACTTGTTATATATTTTGGTTTTCAAAACTATGTAGTAGTGTATAATATATAAATTGCATTGCATGCATGAGTACCACTTAAGTAGAATTCCTTATAGAGAGATTGATCGTTCTTATTACAGATTGAATGATGAGTCGTCGAGCAATAAATGTTGCAAGGAACTTTGCCTTTGTAATCAAAGAAGGAGCTAGATTAGGAGCTGCTAACCCCGACTTTCAGATGATGTTCAATGCCATGATGTGGAACATGTTGTAGAATGCCCAAGTAGCATGT
Source organism: Allium cepa (assembly GCA_030765085.1). Taxonomy (NCBI): domain Eukaryota; kingdom Viridiplantae; phylum Streptophyta; class Magnoliopsida; order Asparagales; family Amaryllidaceae; genus Allium; species Allium cepa. The sequence continues at coordinate 862,988,904 of CM060940.1, forward strand.
TTTTGTTGACGGTGGTGCACTAGTGCAAGCGTCCAAAGCTGATTTCGCTAAGATGAACAACGACTTTGCTTTTCTTGGTGGCAAACCGTTCTAAGGAACGATGTCAGGATGGAAGTGCTGGATTGGCTTGATACCTGTGAAAGGATCTTCGATGATTTATTGGCGAATGATGCGATGAAAGGTGATTCGCTTCCCGATGGCATCAAGGGCGAGCCATGAACTGGTGGAATTCTGTGAAGATTGCTACTCCCGAGGATCAGTTAATATGGGACTGGTTCAATGTCTGATTTAAAGAAAATTTTAATCCTGCTGCTCAGAAGTCGATCTTGTTCCGTAAATTTGTGGATCTGAAGCAAGAGGATATGATTATCTCCAAGTATGTTGCTGACTTCAACTCCCTATCAAAATATTGAATGTCTTTCATCGACATGCCGTCGAAAAATAATGAGAAGTTCATCATTGGCTTGGATAATTACTTGGGAGAAAAGCTCATGAACCATATTGATGAGAATTTTGAGATGATAATCGAAAGGCCTTGAGGCATGAGAGTCTTTATTCGCAGCTGAGGGCTATTGTTTCCAAAGATGAGCCAAAGCCGCAAGTGGGTGGAGGGGCAAGAAGAAGTGTAACAATAAGAGGAGGTAGTGTCAGAAAAAAGATGGCCAGAAGAAGAGTAAGATCTCACTGATTTGTTACAACTGAGGTGAAAGGACCACTATAGTAGAGACTTCAAGACTGAGGGGAAAAAGCGCTACAATTGTAACAAGATCAAAATTGGAGCTTGTTAGTGTCCTTATCATCTAGAGATGGTTTATTTATGGATTATTATTTGATGTATAACTCTATCACTTATGTTGTTTACTGTATGTGTCTGTGTTTTGATTTTTGTGATTCATTCAGATATTGTTGTCTCGTCTGTTTAATATCAGAGATATTTACTATTATATTTTATTCGATGCGCTTTGAGATATGATATTTTTTGTGTTTAATTTACTTTACTTACAACCTTAATGGTCCCTTCGCATCGACCGGGCTCTGTTACATTGCAGGTTACTATTACATTGGGTGTCGGTGGCATAGGGTGACCGTCATAGTTTTTATCTTCCTTCCAATATATGCTACATCCAATTGGGCACGTGTCAATGTTTCCATACGGATGACCAAGGGAAGATACTTGTTTTTGTAGCAAATACCAATTTTCTACAAAGACATTATCTGGTGGAAACATTTCCTTATTGAAACAAAAAATCGAGTTTATCATATTTTCAGATGCGTTGTATATGGATTTTAAAACAATTAACCTAGATGTCTTTAACAAATGTGTCATTTTATATCCATTATACAATGGTCTTTTTGAAGCATCAAACATATTGAAAATCTACTTCAATTCTAGGTCAGGTTCCTCTTCTATTTCAGATTCATTAGTCCACATACTTAAACCAGTGGCATTATGAACCATTTTTGTCATTTTATCCTCTGTATCGAGTTCTTCAAAATCGACAATAGTGTTTTCGGGATCATCTTCAACTATCAGAGTCCATTTAAGTCTTGTCTCGACTTCATCATGAAATTTCCAAACATGACAGTTTAGCATAAAATCCTTTATATGCAAATATAATGTTACGGTGTCTTATTCTTGGAGTTTCACGCAATGACATTTACTACACAGACATCAGATTTCTTTTATATTTGTTTATCATCAGATGCAACCTTTAGGAATGCTTCCACATCTTCACTAAATTATAGTGGCACTTTTTTTCGAACTTCTTATATATCCAACCCTGAGATTTCAAATAATCCATTTTGTATTCTATGAAAATAAATAAAAACAATAATGTCGTACACCATTATGTTTTACTGTATAATATTAATGCTATACAATATTATTTTCTTTTATTTTCTTTTACTAATTTTTATTATTAATATGATACACGATTAATTTTTATTATTAACACCATATACGGATAAATTTCATTTTATTATCAATACCATACAATAAAATTTCCTTTGCCCAATATCATACACCACTCTTTATTAATCGCTAATTTCTACAATATATTAAATTAATATATTATTTATAATATCATTAATTTTTATCAAATTATTAATACCATACAATATTGTTTTCTTTTACTATTATTAATATCATATACGGTTAATTTTTACTTTATTATTAATACCATACAGTATTATTAATATAATATACCATTAAATTTTATTTTATTATTAATACATACAATAAAATTTTCCTTTATAATATAGTATACTATTATTTATTAATTACTAACTTTTACAATACATAAATTAATATATTATTGATAATATTACTAATTTTTATCTAATTATCATTACCATACAATATTATTTTCTTTTAGTAAAATCATATACCAATATTTATTCATCTTGAAATTTTATTACATCGTAATATATTATTATATCATGAATTTTACAAGTAAGTAAATGATAATGAAAAGAGTAAACCTTGATTTAATTGGTCGGCTATCCCACCTCACATTACAAACACAAAAACATATACATGAGTCGTAAATCAATACTTTATTAAGAACGATTTACCAAATTTCAACACCATTTCCTCTTATTCTCCATATCGTACGCAATAAAATGAACAAAAAGAACAAATTATGAACTGCTGTCAAAATTCTATGAACCATCTAGGATAAAATAATGATTTACGACTTATATATATATATATATATATATATATATGTTTATAACTTACCCAAACTAGGACGAACACGATGAATATTGTATCAGATGAATATTGATTTCTGTTTTAGTAAAACCGAAAATCAGTATAACGATTAGGCACTAAACTCATTAAATACGGTCAATAAATCTATGGATTCTCATCAACTGAACTAAAACCACCGAATCAAAGTATAACGTAATTCTAAATTTCTTCATATACACGTACATTTGTAATCAACTATTTATGACAACTGTAACGACCCGTAAATTTTAATTGTTTTAAAAATATATTTAACTGGAAATTTTGTGAAAATTTTAATAATTGAATTTTGAAATAAAATTTTTATATCTGAAATAGGTCTATTTAAACATTGCAAATGGTAAATTTTCATCAGAAAATATGATAGTAAATTTTATTATATAATTTTATTCAAATTCAAATCTGTTAAAAATTGATGGTAATAAAATATTTTCCAAACCTGAATATTTTTATATAATAAATTTCTAAATCATCTTCTGAGTGAGACCTCATCTTTCGTTTTTCCAAATTTGGACTGCTATTGCTCCGTCTATCTTATTTTTGATAAAATAACAGCATTTTCGATACCGATTATCGACTTTTGATCGGATGATCATGCCACTGATATCTATATATCGTTTTGATCGTATCGTCGTGCTGATCTTATTATTTCTTCGGTTTGTTGTAGCGGTACCATAAACTGTGACATTATTATTTCTTCGGTTTCAAATTTGAAACGTGCTGACTCAAGCCATTAATTGCTTTGATTATTTTATTCTGAATTAGCGTATATCCGTTGCTTTTATTTCTTTCAGAATTCAAGGGTTGACAATTACTATTTCCAACGTTCAATTTATTATACGTTTGTTCGTTTCCCACTTTGTAGTCTATTCATTTTGCATTCCTAGCTTCTGTGGCCTACTCATTTTCTTTTCCCTACATGCTAACATTTTAATTCTTTCCTCTTCTTATTTTTATTTTCATTCTCTTCAGAAACCCATTTCCCCACTTTCTTTTTATTTTTTTCCTCTCTCTCCTTTATGCCAAGATCCCCACGCATGTCATCACCATCGGCCGAACCTTCCTCCGCCTTCGCAACCCAAACCAACCGAACTCCACCGCCTAGCTTCGCCCGCAAGCTTGCGTGCTACCGAAGTTTGCCTACCCGCCTCCTTGCTTCCCTCACGCAAGCAACTTGATCTCCTCCCCTCGTCGTGAGCCACCATTAGCAGCGACCCACCACTTCCGGACTCAGCAACTCGCCTCTTGCCTTTTCTCCTCCACTATGACCGAACATAGCACAGTCACCCGTAGCCGCATCCCGCCCGCTGAAGTTCGCCATCGCCTAGCAGCCTTGCCCCATTCTCCTCCAATCTCTGACCTTCTATCTTGCACTGCCACTCCACCTTGGCGCAAGCACAACAATCATCTAATCTCGGCTGGGTGTATTACATATTCAAATAAATTTCATTTATTCGTTTATACATATGCTTAAATTTTCTTATTTTATATAATAGTTGCAGTTTATATATTAGTACATATATCAAATTTATATAGACTATTATAAATTAATGTTGTAGTATCTTTACAATAGTACGTCAAAAATATTTTTATATATATGATTTCAGCATTCCATTCTAGTACTGTATAAATATGTATTTAGTGTTCTATGTGTAAGGGTATATAGAGTTATAACAGTTAATTGTATAGTTTCAGTATAGATAGATAAATATTAGTCTGTCCTTTCAGTATACAAGAGCAAATAAGTTATAATGATAATATAAATGTCAAAATGTTTCTACATATATATAATAATATAAATTTTAAAAATATATATTGTGTATATATTTTATTTCTCAGTGTTTCATTTTGGCAACTGTTATATATTGGTTATATATAATAATTTATATACGAGTATATCGTGTGATTTAAGTTTGTATCTGAAGATACAACTATTAAGGTATATATATATATGATATATTAGTCTGTTATGTAGAAAAGACTTATAATAGTTTATTTTAAATACAAGTTTCTATAAATATATATAACCTGTCGAGTTATAAGATGTATTGACTTCAATAAGCAATGATTTTTATAAAAAGTTATTATATATATATATTTCAAAGTTATAATGTTTACCAAATAGTGTGTTCAATTTTATATGAATATTGCTTTACAAATATTGTTAAGTATTGTTTGAAAATATAAAATAGATTTACTCTTAAATATATGTGTTTAAGAATAATGATTATTTTTATTATATATATATTATTTTAATATTTGTTATGACTTAAATATTGATTTCATGAAATAATAATTTTTTTTTGATGTTTCTATTAAACTAATTCTAATTGATCCATCAGTTCCTTATCTATCAGCTTTGTCCGTCATGCCTATTTATTCATCGAATCATGCCCATCTAGCGTTGCTCTGGAATTCGTAGCTCATTCTTTGTCAAATCTATCTAGCCTCGAAAGTTGAGTAATCACTCACGATTAACGTTCTTATATTTATTAAATTTGATTTCAATTGAAACGACAATCGAAATATGCGGCTAAATTTAAACTGTTAATTATTTAAATTGTTATATATGATATGCATTTATATGTAATTGTTCAAGCGTGGGATATGACACCATATCATGTTGTTTATATTATATTGTTATTGATGATATATGCCTGTTATTATTATTATTATATCAATTATTACTCTGCAAGTTCCCTGTTAGTATAGAATTCACTATGGGTTGAAATGATACATACCCGAACGATCTGTAGAATAGAAGAAGATTGTTATGGGTTGAAATGATAAACCCAAGTGATTTTCATTTGAACTGAATTTAGGATTGCGGGTTGAAATGATATATACCCGTGTATATTTAAATTACGGATTGAAATGATAAATTCTGTATCACTTGACCATAGGATAGAAAATTATATACAGACATCGTTGGTCTATATATAAGTATTTTGAAATGATTTCTATTGTTTTAAAAGGAAATAAATATGGTTTTTATTAATATTGAAATATTCTACAAAAATGTTTTAGTATAAAGTAGATTTAATAATAAGCTTTAATTTAATAAAGTTGGATTTAATTATTATATAATATGTTTAGTATTATATTTTTATATAGGATTTTCAATGATTTGTATAAGTTAAGGAAGATAAAGTTGAATTGATTGAAATGGTATTTAATTAAGAATTTTATTTAGTTAAATCGATTTGAAACTTACCGAATTTGAAGTATGATTTTATAACCTGATTTTTGTTTAAGACGATTTAATGAATATTTCAAGTTTAAATAAATTGAAGGAAATATTTAGTAAAATGTAATTTAAGGTTATTTAAATAATACTAAATTTATTAAGTGAATATTTCCAGACTAAATAATAATGAAGTTAAATTAAGATCTATATGGAACTGTTAAATTTAGTTTTGAAAATATTGAATATTTAAAGCTTTGAAATATATTGAAATTTAAATGGTTTATTTTATGGTTTAAGTTTGTATTTGAAATCGATATAATTTGAATGATTTAGTTAGAAACTGAATTGAATTGAAATTGATAAATTGAGATTGAATAAATTTGATTTTGGAACTTGAGGTTATTTGAGGCGATTTGTGAAATTTAAGGAAATTATAAATATTGTGCTTTATAAATTATTTACTATATATACTAGTTTAATATGAAACTGTTTTGATATAAACTATTTTAACTTATGACTATTTATATAAACTATTTATTTCATAAACTATTTTATTTTATATACTATTATTAAACTGCTTAAGTGGTGGAAGTTATGATTTCAAAGTTATGGTTCCAAAGAATTATGATTTCAAAGTGTTTTGTGTTTCGAAAGTGTTGTAACTTTGAAAGTGCTATAATTTGGAAATAGATATATTTGAATGGAAATGATATTTTGGTTTTGAAGTATAAATTATTTTGAAATGACCAAGGTGTTATAATGACATTAGTTGTTAATAGCGTATATTTCTACATTGTAAATAGTTCCACGGATCCTTAGAGGATGGTTATCCCGTACATCCTTTGAGTTACTTGTATCTCAGTTGATATTTCAGTTGAGTTGGATTTATTGATATAAGAATGTTAAATCATGACTCGAGTGTTTTGTGTTTTGCATTACGCTCGGGTCAGACTGAGTGATAAAGCAATTGAGACTCACCTTTGGAGTTTGGAACTTTGCTTGAAGATCCAACTATCGATTCAGCTTTCAGCTTTCCAGTCGATTTGTTAAGAGATGCCATCAGTTTGTATTGAGATATTCTGTTGTATTTTATTTCAAACTCTGTTGTTCGCATAGTAGCTTCATGAACTACTATTTATCTATTCCGCTGCATTATTATTATATTACTCTGTGTCTATAATTCTATAATTAATTTAGTTACTGTATATGTTGAGTTTTGCCAAATAAAATTAACAATATGATATTTTGAGCAATTCAAGTCCAGCATTTGCGGATGCGAATGATTGAAAATACCACGATGTTACAGTTGGTATCATAGCTCTGGTTTTAGGAAAAATTTAGTATATATAGTAAATATAATTACAGAATCACTTTCGTTCGAGTTTGAGTTCTTCCTCTGATTCGAATTTTCTTTAAATTTTGGAACGTGCCCCTCGGTTCCAAAATCTATCCTTGTCTCTCCCATTCATTCTGAAATTCATCCTTATCTTTTCTAATTGTATTCTTTTGATTTTGGAGCATACCATAACTCACTTCGAGTGATCTCTGTAAAAATCGGCGATCCTGCCAACCTTTGAATTATTTGTAAAGGGGTGAAACTCCTTTATAATTGGCATTGATTCACCGGAGATTTTTATACCCTTGGTTTAGATGCTGCTATCTCTTGTTATGTCGAATTCTACTCCGGCGATCGAATGTCGATTTGCCTTAGAATTCCGCGTCGATTATATTCCTGAAGTCACGGTTGACCCGATTAAGGTCATCCACGATTTATATAAGTATATCCATCTTCTATTTTGTAATTTAAGTATATCATCTTCGATCGAGCCTATCTTCGAATCAGAATTCTATTTGATTAGTGTTCCTCTAATTCGAATCTCTATCTTTGTTTTGAAATGCATTCTTGAATCATCCTTTGAAAAATCATGTTTGTTTGTATTTTAGAAATTGTTTTATATATCGAAACTATTATTTGATAAGTATGATTATATTCCATATATAAAAGTGAAAATGTTTTCTATTAGGATCATATACCTTTTGAAATTAGAATTTGAAGTTTCGAATGGATTTGAAAATTTGAAAATTATGTAAGAAATTTGATTTATATAAAAATTATTTATAACTGAAGAGTTTTAAATTGGAAATTTGAGGAGTTGAATTCCGGTGTTTTGAAATTGGTTTTAAGATTTTAAAAATATATCATAATATGATTTAAAAGTATTTCATGAATAAGAAATGTTTCAAATGACTTCAAATGAGTCCCAATGATTTCGAAGAAATTTCAAAGAAGTTTTCAAGAAAATAAAAGTCCAGAACTCACTTATGCCGTAGGAGAATAATTTCGGTGATGAGTGCACGCATCATCGACATTGATTTTCGAGTTTCAAAGTGGGGGAGAGGCCACTTTAGTAGCTTTAGTATGTGATTGATTTTGTGAAACCAATTTTTGATTTCAAATTCCGAAGTATGATTTGATATTCGAAAGACATATGTATATATATTTGAAACGATTTGAAATGAGCCCAGTGTTGAGTCCTCGAGTTTTGGATTTGTTTTGGTATGCCCTATATATTGAAATTAATTTACTGATTGGTTGTTGATTTCCAACTCTTGGATTGAAAATTTGATTTCTCCGACTATTTTGAATGTTCGAACACTTCTAAATCGAGGTTTTCTTTTCAAAGCTAACTAATTTTGAAAGGTATAAATTATTTGATAAAGTATATAAGTTTAGTTTTATATGTATAAGTATGAAGTAACGATTTAAACAAGTTTGAAACTGTTTTGTTAAGTAAAGAAATAAGACTATTTTGAGTTATACCGATATGAAATTTAGTTTTGAAATGTTTTGAATAAAATTAAATGTTTAACTTAGTAACATCTTTTATAAAACTATATATATATATATATATATATATATGATGATTTTGGAAATGAATTTGTTTGACCTAAATTGTGTTGATTTTGAAACTAGGATTATTTTCTTAATCTATTATTTTGGAAACTTTGAAACTGAAGATATTTAATTTGGAAGGAATAATTTGGTGAAATTGTATATGATTTTGAAACTGTACTGATATTGAAACGAATTTAAATTGAGAACCTTATTTTACTAAATACTTGATTTGAGAGTTATCAAACTTATATAACATTGATTTGTATAAGTATGAAGTTGATTTGAAAACTATTGATTTAGACAGGTACTCAATTTGAAAAGCGAAATCTTATATAACCGAAGTCTACATAAGTGTGACTTGATATACTATTGATTTTGGAAAGTATTCGATTTGAAAATGAAATCTTATATATAATGGAATTTATATAAGTATGATATTTGAAATTGATTTGAAAGGGTACTATATGATACATATTTTCGAAGTAAAGATATGGAAAGTTCCTTCTGCTTGATATCCTCTTTGTTGCCACATTTTGGATTCATTCTATCGATATTATTCTCTCTGATTTCGGTTTTTCGGATATAATACTCGAGTGTCCTTCGAATTCCATGGCATTACCCATGGTCTTACGAACTCGAATGCATAGCGTAATTCGTAAGACAGTGATTGCTTAAAAGGTATGGATGTTTCCTGGAGCATCCAGGCGTAACCATTGTATATCTGCGATCCATGATTCGATTTGGTTGATTTGTTTGGATTGTACTTTCCACATTAGTTTTGAAGGTTTTTTCGAGTATTTTTCACTGGGTGTTGAAACAGGTCTACAATGTACTTGGAGAATTCTAGCTTTGCGCCCGATCAACGCATGGCCAGAGTCTGCAAGAATGAGGATAAACCTGTTAAGACATCGAGTTATAAAAGTATTTTGATAAAGTATTATATAAAGGATATTTTGAAATTTTTTTCTTTCTAAATAATTTAAAATGTTTAAAATATTGTTTATTTATATACTGCATGGCTTAATAGTGAATTATTAGTGTTTTATGTAAGTACTGATCTTTATATAAATAAGTGAATGGAAATCAATTTAAAACTAAATGAAATTTTTATAATCTGAATTGACAGTTGAACTAACAAATTTGAATGGAATTAATATTTATGGATTTATAAAATGGGTTTAACCAAATTATAAATCATTAATTAATTGAAATCTATATGGTTTTAAATTAGTTGTTTATTTTTTTTTCCAATCCATTTTCTTCTGGTTGTTTCTGTTCTCCTACCTTCTCCCTTTTCGGGGACGAAAAGTTTTGAGTGGTGGAGAGTGTAATGACCCGTAAATTTTAATAGTTTTAAAAATATATCTAACTGGAAATTTTATGAAAATTTTAATAATTGAATTTTGAAATAAAAATTTTATATTTGAAATACGTCTATTTAAACATAGAAAATGGTAAATTTTCATCAAAAAATATGAAAGTAAATTTTATTATATAATGTTATTCAAATTCAAATCAGTTAAAAATTGATGGCAATAAAATATTTTCCAAACCTGAATATTTTTATATAATAAATTTCTAGATCATCTTCTAACGGAGATGTCATCTTCAATTTTTCCAAATTTGGACTGCTATTGCTCCGTCTATCTTATTTTCGACATAATAGCAGCATTTTCGGTACTGATTACCGAATTTTGATCGGATGATCGTACCACTGATATCTGTATACCATTTTGATTGTCTCATCGTGCCGATCTTCGCAGTATACTTATTTCTGTATCTTGAGGTCCAGTATGCAATGGAAACAATAAACTGTTCGTTGTAGCGGTACCACAAACTGTGACAATACTATTTCTTCGGTTTCAAAATTTGAAACGTGATGTCCAATCAAGCCATTAATTGCTTTGATTTTTTTTTCTGAATTAGCATATAGCCATTGCTTTTATTTTTTTCAAAATTCAAGGGTTCACAATTACTATTTCCAATGTTCAATTTATTATACGTTGGTTCGTTTCCCAGGTTGTAGTCTATTCATTATGCATTCCTAGCTTCTGTAGCCTATTCATTTTCTTTTCCCTACCTGCTAACATTCTAATTCTTTCCTCTTCTTATTTCCATTTTCATTCTCTCCAGAAACCCATTTTCCCACTTTTCTTTTTGGTTTTTTTCCTCTCTTCTCCTTTATGCCATGACCCCCATGCATGTCACTACTATCAGCCGAACCTTCCTCCGCCTTCGCAACCCAAACCAGCCGAACTTCACCACCTAGCTTCGCCCGCAAGCCCGCATGCTACCGAGTTTGGGTACCCGCCTCCTAGCTTCCCTTGATCGTCCACCACTCACACAAGCAACTCGAGCTCCTCCCCTCGCCGTGAGCCACCATTAGCAGTGACCCACCACATCTAGACTCAGCAACTCGCCTCTCGCCTTTTTTCCTCCACCTATGGCCGAACATAGCACAGTCACCCGTAGCCGCATCCCGCCCGCTGAAGTTCGCCATCGCCTAGCAGCCTTGCCCCATTCTCCTCCAATCTCTGACCTTCTATCTTGCACTGCCGCTCCACCTTGGCGCAAGCACAACAATCATCTAATCTCGGCTGGATGTATTACATATTCAAATAAATTTCATTTATTCGTTTATACATATGTTTAAATTTTCTTATTTTATATAATAGTTGCAGTTTATATATTAGTACATATATCAAATTTATATAGACTATTATAAATTAATGTTGTAGTATCTTTACAATAGTACGTCAAAAATATTTTTATATATATGATTTCAGCATTCCATTCTAGTACTGTATAAATATGTATTTAGTGTTCTATGTGTAAGGGTATATAGAGTTATAACAGTTAATTGTATAGTTTCAGTATAGATAGATAAATATTAGTCTGTCCTTTCAGTATACAATAGCAAATAAGTTATAATGATAATATAAATGTCAAAATGTTTCTACATATATATAATAATATAAATTTTAAAAATATATATTGTGTATATATTTTATTTCTCAGTGTTTCATTTTGGCAACTGTTATATATTGGTTATATATAATAATTTATATACGAGTATATCGTGTGATTTAAGTTTGTATCTGAAGATACAACTATTAAGGTATATATATATATATATATGATATATTAGTCTGTTATGTAGAAAAGATTTATAATAGTTTATTTTAAATACAAGTTTCTATAAATATATATAACCTGTCGAGTTATAAGATGTATTGACTTCAATAAGCAATGAATTTTATAAAAAGTTATTATATATATATATTTCAAAGTTATAATGTTTACCAAATAGTGTGTTCAATTTTATATGAATATTGCTTTACAAATATTGTTAAGTATTGTTTGAAAATATAAAATAGATTTACTCTTAAATATATGTGTTTAAGAATAATGATTATTTTTATTATATATATATTATTTTAATATTTGTTATGACTTAAATATTGATTTCATGAAATAATAATTTTTTTTGATGTTTCTATTAAACTAATTCTAATTGATCCATCAGTTCCTTATCTATCAGCTTTGTCCGTCATGCCTATTTATTCATCGAATCATGCCCATCTAATAGCCGCATCCTGCCCACTGAAGTTCGTCATCTCCTAGTAGCCTCGCCCCATTCTCCTCCAACCTCCAACCTTCTATCTTGCACTGCCGCTCCACCTTGGCATAAGCACAACAATCATCTAATCTCAGCTAGGTGTATTACATGTACAAATATATTTCATTTATTCATTTATATATATGTTTAAGTTTTCTTATTCTATATAATAGTTGCAGTTTACATATTAGTACATATATCAAATTTACATAGACTATTATAAATTAATGTTGTAGTATCTTTACAACAGTACATCAAAAATATTTTTATATATATGATTTCAGCATTCCATTCAAGTGCTGCATATATATGTATTTAGTGTTCTGTGTGTAAGTGTATATAGAGTTATAATAGTTAAATGTATAGTTTCAGTATAGATAGATAAATATTAATCTGCCCTTTCAGTATACAAGAGTAAATAAGTTATAATGATTATATAAATGTCAAAATGTTTCTGCATATATATATATATGTATGTATGTATGTATGTATGTATGTATGTATGTATGTATGTATCTATATATATATTGAAATTTTTTTGACCCATTTTGCTTTTATATTTAATTTATAGTGTGTATAATAATATAAATTTTAAAAATATATATTATGTATATATTTTATTTATTAGTGTTTCATTTTGGCCACTATTATATATTGGTCATATATAATAATTTATGTACAAGTATATCCTGAGATCTAAGTTTGTATCTGAACATACAACTTTAAAAGTTTATATATATGATATATTAGTCTGTTATGTTGAAAAGATTTATAATAGTTTATTTTAAATACAAGTTTCTGTAAATATATATAACCTGTCGAGTTATAGGATGCTTAACTTCAATAAGCAATGATTTTTATAAAAAGTTAGTATATATATATATATATTTCAAAGTTCTAATGTTTACCAAATAGTGTGTTCAATTTTATATAAATATTGCTTTACAAATATTGTTAAGTATTGTTTGAAAGTATAAAATATATTGACTCTTAAATATATGTTATTAAGAATAATGATTTTTTTTAATATTTTTTTTAACTTAAATATTGATTTCATGAAATAATAAATATATATTTTTTGTTTCTTTCAAACTGGTTCTAATTGTTCCATCAATTCCTTATCTATCAGCTTTGTCCGTCATGCCTATTTTCTTCGTCAAATCATGCCCATCTAGCGTTGCTCTGTAATTCGTTGCTCATTCTTTGTCAAATCTATCTAGCCTCGAAAGGTGAGCTATCACTCACGATTAACGTTCTAATAATTATTAAATTTGATTTCAATTGAAACGACAATTGAAATATGCTCCTAAATTTGAACTGTTAATTATTTAAATTGTTATATATGATATGCATTTATATGTAATTGTTGGGATATGACACCATATCATATTGTTTATATTATACTATTATTGATGATATATGCATGTTATTATTATTACCATATCTATTATTACTCTGCAAGTTCCATGTTAGTATAGAATTCACTATGGGTTGAAATGATACATACCCGAACAATCTGTAGAATAGGAGAAGATCGTCATGGGTTGAAATGATAAACCCAAGCGATTTTCATTTGAATAGAAATTCTGATTGTGGGTTGAAATGATATATACCCGTGTATATTTAAATTATAGATTGAAATGATAAATATCCGTATCACTTGACCAGAGGATAGAAAATTATATACAGACACCATTGGTCTATATATAAGTATTTTGAAATGATTTCTATAGTTTTGAAAGGAAATATATATGGTTTTATTTAATATTGAAATATTCTACAGAAAAAAATGTTTTAATATAAAGTAGTTTTAATAATAAACTTTAATTTAATAAAGTTGTATTTAATTATTATATAATATGTTTAGTATTATATTTTTAAATAGATTTTTCAATGATTTGTATAAGTTAAGGAAGATAAAGTTGAATTGATTGAAAAGGTATTTAATTAAGAATTTTATTTAATTAAGTCGATTTGAAACTTATGGAATTTGAAGTTTTTAAAGGACATGATTTTATAACCTGATTTTGGTTTAAGACGATTTAATGAATATTTCAAGTTTAAATAAATTGAAGGAAATATTTAGTAAAATGTAATTTAAGGTTATTTAAATAATACTAAATTTACTAGATGAATATTTCAAGACTAAATAATAATGGAGTTAAATCAAGATCTGTATGGAACTGTTAAATTTAGTTTTGAAAATGTTGAATATTTAAAGCTTTGAAATATATTGAAATTTAAATGGTTTATTTGGCGGTTTAAGTCTGTATTTGAAATCGGTATAATTTGAAAGATTTAGTTAGAAACTAAATTAAGTTGAAATTGATAAATTGAGATTGAATTAAATTTGAATTTGGAACTCGAGTTTATTTGAGTCGATTTGTGAAATTTATGGAAATTATAAATATTGTGCTTTAGAAATTATTTAATATATATACTATTTTAATATGAAACTATTTTAATATAAACTATTTTAAATTATGACTATTTATGTAAACTACTTATTTCATAAACTATTTTATTTTATATACTATTATTAAACTGCTTAAGTGGTGGAAGTTATGATTTCAAAGTTATGGTTCCAAAGAATTATGATTTCAAAGTTTTTAGGTTCCGAAAGTGTTATAACTTTGAAAGTGCTATAATTTGGAAACAGATATATTTGAAATGGAAATGATATTTTGGTTTTGAAGTATAAATTATTTTGAAATGACCACGGTGTTATAATTACGTTTAGTTGTTAACTGCGTATATTTCTACATTGTAGATAGTTCCACGGATCCTTAGAGGATGGTTATTCCAAACATCCTTTGAGTTACTTGTATCTCAGTTGATATTTCACTTGAGTTGGATTTATTGATATAAGAACGTTAAATCATGACTCGAGTGTTTTGTGTTTTGCTTTACGCTAGGGTCAGACTGAGTGATATAGCATTTGAGACTCACCTTTGGAGTTTGGAACTTCGCTTGGAGATCCAACTATCGATTCAGCTTTCAGCTTTCCAGTCGATTTGTTAAGAGATGCCATCAGTTTGTATTGAGATATCCTGTTGTATTTTATTTCAAACTCTATTGTTTATATAGTAGCTTCATGAACTACTATTTATCTATTCCACTGCATTATTATTATATTACTCCGTGTTTGTGATTTTGTCATTGATTTATTTACTGTATATGCTGAGTTTTGCCAAAAATAAATAGACAATCTGATATTTTGAGCAATTCAAGTCCGGCATGTGCGGATGTGAACGGTTGAAAATATCAGGATGTTACATCAACACATATTTCAGTTTTAACCAATCCATTTCAACTAGACTATTCTACTTATAATCAACTAAGATAAGAGAATCATAAATTGATAGTTCTGAGTATAAAAGAACCAAACTAATGAAGCTTTGGAGGTCGGTTTGTGATCAAAGGAAGTGTAATGACAGTGGCGTAGTGGCTTTAAATACATCACAAGCGGGATTTGGAGGTGTCACAAGTGGGTTTCATTTGAGCAGGAGGCCTCTTCGGTGGAACAATGCCAGAGGTTATGCGGCGATTTTTGATGAGGCATTAATGGAGGCGATGAAAACTGTGCTGTAAATTTAATTTGTGGATGAGAAATAGGGAAGAAAGATGGAGTAGATAACGTCGTGATTGAAAGAAGATGGAGGCATTGGCATCTTGGCTGATGGAAAATTGATGTGATGGGATCGTGGCCGGAGAAAAATGGTGTCATAGCCTAAGGAAGTGGAGAAGGAAGAGAGGAAAATATAATTTTGATTTGGGGCAAAATTAGATGAGGAAATAGGTTCGGATCTGGGTTGTAGTGGAAACAAGTCATCCGCATGTCGTAGAAGTTTTCGATGACATATCGGCGATTTATACGTATTGAAAATTTACGGATGACATGCTGATGACATCGTCTCTGCTGTCGGTATATTATTGGTAATTTTTAGCAGTTATAATTTGTTTATTTTCTAATACTATTCAAACTGGTTGTTTCTAATAACTTAATTCAAGAAATGACCTTTTTAAATAGAAATCATGTATATATTTTGAATTTTCAAAATCTACCCATATTTTTTTTTCATATTACATGAGAAACTTAAATATGTGATATCCTATCGTTTTAACTTAAATTTGATCTTTTCTCTCAAGTATGTTATAATTGATGTTATCCCATTTTTTGGTCAAAACTAGGATATCCTTGTTGTGTGCGTTTCCACCACGACCAGGAGCAAAAAGAAGCATTCAGCATCTCATTCGGCATTCCCATCTCCCTGAGTTCATCCGGTAATGTCTCATTCGGCATTCTCTAGTAGGAAGGAACACTCGGCACTCACACATGAAGCTTCATTCGGCAGTACGAGTACATGTCCATTCGGCATGGCCAGCCCTTTCTCATTCGGCGATGCAAGCATGTGTCCATTCGGCGTAACCAGCCTCTGCAAGCATGTGTCCATTCGGCGTAACCAGCCACCTTCCCTTCAAGCTCACCACCGAACCAGCCCTTCCACCACTCCTAGCCGAACCGACTCCCAAGCCACAGCCGGACCACCATATGCCGAACCAACATCACTCCCTACTAATACCGGACCACCCCTTCCCACCGGACCGGCCTCTACTACCGAATGGAGCTCCGCCGAACCAGATGACTGCCAGTCCAGATTGCTTCAGCCCGGGCCCACCAGCAGCTATATGCATCCAAGACCCCTTCCCCCTACCTCACTCTATAAATAGAGGGGCAGGGGTACAACAATGGCAGACAAGTTGGAGAGCTAAAACCTGGAAGGAACTTTCAAACAACTTTCATACACTTGTACTACAAGCTTTGTACTTGTAATCGGATTGGAAAAGGAGAATAACATATAAAGTGGACGTAGGCACACTTTGGCCGAACCACTATAAATCTGTGTGTCTTTTACAGTTTAGCCCCTACTTTTTACGTATTTGCATACACCACCTAAATCAATACGAACAACATAAAATCAACTAATTCATACGACTTGGAGTTGTTTGATCATCTTTTGTGCAAACATATTTGGGTTATTTGCTGAGATCTGTAATTTGTGTTTGAATATCGCTGAATTATATTCATCCACTGGTGCTTTCACGACTTTGGGTGTTTGCGGCCATTTTTTACGCAAACATTTTGGTGCTTTCACTGAGAAGAACCAGCTCCCGCTACATCGGATAGAGGTTTAGATTTGGAAGACGATGACTAGGCAAAACAGTAGAAGGCTAAGGGCTGAGAGAAGCCAACAAGGAGGAAGTCAACAAGCATCCTCCGGAGGTGAGGAAGGACCGGCTTCGATCTACATAACCCGGGAGGAAATGGAAGCCATAACAAATTCACTGCAAGAGAGGTTGCTGAAAAGTCAACAGGAAATGATGCAAACTTTCTTGGAGCAAATGAGAGCTGCAGGGATGCAGAACCTAGGAACAGCTACAACGGCTGTGGATGCAGGACAAGAAGCTAGGGTTATGGAACCCAATGAAGGACAGGATACGGAGCCAGGCGGCAATCAACAAGGGCTTGGGGGCAGGCCCACAGGATTCAACACAGGAGAACCTTTGGAAGGAGTTCAACAGGCTAGAACCAACGTTGCTGCTAACGAGCCACACGAAGAGTATGTACCGGAGTTCCCTCGGGGGCAACCCTCAACAGACAATGGCGGATTGGTAGATATAATCAGGAAGACTGTGCGAGGTGGTTTGACCAACGGAGACTTGGAAGGAGTAAACAGGAGTCCGTTCACTCGGGAAATAAGGATGGCTCAGAATCCACCAAAGTTCAAACTACCTAGCGTGGAGGTATACAATGGCAAGGAAGACCCCACGGATCACTTGATGAGATACACCAGACACATGGAAGTGCTGGGGGCATCGGAGGAGGTGATGGCCCGATGCTTTCCTTTATACTTGACGGACTTAGCTGCGATGTGGTTCAGACAGCTGGAGGAAGGATCTATCAGGACTTGGAGGGAATTGGTGGAAAGGTTTCTGGGGCAATTTCGGGTTCATGTCAAGAGACCGAAGAACGTGATGACGTTGACATCGGTAAGGCAAAGGATGGATGAATCGCTTAGAGCTTTTCTAACTCGATTCAGTGCCGCAGTTGCTTCGGTGGATCGGCCCGATCCATCGATGGTTTTAATGGCAGCAGTATCAGGAGTCAGGGAGAACTCGGATTTCAAGGTATCTCTGATACGAGATCCCCCACGGAATCTCGACGAATTCTTTCATGAGGCAGAAAGGTTCCTTCGACAAGAAGATGCGAGTTCGGATTTAAAGTTGAAAAAGGTAAATGCAGTTGAAGGGGGAGGACCATCCAGCAATGGTTCGGATAAAAACAAAGGAAAAAGGAAGTTGGACGATGATTCTGGAAATGCTAGGAAGCAATGGAAGGATCCAAAGTTTTCCACATACACAGGATTGAACGAAACACTGGAACGGATATACCTGGATACTCGAAATCGCCTTCATTATCGGAGGCCGGCTAGGAGAGAACCAACAGAACGGGAAAGGACATCAGGAAGGCACTGCCTCTTCCATGATTTGGATGGACACGACACCAACAGCTGCAGGCACTTAAAGGACATAATTGAGGAACATGTAAGGAATGGACAACTGCCGCAATATGTTGGACCTCGGAATGCAACGGCGAGGCAGGAGCAGCTGCCGCCTACCTCAAGCTACGATGGTGGGAGGCCCAGGAATGATGGTCGGTTGATCGTCCCTTGACCAGGTTAACATAAAATAAGTAGCAAACTGTTGGCAAGCAACCAAGTCATTTACACATGTACGGGGACGGAGATAGCCCCTAGGCATGCTCTGAATGATAATGGGCTGCGATGCTATGGTTTGTGAAATTTATCTTTTGCTTTTGGATTGGACACTGCTTTTTTCTTTTTGGTTTTCGGTTTTGGAGCTTGGATTGAGCTCCTGGTTTTCCTTGCTTTTTGATTTGGATTTTCCTTTGGACAATTGTTTTCGGTTTTGGATGCTGGTTTGGATTTCTGGTTTTCTGGTTTTGGATTTGGATTCTGGATTTGGATTCTGGATTTGGATTTTGGATTTGGATTTTGGATTTGGATTTTGGATTGGATTTTTATCTGATTTTTGATAAACGGTCGTCGGGTATGGATTATGCCTGGCAAGGGGTGAGTCGCTTTGCCCGAACGTGGTAAGTTGACTCATTCAGGTCGTCGAGTATGGACTATGCTCGGCAAGGGTCCGGAGTGATCAGGATTCGGCCTAGGACTTAGGCCCTATGTTATCAATCGTTATTTTCAGCTCGTCGAGTATGGACTATGCTCGGCAAGGGTCCGGAGAGACCAGGATTCGGCTTAGGACTTAAGCCATGGCATTGTACAGCGCCCAGGGACACTGGGCCAAGGTCGTCAAGTGTGGATTACGCTTGGCAAGAACCCGGAGAGGTTAGCTCAACGCCCAGGGACACTGGGCCACGGTCGTCAAGTGTGGATTACGCTCGACAAGAACACGAGGAGGCTAGCTTAATGTCCAGGGACACTGGACCAAGATCGTCAGGTGTGGATTGCGCTTGGCAAGAGCCCGGAGAGGTTATGAATTTGGATATCGACCCAGAGAGGTCCTGGATTCGGTTGTTGGCTATTGGATAAGGATGGTTTGGGACTCGGTTGTCGAGTTCGGATGGACATGGAATTGGCTCAAGCTTTGCTTATTGGATTCGGAACTATTCAAAACACGCCTTGTTATCACAAGGCATGTTTTGGGGGGCAAAGTGTTATCCCATTTTTTGGTCAAAACTAGGATATCCTTGTTGTGTGCGTTTCCACCACGACCAGGAGCAAAAAGAAGCATTCAGCATCTCATTCGGCATTCCCATCTCCCTGAGTTCATCCGGTAATGTCTCATTCGGCATTCTCTAGTAGGAAGGAACACTCGGCACTCACACATGAAGCTTCATTCGGCAGTACGAGTACATGTCCATTCGGCATGGCCAGCCCTTTCTCATTCGGCGATGCAAGCATGTGTCCATTCGGCGTAACCAGCCTCTGCAAGCATGTGTCCATTCGGCGTAACCAGCCACCTTCCCTTCAAGCTCACCACCGAACCAGCCCTTCCACCACTCCTAGCCGAACCGACTCCCAAGCCACAGCCGGACCACCATATGCCGAACCAACATCACTCCCTACTAATACCGGACCACCCCTTCCCACCGGACCGGCCTCTACTACCGAATGGAGCTCCGCCGAACCAGATGACTGCCAGTCCAGATTGCTTCAGCCCGGGCCCACCAGCAGCTATATGCATCCAAGACCCCTTCCCCCTACCTCACTCTATAAATAGAGGGGCAGGGGTACAACAATGGCAGACAAGTTGGAGAGCTAAAACCTGGAAGGAACTTTCAAACAACTTTCATACACTTGTACTACAAGCTTTGTACTTGTAATCGGATTGGAAAAGGAGAATAACATATAAAGTGGACGTAGGCACACTTTGGCCGAACCACTATAAATCTGTGTGTCTTTTACAGTTTAGCCCCTACTTTTTACGTATTTGCATACACCACCTAAATCAATACGAACAACATAAAATCAACTAATTCATACGACTTGGAGTTGTTTGATCATCTTTTGTGCAAACATATTTGGGTTATTTGCTGAGATCTGTAATTTGTGTTTGAATATCGCTGAATTATATTCATCCACTGGTGCTTTCACGACTTTGGGTGTTTGCGGCCATTTTTTACGCAAACAATTGACAAGCACCAATTCCAACTTCAGAAAATATTATGAAACCATGTATATATTTTAACTCAAAGGAAACCGAATATAAATTTTAACCCAAAGGAAGTCATGTATACATTTCAAGAAAATAGTACGAAGGACTGATAACACTAAATTTTTAGCTACAAGGACATGCGCTAAATTTTTGGCAATAAAAATAAACTTTTCAAATAAATATAGCAGAAGGACAAAAATTTAGTGAGAATTACAATGTTACTGTGTGGTATTAATTTTATGTTTACTGAATTTAAAAGAAAGAATAGGTACATATATTTTATTTTGATCATGTAATAATTGATTGTACCCTGTTGTAGCATTTTATTTTTAAATGATATGACTCGGTTACATTTTCTACGTGACATACATAATTTTATCGTGCAATAATATTATACAAAATCATTTTCTTATATGTGACAATTTTTGACGATGAATTAGTTATGTGGGCATCTCAATGGGGTTGGAAAACTGGGTGGAGTGGGAATGCATAAGAAATCCCTGTCTATTGTATGCTTAAGGCCATTACCTACAATATACTTATTCACTTACTCATTCTCTCTTAATTTTACACTGAACGAACGAACTCGACATCCAAAAGAATAACAATTATCCATCGAACCAGTATTTCAAATAATTCAGTGCAAAATAAGACGACTAATATTTCTTTATTTTTATATCAAAACAATATATGTAGAGTATAAAAGGATGAAGACTTAGCCATTTTATATCAAATCAATATACGTGGGGTATAAAATGGCGAAGACTTCACCGTTTTAGTATGGTGAAGTATTTCCTATTTTATACACAAAATCGCGGAGTGTTCATCGTTTTATAAACAGTCTTTTGTTCAGTTCATTTATCATGTGAACAAATTGAACCAACCACAAATAACTGAACAAAACATATTTGATTGTGTCGTGTCTAGTTCCATCCATTATATCTGGTTGTGCTGTCGTTAGTTCAGTCCATTCTTTCATTAAACAAGACATTGTTGGTTGTGCTTTAAGTCTAAACTTATCCTTATTTAAACAACTTGTCTAAAGTAATTAGTTATGGAATCCCTTTGTTTTTGTTACACCCCGTCGATGCCATCGAATTTTTTGTGTTAGTGTCATGTAGGCATGACGTAGGTAAACAATAATAATATTTCCATTTCTCTCTAGCGATGACTTTTGGAAAGAAGAGCAAGCAATGGGAGTCATTATCGCAGATCATATTCATCATTGTGGTGAAGCTTTTAGTAGTTACATTCACAATCAATATGAAAAAGGATGTTAATTATCCATGCATTTGTGGACAAGTGATTGGAGGACGTTTACTGATGGCGAATTTTTACGTTCGACTTATTTGATGCACGTCAGGGATTTCCTCCCTATTCAAAAGGAAGAGGATTTTCAAGACTTAATTTTTACGTCCGACGTAACAGTTAAGTCGGACATAAAAATTTAAGTATTGAAAACACCCTAAATAAACCTTCCTACCTAACTATTTTTAAAATATTCTCATTCCTTCCTCCTTACGTTAATTCCAACAATGTCCAGATATGATTTTGTGTATAATATTTCTGACAATGATTTCAAAAACTTGGATAACTCAACTAATAGCGATGATTTATCTAACTCCGATGATGTACATGAGTATGACAAGGATCTCACTTATATTGCTGGAGTGATGGTAAATCATACTCAGTTAATATCTACTCTACATCATACTTCTTCTTATACTGGACGAATGTGGGTTGATGTTTTTCCTAATGGTCATTAAAACAGAAGTCAAGATCTATTCCAAATGAAAAGTGCTACTTTTAGACGTCTTTGTGACGATCTAGTCAATAGGTATGACCTAATCTGAACTCAATAAATAAACATTCTTGAAATGATTGGAATGTTTTGTTACATGATAAGCCATGGAAAATCACAAAGGCCGGTAGGTGAAAACTTTAATCGATTCATTGCTACTGTTAGTTTATGTGTTGCTAAGGTTTTGCACACTATCATACTTTTGGCCAAAGATAATATCAATCGCTAGATTTTAATGAGATTCTTGATGAAATTAGTATGCCATGATATTATCCTTTTTTCCAAAATGATGTTGGAAGTATAGACAAAACACGTGTTCCTACGAGGTCGGTAAAGAAGAATTACTGGTGTATATAGGCAGAAAAAAATTTAATACGAAATATTCTTGATATTGTTAATTTTGGTTTTGACATTTAGTTTCGTAGTATCTGGTTAGTAAGGCTCTGTCCATGATAGTAGATTGTTAAATCATGCAATTGAAGAAGTTGAAACAGTTCCAAATCCACTACCTGGTAAGTATTACCTTATAGACTCAGGATATAAGCCTAGAAATGGTTATTTACCATCTTATCGTAATGAATGCTATCACGTTCCAGAATTTCAACAAAGCCAGAATATTCCAAATCGTGTAATGAAATTTTCAATTTTTATAATCTAGTCTGTGCATGGCTGTAGAAAGAATATTTTCTATTTGGGAAAAAAATCAGTATTTTACAAGGTATGCCAACATATAGTTTCGCCTAACAAATACAGTTTGTCATTGCAAGCTGTGCCATCCATAATCTATTAGAAAATACAATGTTGCAGATCCTGATTTTGAAGAAATAGTTAATAAAGAAGTTCCATGAACTTATGTTGGAAATTGACGTGAACATCTTCAACACAACCATGGTGGTGTGCAAGTTCATCAAACACACAACATGTCTTTGCAACACATGATGAAATTAGAGATGCTATGATTGCTGCAGGATGACTTTGATCTATGTATTGTTTTATTGTTATACTTCGGCTAAAATTATGTGTAATGTTATGTTTATATTACGGTTAAAATTAGTAGCAAGTTTTCAAATTTTGTATATATTAAAATTTGAATTTGTAATTGAATTGAATTTGCTTTATTATTTGAAATATTTATTTAATTAATATTGAATCAATTAATAATAATTAATTATCAATTAATAATAATTAATTACCTATTAATTATTAAAATTATTATTAAACTATTACAAAATAAATAATTATTTTTAAATTACTCAACATTTTTTACATCCTACACAATCTCTAACCAACCCTTGATCAAAAAAGTTGTCTGCGAACGCTCTAATCTCTAATCCAAATTGTTTACGGAAGCACCTTAAATGCAAAGATTTACTTAAATAGATAAAAAAGAAAACCCTTCACAAGACTGATGGTAATTGTACAACCTAAAGAACGGATTAATGTGCACCATATTTAGCACAAAATGAAACTGAAATCTGTTGACATTAATTTAGCTTAGCAAGTTCTAAAATAAACGAGAAGGAAGCTAATATGCATTATTTATAGTACACCATATGTAAGAACATTTCGTTCTGTTATCGTCTGTTACATAATGGTGTTTGCTCTTAACTAGCACTACGCCAATAGTCAATCGAATATGAAAAATAAACTGTTCAAAAGGCAGAGTAATAAACAAAAAGAGAAGCCTATGAACTCATCTATATCATATCAAGATGAAGTACAATTTATCTACCATGTTACCCACAATGCGCTGAACTTAGTTAATTTCTAGCCCCAAGCATATCAACAAGTGATAAAGCATTACTCGTAACTTTACCCAACTGAACCACCTTCTTCCTCAAAAGACCATGCATACTACTGCTACCCTTACCATCACTCTCAACAAAAGAAGCAATGCACATATTTTGATCAGTAAGGGCAGCACAGACCCACGTCATAACATTCCCTAACCTGATCCCATATGAAGGCCTATTCGCCTTTTCCAGTTTCATCAACTGAACGATCGACTTACTTAGCCTAGCCGCGCTATCAGACATGGTTATGATGCAGTCGTAATAGATGTTGGAAATAAACTTGGTTTTTAGGAAACATCAATTATGTTGATTATAATATTTGTATTAATGGAAATGTCAAAATAAAAACCTAGACTTACCAGATATGTAATTTGGAGTATTCCAGAATATGCTTAGTCAAGAAAATTCTAGAAAACGGAAGATTAAAGAAAAGTCTAGATATTGTATCACACTATAAATAAGAATGATTTCTCTCATTTGAAGCAAGAAAATAAATGTATTTGTAAGCAAGCAAAAAGAATAAAAGTGCAAAGAAAATAAAGCTTATTTCCTCCTTTATAAAATATTCTCTCAATCTCCATTAGCAAATTGGAATTTTTTCCTCCTTCTTCTTCCTATAGAAATTATACAACCGTGGTATCATATCTTCAAGATCCTCCTAAATTTCCCAACAGTGGTATCAGAGCTAGGCTGCTAATTAAGGAAGATGGCAAGCGGAACGAATTTTTTTCAAGTTTCTTTATTAAAGAAGGAGGATTATGAAATTTGGAATATTCACATGAAGACTCTACTTGGATCGCAAGATACATGGGATATCGTATAAAATGGGTATAAAGAATCCATCGATATTTTCACTATATTCCAAAATGAAAGGGATAAGTTGAAGAATTTGAAGAAGAAGGATCAAAAAGCTCTTACGCTCATCTACCAAAGTTTGGATGATGCTATGTTTAAGAAGATAACTAATGCGCAAAATAGTAAGGTAGCATGGGATATTTTGGAGAACGCTTTAAGTGGCATCGATAAGGTGAAGAAAATTAGACTACAATTTATGCGATGTAAGTTTGAATCTTTATATATGAAAACATCAAAATCAATCGACGATTATTTTTCTCAAGTTTTACCTATTGCAAATCAAATGAAAAGATATGGGAAAAAACAGAAGACTCTAGAGTTGTTGAGAAAATTCTACGATCTTTAGATTCAAAATTTGATTACTTAATTATAGTAATTGAAGAATCTAAAGATCTAGGATCCATAACTATTAATTAACTTATGGGATCACTTCAAGCCCATGAAGAAAACTTGAAGAGAAAGGTTAAAGAAGAGCCATTAGAGTAAGCTCTTCAAATAAAGCTCACCTTGCAAGAAAATGAGACATTTAAAATGGAAGAAGTCGAAGCCAAAGCGAAAGAGGTCATGGTCAAAGCTATGGAAGAAATGAATATCATAGAGAGAAAAAAGGAAAAAAATATATAAACCCCAAGAGGTCGAGGAAAAGGAGAAAATATAAAGGAAAATGGAAGACCAATGTATGATAAGTCGTAAAAAAAATGTCATAATTGTAGTAAATTTGGGCATTTTGCTTCCGATCGTAGATCCACTTTTTATAAAGTCCAAGAGAGAACAAATTTTGCTAAAGAAGATGAAGAAAATTCCACACTACTATTGGTACATAAAGGAGATGAAACTAGCGATAACAATACGTGGTATTTGGACATGGGGCAAGCAATCAATTGTGTGGAAGGAAGAGCGTGTTTATGGAGCTTGATGCATCGATAAGTGTAAGCATTCATTTTGAAGATGAATCTAAAATTCCAGTTAAAGGAAAAGGAAACATACAAATTAAGTTGAAGAATGGAAAAATGACTTTATTTCTAATGTTTATTACGTGCCTAAAACGAAAACAAATATATTAAGTTTGGGGCAACTTTTGAAAAAAGGATTAGATATACACATGAAAAATAAAAGTTTTTCGAGGAGAGATGGTAAAGGAAATTTAATTGCTAAAGTGGAGATGTCAAAACTAGAATGTTTCCATTAAATATCTCGAACAATGTTGCTAAATGCCTAAAATCATACTATAAAGATTCTATAACGATCCTGATTTTTAAGCTAAATTTAAATTGGTAATTAATTTAATTTTGGAATTTAATTGTGAATTTATGGTGAGTTTATTTGAATTTCTTCCAAATTTTATAAAGATATGTGTTTGGTTTGTGTTTATATATATATATATATATATATATATATAATAATTTGAGATTTGAATTTGGAACTCAAATGTTAATATATTGAAATTTAATTGGACTTAAAGAAATTTATATTTGAAACAAAAATATAATAAGCATGATTACTTAAGTTTAAAATGAAAATTTTAAAAATAAGTATTTGTTAAATAAGTTTAATATCTTAAGCTTAAAAATATAAATGTATTGAAAATAAAAATTGTATTTACTAACTTATAAATATTTATTAGTAATTTATAATTTAATTTCGAAACCATTTTTCTTTAATTTGTATAAGTATAAATAATACATAAGAAAGTATTAAATAATTGTTTTTTTACATTTGTAAACTATTAGTAAAGTGTTTTGACAAATGTAAATTATATAGAAACATATATTAACAAGTGTAGGTCAAAAAAAAAACTGGAAAAAATTTGAGCAAGCAAGTTAATAAAAAATAAAATAAAGAAATGAAAACCTGGGAAACAAGACAATGCAGATTCAAAGTTAATTCAGAACAGTAAGCAAGCTAATTTAACAATGAGAAGCAGATCAAAATCAAACTTGGAAACATCAAAGTGTAATGAAAAGAATAGGTAAACTCTATACTCTATAGTTAGTAAATTTGTAATTTTGAAATCAAGTTGTAATACAAATTCAAACTGTAGATTTTAAAAAGGAAAACAGTGCAGATTCTATCAGATAAATTAAATTTACAGGAAAACAAAAATCAAAGTTTAAAGAAGAAAAAATGTACAGGCTCAAAAACATTCCTCTCTGTTTCTTCGTGTACAACCAACAGGCGAGTAAACAATATCATATAAAGGTTTAAGTTAGCTTTTAATCCGTGTATGATTCATGTTTAATATGTGTATGCTTGGGCATTTTCTTCAATTTCAACTCTGTATATAGATATATATATACACATATATATAAATGCCTGAGATGAATCTGTTTTCTTCCTCCTCTCTGTCATTTTTTTTAGACAGGCTTGAAGCTAGCATACTAATTTAAATTTCTCTTCATTTGATTATTTTTAGATTTCGAGTTTAATAAAAAACATGTTTGCTTCCATCTATATGAAGATTTAAAAATAGTTTTAAGTGAAATAAACAATATATAAGTTGTACAAACTTGTTTTTACAGAGAAAATCCAAATGCTGATTAAATTCGAGTATAACGATTTACAAATTCAATTATATAATTTGAATACTTATTTAAAAATAGGATTGTTAAGGCCAATATGATAATTTTTAGTGTTTTATTCCCAAGGCAGTTTCGAAATGTACTGGGAATGGGTTTTAGGCAAGTTCAGGCAGTCGGAGGCACTAGCGAGGCTGGGATTTGGGCTGAGGCTAGGTGAGTGATCGGCGATGTTTGGAAAAATAGTCGTAGAGACTCTCGATCATTAGGTTGATGGCGGTGAGAGGATTTCATGTTTAAACCTAATTTTGGGGTGGTCAGGAAATTTGATCACAGTGGCCTAAATCGTGAGTCGAGCTACACATGCTTTTGGGAAATGATAGTAAGGAGGTTGACGCGGTCATGGCCGGAGGCTGGTGTTTTCTAGTGGTCGGAATTTCTCAGGCGAGGCAAGGTTGGTCGGAGGTCTGAATTCGAGTTTAATCGAGTTATAGTCGATTTTGAAGGTGCACTTGTATGGGGGTTTTGGTCGATCAGGGCTCGTTGTCAAAGAGTTCGTCGATAGTTTGGGAGCGTCGAAGATGGTTGGAGGCTTCTGACGTGATTGTGCACGTGCGCGACATTGTTCGAGTGTCAGTTTTGAGTTCGTGGGGGTGGCTCGGAGGCGTTCTCGAGCTAATGAGGATTTTACTCGAGGGTAAGCTCGTGATCGTGGAGAGGTATGCAAGTGTAACAGTTTAAACTTTAACTAAATAAAGAATAAATAAAAAAGATGAAGAAGAAATGGGTATAGGAGAAACTTGGGAAAAATATGGCAAGAATTCGGGGTCCAACTCCAGTAACCTGGGATTCTTGCTCGGGTATAGTTTTATGTTTAACTTGAAAAATTTTAAAGTTATAAACAGATTTTATTTTAATGCAAGAGGAATGGTTTCGACTTAAATTTATAGCAAGGGAATTAAAATAAGGTGTTTAATGGTTATGCATACAAGTTGATAATTTATGTAACGACCCGAAATTTTCGATCCCAATTGTTTTGAAATCCATGAATGGAATAATTAATTAATTATTTTTAAAATGACTGATTAATTAATTAAATGATTTGAAATTGATTAATGTTAATTAACCATGACTGATGACTCATCTGATTTAAATAAATCAAATAATTAATTGAGCTTATTTATGGATGACTATATTCTATTGAATGCTGTGTATTGGATTGATAACTCTGTTATGTGATTGTGATGCTTTGTAATATGAATTGCTTTGTGCTGAGCTGTTATATCTGTGATGAATATACTGTTGTAAGAATATGAAAATTCATTTTTTCCCGTAAACGGCATTTAAATTTCGTTGCGACAGGGAGTCGGATTCTAGTTGGTTATCCGAAACCCACATCGAATCGTAATAGTGAATCTTTGTTGTTAATAAATTACTTTATCTATGAATCTGTGAATGAAGATAAGCGTTATAGTTTATACCACTTATCGATATTGATGCGCTTTAATCTGTGATGTGATGATTGTTGTTGCACTATTGTGTAAAACCCCTGGACCACACTATACACACGCAAATATGGATCGCACGTGGAAATCGGTTAAGTCACAGATTTTTAAATAGTTTTAAATTTGAATTTCAAATTCAAATGATTTTGGAAATGGATTGGGTTTAAAGTGAAAAACTTTTGAAAAGGTGCTTTAAAAATGGAAATTATTGTGATTAACTTAATAAAGATTTGAAATTTGAATCATTTGATTTAAATTGGAATTCAATATCTGAAATTGAATTCTATATCTGGTATTTATGATGTAAAAAGCATATACAAGCTATAAATGTGTTTATATGGATTTTTAAACCATTTTAAAAATATGATTTTGAGAATTTGAATTTAACCCAAGTTTATATTGAAAGGCCTTAACTCATACAAATATAAACGGAAACAAGTGATTCAAATAATAATAGCTTTTATATAAGGAAAGAATTTCCAAATTATGATGAAAAGATTTTCAAGTTTGAAATAGAATGGATTTGAAAACTATAATTTAATCTTTGTGGAAGATTGGTAAAATTTGTGAATTCTGTGAAGTGAATCTTTTGTTCAAAAAGATTTGTAAATGGTAATTTGTTTAACCATTTGAAAGAAAAGTTTTGGGTTTTAAAGTTGTGACTTAACTGAAATCGCATTATCCATATGTTTTTAAATATTGCGCTCATTATTCAGTTTAGCCGGGAGAGGACCTTTGTGTCATATAACCCATTCCGAATAATGATAGGCGATATGGATAGCAATTGAAGACCGGTGGTGAAGACTAGATATTTTCGAAAACGAAAGGATTTCTTGTCGAATGTCTCTACATCGGCTGATCCCCGACATAGAGATTTGATCACCCATTATGATGGGAAGTCCGGACGTGATTAGGAATTATCCGGATTTGCAAGGACTTCTTCGAAAGTGCCTATGGTTCCGTTCGATCCCGGAACGAACTTGTATGGATGTGTGTCTGACGTTATACTTTGAGATGTAAAGCTGGTTTCTATCAAATACATTTCTGTTTGGTGGCGGAGATTTATTCTCTTAGCTTAACACCCTTCTCTGAGACGTACGAGCTCGGAGGTTATGTAGTTGATGGTTACTAGCGATACATTCCCAATTTGGTAATGTGGCATACGAAGTGCCGCTGATCATTTGTTGGTCAAAGCATGGATTTTGTGAAAAGCGTAGCTTTGTGGACGAGACTTCGTCGAGCCTCACACCCGGAATGGTCGAAACAGGAAGAATGCAGCAAGGTTTCAGGGGTAGCGCCCCTAGGGTATGACCATTCCTTCTTGAAAAGGGTGGTATCATGGTATGGAGCCTAGATACTTACTCGTATGGACACTGTAGTATATTTATTACTGTGTGATATTTTTGGAGGGCCCTCAGATAAAGGTCCTAAAGGACTGGGGTGGCATATCTTAGGTTTTATTCCCCGGGAAAGGGGTAGCCGGCCTTGTGTTAGCAGAGAGCCGGGTAGGTTCTCGGGGCGTCCCTCCAGAGGCGTTCCCATGTGGCAATAGGAAGTTCCTTAGCCTGACTATTTTTTGGAAACCATTCATCCAATACGCGCCTTGTATGGTTTTAGTTGTATTACCTCCCATCCACTTATGGTGGCGCCCCACTGTTTAGATGGTAGCTATAGTAGGCATAGTTCGGGATGTCTATGCTGGCTAAGATTAATATTATACTTTCGAAATATTTTCCACTATGCACTAATAATAATATCAAAATGTCTTTCTCGTATCAAGCATATTTGACTATCATAAGGAGAAATCTCCTCCAATTCTGCGTTTGCATTGTGTGTGTGGCGGGAGGCCTTATGGTAGTTTCATTTTCAAAAAGCATTATGGATTTCAATTTTAAAATATTTTGTTGTTTGTTTTAAAGATAAAATGTTTTTGTTTGCTCATACCAGTCTCATGACTGACCCGGAGTTTATTGTTCCTTTCCTAAACTCTGGGTGCCCACAATTTTCCACACGGGCAGTCTAGAGTTGGGTTTTTCAGATAGTAGATATAGATATCAATTCGGTAGCTTTTAGCTTTCTCTTTAGTATTCTTTGGAAATCCTGGATATTGGAGTCTTTGGATTCACGGATGACTGACTTTTCTTATCTTGGTGAAACGTGATGGGGGTTCGAGCTATCTATAGAGATTGCTGATATTGGTGTTTCTTCTGGATTTTCGAGTTCTAGTTATTTCCGCTGCTAGTTCCTTTGTGTTTCCGCTGTAGCATTGTATCTTGTCTCTGATATTCTTATATCTCTGATATTGATATCATTGTTGTATATCATTCTGGATATTGCATTTATTGGAGTTGTATATGATATTCATTTCTTTTCTTCCGCTGTGTTATTATATTTAATGTGTTATAAGCTCTGGCGAACCAGATTCGACGTTTGGATCTGCGGCATTTGAATATGAGTGTCGTATTCGGTGCCGATTTTCGAAGGTCGAGTCAAGGTCGTTATATTTGGTATCAGAGCTGAAGGTTGAAACTTTTGCTCAGGAGTATAACACATTAAGTAACTCATTAGAGATAGGATGTAATATACCCTAGAATGAGTATATCCCTAAGATATCTGTCTGAATGCCTCAGTAAATTCTCTTATATCCACTGATAGTAAGTATGAGTGCAAGAAGAGGACGAGATAGGGGACAGGGGAGTACCACTACAAATGGTCAGTACCCTGCAATAGCGGAAACAGCTTTCTCTATCAATCTCTTTTGATTCGTCTTTTCAACTCTTTGATGATTCCTAGCAGTTCCAGGAAGAAGCTTTGATATATTTGCATGGGACACAAACTCCAGATGGGTCAGAATTGTATGTTTGAATGAATTGTTTGCTTTGGTTCCTATGGTTGATAGGTATATTTTGGTTGTTTAAAACTATAAGTTTTGGGATTGCATCCATATATCTGTTTATTCTGTTGGGTCCAGGTATATTCTACGAGTGGTTAGTTATCCTTTGAACTAACCAGTGCCCCTGTATATTCGTAGTTCTGGTGGCCCGAATGTCTTGTACCGAATGAGTTCGTTCTTATAATTATTAGTGATATTCTGATTTGGTAAGCCAAATGCAGAATACATACCTAGTTTGATTTTGAAACTGTCTCTCTGTCTTTGTGTGTCCATCCTTTGTTGTCTCCCTGCTTTCCAATTTCGAGGACGAAATTTTTTTTAATGGGGGAAATCTGTAACGATCTCAATTTTTATGCTAAACTTAAATTGGTAATTAATTTAATTTTTGAATTTAATTGTGAATTTATGGTGAGTTAATTTGAATTTTTTACAAATTTTATAAAGATGTGTGTTTGGTTTGTGTTTATATATATAAATAATAATTTGAGATTTGAATTTGGAATTCAAATGTTAATATGTTGAAATTTAATTGGACTTAAAGAAATTTATATTTGAAACAAAAATATAATAAGTATGATTACTTAAGTTTAAAATGAAAATTTTAAAAATAAGTATTTGTTAAACAAGTTTAATATCTTAAGCTTAAAAATATAAATGTATTGAAAATAAAAATTATATTTACTAACTTATAAATATTTATTAGTAATTTATAATTTAATTCAAAACCATTTTTCTTTGATTTGTGTAAGTATAAATAATACATAAGAAAGTATTAAATAATTTTTTTTTACATTTGTAAACTATTAGTAAAGGGTTTTGACAAATGTAAATTATATAGAAACATATATTAACAAGTATAGATCAAAAAAAACTTGAAAAAATTTGAGCAAGTAAGTTAATAAAAAATAAAAGAAAGAAATGAAAACCTGGGAAACAAGACAATGCAGATTCAAAGTTAATTTAGAATAGTAAGCAAGCTAATTTAACAATGAGAAGCAGATCAAAATCAAACCTGGAAACATCAAAGTGCAATGAAAAGAATAGGTAAACTCTATACTCTATAGTTAGTAAATTTGTAATTTTGAAATCAAGTTGTAATACAAATTCAAACTGCAGATTTTAAAAAGGAAAACAGTGCAGATTATATCAAATAAAATAAAGTTACAGCCAACTCGACACAGCGTGCTCTAAAGTCGGTTAATAATTCGACTGGAACTGACCATCGATTCAAATTCAAAATTCGTTTTCGATTCATTTGAAAAGTGAGGAAAACAAAAATCAAAGTTTAAAGAAAAAAATGTACAGGCTCAAAAACATTCCTCTATGTTTCTTCCTGTACAACCAACAAGTGAGTAAACAATAACATATAAAGGTTTAAATTAGTTTTAAATCCGTGTATGATTCATGTTTAATATGTGTATGCTTGGGTATTTTCTTCAATTTCGACTCTGTATATATATATATATATATATATATATATAAATGCCTGAGATGAATCTGTTTTCTTCCTCCTCTCTGTCATTTTTTTAGACAGGCTTGAAGCTAGCAAACTAATTTAAATTTCTCTTCATATGATTATTTTTAGATTTCGAGTTTAACATAAAACAGGTTTGTTTCCATCTATATGAAGATTTAAAAATAGTTTTAAGTGAAATAAACATTATATAGGTTGTACAAACTTGTTTTTACAGAGAAAATCCAAATGCTGATTAAATTCGAGTATAACGATTTACAAATTCAATTATATAATTTGAATACTTACTTAAAAACAGGATTTTTAAAGCCAATATGATAATTTTTAGTGTTTTATTCCTAGAGCAGTTTCGAAATGTACTGGGAATGGATTTTAGGCAAGTTCAGGCGGTCGGAGGTACTAGCGAGGCCGGGGTTTGGGCTGAGGCTAGGTGAGTGATCGACGATGTTTGGAAAAATAGTCGTAGAGACTCTCGATCATTGGGGTGATAGCGGTGAGAGGATTTCGTTTTTAAACCTAATTTTGGGGTGGTCGGGAAATTTGATCACTGTGGCCTAAATCGTGCATCGAGCTGCACATGCTTTTGGGAAATGATAGTAGGGAGGTTGACGCGTTCGTGGCCGAAGGATGGTGTTTTCCGGTGGTCGGAATTTCTCAGGCGAGGCAAGGTTGGTCGGAGGTTTGAATTCGAGTTTAATTGAGTTATAGTCGATTTCAAAGGTGGACTTTTGTGGGGGTTTTGGTTGATATGGGCTCGTTGTCAAAGAGTTCGCCGATAGTTCAGGAGCGTCGAAGATGATCGGAGGCCTCGGACGTGATTGTGCACGTGCGCGACATAGTTCGAGTGTCAGTTTTGAGTTCGTGGGGGTGGCTCGGAGGCGTTCTCGAGATAATGAGGATTTTACTCGAGGGTAAGCTCGTGATCGTGGAGAGGTATGCAAGTGTAACAGTTTAAACTTTAACTAAATAAAAAATAAATAAAAAAATGAAGAAGAAATGGGTATAGGAGAAACTTTGGAAAAAGATGGGAAGAATTCGGGGTCCAACTCGAGCAACCTGGGATTCTTGCTCGGGTATAGTTTTATGTTTAACTTGAAATTTTTTAAAGTTATAAACAGATTTTATTTTAATGCAAGAGGAATGGTTTTGACTTAAATTTATAGCAAGGGAATTAAAATAAGGTGTTTAATGGTTATGCATACAAGTTGATAATTTATGTAACGATCTAAAATTTTCGATCCCAATTGTTTTGAAATCCATGGATGGAATAATTAATTAATTATTTTTAAAATGACTGATTAATTAATTAAATGATTTGAAATCGATTAATGTTAATTAACCATGAATAATGACTCATCTGATTTAAATAAATCGGATAATTAATTGAGCTTATTTATTGTAACGACCCAGGATTTTTATTAATTAAAATTTGTATATTTAATTAATTTTAAATATTAATAAGTGAAATTTATAAGTCGAATAAATTTTATTTCGAATAGTTGGATTTAATTGAATAATTAAATCGATAATTTAATATGTGAAAATACAAAAATAATTGAAATTTGGGTTAAATATGATTGAAAATGATTTGTAAAATTTTATTATATCATATTGGAGTTAGAACGATGTTATAGAACTTTTAAAATCGAATTTAAAGCTTATTTGTGAAAATTGAATATTTTAATATTTAATCGATTAGTGAAATTAGCCATTTTTCGAACAGTCTCAGAATTGGACGAAACTAGTTCCATTGGATCCTAAAAGTTTGTTATTATCGGATTTCAATTTTCGTAGCAATCGGAGTTTTCGTTTGATCGTGGCAGCTCGAAACGCATCGAAATTGTTTTAATATTAATTTGGCGAGTTAAAATAGCCATTTTTTTTAAACAATCTCGGATTTTGACAAAACCAGTTTCATCGGATCCGTAATGCGATATTATTGTATGGTTTAAAATTTCGTGTCAATTGGATTTACAGTTTGTCCGGTGCAAGCTAAAACGCCTAGAAAATCGTTTAATCGGTTTAATTTTAAATTGAACGTTTATTGCCATATCTCGCACAGATGATCGAATTAGCTTTCGAAACCTGTTCCATTGTGTCCAGAACGCGGGATAAACCCTAGAAACACCGGTCACCGCGCGTAAATCGAAGTTTGGAAATTCCAGAATGAATAGTGTTCGATAGAGTTCTATAAATAGCCCCCTCTCTTCACAATAAAAAAATTACGGTTTAAAACCCTAGCCGCCTCCAATAGAAACCGAAGGCCGAAAATGCTCGTTCTTTTTTTCCATAATCTCTCCATATCCTTCGACAATTATCAGAAACTATCAACTGCAAAAGCGTAGAACTAGGCGAGATCTACAGATCTATACGGTGATGATCGAGATTTGAGTGTTGTAGGGGCTCGATTTTGGCCGCGTTTGAGGCCGGTTCGTGCACGCATAACGAGGAGAAGATAGGGCCGAGCTCAAAGCTCTTCAGGCCGAGTGTGGAGTTGATGGGGGGCTTCGAAATGGCGCAGGTTGATCGTCTTCTAGACGCTCGAATTGGTTGCGTGATTTAGGGCTAGAGAGGCGGCAGATGGGTTCGTGGTCTCTGAAAGTTGCGTATGCGTGAGATAGAAGATGTAGGGGACGGTCTTGATGCAGGGGAAAGGGATCCAAGGCCTGAGATTATGTGAGGGTTAAAATTAAAATAAATGTTGTATAATTTAGTTTATAAAATTCGTGTAACTTGTAAATATCATATCTTTTTCATACGAGGTCGAAAACGCGCGAAACCAGTTGCGTTGGTATCGTATGGACGAGCACTACGCTATGGAATTGGATTGGAGTCGTTTGGAGTTAGTGAGAATTTCGGGTAAAATTAAACGTCCGTTTAATTTTATTCGAAATAAATCGCTAAAACGAAATTGAAATCAAGATGAGAACTTCTCACTCAATCGAATCGGTTTCGATTTAAATTTTAAATAGTTATATTTAAAATTCTTGAATGTATGTTTGAATGATGATCGTTATCTATTGATTGTTCAAATATACATTATGCGCCGTTAGCAAGCGGATGTTATTTATTAAAAACGTATACCGCGAATATTTCATAAACAGTGAAATTTGTATTATTTATGTATTTGGATTTGATTTCCCACAGTATATAACGGATGAGACCCTATTGCGCCGTCTATTAAGCGGATAATATTTTAAATCCCATATACCGCGATAATTTCGTACAGGAACGGAATTGGTATTGTGCTAACATCTTTGGATGCAGGAAAACAGGTTGGAGGGATCCAACTGCATTCCTCAACAGTATTTATTTATGATTGTGGATATTTTGATATTCGTTGATTATCATATCGATATATGATGCCGTTGTTGTCATGATTGACTATTTGGTGTGTAGCATCATTGGGCCAAATTTTGGAATTTTAAAAGGATTTTTAAAGTGATTTTTTGAAGAGTATACGTTTATAAAATATTTTTGGAATTGATCCATTTTAAATAAATAAACGTTATAAATTTTTATGTTATAAAAATGAAGATTCTTGAGAAAAATAGTTAAAAGTTGATTTTTGAAAATATGGGGTTAATGATTTTATAAAATGGTTTAAATCGGGATTTTTGAATTTATTGTGAAAAGTTTAAAAAATAGGATTTATAAAATTTAATTATTTTATAAAACAAAATGATGAAATTATAAAGGAGTTTAAAGACGTTTTGAAATAATAGTATAAATTGATTTATATAAGAGATTTATAAATTGATAATTTATAAATTAAAATATTTGAATTATAAAACGAGTTTTTATAAGTGTTAGAATGAATTTTGAATGAATTTCATAAATGAGTGAAATTTATAGGATTTTAAACGGTGAAGTTATAAATGGAATTTTATAAGTAGTAGGTTTATAAAATTTGTAAATTATTTGAAGAATAGATTTGGGTAAATAAATGAATCTTATAAGTTATAAGATTTATAATTATGAAGTTTAAAGGAACGATTTTTGTAAACAAATAAATTATAAGCATTTAACTTATAATATGAACCTTTGGTTTAAAATTGAATTATAAATTGAATAGGTTAATAAAGGAGATTTATAAAAGGAAGTTGTTATAAAATAAATAGAAATGGAATTTATAAACATTGTTTTATAAATTCGAAACGACTTATTTTGATAAGTAAATTATTATAACTTATTTATGGAGTTATATTCACGTTTTAGACAGTGAATAATCCTTTAAAACAAAATGTATAGAAAGGATGAAATTGGTTAATGAAGTATATTGACGTTTTTGAATAGTGAATAACATGTTAAAGAAATTGTTTTGGATGTGATGTTTTAAACAAAATTAAAACGATCTAACGATGTTTTAAATGTGTTGAGATTCGAAACCATAGATTTCAACATTCATTGTTGAAATAGACGTTTTCGAGAAATAGAAGGAAATGATGGGCTATGACACTGTTGTTATAGTAAATGATTTCCGAAAGGAAATGTTTTGTATAGTATTGGGACTTATATATCTATTTTAATTTTGAATCCCTATACTAGTGATTTTGGGTTGTTGTAACGATGTTTTACGCAACATTCCTTTAGGCCCAAATAAATATGTTTAAGAGAATGATTTCCTTAAAGAATGAAATATATACTTAATCTCGATTTAAGTATATTGAATATTTTCAAAGTGTTGAAAATAAATGGATTTGAGAATTACTTAATAAGTAAGTATGGAAATGTTTTCCAATATAAAGTGAATATTTTGAGAATTTATCTTTTTGAAGATAAATTGAAAATGAATAATTGAAATCGTATACTCGTAGATATTTTGGAATGTAAATTCACTATGGAATTTATAAAAGAAAGGGGAATTTGTTTAAAAATAAATATTGATTTATTTTTGAGGTATTGAAATTTTATATCTTGTAAAGACATTTTTGGGAAATAAATAATTTGGAAAATTATTTGGAATCTGGTGATGTTGTGCATATCCATTGATAGTTCAATAACCGACTATCAATATTTACCTTTGAAAGGTATTTGTTGTGATTTGTTTGAATTTGAACGCCACACTTATTTTTGAATAAGCGCCCACTATTCGGGTTAGCCGGGAAAGGACCTTGGGGTCGTATAACCCATTCCGAATATGTGATACGTCGTTATGGATTGCATTTGAAGACCGGTGTTGAAGACCGGGTATTTGCGAGAGCGATAGGATGACCTGTCGATTGACTCTGCACCGAGTTGCTCCGTTATAGAGTTGTCCATATGTGATGGGGAACCCGATCAGGATTGTGGATATCCGGATTGCAAGGACTTCTTTGTAAGTGCCTTCGGTTCTGTTCGAGCCCGGAACAGACTTGTATGGATAGTATGTCTCACATTACAAATTGAGATATAAAGCTGATCTCTTTCAAATATATTTCTGTTGGTGGCGGTGAATTTATTCTCTTAGCTTAACACCCTTCTCTGAGACGCACGAGCTCAGAGGTTATGTAGTTGAAGGTTATCAGCAATATATTCCCAATTTGGTAATGTGACATGCTGAGTGTTGCTGTGAAATGATCATTGATTGATCATTTGTTTGATCGTTTATCTTTGTGACCATTTCTATGATCATTTGTTGACCCAAAGCACAGCTTTTGTATAAAGCGTGGCTTTGTGGACGAGACTTCGTCGAGCCTGACACCCCTGAATGGTCAAAACAGGAAAGATGCGGCAAGGTTATGAGGGGTAGCTCCCTTTAGGGTATGTGCATTTCCTTCTGGAAAAGGGTGGTATCATGGTATGGAGCCCAGATATTTACTCATGTTGAAACACTTTATTTATGATTGTGTGATGTTGATTACGAGCGCTCGGATAAAGGTCCCAAAGGACCGGGGGATGGCATACTCGTGTCAGTAGTTACCCAGTTAGGGGTAACCCGGCCTTGTGTTGGCAGAGATCCGGTTTGGTTCTCAGGGACGTCCTTCCAGAGGCGTTCTCATGTGGCAATGGGAAGTTCCTTGGCCTGACCATTTGTTGGAAATCCAAAGAAACTTTACGAGACTTGTACGGTTTTAGTTGTTGAACCTGCCATTTAATATGGTAGCTATAGTAAGCATACTATAATGGTACCTATGTTGGCTAAGATTTATATTCTACTTCGAAATGTTTCCTACACTATGCACTAGTAATAATATCAAATGTTTCTTTTTAATGCGTATCAAGCATCTTTTGACTATCATAAGGAGAAATCTCCTCCAATTCTGTGTTTGCATTGTGTGTGTGGCGGGAGGCCTTATGGTAGTCTCATTTTTAAAAGCAATGCGAATTGACTTTAAAAATATTCCTCTATTTTGATTTTAAAGATAAATAAACTGTTTTGAGTTCTCACACCAGTCACATGACTGACTCGAAGTTTATCGTTTTCCTTCCTAAACTCTGGGTGCCCACCAATTTCCACACGGGCAGTCAAGATTTAGGTTTATCAGGATATTCTGGAATTCAGGAGTTGTTGGAGGAAAGCTGGATGGCATGGCGTATTACTTGTATATAATATTTCTTTTCCGCTGTTTGTTGTTGTTTGTTGTTGTACATTCTAATGATATTATGTAATGTAATGAAATGAAATATAATGTAATGTAATAACTGATATAGTTCTTTGTTTAAAGATTATTCATTTATCTATTATATGTTGTTCCGCTGCGATTGTGAGATTCTGATATTGTTCTGTTGTTTTCTGTTTCGTTCTATTTTCTTTTCTCTCTATTTTCTATCTTCTTATCTCTTCTTCTATCTTTCTTTTTCTCTAACCCTAACATTTCGGTTTTTCGGCAACGAAAAATCGAAAACGTTACATTTGGTATCAGAGCATATGGTTAAGCGACAACCATGGCTCTGTTGGGTATTACTCATTAGAGATAGAGTCAGTAGTACTCTAGAATGAGTTTGAGTGTAATAATAGCTATGAGAGTGTATTTATTAGTGAATATAAATTGTTTTATATTGTGTTGACTTATCGGTTGATTGTTTATAGATTCCGTCGATGTAGTCTTGCTAACTATCGTAGATAGGGGTTTCTAAACTCTTAAACAAGATAAACCGACACGATATTGTTTTAAATTGGGTAAATGAAATAATTTTACCTTGATTATATTTTATATATAAAGGAATAATTTTTCAGAATTATTAAAGTGTATATAAGTAGATTGTTTGGTTGTTGAATAAGTTAAATAAAAACATCTAAATAAAAGAATAATTGTATAAGCAAAAGAATCATAAGAATTGAATTATAATTAATGTGATTTACAATTGTGAAATAAACTTATATATTTAAGAAGTGAAACTATATGAATATATTTATGAATATGAGCTGTAAATAAAAATGAATTTAAAGTTAAATGGAAATTTACTTAGAATTGGAATCTGAATTTATTTATAAGTGGGAATTTAAGTTAAGTAAAACCAAGTGATATTTATAAAATGAAGTATAACTTAAGAGATGTGAATGAAGTTGATATTGGTATCGAAGTAAATTAATAGAGTTAAGTGATAAATGTGAACTTAAGTTATGTAAATGAAATTCAACTTTTGTAATTGAATTGAATGAATGGATTGAATATTAATCAATTAAATGTGAATAATTGATATGGAATAAAGGATATAAGTGTTAATTCATTAAAATCTAATGTTATTGGAAGTTGAAAGATTGAATGAAAATCAATTTAATTTAACCAATTGAAAGTGATGGTGTTAAACCAAATTGAATGAATATAAGTAAAGGAATTCGGTTGTAATTAATATACCTTGGTTGTTATATGATTGTTAGTTGATTGTATATAATTCATTAAGTATTAATGAAATTGAGTTAATGAAATTGGAAGCTAAAGTAATTGAAATCCAATTGGAAGTTAAGTGAATCTTAAATAGAATTGAATTTGATTTGGAAGTAGACCAACTTGAATATGAATTAGTGAATATAAACTAATTGAAAATGAATGTTAGTAAAAACATCCACTGTTAATGAATCAAATGTGATTAAATTGAAAACCATTTCATTGAATATTAATGAGAATATGAATGAATATTTATTGGTTATGGATGATAGTTGGTTGATGGTTGAATATATTGCTTTTACTACATTTGCTGTGTTGGCATATATAGTTATTATGTTGCTATATGCTGTATATCGATACTATTGTCTATATACATGTTTCTCATGTTGTTTGTTGAGTGTTTAGTAGGTGCGGATCGCGTTTGCTTCGCATTTGGAGCTCGCTTTCGCGCTATATTAGCCGTATATGCTCGCTAATAAAATATAAGGTACATATCTCGGATTAAATATCGTACTTTTACAATTTTTTTCCCTGCGGGATGCCTCATTACTTGATGAGATGTATATTTGTGATATATATACTGTCATTTTTTTCGGATCGAGCCACGCAAAGGAGACTCTGGCGAATTTTTCCGGAAATTTAAGGCGTTAGAAAAAATTTGAGAAAATTGGAAAATTTTGAAAACTATGATTTTGATTTGGAATTGAAAGTTAAACAATAGTAGTTGTTTTTGAAAAGATAACTAAGTATGATTTGAAAACTTAGTAAAGTTATTGTAAGAAGTTTAACTATGAATTTTTGGAAAGTTAATAGATTCTATAACTTTTCTTACTTGATAATTTCGAGGACGAAATTCTTTTAAGAGGGAAGGTATGTAACGACCCAGGATTTTTATTAATTAAAATTTGTATATTTAATTAATTTTAAATATTAATAAGTGAAATTTATAAGTCGAATAAATTTTATTTCGAATAGTTGGATTTAATTGAATAATTAAATCGATAATTTAATATGTAAAAATACAAAAATAATTGAAATTTGGGTTAAATATGATTGAAAATGATTTGTAAAATTTTATTATATCATATTGGAGTTAGAATGATGTTATAGAACTTTTAAAATAGAATTTAAAGTTTATTTGTGAAAATTGAATATTTTAATATTTAATCGACTAGTGAAATTAGCCATTTTTCGAACAGTCTCAGAATTGGACGAAACTAGTTCCATTGGATCCGTAATAGTTTTTTATTATTGGATTTCAATTTTCGTAGCAATCGGAGTTTTCGTTTGATCGTGGCAGCTCGAAACGCATTGAAATTATTTTAATATTAATTTGGCGAGTTAAAATAGCCATTTTTAAACAGTCTCGGATTTCGATGAAACCTGTTTCATCGGATCCGTAATGTGATATTATTGTATGGTTTAAAATTTCGTGTCAATTGGATTTACCGTTTGTCCGGTGCAAGCTAAAACGCCTAGAAAATCGTTTAATCGGCTTAATTTTAAATTGAACGTTTATTGCCATATCTCACACAGATGATCGAATTAGCTTTCGAAACCTGTTCCATTGTGTCCGGAACGTGGGATAAACCCTAAAAACGCCGGTCACCGCACGTAAATCGGAGTTTGGAAATTCCGGAATGAATAGTGTTCGATAGATTTCTATAAATAGCCCCCTCTCTTCACAAAATTTAAAAAAAAAATTAGGGTTTAAAACCCTAGCCGCCTCCAATAGAAACCGAAGGCCGAAAATGCTCGTTCTTTTTCTCCTTAATCTCTCCATATCCTTCGACAATTATCAGAAACTATCAAGTGAAAAAGCGTAGAGCTAGGCGAGATCTACAGATCTATACGGTGATGATCGAGATTTGAGTGTTGTAGGGGCTCGATTTTGGCCGCGTTTGAGGCTGGTTCGTGCACGCGTAACGAGGAGAAGATAGGGCCGAGCTCGAAGCTCTTCAGGCCGAGTGTGGAGTTGAGGGGGGGGCTTCGAAATGGCGCAGGTTGATCGTATTCTAGACGCTCGAATTGGTTGCGTGATTTAGGGCTAGAGAGGCGGCAGATGGGTTCGTGGTCTCTGAAGGTTGCATACGCGTGAGATGGAAGATGGTAGGGGACGGTCTTGATGCAGGGGCAAGGGATCCAAGGGCTGAGATTATGTGAGGGTTAAAATTAAAATAAATGTTGTATAATTTAGTTTATAAAATTCGTGTAACTTGTAAATATCATATCTTTTTCATACGAGGTCGAAAACGCACGAAACTAGTTGCGTTGGAATCGTATGGACGAGCACTACGCTATGGAATTGGATTGGAGTCGTTTGGAGTTAGTGAGAATTTCGGGTAAAATTAAACGTCCGTTTAATTTTATTCGAAATAAATCGCTAAAACGAAATTGAAATCAAGGTGAGAACTTCTCACTCAATCGAATCGGTTTCGATTTAAATTTTAAATAGTTATATTTAAAATTCTTGAATGTATGTTTGAATGATGATCGTTATCTATTGATTGTTAAAATAGACATTATGCGCCATTAGTAAGCGGGTGTTATTTATTAAAAACATATACCGCGAATATTTCATAAACAATGAAATTGTTATTATT
Organism: Allium cepa; assembly: GCA_030765085.1. NCBI lineage: Eukaryota > Viridiplantae > Streptophyta > Magnoliopsida > Asparagales > Amaryllidaceae > Allium > Allium cepa. Next base: position 863,033,366 of record CM060940.1, read on the forward strand.
TATGTACTTGGATTTGATTTCCCGCAGTATATAGCGGATGAGACCCTATTACGCCGTCTATTAAGCGGATAATATTTTAAATCCCATATACCGCGATAATTTCGTACTGGAAGGAATTGGTATTTTGCTAACATCTTTGAATGCAGGAAAACAGGTTGGAGGGATTCAACTGGATTCCTCAACAGTATTTATTTATGATTGTGGATATTTTGATATTCATTGATTATCATATCGATATATGATGTCGTTGTTGTCGTGATTGACTATTTAGTGTGTAGCATCATTGGGCCAAATTTTGGAATTTTAAAAGGATTTTTAAAGTAATTTTTTGAAGAGTATACGTTTATAAAATATTTTTGGAATTGATCCATTTTAAATAAATAAACGTTATAAATTTTTATGTTATAAAAATTAAGATTTTTGAGAAAAATAGTTAAAAGTTGATTTTTGAAAATATGGGGTTAATGATTTTATAAAATGGTTTAAATCGGGATTTTTGAATTTATTGTTAAAAGTTTAAAAAATAGGATTTATAAAATTTAATTATTTTATAAAACAAAATGATGAAATTATAAAGGAGTTTAAAGACGTTTTGAAATAATAGTATAAATTGATTTATATAAGAGATTTATAAATTGATAATTTATAAATTAAAATATTTGAATTATAAAACGAGTTTTTATAAGTGTTAGAATGAATTGTGAATGAATTTCATAAATGAGTGAAATTTATAGGATTTTAAACGGTGAAGTTATAAATGGAATTTTATAAGCAGTAGGTTTATAAAATTTGTAAAGTTATTTGAAGAATAGATTTGGGTAAATAAATGAATCTTATAAGTTATAAGATTTATAATTATGAAGTTTAAAGGAACGATTTTTGTAAACAAATAAATTATAAGCATTTAACTTATAATATGAACCTTTGGTTTAAAATTGAATTATAAATTGAACAGGTTAATAAAGGAGATTTATAAAAGGAAGTTGTTATAAAATAAATAGAAATGGAATTTATAAACATTGTTTTATAAATTCGAAATGACTTATTTTGATAAGTAAATTATTATAACTTATTTATGGAGTTATATTCACGTTTTAGACAGTGAATAATCCTTTAAAACAAAATGTATAGAAAGGATGAAATTGGTTAACGAAGTATATTCACGTTTTTGAATAGTGAATAACATGTTAAAGAAATTGTTTTGGATGTGATGTTTTAAACAAAATTAAAACGATCTAACGATGTCTTAAATGTGTTGAGATTCGAAACCATAGATTTCAACATTCATTGTTGAAATAGACGTTTTCGAGAAATAGAAGGAAATGATGGGCTATAACACTGTTGTTATAGTAAATGATTTCCGAAAGGAAATGTTTTGTATAGTATTGGGATTGATATATCTAATTTAATTTTGAATCCCTATACTAGTGATTTTGGGTTGTTGTAACGATGTTTTACGCAACATTCGTTTAGGCCCAAATAAATATGTTTAAGAGAATGATTTCCTTAAAGAATGAAATATATACTTAATCTCGATTTAAGTATATTGAATATTTCCAAGTGTTGAAAATAAATGGATTTGAGAATTACTTAATAAGTAAGTATGGAAATGTTTTCCAATATAAAGTGAATACTTTGAGAATTTATCTTTTTGAAGATAAATTGAAAATGAATAATTGAAATCGTATACTCGTAGATATTTTGGAATGTAAATTCACTATGGAATTTATAAAAGAAAGGGGAATTTGTTTAAAAATAAATATTGATTTATTTTTGAGGTATTGAAATTTTATATCTTGTAAAGACATTTTTGGGAAATAAATAACATGGAAAATTATTTGGAATCTGGTGATGTTGTGCATATCCATTGATAGTTCAATAACCGACTATCAATATTTACCTTTGAAAGGTATTTGTTGTGATTTTTTTGAATTTGAATGCCACACTTATTTTTGAATAAGCGCTCACTATTCGGGTTAGCCGGGAAAGGACCTTGGGGTCGTATAACCCATTCCGAATATGTGATACGTCGTTATGGATTGCTTTTGAAGACCGGTGTTGAAGACCGGGTATTTGCGAGAGCGATAGGATGACCTGTCGATTGACTCTGCACCGAGTTGCTCCGGTATAAAGTTCTCCATATATGATGGGGAATCCGATCAGGATTGTGTATATCCGGATTGCAAGGACTTCTTTGTAAGTGCCTTCGGTTCTGTTCGAGCCCGGAACAGACTTGTATGGAGACTATGTCTGACATTACAAATTGAGATATAAAGCTGATTTCTTTCAAATATATTTCTGTTGGTGGCGGAGAATTTATTCTCTTAGCTTAACACCCTTCTCTGAGACGCACGAGCTCAGCGGTTATGTAGTTGAAGGTTATCAGCAATATATTTCCAATTTGGTAATGTGACATGCTGAGTGTTGCTGTGAAATGATCATTGATTGATCATTTGTGATATGATCATTTGTTTGATCGTTTATCTTTGTGATCATTTCTATGATCATTTGTTGACCCAAAGCACAGCTTTTGTATAAAGCGTGGCTTTGTGGACGAGACTTCGTCGAGCCTCACACCCCGGAATGGTCAAAACAGGAAAGATGCGGCAAGGTTATGAGGGGTAGCTCCCTTTAGGGTATGTGCATTTCCTTCTGGAAAAGGGTGGTATCATGGTATGGAGCCCAGATATTTACTCATGTTGAAACACTTTATTTATGATTGTGTGATGTTGATTACGAGCGCTCGGATAAAGGGTCCCAAAGGACCGGGGGATGGCATACTCGTGTCAGTAGTTACCCAGTTAGGGGTAACCCGGCCTTGTGTTGGCAGAGATCCGGTTTGGTTCTCGGGGACGTCCTTCCAGAGGCGTTCTCATGTGGCAATGGGAAGTTCATTGGCCTGACCATTTATTGGAAATCCAAAGAAACAATACGAGACTTGTACGGTTTTAGTTGTAGAACCTGCCATTTAATATGGTAGCTATAGTAAGCATACTATAATGGTACCTATGCTGGCTAAGATTTATATTCTACTTCGAAATGTTTCCTACACTATGCACTAGTAATAATATCAAATGTTTCTTTTTAATGCGTATCAAGCATCTTTGACTATCATAAGGAGAAATCTCCTCCAATTCTGCGTTTGCGTTGTGTGTGTGGCGGGAGGCCTTATGGTAGTCTCATTTTTAAAAGCATTGCGAATTGAATTTAAAAATATTCCTCTATTTTGATTTTAAAGATAAATAAACTGTTTTGAGTTCTCACACCAGTCATATGACTGACTCGGAGTTTATTGTTTTCCTTCCTAGACTCTGGGTGCCCACCAATTTCCACACGGGCAGTCAAGAGTTAGGTTTATCAGGATATTCTGGAATTCAGGAGTTGCTGGAGGAAAGCTGGATGGCATGGCATATTACTTGTATATAATATTTATTTTCCGCTATTTGTTGTTGTTTGTTGTTGTACACTCTGATGATATGATGTAATGTAATGAAATGTAATGTAATGTAATGTAATGTAATAAGTGATATAGTTCTTTGTTTAAAGATTATTCATTTATCTATTATATGTTGTTCCGCTGCGATTGTGAGATTCTGATATTGTTATGTTGTTTTCTGTTTCGTTCTATTTTCTTTTCTCTCTATTTTCTATCTTCTTATCTCTTCTTCTATCTTTCTTTTTCTTTAACCCTAACATTTCGGTTTTTCGGCAACGAAAAATCGAAATCGTTACATTTATGGATGACTATATTCTATTGAATGTTGTTTATTGGATTGATAACTCTGTTATGTGATTGTGATGCTTTGTAATATGAATTGCTTTGTGCTGAGCTGTTATATCTGTGATGAATATACTGTTGTATGAATATGAAAATCCTTTTTTGCCCGTAAACGTCATTTAAATTTCGATGCGGCAGGGAGGCGGATTCCAGTTGGTTATCCGAAACCCACATCGAATCGTAATAGTGAATCTTTGTTGTTGATAAATTACTTTATCTATGAATCTGTGAATGAAGATAAGCGTTATAGTTTATACCGCTTATCGATATTGATGCGCTTTAATCTGTGATGTGATGATTGTTGTTGCACTATTGTGTAAACCCCCTGGACCACACTATACACACACAAATATGGATTGCACGTGGAAATCGGTTAAGTCATAAATTTTTAAATATTTTTAAATTTGAATTTCAAATTCAAATGATTTTGGAAATGGATTGGGTTTAAAGTGAAAAACTTTTGAAAAGGTGTTTTAGAAATGGAAATGATTGTGAATAACTTAATAAAGATTTGAAATTTGAATCATTTGATTTAAATTGGAATTCAATATCTAAAATTGAGTTCTATATCTGGTATTTATGATGTAAAAAGGGTATACAAGCTATAAATGTGTTTATATGGATTTTTAAACCATTTAAAAATATGATTTTGAGAATTTGAATTTAACCCAAGTTTATATTGAAAGGCCTTAACTCATACAAATATAAACGGAAACAAGTGATTTCAAATAATAATAGCTTTTATATAAGGAAAGAATTTCCAAATTATGATGAAAAGATTTTCAAGTTTGAAATAGAATGGCTTTGTAAACTATAATTGAATCTTTGTGAAAGATTAGTAAAATTTGTGAATTCTGTGAAGTAAATCTTTTGTTCAAAAAGATTTGTAAATGGTAATTTGTTTAACTATTTGAAAGAAAAGTTTTTGGTTTTAAAGTTGTGACTTAACTGAAATCGCATTATCCATATGTTTTTAAATATTGCGCTCATTATCCGATTTACCCGGGAGAGGACCTTTGTGTCATATAACCCATTCCGAATAATGATACGACGATATGGATAACAATTGAAGACCGGTGGTGAAGACCGGATATTTTATAAAACGAAAGGATTTCTTATCGAATGCCTCTGCATCTGCTGATCCCCGATATAGAGATTTGAGCACCCATTGTAATGGGAAGTCCGGACGTGATTAGGAATTATCCGGATTTGCAAGGACTTCTTCGAAAGTGCCTTCGGTTCCGTTCGATCCCGGAACGGACTTGTATGGATGTGTGTCTGACGTTACACTTTGAGATGTAAAGCTGGTTTCTATCAAATACATTTCTGTTTGGTGGCGGAGATTTATTCTCTTAGCTTAACACCCTTCTCTGAGACGTTCGAGCTCAGAGGTTATGTAGTTGATGGTTACTAGTGATACATTCCCAATTTGGTAATGTGGCATACGAAGTGCTGCTGATCATTTGTTGATCAAAGCATGGATTTTGTGAAAAGCGTAGCTTTGTGGATGAGACTTCGTCGAGCCTCACACCTCGGAATGGTCGAAACAGGAAGAATGCTGCAAGGTTTCAGGGGTAGCGCCCCTAGGGTATGACCATTCCTTCTGGAAAAGGGTGGTATCATGGTATGGAGCCCAGATACTTACTCGTGTGGACACTTTAGTATATTTATTACTGTGTGATGTTGTTGGAGGGCCCTCAGATAATGGTCCCAAAGGACCGGGTAGGTTTTATTACCCGAGAAGGGGGTAGCCGGCCTTGTGTTAGTAGGGAGCCGGGTAGGTTCTTGGGGCGTCCCTCCAGGGGGGTTCCTATGTGGTAATAGGAAGTTCCTTAGCCTGGCCATTTGTTGGAAATCCATTCATCCAATACGCGCCTTGTACGGTTTTAGTTGTATTACCTCCCATCTACTTATGGTGGCGCCCCACTGTTTAGATGGTAGCTATAGTAGGCATAGTTCGGAATGTCTATGCTGGCTAAGATTAATATTATACTTTCGAAATATTTTCCACTATGCACTAATAATAATATCAAAATGTTTTTATTGTATCAAGCATATTTGACTATCATAAGGAGAAATCTCCTCCAATTCTGCGTTTGCATTGTTTGTATGGTGGGAGGCCTTATGGTAGTTTCATTTTCAAAAAGCATTACGGATTTCAATTTTAAAATATTTTGTTGTTTGTTTTAAAGATAAAATGTTTTTGTTTGCTCATACCAGTCCCATAACTGACTCGGAGTTTATTGTTCCTTTCCTAAACTCTGGGTGCCCACAATTTTCCACACGGGCAGTCTAGAGTTGGGTTTTTCAGATAGTAGATATTGATATAGATTCGGTAGCTTTTAGCTTTCTTTTTGGTATTCTTTAGAGATCCTGGATATTGGAGTCTTTGGATTCACGGATGACTGACTTTTCTTATCTTGGTGAAACGTGATGGGGGTTCGAGCTATCAATGGAGACTGCTCATATTGGTGTTTCTTCTGGATTTTCAAGTTTTAGTTATTTCGACTGCTAGTTCCTTTGTGTTTCCGCTGTAGCATTGTATCTTGTCTCTGATATTCTTGTATCTCTGATATTGATATCATTGTTGTATATCATTCTGGATATTGTATTCATTGGAGTTGTATATGATATTCATTTCTTTTCTTCCGCTGTGTTTTTATACTTAATGTGTTATAAGCTCCGGCGAACCAGATTCGACATTTGGATCTACGACATTTCAATATGAGTGTCGTATTCGTTGCCGATTTTCGAAGGTCGAGTCAGGGTCGTTATAGATTCATCATGGGTTTGGCATTTAAGGTTTGGGCATCTTAATTTTGGGGGTTTAAAATTATTAAAAAACCAAAAGATGGTGAAAGGTTTACCATCAATAAATTATTAGAACCAATTATGCGAAGGATGCTTATTTGGAAAATAAGCAAGAAAATGTTTTCCATAACAATCAACCACAAAAGCCAAAAAATCATTGGAATTAATTCATACGGATATTTGTGGCCCTATAAAACCTTGCTTACATGGAAAATGTAACTATTTTGCACTTTTTACTGATGATTTTAGTAGAAAAACATGGGCATATTACCTCAAAAAAAAATCAGATGTGTTTGATGTTTTGAAAAAAATTAAGGCCCCTTGTAGAAAATGAAGGTGCTTATAAGATCAAAGCCATGAGATCCGACTAAGGTAGAGAATTTACATCAAAAGAGTTTGAGAAGTGTTGTGAAGAAAATGGAATTCATCATCCATTAATAGTCCCATACATTCCATAACAAAATGAAGTTGTAGAAAGAAAGAATAGATCTCTTCTTAACATGGCACGAAGCACGCTAAAAAGCAAAAATGTTCCAAAAGATTTTTGGGCTGACGCCATCGAATTTGTGGTGTATTTATTACACCACTCTCCAACTCGAAGTATGTGGAACAAAACCCTCGAAGAAGCATGGAGTGGTAGAAAGCCATATATATCTCCATTGAAAGTATTCGGAAGTATCGCTTATACCCATGTACTAGATCAAAGGCGCTCCAAATTAGATGGAAATTGTGGAAAATATATTTTCAACGGTTATGACTCACGGTCAAAGGGATCTAAGTTATATAATTCTATTAATGGAAAAGTTGTTGTTAATCGAGACGTGGAGTTCGATGAAAAAAGTGATTGGAATTGGAACAAACAAGAAGATGATTATAGTTTCTTTCCATTTTATGAAGAGGAGTGCAATGATGATGTGGAAGAAGGGCCCATTAGTCCAACACCATCATCTCCTTCAACTATTCATCAAGAACATCCATTTGAAGAAAGCTCAAACGAAAGACTACCACGCATGAGATCTTTGCAAGAGTTATACAAGGTACCTCCAATTTCCAATGATATTACCTTATTTTCACCTTTTGCCAATTGTCAACCAATAGGTTTTGAAGAAGCGAAGCAAAACAAAAAATAAAGGAAAGTTATGAATGAGGAAAATAAAGTAAGCAAAGATGATGCAAATGATGAAAAGCACAAAAGCAGAGGAAATGAAATTCAAGAGATTGGAGGAGATTTAAAATATAAGAAAAAATTTGAAGGAATGAAAATAGAGAATATTAAAGAAGTAAAAAAGCAAAAGGTCAAAAATGAAGTCAAAGAGAACAACGATGAATTTCACGAAGATATTGGATTGGTTAAAGATCGCAAGAGCGGAATTAATAAAGAATGTAAGAACAACACATATAGCTCATTCAAATTTTACAACCCTGGAACAAGTTGGATATTTAAACATCCAATTTTTGGAATATTCTATTGTAACGATGGAGAGCAAAACGAATGGAGTATAAAAAGGATTTGTAAAATTACACCGTAGATCTTGCCAATGGAAAAGAAGAATAACGCAATAAAGAAACGTTGGATTTTTTTCATTCCTACAGAAACACGTAAAATACAAAGATTACGAGAAATTCTCCGAGTTACAAAACCGAGTGGATGTTGGAAATAAACTTGGTTTTCAGGAAACGTCAATTATGTTGATTATAATCTTTGTATTAATGGAAATGTCAAAAAAAATCTAGACTTACCAGATATGTAATTTGTTGTATTCCAGAATTTTCTTAGTCAAGAAAATTCTAGAAAACGGAAGATTAAAGTAAAGTCTAGATATTGTATCGCATTATAAATATGAATGATTTCTCTCATTTGAAGAAAGAATATAAATGTATGTATAAGCAAGCAAATGTATTTTTAAGCAAGCAAAAAGAATAAAAGTGCAAAGAAAATAAAGTTTATTTCCTCCTTTATAAAATATTCTCTCAATCTCCATTAGCAAGTCAGAAGTTTCTCATCTTTCTTATTCCTATAGAAATTACCCAATAGTGGTATCAGAGCTTTAAGATCCTCCTTAATTTCCCAACAGTAGACACTCTACCCATTATCAGCTACAGGTCTGGTACTTCCAGATGAAAGCATGGAGACGTAGGTTGATGCTTCATGGGCTCTACGTGCACTTAGAGACAGCGCTACCTCAGCAAGCAGCCGTAGATTTTTATGCACTTGTGGTGAGAAGGCTGACAAGGTCTGCTCACATACTTTTGGATATGAAGTTGCCTTGCATGAGGTTTTAAGAGAAACATACGAGAGGTGTACGAGTAATGGAGCTGTGAATATGTATATAATGTTGTATATACTTGTCATCGATCACTTTAGCTTTTAATTTGTTTCTTGTTGATGTAATGTGATATTGGTGGTGAATGGTTTATATATAGACAATATTTGTATTATGGAACGTGAAAGGTAGTTTTATAGTATGTCAACATGCATTTGGTCGGTTGCTAAGGAATTAGAGTAATTTTGCTGTGTCTGGAAATCTCAAAGCTCAACACAGAATGTGCTTGCTTGTCTCCTTCCAGTTGTACTTTTGTTGTCTAGAGATCTGATGACTGAATGTAGAAGAATGAGTTGAAAGCAGAAACCTTGACTTCGCTCATAGAAGTTTCGTTGCATTCCAGAAGAAACTATTGCACGTGCAGTTTCATTAGATTTGATTTTAGTATTCTATGCCAGTTGGAACTGGACGTCCACACCTTTCACTTCATTTAGATTATGGCCTATAGCATTTAAGAAGGGGAAAGAAAAAACTCCATCAGCACCTTCCTTTTTGGGACAATATGTGTTTGATCAACATTTTTTAACAAAAGAAATCGCTTATTATTATATGTGACTAGACTTATATATATTACTCGACCTTCATTATTTTTCACATTATTCGTTTTCAATCTACCACTAAACCATATTAGCAGTTTTGCAACCCCCCAATGCGGAAGATTCGCAACGGCTCCAAGCCGTTGCTAAATAACAACGGTTCAGAGCCGTTGCGAAATTATTAACAACAGCTACCAGCCGTTTTAATTTTGCGGTGGCTTAAAATCGCTGCCAAATTTCCCTATTTTTTTTAATGGTTCCATACCCACTTGCATAAACCCCTCATTCCCAAATTAATACGCTCCTATCACAGTTAACTTTTGCAAAAAAATACCGCTTGCCCTAATCTGATTTCTTATTCCCAAACCAGATCAATCTAAACCACACTGCTAAATTCACGATCAACTACAAATCCAATTTACTATTCTCTGTTCCAATAAACATAAATTTCAATATGAAATCTTATCATATTGAAATCCAAAATTCACTGATCTCTGTTCAACACTAAGCCTCGCCTGTCCCCAGATTCGAAATTTTGAAAATTTTAAAACTAATTTGTATGCGGTTTTGTGGGAAATTTTATGTACGATGGGTTACGGTCTTGCTTCTTGGAACTGGCAGAGGCGAATTGCAGTTGGGGTAAGAGAAGGAGGTGAAGTTGTAGAGGCGATTGGGGTTTGCGAATTCATGATGGTCGACTATGACATGGTCGAAGTTAGAGGAGGTCAGTGGTGTTTTTTGTGATTTGTGGATATGGAGGAGAGCTGTCAATTTGGATTGTTCAATTTGGGGTGACTTCGGCTTTGAGGAATTTTATTCAAGCGCGATTGAATTTGGGTTGATTTCGTGGTATTGAACTGGAAGTGGGTGGAAGCGGTTGTACGAGTTGCAGTTGTAGGTGGTGGCGTGCGATTGTTTATGGATGGTGATTGGGTTTCGAAGTGAAGGTTGCAGCTACAGGCAGGGTTGCTCTGGAGGTGGATTGAGAGGAGATGCTTGAACTATAGAAAAGGTGGTAATGTGTTGTAGTAGATGTTTGTTGTAGGCACAGTGAACTGGAAGGAGGTTGCGGGAAGATATTGGTAATAATGGTGAAGGATGTGAGCAGAGGGGTGCAGAAGTTGATAACGGCTGCTGAATTGGGAAGTGAAATGATGGGTAAATGTTTGCAGAGTACAGTTTGATGTTTATGATGTGAGTGGTATGGTCAGAAGAAATGGCCAGAGAAATGAAGTATGTGCACAGTTTTGTTTAACTATATTATGTGCACAATTATGGATGGTGGGATAGTGATGAAATGGTCAGTGATGGTTGAAGATGAAATGAGAGTGGTATGGTGTTTGAGGAAGGTGGCTGGAAGTTGCTTGACAACAAGGGGTGAGGCAGTGGTTGTAGCAGTTGTTTGCGAAGGAAGTGATGTTGAAAACAATCGATCTAGATCCTAATGAGGTAAAATACTGAAATTTATTCATTTATTACTTTAACTACGATCGAGTTTATATTAGCTTGATCTTGTCTGCTTCACTTACGTGTTGAGTTGACCTATGATGTTTCCATCAAAGTCATCATCAATATAGTGTTTTTTTAATATTGTTTGGCCAAGCATCGTCATTGTCATTATTTATCATATTTCGTTTCCCTCCTATGTAAGGCCAACTTGTAGGCGTAACCAAATGGTGATGCATATATTCATATGAAAGAGGTGAATTTCTGATGATCAGATGCGTTCTATTCTGTTTTATTTTTTAAAAGAATAGCTGAGAAAGTTTTTGTAAGTATTGAATTATAGAAACCGACCAAAGGAATGGATGAACTGTTTTTGTAAACTGCTTATGTAAATTTCATGGCAGCTTCTAATGTTGAAACTAAAGGGATATGGACTGGAGCTTTTCTTTATATGGTAAGTTATGAAATTTGTCAGACAATACATTCATGATCAGTGAATTTTGTTTTCACTTTACTATACATCTGGAATTGATTAATTTTGAATTTGGCATATGCAGGCTATATCTATACTGGAGTTGAATTCTATAAGCGTTTATGTGGAGTTTCAGTAATCAGGAGGTACCAACATCCATAAAACTTGTTTTATCTAATGCTTTGTAGTTGAGTCAATATGGCTAACCAGTTCAAGTAAAAATCCTAGGCAAATATAACTTATAGCTCAAGCTTTATCTACCATGAGTGTAGACAATTAATCCGAGAAATATGATGTGTGAACTTAGACACTGTATTCACTCATTTTACTTTTATTGACATTAATTCATTGAACAGATTAATAAATGGATAACTAATCATAAATGAGTATTTTCTAGACAACTTATGTTTGATACTAACATGAATTATTAATAGGAAAGTTTTAAAAAGAAACACAGATAACTAAGAAAAATAGTTGAAGTTGCTGACACTGGGTAGTATACATTTTCATTACGTGTATCAATTAAGAGATACTTTGATGAACAATATATATTTAATTATCTGATAGGAACCTGCATTTTTTTGTGAAATGTTGTTTTTGAGTTTCTTTTGTACTGATAGGAACCTAAAAATTATATCCATAGTAGATATGTATACTAGGAACCTGCAAACTGAAACTGAAAGAAACCTGCAAATCGAAACTATTAGGAACCTGCAAATGTTACTTTGATGGACAATGTGTAATTGAACCTGCAAATTGAGATTGAAAGGAACCTACAAAGGATAATTTGATGGATAGTTTATAATTGAACCTACTGATGTACAATGTATAATTGAACCTGCAAATTGAGATTGAAAGGAACCTACAAAGGATAATTTGATGGATAGTTTATAATTGAACCTACAAATGAAACTTTTATGGACATGATAGTTTATAATTGAACCTACAAATGAAACTTTTATGGACAGTGTACAAATTGAAAGGAACCACTTTAAACATCGCTTGTACTGCTTAATGATATTCATATTAGTGACATGTATGCTTTTATCCATATAGAATTCTGACTTCTGTTTCTAGTTATGAAATTCAAAGAAAAAGCTTTTGAAATGTTTTTTTAAGAATAAAAACAAAATGGATTATTGAACTTTCTCTTACATTTCATCTGTTCTCCATCCAGTAAATTCAAAGCAAAAACTTTTGAAACTTTTTTCATTTCTTCCTTTTTGAACTGGTGACGAAGAGAAAGGCATCTGAATTCAACATCATTTGATCTTAATTATTATTAGTATTAACATTAACTCGATCATCTTCTTTAGGCCCAACTGGAACGAATGAAAATTCCAAGTCATGATCTTCATCTTCTTTCTCTATGTTAAGGTCGGCACTGGTTGCAGATAAGTTCTTGAATTCTTCTCTTATCTTCATTTTTATATATTAAGCTTTGTAGGTTTTTTTTTCCTTTTCAATTTGCTGTTTTGCTTTGCAATTATATATTGTAGGAGAGTATAGGGTTTCTCAGTGCATATAAATATTGCGTTAATATACCCGTATGGTACTGAATAAATGCACATTAGATTTTATGCTTAGCCTGATTACACAGCGTCTATGTTTAATGATGCTATAGGTAGAAGAAAACTATGCGTCATGTGTGCGATTTTCCCCTTAATTCTATAGCTTGCATAGGTTTAGTGAAAATAAATTCTTTTCGTAAAAAAGAAGAACCAAAATCTTGTATCAAAATTAATGTTTTGGTTTATCGGTTCTTTTCATAAATGGAAACCATAATCTTGGATTTATTAATGTCATAAAATAGCAAATAAGTGAGAAGGCTAGGAAGATACATACAATGTCATAAAATGAAACTACTACATTTTATTTCATGATATTTGTGACTTAATTATTTTTGTCTGAAAGTGAACTTATAAACCTTATTGCTAAATGAAGAGGCGTGTTGTGCGTGTCCACTTGTATTAAGCAGGATGATGGTGTTGAAGTTTAGAACCCTTACTTATACATCACTTGTTACACTTTGTTTTCCGCTTATGTAGTGATAATAATATCTATCAGATTATGCTATAATAGCAACATGAGGGTCACTTCTAAATTTGAAGCAATTACAAGTGATACAACCTAATGAATTGTAGAATAAAATTAGTATATTAACGTTGATAGCAAAAAATCTATTGAAATAGAGTTACTAGAGCTTGATGTTTTAAAAAAAAGTTTATTTTGGTATCAATCTAATGCGATGGTAAAGGAAATGAATAACTGTATAGAAATAAAATTCTTGCTAGTTTTATCGTTGGTCTGGCTCAAGTTATTTGGTTAGTTGTTCGTAAGAGCTCCAATAAAGTAAAAACTAGTTTAAAAATTAGTATAACATGTTTCTCAAACTTTTTTTAATTTACTTTGCACTTGCAAATTTTATACTGACGCAAAACATTATAAGTTAATACTTACGAAATAACATATAGCAAATAATTTGAAATGGTGAATACCTCTTATCATCGTTTGGTTATTTATTTTAAATGTCAATAAATGTATTTTGGTGCATCTTTATTTTACTTGGTTTCCTACGATTTAACGAATTTTATGCGCTACTATAATTGAACTGAATGTGCCATAACCCCTTATAATATGTCAAGTCTAAGATGGCAGAATTACTTAAATTCCACTGTTGAATTTCGAATTTTCATGCGTGTACCCAAAAAAAGCGGAGAAATAAAATAGTCTATACCGTTTTGTAGAATTTGAAAGGTATGAGTTACAAGCTTTATGATATGCAATTAAAGTACAAGCAAATGGGTAAACTACAAATAATTTTGCATCTCCTAAAAACTATAATACTGCAGGGGAGAACTGATGGCATATATCAAATGAGATTTCAGGTAAATGTGAGGTTGATGTTTGAATGAGTAAAGTAGTGAAGCTGTGGACTTTTAACTGATGGCAGAATGGAGATGAAATGTCAGTGAAACAGTATGTATGCAGAGAAGTTTGAATTGTGATGAAGTAGCAACACTTTGGCGATGTGGCAGCAGTTTGGTGAAGCAGGGGATATTGACGGTTTGAGGAGCAGCAGCATAGAATTTTTGTGTTGAAGGTGGAATGATGTTGTATTGGTATGGTATTCGAGTGGTAGTATTGTCTGGTGATGATGGAGACTGTGTTGTGTTTGGGTTTGGCTAGGCAAAGTGCACTGGATGTTTGATAATGTAGTATTGTTTGCAATGATGTAGTATTGTTGTTCTAATCATTTTGTTGTTGTTGCCAAACTACGTACTGTATACTGTAATTTGCTGTTGTTGCCGCTGAACTATGTAGTGTAATGTATTGTTGTTGAACATTGTAATTAAAAGATTTGTTATGTTTGGTCTTTGTGCTGAATCTATGAAAAATATTTGGTTTAATGATCTTTCTTTTGTGATATTATGTTACATTTGTAAATGTTTGTATTGAGTATGATAATGAATTAACTCTTGCTATAAGAGGGCAGAAAAAAGCAATGTTTAATTTTTTAAAAAAATATTAAAATTAGCAACGGTTTTGAGCCGTTGTAAAACCAAATTAACAACCCATGTACAACAAGGTTTTGCAACGAGTTTCTAGCCGTTGCGAAATTAAATTTAGCAACGGCACTTAGCCGTAGTAAAATTAAGTTTTGCAACGGCTTTGAGCCGTTGCTAAATTTAATTTCGCAACGGCTAAGAGCCGTTGCTAAATTTTTACCACTGCCAATTTTGCAATGGCTCTAAGCCGTTGCGAAATGGAATTTCTGGTGTAGTGTACTCATATTATACTTACAAAATGTGAGACATCCCAACAAATCTTGGTGGCCCCAATATGAATCTATTGGCTGCTAGCGGACTGCTAAAGCTACTTTTATGGGAATAGCAAGACGATATGTACCACTTAGAAGATGATTAGGAATGACACTTCCTTGTGATAGTTCCTAGCCACTTAAATTGAACAACCAACTCCGAGCTAATGCGAATAAGGGAAATCTAACTATTTAATTAAAGCAAAGCATTCATAGTCTTTATGGATGCTTTTGTAGTGTGATTTCCATCCAGTACTTTGAATGCCAAAGTGCAGAAATTCGACCAAGCGTGAGTAAACGACGGGAGTAATTATGACTCTCTTAAGGTTGCTAAATTCTTCGTCATCTAATTAGCGACATGCATGAATGGATTAATGAGGATTCCACTACTCTTGTCCACTAAGCAGGGAAACCCAACTCACCTAGCAGGAGCCATTGAAGAGCCAAACGAGAGCCATTGAAGCAAGCCTTTTAAACCAAACTCACCTAGCGGGAGAACGAAGCATTTAAAAATGGAAGAAGTCGCAGCCTTAAGGGTAGGAGATCATGGCCAAAAATATGGTAGAGGCATCTACAAATTTGTCAATAAAGAAGAAAAAAACCAAAATATATAAGCACTAAGAGGTCGGGGATGAGGATGAAAAAAAAAGCATAAGGGAAGACCAAGGTATGATAAATCACAAATAGAATGTTATAATTATGATAAAATTTTCCATTTTGCTTTCGATTATTCATTTTTTAAAGTTTTAGAGAAATTTAACTTTTCTATAAAAAATGGAGAAAATTCCACAATATTATTGGCATATAAAGGTGATGAAAGTAACGATAATAAAAAATGGTATTTGGATATGGAGACGAGCAATCATATATGTGGAAGAAGGAGCATGCGCGCGGAGCTTGATGAATCAAGAAATGGAAACATCATTTTGCAGATCAATCCAAACTTCTAGTTGAAGGAAAAGGAAACATACAAATTAAATTAAAGAAAGAAAAGCATGATTTTATTTCTAACGTTTCCTAAAACGAAAATAAATATTTTAAGTTTATGGCAACTTTTAGAAAAAAGATATGATATACACACGAAAAATCAATGTCTTTAATGAGAGATAGTAAGGAAAATTTTACAACCAAAGTGGAGATGTTAAAAAATAGACTATCTCCATTAAATATATCAATTAGAATTATTAAATGCCTAATCATGCTATAATGATTCATCATGACTTTGACATTTAAGATTTTGATACCTTAATTTTAGGGTTTAAATTACTAAAGAATAAAAACATGATGAAAGGTAAACCATCAATAAATCAAGAGAACCAATAATGTGAATAATGCATATTTGTAAAACAACCAAGAAAATATTTTCCAAAAGAATCAACTACAAGAGATAAAGAACCATTCGAATTAATTCATACGGATATTTGTGGCCTTATAAAACTAGCTTACTTGGAAAAGTAACTATTTTGCATCTTTTGTTGATGATTTTAGTAGAAAAACATATATCTATTATCTTAAACAAAAATCAAATGTATTTAATGCTTTTAAGAGATTTAGAGCCTTAGTAGAAAATTAAACTGGTTATAAGACCAAAGCCATGAGATCCGACCGAGGTAAAGAATTTATATCAAAAGAGATCGAATTTTGTATGAAGAAAACGGAATTCGCTGCTCATTAACATTTCCATGCACTCGACAACAAAATGAGTCATAGAAAGGAATAATCTACCTCTTCTCAACATGGCTTAGAGCTTGTTAAAAAGAAAATATTCCAAAAACAATGTTTTTGGTCGAAGTTATTGAATGCGCAGTGTATTTATCCAATCACATTCAAACTTGAAGTGTGTGGAATAAAACCCCTAAACAAACATTGAGTGGTAGAAAGCCATGAATATCTCATTTAAAAGTATTCGAAAGCATTGCATATGCCCATATGTCGGATCAAAGATGCTCCAAATTGGATGACAAAAGTGAAATATATTTTCATCGACTATGACTGAAGGCTAAAAGGATATAAGTTATAATATCCTGTTAATGAAAAAGTAGTTGTTAATCGAGGCATGGTGTTCAACGAAAAAAGTGCTTGGAATTGGAACAAACAAGAAGATGATTATAGTTTCTTTCCTCTTTATGATGAGGAATGTAATAATGATGTGGAAAAAGAAGCATCGTCATCTCCTTCAACCATACATGAAGAATATTCATTTGAATAAAGCTTGAATGAAAGACCACCACGCATAAAGAATGCTGAAGGACAAGTCGAGAGATCTTCTATCTAAAAAGTTACCCAAATCCCTAATTTAATTAGCCAAAATTGGTCATTAGATAAAGATTAGAAAGATTAGCACTTTGGATTGAAGAATTTCTATTGAAGATCACTTAAAAATGCCGTAGATTCTTGGATTTCATGCATTCTTGGATTGCTTTTGATTTAGGTGGGCGATTTTGTGCCTCTACTCACTAATTAGCCACTATATGATTTTTAGTGATGTTTTAAATGATTTTTAAACTCTAGAATATCATTTAAACACTCTTTAATCACATATGTAAATTTTAAATGATTTGGAAAAATTCATTTTCTTATGAATCTTTCTTGTTCTTATAGTTACACCCTTAGATTTAGGCTTCACTTTGATATGTATGGATGTATGCTTGTTAGGATACATTACATATGATGATTGTTTGAATGTATGAGTTTATTTAGTTGAAAACGCGGATCAAATGGCAATTTAGTTTTAGCAATAAGTTATGGATCGGTGTTGATGGATCAGTGATGTCCCATAAAGGTCACTTCATCCAAATGGCATGTGATCCATAGGGTAGATCAAGAAGGATCCCTTAAAGCTATGTTTCAAGTCTCAAGTCATTTGGAGTTCAAAGTTATGGGAGATTGATGATGGATCGATGGTGATTTGGTGGCTATGGATTGATAAAGGTTGGCTTCGGGGCAATGCTCGAGTCATTGGATGGATCGCTTTGAGTCATATGATGGAATGCTTTCGTCAATAGCTTGAATGGATGGATTGCACGAGAAAGTGGGATAAAATCCTAAGTGAGGGATCGATGCCGATCCATGGGGTTACTTGATCTTTGCTAGGTGTTGAATTAGTAGAGAAAAAAATGAAATTTAGCGAAGGCAAGGATCGGTGGCTATGGATTAGTACCGATCCATTAGGTATCGACCGTTTAGGGTAATGGATCGATGAAGAATGTTTCACGTGGTAGAGTATGGCTCAGTTGAATTGAAGTGTGGGATCGGTGATAATGGATCAGTAACTGTGGATTGGTGGCTATGGATTGGCAGTTATGGTTTAATGGTAAAGGAAATTGTTGCTACTTCTAGTCATTTGCATGATTTCTTTGACACATGATGGTGTTTGCTTTGAGTCTTCTGTGTGTTCACTCCATGCTCGTGCCAAACCAAACATTTAGCTAAATATGGCCAGGTGTAGGGTCGGTACCGAACCATAGGGCTCGATGACGATTTTCAATGACGACGACTTGTGGGCTAATGATGATAATTCTGTAATGGGAAGTAATGGCTTCGATAGTGGATAGAATTATTTTGAAACGTATAGTAGAGGATTATGAGTTGGATTAACAGAACTATTAGAGGAAGGCTACAGGATGTATGGCGGTATTCTACGATTGATGGTGATTGTAGAGAATTGTCTCAACCATGGTGACTTCATGATGGGAGTCGTAAGATCAGTTCCAAAATATACTCTGCTATAAGTGATGTGTGCAAATGGATTTTTGAGACTCGAGGGTTCATAAGGTACTCGTAAGATAAGGTATATACCGGGGATGTGATGGTTCCTGAAGCATGATTTCTCTTTATTCTAGATAGGAGGTTTGTTTACTTCAGAGAGCCGTGATGGTTAGTCTAGTTCTAGCTTACTGAGTGGTAAGGATTCAAGTAATGAGGAACCAGCATGCGCTCTATCATGATGGTTGGTCTAGTCTTTGACCATGATTGGTTAGATGAGTGACCTTGTATCAGTGAGTGAGTGAATGTGAGGATGGATGATGGATGTTGTTATTTCTTTGATTGCTTATCACCTTAGGGATGTCACATGATGCGGACATTATTAGTGTAGATACTTGGACCCCCTTAGTATTTTGATGTATAGTACACCCATGATGACTATGATATAGAGTAATATACATCTTATGTATGCGCTAACTCTGTAGATTGAGGGACAGGTCAGGTATGATTCTTCATACCATTTGTCCTACTATAGTGGTTTATTAGTATTATAGATTTTCTACTGCTCACACAAGACCGTTGTCTGAATCATGATTTTATTCTTTTCTTTTTATTATTTCGTAGACTCTTAAATGAGTAGATTCGGGATATCAGGTCTAATGACCATATGGAGTTAGATAGAGGACGAGCATAGATCACACTCTTGCATCACTACAATTACTCATCATGATTTGCTATTCTAATGCATAACACTATAGAGCTTGCTAGTGCCCTTATTATCTAGAGACAGTTTATTTATAAGTTACTATTTGATGTATAACACTATCACTTATACCGTTTACCTTATGGGTCTATGTATTATGATTTCTGTGATATCAGTTATTACTATCTCACCTATTTGATATATGAGATATTTACTGTCATATTTTATTTGATGCACTTTGAGATATATGGTAGGTTCTATGTTTGATTTACCTTACCTTCCAACATTGATAGTCGCTCCGCATCGATCGGCATTGTTATAGCACAGTTTACAATTACATTAGGTGCCGGTGGTGTAGGACGGTTGTCACATTTAGTATCAGAGGTTAGGTTCCGTAATTTAACCTAAGAGATACCATGATCTAGTAGAGATATGGTAAGAGTTCTCATGCTAAACTGGTTCGAGAGATAAAGAGAGAAAGAGAGAGAGAGAGAGTGTGTGTGTGTACTAGAGCACATACTTGTTATATGTTTTGGTTTTCAAAACTATATAGTAGTATATAATATATAAGTCGCACTGCAAGCACGTGTACTACGTAAGCTGAATTCCTTATAGAGAGACTGATCGTTCTTATAAAAATTGAAGGATGAGTCGTCAAACAAGGAATTTTTCTAGAAACTCTACAATCAAAGAAGGAGCTGGCTTGGGAGCTGCTAACCCGACTTGCATATGATGTTCAATTCCATGATATGGAACATGTTGTAGAATGCTTAAGTAGCCACTCTGAATATTGTTGTTGATAGTGGTGCACTAGTGCAAGCGCCTAGAGCTGATTTTGCTAAGTTGAACAATGACTTTGCTAGTCTTGGTGGCAAACTGTTCTAAGAAACAGAGTTAGCGATGGAAGAATAGGATTGGCTTGATACATACGAAAGGATCTTCTATGATTTATTACTGAATGATTCAACTAAAAGGCGATTTGCTTTTCGACAGCTTCAAGGGCGAGCCATGAACTGGTGGAATGCTGTAAAGTTTGCTACTCTCGAGGATCAGTTCACATGGGAACAGTTCAAAGTCCGATTCGAAAAAAAAATTATTCCCAAAGCTCAGTAGTTATCTTGTTCCGTAAGTTTGCAAATCTAAAGTAAGAGGATATGACTATCTTCGAGTATGTTGCTGAGTTCAATGTCTTATCAAAATATGGGATGTCTTTCATCGACACTCCATTAAAGAATAATGAGAAGTTCATCATTGGCATGATCTCGTAGGCCATATTGATGAGACTTTTGAGATGATAGTCGATATACCTTAAGGCCTGAGAGTCTTTATCCGAAGCCAAAGTCTATTGTTTCCGAAGATGAGCCAAAGCCGCAAGTTGGTGGGGAGGTAAGAGTGAAAGAATAAGAGAAAGTAATTTCAGAAAAAAGGCGGCCAAAAGAAGAGTATGACTTCACTGATTTGTTACAACTGCAGTGACAAGGGCCACTATAGTAGATACTTCAAGGCTAAGGGAAAAAAGTATTACAATTATAACAAGACCTCAAATGCAGCTTGTTAGTGCCATTATCATCTAGAGACAGTTTATGTATGAGTTATATTTGATGTATAACTCTATCGCTTATGTTGTTTACTACATGTGTCTATGTGTTCTGATTTCTATGATTCATTCGTTTATTACTATTTGTTCTGTTTTATATTTGAAATATTTAATATTATATGTTATTCCATGCATTGTGTGATATATGATAGGTTTTGTGTTTGATTTACTTAACTTCATAACCTTGATGGTCGCTTCGCATCGACTGAGCGCCGTTACAGCATGGGTTACCATTACATTGGGTGCTGGTGGTTTGGGGTGGTCGTCACAATTTTTATCTTCCTTCCGATATATCTACATCCAATTGGACATGTATCAGCTTTTCATATGGATGACCAAAGGAAGATACTTCTTTTAGTAGCGAATACCAATTTTCTACCGATTATTTGGCGGAAACATTTCCTTATAGAGACTAAAAATCGAGTTTATTAGATTTTCAGATGCATCATATGTGGATTTTAAAGCAATTATCCTAGATGTCTCTAACAAATGTGTCATACATCCATTATACAATTGTCTTTATAAAGCATGAAATAGATCGAAAACCTTTTTCAATTCTAGATCAAGTTCCTCTCTTATTTCAGGTTCATTAGTCTATATACTTGGGCCAGCAGCATCATGAACCCTTTTTGTCATTTAGTCCTCTGTATCAGGTTCTTCAAAATTGACATTAGTGTTTCAGGGTTCATCTTCAACTATCATAGTCGATTCACGTCTTGTCTCGACTTCATCATGAAATTTCCAAACATGATAGTCTAGCATAAAATCGTTTGTATGCAAATATAAAGCTAAAGTTCCACATCCTTGTAATTTTAATCGTTTGTATGCTGTAATTTTAATATGTGGAAGAGAAGTGGGGATGGAAGATGCACAACAACAAACAAGCTATTTTGTAACTCTTTTTTTGGCGCAATTCCTCACGGTTATTACCGTGATAAATTCATAACAAAAATAACCGTGGTAAACAAAAGCCACGTTTAAAACCGTTAGAAAATGTGGTTATTTTGTAAATATTTGGAACTTCTAGGGATTTTTGTATAATTAACTTTTTTTTTGGTTTACTCACTCCCTATTTTCTTTGTTTGCTACGCATTCCACTATTATCAAACTACTTCACCGTATCTCGATTTAGGGTTCGAATCCTCCTATAGTCGAAATTTCTTCCATAGTTCGCTCTAGGGATCTGGGTACACGTCGAGATCTAGGGTTCCAATCGGGATCCACTATTCACATCGAGATCTAGGGTTCAAAACGGGATCCACTGTTCACGTCGAGATCTAGGTATATTCAAATTATTTTGCTATTTGCTTTTGATGTGAATCTATGTGTTGAACAGATTTCGATTTGAATTAGTTCCTTTTAATTTTGAATTTTAGTCAGGCCCAAGACCTTAATAGATTGTTTATTTATAGAATGCTAGATGCTAAATGAAAAATGCCCCTAAAACTCAAATGATAGCCTTGGTAGATTCATAGTTTATAGTTAGCATTTGTACATTATAAGAATACTAGTAAATAGTTTACAGATTTAAGTTTTGATCATTTCAATTGAGGGAAAAGAACTTGGTGCGGCCCAAGAATGTTTCTAAGATGCCTATGGGTTCAAAAATTTATCTAAAGGAAGAGAGGAATTGAGTATAGATATAAGATATATATGTTCCTAGAATAGTATTATTGACAGCCAAAAGAGGCTTGAGAAACTAAAGTTTATCTAATAGATTCGATAGAGTTTAAAAACATAATATAAGGCGAGACGTTGAAACATATGCATAGAAAATAGTCAAATGAATAAATAAAGCCTAGATAATTATAAGCAATCGAAAGCATTAAATATGCAAGTATTAGATGTCGAAAGGAACAGAGCTCCTCTATATTATATAAAATGATAATTCAAGTATTTAACATGCAATATAAGCTACTGAAACAGTTGGCATAAGTATATATGAAAAGAATTACATTATAGGAAAAATAGAAATGCCTACAAAATATTATGGATTATGAAATGGAGTTATTACATAAATTGCTTTCCTCCAACCATTTAACCTTTTTTTTCACTTTTACCTCATCCATCACAGAATAAAACCTATTTATGCATTGATCTTGACATTTTTTTTCAAGCTGACATCATAAAGCAAACATAAGCATAACAGAAAGAAAGGGATATTGTTGATATGAGTGGATAGAGTTAGTCTTCACTATGCATATGAGAATGAAAAGAAACCGGTATATGTATTACTTAACATTGTATAATCTCAATCATTTATTTCTGTTTTAACGTGGTCCTTTTTTTAAATTTGAAGAAAGTTGAAATTGAACCAAGGACAAATGGAGTGGGAGATGCAGTTTTTCCTAATCCAGAGTACAGTGCAGTAGAATACACAAGAATGGGAGTAGCATACCAATGGAGTGTTGCTGGTGCAGATTGGATTGAAGCACTGATTCTGTCTCATGTAGCTGCTGGTGCTGACTAGGAAGTTGTTCCAGGTAGATTTTATACATGCACTTAATAAGTAGTTTTTGAATATTAGAAGTAAATTGTAAAGATTAAGTATTCAAATCATATTTCTTATAAAATATGATTATGTATAAAATATGATTATGTAGAGTCCATGATATAGCCTTCTTTTTTGAATAGAAAGGACCAATGATCACGATTTAGTTTTATTGAAAAAAAATAATGACGACCAATGTTGGTTACTTTGCTTCATACGTAGATGTTTCGGTAGCTAAGTAATTCAGAAGTTAAATTTTTTCACTTTAAAAAAATACAAAGCTACCAAATTTCATGGTATCTAACTGTTTATATTGGATGCACCAATAATTTGTTATATGTACTTTTATTTAAACTAGATGTGAACCTGTGCTTTGCAAATGGGATAACTTGTTCGATGAATTACTTATAGAATAGTTAGTTACTCTGTTATAAAGGAACTTACAGCAACCTGAAGTACATACTGATGATAACTTAGTTTTATAAAAATTAACTAAGCTTATTACAACAACAAAAAATAATAATAATAAATTAAGTATTAGTTTTATAAAAAATAACTAAGCTGTTCATAATAATAATAATAAATTATAAAATATTAACTGAGAACTCTATTAATTTGTTGGTTGTATACTATTTTTTGTTACCATATTGCTCGTATAGTTTTAGAATAATTCTATAGTTGAACTGATTCCATAGTTAATGGGAACCGAGACCTCCTATAGTTGAACTGATTCCATTGTTATTGTTTACCTTGACATAGTGCTTGATGACAACAACAAGGCTGGCTTTTTTAGAATACTTCTAAATAACCATTGATAATCCTATCTTTTTTCAATAAATAAAATACATTGATTTTTTCTACTGTATGTAGCATAGGTGCTTGAACCTTTTCATGATCTTCCCCAGGCTTTTATAACCATTAGATACAAAGCATTAAGTTAAGCATTAATTTTGGCATTATGCAGTATATACAAATGTTTTCCATGTTACTATGAACTATATAGCAAAATATAAGTTTTATAACTAGGTCGACCGCCATCAACGGGGGCGTTGCCCCCGCACCCCCACCTAGGGGGGTTGTCACCCTTCTAGACCCCCCTTCGTAGTGGCAATCAATTTAAATAATTTTATGAAAAACTTCCAACATACATATCACCTTGCTTTATATTTTAAATATTCTGCTATTATTTTGTCAGGTAGAAATTATTTAATAATTCAGTTGTGTTTGTTGTTGCATCTTTAGTTACGCTCTTCTTCTTCTTAATTTTTTTTCAATATTATGTGTTTTTTCTGAAAAAACTTTGTTCCATAATATCAAGTACTAAATGTATCTCTAAATGCTCGCTCGTTTTCTCTTACTAGGTTTCAAGTTAAAAAGAAACAATTCTTCAGAAATTTCACGACTATTGTACTCTTTGGCATAATTGGAACTCTTATCCCCTTCTTGGTTATCTCTTTTGGTATAATTTTCACATTCTTGCAATACATTTCTTATGGAAGTATTCTCTTATATAGTCTGTTCTCTTAATTATGCTCCTTTAGCTTGCCGGATATGTTTGTTAAGATCACTCTATCTATAATTTTGCTTTTCTTTTGCCAAAAAGAGATTTGTGTTTATATCACTCTGCAACTCCCTGTTGCTTAATAGACTACATCTTACTTAAACCTTCCATTCAATTTTGTTTTTGTACCCAGGCGCAGTTAAAATTTTCAGTAGAATGGATATAGGTTTGGAACTTCAAGATTATCTTGGTATGTTATCTAATTTTGACAGAGAAATTTATTGTAATAATCCCTTCATATTTCCTTACCTAGTCGTATTAACATGCATATACATGTTAACATGCAGCACTCAGCTCTATCTTCTCTACAACCGATTCTGTTTGCACCTTATGGGTTTGCTTTTATAGAGAAGTGACTTATGTAAAATGTAGTAGAATTTTCCTTTACTAATATTTCCAAATAGGTTCTTAATCAAGACGAGACGTCGTTTCTATATAGCTTGTTTTTTGGTGAAGGAGTTGTAAATGATGCCACTTCCGTAGTGCTTTTCAATGCAATTCAAAATTTTGATCCTGAGAATGTTGATGCTGGTATTGTACTCAAGTTTGTTGTGAACTTCTTTCAGTTGTTCACAATAAGTACTTTCCTGGGAGCATTTGTGGGTTATTTACCTTTAAGTCAATTCTTATTATTATAAGTAGTATCCACGTATGAGCTAATATTAATTATCGTTTGCCTTTAGGCTGGATTGTTGAGTGCGTACATCATTAAAACATTGAAATATTAATCATTTGCCTTTAAGCGGTAAGGTATGGAAGAAGGTTAACTTAGACTCACACAACTATTGGGATTGTCACAACATAAGGTCTGCATAATAATTTAGTCATAGTTATTATCTGTATTTGTTGCCAAATCTTACCAAAATGTTTATAGCGGTATATCATTGGTATATTAGTTTGTTTAACTTTATATCATCAATACTAAAATCAATATGCGGTGAATATAGTAGCTACAATTCTACTGCAATATATAGGAAGTACTTCACAATGGCTTAATTTTTACTTGTCGTAATTAACTTTTTATACCATGAATAACACCCATATATTTTGAATGAACGGGAGTTTTAAAATAAAGTTTCTGTTTCAGACTATATGCTTCATTTGTGTTTTAAATTTATATAAAGACTTTGAATTTGATGTATAGTATGTATTAGTATAGTAGTATGTAGGTAAGCTGCATCATACAACAACAATGTATTGAGTGTTGTAAGATGCAATCTTGCAAATTATAACTGTCTTCGGTATTAACGTAAAGTGAAGTGTTGTTTGCTGAAATGAAAACTGTCAAAGGGAAGAGTAGGCTTGGAACTGATGCCTCTGGCAGTCACAAGACATATGATTAAATCATGCAATCTTATTTAAAAATTTGTGTCGTATACTGTTAATGTGTCACTACTGATTTTAGGATACTACAGTTGTATCTTTGTTGCTAATACATTACTCTTTACAGTCATTTTTCTGTGCTCTGAATACTGATTCCTATGTGAACATAAATAGGTAGCTGATAAAAATGAGACAGTTGCTTCTACAGTTTTAAATTACTTATGCCCACGGCTATTTTTGGAACATGAGGTTCATCTACATCAACATAAATAAATTTCTTTCGCTATACAACTTCAACCAAGTACTAACAATTTGTATCAACTTAGAGGTTGTATCTTTTTTTTTACTAGAAAAGGCATAAAAGAGACGTCTGCTGAAGATGGGTTCAATGTTGAAGCTACTTTCCAATGCATAGCCAAAAATGCCTTGAAAATGAACTATAAGAAGAAATGTGATTTGACACTTTTCGATGCATAGCCAAAGATGTTGAAGCTACTTTCCAATGCATAGCCAAAGATGCAATGAGAATTAATGCAGATAATGTATGAATTTTCTTTTTCCATTCGGTGAAATTTGACATGGTGGCAATATTAAAGTGCCAGCTTTGAAGCCACCAACCAAAAGAGCGCTAAGAAAATTCAAATTAACATTAGTAATAGATGAAGAAGAAGACATTAAAATCGAAGAAGTAGAATATGACTTTCAAATTACTTGTAAACTTATAGACTTTTTTTGAAATTGTAATATTTTGTGGCTATGTGATACTTCGATATTTTTTTACGTATGTTGAAGTCATGATATTTTGATGTTTGTTGTGTACTGTGAAATTATTATGTAAGTTTAACTTGCGATATTTTGATATTTATGGAGTTTAGTATGAAACTATGTGTTTGCTATTATTTGTCTTGAAATTCATTATAAATTTACCGTTTTAAATTTTATTCAACATCTGAATTTTGAATTTTGATTATATGTGCATGTAATTCATTGCAATAGAACTTTGCTTCAGGAATACCATACAAATTTCCTAATGGTAATGGTTACAAATTTCATTGCAATAGAACTTTGCTTCAGGAATATATTTGCATTTGTCACGGTTATAATTGTTAAAGTTTCCTTTTTGGTAATGGTTATAAATGTTAGAAACTATTGTTCTGTCATGGTTATAAGTGTGATACTATCTAAATTTCCCACGGTTATAAGCGCTAGTAATAACCAATTTATCATGATTATACCCGCGACTAAATACTGTTCCGTCACAGTTATAAGTGTGATAATATCAAAATTTATAACGGTTATAAGTGTGAGAAATTACTATTTTTATCACAGTTATAACCGTGAGTAAAAGTGTGACTGAATTTGCCACGGTACCTATTTTCACGGTTATAATCGTAATAAATTAGTTTTTTCACGCTTATAACTGTGAGGACATTTCCTTTCTGGTGTTGTAATGGTGGCAATAACATTTTGGCTAAAGGAAAATTGAGGTGATGGAGTCGTGCCCGAAGAAAGATGGAGGATGGTGTCATGGCCGAAGGAAGTGGCGAAGGAAGAGAGAAAGATATAATTTTGATTTAGGGCAAAATGAAATGTGGAAATGGGTACCAGTATGTGTTGCAATGATAATAAATTAGCGGTATGTCGTCAAAATTTTCGATGACATACCGATGATTTATACGTGTTGACCATTTATCGATGACATGCTGACGACCGCCGTCGTCGGTATGTTATCAATAACTCTTCTTAGTTATAATTTGTTTATTTTCCTAGTACTGTTCAAACTGGTTGTTTTTGAAAACTTATTTCAAGGAATAGCCTTTTTAAATGGATATCATGTATACAATTTGAACTTTCAAAATCTAGCCATACAAATCCTTAGTTATTATACGAGAAACTTAAATATGTGATATGCTATCATTTTATTAATTTGATCTTTTATCTCAAGTATGTTATAATTGAAAAACATCAATTCCAACTTCAAAAAATATTACGAAACCATGTATACATTTTAAATCAAAAGGAAATCAAGTATACATTTCAACCCAAGTAATCATGCATACATTATAAGAAAATAGTATGAAGGACTGGTTTTACTAAATTTTAGCTATAAAGACATGCGCTAAATTTTTAGTAATAAGAACAAAAATTTCAGATAAATATAGCAGAATGACAAAAATTTAGTAAGAATTACAATACTACTGTGTAGTATTAGTTTTATGTTTACTAAATTTAAAAGAAATAATAGGTATATGTATTTTAATTTGATCATGTAAAGGTTGATTTTACCCTATCGTAGCATTTTATTTTTTAAATTATACGACTCGGTTACATTTTCTTCTTGTCATTTTTATTCTTACATAATTTTATCACATAATGACATTATACATAATCATTTTATTATCTGCTGCTATTTTTGTTGTAATTGATGAATGGTGAGCTATATGAAGTAAGCAACAATGTCATGGCTTGTTAGATGACGTAGGCGACGTGGTATATGGCGCGTAGATGCATGAGTTTGTTTGCTAGGTTTAGATTTTATGGAGATGACCGCAATGGGAGGTGGCAACCATAAGCAAAGGTGTAGTACAAAAGTTTGAAAAAACACATGTAGGTGGGTGCAAAGGCGCTGGGTGTGACAACATGGGAAGTGATGAAGTGGGATGTTTCGGTTTAGGCTGGGACGGTGTGAGATATATAGTGGAGAAGAAGTTTTCCATATGGCTAAATTTCAAACAGGCTGACCTAAAGGACAAATTTTTATGGAAGTTTGTCATTTAGACTAAATCTCCCCACACATTTTTGAGCATTCTGTCTCCTTTTCTGAATTATAAACTTCAATATATATGTGTCTCTGTATGTGTTAATTATTGTTAATTAACAAATTATACATTGTCAAAAATGAAAATTTATTACCAAGATGATATTTAATAGTAATAAAATGATGAAAATAATACAAAAATGAAAATAAATATATAAAACGCAAATTTTCCCGGGGAATTTGCTATGTGGACATCTCAATAGGGATGGAAAATTAGGTGGACAGGGAATGCGCATGTAATCCCTATATCTTCTGTATGCTTAAGACCATTACCCACAATATACCTATTCACTTACCCATTCTCTCATAATTTTACACTAAACGAACGAGCTCTGCACCCAAAAGAATAACAATTATTCATCCACTACAAGAAGAATAGTAAATAACGAAGGGGTATATCGACAGCCGTCGATGGTTCCATCGATGTATTTCTGACGGCTTCTGACAGTACCTCATTTCCGTGGCGTTTTAGTAAAACGTGTAAATAGGCATCGAAAGCTGTTGGAAGCAGTCGATAATACAAACCGTCGACAGCCATCAGAAATCGTCAAATATCGTGATTGTACTTCTGCTCCAACCGAGTGCAAATTTTATTTTGCTTCTCCCCCAATTTCAGTCCCAAAATCTAGCTCCTCCCTACTCTCCATCGTTGGCCAACCCACGCACCTCCCTGACCATCACGAAGTTCATCGTTCTCCACACTTAACAACCTTAGGCCATTCATTGATTTCCAATCATGTTTTTCTCCTAACCCAAATTAATTTTGATTTGCTAAATTAGGGTCAATTTTTGATTCTAATTGTTTATGACACCTCATTTATTGCTTATTATACCACATTGAATGCTAATTACCGCTATTATCATTTAAATCAAAAAATTAATGTATAATTTAGTGTATATGTATATGCATTAATTAATCTGTGTATATGCGCATTAGGACTAGATTAATTAGTGTAGATGCGCATAATTTAGTGTATGCATTTTCTAAAACATTGAAAATAATAATTTATTTACATTTTCGATAAACTAATGTGTATATTATGTGTGGCACTGTTTATTATATTAGATACTTAATTATATATAAAACCTAGTTTGATACAATGTGTGGCATGCGATAAACTAGTGTATATTCTAGTTTAATTTTTTAAATATAATACTATATTCATAATTCATTAAATTTGAAAATGTAAAAGAATTTCTGAAAAAGTAAAAATTATATAATAATATATTATATGATTAATGAAACATTAACATAAAAAAATTATTATGCAAATGCTAATATGTTATATAATTAATAAAAAATTAAAATGTACAATGGTAATATATAAAAAAATTAGTGCATAATTTGCTTTATTTTTTAATTCCCTTATAGAATTTTGGGCCAATTTGACAAGTATTATATATGATCGTTATATGGATATTCGTTTTTGCCACAAAACGGACATCGATATTCATCTGATGGAATATTTATCAGATTTTTTTTCTCGCATTGGAAAAGTTACAAACACAATAATGTAATTACATTTCATAAATCATTTCATTTTAAATGGTTCATGTAATTTTGGCAACACTTCCTTTTTGTTCCATGTGTATACGCATTTGTGTATGATACATAAAACATAGGGGAAGAGCTGCATAAATTTTGTAGAATTGTCTAATGTGAAATAATTTATGAAATGTAATTACTATTGTATTTGTAATGGGAAGTAGGATGACCGTCCATCAAAGTAGAAAACAATAAACTATAAATTTGATATTAAATTCATCATTTGTGCCAATCCGTAAAATGTATATATGATAACTAATAAATAAATTATGGTTAAAGGAAAATTTTAAGTGAATGAAAAATAAAATAAAAAAGTAAAATATATAATATAATTAATCAAACATTAAACTATATAAATGAAATAAAAAAAATGTCAATACAAAAAATTGATTAATGCTTTTTTAAATTTCTATCATATTTTAGAAGTAGGAAAAGTAGTCAAATATTTTGTTGATTGGAGCTAGGTGTACCAACAATGAAGGGAAATAGAATTTTTATATATTTGCTTATGTGTTATGGACTATTAGAAATTTTCTATGTATGCAATGCTTTCTATTAGAGTACAACCGGTCATCTAGCTTGTCCTTATTGCATAGAAGTAACAAAAGCATTTTCTTTACCATATGGAAAGAAAATTTCGTAGTTTGATTGTCATGAGTGTTTTCTCCGTATTAATCATTCTTTTAGAAATGATAGAAAAAACTTTACAGCTAATAGAAAAGAGATTCTGCAACTGCCAACGATTTGGTCTAGCGAAGAAATATATGAACTTGTAAAGAATTATCCAAAGATATATGAATTTGAAGTACAAATTGAAATTCCAGTCAAATCGACGATTCATAATGGGTGCAAACAAAGTATATTTGAGAGTTGCCTTATTGGAAAAATCTCCTACTTCATTACAATATTGATGTGATGCACAGTGAGAAAAACGTGTTGGTAATGTGTTTAATATAGTTTTGAATGTTAAGGACAAGACTATGGACAATTTGAAATCCAAACGTGATATAGAAGAATCATGGAAGCATGCCGAACATCATATAAAGCCCAACGAGAGTAAAAACTCAAAGCATGCTATGAGTTAGATAATAACCAAGTTAAATTTATGTTAAAATGAGTGGAAGGATTAACATTTTCTAATGGGATTTCTTCTAATCTTCGTCGATGTGTTAACTATAAGAACGATAAACTAAGTGGGACGAAAATACATGATTTTCACGTAATGATGGAAAATTTGTTACCCATTACTTTCAAAGAACCGTTGTCCGTAAAATTTTGGACGGTTATAACGGAACTTAATTTGTTTTATAAAGAGCTTTATTTTACTATGTTAAAAGTTCAACGTCTACATAAACTTGAGGTGGTAATCTCTATACTTCTCTGCAAAACTGGAGAAAATATTTCTTCCAGGTTTCTTTAATGTTATGGAGCATTTACCTATTCATCTTCCATCTGTAGCACGTCTACGAGGTCCTGTGTTGTATGGGTGGACGTATTCATTTTAGAGGTATTAATATGAGTTTTATAAATACTAGTTTAATTACAAATTTAAGAAAATTTTAATTTGAAATAATTTTTAATAGGTACCTAAATCATCTAAAGAAAAATGTTAAACAAAAAGCACGAGTTGAAGGCTCGACTTGCAAACCATATATCAATGAAGAAGCTTTGTTTTTTTTCTCTCATTATTTCAATGACCATGTGAATTTATCATTTGAAAGTGTTATGCGTAATCGTGAAGGCGTTGAATAAGATTCTTCTCAAGTAATGTTATCTACTTTTAGACAACATGGCCGACCTATTAGAAAATGTGTGGAAGTATGATTAGACAATAGAGATTACCATGTAGGTAACGATTCGAAATTTTATCACATTGATTTTTGAAATATTTAACTATTTTAAATATTCGATTTGGGGTTCTCTTCAAAATATAATAACATCTATGTTCCAGATAACTGCTTAATTTTTAATGATGTATTTTTAATTTAATTTTTAGCATTTTTCCATAATTTTTAATTTGGAAAATAAGTAAATTTTCGTTTGACGTATTTTACGGCAAACGTTGGCATTTTTAAACTTCACAGAATTTAATAACCTGTCTATTTTATTTTTATTTCGTGATCATGTCACATTTTTGTATGTAAATCATCTTTTATTTTCTGTCGTTTGCGGCTCGTATGCGAACACGGTATAATGTGATGGGGTACCCAAAATCTTTTCAAAAACAATATAACCTATATGTATACAACAACACACTTCAGCACAGTGCAACCAACATTTTGTTTCCCTTTCCACTCTTTCTACTGCCTTTGTTTACCCTTTTGTACAATCTTGCCCCCTTGATTTGAATCTTGGCACCCTTATTTTTTAGGCAAGCAACAATCTATATACATTCTTCATTTAGGTTCTTTCGGACATTGATGTGTTAACATTTTCTTCTTCAAGCTCACCGTAAATATTCAAATAAACGGGAGACAACCTTTTCCTCCATTCATAAACCAAAAGATCTCAAACTATTCAATTTTAGCAAATACATTCAATAAGGAAAATCAGAAAGGAAATAAAAATGTTCTAAAACGTTAAAAAATTATCCTTCCAATCCGGTTGAGTTCGTATCGGAGCATACTATTTTCGGTGAAGTTTCGGCACGATCCTGTAACGGCGATTGATGTTCGTCGATAACTAAGGTTTGCGTTAGTTTTGGATTTTGGAAGTAATTCATGAATTGAAGAATGGGGTGGTGATCAAGGTGGAGAGGCGGTCTGGTGGTGAAATTTTGGTGGGATTTGGTGATGAAATTTGTCACGTACAGTAAGACAAGTCGCTATTTTTTTGGTGATTGGATGGTCGGTTTTTGGCATGGTGCTCCAAAGGCGATGGTGACAATGCCATCGAGATAAGCGGAGGTTGAGGAGGATGTCGATGGGATTGGACGCGGCATTGGTAGCCATGATGACATGTGCACATGCACGAGCGTGCATGAATTTGGGTTCCAGGAAAAATGAATGAGGAGGAAAAAGAAGGTACTATAGCTCGTGGGTTCGGTTGTGGAGCAAGTGGGCTCGTCCTATTTGGCATAGGAATGAATCATCTCGACCATTTCAAACCCGATCAACCTAATTCCTTTTGCATTGGAGTCGTATTGACGTGTATAATGTCATAGTATAACTTGTTCGCAGCTTTGCAAAGCATAATTTATGACATATTAAAATGCACTGAATGTAAATTATTATTTTAATTAATAACGTTGCTTAAATTTATATACCATAATTATTGATGTTTATATGGCCAAATAAAATGCCGTTGAGTTAAATTGGATTGAATATGGTAACAGGCATCTATTTAGTGATTAAAACCCTATTCTGCTAACTAAATTTAGTGGACATATATCTAGCAGAATAAATCACCGTTCTGCTATTATTAACTGGATATTTTAAAATTGGACCTATATGTAAAGACCCGTAAATCCGTACTCCTTGAATAGACACTAATGTCCATTG
Organism: Allium cepa; assembly: GCA_030765085.1. Lineage (NCBI taxonomy): Eukaryota > Viridiplantae > Streptophyta > Magnoliopsida > Asparagales > Amaryllidaceae > Allium > Allium cepa. Next base: position 863,067,797 of record CM060940.1, read on the forward strand.
ATTAATTCAAGATGAACGAAAATACGAACCCTTAGGGGTTTAAGAAAAATTTAGGAAAAGAAAAAGAAGAAAAGGCAGAAGAAGAGTAAGAAGAAAACAGAAAATAGGGAGAAGAGAAAATAGAAAATAGAGAAGATAGAGAATAGAAGTTTTAAAATAGAAGAAAAAGAAAATAGAAGAAAATAGGACGGAATAGAAAACAACAGAATCACATCAGAATCTCACAATTCGCAGCGGAACAACATATAATAATAAATGAATAATCTTTAAACAAAGAACTATATCAGTTATTACATTTCATTACATTTCATTACATCATATCATCAGAGTATACAACAACAACAAACAGTGCAGCGGAAAAAGAAATACTATATAAGTAATATGCCATGCCATCCAGCTTGCCTCCAGCAACTCCAGAATATCCAGAATATCCTGATAAACCTAACTCTTGACTGCCCGTGTGGAAAATTGGTGGGCACCCAGAGTTTAGGAAGGAAAACAATAAACTCCAAGTCAGTCATGTGACTGGTGTGAGAACTCAAAACAGTTTATTTATCTTTGAAAACAAAATAGAAGAATATTTTTAAAGTTAATTCGCAATGCTTTTAAAAATGAGACTACCATAAGGCCTCCCGCACACACACATGCAAACGCAGAATCGGAGGAGATTTCTCCTTATGATAGTCAAAGATGCTTGATACGCATTTAAAAGAACATTTTATATTATTACTAGTGCATAGTGTAGAAGAGATTCATTTCGAAAGTAGAATATAAATCTTAGCCAACATAGACATTTCGAACTATGCCTACTATAGCTACCATCCAAACAGTGGTGACCACCATAAGTGAATGATAGGTTCTACAACTAATACCGTACAAGTTTCGTATTGGGAATTGGATTTCCAACGAATGATCAGGCCAAGGAACTTCCCATTGCCACATGAGAATGCCTCTGGATGGACATCCCCGAGAACCAAACCGGATCTCTACCAACACAAGGCCGGGTTACCCCTAACTGAGTAACAACTGACCGAATATGCCATCCCCCGGTCCTTTGGGACCTTTTCACCGAGCGCTCGTAATCAATTCACACAATCATAACAAAGTGTTTTCAACATGAGTAAGTATCTGGGCTCCATACCATGATACCACCCTTTTCCAGAAGGAAATGGACACATCCTAAAGGGCGCTACCCCTCATAACCTTGCCGCATCTTTCCTGTTTTGACCATTCACGGGGTGTGAGGCTCGACGAAGTCACGTCCACAAAAACATACTTTATACAAAATCCATGCTTTGGGTCAACAAATGATCAACACAATGATTACAAGGATAGACGATCAAATAAACGATCCTATCACAAATAATCAACACAATGATCATTTCACAGCAACACTCAGCATATCACATTACCAAATTGGGAATATATCGCTGATAACATTCAACTACATAACCTCTGAGCTCGCACGTCTCAGAGAAGGGTGTTAAGCTAAAAGAATAAATTCTCCGCCACCAACAGAAATATATTTGAAAGAAATCGGCTTTATATCTCAATTTGTAATGTCAGACATACAATCCATACAAGTCTGTTCCGGGCTCGAACAGAACCGAAGGCACTTCTTACGAAGCCCTTGCAATCCGGGTATTCACAATCCCGATCGAATTTCCCATCACTTAGGAGATCTCTATACCAGGAGCTACCCAGTGCAGAAACAATCGATAGGTCATCCTATCGCTTTTGCAAATACTCGGTCTTCAACACCGATTCAATGCAATTCACAACGACGTATCACATATTCGGAATGGGTTATACGACCCCATGGTCCTTTCCCGGTTAACCCGAATAGTGAGCGCTTATTCAAAAATAAGTGTAGCATTCACATTCAAACAAATCACATCAAATACCCATTCAAAGGGAAATATTGATAGTCGGTTATTGAACTATCAATTGATATACACACATCACCAGATTCCAAATAATTTTCCAAATTATTTATTTCACAAAATATCTTTACAAGATATATAATTTCAACACTTCAAAAATAAATCAACATTTATTTTCAAACAAATTCCCTTTCACATATAAATTCCATAATGAATTTATATTTCAAAATATTCATGCATATGATTTCAATTTATTCATTTCAATTTATCTTCAAAAAGATAAATTCTAATTATTCACTTCATATTGGAAAAACAATTCCATACTTATCTAATTATAAGTAATTCACTAATTTTTTTATTTTCAACCTTGGAAAATATTCCATATACTTAAATCGAATTAAGTATATATTTCATTCTTTAAGGAAATCATTCTCTTAAACATATTTATTTGGGCCAAAACGAATGTTGCGTAAAACATCGTTACGACAACCCAAAATCACTAGTATAGGGATTCGAAATTTAAAATAGATATATAAATCCCAATACTATACAAAACATTTCCTTTTATTTCTCGAAAACGTCTATTTCAACAATAAATGTTGAAATCCATGGTTTCGAATCTCAACACATTTTAAAACATTGTTAGATCGTTTTAATTCTATTTCAAATATCACATTCAAAACAATTTCTTTAACATATTATTCACTATTCAAAAACGTGAATATTCTTTGTTAACAAATTTCATCATTTCTATATATTTCATTTCCAAGGATTATTCACAGTTAAAAATGTGAATATAACTCCATTAATAGGTTTCAACAATTTACTTATCAAAATAAGTCGTTTGCGAATTTATAAAACAACGTTTATAAATTCCATTTCTATTTATTTATAAAAACTTCCTTTTTATAAATTTCCGTCATTAACCTATTCCAGTTTATATCTCAATTATGAACAAAAAGTCCATATTATAAGTTAAATGCTTATAAAACGATTACTTTACAAAAATTGTTCCTTTGAACTTCATAATTATAAATCTTATAACTTATAAGATTCAATTATTTATTCAAAACCATTCTTTTAATAACTTTATAAAATTTATAAACCTTACTATTTATAAATTTCATTTATAACTTCACCATTTATAATTCTATGAATTTCATTCAATTACAAAATTCATTTTCACTTCATTCAAACACTTATAAAAAATCGTTTTATAATGTCAATATTTCAATTTATAAATATCCATTTATAAATCTCTTAATATAATTCAATTTATATTATTCTTTTAAAACGTCTTTAATTTCCTTTATAATTTCACCATTTTTATTTATAAAATAATCAAATTTTATAAATCCTATATTTAAACTTTTAATAATATATTCAAAAATCCAATTTAAACTATTTTATAAAATCATAAATCCCCTATTTCTCAAAAATCAACTTTTAACTATATTTCTCAAAAACATAATTTTATAACTTTTAAAAGTATAACGTTTTATTTATTTAAAATAAATAAATTTCCAAAAATAGTTTATAACGTATACTTTTCAAAAATCACCTTTAAAAATCATTTTAAAATTCCAAAATTTGGGTCCAATGATGTTACACACCAAGTAGTCAATCACGACAACAACGATATCATATATCGATATGATAATCAACGAATATCAAAATATTCAAAAATCAAATAAATACTGTTGAGGAATCCAGTTGGATCCCTCCAACCTGTTTTCCTGCATCCACAAACATTAGCACAATACCAATTTCGCTCCAGTACGAAATTATCGCGGTACATGTTCTTATTAAATATTATCCGCTTAATAACGGCGTAATAGGGTCTCATCCGCTAAACAAAAAATGCGGGAAATCAATCAACTGCAATATATACATATGCCAATATATATATATATATTGATATTATATGTAATACCAATTTCACTGTTTATGAAATATTCGCGGTATATGTTTTTAATAAATAACATCCGCTTAATAACGGCGTATAATGTCTATTTTAACAATCAATTAATATCAATCATCATTCAAACATGCATTCAAATATTTTAAATCTAACTATTTAAAATAAAATCGAAACCGATTCGATTGAGTGAGAAGTTCTCACCTTGACTTTAAATTCCGTTTTAGCGATTTATTTCGAATAAAATTAAACGCGCGTTTAATTTTACCCGAAATTCTCACTAACTCCAAACGACTCCAAACCAACTCCATCGCGTAGTGCTCGACGATACGATTCCAACGTAACTGAGTTTGCATTTTTTCGACCTCGTATGAAAAAGATATTGCATTACAAAGTTTATACGATTTTAATAACTAAAATTTCAAAAAAACTAACTAATTTATAACCTACTCTATTCCTAGCCACTGGATCAACAAATGCACTCATCTGGACCGCACCCTTCATCTTCCCTCTCCACGTTCACGTACAGGAACTCAACACGCGCAAGAACCCAAAGCTCAAATTTAGGGTTTAATTTTGCATCTTCCACGCTTGCTTCCACCTTGATCAAGTACCACCATTCCGACCCCCTACGCAAGAGCCATGTTCGGCCCCAAAGGCATGAAGCTCGGCCACCATCCAAGCACGCAAATCGAGGCCGACTTCATGACAAACGCGGCCCCTTTTCTCACGAATCACAACTCCATTCGCGATCTCCACCGTTCAGATTGTAGCTCTCGATGTACTCTTCATTTTGTTAGTTGAAAGATTTTGCAATCGATTCATGGATTTGGAGTTTTGAGAGGAAGATGGAAGATCATTTCTGGCTGTAGGTTAGGGGGGGTGGCTAGGGTTAGGTTTTAGTGTTTTTTTTTTTTTAGTTTATGAAGGTTGTGGGTATATTTATAGAAGAAAATCGAACACTATTCATCCGGAAATTCCGAACTCCGATTTACGCGCCGAAACTGACGTTCCTAGGGTTTATCCCGCGTTCTGGACACAATGTAACAGGTTTCGGAAGCTAATTCGGACATCTGTGCGAGTTATGGCTGTAAACGCTCAATTTAAATTAAACCGATTTAAATCGATTTCTAGGCGTTTTAATTCGTACCGGACAAACGGTAAATCCAATTGACTTGAAATTTGAAACCTTACAATAATATCACATTACGGATCCGATGAAACTGGTTTCGTCGAAATCCGAGACTTTTTGAAAAATGGCTATTTTAACTCGCCAAATTTAAATTAAAAATAAATCGATGCGTTTCGAGCTGTCACGATCAAACGATAGCTCCGATTGACATGAAAATTGAAATCCGGTAATAACTAACTATTACGGATCCAATGAAACTGGTTTCGTTCAATTCTGAGACTGTTCAAAAATTGACTATTTTCACTAGTCGATTTAAATATTAAAATATTCAATTTTCACAATTTAACTTTTAATTCGATTTTAAAAGTTCTAAAATATCGTTCTAACTCCAACATGATAAAATAAAATTTTACAAATCATTTTTAATCATATTTAACCCTATTTTCAATTATTTCCATAATTTAACATATTAAATTATCGATTTAATTATCCAATTAAATCCAATAATTCAAATAAAAATTTATTTGACTTATAAATTCACTTATTAATATTTAAAATTAATTAAATATTCAAATTTTAATTTCTAAAAATTCTGGGTCGTTACACTATATGTTACAAGAAATTAAACCTATTTGGCGGCTACATTAGTGGTTACACGTATTACTTTCCAACTGATTATATTGGATAAGTGTTGTATTCACAATCAACTGTTAATTATGAGATGAATTTACGTACATGATGATATGTACTTGGATAATGACTTGAATAGTAATGGAACTAATGGTGACATGATTAAGTACATGTTAGCCTGCCTTTTTATCAAGGCGGTATACAGGCGGATCTAACCCAACAGACTTCACAATTATCAAGACCGATAAGTGTGGAGCAACGATTGTAGAGCCTAGAAATTAAGTACAATTTGTTTTACGAAGCCATAGTTGGATGGAGTTGGCAGATGAACGATGTAGGATGCTTGAAATACGGATGTTTGCTTGGACAAGCAAGGGATCAGCATGCTCAATCTAGAGAGATCAGTATAGCTTAATAGTTTTACTTAGAGGAAGCCTAGGGATCGTCATGGAATGGAAATGTCATAGGGCTCGGTGTAGATGAAGCTAAAGGGATCAACATTTTCTACTAGTTTGGAAAGTTATACCTCAATTCCTGAAGAAATGGTTGGCAGTCTGGAGGGATCGACATGCTTTACTGAAAAGGATGGATCGACATCTTTCAATGAGGATGGTTCGACATGTTTCATTGAGGATGGATTGGCATGTTTTGTCAAGGATGCATCGGCAAGTTTAAGCGAGGAGGGATCGCTGTGCTCAGCTCATAGAAGAGGGATTGGCATAGTTGAAAGGAGATGGTTCGACATACTTCAAGTTTTATTGAAGAGTGGTCGGCATAGCTTGTAAAAAGGATCGGCAAGGCTAGTTAGTTAGCAAGAATTTGGAATTTGTGAGTCTACCAAGGAGGGATCAGCGTTCATCAATGCTCAAATGCACTCTTGCATTCAACAATCAATAAATTAAGCTCCTTTGGTCCAAGGGCTAATATATTTCATCATGAAGGATCCACCATAGGAATCGCTGCCCAAAAATCAACAAAGGAGGGGATCAGTACTGATCCCTCCTCGTGGAGATTTGGGCCTAGCGACCCTTATGGTGGGCCCATATGGATAAGGAGGCCATGTAGCCGAAATTTCAACTATAAATACAGTAGGCATGGCTGCATAAAAGGGATCTTTTTCATTTTGCTTCTCTTCATCTTCTACTTAGACTATGCTCTGTCATTTTTATTCTTGAATTTCATGGATTTGTAACTGTAATCAGTAGTAAAAATTAAATAAAAGAAAAATATTTGGAGTGGACGTAGGCCGGAGTTAGCCGAACCATTGTAAATCATGTGTCTCTATTTAGTTGCTTTCATTTTAATTTGATTATTCTTCATATTATATTCTTTATATCATATACTATCTCTGATCTGTGACTGGAGATTGGTGATTTCATGTATAATTAGGTGTTAGTGGTCCGTTTCGACGCCAACAGTACCATTGGAAATGTTAAACCTCTTTCTAATTTGGACAAAACTAATTATTTACTAAAGTTATTTTAACGATAATTGTTATTAATTATAAATTATTGTCACAACTTTAAAGATAATTATTATTTATTAATAATGCTTTAAAGGATAATTGATTATTGTTTTAATGAAAATAAAAGATTAATTATTTTATGATCATTTAAAGAATTCCATAAGGTTATTTAAGAGTATTTTTCCAAGTCATTTAGTTATTGTTTTTAAAATGTTAATTAAATTGTAATTATTTGTTTAAAAGTTAATTAATTTTTTTTATTAGAGTTATTTTATAACAATTTTATTTTAGGTCAATTATTATCTGTATGTTAATTATAATATTATTTCAAAGTTAATTTATTACTATGTTAACATTATTTTAAAAGTTAATATATATATATATATATACACACACTAATATTGCTTTAAGGATGATTTATTATTATTATTATTTAAATACGATTTGAGGTTAATTGATTGTTATATGATTAAAATGATAAAGTTTATTTTTTTTTAATAAAAGGTTTAAAAAGGGTTTCATTCAATAGAAGGGATATAAAAAAGGGTTTATAAATTGGAAAGTGATTTTGGATTTGGAAAATGAGTTCGGTTTTTAAATGATGTCAGAATGGATATTTATAAATGGGTTTAGAGATCTAAATGGGGAAAGTCTTATAAATAGGGTTTTGAGATATATAAAAAGAGTATTTTATAAATAGATTGGAAATTTATAATATATTTTATAAACCGATTTGAAAAGTTATAAAAGAGATATTTATTTATAAAAATATTTATGGAAAAAATAGTGTTTGGATTATTAATATCTTCGTTTTTATGACATATGGAGTTTTTGGTCATTTCTGAAATAAAAAATCTTTCCTTATTTTTCGTGACTATACTTGTAGTATTATTTAAGTACATGGACAACTTTCTAAGTTTTGAAAGTGGAATGTTTTATGAATATACTTATACCATTAAGACAAGTATATGGAAGTGATTTCCAAGTATTTTAAAGGTGATTTAGAAATAACGGAAATAGAATTAAGTAAGGCTTAGTGATTTTCATGGAAAATAAGATCTTTTTTTGAACGTTGTTTATTTTATATTTAAATAACTAACTAACAAATCTTGACCTAAATATGTAATCCTTCTTAATTTTGGTGGTAGGAAAATATTCCCTACTTAACACCAAAGGATTTTAACTCTAGAAATATCTAGGAGAAACACGAAAATTATATAGTACATTTACCATCGGTGGTGCTATACTATAAGTATAAACTCGTTTTGTTCTTCTAAGACAAACGATAAGGTGATCCGATCACTTAAACAGTTAGGGGGTGATCCCCGCTCTTATGTATCGTCTGATTATTTTCTAAAGAAACGGTATAAAGCATTTCGAAAATCTGATATTGGTCTGTGGAGCACCCGGAAAGCAAAAGAGGGTACTCGTTACTCGAACCAGTAAACTCTAACAACCATAGACGGTTTTGTGGAGGAGTTTCAGGATATATTGAAATGTTGGGATCCGTGTGTGATCCCGAGACCCTTTGTGTTATAGGAATCCATGTGAGATTCCAAGATCTATTTGAGATATGGGAATCCATATGTGATTATGAGACCCGTTTGAGTATTAGAATCCATGTGGGATTCCATGATCTATTTTGGTGGAGATGTGCGATCTGGAATGCCAGATGTATCCCCATCAGCGTTAATGACTAAAACCAGAGTTAGGAGGTATGTCCAGTAGGGTTGGCAAACCTATAGGGTGTATTCGGCTCCTCCTAGATGTTACTTACAGTTATTATGCATGCATGGGAAGATGCATTCAGTCTTAGCAAGACCGGCCATTTTTTTCCTATGGCATATCACTAGGGATGTATGTTGCTTCAGAAGGATATCTTGATCCTTATGCACGAAGGTTAGACTAAAAAGATTAAAAAGATTGGTTGGCGGTTTTTAAAACGAAGGTTAGATTTATGTTTGATAGAAAGAATATTATGGACGAACAAGTTTATAAGGCAGATATCGAGGAATATAGTGAAATAATAACAGCTGATGATCATACCAATTTTGGGACCCTAAACAATGGATCAAATGTTTTAGTGGAAGCATATGAGACCACGGAGGAAAACAGAGTACCAGACCGAGTTTGAATTAGAAAATAGCGAGGATTGGTCAATAATGTACATTTTGATAGAAGGTAATTTATGTGATTATTGATGTTATATTTTTCTCATAAAAATGATAAGTTTTTTTTCTTAATTAAATAATATTTTCTGCCTAATTAAATGATATGTCTGTAATAGGTATTATATCTTTTTTTCGATGTCGGAGTTCTTTCCATTTAGGTTTCTCCTCTTCCTCTCAAAGAGGCGCCGCCTCGGTAAGTGATGGTGGTTGCCTATCAGAACAGCCATAGTTTCCTATAGTGTCGTTACGTCCCAAAGCCAATGGTTAATAAGTAATGTATTTCAGGATTATAAATATTTTATGTATGGTATATTAAACGTCTGTTTTAACATAAGGGATTTTAGTTGGAGCCTACAGGACTTGTTCTTCATATTTCGAAGCAAGCTTATGTGAGTAGGATGACTACCTGCTGGCCTAAGTGGGATAAGAACCCAGTCCCCATTTTAGAGAGTATCTAGTAGGACTTCCTCATAAGTATAAATTTATATTTCATTATATATTACCCCTTTACAATTTGCTGACTAAGTATTATTGTATAACTTATTTTTTTTTTCAACGTGCACGGGTTAGTAGAGTTGTAGGAAGTTGAAACCCTCATTTGTAAGACTTATTGGATGCAAAAAATAAGGAAGAACTACCAGGACACAACATCGGGCATAAGAAAAGTGAGGAAGAAGCCTACTTGGATAAGCGCCAGTGTGTGAGATGCTTGGGTTGCTTGGTGGGATAACGGTGAAGCAAAAGTAAGTTTACCATATATCACTTTAATTTATTTCATACGTAATACAAAGTTTACATATGTAAAGTATAATGTTCATTTTAAATTTGCAAACAAAGTCAGAGAGGAACTCTGCAAATGGAAACAAGAACCCAGTCACACATCACGGTGGTTCCAAGTCATTTCAACGTTATCGCCAAGAGCTAGTAAATTTATTAATTGAAATTATAAGTAGTTATTACATTATATAAATTTTCATATATGATAATAATACATAATAATTATTTCAGGAAAGAGAGCGCATAGGCCTTGTCTGTTACATGGACGTTTTGCCCGTACTCATGCCATCGAGCATCAAAATGAAGATGGCACACTCTCGAACACATAGATCGACGATAAATCAAACAAAGCCCATGTAAGCATATTTTAAGTTATAAGTTATTAATAATAAGTTTAATCAATTAGTTATAAATAATGTAGTGTAAATTTAAATTGTATTCTTATTTTGCATTGTAGGAAAAATTTATGCTACAACAAGCACGGTTGATGGAGGGAACGAGACGGGATCGGTTGACCATTGACGAGGATGAAACTACTTTTGAAGTTATCACGGATCTGACATCACAGAATAGGCATTGTGGCTATGGTAACCAAGAGGTAATGAACATTATTTCTACTCACCTTACATACTTGTTAATCATATTTAGTCTAACGCAAGTTATAACATATTTAGCATAGATTATAACTTATGTTTGGGTATAGTTAAGTTAACAAAAATAAGTTTTATAACAATAAATATGTTAACAATTAAATAATTTTTGTACTAATAAATAATTTAACAAAAACTAAGTTTACCAAAAGTAACCAACTTATACAAAAACTAACTATGTTAATCAAGTTTGATTAAAATTAAATAAATTTTTGAACATTAACTATGTATTTAAAAAGTTAACTAAATTTATAAAAATAACCTAATTTTTAAATAAGTAGGTTTGTAAAAATTAAATAAGTTTATAATAATAAATAAGTTAATAAAAAATAATTAAGTTTTTAAAGAAATAACTTAGTTTGTAAAAACAAATAAGTTAACAAAATTTGTTTTTTAAAGAAATAACTTAGTTTATAACAATAACTTAGAATATTAAAATATATCACATTGTTATACCAGTTGCTAGGCCCACATTTTTTGCTATCTATTAGACACAAATCTCTTATTAGATCATGTGTTGCAGGCTATGAGCTCGCAGAAGACAAACAAAAAAGCTCAGCACAAAGAAGAGATTAAAGGAGCTGAAAGCCATGATTGCACAACTGTAGGAGCAAGACTGCCTTTGTTTAACACCTTAGATATTTGGTAACATTATTTAGGACATTCAATTAGCTAAACAAAATAAAATAATATATTGATTAGGGGATTGAGATTTGATTTTAATTAAGGTGTAGCTGTGTCATTTAAACCATGAATTAAAAGAAGAAGTTTAACATGAAATATAAAAGGGGTAAAATAGAAAAGAGATCATTCCTATATCCTCCAAACTATGGACGTGTATTAGAATACATGTTCATTTCATTTTGAAAATTTTAAAATAAGTGGCAGGCCACCATTAATAAGGAAAAGGGGAAGAAGAGTAAGAAAAACTGAGGAAGAAGCTAATTTAAATCAAATCCATTCATATCTCAATCTCTATAATCTTTAAAGCTAAGGTGAATAATGTTTACATCATTTTTTTTATTGTGCTTTTGGTTTTAAGTTGAATTTCAAATATTTTTCAACGATTTGCTATGTTTTTTAAAAGATGGAATGAATATATATATACTTGATGAATTATGGTTTTTCATATTTAATTTATGATATGTTTTAAGGTGAAAACCCAAGTAAATGACATCAAATGTCGTGCGACTTTTATTAAGATCGTAAATATTATTTTGGTGATAGGTTACAATTTTTAGATTTTTTTTGAATTTTCGTGGAATTAATATGAATTTTCTAGTAAAAAAATGGTATTTTGGGTTGTAAATTATTTACGAGTAAATAATTAATTGTTTGGGTCTAAAATTTTTATATTTAGAAAACATATACAATGTTATTTTTGGGAATTTGTCTAGATTTTTCCTAAGTGTTTTAATGTTCATATAAAATTATTTAAGGTATGATACTTAAATGTTTTATATAATTAAAGGAGGAGAAGGGGCTTTTTGAAAAATGTTTAAATTGTTAAATCGGGAAAGTCGACAGCAATTTTGAAAAGAGAAACCTTGCAATCAATCATATTTAGACAAACAAGGATGGTTAGGTATAAAAGAATAGTTTAAAAATAAAAATAAAAAGGTTTTTCATCATTTCGTCTCTTTCGGCACCAGTTTCCACCGCCATACTATCGCCTATGACATAGTCTAATGCGTATGGTATCAAGCAACTGGTATGTAATGAATTGGATTTGGCCAAAGGGTCAAAAGTATGGGGTTTCAAAGGGGTTAAAGAATTGTTTTGGTTTTAAAGAAAAATGTGCCTGCTTGCTTTTGACTAAGATGCTTTCGATTTATTTGGCTTTCGACTAGGTCAAATGGTTTAAAAGAATGGTTTCGATTCGGTTGCGCCTTTTTTTAAATGCTTGCTTTTGACTGTGTCAAAACCTTTAGCTGTCACTTCCTACCGTTCGATCCAGAAGGTTTCAAAGGGGTTCTTTTTGTTTTCTAAATTATGGCCACCTCTCTAATGCTTTCAAAGGGATGGTTTCAACACCATCACTTCATTACTTAGGAAATGGTTTCAAAACAGATGCTTTCGACTCAAATGTTTTTAAGACCCTTTTTCTATGTTTGGAGTAAAACCCAATGGTTTCGAAAGAGACAGTTTTAAATGGTTTCGGAGCAGATGCTTTCGACTTTAATGGATTTCTAATCCTTTTGCTCTACTTGAAGGCATAATACAAATGGTTTCTACCGAGACGATTTTCAAAGGTTTCAAAGAAATGAAATTTTTAATTGTTTTGAAAGGTTTTCACATATTTTTAATGAACCCAATATCCATTCGAAAGGATTGAGCTTTGACTATTTCGAAAGGTTTTAATGAATGGTTTCGAAAAGGGATGGTTCCCTAGGGTTTCGAAAGGATTGAAAGGAAAGATTTTTCCTATGTTTTCAAAAGGCAATATTGAAAGGTTTTAAAGAGAGATTTCCAATGTTTTAAAGCTTTCGAAGGAAAGACTTTAATGGTTCCGAAAGGGTCACTTTCAATGGTTTTGAAGGGGTGACCTTCAAGGGTTTCGAAAGGGTTGTTTAAAGGTTTTAAACAAAGGTTTCGAACTTTAAACAACCCTTTCGAATGTATTGAATAGGCATTGTAGCCTAAGTATTTTGAAGTTAAAAAGGGTTTTAACTCATTTTGGAAGGATACTTAATCCTCATTAAAATTCATCAAAATTATTTTGAGTAAAGTATATATATCATGGCAAAATGGCTTTAGAGTAAAGCTAAAGATATATTTTCCTTGTATATATATAATTTGAAGGACTAAATCATTTTGGAAAGTTTTTCAAGGATAATTTAAAGGGTAGTTAACCCTAAGAAAATGACTCTGAAAGTTAGTCCATTTTGATACGGACAGTTAGTCTAATTTGCAAGCAGTCAGCCTAGATTTTGGACAGTTAGTCCAGCTTGCGAGCAGTCAGCCCAGTTGTATGGACAGACAGTCCATTTGTAGCATAACGGATCTTGCTATTTTATTGTGGATGGATAGTTCATATATTACAAATTTTATGGATAAATAGTCCATTTATCATGTAACGACTTGGTATTTCGAACCATTCTCATCCACACATGTCGGACTTGAATTGCTTAAAACAACATATTGTCATTTTATATTTGGCAAAACTCAGCATATACAGTAAAGAAAATCAATCATAGACACTGAGTAATATAACAATAAGCAGCGGAAATAGTATATAGTAGTTTGTGAAGCTACTGTATAAACATCAGAGTTTGGAACAAAATACAACAGAAATCTCAAATATAGAGAGTCTCAAATACAAAGGTAACTGACAAGAATGAACAGAAATCATTGGAAACAACTGAAATAACTGAAAGTTGGATAGATAGATCTTCAAACAAAAATCCAAACTCCAAAGGTGAGCCTCAAATTTTGTGACACTCGATCTGACTCGAGCACAAAGCAAAACACAAAACACTTGAGTCAGGATTAACATTCTTATATAGTAAATTCAACTCAAGTTAAATGTCAACTGAAATACAATAACTTGAAGAATGTTTGGGATTCCCATTCTCTAAGGATTCGTGGAACTATCTACTACGCAGTAATATACGCTATTATAGTAATGTCTATAGTAAAGTAAACTATTAAAATAGCGTTAAGGCGTTATCTATATCCCCCTTAACATATTTTATATACCGTAGTCTATACAGATACTGTAAACTCCACTCGCAAGAGAGCTATCAGGGAGCACTCCATAGGTATGATACAAACCAAACTCATAGAAGGCGCGATAGAGCATGTGACAAGGCATGTGAGGCAATGCCAGGGTAGATATACCATTTGCGGATCCGGACTGGTGGTAACGCTAGCAGCTACTACCTCTTACCTCGAGATACACTCCCAAGTCAAAGGGTGCATCCAATCAAATCACAAAGTAATAGAATGGTATCGAAGAAATGTTCCCAATCGTAGGAATGACCTCACTTGGCCCGGCGTGGCTCCTGTTTTAGCCACATCATGCTGACTCACGGGAGTCAGGGCTGCGCTAATACCTCATATAGAATCGCCGCCAAACCATCCTACTTCGTTCTGGAATCTCCACCACGTATACAATTGTTAAAGTGGTTTTCCATATTGGCAAAGAGTATGACGATATCCGATCCCGGTCTCTTTAACAACCAAACTCTTATTTCACACCATGGTCATTTCAATTCAAATAGTTCATATTTCATATCAAATTCATATTCATTTCAAAATCATATCAATTTGATACCATTATTCACTTTAAATAATATTTAGTTCCAAAATCATAACACTTTCAAAATTATAACACTTTTGAAATCATACCATTTTTGAAATCATAACACATCTGAAATAATAATGCTTTTGAAATCATAGCACTTGTGAAATCATAACACTTTTGAAATCATAGCACTTCCGTAAGCGTAACAGTTCCAACTTAAACAGTTTAGATATTGAAAATAGTGTATATATATATATATATTAAAATAGTTACAAATTAAAATAGTTTATATACAAATTAGTTTCCTCCAATTTCGCAATTCGATTCAAATCATCTTAAATTCCAAAATTCAATTTAAATCAATCCCAGTTTAACCATTTCAATTTAAAGTTCAAAGATTCAAGTTTAAATATTCAAACATTTACAATATCAGTTTCATTTATATTTCAACATTTAACTTTAATTTTATTCAAATTGGAAAATATTCACTTAATCATTTTAATAACAATTTATTTAAATCCTCATTTATATTTTTAAATCAATACTAAATATTCAGTCTCAATTTTATTTAAAATTGAGAATATTCATTTAATCACTTTTATCAAATCAAGTTATAACCATATCTTTCAAAATCTTAAAAACTAATAGTTCAATTCAATTCTTATTTAAATTAAATTATTAACCAATTTAAATTCCGAGTCAACATTTATTTATCTTCCAAACCTCTATTATTAAAATTATAAAAAAACTATTTAAAGATATTAATATAAATTTTAAATAAATATTTTAAAACATATTATATATATACTTGTTATCCCGCTTTTTGGCAAAGCCGCGATACCAAAAGATCGATCGAAAAACGGAGAATAGTTCGTCTCAGAGGTTTGTCATATTTCATTTCGCTATGGATATCACTGAATTTTGTCCGAGTCCGGATTGAGCTACAATTGATAGGACACGACAAGAAAGACTGTAGAAGTCAGCATCTCAAATTTCGAGTCAATCCGAGTTTATACGCTCAAGTTATGATCGGTCCAACTTGAAGTGAACACACTGGTTTCGAACCCATCATGGTGGGTGTCTTCGAACCCATCATCATGCACCGTTCGAATCGATCACCTTCGAACCGATGGACACCATCTACTTCGAATCCATCTGGTTCGCGCCAGTGGACCTCATGTCCATGGAGAGTTTGTAAGCCTCGTATCCATCCAAAGATCCTTGTTCGAATCCACTAAGCTTCGGTTGTTCGAACCCATCACAGAAGCCTTGTTCGAACCCATCACGGAGGCCATGTTCGAATCCATCCATGAAGCCTCATTCGAACCCATCCAAGAAGCTTCGTTCGAATCCACTGGGTCAACTGGCCAAGGTGACGTGTCTTTCATCGGTTCGAATGCGCCGAAATATATGGAGTCGTAGCATTCAACTCGGAGCAAAACCCGGATCGAGTCGAAGTGTGCGCTCCACGTCAACACGAAGACACGTGCCACCATGGTTTCGAAACCATCGATTCGAATGCATGGTTTCGAACCAAACAGCCACGCAGTGAACCCCATTTCGAATCCATCATATCTCCCAATCTACTGGTCCAAATGCCACGAAATTTTCACAGAAGC
This sequence comes from Allium cepa, assembly GCA_030765085.1. Taxonomy (NCBI): domain Eukaryota; kingdom Viridiplantae; phylum Streptophyta; class Magnoliopsida; order Asparagales; family Amaryllidaceae; genus Allium; species Allium cepa. The sequence continues at coordinate 863,084,288 of CM060940.1, forward strand.
TTGAATACATGTTGAAGAATGCCCACGCCAAATTTCACCTCGACTGGATGAATTCTTGATCGATTCGAATGGAGTTCGAACCGATGCCAAAGTGGGCCCAAACTTCCTAAGACCGGGCATGTGGGCCCCCTCACGTGCTTGAAGTGGTCTCCCGAGTTTTCAGCGAAATATCGTCAGCCTACGCCTATAAATAGAGCTCCAGAGCCAACAGAAAAGGGATCTTTCGACTATCAAGCGCCCAGACTCTGCCGGATCGAGATCTCCATCATCCTACATCATAATTTTACTGTTGATTTCGAATTTCCAGTTGTAACTTGCTGTTGATTGCTGCAACAACTTGTAATCATTGAAAGAGTATCAATAAAACATGAAAACACTTCACAGTGGACGTAGGCAACACGCCGAACCACTATAAATCGCTTGTCTACGCATTTATTTTAATGCTGATTGGAGTTTTTGTTAGATAATATGTATTTTGAATTTACATTCTTCGTTATTATCTCTTCAACGACTCCCGAAGAGTGTTGTCCCCAATTTTGACACAAACACTTTGGTGCTTTCACTGAGAAAACCCAGATTTTCTCCTGCTCGTTGGATCTATCATCAATACCGAATTGAATAAATCTAAGAGAGAGAGAGATCCAGATCATTGAATCCAACTTCCTTCCCTTCTATTCAGATTCGCATAAAGTCTAGGAAAGGAATTCAACTATCAAGATGGTTAGCACAAGAACCACCTCAAACGCTGTCAATCAAGAAGAACAGGATAGACAAAATCCTGTGCCCCCACCTCCATCTAATCAGAATGCTACTGGGCACTCTGAACCGTCGGGTCCGGTTACTCGACAAGAGTTGCAGTTGTTACTCCAAGAGCTGACCCAGAGTCGGCAACAGCTAGAAGAATAGCTACGCGCTAATGCTGAGTTAATCAACAAGCTGGATCGCCAGAAACAAAAGAGATCCATGAGAGACCACGCTTCTCGCTCATCCAGCGAAAGTTCTTCATCCTCTGATTATCATAATCGGCATCCACGACCCCGGCTAGATGGAAGTCGTATGCAATCCGTTGGAAATCAACCGACATTGACCATTGGACAACTTAGAGTTGGTCCGTCATCCAGTTTCCAAACCGGACCCTCCTCTCGAGGAGGTGTCGTTCCTCACCGCACCGCAGAATACCGCAGCACTAACGTTGCGGCTGAGCCAGGGGTCGACGCCCAAGATCAGTCGGACCTGGACCGTCGTCATAGCGGGCGTACTCCTGAACCGTACGTCCCAGAGGACTATGAGCCGAGAAGGCGAGACTTGGACCGTCGACGATATCCGGTTCATACTCAAAGTATGGAACATGATCATATTCCGGCGCAAATGCCGGATCTTTCAACTATGATACGTCAGATGATCCGTGAGAGTCAAGGATTCACAAACGACGATTGGGGAGTTTCCCGAAGTCACACTCCCTTTACGGACGATATTCTTATTGCTGAACCCCCGCGGCGGTTCCGAATGCCCACTCTACCCATGTACGAGGGAAACTCCGACCCTAACCAACATATTCTAAAATATGAATGGTCGATGACTGCTGCCAGGGCTGACGATGCAGTGAAATGTCGTAGTTTCCCCATATCCTTGGGGGGTTATCGCTACCATGTGGTTCACCCGTCTGCCACCTTGATCCATCTCTTACTTCGATCAGTTAGCCACAAAATTCGTTGAGCAATTCCGCATGCACGTCGCAAGGCCAAAAGATGTCAACACTCTATCTAGTGTCACGCAAGCTCCCGGAGAGACACTCAGACACTACTTAGAGAGATTCCATACTGCATGCGCGGAGATTAGTAATCCAAATGATAACTCCATCCTTATTGCATTGACAAAGGGGATCGACCCCGATTCTGAATTCGGCAATTGGCTAGCTGGGAAACCACCTGCATCATTGGACCGTTTCCATGCCAAAGCAGCTCAATTCCTGAGACGGGAAGATGCAAAACAGTCTAGGAAACAAACTGACGCAGGATCAAATGCGGAAGAGATCCAAAGCAATGTAGCAATAAAACAGTCCGGTGAGAACTCCGGAAAAGTCTAGTTGAACATTAAAAATAAACAAGCTCGGCGAAGAGAAAGCGTGAATCAAATTAAGAAACAAGATCAAACTCGTGGCCTGCAGCGCACGAATCCAATGTTTGACAGTTACACTCCTCTAAATACATCACTGGAGGACTTGTACTTACAAACTTGCGATACAATTCAATATCAAAAACCTGCACCAAGACCGTCGTCAGAAAGACAAATCCAGACGGGAAAGTTTTGCAGGTTCCATGAAAGCTACGGGCACAATACGAACGAGTGTCGTCACTTACAGGATCTTGTTGAAAAACTGGTCAGAGAAAGGAAGCCGGAACAGTTTGTGCGGACACCGCAGCCCAGAGAAGCGGGCCCATCAAATCCAAACAATGGACCCAATCGGCCGAGACAGGAGGACTCGACTTGTCCCCGTGGAAGATTGGTGATAAACGCCATCAGTGCGGGCATGCTTACTTAGGAGCCTGGAACGACGAAGAACCTCGTCACTGTCACACATGACAGGCTCCTTCAATCTATGAATACTTTGCAGTTTCTTTTACATTCTGAAATTTGAATTTGTAATAAGGCACTGACTTTGCCATATTTTCTTATTTCAGCAGTAAAATAATATCTCTTCAAGCTAGAGCTGTGATTCACCGAATGCAACATTCAACAATCACGACACACGAAGAGCTAAGTTCCATCAAACAATGGAATTTATTCAAATAGCGAGTGACTGCGATACGATCGGCCACTCACTAAGTGAAACCCCAGCTCGGGGGCAAGCCATCACGTCAAAGGCTGAATTGGACCAACACACGACAGTCCCACAACTAAGTCCAACTTCCCAGAGCGTGAATTGGAGTATAAACATTCAACGATTCGTTCCCAGAGTGCGAACGGACTCCAACTTCCCAGAGCGTGAATTGGAGTATAATCATTCAACAATTCGTTCCCAGAGTGCGAACGGACTCCAACTTCCCAGAGTGTGAATTGGAGTATAAACATTCAATAATTCGTTCCTGGAGGGCGAATGGACTCCAACTTCCCAGAGTGTGAATTGGAGTATAAACATTCAACAACTCGTTCCCGGAGCGCGAACGGACTCCAACTTCCCAGAGTGTGAATTGGAGTATAAACATTCAACAACTCGTTCCCGGAGCGCGAACGGACTCCAACTTCCCAGAGTGTGAATTTGAGTATAAACATTCAACAACTCGTTCTCGGAGCGCGAACGGACTCCAACTTCCCAGAGTGTGAATTGGAGTATAAACATTCAACAATTCGTTCCCACAGCTTGAACGGACTCCAACTTCCCAGAGTGTGAATTGGAGTATAAACATTCAACAATTCGTTCCCAGAGTGCGAACGGACTCCAAATTCCCAGAGTGCGAATTGGAGTATAAACATCCAATGAATCGTTCCCAGAGTGTGAATGGACTCCAAATTCCTAGAGTGCGATTGGAGTATAAACATCAAATCCATCGTTATCAGAGTGTGAACGAATTCCTAAAAAGCCCAAATAGGTGTGACTGACCATCCAGCGGCTAACTCCAGATTCCCGAAGCGCGAGTTGGAGTACAAACATCAATTCCAGGTTCCCGAAGTGCGAACCCAAACATACATGTTTTCTCCAAGTTCCCGGAGTGTGAATTGGAGCACAAATACCAAGTTAAAGTTCCCGTAGTGTGAACTGAAATGTTAATACTAACTCCGAGTTCACAGAGTGTGAGTTGGAATGTGAACATCAATTCCAAGTTCCCGGAGCGCGAACCGTGTTACAAACATCGATAACTCTCGAGTTCCCGGAGTGCGAACCGAATCATCGATCTCAAATTATCTTAGGTCCCCAGAATGTGTACATGTGCTTAAAGTTTGCAATAAACACACTCAACCACCAAAACACAAATGTTATTCCCCGAGACTAGGGGGCAAAAAAGCTAAGTGTTAATCGCTAACCAAAGTGATACAATGTCCGAAGTTCGGTTATTCATCGATCACAACTTGCGACCAAGATTCTCAGACTTGGCGAATAAAAACGAATTCTACTTGACGGTAAAAAACACCACAAGTGCACCGGACTGAAAACACGACACTACAAACACTTAAGCACAAAAGAAATGAGAGTTGAAACAAAGAAACTAAATTTTATTTCAACTAACTAAAGACAAGGACTTACATGCAAATAAGTTCTCCCAAGAAAGAATCCCTACTAGCAGGGGCCGAGCCTGCATCTATACACGACCTACTAACGAAAAACGAAAACAAGTTCCTATCTACCAAAAAATCTGCTTGGGAGGCCGATCTATTCCTTCTTTCTTGGCTTCCTTATCAGCGGTTCGTCATCAGAATCTCTAGGAACGGAAATCCTTCGTTTGGACGACCTCCTCTCCGATGGTTGCTCTTCGGCCGGGGGCATAATATCTACGTCCTCCTCAGAACTTGAATCTAAATGAAGGCTCCCTGCCGGAGGAGTAGGAGGGACCGGACCCGCAACGGAAGATGGGATAGTGCCACCCGACGATACTATCCTCGCAGGTGCTGGGCTCTGCGTCACCGTGCTACCACCAACACTACCACTTTGCCTCGCAGCTTCTAATTCTGCATGAATCTTGGCCAGGATCTCTTCATCGTGAATCATCTGGGCTTGGCTGGGGGCATCCGCGGTCTGCATTGAAGAGATAGAAGTTGGCGGAAGGTCACTAATGATGAACGGAAGGTTTGTGGAGAAACCACCCTGCTCACCGAGCAGCTCGCTCACCATTTGTTCATCAAGAGATAATCCGCTCCCCTGCGCCGCCTCGGTTGATACTGCAGTTACAACAGTAGTCTTGGTGGTGATGGCCTTATCCCCTTTGCTTGATTCTTTGGTCGCGGCAATCGGAGCAACTCTAGTCACTAAACAAAGATAAGAAGAGGTTATCAGTAATTGCTTCAGAACAAACTCTCTATTTAGAAAACACTTGAGATAAGTTCGGAATACCTTCCCCAGTTTGGCTTGCGGACGACTGAGCGGCCTTAGAAGTATGCTCCCGAATTGGAGATAACCGCGGCTGTTCTGGGTCGTAAGCAGGGACGGATTGCGAACCAACCACAGATGCAGGCTCTAACGGAGTTGGAGCAGTGATTTCAGTAACACTAGCGTGATGCTCAACACCTGAACCCTCTCCAACCTCCAGAGATCGGCCGCCAATCATCTCCTTCTCATGAGCGATAATAGCGTCATGAAGGACCTTCTTCTCATCGTCTGTCAGCAGCCGGTTTTCAAGTTCGAATCGGTCGACCGATTCACCCGGACGTGCTTCCTCTTCTTCCTTGACCAATCGATCCCAAGCGCTGCGGAGGTGTATCGGGTAATCTTGGAGCCAGGCCAAATTTCGGTGTCTCAACACGTTGGCATTGTAAGTGACGAGCAAATCTTCAATATCGGCCTCCAGCCTGGCCTCCGCTTGATGAACTTTTTCCTCAACCTCCGTCTCAACCGCCTAGACCTTGGCTACTGCTGCATCCCATTCAGTCCGGAGAATCACGGCTTGTTCACATGCCTCCTGGGCTGCATTATTCGCATCATCCCTATCCTTGGCAATTTCGGCGAATTTGGACTTAAGCTCGTTTAACTCCTTCAGGGCTGCGTCCCTCTCAGCAGTGACCAAGGTGTTTCGATGGCCCATATCCTCAACCGTGGCGTAGTGCTCACATTTCATTCTATCCATTGTTGCCTGGGCCTCGTCGGCTTTTTTGATAGCCTCCATTTCGGATTTCCGAGAAGATTCAGCTTCGGTGTTCAACACCTCAATAATACGGCTCTTTTGAGCTAACTCGGCCTGCAATTTCTCGATGGTGGCCCCACGCTCAAAGGCCAATGACGACGCTTTCTCGGCCGCCTTGTACCACGCCCTGTACTGGGCATAAAAGTCGTGTACATAATCGTGCGCCGTCTGCTCGGCCTCCGGTGGAATTCTTTTCAAGTTAAGAGGAAAAATGTAATTATCAAAGCAAATATTTGGAAAGTCCTTCTTTAGTTGAGCAAGCCTGATTGTTCCTTCTCCCGAAATTTCAGTAGGAGTTTGTTCCGCAACTATTGGGGGCATTGCCTCAGATCTAGGATGGCGAGATTCATACTTAGAAGATTGAGAGGCCGACTGGTAGGACGAGGAATCAGAAGGACGAGAAACATGGACAGGGGGTTGTATGGGAACTCTTGGAGGAGGAGTGCGCGATCGAGACCGATGTCTGTAATCCCTATCTCTCCGTTCTTGGCTAGAATACCCGGAGTACCTGCGATCGTGATCCCTATCTTTTTCTCTCCGTTGTGATTCGTAATATGAGGAAGATTTGCGAGCATGTCATAGGCTCCCTAGCATCGAACCGCGTCCAGTCATAATATCTGCAAAGCGAAATGAGAATAAAGTTAGTGGTTTCTCGAAATCGATGACCTAGGACTCAGGGCTATGTAGTGTCGTGAAATGTGTATGAATATGTATTCCCCCCGACCAACCATAAGTGTCGACTGAGCTAGTAATAAAAGGCTCGCTCAATTCTAGAGTACGATGGAACTCCTCCAACCCGGCGTCATGTTGAAAAGACACATCATCCGGGATTGGAAGGTCGGTAAGCCCTTCGTAAAGACTTTCAGTTCGCGGAGGAGACATCTCAGAAATTGTAGCTCCGGGAGAGGATCGGGCCGTGACAACCGATTTCCATCTCCCCTTCTTAGTCGACGTGACGACGGCTGCCTTGCCTTTTCTTTGCTCTTCAACATCCTGAACCACGTATGTAGGCTCCAACAACGGCTCGTCGTCAGTATGAGTTCTTTCAGAATCAGCCTCCTCGGCTATGATAACTTTGGGCTTTTTGTGTTTGACTCGTTCTTTTAGAGACAATCCTTAGTGCCCCGTCAAACAGTATGCTCTGCCCTCGTTCAATCAACCCATAAGTCCGAAGATTCCTATCCATCAAGAGCGAATCGATATCCCTATCTTCACTCGGGACTTCTCGAAGTACTCGCACCATCTCCTTAAAGTGCTCGCCCTCAGGTCGCTGAATCGTCGTTGTAAAAAAGATAAAAAAACATAAGTTTCGCTTTGACCGCAACTGCCTTAGTAATTACTTGATAACTCAGCTACACTCACGTCTGAATAACCATCGTCGGGCAAACCCCGGAGGACACCTGACATAGAACCATTCCATCCTATAGTAACTCAACCTGGTCCAGGACCCAGTGACCACTTGGCAGTTCCTCACCGCTTCCCGAAATGTGAAGGAAGGGTAATCACCTCGAGTTTTGAAGTTAAATAGATATCTAATCTAGGTCGGGATCGGCGGTCAATGAAGGTACTCCATGAAGACGATGAATAAACTGTTCACGGATGCATATCCATTTGGGTGTAGTTGAGATGGAGCGATCCTCAAAAAAGACAACACTTCCCTTATATACTCGTTGAACGGAGGAAGTGTACCAGCTGCACACGCGTGGCGATTAAATGTTGTATATCCCTCCGGCGGGTTGTGTGGTCTACCGTTCGGCCCTGGCAATAACACGTCATCCACTGACAGACCGTGCCTCAAGCATATTCTCCCTAACATGTCTTCAGAAATATTCGATTGAACGGAATCCGACGGATTGACAATGAAAGACGCATTAGGAAGTTCATCCGGGGCCGGACCAATGATCTCAGGTTCAATATCTGGAACCTCTAGTCTCGGAGCAGTTGTGCTTTGAACCTCCTGCTGTTGCAAACTTGAAGGTTCCATAACTAGCTAACTCATAAGAAACCATCGTTAGACGACAAAGAACCCGTGCGTTCCCCAGTGTAAAGTGTGTGAATGTATGTTGTACAGTGCCATGCATTACTTGAATAAGTAGTCGTCACTAAACCGTTTGTATGATGGAATTTGATTTGGATAGAAGTCGTTATGGTTCCATCGACGAGCTTCGAAAGGTGGTCAAGTATGCAGCGCGATTATCAAAGTCAAAATATGCAAGGATGAAGCTCACCGGAATTATGCTTAGAAAATGTCAAACTTTGGTATCCATCATAGAGGGTTCGAACCGAACAAAGGGAGCTCATTCGAACCCATGCTAACGTCACTTCGAATCAATGCAGAAAGGCGCACTCGAATCGACCAATGAAGGAGGACTTCGAATCCAACCTTGGTTAACTGGTTCGAACCGATAAGCAAACCCTCAATTTCACATCGATTCGAACCGATGGCTGATGGGTTCGAAACCATCGATTCGAATGGACCCATCGAATCTATAATCGGTGCGAACTGCGTCACCCCATAAATTCATTCCAGAGATCGAGGCGAAATCCAGTGGAAAGTGACGCCGCCGTCATCGGTTCGAACTCTAGCCCACGTATCAATTCGAAGTGCCCCCCAAACCAGATCTGGTTTTGCCAATCACTGGAATGAGCAATCGATGAAGAAGGGATGGGTTCGAAATGGCTTTTCCGTTTGGATTCGAGGCTAGTTACCTAGTTTGAATGATGGACTCGAGAGATTGAAAACTTGAATCTTGGTTAAATTCGATGATGCGACACAGTGTTTTCTCCTTTGAAGCTTCGAGACGATGCAGAACACGATCAAAGCAAGGCGAGAGTAAAAAAGTGAAAAGTGAAAAAGTGGCAGGCCCACTGCTATTTATATGGAATTTTGATTTTTACCGAGACGATTCCCCTTCCGGTAAACGCAACCGCTCGCAACCAGTCATAGCATGGATCGTTTCGAAACATCCATTCGAAGCCATTTGCCTAATGCCGTGTGGGTTCGAAGTTACCCTCACACTTCATCGATACGAAGTACACAGCAGGACAATGAGTTGCATCGATGCGAAACACGCAGTGGGCACATCGATTCGAGGCCCCTGTTCGCAACTCCATCCACAACCTACCGAAACGAACTGCTAGTTCGAATCCATCCATTCACATCGGTTCGAATGTCAGTTTCGAACCCATCACAACACAAGTATACTCCATCCATACGAATGTGGATTTCGAACCCATCTATACTCCAACACTTCGGTTCGAAATCTTACACTCGCGCAATACAAATCCAATTCCTTCAACTTTCAATATCGGTTCAGGAGAGGATCGATACGAAGGGACTTTTCAAAACAACCAACAAGCATTGTCTCAATTCAAATTTCAAAATCGGTTCAGGAGAGAATCGATACGAAATTCAATAGCAGACAAAACTAACAACGACTTGTAGACGCAGGACGTTAACAAAGATCAAACTAGAATATGTGCATATATATCGAACTGACATTCGATTTTAAGCATTTGCAGGGATCAAACACTCATCCTGTTACAAATGCAACAGCCAACGGCTAAGCGCTATTATACAGCAATCGATCATATCAACGCAAGGTTGCAGCAATACAGAGTACGAGTCTCAACAAAAAGAGAGCAATGATTGTTCAAAGAGAGATTGCAGCTATTCAAAGCACGTCATGTTCCCACAAGACGTAATTTGGGGGGCAAAATGTTATCCCGCTTTTTGGCAAAGCCGCGATACCAAAAGATCGATCGAAAAACGGAGAATAGTTCGTCTCAGAGGTTGGTCATATTTCATTTCGCTATGGATATCGCTGAATTTTGTCCGAGTCCAGATTGATCTACAATTGATAGGACACGACAAGAAAGACCGTAGAAGTCAGCATCTCAAATTTCGAGTCAATCGGAGTTCATACGTTCAAGTTATGATCGGTCCAACTTGAAGTGAACACATTGGTTTCGAACCCATCATGGTGGGTGTCTTCGAACCCATCATCATGCACCGTTCGAATCGATCACCTTCGAACCGATGGACACCATCAACTTCAAATCCATCTGGTTCGCGCCAGTGGACCTCATGTCCATGGAGAGTTTGTAAGGCTCGTATCCATCCAAAGATCCTTGTTCGAATCCACTAATCTTCGGTTGTTCGAACCCATCACAGAAGCCTTGTTCTAACCCATCACGGAGGCCATGTTCGAATCCATCCATGAAGCCTCATTCGAACCCATCCAAGAAGCTTCGTTCGAATCCACTGGGTCAACTGGCCAAGGTGACGTGTCTTTCATCGGTTCGAATGCGCCGAAATATATGGAGCCGAAGCATTCAACTCGGAGAAAAACCCGAATCGAGTCGAAGTGTGCGCTTCACGTCAACACGAAGACATGTGCCACCATGGTTTCGAAACCATCGATTCGAATGCATGGTTTCGAACCAAATAGCCACGTAGTGAACCCCATTTCGAATCCATCATATCTCCCAATCTACTGATCCAAATGCCACGAAATTTTCACAGAAGCTTGAATACATGTTGAAGAATGCCCACGCCAAATTTCACCTCGATTGGATGAATTCTTGATCGATTCGAATGGAGTTCGAACCGATGCCAAAGTGGGCCCAAACTTCCTAAGACCGGGCATGTGGGCCCCCTCACGTGCCTGAAGTGGTCTCCCGAGTTTCCAGCGAAATATCGGCAGCCTACGCCTATAAATAGAGCTCCAGAGCCAACAGAAAAGGGATCTTTCGACTATCAAGCGCCCAGACTCTGCCGGATCGAGACTTCCATCATCCTACATCATAATTTTACTATTGATTTCGAATTTCCAGTTGTAACTTGCTGTAGATTGCTGCAACAACTTGTAATCATTGAAAGAGTATCAATAAAATATCAAAACACTTCACAGTGGACGTAGGCAACAGGCCGAACCACTATAAATCGCTTGTCTACGCATTTATTTTAATGCTGATTGGAGTTTTTGTTAGATAATATCTGTTTTGAATTTACATTCTTCGTTATTATCTCTTCAACGACTCCCGAAGAGTGTTGTGCCCAATTTTGACACAAACAATACTAATTAAATTAAATTTTATTAAATTAAATCTTATTATTAAATGTATTTTGTATTAAATATTATTTTATATATTTTTAAAATGATAAAATTATAAGATAAATCTCAAAAACCATATTTTCAAAACTAACTTATAAATTTAAAATTTCCAAAACATATAATTCTAAAATCTAAATTTTACACATATTTAAAGTAAATTCTTTATATTATAATTTAGAAATCGATATTTAATAAAACCCATATATTCCCTTTCAAACTTTGGAAATCATTTTAAAAATATAGACCAACGGTGTCCGTATATAATCTTCAATCTTATGGTCAAGTGATACGGATATTTATCATTTCAATCTGCAAATTAAATATTTACGGATATATTTCATTTCAACCCGTAATCCCAAAATTTAAAATTAATGAAAATCGCTTGGGTTTATCATTTCAACTCATAATGATTTTCCCCTAATCTACAATATCGTTCGGGTATGTATCATTTCAACTCATAGGGAATTTTAAACTAACATGGAACTTGCAGAGTGAGAACAAATAATATATCATATCAATAACAGGCAAATATCATCGGTAACAAATCAAAATATAAAACATATAATCGGGTTATAATGTCATATTTCATAGGTGAAAAATTGCAGATAATAGCATATCAGATATAACAATTATAATTAACAGTTCAAATTTAACAGCATATTGCAATTGTCATTTCATTGTGAATTTAATTTATTAAATATAAGAATGTTAATAGTGTGTGATTTCTCATCTTTCGAGGCTAGGGAAATTAGACACACAATAAGTCACGAATCCCAACACAGATTCAAAGCACAGCACGATGAATACGAATTCGATGATCAAAGCAGAGCTGGTGGCTATAAATCGATGGAAGATCAAATCACTAGTTTAATGGGGACAAAATATATAAATTTAAAAATCTAAAATTTACTCATATAGAAATCTTTATATTATATATATTTCTTTTAAAAATCAATATTTGATTTGAAACACATGTCAAAACCATTTCCTTATATCTATTAGTATCAATATTTAATTCAAATCTATATACAAAAATAAAATCTATGTGTATTTTAAAATAGAATAAAATATTTATATATTCTTTTAAGATCAATATTCAATTTAAATCATGTATCAAAATAAATTCTCTTATATATGTTTAGAACAATTTTAAATTCAAAAACCCATAAATAATATACATAGGAAAAAAAATCTAAATTCATTTCAAAATATTAACATAACATATTATATTTTATACATTTCAAAATATCAACATTTAATAAAACCATATAATATATAACATATAATATAACATTTAAAACACATGATACAATATATAAAGTAGGCACAGCTAAAATATACTCGTAGACCCATATATATTTACTTTTATATGACATAACACTTATGCAACCAAGTATGTATATATGTGGTCTTCTCAACAAATATATATATGTAGACAATATTTTTATATATACAAACAATTATATATGTAAAATACATGCAACCAAATATATATATGGCTACTCAGCAACATATGCAGACTATAAACACATAAATGCCTACTTGATATGTAAACACTTATATATGCAGACTTGATATATAAACAATATATACATGCAGGCGTGAACATGTAAACAATATATGCAGACTTGATATGTACAAATACATATACACAAACTTGATGGGAAAACAATATATATGTTGACCACTATGTAAAATATACAATATATATATATATATATGTATGTATGTATGTATGTATGTATGTATGTATGTATGTATGTATGTATGTATGTATGTATCCAGGCTAATATGCAGACCCTATATGAAATATACGACTAAATATATACATGCGACTACACCACAAAATAAAATATATGCAACTATATATATATATATATATTCAGCATATATATATATATATATATATATATATATATATATATATTCAGCAAATATATATATACGTACATACATACATATATGCGACTAACCAAAGCATACATGCAAGCTATTTTATATGCCATAAAATATAAGTATATGCTGCTATGTCTACAAAAATTTTCCTTTATAATATAATAAAACACATAATTTCATTTACATGCATAAGGAGGAAGGCTATCGAGGCATGCGAAGGTTCCGTTGTTAGACGTGTGAGGACGAGGGTTGTCGGTTGGAGGGGGAGCGGCTAAGGCGGGTGAGGTAGGTGGTCTGGTCGGCACGGGTTGAGGAGGAAAGTGGCTAGGCGGTGCTTGGTCGGTGTGGAGGTCGTACAGTTGGGTTTGTGGCAAGGGTGGAAGACATTCGGCAATAGGCATGGCTGTGGGTTATTGGCCGGAGTAGATTTCGTGTGAGGAGGAGAAAGATGGACGGGGTGGTCGTGTCAGTGGGTTATGTAGGCAAAGGGTTTTTTGTGGTGATGGGTAGTGGAAAGTGGGTCGGCAAGGAAGAAAAATGAGGGAAAGGCTTCGGTGGCGGATAACGATAGTGAGGGTGGTCGATAAAGGTGGCGGGTTTGACGATAGCTTAAGTGTGCGGCCATTGGAGGGGATGGAGGCGGTGGATGAAGGGGAAGAGGGTAGGAATGGTAAAGAGTTTTGAAAAAAAAAAGATTGAACAATGCTTCTCGAGTTGATAAAAAGAAATGGCCACATGTTTATACTTAGATATACATTTTTAATTTATTATTATATTAATTCTTTTCTCAAGCGGAAGAGCGGAGAAGGTGAAAAGGGTGTGGCAGGTGTCTAAAGCAAATATGTACATCAGTTTATATTTAAAAAAATTCCTCTCCAATGAACCGTAGGAATTTGAAAAGAAGATAGAGAATGAGCAAGCGAACCACCAAATTATTTAACAGTGGGAATAGAGAAAGTAACGACGGAAATTCTATCGAGTTAGAAAACCGTCAATAAATTTTGAAACAAAATTATACCGCAAGCGCACGACGTACACTTGTAGTACGTGGCAAATACGGGTTGATCCACAAGGAATTGTAGATTTTAAAATTCTATTCAATCAAATTAAACCAAAGTCGAATGAAAGTTAAGCTAGAGAATTAGAAAATTTGCTAACTAACTAAAAGACAAAAAAATGCAAATATAAGAGTTTAATGACAATTTAGGGAATAAATCCACTCTCTAGATCACATAGTTCAACACATGAAATCATGATCACTATTTTATGGTCATTAGTGCTTTAATTAATGTGCTTACCATAAGTATGACATATTTGTGCTATTAGTTTGCCTAACATAAGCCAACAAACTTTGACACACCCCTTAAACCACCTACTAACTTTCATGAAACTTGACAATGAAAATGAAATCTATTTGAAGTATAGTCTATTAACTATTGATTAGAAATATAGAACATCAAATTTTAATTTCAAATCACTGTCTTTTGCAATAATCATATTTTGTTGAAGAGACAATTAGTGTTAGTGATTGTTTAAGCATAGCCTATTTGGTGTCAACAGTACAGACTATGAAATTCAAAGAAAAAACAACAATTAAACCACTTCAATCATTCTTACTAAGCACAAAAAAAGAGCATGAATTAACAACTAGTTGAATCTATATAATTAGAGAGCTTCATTACCCCTATATTGAAGGGGTTTAGCCTCTCATATTTGTCACTTGATTAAAAAATGTAGCTAGCAACATGAAAGCAAAAAGAAAGGAAAATGAAAGCTAATGGAAAAGAAAAATAATCTAATTGCATAAAATAAAATAGATCTACAATATAACATGAAAGGAAATAAACAAGAAAAGGAAAAGAACATGTATTAAATTGCATAAAAAAGTTACATGAAAAGAATAAATAAATGGCTAAGTAGCCATGAAAAGAAAGAAGAGAGCTTGATTTATTTTGAGCCTAAATTAAAACTAAGAGAGACTAAGAGAGAAAAGGGTTACATGAAACATAAGGGGTATATATATACATGTGTTAAACCCTAATTTATATTTTTGGGGAATGTCCAAAATGCCCTTGTAGGAAGTGTGGTGGCCAAGTTATCATTAGCTTCAATAATCCCCCACTTAAATGTGCATGAAGCTTTAATGGCCTCTTAGCATGTGCATTAGCTCCCAATTGAAAATCAAGGTAAGTGAGTGGGGTCCTGCATGTTCTTCACTTTGAATTATTTCCATCTTCATTCCTTTGTATTAATTTTATGCATGCATGTGTCTTCGTGAAACCACTCATATTTGAGATCAAATTCCTACACAAATATATATAAATTTCCAATTAATTTTTCTTAAAGAAATATATGCACACAAATGACCGTTTTACCCCTATATGAAGATGGATATATGACAATTTGGAATTAATATGGATTTTGATTAAAACAAGTTAAAATACCCAATATGATCATTTATTTAATTTAAATAGATTAAATATAGTGGTAAAAATATGCACATTTATATACACATCAGAAAGTCATGGCATGAGAATTCAGGAATAATAAAAGAAAAAATGCTGTTTGTTTTTCAGCTGTTGGAAAATTTGAATGGATACAGGAAAGCCCAAAAGTTCAAAACATATACTGATACGACTAACTGTTTTCCTGATTTCGTCACGTATAGGACTCTTAAATGTACAATAGAATATACTACGGAGATCAGCACGACGAGACAAACAGAACGGTACATAGATATGAGTGATATGGTCATCCTATCAAAAGTCGATATTCGCTGCAAATTGTTGTTTATTCATTGAAAATAAGATAAACGGGGCTGGAGAAGTCCAAATTTAACGAAACGAATTATGACGTCTCACTCAGAAAATGATTTACAGTTTTATTATATGAAATATTCAGGTTTCGAAAACAATTTATTTCCATCAAAATTTTACTGATTTAAATTTAAATAAAATTACACAACAAAATTAACTTCTATATTTTCTGATGAAAATCTGACGTTTACTACGTTTAAGTAGATGTATTCTAAATATTAAATTTTCATCACCGAAATTTATTTCTTAATTTCAAGCAAAATTTCAATTAATTACGTTATAAAACCATTAAAATTTATGGGTCGTTACATATTAGCGTAAATGATTTTGCTATTTTGATATAGTTAGTTTGATTAACCAGTTTGGTTGCAGGAAAGGATTTGCAAAATATATATGTTTTGAAAATGATATTGGTAAAGGGAAAACCATTCTGCTAAACGGCATGGTCTCACTTAATATCAATAAACCGAGATGTAGCAGAATTATTCACACCAGGCTTTATGTCTGACTCGAAGTTTTTGTTTCCTTTTAAAATCTCAGGTGCTCAAAATTGATTTAAGTAGGCTGAGGGTTAAGGCTTTCAGATTTGGATATTTTAGCGAATAAAAATTTCAAAGACGAGCAAGTGGCTGATGGATAGCTAATTAGGAATACAAATTATTCTGTCTATTTTTTGCTATGTATATTAAGTCAGATATGACTATATTTCTCTGATCAACTAAGGAGGCATCGTCATATGTCGCTCTTGGCGTAGTTTTGTAATGACTACAGTTGATCTTTAATTGGAAAATGAATATGGGATTATGTAATTTGAATATGAATTTGTTTGAAATGTAATTACAAAAATGTTATTAGAAAATCTATGATTTTGTTCATATTCAAGTGCTTCTGATATTATGAATATTATTAGTATTGTCGTATTTTGTCACGGGAATTTAATACTATAGATGACTGCAGCATCTGTAGCGCTTAACTTTTGGCCTCCAGATAGGAGATGTTACACTTCGCGCTGCGGAGATGGCGCAGTTGGACCAGCGCTTGGCTGAGTATGTGCAATAATATAGGGTGTTTCCTTCACCGGGTTGCTCCAAAGGCGATGATGAGTCTTGATAGGTATGATTTTGCGTTTGTATTTGGACATTATGCACTTAGAGATGGTGAGGATGAGGAATTTTGGTTAGTTTGATCCATTTTGAGGAGATGTTTGATGATTTGTTAGTTTGTATTAACATAATTGATATAGTTTGAGATGTTAGAGGTCGATTTTGTGTATGTTGTTGGATTGTTTGTTGTATGGTGTATTGTTTGATTTTGGTTTGTTGTAAATATTGATGTTTTATATGTGATTTGGGTCTATATTTATATGATTTATACACATGAAATAGAGCTGCGATATATGTTGATATGTATATGTTGTATGCGGGACGAAAGGTAGTAGAAACAAAAAAAACATTCTAGATTTGCAATGGCCACCGAAGTCTGACGATGGCTTATGGGTCATCATTATCCAACGATTTCTGACGGCAAAAGTGTAATGATTTTCGACGGCTTTCAGCAACATTCTAAATAAACAACCGCTGGTAACGTGTACATGACGATCGTCGAAAAACCATTGGAAGTAGATGTTGAGAGTCGTCGCCGAGTCTTCGTCGAAGCCGTTGTCAACCGTCGGAAAGTGCAGATGTAGTTCCGATGGCAATTTCGACGGCTTTTAGGAGGCCACTAACGATCGCTGATGGTTTTCAACCGTTAGAAATGTCCCTCTTTCTTGTAGTGATTAGAGAAGTTTTTTAAATAATTCAGAGCAAAATAAGATGACTTTCATTTTATACCAAAACAGTATGAGTGGGGTATAAAACGACAAAGACTTGGTCGGTTTATACCAAACCAATATATGTGGGGTATAAAACGATGAAGACTTCACAGTTTTATCATGGTGAAGTATTTCCCATTTTAAGTTTTCGTGTTTTTACAAACAGTCTTTTGTTCAGTTTACTAGTCACATGGACAAATAGAACCAACCGTAAACAAATGAACGACACATATTTGGTTGCGTTGTGTCTAATTCCGTCCATCATAGTTGATTGTGCTGTCGTTAGTTCGTTCCATTTTTTCATTAAACAAGACACTGTTGGTTGTGCTTTAAGTTTAAACATAACTTCATTTGAACAACTTATCTAAAGGAATTAGTTGTGGGATCCCTATGTTTTTGTTACGCCCCACAGATGTCATCTAATTTTTCATGTTGGTGTCTATAGGCATGATGTCGGCAAACAATAATGATGTTTCCATATCTCTCTAGTAATGACTTTTGGAAAGATGTGCAAGGCAAGGGAAGTCGTTATAGCCGATCATATTCATCATTGTGGTTAAGCTTTTAGTAGTTACATTCACAATCAATATGAAAAAGGATGTTTTATCCGTGCATTTGTGGACAAGAGATTGAGGACGTTTAGCGATTGCGAATTTTTATGTCCAACTTATTTGATTTACATCGGATATAAAATATACGTCAGTGATTTCCTCCCGACATTTTACCTCATCTAAAGGAAGTGGATTTTCAAGACTTAATTTTTAAATCGGACGTAAAAAATTAAGTCTCGAATAGCCCGTAAAAAATTAAGTCTTGAATACCCCCTATATAAACTAACCTACCTAATTATTTTTAACATATTGTCATTTTTTTTCTTCCTTTCAACAATTCCATCAATATCCAGATATGATTTTGTGTATAATTTTTCAGACAATGATTCGAAAAACTCGAATAACTCAACTAATAGCGATGATCTATCTAACTCCGTTGATGTAGATGAGTATTGTAAGGATATCGCTTATGTTGTTGGAATGATTATAAATTATACCCAGCTAATGTTTATCCACATCATACTTCTTCTTACACAGGATGAATGCAGATTGATGATTTCCTTAACGGTCGCAAAAACAAAAGTCAAAATTTGTTCTCTATAAAAAGTGCTACTTACACACATCTTTATGACGATCTAGTCAATTGGTATGGCTTAATCTTAACTCAATAAATAAACATTCCTGAAACGATTGGAATGTTTCATTACATGATAAGTCATGGAGCATCACAAAGGTTGGTAGGTGAAAACTTTAATCGATCCATTGGTACTGTTAGTTTATATGTTTCTAAGTTTAGCAGACTACCTTCCTTTTGGCCAAAGCTAATATTAGATTGATAGATTTTAATGAGTTTTCTCATGAAAAATTAGATATGCCAAGATATTATCCATTTTTCCAAAATGATGTTGGAACTATAGACGGAACACGTGTTCCTAGGAGGATTAGTAAAGAAGAATTACCTGTGTATATAGGGTAAAAAAAATTCTAATACAAAATATTCTTGCTGCTGTTAATTTTGATTTTGACATTTGGTTTTATAATGGTAAGATTCTGCACATAATAGTAGATTGTTAAATTATGCAATTGAAGAAGTTGAAACATTTCTACATCTGCTATCTGGTTAGTATTACCTTCTAGACCCAGGATACAAGCATAGAAACGGTTATTTACCACCTTACCGTAATGAACGCTATTATTTACAGTACACCATATATAAGAAAATTTCGTTCTGTTATTGGCCGTTAGGCAGTTATGGTGTTTGCTCTTAACCAGATAGCACTACACCAAAAGTCAATCGAACAAGGAACGTAAACTGTTTAAAAAGACAGAGAAATAAACAAAAAGAGAAACCTATGAATTCATGTATATCATATCAAAACTATGTACAATTTATCTACCATGTTACCCATAGTGCATTGAACTTGGTTAATTTCTAGCCCCAAGCGTGTTAACAAGTGACAAAGCATTACTTGTAAGCTTACTCAACTGAACCACCCTCTTCCTCAAGACACCATGCATACTACTGCTACTCTTACCATTACCTTCCACCAAAGAAGCAATGCACATATTCTGATCAGTGAGAGCACCACTGACCCACGTCATAACGTTCTCTAATCTAACCCCATACGACGGCCTATTCTTCCTTCCCAGTTTCCTCAACTGAACTATCGACTTGCTCAGCCTAGCTGCACTATCGGACATCGTTACCATGCAGTCATAATAGACACTGTACCCATTATCAGCTGCAGGTCTGCTGCTGCTTCCAGATGAAAGCATGGAGACGTAGGTCGATGCTTCATGGGCCTTACGTGCACTTAGAGACAGCGCCACCTCAGCAAGCTGCCGTGGACTTTTATGCATTTGTGGTGAGAAGGCTGACAGTGTCTGCTCGCATACTTTTGGATATGAAGTTGCCTTGCATGAGGTTTTAAGAGAAGCATACGAGAGGTGTACGAGCAAAGAAGCTGTGAATATGTATATAATGTTGTATGAACTTGCCATTGATCACTTTAGCTTTTAATTTGTTTCTTGTTGATGTAATGTGATATTGGTGGTGAATGGTTTATATATAGAGGGCTATCTGTATTATGGAACGTGAAAGGTACTTTTATTTTATGGCAGCATTCATTTGGTCGGTTGCTAAGTAATTAGAGTAATATTGCTGTGTCTGGAAATCTCAAAACTCAATATATATATATATATATATATATATATATATATATATATATATATATATATATATATATATATATATATATATATAGAATGTGCTTGCTTGTCTCCTTCCAGCTGTAATTTTGCTGTCTAGAGATCTGATGACTGAATGTAGAAGAATGAGTTGAAAGTTGAAACCTTGACTTTGCTCATGGAAGCTTCGTTGCATTCCGGAAGATACTGTTGCACGTGCAGTTTCGTTGATTTAGATTTGACTCGACTATTCTGTGCCAGCTGGAACTGTATGTCAACTCCTTTCATTTCAGTTAGCTTATGGCCCTATGTAGCATTTAAAAAGGGGAACGAAAAAACTATCCATACACCTCCGTGGAACAATATTAAGTTAAATCAACGTTTTTTAACATAAATTTTTTTATCGCTTCATGTGACCTGACTTTTATATACCACTGGACCTTCGTTATCTTTCACATTATTCATTTTCAATCTGCTCATTTTACGTTTATGGCAATAGCGAAACGACGTGTAGTGCTTAGAAGACGGATTAGGAATGACACTTCCTTATGAGAGTTTCTAGCCACTTAAATCGAACAACCGACTCTAAGCCGGTGCGAACAAGGGGAATCTGACTGTTTAATTAAAGCAAAGCATTACGATAGTCTTTATGGATGCTTTTGCAGTGTGATTTCTATCCAATGCTCTGAATGCCAAAGTGAAGAAATTTAACCAAGCGTGGGTTAACGACGGGAGTAATTATGACTCTTTTAAGATTGTCAAATTCTTCGTCATCTAATTAGTAACATGCATGAATGAATTAATGAGGTTTCCACTATTCTGTCCACTAAGTAGGGAAACCACATCTAAGGTAAGGAGCTTGGCGGAATCAACAGATAATGAAGACCGTGTTAAGTTTGACTCTAGTCTTACTTTGTCAAATGACTTGAAATGTCGTTCAAGTCCATGAAGAAAAATTAAATAGAAGAGCCAAAGAGGAACCATTGAAGCAAGCCTTTTAAACCAAACTCACCTAACGAGAGAATGATGCATTTAAAAATGGAAGAAGTCGTAGCCTAAAGGTAAGAGATCGTGGCCAAAATTATGGTAAAGGCGTCTACAAATTTGTCAATAAAGAAGAAACAAACCAAAATATATAAGCACCAAGAGATCGAGGACAAGATGAAACATAAACCATAAGGGAAGACCAAGGTATGATAAATCACAAATAGAATATTATAATTGTGATAATCTTTTTCATTTTGCTTCCGATTATAAATTCATTTTGTGAATTTTAAAAGAAATTTAACTTTTCTATAAAAAATGATGAAAATTCCACAATATTGTTGGCACATAAAGGTGATGAAAGTAACGATAATAACACATGGTATTAGGATACGGAGGCGAGCAATGATATGTGTGGAAGAAGGAGCATGTTCGCGGAGCTTGATGAATTAGTAAGTGGAAACAATCATTTTGTAGATCAATCTGAAATTCTAGTTAAAGGAAAAAGAAATATACAAATTAAATTAAAGAATGGAAAGCTTGATTTTGTTTCTAACGTTTCCTAAAATGAAAATAAATATTTTAAGTTTGGGGCAACTTTTAGAAAAATGATATGACATACACATAAAAATCATTGTCTTTAATGAGACGTAGTAAGGAAAATTTTACTGCTAAAGTGGAGATGTTAAAAAATAGACTATTTCCATTATATTTGTCAAATAGAATAATTAAATGCCTAAAATCATGCTATAATGTTTCATTATGACTTTGGCATTAAAGATTTTGATACCTTAATTTTGGGGTTTAAATTACTAAAGAATAAAAACATGATGAAAGGTTTATCATCAATAAATCAAGAGAACCCATAATGTGAATGATGCATATTTGAAAAACAAAGAAGAACATATTTTTCAAAAGAATCAACTACAAGAGATAGAGAACTATTCGAATTAATTCATACTGATATTTGTGGCCTTATAAAGCTATGCTTACTTGGAAAAGTAACTATTTTGCACTTTTTATTGATGATTTTAGTAGAAAAACGTTGACCTATTATCTTAAACAAAAATCAAATGTATTTAATGCTTTTAAGAAATTTAGAGCCTTTGTAGAAAATTAAACTGGTTATAAGATCAAAGCCATTACATCCGAACGAGGTAAATAATTTATATCAAAAGAGTTTGAATTTTTTTTATGAAGAAAATGGAATTCACTGCTCATTAATAATTCTTTGCACTCCACAACAAAATGAGGTCATAGAAAGGAAAAATATGCCTCTTCTCAACATGGTTGGAGCTTGTTAAAAAGAAAATATTCCAAAAATAGATTTTTTGGTCGAAGTTGTTGAATGCGCGGTGAATTTATCCAATCACAGTCAAACTTGAAGTGTGTGGAATAAAACCCCCGAACAAACATGAAGTGGTAGAAAGCCATGTATATCTCATTTAAAAGTATTCGAAAGCATTGCATATGCCCATATGTCGGATCAAAGATGCTCCAAACTGGATGACAAAAGTGAAATATATTTTCATTGACTGTGACTGAAGGCTAAAAGGATATAAGTTATATTATCCTGTTAATGGAAAAATAGTTATTAATCGAGGCATGGTGTTCGACGAAAAAGGTGCTTGGAATTAAAACAGACAAGAAGATGATTATAATTTCTTTCCTCTTTATGAAGAGTAATGTATTGATGATGTGGAAAAAGAAGCACCGTTATCTCCTTTAACCATCCATGAAGAATATTCATTTGAACAAAGCTTGAGTGAAAGACCACCATGCATGAAATGCTAAAGGAGAAGTCGAAAGATCTTCTCGCCAAAAATTTACCTAAATCCCTACTTTAATTAGCCAAAATTGATTGTTAGAGAAAGATTAGCAAGATTAGCACTTTGGATTGAAGAATTTCTATTGGAGATCACTTAAAGCTGTTGTAGATTCTTGGATTTCATGCATTTTTGGATTGCTTTGGATTTAGGTGAGTGGTTTTAAGTCTCTACTCACTAATTAGCCACTATATAATGTTTAATGATGTTTTTAAATGATTTTTAAACATAAAATATCATTTAAACCCTCTTTGATCACATATGTAAATTTCAAATGATTTGGACAAATTTGAAATTTTTTTGTTCTTATGAATCTTTCTTGTTCTTATAGTTACACCTATAGATTTAGGCTTCACATTGATATGTATGGATGTATGCTTGTTAGGATATATTATATATGATGATTGTTTGAATGTATGAGTTTGTTTAGCTGAATGCGCCGATCAAATGGCAATTTACTTTTAGGAATAAGTTTTGGATGGGTGTTGGTGGATCAGTGATGACCCATAAAGGTTACTTCATCCAAATGACATGTGATCCATAGGGCAGGTCAAGAAGAAAGCTATGTTTCAAGTTTCAAGTCTCAAGTAATTAGGAGTTCAAAGTTATGGGAGATTGAAGATGGATAGGTGGTGATTTGGAGGCTATGGGTCGGTAAAGGTTGGCTTTGAGGCATGCTCGAGTAATTGGATGGATCACTTCGAGTCATATGATGGAATGCTTTAGTCAATAGCTTGCATGGATGGATTGCATGAGAAAGTGAGGTAAAATCCTAAGTGAGGGATCGTTGTCGATCCATGGGGTTACTTGAACTTTGCTAAGTGTTGAATTAGTAGAGCAAAAATGAAATTTGGCGAAGGAAAGGATCGGCGAATATGGTTAGTACTGATCCTGTGGGCATCGATCGGTGAGGGTGATGGATCGGCGAAGGGGGTTTCACGTGTTGGAGTATGGCTTACTTGAATTGAAGTTTGGGATCGGTGATGATGGATCGGTAACTATGGATCAATGGCTATGGATTGGTGGTTATGGTTCGGTGGTAAAGGAAATTGTTGCTACTTCTAGTCATTTGCATGATTGCTTTGACACATGATGGTGTTTTGTTCGAGTTTTGTGTGTGTTCACTCCATGCTCATGCCAAACCAAAATCTTAGCTAAATATGGCCAGGTGTAGGGTCGGTATTGAACTATAGGGTTCGATGGCGATTTTCGATGAGACGACTCGTGGGCCAACGGTGATGATTCTGTAATGGGAAGTGATGGCTTCGATAGTGAATAGAAGTATTTTGAGATGTACAGTAGAGAACTATAAGTTGGATTAAGGGAATTATTAGAGGAAGGCTATAGGATGTATGGCGATATTCTATGATTGATGATGATTGTAGAGAATTGTCTCAACCGTGGTGACTTCGTGATGAAAGTCATAAGATTAGTTACAGAATGTACTCTGCTATAAATGACGTAGGCAAATGGAATTTTGAGACTCAAGGTTTCGTAGGGTACTCATAAAATAGGGTATATACTGGGGACATGATGGTTCCTGAAGCATGATGGCTCTTTATTCTAGATAGGAGGTTTTTTAATCTCGGAGAGATGTGATGGTTAGTCTAGTTCTAGCTTACTGAGTGGCAAGGATTCAAGTACCGAGGAATCATGATGCGAGCTATCATGATGGATAGTCTGGTCTTTGACCATGATGGTTTAGATGAGTGACCTTGTATCACTAAGTGAGTAAATGTAAGGATGGATGATGGAGGCTATATTTTCTTTGATTGCTTATCACCGTAGGGATGTCACATGATGCTAATGCTATTAATGTAGATACTTGGACCCCTTAGTATTTTGATGTATAGTACACTCATGATGGTTATGATATAGAGTAGTGGATATCTTGTATATGTGCTAACTCTATAGATGCAGAGACATGTCAAGTATGATTCTTCATACCATTTGTCCTATTATAGTGGTTTATTGGTATTATAGATTTTCTACCGCTCACACAAGACAGTTGTATGACTCAGGATTTTAAACTTTTATTTCTATTATTTCGGATACTCTTAAATGAGCAGATTCAGGATATCAGGTCTAATGAGAACATGGAGTTGGATAGAAGACGAGCGGAGATCACACCCTCGCATCACTACATTTACTCATTATGATTTTCTATTCCACTGCACAATACTATGGAGCTTGCTAGTGCCCTTATTATCTAGAGGCAGTTTATTCATAAGTTATTATTTGATGTATAACTCTATCACTTATGTTGTTTATTGTGCGCGTCTACGTATTATGATTTCTGTGATATCAGTTATTACTATCTCGCATGTTTTATATATGAAATATTTGCTATTATATTTTATTTGTTGCACTTTGAGATATATGGTAGGTTCTATGTTTGATTTACCTTACCTTACAAACTTGATAGTCGCTCCGCATCGATCGACATTGTTACAACGCAGTTTACCATTACATTAGGTGCCAGTGGTGTATGATGGTTATCACATTTAGTATCAAAGCTTAGGTTGCATACTTTAACCTAAGAGCTAACGTGATCCAGTAGAGATAGGGTAAGAGTTCTCATGCTAAACTAGATCGAGAGAGAGAGAGAGAGTATGTGTATACTAGAGCACATATTTGTTATATGTTTTGGTTTTCAAAACTATATAGTAGTATATAATCCATAAGTCGCACTGCAAGCACGAGTACTAATTAAGCGGAATTCCTTATAGAAAGACGGATCGTTCTTATTACAAATTGAAGGATGAGTCGTCGATCAAGGAATGTTGCTAGGAACTATATCTCTACAATCAAAGAAGGAGTTGGCTTGGGAGCTACTAAACTCGACTTGCAGATGATGTTCAATACCATGATGTGGAACATGCTGTAGAATACTTAAGTAGCCACTCCAAATATTGTTGTTGATGGTGGTGCACTAGTGCAAGCGCCCGGAGCTGATTTTGCTAAGTTGAACAATGACTTTGCTAGTCTTGGTGGAAAACCCTTCCAAGGAATAGAGTTGGCGATGGAAGAGCAGGATTGGCTTGATACCTACGATGATTTATTACTGAATGATTCAATGAAAAGGCAATTGGCTTTTCGACAGCTTTAAGGGCGAGCCATGAACTGGTGGAATGTTGTAAAGGTTGCTACTCTCGAGGATCAATTCACACGGGAACGGTTCAAAGTTCAATTCGAGGAAAATTTTACTCCCGCGTCTCAGAAGTCGGTCATGTTGCATAAGTTTGCGAATCTAAAGCAAGAGGATATGATTATCTTCAAGTACATTGCTGAGTTCAATGCCTTGTCAAAATATGGGATGTCTTTCATCGACACACTATCGAAGAATAAGTAGAAGTTCATCATTGGCATGGATGATCATTAGGAAGAGAAGCTCGTAGGCCATACTGATGAGACTTTTGAGATGATAGTCGATAGACCTTGAGGTATGAGAGTCTTTATCCGAAGCTGAGGTCTACTTTTTCCAAAGATGAGCCAAAGCCGCAAGTGGGTGGGGGAGGCAAGAAGAAGTGAAAGAATAAGAAAAGGTAGTTTTAGAAAAAAGGCGTCCAGAAGAAGAGTAAGCCTCACCGATTTGTTACAACTGCATTGACAAGGGCCACTATAGTAGAGACTTCAAGGATGAGAGAAAAAAGTTTTACAATTGTAACAAGTCCTCAATTGTAGCTTGTTAGTGCCTTTATCATTCAGAGATAGTTTATGTATGAGTTATTATTTGATGTATAACTCTATTGCTTATGTTGTTCTGTGATTCATTAATTTATTACCGTTTGGTCTATTTTATATTTATTATATTTTATTCCATGCGATGTGAGATATATGATAGATTTTGTGTTTTATTTACTTAACTTCATAACCTTGATGGTCGCGCAAGGTCGACCGAGCACCATTACAGCATGGATTACCATTACATTAGATGCTGGTGGTGTGGGGCGGTTGTCATAATTTTTATCTTCCTTCCAATATATCATCCAATTGGACGTGTGTCAATTTTTCATATGGATGACCAAAGGAAGATACTTCTTTTTGTAGCGAATGCCAATTTTCTAGCAATTATTTGGTAGAAACATTTCCTTATAGAGATAAAAAAATTGAGTTTATTAGATTTTCAGATGCATCGTATGTGGATTTTAAAGAAATTAACCTAGATGTCTTTAACAAACGTGTCATACATCCTTTATACAATGGCCTTTTTGAAGCATCAAATAAATGGAAAACCTTTTGAATTCTAGGTCAAGTTCCTCTTCTATTTCAGGTTCCTTAGTCCACATACTTGGACCAGCGGCATCATGAACCATTTTTGTCATCATGTCCTCTGTATCGGGTTCTTCGAAATTGAGATTAGTGTTTTTGATTCATCTTCAACTATCAAAGTTGATTCACGTCTTGTCTCTACTTCATCATGAAATTTCCAAACATGATAGTCTAGCATAAAATCCTCTGTATGTAAATATAAAGCTAAAGTTCCATATCCTTGGAGTTTCATGCAATGACATTTACTACATGGACACTGGATTTCATTTATATTTGTTTTATCGTTGGATGCAACCTTTAGGAATGCTTCCACACCTTCACTAAACTATAGTGGTACTTTTTTCAAACTTCTTATACATCTAACTTCGAGATTTCAGATGATTCATTTTGTACTCTATGAAAATAAGAAAAAATAATAATATCATACACCATTAAGTTTTACTTTATAATATTAATATTATTTTCTTTTACTAAATTTTACTATTAATATGATACATGTTAAATTTTATTATTGTAACCATGTACGAATAAAATTCATTTTATTATTAATACCATACAATAAAATTTTCTTTTGCTAATATCGTACAGTACTCTTTATTAATCACTAATTTCTACAATATATTAATTATTATATTATTTATAATATCCTTAATTTTAAAAAAATTATTAATACCACATAATATTGTTTTCTTTTACTATTATTAATATCACATACGATTAATTTTTATTTTATTATTAATACCATACAATATTATTAATATAATACAACATTAAATTTTATTTTATTATTAATGCATACAATAAAATTTTCCTTTATAATATCATATACTACTCTTTATTAATCACTAATTTCTATAATATCTCATTTAATATATTATTTACCATACTACTAATTTTATCTAATTACGAATACCATATAAAATGATTTTCTTTTAGTAAAATCATATATAATTATTTATCCATCTAGAATTTTTATTATATGATATTTGTCATATACTATTATATCATGAATTTGACAAGTAAGTAAATGATAATGAAAAGAGTAAACCTTGATTTAATTGGCCGGCTATACCATCTCCCATTAGAAACACAAAAAACATATATGTAATTCGTAAATCAATACTTTGTCACGAATGATTTACAAAATTTCGATACGTCTTCCTCTTATTCTCCATATCACACACAACAAAATGAACGAGGATAAAAAAATATAAACCACCTTCAAAATTCGATGAACCGCCTAGGATAAAATATTGATTTACGACTTACATATATATTTTTGTGTTTATAACTTACCAAACTAGGATGAATATGATGAATATTTTATCAGATGAATATTAATTTCTATTTTTATAAAAAAGAATATCGATATAACGATTAGATACAAAACTCATTAGACGAGATCAACAAATCTATTAGTTCACAACAATTGAACTATAAATACTGAATCATAGTATAACATAATTCCAAATTTCTTCTTATACATGTACATTTGTAATCAACCATTTATGACAACAAATATTTCAGTCTTAACCAATCCATTTCAACTAAACTATTCTTATTATAATCAACTAAAACAAGAGAATCATAAATAGATAATTTTGCATATGAAAGAACAATATCAATGAAGATTTGGAGGCGACTTTATGGCCAAAGGAAGTGTAATAATAGTGGCGCAGTGGCTTTGGAGGCGTCACAGGCGGCGTTTGGAGGCGTGACAATCGAGTCTCATTTGAGAAGGAAGCGAGAAGAGCAAAGCCGGAGGTAGTGTGGTAATTTTTGATGAGGCACCAGTAGTGGCGATGGAGATTGTGCTGTAATTTTAATTCATGGAAGAGAAGTGGGGAAGGAAGATGGAGGCAATAACATCTTGGTTAAAGGAAAATTGGGGCTAATGGCGTCATGCCCAAAGAAAAATGGAGGTGGTAGTGTCATGGCCAAAGGAAGTGGAGAAGGAAGAGAGGAAGATATATTTTTGATTTGGGGAAAAATGAAATATGGAAATGAGTACTGGTTTGGGTTAGAGTGGAAATAAGTCAACGATATGTCGTCAAAATTTTCAATGACATACCGATGATTTATACATGCTGACCATTTATCGACGACATACTGACGACCTCCGTCATCGGTATGTTATCAATACCTTTTCGTAGTTATAGTTTGTTTATTTCCTAGTAGTGTTCAAACTGGTTGTTTTTGAAAATTTAATTCAAGGAATGACCTTTGTAATGGAAATTGTGTGTAAATTTTGAAATTTTAAAATCTAGCCATGCACATTTTTTAATATTATATGAGAAACTTAAATATGTGATATGCTATCATTTTAACTTAATTCAATCTTTTATCTCAAGTATGATAAAATTTAAAAGCATCAATTCGAACTTCAAAAAATATTAGGAAACCATATATACATTTTAAATCAAAAGAAAATGAAGTACACATTTTAACCCAAAGGAATCATGCATACATTACAAGAAAATAGTATGAAGGACATATTTGACTAAATTTTAGCTTTAAAGACATGCGCTAAATTTTTAGCAATAAGGACAAACTTTTCAAATAAATATAGCAGAATGACAAAAATTTAGTGAGAATTACAATACTACTGTGCAATATTAGTTTTATATTTACTAAATTTAAAAGAAAGAATAGGTACATATATTTTAATTTGACCATGTAATGGTTGATTTTACCCTTTTGTAGCATTTTTTTAAATGATACGATTGGGTTACATTTTCTTCTTGACATTTTTTTCTTACATAATTTTATCGTATAATGATATTATACATAATCATTTTCTTATCTGCTGCTAATTTTGTTTTAATTGATGAACGGTGAGCTACATGAAGTAAACAACAATGTCATGGCATGTTGGACGATGTAGGTAACGTGGTATATGGCGTGTAGATGCATTAATTTGTTTTCTAGGTTTAGATTTTTTGGAGATGACCATTTTGGGAGGTGGAAACCATGAGCAATGGTGTAGCCCAAGCGTTTGAAAAAAACATGTAGGAGGGTGCGAAGACGTTGGGTGTGGTAACAAGGGAAGTGATTAATTTGGATGTGTCAGTTTAGGTTGGGACGGCGTGAGATATATAGTGGAGAAGAAATTTTCCATATAGCTAAATTTCAAACAGGGTGTAAGTCTGTCCTTTAGACTAAATCTCCCCATACATTTTTGAGCATTTTGTCTCCTTTTCTGAATTATAAACTTCAATATATATGTGTCTTTGTGTGTGTTAATTATTGTTAATTAACAAATTATACATTATCAAAACTGAAAAATTATTACCATGTTGATATTTAACAATAATAAAATGTTGAAAATAATACAAAAAGGAAAATAAATATATAAAACAAAAATTTCCTAATGAATTAGCTATGTGGGCATCTCAATAGGGATGGAAAATTAGATGGACTGGGAACACATAGGTAACCCCCATCTTCTGTATCTTAAGGCCATTACCCATAATATACCTATTCACTTACCCGTTTTCTCTTAATTTTATACTAAACGAACAAGCTCTGCACCCAAAAGAATAACGATTATCCATCCATTGCAAGAAAGAACATTAAATAGCGAAGGGGCATACCGATGGCCGTCGATCGTTCCGTCGACGTGTTTTCGACGGCTTTCGACAGTACCTCATTTCCATGGTGTTTCAGTAAAAAGTGTAAAATAGCCATCAGAAGCCGTTGGAAGCAGTCGATAATATGAACCGTCGACAACCATCATAAATCGTTGGATATCGAGATTGTACTTCTGCTTCAAATGAGTGCAAATTTCATTTTGCTTCTCCCCTAATTTTTGTCCAAAAACCTAGCTCCTCCCCACTCTCCATCGCCGACCAACCCGCGCACCTCCCCGTCCATCACGATGTTCATCGTTCTCCTCTCTTAACAACCTCAGGCCATTCATTGATCTCCAATTAGGTTTTTCTCCTAACCCTAACTAATTTTGATTTCCTAAATTAGGGTTAATTTATGATACCAGTTTTTTATGATACCCCATTCATTATTTATTATACCACACTAAATGCTAATTACAACTATTATCATTTAAATCCAAAAATTAATGTATAATTTGGTGTGTGTGTGTATATACGCATTAATTAATTTGTGCATATGCGCGTTAGGACTAGATTGGGTTAACTAGTGTATATGCGGATAATTTAGTGTACGCATTTTCTAAAATGTCGAAAATAATAATTTATTTACATAACCATTTATTATGTTAGACCCTTGATTATATATAAAACCTAGTTTGCTACAATGTGTGGCATGCGGTATATATTGTAGTTTAATTTTTTAAATATAATATTATACTCATAATTCATTAAATTTGAAAATGTAAAAGACTTTCCAAAAAAAGTAAAAATTATATAATAATATATTATATAATTAATAAAACATTAAAATAAAAAAATTAGTATACAAATGTTAATATGTTATAAAATTAATAAAAAATTAAAATGTACAATGGTAATATATAAACAAATTGGTGTATAATGTACTTTATTTTTTTAACTTCCTTAAAGAGTTTTTGGTCCTGTTGGACAAGTATTGCATCTGATCGTTTTATGGATATTCGTTTTTGCCACAGAACGGACAACAGTATTCATCTGATACAATATTTATCAGTTTTGTCCCTATATTGGACAAGTTAAAAACACAATAATATAATTACATTTCATTTTAAATGGTTCACAATGGCAGCACTTACTTTTTGTTCCATGTGTATAAGCATTTATGTATGATATATAGAACAAAGGGGAAGTGCTACCGAAATTTTGTTGAATCGTTTAAAATGAAACGATTTAATAAATGTAATTACTACTGTATTTATAATGGGAAGTAGGATGATCGACCATCAAATTAGAAAACAATAAACTAATTTTTTATATTATATTCATAATTTGTGCAATTCCGTAAAATGTATAAATGATAACTAATAAATAAATTATGGTTTAAGGAACATTTTAAATGAACTGAAAAATAAAATAAAAAAGCAAAATATATTATATAATTAATAAATAGTAAACTATATATACGAATTAAAAAATAAAAGCTCAATACAAAAAATTTATTATTACTTTTTTAATTTCTATCATATTTTTATAAGTAGGAAAAATGGTCAATTATTTTGTTGATCGAAGCTGGATGTATCAACAATGAAGGGAAATAGAAGGCTCAATAAGTGAATATTTTTGTAATAGTGTACACATATTGAATTTGCTTTAAGTAATAATGGAAACGACGAAGAAATTCATTGTCCATGTAGTAGGTGCAAATTGTTCAAGCATTTGATATCACATATGGTTGAAGTTCATTTATGTCAATATGGGATCATCTTAGAGAACTTGTAACACCTAATCCTGTACAATCGGAGGAGGAGGAGGGTAATGAAATTGTTATGACGAATCCCATAGAAGACATGGTTGAAGATGCAACACGATCAATGTTCCCTACTGTTGAAGTTGATGGTGATGCTTTTAATGTTGAAAAAGAACCCCTTTGGGATGGCTGTATAAGCGGCACCCAATTATCAGTAACTGTAAAATGAATTGCAATGAAATCATAATACAACTTCACAAAACTGAATTTACAACTGTTGTACAAGCTGCAATACGGCACATGCCACCCGATAATTTAACATACGAAAATCATTATGAAGTGAAAAAACTATTGTCTACTTTTGGTTTTCCATATAAAAAAATAGATTCATGTTTAAATGGTTACATTTTATTTTAGAATGAAGACGTCGATCTTAGGAAGTGTATAATATGTAACGAGTAAAGATACAAACTGCGAAAAAAGAATGGAAATGAAGTTCCGTACAAGCGAGTGCATTACTTACCTATCACTCCTAGGCTTCCAAGTTTATATGCATTTTCTATATCCACGTATCATATGAGATGGAATAGTGTGAGAACATAGGAATAAGGGATGTTAACACATCCAGCCGATAGAGAAGCATGAAAGTTTTGATAAGACATATCTCGCTTTTGTAGCAAAGAGCCGTAATGTTAGACTTGGTTTATGTGTGGATCCTCTCAATTTGGTTCAAAATATTCATCTTGGCATGTTATCGTTACACCTTACAATTTACCTTCGTGGATGTACATGAAAACTCCATATATGTTTCTCACTATTGTTTTCCCTTGCCCGGATGATCCGACATAAGGAATCGATGTTTATTTACAACTGTTGATTGAAGATGGCATGAAGGAGTTGAAACATACGATATTTAAAAAAAATATTTTTTTGTATGTTTGCTTCTTTGTTATGGACTATCAGTAATTTTTCTGCGTATGCATTGCTTTTGGATCAGAGTACAGCCAGTCATCTAGCTTGTCCTTATTGAATAGAAGAAACAAGAGCATTTTCTTTACCATATGGGAAATTTTTTTTGTAGTTTGATTGTCATCGATGTTTTCTACATATTAATCATTCTTTTAGAAATGATAGAAAAAACTTTAAACCTAATAGAAAAGAGATTATGTAACTATCAATGATTTGGTCTAGAAAAGAAATATATGAACTTGTAAAGAATTATCCAAAGATACATGAAATTGGAGTACAAATTGAAATTCTAGTTAAATCGACGATTCATAATGTCGCGTACTCTGGTATATACCCTTAGGAAATATTAGATGTCATAATACCCGTAATATACAAGTATATTTTGAGAGTTGCCTTATTGGAAAAATCTCCTACTTCATCATAATACTGATGTGATACATAATGAGAAAAACGTGTTTGATAATGTATTTAATATAGTTTTCAATGTTAAAGACAAGAGTATGGACGATTTGAAATCCAAAAGTGATATAGAAGAATCATGTAAGCGTGCCGAACTTCATATAAAGCCCTATGAGTTAGACAATAACCAAGTTAAAGTTATGTTAAAATGGGTGGAAGGATTAAGATTTCGTGATGGGATTTCTACTTATCTTTGTCGATGTGCCAACTACAAGAACAATAAACTAAGTGGGATGAAAAGCCATGATTGTCACGTAATGATGGAAAATTTGTTATCCACCGCTTTCAAAGAATTGTTTCTCGTAAAAGTTTAGATGGTTAAAACGGAACTTAATTTGTTAAATAAAGAGCTTTGTTTGACTGCATTAAAAGTTCAACATCTACATAAACTTGAGGTGAAAATCTCTATACTGCTTTACAAACTGAAGAAAATATTTCTTCCAGGTTTGTTTAATGTTATGGAGCATTTACCTATTCTTCTTCCATCTGAAGCATGTCTTCAAGGTGCTGTGTAGTATGGGTAGATGTGTCCATTTGAGAGGTATTAATATGAGTTTCTTAAATACTAGTTTAATTACAAATTTAAGTAAATTTTAATTAGAAATAATTTTTAATAGGTACATAAATCATCTAAGGAAAAAAATTAGACAAAAAACACGAGTTGAAGGTTCGATTTGCAAATCATATATCAAAGAAGAAGCTTTGTTCTTTTTCTCTCATTATTTCAGTGACCATGTGGATTTATCGTTTGAAAGTGTTATGTGTAATGATGAAGGTGTTGAATAAGATTCTTTTCAAGTAATGTCTATATTTAGAAAACTTGGACGGCCCGTTGGAAAATGTGTGGAAGTATATTAGATGATAGAGATTACCATATAGGTAATGACCCAAAATTTTATCACACTGATTTTTAGAATATTTAACTAGTTTTAAATATTCGATTTGGGGTTCTCTTTAAATTGTAATAACATCCACGTTCCAAATAACTGCTTAAAGTTTAATGTCGTATTTTTAGTTAATTTTTAGGATTTTTCTATAACTTTTAATTTGGAAAAAAGTAAATTTTCGTTTGACGTATTTTACGGCAAACTTTGCCATTTTTAAACTTCACAGAATTTAGTAACCTATCTATTTTATTTTTATTTTGTGATCATGTCGCATTGTTGTATGTAAATCATCTTTTATTTTCTATCGTTTGTGGCTCGTACGCGGATGCGGTATTGTGCGATGGGGTATCGAAATCCTTTCAAAAACAATATAACATATATGTATACAACAACACACATCAGCACAGTGCAACCAACTTTTTGTTTCCCTTTCCCCTCTTTCTACTACCTTTGTTTCCCCTTTTATACAATCTTGCCCCCTTGATTTTGACCTTGATTTGAATCTTGGTACCCTTATTTTTTAGGCAAGCAACAATTTATATACATGGAGAGCATTCCTCTTTATTTAGGTTCTTCCGGACATTGATGTGTTAGCATTTTCTTCTTCAAGCTCACTATAAACATTTAAATCAATAGGAAACAAACTTTTCCTCCACTCATAAATCAAAATATATCAAACCATTCAATTTTAGAAGATACATTCAATGCGAAAGTTGTTCGTATCGATCCATACTATTTTTAGAAATTAACGGCACTCAATTTTGTTGAGAATCGATCGAACTATTATCAAAAATCAGAAAGGAAATAAAAATGTTCTCAAACTTTAAAAAATTATCCTTTAATCAGGTTGAATCGTTCGGCACCGCTTGTGTCATTGAGTTCGTGTCGAAGCATACTATTTTGGGTGAAGTTTCAACGTGATTTTTTGACGACGGTTGACGTTCGTCGATAACTAGGGTTTGCGTTAGTTTTGGATTTTGGCAGCAATTCATGAATTGAAGCAAGGGGCTGTGATCGAGATGGAGAGCCGGTCGAGTGGTGAAATATTGATGGGATTTGGTGACGAAATCTGTCACGCATAGTAGGATAGGTTGTTATTTTTCTGTCGGCGATTGGATGTCGGGTTTTGGCACGGCGCTCCAGAGGCGATGGTGACTATGCCATCGAGACGAGCGGATGTTGAGGAGGGTGTCGATGGGTTTGGATGCGGCGTTGGTGGAAACGATGATGTGTGCATGTGTATGAGCGTGCATGGATTTGGGTTCTAGGGAAAATTAATGAGGAGGAGAAAGAAGGTACTACAGCTCGTGGGTTCAGTTGTGGAGCAAGTGGGCTCGGCCCACTTGGCATAGGAGGTGAGAAGCTTTTTATTTAATTTTTTTAAGTAAGCCATTAACTTTGAAATGAAATATCTCGACCTTTTTAAACCCGATTGACCCGATTCTTTTTGCATTGGGGTCGTATTGATGGGTATAATGTCATAGTATAACTTGTTGGTAGCTTTGCGAAGTAAAAATTTATGACATATTAAAATGCACTGAATTTAAAGTACATTATTTTAATTAATAACATCATTTAAATTTATATACCTTAATTATTGATGTTTATTTGGGCAGATAAAATACAGTTGAGTTCAATTGGATTGAATATTGTAATTGGCATCTGTTTAGTGAATAAAAACCTATTTTGCTAATTAAATTAAATGGACACCTATCTAGCAGAATAAATCACCGCTCTTCTACTATTAACTGGATATGTTAAAATTGGACCTTTATGTTACCAGAAATTAAACCTGCTTGGCGGCTACATTAGTGTTGACATGTAATTACTTTCCAATTGATTAGTATTTGATATGTGTTGTATTCACAATCAACTGTTAATCATGAGACGAATCTACATACATGATGACATGTACTTGGATAATGACTTGGATAGTAATGGAATTAATGGTGACGTGACTAAGTACCTGTTAGCCCGCCTTTTTATCAAGGCAGCATATAGGCGGTTCTAACCCAGTAGACTTCACAATTATCAAGGCCAATAAGTGTGGAGCAATGATTATAGGGCCTAAAAATTAAGTACAATTGGTTATACGAAGCCAAAGTTGGTAGATGAACGATGTAGGATGCTTGAAATATGGATGTTGTCTTAGATAAGCAAAGGATCGATATGCTCAATCTAAAGGGATTGGTATAGCTTGATAGTTTTACTTAGGGGAAGCCTAGGGATCGGCATAGCTTAGGTCGGCATGGAATGGTAGTGTCATAGGGCTAGGCATAGATGAAGCTAAAGGGATCGACATTTTCTACTGGTTTGAAAAGTTATACCTCAATACCTAAAGAAAGCGTCGGCATTCTGGAGGGATCGATGTGCTTTATTGAAAAGGATAGATCGACATGTTTCATTGAGAATGGTTCAACATGTTTCATTGAGGATGGACCGGCATTTTTTTTGTCAAGGATGGATCGACACTATTATGTAAGGAGGGATGAGTGTGCTCGGCTCATAAAAGAGGAGTATCAGCATAGTTGAAAGGAGATGGTTCGGCATACTTCAAGTTTTATTGAAGTTGGTCGACGTAGCTTGTAAAAAGGATCGGTAAGTGTAGTTAGTTAGCAAGGATTCGGCATTTGTGAGTCCACCAACGATGTATCGACGTTCATCAATGCCCAACTGCACTCTTGCATTTAAAGGTCAATAACTCGAGCTCCTTTGGTCCAAGGTCTAACATATTTCATCATGAAGAATCCACCATAGGAACGCTGCCCGAAAATCAACTAAGGAATGGATTAGTACCGATCCCTCCTTATGGAAATTTAGGACTGGCGACCCCTATGGTGGGCCCATATGGATAAGGAGGCCATGTAGCCGAAATTTCACCTATAAATACAGCAGGCATGACTCCAAAAACAGGATCTTCTTCATTCTGCTTCTCTTCATCTTCTACCTAGGCTATACTCTATCATTTTTATTCTTGAGTTTCATGAATTTGTAACTTTAATTAGTAGTATAAACAAAGTCAAAGGAAAATCTTTAGAGTGGACATAGGCCGGAGTTGGCCTAACCACTATAAATCCGTGTCTCTATTTACTTGCTTTCATTTTAATTTGATTATTCTTCATATTATATTCTCTACATCATATACTGTCTGTGATCTATAACCAGAGATTGGTACTTTCATGTATAATTGGGTGTTGGGGGTCAATTTTAATGCCAACAGTACCATTGCAAATGCTAAGCCTCTTTCTAATTTGAAAAAAACTAATTATTTACTAAAGCTATTTTAACGATAATTATTATTAATTATAAATTATTAATACGACTTTAAAGATAATTACTGTTTCTTAATAATGTTTTAAAGGATAATTGATTATTGTTTTAATGAAAATAAAAGATCAATTATTTTATGATAGTTTAAAGAATTCCATAAAGTTATTTAGGAGTATTTTTCCAAGTAATTTAGTTATTGTTTTTAAAAAGTTAATTAAATTGTAATAATTTTTCTAAAAGTTAATTATTATTTTTATTAAAGTTATTTTATAACAATTTAATTTTAGGTTAATTACTATCTATATGTTAATTATAAAATATTTCAAAGTTAATTTATTACTATATTAATATTGCTTTTTAAAAGTAAATATATATATATATATATATTATAATATTGCTTTAAGGACAATTTATTGTTTTTATTATTATTTTAATACTATTTGAGGTTAATTAATCATTATATGATTAAAAGGATAAAGTTTATTTTTTTAAAATAAAAGGTTTAATAAGGGTTTCATCCAATAGAAAGGATATATCAAAGGGTTTATAAATTGGAAAGTGATTTTGGAATCGGAAAATGAGTTTGGTTTTTAAATGATGTTAGAATGGATATTTATAAATTGGTTAAGAGATCTAAAAGGGGAAAGTCCTATAAATTGGATTTTGAAATTTATAAAAAGTGTATTTTATAAATAGATTGGATATTTATAAAATATTTTATAAATTGATTTGAAAAGTTATAAAGGAGATATTTATTTATAAAAAGATTTATGGAAAGAATAGTGTTTGGATCATTAATATCTCTGTTTTTATGACACATGGAGTTTTGGTCATTTCAATATGATTTGAAGTAAAAATCTTTCCAAATGTTTCATGAATATACTTATAGTATTATTTAAGTACATGGACAAGTTTTTAAGTTTTGAAAGTGGAATGTTTTGTGAATATACTTATACCATTGAGATAAGTATATGGAAGTGATTTCTAAGTATTTTAAAGGTGATTTAAAAATAATGGAATATGAATTAAGCAAGGCTTAGTGATTTTCATGGATAATATGATCTTTTTTGAATGTTGTTTATTTGATAGTTAAATAACCAACTATCAAATCTTGGCCTAAATTGTAATCCTTCTTAATTTTGGTGGTAGGAAAATATTCCCTACTTAACACCGAAGGATTTTAACTCTAGAAATATCTAGGAGAAACACATGAATTATATGGTACATTTACCTTCGGTGGTGCTATACTGTACGTATAAGCTCGTTTTGTTCTTCTAGGATAAATTATAAGGAGATCCATTCACTTAAACGGTTAGGGGGTGATCCCCACTCTAATGTACTGTCTGATTATTTCCTAAAGAAATGGTATTGAGCATTCCAAAAATTGGTGATTGGTTTGTGGAGCACCTGGACAGTTGAAGAGTGTACTCGTTAGAGATTACTCACACCCGTAACCACAACAAAAACCATAGACAGTTTTATGGAGGAGTTTCATGATATATTGAGATGTTGGAATCCATGTGTGATTTCGGGACCCGTTGTGATATAGGAATCCATGTGAGATTCCAATATCTATTTGAGATATGGGAATCCATGTGTGATTACATAACCCATTTGGGTATTAGAATCCATGTGGGATTCCAAGATCTATTTTGGTGGTGATGTGTGAGATGGAATGCCCAACAAAGCCTCATCACTAGTAATGACTAAAACCAGAGGTAGAAGGCATGACCAGTAGGGTTGGCAAGCCCATAAAGTGTCAACTCTTCCTAGACGTTACTTATAGTTGTTATGCATGCATGGGACGATGCACTCGGTCTTAGCGAGACCAGCCATGTTTTTCATATGGTACATTACCAGGGATGTATGCTACTTCAGAAGGATATCTCTGATCCATGTGCAGGAGGCCATTCTCCAAGTACTGAAGGCGCCTCAATGGAAATCCTACGCAATTAGCGAACATGCCTTATCGGTTTTTGACTATATACTGTGATATATACTCACGAGCATCACAACTGCTTGATAATTACTATTTTCACCTTTAGACATTATATAATATCATGGGATTTTCTAATATAAATATTTTGGTTATCGTATGGTAAAAACTCGTCTGTGTTTACGTGCGACGTGGCCTTACGAGATAGCTATAATTTTAAAGGATTTTAAAAGCTATAATAAATAAAATTCCTTGTGATTTGAGTTTTTCATGCTAGTTTTTCCAGACTAACCCAAGCATTATTTTCATAGAATGCTCAGGTCAGGCTGAGCATATTTTCCAGTTTTAATTGGATGTTTTGAAACTTTGGGAAAATGAGCTGGAGGCCTAGAGACATATTCATGTACATGGTTATTTTCCCTTGCATTCATTATTGTATTTATCATAAATTGTGAGGATAGTTTATTATAACCGTCCGGGATGAAATAGGTTAGTATAATCTAATTGATGTCTGTATATAAATTTATTACAGTTTTGTTTTTATGTAAAGATTTATTATATATAATAGATCATTCGATCCACTGTGAGGTTCTGTGTTGTTATTTTTTTCTTTGTCTTCTTCATTCTTTCTTTTCCCCTAACCGTCTTTCCATTCAATTTGAGTGCATCATGTGTGGTTTATTAGCCGCTTAAACTTTACGGAAAAAGCGGGTATTTATAATGTACCACACACATATATTCTTCTTAATTGTATTGAAGTTGCACCATTTGTTAGGTAATTTTTTTTTGAAAATGGGTTAAATTTTTATTACCAAATAGGCTAAAGCCTAGAACATACAAGATCGGCCGTATAATTACACAAGCTACGTCAACACAAAAGATAAGCGCTCAAACTTAGACATTCCTCTTTTAGGTCTTCTTTCTCATGGCAGCTCCCAAGACCCTGCTTGATTTCCTGCGTAATCTGCCTTCATCCTCATCCTCTCCAGTACTAGTATTTCTCGTTCCTTTAATTTGATAGTTTTCTTTTTTCAATTCGTTCCATAGTTATACTTATATCTTTGTTGATTTTCGAATTAAGTAATTGTATCTCTTTCTTCTTGTTGTTGAAAGCCCAGTTGTTCCTTTCTCTCTAAATATGCCATACAGAAGCTGTGACGCAAATTTTGAGCATCTCTTGCATTAAGTTAGAGAAATCACTCCATTGGTTTTGGTGCAAAATTTCATCTTTCAAGGTTTTAACCTCATCTGTTAGCTTGCATTTTAGTTTTTGTAGCTGCCAAATTCCTTTACTGTAGGAGCATTCAAAGAACAAGTGGTCATGACTTTCAGTTTCTACATTGCATAGATTGCATGTAGTATCTTCAATGATCCCCCATTTGTGCAGTCGGTCTTTTGTTGGAAGTTTACCTAAAATTGCTTTATATAGACTGTGTGCCATCTTTGGGTTGTTTGACCTACTCCTTACTATCTTGTACCAGTATACGGTTGGGAATTTGTTTCTGCTGTTCTCCCAAACTTTTTGCATTACGAACTGACCTTTATGAGAATTTTTCATAATCCAAGTGTCTTTTTTTTCACTATGAATTGGAATTTTTGGATTTCTTCCTTGGGGTTTCTAGTGATTAGTTGTTTGTCACATTTCCAGCTAGCTTCCTCAATTATGCTTGAGACAGTACATTTTGGGTTACCATAATCTGAGTAGCCTTCCCATCATAATCTTTCTACTAGGCTTTGACTGTTGATCCTTGGGTCTCTCTATAGATTGGGTTTTTGGCCATTAGCAATTTGCCTTTTAATGAGGGGTTTTAATTCATCTCTGAGCTTTAATATTTGTTTCCATATTACTGATGCATTATTGTCAATTGTTGATGTCAAGAAATTTTCCTTCAAATATCTAGCTCTCATCCATCTTGGCCATAGGTTGTCTGAAGTTATTATTTTCCATGCCATCTTTACGCCATAAAACTTTTTCAACTTAAATAAACTTTTAAGACCAACTCCTCCTTCCTTTTTAGGTTTACACATGTCTTTAAAGGTAACTTTGTGTAGTTTTCCCAACCATATAAAATTAGCACATACAACATTAATTTTTCTAGTGGAACAATTTGGGATTTGGAAAGTTTGTAACCAAAACCTGACTTTTGAAGTAATTACTGTATGGACTAACTCAATTCTACCTACAAAAGATAGAAATTTTGATCTCCATCCCTGTAATTTATCCCTGATATCATCAATTAGTTTGCCACATTCTTTATCGATAATTGTATTGTTAGATAGACGTATCCCATATACTTAACAGGAAGAGTCCCTTCTGAAACACCTATTATTCACAATAGGTTTTATCCCTCTTTTGCAGTATTTGTTAAAATAGCATTGCGTTTTCCTATCATTTAGTTTCAGACCTACACATGTATCTGGAAGGAGGAAGATGTTTTTCAAAGTGTCCACTGCATGCAAGGAAGCTTTGATTACTACTAAAAGATCATCTGCATATATCAAGTGAGTTACCTTTGGTTCAAATTTGTAAACTGGAATGATATTGTTTTGATAGCAAGCTATTTCCATTTGTAATGAGAACCACTCCATAGCTACTGCAAAGAGATAAGGGGATAGGGGTTCCCCTGTCTTATCCCCTTGTTGCTTTTTATATAACCTTTTGGCACACCATTTATAAGAATAGAGAATGTAGAAGTAG
Source organism: Allium cepa (assembly GCA_030765085.1). Classification (NCBI taxonomy): domain Eukaryota; kingdom Viridiplantae; phylum Streptophyta; class Magnoliopsida; order Asparagales; family Amaryllidaceae; genus Allium; species Allium cepa. The sequence goes on from CM060940.1 coordinate 863,127,137, forward strand.
ATAAGAGGTATTCAGTTAGTTTCAGAAGCTTTCCTGGTACTCCCATAGACCATAGCATATGAATTATGAATTTTCTATTTACTTTGTCATAAGCCTTGTGTAAATCAACTTTTAGACACATTTTGTCTGCCCCTGGCTTATTAAAATCTCTGATTAGCTCATGGGCTATTAAGGAGTTCTCAGATATAAATCTTCCCCTTATAAATGCATTTTGACACTGAGATATTAAATCTAGTAGTACTTTGTTCAGTCTCATGCATATAATTTTGCTGAGAATTTTATAGGAGACATCAACAAGAAATTGGCCTATATTCCTCAATTCTTTCAGGCTTTTTAACTTTAGGAATTAATGATACGAAAGTGTGGTTAATCTCTTATAGGAACTCACCATTATCTAAGGCCTCCTGATAAGGTTGTAACATGTATTCTTTCAGGTTTGCCCAGTGAACTTTGAAAATAGCTGCCCCATACCATCTGTTCTAGGAATGGAGTCTTCATGAATTGAGTATACACCTCTCCTCAATTCCCCTTCTGTAATCCTAGTTGTCAACATGGAGCATCCTTCCTGGGAAATTTTCCTTCTACTTTGAATAACTGGAAAGTCTTGTTCCGATTCTCCGTTGTATAAGTCCATGAAGTAAGATAAAGTATTTTCTTCTATTTCCTTTATGTTGTCCGCTGCATTACCCTAAACATTCAAGTAGTTAAAAAGATTGTTATGATGTGTTCTTTGAGACATTTTTGTGTAAAAATATTTTGTGCATTCATCCCCCTATGTAAGCCATTTTTCTTTGGCTTTTTGTTTAATATATGTGGCAAGCTTCTTAAGTTCTTCTTTCTATTTTCTCTGGAGGGAATAGTATTCTGAATTGAGTCTTTCATGCATTAGATCCTTATCTAAATTCACTTGTATCTTCTCTAACTGCCTTTGAATGTTAACTACTACATCATTATCCTTTGGTCTTTTTTTATTCCATTCCTTCAATCTATTTTTCATTGTTTTGACCACCATTATGAACATGTATATGTGAGTACCAGTAGGAGGTATAATTGTATCAAAATTAACAGCCTCATTATATCCCTCTAACAAACTCCTGTGGTTAGCATATCTAAAAGGTTTCCTCTTTTGATTACTATTATCAAGTTGAATTGAATTAGGAGAGGGCTGTGGTCACTTGTGGAACTACGGGGAACAATGGTTTTCAAAGAAGGAATTTTATTTATCATCTCGACATTACATAAAGCTCTATCTAATCTAGAAGTTATTCTTTTTGCCTCACCACTTTTCCATGTGTATTGCTGGCCTGAATGGAATGTTTCTAATAATCCACTTACAAGTACACAATCGTTAAATTCAGCCACATGTGATAACTTCAAGGTAATGCCTCCTCTTTTCTCTCTTATTTTTAATACTGCATTGAAATCCCTCATAACCAACCATTGCTTATTGATTTATTTTGAAATTGTGACTATCTGTTGCCAAAGAGTAATCCTTTCTGATGCCAAATTCCTGGCATAGAAAAAAGTAATACATATCTTCAGTCCTCCTATACTTTTGAAAAGTATTATTATTTGTTGATCCTCCTTGTTATAATTGTACCTGTCCAAGCACTGTCTTGCCATAAAACTAGAATTTGACCTTTTGATTGTTGTGAACTATTGTGTATCATGCTCCATTGATCACCAATTTGTTGTTTACATCTTTGTATTTTCTTCAGTAAATTTATTCTCAAGCAATGCTATTATTGATAGCCTGTATTAGGCCATAATGTTGTGGAGGTCTAATTGACATATGCCATTATTTAGACCTTGCACATTCCAAAAAAACACAAACATTAATGTTTGTTGGTTTTTCTCCTTGTTATAGTAGTAGACCCAACTCTTGCTATTTTATTAGCATAAATTTCTTTTTTTCATTGAATTGTTTACTATAGATTCATTTTCTTCTGTAAATTTACTTATATCCTCCTCCTCTTCTTCATTTTCCTTTTCAGATGAATCTAGCTAGATATTCATTTTCTAGATTTCCTTCAAAGTGTCAGGCAAATCCTCTTTAACATGTGAATGATAATGATCTTCAGGAGGAACATTTGTTGGAGGGGAACTGTTTCAGACTGGAACTCAGCCCTTTGATTCGGATTTGGAGGAACTTCTTGCTCTAATCCGGAGCTGTCAACAGTAATGCTAATGTGACTTTTGGGTAGGGGTTGGCTACTAACTGCAGCATTTTGCATGTATTCTCTGGTAGCTGCTATGTTTTTTGGACAACTAATAGGAGATATATTTTGGGTTTCTGTTGGTGCAATGGGTTTTTTATTTTCTCCACCCAGACTTGCTCACGCTTGTCTCTGTAATTATTGCGCTGTATATAACTATGCCCAAAGCACTTGCATTCGGTACATCTTGGAGGCACAAACTCATATTCTATGTCCTGCATATATATATATATATATATATATATATATATATATATATATATATATATATATATATTACCATGTTTGTCTTTAGCTTTGAATGTTTTTGGTAGATCATTATCAGCCTTTATCTCCACCAGTACTCTGGCATATTTTATCCTTTTGACAAGTCTTGTATTTTCATCCATATCCAAAGTTTTTTCGACCAAGCTTGCTAATTTGCTAATGCATCTTGTATTCCATAGAGCTAGGTTAAGGTTGTGCAGTTAGATCCATCTTGGGTATGAAGAAAGCATTTCTCTTTCAAAATTAAATTCAGCTTCCCACTTACGCATAATTATTAGTTTTCTACCTATAAACCATGGACCTCCATTTAAAACTTTTTTATAATCCGCTTCTTGTTCAAATTTGATAAGGTAAAAACCATTATCCCTTGTGAATATACCCCACGTCCCTTTTGGATTCCATACTCGCTTAATATATGCATTGAAATAGACATAGTATAGACGTTTCCCTACCATGTATATGTAGATTGAGTTTTTCCACATGTTCCTATCTTTCGCATTGTTTTCTTCGTCGATTAACTAGTAGATCTCGTTGTCTTCAAATATCGGTTCAAAGTAATTAACATTCCCTTTCATTTCAATTTTGTTTCCCAAAATCTCAACGCATGATTTAGGGTTTTGCGTGGATTTTCTAGGGTTTTTCAGAATTTCAGCAAAGGAAAACCGGCTTTTTTCCTTCTCCTTCCCCTTTCTTTCACCTCTTCCCATCCATCCTCTTCATCTTCTCTGATCTCGGCTGCTGGGCCAGTGGTTTCAAGAGTTGCGTGGGTTTTAGATGCCATTTCTGTTCCACCTTCTGATTTTGATTCATTTGTTAGGTAATTTAAATAATAAGTCTTTATATATTTATTAATAATACACATGTACATTATAATGCATTATATTATCTATATCTATAGTGTTTACGAATCACAACATCCAAGCGGCGATTTTAGTAAAGAATTCGTTGGATGGTTTTTGAACTACGTTTATGATCCAAGAAATTATGCGATTGACGAAGGATTGAAACATCTTGCGATGGTACCAAAACGAAAAGTTATGATATATTCAATAACCATCGTCAATAGATATAATTTCAATGCTAAAGAATTTGGTGTTGAAAATTTAAGTAACAATACCGGCGTATTTGTTAAAAGCAGTGATGATCTAGATGATCATATAAATGAGTTTTATAGCGTGTTAACCTAGGTATTGCAATTGACATATTTAACAAGATTTATGGAGGAAGTTTTTTTTACATGCAACTGATTCTGTAACGTTCTAGGTTCTGGAATCATCGTGCACGAAAAATGTAATCTTATTGAAATAAAGCATACATTGTATTATCATAAGTACAATCCTTTTGTACTAGCTAAACAAGCTCTATAAGCTTATTATGCTCCTTGTCTATCTCTAAAAAAAGATAAAACAAATTGGTTGGCAGTTTTTAAAACGAAAGTAAGATTTACATTTGATGGAAAAAATATTAAGGACAAACAAGCTTATTGGGCAGATGTAGAGAAAAATAGTGAAATAATAATAACTAACGATCATACCGATTTTGGGTCTCTAAACAATGAATAAAATGTTTAGTGAAAGCATATGAGACCACGAAGGAAAACAATATAGAGTACCAGAGCGAATTTGAATTAGAAAACAATGAGGATTGATTAATGATGTACATTTTGATAGAAGGTAATTTATGTGATTATTGACGTTACATTTTTCTCATAAAAAATGATAAGTTTTATTCATAATTAAATGATATGTTTTGACATAATAAAATGATATGTCTGTGATAGGTATTATGTCTTTTTTTCAACGTCGGAGTTCTTTCCATTTAAGTTTCTCCTCTTCTTCTCAAAGAAGGCTGCCCTGGTAGGTAATGGCAGCGGCCTGTCAGAACAGTCGCAGTTTCCCATAGTGTCGTTACACCCCAAAGCGAATTGATCGTAAGTATTAAATTTATTTTAGCATTATAAATATTTTATGTATGGTATATTAAAGGTCTGCATCATATTTAACATAAGGGATTTTAGTTAGAGCCTTCAGAACTTATTCTTAATATTTTGGGGCAAGCTTACATAAGCAGGATGACTGCCTGCTAGCCTAAGTGGGATAAGATCTCAGTCTCTGTTTTAGAGAGTATCTAGTAGGACTTCCTCGTAAGTGTAAATTTATATATCATTATATCTTACCACTTTACAATTTTCTACCTAAGTATTAGTGTGTAACTGTTATTTTTTTGAACGAGCAAGGGCCAGTAAAGTGGTAGGAAGTTGATACCCTCCTTTGTAAGACTTATTGGATGCAAAAAATAAGGAAGAACTACCAAGACACAATGTTAGGCATAAAAAAAGTGGGGAAGAAGCTTAATCGAATAAGCGCTAGTGTATGAGACGCTTGGGTTGCATGGTGGAATAGCGATGAAGCAAAGTAAGTTTACCATATATCACTTTATTTTGTTTCATACATAATACAAAGTTTACAGATGTAAAGTATAATTTTCAGTTTAAATTTGCAAGCAGAGTCAGAGAGGAACTCTGCAAATAGAAACAAGAACCCAGTAACACATCACGGTGGTTCCAACTTATTCCAGCGTTATCATCAAGAGCTAGTAGTATTTTTAGTTGAAATTATAAATAGTTATTAAATTGTATAATTTTGCATATACAATAATAACTCATAATAATTATCTAAAGAAAGCACATGGTTCTGGTCTCTTACATAAACCTTTTGCTTGTACTCATACCATCGAGCATCAAAATGAAGATGACACACTCTCGTATGCATAGACCGACGATAAAGTAAACAAAGCCCATGGAAGCATATTTTAAGTTATAAGTTATTAATAATCAGTTTAATTAATTAGTTATAAATAAAGTGGTGTAAATTTCAATTATATTTTTATTTTTCATTATCGGAAAAATTTATGCTACAACAAGCACGGCCGATGGAGGGAACGAGATGGGATCAGCTGACCATTAACGAGATGATGCTTTTCTGAAGCTATCATGGATCCGACATCACAAAATTGGCGTTATGGCTATGGCAACCAAGAGATAATGAACATTATTTCTGCTTACCTTACCTAATTGTTAATCATATTTAGTCTAACGTAAGTCATAACATATTTAGCCTAGATTATAACTTATGTTTGGGTATTGTTAAGCTAACAAAAAATAAGTTTATAACAATATATAAGTTAATAATTAAATAAGTTTTATAACAATAAATAGGTTAACAAAAACTAAGTTTACAAAATGTAACTAACTTTTATAAAAACAATGTTAAGCAAGTGTGATTTAAATTAAATAAATTTTTGAACATTAACTATGTTTTACAAAAATTAACTAAATTTATAAAAAAATAATCTAATTTACAAAAATTAACAAATGTTTATAAAACTTAAGTAGTTTTATAATAATTAAATAAGTTTATAATAGTAAATAAGTTAATAAAAAACAATTAAGTTTTTAAAGAAATAACTTAGTTTGTAAAATAACTAAGTTAATATAATTTGGTTTTTAAAGAAATAATTTAGTTTAAAATAATAACTTAGATTATAACAATATATCACACTATTATAGCAGTTGCTAGGCCCACATTTTTTGCTAGCTATTAGACACAAATCTCTTATTAGATCATGTTTTGCAGGCCATGAGCTCGCAGAAGGCATACAAAAAATCTCAGGACAAAGAAGAGATTAAAGGAGCTGAAAGCCATGAATGCACAACTGCAGGAGCGAGACCGCCTTCGCTTAACATCCTAGAATTTTGGCAACATTATTTAGGACATTCAATTAGCTAAATAAAATAAAATAATATGTTGATTAGGGGATTGAGATTTCATTTTAATTAAGGTGTAGCCGTGTCATTTAAACCACGAATTAAAAGAAGAAATTTAACATGAAATATAAAAATGGTAAAATAGAAAAGAGGTCATTTCTATATCCTCCAAACCTTGGCCATGTATTAGAATACATGCTCATTTCATTTTGAAAATTTTAAAACAAGAGGCAGGCCACCATTAACAAGGAAAAGGGAAAGAAGAGTAAGAAAACCTAAGGAAGAAGCTAATTTAAATCAAATCCATTCATATCTCAATCTTTATAATCTCTAAAGCTAAGGTGAAAACCTTAGTAAATGACATCCAAACGTCTTGCGAATTTTTATGAAGATCATATTGGTGATGAGTTTCAATTTTTAGATTTTTCTAAATTTTCGTGTAATTAATATGAATTTTCTATTAAAGAAAATGGTATTTTGGGTTGTAAATTATTTACGAGTAAATAATTAATTGTTTAGGTCTTAAATTTTTATATGTTAGAAAAAAATGTAATGTGATTTTTCGGAATTTTTCTAGATTTTTCCTAAGTGTTTTAATGGCTATATAAAATTATTTAAGGTATAAGACTTAAATGTTTTAAATAATTAAAGGAGAAGAAGGGGCTTTTGAAAAATGTTTAAATTGTTAAATCTGGAAAGTTGGCAACACTTTTGAAAAGAGAAACCTTGCAACGAAACAGATTTAGACAAACAAGGCAGGTTAGATACAAAATAATAGTTTAAAAGTAAAAATAAATAGGTTTTTCACTGTTTCGTATCTTTTGGCACCAGTTTTCGCCTCCATACCACCGCCTCTGACACGGTCTAATGCATATGGTATCAAGCAACTGATACATGTTGAATTAGATGTGGGTGAAGAGTATAGGGTCGAAACCATGGGGTTTTGAAGGGGTTGAAGCATTGTTTTGGTTTTAAAGAAAAATATGTCAGCTTGCTTTCGACTAAGATTCTTTCGATTTAGTTGGCTTTCGACTATGTCAAATGGTTTACAAGAATGGTTTTAATCAGGTTGTGCCTTTTTTTAAGTGCTTGCTTTCGACTGAGTCAAAACCTTTAGTTCCGCTTCCTACCATTCGATCTAGATGGTTTCGAAGGGGTACTTTTTATTTTTTAAAATATGGCCACCTCTACAATGCTTTCGATGGGATGGTTTCGACACCATCACTTTATTACTTAGGAAATGGTTTCACAACAATGCTTTTGACTTAAATGTTCTTAAGAACCTTTTCCTATGTTTGAAGTAAAACCCAATGGTTTCGAAAGAAACAATTTTAAATGATTTCGAAAGAGATGCTTCCGTCTTTAATGGATTTTTGATCCTTTTGCTCTACTTGAAGGCAGAATCCAAATAGTTTCGATGGAGACAATTTTCAAAGGTTTTGAAGAAATGAAATTTTGAATGGTTTCGAACGGTTTCCATATATTTTTAATTGAACCCGATGTGCTTTCGAAAGGATTGAGCTTTAACTGCTTTGAAAGGTTTTAATGAATTGTTTCGAAAGAGTTGGTTTCTTAGGGTTTCAAAAGGATCGAAAGGAAATATTTTTCCTATGTTTTTGAAATGGAATATTTAATGGTTTTAAAGAAAGATTTATAATGTTTTAAAGCTTTTGAAGGAAGGACTTTTGGTGGTTTCGAAAGGGTCACTTTTAATGGTTTCGAGTGGGTTATCTTCAAGGGTTTCGAAAGGGTTGTTTAAATATTTTGAACAAAGGTTTCAAATGTATTGAATAGGCAATCTAGCCTAGGTATGTTCAAGTTAAAAAGGGTTTTAATTTGTTTTGGAAGGATAGTTAATCCTCATTAAAATTCATTAACATTTTTTCAAGTAAAGTGTATATATCATGGAAAAATGGCTTAGAGTAAAGCTAAAGATATATTTTCCTTTTATATAAATGATTTGAAGGACTAAATCATTTTGAAATGGTTTTCAAAGAAATTTAAAGGGTACTTAACCCTAAGAAAATGATTTTGACAGTTAGTCCATTTTGATTTGGACGACTAGTCTAGTTTGCTGGCAGTCAACCTAGATTTCAAACAGTTAGTCCAGTTTCCGGCCAGTCAGCCCAGTTGTGTGGACAAATAGTTTGTATCATAATGGAGCTTGCTATTTTGTTATGGAGATATAGTTCACATCTTACCTATTTTATGGACAGATATTTCATTTATTAGCATAAATGATATTGCTATTTTGATATAATCACATTGATTAACCAGTTTGGCTGCAGGAAAGGATTTGCAAAATATATATGTTTTGAAAAGGATATTAGTAAAGGGAACCTGTTCCGCTAAGCGGAGTGGTCTCACTCAATATCAGTAAAGCGAGATGTAGTTGAATTATTCAAACTAGGCTTTATGTCTGACTCGGAGTTTTTGTTTCCTCTTAAACTCTCGGGTGCTCAAAATTGATTTGAGTAGGCTGAGGGTTGAGGTTTTTAGGTTTTGATATTTTGACGATAAAGCTTCCGAAGACGAGCAGGTGGCTGACGGATAGCTAATTAGAAATACATATTATTTTGTTTATTTTTTGCTGTGTATATTAAGTCATAAATGACTATATTTCAATGATCAACTATGGGTGCATCGTCATATGTCGCTTTTTGCATAGTTTTGTAATGATTATAATTGATCTTTACTTGGGAAACAGACATGAGATTATGTAATTTGAATATGAATTTGTTTGAAATGGAATTACAAAAATGTTATATTGAAAATATGTGATTTTTCTCATATTCAAGTGCTTCTGATATTATGAATAACATTAGCATTGCCGTATTTTGTCACTAGAAGTTAATACTATATATGACTATAGCATCTGTAGTGCTTAGCTTTTGTCATCCGGATACGGGATGTTACACTTCGTGCTATGGAGATGGCATAGTTGGATCAGTGCTTGGTTGAGTATATGCAGTATTACAGGGCGTTTCCTTCATCGGGTGGCTCCGAAGGCGATGATGAGTCTTGATAGGTATGATTTTTGCTTTTGTGTTTGGACAATATGCATTTGGAGCTGGTGAGGATGAGGTATTTTGGTTAGGTTGATCCATTTTGCGGAGATGTTGGATGATTTGTTAATTTGTTTAACATGATTGATATAGTTTGAGATGTTGGAGGTTGATTTTGTGTATGCTGTTGGATTGTTTTGTTATATGATGTATTGTTTGAGTTTGGTTTGTTGTAAATATTGATGTTTTATATGTAATTTGGGCCTATATTTATATGATTTATGTGCGTGAAATTAAGATGCGATATATATATTGATATGTTTGTATTGTATGGGGAATGAAAGGTGGTAGAAACAAAAAAATCATCCCAGATTTGCGACGGCCATCGAAGTTTGACGTTGGCTTATGGGACATCATTATCTAATGGATCTAACGGCAAAAGTGTAGCGATTTCCAACGGCTTTTGGCAACATTCCAAATAAAAAACTACTGGTCAGGTGTACATGATGGTCGTCAAAAAACCATCTGCAATAACCGTTGAGAGCCCTCACTGAGTCTTCGTCGAAACCGTCGTCAGCCGTCAGAAAGAGCGGATGTAGTTCCGATGGCAATTTCGACGGCTTTTGGACGGCTACTGACGACCGTCGATGGTTTTCAACCGTCGTAAATGTCCCTCTTTCATGTAGTGATCGGAGCAATTCTTAAAACAATTAAGAACAAAATAAGATGACTAATATTTCTTCGTTTATACCCAAATAGTATAAGTGGGGTATAAAATGACAAAGATTTGGTCGGTTTATACCAAACTAATATATGTGGGGTATAAAACGGCAAAGACTTCCCCGTTTTATTACAGTGAAGTATTTCCTGTTTTATACATAAAAGGACGAAGTTTTCTTCATTTTATAAACAGTCTTCTATTCAGTTTACTAGTCACGTGGACAAACTGAACCAACTATAAACAAATGAACAACACATATTTGGTTGTGATGTGTCTAGTTCCGTCCATCATAGTTGATTGTGTTGTCGTTAGTTCGGCCCATTTTTTCATTAAAGAAGACACTTTCGATTGTGCTTCAAGTTTAAACTTAACTTCATTTAAACAACTCATCTAAAGGAATTAGTTGTGGAATACCTATTTTTTTGTTGCACCCCACCGATGTCATCTAATTTTTCATGTTGGTGTCTGTAGGCATGATGTCGGCAAACAATAATGATATTTCCATTTCTCTCTAGTAATGACTTTTGGAAAGATGTGCAAGGCAAGGGAAGCCATTATGGCCGATCATATTCATCATCGTGGTGAAGCTTTTAGTAGTTACATTCATAATCCATATGACAAAGGATGTTAATTATCCGTGTATTTGTAGACAAGAGATTGGAGGACGTTTAGCGATGGCGAATTTTTATGCCCAACTTATTTGATTTACATCGAATGTAAAAAATAAGTCAGCGATTTCCTCCCTGGCGTTTTGCCTCTTCTAAAGGTGGAGGATTTTCAAGACTAATTTTTAAGTCGGACGTAAAAAATAAGTCTCGATTACCCTGTAAAAAATTAAGTCTCGAATACCCCCTATATAAACCTCCCTACCTAACTATTTTTAACATATTCTCATTTTTTTTCTTCCTTACATTAATTCCAACAATGTCCAGATATGTTTTTGTGTATAATATTTCAGACAATGATTCGAAAAACTCGGATAACTCAACTAATAGCGATGATCTATCTAACTCCGATAAAGATGAGTATGGTAAGGAACTCGCTTATATTGTTGGAATGATGGTAAATTATACTCAACTAATGTCTATCCACATCATACTTCTTCTTACATTGGATGAATGTGGATTGATGATTTTCTTTACAGTCACAAATACAGAAGTCAAGAGTTGTTGCCAATAAAAAGTGCTACTTACAGACGTCTTTATGACGATTTAATCAATTGGAATGGCTTAATCTTAACTCAATAAATAAACAATATCCTGAAAAGATTGGAATGTTTTATTACATGATAAGTCATGGAGCATCACAAAGGATGGTAGGTGGAAACTTTAATCGATCCATCGGTACTATTAGTCTGTGTGTTTCTAAGTTTTGCACACTACCTTACTTTTGGCCAAAGCTAATATTGGATTGATAGATTTTAATGAGATTTCTCATGAAAAATTAGATATGGAAAGATATTATCCATTTTTCCAAAATGATGTTGGAACTATAGACGGAACACATGTTCCTAGGAGAGTTGGTAAAAAAGAAATACGAGTGTATATAGGAAACAAATTAATACAAAATATTTCTACTGCTGTAAATTTTGATTTTGACATTTAGTTTCGTAATGTCTAGTTGGTAAGACTCTACACATGATAGTAGATTGTTAAATCATGCGATTGAAGAAGTTGAAACATTTTCACATCTCCTACCTGGTAAGTATTACCTTTTAGACTCAAGATACAAGCACAGAAACAGTTATTACCACCTTATCGCAATGAACGCTATAAAGTTCCAGAATTTCACTAGAGCTGGAATGTTCCAAAATCGCGTAACGAAAATTTTAACTTTTATCATTCTAGTCTGTGCATGGCTGTAGAAAGAATTTTCGATATTTGAAAAAAAGTTTCTACATTTTACGACATATGCTGACATATAGCTTCACCAAACAGGCACAGTTTGTCGTTACAAGTTGTGTTATCATAAGTTATTAGAAAATATAAGTTACATATCTTGATTTTGAAGAAATAATTAATGAAGAAGTTACATGAACTTGTGTTGGAAATTGATGTGAACATATTCAACACAACCATAGTTGTGTGCAAGTTCGTCAAATACACAACAGAGTTGCAACACGTGATGAAATTAGAGATCCTTAGATTCGACATGACGACGTCAATCTATATATTATTTTACTGTTGTATTTCAGCTAAAATTATGTGATGTTTGTATTTCGGTTAAAATTAGTAGTAAGTTTTTAGAATTTGTATATATTAGAATTTGAAATTGTAATTGAATTTGAATTTACATTATTAATTCTAAAATATTTATTTAATTAAATACTAAATTTAATAATTAATAATTAAATAATAATTAATTATCAATTATTTAATAATTAATTATTAAAATTATTATTTAACTATTATGGAATAAATAACTGTTTTCAAATTCCTTAACATTTTTTACATCCTACACAACCTCTAACGAACCTCTGGTCCAAAAATTTATCTGTGCACGTTTTAATCTTTAATCCAAATTGTCCATGAAAGCACCATAAATGAGATTTACGTAAATAGAGAAAAAGAAAACATTCAAAAAGAAAGATAGCAACCATACAACCTAAAGAATGGAATAATATGCACAATATTTAGCATAAAATAAAACTAAAATCAGTTGACATTAATTTAGCTTAGCAAATTCTAAACCAAACCATAAGGAAGCTAATGTCTACTCTTTACAGTACACTTATATAAGAAAATTCCGTTCTGTTATTGAATGTTACAAAATATTTTTTGCTCTTAACTAGATATCACTACACCAAAAGTCGATCGAATAAGGAACGTAAACTATTCAAAAAGGCAGAGAAATAAACAATAAGAGAAACCTATGGACTCATCTATATCATAACAAAATATGTACATTTATCGCCATGTTACCCATAGTGCATTTAACATAGCTAATTTCAAGCTCCAAGCGTATTAACAAGTGACAAAGCATTACTCGTAATCCTACTCAACTGAACCACCTTCTTCCTCAAAACACCATGCATACTACTACTACTCTTACCATTACCTTCCACCAAAGAAGCACTGCATACTGACCCATGTCATAAAGTTCCCTAACCTAACCGCATACGAAGGCGTATTCTTTCTTCCTTGTTTCCTCAACTGAACTATCGACTTGCTCAGCTTAGCTGCACCATCGGACATCGTTACCATGCAGTCGTAATAGACACTGTACCCATTATCAGCTGCAGGTCTGCTGCTTCCAGATGAAAGCATGGAGACGTAGGTTGATGCTTCATGGGCCATACGTGCATTTAGAGACAACGCCACCTTAGCAAGCTGACGTGGACTTTTATGAATTTGTGGTGAGAAGGCTTACAGGGTCTGCTCGCATACTTTTGGATATGAAGTTGCGTTGCATAAGGTTTTTGATGGAAATAAACTTGTTTTAGGAAACGTCAATTATGTTGATGACTATATTAATCTTTGTACTAATGGAAATGTCATATTAAGAATAGAGAAAAATCTAAACCTACCAGATATGTAATTTTGAGAAATCTAGAATATGCTCTATCAGGAAAATTCTAGAATGTGGACAATTAAAGAAAAGTCTAGAGATTGTATCACACTAGAAATATGAATGTTTTTTCTTCTTGTGTAAGCAAGCAAACATATTTGTAAGCAAGCAAAAAGAATAAAAGTGAAAAGAAAATAAAGCTTATTTTCTCATTTACAAATTATTGTCTCAATCTCCATCAGCAAATTAGAAGTTTCTCCCTCCTTCTTCCTCTAGAAATTACCAACTTTGGTATCGAAGCTCGAAGATCCTTCTAAATTTTCCAACAGTGGTATCAGAGCCAGGCTGCTAATCAAGGAAAATGGAAAACGAAACGACTTTTTTCATGTTCCTATATTAATTAAAGAGAATTATGAAAGTTGGGGTATTCGTATGAAGGCGCTACTTGGATTGCAAGATGCATGGGTTATCATAGAAAAAGGGTATGAAGAACCTACCGATATTTCCACTTTATCCCAAATTGAAAGGGATAATTTGAAGAATTTGAAGAAGAGAGATTGAAAGACTCTTACGCTCATCTACCAAAGTTTGGATGATGCTATGTTTGAGAAGATAGCTAATGCATAAACTAACAAGGAAGCATGGGAGAGTTTGGAGAATTCTTTTAAAGGAATCGATAAAGTGAAGAAAATTAGACTACAAACTATGCGAGGTGAGTTTGAATTTCTATATATGAAATCATCAAACTCAATTGATTATTATTTTTCTTGAGTTGTATCTATCGCTGATCAAATGAAAAGATATGGAGAAAAAGTTGAAGGCTCTAGAGTTGATGAGTAAATTCTACGATCTTTAGATTCAAAATTTGATTACATAGCTGTAGCAATTGAAGAATCTAAAGATCTAGGATCCATGACCATTGATCAACTCATGGGTTCACTTCAATCCATGAAGAAAAATTGAAGAGAAAGGTTAATGAAGAGCCATTAGGGCAAGCTCTTCAAACAAAAATCACCTTGTGATAAAATGATACATTTAAAAATGGAAGAAGTTGAAGCCAAAGCGAAAGAGGTCATGGTCAAAGCTATGGAAGAAATGACTATCATAGAAAGGAGAAAAGAAAAAACATATCGAGGAAGAGGAGGAAATATAAAGAAAAATGAAAGACCAAGGTATGATAAATCACAAATAAAATGTTATTATAAATTTTGGCATTTTGCTTCCGATTATAGATCCACTTTTTATAAAGTCCAAGAGAGAGAAATTTTTGCTAAAGAAGATAAATAAAATTCCGCACTACTATTGGAACATGAAGGATATGAAACTCGCAATAATAATACATGGTATTTGGACACAAGGACAAGAAATCTTATGTGTGGAAGGAAGAGCATGTTTATGGAGCTTGATGAATCCGTAAGTGGAAACATTCATTTTGGAGATGAATCTAAAATTCCAGTAAAAGGAAAAGGAAACATACAAATTAAGTTGAAGAATGGAAAGAATGATTTTATTTCTAATATTTATTACATGCCTTATTAAGTTTGGGGCAACTTTTGGAAAAAGGATATGATATACACATGATAAATAAGAGTCTTCTAATGAGAGATGGTAAAAGAAATTTAATTGCTAAAGTGGAGATGTCAAAATATAGAATGTTTCCATTAAATCTCTCAAATAATGCTGCTAAATGCCTAAAATCATGCTATAAAGATTCATCATAGCTTTGACATTTAAGGTTTGAGCATCTTAATTTTGGGGGCTTAAAATTATTAAAAAAACAAAAACATAGTGAAAGGTTTACCATCAATAAATCATGAGAATCAATTATGTGAAGGATGCTTATTTGGAAAACCAGCAAGAAAATGTTTTCTAAAACAATCAACCATAAGAGCCAAAAAACCATTAGAATTAATTCATATGGATATTTGTGGCCTGTAAGCCATGATTACTTGGAAAAAACAACTATTTTTCACTTTTTGTTGATGATTTTATTAGAAAAACCTAGGCTTATTACCTCAAACAAAAATCAAATGTATTTGATGTTTTTGAATTCCATTTTCTATAAGGTCCTTAAATTTCTAGAATATGGAAGATTAAAGAAAAGTCTAGAGATTGTATCATGTTATAAACATGAATGTTTTATTTTCTTTTATAAGCAAGCAAATATATTTGTAAGCAAGCAAAAAGATTATAAGTGCAAAGAAAATAAAGCTTATTTCCTCCTTTACAAATTATTGTCTCAATCTCAATTAGCAAATTAGAAGTTTCTCCCTCCTTCTTCCTCTAGAAATTATCCAACATTGGTATCAGAGCTTGAAGACCCTCCTAAATTTCCAAATAGTTTTAAGAGAAGCATACGAGAGGTGTACAAGTAAAGAAGCCGTGAATATGTATATAATGTTTTATGAACTTTCCATTGATCACTTTAGCTTTTAATTTATTTCTTGTTGATGTAATGTGATATTGGTGGTGAATGGTTTACAGAGGGTATATGTATTATGGAACGTGAAAGGTAGTTTCATTGTATGTCAGCATGCATTTGATCGGTGGCTAGGTAATTAGAGTAATATTGCTGTGTTTGGAAATCTCAAAACTCAATATACAATGTGCTTGCTTGTCTCCATCCAGCTATAATTTTGCTGTCTAGAGATCCGATGACTGAATGTAGAAGAATGAGTTGAAAGTTGAAACCTTGACTTTGCTCGTGGAAGCTTCGCTGCATTCCGAAAGATACTATTGCACGTGCAGTTTCATTGATTTGATTTGATTTGAGTATTTTATGCCAGCATGAACTGTATGTCAATGCCTTTCATTTCAGTTAGATTATGGCCCTCCAAAGCATTAAAATGAAGAAGAAAAATAATGAAAACTCCTTTCATGAAGTGTTGGACAATATGGAGTTCGATCAACATCTTTTAACAAAAGAAATCACATGATGTTATATGTGACCAGACTTATATATATCACTCGACCTCCATTATTTTTTACACTATTCTTTTTTCAATCTGCGGACATTACGCTCGTATAATGTGAGACACCCCATCAAATCTTGGTGGTCCTATGAAGAGAATCCGTTTACTATTTACGGACTGTAAAAGCTAATTTGGTGGCAACAGCGAGACGGCACATACCGGTTGGGAGACGGATTAGGAATGACACTTCCTTGTGAGAGTTTCTAGCCACTAAATCGAAATACTGGCTCTGAATATGTGTGAGACAAGTGGAATTTGACTGTTTAATTAAAGCAAATCATTGCGAGTCTTTGTAGATGCTTTTGCAATGTGATTTCCATCCAGTGCACTGAATGCCAAAGTGAAGAAAGTCAACTGAGCGTGGTTAAATGAAGGGAATAATTATGACTCTCTTAAGGTTGCAAAATGCCTCACCGTATAATTAGTGATGTGCATGAAGAGATTAACAAGGCTTCCACTATTCCTCTCAACTATGCTGGATAACCACAGCTAGGGGAAGGAGCTTGGTGGAATCAATGGAGAAAGAAGACCGTGTTGAGTTTCACTCTAGTCCAACTTTGTGAAATGGCTTGAAATGTTGTTCAAGCACATAAAGAAAACTTAAATAGAAGAACCAAAGAGGAGCCATTGCAACAAGCCTTTTAAACCAAACTCCCCTGACGGGAGAATGAGGCATTTGAAATTAAAAGAATTTGTAGCCTAAGTGTAAGAGATCGTGGCTAAAAATATGGTAGAGGCATCTACAAATTTATCAATAAAGAAGAAAGAAATCAAAATATATAAGCTATAAAGTGTCAAGGATGAAGATGAAACACAAATCGGGATGGAAGACTAAGGTATGATAAATCAAAAATATAATTGTGATAAATTTGATCATTTTGCTTCCGATTATAAATTCATTTTTGGTAAAGTTTAAGAGAAATCTAGCTTTGCTATAAAAAAGGAGAAATTCCAAAATATTGTTAGCACATAAGGGTGATGAAAGTAACGATAATAACACAAGGTATTTGGACATGGAGGCGAGCTATCATATATGTGGAAGGAGGAGCATGTTCGTGGAGCTTAATGAATTGGTAAGTGGGAATATTCATTTTGTAGATCAACTTAAAATTCCCATTAAAGGATACAGAAACATATAAATTAAATTGAAGAATGGAAAGCATGATTTTGTTCCTAACATGGCTAAAACGAAAATAAATATTTTAAGTTTGGGGCAGCTTTTAGAAAAAGATATGATATATATTTGTACCAATTTGGGCAGAACACTCTTCGAATGTGTTTGAAGAGATAAAAAGAAGAAATTAAATGTAAACTGAGGCAGATCTAACAAACACACCAATCAACAAGTAAGAAAAATTACAGAAACACACAATTTTAGAGTTATTTGGCGTATGGCCTACATCCACTATGAAATGACTGATGTTTATTGATTATATCTCGTTGGTTACAAGTGGATTACAACAGTACAATCAAAGTACGGTAGCAATTTTAGCAGAGTATCGACGTAGAGAAGCCAAAAAGTCCATTTTCTATAGGTCTAGAGTCATTATTTATTGGCGTAGGCAGCAAATATCTCGCCCAGATCTCAAAAGACTTCTTCTCTCATGTAGATGGGCCCACGGGATCGAGTTCAGGTGGTTTTGACTCGATCTAAGAGCGATACGAATCGAGTTTGTATCGATCAATAATTGGTCCTATTGGAATGGAATGATTTGGTACATTCTTTAGGTTGTAGGCAAGTTCCTGTGAAAATTTGGTGGCACTTGGATTTGTAGATCTCGAGTTATGATCGATACAAGTTTGGATTTTCAATGTGTTGTCGAACTCGTATCGATACGATTCGTATCATTCTGATTCGTATCCATGCATGACATGTCGATCAGATGACTTGGCACTATAATTGAGGATCGATCCACTTTTCATGTCGAGCGACCGATTCTTCCTCTAGCACTTGTTTTTTTCGTGTCGTTGCTCGTTATGCTAATTCGTATCGATACATCTTCATGCTTCTCGTATCGACCATTGCACGTATTATTCATATCGATGTTTGGCTATCTTACTTGTATCGATTGATTAAGAGATCGGTATGAACTGGACCTCCTTTCTATGATGGATACGGACCAGAGCAACTTGTTGGGTGGATGGATACGACATCGTATGAACACGAGTGAGGTTATCTGGATGGATTCGAATGAAGTGGATACGAAGGAGGTGGTTGTTGAACTGATGGATACGAACTTAATGCCTTCTCCATGGATACGAATAAGAGCATTTTTTCGCCATGGTTACGAGTTAGATGGGTACGAATGTACTGCCTTTTGTCATGGATACGAACCACTGCTTGCTATGATAAATATGAATTGCCGCTGTCATCCAAGTGAATCTTTATAGATCCATATCATGAGCATACAAACTCCGATTGACTTAAAATTTGGAATGTTAGCTTCCATGGCTTTGCTTATTGTACCACACCGATTGTAGCTAGATCCGGACTAGAGTAAAATTTATCGGTATCCACAATGAACTTCATAGGTAGTTGATCTTCGAGACAGACTGCCATTGGTGTCACGGCCTTGCCGAAAGGCGAGATAACATTTTCCCTCCAAGTACATCTTGTGTGAACATGACATGCTTTAAAAAGCTGTAATCTTCCGTTTGAAAAGTTTCATCTGATCCGACGAATTTTTCATTTCATCAAAAGATGCAACCTTTGATTGTTTCTCGGTAATATAAATTCTGAATTGATGAATGCAAATGATTGTACTGTGCATCGTTGTAACAGTGTGTTGAATGCTAGAGATCTGTTGTCCATTGTCATGATAGTTTCTTAGTGAGCATTTAATTCCAATAAATTTTAAAAATTGAATGTTAATTCATCACACATAAATGCATGTAGGATGACTCCATTTAACATTCGTACGTTCACAAGTCGATGTTAGTTTTCTTGTATCGAATGTCGTATCGATCCTCTCCTGAATCGATGTGAAATTCGAGTTGTATCAATGCTTGATGGTTGTTTTGGTGCGTCTCTTCATATCGACCCTCTTCTAGATCGATGTGAAAATTTGAAAGATTTTCTTTGTGTCTATGTCGAATGACACGAATTTGGTTGGTATCGTAATGTAGTTCGTATCAATGGGAACTGATAGATACGATGGCTGTGGTGTTAGATGGATACGAATAGCGCATGTCGTGTCGATGAACCGTGAATCGATTTGAATAGCACAAATAATATTCTACCTATCATCTCGTAGTTACCGGATACAAAAGACTTGAGTTACATTTCCATCATCTTGGTCGCTTAATGGATATGAAATAACCAGCTCGTATCGATCTCCTTAGTGACTGATTTGACCGGTAGCGATGACTAGGAGACGAACTGTCATTCCCTTGGCATATAAAGTCATGGTACTTAGATTTTTTTTCACTTTCTTGCTTTCCGTCTTCGCTCTCTCCTTCGTATCGCTCTTCCATTTGAGAGAGAAATAAACTGTCTTCCTCCTTGAACAAATCAACCCATAAACTCCTTGAATCACTAGCTCGAATTAGATAATCAACCCATAGCAATCGACTTAGGACGATTGGATTTGAACTCTTTTGCCATTCGACATGTATCTGTGACTGATTTTGGTGATGTAGTGGTCGTGGATAGTAGAATTTTGATGAAAAGTCACGATAGCCTTCATGTCAATTGGGGAAGAAAGCAGAGGGATACGATGTGGTTCATGGAAGACAGATTAGCTTCAATTTCGTATCGATGAAGGGATGGTCAAAAGCTAACCTTGTATTGATTCCAAGTGAAGGAGTTTGTATCGATTAGAAACGTACTTGTGAAGATGAAGTTTGTATCGTTCTATTGTGAAGGTACTTCATATCGATTCGAGGTGATCGATATGAACTCAAGAAGAAAATGGTCGATACGAGCTTCATGTCAGTGAGCGATACAAAATCCAGCTTCACTTGATACAAAGTTGATGAATTTCGATCGATATGAAATGACGCCTTATGAGCTTTACAGACGACCTCTTATGGTCTTCACGAATTGACTTCCGGTGATCGATACGAATTATACTTTTGGGGATCGATCCGACTTTAACTCATAATGGACATGAAAACCTTTGCACATCTAATCACTTAACTCCGATGAGCTTTTTCCGTTCATAATTTAACTTAACATTTCAATGCATATTTGACTGCCCTTCGAAGCTTGTCGATGGAACTGGAACTTGACAAAGTTTGATGAACTGTAACATGGATTGGTCTCCAAAGGCTGGATGGCACGGCTGTGAAAGCCACTGATGACGGTCACTCTGGTTGAATTCTGAAATCTCGTTGTTCAAACACTTTTGCTAATCTTCGTAGAATTTTCTTAAGTAACTCACAGCACTGCACTGCACAACACATTCCTACATTTCACACTGGGAAACACATGGGATTATTGTCACCTAACGATGGTTTTTACTAAGTTGATTAGCTATGGAACCCAGAAGTTCGTAGCAACAAGAGGTTCAGAGTCCACCTCTCCCCATAACAGAGATGCCAGCTATCATAGCCGAAGTTATAAGTCCAGCTCCAGACAAGATATCAGGAGTAGCTGTTATCTAGAATCCACAAGACTCGGTTCCATCTAATATTTTCGAAGAAATGTTAGGAAGGATTTGTTTAAGACACGGGCTATCGTTGAATGTTATCTTGCTACCAGGGCCAAGCGATATGTCACATACTCCCTTAAAAGGGTATACCACTTTCAATAGTTTTTCTTGCATGGCCGGGACACTCCCACCATTTAATTAGTACATCTGGAAGGTGTTGTCTTATTTAAGGATTGCCCCATCATAGATGCACCCGAATGGGTATGCATCGCTGAATAGCCTATACATCATCATCATGGAGCATCTCTTTCGCCCCCAACTCCAGAAGAAGTCTGGTACTTGTTCAATATCAAGATCCAAGAGAATAACCCGTCATTCACTTTTCCGGAGGCAGTCAGGCATTTCCAAGTCATAGTTGGGGCGTGGACCAAGTTGAGCTACTTTAAAACGAATGGTTTTATGTCCAATGCCCTCCGGGTTTTGCTAGGCGGTGGCTAGTAAGGCGTAAGTGTTTCAACTTTTGTGTCAATCTATAGGATTATTTTTCTTGATATCCAATCTAACACTTTCTTCCATTCACAGCTTCGATTCCATGGCCCGAAGGTGAACGATTCAAGGAAATTGTACAGGCTCTCCAAAGGGTACCCGTCGTAGATAGAGAAATTGAAGAGGTCCTCACGGATGAGAAGTTGAGGGCCGTTGGCCTAATTGATGAGGATTAGAGCATCGAGCTTGAGGGATCTCTCAGGGCCGTCTCAGCGATGTGAGTTAGGAGGAGAGGTCCCAGTATAGTAATTGTTGATCGGGGTGGTGAAGAGGATACACCCACCGAAGACGAACCCGCAGCCGACCTTTCAGATATCCCTTGACATTCAGAAAGGATAATCCAAGGCAATGCAGTTGCTTATAAACTTCAAAAAATTAAGAGATGGAAATCCGTGGTCGTGTCTCTGAGCCACTTTGAAGCACTTGCAGATATTCCAATTTCGGACGATGTGTCACTCCAACAAGATACCGGACTGGAAGGGCTTCAAAGTGCTCTAGATCTAGGAGGGCCAACCTCTCCAATTATGGCAGCTACTTCCGATTGGTCGGGGGTTTACACATGCTTGCATGCACTTCACGGCATGTCATAACTAATATCCAAAAGTTGTTCAATCTCTAGAGATAATTAACTCTGTTTCTCTTTTCACTTTACAGATTCGATGTCGAAGAAGCCGTCAATGCTCGGTAGCCTCCGTGCTGCATGCAAATCATCCAGCTCATATAGAGAATCTCGTAGGCGTGACTTCGATTATGATCATCGTCATTCGAGCCAGGATGGGGATTATAATGACAAGGAAAGAGCTAGGGAGAGGGTGAGAGATAGAGAAAGAGAGAGAGAGAGAATGAGAGAGACGAGAAAGGCACCGTTCCCAATCATGATTCCCCCAACCCAAGGTTTCTCTGCCCCTCCTAGCTCAAGAATACAAACTGCTGGGACTTCACGCCAACCGGCGCCCCCTAGTAATTCGAAGACCTGGCGAACAGCACCATAAGACTAGGGCGGACACCTCTGTTGCAACCACCTCAGTGGTTACAGAATTGACAGGTGAGGGAGCCACGCAAATAGCCCAATTGAAAAGAGAGTTTCCGAATATATGCTTCGTCGGCCTTCATTTCGCTAATTTGATGGTGCTGCCAGATGGAGCAAAAAAAATTGTTCACGATCATGTCTACCACGCCTATAGCCAGTATCGAGAATGGAAGAAAACTGCCGAGAAAGCTTCAGCCGTGGCATTTGAGCGGGCGAAGAAAATCGAAGAATTACAAGAAACCATTTCCCAAAATGATAGAATAGTCACGGTGCTGACTGTCGAAAACCATGCTTTAAGGAATTCCGAAACGGAGGCCCTGAAAAAGATCGACGAGGTTAATAAGGAGCTGGAGAAAATGAGGTAGGAGCATTTAAAGTTAGTAGATGATACGGGCCACAAGAATGCCATAATCACTGCTATAAAAGATAAACACTCCAAAAGCTAGCAGAGCTTAAAGCCAAATACGACGAAGTCGTTAAGGAAAAGATGAAGCTAACAAGATTGCCCAGGAAGCCTACGACCAAACTTTAGACGCTCGAAACGAGTGGGATGCGGCAAAGTTAAAAGTTCAGGAGGCCGAGACCTAGGACGAAGACGAATTCAGGGCAGCTGAGGCTAGGATAAACATGATATGGAGGATCTTTTAATCACCTACAACGCGAATGTCTAGAAATATCGCAACTTGAGCTGCCTTACCAATTATCTGACCCATCTATACAATGCCTGGTGCCATTTATTGGCTGATGAGAAGGCAGAACATCATACTGAATCCCTTGATGAATTCGAACTGGAAAAATGAGTGTTGTATGAGGAAGAGAGGAGAGTTCTTCATGACGCCTCTATCATTTTTGAAAACGAGAAGCTCGCCGCTCAACACTTGGAGGTTAGAGAGGGCTCTGTTGTTGAGCATCATATTACAAGCTCTGAGATCCCTATGCCAACCTAGTCTGAATCCACTCTTGCAGTTGATCCTCTATCTGTGCTGACCTATGATCCAAATCAACCACAACTATCTTTGGCCCATAGGCATGTGTCCGTAGGAACCCCGGCTCTCGCAGTGACCCAACCTGAGGAAGGTATTCTGAACCCTTCTGGAACTTATTCAACGCATGGAATACCGTCAAAGATTTTTTTTAATATTTTCTCTTATCTCTATTCAGTCATAGAAGTAGCACCGGCCATGCCCCTAGCAACTCAAGGATAACACCAAGAGTAGGAGGCTATGGTAACGGAGGTGACTGCTATTACCGCCGCTGCATTGGCTGAACAAGTTGACGTAATCGCTTTCACCCTCAACGATAAAATGGTGGATGAACTTCTTGGCTCCCATCGATCCATTTTCTGATTTGTCCATTCTTATGGGTGGAAGCGCATTCACTACCAGTTCGGTGGCTCCAATTGCTAGCATGCTGCTGGACACTCAAGTAGCTCATGAAGAGGTAGTGATGGAAGAGATTAATGCCGAGATGGTGAGTGCCTTGCTGGGTGGTAGTATGGGAGGTGGTATGGCAGGACCTGGCCCGATCCCTTTACTCATGATCTCTTTGGGTGGCACGATCATCGCTACTGGGGTTCCCCCTGCATCTTCTCACATAGAAAGTGCCCCCATCCCTCCGACCACACACTCTGAAAGCATCCTGATTCCGGTGAGTTCAGAGGAGGAGACCATGATACTTCCCCCAACCGGGGACAAGCATAGTAAAGGCAAAAGCTCGAAGAAGCATCACAGTGGCAGCTCAAGTGGGTCGGTGCCAAAAGAAAAGAAGCATAAGAAGAAGCCTAAGGAATATGCGTGTATCCCGGTATCCTTTTTCTGGTGAATAAGTATGAGTTTTCTTTTTGTTCTTGTAGGCTGTGTATAGATGCGGGTACGACCCCTGCTAGTAGGATTTTTTTTGGCATGAACTCCTTGTATCTATTTTGGTTTTAAAGGATAAATGAAATACAATTTCCTTTTGTTCTTTGCACAACTTCGAGTTTATTTTTTAAGTGTTGCATCACTCGAGTTTTCTTTCGACACACTTGCAAAGCATCAGCCGTTGGATCGAACTTGTGTTCGTTTGTTAAGTCCTAGAGTTATGGCTTCGGGTCGTAACCAAACGTCAAGTCGATCCTTAACATTGTATTGTCTTAATTGCTAGTTGGTTCTGGAGTCATGCCCCCATTCCTGGAGGTGAGTCGAAGTGGTCGGATGGTGGTTTCTTTTCAGCTTCGACATTTTTAGCTTCGCTTGGTACGAACTAAGTGGTATAGGGACGAGTTCGAGTGGCCGGGTTACACTCGCTCACTTATTGGCAATCGTATCCACACTCTGGGACTGAGCTTGGGCACTGACGGTCGGTCATGCTCGCCTGATGTCTAAAATCACGTCCACACTTTGGGGACTTAATCTGACTCATGGGAGGTCAGTCATGACCATTTCAATGATTAGGTCTGTGCCCACACTTTGGGGACTTAGGTTGATTTATGGGTGGTCGGTCACACTCAGTTGAAGTTTATATTCAAGTCCATGCTCTAGGGACTTAGACTTTGTTGTCGGTGGTCAGTCACACCCAGTTGATGTTTATACTCCAATCCCTGCTCTAGGGACTTAGACTTAGTTGTGGGTGGTAAGTCATACCCAGTTGATGTTTATACTCCAATCTGCGCTCTGTGGACTTAGAATTAGTTATGGGTGGTCAGTCACACTAATTTGATGTTTATACTCTAGTCCGCACATTGAGGACTTGGAGTTATTTACCAAATGGTCGATCACATCTATTTTGAGTTTTAGGATTTCGTTCGCACTCTGGGGACCATAGATTTGTCAGGATTTTGGATGGTCGGGTCACATCCACCTTGTGTTAACAAAGGAGGTCGTTAGATGGACGGATCCACCCTCTTCAAGCTTGTATTGAATATGGATGAAGTCGTTAGGTGGACGGATCCACCCTCTTCGGGCCCATATTTGTAAGTTTATACTCCAGCTCGTAGTCTGTAAGCCGGAATTAGTTAAAGGATTGTCGTGTATCAATCCTTTTTGGCTTCAGTGTGATAGCTTGCCCCTGAGCACAGGTTTCACTTAACGAGTGACCGGTCGTATCACAGTCACTCCCCATTTGAATAAGTCCCACCATAAGGCAGAACCTAGCTCTCCGTGCATTGTGATGGTCACATGATGTAATTTAAGAATCACTGCTATGGCTCGAAGAAATTGCATTTCATTGCTGAAATAAGAAAGTAAGGCAAAGTCAGTTGCCTTATTACAAGTTGAAATTTCAAAACACATAAACAAATTGCAAATGAAAAGAAGACTAAATGAATAAACAAAGCCTATCATGTGTAGTAGTTGTAGGATCGATTTCACCTTGGGGGGGTGAATAAAGTGATACTAATAATTATAAAAATTAAATGTGGAAGTGTATAAAATAATTGCAGCACAGATATAGCATAATAATAGTACCATAGATAATAGAAAAATATTAAAAGCAGAAATAGAACAACACAGATTTACCTAGCTTCGGCAAAACCCTGCCTACGTGCTACCCCCAAGGTTTCTACTAGAAATTAAGCAGTCAGATGCTTACAAACATAAATTCACGACATCCGCTATTGACTAACCTAATTCTACGCTCAAAAACCTGCCACAACTCAGCCACTAAGTTGCGAATTCTCGAACTACACCACCGTAGTTCGTCCTCTAGTCCCACGACTAGAAAGTTACAAAAGTTTAAAAAAGAAATACAAAATAAAAGCAAATTAAAAATAAAACTCTAACATAAAAATTGTGAGCCTAATTATAAAGGTCGGTCCAAAACCAAATATAGTAAAAGAATGTCCCTTTTATCTCTTTATTTCTTCGGTCTGGCCTTGTATCCTTTGCATTAAAAAATACGGTTGTGTTCTTCTGCTCGTTTATTCCTCTTGATAAAATTAGGGCTTTGGAAATTAGAAGAAGCCGACTTCAGTTGCTCCTCCAAATAGATGATTCAACGTCCCTTGCTTTGTCGATCAATGTTCTCTTTGATTTGCTTCGGCTTCTTCAAATTCGATCAAGTTCGAACTAAATTGACCATTTATGCTTTTTGCCTTTATGGTTAGATTGCTTGAACTCGATACTATACCTGCCGATGATGTTAACTGTTAAATCGGAATTTATTCCCTTTATTTTCGTTCGAATAGTTTTTGAATTCCACTGTTACTTTTGCTCGACCATTCGATTAAGCTTATATGCCTGTGATTTCGTTAGACTAGTTCAATTTGTATTTTTCGTTGCTTGATTATCACGGCTCGATTCTAACTTGTTTGATTCCTTGGCTACCACTATTTGATGTTCTAGCATTAAAACTTGACTTTGGTTCCTTTCTTTGTGCTTGTTGACTTCGACCAGTTGATACTGTGATAATATTTGACTTCGACTTATTGTGAATTGCTTTTCTTTACTTCTGACAATTCATTATTCACTATCTTTGTTCGGAACAGCTATTCTATTTCTTATTTGGACTGGTTTTGAATCTAACTTGTTTCTTGTTTGGCACTGTCACTGCTCACTGTTCTATATAGTTTGCTTGAAGTTGTACTGAGTCTTCTGGTTGACATTGTGTACATGTTGCATGTTGTCATTCACTTGTGTACCTGCACTTGTTGTCTGAAATGTTGAAATTACTATGTTCATAGTTTGGGTTGCTCTAACCAGCTTATTACACTGAGCTCATCATGTAGTGTGCTTGGACATTGTTGTCAGATTGAGTTGCTCTGACTTATGATTCTCAAATTTCTTGTGTATATATGCACATGTTCTATTTCCTGGCATCACCCTTTGTATATTTGAGCTTTTTGAACTGTTCTTTGCATATATACCTTGCTAAACTGTTGGGTTTTGTAAAAAACTGGAACTGCTTCATCTTTGTTCAAGATTGAATGCACTTGGTTCTGGTTACATGTGCAGTGCCTATATACGTGTACATGTGTGTTTGGATTGACTTGTTTTCGGTTCTGGTATGTGCATTTGTGTGCATTGTCAACTTCTTAACTGCATCCTGTCACTACATACTTGATTTCACTTGTATATGCATACATTGTGTTTACTCATGTATATATATATATGCTTGTGATTTTGCTTGCATATGGTCTGGTTCAAGTATATGCTCCATATTTTTGTTTTATTGACAAGTACACTATGTTTTGGTCAAGATTATGTTGTGTGACTTTGTGCCATGCTACTGAACTTTGTATTTATATGCTTGGAGTCTTAATAAATTTGAGTCTTCATGCATCTACTTGTTGAAACTTGAATTTTTGTGAGCTAGTTATTTCCACTTGTAACGCCTACTATTGCATTACATGTTATGTTGATTGGTTTCACTTTGTATGTTGTATTTGCATTCAACACTTTACATCGTGTCTTGAACTTGTGAGCAAAATGAACTACTAGCTTATTTCTTTGACTTGTATGTGGTCAGTGGTGGTTTGTTGGCACTTAAATTTGGTTTGCACTTTTGTTGAATCCAGCTTATAGCTCGGGTTCGACCCTGTGCTAATATCGTGACTTTATCTGCATTTCACTTGAGTTGAACCTGGCTTTCGATTAGGTTTGACTTTGTGCTCATTGTTCCCTGCAGTTTTGTAAAGTGTATATTGGTGTGCACGGCCTTGTGGCATGTACAACGATACACGGTGCATGTCACAAGTTGTTCGTGTTTGATGAATTCAAAATTAAATGATGGCGAACAACCCAAATAACCGAGGAAAATACAATTTCAAAAAAACATTTTATTTTACACTGTAAAACATATTTATTTTTAATTTTACCGCGTTAGTGTTTATTTCGCAGATTGCTTAGATGCTGCATTCAATCTGGAATATAGTTGAAGATAAATACGAGTGAATGAGCGATATGTAGTAAGGACAGTTGTGTAAATTGAAATGTATTGTAATTGAAATTTTGTATATATAGTGAGAGCACAAATTTGTACTATTCCAAATTGTAATAAATATTTGGTTGAATAAAATATCTGTTTGAATTTAAATTTTGTGTTATTTATTTTATTCAGCAAATATTTATTTAGTTGTGTGAAAATAAATAAATAGTACAATCACAAATACATTTAAATGAATATATATATATATATATGTATGTGTGTGTGTTTAGTATCATCAAACAAAAATCATATACTTGCATATTCAACAATCTCTCCATTTTGATGATAACAAACATATACTTAAGATTTTGAATTTATTAAATGTATTTGATCATTCAATTTGCTCCCACTATTTGAATGCTCCCTCTCTACACAAAGCTCCCCCTTCATATATGCATGAAACTAAATAAAAATATGCAAATATGCTTCGATGCAAATAAAATAAAATATTTGACCTTTATTTTGCCAAAATCTTAATTATTCTCTCCCCCTTTTGTTATCAAAAAAGAGTAATAGTGTTAGAAAAATAAAGATAAAGTGATAGAAATTAATACAATATTAATACCCAATAGAGTACAAATATTAAATTTCAATGAAAAATCAAACAAAAATCATAAATACTTTGTTAGATGCATATTCCACTTTAGAATGATAGAGATGATGTCGATATACAAAACCGTATAGTTGTGTCTATTTGTGGTATATTTATATCAGATATTTGAATATCTACTAACCATGCATAACCGTTAGAACTTTTAAAAAAACTAGTAGTATTCCCAATTTTTTTTTAAAAATGAATTTCAAGTATCTCCTAACCATGCATAACCATGAGGACTTTTAAATGGGATTAGAATCAACTTGTCTTTTTAATGATCAGTTTTGATATGTGTTCCATACATGCATAACCGTAAGGACTTCTAAATGAGAGTGAATACTTTGGTTGTTTTTATAGCTAAAAATATAATAATTTGAAAAACGAATGACTTCTCGTTTAAAATGTCACATATTGACTTACTATATTGGATTTTGATGAGTGATGATCGATAGAAATATGATAGAATTAGAGATGGTCATGGAATTTTTTACCAACAAAAAGTTTTTATAAGTCTTGTTTAAATTTCTAAAGAAATTTACTAAATGTACCGTCTCAAGTTATAATATATGATTAATATCAACACTCATCACTTTTTCAATCACTAATTATCTTTTAGATAATCAGAAGGGAGTCAGATTAGTTAATGTAGTCATTTAAGATCAATTTCAAAAATAATTATAAAATCAAAATTTCTAAAATGACTAATCTGAAATAAGATCAACAAAAACTACTTTCTGGAAGGGGTTTTATAAAAGAAAAATGTCTGCTAATTGTAAATCATTTGAAATGAAAAATATGCAGATATTTTCTTTGAAAATATGATGTAGCTAATGAATGTTCCAACACAAAACACGTTCTACTAGTAATTTTTCTATCAAATAGATTACCAGTGTGTATCTGCATCCGAATTTACCTTTGACTCAAGATTATCATTAGTTTTATGTCATAGATCAGACCATGATGTGTGTAACAAAATATCATAAAAAACTTTTAAATGAATTTCTCTTGAATTTAAATTGAAATCGAACAAATTTACAAATAGTGACCATAGTGTCAAATCCAGAAGCTGTAAGATAAGCAAATATATCCACTTGTATCATGAGTAATCAGTAAACAATAAAACACCATCATTAATCCAAACAAATCTATATGAAGTAGTTCAAAAATGAAATGATGATCTGTCAACATTTTTGCAAAAATCAAAAAAATAAAAATAAGTCAAATAAGAACATATCAAATAAGAATAAATCAAAATCAACATTCATTTCTTTATCAGATAACTGACCGATTTAATTCAAACTATGGTTCAGATTTTCACATTTAATAAAACGTTAAAAAAATACCGCAACCTCTTTTACCTTTAAGATAATTTTTCATTTGTCGTCCACTGTGATTCTGCCACCTTTGTACTAGGCTAAGGAACTTTGATTTGTCGCCCATTATGTGCCTGGACCAGCCAGAATCCAGGAATACCGTTGTTGTTCCTTAGCCTGCCACCACACCTACACGAGAAAAAATAAATTGTGACCTATTTGTTTTTATAGGTCCACGAATGTTAATAGAAAATGATTTTGAAAAATGTGTTTATGTAGACCCAAAATTATTTATAGATGTTCCTTTCGGCACCCAGATTTGTTTGACTTTAAGGGATTTTATATTCGTGCCTTTTGGAACCCAAATTGGAATAGTTTTCACATGTTTGGGTCTATACCAACAAATATTTTGATTGTGTCCAATTTTTCTGCAAATTGTGCAATCGAATTTGACTTGATTAATTTTGCTTCTAAAAAGTTCAGATTGATTATATCCAAGTCCATGTCTAACTGTATTACCAGTGTGTTTCCCTAACAACCTATTTAACGATCTTTCTCCTTTGGAAAATTTTCCTGAATTTGTAGACAATTGTTGGACTTATGTTTTGAGTGATTCATTTTCCTTCGATATTTGAGTGCACTTTTTAATAGAATTTTCTCTTCTAGTGTTTTTACTCTCTTTCAAAATCAGAATTTAATTTTCAAGTGATTTAATTTTAATTTTTGACTTTTTAATCTCTTCTTCAAGTGATGGACACTTATCACACTTAGGGCTCTTGCTTTGATAGTTTTTAATCAATTGATCGAGCTATTTATTTAAATCTATCAAAGTATCTCTTTGTGATTCAGTTTTAGCTTACTTCATCATAAGTCGATCAAAACAGCCATTTACTTCGTGGAAATATATAAGTAATTCCGAGTGAGTGAGTTTTGATACCTCGCTTGGCTCATCATCATCACTATCAGTTATATCACCTTGGAGACACATATCTGTTTTTCACTCTCACTACTAGTGCTTTTATAATCATCTTCACTTTTATTCCACGTGGCTGTAAAATTTCTACTTTTTGATTTCTTTTCTTGGCCGAGTCGATTTTAGGGATAATTGGGCTTGATGTGGCCAGGTTTATTGCATTTGTGACAAATGATCTCCTGTTCTTCTGAGTTGTCTAGTGGTTTGACTATTTTGCTTTTCAATTGCTAATTTAGAGCTGGATTTTCGTATTTGCGATTCCACATCTAGGATTTGTTTATTAATAGTGCGAGCTCAGCTACTCCATCATCATTGTCATTATCGTCACATTCAGTTGTTCCTTTGAGAGCTATTGATTTCTTTCGAGTATCATCTCCTTCATGCTCTTCCTTGAATTTCATTTCTAGCTCATAAGTGGTGAGATTCCAATGTGTTCTTCAACTTTGATTTATTTCAAATCCTTAGATTCTTTGATGGCTGTAACTTTCACTTCAAAACTTCATGGAAGGACTCTAAGGATTTTTTGGACTATTTTCAATTCTGTGTATGATTTTCCAAGAGCTTTTGATTTGTATACGATATTGGAAAGTCATCCAGACATCTCTTTCTATTTTCATCCTTGGCCATTGTGAAATTCTCGTATTCCTTACTAAGCATGGCAAGGCAAGATTCTTTGACTTGAGACATTTCTTCACGAGTCACTTCGAGTGTGTGCCAAATTTTCTGTGTAGTTAGACAACAGGAGACACGATTAAATTCA
Organism: Allium cepa; assembly: GCA_030765085.1. NCBI lineage: Eukaryota > Viridiplantae > Streptophyta > Magnoliopsida > Asparagales > Amaryllidaceae > Allium > Allium cepa. The sequence continues at coordinate 863,159,301 of CM060940.1, forward strand.
ATTTGATCCAATGAACAAATAATATAATCCATAGCTTTGGCATTAACATTCTGCAATTTATTTTCTAGATCTGTCCATTGATCCATCGGTTTATCTATCTCTTGATTATCTACCATTCCAAGCACCAATGGTTTTTAGAAAAAATTTCATTCTATTTTTCCATTAAGCATATTCGCCAATGAACATTGATGGTCTAACTATGGACTGACCCTCAACAAAAGCATTATTAAAATAAGACATATTAAAATTTTTAAAATTTTTTAAAACAAAAATTGGTTTTTGAAAACAAATCAAAAAAATTTAAAACAAAAATTGGCTTTTATTCCTAGCTCTAATACCGCTTGTAAGATTGATTTCACCCTAGAGAGGGGGTGAATAAGGTGATACTAATAATTAAAAAAACTTAAATGCGGAAGTGTATAAAATAATCGCAGCAAAGATATAGCAGAATAATAGCAGCACAAATACTAGCAAAATATTAAAAGCGGAAATAGAACAACAAAGATTTACCCAGCTTCGGCAAAACACTACCTACGTGCTGCCACCAAGGTTTCTACTAGAAATTAAGTAGTCAGACGCTTACACATGTAAACTCGTGACACCCGCTACCGACTAACCTAACTTTATGCTCAAAACCCTACCACAACTCAGCCACTTAGTTGCGAATTCTCAAACTACACCACCGTAGTTCGTCACCTAGTCACATGACTAGAAAATTAATTTTTTTAAAAAGAAATACAAAATAAAAACAATTTAAAAATAAAACCCTAATATAAAAATTAAGAGCCCAAATATAAAGGCCGACACAAAACCAAATACAGTAAAAGAATGTCCCTTTTATCTCTTTATTTCTTCGGTCTGGCCTTGTATCCTTTGCATTAAAAAGTATGGATGCGTTCTTCTGATCGTTTGTTCCTCTTGATAAAATTAAGGCTTTTGGAAATTCGAAGAAGCCGACTTCAGTTGCTTGGTCAAATAGATGATATAGCATCCCTTGCTTTGTCGATCGATGGTCTCTTTGATTTGCTTCGGCTACTTCAAATTCAATCGAGTTCGAACTAAAATGGTATGTGATTCATGCTTTTTCTTTTCTGGTTAGCTTGCTTAAACTTGATACCATACCTGCCGATGATGTTAACAATTAATTAGGGATTGATTCCCTTTATTTTCTTTCGAATATTTTTTTTGGATTCCTCTATTACTTTTTCTCAGCTATTCGATTAAGCTTGAATGCTTGTGATTTTGTTACATTAGTCCAATTCGTATTTTTTGTTGCTTGATTATCATGGCTCGACTCTGACTTGTTTGATTCCTTGGCTACCATGGCTTAATGTTTTGGCATTTAAACTTGACTTTGGTTGCTTTCTTTATGCTTGTTGACTTCGGCCAGTTAATACTGTGATAATATTTGACTTCGACTTGTTGTGAACTACATCTCTTTACTGTCGATAATTCATTATTCACCGTCTTTGTTCAAAACTGCTATTCTGATTCTTATTTGAACTGGTTTAGAATCTAACTTGTGTGTTGTTTGATCACTGTCACTGCCCACTGGTCCATGTAGTTTGCTTAAAGTTGTACTCAGTCTTCTGATTGACCTTGTGTACATGTTGCATGTTGTCATTAACTTGTGTACCTGCACTAGTTGTTTGAAATGTTGAAATTACTGTGTTCATAGTTTAGGTTGCTTTGACCAATTTATTGCATTGAGTTCATCATGTAGTCTGCTTGGACATTGTTGTCAGATTGAGTTGCTCTGATTTATGATTCTCGAATTTTGTATGTATATATGCACATGTTCTATTTCCTGGCATCACCCTTTGTATATTTGAGCTTGTTGAACTGTTCTTTGCATATATACCTTGCTGGACTGTTGAGCGTTGTAAAAATCTGGAACTGCTTCATTTTTGTTCGAGATTGAATGCACTTGGTTCTGGTTACATGTGCACTGCCTATATACGTGAACATATGTGTTTTCATCGACTTGTTTCTAGTTCTGGTATCTGCATTTGTGTGCATTGTCAACTGCTTAACTGCATCCTATCACTGCATACTTGATTTCACTTGTGTATATATATACATTATGTTTACTCATGTATATATGTATGCTTGTGATTTTTCTTGCATATGGTTTGGTTCATATATATGCTCCATTGTTTTTTTGTTGACAAGTACACTATGTTTTGGTGGAGACTGTGTTGTGTGCCTTTGTGCCATGCTACTGAACTTTGTATTTACATGCTTGGAGTCTTGATACATTTGAGTCTTTATGCATCTTCTTGTTGTAATTTGCATTTTTGTGAGCTAGTTATTTCCACTTGTAACACCTGCCGTTGCATTGCATGTTATGCTGACTAGTTTCATTTTGTATGATGTGTTTACATTCACCACTTTTCACTGTGTCTTGAACTTGTGAGCAAAATGAACTACTAGCTTATTTCTTTGATTTATATGTGGTTAGTGGTAGTCTGTTGGCACTTGAATTTGATCTGTGCTTGTGTTGAATCCAACTTATAGCTTGGGTTTGACCTTGTGCTAATGTCGTGACTTTATTTGTATTTCACTTGAGTTGAACCTGGCTTTTGATTGGATTTGACCTTGTGCTCACTATAACCTGTAGTTTTGTCAAGTGTATAATGGTATGCGCGACCTTATGGCATGTACAGTGATAACTTGTGCATGTCACAAGTTGTTCGTGTTTGATGAATTCAAAATTAAATGATGACGAACAACCCAAATAACCGAGGTAAATATAATTTCTAAAAAACATTTTATTTTAAACTGCAAAACATATTTCTTTTTCAATTTTACTACGTCAGTGTTTATTTTTCAGATTGCTCAGATGCTGGATTCGATCTGGAATAACGTTGAAGATAAATACGAGTGAATGAGCGATATGTATTGAGGACAGTTGTATAAATTAATGTATTGTAATTGAAATTTTGTGTATACAATGAGTGCTTAAATTTGTGCTATTCAAGATTGTAATAAATATTTGTTTGAATAAAATATCTGTTTTGAATCTAAATTCTATGTTATTTATTTTATTCAGCAAATATTTATTTAATTATGTGAAAATAAATAAATAGTATAATAATAAATACATTTAAATGAATATGTATATATATGTTTGTTATCATCGAACAAAAATCATATACTTGCATATTCAACTGTAGCGACGAAGACTTTCGTTGTTCCAAGCTCTCAGCAAAGAAAGACCACCGACGGTTTATAATTTGAATGTCCCATCTCCGAGTCTTCGTTCAATAACTAACACTCCTTCCCACATTGGCTTCATATGCGAAGGGACTGGGTAAATTCTCTTAAGCACGAGATGGCCAATTCAAAGGTTTGGGGTTGGACCTTTGCATTGTACAACCGGGCGACTCGACTTCGGTGCACAGTTGCCCTCAAATCAGCCTCTTCATGCTTCTCATCTAATAAGTCCAGAGATTCGGTAAGCAATATAGCATTTGTCTTCGAATCATAGTATGTCATACGATGAGAAGGCACTTCCAACTTCACTGGAATAACGGCTTCTTGCCATAGGAAAGTGAAAATGGAGTGTGGCCGGTTGCAGACTTGTGGGTTGTTCGATATGCCCATAGGCCATAGGAAGTTCATCCACCCATTTGCCTCGGGCTTTTTCCAATCTTTCTTCAGAATGGACTTTGTAACTTTGTTAACAGCTTCAACCTGTCCATTCACTTGAGGGTGTGCAACTCCAGAGAACATATGGAATCACTGATAGAAATTCTTAAACTCGACACTATCAAATTGGACTCCGTTGTCAGTGATGATGGTATATGGAGGACCAAATCGATAGATATTGTTGCATACCACAAAGTTGATCACTTTATTCGTCGCGATAGTAGCAAGGGGCTCGGCTTCTGCCCATTTGGTAAAATAATCAACTACAACAATGGCGTACTGAGCACCACCTTTAGCCAAAGGTAGAGACCCAATAATATCGATACCCCATATTGCGAATGGCCATGGACTGACCATTTGAGTTATTTCAATAGGCGGGCTCTTGGAATCCAAGCATGCTTCTGACAACTGTTATATTTCCTGGCATATTCTGATGCATCTCGATTCACAGTTGAACAATAATATCCCTATCAGAGTATTTTCTTAGCAATTGCTTGCCCCCCAATATGATCTCCACATTCTCCTTCGTGTACATCATGTAATGCTCATTTGATTTCATTGTGGGTGATACACTGGAGTAAAGGAACAGAGTATCCTCTTCTATACAAGACTCCATTCTAAATAGTGAATCAGTAGGATTTTCAGAGGATTGTCTTCTCTCACATCTGCGATCGGGAAAAGTACCGTGCTTGAGATAATTTCTGGAAGGGGTCATCCATGACTCATTCTTGGGTGTGGCTTCAAGCACCCAGTGTGTCTCCATTTGATCGATACTCGGAGAGGTAAGTGTCTCAACGGGGACAAGTCTTATTTGTTGTGCTTCACCGATGCTGGCTAGCTTTACCAAAGAATCAGACTTCTGGTTACGGTCTTGCGATATGCAATAGATGGAATAATAATCGAACTGATTCAACACTTCTTAGACCCGAGCGAGATATGTAGCCAATATCTGGCCCCTTGCTTAGTATTCTCCCGAGACTTGATATATGACCAACTGTTAATCGCAGTAAATTTCCACAGCAATAATTTTCAAATATCTAGCGAGCCTGAGTCCAATGAGTAGGGTTTCATATTCCACCTCATTGTTAGTCACGTGGAAATCAAACTTCAAAGCATAGCATATAGATCGTCCTTTAGGAGTCTCGAGCACAACTCCAGTGCTTGAACAACGGTCATTTGATGCGCCATTAATATGCAACTTCCATATATATTTGAAAGATTCACTGGTTTCTAGCAAGCCCTCTAGGATAGTGAATTAGACGATGAAGTCCACTAGGACTTGTCCATGAATAGCCCGCCTCAGTGTGTAAGTTATGTCAAACTGACTAAACTCGATATTCCACTTGAGTAACCTACCAGACCTCTCAGGTGTTAGTCCTTGAGAAGGATGGTTTTCATGACAACAACCTTAGGACTTATTATAAAATACAAATACTAACATTATAGTTTAGATATATATGTATATACAGGATATAAACATGCAGGTACTGAGAATGAAGACTGTACAATATAGAGATACAAGACTGATGAATTTATAGATCGAATATATCATGTTTGAAGACTCATAAGTATCAAGATATCAAGAGTTCAAGATTTCAAGAGTACAAGATAAGTATTGAGTTTAGAATTATGTTAAAACTTCTTGAAAGTACTTACATCTTTATTCGAAATTTATTCATGGAATGGAATCCACTTCGAGACTGTTAAAGGGATGTAACCCATGACAATATCTAGTGGAACATATAATGGTCCTATTTTGATATCCACTAATCTTATAAAAATGTTTTCAAAAATATATCTCTTGTTTTTAAAAATGTTTTAAAAACTTCCTTTTCAAAAAGACATCTCTCATGGTTTTAAATATTTTAGCCTCAAAATATTTTTAACATTTTTAATACATTGATTTCAAAATTGTCCTTGATTTTAAACTCCCTGTTGTTTTAAATATTTAGCTTTAAAAATATTTATATACTTAGATTTTAAATCACTTTATAGATTAAGATTATATATATTAAAAATTGCTTTCTAAACTCTTTTATGTGTTTAAATTATATTCAAATATATTTACAAAGTTTAGAAATTGTTTTGACAAATTATAGAAACTAATTTTAAAAACAAAATCAAAACATCAAATTTTCCTTGAGCATATCGACATACCCCTACCCCCCATGTCGACATGTTATCCGTTATTTTCAAATTTTAATTTTCAAAAGAAGTGTCTATTCGTTGTATCCTTTCACGAATAGATATGGCTGTTGATCTCTATAAATACCAATAAGTTCTAAACGAATTTTTACCAGATTTTCATTCACTTTCTCTCCTCTTCATCTTCCATATTTATTCTAAAGAATCCCCAACCATACTCTGCAAAAATACCAAGTGAATCGAACTTGATTATCTCTTGTTTGATTCTCTGCCACACTCTCCATAAGATCTCCGTGCTATTCAGAGTTATAGGATTATTTGTAAATCAAACTATTGAGTAAAAGGTGAGGTTGAGCCTTGAAATCAATTGGGTCTGATTGTTGCCCCGGAAATCGATTAGGTGATTTTGTGGCCTGGTAAATCAAGAGAGTTTGCCCCAGACTCGAATACAAGAGGGTGTAATCTGGGAGATTATTTTAAAAAGAAATCCGTATAATTATGCGACACTGGATGTAGGATAAATCCGAACCAGTATAAAATCCCGATGTGTTTCTTCCTTTACTGCTTTTATTTATTATTAGCATCTGTGTCTGATTCTGTGATTATAACTATATCTGTGTATCGCATTAGTTGGTGATTAAATTACATAAGTTTCAAAAAGATTTAGTAAATCCACAAAACACTATTCATCCACATCTAGTGTTATTCTAGCTTTAAGATCCATTACCCACATTCCTAAAATTTGGTATCAAAGCAAGGTTTTCAAAGTTTTCATAATCTGAATTTTGATTTTTTTTTTAAATGGCTATTTTTGGGGATTTTATTAACACTGTTTTCATATGAATATGTAACAGAATCATCATGATATTTTTGTTTAAAATTATATTTAGTTATGTTGAAAAGTCACTTGATTCGTTAAAAGGTTATGTTGTTTTGCAGGAGAAGAATTATGTCTAATGACTGTTGGTTAAAAGATACCAGATAATCATTCATCGATCAAGAAGAACAAATGGATATATAACGACAATCGACAATGAAATGGGTACCAGATCAATATAAAGATTTTTATTCTCATCTACAACTTGATATGATACTGTACTTCTCTCCATCTACATCACAATGTCACTGGTTTCATACGAATCCGTCAAGAAATGACCAAGTTATGACCAAATGAAGTTTTGGTGAACAAAGAGAAAACGAAAGCAAAATTATCAATGGTATTCTTCAAAACGCATCCATAGATTTGAGTATTTTGTTCCCACTCCTTTTTAAGATTGTATTTCTTGTTCTCACCGTCGTTTTGATGGGTGGATCATCAAATTCTGATCAAAATTGAGTGAGATATGACAGTTTGAAGTTGGTTATCCAAAACTGAAAACTGTGTATGGGATTTCCTGCATTTCTCCTACTGTTTGGCCTATTGCACCACAATACTGTCCAAATTCATCACCAAACTATTACTGGATCGTAGCCCTATCCTTCCTCTTCAATTTGTCGATGGTTTCATCCAATTTCATAAAGAAACGAAGGAGATATGCCTTCTAGAAGTTTGATAGTAAATAGAAAAATGGGAAAAAGAAGAAGAAAAGAGAAACTTTTATGAAAAGTGGTGACTGTTCGGTTTATTTATAGTGGTTGAAGTATCTGTTCATTCAAAATACGAATTCAAAGTATTGGCGCCAAGTTGATCAATCTGCTACATCATCTGTATCTTTCTCATACGGTCTTCAAATTCAGCGAATTAATATACTACGATGATCTGAAAAACAAGCCCGTCGCAATAAAGCAGATCTCGTCATCAAATTATGAAAGATATAAATGTGTGGTTCATGGCAATGGAAGAACAACAAAGTTAAAAAGATGGAGGAGTGCAAAAAGTGGTACACTTTACTATTATTTCATCTTTATTGTTGCATTTAGTTAGGTATAGAAATTTATCTCTTTTATAAGTTTTGATATTTTGGTCCATATATCGGCACATCATAGTATACATATCGAAATACCAGTCTAAATTTTTTTAAAAATTTCTTTTAAAATGCGTTTCCTTTCAAATAAAATCTCACTACTAATTTATTACAAATGTACTTAGTAGAAAAGCATACCATCATTCGTGATCTCAACTTTTCTAATGTTATTTTTACTTCTCGTACTCTATTTCCTTTATGATACTAATTTTATATTTTTAAGTAATTAATTGAAGGAATTCAGAATGTTAGAATAAGGGTCTATTTATAGATTTCTTCAATTAATAAGATTGTGCCACATCACATGGCATTTGTCAGATAGTGACATACAAGCAAAATGACACATGTCATTACACTTTTTCTTTAATAAAAGCATTTTTACATGCATAAAGCCAAGTATCTTTACACATGTTTTTTTTTATTATTTTTATATTTTTTAAGTACTTTAATTATATTAACTACTTTTAAAAAATGGGTCAAAAATCAATTATTTACATGTCAAAATCTAGTCGTAAAATTAGTGCAAAATCATGTTAAAAACAGGCCCAAAACTTTAGATAGCATTTCTGAAATGCTATCTTTGTTTCTGTTACGCTGCAAATACGCTTTTATAGCATTTCTGTGCTTTGACACGCTGTAGTGCTTCAGAAACTTTACACAGCATTGGTAAATGCTGTGGTTTTTGTTTTATGACTTGATTATATTTTACTGAAAAAACTTTTTATAGCATTCTGTGAATGCTGTCTTTTCTTTATGAAACTTTAAACAATGTAAAAATGATATTTAAATTAAGTATTTTTCTCTATTCTTTTTAGAGCTAGTTTCTATTTATATTTGAATATTTTAAAATTAATTTCATGTTTAATTTTTTTAATTAATTAATTTTTTTAATATAAGAGGCCTTAATATAACACATTTTTATTTTAGTTTTTTCAATCTTTGTAATTTTTAATATTTCATTATGATATTTTTTTAAAAAGATGTTTAAACATGTTTCTAATATTTTAATCAATAATTATTTTGATATAAAGTTTTTAATTAGTAAGTTAAATATTTTATAAACATGGAAGTTTGGATTCTTTAAAAAAATCAACCAAGTTAAAAAATATTATTTTAAATAAATTAAATAATTAGGTTATTAATTTTTATAAAAACCATATTTGATCATATATATAGTTTAAATCCATATTTCTTAGCAATTTGATTTTGATATTGAGTTTGATTATTGACTTTCATGAGTATGTTATAGTTTTAATATCATTTATTATCTTTAAACTCTTGTCTTTACTACTTTTTAGTCTCATTCATTAGTTTTCTTAACCTAAGTCTAGTAATTAGTGTGCATTACCTTCGTTTGGTTGAAGTGATTTGATGTATACATACATACATACATACATACATACACACATACATACATACATACATATATATATATATATATATATGCGCTTGTCAATTAGATATTACTTATTACTCATGTTAATCTTATAATCTGGATATCTCTTACTGTAGAATATATCATCATATCATTCTGCATATTATTATTACTTCGTTATCATTTTGTTTCATATTACATATCAATATGCATCCTATTTGATATCACATTTCATTGCATATTACATTATAAATTACAATGCATGAAATATCATAATCATTTGCATCACAATTTGTACTTCATTTTGCATATCATCTCATGCTATATTGCATATGTCATACATTTCGTATTGCATTATAAACTACATATTGCATACATGTACACATAACAAGTATATTTTATATAGGAGGAGTTTGTATTATTGTCTTATACTATATGATTATGTAACGACCCAGAATTTGACCACTTTAAAATATAATATTTAAAGTTGTTTTAAATATAAAATATGTTAGGTTATATGATTCAAACAACATTCGATAGGATTTGGAAGTAGAAACATGCATAAAAATAGTAACATTTGCCTATAACGACAAAAGTGACAAAATGCTGATTTCAGAAAAGTATGTTTCAATGGTTAAATAAATTATCCTAATTAATTTATAAGTGTTTATATTTTTAAATAGCATTATATAAATTTATTTGTAAATTTGGTTTACATAAATAAATAGTTTAACTAGAACGTCAAAATGTGACTGTAAAATATTTTGTCGAGAATCAACGTTTTGTCGATTAAAAGTTGTCGCAATGTCGTCGCACCTTTATTTTCTTATATAAGAACATATATTAAAATAGTTTAATTATTAATTAATTCACTAAACATATTTACTTTTACGAAATAAAATTAAAAACTCATAGAAGTCATTAAGAAAAGTAAGTAAGAATTAACAAAAGTAAGTAAGAAAAGTCAAAAGTAAACATCAAATCAATATCACGTCAAAAGCTAACATAATTATTATTTTACTTAGCTTAGTTATTAAGGGATTAAGACATAAAGTAAAGATGTGAAAGGTGATGTTAAGTATTGAAAAAGTGGAGATTGCTTTAGGTTGAAGTAAGCTTAGTTTGGTAATTTGTTAAGAGGTTATTTTGGTAAATTACGACTTTCTTTCTTTTTCTATAAATATCCACCTCCTTCTTCACTTTCATTCACATTTTTCTCCTTCTTATTTTCTCAAGCTTCTTCATCTTATTCCTCTTCTCTTTAATGGCTTCCAAGCCATAGAAAAAATTAGAAATAAATAATGTCAAAATATTTACAAAATATTCAAAAGAAATCAATGTTCATTCTCTTCAAATCAAACTCATTTTTTCTCCATATTTTACCTCTTCCTCTCTCGGCCATAACTTCTTCAAAACTGAACCAAAATATAAAATTCTTTTTTTCATATCATTTAGTTTTTCAGTGGCTACAATGTTCATGTTTACCACTTTATCTCATTTGAAGTTAACTATGTCAAAAATATACTTCTTTCTAGTACATTTTCTGGCCCAGCTTTTAAGCCAGAGATTAGGTCATTTTGCTTTGATCATAACTTGATCATAACCGACCCTAATTAAGGAATTTTTTTCAAAACCATACAAAATTCCAGTGGCTACAACTTTTATGTTTTCCACTTTTTCCAGTTTTGAGGTTTGCTATACCTGAAACTCAATTATTTGAGGTGCATTTTCAGGCTTCATTTTTGTCAATCCGAAAATACCTCTTCTACATTCTATCATATCTTCCTCAATATTAATCAAAATCAAGTGGTTATTTTTTTTAAAATTTAATAGAAAAGAATTTACAACAACTTTTTAGTTAATTTTTTTTTCAAATTTTGAGAGTAAGATAGTCAAAAACAAGAGAGAAGATGACCTATTTTTCGAATCTAAATCTTTGGAATTCAAGTTCAAAGCTCTACCGCTTCTTCTCTATATTTTCGGCCAACCTCCATCTCAAGCCTCGACCAAGCTATTGGAAGGGAGAGGGTGTTGTTTGATAATGTTTAATGGAGTAGGAATTAATTAATGAAGTGTTGGTTGATTAGAATGTTGGTAGGAAGTTAATCGCTTTGGTTTATGGTGAGAAACTCTATTTAGCATCTCTATTTGTATATATACATGTTTGATGTTGTGTTATGATTGCTATGGATGCTTATATATGCTTTTATCATCAATTATTGATTGTTTGATATGATTTTTAAATTGTTTTACCAAGTCACGCTAATACACGTCGATAAACACAAAGGAAAGCTCTTTCCTTTGAAAATGAAATGGTGTATATAGAATGCTTAAACCTTTGGAAATAGTTTTAAAATGAGTTTGAAATATTTTATAAACATTTAAATATGTATGAATAAATAAAGGAAGAAAATCAAGATCTTATCTTGTATATTTTAAATATGTCCAAAATAATTTTCCAGAAAAATCGCGTTTTTGCAGTAAAATGACCAATGTTTAAAATTGATATTTGAGATATTTTAAAAATATAAAATAAATTATAAAAATATTTTAAAATGTATTAAAAGAGATTTAAGTTGAAAATATGGATTTCTAAATGATATAAAAGTTGTTTTGAAGAATATAGCTTTTAAAACGCTATTTGCAACACTTTTTGCAAGGCTTTTCGCAGCAGTTTGAAATAACTTTTGAAATGCAATTTTAAACTTAACATTTCTTTCCTATATATTTTGTGAATGATTTTAAAAGAATAATTAAGTCATTTAAAGATGATTTGGAAGTTTCAATGGGAGTTTGAATAAATGGGAAAGAGGAATTGTTTATACCACTTAAACAATAAGTGAAGAAGATTGAATATAATAACAAACTGAGTAATGCGGAAATGACTAGTACATTTGTCCCACCTATGAGATCTAGGAAGATAAAATAAGGTGCTTAACTAAGGTTAGAAATGGAGCAAACAGTGCCCCGAACTTACCTGGCCTATATGTTCTCTTCTTAGGCGAGGGGTGGAACATATCGAAAGGAAAGTCCAGATGCTCTAAAGGATCATAATTAAGTTTTTTTTCTAAGATAAAAGAAAAGAAATAAATTCTTTAAGTTTATTATAAACTGTCTATATATAAGATTTATAAAATTGATATTTTATAAATACAAGTACTAGAACTATAAAAGTGTTCTATAAATATTAGAAATGGGATTGTAATCAAATTTATAAATAGATTTACAATGGAAACTTAGAAAAGAATTTATAATGGATTTTATAAATAATAAGATTTGAAAGGAATGAATTTGTAAATAAGAGTTTTATAAGTAACTAAATTATAATTGGATTTTGACTTATAAGTGAGATATAAATGGAGTTTGTTATTAAAGAAATTTTGCATGTGGAAGTTTATATAAAATATAAATGGAATTTATAAACACCATTTTGTAAATCTGAAATCAATTTAAATTGATAAGTTAAATGTGAAAGTTTATTAAAGGAATTATATTCGTGATTTTGGACAGTGAATAATCCTTTAAATTAAATGGATGTTTTGAAAATTGATTTTATAAAAAGGGAATATTTTCCCAAAGTTAAAATTTAAGAAAGAAAATCTTTGATTAAGATTTAATAAATGATTTGGAAAGGTTATCCTAAGTAAAAGAGAAAATGATTTAAAATTATTCCAGGATGTAAGAAAGGTTTAAATAAACCAAATGATTTGATAAATGAGGCTTAATGATTCCTTATACTCTTGAAAAGAAAATGGAATAAATCGAAAAGAATATATCTAACAAAGATATTTTATAAAAGATGAAGTAATTGATTTATGATTGGTATCCACATACGAACTTAACATCTTTTCAATCGATAATTGGCTTCGAAGGAACCGGGGTCGGATTTGAATAATTCCTATCTAAAAACCACTTCGAACCAATGTATATGTTCGAATGTGAAGACATGTTGAAGATGATGATTATTGAAGACCGTGGACCTCGTAGCATGAGGACTGCTCATTGATTTGCTCGGGGTCGCACCCATTATAGAGTTATATACAGCAGTGGTCTCCTCGTTGTGGAGATTTTTCGAATTTCAAGGACCACTCGCTACTAGTGGTAGTAGGAGAGTGCCTTCGGTTTGTCCTATTCCTGGACAACTTGTATGGACGTTTGTCTGACATTGCATTTCTAAAGATCACGTACATTGGTTTTTAAAAACATACATCATTGGTGGCGAAGAAGGCGACTTTTCTTAGCTTAACACCCTCCTTGAGACATATGAGCTCAAGGGTTGTATTTTTGTGGAAGGCAATTAGTAGTTAACGGAAATGGCAATGTGGCATTCAAAGATGTGATATGTGTTATGTGAAAAGGTAATTGTTTCCTCAAGCCTCATCAAACCGGAAATGACCGAAACATGATTAGATGCAGCAAGGCCAAGTGGGTCATTTCCAATTAGGGTATGATCATCCCCTTCTAGATATATTTCTTCCCGCTATGACGTTCGGGATGTAAATTAATGTGGTGTATGGAAAACGAGCGCTCGGTTAAAGATCGGTAACGACCGAGGGATGACATATTCGGTACTATTTAGTTATAGAGGTAGGCCAATCTTGTGTTGGTAGAGGGGCTTTGTGATGGTTCTTCGGGGCATCCATCTAGAGGTGTACCCATTTCGGAAGGTAGATCCTTCGCCTGGTCATTTGTATGGAAATCCATTCTCCAATAAGAACCTGCGGTTTTGTTTGTATTGGCGTAATGAGTAGCCTCGGAATGCTATATGAGTAACCATTTCGGATAAGATTAATAAGTATATTTATAAATGTTTTCAAAGACATGTCATTAGAAATAATATCAAAGGTTTTGATATAAAAGTGTTTTATTTATCATAAGGTAAAAACCCGTCCGTGTTTATGTGTGGGCGTGGTCTTATGAGATACTCTTTCTTTTCAAAGGATTTTATCCAAAGGATGATATATGACACTGTCATTTATTATTAAATTTTTCTCACGTTGGTTTATCAAGCCTGATCCGGGTATTTTCAATTCTCGGGTCAGATCCGAGTAGTTTCAGGTTAATTCGAAGACGGTTGGAGTTTCCAAAGGAGAGCTGGAGATATTCATCGACGTATGGACACATTCTATTATCCGCTGTACTTGGTGTATTTTGTTTGATGTTTGTCAGCAATTATAAGGACAGATGTTTATGACTGTCCAGGCTGAATTTAGGTTAGACTCTGATATATGTATTTAAAAGTTTTCCGCTGTAAAGATATCTGTTCAATAATATATGTTATTCCATTCGAGTGAAATTCTGTTATGTCTATTTTTCTTTATTACCCTTCATGTTCCGTATTTTCGTGCAATTTGAGTTGGACATGTGTGGTTTATTGTCGATTCAAAGGGTACGAGAAAACGGGCCTTGACAGATTATTAGTTTTTGATTTGTTTGGTATGTTTTGATTGAATTTTGATTGGATTGACTTATTTCCCTTGATTGACTTGTTTGACTTGTTTGATTTGATTGATTTGTTTGACTTGTTTGACAATATTGGATTTGATGTGTGTCGTTGGATTGTCTGAAATATACTTATACATATTTATGTATTGAATAATTATAATATGATTATTGTGAGAAATGCGGAAATACGGATCTTATGGCTAGGATAAACACTAGAGAGGGTGAATAGTGTTTTAAGGAATTACTAAATCTTTTTGAGTTTATGTTAATTAGAACACAAATGTATGCAGATATGATCACAGAAACAAACACAGATGTAGAAATAAAGTAAAAGCAGTAAAGGAAAGAACACACCGGATTTTATACTGGTTCGGAGTTACCCTACATCCAGTCCCGCACAAAAGTACGTATTTCCTTTCATTAGCAATCTTTACAATTACACCCTCTATTTCAAGGCCACGAGGTACACCTCTCCAGATTCACAATCTTTGGGTAGTGATACTTGATTTCACAGGCAACAAGTTTACCCAATTGATTTCCTAGGCTACAATCACACCTTTTCTCGCTTGATTGATTTCCAAGGCTACAATCACACCTTTTCTCGCTTGATTGATTTCCAAGGCTACAATCACACCTTTTCTTGCTAAATTGATTACAAAGAAGTCTATAACTCTGAATAGCACTGAGATGTTGTTGAGATAGTGATAGAGAATCAAACCAAAAATGATCTAGTTAGATTAAATGTTGATTTTGGAAGAGTAATGGTAAGAATATGTATAAAGAAATATGGAAGAAGAAGATGAGTGAAAACCAAAAAATATAATTAGAAATTCATTGAAAACAACCCCTATTTATAGAAGAACAACAATCATATCCATTCGTGAAAGGATATGATGAATAGACACTTCTTTTGAAATTTAAATTTTGAAACCAACTGCCACTATGTCGACATGGGTGTCTTGGGTATGTCGACATGCCAAAGGAAATTTTGGTGTTTTATTTTTCTTTGAAAATAACTTTTATCTTATATTAAAACCATTTTAAACTTTTATAAATATACTTAACTATAGTTAAAATACATAAATAAATATAGAGAATAATAATATAAAATTTTACTATAATTTTATATTTAAATCTAAGTATAAGTATTAAAAGTTAAATATATTATTATTAAAACATAGTTTAAAACTAAGGATAATTTCGATTTTGAAATAAAAGATTATTTTGAGGCTAAAAGTATTTAAATTCCGAATAGATGTTTTTGATTCTTTTAAAAGAAAGGTTTTGAAAACATTTTGAAAACAAGATATAATTTTGTAAAAAACATTTTGAATAAAAGTCAGTAGATACAAAACAATGTTCCACTAGATTTTTCCAACCTACTTAGGGTTCCATCCCTTTAACAGGCTCGAAGTGGATTCCATTCCACGAATAAATTGGATTTTAATATGTCAGTGCTTTTCTAGGAGTTTTATCAAAATTCCTAATTAAATTACTTATTCTTGAAATCTTAAACTCTTGATAATCTTGATATTCTTGATACACATGAGTCTTCAATCTTGATATCTTGAATCTCTATACTGTACAGTCTTCATTCTTGGTACCTGCATGGTTAAATCCTGTATATACATATATATCTAAACTATAATGTTAGTATTTATATTTTATAATCTTATTCTAAGGTTGTTGTCATCAAAACCATCATCTCAAGGACTAACAATCTCCCCTTTTTTGATGATAACAACCTTTGTTTATAAAATATTACTTCTATCCTAATAACTCCTCCTAAAACTAATAACTCCCCCTTAATCTCTGCCTAACTATCCTATTTTATATTTCTCCCCCTTTGTCGTCAACAAAAACTAACTCGAATCTATATAATCTCCAAATTATATAACTCCCCCTCATTCTTGGACTAAAGTACCTGCATTAATAAACTATGCAATGGATTATATAATAGATAGATTAAGAGATAGTTATACTGATAGACAAGATAATTAATTAAAGATCATATGAATATCAATGCATATTTATACATGTTTTGCACACCAAATATCAATCCAAACCAAACAAAGCAATCAAATCAAACATTACAAAGAACTTCCACCCATCCTTCTTCTCCAAATATAGGGTCTGCTTTAATGGCATCCCAATTTTCATTATCATTGGTGAGACAGACTGGAGGATGTGTTTCATTATCATCCTTGTGCAGGGAGGAAATCATCCATCGTATTGCATCGAAATGCCTTTCTTGCTTCTTGATCATCTGCATTTGACTCAACTTTAAGTGTCGCTGTTTATGAAGAATGAACGAAAGAATATTCTTGAAAGAATTAAGAGTCTCTTCAAGATTCTTGGATAAATTATGAATTGGATTGGCCATATTTTAGTTTGTGAGAAGAATGATAGACAAAGTAGATAAGAAATAATATTGAGTGATGAATTCTAGGGTATTTATAGGTGTAGAAATTCATTTGAAATGAGTAGACATAAGGTAGTTATTCAAATTTCAAATTCAAAATGAAATGTCATTTCTTACCAATACATGTCGACATAGTCAAGGAGGGATGTCGACATGGTCTAGTGAATTTTGGTGACTTATTTTGATTTTGTGAATAAATGTGTGTGTGTGTATATATTTATATATAATGTACTAACATTTATTCTGAATATAAGGTAAGGTAGATAACAGAAAAGAAATTCAATTTCATTTCATACTAAGATGATACAATGATTAAACATTAAAAACTACATGAACATTCAAATCAAAACAAAGTAAAGCTAATACAACAAGAAATGAAAAGATAGAACTAGTTAGAGGATGATGAAGATAAAGACAATCCAAGCTTCTTTCTGACTTTGGAAATTAACTTGTTCATCTTGGATGAAAATTTATCCAACTTCTTACTAACGGATCGTTCAAGAATCCATTGATTTTAAACAATGGTCTTTTGGTTTTTGAGAAGGGTTTTGTGGTTGGATTAGAAGGATAGTCAATTCTTTCCAAGGATGTTTCACCTTCTTCTTCTTCTTCTTCTTCTTCTTCTATTTCCATTTCATCCCCTTCATCTTCTTCTTCCTCTTCCTCCTCTTCCATCTCCTCGTGAGCCAAACATTCTTTCTTTTATGCAAGAGTCTTATGAGGTTGAAAAACAAATGGAATTTTCATAAGAGAAATATTTGAGTGATTGAAAATGTTTCTAGAAACAAATTCTTCTCCTTTGAAATCTTCTCCAAAATAGTTAAAAATCCGAGTGAGATAGATTACATGATACAAAGTATTCTCACGCATT
The DNA here is from genome assembly GCA_030765085.1 of Allium cepa. Lineage (NCBI taxonomy): Eukaryota > Viridiplantae > Streptophyta > Magnoliopsida > Asparagales > Amaryllidaceae > Allium > Allium cepa. Next base: position 863,177,174 of record CM060940.1, read on the forward strand.
TTAAGATTTTTGGGATAAAGTTCATTCTAAATAACTTACGCCCTATTAACATCATAATTTCCAAAAATAGCAAAAAGTGCTTTGCAAACTTTTGAAGTAGGATTATTAAAATTCCCCGATCTTGGAGTCAAAGTATGTTGTAAAAGAAGATTAACAATTCTAGCTTTTGGTCGAAAGTTTCGATTTTGGAATTCAAAATCATCATTTCCTTCGACAATGTGATGAAATATCTCACGATCATTTCCATCAATATTAAAACTAGAAAGATCCATTCCCCGTACTCTTGCAATTGAGAATGGTACCCAAAAGATCATAATTCAAACCAATTCTAGTGCCTTTGACACTACTCTAAATTTCATCATCGTTTCCATTATAAAATCCACGATTAAGATTTGCATAGAAAATTTTAACAAGATTTGGATAGCAAAAAAAATCATTTTGAGAAGCATCAATAAGACTAAGAACATGATTGTTTGCAAAAAGAGAATCAATTTCATAAGTAGAAAAATCTTGAAATAAAGCAAACTTTCCGGGATGGACTTTTCCGTAGTTAGCATAGTTGATATATGCTTTTATAGCCTCCGGATCATTGTAGAGTTACTCTTTTATCATTCTGGAAATTCTCATGGTGAAGGAGTTTCTTGAAGAAGCCATTAGAGTAGACAGTAGAGAGCTTGAATTTTTGAAGAGAGAGTTTGAATTTGAAATAAGAGTGAAAAGATATGATAAAAGATAGTGAATAAATAGATTCTCAAAGGACATGTTCTCTGGTCAAAAGATGCCTTCTCAGAGAATTGAATGAAGTGAAAAGGTGGATGGAAATTCAACCATTTGAATTCAAATTTTGAATTTCAAATTCTATACCCATGTCGACATCATGGTGGGGACCATGTCGACCTGTGTCTTTGAATTTCTATGATTTATTTTTCCTAAGTATTCTAATATATATATACTTATTATTTTTAATGTGTGTGTGTGTATATATATATATATATCTAAAATAATTCTGAAATTATAGTATATTCTATAAAATATTATAATACTATTAAAATTAAAATTAAAAATTAAAATTAAAAATTAAAATTAAAATTAAAAATTAAAATTAAAAATTAAAATTATAATAAAAATTATAATAAAATAATAGTAAAAAATAAAAAAGTTAAAATTCAAACAACACACCAATTCAAAATCAATCAATCAAGCAACCAATTCTAAGCATGCAGTTTCAACCAACTGTATTGTAAATTTGTACCTTTTTCTAAGTCTGTTTCTCTGAATTCGTTGGAGTCGTGAACTGCTGTGAAACCATATTTGAATTATCTATCTTCTGATCACCATCGCTTAAGGACGAGTCTGAGTCATCTAGAGTAGCAGTAAATGCACGTTTTCGTTTCTTTAAGGAATCATTGTTTATAGGAAGATTTTGCCTATCTGGATACAGACAGACTCTTTTGATATGGCATGTTCGTCACAATTGAAACATTTGATATTGTTTGGCACTACATTCTGATTTCCAGAGTTCTTATAGTTATTTCTCTTGAGATTGTTCATCTTTCTGTATTTTAGGAATTTTCGAAAATTCTTGGTCATAAAGGCCATCTCTTCATCATTATCCCTGATTGAGTCTGATCCATCGGTCAGTGAGTGCCATTGATTTCTTTTTAGATGCTTTGGTTTCTCTTCTCACTATCATTTGGACTTCAAACGACATTAGATTTCCAATTAATTCTTCTATCTTTAAGGTACTGATGTCATTTGCCTTATCGATCGCAAGTGTCTTTTGATCCCATTCTGGAGTAAGAGAATTTAAGATTTTTCTGAATTGACCTTCTTCCGAAAAATTCCTTTCCCAAGGATACTAAAGAATGCACAATATCCTGAAATCTACTATACATATCTGAAATAGACTCATTAGAATTCATTTTAAATAATTGAAACTGATTTATGAGCATGGAAATTTTGGTCTTTTTAACTTTGCTTGTTCCTTCGTGAGTAACTTGCAAAGTTTTCCAGATTTCATATGCAGACTTACAAACTGACACTCTATTAAATTCAATCCTATCAAGTGAAATAAACAGAGTATTCATTGCTTTAGAATTATTTTGTGCAATAGTCTTTTTCTCACCGGTCCACTGTGCAAAATCAGTTGTGGTTTCAGAATATTCAGTCTGTGTGATATTCCAAGTGTCTAATCCTATAGATTGTAAATATATTTTCATTCTACATGCCTAATATGCATAGTTACTGCCATTAAAAGTGGTGGTCTGATAGTAGACTGACCTTCTACGAATGAACTAGTGACAGGGATAATAGAACTAGTGTTGATAGTGTTAACAGTACCAGTGTTGGTAGCCATTTTGAAAAATTTTCAAAATCCAGATTATGAAAGTTTTGAAAACCTTGCTCTGATACCAAATGTGAGAAATTCGGAATACAGATCTTAAGGCTAGGATAAACACTAGAGGGGGGTGAATATTGTTTTAAGGAATTACTAAATCTTTTTGAGTTTATGTTAAATAGAACGCAAATGTATGCAATATTCAGACACATATATGATCACAAAAACAAACACAGATGCATGAATAAAGTAAAAGCAATAAAGGAAAGAATACACCGGATTTTATACTGGTTCGGAGTTACCCTACATCCAGTCCCGCATACAAGTAGGATTTCCTTTCAAAAGCAATCTTTACAATTACACCCTCGATTTTAAGGCCACGAGGTACACCTCTCCAGACTCAAAATCCTCTGGGTAGAGATACTTGATTTCACGGGCAACAAGTTCACCCAATTGATTTCCTAGGCTACAATCACACCTTTTCTCGCTTGATTGATTTCCAAGGCTACAATCATACCTTTTCTCGCTTGATTGATTACAAAGAAGTCTATAACTCTGAATAGCACTGAGATCTTGTTGAGATAGTGATAGAGAATCAAACCAGAAATGATCTAGTTAGATTCAATGTTGATTTCGGCAGAGTAATGGTAAGAACGTGTATAAAGAAATGTGGAAGAAGAAGTGGAGTGAAAACCAGAAAAATATAAATAGAAATTCGTTGAAAACAGCCCCTATTTATAGAAGAACAACATCCATGTCCATTCGTGAAAGGATATGACGAATAGACACTTCTTTTGAAATTTAAATTTTGAAAACAAATGCCACTACGTCGACATGGGTATCTTGGGTATGTCAACATGCCAAAGGAAATTTTGGTGTTTCTTTTTCTTTAAAAAATAACTTTTATCTTATATTAAAACTATTTTAAACTTTTATAAATATACTTAACTATAGTTAAAATACATAAATAAATATAGAGAATAATATTTTGGTATATATAAAATTTTACTATAATTTTGTATTTAAATCTAAGTATAAGTATTAAAAGTTAAATATATTATTATTAAAATATAGTTTAAAATTAAGGATAATTTTTATTTTGAAATTAAAGATTATTTTGAGGCTAAAAGTATTTAAATTCCGGATAGATGTTTTTGATTCTTTTAAAAGAAAGGTTTAGAAAACATTTTAAAAAAAGATATAATTTTGTAACAACATTTTGAATAAAAGTTAGTGGATACAAAACAATGTTCTACTAGATTTTTCGTAGGTTCCATCCTACTTAGGGTTCCATCCCTTTAATAGGCTCGAAGTGGATTCCATTCCACGAATAAATTGGATTTTATGATGCCAGTGCTTTTCTAGGAGTTTTAACAAAATTCCCAATTAAATTACTTATTCTTGAATTCTTGATAATCTTGATATTCTTGATACTCATGAGTCTTCAATCTTGATATCTTGAATCTTTATAGTATACAGCCTTCATTCTTGGCATCTACATGGTTAAATCCTGCATATACATATATATCTAAACTACAATGTTAGTATTTATATTTTATAATCTTATTCTAAGGTTGTTTTCATCAAAACCATCATCTCAAGGACTAATAATTATGTTAGTGTTTTTCACATTCCATTTAATATACTTTGTTCTAGTATTAATTTAAGGGAGAGTTTTATGGTTTTATGGTTTTAGAATGGTTTTTGTTGAAGACAAAGGGGGAGAATTATAAAATAGAGTAATTAGAGTAGTTAGGCTTAGATTAAGTGGGAGTTATTAGTTTTAGGGGGAGCTATATTAAAGGTGAAGTATATTTTATAAATATAGGTTGTCATCATCAAAAAGGAGGAGATTGTTAGTCCTTGAGACGGATGGTTTTGATGATAACAACCATAGGACTTATTATAAAATATAAATACTAACAATATAGTTTAGATATATATGTATATGCAGGATATAAACATTCAGGTACCGAGAATGAAGACTGTATAGTATAGAGATACAAGACTGATGAATTTAAAGATCGAAGATATCAAGATTGAAGACTCATGAGTATCAAGATACCAAGAGTTCAAGATTTCAAGAGTACAAGATAAGTATTGAGTCTACAATTATGCTAAAACTTCTTGAAAGCACTTACATCTTTATTCGAAATTTATACGTCGAATGAAATCCACTTCGAGCCTGTTAAAGGGATGGAATCCTAGTGGGATGGAACCCACGACAATATCTAGTGGAATATATATTGGTCCTATTTTTATATCCACTAATCTTATAAAAATGTTTTCAAAAATATATCTCTTGTTTTTAAAAATGTTTTCAAAACTTTCTTTTCAAAAAGACATCTCTCTTGGTTTTAAATATTTTTGCCTCAAAAGTATTTTTATCATTTTTAATATTTGGATTTCAAAATTGTCCTTGATTTTAAATAATCTCTTGTATTAAATATTTAGCTTTAAAAATATTTATATACTCATATTTTAAATCATATTATAGATTAAGATTATATGTATTAAAAATTACTTTCTAAACTCTTTTATGTGTTTAAATTATATTCAAATATATTTACAAGGTTTAGAAATCGTTTTGACAAATTATAGAAACCAATTTTAAAAAGATAATCAAAACATCAAATTTGCCATGAGCATGTTGGCATACCCCGACCCCACATGTCGACATGGTGTCCGTTATTTTCAAATTTCAATTTTCATAAGAAGTGTCTATTCGTTGTATCCTTTCACGAATAGATATGCTGTTGATCTCTATAAATAACAGTAAGTTCTAAACGAATTTTTACCATATTTTCATTCACTTTCTCTCCTCTTCATCTTCCACATTTATTTTAAAGAATCGCAAACCATACTCTGTCGGAATACCAAGTCAATAGAACTTGATAATCTTTTGTTTGATTTTCTGCCACTCTCTCCATAAGATCACAGTGCTAGTCAGAGTTATAGGATTATCTGTAAATCAAACTATTGAGTAAAAGGTGCGGTTGAGACTTGAAATCAAAAGGGTGTGATTGTTGCCTGGAAATCGATTAGGTGACCTTGTGGCCCGGTAAATCAAGAGAGTTTGCCCCTGACTAGAATACAAGATGGTGTACGTCGTGGCCCTGAAATCGAGGGTGTAATCTGGGAGATTACTTTGAAAAAAATCCGTACAATTGTGCGGGACTGGATGTAGGGTAACTACAAACCAGTATAAAATCCTGTGTGTTCTTTCCTATACTGCTTTTATTTATTATTTGCATCTGTGTCTGATTCTGTGATTATATCTGTGTCTGTGTATTGCATTTGTTGGTGATTAAATTACGTAAGTTTCTAAAAGATTAAGTAAATTCACAAAACACTATTCACCCCCCCTCTATTGCTATTCTGGCCTTAAGGTCCGTAATCTGCATTCCTAACATCAGACCGCATAAAGACCTGTCGTAACAGCTGGTCGGTGTAGATAGTGATAGGATGAGCCTGGAAATACGGGCAAAGCTTTCTCGAGGCAACGACAAGACTGTAAGCTAACTTCTCTAACTTCGGATAATTTCTTTGTGCTCCGGTCAGTCGTTTGTTGATGTAATAGACTGGCTGTTGTATCCGATCCTCCTTCCGAATCAAAGCAGCACTGATTGCATTTTCTGACACCGCTAAGAAGATGTATAATCTCTCATGATCAATAGGCTTTGATAGAATAGGTGGTGTGGGTAGGTGTTGAACCAGAGCTCGGAATGCGCCTTCACACTTTGTAGTCCATTCAAAGTTCTGTTTCAATTTCCTGATAAGTCGAAGAAGGGAATGCATTTGCCGGTGGATTTTGAGATGAACCTGCTCGGTGCTGTTACCTTCCCGTTGAGGCTCTGAACTTGCTTTATAGTCCTTGGAGTCTCAAGATTCCTAATTTCCCAGATCTTCTCGGGATTTGCTTCAATTCCCTGAGCATTAACGACAGATCTAAGGAACATCTTGGACGCAACCCCGAAGTGACACATCAACGGGTTAAGCTTCATTTTATACTCTCGGAGGATATTGAACATCATTCCCAGGTCATTGATATGATTAGTGGAGAGTTGTGACTTTACAAGCATACCGTCCATACATACCTCCATAGTTTTTTCGATCTGGTTAGCACACATTCGATTGACTAGCCGTTGGTAAGTTTCTCCAACGTTTTTGAGTCCAAACGGAATGAATTTGTTGTAGTAAAGTACCAGATTGGTGACAAAGCTAGTGTGCTCTTGATCGAGTAGGTGTATAGTAATCTGATTGTAGCCGGAATATGCATCCATGAAAGATAAGAGCACACGTCCGGCTGTTGGGTCTACAAGTTGATCAATTCGGGGAAGTGGAAAACCCCATTAGGGCAAGCTTTATTCAAGTTTGAATAGTTAACACAAGTTCTCCATTTCCCATTAGGTTTCTTGACAAGTATAGGGTTGGACACCCATTCTGGATATAGCGCATCTCAGATAAATCCGTTCGACTTGATTTTATCTACTTTTTCCTTTAGGGCGGCAGATCTCTCTGGATCCATACCATGCCATTTTTTGTTGATTGGGACATGCCACGGGTCAATATTCAATGTGTGGATCTCGATGTCCGGTGAGATCCTACACATATCAGAATGCATCTAGGCAAACACGTCAAGGTTTGCCCGTAGAAATTCGACCAATTCCTCGTTCATCTATTGTCTTAGCTGAGATCCAATCTTTATTATTCTAGAATCGTGCTCATTGTCGATCGGAACATCGATCGTCATTGCTGATAGAGAAGCCTGACTGTCTTTGACTTTGTCCTTGCATTCATTATCTCTTAGGTCAAGATCTTTCGTGAATTGGTTGTGGTGCCCGGGCCTAGGCCCATGCGATAACTGTCAACTATCTATAAAGCGAAACCAGAGAGATTCCTCTACGCCATTTCCCTTCTCTTTACGCAATGCCTCCCGTAGCTCAGCAACATAACATGCCTATCCAGCAGCCTGGTCTCCTTGGACAACTTCAACTCCATTATCGATGGGGAATTTCAAAGTTAGACACCAAGGGGCGATAGCAGCCCTGAACTCAACTAGGGGTGGTCGTCCCAAAATAGCATTGTACGGTGAATCAGTATCCATTACAATAAACTACAGCATCTGGACTCTCCAGCGCTCTCCAACTCCTAGCTCCACTGGTAACTCCACCATCCTAGTGGGTATAGTCGCACTTCTATTAAAGCCATGAACACGAGACTGGTAAGGCTTCAAATCCTTCGCTTACATCTTCATTTGATCATAGGCTCACTTAAAGAGTATGTTCACTAAACTTCCACTGTGCACTAAGATCCTCTTCATCCAAGAAGGACCTATCTGAGTTTAAATGACTAGTGGATCAATGGTAGAGGCTCCGATTCAATTGGCATCCCTATCTTGTCAAATGATGTCATCTGTCATCATCTTCAATTTTTTGGCCGGAGCTCTGTCTTCCAAGTTACTGCAACATTCGAAGCTCGCATGCCTAATAGAGATGACATACGACTCCATTTCACTCCAGCTCTGATCCGCTGGATAAGGACCACTACTAACAGTGTTAATCACTAACCTCCTGCCAGTACATGTGGGTTCCTCCGGTCTAACCTGATTCGGTATTTGATTTTGATTTGATGGACCCACACCTCCAGCCTGCGATGCTCGAACGAACTGCTCCAACTTTCATTCTCAGATCAACTTCTCGATAATATCCTGTATATAACTAGACTCGTTCGTGTTGTGGCCATAACTATCGTGAAATCTACAAAACTTCCTAGTTTGAATTTGTCTCTCTGACGATTGCTTCAGAGAAAGTTTTGGATAGTATTACAAGTTTGCAAGTACAAATTCTCCAAGGATGTATTTAAAGGAGTATAGGTGTAAAACATGGGAGCTCTCCATCGTGGTCCGCGATTCTGGTCCCGCTTCTTACCCTGATTTCCATCGCCATTCCGTTGATTCTTCTTGTTCTGAATATTCAGCTGAAATTTACCGGAACTCCCTCAGTTTGTTTCACAGCGACATTGCTCTGGATTCCTTCCATACTGGGCCCTGCTTCATCCTTTTGCCTAGACTATTTTGCATCCTGTCTCCTCAAGAACTGAGCTGCCCTGGAATAGAAACAGTCCAATAACGCAGGGGGTTTCCCGTCCAACCAGTTGCCAAATTCGGAATCAGGATCAATTTCCTTAGTTAGTGCCATCAATATGGAACTATCATTAGGGTTACTAATCTCTATGCAAGCAGCACGGAACCTTCCATGTAACGTCTGAGCGTCTCTCCGGGAGCTTGAGTGACACTGGACAAGGTATTAACATATTTGGGCCTTGTGACATGCGTGCGAAACTGCTCGACAAACTTCTTAGCCAACTGATCGAAACATGAAACAGATCGAGGTGGTAAGCGAGTAAACCACATAGTCGCGATGCCTCCTAGGAAAATTGGGAAACTTTAGCACTTGACTGCGTCATCATCCCGCGACGCATTCATCAACCATTCGTACCTCAAAATATGCTAGTTAGGATCAGAGCTACCTTCATAAATAGGCAAAGTCGACGTTCTATATCGTCGAGGCGGTTCAACGTAGAGGATGTCATTGGTGAAAGGCGTATAACTCTAGGAGATTTCCCGGTCGTCGTTGGTGAGGCCATGGCTCTCGAGATCATGTGATGGATCATAGTCGGGATATTTGGCATTTGTACATTTTGGGCATGTTGGGCCAGGTGTGGTCGGGTTCCATAATGCGAGGACTGTCCAGGCACGGTCGACGGCCCATACTTCACCTCCTTGGCTCCATACCTTCGGGTATGTAGGTTTTAGGAGTGTGGTTGGCATTGACGAAGGGTTGGATCCGTTCGGTTTCGAGTGTCAACTTCCAAGTTGATGGCAATGACAGTAGCGCGGTTCTCAGTAGCATGATAGGGAACCGTCCCTCCTTAGAAGGAGGGTCCAGTCTAGTGATTGGTTGACGGACTTACTCTCGCTTGTCAAAGATTCTAATTATGCTGATGCCCGATACCCTGCGCATAGCTTCCATCCAACCATGGGCGTGTGGATCTGTAATTGTAATCAGAGGAAGCTGAACTTTTAGTAGATGAGTAGGAAGCCTTCTCTTGTCTATATCTCCTTCATCTTTCTCGGTTCGGCCGATTAGTAAGCTTCATGTTGGCACGGAGCTGCTGGGTAAGTTGCAGGTGGCTTTTGGTCAGCTCGTGCATAAGTAATTGGAACTCCTCCCTGGTGATAGGGCCTTGTGCATTCGAAGGTCCGGCAGCGTTCTGGTCTATAGAGCAAAGTTCTGTGGGGTTATGCCTATCCCAACCTTTTGGATCTGCAGCGGTTGAGGTAGTCCTAGTAGCGACCATGGTGAATAGTGAAGTTCTCTCCTAGACTTGATGCAAATCTGAGTAGGATGGAAGAATTTCTAGGCTTGAGATCTGGATCTTCTCCTTAGATTCTTGCAATCCGATATCGGCAGTAGATCGAACGAGCAGGAGAAAAGCTGGGTTTTCTCCATGAAAGCACCAAAATGTTTGTATCAAAATTTAGCACTACACTCTTTGGATGTGTTTAAAGAGAAAATGAAGAAAGTAAATGTAAAATAAGGCAGATCTAACAAACACACCAATCAATAAATAAGAAAAAGTACAGAAACACACAATTTTAGAGTGGTTTGGCATACGGCCTACGTCCACTATGAAATGATTGATGTTTATTGATTATATCTCATTGGTTACACATGGATTACAATGGTACAATCAAAGTACGAAAGAAATTTCAGCATATCATCACGTAGAGAAGCTAAAAAATCCATTTTCTATAGGTATAGGGTCACTATTTGTAGGCATAGGCAGCAAATTTCTCGTCCATATCTCGGAAGACTTCTTCTCTCACGTGGGTGGGCTTATGGGATCGAGTTCAGGTGGTTTCGACTCGATCTAAGCGCGATACAAATCGAGTTTGTATCAATCAATAATTGGTCCTTTTGGGCTGAAATTGATTTGGTAAATTCTTGAGGTTTTGTAGGCAAGTTCCTATGAAAATTTAGTGGCATTTAGACTTGTAGATCTTGAGTTACGATCGATACAAGTTTGTATTTTCAATGTGCTGTCGAACTCGTATCAGTACGATTCGTATCGTTCTGATTCGTATTCATGCATCACGTGTCCATCAAATGACATGGTGCTATAATTAGGATAGATCCACTTTTCATGTTAAGTGACCAAGTCTTCCACTGGCATGTGTCTTGTTCGTATCGTTGCTCCTTATGCTAATTTGTATCCATATGTGTTCGTGCTTCTCGTATCAACCATTGCATATATTGTTCGTATAGGTGTTTGGTTATCTTACTCGTACCGATCGAGCAAGTGAGCGGTATGAACCATACCTCCTTTCTCTGATGGGTATGGACTAGAGCAACTTGTTGGGTGGATGGATACAACATCATATGGACACGAGTGAGGTTATCTGGATGGATTCGAATGAAGTGGATACGAAGGAGGTGGTTGCTGAACTGATGGATATGAACTTACTGCCTTCTTTGTGGATATGAATGAGTGCATTGTTTGGCCATGGTTATGAGTTAGAAAGGTACGAATGTACTACATTTTATCATGGATATGAAACACTGCTTGTTATGATGGATACGAATTGCCATTGAATTCCAAGTGAATCGTGATAGATCCATATCATGAGCATACAAACTCGCATTGACTTAAAATTTGAAACATTGGCTTTGATGGCTTTTCTCATTGTACCACATCAATTGTAGCATGATCCGAATTTAGGAAAAATTTATCAGTATCCATAGTGACTTTCGTAGGTAATCGATCTTCGAGGACTGCTCTTGGTGTGACGGCCTTGCCAAAAGGCGGGATAACAGTATACACATGAAAAATCATTGTCTTTAATAGGAGATAGTAAATGAGATTTTACTGCTAAAGTGGAGATGCTAAAAAATAGACTATTTCCATTAAATATATCAAATTATATTGATAAATTCCTAAAATCGTTCTATAATGATTCATCATGGCTTTGACATTTAAGATTTTGATACCTTAATTAGGGGTTTGAATACTAAAGAATAAAAACATGATGAAAGGTTTACAATTAATAAACCAAGAGGACCAATTATGTGAATGATGCATATTTAAAAAACAACTAAGAAAATATTTTCCAAAAGACTACAAGAGATAAAGAACCATTATAATTAATTCATACAGATATTTGTGGCTTTATAAAACCGTGCTTACTTGGAAAAGTAAGTGGCTTTGCATTTTTTATTAGTGATTTTAGTACAAAAACATTGACTTGTTATCTTAAATAGAAATCAAATGTATTTAACGCTTTTAAAAAATTTTAAAGCCTTTGTAGAAATAAAATGGGTTATAAGATCAAAGCAATGAGATCCGACTAAGATTGGGAAATCAAAAGAGCTTGAACTTTTTTATGATGAAAATGGAATTCATTGCTCATTAATAGTTCAATGCATACACATCAAAATGAGGTTGTAGAAAGGAAGAATAAGGATCTTCTTAGCATGGCTAGGAGCTTGTTAAAAAGGAAATATTCGAAAAAAAGAGGTTTTGGTCGAAGCGAATGTGCGGTGTATTTACTCGACCGCAATCAAACTCAAAGTGTGTGGAACAAAACCAACGAACAAATATGGAGTGATAGAAAGCAATGTATACTTCATTTAGAAGTATTCAAAAATAATCATATTCCCATATATAAGTTATGTTGTCCCGCTTTTTGGCAAAGCCGTGATACCAAAAGATTGATCGAAAACAAAAGACAGTTCACCTCAAAGATTGGTTATACTTTGCTTCACTATGGATATCGCTGAATGTTGTCCGACCCCAGATTGAGCTACAATAGATAGGACATGACAACCAAAGCCATAGAAGCCAACATCTCAAATTTCAAGTCAATCCGAGTTCATATGCTCATGTTATGATCGATTCAATCTAGAGGAAAATGCCCAGATTTCGTATCCATCGCTATGGGTGACTTTGTATCCATCATCGAACTCCGGTTCGAATCGATCATATTCATATCGATCAGGTTCTAGCAACTTCGTATCCATCATAGTACCACAGTTCGTATCCATGGAGTTCGAACCCATCATAGCACCACAGTTCGTATCCATGGAGTTCGAATCCATCGAAGTGCCGCAGTTCGTATCGATCAAGTATGAATCCATCAGGAAGCCTCGGCTCGAATCGATCTCATTCGAGTCCATCGGCTCCTCCTTACTCGAATCCATCGACATATAGCCCACTTCACATCCATCAACTAAGGCAGCGGATACTGCTTCACATCCATCACAGAAGCCTCTCTTCGTATCCATTAGGCAGCTGCTATTCGTATCCATCAGGTCTCCTTAATTCGTATCCATCAGAAGGCTCAACTTCGCATCGATTGACATCATATCCATTGAGACGCTACATAGTTCGTATCCATCGAACGGTCTAGCTTCATATCGATCATTCATCCCCCAATTCGTATCCATCGGGCCAACAAGCCTAGGTGACGTGTCATTCCTCGATATGAACAAGCCGAGATATATGGAGTCGATGCGGTCAACTCGGAGTAAAGACCGGACCGAGGCGAAGTATGCGCTCCACGTCATCACGAAAGCGCGCGCCATCATCGATTCAAAGCAATCGATTCGAAGAGATGGATTCGAACCAAACAGCCACTCGAGAATACTCATTTCGTATCGACTATATCTCATGATCTACTGATCCAAATGCCATGAAATTTTCACTGGAGATTGCACACGAGACAGGGAACGCTCACACCAATTCAGCTCGATTGGACATCATCTTGATCGATATGAAATGATTTCGTATCAATCACAGATTGACTCGAAACTTTATGGAATTGGTCATATGGGCCCCCTCACGTGCCAGAGCGAACCTCCCGAAGTTTGAGCGAAGTCTCAGCCTCCTACACCTATAAATAGAGCCCTGGAGCCTACAGAAGAGGGATCTTCTCTGATCTTTTGACTCTCAAGCGCCCTGACTCTGCCGGATCAAGATCTCCATCATACTACTACTGTTAATTTCAAATTTCCAGTTGTAACTTGCTGTTGTTCGCTGTACTTGCTTGTAATCATTGAAAGAGAAGCAATAAAACTGCAAAAAACTTCATAGTGGACGTAGGCAACACGCCGAACTACTCTAAATCACTTGTCTACGCATTTACTTTCCTGTTATTTGGAGTTTTTGTTAGATAATCCTCATTTTCAATTTATATTCTTCATTATTATCTCTTCAAAGACTCCCGAAGAGTGTTGTGACCAATTTTGGTGCAAACACTTTGGTGCTTTCATTGAGAGAACCCAGATTTTCTCCTGCTCTTTGGATCTGTCATCGATACCGGATTTAATAAATCTAAGAGAGAGATCCAGATCATCAAATCTAAGTTCCTTCCCTTCTATTCAAATTTGCATAAAGTCTAGGAAAGGAATTCAACCTTCAAGATGGTTAGCACAAGGACCACCTCTAATGCTATCAATCAAGAAGGATAGACAGAATCCTGCGCCACTACCTCCCTCTAACCGAGACGCTACTGGACACTCAGAACCATCAGGTCCGGTTACCCGACAAGAGTTTCAGCTGCTGCTTTAAGAACTGACCCAAAGTCAGCAACAACTTACAAAACAGCTACGCGCTAACGCCGAGCTAATCAACCAGCTGAATCACCTGAAGCGAAGGAGATCCAAGAGAGATCATGCCTCTCACTCCTCCAGCGAAAGTTTTTCATCTTCTGATTATCATCATCGATCTCCATGTCCCCGACTAGATGGGAGTCACATACAAGCTGCTGGATATCAACCGGCAATGACCGTTGGACAACTGAGAGTTGGCCCATCGGCCAGTTTCCAAACCAGGCCCTCCTCCCGAGGAGGTGTCGCTCCTCGCTACACCACAGAATACCGCGCCACGAACGTCGCGGTTGAACCAGGAGTCGATTCCCAAGATCAGTCGAACCTGGACCATCGTCATCATGGGCATACTCCTGAACTATACGTCCCAGAGGACTATGAGCCAAGAAGGCAAGATTTGGACCGTCGACAGCATCCGGTCCAACCCCAGAATGTGGGATTCAATCATACTCCGGCACAAGCTGCCCAGAGCATACAAATGCCGGATATTCCGACCATGATACGTTAGATGATCCGTGAGAGCCAGGTCTCAAGAATGATGACTGGGGAATCTCCAAAAGTCATACTCCTTTCACAGACGATATTATTACTGTTGAACCCCCACGGCGATTCAGGATGCCGACTCTACCCATGTACGAGGGAAACTCCGACCCAAACCAACATATGCTGAAATATGAGTGGTCGATGAACGCTGCTAGAGCTGATGATGCAGTGAAGTGCCATAGTTTCCCCATTTCCTTGGGGGGCATCGCTACCATGTGGTTCACTCGACTGCCACCATGATCCATTTCCTCCTTGGACCAGTTGGCCACAAAATTCATTGAGCAATTCCGCATGCACGTCACAAGGCCAAAAGATGTCAACACTCTATCTAGCATCACCTAAGCACCTAGAGAGACGCTCAGACACTACATAGAGAGATTTCACACTGCATGTGCCGAAATCAGCAATCCGAACGATAACTCCATCCTTATGGCGTTGATTGAGTTTGGCAACTGGTTGGCTGGAAAACACCCTGCATCGTTGGACCGTTTCCATGCCAAGGCGGCTCAATTCCTAAGAAGGGAAGATGCGAAACAGTTTAGGAAGCAGACTGATGCAGGGCCAAGCACTGAAGGGATCCAAAGAAATGTCGCGATCAAACAGTCCGGTGAGAGTTCCGGAAGAGTTCAGTTGAACGTTCAAAACAAACAAACTCTGCGAAGGGAGAATGTGAACCAAACCAGAAAGCGAGATCAGAACCGCTGCCCACAGCGCAAGAATCCTATGATTGACAGTTACACTCCTTTGAATACATCAATGGAGAACTTGTATTTACAAACCTGTAATACAATTCAATACAAAAAGCCTGCTCCAAAACCGTCGTCAGAAAAAAAAATCGGGAAAGTGTTGCAGGTTCCATGAAAGCTACGGGCACAATACGAATGAATGTCGTCACTTACAAGATCTCGTAGAAAAATTAATTAGAGAAAGGAAGCTGGAACAGTTTGTTTGGGCACCGCAGCCTGGAGGATCGGGCCCATCAAATCAAAATAATGAACCCAATCGACCGAGACAAGAGGACTCTACCTGTCCCCGCGGGAGATTAGTGATAAACGCCATCAGTGGCGGACCCACTTTGTCAAGAGCTTGGAACGACGACGACCTTCGTCACTGTTACACATGAAAGGCTTATTCAATCTATGAATACTTTACAATTTCCTTTACGTTCTGAAGTTTGAATTTGTAATAAGGCACTGACTTTGCCATATTTTTTCCGTTCCAGCAATAAATTACTATCTCTTCAAGCTAGAGCTGTGATTCACCAAATGCAACATTCAACAATCACAAGGCACGAAGAGCTAAGTTCCATCGAATAATGGAATTTATTCAAATAGCGAGTGACTGTGATACGACCGGCCACTCACTAAGTGAAACCTCAGCTCGGGGGCAAGCCATCACTTCAAAGGCTGAACTGGACCGACACACGACAGTCCTACAACTAATTCCTAATTCCCAGAGTGCGAATTGGAGTATTCTCATCAACTCTAGGTTCCCAGAGTGCGAACCGGAGTATAAACACTAATTCCACTTTCCCAGAGTGCGAATTGGAGTATAAACATCAAATCCATCGTTCCCAGAGTGTGAACGGACTCCAAGTTCCCGGAGCGTGAATTTGAGTATAAACATCAAATCCATCGTTCCCAGAGTGTGAACGGACTCCAAGTTCCCAGAGCGTGAATTGGAGTATAAACATCTAATCCATCGTTCCCAGAGTGTGAACGGACTCCAAGTTCCCAGAGTGTGAACTGGAGTATAAACATCAAATCCATCGTTCCCAGAGTGTGAACGGACTCCAAGTTCCCAGAGCATGAATTGGAGTATAAACATCAGACCCATCGTTCCTAGAGTGTGAACGAATTCCTAAAAAGCCCAAATAGGTGTGACTGACCATCTATCGGCAGACTCCACTTTCTTAGAGTGCGAATTGGAGTATAAACATCAATTCTAGGTTCCCAAAGTGCGAACCGAAACATAAATGCTAACTCCAGATTCCCAGAGTGCGAGTCGGAGTACAAACATCAATTCCAGGTTCCCAAAGTGCGAAACGAAACATAAATTCTAACTCCAGATTCCCAGAGCGCGAGTCGGAGTACAAACATCAATTCCAGGTTCCCAGAGTGCGAACCGAAACATAAATGCTAACTCCAGATTCCCAGAGCGCGAGTCGGAGTACAAACATCAATTCCTGGTTCTCGGAGCGTGAACCCAAACATAAATGCTAACTCCAAGTTCCCAGAGCGTGAATTGGAGGATAAACATCAATTCCAGGTTTCGGGAGTGTGAACCTAAACATACATGCTGACTCCAAGTTCCCAGAGCGTGAATTGGAGCATTAACATCAATTCCAGGTTCCCGGAGGGCGAACCGAAGAATACAAATGTCAACTCCAAATTCCCAGAGCGTGAAGTGGAGTATGAACATCAATTCCATGTTCCCGAAGCGTGAATCAAAATATACATGCCGACTCCAAAATTCCCAAAGTGTGAATTAGAGTACAAATACCGTGTCAAAGTTCCTGGAGTGCGAACTATATTACAAACATCGATAACTCTTGAATTCCCAGGGTGCGAACCAGGTTATCGATCACAGATTATCCTAAGTCCCCAGAGTGTGGACATGTGCTCAAGATTTGCAATAGGTGCGATCGACCGCCGAAATACAAATGTTGTTCCCCGGAACTGGGGGCAGATAGCTTAAGTGTTAATCACTAACCGACGCGATACAAAGTCCAAAATTCAACTCATTCATCGATTACGACGTGTAATCAAGATTTTTAGACTTGGCAAAATAAAAGGAACTTAACTTGAGGGTAGAAACACCACAAGTACACTGGACTGAAAGCCAAATGCTGCAAATACTTAAGCACAAAAGAAATGAAAGTTAAAGCAAAGGAACTAAATGTCATTTCAATTAACTTATATGAAGATTCATGTATAAGTTATTCCAAAAGATTTCCTACTAGCAGGGGGTCGAGCCTGCATCTATACATGGCCTACGAAAGAAAAATAAAAGCAACTTCCTAACTGCCAAAAATGCGCCAAAGGAGGCTTATCTACTTTTTCTTCTTCGGACTCAATGACCGGTATTTTAAGTCTGGGAGGAGTCAAACTCTGAGTTCCTAGCGGCTGCGAGCTTGAAGTTTCTATAGCTAGCTAACTCATAAGAAATCATCGTTAAATGACAAAGCTTCGAAGTCCAGCTACAATGACCATCATCGCTTACCATCACAATTATACTATTTCCCATCGGTTCAAAGTGGACAGTGAAAACATCGGCTCGAAGTCCATGATCACATCGACAAGTTCACAACTCCATCCACTGCACATCTATACGAATAGCTATTTCGTATCCCTCAGTATATAAACATTAGCATCGTTACGGACAACACAACAAAGACCTGTTGGAGTCATTAGCATCAATGCAAATGAACATTTTGCATCCACCGAATTCTCCATTTACCGATGCAAAGTCAATCTTTCAACCCTCTATATCGATTCAGGAGAGGATCGATACGAAGGAACTTCCTAAAGCAACTAACAAACGTTGTTACAACTCAAATTTTACATCGATTCAGGAGAGGGTCGATACAAGAGGGTAGTCCAAAACAACCATCAAGCGTTGTTTCAACTCGAATTTCAAATCGGTTCAGGAGAGGATCGATACGAAATTCGATAACAAACTAAATTGACAACGACTCATGAACACTCAACGTTAACAAGAGTCAAGTTAACGTATATGCATATATGTCAGACTAATATTCGATTTTCAACATTCACAGGGATCGAATACTCCTCTCATGACGATTACAACGACAAACAGCTAAGCACTATCATACAGCGATCAGTTATATCAACGCAAAGTTACGACCTTCGACAAAAGAGCAATGATTGTTCAGAGAGAAATTGCAGCTTTTCAAAGCACGTCATGTTTCCACAAGACGTACTTTGGAGGGAAAATGTTATCCCGCTTTTTGGAAAAGCCATGATACCAAAAGATCGATCGAAAACAAAAGACAGTTCACCGCAAAGATTGGTTATACTTTGCTTCACTATGGATATCGCTGAATTTTGTCCAAGCCCAGATAGAGCTACAATTGATAGGACATGACAAGCAAAGCCATAGAAGCCAGCATCTCAAATTTCAAGTCAATCCGAGTTCATATGCTCATGTTATGATCGATTCAATCTAGAGGAAAATGCCCAAATTTCGTATCATCGCTATGGGTGACTTCATATCCATCATCGAATTCCGGTTTGAATTGATCATATTCGTATTGATTAAGTTCTAGCAACGTCGTATCCATCATAGTACAACAGTTCGTATCCATGGAGTTCGAACCCATCATAGTACCATAGTTCGTATCCATGGAGTTCGAATCCATCGAAGTGCCGCAGTTCGTATCGATCAAGTCCAAATCCATCGGGAAGCCTCGGCTCGACTCGATCTCATTCGAATCCATCGGCTCCTCCTTACTTGAATCCATCGGCAGATAGCCCACTTCACATCCATCAACTAAGGCAGCAGATACCGCTTCATATCCATCACAGAAGCCTCTCTTCGTATCCATCAAGCAGCTGCTATTCGTATCCATCAGGTCTCCTTAATTCATATCCATCAGAAGGCTCAACTTCGCATCGATTGACTTCGTATCCATTGAGACGCTACATAGTTCGTATCCATCGAACGGTCTAGCTTCGTATCGATTATTAATCCCCCAATTCGTATCCATCGGGCCAACAAGCCTAGGTGACGTGTCATCCCTCGATACAAACAAGCTGAGATATAAGGAGTCGATGCAGTCAACTTGGAGTAAAGACCGGATCGAGGCGAAGTATGCGCTCCATGTCATCACGAAAGCGCGTGCCATCATCGATTCGAAGCAATCGATTTGAAGAGATGGATTCAAACCAAACAGCCACTCGAGAATACTCATTTCGTATCGACTATATCTCATGATATACTGATCCAAATGCCATGAAATTTTCACTGGAGATTGCGCACGAGACAGGGAACACTCACACCAAATTTCATCTCGATTGGACATCATCTTGATCGATACGAAATGATTTCGTATCGATCACAGATCGACTCGAAACTTACTGGAATTGGTCATGTGGGCCCCCTCACGTGCCAGAGCGAATCTCCCGAAGTTTGAGTGAAGTCTCAGCCTCCTACGCCTATAAATAGAGCCCCAGAGCCTACAGAAGAGGGATCTTCTCTGATCTTTTGACTCTCAAGCGCCCAGACTCTACCGGATCAAGATCTCCTTCATACTACTACTATTAATTTCGAATTTCCAGTTGTAACTTGCTGTTGTTCGTTGTACTTGTTGGTAATCATTGAAAGAGAAGCAACAAAACTGCAAAAAACTTCATAGTGGACGTAGGCAACACGCCGAACCACTCTAAATCACTTGTCTACGCATTTACATTCCTGTTATTTGGATTTTTTGTTAGATAATCCTCATTTTCAATTTATATTCTTCATTATTATCTCTTCAAAGACTCCCGAAGAGTGTTGTGACCAATTTTGGTGCAAACAAGTTATATAATCATGTTAATGGAAAAGTAGTTGTTAACCGAGGCATGATGCTCGACATAGAAAGTGCTTGGAATTGGAACAAATAAGAAGATGATTGTAGTTTACTTCCACTTTATGAAGAGGAATGCAATGATGATGTAGGAAAAATGCCTATTAGTCCAACATTGTCATCTCCTTCAACCATCCATAAAGAATATTCATTTGTAGAAAGCATGAGTGAAAGACCACCATGCATGAGATCTTTACAAGAATTGTATGAGGTAATTCCAATTTTCAATGATATTACATTATTTTTGTTTTTTAACCAATTGTGAACCAACGGGTTTAGAAGAAGTAATACAAGACAAAAGATGGATGGAAGCTATGGATGAAGAAATTAAAGTGATCATAAACAACAGTATATTTGAGTTGGTTACGTTACCTAAAGGTGAAGTCGAAAGATCTTCTTGCCAAAAAGTTACCCAAATCCCTACTTTAATTAGCCAAAACTAGTCATTAGAGGAAGATTAGCAAGATTACACTTTGAATTAAAGATTTTCTATTAGAGATCACTTAAAGCCCCTATAGATTCTTGTATTTCATGCATTCTTCAGTTGCTTTGAATTTAGGTGAGCGGTTTCAAGCCTCTACTCATAAAGTGGCCAGCATATGATGTTTAATGATGTTTTTAAATTAGTTTCAAACCCTAAAGTATCATTTAAACCCTCTTTAATCACATATATAAATGTCAAATGATTAGGAAAAGATTTGTAAAATCCGTGTTCTTATCGATCTTTCTGGTTCTTATAGTTATACCCTTAGATTTAGGCTTCACTTCGATACGTATGGACGTATGCTTGTTATGATATATTATATATAATGATTGCTTGAATGTATGAATTTTGCTTGGTTGAAAATGTAGATCAAATGACAATTAATTTTAGGAATAATTTATGGATCGATGTTGATGGTTCGGTGATAGCCCATAAAGCTCACATCATCCAAATGGCATGCGATCCATAGGGTAGATCAAGAAGGAGCCCCTAAAGATATGTTTCAAGTCTCAAGACGTTTGTAACTCGTTTGATCAGCTATGGATGATTAAAAATGGATCGGTGGTGATTCGGAGGGTATGGATTGGTAAAGGTTGGCTTTGGGGAATGCTTGAGTCATGAGATGGATTGCTTCGAGTCATATCATGCTTTGGGTCAATAGCTTGCATGGATGGATTTGCATGAGAAAGTGGGATAAAATCCTAAGGAGGGATTGGTGGTTCCCATGTATCGGTGCCGATCCATGGGGTTACCTGATTCATGCTAAGTGTTGATTAATGGAGCAAAAATGGAAATTTGGCTAGGGCAAGGATTAATGGCTATGGATCAGTTGCGATCCATTAGGCATTGATTGGTGAGGGTGATGGATCGGTGAAGGGGGGTTTCACATGGTGGAGAAGGACTTGGTTGAATTAAAGTGTGGGATCAGTGATGATGGATCAGTGGCTATGGATCGGTGGTTATGGTTCGATGGTAGAGGGAATTATTGCTACTCCGAGTCATTTGCATGATTACTTCAATACATGATGGTGTTTCCTTCGAATCTTGTGTGTGCTCACTCCAAGCTCGTGCTAAACCAAGCATGTAGCTAAATATGGCCACGTGTAGGGTCGGTATCGAACCATAGGATTTGTACCATTCCATAAGTTCGGTATCGAACCATATAGTTCAATGAAGATTTCCGACGACGAAAACTCGTGGTCTGACAGTGATGATTTTGTGACGGGAAGTGAAGGCTTCGATAATAGATAGAAGTATTTTGAGACATTGAGTAGAGGACTATGAGTTGGATTGAGGGAACTATTGAAGGACGGTTACAGGATCTATGGCGGTATTCTATGATTGATGATGATTGTAGAGAATTGCCTTAAAAATAGCGACTTCATGATGGGAGTCGAAAGATCAGTTCCAGAATGTACTCTGCTAAAGATGATGCGTGCAAAGGAATTTTTGATACTTGAGGGTTCTTAGGGTACTCGTAAAATGGGGTCTGTATAGTTAATGCGCTCGGCAGATTCAAAGCGATAGAGGTGCAAAAAGTCAAAGCGAGGATATAGCGAGGATATAGCGGGATATAGCGGATGGCTCTAAAATAGCATGTAAAACTCATACTTAATGTTTTTGCAAATGTATAAATGGTAGTTAAATGAAAAATTATCATTCAATTGAGTTATAATTAATACAGAAATAGTTTCAAATAAAAACATGTGCGAATATACTTTAAATAAATGTAAAACTGTTGTATACAACATAATTAAATTTAGTAGAATATTAGAGTATTTTAATTTCTGAAAATATATTAAAAATTAAATCAAATAAATTAGTTTCATAATTTTTATAATGTATAAATGCAAATTTTCAATTCATTTTATTAAAGAAGATATAACGGAATATAGCGGAAATAACGGGATATAGCGGAACAGGGGGACTTAAAGCGGAAAGGCTATATTTTGGGGCTACATGGAAAAATCGTAGCGGTAGAAATCCGCTATGAGATATAGCGGGGTTATAGCGGGGTTATAGCGGGGTAATAGCGGGGCATTAACTACACAGAATGGGGTATATACTGGGGACGTGATGGTTCCTAAAGCATGGTGGCTCTTTATTCTAGATAGGAAGCTTGTTTACCATGAATTGACGTGATGGTTAGTCTAGTTCCTGGCTTATTGAGTGACAAGGATTCAAGTACAAAGGAACCAGGATGTAGGCTATCGTAACAGATAGTCTGGTCTTTTCCCATGACAGGTCAGACGAGTTGTAACGACTTGGAATTTCACTGCTTTGATTAGTGAATATTTAATTAATTTTAAATTTTAAATATATAAATTTTATAATGAAAAGAAAATCATTTTAATTAATTAATAATAATGGTGAAATTGTTTTCAAAATTTCTTTACCAAATTATATAGTTCGTAGAAAAACAAAAAATATAACCGAAGAACGTTTTTCGAAATTTTGACCTTTCGACACCGGAAAGTTGTCGGAAACGTAGTTCGCATTTGTGCACTATATATACATATATATAATTAACTAGATAATAATACGCTTAAAAATAAATTATCTTATATTACTTTGGATAAGTAAGTGATATGACAAGACATAGTTTTAAAAATAATAAACATTTTATATAAATATATATTAAGTATTGTCGCATCTTAGATCTGTAATCGTTAACCATAATTAACTTATGTCACATCTTAGTTAATTCATAATTAAACTTATATATATAAGAAAGTAATGTGACTAAACATAATAATTATATATATAAAAAAAAGTGATGTGACTAAAAATAATAATTATATATATAAGAAAGTGATGTGACTAAACATAATAACATACATACATACATATATATACATATATGTTATAAAAGATTTGTGATGTGGCTAGATATAAGTATGAAAAATTATATTATTTAATCATTTCGTACCTATATATACCCACATATTCTCTTTCTTTTATACATCCTTTATGTCACGATCCGAAATCCAATGTTCGAAAATTGACACTAAATACCTCAATTGTATCCGACTTCCAAAGAATCAAACATTGAACTCCAGTCGGATGGAGCTTATAACAACATCAGATGAATATAAAATAGTGAAAACAGAATGAATATCATGCATACATCACAGAAACAACATCAACATAATATCCATTACAGCATCAGAGTATCTTAATACATATATCACAACTCCAAATAAACATCATAATAGTACAGCAAGCAATCATATATCCAAAAAGTCTTCAAAGGAATGAAGCGATAGCGAACTTCCAAAAACTAAGCACCTTGAATCCCAAAAGCTTCTAAAATATCTACAAAGCAAAAACTCCAAAATACTGCTAACACCAAAACACGGAAACCTGCTACTAGGCTGCCCGTGTGGAAATTATGGGCTCCCAGAGTTTAGAAAAGAAACAATAAACTCCGGGTCAGTCATGGGACTGGTATGAGTAAACAAAAAAACAGTTGCTTTTAAATAAAATAGATTTATAAAGGAAAAACGTTATGCTTTTGGAAAATGAAACTACCATAAGGCCTTCCAGCACACACACAATGCAATCGCACACTTGAGGGAGATTTCCCCTTATGATAGTCAAATATGCTTAATACGAGAAAAGTTCTTTGATATTATTACTAGTGTATAGTGTGAAAAACATTTCGAAAGTAGAATATTAATCTTAGCCAGCATAGGTATCATTATACTATGCCTACTATAGATTCCATGTTAAATGGCGGGTTCTACAACTAAAATCGTACTGGGTTTGTATTGTTTTGTTTGGGTTTCCAACAAATGGTCAGGCTAAGGAACTTCCTACTACCACATGGGTACGCCTATGGCGGGACGTCTCGAGAACTTAACCAGGTCTCTGCCAACACAAGGCCGGGTTACCTCTGTAACTAGGTAACTACTACACGAATATGCCACCTCCCGGTCCTTTGGGACCTTTATCCGAGGGCCCTCTACCACAAAGCAACAACCACACAGTAAATGAGATTGAAGCAACCACATAGGTAAATATCTAGGCTCATACCATGACATCACCTTTTTCCAAAAGGAAATGACATACCCTAAAGGGCGCGACCCTCATAACCTTGCCGCATCTTTCCGGTTTCGACCATTTCCGGGTTGTGATATCCGATGAGGTCTCGTCCACAAAGCTACGCTTTTCACGAAAGCCATGCTTTGATCACAAATGATCATCAACACACAGCAGCACTTAGCATGCCACACTACCAAATTGGGAGTATATCGCTGATAACCTTCAACTACATAACCTCTGAGCTCGTACATCTCAGAGAAGGGTGTTAAGCTAAGAGAATAAATTCTCCGCCACCAACAGATATGTATTTGAAAGAAATCTGCTTTATATCTCAAAGTGTAGTGTCAGACACACAACCATACAAGTCTGTTCCGGGTTCGAATAGAACCGAAGGCACCTCGTCCAATAAAGGAAGAAGCTCTTGCAAATCCGGGTATCCACAATCCCGATCGGACTTCCCATCACTTAGGGAATCTCCATACCGGAGCAACACAGTGCAGAGACAATCGATAGGTTATCCTATCGTTTTCGAAGACACCCCGTCTTCACCACCGGTCTTCAAATGTTATCCATTTCGACGTATCACTATTCGGAATGGGTTATATGACACAAAGGTCCTCTCCCGGCTAAACCGAATAGTGAACGCTTAATTTTAAAACATGAGAATAGATCAATCACAAAGATTCACATTCAGGGTTCGATGTGGGTTTCGGATAACCAACTGGAATCCGACTCCCTGTCGCATCGAAGTTTAAATGCCGTTTTACAGGCAAAAGGGTTTTCACATCAATACGGAATTAAATCACAAATCACAGCCTAGCACAGAATAATTCACATCACACAATATCACAACCACAACAAAAATAACAATCCAGTGCACAACAATAGTTAAATATTTTCAATCAATGTGAGTATAATTTAATAAATTAACCACATAATTATTTTTGTTGATGATTTTAAATCAATAATTAATTTGATAAATTAATTAAATATTAATTAACTTGATTAATTATTTCTTAATTAATTATTTTTAATCGACTGCCAATTATAATTAATCAACCTAAATTATCTAATTAACAATTCTTAGTTTAAAAATTAATTTAAACAATTAATTATTAATTAACCAATTTGAAATTACTATTATAAATCATTCTTAATTACTTTTCAAAACCATTAGTTAATAAAAATTATTTCCTTAATTATCATTTAAAAACCTTCTTTAATTATTTCGAAATCAATTTATTACTATTTCAAAAAGCTTCAACGTTAATTAAATTTAATACTTTTCTTAAATTAAATTATTTAGTTAAAGCATTAATTAGATTTTTAAAACATTATTAAGTATCTGCTTGGTTAATTAAAACTTGAAATAATTCTTAACTTAAAATAATCAACTTTAGTTACTGAATAAATACTGAAATTTGCTTAACATTATAGCTTGAAATTTATTGGGCTAAATTCATTTTGAAAACAACCCGAGCATAATCCCTGTTTTACTCGAGTAATACTCGAGTTTCTCCCTATGTTTCCCCGAATCCTTCCTCTCCTCCTCTCGTACTTCTTCTTCCTCTTTTTTTTTCTAGCTTAAGTTTAAAACTTAATCAACTGCTGAAACAACTCCACTCAAGCGCGAGAGAACCCGAGCCAAAACATCTTTTACTCGAGCGTTCCTTCGAATTTCTTCCCAGGCCCAAAATTTCCTGACACAGGATCGACGTCGTACACGTGCACGGCATCACACCGCCGCTTCGGTGGACATCGCGACCTTAGGCAAGTCGCAATTCATCCTTATACTCGAAATCGAAGCTCGATTCAACACAGAAAACCCTAAATCGAAAATAAGTATTTTGCTCGACACTGTAACTCGAACATACCCAAAACGAAATTGCCTCACCACCACGTCTTAGACCACCGGAGGAGCTCACCCTCCGTCCACACCACGTCTTAGACCATCGGAGGAGCTCACCCTCCGTCCACACCACGTCAACATCCTACGCTACCATCCCCCTCAATCTCGTACAACTCGATCCATCCGTTGTGACGAAATCACCACATTTCCAACCCACTACAAAACTGCAAACACAACCCTAAATTCACCTCGTCCCACAAATTTACGCAATAGAAAAATTATATGATAATTTTTCTGAAATCAACGATATACAGCCCTGCTTCACACAAAATTTCAACACCCAGTATTGAATCGATCATCAGAAAATGATCAAAAGGCATATTTTATTCAAATAGGAACTGCACTAGGAATACTTGATTAAAAATCATCATATTAATTTTAAAAATCATATCTTTGTATGCTTTTTCAACTTATATAATCAAATCACTAATTTAAAATACTTGAGTTCATCATAAATTTTTGTTTTTAATGTAAAATTTGGGTTATAGAGTCAAAATCTTCATGATCAAACTTAAAACCAATTTTAGGCTGTGATTCAAATTTGAACAAAGTTATTTTGTTTAGAATCTTAAGCTTAAAGATATTGATATGAAGATGTTTTGATTTGTTTCACTTTACTCTGCCCTGAAACTAGAAGTACAAGAAAACAACCCATAATAGAAATCCTCAGTGCACAGAATTATACAAAACTTTTTGTTTGAAATATACAGCAATAAAGGTTATTCATGAATCAAACATAAAAATTCAAATTTTTGAAAAGTTGTTTACTCACTTGGAAATATTGATGAACAGAGAGCTGCTCTTTTGTATTTTGAAAAACCGTAGTTAATCTGCCTTTGAACTTTTTCTGTTTTTGTTGAATGATCTTTATTTTATAAGAACGGTGATGTTTATATTTTTTCTTTCTTTGTCTTTGCTATGTTCTCATGAACGAAATAAAACAATATGGATGTGTCCATATATAAAGAGAATCAGGTTTGTACTAAGGGAAGGTTATAACCGGTGCAAGATTTTTCTTTGATCAGATATTTTTATTTTTTGTTTGATCCTCCTGCTTTGACTAAGCAAAGTTAAATTCGGCTGATATGATCTTATTTGTGCTGAGAAGATGGCATTTAATGCTCATGTTTCCATCTTAGTTTACATGGAATCTATTTCTTTTTTTGTAAGTACAATTTTGTTTTATTTTGTAGATTTTTGTTCTTGTTTTTGCATTTTTGTTTTATTGTTTCCTGGTTTGTATAATATTCACACACACTTGTATTGGTTTGCTTTGCTCATATAAAATTCATAGCAACATACTTTCATTCTTGTCTTGTTTTATTTTGTACCCTTATGCTTAATTTAAAAATTGTTATAATTATTGATATGTATTTATCTTATGTTGCCATATAACCATAAAATCTTATCACTAACATAAATTCTAAATTTTTTTCTTTATTTATTACTATTATTTATATAAAGCTTAAACTACCAAATATTTATATCCATATAACTTTGTAATATTAATTATTAATAATATTATATTTCTTTTGAAAATTTTCAATTTAAATTTCAAAAGTTCAAACAAGTTACCAAATTTAAATCAACAAATTTTGGGATGTTACAGATATCCCCCCTTAAGAAAATTTCGTCCTCGAAATTTAAAAGAGAGAGAAAAGCAAACAAAGAGTATACGAATTCAGAAAAATTAGGAAACGACTTACCAGATTAAGCCAAGATATCCACTCTGCAATTGGGATATGACTTCTGCATATTATCTTCGGTTTCCCTGGTGCAGTCCTTTGGATTGCCACTCCACTGAACTTTAACTAGTTTCACAACTTTGTTTCTCAACCGCTTTTCATCACGATCTACAATCTTTATCGGTTCTCTTTTAACTGTTAAATTGGGAGCGATTTCGAAATCCTACTGAGCAGCTTCTTCAATAATACTATCTGGATCGTGCACATACTTCCAAATATTAGAAATATGGAACACATCATGCACGCCAGACAACCAGCTAGGAAGCTGTACTCGATAGGCTAAAGAACCGATCCTCTCCAAAATAGGAAAAGGACCAATATACCATATTGCCAGCTTACCGGTCTTCCCAAACCTTAATACTCCTCGCATTGGAGATACTTTAAGAAAAACAGAGTCTCCAATCTGGAATTCCAAATCCCTTCTCCTGCGATCATAATAACTCTTTTGACGACTTTGAGCCGTTTTCAATTTCTTCCGTATAAAATCAATTTTTTTGGTGGCTTCTTTAATCATATCCGGTCCAAGAACGAGTCTATCACCTGCCTCGATCCAGCATGCGGATGATCGACACGGACGACCATATAAAGCTTCAAAAGTAGCCATCTCAATACTGGCCTGATAGCTATTGTTATATGAGAACTCGACCAGATGCAAATAGTCCTCCCAAGAACCACCAAAATCAAGTATACAAGCATGCAATAGGTCTTCTAAGATTCGGTTAATCCTCTCAGTCTGCCCATCAGATTATGGGTGATAAGTAGTGCTGAAATTTAGTTTTGTTCCCAATGCGTCTTGAAATGCCTCCCAAAATCTACTAATGAAGATCGGATCAGGATCACGATCACTCACTATGCTGCTAGGAATACCGTGGAGACGGACAATTTCTTTCACATATAACTCGCCTAAACTTGCTGCCGTGCGAGTAGATTTCACTGGAAAAAGATGGGCTGTCTTAGTCAAACGGTCCACAATAAACCAAATTGCTTCATTGCCTTTCGGAGTACGAGGCAACCCGTCGATGAAATCCATCGATACTTGGTCCCATTTCCATTTGGGTAATTCTAAAGGCTGAAGTAAACCCGCCATTTTCTTTTCATCGTTTTTGATTTATTAGCAAGTAGCACAACGACTCACATATATAGATATGTCCCTTTTCATTGTGTTCCACTAGAAAGTTCTTTTGATATCACGATACATTTTATTGACTCCTGGATGGATGCTGAATTTAGATTTGTGACATTCGTCTAACACTTCACGTTTCAGTTCAGGAATGTCCGAGACACAAATCTTGCCTTTCATCCTTATAACTCCATTATCATCAATTGCAAAACTAGAATCTTCATCTCGACGAATGCTCCCATATATTCCCAGATGAAACTGGTCCTCTTTTTGCTTGTTGGCGATTTCCTCAAAAAGAGTAGGAGCAATGACAATGTGAGCAAGAATAGCATGCTTTCTACTCAAGGCGTCGGCAACTACATTGGCTTTTCCGGGCGTATATAGAATATCTTGGTCATAAGATGCCAGAAATTCCAACCAACGTTGTTGTCGCAGATTAAGATGTAACGACCCGAGATTTCCGATCTCGAAAATTTCGGATAGTTAAGGAAAAGAAAGAAAGAGAAAGACGAAGAAGAAAAAGCAAACCAAACTCAGAATCTCACGTTCGCAGCGGATAAAATATAATATCAAATAATAACAGTTATACAGAAAACTGTACTTATCAAATTACATTTTTATACATCAAAGTTACACATTTCACAATCACTGGACAGTTAAAACAACTTGTCCTGGATATACAACAATAACAAAACACAGCAGATACACTCCATATGTTCCTGTCACCCAGCTCGCCTCCTGAGCTCCAGAACATCCTTACCTAAAAATCTGTAATACTCGGTCTGACCCGAGCATTACATCAAAGTAACACCCGAGTCAGGCTGGAAACCAGCATAAGTAAACCCATCTAATATGGAATACAAAAGCATACAACTTATATAAAACTCGGGGTAACTCGCATTAATTTACAAATTCACAAGTTTGGTATAGACAATACTTATTACACACATCAATTTCTAAGTACCGAACTTAGATTAAATGGTCCAATTCACTTAAATCATTCCATTCCAGCCTATTGATTTCACATATCAAATCTGTTCAGGATTATTAAATTACAAGTCGAAGTGGATTTGGGTATTTACTAATACCCGACTCTGATCTCTTCGAATTCAATACCATCTTAACCCTCGTTATTCAAGTGAAACGAAATTCAACCTTTAATCACAAGATCTCACTTTTACACAGCAATTTATCTTCTACAAATAACCACATAATCATATTCAAGAGAAGCATATCATATCACAAATATTTCATATCAGAAATATCAACCAATCATTTATAAGCAAGATTAATTAGTTACCCAATCTTAATTAATACCCAATCTTAATTAAATCAAATTAATTACTTTAATCACTTCTAATCTTGCTACTTAACAAAATTAATTACAAACCATTAATTAATCATCCCCTAGTTATCCTCTTTAATTCTATTCAGTAATTAGCCTTTTATTAATTTACCATATTGATTAATCAACCTTGATTAATCACATCCAGTAATTGATTTCCTTAATTACTTACGTTAATTAATTAACTTCTTAATTAATTAATTAATCCTTTAGTTACTTACACTGAATAATTAACACTTAATTACTCCCACTAAGCAATTATTCTTTAATCACTTTCCTTCAAGTAATTACTCATTAATTAAACAGCCTGTAATTATCCATTAATTATTTCATTTAGTAATTACACTTCATTAATTTCCTTAAGTAATTATACTTAGCCCTAACTAATCCTTGATTTAGTTCCTTTAATTAATAAGTCCTTTAGTTAATTACCTAAGTAATTAAGCCTTATTTACTTACATTAAGAATTTATCCATTAATTAATCATCTTGATTAATGATATTAGGTAGTTACTATCCTCATATTACTTCCATTTAGCAATTATTCAACAGCTACACTAAGTGATTATACTTTTAATCAAGTAACTATTACTTGAACAATTTACCTTTATTCGTTGGTAAAATTTATTTTAATCACAAATTAATTAACCTTAAATTTTTAATTAATTAATCCGTAATTAATCGCATCAATAAATCTTTAAATTACTTAGGTTGATTAATTAACCCTTAATTATTAATAAATCTTTTAATCATAAATATCTCTAATAAATTACACAAGTTAATAACTTGTATATAATTATTCCAACCCAAGTTTAAATAAGTTTAAAACATTAACTTTAAAATTTTATTATGAAACTTTCTTTGAAAAGTCGCTCATCATCTTCTTTAGAACTGTGTAGTTACTGAATTTGAATCTTGCAAAATAGTTTGACCAAAGTTACAGATTTAAGCCTTGGATCAATATGCTAAATTTACATGGCTACGACACAGACCTTAAACTCCAATCACCCTCTCGAGCCCAACCCCTTACTACTTCGAGTTGCACAAGAAATCGCTTCGAGACAAAACCCAGTTACAAGCTTTCTTCCCAAATTCACAAACCAGATATGCCGATATGCACAGTGCACATGTGCACATGTCCCGATCATCAGACCACCTCTCTTCCTCGCCATGGTCATCATCAAGTCGGCGATTATCTCCTTGACTCACCTGACCCTCAAACTCCGACGATTCCCCAATAGCGTGAAATCGAACATGGCGACCCAAACTGGAACCATTACATCGACAGGAAACACACTTAGAACTTTCCTCCGACCATCGGGTCACGTACCAACCAACCCAAAACTGCCCCACGTCACGACGAGTCTATTACCCCACAAGCGATTCCCTCCAGCTAACCATCGGCGTCACAATGTCATGGCAACCTCATCGTCTCAAAGCTTGACGAAAACCCAAGATTACCCTTTCCTACCTTCCCTGACCATCCAAAAATCACAAGGACGATTTTCCCGCAATCGCCACTTGTCCAGCTACCTTCAGCATCAAAGTTCGATGACCACCTCCTCGTCTAACGTCGAAAATCGACGTAAACCTCTTTTCTGATCATCTCGATATATCACACCACATACTAGCCTAAAAATCAAGATCTTTATACTAAATTCAGCATTTTCTGAAACAAATTTGATTAAGTAATATAAACTCAAAATTATGGTCATTGATTTTTGACTAATCTTTGATTTCTCACTGTATACTCACCCTTTAAAAATATTTATCCAGTATTTTCCCTTGAATCTACTTTTATAAATGAAGTGATACACATACGAATATTTTTTTCATCCAGAAATCAAGTTCTAAATTGTTTAGGTGGGATGTTTTAGATTTTAATCAGGTTTTAAAACCTGTAAATTTTGAACAGTGCATTTCTTCCCTTTTCCCAGACGTGCATTCCTATTTACACACATAAATATACAATAATGTTTACCTTCATGTAAGAATTTATCACAACTATGCTTCAAATATAATCACAACATCCAAATATCAACAGATTCTAGTTTTAAATAGGTTAATTATACTCACCTCTCTTATGAAGAAACAGAGAATAGTTTTGACTTGCTCTGTCTATCTGGAATTGCCTTTGGGTTCGAGAAGATCTGATGTTGTTGAATCTATCTTGAATCTGATGTTGATGAGTTGATTTCGAGATTCAGATTGAAGATTGTAAAAATAATTGTAGTTTGAAAATTTTATTTCCTTTTTATTTGTTCTCTGATTTCTTACGGGCTTTGCTCAACATGTTTTTGAGAAAATGGTTTACAGTGTTTTCATTTGTTTTTATTTTCTGATCTGAAACTTTAGTTTGTTTAGATTTTCAATTTCTTTTGTTTCTTATTTTTATTTATTTATTTATTTATTTTTAAAAAAAAATCATGTTGCCATTTGTTACTTTAAGTTGTAGAATGCTTCCAAGTGTAATTGCATGCTTTAATTGTTTTACAATTGTAAAAAATAATAATTTTATGTCCCACTCCTTATTTAAATTTTACTTATATTTTTATGCTCAACATATATATAAATATTTAGAAAAAATATTATTCTACATTAAATCCTAATTTTAATTTTCCTTTGAAAATTGAATCCAAATCAATGCTCTTAATATACTCAACATATATACACACTTATATTCTTGCATTTGAAAACATTTAAAATTTTCAACATTATTAAGCTTGCACAACATCATATATATACATATATTAATTTACTATAAGTTATATAATTTCCAGATATTTATATTTCAATATTTCTCATAGTTTTAAATACATTCAGATATCTTTTTATTACCAGAATTTTATCTGTTCACTAAATAAAGCCAGAACTTATCCAATTATCAGATGCCGAAATTCTGGGTTATCACATTCCTCCCCCTTTGAATCATTTCGTCCTCGAAAAGGAACGAAACTAGAATTTTTTTAAAGTACTTAATATTAGTTAAATTACTTTTGATCATTTTTAAAACATTTAAAATCTATATAATATTGCCAAAATAGTTTACTTTTATAACTCGATGTTTCCACAAGTCTGTCTTTGTTCTCACAGAAATTCGGTCATACGTTGATCAGGCGTAGGACTGAAGATCTGTAAGTACTTAGCAGACCCATTTTCAACACCCAGTGAAAATACTTTAGAAAATAATTATTGAAAATATAGAAAATAATTTTGAAAATAGAGGAAATATTCTTGGTGAGAATGTTCTGGAAAACATCACCTCCATCCATGGTCGCAGTTAACCCGGTGGTTACGTTGTCGTCCCGGCAAAATCTATAGATAACTGTAGGCCTCCGCAACCCACGATTACAACATGGAATCCGCTACAGATCGCAGCTACAACTGGGGTTACGTTGCTATCACAGCAAAAATACATATAACTATAAGCCTCAACGCCCTCGAATTCCGCTGCCAAAAGAATGAAACTTCTCCACTCTACTCGACTATAGATCGTAGTCTACCGATGTTGCGTTGCCTTCCTGATAAAATCAAGCGTAGACCGTTGACACTCACCTCCATACGATTTCCTCTATGGTCCACACAGTAGATCGCAGCGACATTGAGTTACACTGTCGTCACAGCATAACCCAAATGCCTTTGTAGGCATCAGCGCCCTCGACTTTCGCTATCCAACAATCCTCAGGAACTAGTTTGTCCAGACTCCTCATAGGATAAACTTTAGAGCTTCCCCCTTAGAGGCTCAAGGCAGTACCAACCTATGGCACTCCTGAGACGTTCATTTCAAGGGAGCGCCTTTTTCTCCAGAGCCATTTCAAAGCACTTTATACTATACACATATAGTATCTTCCAAATCATACACCTATTATGAATATCATATAAATCTCCTTTCTCAAAATCGATTATACCAAAATCAATAATTCTCAAATTAGGCTTTTTCAAATTCCAATAATGATTTTACCCAAAAATTAAAAGCCTTTCCAAGTCCAAAGGTTCCAAAAACCTTTCCAAAATCATCCTCATGAAATACTTTACATAAATATATATATATATATATATATATATATATATATATATACACACACATACACACACACATAGATATACATAATCTTGGAAAATCTTTGGATCATTTCAAACTTGTACAAAACCCCTTTTTATGCTTCAAATACTTTCAAAAATCCTTTTCTTCAGGCAATAGATTCAATAAGGGGAGATTTATCTTATATAACAAAGATATATAACTTTGTTTATTCCAAATCAAACGTTCAAATTTGATTACTCTATAAAATCACTTACCAGTTTACATACTTCCACAAAGAAAATTTCTACCATAGAAATATCCAATTTCTATTTTATTTTATCATATATTTCACAAAATATATTTTTCACTTCAAAAAACATTTTACAGTTCTTATCCACAAATTCCCAGTATTAATTTCATTCAAACTCGTACGATGTACACATATCATCTGTACGCTATACCAATCTGATCACTCACTCGATCATAAAATTTCACTTCCGAACTAGTATCGCCCACCCGACTTCCTAGTGCAGACTCAGATCTGGTTTCTTGATCAGAAACCGTCATTCTCCTTGCATAGCCATACTATGATAGAGAATATCCAGAACCAATCAACAATCCATATCCAGGTTCGCCGTCGAAAATCGAGTGGAAAATCCCAACTCGGATCGATATAACTATCTCGAAATTCCGTGCTCAAATCTGGATCAAATCACTATGCGAATAGAATAATATACGTACATGCTACGTATTTATCCTCATTGATTATTTACCAAATCAATCTCCTTTTTCTATTCACATTCACTTTAATTTTCATTCACTTATTCACAATTGCTTCAATCCCATTTGGATTACCACCTCAATTCTTTCCTCAAATGGATATTTAATCATTAACAGTTTGAACTTTGTCCAGCTTAATTTTAGAAAATATCTTGAAAAGTTAAAAATAGATAAATAGTTGAAAAATAATTATTAGTTTGTAAAATATTGTAAAATAGTTAAGTAATTAGAAAATAGTTGGAAAATAGTCAAATAGTTACAGAAATTTTAAATAATAGTAAAATAGTTGTAAAATAGTAATCAGTTATAAAGTAGTTGAGAAATAGTAATTAGTTTATAAAACAATTGTAAAATAGTTAAATAGTTTCAAAAATAATTGTAAAATAAGTACAAAATAGTTTTAGGTTTTAAAAAGTAAAGTTGTATAGTAAATAATTAGAAAAATAGATTTAAAACAGTTTATATTAAAATAATTTATTTAAAAAATAGACTAGAGCCAAACTGTTTAATTTCCAATCTCCATTCCCATCAATTCAATTTAAATTTCCACATCCATTTAAATTGACCCAATTCCAATTTGAGTAACTTCAATTTCCCTTGAACTTGATTTATCTCCAATTCCTATTTGAATTTGATCTCATTCGACTTCAATTTCATTTCAAATTAATCCAATTCTAATTTTCCATTTGAATTTTTAAACTTACCCATCTTCAATCATAATTCCAATTAATTCAAATCAAATCAATTTGAACTAATTCAATTCAAATTACAAATTTAAACTATCCCGAATTATATAAATTCGAGTTGATTTTTTTAAAATGCTGATTTAAATCCTTCAAATCAACTTAATCATTTAATTCTGAATCCAATTTCCATTTTAACCTATTTCAAAGCTCAAATAATAATTCAAATCCTTTTTAAACAACTAATTTCTTTTTTTTTAAATTCAATTTATCACCAAATTTCAATTTTGAAACCAAACCTTTGAAATTTCAGTTTGAATTAATTTCAAATTCCATTTCAAATAAAAGAAGGTGATTTTATTAGATCATACCGCCACAAAATATTTCATATATTGATAGACTACACACTAGCAGTTCAACCTTACATCCATTCATCACAATAAAAGCCTTACAAAGTCATAATTAAGATGTTCACACCATCACCTAGGTTTTAGAGTCCTAGCGTTTTCTATCAGAATCCTTCTTATGGACTTCCTTCCAATGGGCAAAGCCCAAACATGCACTTTTCAACAGGATGTCCCCACTTATAGCATTTTCCACAAAAAGTTTCTACCCTCTCATCAATCTGGATGACCTCCGTGCTTCCTACTGGATGTTCTACAACCTTAATCTTCTTTTTCTGTCTCTTGGTACAATTTCTCGCGACATGTCCCAGCCCTTTATAATGATAACAAATGGTTGACTCGTTGACCGGTTCCATTGGTTTACGCTTCACCTCCCTCACTTCAGGACAATGGTTAAGGAAATGTCTCTTCTTATGGCATTTAAAGCATAATATCTCGGAGCGAAATCATTGGAATGCACCCTTTAATTCCTTCCTTGTTTTACCACACTTAGCTGCGTAATGACCCTTATTGAAACATCTATAGCAAGTGAAATTATCATAAGGTCCTGGTCCATTTCTTTCCTTAATCCGATTTGCATACTCCTGAATTGCTATTTCCCGTTCCTTACGTGCAGCTGCCCTTTGTTCTCTGCGCCTTGCCTTCCATTCTTCACTCTTAGCCATTTCTCTCAAAGACTGAATTCTAGAGGGACTTCCTAACCTATAAATTAGACTTAAGTAGAAGAATTCAACTCTTATATATCAATTTACTTACCTAGATATACCTTAACTTTTAAACCACCTTTGGTTTTAAATTCCTAACAACTTCCTTTAGTTTTCAAACAACTCTTGTTTGAAACAGGTCCCCTCATTCAAATACATTAAATAACATTATTTATTATTTCTTTATCACTTTAAAATAATTTTCAAATTCTGGACCTAGATTCAAAACTTCACAATTTAGATCATCTTCAATTCCAAATTATAACTTATACTTGCCCAAATGTTTTACTTCCTTACAACATTTCATTATTAAATACAACAACCATTTTTGATAATAACCAAGTTTATCATATCTAGAAACCAATTCATTATTATCTTATTTAATTTCAATTTGGTTGTATTTCTATTACCACTTAATTTAATTCCAATAATTTAACAACCAATCACCTAAATATTTATTAGAAGGAAATATTGATCTATATATCAAAATATATTCTTATATAAAAAT
The DNA here is from genome assembly GCA_030765085.1 of Allium cepa. Taxonomy (NCBI): domain Eukaryota; kingdom Viridiplantae; phylum Streptophyta; class Magnoliopsida; order Asparagales; family Amaryllidaceae; genus Allium; species Allium cepa. The sequence continues at coordinate 863,215,063 of CM060940.1, forward strand.
CATTTAAAATCTTTATATAAGAAAATAACAAGTACGTTCCCTCATATATATATATATATATATATATATATATATATATACAATCAACTCATTCTAGGGTACCATTGACCCTATCCTAAATGAGTATCCCACCAGAGCCAAGGTTCTTGCTTAACCTGCTCTGCTACCAAATGTAACGAACCAAGATTTTCGATCTCAAAAATTTCGGATAGTTAAGGAAAAGGAAGAAAGAGAAAGAAGAAGAAGAAACAGAAAACCAAACTCAGAATCTCACATTCACCGTGGATAAAATATAATATCAAATAATAACAGTTATAGAAAGATAACTGTACTTATCAAATTACATTTTTATACATCAGAGTAACACATCTCACAATCATTGGACAGTTAAAACAACTTATCCTAGATATACAACATAACAAAACACAACGGATACACTCTATACGTTCCTGTCATCCAACTCGCATCTTGAGCTCCAAAACGTCCTTACCTGAAAATCTGTAATACTCGATCTGACCCGAGCATTACATCAAAGTAACACCCAGGTCAGGCTGGAAATCAGCGTGAGTAAACCCATCTAACATGGAATACAGAAGCATACAACTTATATAAAACCCGGGGTAACTCGCATCAATTTACAAATTCACAAGTTTGGTATAGACAATACTTATTACATAAATCAATTTCTAAGTACCGAACTTAGATTAAATGGTCCAATTCACTTAAATCATTCCATTCCAGCCTATTGATTTCACATATCAAATCTGTTCAGGATTATTAAATTACAAGTCGAAGTGGATTTGGGTATTTACTAATGCCTGACTCTGATCTCTTCGAATTCAATACCATCTTAACCCTCGTTATTCAAGTGAAACGAAATTCAACCTTTAATCACAAGATCTCACTTTTTACACAGCAATTTATCTTCTATAGATAACCACATAATCACTGTTCAAGACAAGCATATCATATCACAAATATTTCATATCAGAAATATCAACCAATCATTTATAAGCAAGATTAATTAGTTACCCAATCTTAATTAACACCCAATCTTAATTAAATCGAATTAATTACTTTAATCACTTCCAATCTTGCTACTTAACAAAATTAATTACAAACCATTAATTAATCATCCCCTAATTATCCTCTTTAATTCTATTCAGTAATTAGCCTTTTATTAATTTACCATATTCATTAACCAACCTTGATTAATCACATCCATTAATTAATTTCCTTAATTACTTACTTTAATTAATTAACCTCTTAATTAATTAATAAATCCTTTAATTACTTACACTGAATAATTAACACTTAATTACTCCCACTAAGCAATTATTCTTTAATCACTTTCCTTCAAGTAATTACTCGTTAATTAATTACAGCCTATAATTATCCATTAATTATTTCATTTAGTAATTACACTTCATTAATTTCCTTATGTAATTATAATTAGCCCTAACTAATCCTTGATTTAGTTCCGTTAGTTAATAAGTCCTTTTGTTAATTACCTAAGTAATTAAGCCTTATTTACTTACATTAAGAATTTATCCATTAATTAATCATCTTGATTAGTGATATTAGGTAGCTACTATCCTCATATTACTTCCATTTAGCAATTATTCAATACCTACACTAAGTGATTATACTTTTAATCAAGTAACTATTACTTAAATAATTTACCTTTATTCGTTGGTAAAAATTTTTTTAATCACAAATTAATTAACCTTAAATTTTTAATTAATTAATCGCATCAATAAATCTTTAAATTACTTAGGTTGATTAATTAACCCTTAATTATTAATAAATCTTTCAATCATAAATATCTATAATAAATTACACAATTTAATAACTTGTATATAATTATTTCAACCCAAGTTTAAATAAGTTTAAACATTAACTTTAAAATTTTATTATGGGAAACATGCTTTGAAAAGTCGCTCATCATCTTCTTTAGAACTAGGTAATTACTGAATTTGAATCTTGCAAAATAGTTTGACCAAAGTTACAGATTTAAGCCTTGGATCAATATGCTAAATTTACGTGGCCACGGCCCAGACCTTAAACTCTGATCACCCTCTCGAGCCCAACCCCTTACTACTTCGAGTTGCCCATGAAATCGCTTCGAGACAAAACCCAGTTACAAGCTTTCTTCCCAAATTCACAAACCAGTTATGCCGATATGCACATTGCACATGTGCACATGTCCCGATCATCAGACCACCTCTCTTCTTCGCCATGGTCATCAGCAAGTCGGTGATTATCTCCTTGACTCACCCGACCCTCTAACTCCGACGATTCCCTAATAGCGCGAATTCGAACATGGCGACCCAAACTGGAACCACTACATCGACAGGAAACACATGTAGCACTCGCCTCCGACCATAGGGTCACCTACCGACCAACCCAAAACTGCCCCACATCACGACGAGTCTATTCCCCCACAAGCGATTCCCTCCAGCTAACCATCGGCGTCACAATGTCATGGCAACCTCATCGTCTCAAAGCTTCACGAAAACTCTAGATTACCCTTTCCTGCTTTCCCTGACCATCTAAAAATCACAAGGACAATTTTCCCGCAATCGCCACTTGTCCAGCTACCTTCAGCATCAAAGTTCGATGACCACCTCCTCGTCTAACGTCGAAAATCGACGTCAACCTCTTTTCTGATCATCTCGATATATCACACCACATACTAGCCTAAAAATCAAGATCTTTATACCTAAATTCAACATTTTCTAAAACAAATTTGATTAAGTAATATAAATTCAAAATTATGGTCATTGATTTTTGACTAATATTTGATTTCTCACTGTATACTCACCCTTCAAAAATATTTATCCAGTATTTTCCCTTGAATCTACTTTTATAAATGAAGTGATACATATACAAATATTTTTTTCATTCAAAAATCAAATTCTAAATTGTTTAGGTGGGATGTTTTATATTTTGATTAGGTTTTAAAACTTGAAAATTTTGAACAGAGCATTTCTTCCCTGTTCCCAGACATGCATTCCTATTTACACACATAAATATACAATAATATTTACCTTCATGCAAGAACTTATCACAACTATGCTTCAAATATAATCACAACATCAAGATATCAACAGATTCTAGTTTTAAATAGGTTAATTTTACTCACCTCTCTTATGAAGAAACAGAGAATAGTTTTGATTTGCTCTGTCTATCTGGAATTGCCTTTGGGTTTGAGAAGATCTGATGTTGTTGAATCTATCTTTAATCTGATGTTGATGAGTTGATTTCGAGTTTCAGGTTGAAGAATGTAAAAATAATTGTAGTTTGAAAATTTTATTTCCTTTTTATTTGTTCTCTGATTTCTTACAGGCTTTGCTCAGCGGGTTTTTGAGAAAATGGTTTATAGTGTTATCATTTGTTTTGATTTTCTGATCTGAAACTTTAGTTTGTTTAAATTTTCAATTTCTTTTGTTTCTTATTTTTATTTATTTATTTTTAAAAAAACTCATGTTGCCATTTGTTACTTTAAGTTATAGAATGCTTTCAGGTGTAATTGCGTGCTTTAATTGTCTTACTTGTTTTACAAATGTAAAAAATAAGAATTTTATGTCCCACTCCTTATTTAAATTTTACTTATATTTTTATGCTCAACATATATATAAATCTTTAGAAAAAATATTATCCTATATTAAATCCTGATTTTAAATTTCCTTTGAAAATTAAATACAAATCAATGCTCGTAATATACTCAACATATATATACACTTATATTCTTGCATTTGAACACATTTAAAATTTTCAACATTATTAAGCTTGCACAACATCATATATATATATGTATATATATATATATATATATATTAATTTACTATAAGTTATATCATTTCCAGCTATCTATATTTCAATATTTCTCCTAGTTTCAAATACATTCAGATTTCTTTTTATTACCATAATTTTATTTGTTCACTAAATAAAGCCAGAACTTATCCAATAATCAGATGCCGAAATTCCAGGTTATCACATAAGATCTTTCTGGGTGAAGGGATATTTCAAAGATTTGTGGTTGGTGAATAATTCGAATTTTTCACCTAAAGAAAGAAAGTTCATTAAATATATTATTAAGTTAAGTTAAATTCGAAACTGAAAAGATTCTTACCCAGAAGATAATGTCACCATATTTTCAAATCGAAGATAACAGCTAAGAGTTCCAAATCATGGGTTAGATAGTTTCTTTCATGAGGACGTAATTGTCACTCGCGTAGGCAATTACCTTCCCATTCTGCATTAATACTACAGCCAAACATCACCACAAGCGTCGGTATAAACAGATAGTCCCTGATTCCCATTAATAATAGCGAGAACAGGAGCGGTGGTTAATCTTTTCTTCAATTCCTGAAAAGCTTCGTCACATTTTGGAGTCCAATTGAACTTTACATCCTTCATCGTTAGCTTAGTCAACGGACTAGCTATCTTAGAAAAGTCCTGAACAAACTTCTGATAATAACTTGCTAAACCCAAAAAGCTTCGAACTTCTTTTGGAGTAGTGGGTTTTCTCTAATCAAGAATAGCGGAAATTTTGCTAGGATCAACAGAATTTCCTTCTTCATTAACAATATGGCCGAGAAATTTGACTTCTTTGACCCAAAATCGACATTTAGAAATTTTTGCGAATAGAATATTTCTCCTCAATATCTCCAAAACAATTCTAAGCTGCTCGGCATGCTCCTTTCCGGTCTTGGAATGGATCAAAATATCATCAATAAACACGAGCACAAATTTATTCAATACTTCCCAGAACACACGAGTCATAAGATCTACGAAGTATTCTGGAGCATTAGTTAGCCCAAAAGGCATGACTAACCATTCGTAGAACATATTAGGACCCCTGAAAGGGGTCAAATGGACACAATCTTCGGCGATTCGTAGTTGATGGAACCCTTGGGCTAGATCCATCTTCGAAAAGAAACGAGCGCCGTGCAATTGATCAAACAGATCATCAATTCTAGGTAGTGGAAATTTATTCTTGAGAGTCAGCTTATAGAGATCGCGGTAATCTACACACAATCTCAAAGATCCGTCTGATTTAGCAACAAACACCACTGTTGAACCCCATTCAGAAACACTGGGTCGAATCAACCCCTTCACTAGTAAATCCCTGGTTTGCTCGACTAATTCAACCTTTTCCCTAGGTGCCATCCTATGACTTGCGTGAACGACAGGACGAGCGTTGGGTACTAGGTCAATTCTGAATTCTATTTCTCGATGTGGCGGTAGAGATTTCACTTCTCCAAACACATCCGAAAAATCTCTAACAATGGGTATGGACTCCAGACTAGGTTCGGGATAACCCAAATTATACAGCAACCCATCTCTTTTTGGACTAGGGTCCTCACAAGAAATCTCGATGAAATCTCCAAATTTGGTTTTAATCGAAATCAATCGGTTATTTCAATCCAATTTAGCTTCGCATTTTGCTAGCCAATCCATTCCGAGTAAGACTTCAAACTCGTTAAAATCAAGGTCAAAGAGACTGATAGGAAATTGGTCACGAGAATACGAAATAGGAACGTCTCTACATCGAAGACAAAGGTTTGCGGGACCTCCAACTAGATTCTTTACGCATGTAGGCTCATCAAAAAAATCGGGTTCAAGATTTAATTCATTTATAGCTTGCTGAGAGATAAAACTGTGTGTTGCACCCGTGTCAAATAGAACTCTAACAATGCTATCATAAATAATGAGATTACCTTCCAGAACTCCTTTCCCCTTTTCTGCTTTGGAAGATGCAGGTTGGTATTTGACTACGTACACCTTAGCTGTCTGAGCTTGCTTCATGACTGGGCAGTCTTTAACCTCATGTCCAAGTTTCTGACAATAATAGCATTTCCTGGGTCTTGCTTGAAAGGGTTGATTGACTTGTCTCTTTGGCTTTGTACATCTGCTAGAATAATGGCCCTTTTCCAAGCAACTATAGCAAGCGACATTCTCTGCTGTGCTTCCCTGATTGCTCTTCTTTTTCTCCTTACCCTGCCATGGTTTCTTGCCTCCAAATTTCCCCTTCTTCCAATTTTGATTACTCTAATTTCCTTTCTCCACCGGGGCTTCTTGCATATCCAGTGTGACATATCTGTACCCTATATCAACCAAATATGAAAAGGATTCCTTAACGTGGTCATCATCCTTTCATGGAATTTCTTATTCATACCACGAATGAACCTTTCATTCTTCTTTAAAGGTGAATTCACCAATTTTGGACCAAAATGAGACAATTCATTGAATTTGTTCAGATACTCCTCGAATGACAAGCTTCCCTACTTTAAGTCCATGAATTCCTGGTACATTCGAGAAATTCCAACTGATGGCAGATAGCGCTTTTCAAACACTTCTTTGAATTTCTTCCAAGAAAACTCGTCTTCTGTCTTATCTACTGTGACTGTCTCCCACCATGCTAAGGCTTCCCCTTGAAATTGCCAAGAAGCTATGCGTCGCTTCTGATCGTCTTGCAATTTTAGCCCTCTAAATATTTTCTCACATGATCTGATCCATGCTTGAGCCTTAACAATTGACTCATTGCCGGTGAACGGTTTACCACCAAGCCTTGACAAATTCTTATATAAATCAGCCAGATTCGGCTGCTGCTGAATAGGTATTGCTGCTACTTCTGTTGGGGGATCTTGGTTAGGTGTTGTGGCATTCCCTTGACCCCTAACTCTTCCTCTTCGTCCGCTCATTCTTACTATCTGTAATTAGTAAGAAAATTTGATTTAGATATTCGGACGAGATATCTTAAGGAATATCAGTAGTTAAAAGAAAATAGACTAAGAAAATTTGGGGTTTCAGTCTTGATTATACTCATCCTTGGGTATACTTCAACCTATCTCTAATGAGCCATCTAATGTGCTATACTCCGTGGCTAAAGTTCTTACTCAACCTTCAGCTCTGATACCACTTGTCACTATCCGAAATCCAATGTTTGAAAATTGACACTAAATACCTCACTTGTATTCGACTGCCGAAGATTCAAACATTGAACTCCAATCGGATGGATCTTATAACAAAATCAGATGAATATAAAATAGCGAAAACAGAATGAATATCATGCATACATCACAGAAACAACATCAACATAATATCCATTACAACATCAGAGTATCTTAATACATATATCACAACTCCAAATAAACATCATAATAGTACAACAAGCAATCATATATCCAAAAAGTCTTCAAAGGAATGAAGCGATAGCGAACTTCCAAAAACTAAGCATCTTGAAATCCCAAAAGCTTCTAAAATATCTCCAAAGCAAAAGCTCCAAAATACTGCTAACACCAAAACACGGAAACCTGCTACTATGCTGCCTGTGTGGAAATTATGGGCAACCAGAGTTTAGAAAAGAAACAATAAACTTCGGGTCAGTCATGGGACTGGTATGAGCAAAAAAAATAGTTGCTTTTAAATAAAATAGATTTATAAAGGAAAAATCGTTATGCTTTTGTAAAATGAAACTACCATAAGGCCTCCCGGCACACACACAATGCAATCGCACACTTGGGGGAGATTTCCCCTTATGATAGTCAAATATGCTTAATACGAGAAAAGTTCTTTGATATTATTACTAGTGTATAGTGTGAAAAACATTTCGAAAGTAGAATATTAATCTTAGCGAGCATAGGTACCATTATACTATGCCTACTATAGCTGCCATGTTAAATGGCATGTTCTACAACTAAAACCGTACTGGATTCGTATTGTTTTGTTTGGGTTTCCAACAAATGGTCAGGCTAAGGAACTTCCTACTGCCACATGGGTACGCCTCTGGCGGGACATCCCGAGAACTTAAACTGCTCTCTGCCAACACAAGGTCGGGTTACCTCTGTAACTAGGTAACTACTACACGAATATGTCACCTCTCGGTCCTTTGGGACCTTTATTCGAGGGCCCTCTACCACAAAGCAACAACCACACAGTAAATGAGATTGAAGCAACCACATAGGTAAATATCTGGGCTCCATACCATGACATCACATTTTTCCAGAAGGAAATGACATACCCTAAAGGGCGCGACCCTCATAACCTTGCCGCATCTTTCTTGTTTCGACCATTTCCGGGTTGTGAGGTCTGATGAGGTCTCGTCTACAAAGCTACGCTTTACATGAAAGCCATGCTTTGATCACAAATGATCAACAAATAATCATCAACACACAGCAGCACTTAGCATGCCACACTACCAAATTGGGAGTATATCGCTAATAACCTTCAACTACATAATCTCTGAGCTCGTACGTCTCAGAGAAGGGTGTTAAGCTAAGAGAATAAATTCTTTTCCACCAACAGATATGTATTTGAAAGAAATCTACTTTATATCTCAAAGTGTAGTGTCAGACACACAACCATACAAGTCTGTTCCGGGTTCGAACAGAACCGAAGGCACTTCGTCCAATAAAGGAAGAAGCCCTTGCAAATCCGGGTATCCACAATCCCGATCGGATTTTCCATCACTTAGGGAATCTCTATACCGGAGCAACTCGGTGCAGGGACAATCGATAGATTATCCTATCGTTTTCGAAGACACCCGGTCTTCACCACCAGTGTTCAAATGCTATCCATTTCGATGTATCACTATTCGGAATGGGTTATATGACACAAAGGTCCTCTCCCGGCTAAACTGAATAGTGAACGCTTAATTTTAAGACATGTGGATAGATCAATCACAAAGATTCACATTCAGGGTTCGATGTGGGTTTCGGATAACCAACTAGAATCTGACTCCCTGTCGCATCGAAGTTTAATTGCCGTTTTACGGGCAAAAGGGTTTCCACATCAATACAGAATTAAATCACAAATCACAGTCCAGTACAAAATAATTCACATCACACAGTATCACAACCACAACAGAAATAACAATCCAATGCACAACAATAGTTAATTATTTTCAGTCAATGTGAGTGTGATTTAATAAATTAACCACATAATTATTTTTATTGATTAATTTAAATCAATGATTAATTTTGATAAATTAATTAAATCTTAATTAACTTGATTAATTATTTCTTAATTAATTATTTTTAATTGACTGCCAATTATAATTAATCAACCTAAATTATCTAATTAACAATTCTCAATTTACAAATTAATTTAAACACTTAGTTATTAATTAACTAATTTGAAATTACTATTATAAATCATTCTTAATTACTTTTAAAAACCATTAGTTAATAAAAATTATTTACCTTAATTATCATTAAAAATCTTCTTTAATGATTTCGAAATCAATTTATTGCTATTTCAAAAAGCTTTAATGTTAATTAACTTTAATACTTTTCTTAAATTAAATTATTTAGTTAAAGCATTAATTAGATTTTTTAAACATTATTAAGTATCTGCTTGGTTAATTAAAACTTGAAACAATTCTTAACTTAAAATAATCAACTTTAGTTACTGAATAAATACTGAAATTTGCTTAACATTATAAGCTTGAAATTTATTGGGCTAAATCCATTTTGAAAACAACCCGAGCATAATCCCTGTTTTACTCGAGTTTCTCCCTACCTTTCCCCGAATTCTTCCTCTCCTCCTCTTGTACTTTTTCTTCCTTTTTTTTCTAGCTTAAGTTTAAAACTTAATCAACTGCTGAAACAACTCCACTCAAGCGCGAGAGAACCCGAGCCAAAACATCTTTTACTCGAGCGCTCCTTCGAGTTTCTTCCCAGGCCCAAAATTTCTAGACACAGGATCGACGCCGTGCACGTGCGAGGCGTCACGCCACCGCTCTGGTGGACATCGTGGCCTTCGGCAAGTCGCAATTCATCCTTATACTCGAAATCGAAGTTCGATTCAACACAGAAAACCCTAAATCGAAAATAAGTATTTTGCTCGACACTGTAACTCGAACATATCCAGAACGAAATTGCCTCGCCACCACGTCTCAGACCACCGGAGGAGCTCACCCTCCGTCCACACCACGTCAACGTCCTACGCTACCATCCCCCTCAATCTCGTACAACCTAATCCATCCATGGTGATGAAATCATCACATTTCCAACCCACTACAAAAGTGCAAACACAACCCTAAATTCACCTCGTCCCACAAATTTATGCAATAGAAAGATTATTTGATAATTTTCCTGAAATCAACGATATACAACCCTGCTTTACACAAAATTTCAACACCCAGTATTGAATCGATCATCAAAAAATGATCAAAACGAATCTTTTATTCTAATACGAACTGCACCAGGAATACTTGATTAAAAATCATCATATTAATTTTACAAATCATATCTTTGTATGCTTATTCAAGTTATATAATCAAATCACTAATTTAAAGTACTTGAGTTCATCATAAAATTTTGTTTTTACTGTAATATATGGGTTAGGGAGTCAAACTCTTCATTATCAAACTTAAAACCAATTTTAGGCTGTGATTCAAATTTGAACAAACTTATTTTATTCAGAATCTTAAGCTTAAAGATATTGATATGAAGATGTTTTGATTTGTTTCACTTTACCCTGCCCTGAAACTAGAAGTATAGGAAAACAACCCATAATCGAATTTCTCAGAGCATAGAATTATACAAAACCTTTTGTTTGAAATATACAGCAATAAAGGCTATTCATGAATCAAACATATAAATTCAAACTTTTGAAACAGTTGTTTACTCACTTGGAAATATTGATGAACAGAGAGCTGCTCTTTTGTATTTTGAAAAACTGTAGTTAATCTGCCTTTGAACTTTTTCTGTTTTTGTTGCATGATCTTGATTTTATAAGAACAGTGATGTTTATATTTTTCCTTTCTTTGGATTTACTATGTTCTCATGAACGAAATAAAACAATATGGATGTGTTTATATATAAAGAGAATCAAGTTTGTACTGAGGGAAGGTTATAACTGGTGCAAGATTTTTCTTTGATTGGATATTTTTATTTTTTGTTTGATCCTCCTGCTTTGACTAAGCAAAGTTAAATTCGGCTGATATGATCTTATTTGTACTGAGAAGATGGCATTTAATGCTCATGTTTCCATCTTAGTTTACATGTAATCTATTTCTTTTTTTGTAAGTACAATTTTGTTTTATTTTGTAGATTTTTTTCTTATTTTTGCATTTTTGTTTTATTGTTTCCTGGTTTGTATAATATTCACACACACTTGTATTGGTTTTCTTTGCTTATATAAAATTCATAGCAACATACTTTCATTCTTGTCTTGTTTTATTTTATACCCTTATGCTTAATTTAAAAATTGTTATAATTATCGATATGTATTTATCTTATGTTGCCATATAACCATAAAATCTTATCACTAACATAAATTCTAAAAAAATTTCTTTATTTATTATTATTATTATTTATATGAAGCTTAAACTACCAAATATTTATTTATATCCATATAACTTTGTAATATTAATTATTAATAATATTATATTTATTTTGAAACTTTTCAATTTAAATTTCAAAAGTTCAAACAAGTTACCAAATTTAAATTAACAAATTTTGGGATGTTACACTTTCATTTCCTCCTTCTTCCTTGTTAAAATTTTCATCGCTTCTTCTTCTAGCCTTGAGAGAAGAGAGAAAAAAATCCTTAGGGAACTTGTTTAAATCACTTCTTCTTTCTTTCTACCTCTTCTCCTTTCATTATCAAACTCACACACCTCCTAAAACATGCCATGGCTGAGCTCACTTAGTAAGGACGAACCTACTTTGGCCTTTAAGGCTACCAAAAGCTTCATCTTTCTGGAAGGGAAAGCATAGTTCTAGTTTGTATTCAAGTGGTAGTCTGTTTGGTCTTTTTTGGATGGCATTTGGTGAGTAAACTACCTTATTTTGGTAAAGATTTTTACTTTATTATTAAGTCATTATTATAGTGATAATATAGTATAGAAATAGAGTGGTAACCATGTATTTTGATTATGATTTGGATGGTTTATTATTGCTTGATTTGGTTATGGAAATCGATGTTGTATTATAAAGTTAGTAAGCATGTATATATGGATGTATATTTGCAGCCTATGATGAAGGTGGTTTGTTTTAGTTATGTGTCGATTGTAAAATGAGCTATGGCACGAGTGTTGGTAAACCAAGTTAGCTACTTTGTATAATTGCAACGGATTTGAGATTCGGTTGGAATGGAAGTTGTTTTTTTCGAAGTTTAAAGTTCTGGAATGGATTAATGTTTGTAGCTTTAGTTTCAAATGTTTTTTTAATTTTACAAAGAATGTTTAACCATGAAAAAAAGTAAGGGTTTGTGAAGTCGTTCGCTAAAAATATGTTAGAGCGAACTACGGCCACAGCGATAGTCGTTATGGATGCAGTTCGATGAAATTTATCGATTTTAGTTTCAAGTAGTTTTAACTTGAAATATTTTTGTAGAAGTTTTCAAAAAAAACTAATTAGTGATAAAAAGTAATTAAGTTCTATAATTTAATTATTTAATTAATTAGTTAAATAAAAAGGTAATCAGCTTTAATTAGTAATTACGAAGGTAATTAGTAATTAATCAACACTTAAGTTAAGTTAACGACTATTATTTGATTAATTTAGTTTTAATTGGCATTCAACATGGTTAAGAAGTAATTAATGGTTAATAATTATTTAATCAAGTTAATTAATTATTTTTTAATTAATGGATTATTTAATTAACAGTTAATTAATAAGGGTTTAACTTTTAAATAATTTGGCTTAGCCTCAGCCAAGTTGCATTAGTAAACTAATTAGCTCTTAATTAAGTTCATTAAGCCTATTGAGAATTTAATCATGACTTAAGCTTGATTAATAAGAGTTAGTTAAGGTTTATTGGGGTTTAAGTTGATTAAATCTATTTAAATCTTTTCAAAGGTGATTTTAAAACTAAACCGAATGTGTTTTAAATCATTTTTTTTAAAGTAAACTGATTCCGAATCCGAGGATCTCTTTTCTGGACCTTAAGTAACCCTATATGATTAGGAGGACCAAATGACATTTGTTAGCAGAACAACACACCATTCTTCTATAGTATAAGTTATTTGATTTTGTGGACATGTGTTAGCAGAATAAATCCATGTTCTACTATGAATTGATTAAATTATTTGGACAACTGTTTAGCGGGGCAAATAACCCTCCTGCTATTATGTTATTTGGACATGTATATGACAGTTACTTCATATTGTAATGCTATTCCCTGATTTGGACATGAGTTATATTTACATACTCGTTGTTTATGTAAGTAACTGTTAAGTGAATTAGAATTGAAAGTGAATGGTAACTTAAATTATTACCATTGGAATTAATAAGCCTCCTTTTGAACTTATAAAGTACGTTTTTGACTTAACTTCATTTCTTAAATAAATTTAGAGTTAAAGTTTATAAATGATTTCCAAGTTGTGCTATTATGTTGTAAAGTTATTTATCAGTAATAACTTACTTCTAAAGGGATTTTATTGAAGGTTTACTTAAAGCATTTTACAAAAGGTAATTTGTAAATGGTATTTTATAAAGAAGATTTATAAAGATTTTTAAATTAGAAAGAGATTTATAAATCATTTTAGAGATTTTCAAGGAATTTTAAATCTAATTTGGAAATTTATAAAGAGGTTTGGAATGTGGAGTAAATGGGTTTAATTGTTGGTAATGTTTTTAAAAGAGAATTTTTGGCCATTTAATATGGAATTTAAAGAGGGAATTTCCAAAATGTGTTTGGTAAATAATGTGAATTGATTCCAAGTTTAAAGGGATTGTTAGGGGTTTAGAAATCGTGTTTTGAAAAGATCTTTTGATCAAGTTTTATAAATAATTTTTTTAAATTAAAGAGAATTAATAAAGGCGTAGTCGATTCCATATAGAAATTAAACCATGATTGGATGATTGTTTATTTGATAGTTAAATAACCAACTATCAAATCTGGACAAAACATAACTTTGGAAATATCTAGGAGAAACACGAGTATTATATGGTACAGTAACCATTGAACGTGCTATATTGTACTTATAAACACGTTTCGTTCTTCTAGGATGAATGATAAGGAAATCCATCCATAAACAGTTAGGAGGTGCACTCCGCTTTTGTTATTTCTTTGGTTATTTCATAAAGAATCGGGGTCGAGTTTACCAAAATTATTGAAGGTTGTTTCGAAGAGACCAGGATCAGGTAAGTTATCCGAAAACTATTTCGATCCAACTTAAGCATTGCAAACTGAAGACATCATGAAGAGTATGGAATTGAAGATAAAGAGGTGAAGTGCAATGGCTAATCTCTACTAATCCCAAGGGTGATTCCAAAACGGATGCAGTAGGAATAGTTGCTTCGGTTTTGTTCAGACCCAAAACGGACTTGTATGGATGAATGCTATCAGCACATTATCATTGGAGGGCAATGAGCATTCTAAGTGTAAAGGTTCTTGAAAGGTAATCGTAGCCTCGGTCCTCATCAACTAGGAAATGAAAAAAATCGAGCATGCAGTAGGGCCAAGTGGGTAGCTCCCAAGTAGGGTATGGTTATTTCAAATCTAGATCGGTTATTATCCCTCATTTGTATGCTTCAGGGCCCATTAATGTTAATGGAGGGATGATCATGTTTGGTACTGCTAGTCAAGTGGTAGGCCAGTCCTGTGTGGCAGGGGCACAAGATGTTCCTATTAGACCCCACTGCATTTATCTAGAGATGTACCTTCTGAAGGTAGTCCCTTACCTTGTCATAGTATGGAATCCATTCTTTAATACGAGCTTTACAGTTTTATTTGTATACCAAATATGTTGTAATGTGAGATGTAAGAATTTCAGCTATTTTAATATTTTAATTTGAACCCTTAGACATTATTATAATATCATTGGATTTTTTATAAAAGTTTTTTGGTTATCGTAAGGTAAAAATCCGTCAGTTTTTATATATGGTGTGGTCTTACGAGATACTCTTTGTTTGAAAGGTTTTCAAATGTAGAGAATCAATTTGCTTGTCACTTGTTATCGAGTTTTACTCACGCTAGTTTACCAGACTGACCCAGACTTTATTCCATGTAATGCTCAGGTCAGACCGAGCATGTTTTCCAGGTTTAGCTAGATACTTTGGAATTGGAAATGAGCTGGATGGTCAAGACGTATTCATGTATATTTTTATTTCGGTGTATTATAGGTATTCTAGAGTCCGTGTAGTTTGTCTACTGTTGTAAAGACATTTTTCTATAACTGTCCAAATTTAGGATAAGTCTACTGTACTCTGATGTTATATAAATAAGATGTTTCCTTTTTGTAAAGATCATTGTTGTATTATATATTATTCACTGCATTGTGAGATTGTGTGTTGCTTATTTTTCTTTTATCTTCTACCTTCATCTTTCAACCCAAAAAATCGCTATTTTCCGAAGTTGAATGTTCGGCATGTGATACAATGGATGTATTAGTGTCGATTTTCGAGGTCGAAAATTTGGTTCGTTACACAAGTGATCTTGTATCACTAAGTGAGTGAATGTGAGGATGGATGATGGATGCTATATTTTCTTTGATTGCTTATCACTTAGGGATGTCACATGATGCTGATGTTATTGATGCAGAACTTAGACACCCCTTAGTACTTTGATGTATAGTACACCCATGATGACTACGATTTGGAGTACCATATATCTTTTGTATGTGCAAACTCTATGGATGCAGGTATGGGTCATGTATGATTCTTCATACCATTTGTCCTATTATAGTGGTTTATTAGTATTTAGAGAGTTTCGACCACTCCCACCAAATTATTGTCTAACTCCGATTTTGTGCTTTGGTTCCTATTATTACGGATATTCTTAAATGAGTAGATTCGGGATATCGGGTCTGGTGAGCATGTGGAGCTGGACAGAGGCGAGCAAGATCATACTCTTGTAATAGTATATATATTTACTTATTATAATTTTCTATTCGGTTGCACAGCACTATGGAGTTTTCTAGTGCCCTTATTATCTGGAGACAGTTTATTATGATGTATGTATTCCGCTGCTCAGCACTATGGAGTTTACTATGTTTACTGTATGTATTATGATTACTGTGATTCATTCAGTTATTACTATCTCACTTGTTTTATATATGAGATGTTTATAATTATTTTTTGTTCGATGCACTATGACATATATGATAGGTTATGTGCTTTATTTACTTTATCTTACATCCTTGATGGTCACTCCGCATTAATCAGGCGTTGTTACAACGCGGTTTACCTTTACATTTGGTGTCGGTGGTGTAGGATGGTTGTCACATTTGGAATCAGAGCGTGGGTTGTGTATTTTAACCTAAGGGATACTTTGATCTAGTGAAGTACTCACACTAGACTGGATCAATAGTGTATATATACACTAGAGCGCGTACTTGTTATATATTTTGGTTTTCAAAACTATATAGTAGCATATAGTATATAAATTGCACTGCATGCATGAGTACTACTTAAGAAGAATTCCTTATAGAGAGACCGATCGTTCTTATTACAGATTGAAGGATGAGTCGTCGAGCAAGAAATATTGCAAGGGACTTTGTCTTTACAATCAAAGAAGGAGCTGGCTTAGGAGCTGCTAACCCCGACTTACATATGACGTTCAATACCATGATGTGGAACATGTTGTAGAATGCTCAAGTAGCCACTCCAAATGTTGTTGTTGATGGTGGTGCACCAGTGTAAGTGCCTAAAGCTGATTTCGCTAGGTTGAACAATGACTATGCTTGTCTTGGTGGCAAACTGTTCCAAAGAACGGAGTCAGCAATGGAAGTGCTAGAATGGCTTGATACCTGTAAAAGGATCTTTGATTATTTATTGCCGAATAATGCGATGAAAGGCGATTCGCTTCCCGACGGCGTCAAGGATGAGCCTTGAACTGGTGGAATGCTGTGAAGGTTGCTACTCCCAAGGATCAGTTCACATAGGACCGGTTCAATGTTTTCTGGCTTAAAGAAAATTTTAATCCTGCAGCTCAGAAGTCAATTGTTCTGTAAATTTACAGATCTGAAACAAGAGGATATGATTATCTCCAAGTATGTTGCTGACTTCGATGCCCTATCAAAATATCGAATGTCTTTCATCAACATTCCATCGAAGAATAATGAGAAGTTCATCATTGGCTTGGATAATCACTTGGGAGAGAAGCTCGTGAGCCATATTGATGAGAATTTTGAGATGATAATCGAAAGGCTTGGAGGCATGAGAGTCATTATTCGAAGCCGAGGACTATTTTTCCTAAAGACGAGCCAAAGCCGCAAGTGGGTGGAGGGGCAAGAAGAAGTGTAACAATAAGAGGAGGTAGTTTCAGAAAAAAGACCGCCAGAAGAAGAGTAAGACCTCACTAAATTTTTACAACTACGATGAAAAGGACCACTACAGCAGAGACTTCAGGACCGAAGGGACAAAGTGCTACAATTATAACAAGATCGCAATTGGAGTTTGTTAGTGCTCTTATAATCTGAAGATGGTTTATTTGTGAATTATTATTTGATGTATAACTCTATCTGTTTCTTATTGTATGTGTCTTTGTGTTTTGATTTTTTGATTCATTCAGTTGTTACTGTCTCGTCTGTTTAATATCCAAGATGTTTGCTATTATATTTTATTCGACACGCTGTGAGATATGATATATTTTTGTGTTTAATTTACTTACTTCACAAGCTTGATGGACACTCCACATCAACCGGGTGTTGTTACCGTGCGAGTTACTATTAAATTGGGTGTCGGTGGTATAGGGAGACTGTCACAGTTTTTATCTTCCTTCCACGATATCCTACATCCAAATGGGCACATGTCAATATTTTCATACGGGTGATCAAGGGAAGATACTTCTTTTTGTAGCAAATACCAATTTTCTACCAAGACATTATCTGGTGGAAACATTTACTTATAGAGACAAAAAATCGAGTTTATTAGATTTTTAGATGCATTGTATGTGGATTTTAAAGTGATTAACCTAGATGTCTTTAACAAATACGTCATTTTACATCTGTTATACAATGGACTTTTTGAAGCATCAAACAGACCGAAATCTTTTTCAATTCTAGGTCAAGTTCCTCTTTTATTTCAGATTCATTATTCCACATACTTGGACCAGCGGAATTATGAACCATTTTTGTCATTTTATCCTTTTTATCAGGTTCTTCAAAATCAACATTAGTGTTTTCGGGTTCATCTTCAACTATCAAAATCCATTAATATCTTGTCTCATCTTCATCACGAAATTTCCAAACATGATAGTCAAGCGTAAAATCCTTTGTATGCAAATATAAAGCTACAATTCCTTGTTCTTGGAGTTTCCCGCAATGACATTTACTACAGGACACTGGATTTCTTTTATATTTTTTTATCACTAGATGCGACCTTTAGGAATGCTTCCGGAACTTCACTAAACTGCAGTGGTACTTTTTCGAATTTCTTATACATCCAACTTCCAGACTTTAAATAATTCATTTTGTAGTCTATGAAAATATTTAAAAATAATAATATCGTGTGCCAAAGTTTTACTTTGAAATATTAACGTTGTACAATATTATTTTCTTTTTCTAATTTTTATTATTAATATGATACACGGTTAATTTTTGTTATTAACACCATACATGGATAAATTTCATTTTATTATCAATACCATAGAATAAAATTTTCTTTTACTAATATCATATACCATGCTTTACTCATCACTAATTTATACAATATATTAATTAATATATTATTTATAATATCATTAATTTTTATCAAATTATTAATACCGTAAAATATTGTATTCTTTTACTATGATTAACATCATATATAGTTAATTTTTACTTTATTATTAATACCATACAATATTATTAATATAATATACCATTAAATATTATTTTATTATTAATACATACAATAAAATTTCCTTTATAATATCGTATACTATTATTTATTAATCACCAACTTTTACAATATATAAATTAATCTATTATTGATAATATTGTTAATTTTTATCTAATTATTATTACCATATAATATTATTTTATTTTAGTGAAATCATATACCACTATTTATTCATCTTGAATTTTTATTATATCGTAATATATTATTATATCATGAATTTTGCAAGTAAGTAAATGATAATGAAAAGAGTAAACCTTGATTTAACTGGCCGGCTATCCCACCTCCTATTACAAACACAAAAACATATACGTAATTCATAAATTAATACTTTATTACGAACAATTTAAAAAAATTCGACACCATTTCCTCTTATTCTCCGTATCGTACATAATAAAATGGACAAGGAGAACAAATTATGAACCGCTGTCAAAATTATATGAACCATCTAGGATAGAATATTGATTTACGACTTACATATATGTTTTTGTGTTTAAAACTTATCTAAACTAGGATGAATATGATGAATATTGTATCAGATGAATACTAATTTCTGTTTTAGTACAAACGAAAATCAATATAACAATTAGATACAAAACTCATCATACGAGGTCAATAAATCTATGGATTCTCATCAACTGAACTAAAACTACCGAATCAAAGTATAACATAATTCCAAATTTCTTCATATACAGGTACATTTGTAATCAACCATTTATGACAATCAGATTTCAACCTTAACCAATCCATTTCAACCAGACTATTCTCATTATAATCAACTAAGATGAGAGCATCATAAACATATAGTTTTATACGAAAACCAAACTAATGAAGCTTTGGAGGTGGCTTTGTGGCCGAATGAAGTGGAACGATAGTGGCATAGTGGCTTTGGAGGCATCACAAGAAGGGTTTGGAGGCGTCACAAGCGGGTTTCATTGGAGATGGAGGCATCATCGGTGGAGCAACGTCGAAGGTTGTGAGGTGATTTTTGAAGAGGCATCAACAGAGGTGATGAGAGCCATGTTGTAATTTAATTGGTGGATGAGAAATGGGGAAAAAAGATGGAGGTGATAACGCCATGGTTGAAAGAAGATGGAGGTGATAATGTCATGGTTGAAAGAAGATGGAGGCATTGTCTTCTTAGCTGAAGGAAAATTGAGGTGATGGCGTCGTGGCTGAAGAAAAATTGGTTCCATAGCCTAAGGAAGTGCAGAAGGAATAGAGGAAAATATAATTTTGATTTGGGGAAAAATGAAATATGGAAATGTGTTCGGATCTGGGTTGTAGTGGAAATAATTCTTCGGCATGGCATCAAAATTTCTAATGACATACCAATGATTTATGCGTGTTGACCATTTACGGACGACATATTGATAACATCGTCTCGGTCGTCGGTATATTATTGGTAATTTTTAGTAGTTTAATTTGTTTATTTTCTAGTACTATTCAAACTGGTTGTTTCTGATAACTTAATTCAAGAAATTCCTTTTTAAATGGAAGTCATGTATATATTTTGAATTTTCAAAATCTATCCATACAAATTCTTTAATATTACATGAGAAGCTTAAATATGTGATATCCTATCATTTTAGCTTAAATTTGATCTTTTATCTCAAATATACTATAAATGAAAAACACCAATTCCAACTTCGGAAAATATTACGAAACCATGCATACATTTTAACTCAAAGGAAACCAAGTATACATTTTAAACCAAAGGAAATCATGTATACATTTCAAGAAAATAGTGCGAAAGGCAGATTTTACTATTTAGCTACAAAGACATGCGCTAAAATTTTAGCAATAAGAACAAACTTTTCAAATAAATATAGCAGAAGGACAAAAATTTAGTCAGAATTACAATGTTATTGTGTACTATTAAGTTTATGTTTACTGAATTTAAAAGAAAGAATAGGTACATATATTTTATTCTGATTATGTAATAACTGATTGTACCCTATTGTAGAATTTTATTTTTGAATGATACAACTCGGTGACATTTTCTACGTGACATTTTATTCTGACATAATTTTACTGTATAATGATACTATACAAAATCATTTTCTTATCTGCTGCTATTTTTGCTATAATTGATGAATGGTGAGCTATATGAGGTTAGCAACGATGTCATGGCATGTTGAATGATGTAGGTGGTGTAGTATGTGGCATGTAAATGCAAGAGTTTGTCTGCTCGTTTTAGCATATGTGGAGGTGGCCGTTATGGGAGGCGGCAACCATGAGCAATGGTGTAGCACAAGTGTTAGAAAACAAAACATATAGTGGGGTACGAAGGTGTTGAGTGTGGCAGCATGGGAAGTGATGAAGTTGGACGTGTCAGTTTGCGTTGGGACGGCGTGAGATATATAGTGGAGAAGAAGTTTTCCTTATGACTAAATTTTAAACAGACCGTCGTAAGGGAAATTTTTTTATGAAATTTTGTTCTTTAAACTAATTATCCCCATACATTTTTGAGCATCCCGTCTCCTTTTTTGAATTATAAATTCAATATATATATGTATGTATGTATGTATGTGTATCTATACATGTATATTATTTATTGTTAATTAACAAATTATACATTATTAAAAATAAAAAATTATTACCAAGGTAATAATTGACAATAATAAAAAGATGAAAATAAATATATAAAACACAAATGTCCTAATGAATTAGCTATGTGGACATCTCAATGGGATTGGTAAATTGGGTGGAGCGGGAACTCATAAGTAATCCCGGTCTTGTGTATGCTTAAGGCCATTACCCACAATATATCTATTCACTTACTCATTCTCTTTTAATTTTAAGCTGAATGAACGATCTCTGCATCCAAAAGAACAACAAATATCATCGGACCAGTTTTTCAAATAATTCAGTGCAAAATAAGATGACTAATATTTCTTCGTTTTATACCAAAACAATATACTGGAGTATAAAATGATGAAGACTTAACCGTTTTATACCAAACAATATACGCGGGGTATAAAACCAAGACTTCACTGTTTTATTACGACGATGTATTTCCTATTTTATACATAAAATGGCGAAGTGTTCGTCATTTTATAAATTGTCTTCCGTTTAGTTCACTAGTCAGGTGAACAAATTGAACCAACCACAAACAAATGAACAAAACATATTTGATTTCGTCCTGTCTAGTTCCGTCCATTATATCCGGTTGCATTATCGTTAGTTCAGTCCATTCTTTCATTAAACAAGACATTTTTGGTTGTGCTTTAAGTCTAAACTTAACTTTATTTAAACATTTCGTCTAAAAGAATTAGTTATGGAATCCGTATGTTTTTGTTATACCCCGTCGATGTCGTCTAATTTTTCGTGTTGGTGTCCTGTAGGCATGATGTGGGCAAACAATAATGATATTTCCATTTCTCTCTAGTAGTGACTTTTGGAAAGAAGAGCAAGCAATAGGAGTCATTATTGCCGATCATATTCATCATTGCGGTGAAGCTTTCTGTAGTTACATTCATAATCAATATGAAAAAGGATGTTAATTATCCATGCATTCGTGGACAAGTGATTGGAGGACGTTTACTGGCGGTGAATTTTTATGTCCGACTCATTTGATGTACGTCAGCGATTTCCTCCCTAGAGTTTTGCCTCTTCAGAAGGAGGCGGATTTTGAAGACTTAACTTTTACGTCCGACGTAAAACAGTTAAGTCAGACATAAAAAATTAAGTCTCGAAAACCCCCTACATTAATCTTCCTATCTAACTATTTTTAACATATTCTCATTTCTTCTTCCTTACATTAATATTAACAATGTCCAGATATGATTTTGTGTATAATATTTCAGACAATGAATTGAAAAACTCGGATAACTCAACTAATAGCAATGATCTATCTAACTCCGATGATGTAGATGAGTATGATAAGGATCTCGCTTATATTGCTGGAACGATGGTAAATCATACTCAGTTAATGTCTACTCTACATCATACTTCTTCTTAAACTGGACGAATGTGGGTTGACTATTTTCTTCATGGTCACAAAAACAGAAGTCAAGATCTATTTCGAATGAAAAGTGCTACTTTCAAACGTCTTTGTGACGATCTATTCAATAGGTATGACTTAATCTGAACTCAATAAATAAACATTCTTAAAATGATTGAAATGTTTTATTACATGATAAGCCATGGAAAATCACAAAGGCTGGTAGGTGAAAACTTTAATCGATTCATTGGTACTGTCAGTTTATGTGTTGCTAAGGTTTTGCACACTATCTTATTTTTGGCCAAAGATAATATTAATCGCTAGATTTTAATGTGATTCTTGATGAAATTAGGTATGCCATGATATCATCCTTTTTTCCAAAATGATGTTGGAACTATGACAGAACATGTGTTCTTACGAGGTTGGTAAAGGAGAATAACCAGTGTATATAGGCAGAAAAAAAATTTCAGTACAAAATATTCTTGATGTTAATTTTGGTTTTGACATTTAGTTTCGTAATGTCTTGTTGGTAAGACTCTGCACATGATAGTAGATTGTTAAATTATGCAATTGAAGTAGTTGAAACATTTCTACATCTGCTGCCTGGTAAGTATTACCTTTTAGACTCAGGATACAAGCATAGAAACAGTTATTTACCACATTATCGTAATAAACGCTATCATGTTTAAGAATTTCCCTAAAGCTGGAATGTTTCAAAATCGCGTAATGAAATTTCAACTTTGATCATTCTAGTATGTGCATGGATGTAGAAAGAATTTTTGGTATTTGAAAAAATAAATTCTACATTTTTCGAAATACACTGAAATAAAGCTTCGCCAAACAAGCACAGTTTGTCGTTGCAAGCTGTGTTATCCATAATTTATTAGAAAATACAACGTTTTGAAGAAATAGTTAATGAAGAAGTACACGAATTAATGTTGGAAATTGATGTCTTCAACACAACCATGGCTGTGCGAAAGTTCATCAAATACACAACAGATTTTTGCAACATGTGATGAAATTAGAGATGCTTAGATTATGCAGGACGACGTTGATCTATGTATAGTTTTACTTTTGTATTTCGGCTAAAATTATGTGTAATGTTATGTTTGTATTTTGGTTAAAAATAGTAGTAAGTTTTTAGAATTTGTATATATTAGAATTTGAAGTTGTAATTGAATTTGAATTTACATTAATAATTCTAAAATATTTATTTAATTAAATACTTAATTTAACAATTAATAATTAAATAACAATTAATTAATAATTAATAATTAATTATTAAAATTATTATTTAACTATTTTCAAATTCTTTTAACATTTTTTACATCCTACACCATCTCTAACCAACCTTTGACCAAAATAGTGATATGCGAACGTTTTAATCTTTAATTTAAATTGTCCACGAAAGCACTATAAATGAGATTTACTTAAACAGGGAAAAAGAAAACTGTCAACAAGAAAGATAGCAATCGTACAGCCTAAAGAATGGATTAATATGCACCATATTTAGCATAAAATAAAATTGAGATAAGTTGACGTTAATTTAGCTCAGCAAATTCTAAACCAAACCATAAGGAAGCTAATATCTATTATTTACAGTACACCATATATAAGAAAATTTCGTTCTGTTGTTGACTGTTACGCAATGGTGTTTGCTCTTAACCAGATAGCACTACATCAAAAGTCAATCAAACAAGGAACGTAAACTGTTCAAAAAGACAGAGAAATAAACAAAAAGAGAAACTTATGAACTCATGTATATCACATCAAAACTATGTACAATTTATCTACCATGTTACCCATAGTGCATTGAACTTGGTTAATTTCTAGCCCCAAGCGTGTTAACAAGTGACAAAGCATTACTTGTAAGCTTACTCAACTGAACCACCCTCTTCCTCAAGACACCATGCATACTACTGCTACTCTTACCATTACCTTCCACCAAAGAAGCAATGCACATATTCTGATCAGTGAGAGCACCACTGACCCACGTCATAACGTTCTCTAATCTAACCCCATACGACGGCCTATTCTTCCTTCCCAGTTTCCTCAACTGAACTATCGACTTGCTCAGCCTAGCTGCACTATCGGACATCGTTACCATGCAGTCATAATAGACACTGTACCCATTATCAGCTGCAGGTCTGCTGCTTCCAGATGAAAGCATGGAGACGTAGGTCGATGCTTCATGGGCCTTACGTGCACTTAGAGACAGCGCCACCTCAGCAAGCTGCCGTGGACTTTTATGCATTTGTGGTGAGAAGGCTGACAGTGTCTGCTCGCATACTTTTGGATATGAAGTTGCCTTGCATGAGGTTTTAAGAGAAGCATACGAGAGGTGTACGAGCAAAGAAGCTGTGAATATGTATATAATGTTGTATGAACTTGCCATTGATCACTTTAGCTTTTAATTTGTTTCTTGTTGATGTAATGTGATATTGGTGGTGAATGGTTTATATATAGAGGGCTATCTGTATTATGGAACGTGAAAGGTACTTTTATTTTATGGCAGCATTCATTTGGTCGGTTGCTAAGTAATTAGAGTAATATTGCTGTGTCTGGAAATCTCAAAACTCAATATTGGGGGTAAAGGGGCCGCCCAGCCCGCTGCGGGCTGGGGACCTGGGCCGCCCCAGCCCGCTGCGGGCAGGGGGTAAAGGGGCCGCCCAGCCCGCTGCGGGCTGGGGACCTGGGCCGCCCCATCCCGGGTGGGCTGGGTCCTGTGCGCGCCCGGGCTGCGCCCGGGCTGGGGCCTGGGTGCAACCCAGGCCTGTCCTGGTGCACCCAGAGCCCTTTTTAAGGCTGATTTCAGCCTGCATATTTCCAGCAAGCTGTTTTTTGTATTTTTTTGATGATTTAGGGGTGTTTTTCTCAATTTTTGGCATCAAAAATCACTAATAACCATCACTAATCACCATATAATGATTATAACACTAAATTAAAGGAAACCAAGGTCAAAGCTTAGCTTTACAACTAACAATAATTACTAATCAATAGTAATTACCTTAATGAAGAAAAGTATCAAATGGTTTGAGTGCACAATATGAAGCAAGCCAAACTCCTCAACCCCAAAGCAAAGATCAAGAGGCTTCATGGACCCAAAATCAACAAAGAAAACAAAATAATAATTACTACAAGATGGTAGAGATAAATAGGGATTAAGAAGGAGGATTAGAGAATATGAGAGATTGCATTACCTTTCTTCTTCTCTTTCCTTTTTCTTCTAGGATTAAACTAATTTATGAAGAGAAGAAGATGAAGCTTCTAAATGGAGGCCATTAATTTTGTTTAGATCTAGGTTTTAGGAATTTATGAAGAGAATGAGGATTAGGGTTTATGAGAGGGGTTTGAGATATTAAATAGG
Organism: Allium cepa; assembly: GCA_030765085.1. NCBI lineage: Eukaryota > Viridiplantae > Streptophyta > Magnoliopsida > Asparagales > Amaryllidaceae > Allium > Allium cepa. The sequence goes on from CM060940.1 coordinate 863,241,155, forward strand.
AGTGGGTTGGTTAATGGGTCATGGTAAGAGGTTTTAAAACCCATTAGGACTTAGTTTATTTTCCTAAGGTTATCATGTGAACAAAAATCCTAATAAGCATCCTAGTTTTAATTAAAACCATGTAATTGTCTCATTTGGCCCATTAACCTATAATCACTTTTTATTTAAAAATTCCCCATTTCAACCCAAAATATTTTAATTTGCAGATTTAAATTCCCAAAAATTTGTTTAGCCCCCTATTTAACTTAAAATCATAATTTTTAACTTATCATTCGGTAATTGCAATCTCAGGGTTGTTATAGACTCCCCATCTTAAGAAAATTGCGTCCCCGCAATTCCTTAAATATCGAAGTCGTCTATAACATCTAATCCATACAAGGAATACAGAAGATAAAATATAGATGCTCACCCATGTCGGAAGATGAAAGAAAACCAGGATAAGTACGCTTGATGAATTCTCTGGTCTCCCAAGTGCAGTCCTTAGGATTAGACGACCATTGAATCTTCACAAGCGGAACCTCTTTGTTTCGAAGACGTCTGATCTCCGAATCAAGCACACGAAGAGGTTGCTGCTCTATAGATAGATCGGGTGAGATCTCCAAATCAGGTACGATATGAGGCTCGATAATAGAATCAGGATTGCGCACACACTTGCGAAGCTGAGAAACATGGAAGACATCATGTATTCCAGAGAAATGAGCAGGTAGAGCCACTCTATAAGCAACAGTGCCGATGCGTTCCGTAATGGGAAATGGTCCAACATAGCGAGGAGCCAACTTCCCTGTAGAGCTGAAACGCACAACCCCCTTCATAGGAGAAATCCGAATAAAGACAGAATCGCCAATGGAGAACTCAAGATGCTTCCTACGGTTTTCCGCGTAGGATTTCTGACGGTGCTGTGCCTCTTTCATTCTCTGACGGATAAGAACAATCTTTTCAGAAGATTCCCGAACTGAATCTGGACCAAGAATAAGCTTCTCGCCAGATTCTAACCAACAAGCAGGAGAGCGACATGGCCTTCCGTATAGAGCCTCGAAAGGTGCCATGCCAATACTAGACTGATAGCTGTTGTTGTAGGAGAACTCTACAAGCGGTAAGTGATCCTCCCAACTACCTCCGAAATCCAGAATACAACAGCGCAAAAGATCCTCCAAAACACGATTCACCCTCTCCGTCTGACCGTCGGTCTGAGGATGATAAGCAGTCGAGAGATTCAGTTTTGTGCCCAAAACTGACTGTAGGCACTTCCAGAAGTGACTAGTAAAGATAGTGTCTCGATCACAGACGATAGAGCTAGGAATGCCATGAAGTCGAACGACTTCCTTTACATATAGCTTGGCAAGCTGAGGAGCAGTCCGAGTGGACCTAATCGGAATGAAATGAGCCAATTTGGTCAAGCGATCAACAATAACCCAGATAGAAGTGTGGCCTGACCTCGATCGAGGCAGACCGTCAATAAAATCCATGGATATCTGATCCCATTTCCATAATGGAATCTCTAGCGGCTGAAGAAGACCAGATGGACGCTGATGCTCGGCTTTGATCTGTTGACAAGTCATGCAACGGCTTACATAACTTGCAACATCTCTCTTCAAACCCTCCCTAATAATATAGCCGACACATATCGGCATACATCTTACTCGAACCAGAATGAATAGTGTCCTTAGAGCGATGACACTCGTCTAGAATGTCACGCCTAAGTGATAAATCAGATGGTACAACAATACGGTTCTTCCTACGAAGACACCGATGATAATCAAGAGAATAATCCAGCAATGTCTCATCACTGGATCCCGACTCGAGAAGGTGAATAAGATGCAATAATTCTGGATTCTGCCGCTGAGCATGGGCAATGCGATCCAATAAGATAGGACGAGCTTTCAAGCTAAATAATAAGACAGGAGCATCAGAAGATGAAGCTCGATCTATAATATCACATAAAGATAGAGTCTCAAGAACATCCCACTCGGCAATCATCATAGAAACTACTGCCGAGTTCTTGCGACTGAGCGCATCTGCAACACGATTACCTTTGCCAGGGGTATACTGAATATCTAAATCATATGAGGCGAGAAACTCAAGCCATCGCTGCTGCCTCATATTGAGATCCCTCTGACTGTATAGATACTTCAGCGACTTGTGATCGGTGTAAAGAGTGAAGCGTTCGCCTAATAGAAAGTGACGCCATGTCTTCAAGGCAAAGACGATAGCTGCCAACTCAAGATCATGAGTCGGATAGCGAACCTCATTCGAACGTAGCTGCCTGGAAGCATAAGCAACTACCTAATCCTTCTGCATAAGCACAGCACCGAGCCCGCTACCACAAGCGTCGGTGTAAACAACAAGATCCTGGTTACTCTCAGGAACCACAAGAATAGGAGCATGAGTGAGAAGTTCCTTCAGTCGCTGAAAAGAAGCTTCACACTTATCAGACCAAATAAAGCGAACCCCTTACGAGTCAGCGTCGTAAGGGGAAGTGCAACTCGAGAGAAATCCTTGACAAACCGACGGTAATAACCCGCCAGACCAAGGAAGCTGCGAATATCATGAACGTTCTCGGGCTGCTTCCAATTCTGAATAGCTTCGATCTTGGCAGGATCGACAGAAACACCCTCAGATGATACAATATGGCCCAAGAACTTGACCTTGCTCTCCCAAAAATGGCATTTGGAGAGCTTGGCCTTAAGCTGATGCTGACGAAGAGTATCCAAGACGATCCGCAAATGATGAGCACGCTCTGCCTCGGATCTAGAATAAATAAGAATATCGTCGATGAAAACCAGAACGAATCTATCGACGTATTCCCGGAATACTCGATTCATAAGATCGACGAAGAAAGCTGGCGCGTTCGTCAAGCCGAATGGCATGACCAACCACTCAAAAGAACCATAGCGAGTGCGGAAAGCGGTAAGAGGAATGCTATCTTCCGCAACTCGGAGCTGATGAAATCCGGTGGCAAGGTCGAGCTGTGAAAAGACCTTCGCACCGCTCAACTGATCAAACATATCGTCTATCCGTGGCAATGGATAACGATTTCTGATGGTCAACTCATTATGCTTGCGATAGTCAATGCAAAGCCTAAGAGAGCCATCGGGCTTCTTAACGAAGACCACAGCAGCACCCCATGGCGAAGAACTGGACCGAATGAGCTGCTTCGCCTCAAGCTCCACTAACTGCTTCCTGAGTTCCTCATTCTCTTTAGTAAACATCCTCGTGGGAGGACACCCAACTGGGTGGGAGCCTGGAATGAGATCGATGCGGAACTCAATGGCCCGCTTTGGCGGCAGGCCAGATACTGGCTCGAATACGTCGGGGAAATCCCGAACAACAGGAATACGAGATAAGTCCAAATCCTCATCTCTTGAATCAAGAGAAAATATAGTAACATCAGAAAGCCCAACATCCTGAAGAACAATAGCTAACGGAGAGGATGAATCAGGGTGATGAATGAATAATATCCGCTCCGAACAAATAATTTTGGCATCATGCTGAACGAGCCAATCCATGCCAAGAATCATATCAAATCCCAAATACTCCATAACGTGCAGATTCTCACGGAAAGAAAATCCACAAAGATCGATATATATATTCTCACAAAGCAAGCTAAGGGTCGTGGATCCGCCAATGGGATTCACAATCCTTAGTGAAGAAACCAGACAAGTAACATCCAACGATAAAGCATCTACTAGCTCCTTTGATACGAATGAGTGAGAGGCACCCGTATCAAAGAGAACTCTACAAGATCTACCACGAAATAAAATATAACCTTCGAGAATGGAAGGATGCGTATCTCGAGGCTGAGCTGAAGATGCAAGAGCCTTGGCAGCATTAAGCTTGCCAGGCTTGGCACTAGCTGGAGCAATAGGACAAGTGAAGATCCTGTGTCCCTCCTTCTTGCAGAAGGTGCAATAGAGAGGTTTGGGGCACTCTCGAATAAAGTGATCTGGAGAACCGCAGTTGAAGCATTTCCTCGGAGGACGGGTTCCACTAGGCTGTGACTGAATCTAAGGCTGAGTCTGAGGCTGAGCCTGGACAGCAGAACTGCCAGTCTTCTTCTTCTTGCTCCAAGGCTTGTTCTTCTGAAATGGACCCCGCTTCTGGTTGGGGTTTTTGGAACCCCCACCACCATCATCACTATGCTCCATCTCAACTGACTCAAGATGTAGAGCTGCATCGACTAGCTTCTCGAATGAGAGCTCAAGCTGTAGCATAAGATGCCTCTTCAGATATTTCTTCAAGCCCTCAACAAATTTGAGGTTCCTCTTATAAGGAGTAGCAATAAACTCAAGGCCGTACTTGGACAGGGCCTCGAAGGAAGAGACATAGTCGGATACGGAGGACTTCCCCTGCTTGAGATCAAGAAAGCGGCGAGCAAGGGAGTTCTTCTCTGACTCTGGGATGAATTTGAGCTCAAATCTCTGACGAAACTGAGCCCAAGTAAGTGTGGTCTCATCGACCTCGGCAATAAGTAGTTCGTACCAATCCAGGGCACGACTCAGAAGCTGACTAGAAGCAATAAGAACACGGTCATGATCCGGGATATCCATACGAGTGAAAATGCGCTCGCATATCCGAATCCAAGCCTGGACCTCTAAGACATTCTCGGAGCCACTGAACGGCTTCCCTCCGAGATGGGTAAAATCACTGCAGAGACGCGCAAAAACAGACATGCGCGGAGCATCAGCAACTGGGGCTGGAGACTGAGAATGAGACTGAGAATTCCAAACTAGCTCCATGATCTGGTCGGTAGTCATGAACACGCCCTCTAGATGAGTGTTGCTGGACTGCCCAGCAGCACTAGTCTGACGTGTGGTTCTCCCTCTTCCCCTTCCAGACATGCTGAAAGTCAAACGGGAATTAGAGTTAGACAAGATTCAATGATAGATACTTAATTAAGGAATACTACGGAATATAATAAATTCCTACACATACTCCTAACTTATCTATCGAGGCATAAGGAAGGGATTTGATTTAATTCGAATCCAATTAAAATGTATTGTACTAAGTGTAACCGTTCTGTGTTTGTTATGCTTAATTCTGAACCTTAGCTCTGATACCAAGATGTAACGCCCCACTCCGAGACCCACTCTAGTAAAGAGTATTACGGAGTAATACCGTCTACTAGAACGGAGAATAGAGTATAATGGAAGCGACCATGTGTAATCAAGCTATAACTAACTACTGAATACGTCGAATAGGTGGTATTCTTTTCTTAAGTGGTTCGACATATCCAATAGATATTTATAACGAGATTACAATGGCTAAGGAAAATAGGTTCAGAACAAACATAATACTAAATGATAACATCATCATCACAGAACAGTCACATAACAGTCACAGAACATAGGTACAATATATCGTCAATACAGATCCAAGTATCAAAAGGTGGGTACAAAGCCACCGCTCACACATGTGAGTCAAAAATATGTACATAAGAGTCTGAAATAAAAGAGTAGCGGAATAGTGGACAAATAAAAGCACTATCTATCAGCATAGCAGATAATGTCCAAGCGGAAGCACATAAGCTAAGTCCAGAGACCTAACCTGAAACAACTCGGTCTGACCCGAGCGAAAACACTCGGGTCAGGCTAGCTAAACAATCAGTAATAACTGAGATATATATAATAATGCAGTACATAAATAAAACAGTACTTCTCCAAAGAGAAGAGAAATATGGACTACATGAATATAATGACGATCCCTAATCATTAATAAACAATAAAAATCTCCAAAGAGAATACAAACACCAAAGTGTTAAATAAATAAAATCGCCTCATATCATCGGCGTAGCCAAAGCTATATAAAGTTGCCTACAGGAAATAATCCCAAGAGTGACCAGAGTCTGTGATCAATGCCCAAGCAAGGATCGATGCTCCAAAGAGCAATAGGGATATAATGAAAAATCAATGAAATCGAATACAGAAATGCAGTGTCCAGAGACACTGTGAATCCATAGGGTAATCGCACTTACATCGTATGGTTCCATAGAACCAACACCGAATGGCGATACTCGAATGGATATAAAAATCATCAGATAATACAAATATTGCACGTGCACCGACCAGAGTCGTTGTTGCCAAGTACTGTAGAGTTGTGATCGATCACTCGCACAGATGCGGAACGCGCGAAACGGCGAGATCCTTCCCAGAAGGATAAAGGCCCAGAGGCGCACGCCGAAAAATAAACTGCTCCATAGAGCAGGTGTCCAAAGACGGTTGCCCAGAGGCATGGTGACCCAGAGGTCCAGTACTGGCCGCCCAAAGGCTAATGTGCCACTAACTTCTTGGAGAGGAACCCGTAAAGTGTTAACAATGAGTCCCATACCTCACGTTCGCACTAAACGGTTTCCTAACCAATAGCAAGCTCACACTCCAAACAATAAAAAGTCCACCTCATATCATCGGTAGACTAGACCCAAAGGTCAAAACGATCAATCGAATAGGTCGGGGATTAACCGGAAAGAAAATACACACGGTTTCCATAGGCCGGATATTCCCTAACCGTTTAAGCACCTTTCCACTTCGCTCGACGTGCTAAAAGTGAGTGTGAGATTTTTATTATAGAAAATAATGGTGTAAAACGGATTTGTAATTGATTTCGAAATCACTTTTAAAACGGTCTTTTGAAAAGTCTCCTATTATGGAGTAATTAATTTAATAATTAAAAATAATATTATATAATAATTTTCAAAAGCCATTTTGGAGTGAAAAATCCTTTTAAATTCTTTTTATAAAGCCCGTGTACGAAATCCAGGGACAAATCTCAACGAAATCGACGAAAACCAGAAAATCATCAAAAATATTCTAAGTGTTTGAAACCATTCAAAAACTGCTGCGAACTCAAGTTCGGCAATTTATTTGGACCAGCAAGCTGTGTCCAAATGGCATGAAAACTAGTAGGCATGTAGTCCGACATCCCTACTTTAAGATGTAAAAAGAATATCTGGATTCCGAGTTGAGACGAAGTGGCAGCGACGTCTCAAAGTTGAACCCAGAAAAGATTCACACTGTTTTCCAACAGCGATCAGAGTCTAACTTTGGCACGAAAATCGAAGTACCAAACGAACTCCAATGTTGCCCAAATTTTCCATAGATGGAGTTCGGAGCTCCACCTTTCCAACGAGACCAAAAACGTCAAATTCTGACTTCCGATGCGAACGTGGCGGCATCGCGAAGTGGCACTCAAAAGATGGAAACAGAGGTAATGTTTTTTTTTTTGGTGGGCCCCCAGCCCGCTTGGGCTGGGGGTACTTGGGCCCCGCCCCAGCCCGCTGCGGGCTGGGGGTGCCTGGCCCGCCCCAGCCCGCTGCGGGCTGGGGGTAAAGGGGCCGCCCAGCCCGCTGCGGGCTGGGGACCTGGGCCGCCCCAGCCCGCTGCGGGCTGGGGGTAAAGGGACCGCCCAGCCCGCTGCGGGCTGGGGACCTGGGCCGCCCCAGCCTGCTGCGGGCTGGGGACCTGGCCCGCCCCCAGCCCGGGTGGGCTGGGGGCCTGTGCGCGCCCGGGCTGCGCCCGGGCTGGGGCCTGGGTGCAACCCAGGCCTGTCCTGGTGCACCCAGAGCCCATTTTTCAGGCTGATTTCAGCCTGCATATTTCCAGCAAGCTGTTTTTGTATTTTTTTGATGATTTAGGGGTGTTTTTCTCAATTTTTGGCATCAAAAATCACTAATAACCATCACTAATCACCATATAATGATTATAACACTAAATTAAAGGAAACCAAGGTCAAAGCTTAGCTTTACAACTAGCAATAATTACTAATCAAGTAATTACCTTAATGAAGAAAAGTATCAAATGGTTTGAGTGCACAATATGAAGCAAGCCAAACTCCTCAACCCCAAAGCAAAGATCAAGAGGCTTCATGGACCCAAAATCAAAAAAGAAAACAAAATAATAATTACTACAAGATGGTAGAGATAAATAGGGATTAAGAAGGAGGATTAGAGAATATGAGAGATTGCATTACTTTTCTTCTTCTCTTTTCTTTTTCTTCTAGGATTAAACTAATTTATGAAGAGAAGGAGATGGAGCTTCTAAATGGAGGCCATTAATTTTGTTTAGATCTAGGTTTTAGGAATTTATGAAGAGAATGAGGATTAGGGTTTATGAGAGGGGTTTGAGATATTAAATAGGAGTGGGTTGGTTAATGGGTCATGGTAAGAGGTTTTAAAACCCATTAGGACTTAGTTTATTTTCCTAAGATTATCATGTGAACAAAAATCCTAATAAGCATCCTAGTTTTAATTAAAACCATGTAATTGTCTCATTTGGCCCATTAACCTATAATCACTTTTTATTTAAAAATTCCCCATTTCAACCCAAAATATTTTAATTTGCAAATTTAAATTCCCAAAAATTTGTTTAGCCCCCTATTTAACTTAAAATCATAATTTTTAACTTATCATTCAGTAATTGCAATCTCAGGGTTGTTACAGATTTCCACCACTCCCATTAAGCTGTTGTCTAACTCAGGATTTTGTGCTTTACTTCCTATTATTAAAAATACTCTTAAATGAGTAGATTAGGGATATCAGGTTTGGACTTGTAAAACTTGGAGCTGGACAGAGGATGAGCAGGAGATCACACTCTCGTATTGCTATATTTACTTACTATGATTTTTTATTCCGCTATACAGCACTGTGGAGCTTGCTATTTCCCTTATTATCTAGAGACAGATTATTTAAGAGTTATTATTTGATGTATAATTCTATCACTTATGTTGTTTACTGTATGTATTCTGATTACTGTGATTCATTCAGTTATTACTATCTTGCCTATTTTATATATAAGATGTTTACTATTATATTTTTTTTGATGCACTGTGACATATGCGATATGTTCTATGTTTGATTTACTTTATCTTACAACTTTGGTGGTCGCTCCGCATTGACCGAGCATTGTTACAGTGCGGTTTACCATTACATTAGGTGTCGGTGGTGTAGGACGGTTGTCACATTTGGAATCAGATCTTAGGCTGTGTATTTTATCCTATGGGATACTATGATCCAGTAGAGATAGGGTAGGAGTTTTCACACTGGACTGGATCGAGAGTGTGTGTGTGTCTATATATAGATATACACACTAGAGCACGTACTTGTTATATATTTTGGTTTTCAAAAATATGTAGTAGAGCTAGATTAGGAGCTGCTAATCTCGACTTTCAGATGATGTTCAATACCATGATGTGGAACATGTTGTAGAATGCTCAAGTAGCCACTCCAAATGTTGTTGCTGATGGTGGTGCACTAGTGCAAGCGCCCGAAGCTGATTTCGCTAAGATGAACAATGACTTTGCTTGTCTTGGTGGCAAACCGTTCTAAGGAACGAAGTCGGTGATGGAAGTACTGGATTGTCTTGATACCCGTGAAAGGATCTTCGATGATTTATCGACGAATGATGCGATGAAAGACGATTTGCTTCCCGATGGCATCAAGGGCGAGCCATGAATTGGTGGAATGCTGTGAAGATTGCTATTCCCGAGGATCAGTCAACATGGGACCGGTTCAATGTCTGATTTAAAGAAAATTTTAACCCTACCGCTCAGAAGTCGATTTTGTTCCGTAAATTTGCAGATCTGAACTAAGAGGATACGATTATCTCCAAGTATGTTGCTGACTTTGATGCCCTGACAAAATATCGAATGTTTTTCATCGACATTCCATCGAAAAATAAAGGGAAGTTCATCATTGGTTTGGATAATTACTTGGGAGAGGAGCTCATGAGCCATATTAATGAGAATTTTGATATGATAGTCAAAAGGCCTTGAGCATGAGAGTCTTTATTTGAAGCCGAGGGCTATTGTTGCCAAAGACGAGCCAAATCCGAAAGTAGGTGGAGGGGCAAGAAGAAGCGTAACAATAAGAGGAGGTAGTGTTTGAAAAAAGATGGCCATAAGAAGAGTAAGATCTCACTGATTTGTTACAACTGAGGTGACAAGGACCACTATAGTAGAGACTTCAAGACTATGGGGAAAAGCACTACAATTGTAACAAGATCGCAATTGGAGCTTGTTAGTGTCCTTATCATCTAGTGATGCTTTATTTATGAATTATTATTGCATGTATAACTCTATCACTTATGTTGTTTATTGTATGTGTCTATGTATTTTGATTTTTGTGATTCATTCAGATATTATTGTCTCCTTTATTTAATATCTGAGATGTTTACTATTATATTTATTTGGTGCGCTTTGAGATATGATATGTTTTGTGCTTAATTTACTTTACTTCACAACCTTAATGGTCACTCCGCATCAACCGAGCTTTGTTACAGTGTGGGTTACTATTACATTGGGTGCCGGTGGTGTAGGCGACTGTCATAGTTTTTATCTTCCTTCCAACATATCCTACATCCAATTGGGCACATGTCAAAGTTTTCATACGGATGACCAAGGGAAGTTACTTCTTTTTGTAGCAAATACCAATTTCCTACAAAGACATTACCTGATGGAAACAATTCCTTGTTGAAACAAAAAATCGAGTTTATTAGATTTTCATATGCATTGTATATGGATTTTAAAACGATTAACCTAGATGTCTTTAACAAATGTGTCATTTTACATCCATTACAATGGTCTTTTTGAGGCATCAAACAGAACGAAAATCTACTTCAATTCTAGGTAAAGTTCCTCTTCTATTTCGGACTCATTAGTCACATACTTGAACCAGTGGCATTACGAACCATTTTTGTCATTTTATCCTCTGTATCGGGTTCTTCAAAATCAACAATAGTGTTTTCGGGTTAATCTTCAACCATTAGAGTCCATTTAAGTCTTGTCTCGACTTCATCATGAAATTTCCAAACATGATAGTCTAGCATAAAATCTTTTGTATGCAAATATAATGCAGTGGTTTCTTATTCTTGGAGTTCCACGCAATGACATTTACTACACGGACATCAGATTTCTTTTATATTTGTTTATCATCAGATGCAACCTTTAGGAATGCTTCCACACCTTCACTAAATTGCAGTGGTACTTTTTTCGAACTTCTTATACATCCAACTTTGAGATTTAAATAATTCATTTTGTAGTCTATGAGAATAAATAAAAATAATAATGTCGTACACCATTAAGTTTTACCGTATAATATTATGCTATGCAATATTATTTTCTTTTACTAATTTTTATTATTAATATGATACACGTTTAATTTTTATTATTAACGCCATATACGGATAAATTTCATTTTATTACCAGTACCATACAATAAAATTTTCTTTTACTAATATCATACACTACTCTTTATTAATCACTAATTACTACAATATATTAAATTAACATATTATTTATAATATCATTAATTTTTATCAAATTATTAATACCATACAATATTGTTTTCTTTTACTATTATAAATTTCATATACGGTTAAAATTTTACTTTATTATTAATACTATACAATATTATTAATATAATATACCGTTAAATTTTATTTTACTATTAATACATACAATAAAATTTTCCTTTATAATATCATATACTATTATTTATTAATTACTAACTTTTATAATACATAAATTAATATATTATTGATAATATTATTAATTTTATCTAATTATTATTACCATACAATATTATTTTCTTTTTGTAAAATCATATACCAGTATTTATTCATCTTGAATTTTTATTATATCGTAATATGTTATTATATCATGAATTTTACAAGTTAGTAAATGATAATGAAAAGAGTAAACCTTGATTTAATTGGTCGGCTATCCCACCTCCCATTACAAACACAAAAATATATACATAATTCGTAAATCGATATTTTATTACGAACGATCTACCAAATTTCGACACCATTTCCTCTTATTCTCCGTATTGTACGCAATAAAATGAACAAAAAGAAAACAAATTATGAACCGCTGTCAAAATTCGATGAACCATCTAGGATAAAATATTGATTTATGACTTACATATTTTTTTTTATGTTTATAACTTACCCAAACTAGGACGAATATGATGAATATTATATCAGATGAATATTGATTTTTGTTTTAGTAAAATCGAAAATCAATATAACGATTAGGTACAAAACTCATTAAATACAGTCAATAAATCTATGGATTCTCATCAACTGAACTAAAATTACCGAATCAAAGTATAACATAATTCCAAATTTCTTCATATACACGGACATTTGTAATCAACCATTTATGACAACATATATTTCAATCTTAACTAATCCATTTCAACTAGACTATTCTAATTATAATCAACTAAGATAAGAGAATCATAAATTGATAGTTCTAAATATAAAAGAACAAAACTAATGAAGCTTTGGAGGTCGGTTTGTGATCGAAGGAAATGGAACGACAGTAGCATAGTGGCTTTGAAGACGTCGTAAGCGGGGTTTGGAGGTGTCACACGCGGGTTTCATTTGATAAGGAGGCGTCTTCGGCGGAACAACACCAGAGGTTGTGCGGTGATTTTTGATGAGGCATTAACGGAAGCGATGAAAGCCGTGCTGTAAATTTAATTTGTGGACGAGAAGTGGGGAAGAAAGATGGAGGTGATAACGTCGTGGTTGAAAGAAGATGGAGGCATTGGCATCTTGGCAGATGGAAAATTGAGGTGATAGGATCGTGGCCGAAGAAAAATGGTGTCATAGCCTAAGGAAGTGGAGAAGGAAGTGAGGAAAATATAATTTTGATTTGGGGCAAAATGAAATGTGGAAATGGGTTCGGATCTGCGTTGTAGTGGAAATAAGTGACCGGCTTGTCGTCGAAATTTTCGATGACATTCCGATGATTTGTATGTGTTGACCATTTACAGACGACATACTGATTAAATCGTCTCTGTTGTCGGTATATTATTGGTAATTTTTAGTAGTTATAACTTGTTTATTTTCTAGTACTATTCAGATTGGTTGTTTCTAATAACTTAATTCAAAAAATGACCTTTAAATAGAAATCATGTATATATTTTGAATTTTCAAAATCTACCCATAAAAATTCTTTCAAATTATATGAGAAACTTAAATATGTGATATCCTATCATTTTAACTTAAATTTGATCTTTTCTCTCAAGTATGTTATAATTGAAAAACAACAATGCCAACTTCAGAAAATATTATGAAACCGTGTATACATTTCAACTCAAAGGAAACCGAGTATAAATTTTAACCCAAAGGAAATCATTTATACATTTCAAGAAAATAGTACGAAAGGCAGATAATACTAAATTTTTAGCTACAAGGACATGCGCTAAATTTTTAGCAATAAGAACAAAGTTTTCGAATAAACATGGCAGGAAATTTTTTAGTGAGAATTACAATGTTACTGTGTAGTATTATTTTATGTTTACTGAATTCTAAAGAAGGAATTGGTACATATATTTTATTTTGATCATGTAATAATTGATTGTACCCTGTTGTAGCATTTTATTTTTAAATGATACGACTCAGTTACATTTTCTACGTGACATTTTTATTCGTACATAATTTTATCGTACAATAATATTATCCAAAATCATTTTCTTATATGCAGCTATTTTTGCCGATGAATTAGCTATGTGGGCATCTCAATGGGGTTGGAAAATTGGGTGGAGTGGGAATGCGTTGTCTTTTGTATGCTTAAGGCCATTATCCACAATATACTTATTCACTTACTCATTCTCTCTTAATTTTATACTGAATGAACGAACTCGGTATCCAAAAGAAAAGCAATTATCCATCGGACCAGTTTTTCAGATAATTCAGTGCTAAATAAGACGACTAAAATTTCTTCGTTTTATATCAAAACAATATACGTTGAGTAAAAAACGATGAAGACTTAGCCGTTTTATACCAAATTAATATAAGTGGGGTATAAAATGGAAAAGACTTTGTCGTTTTATTATGGTGACGTATTTCCTATTTTATACAAAAAATGGCGAAGTGTTTGTCGTTTTATAGAAATTTTGCTGTTTAGTTCATTTTGCACGTGAACAAATTGAACCAACCACAAACAACTGAAAAAAAACATATTTGATAGCGTCGTGTCTAGTTCCGTCCGTTATATCTGGTTGCGTTGTCGTTAGTTCAGTCCATTCTTTCATTAAACAAGACATTGTTGGTTGTGCTTTAAGTCTAAACTTATCCTTATTTAAACAACTAGTCTAAAGGAATTAGTTATGGAATCTCTATGTTTTTGTTACACCCCATCGATGTCATCGAATTTTTTGTGTTGGTCTCATGTAGGCATGACGTGGGTAAACAATAATGATATTACCTTTTCTCTCTAGCAGTGACTTTGGAAAGAAGAGCAAGCAACGGGAGTCATTATTACCGATCATATTCATCATTGTGGTGAAGCTTTTTGTAGTTACATTCACAATTAATATGAAAAAGGATGTTAATTATCCGTGCATTTGTGGACAAGTGATTGGAGGACGTTTACCGATGGCGAATTTTTACATCCGACTTACTTGATGCACGTCAGGGATTTCCTCCCTATTCAAAAGGAAGAGGATTTTCAAGACTTAATTTTTACGTCCGACGTAACAGTTAAGTTGGACATAAAAAATTAATTCTCAAAGACACCCTAAATAAACCTTCCTACCTAACTATTTTTAACATATTCTCATTCCTTCCTCCGTACATTAATTCCAATAATGTCCAGGTATGATTTTGTGTATAATATTTCAGAAAACGATTTAAAAAACTTGGATAACTCGACTAATAGCGATGATTTATCTAACTCATGATGTAGATGAGTATGACAAGGATCTCGCTTATATTGCTGGAATGATGGTAAATCATACTCAGTTAATATCTACTCTATATCATACTTCTTCTTACACTGGATGAATGTGAGTTGATGATTTTCTTAATGGTCATAAAAACAGAAGTCAAGATCTGTTCCGAATGAAAAGTGCTACTTTTGGACGTCTTCGTAACGATTTAGTCAATAGGTATGACTTAATCTGAACTCAATAAATAAACATTCTTGAAGTGATTGGAATGTTTTGTTACATGATAAGCCATGGAAAATCACAAAGGCTGGTAGGTGAAAACTTTAATCGATTCATTGGTACTGTTAGTTTATGTGTTGCTAAGGTTTTGCACAGTATCTAACTTTTGGCCAAAGATAATACCAATCGCTAGATTTTAATGAGATTCTCGATGAAATAAGGTTTGCTATGATATTATCCTTTTTTCCAAAATGATGTTGGAAGTATAGAAAAAACACGTGTTCCTATGAGGTTAGTAAAGAAGAATTACTAGTGTATATAGGCAGAATTTTTTTTAATACGAAATATTCTTGATGTTGTTAATTTTGGTTTTGACGTTTAGTTTCGTAACATCTGCTTAGTAAGGTTCTGTCCATGATAGTAGATTGTTAAATCATGCAATTGAAGAAGTTGAAACAGTTCCAAATCCACTACCTAGTAAGTATTACCTTACAGACTCTAGATACAAGCTTAGAAACGGTTATTTACCACCTTATCGTGAGGAATGCTATCACGTTCCAGAATTTCAAAACAGCCAAAATATTCCAAATCGTGTAATGAAATTTTCAGTTTTTATAATTCTATCCGTGCATGGCTATAGAAAGAATATTTGCTATTTGGGAAAAAATTAAGTATTTTACAAGGTATGCCAACATATAGTTTTGCCTAACAAATACAGTTTGTCATTGCAAGCTGTTGTATCAGCCCCCTTATTGTACGTTTTAAATCGACGATAAACCACATACGTTAGACTCAAACCATACAAAAGGGTGAATTGTTATTGAGTGAATAAAAAAAGGAAGAAAGAAAGAAAACAAAACAGATTCTCGCAACGGAATGACAAAATATAATAATCAATTAATAGTTCATGAAGCTATTTTACAAAACATTTGTTACTTATACAACAGAGAACTAGAGTTACATATGCCAAGAATAATAAATAACAATGCAGCGGAACAATGTGATGCAATGGATAATAAAGTAAATAATAGTATTAATACAATCCTCGTCTTCGTCCTCCAGAAATAAGGTCTTCAAACCTTGAAATGCTCAGACTGACCCGAACGAATTGATTAGAAAAAACACTCGAGTCAGAACTAAAAGATCTTATGTAAGTTAAATCAACGGTAAATAATATGAGTGGAACGGCGTCAGAGATGTTTATGCGATTTTACATCTCCTATCTAGCGTCAAACGTGAGTGCAGTAACTTAAGAGATGCTCGGGATTCACGTCTCCTAAGGATCCGTTAAACTATCTACTATGTAGTAATATACGCTATTATGATAGTCTATTAGTAAAATAAACTTACTTTAAAATAGCGTTAAGGAGGGACCCAATATTCCCCTTAACACATAAATAGTGCCAATATTCTATACAGCACCTGTGTACCTCATGATCGGGAGGCTGCGAGATACTCCATAGGTACGACACAATCATACTCATACAAGGCTCGCTAGGTTAGGTGATATGGCACAACTAGGAAATGCCATGGTAGATATACCAATTACTATCCGGACTGGTGGTGACGCGTAGCAGCCACTACCGCCCACCTCGGGCAACACCTCCAAAAATCAAAGGGCCCCAATCAATCACAAAGTAATAGAATGTTATCGAAGGAGTTTGAGGAGCTACCTCATCGGCCCGGAATCACTCCTGTTTTAGCTACCGTATGCCAACTCACGGGTGTCAGGTCCATGTATATACCTCAAAGGAACGCCGCCTCCATCCTACTTCATTCTGTAATCTCCACCGTGTACGCGGTTGTTAAAATAGTTTTCGGAGTTGGCAAAGAGTATGACAATTTTCAATCCCGGTTTCTTTAACAACCAAACATTATTATAACGCCATGGTCATTTCAAAATAATTTATACTTCAAAACCAGAATATAATATCCATTTCAAAACCATATAAATATGATACCATTTCCATTTCAAAAACGAAATCAATATGATATCATTTTCACTTCAAAAACTAAATCAATATGATATCATTTTTACTTCAAAAACCAAATCAATATGATATCATTTTTATTAAATTCCAAATCAATATAATATCATTTTTATTTCAAATATATACTTTTCCAAAATCATAGCACTTTCAACGTTATAACACTTCAAAACCAAAACACTTGAAATATAACACTTTCAAATCATAATACTTTGAGACTCATAACTTTGAAACATAACTTCCACCACTTAAAAGGTTTAAATATTAAAATACTTTATATAATAAAATAGCTTCTTCAATTTCACATATCAATTCCAAAACAACTCGAATTTCTACATTTTATTTTTAACCAAATCCTAAATCATAAATTTCAGTTCAATTCAGTTTCCAAATAAACTATTCCAAATTATATCAATTTCAAAACAGATTTGATCCACAGAATAAACCATTTCAAATTCAATATATTTCAAACTATAAGCATTCAACAATTTCAAAAATAAGTTTGGTAATTTCATATATATATATATATATATGTATGTATATGTATATGTATATATACATATATAAATATATATCTAATTCAATTTTCTATTATTTAGTTTTGAAATATTTTACTTAATAAATCCATTATCATTTAAATAAAACCCAAATTACAAATAACTAAATATTTCCTTCAATTTATTTATACTTGAAATATTCGTTTAATCCACCTTAAACCAAAATCAAGTTACAAAAATCATACATTTCAAAATTTCAAATTTAATAAATTTCTCATCAAACTTATTTGAGTTTAATTCTTAAATAAATTTCAGATTTATCTTCCAACCTTAATTTATTTAGATCATTATAAACTCTACATTAAAATATAATTTAAATACTTAAACTATATTATCTCAATAAAAATCAAACTTATTATTAAGCCTATTCTATATTAAAACAAATTTATCCATAGCTTAAAATCAAGAATAAAATAACCGTTATATAACATCTAAAATCAATATTTATATAAAACCATATATTTCTTTAAAAAACAATAGAGATCATTTCAAAATATTTTTACATATAGACCACAGTATTTGTATATAATTTTCTATCCTATGGTCAAGTGATACGGATATTTATCATTTCAATCCGTAATTTAATATTTTACAGTTGTATATTATTTCTAACCGCAATCTCGAACTAATAATAATCCATAATGAACTTGCAATTTATAATGATATAAACTAAACATCCATTCAACCAATATCAACAATCAATATTCATCACAATCATCATCCAAAACAATCCATAAATATCAATATAGAAACTGATAATAAATAACAGTATTTAACTCGCAGTTTATATGCAATAATAAATTGAATAACAATTTAATTCAAATAAATTCAACTTAACTGAGATGATGATTAAAATATAACAAACAATCATAAATAAATTCCTAATCACATAATGAATTTAATTTAACAAACATAAGAAATTTCAGAAGTTGTGAGTGGGTTAAAATACTCACCTTTGAATTTAAATTCAATTTGAGCCCAAAATTTGAATGGTCTCAGAATTCATCCAAACCAGCGTCAAAATGTCCAGAATTTTATTACGATCCTAATGGAGAAAACCGCACATGAAACGTACCTAGCATGAAAAAGTTATTGCGATAAGAACGTTTGAAATCACAATTTAAAAAAATAAATAAATAAAACTACTAACCTATTAATACACGACACATTACCCCTTTGCATGCATCTCCCATGCGAACTACAGCGACCCGAGACACGCGCTCGTCATCTAAACTTTGACCACGCCATAACAACGCCTTCGGCCACTATAGGCTAACCCACCACCACCATCGTGCTCGTCCAGGCGAACCGCACCTACCGGCCCCACCCCGAGCTCGTCGGCCTCTCCAAAACACTGCGTCTCACATGATTTTGAAACCGTAATCACGAAATTCCTATCGCTACATGCAAATCCAGGTCAAGCAACCACCAGCGTCGAACTCCATACGACAGGACCATATAAGCCTGTTACATGAAATGCGCCAAAGCCAAAGCAAGCCACCCCTGAAAGAAATAAATGAATTCCAAAGATTTTGGGCAAATCCAAAGAAGGTTTTCCTGTACGTTCATCTCAGAATATTTCTAAGTCCCAATACACCCAATGCCAGATGGCCGCTAAAAAACACAAGCCAGAAAACACAATATATGCTCCGGCCACGCCTTCATAGCTCCAAATACCCGAATTCGTTACAGCCCTTCAAAGCCCGTATTTCAATTTCGTCGATTGACGACGAAATCAAAAACGCCCAATACGACTTTGACCGTGATTCCCGATCGATTCGAACATTTTTATGACAAACAGTCACAACACGCTGACTCGATTCATCGAGATTTTTAGATCCGTACAAATTTGACGTAGTTTGGAAAGTTTGAATTTTTTATCTGGTTTTGAAATTGAATTCAAGGTTTGGGAATTAGGTTTGTCTGCCATTGGAATGAGAAGGAGAAAATGGAACTGTACATACAGAATTGAGGAATAAGAAATGCCTAGGGTTTATAACGGCATATATATAGGTAGAAAAAAATAGAATTGGACGGGCTCGATTGGTTTGGAATAGTTGAACGATAATGACCTGAAAAGCCCGTTTCGACTTCGGAACGAAAATGGGTCAAATCATATATCAAATAGACGTTTTTAAATATTTTAAACGCAATGGAACAGGTTTCAAGTCCCAATTCCATCATATGAAGAAGTTATTCTAAAATTAAGTTATTTCAAACTGATTTCAATTGATTCAATTAAATTGATTTGTAGGCGTTTCTAGTCCATACGATCACACGACACGTCCGATGGTTACGAAACTTGAGACCCTATAATAATTCACCATAGCGGATTGATGAAACTGGTTTCGTCAAAATCCGAGTCAGTGGCCAAAATGGCTACTATTTCAATTAATTAAATAAATTAATATTAAATTAATTAAATCAAATTTTAAATTCAAAGTTAATAAATCACAATTCCTATCATTTTAGATTTCTTAATCATTTCCAATAACTTAAACAAATTTAGATGTAAATTTAAAGTTGATTAACTCATCAATCTCAGTGGTATTTTTTCAATTTCATTAAATTTAGAAATTATAAATTAAAATTCCAAAATCCATTTATTAAATTATTAAACCTTATTATTCAAGTCTTTTATTTCAATAACTAACACTGGTTTATATCTTAGTACATTAATATTTCCCAATTTCATCTTAATTTCTATTTACGTAATAATTAAATATTTAACTTCATTTATTTGCAATTAATCCCATTGTAACGCCCCGGAAATTTTCGACTTTCGAAAATTCAACATTGATACTCACTTTATCGACTGCCGAGAAATCGAAGGCCGAAAACCCGAAATGTTATGGGTTTTAAAAAGAATTTAAGAAAAGAAAAGGTAGAAAAGAAGGTAGAAGATGGAGGGAAAAGAAAATAGATAATTTTAAAATAGAAATTAGAGAGAATAGAAAATGGAGGGGGAGAGAAAATAGAAAATTTTAAAATAGAACGGAACAGAAAACAACAGAACAACATCAGAATCTCACCATTCGCAGCGGAACAACATATAATAATAAATGAATAATCTTTAAACAAAGAACTATATCAGTTATTACATTATATACTTTACATCATATCATCATCAGAGTGTACAACAACAACAAACAGTGCAGCGGAAAAAGAAATACTATATAAACTAGTAATACGCCATGCCATCCAGCTTGCCTCCAGCAACTCCAGAATATCCAGAATATCCTGATAAACCTTAACTCTTGACTGCCCGTGTGGAAATTGGTGGGCACCCAGAGTTTAGGAAGGAAAACAATAAACTCCAAGTCAGTCATGTGACTGGTGTGAGAACTCAAAACAGTTTATTTATCTTTAAAATCAAAATAGAGGAATATTTTTAAATTCAATTCGCAATGCTTTTAAAAATGAGACTACCATAAGACCTCCTGCCACACACACAATGCAAACGCAGACTTGGAGAAGATTTCTCCTTATGATAGTCAAAGATGCTTGATACGCATTAAAATCAAATCAATTTTAATATTATTATTAGTGCATAGTGTATAAAACGATTTCGAAAGTAGAATATAAATCTTAGCCAGCATTGGTACCATTATATTATGCCTACTAATAGCTACCATATTAGATGGCAGGTTCTACAACTAAAACCGTACAAGTCACGTATTGTTTCTTTGGATTTCCAACGAATGATCAGGCCAAGGAACTTCCCATTGCCACACGAGAATGCCTCTGGATGGACATCCCCGAGAACCAAACCAGATCTCTACCAACACAAGGCCGGGTTACCCCTAACTGAGTAACAACTGACCGAATATGCCATCCCCCGGTCCTTTGGGACCTTTTCACCGAGCGCTCGTAATCAATTCACACAATCATAACAAAGTGTTTTCAACATGAGTAAGTATCTGGGCTCCATACCATGATATCACCCTTTTCCAGTTGGACACATCCTAAAGGGTGCTACCCCTCATAACCTTGCTGCTTCTTTCCTGTTTTGACCATTCACGGGGTGTGAGGCTCGACGAAGTCACGTCCACAAAAACATACTTTATACAAAAGCCATGCTTTGGGTCACAAATGATCATAGAGATGATCACAAAGATAGACGATCAAATAAACGATCCTATCACAAATAATCAACACAATGATCATTTCAGCATCACTCAGCATGTCACATTACCAAATTGGGAATATATCGCTGATAACATTCAACTACATAACCTCTGAGCTCGTACGTCTCAGAGAAGGGTGTTAAGCTAAAAGAATAAATTCTCCGCCACCAACAGAAATATATTTGAAAGAAATCGGCTTTATATCTCAACTTGTAACGTCAGACATACTATCCATACAAGTCTGTTCTGGGCTCGAACAAAACCGAAGGCACTTCTTACGAAGCCCTTGCAATACGGGTATTCACAATCCCGATCGAATTTCCCATCACTTAGGAGATCTCTATACCAGGAGCTACCCAGTGCAGAGACAATCGATAGGTCATCCTATCGCTTTCACAAATACTCGGTCTTCAACACCGATCTTCAAATGCAATTCACAACGACGTATCACATATTCGGAATGGGTTATACGACCCCATGGTCCTTTCCCGGTTAACCCGAATAGTGAGCGCTTATTCAAAAATAAGTGTGACATTCAAATTCAATCAAATCACATCCAAATACCCATTCAAAGGGAAATATTGATAGTCGGTTATTGAACTATCAATTGATATGCACCCATCACCAAATTCCAAATAATTTTTCAAATTATTTATTTTCCAAAATATCTTTACTTGATATAAAATTCCAACACTTCAAAAATAAATCAATATTTATTTTTAACAAATTCCACTTTCTTTTATAAATTCCTTAGTGAATTTATATTCAAAAATATTCATGCATATACGATTTCAACTATCCATTTTCAATTTATCTTTAAAAAGATAAATTCTAAATATTCACTTCATATTGGAAAACATTTCCATACTTATTAAATAAGTAATTCACAAATCTTTTTATTTCCAACACTTAGAAAATATTCAATATACTTAAATCGAATTAAGTATATATTTCATTATTTAAGGAAATCATTTACTTAAACATATTTATTTGGGCCAAAACGAATGTTGCGTAAAACATCGTTACAACAACCCAAAATCACTAGTATAGGGATTCGAAATTAAAATAGATATATAAATCCCAATACTATTCAAACCATTTCCTTTCGGAAATCATTTACTATAACAACAGTGTTATAGTCCATTATTTCCTTTTATTTCTCGAAAACGTCTATTTCAACAATGAATGTTGAAATCTATGGTTTCGAATCTCAACATATTTTAAAACATCGTTAGATCGTTTTAATTCTATTTAAAACATCACATTCAAAACATTTTTCTTTAACATATTATTCACAATTCAAAAACGTGAATATATTATGTTAACAAATTTCATCCTTCTTATACATTTTAACTTAAAGGATTATTCACAGTCTAAAACGTAAATATAACTCTATTTCTAAGTTATAACCATTAACTTATCAAAATAAGTCGTTTGCGAATTTATAAAACTACGTTTATAAATTCCATTTCTATTTATTTATAAAAACTTCCTTTTTATAAATTCCTTTATTAACCTATTACAGTTTATAACTAAATTATAAACTAAACGTTCATATTATAAGTTAAATACTTATAAAACGATTATTTTACAAAATCGTTCTTTTTAAACTTCAAAATTATAAATCTTATAACTTATAAGATTTAATTATTTATCCAAAATATATTCTTTAATAACTTTATAAATTTTATAAACCTACTGCTTATAAAATTTCATTTATAACTTCACCGTTTATAGTTCTATAAATTTCATTCCTTAATGAAATTCATTTTCACTTCATTCAAACACTTATAAAAACTCGTTTTATAATGTCAATATTTCAATTTATAAATATCCATTTATAAATCTCTTAATATAATTCAATTCATATTAATATTTTAAAAAACGTCTTTAAACTCCTTTATAATTTCATCCTTTTGACTTATAAAATAATCAAACTTCATAAACCCTATATTTAAACTTTTATAATATATTCAAAAATCCCGATTTAAACTATTTTATAAAATCACTAATTCATATTTCTCAAAAATCAGCTTTTAACTATATTCTCAAAAATCATAATTTTTATAACTTTAAAAATTATAACGTTCATTTATTTATAATGGATCGATTCCAAAAATATTTTATCTTTTCAAAAAATCACTTTAAAAATCATTTTAAAATCCCAAAATCTGGGTCCAATGATGTTACACACCAAATAGTCAATCACGACAACAACGATATCATATATCGATATGATAATCAACGAATATCAAAATATTCAAAAAATCAAATAAATACTGTTGAGGAATCCAGTTGGATCCCTCCAACCTGTTTTCCTGCATCCAAAAACATTAGCACAATACCAATTTCGCTCCAGTACGAAATTATCGCGGTATATGTTCTTATTAAGTATTATCCGCTTAATAACGGCGTAATAGGGTCTCATCCGCTAAACAAAAAATGCGGGAAATCAATAACTCCAATATATACATATGCCAATATATATATTGATATTATATATAATACCAATTTCACTGTTTATGAAATATTCGCGGTATATGTTTTTACTAAATAACATCCGCTTACTAACGGCGTATAATGTCTATTTTAACAATCAATAGATAACAATCATCATTCAAACTTGCATTCAAATATTTTAAATCTAACTATTTAAAATAAAATCGAAACTATTTCGATTGAGTGAGAAGTTCTCACCTTGGTTTTATTTCCGTTTTAGCGATTTATTTCGAATAAAATTAAACGCGCGTTTAATTTTACCCGAAATTCTCACTAACTCCAAACGACTCCAAACTATCTCCATCGCGTAGTGCTCGTCCATACGATTCCAATGCAACTGAGTTTGCATTTTTTCGACCTCGTATGAAAAAGTTATGAATTTATGAAGTTACACGATTTTTTTATATACACAAATTTACTTATACTTTTATAATTTATAACCTAAACAGTTTCTGGCCATACGATCTCTTCCCAGCAAATCCAAGCCGTGCCCCCTCTCCTTCCTCCTCACGTTCCAACTACAGATACAAAGCCGTAACATGAACCCATCCAACTTGAACTAGGGTTTGATTTTGTGATCGCTACGCTCGACGATACTTCATCAAACCACTTCCATGTTGAAGACCATTGCAAGAGCTACCTCCACCACCCCCATCATGAAGCTCGGCCTGCTCTACAGCCCACAAATGCGTGCGTGACCTGCTATGAACGGCCCACCATAGCTCCTCCTACGTTGCACCATTTCCGATCATCACCGTATGGAATCGAAGCTCTCGTCGAGCTCTTCGACTTTGTAGTTGAGCACTTCGCGTAATTCCTTACGGATTGAGAGAGATTAATGAATGAATTTTGACAAATTCTAGCCCTTGGTTGTATAAGTGGTGGCTAGGGTTAAAAAATTAGGGTTTTGATATTTTTTTTTTAATTTATGAAGGGTGTGGGTGTGTATTTATAGAGTTTCGTTCGACACTATTCATCCGGAAATTCCGAACTCCGATTTACGCGCCGAAACTGACGTACCTAGGGTTTATCCCGCGTTCCGGACACAATGGAACAGGTTTCGGAAGCTAATTCGGACATCTGTGCGAGTTATGGCTACAAACGCTCAATTTGAATTAAACCGATTTAAGCGATTTTCTAGGCGTTTTAATTCGTACCGGACAAACGGTAAATCCAATCGACTTGAAATTTGAAACCTTACAATAATATCACATTACGGATCCGATGAAACTGGTTTCGTCGAAATCCGAGACTTTTTGAAAAATGGCTATTTTCACTTGTCAAATTTAAATTAAAAATAAATCGATGCGTTTCGAGCTGCCACGATCAAACGATAGCTCCGATTGACACGAAAATTGAAATCCTGTAATAACTAACTATTACGGATCCAATGGAACTGGTTTCGTTCAATTCTGAGACTGTTCAAAAATTGGCTATTTTACAGTCGATTATTAAACATTAAAATATTCAATTTTCACAAATTAACTTTTAATTCGATTTTAAAAGTTCTAAAATATCATTCTAACTCTAACATGATAAAATAAAATTTTACAAATCATTTTCAATCATATTTAACTCTATTTTCAATTATTTCCATAATTTAACATATTAAATTATCGATTTAATAATCCAATTAAATTCAATAATTCAAATAAAAATTTATTTGACTTATAAATTCACTTATAAATATTTAAAATAAATTAAATATTCAAATTTTAATTAATAAAAATTTTGGGTCGTTACAATCTTCCCCACTTAAAAGAATTCATCCTCGAAATTAACAAGTAAGAAAAATTACAGAATCTATTAACTTTCCAAAATTCATAATTAAACTTCTTACAATAACTTTACTAAGTTTTCAAATCATACTTAGTTATCTTTTCAAAAATAACTACAATTGTTTAACTTTCAATTCCAAAATCAAAGTTAAAGTTTTCAAAATTTTCCCAATTTTCTCAAATTTTTCTAACGCCTTAAATTTTCGGAAAAATTCGCCATAGTCTCCTTTGCGCGGCTCGATCCGAAAAAAAAAATGACAGTATATATATCACAAATATACATCTCATCAAGTAATGAGGCATCCTGTAACGACCCAGAATTTTTAATAATTTAAATTTGAATATTTAATTAATTTTAAATATTTATAAGTGAATTTATAAGTCAAATAAATTTTTATTTGAATTATTGGATTTAATTGGATAATTAAATCGATAATTTAATATGTTAAATTATGAAATTAATTGAAATTGGAGTTAAATATGATTGAAAATGATTTGTAAAATTTTATTTTATCATGTTAGAGTTAGAATGATATTTTAGAACTTTTAAAATCGAATTAAAAGTTTATTTGTGAAAATTGAATATTTTAATATTTAATTATCGACTGTAAAATAGTCAATTTTTGAACAGTCTCAGAATTGAACGAAACCAGTTCCATTGGATCCGTAATAGTTAGTTATTACCGGATTTCAATTTTCGTGTCAATCGGAGCTATCGTTTGATCGTGGCAGCTCGAAACGCATCGAATTATTTTTAATTTAAATTTGGCGAGTCAAAATAGCCATTTTTCAAAAAGTCTCGGATTTCGACGAAACCAGTTTCATCGGATCCGTAATGTGATATTATTGTAAGGTTTCAAATTTCAAGTCGTTTGGATTTACCGTTTGTCCGGTACAAATTAAAACGCCTAGAAATCGGTTTAAATCGGTTTAATTCAAAATGAGCGTTTACAGCCATAACTCGCACATACTTCCGAATTAGCTTCCGAAACCTGTTCCATTGTGTCCGGAACGCGGGATAAACCCTAGGTACGCTGGTTACGGCGCCTAAATCGGAGTTCGGAATTCCCGGGATGAATAGTGTTTACGCTAGCTTTTTCTATAAATACATCTCACCTCTTCATAAATTAAAAAAAAAAGTTAAACCCTAATTTTTAAACCCTAGCCGCCACCCACATGACCAATGGCCAGAAATGCTCAATGTTCATCCTTTGATTCCTTCCAATCCGTCGACATTCACGCGAAGTGCTCAACTACAAAGATGAAGAGCACAACACGAGCTAGAGATTCAACGGTGGAGATCGTGTTTGGAGTCGCGTAGAAGGAGAAAAAGGGGCCGAACCTGCAGATGTTCGCACGCATCTCGAGGGGTTTAGGGGAGGCCGAGCTTCAGGTGGTTGATGGTGGTGGTAGCTCTCGACGAGAGCTTCGATTTGCAAGTGGTTTGATGAATTTTCATCGAGTATTGAGCGAGCAAATTGAAACCCTAGTTCAAGCTAAGTGGGTTTGTGATGTCGGCCTTGACCTGTAGCTTGTACGTGATGAGGAAGAAGGGTGGGGGACGGCCAGGATGCAAGGATGAAGGATCATGTGGCTGTGATGGAAAGTGGGTTTGTAAAAGTTGTATTTATATAAGTTAAATCGTGTATAAACTTGTAAAATCAATAACTTTTTCATACGAGGTCGAAAAAATGCAAACTCAGTTGCGTTGGAATCGTATGGACGAGCACTACGCGATGGAGTTGGTTTGGAGTCATTTGGAGTTAGTGAGAATTTCGGGTAAAATTAAACGCGCGTTTAATTTTATTCGAAATAAAAGCTAAAACGGAAATTAAAACCAAGGTGAGAACTTCTCACTCAATCGAATAGGTTTCGATTATATATTAAATAGTTAGATTTAAAATATTTGAATGCATGTTTGAATGATGACTGTAAATTATTGATTGTTAAAATAGACATTATGCGCCGTTAGTAAGCGGATGTTATTTATTAAAAACATATACCGCGAATATTTCATAAACAGTGAAATTGGTATTATATATAATATCAATATATATATATATTGGCATATGTATATATTGCAGTTGATTGATTTCCCGTATTTTTTGCGGATGAGACCCTATTACGCCGTTATTAAGCGGATAATATTTAATAAGAACATGTACCGCGATAATTTCGTACTGGAGCGAAATTGGTATTGTGCTAATGTTTTTGGATGCAGGAAACAGGTTGGAGGGATCCAACTGGATTCCTCAACAGTTTTTATTTGATTTCAGATATTTTGATATTTGATGGATTTTCATATTGATATATGATATCGTTGTAGTCGGATTGACTATTTGGTGTGTAGCATCATTGGACCCAAATTTTGGGATTTTAAAATGATTTTAAAAGTGATTTTTGAGAATATACTATATTTTTGGAATTGATCCATATTAAGTAAATAAACGTTATAATTTTTAAAGTTATAAAAATTATGATTTTTAAGAAATATAGTTGAAAGCTGATTTTTGAGAAATATGAATTAATGACTTTATAAAATAGTTTAAACTGGATTTTTGAATTTATTATTAAAAGTTCTAAAATATCATTCTAACTCTAACATGATAAAATAAAATTTTACAAATCATTTTCAATCATATTTAACTCCAATTTCAATTAATTTCATAATTTAACATATTAAATTATCGATTTAATTATCCAATTAAATCCAATAATTCAAATAAAAATTTATTTGACTTATAAATTCACTTATAAATATTTAAAATTAATTAAATATTCAAATTTAAATTATTAAAAATTCTGGGTCGTTACAATATAATTTAACATATTAAATTATCGATTTAATTATCCAATTAAATCCAATAATTCAAATAAAAATTTATTTGACTTATAAATTCACTTATAAATATTTAAAATTAATTAAATATTCAAATTTAAATTATTAAAAATTCTGGGTCGTTACAATATAAATTCACTTATAAATATTTAGCTATTGGGCTATGTGATGGGGGATTCTCGCTTCGCGGTTAGGTGGCGAACGGGAGACTCTTACTCCCACACATCCTCTTTTAGGGGGTTGGTTAGGCGTAAGCTGTGACAGTCGAAAGGCTGGCCGTAAAAGCAAGTTTGGGATATCAGTGTAAGCCACGGTGGGGCTGGGATGGTTGAAAAGCCTACCGGTTGTGACCGCTGACGGTACCGTACTGTTACATTTGGTATCAGAGCTGATGGTTAAGCGACAACCATGGTTCTGTAGGGTATTACTCATTAGAGATAGAGTCAGTGGTACTCTAGATTGAGTTTGAGTGTAATAATAGATACGAGTGCGTATTTGTTAGTGAATACAAAATTGTTTTATATTGTGATGATTGGTTTATTGAGTGGCATATGAACCTTCCTCAGCACGGTATGTACAACTTTGCCGAAGGGGTTTCTAAACACTTGAATAGAACAATTCGACACAATATTGTTTTAAATTGGGTGAATGAAATAATTTTACCTTGATTATATTTTTATATATAAAGAAATAATTTTTCAAAATTATTAAAGTGTATATAGGTTGTTTGAATGATCTAAATAAAAGAATAATTGTATAAGCAAGTGAATTATAAGAATTGAAATTATAATTAAAGTGATTTACAATTGTGAAATAAACTTGTATATATAAAAAGTGAAATTATTTGAATATATTTATGAATATGAGTTGTAAATGAAAGTGAATTCAAAGAGAAATGAAATTCAACTTTTGAAATTGGATTGAATGAATGAATTGAATGTAAATCAATTGAATGTGAATAATTGATATGGAATAATGAATATAAGTGTTAATTCATTAAAATCTAATGTTATTGGGAGTTGAATAAATTGGAATGGAAATCAATTTAATGTTAAACCAAATTGAATGAATATAAGTGAAAGGAATTTGGTTGTAATTAATAATACATTGGTTGTTATATGATTGTTGATTGATTGTATATATAATTCATTAAGTATTAATGAAATTGAAAGCTAGGAAATTGAATTCAAATTGAAAGTAAATAAATTTGAATAGAATTGAAAGTGAATTGGATTTAATTAGTAAATGTAAACTAATTGAATTGAGAATGAATGTTAGTAAATCCAATGTAAATAAATCAAATGTGATTTGAAAGTGAAAACCAATTCATTGTATATTAATGAAAATATGAATGAATATTATTGATTATGAATGATAATTGGATGATGGTTGAATATATATTGCTATTGTTGCATTTGCTATGTGACATGTATAGTTATTATGTTGCTATATGTTGTATATCGATACTATTTGCATATGTGCATGTTCTCATATTGTTTGTTAAGTGTTTAGTAGGTGCGGATCGCGTTTGCTTCGCATTTGGAGTTCGCTTTAGCGCTATATTAGCCGTATATGCTTGCTAATAAAATATAAGGTACATATCTCGGATTAAATATCGTACTTTTACACTTTTTTCCCTTCGGGATGCCTCATTACTTGATGAGATGTATATTTGTGATATATATACTGTCATTTTTTTTTTCGGATCGAGCCGCGCAAAGGAGACTATGGCGAATTTTTCCGAAAATTTAAGGCGTTAGAAAATTTTTGAGAAAATTGGAAAATTTTTGAAAACTATAACTTTGATTTTGGAATTGAAAGTTAAATGATATAGTTTGTTTTTGAAAACATAACTAAGTATGATTTGAAAACTTAGTAAAGAATTGTAAGAAGTTTAATTATGGATTTTGGAAAGTTAATAGATTCTATAACTTTTCTTACTTGTAATTTCGAGGACGAAATTCTTTTAAGGGGGAAAGATTGTAACGACCCAGAATTTTTAATAATTTAAATTTGAATATTTAATTAATTTTAAATATTTATAAGTGAATTTATAAGTCAAATAAATTTTTATTTGAATTATTGGATTTAATTGGATAATTAAATCGATAATTTAATATGTTAAATTATGAAATTAATTGAAATTGGAGTTAAATATGATTGAAAATGATTTGTAAAATTTTATTTTATCATGTTAGAGTTAGAATGATATTTTAGAACTTTTAAAATCGAATTAAAAGTTTATTTGTGAAAATTGAATATTTTAATATTTAATTATCGACTGTAAAATAGTCAATTTTTGAACAGTCTCAGAATTGAACGAAACCAGTTCCATTGGATCCGTAATAGTTAGTTATTACCGGATTTCAATTTTCGTGTCAATCGGAGCTATCGTTTGATCGTGGCAGCTCGAAACGCATCGAATTATTTTTAATTTAAATTTGGCGAGTCAAAATAGCCATTTTTCAAAAAGTCTCGGATTTCGACGAAACCAGTTTCATCGGATCCGTAATGTGATATTATTGTAAGGTTTCAAATTTCAAGTCGTTTGGATTTACCGTTTGTCCGGTACAAATTAAAACGCCTAGAAATCGGTTTAAATCGGTTTAATTCAAAATGAGCGTTTACAGCCATAACTCGCACATACTTCCGAATTAGCTTCCGAAACCTGTTCCATTGTGTCCGGAACGCGGGATAAACCCTAGGTACGCTGGTTACGGCGCCTAAATCGGAGTTCGGAATTCCCGGGATGAATAGTGTTTACGCTAGCTTTTTCTATAAATACATCTCACCTCTTCATAAATTAAAAAAAAAAGTTAAACCCTAATTTTTAAACCCTAGCCGCCACCCACATGACCAATGGCCAGAAATGCTCAATGTTCATCCTTTGATTCCTTCCAATCCGTCGACATTCACGCGAAGTGCTCAACTACAAAGATGAAGAGCACAACACGAGCTAGAGATTCAACGGTGGAGATCGTGTT
The DNA here is from genome assembly GCA_030765085.1 of Allium cepa. NCBI lineage: Eukaryota > Viridiplantae > Streptophyta > Magnoliopsida > Asparagales > Amaryllidaceae > Allium > Allium cepa. Next base: position 863,272,814 of record CM060940.1, read on the forward strand.
TGGAGTCGCGTAGAAGGAGAAAAAGGGGCCGAACCTGCAGATGTTCGCACGCATCTCGAGGGGTTTAGGGGAGGCCGAGCTTCAGGTGGTTGATGGTGGTGGTAGCTCTCGACGAGAGCTTCGATTTGCAAGTGGTTTGATGAATTTTCATCGAGTATTGAGCGAGCAAATTGAAACCCTAGTTCAAGCTAAGTGGGTTTGTGATGTCGGCCTTGACCTGTAGCTTGTACGTGATGAGGAAGAAGGGTGGGGGACGGCCAGGATGCAAGGATGAAGGATCATGTGGCTGTGATGGAAAGTGGGTTTGTAAAAGTTGTATTTATATAAGTTAAATCGTGTATAAACTTGTAAAATCAATAACTTTTTCATACGAGGTCGAAAAAATGCAAACTCAGTTGCGTTGGAATCGTATGGACGAGCACTACGCGATGGAGTTGGTTTGGAGTCATTTGGAGTTAGTGAGAATTTCGGGTAAAATTAAACGCGCGTTTAATTTTATTCGAAATAAAAGCTAAAACGGAAATTAAAACCAAGGTGAGAACTTCTCACTCAATCGAATAGGTTTCGATTATATATTAAATAGTTAGATTTAAAATATTTGAATGCATGTTTGAATGATGACTGTAAATTATTGATTGTTAAAATAGACATTATGCGCCGTTAGTAAGCGGATGTTATTTATTAAAAACATATACCGCGAATATTTCATAAACAGTGAAATTGGTATTATATATAATATCAATATATATATATATTGGCATATGTATATATTGCAGTTGATTGATTTCCCGTATTTTTTGCGGATGAGACCCTATTACGCCGTTATTAAGCGGATAATATTTAATGAGAACATGTACCGCGATAATTTCGTACTGGAGCGAAATTGGTATTGTGCTAATGTTTTTGGATGCAGGAAACAGGTTGGAGGGATCCAACTGGATTCCTCAACAGTTTTTATTTGATTTCAGATATTTTGATATTTGATGGATTTTCATATTGATATATGATATCGTTGTAGTCGTGATTGACTATTTGGTGTGTAGCATCATTGGACCCAAATTTTGGGATTTTAAAATGATTTTAAAAGTGATTTTTGAGAATATACTATATTTTTGGAATTGATCCATATTAAGTAAATAAACGTTATAATTTTTAAAGTTATGAAAATTATGATTTTTAAGAAATATAGTTGAAAGCTGATTTTTGAGAAATATGAATTAATGACTTTATAAAATAGTTTAAACTGGATTTTTGAATTTATTATTAAAAGTTTAAATATAGGATTTATAAAATTTGATTATTTTATAAATCAAAATGGTGAAATTATAAAGTAATTTAAAGACGTTTTAAAATAATAATATAAATTGATTTATATTAAGAGATTTATAAACGGATATTTATAAATCGAAATAGTGACATTATAAAACGAGTTTTTATAAGTGTTTGAATGAAGTGAAAACGAATTTTGTAAATGAATGGATTTATAAAATTAAAAATGGTGAAGTTATAGATGAAATTTATAAATAGTAAGATTTATAAATTTTATAAAGTTATTGAAAGAAGGGTTTTGAATAAATCATTGAATCTTATAAGTTATAAGATTTATAATTATGAAGGTTAAAGGAACGATTTTGTAAAATAATCGTTTTATAAGTATTTAACTTATAATATGAACATTTAGTTTATAATTGAGTTATAAACTGAAATATGTTAATAAAGGAATTTATAAAAAAAGAAGTTTTTATAAATAAATAGAAATGGAATTTATAAACGTTGTTTTATGAATTCGCAAACGACTTATTTTGATAAGTTAATTGTTATAACTTATAAATGGAGTTATATTCACGTTTTAGACTGTGAATAATCCTTTAAGTTAAAAAGTATAAAAAGGATGAAATTTGTTAACATAGTATATTCACGTTTTTGAATGGCGAATAATACGTTAAAGAAAATGTTTTGAATGTGATATTTTAAATAGAATTAAAACGATCTAACGATGTTTTAAAAGGTGTTGAGATTCGAAACCATAGATTTCAACATTCATTGTTGAAATAGATGTTTCGTGAAATAAAAGGAAATGGTGGACTATAACACTGTTGTTATAGTAAATGATTTCCGAAAGGAAATGTTTTGAATAGTATTGGGATTTATATATCTATTTAATTTCGAATCCCTATACTAGTGATTTTGGGTTGTCGTAACGATGTTTTACGCAACATTCGTTTTGGCCCAAATAAAAATGTTTAAGGGAATGATTACCTTAAAGAATGAATTTTATACTTAATTCGATTTAAGTATATTGAATATTTTCCAAGGTTGAAAATAAAAAGATTTGCGAATTACTTATTTTAATAAGTATGGAAATGTTTTCCAATATGAAGTGAATAATTAGAATTTATCTTTTTGGAGGATAAATTGAAATGAATTATTGAAATCGCATATGCATGGATATTTTGAAATATAAATTCATTATGGAATTTATATATGAAAGTGGAACTTGTTAAAAATAAATGTTGATTTATTTTTGAAGTGTGAAATAATATATCTTGTAAAGATATTTTGGAAAATAAATAATTTGGAAAATTATTTGGAATCTGGTGATGTGTGCATATCCAGTGATAGTTCAATAACCGACTATCAATATTTCCCTTTTGAATGGGTATTTGATGTGAATTGATTGAATTTGAATGCACACTTATTTTGAATAAGCGCTCACTATTCGGGTTAACCGGGAAAGGACCATGGGGTCGTATAACCCACTCCGAATATGTGATACGTCGTTGTGAATCGCATTTGAAGATCGGTGTTGAAGACCGGTATTTGCGAGAGTGATAGGATGAACTATCGATTGACTCTGCACCGAGTAGCTACGGTATTGATTTCTCCATATGTGATGGTGAATCCGATCAGGATTGTGAATATGCGGATTGCAAGGACTTCTTTGTAAGTGCCTTCGGTTCTGTTCGAGGCCGGAACAGACTTGTATGGATTGTATGTCTGACATTACAATTTGAGATATAAAGCCGATTTCTTTCAAATATATTTCTGTTGGTGGCGGGGAATTTATTCTTTGCTTAACACCCTTCTTTGAGACGTATGTGCTCAAAGGTTATATAGTTGAAGTTATCAGCGATATATTCCCAATTTGGTAATGTGATATGCTGAGTGATGCTGAAATGATCATTGTGTTGATTATTTGTGATAGGATCGTTTATTTGATCGTCTATCCTTGTGATCATTGTGTTGATCATTTGTTGACCCAAAGCATGGCTTTTGTATAAAGTATGTTTTTGTGGACGTGACTTCGTCGAGCCTCACACCCCGTGAATGGTCAAAACAGGAAAGAAGCAGCAAGGTTATGAGGGGTAGCACCCTTTAGGATATGTGCATTTCCTTCTGGAAAAGGGTGGTATCATGGTATGGAGCCCAGATACTTACTCATGTTGAAACACTTTGTTTTTATGATTGTGTGAATTGATTAGAGAGCGCTCTCGGATAAAGGTCCCAAAGGACCGGGGGATGGCATATTCGGTCAGTTGTTACTCAGTTAGGGGTAACCCGGCCTTGTGTTGGTAGAGATCCGGTTTGGTTCTCGGGGATGTCCATCCAGAGGCATTCTCATGTGGCAATGGGAAGTTCCTTGGCCTGATCATTCGTTGGAAATCCAAAGAAACAATACGTGACTTGTACGGTATTAGTTGTAGAACCTGCTATTCACTTATGGTGGTCACCACTGTTTGGATAGTAGCTATAGTAGGCATACGATAATGGTCGTATGTTGGCTAAGATTTATATCTTTATTTTTGAAATGATTTGTTATTACACTATGCACAAGTAATAATATCAAATGTTATTTTAAAATGCGTATCAAGCATCTTTGACTATCATAAGGAGAAATCTCCTCCGATTCTGCGTTTGCATGTGTGTGTGTGCGGAAGGCCTTATGGTAGTCTCATTTTTAAAAGCATTGCGAATTAATTTAAAAATATTCCTCTATTTTGATTTTAAAGTAAATGAACTGTTTTGAGTTCTCACACCAGTCACATGACTGACTCGGAGTTTATTGTTTTCCTTCCTAAACTCTGGGTGCCCACCAATTTCCACACGGGCAGTTAAGAGTTAGGTTTATCAGGATATTCTGGATATTCTGGAGTTGCTGGAGGCAAGCTGGATGGCATGGCGTATTACTAGTTTATATAGTATTTCTTTTTCCGCTGCATTGTTTGTTGATGTTGTATGTTGTTGTACACTCTGATGATATGATGTAATGAAATGAAATGTAATGTAATAACTGATATAGTTCTTTGTTTAAAGATTATTCATTTATTATTATATGTTGTTCCGCTGCGAATTGTGAGATTCTGATGTTGTTCTTTTTGTTTCCTTTCTGTCCGTTCTATTTTCAAATTCTCTTTTTCTATTTTAAAATTTTCTGTTTTCAAATTTCTCTTTTCCCTCTATCTTCTACTTTTTTCTCTCTTCTTTCTTTTCTTAAATTCTTTTTAAAACCCATAACTTCTCGGTTTTCGGCCTTCGATATTCGGCAGTCGATAAAGTGAGTGTCGATGTTGGATTCATGAAAGTCGAAAATTTTAGAATGTTACACATCCCGCAGGGAAAAAAGTATAAAAGTACGATATTTAATCCGAGATATGTACCTTATATTTTATTAGCGAGCATATACGGCTAATATAGCGCGAAAGCGAGCTCCAAATGCGAAGCAAACGCGATCCGCACCTACTAAACACTCAACAAACAACATGAGAAACATGCATATAAAGCATAGTATCGATATACAACATATAGCAACATAATAACTATATATACCAACATAACAATGCATTCAAATGTAATATATATTCAACCATCAACCAACATCATCCATAACCAATATATTCATTCATATTCTCTTTTATATACAATGAAATGGTTTTCAATTTAATCACATTTGATTCATTAACATTGGATTTTATCAACATTCATTCTCAATTAGTTTATATTCACTAATTCATATTCAAGTTGGTTCACTTCCAAATCAAATTCAATTCTATTCAAATTTATTTACTTTCAATTTGAATTCAATTTCATAGCTTCCAATTTCATTAACACTTAATGAATTGCATACAATCAACTAACAATCATATAACAACCAATGTATATTAATTTCAATCAAATTCCTTTGCTTATATTCATTCTCATTCAATTTATTCAACTTCCAATAACATTAAGATTTTAATGAATTAACACTTATATTCATTATTTCATATCAACTTAATTTACATTCAATTGATTAACATTCAATCCATTTATTCAATTCAATTACAACAGTTGAATTTTATTTATATAACTCAAGTTCACATTTATTTGATTAACATTTAATCCATTAATTCAATTCAATTTCATTCAATACCTCTTAAGTTATACTCCATTTATAAACATCACTTGTTTTTACATAACTTAAATTCCTAAATATATCCATATAGTTTCACTTCTTATATATATAAGTTTATTTCACAATTGTAAATCACTTTAATTATAATTCAATTCTTATAATTCTTTTGCTTATACAATTATTCCTTTATTTAGATTATTCAAACAACTTGTTCAACAACCAAACAATCTACTTATATACACTTTAATAATTTTGAAAAATTATTCCTTTTATATAAAAATATAATCAAGTAAAATTATTTCATTTACCCAATTTAAAAACAATATTGTGTCGAATCGTTCTATTCAAGTGTTTAGAAACCCCTTCGGCATAGTTGTCGAGACCACGCTGACGAAGGTTCATATGCCACTCAATAAACCAATCATCACAATATAAAACAATTTTATATTCACTAACAAATACGCTCTCATAGCTATTATTACACTCAACTCATTCTAGAGTACTGCTGACTCTATCTCTAACGAGTAATACCCAACAGAACCATGGTTGTCGCTTAACCATAAGCTCTGATACCAAATGTAACTCCCCGGAAATTTTCGACTTTCGAAAATTCAACATCGATACTCACTTTATCGACTGCCGAGAAATCGAAGGCCGAAAACCCGAAATGTTATGGGTTTTAAAAAGAATTTAAGAAAAGAAAAGGTAGAAAAGAAGGTAGAAGATGGAGGGAAAAGAAAATAGATAATTTTAAAATAGAAATTAGAGAGAATAGAAAATGGAGGGGGAGAGAAAATAGAAAATTTTAAAATAGAACGGAACAGAAAACAACAGAACAACATCAGAATCTCACCATTCACAGCGGAACAACATATAATAATAAATGAATAATCTTTAAACAAAGAACTATATCAGTTATTACATTATATACTTTACATCATATCATCATCAGAGTGTACAACAACAACAAACAGTGCAGCGGAAAAAGAAATACTATATAAACTAGTAATACGCCATGCCATCCAGCTTGCCTCCAGCAACTCCAGAATATCCAGAATATCCTGATAAACCTTAACTCTTGACTGCCCGTGTGGAAATTGGTGGGCACCCAGAGTTTAGGAAGGAAAACAAAAAACTCCAAGTCAGTCATGTGACTGGTGTGAGAACTCAAAACAGTTTATTTATCTTTAAAATCAAAATAGAGGAATATTTTTAAATTCAATTCGCAATGCTTTTAAAAATGAGACTACCATAAGACCTCCTGCCACACACACAATGCAAACGCAGACTTGGAGAAGATTTCTCCTTATGATAGTCAAAGATGCTTGATACGCATTAAAATCAAATCAATTTTGATATTATTATTAGTGCATAGTGTATAAAACGATTTCGAAAGTAGAATATAAATCTTAGCCAGCATAGGTACCATTATATTATGCCTACTAATAGCTACCATATTAGATGGCAGGTTCTACAACTAAAACCGTACAAGTCACGTATTGTTTCTTTGGATTTCCAACGAATGATCAGGCCAAGGAACTTCCCATTGCCACATGAGAATGCCTCTGGATGGACATTCCCGAGAACCAAACCGGATCTCTACCAACACAAGGCCGGATTACCCCTAACTGAGTAACAACTGACCGAATATGCCATCCCCCGGTCCTTTGGGACCTTTTCACCGAGCGCTCGTAATCAATTCACACAATCATAACAAAGTGTTTTCAACATGAGTAAGTATCTGGGCTCCATACCATGATACCACCCTTTTCCAGAAGGAAATGGACACATCCTAAAGGGTGCTACCCCTCATAACCTTGCTGCTTCTTTCCTGTTTTGACCATTCACGGGGTGTGAGGCTCGACGAAGTCACGTCCACAAAAACATACTTTATACAAAAGCCATGCTTTGGGTCACAAATGATCATAGAGATGATCACAAAGATAGACGATCAAATAAACGATCCTATCACAAATAATCAACACAATGATCATTTCAGCATCACTCAGCATGTCACATTACCAAATTGGGAATATATCGCTGATAACATTCAACTACATAACCTCTGAGCTCGTACGTCTCAGAGAAGGGTGTTAAGCTAAAAGAATAAATTCTCCGTCACCAACAGAAATATATTTGAAAGAAATCGGCTTTATATCTCAACTTGTAACGTCAGACATACTATCCATACAAGTCTGTTCCGGGCTCGAACAAAACCGAAGGCCCTTCTTACGAAGCCCTTGCAATACGGGTATTCACAATCCCGATCGAATTTCCCATCACTTAGGAGATCTCTATACCAGGAGCTACCCAGTGCAGAGACAATCGATAGGTCATCCTATCGCTTTCACAAATACTCGGTCTTCAACACCGATCTTCAAATGCAATTCACAACGACGTATCACATATTCGGAATGGGTTATACGACCCCATGGTCCTTTCCCGGTTAACCCGAATAGTGAGCGCTTATTCAAAAATAAGTGTGACATTCAAATTCAATCAAATCACATCCAAATACCCATTCAAAGGGAAATATTGATAGTCGGTTATTGAACTATCAATTGATATGCACCCATCACCAAATTCCAAATAATTTTCCAAATTATTTATTTTCCAAAATATCTTTACTTGATATAAAATTCCAACACTTCAAAAATAAATCAATATTTATTTTTAACAAATTCCACTTTCTTTTATAAATTCCTTAGTGAATTTATATTCAAAAATATTCATGCATATACGATTTCAACTATCCATTTTCAATTTATCTTTAAAAAGATAAATTCTAAATATTCACTTCATATTGGAAAACATTTCCATACTTATTAAATAAGTAATTCACAAATCTTTTTATTTCCAACACTTAGAAAATATTCAATATACTTAAATCGAATTAAGTATATATTTCATTCTTTAAGGAAATCATTTACTTAAACATATTTATTTGGGCCAAAACGAATGTTGCGTAAAACATCGTAACAACAACCCAAAATCACTAGTATAGGGATTTAAAATTAAAATAGATATATAAATCCCAATACTATTCAAACCATTTCCTTTCGGAAATCATTTACTATAACAACAGTGTTATAGTCCATTATTTCCTTTTATTTCTCGAAAACGTCTATTTCAACAATGAATGTTGAAATCTATGGTTTCGAATCTCAACATATTTTAAAACATCGTTAGATCGTTTTAATTCTATTTAAAACATCACATTCAAAACATTTTTCTTTAGCATATTATTCACAATTCAAAAACGTGAATATATTATGTTAACAAACTTCATCCTTCTTATACATTTTAACTTAAAGGATTATTCACAGTCTAAAACGTAAATATAACTCTATTTCTAAGTTATAACCATTAACTTATCAAAATAAGTCGTTTGCGAATTTATAAAACAACGTTTATAAATTCCATTTCTATTTATTTATAAAAACTTCCTTTTTATAAATTCCTTTATTAACCTATTCCAGTTTATAACTAAATTATAAACTAAACGTTCATATTATAAGTTAAATACTTATAAAACGATTATTTTACAAAATCGTTCTTTTTAAACTTCAAAATTATAAATCTTATAACTTATATGATTTAATTATTTATCCAAAATATATTCTTTAATAACTTTATAAATTTTATAAACCTACTGCTTATAAAATTTCATTTATAACTTCACCGTTTATAATTCTATAAATTTCATTCCTTAATGAAATTCATTTTCACTTCATTCAAACACTTATAAAAGCTCGTTTTATAATGTCAATATTTCAATTTATAAATATCCATTTATAAATCTCTTAATATAATTCAATTCATATTAATATTTTTAAAAACGTCTTTAAACTCCTTTATAATTTCATCCTTTTGACTTATAAAATAATCAAACTTCATAAACCCTATATTTAAACTTTTATAATATATTCAAAAATCCCGATTTAAACTATTTTATAAAATCATTAATTCATATTTCTCAAAAATCAGCTTTTAACTATATTCTCAAAAATCATAATTTTTATAACTTTAAAAATTATAACGTTCATTTATTTATAATGGATCAATTCCAAAAATATTTTATCTTTTCAAAAAATCACTTTAAAAATCATTTTAAAATCCCAAAATCTGGGTCCAATGATGTTACACACCAAATAGTCAATCACGACAATAACGATATCATATATCGATATGATAATCAACGAATATCAAAATATTCAAAAAATCAAATAAATACTGTTGAGGAATCCAGTTGGATCCCTCCAACCTGTTTTCCTGCATCCAAAAACATTAGCACAATACCAATTTCGCTCCAGTACGAAATTATCGCGGTATATGTTCTTATTAAATATTATCCGCTTAATAACGGCGTAATAGGGTCTCATCCGCTAAACAAAAAATGCGGGAAATCAATAACTCCAATATATGCATATGCCAATATATATATATATATTGATATTATATATAATACCAATTTCACTGTTTATGAAATATTCGCGGTATATGTTTTTACTAAATAACATCCGCTTACTAACGGCGTATAATGTCTATTTTAACAATCAATAGATAACAATCATCATTCAAACTTGCATTCAAATATTTTAAATCTAACTATTTAAAATAAAATCGAAACTATTTCGATTGAGTGAGAAGTTCTCACCTTGGTTTTATTTCCGTTTTAGCGATTTATTTCGAATAAAATTAAACGCGCGTTTAATTTTACCCGAAATTCTCACTAACTCCAAACGACTCCAAACCAAATCCATCGCGTAGTGCTCGTCCATACGATTCCAACGCAACTGAGTTTGCATTTTTTCGACCTCGTATGAAAAAGTTATGAATTTATGAAGTTACACAATTTTTTTATGTACACAAATTTACTTATACTTTTATAATTTATAACCTAAACGGTTTCTGGCCATAGGATCTCTTCCTAGCAAATCCAAGCCGTGCCCCCTCTCCTTCCTCCTCACGTTCCAACTACAGATACAAAGCCGTAACATGAACCCATCCAACTTGAACTAGGGTTTGATTTTGTGATCGCTACGCTCGACGATACTTCATCAAACCACTTCCATGTTGAAGACCATTGCAAGAGCTACCTCCACCACCCCCATCATGAAGCTCGGCCTGCTCTACAGCCCACAAATGCATGCGTGACCTGCTATGAACGGCCCACCATAGCTCCTCCTACGTTGCACCATTTCCGATCATCACCGTATGGAATCGAAGCTCTCGTCGAGCTCTTCGACTTTGTAGTTGAGCACTTCGCGTAATTCCTTACGGATTGAGAGAGATTAATGAATGAATTTTGACAAATTCTGGCCCTTGGTTGTATAAGTGGCGGCTAGGGTTAAAAAATTAGGGTTTTGATATTTTTTTTTTTAATTTATGAAGGGTGTGGGTGTGTATTTATAGAGTTTCGTTCGACACTATTCATCCGGAAATTCCGAACTCCGATTTACGCGCCGAAACTGACGTACCTAGGGTTTATCCCGCGTTCCGGACACAATGGAACAGGTTTCGGAAGCTAATTCGGACATCTGTGCGAGTTATGGCTACAAACGCTCAATTTGAATTAAACCGATTTAAGCGATTTTCTAGGCATTTTAATTCGTACCGGACAAACAGTAAATCCAATCGACTTGAAATTTGAAACCTTACAATAATATCACATTATGGATCCGATGAAACTAGTTTCGTCGAAATCCGAGACTTTTTGAAAAATGGCTATTTTCACTCGTCAAATTTAAATTAAAAATAAATCGATGCGTTTCGAGCTGCCACGATCAAACGATAGCTCCGATTGACACGAAAATTGAAATCCGGTAATAACTAACTATTACGGATCCAATGGAACTAGTTTCGTTCAATTCTGAGACTGTTCAACAATTGGCTATTTTACAGTCGATTATTAAACATTAAAATATTCAATTTTCACAAATTAACTTTTAATTCGATTTTAAAAGTTCTAAAATATCATTCTAACTCTAACATGATAAAATAAAATTTTACAAATCATTTTCAATCATATTTAACTCTATTTTCAATTATTTCCATAATTTAACATATTAAATTATCGATTTAATAATCCAATTAAATTCAATAATTCAAATAAAAATTTATTTGACTTATAAATTCACTTATAAATATTTAAAATAAATTAAATATTCAAATTTTAATTAATAAAAATTTTGGGTCGTTACACCCATTAATTCCAAATATTAACTGAATTTATATTAACATGATATTTAATTACATTTATTGAAATTCATTTTCAATTTAAATTAACAGGCTAAATAAATATGTAATATACAATAATTTTTACCATTAACTTTTAATTACACCTATAAGTTACTATTAACAAACAAATGATACAATTCTTATATACCCAATCTTTACCCCATGGTCATTTATTTCATACTATTCCATTTATTAAACCAATGTTTACATTGGTTTTCTTATATCAATTCTATAACCAATTATAACTATTTTACACCATTTCATTATTGGAATTTTATTTTCAATAGTTAATAATTAGTTTTAATTACATCGTTACATTTCATTTTAACGTTCCTTTCATTATTTAATCACAAAGTTTTTATTTCTTCCAAATTTATTTATCAAAATCGTATTAAATTAACAAATTTAATTATTGAAATTTATGGGTCGTTACAGCTGTGCTATCCATAATTTATTAGAAAATACAACATTATAGATCCTGATTTTGAGGAAATAGTTAGTAAAGAAGTTCCATGAATTTATGTTGGAAATTGACGTGAACGTCTTCAACACAACCATGGTGGTGTGCAAGTTCGTCAAATACACAACATATCTTTACAACACATGATGAAATTAGAGATGCAACGATTGCTGCAGGATGACTTTGATATATGTATTGTTTTATTGTTATACTTCGGCTAAAATTATGTGTATTGTTCTTTTTATATTATGGTTAAAATTAGTAGCAAGTTTTTAAATTTTGTATATATTAAAATTTAAAGTTGTAATTGAATTGAATTTGCATTATTAATTTGAAATATTTATTTAATTAAATACTGAATCAATTAATAATAATTAATTATCAATTAATAATAATTAATTACCTATTAATTATTAAAATCATTATTTAACTATTACAAATAATTAATTTTTTTTTAAATTACTCAGCATTTTTTACATCCTACACAGTCTCTAACCAACCTTGATAAAAAAAAGTTGTCCGCGAACGCTCTAGTCTCTAATCCAAATTGTTTACGAAAGCATCTTAATGCAAAGATTTACTTAAATAGAGAAAAAAGAAAATCCTTGACAAGACTGATGGTAATTGTACAACCTAAAGAATGGATTAATATGCATCACATTTAGCACAAAATGAAACTGAAACCAGTTGACATTAATTTAACTTAGCAAGTTCTAAAATGACAAGAAGGATGCTAATATGCATTATTTACAGTACACCATATATAAGAAAGTTTTGTTCTGTTATCGTCTGTTACACAATGGTGTTTGCTCTCAACTAGAACTACGCCAAAAGTCAATCAAATAAGAAAAATAAACTGTTTAAAAAGGTAGAGTAATAAACAAAAAGAGAAATCTATAAACTCATCTATATCATATTAAAACAATGTACAATTTATCTACAATGTTACCCACAGTGCATTGAACTTGGTTAATATCTATCCCCAAGCATATTAACAAGTGGCAAAGCATTACTCATAACTTTACTCAACTGAACCACCTTCTTCCTCAAAACACCATGCATACTACTACTACTTTTACCATCACTGTCAATCGAAGAAGCAATGCACATATTCTGATTAGTAAGGGCAGCACTGACCCACTTCATAACGTTCCCTAACTCGATCCCATATGAAGGCCTATTCGCCTTTCCCGGTTTCATCAACTGAACGATCGACTTACTTAGCCTAGCTGCGCTATCATGGTTATGACGCAGTCGTAATAGATGTTGGAAATAAACTTGGGTTTATGAAACATCAATTATGTTGATTATAATCTTTGTATTAATGAAAATGTCAAAATAAAAATCTAGACTTATTAGATATGTAATTTGGAGCATTCCAGAATATGCTTAGTCAAGAAAATTGTCGAAAACGAAAGATAAATGAAAAATCTAGATATTGCATCACACTATAAATAGGAATGATTTCTCTCATTTGAAGCAAGAAAATAAATGTATTTGTAAGCAAGCAAATGTATTTGTAAGCAAGCAAAAGAATAAAAGTGCAAAAAAATAAAACTTATTTCCTCCTTTATAAATTATTCTCTCAATCTCCATTCGCAAATTAGAAGTTTTTCTTCCTATTTCTTCCTATAGAAATTGCACAACAGTGGTATCATATCATCAAGATCCTCCTCAATTTCCCAACAGTGGTATCAGAGCTAGGCTGCTAATCAAGGAAGATGGCCAACTAAACGACTCATTTTCAAGTTTCTTTATTAAAGAAGGAGGATTATTAAAGTTGAAATATTCGCATGAAGGCGCTACTTGGATCGTAAGATGCGTGGGATATCGTCGAAAATAGGTATGAAGAACCCGTTGATATTTTCACTTTATTCCAAAATGAAAGGGATAATTTGAAGAATTTGAAAAAGAAGGATTGAACAGCTCTCACACTCATCTACCAAAGTTTGGATGATGCTATGTTTGAGAAAATAGCTAATGCGCAAACTAGTAAGGAAGCATAGAAGATTTTGGAGAATGCTTTTAAAGGCATCGATAAGGTGAAGAAAATTAGACTACAATCTATGCGAGGTGAGTTTGAATCTTTATATATGAAAACATCAGAATCAATTGAAGATTATTTTTCTTGAGTTTTATCTATTGCAAATAAAATGAAAAGATATGGAGAAAAAATAAAAGACTCTAGAGTTGTTGACAAAATTCTACGATCTTTAGATTCAAAATTTTATTACATAGTTATAGTAATTGAAGAATCTAAAGAGATCCATGACTATTGATCAACTTATGGGATCACTTCAAGCCCATGAAGAAAACATGAAGAGAAAGGTTAAAGAAGAGCCATTAGAGCAAGCACTTCAAACAAAGCACACCTTGCGAGAAAATGAGACATTTAGAAATGGAAGAAGTCGAAGCCAAAGCAGAAAAGGTCGTGGTCAAAGTATGGAAGAAATGAACATCATAGAGAGGAGAAAAGTAAAAATATATAAACCCCAAGAGGTCGAGAAAGAGCTGAAAATATAAAGGAAAATGGAAGACCAATGTATGATAAATCATAAATAAAATGTCATAATTGTAATAAATTTTGGCATTTTTCTTCCGATTGTAGATCCACTTTTTATAAAGTCAAAGAGAGAATAAATTTTGCTAAAGAAGATGAAGAAAATTCCGCACTACTGTTGGTACAATAAGGAGATGAAACTAGCGATAATAATACATGGTATTTGGACACGGGGGCAAGCAATCATATGTATGGAAGGAAGAGCATGTTTATGTAGCTTGATGAATCGGTAAGTGGAAACATTCATTTTGGAGATGAATCTAAAATTCCAGTTAATGGAAAAGGAAACATACAAATTATGTTGAAGAATGGAAAACATGACTTTATTTCAAATGTTTATTACGTGCCTAAAAGGAAAACAGATATATTAAGTTTGGGACAAATTTTGAAAAAAGGATTTGATATACACATGAAAAATAAAAATCTTTTAATGAGAGATGGCAAAGGAAATTTAATTGCTAAAGTGGAGATGTCGAAAAAGAGAATGTTTCCATTAAATATCTCGAATAATGTTGCTGAATGCCTAAAATCATACCATAAAAATTCATCATGACTTTGGCATTTAAGGTTTGGGCATCTTAATTTTGGGGGTTTAAAATTATTAAAAAATGCAAAAGATGGTGAAAGGTTTACCATTAATAAATTATGAGAACCAATTATACGAAGGATGCTTATTTGGAAAACAAGCAAGAAAATGTTTTCCAACACAATCAACCACAAGAGCCAAAAAACCATTAGAATTAATTCATACGGATATTTGCGGCCCTATAAAACCATGCTCAATTGGAAAAAGTAACTATTTTGCACTTTTTGTGGATGATTTTTGTAACGATCTTGATTTTTACGCTAAATTTAAATTGATAATTAATTCAATTTTTGAAATTAATTATGAATTAATGGTGAGTAAATTTGATTTTTTTAACTCAAATGATTTAAATTTAAAATGTGATAATATCTTCATTAAATTGTTTAAATTTGATAAGTTGTTATTTTCAAATATAAATAACTAATTAATCAATAATGTGATGTTTTAAATTATGAATTATAGATTGATTTTAAATAAGAATAAATTATTTCTAAATAATAATGAGTTTGTTTAAAATTGATATATATATTTATATGTGTATTTGAACTGACTTTCAATTTGAATTTAAAAGGAGTATATATATCTTATAATAAAAAATATAGTATAGTTTGGATTTAAAATATATAGATAATGATTTTATTTAAGAAATAAGATTTTTTTTATATTTTTCTCTTTAAAAAAATTATGGATAGGAATATTGGAAAAGTATTTATTTAATAGGAATAAATACAAAGACTTTTTGAAATAGTATTTAAAAATGAGTTAAAAATATTATATATGATTTTTATTTAAATTATAATTAGTTCATATTCTATTTTCTTTAAAGATTGTATTTATATAAATTTAGGAAACATTTATAAATGTATTTGTTTATTAGGAATTCAATTAGAAAAGCATTTATAAATTAAGAAAACATGATTTGTAAGTAAAAACATAAAAGAAGGTTTAGAACAAACATTAACAAAATAACTTACATTAGGGACTTAAATATAAATTTGTAAATAAATTTATGGAAAAGGATTAAACATAAAAAGTTTATATTTTAACAAGTGTTAGAATACAAATATAAGAATTAGACAAGTGTTAGTTTTATTTACAAGTGGCAATTAAATGTAATTTTCTTTTGGTTTAGAATTTGTAGAAAAAGAAAAAAATTAATTAAAAGAAAAGAAACTTGTAAAAGGGGAAAACCAGGTTGCTCATTTCAGTTAATAACATGTTAAAAAAAAATTCTCTACATTTCTCTTTATCTTCAATTCGAAACCTGATCAAAGAAACCAGAAAACAATATCAATGTTCATAATTTTCAAACCAATTTGAGCAAGATAGGATTCAGATCAACAAACAAGATCAAAGTAAAATCAAAGTTATGAAGGCAAGCTTCAGATTCAAGTTCAAAGCTAAATCAATTGGAACAAATCAAAGAAATAGATCAGAAGTTAAAAATTTGGAAGCTTTGAAAACAAAAACCTGGAAATCAAGAAAATTTCAAAGGTCTGAAAAAGAAAAAAAACACAGAGCAGCTTCATCCTGAATCAACATGCAATTCATTTCAAATCTAGAAACAAGAAACTTAAGCTAAACCAGGTCAAATAAAGAATCAAAATCCGTTCAAGTTTCAACCTGAAAGCATGCAAGTTTTAAAGCATCAGGTTACAGGAAAAACTCTCTATTTACAAACCTTTCAAGGTGAGCAAACCCCTAACTAATTTTTTTTATATGAGCATAAACTTCTTTTGATCTGAGCTATAAAATGAATGTGGGGATTTATGTTGAAGTGAAGTTTTGAAAATATGGTTGCATGTATGCAAAAAATGGATATGTATCTATGCATGTTTGTTGAGCAGGCAAATTTGCCTTAGTGTTGTTTACAGGTTTCAAAAACCTGTTAAAAATCCAAACTCTCTCCCTCTAATCCTCTTTACATTAAAAGGTTCAAACAAACCATGTTTGTATAATTATGTTTTAAGTTTTAAAAATAATATTAAGCATAATTTATTAAAGTATTTTCTAGAAAAGCAAGAAATACAGAAGAACACAAGACATATCAACAATTCGAGAATTATGTTTTCTTGTTTCAATGATACCATCAAAATCGTTATTAAAAATGTTGATTTTTAAACCTTAAATCAAGTTTTTTAGTGAAATAATGATTGAGTAATTTGGGAATGAACGATATTGGGGTTAATGGCAAATTCAGGTGATCAACGATCGGAGAGGGCTCGAAATTTTGGCTGTAGGTAGCCAAGGGATGGTCGAGTTTGGGAAGAATGATCAGGAAAATTCCTGATCATTGTGGTGGACAAACGAGTTCAATTTAGGGTTTCGACCCATGTTTTTGTCATAGATGAAAAATTAATTTCCGTGGTTTCAACAAGGCATCGAAATCGTTCGCACTAGTGCGAATCGAAGCGAGGGGGTGTTTTGATGCTCTGGACAGGATGTTAGTGATTATGGTGACTGGGGCGATGAGTGCAAGGTGTTTTTGTCAATCGAACTTCGATTCCAGGTTGGTGAGGATAGCTCGAATTTGATTTTTGGTGAGACTTGACCATTTGGGTGGTCGAGGTGTTAGTATCGGTCATTGATGACTTTTTGACGTCGACGTGGTTGATCGGTGGTGGCTCTGGCGTCAGTACATGTGCACCGTGCACATTGATGTTTGGCTGTTATTTGAAATTAGAGAAGATGCAGTTTTTCTTGAAGTCAAACTCAAAGTTGTTGAGGGATTGACTTGTAGTAGGAACTGGGGCGAGAGTACAATTACTTAGAAAATTTTGTAGGTTGGACTTTTGGGGCTCTCGGGTTAATTTGGTTAGGAAACTCAAAGCATTTGGGATTCTGTCTCGAAGCAGGAATAGATGGTCTCGGGTTATGTTGGTTTCAGGTTTATGACCTGACAGTATTCTGTTTAAAAAAAAAAAATTTTTTTAATGAAATTCAAATTTTAAAGAAAGATTTAAAACAGTGGTTTTTAAATTCAAAGTTTAAGTTTGATGAACTTTTGAATCCTAAGTTTTAAAATGAAATTTAAATTTAAAGCAAGGTTTAAATCAAGTCTAAAATATGGTTTCAAATTTACTATGAATTCAAACCTTGAATTTAAATCAGTTTTGTAAATTTAAATGATGAACAAGTTTAAATGTTTTAAAGTAGATTTTTAAAAGTGAATTGGTTTTCAAATAAATGTATAAACTTGATAAAATTCTTTCCATTAATATTTGAATGAGAAGTTATGAAGTGTTTAACTTAAATTTGGAAGTTAAATAATCAATTTATTTTAAAGCTTGATTTCTTTAATAAAATTAGGTAATTTAGTTATAAACTTTTCTTATATAAGTATCTTATATAAGTAATGAATGTTCTTTATATTTATTTTAAGGTTTATAAATTTATTCAAATTTAGATAAATGTTTAAATGGTTAAACATTTTGAATCTTAAATTCAAAATGGAATTTGAATTTAAATTTAGAAGTATAATGTTTTAAATACACTTGAATGTAATGAAGTCATAAATAAGTAAATGAATTATTTTAGAAATAATTAAGATAATAAAAGAATTTAATGAAGGAATAACTTATTTATTTGATTTTAAATTAATGATTTGAAATTTATTAATCAAGTAATTAACAATTAATTAAGTTATAAATTAGCACTTGATTAATTGAATAATTAGAGATTAATTAATGGGTTATAGATAATTTAATTTGTAATCAATTAAGCAATTAATTAAGATTAATTAATTGTAAATTTTGGATTAATTAGTAATTAATTAAGGAATGATTAAATTTTATTTAATCAAGTTTTAATAATAAATAATTAGAGATTATTAATTAATTATTAAAGAATAATTTATTAATTAAATAAAGATTAATTAATTGATAACGAGGTTAATTAAGAAGTGATTAATTAATTAAAAGATTGTGATTAATTAATTAATGATCGGTTAAGCAAGGTAAGTTGATTAACTCTTAAGTAATTAGTTTAATTTGACTTAACTAAATTAATTAAAATTTGAATTACAGATATGCTTGCTTATGAATGATTGTATTGCCTTTCATTGATTGTTATCTCTGGACTGTAATATTCTGTGACGTGAAATATGTTGTGTATTGATCTATGATATCTGTGATATATTTTCGGTGTAAATACCCTTGGCCCTAAAACGGCATTTGAAATTGGATGCGACAGGGAGTCGGATTCCAGTTGGTTATCCGAAACCCACATCGAATTGTAATGATGAATCTTTTTTATTTATAAATTTATTTTATTTGTGATCTGTGAATGAAGATAAGTGTTATGAGTTATACCGCTTATTGATATTGTTATATCTATGATGATTGATGCTGTGCACTATTGGGTAAAACCCCTGGACCACACTTATACACACACAAATATGGATAGCACGTGCAAATCAGTTAAGTCACAGATTTAAAAAAAAATTGTTTTGAATTTAAATTTCAAATTCAAATTGTTTTGAAAATGAATTGGGTTTAAAGTGAAAACCTTTTGAAAAAGTGTTTTAAAAATGAATGTTATTTTGAGTAACTTAATAAAGATTTGAAATTTAAATCATTTGATTCAAATTCGAATTTAATATCAGAAATTGAATTCTATATTTGGTATTTATGACGTAAAAAGGTTATACAAGCTATAAATGTATTTATATGGGTTTTTTAAATCATTTTAGAAGTATGGTTTTGAGAATTAAATTTAACCCAAATTTAAAATTTGAAAGTCCTTAACTCGTGCAAATATAATCGGGTTTTCCGAAAACGGAAACCAGTGGTTTTAAATAATAATAGCTTTTACATAAGGAAAGAATTTTTTCCAAATTATGATTTCAAATTTGAAATGGAATTATTTTGGAAAGCTATGTCTATGTGAAAGATATTTTGAAATTGAAAAGGATATAAATGGTGTATCTTTTATGTATAAAAGATTGAAACAGGAATTGTTTCGAAAGCTATGAAATGTGTCTTTGATTTAAAGACCGGATAAGTTAAATCCAATTCGAAAAGGAATTTTTTTGAAAGGCTAAGAATGAATCTTGGTGAAAGATTGATGAACCTTGTTTTAAATTGAAAGGGGTCTTAAAAGTGAATCTTTTGTTTTAAAAGATTTAAATGCGGAAATTGTTTAAACCATTGAAGGTTTTGAAATGAATCTTTTTGTTTAAATAGATTTGTAAATGGTAATTCATTTAACCATTTGGAAAGAAAGGTTTTGGATAATAAGTTGTGACTTAACTGAGATCTCATATCCATATGTTTTTAAATAATGCGCTCACTATTCGGTTTTGCCGGGAGAGGACCTTTGTGTCATATAACCCATTCCGAATAGTGATACGACGATATTGATATCATTTGAAGACCGGTGGTGAAGATCGGATACTTTCGAAAGCGAAAGGATGACCTATCGAATGTCTCTGCACCGACTGGCCCCGGTATAGAGATTTGAGCACCCATTGTGATGGGGAGTCCGGACGTGATTAGAAATTTTTCGGATTGCAAGGGCTTCCTCGGAAGTGCCTTCGGTTCTATTCGAACCCGGAACAGACTTGTATGGATGTGTGTCTGACGTTACACTTTGAAATGTAAAGCTGGTTTCTATCAAATACATTTATGTTTGGTGGCGGAGATTTATTCTCTTAGCTTAACACCCTTCTCTGAGACGTACGAGCTCAGAGGCTATGTAGTTGATGGTTACTGGTGATACATTCCCAATTTGGTAATGTGGCATATGAAGTTCTACTGATCATTTGTTGATCAAAGCAAGGCTTTTGTGAAAAGCGTAGCTTTGTGGACGAGACTGCATCAGGACCTCACGCCCTGGAAATGGTTGAAACAGGAAAGATGCAGCAAGGTTTCAGGGGTAGCTCCCCTGGGGTATGACCATTTCTTCTGGAAAAGGGTAGTATCATGGTATGGAGCCCAGATACTTACTCGTATGGATACTGTAGTATATTTATTACTATGTGATGTTGTTGTTGGAGAGCTCTCGGATAAAGGTCCCAAAGCACCGGGGGTGGCATATCTGAGGTGATACCCTCAGGCAGGGGGTACACCGTCCTTGTGTTGGCAGAGAACGAAGGATGGTTCTCGGGACGTCCCTCCAGAGGCATACCCATGTAGCAATCGGAAGTTCCACGGCCTGACCATTTGTTGGAAAATCCAAAGAAACAATACGCGCCTTTTACGGTTTTAGTTGTAGAACCTCTGCCATTCACTTATGGTGGCGCCCCACTGTTTGGATGGCAGCTATAGTAGGCATAGTACGAAATGTCTATGCTCGCTAAGATTAATATTATACTTTCGAAATGTTTTCCACTGTGCACTTATAATAATAATATCAAATGACTTTCGCGCATCAAGCATTTTTGACTATCATAAGGAGAAATCTCCTCCAAGTGTACTTTTGCATTGTGATTGTGGTGGAAGGCCTTATGGCAGTTTCATTTTGTAAAAAGCATTATGGTTTTTAAATTTAAATTCCTTTGTTGTTTTCAAAGACAAAACTATTTTGTTTGCTCATACCAGTCCCATGACTGACCCGGAGTTTATTGTTCCCTTCCTAAACTCTGGATGCCCACAATTTTCCACACGGGCAGTCTAGAGTTGGGTTTTTCAGATAATAGATATAGATATCGATTCGGTAGCTGTTGGCTTTCTCTTTGATATTCCTGGGAGAGCTTGGATATTGGAGACTTTGTATTCACACCAGTTCTGCTTGTCTTGGTGCTTGTCTTGGTGAAAAATTGATGATGGTTCAGGCTTGTGGTTTGGAGTTTGGCTTTGGAGCATTGGATTTGGGTTGCAGTTGCTCTTTGGAATTTTGGTTCCGCTGCTAGTTCATTTAGTTTTCCGCTATAGCATTATTATATTGTATCTCTGATATTGATTCGTGTTGTATCATTATTGTATCGAATGTTGTATATCAATGATATTCATTTTTTTCTTTCGTTGTGTTGTTATACTTGATGTGTTATAAGCTCCGGCATGATTCGAATTTCAACGATTGAATCTGTGGCATTCAGGTACAAGTAGAGTACGGATGTCGATTTTCAAACGCTGGAATTTGGAATGTGACATTTTGGTATCAGAGCTGAAGGTTGAAACTTTAGCTCAGGAGTATAACACATTAAGTAACTCATTAGAGATGGGGTGAAGTATACCCTAGAATGAGTATATCCCTAAGATATCCGTTTGAATGCCTCAGTAAATTCTCTTACTATCCACTGATAGTGAGTATGAGTGCAAGAAGAGGGCGAGATAAGGGACAAGGGAATACGACTACAAATGGTTAATACCCTGCAATAGCGGAAACAACTTTCTCTTTCAATCTCCTTTGATTCGTCTTTTCAATTCTTTGATGATTCCTGATAGCTCTAGGAAGAAGCTTTGATATATTTGCATGGGACATAAACTCCAAATGGGTCAGAATTGTTTGTTTGGATGAATTGTTTGCTTTGGTTGCTATGGTTGATAGATATATTTTGGTTGTTTAAACTAAAATTTTTGAATTGTACCCATATATCTGTTTATTCTGTTGGGTCAAAGTATATTCTACGAGTGGTTAGTTATCTTTCGAACTAACCGATTCCCTATATATTTCGTAGATCTGGTGACCCGAGTACCTTGATTCGTTCTGATATCTATTATTGATATTCTGATTTGGTAAGTCAAACGCAGAATAAATATTCAGTTCGATCTGATAATTCATCTCTCTATCTCTCTATATTCTTTGTTGTCTCCCTACTTTCAAATTTCGAGGACGAAATTTTTCTAAAAGGGGGAATCTGTAACGATCTTGATTTTTATGCTAAATTTAAATTAATAATTAATTCACTTTTTGAAATTAATTATGAATTAATGGTGAGTTAATTTGAATTTTTTAACTCAAATCTTTTAAATTTAAAATGTGATAATCTCTTAATTAAATTGTTTAAATTTGATAAGTTGTTATTTTCAAATATAAATAACCAATTAATTAATAATGTGATGTTTTAATTATGAATTATAGATTGATTTTAAATAAGAATAAATTATTTCTAAATAATAATGAGTTTGTTTAAAATTGATATCTATATTTATATGTGTATTTGAACTAACTTTGAATTTGAATTTAAAAGGAGTATATATATCTTATAATAAAAAAATATAGTATAGTTTGGATTTAAAATATATAGATAATGATTTTATTTAAGAAATAAGATTTGTTTTATATTTTTCTCTTTAAAGAAATTATGGATAGGAATATTGGAAAAGTATTTATTTAATAGGAATATTGGAAAAGTATTTATTTAATAGGAATAAATACAATGACTATTTGAAATAGCATTTAAAAATGAGTTAAAAATATTATATATGATTTTTATTTAAATTATAATTAGTTTATATTCTATTGCTTTAAAGATTGTATTTATATAAATTTAGAAAACATTTATAAATGTATTTTTTATTAGGAATTCAATTAGAAAAGCATTTATAAATTAAAAAAACATGATTTGTAAGTAAAAACATAAAAAAAGGTTTAAAACAAACATTAACAAAATAATTTACATTAGGGACTTAAATATAAATTTGTAAATAAATTTATGGAAAAGGATTTAACATAAAAAGTTTATATTTTAACCAGCGTTATAATAAAAATATAAGAATTAGACAAGTGTTAGTTTTATTTACAAGTGGCAATTAAATGTAATTTTCTTTTGGTTTAGAATTTGTAGAAAAAGAAAAAAATTAATTAAAAGAAAAGAAACTTGTAAAAGGGGAAAACCAGGTTGCTCATTTCAGTTAATAACATGTTTAAAAAAAATTCTCTACATTTCTCTTCATCTTCAATTCGAAACCTGATCAAAGAAACCAGAAAACAATATCAATGTTCACAATTTTCAAACCAATTTGAGCAAGATAGGATTTAGATCAACAAACAAGATCAAAGTAAAATCAAAGTTATGAAGGCAAGCTTCAGATTCAAGTTCAAAGCTAAATCAATTGGAACAAATCAAAGAAATAGATCAGAAGTTAAAAACTTGGAAGTTTTGAAAACAAAAACCTGGAAAACAAGAAAATTTCAAAGATCTGGAAAAAAAAACACTGAGTAGCTTCATCCTGAATCAACATGCAATTCATTTCAAATCTGGAAACAAGAAACTTAAGCTAAACCAGGTCAAATAAAGAATCAAAATCTGTTCAAGTTTCTACCTAAAAGCATGCAAGTTTTAAAGCATCAGGTTACAGGCAAAACTCTCTGTTTACAAACCTTTCAAGGTGAGCAAACCCCTAACTAATTTTTTTTAATCTGAGCATAAACTTCTTTTGATCTGAGCTATAAAATGATTGTGGTAATTTAAGTTGAAGTGAAGTTTTGAAATATGGTTGCATGTATGCAAAAAATGGATATGTATCTATGCATGTTTGTTGAGCAGGCAAATTTGCCTTAGTGTTGTTTACAAGTTTCAAAAACTTGTTAAAAATCCAAACTCTCTCCCTCTAATCCTCTTTACATTACAAGGTTCAAACAAACCATGTTTGTATAATTATGTTTTAAGTTTTAAAAATAATATTAAGCATAATTTATTAAAGTATTTTCTATAAAAGCAAGAAATACAGAAGAACACAAGACATATCAACAATTCGATAAATATGTTTTCTTGTTTCAATGATACCATCAAAATCGTTATAAAAAATGTTGATTTTTAAACCTTAAATCAAGATTTTTAGTGAAATACTGATTGAGTAATTTGGGAATGAACGATATTGGGGTTAGTGGCAAATTCAGGTGATCAACGATCGGAGAGGGCTTGAAATTTTGGCTGTAGGTAGCCAAGGGATGGTCGAGTTTGGGAAGAATGATCAGGAAAATTCCTTATCATTGTGGTGGACAAACGAGTTCAATTTAGGGTTTCGACCCATGTTTTTGTCATAGATGAAAAATTGATTGCCGCCGTTTCAACAAGGCATCGGAATCATTCGCACTGGTGCGAATCGAAGCGAAGGGGTGTTATGATGCTCTGGACGGGATGTTAGTGATTCTTGTGACTGGGGCGATGAGTGCGAGGTGTTTTGCTCAATCGAACTTCGATTCCAGGTTAGTGAGGATAGCTCGAATTTGATTTTTGGTGATACTTGACCATTTGGGTGGTCGAGGTGTTAATGTTGGTCGTTGATGACTTTTTGACGTCGACGTGGTTGATCGGTGGCGGCTCTGGCGTCTGTACATGTGCACCGTGCACATTGATGTTTGGCTGTTATTTGAAATTGGAGAAGATGCAGTTTTTCTCGAAGTCAAACTCGAAGTTGTTGAGGGATTAACTCGAAGTTGGAATTGGGGCGAGAGTGAAATTACTTAGAAAATTTTGTAGGTTGGACTTTTGGGGCTCTCGGGTTAATTGGTTAGGAAACTCGAAGCATTTGGGATTCTACCTCGAAGCAGGAATAGATGGTCTCGGGTTATGTTGGTTTCAGGTTTATAACTTGACAGTATTATGTTTAAATTTTTTTTTTAATGAAATTCAAATTTTAAAGCAAGATTTGAAACAGGGGTTTTTAAATTCAAAGTTTAAGTTTGATGAACTTTTGAATTCTAAGTTTTAAAATGAAATTTTAAATTTAAAGCAAGGTTTAAATCAAGTCTAAAATATGGTTTTGAAGTTTACTATGAATTCAAACCTTGAATTTAAATCAGTTTTGTAAATTTAAATGATGAACAGGTTTAAATGTTTTAAAGTAGATTTTTAAAAGTGAATTTGTTTTCAAATAAATGTATAAACTTGATAAAATTCTTTCTATTAATATTTGAATGAGAAGTATGAAGTGTTTAACTTAAATTTGGAAGTTAAATAATTAATTTATTTCAAAGCTTGATTTCTTTAATAAAATTAAGTAATTTAGTTTTAAGCTTTTCTTATATAAGTAATGAATGTTCTTTATATTTATTTTAAGGTTTATAAATTTATTCAAATTTGGATAAATGTTTAAATGGTTAAACATTTTGAATCTTAAATTCAAAATGGAATTTGAATTTGAATTTAGAAGTATAATGTTTTAAATACACTTGAACGTAATGAAGTCATAAATAAGTAAACGAATTATTTTAGAAATAATTAAGATAATAAAAGAATTAAATGAATGAATAACTTATTTATTTGATTTTAAATTAATGATTTGAAATTTATTAGTCAAGTAATTAACAATTAATTAAGTTATAGATTAGCAATTGATTAATTGAATAATTAGAGATTAATTAATGGGTTATAGATAATCTGTAATCAATTAAGCAATTAATTAAGATTAATTAATTGTAAATTTTGGATTAATTAGTAATTAATTAAGGAATGATTAAATTTTATTTAATCAAGTTTTAATAATATATAAATAATTAGAGATTATTAATTAATTATTAAAGAATAATTTATTAATTAAATAAAGATTAATTGATTGATAATGAGGTTAATTAAGAAGTGATTAATTAATTAAAAGACTGTGACTAATTAATTAATGATTGGTTAAGCAAGGTAAGTTGATTAACTCTTAAGTAATTAGTTTAATTTGAATTAATTAAATTAATTAAAATTTGAATTAGAGATGTGCTTGCTTATGAATGATTGTATTGCCTTTCATTGATTGTTATCTCTAGACTGTAATATTCTGTGATGTGAAATATGCTGTGCATTGATCTGTGATATGTTTTTGGTGTAAATAACCTTGGCCGTAAAACGGCATTTGAAATTCGATGCGACAGGGAGTCGGATTCCAGTTGGTTATCCGAAACCCACAACGAATTGTAATGATGAATCTTTTTGATTTATAAATTTATTTTATCTGTGATCTGTGAATGAAGGTAAGCGTTATGAGTTATACCGCTTATTGATATTGTTATATCTATGATGATTGATGTTGTGCACTATTGGGTAAAACCCCTGGACCACACTTATACACACACAAATATGGATTGCACGTGGAAATCAGTTAAGTCATAGATTTAAAAAAAATAGTTTTGAATTTGAATTTCAAATTCAAATGGTTTTGAAAATGAATTGGGTTTAAAGTGAAAACTTTTGAAAAAGTATTTTAAAAATGAAAGTTATTTTGAATAAATTAATAAAGATTTGAAATTTAAATCATTTGATTCAAATTTGAATTTAATATCAGAAATTGAATTCTATATTTGGTATTTATGATGTAAAAAGGTTATACAAGCTATAAATGTATTTATATCGGTTTTTTAAAACATTTAGAAGTATGGTTTTGAGAATTAAATTTAACCCAAGTTTAAAATTTGAAAGTCCTTAACTGGTGCAAATATAATCGGGATTTCCGAAAACGGAAACCAGTGGTTTTGAATAATAGTAGCTTTTACGTAAGGAAAGAATTTTTTCCAAATTATGATTTCAAATTTGAAATGGAATGATTTTGGAAATCTATATCTATGTGAAAGATATTTTGAAATTAAAAAGGATATAAATGGTGTATCTTTTATGTATAAAAGATTGAAACATGAATTGTTTCGAAAGCTATGAAATGTGTCTTTGATTTAAAGACCGGATAAGTTAAATCCAATTCGAAAAGGAATTGTTTTGAAAGGCTAAGAATGAATCTTGGTGAAAAATTGATGAACCTTGTTTTAAATTGAAAGGGGTCTTAAAAGTGAATCTTTTGTTCTAAAAGATTTAAATGTGGAAATTGTTTAAACCATTGAAGGTTTTGAAATGAATCTTTTTGTTTAAAAAGATTTGTAAATGGTAATTTGTTTAACCATTTGGAAAGAAAGTTTTTGGATAATAAGTTGTGACTTAACTGAGATCTCATATCCATATGTTTTTAAATACTGCGCTCACTATTTGTTTTAGCCGGGGGAGGACCTTTGTGTCATATAGCCTATTCCGAATAGTGATACGACGATATGGATATCATTTGAAGACCGGTGGTGAAGACCGGATACTTTCGAAATTGAAAGGATGACCTGTCGAATGTCTCTGCACCGACTGGCCCCGGTATAGAGATTTGAGCACCCATTGTGATGGGTAGTCCGGACGTGATTAGAAATTTTCTGGATTGCAAGGGCTTCTTCGGAAGTGCCTTCGATTCTGTTCGACCCGAAACAGACTTGTATGAATGTGTGTCTGAAGTTACACTTTGAAATGTAAAGCTGGTTTCTATCAAATACATTTCTGTTTGGTGGCGAAGATTTATTCTCTTAGCTTAACACCCTTCTCTAAGACGTACGAGCTCAAAGGCTATGTAGTTGATGGTTACTAGTGATACATTCCCAATTTGGTAATATGCATATGAAGTGCTGCTGATCATTTTTTGATCAAAGCAAGGCTTTTGTGAAAAGCGTAGCTTTGTGGACGAGACTGCATCAGGACCTCACACCCTAGAAATGGTCGAAACAGGAAAGATGCAGCAAGGTTTCAGAGGTAGCTCCCCTAGGGTCTGACCATTCCTTCTGGAAAAGGGTAGTATCTTGGTATGGAGCCCAGATACTTACTCGTGTGGATACTGTAGTATATTTATTACTATGTGATGTTGTTGTTGGAGAGCTCTCGGATAAACGTCCCAAAGGACCGGGGGTGGCATATCTGAGGTGATACCCTTGGGCAGGAGGTACACCGGCCTTGTGTTGGTAGAGAATGAAGGATGGTTCTCGGGACGTCCCTCCATAGGCGTACCTATGTGGCAATGGGAAGTTCCTTGGCCTGACCATTTGTTGGAAAACCCAAAGAAACATTACGCGCCTTGTACGGTTTTAGTTGTAGAACCTACCACTCACTTATGGTGGCGCCCCACTGTTTGGATGGTAGCTATAGTAGGCATAGTACGAAATGTCTATGCTGGCTAAGATTAATATTATACTTTCGAAATGTTTTCCACTATGCACTTATAACAATTATATCAAATGATTTTCGCGTATCAAGCATTTTTGACTGTCATAAGGAGAAATCTCCTCCAAGTGTGCGTTTGCATTGTGATTGTGGTGGGAGGCCTTATGGCAGTTTCATTTTCTAAGAAGCATTACGGTTTTTAAATTTAAATTCCTTTGTTGTTTTCAAAGACAGAACTGTTTTGTTTGCTCATACTAGTCCCATGACTGACCCGGAGTTTATTGTTCCCTTCCTAAACTCTGGAAGCCCACAATTTTCCACACGGGCAGTCTATAGTTGGGTTTTTCAGATAATAGATATAGCTATCGATTCGGTAGCTGTTGTCTTTCTCTTTGATATTCCTTGGAGAGCTTGGATATTGGAGTCTTTGGATTCACACCAGTCCTGCTTGTCTTGGTGAAAAATTGATTATGGTTCGAGCTTGTTGTTTGGAGTTTGGCTTTCGAGCATTGGATTTGGGTTGCAGTTGCTCTTTGGAATTTTGGTTCCGCTGCTAGTTCATTTAGTTTTCCGCTATAGCATTATTATATTGTATCTCTGATATTGATTCATGTTGTATCATTGTTGTATCGAATGTTGTATATCAATGATATTCATTTTTTTCTTCCGCTGTGTTGTTATACTTGATGTGTTATAAGCTCCGGCACGATTCGAATTTCTACGATTAAATCTGCGGTATTCAGGTACAAGTGGAGTACGGATGTCGGTTTTCAGACGCTAGAATTTGGAACGTGACAATTTTTGTTGAAAAACATGGGCTTATTACCGCAAACAAAAATCAGATGTATTTGATGTTTTTAAGAAATTTAAGGCCCCTTGTAGAAAATGAAAGTGCTTATAAGATCAAAGCCATGAGATCCGACCAAGGTGGAGAATTTACATCAAAAGAGTTTGAGAAGTTTTGTGAAGAAAATGGAATTCATCGTCCATTAACAGTCTTGTACATTCCACAACAAAATGGAGTTGTAAAAAGAAAGAATAGATCTCTTCTTAACATGGCATGACGCATGTTAAAAATCAAAAATGTTCCAAAAGATTTTTGGGCTGAAGCCATCGAATGTGCAGTGTATTTATCAAACCACTCCCCAACTCGTAGTGTGTGGATCAAAACCCCCGAAGAAGCATGGAGTGAAAGAAAGCCATGTATATCTCACTTGAAAGTATTCGAAAGTATCACTTATGCCCATGTACCAGATCAAAGACGCCCTAAATTAGATGACAAAAGCGAAATATGCATTTTCATTGGCTATGACTCATGGTCAAAAGGATATAAGTTATACAATCCTATTAATGGAAAATTTGTTGTTCATCGAGATGTGGAGTTCGATGAAAAAAGTGACTGGAATTGGAACAAACAAGAAGATGATTATAGTTTCTTTTCATTTTATGAAGAGAAGTGCAATGATGATGTGGAAGAAGAGCCCATTAGTCCAACACCATCATCTCCTTTAACTATTCATCAAGAACATCCATTTGAAGAAAGCTCAAATGAAAGACTACCACGCATGATATCTTTGCAAGAGTTATACAAGGTAACTCCAATTTCCAACAATATTACCTTATTTTCATTTTTTGCCAATTGTCAACCAACAGGTTTTGAAGAAGCGAAGCAAAACAAAAGATAGAGGAAAGCTATGAATGAAGAAAATAAAGTAAGCAAAGATGATGCAAATGTTGAAAAGCACGAAAGAAGAGGAAATGAAATTCAGGAGATTGGAGGCGATTTAAAATATGAGCAAAATTTAGAAGAAATGAGAATAGAGAATATTAAAGAAGTAAAACAGAAAAAGATCAAAAATGAAGTCAAATAGAACAACGATGAATTTCACGAAGATATTGGATTGGTTAAAGTTCACAAGAGCGAAATTAATAAAGAATGCAAAAACAACACATATGGCTCATTCAAAATTTACAGCCTCCGAACAAGTTGGATATCTAAACATCCAATTTTTGGAACATTCTGTTGTAACAATGGAGAGCAAAACGAATGAAGTACAAAGAGGATTTATAAATTTCACCGAAGATCTTGCCAATGGAAAAGAAGAACAACGCAATAAAGAAACGTTGGATATTTTTTCATTCCAATAGAAACACGTAAAATAAAAAGATTACGAGACATTCTCGGAGTTACAAATCCAAGTTTACGAATGGATATTGGAAATAAACTTGGTTTTAAGGAAACGTCAATTATGTTGATTATAATCTTTGGATTAATGGAAATGTCAAAATAAAAATCAGGACTTACCGGATATGTAATTTTGAGTATTCCAGAATATGCTTAGTCAAGATAATTATAGAAAATGAAAGATTAAAGAAAAGTCTAGATATTGTATCACACTATAAATATGAATGATTTCTCTCATTTGAAGCAAGAAAATAAATGCATTTGTAAGCAAGCAAACGTATTTGTAAGCAAACGAAAAAAATAAAAGTGCAAAGAAAATAAAGCTTATTTCCTCCTTTGTAAAATATTCTCTCAATCTCCATTAGCAAGTCAGAAGTTTGTCATCTTTCTTCTTCCTATAGAAATTGCCCAACAATGAAATCAGAGCTTCAAGATCCTCCTAAATTTCCTAACAATAGACACTCTACCCATTATCAGTTGCAGGTCTGTTACTTCCATATGAAAGAATGGAGACGTACGTCGATGCTTCATGGGCTGTACGTGCACTTAGAGACAGCGCCACCTCAGCAAGCAACCATAGAATTTTATGCACTTGGGTGGGAAGGCTGACAGTTTCTGGTCGCATACTTTTGGATATGAAGTTGCCTTGCATGAGGTTTTAAGAGAAGCATACAAGAGGTGTACGAGTAAAGAAGCTGTGAATATGTATATAATAACTTGCCATTGATCACTTTAGCTTTTAATTTGTTTCTTGTTGATGTAATGGGATATTGGCGGTGAATGGTTTATATATAGACAGTATTAGTATTATGGAACGTGAAAGGTAGTTTTATTGTATGTCAACATGCATTTGGTCAGTTGCTAAGTAATTAGAGTAATTTTGCTGTGTCTGGAAATCTCAAAACTCAACATAGAATGCGCTTGCTTGTCTCCTTCCAGCTGAATTTTTGATGTCTAGAGATCTGATGACTGAATGTTGAAGAATGAGTTGAAAGTTGAAACCTTGACTTCGCTCGTAGAAGTTTCGTTGCATTCCAGAAGAAACTATTGCACGCGCAGTTTCATTAGACTTGATCTTAGTATTCTATGCCAGCTGGAACTGGACGTCATCGCCTTTCGCTTCATTTAGATTATGGCCTATAGCATTTAAAAAGGGGAAAGAAAAAAACTCCATCCGCACCTTCCTTTTTGGGACAATATGAATTAGATCAACATTTTTTAACAAAAGAAATCTCTTATTATTATATATGTTACTAGACTTGTATAGATCACTCGACCTTTATTATTTTTCACATTGTTCTTTTTTAATCTGCTCATATTATACTTATGAAATGTGAGACACTCCAACAAATCTTGGTGGCCTCAACGTGAATCTATTGGCTGCTTGCGGACTGCTAAAGCTACTTTTGTGGCAATAGCGAGACGATGTGTACCACTTAGAAGACGATTAGGAATGGCAATTCCTTGTGATAATTTCTAGCCACTTAAATCGAACAACCGACTTTGAGCTGGTGCGAATAAGGGGAATCTACTATTTAATTAAAGCAAAGCGTTCATAGTTTTTATGGATGCTTTTGCAGTGTGATTTCTATCCAGTGCTTTGAATGCCAAAGTGCAGAAATTCAACCAAGCGTAGGTAAACGACGGGAGTAATTATGACTCTCCTAAGGTTGCTAAATTCTTTGCATCTAATTAGTAACGTGCATGAATGGATTAATGAGGTTTCCACTACTCCTGTCCACTAAGCATTGAAACCATGGCTAAGGTAAGGAGCTTGGTGGAATCGAAGGATAAAAAAGACCGTGTTGAGTTTGACTCTAGTCTTACTTTGCGAAATGACTTGTAATGTTGTTCAAGTCCATGAAGAAAAATTAAACAGAAGAGCTAAAGAGGAGCCATTGAAGCAAGCCTTTTAAGCCAAACTCACCTAGCAGAAGAATGAGGCATTTAAGAGAAGTCATAGCCTCAAGGGTAGGAGATCGTGGCCAAAAATACGGTAGTGGCGTCTACAAATTTGTCAATAAAGAAGAAAGAAACCAAATTATATAAGCACCAAGAGGTCGAGGATGAGGATGAAAAACAAAGCATAAGGGAAGACCAAGGTATGATAAATCACAAATTGAATGTTGTATTTATGATAATTTTTGAATTTTGCTTTCGATTATTCATGTTTTAAAGTTTAAGAGAAATTTAACTATTCTATAAAAAATGGAGAAAATTCCACAATATTGCTGTCATATAAAGGTGATGAAAGTAACAATAATAAAACATGGTATTTGGATATGGAGGCGATCAATCATATATGTGGAAAAAGGAGCATGTGCGTGGAGCTTGATGAATCGATAAGTGGAAATATCAATTTGTAGATCAATCTGAAATTCTAGTTAAAGGAAAAGGAAACATAAAAATTAAATTAAAGAATGATAAGCATGATTTTGTTTCTAATGTTTCCTAAAACGAAAACAAATATTTTAAGTTTGTGGCAAAAAAATGATATGATATACACATGAAAAATCATTGTCTTTGATGAGAGATTGTAAGGAAAATTTTACTGCTAAAGTGGAGATGTTAAAAAAAAGACTATTTCCATCAAATATATCAAATAGAATTATTAAATGCCTAATCGTGATATAATGATTCATCATGACTTTGACATTTAAGATTTTGATACCTTAATTTTAGGGTTTAAATTACTAAAGAATAAAAACATAATGAAAGGTGTATCAATAAATCAAGAGAACCAATAATGTGAATGACGCATATTTGTAAAACAACCAAGAAAATATTTTCCAAAAGAATCAACTACAAGAGATAAAGAACCATTCGAATTAATTCATACTGATATTTATGGCCTTATAAAACTGGCTTACTTGGAAAAGTAACTATTTTGCACCTTTTGTTGATGATTTTAGAAGAAAAACATATATCTATTATCTTAAACAAAAATCAAATGTATTTAATGCTTCTAAGAAATTTAGAGCCTTTGTAGAAAATTAAACTGGTTATAAGATCAAAGCCATGAGATCCGATCGAGGTAAGGAATTTATATCAAAAGAGTTCGAATTTTTTTATGAAGAAAATGGAATTCGCTGCTCATTAACAATTCCATGCACTCGACAACAAAATGAGTCATAAAAAGGAAGAATCTGCCTCTTCTCAACATGGCTTAGAGCTTGTTAAAAAGAAAATATTCCAAAAACAGTGTTTTTGTTCGAAGTTGTTGAATGCGCAATGTATTTATCCAATCAAATTCAAACTTGAAGTGTGTGGAATAAAACCCCCAAACGAACATGGAGTGGTAGAAAGCCATGAATATCTCATTTAAAAGTATTCAAAAGCATTGCATATGCCGGATCAAAGATGCTCCAAATTGGATGACAAAAGTGAAATATATTTTCATCGACTATGACTGAAGGCTAAAAGGATATAAGTTATATCATCCTGTTAATGAAAAAGTAGTTGTTATTCGAGGCATGGTGTTCAACGAAGAAAGTGCTTAGAATTGGAACAAACAAGAAGATGATTATAATTTCTTTCCTCTTTTTGAAGAGGAATGTGATAATGATGTGGAAAAGAAACATCGTCATCTCCTTCAACCATCCATGAAGAATATTCATTCGAACAAAGCATAAGTGAAAGACCACCACACATGAAGAATGCTAAAGGAGAAGTCGAAAGAACTTCTAGCCAAGAAGTTACCAAAATCCCTAAGTTGGTTAGCCAAAATTGATCATTAGAAAAAGATTAGCAAGATTAGCACTTCGGATTGAAGAATTTCTGTTGGAGATAACTTAAAAATGCTATAGATTCTTGGATTTCATGCATTCTTGGATTGCTTTGGATTTAGGTGAGTGATTTTGTGCCTCTACTCACTAATTAGAAACTATATGATTTTTAATGATGTTTTTAAATGATTTTTAAACTCTAAAATATCATTTAAACCCTTTTTAATCACATATGTAAATTTCAAATGATTTGGAAAAAAATTTGAAAAAATTCATGTTCTTATGAATCTTTCTTGTTCTTATAGTTACACCCTTAGATTTGGGCTTCACGTTGATATGTATGGATGTATGCTTGTTTGGATATATTACATATGATGATTGTTTGAATGTATGAGTTTGTATAGTTGAAAACGCAGATTAAATGGAAATTTAGTTTTAGGAACAAGTTATGGATCGGTGTTGATGGATCAGTGATGTTCCATAGAGGTCACTTCATCCAAATGGCATGCAATCCATAGGGTAAGTCAAGAAGGATCCCTTAAAGCTATGTTTCAAGTCTCAGTCATTTGGATTTCAAAGTTATGGGAGATTGATGATGGATTGGTGGTGATTTGGAGGCTATGAATCGATAAAGGTTGGCTTCGGGGCATGCTTGAGTCATTGGATGGATCGCTTCGATTCATATGATGAAATGCTTTAGTCAATTGCTTGCATGGATGAATTGCATGAGAAAGTGGGATAAATTACCAAGTGAGGGATCGATGCCAATCGATGAGGTTACTTGATCTTTTGCTAGGTGTTGAGTCGGCAGAGAAAAAAAATGAAATTTGGCGAAGGCAAGGATCGACGGCTATGGATTAGTACCGATCCATTGGGTATCGATCGTTTAGGGTGATAGATCGATGAAGGTTGTTTCACGTGGTGGATTATGTCTTAGTTGAATTGAAGTGTGGGATCAATGATGATGGATCAGTAACTAAGGATTGGTGGTTATGGTTTAGTGGTAAAGGAAATTGTTGCTACTTTTAGTTATTTGCAGACTGCTTTGACACATGATGGTGTTTACTTCGAGTCTTGTGTGTGTTCACTCCATGCTCGTGCCAAACCAAACACTTAGCTAAATATGGCCAGGTGTAGGGTCGGTACCAAACCATAGGGTTCGATGATGATTTTCGATGACGACGACTCATAGGCCAACAATGATGATTCTGTAATGGAAAATGATGACTCGATAATGGATAGAAGTATTTCGAGATGTATAGTAGAGGACTATGAGTTGGATTAAGGGAACTATTAGAGGAAAGCTATAGGATGTCTGGCGGTATTCTACGACTGATGATGATTGTAGGGAATTGTCTCAACCATGGTGACTTCGTGATGGGAGTCGTAAGATCAGTTCCAAAATATACTCTGCTATCAATGACGTGTGCAAATGGATTTTTGAGACCCGAATGTTCATAAGGTACTCGTAAAATGGGGTATATACTGGGGATGTGATGGTTCTCGAAGCATGATGGCTCTTCATTCTTGATAGGAGGTTTGTTTACCTCAGAGAGTCATGATGGTTAGTCTAGTTCTAGCTTACTGAGAGGCAAGGCTTCAAGTACTGAGGAACCAGCATGCGGTCTATCATGAAGGATGGTCTGTTCTTTGACCATGATTGGTTAGACGAGTGACCTTGTATCACTGATTGAGTAAATGTGAGGATGGATGTTGGATGTTATGTTTGTTTTAATTGCTTATCACCTTAGGGATGTCACATGATGCTGATATTATTAGTGTAGATACTTGGACCCCCTTAGTATTTTGATGTATAGTACACCCATGATGACTATGATATAAAGTAATGTATATCTTATGTATGTGCTAACTCTGTAGATGCAGAGACGGATTAGGTATGATTCTTCATACCATTTGTCCTATTATAG
Source organism: Allium cepa (assembly GCA_030765085.1). Classification (NCBI taxonomy): domain Eukaryota; kingdom Viridiplantae; phylum Streptophyta; class Magnoliopsida; order Asparagales; family Amaryllidaceae; genus Allium; species Allium cepa. Next base: position 863,309,718 of record CM060940.1, read on the forward strand.
TGGCTTATTAGTATTATAGATTTTCTACTGCTCACACAAGGGTAACGACCCGGAATTTTCGACCCCGAAAATTTGACACTAATACGTTCACTGTAGAAGTGTTGAGCAATCGAACGACGGAAATTCCAGATTGTTAGGGTAAAGAAGAAAAGTGGTAGAAGAAGAAACATAAAAAAACAGCATAGAAACTCACAATCACAGCGGAACAAAATATAATATACAAATAGCAGCACTTACACAAATAAAGCTGTAAATGTCAATTTATACAATATATAGGAGTACCATTATTCACAAATAAACTGGACAGTTAAAATTAACTTGTCCTTAAAAACTGACTAAACAATCTCTAATACACAGCGGAATAATCAATATGTCTCTGTCATCCAGCTCGCCTCCTGAGCTCCAGAACGTCTTAACCTGAAAATCTGTAATACTCGGTCTGAACCGAGCATTACAATAAAGTAACACCCGAGTCATGCGTGAAACCAACGTGGGTAAAACCACTTAATTTGAAATGCTAAAGTTAAAAAAACTTAAGTTATAAAACTTTTTTGAAAACCCAGGTAACTCATTTATTATTACGAGTTATCTCACTATAGCCAAATACTTATTTAACAAAAAAAAATCTAAGTACCGTTACTTAGTTAAATGGTCAGGTTTATTTAATTTATTCCATTCTAGCCTATTTGATTCTATAATCAAATCCGAGAAGAATACTAATGCTTATTTAATTCGAAGTGGTTTCGGATATTGCCGTTATCCGATCCCGGTCTTTTTGAATCCAATCGCTACCTTTAATCCCAGTTGTTTTAACAAACCCATTCAATTTCAAATTGTCATATTCACCGAGAAATTTCACATCAAATATCGATTCAAACAATAATTTATGTATATTTTAACTGCTCAATTAGGTGTATTTCATACCAGAGTAACTAGAAATAACCTACTAGAGAAACAAGGCAAATTCCAAAGTACTTACCATTTTAAAACCATTCATAGGCTAGGTTACTAGTCACATAATCATCGATTTATTTGAACAAAGTTAATTATTTCCAAATCTTGTTTAATTATTATTGAATACTAATTACAAATTATGTTATTTATTTTAATTAAATATGTGGAATTAATCGATAATGAACATGTACAATTTAACTTAGGACTTTGATTAATTAAAACTTTAAAACATTTTATTTTACTTTAACCATTAAATAATTACACTATTTATTTAATTTTAATAAAATTTAGGAATTAGTTCAACTAATTAAAATGTATTTTATTACCCTAACTTAATTAACTTAAGTTTAAAATTATTTATTTGTATGGACCATTTACTATCCTAAGGTTTGAATTACTTTTAAATTTTTAAATTACTTATATATCAGGAGATCTAAAGTTTCAAAAACATTTAACTCTGCAGTTTGTTTTGGAATTTACTTTTAAGAAACTTATTTTATTATATTTTATATCACGCTGAACCAACAGGCCTACTCGGCCCAAATTCAATTCTTCCTCCTTGTCCTTTCTTCTTTAATTCCAGCTTTCCCCCAATACCTTATTCCCAGTACGCGACCTACTGTGCACGTCAGTGTGCACCTACACAAACCCACGGCCCACTCGATCTTACCGCCGTCCGGCCTCGCAAAATCCCCATGACCACCTAAACTCGCCACCACATCTGGAATCCACGAACTCACCCTTAATCAAAAAGTTCACCAGCGAAACCAAAAGCTCCAGATTCACCGGCACCTAACAGCCCCTTGCCTCGTCAGCACCAGCCACCATTTCTGCCAGAAAACACCCAGGCCATCACCATAAACTCCTCCTTCAAACCCCCCCTGGTCCGCAACCTTAAAACTTCACTGCGACGCCATAGATCGGCAACAATCGAACTCGCCTAAAACCCTAATCCTCCCCCTATCGATCACCACGATGATCGAAAAAATCACCGCTCATTTTTCCCGAGTTCCCCAACCATGCAGCTTCCTTTTGACCCGATGCCGACCCCCACTGTCGATCTCCTCGCCAGAATTTGACCCAAACCTGAAAATCGGTCGTCTCCCAATATCTCCTTACATACCCAATTAAAAATCAAGATAAGGCTAATAAAATTCATCATTTTCAGAGACAAATACACCCTTATGATTGGTTTGTTAGTTTATGTTATTCAAATTTTAGCCATCAAAATTTTATTTACTGTAAATGAGGCATATTTTCCCAAATGCTGGAAGATACTTGACAAATAAAAGGTCCATCCAAATCTCAAACACATGCAGATACATAACTGGATCCAGAAAGTACATAATAGAAGATTGTTTACTCATGATTCCTTGGAACATAACACATGCTTTTTGAAAACTGCTTGCTTGTTGTTGCTTCCTGTTCTTGAATGCTTCATGCTTTGATCTTGTTAAGTTAAGTTGGATTTTGATTTGAAGTTGAAAAATGCAAAAATGTTTATCTTTAATACTTATCTAATTTGGAATAAACGAAGAATGAAGAAGGTGGAGGTATATATAGAGAGGGGTAGTTGAAATCCTGACTTGATGAAACAGATTTGATATTCTCTTTATTACATGATTTGATTCAATAAAAGATTTTGTTTATTATGTGGGTTAGATCTTTATGTGACCTGAAGTTGAGGTTGCCATCATAATGTTCCTTTGGATGCTAACATAAGCACGTATACATACTTTAGATCCATCTATATTAACATACATTCATTCATTACATATATTTTTTATACATCTTCATATTACAAATTACATACACATTTTGCTCATGTATATAAGACTTTACATGTACATTCCTATATACCTACGCATAGGCATATTTTATCTTTACATACATACATACATACATACATACACACATACATACATACATATACATATACATATATATATATATATATATATATTCATGTTTACACATACACCTTAACTTATGTATATTTTCTATTTTTTTTAAATGAAGAAATCCAATTAAAGATCAAATTTGACACTTGTATACTAAGGTCTTCTTTCTAGCTTACAAATGTTCATATGCATTTATATTATTTTACATTTTTATTTAATGTATAGCTCAAAAGAAATGTTAGAAAACCTTTTTATTTATTTTATGCTTAAGTTATTATACTTTAGTTAATAACTATATATATATATATATATATATATATATATATATTTATATCTAGTGTTTAAAATGTAAATTTTTTTAAATCTAAATTACTTTTAAGATATTTATTTTGAATTTCAAACCATAGTTCTATTCACAAACTATATATGAACAATAGTAATTAGAAAGCATATTTCATTTGTTTGAAAAGATATTGTTTAAATCAATTTATGTATCCATATATTTTTAATTATTAGAATTTATCTGTTCAACTTATAAACCAGTATTTCAAATAATTTAATCCAGTTAATTACCAATTAACAGATGTTCAAAAATCCGGGTTATCGCATTCCTCCCCCTTTATAACTTTTCGTCCTCGAAAATAAACGAAGCGAGAATTTAATTTAATGCTTTGTTTTAGTTAAATTTATTCTCTAAACATTTAAACTCTTTTTATTCTCAAGTTTAAAACACCTTAAAATCTATATAATATTACTATATATCTTTATAAAAATACTTTTTATAGCTCGATGTCTCAACAAGTCCATCCTTGTTCTCACAGAAATTCGGTCATAAGTTGATCAGGCGTAGGACTGAAAATCTATAAGTACTTAGCAGACCCATTTTCAACACCTAGTGAAAATACTTAGAAAACATTTTGTGAAAATATAGAAAACATTTTTGTGAGAATGCTCTAGAAATCATCATCCCCTCCATGGTCGCGGTTAGCCCGATGATCACATTGCCATCCCGGCGAAACCATAGAAAACTGTAGGCATCCCCGCCCTTGGATGACACCATGGAACCACCACAGCCCGTAGCTACACCCAGGGTTACGTTGCCATCACAGCAAAAACCATGTAACTGTAACCATCAGCGCCCTCGAATTCCACTGCCAAATGAAACTTCACCACACAGACTACATAGATCGCATTCTACGTTAGTCGAGTTCCAATGTAGCCTGTAGGCACTCAATGCCACACGACTTTCGCTATGTCTTCATAGATCACAGTCTACCGATGTTACATCGCTCTCCCGTCGAAATCAAACGTAGACCTTAGGCAATCACTGCCCCTCGACTTCCGCTATAGAACGTAGTAGATCGTAGTTACATCGAGTTACACTATGCCACAGCATAATCCCAATGTCACTGTAGGTATCAGAACCGTCGACTTTCGCTACCCCAACCACAATTCTCAGGAAATACATTTTAGTCCGGACATCCTCTGGGATCAAATTTTGAACCCCCCTTAGGGCTCAAGACAGAAGCACCCCGTGGATCTCCAACTATAAGTTTCAACTCTAAATAGGAGCGCCTTTTTCCCCACAGCATTCTCAAAACATTTTATACTATACATATATAGTATCTTTCAAATCATACTCTTCATATCAATAAAAAATAAATCCCATTTACACAAAATCGATATCTCAAAATCGACAGTTTCCAAACTTGGCTTTTCAAATTCCCAGAATTGATTTTTCTCAAAAATCAAAAGCCTTTCAATATCAATGGGTTCCAAAAACCTTTTTCCAGTTTTCATAAATCATATATATATATAGAAGTTTATTATTTTAACTAGAACAAAATATTTTTCAAAGATTTTCTTTCTTCTGGTTATAGATTCGACAAGGAGAGTTTATCATATAAAACAAATATATTTATAACTTTATTTATGCCAAATTAACATTCAAATTCGATTTCCTTTATAAAGTTACTTTTAAGATATATATTTTTATAGCTTAAGTTATTATACTTTAATTAATAACTATATATATATATATATTTATTTCTAGTATCTAAAATGTAGAATTTTTTAAATCTAAATTACTTTTAAGATATTTATTTTGAATTTCAAACCATCGTTCTTTTGATAAACTATATATGAACAATAGTAATTGGCAAGCATATTTCATTTGTTTGAAAAGATATAGTTTAAATCAATTTATATGTCCAGATATTTTTAATTATCAAAATTTATTTGTTTAACTTATAAACTAGTATTTTAAATAATTTAATCTTGTTAATTACCAATTAAAAGACGTCCAAAAATCCGGGTTATCACAACAAGACTATTGTCTGACTCAGGATTTTGTTCTTTGCTTTTTATTATTTCATAGACTCTTAAATAAGTAGATTTGGGATACTAGGTCTGATGACCACATGGAGTTAGACAGAGGATGAGCATAGATCACACTCTCGCATTACTACATTTACTCATTATGATTTGCTATTCCACTACACAACATATAGAGCTTGCTAGTGCCCTTATTATCTAGAGACAGTTTATTCATAAGTTATTATTTGATGTATAACACTATCACTTGTACTGTTTACTTTATGGGTTTATGTATTATGATTTCTGTGATATCGGTTATTACTATCTCGCCTATTTTATATATGGGATATTTACTATTCTATTTTATTTGATGCACTTTGTAACAACCCGATATTTTTAACCATTCGCATCCGCACATGTCGGACTTGAATTGCTCAAAATACCGCGTTGTAGATAAAATTTAGAAAATCTCAGAATATACAGTAAATAAATATTCACAGATCACAGACACAGAGTAAATATAATGCAGCGGAAGTAAAAGAGATAGTAGTTCATGAAGCTACTATATATATAAATAAAATACATCAGGTACAAATCAAAATACACCACTAGAATCACTGGATACTGAAAGCAAAATATATGGCTGGATCTTCAAGCAAAACTCCAACTCCGAAGGTGAGTCTTGAATGTTGAATCACTCAGTCTGACCCGAGCGTAAAGCAAAACACAAAAACACTCGAGTCAGGATTAACATTCTTATATCAATAAATCCAACTCAAGTGAAATAACAATTGAAATACAAGTAATTCAAAGGATGTTTGGAATAACCATCCTCTAAGGATCCGTTAAACTATCTACTATGTAGTAATATTACGCTATTATAATAATGTCTATAGTAAAATAAACTTACATTAAAATAGCATTAAGGAGTGATCCAATATTCCCCATAACACGTAATAGTCCCAGTAGTCTATCCAGTATCAGCATATCTCCAGATCGGGAGACTACCCGAAATACTCCATGGGCTACGAGAGAAAAACAAACTCGTAGTAAAGGCTCTGTATGGTAGGTGACACGGCACACAAGGCAATGTCAGGTTAGATATATCAATTACGCACACTGGCAGGCGGTAACGTAGCAGCCACTACGCCCACCCCGGAACACACTCCCGATCAAAATCGAAGGATGGCCATCTAATCAACCACAAGTAAGAGTATAGTATCGAAGAAATGTGTCCGACCAGAGGAGCTACCCCTTTTGGCCCGAGATCGCTTCTGTTTTAGCCACCTTAAGCCAACTCACGGGAGTAGGGTCCACGTAATATACAAAAAGGACGTCGCCACCATTCTACTTCATTCTGGAATCTCTACTGTATACACGGTTGTCAAAGTGGTTTTCGGTATCGACAGAGAGTATGCTCATGTCCGATCCCTGTCTCTTTGCCAACCAATCGTTAATATAACGCCGTGGTCATTTCAAAATAGTTTATATTTCAAAATCAAATCATTTCATTCAAAACTATATTCCTTCCAAAATAGTTTATACTTCGAAACCAAAACCATTTTTACATCAAAGCCATAGTCAAATCAATATGATATCATTTCCATTTCAAACATATATTCGCCTTTCAAAAATCATAATACTTTCAAAGTTATAACTCTATTGAAACCAAAATACTTGAAATCATTACACTTTGGAATCAAAACATTTCGAAATCATACATTTGAAATCCTAGCACTTTCCTTTAATTCTTTATATTTTACAAATTTCAAATCAACCCAAATTTTCAAATTTCCAATTTAATTCAATTAAATCTGTCAGCTTCAATTCAAAACCATTTCAAATCTAATAAATTTCAAATACAGATTTGATTCACAAAATAAACTATTCAATCTTTAGTATATTTCAAAGCTTTAATATCCCACATTTCAAAACTAAATTTTTATAATTTCATATATCTCAAAACTAGTTTCATTATACTTAGTTTGAAATATTCATTTCATAAATCCAATATCATTTAAATAAGCTTAAATTACAAGTAAACCAAATATCCTTAAAATATTCATTTATCAAATATAATTTCAAATTCATATTCCTTATAAGAATAAAGATCAAATCATTTCCAAACCATTTCAAAATATCAAAATATCATATCCTTTCAATACCTCATTGTCAATTCATTATTTGAATTCAAATTCAAATATTCAAATTTAAATACCTTTTAAAATTCAAATATATCATTCATTTATTATTTTAAATACCATTCCAAATCACATTTCAACATTTCATTCGAAATTTCATAAATCGATTCCAAATCACTCGAATTCCAAATTCACATTTAATCAATCTCAATTCCTCAATTTCAATTCAAATCAGTTTCTCAATAAACCATTTCAATTTATATAGATTTCAAACACACACTTGAACCTTAAATAAACCATTTCGATTTCCATATACTTCAAAGCTTTAAATGTTCAACATTTCAAAACAAATTTCAAAAACTCATATATATACATACATACATACATATATATATATCAAATTCACTATCTTATTATTTAGCTTTGAAATATTCACTTAAAATACAGTATCATTTAAATAAAACCCTAGATTTCAAACCACCGAATATTTCTTTCAATTTATTTAAACTTGAAATATTCTTTTAAATCATCCTAAACCAAAACCACGTTATAAAGTCATATTTTTAAATTTGCAATTTCACTAAGTTTCAAATAGATATTTTTAAAGACAATTCTTAATCAAATATAATTTCAATAAATTTTAAATCCACTTAAATTTAAACTTATTTATACGATAAAATAATTTTTAATATCAAGTAAAACCATAATATATATTTCCAAAACCATAGAAATAATTTCAAATATTTTTATATATAGACCAGCGGTGTCTGTATATAATTTTCTATCCTAGGTCAAGTGATACGGATATTTATCATTTCAATCCTCAATTTAAAATATAATATGGGTATATATCATTTCAACCCGCAATTCCAAATTCAATTCAAAATAAAATCGCTTGGGCTTATCATTTCAACCCATAACGATTTTCTCCTATTCTAAAGTCCGTTCGGGTATGTATCATTTCAACCCATAGTGAATTCTATACTAATAGGGAACTTGCAGAGTGATAACAGATATGATAATAATATAATATACATATATTATCAATATAAATAACAGATAATGGTGTCATATGTCATAGGTGGACAGATATAGATAATAGCATATATAACAATGTAAATAACTAACAGCGGCATATTTCAATTATCATTTCAATTGAAATCAAATTTAATAAATATAAGAACATTAATCGTGAGTGATTGCTCACCTTTCGAGGCTAGAGAGAACAAGAGATGACACGGATACGCACACTGATACAGACACTGAAATCGAATCATGAATCCAACGATGAATTTTGAATCAAAGCACGATGACTCGAGTTCGACGGACAAGTTGACAATAAAAAGTGATGGGAACGAATCAGAACTAAATCGTTAAAGATAATTGATACAAGTGAATATATACTAGCTAAAGTCATTATTTCATTTAAACACATAATATAATCGAATATATTTGAAAAACACAAATTTACATATACCTATATATAAACATATATGCAAACTTATATACACAACAAATGTATTATACATTACAACCTATAATATATATATATATATATATATATATATATACACTATATACTGAAATGTAAAGCTTAAATTATACGTATAGATATAGAAACTCTATTTAGTAAGCAACAGGTATACAAACTAAACAACCTAACACACACTATATTTTAAAATATTATATTTAAGAATATATATATATATATATATATATATATGCACAATCCAACCAAAATATGCAGACGCAACATAAAATTTACAGATAACATGATTTGTATGAATTATATAACGACCACTTCCATGTGTATATGAACTGCCCAATCATAACCAACATCACCTATATATATACATTATTATATACACATCCGTAAACAAACCCGTATATTAAATATATACAAAACATGTTCTATAAACATGCTATATATGATTTCAAACAATAAAAAAAAAGGATGCTATCATATATACGCAGCGACATCAAATATATATGTACAAACTGGTAAAATATATATTACTGACATTTTAAAGCAAGATCATCAATATGTCATATACTTATATGATACTAACATATATGCAGACGGCAAACCCCATATGACTCATACAACTTATAAATTTCTCAATATTAAAATGAAAAAAACATATTACCAAACATACGAATTTTAGTACTTTATATACATATGACAGAAAAATAGTTTCAAACATATTTATATACAACACCAGATGATAAAATTAATATATGTATCATGTAATTCAGAATATATTAAAATCACCCAAAATATAACTTACCCATATATATAAATAAATACGCATGTAAAATTCAATGCGATAGAATATATAAAATCCTTATATAAACATTTATATACAATAAAATTTGCAGACGTATGAATATATTGAAGTTTTAAACACATAGATTTATACTATCATATAACTTAACAAATATATCTATATAAGTTATATAATCTATATATATAGCTTCAGCAAACAATTATACACACTGTAAACAAATACTTCTTTCAAACTATACATACATATATAAACTATATACATAATAGTATAAGAGGGGAGAAGCAAAGGCTTACAAAGCTCCTACCTCTTAGAAGATGCATAGGCGGAAGGAGCCGATCTGGGCTTGCGGCATTGGGTGTGGCATGGCACGAAGGCTCGCATCAGTTGCTGCCACGGTGAGAAGGAGCGTAGAGCAGAGGCTTGGCGAACTCGGGTGGAAAGAAGGCTGAGATGAGTGGTCTCAGTTCGACGCTCGGAGGAGTAGAGAAATGGTGGAGGCTTGAGTGGCTGCATCGACTGGTGGAGACGGTGGTGGTATAGGGCAGGGACGAGGGCGGGAAGGAGATGTGTCAGGCTGTAGGCAAGCAGAGTACGAAGGGTAGGTGATGTATGGGTGGAGGAAGTTTCGGCCTGGGGATGAAGTGAATGGAAAAAGGAAATAGGAAGATGTCCGGGTAGGAGATAACAGAAGAATGCAGTGGTTACACTACAGAATGCAAAAGCAACAGTTGAATTCTAGGAATTTGAAAAAGCAGAGGAAATGCGACTACAAAAATGAACAGTTCACTTTATATTGTAAATATAAACTTATAATATGATAATTCTCAAATGAACACTTCTTCACATGAACATCAAAGAGACAGGAAGTAAGTACTGATGCGCTAACAATTTATGGAAAGCAAAAAGTCAGAAGAACCAAAAGGCATGGCACCGGTACCGATATGACGTACCGTTCCACCGTTTCCGTCGTACGACGGACATCCAAACACAAAAATGAATGTACCGCAGAGAACAGCATGGTGAGATGATCAGAACGGTATGCAGATATCAGTGATATGATTGAATTATAAAAATTCGAACTTCCATAGGCGGAAAATGCAGCTAAAACACAGAAAATAAGATCGACAGAGATATAGACCTCCGAATTTGATGAAACAAAATTTGACGTCTTGCTTAAGATGATTTACAATTTTTCTATTGAAAAAATATTCAAGTTTGGAAAACATTTTATTATCATCAAATATTAACTGATACAGATTTAAATAAAATAACACTAGAAAAATAAACTTCCATATTTTCTGATGAAAATTTGTTAGTGGCTATGTTTAAATAGACGTATTCCAAATATTAAATTTTTATTTCAAAATTTTATAATTTAAAATTTCACAAAATTCAATTAATTAAATAAATAAAGCCACTAAAATTTACGGGTCGTTGCACACTTTGAGATATATAGTAGGTTCTATGTTTGATTTACCTTACCTTACAACATTGATAGTCCCTCCGCATCGATCGGCATTGTTACAGTGTAGTTTACCATTACCTTAGGTGCCAGTGGTGTAGGACGGTTGTCACATTTAGTATCAGAGCTTATGTTCCGTAATTTAACTTAAGAGCTATCATGATCCAGTAGAGACATGGTAAGAATTCTCATGCTAAACTGGATCGAGAGATAGAGAGAGAGAGAGAGAGAGAGAGAGAGAGAGAGTGTTAGAGCACATACTTGTTATATATTTTGGTTTTCAAAACTGTATAGTAGTATATAATATATAAGTCGCACTGCAAGCACGTGTACTACTTAAGTAGAATTCCTTATAGAGAGACTGATCGTTCTTATAACAAATTGAAGGATGAGTCGTCAAACAAGGAATGTTTCTAGGAACTCTACAATCAAAGAACGAGCTGGGTTAGGAGCTGCTAACCCTGACTTGTAGATGATGTTTAATACCATGATGTAGAACATGTTATAGAATGCTTAAGTAGCCACTCTGAATATTGTTGTTGATAGTGGTGCACTAATGCAAGCGCCCAGAGCTGATTTTGCTAAGTTGAACAATGACTTTGCTAGACTTGGTGGAAAACCGTTCCAAGGAACAGAGTTTGCGATGGAAGAGCAAGATTGGCTTGATACGTATGAAAGGATGTTCGATGATTTATTACTGAATGATTCAATTAAAAGGTGATTGGCTTTCGACAGCTTCAAGGGCGAGCCATGAACTGGTGGAATGCTATAAAAGTTGCTACTCTCGAGGATCAGTTCACACGGCAACAATTCAAAGTCCGATTCAAAAAAAAATTATTCTCAAAGCTCAGAGTCTGTCCTATTTTGTAAGTTTGCGGATCTAAAGTAAGAGGATATGACTATGTTCGAGTTTGTTGTTGAGTTCAATGTCTTGTCAAAATATGGGATGTCTTTCATCAACACTCCATCGATGATAATGAGAAGTTCACCATTGGCTTGGATGATCTTGTAGGCCATATTGATGAGACTTTTGAGATGATAGTCGATAGACCTTGAGGCTTGAGAGTCTTTATCCGAAGCCAAAGTCTATTATTTTCCAAGATGAGCCAAAGCCGCAAGTGGGTGGGGAGGCAAGAAGAAGTGAAAGAATAAGAGAAAGTAGTTTCGGAAAAAAAGCGCCCAGAAGAAGAGTATGACTTCACCGATTTGTTACAACTGCGGTAACAAAGACCACTATAGTAGAGACTTCAAGGCTAAGGGAAAAAAGTATTACAATTGTAACAAGACCTCAATTGTAGCTTGTTACTGCCCTTATCATCTAGAGACAGTTTATATATGAGTTATATTTGATGTATAACTCTATCGCTTATGTTGTTTGTTGTATGTGTCTATGTGTTCTGATTTCTATGATTCATTCAGTTATTACTGTTTGGTCTGTTTTATATTTGAGATGTCTACTATTATATTTTATTGCATTCACTGTGAGATATATGATAGGTTTTGCGTTTGATTTACTTAACTTCATAACCTTGATGGTCACTCCGCATCGACTGAGCACTGCTACAGCATGGGATACCATTACATTAGGTGCTGGTGGTGTAGGGTGATCATCACAATTTTTATCTTCCTTCCAATATACCCTACATCCAATTAAACATGTGTCAGTTTTTCATATGGATGACCAAAGGAAGATACTTCTTTTTGTAGAGAATACCAATTTTCTACCAATTATTTGGTGGAACCATTTCCTTATAGAGACTAAAAATCGAGTTTATTAGATTTTCAGATGCATCGTATGTGGATTTTAAAGAAATTATCCTAGATGTCTCTAACGAATGGGTCATACATCCATTATACAATGGTCTTTATAAAGCATCAAATAGATCGAAAACCTTTTTCAATTCTAGGTCAAGTTCCTCTTCTATTTCAAGTTCATTAGTCCACATACTTGGACCAACGACATCATGAACCCTTTTTGTCATCTGGTCTTCTATATCAGGTTCTTCAAAATTGACATTAGTGTTTCTGGGTTCATCTTCAACCATCAAAGTTGATTCACGTCTTGTCTCGACTTCATCATGAAATTTCCAAACATGACTGTCTAGCATAAAATCCTTTGTATGCAAATATAAAGCTAAAGTTCCACATCCTTGGATTTTCGTGCAACACATTTACTACACGGACACCAAATTTCTTCTATATTTGTTTTAGCGTTAGATGCAACCTTTATTAATGCTTCCACACCTTCACTAAACTACATTGGTACTTTTTTCGAACTTCTTATATATCCAACTCCGAAATTTTAGATAACTCATTTTGTACTCTCTGAAAATAAGCAAAAATAATAACATCATACGCCATTAAGTTTTACTTTATAATATTTATACTATACAATATTATTTTCTTTTCATTATTAATATGATACATGTTAATTTTTATTGTTGATACCATGTACGAATAAATTTCATTTTATTATTAATACCATACAATAAATTTTTTTTCTACTAATATCATACACTATTATTTATTAATCACTAATTTCTATAATATATTAGTTAATAAATTATTTATAATTTCGTTAATTTTTAACAAATTATCAATACCACATAATATTATTTTCTTTTACTATTATTAACATCATATACGATTACTTTTTACTTTATTATTGATACCATACAATATTATTAATACGATATACCATTAAATTTTATTTTACTATTAATGCATACAATAAAATTTTCCTTTATAACACTATATACTACTCTTTGTTAATCACAAAATTTTATAATACCTAATTTTTAATATATTATTGACAATACTACTAATTTTATCTAACTACAAAAATCATACAAAATTATTTTCTTTTAGTAAAATCATATATAATTATTTATTCATATTGAACTTTTATTATATGACATTTTTCATTATATCATGAATTTTATAAGTAAATGATAGTGAAAAGAGTAAACCTTGATTTAACTGGCCGACTATCCCATCTCCCATTACGAACACAAAAACATATATGTAATTCGTAAATCAATACTTTATCACGAACGATTTACAAAATTTCAACACCTCTTCCTCTTATTCTCCATATCACACGCAACAAAATGAACGAGGACAACAAAATATGAACCACTGTCAAAATTTTATGAACCGCCTAGGAGAAAATATTGATTTACGACTTACATATATATTTTTGTGTTTATATCTTACCAAACTAGGATGAATATGATGAGTATTATACAGATGAATGTTAATATCTATTTTAGTAAAAACGAACATCCATATAATGATTAGATACAAAACTCATTAGACGAGGTCAACAAATCCATGGGTTCTCATCAATTGAACTAAAAATACCGAATCAAAGTATAACATAATTCCAAAAAAATTCGTATACATGTACATTTGTAATTAACCATTTTTGACAACGCATACTTCAATCTTAACCAATCCATTTCAACCGAACTATTCTTGTAATAATCAACTAAATTAGAAGAATCATAAAAAATAATTTTGAATATGAAAGAACAATATCGATGAAGATTTGGAGGAAAGTTCGTTGCCAAAGGAAGTGGAAGAATAGTGGCGCAGTGGCTTTGGAGGCATTGGAGGCTTCGCAGGCGGGGTTTGGAAGCATCATAATTGGGTCTCGTTTGAGAAGGAGGCAGGAAGAGCAAAGCCAGAGGTTGTGTGGTAATTTTTAATGAGGAATCAATGGCGGCGATGGGAGGCTGTGCTGTAATTTTAATTCGTGGAAGAGATGTGGGGAAGGAAGATGGCGGCAATAACATCTTAGCTAAAGGAAAATTGAGGTGATGGCGTTGTGCCCGAAGAGAGATGGAGGCGACGGTGTCATGGCCGGAGGGAGTAGAGAAGGAAGAGAGAAAGATATAATTTTGATTTAGGGCAAAATGAAATGTGGAAATGGGTACCGGTATGGGTTGTAGTGGAAATAAGTCAGCGGTATGTCGTCAAAATTTTAAATGACATACCGATGATTTATACGTGTTGACCATTTACCGACGACGTACTAACGACCGCCGTCATCGGTATGTTATCAATAACTCTTCTTAGTTATAATTTGTTTATTTTCTAGTACTGTTCAAACTGTTTTTAAAAAAAAAACTTATTTCAAGGAATAACCTTTTAAATGGAAATAATGTATACATTTTGAACTTTCAAAATCTAGCCATACAAATTCTTAGTTATTATATGAGAAACTTAAATATGTGATATGCTATCATTTTAACTTAGTTTGATATTTTATCTCAAGTATGTTATAATTGAAAAACATCAATCCTAACTTCAAAAAATATTACGAAACCATGTATACATTTTAAAACAAAAGGAAATCAAGTATACATTTTAATCCAAGGAATCATTCATACATTATAAGAAAATAGTACGAAGGGCGGATTTTACCAAATTTTAGCTATAAAGACATGCACTAAATTTTTAGCAATAAAACAAAATTTTCAAATAAATGTAGCAGAATGACAAAAATTTAGTAAGAATTACATTACTACTGCGTAGTATTAGTTTTATGTTTGCTAAATTAAAAGAAAGAATAGGTACATATATTTTAATTTGATCATGTAAGGGTTGATTTTACTCTATTGTAGCATTTTATTTTTTAAATTATACGACTCGGCTACATTTTCTTCTTGTCATTTTTATTCTTACATAATTTTATCATATAATGATATTATACATAATCATTTTCTTATTTGCTGCTATTTTTGTTGTAATTGATGAATAGTGAGCTATTGAAGTAAGCAAAAATGTCGTGGACTGTTGGATGATGTAGGCGACGTGGTATATGGCGTGTAGATGGATGAGTTTGTTTGCTAGGTTTAAATTTTATGGAGATGACCGCAATGGGAGGTGGCAACCATGAGCAAAGGTGTAGTACAAGGGTTTGAAAAAAATACATGTAGTTGGGTGCGAAGGCGTTGGGTGAGACAACATGGGAAGTGATGAAGTGGGATGTTTCGGTTTTGGCTAGGATGGTGTGAGATATATAGTGGAGAAGAAGTTTTCCATATGGCTAAATTTCAAATAGGCTGACCTATAGGATAAATTTTTACGGAAGTCTGTCATTCATACTAAATCTCCCCATAAATTTTTAAGCATCCGTCTCCTTTTCTGAATTATAAACTTCAATATATTTTTGTCTCTGTGTGTGTTAATTATGGTTAATTAACATATTTTACATTATCAAAAATGAAAATTTATTACCAAGATGATATTTAAGAATAATAAATTAATGAAAATAATACAAAAATGAAAATAAATATATAAAACGCAAATTTTCCTGATGAATTTGCTATGTGGGCATCTCAATAGGGATGGAAAATTAGGTGGACTGGGAATGCGCAGGTAATCCCTATATCTTCTATATGCTTAAGACCATTACCCATAATATACCTATTCACTTACCCATTCTCTCTTAATTTTACACTAAACGAATGAGCACTACATCCAAAAGATAACAATTATCCATCCACTATAAGAAGAATAGTAAATAGCGAAGGGGTATATCGTCGGCCGTCGATGGTTCCGTCGATGTATTTCTAACGTCTTCCGACGGTACCTTATTTTTAGGGCATTTCAGTAAAACGTGTAAATAGCCACCGGAAGCCATTGGAAGCAGTCAACAATACAAACCGTCGACAGCCGTCAGAAATCATTGGATATCGCGATTGTACTTTTGCTCCAACCGAGTGCAAATTTCATTTTTCTTCTCCTCCAATTTCAGTCCCAAAATCTAGCTCCTCCCCACTCTCCATCGTCGGCCAACCCACGCACCTCCTTGACCATCACGAAGTTCATCGTTCTCCACTCTAAACAACCTTAGGCCTTTCATTGATTTCCAATCAAGTTTTTCTCCTAATCCTAATTAACTTTGATTTGCTAAATTAGGGTTTATTTTTTATTCTAGTTGTTTATGATACCTCATTTATTGTTTATTATACCACATTGAATGCTAATTACGGCATTTATCATTTAAATCCAAAAATTAATGTATATGCATTAATTAATTTGTGCATATGCACATTAGGACTAGATTGGGTTATTAGTGTAGATGCGCATAATTTAGTGTATGAATTTTCTAAAATGTCAAAAATAATAATTTATTTACATTTTCGATAAACTAATGTGTATATTATGTGTGGCACCGTTTATTATATTAGACACTTAATTATAAATAAAATCTAGTTTGCTACAATGTGTGGCAAGCGATAAACTAGTGTACATTGTAGTTCAGTTTTTTAAATATAATACTATATTCATAATTCATTAAATTTGAAAACATAAAAGATTTTCTAAAATAGGAAAATTTTTTATAATAATATATTATATGATTAATAAAACATTAACATAAAAAATTATTATGCAAATGCTAATATGTTATATAATTAATAAAAAATTAAAATGTACAATGGCAATATATAAACAAATTGGTGCATAATGTGCTTTATTTTTTTATCCCCTTAAAGAGTTTTGGGCCCATTTGACAGGTACTGTATATTATCGTTATATGGATATTCGTTTTTGCCACAGAATGGACATCGATATTCATTTGATGGAATATTTATCAGATTTTTTTCCTGTATTGGACAATATACAAATACAATAATGTAATTACATTTTGTAAATCATTTCATTTTAAATGGTTCACGAAATTTTGGCTGCACTTCTTTTTGTTTCATGTGTTTAAGCATTTGTGTATGATACATAGAACAAAAGGGAAGCGCTGCCGAAATTTTGTAGAATTGTTTAAAGTAAAATAATTCATGAAATGTAATTACTATTGTATTTGTAACGGAAAGCAGGATGATCGGCCATCAAAGTAGAAAACAATAAACTAAAAATTTGATAATATATTCATAATTTGGGCCAATCCGTAAAATGTATAAATGATAACTAATAAATAAATTATGGTTAAAGGAACATTTTAAATGAACGAAAAATAAAATAAAAAAGCAAAATATATAATATAATTAATTAAACATTAAACTATATAAATGAAATAAAAAAACGTCAATACAAAAAGTTGATTAATACTTTTTTGAATTTCTATCATATTTTTATAAGTACGAAAAATGGTCAAATATTTTGTTGAGTGGAGCTGGGTGTATCAACAATGAAGGGAAATAGAATTTTTATATATTTTCTTTTGTGTTATGGACTATTAGCAGCTTTCTTCGTATGCAATGCTTTCAGATTGGAGTATAACCGGTCATCTAGCTTGTCCTTATTGCATAGAAGAAACAAGAGCAATTTCTTTACCGTATGGGAAGAATTTCGTAGTTTAACTGTCATCGGTGTTTTGTCCATATTAATCATTCTTTTAGAAATTATAGAAAAAACTTTACAGCTAATAGAAAAGAGATTATGCAACTACCAACGATTTGGTCTAGCAAAGAAATATACGAACTTGTGAAGAATTATCCAAAGATACATGAAATTGGAGTACAAATTGAAATTCCAGGTAAATCGACAATTCATAATTGGTGCAAACAAAGTATATTTGAGAGTTTCCTTATTGGAAAAATCTCCTACTTCATCATAATATTGATGTGATGCACAACGAGAAAAATGTGTTTGATAACTTGTTTAATATAGTTTGAACGTTGAGGACAAGACTATGGACGATTTGAAATCCAAACGTGATATAGAAGAATCATGTAAGCTTGCCGAACATCATATAAAGCCCAATGAGAGTAAAAACCCAAAAGCATGCTATGAGTTAGACAATAACCAAGTTAAATTTATGTTAAAATGCGTGGAAGGATTTACATTTCCTAACAGGATTTCTTCTAATCTTCGTCGATGTTTCAACTATAAGAACGATAAACTAAGTGGGATGAAAATACATGATTGTCACGTAATGATGGAAAATTTGTTATCCACCGCTTTCAAAGAATTATTGTCTGTAAAATTTTAGACGGTTATAACGGAACTTAATTTGTTTTATAAAGAGCTTTATTTTACTATGTTATAAGTTCAACATCTACATAAACTTGAGGTGGAAATCTCTATACTGCTCTGCAAATTGGAGAAAATATTTCTTTCAAGTTTCTTTAATGTTATGGAGCATTTACATATTCATCTTCCATCTGAAGCACGTCTACGAGGTCCTATGTGGTATGGGTGGATGTAATCATTTGAGAGGTATTAATATGAGTTTGATAAATATTCTAAAGAAAAAAGTTAAACAAAAAGCACGAGTTGCAGGCTCGATTTGCAAACCATATATCAAAGAAGAAGCTTTGTTTTTTCCTCTCATTATTTCAGTGACTATGTGAATTTATAATTTGAAATTGTTATGCGTAATAATGAAGGCATTAAATAAGATTCTTTTCAAGCAATGTTATCTACTTTTAGACAACAAGGCTGACCTATTAGAAAATGTGTGGAAGTATGATTAGACAATAGACATTATCATGTAGGTAACGATCCGAAATTTTATCACATTGATTTTTGAAATATTTAACTAGTTTTAAATATCGATTTGGGGTTCTTTTTAAAATATAATAACATCTATGTTCCAGATAACTGCTTAATTTTTAATAATTTATTTTTAATTTAATTTTTAGGATTTTTCCATAATATTTAATTTGGAAAATAAGTAAATTTTCGTTTGACGTATTTTGCGGCAATGTTGGCATTTTAAAACTTCACAGAATTTAAAAACCTGTCTATTTTATTTTTATTTTGTGTTCATGTCACGTTGTCATATGTAAATCATCTTTTATTTTCTATCGTTTGCGGCTCGTATGCGAATGAGGTATTATGCAATGGGGTACCCAAAATCTTTTCAAAGACAATATAACCTATATGTATACAACATCACACTTCAGCACAGTGGAACCAACATTTGGTTTCCCTTTCTTCCCCGCTTTCTACTACCTTTGTTTACCCTTTTGTATAGTCTTGCCCCTTTGATTTGAATCTTGATACCCTTATTTTTTAGGCAAGCAACAATCTATATACATGGAGAGCATTCTTCTTCATTTAGGTTCATGTGGACATTGATGTGTTAACATTTTCTTCTTCAAGCTCACTGTAAACATTCAAATCAATGGAAAACAACCTTTTACTCTATTCATAAACCAAAAGATCTCAAACCATTCAATTTTAGCAAATACATTCAATATGAAAAATCAGAAAGGAAATAAAAATGTTCTAAAACGTTAAAAAATTATCCTTACAATCTAGGTCAAATCATTCGACGTCGCTTGTGTCGTTGAGTTCGTATCGGAGCATACTATTTTTGGTGAAGTTTCGACGCGATTCTGTAACGGCGATTGACGTTCGTCGACAAACTAGGGTTTGCATTAGTTTTGGATTTTGGCAGCAATTCATGAATTGAAGCAGGGGTAGTGATCAAGGTGGAGAGGCAGTCGAGTGGTGAAATTTTGGTGGGATTTGGTGATGAAATGTTTCGCGCACAGTAGGACAGGTCACTATTTTTCTTTCAGCGATCAGATGGTCAGGTTTGGCATGGTGCTCCAAAGGCGATGGTGACGATGCCATTGAGATGAGAGGAGGTTGAGGAGGGTGTCGATGGGATTGGATGCGGCATTGGTGGCCATGATCACATGTGCACGTGCACGAGCATGCATGAATTTGGGTTCTAGGAAAAATGATTGAGGAGGAGAAAGAAGGTGCCATAACTCGTAGGTTCGGTTGTGGAGCAAGTGGGCTCGACCCATTTGGCATAGGAGGTGAGAAGCTTTTTATTTAAAATAACTTAGATAAGCCATTAACTTTGGAATGAAATATCTCGATCATTTTAAACCTGATCGACCAAATTCCTTTTGCTTTGGAGTTGTATTGATGGGTATAACGTCATAGTATAACTCGTTGGTAGCTTTGCAAAGCATAAATTTATGACATATTAAAATGCACTGAATTTAAATTACGTTATTCTAATTAATAACGTTGTTTAAATTTATATACCTTAACTATTGATGTTTATATGGCCAGATAAAATACCGTTGAGTTAAATTGGAGTGAATATGGTAATTAGCATCTATTTAGTGAATAAAACCCTACTCTGCTAATTAAATTTAGTAGACACCTATCTAGCAGAATAAATTACCGTTCTACTATTATTAACTGGATATGTTGAAATTGGACTTTTATGTTACAAGAAATTAAGCCTGTTTGGCGGCTACACTAGTGGTTACACATGATTACTTTCTAACAGATTAGTATTTGATAAGTGTTGTATTCGCAATCAACTGTTAATTATGAGATGAATTTACATACATGAAGATATGTATTTGGATGATGACTTGAATAGTAATGGAACTAATGGTGACATGGTTAAGTACATGTTAGCCTGCCTTTTTATCAAGGCAGTATACAGGCAGATCTAACCTAACAGACTTCACAATTATCAAGGACAATGAGGTGGAGCAATGATTGTAGAGCCCAGAATAAGTACAATTGGTTATATGAAGCCAGAGTTGAATGGAGTTGGTAGATGAACGACGCAGGATGCTTGAAATATGGATGTTAGCATGTACAAGCAAGGATCAGCATGCTTAATCCAGAGTGATCGGTATAGCTTAACAGTTTTACTTAGGGGAAGCCCAATGATCATCATGGAATGAAAGTGTCACAGGGCTCAGTGTAGATGAAGCCAAAGGGATCGACATTTTCTACTGGTTTGGAAAGTTATAGCTCAATTCCTAAAGAAAGGGTCGTCATTCTGGATGGATCGGCATGCTTAACTGAAAAGGATGGATCAACATGTATCATTGAGGATGGTTCGACATGTTTCATTGAGGATGGATTAACATGTTTTGTCAAGGATGCATCGACACTATTAAGCAAGTAGGGATCGCTGTGCTCAGCTCATAGAAGAGGGTCGGCATAGTTTAAAGGAGACGGTTCGGCATACTTCAAGTTTTATTGAAGAGTGGTCGGCATAGCTTGTAAAAAGGATCAGCAAGGCTAGTTAGTTAGCAAGAGTTTGGAATTTGTGAGTCCACCAAGGAGGGATCGGTGTTCACCAATGCCCAAATGCACTCTTGCATTCAACAATCAATAAATAGAGCTCCTTTGGTCCAAGGGCTAACATATTTCATCACGAAGAATCCACCATAGGAATCGTTGCCTAAAAATCAATAAAGGAAAGGAGCGGTACTTATCCCTCCTCATAGAGACTTGGGCCTAGCGACCCCTATAGTGGGCCGATATGGAAAAGGAGGCCATGTAGCCAAAATTTCAACTATAAATACAACAAGCATGGTGCATAAAAGTGATCTTTTTCATTTTGCTTCTCTTCATCTTCTACCTAGGCTATGCTCTGTTATTTTTATTCTTGAATTTCATGGATTTGTAACTGCAATCAGTAGTATAAATTAAATAAAAGAAAAATATTTAGAGTGGACGTAGGTCGGAGTTAGCCGAACCACTATAAATTTTTGTCTCTATTTACTTGCTTTCGTATTAATTGATTATTCTTCATATAATATTCTCTACATCCTATACTGTCTCTTATCTAAGACTGGTGATTGGTGATTTCACGTATGATTAGGTGTTAGCAGTCAATTTTGTCGCCAACGGTACCATTGGAAATGCTAAGCCTCTTTCTAATTTGGACAAAACTAATTATTTACTAAATTTATTTTAACGATAATTATTATTAATTAAAAATTACAACTTTAAAGATAATTATTATTTATTAAAAATGCTTTAAAGGATAATTGATTATTGTTTTAATGAAAATAAAAGATTGACTATTTTATGATTATTTAAAGAATTCCATAAATTTATGTATGAGTATTTTTCCAAGTTATTTAGTTATTGTTTTTAGAATGTTAATTAATTTGTAATTATTTGTTTAAAAGTTAATTTTTTTGTTTATGTTATTTTATAACAATTTGATTTTAGGTCTATTATTATCTATATGTTAATTATAATATTATTTCAAAGTTAATTTATTACTATATTAATATTAGTTTAAAAGTTAATATATATATACATACACATACTAATATTGCTTTAAGGATAATTTATTATTATTATTTTTATACTATTTGAGGTTAATTGATTATTATATCATTAAAATGATAAAGTTTATTTTTTTAAATAAAAGGTTTAAAAAGGGTTTCATCCAATAGAAGGGATATAACAAAGGGTTTATAAATTGGAAAATGATTTTGGAACTGGAAAACGAGTTTGGTTTTGAAATGATGTCAGGATGGATATATATAAATGGGTATAGAGATCTAAAATGGGAAAGTCTTATAAATGGGGTTTTGAGATTTATAAAAAGAGTATTTTATAAATAGATTGGAAATTTATAATATATTTATAAACTGATTTGAAAAGTTATAAAGGAGATATTATTTATAAAAAGATTTATGGAAAGAATAGTGTTTGGATTATTAATATCTCTGTTTTTATGACATATGGAGTTTTGGTCAATTCAGTATGATTTGAAATAAAAATCTTTACGAATGTTTCGTGAATATACTTATAGTATTATTTAAGTACACAAACAAGTTTCTATGTTTTGAAAGTGGAATGTTTTATGAATATATTTATACCATTAAGACAAGTTTATGGAAGTGATTTCCTAGCATTTAAAAGGTGATTTAAAAATAATGAAAATATAATTAAGTAAGGCTTAGTGATTTTCATGGAAAATATGATCTTTTTTGAATGTTTTTTATTTGATTGTTAAATAACTGACTTTCAAATCTTGATCTTAGTATGTAATCTTTCTTAATTTTGGTGGTAGAAAAATATTCCCTACTTAACACCGAAGGATTTTAACTCTAGAAATATTTATGAGAAACATGGAAATTATATAGTACATTTACCATCGGTGGTGCTATACTGTAAGTATTAACCCGTTTTGTTCTTCTAAGATAAATAATAAAGCGATCAGATCACTTAAACAGTTAAGGGGTGATCTCCACTCTTATGTATTGTCATTATTTTCTAAAGAAACAGTATTGAGCATTCCAGAAATCTACGATTGGTTTGTGGAGCACACGGAAAGCGGAAGAATGTACTCTTAGAGATTATTCGGACCCGTAACCACTCCAAAAACCATAGACGGTTCTATGGAGGAGTTTCATGATATATTGAGTATGTAGGAATCCATGTATGATCCCGAGACCCGTTGTGGTATAGGAATCCGTGTGAGAGTTCAAGATCTATTTGAAATATGGGAATCCATTATGATTACGAGACCCGTTTGGTTATTAGAATCCATGTGGGATTCCATGATCTATTTTGGTGGAGATATGTGATCTGGAATGCCAGATGTAACCCCATCAGCATTAATGACTAAAACCAGAGATAAGAGGTATGTCCAGTAGGGTTGGCAAACCCATAGGGCGTAGTCTGCTCTTCCTAGATGTTACTTACAGTTACTATGCATGCATGGGATGATGCATTCAGTCTTACTAAGACCAGCCATGTTTTTCCTATGGCATATCACTAGGGATGTATGTTGCTTCAGAAGGATATCTTTGATCCTTATGCACGAGGCCGTTCTCGATGTATTGAGGGCACCTCCATGAAAATCCTACACAAATAGCGAACGTGCCTTATTGGTTTTTGATTATATACCTAGCATTGTTGTGATGTACACTCACGACCATCACAGCTGCTTGATAATTATTATTTCACCCTTAGACACTATTATAATGTCACGGGATTTTCTGATATATATGTTTTGGCTATCGTATAGTAAAAACCCATCCGTATTTACATGCGGCATGTGCTTACGAGATACCTTTGATTTTAAATGATTTTATAACCTATAATAAATAAAATTCCTTGTGATTTGAGTTTTTCATGCTTGTTTTACTAGACTGACCCAGGCATTATTTTCCTAGAATGCTCAGGTCAGGCCCAACATATTTTCTAGGTTTAATTGGATGTTTTGAAATTTTAGAAAATGAGTTGGAGGCCCAAAGACGTATTCACGTACATGGTCATTAATCCATTGCTGTATTTATTAAAAATTATGAGGATAGTTTGTTATAACTGTCCAGGCTGAAATAGGTTAGTATACTCTGATTGATATCTACATATAAATATATTTCATTTTTGTTTTTGTGTAAATATTTGGTATATATTATAGATCCTTCTTTCCGTTGTGAGATTCTATGTTGTTATTTTTTCTTCTCGTCTTCTTCTTTCTTTCTTTTCCCCTAACTATCCACCTTTCCATTCAATTTGAGTAGGTCATATGTGGCTTATTGGCCACTCAAACTTTACAAAAAAAGTGGGTTGTTACAGTGTAGCACACACGTATATTCTTATTAACTGTATTGAAGTTGCACCATTTGTTAGGTAATATTAAATATTAAGTCTAGATATATTTCTGTTAATAATAGACATGTACATTATCATGCAATATATTATCTATATCTGCAACGTTTATGAATCACAACATTCAAGCGGCGATTTCAGTAAAGAATTCATTAGCTCTTTTTGAACTACATTTATGATCCAAGAAAATGCGTGATTGACGAAGGATTGAAACATCTTGCGATGATACCAAAAAGAAAAGTCACGATATATCCAATAATCTTTGTCAATGGATATAAATTCAATGCCAAAGAATATGGTGCTGAAAAATTGAATAACAATACCGGCGTATTTGTTAAAATTTGTAATGATCCAGATGATCACATAAATGAGTTTTATAGCATGTTAACCCGGATTTTGCAATTGACATATTTCACAAGACCTACGGAGGAAGTTTGTTGTTCACATGAAACTGGCTCAATAACGTTCCAGGTTCTGGAATCAACATGCATGAAAAATACAATCTTATTAAAATAAAGCATACCTTGCATTATCATAAGTACGGTCCTTTTGTACTTTCTCTATAAGTTTAGTATGCTCCTTATCAACATTTAAAAAAAGATTAAAAAGATTGATTGATAGTTTTTAAAACAAAGGTTAGATTTATGTTTGATAGAAAGAATATTACGAACGAACAAGTTTGTTTGGCAGATGTAGAGGAAAATAGTGAAATTACAATAACTGATGATCATACCGATTTTAGGCCTCTAAACAATGAATCAAATGTTTTAGTGGAAGCATATGAGACCACGGAGGAAAACAGAGGACCAGACTGAGTTTGAATTAGAAAATAGCGAGGATTGGTCAATAATGTACATTTTGATAGAAGGTAATTTATATGATTATTGATGTTATATTTTTCTCATAAAAATGATATGTTGTTTTCTTAATTAAATGATATGTCTGTGATAACTATTTTGTCTTTTTTCAACGTCGGAGTTCTTTCCATTTAGGTTTCTCCTCTTCTTCTCAAGGAGGGGCCTCCCCGGTAAGTGATGGTGGCGGCCTATTAGAATAGCCATAGTTTCCTATAGTGTCATTACATCCCAAAGCTAGTGGGTCATAAGTACTAATTGTATTTCAGGATTATAAATATTTTATGTATGGTATATTAATGGTCTGTATCATATTTAACATAAGGGATTTTAATTGGAGCCTTCAGAACTTATTCTTCATATTTCGAGGCAAGCTTACGTGAGTAGGATGACTGCCTGATGGCCTAAACGGGATAAGAATCCAGTCGCCATTTTAGAGAGTATCTAGAAGGACTTTCTCATAAGTGTAAACTTACATATCATTATATATTACCACTTGCAATTTGCTGACTAAGTGTAAATGTATAACTTATATTTTTTCAACGTGCAAAGGTTAGTAGAGTTGTCGGAAGTTGACACCCTCCTTTGTAAGACTTATTGGATGCAAAAAATGAGGAAGAACTACCAGGACACAACATTGGGCATACAAAAAGTACGGAAGAAGCCTAATTGGATAAGCGCCAGTGTGTGAGATGCTTGGGTTGCTTGGTGGAATAACGATGAAGCCAAAGTAAGTTTACCATATGTCACTTAATTTGTTACATACATAATACAAAGTTTAAAGATGTAAAGTATAATGTTCAATTTAAATTTGCAAGCAGATTCAAAGAGGAACTCTGCAAATAGAAACAAGAACCCTGCCACACATCGCGGTGGTTCCAAGTCATTCCAACGTTATCGTCAAGAGCTAGTAAATTTATTAATTGAAATTATAAGTAGTTATTACATTATATAATTTTGCATATATAATAATACTACATAATAATTATTTCAGGAAAGAGAGCGCATGAGCCTCGTCTCTTACATAAACGTTTTGCCTGTACTCATGCAATCGAGCATCAAAATGAAGATGGCACACTCTCGAACACGTATATCGACGATAAATCAAACAAAGCCCATGTAAGAATATTTTAAGTTATAAGTTATTAATAATAAGTTTAATTAATTAGTTATAAATAATGTACTGTAAATTTCAGTTGAATTTTTATTTTGCATTGTAGGAAAAATTTATGCTACAACAAGCACGGCCGATGGAGGGAACGAGACAGGATCAGTTGACCACTGACGAGGATGACATTATTTTTGAGTTATCATGGATCCGACATCACGGAATAGGCATTATGGCTATGGTTACCAAGAGGTAATGAACATTATTTCTACTCACCTTACCTACTTATTAATCATATTTAGTCTAATGCAAGTCATAACATATTTAGCATAGATTATAACTTATGTTTGGGTATAGCTAGGTTAAAAAAAAAAAAAGTTTATAACAATAAATATGTTAACAATTAAATCATTTTTGTAATAATAAATAATTTAACAAAAACTAAGTTTACAAAAACTAACCAACTTTTACAAAAACTAACTATGTTAAGCAAGTTTGATTAAAATTAAATAAATTTTTGAACATTAACTATGTTTTAAAAAATTAACTAAATTTATAATAAAAAACTTATTTTTAAAAACTAACTAATTTTTATAAAGCATAAATAGTTTATAACAATTAAATAAGTTTATAATAATAAATAAGTTAATGAAAAACAATTATGTTTTTAAAGAAACAACTTAGTTCGTAAAAACAACTAAGTTAATAAAATTTGGTTTTTAAAGAAATAACTTAGTTTACAACAATAATTTAGATTATAACAATATATCACGCTGTTATAGCAGTTGTTAGGCCCACATTTTTTGCAAGCTATTAGACATAAATCTCTTATTAGATCATGTGTTTTAGGCAATGAGCTCGCAGAAGGCATACAAAAAGCTTAGGACAAAGAAGAGATTAAAGTAGCTAAAAGCCATGATTGCACAACTGCAGGAGCGAGACCGCTTTCGTTTAACACCCTATTTTTATGGTAACATTATTTAGAACATTTAATTAGCTAAATAAAATAAAATAAAATGTTGATTAGGGGATTGAGATTTGATTTTAATTAAGGTGTAGCCGTGTCATTTAAACCATAAATTAAAAGAAGAATTTAACATGAAATATAAAAGGGGTAAAATAGAAAAGAGGTCATCCCTATATCCTCCAAACTTTGGCGGTGTATTAGAATAAATGTTCAGTTCATTTTGAAAATCTTAAAATATGTAGTAGGCCACCATTAACAAGGAAAAGGGTAAGAAGAGTAAGAAAATCCAAGGAAGAAGCTAATTTAAATCAAATCAATTCATATCTCAATCTCTATAATCTTTAAAGCTAAGGTGAATAATGTTTACATCTCATTTTTTATTGAGATTTTGGTTATAAGACGAATTCCGAATATTTTGCAATGATTTGCCATGTTTTTGAATGATGGAATGAATATATATATATATATATGCTTAATGAATTATGGTTTTTTCCTGTTGAATTTATGATATGTTTTAAGGTGAAAACCCTAGTAGATGACATCAAATGTGTTGCGAATTTTTATTAAGATCATAAATATTATTTTGGTGATGGGTACAATTTTTAGATTTTTTTTTGAATTTTCATGGAATTAATGTGAACTTTCCAGTAAAAAATGGTATTTTGGGTTGTAAATTATATATGGGTAAATAATTAATTGTTTGGGTCTGAAATTTTTATATTTAGAAAACATATATAATGTGATTTTTGGGATTTTTTCTAGATTTTTCCTAAGTGTTTTAATGGTTATACAAAATTATTTAAGGTGTGAGACTTAAATCTTTTATATAATGAAAGGAGGAGAAGGGGCTTTTTGAAAAATGTTTTAATTGTTAAATCTGGAAAGTCGGCGGCACTTTTGAAAAGGGAAACCTTGCAATCAATAAGATTTAGACAAACAAGGTAGGTTAGGTATAAAAGAATAATTTAAAAGTACAAATAAATTGGTTTTTCATTGTTTCGTCACTTTTGGCACTAGATTCCATCTACATACTATCGCCTCCGACACAGTCTAATGCATATGGTATCAGACAACTGGTATGTAATGAATTGGATTTGGCCAAAGGGTATAGGCCAAAACTATGTGGTTTCAAAGGGGTTAAAGAATTTTTTTGGTTTTAAATAAAAATGTGACTGCTTGCTTTTGACTAAGATACTTTTGATTTAGTTGGCTTACTACTAGGTAAAATGGTTTAAAAGAATGGTTTCAATTGGGTTGCGCCTTTTTTTAAATGATTGCTTTCGACTGCGTCAAAACCTTTAGCTGTCACTTCCTACCTTTTAATCTAGAAGGTTTGGTAGGGGTTCTTTTTGTTTTCTAAAATATGGCCACCTCTCTAATGCTTTTGAAGGGATGGTTTCGACACCATCACTTCATTACTTAGGAAATGGTTTCGAAATAGATGCTTTCGACTTAAATGTTTTGAAGACCCTATTTTTATGTTTTATGTAAAACCTAATGGTTTCGAAAGAGACGGTTTAAATGGTTCGGAGCATATGCTTTCGACTTTAATGGATTTCTGATCCTTTTTTTTTTTGCAAGGCCAGCCGGTTTTAAGTGGACCGTCCACTTTTTATTAAGAACGTAATAAAAACTTTGGATACAAGAGTAAGGTAAAAACACCTTAACAGCTATGAAAAGGAAAATAAAGCACAGGAGTGTGAAAAACATGCCACAACTACAAAAAAAGACGCCAAGACTACGTCTCCTCCGGAGAGGCTGATGCACCAACATCCACAATCACATGGGGAGAAACTAAAGGGACATTCCCAAAAATACTGGCAAAGGGGCGGAAAAGGATTGCTAGACAAGGATTATATACCACAACATCAGATGAGTAAATGAAGGAACGATCCCAAGAAGAATTAGCAAGCAAGACAGTATTCAATGCCGCATATGGACCATCCAAATCGAGAACTAAGGAGTCACCGGAAGGCCTGTAATAAAGGCATCTAAGGTCCAAATGATCATCCGAAACAAATCGAAAGTAGGAGTCATCCAAGGGGTTCAATCTCATATCAGAAATGTGATCAATCCAACATTTCTCAGACTCGTCCCAAACAACTGGCAAATGAGGCGGAACTGGAACTGGAATTGGAACCAAAGAAGGAGGTGCAGGAGGTGGATCGGGGATAGCTAAAGGAGGCAGAGGAGGAGGAGCAACCTGAGAAGAAACCTTGGGAACCCATTTATTGAGCGGAGGCCGAGGAAGAGGGATCTTAGAAGCAGCCGCGGCAACAACAGAATGCGAGCAGGCGATAGCAAGGTGGCCAAAGGAGTGACAGGAGGAACAAATATCTAGAACCCAACCGTAGCGAACCCGGACTTCCACGACGTGCCCAACAGCTAACTGAACAGGAATAGAGGAAGGGAGGGGCTTAGAAGGGGATATCTCGATCAGAGCCTTAGCGAACATCAATTTGTCTCGCGCAACTGTATTAGAGTCAAAACATTTCAATTTACCTACATTACAAGCCAACCAATTCAAACCAAGTAAAGGTTGAAGAGCAGAGGGAATATGGGAAAAGTAAACCCAAACGGGAATAAAGAGGACTTGCTCACGAGCACATGCAACTGTCGGAGACCAAGGAGTAATAATAAAAGGTTGCCCACCAAAAAAAGAAGGCTCAGCCTCAAGAACTCGACAGCGATCATCAGTGTTCGACTGAGACGCTTTTCAATGGTTCCGAAGAAATGAAATTTTGAATGGTTTCGAAAGGTTTTCACAAATTTTTAATTGAACCCAATATGCATTCGAAAGGATTGAGCTTTGACTATTTCGAAAGCTTTTAACGAATGGTTTCGAAAGGGGTGGTTCCCTAGGGTTTCGAATGGATTGAATGGAAAGAATTTTCCTATGTTTTCGAAAGGCAATATTTAAAACTTTTAAAGAGAGATGTCTAATGTTTTAAAGCTTTCGAAGGAAAACTTTAATGGTTCCAAAAGGGTCACTTTCAATGGTTTCAAAGGGGTTACCTTCAAGGGTTTCGAAAGGGTTGTTTAAAGGTTTTAAACAAAGATTTCGAACTTCAAACAACCCTTTCGAATGTATTGAATAGGCATTATAGCCAAGTATTTTCAAGTTAAAAAGGGTTTTAACTCATTTTGGAAGGATAGTTAGTCCTCATTAAAATTCATCAAAATTATTTTGAGTAAAGTATATATATTATGGCAAAATGGCTTAGAGTAAAACTAAAAATATATTTTCCTTGTATATATATAATTTGAAGGACTAAATCATTTGGTAAAGGTTTTCATGGATAATTTAAAGGGTAGTTAACCCTAAGGAAATGATTCTGATAGTTATTCCATTTTGATTCAGACAGTTAGTCTAATTTGCAAGTAATTAGCCTAGATTTTGGACAGTTAGTTAAGTTTGCAGGCAGTCAGCCCAGTTGTATGGACAGATAGTCCATTTTTAGCATAACAGATCTTTCTATTTTGTTATGGATGGATAGTTCATATATTACCTTTTTTATGGACAGATAATCCATTTATTATGTAACAACTTGGTATTTCGAACCATTCGCATCCACACATGTCGGACTTGAATTGCTCAAAACAACAGATTGTTAATTTATATTCGGCAAAACTCAATGTATACAGTAAATAAAATCAATCATAGACAGTGAGTAATATAACAACAAGCAGCTGAAATAGATAAATAGTAGTTCATGAAGCTACTATATAAACATCAGAGTTTGGAACAAAATACAACAGAAGTCTCAAATACAAAGGTAACTGACAAGACTGAACAGAAATCACTGGAAATAACTGAAATAACTGAAAGTTGGATAGATAGATCTTCAAACAAAACTCCAAAGTCCAAAGGTGAGTCTCAAATGCTGTGACACTCAGTCTGACCTGAGCATAAAGCAAAACACAAAACACTTGAGTCAGGATTAAAATTCTTATATAGTAAATTCAAATCAAGTGAAATGTCAACTGAAATATAATAACTTAAAAGATGCTTGGGATTCCCATCCTCTAAGGATCTGTGAAACTACCTACTACGTAATAATATACGCCATTATAGTAATGTCTATAGTAAAGTAAACTACTAAAATAGCGTTAAGGCGTTATCCATATCCCCCTTAACATATTTTATGTAATGTCGTAGTCTATACAAATATTGTAAACTCCAGTCGCAAGTGGGCTATTAGAGAGCATCCATAGGTATGACACAAATCAAACTCGTAGAAGGCGCGATAGAGCGTGTGACAAGACACGCGAGGCAATGCCAGGGTAGATATACCGTTTGCGGATCCAGATTGGTAGTAACGCATTGCTGCTACTACCGCCCACCTCGAGATACACTCCCAAATCAAAGGGTGCACCCAATCAAATCACAAAGTAATAGAATGATATCGAAGAAATATGTCCGATCGGAGGAATGACCTCACTTGTCGCGGCGTGGCTCCTGTTTTAGCCACATCAAGCTGACTCACGAGAGCCAGGGCTGCGCTAATATCTCATATAGGATCGCAGCTAAACCATCCTACTTCATTCTGGAATCTCTACCGCGTACATAGTTGTTAAAGTGGTTTTCGATATTGGCAGAGAGCATGACAATATTCGATTTCGGTCTCTTTAATAACCAAACACTTATTTCATACCATGGTCATTTCAATTCAAATAGTTCATACTTCATATCAAAATCATATTCATTTCAAAACCATATCAATTCGATACCATTATTCACTTTAAATAAAATTCTATTCCAAAATTGTAACACTTTGAAAATTATAACACTTTCGAAATCATAACATTTTTGAAATCATAACACTTTTGAAATTATAATGCTTTTGAAATCATAGCACTTGCGAAATCATAACGCTTTTGAAATCATTACACTTCCGTGTACATAACAGTTCCAACTTAAACAGTTTAGATATTGAAAATAGTATATATATTAAAATAGTTATAAATTAAAATAGTTTATATATAAATTAGTTTCCTCCAATTTCGCAAATCGATTCAAACCATCTTAAATTCCAAAATTCAATTTAAATCAATCCCAGTTTAATCATTTCAATTTAAAGTTCAAAGATTCAAGTTTAAATATTCAAACATTTATAATATAAATTTCATTTATATTTCAGCATTTAACTTTAATTATATTCAAATTGGAAAATATTCATTTAATCATTTTAATAACAATTTATTTAAATCCCAATTTATATTTTTAAATCAATATGAAATATCAAATCTCAATTTTATTTAAAATTGAAAATATTTATTTAATCATTTTTATCAAATTAAGTTATAAATCAAGTTATAATCACATCTTTCAAATTCTCAAAACCTAATAAGTTCAACTCAATTCTTATTTAAATTAAATAATTAACCAATTTAAATTCCTGGTCGACATTTATTTATCTTCCAAACCTCTATTATTAAAGTTATAAAAAACTATTTAAAGATATTAATATAAATTTTAAGTATATATTTTAAAACGTATTATATATATGCTAATTAAATTAAAATTTATTATTAAATGTATTTTGAATTAAATCTCATTTTGTATATTTTTAAAATGATAATATTATAAGAAAAATCTCAAAAATCATATTTTCAAAACTAACTTATAAATTTAAAATTTTCAAAACATATAATTCTAAAATCTAAATGTTACTCATATATTAAAGTAAGTTAATTATATTATAATTGAAAAATCAATATATAGTAAAATCCATATATTCCCTTTCAAATTTTGGAAATCATTTTAAAAATATAGGCCAATTATGTCCGTATATAATTTTCAATCATATGGTCAAGTGATACGGATATTTATCATTTCAATCCGTAAATTAAATATTTACGGATATATGTCATTTCAATCCGTAAATTAAATATTTGCGGAAATATATCATTTCAACCCGCAATCCTAAAATTTAAAATCAATGAAAATCGCTTGGGTTTATCATTTCAACTCATAATGATTTTCCCCTAATCTACAATATCGTTCGGGTATGTATCATTTCAACTCATAGAGAATTTTAAACTAACAGGAAACTTGTAGAGTGAGAATAAATAATATAACATATCATTAAAATGCATATATCATCAGTAACAAATCAAAATATAAAACATACGATCGGGTTATAGTGTCATATTTCATAGGTGAACAATTGTAGATAATAGCATATCAGATATAACAATTATAATTGTCATTTCAGTGTGAATTTAATTTATTAAATATAAGAATGTTAATAGTGAGTGATTGCTCACCTTTCGAGGCTAGAGAAATTAGACACACAACAAGTCACGAATCCAAGCATAAATTTCAAAGCACAGCACGATGAATACGAATTCGACGATCAAAGCAGAGCTGGTAGCTAGGAATCGATGGAAGAACAAATCACTAGTTCGATGAGGACAAAATATATAAATTTTAAAAATCTAAAATTTACTCATATAGAAATCATTATATTATATATATTTCTTGTAAAAAACAATATTCGATTTGAAACACATGTCAAAACCATTTCTTTATATATATTAATATCAATATTTAATTCAAATCTATATACAAAAATAAAATCTATGTGTATTTTAAGATCAAAAAATAATTTTTAAAATAAAATAAAATCTTTGTATATTCTTTTAAGATCAATATTCAATTTAAATCATGTATCAAAATAAATTATCTTATATATGTTTAGAACAATTTTAAATTCAAAAACCCATAAATAATATATGTAGAAAAAATATATTTATTCATTTCAAAATATTAACATAACATATTATATTTTATACATTTCAAAATATCAACATTTATTAAAACATATAATATATAACACATAATATAATATTTAAAACACATGATACGATATATAAAGTAGGCACAGCTAAAATATACTCGTAGACCCTTATATATATGTATGTATATATATATATATATATACTTTTATATGACATAACACTTATGCAACCAAATATGTATATATATGTGCTTCTCAACAAATATATATGCAGACAATATTTTTGTATATACAAACAATTATATATGTAAAATACATGCAACCAAATATATATATATATATATATATATATATATATATATATGGCTACTCAACAACATATGCAGACTATAAACACATAAATGCCTACTTGATATATAAACACTTATATATGCAGACTTGATATATAAACAATATATACATGCAGGTGTGAACATGTAAACAATATACACTAAATACGCACACACACATATATGTATATATATCCAGCTAATATGCAGACCTTATATTAAATATACAACTAAATATATAAATGCGACTACACCACAAAATAAAATATATGCAACTATATATATATATATATATTCATCAAATATATATATATTTATGCGGCTAACCAAAGCATACATGCAAGCTATTTTGTATGCAACAAAATATATGTATATGCTGTTGTGCCTACAAAATTTTTCCTTTATAATATAATAAAACACATAATTTCATTTACATGCATAAGTAGGAAGGCTGTCGAGGCTTGCGGAGGTTCCATTGTTAGACGTTGTGAGGCCATGGGCTGTCGGTTGGAGGAGGAGCGGCTCAGGCAGGTGAGGTAGGTGATCCGGTCGGCGCGGGTTGAGGAGGACAGTGGCTTTGGTGCTTGGTCAGAGGGAAGGCCATACGGTTGAGTTTGTGGCAAGGGTGGAAGACGTTCGACAATAGGCATGGCTGTGGGTTCTTGGCCGGAGTAGATTGCGTGTGAGGAGGAGAAAGAGGAACGGGGTGGTCGTGTCAGTGGGTTATGTTGGCGAAGAGTTTGTTGTGGTGATGGGCAGTGGAAAGTGGGTCGGCAGGAAAGAAAAATAAGGGAAAGGCTTCGGTGGCGGATAACGATAGTGAGGGTGGTCGATAAAGGTGGCAGGTTTGACGAGAGCTTAAGCGTGCGACCATTGGAGGGGATGGAGGCGGTGGATGAAGGGGAAACAAGCAGGCATGGTGAAGAGTTTTGAAAAAAAAGACTGAACAATGCTTCTCGGGTTGATAAAAAGAAATGGCCACTTGTTTATACTTGGATATACATTTTTAATTTCTTATTATATTAATTTTTTCTCAAACGGAAGAGCGGAGAAGGTGAAAAGGGAGTGGCAAGTGTCTAAAGCAAATATGTATAGCAGTTTATATTTAAAAAAATTCCTCCCCAATGAACAGTAGGAATTTGAAAAGAAGATAGAGCATGAGCAAGTGAACCATCAAATTATTTAACAGTGGAAACAGAGAAAGTCAGGGCACGGGAATTCAGGAATAATAAAAGCAAAAAGGCTGTTTATTTTTCAGCCATTGGAAAATTTGAATGGATACAGGAAAGCCTAAAAGATTCAAAACGGATACCGGTACGGCTAATTGTTTTCCTAATTTCGCCGTGTACTGGACTCCGAAATGTACAGTAAAATATAATGCAAAAATCAAGACGACGATACAAATAGAATGGTATATAGATATGGGTGATATGATCATCCTATCAAAAGTCGATATTCGCTGCAAACTGTTGTTTATTCGTCGAAAATAAGATAAACGGGGCTGGAGTAGTCCAAATTTGACGAAACGAATTATGACGTCTCACTTAGAAAATGATTTACAATTTAATGATATAAAAATATTAAGGTTTCGAAAATAGTTTATTTCCATCAAAATTTTACTGATTTAAATTTAAACAAAATTACACAACAAAACTAACTTCCATATTTTCTGATGAAAATCTGACATTTTCTACGTTTAAGTAGACGTATTCCAAATATTAAATTTTCATCGTCAAATTTTATTGTTTAATTTGAAGCAAAATTTCAATTAATTACGTTCTAAAACCGTTGAAATTTATAGGTCGCTACATATTAGCATAAATGATATTGCTATTTTGATATAGTCAGTTTGGTTATAGGAAAGGATTTGCAAAATATATATGCTTTGAAAAGGATATTAGTAAGGGAAAACCATCACGTTAAGTGGCATGGTCTCACTTAATATCAATAAACCGAGATGTAGCAAAATTATTCATACTAGGCTTTATGTCTGACCCGAAGTTTTTGTTTCCTCTTAAACTCTCGGGTGCTCAAAATTGATTTAAGTAGGTTGAGGGTTAAGGCTTCCAGGTTTTGATATTTTAGCGAATAAAGCTTCCAAAGACGAGCAGGTGGCTGACGGAAAGCTAATTAGGAATACAGATTATTCTATTTATTTTTCACTATGTATATTAAGTCAGATATGACTATATTTCTCTGATAGACCAAGGGGGCATCATCATATGTTACTTTTGGCATAGTTTTGTAATGATTACAATTGATCTTTACCTGAAAAATGAATATTGGATTATGTAATTTGAATATGAATTTGTTTGAAATGTAATTACAAAAATGTTATTAGAAAATATGTGATTTTGTTCATATTCAAGTGCTTCTGATATTATGAATACCATTGGTATTGCTGTATTTTGTCACCAGAATTTGATACTGTAGAAGACTGCAGCATTAGTAGTGCTTAACTTTTTCCCTCTAGATACAAGATGTTACACTTCGTGCTGCGGAGATGGCGCAGTTGGACTAGCGCTTGGCTGAGTATGTGCAATAACATAGGGCATTTCCTTCACCGGGTTGCTCCAAAGAAGATGATTAGTCTTGATAGGTATGATTTTTGCGTTTGTGTTTGGGCAATATGCACTTAGAGATGATTAGGATGAGGAATTTTGATCAGTTTAATCCATTTTGAGGAGATTTTTGATGATTTGTTAGTTTGTGTTAACATAATTAATATAGTTTGAGATGTTAGAGGTCGATTTTGTGTATATTGTTGGATTGTTTGAGTTTGGTTTGTTGTAAATATTGACGTTTTTTATGTGATTTGGGTTTGTATTTATATGATTTATAAACGTGAAATTGAGCTGCGATATATATTGGTATGTATATGTTGTATGTGGGACGAAAGGTAGCAGAAACAAAAAAACAATCTAGATTTGCGATGGCCACCGAAGTCTGACGACGACTTATGGGTCACCATTATCCAACAGTTTCTGACGGCAAAAGTGTAACGATTTTCGACGGCTTTCGACAACATTCTAAATAAACAACTGCTGGTAACTTGTACATGACGACCATCGAAAAACCATTGGCAACAGCTGTTGAGAGCCATCGCGGAGTCTTCGTCGAAGCTGTTGTCAACCGTTAGAAAGTTCAGATGTAGTTCCGATGGAAAGTTCGACGGCTTTTGGGCGGCCACTAACGATCTTCGATGGTTTTCAACTGTTGGAAATATCCCTCTTTCTTGTAGTGATCAGGGCATTTTTTCAAATAATTCAGAGCAAAATAAGATGACTAATATTTCTTCATTTTATACCAAAACAGTATAAGTGGGGTATCAAACGATAAAGACTTGGTCGGTTTATACCAAACCAATATACATGGGGTATAAAATGACGAATACTTCACAGTTTTATCATGGTGAAATATTTCCCATCTTATACATAAAAGGGTGAAGTTTTCGTCGTTTTATAAACAGTCTTCTGTTCAGTTTACTAGTCACGTGGACAAATTGAACCAACCATAAACAAATGAACAACACATATTTGGTTGCGTTGTGTCTAATTCCGTCCATCATAGTTGTTTTTGTTGTCGTTCCATTTTTTCATTAAACAAGACACTGTTTGTTGTGCTTTAATTTTAAAATTAACTTCATTTAAACAACTCGTCTAAAGGAATTAGTTGTGGGATCCCTATGTTTTTGTTACGCCCCACTGATGCCATCTAATTTTTCATGTTGGTGTCTATAGGCATAATGTCGGCCAACAATAATGATATTTCCATTTCTCTCTAGTAATGACTTTTGGAAAGATGTGCAAGACAAGGGAAGTCATTATAGCCGACCATATTCATCATTATAGTGAAGCTTTTAGTAGTTACATTCACAATCAATATGAAAAAGGACGTTAATCATCCATGCATTTGTGGAAAAGAGATTGAGGACGTTTAGCGATGGCGAATTTTTATGTCCAAGTTATTTGATTTACATCGAACGTAAAATATACGTCAGCAATTTCCTCCCAACATTTTGCCTCTTCTAAAAGAAGAGGATTTTCAAGACTTAATTTTTAAGTCAGACGTAAAAAATTAAGTCTCGAATACTCCGTAAAAAATTAAGTCTCGAATACCCCCTATATAAACCTCCCTACCTAACTATTTTTAACATATTCTCATTTTTTTTCTTCCTTACATTAATTCCAAAAATATCCAGATATGATTCTGCGTATAATATTCCAGACAATGATTCGAAAAACTCGAATAACTCAACTAATAGCGATGATCTATCTAACTCCGATGATGTAGACGAGTATTGTAAGGATCTCGCTTATGTTGTTGGAATGATTATAAATTATACTCAGCTAATGTTTATCCACATCATACTTCTTCTTATACGGGATGAATGCGGATTGATGATTTCATTAACGGTCATAAAAACAGAAGTCAAGATTTGTTCCCTATAAAAAGTGCTACTTACAGACGTCTTTATGACGATCTAGTCAATAGGTATGGCTTAATCTTAACTCAATAAATAAACATTCCTGAAATGATTGGAATGTTTTATTACATGATAAGACATGGAGCATCACAAAGGTTGGCAGGTGAAAACTTTAATCGATCCATTGGTACTGCTAGTTTATGTGTTTATAAGTTTAGCACACTACCTTACTTTTGGCCAAAGCTAATATTAGATTAATAGATTCTAATGAGATTTCTCATGAAATATTAGATATGCCAAGATATTATCCATTTAACCAAAATGATGTTGGAAATATAGACAGAACACGTGTTCCTAGGAGGGTTAGTAAAGAAGAATTACTAGCGTATATAGGCAAAAAAAAAAATTCTAATACAAAATATTCTTGCTGCTATTAATTTTGATTTTTACATTTAGTTTCGTAATGTCTTGTTGGTAAGACTCTGCACATGATAGTAGATTGTTAAATTATGCAATTGAAGTAGTTGAAACATTTCTACATCTACTGCCTGGTAAGTATTACCTTTTAGACTCAGGATACAAGCATAGAAACAGTTATTTACCACATTATCGTAATAAACGTTATCATGTGTAAGAATTTCCCTAAAGCTGGAATGTTTCAAAATCGCGTAATGAAATTTTCAACTTTTATCATTCTAGTATGTGCATGGCTGTAGAAAGAAATTTTGGTATTTGAAAAAATAAATTCTACATTTTTCGAAATACGCCGAAATAAAGCTTCACCAAACAAGCACAGTTTGTCGTTGCAAGTTGTGTTATCCATAATTTATTAGAAAATACAACGTTACAGATCCTGATTT
Source organism: Allium cepa (assembly GCA_030765085.1). Taxonomy (NCBI): domain Eukaryota; kingdom Viridiplantae; phylum Streptophyta; class Magnoliopsida; order Asparagales; family Amaryllidaceae; genus Allium; species Allium cepa. The sequence goes on from CM060940.1 coordinate 863,350,386, forward strand.
TAAAGAAATAGTTAACGAAGAAATTACACGAATTTATGTTGGAAATTGATGTGAACATCTTCAGTACAACCATGGCTGTGCGCAAGTTCGTCAAATACACAACAGATTTTTGCAACACGTGATGAAATTAGAGATGCTTAGATTCTGTAGGACGACGTTGATCTATGTATTGTTTTACCGTTGTATTTCGACTAAAATTATGTGTAAGAGTATGTTTGCATTTTGGTTAAAATTAGTAGTAAGTTTTTAGAATTTGTATATACTAGAATTTGAAGTTGTAATTTAATTTGAATTTACATTATTATTTCTGAAATATTTATTTAATTAAATAATAAATTTAACAATTAAATAATAATTAATTATTAATTAGTAAATATTTAATTATTAGAATTATTATTTAACTATTTTCAAATTCCTCAACATTTTTTACATGCTACACAACCTCTAACCAACCTTTGATCAAAAAAGTTATCCTCGAACTTTTTAATCTTTAATTCAAATTGTCCACGAAAGCACCATAACTGAGATTCGCTTAAATAGAGAAAGAAAACTGCCAACAAGAAAGATAGCAATCATGCAACCAAAAGAAAGAATGGATTAATATGCACCATATTTAGCATAAAATAAAACTGAAATCAATTGACGTTAATTTAGCTTAACATATTCTAAACCAAAACCATAAGGAAGCTAATATCTATTATTTACAGTACACCATATATAAGAAAATTTCGTTCTGTTATTGGCCGTTAGGCAGTTATGGTGTTTTCTCTTAACCAGATAGCACTACATCAAAAGTCAATCAAACAAGGAACGTAAACTGCTCAAAAAGACAGAGAAATAAACAAAAAGAGAAACCTATGAACTCATGTATATCACATCAAAACAATGTACAATTTATCTACCATGTTACCCATAGTGCATTGAACTTGGTTAATTTCTAGCCCCAAGCGTGTTAACAAGTGACAAAGCATTACTTGTAAGCTTACTCAACTGAACCACCCTCTTCCTCAAGACACCATGCATACTACTGCTACTCTTACCATTACCTTCCACCAAAGAAGCAATGCATATATACTGATCAGTGAGAGCACCACTGACCCACGTCATAACATTCTCTAATCTAACCCCATACGACGGCCTATTCTTCCTTCCCAGTTTCCTCAACTGAACTATCGACTTGCTCAGCCTAGCTGCACTATCGGACATCGTTACCATGCAGTCATAATAGACACTGTACCCATTATCAGCTGCAGGTCTGCTGCTTCCAGATGAAAGCATGGAGACGTAGGTCGATGCTTCATGGGCCTTACGTGCACTTAGAGACAGCGCCACCCCAGCAAGCTGCCGTGGACTTTTATGCATTTGTGGTGAGAAGGCTGACAGTGTCTACTCGCATACTTTTGGATATGAAGTTGCCTTGCATGAGGTTTTAAGAGAAGCATACGAGAGGTGTACGAGCAAAGAAGCTGTGAATATGTATATAATGTTGTATGAACTTTCTTTTTTGAAGAAGAGTAAACAGGGCCCGGCCCAACAAAAATAATAATCTGGGCACAAAACAATACCCAACCACAACAAAACACAAAACAATCTCCTCAAACCCTAATCAGCCGACAACGAAACTCAACTAAAAAGAAGCGAAAATGGCGGAGGCGATTTTAGAGAATCGAGAGAATCCCCTCTCCTTTCTTAACTCCGCTAGTTTCCCCACGCTCCCAGTACGATAAGTCTTCATTCATGTCACCTCTCATGCCTCTATGACCATTACAGTTGCTCGAAAAGCTCAAGTAGCTGGAGCTGTTGAATCTGTTGGTATCTAGATAAGTAATGTTAGATCTAGCGTCACTGCGACCTAGATCTGACATTCTCTTCTCACAATCGTCATTATTAGCTCGGTCAAAATTAGGGTTTGGAGTATTAACATCTGGAACTTGATTGAGATACGAATCGTTGTTCTTAGCCATGTCAACTTGCTTATTGACAGTAGTAGCAACTAAATCTCGATGCTTGCAGAATCTAGACTCTGGATGCAAGTTGTTATTGTGCTCAGGTTGAAAGCTTTTTGAACGCATCAAGTATACTTCAAGATGCTTGCTACCTGCTTCAGAACACCACACATCAGCAAGGGAAGCAAATTTGGTTTGGTTTTTACACAATTTTTTTGATTTCTGCAGAATAATCTTGCTGTCAGATAATATAGTTAGCCAAACTTGCTCTTTATTCCTGCTGCTTTTGTTGTGCACACGTAAATTTCTCTCTTTCCACAAGTTGAACACTGCCGTAGTTAGTAAGATGTGAGAAAAATCAATCTCTTTGGATTTAGATCTGAAGTTGTTGTTAATAAGCTTTATAATATTCAAATGATCTATATGCCTGTTGTCTTCAATATTCAGAGTAGCTTTAATATGGTTCCAAATGTAATAAGAGTAGCTGCATTCAAAAAATATGTGATTAGAATCTTCATTACATATATTGCATAGGGAGCAGAGTGAATTCAAATTATTTCTCCATTTGTTTAATCTATCCCAAGTTGGCAATCTGTCCTTAACAGCAAAATATGTACAGAATGCCATCTTGGGACAATTCACTCTGTTCCATATACAATAGTGCCAGTCTTCAGTTGGGTATTTGCTTCTAATAAAATTCCAAGTATTTTTAAAGGAAAACTTCCCTCTGCTGGTAGCTGTCCATTCCCAGTAGTCATTTTCTGCAAAGGTATCAAGTTGAATTTTGCAAATCTCTTCTTTGTGTGGATTAGTAATAGGGTGGATTTGTGGTTGCCAGTTATTATTAATAATAATATCAGAGACTTTATTATTTGAACCACCACAAATAACCAGGCTATTCCACCCTACTCTATTAATAAAGGCCTCATTTTTAAACCAAGGATCAAACCATAAACTAGTATCTTTGCCATTTTTAAATTTTCTTTCAATCATTGTTGTTGGGCGAATTCTCGCCCAGAAGGCCTCGAGACCAAGGAGCGTCAGGTTCCATGCACGTTCGAGACCAGCGAGCATCTTCATCATCTCCACATACTATGGTACTCAAGAATCATTCGGCATCCCCTTTGGCACAAGTGCATTCGGCGTTCCCTATACCAGAGAATCATTCGGCATACCAAATACAGAGGCTCATTCGGCATAGGCTCATTCGGCCTTCCAAACCCAAGGACATTCGGCATAACACTACCACCGGACCAAACATGTACAACCACATCCGGCCTCCACTCCATTCGGCAAAGCTAAAAGTCCTGCTACCGCTCCGAGCAACTACCGGTCCAGGTGACCGCCGAACCAACTCCCAATACCGGTCCACACCTCCTACACCATGCCGGTCCAAACCAACACCGGACCAACCACTACTCTCTACCATCACGCCGAACCAAAGCCTCTCCACTTCATCTCCATGCACGACCGAATGAAGCTCCGCCGAACCAGAGGACTACCAGGCCAGATTGCTTCAGCCCAGGCCCGCTGGCAGCTATATACATCCAAGACCCCTGCCCCCTACCTCACTCTATAAATAGAGGGGCAGGGGTACAACAATGGCAGACAAGTTTGAGAGCTCAAGCAAGGAAGGAACTTTCAAACTACTTTCATACACTTGTATACAAAGCATTGTACTTGTAATCTGGAAGAAGAAAGATAATAACATATAAAGTGGACGTAGGCACATTCTGGCCGAACCACTATAAATCTGCGTGTCTTTTACATTTCAGCCCTTACTTTTCTCATATTTACATACTCATCTAAAATCATTGAAAATCACACATACTCAACTAAAATAATACGACTTGGAGGTGTTTGTCCATTTTTTGTGCAAACATTTTTGGTGCTTTCACTGAGAATTGAACTCGAAGCTTCAGCTTCTCCCACTCAACCTTCTTCCTCATAACGACGTTCGTCGCTTAGAAATCATGCCTTCCAAGCAACGGAAGGATGTTAACAAAGGAAAGAACATCGCAACTAGCAGTCTTCCGGATCCAGTAGCCCCAGATCAAGAGGATCATCCAATTTCAACAGCAGCACCAGATGGATACCAGGCAAATCTGATAGCTCCTGCCACCGAACGACCAATAACTAGGGCAGATCTAGACAGAGTTGTGGCTGAAGTAACCAACCGCTTCACATCCCAACAAGAAGCTTTAGTGGACCAACTTATGTCACGCTTAAGGGATGCTGAAGAATCCAACCGCAACACTGAATCATGGGATGAGTCTCAATCTGGAGGATCTCGGAGACAGCAAAGGTATTCCTTCTTCGAAGAAACTATCGACAGGAATCATAGAAACCCCGCTGAACGGAGCCAAGCTGGAACCCAGCCCGAAGTTGGCCCCATGGAAATGCTCGAAGCAGAACCCCACCGGGTAAGATCAAGGCAGGGGGCAACTGTAGCTGGTCCTAGCATGCATCCGAGCAGCCAGAGACAACCACTGGATAATGCAAGAAGTGATAGATTGTACCATCCCTACAGGTCATCTGGACGAGATAGATCCCGCAGGGAAGAACTAAGCTCATTTTTGTCCGCTCCAAGTTCTGACGAACGAATGGCACGATTATTCAGAGAGTGTGTCCAACGAGAGCAAAGGGACCGGGGGATAGGCGCTAGGGTCACCAGCCCCTTTACCCGAAATATCGAAACTACCATCGCCCCCCGGGAATGGAAAATGCCAACCATGGAACCTTACAAAGGAACTTCCGACCCCATCGTACACTTACAGAGATACACCCAGCATATGCTCATGAGTGGAGCAACAGAAGGAGTATTATGTAAATGCTTTCCGCTATTCCTAGCAGATCTAGCTACCTCCTGGTTCTGCCATCTACCCCGAGGATCCATCAGCTCATGGGAGATGTTGAAAGAAAGGTTTATTAGCCAGTTCCTCATCCATGTGGAACAACCCAAGGATGCTTATTCTCTATCCAATATCAAACAGAAATCCGGAGGGACGCTGCAACAATATCTAACACGGTTCAACGCCACAGCAGCAACAGTTCAAGATGCCAATGAGAAACTTATCCTAACGGCCCTTTGTAGTGGCGTGCATCCGGATACCAAGTTTGCTAGGAGGTTAACAAAAGATAAACCAGCTACGTTACCTGACTTCTTCCATGAAGCTGGGAAGTATATGAGGCTTGAAAACGCTACCGCTAAAAGACAGTCAGGACAACAGGCTAAGACTACCCATGGCGACACTCCCGCTGCAACAAAGGACGTTTGAAGAAATGACTCTAGAGATAACGCTGGGGGCAAGAAGGGAGGAAAGCGTTTATATCAACCAGGACAGAGATTTGACTCTTGCCCCCCTCCCTTGCTTTAAACTTTGTCCTGGATGGCTAGAAGGATGTTTTTAATCATTTCACCAAATGGGTGGAAGCGGACCCTTTAAAATAAAATATCTTTGGCATAAATTATCAACTTCTTACATAAATTATCAACTTCTTGATCAAAAAAAATATTCTATGCAGGTACGGAGTCCCACTCAAGATCATATCAAACAACGGACTCCAGTTTGACAACAAAGAGTTTACCAACCGATGCCAAGAGCACATAATTCACAAAAGCTTCTCATCTGTAGCTTATCCTCAGGCAAACGGACAAGTCAAAGCTGTCAACAGAATTCTCAAAACCCTAACCAAGAAGAAGCTTGAAAAGTCAAAAGGCGCTTGGGTGGACGAACTTCCTACGGCACCCTGGGCCTGCCGCACCTCTCATAGAACATCAACGGGGCATACTCCTTTCTCTTTGGCATACAGATTGGAGGCCATGCCCCCAGTTGAAACTGTAGCGCCATCTCACCATGGGACCCACTGCAACCCAGAAGAAAACGAAGAACTCCTCCTCATGTCTTTGGATCTGATTGAGGAGAGGAGAGACGATGCAACACTTAAAAGCAGAAGCCCACAAGCAAAAAGTGGCAGCACAATGCAACTCCAAAACCAAGCATCGCAGCTTACAAGAGGGAGATCTTATCCTCATGCGGATCCTCCCGCAACACCGAATCATGGACCGAGTCCCAATCTGGAGGATCTGTGAGACAACAATGACCTTTCTTCTTCGAAGAGGTTAATAAAGAAATGGTCATGGTAGGAGCCGAGCCCGGACTCAGCCCGAATTCCGACCTGAGGAAACACTTGGAACCAAACCCAACGGGGGAGGTGCCAGGCAGGGGTCGGATATAGCTGAGCCTGTCATGCTACCTAACCATGAAAGCACCAGTAGACGGACCATATGAAATTCATCAAGATCTTCACAACAACGGAGCTTATATTTTGTCAACAGTGGACGGAGTGGTGTTCCAGAGGGCTTGGAACATCCGACACCTCCGTCGATACTTTGCTTAACACGTACCGCCCATATGAAGCGTATTAACACGGTGGACGTAGGCATTATCGTGCCGAACCACTTTAAAAATCTTATCTCTTGTTACCTTGTGCCTTCATATCTTGGCTGCTTGTTAAGCTTTATCCCTTTCTGTTGAACAAAATCCTATGGCATCTCCACTCAAGATGCACCGCGGCCTCATCTGGACTAGGCCTAACAGGTACGCTACGATTCTATGCACTCGCCAATGAGACACTTTTGCTCCAGCATCCCTCTGCTGCGGGTTAACTCATTGTGCGCCTGCCCTCAAAGCCAACTGTAATGAGCCGATTATAAGTCATCATAAAGGCCGACTATAGCCGATGGCAGCTCATTACGGCGTTCGGCTCGCCGGTAACTGTGAACCTACTTTAAGCCCCAACATAAGGTGTGGCCAGCCAGGGGTAGTTCACGGCCAACGGCACCCACGCTAGCCGGCCACGGTAAATCGAATAATACCCACGATTACGGACCATAATGGTTCGGGTAGTTACCGTGCGCGATCTCGGCTCCGATGTGTCTTAAGTGCGGCTGTGGTAAAAAAGAAAACTCCCCGCGGAGGCGTAAGATGGGTGACAAATGTCTCCAAGACCCACAGCTAGGGAAAGTGACTACAAAACCCGTTTGCCACGAACTTAAGCACATCGACGGCCTTCCGTGACTGGAAGTTTTACTTTTACTATATTTCCATTTCATTTAAATATTTTTCTCCTATCCTGTATAACAAACTCTAAAGTACAGGAAACCAAATAGGAAGCATTCACTCATGAGGCTCTAAGCCTGCGTGCTGGGTAGCAGGGCGCTCTGCTATACCCGTGAACAGTTACACAAGACACTCAAAGCTACCGCCTGCGAATAAAACATAAAGGGCGGTACTCTCTTCTCTTGTACATAAATGCGTAACTATAACTTATTCATACACTGACATTGCAAAACGTGAAATTATATTTCAAGCAAAAACTTAACATCAAACACAAGTGGAATCACAGGCATATACATAATTATACTTCTCACACAGCACATAAAGATAGCAACAACATTTAAACATGACAAAATCAGCTTATATTATAAGATCACACGAAGTTATTCTTTGCAAATAATTTTATTACAGTTGCATATCAAAGGCTAACATGAACAGTGATAAAAAAGAAACAAAAAGATGGCAGATGCATCCACACTCCATCACCAACTCCCCCAGCCTACTTAGCCGCAGGATCGGAGCCCCCAGCATGTGGATCTGAAGTCCCACCTGTCCAGATCAGAAGAGGAATTCATTAAACGAACGATCAAGTTATGAAAACACGAAAAGAAAAGAAAGGGAAAAGAATAACTCACCAGCATCCGCCGCTTGATCCTCATCATCCAACTGCACGCCCGCTTCCTCTGCAGCGAGTAGCCGCATCCCCTCCTTCACCGCCGCTTGCTCCTCCTTTGAGAACTGAGCAGTAACCGCACTCAAGTTGAAAGCCTCTCCGCCTTCCTTACCCGCATTCACCCTGGCCTCCTCTAAAGCCTGGAGATACACCTTGGCCATGACCCGAGGGTAATCGTCCATCCAAGACAAGCCGCCCTCCTTCCAAGTGTGGAAGTACATATCCTGCAACATCTCATCCATCATCCCCTCGTTTTCCTCAAACTCCCTCACCCGGGCCTCGGAAGCTTGCAACTTGGTGATGGCGACGTCCCTCTCTGATTGGTATCTCAAGCAGTCAGCCTGGAGTGACCTCCTCATTTCCTCTTCCTTCAACTTGAGGGACCTCCTCATCTCCTCCATCTCCTCCTTCAACTCGGCCTGAGCCATCTCCGCAGCCTCGAGCCTCCCTGACAACTCCTCTACCCGCTCGAGATCCGCATTTCGAACCTCATCCACCGTTGCGATAGCTATGTTAATCCGTTCCCTGCAAGCGACCTCCATCTTCCGTAACTCCGCCCTACTTGCCTTCTCCATGGTCTCTTTCAGACGCTTGGAGGCTTCCTCATGCTGGGAAATCTGGATGGCTTGGTCGGCGAGTTGCTTGGCCTGATCGGCAACCTTTAACCTCAACCGAATGTTAGCACTCCCGATCTCTTCCCCGGCCTTGACCAACTTAGCATGATGCTCCATTAACTTCTTGGTCTCTGCGGCCACCCGGTCGATATTAGCCTTGGCCTCATCCCCCATGGTGACTACCCGTGTAGTAAGTAAATCAAGATCTAAAGATTTGGCCTCGTCCAGCACTCTTACCATGGGGTTGCGGGGAAGTAGGTGCTCGCCCGTGGTCTCATCGAATGAAATGTCCCGAAAACTTGGGTCTAAATCAGGATGGCCGGCAAAAGGGTCACGAGGCACGGGGCGAGGCACATCGGGACGCCTTATATGAATGACAGTAGAACTCTTGGAAGGAGGAGGAGGGGGGCAGGGCTCCGTGCTCTCCTCCGTAGTATCACGAGGAGGCTGAGTAGGGGGAGACAGAGTAGGAAGCTGCGAAGCAGAAGAAGACTCAAATAAGGAACGGCTCCGCTTCCTTTTCTGAATGCCCTCTTCGATGACCCCAAGAAGAGGGCGGTACTTGACTACGTCCCCAGTGCGATCAGTAGAAGGTTTCGCGGAAGCTCTCCTCGACTTAAATTGTTCAAGGCGGTGTCGAACATCCGACGTTTTACCCGCCTGGCCTGCCCCTGGAATAAAGAACAAGTGTTACGAACATACAATAATCCGCAATTCAAAAAATGTGCTAAGTTAAAAAGAAAGAAAAGTGAGGAGACACATCTGTTATACAAACCCGGCGGAGGAGTGGGATACTGCAATAAGTCCTGGATCTCCTTCCAGGACGGAAGTGAACCGTAAAAAATTTCTAAGTCCTTATCGAAAATAGAATCGGCAGAAGACAAAAGTTCACCTTGCATCGCCGGAATCACCCTAGCTGAGGAACCCTTAGAGGATGGGTCAGTGCCAGCCACAGCTTTGCCGGTTTCCTTTGCCTTCTCCGTTCCCTTCTCCGTTTCCGACTCTCCCTCCGACTCCCCGAAGGCCCGACGGAGAGCCTCATCCAGTTCGAGGTCTTGTTCAGAGGTTAGAGCAGCAACACCACTACCACCTTGACCTTCGCCATCTCCTCCACCCTCCGACCCTTCTCCAACTTCGCCTCCTCCCTCCTCTTCTACACCTTCCTCCTCCGGGACAATCGGGCAAGTACTTGGAGAAGGGCCATCGGACTTCCTCAGTTTCTTCCCCCCGACCACGGGACGCTCTGCGAAAGGCTCCCTCTTACCGCTCTTTACCTTATCCCCCTCCTTAGCTTTAGCAGCCTTCTCCTCAGCCGTGTCTCTTTGCTTAACCACGGACTGGTGCGGTAAGATCAAATTATACTCCAAGAGGGTTGCGTTCCTGATCAAGAAGGAGGCCGACCGGTCCCGTGCCGGAATAGCCTTTAGTTCAGCAGCCATTCGCACCAAGGAATCATCCTCCACAACTGCAATACCACCTGTCGCTAGCCAGAAATAGAAGCATGTCAGAAAAAACACTACAGTCAAAACATGGAAAATATAAATGAAATCCATCTTACAGCCAGAAGTGAAAAGGCGGAAAGAAACAGCATCGTCCTTGATGAAGAACCACTCTTTCTTGAACATGGTAAACTTGGAATATAAGTCCAGAACTGGTTTGAAGGGTACGGCCGCCTCCAGACTAATATACGGAGACCCCTTCTTATAGCCTCTCAGGTTGTACAAGTATCGGATCTCCCGGTTAGAAGGAGGACGCCCGTACCTCCTCTGGAAGATGACAAAGAGGCTCACCAGGATAACATATGAGTTAGGCTGAAGCTGGAAGGGAGCCACCTTCAAATATGTGGTGAAGCTTACTATCCAAGCGTTGATAGGGGGGATAGCGCCGCACATGCAATGGTATCTGCTAAAAGCGAAGTAGCCCTCGGGAGGATTATATGGCATCACTCCATCTCCCGGCAGCAGCATAAGAGCCCTATCTATCCCGAAGGAACGGGATATGACGTCAAGTTGCTCCTCCTTTAGGGAGCTAGGAAAGCAATCCGGGGGAGAGACCAAAAGTTCCTGTGGACCATATCCGTCCACTAGAGACCTCGGAATAGGTCGATGTTGCCCGGATCCTGGCTGGACTGGGGGCAAGGAAGAGGAAGGCTCTCCTGTGCCTCTAGACTTCTTTCTGTCCGATCGTGTTTCCGCTTTGCGAGACATTTTCTGCAACACAAGGAAGGCACGGCATTAGAACAAGGAACATAGAAAAGTAAACAAACAAATGCGTGCAAGTGTGGGATTTCATTCGCAAACTAAAGTTTTCAAGTTCACAAGTTCATTCGGTTCCCAATACATTCGGTTCCCAGTTCATTCGGTTTCCAGTTCATTCGGTTTCCATCTCATTCGGTTACCATCTCATTCGGTTTCCATCTCGTTCGGCCCCAAGGCCATAGTCCCATTCGGTAAAATGGAAACTTTCGTATGTATTCGGCAAAGAGGAACATACCTGGTTCGGTACTAGATTGGTCCGGCGCTAGATTGATTCGGTATTCGTTTGATCCGGTACTTAACTGGTTCGGTGCTCAATATGGTTCGGCTCTACTCGTTCGGTAAAGAAAAACAAGGGGGTGCGGCCTCTATATATAGGCGAATTCACAACCACCGAACCAAACATTTTGCCCAACCGGACCAATAATACCGGACCACCAGAAGCCGGATGAGATTAGCCGGACCAACCAAGAACCGAATGGAACCCTCTCTCTACCGTCCAAGACCGGGAACTGGGGGCATGCAGGGCGCCTCGCTCAGATAAGTGCCGAACTCTAAGAGCTTACTAATAAAATAAAAAATATGATAACAATGGATAAGTCGTGAATCTCTCACTAACATGGATTAATCATTTACACGTGCACGCGACCACGAACGGTCCATAGGCACGCTCTGAATGGCTATTAACCCTATCGTCATGAGAATTTACACTTTGACATCCCTTTTTAAGCTCATCAGTCAAATGGATATTTGATAATTATGAAATGGCTAAGCTACTTACACATGTACGGGGTCGAGAACAACCCCTAGGCATGCTCTGAGCTAGCGATAAACCACCTTGACAAACGATCCAGGGAACCACTCTAACGTGAACCTGGCATCGATAACCCCCTCGGGGTACACTAACTCGCCTCGAACGGCGCAATTCACTTGATCACAAATATTTCGACCCCGAACGGTCGTTATTTGAATTCACACTAAAACTATGAATTCCTTCGCAGGACATCAATAGGATATAAACATCCAGCCCATGACATTACAAGACGAGTCTTCCCACCTACGAGAAACAAAGCGCGACACGTGCAAGCACGTGCCCCACTTTGGGGGGCAAATGTTGGGCGAATTCTCGCCCAGAAGGCCTCGAGACCAAGGAGCGTCAGGTTCCATGCACGTTCGAGACCAGCGAGCATCTTCATCATCTCCACATACTATGGTACTCAAGAATCATTCGGCATCCCCTTTGGCACAAGTGCATTCGGCGTTCCCTATACCAGAGAATCATTCGGCATACCAAATACAGAGGCTCATTCGGCATAGGCTCATTCGGCCTTCCAAACCCAAGGACATTCGGCATAACACTACCACCGGACCAAACATGTACAACCACATCCGGCCTCCACTCCATTCGGCAAAGCTAAAAGTCCTGCTACCGCTCCGAGCAACTACCGGTCCAGGTGACCGCCGAACCAACTCCCAATACCGGTCCACACCTCCTACACCATGCCGGTCCAAACCAACACCGGACCAACCACTACTCTCTACCATCACGCCGAACCAAAGCCTCTCCACTTCATCTCCATGCACGACCGAATGAAGCTCCGCCGAACCAGAGGACTACCAGGCCAGATTGCTTCAGCCCAGGCCCGCTGGCAGCTATATACATCCAAGACCCCTGCCCCCTACCTCACTCTATAAATAGAGGGGCAGGGGTACAACAATGGCAGACAAGTTTGAGAGCTCAAGCAAGGAAGGAACTTTCAAACTACTTTCATACACTTGTATACAAAGCATTGTACTTGTAATCTGGAAGAAGAAAGATAATAACATATAAAGTGGACGTAGGCACATTCTGGCCGAACCACTATAAATCTGCGTGTCTTTTACATTTCAGCCCTTACTTTTCTCATATTTACATACTCATCTAAAATCATTGAAAATCACACATACTCAACTAAAATAATACGACTTGGAGGTGTTTGTCCATTTTTTGTGCAAACAATTGTTTTACCTATATCTCTACTATTTAAAATATGTTTCCAAGTGTTTGAATGATTACTATTATAAGTAGCAGTCCAGAAATTATTATGTTTCAAATATTTTGATCTCATCCATCTGGCCCACAAAGAATCAGAATTTAAGAATCTCCAAAATAATTTTAAATGACAGGTTGTACAAAGATCATTAATATTTCTAATGCTAAGACCCCGTTCATTTTTTGGCCTGCATACATTATCCCAACTGATTTTGTGATATTTACCTTTCCATAAAAATTCAGAGCATCTACTTTTCAATTTTTTAATAGTAGCAGCTGGGATTTGAAAAGATTGAATCCAGTAAAGAATTATAGCATAAATGACAGTCTTTATAAGTTCAAGTCTACCAGCAATCGATAATAACTTACATGACCAGGTCTCCATTCTATTCTGAATTTTATCTATAAGGATAGAGCAGTCAGAGTCTTTAATCATATTTGTAGAAAGAGGCAGACCTAAGTATTTGATAGGAAGAAATCCCTCTTCTATTTGTAAAACCTTTAGAAAATCTGTTTTAAACTTACAAGATTTACTGAAATATGCTTTACATTTATTCACATTAAGTTGAAGACCAACATAATTTTTTAAGTTATCAAAAACAGATTTGATTGAGTCTGCATTATCTTTATTGGCTTTGACAAACACCATAAGATCATCAGCATATATCAAATGACTAATACTTGGTTGAATTCTGTTAATAGGCTGAACAGCACCTTTAATACTCTATATTTCCATAAGAATAGAAAAATATTCCATCACAATAGCAAAAAGATAAGGAGATAGGGGGTCTCCCTGTCTCAGCCTCCTATTAGATTTAATAAACCCTTCAGCTTTACCTTGAATCAGGATTGAAAATGAAGGAGTATTTATACATTCAAACACCAGATCACAAAACTTTATAGGAAAACCCATACATTTCATGATATGATGAATAAAATGTCTATTTACCTTATCATATGCTTTCTGTAAGTCAATTTTAATACATACATTATCACCCTGTTTAGTGTTGAATTTCCTAACCATCTCATGAGCTAATAGAGAGTTTTCATAGATGAGCCTACCAGGAACAAAAGCACTCTGATTTTCTGACACCAGAAAAGGCAAGAACACTTTTATTCTGTTACTAAGGACACTAGCAATAATCTTATAGATAAAGTTACAACAAGAAATTGGCCTATAATCACCGATTCCAGTGGGATTATTATTTTTCGGAATAAGGGTTATAAAAGTATGGTTTAAACTTTTTAGAATTTTACCATTATCCATAAACTCTGAAACAACATCCAGCACATAGTGTTTTATATAATCCCAATTATTTTTATAAAATTTTGCATTAAAGCCATCAGGACCCGGGCTTTTGTTATCTCCAGCACTAAAAACAATAAATTTAATTTCATCAAGGCTCACTGGAGCTAACAGGATTTCAGATGCGTTATGATTTAAAATGTTTTTACAAGTTATAAAAGGAAAATTCTTTTTATAATTTGCAGAAAAATACAAATCCTTATAGAAATTTATAGCATTCTCTGAAACTGTTTCATGAGCATTAGTTAAATTTCCCTCTTTATCTATAATGCAACCTATGTTATTTAAGTGCTTTCTATTACTCATTTTAGCATAAAAAAATTTGGTGCAGTCATCTCCTAAAGTGAGCCAATCAACCTTAGCCTTTTGTCTAGCATTGACAGACTCTTTGTACATTTCATTAGACAACTCCTTCTGATTAAGAAAAAATTTATTAATATCATTGATATTATCAGGATTGTTATCAGCATTCATCTGAAGAAGCTTGCCCTCTTTTTTCAAACTGACTATTTTATTTTTATTTAAGTGGTTGTTCTTATTCCAGTATTTAAGGTTATGCTTGGTGAATTTCAGAAAACTATAAAACTGATATTGTTTAGAACCACTGCAAGAGAACTTATAGCAGTTTTCCATTAAGGGTTTATAGTCTTCTTCCATCACCCAACTATTTTTGAAACGAAATGGAGGAGCTTTATTATTGTAATCATTATTCATAATAAAAAGATTAACCAAAAGAGGAGTATGATCACTTAAATTTTGTTCCAAAGTGGAACAGATATTATTTGGAAATTTTTTTGAAAACTCTTTATTATAGAGAATCCTATCTAATTTGCAGTGAATATTTTTGGCTAACCCTGACTTCAATGTATATTTATTACCACTGATAACTGGTTCAATAAGGCCAGATTCTAATAAGAATTTGTTGACTCTATCTAATTTATTTTGAGGGATTTTAATCCCCCCATATTTTTCATAAGCATGAAAAACAGTATTAAAATCACCTAGTAAAATCCATGGGGAATCATAAATTGAATTTAAAGCTTTAAGTTTTTGCCACAAAACATTCCTTTCTAGTTCAAAATTACTACCATAAACACTAGTAACTTGCAAAGTAAAACCACCAATGTTTTCAAAACTACAATCAATAAATTGGCTGTATTTGTTTATATTAATATTAGTCCAGATATTAGAATCCCAAATAACAATGATTCTACCTTTACAGCCACAATCATTGTTATGAATTGCTTTCCAATTTCTGGACAACTTAAGACCAAATCTTTCAAAATTCTCATCATTCATTTTATTTTCAATTAAAGCAAAAATAGATGGTTTATAGACATTAATCATAGAGAGAATATCAGACTGTTTAGTTGGGGTATTCATCCCCCTAACATTCCAAGCAAATATAGACATATTTATATGAAATATAATAAAATATGAATATTAAATAGTACCTGATACACTGTTACCCTTACCCTTTTTCTTTTTCTCCGAGCTTTTAGCTTTTAGTCTTGTTGTCATTTCATTCCAATCAGGATTAATTGAAATGTATTTCTGCCCAAAAGCTTTCTTCTCTTTATTAGCATTTTTGTATTTGCCAATTGCTTTAGTCTTGGGAATATGCAGTTCTGAGATGTCAAATTGCTTTTCAGGATCCTCCATTGTATTATCTGATGTTGAAGCAATATGGTCTTCTGGAATTTGGATGAGAGAGATGTCAAATTCCTCAGCATTGCAAGGCAAGGTTGAGTGGATGCCTTCATTGTCCTCAACCATTGCAGCATTATCTGATGGAGGTTCATTCTCTATGTTGTAATCTGGACTTTGGTTGGAATTCAAAGGCAGCATAATATTTGATTCTGTAGCATGATTATTTGTAATTAAACATAACTCTGAAATGGGGGGATTTCAGAGTTAAAGACCTCTTCATTACTAATTCCCTCCTTTGAACTGCTTTGTGAGACCTCTTTTGATTTTTCTTGTAAACTTTCTGAATGATGAACTACCGAAGCAAGGATCTGATCATCTTGGTCAGTGAGCGAATGTGAAAAAGTTTCTTGATTAAAGATGATACCTTTCTGGTTGATTCGATCATTATTCTTTTGATTTCTTGATTCTTTTATTGTCTTCTCAGTAAGGAGCGACTCTTGAACAATGGTATCTGTAACATTTTCTTGATCAGTGGCTATTTCTTTGTTTTGATTATGAGTTTTGGGTATCCATCTTTGTTCTGCGACACATTGCTCTCTAATGTGTCCAAAACATTTACAGATACTACACTTCAGTGGAACCCATTCATATTCAATCTTTTGAGTAATGTTTTCTCCATTGTATAAAGTGAGATTTATTTCTTGAGGTAGTTCGTCATTTGCAGATACCTCCACCAGAAGACGAGCATAATTCAATCTCGTTTTCAAGGTCGTAGCTGCATCCATTTTTATGGGTTTTCCAATAATGTTGGCCATAACACTGAACGCTTCTCGATCCCATAATTTGAGATTCACATTGGGTAATTTTACCCATATCGGCATTGTACTGAGGAGGTCCCTGTCCATTTTCAGAGAATCAGACCATCTCCTCATTATGATGAGCTTTCTATTATAGAAGTATGGGCCATTCTGAATGATAGAATTGCAATCTTGAACTTCTTTGAATTTGACAATAAAAAACCCATTTTCCCTGGTAAAGATTTCAAATTCTGCCACAGGTTTCCATACACGTTTTATGTAAGCTTTGAAAAAGTTATAATATGGTTTGGTACCAACAACATATACCAAAATCGAATTGCTCCAGCATTCGATAGCTCTTTTACATACAGACTCTTTTATCAAACCATATTTCTTATTATTGATCTTGATGGGAGAGATAGTTTCAAGATTGCATTCATCATTATTGGGTTCAGTTGATTGCTCAGAAACGATTTCAGCCCAAGATTTTTGTCCCTGTGTTTTGTTCAGAGAAAAATTCATGGGTTTCCGCGGTTGATACGATTGGTTTCTCATACTTGGTGGAGGAGCAGTCGAATACTGATCGTCTGTCTTCTTCTTCTCAGAAAAGAGACCTTTCGAGATTCTTTGTTGCACAGAATTAATGGGTTGACGTTTCTTTTGTGATCTTGATTGAACTAATTGAAACCCATCATTGTCTATGATGATTCCTTTGCTAGAATCTCTGATGTGAGAGTCAGGTGGTCTGTTTCTATGGCTAGGAGAAGAAAGATGAGAAAGATTACTGTGAGGAGAGATAATTTCCCCCATGACTGAGGAAAACCCTAAAATTTTTTGTTCTATATCCCATGTTGTATGAACTTGCCATTGATCACTTTAGCTTTTAATTTGTTTCTTGTTGATGTAATGTGATATTGGTGGTGAATGGTTTATATATAGAGGGCTATCTGTATTATGGAACGTAAAAGGTACTTTTATTTTATGGCATCATTCATTTGGTCGGTTGCTAAGTAATTAAAGTAATATTGCTGTGTCTGGAAATCTCAAAACTCAATATATATATAGAATGTGCTTGCTTGTCTCCTTCCAGCTGTAATTTTGCTGTCTAGAGATCTGATGACTGAATGTAGAAGAATGAGTTGAAAGTTGAAACCTTGACTTTGCTCATGGAAGCTTCGTTGCATTCCGGAAGATACTATTGCACGTGCAGTTTCATTCGGTAGATTTGATTCGAGTATTCTGTGCCAGCTGGAACTGTATTTCAACTCCTTTCATTTCAGTTGGCTTATGGCCCTATGTAGCATTTAAAAAGGGGAACGAAAAAACTATCCATACACCTTCGTGGAACAATATGAAGTTAAATCAACGTTATTTAACATAAATTTTTTTATCGTTTCATGTGACTTGACTTTTATATACCACTGGACCTTCGTTATCTTTCACATTATTCATTTTCAATCTGCTCATTTTACGTTTATGGCAATAGCGAAACGACGTGTAGCGCTTAGAACACGGATTAGGAATGACACTTCCTTGTGAGAGTTTCTAGCCACTTAAATCGAACAACCGACTCTAAGCCGGTGCGAACAAGGGGAATCTGACTGTTTAATTAAAGCAAAGCATTGCGATAGTCTTTATGGATGCTTTTGCAGTGTGATTTCTATCCAATGCTCTGAATGCCAAAGTGAAGAAATTTAACCAAGCGTGGGTTAACGATGGGAGTAATTATGACTCTTTTAAGATTGTCAAATTCTTCGTCATCTAATTAGTAACATGCATGAATGAATTAATGAGGTTTCCACTATTCTGTCCACTAAGTAGGGAAACCACAGCTAAGGTAAGGTGCTTGGCGAAATCAACGGATAATGAAGACCGTGTTGAGTTTGACTCTAGTCTTACTTTGTGAAAGGACTTGAAATGTCGTTCAAGTCAATGAAGAAAAATTTAATAGAAGAACCAAAGAGGAACCATTGAAGCAAGCCTTTTAAGCCAGACTCACCTAGCGGGAGAATGAGGCATTAAAAAGGGAAGAAGTCATAGCCTAAGGGTAAGAGATCGTGGCCAAAACTATGGTAGAGGCATCTACAAATTTGTTAATAAAGAAGAAAGAAACCAAAATATATAAGCACCGAGAGGTCAGGACGAGGATGAAACACAAACCATAAAGGAAGCCAAGGTATGATAAATCACAAATAGAATGTTATAATTGTGATAAATTTTTGCATTCTGCTTTCGATTTTAAATTCATTTTGTAAAGCTTAAGAGAAATTTAACTTTTCTATAAAAAATGAAGAAAATTCCACAATATTGTTGGAATGTAAAGGTGATGAAAGTAATAATAATAACGCATGGTATTAGGATACGAAGGCAAGCAATCATATGTGTGGAAGAAGGAGCATGTTCGCGGAGCTTGATGAATCGGTAAGTGGAAACAATCATTTTGTAGATCAATCTAAAATTCTAGTTAAAGGCAAAAGGAATTATACAAATTAAATTATAGAATGGAAAGCTTGATTTTATTTCTAACGTTTAAAACGAAAATAAATATTTTAAGTTTGGTGCAACTTTTAGAAAAAAGATGTGATATACACATGAAAAATCATTGTCTTTAATGAGAGATAGTAAGAAAAATTTTACTACTAAAGTGGAGATGTTAAAAAATAGACTATTTCCATTAAATTTATCAACTAGAATTATTAAAAGCCTAAAGTCATGCTATAATGATTCATTATGACTTTGACCTTTAAGATTTTGATATCTTAATTTTGGGGTTTAAATTATTAAAGAATAAAAACATGATGAAAGGTTTACCATCAATAAATTAAGAGAACCAATAATGTGAATGATGCATATTTGAAAATAAACCAAGAAAATATTTTCCAAAAGAATCAACAACAAGAGATAAAGAACCACTCGAATTAATTCATACGGATATTTGTGGCCTTAAACTATGCTTACTTGGAAAAGTAACTATTTTGCACTTTTTATTGATGATTTTGGTAGAAAAACGTTGACCTATTATCTTAAACAAAAATTAAATGTATTTAATGCTTTTAAGAAATTTAGAGCCTTAGAAGAAAATTAAACTGGTTATAAGATCAAAGCCA
This sequence comes from Allium cepa, assembly GCA_030765085.1. NCBI lineage: Eukaryota > Viridiplantae > Streptophyta > Magnoliopsida > Asparagales > Amaryllidaceae > Allium > Allium cepa. The sequence continues at coordinate 863,369,886 of CM060940.1, forward strand.
TGACATCCGACCGAAGTAAATAGTTTATATCAAAAGAGTTTGAGTTTTTTTTACGAAGAAAATGGAATTCACTGCTCATTAATAATTCCATGCACTCCACAAAAAAAATGAGGTCATAGAAACGAAAATTATGCCTCTTGTCAACACGGCTTGGAGCTTGTTAAAAAGAAAATATTCCAAAAACAAATTTTTTGGTCGAAGTTGTTGAATGCGCGGTGTATTTATCCACTCATGACCAAACATGAAGTGTGTGGAATAAAACCCCCGAATAAACATGGAGTGGTAGAAAGCCATGTGTATCTAATTTAAAAGTATTCGAAAGCATTACGTATGCCCATATCCCGGATCAAAGATGCTCCAAACTGGATGACAAAAGTGAAATATATTTTCATTGACTATGACTGAAGGTTAAAAGGATATAAGTTATATTATCCTGTTAATGGAAAAGTAATTGTTAATCGAGGCATGGTGTTCGACGAAAAAGGTGCTTGGAATTAAAACAAACAAAAAGATGATTATAATTTATTTCCTCTTTATGTAAAGGAATGTATTGATTTTATGGAAAAAGAAGCACCGTCGTCTCCTTCGACCATCCATGAAGAACATTCACTTGAACAAAGCTTGAGTGAAAGACCACCACGCATGAAGAATGCTAAAGGAGACGTCAAAAGATCTTCTTGCCAAAAAGTTTCCTAAATCCCTACTTTAGTTAGCCAAAATTGATCATTAGAGAAAGATTAGCACTTTGGATTGAAGATTTTCTATTGGAGATCACTTAAAGCTGCTGTAGATTCTTGGATTTCATGCATTCTTGGATTGCTTTGGATTTATGTGTGTGGTTTTAAGCCTCTGCTCACTAATTAGCCACTATATGATGTTTAATGATGTTTTTAAATAATTTTTAAACTCTAAAATATCAATTAAACCCTCTTTAGTCACATATGTAAATTTCAAATGATTTGGACAAATTTGAAAAATTCATGTTCTTATTAATCTTTCTTGTTCTTATAGTTGCACCCTTAGATTTAGGCTTCACTTTGATATGTATGGATGTATGCTTGTTAGGATATATTATATACGATGATTGCTTGAATGTATGAGTTTGTTTAGCTGAATGCGTCGATCAAATGGCAGTTTAGTTTTAGGAATAAGTTATGGACGGGTGTCAATGGATCAGTGATGACCTCTAAAAATCACTTCATCCAAATGACATGCGATCCATAGGGTAGGTCAAGAAGGATCCCTTAAAGCTATGTTTCAAGTCTCAAATCATTAGCAGTTCAAATTTATGGGCGATTGAAGATGGATAGGTGGTGATTTGGAGGCTATGGGTCGGTAAAGGTTGGCTTCGAGGCATGCTCGAGTCATTGGATGGATCTTTAACAAAAACTGAAAACTGAAACTCATTGCTTTCGTTAAGTGTAGGATAAAATGGAGTTCGAACATCTTTTAACAAAAGAAATCACATGATGTTATATTTGACCACACTCATATATATCACTCGACTACCGTTATTTTTAACATTATTCTTTTTCAATCTGCGGACATTACGCTCGTATAATGTGAAATACCCCAACAAATCTTGGTGGTTCTTTAACGCGAATGCATTGACTATTTGTGGATTGCTAAAAACTAATTTTGTGGCAATAGCAAAACGACGCATACTGGTTGGGAGATGAATTAGGAATGACACTTCCTTGTGAGAGTTTCTAGCCACCTAAATCGAACTACTGAATCTGAACTGGTGTGAAACAAGTGGAATCTGACTGTTTAATAAAAGCAAAGCATTGTGATAGTCTTCGCGGATGCTTTTGCAATGTGATTTCTATCCATTGCTTCGAATGCCAAAGTAAAGAAATTCAACCGAGCGTGGGTAAATGACGGGAGTAATTATGACTCTCTTAAAGTTGCCAAATGTCTCGTCATATAAATAGTGACATGCATGAATGGATTAATGATGTTTCCACTATTCTTGTCTGCTATGCAGGATAATCACAGCTGATGTAGCACGATCTAAAGGAGTTTCGGGTTTAAACCGTAAGGCGCGCACGATTCAGGTGAAGGAGTCATATGGGAAAGTGGCAACTCTTAACAGCTTAAGTCGTTCGTGCTTGATGAGTCGCACACGACTCAACGGCTCATTCATAAGTCGTTTACGACTTAACATGAAGAAGGATAAAGTTTCAGCAAGTAAAGATCTTGAGTCAGAGGAAGGACACGAGTTACGACTCAATGGGAGTTTAAATAGTTCTGGAGTGATGAGTCGTACACGACCTAACTGCATGGCCATGAGTCGTCCACGACTCATCAAGAAGCAAAAGGGAAGTCGAGTAATTGAAGGCCATAAGGCGGGGATGGGTTACGACCTAGATGAGTCGTTCGGAGTTGACTCGGTTGAAGGGATCTGCCACAAGGAAGCTTGGGAGCTTGAGTCGTTGGAAGTATGCTGAGTCGGGAAAGTCTTGAGTCGGTCATGTATTGAGTCGGTGAAGTCTTGAGTCGGTCTTGTATTGAGTCGCGTACTTTCTTAAGTCGTATCATTTTGGGGTCGTGTATGTATGTGTTGTAATATAAGTCGTGAGTCGCTGTCTGTTGCATTTCCTTGAGTCTTAAAGCGTTGGAGTTGAGTCGTTTAAGCCGTGTGTTGGTGAGTCGCCGCTGTCCAGGTTGTGCCTTTAGGAGTTGGGTCGTGCTTGGGAATGAGTCGGTGCCGACTCAATGAGTCGTAAGTCGCAAACGACTCAAGGACCAGGGTTGTAAACCTCTATAAATACGCGTGTGTTGTACATTTTTAGGTTGGTTGATTTTGAAATAAAATTTCTTGTTGATTGCTTTGTGCTTTCTTCTCCAATTGGTAGTTGAGTGTAATCTCCTATCTCCACTTACGTCATTCGAGTGTGCTCGAATCCACGTTTGTTGAAGCCAATTCACGGAATCTAGTGCGCTAGATCAACGTGCGAAGAATCGTAGATCTTCTTTCTCGGCATCGTGCGCGATCAACGAGACGAAGATAGCTAGAATCCGGTATCTTTGGATCAACGGATTTGGGCCTTGCAGTATTCTCAACTCACCGATTGCTACATTCCATCGATTGAAGTTTGTTTCGATTTATCCGCTGCGCCAGTTCTGGTATCAGAGCCATACTTAGCCAATCATAGCTAAGTTGATTCTTGGAACCAAGTATTTGAAGTTGAAGTTTGAAGTTGTGTTCGTTGTGTTCATCTTGAAGTTGCAACAAGTTCGAATATTTTGATCCATCTCATTTTGGATCTAGATTTGGAGAATTGTTTGAATTTGAAGTTAGGCCATGTATACTTGGGAAGTAGCCGAGCCTAGTGAAGGGTTTTGAAGTTGAAGCCGTGACTTATTGTTGTTTTTTGAAGTGTTGTGAAGAGTTTCAACCATGCCACCAAGGAGAGCTAACCGACATCAAAATATTGAAGCACTATATCGAAGAGAAGAGGCCGATCAAATGGAACAACGTATGCACGAGAAGATTGATGAAGGCATTGGTAGGTTGTAGAAGCTTATGATTGATATGAATCAAAGCAGAAGAAGAAATTCACCTGAGTCCATTCGTGGAGGAAGTAGAGTTTCACATCATTCAGCTCGGGAGAGAAGAGAGAGTCAGGATCAACGGAGTGTTGATAATCGAAGTAGGAGGAAAGATGATGATCATGAAAGACGGGATGTTGGTAGTAGGAGTGGTGGTAGAGATGCTGGAGGGCGTGAAAGACAACGATATGCATCAGACTTTGATGAGGAGTTTGACGGTGATAGGGGAAGTATTCATTTCAGAGACCGAGATCAGGGACAACGTCAGTATCGGGTTATTGATGATGATCGACGTTGGGAATCGGGTATTAAGATGGAGATTCCGGAGTTTAAAGGAGGGATGGTAGCTGAAGAATTTCTTGATTGGGTGTCAAATGTTGAAGAGATCTTTGATTTCAAGGAGGTTCCTGAGCATAGGAGAGTAAAGTTGGTTGCTACTAGGTTGAGGGGGAGAGCTTTGGCGTGGTGGCAGCAAACTAAACTTACCAGGGAGAGAATGGGGAAATCAAAGATAGAATCTTGGGAGAAGATGAAGAAATTGATGAGGGCTACATTCTTACCATACAACTATCAATCACTTATGTATCAGAGATTGCAGAATCTGAGGCAAGGGACGAAGTCTGTTAGTGATTATGCTGACGAATTTTACCAACTCATTGCCAGAAATGATATTATGGAAACGGAAGAACAGCTAACTGCTAGATTCATTGGGGGACTAAGAATGCAGATCCAGGATATGGTTAATATGTTTGATCTAAGATCTGTAGCAGAGGCACATCAGAAGGCGTTAGCTTGGGAAAAGCAAGGAAGGCGTGGAGGTGGTGTGTTTACTAATTCCAATAATCAAGCGAGGGGTGTTAGTGGAAGTTCTAATGTTCCTAAACCTGTCAATAAGCCAGTGGTGAAGGAGGCTGAGAAGGCGAAGGTTAGCAGTGGTTTCACATGTTATAATTGTCAGGAGTTGGGTCATAAAAGCAATGAATGTCCGAAGCCGAAGAAGAGAGCAATGGTTGCAAAAGTTGAGGAGGATGATGGTGAGGAGGCAGAATGTTCAAATGCATCTTATGTTGAGGAGGAAGAAGAATTGTCTGGAGATGAAGGTTGTAATCTTATGATGAGGAGGTCATGTCTTACACCAAAGCAAGAGGAGGATTTTAGTTGGTTGAGAAGCAATATTTTTCAGTCGACATGCACTATTCTGGGAAAGGTTTGCAAGTTCGTCATTGATCCTGGAAGTTGCGATAATATTATTTCTACCGAGGCTGTGAAGAAGTTGAACTTGAAAACTGAGAAACATCCTAAACCGTACAAGCTAGCATGGTTAAGGAAGGGTGGTGAAGTGAAGGTGTGTCGAAGGGTTTGTGTGAATTTTTCCATTGGGAAGAAGTACAAAGATGAAATTTGGTGTGACGTTGTAGATATGGAGTATGTCATCTGTTGTTGGGCAGACCATGGCAGTTTGATAGATCAGTTCAACATGATGGTCGTGCTAATAGTTACAGTTTCAAGTTCGAGGGTACTAAAATCACTTTGGTTCCCAAGAAGCAACAACAGAAGGAGAGCAAGCTGGAGGAGATTGAGGAATTGAAAACTCTGTTGACTTTGAAGGAGTTTGTTAAGAAGGTTGAAGAGGAGCCTGAAGTCTATTTGTTGATTGGGCGAGAGAGCAGTGAAGAGGTTGAAATTCCTGAAGAAGCAAAGCCAGTTTTGCAAGAGTTTGAAGATGTATTTCCAGAGGAGTTGCCTAAGGAGTTACCACCATTGAGAGACATTCAACATCAACTTGATCTTGTTCCAGGAGCAGTGTTACCACATCGACCACATTACCGAATGAGTCCGAAGGAACATGAGGAGTTACGAAGGCAGGTGGAAGAGTTACGTGAGCAGGGACGTGTTCAGGAAAGCTTGAGTCCTTGTGCAGTACCAGCTTTGTTGGTGCCGAAGAAGGATGGAACATGGAGAATGTGTACCGATAGTAGAGCTTTGAACAAGATTACTGTTCGTTACAGATTTCCTATGCCGAGATTCGATGACTTGCTGGATCAGTTGAGTGGGGCTACTATATTTTCGAAGATTGATTTGAAGAGTGGTTATCATCAAATTCGAATTAGACCAGGTGACGAATGGAAGACAGCTTTCAAGACAAGAGAGGGGTTATACGAATGGTTGGTTATGCCATTTGGTTTATCAAATGCACCTAGTACATTCATGCGGGTGATGAATCAAATCTTTAGACCATTCATTGGGAAGTTCGTGGTGGTTTATTTCGATGATATTCTGATATATAGTAGAAGTATGGAGGAGCATGTTCTACATTTGAGGGAAGTGTTGATTATTCTTCGTGAAGAACAGTTTTATGCTGCTACGAAAAAATGCGTGTTTATGACACATAGTGTTTTATTTTTGGGTTATGTTGTTTCAGGAGAAGGTATTCAAGTTGACCAGAGTAAAGTTGAAGCAGTCAGAAATTGGCCACAGCCGAGAACTATCACTGAAGTTAGAAGTTTTCATGGATTGGCATCATTCTACCGAAGGTTCATTCCACACTTCAGTAGCGTGATGGCACCAGTTACCGATTGCATGAAAGGGAAGCAGTTTGTATGGTCAGAGGAAGCGGGAGTTGCTTTTGAATGAATCAAAGAACTATTGACGACAGCACCAATTCTTGTTTTACCGAATTTTCAGTTGTTGTTTGAATTGCACACTGATGCGTCGAAGGTGGGAATTGGAGGAGTCTTAAGTCAGAATGGGAAACCCGTCGCTTATTTCAGTGAGAAGTTGTCAGGGGCAAAAATGAGATACAGTACATATGACGTTGAATTCTATGCTGTTGTGCAAACGATTAAACATTGGAGACATTATCTATTTCAGAAGGAGTTTGTTCTGTACACTGATCATGAGGCGTTGAAGCATTTGCAGGGACAGGACAAGATTTCAGCGAGACATGCATCATGGATTGCTTATTTACAGCAGTTTACTTTTGTCGTTAAGCACAAATCAGGGGTGACGAATCGGGTAGCTGATGCTTTGAGTAGGAGGAGTCATTTATTAACAACAATGAAGGTTGAAGTGACAGGGTTTGAAATGTTGCCAGAGATGATTGAAGAAGATCCTTACTTTGTGAAATATGTTGAGAAAGTGAAGGAAGGGAGTACTGATGAATTTATGATGATTGATGGATTTTTGTTTAAAGGAAATCGATTATGTATTCCTGAGAGCAGTTTGAGAATGAAAATTATCAAGGAGTTGCATGAAGAAGGCCATGTGGGTAGAGATCGTACATTGCAATTGGTTTCTCAATCTTATTTTTGGCCGTCGATGAGAAAAGAAGTTGAAAGATTTATGGAGAGATGCCATATTTGCCAGGTTTCAAAGGGAACAGTGACGAATGCAGGGTTGTATATGCCATTACCTGTACCATCTAAGCCATGGGTTGATATCAGCATGGATTTCGTTTTGGGTTTGCCTAGAAATCAAAGGGGAAATGATTCGATATTTGTTGTAGTGGACAGATTTTCGAAGATGGCACATTTTATTGCCTGTAAGAAGACAGCGGATGCAGTTCGAGTGGCACAATTATTCTTTAAGGAGGTGTATCGATTGCATGGTTTACCAGAATCTATTGTTTCTGATCGGGATACTCGTTTTCTGAGTCACTTTTGGTTAAGTTTGTGGAAGATGGTGGGAACAAAGCTGAAGTTTAGTAGCGCTTATCATCCGCAAACTGATGGACAGACAGAAGTTGTAAACAGGTCATTGGGAAATTTGTTACGATGTCTTGTACAGGATAATTTGAGAAGTTGGGACATGAAGTTATGCCAAGCAGAATTTGCTCATAATCATGCCAAGAATCGCAGTACGGGATTCAGTCCATTTCAGATTGTATATTCAAATTTACCAAGGGGGCCATTGGATTTAGCAGTAGTACCACAACCGAAGTTGACAGTTAAACGAGCTGCTGATTTTGTTGGTGAGCTGGCTGAATGTCATAAAATCGTTCAGGAACGATTGGAAAAAGCGAATGAGAAGTATAAGAAGTCTGCAGATTTGAAACGACGAAATGTTGAATTTAACAAAGGCGATTTGGTATATGCTGTGTTGACAAAGGATCGTTTTCCAGTGGGCGCTTATAATAAGCTGAAAGCCAGAAAAATTGGTCCAGTTGAAGTTTTGAAGAAAATCAATGAGAATGCTTATCGATTAAAGCTACCAGATGATGTTTATACTTCTGATGTTTTTAACGTCAAACATTTAATTCCATATCATGGAGGTGAGATTGTTGAGAAAGAATTTACAAATTCGAGGTCGAATTTTTCTCAACCAGGGGAGGATGATGTAGCACGATCTAAAGGAGTTTCAGGTTTAAACCGTAAGGCGCGCACGACTCAGGTGAAGGAGTCATATGGGAAAGTGGCAACTCTTAACAGCTTAAGTCGTTCGTGCTTGATGAGTCGCACACGACTCAACGGCTCATCCATAAGTCGTTTACGATTTAACATGAAGAAGGATAAAGTTTCAGCAAGTAAAGATCTTGAGTCAGAGGAAGGACACGAGTTACGACTCAATGGGAGTTTAAATAGTTCTGGAGTGATGAGTCGTACACGACCTAACTGCATGGCCATGAGTCGTCCACGACTCATCAAGAAGCAAAAGGGAAGTCCAGTAATTGAAGGCCATAAGGCGGGGACGGGTTACGACCTAGATGAGTCGTTCGGAGTTGACTCGGTTGAAGGGATCTGCCACAAGGAAGCTTGGGAGCTTGAGTCGTTGGAAGTATGCTGAGTCGGGAAAGTCTTGAGTCGGTCATGTATTGAGTCGGTGAAGTCTTGAGTCGGTCTTGTATTGAGTCGCGTACTTTCTTAAGTCGTATCATTTTGGGGTCGTGTATGTATGTGTTGTAATATAAGTCGTGAGTCGCTGTCTGTTGCATTTCCTTGAGTCTTAAAGCGTTGGAGTTGAGTCGTTTAAGCCGTGTGTTGGTGAGTCGCCGCTGTCCAGGTTGTGCCTTTAGGAGTTGGGTCGTGCTTGGGAATGAGTCGGTGCCGACTCAATGAGTCGTAAGTCGCAAACGACTCAAGGACCAGGGTTGTAAACCTCTATAAATACACGTGTGTTGTACATTTTTAGGTTGGTTGATTTTGAAATAAAATTTCTTGTTGATTGCTTTGTGCTTTCTTCTCCAATTGGTAGTTGAGTGTAATCTCCTATCTCCACTTACGTCATTCGAGTGCGCTCGAATCCACGTTTGTTGAAGCCGATTCACGGAATCTAGTGCGCTAGATCAACGTGCGAAGAATCGTAGATCTTCTTTCTCGGCATCGTGCGCGATTAACGGGACGAAGATAGCTAGAATCCGGTATCTTTGGATCAACGGATTTGGGCCTTGCAGTATTCTCAACTCACCGATTGCTACATTCCATCGATTGAAGTTTGTTTCGATTTATCCGTTGCGCCAATAGCTAAGGGAAAGAGCTTGATGGAATCAGCTGAGAAAGAAGACCACGTTGAGTTTGACTTTAGTCTACCTTTGTGAAATGACTTGAAGTGTCGTTCAAGCCCATGAAGAAAACTTAAATAGAAGAACCAAAGATGAGCCATTGAAGCAAGCCTTTTATACCAAACTCACATAGCGGGAGAACGAGGCATTTAAAAATGGACGAAATCGTAGCCTGAGGGTAAGAGATCGTGGCCAAAATTATGGTAGAGGCGTATACATATTTTTCAATAAAGAAGAATGAAACCAAAATATATAAGCTATAAAAGGTCGAGGACGAAGATGAAATACAAATTAGGATAGAAGACCAAGGTATGATAAATCACAAATAAAATGTTATAATTGTGATAAATTTGGCCATTTTGCTTCTGGTTATAAATTCATTTTTGGTAAAGTTTGAGAGAAGTCTAACTTTGCTATAAAAAGAAGAAGAAACTCCAAAATATTGTTAGCACATAAGGGCGATGAAAGTAGCGATAATAACGCAAGGTATTTGGACATGGAGGCGAACAATCATATGTGTGGAAGGATGAGCATGTTCACAGAGCTTAAAGATCCATCACAATCACAGAGGTTCGATGTGGTTTTCGAATATCCGCTTGGAATCCGTCCCCCGGTCGCATCGAAATTCAAATGCCATTAAAAAGGCCAACATTGATAGTCGGTTATTTAACTATCAATCAACATTCACAACAATTACCGCATTTCAATAATTTTCCTAATTTATTTATTTTCAACATATTTCCTCAAGGTATATTTCACACTTCAACCATTTGAAAACAAATTTCAAATTACTTTCCACAGTTCAATACTTTGAAAACAAATTTCGAATCACTTTTCCTTACGCGGAATACATTTCCAAATATTTATTTGTTTCCACTGAAAATCTGCCTGGTTCAAATAACTTAAAATACTTATCCAAAATATACTTGGAATTATTTAAAATAAAACTATTTTAAAATACTCGCTTAAATATTAGTTATGAAAATTATCATACTAATATCTCATATAAAAATTCAAGTCCAAAACTAATTTTTAAAATAAAATTAGTAGATAGGATATAACTATTTAAATATCCAATTTCTAAAACAAACATCAATTAAATCTTTGCTCATTACTTCCATAATTAATTAAATAAATCACTACGTTAAAGATTTATAAAATAACTTAAAGTAACTAATTTCTCCGTAATATTCTTTTAAAACCAACCCTAGAACTTTTAACTTATATTTCAAAAGCTAATTTACAAACATACTCGGCTTTTCAGGGAAAATACACCTTCGTTTTCAAAATGGATTATTTTTAATCAATTAATAAATCCTTTTGGATTTATTTTAGTTTACACTCCAAACCTGTAAATTAATTTTCACACCTTTTAAAAATAAAACAATATTTATTTTTAAAACAAATTTCCCTTTCTTTATAAAATTCCCATTGTGAATTTAAACTTCTAAATATCCATTGATATACGATTTCCAAATCGATTTCCTGATATTCATTTTCAGCACCGAATTAAATCCTAAATTGATTTCCAAATTATTTTCAAATACCAAATCAATTTCCAAAATTTATTTCTAAATTTATTTCAACACCAAATTTATTATCTTTTGAAACAATTTCCTTCTTTTAAATTTATTCAATTTCCTACGAATAATTTACTATAAATTTTCTACTAAATTTCAAAAATCAAATTTTTATTTATTTCTGGTATCCTACGATACCAAAAATACATTCGGCTAAATTATAGCCTTCAATAATTTAAATCAGCAGATAATCAAACACAGATTATAATAAATAAACACACAACATATGAAACAAAATCAAATGTTTGAGGAATCCAGTTGGATCCCTCCAACCTGTTTCCTTGCATCCACAGATGTTAGCACAACAATTAAATACCAATTCCACTTCGAGGTGGAATATTGCGGTATACGGGATTTATAAAATATCATCCGCTATTATGCGGCGCATAGGGTCTCGTCCGCTATATAATACGGGAAATCAATCACCCAATATATACTATATACTACTATATATACAATATCATCTTGTGAATAATTATTCTAAATCAATCATCCAAGCACGCAGTCAATCAATTTTAAATCTAACTATTTAAAATTAACTGGAGATTTTAATTGAGTGAGAAGATCTCACCTTTGCTTTTTATGCAATCCATTTTCATTCTAGATTGTTTTCTTTACAGGTTTTGACCTAGCAACAAATATTATAAGGTTTTATTGATATTCGAAACAAATCGAACAATTCTATTATCATTTAATAATTTTATTTAACTAATGATTTAAATTTTAATGAATAATTAAATTTCAAATTGATGTCCTTTTGAAATAACTTTTAGTCACTAAAATAAATTTTTAAATAAGTTAACTAAAAAAATGTATTACTTTACAGTTAAACTGGTAAATTAAAAAAAACGTATACGTATATTTATTTTATTAAAACTACATATATACCTATATGGAAAAAATATTTATCGGGCCTGAACTTAAGAAATGGTTCATGTAAAATATGTATGTGTTTACATATAAATATAAATCTAACATTTGAAAAACAAATGGTTTCATATACCTTACTGCCTCGTGAAATCCAGACCTCTATGAAACCCTAACCCTCCATGCGAACCTCCATCTCCAGCCGAGCCAGCATCGACTTCGACTTCCACCGACTCGTCTCTTCACTTGCGTCGCCCACGCGAACACGACCATCGCGACAACCCAATCGCCCTGCTGCCGCCGCTGTTTGACGCGACACGCTTTTGCCAAAAACCCATCTTCTTGTCGTCTCGACTTGATTTTATTTGAACGAAGCATCGTGGCTCTGTTTCCACTCGCGAATCACTATTGACATCGCCGAGCCACCCTGACACCGAGCATCGATCGCTCGAGCTTCAGCCCCATACGCGCTCGCCATTATTCAATTTGATGAATTTTTTTTAATGAGGTCGCGATTTTGTGAGTTGGACGAGAGAGGGGCTTCGGCCATTTCAAATGACAGAGGAGTTTGGGATTAGCTTTGAACAAAAGTAAATTATCTGCGTTTTATTTTATTTGATTAAACGAAGAAGCGTATTAAGGAAGGTAACGCGATTTCATTATCCATCTTTTAAATTCAAATTCAAATTTAAATTGTTGAGAAAACAAAGCCAAGAATCCCGATCACAAATCGAGGTGTGCCGCTAGGCGTTCCAAATGTTATACCCCTATTACGAACGTAATGGAAAAGGTTTCGAGTCCTTATTCGATCGTATGGAGAAGATAGCTTTTTGAATCGAGTTTAAATATTAAATTCCCAATATAAATATCGACGCGTTTATATATCGTACGCTCACACAACAACTCCAAACACTACGAAAATTGAAATCTGATAATAATACAATATTACGGATCCAATGGAACTGGTTTCGTCGAATTCTGAGACTGTGCCTCGAAAGGCTATTTTTTAGATATCGATTTAAACGATAAAATTCCAAAACTGAACAAATCGTTTCTCAATTCAATTCTGAAGCTTCCATTAACCTCAATATTATCAATATAAACTTTCTAAACCATCAAATTATTTTTAACAAGCTAAAAATTGAAAATTCAAATTTTTACCCAACTTCAGTAAATTAAATCCAAAAACTTAATTGTCAAATTCATTCTGAACATTTGAAATTCAAGTTAAACTACTCTCCAAAGAATAAAAATCAATTAAATATTCCATTTCAGATGTTAAAAATTTCCGGGTCGTCACAAAAATTTACTACTAAAGTGGAGATGTTTAGAATATTTCCATTAAATATATCAAATAATATTGCTAAATATCTAAAATCGTGCTATAAAGATTCATCATGACTTCGACATTTAAGATTTTGATGCCTTAATTAGGGGTTTGAATTCTAAAGAATAGAAAACATGATGAAATGTTTACAACCAATAAACCAAGAGGACCAATTATGTGAATGATGCATATTTAAAAAACAACCAAGAAAATATTTTTCAAAAGAATTAACTACAAGAGATAAAGAACCATTAGAATTATTCATATGGATATTTGTGGCTTTATAAAACCGTGCTTACTTGGAAAAGTAACTATTTTTGCACTTTTTACTGATGATTTTAGTAAAGAAATCATAGACTTATTATCTTAAACAAAAATCAAATGCATTTAACGCTTTTAAGAAATTTTAAGCCTTTGTAGAAAATAAAACTGGTTATTAGATCAAAGCAATGAGATCCGACCAAGATTGAGAATTTACATCAAAAGAGTTTTGAATTTTTTATGAAGAAAATGGAATTCTCTGCTCATTAATAGTTCCATGCACTCCACAACAAAATAAGGTTGTATAACGGAAGAATAAGCTCTTCTTAACATGGCTTGAGGCTTGTTAAAAAGAAAATATTCGAAAAAAAGAGTTTTTGGTCGAAGTTGTTGAATGCGCGGTATATTTATCCGATCGCAATCAAACTCAAAGTGTGTGGAACAAAACCCCCAAACAAATATGGAGTTGTAGAAAGTCATATATATCACATTTAAAAGAATTCATAAACATTGCATATGCCCATATGCCGGATCAAAGATGCTTAGATTGGATGAAAAAAGTGAAAAGATATTTTCATTGACTATGACTGAAGGTTAAAAGGATATAAGTTATATAATCATGTTAATAGAAAAGTAGTTGTTAATCGAGGCGTGGTGTTCGACATAGAAAGTTCTTGGAATTGAAACAAATATGAAGATGATTGTAGTTTACCTACTCTTTATGAAGAGGAATGCAATGATGATGTGGGAAAAGTGCCCATTAGTCCAACATTGTCATCTCCTTCAACCATCCATTAAGAATATTCATTGAAGAAAGCGTAAGTGGAAGACCACCATGCATGAGATCTTCGCAAGAATTATGCGAGGTAACTCCAATTCTCAATGATGTTACATTATTTTTGTTTTTTACCAATTATGAACCAAGTTTCGAAGAAGCAAAACAAGACAAAAGATAGAGGAAAGCTATGGTGAAGAAATTAAAGCAATCATAAAGAACGGTATATTTGAGTTAGTTACGTTATCTATAGGTGAAGTCAAAAGATCTTCCAGCCAAAAAATTACCCAAATCCCTGCTTTAATTAGCCAAAACTGGTCATTAGAGGAAGATTAGCAAGATTATACTTTGAATTGAAGATTTTCACTTAAAGCCACTGTAGATTCTTGGATTTCGTGCATTCTTGGATTGCTTTGAATTTAGGTGAGTGGTTTCAAGCCTCTACTCACTAAGTGGTCAGTGTATGATGTTTAATGATGTTTTTAAATGATTTTTCTACTCTAAAATATCATTTAAAACCTCTTTAATCACATATGTAAATTTCAAATGATTTGGAAAAGATATGTAAAATTCGTCTTCTTATTTATCTTTCTTGTTATTATAGTTATACCCTTAGATTTAGGCTTCACTTTGATATGTAGGGATGTATACTTGTTATGATATATTATATATGGTGATTGCTTGAATGTATGAAGTTTTTTTGGTTGAAAACGCCTATCGAATGACAATTAATTTTAGGAATAATTTATGGATCGGTGTTGATGGTTCGGTGATAGCCCATAAAGGTCACATCGTCCAAATGGCATATGATCCATAGGGTAGATCAAGAAGTTCCCCCTAAATCTATGTTTCAAGCCTCAAGTCATTTAGAGTTCGTTTGCTCAAGTTATAGATGATTGAAGATGGATCAAGGGTGATTTGGAGGCTATGGATCGGTGAAGGTTAGCTTTGGGGCATGCTCGAGTCATGAGATGGATCACTTTGAGTCATATCATGCTTTTGGGGCAATAGCTTGCATGGATGGATTGCATAAGAAAGTGGGATAAAATCGTAAAGAGGGTCGGTGGTGCCCATGTAACGGTGCCGATCCATAGGGTTGCTTGATTCGTGCTAAGTGTTGATCAGTGGAGCAAAAAAGAAAATATGGCTAAGGCGAGGATTATGGCTTTGGATCAGTAGCGATCCATTGGGAATTGATCAGTGAGGGTGATGGATCAGTGAAGGGGGGTTTCATGTGGTGGAGAACGGCTTAGTTGAATTGAAGTGTGTGATTGATGATGATGGATCGATAACTATGGATCGGTGGCTATGGATCAGTGGTTATGGGTCGATGGTTGAGGGAATTTTTGCTACTCCGAGTAAGACGACTCGTGGTCCAACAATGATGATTTTGTGATGGGAAGTGACGGCTTCGATAATGAATAGAAGTATTTTGAGACTAGAGTAGAAGACTATGAGTTGGATTGAGGGAACTATTGAAGGAAGGTTTACAATGTATGGCGGTATTCTATGATTGACGATGGTTGTAGAGAATTGTCTTAACCATGGCGCCATCATGATGGGAGTCGTAAGATCAGTTCAAAAATGTATTCTGCAAAAGATGATGTGTGCAAAGGGATTTTTGATACTCAAGGGTTCGTAGGGTACTTGTAAAATGGGGTATGGACAGGGGACGTGATGGTTCCTGAAGCATGGTGGCTCTTTACTCTAGATGGGAGGCTTGTTTACCTTGGACTGACGCGATAGTTAGTCTAGTTCCCGACCTACTGAGTAGAAAGGATTCAAGTAGAAAGGAACCAACATGCAGGCTATCGTAACGAATAGTTTGGTCTTTGACCATGATGGGTCAGCGAGTGATTTGTATCACCGAGTGAGTGAATGTGCGGTTGGATGATTGATGCTATATTTTCTTTGATTGCTTATCACCTTAGGGATGTCACATGATGCTGATGTTATTGATGTAGAACTTAGACACCGCTTAGTACTTTGATGGATAGTACACACATGATGACTACGACGTAGAGTACCGTATATCTTGTGTATGTGCTAATTCTGTGGATGCAGGTACGGGTCATGTATGATTCTTTATACCATTTTTCCTATTATAGTGGTTTATTAGTATTTAGAGATTTTCTACCACTCCTATTAAACTGTTGTCTAACTTGGGATTTTGTGCTTTACTTCATATTATTAAAGATACTCTTAAATGAGTAGATTAGGGATATCAGGTCTGGTGAACACGTGGAGCTGGAGAAAGGATGAGCAGAAGATCACACTCTTGTATTACTATATTTACTTATTATGATTTGTTATTCCGCTGCATAGCACTATGGAGCTTGCAAGTGCCCTTATTATCCAGAGATGGTTTATTTAAGAGTTATTATTTGATGTATAACTCTATCACTTATGTTTTTTACCATATGTATTCTGATTAATATGATTCATTCAGTTATTACTATCTCGCCTGTTTTATATATGAGATGTTTACTATTATATTATGTTTGATGCATTGTGACATATACGATATGTTCTGTGTTTGATTTACTTTATCTTACAACTTTGATGGTTGCTACGCATTGACCGAGCATTGTTACAGTGTAGTTTACCATTAGATTAGGTGTCGGTGGTGTAGGACGGTTGTCACATTTGGAATCAGAGCTTAGGTTGTGTATTTTGACCTAAGGGATACTGTGATCTAGTAGAGATAAGGTGGGAGTTCTCACACTAGATTGGATCGAGAGTGTGTGTGTCTATATATTTACATACACTAGAGCACGTACTTGTTATATATTTTGGTTTTCAAAACTATGTAGTAGTGTATAATATATAAATTGCATTGCATGCATGAGTACCACTTAAGTAGAATTCCTTATAGAGAGATTGATCGTTCTTATTACAGATTGAATGATGAGTCGTCGAGCAATAAATGTTGCAAGGAACTTTGCCTTTGTAATCAAAGAAGGAGCTAGATTAGGAGCTGCTAACCCCGACTTTCAGATGATGTTCAATGCCATGATGTGGAACATGTTGTAGAATGCCTAAGTAGCATGTTTTTGTTGACGGTGGTGCACTAGTGCAAGCGTCCAAAGCTGATTTCGCTAAGATGAACAACGACTTTGCTTTTCTTGGTGGCAAACCGTTCTAAGGAACGATGTCAGGATGGAAGTGCTGGATTGGCTTGATACCTGTGAAAGGATCTTCGATGATTTATTGGCGAATGATGCGATGAAAGGTGATTCGCTTCCCGATGGCATCAAGGGCGAGCCATGAACTGGTGGAATTCTGTGAAGATTGCTACTCCCGAGGATCAGTTAATATGGGACTGGTTCAATGTCTGATTTAAAGAAAATTTTAATCCTGCTGCTCAGAAGTCGATCTTGTTCCGTAAATTTGTGGATCTGAAGCAAGAGGATATGATTATCTCCAAGTATGTTGCTGACTTCAACTCCCTATCAAAATATTGAATGTCTTTCGTCGACATGCCGTCGAAAAATAATGAGAAGTTCATCATTGGCTTGGATAATTACTTGGGAGAGAAGCTCATGAACCATATTGATGAGAATTTTGAGATGATAATCGAAAGGCCTTGAGGCATGAGAGTCTTTATTCGCAGCTGAGGGCTATTGTTTCCAAAGATGAGCCAAAGCCGCAAGTGGGTGGAGGGGCAAGAAGAAGTGTAACAATAAGAGGAGGTAGTGTCAGAAAAAAGATGGCCAGAAGAAGAGTAAGATCTCACTGATTTGTTACAACTGAGGTGAAAGGACCACTATAGTAGAGACTTCAAGACTGAGGGGAAAAAGCGCTACAATTGTAACAAGATCAAAATTGGAGCTTGTTAGTGTCCTTATCATCTAGAGATGGTTTATTTATGGATTATTATTTGATGTATAACTCTATCACTTATGTTGTTTACCGTATGTGTCTGTGTTTTGATTTTTGTGATTCATTCAGATATTGTTGTCTCGTCTGTTTAATATCAGAGATATTTACTATTATATTTTATTCGATGCGCTTTGAGATATGATATTTTTTGTGTTTAATTTACTTTACTTCACAACCTTAATGGTCCCTTCGCATCGACCGGGCTCTGTTACATTGCAGGTTACTATTACATTGGGTGTCGGTGGCATAGGGTGACCGTCATAGTTTTTATCTTCCTTCCAATATATCCTACATCCAATTGGGCACGTGTCAATGTTTCCATACGGATCACCAAGGGAAGATACTTGTTTTTGTAGCAAATACCAATTTTCTACAAAGACATTATCTGGTGGAAACATTTCCTTATTGAAACAAAAAATCGAGTTTATCATATTTTCAGATGCGTTGTATATGGATTTTAAAACAATTAACCTAGATGTCTTTAACAAATGTGTCATTTTATATCCATTATACAATGGTCTTTTTGAAGCATCAAACATATTGAAAATCTACTTCAATTCTAGGTCAGGTTCCTCTTCTATTTCAGATTCATTAGTCCACATACTTAAACCAGTGGCATTATGAACCATTTTTGTCATTTTATCCTCTGTATCGAGTTCTTCAAAATCGACAATAGTGTTTTCGGGATCATCTTCAACTATCAGAGTCCATTTAAGTCTTGTCTCGACTTCATCATGAAATTTCCAAACATGACAGTTTAGCATAAAATCCTTTATATGCAAATATAATGTTACGGTGTCTTATTCTTGGAGTTTCACGCAATGACATTTACTACACAGACATCAGATTTCTTTTATATTTGTTTATCATCAGATGCAACCTTTAGGAATGCTTCCACATCTTCACTAAATTATAGTGGCACTTTTTTTCGAACTTCTTATATATCCAACCCTGAGATTTCAAATAATCCATTTTGTATTCTATGAAAATAAATAAAAACAATAATGCCGTACACCATTATGTTTTACTGTATAATATTAATGCTATACAATATTATTTTCTTTTATTTTCTTTTACTAATTTTTATTATTAATATGATACACGATTAATTTTTATTATTAACACCATATACGGATAAATTTCATTTTATTATCAATACCATACAATAAAATTTCCTTTGCCCAATATCATACACCACTCTTTATTAATCGCTAATTTCTACAATATATTAAATTAATATATTATTTATAATATCATTAATTTTTATCAAATTATTAATACCATACAATATTGTTTTCTTTTACTATTATTAATATCATATACGGTTAATTTTTACTTTATTATTAATACCATACAGTATTATTAATATAATATACCATTAAATTTTATTTTATTATTAATACATACAATAAAATTTTCCTTTATAATATAGTATACTATTATTTATTAATTACTAACTTTTACAATACATAAATTAATATATTATTGATAATATTACTAATTTTTATCTAATTATCATTACCATACAATATTATTTTCTTTTAGTAAAATCATATACCAATATTTATTCATCTTGAAATTTTATTACATCGTAATATATTATTATATCATGAATTTTACAAGTAAGTAAATGATAATGAAAAGAGTAAACCTTGATTTAATTGGTCGGCTATCCCACCTCACATTACAAACACAAAAACATATACATGAGTCGTAAATCAATACTTTATTAAGAACGATTTACCAAATTTCAACACCATTTCCTCTTATTCTCCATATCGTACGCAATAAAATGAACAAAAAGAACAAATTATGAACTGCTGTCAAAATTCTATGAACCATCTAGGATTAAATAATGATTTACGACTTATATATATATATATATATTTATGTTTATAACTTACCCAAACTAGGACGAACACGATGAATATTGTATCAGATGAATATTGATTTCTGTTTTAGTAAAACCGAAAATCAGTATAACGATTAGGCACTAAACTCATTAAATACGGTCAATAAATCTATGGATTCTCATCAACTGAACTAAAACCACCGAATCAAAGTATAACGTAATTCTAAATTTCTTCATATACACGTACATTGGTAATCAACTATTTATGACAACTGTAACGACCCGTAAATTTTAATTGTTTTAAAAATATATTTAACTGGAAATTTTGTGAAAATTTTAATAATTGAATTTTGAAATAAAATTTTTATATCTGAAATAGGTCTATTTAAACATTGCAAATGGTAAATTTTCATCAGAAAATATGATAGTAAATTTTATTATATAATTTTATTCAAATTCAAATCTGTTAAAAATTGATGGTAATAAAATATTTTCCAAACCTGAATATTTTTATATAATAAATTTCTAAATCATCTTCTGAGTGAGACCTCATCTTTCGTTTTTCCAAATTTGGACTGCTATTGCTCCGTCTATCTTATTTTTGATAAAATAACAGCATTTTCGATACCGATTATCGACTTTTGATCGGATGATCGTGCCACTGATATCTATATATCGTTTTGATCGTATCGCCGTGCTGATCTTATTATTTCTTCGGTTTGTTGTAGCGGTACCATAAACTGTGACATTATTATTTCTTCGGTTTCAAATTTGAAACGTGCTGACTCAAGCCATTAATTGCTTTGATTATTTTATTCTGAATTAGCGTATATCCGTTGCTTTTATTTCTTTCAGAATTCAAGGGTTGACAATTACTATTTCCAACGTTCAATTTATTATACGTTTGTTCGTTTCCCACTTTGTAGTCTATTCATTTTGCATTCCTCGCTTCTGTGGCCTACTCATTTTCTTTTCCCTACATGCTAACGTTTTAATTCTTTCCTCTTCTTATTTTTATTTTCATTCTCTTCAGAAACCCATTTCCCCACTTTCTTTTTATTTATTTTCCTCTCTCTCCTTTATGCCAAGATCCCCACGCATGTCATCACCATCGGCCGAACCTTCCTCCGCCTTCGCAACCCAAACCAACCGAACTCCACCGCCTAGCTTCGCCCGCAAGCTTGCGTGCTACCGAAGTTTGCCTACCCGCCTCCTTGCTTCCCTCACGCAAGCAACTTGATCTCCTCCCCTCGTCGTGAGCCACCATTAGCAGCGACCCACCACTTCCGGACTCAGCAACTCGCCTCTTGCCTTTTCTCCTCCACTATGACCGAACATAGCACAGTCACCCGTAGCCGCATCCCGCCCGTTGAAGTTCGCCATCGCCTAGCAGCCTTGCCCCATTCTCCTCCAATCTCTGACCTTCTATCTTGCACTGCCGCTCCACCTTGGCGCAAGCACAACAATCATCTAATCTCGGCTGGGTGTATTACATATTCAAATAAATTTCATTTATTCGTTTATACATATGTTTAAATTTTCTTATTTTATATAATAGTTGCAGTTTATATATTAGTACATATATCAAATTTATATAGACTATTATAAATTAATGTTGTAGTATCTTTACAATAGTACGTCAAAAATATTTTTATATATATGATTTCAGCATTCCATTCTAGTACTGTATAAATATGTATTTAGTGTTCTATGTGTAAGGGTATATAGAGTTATAACAGTTAATTGTATAGTTTCAGTATAGATAGATAAATATTAGTCTGTCCTTTCAGTATACAAGAGCAAATAAGTTATAATGATAATATAAATGTCAAAATGTTTCTACATATATATAATAATATAAATTTTAAAAATATATATTGTGTATATATTTTATTTCTCAGTGTTTCATTTTGGCAACTGTTATATATTTGTTATATATAATAATTTATATACGAGTATATCGTGTGATTTAAGTTTGTATCTGAAGATACAACTATTAAGGTATATATATATATATGTATATGATATATTAGTCTGTTATGTAGAAAAGATTTATAATAGTTTATTTTAAATACAAGTTTCTATAAATATATATAACCTGTCGAGTTATAAGATGTATTGACTTCAATAAGCAATGATTTTTATAAAAAGTTATTATATATATATATTTCAAAGTTATAATGTTTACCAAATAGTGTGTTCAATTTTATATGAATATTGCTTTACAAATATTGTTAAGTATTGTTTGAAAATATAAAATAGATTTACTCTTAAATATATGTGTTTAAGAATAATGATTATTTTTATTATATATATATTATTTTAATATTTGTTATGACTTAAATATTGATTTCATGAAATAATAATTTTTTTTTGATGTTTCTATTAAACTAATTCTAATTGATCCATCAGTTCCTTATCTATCAGCTTTTTCCGTCATGCCTATTTATTCATCGAATCATGCCCATCTAGCGTTGCTCTGGAATTCATAGCTCATTCTTTGTCAAATCTATCTAGCCTCGAAAGGTGAGTAATCACTCATGATTAACGTTCTTATATTTATTAAATTTGATTTCAATTGAAACGACAATCGAAATATGCGGCTAAATTTAAACTGTTAATTATTTAAATTGTTATATATGATATGCATTTATATGTAATTGTTCAAGCGTGGGATATGACACCATATCATGTTGTTTATATTATATTGTTATTGATGATATATGCCTGTTATTATTATTATTATATCAATTATTACTCTGCAAGTTCCCTGTTAGTATAGAATTCACTATGGGTTGAAATGATACATACCCGAACGATCTGTAGAATAGAAGAAGATTGTTATGGGTTGAAATGATAAACCCAAGTGATTTTCATTTGAACTGAATTTAGGATTGCGGGTTGAAATGATATATACCCGTGTATATTTAAACTACGGATTGAAATGATAAATTCTGTATCACTTGACCATAGGATAGAAAATTATATACAGACATCGTTGGTCTATATATAAGTATTTTGAAATGATTTCTATTGTTTTAAAAGGAAATAAATATGGTTTTTATTAATATTGAAATATTCTACAAAAAAATGTTTTAGTATAAAGTAGATTTAATAATAAGCTTTAATTTAATAAAGTTGGATTTAATTATTATATAATATGTTTAGTATTATATTTTTATATAGGATTTTCAATGATTTGTATAAGTTAAGGAAGATAAAGTTGAATTGATTGAAATGGTATTTAATTAAGAATTTTGTTTAGTAAATCGATTTGAAACTTACCGAATTTGAAGTATGATTTTATAACCTGATTTTGGTTTAAGACGATTTAATGAATATTTCAAGTTTAAATAAATTGAAGGAAATATTTAGTAAAATGTAATTTAAGGTTATTTAAATAATACTAAATTTATTAAGTGAATATTTCCAGACTAAATAATAATGAAGTTAAATTAAGATCTATATGGAACTGTTAAATTTAGTTTTGAAAATATTGAATATTTAAAGCTTTGAAATATATTGAAATTTAAATGGTTTATTTTATGGTTTAAGTTTGTATTTGAAATCGATATAATTTGAATGATTTAGTTAGAAACTGAATTGAATTGAAATTGATAAATTGAGATTGAATAAATTTGATTTTGGAACTTGAGGTTATTTGAGGCGATTTGTGAAATTTAAGGAAATTATAAATATTGTGCTTTATAAATTATTTACTATATATACTAGTTTAATATGAAACTGTTTTGATATAAACTATTTTAACTTATGACTATTTATATAAACTATTTATTTCATAAACTATTTTATTTTATATACTATTATTAAACTGCTTAAGTGGTGGAAGTTATGATTTCAAAGTTATGGTTCCAAAGAATTATGATTTCAAAGTGTTTTGGGTTTCGAAAGTGTTGTAACTTTGAAAGTGCTATAATTTGGAAATAGATATATTTGAATGGAAATGATATTTTGGTTTTGAAGTATAAATTATTTTGAAATGACCAAGGTGTTATAATGACATTAGTTGTTAATAGCGTATATTTCTACATTGTAAATAGTTCCACGGATCCTTAGAGGATGGTTATCCCGTACATCCTTTGAGTTACTTGTATCTCAGTTGATATTTCAGTTGAGTTGGATTTATTGATATAAGAATGTTAAATCATGACTCGAGTGTTTTGTGTTTTGCATTACGCTCGGGTCAGACTGAGTGATAAAGCAATTGAGACTCACCTTTGGAGTTTGGAACTTTGCTTGAAGATCCAACTATCGATTCAGCTTTCAGCTTTCCAGTCGATTTGTTAAGAGATGCCATCAGTTTGTATTGAGATATTCTGTTGTATTTTATTTCAAACTCTGTTGTTCGCATAGTAGCTTCATGAACTACTATTTATCTATTCCGCTGCATTATTATTATATTACTCTGTGTCTATAATTCTATAATTAATTTATTTACTGTATATGTTGAGTTTTGCTAAATAAAATTAACAATATGATATTTTGAGCAATTCAAGTCCAGCATTTGCGGATGCGAATGATTGAAAATACCACGATGTTACAGTTGGTATCATAGCTCTGGTTTTAGGAAAAATTTAGTATATATAGTAAATATAATTACAGAATCACTTTCGTTCGAGTTTGAGTTCTTCCTCTGATTCGAATTTTCTTTAAATTTTGGAACGTGCCCCTTGGTTCCAAAATCTATCCTTGTCTCTCCCATTCATTCTGAAATTCATCCTTATCTTTTCTAATTGTATTCTTTTGATTTCGGAGCATACCATAACTCACTTCGAGTGATCTCTGTAAAAATCGGCGATCCTGCCAACCTTTGAATTATTTGTAAAGGGGTGAAACTCCTTTACAATTGGCATTGATTCACCGGAGATTTTTATACCCTCGGTTTAGATGCTGCTATCTCTTGTTATGTCGAATTCTACTCCGGCGATCGAATGTCGATTTGCCTTAGAATTCCGCGTCGATTATATTCCTGAAGTCACGGTTGACCCGATTAAGGTCATCCACGATTTATATAAGTATATCCATCTTCTATTTTGTAATTTAAGTATATCATCTTCGATCGAGCCTATCTTCGAATCAGAATTCTATTTGATTAGTGTTCCTCTAATTCGAATCTCTATCTTTGTTTTGAAATGCATTCTTGAATCATCCTTTGAAAAATCATGTTTGTTTGTATTTTAGAAATTGTTTTATATATCGAAACTATTATTTGATAAGTATGATTATATTCCATATATAAAAGTGAAAATGTTTTCTATTAGGATCATATACCTTTTGAAATTAGAATTTGAAGTTTCGAATGGATTTGAAAATTTGAAAATTATGTAAGAAATTTGATTTATATAAAAATTATTTATAACTGAAGAGTTTTAAATTGGAAATTTGAGGAGTTGAATTCCGGTGTTTTGAAATTGGTTTTAAGATTTTAAAAATATATCATAATATGATTTAAAAGTATTTCATGAATAAGAAATGTTTCAAATGACTTCAAATGAGTCCCAATGATTTCGAAGAAATTTCAAAGAAGTTTTCAAGAAAATAAAAGTCCAGAACTCACTTATGCCGTAGGAGAATAATTTCGGTGATGAGTGCACGCATCATCGACATTGATTTTCGAGTTTCAAAGTGGGGGAGAGGCCACTTTAGTAGCTTTAGTATGTGATTGATTTTGTGAAACCAATTTTTGATTTCAAATTCCGAAGTATGATTTGATATTCGAAAGACATATGTATATATATTTGAAACGATTTGAAATGAGCCCAGTGTTGAGTCCTCGAGTTTTGGATTTGTTTTGGTATGCCCTATATATTGAAATTAATTTACTGATTGGTTGTTGATTTCCAACTCTTGGATTGAAAATTTGATTTCTCCGACTATTTTGAATGTTTGAACACTTCTAAATCGAGGTTTTCTTTTCAAAGCTAACTAATTTTGAAAGGTATAAATTATTTGATAAAGTATATAAGTTTAGTTTTATATGTATAAGTATGAAGTAACGATTTAAACAAGTTTGAAACTGTTTTGTTAAGTAAAGAAATAAGACTATTTTGAGTTATACCGATATGAAATTTAGTTTTGAAATGTTTTGAATAAAATTTAGTTTTAAATGTTTAACTTAGTAACATCTTTTATAAAACTATATATATATATATATATATATATATATATATATATATATGATGATTTTGGAAATGAATTTGTTTGACCTAAATTGTGTTGATTTTGAAACTAGGATTATTTTCTTAATCTATTATTTTGGAAACTTTGAAACTGAAGATATTTAATTTGGAAGGAATAATTTGGTGAAATTGTATATGATTTTGAAACTGTACTGATATTGAAACGAATTTAAATTGAGAACCTTATTTTACTAAATACTTGATTTGAGAGTTATCAAACTTATATAACATTGATTTGTATAAGTATGAAGTTGATTTGAAAACTATTGATTTAGACAGGTACTCAATTTGAAAAGCGAAATCTTATATAACCGAAGTCTACATAAGTGTGACTTGATATACTATTGATTTTGGAAAGTATTCGATTTGAAAATGAAATCTTATATATAATGGAATTTATATAAGTATGATATTTAAAATTGATTTGAAAGGGTACTATATGATACATATTTTCGAAGTAAAGATATGGAAAGTTCCTTCTGCTTGATATCCTCTTTGTTGCCACATTTTGGATTCATTCTATCGATATTATTCTCTCTGATTTCGGTTTTTCGGATATAATACTCGAGTGTCCTTCGAATTCCATGGCATTACCCATGGTCTTACGAACTCGAATGCATAGCGTAATTCGTAAGACAGTGATTGCTTAAAAGGTATGGATGTTTCCTGGAGCATCCAGGCGTAACCATTGTATATCTGCGATCCATGATTCGATTTGGTTGATTTGTTTGGATTGTACTTTCCACATTAGTTTTGAAGGTTTTTTCGAGTATTTTTCACTGGGTGTTGAAATAGGTCTACAATGTACTTGGAGAATTCTAGCTTTGCGCCCGATCAACGCATGGCCAGAGTCTGCAAGAATGAGGATAAACCTGTTAAGACATCGAGTTATAAAAGTATTTTGATAAAGTATTATATAAAGGATATTTTGAAATTTTTTTCTTTCTAAATAATTTAAAATGTTTAAAATATTGTTTATTTATATACTGCATGGCTTAATAGTGAATTATTAGTGTTTTATGTAAGTACTGATCTTTATATAAATAAGTGAATGGAAATCAATTTAAAACTAAATGAAATTTTTATAATCTGAATTGACAGTTGAACTAACAAATTTGAATGGAATTAATATTTATGGATTTATAAAATGGGTTTAACCAAATTATAAATCATTAATTAATTGAAATCTATATGGTTTTAAATTAGTTGTTTATTTTTTTTTCCAATCCATTTTCTTCTGGTTGTTTCTATTCTCCTACCTTCTCCCTTTTCGGGGACGAAAAGTTTTGAGTGGTGGAGAGTGTAATGACCCGTAAATTTTAATAGTTTTAAAAATATATCTAACTGGAAATTTTATGAAAATTTTAATAATTGAATTTTGAAATAAAAATTTTATATTTGAAATACGTCTATTTAAACATAGAAAATGGTAAATTTTCATCAAAAAATATGAAAGTAAATTTTATTGTATAATTTTATTCAAATTCAAATCAGTTAAAAATTGATGGCAATAAAATATTTTCCAAACCTGAATATTTTTATATAATAAATTTCTAGATCATCTTCTAACGGAGATGTCATCTTCAATTTTTCCAAATTTGGACTGCTATTGCTCCGTCTATCTTATTTTCGACATAATAGCAGCATTTTCGGTACTGATTACCGAATTTTGATCGGATGATCGTACCACTGATATCTGTATACCATTTTGATTGTCTCATCGTGCCGATCTTCGCAGTATACTTATTTCTGTATTTTGAGGTCCAGTATGCGATGGAAATAATAAACTGTTCGTTGTAGCGGTACCACAAACTGTGACAATACTATTTCTTCGGTTTCAAAATTTGAAACGTGATGTCCAATCAAGCCATTAATTGCTTTGATTTTTTTTTTTTCTGAATTAGCATATAGCCATTGCTTTTATTTTTTTCAAAATTCAAGGGTTCACAATTACTATTTCCAATGTTCAATTTATTATACGTTGGTTCGTTTCCCAGGTTGTAGTCTATTCATTATGCATTCCTAGCTTCTGTAGCCTATTCATTTTCTTTTCCCTACCTGCTAACATTCTAATTCTTTCCTCTTCTTATTTCCATTTTCATTCTCTCCAGAAACCCATTTTCCCACTTTTCTTTTTGGTTTTTTTCCTCTCTTCTCCTTTATGCCATGACCCCCATGCATGTCACTACTATCAGCCGAACCTTCCTCCGCCTTCGCAACCCAAACCAGCCGAACTTCACCACCTAGCTTCGCCCGCATGCTACCGAGTTTGGGTACCCGCCTCCTAGCTTCCCTTGATCGTCCACCACTCACACAAGCAACTCGAGCTCCTCCGCTCGCCGTGAGCCACCATTAGCAGTGACCCACCACATCTAGACTCAGCAACTCGCCTCTCGCCTTTTTTCCTCCACCTATGGCCGAACATAGCACAGTCACCCGTAGCCGCATCCCTCCCGCTGAAGTTCGCCATCGCCTAGCAGCCTTGCCCCATTCTCCTCCAATCTCTGACCTTCTATCTTGCACTGACGCTCCACCTTGGCGCAAGCACAACAATCATCTAATCTCGGCTGGGTGTATTACATATTCAAATAAATTTCATTTATTCGTTTATACATATGTTTAAATTTTCTTATTTTATATAATAGTTGCAGTTTATATATTAGTACATATATCAAATTTATATACACTATTATAAATTAATGTTGTAGTATCTTTACAATAGTACGTCAAAAATATTTTTATATATATGATTTCAGCATTCCATTCTAGTACTGTATAAATATGTATTTAGTGTTCTATGTGTAAGGGTATATAGAGTTATAACAGTTAATTGTATAGTTTCAGTATAGATAGATAAATATTAGTCTGTCCTTTCAGTATACAAGAGCAAATAAGTTATAATGATAATATAAATGTCAAAATGTTTCTACATATATATAATAATATAAATTTTAAAAATATATATTGTGTATATATTTTATTTCTCAGTGTTTCATTTTGGCAACTGTTATATATTGGTTATATATAATAATTTATATACGAGTATATCGTGTGATTTAAGTTTGTATCTGAAGATACAACTATTAAGGTATATATATATATATATATATATATATATGATATATTAGTCTGTTATGTAGAAAAGATTTATAATAGTTTATTTTAAATACAAGTTTCTATAAATATATATAACCTGTCGAGTTATAAGATGTATTGACTTCAATAAGCAATGATTTTTATAAAAAGTTATTATATATATATATTTCAAAGTTATAATGTTTACCAAATAGTGTGTTCAATTTTATATGAATATTGCTTTACAAATATTGTTAAGTATTGTTTGAAAATATAAAATAGATTTACTCTTAAATATATGTGTTTAAGAATAATGATTATTTTTATTATATATATATATTATTTTAATATTTGTTATGACTTAAATATTGATTTCATGAAATAATAATTTTTTTTGATGTTTCTATTAAACTAATTCTAATTGATCCACCAGTTCCTTATCTATCAGCTTTGTCCGTCATGCCTATTTATTCATCGAATCATGCCCATCTAATAGCCGCATCCTGCCCACTGAAGTTCGTCATCTCCTAGCAGCCTCACCCCATTCTCCTCCAACCTCCAACCTTCTATCTTGCACTGCCGCTCCACCCTGGCATAAGCACAACAATCATCTAATCTCAGCTAGGTGTATTACATGTACAAATATATTTCATTTATTCATTTATATATGTGTTTAAGTTTTCTTATTCTATATAATAGTTGCAGTTTACATATTAGTACATATATCAAATTTACATAGACTATTATAAATTAATGTTGTAGTATCTTTACAACAATACATCAAAAATATTTTTATATATATGATTTCAGCATTCCATTCAAGTGCTGCATATATATGTATTTAGTGTTCTGTGTGTAAGTGTATATAGAGTTATAATAGTTAAATGTATAGTTTCAGTATAGATAGATAAATATTAATCTGCCCTTTCAGTATACAAGAGTAAATAAGTTATAATGATTATATAAATGTCAAAATGTTTCTGCATATATATATATATATATATATGTATGTATGTATGTATGTATGTATGTATGTATGTATGTATGTATCTATATATATATTGAAATTTTTTTGACCCATTTTGCTTTTATATTTAATTTATAGTGTGTATAATAATATAAATTTTAAAAATATATATTATGTATATATTTTATTTATTAGTGTTTCATTTTGGCCACTGTTATATATTGGTCATATATAATAATTTATGTACAAGTATATCCTGAGATCTAAGTTTGTATCTGAACATACAACTTTAAAAGTTTATATATATGATATATTAGTCTGTTATGTTGAAAAGAATTATAATAGTTTATTTTAAATACAAGTTTCTGTAAATATATATAACCTGTCGAGTTATAGGATGCTTAACTTCAATAAGCAATGATTTTTATAAAAAGTTAGTATATATATATATATATTTCAAAGTTCTAATGTTTACCAAATAGTGTGTTCAATTTTATATAAATATTGCTTTACAAATATTGTTAAGTATTGTTTGAAAGTATAAAATATATTGACTCTTAAATATATGTTATTAAGAATAATGATTTTTTTTAATATTTTTTTTAACTTAAATATTGATTTCATGAAATAATAAATATATATTTTTTGTTTCTTTCAAACTGGTTCTAATTGTTCCATCAATTCCTTATCTATCAGCTTTGTCCGTCATGCCTATTTTCTTCGTCAAATCATGCCCATCTAGCGTTGCTCTGTAATTCATTGCTCATTCTTTGTCAAATCTATCTAGCCTCGAAAGGTGAGCTATCACTCACGATTAACGTTCTAATAATTATTAAATTTGATTTCAATTGAAACGACAATTGAAATATGCTCCTAAATTTGAACTGTTAATTATTTAAATTGTTATATATGATATGCATTTATATGTAATTATTGGGATATGACACCATATCATATTGTTTATATTATACTATTATTGATGATATATGCATGTTATTATTATTACCATATCTATTATTACTCTGCAAGTTCCATGTTAGTATAGAATTCACTATGGGTTGAAATGATACATACCCGAACGATCTGTAGAATAGGAGAAGATCGTCATGGGTTGAAATGATAAACCCAAGCGATTTTCATTTGAATAGAAATTCTGATTGTGGGTTGAAATGATATATACCCGTGTATATTTAAATTATAGATTGAAATGATAAACATCCGTATCACTTGACCAGAGGATAGAAAATTATATACATACACCATTGGTCTATATATAAGTATTTTGAAATAATTTCTATAGTTTTGAAAGGAAATATATATGGTTTTATTTAATATTGAAATATTCTACAGAAAAAAATGTTTTAATATAAAGTAGATTTAATAATAAACTTTAATTTAATAAAGTTGGATTTAATTATTATATAATATGTTTAGTATTATATTTTTAAATAGATTTTTCAATGATTTGTATAAGTTAAGGAAGATAAAGTTGAATTGATTGAAAAGGTATTTAATTAAGAATTTTATTTAATTAAGTCGATTTGAAACTTATGGAATTTGAAGTTTTTAAAGGACATGATTTTATAACCTGATTTTGGTTTAAGACGATTTAATGAATATTTCAAGTTTAAATAAATTGAAGGAAATATTTAGTAAAATGTAATTTAAGGTTATTTAAATAATACTAAATTTATTAGATGAATATTTCAAGACTAAATAATAATGGAGTTAAATCAAGATCTGTATGGAACTGTTAAATTTAGTTTTGAAAATGTTGAATATTTAAAGCTTTGAAATATATTGAAATTTAAATGGTTTATTTGGCGGTTTAAGTCTGTATTTGAAATCGGCATAATTTGAAAGATTTAGTTAGAAACTGAATTAAGTTGAAATTGATAAATTGAGATTGAATTAAATTTGAATTTGGAACTCGAGTTTATTTGAGTCGATTTGTGAAATTTATGGAAATTATAAATATTGTGCTTTAGAAATTATTTAATATATATACTATTTTAATATGAAACTATTTTAATATAAACTATTTTAAATTATGACTATTTATGTAAACTACTTATTTCATAAACTATTTTATTTTATATACTATTATTAAACTGCTTAAGTGGTGGAAGTTATGATTTCAAAGTTATGGTTCCAAAGAATTATGATTTCAAAGTTTTTAGGTTCCGAAAGTGTTATAACTTTGAAAGTGCTATAATTTGGAAACAGATATATTTGAAATGGAAATGATATTTTGGTTTTGAAGTATAAATTGTTTTGAAATGACCACGGTGTTATAATTACGTTTAGTTGTTAACTGCGTATATTTCTACATTGTAGATAGTTCCACGGATCCTTAGAGGATGGTTATTCCAAACATCCTTTGAGTTACTTGTATCTCAGTTGATATTTCACTTGAGTTGGATTTATTGATATAAGAACGTTAAATCATGACTCGAGTGTTTTGTGTTTTGCTTTACGCTAGGGTCAGACTGAGTGATATAGCATTTGAGACTCACCTTTGGAGTTTGGAACTTCGCTTGGAGATCCAACTATCGATTCAGCTTTCAGCTTTCCAGTCGATTTGTTAAGAGATGCCATCAGTTTGTATTGAGATATCCTGTTGTATTTTATTTCAAACTCTATTGTTTATATAGTAGCTTCATGAACTACTATTTATCTATTCCACTGCATTATTATTATATTACTCCGTGTTTGTGATTTTGTGATTGATTTATTTACTGTATATGCTGAATTTTGCCAAAAATAAATAGACAATCTGATATTTTGAGCAATTCAAGTCCGGCATGTGCGGATGTGAACGGTTGAAAATATCAGGATGTTACATCAACACATATTTCAGTTTTAACCAATCCATTTCAACTAGACTATTCTACTTATAATCAACTAAGATAAGAGAATCATAAATTGATAGTTCTGAGTATAAAAGAACCAAACTAATGAAGCTTTGGAGGTCGGTTTGTGATCAAAGGAAGTGTAATGACAGTGGCGTAGTGGCTTTAAATACATCACAAGCGGGATTTGGAGGTGTCACAAGTGGGTTTCATTTGAGCAGGAGGCCTCTTCGGTGGAACTATGCCAGAGGTTATGCGGCGATTTTTGATGAGGCATTAATGGAGGCGATGAAAGCTGTGCTGTAAATTTAATTTGTGGATGAGAAATAGGGAAGAAAGATGGAGTAGATAACGTCGTGATTGAAAGAACATGGAGGCATTGGCATCTTGGCTGATGGAAAATTGATGTGATGGGATCGTGGCCGGAGAAAAATGGTGTCATAGCCTAAGGAAGTGGAGAAGGAAGAGAGGAAAATATAATTTTGATTTGGGGCAAAATTAGATGAGGAAATAGGTTCGGATCTGGGTTGTAGTGGAAACAAGTCATCCGCATGTCGTAGAAGTTTTCGATGACATATCGGCGATTTATACGTATTGAAAATTTACGGATGACATGCTGATGACATCATCTCTGCTGTCGGTATATTATTGGTAATTTTTAGCAGTTATAATTTGTTTATTTTCTAATACTATTCAAACTGGTTGTTTCTAATAACTTAATTCAAGAAATGACCTTTTTAAATAGAAATCATGTATATATTTTGAATTTTCAAAATCTACCCATAATTTTTTTTCATATTACATGAGAAACTTAAATATGTGATATCCTATCGTTTTAACTTAAATTTGATCTTTTCTCTCAAGTATGTTATAATTGACAAGCACCAATTCCAACTTCAGAAAATATTATGAAACCATGTATATATTTTAACTCAAAGGAAACCGAATATAAATTTTAACCCAAAGGAAGTCATGTATACATTTCAAGAAAATAGTACGAAGGACTGATAACACTAAATTTTTAGCTGCAAGGACATGCGCTAAATTTTTAGCAATAAAAATAAACTTTTCAAATAAATATAGCAGAAGGACAAAAATTTAGTGAGAATTACAATGTTACTGTGTGGTATTAATTTTATGTTTACTGAATTTAAAAGAAAGAATAGGTACATATATTTTATTTTGATCATGTAATAATTGATTGTACCCTGTTGTAGCATTTTATTTTTAAATGATATGACTCGGTTACATTTTCTACGTGACATACATAATTTTATCGTGCAATAATATTATACAAAATCATTTTCTTATATGTGACAATTTTTGACGATGAATTAGTTATGTGGGCATCTCAATGGGGTTGGAAAACTGGGTGGAGTGCGAATGCATAAGAAATCCCTGTCTATTGTATGCTTAAGGCCATTACCTACAATATACTTATTCACTTACTCATTCTCTCTTAATTTTACACTGAACGAACGAACTCGACATCCAAAAGAATAACAATTATCCATCGAACCAGTATTTCAAATAATTCAGTGCAAAATAAGACGACTAATATTTCTTTATTTTTATATCAAAACAATATACGTAGAGTATAAAAGGATGAAGACTTAGCCATTTTATATCAAATCAATATACGTGGGGTATAAAATGGCGAAGACTTCACCGTTTTAGTATGGTGAAGTATTTCCTATTTTATACACAAAATCGCGGAGTGTTCATCGTTTTATAAACAGTCTTTTGTTCAGTTCATTTATCATGTGAACAAATTGAACCAACCACAAATAACTGAACAAAACATATTTGATTGTGTCGTGTCTAGTTCCATCCATTATATCTGGTTGTGCTGTCGTTAGTTCAGTCCATTCTTTCATTAAACAAGACATTGTTGGTTGTGCTTTAAGTCTAAACTTATCCTTATTTAAACAACTTGTCTAAAGTAATTAGTTATGGAATCCCTTTGTTTTTGTTACACCCCGCCGATGCCATCGAATTTTTTGTGTTAGTGTCATGTAGGCATGACGTAGGTAAACAATAATAATATTTCCATTTCTCTCTAGCGATGACTTTTGGAAAGAAGAGCAAGCAATGGGAGTCATTATCGCAGATCATATTCATCATTGTGGTGAAGCTTTTAGTAGTTACATTCACAATCAATATGAAAAAGGATGTTAATTATCCATGCATTTGTGGACAAGTGATTGGAGGACGTTTACTGATGGCGAATTTTTACGTTCGACTTATTTGATGCACGTCAGGGATTTCCTCCCTATTCAAAAGGAAGAGGATTTTCAAGACTTAATTTTTACGTCCGACGTAACAGTTAAGTCGGACATAAAAATTTAAGTATTGAAAACACCCTAAATAAACCTTCCTACCTAACTATTTTTAAAATATTCTCATTCCTTCCTCCTTACGTTAATTCCAACAATGTCCAGATATGATTTTGTGTATAATATTTCTGACAATGATTTCAAAAACTTGGATAACTCAACTAATAGCGATGATTTATCTAACTCCGATGATGTACATGAGTATGACAAGGATCTCACTTATATTGCTGGAGTGATGGTAAATCATACTCAGTTAATATCTACTCTACATCATACTTCTTCTTATACTGGACGAATGTGGGTTGATGTTTTTCCTAATGGTCATTAAAACAGAAGTCAAGATCTATTCCAAATGAAAAGTGCTACTTTTAGACGTCTTTGTGACGATCTAGTCAATAGGTATGACCTAATCTGAACTCAATAAATAAACATTCTTGAAATGATTGGAATGTTTTGTTACATGATAAGCCATGGAAAATCACAAAGGCCGGTAGGTGAAAACTTTAATCGATTCATTGCTACTGTTAGTTTATGTGTTGCTAAGGTTTTGCACACTATCATACTTTTGGCCAAAGATAATATCAATCGCTAGATTTTAATGAGATTCTTGATGAAATTAGTATGCCATGATATTATCCTTTTTTCCAAAATGATGTTGGAAGTATAGACAAAACACGTGTTCCTACGAGGTCGGTAAAGAAGAATTACTGGTGTATATAGGCAGAAAAAAATTTAATACGAAATATTCTTGATATTGTTAATTTTGGTTTTGACATTTAGTTTCGTAGTATCTGGTTAGTAAGGCTCTGTCCATGATAGTAGATTGTTAAATCATGCAATTGAAGAAGTTGAAACAGTTCCAAATCCACTACCTGGTAAGTATTACCTTATAGACTCAGGATATAAGCCTAGAAATGGTTATTTACCATCTTATCGTAATGAATGCTATCACGTTCCAGAATTTCAACAAAGCCAGAATATTCCAAATCGTGTAATGAAATTTTCAATTTTTATAATCTAGTCTGTGCATGGCTGTAGAAAGAATATTTTCTATTTGGGAAAAAAATCAGTATTTTACAAGGTATGCCAACATATAGTTTCGCCTAACAAATACAGTTTGTCATTGCAAGCTGTGCCATCCATAATCTATTAGAAAATACAATGTTGCAGATCCTGATTTTGAAGAAATAGTTAATAAAGAAGTTCCATGAACTTATGTTGGAAATTGACGTGAACATCTTCAACACAACCATGGTGGTGTGCAAGTTCATCAAACACACAACATGTCTTTGCAACACATGATGAAATTAGAGATGCTATGATTGCTGCAGGATGACTTTGATCTATGTATTGTTTTATTGTTATACTTCGGCTAAAATTATGTGTAATGTTATGTTTATATTACGGTTAAAATTAGTAGCAAGTTTTCAAATTTTGTATATATTAAAATTTGAATTTGTAATTGAATTGAATTTGCTTTATTATTTGAAATATTTATTTAAATTAATATTGAATCAATTAATAATAATTAATTATCAATTAATAATAATTAATTACCTATTAATTATTAAAATTATTATTAAACTATTACAAAATAAATAATTATTTTTAATACTCAACATTTTTTACATCCTACACAATCTCTAACCAACCCTTGATCAAAAAAGTTGTCTGCGAACGCTCTAATCTCTAATCCAAATTGTTTACGGAAGCACCTTAAATGCAAAGATTTACTTAAATAGATAAAAAAGAAAACCCTTCATAAGACTGATGGTAATTGTACAACCTAAAGAACGGATTAATGTGCACCATATTTAGCACAAAATGAAACTGAAATCTGTTGACATTAATTTAGCTTAGCAAGTTCTAAAATAAACGAGAAGGAAGCTAATATGCATTATTTATAGTACACCATATGTAAGAACATTTCATTCTGTTATCGTCTGTTACATAATGGTGTTTGCTCTTAACTAGCACTACGCCAATAGTCAATCGAATATGAAAAATAAACTGTTCAAAAGGCAGAGTAATAAACAAAAAGAGAAGCCTATGAACTCATCTATATCATATCAAGATGAAGTACAATTTATCTACCATGTTACCCACAATGCGCTGAACTTAGTTAATTTCTAGCCCCAAGCATATTAACAAGTGATAAAGCATTACTCGTAACTTTACCCAACTGAACCACCTTCTTCCTCAAAAGACCATGCATACTACTGCTACCCTTACCATCACTCTCAACAAAAGAAGCAATGCACATATTTTGATCAGTAAGGGCAGCACAGACCCACGTCATAACATTCCCTAACCTGATCCCATATGAAGGCCTATTCGCCTTTTCCAGTTTCATCAACTGAACGATCGACTTACTTAGCCTAGCCGCGCTATCGGACATGGTTATGATGCAGTTGTAATAGATGTTGGAAATAAACTTGGTTTTTAGGAAACATCAATTATGTTGATTATAATATTTGTATTAATGGAAATGTCAAAATAAAAACCTAGACTTACCAGATATGTAATTTGGAGTATTCCAGAATATGCTTAGTCAAGAAAATTCTAGAAAACGGAAGATTAAAGAAAAGTCTAGATATTGTATCACACTATAAATAAGAATGATTTCTCTCATTTGAAGCAAGAAAATAAATGTATTTGTAAGCAAGCAAAAAGAATAAAAGTGCAAAGAAAATAAAGCTTATTTCCTCCTTTATAAAATATTCTCTCAATCTCCATTAGCAAATTGGAATTTTTTCCTCCTTCTTCTTTCTATAGAAATTATACAACCGTGGTATCATATCTTCAAGATCCTCCTAAATTTCCCAACAGTGGTATCAGAGCTAGGCTGCTAATTAAGGAAGATGGCAAGCGGAACGAATTTTTTTCAAGTTTCTTTATTAAAGAAGGAGGATTATGAAATTTGGAATATTCACATGAAGACTCTACTTGGATCGCAAGATACATGGGATATCGTATAAAATGGGTATAAAGAATCCATCGATATTTTCACTATATTCCAAAATGAAAGGGATAAGTTGAAGAATTTGAAGAAGAAGGATCAAAAAGCTCTTACGCTCATCTACCAAAGTTTGGATGATGCTATGTTTAAGAAGATAACTAATGCGCAAAATAGTAAGGTAGCATGGGATATTTTGGAGAACGCTTTAAGTGGCATCGATAAGGTGAAGAAAATTAGACTACAATTTATGCGATGTAAGTTTGAATCTTTATATATGAAAACATCAAAATCAATCGACGATTATTTTTCTCAAGTTTTACCTATTGCAAATCAAATGAAAAGATATGGGAAAAAATAGAAGACTCTAGAGTTGTTGAGAAAATTCTACGATCTTTAGATTCAAAATTTGATTACTTAATTATAGTAATTGAAGAATCTAAAGATCTAGGATCCATAACTATTAATTAACTTATGGGATCACTTCAAGCCCATGAAGAAAACTTGAAGAGAAAGGTTAAAGAAGAGCCATTAGAGTAAGCTCTTCAAATAAAGCTCACCTTGCGAGAAAATGAGACATTTAAAATGGAAGAAGTCGAAGCCAAAGCGAAAGAGGTCATGGTCAAAGCTATGGAAGAAATGAATATCATAGAGAGAAAAAAGGAAAAAAATATATAAACCCCAAGAGGTCGAGGAAAAGGAGAAAATATAAAGGAAAATGGAAGACCAATGTATGATAAGTCGTAAAAAAAATGTCATAATTGTAGTAAATTTGGGCATTTTGCTTCCGATCGTAGATCCACTTTTTATAAAGTCCAAGAGAGAACAAATTTTGCTAAAGAAGATGAAGAAAATTCCGCACTACTATTGGTACATAAAGGAGATGAAACTAGCGATAATAATACATGGTATTTGGACATGGGGCAAGCAATCAATTATGTGGAAGGAAGAGCGTGTTTATGGAGCTTGATGCATCGATAAGTGGAAGCATTCATTTTGAAGATGAATCTAAAATTCCAGTTAAAGGAAAAGGAAACATACAAATTAAGTTGAAGAATGGAAAAATGACTTTATTTCTAATGTTTATTACGTGCCTAAAACGAAAACAAATATATTAATTTTGGGGCAACTTTTGAAAAAAGGATTAGATATACACATGAAAAATAAAAGTTTTTCGAGGAGAGATGGTAAAGGAAATTTAATTGCTAAAGTGGAGATGTCAAAAACTAGAATGTTTCCATTAAATATCTCGAACAATGTTGCTAAATGCCTAAAATCAAACTTAAAGATTCTATAACGATCCTGATTTTTAAGCTAAATTTAAATTGGTAATTAATTTAATTTTGGAATTTAATTGTGAATTTATGGTGAGTTTATTTGAATTTCTTCCAAATTTTATAAAGATATGTGTTTGGTTTGTGTTTATATATATATATATATATATATATATATATATATATATATAATTTGAGATTTGAATTTGGAACTCAAATGTTAATATATTGAAATTTAATTGGACTTAAAGAAATTTATATTTGAAACAAAAATATAATAAGCATGATTACTTAAGTTTAAAATGAAAATTTTAAAAATAAGTATTTGTTAAATAAGTTTAATATCTTAAGCTTAAAAATATAAATGTATTGAAAATAAAAATTGTATTTACTAACTTATAAATATTTATTAGTAATTTATAATTTAATTTCGAAACCATTTTTCTTTAATTTGTATAAGTATAAATAATACATAAGAAAGTATTAAATAATTGTTTTTTTACATTTGTAAACTATTAGTAAAGTGTTTTGACAAATGTAAATTATATAGAAACATATATTAACAAGTGTAGGTCAAAAAAAAAAACTGGAAAAAATTTGAGCAAGCAAGTTAATAAAAAATAAAATAAAGAAATGAAAACCTGGGAAACAAGACAATGCAGATTCAAAGTTAATTCAGAACAGTAAGCAAGCTAATTTAACAATGAGAAGCAGATCAAAATCAAACTTGGAAACATCAAAATGTAATGAAAAGAATAGGTAAACTCTATACTCTATAGTTAGTAAATTTGTAATTTTGAAATCAAGTTGTAACACAAATTCAAACTGTAGATTTAAAAAAGGAAAACAGTGCAGATTCTATCAGATAAATTAAATTTACAGGAAAACAAAAATCAAAGTTTAAAGAAGAAAAAATGTACAGGCTCAAAAACATTCCTCTCTGTTTCTTCGTGTACAACCAACAGGCGAGTAAACAATATCATATAAAGGTTTAAGTTAGCTTTTAATCCGTGTATGATTCATGTTTAATATGTGTATGCTTGGGCATTTTCTTTAATTTCAACTCTGTATATAGATATATATATACACATATATATAAATGCCTGAGATGAATCTGTTTTCTTCCTCCTCTCTGTCATTTTTTTTAGACAGGCTTGAAGCTAGCATACTAATTTAAATTTCTCTTCATTTGATTATTTTTAGATTTCGAGTTTAATATAAAACAGGTTTGTTTCCATCTATATGAAGATTTAAAAATAGTTTTAAGTGAAATAAACAATATATAGGTTGTACAAACTTGTTTTTACAGAGAAAATCCAAATGCTGATTAAATTCGAGTATAACGATTTACAAATTCAATTATATAATTTGAATACTTATTTAAAAATAGGATTTTTAAGGCCAATATGATAATTTTTAGTGTTTTATTCCCAAGGCAGTTTCGAAATGTACTGGGAATGGGTTTTAGGCAAGTTCACGCGGTCGGAGGCACTAGCGAGGCTGGGATTTGGGCTGAGGCTAGGTGAGTGATCGGCGATGTTTGGAAAAATAGTCGTAGAGACTCTCGATCATTAGGTTGATGGCGGTGAGAGGATTTCGTTTTTAAACCTAATTTTGGGGTGGTCGGGAAATTTGATCACAGTGGCCTAAATCATGAGTCGAGCTACACATGCTTTTGGGAAATGATAGTAAGGAGGTTGACGCGGTCGTGGCCGGAGGCTGGTGTTTTCTAGTGGTCGGAATTTCTCAGGCGAGGCAAGGTTGGTCGGAGGTCTGAATCGAGTTTAATCGAGTTATAGTCGATTTTGAAGGTGCACTTGTATGGGGGTTTTGGTCGATCAGGGCTCGTTGTCAAAGAGTTCGTCGATAGTTTGGAAGCGTCGAAGATGGTTGGAGGCTTCTAACGTGATTGTACACGTGCGCGACATTGTTCGAGTGTCAGTTTTGAGTTCGTGGGGGTGGCTCGGAGGCATTCTCGAGCTAATGAGGATTTTACTCGAGGGTAAGCTCGTGATCGTGGAGAGGTATGCAAGTGTAACAGTTTAAACTTTAACTAAATAAAAAATAAATAAAAAAGATGAAGAAGAAACGGGTATAGGAGAAACTTGGGAAAAATATGGCAAGAATTCGGGGTCCAACTCGAGTAACCTGGGATTCTTGCTCGGGTATAATTTTATGTTTAACTTGAAAATTT
The DNA here is from genome assembly GCA_030765085.1 of Allium cepa. Lineage (NCBI taxonomy): Eukaryota > Viridiplantae > Streptophyta > Magnoliopsida > Asparagales > Amaryllidaceae > Allium > Allium cepa. The sequence goes on from CM060940.1 coordinate 863,411,336, forward strand.
TTAAAGTTATAAACAGATTTTATTTTAATGCAAGAGGAATGGTTTCGACTTAAATTTATAGCAAGGGAATTAAAATAAGGTGTTTAATGGTTATGCATACAAGTTGATAATTTATGTAACGACCCGAAATTTTCGATCCCAATTGTTTTGAAATCCATGAATGGAATAATTAATTAATTATTTTTAAAATGACTGATTAATTAATTAAATGATTTGAAATCGATTAATGTTAATTAACCATGACTGATGACTCATCTGATTTAAATAAATCAAATAATTAATTGAGCTTATTTATGGATGACTATATTCTATTGAATGTTGTGTATTGGATTGATAACTCTGTTATGTGATTGTGATGCTTGGTAATATGAATTGCTTTGTGCTGAGCTGTTATATCTGTGATGAATATACTGTTGTAAGAATATGAAAATTCATTTTTTCCCGTAAACGGCATTTAAATTTCGTTGCGACAGGGAGTCGGATTCTAGTTGGTTATCCGAAACCCACATCGAATCGTAATAGTGAATCTTTGTTGTTAATAAATTACTTTATCTATGAATCTGTGAATGAAGATAAGCGTTATAGTTTATACCACTTATCGATATTGATGCGCTTTAATCTGTGATGTGATGATTGTTGTTGCACTATTGTGTAAAACCCCTGGACCACACTATACACACGCAAATATGAATCGCACGTGGAAATCGGTTAAGTCACAGATTTTTAAATAGTTTTAAATTTGAATTTAAAATTCAAATGATTTTGGAAATGGATTGGGTTTAAAGTGAAAAACTTTTGAAAAGGTGTTTTAAAAATGGAAATTATTGTGATTAACTTAATAAAGATTTGAAATTTGAATCATTTGATTTAAATTGGAATTCAATATCTGAAATTGAATTCTATATCTGGTATTTATGATGTAAAAAGCATATACAAGCTATAAATGTGTTTATATGGATTTTTAAACCATTTTAAAAATATGATTTTGAGAATTTGAATTTAACCCAAGTTTATATTGAAAGGCCTTAACTCATACAAATATAAACGGAAACAAGTGATTCAAATAATAATAGCTTTTATATAAGGAAAGAATTTCCAAATTATGATGAAAAGATTTTCAAGTTTGAAATAGAATGGATTTGAAAACTATAATTTAATCTTTGTGGAAGATTGGTAAAATTTGTGAATTCTGTGAAGTGAATCTTTTGTTCAAAAAGATTTGTAAATGGTAATTTGTTTAACCATTTGAAAGAAAAGTTTTGGGTTTTAAAGTTGTGACTTAACTGAAATCGCATTATCCATATGTTTTTAAATATTGCGCTCATTATTTGGTTTAGCCGGGAGAGGACCTTTGTGTCATATAACCCATTCCGAATAATGATAGGCGATATGGATAGCAATTGAAGACCGGTGGTGAAGACTAGATATTTTCGAAAACGAAAGGATTTCTTGTCGAATGTCTCTACATCGGCTGATCCCCGATATAGAGATTTGATCACCCATTGTGATGGGAAGTCCGGACGTGATTAGGAATTATCCGGATTTGCAAGGACTTCTTCGGAAGTGCCTATGGTTCCGTTCGATCCCGGAACGAACTTGTATGGATGTGTGTCTGACGTTATACTTTGAGATGTAAAGCTGGTTTCTATCAAATACATTTCTGTTTGGTGGCGGAGATTTATTCTCTTAGCTTAACACCCTTCTCTGAGACGTACGAGCTCGGAGGTTATGTAGTTGATGGTTACTAGCGATACATTCCCAATTTGGTAATGTGGCATACGAAGTGCCGCTGATCATTTGTTGGTCAAAGCATGGCTTTTGTGAAAAGCGTAGCTTTGTGGACGAGACTTCGTCGAGCCTCACACCCGGAATGGTCGAAACAGGAAGAATGCAGCAAGGTTTCAGGGGTAGCGCCCCTAGGGTATGACCATTCCTTCTTGAAAAGGGTGGTATCATGGTATGGAGCCTAGATACTTACTCGTATGGACACTGTAGTATATTTATTACTGTGTGATATTTTTGGAGGGCCCTCAGATAAAGGTCCTAAAGGACTGGGGTGGCATATCTTAGGTTTTATTCCCCGGGAAAGGGGTAGCCGGCCTTGTGTTAGCAGAGAGCCGGGTAGGTTCTCGGGGCGTCCCTCCAGAGGCGTTCCCATGTGGCAATAGGAAGTTCCTTAGCCTGACTATTTTTTGGAAACCATTCATCCAATACGCGCCTTGTATGGTTTTAGTTGTATTACCTCCCATCTACTTATGGTGGCGCCCCACTGTTTAGATGGTAGCTATAGTAGGCATAGTTCGGGATGTCTATGCTGGCTAAGATTAATATTATACTTTCGAAATATTTTCCACTATGCACTAATAATAATATCAAAATGTCTTTCTCGTATCAAGCATATTTGACTATCATAAGGAGAAATCTCCTCCAATTCTGCGTTTGCATTGTGTGTGTGGCGGGAGGCCTTATGGTAGTTTCATTTTCAAAAAGCATTATGGATTTCAATTTTAAAATATTTTGTTGTTTGTTTTAAAGATAAAATGTTTTTGTTTGCTCATACCAGTCTCATGACTGACCCGGAGTTTATTGTTCCTTTCCTAAACTCTGGGTGCCCACAATTTTCCACACGGGCAGTCTAGAGTTGGGTTTTTCAGATAGTAGATATAGATATCAATTCGGTAGCTTTTAGCTTTCTCTTTAGTATTCTTTGGAAATCCTGGATATTGGAGTCTTTGGATTCACGGATGACTGACTTTGCTTATCTTGGTGAAACGTGATGGGGGTTCGAGCTATCTATAGAGATTGCTGATATTGGTGTTTCTTCTGGATTTTCGAGTTCTAGTTATTTCCGCTGCTAGTTCCTTTGTGTTTCCGCTGTAGCATTGTATTTTGTCTCTGATATTCTTATATCTCTGATATTGATATCATTGTTGTATATCATTCTGGATATTGCATTTATTGGAGTTGTATATGATATTCATTTCTTTTCTTCCGCTGTGTTATTATATTTAATGTGTTATAAGCTCTGGCGAACCAGATTCGACGTTTGGATCTGCGGCATTTGAATATGAGTGTTGTATTCGGTGCCGATTTTCGAAGGTCGAGTCAAGGTCGTTATATTTGGTATCAGAGTTGAAGGTTGAAACTTTTGCTCAGGAGTATAACACATTAAGTAACTCATTAGAGATAGGATGTAATATACCCTAGAATGAGTATATCCCTAAGATATCCGTCTGAATGCCTCAGTAAATTCTCTTATATCCACTGATAGTAAGTATGAGTGCAAGAAGAGGACGAGATAGGGGACAGGGGAGTACCACTACAAATGGTCAGTACCCTGCAATAGCGGAAACAGCTTTCTCTATCAATCTCTTTTGATTCGTCTTTTCAACTCTTTGATGATTCCTAGCAGTTCCAGGAAGAAGCTTTGATATATTTGCATGGGACACAAACTCCAGATGGGTCAGAATTGTATGTTTGAATGAATTGTTTGCTTTGGTTCCTATGGTTGATAGGTATATTTTGGTTGTTTAAAACTATAAGTTTTGGGATTACATCCATATATCTGTTTATTCTGTTGGGTCCAGGTATATTCTACGAGTGGTTAGTTATCCTTTGAACTAACCAGTGCCCCTGTATATTCGTAGTTCTGGTGGCCCGAATGTCTTGTACCGAATGAGTTCGTTCTTATAATTATTAGTGATATTCTGATTTGGTAAGCCAAATGCAGAATACATACCTAGTTTGATTTTGAAACTGTCTCTCTGTCTTTGTGTGTCCATCCTTTGTTGTCTCCCTGCTTTCCAATTTCGAGGACGAAATTTTTTTTAATGGGGGAAATCTGTAACGATCTCAATTTTTATGCTAAACTTAAATTGGTAATTAATTTAATTTTTGAATTTAATTATGAATTTATGGTGAGTTAATTTAAATTTTTTCCAAATTTTATAAAGATGTGTTTGGTTTGTGTTTATATATATAAATAATAATTTGAGATTTGAATTTGGAATTCAAATGTTAATATGTTGAAATTTAATTGGACTTAAAGAAATTTATATTTGAAACAAAAATATAATAAGTATGATTACTTAAGTTTAAAATGAAAATTTTAAAAATAAGTATTTGTTAAACAAGTTTAATATCTTAAGCTTAAAAATATAAATGTATTGAAAATAAAAATTATATTTACTAACTTATAAATATTTATTAGTAATTTATAATTTAATTCAAAACCATTTTTCTTTAATTTGTGTAAGTATAAATAATACATAAGAAAGTATTAAATAATTTTTTTTTTACATTTGTAAACTATTAGTAAAGGGTTTTGACAAATGTAAATTATATAGAAACATATATTAACAAGTATAGATCAAAAAAAACTTGAAAAAATTTGAGCAAGTAAGTTAATAAAAAATAAAAGAAAGAAATGAAAACCTGGGAAACAAGACAATGCAGATTCAAAGTTAATTTAGAATAGTAAGCAAGCTAATTTAACAATGAGAAGCAGATCAAAATCAAACCTGGAAACATCAAAGTGCAATGAAAAGAATAGGTAAACTCTATACTCTATAGTTAGTAAATTTGTAATTTTGAAATCAAGTTGTAATACAAATTCAAACTGCAGATTTTAAAAAGGAAAACAGTGCAGATTATATCAAATAAAATAAAGTTACAGGAAAACAAAAATCAAAGTTTAAAGAAAAAAATGTACAGGCTCAAAAACATTCCTCTATGTTTCTTCCTGTACAACCAACAAGTGAGTAAACAATAACATATAAAGGTTTAAATTAGTTTTAAATCCGTGTATGATTCATGTTTAATATGTGTATGCTTGGGTATTTTCTTCAATTTCGACTCTGTATATATATATATATAAATACCTGAGATGAATCTGTTTTCTTCCTCCTCTCTGTCATTTTTTTAGACAGGCTTGAAGCTAGCAAACTAATTTAAATTTCTCTTCATATGATTATTTTTAGATTTCGAGTTTAACATAAAACAGGTTTGTTTCCATCTATATGAAGATTTAAAAATAGTTTTAAGTGAAATAAACAATATATAGGTTGTACAAACTTGTTTTTACAGAGAAAATCCAAATGCTGATTAAATTCGAGTATAACGATTTACAAATTCAATTATATAATTTGAATACTTACTTAAAAACAGGATTTTTAAAGCCAATATGATAATTTTTAGTGTTTTATTCCTAGAGCAGTTTCGAAATGTACTGGGAAAGGATTTTAGGCAAGTTCAGGCGGTCGGAGGCACTAGCGAGGCCGGGGTTTGGGCTGAGGCTAGGTGAGTGATCGGCGATGTTTGGAAAAATAGTCGTAGAGACTCTCGATCATTGGGGTGATAGCGGTGAGTGGATTTCGTTTTTAAACCTAATTTTGGGGTGGTCGGGAAATTTGATCACTGTGGCCTAAATGGTGCATCGAGCTGCACATGCTTTTGGGAAATGATAGTAGGGAGGTTGACGCGTTCGTGGCCGAAGGATGGTGTTTTCCGGTGGTCGGAATTTCTCAGGCGAGGCAAGGTTGGTCGGAGGTTTAAATTCAAGTTTAATTGAGTTATAGTCGATTTCAAAGGTGGACTTTTGTGGGGGTTTTGGTTGATATGGGCTCGTTGTCAAAGAGTTCGCCGATAGTTCAGGAGCGTCGAAGATGATCGGAGGCCTCGGACGTGATTGTGCACGTGCGCGACATAGTTCGAGTGTCAGTTTTGAGTTCGTGGGGGTGGCTCGGAGGCGTTCTCGAGATAATGAGGATTTTACTCGAGGGTAAGCTCGTGATCGTGGAGAGGTATGCAAGTGTAACAGTTTAAACTTTAACTAAATAAAAAATAAATAAAAAAGATGAAGAAGAAATGGGTATAGGAGAAACTTTGGAAAAAGATGGGAAGAACTCGGGGTCCAACTCGAGCAACCTGGGATTCTTGCTCGGGTATAGTTTTATGTTTAACTTGAAATTTTTTAAAGTTATAAACAGATTTTATTTTAATGCAAGAGGAATGGTTTTGACTTAAATTTATAGCAAGGGAATTAAAATAAGGTGTTTAATGGTTATGCATACAAGTTGATAATTTATGTAACGATCCAAAATTTTCGATCCCAATTGTTTTGAAATCCATGGATGGAATAATTAATTAATTATTTTTAAAATGACTGATTAATTAATTAAATGATTTGAAATCGATTAATGTTAATTAACCATGAATAATGACTCATCTGATTTAAATAAATCGGATAATTAATTGAGCTTATTTATTGTAACGACCCAGGATTTTTATTAATTAAAATTTGTATATTTAATTAATTTTAAATATTAATAAGTGAAATTTATAAGTCGAATAAATTTTATTTCGAATAGTTGGATTTAATTGAATGATTAAATCGATAATTTAATATGTGAAAATACAAAAATAATTGAAATTTGGGTTAAATATGATTGAAAATGATTTGTAAAATTTTATTATATCATATTGGAGTTAGAACGATGTTATAGAACTTTTAAAATCGAATTTAAAGCTTATTTGTGAAAATTGAATATTTTAATATTTAATCGATTAGTGAAATTAGCCATTTTTCGAACAGTCTCAGAATTGGACGAAACTAGTTCCATTGGATCCGTAAAAGTTTGTTATTATCGGATTTCAATTTTCGTAGCAATCGGAGTTTTCGTTTGATCGTGGCAGCTCGAAACGCATCGAAATTGTTTTAATATTAATTTGGCGAGTTAAAATAGCCATTTTTTTTAAACAATCTCGGATTTTGACAAAACCAGTTTCATCGGATCCGTAATGCGATATTATTATATGGTTTAAAATTTCGTGTCAATTGGATCTACAGTTTGTCCGGTGCAAGCTAAAACGCCTAGAAAATCGTTTAATCGGTTTAATTTTAAATTGAACGTTTATTGCCATATCTCGCACAGATGATCGAATTAGCTTTCGAAACCTGTTCCATTGTGTCCGGAACGCGGGATAAACCCTAGAAACACCGGTCACCGCGCGTAAATCGAAGTTTGGAAATTCCAGAATGAATAGTGTTCGATAGAGTTCTATAAATAGCCCCCTCTCTTCACAATAAAAAAATTACGGTTTAAATCCCTAGCCGCCTCCAATAGAAACCGAAGGCCGAAAATGCTCGTTCTTTTTTTCCATAATCTCTCCATATCCTTCGACAATTATCAGAAACTATCAACTGCAAAAGCGTAGAACTAGGCGAGATCTACAGATCTATACGGTGATGATCGAGATTTGAGTGTTGTAGGGGCTCGATTTTGGCCGCGTTTGAGGCCGGTTCATGCACGCATAACGAGGAGAAGATAGGGCCGAGCTCGAAGCTCTTCAGGCCGAGTGTGGAGTTGATGGGGGGCTTCGAAATGGCGCAGGTTGATCGTCTTCTAGACGCTCGAATTGGTTGCGTGATTTAGGGCTAGAGAGGCGGCAGATGGGTTTGTGGTCTCTGAAAGTTGCGTATGCGTGAGATGGAAGATGTAGGGGACGGTCTTGATGCAGGGGAAAGGGATCCAAGGGCTGAGATTATGTGAGGGTTAAAATTAAAATAAATGTTGTATAATTTAGTTTATAAAATTCGTGTAACTTGTAAATATCATATCTTTTTCATACGAGGTCGAAAACGCGCGAAACCAGTTGCGTTGGAATCGTATGGACGAGCACTACGCTATGGAATTGGATTAGAGTCGTTTAGAGTTAGTGAGAATTTCGGGTAAAATTAAACGTCCGTTTAATTTTATTCGAAATAAATCGCTAAAATGAAATTGAAATCAAGATGAGAACTTCTCACTCAATCGAATCAGTTTCGATTTAAATTTTAAATAGTTATATTTAAAATTATTGAATGTATGTTTGAATGATGATCGTTATCTATTGATTGTTCAAATATACATTATGCGCCGTTAGCAAGCGAATGTTATTTATTAAAAACGTATACCGCGAATATTTCATAAACAGTGAAATTGGTATTATTTATGTATTTGGATTTGATTTCCCGCAGTATATAACGGATGAGACCCTATTGCGCCGTCTATTAAGCGGATAATATTTTAAATCCCATATACCGCGATAATTTCGTACAGGAACGGAATTGGTATTGTGCTAACATCTTTGGATGCAGGAAAATAGGTTGGAGGGATCCAACTGCATTCCTCAACAGTATTTATTTATGATTGTGGATATTTTGATATTCGTTGATTATCATATCGATATATGATGCCGTTGTTGTCATGATTGACTATTTGGTGTGTAGCATCATTGGGCCAAATTTTGGAATTTTAAAAGGATTTTTAAAGTGATTTTTTGAAGAGTATACGTTTATAAAATATTTTTGGAATTGATCCATTTTAAATAAATAAACGTTATAAATTTTTATGTTATAAAAATGAAGATTCTTGAGAAAAATAGTTAAAAGTTGATTTTTGAAAATATGGGGTTAATGATTTTATAAAATGGTTTAAATCGGGATTTTTGAATTTATTGTGAAAAGTTTAAAAAATAGGATTTATAAAATTTAATTATTTTATAAAACAAAATGATGAAATTATAAAGGAGTTTAAAGACGTTTTGAAATAATAGTATAAATTGATTTATATAAGAGATTTATAAATTGATAATTTATAAATTAAAATATTTGAATTATAAAACGAGTTTTTATAAGTGTTAGAATGAATTGTGAATGAATTTCATAAATGAGTGAAATTTATAGGATTTTAAACGGTGAAGTTATAAATGGAATTTTATAAGTAGTAGGTTTATAAAATTTGTAAAGTTATTTGAAGAATAGATTTGGGTAAATAAATGAATCTTATAAGTTATAAGATTTATAATTATGAAGTTTAAAGGAACGATTTTTGTAAACAAATAAATTATAAGCATTTAACTTATAATATGAACCTTTGGTTTAAAATTGAATTATAAATTGAATAGGTTAATAAAGGAGATTTATAAAAGGAAGTTGTTATAAAATAAATAGAAATGGAATTTATAAACATTGTTTTATAAATTCGAAACGACTTATTTTGATAAGTAAATTATTATAACTTATTTATGGAGTTATATTCACGTTTTAGACAGTGAATAATCCTTTAAAACAAAATGTATAGAAAGGATGAAATTGGTTAACGAAGTATATTGACGTTTTTGAATAGTGAATAACATGTTAAAGAAATTGTTTTGGATGTGATGTTTTAAACAAAATTAAAACGATCTAACGATGTTTTAAATGTGTTGAGATTCGAAACCATAGATTTCAACATTCATTGTTAAAATAGACGTTTTCGAGAAATAGAAGGAAATGATGGGCTATGACACTGTTGTTATAGTAAATGATTTCCGAAAGGAAATGTTTTGTATAGTATTGGGACTTATATATCTATTTTAATTTTGAATCCCTATACTAGTGATTTTGGGTTGTTGTAACGATGTTTTACGCAACATTCCTTTAGGCCCAAATAAATATGTTTAAGAGAATGATTTCCTTAAAGAATGAAATATATACTTAATCTCGATTTAAGTATATTGAATATTTTCAAAGTGTTGAAAATAAATGGATTTGAGAATTACTTAATAAGTAAGTATGGAAATGTTTTCCAATATAAAGTGAATATTTTGAGAATTTATCTTTTTGAAGATAAATTGAAAATGAGTAATTGAAATCGTATACTCGTAGATATTTTGGAATGTAAATTCACTATGGAATTTATAAAAGAAAGGGGAATTTGTTTAAAAATAAATATTGATTTATTTTTGAGGTATTGAAATTTTATATCTTGTAAAGACATTTTTGGGAAATAAATAATTTGGAAAATTTGGAATCTGGTGATGTTGTGCATATCCATTGATATTTCAATAACCGACTATCAATATTTACCTTTGAAAGGTATTTGTTGTGATTTGTTTGAATTTGAACGCCACACTTATTTTTGAATAAGCGCCCACTATTCGGGTTAGCCGGGAAAGGACCTTGGGGTCGTATAACCCATTCCGAATATGTGATACGTCGTTATGGATTGCATTTGAAGACCGGTGTTGAAGACCGGGTATTTGCGAGAGCGATAGGATGACCTGTCGATTGACTCTGCACCGAGTTGCTCCGTTATAGAGTTGTCCATATGTGATGGGGAACCCGATCAGGATTGTGGATATCCGGATTGCAAGGACTTCTTTGTAAGTGCCTTCGGTTCTGTTCGAGCCCGGAACAGACTTGTATGGATAGTATGTCTCACATTACAAATTGAGATATAAAGCTGATCTCTTTCAAATATATTTCTGTTGGTGGCGGTGAATTTATTCTCTTAGCTTAACACCCTTCTCTGAGACGCACGAGCTCAGAGGTTATGTAGTTGAAGGTTATCAGCAATATATTCCCAATTTGGTAATGTGACATGCTGAGTGTTGCTGTGAAATGATCATTGATTGATCATTTGTTTGATCGTTTATCTTTGTGACCATTTCTATGATCATTTGTTGACCCAAAGCACAGCTTTTGTATAAAGCGTGGCTTTGTGGACGAGACTTCGTCGAGCCTGACACCCCTGAATGGTCAAAACAGGAAAGATGCGGCAAGGTTATGAGGGGTAGCTCCCTTTAGGGTATGTGCATTTCCTTCTGGAAAAGGGTGGTATCATGGTATGGAGCCCAGATATTTACTCATGTTGAAACACTTTATTTATGATTGTGTGATGTTGATTACGAGTGCTCGGATAAAGGTCCCAAAGGACCGGGGGATGGCATACTCGTGTCAGTAGTTACCCAGTTAGGGGTAACCCGGCCTTGTGTTGGCAGAAATCCGGTTTGGTTCTCAGGGACGTCCTTCCAGAGGCGTTCTCATGTGGCAATGGGAAGTTCCTTGGCCTGACCATTTGTTGGAAATCCAAAGAAACTTTACGAGACTTGTACGGTTTTAGTTGTTGAACCTGCCATTTAATATGGTAGCTATAGTAAGCATACTATAATGGTACCTATGTTGGCTAAGATTTATATTCTACTTCGAAATGTTTCCTACACTATGCACTAGTAATAATATCAAATGTTTCTTTTTAATGCGTATTAAGCATCTTTTGACTATCATAAGGAGAAATCTCCACCAATTCTGTGTTTGCATTGTGTGTGTGGCGGGAGGCCTTATGGTAGTCTCATTTTTAAAAGCAATGCGAATTGACTTTAAAAATATTCCTCTATTTTGATTTTGAAGATAAATAAACTGTTTTGAGTTCTCACACCAGTCACATGACTGACTCGAAGTTTATCGTTTTCCTTCCTAAACTCTGGGTGCCCACCAATTTCCACACGGGCAGTCAAGAGTTAGGTTTATCAGGATATTCTGGAATTCAGGAGTTGTTGGAGGAAAGCTGGATGGCATGGCGTATTACTTGTATATAATATTTCTTTTCCGCTGTTTGTTGTTGTTTGTTGTTGTACATTCTGATGATATGATGTAATGTAATGAAATGAAATATAATGTAATGTAATAACTGATATTGTTCTTTGTTTAAAGATTATTCATTTATCTATTATATGTTGTTCCGCTGCGATTGTGAGATTCTGATATTGTTCTGTTGTTTTCTGTTTCGTTCTATTTTCTTTTCTCTCTATTTTCTATCTTCTTATCTCTTCTTCTATCTTTCTCTTTCTCTAACCCTAACATTTCGGTTTTTTGGCAACGAAAAATCGAAAACGTTACATTTGGTATCAGAGCATATGGTTAAGCGACAACCATGGCTCTGTTGGGTATTACTCATTAGAGATAGAGTCAGTAGTACTCTAGAATGAGTTTGAGTGTAATAATAGCTATGAGAGTGTATTTGTTAGTGAATATAAATTGTTTTATATTGTGTTGACTTATCGGTTGATTGTTTATAGATTCTGTCGATGTAGTCTTGCTAACTATCGTAGATAGGGGTTTCTAAACTCTTAAACAAGATAAACCGACACGATATTGTTTTAAATTGGGTAAATGAAATAATTTTACCTTGATTATATTTTATATATAAAGGAATAATTTTTCAGAATTATTAAAGTGTATATAAGTAGATTGTTTGGTTGTTGAATAAGTTAAATAAAAACATGTAAATAAAAGAATAATTGTATAAGCAAAAGAATCATAAGAATTGAATTATAATTAATGTGATTTACAATTGTGAAATAAACTTATATATTTAATAAGTGAAACTATATGAATATATTTATGAATATGAGCTGTAAATAAAAATGAATTTAAAGTTAAATGGAAATTTACTTAGAATTGGAATCTGAATTTATTTATAAGTGGGAATTTAAGTTAAGTAAAACCAAGTGATGTTTATAAAATAAAGTATAACTTAAGAGATGTGAATGAAGTTGATATTGGTATCGAAGTAAATTAATAGAGTTAAGTGATAAATGTGAACTTAAGTTATGTAAATGAAATTCAACTTTTGTAATTGAATTGAATGAATGGATTGAATATTAATCAATTAAATGTGAATAATTGATATGGAATAAAGGATATAAGTGTTAATTCATTAAAATCTAATGTTATTGGAAGTTGAAAGATTGAATGAAAATCAATTTAATTTAACCAATTGAAAGTGATGGTGTTAAACCAAATTGAATGAATATAAGTAAAGGAATTCGGTTGTAATTAATATACCTTGGTTGTTATATGATTGTTAGTTGATTGTATATAATTCATTAAGTATTAATGAAATTGAGTTAATGAAATTGGAAGCTAAAGTAATTGAAATCCAATTGGAAGTTAAGTGAATCTTAAATAGAATTGAATTTGATTTGGAAGTAGACCAACTTGAATATGAATTAGTGAATATAAACTAATTGAAAATGAATGTTAGTAAAAACATCCACTGTTAATGAATCAAATGTGATTAAATTGAAAACCATTTCATTGAATATTAATGAGAATATGAATGAATATTTATTGGTTATGGATGATAGTTGGTTGATGGTTGAATATATTGCTTTTACTACATTTGCTGTGTTGGCATATATAGTTATTATGTTGCTATATGTTGTATATCGATACTATTGTCTATATACATGTTTCTCATGTTGTTTGTTGAGTGTTTAGTAGGTGCGGATCGCGTTTGCTTCGCATTTGGAGCTCGCTTTCGCGCTATATTAGCCGTATATGCTCGCTAATAAAATATAAGGTACATATCTCGGATTAAATATCGTACTTTTACAATTTTTTTCCCTGCGGGATGCCTCATTACTTGATGAGATGTATATTTGTGATATATATACTGTCATTTTTTTCGGATCGAGCCGCGCAAAGGAGACTCTGGCGAATTTTTCCGGAAATTTAAGGCGTTAGAAAAAATTTGAGAAAATTGGAAAATTTTGAAAACTATGATTTTGATTTGGAATTGAAAGTTAAACAATAGTAGTTGTTTTTGAAAAGATAACTAAGTATGATTTGAAAACTTAGTAAAGTTATTATAAGAAGTTTAACTATGAATTTTTGGAAAGTTAATAGATTCTATAACTTTTCTTACTTGATAATTTCGAGGACGAAATTCTTTTAAGAGGGAAGGTACGTAACGACCCAGGATTTTTATTAATTAAAATTTGTATATTTAATTAATTTTAAATATTAATAAGTGAAATTTATAAGTCGAATAAATTTTATTTCGAATAGTTGGATTTAATTGAATAATTAAATCGATAATTTAATATGTGAAAATACAGAAATAATTGAAATTTGGGTTAAATATGATTGAAAATGATTTGTAAAATTTTATTATATCATATTGGAGTTAGAATGATGTTATAGAACTTTTAAAATAGAATTTAAAGTTTATTTGTGAAAATTGAATATTTTAATATTTAATCGACTAGTGAAATTAGCCATTTTTCGAACAGTCTCAGAATTGGACGAAACTAGTTCCATTGGATCCGTAATAGTTTGTTATTATTGGATTTCAATTTTCGTAGCAATCGGAGTTTTCGTTTGATCGTGGCAGCTCGAAACGCATTGAAATTGTTTTAATATTAATTTGGCGAGTTAAAATAGCCATTTTTAAACAGTCTCGGATTTCGATGAAACCAGTTTCATCGGATCCGTAATGTGATATTATTGTATGGTTTAAAATTTCGTGTCAATTGGATTTACCGTTTGTCCGGTGCAAGCTAAAACGCCTAGAAAATCGTTTAATCGGTTTAATTTTAAATTGAACGTTTATTGCCATATCTCACACAGATGATCGAATTAGCTTTCGAAACCTGTTCCATTGTGTCCGGAACGTGGGATAAACCCTAGAAACGCCGGTCACCGCACGTAAATCGGAGTTTGGAAATTCCGGAATGAATAGTGTTCGATAGATTTCTATAAATAGCCCCCTCTCTTCACAAAATTTAAAAAAAAATTAGGGTTTAAAACCCTAGCCGCCTCCAATAGAAACCGAAGGCCGAAAATGCTCGTTCTTTTTCTCCTTAATCTCTCCATATCCTTCGACAATTATCAGAAACTATCAACTGCAAAAGCGTAGAGCTAGGCGAGATCTACAGATCTATACGGTGATGATCGAGATTTGAGTGTTGTAGGGGCTCGATTTTGGCCGCGTTTGAGGCTGGTTCGTGCACGCGTAACGAGGAGAAGATAGGGCCGAGCTCGAAGCTCTTCAGGCCGAGTGTGGAGTTGAGGGGGGGGGGGCTTCGAAATGGCGCAGGTTGATCGTATTCTAGACGCTCGAATTGGTTGCGTGATTTAGGGCTAGAGAGGCGGCAGATGGGTTCGTGGTCTCTGAAGGTTGCGTACGCGTGAGATGGAAGATGGTAGGGGACGGTCTTGATGCAGGGGCAAGGGATCCAAGGGCTGAGATTATGTGAGGGTTAAAATTAAAATAAATGTTGTATAATTTAGTTTATAAAATTCGTGTAACTTGTAAATATCATATCTTTTTCATACGAGGTCGAAAACGCGCGAAACTAGTTGCGTTGGAATCGTATGGACGAGCACTACGCTATGGAATTGGATTGGAGTCGTTTGGAGTTAGTGAGAATTTCGGGTAAAATTAAACGTCCGTTTAATTTTATTCGAAATAAATCGCTAAAACGAAATTGAAATCAAGGTGAGAACTTCTCACTCAATCGAATCGGTTTCGATTCAAATTTTAAATAGTTATATTTAAAATTCTTGAATGTATGTTTGAATGATGATCGTTATCTATTGATTGTTAAAATAGACATTATGCGCCATTAGTAAGCGGGTGTTATTTATTAAAAACATATACTGCGAATATTTCATAAACAGTGAAATTGTTATTATTTATGTACTTGGATTTGATTTCCCGCAGTATATAGCGGATGAGACCCTATTGCGCCGTCTATTAAGCGGATAATATTTTAAATCCCATATACCGCGATAATTTCGTACTGGAAGGAATTGGTATTTTGCTAACATCTTTGAATGCAGGAAAACAGGTTGGAGAGATTCAACTGGATTCCTCAACAGTATTTATTTATGATTGTGGATATTTTGATATTCATTGATTATCATATCGATATATGATGTCGTTGTTGTCGTGATTGACTATTTAGTGTGTAGCATCATTGGGCCAAATTTTGGAATTTTAAAAGGATTTTTAAAGTAATTTTTTGAAGAGTATACGTTTATAAAATATTTTTGGAATTGATCCATTTTAAATAAATAAACGTTATAAATTTTTATGTCATAAAAATTAAGATTTTTGAGAAAATAGTTAAAAGTTGATTTTTGAAAATATGGGGTTAATGATTTTATAAAATGGTTTAAATCGGGATTTTTGAATTTATTGTTAAAAGTTTAAAAAATAGGATTTATAAAATTTAATTATTTTATAAAACAAAATGATGAAATTATAAAGGAGTTTAAAGACGTTTTGAAATAATAGTATAAATTGATTTATATAAGAGATTTATAAATTGATAATTTATAAATTAAAATATTTGAATTATAAAACGAGTTTTTATAAGTGTTAGAATGAATTGTGAATGAATTTCATAAATGAGTGAAATTTATAGGATTTTAAACGGTGAAGTTATAAATGGAATTTTATAAGTAGTAGGTTTATAAAATTTGTAAAGTTATTTGAAGAATAGATTTGGGTAAATAAATGAATCTTATAAGTTATAAGATTTATAATTATGAAGTTTAAAGGAACGATTTTTGTAAACAAATAAATTATAAGCATTTAACTTATAATATGAACCTTTGGTTTAAAATTGAATTATAAATTGAACAGGTTAATAAAGGAGATTTATAAAAGGAAGTTGTTATAAAATAAATAGAAATGGAATTTATAAACATTATTTTATAAATTCGAAATGACTTATTTTGATAAGTAAATTATTATAACTTATTTATGGAGTTATATTCACGTTTTAGACAGTGAATAATCCTTTAAAACAAAATGTATAGAAAGGATGAAATTGGTTAACGAAGTATATTCATGTTTTTGAATAGTGAATAACATGTTAAAGAAATTGTTTTGGATGTGATGTTTTAAACAAAATTAAAACGATCTAACGATGTTTTAGATGTGTTGAGATTCGAAACCATAGATTTCAACATTCATTGTTGAAATAGACGTTTTCGAGAAATAGAAGGAAATGATGGGCTATAACACTGTTGTTATAGTAAATGATTTCCGAAAGGAAATGTTTTGTATAGTATTGGGATTTATATATCTATTTTAATTTTGAATCCCTATACTAGTGATTTTGGGTTGTTGTAACGATGTTTTACGCAACATTCGTTTAGGCCCAAATAAATATGTTTAAGAGAATGATTTCCTTAAAGAATGAAATATATACTTAATCTCGATTTAAGTATATTGAATATTTCCAAGTGTTGAAAATAAATGGATTTGAGAATTACTTAATAAGTAAGTATGGAAATGTTTTCCAATATAAAGTGAATACTTTGAGAATTTATCTTTTTGAAGATAAATTGAAAATGAATAATTGAAATCGTATACTCGTAGATATTTTGGAATGTAAATTCACTATGGAATTTATAAAAGAAAGGGGAATTTGTTTAAAAATAAATATTGATTTATTTTTGAGGTATTGAAATTTTATATCTTGTAAAGACATTTTTGGGAAATAAATAACTTGGAAAATTATTTGGAATCTGGTGATGTTGTGCATATCCATTGATAGTTCAATAACCGACTATCAATATTTACCTTTGAAAGGTATTTGTTGTGATTTTTTTGAATTTGAATGCCACACTTATTTTTGAATAAGCGCTCACAATTCGGGTTAGCCGGGAAAGGACCTTGGGGTCGTATAACCCATTCCGAATATGTGATATGTCGTTATGGATTGCATTTGAAGACCGGTGTTGAAGACCGGGTATTTGCGAGAGCGATAGGATGACCTGTCGATTGACTCTGCACCGAGTTGCTCCGGTATAAAGTTCTCCATATATGATGGGGAATCCGATCAGGATTGTGTATATCCGGATTGCAAGGACTTCTTTGTAAGTGCCTTCGGTTCTGTTCGAGCCCGGAACAGACTTATATGGATAGTATGTCTGACATTACAAATTGAGATATAAAGCTGATTTCTTTCAAATATATTTCTGTTGGTGGCGGAGAATTTATTCTCTTAGCTTAACACCCTTCTCTGAGACGCACGAGCTCAAAGGTTATGTAGTTGAAGGTTATCAGCAATATATTCCCAATTTGGTAATGTGACATGCTGAGTGTTGCTGTGAAATGATCATTGATTGATCATTTGTGATATGATCATTTGTTTGATCGTTTATCTTTGTGATCATTTCTATGATCATTTGTTGACCCAAAGCACAACTTTTGTATAAAGCGTGGCTTTGTGGACGAGACTTCGTCGAGCCTCACACCCCGGAATGGTCAAAACAGGAAAGATGCGGCAAGGTTATGAGGGGTAGCTCCCTTTAGGGTATGTGCATTTCCTTCTGGAAAAGGGTGGTATCATGGTATGGAGCCCAGATATTTACTCATGTTGAAACACTTTATTTATGATTGTGTGATGTTGATTACGAGCGCTCGGATAAAGGGTCCCAAAGGACCGGGGGATGGCATACTCGTGTCAGTAGTTACCCAGTTAGGGGTAACCCGGCCTTGTGTTGGCAGAGATCCGGTTTGGTTCTCGGGGACGTCCTTTTCAGAGGCGTTCTCATGTGGCAATGGGAAGTTCATTGGCCTGACCATTTATTGGAAATCCAAAGAAACAATACGAGACTTGTACGGTTTTAGTTGTAGAACCTGCCATTTAATATGGTAGCTATAGTAAGCATACTATAATGGTACCTATGCTGGCTAAGATTTATATTCTACTTCGAAATGTTTCCTACACTATGCACTAGTAATAATATCAAATGTTTCTTTTTAATGCGTATCAAGCATCTTTGACTATCATAAGGAGAAATCTCCTCCAATTCTGCGTTTGCATTGTGTGTGTGGCGGGAGGCCTTATGGTAGTCTCATTTTTAAAAGCATTGCGAATTGAATTTAAAAATATTCCTCTATTTTGATTTTAAAGATAAATAAACTGTTTTGAGTTCTCACACCAGTCATATGACTGACTCGGAGTTTATTGTTTTCCTTCTTAGACTCTGGGTGCCCACCAATTTCCACACGGGCAGTCAAGAGTTAGGTTTATCAGGATATTCTGGAATTCAGGAGTTGCTGGAGGAAAGCTGGATGGCATGGCATATTACTTGTATATAATATTTATTTTCCGCTATTTGTTGTTGTTTGTTGTTGTACACTCTGATGATATGATGTAATGTAATGAAATGTAATGTAATGTAATGTAATGTAATAAGTGATATAGTTCTTTGTTTAAAGATTATTCATTTATCTATTATATGTTGTTCCACTGCGATTGTGAGATTCTGATATTGTTATGTTGTTTTCTGTTTCGTTCTATTTTCTTTTCTCTCTATTTTCTATATTCTTATCTCTTCTTCTATCTTTCTTTTTCTTTAACCCTAACATTTCGGTTTTTCGGCAACGAAAAATCGAAATCGTTACATTTATGGATGACTATATTCTATTGAATGTTGTTTATTGGATTGATAACTCTGTTATGTGATTGTGATGCTTTGTAATATGAATTGCTTTGTGCTGAGCTGTTATATCTGTGATGAATATACTATTGTATGAATATGAAAATCCTTTTTTGCCCGTAAACGTCATTTAAATTTCGATGCGGCAGGGAGGCGGATTCCAGTTGGTTATCCGAAACCCACATCGAATCGTAATAGTGAATCTTTGCTGTTGATAAATTACTTTATCTATGAATCTGTGAATGAAGATAAGCGTTATAGTTTATACCGCTTATCGATATTGATGCGCTTTAATCTGTGATGTGATGATTGTTGTTGCACTATTGTGTAAACCCCCTGGACCACACTATACACACACAAATATGGATTGCACATGGAAATCGGTTAAGTCATAAATTTTTAAATAGTTTTAAATTTGAATTTCAAATTCAAATGATTTTGGAAATGGATTGGGTTTAAAGTGAAAAACTTTTGAAAAGGTGTTTTAAAAATGGAAATGATTGTGAATAACTTAATAAAGATTTGAAATTTGAATCATTTGATTTAAATTGGAATTCAATATCTAAAATTGAGTTCTATATCTGGTATTTATGATGTAAAAAGGGTATACAAGCTATAAATGTGTTTATATGGATTTTTAAACCATTTAAAAATATGATTTTGAGAATTTGAATTTAACCCAAGTTTATATTGAAAGGCCTTAACTCATACAAATATAAACGGAAACAAGTGATTTCAAATAATAATAGCTTTTATATAAGGAAAGAATTTCCAAATTATGATGAAAAGATTTTCAAGTTTGAAATAGAATGGCTTTGTAAACTATAATTGAATCTTTGTGAAAGATTAGTAAAATTTGTGAATTCTGTGAAGTAAATCTTTTGTTCAAAAAGATTTGTAAATGGTAATTTGTTTAACTATTTGAAAGAAAAGTTTTTGGTTTTAAAGTTGTGACTTAACTGAAATCGCATTATCCATATGTTTTTAAATATTGCGCTCATTATCCGGTTTACCCGGGAGAGGACCTTTGTGTCATATAACCCATTCCGAATAATGATACGACGATATGGATAACAATTGAAGACCGGTGGTGAAGACCGGATATTTTATAAAACGAAAGGATTTCTTATCGAATGCCTCTGCATCTGCTGATCCCCGATATAGAGATTTGAGCACCCATTGTAATGGGAAGTCCGGACGTGATTAGGAATTATCCGGATTTGCAAGGACTTCTTCGAAAGTGCCTTCGGTTCCGTTCGATCCCGGAACGGACTTGTATGGATGTGTGTCTGACGTTACACTTTGAGATGTAAAGCTGGTTTCTATCAAATACCTTTCTGTTTGGTGGCGGAGATTTATTCTCTTAGCTTAACACCCTTCTCTGAGACGTTCGAGCTCAGAGGTTATGTAGTTGATGGTTACTAGTGATACATTCCCAATTTGGTAATGTGGCATACGAAGTGCTGCTGATCATTTGTTGATCAAAGCATGGATTTTGTGAAAAGCGTAACTTTGTGGATGAGACTTCGTCGAGCCTCACACCTCGGAATGGTCGAAACAGGAAGAATGCTGCAAGGTTTCAGGGGTAGCGCCCCTAGGGTATGACCATTCCTTCTGGAAAAGGGTGGTATCATGGTATGGAGCCCAGATACTTACTCGTGTGGACACTTTAGTATATTTATTACTGTGTGATGTTGTTGGAGGGCCCTCAGATAATGGTCCCAAAGGACCGGGTAGGTTTTATTACCCGAGAAGGGGGTAGCCGGCCTTGTGTTAGCAGAGAGCCGGGTAGGTTCTTGGGGCGTCCCTCCAGGGGGGTTCCTATGTGGTAATAGGAAGTTCCTTAGCCTGACCATTTGTTGGAAATCCATTCATCCAATACGCGCCTTGTACGGTTTTAGTTGTATTACCTCCCATCTACTTATGGTGGCGCCCCACTGTTTAGATGGTAGCTATAGTAGGCATAGTTCGGAATGTCTATGCTGGCTAAGATTAATATTATACTTTCGAAATATTTTCCACTATGCACTAATAATAATATCAAAATGTTTTTATCGTATCAAGCATATTTGACTATCATAAGGAGAAATCTCCTCCAATTCTGCGTTTGCATTGTTTGTATGGTGGGAGGCCTTATGGTAGTTTCATTTTCAAAAAGCATTACGGATTTCAATTTTAAAATATTTTGTTGTTTGTTTTAAAGATAAAATGTTTTTGTTTGCTCATACCAGTCCCATAACTGACTCGGAGTTTATTGTTCCTTTCCTAAACTCTGGGTGCCCACAATTTTCCACACGGGCAGTCTAGAGTTGGGTTTTTCAGATAGTAGATATTGATATGGATTCGATAGCTTTTAGCTTTCTCTTTGGTATTCTTTAGAGATCCTGGATATTGGAGTCTTTGGATTCACGGATGACTGACTTTTCTTATCTTGGTGAAACGTGATGGGGGTTCGAGCTATCAATGGAGACTGCTCATATTGGTGTTTCTTCTGGATTTTCAAGTTTTAGTTATTTCGACTGCTAGTTCCTTTGTGTTTCCGCTGTAGCATTGTATCTTGTCTCTGATATTCTTGTATCTCTGATATTGATATCATTGTTGTATATCATTCTGGATATTGTATTCATTGGAGTTGTATATGATATTCATTTCTTTTCTTCCGCTGTGTTTTTATACTTAATGTGTTATAAGCTCCGGCGAACCAGATTCGACATTTGGATCTACGGCATTTCAATATGAGTGTCGTATTCGTTGCCGATTTTCGAAGGTCGAGTCAGGGTCGTTATAGATTCATCATGGGTTTGGCATTTAAGGTTTGGGCATCTTAATTTTGGGGGTTTAAAATTATTAAAAAACCAAAAGATGGTGAAAGGTTTACCATCAATAAATTATTAGAACCAATTGTGCGAAGGATGCTTATTTGGAAAATAAGCAAGAAAATGTTTTCCATAACAATCAACCACAAAAGCCAAAAAATCATTGGAATTAATTCATACGGATATTTGTGGCCCTATAAAACCTTGCTTACTTGGAAAATGTAACTATTTTGCACTTTTTGCTGATGATTTTAGTAGAAAAACATGGGCATATTACCTCAAAAAAAAATCAGATGTGTTTGATGTTTTGAAAAAAATTAAGGCCCCTTGTAGAAAATGAAGGTGCTTATAAGATCAAAGCCATGAGATCCGACTAAGGTGGAGAATTTACATCAAAAGAGTTTGAGAAGTGTTGTGAAGAAAATGGAATTCATCGTCCACTAATAGTCCCATACATTCCATAACAAAATGAAGTTGTAGAAAGAAAGAATAGATCTCTTCTTAACATGGCACGAAGCACGCTAAAAAGCAAAAATGTTCCAAAAGATTTTTGGGCTGACGCCATCGAATTTGTGGTGTATTTATTAGACCACTCTCCAACTCGAAGTATGTGGAACAAAACCCTCGAAGAAGCATGGAGTGGTAGAAAGCCATATATATCTCCATTGAAAGTATTCGGAAGTATCACTTATACCCATGTACTAGATCAAAGGCGCTCCAAATTAGATGGAAATTGTGGAAAATATATTTTCAACGGTTATGACTCACGGTCAAAGGGATATAAGTTATATAATTCTATTAATGGAAAAGTTGTTGTTAATCGAGACGTGGAGTTCGATGAAAAAAGTGATTGGAATTGGAACAAACAAGAAGATGATTATAGTTTCTTTCCATTTTATGAAGAGGAGTGCAATGATGATGTGGAAGAAGGGCCCATTAGTCCAACACCATCATCTCCTTCAACTATTCATCAAGAACATCCATTTGAAGAAAGCTCAAACGAAAGACTACCACGCATGAGATCTTTGCAAGAGTTATACAAGGTACCTCCAATTTCCAATGATATTACCTTATTTTCACCTTTTGCCAATTGTCAACCAATAGGTTTTGAAGAAGCGAAGCAAAACAAAAAATAAAGGAAAGTTATGAATGAGGAAAATAAAGTACGCAAAGATGATGCAAATGATGAAAAGCACAAAAGCAGAGGAAATGAAATTCAAGAGATTGGAGGAGATTTAAAATATAAGAAAAAATTTGAAGGAATGAAAATAGAGAATATTAAAGAAGTAAAAAAGCAAAAGGTCAAAAATGAAGTCAAAGAGAACAACGATGAATTTCACGAAGATATTGGATTGGTTAAAGATCGCAAGAGCGGAATTAATAAAGAATGTAAGAACAACACATATAGCTCATTCAAATTTTACAACCCTGGAACAAGTTGGATATTTAAACATCCAATTTTTGGAATATTCTATTGTAACGATGGAGAGCAAAACGAATGGAGTATAAAAAGGATTTGTAAAATTACACCGTAGATCTTGCCAATGGAAAAGAAGAATAACGCAATAAAGAAACGTTGGATTTTTTTCATTCCTACAGAAACACGTAAAATACAAAGATTACGAGAAATTCTCTGAGTTACAAAACCGAGTGGATGTTGGAAATAAACTTGGTTTTCAGGAAACGTCAATTATGTTTATTATAATCTTTGTATTAATGGAAATGTCAAAAAAAATCTAGACTTACAAGATATGTAATTTGTTGTATTCCAGAATTTTCTTAGTCAAGAAAATTCTAGAAAACGGAAGATTAAAGTAAAGTCTAGATATTGTATCGCATTATAAATATGAATGATTTCTCTCATTTGAAGAAAGAATATAAATGTATGTATAAGCAAGCAAATGTATTTTTAAGCAAGCAAAAAGAATAAAAGTGCAAAGAAAATAAAGTTTATTTCCTCCTTTATAAAATATTCTCTCAATCTCCATTAGCAAGTCAGAAGTTTCTCATCTTTCTTATTCCTATAGAAATTACCCAATAGTGGTATCAGAGCTTTAAGATCCTCCTTAATTTCCTAACAGTAGACACTCTACCCATTATCAGCTACAGGTCTGGTACTTCCAGATGAAAGCATGGAGACGTAGGTTGATGCTTCATGGGCTCTACGTGCACTTAGAGACAGCGCTACCTCAGCAAGCAGCCGTAGATTTTTATGCACTTGTGGTGAGAAGGCTGACAAGGTCTGCTCACATACTTTTGGATATGAAGTTGCCTTGCATGAGGTTTTAAGAGAAACATACGACAGGTGTACGAGTAAAGGAGTTGTGAATATGTATATAATGTTGTATATACTTGTCATCGATCACTTTAGCTTTTAATTTGTTTCTTGTTGATGTAATGTGATATTGGTGGTGAATGGTTTATATATAGACAATATTTGTATTATGGAACGTGAAAGGTAGTTTTATAGTATGTCAACATGCATTTGGTCGGTTGCTAAGTAATTAGAGTAATTTTGCTGTGTCTGGAAATCTCAAAGCTCAACACAGAATGTGCTTGCTTGTCTCCTTCCAGTTGTACTTTTGTTGTCTAGAGATCTGATGACTGAATGTAGAAGAATGAGTTGAAAGCAGAAACCTTGACTTCGCTCATAGAAGTTTCGTTGCATTCCAGAAGAAACTATTGCACATGAAGTTTCATTAGATTTGATTTTAGTATTCTATGCCAGTTGGAACTGGACGTCAACACCTTTCACTTCATTTAGATTATGGCCTATAGCATTTAAGAAGGGGAAAGAAAAAACTCCATCAGCACCTTCCTTTTTGGGACAATATGTGTTTGATCAACATTTTTTAACAAAAGAAATCTCTTATTATTATATGTGACTAGACTTATATATATTACTCGACCTTCATTATTTTTCACATTATTCGTTTTCAATCTACCACTAAACCATATTAGCAGTTTTGCAACCCCCCAATGCGGAAGATTCGCAACGGCTCCAAGCCGTTGCTAAATAACAACGGTTCAGAGCCGTTGCGAAATTATTAACAACAGCTACCAGCCGTTTTAATTTTGCGGTGGCTCAAAATCGCTGCCAAATTTCCCTATTTTTTTTAAGGGTTCCATACCCACTTGCATAAACCCCTCATTCCCAAATTAATACGCTCCTATCACAGTTAACTTTTGCAAAAAAATACCGCTTGCCCTAATCTGATTTCTTATTCCCAAACCAGATCAATCTAAACCACACTGCTAAATTCACGATCAACTACAAATCCAATTTACTATTCTCTGTTCCAATAAACATAAATTTCAATATGAAATCTTATCATATTGAAATCCAAAATTCACTGATCTCTGTTCAACACTAAGCCTCGCCTGTCCCCAGATTCGAAATTTTGAAAATTTTAAAACTAATTTGTATGCGGTTTTGTGGGAAATTTTATGTACGATGGGTTACGGTCTTGCTTCTTGGAACTGGCAGAGGCGAATTGCAGTTGGGGTAAGAGAAGGAGGTGAAGTTGTAGAGGCGATTAGGGTTTGCGAATTCATGATGGTCGACTATGACATGGTCGAAGTTAGAGGAGGTCAGTGGTGTTTTTTGTGATTTGTGGATATGGAGGAGAGCTGTCAATTTGGATTGTTCAATTTGGGGTGACTTCGGCTTTGAGGAATTTTATTCAAGCGCGATTGAATTTGGGTTGATTTCGTGGTAGTGAACTGGAAGTGGGTGGAAGCGGTTGTACGAGTTGCAGTTGTAGGTGGTGGCGTGCGATTGTTTATGGATGGTGATTGGGTTTCGAAGTGAAGGTTGCAGCTACAGGTAGGGTTGCTCTGGAGGTGGATTGAGAGGAGATGCTTGAACAATAGAAGAGGTGGTAATGTGTTGTAGTAGATGTTTGCTGTAGGCACAGTGAACTGGAAGGAGGTTGCAGGAAGATATTGGTAATAATGGTGAAGGATGTGAGCAGAGGGGTGCAGAAGTTGATAACGGCTGCTGAATTGGGAAGTGAAATGATGGGTAAATGTTTGCAGAGTACAGTTTGATGTTTATGATGTGAGTGGTATGGTCAGAAGAAATGGCCAGAGAAATGAAGTATGTGCACAGTTTTGTTTAACTATATTATGTGCACAATTATGGATGGTGGGATAGTGATGAAATGGTCAGTGATGGTTGAAGATGAAATGAGAGTGGTATGGTGTTTGAGGAAGGTGGCTGGAAGTTGCTTGACAACAAGGGGTGAGGCAGTGGTTGTAGCAGTTGTTTGCGAAGGAAGTGATGTTGAAAACAATCGATCCAGATCCTAATGAGGTAAAATACTGAAATTTATTCATTTATTACTTTAACTACGATCGAGTTTATATTAGCTTGATCTTGTCTGCTTCACTTACGTGTTGAGTTGACCTATGATGTTTCCATCAAAGTCATCATCAATATAGTGTTTTTTTAATATTGTTTGGCCAAGCATCGTCATTGTCATTATTTATCATATTTCGTTTCCCTCCTATGTAAGCCCAACTTGTAGGCGTAACCAAATGGTGATGCATATATTCATATGAAAGAGGTGAATTTCTGATGATCAGATGCGTTCTATTCTGTTTTATTTTTTAAAAGAATAGCTGAGAAAGTTTTTGTAAGTATTGAATTATAGAAACCGACCAAAGGAATGGATGAACTGTTTTTGTAAACTGCTTATGTAAATTTCATGGCAGCTTCTAATGTTGAAACTAAAGGGATATGGATTGGAGCTTTTCTTTATATGGTATGTTATGAAATTTGTCAGACAATACATTCATGATCAGTGAGTTTTGTTTTCACTTTACTATACATCTGGAATTGATTAATTTTGAATTTGGCATATGCAGGCTATATCTATACTGGAGTTGAATTCTATAAGCGTTTATGTGGAGTTTCAGTAATCAGGAGGTACCAACATCCATAAAACTTGTTTTATCTAATGCTTTGTAGTTGAGTCAATATGGCTAACCAGTTCAAGTAAAAATCCTAGGCAAATATAACTTATAGCTTAAGCTTTATCTACCATGAGTGTAGACAATTAATCCGAGAAATATGATGTGTGAACTTAGACATTGTATTCACTCATTTTACTTTTATTGACATTAATTCATTGAACAGATTAATAAATGGATAACTAATCATAAATGAGTATTTTCTAGACAACTTATGTTTGATACTAACATGAATTATTAATAGGAAAGTTTTAAAAAGAAACACAGATAACTAAGAAAAATAGTTGAAGTTGCTGACACTGGGTAGTATACATTTTCATTACGTGTATCAATTAAGAGATACTTTGATGAACAATATATATTTAATTATCTGATAGGAACCTGCATTTTTTTGTGAAATGTTGTTTTTGAGTTTCTTTTGTACTGATAGGAACCTAAAAATTATATCCATAGTAGATATGTATACTAGGAACCTGCAAACTGAAACTGAAAGAAACCTGCAAATTGAAACTATTAGGAACCTGCAAATGTTACTTTGATGGACAATGTGTAATTGAACCTGCAAATTGAGATTGAAAGGAACCTACAAAGGATAATTTGATGGATAGTTTATAATTGAACCTACTGATGTACAATGTATAATTGAACCTGCAAATTGAGATTGAAAGGAACCTACAAAGGATAATTTGATGGATAGTTTATAATTGAACCTACAAATGAAACTTTTATGGACAGGATAGTTTATAATTGAACCTACAAATGAAACTTTTATGGACAGTGTACAAATTGAAAGGAACCACTTTAAACATCGCTTGTACTGCTTAATGATATTCATATTAGTGACATGTATGCTTTTATCCATATAGAATTCTGACTTCTGTTTCTAGTTATGAAATTCAAAGAAAAAGCTTTTGAAATGTTTTTTTAAGAATAAAAACAAAATGGATTATTGAACTTTCTCTTACATTTCATCTGTTCTCCATCCAGTAAATTCAAAGCAAAAACTTTTGAAACTTTTTTCATTTCTTCCTTTTTGAACTGGTGACGAAGAGAAAGGCATCTGAATTCAACATCATTTGATCTTAATTATTATTAGTATTAACATTAACTCGATCATCTTCTTTAGGCCCAACTGGAACGAATGAAAATTCCAAGTCATGATCTTCATCTTCTTTCTCTATGTTAAGGTTGGCACTGGTTGTAGATAAGTTCTTGAATTCTTCTCTTATCTTCATTTTTATATATTAAGCTTTGTAGGTTTTTTTTTTCTTTTCAATTTGCTGTTTTGCTTTGCAATTATATATTGTAGGAGAGTATAGGGTTTCTCAGTGCATATAAATATTGCGTTAATATACAGTATGGTACTGAATAAATGCACATTAGATTTTATGCTTAGCCTGATTACACAGCGTCTATGTTTAATGATGCTATAGGTAGAAGAAAACTATGCGTCATGTGTGCGATTTTCCCCTTAATTCTATAGCTTGCATAGGTTTAGTGAAAATAAATTCTTTTCGTAAAAAAGAAGAACCAAAATCTTGTATCAAAATTAATGTTTTGGTTTATCGGTTCTTTTCATAAATGGAAACCATAATCTTGGATTTATTAATGTCATAAAATAGCAAATAAGTGAGAAGGCTAGGAAGATACATACAATGTCATAAAATGAAACTACTACATTTTATTTCATGATATTTGTGACTTAATTATTTTTATCTGAAAGTGAACTTATAAACCTTATTGCTAAATGAAGAGGCGTGTTGTGCGTGTCCACTTGTATTAAGCAGGATGATGGTGTTGAAGTTTAGAACTCTTACTTATACATCACTTGTTACACTTTGTTTTCCGCTTATGTAGTGATAATAATATCTATCAGATTATGCTATAATAGCAACATGAGGGTCACTTCTAAATTTGAAGCAATTACAAGTGATACAACCTAATGAATTGTAGAATAAAATTAGTATATTAACGTTGATAGCAAAAAATCTATTGAAATAGAGTTACTAGAGCTTGATGTTTTAAAAAAAAGTTTATTTTGGTATCAATCTAATGCGATGGTAAAGGAAATGAATAACTGTATAGAAATAAAATTCTTGCTAGTTTTATCGTTGGTCTGGCTCAAGTTATTTGGTTAGTTGTTCGTAAGAGCTCCAATAAAGTAAAAACTAGTTTAAAAATTAGTATAACATGTTTCTCAAACTTTTTTTAATTTACTTTGCACTTGCAAATTTTATACTGACGCAAAACATTATAAGTTAATACTTACGAAATAACATATAGCAAATAATTTGAAATGGTGAATACCTCTTATCATCGTTTGGTTATTTATTTTAAATGTCAATAAATGTATTTTGGTGCATCTTTATTTTACTTGGTTTCCTACGATTTAACGAATTTTATGCGCTACTATAATTGAACTGAATGTGCCATAACCCCTTATAATATGTCAAGTCTAAGATGGCAGAATTACTTAAATTCCACTGTTGAATTTCGAATTTTCATGCGTGTACCCAAAAAAAGCGGAGAAATAATATAGTCTATACCGTTTTGTAGAATTTGAAAGGTATGAGTTACAAGCTTTATGATATGCAATTAAAGTACAAGCAAATGGGTAAACTGCAAATAATTTTGCATCTCCTAAAAACTATAATACTGCAGGGGAGAACTGATGGCATATATCAAATGAGATTTCAGGTAAATGTGAGGTTGATATTTGAATGAGTAAAGTAGTGAAGCTGTGGACTTTTAACTGATGGCAGAATGGAGATGAAATGTCAGTGAAACAGTATGTATGCAGAGAAGTTTGAATTGTGATGAAGTAGCAACACTTTGGCGATGTGGCAGCAGTTTGGTGAAGCAGGGGATATTGACGGTTTGAGGAGCAGCAGCATAGAATTTTTGTGTTGAAGGTGGAATGATGTTGTATTGGTATGGTATTCGAGTGGTAGTATTGTCTGGTGATGATGGAGACTGTGTTGTGTTTGGGTTTGGCTAGGCAAAGTGCACTGGATGTTTGATAATGTAGTATTGTTTGCAATGATGTAGTATTGTTGTTCTAATCATTTTGTTGTTGTTGCCAAACTACGTACTGTATACTGTAATTTGCTGTTGTTGCCGCTGAACTATGTAGTGTAATGTATTGTTGTTGAACATTGTAATTAAAAGATTTGTTATGTTTGGTCTTTGTGCTGAATCTATGAAAAATATTTGGTTTAATGATCTTTCTTTTGTGATATTATGTTACATTTGTAAATGTTTGTATTGAGTATGATAATGAATTAACTCTTGCTATAAGAGGGCAGAAAAAAGCAATGTATATTTTTTTAAAAAAATATTAAAATTAGCAACGGTTTTGAGCCGTTGTAAAACCAAATTAACAACCCATGTACAACAAGGTTTTGCAACGAGTTTCTAGCCGTTGCGAAATTAAATTTAGCAACGGCACTTAGCCGTAGTAAAATTAAGTTTTGCAATAGCTTTGAGCCGTTGCTAAATTTAATTTCGCAACGGCTAAGAGCCGTTGCTAAATTTTTACCACTGCCAATTTTGCAATGGCTCTAAGCCGTTGCGAAATGGAATTTCTGGTGTAGTGTACTCATATTATACTTACAAAATGTGAGACATCCCAACAAATCTTGGTGGCCCCAATATGAATCTATTGGCTGCTAGCGGACTGCTAAAGCTACTTTTATGGGAATAGCAAGACGATATGTACCACTTAGAAGATGATTAGGAATGACACTTCCTTGTGATAGTTCCTAGCCACTTAAATTGAACAACCGACTCCGAGCTAATGCGAATAAGGGAAATCTAACTATTTAATTAAAGCAAAGCATTCATAGTCTTTATGGATGCTTTTGTAGTGTGATTTCTATCCAGTACTTTGAATGCCAAAGTGCAGAAATTCGACCAAGCGTGAGTAAACGACGGGAGTAATTATGACTCTCTTAAGGTTGCTAAATTCTTCGTCATCTAATTAGCGACATGCATGAATGGATTAATGAGGATTCCACTACTCTTGTCCACTAAGCAGGGAAACCCAACTCACCTAGCAGGAGCCATTGAAGAGCCAAACGAGAGCCATTGAAGCAAGCCTTTTAAACCAAACTCACCTAGCGGGAGAACGAAGCATTTAAAAATGGAAGAAGTCGCAGCCTTAAGGGTAGGAGATCGTGGCCAAAAATATGGTAGAGGCATCTACAAATTTGTCAATAAAGAAGAAAAAAACCAAAATATATAAGCACCAAGAGGTCGGGGATGAGGATGAAAAAAAAGCATAAGGGAAGACCAAGGTATGATAAATCACAAATAGAATGTTATAATTATGATAAAATTTTCCATTTTGCTTTCGATTATTCATTTTTTAAAGTTTTAGAGAAATTTAACTTTTCTATAAAAAATGGAGAAAATTCCACAATATTATTGGCATATAAAGGTGATGAAAGTAACGATAATAAAACATGGTATTTGGATATGGAGACGAGCAATCATATATGTGGAAGAAGGAGCATGCGCGCGGAGCTTGATGAATCAAGAAATGGAAACATCATTTTGCAGATCAATCCAAACTTCTAGTTGAAGGAAAAGGAAACATACAAATTAAATTAAAGAAAGAAAAGCATGATTTTATTTCTAACGTTTCCTAAAACGAAAATAAATATTTTAAGTTTGTGGCAACTTTTAGAAAAAAGATATGATATACACACGAAAAATCAATGTCTTTAATGAGAGTTAGTAAGGAAAATTTTACAACCAAAGTGGAGATGTTAAAAAATAGACTATCTCCATTAAATATATCAATTAGAATTATTAAATGCCTAATCATGCTATAATGATTCATCATGACTTTGACATTTAAGATTTTGATACCTTAATTTTAGGGTTTAAATTACTAAAGAATAAAAACATGATGAAAGGTAAACCATCAATAAATCAAGAGAACCAATAATGTGAATAATGCATATTTGTAAAACAACCAAGAAAATATTTTCCAAAAGAATCAACTACAAGAGATAAAGAACCATTCGAATTAATTCATACGGATATTTGTGGCCTTATAAAACTAGCTTACTTGGAAAAGTAACTATTTTGCATCTTTTGTTGATGATTTTAGTAGAAAAACATATATCTATTATCTTAAACAAAAATCAAATGTATTTAATGCTTTTAAGAGATTTAGAGCCTTAGTAGAAAATTAAACTGGTTATAAGACCAAAGCCATGAGATCCGACCGAGGTAAAGAATTTATATCAAAAGAGATCGAATTTTGTATGAAGAAAACGGAATTCGCTGCTCATTAACATTTCCATTCACTCGACAACAAAATGAGTCATAGAAAGGAAGAATCTACCTCTTCTCAACATGGCTTAGAGCTTGTTAAAAAGAAAATATTCCAAAAACAATGTTTTTGGTCGAAGTTATTGAATGCGCAGTGTATTTATCCAATCACATTCAAACTTGAAGTGTGTGGAATAAAACCCCTAAACAAACATTGAGTGGTAGAAAGCCATGAATATCTCATTTAAAAGTATTCGAAAGAATTGCATATGCCCATATGTCGGATCAAAGATTCTCCAAATTGGATGACAAAAGTGAAATATATTTTCATCGACTATGACTGAAGGCTAAAAGGATATAAGTTATAATATCCTGTTAATGAAAAAGTAGTTGTTAATCGAGGCATGGTGTTCAACGAAAAAAGTGCTTGGAATTGGAACAAACAAGAAGATGATTATAGTTTCTTTCCTCTTTACGATGAGGAATGTAATAATGATGTGGAAAAAGAAGCATCGTCATCTCCTTCAACCATACATGAAGAATATTCATTTGAATAAATCTTGAATGAAAGACCACCACGCATAAAGAATGCTGAAGGAGAAGTCGAGAGATCTTCTATCTAAAAAGTTACCCAAATCCCTAATTTAATTAGCCAAAATTGGTCATTAGATAAAGATTAGAAAGATTAGCACTTTGGATTGAAGAATTTCTATTGAAGATCACTTAAAAATGCCGTAGATTCTTGGATTTCATGCATCCTTGGATTGCTTTTGATTTAGGTGGGCGATTTTGTGCCTCTACTCACTAATTAGCCACTATATGATTTTTAGTGATGTTTTAAATGATTTTTAAACTCTAGAATATCATTTAAACACTCTTTAATCACATATGTAAATTTTAAATGATTTGGAAAAATTCATTTTCTTATGAATCTTTCTTGTTCTTATAGTTACACCCTTAGATTTAGGCTTCACTTTGATATGTATGGATGTATGCTTGTTAGGATACATTACATATGATGATTGTTTGAATGTATGAGTTTATTTAGTTGAAAACGCGGATCAAATGGCAATTTAGTTTTAGCAATAAGTTATGGATCGGTGTTGATGGATCAGTGATGTCCCATAAAGGTCACTTCATCCAAATGGCATGTGATCCATAGGGTAGATCAAGAAGGATCCCTTAAAGCTATGTTTCAAGTCTCAAGTCATTTGGAGTTCAAAGT
The DNA here is from genome assembly GCA_030765085.1 of Allium cepa. Classification (NCBI taxonomy): domain Eukaryota; kingdom Viridiplantae; phylum Streptophyta; class Magnoliopsida; order Asparagales; family Amaryllidaceae; genus Allium; species Allium cepa. The sequence continues at coordinate 863,444,682 of CM060940.1, forward strand.
TATGGGAGATTGATGATGGATCGATGGTGATTTGGTGGCTATGGATTGATAAAGGTTGGCTTCGGGGCAATGCTCGAGTCATTGGATGGATCGCTTTGAGTCATATGATGGAATGCTTTCGTCAATAGCTTGAATGGATGGATTGCACGAGAAAGTGGGATAAAATCCTAAGTGAGGGATCGATGTCGATCCATGGGGTTACTTGATCTTTGCTAGGTGTTGAATTAGTAGAGAAAAAAATGAAATTTAGCGAAGGCAAGGATCGGTGGCTATGGATTAGTACCGATCCATTAGGTATCGACCATTTAGGGTAATGGATCGATGAAGAATGTTTCACGTGGTAGAGTATGGCTCAGTTGAATTGAAGTGTGGGATCGGTGATGATGGATCAGTAACTGTGGATTGGTGGCTATGGATTGGCAGTTATGGTTTAATGGTAAAGGAAATTGTTGCTACTTCTAGTCATTTGCATGATTTCTTTGACACATGATGGTGTTTGCTTTGAGTCTTCTGTGTGTTCACTCCATGCTCGTGCCAAACCAAACATTTAGCTAAATATGGCCAGGTGTAGGGTCGGTACCGAACCATAGGGCTCGATGACGATTTTCAATGACGACGACTTGTGGGCTAATGATGATAATTCCGTAATGGGAAGTAATGGCTTCGATAGTGGATAGAAGTATTTTGAAACGTATAGTAGAGGATTATGAGTTGGATTAACGGAACTATTAGAGGAAGGCTACAGGATGTATGGCGGTATTCTACGATTGATGGTGATTGTAGAGAATTGTCTCAACCATGGTGACTTCGTGATGGGAGTCGTAAGATCAGTTCCAAAATATACTCTGCTATAAGTGATGTGTGCAAATGGATTTTTGAGACTCGAGGGTTCATAAGGTACTCGTAAGATAAGGTATATACCGGGGATGTGATGGTTCCTGAAGCATGATTGCTCTTTATTCTAGATAGGAGGTTTGTTTACTTCAGAGAGCCGTGATGGTTAGTCTAGTTCTAGCTTACTGAGTGGTAAGGATTCAAGTAATGAGGAACCAGCATGCGCTCTATCATGATGGTTGGTCTAGTCTTTGACCATGATTGGTTAGATGAGTGACCTTGTATCAGTGAGTGAGTGAATGTGAGGATGGATGATGGATGTTGTTATTTCTTTGATTGCTTATCACCTTAGGGATGTCACATGATGCGGACATTATTAGTATAGATACTTGGACCCCCTTAGTATTTTGATTGTATAGTACACCCATGATGACTATGATATAGAGTAATATACATCTTATGTATGCGCTAACTCTGTAGATTGAGGGACAGGTCAGGTATGATTCTTCATACCATTTGTCCTACTATAGTGGTTTATTAGTATTATAGATTTTCTACTGCTCACACAAGACCGTTGTCTGAATCATGATTTTATTCTTTTCTTTTTATTATTTCGTAGACTCTTAAATGAGTAGATTCGGGATATCAGGTCTAATGACCATATGGAGTTAGACAGAGGACGAGCATAGATCACACTCTTGCATCACTACAATTACTCATCATGATTTGCTATTCTAATGCACAACACTATAGAGCTTGCTAGTGCCCTTATTATCTAGAGACAGTTTATTTATAAGTTACTATTTGATGTATAACACTATCACTTATACTGTTTACCTTATGGGTCTATGTATTATGATTTCTGTGATATCAGTTATTACTATCTCACCTATTTGATATATGAGATATTTACTGTCATATTTTATTTGATGCACTTTGAGATATATGGTAGGTTCTATGTTTGATTTACCTTACCTTCCAACATTGATAGTCGCTCCGCATCGATCGGCATTGTTATAGCACAGTTTACAATTACATTAGGTGCCGGTGGTGTAGGACGGTTGTCACATTTAGTATCAGAGCTTAGGTTCCGTAATTTAACCTAAGAGATACCATGATCTAGTAGAGATATGGTAAGAGTTCTCATGCTAAACTGGTTCGAGAGATAAAGAGAGAAAGGGAGAGAGAGAGAGAGTGTGTGTGTGTGTGTACTAGAGCACATACTTGTTATATGTTTTGGTTTTCAAAACTATATAGTAGTATATAATATATAAGTCGCACTGCAAGCACGTGTACTACGTAAGCTGAATTCCTTATAGAGAGACTGATCGTTCTTATAAAAATTGAAGGATGAGTCGTCAAACAAGGAATTTTTCTAGAAACTCTACAATCAAAGAAGGAGCTGGCTTGGGAGCTGCTAACCCGACTTGCATATGATGTTCAATTCCATGATATGGAACATGTTGTAGAATGCTTAAGTAGCCACTCTGAATATTGTTGTTGATAGTGGTGCACTAGTGCAAGCGCCTAGAGCTGATTTTGCTAAGTTGAACAATGACTTTGCTAGTCTTGGTGGCAAACTGTTCTAAGGAACAGAGTTAGCGACGGAAGAATAGGATTGGCTTGATACATACGAAAGGATCTTCTATGATTTATTACTGAATGATTCAACTAAAAGGCGATTTGCTTTTCGACAGCTTCAAGGGCGAGCCATGAACTGGTGGAATGCTGTAAAGTTTGCTACTCTCGAGGATCAGTTCACATGGGAACAGTTCAAAGTCCGATTCGAAAAAAAAATTATTCCCAAAGCTCAGTAGTTATCTTGTTCCGTAAGTTTGCAAATCTAAAGTAAGAGGATATGACTATCTTCGAGTATGTTGCTGAGTTCAATGTCTTATCAAAATATGGGATGTCTTTCATCGACACTCCATTAAAGAATAATGAGAAGTTCATCATTGGCATGATCTCGTAGGCCATATTGATGAGACTTTTGAGATGATAGTCGATATACCTTAAGGCCTGAGAGTCTTTATCCGAAGCCAAAGTCTATTGTTTCCGAAGATGAGCCAAAGCCACAAGTTGGTGGGGAGGTAAGAGTGAAAGAATAAGAGAAAGTAATTTCAGAAAAAAGGCGGCCAAAAGAAGAGTATGACTTCACTGATTTGTTACAACTGCAGTGACAAGGGCCACTATAGTAGATACTTCAAGGCTAAGGGAAAAAAGTATTACAATTATAACAAGACCTCAAATGCAGCTTGTTAGTGCCATTATCATCTAGAGACAGTTTATGTATGAGTTATATTTGATGTATAACTCTATCGCTTATGTTGTTTACTACATGTGTCTATGTGTTCTGATTTCTATGATTCATTCGTTTATTACTATTTGTTCTATTTTATATTTGAAATATTTAATATTATATGTTATTCCATGCATTGTGTGATATATGATAGGTTTTGTGTTTGATTTATTTAACTTCATAACCTTGATGGTCGCTTCGCATCGACTGAGCGCCGTTACAGCATGGGTTACCATTACATTAGGTGCTGGTGGTTTGGGGTGGTCGTCACAATTTTTATCTTCCTTCCAATATATCTACATCCAATTGGACATGTATCAGCTTTTCATATGGATGACCAAAGGAAGATACTTCTTTTAGTAGCGAATACCAATTTTCTACCGATTATTTGGCTGAAACATTTCCTTATAGAGACTAAAAATCGAGTTTATTAGATTTTCAGATGCATCGTATGTGGATTTTAAAGCAATTATCCTAGATGTCTCTAACAAATGTGTCATACATCCATTATACAATTGTCTTTATAAAGCATGAAATAGATCGAAAACCTTTTTCAATTCTAGATCAAGTTCCTCTCTTATTTCAGGTTCATTAGTCTACATACTTGGGCCAGCAGCATCATGAACCCTTTTTGTCATTTAGTCCTCTGTATCAGGTTCTTCAAAATTGACATTAGTGTTTCAGGGTTCATCTTCAACTATCATAGTCGATTCACGTCTTGTCTCGACTTCATCATGAAATTTCCAAACATGATAGTCTAGCATAAAATCATTTGTATGCAAATATAAAGCTAAAGTTCCACATCCTTGTAATTTTAATCGTTTGTATGCTGTAATTTTAATATGTGGAAGAGAAGTGGGGATGGAAGATGCACAACAACAAACAAGCTATTTTGTAACTCTTTTTTTGGCGCAATTCCTCACGGTTATTACCGTGATAAATTCATAACAAAAATAACCGTGGTAAACAAAAGCCACGTTTAAAACCGTTAGAAAATGTGGTTATTTTGTAAATATTTGGAACTTCTAGGGATTTTTGTATAATTAACTTTTTTTTTGGTTTACTCACTCCCTATTTTCTTTGTTTGCTATGCATTCCACTATTATCAAACTACTTCACCGTATCTCGATTTAGGGTTCGAATCCTCCTATAGTCGAAATTTCTTCCATAGTTCGCTCTAGGGATCTGGGTACACGTCGAGATCTAGGGTTCCAATCGGGATCGACTATTCACATCGAGATCTAGGGTTCGAAACGGGATCCACTGTTCACGTCGAGATCTAGGTATATTCAAATTATTTTGCTATTTGCTTTTGATGTGAATCTATGTGTTGAACAGATTTCGATTTGAATTAGTTCCTTTTAATTTTGAATTTTAGTCAGGCCCAAGACCTTAATAGATTGTTTATTTATAGAATGCTAGATGCTAAATGAAAAATGCCCCTAAAACTCAAATGATAGCCTTGGTAGATTCATAGTTTATAGTTAGCATTTGTACATTATAAGAATACTAGTAAATAGTTTACAGATTTAAGTTTTGATCATTTCAATTGAGGGAAAAGAACTTGGTGCGGCCCAAGAATGTTTCTAAGATGCCTATGGGTTCAAAAATTTATCTAAAGGAAGAGAGGAATTGAGTATAGATATAAGATATATATGTTCCTAGAATAGTATTATTGACAGCCAAAAGAGGCTTGAGAAACTAAAGTTTATCTAATAGATTCGATAGAGTTTAAAAACATAATATAAGGCGAGACGTTGAAACATATGCATAGAAAATAGTCAAATGAATAAATAAAGCCTAGATAATTATAAGCAATCGAAAGCATTAAATATGCAAGTATTAGATGTCGAAAGGAACAGAGCTCCTCTATATTATATAAAATGATAATTCAAGTATTTAACATGCAATATAAGCTACTGAAACAGTTGGCATAAGTATATATGAAAAGAATTACATTATAGGAAAAATAGAAATGCCTAAAAAATATTATGGATTATGAAATGGAGTTATTACATAAATTGCTTTCCTCCAACCATTTAACCTTTTTTTTCACTTTTACCTCATCCATCACAGAATAAAACCTATTTATGCATTGATCTTTACATTTTTTTTCAAGCTGACATCATAAAGCAAACATAAGCAAAAGAGAAAGAAAGGGATATTGTTGATATGAGTGGATAGAGTTAGTCTTCACTATGCATATGAGAATGAAAAGAAACCGGTATATGTATTACTTAACATTGTATAATCTCAATCATTTATTTCTGTTTTAACGTGGTCCTTTTTTTAAATTTGAAGAAAGTTGAAATTGAACCAAGGACAAATGGAGTGGAAGATGCAGTTTTTCCTAATCCAGAGTACAGTGCAGTAGAATACACAAGAATGGGAGTAGCATACCAATGGAGTGTTGCTGGTGCAGATTGGATTGAAGCACTGATTCTGTCTCATGTAGCTGCTGGTGCTGACTAGGAAGTTGTTCCAGGTAGATTTTATACATGCACTTAATAAGTAGTTTTTGAATATTAGAAGTAAATTGTAAAGATTAAGTATTCAAATCATATTTCTTATAAAATATGATTATGTATAAAATATGATTATGTAGAGTCCATGATATAGCCTTCTTTTTTGAATAGAAAGGACCAATGATCACGATTTAGTTTTATTGAAAAAAAATAATGACGACCAATGTTGGTTACTTTGCTTCATACGTAGATGTTTCGGTAGCTAAGTAATTCAGAAGTTAAATTTTTTCACTTTAAAAAAATACAAAGCTACCAAATTTCATGGTATCTAACTGTTTATATTGGATGCACCAATAATTTGTTATATGTACTTTTATTTAAACTAGATGTGAACCTGTGCTTTGCAAATGGGATAACTTGTTCGATGAATTACTTATAGAATAGTTAGTTACTCTGTTATAAAGGAACTTACAGCAACCTGAAGTACATACTGATGATAACTTAGTTTTATAAAAATTAACTAAGCTTATTACAACAACAAAAAATAATAATAATAAATTAAGTATTAGTTTTATAAAAAATAACTAAGCTGTTCATAATAATAATAATAAATTATAAAATATTAACTGAGAACTCTATTAATTTGTTGGTTGTATACTATTTTTTGTTACCATATTGCTCGTATAGTTTTAGAATAATTCTATAGTTGAACTGATTCCATAGTTAATGGGAACCGAGACCTCCTATAGTTGAACTGATTCCATTGTTATTGTTTACCTTGACATAGTGCTTGATGACAACAACAAGGCTGGCTTTTTTAGAATACTTCTAAATAACCATTGATAATCCTATCTTTTTTCAATAAATAAAATACATTGATTTTTTCTACTGTATGTAGCATAAGTGCTTGAACCTTTTCATGATCTTCCCCAGGCTTTTATAACCATTAGATACAAAGCATTAAGTTAAGCATTAATTTTGGCATTATGCAGTATATACAAATGTTTTCCATGTTACTATGAACTATATAGCAAAATATAAGTTTTATAACTAGGTCGACCGCCATCAATGGGGGCGTTGCCCCCGCACCCCCACCTAGGGGGGTTGTCACCCTTCTAGACCCCCCTTCGTAGTGGCAATCAATTTAAATAATTTTATGAAAAACTTCCAACATACATATCACCTTGCTTTATATTTTAAATATTCTGCTATTATTTTGTCAGGTAGAAATTATTTAATAATTCAGTTGTGTTTGTTGTTGCATCTTTAGTTACGCTCTTCTTCTTCTTAATTTTTTTTCAATATTATGTGTTTTTTCTGAAAAAACTTTGTTCCATAATATCAAGTACTAAATGTATCTCTAAATGCTCGCTCGTTTTCTCTTACTAGGTTTCAAGTTAAAAAGAAACAATTCTTCAGAAATTTCACGACTATTGTACTCTTTGGCATAATTGGAACTCTTATCCCCTTCTTGGTTATCTCTTTTGGTATAATTTTCACATTCTTGCAATACATTTCTTATGGAAGTATTCTCTTATATAGTCTGTTCTCTTAATTATGCTCCTTTAGCTTGCCGGATATGTTTGTTAAGATCACTCTATCTATAATTTTGCTTTTCTTTTGCCAAAAAGAGATTTGTGTTTATATCACTCTGCAACTCCCTGTTGCTTAATAGACTACATCTTACTTAAACCTTCCATTCAATTTTGTTTTTGTACCCAGGCGCAGTTAAAATTTTCAGTAGAATGGATATAGGTTTGGAACTTCAAGATTATCTTGGTATGTTATCTAATTTTGACAGAGAAATTTATTGTAATAATCCCTTCATATTTCCTTACCTAGTCGTATTAACATGCATATACATGTTAACATGCAGCACTCAGCTCTATCTTCTCTACAACCGATTCTGTTTGCACCTTATGGGTTTGCTTTTATAGAGAAGTGACTTATGTAAAATGTAGTAGAATTTTCCTCTACTAATATTTCCAAATAGGTTCTTAATCAAGACGAGACGTCGTTTCTATATAGCTTGTTTTTTTGGTGAAGGAGTTGTAAATGATGCCACTTCCGTAGTGCTTTTCAATGCAATTCAAAATTTTGATCCTGAGAATGTTGATGCTGGTATTGTACTCAAGTTTGTTGTGAACTTCTTTCAGTTGTTCACAATAAGTACTTTCCTGGGAGCATTTGTGGGTTATTTACCTTTAAGTCAATTCTTATTATTATAAGTAGTATCCACGTATGAGCTAATATTAATTATCGTTTGCCTTTAGGCTGGATTGTTGAGTGCGTACATCATTAAAACATTGAAATATTAATCATTTGCCTTTAAGCGGTAAGGTATGGAAGAAGGTTAACTTAGACTCACACAACTGTTGGGATTGTCACAACATAAGGTCTGCATAATAATTTAGTCATAGTTATTATCTGTATTTGTTGCCAAATCTTACCAAAATGTTTATAGCGGTATATCATTGGTATATTAGTTTGTTTAACTTTATATCATCAATACTAAAATCAATATGCGGTGAATATAGTAGCTACAATTCTACTGCAATATATAGGAAGTACTTCACAATGGCTTAATTTTTACTTGTCGTAATTAACTTTTTATACCATGAATAACACCCATATATTTTGAATGAACGGGAGTTTTAAAATAAAGTTTCTGTTTCAGACTATATGCTTCATTTGTGTTTTAAATTTATATAAAGACTTTGAATTTGATGTATAGTATGTATTAGTATAGTAGTATGTAGGTAAGCTGCATCATACAACAACAATGTATTGAGTGTTGTAAGATGCAATCTTGCAAATTATAACTGTCTTCGGTATTAACGTAAAGTGAAGTGTTGTTTGCTGAAATGAAAACTGTCAAAGGGAAGAGTAGGCTTGGAACTGATGCCTCTGGCAGTCACAAGACATATGATTAAATCATGCAATCTTATTTAAAAATTTGTGTCGTATACTGTTAATGTGTCACTACTGATTTTGGTAACCTAAATAAGGATACTACAGTTGTATCTTTGTTGCTAATACATTACTCTTTACAGTCATTTTTCTGTGCTCTGAATACTGATTCCTATGTGAACATAAATAGGTAGCTTATAAAAATGAGACAGTTGCTTCTACAGTTTTAAATTACTTATGCCCACGGCTATTTTTGGAACATGAGGTTCATCTACATCAACATAAATAAATTTCTTTCGCTATACAACTTCAACCAAGTACTAACAATTTGTATCAACTTAGAGGTTGTATCTTTTTTTTTACTAGAAAAGGCATAAAAGAGACGTCTGCTGAAGATGGGTTCAATGTTGAAGCTACTTTCCAATGCATAGCCAAAAATGCCTTGAAAATGAACTATAAGAAGAAATGTGATTTGATACTTTTCGATGCATAGCCAAAGATGTTGAAGCTACTTTCCAATGCATAGCCAAAGATGCAATGAGAATTAATGCAGATAATGTATGAAATTTTCTTTTTCCATTCGGTGAAATTTGACATGGTGGCAATATTAAAGTGCCAGCTTTGAAGCCACCAACCAAAAGAGCGCTAAGAAAATTCAAATTAACATTAGTAATAGATGAAGAAGAAGACATTAAAATCGAAGAAGTAGAATATGACTTTCAAATTACTTGTAAACTTATAGACTTTTTTTGAAATTGTAATATTTTGTGGCTATGTGATACTTCGATATTTTTTTACGTATGTTGAAGTCATGATATTTTGATGTTTGTTGTGTACTGTGAAATTATTATGTAAGTTTAACTTGCGATATTTTGATATTTATGGAGTTTAGTATGAAACTATGTGTTTGCTATTATTTGTCTTGAAATTCATCATAAATTTACCGTTTTAAATTTTATTCAACATCTGAATTTTGAATTTTGATTATATGTGCATGTAATTCATTGCAATAGAACTCTGCTTCAGGAATACCATACAAATTTCCTAATGGTAATGGTTACAAATTTCATTGCAATAGAACTTTGCTTCAGGAATATATTTGCATTTGTCACGGTTATAATTGTTAAAGTTTCCTTTTTGGTAATGGTTATAAATGTTAGAAACTATTGTTCTGTCATGGTTATAAGTGTGATACTATCTAAATTTCCCACGGTTATAAGCGTTAGTAATAACCAATTTATCATGATTATACCCGCGACTAAATACTGTTCCGTCACAGTTATAAGTGTGATAATATCAAAATTTATAACGGTTATAAGTGTGAGAAATTACTATTTTTATCACAGTTATAACCGTGAGTAAAAGTGTGACTGAATTTGCCACGGTACCTATTTTCACGGTTATAATCGTAATAAATTAGTTTTTTCACGCTTATAACTGTGAGGACATTTCCTTTCTGGTGTTGTAATGGTGGCAATAACATTTTGGCTAAAGGAAAATTGAGGTGATGGAGTCGGGCCCGAAGAAAGATGGAGGATGGTGTCATGGCCGAAGGAAGTGGCGAAGGAAGAGAGAAAGATATAATTTTGATTTAGGGCAAAATGAAATGTGGAAATGGGTACCAGTATGTGTTGCAATGATAATAAATTAGCGGTATGTCGTCAAAATTTTCGATGACATACCGATGATTTATACGTGTTGACCATTTATCGATGACATACTGACGACCGCCGTCGTCGGTATGTTATCAATAACTCTTCTTAGTTATAATTTGTTTATTTTCCTAGTACTGTTCAAACTGGTTGTTTTTGAAAACTTATTTCAAGGAATAGCCTTTTTAAATGGATATCATGTATACAATTTGAACTTTCAAAATCTAGCCATACAAATCCTTAGTTATTATACGAGAAACTTAAATATGTGATATGCTATCATTTTATTAATTTGATCTTTTATCTCAAGTATGTTATAATTGAAAAACATCAATTCCAACTTCAAAAAATATTACGAAACCATGTATACATTTTAAATCAAAAGGAAATCAAGTATACATTTCAACCCAAGTAATCATGCATACATTATAAGAAAATAGTACGAAGGACTGATTTTACTAAATTTTAGCTATAAAGACATGCGCTAAATTTTTAGTAATAAGAACAAAAATTTCAGATAAATATAGCAGAATGACAAAAATTTAGTAAGAATTACAATACTACTGTGTAGTATTAGTTTTATGTTTACTAAATTTAAAAGAAATAATAGGTATATGTATTTTAATTTGATCATGTAAAGGTTGATTTTACCCTATCGTAGCATTTTATTTTTTAAATTATACGACTCGGTTACATTTTCTTCTTGTCATTTTTATTCTTACATAATTTTATCACATAATGACATTATACATAATCATTTTATTATCTGCTGCTATTTTTGTTGTAATTGATGAATGGTGAGCTATATGAAGTAAGCAACAATGTCATGGCTTGTTAGATGACGTAGGCGACGTGGTATATGGCGCGTAGATGCATGAGTTTGTTTGCTAGGTTTAGATTTTATGGAGATGACCGCAATGGGAGGTGGCAACCATAAGCAAAGGTGTAGTACAAAAGTTTGAAAAAACACATGTAGGTGGGTGCAAAGGCGCTGGGTGTGACAACATGGGAAGTGATGAAGTGGGATGTTTCGGTTTAGGCTGGGACGGTGTGAGATATATAGTGGAGAAGAAGTTTTCCATATGGCTAAATTTCAAACAGGCTGACCTAAAGGACAAATTTTTATGGAAGTTTGTCATTTAGACTAAATCTCCCCACACATTTATGAGCATTCTGTCTCCTTTTCTGAATTATAAACTTCAATATATATGTGTCTCTGTGTGTGTTAATTATTGTTAATTAACAAATTATACATTGTCAAAAATGAAAATTTATTACCAAGATGATATTTAATAGTAATAAAATGATGAAAATAATACAAAAATGAAAATAAATATATGAAACGCAAATTTTCCCGGGGAATTTGCTATGTGGACATCTCAATAGGGATGGAAAATTAGGTGGACAGGGAATGCGCATGTAATCCCTATGTCTTCTGTATGCTTAAGACCATTACCCACAATATACCTATTCACTTACCCATTCTCTCATAATTTTACACTAAACGAACGAGCTCTGCACCCAAAAGAATAACAATTATTCATCCACTACAAGAAGAATAGTAAATAACGAAGGGGTATATCGACGGCCGTCGATGGTTCCATCGATGTATTTCTGACGGCTTCTGACAGTACCTCATTTCCGTGGCGTTTTAGTAAAACGTGTAAATAGGCATCGAAAGTTGTTGGAAGCAGTCGATAATACAAACCGTCGACAGCCATCAGAAATCGTCGAATATCGTGATTGTACTTCTGCTCCAACCGAGTGCAAATTTTATTTTGCTTCTCCCCCAATTTCAGTCCCAAAATCTAGCTCCTCCCTACTCTCCATCGTTGGCCAACCCACGCACCTCCCTGACCATCACGAAGTTCATCGTTCTCCACACTTAACAACCTTAGGCCATTCATTGATTTCCAATCATGTTTTTCTCCTAACCCAAATTAATTTTGATTTGCTAAATTAGGGTCAATTTTTGATTCTAATTGTTTATGACACCTCATTTATTGCTTATTATACCACATTGAATGCTAATTACCGCTATTATCATTTAAATCAAAAAATTAATGTATAATTTAGTGTATATGTATATGCATTAATTAATCTGTGTATATGCGCATTAGGACTAGATTAATTAGTGTAGATGCGCATAATTTAGTGTATGCATTTTCTAAAACATTGAAAATAATAATTTATTTACATTTTCGATAAACTAATGTGTATATTATGTGTGGCACTGTTTATTATATTAGTACTTAATTATATATAAAACCTAGTTTGATACAATGTGTGGCATGCGATAAACTAGTGTATATTCTAGTTTAATTTTTTAAATATAATACTATATTCATAATTCATTAAATTTGAAAATGTAAAAGAATTTCTGAAAAAGTAAAAATTATATAATAATATATTATATGATTAATGAAACATTAACATAAAAAAATTATTATGCAAATGCTAATATGTTATATAATTAATAAAAAATTAAAATGTACAATGGTAATATATAAAAAAATTAGTGCATAATTTGCTTTATTTTTTAATTCCCTTATAGAATTTTGGGCCAATTTGACAAGTATTATATATGATCGTTATATGGATATTCGTTTTTGCCACAAAACGGACATCGATATTCATCTGATGGAATATTTATCAGATTTTTTTTCTCGCATTGGAAAAGTTACAAACACAATAATGTAATTACATTTCATAAATCATTTCATTTTAAATGGTTCATGTAATTTTGGCAACACTTCCTTTTTGTTCCATGTGTATACGCATTTGTGTATGATACATAAAACATAGGGGAAGAGCTGCATAAATTTTGTAGAATTGTCTAATGTGAAATAATTTATGAAATGTAATTACTATTGTATTTGTAATGGGAAGTAGGATGACCGTCCATCAAAGTAGAAAACAATAAACTATAAATTTGATATTAAATTCATCATTTGTGCCAATCCGTAAAATGTATATATGATAACTAATAAATAAATTATGGTTAAAGGAAAATTTTAAGTGAATGAAAAATAAAATAAAAAAGTAAAATATATAATATAATTAATCAAACATTAAACTATATAAATGAAATAAAAAAAATGTCAATACAAAAAATTGATTAATGCTTTTTTAAATTTCTATCATATTTTAGAAGTAGGAAAAGTAGTCAAATATTTTGTTGATTGGAGCTAGGTGTACCAACAATGAAGGGAAATAGAATTTTTATATATTTTCTTATGTGTTATGGACTATTAGAAATTTTCTACGTATGCAATGCTTTCTATTAGAGTACAACCGGTCATCTAGCTTGTCCTTATTGCATAGAAGTAACAAAAGCATTTTCTTTACCATATGGAAAGAAAATTTCGTAGTTTGATTGTCATGAGTGTTTTCTCCGTATTAATCATTCTTTTAGAAATGATAGAAAAAACTTTACAGCTAATAGAAAAGAGATTCTGCAACTGCCAACGATTTGGTCTAGCGAAGAAATATATGAACTTGTAAAGAATTATCCAAAGATATATGAATTTGAAGTACAAATTGAAATTCCAGTCAAATCGACGATTCATAATGGGTGCAAACAAAGTATATTTGAGAGTTGCCTTATTGGAAAAATCTCCTACTTCATTACAATATTGATGTGATGCACAGTGAGAAAAACGTGTTGGTAATGTGTTTAATATAGTTTTGAATGTTAAGGACAAGACTATGGACAATTTGAAATCCAAACGTGATATAGAAGAATCATGGAAGCGTGCCGAACATCATATAAAGCCCAACGAGAGTAAAAACTCAAAGCATGCTATGAGTTAGATAATAACCAAGTTAAATTTATGTTAAAATGAGTGGAAGGATTAACATTTTCTAATGGGATTTCTTCTAATCTTCGTCGATGTGTTAACTATAAGAACGATAAACTAAGTGGGACGAAAATACATGATTTTCACGTAATGATGGAAAATTTGTTACCCGTTACTTTCAAAGAACCGTTGTCCGTAAAATTTTGGACGGTTATAACGGAACTTAATTTGTTTTATAAAGAGCTTTATTTTACTATGTTAAAAGTTCAACGTCTACATAAACTTGAGGTGGTAATCTCTATACTTCTCTGCAAAACTGGAGAAAATATTTCTTCCAGGTTTCTTTAATGTTATGGAGCATTTACCTATTCATCTTCCATCTGTAGCACGTCTACGAGGTCCTGTGTTGTATGGGTGGACGTATTCATTTTAGAGGTATTAATATGAGTTTTATAAATACTAGTTTAATTACAAATTTAAGAAAATTTTAATTTGAAATAATTTTTAATAGGTACCTAAATCATCTAAAGAAAAATGTTAAACAAAAAGCACGAGTTGAAGGCTCGACTTGCAAACCATATATCAAAGAAGAAGCTTTGTTTTTTTTCTCTCATTATTTCAATGACCATGTGAATTTATCATTTGAAAGTGTTATGCGTAATCGTGAAGGCGTTGAATAAGATTCTTCTCAAGTAATGTTATCTACTTTTAGACAACATGGCCAACCTATTAGAAAATGTGTGGAAGTATGATTAGACAATAGAGATTACCATGTAGGTAACGATCCGAAATTTTATCACATTGATTTTTGAAATATTTAACTATTTTAAATATTCGATTTGGGGTTCTCTTCAAAATATAATAACATCTATGTTCCAGATAACTGCTTAATTTTTAATGATGTATTTTTAATTTAATTTTTAGCATTTTTCCATAATTTTTAATTTGGAAAATAAGTAAATTTTCGTTTGACGTATTTTACGGCAAACGTTGGCATTTTTAAACTTCACAGAATTTAATAACCTGTCCATTTTATTTTTATTTCGTGATCATGTCACATTTTTGTATGTAAATCATCTTTTATTTTCTGTCGTTTGCGGCTCGTATGCGAACACAGTATAATGTGATGGGGTACCCAAAATCTTTTCAAAAACAATATAACCTATATGTATACAACAACACACTTCAGCACAGTGCAACCAACATTTTGTTTCCCTTTCCACTCTTTCTACTGCCTTTGTTTACCCTTTTGTACAATCTTGCCCCCTTGATTTGAATCTTGGCACCCTTATTTTTTAGGCAAGCAACAATCTATATACATTCTTCATTTAGGTTCTTTCGGACATTGATGTGTTAACATTTTCTTCTTCAAGCTCACCGTAAATATTCAAATAAACGGCAGACAACCTTTTCCTCCATTCATAAACCAAAAGATCTCAAACTATTCAATTTTAGCAAATACATTCAATAAGGAAAATCAGAAAGGAAATAAAAATGTTCTAAAACGTTAAAAAATTATCCTTCCAATCCGGTTGAGTTCGTATCGGAGCATACTATTTTCGGTGAAGTTTCGGCACGATCCTGTAACGGCGATTGATGTTCGTCGATAACTAAGGTTTGCGTTAGTTTTAGATTTTGGAAGCAATTCATGAATTGAAGAATGGGGTGGTGATCAAGGTGGAGAGGCGGTCTGGTGGTGAAATTTTGGTGGGATTTGGTGATGAAATTTGTCACGTACAGTAAGACAAGTCGCTATTTTTTTCGGTGATTGGATGGTCGGTTTTTGGCATGGTGCTCCAAAGGCGATGGTGACAATGCCATCGAGATAAGCGGAGGTTGAGGAGGATGTCGATGGGATTGGACGCAGCATTGGTAGCCATGATGACATGTGCACATGCACGAGCGTGCATGAATTTGGGTTCCAGGAAAAATGAATGAGGAGGAAAAAGAAGGTACTATAGCTCGTGGGTTCGGTTGTGGAGCAAGTGGGCTCGTCCTATTTGGCATAGGAATGAATCATCTCGACCATTTCAAACCCGATCAACCTAAGTCCTTTTGCATTGGAGTCGTATTGACGTGTATAATGTCATAGTATAACTTGTTCGCAGCTTTGCAAAGCATAATTTATGACATATTAAAATGCACTGAATGTAAATTATTATTTTAATTAATAACGTTGCTTAAATTTATATACCATAATTATTGATGTTTATATGGCCAAATAAAATGCCGTTGAGTTAAATTGGATTGAATATGGTAACATGCATCTATTTAGTGATTAAAACCCTATTCTGCTAACTAAATTTAGTGGACATATATCTAGCAGAATAAATCACCGTTCTGCTATTATTAACTAGATATTTTAAAATTGGACCTATATGTAAAGACCCGTAAATCCGTACTCCTTGAATAGACACTAATGTCCATTGATTAATTCAAGATGAATGAAAATACGAACCCTTAGGGGTTTAAGAAAAAATTAGGAAAAGAAAAAGAAGAAAAAGGTAGAAGAAGAGTAAGAAGAAAACAGAAAATAGGGAGAAGAGAAAATAGAAAATAGAGAAGATAGAGAATAGAAGTTTTAAAATAGAAGAAAAAGAAAATAGAAGAAAATAGGACGGAATAGAAAACAACAGAATCACATCAGAATCTCACAATTCGCAGCGGAACAACATATAATAATAAATGAATAATCTTTAAACAAAGAACTATATCAGTTATTACATTTCATTACATTTCATTACATCATATCATCAGAGTATACAACAACAACAAACAGTGCAGCGGAAAAAGAAATACTATATAAGTAATATGCCATGCCATCCAGCTTGCCTCCAGCAACTCCAGAATATCCAGAATATCCTGATAAACCTAACTCTTGACTGCCCGTGTGGAAAATTGGTGGGCACCCAGAGTTTAGGAAGGAAAACAATAAACTCCAAGTCAGTCATGTGACTGGTGTGAGAACTCAAAACAGTTTATTTATCTTTGAAAACAAAATAGAAGAATATTTTTAAAGTTAATTCGCAATGCTTTTAAAAATGAGACTACCATAAGGCCTCCCGCACACACACACATGCAAACGCAGAATTGGAGGAGATTTCTCCTTATGATAGTCAAAGATGCTTGATACGCATTTAAAAGAACATTTTATATTATTACTAGTGCATAGTGTAGAAGAGATTCATTTCGAAAGTAGAATATAAATCTTAGCCAACATAGACATTTCGAACTATGCCTACTATAGCTACCATCCAAACAGTGGTGACCACCATAAGTGAATGATAGGTTCTACAACTAATACCGTACAAGTTTCATATTGGGAATTGGATTTCCAACGAATGATCAGGCCAAGGAACTTCCCATTGCCACATGAGAATGCCTCTGGATGGACATCCCCGAGAACCAAACCGGATCTCTACCAACACAAGGCCGGGTTACCCCTAACTGAGTAACAACTGACCGAATATGCCATCCCCCGGTCCTTTGGGACCTTTTCACCGAGCGCTCGTAATCAATTCACACAATCATAACAAAGTGTTTTCAACATGAGTAAGTATCTGGGCTCCATACCATGATACCACCCTTTTCCAGAAGGAAATGGACACATCCTAAAGGGCGCTACCCCTCATAACCTTGCCGCATCTTTCCTGTTTTGACCATTCACGGGGTGTGAGGCTCGACGAAGTCACGTCCACAAAAACATACTTTATACAAAAGCCATGCTTTGGGTCAACAAATGATCAACACAATGATCACAAGGATAGACGATCAAATAAACGATCCTATCACAAATAATCAACACAATGATCATTTCACAGCAACACTCAGCATATCACATTACCAAATTGGGAATATATCGCTGATAACATTCAACTACATAACCTCTGAGCTCGTACGTCTCAGAGAAGGGTGTTAAGCTAAAAGAATAAATTCTCCGCCACCAACAGAAATATATTTGAAAGAAATCGGCTTTATATCTCAATTTGTAATGTCAGACATACAATCCATACAAGTCTGTTCCGGGCTCGAACAGAACCGAAGGCACTTCTTACGAAGCCCTTGCAATCCGGGTATTCACAATCCCGATCGAATTTCCCATCACTTAGGAGATCTCTATACCAGGAGCTACCCAGTGCAGAAACAATCGATAGGTCATCCTATCGCTTTTGCAAATACTCGGTCTTCAACACCGATCTTCAATGCAATTCACAACGACGTATCACATATTCGGAATGGGTTATACGACCCCATGGTCCTTTCCCGGTTAACCCGAATAGTGAGCGCTTATTCAAAAATAAGTGTAGCATTCACATTCAAACAAATCACATCAAATACCCATTCAAAGGGAAATATTGATAGTCGGTTATTGAACTATCAATTGATATACACACATCACCAGATTCCAAATAATTTTCCAAAATATTTATTTCACAAAATATCTTTACAAGATATATAATTTCAACACTTCAAAAATAAATCAACATTTATTTTCAAACAAATTCCCTTTCACATATAAATTCCATAATGAATTTATATTTCAAAATATTCATGCATATGATTTCAATTTATTCATTTCAATTTATCTTCAAAAAGATAAATTCTAATTATTCACTTCATATTGGAAAAACAATTCCATACTTATCTAATTATAAGTAATTCACTAATCTTTTTATTTTCAACCTTGGAAAATATTCCATATACTTAAATCGAATTAAGTATATATTTCATTCTTTAAGGAAATCATTCTCTTAAACGTATTTATTTGGGCCAAAACGAATGTTGCGTAAAACATCGTTACGACAACCCAAAATCACTAGTATAGGGATTCGAAATTTAAAATAGATATATAAATCCCAATACTATACAAAACATTTCCTTTTATTTCTCGAAAACGTCTATTTCAACAATAAATGTTGAAATCCATGGTTTCGAATCTCAACACATTTTAAAACATCGTTAGATCGTTTTAATTCTATTTCAAATATCACATTCAAAACAATTTCTTTAACATATTATTCACTATTCAAAAACGTGAATATTCTTTGTTAACAAATTTCATCATTTCTATATATTTCATTTCCAAGGATTATTCACAGTTAGAAATGTGAATATAACTCCATTAATAGGTTTCAACAATTTACTTATCAAAATAAGTCGTTTGCGAATTTATAAAACAACGTTTATAAATTCCATTTCTATTTATTTATAAAAACTTCCTTTTTATAAATTTCCGTCATTAACCTATTCCAGTTTATATCTCAATTATGAACAAAAAGTCCATATTATAAGTTAAATGCTTATAAAACGATTACTTTACAAAAATTGTTCCTTTGAACTTCATAATTATAAATCTTATAACTTATAAGATTCAATTATTTATTCAAAACCATTCTTTTAATAACTTTATAAAATTTATAAATCTTACTATTTATAAATTTCATTTATAACTTCACCATTTATAATTCTATGAATTTCATTCAATTACAAAATTCATTTTCACTTCATTCAAACACTTATAAAAAATCGTTTTATAATGTCAATATTTCAATTTATAAATATCCATTTATAAATCTCTTAATATAATTCAATTTATATTATTGTTTTAAAACGTCTTTAATTTCCTTTATAATTTCACCATTTTTATTTATAAAATAATCAAATTTTATAAATCCTATATTTAAACTTTTAATAATATATTCAAAAATCCAATTTAAACTATTTTATAAAATCATAAATCCCCTATTTCTCAAAAATCAACTTTTAACTATATTTCTCAAAAACATAATTTTATAACTTTTAAAAGTATAACGTTTTATTTACTTAAAATAAATAAATTTCCAAAAATAGTTTATAACGTATACTTTTCAAAAATCACCTTTAAAAATCATTTTAAAATTCCAAAATTTGGGTCCAATGATGTTACACACCAAGTAGTCAATCACGACAACAACGATATCATATATCGATATGATAATCAACGAATATCAAAATATTCAAAAATCAAATAAATACTGTTGAGGAATCCAGTTGGATCCCTCCAACCTGTTTTCCTGCATCCACAAACATTAGCACAATACCAATTTCGCTCCAGTACGAAATTATCGCGGTACATGTTCTTATTAAATATTATCCGCTTAATAACGGCGTAATAGGGTCTCATCCGCTAAACAAAAAATGCGGGAAATCAATCAACTGCAATATATACATATGCCAATATATATATATTGATATTATATATAATACCAATTTCACTGTTTATGAAATATTCGCGGTATATGTTTTTAATAAATAACATCCGCTTAATAACGGCGTATAATGTCTATTTTAACAATCAATTAATATCAATCATCATTCAAACATGCATTCAAATATTTTAAATCTAACTATTTAAAATAAAATCGAAACCGATTCGATTGAGTGAGAAGTTCTCACCTTGATTTTAAATTCCGTTTTAGCGATTTATTTCGAATAAAATTAAACGCGCGTTTAATTTTATTCGAAATAAATCACTAAAACGGAACGACTCCAAACCAACTCCATCGCGTAGTGCTCGACGATACGATTCCAACGCAACTGAGTTTGCATTTTTTCGACCTCGTATGAAAAAGATATTGCATTACAAAGTTTATACGATTTTAATAACTAAAATTTCAACAAAACTAACTAATTTATAACCTACTCTATTCCTAGCCACTGGATCAACAAATGCACTCATCTGGACCGCACCCTTCATCTTCCCTCTCCACGTTCACGTACAGGAACTCAACATGCGCAAGAACCCAAAGCTCAAATTTAGGGTTTAATTTTGCATCTTCCACGCTTGCTTCCACCTTGATCAAGTACCACCATTCCGACCCCCTACGCAAGAGCCATGTTCGGCCCCAAAAGCATGAAGCTCGGCCACCATCCAAGTGCACAAATCGAGGCCGACTTCATGACAAACGCGGCCCCTTTTCTCACGAATCACAACTCCATTCGCGATCTCCACCGTTCAGATTGTAGCTCTCGATGTACTCTTCATTTTGTTAGTTGAAAGATTTTGCAATCGATGCATGGATTTGGAGTTTTGAGAGGAAGATGGAAGATCATTTCTGGCCGTAGGTTAGGGGGGGTGGCTAGGGTTAGGTTTTAGTATTTTTTTTTTTTTTAATTTATGAAGGTTGTGGGTATATTTATAGAAGAAAATCGAACACTATTCATCCGGAAATTCCGAACTCCGATTTACGCGCCGAAACTGACGTTTCTAGGGTTTATCCCGCGTTCCGGACACAATGGAACAGGTTTCGGAAGCTAATTCGGACATCTGTGCGAGTTATGGCTGTAAACGCTCAATTTAAATTAAACCGATTTAAATCGATTTCTAGGCGTTTTAATTCGTACCGGACAAACGGTAAATCCAATTGACTTGAAATTTGAAACCTTACAATAATACCACATTACGGATACGATGAAACTGGTTTCGTCGAAATCCGAGACTTTTTGAAAAATGGCTATTTTAACTCGCCAAATTTAAATTAAAAATAAATCGATGCGTTTCGAGCTGTCACGATCAAACGATAGCTCCGATTGACACGGAAATTGAAATCCGGTAATAACTAACTAGTACGGATCCAATGAAACTAGTTTCGTTCAATTCTGAGACTGTTCAAAAATTGACTATTTTCACTAGTCGATTTAAATATTAAAATATTCAATTTTCACAATTTAACTTTTAATTCGATTTTAAAAGTTCTAAAATATCGTTCTAACTCCAACATGATAAAATAAAATTTTACAAATCATTTTCAATCATATTTAACCCTATTTTCAATTATTTCCATAATTTAACATATTAAATTATCGATTTAATTATCCAATTAAATCCAATAATTCAAATAAAAATTTATTCGACTTATAAATTCACTTATTAATATTTAAAATTAATTAAATATTCAAATTTTAATTTCTAAAAATTCTGGGTCGTTACAATCTTCCCCCCTTAAAAGAATTTCGTCCTCGAAATTATTAAGTAAGAAAATTATAGAATCTATTAATTTTCCCAAAATTCATAGTTAAACTTTTTACAAATCTTTACTAAGTTTTCAAATCATACTTAGTTATCTTTTCAAAAACAACTACTATTATTTAACTTTCAATTTCAAAACAAAGTTAAGTTTTCAAAATTTTCAAAATTTCTCAAAAATTTTCTAACGCCTTAAATTTTCGCAAAAATTCGCCATAGTCTCCTTTGCGCGGCTCGATCCGAAAAAAAAATGACAGTATATATATCACAAATATACATCTCATCAAGTAATGAGGCATCCCGAAGGGAAAAAATGTAAAAGTACGGTATGTAATCCGAGATATGTACCTTATATTTTATTAGCAAGCATATACGACTAATATAGCGCGAAAGCGAGCTCCAAATGCGAAGCAAACGCGATCCGCACCTACTAATCACTCAACAAACAACATGAGAAACATGTATATATGAAAATAATATCGATATACAGCATATAGCAACATAATAACTATATATGTCAACATAGCAAATGCAACTAAACAACAAATGCAATATATATTCAACCATCAACCAACTAGCATTCATAAACAATGTACATTCATTCATATACTCATTAATATTCAATGAATTGGTTTTTCAATTTAAATCACATTTGATTCCTTAACATTGGATTTTATCAACTTTCATTCATATTTCAATTAGTTAACATTTACTAATTAAATCCAATTCACATTCAATTCTATTCAAATTTATTTACTTTCAATTTGAATTCTATTTCATAGCTTCCAATTTCACTAATTTACTTTCATTTAGACTTAATGAACTATATACAATCAACTAACAAGCATATAACAACCAATGTATATTAATTTCAACCAAATTCCTTTGCTTATATTCATTCTCATTCAATTTATTCAACTTCCAATAACATTAGATTTTAATGAATTAACATTTATATTCATCATTCCATATCAATTATTCACATTCAATTGATTAAATTGGTGGGCACCCAGAGTTTAGGAAGGAAAACAATAAACTCCAAGTCAGTCATGTGACTGGTGTGAGAACTCAAAACAGTTTATTTATCTTTGAAAACAAAATAGAAGAATATTTTTAAAGTTAATTTGCAATGCTTTTAAAAATGAGACTACCATAAGGCCTCCCGCACACACACACATGCAAACGCAGAATCGGAGGATATTTCTCCTTATGATAGTCAAAGATGCTTGATACGCATTTAAAAGAACATTTTATATTATTACTAGTGCATAGTGTAGAAGAGATTCATTTCGAAAGTAGAATATAAATCTTAGCCAACATAGACATTTCGAACTATGCCTACTATAGCTACCATCCAAACAATGGTGACCACCATAAGTGAATGATAGGTTCTACAACTAATACCGTACAAGTTTCGTATTGGGAATTGGATTTCCAACGAATGATCAGGCCAAGGAACTTCCCATTGCCACATGAGAATGCCTCTGGATGGACATCCCCAAGAACCAAACCGGATCTCTACCAACACAAGGCCGGGTTACCCCTAACTGAGTAACAACTGACCGAATATGCCATCCTCCGGTCCTTTGGGACCTTTTCACCGAGCGCTCGTAATCAATTCACACAATCATAACAAAGTGTTTTCAACATGAGTAAGTATCTGGGCTCCATATCATGATACCACCCTTTTCCAGAAAGAAATGGACACATCCTAAAGGGCGCTACCCCTCATAACCTTGCCGCATCTTTCCTGTTTTGACCATTCACGGGGTGTGAGGCTCGACGAAGTCACGTCCACAAAAACATACTTTATACAAAATCCATGCTTTGGGTCAACAAATGATCAACACAATGATCACAAGGATAGACGATCAAATAAACGATCCTATCACAAATAATCAACACAATGATCATTTCACAGCAACACTCAGCATATCACATTACCAAATTGGGAATATATCGCTGATAACATTCAACTACATAACCTCTGAGCTCGTACGTCTCAGAGAAGGGTGTTAAGCTAAAAGAATAAATTCTCCGCCACCAACAGAAATATATTTGAAAGAAATCGGCTTTATATCTCAATTTGTAATGTCAGACATACAATCCATACAAGTCTGTTCCGGGCTCGAACAGAACCGAAGGCACTTCTTACGAAGCCCTGGCAATCCGGGTATTCACAATCCCGATCGAATTTCCCATCACTTAGGAGATCTCTATACCAGGAGCTACCCAGTGCAGAAACAATCGATAGGTCATCCTATCGCTTTTGCAAATACTCGGTCTTCAACACCGATCTTCAATGCAATTCACAACGACGTATCACATACTCAGAATGGGTTATACGACCCCATGGTCCTTTCCCGGTTAACCCGAATAGTGAGCGCTTATTCAAAAATAAGTGTAGCATTCACATTCAAACAAATCACATCAAATACCCATTCAAAGGGAAATATTGATAGTCGGTTATTGAACTATCAATTGATATACACACATCACCAGATTCCAAATAATTTTCCAAATTATTTATTTCACAAAATATCTTTACAAGATATATAATTTCAACACTTCAAAAATAAATCAACATTTATTTTCAAACAAATTCCCTTTCACATATAAATTCCATAATGAATTTATATTTCAAAATATTCATGCATATGATTTCAATTTATTCATTTCAATTTATCTTCAAAAAGATAAATTCTAATTATTCACTTCATATTGGAAAAACAATTCCATACTTATCTAATTATAAGTAATTCACTAATCTTTTTATTTTCAACCTTGGAAAATATTCCATATACTTAAATCGAATTAAGTATATATTTCATTCTTTAAGGAAATCATTCTCTTAAACATATTTATTTGGGCCAAAACGAATGTTGCGTAAAACATCGTTACGACAACCCAAAATCACTAGTATAGGGATTCGAAATTTAAAATAGATATATAAATCCCAATACTATACAAAACATTTCCTTTTATTTCTCGAAAACGTCTATTTCAACAATAAATGTTGAAATCCATGGTTTCGAATCTCAACACATTTTAAAACATCGTTAGATCGTTTTAATTCTACTTCAAATATCACATTCAAAACAATTTCTTTAACATATTATTCACTATTCAAAAACGTGAATATTCTTTGTTAACAAATTTCATCATTTCTATATATTTCATTTCCAAGGATTATTCACAGTTAAAAATGTGAATATAACTCCATTAATAGGTTTCAACAATTTACTTATCAAAATAAGTCGTTTGCGAATTTATAAAACAACGTTTATAAATTCCATTTCTATTTATTTATAAAAACTTCCTTTTTATAAATTTCCGTCATTAACCTATTCCAGTTTATATCTCAATTATGAACAAAAAGTCCATATTATAAGTTAAATGCTTATAAAACGATTACTTTACAAAAATTGTTCCTTTGAACTTCATAATTATAAATCTTATAACTTATAAGATTCAATTATTTATTCAAAACCATTCTTTTAATAACTTTATAAAATTTATAAATCTTACTATTTATAAATTTCATTTATAACTTCACCATTTATAATTCTATGAATTTCATTCAATTACAAAATTCATTTTCACTTCATTCAAACACTTATAAAAAATCGTTTTATAATGTCAATATTTCAATTTATAAATATCCATTTATAAATCTCTTAATATAATTCAATTTATATTATTCTTTTAAAACGTCTTTAATTTCCTTTATAATTTCACCATTTTTATTTATAAAATAATCAAATTTTATAAATCCTATATTTAAACTTTTAATAATATATTCAAAAATCCAATTTAAACTATTTTATAAAATCATAAATCCCCTATTTCTCAAAAATCAACTTTTAACTATATTTCTCAAAAACATAATTTTATAACTTTTAAAAGTATAACGTTTTATTTATTTAAAATAAATAAATTTCCAAAAATAGTTTATAACGTATACTTTTCAAAAATCACCTTTAAAAATCATTTTAAAATTCCAAAATTTGGGTCCAATGATGTTACACACCAAGTAGTCAATCACGACAACAACGATATCATATATCGATATGATAATCAACGAATATCAAAATATTCAAAAATCAAATAAATACTGTTGAGGAATCCAGTTGGATCCCTCCAACCTGTTTTCCTGCATCCACAAACATTAGCACAATATCAATTTCGCTCCAGTACGAAATTATCGCGGTACATGTTCTTATTAAATATTATCCGCTTAATAACGGCGTAATAGGGTCTCATCCGCTAAACAAAAAATGCGGGAAATCAATCAACTGCAATATATACATATGCCAATATATATATATTGATATTATATATAATACCAATTTCACTGTTTATGAAATATTCGCGGTATATGTTTTTAATAAATAACATCCGCTTAATAACGGCGTATAATGTCTATTTTAACAATCAATTAATATCAATCATCATTCAAACATGCATTCAAATATTTTAAATCTAACTATTTAAAATAAAATCGAAACCGATTCGATTGAGTGAGAAGTTCTCACCTTGATTTTAAATTCCGTTTTAGCGATTTATTTCGAATAAAATTAAACGCGCGTTTAATTTTACCCGAAATTCTCACTAACTCCAAACGACTCCAAACCAACTCCATCGCGTAGTGCTCGACGATACGATTCCAACGCAACTGAGTTTGCATTTTTTCGACCTCGTATGAAAAAGATATTGCATTACAAAGTTTATACGATTTTAATAACTAAAATTTCAACAAAACTAACTAATTTATAACCTACTCTATTCCTAGCCACTGGATCAACAAATGCACTCATCTGGACCGCACCCTTCATCTTCCCTCTCCACGTTCACGTACAGGAACTCAACATGCACAAGAACCCAAAGCTCAAATTTAGGGTTTAATTTTGCATCTTCCAAGCTTGCTTCCACCTTGATCAAGTACCACCATTCCGACCCCCTACGCAAGAGCCATGTTCGGCCCCAAAGGCATGAAGCTTGGCCACCATCCAAGCGCGCAAATCGAGGCCGACTTCATGACAAACGCGGCCCCTTTTCTCACGAATCACAACTCCATTCGCGATCTCCACCGTTCAGATTGTAGCTCTCGATGTACTCTTCATTTTGTTAGTTGAAAGATTTTGCAATCGATGCATGGATTTGGAGTTTTGAGAGGAAGATGGAAGATCATTTCTGGCCGTAGGTTAGGGGGGGTGGCTAGGGTTAGGTTTTAGTATTTTTTTTTTTAATTTATGAAGGTTGTGGGTATATTTATAGAAGAAAATCGAACACTATTCATCCGGAAATTCCGAACTCCGATTTACGCGCCGAAACTGACGTTCCTAGGGTTTATCCCGCGTTTCGGACACAATGGAACAGGTTTCGGAAGCTAATTCGGACATCTGTGCGAGTTATGGCTGTAAACGCTCAATTTAAATTAAACCGATTTAAATCGATTTCTAGGCGTTTTAATTCGTACCGGACAAACGGTAAATCCAATTGACTTGAAATTTGAAACCTTACAATAATACCACATTATGGATCCGATGAAACTGGTTTCGTCGAAATCCGAGACTTTTTGAAAAATGGCTATTTTAACTCGCCAAATTTAAATTAAAAATAAATCGATGCGTTTCGAGCTGTCACGATCAAACGATAGCTCCGATTGACACGGAAATTGAAATCCGGTAATAACTAACTATTACGGATCCAATGAAACTGGTTTCGTTCAATTCTGAGACTATTCAAAAATTGACTATTTTCACTAGTCGATTTAAATATTAAAATATTCAATTTTCACAATTTAACTTTTAATTCGATTTTAAAAGTTCTAAAATATCGTTCTAACTCCAACATGATAAAATAAAATTTTACAAATCATTTTCAATCATATTTAACCCTATTTTCAATTATTTCCATAATTTAACATATTAAATTATCGATTTAATTATCCAATTAAATCCAATAATTCAAATAAAAATTTATTCGACTTATAAATTCACTTATTAATATTTAAAATTAATTAAATATTCAAATTTTAATTTCTAAAAATTCTGGGTCGTTACAATCTTCCCCCCTTAAAAGAATTTCGTCCTCGAAATTATTAAGTAAGAAAATACAGAATCTATTAATTTTCCCAAAATTCATAATTAAACTTTTTACTAATCTTTACTAAGTTTTCAAATCATACTTAGTTATCTTTTCAAAAACAACTACTATTATTTAACTTTCAACTTCAAAACAAAGTTAAGTTTTCAAAATTTTCCAATTTTCTCAAAAAATTTCTAACGCCTTAAATTTTCGGAAAAATTCGCCATAGTCTCCTTTGCGCGGCTCGATCCGAAAAAAAAATGACAGTATATATATCACAAATATACATCTCATCAAGTAATGAGGCATCCCGAAGGGAAAAAA
The DNA here is from genome assembly GCA_030765085.1 of Allium cepa. Taxonomy (NCBI): domain Eukaryota; kingdom Viridiplantae; phylum Streptophyta; class Magnoliopsida; order Asparagales; family Amaryllidaceae; genus Allium; species Allium cepa. The sequence continues at coordinate 863,473,061 of CM060940.1, forward strand.
TGTAAAAGTACGGTATGTAATCCGAGATATGTACCTTATATTTTATTAGCAAGCATATACGGCTAATATAGCGCGAAAGCGAGCTCCAAATGCGAAGCAAACGCGATCCGCACCTACTAATCACTCAACAAACAACATGAGAAACATGTATATATGAAAATAATATCGATATACAGCATATAGCAACATAATAACTATATATGTCAACATAGCAAATGCAACTAAACAACAAATGCAATATATATTCAACCATCAACCAACTAGCATTCATAAACAATGTATATTCATTCATATACTCATTAATATTCAATGAATTGGTTTTTCAATTTAAATCACATTTGATTCCTTAACATTGGATTTTATCAACTTTCATTCATATTTCAATTAGTTAACATTTACTAATTAAATCCAATTCACATTCAATTCTATTCAAATTTATTTACTTTCAATTTGAATTCTATTTCATAGCTTCCAATTTCACTAATTTACTTTCATTTAGACTTAATGAACTATATACAATCAACTAACAAGCATATAACAACCAATGTATATTAATTTCAACCAAATTCCTTTGCTTATATTCATTCTCATTCAATTTATTCAACTTCCAATAACATTAGATTTTAATGAATTAACATTAATATTCATCATTCCATATCAATTATTCACATTCAATTGATTAAATTGGTGGGCACCCAGAGTTTAGGAAGGAAAACAATAAACTCCAAGTCAGTCATGTGACTGGTGTGAGAACTCAAAACAGTTTATTTATCTTTGAAAACAAAATAGAAGAATATTTTTAAAGTTAATTCGCAATGCTTTTAAAAATGAGACTACCATAAGGCCTCCCGCACACACACACATGCAAACGCAGAATCGGAGGAGATTTCTCCTTATGATAGTCAAAGATGCTTGATACGCATTTAAAAGAACATTTTATATTATTACTAGTGCATAGTGTAGAAGAGATTCATTTCGAAAGTAGAATATAAATCTTAGCCAACATAGACATTTCGAACTATGCCTACTATAGCTACCATCCAAACAGTGGTGACCACCATAAGTGAATGATAGGTTCTACAACTAATACCGTACAAGTTTCGTATTGGGAATTGGATTTCCAACGAATGATCAGGCCAAGGAACTTCCCATTGCCACATGAGAATGCCTCTGGATGGACATCCCCAAGAACCAAACCGGATCTCTACCAACACAAGGCCGGGTTACCCCTAACTGAGTAACAACTGACCGAATATGCCATCCCCCGGTCCTTTGGGACCTTTTCACCGAGCGCTCGTAATCAATTCACACAATCATAACAAAGTGTTTTCAACATGAGTAAGTATCTGGGCTCCATATCATGATACCACCCTTTTCCAGAAAGAAATGGACACATCCTAAAGGGCGCTACCCCTCATAACCTTGCCGCATCTTTCCTGTTTTGACCATTCACGGGGTGTGAGGCTCGACGAAGTCACGTCCACAAAAACATACTTTATACAAAATCCATGCTTTGGGTCAACAAATGATCAACACAATGATCACAAGGATAGACGATCAAATAAACGATCCTATCACAAATAATCAACACAATGATCATTTCACAACAACACTCAGCATATCACATTACCAAATTGGGAATATATCGCTGATAACATTCAACTACATAACCTCTGAGCTCGTACGTCTCAGAGAAGGGTGTTAAGCTAAAAGAATAAATTCTCCGCCACCAACAGAAATATATTTGAAAGAAATCGGCTTTATATCTCAATTTGTAATGTCAGACATACAATCCATACAAGTCTGTTCCGGGCTCGAACAGAACCGAAGGCACTTCTTACGAAGCCCTTGCAATCCGGGTATTCACAATCCCGATCGAATTTCCCATCACTTAGGAGATCTCTATACCAGGAGCTACCCAGTGCAGAAACAATCGATAGGTCATCCTATCGCTTTTGCAAATACTCGGTCTTCAACACCGATCTTCAATGCAATTCACAACGACGTATCACATATTCGGAATGGGTTATACGACCCCATGGTCCTTTCCCGGTTAACCCGAATAGTGAGCGCTTATTCAAAAATAAGTGTAGCATTCACATTCAAACAAATCACATCAAATACCCATTCAAAGGGAAATATTGATAGTCGGTTATTGAACTATCAATTGATATACACACATCACCAGATTCCAAATAATTTTCCAAATTATTTATTTCACAAAATATCTTTACAAGATATATAATTTCAACACTTCAAAAATAGATCAACATTTATTTTCAAACAAATTCCCTTTCACATATAAATTCCATAATGAATTTATATTTCAAAATATTCATGCATATGATTTCAATTTATTCATTTCAATTTATCTTCAAAAATATAAATTCTAATTATTCACTTCATATTGGAAAAACAATTCCATACTTATCTAATTATAAGTAATTCACTAATCTTTTTGTTTTCAACCTTGGAAAATATTCCATATACTTAAATCGAATTAAGTATATATTTCATTCTTTAAGGAAATCATTCTCTTAAACATATTTATTTGGGCCAAAACGAATGTTGCGTAAAACATCGTTACGACAACCCAAAATCACTAGTATAGGGATTCGAAATTTAAAATAGATATATAAATCCCAATACTATACAAAACATTTCCTTTTATTTCTCGAAAACGTCTATTTCAACAATAAATGTTGAAATCCATGGTTTCGAATCTCAACACATTTTAAAACATCGTTAGATCGTTTTAATTCTATTTCAAATATCACATTCAAAACAATTTCTTTAACATATTATTCACTATTCAAAAATGTGAATATTCTTTGTTAACAAATTTCATCATTTCTATATATTTCATTTCCAAGGATTATTCACAGTTAAAAATGTGAATATAACTCCATTAATAGGTTTCAACAATTTACTTATCAAAATAAGTCGTTTGCGAATTTATAAAACAACGTTTATAAATTCCATTTCTATTTATTTATAAAAACTTCCTTTTTATAAATTTCCGTCATTAACCTATTCCAGTTTATATCTCAATTATGAACAAAAAGTCCATATTATAAGTTAAATGCTTATAAAACGATTACTTTACAAAAATTGTTCCTTTGAACTTCATAATTATAAATCTTATAACTTATAAGATTCAATTATTTATTCAAAACCATTCTTTTAATAACTTTATAAAATTTATAAATCTTACTATTTATAAATTTCATTTATAACTTCACCATTTATAATTCTATGAATTTCATTCAATTACAAAATTCATTTTCACTTCATTCAAACACTTATAAAAACTCGTTTTATAATGTCAATATTTCAATTTATAAATATCCATTTATAAATCTCTTAATATAATTCAATTTATATTATTCTTTTAAAACGTCTTTAATTTCCTTTATAATTTCACCATTTTTATTTATAAAATAATCAAATTTTATAAATCCTATATTTAAACTTTTAATAATATATTCAAAAATCCAATTTAAACTATTTTATAAAATCATAAATCCCCTATTTCTCAAAAATCAACTTTTAACTATATTTCTCAAAAACATAATTTTATAACTTTTAAAAGTATAACGTTTTATTTATTTAAAATAAATAAATTTCCAAAAATAGTTTATAACGTATACTTTTCAAAAATCACCTTTAAAAATCATTTTAAAATTCCAAAATTTGGGTCCAATGATGTTACACACCAAGTAGTCAATCACGACAACAACGATATCATATATCGATATGATAATCAACGAATATCAAAATATTCAAAAATCAAATAAATACTGTTGAGGAATCCAGTTGGATCCCTCCAACCTGTTTTCCTGCATCCACAAACATTAGCACAATACCAATTTCGCTCCAGTACGAAATTATCGCGGTACATGTTCTTATTAAATATTATCCGCTTAATAACGGCGTAATAGGGTCTCATCCGCTAAACAAAAAATGCGGGAAATCAATCAACTGCAATATATACATATGCCAATATATATATATTGATATTATATATAATACCAATTTCACTGTTTATGAAATATTCGCGGTATATGTTTTTAATAAATAACATCCGCTTAATAACGGCGTATAATGTCTATTTTAACAATCAATTAATATCAATCATCATTCAAACATGCATTCAAAAATTTTAAATCTAACTATTTAAAATAAAATCGAAACCGATTCGATTGAGTGAGAAGTTCTCACCTTGATTTTAAATTCCGTTTTAGCGATTTATTTCGAATAAAATTAAACGCGCGTTTAATTTTACCCGAAATTCTCACTAACTCCAAACGACTCCAAACCAACTCCATCGCGTAGTGCTCGACGATACGATTCCAACGTAACTGAGTTTGCATTTTTTCGACCTCGTATGAAAAAGATATTGCATTACAAAGTTTATACGATTTTAATAACTAAAATTTCAACAAAACTAACTAATTTATAACCTACTCTATTCCTAGCCACTGGATCAACAAATGCACTCATCTGGACCGCACCCTTCATCTTCCCTCTCCACGTTCACGTACAGGAACTCAACACGCGCAAGAACCCAAAGCTCAAATTTAGGGTTTAATTTTGCATCTTCCACGCTTGCTTCCACCTTGATCAAGTACCACCATTCCGACCCCCTACGCAAGAGCCATGTTCGGCCCCAAAGGCATGAAGCTCGGCCACCATCCAAGCGTGCAAATCGAGGCCGACTTCATGACAAACGCGGCCCCTTTTCTCACGAATCACAAGTCCATTCGCGATCTCCACCGTTCAGATTGTAGCTCTCGATGTACTCTTCATTTTGTTAGTTGAAAGATTTTGCAATCGATTCATGGATTTGGAGTTTTGAGAGGAAGATGGAAGATCATTTCTTGCTGTAGGTTAGGGGGGTGGCTAGGGTTAGGTTTTAGTATATATTTTTTTTTTTAGTTTATGAAGGTTGTGGGTATATTTATAGAAGAAAATCGAACACTATTCATCCGGAAATTCCAAACTCCGATTTACGCGCCGAAACTGACGTTTCTAGGGTTTATCCCGCGTTCCGGACACAATGGAACAGGTTTTGGAAGGTAATTCGGACATCTGTGCGAGTTATGGCTGTAAACGCTCAATTTAAATTAAACTGATTTAAATCGATTTCTAGGCGTTTTAATTCGTACCGGACAAACGGTAAATCCAATTGACTTGAAATTTGAAACCTTACAATAATATCACATTACGGATCTGATGAAACTGGTTTCGTCGAAATCCGAGACTTTTTGAAAAATGGCTATTTTAACTCGCCAAATTTAAATTAAAAATAAATCGATGCGTTTCGAGCTGTCACGATCAAACGATAGCTCCGATTGACATGAAAATTGAAATCCGGTAATAACTAACTATTACGGATCCAATGAAACTGGTTTCGTTCAATTCTGAGACTGTTCAAAAATTGACTATTTTCACTAGTCGATTTAAATATTAAAATATTCAATTTTCACAATTTAACTTTTAATTCGATTTTAAAAGTTCTAAAATATCGTTCTAACTCCAACATGATAAAATAAAATTTTACAAATCATTTTCAATCATATTTAACCCTATTTTCAATTATTTCCATAATTTAACATATTAAATTATCGATTTAATTATCCAATTAAATCCAATAATTCAAATAAAAATTTATTCGACTTATAAATTCACTTATTAATATTTAAAATTAATTAAATATTCAAATTTTAATTTCTAAAAATTCTGGGTCGTTACACTATATGTTACAAGAAATTAAACCTATTTGGCGGCTACATTAGTGGTTACACGTATTACTTTCCAACTGATTATATTGGATAAGTGTTGTATTCACAATCAACTGTTAATTATGAGATGAATTTACGTACATGATGATATGTACTTGGATAATGACTTGAATAGTAATGGAACTAATGGTGACATGATTAAGTACATGTTAGCCTGCCTTTTTATCAAGGCGGTATACAGGCGGATCTAACCCAACAGACTTCACAATTATCAAGACCGATAAGTATGGAGCAACGATTGTAGGGCCTAGAAATTAAGTACAATTTGTTTTACGAAGCCATAGTTGGATGGAGTTGGCAGATGAACGATGTAGGATGCTTGAAATACGGATGTTTGCTTGGACAAGCAAGGGATCAGCATGCTCAATCTAGAGAGATCAGTATAGCTTAATAGTTTTACTTAGAGGAAGCCTAGGGATTGTCATGGAATGGAAATGTCATAGGGCTCGGTGTAGATGAAGCTAAAGGGATCAACATTTTCTACTAGTTTGGAAAGTTATACCTCAATTCCTGAAGAAATGGTTGGCAGTCTGGAGGGATCGGCATGCTTTACTGAAAAGGATGGATCGACATCTTTCAATGAGGATGGTTCGACATGTTTCATTGAGGATGGATTGGCATGTTTTGTCAAGGATGCATCGGCAAGTTTAAGCGAGGAGGGATCGTTGTGCTCAGCTCATAGAAGAGGGATTGGCATAGTTGAAAGGAGATGGTTCGACATACTTCAAGTTTTATTGAAGAGTGGTCGGCATAGCTTGTAAAAAGGATCGGCAAGGCTAGTTAGTTAGCAAGAATTTGGAATTTGTGAGTCTACCAAGGAGGGATCAGCGTTCATCAATGCTCAAATGCACTCTTGCATTCAACAATCAATAAATTGAGCTCCTTTGGTCCAAGGGCTAACATATTTCATCATGAAGGATCCACCATAGGAATCGCTGCCCAAAAATCAACAAAGGAAGGGATCAGTACTGATCCCTCCTCGTGGAGATTTGGGCCTAGCGACCCTTATGGTGGGCCCATATGGATAAGGAGGCCATGTAGCCGAAATTTCAACTATAAATACAGTAGGCATGGCTGCATAAAAGGGATCTTTTTCATTTTGCTTCTCTTCATCTTCTACTTAGACTATGCTCTGTCATTTTTATTCTTGAATTTCATGGATTTGTAACTGTAATCAGTAGTAAAAATTAAATAAAAGAAAAATATTTGGAGTGGACGTAGGCCGGAGTTAGCCGAACCATTGTAAATCATGTGTCTCTATTTAGTCGCTTTCATTTTAATTTGATTATTCTTCATATTATATTCTTTATATCATATACTATCTCTGATCTGTGACTGGAGATTGGTGATTTCATGTATAATTAGGTGTTAGTGGTCCGTTTCGACGCCAACAGTACCATTGGAAATGTTAAACCTCTTTCTAATTTGGACAAAACTAATTATTTACTAAAGTTATTTTAACGATAATTGTTATTAATTATAAATTATTATCACAACTTTAAAGATAATTATTATTTATTAATAATGCTTTAAAGGATAATTGATTATTGTTTTAATGAAAATAAAAGATTAATTATTTTATGATCATTTAAAGAATTCCATAAGGTTATTTAAGAGTATTTTTCCAAGTCATTTAGTTATTGTTTTTAAAATGTTAATTAAATTGTAATTATTTGTTTAAAAGTTAATTAATTTTTTTTATTAGAGTTATTTTATAACAATTTTATTTTAGGTCAATTATTATCTGTATGTTAATTATAATATTATTTCAAAGTTAATTTATTACTATGTTAACATTATTTTAAAAGTTAATATATATATATACACACACACTAATATTGCTTTAAGGATGATTTATTATTATTATTATTTAAATACGATTTGAGGTTAATTGATTGTTATATGATTAAAATGATAAAGTTTATTTTTTTTAATAAAAGGTTTAAAAAGGGTTTCATTCAATAGAAGGGATATAAAAAAGGGTTTATAAATTGGAAAGTGATTTTGGATTTGGAAAATGAGTTCGGTTTTTAAATGATGTCAGAATGGATATTTATAAATGGGTTTAGAGATCTAAATGGGGAAAGTCTTATAAATAGGGTTTTGAGATATATAAAAAGAGTATTTTATAAATAGATTGGAAATTTATAATATATTTTATAAACCGATTTGAAAAGTTATAAAAGAGATATTTATTTATAAAAATATTTATGGAAAAAATAGTGTTTGGATTATTAATATCTTCGTTTTTATGACATATGGAGTTTTGGTCATTTCTGAAATAAAAAATCTTTCCTTATTTTTCGTGACTATACTTGTAGTATTATTTAAGTACATGGACAACTTTCTAAGTTTTGAAAGTGGAATGTTTTATGAATATACTTATACCATTAAGACAAGTATATGGAAGTGATTTCCAAGTATTTTAAAGGTGATTTAAAAATAACGGAAATAGAATTAAGTAAGGCTTAGTGATTTTCATGGAAAATAAGATCTTTTTTTGAACGTTGTTTATTTTATATTTAAATAACTAACTAACAAATCTTGACCTAAATATGTAATCCTTCTTAATTTTGGTGGTAGGGAAATATTCCCTACTTAACACCAAAGGATTTTAACTCTAGAAATATCTAGGAGAAACACGAAAATTATATAGTACATTTACCATCGGTGGTGCTATACTATAAGTATAAACTCGTTTTGTTCTTCTAAGACAAACGATAAGGTGATCCGATCACTTAAACAGTTAGGGGGTGATCCCCGCTCTTATGTATCGTTTGATTATTTTCTAAAGAAACGGTATAAAGCATTTCGAAAATCTGCTATTGGTCTGTGGAGCACCCGGAAAGCGAAAGATGGTACTCGTTAGAGATTACTCGAACCAGTAAACTCTAACAACCATAGACGGTTTTGTGGAGGAGTTTCAGGATATATTGAAATGTTGGGATCCGTGTGTGATCCCGAGACCCTTTGTGGTATAGGAATCCATGTGAGATTCCAAGATCTATTTGAGATATGGGAGTCCATATGTGATTATGAGACCCGTTTGAGTATTAGAATCCATGTGGGATTCCATGATCTATTTTGGTGGAGATGTGCGATCTGGAATGCCAGATGTATCCCCATCAGCGTTAATGACTAAAACCAGAGTTAGGAGGTATGTCCAGTAGGGTTGGCAAACCTATAGGGTGTATTCGGCTCCTCCTAGATGTTACTTACAGTTATTATGCATGCATGGGAAGATGCATTCAGTCTTAGCAAGACCGGCCATTTTTTTCCTATGGCATATCACTAGGGATGTATGTTGCTTCAGAAGGATATCTTGATCCTTATGCACGAAGGTTAAACTAAAAAGATTAAAAAGATTGGTTGGCGGTTTTTAAAACGAAGGTTAGATTTATGTTTGATAGAAAGAATATTATGGACGAACAAGTTTATAAGGCAGATATCGAGGAATATAGTGAAATAATAACAGCTGATGATCATACCGATTTTGGGACCCTAAACAATGGATCAAATGTTTTAGTGGAAGCATATGAGACCACGGAGGAAAACAGAGTACCAGACCGAGTTTGAATTAGAAAATAGCGAGGATTGGTCAATAATGTACATTTTGATAGAAGGTAATTTATGTGATTATTGATGTTATATTTTTCTCATTAAAATGATAAGTTTTTTTTCTTAATTAAATAATATTTTCTGCCTAATTAAATGATATGTCTGTAATAGGTATTATATCTTTTTTTCGATGTCGGAGTTCTTTCCATTTAGGTTTCTCCTCTTCCTCTCAAAGAGGCGCCGCCTCGGTAAGTGATGGTGGTTGCCTATCAGAACAGCCATAGTTTCCTATAGTGTCGTTACGTCCCAAAGCCAATGGTTAATAAGTAATGTATTTCAGGATTATAAATATTTTATGTATGGTATATTAAACGTCTGTATCATATTTAACATAAGGGATTTTAGTTGGAGCCTACAGGACTTGTTCTTCATATTTCGAAGCAAGCTTATGTGAGTAGGATGACTACCTGCTGGCCTAAGTGGGATAAGAACCCAGTCCCCATTTTAGAGAGTATCTAGTAGGACTTCCTCATAAGTATAAATTTATATTTCATTATATATTACCCCTTTACAATTTGCTGACTAAGTATTATTGTATAACTTATTTTTTTTTTCAACGTGCACGGGTTAGTAGAGTTGTAGGAAGTTGAAACCCTCATTTGTAAGACTTATTGGATGCAAAAAATAAGGAAGAACTACCAGGACACAACATCGGGCATAAAAAAAGTGAGGAAGAAGCCTACTTGGATAAGCGCCAGTGTGTGAGATGCTTGGGTTGCTTGGTGGGATAACGGTGAAGCAAAAGTAAGTTTACCATATATCACTTTAATTTATTTCATACGTAATACAAAGTTTACATATGTAAAGTATAATGTTCATTTTAAATTTGCAAACAAAGTCAGAGAGGAACTCTGCAAATGGAAACAAGAACCCAGTCACACATCACGGTGGTTCCAAGTCATTTCAACGTTATCGCCAAGAGCTAGTAAATTTATTAATTGAAATTATAAGTAGTTATTACATTATATAAATTTTCATATATGATAATAATACATAATAATTATTTCAGGAAAGAGAGCGCATAGGCCTTGTCTGTTACATGGACGTTTTGCCCGTACTCATGCCATCGAGCATCAAAATGAAGATGGCACACTCTCGAACACATAGATCGACGATAAATCAAACAAAGCCCATGTAAGCATATTTTAAGTTATAAGTTACTAATAATAAGTTTAATCAATTAGTTATAAATAATGTAGTGTAAATTTAAATTGTATTCTTATTTTGCATTGTAGGAAAAATTTGTGCTACAACAAGCACGGTTGATGGAGGGAACGAGACGGGATCGGTTGACCATTGACGAGGATGAAACTACTTTTGAAGTTATCACGGATCTGACATCACGGAATAGGCATTGTGGCTATGGTAACCAAGAGGTAATGAACATTATTTCTACTCACCTTACATACTTGTTAATCATATTTAGTTTAACGCAAGTTATAACATATTTAGCATAGATTATAACTTATGTTTGGGTATAGTTAAGTTAACAAAAATAAGTTTTATAACAATAAATATGTTAACAATTAAATAATTTTTGTACTAATAAATAATTTAACAAAAACTAAGTTTACAAAAAGTAACCAACTTATACAAAAACTAACTATGTTAATCAAGTTTGATTAAAATTAAATAAATTTTTGAACATTAACTATGTATTTAAAAAGTTAACTAAATTTATAAAAATAACCTAATTTTTAAATAAGTAGGTTTGTAAAAATTAAATAAGTTTATAATAATAAATAAGTTAATAAAAAATAATTAAGTTTTTAAAGAAATAACTTAGTTTGTAAAAACAAATAAGTCAACAAAATTTGTTTTTTAAAGAAATAACATAGTTTATAACAATAACTTAGAATATTAAAATATATCACATTGTTATACCAGTTGCTAGGCCCACATTTTTTGCTATCTATTAGACACAAATCTCTTATTAGATCATGTGTTGCAGGCTATGAGCTCGCAGAAGACAAACAAAAAAGCTCAGCACAAAGAAGAGATTAAAGGAGCTGAAAGCCATGATTGCACAGCTGTAGGAGCAAGACTGCCTTTGTTTAACACCTTAGATATTTGGTAACATTATTTAGGACATTCAATTAGCTAAACAAAATAAAATAATATATTGATTAGGGGATTGAGATTTGATTTTAATTAAGGTGTAGCTGTGTCATTTAAACCATGAATTAAAAGAAGAAGTTTAACATGAAATATAAAAGGGGTAAAATAGAAAAGAGATCATTCCTATATCCTCCAAACTATGGACGTGTATTAGAATACATGTTCATTTCATTTTGAAAATTTTAAAATAAGTGGCAGGCCACCATTAATAAGGAAAAGGGGAAGAAGAGTAAGAAAAACTAAGGAAGAAGCTAATTTAAATCAAATCCATTCATATCTCAATCTCTATAATCTTTAAAGCTAAGGTGAATAATGTTTACATCATTTTTTTTATTGTGCTTTTGGTTTTAAGTTGAATTTCAAATATTTTTCAATGATTTGCTATGTTTTTTAAACGATGGAATGAATATATATACTTGATGAATTATGGTTTTTCATATTTAATTTATGATATGTTTTAAGGTGAAAACCCAAGTAAATGACATCAAATGCCGTGCGACTTTTATTAAGATCGTAAATATTATTTTGGTGATAGGTTACAATTTTTAGATTTTTTTTGAATTTTCGTGGAATTAATATGAATTTTCTAGTAAAAAAATGGTATTTTGGGTTGTAAATTATTTACAGTAAATAATTAATTGTTTGGGTCTAAAATTTTTATATTTAGAAAACATATACAATGTTATTTTTGGGAATTTGTCAAGATTTTTCCTAAGTGTTTTAATGGTCATATAAAATTATTTAAGGTATGATACTTAAATGTTTTATATAATTAAAGGAGGAGAAGGGGCTTTTTGAAAAATGTTTAAATTGTTAAATCGGGAAAGTCGACAGCAATTTTGAAAAGAGAAACCTTGCAATCAATCATATTTAGACAAACAAGGATGGTTAGGTATAAAAGAATAGTTTAAAAATAAAAATAAAAAGGTTTTTCATCGTTTCGTCTCTTTCGGCACCAGTTTCCACCGCCATACTATCGCCTATGACATAGTCTAATGCGTATGGTATCAAGCAACTGGTATGTAATGAATTGGATTTGGCCAAAGGGTCAAAAGTATGGGGTTTCAAAGGGGTTAAAGAATTGTTTTGGTTTTAAAGAAAAATGTGCCTGCTTGCTTTTGACTAAGATGCTTTCGATTTATTTGGCTTTCGACTAGGTCAAATGGTTTAAAAGAATGGTTTCGATTCGGTTGCGCCTTTTTTTAAATGCTTGCTTTCGACTGTGTCAAAACCTTTAGCTGTCACTTCCTACCGTTCGATCCAGAAGGTTTCAAAGGGGTTCTTTTTGTTTTCTAAATTATGGCCACCTCTCTAATGCTTTCAAAGGGATGGTTTCAACACCATCACTTCATTACTTAGGAAATGGTTTCAAAACAGATGCTTTCGACTCAAATGTTTTTAAGACCCTTTTTCTATGTTTGGAGTAAAACCCAATGGTTTCGAAAGAGACGGTTTTAAATGGTTTCGGAGCAGATGCTTTCGACTTTAATGGATTTCTAATCCTTTTGCTCTACTTGAAGGCATAATACAAATGGTTTCTACCGAGACGATTTTCAAAGGTTTCAAAGAAATGAAATTTTTAATTGTTTTGAAAGGTTTTCACATATTTTTAATGAACCCAATATCCATTCGAAAGGATTGAGCTTTGACTATTTCGAAAGGTTTTAATGAATGGTTTCGAAAAGGGATGGTTCCCTAGGGTTTCGAAAGGATTGAAAGGAAAGATTTTTCCTATGTTTTCAAAAGGCAATATTGAAAGGTTTTAAAGAGAGATTTCCAATGTTTTAAAGCTTTCGAAGGAAAGACTTTAATGGTTCCGAAAGGGTCACTTTCAATGGTTTTGAAGGGGTGACCTTCAAGGGTTTCGAAAGGGTTGTTTAAAGGTTTTAAACAAAGGTTTCGAACTTTAAACAACCCTTTCGAATGTATTGAATAGGCATTGTAGCCTAAGTATTTTGAAGTTAAAAAGGGTTTTAACTCATTTTGGAAGGATACTTAATCCTCATTAAAATTCATCAAAATTATTTTGAGTAAAGTATATATATCATGGCAAAATGGCTTTAGAGTAAAGCTAAAGATATATTTTCCTTGTATATATATAATTTGAAGGACTAAATCATTTTGGAAAGTTTTTCAAGGATAATTTAAAGGGTAGTTAACCCTAGGAAAATGACTCTGAAAGTTAGTCCATTTTGATACGGACAGTTAGTCTAATTTGCAAGCAGTCAGCCTAGATTTTGGACAGTTAGTCCAGCTTGCGAGCAGTCAGCCCAGTTGTATGGACGGACAGTCCATTTGTAGCATAACGGATCTTGCTATTTTATTGTGGATGGATAGTTCATATATTACAAATTTTATGGATAGATAGTCCATTTATCATGTAACGACTTGGTATTTCGAACCATTCTCATCCACACATGTCGGACTTGAATAGCTTAAAACAACATATTGTCATTTTATATTTGGCAAAACTCAGCATATACAGTAAAGAAAATCAATCATAGACACTGAGTAATATAACAATAAGCAGCGGAAATAGTAAATAGTAGTTTGTGAAGCTACTGTATAAACATCAGAGTTTGGAACAAAATACAACAGAAATCTCAAATATAGAGAGTCTCAAATACAAAGGTAACTGACAAGAATGAACAGAAATCATTGGAAACAACTGAAATAACTGAAAGTGGGATAGATAGATCTTCAAACAAAAATCCAAACTCCAAAGGTGAGCCTCAAATTTTGTGACACTCGGTCTGACTCGAGCACAAAGCAAAACACAAAACACTTGAGTTAGGATTAACATTCTTATATAGTAAATTCAACTCAAGTTAAATGTCAACTGAAATACAATAACTTGAAGAATGTTTGGGATTCCCATTCTCTAAGGATTCGTGGAACTATCTACTACGCAGTAATATACGCTATTATAGTAATGTCTATAGTAAAGTAAACTATTAAAATAGCGTTAAGGCGTTATCTATATCCCCCTTAACATATTTTATATACCGTAGTCTATACAGATACTGTAAACTCCACTCGCAAGTGAGCTATCAGGGAGCACTCCATAGGTATGATACAAACCAAACTCATAGAAGGCGCGATAGAGCATGTGACAAGGCATGTGAGGCAATGCCAGGGTAGATATACCATTTGCGGATCCGGACTGGTGGTAACGCTAGCAGCTACTACCTCTTACCTCGAGATACACTCCCAAGTCAAAGGGTGCATCCAATCAAATCACAAAGTAATAGAATGGTATCGAAGAAATGTTCCCAATCGTAGGAATGACCTCACTTGGCCCGGCGTGGCTCCTGTTTTAGCCACATCATGCTGACTCACGGGAGTCAGGGCTGCGCTAATACCTCATATAGAATCGCCGCCAAACCATCCTACTTCGTTCTGGAATCTCCACCACGTATACAATTGTTAAAGTGGTTTTCCGTATTGGCAAAGAGTATGACGATATCCGATCCCGGTCTCTTTAACAACCAAACTCTTATTTCACACCATGGTCATTTCAATTCAAATAGTTCATATTTCATATCAAATTCATATTCATTTCAAAATCATATCAATTTGATACCATTATTCACTTTAAATAATATTTAGTTCCAAAATCATAACACTTTCAAAATTATAACACTTTTGAAATCATACCATTTTTGAAATCATAACACATCTGAAATAATAATGCTTTTGAAATCATAGCACTTGTGAAATCATAACACTTTTGAAATCATAGCACTTCCGTAAGCGTAACAGTTCCAACTTAAACAGTTTAGATATTGAAAATAGTGTGTATATATATATATATTAAAATAGTTACAAATTAAAATAGTTTATATACAAATTAGTTTCCTCCAATTTCGCAATTCGATTCAAATCATCTTAAATTCCAAAATTCAATTTAAATCAATCCCAGTTTAACCATTTCAATTTAAAGTTCAAAGATTCAAGTTTAAATATTCAAACATTTACAATATCAGTTTCATTTATATTTCAACATTTAACTTTAATTTTATTCAAATTGGAAAATATTCACTTAATCATTTTAATAACAATTTATTTAAATCCTCATTTATATTTTTAAATCAATACTAAATATTCAGTCTCAATTTTATTTAAAATTGAGAATATTCATTTAATCACTTTTACCAAATCAAGTTATAACCATATCTTTCAAAATCTTAAAAACTAATAGTTCAATTCAATTCTTATTTAAATTAAATTATTAACCAATTTAAATTCCGAGTCAACATTTATTTATCTTCCAAACCTCTATTATTAAAATTATAAAAAAACTATTTAAAGATATTAATATAAATTTTAAATAAATATTTTAAAACATATTATATATATACTTGTTATCCCGCTTTTTGGCAAAGCCGCGATACCAAAAGATCGATCGAAAAACGGAGAATAGTTCGTCTCAGAGGTTTGTCATATTTCATTTCGCTATGGATATCACTGAATTTTGTCCGAGTCCGGATTGAGCTACAATTGATAGGACACGACAAGAAAGACCGTAGAAGTCAGCATCTCAAATTTCGAGTCAATCCGAGTTTATACGCTCAAGTTATGATCGGTCCAACTTGAAGTGAACACACTGGTTTCGAACCCATCATGGTGGGTGTCTTCGAACCCATCATCATGCACCGTTCGAATCGATCACCTTCGAACCGATGGACACCATCTACTTCGAATCCATCTGGTTCGCGCCAGTGGACCTCATGTCCATGGAGAGTTTGTAAGCCTCGTATCCATCCAAAGATCCTTGTTCGAATCCACTAAGCTTCGGTTGTTCGAACCCATCACAGAAGCCTTGTTCGAACCCATCACGGAGGCCATGTTCGAATCCATCCATGAAGCCTCATTCGAACCCATCCAAGAAGCTTCGTTCGAATCCACTGGGTCAACTGGCCAAGGTGACGTGTCTTTCATCGGTTCGAATGCGCCGAAATATATGGAGTCGTAGCATTCAACTCGGAGCAAAACCCGGATCGAGTCGAAGTGTGCGCTCCACGTCAACACGAAGACACGTGCCACCATGGTTTCGAAACCATCGATTCGAATGCATGGTTTCGAACCAAACAGCCACGCAGTGAACCCCATTTCGAATCCATCATATCTCCTAATCTACTGGTCCAAATGCCACGAAATTTTCACAGAAGCTTGAATACATGTTGAAGAATGCCCACGCCAAATTTCACCTCGACTGGATGAATTCTTGATCGATTCGAATGGAGTTCGAACCGATGCCAAAGTGGGCCCAAACTTCCTAAGACCGGGCATGTGGGCCCCCTCACGTGCTTGAAGTGGTCTCCCGAGTTTTCAGCGAAATATCGTCAGCCTACGCCTATAAATAGAGCTCCAGAGCCAATAGAAAAGGGATCTTTCGACTATCAAGCGCCCAGACTCTGCCGGATCGAGATCTCCATCATCCTACATCATAATTTTACTGTTGATTTCGAATTTCCAGTTGTAACTTGCTGTTGATTGCTGCAACAACTTGTAGTCATTGAAAGAGTATCAATAAAACATGAAAACACTTCACAGTGGACGTAGGCAACACGCCGAACCACTATAAATCGCTTGTCTACGCATTTATTTTAATGCTGATTGGAGTTTTTGTTAGATAATATGTATTTTGAATTTACATTCTTCGTTATTATCTCTTCAACGACTCCCGAAGAGTGTTGTCCCCAATTTTGACACAAACACTTTGGTGCTTTCACTGAGAAAACCCAGATTTTCTCCTGCTCGTTGGATCTATCATCAATACCGAATTGAATAAATCTAAGAGAGAGAGAGATCCAGATCATTGAATCCAACTTCCTTCCCTTCTATTCAGATTCGCATAAAGTCTAGGAAAGGAATTCAACTATCAAGATGGTTAGCACAAGAACAACCTCAAACGCTGTCAATCAAGAAGAACAGGATAGACAAAATCCTGTGCCCCCACCTCCATCTAATCAGAATGCTACTGGGCACTCTGAACCGTCGGGTCCGGTTACTCGACAAGATTTGCAGTTGTTACTCCAAGAGCTGACCCAGAGTCGGCAACAGCTAGAAGAATAGCTACGCGCTAATGCTGAGTTAATCAACAAGCTGGATCGCCAGAAACTAAAGAGATCCATGAGAGACCACGCTTCTCGCTCATCCAGCGAAAGTTCTTCATCCTCTGATTATCATAATCGGCATCCACGACCCCGGCTAGATGGGAGTCGTATGCCACCCGTTGGAAATCAACCGACATTGACCATTGGACAACTTAGAGTTGGTCCGTCATCCAGTTTCCAAACCGGACCCTCCTCTCGAGGAGGTGTCGTTCCTCACCGCACCGCAGAATACCGCACCACTAACGTTGCGGCTGAGCCAGGGGTCGACGCCCAAGATCAGTCGGACCTGGACCGTCGTCATAGCGGGCGTACTCCTGAACCGTACGTCCCAGAGGACTATGAGCCGAGAAGGCGAGACTTGGACCGTCGACGATATCCGGTTCATACTCAAAGTATGGAACATGATCATATTCCGGCGCAAATGCCGGATCTTTCAACTATGATACGTCAGATGATCCGTGAGAGTCAAGGATTCACAAACGACGATTGGGGAGTTTCCCGAAGTCACACTCCCTTTACGGACGATATTCTTATTGCTGAACCCCCGCGTCGGTTCCGAATGCCCACTCTACCCATGTACGAGGGAAACTCCGACCCTAACCAACATATTCTAAAATATGAATGGTCGATGACTGCTGCCAGGGCTGATGATGCAGTGAAATGTCGTAGTTTCCCCATATCCTTGGGGGGTATCGCTACCATGTGGTTCACCCGTCTGCCACCTTGATCCATCTCTTACTTCGATCAGTTAGCCACAAAATTCGTTGAGCAATTCCGCATGCACGTCGCAAGGCCAAAAGATGTCAACACTCTATCTAGTGTCACGCAAGCTCCCGGAGAGACACTCAGACACTACTTAGAGAGATTCCATACTGCATGCGCGGAGATTAGTAATCCAAATGATAACTCCATCCTTATGGCATTGACAAAGGGGATCGACCCCGATTCTGAATTCGGCAATTGGCTAGCTGGGAAACTACCTGCATCATTGGACCGTTTCCATGCCAAAGCAGCTCAATTCCTGAGACGGGAAGATGCAAAACAGTCTAGGAAACAAACTGACGCAGGATCAAATGCGGAAGAGATCCAAAGCAATGTAGCAATAAAACAGTCCGGTGAGAACTCCGGAAAAGTCTAGTTGAACATTAAAAATAAACAAGCTCGGCGAAGAGAAAGCGTGAATCATATTAAGAAACAAGATCAAACTCGTGGCCTGCAGCGCACGAATCCAATGTTTGACAGTTACACTCCTCTAAATACATCACTGGAGGACTTGTACTTACAAACTTGCGATACAATTCAATATCAAAAACCTACACCAAGACCGTCGTCAGAAAGACAAATCCAGACGGGAAAGTTTTGCAGGTTCCATGAAAGCTACGGGCACAATACGAACGAGTGTCGTCACTTACAGGATCTTGTTGAAAAACTGGTCAGAGAAAGGAAGCTGGAACAGTTTGTGCGGACACCGCAGCCCAGAGAAGCGGGGCCATCAAATCCAAACAATGGACCCAATCGGCCGAGACAGGAGGACTCGACTTGTCCCCGTGGAAGATTGGTGATAAACGCCATCAGTGGCGGGCCTGCTTACTTAGGAGCCTGGAACGACGAAGAACCTCGTCACTGTCACACATGACAGGCTCCTTCAATCTATGAATACTTTGCAGTTTCTTTTACATTCTGAAATTTGAATTTGTAATAAGGCACTGACTTTGCCATATTTTCTTATTTCAGCAGTAAAATAATATCTCTTCAAGCTAGAGCTGTGATTCACCGAATGCAACATTCAACAATCATGACACACGAAGAACTAAGTTCCATCAAACAATGGAATTTATTCAAATAGCGAGTGACTGCGATACGATCGGCCACTCACTAAGTGAAACCCCAGCTCGGGGGCAAGCCATCACGTCAAAGGCTGAATTGGACCAACACACGACAGTCCCACAACTAACTCCAACTTCCCAGAGCGTGAATTGGAGTATAAACATTCAACGATTCGTTCCCAGAGTGCGAACGGACTCCAACTTCCCAGAGCGTGAATTGGAGTATAATCATTCAACAATTCGTTCCCAGAGTGCGAACGGACTCCAACTTCCCAGAGTGTGAATTGGAGTATAAACATTCAATAATTCGTTCCCAGAGTGCGAACGGACTCCAACTTCCCAGAGTGTGAATTGGAGTATAAACATTCAATAATTCGTTCCTGGAGGGCGAACGGACTCCAACTTCCCAGAGTGTGAATTGGAGTATAAACATTCAACAACTCGTTCCCGGAGCGCGAACGGACTCCAACTTCCCAGAGTGTGAATTGGAGTATAAACATTCAACAACTCGTTCCCGGAGCGCGAACGGACTCCAACTTCCCAGAGTGTGAATTGGAGTATAAACATTCAACAACTCGTTCCCGGAGCGCGAACGGACTCCAACTTCCCAGAGTGTGAATTGGAGTATAAACATTCAACAATTCATTCCCACAGCTTGAACGGACTCCAACTTCCCAGAGTGTGAATTGGAGTATAAACATTCAACAATTCGTTCCCAGAGTGCGAACGGACTCCAAATTCCCAGAGTGCGAATTGGAGTATAAACATCCAATGAATCGTTCCCAGAGTGTGAACGGACTCCAAATTCCTAGAGTGCGATTGGAGTATAAACATCAAATCCATCGTTATCAGAGTGTGAACGAATTCCTAAAAAGCCCAAATAGGTGTGACTGACCATCCAGCGGCTAACTCCAGATTCCCGAAGCGCGAGTTGGAGTACAAACATCAATTCCAGGTTCCCGAAGTGCGAACCCAAACATACATGTTTTCTTCAAGTTCCCGGAGTGTGAATTGGAGCACAAATACCAAGTTAAAGTTCCCGTAGTGTGAACTGAAATGTTAATACTAACTCCAAGTTCACAGAGTGTGAGTTGGAATGTGAACATCAATTCCAAGTTCCTGGAGCGCGAACCGTGTTACAAACATCGATAACTCTCGAGTTCCCGGAGTGCGAACCGAATCATCGATCTCAAATTATCTTAAGTCCCCAGAATGTGTACATGTGCTTAAAGTTTGTAACAAACACACTCAACCACCAAAACACAAATGTTATTCCCCGAGACTAGGGGGCAAAAAAGCTAAGTGTTAATCGCTAACCAAAGTGATACAATGTCCGAAGTTCGGTTATTCATCGATCACAACTTGCGACCAAGATTCTCAGACTTGGCGAATAAAAACGAATTCTACTTGACGGTAAAAAACACCACAAGTGCACCGGACTGAAAACACGACACTACAAACACTTAAGCACAAAAGAAATGAGAGTTGAAACAAAGAAACTAAATTTTATTTCAACTAACTAAAGACAAGGACTTACATGCAAATAAGTTCTCCCAAGAAAGAATCCCTACTAGCAGGGGCCGAGCCTGCATCTATACACGACCTACTAACGAAAAACGAAAACAAGTTCCTATCTACCAAAAAATCTGCTTGGGAGGCCGATCTATTCCTTCTTTCTTGGCTTCCTTATCGGCGGTTCGTCATCAGAATCTCTAGGAACGGAAATCCTTCGTTTGGACGACCTCCTTTCCGATGGTTGCTCTTCGGCCGGGGGCATAATATCTACGTCCTCCTCAGAACTTGAATCTAAATGAAGGCTCCCTGCCGGAGGAGTAGGAGGGACCGGACTCGCAACGGAAGATGGGATAGTGCCACCCGACGATACTATCCTCGCAGGTGCTGGGCTCTGCGTCACCGTGCTACCACCAACACTACCACTTTGCCTCGCAGCTTCTAATTCTGCGTGAATCTCGGCCAGGATCTCTTCATCGTGAATCATCTGGGCTTGGCTGGGGGCATCCGCAGTCTGCATTGAAGAGATAGAAGTTGGCGGAAGGTCACTAATGATGAACGGCAGGTTTGTGGAGAAACCACCCTGCTCACCGAGCAGCTCGCTCACCATTTGTTCATCAAGAGATAATCCGCTCCCCTGCGCCGCCTCGGTTGATACTGCAGTTACAACAGTAGTCTCGGTGGTGATGGCCTTATCCCCTTTGCTTGATTCTTTGGTCGCGGCAATCGGAGCAACTCTAGTCACTAAACAAAGATAAGAAGAGGTTATCAGTAACTGCTTCAGAACAAACTCTCTATTTAGAAAACACTTGAGATAAGTTCGGAATACCTTCCCCAGTTTGGCTTGCGGACGACTGAGCGGCCTTAGAAGTATGCTCCCGAATTGGAGATAACCGCGGCTGTTCTGGGTCGTAAGCAGGGACGGATTGCGAACCAACCACAGATGCAGGCTCTAACGGAGTTGGAGCAGTGATTTCAGTAACACTAGCGTGATGCTCAACACCTGAACCCTCTCCAACCTCCAGAGATCGGCCGCCAATCATCTCCTTCTCATGAGCGATAATAGCATCATGAAGGACCTTCTTCTCATCGTCTGTCAGCATCCGGTTTTCAAGTTCGAATCGGTCGACCGATTCACCCGGACGTGCTTCCTCTTCTTCCTTGACCAATCGATCCCAAGCGCTGCGGAGGTGTATCGGGTAATCTTGGAGCCAGGCCAAATTTCGGTGTCTCAACACGTTGGCATTGTAAGTGACGAGCAAATCTTCAATATCGGCCTCCAGCCTGGCCTCCGCTTGATGAACTTTTTCCTCAACCTCCGTCTCAACCGCCTAGACCTTGGCTACTGCTGCATCCCATTCAGTCCGGAGAATCACGGCTTGTTCACATGCCTCCTGGGCTGCATTATTCGCATCATCCCTATCCTTGGCAATTTCGGCGAATTTGGACTTAAGCTCGTTTAACTCCTTCAGGGCTGCGTCCCTCTCAGCAGTGACCAAGGTGTTTCGATGGCCCATATCCTCAACCGTGGCGTAGTGCTCACATTTCATTCTATCCATTGTTGCCTGGGCCTCGTCGGCTTTTTTGATAGCCTCCATTTCAGATTTCCGAGAAGATCCAGCTTCGGTGTTCAACACCTCAATAATACGGCTCTTTTGAGCTAACTCGGCCTGCAATTTCTCGATGGTGGCCCCACGCTCAAAGGCCAATGACGACGCTTTCTCGGCCGCCTTGTACCACGCCCTGTACTGGGCATAAAAGTCGTGTACATAATCGTGCGCCGTCTGCTCGGCCTCCGGTGGAATTCTTTTCAAGTTAAGAGGAAAAATGTAATTATCAAAGCAAATATTTGGAAAGTCCTTCTTTAGTTGAGCAAGCCTGATTGTTCCTTCTCCCGAAATTTCAGTAGGAGTTTGTTCCGCAACTAATGGGGGCATTGCCTCAGATCTGGGATGGCGAGATTCATACTTAGAAGATTGAGAGGCCGACTGGTAGTACGAGGAATCAGAAGGATGAGAAACATGGACAGGGGGTTGTATGGGAACTCTTGGAGGAGGAGTGCGCGATCGAGACCGATGTCTGTAATCCCTATCTCTCCGTTCTTGGCTAGAATACCCGGAGTACCTGCGATCGTGATCCCTATCTTTTTCTCTCCGTTGTGATTCGTAATATGAGGAAGATTTGCGAGCATGTCATAGGCTCCCTAGCATCGAACCGCGTCCAGTCATAATATCTGCAAAGCGAAATGAGAATAAAGTTAGTGGTTTCTCGAAATCGATGACCTAGGACTTAGGGCTATGTAGTGTCGTGAAATGTGTATGAATATGTATTCCGACCAACCAGAAGTGTCGACTGAGCTAGTAATAAAAGGCTCGCTCAATTCTAGAGTACGATGGAACTCCTCCAACCCGGCGTCATGTTGAAAAGACACATCATCCGAGATTGGAAGGTCGGTAAGCCCTTCGTAAAGACTTTCAGTTCGCGGAGGAGACATCTCAGAAATTGTAACTCCGGGAGAGGATCGGGCCGTGACAACCGATTTCCATCTCCCCTTCTTAGTCGACGTGACGACGGCTTCCTTGCCTTTTCTTTGCTCTTCAACATCCTGAACCACGTATGTAGGCTCCAACAACGGCTCGTCGTCAGTATGAGTTCTTTCAGAATCAGCCTCCTCGGCTATGATAACTTTGGGCTTTTTGTGTTTGACTCGTTCTTTTAGAGACAATCCTTAGTGCTCCGTCAAACAGTATGCTCTGCCCTCGTTCAATCAACCCATAAGTCCGAAGATTCCTATCCATCAAGAGCGAATCGATATCCCTATCTTCACTCGGGACTTCTCGAAGTACTCGCACCATCTCCTTAAAGTGCTCGCCCTCAGGTCGCTGAATCGTCGTTGTAAAAAAGATAAAAAACATAAGTTTTGCTTTGACCGCAACTGCCTTAGTAATTACTTGATAACTCAGCTACACTCACGTCTGAATAACCATCGTCGGGAAAACCCCAGAGGACACCTGACATAGAACCATTCCATCCTATAGTAACTCAACCTGGTCCAGGACCCAGTGACCACTTCGCAGTTCCTTACCGCTTCCCGAAATGTGAAGGAAGGGTAATCACCTCGAGTTTTGAAGTTAAATAGATATCTGATCTCGGTCGGGATCGGCGGTCAATGAAGGTACTCCATGAAGACGATGAATAAACTGTTCACGGATGCATATCCATTTGGGTGTAGTTGAGATGGAGCGATCCTCAAAAAAGACAACACTTCCCTTATATACTCGTTGAACGGAGGAAATGTACCAGCTGCACACGCGTGGCGATTAAATGCTGTATATCCCTCCGGCGGGTTGTGTGGTCTACCGTTCGGCCCTGGCAATAACACGTCATCCACTGACAGACCGTGCCTCAAGCATATTCTCCCTAACATGTCTTCAGAAATATTCGATTGAACGGAATCCGACGGATTGACAATGAAAGACGCATTAGGAAGTTCATCCAGGGCCGGACCAATGATCTCAGGTTCAATATCTGGAACCTCTAGTCTCGGAGCAGTTGTGCTTTGAACCTCCTGCTGTTGCAAACTTGAAGGTTCCATAACTAGCTAACTCATAAGAAACCATCGTTAGACGACAAAGAACCCGTGCGTTCCCCAGTGTAAAGTGTGTGAATGTATGTTGTACAGTGCCATGCATTACTTGAATAAGTAGTCGTCACTAAACCGTTTGTATGATGGAATTTGATTTGGATAAAAGTCGTTATGGTTCCATCGACGAGCTTCGAAAGGTGGTCAAGTATGCAGCGCGATTATCAAAGTCAAAATATGCAAGGATGAAGCTCACCGGAATTATGCTTAGAAAATGTCAAACTTTGGTATCCATCATAGAGGGTTCGAACCGAACAAAGGGAGCTCATTCGAACCCATGCTAACGTCACTTCGAATCAATGCAGAAAGGCGCACTCGAATCGACCAATGAAGGAGGACTTCGAATCCAACCTTGGTTAACTGGTTCGAACCGATAAGCAAACCCTCAATTTCACATCGATTCGAACCGATGGCTGATGGGTTCGAAACCATCGATTCGAATGGACCCATCGAATCTATAATCGGTGCAAACTGCGTCACCCCATAAATTCATTCCAGAGATCGAGGCGAAATCCAGTGGAAAGTGACGCCGCCGTCATCGGTTCGAACTCTAGCCCACGTATCAATTCGAAGTGCCCCCCAAACCAGATCTGGTTTTGCCAATCACTGGAATGAGCAATCGATGAAGAAGGGATGGGTTCGAAATGGCTTTTCCGTTTGGATTCGAGGCTAGTTACCTAGTTTGAATGATGGACTCGAGAGATTGAAAACTTGAATCTTGGTTAAATTCGATGACGCGACACAGTGTTTTCTCCTTTGAAGCTTCGAGACGATGCAGAACACGATCAAAGCAAGGCGAGAGTAAAAAAGTGAAAAGTGAAAAAGTGGCAGGCCCACTGCTATTTATATGGAGTTTTGATTTTTACCGAGACGATTCCCCTTCCGGTAAACGCAACCGCTCGCAACCAGTCATAGCATGGATCGTTTCGAAACATCCATTCGAAGCCATTTGCCTAATGCCGTGTGGGTTCGAAGTTACCCTCACACTTCATCGATACGAAGTACACAGCAGGACAATGAGTTGCATCGATGCGAAACACGCAGTGGGCACATCGATTCGAGGCCCCTGTTCGCAACTCCATCCACAACCTACCGAAACGAACTGCTAGTTCGAATCCATCCATTCACATCGGTTCGAATGTCAGTTTCGAACCCATCACAACACAAGTATACTCCGTCCATACGAATGTGGATTTCGAACCCATCTATACTCCAACACTTCGGTTCGAAATCTTACACTCGCGCAATACAAATCCAATTCCTTCAACTTTCAATATCGGTTCAGGAGAGGATCGATACGAAGGGACTTTTCAAAACAACCAACAAGCATTGTCTCAATTCAAATTTCAAAATCGGTTCAGGAGAGAATCGATACGAAATTCAATAGCAGACAAAACTAACAACGACTTATAGACGCAGGACGTTAACAAAGATCAAACTAGCATATGTGCATATATATCGAACTGACATTC
Organism: Allium cepa; assembly: GCA_030765085.1. NCBI lineage: Eukaryota > Viridiplantae > Streptophyta > Magnoliopsida > Asparagales > Amaryllidaceae > Allium > Allium cepa. Next base: position 863,499,173 of record CM060940.1, read on the forward strand.
GATTTTAAGCATTTGCAGGGATCAAACACTCATCTTGTTACAAATGCAACAGCCAACGGCTAAGCGCTATTATACAGCAATCGATCATATCAACGCAAGGTTGCAGCAATACAGAGTACGAGTCTCAACAAAAAGAGAGCAATGATTGTTCAAAGAGAGATTGCAGCTATTCAAAGCACGTCATGTTCCCACAAGACGTAATTTGGGGGGCAAAATGTTATCCCGCTTTTTGGCAAAGCCGCGATACCAAAAGATCGATCGAAAAACGGAGAATAGTTCGTCTCAGAGGTTGGTCATATTTCATTTCGCTATGGATATCGCTGAATTTTGTCCGAGTCCAGATTGAGCTACAATTGATAGGACACGACAAGAAAGAGCGTAGAAGTCAGCATCTCAAATTTCGAGTCAATCGGAGTTCATACGTTCAAGTTATGATCGGTCCAACTTGAAGTGAACACATTGGTTTCGAACCCATCATGGTGGGTGTCTTCGAACCCATCATCATGCACCGTTCGAATCGATCACCTTCGAACCGATGGACACCATCAACTTCAAATCCATCTGGTTCGCGCCAGTGGACCTCATGTCCATGGAGAGTTTGTAAGGCTCGTATCCATCCAAAGATCCTTGTTCGAATCCACTAATCTTCGGTTGTTCGAACCCATCACAGAAGCCTTGTTCTAACCCATCACGGAGGCCATGTTCGAATCCATCCATGAAGCCTCATTCGAACCCATCCAAGAAGCTTCGTTCGAATCCACTGGGTCAACTGGCCAAGGTGACGTGTCTTTCATCGGTTCGAATGCGTCGAAATATATGGAGCCGAAGCATTCAACTCGGAGAAAAACCCGGATCGAGTCGAAGTGTGTGCTTCACGTCAACACGAAGACATGTGCCACCATGGTTTCGAAACCATTAGCCACGTAGTGAACCCCATTTCGAATCCATCATATCTCCCAATCTACTGATCTAAATGCCACGAAATTTTCACAGAAGCTTGAATACATGTTGAAGAATGCCCACGCCAAATTTCACCTCGATTGGATGAATTCTTGATCGATTCGAATGGAGTTCGAACCGATGCCAAAGTGGGCCCAAACTTCCTAAGACCGGGCATGTGGGCCCCCTTACGTGCCTGAAGTGGTCTCCCGAGTTTCCAGCGAAATATCGGCAGCCTACGCCTATAAATAGAGCTTCAGAGCCAACAGAAAAGGGATCTTTCGACTATCAAGCGCCCAGACTCTGCCGGATCGAGACTTCCATCATCCTACATCATAATTTTACTATTGATTTCGAATTTCCAGTTGTAACTTGCTGTAGATTGCTGCAACAACTTGTAATCATTGAAAGAGTATCAATAAAACATCAAAACACTTCACAGTGGACGTAGGCAACAGGCCGAACCACTATAAATCGCTTGTCTACGCATTTATTTTAATGCTGATTGGAGTTTTTGTTAGATAATATCTGTTTTGAATTTACATTCTTCGTTATTATCTCTTCAACGACTCCCGAAGAGTGTTGTGCCCAATTTTGACACAAACAATACTAATTAAATTAAATTTTATTAAATTAAATCTTATTATTAAATGTATTTTGTATTAAATATTATTTTATATATTTTTAAAATGATAAAATTATAAGATAAATCTCAAAAACCATATTTTCAAAACTAACTTATAAATTTAAAATTTCCAAAACATATAATTCTAAAATCTAAATTTTACACATATTTAAAGTAAATTCTTTATATTATAATTTAGAAATCGATATTTAATAAAATCCATATATTCCCTTTCAAACTTTGGAAATCATTTTAAAAATATAGACCAACGGTGTCCGTATATAATCTTCAATCTTATGGTCAAGTGATATGGATATTTATCATTTCAATCTGCAAATTAAATATTTACGGATATATTTCATTTCAACCCGTAATCCCAAAATTTAAAATTAATGAAAATCGCTTGGGTTTATCATTTCAACTCATAATGATTTTCCCCTAATCTACAATATCGTTCGGGTATGTATCATTTCAACTCATAGGGAATTTTAAACTAACATGGAACTTGCAGAGTGAGAACAAATAATATATCATATCAATAACAGGCAAATATCATCGGTAACAAATCAAAATATAAAACATATAATCGGGTTATAATGTCATATTTCATAGGTGAAAAATTGCAGATAATAGCATATCAGATATAACAATTATAATTAACAGTTCAAATTTAACAGCATATTGCAATTGTCATTTCATTGTGAATTTAATTTATTAAATATAAGAATGTTAATAGTGTGCGATTTCTCATCTTTCGAGGCTAGGGAAATTAGACACACAATAAGTCACGAATCCCAACACAGATTCAAAGCACAGCACGATGAATACGAATTCGATGATCAAAGCAGAGCTGGTGGCTATAAATCGATGGAAGATCAAATCACTAGTTTGATGGGGACAAAATATATAAATTTAAAAATCTAAAATTTACTCATATAGAAATCTTTATATTATATATATTTCTTTTAAAAATCAATATTTGATTTGAAACACATGTCAAAACCATTTCCTTATATCTATTAGTATCAATATTTAATTCAAATCTATATACAAAAATAAAATCTATGTGTATTTTAAAATAGAATAAAATATTTATATATTCTTTTAAGATCAATATTCAATTTAAATCATGTATCAAAATAAATTCTCTTATATATGTTTAGAACAATTTTAAATTCAAAAACCCATAAATAATATACATAGGAAAAAAAATCTAAATTCATTTCAAAATATTAACATAACATATTATATTTTATACATTTCAAAATATCAACATTTAATAAAACCATATAATATATAACATATAATATAACATTTAAAACACATGATACAATATATAAAGTAGGCACAGCTAAAATATACTCGTAGACCCATATATATTTACTTTTATATGACATAACACTTATGCAACCAAGTATGTATATATGTGGTCTTCTCAACAAATATATATATGTAGACAATATTTTTATATATACAAACAATTATATATGTAAAATACATGCAACCAAATATATATATGGCTACTCAGCAACATATGCAGACTATAAACACATAAATGCCTACTTGATATGTAAACACTTATATATGCAGACTTGATATATAAACAATATATACATGCAGGCGTGAACATGTAAACAATATATGCAGACTTGATATGTACAAATACATATACACAAACTTGATGGGAAAACAATATATATGTTGACCACTATGTAAAATATACAATATATATATATATATGTATGTATGTATGTATGTATGTATGTATGTATGTATCCAGGCTAATATGCAGACCCTATATGAAATATACGACTAAATATATACATGCGACTACACCACAAAATAAAATATATGCAACTATATATATATATATATATATATTCAGCATATAGATATATATATATATATATATTCAGCAAATATATATATACGTACATACATACATATATGCGACTAACCAAAGCATACATGCAAGCTATTTTATATGCCATAAAATATAAGTATATGCTGCTATGTCTACAAAAATTTTCCTTTATAATATAATAAAACACATAATTTCATTTACATGCATAAGGAGGAAGGCTATCGAGGCATGCGAAGGTTCCGTTGTTAGACGTGTGAGGACGAGGGTTGTCGGTTGGAGGGGGAGCGGCTAAGGCGAGTGAGGTAGGTGGTCTGGTCGGCACGGGTTGAGGAGGAAAGTGGCTAGGCGGTGCTTGGTCGGTGTGGAGGTCGTACAGTTGGGTTTGTGGCAAGGGTGGAAGACATTTGGCAATAGGCATGGCTGTGGGTTATTGGCCGGAGTAGATTTCGTGTGAGGAGGAGAAAGATGGACGGGGTGGTCGTGTCAGTGGGTTATGTAGGCAAAGGGTTTTTTGTGGTGATGGGTAGTGGAAAGTGGGTCGGCAAGGAAGAAAAATGAGGGAAAGGCTTCGGTGGCGGATAACGATAGTGAGGGTGGTCGATAAAGGTGGCGGGTTTGACGATAGCTTAAGTGTGCGGCCATTGGAGGGGATGGAGGCGGTGGATGAAGGGGAAGAGGGTAGGCATGGTAAAGAGTTTTGAAAAAAAAAAGATTGAACAATGCTTCTCGAGTTGATAAAAAGAAATGGCCACATGTTTGTACTTGGATATACATTTTTAATTTATTATTATATTAATTCTTTTCTCAAGCGGAAGAGCGGAGAAGGTGAAAAGGGTGTGGCAGGTGTCTAAAGCAAATATGTACATCAGTTTATATTTAAAAAAATTCCTCTCCAATGAACCGTAGGAATTTGAAAAGAAGATAGAGAATGAGCAAGCGAACCAAATTATTTAACAGTGGGAATAGAGAAAGTAACGACGGAAATTCTATCGAGTTAGAAAACCGTCAATAAATTTTGAAACAAAATTATACCGCAAGCGCACGACGTACACTTGTAGTACGTGGCAAATACGGGTTGATCCACAAGGAATTGTAGATTTTAAAATTCTATTCAATCAAATTAAACCAAAGTCGAATGAAAGTTAAGCTAGAGAATTAGAAAATTTGCTAACTAACTAAAAGAAAAAAGATGCAAATATAAGAGTTTAATGACAATTTAGGGAATAAATCCACTCTCTAGATCACATAGTTCAACACATGAAATCATGATCACTATTTTATGGTCATTAGTGCTTTAATTAATGTGCTTACCATAAGTATGACATATTTGTGCTATTAGTTTGCCTAACATAAGCCAACAAACTTTGACACACCCCTTAAACCACCTACTAACTTTCATGAAACTTGACAATGAAAATGAAATCTATTTGAAGTATAGTCTATTAACTATTGATTAGAAATATAGAACATCAAATTTTAATTTCAAATCACTGTCTTTTGCAATAATCATATTTTGTTGAAGAGACAATTAGTGTTAGTGATTGTTTAAGCATAGCCTATTTGGTGTCAACAGTACAGACTATGAAATTCAAAGAAAAAACAACAATTAAACCACTTCAATCATTCTTACTAAGCACAAAAAAAGAGCATGAATTAACAACTAGTTGAATCTATATAATTAGAGAGCTTCATTACCCCTATATTGAAGGGGTTTAGCCTCTCATATTTGTCACTTGATTAAAAAATGTAGCTAGCAACATGAAAGCAAAAAGAAAGGAAAATGAAAGCTAATGGAAAAGAAAAATAATCTAATTGCATAAAATAAAATAGATCTACACTATAACATGAAAGGAAATAAACAAGAAAAGAAAAAGAACATGTATTAAATTGCATAAAAAAGTTACATGAAAAGAATAAATAAATGGCTAAGTAGCCATGAAAAGAAAGAAGAGAGCTTGATTTATTTTGAGCCTAAATTAAAACTAAGAGAGACTAAGAGAGAAAAGGGTTACATGAAACATAAGGGGTATATATATACATGTGTTAAACCCTAATTTATATTTTTGGGGAATGTCCAAAATGCCCTTGTAGGAAGTGTGGTGGCCAAGTTATCATTAGCTTCAATAATCCCCCACTTAAATGTGCATGAAGCTTTAATGGCCTCTTAGCATGTGCATTAGCTCCTAATTGAAAATCAAGGTAAGTGAGTGGGGTCCTGCATGTTCTTCACTTTGAATTATTTCCATCTTCATTCCTTTGTATTAATTTTATGCATGCATGTGTCTTCGTGAAACCACTCATATTTGAGATCAAATTCCTACACAAATATATATAAATTTCCAATTAATTTTTCTTAAAGAAATATATGCACACAAATGACCGTTTTACCCCTATATGAAGATGGATATATGACAATTTGGAATTAATATGGATTTTGATTAAAACAAGTTAAAATACCCAATATGATCATTTATTTAATTTAAATAGATTAAATATAGTGGTAAAAATATGCACATTTATATACACATCAGAAAGTCATGGCATGAGAATTCAGGAATAATAAAAGAAAAAATGCTGTTTGTTTTTCAGCTGTTGGAAAATTTGAATGGATACAGGAAAGCCCAAAAGTTCAAAACATATATTGATACGACTAACTGTTTTCCTGATTTCGTCGCGTATAGGACTCTTAAATGTACAATAGAATATACTACGGAGATCAGCACGACGAGACAAACAGAATGGTACATAGATATGAGTGATATGATCATCCTATCAAAAGTCGATATTCGCTGCAAATTGTTGTTTATTCATTGAAAATAAGATAAACGGGGCTGGAGAAGTCCAAATTTAACGAAACGAATTATGACGTCTCACTCAGAAAATGATTTACAGTTTTATTATATGAAATATTCAGGTTTCGAAAACAATTTATTTCCATCAAAATTTTACTGATTTAAATTTAAATAAAATTACACAACAAAATTAACTTCTATATTTTCTGATGAAAATCTGACGTTTACTACGTTTAAGTAGATGTATTCTAAATATTAAATTTTCATCACCGAAATTTATTTCTTAATTTCAAGCAAAATTTCAATTAATTACGTTATAAAACCATTAAAATTTATGGGTCGTTACATATTAGCGTAAATGATTTTGCTATTTTGATATAGTTATTTTGATTAACCAGTTTGGTTGCAGGAAAGGATTTGCAAAATATATATGTTTTGAAAATGATATTAGTAAAGGGAAAACCATTCCGCTAAACGGCATGGTCTCACTTAATATCAATAAACCGAGGTGTAGCAGAATTATTCACACCAGGCTTTATGTCTGACTCGAAGTTTTTGTTTCCTTTTAAAATCTCAGGTGCTCAAAATTGATTTAAGTAGGCTGAGGGTTAAGGCTTTCAGATTTGGATATTTTAGCGAATAAAAATTTCAAAGACGAGCAAGTGGCTGACGGATAGCTAATTAGGAATACAAATTATTCTGTCTATTTTTTGCTATGTATATTAAGTCAGATATGACTATATTTCTCTGATCAACTAAGGAGGCATCGTCATATGTCGCTCTTGGCGTAGTTTTGTAATGACTACAGTTGATCTTTAATTGGAAAATGAATATGGGATTATGTAATTTGAATATGAATTTGTTTGAAATGTAATTACAAAAATGTTATTAGAAAATCTATGATTTTGTTCATATTCAAGTGCTTCTGATATTATGAATATTATTAGTATTGTCGTATTTTGTCACGGGAATTTAATACTATAGATGACTGCAGTATCTGTAGCGCTTAATTTTTGGCCTCCAGATAGGAGATGTTACACTTCGCGCTGCGGAGATGGCGCAGTTGGACCAGCGCTTGGCTGAGTATGTGCAATAATATAGGGTGTTTCCTTCACCGGGTTGCTCCAAAGGCGATGATGAGCCTTGATAGGTATGATTTTGCGTTTGTATTTGGACATTATGCACTTAGAGATGGTGAGGATGAGGAATTTTGGTTAGTTTGATCCATTTTGAGGAGATGTTTGATGATTTGTTAGTTTGTATTAACATAATTGATATAGTTTGAGATGTTAGAGGTCGATTTTGTGTATGTTGTTGGATTGTTTGTTGTATGGTGTATTGTTTGATTTTGGTTTGTTGTAAATATTGATGTTTTATATGTGATTTGGGTCTATATTTATATGATTTATACACATGAAATAGAGCTGCGATATATGTTGATATGTATATGTTGTATGCGGGACGAAAGGTAGTAGAAACAAAAAAAACATTCTAGATTTGCAATGGCCACCGAAGTCTGACGATGGCTTATGGGTCATCATTATCCAACGATTTCTGACGGCAAAAGTGTAATGATTTTCGACGGCTTTCGGCAACATTCTAAATAAACAACCGCTGGTAACGTGTACATGACGATCGTCGAAAAACCATTGGAAGTAGATGTTGAGAGTCGTCGCCGAGTCTTTGTCGAAGCCGTTGTCAACCGTCGGAAAGTGCAGATGTAGTTCCGATGGCAATTTCGACGGCTTTTAGGAGGCCACTAACGATCGCTGATGGTTTTCAACCGTTAGAAATGTCCCTCTTTCTTGTAGTGATTAGAGAAGTTTTTTAAATAATTCAGAGCAAAATAAGATGACTTTCATTTTATACCAAAACAGTATGAGTGGGGTATAAAACGACAAAGACTTGGTCGGTTTATACCAAACCAATATATGTGGGGTATAAAACGATGAAGACTTCACAGTTTTATCATGGTGAAGTATTTCCCATTTTAAGTTTTCGTGTTTTTACAAACAGTCTTTTGTTCAGTTTACTAGTCACATGGACAAATAGAACCAACCGTAAACAAATGAACGACACATATTTGGTTGCGTTGTGTCTAATTCCGTCCATCATAGTTGATTGTGCTGTCGTTAGTTCGTTCCATTTTTTCATTAAACAAGACACTGTTGGTTGTGCTTTAAGTTTAAACATAACTTCATTTGAACAACTTATCTAAAGGAATTAGTTGTGGGATCCCTATGTTTTTGTTACGCCCCACAGATGTCATCTAATTTTTCATGTTGGTGTCTATAGGCATGATGTCGGCAAACAATAATGATGTTTCCATATCTCTCTAGTAATGACTTTTGGAAAGATGTGCAAGGCAAGGGAAGTCGTTATAGCCGATCATATTCATCATTGTGGTTAAGCTTTTAGTAGTTACATTCACAATCAATATGAAAAAGGATGTTTTATCCGTGCATTTGTGGACAAGAGATTGAGGACGTTTAGCGATTGCGAATTTTTATGTCCAACTTATTTGATTTACATCGGATATAAAATATACGTCAGTGATTTCCTCCCGACATTTTACCTCATCTAAAGGAAGTGGATTTTCAAGACTTAATTTTTAAATCGGACGTAAAAAATTAAGTCTCGAATAGCCCGTAAAAAATTAAGTCTTGAATACCCCCTATATAAACTAACCTACCTAATTATTTTTAACATATTGTCATTTTTTTTCTTCCTTTCAACAATTCCATCAATATCCAGATATGATTTTGTGTATAATTTTTCAGACAATGATTCGAAAAACTCGGATAACTCAACTAATAGCGATGATCTATCTAACTCCGTTGATGTAGATGAGTATTGTAAGGATATCGCTTATGTTGTTGGAATGATTATAAATTATACCCAGCTAATGTTTATCCACATCATACTTCTTCTTACACAGGATGAATGTGGATTGATGATTTCCTTAACGGTCGCAAAAACAAAAGTCAAAATTTGTTCTCTATAAAAAGTGCTACTTACACACATCTTTATGACGATCTAGTCAATTGGTATGGCTTAATCTTAACTCAATAAATAAACATTCCTGAAACGATTGGAATGTTTTATTACATGATAAGTCATGGAGCATCACAAAGGTTGGTAGGTGAAAACTTTAATCGATCCATTGGTACTGTTAGTTTATATGTTTCTAAGTTTAGCAGACTACCTTCCTTTTGGCCAAAGCTAATATTAGATTGATAGATTTTAATGAGATTTCTCATGAAAAATTAGATATGCCAAGATATTATCCATTTTTCCAAAATGATGTCGGAACTATAGACGGAACACGTGTTCCTAGGAGGATTAGTAAAGAAGAATTACCTATGTATATAGGGTAAAAAAAAATTCTAATATAAAATATTCTTGCTGCTGTTAATTTTGATTTTGACATTTGGTTTTATAATGGTAAGATTCTGCACATAATAGTAGATTGTTAAATTATGCAATTGAAGAAGTTGAAACATTTCTACATCTGCTATCTGGTTAGTATTACCTTCTAGACCCAGGATACAAGCATAGAAACGGTTATTTACCACCTTACCGTAATGAACGCTATTATTTACAGTACACCATATATAAGAAAATTTCGTTCTGTTATTGGCCGTTAGGCAGTTATGGTGTTTGCTCTTAACCAGATAGCACTACACCAAAAGTCAATCGAACAAGGAACGTAAACTGTTTAAAAAGACAGAGAAATAAACAAAAAGAGAAACTTATGAATTCATGTATATCATATCAAAACTATGTACAATTTATCTACCATGTTACCCATAGTGCATTGAACTTGGTTAATTTCTAGCCCCAAGCGTGTTAACAAGTGACAAAGCATTACTTGTAAGCTTACTCAACTGAACCACCCTCTTACTCAAGACACCATGCATACTACTGCTACTCTTACCATTACCTCCCACCAAAGAAGCAATGCACATATTCTGATCAGTGAGAGCACCACTGACCCACGTCATAACGTTCTCTAATCTAACCCCATATGACGGCCTATTCTTCCTTCCCAGTTTCCTCAACTGAACTATCGACTTGCTCAGCCTAGCTGCACTATCGGACATCGTTACCATGCAGTCATAATAGACACTGTACCCATTATCAGCTGCAGGTCTGCTGCTTCCAGATGAAAGCATGGAGACGTAGGTCGATGCTTCATGGGCCTTACGTGCACTCAGAGACAGCGCCACCTCAGCAAGCTGCCGTGGACTTTTATGCATTTGTGGTGAGAAGGCTGACAGTGTCTGCTCGCATACTTTTGGATATGAAGTTGCCTTGCATGAGGTTTTAAGAGAAGCATACGAGAGGTGTACGAGCAAAGAAGCTGTGAATATGTATATAATGTTGTATGAACTTGCCATTGATCACTTTAGCTTTTAATTTGTTTCTTGTTGATGTAATGTGATATTGGTGGTGAATGGTTTATATATAGAGGGCTATCTGTATTATGGAACGTGAAAGGTACTTTTATTTTATGGCAGCATTCATTTGGTCGGTTGCTAAGTAATTAGAGTAATATTGCTGTGTCTGGAAATCTCAAAACTCAATATATATATATATAGAATGTGCTTGCTTGTCTCCTTCCAGCTGTAATTTTGCTGTCTAGAGATCTGATGACTGAATGTAGAAGAATGAGTTGAAAGTTGAAACCTTGACTTTGCTCATGGAAGCTTCGTTGCATTCCGGAAGATACAGTTGCACGTGCAGTTTCGTTGATTTAGATTTGACTCGACTATTCTGTGCCAGCTGGAACTGTATGTCAACTCCTTTCATTTCAGTTAGCTTATGGCCCTATGTAGCATTTAAAAAGGGGAACGAAAAAACTATCCATACACCTCCGTGGAACAATATTAAGTTAAATCAACGTTTTTTAACATAAATTTTTTTATCGTTTCATGTGACCTGACTTTTATATACCACTGGACCTTCGTTATCTTTCACATTATTCATTTTCAATCTGCTCATTTTACGTTTATGGCAATAGCGAAACGACGTGTAGTGCTTAGAAGACGGATTAGGAATGACACTTCCTTATGAGAGTTTCTAGCCACTTAAATCGAACAACCGACTCTAAGCCGGTGCGAACAAGAGGAATCTGACTGTTTAATTAAAGCAAAGCATTGCGATAGTCTTTATGGATGCTTTTGCAGTGTGATTTCTATTCAATGCTCTGAATGCCAAAGTGAAGAAATTTAACCAAGCGTGGGTTAACGGCGGGAGTAATTATGACTCTTTTAAGATTGTCAAATTCTTCGTCATCTAATTAGTAACATGCATGAATGAATTAATGAGGTTTCCACTATTCTGTCCACTAAGTAGGGAAACCACATCTAAGGCAAGGAGCTTGGCGGAATCAACAGATAATGAAGACCGTGTTAAGTTTGACTCTAGTCTTACTTTGTCAAATGACTTGAAATGTCGTTCAAGTCCATGAAGAAAAATTAAATAGAAGAGCCAAAGAGGAACCATTGAAGCAAGCCTTTTAAACCAAACTCACCTAACGAGAGAATGATGCATTTAAAAATGGAAGAAGTCGTAGCCTAAAGGTAAGAGATCGTGGCCAAAATTATGGTAAAGGCGTCTACAAATTTGTCAATAAAGAAGAAACAAACCAAAATATATAAGCACCAAGAGATCGAGGACAAGATGAAACATAAACCATAAGGGAAGACCAAGGTATGATAAATCACAAATAGAATATTATAATTGTGATAATCTTTTTCATTTTGCTTCCGATTATAAATTCATTTTGTGAATTTTAAAAGAAATTTAACTTTTCTATAAAAAATGATGAAAATTCCACAATATTGTTGGCACATAAAGGTGATGAAAGTAACGATAATAACACATGGTATTAGGATACGGAGGCGAGCAATGATATGTGTGGAAGAAGGAGCATGTTCGTGGAGCTTGATGAATTAGTAAGTGGAAACAATCATTTTGTAGATCAATCTGAAATTCTAGTTAAAGGAAAAAGAAATATACAAATTAAATTAAAGAATGGAAAGCTTGATTTTGTTTCTAACGTTTCCTAAAATGAAAATAAATATTTTAAGTTTGGGGCAACTTTTAGAAAAATGATATGACATACACATAAAAATCCTTGTCTTTAATGAGACGTAGTAAGGAAAATTTTACTGCTAAAGTGGAGATGTTAAAAAATAGACTATTTCCATTATATTTGTCAAATAGAATAATTAAATGCCTAAAATCATGCTATAATGTTTCATTATGACTTTGGCATTAAAGATTTTGATACCTTAATTTTGGGGTTTAAATTACTAAAGAATAAAAACATGATGAAAGGTTTATCATCAATAAATCAAGAGAACCCATAATGTGAATGATGCATATTTGAAAAACAAAGAAGAACATATTTTTCAAAAGAATCAACTACAAGAGATAGAGAACTATTCGAATTAATTCATACTGATATTTGTGGCCTTATAAAGCTATGCTTACTTGGAAAAGTAACTATTTTGCACTTTTTATTGATGATTTTAGTAGAAAAACGTTGACCTATTATCTTAAACAAAAATCAAATGTATTTAATACTTTTAAGAAATTTAGAGCCTTTGTAGAAAATTAAACTGGTTATAAGATCAAAGCCATTACATCCGAACGAGGTAAATAATTTATATCAAAAGAGTTTGAATTTTTTTTATGAAGAAAATGGAATTCACTGCTCATTAATAATTCTTTGCACTCCACAACAAAATGAGGTCATAGAAAGGAAAAATATGCCTCTTCTCAACATGGTTGGAGCTTGTTAAAAAGAAAATATTCCAAAAATAGATTTTTTGGTCGAAGTTGTTGAATGCGCGGTGAATTTATACAATCACAGTCAAACTTGAAGTGTGTGGAATAAAACCCCCGAACAAACATGAAGTGGTAGAAAGCCATGTATATCTCATTTAAAAGTATTCAAAAGCATTGCATATGCCCATATGTCGGATCAAAGATGCTCCAAACTGGATGACAAAAGTGAAATATATTTTCATTGACTGTGACTGAAGGCTAAAAGGATATAAGTTATATTATCCTGTTAATGGAAAAATAGTTGTTAATCGAGGCATGGTGTTCGACGAAAAAGGTGCTTGGAATTAAAACAGACAAGAAGATGATTATAATTTCTTTCCTCTTTATGAAGAGTAATGTATTGATGATGTGGAAAACGAAGCACCGTTATCTCCTTTAACCATCCATGAAGAATATTCATTTGAACAAAGCTTGAGTGAAAGACCACCACGCATGAAATGCTAAAGGAGAAGTCGAAAGATCTTCTCGCCAAAAATTTACCTAAATCCCTACTTTAATTAGCCAAAATTGATTGTTAGAGAAAGATTAGCAAGATTAGCACTTTGGATTGAAGAATTTCTATTGGAGATCACTTAAAGCTGTTGTAGATTCTTGGATTTCATGCATTTTTGGATTGCTTTGGATTTAGGTGAGTGGTTTTAAGTCTCTACTCACTAATTAGCCACTATATAATGTTTAATGATGTTTTTAAATGATTTTTAAACATAAAATATCATTTAAACCCTCTTTGATCACATATGTAAATTTCAAATGATTTGGACAAATTTGAAATTTTTTTGTTCTTATGAATCTTTCTTGTTCTTATAGTTACACCTATAGATTTAGGCTTCACATTGATATGTATGGATGTATGCTTGTTAGGATATATTATATATGATGATTGTTTGAATGTATGAGTTTGTTTAGCTGAATGCGTCGATCAAATGGCAATTTACTTTTAGGAATAAGTTTTGGATGGGTGTTGGTGGATCAGTGATGACCCATAAAGGTTACTTCATCCAAATGACATGTGATCCATAGGGCAGGTCAAGAAGAAAGCTATGTTTCAAGTTTCAAGTCTCAAGTAATTAGGAGTTCAAAGTTATGGGAGATTGAAGATGGATAGGTGGTGATTTGGAGGCTATGGGTCGGTAAAGGTTGGCTTTGAGGCATGCTCGAGTAATTGGATGGATCACTTCGAGTCATATGATGGAATGCTTTAGTCAATAGCTTGCATGGATGGATTGCATGAGAAAGTGAGGTAAAATCCTAAGTGAGGGATCGTTGTCGATCCATGGGGTTACTTGAACTTTGCTAAGTGTTGAATTAGTAGAGCAAAAATGAAATTTGGCGAAGGAAAGGATCGGCGAATATGGTTAGTACTGATCCTGTGGGCATCGATCGGTGAGGGTGATGGATCGGCGAAGGGGGTTTCACGTGTTGGAGTATGGCTTAGTTGAATTGAAGTTTGGGATCGGTGATGATGGATCGGTAACTATGGATCAATGGCTATGGATTGGTGGTTATGGTTCGGTGGTAAAGGAAATTGTTGCTACTTCTAGTCATTTGCATGATTGCTTTGACACATGATGGTGTTTTGTTCGAGTTTTGTGTGTGTTCACTCCATGCTCATGCCAAACCAAAATCTTAGCTGAATATGGCCAGGTGTAGGGTCGGTATTGAACTATAGGGTTCGATGGCGATTTTCGATGAGACGACTCGTGGGCCAACGGTGATGATTCTGTAATGGGAAGTGATGGCTTCGATAGTGAATAGAAGTATTTTGAGATGTACAGTAGAGAACTATAAGTTGGATTAAGGGAATTATTAGAGGAAGGCTATAGGATTTATGGCGATATTCTATGATTGATGATGATTGTAGAGAATTGTCTCAACCGTGGTGACTTCGTGATGAAAGTCATAAGATTAGTTACAGAATGTACTCTGCTATAAATGACGTAGGCAAATGGAATTTTGAGACTCAAGGTTTCGTAGGGTACTCATAAAATAGGGTATATACTGGGGACATGATGGTTCCTGAAGCATGATGGCTCTTTATTCTAGATAGGAGGTTTTTTAATCTCGGAGAGATGTGATGGTTAGTCTAGTTCTAGCTTACTGAGTGGCAAGGATTCAAGTACCGAGGAATCATGATGCGAGCTATCATGATGGATAGTCTGGTCTTTGACCATGATGGTTTAGATGAGTGACCTTGTATCACTAAGTGAGTAAATGTAAGGATGGATGATGGAGGCTATATTTTCTTTGATTGCTTATCACCGTAGGATGTCACATGATGCTAATGCTATTAATGTAGATACTTGGACCCCTTAGTATTTTGATGTATAGTACACTCATGATGGTTATGATATAGAGTAGTGGATATCTTGTATATGTGCTAACTCTATAGATGCAGAGACATGTCAAGTATGATTCTTCATACCATTTGTCCTATTATAGTGGTTTATTGGTATTATAGATTTTCTACCGCTCACACAAGACAGTTGTATGACTCAGGATTTTAAACTTTTATTTCTATTATTTCGGATACTCTTAAATGAGCAGATTCAGGATATCAGGTCTAATGAGAACATGGAGTTGGATAGAAGACGAGCGGAGATCACACCCTCGCATCACTACATTTACTCATTATGATTTTCTATTCCACTGCACAATACTATGGAGCTTGCTAGTGCCCTTATTATCTAGAGGCAGTTTATTCATAAGTTATTATTTGATGTATAACTCTATCAATTATGTTGTTTATTGTGCGCGTCTACGTATTATGATTTCTGTGATATCAGTTATTACTATCTCGCATGTTTTATATATGAAATATTTACTATTATATTTTATTTGTTGCACTTTGAGATATATGGTAGGTTCTATGTTTGATTTACCTTACCTTACAAACTTGATAGTTGCTCCGCATCGATCGACATTGTTACAACGCAGTTTACCATTACATTAGGTGCCAGTGGTGTATGATGGTTATCACATTTAGTATCAAAGCTTAGGTTGCATACTTTAACCTAAGAGCTAACGTGATCCAGTAGAGATAGGGTAAGAGTTCTCATGCTAAACTAGATCGAGAGAGAGAGAGAGTATGTGTATACTAGAGCACGTATTTGTTATATGTTTTGGTTTTCAAAACTATATAGTAGTATATAATCCATAAGTCGCACTGCAAGCACGAGTACTAATTAAGCGGAATTCCTTATAGGAAGACGGATCGTTCTTATTACAAATTGAAGGATGAGTCGTCGATCAAGGAATGTTGCTAGGAACTATATCTCTACAATCAAAGAAGGAGTTGGCTTGGGAGCTACTAAACTCGACTTGCAGATGATGTTCAATACCATGATGTGGAACATGCTGTAGAATACTTAAGTAGCCACTCCAAATATTGTTGTTGATGGTGGTGCACTAGTGCAAGCGCCCGGAGCTGATTTTGCTAAGTTGAACAATGACTTTGCTAGTCTTGGTGGAAAACCCTTCCAAGGAACAGAGTTAGCGATGGAAGAGCAGGATTGGCTTGATACCTACGATGATTTATTACTGAATGATTCAATGAAAAGGCAATTGGCTTTTCGACAGCTTTAAGGGCGAGCCATGAACTGGTGGAATGTTGTAAAGGTTGCTACTCTCGAGGATCAATTCACACGGGAACGGTTCAAAGTTCAATTCGAGGAAAATTTTACTCCCGCGTCTCAGAAGTCGGTCATGTTGCATAAGTTTGCGAATCTAAAGCAAGAGGATATGATTATCTTCAAGTACATTGCTGAGTTCAATGCCTTGTCAAAATATGGGATGTCTTTCATCGACACACTATCGAAGAATAAGTAGAAGTTCATCATTGGCATGGATGATCATTAGGAAGAGAAGCTCGTAGGCCATACTGATGAGACTTTTGAGATGATAGTCGATAGACCTTGAGGTATGAGAGTCTTTATCCGAAGCTGAGGTCTACTTTTTCCAAAGATGAGCCAAAGCCGCAAGTGGGTGGAGGAGGCAAGAAGAAGTGAAAGAATAAGAAAAGGTAGTTTTAGAAAAAAGGCGTCCAGAAGAAGAGTAAGCCTCACCGATTTGTTACAACTGCATTGACAAGGGCCACTATAGTAGAGACTTCAAGGATGAGAGAAAAAAGTTTTACAATTGTAACAAGTCCTCAATTGTAGCTTGTTAGTGCCTTTATCACTCAGAGATAGTTTATGTATGAGTTATTATTTGATGTATAACTCTATTGCTTATGTTGTTCTGTGATTCATTAATTTATTACCGTTTGGTCTATTTTATATTTATTATATTTTATTCCATGCGATGTGAGATATATGATAGATTTTGTGTTTTATTTACTTAACTTCATAACCTTGATGGTCGCACAAGGTCGACCGAGCACCATTACAGCATGGATTACCATTACATTAGATGCTGGTGGTGTGGGGCGGTTGTCATAATTTTTATCTTCCTTCCAATATATCATCCAATTGGACGTGTGTCAATTTTTCATATGGATGACCAAAGGAAGATACTTCTTTTTGTAGCGAATGCCAATTTTCTAGCAATTATTTGGTAGAAACATTTCCTTATAGAGATAAAAAATTGAGTTTATTAGATTTTCAGATGCATCGTATGTGGATTTTAAAGAAATTAACCTAGATGTCTTTAACAAACGTGTCATACATCCTTTATACAATGGCCTTTTTGAAGCATCAAATAAATGGAAAACCTTTTCAATTCTAGGTCAAGTTCCTCTTCTATTTCAGGTTCCTTAGTCCACATACTTGGACCAGCGGCATCATGAACCATTTTTGTCATCATGTCCTCTGTATCGGGTTCTTCGAAATTGAGATTAGTGTTTTTGATTCATCTTCAACTATCAAAGTTGATTCACGTCTTGTCTCTACTTCATCATGAAATTTCCAAACATGATAGTCTAGCATAAAATCCTCTGTATGTAAATATAAAGCTAAAGTTCCATATCCTTGGAGTTTCATGCAATGACATTTACTACATGGACACTGGATTTCTTTTATAT
The DNA here is from genome assembly GCA_030765085.1 of Allium cepa. Taxonomy (NCBI): domain Eukaryota; kingdom Viridiplantae; phylum Streptophyta; class Magnoliopsida; order Asparagales; family Amaryllidaceae; genus Allium; species Allium cepa. The sequence continues at coordinate 863,517,268 of CM060940.1, forward strand.
TTGTTTTATCGTTGGATGCAACCTTTAGGAATGCTTCCACACCTTCACTAAACTATAGTGGTACTTTTTTCAAACTTCTTATACATCTAACTTCGAGATTTCAGATAATTCTTTTTGTACTCTATGAAAATAAGAAAAAATAATAATATCATACACCATTAAGTTTTACTTTATAATATTAATATTATTTTCTTTTACTAAATTTTACTATTAATATGATACATGTTAAATTTTATTATTGTAACCATGTACGAATAAAATTCATTTTATTATTAATACCATACAATAAAATTTTCTTTTGCTAATATCGTACAGTACTCTTTATTAATCACTAATTTCTACAATATATTAATTATTATATTATTTATAATATCCTTAATTTTAAAAAAATTATTAATACCACATAATATTGTTTTCTTTTACTATTATTAATATCATATATGATTAATTTTTATTTTATTATTAATACCATACAATATTATTAATATAATACAACATTAAATTTTATTTTATTATTAATGCATACAATAAAATTTTCCTTTATAATATCATATACTACTCTTTATTAATCACTAATTTCTATAATATCTCATTTAATATATTATTTACCATACTACTAATTTTATCTAATTACGAATACCATATAAAATGATTTTCTTTTAGTAAAATCATATATAATTATTTATGCATCTAGAATTTTTATTATATGATATTTGTCATATACTATTATATCATGAATTTGACAAGTAAGTAAATGATAATGAAAAGAGTAAACCTTGATTTAATTGGCCGGCTATACCATCTCCCATTAGAAACATAAAAAACATATATGTAATTCGTAAATCAATACTTTGTCACGAATGATTTACAAAATTTTGATACGTCTTCCTCTTATTCTCCATATCACACACAACAAAATGAACGAGGATAAAAAAATATAAACCACCTTCAAAATTCGATGAACCGCCTAGGATAAAATATTGATTTACGACTTACATATATATTTTTGTGTTTATAACTTACCAAACTAGGATGAATATGATGAATATTTTATCAGATGAATATTAATTTCTATTTTTATAAAAAAGAATATCGATATAACGATTAGATACAAAACTCATTAGACGAGATCAACAAATCTATTAGTTCACAACAATTGAACTATAAATACTGAATCATAGTATAACATAATTCCAAATTTCTTCTTATACATGTACATTTGTAATCAACCATTTATGACAACAAATATTTCAGTCTTAACCAATCCATTTCAACTAAACTATTCTTATTATAATCAACTAAAACAAGAGAATCATAAATAGATAATTTTGCATATGAAAGAACAATATCAATGAAGATTTGGAGGCGACTTTATGGCCAAAGGAAGTGTAATAATAGTGGCGCAGTGGCTTTGGAGGCGTCACAGGCGGCGTTTGGAGGCGTGACAATCGAGTCTCATTTGAGAAGGAAGCGAGAAGAGCAAAGCCGGAGGTAGTGTGGTAATTTTTGATGAGGCACCAGTAGTGGCGATGGAGATTGTGCTGTAATTTTAATTCATGGAAGAGAAGTGGGGAAGGAAGATGGAGGCAATAACATCTTGGTTAAAGGAAAATTGGGGCTAATGGCGTCATGCCCAAAGAAAAATGGAGGTGGTAGTGTCATGGCCAAAGGAAGTGGAGAAGGAAGAGAGGAAGATATATTTTTGATTTGGGGAAAAATGAAATATGGAAATGAGTACTGGTTTGGGTTAGAGTGGAAATAAGTCAACGATATGTCGTCAAAATTTTCAATGACATACCGATGATTTATACATGCTGACCATTTATCGACGACATACTGACGACCTCCGTCATCGGTATGTTATCAATACCTTTTCGTAGTTATAGTTTGTTTATTTCCTAGTAGTGTTCAAACTGGTTGTTTTTGAAAATTTAATTCAAGGAATGACCTTTGTAATGGAAATTGTGTGTAAATTTTGAAATTTTAAAATCTAGCCATGCACATTTTTTAATATTATATGAGAAACTTAAATATGTGATATGCTATCATTTTAACTTAATTCAATCTTTTATCTCAAGTATGATAAAATTTAAAAGCATCAATTCGAACTACAAAAAATATTAGGAAACCATATATACATTTTAAATCAAAAGAAAATGAAGTACACATTTTAACCCAAAGGAATCATGCATACATTACAAGAAAATAGTATGAAGGACATATTTGACTAAATTTTAGCTTTAAAGACATGCGCTAAATTTTTAGCAATAAGGACAAACTTTTCAAATAAATATAGCAGAATGACAAAAATTTAGTGAGAATTACAATACTACTGTGCAATATTAGTTTTATATTTACTAAATTTAAAAGAAAGAATAGGTACATATATTTTAATTTGACCATGTAATGGTTGATTTTACCCTTTTGTAGCATTTTTTTAAATGATACGATTGGGTTACATTTTCTTCTTGACATTTTTTTCTTACATAATTTTATCGTATAATGATATTATACATAATCATTTTCTTATCTGCTGCTAATTTTGTTTTAATTGATGAACGGTGAGCTATATGAAGTAAAAAACAATGTCATGGCATGTTGGACGATGTAGGTAACGTGGTATATGGCGTGTAGATGCATTAATTTGTTTTCTAGGTTTAGATTTTTTGGAGATGACCATTTTGGGAGGTGGAAACCATGAGCAATGGTGTAGCCCAAGCGTTTGAAAAAAACATGTAGGAGGGTGCGAAGACGTTGGGTGTGGTAACAAGGGAAGTGATTAATTTGGATGTGTCAGTTTAGGTTGGGACGGCGTGAGATATATAGTGGAGAAGAAATTTTCCATATAGCTAAATTTCAAACAGGGTGTAAGTCTGTCCTTTAGACTAAATCTCCCCATACATTTTTGAGCATTTTGTCTCCTTTTCTGAATTATAAACTTCAATATATATGTGTCTTTGTGTGTGTTAATTATTGTTAATTAACAAATTATACATTATCAAAACTGAAAAATTATTACCATGTTGATATTTAACAATAATAAAATGTTGAAAATAATACAAAAAGGAAAATAAATATATAAAACAAAAATTTCCTAATGAATTAGCTATGTGGGCATCTCAATAGGGATGGAAAATTAGATGGACTGGGAACACACAGGTAACCCCCATCTTATGTATCTTAAGGCCATTACCCATAATATACCTATTCACTTACCCATTTTCTCTTAATTTTATACTAAACGAACAAGCTCTGCACCCAAAAGAATAACGATTATCCATCCATTGCAAGAAAGAACATTAAATAGCGAAGGGGCATACCGATGGCCGTCGATCGTTCCGTCGACGTGTTTTCGACGGCTTTCGACAGTACCTCATTTCCATGGTGTTTCAGTAAAAAGTGTAAAATAGCCATCAGAAGCCGTTGGAAGCAGTCGATAATACGAACCGTCGACAACCATCATAAATCGTTGGATATCGAGATTGTACTTCTGCTTCAAATGAGTGCAAATTTCATTTTGCTTCTCCCCTAATTTTTGTCCAAAAACCTAGCTCCTCCCCACTCTCCATCGCCGACCAACCCGCGCACCTCCCCGACCATCACGATGTTCATCGTTCTCCACTCTTAACAACCTCAGGCCATTCATTGATCTCCAATTAGGTTTTTCTCCTAACCCTAACTAATTTTGATTTCCTAAATTAGGGTTAATTTATGATACCAGTTTTTTATGATACCCCATTCATTATTTATTATACCACACTAAATGCTAATTACAACTATTATCATTTAAATCCAAAAATTAATGTATAATTTGGTGTGTGTGTGTGTATATACGCATTAATTAATTTGTGCATATGCGCGTTAGGACTAGATTGGGTTAACTAGTGTATATGCGGATAATTTAGTGTACGCATTTTCTAAAATGTCGAAAATAATAATTTATTTACATAACCATTTATTATGTTAGACCCTTGATTATATATAAAACCTAGTTTGCTACAATGTGTGGCATGCGGTATATATTGTAGTTTAATTTTTTAAATATAATATTATACTCATAATTCATTAAATTTGAAAATGTAAAACACTTTCCAAAAAAAGTAAAAATTATATAATAATATATTATATAATTAATAAAACATTAAAATAAAAAAATTAGTATACAAATGTTAATATGTTATAAAATTAATAAAAAATTAAAATGTACAATGGTAATATATAAACAAATTGGTGTATAATGTACTTTATTTTTTTAATTTCCTTAAAGAGTTTTTGGTCCTGTTGGACAAGTATTGCATCTGATCGTTTTATGGATATTCGTTTTTGCCACAGAACGGACAACAGTATTCATCTGATACAATATTTATCAGTTTTGTCCCTATATTGGACAAGTTAAAAACACAATAATATAATTACATTTCATTTTAAATGGTTCACAATGGCAGCACTTCCTTTTTGTTCCATGTGTATAAGCATTTATGTATGATATATAGAACAAAGGGGAAGTGCTACCGAAATTTTGTTGAATCGTTTAAAATGAAACGATTTAATAAATGTAATTACTACTGTATTTATAATGGGAAGTAGGATGATCGACCATCAAATTAGAAAACAATAAACTAATTTTTTATATTATATTCATAATTTGTGCAATTCCGTAAAATGTATAAATGATAACTAATAAATAAATTATGGTTTAAGGAACATTTTAAATGAACTGAAAAATAAAATAAAAAAGCAAAATATATTATATAATTAATAAATAGTAAACTATATATACGAATTAAAAAATAAAAGCTCAATACAAAAAATTGATTATTACTTTTTTAATTTCTATCATATTTTTATAAGTAGGAAAAATGGTCAATTATTTTGTTGATCGAAGCTGGATGTATCAACAATGAAGGGAAATAGAAGGCTCAATAAGTGAATATTTTTGTAATAGTGTACACATATTGAATTTGCTTTAAGTAATAACGGAAACGATGAAGAAATTCATTGTCCATGTAGTAGGTGCAAATTGTTCAAGCATTTGATATCAAATATGGTTGAAGTTCATTTATGTCAATATGGGATCATCTTAGAGAACTTGTAACACCAAATCCTGTACAATCGGAGGAGGAGGTGGGTAATGAAATTGTTATGACGAATCCCATAGAAGACATGGTTGAAGATGCAACACGATCAATGTTCCCTACTGTTGAAGTTGATGGTGATGCTTTTAATGTTGAAAAAGAACCCCTTTGGGATGGCTGTATAAGCGGCACCCAATTATCAGTAACTGTAAAATGAATTGCAATGAAATCATAATACAACTTCACAAAACTGAATTTACAACTGTTGTACAAGCTGCAATACGGCACATGCCACCCGATAATTTAACATACGAAAATCATTATGAAGTGAAAAAACTATTGTCTGCTTTTGGTTTTCCATATAAAAAAATAGATTCATGTTTAAATGGTTACATTTTATTTTAGAATGAAGACGTCGATCTTAGGAAGTGTATAATATGTAACGAGTAAAGATACAAACTGCGAAAAAAGAATGGAAATGAAGTTCCGTACAAGCGAGTGCATTACTTACCTATCACTCCTAGGCTTCCAAGTTTATATGCATTTTCTATATCCACGTATCATATGAGATGGAATAGTGTGAGAACATAGGAATAAGGGATGTTAACACATCCAGCCGATAGAGAAGCATGAAAGTTTTGATAAGACATATCTCGCTTTTGTAGCAAAGAGCCGTAATGTTAGACTTGGTTTATATGTGGATCCTCTCAATTTGGTTCAAAATATTCATCTTGGCATGTTATCGTTACACCTTACAATTTACCTTCGTGGATGTACATGAAAACTCCATATATGTTTCTCACTATTGTTTTCCCTTGCCCGGATGATCCGACACAAGGAATCGATGTTTATTTACAACTGTTGATTGAAGATGGCATGAAGGAGTTGAAACATACGATATTTAAAAAAAAATGTTTTTTTGTATGTTTGCTTCTTTGTTATGGACTATCAGTAATTTTTCTGCGTATGCATTGCTTTTGGATCAGAGTACAGCCAGTCATCTAGCTTGTCCTTATTGAATAGAAGAAACAAGAGCATTTTCTTTACCATATGGGAAATTTTTTTTGTAGTTTGATTGTCATCGATGTTTTCTACATATTAATCATTCTTTTAGAAATGATAGAAAAAACTTTAAACCTAATAGAAAAGAGATTATGTAACTATCAATGATTTGGTATAGAAAAGAAATATATGAACTTGTAAAGAATTATCCAAAGATACATGAAATTGGAGTACAAATTGAAGTTCTAGTTAAATCGACGATTCATAATGTCGCGTACTCTGGTATATACCCTTAGGAAATATTAGATGTCATAATACCCGTAATATACAAGTATATTTTGAGAGTTGCCTTATTGGAAAAATCTCCTACTTCATCATAATACTGATGTGATACATAATGAGAAAAACGTGTTTGATAATGTATTTAATATAGTTTTCAATGTTAAAGACAAGAGTATGGACGATTTGAAATCCAAAAGTGATATAGAAGAATCATGTAAGCGTGCCGAACTTCATATAAAGCCCTATGAGTTAGACAATAACCAAGTTAAAGTTATGTTAAAATGGGTGGAAGGATTAAGATTTCGTGATGGGATTTCTACTTATCTTTGTCGATGTGCCAACTACAAGAACAATAAACTAAGTGGGATGAAAAGCCATGATTGTCACGTAATGATGGAAAATTTGTTATCCACCGCTTTCAAAGAATTGTTTCTCGTAAAAGTTTAGATGGTTAAAACGGAACTTAATTTGTTAAATAAAGAGCTTTGTTTGACTGCATTAAAAGTTCAACATCTACATAAACTTGAGGTGAAAATCTCTATACTGCTTTACAAACTGAAGAAAATATTTCTTCCACGTTTGTTTAATGTTATGGAGCATTTACCTATTCTTCTTCCATCTGAAGCATGTCTTCAAGGTGCTGTGTAGTATGGGTAGATGTGTCCATTTGAGAGGTATTAATATGAGTTTCTTAAATACTAGTTTAATTACAAATTTAAGTAAATTTTAATTAGAAATAATTTTTAATAGGTACATAAATCATCTAAGGAAAAAAATTAGACAAAAAACACGAGTTGAAGGTTCGATTTGCAAATCATATATCAAAGAAGAAGCTTTGTTCTTTTTCTCTCATTATTTCAGTGACCATGTGGATTTATCGTTTGAAAGTGTTATGTGTAATGATGAAGGTGTTGAATAAGATTCTTTTTAAGTAATGTCTATATTTAGAAAACTTGGACGGCCCGTTGGAAAATGTGTGGAAGTATATTAGATGATAGAGATTACCATATAGGTAATGACCCAAAATTTTATCACACTGATTTTTAGAATATTTAACTAGTTTTAAATATTCGATTTGGGGTTCTCTTTAAATTGTAATAACATCCACGTTCCAAATAACTGCTTAAAGTTTAATGTCGTATTTTTAGTTAATTTTTAGGATTTTTCTATAACTTTTAATTTGGAAAAAAGTTAATTTTCGTTTGACGTATTTTACGGCAAACTTTGCCATTTTTAAACTTCACAGAATTTAGTAACCTGTCTATTTTATTTTTATTTTGTGATCATGTCGCATTGTTGTATGTAAATCATCTTTTATTTTCTATCGTTTGTGGCTCGTACGCGGATGCGGTATTGTGCGATGGGGTATCGAAATCCTTTCAAAAACAATATAACATATATGTATACAACAACACACATCAGCACAGTGCAGCCAACTTTTTGTTTCCCTTTCCCCTCTTTCTACTACCTTTGTTTCCCCTTTTATACAATCTTGCCCCCTTGATTTTGACCTTGATTTGAATCTTGGTACCCTTATTTTTTAGGCAAGCAACAATTTATATACATGGAGAGCATTCCTCTTTATTTAGGTTCTTCCGGACATTGATGTGTTAGCATTTTCTTCTTCAAGCTCACTGTAAACATTTAAATCAATAGGAAACAAACTTTTCCTCCATTCATAAATCAAAATATATCAAACCATTCAATTTTAGAAGATACATTCAATGCGAAAGTTGTTCGTATCGATCCATACTATTTTTAGAAATTAACGGCACTCAATTTTGTTGAGAATCGATCGAACTATTATCAAAAATCAGAAAGGAAATAAAAATGTTCTCAAACTTTAAAAAATTATCCTTTAATCAGGTTGAATCGTTCGGCACCGCTTGTGTCATTGAGTTCGTGTCGAAGCATACTATTTTGGGTGAAGTTTCAACGTGATTTTTTGACGACGGTTGACGTTCGTCGATAACTAGGGTTTGCGTCAGTTTTGGATTTTGGCAGCAATTCATGAATTGAAGCATGGGGTTGTGATCGAGATGGAGAGCCGGTCGAGTGGTGAAATATTGATGGGATTTGGTGACGAAATCTGTCACGCATAGTAGGATAGGTTGTTATTTTTCTGTCGGCGATTGGATGTCGGGTTTTGGCACGGCGCTCCAGAGGCGATGGTGACTATGCCATCGAGACGAGCGGATGTTGAGGAGGGTGTCGATGGGTTTGGATGCGGCGTTGGTGGAAACGATGATGTGTGCATGTGTATGAGCGTGCATGGATTTGGGTTCTAGGGAAAATTAATAAGGAGGAGAAAGAAGGTACTACAGCTCGTGGGTTCAGTTGTGGAGCAAGTGGGCTCGGCCCACTTGGCATAGGAGGTGAGAAGCTTTTTATTTAATTTTTTTAAGTAAGCCATTAACTTTGAAATGAAATATCTCGACCTTTTTAAACCCGATTGACCCGATTCTTTTTGCATTGGGGTCGTATTGATGGGTATAATGTCATAGTATAACTTGTTGGTAGCTTTGCGAAGTAAAAATTTATGACATATTAAAATGCACTGAATTTAAAGTACATTATTTTAATTAATAACATCATTTAAATTTATATACCTTAATTATTGATGTTTATTTGGGCAGATAAAATACAGTTGAGTTCAATTGGATTGAATATTGTAATTGGCATCTGTTTAGTGAATAAAAACCTATTTTGCTAATTAAATTAAATGGACACCTATCTAGCAGAATAAATCACCGCTCTTCTACTATTAACTGGATATGTTAAAATTGGACCTTTATGTTACCAGAAATTAAACCTGCTTGGCGGCAACATTAGTGTTGACATGTAATTACTTTCCAATTGATTAGTATTTGATATGTGTTGTATTCACAATCAACTGTTAATCATGAGACGAATCTACATACATGATGACATGTACTTGGATAATGACTTGGATAGTAATGGAATTAATGGTGACGTGACTAAGTACCTGTTAGCCCGCCTTTTTATCAAGGCAGCATATAGGCGGTTCTAACCCAGTAGACTTCACAATTATCAAGGCCAATAAGTGTGGAGCAATGATTATAGGGCCTAAAAATTAAGTACAATTGGTTATACGAAGCCAAAGTTGGTAGATGAACGATGTAGGATGCTTGAAATATGGATGTTGTCTTAGATAAGCAAAGGATCGATATGCTCAGTCTAAAGGGATTGGTATAGCTTGATAGTTTTACTTGGGGGAAGCCTAGGGATCGGCATAGCTTAGGTCGGCATGGAATGGTAGTGTCATAGGGCTAGGCATAGATGAAGCTAAAGGGATCGACATTTTCTACTGGTTTGAAAAGTTATACCTCAATACCTAAAGAAAGCGTCGGCATTCTGGAGGGATCGATGTGCTTTATTGAAAAGGATAGATCGGCATGTTTCATTGAGAATGGTTCAACATGTTTCATTGAGGATGGACCGGCATTTTTTTTGTCAAGGATGGATCGACACTATTATGTAAGGAGGGATGAGTGTGCTCGGCTCATAAAAGAGGAGTATCAGCATAGTTGAAAGGAGATGGTTCGGCATACTTCAAGTTTTATTGAAGTTGGTCGACGTAGCTTGTAAAAAGGATCGGTAAGTGTAGTTAGTTAGCAAGGATTCGGATTTGTGAGTCCACCAACGATGGATCGACGTTCATCAATGCCCAACTGCACTCTTGCATTTAAAGGTCAATAACTCGAGCTCCTTTGGTCCAAGGTCTAACATATTTCATCATGAAGAATCCACCATAGGAACGCTGCCCGAAAATCAACTAAGGAATGGATTAGTACCGATCCCTCCTTATGGAAATTTAGGACTGGCGACCCCTATGGTGGACCCATATGGATAAGGAGGCCATGTAGCCGAAATTTCACCTATAAATACAGCAGGCATGACTCCAAAAACAGGATCTCCTTCATTCTGCTTCTCTTCATCTTCTACCTAGGCTATACTCTATCATTTTTATTCTTGAGTTTCATGAATTTGTAACTTTAATTAGTAGTATAAACAAAGTCAAAGGAAAATCTTTAGAGTGGACATAGGCCGGAGTTAGCCTAACCACTATAAATCCGTGTCTCTATTTACTTGCTTTCATTTTAATTTGATTATTCTTCATATTATATTCTCTACATCATATACTGTCTGTGATCTATAACCAGAGATTGGTACTTTCATGTATAATTGGGTGTTGGGGGTCAATTTTAATGCCAACAGTACCATTGCAAATGCTAAGCCTCTTTCTAATTTGAAAAAAAACTAATTATTTACTAAAGTTATTTTAACGATAATTATTATTAATTATAAATTATTAATACGACTTTAAAGATAATTACTGTTTCTTAATAATGTTTTAAAGGATAATTGATTATTGTTTTAATGAAAATAAAAGATCAATTATTTTATGATAGTTTAAAGAATTCCATAAAGTTATTTAGGAGTATTTTTCCAAGTAATTTAGTTATTGTTTTTAAAAAGTTAATTAAATTGTAATAATTTTTCTAAAAGTTAATTATTATTTTTATTAAAGTTATTTTATAACAATTTAATTTTAGGTTAATTACTATCTATATGTTAATTATAAAATATTTCAAAGTTAATTTATTACTATATTAATATTGCTTTTTAAAAGTAAATATATATATATATATATATATATTATAATATTGCTTTAAGGACAATTTATTGTTTTTATTATTATTTTAATACTATTTGAGGTTAATTAATCATTATATGATTAAAAGGATAAAGTTTATTTTTTTAAAATAAAAGGTTTAATAAGGGTTTCATCCAATAGAAAGGATATATCAAAGGGTTTATAAATTGGAAAGTGATTTTGGAATCGGAAAATGAGTTTGGTTTTTAAATGATGTTAGAATGGATATTTATAAATTGGTTAAGAGATCTAAAAGGGGAAAGTCCTATAAATTGGATTTTGAAATTTATAAAAAGTGTATTTTATAAATAGATTGGATATTTATAAAATATTTTATAAATTGATTTGAAAAGTTATAAAGGAGATATTTATTTATAAAAAGATTTATGGAAAGAATAGTGTTTGGATCATTAATATCTCTGTTTTTATGACATATGGAGTTTTGGTCATTTCAATATGATTTGAAGTAAAAATCTTTCCAAATGTTTCATGAATATACTTATAGTATTATTTAAGTACATGGACAAGTTTTTAAGTTTTGAAAGTGGAATGTTTTGTGAATATACTTATACCATTGAGATAAGTATATGGAAGTGATTTCTAAGTATTTTAAAGGTGATTTAAAAATAATGGAATATGAATTAAGCAAGGCTTGGTGATTTTCATGGATAATATGATCTTTTTTGAATGTTGTTTATTTGATAGTTAAATAACCAACTATCAAATCTTGGCCTAAATTGTAATCCTTCTTAATTTTGGTGCTAGGAAAATATTCCCTACTTAACACCGAAGGATTTTAACTCTAGAAATATCTAGGAGAAACACATGAATTATATGGTACATTTACCTTCGGTGGTGCTATACTGTACGTATAAGCTCGTTTTGTTCTTCTAGGATAAATTATAAGGAGATCCATTCACTTAAACGGTTAGGGGGTGATCCCCACTCTAATGTACTGTCTGATTATTTCCTAAAGAAATGGTATTGAGCATTCCAAAAATTGGTGATTGGTTTGTGGAGCACCTGGACAGTTGAAGAGTGTACTCCTTAGAGATTACTCAGACCCGTAACCACAACAAAAACCATAGACAGTTTTATGGAGGAGTTTCATGATATATTGAGATGTTGGAATCCATGTGTGATTTCGGGACCCGTTGTGATATAGGAATCCATGTGAGATTCCAATATCTATTTGAGATATGGGAATCCATGTGTGATTACATAACCCATTTGGGTATTAGAATCCATGTGGGATTCCAAGATCTATTTTGGTGGTGATGTGTGAGATGGAATGCCCAACAAAGCCTCATCACTAGTAATGACTAAAACCAGAGGTAGAAGGCATGACCAGTAGGGTTGGCAAGCCCATAAAGTGTCAACTCTTCCTAGACGTTACTTATAGTTGTTATGCATGCATGGGACGATGCACTCGGTCTTAGCGAGACCAGCCATGTTTTTCATATGGTACATTACCAGGGATGTATGCTACTTCAGAAGGATATCTCTGATCCATGTGCAGGAGGCCATTCTCCAAGTACTGAAGGCGCCTCAATGGAAATCCTACACAATTAGCGAACATGCCTTATCGGTTTTTGACTATATACTGTGATATATACTCACGAGCATCACAACTGCTTGATAATTACTATTTTCACCTTTAGACATTATATAATATCATGGGATTTTCTAATATAAATATTTTGGTTATCGTATGGTAAAAACTCGTCTGTGTTTACGTGCGACGTGGCCTTACAAGATAGCTATAATTTTAAAGGATTTTAAAAGCTATAATAAATAAAATTCCTTGTGATTTGAGTTTTTCATGCTAGTTTTTCCAGACTAACCCAAGCATTATTTTCATAGAATGCTCAGGTCAGGCTGAGCATATTTTCCAGTTTTAATTGGATGTTTTGAAACTTTGGGAAAATGAGCTGGAGGCCTAGAGACATATTCATGTACATGGTTATTTTCCCTTGCATTCATTATTGTATTTATCATAAATTGTGAGGATAGTTTATTATAACCGTCCGGGATGAAATAGGTTAGTATAATCTAATTGATGTCTGTATATAAATTTATTACAGTTTTGTTTTTATGTAAAGATTTATTATATATAATAGATCATTCGATCCACTGTGAGGTTCTATGTTGTTATTTTTTTTCTTTGTCTTCTTCATTCTTTCTTTTCCCCTAACCGTCTTTCCATTCAATTTGAGTGCATCATGTGTGGTTTATTAGCCGCTTAAACTTTACGGAAAAAGCGGGTATTTAATAATGTAGCACACACATATATTCTTCTTAATTGTATTGAAGTTGCACCATTTGTTAGGTAATTTTTTTTTGAAAATGGGTTAAATTTTTATTACCAAATAGGCTAAAGCCTAGAACATACAAGATCGGCCGTATAATTACACAAGCTACGTCAACACAAAAGATAAGCGCTCAAACTTAGACATTCCTCTTTTAGGTCTTCTTTCTCATGGCAGCTCCCAAGACCCTGCTTGATTTCCTGCGTAATCTGCCTTCATCCTCATCCTCTCCAGTACTAGTATTTCTCGTTCCTTTAATTTGATAGTTTTCTTTTTTCAATTCGTTCCATAGTTATACTTATATCTTTGTTGATTTTCGAATTAAGTAATTGTATCTCTTTCTTCTTGTTGTTGAAAGCCCAGTTGTTCCTTTCTCTCTAAATATGCCATACAGAAGCTGTGACGCAAATTTTGAGCATCTCTTGCATTAAGTTAGAGAAATCACTCCATTGGTTTTGGTGCAAAATTTCATCTTTCAAGGTTTTAACCTCATCTGTTAGCTTGCATTTTAGTTTTTGTAGCTGCCAAATTCCTTTACTGTAGGAGCATTCAAAGAACAAGTGGTCATGACTTTCAGTTTCTACATTGCATAGATTGCATGTAGTATCTTCAATGATCCCCCATTTGTGCAGTCGGTCTTTTGTTGGAAGTTTACCTAAAATTGCTTTATATAGACTGTGTGCCATCTTTGGGTTGTTTGACCTACTCCTTACTATCTTGTACCAGTATACGGTTGGGAATTTGTTTCTGCTGTTCTCCCAAACTTTTTGCATTACGAACTGACCTTTATGAGAATTTTTCATAATCCAAGTGTCTTTTTTTCACTATGAATTGGAATTTTTGGATTTCTTCCTTGGGGTTTCTAGTGATTAGTTGTTTGTCACATTTCCAGCTAGCTTCCTCAATTATGCTTGAGACAGTACATTTTGGGTTACCATAATCTGAGTAGCCTTCCCATCATAATCTTTCTACTAGGCTTTGACTGTTGATCCTTGGGTCTCTCTATAGATTGGGTTTTTGGCCATTAGCAATTTGCCTTTTAATGAGGGGTTTTAATTCATCTTTGAGCTTTAATATTTGTTTCCATATTACTGATGCATTATTGTCAATTGTTGATGTCAAGAAATTTTCCTTCAAATATCTAGCTCTCATCCATCTTGGCCATAGGTTGTCTGAAGTTATTATTTTCCATGCCATCTTTATGCCATAAAACTTTTTCAACTTAAATAAACTTTTAAGACCAACTCCTCCTTCCTTTTTAGGTTTACACATGTCTTTAAAGGTAACTTTGTGTAGTTTTCCCAACCATATAAAATTAGCACATACAACATTAATTTTTCTAGTGGAACAATTTGGGATTTGGAAAGTTTGTAACCAAAACCTGACTTTTGAAGTAATTACTGTATGGACTAACTCAATTCTACCTACAAAAGATAGAAATTTTGATCTCCATCCCTGTAATTTATCCCTGATATCATCAATTAGTTTGCCACATTCTTTATCGATAATTGTATTGTTAGATAGACGTATCCCATATACTTAACAGGAAGAGTCCCTTCTGAAACACCTATTATTCACAATAGGTTTTATCCCTCTTTTGCAGTATTTGTTAAAATAGCATTGTGTTTTCCTATCATTTAGTTTCAGACCTACACATGTATCTGGAAGGAGGAAGATGTTTTTCAAAGTGTCCACTGCATGCAAGGAAGCTTTGATTACTACTAAAAGATCATCTGCATATATCAAGTGAGTTACCTTTGGTTCAAATTTGTAAACTGGAATGATATTGTTTTGATAGCAAGCTATTTCCATTTGTAATGAGAACCACTCCATAGCTACTGCAAAGAGATAAGGGGATAGGGGTTCCCCTGTCTTATCCCCTTGTTGCTTTTTATATAACCTTTTGGCACACCATTTATAAGAATAGAGAATGTAGAAGTAGATAAGAGGTATTCAGTTAGTTTCAGAAGCTTTCCTGGTACTCCCATAGACCATAGCATATGAATTATGAATTTTCTATTTACTTTGTCATAAGCCTTGTGTAAATCAACTTTTAGACACATTTTGTCTGCCCCTGGCTTATTAAAATCTCTGATTAGCTCATGGGCTATTAAGGAGTTCTCAGATATAAATCTTCCCCTTATAAATGCATTTTGACACTGAGATATTAAATCTAGTAGTACTTTGTTCAGTCTCATGCATATAATTTTGCTGAGAATTTTATAGGAGACATCAACAAGAAATTGGCCTATATTCCTCAATTCTTTCAGGCTTTTTAACTTTAGGAATTAATGATACGAAAGTGTGGTTAATCTCTTATAGGAACTCACCATTATCTAAGGCCTCCTGATAAGGTTGTAACATGTATTCTTTCAGGTTTGCCCAGTGAACTTTGAAAATAGCTGCCCCATACCATCTGTTCTAGGAATGGAGTCTTCATGAATTGAGTATACACCTCTCCTCAATTCCCCTTCTGTAATCCTAGTTGTCAACATGGAGCATCCTTCCTGGGAAATTTTCCTTCTACTTTGAATAACTGGAAAGTCTTGTTCCGATTCTCCGTTGTATAAGTCCATGAAGTAAGATAAAGTATTTTCTTCTATTTCCTTTATGTTGTCCGCTGCATTACCCTAAACATTCAAGTAGTTAAAAAGATTGTTATGATGTGTTCTTTGAGACATTTTTGTGTAAAAATATTTTGTGCATTCATCCCCCTATGTAAGCCATTTTTCTTTGGCTTTTTGTTTAATATATGTGGCAAGCTTCTTAAGTTCTTCTTTCTATTTTCTCTGGAGGGAATAGTATTCTGAATTGAGTCTTTCATGCATTAGATCCTTATCTAAATTCACTTGTATCTTCTCTAACTGCCTTTGAATGTTAACTACTACATCATTATCCTTTGGTCTTTTTTTATTCCATTCCTTCAATCTATTTTTCATTGTTTTGACCACCATTATGAACATGTATATGTGAGTACCAGTAGGAGGTATAATTGTATCAAAATTAACAGCCTCATTATATCCCTCTAACAAACTCCTGTGGTTAGCATATCTAAAAGGTTTCCTCTTTTGATTACTATTATGAAGTTGAATTGAATTAGGAGAGGGCTGTGGTCACTTGTGGAACTACGGGGAACAATGGTTTTCAAAGAAGGAATTTTATTTATCATCTCGACATTACATAAAGCTCTATCTAATCTAGAAGTTATTCTTTTTGCCTCACCACTTTTCCATGTGTATTGCTGGCCTGAATGGAATGTTTCTAATAATCCACTTACAAGTACACAATCGTTAAATTCAGCCACATGTGATAACTTCAAGGTAATGCCTCCTCTTTTCTCTCTTATTTTTAATACTGCATTGAAATCCCTCATAACCAACCATTGCTTATTGATTTATTTTGAAATTGTGACTATCTGTTGCCAAAGAGTAATCCTTTCTGATGCCAAATTCCTGGCATAGAAAAAAGTAATACATATCTTCAGTCCTCCTATACTTTTGAAAAGTATTATTATTTGTTGATCCTCCTTGTTATAATTGTACCTGTCCAAGCACTGTCTTGCCATAAAACTAGAATTTGACCTTTTGATTGTTGTGAACTATTGTGTATCATGCTCCATTGATCACCAATTTGTTGTTTAAACATCTTTGTATTTTCTTCAGTAAATTTATTCTCAAGCAATGCTATTATTGATAGCCTGTATTAGGCCATAATGTTGTGGAGGTCTAATTGACATATGCCATTATTTAGACCTTGCACATTCCAACAAAACACAAACATTAATGTTTGTTGGTTTTTCTCCTTGTTATAGTAGTAGACCCAACTCTTGCTATTTTATTAGCATAAATTTCTTTTTTTCATTGAATTGTTTACTATAGATTCATTTTCTTCTGTAAATTTACTTATATCCTCTACCTCTTCTTCATTTTCCTTTTTAGATGAATCTAGCTAGATATTCATTTTCTAGATTTCCTTCAAAGTGTCAGGAAAATCCTCTTTAACATATGAATGATAATGATCTTCAGGAGGAACATTTGTTGGAGGGGAACTGTTTCAGACTGGAACTCAGCCCTTTGATTCGGATTTGGAGGAACTTCTTGCTCTGATCCGGAGCTGTCAACAGTAATGCTAATGTGACTTTTGGGTAGGGGTTGGCTACTAACTGCAGCATTTTGCATGTATTCTCTGGTAGCTGCTATGTTTTTTGGACAACTAATATGAGATATATTTTGGGTTTCTGTTGGTGCAATGGGTTTTTTATTTTCTCCACCCAGACTTGCTCACGCTTGTCTCTGTAATTATTGCGCTGTATATAACTATGCCCAAAGCACTTGCATTCGGTACATCTTGGAGGCACAAACTCATATTCTATGTCCTGCATATATATATATATATATATATATATATATATTACCATGTTTGTCTTTAGCTTTGAATGTTTTTGGTAGATCATTATCAGCCTTTATCTCCACCAGTACTCTGGCATATTTTATCCTTTTGACAAGTCTTATATTTTCATCCATATCCAAAGTTTTTTCGACCAAGCTTGCTAATTTGCTAATGCATCTTGTATTCCATAGAGCTAGGTTAAGGTTGTGCAGTTAGATCCATCTTGGGTATGAAGAAAGCATTTCTCTTTCAAAATTAAATTCAGCTTCCCACTTACGCATAATTATTAGTTTTCTACCTATAAACCATGGACCTCCATTTAAAACTTTTTTATAATCCGCTTCTTGTTCAAATTTGATAAGGTAAAAACCAGTATCCCTTGTGAATATACCCCACGTCCCTTTTGGATTCCATACTCGCTTAATACATGCATTGAAATAGACGTAGTATAGACGTTTCCCTACCATGTATATGTAGATTGAGTTTTTCCACATGTTCCTATCTTTCGCATTGTTTTCTTCGTCGATTAACTAGTAGATCTCGTTGCCTTCAAATATCGGTTCAAAGTAATTAACATTCCCTTTCATTTCAATTTTGTTTCCCAAAATCTCAACACATGATTTAGGGTTTTGCGTGGATTTTCTAGGGTTTTTCAGAATTTCAGCAAAGGACAACCGGCTTTTTTCCTTCTCCTTCCCCTTTCTTTCACCTCTTCCCATCCATCCTCTTCATCTTCTCTGATCTCGGCTGCTGGGCCAGTGGTTTCAAGAGTTGCGTGGGTTTTAGATGCCATTTCTGTTCCACCTTCTGATTTTGATTCATTTGTTAGGTAATTTAAATAATAAGTCTTTATATATTTATTAATAATACACATGTACATTATAATGCATTATATTATCTATATCTATAGTGTTTACGAATCACAACATCCAAGCGGCGATTTTAGTAAAGAATTCGTTGGATGGTTTTTGAACTACGTTTATGATCCAAGAAATTATGCGATTGACGAAGGATTGAAACATCTTGCGATGGTACCAAAACGAAAAGTTATGATATATTCAATAACCATCGTCAATAGATATAATTTCAATGCTAAAGAATTTGGTGTTGAAAAATTAAGTAACAATACCGGCGTATTTGTTAAAAGCAGTGGTGATCTAGATGATCATATAAATGAGTTTTATAGCGTGTTAACCTAGGTATTGCAATTGACATATTTAACAAGATTTATGGAGGAAGTTTTTTTTACATGCAACTGACTCTGTAACGTTCTAGGTTTTGGAATCATCGTGCACGAAAAATGTAATCTTATTGAAATAAAGCATACATTGTATTATCATAAGTACAATCCTTTTGTACTAGCTAAACAAGCTCTATAAGCTTATTATGCTCCTTGTCTATCTCTAAAAAAAGATAAAACAAATTGGTTGGCAGTTTTTGAAACGAAAGTAAGATTTACATTTGATGGAAAAAATATTAAGGACAAACAAGCTTATTGGGCAGATGTAGAGAAAAATAGTGAAATAATAATAACTAACGATCATACCGATTTTGGGTCTCTAAACAATGAATAAAATGTTTAGTGAAAGCATATGAGACCACGAAGGAAAACAATATAGAGTACCAGAGCGAATTTGAATTAGAAAACAATGAGGATTGATTAATGATGTACATTTTGATAGAAGGTAATTTATGTGATTATTGACGTTACATTTTTCTCATAAAAAATGATAAGTTTTATTCATAATTAAATGATATGTTTTGACATAATAAAATGATATGTCTGTGATAGGTATTATGTCTTTTTTTCAACGTCGGAGTTCTTTCCATTTAAGTTTCTCCTCTTCTTCTCAAAGAAGGCTGCCCTGGTAGGTAATGGCAGCGGCCTGTCAGAACAGTCGCAGTTTCCCATAGTGTCGTTACACCCCAAAGCGAATTGATCGTAAGTATTAAATTTATTTTAGCATTATAAATATTTTATGTATGGTATATTAAAGGTCTGTATCATATTTAACATAAGGGATTTTAGTTAGAGCCTTCAGAACTTATTCTTAATATTTTGGGGCAAGCTTACATAAGCAGGATGACTGCCTGCTAGCCTAAGTGGGATAAGATCTCAGTCTCTGTTTTAGAGAGTATCTAGTAGGACTTCCTCGTAAGTGTAAATTTATATATCATTATATCTTACCACTTTACAATTTTCTACCTAAGTATTAGTGTGTAACTGTTATTTTTTTGAACGAGCAAGGGCCAGTAAAGTGGTAGGAAGTTGATACCCTCCTTTGTAAGACTTATTGGATGCAAAAAATGAGGAAGAACTACCAAGACACAATGTTAGGCATAAAAAAAGTGGGGAAGAAGCTTAATCGAATAAGCGCTAGTGTATGAGACGCTTGGGTTGCATGGTGGAATAGCGATGAAGCAAAGTAAGTTTACCATATATCACTTTATTTTGTTTCATACATAATACAAAGTTTACAGATGTAAAGTATAATTTTCAGTTTAAATTTGCAAGCAGAGTCAGAGAGGAACTCTGCAAATAGAAACAAGAACCCAGTAACACATCACGGTGGTTCCAACTTATTCTAGCGTTATCATCAAGAGCTAGTAGTATTTTTAGTTGAAATTATAAATAGTTATTAAATTGTATAATTTTGCATATACAATAATAACTCATAATAATTATTTAAAGAAAGCACATGGTTCTGGTCTCTTACATAAACCTTTTGCTTGTACTCATACCATCGAGCATCAAAATGAAGATGACACACTCTCGTATGCATAGACTGACGATAAAGTAAACAAAGCCCATGGAAGCATATTTTAAGTTATAAGTTATTAATAATCAGTTTAATTAATTAGTTATAAATAAAGTGGTGTAAATTTCAATTATATTTTTATTTTTCATTATCGGAAAAATTTATGCTACAACAAGCACGGCCGATGGAGGGAACGAGATGGGATCAGCTGACCATTAACGAGATGATGCTTTTCTGAAGCTATCATGGATCCGACATCACAAAATTGGCGTTATGGCTATGGCAACCAAGAGATAATGAACATTATTTCTGCTTACCTTACCTAATTGTTAATCATATTTAGTCTAACGTAAGTCATAACATATTTAGCCTAGATTATAACTTATGTTTGGGTATTGTTAAGTTAACAAAAAATAAGTTTATAACAATAAATAAGTTAATAATTAAATAAGTTTTATAACAATAAATAGGTTAACAAAAACTAAGTTTACAAAATGTAACTAACTTTTATAAAAACAATGTTAAGCAAGTGTGATTTAAATTAAATAAATTTTTGAACATTAACTATATTTTACAAAAATTAACTAAATTTATAAAAAAATCATCTAATTTACAAAAATCAACAAATGTTTATAAAACTTAAGTAGTTTTATAATAATTAAATAAGTTTATAATAGTAAATAAGTTAATAAAAAACAATTAAGTTTTTAAAGAAATAGCTTAGTTTGTAAAATAACTAAGTTAATATAATTTGGTTTTTAAAGAAATAATTTAGTTTAAAATAATAACTTAGATTATAACAATATATCACACTATTATAGCAGTTGCTAGGCCCACATTTTTTGCTAGCTATTAGACACAAATCTCTTATTAGATCATGTTTTGCAGGCCATGAGCTCGCAGAAGGCATACAAAAAATCTCAGGACAAAGAAGAGATTAAAGGAGCTGAAAGACATGAATGCACAACTGCAGGAGCGAGACCGCCTTCGCTTAACATCCTAGAATTTTGGCAACATTATTTAGGACATTCAATTAGCTAAATAAAATAAAATAATATGTTGATTAGGGGATTGAGATTTCATTTTAATTAAGGTGTAGCCATGTCATTTAAACCACGAATTAAAAGAAGAAATTTAACATGAAATATAAAAATGGTAAAATAGAAAAGAGGTCATTTCTATATCCTCCAAACCTTGGCCATGTATTAGAATACATGCTCATTTCATTTTGAAAATTTTAAAACAAGAGGCAGGCCACCATTAACAAGGAAAAGTGAAAGAAGAGTAAGAAAACCTAAGGAAGAAGCTAATTTAAATCAAATCCATTCATATCTCAATCTTTATAATCTCTAAAGCTAAGGTGAAAACCTTAGTAAATGACATCCAAACGTCTTGCGAATTTTTATGAAGATCATATTGGTAATGAGTTTCAATTTTTAGATTTTTCTAAATTTTCGTGTAATTAATATGAATTTTCTATTAAAGAAAATGGTATTTTGGGTTGTAAATTATTTACGAGTAAATAATTAATTGTTTAGGTCTTAAATTTTTATATGTTAGAAAAAAATGTAATGTGATTTTTGGGAATTTTTCTAGATTTTTCCTAAGTGTTTTAATGGCTATATAAAATTATTTAAGGTATAAGACTTAAATGTGTTAAATAATTAAAGGAGAAGAAGGGGCTTTTGAAAAATGTTTAAATTGTTAAATCTGGAAAGTTGGCAACACTTTTGAAAAGAGAAACCTTGCAACGAAACAGATTTAGACAAACAAGGCAGGTTAGATACAAAATAATAGTTTAAAAGTAAAAATAAATAGGTTTTTCACTGTTTCGTATCTTTTGGCACCAGTTTTCGCCTCCATACCACCGCCTCTGACACGGTCTAATGCATATGGTATCAAGCAACTGATACATGTTGAATTAGATGTGGGTGAAGAGTATAGGGTCGAAACCATGGGGTTTTGAAGGGGTTGAAGTATTGTTTTGGTTTTAAAGAAAAATATGTCAGCTTGCTTTCGACTAAGATTCTTTCGATTTAGTTGGCTTTCGACTATGTCAAATGGTTTACAAGAATGGTTTCAATCAGGTTGTGCCTTTTTTTAAGTGCTTGCTTTCGACTGAGTCAAAACCTTTAGTTCCGCTTCCTACCATTCGATCTAGATGGTTTCGAAGGGGTACTTTTTATTTTTTAAAATATGGCCACCTCTACAATGCTTTCGATGGGATGGTTTCGACACCATCACTTTATTACTTAGGAAATGGTTTCACAACAATGCTTTTGACTTAAATGTTCTTAAGAACCTTTTCCTATGTTTGAAGTAAAACCCAATGGTTTCGAAAGAAACAATTTTAAATGATTTCGAAAGAGATGCTTCCGTCTTTAATGGATTTTTGATCCTTTTGCTCTACTTGAAGGCAGATTCCAAATAGTTTCGACGGAGACAATTTTCAAAGGTTTTGAAGAAATGAAATTTTGAATGGTTTCGAACGGTTTCCATATATTTTTAATTGAACCCGATGTGCTTTCGAAAGGATTGAGCTTTAACTGCTTTGAAAGGTTTTAATGAATTGTTTCGAAAGAGTTGGTTTCTTAGGGTTTCAAAAGGATCGAAAGGAAATATTTTTCCTATGTTTTTGAAATGGAATATTTAATGGTTTTAAAGAAAGATTTATAATGTTTTAAAGCTTTTGAAGGAAGGACTTTTGGCGGTTTCGAAAGGGTCACTTTTAATGGTTTCGAGTGGGTTATCTTCAAGGGTTTCGAAAGGGTTGTTTAAATATTTTGAACAAAGGTTTCAAATGTATTGAATAGGCAATCTAGCCTAGGTATGTTCAAGTTAAAAAGGGTTTTAATTTGTTTTGGAAGGATAGTTAATCCTCATTAAAATTCATTAACATTTTTTCAAGTAAAGTGTATATATCATGGAAAAATGGCTTAGAGTAAAGCTAAAGATATATTTTCCTTTTATATAAATGATTTGAAGGACTAAATCATTTTGAAATGGTTTTCAAAGAAATTTAAAGGGTACTTAACCCTAAGAAAATGATTTTGACAGTTAGTCCATTTTGATTTGGACGACTAGTCTAGTTTGCTGGCAGTCAACCTAGATTTCAAACAGTTAGTCCAGTTTCCGGCCAGTCAGCCCAGTTGTGTGGACAAATAGTTTGTATCATAATGGAGCTTGCTATTTTGTTATGGAGATATAGTTCACATCTTACCTATTTTATGGACAGATATTTCATTTATTAGCATAAATGATATTGCTATTTTGATATAATCACATTGATTAACCAGTTTGGCTGCAGGAAAGGATTTGCAAAATATATATGTTTTGAAAAGGATATTAGTAAAGGGAACCTGTTCCGCTAAGCGGAGTGGTCTCACTCAATATCAGTAAAGCGAGATGTAGTTGAATTATTCAAACTAGGCTTTATGTCTGACTCGGAGTTTTTGTTTCCTCTTAAACTCTCGGGTGCTCAAAATTGATTTGAGTAGGCTGAGGGTTGAGGTTTTTAGGTTTTGATATTTTGACGATAAAGCTTCCGAAGACGAGCAGGTGGCTGACGGATAGCTAATTAGAAATACATATTATTTTGTTTATTTTCTGCTGTGTATATTAAGTCATAAATGACTATATTTCAATGATCAACTATGGGTGCATCGTCATATGTCGCTTTTTGCATAGTTTTGTAATGATTATAATTGATCTTTACTTGGGAAACAGACATGAGATTATGTAATTTGAATATGAATTTGTTTGAAATGGAATTACAAAAATGTTATATTGAAAATATGTGATTTTGCTCATATTCAAGTGCTTCTGATATTATGAATAACATTAGCATTGCCGTATTTTGTCACTAGAAGTTAATACTATATATGACTATAACATCTGTAGCGCTTAGCTTTTGTCATCCGGATACGGGATGTTACACTTCGTGCTATGGAGATGGCATAGTTGGATCAGTGCTTGGTTGAGTATATGCAGTATTACAGGGCGTTTCCTTCATCGGGTGGCTCCGAAGGCGATGATGAGTCTTGATAGGTATGATTTTTGCTTTTGTGTTTGGACAATATGCATTTGGAGCTGGTGAGGATGAGGTATTTTGGTTAGGTTGATCCATTTTGCGGAGATGTTGGATGATTTGTTAATTTGTTTAACATGATTGATATAGTTTGAGATGTTGGAGGTTGATTTTGTGTATGCTGTTGGATTGTTTTGTTATATGATGTATTGTTTGAGTTTGGTTTGTTGTAAATATTGATGTTTTATATGTAATTTGGGCCTATATTTATATGATTTATGTGCGTGAAATTAAGATGCGATATATATATTGATATGTTTGTATTGTATGGGGAATGAAAGGTGGTAGAAACAAAAAAATCATCCCAGATTTGCGACGGCCATCGAAGTTTGACGTTGGCTTATGGGACATCATTATCTAATGGATCTAACGGCAAAAGTGTAGCGATTTCCAACGGCTTTTGGCAACATTCCAAATAAAAAACTACTGGTCAGGTGTACATGATGGTCGTCAAAAAACCATCTGCAATAACCGTTGAGAGCCCTCACCGAGTCTTCGTCGAAACCGTCGTCTGCCGTCAGAAAGAGCGGATGCAGTTCCGATGGCAATTTCGATGGCTTTTGGACGGCTACTGACGACCGTCGATGGTTTTCAACCGTCGTAAATGTCCCTCTTTCATGTAGTGATCGGAGCAATTCTTAAAACAATTTAGAACAAAATAAGATGACTAATATTTCTTCGTTTATACCCAAATAGTATAAGTGGGGTATAAAACGACAAAGATTTGGTCGGTTTATACCAAACTAATATATGTGGGGTATAAAACGGCAAAGACTTCCCCGTTTTATTACAGTGAAGTATTTCCTGTTTTATACATAAAAGGACGAAGTTTTCTTCATTTTATAAACAGTCTTCTATTCAGTTTACTAGTCACGTGGACAAACTGAACCAACTATAAACAAATGAACAACACATATTTGGTTGTGATGTGTCTAGTTCCGTCCATCATAGTTGATTGTGTTGTCGTTAGTTCGGCCCATTTTTTCATTAAAGAAGACACTTTCGATTGTGCTTCAAGTTTAAACTTAACTTCATTTAAACAACTCATCTAAAGGAATTAGTTATGGAATACCTATTTTTTTGTTGCACCCCACCGATGTCATCTAATTTTTCATGTTGGTGTCTGTAGGCATGATGTCGGCAAACAATAATGATATTTCCATTTCTCTCTAGTAATGACTTTTGGAAAGATGTGCAAGGCAAGGGAAGCCATTATGGCCGATCATATTCATCATCGTGGTGAAACTTTTAGTAGTTACATTCACAATCCATATGACAAAGGATGTTAATTATCCGTGTATTTGTAGACAAGAGATTGGAGGACGTTTAGCGATGGCGAATTTTTATGCCCAACTTATTTGATTTACATCGAATGTAAAAAATAAGTCAGCGATTTCCTCCCTGGCGTTTTGCCTCTTCTAAAGGTGGAGGATTTTCAAGACTAATTTTTAAGTCGGACGTAAAAAATAAGTCTCGATTACCCTGTAAAAAATTAAGTCTCGAATACCCCCTATATAAACCTCCCTACCTAACTATTTTTAACATATTCTCATTTTTTTTCTTCCTTACATTAATTCCAACAATGTCCAGATATGTTTTTGTGTATAATATTTCAGACAATGATTCGAAAAACTCGGATAACTCAACTAATAGCGATGATCTATCTAACTCCGATAAAGATGAGTATGGTAAGGAACTCGCTTATATTGTTGGAATGATGGTAAATTATACTCAACTAATGTCTATCCACATCATACTTCTTCTTACATTGGATGAATGTGGATTGATGATTTTCTTTACAGTCACAAATACAGAAGTCAAGAGTTGTTGCCAATAAAAAGTGCTACTTACAGACGTCTTTATGACGATTTAATCAATTGGAATGGCTTAATCTTAACTCAATAAATAAACAATATCCTGAAAAGATTGGAATGTTTTATTACATGATAAGTCATGGAGCATCACAAAGGATGGTAGGTGGAAACTTTAATCGATCCATCGGTACTATTAGTCTGTGTGTTTCTAAGTTTTGCACACTACCTTACTTTTGGCCAAAGCTAATATTGGATTGATAGATTTTAATGAGATTTCTCATGAAAAATTAGATATGGCAAGATATTATCCATTTTTCCAAAATGATGTTGGAACTATAAACGGAACACATGTTCCTAGGAGAGTTGGTAAAAAAGAAATACGAGTGTATATAGGAAACAAATTAATACAAAATATTTCTACTGCTGTAAATTTTGATTTTGACATTTAGTTTCGTAATGTCTAGTTGGTAAGACTCTACACATGATAGTAGATTGTTAAATCATGCGATTGAAGAAGTTGAAACATTTTCACATCTCCTACCTGGTAAGTATTACCTTTTAGACTCAAGATACAAGCACAGAAACAGTTATTACCACCTTATCGCAATGAACGCTATAAAGTTCCAGAATTTCACTAGAGCTGGAATGTTCCAAAATCGCGTAACGAAAATTTTAACTTTTATCATTCTAGTCTGTGCATGGCTGTAGAAAGAATTTTCGATATTTGAAAAAAAGTTTCTACATTTTACGACATATGCTGACATATAGCTTCACCAAACAGGCACATTTTGTCGTTACAAGTTGTGTTATCATAAGTTATTAGAAAATATAAGTTACATATCTTGATTTTGAAGAAATAATTAATGAAGAAGTTACATGAACTTGTGTTGGAAATTGATGTGAACATATTCAACACAACCATAGTTGTGCGCAAGTTCGTCAAATACACAACAGAGTTGCAACACGTGATGAAATTAGAGATCCTTAGATTCGACATGACGACGTCAATCTATATATTATTTTACTGTTGTATTTCAGCTAAAATTATGTGATGTTTGTATTTCGGTTAAAATTAGTAGTAAGTTTTTAGAATTTGTATATATTAGAATTTGAAATTGTAATTGAATTTGAATTTACATTATTAATTCTAAAATATTTATTTAATTAAATACTAAATTTAATAATTAATAATTAAATAATAATTAATTATCAATTATTTAATAATTAATTATTAAAATTATTATTTAACTATTATGGAATAAATAACTGTTTTCAAATTCCTTAACATTTTTTACATCCTACACAACCTCTAACGAACCTCTGGTCCAAAAACTTATCTGTGCACGTTTTAATCTTTAATCCAAATTGTCCATGAAAGCACCATAAATGAGATTTACGTAAATAGAGAAAAAGAAAACATTCAAAAAGAAAGATAGCAACCATACAACCTAAAGAATGGAATAATATGCACAATATTTAGCATAAAATAAAACTAAAATCAGTTGACATTAATTTAGCATAGCAAATTCTAAACCAAACCATAAGGAAGCTAATGTCTACTCTTTACAGTACACTTATATAAGAAAATTCCGTTCTGTTATTGAATGTTACGAAATATTTTTTGCTCTTAACTAGATATCACTACACCAAAAGTCGATCGAATAAGGAACGTAAACTATTCAAAAAGGCAGAGAAATAAACAATAAGAGAAACCTATGGACTCATCTATATCATAACAAAATATGTACATTTATCGCCATGTTACCCATAGTGCATTTAACATAGCTAATTTCAAGCTCCAAGCGTATTAACAAGTGACAAAGCATTACTCGTAATCCTACTCAACTGAACCACCTTCTTCCTCAAAACACCATGCATACTACTACTACTCTTACCATTACCTTCCACCAAAGAAGCACTGCATACTGACCCATGTCATAAAGTTCCCTAACCTAACCGCATACGAAGGCGTATTCTTTCTTCCTTGTTTCCTCAACTGAACTATCGACTTGCTCAGCTTAGCTGCACCATCGGACATCATTACCATGCAGTCGTAATAGACACTGTACCCATTATCAGCTGCAGGTCTGCTGCTTCCAGATGAAAGCATGGAGACGTAGGTTGATGCTTCATGGGCCATACGTGCATTTAGAGACAACGCCACCTTAGCAAGCTGACGTGGACTTTTATGAATTTGTGGTGAGAAGGCTTACAGGGTCTGCTCGCATACTTTTGGATATGAAGTTGCGTTGCATAAGGTTTTTGATGGAAATAAACTTGTTTTAGGAAACGTCAATTATGTTGATGACTATATTAATCTTTGTACTAATGGAAATGTCATATTAAGAATAGAGAAAAATCTAAACCTACCAGATATGTAATTTTGAGAAATCTAGAATATGCTCTATCAGGAAAATTCTAGAATGTGGAAAATTAAAGAAAAGTCTAGAGATTGTATCACACTAGAAATATGAATGTTTTTTCTTCTTGTGTAAGCAAGCAAACATATTTGTAAGCAAGCAAAAAGAATAAAAGTGAAAAGAAAATAAAGCTTATTTTCTCATTTACAAATTATTGTCTCAATCTCCATCAGCAAATTAGAAGTTTCTCCCTCCTTCTTCCTCTAGAAATTACCAACTTTGGTATCGAAGCTCGAAGATCCTTCTAAATTTTCCAACAGTGGTATCAGAGCCAGGCTGCTAATCAAGGAAAATGGAAAACGAAACGACTTTTTTCATGTTCCTATATTAATTAAAGAGAATTATGAAAGTTGGGGTATTCGTATGAAGGCGCTACTTGGATTGCAAGATGCATGGGTTATCATAGAAAAAGGGTATGAAGAACCTACCGATATTTCCACTTTATCCCAAATTGAAAGGGATAATTTGAAGAATTTGAAGAAGAGAGATTGAAAGACTCTTACGCTCATCTACCAAAGTTTGGATGATGCTATGTTTGAGAAGATAGCTAATGCATAAACTAACAAGGAAGCATGGGAGAGTTTGGAGAATGCTTTTAAAGGAATCGATAAAGTGAAGAAAATTAGACTACAAACTATGCGAGGTGAGTTTGAATTTCTATATATGAAATCATCAAACTCAATTGATTATTATTTTTCTTGAGTTGTATCTATCGCTGATCAAATGAAAAGATATGGAGAAAAAGTTGAAGGCTCTAGAGTTGATGAGTAAATTCTACGATCTTTAGATTCAAAATTTGATTACATAGTTGTAGCAATTGAAGAATCTAAAGATCTAGGATCCATGACCATTGATCAACTCATGGGTTCACTTCAATCCATGAAGAAAAATTAAAGAGAAAGGTTAATGAAGAGCCATTAGGGCAAGCTCTTTAAACAAAAATCACCTTGTGATAAAATGATACATTTAAAAATGGAAGAAGTCGAAGCCAAAGCGAAAGAGGTCATGGTCAAAGCTATGGAAGAAATGACTATCATAGAAAGGAGAAAAGAAAAAACATATCGAGGAAGAGGAGGAAATATAAAGAAAAATGAAAGACCAAGGTATGATAAATCACAAATAAAATGTTATTATAAATTTTGGCATTTTGCTTCCGATTATAGATCCACTTTTTATAAAGTCCAAGAGAGAGAAATTTTTGCTAAAGAAGATAAATAAAATTCCGCACTACTATTGGAACATGAAGGATATGAAACTCGCAATAATAATACATGGTATTTGGACACAAGGACAAGAAATCATATGTGTGGAAGGAAGAGCATGTTTATGGAGCTTGATGAATCCGTAAGTGGAAACATTCATTTTGGAGATGAATCTAAAATTCCAGTAAAAGGAAAAGGAAACATACAAATTAAGTTGAAGAATGGAAAGAATGATTTTATTTCTAATATTTATTACATGCCTTATTAAGTTTGGGGCAACTTTTGGAAAAAGGATATGATATACACATGATAAATAAGAGTCTTCTAATGAGAGATGGTAAAAGAAATTTAATTGCTAAAGTGGAGATGTCAAAATATAGAATGTTTCCATTAAATCTCTCAAATAATGCTGCTAAATGCCTAAAATCATGCTATAAAGATTCATCATAGCTTTGACATTTAAGGTTTGAGCATCTTAATTTTGGGGGCTTAAAATTATTAAAAAAACAAAAACATAGTGAAAGGTTTACCATCAATAAATCATGAGAACCAATTATGTGAAGGATGCTTATTTGGAAAACCAGCAAGAAAATGTTTTCTAAAACAATCAACCATAAGAGCCAAAAAACCATTAGAATTAATTCATATGGATATTTGTGGCCTGTAAGCCATGATTACTTGGAAAAAACAACTATTTTTCACTTTTTGTTGATGATTTTATTAGAAAAACCTAGGCTTATTACCTCAAACAAAAATCAAATGTATTTGATGTTTTTGAATTCCATTTTCTATAAGGTCCTTAAATTTCTAGAATATGGAAGATTAAAGAAAAGTCTAGAGATTGTATCATGCTATAAACATGAATGTTTTCTTTTCTTTTATAAGCAAGCAAATATATTTGTAAGCAAGCAAAAAGATTATAAGTGCAAAGAAAATAAAGCTTATTTCCTCCTTTACAAATTATTGTCTCAATCTCAATTAGCAAATTAGAAGTTTCTCCCTCCTTCTTCCTCTAGAAATTATCCAACATTGGTATCAGAGCTTGAAGATCCTCCTAAATTTCCAAATAGTTTTAAGAGAAGCATACGAGAGGTGTACAAGTAAAGAAGCCGTGAATATGTATATAATGTTTTATGAACTTTCCATTGATCACTTTAGCTTTTAATTTATTTCTTGTTGATGTAATGTGATATTGGTGGTGAATGGTTTACAGAGGGTATATGTATTATGGAACGTGAAAGGTAGTTTCATTGTATGTCAGCATGCATTTGATCGGTGGCTAGGTAATTAGAGTAATATTGCTGTGTTTGGAAATCTCAAAACTCAATATAAAATGTGCTTGCTTGTCCCCATCCAGCTATAATTTTGCTGTCTAGAGATCCGATGACTGAATGTAGAAGAATGAGTTGAAAGTTGAAACCTTGACTTTGCTCGTGGAAGCTTCGCTGCATTCCGAAAGATACTATTGCACGTGCAGTTTCATTGATTTGATTTGATTTGAGTATTTTATGCCAGCATGAACTGTATGTCAATGCCTTTCATTTCAGTTAGATTATGGCCCTCCAAAGCATTAAAATGAAGAAAAAAAATAATGAAAACTCCTTTCATGAAGTGTTGGACAATATGGAGTTCGATCAACATCTTTTAACAAAAGAAATCACATGATGTTATATGTGACCAGACTTATATATATCACTCGACCTCCATTATTTTTTACACTATTCTTTTTTCAATCTGCGGACATTACGCTCGTATAATGTGAGACACCCCATCAAATCTTGGTGGTCCTATGAAGAGAATCCGTTTACTATTTACGGACTGTAAAAGCTAATTTGGTGGCAACAGCGAGACGGCACATACCGGTTGGGAGACGGATTAGGAATGACACTTCCTTGTGAGAGTTTCTAGCCACTAAATCGAAATACTGGCTCTGAATATGTGTGAGACAAGTGGAATTTGACTGTTTAATTAAAGCAAATCATTGCGAGTCTTTGTAGATGCTTTTGCAATGTGATTTCCATCCAGTGCACTGAATGCCAAAGTGAAGAAAGTCAACTGAGCGTGGTTAAATGAAGGGAATAATTATGACTCTCTTAAGGTTGCAAAATGCCTCACCGTATAATTAGTGATGTGCATGAAGAGATTAACAAGGCTTCCACTATTCCTCTCAACTGTGCTGGATAACCACAGCTAGGGGAAGGAGCTTGGTGGAATCAATGGAGAAAGAAGACCGTGTTGAGTTTCACTCTAGTCCAACTTTGTGAAATGGCTTGAAATGTTGTTCAAGCACATAAAGAAAACTTAAATAGAAGAACCAAAGAGGAGCCATTGCAACAAGCCTTTTAAACCAAACTCCCCTGACGGGAGAATGAGGCATTTGAAATTAAAAGAATTTGTAGCCTAAGTGTAAGAGATCGTGGCTAAAAATATGGTAGAGGCATCTACAAATTTATCAATAAAGAAGAAAGAAATCAAAATATATAAGCTATAAAGTGTCAAGGATGAAGATGAAACACAAATCGGGATGGAAGACTAAGGTATGATAAATCAAAAATATAATTGTGATAAATTTGATCATTTTGCTTCCGATTATAAATTCATTTTTGGTAAAGTTTAAGAGAAATCTAGCTTTGCTATAAAAAAGGAGAAATTCCAAAATATTGTTAGCACATAAGGGTGATGAAAGTAACGATAATAACACAAGGTATTTGGACATGGAGGCGAGCTATCATATATGTGGAAGGAGGAGCATGTTCGTGGAGCTTAATGAATTGGTAAGTGGGAATATTCATTTTGTAGATCAACTTAAAATTCCCATTAAAGGATACAGAAACATATAAATTAAATTGAAGAATGGAAAGCATGATTTTGTTCCTAACATGGCTAAAACGAAAATAAATATTTTAAGTTTGGGGCAGCTTTTAGAAAAAGATATGATATATATTTGTACCAATTTGGGCAGAACACTCTTCGAATGTGTTTGAAGAGATAAAAAGAAGAAATTAAATGTAAACTGAGGCAGATCTAACAAATACACCAATCAACAAGTAAGAAAAATTACAGAAACACACAATTTTAGAGTTATTTGGCGTATGGCCTACATCCACTATGAAATGACTGATGTTTATTGATTATATCTCGTTGGTTACAAGTGGATTACAACAGTACAATCAAAGTACGGTAGCAATTTTAGCAGAGTATCGACGTAGAGAAGCCAAAAAGTCCATTTTCTATAGGTCTAGAGTCATTATTTATTGGCGTAGGCAGCAAATATCTCGCCCAGATCTCAAAAGACTTCTTCTCTCATGTAGATGGGCCCACGGGATCGAGTTCAGGTGGTTTTGACTCGATCTAAGAGCGATACGAATCGAGTTTGTATCGATCAATAATTGGTCCTATTGGAATGGAATGATTTGGTACATTCTTTAGGTTGTAGGCAAGTTCCTGTGAAAATTTGGTGGCACTTGGATTTGTAGATCTCGAGTTATGATCGATACAAGTTTGGATTTTCAATGTGTTGTCGAACTCGTATCGATACGATTCGTATCATTCTGATTCGTATCCATGCATGACATGTCGATCAGATGACTTGGCACTATAATTGAGGATCAATCCACTTTTCATGTCGAGCGACCGATTCTTCCTCTAGCACTTGTTTTTTTCGTGTCGTTGCTCGTTATGCTAATTCCTATCGATACATCTTCATGCTTCTCGTATCGACCATTGCACGTATTATTCATATCGATGTTTGGCTATCTTACTTGTATCGATTGATTAAGAGATCGGTATGAACTAGACCTCCTTTCTATGATGGATACGGACCAGAGCAACTTGTTGGGTGGATGGATACGACATCGTATGAACACGAGTGAGGTTATCTGGATGGATTCGAATGAAGTGGATACGAAGGAGGTGGTTGTTGAACTGATGGATACGAACTTAATGCCTTCTCCATGGATACGAATAAGAGCATTTTTTCGCCATGGTTACGAGTTAGATGGGTACGAATGTACTGCCTTTTGTCATGGATACGAACCACTGCTTGCTATGATAAATATGAATTGCCGCTGTCATCCAAGTGAATCTTTATAGATCCGTATCATGAGCATACAAACTCCGATTGACTTAAAATTTGGAATGTTAGCTTCCATGGCTTTGCTTATTGTACCACACCGATTGTAGCTAGATCCGGACTAGAGTAAAATTTATCGGTATCCACAATGAACTTCATAGGTAGTTGATCTTCGAGACAGACTGCCATTGGTGTCACGGCCTTGCCGAAAGGCGAGATAACATTTTCCCTCCAAAGTACATCTTGTGTGAACATGACATGCTTTGAAAAGCTGTAATCTTCCGTTTGAAAAGTTTCATCTGATCCGACGAATTTTTCATTTCATCAAAAGATGCAACCTTTGATTGTTTCTCGGTAATATAAATTCTGAATTGATGAATGCAAATGATTGTACTGTGCATCGTTGTAACAGTGTGTTGAATGCTAGAGATCTGTTGTCCATTGTCATGATAGTTTCTTAGTGAGCATTTAATTCCAATAAATTTTAAAAATTGAATGTTAATTCATCACACATAAATGCATGTAGGATGACTCCATTTAACATTCGTACGTTCACAAGTCGATGTTAGTTTTCTTGTATCGAATGTCGTATCGATCCTCTCCTGAATCGATGTGAAATTCGAGTTGTATCAATGCTTGATGGTTGTTTTGGTGCGTCTCTTCATATCGACCCTCTTCTAGATCGATGTGAAAATTTGAAAGATTTTCTTTGTGTCTATGTCGATTGACACGAATTTGGTTGGTATCGTAATGTAGTTCGTATCAATGGGAACTGATGGATACGATGGCTGTGGTGTTAGATGGATACGAATAGCGCATTTCGTGTCGATGAACCGTGAATCGATTTGAATAGCACAAATAATATTCTACCTATCATCTCGTAGTTACCGGATACAAAAGACTTGAGTTACATTTCCATCATCTTGGTCGCTTAATGGATATGAAATAACCAGCTCGTATCGATCTCCTTAGTGACTGATTTGACCGGTAGCGATGACTAGGAGACGAACTGTCATTCCCTTGGCATATAAAGTCATGGTACTTAGATTTTTTTCACTTTCTTGCTTTCCGTCTTCGCTCTCTCCTTCGTATCGCTCTTCCATTTGAGAGAGAAATAAACTGTCTTCCTCCTTGAACAAATCAACCCATAAACTCCTTGAATCACTAGCTCGAATTAGATAATCAACCCATAGCAATCGACTTAGGACGATTGGATTTGAACTCTTTTGCCATTCGACATGTATCTGTGACTGATTTTGGTGATGTAGTGGTCGTGGATAGTCGAATTTTGATGAAAAGTCACGATAGCCTTCATGTCAATTGGGGAAGAAAGCAGAGGGATACGATGTGGTTCATGGAAGACAGATTAGCTTCAATTTCGTATCGATGAAGGGATGGTCAAAAGCTAACCTTGTATTGATTCCAAGTGAAGGAGTTTGTATCGATTAGAAACGTACTTGTGAAGATGAAGTTTGTATCGTTCTATTGTGAAGGTACTTCATATCGATTCGAGGTGATCGATATGAACTCAAGAAGAAAATGGTCGATACGTGCTTCATGTCAGTGAGCGATACAAAATCCAGCTTCACTTGATACAAAGTTGATGAATTTCGATCGATATGAAATGACGCCTTATGAGCTTTACGGACGACCTCTTATGGTCTTCACGAATTGACTTCCGGTGATCGATACGAATTATACTTTTGGGGATCGATCCGACTTTAACTCATAATGGACATGAAAACCTTTGCACATCTAATCACTTGACTCCGATGAGCTTTTTCCGTTCATAATTTAACTTAACATTTCAATGCATATTTGACTGCCCTTCGAAGCTTGTCGATGGAACTGGAACTTGACAAAGTTTGATGAACTGTAACATGGATTGGTCTCCAAAGGCTGGATGGCACGGCTGTGAAAGCCACTGATGACGGTCACTCTGGTTGAATTCTGAAATCTCGTTGTTCAAGCACTTTTGCTAATCTTCGTAGAATTTTCTTAAGTAACTCACAGCACTGCACTGCACAACACATTCCTACATTTCACACTGGGAAACACATGGGATTATTGTCACCTAACGATGGTTTTTACTAAGTTGATTAGCTATGGAACCCAGAAGTTCGTAGCAATAAGAGGTTCAGAGTCCACCTCTCCCCATAACAGAGATGCCAGCTATCATAGCCGAAGTTATAAGTCCAGCTCCAGACAAGATATCAGGAGTAGCTGTTATCTAGAATCCACAAGACTCGGTTCCGTCTAATATTTTTGAAGAAATTTTAGGAAGGATTTGTTTAAGACACGGGCTATCGTTGAATGATATCTTGCTACCAGGGCCAAGCGATATGTCACATACTCCCTTAAAAGGGTATACCACTTTCAATAGTTTTTCTTGCATGGCCGGGACACTCCCACCATTTAATTAGTACATCTGGAAGGTGTTGTCTTATTTAAGGATTGCCCCATCATAGATGCACCCGAATGGGTATGCATCGCTGAATAGCCTATACATCATCATCATGGAGCATCTCTTTCGCCCCCAACTCCAGAAGAAGTCTGGTACTTGTTCAATATCAAGATCCAAGAGAATAACCCGTCATTCACTTTTCCGGAGGCAGTCAGGCATTTCCAAGTCATAGTTGGGGCGTGGACCAAGTAGAGCTACTTTAAAACCGAATGGTTTTATGTCCAATGCCCTCCGGGTTTTGCTAGGCGGTGGCTAGTAAGGCGTAAGTGCTTCAACTTTTGTGTCAATCTATAGGATTATTTTTCTTGATATCCAATCTAACACTTTCTTCCATTCACAGCTTCGATTCCATGGCCCGAAGGTGAACGATTCAAGGAAATTGTACAGGCTCTCCAAAGGGTACCCGTCGTAGATAGAGAAATTGAAGAGGTCCTCACGGATGAGAAGTTGAGGGCCGTTGGCCTAATTGATGAGGATTAGAGCATCGAGCTTGAGGGATCTCTCAGGGCCGTCTCAGCGATGCGAGTTAGGAGGAGAGGTCCCAGTATAGTAATTGTTGATCGGGGTGGTGAAGAGGATACACCCACCGAAGACGAACCCGCAGCCGACCTTTCAGATATCCCTTGACATTCAGAAAGGATAATCCAAGGCAATGCAGTTGCTTATAAACTTCAAAAAATTAAGAGATGGAAATCCGTGGTCGTGTCTCTGAGCCACTTTGAAGCACTTGCAGATATTCCAATTTCGGACGATGTGTCACTCCAACAAGATACCGGACTGGAAGGGCTTCAAAGTGCTCTAGATCTAGGAGGGCCAACCTCTCCAATTATGGCAGCTACTTCCGATTGGTCGGGGGTTTACACATGCTTGCATGCACTTCACGGCATGTCATAACTAATATCCAAAAGTTGTTCAATCTCTAGAGATAATTAACTCTGTTTCTCTTTTCACTTTACAGATTCGATGTCGAAGAAGCCGTCAATGCTCGGTAGCCTCCGTGCTGCATGCAAATCATCCAGCTCATATAGAGAATCTCGTAGGCGTGACTTCGATTATGATCATCGTCATTCGAGCCAGGATGGGGATTATAATGACAAGGAAAGAGCTAGGGAGAGGGTGAGAGATAGAGAAAGAGAGAGAGAGAGAGAGAATGAGAGAGACGAGAAAGGCACCGTTCCCAATCATGATTCCCCCAACCCAAGGTTTCTCTGCCCCTCCTAGCTCAAGAATACAAACTGCTGGGACTTCACGCCAACCGGCGCCCCCTAGTAATTCGAAGACCTGGCGAACAGCACCATAAGACTAGGGCGGACACCTCTGTTGCAACCACCTCAGTGGTTACAGAATTGACAGGTGAGGGAGCCACGCAAATAGCCCAATTGAAAAGAGAGTTTCCGAATATATGCTTCGTCGGCCTTCATTTCGCTAATTTGATGGTGCTGCCAGATGGAGCAAAAAAAATTGTTCACGATCATGTCTACCACGCCTATAGCCAGTATCGAGAATGGAAGAAAACTGCCGAGAAAGCTTCAGCCGTGGCATTTGAGCGGGCGAAGAAAATCGAAGAATTACAAGAAACCATTTCCCAAAAAGATAGAATAGTCACGGTGCTGACTGTCGAAAACCATGCTTTAAGGAATTCCGAAACGGAGGCCCTGAAAAAGATCGACGAGGTTAATAAGGAGCTGGAGAAAATGAGGTAGGAGCATTTAAAGTTAGTAGATGATACGGGCCACAAGAATGCCATAATCACTGCTATAAAAGATAAACACTCCAAAAGCTAGCAGAGCTTAAAGCCAAATACGACGAAGTCGTTAAGGAAAAGATGAAGCTAACAAGATTGCCCAGGAAGCCTACGACCAAACTTTAGACGCTCGAAACGAGTGGGATGCGGCAAAGTTAAAAGTTCAGGAGGCCGAGACCTAGGACGAAGACGAATTCAGGGCAGCTGAGGCGAGGATAAACGTGATATGGAGGATCTTTTAATCACCTACAACGCGAATGTCTAGAAATATCGCAACTTGAGCTGCCTTACCAATTATCTGACCCATCTACACAATGCCTGGTGCCATTTATTGGCTGATGAGAAGGCAGAACATCATACTGAATCCCTTGATGAATTCAAACTGGAAAAATGAGTGTTGTATGAGGAAGAGAGGAGAGTTCTTCATGACGCCACTATCATTTTTGAAAACGAGAAGCTCGCCGCTCAACACTTGGAGGTTGGAGAGGGCTCTGTTGTTGAGCATCATATTACAAGCTCTGAGATCCCTATGCCAACCCAGTCTGAATCCACTCTTGCAGTTGATCCTCTATCTGTGCTGACCTATGATCCAAATCAACCACAACTATCTTTGGCCCGTAGGCATGTGTCCGTAGGAACCCCGGCTCTCGCAGTGACCCAACCTGAGGAAGGTATTCTGAACCCTTCTGGAACTTATTCAACGCATGGAATACCGTCAAAGATTTTTTTATATTTTCTCTTATCTCTATTCAGTCATAGAAGTAGCACCGGCCATGCCCCTAGCAACTCAAGGATAACACCAAGAGTAGGAGGCTATGGTAACGGAGGTGACTGCTATTACCGCCGCTGCATTGGCTGAACAAGTTGACGTAATCGCTTTCACCCTCAACGAGAAAATGGTGGATGAACTTCTTGGCTCCCATCGATCCATTTTCTGATTTGTCCATTCTTATGGGTGGAAGCGCATTCACTACCAGTTCGGTGGCTCCAACTGCTAGCATGCTGCTGGACACTCAAGTAGCTCATGAAGAGGTAGTGATGGAAGAGATTAATGCCGAGATGGTGAGTGCCTTGCTGGGTGGTAGTATGGGAGGTGGTATGGCAGGACCTGGCCCGATCCCTTTACTCATGATCTCTTTGGGTGGCACGATCATCGCTACTGGGGTTCCCCCTGCATCTTCTCACATAGAAAGTGCCCCCATCCCTCCGACCACACACTCTGAAAGCATCCTGATTCCGGTGAGTTCGGAGGAGGAGACCATGATACTTCCCCCAACCGGGGACAAGCATAGTAAAGGCAAAAGCTCGAAGAAGCATCACAGTGGCAGCTCAAGTGGGTCGGTGCCAAAAGAAAAGAAGCATAAGAAGAAGCCTAAGGAATATGCGTGTATCCCGGTATCCTTTTTCTGGTGAATAAGTATGAGTTTTCTTTTTGTTCTTGTAGGCTGTGTATAGATGCGGGTACGACCCCTGCTAGTAGGATTTTTTTTGGCATGAACTCCTTGTATCTATTTTGGTTTTAAAGGATAAATGAAATACAATTTCCTTTTGTTCTTTGCACAACTTCGAGTTTATTTTTTTAAGTGTTGCATCACTCGAGTTTTCTTTCGACAAAAGCATCAGCCGTTGGATCGAACTTGTGTTCGTTTGTTAAGTCCTAGAGTTATGGCTTCGGGTCGTAACCAAACGTCAAGTCGATCCTTAACATTGTATTGTCTTAATTGCTAGTTGGTTCTGGAGTCATGCCCCCATTCCTGGGGGTGAGTCGAAGTGGTCGGATGGTGGTTTCTTTTCAGCTTTGACATTTTTAGCTTCGCTTGGTACGAACTAAGTGGTATAGGGACGAGTTCGAGTGGCCGGGTTACACTCGCTCACTTATTGGCAATCGTATCCACACTCTGGGACTGAGCTTGGGCACTGACGGTCGGTCATGCTCGCCTGATGTCTAAAATCACGTCCACACTTTGGGGACTTAATCTGACTCATGGGAGGTCAGTCATGACCATTTCAATGATTAGGTCTGTGCCCACACTTTGGGGACTTAGGTTGATTTATGGGTGGTCGGTCACACTCAGTTGAAGTTTATATTCAAGTCCATGCTCTAGGGACTTAGACTTTGTTGTCGGTGGTCAGTCACACCCAGTTGATGTTTATACTCCAATCCGTGCTCTAGGGACTTAGACTTAGTTGTGGGTGGTAAGTCATACCCAGTTGATGTTTATACTCCAATCTGCGCTCTGTGGACTTAGAAATAGTTATGGGTGGTCAGTCACACTAATTTGATGTTTATACTCTAGTCCGCACATTGAGGACTTGGAGTTATTTACCAAATGGTCGATCACATCTATTTTGAGTTTTAGGATTTCGTTCGCACTCTGGGGACCATAGATTTGTCAGGATTTTGGATGGTCGGGTCACATCCACCCTGTGTTAACAAAGGAGGTCATTAGATGGACGGATCCACCCTCTTCAAGCTTGTATTGAATATGGATGAAGTCGTTAGGTGGACGGATCCACCCTCTTCGGGCCCATATTTGTAAGTTTATACTCCAGCTCGTAGTCTGTAAGCCGGAATTAGTTAAAGGATTGTCGTGTATCAATCCTTTTTGGCTTCAGTGTGATAGCTTGCCCCTGAGCACAGGTTTCACTTAACGAGTGACCGGTCGTATCACAGTCACTCCCCATTTGAATAAGTCCCACCATAAGGCGAAACCTAGCTCTCCGTGCATTGTGATGGTCACATGATGTAATTTAAGAATCACTGCTATGGCTCGAAGAAATTGCATTTCATTGCTGAAATAAGAAAGTAAGGCAAAGTCAGTTGCCTTATTACAAGTTGAAATTTCAAAACACATAAACAAATTGCAAATGAAAAGAAGACTAAATGAATAAACAAAGCCTATCATGTGTAGTAGTTGTAGGGTCGATTTCACCTTGTGGGGGTGAATAAAGTGATACTAATAATTATAAAAATTAAATGTGGAAGTGTATAAAATAATTGCAGCACAGATATAGCATAATAATAGTACCATAGATAATAGAAAAATATTAAAAGCAGAAATAGAACAACACAGATTTACCTAGCTTCGGCAAAACCCTGCCTACGTGCTACCCCCAAGGTTTCTACTAGAAATTAAGCAGTCAGATGCTTACAAACATAAATTCACGACATCCGCTATTGACTAACCTAATTCTACGCTCAAAAACCTGCCACAACTCAGCCACTAAGTTGCGAATTCTCGAACTACACCACCGTAGTTCGTCCTCTAGTCCCACGACTAGAAAGTTACAAAAGTTTAAAAAAGAAATACAAAATAAAAGCAAATTAAAAATAAAACTCTAACATAAAAATTGTGAGCCTAATTATAAAGGTCGGTCCAAAACCAAATATAGTAAAAGAATGTCCCTTTTATCTCTTTATTTCTTCAGTCTGGCCTTGTATCCTTTGCATTAAAAAATACGGTTGTGTTCTTCTGCTCGTTTATTCCTCTTGATAAAATTAGGGCTTTGGAAATTAGAAGAAGCCGACTTCAGTTGCTCCTCCAAATAGATGATTCAACGTCCCTTGCTTTGTCGATCAATGTTCTCTTTGATTTGCTTCGGCTTCTTCAAATTCGATCAAGTTCGAACTAAATTGACCATTTATGCTTTTTGCCTTTATGGTTAGATTGCTTGAACTCGATACTATACCTGCCGATGATGTTAACTGTTAAATCGGAATTTATTCCCTTTATTTTCGTTCGAATATTTTTTGAATTCCACTGTTACTTTTGCTCGACCATTCGATTAAGCTTATATGCCTGTGATTTCGTTAGACTAGTTCAATTTGTATTTTTCGTTGCTTGATTATCA
Source organism: Allium cepa (assembly GCA_030765085.1). Taxonomy (NCBI): domain Eukaryota; kingdom Viridiplantae; phylum Streptophyta; class Magnoliopsida; order Asparagales; family Amaryllidaceae; genus Allium; species Allium cepa. Next base: position 863,559,417 of record CM060940.1, read on the forward strand.
CGGCTCAATTCTAACTTGTTTGATTCCTTGGCTACCACTATTTGATGTTCTAGCATTAAAACTTGACTTTGGTTCCTTTCTTTGTGCTTGTTGACTTCGGCCAGTTGATACTGTGATAATATTTGACTTCGACTTGTTGTGAATTGCTTTTCTTTACTTCTGACAATTCATTATTCACTATCTTTGTTCGGAACAGCTATTCTAATTCTTATTTGGACTGGTTTTGAATCTAACTTGTTTCTTGTTTGGCACTGTCACTGCTCACTGTTCTACATAGTTTGCTTGAAGTTGTACTGAGTCTTCTGGTTGACATTGTGTACATGTTGCATCTTGTCATTCACTTGTGTACCTGCACTTGTTGTCTGAAATGTTGAAATTACTATGTTCATAGTTTGGGTTGCTCTAACCAGCTTATTACACTGAGCTCATCATGTAGTGTGCTTGGACATTGTTGTCAGATTGAGTTGCTCTGACTTATGATTCTCAAATTTCTTGTGTATATATGCACATGTTCTATTTCCTGGCATCACCCTTTGTATATTTGAGCTTTTTGAACTGTTCTTTGCATATATACCTTGCTAAACTGTTGGGTTTTGTAAAAAACTGGAACTGCTTCATCTTTGTTCAAGATTGAATGCACTTGGTTCTGGTTACATGTGCAGTGCCTATATACGTGTACATGTGTGTTTGGATTGACTTGTTTTCGGTTCTGGTATGTGCATTTGTGTGCATTGTCAACTTCTTAACTGCATCCTGTCACTACATACTTGATTTCACTTGTATATGTATACATTGTGTTTACTCATGTATATATATATATGCTTGTGATTTTGCTTGCATATGGTCTGGTTCAAGTATATGCTCCATATTTTTGTTTTATTGACAAGTACACTATGTTTTGGTCAAGATTATGTTGTGTGACTTTGTGCCATGCTACTGAACTTTGTATTTATATGCTTGGAGTCTTAATAAATTTGAGTCTTCATGCATCTACTTGTTGAAACTTGAATTTTTGTGAGCTAGTTATTTCCACTTGTAACGCCTACTATTGCATTACATGTTATGTTGATTGGTTTCACTTTGTATGTTGTATTTGCATTCACCACTTTACATCGTGTCTTGAACTTGTGAGCAAAATGAACTACTAGCTTATTTCTTTGACTTGTATGTGGTCAGTGGTGGTTTGTTGGCACTTAAATTTGGTTTGCACTTTTGTTGAATCCAGCCTATAGCTCGGGTTCGACCCTGTGCTAATATCGTGACTTTATCTGCATTTCACTTGAGTTGAACCTGGCTTTTGATTAGGTTTGACTTTGTGCTCATTGTTCCCTGCAGTTTTGTAAAGTGTATATTGGTGTGCACGGCCTTGTGGCATGTACAACGATACACGGTGCATGTCACAAGTTGTTCGTGTTTGATGAATTCAAAATTAAATGATGGCGAACAACCCAAATAACCGAGGAAAATACAATTTCAAAAAAACATTCTATTTTACACTGTAAAACATATTTATTTTTAATTTTACCGCGTTAGTGTTTATTTCGCAGATTGCTTAGATGCTGCATTCAATCTGGAATATAGTTGAAGATAAATATGAGTGAATGAGCGATATGTAGTAAGGACAGTTGTGTAAATTGAAATGTATTGTAATTGAAATTTTGTATATATAGTGAGAGCACAAATTTGTACTATTCCAAATTGTAATAAATATTTGGTTGAATAAAATATCTGTTTGAATTTAAATTTTGTGTTATTTATTTTATTCAGCAAATATTTATTTAGTTGTGTGAAAATAAATAAATAGTACAATCACAAATACATTTAAATGAATATATATATATGTATGTGTGTGTGTTTAGTATCATCAAACAAAAATCATATACTTGCATATTAAACAATCTCTCCATTTTGATGATAACAAACATATACTTAAGATTTTGAATTTATTAAATGTATTTGATCATTCAATTTGCTCCCACTATTTGAATGCTCCCTCTCTACACAAAGCTCCCCCTTCATATATGCATGAAACTAAATAAAAATATGCAAATATGCTTCGATGCAAATAAAATAAAATATTTGACCTTTATTTTGCCAAAATCTTAATTATTCTCTCCCCCTTTTGTTATCAAAAAAGAGTAATAGTGTTAGAAAAATAAAGATAAAGTGATAGAAATTAATACAATATTAATACCCAATAGAGTACAAATATTAAATTTCAATGAAAAATCAAACAAAAATCATAAATACTTTGTTAGATGCATATTCCACTTTAGAATGATAGAGATGATGTCGATATACAAAACCGTATAGTTGTGTCTATTTGTGGTATATTTATATCAGATATTTGAATATCTACTAACCATGCATAACCGTTAGAACTTTTAAAAAAACTAGTAGTATTCCCATTTTTTTTTAAAAAATGAATTTCAAGTATCTCCTAACCATGCATAACCATGAGGACTTTTAAATGGGATTAGAATCAACTTGTCTTTTTAATGATCAGTTTTGATATGTGTTCCATACATGCATAACCGTAAGGACTTCTAAATGAGAGTGAATACTTTGGTTGTTTTTATAGCTAAAAATATAATAATTTGAAAAACGAATGACTTCTCGTTTAAAATGTCACATATTGACTTACTATATTGGATTTTGATGAGTGATGATGTTTAAAATGTCACATATTGACTTACTATATTGGATTTTGATGAGTGATGATCGATAGAAATATGATAGAATTAGAGATGGTCATGGAATTTTTTACCAACAAAAAGTTTTTATAAGTCTTGTTTAAATTTCTAAAGAAATTTACTAAATGTACCGTCTCAAGTTATAATATATGATTAATATCAACACTCATCACTTTTTCAATCACTAATTATCTTTTAGATAATCAGAAGGGAGTCAGATTAGTTAATGTAGTCATTTAAGATCAATTTCAAAAATAATTATAAAATCAAAATTTCTAAAATGACTAATCTGAAATAAGATCAACAAAAACTACTTTCTGGAAGGGGTTTTATAAAAGAAAAATGTATGCTAATTGTAAATCATTTGAAATGAAAAATATGCAGATATTTTCTTTGAAAATATGATGTAGCTAATGAATGTTCCAACACAAAACACGTTCTACTAGTAATTTTTCTATCAAATAGATTACCAGTGTGTATCTGCATCCGAATTTACCTTTGACTCAAGATTATCATTAGTTTGATGTCATAGATCAGACCATGATGTGTGTAACAAAATATCATAAAAAACTTTTAAATGAATTTCTCTTGAATTTAAATTGAAATCGAACAAATTTACAAATAGTGACCATAGTGTCAAATCCAGAAGCTGTAAGATAAGCAAATATATCCACTTGTATCATGAGTAATCAGTAAACAATAAAACACCATCATTAATCCAAACAAATCTATATGAAGTAGTTCAAAAATGAAATGATGATCTGTCAACATTTTTGCAAAAATCAAAAAAATAAAAATAAGTCAAATAAGAACATATCAAATAAGAATAAATCAAAATCAACATTCATTTCTTTATCAGATAACTGACCGATTTAATTCAAACTATGGTGCAGATTTTCACATTTAATAAAACGTTAAAAAAATACCGCAACCTCTTTTACCTTTAAGATAATTTTTCATTTGTCGTCCACTGTGATTCTGCCACCTTTGTACTAGGCTAAGGAACTTTGATTTGTCGCCCATTGTGTGCCTGGACCAGCCAGAATCCAGGAATACCGTTGTTGTTCCTTAGCCTGCTACCACACCTACACGAGAAAAAATAAATTGTGACCTATTTGTTTTTATAGGTCCACGAATGTTAATAGAAAATGATTTTGAAAAATGTGTTTATGTAGACCCAAAATTATTTATAGATGTTCCTTTCGGCACCCAGATTTGTTTGACTTTAAGGGATTTTATATTCATGCCTTTTGGAACCCAAATTGGAATAGTTTTCACATGTTTGGGTCTATACCAACAAATATTTTGATTGTGTCCAATTTTTCTGCAAATTGTGCAATCGAATTTGACTCGATTAATTTTGCTTCTAAAAAGTTCAGATTGATTATATCCAAGTCCATGTCTAACTGTATTACCAGTGTGTTTCCCTAACAACCTATTTAACGATCTTTCTCCTTTGGAAAATTTTCCTGAATTTGTAGACAATTATTGGACTTATGTTTTGAGTGATTCATTTTCCTTCGATATTTGAGTGCACTTTTTAATAGAATTTTCTCTTCTAGTGTTTTTACTCTCTTTCAAAATCAGAATTTAATTTTCAAGTGATTTAATTTTAATTTTTGACTTTTTAATCTCTTCTTCAAGTGATGGACACTTATCACACTTAGGGCTCTTGCTTTGATAGTTTTTAATCAATTGATGGAGCTATTTATTTAAATCTATCAAAGTATCTCTTTGTGATTCAGTTTTAGCTTACTTCATCATAAGTCGATCAAAACAGCCATTTACTTCGTGGAAATATATAAGTAATTCCGAGTGAATGAGTTTTGATACCTCGCTTGGCTCATCATCATCACTATCAGTTATATCACCTTGGAGACACATATCTGTTTTTCACTCTCACTACTAGTGCTTTTATAATCATCTTCACTTTTATTCCACGTGGCTGTAAAATTTCTACTTTTTGATTTCTTTTCTTGGCCGAGTCGATTTTAGGGATAATTGGGCTTGATGTGGCCAGGTTTATTGCATTTGTGACAAATGATCTCCTGTTCTTCTGAGTTGTCTAGTGGTTTGACTATTTTGCTTTTCAATTGCTAATTTAGAGCTGGATTTTCGTATTTGCGATTCCACATCTAGGATTTGTTTATTAATAGTGCGAGCTCAGCTACTCCATCATCATTGTCATTATCGTCACATTCAGTTGTTCCTTTGAGAGCTATTGATTTCTTTCGAGTATCATCTCCTTCATGCTCTTCCTTGAATTTCATTTCTAGCTCATAAGTGGTGAGATTTCCAATGTGTTCTTCAACTTTGATTTATTTCAAATCCTTAGATTCTTTGATGGCTGTAACTTTCACTTCAAAACTTCGTGGAAGGACTCTAAGGATTTTTTGGACTATTTTCAATTCTGTGTATGATTTTCCAAGAGCTTTTGATTTGTATACGATATTGGAAAGTCATCCAGACATCTCTTTCTATTTTCATCCTTGGCCATTGTGAAATTCTCGTATTCCTTACTAAGCATGGCAAGGCAAGATTCTTTGACTTGAGACATTTCTTCACGAGTCACTTCGAGTGTGTGCCAAATTTCCTGTGTAGTTAGACAACAGGAGACACGATTAAATTCAATTTGATCCAATGAACAAATAATATAATCCATAGCTTTGGCATTAACATTCTGCAATTTATTTTCTAGATCTGTCCATTGATCCATCGGTTTATCTATCTCTTGATTATCTACCATTCCAAGCACCAATGGTTTTTAGAAAAAATTTCATTCTATTTTTCCATTAAGCATATTCGCCAATGAACATTGATGGTCTAACTATGGACTGACCCTCAACAAAAGCATTATTAAAATAAGACATATTAAAATTTTTAAAATTTTTTAAAACAAAAATTGGTTTTTGAAAACAAATCAAAAAAATTTAAAACAAAAATTGGCTTTTATTCCTAGCTCTAATACCGCTTGTAAGATTGATTTCACCCTAGAGAGGGGGTGAATAAGGTGATACTAATAATTAAAAAAACTTAAATGCGGAAGTGTATAAAATAATCGCAGCAAAGATATAGCAGAATAATAGCAGCACAAATACTAGCAAAATATTAAAAGCGGAAATAGAACAACAAAGATTTACCCAGCTTCGGCAAAACACTACCTACGTGCTGCCGCCAAGGTTTCTACTAGAAATTAAGTAGTCAGACGCTTACACACGTAAACTCGTGACACCCGCTACCGACTAACCTAACTTTATGCTCAAAACCCTACCACAACTCAGCCACTTAGTTGCGAATTCTCAAACTACACCACCGTAGTTCGTCACCTAGTCACATGACTAGAAAATTAATTTTTTTTAAAAAGAAATACAAAATAAAAACAATTTAAAAATAAAACCCTAATATAAAAATTAAGAGCCCAAATATAAAGGCGGGCACAAAACCAAATACAGTAAAAGAATGTCCATTTTATCTCTTTATTTCTTCGGTCTGGCCTTGTATCCTTTGCATTAAAAAGTATGGATACGTTCTTCTGATCGTTTGTTCCTCTTGATAAAATTAAGGCTTTTGGAAATTCGAAGAAGCGGACTTCAGTTGCTTGGTCAAATAGATGATTTAGCATCCCTTGCTTTGTCGATCGATGGTCTCTTTGATTTGCTTCGGCTGCTTCAAATTCAATCGAGTTCGAACTAAAATGGTATGTGATTCATGCTTTTTCTTTTCTGGTTAGCTTGCTTGAACTTGATACCATACCTGCCGATGATGTTAACAATTAATTAGGGATTGATTCCCTTTATTTTCTTTCGAATATTTTTTTTGGATTCCTCTATTACTTTTTCTCAGCTATTCGATTAAGCTTGAATGCTTGTGATTTTGTTACATTAGTCCAATTCGTATTTTTTGTTGCTTGATTATCATGGCTCGACTCTGACTTGTTTGATTCCTTGGCTACCATGGCTTAATGTTTTGGCATTTAAACTTGACTTTGGTTGCTTTCTTTGTGCTTGTTGACTTCGGCCAGTTAATACTGTGATAATATTTGACTTCGACTTGTTGTGAACTACATCTCTTTACTGTCGATAATTCATTATTCACCGTCTTTGTTCAAAACTGCTATTCTGATTCTTATTTGAACTGGTTTAGAATCTAACTTGTGTGTTGTTTGATCACTGTCACTGCCCACTGGTCCATGTAGTTTGCTTAAAGTTGTACTCAGTCTTCTGATTGACCTTGTGTACATGTTGCATGTTGTCATTAACTTGTGTACCTGCACTAGTTGTTTGAAATGTTGAAATTACTGTGTTCATAGTTTAGGTTGCTTTGACCAATTTATTGCATTGAGTTCATCATGTAGTCTGCTTGGACATTGTTGTCAGATTGAGTTGCTCTGATTTATGATTCTCGAATTTTGTATGTATATATGCACATGTTCTATTTCCTGGCATCACCCTTTGTATATTTGAGCTTGTTGAACTGTTCTTTGCATATATACCTTGCTGGACTGTTGAGCGTTGTAAAAATCTGGAACTGCTTCATTTTTGTTCGAGATTGAATGCACTTGGTTCTGGTTACATGTGCACTGCCTATATACGTGAACATATGTGTTTTCATCGACTTGTTTCTAGTTCTGGTATCTGCATTTGTGTGCATTGTCAACTGCTTAACTGCATCCTATCACTGCATACTTGATTTCACTTGTGTATATATATACATTATGTTTACTCATGTATATATGTATGCTTGTGATTTTTCTTGCATATGGTTTGGTTCATATATATGCTCCATTGTTTTTTTGTTGACAAGTACACTATGTTTTGGTGGAGACTGTGTTGTGTGCCTTTGTGCCATGCTACTGAACTTTGTATTTACATGCTTGGAGTCTTGATACATTTGAGTCTTTATGCATCTTCTTGTTGTAATTTGCATTTTTGTGAGCTAGTTATTTCCGCTTGTAACACATGCCGTTGCATTGCATGTTATGCTGACTAGTTTCATTTTGTATGATGTGTTTACATTCACCACTTTTCACTGTGTCTTGAACTTGTGAGCAAAATGAACTACTAGCTTATTTCTTTGATTTATATGTGGTTAGTGGTAGTCTGTTGGCAGTTGAATTTGATCTGTGCTTGTGTTGAATCCAACTTATAGCTTGGGTTTGACCTTGTGCTAATGTCGTGACTTTATTTGTATTTCACTTGAGTTGAACCTGGCTTTTGATTGGATTTGACCTTGTGCTCACTATAACCTGTAGTTTTGTCAAGTGTATAATGGTATGCGCGACCTTATGGCATGTACAGTGATAAATTGTGCATGTCACAAGTTGTTCGTGTTTGATGAATTCAAAATTAAATGATGACGAACAACCCAAATAACCGAGGTAAATATAATTTCTAAAAAACATTTTATTTTAAACTGCAAAACATATTCCTTTTTCAATTTTACTACGTCAGTGTTTATTTTTCAGATTGCTCAGATGCTGGATTCGATCTGGAATAACGTTGAAGATAAATACGAGTGAATGAGCGATATGTATTGAGGACAGTTGTGTAAATTAAAATGTATTGTAATTGAAATTTTGTGTATACAATGAGTGCTTAAATTTGTGCTATTCAAGATTGTAATAAATATTTGTTTGAATAAAATATCTGTTTTGAATCTAAATTCTATGTTATTTATTTTATTCAGCAAATATTTATTTAATTATGTGAAAATAAATAAATAGTATAATAATAAATACATTTAAATGAATATGTATATATATGTTTGTTATCATCGAACAAAAATCATATACTTGCATATTCAACTGTAGCGACGAAGACTTTCGTTGTTCCAAGCTCTCAGCAAAGAAAGACCACCGACGGTTTATATTTTGAATGTCCCATCTCCGAGTCTTCGTTCAATAACTAACACTCCTTCCCACATTGGCTTCATATGCGAAGGGACTGGGTAAATTCTCTTAAGCACGAGATGACCAATTCAAAGGTTTGGGGTTGGACCTTTGCATTGTACAACCGGGCGACTCGACTTCGGTGCACAGTTGCCCTCAAATCAGCCTCTTCATGCTTCTCATCTAATAAGTCCAGAGATTCGGTAAGCAATATAGCATTTGTCTTCGAATCATAGTATGTCATACGATGAGAAGGCACTTCCAACTTCACTGGAATAACGGCTTCTTGCCATAGGAAAGTGAAAATGGAGTGTGGCCGGTTGCAGACTTGTGGGTTGTTCGATATGCCCATAGGCCATAGGAAATTCATCCACCCATTTGCCTCGGGCTTTTTCCAATCTTTCTTCAGAATGGACTTTGTAACTTTGTTAACAGCTTCAACCTGTCCATTCACTTGAGGGTGTGCAACTCCAGAGAACATATGGAATCACTGATAGAAATTCTTAAACTCGACACTATCAAATTGGACTCCGTTGTCAGTGATGATGGTATATGGAGGACCAAATCGATAGATATTGTTGCATACCACAAAGTTGATCACTTTATTCGTCGCGATAGTAGCAAGGGGCTCGGCTTCTGCCCATTTGGTAAAATAATCAACTACAACAATGGCGTACTGAGCACCACCTTTAGCCAGAGGTAGAGACCCAATAATATCGATACCCCATATTGCGAATGGCCATGGACTGACCATTTGAGTTATTTCAATAGGCGGGCTCTTGGAATCCAAGCATGCTTCTGACAACTGTTATATTTCCTGGCATATTCTGATGCATCTCGATTCACAGTTGAACAATAATATCCCTATCAGAGTATTTTCTTAGCAATTGCTTGCCCCCCAATATGATCTCCACATTCTCCTTCGTGTACATCATGTAATGCTCATTTGATTTCATTGTGGGTGATACACTGGAGTAAAGGAACAGAGTGTCCTCTTCTATACAAGACTCCATTCTAAATAGTGAATCAGGAGGATTTTCGGAGGATTGTCTTCTCTCACATCTGCGATCGGTAAAAGTACCGTGCTTGAGATAATTTATGGAAGGGGTCATCCATGACTCATTCTTGGGTGTGGCTTCAAGCACCCAGTGTGTCTCCATTTGATCGATACTCGGAGAGGTAAGTGTCTCAACGGGGACAAGTCTTATTTGTTGTGCTTCACCGATGCTGGCTAGCTTTGCCAAAGAATCAGACTTCTGGTTACGGTCTTGCGATATGCAATAGATGGAATAATAATCGAACTGATTCAACACTTCTTAGACCCGAGCGAGATATGTAGCCAATATCTGGCCCCTTGCTTAGTATTCTCCCGAGACTTGATATATGACCAACTGTTAATCGTAGTAAATTTCCACAGCAATAATTTTCAAATATCTAGCGAGCCTGAGTCCAATGAGTAGGGTTTCATATTCCACCTCATTGTTAGTCACGTGGAAATCAAACTTCAAAGCATAGCATATAGATCGTCCTTTAGGAGTCTCGAGCACAACTCCAGTGCTTGAACAACGGTCATTTGATGCGCCATTAATATGCAACTTCCATATATATTTGAAAGATTCACTGGTTTCTAGCAAGTCCTCTAGGATAGTGAATTAGACGATGAAGTCCACTAGGACTTGTCCATGAATAGCCCGCCTCAGTGTGTAAGTTATGTCAAACTGACTAAACTCGATATTCCACTTGAGTAACCTACCAGACCTCTCAGGTGTTAGTCCTTGAGAAGGATGGTTTTCATGACAACAACCTTAGGACTTATTATAAAATACAAATACTAACATTATAGTTTAGATATATATGTATATACAGGATATAAACATGCAAGTACTGAGAATGAAGACTGTACAGTATAGAGATACAAGACTGATGAATTTATAGATCGAATATATCATGTTTGAAGACTCATAAGTATCAAGATATCAAGAGTTCAAGATTTGAAGAGTACAAGATAAGTATTGAGTTTAGAATTATGTTAAAACTTCTTGAAAGCACTTACATCTTTATTCGAAATTTATTCATGGAATGGAATCCACTTCGAGACTGTTAAAGGGATGTAACCCATGACAATATCTAGTGGAACATATAATGGTCCTATTTTGATATCCACTAATCTTATAAAAATGTTTTCAAAAATATATCTCTTGTTTTTAAAAATGTTTTAAAAACTTCCTTTTCAAAAAGACATCTCTCATGGTTTTAAATATTTTAGCCTCAAAATATTTTTAACATTTTTAATACATTGATTTCAAAATTGTCCTTGATTTTAAACTCCCTTTTGTTTTAAATATTTAGCTTTAAAAATATTTATATACTTAGATTTTAAATCACTTTATAGATTAAGATTATATATATTAAAAATTGCTTTCTAAACTCTTTTATGTGTTTAAATTATATTCAAATATATTTACAAAGTTTAGAAATTGTTTTGACAAATTATAGAAACTAATTTTAAAAACAAAATCAAAACATCAAATTTTCCTTGAGCATATCGACATACCCCTACCCCCCATGTCGACATGTTATCCGTTATTTTCAAATTTTAATTTTCAAAAGAAGTGTCTATTCGTTGTATCCTTTCACGAATAGATATGGTTGTTGATCTCTATAAATACCAATAAGTTCTAAACGAATTTTTACCAGATTTTCATTCACTTTCTCTCCTCTTCATCTTCCATATTTATTCTAAAGAATCCCCAACCATACTCTGCAAAAATACCAAGTGAATCGAACTTGATTATCTCTTGTTTGATTCTCTGCCACTCTCTCCATAAGATCTCCGTGCTATTCAGAGTTATAGGATTATTTGTAAATCAAACTATTGAGTAAAAGGTGAGGTTGAGCCTTGAAATCAATTGGGTCTGATTGTTGCCCCGGAAATCGATTAGGTGATTTTGTGGCCTGGTAAATCAAGAGAGTTTGCCCTAGACTCGAATACAAGAGGGTGTAATCTGGGAGATTATTTTAAAAAGAAATCCGTATAATTATGCGACACTGGATGTAGGATAAATCCGAACCAGTATAAAATCCCGATGTGTTTCTTCCTTTACTGCTTTTATTTATTATTAGCATCTGTGTCTGATTCTGTGATTATAACTATATCTGTGTATTGCATTAGTTGGTGATTAAATTACATAAGTTTCAAAAAGATTTAGTAAATCCACAAAACACTATTCATCCACATCTAGTGTTATTCTAGCTTTAAGATCCATTACCCACATTCCTAAAATTTGGTATCAAAGCAAGGTTTTCAAAGTTTCCATAATCTGAATTTTGATTTTTTTTTTAAATGGCTATTTTTGGGGATTTTATTAACACTGTTTTCATATGAATATGTAACAGAATCATCATGATATTTTTGTTTAAAATTATATTTAGTTATGTTGAAAAGTCACTTGATTCTTTAAAAGGTTATGTTGTTTTGCAGGAGAAGAATTATGTCTAATGACTGTTGGTTAAAAGATACCAGATAATCATTCATCGATCAAGAAGAACAAATGGATATATAACGACAATCGACAATGAAATGGGTACCAGATCAATATAAAGATTTTTATTCTCATCTACAACTTGATATGATACTGTACTTCTCTCCATCTACATCACAATGTCACTGGTTTCATGCGAATCCGTCAAGAAATGACCAAGTTATGACCAAATGAAGTTTTGGTGAACAAAGAGAAAAAGAAAGCAAAACTATCAATGGTATTCTTCAAAACGCATCCATAGATTTGAGTATTTTGTTCCCACTCCTTTTTAAGATTGTATTTCTTGTTCTCACCGTCGTTTTGATGGGTGGATCATCAAATTCTGATCAAAATTGAGTGAGATATGACAGTTTGAAGTTGGTTATCCAAAACTGAAAACTGTGTATGGGATTTCCTGCATTTCTCCTACTGTTCGGCCTATTGCACCACAATACTGTCCAAATTCATCACCAAACTATTACTGGATCGTAGCCCTATCCTTCCTCTTCAATTTGTCGATGGTTTCATCCAATTTCATAAAGAAACGAAGGAGATATGCCTTCTAGAAGTTTGATAGTAAATAGAAAAATGGGAAAAAGAAGAAGAAAAGAGAAACTTTTATGAAAAGTGGTGACTGTTCGGTTTATTTATAGTGGTTGAAGTATCTGTTCATTCAAAATACGAATTCAAAGTATTGGCGCCAAGTTGATCAATCTGCTACATCATCTGTATCTTTCTCATACGGTCTTCAAATTCAGCGAATTAATATACTACGATGATCTGAAAAACAAGCCCGTCGCAATAAAACAGATCTCGTCATCAAATTATGAAAGATATAAATGTGTGGTTCATGGCAATGGAAGAACAACAAAGTTAAAAAGATGGAGGAGTGCAAAAAGTGGTACACTTTACTATTATTTCATCTTTATTGTTGCATTTAGTTAGGTATAGAAATTTATCTCTTTTATAAGTTTTGATATTTTGGTCCATATATCGGCACATCATAGTATACATATCGAAATACCAGTCTAAATTTTTTTAAAAATTTCTTTTAAAATGCGTTTCCTTTCAAATAAAATCTCACTACTAATTTATTACAAATGTACTTAGTAGAAAAGCATACCATCATTCGTGATCTCAACTTTTCTAATGTTATTTTTACTTCTCGTACTCTATTTCCTTTATGATACTAATTTTATATTTTTAAGTAATTAATTGAAGGAATTCAGAATGTTAGAATAAGGGTCTATTTATAGATTTCTTCAATTAATAAGATTGTGCCACATCACATGGCATTTGTCAGATAGTGACATACAAGCAAAATGACACTTGTCATTACACTTTTTCTTTAATAAAAGCATTTTTACATGCATAAAGCCAAGTATCTTTACACATGTTTTTTTTTATTATTTTTATATTTTTTAAGTACTTTAATTATATTAACTACTTTTAAAAAATGGGTCAAAAATCAATTATTTACATGTCAAAATCTAGTCGTAAAATTAGTGCAAAATCATGTTAAAAACAGGCCCAAAACTTTAGATAGCATTTCTGAAATGCTATCTTTGTTTCTGTTACGCTGCAAATACGCTTTTATAGCATTTCTGTGCTTTGACACGCTGTAGTGCTTCAGAAACTTTACACAGCATTGGTAAATGCTGTGGTTTTTGTTTTATGACTTGATTATATTTTACTGAAAAAACTTTTTATAGCATTCTGTGAATGCTGTCTTTTCTTTATGAAACTTTAAACAATGTAAAAATGATATTTAAATTAAGTATTTTTCTCTATTCTTTTTAGAGATAGTTTCTATTTATATTTGAATATTTTAAAATTAATTTCATGTTTAATTTTTTTAATTAATTAAATTTTTTAATATAAGAGGCCTTAATATAACACATTTTTATTTTAGTTTTTTCAATCTTTGTAATTTTTAATATTTCATTATGATATTTTTTTAAAAAGATGTTTAAACATGTTTCTAATATTTTAATCAATAATTATTTTGATATAAAGTTTTTAATTAGTAAGTTAAATATTTTATAAACATGGAAGTTTGGATTCTTTAAAAAAATCAACCAAGTTAAAAAAAATTATTTTAAATAAATTAAATAATTAGGTTATTAATTTTCATAAAAACCATATTTGATCATATATATAGTTTAAATCCATATTTCTTAGCAATTTGATTTTGATATTGAGTTTGATTATTGACTTTCATGAGTATGTTATAGTTTTAATATCATTTATTATCTTTAAACTCTTGTCTTTACTACTTTTTAGTCTCATTCATTAGTTTTCTTAACCTAAGTCTAGTAATTAGTGTGCATTACCTTCGTTTGGTTGAAGTGATTTGATGTATGTATACATACATACATACACACACATACATACATATATATATATATATGCGCTTGTCAATTAGATATTACTTATTACTCATGTTAATCTTATAATCTGGATATCTCTTACTGTAGAATATATCATCATATCATTCTGCATATTATTATTACTTCGTTATCATTTTGTTTCATATTACATATCAATATGCATCCTATTTGATATCACATTTCATTGCATATTACATTATAAATTACAATGCATGAAATATCATAATCATTTGCATCACAATTTGTAATTCATTTTGCATATCATCTCATGCTATATTGCATATGTCATACATTTCGTATTGCATTATAAACTACATATTGCATACATGTACACATAACAAGTATATTTTATATAAGAGGAGTTTGTATTATTGTCTTATACTATATGATTATGTAACGACCCAGAATTTGACCACTTTAAAATATAATATTTAAAGTTGTTTTAAATATAAAATATGTTAGGTTATATGATTCAAACAATATTCGATAGGATTTGGAAGTAGAAACATACATAAAAATAGTAACATTTGCCTATAACGACAAAAGTGACAAAATGCTGATTTCAGAAAAGTATGTTTCAATGGTTAAATAAATTATCCTAATTAATTTATAAGTGTTTATATTTTTAAATAGCATTATATAAATTTATTTGTAAATTTGGTTTACATAAATAAATAGTTTAACTAGAACGTCAAAATGTGACTGTAAAATATTTTGTCGAGAATCAACGTTTTGTCGATTAAAAGTTGTCGCAATGTCGTCGCACCTTTATTTTCTTATATAAGAACATATATTAAAATAGTTTAATTATTATTAATTCACTAAACATATTTACTTTTACGAAATAAAATTAAAAACTCATAGAAGTCATTAATAAAAGTAAGTAAGAATTAACAAAAGTAAGTAAGAAAAGTCAAAAGTAAACATCAAATCAATATCACGTCAAAAGCTAACATAATTATTATTTTACTTAGCTTAGTTATTAAGGGATTAAGACATAAAGTAAAGATGTGAAAGGTGATGTTAAGTATTGAAAAAGTGGAGATTGCTTTAGGTTGAAGTAAGCTAAGTTTGGTAATTTGTTAAGAGGTTATTTTGGTAAATTACGACTTTCTTTCTTTTTCTATAAATATCCACCTCCTTCTTCACTTTCATTCACATTTTTCTCCTTCTTATTTTCTCAAGCTTCTTCATCTTATTCCTCTTCTCTTTAATGGATTCCAAGCCATAGAAAAGATTAGAAATAAATAATGTCAAAATATTTACAAAATATTCAAAAGAAATCAATGTTCATTCTCTTCAAATCAAACTCATTTTTTCTCCATATTTTACCTCTTCCTCTCTCGGCCATAACTTCTTCAAAACTGAACCAAAATATAAAATTCTTTTTTTCATATCATTTAGTTTTTCAGTGGCTACAATGTTCATGTTTACCACTTTATCTCATTTGAAGTTAACTATGTCAAAAATATACTTCTTTCTAGTACATTTTCTGGCCCAGCTTTTAAGTCAGAGAATAGGTCATTTTGCTTTGATCATAACTTGATCATAACCGACCCTAATTAAGGAATTTTTTTCAAAACCATACAAAATTCCAGTGGCTACAACTTTTGTGTTTTCCACTTTTTCCAGTTTTGAGGTTTGCTATACCTGAAACTCAATTATTTGAGGTGCATTTTCAGGCTTCATTTTTGTCAATCCGAAAATACCTCTTCTACATTCTATCGTATCTTCCTCAATATTAATCAAAATCAAGTGGTTATTTTTTTTAAAATTTAATAGAAAAGAATTTACAACAACTTTTCAGTTAATTTTTTTTTCAAATTTTGAGAGTAAGATAGTCAAAAACAAGAGAGAAGATGACCTATTTTTCGGATCTAAATCTTTGGAATTCAAGTTCAAAGCTCTACCGCTTCTTCTCTATATTTTCGGCCAACCTCCATCTCAAGCCTCGACCAAGCTATTGGAAGGGAGAGGGTGTTGTTTGATAATGTTTAATGGAGTAGGAATTAATTAATGAAGTGTTGGTTGATTAGAATGTTGGTAGGAAGTTAATCGCTTTGGTTTATGGTGAGAAACTCTATTTAGCATCTCTATTTGTATATATACATGTTTGATGTTGTGTTATGATTGCTATGGATGCTTATATATGCTTTGATCATCAATTATTGATTGTTTGATATGATTTTTAAATTGTTTTACCAAGTCACGCTAATACACGTCGATAAACACAAAGGAAAGCTCTTTCCTTTGAAAATGAAATGGTGTATATAGAATGCTTAAACCTTTGGAAATAGTTTTAAAATGAGTTTGAAATATTTTATAAACATTTAAATATGTATGAATAAATAAAGGAAGAAAATCAAGATTTTATCTTGTATATTTTAAATATGTCCAAAATAATTTTCCAGAAAAATCGCGTTTTTGCAGTAAAATGACCAATGTTTAAAATTGATATTTGAGATATTTTAAAAATATAAAATAAATTCTAAAAATATTTTAAAATGTATTAAAAGAGATTTAAGTTGAAAATATGGATTTCTAAATGATATAAAAGTTGTTTTGAAGAATATAGCTTTTAAAACGCTATTTGCAACACTTTTTGCAAGGCTTTTCGCAGCAGTTTGAAATAACTTTTGAAATGCAATTTTAAACTTAACAATTCTTTCCTATATATTTTGTGAATGATTTTAAAAGAATAATTAAGTCATTTAAAGATGATTTGGAAGTTTCAATGGGAGTTTGAATAAATGGGAAAGAGGAATTGTTTATACCACTTAAACAATAAGTGAAGAAGATTGAATATAATAACAAACTGAGTAATGCGGAAATGACTAGTACATTTGTCCCACCTATGAGATCTAGGAAGATAAAATAAGGTGCTTAACTAAGGTTAGAAATGGAGCAAACAGTGCCCCGAACTTACCTGGCCCATATGTTCTCTTCTTAGGCGAGGGGTGGAACATATCGAAAGGAAAGTCCAGATGCTCTAAAAGATCATAATTAAGTTTTTTTTCTAAGATAAAAGAAAAGAAATAAATTCTTTGAGTTTATTATAAATTGTCTATATATAAGATTTATAAAATTGATATTTTATAAATACAAGTACTAGAACTATAAAAGTGTTCTATAAATATTAGAAATGGGATTGTAATCAAATTTATAAATAGATTTACAATGGAAACTTAGAAAAGAATTTATAATGGATTTTATAAATAATAAGATTTGAAAGGAATGAATTTGTAAATAAGAGTTTTATAAGTAACTAAATTATAATTGGATTTTGACTTATAAGTGAGATATAAATGGAGTTTGTTATTAAAGAAATTTTGCATGTGGAAGTTTATATAAAATATAAATGGAATTTATAAACACCATTTTGTAAATCTGAAATCAATTTAAATTGATAAGTTAAATGTGAAAGTTTATTAAAGGAATTATATTCGTGATTTTGGACAGTGAATAATCCTTTAAATTAAATGGATGTTTTGAAAAGTGATTTTATAAAAAGGGAATATTTTCCCAAAGTTAAAATTTAAGAAAGAAAATCTTTGATTAAGATTTAATAAATGATTTGGAAAGGTTATCCTAAGTAAAAGAGAAAATGATTTAAAATTATTCCAGGATGTAAGAAAGGTTTAAATAAACCAAATGATTTGATAAATGAGGCTTAATGATTCCTTATACTCTTGAAAAGAAAATGGAATAAATCGAAAAGAATATATCTAACAAAGATATTTTATAAAAGATGAAGTAATTGATTTATGATTGGTATCCACATACGAACTTAACATCTTTTCAATCGATAATTGGCTTCGAAGGAACCGGGGTCGGATTTGAATAATTCCTATCTAAAAACCACTTCGAACCAATGTATATGTTCGAATGTGAAGACATGTTGAAGATGATGATTATTGAAGACCGTGGACCTCGTAGCATGAGGACTGCTCAATGATTTGCTCGGGGTCGCACCCATTATAGAGTTATATACAGCAGTGGTCTCCTCGTTGTGGAGATTTTTCGAATTTCAAGGACCACTCGCTACTAGTGGTAGTAGGAGAGTGCCTTCGGTTTGTCCTATTCCTGGACAACTTGTATGGACGTTTGTCTGACATTGCATTTCTAAAGATCACGTACATTGGTTTTTAAAAACATACATCATTGGTGGCGAAGAAGGCGACTTTTCTTAGCTTAACACCCTCCTTGAGACATATGAGCTCAAGGGTTGTATTTTTGTGGAAGGCAATTAGTAGTTAACGGAAATGGCAATGTGGCATTCAAAGATGTGATATGTGTTATGTGAAAAGGTAATTGTTTCCTCAAGCCTCATCAAACCGGAAATGACCGAAACATGATTAGATGCAGCAAGGCCAAGTGGGTCATTTCCAATTAGGGTATGATCATCCCCTTCTAGATATATTTCTTCCCGCTATGACATTCGGGATGTAAATTAATGTGGTGTATGGAAAACGAGCGCTCGGTTAAAGATCGGTAACGACCGAGGGATGACATATTCTGTACTATTTAGTTATAGAGGTAGGCCAATCTTGTGTTGGTAGAGGGGCTTTGTGATGGTTCTTCGGGGCATCCATCTAGAGGTGTACCCATTTCGGAAGGTAGATCCTTCGCCTGGTCATTTATATGGAAATCCATTCTCCAATAAGAACCTGCGGTTTTGTTTGTATTGGCGTAATGAGTAGCCTCGGAATGCTATATGAGTAACCATTTCGGATAAGATTAATAAGTATATTTATAAATGTTTTCAAAGACATGTCATTAGAAATAATATCAAAGGTTTTGATATAAAAGTGTTTTATTTATCATAAGGTAAAAACCCGTCCGTGTTTATGTGTGGGCGTGGTCTTATGAGATACTCTTTCTTTTCAAAGGATTTTATCCAAAGGATGATATATGACACTGTCATTTATTATTAAATTTTTTTCACGTTGGTTTATCAAGCCTGATCCGGGTATTTTCAATTCTCGGGTCAGATCCGAGTAGTTTCAGGTTAATTCGAAGACGGTTGGAGTTTCCAAAGGAGAGCTGGAGATATTCATCGACGTATGGACACATTCTATTATCCGCTGTATTTGGTGTATTTTGTTTGATGTTTGTCAGCAATTATAAGGACAGATGTTTATGACTGTCCAGGCTGAATTTAGGTTAGACTCTGATATATGTATTTAAAAGTTTTCCGCTGTAAAGATATCTGTTCAATAATATATGTTATTCCATTCGAGTGAAATTCTGTTATGTCTATTTTTCTTTATTACCCTTCATGTTCCGTATTTTCGTGCAATTTGAGTTGGACATGTGTGGTTTATTGTCGATTCAAAGGGTACGAGAAAACGGGCCTTGACAGATTATTAGTTTTTGATTTGTTTGGTATGTTTTGATTGAATTTTGATTGGATTGACTTATTTCCCTTGATTGACTTGTTTGACTTGTTTGATTTGATTGATTTGTTTGACTTGTTTGACAATATTGGATTTGATGTGTGTCGTTGGATTGTCTGAAATATACTTATACATATTTATGTATTGAATAATTATAATATGATTATTGTGAGAAATGCGGAAATACGGATCTTATGGCTAGGATAAACACTAGAGGGGGTGAATAGTGTTTTAAGGAATTACTAAATCTTTTTGAGTTTATGTTAATTAGAACACAAATGTATGCAATATTCAGGCACAGATATGATCACAGAAACAAACACAAATGTAGAAATAAAGTAAAAGCAGTAAAGGAAAGAACACACTGGATTTTATACTGGTTCGGAGTTACCCTACATCCAGTCCCGCACACAAGTACGTATTTCCTTTCATTAGCAATCTTTACAATTACACCCTCTATTTCAAGGCCACGAGGTACACCTCTCCAGATTCACAATCTTTGGGTAGTGATACTTGATTTCACAGGCAACAAGTTTACCCAATTGATTTCCTAGGCTACAATCACACCTTTTCTCGCTTGATTGATTTCCAAGGCTACAATCACACCTTTTCTCGCTTGATTGATTTCCAAGGCTACAATCACACCTTTTCTCGCTAAATTGATTACAAAGAAGTCTATAACTCTGAATAGCACTGAGATGTTGTTGAGATAGTGATAGAGAATCAAACCAAAAATGATCTAGTTAGATTAAATGTTGATTTTGGAAGAGTAATGGTAAGAATATGTATAAAGAAATATGGAAGAAGAAGATGAGTGAAAACCAAAAAATATAATTAGAAATTCATTGAAAACAACCCCTATTTATAGAAGAACAACAATCATATCCATTCGTGAAAGGATATGATGAATAGACACTTCTTTTGAAATTTAAATTTTGAAACCAACTGCCACTATGTCGACATGGGTGTCTTGGGTATGTCGACATGCCAAAGGAAATTTTGGTGTTTTATTTTTCTTTGAAAATAACTTTTATCTTATATTAAAACCATTTTAAACTTTTATAAATATACTTAACTATAGTTAAAATACATAAATAAATATAGAGAATAATAATATAAAATTTTACTATAATTTTATATTTAAATCTAAGTATAAGTATTAAAAGTTAAATATATTATTATTAAAACATAGTTTAAAACTAAGGATAATTTCGATTTTGAAATAAAAGATTATTTTGAGGCTAAAAGTATTTAAATTCCGAATAGATGTTTTTGATTCTTTTAAAAGAAAGGTTTTGAAAACATTTTGAAAACAAGATATAATTTTGTAAAAAACATTTTGAATAAAAGTCAGTAGATACAAAACAATGTTCCACTAGATTTCCAACCTACTTAGGGTTCCATCCCTTTAACAGGCTCGAAGTGGATTCCATTCCATGAATAAATTGGATTTTAATATGTCAGTGCTTTTCTAGGAGTTTTATCAAAATTCCTAATTAAATTACTTATTCTTGAAATCTTAAACTCTTGATAATCTTGATATTCTTGATACACATGAGTCTTCAATCTTGATATCTTGAATCTCTATACTGTACAGTCTTCATTCTTGGTACCTGCATGGTTAAATCCTGTATATACATATATATCTAAACTATAATGTTAGTATTTATATTTTATAATCTTATTCTAAGGTTGTTGTCATAAAAACCATCATCTCAAGGACTAACAATCTCCCCTTTTTTGATGATAACAACCTTTGTTTATAAAATATTACTTCTATCCTAATAACTCCTCCTAAAACTAATAACTCCCCCTTAATCTCTGCCTAACTATCCTATTTTATATTTCTCCCCCTTTGTCGTCAACAAAAACTAACTCGAATCTATATAATCACCAAATTATATAACTCCCCCTCATTCTTGGACTAAAGTACCTGCATTAATAAACTATGCAATGGATTATATAATAGATAGATTAAGAGATAGTTATACTGATAGACAAGATAATTAATTAAAGATCATATGAATATCAATGCATATTTATACATGTTTTGCACACCAAATATCAATCCAAACCAAACAAAGCAATCAAATCAAACATTACAAAGAACTTCCACCCATCCTTCTTCTCCAAATATAGGGTCTGCTTTAATGGCATCCCAATTTTCATTATCATTGGTGAGACAGACTGGAGGATGTGTTTCATTATCATCCTTGTGCAGGGAGGAAATCATCCATCGTATTGCATCGAAATGCCTTTCTTGCTTCTTGATCATATGCATTTGACTCAACTTTAAGTGTCGCTGTTTATGAAGAATGAACGAAAGAATATTCTTGAAAGAATTAAGAGTCTCTTCAAGATTCTCGGATAAATTATGAATTGGATTGGCCATATTTTAGTTTGTGAGAAGAATGATAGACAAAGTAGATAAGAAATAATATTGAGTGATGAATTCTAGGGTATTTATAGGTGTAGAAATTCATTTGAAATGAGTAGACATAAGGTAGTTATTCAAATTTCAAATTCAAAATGAAATGTCATTTCTTACCAATACATGTCGACATAGTCAAGGAGGGATGTCGACATGGTCTAGTGAATTTTGGTGACTTATTTTGATTTTGTGAATAAATGTGTGTGTGTGTATATTTATATATAATGTACTAACATTTATTCTGAATATAAGGTAAGGTAGATAACAGAAAAGAAATTCAATTTCATTTCATACTAAGATGATACAATGATTAAACATTAAAAACTACATGAACATTCAAATCAAAACAAAGTAAAGCTAATACAACAAGAAATGAAAAGATAGAACTAGTTAGAGGATGATGAAGATAAAGACAATCCAAGCTTCTTTCTGACTTTGGAAATTAACTTGTTCATCTTGGATGAAAATTTATCCAACTTCTTACTAACGGATCGTTCAAGAATCCATTGATTTTAAACAATGGTCTTTTGGTTTTTGAGAAGGGTTTTGTGGTTGGATTAGAAGGATAGTCAATTCTTTCCAAGGATGTTTCACCTTCTTCTTCTTCTTCTTCTTCTTCTTCTATTTCCATTTCATCCCCTTCATCTTCTTCTTCCTCTTCCTCCTCTTCCATCTCCTCGTGAGCCAAACATTCTTTCTTTTATGCAAGAGTCTCATGAGGTTGAAAAACAAATGGAATTTTCATAAGAGAAATATTTGAGTGATTGAAAATGTTTCTAGAAACAAATTCTTCTCCTTTGAAATCTTCTCCAAAATAGTTAAAAATCCGAGTGAGATAGATTACATGATACAAAGTATTCTCACGCATTTTAAGATTTTTGGGATAAAGTTCATTCTAAATAACTTACGACCTATTAACATCATAATTTCCAAAAATAGCAAAAAGTGCTTTGCAAACTTTTGAAGTAGGATTATTAAAATTCCCCGATCTTGGAGTCAAAGTATGTTGTAAAAGAAGATTAACAATTCTAGCTTTTGGTCGAAAGTTTCGATTTTGGAATTCAAAATCATCATTTCCTTCGACAATGTGATGAAATATCTCACGATCATTTCCATCAATATTAAAACTAGAAAGATCCATTCCCCGTACTCTTGCAATTGAGAAGGTACCCAAAAGATCATAATTCAAACCAATTCTAGTGCCTTTGAAACTACTCTAAATTTCATCATCGTTTCCATTATAAAATCCACGATTAAGATTTGCATAGAAAATTTTAACAAGATTTGGATAGCAAAAAAAATCATTTTGAGAAGCATCAATAAGACTAAGAACATGATTGTTTGCAAAAAGAGAATCAATTTCATAAGTAGAAAAATCTTGAAATAAAGCAAACTTTCCGGGATGGACTTTTCCGTAGTTAGCATAGTTGATATATGCTTTTATAGCCTCCGGATCATTGTAGAGTTACTCTTTTATCATTCTGGAAATTCTCATGGTGAAGGAGTTTCTTGAAGAAGCCATTAGAGTAGACAGTAGAGAGCTTGAATTTTTGAAGAGAGAGTTTGAATTTGAAATAAGAGTGAAAATATATGATAAAAGATAGTGAATAAATAGATTCTCAAAGGACATGTTCTCTGGTCAAAAGATGCCTTCTCAGAGAATTGAATGAAGTGAAAAGGTGGATGGAAATTCAACCATTTGAATTCAAATTTTGAATTTCAAATTCTATACCCATGTCGACATCATGGTGGGGACCATGTCGACCTGTGTCTTTGAATTTCTATGATTTATTTTTCCTAAGTATTCTAATATATATATACTTATTATTTTTAATGTGTGTGTATATATATATATCTAAAATAATTCTGAAATTATAGTATATTCTATAAAATATTATAATACTATTAAAATTAAAATTAAAAATTAAAATTAAAAATTAAAATTAAAATTAAAAATTAAAATTAAAATTAAAAATTAAAATTAAAAATTAAAATAAAAATAAAAATTATAATAAAATAATAGTAAAAAATAAAAAAGTTAAAATTCAAACAACACACCAATTCAAAATCAATCAATCAAGCAACCAATTCTAAGCATGCAGTTTCAACCAACTGTATTGTAAATTTGTACCTTTTTCTTTGGTCTGTTTCTCTGAATTCGTTGGAGTCGTGAACTGCTGTGAAACCATATTTGAATTATCTATCTTCTGATCACCATCGCTTAAGGACGAGTCTGAGTCATCTAGAGTAGCAGTAAATGCACGTTTTCGTTTCTTTAAGGAATCATTGTTTATAGGAAGATTTTGCCTATCTGGATACAGACAGTCTCTTTTGATATGGCATGTTCGTCACAATTGAAACATTTGATATTGTTTGGCACTACATTCTGATTTCCAGAGTTCTTATAGTTATTTCTCTTGAGATTGTTCATCTTTCTGTATTTTAGGAATTTTCGAAAATTCTTGGTCATAAAGGCCATCTCTTCATCATTATCCCTGATTGAGTCTGATCCATCGGTCAGTGAGTGCCATTGATTTCTTTTTAGATGCTTTGGTTTCTCTTCTCACTATCATTTGGACTTCAAACGACATTAGATTTCCAATTAATTCTTCTATCTTTAAGGTACTGATGTCATTTGCCTTATCGATCGCAAGTGTCTTTTGATCCCATTCTGGAGTAAGAGAATTTAAGATTTTTCTGAATTGACCTTCTTCCGAAAAATTCCTTTCCCAAGGATACTAAAGAATGCACAATATCCTGAAATCTACTATACATATCTGAAATAGACTCATTAGAATTCATTTTAAATAATTGAAACTGATTTATGAGCATGGAAATTTTGGTCTTTTTAACTTTGCTTGTTCCTTCGTGAGTAACTTGCAAAGTTTTCCAGATTTCATATGCAGACTTACAAACTGACACTCTATTAAATTCAATCCTATCAAGTGAAATAAACAGAGTATTCATTGCTTTAGAATTATTTTGTGCAATAGTCTTTTTCTCAGCGGTCCACTGTGCAAAATCAGTTGTGGTTTCAGAATATTCAGTCTGTGTGATATTCCAAGTGTCTAATCCTATAGATTGTAAATATATTTTCATTCTACATGCCTAATATGCATAGTTACTGCCATTAAAAGTGGTGGTCTGATAGTAGACTGACCTTCTACGAATGAACTAGTGACAGGGATAATAGAACTAGTGTTGATAGTGTTAACAGTACCAGTGTTGGTAGCCATTTTGAAAAATTTTCAAAATCCAGATTATGAAAGTTTTGAAAACCTTGCTCTGATACCAAATGTGAGAAATTCGGAATACAGATCTTAAGGCTAGGATAAACACTAGAGGGGGGTGAATATTGTTTTAAGGAATTACTAAATCTTTTTGAGTTTATGTTAAATAGAACGCAAATGTATGCAATATTCAGACACATATATGATCACAAAAACAAACACAGATGCATGAATAAAGTAAAAGCAATAAAGGAAAGAATACACCGGATTTTATACTGGTTCGGAGTTACCCTACATCCAGTCCCGCATACAAGTACGGATTTCCTTTCAAAAGCAATCTTTACAATTACACCCTCGATTTTAAGGCCACGAGGTACACCTCTCCAGATTCAAAATCCTCTGGGTAGAGATACTTGATTTCACGGGCAACAAGTTCACCCAATTGATTTCCTAGGCTACAATCACACCTTTTCTCGCTTGATTGATTTCCAAGGCTACAATCATACCTTTTCTCGCTTGATTGATTACAAAGAAGTCTATAACTCTGAATAGCACTGAGATCTTGTTGAGATAGTGATAGAGAATCAAACCAGAAATGATCTAGTTAGATTCAATGTTGATTTCGGCAGAGTAATGGTAAGAACGTGTATAAAGAAATGTGGAAGAAGAAGTGGAGTGAAAACCAGAAAAATATAAATAGAAATTCGTTGAAAACAGCCCCTATTTATAGAAGAACAACATCCATGTCCATTCGTGAAAGGATATGACGAATAGACACTTCTTTTGAAATTTAAATTTTGAAAACAAATGCCACTACGTCGACATGGGTATCTTGGGTATGTCAACATGCCAAAGGAAATTTTGGTGTTTCTTTTTCTTTAAAAAATAACTTTTATCTTATATTAAAACTATTTTAAACTTTTATAAATATACTTAACTATAGTTAAAATACATAAATAAATATAGAGAATAATATTTTGGTATATATAAAATTTTACTATAATTTTGTATTTAAATCTAAGTATAAGTATTAAAAGTTAAATATATTATTATTAAAATATAGTTTAAAATTAAGGATAATTTTTATTTTGAAATTAAAGATTATTTTGAGGCTAAAGGTATTTAAATTCCGGATAGATGTTTTTGATTCTTTTAAAAGAAAGGTTTAGAAAACATTTTAAAAAAAGATATAATTTTGTAACAACATTTTGAATAAAAGTTAGTGGATACAAAACAATGTTCTACTAGATTTTTCGTAGGTTCCATCCTACTTAGGGTTCCATCCCTTTAATAGGCTCGAAGTGGATTCCATTCCACGAATAAATTGGATTTTATGATGCTAGTGCTTTTCTAGGAGTTTTAACAAAATTCCCAATTAAATTACTTATTCTTGAATTCTTGATAATCTTGATATTCTTGATACTCATGAGTCTTCAATCTTGATATCTTGAATCTTTATAGTATACAGCCTTCATTCTTGGCATCTACATGGTTAAATCCTGGATATACATATATATCTAAACTACAATGTTAGTATTTATATTTTATAATCTTATTCTAAGGTTGTTTTCATCAAAACCATCATCTCAAGGACTAATAATTATGTTAGTGTTTTTCACATTCCATTTAATATACTTTGTTCTAGTATTAATTTAAGGGAGAGTTTTATGGTTTTATGGTTTTAGAATGGTTTTTGTTGAAGACAAAGGGGGAGAATTATAAAATAGAGTAATTAGAGTAGTTAGGCTTAGATTAAGTGGGAGTTATTAGTTTTAGGGGGAGCTATATTAAAGGTGAAGTATATTTTATAAATATAGGTTGTCATCATCAAAAAGGAGGAGATTGTTAGTCCTTGAGACGGATGGTTTTGATGATAACAACCATAGGACTTATTATAAAATATAAATACTAACAATATAGTTTAGATATATATGTATATGCAGGATATAAACATTCAGGTACCGAGAATGAAGACTGTATAGTATAGAGATACAAGACTGATGAATTTAAAGATCGAAGATATCAAGATTGAAGACTCATGAGTATCAAGATACCAAGAGTTCAAGATTTCAAGAGTACAAGATAAGTATTGAGTCTACAATTATGTTAAAACTTCTTGAAAGCACTTACATCTTTATTCGAAATTTATACGTCGAATGAAATCCACTTCGAGCCTGTTAAAGGGATGGAACCCTAGTGGGATGGAACCCACGACAATATCTAGTGGAATATATATTGGTCCTATTTTTATATCCACTAATCTTATAAAAATGTTTTCAAAAATATATCTCTTGTTCTTAAAAATGTTTTCAAAACTTTCTTTTCAAAAAGACATCTCTCTTGGTTTTAAATATTTTTGCCTCAAAAGTATTTTTATCATTTTTAATATTTGGATTTCAAAATTGTCCTTGATTTTAAATAATCTCTTGTATTAAATATTTAGCTTTAAAAATATTTATATACTCATATTTTAAATCATATTATAGATTAAGATTATATGTATTAAAAATTACTTTCTAAACTCTTTTATGTGCTTAAATTATATTCAAATATATTTACAAGGTTTAGAAATCGTTTTGACAAATTATAGAAACCAATTTTAAAAAGATAATCAAAACATCAAATTTGCCATGAGCATGTTGGCATACCCCGACCCCACATGTCGACATGGTGTCCGTTATTTTCAAATTTCAATTTTCATAAGAAGTGTCTATTCGTTGTATCCTTTCACGAATAGATATGCTGTTGATCTCTATAAATAACAGTAAGTTCTAAACGAATTTTTACCATATTTTCATTCACTTTCTCTCCTCTTCATCTTCCACATTTATTTTAAAGAATCGCAAACCATACTCTGTCGGAATACCAAGTCAATAGAACTTGATAATCTTTTGTTTGATTTTCTGCCACTCTCTCCATAAGATCACAGTGCTAGTCAGAGTTATAGGATTATCTGTAAATCAAACTATTGAGTAAAAGGTGCGGTTGAGACTTGAAATCAAAAGGGTGTGATTGTTGCCTGGAAATCGATTAGGTGACCTTGTGGCCCGGTAAATCAAGAGAGTTTGCCCCTGACTAGAATACAAGATGGTGTACGTCGTGGCCCTGAAATCGAGGGTGTAATCTGGGAGATTACTTTGAAAAAAATACGTACAATTGTGCGGGACTGGATGTAGGGTAACTTCAAACCAGTATAAAATCCTGTGTGTTCTTTCCTATACTGCTTTTATTTATTATTTGCATCTGTGTCTGATTCTGTGATTATATCTGTGTCTGTGTATTGCATTTGTTGGTGATTAAATTACGTAAGTTTCTAAAAGATTAAGTAAATTCACAAAACACTATTCACCCCCCCTCTATTGCTATTCTGGCCTTAAGGTCCGTAATCTGCATTCCTAACATCAGACCGCATAAAGACCTGTCGTAACAGCTGGTCGGTGTAGATAGTGATAGGATGAGCCTGGAAATACGGGCAAAGCTTTCTCGAGGCAACGACAAGACTGTAAGCTAACTTCTCTAACTTCGGATAATTTCTTTGTGCTCCGGTCAGTCGTTTGTTGATGTAATAGACTGGCTGTTGTATCCGATCCTCCTTCCGAATCAAAGCAGCACTGATTGCATTTTCTGACACCGCTAAGAAGATGTATAATCTCTCATGATCAATAGGCTTTGATAGAATAGGTGGTGTGGGTAGGTGTTGAACCAGAGCTCGGAATGCGCCTTCACACTTTGTAGTCCATTCAAAGTTCTGTTTCAATTTCCTGATAAGTCGAAGAAGGGAATGCATTTGCCGGTGGATTTTGAGATGAACCTGCTCGGTGCTGTTACCTTCCCGTTGAGGCTCTGAACTTGCTTTATAGTCCTTGGAGTCTCAAGATTCCTAATTTCCCAGATCTTCTCGGGATTTGCTTCAATTCCCTGAGCATTAACGACAGATCTAAGGAACATCTTGGACGCAACCCCGAAGTGACACATCAACGGGTTAAGCTTCATTTTATACTCTCAGAGGATATTGAACATCATTCCCAGGTCATTGATATGATTAGTGGAGAGTTGTGACTTTACAAGCATACCGTCCATACATACCTCCATAGTTTTTTCGATCTGGTTAGCACACATTCGAATGACTAGCCGTTGGTAAGTTTCTCCAACGTTTTTGAGTCCAAACGGAATGAATTTGTTGTAGTAAAGTACCAGATTGGTGACAAAGCTAGTGTGCTCTTGATCGAGTAGGTGTATAGTAATCTGATTGTAGCCGGAATATGCATCCATGAAAGATAAGAGCACACGTCCGGCTGTTGGGTCTACAAGTTGATCAATTCGGGGAAGTGGTAAACCCCATTAGGGCAAGCTTTATTCAAGTTTGAATAGTTAACACAAGTTCTCCATTTCCCATTAGGTTTCTTGACAAGTATAGGGTTGGACACCCATTCTGGATATAGCGCATCTCAGATAAATCCGTTCGACTTGATTTTATCTACTTTTTCCTTTAGGGCGGCAGATCTCTATGGATCCATACCATGCCATTTTTTGTTGATTGGGACATGCCACGGGTCAATATTCAATGTGTGGATCTCGATGTCCGGTGAGATCCTACACATATCATAATGCGTCTAGGCAAACACGTCAAGGTTTGCCCGTAGAAATTCGACCAATTCCTCGTTCATCTATTGTCTTAGCTGAGATCCAATCTTTATTATTCTAGAATCGTGCTCATTGTCGATCGGAACATCGATCGTCATTGCTAATAGAGAAGCCTGACTGTCTTTGACTTTGTCCTTGCATTCATTATCTCTTAGGTCAAGATCTTTCGTGAATTGGTTGTGGTGCCCGGGCCTAGGCCCATGCGATAACTGTCAACTATCTATAAAGAGAAACCAGAGAGATTCCTCTACGCCATTTCCCTTCTCTTTACGCAATGCCTCCCGTAGCTCAGCAACATAACATGCCTATCCAGCAGCCTGGTCTCCTTGGACAACTTCAACTCCATTATCGATGGGGAATTTCAAAGTTAGACACCAAGGGGCGATAGCAGCCCTGAACTCAACTAGGGGTGGTCGTCCCAAAATAGCATTGTACGGTGAATCAGTATCCATTACAATAAACTACAGCATCTGGACTCTCCAGCGCTCTCCAACTCCTAGCTCCACTGGTAACTCCACCATCCTAGTGGGTATAGTCGCACTTCTATTAAAGCCATGAACACGAGACTGGTAAGGCTTCAAATCCTTCGCTTACATCTTCATTTGATCATAGGCTCACTTAAAGAGTATGTTCACTAAACTTCCACTGTGCACTAAGATCCTCTTCATCCAAGAAGGACCTATCTGAGTTTAAATGACTAGTGGATCAATGGTAGAGGCTCCGATTCAATTGGCATCCCTATCTTGTCAAATGATGTCATCTGTCATCGTCTTCAATTTTTTGGCCGGAGCTCTGTCTTCCAAGTTACTGCAACATTCGAAGCTCGCATGCCTAATAGAGCTGACATACGACCCCATTTCACTCCAGCTCTGATCCGCTGGATAAGGACCACTACTAACAGTGTTAATCACTAACCTCCTGCCAGTACATGTGGGTTCCTCCGGTCTAACCTGATTCGGTATTTGATTCTGATTTGATGGACCCACACCTCCAGCCTGCGATGCTCGAACGAACTGCTCCAACTTTCATTCTCAGATCAACTTCTCGATAATATCCTATATATAACTAGACTCGTTCGTGTTGTGGCCATAACTATCGTGAAATCTACAAAACTTCCTAGTTTGAATTTGTCTCTCTGACGATTGCTTCAGAGCAAGTTTTGGATAGTATTACAAGTTTGCAAGTACAAATTCTCCAAGGATGTATTTAAAGGAGTATAGGTGTAAAACATGGGAGCTCTCCATCGTGGTCCGCGATTCTGGTCCCGCTTCTTACCCTGATTTCCATCGCCATTCTGTTGATTCTTCTTGTTCTGAATATTCAGCTGAAATTTACCGGAACTCCCTCAGTTTGTTTCACAGCGACATTGCTCTGGATTCCTTCCATACTGGGCCCTGCTTCATCCTTTTGCCTAGACTATTTTGCATCCTGTCTCCTCAAGAACTGAGCTGCCCTGGAATAGAAACAGTCCAATAACGCAGGGGGTTTCCCGTCCAACCAGTTGCCAAATTCGGAATCAGGATCAATTTCCTTAGTTAGTGCCATCAATATGGAACTATCATTAGGGTTACTAATCTCTATGCAAGCAGCATGGAACCTTCCATGTAACGTCTGAGCGTCTCTCCGGGAGCTTGAGTGACACTGGACAAGGTATTAACATATTTGGGCCTTGTGACATGCGTGCGAAACTGCTCGACAAACTTCTTAGCCAACTGATCGAAACATGAAATAGATCGAGGTGGTGAGCGAGTAAACCACATAGCCGCGATGCCTCCCAGGAAAATTGGGAAACTTTAGCACTTGACTGCGTCATCATCCCGCGACGCATTCATCAACCATTCGTACCTCAAAATATGCTAGTTAGGATCAGAGCTACCTTCATAAATAGGCAAAGTCGACGTTCTATATCGTCGAGGCGGTTCAACGTAGAGGATGTCATTGGTGAAAGGCGTATAACTCTAGGAGATTTCCCGGTCGTCGTTGGTGAGGCCATGGCTCTCGAGATCATGTGATGGATCATAGTCGGGATATTTGGCATTTGTACATTTTGGGCATGTTGGGCCAGGTGTGGTCGGGTTCCATAATGCGAGGACTGTCCAAGCACGGTCGACGGCCCATACTTCACCTCCTTGGCTCCATACCTTCGGGTATGTAGGTTTTAGGAGTGTGGTTGGCATTGACGAAGGGTTGGATCCGTTCGGTTTCGAGTGTCAACTTCCAAGTTGATGGCAGTGACAGTAGAGCGGTTCTCAGTAGCATGATAGGGAACCGTCCCTCCTTAGAAGGAGGGTCCAGTCTAGTGATTGGTTGACGGACTTACTCTCGCTTGTCAAAGATTCTAATTATGCTGATGCCCGATACCCTGCGCATAGCTTCCATCCAACCATGGGCGCGTGGATCTGTAATTGTAATCAGAGGAAGCTGAACTTTTAGTAGATGAGTAGGAAGCCTTCTCTTGTCTATATCTCCTTCATCTTTCTCGATTCAGCCGATTAGTAAGCTTCATGTTGGCACGGAGCTGCTGGGTAAGTTGCAGGTGGCTTTTGGTCAGCTCGTGCATAAGTAATTGGAACTCCTCCCTGGTGATAGGGCCTTGTGCATTTGAAGGTTCGGCAGCGTTCTGGTCTATAGAGCAAAGTTCTGTGGGGTTATGCCTATCCCAACCTTTTGGATCTGCAGCGGTTGAGGTAGTCCTAGTAGCGACCATGGTGAATAGTGAAGTTCTCTCCTAGACTTGATGCAAATCTGAGTAGGATGGAAGAATTTCTAGGCTTGAGATCTGGATCTTCTCCTTAGATTCTTGCAATCCGATATCGGCAGTAGATCGAACGAGTAGGAGAAAAGCTGGGTTTTCTCAACGAAAGCACCAAAATGTTTGTATCAAAATTTAGCACTACACTCTTTGGATGTGTTTAAAGAGAAAATGAAGAAAGTAAATGTAAAATAAGGCAGATCTAACAAACACACCAATCAATAAATAAGAAAAAGTACAGAAACACACAATTTTAGAGTGGTTTGGCATACGGCCTACGTCCACTATGAAATGATTGATGTTTATTGATTATATCTCGTTGGTTACACATGGATTACAATGGTACAATCAAAGTACGAAAGAAATTTCAGCATATCATCACGTAGAGAAGCTAAAAAATCCATTTTCTATAGGTATAGGGTCACTATTTGTAGGCATAGGCAGCAAATTTCTCGTCCATATCTCGGAAGACTTCTTCTCTCACGTGGGTGGGCTTATGGGATCGAGTTCGGTGGTTTCGACTCGATCTAAGCGCGATACAAATCGAGTTTGTATCAATCAATAATTGGTCCTTTTGGGCTGAAATTGATTTGGTAAATTCTTGAGGTTTTGTAGGCAAGTTCCTATGAAAATTTAGTGGCATTTAGACTTGTAGATCTTGAGTTACGATCGATACAAGTTTGTATTTTCAATGTGCTGTCGAACTCGTATCAGTACGATTCGTATCGTTCTGATTCGTATTCATGCATCACGTGTCCATCAAATGACATGGTGCTATAATTAGGATAGATCCACTTTTCATGTTAAGTGACCAAGTCTTCCACTGGCATGTGTCTTGCTCGTATCGTTGCTCCTTATGCTAATTTGTATCCATATGTGTTCGTGCTTCTCGTATCAACCATTGCATATATTGTTCGTATAGGTGTTTGGTTATCTTACTCGTACCGATCGAGCAAGTGATCGGTATGAACCATACCTCCTTTCTCTGATGGGTATGGACTAGAGCAACTTGTTGGGTGGATGGATACAACATCATATGGACACGAGTGAGGTTATCTGGATGGATTCGAATGAAGTGGATACGAAGGAGGTGGTTGCTGAACTGATGGATATGAACTTACTGCCTTCTTTGTGGATATGAATGAGTGCATTGTTTGGCCATGGTTATGAGTTAGAAAGGTACGAATGTAATACATTTTATCATGGATATGAAACACTGCTTGTTATGATGGATACGAATTGCCATTGAATTCCAAGTGAATCGTGATAGATCCATATCATGAGCATACAAACTCGCATTGACTTAAAATTTGAAACATTGGCTTTGATGGCTTTTCTCATTGTACCACATCAATTGTAGCATGATCCGAATTTAGGAAAAATTTATCAGTATCCATAGTGAATTTCGTAGGTAATCGATCTTCGAGGACTGCTCTTGGTGTGACGGCCTTGCCAAAAGGCGGGATAACAGTATACACATGAAAAATCATTGTCTTTAATAGGAGATAGTAAATGAGATTTTACTGCTAAAGTGGAGATGCTAAAACATAGACTATTTCCATTAAATATATCAAATTATATTGATAAATTCCTAAAATCGTTCTATAATGATTCATCATGGCTTTGACATTTAAGATTTTGATACCTTAATTAGGGGTTTGAATACTAAAGAATAAAAACATGATGAAAGGTTTACAATTAATAAACCAAGAGGACCAATTATGTGAATGATGCATATTTAAAAAACAACTAAGAAAATATTTTCCAAAAGACTACAAGAGATAAACAACCATTATAATTAATTCATACACATATTTGTGGCTTTATAAAACCGTGCTTACTTGGAAAAGTAAGTGGCTTTGCATTTTTTATTAGTGATTTTAGTACAAAAACATTGACTTGTTATCTTAAATAGAAATCAAATGTATTTAACGCTTTTAAAAATTTTTAGAGCCTTTGTAGAAATAAAATGGGTTATAAGATCAAAGCAATGAGATCCGACTAAGATTGGGAAATCAAAAGAGCTCGAACTTTTTTATGATGAAAATGGAATTCATTGCTCATTAATAGTTCAATGCATACACATCAAAATGAGGTTGTAGAAAGGAAGAATAAGGATCTTCTTAGCATGGCTAGGAGCTTGTTAAAAAGGAAATATTTGAAAAAAAGATGTTTTGGTCGAAGCGAATGTGCGGTGTATTTACTCGACCGCAATCAAACTCAAAGTGTGTGGAACAAAACCAACGAACAAATATGGAGTGATAGAAAGCAATGTATACTTCATTTAGAAGTATTCAAAAATAATCATATTCCCATATATAAGTTATGTTGTCCCGCTTTTTGCCAAAGCCGTGATACCAAAAGATTGATCGAAAACAAAAGACAGTTCACCTCAAAGATTGGTTATACTTTGCTTCACTATGGATATCGCTGAATGTTGTCCGACCCCAGATTGAGCTACAATAGATAGGACATGACAACCAAAGCCATAGAAGCCAACATCTCAAATTTCAAGTCAATCCGAGTTCATATGCTCATGTTATGATCGATTCAATCTAGAGGAAAATGCCCAGATTTCGTATCCATCGCTATGGGTGACTTTGTATCCATCATCGAACTCCGGTTCGAATCGATCATATTCATATCGATCAGGTTCTAGCAACTTCGTATCCATCATAGTACCACAGTTCGTATCCATGGAGTTCGAACCCATCATAGTACCACAGTTCGTATCCATGGAGTTCGAATCCATCGAAGTGCCGCAGTTCGTATCGATCAAGTATGAATCCATCAGGAAGCCTCGGCTCGAATCGATCTCATTCGAGTCCATCGGCTCCTCCTTACTCGAATCCATCGACATATAGCCCACTTCACATCCATCAACTAAGGCAGCGGATACTGCTTCACATCCATCACAGAAGCCTCTCTTCGTATCCATTAGGCAGCTGCTATTCGTATCCATCAGGTCTCCTTAATTCGTATCCATCAGAAGGCTCAACTTCGCATCGATTGACATCATATCCATTGAGACGCTACATAGTTCGTATCCATCGAACGGTCTAGCTTCATATCGATCATTCATCCCCCAATTCGTATCCATCGGGCCAACCAGCCTAGGTGACGTGTCATTCCTCGATATGAACAAGCCGAGATATATGGAGTCGATGCGGTCAACTCGGAGTAAAGACCGGACCGAGGCGAAGTATGCGCTCCACGTCATCACGAAAGCGCGCGCCATCATCGATTCAAAGTAATCGATTCGAAGAGATGGATTCGAACCAAACAGCCACTCGAGAATACTCATTTCGTATCGACTATATCTCATGATCTACTGATCCAAATGCCATGAAATTTTCACTGGAGATTGCACACGAGACAGGGAACGCTCACACCAAATTTCAGCTCGATTGGACATCATCTTGATCGATATGAAATGATTTCGTATCAATCACAGATCGACTCGAAACTTTATGGAATTGGTCATATGGGCCCTCTCACGTGCCAGAGCGAACCTCCCGAAGTTTGAGCGAAGTCTCAGCCTCCTACACCTATAAATAGAGCCCTGGAGCCTACAGAAGAGGGATCTTCTCTGATCTTTTGACTCTCAAGCGCACTGACTCTGCCGGATCAAGATCTCCATCATACTACTACTATTAATTTCGAATTTCCAGTTGTAACTTGCTGTTGTTCGCTGTACTTGCTTGTAATCATTGAAAGAGAAGCAATAAAACTGCAAAAAACTTCATAGTGGACGTAGGCAACACGCTGAACTACTCTAAATCACTTGTCTACGCATTTACTTTCCTGTTATTTGGAGTTTTTGTTAGATAATCCTCATTTTCAATTTATATTCTTCATTATTATCTCTTCAAAGACTCCCGAAGAGTGTTGTGACCAATTTTGGTGCAAACACTTTGGTGCTTTCATTGAGAGAACCCAGATTTTCTCCTGCTCTTTGGATCTGTCATCGATACCGGATTTAATAAATCTAAGAGAGAGATCCAGATCATCAAATCTAAGTTCCTTCCCTTCTATTCAGATTTGCATAAAGTCTAGGAAAGGAATTCAACCTTCAAGACGGTTAGCACAAGGACCACCTCTAATGCTATCAATCAAGAAGGATAGACAGAATCCTGCGCCACTACCTCCCTCTAACCGAGACGCTACTGGACACTCAGAACCATCAGGTCCGGTTACCCGACAAGAGTTTCAGCTGCTGCTTTAAGAACTGACCCAAAGTCAGCAACAACTTACAAAACAGCTACGCGCTAACGCCGAGCTAATCAACCAGCTGAATCACCTGAAGCGAAGGAGATCCAAGAGAGATCATGCCTCTCACTCCTCCAGCGAAAGTTCTTCATCTTCTGATTATCATCATCGATCTCCATGTCCCCGACTAGATGGGAGTCACATACAAGCTGCTGGATATCAACCGGCAATGACCGTTGGACAACTGAGAGTTGGCCCATCGGCCAGTTTCCAAACCAGGCCCTCCTCCCGAGGAGGTGTCGCTCCTCGCTACACCACAGAATACCGCGCCACGAACGTCGCGGTTGAACCAGGAGTCGATTCCCATGATCAGTCGAACCTGGACCATCGTCATCATGGGCATACTCCTGAACTATACGTCCCAGAGGACTATGAGCCAAGAAGGCAAGATTTGGACCGTCGACAGCATCCGGTCCAACCCCAGAATGTGGGATTCAATCATACTCCGGCACAAGCTGCCCAGAGCATACAAATGCCGGATATTCCGACCATGATACGTTAGATGATCCGTGAGACCCAGGTCTCAAGAATGATGACTGGGGAATCTCCAAAAGTCATACTCCTTTCACGGACGATATTATTACTGTTGAACCCCCACGGCGATTCAGGATGCCGACTCTACCCATGTACGAGGGAAACTCCGACCCAAACCAACATATGCTGAAATATGAGTGGTCGATGAACGCTGCTGGAGCTGATGATGCAGTGAAGTGCCATAGTTTCCCCATTTCCTTGGGGGGCATCGCTACCATGTGGTTCACTCGACTGCCACCATGATCCATTTCCTCCTTCGACCAGTTGGCCACAAAATTCATTGAGCAATTCCGCATGCACGTCACAAGGCCAAAAGATGTCAACACTCTATCTAGCATCACCTAAGCACCTAGAGAGACGCTCAGACACTACATAGAGTGATTTCACACTGCATGTGCCGAAATCAGCAATCCGAACAATAACTCCATCCTTATGGCGTTGATTGAGTTTGGAAACTGGTTGGCTGGAAAACACCCTGCATCGTTGGACCGTTTCCATGCCAAGGCGGCTCAATTCCTAAGAAGGGAAGATGCGAAACAGTTTAGGAAGCAGACTGATGCAGGGCCAAGCACTGAAGGGATCCAAAGAAATGTCGCGATCAAACAGTCCGGTGAGAGTTCCGGAAGAGTTCAGTTGAACGTTCAAAACAAACAAACTCTGCGAAGGGAGAACGTGAACCAAACCAGAAAGCGAGATCAGAACCGCTGCCCACAGCGCAAGAATCCTATGATTGACAGTTACACTCCTTTGAATACATCAATGGAGAACTTGTATTTACAAACCTGTAATACAATTCAATACAAAAAGCCTGCTCCAAAACCGTCGTCAGAAAAACAAATCGGGAAAGTGTTGCAGGTTCCATGAAAGCTACGAGCACAATACGAATGAATGTCGTCACTTACAAGATCTCGTAGAAAAATTAATTAGAGAAAGGAAGCTGGAACAGTTTGTTTGGGCACCGCAGCCTGGAGGATCGGGCCCATCAAATCAAAATAATGAACCCAATCGACCGAGACAAGAGGACTCTACCTGTCCCCGCGGGAGATTAGTGATAAATGCCATCAGTGGCGGACCCACTTTGTCAAGAGCTTGGAACGACGACGACCTTCGTCACTGTTACACATGAAAGGCTTATTCAATCTATGAATACTTTACAATTTCCTTTATGTTCTGAAGTTTGAATTTGTAATAAGGCACTGACTTTGCCATATTTTTTCCGTTCCAGCAATAAATTACTATCTCTTCAAGCTAGAGCTGTGATTCACCAAATGCAACATTCAACAATCACAAGGCACGAAGAGCTAAGTTCCATCGAATAATGGAATTTATTCAAATAGCGAGTGACTGTGATACGACCGGCCACTCACTAAGTGAAACCTCAGCTCGGGGGCAAGCCATCACTTCAAAGGCTGAACTGGACCGACACACGACAGTCCTACAACTAATTCCTAATTCCCAGAGTGCGAATTGGAGTATTCTCATCAACTCTAGGTTCCCAGAGTGCGAACCGGAGTATAAACACTAATTCCACTTTCCCAGAGTGCGAATTGGAGTATAAACATCAAATCCATCATTCCCAGAGTGTGAACGGACTCCAAGTTCCCGGAGCGTGAATTTGAGTATAAATATCAAATCCATCGTTCCCAGAGTGTGAACGGACTCCAAGTTCCCAGAGCGTGAATTGGAGTATAAACATCTAATCCATCGTTCCCAGAGTGTGAACGGACTCCAAGTTCCCAGAGTGTGAACTGGAGTATAAACATCAAATCCATCGTTCCCAGAGTGTGAACGGACTCCAAGTTCCCAGAGCATGAATTGGAGTATAAACATCAGACCCATCGTTCCTAGAGTGTGAACGAATTCCTAAAAAGCCCAAATAGGTGTGACTGACCATCTATCGGCAGACTCCACTTTCTCAGAGTGCGAATTGGAGTATAAACATCAATTCCAGGTTCCCAAAGTGCGAACCGAAACATAAATGCTAACTCCAGATTCCCAGAGTGCGAGTCGGAGTACAAACATCAATTCCAGGTTCCCAAAGTACGAAACGAAACATAAATTCTAACTCCAGATTCCCAGAGCGCGAGTCGGAGTACAAACATCAATTCCAGGTTCCCAGAGTGCGAACCGAAACATAAATGCTAACTCCAGATTCCCAGAGCGCGAGTCGGAGTACAAACATCAATTCCTGGTTCTCGGAGCGTGAACCCAAACATAAATGCTAACTCCAAGTTCCCAGAGCGTGAATTGGAGGATAAACATCAATTCCAGGTTTCGGGAGTGCGAACCTAAACATACATGCTGACTCCAAGTTCCCAGAGCGTGAATTGGAGCATTAACATCAATTCCAGGTTCCCGGAGGGCGAACCGAAGAATACAAATGTCAACTCCAAATTCCCAGAGCGTGAAGTGGAGTATGAACATCAATTCCATGTTCCCGGAGCATGAATCAAAATATACATGCCGACTCCAAAATTCCCAAAGTGTGAATTAGAGTACAAATACCGTGTCAAAGTTCCTGGAGTGCGAACTATATTACAAACATCGATAACTCTTGAATTCCCAGGGTGCGAACCAGGTTATCGATCACAGATTATCCTAAGTCCCCAGAGTGTGGACATGTGCTCAAGATTTGCAATAGGTGCGATCGACCGCCGAAATACAAATGTTGTTCCCCGGAACTGGGGGCAGATAGCTTAAGTGTTAATCACTAACCGACGCGATACAAAGTCCAAAATTCAACTCATTCATCGATTACGACGTGTAATCAAGATTTTTAGACTTGGCAAAATAAAAGGAACTTAACTTGAGGGTAGAAACACCACAAGTACACTGGACTGAAAGCCAAATGCTGCAAATACTTAAGCACAAAAGAAATGAAAGTTAAAGCAAAGGAACTAAATGTCGTTTCAATTAACTTATATGAAGATTCATGTATAAGTTATTCCAAAAGATTTCCTACTAGCAGGGGGTCGAGCCTGCATCTATACATGGCCTACGAAAGAAAAATAAAAGCAACTTCCTAACTGCCAAAAATGCGCCAAAGGAGGCTTATCTACTTTTTCTTCTTCGGACTCAATGACCGGTATTTTAAGTCTGGGAGGAGTCAAACTCTGAGTTCCTAGCGGCTGCGAGCTTGAAGTTTCTATAGCTAGCTAACTCATAAGAAATCATCATTAAATGACAAAGCTTCGAAGTCCAGCTACAATGACCATCATCGCTTACCATCACAATCATACTATTTCCCATCGGTTCAAAGTGGACAGTGAAAACATCGGCTCGAAGTCCATGATCACATCGACAAGTTCACAACTCCATCCACTGCACATCTATACGAATAGCTATTTCGTATCCCTCGGTATATAAACATTAGCATCGTTACGGACAACACAACAAAGACCTGTTGGAGTCATTAGCATCAATGCAAATGAACGTTTTGCATCCACCGAATTCTCCATTTACCGATGCAAAGTCAATCTTTCAACCCTCTATATCGATTCAGGAGAGGATCGATACGAAGGAACTTCCTAAAGCAACTAACAAACGTTGTTACAACTCAAATTTTACATCGATTCAGGAGAGGGTCGATACAAGAGGGTAGTCCAAAACAACCATCAAGCGTTGTTTCAACTCGAATTTCAAATCGGTTCAGGAGAGGATCGATACGAAATTCGATAACAAACTAAATTGACAACGACTCATGAACACTCAACGTTAACAAGAGTCAAGTTAACGTATATGCATATATGTCAGACTAATATTCGATTTTCAACATTCACAGGGATCGAATACTCCTCTCATGACGATTACAACGACAAACAGCTAAGCACTATCATACAGCGATCAGTTATATCAACGCAAAGTTACGACCTTCGACAAAAGAGCAATGATTGTTCAGAGAGAAATTGCAGCTTTTCAAAGCACGTCATGTTTCCACAAGACGTACTTTGGAGGGCAAATGTTATCCCGCTTTTTGGAAAAGCCATGATACCAAAAGATCGATCGAAAACAAAAGACAGTTCACCGCAAAGATTGGTTATACTTTGCTTCACTATGGATATCGCTGAATTTTGTCCAAGCCCAGATAGAGCTACAATTGATAGGACATGACAAGCAAAGCCATAGAAGCCAGCATCTCAAATTTCAAGTCAATCCGAGTTCATATGCTCATGTTATGATCGATTCAATCTAGAGGAAAATGCCCAAATTTCGTATCATCGCTATGGGTGACTTCATATCCATCATTGAATTCCGGTTTGAATTGATCATATTCGTATTGATCAAGTTCTAGCAACGTCATATCCATCATAGTACCACAGTTCGTATCCATGGAGTTCGAACCCATCATAGTACCATAGTTCGTATCCATGGAGTTCGAATCCATCGAAGTGCCGCAGTTCGTATCGATCAAGTCCAAATCCATCGGGAAGCCTCGGCTCGACTCGATCTCATTCGAATCCATCGGCTCCTCCTTACTTGAATCCATCGGCAGATAGCCCACTTCACATCCATCAACTAAGGCAGCAGATACCGCTTCATATCCATCACAGAAGCCTCTCTTCGTATCCATCAAGCAGCTGCTATTCGTATCCATCAGGTCTCCTTAATTCATATCCATCAGAAGGCTCAACTTCGCATCGATTGACTTCGTATCCATTGAGACGCTACATAGTTCGTATCCATCGAACGGTCTAGCTTCGTATCGATCATTAATCCCCCAATTCGTATCCATCGGGCCAACAAGCCTAGGTGACGTGTCATCCCTCGATACAAACAAGCTGAGATATAAGGAGTCGATGCAGTCAACTTGGAGTAAAGACCGGATCGAGGCGAAGTATGCGCTCCATGTCATCACGAAAGCGCGTGCCATCATCGATTCGAAGCAATCGATTTGAAGAGATGGATTCAAACCAAACAGCCACTCGAGAATACTCATTTCGTATCGACTATATCTCATGATATACTGATCCAAATGCCATGAAATT
Organism: Allium cepa; assembly: GCA_030765085.1. Lineage (NCBI taxonomy): Eukaryota > Viridiplantae > Streptophyta > Magnoliopsida > Asparagales > Amaryllidaceae > Allium > Allium cepa. The sequence continues at coordinate 863,602,149 of CM060940.1, forward strand.
TTCACTGGAGATTGCGCACGAGACAGGGAACACTCACACCAAATTTCATCTCGATTGGACATCATCTTGATCGATACGAAATGATTTCGTATCGATCACAGATCGACTCGAAACTTACTGGAATTGGTCATGTGGGCCCCCTCACGTGCCAGAGCGAATCTCCCGAAGTTTGAGTGAAGTCTCAGCCTCCTACGCCTATAAATAGAGCCCCAGAGCCTATAGAAGAGGGATCTTCTCTGATCTTTTGACTCTCAAGCGCCCAGACTCTACCGGATCAAGATCTCCTTCATACTACTACTATTAATTTCGAATTTCCAGTTGTAACTTGCTGTTGTTCGTTGTACTTGTTGGTAATCATTGAAAGAGAAGCAACAAACTGCAAAAAACTTCATAGTGGACGTAGGCAACACGCCGAACCACTCTAAATCACTTGTCTACGCATTTACATTCCTGTTATTTGGATTTTTTGTTAGATAATCCTCATTTTCAATTTATATTCTTCATTATTATCTCTTCAAAGACTCCCGAAGAGTGTTGTGACCAATTTTGGTGCAAACAAGTTATATAATCATGTTAATGGAAAAGTAGTTGTTAACCGAGGCATGATGCTCGACATAGAAAGTGCTTGGAATTGGAACAAATAAGAAGATGATTGTAGTTTACTTCCACTTTATGAAGAGGAATGCAATGATGATGTAGGAAAAATGCCTATTAGTCCAACATTGTCATCTCCTTCAACCATCCATAAAGAATATTCATTTGTAGAAAGCATGAGTGAAAGACCACCATGCATGAGATCTTTAGAAGAATTGTATGAGGTAATTCCAATTTTCAATGATATTACATTATTTTTGTTTTTTAACCAATTGTGAACCAACGGGTTTAGAAGAAGTAATACAAGACAAAGGATGGATGGAAGCTATGGATGAAGAAATTAAAGTGATCATAAACAACAGTATATTTGAGTTGGTTACGTTACCTAAAGGTGAAGTCGAAAGATCTTCTTGCCAAAAAGTTACCCAAATCCCTACTTTAATTAGCCAAAACTAGTCATTAGAGGAAGATTAGCAAGATTACACTTTGAATTAAAGATTTTCTATTAGAGATCACTTAAAGCCCCTATAGATTCTTGTATTTCATGCATTCTTCAGTTGCTTTGAATTTAGGTGAGCGGTTTCAAGCCTCTACTCATAAAGTGGCCAGCATATGATGTTTAATGATGTTTTTAAATTAGTTTCAAACCCTAAAGTATCATTTAAACCCTCTTTAATCACATATATAAATGTCAAATGATTAGGAAAAGATTTGTAAAATCCGTGTTCTTATCGATCTTTCTGGTTCTTATAGTTATACCCTTAGATTTAGGCTTCACTTCGATACGTATGGACGTATGCTTGTTATGATATATTATATATAATGATTGCTTGAATGTATGAATTTTGCTTGGTTGAAAATGTAGATCAAATGACGATTAATTTTAGGAATAATTTATGGATCGGTGTTGATGGTTCGGTGATAGCCCATAAAGCTCACATCATCCAAATGGCATGCGATCCATAGGGTAGATCAAGAAGGAGCCCCTAAAGATATGTTTCAAGTATCAAGACGTTTGTAACTCGTTTGATCAGCTATGGATGATTAAAAATGGATCGGTGGTGATTCGGAGGGTATGGATTGGTAAAGGTTGGCTTTGGGGAATGCTTGAGTCATGAGATGGATTGCTTCGAGTCATATCATGCTTTGGGTCAATAGCTTGCATGGATGGATTTGCATGAGAAAGTGGGATAAAATCCTAAGGAGGGATTGGTGGTTCCCATGTATCGGTGCCGATCCATGGGGTTACCTGATTCATGCTAAGTGTTGATTAATGGAGCAAAAATGGAAATTTGGCTAGGGCAAGGATTAATGGCTATGGATCAGTTGCGATCCATTAGGCATTGATTGGTGAGGGTGATGGATCGGTGAAGGGGGGTTTCACATGGTGGAGAAGGACTTGGTTGAATTAAAGTGTGGGATCAGTGATGATGGATCAGTGGCTATGGATCGGTGGTTATGGTTCGATGGTAGAGGGAATTATTGCTACTCCGAGTCATTTGCATGATTACTTCAATACATGATGGTGTTTCCTTCGAATCTTGTGTGTGCTCACTCCAAGCTCGTGCTAAACCAAGCATGTAGCTAAATATGGCCACGTGTAGGGTCGGTACCGAACCATAGGATTTGTACCATTCCATAAGTTCGGTATCGAACCATATAGTTCGATGAAGATTTCCGACGACGAAAACTCGTGGTCTGACAGTGATGATTTTGTGACGGGAAGTGAAGGCTTCGATAATAGATAGAAGTATTTTGAGACATTGAGTAAAGGACTATGAGTTGGATTGAGGGAACTATTAAAGGACGGTTACAGGATCTATGGCGGTATTCTATGATTGATGATGATTGTAGAGAATTGCCTTAAAAATAGCGACTTCATGATGGGAGTCGAAAGATCAGTTCCAGAATGTACTCTGCTAAAGAGAATGCGTGCAAAGGAATTTTTGATACTTGAGGGTTCTTAGGGTACTCGTAAAACGGGGTCTGTACAGTTAATGCGCTCGGCAGATTCAAAGCGATAGAGGTGCAAAAAGTCAAAGCGAGGATATAGCGAGGATATAGCGGGATATAGCGGATGGCTCTAAAATAGCATGTAAAACTCATACTTAATGTTTTTGCAAATGTATAAATGGTAGTTAAATGAAAAATTATCATTCAATTGAGTTACAATTAATACAGAAATAGTTTCAAATAAAAACATGTGCGAATATACTTTAAATAAATGTAAAACTGTTGTATACAACATAATTAAATTTAGTAGAATATTAGAGTATTTTAATTTCTGAAAATATATTAAAAATTAAATCAAATAAATTAGTTTCATAATTTTTATAATGTATAAATGCAAATTTTCAATTCATTTTATTAAAGAAGATATAACGGAATATAGCGGAAATAACGGGATATAGCGGAACAGGGGGACTTAAAGCGGAAAGGCTATATTTTGGGGCTACATGGAAAAATCGTAGCGGTAGAAATCCGCTATGAGATATAGCGGGGTTATAGCGGGGTTATAGCGGGGTAATAGCGGGGCATTAACTACACAGAATGGGGTATATACTGGGGACGTGATGGTTCCTAAAGCATGGTGGCTCTTTATTCTAGATAGGAAGCTTGTTTACCATGAATTGACGTGATGGTTAGTCTAGTTCCTGGCTTATTGAGTGACAAGGATTCAAGTACAAAGGAACCAGGATGTAGGCTATCGTAACAGATAGTCTGGTCTTTTCCCATGACAGGTCAGACGAGTTGTAACGACTTGGAATTTCACTGCTTTGATTAGTGAATATTTAATTAATTTTAAATTTTAAATATATAAATTTTATAATGAAAAGAAAATCATTTTAATTAATTAATAATAATGGTGAAATTTTTTTCAAAATTTCTTTACCAAATTATATAGTTCGTAGAAAAACAAAAAATATAACCGAAGAACGTTTTTCGAAATTTTGACCTTTCGACACCGGAAAGTTGTCGGAAACGTAGTTCGCATTTGTGCACTATATATACATATATATAATTAACTAGATAATAATACACTTAAAAATAAATTATCTTATATTACTTTGGATAAGTAAGTGATATGACAAGACATAGTTTTAAAAATAATAAACATTTTATATAAATATATATTAAGTATTGTCGCATCTTAGATCTGTAATCGTTAACCATAATTAACTCATGTCACATCTTAGTTAATTCATAATTAAACTTATATATATAAGAAAGTAATGTGACTAAACATAATAATTATATATATAAAATAAAGTGATGTGACTAAAAATAATAATTATATATATAAGAAAGTGATGTGACTAAACATAATTAACATACATACATACATATATATACATATATGTTATAAAAGATTTGTGATGTGGCTAGATATAAGTATGAAAAATTATATTATTTAATCATTTCGTACCTATATATACCCACATATTCTCTTTCTTTTATACATCCTTTCTGTCACGATCCGAAATCCAATGTTCGAAAATTGACACTAAATACCTCAATTGTATCCGACTTCCAAAGAATCAAACATTGAACTCCAGTCGGATGGAGCTTATAACAACATCAGATGAATATAAAATAGTGAAAACAGAATGAATATCATGCATACATCACAGAAACAACATCAACATAATATCCATTACAGCATCAGAGTATCTTAATACATATATCACAACTCCAAATAAACATCATAATAGTACAGCAAGCAATCATATATCCAAAAAGTCTTCAAAGGAATGAAGCGATAGCGAACTTCCAAAAACTAAGCACCTTGAATCCCAAAAGCTTCTAAAATATCTACAAAGCAAAAACTCCAAAATACTGCTAACACCAAAACACGGAAACCTGCTACTAGGCTGCCCGTGTGGAAATTATGGGCTCCCAGAGTTTAGAAAAGAAACAATAAACTCCGGGTCAGTCATGGGACTGGTATGAGTAAACAAAAAAACAGTTGCTTTTAAATAAAATAGATTTATAAAGGAAAAACGTTATGCTTTTGGAAAATGAAACTACCATAAGGCCTCCCAGCACACACACAATGCAATCGCACACTTGAGGGAGATTTCCCCTTATGATAGTCAAATATGCTTAATACGAGAAAAGTTCTTTGATATTATTACTAGTGTATAGTGTGAAAAACATTTCGAAAGTAGAATATTAATCTTAGCCAGCATAGGTATCATTATACTATGCCTACTATAGATTCCATGTTAAATGGCGGGTTCTACAACTAAAACCGTACTGGGTTTGTATTGTTTTGTTTGGGTTTCCAACAAATGGTCAGGCTAAGGAACTTCCTACTACCACATGGGTACGCCTATGGCGGGACGTCTTGAGAACTTAACCAGGTCTCTGCCAACACAAGGCCGGGTTACCTCTGTAACTAGGTAACTACTACACGAATATGCCACCTCCCGGTCCTTTGGGACCTTTATCCGAGGGCCCTCTGCCACAAAGCAACAACCACACAGTAAATGAGATTGAAGCAACCACATAGGTAAATATCTAGGCTCATACCATGACATCACCTTTTTCCAAAAGGAAATGACATACCCTAAAGGGTGCGACCCTCATAACCTTGCCGCATCTTTCCGGTTTCGACCATTTCCGAGTTGTGATATCCGATGAGGTCTCGTCCACAAAGCTACGCTTTTCACGAAAGCCATGCTTTGATCACAAATGATCATCAACACACAGCAGCACTTAGCATGCCACACTACCAAATTGGGAGTATATCGCTGATAACCTTCAACTACATAACCTCTGAGCTCGTACATCTCAGAGAAGGGTGTTAAGCTAAGAGAATAAATTCTCCGCCACCAACAGATATGTATTTGAAAGAAATCTGCTTTATATCTCAAAGTGTAGTGTCAGACACACAACCATACAAGTCTGTTCCGGGTTCGAATAGAACCGAAGGCACTTCGTCCAATAAAGGAAGAAGCCCTTGCAAATCCGGGTATCCACAATCCCGATCGGACTTCCCATCACTTAGGGAATCTCCATACCGGAGCAACACAGTGCAGAGACAATCGATAGGTTATCCTATCGTTTTCGAAGACACCCCGTCTTCACCACCGGTCTTCAAATGTTATCCATTTCGACGTATCACTATTCGGAATAGGTTATATGACACAAAGGTCCTCTCCCGGCTAAACCGAATAGTGAACGCTTAATTTTAAAACATGAGAATAGATCAATCACAAAGATTCACATTCAGGGTTCGATGTGGGTTTCGGATAACCAACTGGAATCCGACTCCCTGTCGCATCGAAGTTTAAATGCCGTTTTACAGGCAAAAGGGTTTTCACATCAATACGGAATTAAATCACAAATCACAGCCTAGCACAGAATAATTCACATCACACAATATCACAACCACAACAAAAATAACAATCCAGTGCACAACAATAGTTAAATATTTTCAATCAATGTGAGTATAATTTAATAAATTAACCACATAATTATTTTTGTTGATGATTTTAAATCAATAATTAATTTGATAAATTAATTAAATATTAATTAACTTGATTAATTATTTCTTAATTAATTATTTTTAATCGACTGCCAATTATAATTAATCAACCTAAATTATCTAATTAACAATTCTTAGTTTAAAAATTAATTTAAACAATTAATTATTAATTAACCAATTTGAAATTACTATTATAAATCATTCTTAATTACTTTTCAAAACCATTAGTTAATAAAAATTATTTCCTTAATTATCATTTAAAAACCTTCTTTAATTATTTCGAAATCAATTTATTACTATTTCAAAAAGCTTCAACGTTAATTAAATTTAATACTTTTCTTAAATTAAATTATTTAGTTAAAGCATTAATTAGATTTTTAAAACATTATTAAGTATCTGATTGGTTAATTAAAACTTGAAATAATTCTTAACTTAAAATAATCAACTTTAGTTACTCAATAAATACTGAAATTTGCTTAACATTATAGCTTGAAATTTATTGGGCTAAATTCATTTTGAAAACAACCCGAGCATAATCCCTGTTTTACTCGAGTAATACTCGAGTTTCTCCCTATGTTTCCCCGAATCCTTCCTCTCCTCCTCTCGTACTTCTTCTTCCTCTTTTTTTTTCTAGCTTAAGTTTAAAACTTAATCAACTGCTGAAACAACTCCACTCAAGCGCGAGAGAACCCGAGCCAAAACATCTTTTACTCGAGCGTTCCTTCGAGTTTCTTCCCAGGCCTAAAATTTCCTGACACAGGATCGACGTCGTACACGTGCACGGCATCACACCGCCGCTTCGGTGGACATCGCGACCTTAGGCAAGTCGCAATTCATCCTTATACTCGAAATCGAAGTTCGATTCAACACAGAAAACCCTAAATCGAAAATAAGTATTTTGCTCGACACTGTAACTCGAACATACCCAAAACAAAATTGCCTCACCACCACGTCTTAGACCACCGGAGGAGCTCACCCTCCGTCCACACCACGTCTTAGACCATCGGAGGAGCTCACCCTCCGTCCACACCACGTCAACATCCTACGCTACCATCCCCCTCAATCTCGTACAACTCGATCCATCCGTTGTGACGAAATCACCACATTTCCAACCCACTACAAAACTGCAAACACAACCCTAAATTCACCTCGTCCCATAAATTTACGCAATAGAAAAATTATATGATAATTTTTCTGAAATCAACGATATACAGCCCTGCTTCACACAAAATTTCAACACCCAGTATTGAATCGATCATCAGAAAATGATCAAAAGGCATATTTTATTCAAATAGGAACTGCACTAGGAATACTTGATTAAAAATCATCATATTAATTTTAAAAATCATATCTTTGTATGCTTTTTCAACTTATATAATCAAATCACTAATTTAAAATACTTGAGTTCATCATAAATTTTTGTTTTTAATGTAAAATTTGGGTTATAGAGTCAAAATCTTCATGATCAAACTTAAAACCAATTTTAGGCTGTGATTCAAATTTGAACAAACTTATTTTGTTCAGAATCTTAAGCTTAAAGATATTGATATGAAGATGTTTTGATTTGTTTCACTTTACTCTGCCCTGAAACTAGAAGTACAAGAAAACAACCCATAATAGAATTCCTCAGTGCACAGAATTATACAAAACTTTTTGTTTGAAATATACAGCAATAAAGGTTATTCATGAATCAAACATAAAAATTCAAATTTTTGAAAAGTTGTTTACTCACTTGGAAATATTGATGAACAGAGAGCTGCTCTTTTGTATTTTGAAAAACCGTAGTTAATCTGCCTTTGAACTTTTTCTGTTTTTGTTGAATGATCTTGATTTTATAAGAACGATGATGTTTATATTTTTTCTTTCTCTGTCTTTGCTATGTTCTCATGAACGAAATAAAACAATATGGATGTGTCCATATATAAAGAGAATCAGGTTTGTACTAAGGGAAGGTTATAACCGGTGCAAGATTTTTCTTTGATCAGATATTTTTATTTTTTGTTTGATCCTCCTGCTTTGACTAAGCAAAGTTAAATTCGGCTGATATGATCTTATTTGTGCTGAGAAGATGGCATTTAATGCTCATGTTTCCATCTTAGTTTACATGGAATCTATTTCTTTTTTTGTAAGTACAATTTTGTTTTATTTTGTAGATTTTTGTTCTTGTTTTTGCATTTTTGTTTTATTGTTTCCTGGTTTGTATAATATTCACACACACTTGTATTGGTTTGCTTTGCTCATATAAAATTCATAGCAACATACTTTCATTCTTGTCTTGTTTTATTTTGTACCCTTATGCTTAATTTAAAAATTGTTATAATTATTGATATGTATTTATCTTATGTTGCCATATAACCATAAAATCTTATCACTAACATAAATTCTAAATTTTTTTCTTTATTTATTACTATTATTTATATAAAGCTTAAACTACCAAATATTTATATCCATATAACTTTGTAATATTAATTATTAATAATATTATATTTCTTTTGAAACTTTTCAATTTAAATTTCAAAAGTTCAAACAAGTTACCAAATTTAAATCAACAAATTTTGGGATGTTACAGATATCCCCCCTTAAGAAAATTTCGTCCTCGAAATTTAAAAGAGAGAGAAAAGCAAACAAAGAGTATACGAATTCAGAAAAATTAGGAAACGACTTACCAGATTAAGCCAAGATATCCACTCTGCAATTGGGATATGACTTCTACATATTATCTTCGGTTTCCCTGGTGCAGTCCTTTGGATTGCCACTCCACTGAACTTTAACTAGTTTCACAACTTTGTTTCTCAACCGCTTTTCATCACGATCTACAATCTTTAGCGGTTCTCTTTTAACTGTTAAATTGGGAGCGATTTCGAAATCCTACTGAGCAGCTTCTTCAATAATACTATCTGGATCATGCACATACTTCCAAATATTAGAAATATGGAACACATCATGCACACCAGACAACCAGCTAGGAAGCTGTACTCGATAGGCTAAAGAACCGATCCTCTCCAAAATAGGAAAAGGACCAATATACCATATTGCCAGCTTACCGGTCTTCCCAAACCTTAATACTCCTCGCATTGGAGATACTTTAAGAAAAACAGAGTCTCCAATCTGGAATTCCAAATCCCTTCTCCTGCGATCATAATAACTCTTTTGACGACTTTGAGCCGTTTTCAATTTCTTCCGTATAAAATCAATTTTTTTGGTGGCTTCTTTAATCATATCCGGTCCAAGAACGAGTCTATCACCTGCCTCGATCCAGCATGCGGATGATCGGCACGGACGACCATATAAAGCTTCAAAAGTAGCCATCTCAATACTGGCCTGATAGCTATTGTTATATGAGAACTCGACCAGATGCAAATAGTCCTCCCAAGAACCACCAAAATCAAGTATACAAGCATGCAATAGGTCTTCTAAGATTCGGTTAATCCTCTCAGTCTGCCCATCAGATTATGGGTGATAAGTAGTGCTGAAATTTAGTTTTGTTCCCAATGCGTCTTGAAATGCCTCCCAAAATCTACTAATGAAGATCGGATCAGGATCACGATCACTCACTATGCTGCTAGGAATACCGTGGAGACGGACAATTTCTTTCACATATAACTCGGCTAAACTTGTTGCCGTGCGAGTAGATTTCACTGGCAAAAGATGGGCTGTCTTAGTCAAACGGTCCACAATAAACCAAATTGCTTCATTGCCTTTCCGAGTACGAGGCAACCCGTCGATGAAATCCATCGATACTTGGTCCCATTTCCATTTGGGTAATTCTAAAGGCTGAAGTAAACCCGCCATTTTCTTTTGATCGTTTTTGATTTATTAGCAAGTAGCACAGCGACTCACATATATAGATATGTCCCTTTTCATTGTGTTCCACTAGAAAGTTCTTTTGATATCACGATACATTTTATTGACTCCTGGATGGATGCTGAATTTAGATTTGTGACATTCGTCTAACACTTCACGTTTCAGTTCAGGAATGTCCGAGACACAAATCTTGCCTTTCATCCTTATAACTCCATTATCATCAATTGCAAAACTAGAATCTTCATCTCGACGAACGCTCCCATATATTCCCAGATGAAACTGGTCCTCTTTTTGCTTGTTGGCGATTTCCTCAAAAAGAGTAGGAGCAATGACAAGGTGAGCAAGAATAGCATGCTTTCTACTCAAGGCGTCGGCAACTACATTGGCTTTTCCGGGCGTATATAGAATATCTTGGTCATAAGATGCCAGAAATTCCAACCAACGTTGTTGTCGCAGATTAAGATGTAACGACCCGAGATTTCCGATCTCGAAAATTTCGGATAGTTAAGGAAAAGAAAGAAAGAGAAAGACGAAGAAGAAAAAGCAAACCAAACTCAGAATCTCACATTCGCAGCGGATAAAATATAATATCAAATAATAACAGTTATACAGAAAACTGTACTTATCAAATTACATTTTTATACATCAAAGTTACACATTTCACAATCACTGGACAGTTAAAACAACTTGTCCTAGATATACAACAATAACAAAACACAGCAGATACACTCCATATGTTCCTGTCACCCAGCTCGCCTCCTGAGCTCCAGAACGTCCTTACCTAAAAATCTGTAATACTCGGTCTGACCCGAGCATTACATCAAAGTAACACCCGAGTCAGGCTGGAAACCAGCATAAGTAAACCCATCTAATATGGAATACAAAAGCATACAACTTATATAAAACTCGGGGTAACTCGCATTAATTTACAAATTCACAAGTTTGGTATAGACAATACTTATTACACACATCAATTTCTAAGTACCGAACTTAGATTAAATGGTCCAATTCACTTAAATCATTCCATTCCAGCCTATTGATTTCACATATCAAATCTGTTCAGGATTATTAAATTACAAGTCGAAGTGGATTTGGGTATTTACTAATACCCGACTCTGATCTCTTCGAATTCAATACCATCTTAACCCTCGTTATTCAAGTGAAAGGAAATTCAACCTTTAATCACAAGATCTCACTTTTACACAGCAATTTATCTTCTACAAATAACCACATAATCATATTCAAGAGAAGCATATCATATCACAAATATTTCATATCAGAAATATCAACCAATCATTTATAAGCAAGATTAATTAGTTACCCAATCTTAATTAATACCCAATCTTAATTAAATCAAATTAATTACTTTAATCACTTCTAATCTTGCTACTTAACAAAATTAATTACAAACCATTAATTAATCATCCCCTAGTTATCCTCTTTAATTCTATTCAGTAATTAGCCTTTTATTAATTTACCATATTGATTAATCAACCTTGATTAATCACATCCAGTAATTGATTTCCTTAATTACTTACGTTAATTAATTAACTTCTTAATTAATTAATTAATCCTTTAGTTACTTACACTGAATAATTAACACTTAATTACTCCCACTAAGCAATTATTCTTTAATCACTTTCCTTCAAGTAATTACTCATTAATTAAACAGCCTGTAATTATCCATTAATTATTTCATTTAGTAATTACACTTCATTAATTTCCTTAAGTAATTATACTTAGCCCTAACTAATCCTTGATTTAGTTCCTTTAATTAATAAGTCCTTTAGTTAATTACCTAAGTAATTAAGCCTTATTTACTTACATTAAGAATTTATCCATTAATTAATCATCTTGATTAATGATATTAGGTAGTTACTATCCTCATATTACTTCCATTTAGCAATTATTCAACAGCTACACTAAGTGATTATACTTTTAATCAAGTAACTATTACTTGAACAATTTACCTTTATTCGTTGGTAAAATTTATTTTAATCACAAATTAATTAACCTTAAATTTTTAATTAATTAATCCGTAATTAATCGCATCAATAAATCTTTAAATTACTTAGGTTGATTAATTAACCCTTAATTATTAATAAATCTTTTAATCATAAATATCTCTAATAAATTACACAAGTTAATAACTTGTATATAATTATTCCAACCCAAGTTTAAATAAGTTTAAAACATTAACTTTAAAATTTTATTATGAAACTTTCTTTGAAAAGTCGCTCATCATCTTCTTTAGAACTGTGTAGTTACTGAATTTGAATCTTGCAAAATAGTTTGACCAAAGTTACTGATTTAAGCCTTGGATCACTATATTAATTTACATGGCTACGACACAGACCTTAAACTCCAATCACCCTCTCGAGCCCAACCCCTTACTACTTCGAGTTGCACAAGAAATCGCTTCGAGACAAAACCCAGTTACAAGCTTTCTTCCCAAATTCACAAACCAGATATGCCGATATGCACAGTGCACATGTGCACATGTCCCGATCATCAGACCACCTCTCTTCCTCGCCATGGTCATCATCAAGTCGGCGATTATCTCCTTGACTCACCTGACCCTCAAACTCCGACGATTCCCCAATAGCGTGAAATCGAACATGGCGACCCAAACTGGAACCATTACATCGACAGGAAACACACTTAGAACTTTCCTCCGACCATCGGGTCACGTACCAACCAACCCAAAACTGCCCCACGTCACGACGAGTCTATTCCCCCACAAGCGATTCCCTCCAGCTAACCATCGGCGTCACAATGTCATGGCAACCTCATCGTCTCAAAGCTTCACGAAAACCCAAGATTACCCTTTCCTACCTTCCCTGACCATCTAAAAATCACAAGGACGATTTTCCCGCAATCGCCACTTGTCCAGCTACCTTCAGCATCAAAGTTCGATGACCACCTCCTCGTCTAACGTCGAAAATCGACGTAAACCTCTTTTCTGATCATCTCGATATATCACACCACATACTAGCCTAAAAATCAAGATCTTTATACTAAATTCAACATTTTCTGAAACAAATTTGATTAAGTAATATAAACTCAAAATTATGGTCATTGATTTTTGACTAATCTTTGATTTCTCACTGTATACTCACCCTTTAAAAATATTTATCCAGTATTTTCCCTTGAATCTACTTTTATAAATGAAGTGATACACATACGAATATTTTTTTCATTCAGAAATCAAGTTCTAAATTGTTTAGGTGGGATGTTTTAGATTTTAATCAGGTTTTAAAACCTGTAAATTTTGAACAGTGTATTTCTTCCCTTTTCCCAGACATGCATTCCTATTTACACACATAAATATACAATAATGTTTACCTTCATGTAAGAATTTATCACAACTATGCTTCAAATATAATCACAACATCCAAATATCAACAGATTCTAGTTTTAAATAGGTTAATTATACTCACCTCTCTTATGAAGAAACAGAGAATAGTTTTGACTTGCTCTGTCTATCTGGAATTGCCTTTGGGTTCGAGAAGATCTGATGTTGTTGAATCTATCTTGAATCTGATGTTGATGAGTTGATTTCGAGATTCAGATTGAAGATTGTAAAAATAATTGTAGTTTGAAAATTTTATTTCCTTTTTATTTGTTCTCTGATTTCTTACGGGCTTTGCTCAACATGTTTTTGAGAAAATGGTTTACAGTGTTTTCATTTGTTTTTATTTTCTGATCTGAAACTTTAGTTTGTTTAGATTTTCAATTTCTTTTGTTTCTTATTTTTATTTATTTATTTATTTTTAAAAAAAATCATGTTGCCATTTGTTACTTTAAGTTGTAGAATGCTTCCAAGTGTAATTGCATGCTTTAATTGTTTTACAATTGTAAAAAATAATAATTTTATGTCCCACTCCTTATTTAAATTTTACTTATATTTTTATGCTCAACATATATATAAATATTTAGAAAAAATATTATTCTACATTAAATCCTAATTTTAATTTTCCTTTGAAAATTGAATACAAATCAATGCTCTTAATATACTCAACATATATACACACTTATATTCTTGCATTTGAAAACATTTAAAATTTTCAACATTATTAAGCTTGCACAACATCATATATATACATATATTAATTTACTATAAGTTATATAATTTCCAGATATTTATATTTCAATATTTCTCATAGTTTTAAATACATTCAGATATCTTTTTATTACCAGAATTTTATCTGTTCACTAAATAAAGCCAGAACTTATCCAATTATCAGATGCCGAAATTCTGGGTTATCACATTCCTCCCCCTTTGAATCATTTCGTCCTCGAAAAGGAACGAAACTAGAATTTTTTTAAAGTACTTAATATTAGTTAAATTACTTTTGATCATTTTTAAAACATTTAAAATCTATATAATATTGCCAAAATAGTTTACTTTTATAACTCGATGTTTCCACAAGTCTGTCTTTGTTCTCACAGAAATTCGGTCATACGTTGATCAGGCGTAGGACTGAAGATCTATAAGTACTTAGCAGACCCATTTTCAACACCCAGTGAAAATACTTTAGAAAATAATTATTGAAAATATAGAAAATAATTTTGAAAATAGAGGAAATATTCTTGGTGAGAATGTTCTGGAAAACATCACCTCCATCCATGGTCGCAGTTAACCCGGTGGTTACGTTGTCGTCCCGGCAAAATCTATAGATAACTGTAGGCCTCCGCAACCCACGATTACAACATGGAATCCGCTACAGATCGCAGCTACAACTGGGGTTACGTTTCTATCACAGCAAAAATACATATAACTATAAGCCTCAACGCCCTCGAATTCCGCTGCCAAAAGAATGAAACTTCTCCACTCTACTCGACTATAGATCGTAGTCTACCGATGTTGCGTTGCCTTCCTGATAAAATCAAGCGTAGACCGTTGACACTCACCTCCATACGATTTCCTCTATGGTCCACACAGTAGATCGCAGCGACATTGAGTTACACTGTCGTCACAGCATAACCCAAATGCCTTTGTAGGCATCAGCGCCCTCGACTTTCGCTATCCAACAATCCTCAGGAACTAGTTTGTCCAGACTCCTCATAGGATAAACTTTAGAGCTTCCCCCTTAGAGGCTCAAGGCAGTACCAACCTATGGCACTCCTGAGACGTTCATTTCAAGGGAGCGCCTTTTTCTCCAGAGCCATTTCAAAGCACTTTATACTATACACATATAGTATCTTCCAAATCATACACCTATTATGAATATCATATAAATCTCCTTTCTCAAAATCGATTATCCCAAAATCAATAATTCTCAAATTAGGCTTTTTCAAATTCCAATAATGATTTTACCCAAAAATTAAAAGCCTTTCCAAGTCCAAAGGTTCCAAAAACCTTTCCAAAATCATCCTCATGAAATCCTTTACATAAATATATATATATATATATATACACACACACACACACACACATATACATATACATATACATACACACACACATAGATATACATAATCTTAGAAAATCTTTGGATCATTTCAAACTTGTACAAAACCCCTTTTTATGCTTCAAATACTTTCAAAAATCCTTTTCTTCAGGCAATAGATTCAATAAGGGGAGATTTATCTTATATAACAAAGATATATAACTTTGTTTATTCCAAATCAAACGTTCAAATTTGATTACTCTATAAAATCACTTACCAGTTTACATACTTCCACAAAGAAAATTTCTACCATAGAAATATCCAATTTCTATTTTATTTTATCATATATTTCACAAAATATATTTTTCACTTCAAAAAACATTTTACAGTTCTTATCCACAAATTCCCAGTATTAATTTCATTCAAACCCGTACGATGTACACATATCATCTGTACGCTATACCAATCTGATCACTCACTCGATCATAAAATTTCACTTCCGAACTAGTATCGCCCACCCGACTTCCTAGTGCAGACCCAGATCTGGTTTCTTGATCAGAAACCGTCATTCTCCTTGCATAACCATACTATGATAGAGAATATCCAGAACCAATCAACAATCCATATCCAGGTTCGCCGTCGAAAATCGAGTGGAAAATCCCAACTCGGATCGATATAACTATCTCGAAATTCCGTGCTAAAATCTGGATCAAATCACTATGCGAATAGAATAATATACGTACATGCTACGTATTTATCCTCATTAATTATTTACCAAATCAATCTCCTTTTTCTATTCACATTCACTTTAATTTTCATTCACTTATTCACAATTGCTTCAATCCCATTTGGATTACCACCTCAATTCTTTCCTCAAATGGATATTTAATCATTAACAGTTTGAACTTTGTCCAGCTTAATTTTAGAAAATAGCTTGAAAAGTTAAAAATAGATAAATAGTTGAAAAATAATTATTAGTTTGTAAAAATATTGTAAAATAGTTAAGTAATTAGAAAATAGTTGGAAATAGTCAAATAGTTACAGAAATTTTAAATAATAGTAAAATAGTTGTAAAATAGTAATCAGTTATAAAGTAGTTGAGAAATAGTAATTAGTTTATAAAACAATTGTAAAATAGTTAAATAGTTTCAAAAATAATTGTAAAATAAGTACAAAATAGTTTTAGGTTTTAAAAAGTAAAGTTGTATAGTAAATAATTAGAAAAATAGATTTAAAACAGTTTATATTAAAATAATTTATTTAAAAAATAGACTAGAGCCAAACTGTTTAATTTCCAATCTCCATTCCCATCAATTCAATTTAAATTTCCACATCCATTTAAATTGACCCAATTCCAATTTGAGTAACTTCAATTTCCCTTGAACTTGATTTATCTCCAATTCCCATTTGAATTTGATCTCATTCGACTTCAATTTCATTTCAAATTAATCCAATTCTAATTTTCCATTTGAATTTTTAAACTTATCCATCTTCAATCATAATTCCAATTAATTCAAATCAAATCAATTTGAACTAATTCAATTCAAATTTCAAATTTAAACTATCCCGAATTATATAAATTCGAGTTGATTTTTTTAAAATGCTGATTTAAATCCTTCAAATCAACTTAATCATTTAATTCTGAATCCAATTTCCATTTTAACCTATTTCAAAGTTCAAATAATAATTCAAATCCTTTTTAAACAACTAATTTCTTTTTTTTTTAAATTCAATTTATCACCAAATTTCAATTTTGAAACCAAACCTTTGAAATTTCAGTTTGAATTAATTTCAAATTCCATTTCAAATAAAAGAAGGTGATTTTATTAGATCATACCGCCACAAAATATTTCATATATTGATAGACTACACACTAGCAGTTCAACCTTACATCCATTCATCACAATAAAAGCCTTACAAAGTCATAATTAAGATGTTCACACCATCACCTAGGTTTTAGAGTCCTAGCGTTTTCTATCAGAATCCTTCTTATGGACTTCCTTCCAATGGGCAAAGCCCAAACATGCACTTTTCAACAGGATGTCCCCACTTATAGCATTTTCCACAAAAAGTTTCTACCCTCTCATCAATCTGGATGACCTCCGTGCTTCCTACTGGATGTTCTACAACCTTAATCTTCTTTTTCTGTCTCTTGGTACAATTTCTCGCGATATGTCCCAGCCCTTTATAATGATAACAAATGGTTGACTCGTTGACCGGTTCCATTGGTTTACGCTTCACCTCCCTCACTTCAGGACAATGGTTAAGGAAATGTCTCTTCTTATGGCACTTAAAGCATAATATCTCGGAGCGAAATCATTGGAATGCACCCTTTAATTCCTTCCTTGTTTTACCACACTTAGCTGCGTAATGACCCTTATTGAAACATCTATAGCAAGTGAAATTATCATAAGGTCCTGGTCCATTTCTTTCCTTAATCCGATTTGCATACTCCTGAATTGCTATTTCCCGTTCCTTACGTGCAGCTGCCCTTTGTTCTCTGCGCCTTGCCTTCCATTCTTCACTCTTAGCCATTTCTCTCAAAGACTGAATTCTAGAGGGACTTCCTAACCTATAAATTAGATTTAAGTAGAAGAATTCAACTCTTATATATCAATTTACTTACCTAGATATACCTTAACTTTTAAACCACCTTTGGTTTTAAATTCCTAACAACTTCCTTTAGTTTTCAAACAACTCTTGTTTGAAACAGGACCCCTCATTCAAATACATTAAATAACATTATTTATTATTTCTTTATCACTTTAAAATAATTTTCAAATTCTGGACCTAGATTTAAAACTTCACAATTTAGATCATCTTCAATTCCAAATTATAACTTATACTTGCCCAAATGTTTTACTTCCTTACAACATTTCATTATTAAATACAACAACCATTTTTGATAATAACCAAGTTTATCATATCTAGAAACCAATTCATTATTATCTTATTTAATTTCAATTTGGTTGTATTTCTATTACCACTTAATTTAATTCTAATAATTTAACAACCAATCACCTAAATATTTATTAGAAGGAAATATTGATCTATATATCAAAATATATTCTTATATAAAAATCATTTAAAATCTTTATATAAGAAAATAACAAGTACGTTCCCTCATATATATATATATATATATATATATATATATACAATCAACTCATTCTAGGGTACCATTGACCCTATCCTAAATGAGTATCCCACCAGAGCCAAGGTTCTCGCTTAACCTGCTCTGCTACCAAATGTAACGAACCAAGATTTTCGATCTCAAAAATTTCGGATAGTTAAGGAAAAGAAAGAAAGAGAAAGAAGAAGAAGAAGAAACAGAAAACCAAACTCAGAATCTCACATTCACCGTGGATAAAATATAATATCAAATAATAACAGTTATAGAAAGATAACTGTACTTATCAAATTACATTTTTATACATCAGAGTAACACATTTCACAATCATTGGACAGTTAAAACAACTTATCCTAGATATACAACATAACAAAACACAATGGATACACTCTATACGTTCCTGTCATCCAACTCGCATCTTGAGCTCCAAAACGTCCTTACCTGAAAATCTGTAATACTCGATCTGACCCGAGCATTACATCAAAGTAACACCCGGGTCAGGCTGGAAACCAGCGTGAGTAAACCCATCTAACATGGAATACAGAAGCATACAACTTATATAAAACCCGGGGTAACTCGCATCAATTTACAAATTCACAAGTTTGGTATAGACAATACTTATTACATAAATCAATTTCTAAGTACCGAACTTAGATTAAATGGTCCAATTCACTTAAATCATTCCATTCCAGCCTATTGATTTCACATATCAAATCTGTTCAGGATTATTAAATTACAAGTCGAAGTGGATTTGGGTATTTACTAATACCTGACTCTGATCTCTTCAAATTCAATACCATCTTAACCCTCGTTATTCAAGTGAAACGAAATTCAACCTTTAATCACAAGATCTCACTTTTTACACAGCAATTTATCTTCTATAGATAACCACATAATCACTGTTCAAGACAAGCATATCATATCACAAATATTTCATATCAGAAATATCAACCAATCATTTATAAGCAACATTAATTAGTTACCCAATCTTAATTAACACCCAATCTTAATTAAATCGAATTAATTACTTTAATCACTTCCAATCTTGCTACTTAACAAAATTAATTACAAACCATTAATTAATCATCCCCTAATTATCCTCTTTAATTCTATTCAGTAATTAGCCTTTTATTAATTTACCATATTCATTAACCAACCTTGATTAATCACATCCATTAATTAATTTCCTTAATTACTTACTTTAATTAATTAACCTCTTAATTAATTAATAAATCCTTTAATTACTTACACTGAATAATTAACACTTAATTACTCCCACTAAGCAATTATTCTTTAATCACTTTCCTTCAAGTAATTACTCGTTAATTAATTACAGCCTATAATTATCCATTAATTATTTCATTTAGTAATTACACTTCATTAATTTCCTTATGTAATTATAATTAGCCCTAACTAATCCATGATTTAGTTCCGTTAGTTAATAAGTCCTTTAGTTAATTACCTAAGTAATTAAGCCTTATTTACTTACATTAAGAATTTATCCATTAATTAATCATCTTGATTAGTGATATTAGGTAGCTACTATCCTCATATTACTTCCATTTAGCAATTATTCAATACCTACACTAAGTGATTATACTTTTAATCAAGTAACTATTACTTAAATAATTTACCTTTATTCGTTGGTAAAATTTCGTTTAATCACAAATTAATTAACCTTAAATTTTTAATTAATTAATCCATAATTAATCGCATCAATAAATCTTTAAATTACTTAGGTTGATTAATTAACCCTTAATTATTAATAAATCTTTCAATCATAAATATCTATAATAAATTACACAATTTAATAACTTGTATATAATTATTTCAACCCAAGTTTAAATAAGTTTAAACATTAACTTTAAAATTTTATTATGGGAAACATGCTTTGAAAAGTCGCTCATCATCTTCTTTAGAACTAGGTAATTACTGAATTTGAATCTTGCAAAATAGTTTGACCAAAGTTACAGATTTAAGCCTTGGATCAATATGCTAAATTTACGTGGCCATGGCCCAGACCTTAAACTCTGATCACCCTCTCGAGCCCAACCCCTTACTACTTCGAGTTGCCCATGAAATCGCTTCGAGACAAAACCCAGTTACAAGCTTTCTTCCCAAATTCACAAACCAGTTATGCCGATATGCACATTGCACATGTGCACATGTCCCGATCATCAGACCACCTCTCTTCTTCACCATGGTCATCAGCAAGTCGGTGATTATCTCCTTGACTCACCCGACCCTCTAACGCCGACGATTCCCTAATAGCGCGAATTCGAACATGGCGACCCAAACTGGAACCACTACATCGAGAGGAAACACATGTAGCACTCGCCTCCGACCATCGGGTCACCTACCGACCAACCCAAAACTGCCCCACATCACGACGAGTCTATTCCCCCACAAGCGATTCCCTCCAGCTAACCATCGGCGTCACAATGTCATGGCAACCTCATCGTCTCAAAGCTTCACGAAAACTCTAGATTACCCTTTCCTGCTTTCCCTGACCATCTAAAAATCACAAGGACAATTTTCCCGCAATCGCCACTTGTCCAGCTACCTTCAGCATCAAAGTTCAATGACCACCTCCTCGTCTAACGTCAAAAATCGACGTCAACCTCTTTTCTGATCATCTCGATATATCACACCACATACTAGCCTAAAAATCAAGATCTTTATACCTAAATTCAACATTTTCTAAAACAAATTTGATTAAGTAATATAAATTCAAAATTATGGTCATTGATTTTTGACTAATATTTGATTTCTCACTGTATACTCACCCTTTAAAAATATTTATCCAGTATTTTCCCTTGAATCTACTTTTATAAATGAAGTGATACATATACAAATATTTTTTTCATTCAAAAATCAAATTCTAAATTGTTTAGGTGGGATGTTTTATATTTTGATTAGGTTTTAAAACTTGAAAATTTTGAACAGAGCATTTCTTCCCTGTTCCCAGACATGCATTCCTATTTACATACATAAATATACAATAATATTTACCTTCATGCAAGAACTTATCACAACTATGCTTCAAATATAATCACAACATCCAGATATCAACAGATTCTAGTTTTAAATAGGTTAATTTTACTCACCTCTCTTATGAAGAAACAGAGAATAGTTTTGATTTGCTCTGTCTATCTGGAATTGCCTTTGGGTTTGAGAAGATCTGATGTTGTTGAATCTATCTTTAATCTGATATTGATGAGTTGATTTCGAGTTTCAGGTTGAAGAATGTAAAAATAATTGTAGTTTGAAAATTTTATTTCCTTTTTATTTGTTCTCTGATTTCTTACAGGCTTTGCTCAGCGGGTTTTTGAGAAAATGGTTTATAGTGTTATCATTTGTTTTGATTTTCTGATCTGAAACTTTAGTTTGTTTAAATTTTCAATTTCTTTTGTTTCTTATTTTTATTTATTTATTTTTAAAAAAACTCATGTTGCCATTTGTTACTTTAAGTTATAGAATGCTTTCAGGTGTAATTGCGTGCTTTAATTGTCTTACTTGTTTTACAAATGTAAAAAATAAGAATTTTATGTCCCACTCCTTATTTAAATTTTACTTATATTTTTATGCTCAACATATATATAAATCTTTAGAAAAAATATTATCCTATATTAAATCCTGATTTTAAATTTCCTTTGAAAATTAAATACAAATCAATGCTCGTAATATACTCAACATATATATACACTTATATTCTTGCATTTGAACACATTTAAAATTTTCAACATTATTAAGCTTGCACAACATCATATATATATATATATATATATATATATATTAATTTACTATAAGTTATATCATTTCCAGCTATCTATATTTCAATATTTCTCCTAGTTTCAAATACATTCAGATTTCTTTTTATTACCATAATTTTATTTGTTCACTAAATAAAGCCAGAACTTATCCAATAATCAGATGCCGAAATTCCAGGTTATCACATAAGATCTTTCTGGGTGAAGGGATATTTCAAAGATTTGTGGTTGGTGAATAATTCGAATTTTTCACCTAAAGAAAGAAAGTTCATTAAATATATTATTAAGTTAAGTTAAATTCGAAACTGAAAAGATTCTTACCCAGAAGATAATGTCACCATATTTTCAAATCGAAGATAACAGCTAAGAGTTCCAAATCATGGGTTGGATAGTTTCTTTCATGAGGACGTAATTGTCTACTCGCGTAGGCAATTACCTTCCCATTCTGCATTAATACTACAGCCAAACATCACCACAAGCGTCGGTATAAACAGATAGACCCTGATTCCCATTAATAATAGCGAGAACAGGAGCGGTGGTTAATCTTTTCTTCAATTCCTGAAAAGCTTCGTCACATTTTGGAGTCCAATTGAACTTTACATCCTTCATCGTTAGCTTAGTCAACGGACTAGCTATCTTAGAAAAGTCCTGAACAAACTTCTGATAATAACTTGCTAAACCCAAAAAGCTTCGAACTTCTTTTGGAGTAGTGGGTTTTCTCTAATCAAGAATAGCGGAAATTTTGCTAGGATCAACAGAATTTCTTTCTTCATTAACAATATGGCCGAGAAATTTGACTTCTTTGACCCAAAATCGGCATTTAGAAATTTTTGTGAATAGAATATTTCTCCTCAATATCTCCAAAACAATTCTAAGCTGCTCGGCATGCTCCTCTTCGGTCTTGGAATGGATCAAAATATCATCAATAAACACGAGCACAAATTTATTCAATACTTCCCAGAACACACGAGTCATAAGATCTACGAAGTATTCTGGAGCATTAGTTAGCCCAAAAGGCATGACTAACCATTCGTAGAACATATTAGGACCCCTGAAAGGGGTCAAATGGACACAATCTTCGGCGATTCGTAGTTGATGGAACCCTTGGGCTAGATCCATCTTCGAAAAGAAACGAGCGCCGTGCAATTGATCAAACAGATCATCAATTCTAGGTAGTGGAAATTTATTCTTGAGAGTCAGCTTATTGAGATCGCGGTAATCTACACACAATCTCAAAGATCCGTCTGATTTAGCAACAAACACCACTGTTGAACCCCATTCAGAAACACTGGGTCGAATCAACCCCTTCACTAGTAAATCCCTGGTTTGCTCGACTAATTCAACCTTTTCCCTAGGTGCCATCCTGTGACTTGCGTGAACGACAGGACGAGCGTTGGGTACTAGGTCAATTCTGAATTCTATTTCTCGATGTGGCGGTAGAGATTTCACTTCTCCAAACACATCCGAAAAATCTCTAACAATGGGTATGGACTCCAGACTAGGTTCGGGATAACCCAAATTATACAGCAACCCATCTCTTTTTGGACTAGGGTCCTCACAAGAAATCTCGATGAAATCTCCAAATTTGGTTTTAATCGAAATCAATCGGTTATTTCAATCCAATTTAGCTTCGCATTTTGCTAGCCAATCCATTCCGAGTAAGACTTCAAACTCGTTAAAATCAAGGTCAAAGAGACTGATAGGAAATTGGTCACGAGAATACGAAATAGGAACGTCTCTACATCGAAGACAAAGGTTTGCGGGACCTCCAACTAGATTCTTTACGCATGTAGGCTCATCAAAAAAATCGGGTTCAAGATTTAATTCATTTATAGCTTGCTGAGAGATAAAACTGTGTGTTGCACCCGTGTCAAATAGAACTCTAACAATGCTATCATAAATAATGAGATTACCTTCCAGAACTCCTTTCCCCTTTTCTGCTTTGGAAGATGCAGGTTGGTATTTGACTGCGTACACCTTAGCTGTCTGAGCTTGCTTCATGACTGGGCAGTCTTTAACCTCATGTCCAAGTTTCTGACAATAATAGCATTTCCTGGGTCTTGCTTGAAAGGGTTGATTGACTTGTCTCTTTGGCTTTGTACATCTGCTAGAATAATGGCCCTTTTCCAAGCAACTATAGCAAGTGACATTCTCTGCTGTGCTTCCCTGATTGCTCTTCTTTTTCTCCTTACCCTGCCATGGTTTCTTGCCTCCAAATTTCCTCTTCTTCCAATTTTGATTACTCTAATTTCCTTTCTCCACCGGGGCTTCTTGCATATCCAGTGTGACATATCTGTACCCTATATCAACCAAATATGAAAAGGATTCCTTAACGTGGTCATCATCCTTTCATGGAATTTCTTATTCATACCACGAATGAACCTTTCATTCTTCTTTAAAGGTGAATTCACCAATTTTGGACCAAAATGAGACAATTCATTGAATTTGTTCAGATACTCCTCGAATGACAAGCTTCCCTACTTTAAGTCCATGAATTCCTGGTACATTCGAGAAATTCCAACTGATGGCAGATAGCGCTTTTCAAACACTTCTTTGAATTTCTTCCAAGAAAACTCGTCTTCTGTCTTATCTACTGTGACTGTCTCCCACCATGCTAAGGCTTCCCCTTGAAATTGCCAAGAAGCTATGAGTCGCTTCTGATCGTTTTGCAATTTTAGCCCTCTAAATATTTTCTCACATGATCTGATCCATGCTTGAGCCTTAACAATTGACTCATTGCCGGTGAACGGTTTACCACCAAGCCTTGACAAATTCTTATATAAATCAGCCAGATTCGGCTGCTGCTGAATAGGTATTGCTGCTACTTCTGTTGGGGGATCTTGGTTAGGTGTTGTGGCATTCCCTTGACCCCTAACTCTTCCTCTTCGTCCGCTCATTCTTACTATCTGTAATTAGTAAGAAAATTTGATTTAGATATTCGGACGAGATATCTTAAGGAATATCAGTAGTTAAAAGAAAATAGACTAAGAAAATTTGGGGTTTCAGTCTTGATTATACTCATCCTTGGGTATACTTCAACCTATCTCTAATGAGCCATCTAATGTGCTATACTCCGTGGCTAAAGTTCTTACTCAACCTTCAGCTCTGATACCACTTGTCACTATCCGAAATCCAATGTTTGAAAATTGACACTAAATACCTCACTTGTATTCGACTGCCGAAGATTCAAACATTGAACTCCAATCGGATGGATCTTATAACAAAATCAGATGAATATAAAATAGCGAAAACAGAATGAATATCATGCATACATCACAGAAACAACATCAACATAATATCCATTACAACATCAGAGTATCTTAATACATATATCACAACTCCAAATAAACATCATAATAGTACAACAAGCAATCATATATCCAAAAAGTCTTCAAAGGAATGAAGCGATAGCGAACTTCCAAAAACTAAGCATCTTGAAATCCCAAAAGCTTCTAAAATATCTCCAAAGCAAAAGCTCCAAAATACTGCTAACACCAAAACACGGAAACCTGCTACTATGCTGCCTGTGTGGAAATTATGGGCAACCAGAGTTTAGAAAAGAAACAATAAACTTCGGGTCAGTCATGGGACTGGTATGAGCAAAAAAAATAGTTGCTTTTAAATAAAATAGATTTATAAAGGAAAAATCGTTATGCTTTTGTAAAATGAAACTACCATAAGGCCTCCCGGCACACACACAATGCAATCGCACACTTGGGGGAGATTTCCCCTTATGATAGTCAAATATGCTTAATACGAGAAAAGTTCTTTGATATTATTACTAGTGTATAGTGTGAAAAACATTTCGAAAGTAGAATATTAATCTTAGCGAGCATAGGTACCATTATACTATGCCTACTATAGCTGCCATGATAAATGGCATGTTCTACAACTAAAACCGTACTGGATTCGTATTGTTTTGTTTGGGTTTCCAACAAATGGTCAGGCTAAGGAACTTCCTACTGCCACATGGGTACGCCTCTGGCGGGACATCCCGAGAACTTAAACAGCTCTCTGCCAACACAAGGTCGGGTTACCTCTGTAACTAGGTAACTACTACACGAATATGTCACCTCTCGGTCCTTTGGGACCTTTATTCGAGGGCCCTCTACCACAAAGCAACAACCACACAGTAAATGAGATTGAAGCAACCACATAGGTAAATATCTGGGCTCCATACCATGACATCACATTTTTCCAAAAGGAAATGACATACCCTAAAGGGCGCGACCCTCATAACCTTGCCGCATCTTTCTTATTTCGACCATTTCCGGGTTGTGAGGTCTGATGAGGTCTCGTCTACAAAGCTACGCTTTACATGAAAGCCATGCTTTGATCACAAATGATCAACAAATAATCATCAACACACAGCAGCACTTAGCATGCCACACTACCAAATTGGGAGTATATCGCTAATAACCTTCAACTACATAATCTCTGAGCTCGTACGTCTCAGAGAAGGGTGTTAAGCTAAGAGAATAAATTCTTTGCCACCAACAGATATGTATTTGAAAGAAATCTACTTTATATCTCAAAGTGTAGTGTCAGACACACAACCATACAAGTCTGTTCCGGGTTCGAACAGAACCGAAGGCACTTCGTCCAATAAAGGAAGAAGCCCTTGCAAATCCGGGTATCCACAATCCCGATCGGATTTTCCATCACTTAGGGAATCTCTATACCGGAGCAACTCAGTGCAGGGACAATCGATAGGTTATCCTATCGTTTTCGAAGACACCCGGTCTTCACCACCAGTGTTCAAATGCTATCCATTTCGATGTATCACTATTCGGAATGGGTTATATGACACAAAGGTCCTCTCCCGGCTAAACTGGATAGTGAATGCTTAATTTTAAGACACGTGGATAGATCAATCACAAAGATTCACATTCAGGGTTCGATGTGGGTTTCGGATAACCAACTAGAATCTGACTCCCTGTCGTATCGAAGTTTAATTGCCGTTTTACGGGCAAAAGGGTTTTCACATCAATACAGAATTAAATCACAAATCACAGTCCAGCACAAAATAATTCACATCACACAGTATCACAACCACAACAGAAATAACAATCCAATGCACAACAATAGTTAATTATTTTCAGTCAATGTGAGTGTGATTTAATAAATTAACCACATAATTATTTTTATTGATTAATTTAAATCAATGATTAATTTTGATAAATTAATTAAATCTTAATTAACTTGATTAATTATTTCTTAATTAATTATTTTTAATTGACTGCCAATTATAATTAATCAACCTAAATTATCTAATTAACAATTCTCAATTTACAAATTAATTTAAACACTTAGTTATTAATTAACTAATTTGAAATTACTATTATAAATCATTCTTAATTACTTTTAAAAACCATTAGTTAATAAAAATTATTTACCTTAATTATCATTAAAAATCTTCTTTAATTATTTCGAAATCAATTTATTGCTATTTCAAAAAGCTTTAATGTTAATTAACTTTAATACTTTTCTTAAATTAAATTATTTAGTTAAAGCATTAATTAGATTTTTTAAACATTATTAAGTATCTGCTTGGTTAATTAAAACTTAAAACAATTCTTAACTTAAAATAATCAACTTTAGTTACTGAATAAATACTGAAATTTGCTTAACATTATAAGCTTGAAATTTATTGGGCTAAATCCATTTTGAAAACAACCCGAGCATAATCCCTGTTTTACTCGAGTTTCTCCCTACCTTTCCCCGAATCCTTCCTCTCCTCCTCTCGTACTTTTTCTTCCTTTTTTTTCTAGCTTAAGTTTAAAACTTAATCAACTGCTGAAACAACTCCACTCAAGCGCGAGAGAACCCGAGCCAAAACATCTTTTACTCGAGCGTTCCTTCGAGTTTCTTCCCAGGCCCAAAATTTCCAGACACAGGATCGACGTCGTGCACGTGCGAGGCGTCACGCCGCCGCTCTGGTGGACATCGTGGCCTTCGGTAAGTCGCAATTCATCCTTATACTCGAAATCGAAGTTCGATTCAACACAGAAAACCCTAAATCGAAAATAAGTATTTTGCTCGACACTGTAACTCGAACATATCCAGAACGAAATTTCCTCGCCACCACGTCTCAGACCACCGGAGGAGCTCACCCTCCGTCCACACCACGTCAACGTCCTACGCTACCATCCCCCTCAATCTCGTACAACCTAATCCATCCATGGTGATGAAATCATCACATTTCCAACCCACTACAAAAGTGCAAACACAACCCTAAATTCACCTCGTCCCACAAATTTACGCAATAGAAAGATTATTTGATAATTTTCCTGAAATCAACGATATACAACCCTGCTTTACACAAAATTTCAACACCCAGTATTGAATCGATCATCAAAAAATGATCAAAACGAATCTTTTATTCTAATACGAACTGCACCAGGAATACTTGATTAAAAATCATCATATTAATTTTACAAATCATATCTTTGTATGCTTATTCAAGTTATATAATCAAATCACTAATTTAAAGTACTTGAGTTCATCATAAAATTTTGTTTTTACTGTAATATATGGGTTAGGGAGTCAAACTCTTCATGATCAAACTTAAAACCAATTTTAGGCTGTGATTCAAATTTGAACAAACTTATTTTATTCAGAATCTTAAGCTTAAAGATATTGATATGAAGATGTTTTGATTTGTTTCACTTTACCCTGCCCTGAAACTAGAAGTATAGGAAAACAACCCATAATCGAATTTCTCAGAGCATAGAATTATACAAAACCTTTTGTTTGAAATATACAGCAATAAAGGCTATTCATGAATCAAACATATAAATTCAAACTTTTGAAACAGTTGTTTACTCACTTGGAAATATTGATGAACAGAGAGCTGCTCTTTTGTATTTTGAAAAACTGTAGTTAATCTGCCTTTGAACTTTTTCTGTTTTTGTTGCATGATCTTGATTTTATAAGAACAGTGATGTTTATATTTTTCCTTTCTTTGGATTTACTATGTTCTCATGAACGAAATAAAACAATATGGATGTGTTTATATATAAAGAGAATCAAGTTTGTACTGAGGGAAGGTTATAACTGGTGCAAGATTTTTCTTTGATTGGATATTTTTACTTTTTGTTTGATCCTCCTGCTTTGACTAAGCAAAGTTAAATTCGGCTGATATGATCTTATTTGTACTGAGAAGATGGCATTTAATGCTCATGTTTCCATCTTAGTTTACATGTAATCTATTTCTTTTTTTGTAAGTACAATTTTGTTTTATTTTGTAGATTTTTTTCTTATTTTTGCATTTTTGTTTTATTGTTTCCTGGTTTGTATAATATTCACACACACTTGTATTGGTTTTCTTTGCTTATATAAAATTCATAGCAACATACTTTCATTCTTGTCTTGTTTTATTTTATACCCTTATGCTTAATTTAAAAATTGTTATAATTATCGATATGTATTTATCTTATGTTGCCATATAACCATAAAATCTTATCACCAACATAAATTCTAAAAAAATTTCTTTATTTATTATTATTATTATTTATATGAAGCTTAAACTACCAAATATTTATTTATATCCATATAACTTTGTAATATTAATTATTAATAATATTATATTTATTTTGAAACTTTTCAATTTAAATTTCAAAAGTTCAAACAAGTTACCAAATTTAAATTAACAAATTTTGGGATGTTACACTTTCATTTCCTCCTTCTTCCTTGTTAAAATTTTCATCGCTTCTTCTTCTAGCCTTGAGAGAAGAGAGAAAAAAATCCTTAGGGAACTTGTTTAAATCACTTCTTCTTTCTTTCTACCTCTTCTCCTTTCATTATCAAACTCACACACCTCCTAAAACATGCCATGGCTGAGCTCACTTAGTAAGGACGAACCTACTTTGGCCTTTAAGGCTACCAAAAGCTTCATCTTTCTGGAAGGGAAAGCATTGTTCTAGTTTGTATTCAAGTGGTAGTCTGTTTGGTCTTTTTTGGATGGCATTTGGTGAGTAAACTACCTTATTTTGGTAAAGATTTTTACTTTATTATTAAGTCATTATTATAGTGATAATATAGTATAGAAATAGAGTGGTAACCATGTATTTTGATTATGATTTGGATGGTTTATTATTGCTTGATTTGGTTATGGAAATCGATGTTGTATTATAAAGTTAGTAAGCATGTATATATGGATGTATATTTGCAGCCTATGATGAAGGTGGTTTGTTTTAGTTATGTGTCGATTGTAAAATGAGCTATGGCACGAGTGTTGGTAAACCAAGTTAGCTACTTTGTATAATTGCAACGGATTTGAGATTCGGTTGGAATGGAAGTTGTTTTTTTCGAAGTTTAAAGTTCTGGAATGGATTAATGTTTGTAGCTTTAGTTTCAAATGTTTTTTTAATTTTACAAAGAATGTTTAACCATGAAAAAAAGTAAGGGTTTGTGAAGTCGTTCGCTAAAAATATGTTAGAGCGAACTACGGCCACAGCGATAGTCGTTATGGATGCAGTTCGATGAAATTTATCGATTTTAGTTTCAAGTAGTTTTAACTTGAAATATTTTTGTAGAAGTTTTCAAAAAAAACTAATTAGT
The DNA here is from genome assembly GCA_030765085.1 of Allium cepa. Classification (NCBI taxonomy): domain Eukaryota; kingdom Viridiplantae; phylum Streptophyta; class Magnoliopsida; order Asparagales; family Amaryllidaceae; genus Allium; species Allium cepa. The sequence goes on from CM060940.1 coordinate 863,632,893, forward strand.
GATAAAAAGTAATTAAGTTCTATAATTTAATTATTTAATTAATTAGTTAAATAAAAAGGTAATCAGCTTTAATTAGTAATTACGAAGGTAATTAGTAATTAATCAACACTTAAGTTAAGTTAACGACTATTATTTGATTAATTTAGTTTTAATTGGCATTCAACATGGTTAAGAAGTAATTAATGGTTAATAATTATTTAATCAAGTTAATTAATTATTTTTTAATTAATGGATTATTTAATTAACAGTTAATTAATAAGGGTTTAACTTTTAAATAATTTGGCTTAGCCTCAGCCAAGTTGCATTAGTAAACTAATTAGCTCTTAATTAAGTTCATTAAGCCTATTTAGAATTTAATCATGACTTAAGCTTGATTAATAAGAGTTAGTTAAGGTTTATTGGGGTTTAAGTTGATTAAATCTATTTAAATCTTTTCAAAGGTGATTTTAAAACTAAACCGAATGTGTTTTAAATCATTTTTTTTAAAGTAAACTGATTCCGAATCCGAGGATCTCTTTTCTGGACCTTAAGTAACCCTATATGATTAGGAGGACCAAATGACATTTGTTAGCAGAACAACACACCATTCTTCTATAGTATAAGTTATTTGATTTTGTGGACATGTGTTAGCAGAATAAATCCATGTTCTACTATGAATTGATTAAATTATTTGGACAACTGTTTAGCGGGGCAAATAACCCTCCTGCTATTATGTTATTTGGACATGTATATGACAGTTACTTCATATTGTAATGCTATTCCCTGATTTGGACATGAGTTATATTTACATACTCGTTGTTTATGTAAGTAACTGTTAAGTGAATTAGAATTGAAAGTGAATGGTAACTTAAATTATTACCATTGGAATTAATAAGCCTCCTTTTGAACTTATAAAGTACGTTTTTGACTTAACTTCATTTCTTAAATAAATTTAGAGTTAAAGTTTATAAATGATTTCCAAGTTGTGCTATTATGTTGTAAAGTTATTTATCAGTAATAACTTACTTCTAAAGGGATTTTATTGAAGGTTTACTTAAAGCATTTTACAAAAGGTAATTTGTAAATGGTATTTTATAAAGAAGATTTTTAAAGATTTTTAAATTAGAAAGAGATTTATAAATCATTTTAGAGATTTTCAAGGAATTTTAAATCTAATTTGGAAATTTATAAAGAGGTTTGGAATGTGGAGTAAATGGGTTTAATTGTTGGTAATGTTTTTAAAAGAGAATTTTTGGCCATTTAATATGGAATTTAAAGAGGGAATTTCCAAAATGTGTTTGGTAAATAATGTGAATTGATTCCAAGTTTAAAGGGATTGTTAGGGGTTTAGAAATCGTGTTTTGAAAAGATCTTTTGATCAAGTTTTATAAATAATTTTTTTAAATTAAAGAGAATTAATAAAGGCGTAGTCGATTCCATATAGAAATTAAACCATGATTGGATGATTGTTTATTTGATAGTTAAATAACCAACTATCAAATCTGGACAAAACATAACTTTGGAAATATCTAGGAGAAACACGAGTATTATATGGTACAGTAACCATTGAACGTGCTATATTGTACTTATAAACACGTTTCGTTCTTCTAGGATGAATGATAAGGAAATCCATCCATAAACAGTTAGGAGGTGCACTCCGCTTTTGTTATTTCTTTGGTTATTTCATAAAGAATCGGGGTCGAGTTTACCAAAATTATTGAAGGTTGTTTCGAAGAGACCAGGATCAGGTAAGTTATCCGAAAACTATTTCGATCCAACTTAAGCATTGCAAACTGAAGACATCATGAAGAGTATGGAATTGAAGATAAAGAGGCGAAGTGCAATGGCTAATCTCTACTAATCCCAAGGGTGATTCCAAAACGGATGCAATAGGAATAGTTGCTTCGGTTTTGTTCAGACCCAAAACGGACTTGTATGGATGAATGCTATCAGCACATTATCATTGGAGGGCAATGAGCATTCTAAGTGTAAAGGTTCTTGAAAGGTAATCGTAGCCTCGGTCCTCATCAACTAGGAAATGAAAAAAATCGAGCATGCAGTAGGGCCAAGTGGGTAGCTCCCAAGTAGGGTATGGTTATTTCAAATCTAGATCGGTTATTATCCCTCATTTATATGCTTCAGGGCCCATTAATGTTAATGGAGGGATGATCATGTTTGGTACTGCTAGTCAAGTGGTAGGCCAGTCCTGTGTGGCAGGGGCACAAGATGTTCTTATTAGACCCCACTGCATTTATCTAGAGATGTACCTTCTGAAGGTAGTCCCTTACCTTGTCATAGTATGGAATCCATTCTTTAATACGAGCTTTACAGTTTTATTTGTATACCAAATATGTTGTAATGTGAGATGTAAGAATTTCAGCTATTTTAATATTTTAATTTGAACCCTTAGACATTATTATAATATCATTGGATTTTTTATAAAAAAAATTTGGTTATCGTAAGGTAAAAATCCGTCAGTTTTTATATATGGTGTGGTCTTACGAGATACTCTTTGTTTGAAAGGTTTTCAAATGTAGAGAATCAATTTGCTTGTCACTTGTTATCGAGTTTTACTCACGCTAGTTTACCAGACTGACCCAGACTTTATTCCATGTAATGCTCAGGTCAGACCGAGCATGTTTTCCAGGTTTAGCTAGATACTTTGGAATTGGAAATGAGCTGGATGGTCAAGATGTATTCATGTATATTTTTATTTCGGTGTATTATAGGTATTCTAGAGTCCGTGTAGTTTGTCTACTGTTGTAAAGACATTTTTCTATAACTGTCCAAATTTAGGATAAGTCTACTGTACTCTGATGTTATATAAATAAGATGTTTCCTTTTTGTAAAGATCATTGTTGTATTATATATTATTCACTGCATTGTGAGATTGTGTGTTGTTTATTTTTCTTTTATCTTCTACCTTCATCTTTCAACCCAAAAAATCGCTATTTTCCGAAGTTGAATGTTCGGCATGTGATACAATGGATGTATTAGTGTCGATTTTCGAGGTCGAAAATTTGGTTCGTTACACAAGTGATCTTGTATCACTAAGTGAGTGAATGTGAGGATGGATGATGGATGCTATATTTTCTTTGATTGCTTATCACTTAGGGATGTCACATGATGCTGATGTTATTGATGCAGAACTTAGACACCCATTAGTACTTTGATGTATAGTACACCCATGATGACTACGATTTGGAGTACCATATATCTTTTGTATGTGCAAACTCTATGGATGCAGGTATGGGTCATGTATGATTCTTCATACCATTTGTCCTATTATAGTGGTTTATTAGTATTTAGAGAGTTTCGACCACTCCCACCAAATTATTGTCTAACTCCGATTTTGTGCTTTGGTTCCTATTATTACGGATATTCTTAAATGAGTAGATTCGGGATATCGGGTCTGGTGAGCATGTGGAGCTGGACAGAGGCGAGCAAGATCATACTCTTGTAATAGTATATATATTTACTTATTATAATTTTCTATTCGGTTGCACAGCACTATGGAGTTTTCTAGTGCCCTTATTATCTGGAGACAGTTTATTATGATGTATGTATTCCGCTGCTCAGCACTATGGAGTTTACTATGTTTACTGTATGTATTATGATTACTGTGATTCATTCAGTTATTACTATCTCACTTATTTTATATATGAGATGTTTATAATTATTTTTTGTTCGATGCACTATGACATATATGATAGGTTATGTGCTTTATTTACTTTATCTTACATCCTTGATGGTCACTCCGCATTAATCAGGCGCTGTTACAACGCGGTTTACCTTTACATTTGGTGTCGGTGGTGTAGGATGGTTGTCACATTTGGAATCAGAGCGTGGGTTGTGTATTTTAACCTAAGGGATACTTTGATCTAGTGAAGTACTCACACTAGACTGGATCAATAGTGTATATATACACTAGAGCGCGTACTTGTTATATATTTTGGTTTTCAAAACTATATAGTAGCATATAGTATATAAATTGCACTGCATGCATGAGTACTACTTAAGAAGAATTCCTTATAGAGAGACCGATCGTTCTTATTACAGATTGAAGGATGAGTCGTCGAGCAAGAAATATTGCAAGGGACTTTGTCTTTACAATCAAAGAAGGAGCTGGCTTAGGAGCTGATAACCCCGACTTACATATGACGTTCAATACCATGATGTGGAACATGTTGTAGAATGCTCAAGTAGCCACTCCAAATGTTGTTGTTGATGGTGGTGCACCAGTGTAAGTGCCTAAAGCTGATTTCGCTAGGTTGAACAATGACTATGCTTGTCTTGGTGGCAAACTGTTCCAAAGAACGGAGTCAGCAATGGAAGTGCTGGAATGGATTGATACCTGTAAAAGGATCTTTGATTATTTATTGCCGAATAATGCGATGAAAGGCGATTCGCTTCCCGACGACGTCAAGGATGAGCCTTGAATTGGTGGAATGCTATGAAGGTTGCTACTCCCAAGGATCAGTTCACATAGGACCGCTTCAATGTCTGGCTTAAAGAAAATTTTAATCCAGCAGCTCAGAAGTCAATTGTTCTGTAAATTTGCAGATCTGAAACAAGAGGATATGATTATCTCCAAGTATGTTGCTGACTTCGATGCCCTATCAAAATATCGAATGTCTTTCATCAACATTCCATCGAAGAATAATGAGAAGTTCATCATTGGCTTGGATAATCACTTGGGAGAGAAGCTCGTGAGCCATATTGATGAGAATTTTGAGATGATAATCGAAAGGCTTGGAGGCATGAGAGTCATTATTCGAAGCCGAGGACTATTTTTCCTAAAGACGAGCCAAAGCCGCAAGTGGGTGGAGGGGCAAGAAGAAGTGTAACAATAAGAGGAGGTAGTTTCAGAAAAAAGACCGCCAGAAGAAGAGTAAGACCTCACTAAATTTTTACAACTACGATGAAAAGGACCACTATAGCAGAGACTTCAGGACCGAAGGGACAAAGTGCTACAATTATAACAAGATCGCAATTGGAGTTTGTTAGTGCTCTTATAATCTGAAGATGGTTTATTTGTGAATTATTATTTGATGTATAACTCTATCACTTATGTTTCTTATTGTATGTGTCTTTGTGTTTTGATTTTTTGATTCATTCAGTTGTTACTGTCTCGTCTGTTTAATATCCGAGATGTTTGCTATTATATTTTATTCGACACGCTGTGAGATATGATATATTTTTGTGTTTAATTTACTTACTTCACAAGCTTGATAGACACTCCACATCGACCGGGTGTTGTTACCGTGCGAGTTACTATTAAATTGGGTGTCGGTGGTATAGGGAGACTGTCACAGTTTTTATCTTCCTTCCACGATATCCTACATCCAAATGGGCACATGTCAATATTTTCATACGGGTGATCAAGGGAAGATACTTCTTTTTGTAGCAAATACCAATTTTCTACCAAGACATTATCTGGTGGAAACATTTACTTATAGAGACAAAAAATCGAGTTTATTAGATTTTTAGATGCATTGTATGTGGATTTTAAAGTGATTAACCTAGATGTCTTTAACAAATACGTCATTTTACATCTGTTATACAATGGACTTTTTGAAGCATCAAACAGACCGAAATCTTTTTCAATTCTAGGTCAAGTTCCTCTTTTATTTCAGATTCATTATTCCACATACTTGGACCAGCGGAATTATGAACCATTTTTGTCATTTTATCCTTTTTATCAGGTTCTTCAAAATCAACATTAGTGTTTTCGGGTTCATCTTCAACTATCAAAATCCATTAATATCTTGTCTCATCTTCATCACGAAATTTCCAAACATGATAGTCAAGCGTAAAATCCTTTGTATGCAAATATAAAGCTACAATTCCTTGTTCTTGGAGTTTCCCGCAATGACATTTACTATAGGACACTGGATTTCTTTTATATTTTTTTATCACTAGATGCGACCTTTAGGAATGCTTCCGCACCTTCACTAAACTGCAGTGGTACTTTTTCGAATTTCTTATACATCCAACTTCCAGACTTTAAATAATTCATTTTGTAGTCTATGAAAATATTTAAAAATAATAATATCGTATGCCATTAAGTTTTACTTTGAAATATTAATGTTGTACAATATTATTTTCTTTTTCTAATTTTTATTATTAATATGATACACGGTTAATTTTTGTTATTAACACCATACATGGATAAATTTCATTTTATTATCAATACCATAGAATAAAATTTTTTTTTACTAATATCATATACCATGCTTTACTCATCACTAATTTATACAATATATTAATTAATATATTTTTTATAATATCATTAATTTTTATCAAATTATTAATACCGTAAAATATTGTATTCTTTTACTATGATTAACATCATATATAGTTAATTTTTACTTTATTATTAATACCATACAATATTATTAATATAATATACCATTAAATATTATTTTATTATTAATACATACAATAAAATTTCCTTTATAATATCGTATACTATTATTTATTAATCACCAACTTTTACAATATATAAATTAATATATTATTGATAATATTGTTAATTTTTATCTAATTATTATTACCATATAATATTATTTTATTTTAGTGAAATCATATACCACTATTTATTCATCTTGAATTTTTATTATATCGTAATATATTATTATATCATGAATTTTGCAAGTAAGTAAATGATAATGAAAAGAGTAAACCTTGATTTAACTGGCCGGCTATCCCACCTCCTATTACAAACACAAAAACATATACGAAATTCATAAATTAATACTTTATTACGAACAATTTAAAAAAATTCGACACCATTTCCTCTTATTCTTCGTATCGTACATAATAAAATGGACAAGGAGAACAAATTATGAACCGCTGTCAAAATTATATGAACCATCTAGGATAGAATATTGATTTACGACTTACATATATGTTTTTGTGTTTAAAACTTATCTAAACTAGGATGAATATGATGAATATTGTATCAGATGAATACTAATTTCTGTTTTAGTACAAACGAAAATCAATATAACAATTAGATACAAAACTCATCATACGAGGTCAATAAATCTATGGATTCTCATCAACTGAACTAAAACTACCGAATCAAAGTATAACATAATTCCAAATTTCTTCATATACAGGTACATTTGTAATCAACCATTTATGACAATCAGATTTCAACCTTAACCAATCCATTTCAACCAGACTATTCTCATTATAATCAACTAAGATGAGAGCATCATAAACATATAGTTTTATACGAAAACCAAACTAATGAAGCTTTGGAGGTGGCTTTGTGGCCGAATGAAGTGGAACGATAGTGGCATAGTGGCTTTGGAGGCATCACAAGAAGGGTTTGGAGGCGTCACAAGCGGGTTTCATTGGAGATGGAGGCATCATCGGTGGAGCAACGTCGAAGGTTGTGAGGTGATTTTTGAAGAGGCATCAACAGAGGTGATGAGAGCCATGTTGTAATTTAATTGGTGGATGAGAAATGGGGAAAAAAGATGGAGGTGATAACGTCATGGTTGAAAGAAGATGGAGGTGATAATGTCATGGTTGAAAGAAGATGGAGGCATTGTCTTCTTAGCTGAAGGAAAATTGAGGTGATGGCGTCGTGGCTGAAGAAAAATTAGTTCCATAGCCTAAGGAAGTGCAGAAGGAATAGAGGAAAATATAATTTTGATTTGGGGAAAAATGAAATATGGAAATGTGTTCGGATCTGGGTTGTAGTGGAAATAATTCTTCGGCATGGCATCAAAATTTCTAATGACATACCAATGATTTATGCGTGTTGACCATTTACGGACGACATATTGATAACATCGTCTCGGTCGTCGGTATATTATTGGTAATTTTTAGTAATTTAATTTGTTTATTTTCTAGTACTATTCAAACTGGTTGTTTCTGATAACTTAATTCAAGAAATTCCTTTTTAAATGGAAGTCATGTATATATTTTGAATTTTCAAAATCTATCCATACAAATTCTTTAATATTACATGAGAAGCTTAAATATGTGATATCCTATCATTTTAGCTTAAATTTGATCTTTTATCTCAAATATGCTATAAATGAAAAACACCAATTCCAACTTCGGAAAATATTACGAAACCATGCATACATTTTAACTCAAAGGAAACCAAGTATACATTTTAAACCAAAGGAAATCATGTATACATTTCAAGAAAATAGTGCGAAAGGCAGATTTTACTATTTAGCTACAAAGACATGCGCTAAAATTTTAGCAATAAGAACAAACTTTTCAAATAAATATAGCAGAAGGACAAAAATTTAGTCAGAATTACAATGTTATTGTGTACTATTAAGTTTATGTTTACTGAATTTAAAAGAAAGAATAGGTACATATATTTTATTCTGATTATGTAATAACTGATTGTACCCTATTGTAGAATTTTATTTTTGAATGATACAACTCGGTGACATTTTCTACGTGACATTTTATTCTGACATAATTTTACTGTATAATGATACTATACAAAATCATTTTCTTATCTGCTGCTATTTTTGCTATAATTGATGAATGGTGAGCTATATGAGGTTAGCAACGATGTCATGGCATGTTGAATGATGTAGGTGGTGTAGTATGTGGCATGTAAATGCAAGAGTTTGTCTGCTCGTTTTAGCATATGTGGAGGTGGCCGTTATGGGAGGCGGCAACCATGAGCAATGGTGTAGCACAAGTGTTAGAAAACAAAACATATAGTGGGGTACGAAGGTGTTGAGTGTGGCAGCATGGGAAGTGATGAAGTTGGACGTGTCAGTTTGCGTTGGGACGGCGTGAGATATATAGTGGAGAAGAAGTTTTCCTTATGACTAAATTTTAAACAGACTGTCGTAAGGGAAATTTTTTTATGAAATTTTGTTCTTTAAACTAATTATCCCCATACATTTTTGAGCATCCCGTCTCCTTTTTTGAATTATAAATTCAATATATATGTATGTATGTATGTATGTATGTGTATATATACATGTATATTATTTATTGTTAATTAACAAATTATACATTATTAAAAATAAAAAATTATTACCAAGGTAATAATTGACAATAATAAAAAGATGAAAATAAATATATAAAACACAAATGTCCTAATGAATTAGCTATGTGGACATCTCAATGGGATTGGTAAATTGGGTGGAGCGGGAACTCATAAGTAATCCCGGTCTTGTGTATGCTTAAGGCCATTACCCACAATATATCTATTCACTTACTCATTCTCTTTTAATTTTAAGCTGAATGAACGATCTCTGCATCCAAAAGAACAACAAATATCATCGGACCAGTTTTTCAAATAATTCAGTGCAAAATAAGATGACTAATATTTCTTCGTTTTATACCAAAACAATATACTGGAGTATAAAATGATGAAGACTTAAGCGTTTTATACCAAACAATATACGCGGGGTATAAAACCAAGACTTCACCGTTTTATTACGACGATGTATTTCCTATTTTATACATAAAATGGCGAAGTGTTCGTCATTTTATAAATTGTCTTCCGTTTAGTTCACTAGTCAGGTGAACAAATTGAACCAACCACAAACAAATGAACAAAACATATTTGATTTCGTCGTGTCTAGTTCCGTCCATTATATCCGGTTGCATTATCGTTAGTTCAGTCCATTCTTTCATTAAACAAGACATTTTTGGTTGTGCTTTAAGTCTAAACTTAACTTTATTTAAACATTTCGTCTAAAAGAATTAGTTATGGAATCCGTATGTTTTTGTTATACCCCGTCGATGTCGTCTAATTTTTCGTGTTGGTGTCCTGTAGGCATGATGTGGGCAAACAATAATGATATTTCCATTTCTCTCTAGTATTGACTTTTGGAAAGAAGAGCAAGCAATAGGAGTCATTATTGCCGATCATATTCATCATTGCGGTGAAGCTTTCTGTAGTTACATTCATAATCAATATGAAAAAGGATGTTAATTATCCATGCATTCGTGGACAAGTGATTGGAGGACGTTTACTGGCGGTGAATTTTTATGTCCGACTCATTTGATGTACGTCAGCGATTTCCTCCCTAGAGTTTTGCCTCTTCAGAAGGAGGCGGATTTTGAAGACTTAACTTTTACGTCCGACGTAAAACAGTTAAGTCAGACATAAAAAATTAAGTCTCGAAAACCCCCTACATTAATCTTCCTATCTAACTATTTTTAACATATTCTCATTTCTTCTTCCTTACATTAATATTAATAATGTCCAGATATGATTTTGTGTATAATATTTCAGACAATGAATTGAAAAACTCGGATAACTCAACTAATAGCAATGATCTATCTAACTCCGATGATGTAGATGAGTATGATAAGGATCTCGCTTATATTGCTGGAACGATGGTAAATCATACTCAGTTAATGTCTACTCTACATCATACTTCTTCTTAAACTGGACGAATGTGGGTTGACTATTTTCTTCATGGTCACAAAAACAGAAGTCAAGATCTGTTTCGAATGAAAAGTGCTACTTTCAAACGTCTTTGTGACGATCTATTCAATAGGTATGACTTAATCTGAACTCAATAAATAAACATTCTTAAAATGATTGAAATGTTTTATTACATGATAAGCCATGGAAAATCACAAAGGCTGGTAGGTGAAAACTTTAATCGATTCATTGGTACTGTCAGTTTATGTGTTGCTAAGGTTTTGCACACTATCTTATTTTTGGCCAAAGATAATATTAATCGCTAGATTTTAATGTGATTCTTGATGAAATTAGGTATGCCATGATATCATCCTTTTTTCCAAAATGATGTTGGAACTATGACAGAACATGTGTTCTTACGAGGTTGGTAAAGGAGAATAACCAGTGTATATAGGCAGAAAAAAATTTCAGTACAAAATATTCTTGATGTTAATTTTGGTTTTGACATTTAGTTTCGTAATGTCTTGTTGGTAAGACTCTGCACATGATAGTAGATTGTTAAATTATGCAATTGAAGTAGTTGAAACATTTCTACATCTGCTGCCTGGTAAGTATTACCTTTTAGACTCAGGATACAAGCATAGAAACAGTTATTTACCACATTATCGTAATAAACGCTATCATGTTTAAGAATTTCCCTAAAGCTGGAATGTTTCAAAATCGCGTAATGAAATTTCAACTTTGATCATTCTAGTATGTGCATGGATGTAGAAAGAATTTTTGGTATTTGAAAAAATAAATTCTACATTTTTCGAAATACACTGAAATAAAGCTTCGCCAAACAAGCACAGTTTGTCGTTGCAAGCTGTGTTATCCATAATTTATTAGAAAATACAACGTTTTGAAGAAATAGTTAATGAAGAAGTACACGAATTAATGTTGGAAATTGATGTCTTCAACACAACCATGGCTGTGCGAAAGTTCATCAAATACACAACAGATTTTTGCAACATGTGATGAAATTAGAGATGCTTAGATTATGCAGGACGACGTTGATCTATGTATAGTTTTACTTTTGTATTTCGGCTAAAATTATGTGTAATGTTATGTTTGTATTTTGGTTAAAAATAGTAGTAAGTTTTTAGAATTTGTATATATTAGAATTTGAAGTTGTAATTGAATTTGAATTTACATTAATAATTCTAAAATATTTATTTAATTAAATACTTAATTTAACAATTAATAATTAAATAACAATTAATTAATAATTAATAATTAATTATTAAAATTATTATTTAACTATTTTCAAATTCTTTTAACATTTTTTACATCCTACACCATCTCTAACCAACCTTTGACCAAAATAGTGATATGCGAACGTTTTAATCTTTAATTTAAATTGTCCACGAAAGCACTATAAATGAGATTTACTTAAACAGGGAAAAAGAAAACTGTCAACAAGAAAGATAGCAATCGTACAGCCTAAAGAATGGATTAATATGCACCATATTTAGCATAAAATAAAATTGAGATAAGTTGACGTTAATTTAGCTCAGCAAATTCTAAACCAAACCATAAGGAAGCTAATATCTATTATTTACAGTACACCATATATAAGAAAATTTCGTTCTGTTGTTGACTGTTACGCAATGGTGTTTGCTCTTAACCAGATAGCACTACATCAAAAGTCAATCAAACAAGGAACGTAAACTGTTCAAAAAGACAGAGAAATAAACAAAAAGAGAAACTTATGAACTCATGTATATCACATCAAAACTATGTACAATTTATCTACCATGTTACCCATAGTGCATTGAACTTGGTTAATTTCTAGCCCCAAGCGTGTTAACAAGTGACAAAGCATTACTTGTAAGCTTACTCAACTGAACCACCCTCTTCCTCAAGACACCATGCATACTACTGCTACTCTTACCATTACCTTCCACCAAAGAAGCAATGCACATATTCTGATCAGTGAGAGCACCACTGACCCACGTCATAACGTTCTCTAATCTAACCCCATACGACGGCCTATTCTTCCTTCCCAGTTTCCTCAACTGAACTATCGACTTGCTCAGCCTAGCTGCACTATCGGACATCGTTACCATGCAGTCATAATAGACACTGTACCCATTATCAGCTGCAGGTCTGCTGCTGCTTCCAGATGAAAGCATGGAGACGTAGGTCGATGCTTCATGGGCCTTACGTGCACTTAGAGACAGCGCCACCTCAGCAAGCTGCCGTGGACTTTTATGCATTTGTGGTGAGAAGGCTGACAGTGTCTGCTCGCATACTTTTGGATATGAAGTTGCCTTGCATGAGGTTTTAAGAGAAGCATACGAGAGGTGTACGAGCAAAGAAGCTGTGAATATGTATATAATGTTGTATGAACTTGCCATTGATCACTTTAGCTTTTAATTTGTTTCTTGTTGATGTAATGTGATATTGGTGGTGAATGGTTTATATATAGAGGGCTATCTGTATTATGGAACGTGAAAGGTACTTTTATTTTATGGCAGCATTCATTTGGTCGGTTGCTAAGTAATTAGAGTAATATTGCTGTGTCTGGAAATCTCAAAACTCAATATATATATATATAGAATGTGCTTGCTTGTCTCCTTCCAGCTGTAATTTTGCTGTCTAGAGATCTGATGACTGAATGTAGAAGAATGAGTTGAAAGTTGAAACCTTGACTTTGCTCATGGAAGCTTCGTTGCATTCCGGAAGATACTGTTGCACGTGCAGTTTCGTTGATTTAGATTTGACTCGACTATTCTGTGCCAGCTGGAACTGTATGTCAACTCCTTTCATTTCAGTTAGCTTATGGCCCTATGTAGCATTTAAAAAGGGGAACGAAAAAACTATCCATACACCTCCGTGGAACAATATTAAGTTAAATCAACGTTTTTTAACCTAAATTTTTTTATCGTTTCATGTGACCTGACTTTTATATACCACTGGACCTTCGTTATCTTTCACATTATTCATTTTCAATCTGCTCATTTTACGTTTATGGCAATGGCGAAACGACGTGTAGTGCTTAGAAGACGGATTAGGAATGACACTTCCTTATGAGAGTTTCTAGCCACTTAAATCGAACAACCGACTCTAAGCCGGTGCGAACAAGGGGAATCTGGCTGTTTAATTAAAGCAAAGCATTGCGATAGTCTTTGCGGATGCTTTTGCAATGTGATTTCTATCCATTGCTCCGAATGCCAAAGTAAAGAAATTCAACCGAGCGTGGGTTAACGACGGGAGTAATTATGACTCTTTTAAGATTGTCAAATTCTTCGTCATCTAATTAGTAACATGCATGAATGAATTAATGAGGTTTCCACTATTCTGTCCACTAAGTAGGGAAACCACATCTAAGGTAAGGAGCTTGGCGGAATCAACAGATAATGAAGACCGTGTTAAGTTTGACTCTAGTCTTACTTTGTCAAATGACTTGAAATGTCGTTCAAGTCCATGAAGAAAAATTAAATAGAAGAGCCAAAGAGGAACCATTGAAGCAAGTCTTTTAAACCAAACTCACCTAACGAGAGAATGATGCATTTAAAAATGGAAGAAGTCGTAGCCTAAAGGTAAGAGATCGTGGCCAAAATTATGGTAAAGGCGTCTACAAATTTGTCAATAAAGAAGAAAGAAACCAAAATATATAAGAACCAAGAGATCGAGGACAAGATGAAACATAAACCATAAGGGAAGACCAAGGTATGATAAATCACAAATAGAATATTATAATTGTGATAATCTTTTTCATTTTGCTTCCGATTATAAATTCATTTTGTGAATTTTAAAAGAAATTTAACTTTTCTATAAAAAATGATGAAAATTCCACAATATTGTTGGCACATAAAGGTGATGAAAGTAACGATAATAACACATGGTATTAGGATACGGAGGCGAGCAATGATATGTGTGGAAGAAGGAGCATGTTCGCGGAGCTTGATGAATTAGTAAGTGGAAACAATCATTTTGTAGATCAATCTGAAATTCTAGTTAAAGGAAAAAGAAATATACAAATTAAATTAAAGAATGGAAAGCTTGATTTTGTTTCTAACGTTTCCTAAAATGAAAATAAATATTTTAAGTTTGGGGCAACTTTTAGAAAAATGATATGACATACACATAAAAATCATTGTCTATAATGAGACGTAGTAAGGAAAATTTTACTGCTAAAGTGGAGATGTTAAAAAATAGACTATTTCCATTATATTTCTCAAATAGAATAATTAAATGCCTAAAATCATGCTATAATGTTTCATTATGACTTTGGCATTAAAGATTTTGATACCTTAATTTTGGGGTTTAAATTACTAAAGAATAAAAACACGATGAAAGGTTTATCATCAATAAATCAAGAGAACCCATAATGTGAATGATGCATATTTGAAAAACAAAGAAGAACATATTTTTCAAAAGAATCAACTACAAGAGATAGAGAACTATTCGAATTAATTCATACTGATATTTGTGGCCTTATAAAGCTATGCTTACTTGGAAAAGTAACTATTTTGCACTTTTTATTGATGATTTTAGTAGAAAAACGTTGACCTATTATCTTAAACAAAAATCAAATGTATTTAATACTTTTAAGAAATTTAGAGCCTTTGTAGAAAATTAAACTGGTTATAAGATCAAAGCCATTACATCCGAACGAGGTAAATAATTTATATCAAAAGAGTTTGAATTTTTTTTATGAAGAAAATGGAATTCACTGCTCATTAATAATTCTTTGCACTCCACAACAAAATGAGGTCATAGAAAGGAAAAATATGCCTCTTTTTTTTTTTTTTTTTTTTGAAATGGTACTTTATATACAACAAATCATTGGGACAACATATCCCATGTCAATAAACATTCGAAAGCAAGCTTCGAACTTGTGACCTCTTGCACCAAAGCCTGATCAATTAACCACTTGGACAATGGTGCTTGTCAAAAATATGCCTCTTCTCAACATGGTTGGAGCTTGTTAAAAAGAAAATATTCCAAAAATAGATTTTTTGGTCGAAGTTGTTGAATGCGCGGTGAATTTATCCAATCACAGTCAAACTTGAAGTGTGTGGAATAAAACCCCCGAACAAACATGAAGTGGTAGAAAGCCATGTATATCTCATTTAAAAGTATTCGAAAGCATTGCATATGCCCATATGTCGGATCAAAGATGCTCCAAACTGGATGACAAAAGTGAAATATATTTTCATTGACTGTGACTGAAGGCTAAAAGGATATAAGTTATATTATCCTGTTAATGGAAAAATAGTTGTTAATCGAGGCATGGTGTTCGATGAAAAAGGTGCTTGGAATTAAAACAGACAAGAAGATGATTATAATTTCTTTCCTCTTTATGAAGAGTAATGTATTGATGATGTGGAAAAAGAAGCACCGTTATCTCCTTTAACCATCCATGAAGAATATTCATTTGAACAAAGCTTGAGTGAAAGACCACCATGCATGAAATGCTAAAGGAGAAGTCGAAAGATCTTCTCGCCAAAAATTTACCTAAATCCCTACTTTAATTAGCCAAAATTGATTGTTAGAGAAAGATTAGCAAGATTAGCACTTTGGATTGAAGAATTTCTATTGGAGATCACTTAAAGCTGTTGTAGATTCTTGGATTTCATGCATTTTTGGATTGCTTTGGATTTAGGTGAGTGGTTTTAAGCCTCTACTCACTAATTAGCCACTATATAATGTTTAATGATGTTTTTAAATGATTTTTAAACATAAAATATCATTTAAACCCTCTTTGATCACATATGTAAATTTCAAATGATTTGGACAAATTTGAATTTTTTTTGTTCTTATGAATCTTTCTTGTTCTTATAGTTACACCTATAGATTTAGGCTTCACATTGATATGTATGGATGTATGCTTGTTAGGATATATTATATATGATGATTGTTTGAATGTATGAGTTTGTTTAGCTGAATGCGCCGATCAAATGGCAATTTACTTTTAGGAATAAGTTTTGGATGGGTGTTGGTGGATCAGTGATGACCCATAAAGGTTACTTCATCCAAATGACATGCGATCCATAGGGCAGGTCAAGAAGAAAGCTATGTTTCAAGTTTCAAGTCTCAAGTAATTAGGAGTTCAAAGTTATGGGAGATTGAAGATGGATAGGTGGTGATTTGGAGGCTATGGGTCGGTAAAGGTTGGCTTTGAGGCATGCTCGAGTAATTGGATGGATCACTTCGAGTCATATGATGGAATGCTTTAGTCAATAGCTTGCATGGATGGATTGCATGAGAAAGTGAGGTAAAATCCTAAGTGAGGGATCGTTGTCGATCCATGGGGTTACTTGAACTTTGCTAAGTGTTGAATTAGTAAAGCAAAAATGAAATTTGGCGAAGGAAAGGATCGACGAATATGGTTAGTACTGATCCTGTGGGCATCGATCGGTGAGGGTGATGGATCGGCGAAGGGGGTTTCACGTGTTGGAGTATGGCTTAGTTGAATTGAAGTTTGGGATCGGTGATGATGGATCGGTAACTATGGATCAATGGCTATGGATTGGTGGTTATGGTTCGGTGGTAAAGGAAATTGTTGCTACTTCTAGTCATTTGCATGATTGCTTTGACACATGATGGTGTTTTGTTCGAGTTTTGTGTGTGTTCACTCCATGCTCATGCCAAACCAAAATCTTAGCTAAATATGGCCAGGTGTAGGGTCGGTATTGAACTATAGGGTTCGATGGCGATTTTCGATGAGACGACTCGTGGGCCAACGGTGATGATTCTGTAATGGGAAGTGATGGCTTCGATAGTGAATAGAAGTATTTTGAGATGTACAGTAGAGAACTATAAGTTGGATTAAGGGAATTATTAGAGGAAGGCTATAGGATGTATGGCGATATTCTATGATTGATGATGATTGTAGAGAATTGTCTCAACCGTGGTGACTTCGTGATGAAAGTCATAAGATTAGTTACAGAATGTACTCTGCTATAAATGACGTAGGCAAATGGAATTTTGAGACTCAAGGTTTCGTAGGGTACTCATAAAATAGGGTATATACTGGGGACATGATGGTTCCTGAAGCATGATGGCTCTTTATTCTAGATAGGAGGTTTTTTAATCTCGGAGAGATGTGATGGTTAGTCTAGTTCTAGCTTACTGAGTGGCAAGGATTCAAGTACCGAGGAATCAGGATGCGAGCTATCATGATGGATAGTCTGGTCTTTGACCATGATGGTTTAGATGAGTGACCTTGTATCACTAAGTGAGTAAATGTAAGGATGGATGATGGAGGCTATATTTTCTTTGATTGCTTATCACCGTAGGGATGTCACATGATGCTAATGCTATTAATGTAGATACTTGGACCCCTTAGTATTTTGATGTATAGTACACTCATGATGGTTATGATATAGAGTAGTGGATATCTTGTATATGTGCTAACTCTATAGATGCAGAGACATGTCAAGTATGATTCTTCATACCATTTGTCCTATTATAGTGGTTTATTGGTATTATAGATTTTCTACCGCTCACACAAGACAGTTGTATGACTCAGGATTTTAAACTTTTATTTCTATTATTTCGGATACTCTTAAATGAGCAGATTCAGGATATCAGGTCTAATGAGAACATGGAGTTGGATAGAAGACGAGCGGAGATCACACCCTCGCATCACTACATTTACTCATTATGATTTTCTATTCCACTTCACAATACTATGGAGCTTGCTAGTGCCCTTATTATCTAGAGGCAGTTTATTCATAAGTTATTATTTGATGTATAACTCTATCACTTATGTTGTTTATTGTGCGCGTCTACGTATTATGATTTCTGTGATATCAGTTATTACTATCTCGCATGTTTTATATATGAAATATTTACTATTATATTTTATTTGTTGCACTTTGAGATATATGGTAGGTTCTATGTTTGATTTACCTTACCTTACAAACTTGATAGTCGCTCCGCATCGATCGACATTGTTACAACGCAGTTTACCATTACATTAGGTGCCAGTGGTGTATGATGGTTATCACATTTAGTATCAAAGCTTAGGTTGCATACTTTAACCTAAGAGCTAACGTGATCCAGTAGAGATAGGGTAAGAGTTCTCATGCTAAACTAGATCGAGAGAGAGAGAGTATGTGTATACTAGAGCACGTATTTGTTATATGTTTTGGTTTTCAAAACTATATAGTAGTATATAATCCATAAGTCGCACTGCAAGCACGAGTACTAATTAAGTGGAATTCCTTATAGAAAGACGGATCGTTCTTATTACAAATTGAAGGATGAGTCGTCGATCAAGGAATGTTGCTAGGAACTATATCTCTACAATCAAAGAAGGAGTTGGCTTGGGAGCTACTAAACTCGACTTGCAGATGATGTTCAATACCATGATGTGGAACATGCTGTAGAATACTTAAGTAGCCACTCCAAATATTGTTGTTGATGGTGGTGCACTAGTGCAAGCGCCCGGAGCTGATTTTGCTAAGTTGAACAATGACTTTGCTAGTCTTGGTGGAAAACCCTTCCAAGGAACAGAGTTAGCGATGGAAGAGCAGGATTGGCTTGATACCTACGATGATTTATTACTGAATGATTCAATGAAAAGGCAATTGGCTTTTCGACAGCTTTAAGGGCGAGCCATGAACTGGTGGAATGTTGTAAAGGTTGCCACTCTCGAGGATAAATTCACACGGGAATAGTTCAAAGTTCAATTCGAGGAAAATTTTACTCCCGCGTCTCAGAAGTCGGTCATGTTGCATAAGTTTGCGAATCTAAAGCAAGAGGATATGATTATCTTCAAGTACATTGCTGAGTTCAATGCCTTGTCAAAATATGGGATGTCTTTCATTGACACACTATCGAAGAATAAGTAGAAGTTCATCATTGGCATGGATGATCATTAGGAAGAGAAGCTCGTAGGCCATACTGATGAGACTTTTGAGATGATAGTCGATAGACCTTGAGGTATGAGAGTCTTTATCCGAAGCTGAGGTCTACTTTTTCCAAAGATGAGCCAAAGCCGCAAGTGGGTGGGGGAGGCAAGAAGAAGTGAAAGAATAAGAAAAGGTAGTTTTAGAAAAAAGGCGTCCAGAAGAAGAGTAAGCCTCACCGATTTGTTACAACTGCATTGACAAGGGACACTATAGTAGAGACTTCAAGGATGAGAGAAAAAAGTTTTACAATTGTAACAAGTCCTCAATTGTAGCTTGTTAGTGCCTTTATCATTCAGAGATATTTTATGTATGAGTTATTATTTGATGTATAACTCTATTGCTTATGTTGTTCTGTGATTCATTAATTTATTACCGTTTGGTCTATTTTATATTTATTATATTTTATTCCATGCGATGTGAGATATATGATAGATTTTGTGTTTTATTTACTTAACTTCATAACCTTGATGGTCGCGCAAGGTCGACCGAGCACCATTACAGCATGGATTACCATTACATTAGATGCTGGTGGTGTGGGGCGGTTGTCATAATTTTTATCTTCCTTCCAATATATCATCCAATTGGACGTGTGTCAATTTTTCATATGGATGACCAAAGGAAGATACTTCTTTTTGTAGTGAATGCCAATTTTCTAGCAATTATTTGGTAGAAACATTTCCTTATAGAGATAAAAAATTGATTTTATTAGATTTTCAGATGCATCGTATGTGGATTTTATAGAAATTAACCTAGATGTCTTTAACAAACGTGTCATACATCCTTTATACAATGGCCTTTTTGAAGCATCAAATAAATGGAAAACCTTTTCAATTCTAGGTCAAGTTCCTCTTCTATTTCAGGTTCCTTAGTCCACATACTTGGACCAGCGGCATCATGAACCATTTTTGTCATCATGTCCTCTGTATCGGGTTCTTCGAAATTGAGATTAGTGTTTTTGATTCATCTTCAACTATCAAAGTTGATTCACGTCTTGTCTCTACTTCATCATGAAATTTCCAAACATGATAGTCTAGCATAAAATCCTCTGTATGTAAATATAAAGCTAAAGTTCCATATCCTTGGAGTTTCGTGCAATGACATTTACTACATGGACACTGGATTTCTTTTATATTTGTTTTATCGTTGGATGCAACCTTTAGGAATGCTTCCACACCTTCACTAAACTATAGTGGTACTTTTTTCAAACTTCTTATACATCTAACTTCGAGATTTCAGATAATTCATTTTGTACTCTATGAAAATAAGAAAAAATAATAATATCATACACCATTAAGTTTTACTTTATAATATTAATATTATTTTCTTTTACTAAATTTTACTATTAATATGATACATGTTAAATTTTATTATTGTAACCATGTACGAATAAAATTCATTTTATTATTAATACCATACAATAAAATTTTCTTTTGCTAATATCGTACAGTACTCTTTATTAATCACTAATTTCTACAATATATTAATTATTATATTATTTATAATATCCTTAATTTTAAAAAAATTATTAATACCACATAATATTGTTTTCTTTTACTATTATTAATATCATATACGATTAATTTTTATTTTATTATTAATACCATACAATATTATTAATATAATACAACATTAAATTTTATTTTATTATTAATGCATACAATAAAATTTTCCTTTATAATATCATATACTACTCTTTATTAATCACTAATTTCTATAATATCTCATTTAATATATTATTTACCATACTACTAATTTTATCTAATTACGAATACCATATAAAATGATTTTCTTTTAGTAAAATCATATATAATTATTTATGCATCTAGAATTTTTATTATATGATATTTGTCATATACTATTATATCATGAATTTGACAAGTAAGTAAATGATAATGAAAAGAGTAAACCTTGATTTAATTGGCCGGCTATACCATCTCCCATTAGAAACACAAAAAACATATATGTAATTCGTAAATCAATACTTTGTCACGAATGATTTACAAAATTTCGATACGTCTTCCTCTTATTCTCCATATCACACACAACAAAATGAACGAGGATAAAAAAATATAAACCACCTTCAAAATTCGATGAACCGCCTAGGATAAAATATTGATTTACGACTTACATATATATTTTTGTGTTTATAACTTACCAAACTAGGATGAATATGATGAATATTTTATCAGATGAATATTAATTTCTATTTTTATAAAAAAGAATATCGATATAACGATTAGATACAAAACTCATTAGACGAGATCAACAAATCTATTAGTTCACAACAATTGAACTATAAATACTGAATCATAGTATAACATAATTCCAAATTTCTTCTTATACATGTACATTTGTAATCAACCATTTATGACAACAAATATTTCAGTCTTAACCAATCCATTTCAACTAAACTATTCTTATTATAATCAACTAAAACAAGAGAATCATAAATAGATAATTTTGCATATGAAAGAACAATATCAATGAAGATTTGGAGGCGACTTTATGGCCAAAGGAAGTGTAATAATAGTGGCGCAGTGGCTTTGGAGGCGTCACAGGCGGCGTTTGGAGGCGTGACAATCGAGTCTCATTTGAGAAGGAAGCGAGAAGAGCAAAGCCGGAGGTAGTGTGGTAATTTTTGATGAGGCACCAGTAGTGGCGATGGAGATTGTGCTGTAATTTTAATTCATGGAAGAGAAGTGGGGAAGGAAGATGGAGGCAATAACATCTTGGTTAAAGGAAAATTGGGGCTAATGGCGTCATGCCCAAAGAAAAATGGAGGTGGTAGTGTCAAGGCCAAAGGAAGTGGAGAAGGAAGAGAGGAAGATATATTTTTGATTTGGGGAAAAATGAAATATGGAAATGAGTACTGGTTTGGGTTAGAGTGGAAATAAGTCAACGATATGTCGTCAAAATTTTCAATGACATACCGATGATTTATACATGCTGACCATTTATCGACGACATACTGACGACCTCCGTCATCGGTATGTTATCAATACCTTTTCGTAGTTATAGTTTGTTTATTTCCTAGTAGTGTTCAAACTGGTTGTTTTTGAAAATTTAATTCAAGGAATGACCTTTGTAATGGAAATTGTGTGTAAATTTTGAAATTTTAAAATCTAGCCATGCACATTTTTTTAATATTATATGAGAAACTTAAATATGTGATATGCTATCATTTTAACTTAATTCAATCTTTTATCTCAAGTATGATAAAATTTAAAAGCATCAATTCGAACTTCAAAAAATATTAGGAAACCATATATACATTTTAAATCAAAAGAAAATGAAGTACACATTTTAACCCAAAGGAATCATGCATACATTACAAGAAAATAGTATGAAGGACATATTTGACTAAATTTTAGCTTTAAAGACATGCGCTAAATTTTTAGCAATAAGGACAAACTTTTCAAATAAATATAGCAGAATGACAAAAATTTAGTGAGAATTACAATACTACTGTGCAATATTAGTTTTATATTTACTAAATTTAAAAGAAAGAATAGGTACATATATTTTAATTTGACCATGTAATGGTTGATTTTACCCTTTTGTAGCATTTTTTTAAATGATACGATTGGGTTACATTTTCTTCTTGACATTTTTTTCTTACATAATTTTATCGTATAATGATATTATAATAATCATTTTCTTATCTGCTGCTAATTTTGTTTTAATTGATGAACGGTGAGCTATATGAAGTAAACAACAATGTCATGGCATGTTGGACGATGTAGGTAACGTGGTATATGGCGTGTAGATGCATTAATTTGTTTTCTAGGTTTAGATTTTTTGGAGATGACCATTTTGGGAGGTGGAAACCATGAGCAATGGTGTAGCCCAAGCGTTTGAAAAAAACATGTAGGAGGGTGCGAAGACGTTGGGTGTGGTAACAAGGGAAGTGATTAATTTGGATGTGTCAGTTTAGGTTGGGACGGCGTGAGATATATAGTGGAGAAGAAATTTTCCATATAGCTAAATTTCAAACAGGGTGTAAGTCTGTCCTTTAGACTAAATCTCCCTATACATTTTTGAGCATTTTGTCTCCTTTTCTGAATTATAAACTTCAATATATATGTGTCTTTGTGTGTGTTAATTATTGTTAATTAACAAATTATACATTATCAAAACTGAAAAATTATTACCATGTTGATATTTAACAATAATAAAATGTTGAAAATAATACAAAAAGGAAAATAAATATATAAAACAAAAATTTCCTAATGAATTAGCTATGTGGGCATCTCAATAGGGATGGAAAATTAGATGGACTGGGAACGCACAGGTAACCCCCATCTTCTGTATCTTAAGGCCATTACCCATAATATACCTATTCACGTACCCATTTTCTCTTAATTTTATACTAAACGAACAAGCTCTGCACCCAAAAGAATAACGATTATCCATCCATTGCAAGAAAGAACATTAAATAGCGAAGGGGCATACCGATGGCCGTCGATCGTTCCGTCGACGTGTTTTCGACGGCTTTCGACAGTACCTCATTTCCATGGTGTTTCAGTAAAAAGTGTAAAATAGCCATCAGAAGCCGTTGGAAGCAGTCGATAATACGAACCGTCGACAACCATCATAAATCGTTGGATATCGAGATTGTACTTCTGCTTCAAATGAGTGCAAATTTCATTTTGCTTCTCCCCAAATTTTTGTCCAAAAACCTAGCTCCTCCCCACTCTCCATCGCCGACCAACCCACACACCACCCCGACCATCACGATGTTCATCGTTCTCCACTCTTAACAACCTCAGGCCATTCATTGATCTCCAATTAGGTTTTTCTCCTAACCCTAACTAATTTTGATTTCCTAAATTAGGGTTAATTTATGATACCAGTTTTTTATGATACCCCATTCATTATTTATTATACCACACTAAATGCTAATTACAACTATTATCATTTAAATCCAAAAATTAATGTATAATTTGGTGTGTGTGTGTGTGTATATACGCATTAATTAATTTGTGCATATGCGCGTTAGGACTAGATTGGGTTAACTAGTGTATATGCGGATAATTTAGTGTACGCATTTTCTAAAATGTCGAAAATAATAATTTATTTACATAACCATTTATTATGTTAGACCCTTGATTATATATAAAACCTAGTTTGCTACAATGTGTGGCATGCGGTATATATTGTAGTTTAATTTTTTAAATATAATATTATACTCATAATTCATTAAATTTGAAAATGTAAAAGACTTTCCAAAAAAAATAAAAATTATATAATAATATATTATATAATTAATAAAACATTAAAATAAAAAAATTAGTATACAAATGTTAATATGTTATAAAATTAATAAAAAATTAAAATGTACAATGGTAATATATAAACAAATTGGTGTATAATGTACTTTATTTTTTTAATTTCCTTAAAGAGTTTTTGGTCCTGTTGGACAAGTATTGCATCTGATCGTTTTATGGATATTCGTTTTTGCCACAGAACGGACAACAGTATTCATCTGATACAATATTTATCAGTTTTGTCCCTATATTGGACAAGTTAAAAACACAATAATATAATTACATTTCATTTTAAATGGTTCACAATGGCAGCATTTCCTTTTTGTTCCATGTGTATAAGCATTTATGTATGATATATAGAACAAAGGGGAAGTGCTACCGAAATTTTGTTGAATCGTTTAAAATGAAACGATTTAATAAATGTAATTACTACTGTATTTATAATGGGAAGTAGGATGATCGACCATCAAATTAGAAAACAATAAACTAATTTTTTATATTATATTCATAATTTGTGCAATTCCGTAAAATGTATAAATGATAACTAATAAATAAATTATGGTTTAAGGAACATTTTAAATGAACTGAAAAATAAAATAAAAAAGCAAAATATATTATATAATTAATAAATAGTAAACTATATATACGAATTAAAAAATAAAAGCTCAATACAAAAAATTGATTATTACTTTTTTAATTTCTATCATATTTTTATAAGTAGGAAAAATGGTCAATTATTTTGTTGATCGAAGCTGGATGTATCAACAATGAAGGGAAATAGAAGGCTCAATAAGTGAATATTTTTGTAATAGTGTACACATATTGAATTTGCTTTAAGTAATAATGGAAACGACGAAGAAATTCATTGTCCATGTAGTAGGTGCAAATTGTTCAAGCATTTGATATCAAATATGGTTGAAGTTCATTTATGTCAATATGGGATCATCTTAGAGAACTTGTAACACCTAATCCTGTACAATCGGAGGAGGAGGTGGGTAATGAAATTGTTATGACGAATCCCATAGAAGACATGGTTGAAGATGCAACACGATCAATGTTCCCTACTGTTGAAGTTGATAGTGATGCTTTTAATGTTGAAAAAGAACCCCTTTAGGATGGCTGTATAAGCGGCACCCAATTATCAGTAACTGTAAAATGAATTGCAATGAAATCATAATACAACTTCACAAAACTGAATTTACAACTGTTGTACAAGCTGCAATACGGCACATGCCACCCGATAATTTAACATACGAAAATCATTATGAAGTGAAAAAACTATTGTCTGCTTTTGGTTTTCCATATAAAAAAATAGATTCATGTTTAAATGGTTACATTTTATTTTAGAATGAAGACGTCGATCTTAGGAAGTGTATAATATGTAACGAGTAAAGATACAAACTGCGAAAAAAGAATGGAAATGAAGTTCCGTACAAGCGAGTGCATTACTTACCTATCACTCCTAGGCTTCCAAGTTTATATGCATTTTCTATATCCACGTATCATATGAGATGGAATAGTGTGAGAACATAGGAATAAGGGATGTTAACACATCCAGCCGATAGAGAAGCGTGAAAGTTTTGATAAGACATATCTCGCTTTTGTAGCAAAGAGCCATAATGTTAGACTTGGTTTATGTGTGGATCCTCTCAATTTGGTTCAAAATATTCATCTTGGCATATTATCGTTACACCTTACAATTTACCTTCGTGGATGTACATGAAAACTCCATATATGTTTCTCACTATTGTTTTCCCTTGCCCGGATGATCCGACACAAGGAATCGATGTTTATTTACAACTGTTGATTGAAGATGGCATGAAGGAGTTGAAACATACGATATTTAAAAAAAATGTTTTTTTGTATGTTTGCTTCTTTGTTATGGACTATCAGTAATTTTTCTGCGTATGCATTGCTTTTGGATCAGAGTACAGCCAGTCATCTAGCTTGTCCTTATTGAATAGAAGAAACAAGAGCATTTTCTTTACCATATGGGAAATTTTTTTTGTAGTTTGATTGTCATCGATGTTTTCTACATATTAATCATTCTTTTAGAAATGATAGAAAAAACTTTAAACCTAATAGAAAAGAGATTATGTAACTATCAATGATTTGGTCTAGAAAAGAAATATATGAACTTGTAAAGAATTATCCAAAGATACATGAAATTGGAGTACAAATTGAAGTTCCAGTTAAATCGACGATTCATAATGTCGCGTACTCTGGTATATACCCTTAGGAAATATTAGATGTCTTAATACCCGTAATATACAAGTATATTTTGAGAGTTGCCTTATTGGAAAAATCTCCTACTTCATCATAATACTGATGTGATACATAATGAGAAAAACGTGTTTGATAATGTATTTAATATAGTTTTCAATGTTAAAGACAAGAGTATGGACGATTTGAAATCCAAAAGTGATATAGAAGAATCATGTAAGCGTGCCGAACTTCATATAAAGCCCTATGAGTTAGACAATAACTAAGTTAAAGTTATGTTAAAATGGGTGGAAGGATTAAGATTTCATGATGGGATTTCTACTTATCTTTGTCGATGTGCCAACTACAAGAACAATAAACTAAGTGGGATGAAAAGCCATGATTGTCACGTAATGATGGAAAATTTGTTATCCACCGCTTTCAAAGAATTATTTCTCGTAAAAGTTTAGATGGTTAAAACGGAACTTAATTTGTTAAATAAAGAGCTTTGTTTGACTGCATTAAAAGTTCAACATCTACATAAACTTGAGGTGAAAATCTCTATACTGCTTTACAAACTGAAGAAAATATTTCTTCCAGCTTTGTTTAATGTTATGGAGCATTTACCTATTCTTCTTCCATCTGAAGCATGTCTTCAAGGTGCTGTGTAGTATGGGTAGATGTGTCCATTTGAGAGGTATTAATATGAGTTTGTTAAATACTAGTTTAATTACAAATTTAAGTAAATTTTAATTAGAAATAATTTTTAATAGGTACATAAATCATCTAAGGAAAAAAATTAGACAAAAAACACGAGTTGAAGGTTCGATTTGCAAATCATATATCAAAGAAGAAGCTTTGTTCTTTTTCTCTCATTATTTCAGTGACCATGTGGATTTATCGTTTGAAAGTGTTATGTGTAATGATGAAGGTGTTGAATAAGATTCTTTTCAAGTAATGTCTATATTTAGAAAACTTGGACGGCCCGTTGGAAAATGTGTGGAAGTATATTAGATGATAGAGATTACCATATAGGTAATGACCCAAAATTTTATCACACTGATTTTTAGAATATTTAACTAGTTTTAAATATTCGATTTGGGGTTCTCTTTAAATTGTAATAACATCCACGTTCCAAATAACTGCTTAAAGTTTAATGTCGTATTTTTAGTTAATTTTTAGGATTTTTCTATAACTTTTAATTTGGAAAAAAGTAAATTTTCGTTTGACGTATTTTACGGCAAACTTTGCCATTTTTAAACTTCACAGAATTTAGTAACCTGTCTATTTTATTTTTATTTTGTGATCATGTCGCATTGTTGTATGTAAATCATCTTTTATTTTCTATCGTTTGTTGCTCGTACGCGGATGCGGTATTGTGCGATGGGGTATCGAAATCCTTTCAAAAACAATATAACATATATGTATACAACAACACACATCAGCACAGTGCAGCCAACTTTTTGTTTCCCTTTCCCCTCTTTCTACTACCTTTGTTTCCCCTTTTATACAATCTTGCCCCCTTGATTTTGACCTTGATTTGAATCTTGGTACCCTTATTTTTTAGGCAAGCAACAATTTATATCCATGGAGAGCATTCCTCTTTATTTAGGTTCTTTCGGACATTGATGTGTTAGCATTTTCTTCTTCAAGCTCACTGTAAACATTTAAATCAATAGGAAACAAACTTTTCCTCCATTCATAAATCAAAATATATCAAACCATTCAATTTTAGAAGATACATTCAATGCAAAAGTTGTTCGTATCGATCCATACTATTTTTAGAAATTAACGGCACTCAATTTTGTTGAGAATCGATCGAACTATTATCAAAAATCAGAAAGGAAATAAAAATGTTCTCAAACTTTAAAAAATTATCCTTTAATCAGGTTGAATCGTTCGGCACCGCTTGTGTCATTGAGTTCGTGTCGAAGCATACTATTGTGGGTGAAGTTTCAACGTGATTTTTTGACGACGGTTGACGTTCGTCGATAACTAGGGTTTGCGTTAGTTTTGGATTTTGGCAGCAATTCATGAATTGAAGCATGGGGTTGTGATCGAGATGGAGAGCCGGTCGAGTGGTGAAATATTGATGGGATTTGGTGACGAAATCTGTCACGCATAGTAGGATAGGTTGTTATTTTTCTGTCGGCGATTGGATGTCGGGTTTTGGCACGGCGCTCCAGAGGCGATGGTGACTATGCCATCGAGACGAGCGGATGTTGAGGAGGGTGTCGATGGGTTTGGATGCGGCGTTGGTGGAAACGATGATGTGTGCATGTGTATGAGCGTGCATGGATTTGGGTTCTAGGGAAAATTAATGAGGAGGAGAAAGAAGGTACTACAGCTCGTGGGTTCAGTTGTGGAGCAAGTGGGCTCGACCCACTTGGCATAGGAGGTGAGAAGCTTTTTATTTAATTTTTTTAAGTAAGCCATTAACTTTGAAATGAAATATCTCGACCTTTTTAAACCCGATTGACCCGATTCTTTTTGCATTGGGGTCGTATTGATGGGTATAATGTCATAGTATAACTTGTTGGTAGCTTTGCGAAGTAAAAATTTATGACATATTAAAATGCACTGAATTTAAAGTACATTATTTTAATTAATAACATCATTTAAATTTATATACCTTAATTATTGATGTTTATTTGGGCAGATAAAATACAGTTGAGTTCAATTGGATTCAATATTGTAATTGGCATCTGTTTAGTGAATAAAAACCTATTTTGCTAATTAAATTAAATGGACACCTATCTAGCAGAATAAATCACCGCTCTTCTACTATTAACTGGTTATGTTAAAATTGGACCTTTATGTTACCAGAAATTAAACCTGCTTGGCGGCTACATTAGTGTTGACATGTAATTACTTTCCAATTGATTAGTATTTGATATGTGTTGTAGTCACAATCAACTGTTAATCATGAGACGAATCTACATACATGATGACATGTACTTGGATAATGACTTGGATAGTAATGGAATTAATGGTGACGTGACTAAGTACCTGTTAGCCCGCCTTTTTATCAAGGCAGCATATAGGCGGTTCTAACCCAGTAGACTTCACAATTATCAAGGCCAATAAGTGTGGAGCAATGATTATAGGGCCTAAAAATTAAGTACAATTGGTTATACGAAGCCAAAGTTGGTAGATGAACGATGTAGGATGCTTGAAATATGGATGTTGTCTTAGATAAGCAAAGGATCGATATGCTCAATCTAAAGGGATTGGTATAGCTTGATAGTTTTACTTGGGGGAAGCCTAGGGATCGGCATAGCTTAGGTCGGCATGGAATGGTAGTGTCATAGGGCTAGGCATAGATGAAGCTAAAGGGATCGACATTTTCTACTGGTTTGAGAAGTTATACCTCAATACCTAAAGAAAGCGTCGGCATTCTGGAGGGATCGATGTGCTTTATTGAAAAGGATAGATCGGCATGTTTCATTGAGAATGGTTCAACATGTTTCATTGAGGATGGACCCGGCATTTTTTTGTCAAGGATGGATCGACACTATTATGTAAGGAGGGATGAGTGTGCTCGGCTCATAAAAGAGGAGTATCAGCATAGTTGAAAGGAGATGGTTCGGCATACTTCAAGTTTTATTGAAGTTGGTCGACTTAGCTTGTAAAAAGGATCGGCAAGTGTAGTTAGTTAGCAAGGATTCGGCATTTGTGAGTCCACCAACGATGGATCGACGTTCATCAATGCCCAACTGCACTCTTGCATTTAAAGGTCAATAACTCGAGCTCCTTTGGTCCAAGGTCTAACATATTTCATCATGAAGAATCCACCATAGGAACGCTGCCCGAAAATCAACTAAGGAAGGGATTAGTACCGATCCCTCCTTATGGAAATTTAGGACTGGCGACCCCTATGGTGGGCCCATATGGATAAGGAGGCCATGTAGCCGAAATTTCACCTATAAATACAGCAGGCATGACTCCAAAAACAGGATCTTCTTCATTCTGCTTCTCTTCATCTTCTACCTAGGCTATACTCTATCATTTTTATTCTTGAGTTTCATGAATTTGTAACTTTAATTAGTAGTATAAACAAAGTCAAAGGAAAATCTTTAGAGTGGACATAGGCCGGAGTTAGCCTAACCACTATAAATCCGTGTCTCTATTTACTTGCTTTCATTTTAATTTGATTATTCTTCATATTATATTCTCTACATCATATACTGTCTGTGATCTATAACCAGAGATTGGTACTTTCATGTATAATTGGGTGTTGGGGGTCAATTTTAATGCCAACAGTACCATTGCAAATGCTAAGCCTCTTTCTAATTTGAAAAAAACTAATTATTTACTAAAGTTATTTTAACGATAATTATTATTAATTATAAATTATTAATACGACTTTAAAGATAATTACTGTTTCTTAATAATGTTTTAAAGGATAATTGATTATTGTTTTAATGAAAATAAAAGATCAATTATTTTATGATAGTTTAAAGAATTCCATAAAGTTATTTAGGAGTATTTTTCCAAGTAATTTAGTTATTGTTTTTAAAAAGTTAATTAAATTGTAATAATTTTTCTAAAAGTTAATTAATTTTTTTATTAAAGTTATTTTATAACAATTTAATTTTAGGTTAATTACTATCTATATGTTAATTATAAAATATTTCAAAGTTAATTTATTACTATATTAATATTGCTTTTTAAAAGTAAATATATATATATATATATATATATATTATAATATTGCTTTAAGGACAATTTATTGTTTTTATTATTATTTTAATACTATTTGAGGTTAATTAATCATTATATGATTAAAAGGATAAAGTTTATTTTTTTAAAATAAAAGGTTTAATAAGGGTTTCATCCAATAGAAAGGATATATCAAAGGGTTTATAAATTGGAAAGTGATTTTGGAATCGGAAAATGAGTTTGGTTTTTAAATGATGTTAGAATGGATATTTATAAATTGGTTAAGAGATCTAAAAGGGGAAAGTCCTATAAATTGGATTTTGAAATTTATAAAAAGTGTATTTTATAAATAGATTGGATATTTATAAAATATTTTATAAATTGATTTGAAAAGTTATAAAGGAGATATTTATTTATAAAAAGATTTATGGAAAGAATAGTGTTTGGATCATTAATATCTCTGTTTTTATGACATATGGAGTTTTGGTCATTTCAATATGATTTGAAGTAAAAATCTTTCCAAATGTTTCATGAATATACTTATAGTATTATTTAAGTACATGGACAAGTTTTTAAGTTTTGAAAGTGGAATGTTTTGTGAATATACTTATACCATTGAGATAAGTATATGGAAGTGATTTCTAAGTATTTTAAAGGTGATTTAAAAATAATGGAATATGAATTAAGCAAGGCTTAGTGATTTTCATGGATAATATGATCTTTTTTGAATGTTGTTTATTTGATAGTTA
Organism: Allium cepa; assembly: GCA_030765085.1. Lineage (NCBI taxonomy): Eukaryota > Viridiplantae > Streptophyta > Magnoliopsida > Asparagales > Amaryllidaceae > Allium > Allium cepa. Next base: position 863,665,036 of record CM060940.1, read on the forward strand.
AATAACCAACTATCAAATCTTGGCCTAAATTGTAATCCTTCTTAATTTTGGTGCTAGGAAAATATTCCCTACTTAACACCGAAGGATTTTAACTCTAGAAATATCTAGGAGAAACACATGAATTATATGGTACATTTACCTTCGGTGGTGCTATACTGTACGTATAAGCTCGTTTTGTTCTTCTAGGATAAATTATAAGGAGATCCATTCACTTAAACGGTTAGGGGGTGATCCCCACTCTAATGTACTGTCTGATTATTTCCTAAAGAAATGGTATTGAGCATTCCAAAAATTGGTGATTGGTTTGTGGAGCACCTGGACAGTTGAAGAGTGTACTCGTTAGAGATTACTCAGACCCGTAACCACAACAAAAACCATAGACAGTTTTATGGAGGAGTTTCATGATATATTGAGATGTTGGAATCCATGTGTGATTTCGGGACCCGTTGTGATATAGGAATCCATGTGAGATTCCAATATCTATTTGAGATATGGGAATCCATGTGTGATTACATAACCCATTTGGGTATTAGAATCCATGTGGGATTCCAAGATCTATTTTGGTGGTGATGTGTGAGATGGAATGCCCAACAAAGCCTCATCACTAGTAATGACTAAAACCAGAGGTAGAAGGCATGACCAGTAGGGTTGGCAAGCCCATAAAGTGTCAACTCTTCCTAGACGTTACTTATAGTTGTTATGCATGCATGGAACGATGCACTCGGTCTTAGCGAGACCAGCCATGTTTTTCATATGGTACATTACCAGGGATGTATGCTACTTCAGAAGGATATCTCTGATCCATGTGCAGGAGGCCATTCTCCAAGTACTGAAGGCGCCTCAATGGAAATCCTACACAATTAGCGAACATGCCTTATCGGTTTTTGACTATATACTGTGATATATACTCACGAGCATCACAACTGCTTGATAATTACTATTTTCACCTTTAGACATTATATAATATCATGGGATTTTCTAATATAAATATTTTGGTTATCGTATGGTAAAAACTCGTCTGTGTTTACGTGCGACGTGGTCTTACGAGATAGCTATAATTTTAAAGGATTTTAAAAGCTATAATAAATAAAATTCCTTGTGATTTGAGTTTTTCATGCTAGTTTTTCCAGACTAACCCAAGCATTATTTTCATAGAATGCTCAGGTCAGGCTGAGCATATTTTCCAGTTTTAATTGGATGTTTTGAAACTTTGGGAAAATGAGCTGGAGGTGTAACGACCCGCTATTTTGGACCATCCAAATCGACAATAAAGCCATACATGTCCGACTTGAATAATTCAAAATACCGAATTATTAATTTAAAATTTGGCAAAACGTAACATATACAATAAATAAATTAATCACAGATCACAGACACAGAGTAATATAATGCAGCGGAATAGAAAAATAGTAGTTCATGAAGCTACTATACATCAGAGTTTAAAATAAAATACATCAGAATCTCTTGAATACAGAAAAGTCTTCAGTATGAGCCGATGACTTCTCTGAACCAGTCGACTAGAAAACTGAAAGCTGAATAGATAGTTGGATCTCCAAATGAAGCTCAAATCTCCAAGGTGAGTCTCTAATGCTGTATTACTCAGTCTGACCCGAGCGTAAAGCAAAACACAAAACACTCGAGTCAGGATTAACATTCTTATATCAATAAATTCAACTCAGATGAAATATCAACTGAAATACAATATGACTTAAAGGATGTTTGGGATGTCCATCCTCTAAGGGTCCATAGAACTATCTACATGGTAGAAATATACACTATTACACCGTAGTCATTCACTTAATTTATACTTCAAACCCAATGTCAATTTCACTTCAAAATCATATTTCCCAAACTAGTATCAATATATTAAGTAATGTATACAGTAAAGTATATTCAATTTCCTTAACTTAACAAATCGTTCACATCAACCTGACCTTTCCATTTAAATTAAATTCAATCTCAATTTATCAATTTAGATTTCCTAAAATAACCACCTCAATTATAAATCTCAAATCTGGATTTGATATCCCAATTACCCCTTTTTTTTCAATAAGTTTCCATCCTTTAAGTATTTAATATTTCAACTACACTTTCCCAATCTAGTTTTCTAAATACGAATTTCCAAATTTGGCACAACTAAATTTTTACTTAATTCAATTAGTTATCTACACAACAAATTCAACTATCTTGGTTCCAAATTCATATCCAAATCTCTATACCATTAAATTCCAATATAGTTCATAGCTTAATTATAGCAATTTAAATTCAACAGTTTCATATAGATTCTCGATTTTTACATCACTATTATTTTAGTCTTGAACCCTCCCTTATTTGATTCAATATCATTTTAGTGACCTTAAACTTTATTTTACTCTATATCTCTTAAATTTTATTAAGCGTAAAATATCCCATTCGATATATTTCAAATCGATTGGAATAAATAAATCTTTACCTAAACCCATTTTAAAATAACCCAGATTTTATCTCCCAGTCTTAATTGTTCAATGTTATTGCAAAACTATTCGGGATAAGATTTACATAGATATTTATCAAAATTTATGTATTTAATCAAATCTTGATTTAACTAGATGTAATTAACTTTATATTTATCATTACCCTTTATATAGATATATATTTAAGAATTTTACATTTAATAAGACCATATTTTCTTATCATATTGTCAAGTGTTACGGATATTATCATTTAAATCCGTACACTAAAGGTATACGGGTGGATAGCATTTCAACCCGTAATCCCAAATTTTAATTAAATGAAACCGCTTGGGTCTATCATTTCAACCCATTTCAATTCAAAACAAACATAACAAAAGGAACCTGCAGTGTGATGACAGGGATGGTGTCAAAGTAAATAAACAAACAATAGCAACAATCAATAACAATTCAAATAAAAAAATCAAATAACCCCAAAATGATCGTATTAATTCGCATTGTTATTCGTATAATTATTTCTAGAATCTACACTATCATTTCATGTAGATTAAAGATTTTCACATTACAGTTTTTCACTTGTCGTTCCATTCAAATTTCAGTTTAATACTACAATCATTAACCCAAACTACGTTCAAAGGTTTAAAGTATAATTTATCAATTTCTACGACAGTTAATGGGTCAAATTTTACTAATCAAATTTTCATATGGCGGGGTCAGGTTTTAATAAATCAAGGTCCGTCATATATAATCCGTTTTTAATTTATAACAATACTACCCCAATTTTAACTAGCAACTAGTTATCACTTAACAATAGAAATTAACATCCAAACGACAATCAATCCATCAATCAATTATCAACCAATCTGCATTATTATCACATAAATAATTAACCGATAATGGTGTCATAGGTGAACAGATACAGGTAATAACAGTCATAACAGTAAAGCAACTAACAGCAGCATATTTCAATTGTCGTTTCAATTGAAATCAAATTTAATAAATAAAAGAACGTTAATCGTGAGTGATTACTCACCTTTTGAGGCTAGAGGGATTTCAGAAGGGGACATGGACACGCCCACTGATACAGATACTGAAATTAAATTTCGAATCCAAGTAAAGCAAAAGCGGCACGAATTCAACGATCAAAAGCTGATAAATCGAAATAGACGAAATCAAATCAGGATGGATTTGACGAAGATAATTGATATAGGTAAACTTGTAAATATACATAACTATATTTATAAAACCATGTCCTAAATTTAAATGTATTTTATATTAAAACATACATCACAGTAATCTTTATATCTAACATATATGCTTTAATAACCCCTTTTTTTTTTTTTTTAACTAACATGCACAATAACAACAAATGCCACTTTCAACTCACATTTATTACAACACATACCCAACCTTATATACATTAACCTATAGTAAATAAATATCTACCTAACACACTCACATGCAGACCGAAAAGTCATGGCACAAGAAATATGAATACACTCATATACTATATGCGTACAAAACAAATTAATACAAAATGCAGATCCATGTACAAACTTACGGTAATATACATACACTATCTAATACATATTACATAACCAATGCAGTAAACTTTATACAAAATACACGTGGACCCATATATAGATGTTATTATACGTACTAGTGTGACTTATGTGTACAAATACTTAATATATAAAAACACTCAGCTAATATTTCATTCAACAGGCTATATATATAAATTATTATACTAAGTATACATATAGCTTATAAATCAGTATACGTAAATATACATATTTGTACATATTAAAGCCGATTTTAAAATTTATGTATATGTACACTGCTGAAATACTTGTATAACTCATATTTACTAAAGACAGGCTATATGTTTATATATACTGAAATATGATAACTATTGTAAACTTGTATAAAAAGGAAAACTGTAACTTATACATGGCTTAAATATTAAAAAAAAATCTGTTTAATGCAAACAGGTTATAATTTACAACTAAATATTATAACTTGCCCATACCAAATAAATAATAGAACAAAACATAGCTTAGTATAGAATATGTGTACATGTCGAATCACATACTGTCAAATTTTATATACAGAGCATATAGGCTTATTTTACACTCAAATCAGATTCACCCATAAGTTCATACATAACAACAGGTATGTTAATATGTAAACATAGCACATATAAAACATACCCTGAATTATGCAAGCTCGGTCCACTTGGGTTCAAGCAAGGCAAAAGATGGTGATGGAGTCTCGGCCTTGGTGGAAAAAAGTGAAGCTCGGCTAGGCTGGAGATGGGTTTGCGGTGTGGGTTCATCGGCAGGGATGGTGGCCGAGGAGAACGGTGAAGGTTGGCAACAGGAGGAGGCGGCCAGGGTGGTTCCGGAGGGTGGAGGAGGGACGTGAGCGGAGGATGGTGATGGGTTTCACTGCTCAGGGAGGAGGCGGCTGTTGTCGTGGTGCGAGTCAGTGCTGACGCGGCATAGGGGATGGTTGCGGCTTTGGATTAAGGAGGAGCTCATGTCTTGGTTGAGCAGAGGCTAGAGCCGGTGGCGGTCAGAGGAGTCTCGGAGGCGGAGGTTGGCAGAGAGAGGCGAAGGAGGTCGGGATGTAGTCATGGCTCGGCTACAGGTTGTATATATGTAAATTTTTGGCAGACGAAAATTTGAGAGAGGAAAGAAACAGTGGAAGAGAAGTAATTTGAGAGGAAGCAGAACGATAAGTCAAGGCAACGAAAAGTTGCAAGCCAATTTATAATAGGGAAAAGTGGACAGCCTTGAAAGATGAAACGTACATGAATAACGTAATAGTGAATTTAATTGGGACCGCCCTTTGATTTAGCTGAATCAATAAATTATCACTCGTTTTGAAGTGCCCAGAGAAAGGACCGTGGTTGCAGAGAACACTCAAGATATACATGTTTATAATAAAATTTCAACAATGTCAATAGAGAAGAGAACCGGACCAGAGAAAAATAAATTGAATTTATGGAGATGTAACAGCTGACTATTTAATATTTACGTTTTGGTGGACAGTTTCTTTCTTTTACAAAGCCAGAGAGAGAAAGAATAGAGAATGGCAACAGGTAAATCAATGAAAGTAATATAATGGCAGTAATGGTCACCCATTTATTAAGTTGACTAATATTAAAGCAATTTGATTTATACGAATTTAAATTTGAAACGCAAAGGAAAAGATAAGTCACGGTTTTTGGGTACCGTTACAACGAACAATTTATTTCCTCCGTTGTACACCGGATCCCGAAATACAGGAATAAATATATCGTTGAGATCAGCACGACGAGACGATTAAAACAGTATACAGATATCGGTGGTACGCTCATCCGATCAAAAGTCGATTATCGTCACCAAAAGTGCTGTAAATTTGTCAGAAATAAGGTAAACGGAGCAGTAAACGTCCGAATTTGAAAAAACGAAGGATGACGTCTTACTCAGAATAGGATTTAGAAATTTTCCATAGAAAAATATTCAGGCCCGGAAATAAATTTATTACCAGCAATTGTTGGCTAGCTTGAAATTAAACAGAATTTCATAATAAAAATTTTCATAAAATATATTGAAATTTTAAAATATGCTATGTTTAAATCGGACGTAATCCAAATGTTAACTTTTTATTTGTAAATAAATTTATTTAAAACTTCACAAAAATCCAATTAAATACGTAAATGAAACAATAAAATTTATTAAAATCTTACGGGTCGTTACATTCTCCCCCACTCAAAACTTTTCGTCCCCGAAAAGGAAGGAGGTAGGAGAATAGAACAACCAGGGATAAAGTGAATTGAAAGTGTAGATAACTTATTTAAAACTATATAAATTTTCCTCGAAATATTCATTTGCACTTCATTTGCAATTTTAATTTTATTTTAATATGTAATACTTTTCAAACTTCTTTCGAAACAATTATTTACATTACTATTTATATTTACAAAGGCCATTTGGAACATTTAATCCTTAATTCATAAATTTATCTCAAAATACTATTCAACATTGTTAATAAATCAATAATCATTTACTTTAAATATGTTTTTATTAAATTAATACTTCTAAAATATTTATAACACTTATATTTTCTATTAAACCATGTATTATGTAAATAAACAATATTTAAAGATAAATCCAACAAGGAAGGAAGGTAGATTTTGAAAACAGAATCAAGGTGAATAAATAAGCTGACCAGATAAGGTAGATTCAAAAGAAAGAATCGGGCACGAATTGTTAATATAGAACCATAAGGATTTAAGTTTCAAATATTAATTCAAAATTCTTTGTTGGGAAAAATACTTTTATAATAAAATATCTTTATAATAATCTTTTACAATAAGATACTATTATATCGAAATAATCTTCCTTTCGAAAATACTTTCATAACTCGATGTTTCGACAAGTTTATCATCGTTCTTGCAGACTCTGGCCATGCGTTGATCAGGCGCAAAGCTAGAATTCTTCAAGTACTAAGTAGACTTGTTTCAACACCCAGTGAAAATACTTGAAAAACCTTTTAAAACAGATATGGAAAGTACGATCCAATCAAATCAACCAAAACAAAACCTTTGTCCGATCATGGTTCGCAGATACACAATGGTTACGCCTGGTTCCCCCAGGAAACAATCCATATCCGTAAGCTTTCACAGCCCTGCGAGTTACGCCATGATGACTAGTAGGGTGCAGGATACACAATGGTTACGCCTGGTTCCCCCAGGAAACAATCCGTACCCCCAGGCAAGACTCAGCCAGGCACTTGCGCTACTATTCGCGACCTACACAGATTGCAGGATACACAATGGTTACGCCTGGTTCCCCCAGGAAACAATCCGTACCCCTAGGCAAGACTCAGCCAGGCAATTTCGCTGTGCATTCACGAGAGAAAAAGAAACCGTGGGTTACGCCACGGTGGGAACACTCGAGTATTACATCCGGAAAACCAAAAATCAGAGAGAATAATATCGATAGAATAAATCCACGATGTGGCCACAAAGCGGATATCAAGCAGAAGGCACTTTCCATATCTTTACTTGGAAAATATATATCATATAGTACCTTTTCAAATACTTTCAAATATCGTACTTATATAAAGTCCATAATATATAGGATTCCTTTCTAAAACGAATACTTTCCAAATCAACAGTATATCAAATCATACTTATATAGACTTTGATTATATACAATTCTCTTTCCAAATTGAGTACCTTTCAAATCAATAGATTTCAAATCACTTCCATACTTATACAAATCCATTTTATATAAGTCCGACCACTTCCCAAATCAAGTGCTTAATTATACAAGGTTCTCAATTTCAAATTATTCAATATCAAATTTTGTTCCAAAGTCATATATGAATTCACCAAATTTCTTCCAACTTAGATATCCTAACTTCAAAGTTCCCCAAAATAGTAGGTTTAGAAAATTATCCCAGTTTCCAGATTAAAATAATTCAAGTCAAACAAATTCATTTCCAAAATCATCATATAAGTACTGGTTTTAATTTTCAATTAAATTTCAAAACCCAATATTTTCTCACAATCCATTATCCTCAAAATGGTTTCCAACTTTATACTTATCCCTTCTAAACCTTTAAACTATCCATTTCTATGTGAAATATCCAATTTACCTTTTTGAAAACCATTATTCAACTATTTTTCCAAAACATTTCAAAACTAAATTTATATTCTTAATTAGACATTTTATACTCTTCGAAATTTCTTAGTTTTGAAAATTTAATCTCGATTTGGAAGTGTTCGAACATTTAAAATAGTTAGGGAAATCAAATTTTCAATTCAAGAGTTGAAAATCAACAATAAATCAATTATTAAATCTGGAACTCGAGGACCGAACACCAGTCTCATTTTATATTGTTTCACATATATACTTATATCTTTCTAAAATATCAAATTATATTTCGGAATTTGAAATCAAAAACCGCTTTACAAATCACTCGCATAGCGAAGCTATTAAAGTGGCCTCTCTCCCACTCTGAAACTCGAAAATCAATGTCGATGATGCGTGCACTCATCACCGAAATTATTCTCCAGCGACATAAGTGAGTTCTGGACTTCTATTTTTCTTGAAAACTTCTTTGAAATTTCTTCAAATTATTGGAATTCATTTGAACTCATTTGAAACATTTTTTATTTGGAAAAATACTTTTAAATCGTATTATTTATATATATTTTCCAAAATCTTAAAACCAATTCCAAAACACCGGAATTCAATCCTCGAATTTCAAAAATACAAACATACCCGATTTTCCCAAGGGTGATTTACGAATGGATTTCAAAACAAAGATAGAGATTCAAATTAGAGGAACTCTAATCAAATAAAATTCTGATTCGAAGATAGGCTCCATAAAGTTGAGAAATCAAATTACAAAATAGAAGATGGATATACTCCTATAAATCTCGGGCGACCTTAACCGGGTCAACCGTGACTTCAGGGATATAATTGATGCGGAATTTTAAAGCAAATCGACATCCGATCGCCCGATACAGAATTCGGCATAACTAGATATAGTAGCATCATAAACCGAGGATTCAGAATCTCCGGTGAATCAATGCCGATTGTAAAGGAGTTCTCACCCCCTTTACAAAACATTCAGTGGAGTTATGGGATACTCCAGAATCAAACGAATATAAATAGGGAGAGACAGAATATATTTTGGAACCAAGGGACATTCCAAAATTCAAAGGAAATCGAGTCAAAAAGAAGAGATTCAACTCGAGCGAAAGTGATTCTGTAAATAAATTTACCATATATGTTAAGTTTTGCCTAGAGCCAAAGCTCTGATACCAGCTGTAACGACCCGCTATTTTGGACCATCCAAATCGACAATAAAGCCATACATGTCCGACTTGAATAATTCAAAATACCGAATTATTAATTTAAAATTTGGCAAAACGTAACATATACAATAAATAAATTAATCACAGATCACAGACACAGAGTAATATAATGCAGCGGAATAGAAAAATAGTAGTTCATGAAGCTACTATACATCAGAGTTTAAAATAAAATACATCAGAATCTCTTGAATACAGAAAAGTCTTCAGTACGAGCCGATGACTTCTCTGAACCAGTCGACTAGAAAACTGAAAGCTGAATAGATAGTTGGATCTCCAAATGAAGCTCAAATCTCCAAGGTGAGTCTCTAATGCTGTATTACTCAGTCTGACCCGAGCGTAAAGCAAAACACAAAACACTCGAGTCAGGATTAACATTCTTATATCAATAAATTCAACTCAGATGAAATATCAACTGAAATACAATATGACTTAAAGGATGTTTGGGATGTCCATCCTCTAAGGGTCCATAGAACTATCTACATGGTAGAAATATACACTATTACACCGTAGTCATTCACTTAATTTATACTTCAAACCCAATGTCAATTTCACTTCAAAATCATATTTCCCAAACTAGTATCAATATATTAAGTAATGTATACAGTAAAGTATATTCAATTTCCTTAACTTAACAAATCGTTCACATCAACCTGACCTTCCCATTTAAATTAAATTCAATCTCAATTTATCAATTTAGATTTCCTAAAATAACCACCTCAATTATAAATCTCAAATCTGGATTTGATATCCCAATTACCCCTTTTTTTTCAATAAGTTTCCATCCTTTAAGTATTTAATATTTCAACTACACTTTCCCAATCTAGTTTTCTAAATACGAATTTCCAAATTTGGCACAACTAAATTTTTACTTAATTCAATTAGTTATCTACACAACAAATTCAACTATCTTGGTTCCAAATTCATATCCAAATCTCTAAACCATTAAATTCCAATATAGTTCATAGCTTAATTATAGCAATTTAAATTCAACAGTTTCATATAGATTCTCGATTTTTACATCACTATTATTTTAGTCTTGAACCCTCCCTTATTTGATTCAATATCATTTTAGTGACCTTAAACTTTATTTTACTCTATATCTCTTAAATTTTATTAAGCGTAAAATATCCCATTCGATATATTTCAAATCGATTGAAATAAATAAATCTTTATCTAAACCCATTTTAAAATAACCCAGATTTTATCTCCCAGTCTTAATTGTTCAATGTTATTGCAAAACTATTCGGGATAAGATTTACATAGATATTTATCAAAATTTATGTATTTAATCAAATCTTGATTTAACTAGATGTAATTAACTTTATATTTATCATTACCCTTTATATAGATATATATTTAAGAATTTTACATTTAATAAGACCATATTTTCTTATCATATTGTCAAGTGTTACGGATATTATCATTTAAATCCGTACACTAAAGGTATACGGGTGGATAGCATTTCAACCCGTAATCCCAAATTTTAATTAAATGAAACCGCTTGGGTCTATCATTTCAACCCATTTCAATTCAAAACAAACATAACAAAAGGAACCTGCAGTGTGATGACAGGGATGGTGTCAAAGTAAATAAACAAACAATAGCAACAATCAATAACAATTCAAATAAAAAAATCAAATAACCCCAAAATGATCGTATTAATTCGCATTGTTATTCGTATAATTATTTCTAGAATCTACACTATCATTTCATGTAGATTAAAGATTTTCACATTACAGTTTTTCACTTGTCGTTCCATTCAAATTTCAGTTTAATACTACAATCATTAACCCAAACTACGTTCAAAGGTTTAAAGTATAATTTATCAATTTCTACGACAGTTAATGGGTCAAATTTTACTAATCAAATTTTCATATGGCGGGGTCAGGTTTTAATAAATCAAGGTCCGTCATATATAATCCGTTTTTAATTTATAACAATACTACCCCAATTTTAACTAGCAACTGGTTATCACTTAACAATAGAAATTAACATCCAAACGACAATCAATCCATCAATCAATTATCAACCAATCTGCATTATTATCACATAAATAATTAACCGATAATGGTGTCATAGGTGAACAGATACAGGTAATAACAGTCATAACAGTAAAGCAACTAACAGCAGCATATTTCAATTGTCGTTTCAATTGAAATCAAATTTAATAAATAAAAGAACGTTAATCGTGAGTGATTACTCACCTTTTGAGGCTAGAGGGATTTCAGAAGGGGACATGGACACGCCCACTGATACAGATACTGAAATTAAATTTCGAATCCAAGTAAAGCAAAAGCGGCACGAATTCAACGATCAAAAGCTGATAAATCGAAATAGACGAAATCAAATCAGGATGGATTTGACGAAGATAATTGATATAGGTAAACTTGTAAATATACATAACTATATTTATAAAACCATGTCCTAAATTTAAATGTATTTTATATTAAAACATACATCACAGTAATCTTTATATCTAACATATATGCTTTAATAACCCCTTTTTTTTTTTTTTTTTTTTTTTTTTTTTTTAACTAACATGCACAATAACAACAAATGCCACTTTCAACTCACATTTATTACAACACATACCCAACCTTATATACATTAACCTATAGTAAATAAATATCTACCTAACACACTCACATGCAGACCGAAAAGTCATGGCACAAGAAATATGAATACACTCATATACTATATGCGTACAAAACAAATTAATACAAAATGCAGATCCATGTACAAACTTACGGTAATATACATACACTATCTAATACATATTACATAACCAATGCAGTAAACTTTATACAAAATACACGTGGACCCATATATAGATGTTATTATACGTACTAGTGTGACTTATGTGTACAAATACTTAATATATAAAAACACTCAGCTAATATTTCATTCAACAGGCTATATATATAAATTATTATACTAAGTATACATATAGCTTATAAATCAGTATACGTAAATATACATATTTGTACATATTAAAGCCGATTTTAAAATTTATGTATATGTACACTGCTGAAATACTTGTATAACTCATATTTACTAAAGACAGGCTATATGTTTATATATACTGAAATATGATAACTATTGTAAACTTGTATAAAAAGGAAAACTGTAACTTATACATGGCTTAAATATTAAAAAAAAAATCTGTTTAATGCAAACAGGTTATAATTTACAACTAAATATTATAACTTGCCCATACCAAATAAATAATAGAACAAAACATAGCTTAGTATAGAATATGTGTACATGTCGAATCACATACTGTCAAATTTTATATACAGAGCATATAGGCTTATTTTACACTCAAATCAGATTCACCCATAAGTTCATACATAACAATAGGTATGTTAATATGTAAACATAGCACATATAAAACATACCCTGAATTATGCAAGCTCGGTCCACTTGGGTTCAAGCAAGGCAAAAGATGGTGATGGAGTCTCGGCCTTGGTGGAAAAAAGTGAAGCTCGGCTAGGCTGGAGATGGGTTTGCGGTGTGGGTTCATCGGCAGGGATGGTGGCCGAGGAGAACGGTGAAGGTTGGCAACAGGAGGAGGCGGCCAGGGTGGTTCCGGAGGGTGGAGGAGGGACGTGAGCGGAGGATGGTGATGGGTTTCACTGCTCAGGGAGGAGGCGGCTGTTGTCGTGGTGCGAGTCAGTGCTGACGCGGCATAGGGGATGGTTGCGGCTTTGGATTAAGGAGGAGCTCATGTCTTGGTCGAGCAGAGGCTAGAGCCGGTGGCGGTCAGAGGAGTCTCGGAGGCGGAGGTTGGCAGAGAGAGGCGAAGGAGGTCGGGATGCAGTCATGGCTCGGCTACAGGTTGTATATATGTAAATTTTTGGCAGACGAAAATTTGAGAGAGGAAAGAAACAGTGGAAGAGAAGTAACTTGAGAGGAAGCAGAACGATAAGTCAAGGCAACGAAAAGTTGCAAGCCAATTTATAATAGGGAAAAGTGGACAGCCTTGAAAGATGAAACGTACATGAATAACGTAATAGTGAATTTAATTGGGACCGCCCTTTGATTTAGCTGAATCAATAAATTATCACTCGTTTTGAAGTGCCCAGAGAAAGGACCGTGGTTGCAGAGAACACTCAAGATATACATGTTTATAATAAAATTTCAACAGTGTCAATAGAGAAGAGAACCGGACCAGAGAAAAATAAATTGAATTTATGGAGATGTAACAGCTGACTATTTAATATTTACGTTTTGGTGGACAGTTTCTTTCTTTTACAAAGCCAGAGAGAGAAAGAATAGAGAATGGCAACAGGTAAATCAATGAAAGTAATATAATGGCAGTAATGGTCACCCATTTATTAAGTTGACTAATATTAAAGCAATTTGATTTATACGAATTTAAATTTGAAACGCAAAGGAAAAGATAAGTCACGGTTTTTGGGTACCGTTACAACGAACAATTTATTTCCTCCGTTGTACACCGGATCCCGAAATACAGGAATAAATATATCGTTGAGATCAGCACGACGAGACGATTAAAACAGTATACAGATATCGGTGGTACGCTCATCCGATCAAAAGTCGATTATCGTCACCAAAAGTGCTGTAAATTTGTCAGAAATAAGGTAAACGGAGCAGTAAACGTCCGAATTTGAAAAAAACGAAGGATGACGTCTTACTCAGAATAGGATTTAGAAATTTTCCATAGAAAAATATTCAGGCCCGTAAATAAATTTATTACCAGCAATTGTTGGCTAGCTTGAAATTAAACAGAATTTCATAATAAAAATTTTCATAAAATATATTGAAATTTTAAAATCTGCTATGTTTAAATCGGACGTAATCCAAATGTTAACTTTTTATTTGTAAATAAATTTATTTAAAACTTCACAAAAATCCAATTAAATACGTAAATGAAACAATAAAATTTATTAAAATCTTACGGGTCGTTACAGGAGGCCTAGAGACATATTCATGTACATGGTTATTTTCCCTTGCATTCATTATTGTATTTATCATAAATTGTGAGGATAGTTTATTATAACCGTCCGGGATGAAATAGGTTAGTATAATCTAATTGATGTCTGTATATAAATTTATTACAGTTTTGTTTTTATGTAAAGATTTATTATATATAATAGATCATTCGATCCACTGTGAGGTTCTGTGTTGTTATTTTTTTTCTTTGTCTTCTTCATTCTTTCTTTTCCCCTAACCGTCTTTCCATTCAATTTGAGTGCATCATGTGTGGTTTATTAGCCGCTTAAACTTTACAGAAAAAGCGGGTATTTATAATGTAGCACACACATATATTCTTCTTAATTGTATTGAAGTTGCACCATTTGTTAGGTAATTTTTTTTTGAAAATGGGTTAAATTTTTATTACCAAATAGGCTAAAGCCTAGAACATACAAGATCGGCCGTATAATTACACAAGCTACGTCAACACAAAAGATAAGCGCTCAAACTTAGACATTCCTCTTTTAGGTCTTCTTTCTCATGGCAGCTCCCAAGACCCTGCTTGATTTCCTGCGTAATCTGCCTTCATCCTCATCCTCTCCAGTACTAGTATTTCTCGTTCCTTTAATTTGATAGTTTTCTTTTTTCAATTCGTTCCATAGTTATGCTTATATCTTTGTTGATTTTCGAATTAAGTAATTGTATCTCTTTCTTCTTGTTGTTGAAAGCCCAGTTGTTCCTTTCTCTCTAAATATGCCATACAGAAGCTGTGACGCAAATTTTGAGCATCTCTTGCATTAAGTTAGAGAAATCACTCCATTGGTTTTGGTGCAAAATTTCATCTTTCAAGGTTTTAACCTCATCTGTTAGCTTGCATTTTAGTTTTTGTAGCTGCCAAATTCCTTTACTGTAGGAGCATTCAAAGAACAAGTGGTCATGACTTTCAGTTTCTACATTGCATAGATTGCATGTAGTATCTTCAATGATCCCCCATTTGTGCAGTCGGTCTTTTGTTGGAAGTTTACCTAAAATTGCTTTATATAGACTGTGTGCCATCTTTGGGTTGTTTGACCTACTCCTTACTATCTTGTACCAGTATACGGTTGGGAATTTGTTTCTGCTGTTCTCCCAAACTTTTTGCATTACGAACTGACCTTTATGAGAATTTTTCATAATCCAAGTGTCTTTTTTTTCACTATGAATTGGAATTTTTGGATTTCTTCCTTGGGGTTTCTAGTGATTAGTTGTTTGTCACATTTCCAGCTAGCTTCCTCAATTATGCTTGAGACAGTACATTTTGGGTTACCATAATCTGAGTAGCCTTCCCATCATAATCTTTCTACTAGGCTTTGACTGTTGATCCTTGGGTCTCTCTATAGATTGGGTTTTTGGCCATTAGCAATTTGCCTTTTAATGAGGGGTTTTAATTCATCTCTGAGCTTTAATATTTGTTTCCATATTACTGATGCATTATTGTCAATTGTTGATGTCAAGAAATTTTCCTTCAAATATCTAGCTCTCATCCATCTTGGCCATAGGTTGTCTGAAGTTATTATTTTCCATGCCATCTTTATGCCATAAAACTTTTTCAACTTAAATAAACTTTTAAGACCAACTCCTCCTTCCTTTTTAGGTTTACACATGTCTTTAAAGGTAACTTTGTGTAGTTTTCCCAACCATATAAAATTAGCACATACAACATTAATTTTTCTAGTGGAACAATTTGGGATTTGGAAAGTTTGTAACCAAAACCTGACTTTTGAAGTAATTACTGTATGGACTAACTCAATTCTACCTACAAAAGATAGAAATTTTGATCTCCATCCCTGTAATTTATCCCTGATATCATCAATTAGTTTGCCACATTCTTTATCGATAATTGTATTGTTAGATAGACGTATCCCATATACTTAACAGGAAGAGTCCCTTCTGAAACACCTATTATTCACAATAGGTTTTATCCCTCTTTGCAGTATTTGTTAAAATAGCATTGTGTTTTCCTATCATTTAGTTTCAGACCTACACATGTATCTGGAAGGAGGAAGATGTTTTTCAAAGTGTCCACTGCATGCAAGGAAGCTTTGATTACTACTAAAAGATCATCTGCATATATCAAGTGAGTTACCTTTGGTTCAAATTTGTAAACTGGAATGATATTGTTTTGATAGCAAGCTATTTCCATTTGTAATGAGAACCACTCCATAGCTACTGCAAAGAGATAAGGGGATAGGGGTTCCCCTGTCTTATCCCCTTGTTGCTTTTTATATAACCTTTTGGCACACCATTTATAAGAATAGAGAATGTAGAAGTAGATAAGAGGTATTCAGTTAGTTTCAGGAGCTTTCCTGGTACTCCCATAGACCATAGCATATGAATTATGAATTTTCTATTTACTTTGTCATAAGCCTTGTGTAAATCAACTTTTAGACACATTTTGTCTGCCCCTGGCTTATTAAAATCTCTGATTAGCTCATGGGCTATTAAGGAGTTCTCAGATATAAATCTTCCCCTTATAAATGCATTTTGACACTGAGATATTAAATCTAGTAGTACTTTGTTCAGTCTCATGCATATAATTTTGCTGAGAATTTTATAGGAGACATCAACAAGAAATTGGCCTATATTCCTCAATTCTTTCAGGCTTTTTAACTTTAGGAATTAATGATACGAAAGTGTGGTTAATCTCTTATAGGAACTCACCATTATCTAAGGCCTCCTGATAAGGTTGTAACATGTATTCTTTCAGGTTTGCCCAGTGAACTTTGAAAATAGCTGCCCCATACCATCTGTTCTAGGAATGGAGTCTTCATGAATTGAGTATACACCTCTCCTCAATTCCCCTTCTGTAATCCTAGTTGTCAACATGGAGCATCCTTCCTGGGAAATTTTCCTTCTACTTTGAATAACTGGAAAGTCTTGTTCCGATTCTCCGTTGTATAAGTCCATGAAGTAAGATAAAGTATTTTCTTCTATTTCCTTTATGTTGTCCGCTGCATTACCCTAAACATTCAAGTAGTTAAAAAGATTGTTATGATGTGTTCTTTGAGACATTTTTGTGTAAAAATATTTTGTGCATTCATCCCCCTATGTAAGCCATTTTTCTTTGGCTTTTTGTTTAATATATGTGGCAAGCTTCTTAAGTTCTTCTTTCTATTTTCTCTGGAGGGAATAGTATTCTGAATTGAGTCTTTCATGCATTAGATCCTTATCTAAATTCACTTGTATCTTCTCTAACTGCCTTTGAATGTTAACTACTACATCATTATCCTTTGGTCTTTTTTTATTCCATTCCTTCAATCTATTTTTCATTGTTTTGACCACCATTATGAACATGTATATGTGAGTACCAGTAGGAGGTATAATTGTATCAAAATTAACAGCCTCATTATATGCCTCTAACAAACTCCTGTGGTTAGCATATCTAAAAGGTTTCCTCTTTTGATTACTATTATCAAGTTGAATTGAATTAGGAGAGGGCTGTGGTCACTTGTGGAACTACGGGGAACAATGGTTTTCAAAGAAGGAATTTTATTTATCATCTCGACATTACATAAAGCTCTATCTAATCTAGAAGTTATTCTTTTTGCCTCACCACTTTTCCATGTGTATTGCTGGCCTGAATGGAATGTTTCTAATAATCCACTTACAAGTACACAATCGTTAAATTCAGCCACATGTGATAACTTCAAGGTAATGCCTCCTCTTTTCTCTCTTATTTTTAATACTGCATTGAAATCCCTCATAACCAACCATTGCTTATTGATTTATTTTGAAATTGTGACTATCTGTTGCCAAAGAGTAATCCTTTCTGATGCCAAATTCCTGGCATAGAAAAAAGTAATACATATCTTCAGTCCTCCTATACTTTTGAAAAGTATTATTATTTGTTGATCCTCCTTGTTATAATTGTACCTGTCCAAGCACTGTCTTGCCATAAAACTAGAATTTGACCTTTTGATTGTTGTGAACTATTGTGTATCATGCTCCATTGATCACCAATTTGTTGTTTAAACATCTTTGTATTTTCTTCAGTAAATTTATTCTCAAGCAATGCTATTATCGATAGCCTGTATTAGGCCATAATGTTGTGGAGGTCTAATTGACATATGCCATTATTTAGACCTTGCACATTCCAACAAAACACAAACATTAATGTTTGTTGGTTTTTCTCCTTGTTATAGTAGTAGACCCAACTCTTGCTATTTTATTAGCATAAATTTCTTTTTTTCATTGAATTGTTTACTATAGATTCATTTTCTTCTGTAAATTTACTTATATCCTCCGCCTCTTCTTCATTTTCCTTTTTAGATGAATCTAGCTAGATATTCATTTTCTAGATTTCCTTCAAAGTGTCAGGCAAATCCTCTTTAACATATGAATGATAATGATCTTCAGGAGGAACATTTGTTGGAGGGGAACTGTTTCAGACTGGAACTCAGCCCTTTGATTCGGATTTGGAGGAACTTCTTGCTCTGATCCGGAGCTGTCAACAGTAATGCTAATGTGACTTTTGGGTAGGGGTTGGCTACTAACTGCAGCATTTTGCATGTATTCTCTGGTAGCTGCTATGTTTTTTGGACAACTAATAGGAGATATATTTTGGGTTTCTGTTGGTGCAATGGGTTTTTTATTTTCTCCACCCAGACTTGCTCACGCTTGTCTCTGTAATTATTGCGCTGTATATAACTATGCCCAAAGCACTTGCATTCGGTACATCTTGGAGGCACAAACTCATATTCTATGTCCTGCATATATATATATATATATATATATATATATATATATTACCATGTTTGTCTTTAGCTTTGAATGTTTTTGGTAGATCATTATCAGCCTTTATCTCCACCAGTACTCTGGCATATTTTATCCTTTTGACAAGTCTTGTATTTTCATCCATATCCAAAGTTTTTTCGACCAAGCTTGCTAATTTGCTAATGCATCTTGTATTCCATAGAGCTAGGTTAAGGTTGTGCAGTTAGATCCATCTTGGGTATGAAGAAAGCATTTCTCTTTCAAAATTAAATTCAGCTTCCCACTTACGCATAATTATTAGTTTTCTACCTATAAACCATGGACCTCCATTTAAAACTTTTTTATAATCCGCTTCTTGTTCAAATTTGATAAGGTAAAAACCATTATCCCTTGTGAATATACCCCACGTCCCTTTTGGATTCCATACTCGCTTAATATATGCATTGAAATAGACATAGTATAGACGTTTCCCTACCATGTATATGTAGATTGAGTTTTTCCACATGTTCCTATCTTTCGCATTGTTTTCTTCGTCGATTAACTAGTAGATCTCGTTGTCTTCAAATATCGGTTCAAAGTAATTAACATTCCCTTTCATTTCAATTTTGTTTCCCAAAATCTCAACGCATGATTTAGGGTTTTGCGTGGATTTTCTAGGGTTTTTTAGAATTTCAGCAAAGGACAACCGGCTTTTTTCCTTCTCCTTCCCCTTTCTTTCACCTCTTCCCATCCATCCTCTTCATCTTCTCTGATCTCGGCTGCTGGGCCAGTGGTTTCAAGAGTTGCGTGGGTTTTAGATGCCATTTCTGTTCCACCTTCTGATTTTGATTCATTTGTTAGGTAATTTAAATAATAAGTCTTTATATATTTATTAATAATACACATGTACATTATAATGCATTATATTATCTATATCTATAGTGTTTACGAATCACAACATCCAAGCGGCGATTTTAGTAAAGAATTCGTTGGATGGTTTTTGAACTACGTTTATGATCCAAGAAATTATGCGATTGACGAAGGATTGAAACATCTTGCGATGGTACCAAAATGAAAAGTTATGATATATTCAATAACCATCGTCAATAGATATAATTTCAATGCTAAAGAATTTGGTGTTGAAAAATTAAGTAACAATACCGGCGTATTTGTTAAAAGTAGTGATGATCTAGATGATCATATAAATGAGTTTTATAGCGTGTTAACCTAGGTATTGCAATTGACATATTTAACAAGATTTATGGAGGAAGTTTTTTTTACATGCAACTGATTCTGTAACGTTCTAGGTTCTGGAATCATCGTGCACGAAAAATGTAATCTTATTGAAATAAAGCATACATTGTATTATCATAAGTACAATCCTTTTGTACTAGCTAAACAAGCTCTATAAGCTTATTATGCTCCTTGTCTATCTCTAAAAAAAGATAAAACAAATTGGTTGGCAGTTTTTAAAACGAAAGTAAGATTTACATTTGATGGAAAAAATATTAAGGACAAACAAGCTTATTGGGCAGATGTAGAGAAAAATAGTGAAATAATAATAACTGACGATCATACCGATTTTGGGCCTCTAAACAATGAATAAAATGTTTAGTGAAAGCATATGAGACCACGAAGGAAAACAATATAGAGTACCAGACCGAATTTGAATTAGAAAACAATGAGGATTGATTAATGATGTACATTTTGATAGAAGGTAATTTATGTGATTATTGACGTTACATTTTTCTCATAAAAAATGATAAGTTTTATTCATAATTAAATGATATGTTTTGACATAATAAAATGATATGTCTGTGATAGGTATTATGTCTTTTTTTCAACGTCGGAGTTCTTTCCATTTAAGTTTCTCCTCTTCTTCTCAAAGAAGGCCGCCCTGGTAGGTAATGGCAGCGGCCTGTCAGAACAGTCGCAGTTTCCCATAGTGTCGTTACACCCCAAAGCGAATTGATCGTAAGTATTAAATTTATTTTAGCATTATAAATATTTTATGTATGGTATATTAAAGGTCTGTATCATATTTAACATAAGGGATTTTAGTTAGAGCCTTCAGAACTTATTCTTAATATTTTGGGGCAAGCTTACATAAGCAGGATGACTGCCTGCTGGCCTAAGTGGGATAAGATCTCAGTCTCTGTTTTAGAGAGTATCTAGTAGGACTTCCTCGTAAGTGTAAATTTATATATCATTATATCTTACCACTTTACAATTTTCTACCTAAGTATTAGTGTGTAACTGTTATTTTTTTGAACGAGCAAGGGCCAGTAAAGTGGTAGGAAGTTGATACCCTCCTTTGTAAGACTTATTGGATGCAAAAAATAAGGAAGAACTACCAAGACACAATGTTAGGCATAAAAAAAGTGGGGAAGAAGCTTAATCGAATAAGCGCTAGTGTATGAGACGCTTGGGTTGCATGGTGGAATAGCGATGAAGCAAAGTAAGTTTACCATATATCACTTTATTTTGTTTCATACATAATACAAAGTTTACAGATGTAAAGTATAATTTTCAGTTTAAATTTGCAAGCAGAGTCAGAGAGGAACTCTGCAAATAGAAACAAGAACCCAGTAACACATCACGGTGGTTCCAACTTATTCCAGCGTTATCATCAAGAGCTAGTAGTATTTTTAGTTGAAATTATAAATAGTTATTAAATTGTATAATTTTGCATATACAATAATAACTCATAATAATTATTTAAAGAAAGCACATGGTTCTGGTCTCTTACATAAACCTTTTGCTTGTACTCATACCATCGAGCATCAAAATGAAGATGACACACTCTCGTATGCATAGACCGACGATAAAGTAAACAAAGCCCATGGAAGCATATTTTAAGTTATAAGTTATTAATAATCAGTTTAATTAATTAGTTATAAATAAAGTGGTGTAAATTTCAATTATATTTTTATTTTTCATTATCGGAAAAATTTATGCTACAACAAGCACGGCCGATGGAGGGAACGAGATGGGATCAGCTGACCATTAACGAGATGATGCTTTTCTGAAGCTATCATGGATCCGACATCACAAAATTGACGTTATGGCTATGGCAACCAAGAGATAATGAACATTATTTCTGCTTACCTTACCTAATTGTTAATCATATTTAGTCTAACGTAAGTCATAACATATTTAGCCTAGATTATAACTTATGTTTGGGTATTGTTAAGTTAACAAAAAATAAGTTTATAACAATAAATAAGTTAATAATTAAATAAGTTTTATAACAATAAATAGGTTAACAAAAACTAAGTTTACAAAATGTAACTAACTTTTATAAAAACAATGTTAAGCAAGTGTGATTTAAATTAAATAAATTTTTGAACATTAACTATGTTTTACAAAAATTAACTAAATTTATAAAAAAATAATCTAATTTACAAAAATTAACAAATGTTTATAAAACTTAAGTAGTTTTATAATAATTAAATAAGTTTATAATAGTAAATAAGTTAATAAAAAAACAATTAAGTTTTTAAAGAAATAACTTAGTTTGTAAAATAACTAAGTTAATATAATTTGGTTTTTAAAGAAATAATTTAGTTTAAAATAATAACTTAGATTATAACAATATATCACACTATTATAGCAGTTGCTAGGCCCACATTTTTTGCTAGCTATTAGACACAAATCTCTTATTAGATCATGTTTTGCAGGCCATGAGCTCGCAGAAGGCATACAAAAAATCTCAGGACAAAGAAGAGATTAAAGGAGCTGAAAGCCATGAATGCACAACTGCAGGAGCGAGACCGCCTTCGCTTAACATCCTAGAATTTTGGCAACATTATTTAGGACATTCAATTAGCTAAATAAAATAAAATAATATGTTGATTAGGGGATTGAGATTTCATTTTAATTAAGGTGTAGCCGTGTCATTTAAACCACGAATTAAAAGAAGAAATTTAACATGAAATATAAAAATGGTAAAATAGAAAAGAGGTCATTTCTATATCCTCCAAACCTTGGCCATGTATTAGAATACATGCTCATTTCATTTTGAAAATTTTAAAACAAGAGGCAGGCCACCATTAACAAGGAAAAGGGAAAGAAGAGTAAGAAAATCTAAGGAAGAAGCTAATTTAAATCAAATCCATTCATATCTCAATCTTTATAATCTCTAAAGCTAAGGTGAAAACCTTAGTAAATGACATCCAAACGTCTTGCGAATTTTTATGAAGATCATATTGGTGATGAGTTTCAATTTTTAGATTTTTCTAAATTTTCGTGTAATTAATATGAATTTTCTATTAAAGAAAATGGTATTTTGGGTTGTAAATTATTTACGAGTAAATAATTAATTGTTTAGGTCTTAAATTTTTATATGTTAGAAAAAAATATAATGTGATTTTTGGGAATTTTTCTAGATTTTCCCTAAGTGTTTTAATGGCTATATAAAATTATTTAAGGTATAAGACTTAAATGTTTTAAATAATTAAAGGAGAACAAGGGGCTTTTGAAAAATGTTTAAATTGTTAAATCTGGAAAGTTGGCAACACTTTTGAAAAGAGAAACCTTGCAACGAAACAGATTTAGACAAACAAGGCAGGTTAGATACAAAATAATAGTTTAAAAGTAAAAATAAATAGGTTTTTCACTGTTTCGTATCTTTTGGCACCAGTTTTCGCCTCCATACCACCGCCTCTGACACGGTCTAATGCATATGGTATCAAGCAACTGATACATGTTGAATTAGATGTGGGTGAAGAGTATAGGGTCGAAACCATGGGGTTTTGAAGGGGTTGAAGCATTGTTTTGGTTTTAAAGAAAAATATGTCAGCTTGCTTTCGACTAAGATTCTTTCGATTTAGTTGGCTTTCGACTATGTCAAATGGTTTACAAGAATGGTTTTAATCAGGTTGTGCCTTTTTTTAAGTGCTTGCTTTCGACTGAGTCAAAACCTTTAGTTCCGCTTCCTACCATTCGATCTAGATGGTTTCGAAGGGGTACTTTTTATTTTTTAAAATATGGCCACCTCTACAATGCTTTCGATGGGATGGTTTCGACACCATCACTTTATTACTTAGGAAATGGTTTCACAACAATGCTTTTGACTTAAATGTTCTTAAGAACCTTTTCCTATGTTTGAAGTAAAACCCAATGGTTTCGAAAGAAACAATTTTAAATGATTTCGAAAGAGATGCTTCCGTCTTTAATGGATTTTTGATCCTTTTGCTCTACTTGAAGGCAGAATCCAAATAGTTTCGACGGAGACAATTTTCAAAGGTTTTGAAGAAATGAAATTTTGAATGGTTTCGAACGGTTTCCATATATTTTTAATTGAACCCGATGTGCTTTCGAAAGGATTGAGCTTTAACTGCTTTGAAAGGTTTTAATGAATTGTTTCGAAAGAGTTGGTTTCTTAGGGTTTCAAAAGGATCGAAAGGAAATATTTTTCCTATGTTTTTGAAATGGAATATTTAATGGTTTTAAAGAAAGATTTATAATGTTTTAAAGCTTTTGAAGGAAGGACTTTTGGTGGTTTCGAAAGGGTCACTTTTAATGGTTTCGAGTGGGTTATCTTCAAGGGTTTCGAAAGGGTTGTTTAAATATTTTGAACAAAGGTTTCAAATGTATTGAATAGGCAATCTAGCTTAGGTATGTTCAAGTTAAAAAGGGTTTTAATTTGTTTTGGAAGGATAGTTAATCCTCATTAAAATTCATTAACATTTTTTCAAGTAAAGTGTATATATCATGGAAAAATGGCTTAGAGTAAAGCTAAAGATATATTTTCCTTTTATATAAATGATTTGAAGGACTAAATCATTTTGAAATGGTTTTCAAAGAAATTTAAAGGGTACTTAACCCTAAGAAAATGATTTTGACAGTTAGTCCATTTTGATTTGGACGACTAGTCTAGTTTGCTGGCAGTCAACCTAGATTTCAAACAGTTAGTCCAGTTTCCGGCCAGTCAGCCCAGTTGTGTGGACAAATAGTTTGTATCATAATGGAGCTTGCTATTTTGTTATGGAGATATAGTTCACATCTTACCTATTTTATGGACAGATATTTCATTTATTAGCATAAATGATATTGCTATTTTGATATAATCACATTGATTAACCAGTTTGGCTGCAGGAAAGGATTTGCAAAATATATATGTTTTGAAAAGGATATTAGTAAAGGGAACCTGTTCCGCTGAGCAGAGTGGTCTCACTCAATATCAGTAAAGCGAGATGTAGTTGAATTATTCAAACTAGGCTTTATGTCTGACTCGGAGTTTTTGTTTCCTCTTAAACTCTCGGGTGCTCAAAATTGATTTGAGTAGGCTGAGGGTTGAGGTTTTTAGGTTTTGATATTTTGACGATAAAGCTTCCGAAGACGAGCAGGTGGCTGACGGATAGCTAATTAGAAATACATATTATTTTGTTTATTTTCTGCTGTGTATATTAAGTCATAAATGACTATATTTCAATGATCAACTATGGGTGCATCGTCATATGTCGCTTTTTGCATAGTTTTGTAATGATTATAATTGATCTTTACTTGGGAAACAGACATGAGATTATGTAATTTGAATATGAATTTGTTTGAAATGGAATTACAAAAATGTTATATTGAAAATATGTGATTTTGCTCATATTCAAGTGCTTCTGATATTATGAA
Organism: Allium cepa; assembly: GCA_030765085.1. Lineage (NCBI taxonomy): Eukaryota > Viridiplantae > Streptophyta > Magnoliopsida > Asparagales > Amaryllidaceae > Allium > Allium cepa. The sequence goes on from CM060940.1 coordinate 863,690,659, forward strand.
TAACATTAGCATTGCCGTATTTTGTCACTAGAAGTTAATACTATATATGACTATAGCATCTGTAGCGCTTAGCTTTTGTCATCCGGATACGGGATGTTACACTTCGTGCTATGGAGATGGCATAGTTGGATCAGTGCTTGGTTGAGTATATGCAGTATTACAGGGCGTTTCCTTCATCGGGTGGCTCCGAAGGCGACGATGAGTCTTGATAGGTATGATTTTTGCTTTTGTGTTTGGACAATATGCATTTGGAGCTGGTGAGGATGAGGTATTTTGGTTAGGTTGATCCATTTTGCGGAGATGTTGGATGATTTGTTAATTTGTTTAACATGATTGATATAGTTTGAGATGTTGGAGGTTGATTTTGTGTATGCTGTTGGATTGTTTTGTTATATGATGTATTGTTTGAGTTTGGTTTGTTGTAAATATTGATGTTTTATATGTAATTTGGGCCTATATTTGTATGATTTATGTGCGTGAAATTAAGATGCGATATATATATTGATATGTTTGTATTGTATAGGGAATGAAAGGTGGTAGAAACAAAAAAATCATCCCAGATTTGCGACGGCCATCGAAGTTTGACGTTGGCTTATGGGACATCATTATCTAATGGATCTAACGGCAAAAGTGTAGCGATTTCCAACGGCTTTTGGCAACATTCCAAATAAAAAACTACTGGTCAGGTGCACATGATGGTCGTCAAAAAACCATCTGCAATAACCGTTGAGAGCCCTCACTGAGTCTTCGTCGAAACTGTCGTCAGCCGTCAGAAAGAGCGGATGTAGTTCCGATGGCAATTTCGACGGCTTTTGGACGGCTACTGACGACCGTCGATGGTTTTCAACCGTCGTAAATGTCCCTCTTTCATGTAGTGATCGGAGCAATTCTTAAAACAATTAAGAACAAAATAAGATGACTAATATTTCTTCGTTTATACCCAAATAGTATAAGTGGGGTATAAAACGACAAAGATTTGGTCGATTTATACCAAACTAATATATGTGGGGTATAAAACGGCAAAGACTTCCCCGTTTTATTACAGTGAAGTATTTCCTGTTTTATACATAAAAGAACGAAGTTTTCTTCATTTTATAAACAGTCTTCTATTCAGTTTACTAGTCACGTGGACAAACTGAACCAACTATAAACAAATGAACAACACATATTTGGTTGTGATGTGTCTAGTTCCGTCCATCATAGTTGATTGTGTTGTCGTTAGTTCGGCCCATTTTTTCATTAAAGAAGACACTGTCGATTGTGCTTCAAGTTTAAACTTAACTTCATTTAAACAACTCATCTAAAGGAATTAGTTGTGGAATACCTATTTTTTTGTTGCACCCCACCGATGTCATCTAATTTTTCATGTTGGTGTCTGTAGGCATGATGTCGGCAAACAATAATGATATTTCCATTTCTCTCTAGTAATGACTTTTGGAAAGATGTGCAAGGCAAGGGAAGCCATTATGGCCGATCATATTCATCATCGTGGTGAAGCTTTTAGTAGTTACATTCACAATCCATATGACAAAGGATGTTAATTATCCGTGTATTTGTAGACAAGAGATTGGAGGACGTTTAGCGATGGCGAATTTTTATGCCCAACTTATTTGATTTACATCGAATGTAAAAAATAAGTCAGCGATTTCCTCCCTGGCGTTTTGCCTCTTCTAAAGGTGGAGGATTTTCAAGACTAATTTTTAAGTCGGACGTAAAAAATAAGTCTCGATTACCCTGTAAAAAATTAAGTCTCGAATACCCCCTATATAAACCTCCCTACCTAACTATTTTTAACATATTCTCATTTTTTTTCTTCCTTACATTAATTCCAACAATGTCCAGATATGTTTTTGTGTATAATATTTCAGACAATGATTCGAAAAACTCGGATAACTCAACTAATAGCGATGATCTATCTAACTCCGATAAAGATGAGTATGGTAAGGAACTCGCTTATATTGTTGGAATGATGGTAAATTATACTCAACTAATGTCTATCCACATCATACTTCTTCTTACATTGGATGAATGTGGATTGATGATTTTCTTTACAGTCACAAATACAGAAGTCAAGAGTTGTTGCCAATAAAAAGTGCTACTTACAGACGTCTTTATGACGATTTAATCAATTGGAATGGCTTAATCTTAACTCAATAAATAAACAATATCCTGAAAAGATTGGAATGTTTTATTACATGATAAGTCATGGAGCATCACAAAGGATGGTAGGTGGAAATTTTAATCGATCCATCGGTACTATTAGTCTGTGTGTTTCTAAGTTTTGCACACTACCTTACTTTTGGCCAAAGCTAATATTGGATTGATAGATTTTAATGAGATTTCTCATGAAAAATTAGATATGGCAAGATATTATCCATTTTTCCAAAATGATGTTGGAACTATAGACGGAACACATGTTCCTAGGAGAGTTGGTAAAAAAGAAATACGAGTGTATATAGGAAACAAATTAATACAAAATATTTCTACTGCTGTAAATTTTGATTTTGACATTTAGTTTCGTAATGTCTAGTTGGCAAGACTCTACACATGATAGTAGATTGTTAAATCATGCGATTGAAGAAGTTGAAACATTTTCACATCTCCTACCTGGTAAGTATTACCTTTTAGACTCAAGATACAAGCACAGAAACAGTTATTACCACCTTATCGCAATGAACGCTATAAAGTTCCAGAATTTCACTAGAGCTGGAATGTTCCAAAATCGCGTAACGAAAATTTTAACTTTTATCATTCTAGTCTGTGCATGGCTGTAGAAAGAATTTTCGATATTTGAAAAAAAGTTTCTACATTTTACGACATATGCTGACATATAGCTTCACCAAACAGGCACAGTTTGTCGTTACAAGTTGTGTTATCATAAGTTATTAGAAAATATAAGTTACATATCTTGATTTTGAAGAAATAATTAATGAAGAAGTTACATGAACTTGTGTTGGAAATTGATGTGAACATATTCAACACAACCATAGTTGTGCGCAAGTTCGTCAAATACACAACAGAGTTGCAACACGTGATGAAATTAGAGATCCTTAGATTCGACATGACGACGTCAATCTATATATTATTTTACTGTTGTATTTCAGCTAAAATTATGTGATGTTTGTATTTCGGTTAAAATTAGTAGTAAGTTTTTAGAATTTGTATATATTAGAATTTGAAATTGTAATTGAATTTGAATTTACATTATTAATTCTAAAATATTTATTTAATTAAATACTAAATTTAATAATTAATAATTAAATAATAATTAATTATCAATTATTTAATAATTAATTATTAAAATTATTATTTAACTATTATGGAATAAATAACTGTTTTCAAATTCCTTAACATTTTTTACATCCTACACAACCTCTAACGAACCTCTGGTCCAAAAACTTATATGTGCACGTTTTAATCTTTTATCCAAATTGTCCATGAAAGCACCATAAATGAGATTTACGTAAATAGAGAAAAAGAAAACATTCAAAAAGAAAGATAGCAACCATACAACCTAAAGAATGGAATAATATGCACAATATTTAGGATAAAATAAAACTAAAATCAGTTGACATTAATTTAGCTTAGCAAATTCTAAACCAAACCATAAGGAAGCTAATGTCTACTCTTTACAGTATACTTATATAAGAAAATTCCGTTCTGTTATTGAATGTTACAAAATATTTTTTGCTCTTAACTAGATATCACTACACCAAAAGTCGATCGAATAAGGAACGTAAACTATTCAAAAAGGCAGAGAAATAAACAATAAGAGAAACCTATGGACTCATCTATATCATAACAAAATATGTACATTTATCGCCATGTTACCCATAGTGCATTTAACATAGCTAATTTCAAGCTCCAAGCGTATTAACAAGTGACAAAGCATTACTCGTAATCCTACTCAACTGAACCACCTTCTTCTCAAAACACCATGCATACTACTACTACTCTTACCATTACCTTCCACCAAAGAAGCACTGCATACTGACCCATGTCATAAAGTTCCCTAACCTAACCGCATACGAAGGCGTATTCTTTCTTCCTTGTTTCCTCAACTGAACTATCGACTTGCTCAGCTTAGCTGCACCATCGGACATCGTTACCATGCAGTCGTAATAGACACTGTACCCATTATCAGCTGCAGGTCTGCTGCTTCCAGATGAAAGCATGGAGACGTAGGTTGATGCTTCATGGGCCATACGTGCATTTAGAGACAACGCCACCTTAGCAAGCTGACGTGGACTTTTATGAATTTGTGGTGAGAAGGTTTACAGGGTCTGCTCGCATACTTTTGGATATGAAGTTGCGTTGCATAAGGTTTTTGATGGAAATAAACTTGTTTTAGGAAACGTCAATTATGTTGATGACTATATTAATCTTTGTACTAATGGAAATGTCATATTAAGAATAGAGAAAAATCTAAACCTACCAGATATGTAATTTTGAGAAATCTAGAATATGCTCTATCAGGAAAATTCTAGAATGTGGAAAATTAAAGAAAAGTCTAGAGATTGTATCACACTAGAAATATGAATGTTTTTTCTTCTTGTGTAAGCAAGCAAACATATTTGTAAGCAAGCAAAAAGAATAAAAGTGAAAAGAAAATAAAGCTTATTTTCTCATTTACAAAATATTGTCTCAATCTCCATCAGCAAATCAGAAGTTTCTCCCTCCTTCTTCCTCTAGAAATTACCAACTTTGGTATCGAAGCTCGAAGATCCTTCTAAATTTTCCAACAGTGGTATCAGAGCCAGGCTGCTAATCAAGGAAAATGGAAAACGAAACGACTTTTTTCATGTTCCTATATTAATTAAAGAGAATTATGAAAGTTGGGGTATTCGTATGAAGGCGCTACTTGGATTGCAAGATGCATGGGTTATCATAGAAAAAGGGTATGAAGAACCTACCGATATTTCCACTTTATCCAAAATTGAAAGGGATAATTTGAAGAATTTGAAGAAGAGAGATTGAAAGACTCTTACGCTCATCTACCAAAGTTTGGATGATGCTATGTTTGAGAAGATAGCTAATGCATAAACTAACAAGAAAGCATGGGAGAGTTTGGAGAATGCTTTTAAAGGAATCGATAAAGTGAAGAAAATTAGACTACAAACTATGCGAGGTGAGTTTGAATTTCTATATATGAAATCATCAAACTCAATTGATTATTATTTTTCTTGAGTTGTATCTATCGCTGATCAAATGAAAAGATATGGAGAAAAAGTTGAAGGCTCTAGAGTTGATGAGTAAATTCTACGATCTTTAGATTCAAAATTTGATTACATAGTTGTAGCAATTGAAGAATCTAAAGATCTAGGATCCATGACCATTGATCAACTCATGGGTTCACTTCAATCCATGAAGAAAAATTAAAGAGAAAGGTTAATGAAGAGCCATTAGGGCAAGCTCTTCAAACAAAAATCACCTTGTGATAAAATGATACATTTAAAAATGGAAGAAGTCGAAGCCAAAGCGAAAGAGGTCATGGTCAAAGCTATGGAAGAAATGACTATCATAGAAAGGAGAAAAGAAAAAACATATCGAGGAAGAGGAGGAAATATAAAGAAAAATGAAAGACCAAGGTATGATAAATCACAAATAAAATGTTATTATAAATTTTGGCATTTTGCTTCCGATTATAGATCCACTTTTTATAAAGTCCAAAAGAGAGAAATTTTTGCTAAAGAAGATAAATAAAATTCCGCACTACTATTGGAACATGAAGGATATGAAACTCGCAATAATAATACATGGTATTTGGACACAAGGACAAGAAATCATATGTGTGGAAGGAAGAGCATGTTTATGGAGCTTGATGAATCCGTAAGTGGAAACATTCATTTTGGAGATGAATCTAAAATTCCAGTAAAAGGAAAAGGAAACATACAAATTAAGTTGAAGAATGGAAAGAATGATTTTATTTCTAATATTTATTACATGCCTTATTAAGTTTGGGGCAACTTTTGGAAAAAGGATATGATATACACATGATAAATAAGAGTCTTCTAATGAGAGATGGTAAAAGAAATTTAATTGCTAAAGTGGAGATGTCAAAATATAGAATGTTTCCATTAAATCTCTCAAATAATGCTGCTAAATGCCTAAAATCATGCTATAAAGATTCATCATAGCTTTGACATTTAAGGTTTGAGCATCTTAATTTTGGGGGCTTAAAATTATTAAAAAAACAAAAACATAGTGAAAGGTTTACCATCAATAAATCATGAGAACCAATTATGTGAAGGATGCTTATTTGGAAAACCAGCAAGAAAATGTTTTCTAAAACAATCAACCATAAGAGCCAAAAAACCATTAGAATTAATTCATATGGATATTTGTGGCCTGTAAGCCATGATTACTTGGAAAAAACAACTATTTTTCACTTTTTGTTGATGATTTTATTAGAAAAACCTAGGCTTATTACCTCAAACAAAAATCAAATGTATTTGATGTTTTTGAATTCCATTTTCTATAAGGTCCTTAAATTTCTAGAATATGGAAGATTAAAGAAAAGCCTAGAGATTGTATCATGCTATAAACATGAATGTTTTCTTTTCTTTTATAAGCAAGCAAATATATTTGTAAGCAAGCAAAAAGATTATAAGTGCAAAGAAAATAAAGCTTATTTCCTCCTTTACAAATTATTGTCTCAATCTCAATTAGCAAATTAGAAGTTTCTCCCTCCTTCTTCCTCTAGAAATTATCCAACATTGGTATCAGATCTTGAAGATCCTCCTAAATTTCCAAATAGTTTTAAGAGAAGCATACGAGAGGTGTACAAGTAAAGAAGCCGTGAATATGTATATAATGTTTTATGAACTTTCCATTGATCACTTTAGCTTTTAATTTATTTCTTGTTGATGTAATGTGATATTGGTGGTGAATGGTTTACAGAGGGTATATGTATTATGGAACGTGAAAGGTAGTTTCATTGTATGTCAGCATGCATTTGATCGGTGGCTAGGTAATTAGAGTAATATTGCTGTGTTTGGAAATCTCAAAACTCAATATACAATGTGCTTGCTTGTCTCCATCCAGCTATAATTTTGCTGTCTAGAGATCCGATGACTGAATGTAGAAGAATGAGTTGAAAGTTGAAACCTTGACTTTGCTCGTGGAAGCTTCGCTGCATTCCGAAAGATACTATTGCACGTGCAGTTTCATTGATTTGATTTGATTTGAGTATTTTATGCCAGCATGAACTGTATGTCAATGCCTTTCATTTCAGTTAGATTATGGCCCTCCAAAGCATTAAAATGAAGAAAAAAAATAATGAAAACTCCTTTCATGAAGTGTTGGACAATATGGAGTTCGATCAACATCTTTTAACAAAAGAAATCACATGATGTTATATGTGACCAGACTTATATATATCACTCGACCTCCATTATTTTTTACACTATTCTTTTTTCAATCTGCGGACATTACGCTCGTATAATGTGAGACACCCCATCAAATCTTGGTGGTCCTATGAAGAGAATCCGTTTACTATTTACGGACTGTAAAAGCTAATTTGGTGGCAACAGCGAGACAGCACATACCGGTTGGGAGACGGATTAGGAATGACACTTCCTTGTGAGAGTTTCTAGCCACTAAATCGAAATACTGGCTCTGAATATGTGTGAGACAAGTGGAATTTGACTGTTTAATTAAAGCAAATCATTGCGAGTCTTTGTAGATGCTTTTGCAATGTGATTTCCATCCAGTGCACTGAATGCCAAAGTGAAGAAAGTCAACTGAGCGTGGTTAAATGAAGGGAATAATTATGACTCTCTTAAGGTTGCAAAATGCCTCACCGTATAATTAGTGATGTGCATGAAGAGATTAACAAGGCTTCCACTATTCCTCTCAACTATGCTGGATAACCACAGCTAGGGGAAGGAGCTTGGTGGAATCAATGGAGAAAGAAGACCGTGTTGAGTTTCACTCTAGTCCAACTTTGTGAAATGGCTTGAAATGTTGTTCAAGCACATAAAGAAAACTTAAATAGAAGAACCAAAGAGGAGCCATTGCAACAAGCCTTTTAAACCAAACTCCCCTGACGGGAGAATGAGGCATTTGAAATTAAAAGAATTTGTAGCCTAAGTGTAAGAGATCGTGGCTAAAAATATGGTAGAGGCATCTACAAATTTATCAATAAAGAAGAAAGAAATCAAAATATATAAGCTATAAAGTGTCAAGGATGAAGATGAAACACAAATCAGGATGGAAGACTAAGGTATGATAAATCAAAAATATAATTGTGATAAATTTGATCATTTTGCTTCCGATTATAAATTCATTTTTGGTAAAGTTTAAGAGAAATCTAGCTTTGCGATAAAAAAGGAGAAATTCCAAAATATTGTTAGCACATAAGGGTGATGAAAGTAACGATAATAACACAAGGTATTTGGACATGGAGGCGAGGTATCATATATGTGGAAGGAGGAGCATGTTCGTGGAGCTTAATGAATTGGTAAGTGGGAATATTCATTTTGTAGATCAACTTAAAATTCCCATTAAAGGATACAAAAACATATAAATTAAATTGAAGAATGGAAAGCATGATTTTGTTCCTAACATGGCTAAAACGAAAATAAATATTTTAAGTTTGGGGCAGCTTTTAGAAAAAGATATGATATATATTTGTACCAATCTGGGCAGAACACTCTTCGAATGTGTTTGAAGAGATAAAAAGAAGAAATTAAATGTAAACTGAGGCAGATCTAACAAACACACCAATCAACAAGTAAGAAAAATTACAGAAACACACAATTTTAGAGTTATTTGGCGTATGGCCTACATCCACTATGAAATGACTGATGTTTATTGATTATATCTCGTTGGTTACAAGTGGATTACAACAGTACAATTAAAGTACGGTAGCAATTTTAGCAGAGTATCGACGTAGAGAAGCCAAAAAGTCCATTTTCTATAGGTCTAGAGTCATTATTTATTGGCGTAGGCAGCAAATATCTCGCCCAGATCTCATAAGACTTCTTCTCTCATGTAGATGGGCCCACGGGATCGAGTTCAGGTGGTTTTGACTCGATCTAAGAGCGATACGAATCGAGTTTGTATCGATCAATAATTGGTCCTATTGGAATGGAATGATTTGGTACATTCTTTAGGTTGTAGGCAAGTTCCTGTGAAAATTTGGTGGCACTTGGATTTGTAGATCTCGAGTTATGATCGATACAAGTTTGGATTTTCAATGTGTTGTCGAACTCGTATCGATACGATTCGTATCATTCTGATTCGTATCCATGCATGACATGTCGATCAGATGACTTGGCACTATAATTGAGGATCGATCCACTTTTCATGTCGAGCGACCGATTCTTCCTCTAGCACTTGTTTTTTTCGTGTCGTTGCTCGTTATGCTAATTCGTATCGATACATCTTCATGCTTCTCGTATCGACCATTGCACGTATTATTCATATCGATGTTTGGCTATCTTACTTGCATCGATTGATTAAGAGATCGGTATGAACTGGACCTCCTTTCTATGATGGATACGGACCAGAGCAACTTGTTGGGTGGATGGATACGACATCGTATGAACACGAGTGAGGTTATCTGGATGGATTCGAATGAAGTGGATACGAAGGAGGTGGTTGTTGAACTGATGGATACGAACTTAATGCCTTCTCCATGGATACGAATAAGAGCATTTTTTCGCCATGGTTACGAGTTAGATGGGTACGAATGTACTGCCTTTTGTCATGGATACGAACCACTGCTTGCTATGATAAATATGAATTGCCGCTGTCATCCAAGTGAATCTTTATAGATCCGTATCATGAGCATACAAACTCCGATTGACTTAAAATTTGGAATGTTAGCTTCCATGGCTTTGCTTATTGTACCACACCGATTATTGCTAGATCCGGACTAGAGTAAAATTTATCGGTATCCACAATGAACTTCATAGGTAGTTGATCTTCGAGACAGACTGCCATTGGTGTCACGGCCTTGCCGAAAGGCGAGATAACATTTTCCCTCCAAAGTACATCTTGTGTGAACATGACATGCTTTGAAAAGCTGTAATCTTCCGTTTGAAAAGTTTCATCTGATCCGACGAATTTTTCATTTCATCAAAAGATGCAACCTTTGATTGTTTCTCGGTAATATAAATTCTGAATTGATGAATGCAAATGATTGTACTGTGCATCGTTGTAACAGTGTGTTGAATGCTAGAGATCTGTTGTCCATTGTCATGATAGTTTCTTAGTGAGCATTTAATTCCAATAAATTTTAAAAATTGAATGTTAATTCATCACACATAAATGCATGTAGGATGACTCCATTTAACATTCGTACGTTCACAAGTCGATGTTAGTTTTCTTGTATCGAATGTCGTATCGATCCTCTCCTGAATCGATGTGAAATTCGAGTTGTATCAATGCTTGATGGTTGTTTTGGTGCGTCTCTTCATATCGACCCTCTTCTAGATCGATGTGAAAAGTTGAAAGATTTTCTTTGTGTCTATGTCGATTGACACGAATTTGGTTGGTATCTTAATGTAGTTCGTATCAATGGGAACTGATGGATACGATGGCTGTGGTGTTAGATAGATACGAATAGCGCATGTCGTGTCGATGAACCGTGAATCGATTTGAATAGCACAAATAATATTCTACCTATCATCTCGTAGTTACCGGATACAAAAGACTTGAGTTACATTTCCATCATCTTGGTCGCTTAATGGATATGAAATAACCAGCTCGTATCGATCTCCTTAGTGACTGATTTGACCGGTAGCGATGACTAGGAGACGAACTGTCATTCCCTTGGCATATAAAGTCATGGTACTTAGATTTTTTTTCACTTTCTTGCTTTCCGTCTTCGCTCTCTCCTTCGTATCGCTCTTCCATTTGAGAGAGAAATAAACTGTCTTCCTCCTTGAACAAATCAACCCATAAACTCCTTGAATCACTAGCTCGAATTAGATAATCAACCCATAGCAATCGACTTAGGACGATTGGATTTGAACTCTTTTGCCATTCGACATGTATCTGTGACTGATTTTGGTGATGTAGTGGTCGTGGATAGTCGAATTTTGATGAAAAGTCATGATAGCCTTCATGTCAATTGGGGAAGAAAGCAGAGGGATACGATGTGGTTCATGGAAGACAAATTAGCTTCAATTTCGTATCGATGAAGGGATGGTCAAAAGCTAACCTTGTATTGATTCCAAGTGAAGGAGTTTGTATCGATTAGAAACGTACTTGTGAAGATGAAGTTTGTATCGTTCTATTGTGAAGGTACTTCATATCGATTCGAGGTGATCGATATGAACTCAAGAAGAAAATGGTCGATACGAGCTTCATGTCAGTGAGCGATACAAAATCCAGCTTCACTTGATACAAAGTTGATGAATTTCGATCGATATGAAATGACGCCTTATGAGCTTTACGGACGACCTCTTATGGTCTTCACGAATTGACTTCCGGTGATCGATACGAATTATACTTTTGGGGATCGATCCGACTTTAACTCATAATGGACATGAAAACCTTTGCACATCTAATCACTTGACTCCGATGAGCTTTTTCCGTTCATAATTTAACTTAACATTTCAATGCATATTTGACTGCCCTTCGAAGCTTGTCGATGGAACTGGAACTTGACAAAGTTTGATGAACTGTAACATGGATTAGTCTCCAAAGGCTGGATGGCACGGCTGTGAAAGCCACTGATGACGGTCACTCTGGTTGAATTCTGAAATCTCGTTGTTCAAACACTTTTGCTAATCTTCGTAGAATTTTCTTAAGTAACTCACAGCACTGCACTGCACAACACATTCCTACATTTCACACTGGGAAACACATGGGATTAATGTCACCTAACGATGGTTTTTACTAAGTTGATTAGCTATGGAACCCAGAAGTTCGTAGCAACAAGAGGTTCAGAGTCCACCTCTCCCCATAACAGAGATGCCAGCTATCATAGCCGAAGTTATAAGTCCAGCTCCAGACAAGATATCAGGAGCAGCTGTTATCTAGAATCCACAAGACTCGGTTCCGTCTAATATTTTCGAAGAAATGTTAGGAAGGATTTGTTTAAGACACGGGCTATCGTTGAATGATATCTTGCTACCAGGGCCAAGCGATATGTCACATACTCCCTTAAAAGGGTATACCACTTTCAATAGTTTTTCTTGCATGGCCGGGACACTCCCACCATTTAATTAGTACATCTGGAAGGTGTTGTCTTATTTAAGGATTGCCCCATCATAGATGCACCCGAATGGGTATGCATCGCTGAATAGCCTATACATCATCATCATGGAGCATCTCTTTCGCCCCCAACTCCAGAAGAAGTCTGGTACTTGTTCAATATCAAGATCCAAGAGAATAACCCGTCATTCACTTTTCCGGAGGCAGTCAGGCATTTCCAAGTCATAGTTGGGGCGTGGACCAAGTTGAGCTACTTTAAAACCGAATGGTTTTATGTCCAATGCCCTCCGGGTTTTGCTAGGCGGTGGCTAGTAAGGCGTAAGTGCTTCAACTTTTGTGTCAATCTATAGGATTATTTTTCTTGATATCCAATCTAACACTTTCTTCCATTCACAGCTTCGATTCCATGGCCCGAAGGTGAACGATTCAAGGAAATTGTACAGGCTCTCCAAAGGGTACCCGTCGTAGATAGAGAAATTGAAGAGGTCCTCACGGATGAGAAGTTGAGGGCCGTTGGCCTAATTGATGAGGATTAGAGCATCGAGCTTGAGGGATCTCTCAGGGCCGTCTCAGCGATGCGAGTTAGGAGGAGAGGTCCCAGTATAGTAATTGTTGATCGGGGTGGTGAAGAGGATACACCCACCGAAGTCGAACCCGCAGCCGACCTTTCAGATATCCCTTGACATTCAGAAAGGATAATCCAAGGCAATGCAGTTGCTTATAAACTTCAAAAAATTAAGAGATGGAAATCCGTGGTCGTGTCTCTGAGCCACTTTGAAGCACTTGCAGATTTTACAATTTCGGACGATGTGTCACTCCAACAAGATACCGGACTGGAAGGGCTTCAAAGTGCTCTAGATCTAGGAGGGCCAACCTCTCCAATTTGGCAGCTACTTCCGATTGGTCGGGGGTTTACACATGCTTGCATGCACTTCACGGCATGTCATAACTAATATCCAAAAGTTGTTCAATCTCTAGAGATAATTAACTATGTTTCTCTTTTCACTTTACAGATTCGATGTCGAAGAAGCCGTCAATGCTCGGTAGCCTCCGTGCTGCATGCAAATCATCCAGCTCATATAGAGAATCTCGTAGGCGTGACTTCGATTATGATCATCGTCATTCGAGCCAGGATGGGGATTATAATGACAAGGAAAGAGCTAGGGAGAGGGTGAGAGATAGAGAAAGAGAGAGAGAGAGAATGAGAGAGACGAGAAAGGCACCGTTCCCAATCATGATTCCCCCAACCCAAGGTTTCTCTGCCCCTCCTAGCTCAAGAATACAAACTGCTGGGACTTCACGCCAACCGGCGCCCCCTGGTAATTCGAAGACCTGGCGAACAACACCATAAGACTAGGGCGGACACCTCTGTTGCAACCACCTCAGTGGTTACAGAATTGACAGGTGAGGGAGCCACGCAAATAGCCCAATTGAAAAGAGAGTTTCCGAATATATGCTTCGTCGGCCTTCAGTTCGCTAATTTGATGGTGCTGCCAGATGGAGCAAAAAAAATTGTCCACGATCATGTCTACCACACCTATAGCCAGTATCGAGAATGGAAGAAAACTGCCGAGAAAGCTTCAGCCGTGGCATTTGAGCGGGCGAAGAAAATCGAAGAATTACAAGAAACCATTTCCCAAAAAGATAGAATAGTCACGGTGCCGACTGTCGAAAACCATGCTTTAAGGAATTCCGAAACGGAGGCCCTGAAAAAGATCGACGAGGTTAATAAGGAGCTGGAGAAAATGAGGTAGGAGCATTTAAAGTTAGTAGATGATACGGGCCACAAGAATGCCATAATCACTGCTATAAAAGATAAACACTCCAAAAGCTAGCAGAGCTTAAAGCCAAATACGACGAAGTCGTTAAGGAAAAGATGAAGCTAACAAGATTGCCCAGGAAGCCTACGACCAAACTTTAGAGGCTCGGAACGAGTGGGATGCGGCAAAGTTAAAAGTTCAGGAGGCCGAGACCTAGGACGAAGACGAATTCAGGGCAGCTGAGGCTAGGATAAACGTGATATGGAGGATCTTTTAATCACCTACAACGCAAATGTCTAGAAATATCGCAACTTGAGCTGCCTTACCAATTATCTGACCCATCTACACAATGCCTGGTGCCATTTATTGGCTGATGAGAAGGCAGAACATCATACTGAATCCCTTGATGAATTCGAACTGGAAAAATGAGTGTTGTATGAGGAAGAGAGGAGAGTTCTTCATGACGCCACTATCATTTTTGAAAACGAGAAGCTCGCCGCTCAACACTTGGAGGTTGGAGAGGGCTCTGTTGTTGAGCATCATATTACAAGCTCTGAGATCCCTATGCCAACCCAGTCTGAATCCACTCTTGCAGTTGATCCTCTATCTGTGCTGACCTATGATCCAAATCAACCACAACTATCTTTGGCCCGTAGGCATGTGTCCGTAGGAACCCCGGCTCTCGCAGTGACCCAACCTGAGGAAGGTATTCTGAACCCTTCTGGAACTTATTCAACGCATGGAATACCGTCAAAGATTTTTTTTAATTTTTTCTCTTATCTCTATTCAGTCATAGAAGTAGCACCGGCCATGCCCCTAGCAACTCAAGGATAACACCAAGAGTAGGAGGCTATGGTAACGGAGGTGACTGCTATTACCGCCGCTGCATTGGCTGAACAAGTTGACGTAATCGCTTTCACCCTCAACGAGAAAATGGTGGATGAACTTCTTGGCTCCCATCGATCCATTTTCTGATTTTTTCCATTCTTCTTGGTGGAAGCGCATTCACTACCAGTTCAGTGGCTCCAACTGCTAGCATGCTGCTGGACACTCAAGTAGCTCATGAAGAGGTAGTGATGGAAGAGATTAATGCCGAGATGGTGAGTGCCTTGCTGGGTGGTAGTATAGGAGGTGGTATGGCAGGACCTGGCCCGATCCCTTTACTCATTATCTCTTTGGGTGGCACGATCATCGCTACTGGGGTTCCCCCTGCATCTTCTCACATAGAAAGTGCCCCCATCCCTCCGACCACACACTCTGAAAGCATCCTGATTCCGGTGAGTTCGGAGGAGGAGACCATGATACTTCCCCCAACCGGGGACAAGCATAGTAAAGGCAAAAGCTCGAAGAAGCATCACAGTGGCAGCTCAAGTGGGTCGGTGCCAAAAGAAAAGAAGCATAAGAAGAAGCCTAAGGAATATGCGTGTATCCCGGTATCCTTTTTCTGGTGAATAAGTATGAGTTTTATTTTTGTTCTTGTAGGCTGTGTATAGATGCGGGTACGACCCCTGCTAGTAAGATTTTTTTTGGCATGAACTCCTTGTATCTATTTTGGTTTTAAAGGATAAATGAAATACAATTTCCTTTTGTTCTTTGCACAACTTCGAGTTTATTTTTTTAAGTGTTGCATCACTCGAGTTTTCTTTCGACACAATTGCAAAGCATCAGCCGTTGGATCGAACTTGTGTTCGTTTGTTAAGTCCTAGAGTTATGGCTTCGGGTCGTAACCAAACGTCAAGTCGATCCTTAACATTGTATTGTCTTAATTGCTAGTTGGTTCTGGAGTCATGCCCCCATTCCTGGGGGTGAGTCGAAGTGGTCGGATGGTGGTTTCTTTTCAGCTTCGACATTTTTAGCTTCGCTTGGTATGAACTAAGTGGTATAGGGACGAGTTCGAGTGGCCGGGTTACACTCGCTCACTTATTGGCAATCGTATCCACACTCTGGGACTGAGCTTGGGCACTGACGGTCGGTCATGCTCGCCTGATGTCTAAAATCACGTCCACACTTTGGGGACTTAATCTGACTCATGGGAGGTCAGTCATGACCATTTCAATGATTAGGTCTGTGCCCACACTTTGGGGACTTAGGTTGATTTATGGGTGGTCGGTCACACTCAGTTGAAGTTTATATTCAAGTCCATGCTCTAGGGACTTAGACTTTGTTGTGGGTGGTCAGTCACACCCAGTTGATGTTTATACTCCAATCCGTGCTCTAGGGACTTAGACTTAGTTGTGGGTGGTAAGTCATACCCAGTTGATGTTTATACTCCAATCTGCGCTCTGTGGACTTAGAATTAGTTATGGGTGGTCAGTCACACTAATTTGATGTTTATACTCTAGTCCGCACATTGAGGACTTCGAGTTATTTACCAAATGGTCGATCATATCTATTTTGAGTTTTAGGATTTCGTTCGCACTCTGGGGACCATAGATTTGTCAGGATTTTGGATGGTCGGGTCACATCCACCCTGTGTTAACAAAGGAGGTCGTTAGATGGACGGATCCACCCTCTTCAAGCTTGTATTGAATATGGATGAAGTCGTTAGGTGGACGGATCCACCCTCTTCGGGCCCATATTTGTAAGTTTATACTCCAGCTCGTAGTCTGTAAGCCGGAATTAGTTAAAGGATTGTCGTGTATCAATCCTTTTTGGCTTCAGTGTGATAGCTTGCCCCTGAGCACAGGTTTCACTTAACGAGTGACCGGTCGTATCACAGTCACTCCCCATTTGAATAAGTCCCACCATAAGGCGGAACCTAGCTCTCCGTGCATTGTGATGGTCACATGATGTAATTTAAGAATCACTGCTATGGCTCGAAGAAATTGCATTTCATTGCTGAAATAAGAAAGTAAGGCAAAGTCAGTTGCCTTATTACAAGTTGAAATTTCAAAACACATAAACAAATTGCAAATGAAAAGAAGACTAAATGAATAAACAAAGCCTATCATGTGTAGTAGTTGTAGGATCGATTTCACCTTGGGGGGGGTGAATAAAGTAATACTAATAATTATGAAAATTAAATGTGGAAGTGTATAAAATAATTGCAGCACAGATATAGCATAATAATAGTACCATAGATAATAGAAAAATATTAAAAGCAGAAATAAAACAACACAGATTTACCTAGCTTCGGCAAAACCCTGCCTACGTGCTACCCCCAAGGTTTCTACTAGAAATTAAGCAGTCAGATGCTTACAAACATAAATTCACGACATCCGCTATTGAATAACCTAATTCTACGCTCAAAAACCTGCCACAACTCAGCCACTAAGTTGCGAATTCTCGAACTACACCACCGTAGTTCGTCCTCTAGTCCCACGACTAGAAAGTTACAAAAGTTTAAAAAAGAAATACAAAATAAAAGCAAATTAAAAATAAAACTCTAACATAAAAATTGTGAGCCTAATTATAAAGGTCGGTCCAAAACCAAATATAGTAAAAGAATGTCCCTTTTATCTCTTTATTTCTTCGGTCTGGCCTTGTATCCTTTGCATTAAAAAATACGGTTGTGTTCTTCTGCTCGTTTATTCCTCTTGATAAAATTAGGGCTTTGGAAATTAGAAGAAGCCGACTTCAGTTGCTCCTCCAAATAGATGATTCAACGTCCCTTGCTTTGTCGATCAATGTTCTCTTTGATTTGCTTCGGCTTCTTCAAATTCAATCAAGTTCGAACTAAATTGACCATTTATGCTTTTTGCCTTTATGGTTAGATTGCTTGAACTCGATACTATACCTGCCGATGATGTTAACTGTTAAATCAGAATTTATTCCCTTTATTTTCGTTCGAATATTTTTTGAATTCCACTGTTACTTTTGCTCGACCATTCGATTAAGCTTATATGCCTGTGATTTCGTTAGACTAGTTCAATTTGTATTTTTCGTTGCTTGATTATCACGGCTCGATTCTAACTTGTTTGATTCCTTGGCTACCACTATTTGATGTTCTAGCATTAAAACTTGACTTTGGTTCCTTTCTTTGTGCTTGTTGACTTCGGCCAGTTGATACTGTGATAATATTTGACTTCGACTTGTTGTGAATTGCTTTTCTTTACTTCTGACAATTCATTATTCACTATCTTTGTTCGGAACAGCTATTCTAATTCTTATTTGGATTGGTTTTGAATCTAACTTGTTTCTTGTTTGGCACTGTCACTGCTCACTGTTCTATATAGTTTGCTTGAAGTTGTACTGAGTCTTCTGGTTGACATTGTGTACATGTTGCATGTTGTCATTCACTTGTGTACCTGCACTTGTTGTCTGAAATGTTGAAATTACTATGTTCATAGTTTGGGTTGCTCTAACCAGCTTATTACACTGAGCTCATCATGTAGTGTGCTTGGACATTGTTGTCAGATTGAGTTGCTCTGACTTATGATTCTCAAATTTCTTGTGTATATATGCACATGTTCTATTTCCTGGCATCACCCTTTGTATATTTGAGCTTTTTGAACTGTTCTTTGCATATATACCTTGCTAAACTGTTGGGTTTTGTAAAAAACTGGAACTGCTTCATCTTTGTTCAAGATTGAATGCACTTGGTTCTGGTTACATGTGCAGTGCCTATATACGTGTACATGTGTGTTTGGATTGACTTGTTTTCGGTTCTGGTATGTGCATTTGTGTGCATTGTCAACTTCTTAACTGCATCCTGTCACTACATACTTGATTTCACTTGTATATGTATACATTGTGTTTACTCATGTATATATATATATATATATATATGCTTGTGATTTTGCTTGCATATGGTCTGGTTCAAGTATATGCTCCATATTTTTTTTTATTGACAAGTACATTATGTCTTGGTCAAGATTATGTTGTGTGACTTTGTGCCATGCTACTGAACTTTGTATTTATATGCTTGGAGTCTTAATAAATTTGAGTCTTCATGCATCTACTTGTTGAAACTTGAATTTTTGTGAGCTAGTTATTTCCACTTGTAACGCCTACTATTGCATTACATGTTATGTTGATTGGTTTCACTTTGTATGTTGTATTTGCATTCACCACTTTACATCGTGTCTTGAACTTGTGAGCAAAATGAACTACTAGCTTATTTCTTTGACTTGTATGTGGTCAGTGGTGGTTTGTTGGCACTTAAATTTGGTTTGCACTTTTGTTGAATCCAGCTTATAGCTCGGGTTCGACCCTGTGCTAATATCGTGACTTTATCTGCATTTCACTTGAGTTGAACCTGGCTTTTGATTAGGTTTGACTTTGTGCTCATTGTTCCCTGCAGTTTTGTAAAGTGTATATTGGTGTGCACGGCCTTGTGGCATGTACAACGATACACGGTGCATGTCACAAGTTGTTCGTGTTTGATGAATTCAAAATTAAATGATGGCGAACAACCCAAATAACCGAGGAAAATACAATTTCAAAAAAACATTTTATTTTACACTGTAAAACATATTTATTTTTAATTTTACCGCGTTAGTGTTTATTTTGCAGATTGCTTAGATGCTGCATTCAATCTGGAATATAGTTGAAGATAAATACGAGTGAATGAGCGATATGTAGTAAGGGCAGTTGTGTAAATTGAAATGTATTGTAATTGAAATTTTGTATATATAGTGAGAGCACAAATTTGTACTATTCCAAATTGTAATAAATACTTGGTTGAATAAAATATCTGTTTGAATTTAAATTTTGTGTTATTTATTTTATTCAGCAAATATTTATTTAGTTGTGTGAAAATAAATAAATAGTACAATCACAAATACATTTAAATGAATATATATATGTATGTGTGTGTGTTTAGTATCATCAAACAAAAATCATATACTTGCATATTCAACAATCTCTCCATTTTGATGATAACAAACATATACTTAAGATTTTGAATTTATTAAATGTATTTGATCATTCAATTTGCTCCCACTATTTGAATGCTCCCTCTCTACACAAAGCTCCCCCTTCATATATGCATGAAACTAAATAAAAATATGCAAATATGCTTCGATGCAAATAAAATAAAATATTTGACCTTTATTTTGCCAAAATCTTAATTATTCTCTCCCCCTTTTGTTATCAAAAAAGAGTAATAGTGTTAGAAAAATAAAGATAAAGTGATAGAAATTAATACAATATTAATACCCAATAGAGTACAAATATTAAATTTCAATGAAAAATCAAACAAAAATCATAAATACTTTGTTAGATGCATATTCCACTTTAGAATGATAGAGATGATGTCGATATACAAAACCGTATAGTTGTGTCTATTTGTGGTATATTTATATCAGATATTTGAATATCTACTAACCATGCATAACCGTTAGAACTTTTAAAAAAACTAGTAGTATTCCCAATTTTTTTTAAAAAATGAATTTCAAGTATCTCCTAACCATGCATAACCATGAGGACTTTTAAATGGGATTAGAATCAACTTGTCTTTTTAATTATCAGTTTTGATATGTGTTCCATACATGCATAACCGTAAGGACTTCTAAATGAGAGTGAATACTTTGGATGTTTTTATAGCTAAAAATATAATAATTTGAAAAACGAATGACTTCTCGTTTAAAATGTCACATATTGACTTACTATATTGGATTTTGATGAGTGATGATCGATAGAAATATGATAGAATTAGAGGTGGTCATGGAATTTTTTACCAACAAAAAGTTTTTATAAGTCTTGTTTAAATTTCTAAAGAAATTTACTAAATGTACCGTCTCAAGTTATAATATATGATTAATATCAAAACTCATCACTTTTTCAATCACTAATTATCTTTTAGATAATCAGAAGGGAGTCAGATTAGTTAATGTAGTCATTTAAGATCAATTTCAAAAATAATTATAAAATCAAAATTTCTAAAATGACTAATCTGAAATAAGATCAACAAAAACTACTTTCTGGAAGGGGTTTTATAAAAGAAAAATGTCTGCTAATTGTAAATAATTTGAAATGAAAAATATGCAGATATTTTCTTTGAAAATATGATGTAGCTAATGAATGTTCCAACACAAAACACGTTCTACTAGTAATTTTTCTATCAAATAGATTACCAGTGTGTATCTGCATCCGAATTTACCTTTGACTCAAGATTATCATTAGTTTGATGTCATAGATCAGACCATGATGTGTGTAACAAAATATCATAAAAAACTTTTAAATGAATTTCTCTTGAATTTAAATTGAAATCGAACAAATTTACAAATAGTGACCATAGTGTCAAATCCAGAAGCTGTAAGATAAGCAAATATATCCACTTGTATCATGAGTAATCAGCAAACAATAAAACACCATCATTAATCCAAACAAATCTATATGAAGTAGTTCAAAAATGAAATGATGATCTGTCAACATTTTTGCAAAAATCAAAAAATAAAAATAAGTCAAATAAGAACATATCAAATAAGAATAAATCAAAATCAACATTCATTTCTTTATCAGATAACTGACCGATTTAATTCAAACTATGGTGCAGATTTTCACATTTAATAAAACGTTAAAAAAATACCGCAACCTCTTTTACCTTTAAGATAATTTTTCATTTGTCGTCCACTGTGATTCTGCCACCTTTGTACTAGGCTAAGGAACTTTGATTTGTTGCCCATTGTGTGCCTGGACCAGCCAGAATCCAGGAATACCGTTGTTGTTCCTTAGCCTGCCACCACACCTACACGAGAAAAAATAAATTGTGACCTATTTGTTTTTATAGGTCCACGAATGTTAATAGAAAATGATTTTGAAAAATGTGTTTATGTAGACCCAAAATTATTTATAGATGTTCCTTTCGGCACCCAGATTTGTTTGACTTTAAGGGATTTTATATTCGTGCCTTTTGGAACCCAAATTGGAATAGTTTTCACATGTTTGGGTCTATACCAACAAATATTTTGATTGTGTCCAATTTTTCTGCAAATTGTGCAATCGAATTTGACTTGATTAATTTTGCTTCTAAAAAGTTCAGATTGATTATATCCAAGTCCATATCTAACTGTATTACCAGTGTGTTTCCCTAACAACCCATTTAACGATCTTTCTCCTTTGGAAAATTTTCCTGAATTTGTAGACAATTGTTGGACTTATGTTTTGAGTGATTCATTTTCCTTCGATATTTGAGTGCACTTTTTAATAGAATTTTCTCTTCTAGTGTTTTTACTCTCTTTCAAAATCAGAATTTAATTTTCAAGTGATTTAATTTTAATTTTTGACTTTTTAATCTCTTCTTCAAGTGATGGACACTTATCACACTTAGGGCTCTTGCTTTGATAGTTTTTAATCAATTGATCGAGCTATTTATTTAAATCTATCAAAGTATCTCTTTGTGATTCAGTTTTAGCTTACTTCATCATAAGTCGATCAAAACAGCCATTTACTTCGTGGAAATATATAAGTAATTCCGAGTGAGTGAGTTTTGATACCTCGCTTGCCTCATCATCATCACTATCAGTTATATCACCTTGGAGACACATATCTGTTTTTCACTCTCACTACTAGTGCTTTTATAATCATCTTCACTTTTATTCCACGTGGCTGTAAAATTTCTACTTTTTGATTTCTTTTCTTGGCCGAGTCGATTTTAGGGATAATTGGGCTTGATGTGGCCAGGTTTATTGCATTTGTGACAAATGATCTCCTGTTCTTCTGAGTTGTCTAGTGGTTTGACTATTTTGCTTTTCAATTGCTAATTTAGAGCTGGATTTTCGTATTTGCGATTCCACATCTAGGATTTGTTTATTAATAGTGCGAGCTCAGCTACTCCATCATCATTGTCATTATCGTCACATTCAGTTGTTCCTTTGAGAGCTATTGATTTCTTTCGAGTATCATCTCCTTCATGCTCTTCCTTGAATTTCATTTCCAGCTCATAAGTGGTGAGATTTCCAATGTGTTCTTCAACTTTGATTTATTTCAAATCCTTAGATTCTTTGATGGCTGTAACTTTCACTTCAAAACTTCGTGGAAGGACTCTAAGGATTTTTTGGACTATTTTCAATTCTGTGTATGATTTTCCAAGAGCTTTTGATTTGTATACGATATTGGAAAGTCATCCAGACATCTCTTTCTATTTTCATCCTTGGCCATTGTGAAATTCTCGTATTCCTTACTAAGCATGGCAAGGCAAGATTCTTTGACTTGAGACATTTCTTCACGAGTCACTTCGAGTGTGTGCCAAATTTCCTGTGTAGTTAGACAACAGGAGACACGATTAAATTCAATTTGATCCAATGAACAAATAATATAATCCATAGCTTTGGCATTAACATTTTGCTATTTATTTTCTAGATCTGTCCATTGATCCATCGGTTTATCTATCTCTTGATTATCTACCATTCCAAGCACCAATGGTTTTTAGAAAAAATTTCATTCTATTTTTCCATTAAGCATATTCGCCAATGAACATTGATGGTCTAACTATGGACTGACCCTCAACAAAAGCATTATTAAAATAAGACATATTAAAATTTTTAAAAATTTTTAAAACAAAAATTGGTTTTTGAAAACAAATCAAAAAAATTTAAAACAAAAATTGGCTTTTATTCATAGCTCTAATACCGCTTGTAAGATTGATTTCACCCTAGAGAGGGGGTGAATAAGGTGATACTAATAATTAAAAAAACTTAAATGCGGAAGTGTATAAAATAATCGCAGCAAAGATATAGCAGAATAATAGCAGCACAAATACTAGCAAAATATTAAAAGCGGAAATAGAACAACAAAGATTTACCCAGCTTCGGCAAAACACTACCTACGTGCTGCCGCCAAAGTTTCTACTAGAAATTAAGTAGTCAGACGCTTACACACGTAAACTCGTGACACCCGCTACCGATTAACCTAACTTTATGCTCAAAACCCTACCACAACTCAGCCACTTAGTTGCGAATTCTCAAACTACACCACCGTAGTTCGTCACCTAGTCACATGACTAGAAAATTAATTTTATTAAAAAGAAATACAAAATAAAAACAATTTAAAAATAAAACCCTAATATAAAAATTAAGAGCCCAAATATAAAGGCCGGCACAAAACCAAATACAGTAAAAGAATGTCCCTTTTATCTCTTTATTTCTTCGGTCTGGCCTTGTATCCTTTGCATTAAAAAGTATGGATGCGTTCTTCTGATCGTTTGTTCCTCTTGATAAAATTAAGGCTTTTGGAAATTCGAAGAAGCCGACTTCAGTTGCTTGGTCAAATAGATGATTTAGCATCCCTTGCTTTTTCGATCGATGGTCTCTTTGATTTGCTTCGGCTGCTTCAAATTCAATCGAGTTCGAACTAAAATGGTATGTGATTCATGCTTTTTCTTTTCTGGTTAGCTTGCTTGAACTTGATACCATACCTGCCGATGATGTTAACAATTAATTAGGGATTGATTCCCTTTATTTTCGTTCGAATATTTTTTTTGGATTCCTCTATTACTTTTGCTCAGCTATTCAATTAAGCTTGAATGCTTGTGATTTTGTTACATTAGTCCAATTCGTATTTTTTGTTGCTTGATTATCATGGCTCGACTCTGACTTGTTTGATTCCTTGGCTACCATGGCTTAATGTTTTGGCATTTAAACTTGACTTTGGTTGCTTTCTTTGTGCTTGTTGACTTCGGCCAGTTAATATTGTGATAATATTTGACTTCGACTTGTTGTGAACTACATCTCTTTACTGTCGATAATTCATTATTCACCGTCTTTGTTCGAAACTGCTATTCTGATTCTTATTTGAACTGGTTTAGAATCTGACTTGTGTGTTGTTTGATCACTGTCACTGCCCACTGGTCCATGTAGTTTGCTTAAAGTTGTACTCAGTCTTCTGATTGACCTTGTGTACATGTTGCATGTTGTCATTAACTTGTGTACCTGCACTAGTTGTTTGAAATGTTGAAATTACTGTGTTCATAGTTTAGGTTGCTTTGACCAATTTATTGCATTGAGTTCATCATGTAGTTTGCTTGGACATTGTTGTCAGATTGAGTTGCTCTGATTTATGATTCTCGAATTTTGTATGTATATATGCACATGTTCTATTTCCTGGCATCACCCTTTGTATATTTGAGCTTGTTGAACTGTTCTTTGCATATATACCTTGCTGGACTGTTGAGCGTTGTAAAAATCTGGAACTGCTTCATTTTTGTTCGAGATTGAATGCACTTGGTTCTGGTTACATGTGCACTGCCTATATACGTGAACATATGTGTTTTCATCGACTTGTTTCTAGTTCTGGTATCTGCATTTGTGTGCATTGTCAACTGCTTAACTGCATCCTATCACTGCATACTTGATTTCACTTGTATATATATATACATTATGTTTACTCATGTATATATGTATGCTTGTGATTTTTCTTGCATATGGTTTGGTTCATATATATGCTCCATTGTTTTTTTGTTGACAAGTACACTATGTTTTGGTGGAGACTGTGTTGTGTGCCTTTGTGCCATGCTACTGAACTTTGTATTTACATGCTTGGAGTCTTGATACATTTGAGTCTTTATGCATCTTCTTGTTGTAATTTGCATTTTTGTGAGCTAGTTATTTCCACTTGTAACACCTGCCATTGCATTGCATGTTATGCTGACTAGTTTCATTTTGTATGATGTGTTTACATTCACCACTTTTCACTGTGTCTTGAACTTGTGAGCAAAATGAACTACTAGCTTATTTCTTTGATTTATATGTGGTTAGTGGTAGTCTGTTGGCACTTGAATTTGATCTGTGCTTGTGTTGAATCCAACTTATAGCTTGGGTTTGACCTTGTGCTAATGTCGTGACTTTATTTGTATTTCACTTGAGTTGAACCTGGCTTTTGATTGGATTTGACCTTGTGCTCACTATAACCTGTAGTTTTGTCAAGTGTATAATGGTATGCGCGACCTTATGGCATGTACAGTGATAAATTGTGCATGTCACAAGTTGTTCGTGTTTGATGAATTCAAAATTAAATGATGACGAACAACCCAAATAACCGAGGTAAATATAATTTCTAAAAAACATTTTATTTTAAACTGCAAAACATATTTCTTTTTCAATTTTACTACATCAGTGTTTATTTTTCAGATTGCTCAGATGCTGGATTCGATCTGGAATAACGTTGAAGATAAATACGAGTGAATGAGCGATATGTATTGAGGACAGTTGTGTAAATTAAAATGTATTGTAATTGAAATTTTGTGTATACAATGAGTGCTTAAATTTGTGCTATTCAAGATTGTAATAAATATTTGTTTGAATAAAATATCTGTTTTGAATCTAAATTCTATGTTATTTATTTTATTCAGCAAATATTTATTTAATTATGTGAAAATAAATAAATAGTATAATAATAAATACATTTAAATGAATATGTATATATATGTTTGTTATCATCGAACAAAAATCATATACTTGCATATTCAACTGTAGCGACGAAGACTTTCGTTGTTCCAAGCTCTCAGCAAAGAAAGACCACCGACGGTTTATAATTTGAATGTCCCATCTCCGAGTCTTCGTTCAATAACTAACACTCTTTCCCACATTGGCTTCATATGCGAAGGGACTGGGTAAATTCTCTTAAGCACGAGATGGCCAATTCAAAGGTTTGGGGTTGGACCTTTGCATTGTACAACCGGGCGACTCGACTTCGGTGCACAGTTGCCCTCAAATCAGCCTCTTCATGCTTCTCATCTAATAAGTCCAGAGATTCGGTAAGCAATATAGCATTTGTCTTCGAATCATAGTATGTCATACGATGAGAAGGCACTTCCAACTTCACTGGAATAACGGCTTCTTGCCATAGGAAAGTGAAAATGGAGTGTGGCCGGTTGCAGACTTGTGGGTTGTTCGATATGCCCATAGGCCATAGGAAGTTCATCCACCCATTTGCCTCGGGCTTTTTCCAATCTTTCTTCAGAATGGACTTTGTAACTTTGTTAACAGCTTCAACCTGTCCATTCACTTGAGGGTGTGCAACTCCAGAGAACATATGGAATCACTGATAGAAATTCTTAAACTCGACACTATCAAATTGGACTCCGTTGTCAGTGATGATGGTATATGGAGGACCAAATCGATAGATATTGTTGCATACCACAAAGTTGATCACTTTATTCGTCGCAATAGTAGCAAGGGGCTCGGCTTCTGCCCATTTGGTAAAATAATCAACTACAACAATGGCGTACTGAGCACCACCTTTAGCCAGAGGTAGAGACCCAATAATATCGATACCCCATATTGCGAATGGCCATGGACTAACCATTTGAGTTATTTCAATAGGCGGGCTCTTGGAATCCAAGCATGCTTCTGACAACTGTTATATTTCCTGGCATATTCTGATGCATCTCGATTCACAGTTGAACAATAATATCCCTATCAGAGTATTTTCTTAGCAATTGCTTGCCCCCCAATATGATCTCCACATTCTCCTTCGTGTACATCATGTAATGCTCATTTGATTTCATTGTGGGTGATACACTGGAGTAAAGGAACAGAGTATCCTCTTCTATACAAGACTCCATTCTAAATAGTGAATCAGGAGGATTTTCGGAGGATTGTCTTCTCTCACATCCGCGATCGGGAAAAGTACCGTGCTTGAGATAATTTCTGGAAGGGGTCATCCATGACTCATTCTTGGGTGTGGCTTCAAGCACCCAGTGTGTCTCCATTTGATCGATACTCGGAGAGGTAAGTGTCTCAACGGGGACAAGTCTTATTTGTTGTGCTTCACCGATGCTGGCTAGCTTTACCAAAGAATCAGACTTCTGGTTACGGTCTTGCGATATGCAATAGATGGAATAATAATCAAACTGATTCAACACTTCTTAGACCCGAGCGAGATATATAGCCAATATCTGGCCCCTTGCTTAGTATTCTCCCGAGACTTGATATATGACCAACTGTTAATCGTAGTAAATTTCCACAGCAATAATTTTCAAATATCTAGCGAGCCTGAGTCCAATGAGTAGGGTTTCATATTCCACCTCATTGTTAGTCACGTGGAAATCAAACTTCAAAGCATAGCATATAGATCGTCCTTTAGGAGTCTCGAGCACAACTCCAGTGCTTGAACAACGGTCATTTGATGCGCCATTAATATGCAACTTCCATATATATTTGAAAGATTCACTGGTTTCTAGCAAGTCCTCTAGGATAGTGAATTAGACGATGAAGTCCACTAGGACTTGTTCATGAATAGCCCGCCTCAGTGTGTAAGTTATGTCAACTGACTAAACTCGATATTCCACTTGAGTAACCTACCAGACGTCTCAGGTGTTAGTCCTTGAGAAGGATGGTTTTCATGACAACAACCTTAGGACTTATTATAAAATACAAATACTAACATTATAGTTTAGATATATATGTATATACAGGATATAAACATGCAGGTACTGAGAATGAAGACTGTACAGTATAGAGATACAAGACTGATGAATTTATAGATCGAATATATCATGTTTGAAGACTCATAAGTATCAAGATATCAAGAGTTCAAGATTTCAAGAGTACAAGATAAGTATTGAGTTTAGAATTATGTTAAAACTTCTTGAAAGCACTTACATCTTTATTCGAAATTTATTCATGGAATGGAATCCACTTCGAGACTGTTAAAGGGATGTAACCCATGACAATATCTAGTGGAACATATAATGGTCCTATTTTGATATACACTAATCTTATAAAAATGTTTTCAAAAATATATCTCTTGTTTTTAAAAATGTTTTAAAAACTTCCTTTTCAAAAAGACATCTCTCATGGTTTTAAATATTTTAGCCTCAAAATATTTTTAACATTTTTAATACATTGATTTCAAAATTGTCCTTGATTTTAAACTCCCTTTTGTTTTAAATATTTAGCTTTAAAAATATTTATATACTTAGATTTTAAATCACTTTATAGATTAAGATTATATATATTAAAAATTGCTTTCTAAACTCTTTTATGTGTTTAAATTATATTCAAATATATTTACAAAGTTTAGAAATTGTTTTGACAAATTATAGAAACTAATTTTAAAAACAAAATCAAAACATCAAATTTTCCTTGAGCATATCGACATACCCCTACCCCCCATGTCGACATGTTATCCGTTATTTTCAAATTTTAATTTTCAAAAGAAGTGTCTATTCGTTGTATCCTTTCACGAATAGATATGGCTGTTGATCTCTATAAATACCAATAAGTTCTAAACGAATTTTTACCAGATTTTCATTCACTTTCTCTCCTCTTCATCTTCCATATTTATTCTAAAGAATCCCCAACCATACTCTGCAAAAATACCAAGTGAATCGAACTTGATTATCTCTTGTTTGATTCTCTGCCACTCTCTCCATAAGATCTCCGTGCTATTCAGAGTTATAGGATTATTTGTAAATCAAACTATTGAGTAAAAGGTGAGGTTGAGCCTTGAAATCAATTGGGTCTGATTGTTGCCCCGGAAATCGATTAGGTGATTTTGTGGCCTGGTAAATCAAGAGAGTTTGCCCCAGACTCGAATACAAGAGGGTGTAATCTGGGAGATTATTTTAAAAAGAAATCCGTATAATTATGCGACACTGGATGTAGGATAAATCCGAACCAGTATAAAATCCCAATGTGTTTCTTCCTTTACTGCTTTTATTTATTATTAGCATCTGTGTCTGATTCTGTGATTATAACTATATCTGTGTATTGCATTAGTTGGTGATTAAATTACATAAGTTTCAAAAAGATTTAGTAAATCCACAAAACACTATTCATCCACATCTAGTGTTATTCTAGCTTTAAGATCCATTACCCACATTCCTAAAATTTGGTATCAAAGCAAGGTTTTCAAAGTTTTCATAATCTGAATTTTGATTTTTTTTTAAATGGCTATTTTTGGGGATTTTATTAACACTGTTTTCATATGAATATGTAACAGAATCATCATGATATTTTTGTTTAAAATTATATTTAGTTATGTTGAAAAGTCACTTGATTCTTTAAAAGGTTATGTTGTTTTGCAGGAGAAGAATTGTGTCTAATGACTGTTGGTTAAAAGATACCAGATAATCATTCAACGATCAAGAAGAACAAATGGATATATAACGACAATCGACAATGAAATGGGTACCAGATCAATATAAAGATTTTTATTCTCATCTACAACTTGATATGATACTGTACTTCTCTCCATCTACATCACAATGTCACTGGTTTCATGCGAATCCGTCAAGAAATGACCAAGTTATGACCAAATGAAGTTTTGGTGAACAAAGAGAAAAAGAAAGCAAAACTATCAATGGTATTCTTCAAAACGCATCCATAGATTTGAGTATTTTGTTCCCACTCCTTTTTAAGATTGTATTTCTTGTTCTCACCGTCGTTTTGATGGGTGGATCATCAAATTCTGATCAAAATTGAGTGAGATATGACAGTTTGAAGTTGGTTATCCAAAACTGAAAACTGTGTATGAGATTTCCTGCATTTCTCCTACTGTTCGGCCTATTGCACCACAATACTGTCCAAATTCATCACCAAACTATTACTGGATCGTAGCCCTATCCTTCCTCTTCAATTTGTCGATGGTTTCATCCAATTTCGTAAAGAAACGAAGGAGATATGCCTTCTAGAAGTTTGATAGTAAATAGAAAATGGGAAAAAGAAGAAGAAAAGAGAAACTTTTATGAAAAGTGGTGACTGTTCGGTTTATTTATAGGGGTTGAAGTATCTGTTCATTCAAAATACGAATACAAAGTATTGGCGCCAAGTTGATCAATCTGCTACATCATCTGTATCTTTCTCATACGGTCTTCAAATTCAGCGAATTAATATACTACGATGATCTGAAAAACAAGCCCGTCGCAATAAAGCAGATCTCATCATCAAATTATGAAAGATATAAATGTGTGGTTCATGGCAATGTAAGAACAACAAAGTTAAAAAGATGGAGGAGTGCAAAAAGTGGTACACTTTACTATTATTTCATCTTTATTGTTGCATTTAGTTAGGTATATAAATTTATCTCTTTTATAAGTTTTGATATTTTGGTCCATATATCGGCACATCATAGTATACATATCGAAATACCAGTCTAATTTTTTTTTAAAATTTCTTTTAAAATGCGTTTCCTTTCAAATAAAATCTCACTACTAATTTATTACAAATGTACTTAGTAGAAAAGCATACCATCATTCGTGATCTCAACTTTTCTAATGTTATTTTTACTTCTCGTACTCTATTTCCTTTATGATACTAATTTTATATTTTTAAGTAATTAATTGAAGGAATTCAGAATGTTAGAATAAGGGTCTATTTATAGATTTCTTCAATTAATAAGATTGTGCCACATCACATGGCATTTGTCAGATAGTGACATACAAGCAAAATGACACATGTCATTACACTTTTTCTTTAATAAAAGCATTTTTACATGCATAAAGCCAAGTATCTTTACACATGTTTTTTTTTATTATTTTTATATTTTTTAAGTACTTTAATTATATTAACTACTTTTAAAAAATGGGTCAAAAATCAATTATTTACATGTCAAAATCTAGTCGTAAAATTAGTGCAAAATCATGTTAAAAACAGGCCCAAAACTTTAGATAGCATTTCTGAAATGCTATCTTTGTTTCTGTTACGCTGCAACTACGCTTTTATAGCATTTCTGTGCTTTGACACGCTGTAGTGCTTCAGAAACTTTACACAGCATTGGTAAATGCTGTGGTTTTTGTTTTATGACTTGATTATATTTTACTGAAAAAACTTTTTATAGCATTCTGTGAATGCTGTCTTTTCTTTATGAAACTTTAAACAATGTAAAAATGATATTTAAATTAAGTATTTTTCTCTATTCTTTTTAGAGCTAGTTTCTATTTATATTTGAATATTTTAAAATTAATTTCATGTTTAATTTTTTTAATTAATTAAATTTTTTAATATAAGAGGCCTTAATATAACACATTTTTATTTTAGTTTTTTCAATCTTTGTAATTTTTAATATTTCATTATGATATTTTTTTAAAAAGATGTTTAAACATGTTTCTAATATTTTAATCAATAATTATTTTGATATAAAGTTTTTAATTAGTAAGTTAAATATTTTATAAACATGGAAGTTTGGATTCTTTAAAAAAATCAACCAAGTTAAAAAAAATTATTTTAAATAAATTAAATAATTAGGGTATTAATTTTTATAAAAACCATATTTGATCATATATATAGTTTAAATCCATATTTCTTAGCAATTTGATTTTGATATTGAGTTTGATTATTGACTTTCATGAGTATGTTATAGTTTTAATATCATTTATTATCTTTAAACTCTTGTCTTTACTACTTTTTAGTCTCATTCATTAGTTTTCTTAACCTAAGTCTAGTAATTAGTGTGCATTACCTTCGTTTGGTTGAAGTGATTTGATGTATGTATACATACATACATACATACACACATACATACATACATACATACATACATATATATATATATATATATGCGCTTGTCAATTAGATATTACTTATTACTCATGTTAATCTTATAATCTGGATATCTCTTACTATAGAATATATCATCATATCATTCTGCATATTATTATTTCGTTATCATTTTGTTTCATATTACGTATCAATATGCATCCTATTTGATATCACATTTCATTGCATATTACATTATAAATTACAATGCATGAAATATCATAATCATTTGCATCACAATTTGTACTTCATTTTGCATATCATCTCATGCTATATTGCATATGTCATACATTTCGTATTGCATTATAAACTACATATTGCATACATGTACACATAACAAGTATATTTTATATAGGAGGAGTTTGTATTATTGTCTTATACTATATGATTATGTAACGACCCAGAATTTGACCACTTTAAAATATAATATTTAAAGTTGTTTTAAATATAAAATATGTTAGGTTATATGATTCAAACAATATTCGATAGGATTTGGAAGTAGAAACATACATAAAAATAGTAACATTTGCCTATAACGACAAAAGTGACAAAATGCTGATTTCAGAAAAGTATGTTTCAATGGTTAAATAAATTATCCTAATTAATTGATAAGTGTTTATATTTTTAAATAGCATTATATAAATTTATTTGTAAATTTGGTTTACATAAATAAATAGTTTAACTAGAACGTCAAAATGTGACTGTAAAATATTTTGTCGAGAATCAACGTTTTGTCGATTAAAAGTTGTCGCAATGTCATCGCACCTTTATTTTCTTATATAAGAACATATATTAAAATAGTTTAATTATTAATTAATTCACTAAACATATTTACTTTTACGAAATAAAATTAAAAACTCATAGAAGTCATTAAGAAAAGTAAGTAAGAATTAACAAAAGTAAGTAAGAAAAGTCAAAAGTAAACATCAAATCAATATCACGTCAAAAGCTAACATAATTATTATTTTACTTAGCTTAGTTATTAAGGGATTAAGACATAAAGTAAAGATGTGAAAGGTGATGTTAAGTTTTGAAAAAGTGGAGATTGCTTTAGGTTGAAGTAAGCTTAGTTTGGTAATTTGTTAAGAGGTTATTTTGGTAAATTACGACTTTCTTTCTTTTTCTATAAATATCCACCTCCTTCTTCACTTTCATTCACATTTTTCTCCTTCTTATTTTCTCAAGCTTCTTCATCTTATTCCTCTTCTCTTTAATGGCTTCCAAGCCATAGAAAAAATTAGAAATAAATAATGTCAAAATATTTACAAAATATTCAAAAGAAATCAATGTTCATTCTCTTCAAATCAAACTCATTTTTTCTCCATATTTTACCTCTTCCTCTCTCGGCCATAACTTCTTCAAAACTGAACCAAAATATAAAATTCTTTTTTTCATATCATTTAGTTTTTCAGTGGCTACAATGTTCATGTTTACCACTTTATCTCATTTGAAGTTAACTATGTCAAAAATATACTTCTTTCTAGTACATTTTCTGGCCCAGCTTTTAAGCCAGAGAATAGGTCATTTTTCTTTGATCATAACTTGATCATAACCGACCCTAATTAAGGAATTTTTTTCAAAACCATACAAAATTCCAGTGGCTACAACTTTTGTGTTTTCCACTTTTTCCAGTTTTGAGGTTTGCTATACCTGAAACTCAATTATTTGAGGTGCATTTTCAGGCTTCATTTTTGTCAATCCGAAAATACCTCTTCTACATTCTATCATATCTTCCTCAATATTAATCAAAATCAAGTGGTTATTTTTTTTAAAATTTAATAGAAAAGAATTTACAACAACTTTTCAGTTAATTTTTTTTTCAAATTTTGAGAGTAAGATAGTCAAAAACAAGAGAGAAGATGACCTATTTTTCGGATCTAAATCTTTGGAATTCAAGTTCAAAGCTCTACCGCTTCTTCTCTATATTTTCGGCCAACCTCCATCTCAAGCCTCGACCAAGCTATTGGAAGGGAGAGGGTGTTGTCTGATAATGTTTAATGGAGTAGGAATTAATTAATGAAGTGTTGGTTGATTAGAATGTTGGTAGGAAGTTAATCGCTTTGGTTTATGGTGAGAAACTCTATTTAGCATCTCTATTTGTATATATACATGTTTGATGTTGTGTTATGATTGCTATGGATGCTTATATATGCTTTGATCATCAATTATTGATTGTTTGATATGATTTTTAAATTGTTTTACCAAGTCACGCTAATACACGTCGATAAACACAAAGGAAAGCTCTTTCCTTTGAAAATGAAATGGTGTATATAGAATGCTTAAACCTTTGGAAATAGTTTTAAAATGAGTTTGAAATATTTTATAAACATTTAAATATGTATGAATAAATAAAGGAAGAAAATCAAGATTTTATCTTGTATATTTTAAATATGTCCAAAATAATTTTCCAGAAAAATCGCGTTTTTGCAGTAAAATGACCAATGTTTAAAATTGATATTTGAGATATTTTAAAAATATAAAATAAATTCTAAAAATATTTTAAAATGTATTAAAAGAGATTTAAGTTGAAAATATGGATTTCTAAATGATATAAAAGTTGTTTTGAAGAATATAGCTTTTAAAACGCTATTTGCAACACTTTTTGCAAGGCTTTTCGCAGCAGTTTGAAATAACTTTTGAAATGCAATTTTAAACTTAACAATTCTTTCCTATATATTTTGTGAATGATTTTAAAAGAATAATTAAGTCATTTAAAGATGATTTGGAAGTTCCAATGGGAGTTTGAATAAATGGGAAAGAGGAATTGTTTATACCACTTAAACAATAAGTGAAGAAGATTGAATATAATAACAAACTGAGTAATGCGGAAATGACTAGTACATTTGTCCCACCTATGAGATCTAGGAAGATAAAATAAGGTGCTTAACTAAGGTTAGAAATGGAGCAAACAGTGCCCCGAACTTACCTGGCCTATATGTTCTCTTCTTAGGCGAGGGGTGGAACATATCGAAAGGAAAGTCCAGATGCTCTAAAAGATCATAATTAAGTTTTTTTTCTAAGATAAAAGAAAAGAAATAAATTCTTTGAGTTTATTATAAATTGCCTATATATAAGATTTATAAAATTGATATTTTATAAATACAAGTACTAGAACTATAAAAGTGTTCTATAAATATTAGAAATGGGATTGTAATCAAATTTATAAATAGATTTACAATGGAAACTTAGAAAAGAATTTATAATGGATTTTATAAATAATAAGATTTGAAAGGAATGATTTGTAAATAAGAGTTTTATAAGTAACTAAATTATAATTGGATTTTGACTTATAAGTGAGATATAAATGGAGTTTGTTATTAAAGAAATTTTGCATGTGGAAGTTTATATAAAATATAAATGGAATTTATAAACACCATTTTGTAAATCTGAAATCAATTTAAATTGATAAGTTAAATGTGAAAGTTTATTAAAGGAATTATATTCGTGATTTTGGACAGTGAATAATCCTTTAAATTAAATGGATGTTTTGAAAAGTGATTTTATAAAAAGGGAATATTTTCCCAAAGTTAAAATTTAAGAAAGAAAATCTTTGATTAAGATTTAATAAATGATTTGGAAAGGTTATCCTAAGTAAAAGAGAAAATGATTTAAAATTATTCCAGGATGTAAAAAAGGTTTAAATAAACCAAATGATTTGATAAATGAGGCTTAATGATTCCTTATACTCTTGAAAAGAAAATGGAATAAATCGAAAAGAATATATCTAACAAAGATATTTTATAAAAGATGAAGTAATTGATTTATGATTGGTATCCACATACGAACTTAACATCTTTTCAATCGATAATTGGCTTCGAAGGAACCGGGGTCGGATTTGAATAATTCCTATCTAAAAACCACTTCGAACCAATGTATATGTTCGAATGTGAAGACATGTTGACGATGATGATTATTGAAGACTGTGGACCTCGTAGCATGAGGACTGCTCATTGATTTGCTCGGGGTCGCACCCATTATAGAGTTATATACAGCAGTGGTCTCCTCGTTGTGGAGATTTTTCGAATTTCAAGGACCACTCGCTACTAGTGGTAGTAGGAGAGTGCCTTCGGTTTGTCCTATTCCTGGACAACTTGTATGGACGTTTGTCTGACATTGCATTTCTAAAGATCACGTACATTGGTTTTTAAAAACATACATCATTGGTGGCGAAGAAGGCGACTTTTCTTAGCTTAACACCCTCCTTGATACATATGAGCTCAAGGGTTGTATTTTTGTGGAAGGCAATTAGTAGTTAACGGAAATGGCAATGTGGCATTCAAAGATGTGATATGTGTTATGTGAAAAGGTAATTGTTTCCTCAAGCCTCATCAAACCGGAAATGACCGAAACATGATTAGATGCAGCAAGGCCAAGTGGGTCATTTCCAATTAGGGTATGATCATCCCCTTCTAGATATATTTCTTCCCGCTATGACGTTCGGGATGTAAATTAATGTGGTGTATGGAAAACGAGCGCTCGGTTAAAGATCGGTAACGACCGAGGGATGACATATTCGGTACTATTTAGTTATAGAGGTAGGCCAATCTTGTGTTGGTAGAGGGGCTTTGTGATGGTTCTTCGTGGCATCCATCTAGAGGTGTACCCATTTCGGAAGGTAGATCCTTCGCCTGGTCATTTGTATGGAAATCCATTCTCCAATAAGAACCTGCGGTTTTGTTTGTATTGGCGTAATGAGTAGCCTCGGAATGCTATATGAGTAACCATTTCGGATAAGATTAATAAGTATATTTATAAATGTTTTCAAAGACATGTCATTAGAAATAATATCAAAGGTTTTGATATAAAAGTGTTTTAGTTATCATAAGGTAAAAACCCGTCCGTGTTTATGTGTGGGCGTGGTCTTATGAGATACTCTTTCTTTTCAAAGGATTTTATCCAAAGGATGATATATGACACTGTCATTTATTATTAAAATTTTCTCACGTTGGTTTATCAAGCCTGATCCGGGTATTTTCAATTCTCGGGTCAGATCCGAGTAGTTTCAGGTTAATTCGAAGACGGTTGGAGTTTCCAAAGGAGAGCTGGAGATATTCATCGACGTATGGACACATTCTATTATCCACTGTACTTGGTGTATTTTGTTTGATGTTTGTCAGCAATTATAAGGACAGATGTTTATGACTGTCCAGGCTGAATTTAGGTTAGACTCTGATATATGTATTTAAAAGTTTTCCGCTGTAAAGATATCTGTTCAATAATATATGTTATTCCATTCGAGTGAAATTCTGTTATGTCTATTTTTCTTAATTACCCTTCATGTTCCGTATTTTCGTGCAATTTGAGTTGGACATGTGTGGTTTATTGTCGATTCAAAGGGTACGAGAAAACGGGCCTTGACAGATTATTAGTTTTTGATTTGTTTGGTATGTTTTGATTGAATTTTGATTGGATTGACTTATTTCCCTTGATTGACTTGTTTAACTTGTTTGATTTGATTGATTTGTTTGACTTGTTTGACAATATTGGATTTGATGTGTGTCATTGGATTGTCTGAAATATACTTATACATATTTATGTATTGAATAATTATAATATGATTATTGTGAGAAATGCGGAAATACGGATCTTATGGCTAGGATAAACACTAGAGGGGGGTGAATAGTGTTTTAAGGAATTACTAAATCTTTTTGAGTTTATGTTAATTAGAACACAAATGTATGCAATATTCAGGCACAAATATGATCACAGAAACAAACACAGATGTAGAAATAAAGTAAAAGCAGTAAAGGAAAGAACACACCGGATTTTATACTGGTTCGGAGTTACCCTACATCCAGTCCCGCACACAAGTACGTATTTCCTTTCATTAGCAATCTTTACAATTACACCCTCTATTTCAAGGCCACGAGGTACACCTCTCCAGATTCACAATCTTTGGGTAGTGATACTTGATTTCACAGGCAACAAGTTTACCCAATTGATTTCCTAGGCTACAATCACACCTTTTCTCGCTTGATTGATTTCCAAGGCTACAATCACACCTTTTCTCGCTTGATTGATTTCCAAGGCTACAATCACACCTTTTCTCGCTAAATTGATTACAAAGAAGTCTATAACTCTGAATAGCACTGAGATGTTGTTGAGATAGTGATAGAGAATCAAACCAAAAATGATCTAGTTAGATTAAATGTTGATTTTGGAAGAGTAATGGTAAGAATATGTATAAAGAAATATGGAAGAAGAAGATGAGTGAAAACCAAAAAATATAATTAGAAATTCATTGAAAACAACCCCTATTTATAGAAGAACAACAACCATATCCATTCGTGAAAGGATATGATGAATAGACACTTCTTTTGAAATTTAAATTTTGAAACCAACTGCCACTATGTCGACATGGGTGTCTTGGGTATGTCGACATGCCAAAGGAAATTTTGGTGTTTTATTTTTCTTTGAAAATAACTTTTATCTTATATTAAAACCATTTTAAACTTTTATAAATATACTTAACTATAGTTAAAATACATAAATAAATATAGAGAATAATAATATAAAATTTTACTATAATTTTATATTTAAATCTAAGTATAAGTATTAAAAGTTAAATATCTTATTATTAAAACATAGTTTAAAACTAAGGATAATTTCGATTTTGAAATAAAAGATTATTTTGAGGCTAAAAGTATTTAAATTCCGAATAGATGTTTTTGATTCTTTTAAAAGAAAGGTTTTGAAAACATTTTGAAAACAAGATATAATTTTGTAAAAAACATTTTGAATAAAAGTCAGTAGATACAAAACAATGTTCCACTAGATTTTTCCAACCTACTTAGGGTTCCATCCCTTTAACAGGCTCGAAGTGGATTCCATTCCACGAACAAATTGGATTTTAATATGTCAGTGCTTTTCTAGGAGTTTTATCAAAATTCCTAATTAAATTACTTATTCTTGAAATCTTAAACTCTTGATAATCTTGATATTCTTGATACACATGAGTCTTCAATCTTGATATCTTGAATCTCTATACTGTACAGTCTTCATTCTTGGTACCTGCATGGTTAAATCCTGTATATACATATATATCTAAACTATAATGTTAGTATTTATATTTTATAATCTTATTCTAAGGTTGTTGTCATCAAAACCATCATCTCAAGGACTAACAATCTCCCCTTTTTTGATGATAACAACCTTTGTTTATAAAATATTACTTCTATCCTAATAACTCCTCCTAAAACTAATAACTCCCCCTTAATCTCTGCCTAACTATCCTATTTTATATTTCTCCCCCTTTGTCGTCAACAAAAACTAACTCGAATCTATATAATCTCCAAATTATATAACTGTTGAATATGCGTTTATATGATTTTTGTTTGATGATAATAAACATATATATACATTCGTTTAAATGTATTTGTTAACATACTATTTTAATCTTCACAGAATAAATAAATATTTGCTGAATAAAAATAAATAACACAGTTTTTGAATTCAAATGAATATTTTATTCAAACAAATATTGATTACAACTTTGATAGTACAATTTCAAGCTCTCACTATACATATACAATTCTAATTACATCACATTTCACATTTACATATTCACCTCACTACATATCACTCACACTCGTATTTTTATCTACAACTGCATTCCAGTTTGAATCCAGCATCTGAGCAATCTGCAAAAATATTCACTAACGCAGTAAAATTGAAAAGAAAATATTTTTGCAATATAAATTAAAAGATGGATTTTGAAAATATAATTTGCCTCAGTTATTTGGGTTGTTCGTCATAATTTAAATTTGAATTCATCATACACGAACAACTTGTGACATACACAGTATATTACTGTATATGCCACAAGGCCGTGCACACCGATATATACACTTGATTGATTTACAGGGACAGGTGAGCACAGGTCAAACCCAAATATAAAGCCGGGTTCAACTCACGTGCAATAATATAAAAGTCACAATTCTCAGCACAAGGTCAAACCCGAGTTTTTGAAACTGGATTCAACTCAAGTGAAAGTTCAGAAATCAACATGAATGCAATGCAAAGACCACGGCTACAACACAGCAGCAACAATGGAACAGTGCAGCAGTATGCAAGTGCATACACAAAGAGGCAGTAAAGACCATATGGTCAGTGCACAAGAACATGGCCTCAAAAATGTAACATTTCATCATAATGCAATGACCAGAATGGAAATGAACTCGACCATGTGCTCAAGTAAAGGAAGAAATGCCAACAACAAAGACCACATGCATGTACAACATCACACAATGTCACAGCAAACAGTGGAATCAACAAGGCAACAGTGCAGTTGCAACATAAGTGAACAACAATGTCGAGCTCAATAAAATCAGTAGCATGAAGACTGCATCAAAATGCAAGCACAAAAGCCACAACTCAAATTCAAATACCAACTGCAAATATCAAATATGCAACATGGTGAACAAGATGCAGTGCAGTGCAAATCAAACTCAACTCAACAATGAAAGTGTGCAAGTGCACATATGTAAAGAATAGACCAACATCAAAAGCTAGTTCAATGTGGAATGAATCAAGTGATGAAGCACACTAACATGCAACAGTATGGCTATATGCATGCATATGAATACAAATGCAACACAGCAACTCAACACCACAAGCCAAAATGCATACTAAATGCAAATGAATTCAGTTATAATGTGTACAGGCAGTGAGGAATCTCAGGTTAAGAAATAACAATATCAAGTGAATGCAAACAATGATTGAAGCGTGTCGAAGTTACAACAAAGACCAAGTGAAGCATCAGTTCGTATATGATTACAACAACAGTGTGGCAATGCACTAACAATTCAATCCAAACATGTGCGGACTTAGGCAACAGTGTCAAGATGCACCAGCCCACTTACAAAGTGAAGAACCGAGACTAAAGCAGGCACATGTGGTAAACCAAAATGCCAACAGAGAAAATACCAAAGCCAAGGCAGCAATGATACAAGAATACTCAGTTTAAAATGTTCAGAATAAAATCAAGTGATGCTTAAATCAAGTCAAAGTTTTTCTTTTATCAAAGTCAGATTCAAAGCCGTGATTATCAAATTCAAAACCAAGATGAACGAGTCAAGGCCGAAGTTGAACAGGTACAAAATTGAAGCCGTGACAATCAAGAAATCAAATATACGTGAATTGAAGAAGTCAGCAATCATCTCAAACATCCAAGCTAAAATCAACGGCCGAACAAATTAATTGACAAATTCAAATCAATCTATACGAACGCAAAAATAGGAATTGGAATCCTATATAAAACCCAATAATCATCATCGGCATTGCAGAGAGTTCGAGTACAACAAAGAAGAACAAATAAAAAGGAAATCACATACCATATCACTCAGCCGAACTCGAAGTAGCCGTCCACAATTCAAAGCAACAACGAATCGAAAAGGCAAGCAACTAAAAATCATTAGTT
Source organism: Allium cepa (assembly GCA_030765085.1). NCBI lineage: Eukaryota > Viridiplantae > Streptophyta > Magnoliopsida > Asparagales > Amaryllidaceae > Allium > Allium cepa. The sequence goes on from CM060940.1 coordinate 863,732,364, forward strand.
TCGATTCGACCAACCTGAAGCGGCGCTTCAATAACCCTGAATTTGGATCAGAGAAACAAAAGCCCTAATTGAATCGAAGGGACGAAGCCTAGAACTGAAAGAGGAGCGGCCATGTTTTTCACGAACAAAAAAAAAAGGAGGACGAGTTGAAGAAGTGAAGAAAGGGCCGGCCTATTATTTTTAAAGGGAGAATATTTTTTATATAAGGGTTTTTTTAATTAGGGTTATTCTTTTAATTGTTTTAATTTGTATTTCTTTTTAAACCGTTTTATTTTCTAGTCGTGTGACTAGGGTGCAAACTACGGTGTGTAGTTTGGGAATTTGCAACTCGGTAGTTGAGTTGTGGTCAAGGTTTTGAGCGTAGAGTTAGATTAGTCAATAGCGGTGTATAGCGAGTTTACGTGTGTAAGCGAGGGACTATCTAATTTCTAGTAGAAACCTTGGGGGCAGCACGTAGGCAGGGTTTTGCCGAAGCTGGGTAAATTCTGTGTTGTTCTGTTTTATTCTGTTATTTATATTCTGCGATATCTGTGCTGCTATTCTGTGATCTGAATTGAAATTAATTTATAAGCTTCCGTGATTAATTTTTAATAATTTACACTATCACCCTATTCACCCCCCCTCTAGGGTGAAATCGATCCTACAAGTGGTATCAGAGCTAGGACAGGTTTAGAAGTCAACATCTGTTTTAAAAATTCGATTTTTTTTTGAAAAAATCAGTTTTTGTTTTAAAAATTTGAATTTTTAAAATGGCTTCTTTTAATAATGCTTTTGCAGAAGGTCAATCCATAGTTAGACCACCAATGTTCAATGGTGAATATGCTTATTGGAAAAATAGAATGCAAATTTTTCTGAAAACCATTGACGCTTGGGATATTGTTGAGACAGGTTATAGAATACCAACTATAACTGTAGATGATCAGGAAATAGAGAAACCAAAGGAAGATTGGACAGAACTAGAAAATAGATTACAAAATACTAATGCTAGAGCTATGAATTCTATTATCTGTTCATTAGATCAATTTGAATTTAATCGTGTCTCACATTGTCTAACTGCGCAGGAAATATGGCACACGCTCGAAGTGACTCACGAAGGAACATCTCAAGTTAAAGAATCTCGCCTTGCAATGCTAAGCAGCGAATACGAGAACTTCAAAATGGCGAAGGAAGAAAATGTCAAAGAGATGTACGGACGACTCTCCAATATCATATACAAATCAAAAGCTCTCGGAAAAACATACACCGAATTAGAAATAGTCCGGAAAATCCTCAGAGTCCTTCCACGAAGCTTTGAAGCAAAAGTAACTGCCATACAAGAATCAAAAGATTTAAAACTACTTAAAGTTGAGGAACTCATCGGAAATCTCACCACTTATGAGCTTGAAATGAAATTCAAAGAAGAGCGTGAAGGAGGTGACACTCAAAAGAAATCAATAGCTCTCAAAGGAACAACCGAAAGTGATGATGATAACGATGAAGATGATGGAGCAGCAGAATTGGAGCTGTTAATAAGGAAATTCAAAAAATGGAATCAAAAACATGGAAATTCAGCTCGAATTCAAAAAGCAAAAAGCAGAATAGCCAAAGCACTAGACTACTCAGAAGAACAAAAGTTTATTTGTTATAATTGCAACAAACCCGGCCATATCAAGCCCGATTGTCCACAAATTAAATCCAGCCATGGAAAGAAACAGAAAAAGAAAAGTTTTGCAGCCACTTGGGATGAAATAGACGAGAATGATCAAAGCACTTGCAGTGAAAGCGAAAAGGCAGAATTTTGCCTTCGAGGTGATACAACTGACAGTGACGATGACGAGCCAAGTGAGGTATCAAAACTTACCCATTCTGAGTTGCTTATATATTTTCATGAAGTAAACGGTTGTTTTGAACGACTTAGGGAAAAATACGCCAAACTTGAATCTCAAAAAGATACTTTGATAGAATGTAATAAACAACTTGATCAATTAGTTAAAACCTATCAAAGTAGGATCCCTAAGTGTGATAAGTGTCCAACATTTGATGAGGAAATTAAAAAATCAGAAATTAAAATAAAATCGCTTGAAAATGAAATTCTGATTTTAAAGGAGAATGAAAATACTAGGAGAGAGAATTCTATCAAAAAGTGCACTCAATTGTTGAATGAAAACGAATCTCTCAAAACACAAGTCCAACATTTGTCAACGACTTTAGATAAATTTTCCAAAAGTGAAAAATCGTTGAATATGCTATTAGGAAAGCAAACTGTTAATACGGTTAGACAAGGACTTGGATATATTAATTCGAAAATTGTTGAAAACAAGATTAATCAAGTTAATTCTATGTGCACAATTTGTAGAAAATTTGGACACAGTCACAATAATTGTTGGTATAGACCCAAACATGTGAAAACTATACCGATTTGGGTTCCAAAAGGCAGAAATATAAAATCTCTCAAAGTTAAACAAATTTGGGTGCCAAAGGGAACAATTATAAATAGTTTTGGGTCTACACAAAATTATTTTTCAAAATTTTCTGCCACTAACAACCATGGACCTATAAAAACAAATAGGTCACATAAAATTTTCATCGTGTAGGTGTGGTGGCGGGCTAAGGAACAACAATAGTGTTACCTGGATTTTTGGCTGTTCCAGAAACACAACGGGTGACAAAGCTAAGTTCCTTAGCCTAGTATAAGGGTGACAGAATCACAATGAACAACGACGAGAAATATCGTAAAGGTAAAGACAGGTAAAAGTATATTTATTTGTACGATATATTAAATGTGATAACCTGTACCATTTTCTGAATAAAATCAGCCAATTATGATATGATGATGATTTAATGATGATTATGATTCTGACTTTATTCAAAATTGATTAGCCATTTATATTCTTATGCCAAAAACACTATAAAACTCTCTAGAATTACTTGATATATAAGTTTGAGAGAAAAATAGTGTTTTGATTGGATAATAATATTGTTGTTATAATATTTTTGGCTAAATCTATATTCATGTTTTGACACGGCCTCGATTTAAAATCCTAATGAATTCTATTTTAAAAATTGTAAAAAGGATTTTAAATTTTTTTTTGAAAGTATTGAAATTTTTAAGAAATTGCCTTGAAATAAAAATAATGTTTGATGGCTTCTAAAATTGACACTTTAATATATGTTTGTTTGTTGACACGGTTTTTCATTTCAAATCTAAGAGAATTTCATTTAAAATTTGTTGATAATAATCATGAGAAAATTTGTTGAAATTTCTTAATCTGGTCTTTGACATTAAACGAGTGAATATTGAGTGAAATTTAAATTCAGATGCAGATTACACTGGTAATATGGTTGATAGAAAAATTACTAGTGGAACGTGATTAATTTTTGACACATTCACTTACTGCATCGTTTTTCAAAGAAAATGTCTGCATATTTTTCATTTGAAATATTTTTTTAATAGCAGAAAATTTTCTTATAAAACTCCTTCCAGAAAATCATTTTTTGACCTTGTATCAGATTAGTTATTTAAGAAAATTTGATTTTATAACTATTTTTGAAATTAATTTTAAATAACTATATTAACTAATCTGACTCCCTACTAATTATCTGAAAAGATATATAGTGATTGAAAATAAGATGAGTGTTGATATTAATCATATATTATGACTCGAGACAATATAATTAGTAAATTTCTTTAGAAATTTAGACAAGAGTTATAAAACTTTTTATTGGTAAAAATTCCATGACCATCTCTATATCTATCATATTTCTAACGACCATCACTCATCAAAATTCAATATAGTAGGTCAATAGGTGGTATTTTAAACGGGAAATCATTTGTGCTTCAATTTATTATATCTTTAGCAATAAAAAAAAAAAATATCCAAAGTTTTCACTCTCATTTAAAAGTCCTCACGGTTATGCATGGGTGAATTACTTGGATTTTTGATTATGCGCTTCCATGCTCATTTAAAAGTCCTCACGGTTATGCATGTATGGAACGCATATCAAAATTAATTGGTTAAATAGACAAGTTGATTCTAATCCCATTTAAAAGTCCTCACGGTTATGCGTGGTTAGAAGATACTTGAATTCATTTTTAAAATAAAAATAAAAATTGTGAATACTACTAATCTCATTTAAAAGTCCTAACGGTTATGCATGGTTAGTAGATATTCAAATTTCCTGAAATAAATATACCACAAATAGACACGACTATATGGTTTTATTTGATGAAATCATTCATGTCATTCTAAAGTGGAATATGCGTCAATTAAAGGATTTATGATTTTTGTTTGATTTTTTATTGAAATTTAATTTTTATATTCAATTGAGTTTTAATGTTGAATTAATATCGATCACTATATCTCTACTTTTCTATTACTATTATTCTTTTGCTGATAACAAAAGGGGGAGAGAAAAGTTAAGATTTTGTAAAAAGGGAGAGAAAAGGTCAAAGAAGTTTTCAATATGCATATAGACTCATTTGCACATTTTATTTGTATGCATATATGTAGGGGGAGTCATATATGTAGGGGGAGTATCATATAGAAAGGAAGCATTCAAATAGGGGGAGCAAATGAAATTATCAAATACATTTAAATATTCAAAATCTTAAATATATGTTTGTTATCATCAAAAGGGGGAGATTGTTGAATATGCGTTTATATGATTTTTGTTTGATGATAATAAACATATATATACATTCGTTTAAATGTATTTGTTAACATACTATTTTAATCTTCACAGAATAAATAAATATTTGCTGAATAAAAATAAATAACACAGTTTTTGAATTCAAATGAATATTTTATTCAAACAAATATTGATTACAACTTTGATAGTACAATTTCAAGCTCTCACTATACATATACAATTCTAATTACATCACATTTCACATTTACATATTCACCTCACTACATATCACTCACACTCGTATTTTTATCTACAACTGCATTCCAGTTTGAATCCAGCATCTGAGCAATCTGCAAAAATATTCACTAACGCAGTAAAATTGAAAAGAAAATATTTTTGCAATATAAATTAAAAGATGGATTTTGAAAATATAATTTGCCTCAGTTATTTGGGTTGTTCGTCATAATTTAAATTTGAATTCATCATACACGAACAACTTGTGACATACACAGTATATTACTGTATATGCCACAAGGCCGTGCACACCGATATATACACTTGATTGATTTACAGGGACAGGTGAGCACAGGTCAAACCCAAATATAAAGCCGGGTTCAACTCACGTGCAATAATATAAAAGTCACAATTCTCAGCACAAGGTCAAACCCGAGTTTTTGAAACTGGATTCAACTCAAGTGAAAGTTCAGAAATCAACATGAATGCAATGCAAAGACCACGGCTACAACACAGCAGCAACAATGGAACAGTGCAGCAGTATGCAAGTGCATACACAAAGAGGCAGTAAAGACCATATGGTCAGTGCACAAGAACATGGCCTCAAAAATGTAACATTTCATCATAATGCAATGACCAGAATGGAAATGAACTCGACCATGTGCTCAAGTAAAGGAAGAAATGCCAACAACAAAGACCACATGCATGTACAACATCACACAATGTCACAGCAAACAGTGGAATCAACAAGGCAACAGTGCAGTTGCAACATAAGTGAACAACAATGTCGAGCTCAATAAAATCAGTAGCATGAAGACTGCATCAAAATGCAAGCACAAAAGCCACAACTCAAATTCAAATACCAACTGCAAATATCAAATATGCAACATGGTGAACAAGATGCAGTGCAGTGCAAATCAAACTCAACTCAACAATGAAAGTGTGCAAGTGCACATATGTAAAGAATAGACCAACATCAAAAGCTAGTTCAATGTGGAATGAATCAAGTGATGAAGCACACTAACATGCAACAGTATGGCTATATGCATGCATATGAATACAAATGCAACACAGCAACTCAACACCACAAGCCAAAATGCATACTAAATGCAAATGAATTCAGTTATAATGTGTACAGGCAGTGAGGAATCTCAGGTTAAGAAATAACAATATCAAGTGAATGCAAACAATGATTGAAGCGTGTCGAAGTTACAACAAAGACCAAGTGAAGCATCAGTTCGTATATGATTACAACAACAGTGTGGCAATGCACTAACAATTCAATCCAAACATGTGCGGACTTAGGCAACAGTGTCAAGATGCACCAGCCCACTTACAAAGTGAAGAACCGAGACTAAAGCAGGCACATGTGGTAAACCAAAATGCCAACAGAGAAAATACCAAAGCCAAGGCAGCAATGATACAAGAATACTCAGTTTAAAATGTTCAGAATAAAATCAAGTGATGCTTAAATCAAGTCAAAGTTTTTCTTTTATCAAAGTCAGATTCAAAGCCGTGATTATCAAATTCAAAACCAAGATGAACGAGTCAAGGCCGAAGTTGAACAGGTACAAAATTGAAGCCGTGACAATCAAGAAATCAAATATACGTGAATTGAAGAAGTCAGCAATCATCTCAAACATCCAAGCTAAAATCAACGGCCGAACAAATTAATTGACAAATTCAAATCAATCTATACGAACGCAAAAATAGGAATTGGAATCCTATATAAAACCCAATAATCATCATCGGCATTGCAGAGAGTTCGAGTACAACAAAGAAGAACAAATAAAAAGGAAATCACATACCATATCACTCAGCCGAACTCGAAGTAGCCGTCCACAATTCAAAGCAACAACGAATCGAAAAGGCAAGCAACTAAAAATCATTAGTTTCGATTCGACCAACCTGAAGCGGCGCTTCAATAACCCTGAATTTGGATCAGAGAAACAAAAGCCCTAATTGAATCGAAGGGACGAAGCCTAGAACTGAAAGAGGAGCGGCCATGTTTTTCACGAACAAAAAAAAAGGAGGACGAGTTGAAGAAGTGAAGAAAGGGCCGGCCTATTATTTTTAAAGGGAGAATATTTTTTATATAAGGGTTTTTTTAATTAGGGTTATTCTTTTAATTGTTTTAATTTGTATTTCTTTTTAAACCGTTTTATTTTCTAGTCGTGTGACTAGGGTGCAAACTACGGTGTGTAGTTTGGGAATTTGCAACTCGGTAGTTGAGTTGTGGTCAAGGTTTTGAGCGTAGAGTTAGATTAGTCAATAGCGGTGTATAGCGAGTTTACGTGTGTAAGCGAGGGACTATCTAATTTCTAGTAGAAACCTTGGGGGCAGCACGTAGGCAGGGTTTTGCCGAAGCTGGGTAAATTCTGTGTTGTTCTGTTTTATTCTGTTATTTATATTCTGCGATATCTGTGCTGCTATTCTGTGATCTGAATTGAAATTAATTTATAAGCTTCCGTGATTAATTTTTAATAATTTACACTATCACCCTATTCACCCCCCCTCTAGGGTGAAATCGATCCTACAATAACTCCCCCTCATTCTTGGACTAAAGTACCTGCATTAATAAACTATGCAATGGATTATATAATAGATAGATTAAGAGATAGTTATACTGATAGACAAGATAATTAATTAAAGATCATATGAATATCAATGCATATTTATACATGTTTTGCACACCAAATATCAATCCAAACCAAACAAAGCAATCAAATCAAACATTACAAAGAACTTCCACCCATCCTTCTTCTCCAAATATAGGGTCTGCTTTAATGGCATCCCAATTTTCATTATCATTGGTGAGACAGACTGGAGGATGTGTTTCATTATCATCCTTGTGCAGGGAGGAAATCATCCATCATATTGCATCGAAATGCCTTTCTTGCTTCTTGATCATCTGCATTTGACTCAACTTTAAGTGTCGCTGTTTATGAAGAATGAACGAAAGAATATTCTTGAAAGAATTAAGAGTCTCTTCAAGATTCTCGGATAAATTATGAATTGGATTGGCCATATTTTAGTTTGTGAGAAGAATGATAGACAAAGTAGATAAGAAATAATATTGAGTGATGAATTCTAGGGTATTTATAGGTGTAGAAATTCATTTGAAATGAGTAGACATAAGGTAGTTATTCAAATTTCAAATTCAAAATGAAATGTCATTTCTTACCAATACATGTCGACATAGTCAAGGAGGGATGTCGACATGGTCTAGTGAATTTTGGTGACTTATTTTGATTTTGTGAATAAATGTGTGTGTGTGTATATTTATATATAATGTACTAACATTTATTCTGAATATAAGGTAAGGTAGATAACAGAAAAGAAATTCAATTTCATTTCATACTAAGATGATACAATGATTAAACATTAAAAACTACATGAACATTCAAATCAAAACAAAGTAAAGCTAATACAACAAGAAATGAAAAGATAGAACTAGTTAGAGGATGATGAAGATAAAGACAATCCAAGCTTCTTTCTGACTTTGGAAATTAACTTGTTCATCTTGGATGAAAATTTATCCAACTTCTTACTAACGGATCGTTCAAGAATCCATTGATTTTAAACAATGGTCTTTTGGTTTTTGAGAAGGGTTTTGTGGTTAGATTAGAAGGATAGTCAATTCTTTCCAAGGATGTTTCACCTTCTTCTTCTTCTTCTTCTATTTCCATTTCATCCCCTTCATCTTCTTCTTCCTCTTCCTCCTCTTCCATCTCCTCGTGAGCCAAACATTCTTTCTTTTATGCAAGAGTCTCATGAGGTTGAAAAACAAATGGAATTTTCATAAGAGAAATATTTGAGTGATTGAAAATGTTTCTAGAAACAAATTCTTCTCCTTTGAAATCTTCTCTAAAATAGTTAAAAATCCGAGTGAGATAGATTACATGATACAAAGTATTCTCACGCATTTTAAGATTTTTGGGATAAAGTTCATTCTAAATAACTTACGCCCTATTAACATCATAATTTCCAAAAATAGCAAAAAGTGCTTTGCAAACTTTTGAAGTAGGATTATTAAAATTCCCCGATCTTGGAGTCAAAGTATGTTGTAAAAGAAGATTAACAATTCTAGCTTTTGGTTGAAAGTTTCGATTTTGGAATTCAAAATCATCATTTCCTTCGACAATGTGATGAAATATCTCACGATCATTTCCATCAATATTAAAACTAGAAAGATCCATTCCCCGTACTCTTGCAATTGAGAATGGTACCCAAAAGATCATAATTCAAACCAATTCTAGTGCCTTTGACACTACTCTAAATTTCATCATCGTTTCCATTATAAAATCCACGATTAAGATTTGCATAGAAAATTTTAACAAGATTTGGATAGCAAAAAAAATCATTTTGAGAAGCATCAATAAGACTAAGAACATGATTGTTTGCAAAAAGAGAATCAATTTCATAAGTAGAAAAATCTTGAAATAAAGCAAACTTTCCGGGATGGACTTTTCCGTAGTTAGCATAGTTGATATATGCTTTTATAGCCTCCGGATCATTGTAGAGTTACTCTTTTATCATTCTGGAAATTCTCATGGTGAAGGAGTTTCTTGAAGAAGCCATTAGAGTAGACAGTAGAGAGCTTGAATTTTTGAAGAGAGAGTTTGAATTTGAAATGAGAGTGAAAAGATATGATAAAAGATAGTGAATAAATAGATTCTCAAAGGACATGTTCTCTGGTCAAAAGATGCCTTCTCAGAGAATTGAATGAAGTGAAAAGGTGGATGGAAATTCAACCATTTGAATTCAAATTTTGAATTTCAAATTCTATACCCATGTCGACATCATGGTGGGGACCATGTCGACCTGTGTCTTTGAATTTCTATGATTTATTTTTCCTAAGTATTCTAATATATATATACTTATTATTTTTAATGTGTGTGTATATATATATATATCTAAAATAATTCTGAAATTATAGTATATTCTATAAAATATTATAATACTATTAAAATTAAAATTAAAAATTAAAATTAAAATTAAAAATTAAAATTAAAATTAAAAATTAAAATTAAAAATTAAAATTAAAAATTAAAATTAAAATTAAAAATTAAAATTAAAAATTAAAATTATAATAAAAATTATAATAAAATAATAGTAAAAAATAAAAAAGTTAAAATTCAAACAACACACCAATTCAAAATCAATCAATCAAGCAACCAATTCTAAGCATGCAGTTTCAACCAACTGTATTGTAAATTTGTACCTTTTTCTGAGTCTGTTTCTCTGAATTCGTTGGAGTCGTGAACTGCTGTGAAACCATATTTGAATTATCTATCTTCTGATCACCATCGCTTAAGGACGAGTCTGAGTCATCTAGAGTAGCAGTAAATGCACGTTTTCGTTTCTTTAAGGAATCATTGTTTATAGGAAGATTTTGCCTATCTGGATACAGACAGTCTCTTTTGATATGGCATGTTTGGCACTACATTCTGATTTCCAGAGTTCTTATAGTTATTTCTCTTGAGATTGTTCATCTTTCTGTATTTTAGGAATTTTCGAAAATTCTTGGTCATAAAGGCCATCTCTTCATCATTATCCCTGATTGAGTCTGATCCATCGGTCAGTGAGTGCCATTGATTTCTTTTTAGATGCTTTGGTTTCTCTTCTCACTATCATTTGGACTTCAAACGACATTAGATTTCCAATTAATTCTTCTATCTTTAAGGTACTGATGTCATTTGCCTTATCGATCGCAAGTGTCTTTTGATCCCATTCTGGAGTAAGAGAATTTAAGATTTTTCTGAATTGACCTTCTTCCGAAAAATTCCTTTCCCAAGGATACTAAAGAATGCACAATATCCTGAAATCTACTATACATATCTGAAATAGACTCATTAGAATTCATTTTAAATAATTGAAACTGATTTATGAGCATGGAAATTTTGGTCTTTTTAACTTTGCTTGTTCCTTCGTGAGTAACTTGCAAAGTTTTCCAGATTTCATATGCAGACTTACAAACTGACACTCTATTAAATTCAATCCTATCAAGTGAAATAAACAGAGTATTCATTGCTTTAGAATTATTTTGTGCAATGGTCTTTTTCTCAGCGGTCCACTGTGCAAAATCAGTTGTGGTTTCAGAATATTCAGTCTGTGTGATATTCCAAGTGTCTAATCCTATAGATTGTAAATATATTTTCATTCTACATGCCTAATATGCATAGTTACTGCCATTAAAAGTGGTGGTCTGATAGTAGACTGACCTTCTACGAATGAACTAGTGACAGGGATAATAGAACTAGTGTTGATAGTGTTAACAGTACCAGTGTTGGTAGCCATTTTGAAAAATTTTCAAAATCCAGATTATGAAAGTTTTGAAAACCTTGCTCTGATACCAAATGTGAGAAATTCGGAATACAGATCTTAAGGCTAGGATAAACACTAGAGGGGGGTGAATATTGTTTTAAGGAATTACTAAATCTTTTTGAGTTTATGTTAAATAGAACGCAAATGTATGCAATATTCAGACACATATATGATCACAAAAACAAACACAGATGCATGAATAAAGTAAAAGCAATAAAGGAAAGAATACACCGGATTTTATACTGGTTCGGAGTTACCCTACATCCAGTCCCGCATACAAGTACGGATTTCCTTTCAAAAGCAATCTTTACAATTACACCCTCGATTTTAAGGCCACGAGGTACACCTCTCCAGATTCAAAATCCTCTGGGTAGAGATACTTGATTTCACGGGCAGCAAGTTCACCCAATTGATTTCCTAGGCTACAATCACACCTTTTCTCGCTTGAATGATTTCCAAGGCTACAATCATACCTTTTCTCGCTTGATTGATTACAAAGAAGTCTATAACTCTGAATAGCACTGAGATCTTGTTGAGATAGTGATAGAGAATCAAACCAGAAATGATCTAGTTAGATTCAATGTTGATTTCGGCAGAGTAATGGTAAGAACGTGTATAAAGAAATGTGGAAGAAGAAGTGGAGTGAAAACCAGAAAAATATAAATAGAAATTCGTTGAAAACAGCCCCTATTTATAGAAGAACAACATCCATGTCCATTCGTGAAAGGATATGACGAATAGACACTTCTTTTGAAATTTAAATTTTGAAAACAAATGCCACTACGTCGACATGGGTATCTTGGGTAAGTCAACATGCCAAAGGAAATTTTGGTGTTTCTTTTTCTTTAAAAAATAACTTTTATCTTATATTAAAACTATTTTAAACTTTTATAAATATACTTAACTATAGTTAAAATACACAAATAAATATAGAGAATAATATTTTGGTATATATAAAATTTTACTATAATTTTGTATTTAAATCTAAGTATAAGTATTAAAAGTTAAATATATTATTATTAAAATATAGTTTAAAATTAAGGATAATTTTTATTTTGAAATTAAAGATTATTTTGAGGCTAAAAGTATTTAAATTCCGGATAGATGTTTTTGATTCTTTTAAAAGAAAGGTTTAGAAAACATTTTAAAAAAAGATATAATTTTGTAACAACATTTTGAATAAAAGTTAGTGGATACAAAACAATGTTCTACTAGATTTTTCGTAGGTTCCATCCTACTTAGGGTTCCATCCCTTTAATAGGCTCGAAGTGGATTCCATTCCACGAATAAATTGGATTTTATGATGCCAGTGCTTTTCTAGGAGTTTTAACAAAATTCCCAATTAAATTACTTATTCTTGAATTCTTGATAATCTTGATATTCTTGATACTCATGAGTCTTCAATCTTGATATCTTGAATCTTTATAGTATACAGCCTTCATTCTTGGCATCTACATGGTTAAATCATGCATATACATATATATCTAAACTACAATGTTAGTATTTATATTTTATAATCTTATTCTAAGGTTGTTGTCATCAAAACCATCATCTCAAGGACTAATAATTATGTTAGTGTTTTTCACATTCCATTTACTATACTTTGTTCTAGTATTAATTTAAGGGAGAGTTTTATGGTTTTATGGTTTTAGAATGGTTTTTGTTGAAGACAAAGGGGGAGAATTATAAAATAGAGTAATTAGAGTAGTTAAGCTTAGATTAAGTGGGAGTTATTAGTTTTAGGGGGAGCTATATTAAAGGTGAAGTATATTTTATAAATATAGGTTGTCATCATCAAAAAGGAGGAGATTGTTAGTCCTTGAGACGGATGGTTTTGATGATAACAACCATAGGACTTATTATAAAATATAAATACTAACAATATAGTTTAGATATATATGTATATGCAGGATATAAACATTCAGGTACCGAGAATGAAGACTGTACAGTATAGAGATACAAGACTGATGAATTTAAAGATCGAAGATATCAAGATTGAAGACTCATGAGTATCAAGATACCAAGAGTTCAAGATTTCAAGAGTACAAGATAAGTATTGAGTCTACAATTATGTTAAAACTTCTTGAAAGCACTTACATCTCTATTCGAAATTTATACGTCGAATGAAATCCACTTCGAGCCTGTTAAAGGGATGGAACCCTAGTGGGATGGAACCCACGAGAATATCTAGTGGAATATATATTGGTCCTATTTTTATATCCACTAATCTTATAAAAATGTTTTCAAAAATATATCTCTTGTTTTTAAAAATGTTTTCAAAACTTTCTTTTCAAAAAGACATCTCTCTTGGTTTTAAATATTTTTGCCTCAAAAGTATTTTTATCATTTTTAATATTTGGATTTCAAAATTGTCCTTGATTTTAAATAATCTCTTGTATTAAATATTTAGCTTTAAAAATATTTATATACTCATATTTTAAATCATATTATAGATTAAGATTATATGTATTAAAAATTACTTTCTAAACTCTTTTATGTGTTTAAATTATATTCAAATATATTTACAAGGTTTAGAAATCGTTTTGACAAATTATAGAAACCAATTTTAAAAAATAATCAAAACATCAAATTTGCCATGAGCATGTTGGCATACCCCGACCCCACATGTCGACATGGTGTCCGTTATTTTCAAATTTCAATTTTCATAAGAAGTGTCTATTCGTTGTATCCTTTCACGAATAGATATGATGTTGATCTCTATAAATAACAGTAAGTTCTAAACGAATTTTTACCATATTTTCGTTCACTTTCTCTCCTCTTCATCTTCCACATTTATTTTAAAGAATCGCAAACCATACTCTGTCGGAATACCAAGTCAATAGAACTTGATAATATTTTGTTTGATTTTCTGCCACTCTCTCCATAAGATCACAGTGCTAGTCAGAGTTATAGGATTATCTGTAAATCAAACTATTGAGTAAAAGGTGCGGTTGAGACTTGAAATCAAAAGGGTGTGATTGTTGCCTGGAAATCGATTAGGTGACCTTGTGGCCCGGTAAATCAAGAGAGTTTGCCCCTGACTCGAATACAAGATGGTGTACGTCGTGGCCCTGAAATCGAGGGTGTAATCTGGGAGATTACTTTGAAAAAAATCCGTACAATTGTGCGGGACTGGATGTAGGGTAACTTCAAACCAGTATAAAATCCTGTGTGTTCTTTCCTATACTGCTTTTATTTATTATTTGCATCTGTGTCTGATTCTGTGATTATATCTGTGTCTGTGTATTGCATTTGTTGGTGATTAAATTACGTAAGTTTCTAAAAGATTAAGTAAATTCACAAAACACTATTCACCCCCCCTCTATTGCTATTCTGGCCTTAAGGTCCGTAATCTGCATTCCTAACATCAAACCGCATAAAGACCTGTCGTAACAGCTGGTCGGTGTAGATAGTGATAGGATGAGCCTGGAAATACGGGCAAAGCTTTCTCGAGGCAACGAAAAGACTGTAAGCTAACTTCTCTAACTTCGGATAATTTCTTTGTGCTCCGGTCAGTCGTTTGTTGATTTAATAGACTGGCTGTTGTATCCGATCCTCCTTCCGAATCAAAGCAGCACTGATTGCATTTTCTGACACCGCTAAGAAGATGTATAATCTCTCATGATCAATAGGCTTTGATAGAATAGGTGGTGTGGGTAGGTGTTGAACCAGAGCTCGGAATGCGCCTTCACACTTTGTAGTCCATTCAAAGTTCTGTTTCAATTTCCTGATAAGTCGAAGAAGGGAATGCATTTGCCGGTGGATTTTGAGATGAACTTGCTCGGTGCTGTTACCTTCCCGTTGAGGCTCTGAACTTGCTTTATAGTCCTTGGAGTCTCAAGATTCCTAATTTCCCAGATCTTCTCGGGATTTGCTTCAATTCCCTGAGCATTAACGACAGATCTAAGGAACATCTTGGACGCAACCCCGAAGTGACACATCAACGGGTTAAGCTTCATTTTATACTCTCGGAGGATATTGAACATCATTCCCAGGTCATTGATATGATTAGTGGAGAGTTGTGACTTTACAAGCATACCGTCCATACATACCTCCATAGTTTTTTCGATCTGGTTATCACACATTCGATTGACTAGCCGTTGGTAAGTTTCTCCAACGTTTTTGAGTCCAAACGGAATGAATTTGTTGTAGTAAAGTACCAGATTGGTGACAAAGCTAGTGTGCTCTTGATCGAGTAGGTGTATAGTAATCTGATTGTAGCCGGAATATGCATCCATGAAAGATAAGAGCACACATCCGGCTGTTGGGTCTACAAGTTGATCAATTCGGGGAAGTGGAAAACCCCATTAGGGCAAGCTTTATTCAAGTTTGAATAGTTAACACAAGTTCTCCATTTCCCGTTAGGTTTCTTGACAAGTATAGGGTTGGACACCCATTCTGGATATAGCGCATCTCAGATAAATCCGTTTGACTTGATTTTATCTACTTTTTCCTTTAGGGCGACAGATCTCTCTGGATCCATACCATGCCATTTTTTGTTGATTGGGACATGCCACGGGTTAATATTCAATGTGTGGATCTCGATGTCCGGTGAGATCCTACACATATCAGAATGCGTCTAGGCAAACACGTCAAGGTTTGCCCGTAGAAATTCGACCAATTCCTCGTTCATCTATTGTCTTAGCTGAGATCCAATCTTTATTATTCTAGAATCGTGCTCATTGTCGATCGGAACATCGATCGTCATTGCTGATAGAGAAGCCTGACTGTCTTTGTCCTTGCATTCATTATCTCTTAGGTCAAGATCTTTCGTGAATTGGTTGTGGTGCCTGGGCCTAGGCCCATGCGATAATTGTCAACTATCTATAAAGCGAAACCAGAGAGATTCCTCTACGCCATTTCCCTTCTCTTTACGCAATGCCTCCCGTAGCTCAGCAACATAACATGCCTATCCAGCAGCCTGGTCTCCTTGGACAACTTCAACTCCATTATCGATGGGGAATTTCAAAGTTAGACACCAAGGGACGATAGCAGCCCTGAACTCAACTAGGGGTGGTCGTCCCAAAATAGCATTGTACAGTAAATCAGTATCCATTACAATAAACTACAGCATCTGGACTCTCCAGCGCTCTCCAACTCCTAGCTCCACTGGTAACTCCACCATCCTAGTGGGTATAGTCGCACTTCTATTAAAGCCATGAACACGAGACTGGTAAGGCTTCAAATCCTTCGCTTACATCTTCATTTGATCATAGGCTCACTTAAAGAGTATGTTCACTAAACTTCCACTGTGCACTAAGATCCTCTTCATCCAAGAAGGACCTATCTGAGTTTAAATGACTAGTGGATCAATGGTAGAGGCTCCGATTCAATTGGCATCCCTATCTTGTCAAATGATGCCATCTGTCATCGTCTTCTATTTTTTGGCCGGAGCTCTGTCTTCCAAGTTACTGCAACATTCGAAGCTCGCATGCCTAATAGAGCTGACATACGACTCCATTTCACTCCAGCTCTGATCCGCTGGATAAGGACCACTACTAACAGTGTTAATCACTAACCTCCTGCCAGTACATGTGGGTTCCTCCGGTCTAACCTGATTCGGTATTTGATTTTGATTTGATGGACCCACACCTCCAGCCTGCGATGCTCGAACGAACTGCTCCAACTTTCATTCTCAGATCAACTTCTCGATAATATCCTGTATATAACTAGACTCGTTCGTGTTGTGGCCATAACTATCGTGAAATCTACAAAACTTCCTAGTTTGAATTTGTCTCTCTGACGATTGCTTCAGAGCAAGTTTTGGATAGTATTACAAGTTTGCAAGTACAAATTCTCCAAGGATGTATTTAAAGGAGTATAGGTGTAAAACATGGGAGCTCTCCATCGTGGTTCGCGATTCTGGTCCCGCTTCTTACCCTGATTTCCATCGCCATTCCGTTGATTCTTCTTGTTCTGAATATTCAGCTGAAATTTACCGGAACTCCCTCAGTTTGTTTCACAGCGACATTGCTCTGGATTCCTTCCATACTGGGCCCTGCTTCATCCTTTTGCCTAGACTATTTTGCATCCTGTCTCCTCAAGAACTGAGCTGCCCTGGAATAGAAACAGTCCAATAACGCAGGGGGTTTCCCGTCCAACCAGTTGCCAAATTCGGAATCAGGATCAATTTCCTTAGTTAGTGCCATCAATATGGAACTATCATTAGGGTTACTAATCTCTATGCAAGCAGCATGGAACCTTCCATGTAACGTCTGAGCGTCTCTCCGGGAGCTTGAGTGACATTGGACAAGGTATTAACATATTTGGGCCTTGTGACATGCGTGCGAAACTGCTCGACAAACTTCTTAGCCAACTGATCGAAACATGAAACAGATCGAGGTGGTGAGCGAGTAAACCACATAGTCGCGATGCCTCCCAGGAAAATTGGGAAACTTTAGCACTTGACTGCGTCATCATCCCGCGACGCATTCATCAACCATTCGTACCTCAAAATATGCTAGTTAGGATCAGAGCTACCTTCATAAATAGGCAAAGTCGACGTTCTATATCGTCGAGGCGGTTCAACGTAGAGGATGTCATTGGTGAAAGGCGTATAACTCTAGGAGATTTCCCGGTCGTCGTTGGTGAGGCCATGGCTCTCGAGATCATGTGATGGATCATAGTCGGGATATTTGGCATTTGTACATTTTGGGCATGTTGGGCCAGGTGTGGTCGGGTTCCATAATGCGAGGACTGTCCAGGCACGGTCGACGGCCCATACTTCACCTCCTTGGCTCCATACCTTCGGGTATGTAGGTTTTAGGAGTGTGGTTGGCATTGACGAAGGGTTGGATCCGTTCGGTTTCGAGTGTCAACTTCCAAGTTTATGGCAGCGACAGTAGCGCGGTTCTCAGTAGCATGATAGGGAACCGTCCCTCCTTAGAAGGAGGGTCCAGTCTAGTGATTGGTTGACGGACTTACTCTCGCTTGTCAAAGATTCTAATTATGCTGATGCCCGATACCCTGCGCATAGCTTCCATCCAACCATGGGCGCGTGGATCTGTAATTGTAATCAGAGGAAGCTGAACTTTTAGTAGATGAGTAGGAAGCCTTCTCTTGTCTATATCTCCTTCATCTTTCTCGGTTCAGCCGATTAGTAAGCTTCATGTTGGCACGGTGCTGCTGGGTAAGTTGCAGGTGGCTTTTGGTCAGCTCGTGCATAAGTAATTGGAACTCCTCCCTGGTGATAGGGCCTTGTGCATTCGAAGGTCCGGCAGCGTTCTGGTCTATAGAGCAAAGTTCTGTGGGGTTATGCCTATCCCAACCTTTTGGATCTGCAGCGGTTGAGGTAGTCCTAGTAGCGACCATGGTGAATAGTGAAGTTCTCTCCTAGACTTGATGCAAATCTGAGTAGGATGGAAGAATTTCTAGGCTTGAGATCTGGATCTTCTCCTTAGATTCTTGCAATCCGATATCGGCAGTAGATCGAACGAGTAGGAGAAAAGCTGGGTTTTCTCAATGAAAGCACCAAAATGTTTGTATCAAAATTTAGCACTACACTCTTTGGATGTGTTTAAAGAGAAAATGAAGAAAGTAAATGTAAAATAAGGCAGATCTAACAAACACACCAACCAATAAATAAGAAAAAGTACAGAAACACACAATTTTAGAGTGGTTTGGCATACGGCCTACGTCCACTATGAAATGATTGATGTTTATTGATTATATCTCGTTGGTTACACATGGATTACAATGGTACAATCAAAGTACGAAAGAAATTTCAGCATATCATCACGTAGAGAAGCTAAAAAATCCATTTTCTATAGGTATAGGGTCACTATTTGTAGGCATAGGCAGCAAATTTCTCGTCCATATCTCGGAAGACTTCTTCTCTCACGTGGGTGGGCTTATGGGATCGAGTTCAGGTGGTTTCGACTCGATCTAAGCGCGATACAAATCGAGTTTGTATCAATCAATAATTGGTCCTTTTGGGCTGAAATTGATTTGGTAAATTCTTGAGGTTTTGTAGGCAAGTTCCTATGAAAATTTAGTGGCATTTAGACTTGTAGATCTTGAGTTACGATCGATACAAGTTTGTATTTTCAATGTGCTGTCGAACTCGTATCAGTACGATTCGTATCGTTCTGATTCGTATTCATGCATCACGTGTCCATCAAATGACATGGTGCTATAATTAGGATAGATCCACTTTTCATGTTAAGTGACCAAGTCTTCCACTGGCATGTGTCTTGCTCGTATCGTTGCTCCTTATGCTAATTTGTATCCATATGTGTTCGTGCTTCTCGTATCAACCATTGCATATATTGTTCGTATAGGTGTTTGGTTATCTTACTCGTACCGATCGAGCAAGTAATCGGTATGAACCATACCTCCTTTCTCTGATGGGTACGGACTAGAGCAACTTGTTGGGTGGATGGATACAACATCATATGGACACGAGTGAGGTTATCTGGATGGATTCGAATGAAGTGGATACGAAGGAGGTGGTTGCTGAACTGATGGATATGAACTTACTGCCTTCTTTGTGGATATGAATGAGTGCATTGTTTGGCCATGGTTATGAGTTAGAAAGGTACGAATGTACTACATTTTATCATGGATATGAAACACTGCTTGTTATGATGGATACGAATTGCCATTGAATTCCAAGTGAATCGTGATAGATCCATATCATGAGCATACAAACTCGCATTGACTTAAAATTTGAAACATTGGCTTTGATGGCTTTTCTCATTGTACCACATCAATTGTAGCATGATCCGAATTTAGGAAAAATTTATCAGTATCCATAGTGAATTTCGTAGGTAATCGATCTTCAAGGACTGCTCTTGGTGTGACGGCCTTGCCAAAAGGCGGGATAACAGTATACACATGAAAAATCATTGTCTTTAATAGGAGATAGTA
Source organism: Allium cepa (assembly GCA_030765085.1). NCBI lineage: Eukaryota > Viridiplantae > Streptophyta > Magnoliopsida > Asparagales > Amaryllidaceae > Allium > Allium cepa. The sequence goes on from CM060940.1 coordinate 863,752,401, forward strand.
AATGAGATTTTACTGCTAAAGTGGAGATGCTAAAAAATAGACTATTTCCATTAAATATATCAAATTATATTGATAAATTCCTAAAATCGTTCTATAATGATTCATCATGGCTTTGACATTTAAGATTTTGATACCTTAATTAGGGGTTTGAATACTAAAGAATAAAAACATGATGAAAGGTTTACAATTAATAAACCAAGAGGACCAATTATGTGAATGATGCATATTTAAAAAACAACTAAGAAAATATTTTCCAAAAGACTACAAGAGATAAAGAACCATTATAATTAATTCATACAGATATTTGTGGCTTTATAAAACCGTGCTTACTTGGAAAAGTAAGTGGCTTTGCATTTTTTATTAGTGATTTTAGTACAAAAACATTGACTTGTTATCTTAAATAGAAATCAAATGTATTTAACGCTTTTAAAAAAATTTAGAGCCTTTGTAGAAATAAAATGGGTTATAAGATCAAAGCAATGAGATCCGACTAAGATTGGGAAATCAAAAGAGCTTGAACTTTTTTATGATGAAAATGGAATTCATTGCTCATTAATAGTTCAATGCATACACATCAAAATGAGGTTGTAGAAAGGAAGAATAAGGATCTTCTTAGCATGGCTAGGAGCTTGTTAAAAAGGAAATATTCGAAAAAAAGAGGTTTTGGTCGAAGCGAATGTGCGGTGTATTTACTCGACCGCAATCAAACTCAAAGTGTGTGGAACAAAACCAACGAACAAAGATGGAGTGATAGAAAGCAATGTATACTTCATTTAGAAGTATTCAAAAATAATCATATTCCCATATATAAGTTATGTTGTCCCGCTTTTTGGCAAAGCCGTGATACCAAAAGATTGATCGAAAACAAAAGACAGTTCACCTCAAAGATTGGTTATACTTTGCTTCACTATGGATATCGCTGAATGTTGTCCGACTCCAGATTGAGCTACAATAGATAGGACATGACAACCAACGCCATAGAAGCTAACATCTCAAATTTCAAGTCAACCCGAGTTCATATGCTCATGTTATGATCGATTCAATCTAGAGGAAAATGCCCAGATTTCGTATCCATCGCTATGGGTGACTTTGTATCCATCATCGAACTCCGGTTCGAATCGATCATATTCATATCGATCAGGTTCTAGCAACTTCGTATCCATCATAGTACCACAGTTCGTATCCATGGAGTTCGAACCCATCATAGTACCACAGTTCGTATCCATGGAGTTCGAATCCATCGAAGTGCCGCAGTTCGTATCGATCAAGTATGAATCCATCAGGAAGCCTCGGCTCGAATCGATCTCATTCAAGTCCATCGGCTCCTCCTTACTCGAATCCATCGACATATAGCCCACTTCACATCCATCAACTAAGGCAGCGGATACTGCTTCGCATCCATCACAGAAGCCTCTCTTCGTATCCATTAGGCAGCTGCTATTCGTATCCATCAGGTCTCCTTAATTCGTATCCATCAGAAGGCTCAACTTCGCATCGATTGACATCATATCCATTGAGACGCTACATAGTTCGTATCCATCGAACGGTCTAGCTTCATATCGATCATTCATCCCCCAATTCGTATCCATCGGGCCAACAAGCCTAGGTGACGTGTCATTCCTCGATATGAACAAGCCGAGATATATGGAGTCGATGCGGTCAACTCGGAGTAAAGACCGGACCGAGGCGAAGTATGCGCTCCACGTCATCACGAAAGCGCGCGCCATCATCGATTCAAAGCAATCGATTCGAAGAGATGGATTCGAACCAAACAGCCACTCGAGAATACTCATTTCGTATCGACTATATCTCATGATCTACTGATCCAAATGCCATGAAATTTTCACTGGAGATTGCACACGAGACAGGGAACGCTCACACCAAATTTCATCTCGATTGGACATCATCTTGATCGATACAAAATGATTTCGTATCAATCACAGATCGACTCGAAACTTTATGGAATTGGTCATATGGGCCCCCTCACGTGCCAGAGCGAACCTCCCGAAGTTTGAGCGAAGTCTCAGCCTCCTACACCTATAAATAGAGCCCTGGAGCCTACAGAAGAGGGATCTTCTCTGATCTTTTGACTCTCAAGCGCCCTGACTTTGCCGGATCAAGATCTCCATCATACTACTACTGTTAATTTCGAATTTCCAGTTGTAACTTGCTGTTGTTCGCTGTACTTGCTTGTAATCATTGAAAGAGAAGCAATAAAACTGCAAAAAACTTCATAGTGGACGTAGGCAACATGCCGAACTACTCTAAATCACTTGTCTACGCATTTACTTTCCTGTTATTTGGAGTTTTTGTTAGATAATCCTCATTTTCAATTTATATTCTTCATTATTATCTCTTCAAAGACTCCCGAAGAGTGTTGTGACCAATTTTGGTGCAAACACTTTGGTGCTTTCATTGAGAGAACCCAGATTTTCTCCTGCTCTTTGGATCTGTCATCGATACCGGATTTAATAAATCTAAGAGAGAGATCCAGATCATCAAATCTAAGTTCCTTCCCTTCTATTCAGATTTGCATAAAGTCTAGGAAAGGAATTCAACCTTCAAGATGGTTAGCACAAGGACCACCTCTAATGCTATCAATCAAGAAGGATAGACAGAATCCTGCGCCACTACCTCCCTCTAACCGAGACGCTACTGGACACTCAGAACCATCAGGTCCGGTTACCCGACAAGAGTTTCAGCTGCTGCTTTAAGAACTGACCCAAAGTCAGCAACAACTTACAAAACAGCTACGCGCTAACGCCGAGCTAATCAACCAGCTGAATCACCTGAAGCGAAGGAGATCCAAGAAAGATCATGCCTCTCACTCCTCCAGCGAAAGTTCTTCATCTTCTGATTATCATCATCGATCTCCATGTCCCCGACTAGATGGGAGTCACATACAAGCTGCTGGATATCAACCGGCAATGACCGTTGGACAACTGAGAGTTGGCCCATCGGCCAGTTTCCAAACCAGGCCCTCCTCCCGAGGAGGTGTCGCTCCTCGCTACACCACAGAATACCGCGCCACGAACGTCGCGGTTGAACCAGGAGTCGATTCCCAAGATCAGTCGAACCTGGACCATCGTCATCATGGGCATACTCCTGAACTATACGTCCCAGAGGACTATGAGCCAAGAAGGCAAGATTTGGACCGTCGACAGCATCCGGTCCAACCCCAGAATGTGGGATTCAATCATACTCCGGCACAAGCTGCCCAGAGCATACAAATGCCGGATATTCCGACCATGATACGTTAGATGATCCGTGAGACCCAGGTCTCAAGAATGATGACTGGGGAATCTCCAAAAGTCATACTCCTTTCACGGACGATATTATTACTGTTGAACCCCCACGGCGATTCAGGATGCCGACTCTACCCATGTACGAGGGAAACTCCGACCCAAACCAACATATGCTGAAATATGAGTGGTCGATGAACGCTGCTAGAGCTGATGATGCAGTGAAGTGCCATAGTTTCCCCATTTCCTTGGGGGGCATCGCTACCATGTGGTTCACTCGACTGCCACCATGATCCATTTCCTCCTTCGACCAGTTGGCCACAAAATTCATTGAGCAATTCCGCATGCACGTCACAAGGCCAAAAGATGTCAACACTCTATCTAGCATCACCTAAGCACCTAGAGAGACGCTCAGACACTACATAGAGAGATTTCACACTGCATGTGCCGAAATCAGCAATCCGAACGATAACTCCATCCTTATGGCGTTGATTGAGTTTGGCAACTGGTTGGCTGGAAAACACCCTGCATCGTTGGACCGTTTCCATGCCAAGGCGGCTCAATTCCTAAGAAGGGAAGATGCGAAACAGTTTAGGAAGCAGACTGATGCAGGGCCAAGCACTGAAGGGATCCAAAGAAATGTCGCGATCAAACAGTCCGGTGAGAGTTCCGGAAGAGTTCAGTTGAACGTTCAAAACAAACAAACTCTGCGAAGGGAGAACGTGAACCAAACCAGAAAGCGAGATCAGAACCGCTGCCCGCAGCGCAAGAATCCTATGATTGACAGTTACACTCCTTTGAATACATCACTGGAGAACTTGTATTTACAAACCTGTAATACAATTCAATACAAAAAGCCTGCTCCAAAACCGTCGTCAGAAAAACAAATCGGGAAAGTGTTGCAGGTTCCATGAAAGCTACGGGCACAATACAAATGAATGTCGTCACTTACAAGATCTCGTAGAAAAATTAATTAGAGAAAGGAAGCTAGAACAGTTTGTTTGGGCACCGCAGCCTGGAGGATCGGGCCCATCAAATCAAAATAATGAACCCAATCGACCGAGACAAGAGGACTCTACCTGTCCCCGCGGGAGATTAGTGATAAACGCCATCAGTGGCGGACCCACTTTGTCAAGAGCCTGGAACGACGACGACCTTCGTCACTGTTACACATGAAAGGCTTATTCAATCTATGAATACTTTACAATTTCCTTTATGTTCTGAAGTTTGAATTTGTAATAAGGCACTGACTTTGCCATATTTTTTCCGTTCCAGCAATAAATTACTATCTCTTCAAGCTAGAGCTGTGATTCACCGAATGCAACATTCAACAATCACAAGGCACGAAGAGCTAAGTTCCATCGAATAATGGAATTTATTCAAATAGCGAGTGACTGTGATACGACCGGCCACTCACTAAGTGAAACCTCAGCTCGGGGGCAAGCCATCACTTCAAAGGCTGAACTGGACCGACACACGACAGTCCTACAACTAATTCCTAATTCTCAGAGTACGAATTGGAGTATTCTCATCAACTCTAGGTTCCCAGAGTGCGAACCGGAGTATAAACACTAATTCCACTTTCCCAGAGTGCGAATTGGAGTATAAACATCAAATCCATCGTTCCCAGAGTGTGAACGGACTCCAAGTTCCCGGAGCGTGAATTTGAGTATAAACATCAAATCCATCGTTCCCAGAGTGTGAACGGACTCCAAGTTCCCAGAGTGTGAACTGGAGTATAAACATCAAATCCATCGTTCCCAAAGTGTGAACGGACTCCAAGTTCCCAGAGCATGAATTGGAGTATAAACATCAGACCCATCGTTCCTAGAGTGTGAACGAATTCCTAAAAAGCCCAAATAGGTGTGACTGACCATCTATCGGCAGACTCCACTTTCTCAGAGTGCGAATTGGAGTATAAACATCAATTCCAGGTTCCCAAAGTGCGAACCGAAACATAAATGCTAACTCCAGATTCCCAGAGTGCGAGTCGGAGTACAAACATCAATTCCAGGTTCCCAAAGTGCGAAACGAAACATAAATTCTAACTCCAGATTCCCAGAGCGCGAGTCGGAGCACAAACATCAATTCCAGGTTCCCAGAGTGCGAACCGAAACATAAATGCTAACTCTAGATTCCCAGAGCGCGAGTCGGAGTACAAACATCAATTCCTGGTTCTCGGAGCGTGAACCCAAACATAAATGCTAACTCCAAGTTCCCAGAGCGTGAATTGGAGGATAAACATCAATTCCAGGTTTCGGGAGTGCGAACCTAAACATACATGCTGACTCCAAGTTCCCAGAGCGTGAATTGGAGCATTAACATCAATTCCAGGTTCCCGGAGGGCGAACCGAAGAATACAAATGTCAACTCCAAATTCCCAGAGCGTGAAGTGGAGTATGAACATCAATTCCATGTTCCCGGAGCGTGAATCAAAATATACATGCCGACTCCAAAATTCCCAAAGTGTGAATTAGAGTACAAATACCGTGTCAAAGTTCCTGGAGTGCGAACTATATTACAAACATCGATAACTCTTGAATTCCCAGGGTGCGAACCAGGTTATCGATCACAGATTATCCTAAGTCCCCAGAGTGTGGACATGTGCTCAAGATTTGCAATAGGTGCGATCGACCGCCAAAATACAAATGTTGTTCCCCGGAACTGGGGGCAGATAGCTTAAGTGTTAATCACTAACCGACGCGATACAAAGTCCAAAATTCAACTCATTCATCGATTACGACGTGTAATCAAGATTTTTAGACTTGGCAAAATAAAAGGAACTTAACTTGAGGGTAGAAACACCACAAGTACACTGGACTGAAAGCCAAATGCTGCAAATACTTAAGCACAAAATAAATGAAAGTTAAAGCAAAGGAACTAAATGTCGTTTCAATTAACTTATATGAAGATTCATGTATAAGTTATTCCAAAAGATTTCCTACTAGCAGGGGGTCGAGCCTGCATCTATACATGGCCTACGAAAGAAAAATAAAAGCAACTTCCTAACTGCCAAAAATGCGCCAAAGGAGGCTTATCTACTTTTTCTTCTTCGGACTCAATGACCGGTATTTTAAGTCTGGGAGGAGTCAAACTCTGAGTTCCTAGCGGCTGCGAGCTTGAAGTTTCTATAGCTAGCTAACTCATAAGAAATCATCATTAAATGACAAAGCTTCGAAGTCCAGCTACAATGACCATCATCGCTTACCATCACATTCATACTATTTCCCATCGGTTCAAAGTGGACAGTGAAAACATCGGCTCGAAGTCCATGATCACATCGACAAGTTCACAACTCCATCCACTGCACATCTATGCGAATAGCTATTTCGTATCCCTCAGTATATAAACATTAGCATCGTTACGGACAACACAACAAAGACCTGTTGGAGTCATTAGCATCAATGCAAATGAACGTTTTGCATCCACCGAATTCTCCATTTACCGATGCAAAGTCAATCTTTCAACCCTCTATATCGATTCAGGAGAGGATCGATACGAAGGAACTTCCTAAAGCAACTAACAAACGTTGTTACAACTCAAATTTTACATCGATTCAGGAGAGGGTCGATACAAGAGGGTAGTCCAAAACAACCATCAAGCGTTGTTTCAACTCGAATTTCAAATCGGTTCAGGAGAGGATCGATACGAAATTCGATAACAAACTAAATTGACAACGACTCATGAACACTCAACGTTAACAAGAGTCAAGTTAACGTATATGCATATATGTCAGACTAATATTCGATTTTCAACATTCACAGGGATCGAATACTCCTCTCATGACGATTACAACGACAAACAGCTAAGCACTATCATACAGCGATCAGTTATATCAACGCAAAGTTACGACCTTCGACAAAAGAGCAATGATTGTTCAGAGAGAAATTGCAGCTTTTCAAAGCACGTCATGTTTCCACAAGACGTACTTTGGAGGGCAAATGTTATCCCGCTTTTTGGTAAAGCCATGATACCAAAAGATCGATCGAAAACAAAAGACAGTTCACCGCAAAGATTGGTTATACTTTGCTTCACTATGGATATCGCTGAATTTTGTCCAAGCCCAGATAGAGTTACAATTGATAGGACATGACAAGCAAAGCCATAGAAGCCAGCATCTCAAATTTCAAGTCAATCCGAGTTCATATGCTCATGTTATGATCGATTCAATCTAGAGGAAAATGCCCAAATTTCGTATCATCGCTATGGGTGACTTCATATCCATCATCGAATTCCGGTTTGAATTGATCATATTCGTATTGATCAAGTTCTAGCAACGTCGTATCCATCATAGTACCACAGTTCGTATCCATGGAGTTCGAACCCATCATAGTACCATAGTTCGTATCATGCTTTGGGTCAATAGCTTGCATGGATGGATTTGCATGAGAAAGTGGGACAAAATCCTAAGGAGGGATTGGTGGTTCCCATGTATCGGTGCCGATCCATGGGGTTACCTGATTCATGCTAAGTGTTGATTAATGGAGCAAAAATGGAAATTTGGCTAGGGCAAGGATTAATGGCTATGGATCAGTTGCGATCCATTAGGCATTGATTGGTGAGGGTGATGGATCGGTGAAGGGGGGTTTCACATGGTGGAGAAGGACTTGGTTGAATTAAAGTGTGGGATCAGTGATGATGGATCAGTGGCTATGGATCGGTGGTTATGGTTCGATGGTAGAGGGAATTATTGCTACTCCGAGTCATTTGCATGATTACTTCAATACATGATGGTGTTTCCTTCGAATCTTGTGTGTGCTCACTCCAAGCTCGTGCTAAACCAAGCATGTAGCTAAATATGGCCACGTGTAGGGTCGGTACCGAACCATAGGATTTGTACCATTCCATAAGTTCGGTATCGAACCATATAGTTCGATGAAGATTTCCGACGACGAAAATTCGTGGTCTGACAATGATGATTTTGTGACGGGAAGTGAAGGCTTCGATAATAGATAGAAGTATTTTGAGACATTGAGTAGAGGACTATGAGTTGGATTGAGGGAACTATTAAAGGACGGTTATAGGATCTATGGCGGTATTCTATGATTGATGATGATTGTAGAGAATTGCCTTAAAAATAGCGACTTCATGATGGGAGTCGAAAGATCAGTTCCAGAATGTACTCTGCTAAAGATGATGCGTGCAAAGGAATTTTTGATACTTGAGGGTTCTTAGGGTACTCGTAAAATGGGGTCTGTACAGTTAATGCGCTCGGCAGATTCAAAGCGATAGAGGTGCAAAAAGTCAAAGCGAGGATATAGCGAGGATATAGCGGGATATAGCGGATGGCTCTAAAATAGCATGTAAAACTCATACTTAATGTTTTTGCAAATGTATAAATGGTAGTTAAATGAAAAATTATCATTCAATTGAGTTATAATTAATACAGAAATAGTTTCAAATAAAAACATGTGCGAATATACTTTAAATAAATGTAAAACTGTTGTATACAACATAATTAAATTTAGTAGAATATTAGAGTATTTTAATTTCTGAAAATATATTAAAAATTAAATCAAATAAATTAGTTTCATAATTCTTATAATGTATGAATGCAAATTTTCAATTCATTTTATTAAAGAAGATATAACGGAATATAGCGGAAATAACGGGATATAGCGGAACAGGGGGACTTAAAGCGGAAAGGCTATATTTTGAGGCTACATGGAAAAATCGTAGCGGTAGAAATCCGCTATGAGATATAGCGGGGTTATAGCGGGGTAATAGCGGGGCATTAACTACACAGAATGGGGTATATACTGGGGACGTGATGGTTCCTAAAGCATGGTGGCTCTTTATTCTAGATAGGAAGCTTGTTTACCTTGAATTGACGTGATGGTTAGTCTAGTTCCTGGCTTATTGAGTGACAAGGATTCAAGTACAAAGGAACCAGGATGTAGGCTATCGTAACAGATAGTCTGGTCTTTTCCCATGACAGGTCAGACGAGTTGTAACGACTTGGAATTTCACTGCTTTGATTAGTGAATATTTAATTAATTTTAAATTTTAAATATATAAATTTTATAATGAAAAGAAAATCATTTTAATTAATTAATAATAATGGTGAAATTGTTTTCAAAATTTCTTTACCAAATTATATAGTTCGTAGAAAAACAAAAAATATAACCGAAGAACGTTTTTCGAAATTTTGACCTTTCGACACCGGAAAGTTGTCGGAAACGTAGTTCGCATTTGTGCACTATATATACATATATATAATTAACTAGATAATAATACACTTAAAAATAAATTATCTTATATTACTTTGGATAAGTAAGTGATATGACAAGACATAGTTTTAAAAATAATAAACATTTTATATAAATATATATTAAGTATTGTCGCATCTTAGATCTGTAATCGTTAACCATAATTAACTCATGTCACATCTTAGTTAATTCATAATTAAACTTATGTATATAAGAAAGTAATGTGACTAAACATAATAATTATATATATAAAAAAAAGTGATGTGACTAAAAATAATAATTATATATATAAGAAAGTGATGTGACTAAACATAATTAACATACATACATACATATATATACATATATGTTATAAAAGATTTGTGATGTGGCTAGATATAAGTATGAAAAATTATATTATTTAATCATTTCGTACCTATATATACCCACATATTCTCTTTCTTTTATACATCCTTTCTGTCACGATCCGAAATCCAATGTTCGAAAATTGACACTAAATACCTCAATTGTATCCGACTTCCAAAGAATCAAACATTGAACTCCAGTCGGATGGAGCTTATAACAACATCAGATGAATATAAAATAGTGAAAACAGAATGAATATCATGCATACATCACAGAAACAACATCAACATAATATCCATTACAGCATCAGAGTATCTTAATACATATATCACAACTCCAAATAAACATCATAATAGTACAGCAAGCAATCATATATCCAAAAAGTCTTCAAAGGAATGAAGCGATAGCGAACTTCCAAAAACTAAGCACCTTGAATCCCAAAAGCTTCTAAAATATCTACAAAGCAAAAACTCCAAAATACTGCTAACACCAAAACACGGAAACCTGCTACTAGGCTGCCCGTGTGGAAATTATGGGCTCCCAGAGTTTAGAAAAGAAACAATAAACTCCGGGTCAGTCATGGGACTGGTATGAGTAAACAAAAAAACAGTTGCTTTTAAATAAAATAGATTTATAAAGGAAAAATCGTTATGCTTTTGGAAAATGAAACTACCATAAGGCCTCCCAGCACACACACAATGCAATCGCACACTTGAGGGAGATTTCCCCTTATGATAGTCAAATATGCTTAATACGAGAAAAGTTCTTTGATATTATTACTAGTGTATAGTGTGAAAACATTTTGAAAGTAGAATATTAATCTTAGCCAGCATAGGTATCATTATACTATGCCTACTATAGATTCCATGTTAAATGGCGGGTTCTACAACTAAAACCGTACTGGGTTTGTATTGTTTTGTTTGGGTTTCCAACAAATGGTCAGGCTAAGGAACTTCCTACTACCACATGGGTACGCCTATTGCGGGACGTCTCGAGAACTTAACCAGGTCTCTGCCAACACAAGGCCGGGTTACCTCTGTAACTAGGTAACTACCACACGAATATGCCACCTCCCGGTCCTTTGGGACCTTTATCCGAGGGCCCTCTACCACAAAGCAACAACCACACAGTAAATGAGATTGAAGCAACCACATAGGTAAATATCTAGGCTCATACCATGACATCACCTTTTTCCAAAAGGAAATGACATACCCTAAAGGGCGCGACCCTCATAACCTTGCCGCATCTTTCCGGTTTCGACCATTTCCGGGTTGTGATATCCGATGAGGTCTCGTCCACAAAGCTACGCTTTTCACGAAAGCCATGCTTTGATCACAAATGATCATCAACACACAGCAGCACTTAGCATACCACACTACCAAATTGGGAGTATATCGCTGATAACCTTTAACTACATAACCTCTGAGCTCGTACATCTCAGAGAAGGGTGTTAAGCTAAGAGAATAAATTCTCCGCCACCAACAGATATGTATTTGAAAGAAATCTGCTTTATATCTCAAAGTGTAGTGTCAGACACACAACCATACAAGTCTGTTCCGGGTTCGAATAGAACCGAAGGCACTTCGTCCAATAAAGGAAGAAGCCCTTGCAAATCCGGGTATCCACAATCCCGATCGGACTTCCCATCACTTAGGGAATCTCCATACCGGAGCAACGCAGTGCAGAGACAATCGATAGGTTATCCTATCGTTTTCGAAGACACCCCGTCTTCACCACCGGTCTTCAAATGTTATCCATTTCGACGTATCACTATTCGGAATGGGTTATATGACACAAAGGTCCTCTCCCGGCTAAACCGAATAGTGAACGCTTAATTTTAAAACATGAGAATAGATCAATCACAAAGATTCACATTCAGGGTTCGATGTGGGTTTCGGATAACCAACTGGAATCCGACTCCCTGTCGCATCGAAGTTTAAATGCCGTTTTACAGGCAAAAGGGTTTTCACATCAATACGGAATTAAATCACAAATCACAGCCTAGCACAGAATAATTCACATCACACAATATCACAACCACAACAAAAATAACAATCCAGTGCACAACAATAGTTAAATATTTTCAATCAATGTGAGTATAATTTAATAAATTAACCACATAATTATTTTTGTTGATGATTTTAAATCAATAATTAATTTGATAAATTAATTAAATATTAATTAACTTGATTAATTATTTCTTAATTAATTATTTTTAATCGACTGCCAATTATAATTAATCAACCTAAATTATCTAATTAACAATTCTTAGTTTAAAAATTAATTTAAACACTTAATTATTAATTAACCAATTTGAAATTACTATTATAAATCATTCTTAATTACTTTTCAAAACCATTAGTTAATAAAAATTATTTCCTTAATTATCATTTAAAAACCTTCTTTAATTATTTCGAAATCAATTTATTACTATTTCAAAAAGCTTCAACTTTAATTAAATTTAATACTTTTCTTAAATTAAATTATTTAGTTAAAGCATTAATTAGATTTTTAAAACATTATTAAGTATCTGCTTGGTTAATTAAAACTTGAAATAATTCTTAACTTAAAATAATCAACTTTAGTTACTGAATAAATACTGAAATTTGCTTAACATTATAGCTTGAAATTTATTGGGCTAAATTCATTTTGAAAACAACCCGAGCATAATCCCTGTTTTACTCGAGTAATACTCGAGTTTCTCCCTATGTTTCCCCGAATCCTTCCTCTCCTCCTCTCGTACTTCTTCTTCCTCTTTTTTTTTCTAGCTTAAGTTTAAAACTTAATCAACTGCTGAAACAACTCCACTCAAGCGCGAGAGAACCCGAGCCAAAACATCTTTTACTCGAGCGTTCCTTCGAGTTTCTTCCCAGGCCCAAAATTTCCTGACACAGGATCGACATCGTACACGTGCACGGCATCACACCGCCGCTTCGGTGGACATCGCGACCTTAGGCAAGTCGCAATTCATCCTTATACTCGAAATCGAAGTTCGATTCAACACAGAAAACCCTAAATCGAAAATAAGTATTTTGCTCGACACTGTAACTCGAACATACCCAAAACGAAATTGCCTCACCACCACGTCTTAGACCACCGGAGGAGCTCACCCTCTGTCCACACCACGTCTTAGACCACCGGAGGAGCTCACCCTCCGTCCACACCACGTCAACATCCTACGCTACCATCCCCCTCAATCTCGTACAACTCGATCCATCCGTTGTGACGAAATCACCACATTTCCAACCCACTACAAAACTGCAAACACAACCCTAAATTCACCTCGTCCCACAAATTTACGCAATAGAAAAATTATATGATAATTTTTCTGAAATCAACGATATACAGCCCTGCTTCACACAAAATTTCAACACCCAGTATTGAATCGATCATCAGAAAATGATCAAAAGGCATATTTTATTCAAATAGGCACTGCACTAGGAATACTTGATTAAAAATCATCATATTAATTTTAAAAATCATATCTTTGTATGCTTTTTCAACTTATATAATCAAATCACTAATTTAAAATACTTGAGTTCATCATAAATTTTTGTTTTTAATGTAAAATTTGGGTTATAGAGTCAAAATCTTCACGATCAAACTTAAAACCAATTTTAGGCTGTGATTCAAATTTGAACAAACTTATTTTGTTCAGAATCTTAAGCTTAAAGATATTGATATGAAGATGTTTTGATTTGTTTCACTTTACTCTGCCCTGAAACTAGAAGTACAAGAAAACAACCCATAATAGAATTCCTCAGTGCACAGAATTATACAAAACTTTTTGTTTGAAATATACAGCAATAAAGGTTATTCATGAATCAAACATAAAAATTCAAATTTTTGAAAAGTTGTTTGCTCACTTGGAAATATTGATGAACAGAGAGCTGCTCTTTTGTATTTTGAAAAACCGTAGTTAATCTGCCTTTGAACTTTTTCTGTTTTTGTTGAATGATCTTGATTTTATAAGAACGGTGATGTTTATATTTTTTCTTTCTCTGTCTTTGCTATGTTCTCATGAACGAAATAAAACAATATGGATGTGTCCACATATAAAGAGAATCAGGTTTGTACTAAGGGAAGGTTATAACCGGTGCAAGATTTTTCTTTGATCAGATATTTTTATTTTTTGTTTGATCCTCCTGCTTTGACTAAGCAAAGTTAAATTCGGCTGATATGATCTTATTTGTGCTGAGAAGATGGCATTTAATGCTCATGTTTCCATCTTAGTTTACATGGAATATATTTCTTTTTTTGTAAGTACAATTTTGTTTTATTTTGTAGATTTTTGTTCTTGTTTTTGCATTTTTGTTTTATTGTTTCCTGGTTTGTATAATATTCACACACACTTGTATTGGTTTGCTTTGCTCATATAAAATTCATAGCAACATACTTTCATTCTTGTCTTGTTTTATTTTGTACCCTTATGCTTAATTTAAAAATTGTTATAATTATTGATATGTATTTATCTTATGTTGCCATATAACCATAAAATCTTATCACTAACATAAATTCTAAAATTTTTTCTTTATTTATTACTATTATTTATATAAAGCTTAAACTACCAAATATTTATATCCATATAACTTTGTAATATTAATTATTAATAATATTATATTTCTTTTGAAACTTTTCAATTTAAATTTCAAAAGTTCAAACAAGTTACCAAATTTAAATCAACAAATTTTGGGATGTTACAGATATCCCCCCTTAAGAAAATTTCGTCCTCGAAATTTAAAAGAGAGAGAAAAGCAAACAAAGAGTATACGAATTCAGAAAAATTAGGAAACGACTTACCAGATTAAGCCAAGATATCCACTCTGCAATTGGGATATGACTTCTGCATATTATCTTCGGTTTCCGTGGTGCAGTCCTTTGGATTGCCACTCCACTGAACTTTAACTAGTTTCACAACTTTGTTTCTCAACTGCTTTTCATCACGATCTACAATCTTTATCGGTTCTCTTTTAACTGTTAAATTGGGAGCGATTTCGAAATCCTACTGAGCAGCTTCTTCAATAATACTATCTGGATCGTGCACATACTTCCAAATATTAGAAATATGGAACACATCATGCACGCCAGACAACCAGCTAGGAAGCTGTACTCGATAGGCTAAAGAACCGATCCTCTCCAAAATAGGAAAAGGACCAATATACCATATTGCCAGCTTACCGGTCTTCCCAAACCTTAATACTCCTCGCATTGGAGATACTTTAAGAAAAACAGAGTCTCCAATCTGGAATTCCAAATCCCTTCTCCTGCGATCATAATAACTCTTTTGACGACTTTGAGTCGTTTTCAATTTCTTCCGTATAAAATCAATTTTTTTGGTGGCTTCTTTAATCATATCCGGTCCAAGAACGAGTCTATCACCTGCCTCGATCCAGCATGCGGATGATCGACACGGACGACCATATAAAGCTTCAAAAGTAGCCATCTCAATACTGGCCTGATAGCTATTGTTATATGAGAACTCGACCAGATGCAAATAGTCCTCCCAAGAACCACCGAAATCAAGTATACAAGCATGCAATAGGTCTTCTAAGATTCGGTTAATCCTCTCGGTCTGCCCATCAGATTATGGGTGATAAGTAGTGCTGAAATTTAGTTTTGTTCCCAATGCGTCTTGAAATGCCTCCCAAAATCTACTAATGAAGATTGGATCAGGATCACGATCACTCACTATGCTGCTAGGAATACCGTGGAGACGGACAATTTCTTTCACATATAACTCGGCTAAACTTGCTGCCGTGCGAGTAGATTTCACTGGCAAAAGATGGGCTGTCTTAGTCAAACGGTCCACAATAAACCAAATTGCTTCATTGCCTTTCCGAGTACGAGGCAACCCGTCGATGAAATCCATCGATACTTGGTCCCATTTCCATTTGGGTAATTCTAAAGGCTGAAGTAAACCCGCCATTTTCTTTTGATCGTTTTTGATTTATTAGCAAGTAGCACAGCGACTCACATATATAGATATGTCCCTTTTCATTGTGTTCCACTAGAAAGTTCTTTTGATATCACGATACATTTTATTGACTCCTGGATGGATGCTGAATTTAGATTTGTGACATTCGTCTAACACTTCACGTTTCAGTTCAGGAATGTCCGAGACACAAATCTTGCCTTTCATTCTTATAACTCCATTATCATCAATTGCAAAACTAGAATCTTCATCTCGACGAATGCTCCCATATATTCCCAGATGAAACTGGTCCTCTTTTTGCTTGTTGGCGATTTCCTCAAAAAGAGTAGGAGCAATGACAAGGTGAGCAAGAATAGCATGCTTTCTACTCAAGGCGTCGGCAACTACATTGGCTTTTCCGGGCGTATATAGAATATCTTGGTCATAAGATGCCAGAAATTCCAACCAACGTTGTTGTCGCAGATTAAGATGTAACGACCCGAGATTTCCGATCTCGAAAATTTCGGATAGTTAAGGAAAAGAAAGAAAGAGAAAGACGAAGAAGAAAAAGCAAACCAAACTCAGAATCTCACATTCGCAGCGGATAAAATATAATATCAAATAATAACAGTTATACAGAAAACTGTACTTATCAAATTACATTTTTATACATCAAAGTTACACATTTCACAATCACTGGACAGTTAAAACAACTTGTCCTAGATATACAACAATAACAAAACACAGCAGATACACTCCATACGTTCCTGTCACCCAGCTCGCCTCCTGAGCTCCAGAACGTCCTTACCTAAAAATCTGTAATACTCGGTCTGACCCGAGCATTACATCAAAGTAACACCCGAGTCAGGCTGGAAACTAGCATAAGTAAACCCATCTAATATGGAATACAAAAGCATACAACTTATATAAAACTCGGGGTAACTCGCATTAATTTACAAATTCACAAGTTTGGTATAGACAATACTTATTACACACATCAATTTCTAAGTACCGAACTTAGATTAAATGGTCCAATTCACTTAAATCATTCCATTCCAGCCTATTGATTTCACATATCAAATCTGTTCAGGATTATTAAATTACAAGTCGAAGTGGATTTGGGTATTTATTAATACCCGACTCTGATCTCTTCGAATTCAATACCATCTTAACCCTCGTTATTCAAGTGAAACGAAATTCAACCTTTAATCACAAGATCTCACTTTTACACAGCAATTTATCTTCTACAAATAACCACATAATCATATTCAAGAGAAGCATATCATATCACAAATATTTCATATCAGAAATATCAACCAATCATTTATAAGCAAGATTAATTAGTTACCCAATCTTAATTAATACCCAATCTTAATTAAATCAAATTAATTACTTT
Source organism: Allium cepa (assembly GCA_030765085.1). Taxonomy (NCBI): domain Eukaryota; kingdom Viridiplantae; phylum Streptophyta; class Magnoliopsida; order Asparagales; family Amaryllidaceae; genus Allium; species Allium cepa. The sequence goes on from CM060940.1 coordinate 863,769,504, forward strand.
AATCACTTCTAATCTTGCTACTTAACAAAATTAATTACAAACCATTAATTAATCATCCCCTAGTTATCCTCTTTAATTCTATTCAGTAATTAGCCTTTTATTAATTTACCATATTGATTAATCAACCTTGATTAATCACATCCAGTAATTGATTTCCTTAATTACTTACGTTAATTAATTAACTTCTTAATTAATTAATTAATCCTTTAGTTACTTACACTGAATAATTAACACTTAATTACTCCCACTAAGCAATTATTCTTTAATCACTTTCCTTCAAGTAATTACTCATTAATTAAACAGCCTGTAATTATCCATTAATTATTTCATTTAGTAATTACACTTCATTAATTTCCTTAAGTAATTATACTTAGCCCTAACTAATCCTTGATTTAGTTCCTTTAATTAATAAGTCCTTTAGTTAATTACCTAAGTAATTAAGCCTTATTTACTTACATTAAGAATTTATCCATTAATTAATCATCTTGATTAATGATATTAGGTAGTTACTATCCTCATATTACTTCCATTTAGCAATTATTCAACAGCTACACTAAGTGATTATACTTTTAATCAAGTAACTATTACTTGAACAATTTACAGTGGTTTACGACATGAGGTGAGTTGCTGCATCTTGTTGTGGTGGCACAGGTTCGATTCCCAGCGGCCACAAGTATGAGACATAAGTGCACGGCCACTTTAAAACCGGCTTAACCAAAGGTCAGGGCGACATAGTCTCCCTGTCCCCAAAGTTTTGTCAAGTACTAGTGGTCCAGTGGTTTACGACATGAGGTGAGTTGCTGCATCTTGTTGTGGTGGCACAGGTTCGATTCCCAGCGGCCACAAGTATGAGACATAAGTGCACGGCCACTTTAAAACCGGCTTAACCAAAGGTCAGGGCGACATAGTCTCCCTGTCCCCAAAGTTTTCAAAAAAGTTTAGTTTACATTAAAAGTTTTTTGTTTTTTTAATGGCTTCTGACCCAACCTCTCAACCCTTACTATCAACTGTCCCTATCGTCCTTCACCAAATACCTACCACTGTTTGCAACCGGTCCATACTTGTCCCCCCTGTCCTTCTACCGCCGGACCCTCCGCTTCCTCCCCATAAACCTCCATCACCCCACCCTCCATCGGGTAACCTTTCTCTTCCTCATATTGATTCTGCTGCCCTTCCAAATTGCAACCCTTCTCTTCTTTCCAGACCTCCTTGCCATGATCAGACTGTGCAATGGAACTCTCTTTTCAAAACCAAACCACGCAATGCGGGATTGCACTCACCAGTTTCTGTTCCTCTGATATATGATGGCAAAGTTCTAGTACCACCAGAAAATGTGATTGCTGCAGGTAATGATGTTTGGGGTGATTATCTTGTTGGTTTTTTTCTTGACAAACCTCTTTCTTACCTTACGGTCATATCGCATCTCAAAAAAGCATGGAAACTAAAAGGCTCAATCAAAGTAAAATCAGATGGAAATTTGTTCCTATTCAATCTTTCTTGTGATGAAGATAGAAGGAATATCATTGCGTCAGACCCGATAATTATGAGGAACAAAATTTTCATTGTAAAGCAATGGGATCCCACAATAGGTAACAGTTGCAGTACAATTCGCTCTGTACCGGTTTGGATCAGATTAACCAATATACCACTATATGCCTGGTCTCATATGGGTATAAATTGGTTAGCTTCTCGAATTGGAAAGTTCATGTGTATGGATGCTCAAACAGAGAAATTGGAGAGAATAGGATATGCTAAATGTATGGTTGAAGTTACACCGGACAAGGAATTGATAAATGAGTTTCCAGTTCGTCTTATGGATGGAACAGACCAGATTGTGATAGTTAATTATTTATGGAGACCAGAAATATGCAACAGCTGTAAAGTTTTTGGACATGAAACCAAACAGTGCTTAGTAATAGCAAAGGAAGATATAGAAGAAGTAGTAGTTATGGATGATGAGAAGAAAGGATACGAGGGACGTGAATACGGTGGGGGGATGATTACAAAAGTTACTAAACAAAAACAAGTTTGGAGAAGAATAGAGAAAAAGGGAACCAAGTTAACTAGAGAGAATGAAAATAAAAATACTACTGATGATGCAGAACTATATGCAACAAATGAAAGGCAAGGTGATAAAGATGCTTTACTAAATGACAATGAATTGAAGAAGATGACTAAAGGAAACAATGAGGAATGCAATATGAATAATAATAGATTCATAGTCTTAATGGATGAAGACTTGACTGATGCATGCAACCAAAATGGGGACAATGGACCAGAGACAAATAACAATGTCATTACAACACAATTGGAGGAGGGAGAAATAGTGGAAAACAGCAATATTATAGTGCAAACTGATCCTGAACTTGTGCAAACTGATCCTGAACTTGTGCATGTAACAAACAAAATGCAACCTGAAACACTTGCAATTGTTACTACAATGACCCCACCTGATACTATGAATAACCATGAAACAATGCAAAAGGATATCAACATATTGGAGAATGCCAACACATCACCAAAACAAACCCTAAACTCCACAAATACTCTCATTCTTAATTCTTTAAACACCATTTTCAAACCCATCAATCGTAATGTTGAAATACAATTCAAAAATTCACTTGAAAAAGATATCCTTGCATTGTTGATGCCTTTGCCAACACATAATTCACATCCCTATTCTTTCACTGGTGAACTACCAGGATGGAAATCTCTGCCAACCTCACCAAAATCACATTCAAATCAAGGAACGGGGAAAGAAAGTGAAACAAGACCCAAACAAAATAAACAGTACAAGATTGACAATACATCAGAACTCAGGGGGTCTCCTGCAACCAGGAGCACGAAAAATGTCATTCATCAGTCTCTGAAGTATACATAATGTCGCACAACCTTGCTAGTTGGAACATAAGAGGAGCACACTCATCCAACAAACTTGATCAAGTCAAATATCTTATTAAACATCATAATCTATCCTTTGTTGCCATTCTAGAAACCAAACTGAATGAATCTCTTACCGTTAAAGCAGCAAGATACATTAACCAAACTTGGAAGCTGCACCATAATCTGGATCATGCAACCTATGGTCGCATCATGATTATCCATAATCCCTTAGTCATCTCTATCTCCCCCATACTCTGCACTGATCAAGTCATGCATCTTCAAGCCAACCTAATCAACCCCCCCTCCTCCTTCTTCATATCCATAATTTATGCTCAAAACTCTGCCAACTCGCGACAAACCCTCCTCAACCTTCTTCCTGCCTTCAGACAAAACTCCCACCCTTGGATTGTTCTTGGGGATTTCAACTGTTGTTACAATTTGCATGATAAGCTTGGTGGAACCCCACTGTTACAGAAAGACATTATGCCACTTAATAAAGCTATTGATGATGCATGTCTCCTCCCAATTCCTTCCTTTGGAGCTGAATATACTTGGAACAATAGTAGTAGGTCTGGAATCAGGACCTTCACTAATATAGACCATTCTTTTGCCAATCTAACTGCATTATCCACCTGGCCGACCATGTCTTCCTTTATCCCACATCCAGTTCTATCTGATCACTCCCCTATCATTTTCTCCACGGGACAGATGTTATTAAAAAAACAAAAAGCATTCAAATTTTATAGTACTTGGGTCCATGAACCTGGGTATACTAGTATAATTAAAAAAGTTTGGTCTGAAAAATATTATGGAAATCCCATGTATATTCTATGCAGGAAATTAAAAGCTACCAAGGATGTGCTGAGAGTATGGGCAAGGAAAAACTTTGGAAATGGAACACTAAAATCAAATTTGCTGAGGCAGAAACTCATTGAAGCTCAAAACTTTATGGTGGGCAACCCAGATAACCCTGATGCTGCCACTAATGAGAAAAACATACATGATCAGCTGCATGAAGCTTTGAAGGTTGAAGGGAAGATGAGGAGACAACAACTGCGAACTAAATGGGCTCATGATGGTGACAACAACACTGCATACTTTCATGCTGCCATCAAAATCAAACAAGCAAAGGAAAATATATCCCACATTTACGATGAATTTGGAGTGCTTCACACTGGCCCTAATGATGTTGACCAAGCCCTACTCAACTACTTCAAATCCTTACTTGGTAATAAAAATAATTTCAAACCTGATCTTGAAAAAATTGATAATGTGCAGGTGCCCCATGTACTTTTGGAGGAAGCAAACTCCCTTGTTGCTAAAGTTACTGATAGAGAAATCAAAGAAACTCTTTTTTCGATGAACAAAAATTCCAGTGGTGGCCCTGATGGATTCAACCTTTCATTCTTTACCCATAGTTGGGATATTATCAAGGAGGACTTTTTAAAGGCAGTTCATAATTTTTTCTTCAAGTCCAAACTTTTATTGGAAGTAAACTCCACCAATCTGGTCCTAATTCCTAAAGCTCAGCACCCATCCTCTGTTGAATCCTTCAGGCCTATATCGTGTTGCAACGTCATTTACAAATGCATATCCAAGATTCTAGCCTCTAGACTTGTTGTAGTCCTCAGTAGGCTCATCTCCAAGAACCAAGCTGCCTTTCTGCCTAGGAGGAATATAATTCATAACATTCTACTAACCCATGAACTGATAAAAGGTTATACTCATGCCCAAGCTTCAAAGAATGCAATGCTGAAACTGGATATAAAGAAGGCCTTTGATAGTATTCACTGGAGTTCGATTGTCAGAATTATGGCACTCATGAGATTCCCAAAAGTATTTGTGGCTTGGATATACAACTGTGTATCCACCCCATCCTTCTCCATCTATCATAATGGTGGCAACACAGGGTTTTTCAACAGCAAGCAGGGGATCAGGCAAGGAGACCCCATATCTTCATACATTTTCATTCTTGTTATGGAAGTTTTGAATGTTATGTTGATAAATAACTATGAACAGAAGAAGATTTTGTATCATTCTAAATGCAAATCACCGCAAATAACATCTTTATTCTTTGCTGATGACATCTTATTATTCACTAAACCTGATCAAGTTTCCCTTGAAAACATTAAAACAGTTCTACAAAACTTCTACCTTATGACTGGTCTTCAACTCAACCTAAGCAAATCTCACATGATCACCTCTGGGATCTCTTCTGAACAAGAAACTCAAATATTGTCATTATCTGGTCTTCAAGCTATGAATAATAGCATGTGCTATCTGGGACTTCCACTTTGCTCATCCAGGATTACCACTGCTAACTGCTTGCCACTGTATGACAAAATTTGTAGCACCATGAACTGTTGGGCAAATAGACTTCTTTCTCAAGCTGGCAGGCTTGTGCTCATCAGATCTGTCATTTCCTCAATGATTGTGTACTGGGCTAAGGCATTCATTCTCCCCATCAAACTCATTAAAATGATAAGAAAAGCTATGTTAAGGTTCTTCTGGTCTGGAACCATCCATAATAGGAAATTAATACCCTGCTCCTTTGGTATTATGGAGCTTCCAAAAAACAAAGGTGGTCTTGGCATTCTTAACTTACAAACATGGAATAGAGCTGCTATCAGTACGCTTATGAATGCCTTACTAAACAACGCTGACAACTTGTGGGTTCAGTGGACTAGAACCCATAACTTGGGTAGAAAGATATTTTGGACCATGACTGTGCCACAAAATTCCAGTTGGACTTGGAGAAGTATTCTGATGTCAAGAGCATCTTTTCTTCCACTAATCAAGGTTAAGCTCTCACCCACCAGTGATGCTAGCTTCTGGAATTCCCCTTGGTTGGAGGATGGTATGATATTATCCAACATTTTCACTCCCCAGCAAATCATGCAAACTGGTATTAATCGTGATGCGTTTGCATCTGATTACATTACTGATGGGAAGTTGTCTCTACCATACACCAGTAATCAAGTCATTAGAGCTGTTTGGAACAAGTATCAATCTATGAGTTTCATGCCTGCCATGACTGATGAAATACAGTGGAAAGGAAAACCACACTCTATTGCTTCTGTTTACAGATTGCTTGTCAATTCTCCTGCTACTAGTAATATACAATGGCACAGAGTGCTATGGACCAGATATTCATCTCACAGAGATAACCTAATGTTATGGAAAGTAATTAATAGTGCTCTACTTACCAAAGACAGATTAATGAGTTTTGGGATGCTTGTTGATCCCCTTTGCTTCTTCTGCAAGTTGCTTCCTGAAACGGTTAGTCACCTATTTTTTGAATGTAGCTCTCTTTTGGGAATGTGGAAGTACCTCATGTCTGTTTTGAGTATAAATCATATCCATGGTATTGCCAGTGAAGAGTGGGATCTCATTGGAAAGGCAACGAGGTGGAAGAAAAAAGAAAGATTTGTGTATTTTTTTGTGATCAAGAGATATCTTAACTTCGTATGGGATGAAAGAAATTTGAGGTGCTTTGAGAACAAGATGAGGAACAGTGATCAGCTGATGCATGCCTTTCATGCAAGCATAAAAATGGGAATAAAGGACAGTAAATTTGATTTTACATCCTTTGTCTTGAATGATTGGATATAGTGCTCCTTCTTATCTGTGTTTTTTCCTTTTTTTGTATGTTCTTGTGAGTGTTGTAATTTCTTGTTTTTTTTTGTTAACTTTTCGCGATTGTGAGCATGTTCATAGTCGCTTTCTTTTCTTTATTTTAATAACATCCTGGTAGGGGACCAGTCAACCCCGCTTGCCTTTCAAAAAAAAAATTAACCTTAAATTTTTAATTAATTAATCCGTAATTAATCGCATCAATAAATCTTTAAATTACTTAGGTTGATTAATTAACCCTTAATTATTAATAAATCTTTTAATCATAAATATCTCTAATAAATTACACAAGTTAATAACTTGTATATAATTATTCCAACCCAAGTTTAAATAAGTTTAAAACATTAACTTTAAAATTTTATTATGAAACTTTCTTTGAAAAGTTGCTCATCATCTTCTTTAGAACTGTGTAGTTACTGAATTTGAATCTTGCAAAATAGTTTGACCAAAGTTACTGATTTAAGCCTTGGATCACTATACTAAATTTACATGGCTACGACACAGACCTTAAACTCCGATCACCCTCTCGAGCCCAACCCCTTACTACTTCGAGTTGCACAAGAAATCGCTTCGAGACAAAACCCAGTTACAAGCTTTCTTCCCAAATTCACAAACCAGATATGCCAATATGCACAGTGCACATGTGCACATGTCCCGATCATCAGACCACCTCTCTTCCTCGCCATGGTCATCATCAAGTCGGCGATTATCTCCTTGACTCACCTGACCCTCAAACCCCGACGATTCCCCAATAGCGTGAAATCGAACATGGCGACCCAAACTGGAACCATTACATCGACAGGAAACACACTTGGAACTTTCCTCCGACCATCGGGTCACGTACCAACCAACCCAAAACTGCCCCACGTCACGACGAGTCTATTCCCCCACAAGCGATTCCCTCCAGCTAACCATCGGCGTCACAATGTCGTGGCAACCTCATCGTCTCAAAGCTTCACGAAAACCCAAGATTACCCTTTCCTACCTTCCCTGACCATCTAAAAATCACAAGGACGATTTTCCCGCAATCGCCACTTGTCCAGCTACCTTCAGCATCAAAGTTCGATGACCACCTCCTCGTCTAACGTCGAAAATCGACGTAAACCTCTTTTCTGATCATCTCGATATATCACACCACATACTAGCCTAAAAATCAAGATCTTTATACCTAAATTCAACATTTTCTGAAACAAATTTGATTAAGTAATATAAACTCAAAATTATGGTCATTGATTTTTGACTAATCTTTGATTTCTCACTGTATACTCACCCTTTAAAAATATTTATCTAGTATTTTCCCTTGAATCTACTTTTATAAATGAAGTGATACACATACGAATATTTTTTTCATTCAGAAATCAAGTTCTAAATTGTTTAGGTGGGATGTTTTAGATTTTAATCAGGTTTTAAAACCTGTAAATTTTGAACAGTGCATTTCTTCCCTGTTCCCAGACATGCATTCCTATTTACACACATAAATATACAATAATGTTTACCTTCATGTAAGAATTTATCACAACTATGCTTCAAATATAATCACAACATCCAAATATCAACAGATTCTAGTTTTAAATAGGTTAATTATACTCACCTCTCTTATGAAGAAACAGAGAATAGTTTTGACTTGCTCTGTCTATCTGGAATTGCCTTTGGGTTCGAGAAGATCTGATGTTGTTGAATCTATCTTGAATCTGATGTTGATGAGTTGATTTCGAGATTCAGATTGAAGATTGTAAAAATAATTGTAGTTTGAAAATTTTATTTCCTTTTTATTTGTTCTCTGATTTCTTACGGGCTTTGCTCAACATGTTTTTGAGAAAATGGTTTACAGTGTTTTCATTTGTTTTTATTTTCTGATCTGAAACTTTAGTTTGTTTAGATTTTCAATTTCTTTTGTTTCTTATTTTTATTTATTTATTTATTTATTTATTTTTAAAAAAAAATCATGTTGCCATTTGTTACTTTAAGTTGTAGAATGCTTCCAAGTGTAATTGCATGCTTTAATTGTTTTACAATTGTAAAAAATAATAATTTTATGTCCCACTCCTTATTTAAATTTTACTTATATTTTTATGCTCAACATATATATAAATATTTAGAAAAAATATTATTCTACATTAAATCCTAATTTTAATTTTCCTTTGAAAATTGAATACAAATCAATGCTCTTAATATACTCAACATATATACACACTTATATTCTTGCATTTGAAAACATTTAAAATTTTCAACAATATTAAGCTTGCAGAACATCATATATATATACATATATTAATTTACTATAAGTTATATAATTTCCAGATATTTATATTTCAATATTTCTCATAGTTTTAAATACATTCAGATATCTTTTTATTACCAGAATTTTATCTGTTCACTAAATAAAGCCAGAACTTATCCAATTATCAGATGCCGAAATTCTGGGTTATCACATTCCTCCCCCTTTGAATCATTTCGTCCTCGAAAAGGAACGAAACTAGAATTTTTTTAAAGTACTTAATATTAGTTAAATTACTTTTGATCATTTTTAAAACATTTAAAATCTATATAATATTGCCAAAATAGTTTACTTTATAACTCGATGTTTCCACAAGTCTGTCTTTGTTCTCACAGAAATTCGGTCATACGTTGATCAGGCGTAGGACTGAAGATCTATAAGTACTTAGCAGACCCATTTTCAACACCCAGTGAAAATACTTTAGAAAATAATTATTGAAAATATAGAAAATAATTTTGAAAATAGAGGAAATATTCTTGGTGAGAATGTTCTGGAAAACATCACCTCCATCCATGGTCGCAGTTAACCCGGTGGTTACGTTGTCGTCCCGGCAAAATCTATAGATAACTGTAGGCCTCCGCAACCCACGATTACAACATGGAATCCGCTACAGATCGCAGCTACAACTGGGGTTACGTTGCTATCACAGAAAAAATCCATATAACTATAGGCCTCAACGCCCTCGAATTCCGCTGCCAAAAGAATGAAACTTCTCCACTCTACTCGACTATAGATCGTAGTCTACCGATGTTGCGTTGCCTTCCTGATAAAATCAAGCGTAGACCGTTGACACTCACCTCCATACGATTTCCTCTATGGTCCACACAGTAGATCGCAGCGACATTGAGTTACACTGTCGTCACAGCATAACCCAAATGCCTCTGTAGGCATCAGCGCCCTCGACTTTCGCTATCCAACAATCCTCAGGAACTAGTTTGTCCAGACTCCTCATAGGATAAACTTTAGAGCTTCCCCCTTAGAGGCTCAAGGCAGTACCAACCTATGGCACTCCTGAGACGTTCATTTCAAGGGAGCGCCTTTTTCTCCAGAGCCATTTCAAAGCACTTTATACTATACACATATAGTATCTTCCAAATCATACACCTATTATGAATATCATATAAATCTCCTTTCTCAAAATCGATTATCCCAAAATCAATAATTCTCAAATTAGGCTTTTTCAAATTCCAATAATGATTTTACCCAAAAATTAAAAGCCTTTCCAAGTCCAAAGGTTCCAAAAACCTTTCCAAAATCATCCTCATGAAATCCTTTACATACATATATATATATATATATACACACACACATAGATATACATAATCTTGGAAAATCTTTGGATCATTTCAAACTTGTACAAAACCCCTTTTTATGCTTCAAATACTTTCAAAAATCCTTTTCTTCAGGCAATAGATTCAATAAGGGGAGATTTATCTTATATAACAAAGATATATAACTTTGTTTATTCCAAATCAAACGTTCAAATTTGATTACTCTATAAAATCACTTACCAGTTTACATACTTCCACAAAGAAAATTTCTACCATAGAAATATCCAATTTCTATTTTATTTTATCATATATTTCACAAAATATATTTTTCACTTCAAAAAACATTTTACAGTTCTTATCCACAAATTCCCAGTATTAATTTCATTCAAACCCGTACGATGTACACATATCATCTGTACGCTATACCAATTTGATCACTCACTCGATCATAAAATTTCACTTCCGAACTAGTATCGCCCACCCGACTTCCTAGTGCAGACTCAGATCTGGTTTCTTGATCAGAAACCGTCATTCTCCTTGCATAGCCATACTATGATAGAGAATATACAGAACCAATCAACAATCCATATCCAGGTTCGCCGTCGAAAATCGAGTGGAAAATCCCAACTCGGATCGATATAACTATCTCGAAATTCCGTGCTCGAATCTGGATCAAATCACTATGCGAATAGAATAATATACGTACATGCTACGTATTTATCCTCATTGATTATTTACCAAATCAATCTCCTTTTTCTATTCACATTCACTTTAATTTTCATTCACTTATTCACAATTGCTTCAATCCCATTTGGATTACCACCTCAATTCTTTCCTCAAATGGATATTTAATCATTAACAGTTTGAACTTTGTCCAGCTTAATTTTAGAAAATAGCTTGAAAAGTTAAAAATAGATAAATAGTTGAAAAATAATTATTAGTTTGTAAAATATTGTAAAATAGTTAAGTAATTAGAAAATAGTTGGAAAATAGTCAAATAGTTACAGAAATTTTAAATAATAGTAAAATAGTTGTAAAATAGTAATCAGTTATAAAGTAGTTAAGAAATAGTAATTAGCTTATAAAACAATTGTAAAATAGTTAAATAGTTTCAAAAATAATTGTAAAATAAGTACAAAATAGTTTTAGGTTTTAAAAAGTAAAGTTGTATAGTAAATAATTAGAAAAATAGATTTAAAACAGTTTATATTAAAATAATTTATTTAAAAAATAGACTAGAGCCAAACTGTTTAATTTCCAATCTCCATTCCCATCAATTCAATTTAAATTTCCACATCCATTTAAATTGACCCAATTCCAATTTGAGTAACTTCAATTTCCCTTGAACTTGATTTATCTCCAATTCCCATTTGAATTTGATCTCATTTGACTACAATTTCATTTCAAATTAATCCAATTCTAATTTTCCATTTGAAATTTTAAACTTATCCATCTTCAATCATAATTCCAATTAATTCAAATCAAATCAATTTGAACTAATTCAATTCAAATTTCAAATTTAAACTATCCCGAATTATATAAATTCGAGTTGATTTTTTTAAAATGCTGATTTAAATCCTTCAAATCAACTTAATCATTTAATTCTGAATCCAATTTCCATTTTAACCTATTTCAAAGTTCAAATGATAATTCAAATCCTTTTTAAACAACTAATTTCTTTTTTTTAAATTCAATTTATCACCAAATTTCAATTTTGAAACCAAACCTTTGAAATTTCAGTTTGAACTAATTTCAAATTCCATTTCAAATAAAAGAAGGTGATTTTATTAGATCATACCGCCACAAAATATTTCATATATTGATAGACTACACACTAGCAGTTCAACCTTACATCCATTCATCACAATAAAAGCATTACAAAGTCATAATTAAGATGTTCACACCATCACCTAGGTTTTAGAGTCCTAGCGTTTTCTATCAGAATCCTTCTTATGGACTTCCTTCCAATGGGCAAAGCCCAAACATGCACTTTTCAACAGGATGTCCCCACTTATAGCATTTTCCACAAAAAGTTTCTACCCTCTCATCAATCTGGATGACCTCCGTGCTTCCTACTGGATGTTCTACAACCTTAATCTTCTTTTTCTGTCTCTTGGTACAATTTCTCGCGATATGTCCCAGCCCTTTATAATGATAACAAATGGTTGACTCGTTGACCGGTTCCATTGGTTTACGCTTCACCTCCCTCACTTCAGGACAATGGTTAAGGAAATGTCTCTTCTTATGGCACTTAAAGCATAATATCTCGGAGCGAAATCATTGGAATGCACCCTTTAATTCCTTCCTTGTTTTACCACACTTAGCTGCGTAATGACCCTTATTGAAACATCTATAGCAAGTGAAATTATCATAAGGTCCTGGTCCATTTCTTTCCTTAATCCGATTTGCATACTCCTGAATTGCTATTTCCCGTTCCTTACGTGCAGCTGCCCTTTGTTCTCTGCGCCTTGCCTTCCATTCTTCACTCTTAGCCATTTCTCTCAAAGACTGAATTCTAGAGGGACTTCCTAACCTATAAATTAGACTTAAGTAGAAGAATTCAACTCTTATATATCAATTTACTTACCTAGATATACCTTAACTTTTAAACCACCTTTGGTTTTAAATTCCTAACAACTTCCTTTAGTTTTCAAACAACTCTTGTTTGAAACAGGACCCCTCATTCAAATACATTAAATAACATTATTTATTATTTCTTTATCACTTTAAAATAATTTTCAAATTCTAGACCTAGATTTAAAACTTCACAATTTAGATCATCTTCAATTCCAAATTATAACTTATACTTGCCCAAATGTTTTACTTCCTTACAACATTTCATTATTAAATACAACAACCATTTTTGATAATAACCAAGTTTATCATATCTAGAAACCAATTCATTATTATCTTATTTAATTTCAATTTGGTTGTATTTCTATTACCACTTAATTTAATTCCAATAATTTAACAACCAATCACCTAAATATTTATTAGAAGGAAATATTGATCTATATATCAAAATATATTCTTATATAAAAATCATTTAAAATCTTTATATAAGAAAATAACAAGTACGTTCCCTCATATATATATATATATACACACAATCAACTCATTCTAGGGTACCATTGACCCTATCCTAAATGAGTATCCCACCAGAGCCAAGGTTCTCGCTTAACCTGCTCTGCTACCAAATGTAACGAACCAAGATTTTCGATCTCAAAAATTTCGGATAGTTAAGGAAAAGAAAGAAAGAGAAAGAAGAAGAAGAAACAGAAAACCAAACTCAGAATCTCACATTCACCGTGGATAAAATATAATATCAAATAATAACAGTTATAGAAAGATAACTGTACTTATCAAATTACATTTTTATACATCAGAGTAACACATTTCACAATCATTGGACAGTTAAAACAACTTATCCTAGATATACAACATAACAAAACACAACGGATACACTCTATACGTTCCTGTCATCCAACTCGCATCTTGAGCTCCAAAACGTCCTTACCTGAAAATCTGTAATACTCGATCTGACCCGAGCATTACATCAAAGTAACACCCGGGTCAGGCTGGAAACCAGCGTGAGTAAACCCATCTAACATGGAATACAGAAGCATACAACTTATATAAAACCCGGGGTAACTCGCATCAATTTACAAATTCACAAGTTTGGTATAGACAATACTTATTACATAAATCAATTTCTAAGTACCGAACTTAGATTAAATGGTCCAATTCACTTAAATCATTCCATTCCAGCCTATTGATTTCACATATCAAATCTGTTCAGGATTATTAAATTACAAGTCGAAGTGGATTTTGGTATTTACTAATACCTGACTCTGATCTCTTCGAATTCAATACCATCTTAACCCTCGTTATTCAAGTGAAACGAAATTCAACCTTTAATCACAAGATCTCACTTTTTACACAGCAATTTATCTTCTATAGATAACCACATAATCACTGTTCAAGACAAGCATATCATATCACAAATATTTCATATCAGAAATATCAACCAATCATTTATAAGCAAGATTAATTAGTTACCCAATCTTAATTAACACCCAATCTTAATTAAATCGAATTAATTACTTTAATCACTTCCAATCTTGCTACTTAACAAAATTAATTACAAACCATTAATTAATCATCCCCTAATTATCCTCTTTAATTCTATTCAGTAATTAGCCTTTTATTAATTTACCATATTCATTAACCAACCTTGATTAATCACATCCATTAATTAATTTCCTTAATTACTTACTTTAATTAATTAACCTCTTAATTAATTAATAAATCCTTTAATTACTTACACTGAATAATTAACACTTAATTACTCCCACTAAGCAATTATTCTTTAATCACTTTCCTTCAAGTAATTACTCGTTAATTAATTACAGCCTATAATTATCCATTAATTATTTCATTTAGTAATTACACTTCATTAATTTCCTTATGTAATTATAATTAGCCCTAACTAATCCTTGATTTAGTTCCGTTAGTTAATAAGTCCTTTAGTTAATTACCTAAGTAATTAAGCCTTATTTACTTACATTAAGAATTTATCCATTAATTAATCATCTTGATTAGTGATATTAGGTAGCTACTATCCTCATATTACTTCCATTTAGCAATTATTCAATACCTACACTAAGTGATTATACTTTTAATCAAGTAACTATTACTTAAATAATTTACCTTTATTCGTTGGTAAAATTTCGTTTAATCACAAATTAATTAACCTTAAATTTTTAATTAATTAATCCATAATTAATCGCATCAATAAATCTTTAAATTACTTAGGTTGATTAATTAACCCTTAATTATTAATAAATCTTTCAATCATAAATATCTATAATAAATTACATAATTTAATAACTTGTATATAATTATTTCAACCCAAGTTTAAATAAGTTTAAACATTAACTTTAAAATTTTATTATGGGAAACATGCTTTGAAAAGTCGCTCATCATCTTCTTTAGAACTAGGTAATTACTGAATTTGAATCTTGCAAAATAGTTTGACCAAAGTTACAGATTTAAGCCTTGGATCAATATGCTAAATTTACGTGGCTACGACCCAGACCTTAAACTCTGATCACCCTCTCGAGCCCAACCCCTTACTACTTCGAGTTGCCCATGAAATCGCTTCGAGACAAAACCCAGTTACAAGCTTTCTTCCCAAATTCACAAACCAGTTATGCCGATATGCACATTGCACATGTGCACATGTCCCGATCATCAGACCACCTCTCTTCTTCGCCATGGTCATCAGCAAGTCGGTGATTATCTCCTTGACTCACCTGACCCTCTAACTCCGACGATTCCCTAATAGCGCGAATTCGAACATGGCGACCCAAACTGGAACCACTACATCGACAGGAAACACATGTAGCACTCGCCTCCGACCATCGGGTCACCTACCGACCAACCCAAAACTGCCCCACATCACGACGAGTCTATTCCCCCACAAGCGATTCCCTCCAGCTAACCATCGGCGTCACAATGTCATGGCAACCTCATCGTCTCAAAGCTTCACGAAAACTCTAGATTACCCTTTCCTGCTTTCCCTGACCATCTAAAAATCACAAGGACAATTTTCCCGCAATCGCCACTTGTCCAGCTACCTTCAGCATCAAAGTTCGATGACCACCTCCTCGTCTAATGTCGAAAATCAACGTCAACCTCTTTTCTGATCATCTCGATATATCACACCACATACTAGCCTAAAAATCAAGATCTTTATACCTAAATTCAACATTTTCTAAAACAAATTT
Source organism: Allium cepa (assembly GCA_030765085.1). NCBI lineage: Eukaryota > Viridiplantae > Streptophyta > Magnoliopsida > Asparagales > Amaryllidaceae > Allium > Allium cepa. Next base: position 863,785,358 of record CM060940.1, read on the forward strand.
GATTAAGTAATATAAATTCAAAATTATGGTCATTGATTTTTGACTAATATTTGATTTCTCACTGTATACTTACCCTTTAAAAATATTTATCCAGTATTTTCCCTTGATTCTACTTTTATAAATGAAGTGATACATATACAAATATTTTTTTCATTCAAAAATCAAATTCTAAATTGTTTAGGTGGGACGTTTTATATTTTGATTAGGTTTTAAAACTTGAAAATTTTGAACAGAGCATTTCTTCCCTGTTCCCAGACATGCATTCCTATTTACACACATAAATATACAATAATATTTACCTTCACGCAAGAACTTATCACAACTATGCTTCAAATATAATCACAACATCCAGATATCAACAGATTCTAGTTTTAAATAGGTTAATTTTACTTACCTCTCTTATGAAGAAACAGAGAATAGTTTTGATTTTCTCTGTCTATCTGGAATTGCCTTTGGGTTTGAGAAGATCTGATGTTGTTGAATCTATCTTTAATCTGATGTTGATGAGTTGATTTCGAGTTTCAGGTTGAAGAATGTAAAAATAATTGTAGTTTGAAAATTTTATTTCCTTTTTATTTGTTCTCTGATTTCTTACAGGCTTTGCTCAGCGGGTTTTTGAGAAAATGGTTTATAATGTTATCATTTGTTTTGATTTTCTGATCTGAAACTTTAGTTTGTTTAAATTTTCATTTTCTTTTGTTTCTTATTTTTATTTATTTATTTTTTAAAAAACTCATGTTGCCATTTGTTACTTTAAGTTATAGAATGCTTTCAGGTGTAATTGCGTGCTTTAATTGTCTTACTTGTTTTACAAATGTAAAAAATAAGAATTTTATGTCCCACTCCTTATTTAAATTTTACTTATATTTTTATGCTCAACATATATATAAATCTTTAGAAAAAATATTATCCTATATTAAATCCTGATTTTAAATTTCCTTTGAAAATTAAATACAAATCAATGCTCGTAATATACTCAACATATATATACACTTATATTCTTGCATTTGAACACATTTAAAATTTTCAACATTATTAAGCTTGCACAACATCATATATATATATATTAATTTACTATAAGTTATATCATTTCCAGCTATCTATATTTCAATATTTCTCCTAGTTTCAAATACATTCAGATTTCTTTTTATTACCATAATTTTATTTGTTCACTAAATAAAGCCAGAACTTATCAAATAATCAGATGCCGAAATTCCAGGTTATCACATAAGATCTTTCTGGGTGAAGGGATATTTCAAAGATTTGTGGTTGGTGAATAATTCGAATTTTTCACCTAAAGAAAGAAAGTTCATTAAATATATTATTAAGTTAAGTTAAATTCGAAACTGAAAAGATTCTTACCCAGAAGATAATGTCACCATATTTTCAAATCGAAGATAACAGCTAAGAGTTCCAAATCATGGGTTGGATAGTTTCTTTCATGAGGACGTAATTGTCTACTCGCGTAGGCAATTACCTTCCCATTCTGCATTAATACTACAGCCAAACATCACCACAAGCGTCGGTATAAACAGATAGACCCTGATTCCCATTAATAATAGCGAGAACAGGAGCGGTGGTTAATCTTTTCTTCAATTCCTGAAAAGCTTCGTCACATTTTGGAGTCCAATTGAACTTTACATCCTTCATCGTTAGCTTAGTCAACGGACTAGCTATCTTAGAAAAGTCCTGAACAAACTTCTGATAATAACTTGCTAAACCCAAAAAGCTTCGAACTTCTTTTGGAGTAGTGGGTTTTCTCTAATCAAGAATAGTGGAAATTTTGCTAGGATCAACAGAATTTCCTTCTTCATTAACAATATGGCCGAGAAATTTGACTTCTTTGACCCAAAATCGGCATTTAGAAATTTTTGCGAATAGAATATTTCTCCTCAATATCTCCAAAACAATTCTAAGCTGCTCGGCATGCTCCTCTTCGGTCTTGGAATGGATCAAAATATCATCAATAAACACGAGCACAAATTTATTCAATACTTACCAGAACACACGAGTCATAAGATCTACGAAGTATTCTGGAGCATTAGTTAGCCCAAAAGGCATGACTAACCATTCGTAGAACATATTAGGACCCCTGAAAGGGGTCAAATGGACACAATCATCGGCGATTCGTAGTTGATGGAACCCTTGGGCTAGATCCATCTTCGAAAAGAAATGAGCGCCGTGCAATTGATCAAACAGATCATCAATTCTAGGTAGTGGAAATTTATTCTTGAGAGTCAGCTTATTGAGATCGCGGTAATCTACACACAATCTCAAAGATCCGTCTGATTTAGCAACAAACACCACTGTTGAACCCCATTCAGAAACACTGGGTCGAATCAACCCCTTCACTAGTAAATCCCTGGTTTGCTCGACTAATTCAACCTTTTCCCTAGGTGCCATCCTGTGACTTGCGTGAACGATAGGACGAGCGTTGGGTACTAGGTCAATTCTGAATTCTATTTCTCGATGTGGCGGTAGAGATTTCACTTCTCCAAACACGTCCGAAAAATCTCTAACAATGGGTATGGACTCCAGACTAGGTTCGGGATAACCCAAATTATACAGCAACCCATCTCTTTTTGGACTAGGGTCCTCACAAGAAATCTCGATGAAATCTCCAAATTTGGTTTTAATCGAAATCAATCGGTTATTTCAATCCAATTTAGCTTCGCATTTTGCTAGCCAATCCATTCCGAGTAAGACTTCAAACTCGTTAAAATCAAGGTCAAAGAGACTGATAGGAAATTGGTCACGAGAATACGAAATAGGAACGTCTCTACATCGAAGACAAAGGTTTGCGGGACCTCCAACTAGATTCTTTACGCATGTAGGCTCATCAAAAAAATCGGGTTCAAGATTTAATTCATTTATAGCTTGCTGAGAGATAAAACTGTGTGTTGCACCCGTGTCAAATAGAACTCTAACAATGCTATCATAAATAATGAGATTACCTTCCAGAACTCCTTTCCCCTTTTCTGCTTTGGAAGATGCAGGTTGGTATTTGACTGCGTACACCTTAGCTGTCTGAGCTTGCTTCATGACTGGGCAGTCTTTAACCTCATGTCCAAGTTTCTGACAATAATAGCATTTCCTGGGTCTTGCTTGAAAGGGTTGATTGACTTGTCTCTTTGGCTTTGTACATCTGCTAGAATAATGGCCCTTTTCCAAGCAACTATAGCAAGTGACATTCTCTGCTGTGCTTCCCTGATTGCTCTTCTTTTTCTCCTTACCCTGCCATGGTTTCTTGCCTCCAAATTTCCTCTTCTTCCAATTTTGATTACTCTAATTTCCTTTCTCCACCGGGGCTTCTTGCATCTCCAGTGTGACATATCTGTACCCTATATCAACCAAATATGAAAAGGATTCCTTAACGTGGTCATCATCCTTTCATGGAATTTCTTATTCATCCCACGAATGAACCTTTCATTCTTCTTTAAAGGTGAATTCACCAATTTTGGACCAAAATGAGACAATTCATTGAATTTGTTCAGATACTCCTCGAATGACAAGCTTCCCTACTTTAAGTCCATGAATTCCTGGTACATTCGAGAAATTCCAACTGATGGCAGATAGCGCTTTTCAAACACTTCTTTGAATTTCTTCCAAGAAAACTCATCTTCTGTCTTATCTACTGTGACTGTCTCCCACCATGCTAAGGCTTCCCCTTGAAATTGCCAAGAAGCTATGAGTCGCTTCTGATCGTCTTGCAATTTTAGCCCTCTAAATATTTTCTCACATGATCTGATCCATGCTTGAGCCTTAACAATTGACTCATTGCCGGTGAACGGTTTACCACCAAGCCTTGACAAATTCTTATATAAATCAGCCAGGCTGCTGCTGAATAGGTATTGCTGCTACTTCTGTTGGGGGATCTTGGTTAGGTGTTGTGGCATTCCCTTGACCCCTAACTCTTCCTCTTCGTCCGCTCATTCTTACTATCTGTAATTAGTAAGAAAATTTGATTTAGATATTCGGACGAGATATCTTAAGGAATATCAGTAGTTAAAAGAAAATAGACTAAGAAAATTTGGGGTTTCAGTCTTGGTTATACTCATCCTTGGGTATACTTCAACCTATCTCTAATGAGCCATCTAATGTGCTATACTCCGTGGCTAAAGTTCTTACTCAACCTTCAGCTCTGATACCACTTGTCACTATCCGAAATCCAATGTTTGAAAATTGACACTAAATACCTCACTTGTATTCGACTGCTGAAGATTCAAACATTGAACTCCAATCGGATGGATCTTATAACAAAATCAGATGAATATAAAATAGCGAAACCAGAATGAATATCATGCATACATCACAGAAACAACATCAACATAATATCCATTACAACATCAGAGTATCTTAATACATATATCACAACTCCAAATAAACATCATAATAGTACAACAAGCAATCATATATCCAAAAAGTCTTCAAAGGAATGAAGCGATAGCGAACTTCCAAAAACTAAGCATCTTGAAATCCCAAAAGCTTCTAAAATATCTCCAAAGCAAAAGCTCCAAAATACTGCTAACACCAAAACACGGAAACCTGCTACTATGCTGCCTGTGTGGAAATTATGGGCAACCAGAGTTTAGAAAAGAAACAATAAACTTCGGGTCAGTCATGGGACTGGTATGAGCAAAAAAAAAAAGTTGCTTTTAAATAAAACAGATTTATAAAGGAAAAATCGTTATGCTTTTGTAAAATGAAACTACCATAAGGCCTCCCGGCACACACACAATGCAATCGCACACTTGGGGGAGATTTCCCCTTATGATAGTCAAATATGCTTAATACGAGAAAAGTTCTTTGATATTATTACTAGTGTATAGTGTGAAAAACATTTCGAAAGTAGAATATTAATCTTAGCGAGCATAGGTACCATTATACTATGCCTACTATAGCTGCCATGTTAAATGGCATGTTCTACAACTAAAACCGTACTGGATTCGTATTGTTTTGTTTGGGTTTCCAACAAATGGTCAGGCTAAGGAACTTCCTACTTCCACATGGGTACGCCTCTGGCGGGACATCCCGAGAACTTAAACAGCTCTCTGCCAACACAAGGTCGGGTTACCTCTGTAACTAGGTAACTACTACACGAATATGTCACCTCTCGGTCCTTTGGGACCTTTATTCGAGGGCCCTCTACCACAAAGCAACAACCACACAGTAAATGAGATTGAAGCAACCACATAGGTAAATATCTGGGCTCCATACCATGACATCACATTTTTCCAGAAGGAAATGACATACCCTAAAGGGCGCGACCCTCATAACCTTACCGCATCTTTCTTGTTTCAACCATTTCCGGGTTGTGAGGTCTGATGAGGTCTCGTCTACAAAGCTACGCTTTACATGAAAGCCATGCTTTGATCATAAATGATCAACAAATAATCATCAACACACAGCAGCACTTAGCATGCCACACTACCAAATTGGGAGTATATCGCTAATAACCTTCAACTACATAATCTCTGAGCTCGTACGTCTCAGAGAAGGGAGTTAAGCTAAGAGAATAAATTCTTTGCCAACAACAGATATGTATTTGAAAGAAATCTACTTTATATCTCAAAGTGTAGTGTCAGACACACAACCATACAAGTCTGTTCCGGGTTCGAACAGAACCGAAGGCACTTCGTCCAATAAAGGAAGAAGCCCTTGCAAATCCGGGTATCCACAATCCCGATCGGATTTTCCATCACTTAGGGAATCTCTATACCGGAGCAACTCAGTGCAGAGACAATCGATAGGTTATCCTATCGTTTTCGAAGACACCCGGTCTTCACCACCAGTGTTCAAATGCTATCCATTTCGATGTATCACTATTCGGAATGGGTTATATGACACAAAGGTCCTCTCCCAGCTAAACTGAATAGTGAACGCTTAATTTTAAGACACGTGGATAGATCAATCACAAAGATTCACATTCAGGGTTCGATGTGGGTTTCGGATAACCAACTAGAATCTGACTCCCTGTCGCATCGAAGTTTAATTGCCGTTTTACGGGCAAAAGGGTTTTCACATCAATACAGAATTAAATCACAAATCACAGTCCAGCACAAAATAATTCACATCACACAGTATCACAACCACAACAGAAATAACAATCCAATGCACAACAATAGTTAATTATTTTCAGTCAATGTGAGTGTGATTTAATAAATTAACCACATAATTATTTTTATTGATTAATTTAAATCAATGATTAATTTTGATAAATTAATTAAATCTTAATTAACTTGATTAATTATTTCTTAATTAATTATTTTTAATTGACTGCCAATTATAATTAATCAACCTAAATTATCTAATTAACAATTCTCAATTTACAAATTAATTTAAACACTTAGTTATTAATTAACTAATTTGAAATTACTATTATAAATCATTCTTAATTACTTTTAAAAACCATTAGTTAATAAAAATTATTTACCTTAATTATCATTAAAAATCTTCTTTAATTATTTCGAAATCAATTTATTGCTATTTCAAAAAGCTTTAATGTTAATTAACTTTAATACTTTTCTTAAATTAAATTATTTAGTTAAAGCATTAATTAGATTTTTTAAACATTATTAAGTATCTACTTGGTTAATTAAAACTTGAAACAATTCTTAACTTAAAATAATCAACTTTAGTTACTGAATAAATACTGAAATTTTCTTAACATTATAAGCTTGAAATTTATTGGGCTAAATCCATTTTGAAAACAACCCGAGCATAATCCCTGTTTTACTCGAGTTTCTCCCTACCTTTCCCCGAATCCTTCCTCTCCTCCTCTCGTACTTTTTCTTCCTTTTTTTTCTAGCTTAAGTTTAAAACTTAATCAACTGCTGAAACAACTCCACTCAAGCGCGAGAGAACCCGAGCCAAAACATCTTTTACTCGAGCGTTCCTTCGAGTTTCTTCCCAGGCCCAAAATTTCCAGACACAGGATCGACGTCGTGCACGTGCGAGGCGTCACGCCGTCGCTCTGGTGGACATCGTGGCCTTCGGCAAGTCGCAATTCATCCTTATACTCGAAATCGAAGTTCGATTCAACACAGAAAACCCTAAATCGAAAATAAGTATTTTGCTCGACACTGTAACTCGAACATACCCAGAACGAAATTGCCTCGCCACCACGTCTCAGACCACCGGAGGAGCTCACCCTCCGTCCACACCACGTCAACGTCCTACGCTACCATCCCTCTCAATCTCGTACAACCTAATCCATCCATGGTGATGAAATCATCACATTTCCAACCCACTACAAAAGTGCAAACACAACCCTAAATTCACCTCGTCCCACAAATTTACGCAATAGAAAGATTATTTGATAATTTTCCTGAAATCAACGATATACAACCCTGCTTTACACAAAATTTCAACACCCAGTATTGAATCGATCATCAAAAAATGATCAAAACGAATCTTTTATTCTAATACGAACTGCACCAGGAATACTTGATTAAAAATCATCATATTAATTTTACAAATCATATCTTTGTATGCTTATTCAAGTTATATAATCAAATCACTAATTTAAAGTACTTGAGTTCATCATAAAATTTTGTTTTTACTGTAATATATGGGTTAGGGAGTCAAACTCTTCATGATCAAACTTAAAACCAATTTTAGGCTGTGATTCAAATTTGAACAAACTTATTTTATTCAGAATCTTAAGCTTAAAGATATTGATATGAAGATGTTTTGATTTGTTTCACTTTACCCTGCCCTGAAACTAGAAGTATAGGAAAACAACCCATAATCGAATTTCTCAGAGCATAGAATTATACAAAACCTTTTGTTTGAAATATACAGCAATAAAGGCTATTCATGAATCAAACATATAAATTCAAACTTTTGAAACAGTTGTTTACTCACTTGGAAATATTGATGAACAGAGAGCTGCTCTTTTGTATTTTGAAAAACTGTAGTTAATCTGCCTTTGAACTTTTTCTGTTTTTGTTGCATGATCTTGATTTTATAAGAACAGTGATGTTTATATTTTTCCTTTCTTTGGATTTACTATGTTCTCATGAACGAAATAAAACAATATGGATGTGTTTATATATAAAGAGAATCAAGTTTGTACTGAGGGAAGGTTATAACTGGTGCAAGATTTTTCTTTGATTGGATATTTTTATTTTTTGTTTGATCCTCCTGCTTTGACTAAGCAAAGTTAAATTCGGCTGATATGATCTTATTTGTACTGAGAAGATGGCATTTAATGCTCATGTTTCCATCTTAGTTTACATGTAATCTATTTCTTTTTTTGTAAGTACAATTTTGTTTTATTTTGTAGATTTTTTTCTTATTTTTGCATTTTTGTTTTATTGTTTCCTGGTTTGTATAATATTCACACACACTTGTATTGGTTTTCTTTGCTTATATAAAATCCATAGCAACATGCTTTCATTCTTGTCTTGTTTTATTTTATACCCTTATGCTTAATTTAAAAATTGTTATAATTATCGATATGTATTTATCTTATGTTGCCATATAACCATAAAATCTTATCACTAACATAAATTCTAAAAAAAATTCTTTATTTATTATTATTATTATTTATATGAAGCTTAAACTACCAAATATTTATTTATATCCATATAACTTTGTAATATTAATTATTAATAATATTATATTTATTTTGAAACTTTTCAATTTAAATTTCAAAAGTTCAAACAAGTTACCAAATTTAAATTAACAAATTTTGGGATGTTACACTTTCATTTCCTCCTTCTTCCTTGTTAAAATTTTCATCGCTTCTTCTTCTAGCCTTGAGAGAAGAGAGAAAAAAAATCCTTAGGGAACTTGTTTAAATCACTTCTTCTTTCTTTCTACCTCTTCTCCTTTCATTATCAAACTCACACACCTCCTAAAACATGCCATGGCTGAGCTCACTTAGTAAGGACGAACCTACTTTGGCCTTTAAGGCTACCAAAAGCTTCATCTTTCTGGAAGGGAAAGCATAGTTCTAGTTTGTATTCAAGTGGTAGTCTGTTTGGTCTTTTTTGGATGGCATTTGGTGAGTAAACTACCTTATTTTGGTAAAGATTTTTACTTTATTATTAAGTCATTATTATAGTGATAATATAGTATAGAAATAGAGTGGTAACCATGTATTTTGATTATGATTTGGATGGTTTATTATTGCTTGATTTGGTTATGGAAATCGATGTTGTATTATAAAGTTAGTAAGCATGTATATATGGATGTATATTTGCAGCCTATGATGAAGGTGGTTTGTTTTAGTTATGTGTCGATTGTAAAATGAGCTATGGCACGAGTGTTGGTAAACCAAGTTAGCTACTTTGTATAATTGCAACGGATTTGAGATTCGGTTGGAATGGAAGTTGTTTTTTTCGAAGTTTAAAGTTCTGGAATGGATTAATGTTTGTAGCTTTAGTTTCAAATGTTTTTTTAATTTTACAAAGAATGTTTAACCATGAAAAAAAGTAAGGGTTTGTGAAGTCGTTCGCTAAAAATATGTTAGAGCGAACTACGGCCACAGCGATAGTCGTTATGGATGCAGTTCGATGAAATTTATCGATTTTAGTTTCAAGTAGTTTTAACTTGAAATATTTTTGTAGAAGTTTTCAAAAAAAACTAATTAGTGATAAAAGGTAATTAAGTTCTATAATTTAATTATTTAATTAATTAGTTAAATAAAAAGGTAATCAGCTTTAATTAGTAATTACGAAGGTAATTAGTAATTAATCAACACTTAAGTTAAGTTAACGACTATTATTTGATTAATTTAGTTTTAATTGGCATTCAACATGGTTGAGAAGTAATTGATGGTTAATAATTATTTAATCATGTTAATTAATTATTTTTTAATTAATGGATTATTTAATTAACAGTTAATTAATAAGGGTTTAACTTTTAAATAATTTGGCTTAGCCTCAGCCAAGTTGCATTAGTAAACTAATTAGCTCTTAATTAAGTTCATTAAGCTTATTGAGAATTTAATCATGACTTAAGCTTGATTAATAAGAGTTAGTTAAGGTTTATTGGGGTTTAAGTTGATTAAATCTATTTAAATCTTTTCAAAGGTGATTTTAAAACTAAACCGAATGTGTTTTAAATCGTTTTTTTTAAAGTAAACTGATTCCGAATCCGAGGATCTCTTTTCTGGACCTTAAGTAACCCTATATGATTAGGAGGACCAAATGACATTTGTTAGCTGAACAACACACCATTCTTCTATAGTATAAGTTATTTGATTTTGTGGACATGTGTTAGCAGAATAAATCCATGTTCTACTATGAATTGATTAAATTATTTGGACAACTGTTTAGCGGGGCAAATAACCCTCCTGCTATTATGTTATTTGGACATGTATATGACAGTTACTTCATATTGTAATGCTATTCCCTGATTTGGACATGAGTTATATTTACATACTCGTTGTTTATGTAAGTAACTGTTAAGTGAATTAGAATTGAAAGTGAATGGTAACTTAAATTATTACCATTGGAATTAATAAGCCTCCTTTTGAACTTATAAAGTACGTTTTTGAGTTAACTTCATTTCTTAAATAAATTTAGAGTTAAAGTTTATAAATGATTTCCAAGTTGTGCTATTATGTTGTAAAGTTATTTATCAGTAATAACTTACTTCTAAAGGGATTTTATTGAAGGTTTACTTAAAGCATTTTACAAAAGGTAATTTGTAAATGGTATTTTATAAAGAAGATTTTTAAAGATTTTTAAATTAGAAAGAGATTTATAAATCATTTTAGAGATTTTCAAGGAATTTTAAATCTAATTTGGAAATTTATAAAGAGGTTTGGAATGTGGAGTAAATGGGTTTAATTGTTGGTAATGTTTTTAAAAGAGAATTTTTGGCCATTTAATATGGAATTTAAAGAGGGAATTTCCAAAATGTGTTTGGTAAATAATGTGAATTGATTCCAAGTTTAAAGGGATTGTTAGAGGTTTAGAAATCGTGTTAAGAAAAGATCTTTTGATCAAGTTTTATAAATAATTTTTTTAAATTAAAGAGAATTAATAAAGGCGTAGTCGATTCCATATAGAAATTAAACCATGATTGGATGATTGTTTATTTGATAGTTAAATAACCAACTATCAAATCTGGACAAAACATAACTTTGGAAATATCTAGGAGAAACACGAGTATTATATGGTACAGCAACCATTGAACGTGCTATATTGTACTTATAAACACGTTTCGTTCTTCTAGGATGAATGATAAGGAAATCCATCCATAAATAGTTAGGAGGTGCACTCCGCTTTTGTTATTTCTTTGGTTATTTCATAAAGAATCGGGGTCGAGTTTACCAAAATTATTGAAGGTTGTTTCGAAGAGACCAGGATCAGGTAAGTTATCCGAAAACTATTTCGATCCAACTTAAGCATTGCAAACTGAAGACATCATGAAGAGTATGGAATTGAAGATAAAGAGGTGAAGTGCAATGGCTAATCTCTACTAATCCCAAGGGTGATTCCAAAACGGATGCAGTAGGAATAGTTGCTTCGGTTTTGTTCAGACCCAAAACGGACTTGTATGGATGAATGCTATCAGCACATTATCATTGGAGGGCAATGAGCATTCTAAGTGTAAAGGTTCTTGAAAGGTAATCGTAGCCTCGGTCCTCATCAACTAGGAAATGAAAAAAATCGAGCATGCAGTAGGGCCAAGTGGGTAGCTCCCAAGTAGGGTATGGTTATTTCAAATCTAGATCGGTTATTATCCCTCATTTGTATGCTTCAGGGCCCATTAATGTTAATGGAGGGATGATCATGTTTGGTACTGCTAGTCAAGTGGTAGGCCAGTCCTGTGTGGCAGGGGCACAAGATGTTCTTATTAGACCCCACTGCATTTATCTAGAGATGTACCTTCTGAAGGTAGTCCCTTACCTTGTCATAGTATGGAATCCATTCTTTAATACGAGCTTTACAGTTTTATTTGTATACCAAATATGTTGTAATGTGAGATGTAAGAATTTCAGCTATTTTAATATTTTAATTTGAACCCTTAGACATTATTATAATATCATTGGATTTTTTATAAAAGTTTTTTGGTTATCGTAAGGTAAAAATCCATCAGTTTTTATATATGGTGTGGTCTTACGAGATACTCTTTGTTTGAAAGGTTTTCAAATGTAGAGAATCAATTTGCTTGTCACTTGTTATCGAGTTTTACTCACGCTAGTTTACCAGACTGACCCAGACTTTATTCCATGTAATGCTCAGGTCAGACCGAGCATGTTTTCCAGGTTTAGCTAGATACTTTGGAATTGGAAATAAGCTGGATGGTCAAGACGTATTCATGTATATTTTTATTTCGGTGTATTATAGGTATTCTAGAGTCCGTGTAGTTTGTCTACTGTTGTAAAGACATTTTTCTATAACTGTCCAAATTTAGGATAAGTCTACTGTACTCTGATGTTATATAAATAAGATGTTTCCTTTTTGTAAAGATCATTGTTGTATTATATATTATTCACTGCATTGTGAGATTGTGTGTTGTTTATTTTTCTTTTATCTTCTACCTTCATCTTTCAACCCAAAAAATCGCTATTTTCCGAAGTTGAATGTTCGGCATGTGATACAATGGATGTATTAGTGTCGATTTTCGAGGTCGAAAATTTGGTTCGTTACACAAGTGATCTTGTATCACTAAGTGAGTGAATGTGAGGATGGATGATGGATGCTATATTTTCTTTGATTGCTTATCACTTAGGGATGTCACATGATGCTGATGTTATTGATGCAGAACTTAGACACCCCTTAGTACTTTGATGTATAGTACACCCATGATGACTACGATTTGGAGTACCATATATCTTTTGTATGTGCAAACTCTATGGATGCAGGTATGGGTCATGTATGATTCTTCATACCATTTGTCCTATTATAGTGGTTTATTAGTATTTAGAGAGTTTCGACCACTCCCACCAAATTATTGTCTAACTCCGATTTTGTGCTTTGGTTCCTATTATTACGGATATTCTTAAATGAGTAGATTCGGGATATCGGGTCTGGTGAGCATGTGGAGCTGGACAGAGGCGAGCAAGATCATACTCTTGTAATAGTATATATATTTACTTATTATAATTTTCTATTCGGTTGCACAGCACTATGGAGTTTTCTAGTGCCCTTATTATCTGGAGACAGTTTATTATGATGTATGTATTCCGCTGCTCAGCACTATGGAGTTTACTATGTTTACTGTATGTATTATGATTACTGTGATTCATTAAGTTATTACTATCTCACTTGTTTTATATATGAGATGTTTATAATTATTTTTTGTTCGATGCACTATGACATATATGATAGGTTATGTGCTTTATTTACTTTATCTTACATCCTTGATGGTCACTCCGCATTAATCAGGCGCTGTTACAACGCGGTTTACCTTTACATTTGGTGCCGGTGGTGTAGGATGGTTGTCACATTTGGAATCAGAGCGTGGGTTGTGTATTTTAACCTAAGGGATACTTTGATCTAGTGAAGTACTCACACTAGACTGGATCAATAGTGTATATATACACTAGAGCGCGTACTTGTTATATATTTTGGTTTTCAAAACTATATAGTAGCATATAGTATATAAATTGCACTGCATGCATGAGTACTACTTAAGAAGAATTCCTTATAGAGAGACCGATCGTTCTTATTACAGATTGAAGGATGAGTCGTCGAGCAAGAAATATTGCAAGGGACTTTGTCTTTACAATCAAAGAAGGAGCTGGCTTAGGAGCTGCTAACCCCGACTTACATATGACGTTCAATACCATGATGTGGAACATGTTGTAGAATGCTCAAGTAGCCACTCCAAATGTTGTTGTTGATGGTGGTGCACCAGTGTAAGTGCCTAAAGCTGATTTCGCTAGGTTGAACAATGACTATGCTTGTCTTGGTGGCAAACTGTTCCAAAGAACGGAGTCAGCAATGGAAGTGCTGGAATGGCTTGATACCTGTAAAAGGATCTTTGATTATTTATTGCCGAATAATGCGATGAAAGGCGATTCGCTTCCCGACGGCATCAAGGATGAGCCTTGAACTGGTGGAATGCTGTGAAGGTTGCTACTCCCAAGGATCAGTTCACATAGGACCGGCTCAATGTCTGGCTTAAAGAAAATTTTAATCCTGCAGCTCAGAAGTCAATTGTTCTGTAAATTTGCAGATCTGAAACAAGAGGATATGATTATCTCCAAGTATGTTGCTGACTTCGATGCCCTATCAAAATATCGAATGTCTTTCATCAACATTCCATCGAAGAATAATGAGAAGTTCATCATTGGCTTGGATAATCACTTGGGAGAGAAGCTCGTGAGCCATATTGATGAGAATTTTGAGATGATAATCGAAAGGCTTGGAGGCATGAGAGTCATTATTCGAAGCCGAGGACTATTTTTCCTAAAGACGAGCCAAAGCCGCAAGTGGGTGGAGGGGCAAGAAGAAGTGTAACAATAAGAGGAGGTAGTTTCAGAAAAAAGACTGCCAGAAGAAGAGTAAGACCTCACTAAATTTTTCAACTACGATGAAAAGGACCACTATAGCAGAGACTTCAGGACCGAAGGGACAAAGTGCTACAATTATAACAAGATCGCAATTGGAGTTTGTTAGTGCTCTTATAATCTGAAGATGGTTTATTTGTGAATTATTATTTGATGTATAACTCTATCACTTATGTTTCTTATTGTATGTGTCTTTGTGTTTTGATTTTTTGATTCATTCAGTTGTTACTGTCTCGTCTGTTTAATATCCAAGATGTTTGCTATTATATTTTATTCGACACGCTGTGAGATATGATATACTTTTGTGTTTAATTTACTTACTTCACAAGCTTGATGGACACTCCACATCGACCGGGTGTTGTTACCGTGCGAGTTACTATTAAATTGGGTGTCGGTGGTATAGGGAGACTGTCACAGTTTTTATCTTCCTTCCACGATATCCTACATCCAAATGGGCACATGTCAATATTTTCATACGGGCGATCAAGGGAAGATACTTCTTTTTGTAGCAAATACCAATTTTCTACCAAGACATTATCTGGTGGAAACATTTACTTATAGAGACAAAAAATCGAGTTTATTAGATTTTTAGATGCATTGTATGTGGATTTTAAAGTGATTAACCTAGATGTCTTTAACAAATACGTCATTTTACATCTGTTATACAATGGACTTTTTGAAGCATCAAACAGACCGAAATCTTTTTCAATTCTAGGTCAAGTTCCTCTTTTATTTCAGATTCATTATTCCACATACTTGGACCAGCGGAATTATGAACCATTTTTGTCATTTTATCCTTTTTATCAGGTTCTTCAAAATCAACATTAGTGTTTTCGGGTTCATCTTCAACTATCAAAATCCATTAATATCTTGTCTCATCTTCATCACGAAATTTCCAAACATGATAGTCAAGCGTAAAATCCTTTGTATGCAAATATAAAGCTACAATTCCTTGTTCTTGGAGTTTCCCGCAATGACATTTACTACAGGACACTGGATTTCTTTTATATTTTTTTATCACTAGATGCGACCTTTAGGAATGCTTCCGCACCTTCACTAAACTGCAGTGGTACTTTTTCGAATTTCTTATACATCCAACTTCCAGACTTTAAATAATTCATTTTGTAGTCTATGAAAATATTTAAAAATAATAATATCGTATGCCATTAAGTTTTACTTTGAAATATTAATGTTGTACAATATTATTTTCTTTTTCTAATTTTTATTATTAATATGATACACGGTTAATTTTTGTTATTAACACCATACATGGATAAATTTCATTTTATTATCAATACCATAGAATAAAATTTTCTTTTACTAATATCATATACCATGCTTTACTCATCACTAATTTATACAATATATTAATTAATATATTATTTATAATATCATTAATTTTTATCAAATTATTAATACCGTAAAATATTGTATTCTTTTACTATGATTAACATCATATATAGTTAATTTTTACTTTATTATTAATACCATACAATATTATTAATATAATATACCATTAAATATTATTTTATTATTAATACATACAATAAAATTTCCTTTATAATATCGTATACTATTATTTATTAATCACCAACTTTTACAATATATAAATTAATATATTATTGATAATATTGTTAATTTTTATCTAATTATTATTACCATATAATATTATTTTATTTTAGTGAAATCATATACCACTATTTATTCATCTTGAATTTTTATTATATCGTAATATATTATTATATCATGAATTTTGCAAGGAAGTAAATGATAATGAAAAGAGTAAACCTTGATTTAACTGGCCGGCTATCCCACCTCCTATTACAAACACAAAAACATATACGAAATTCATAAATTAATACTTTATTACGAACAATTTAAAAAAATTCGACACCATTTCCTCTTATTCTCCGTATCGTACATAATAAAATGGACAAGGAGAACAAATTATGAACCGCTGTCAAAATTATATGAACCATCTAGGATAGAATATTGATTTACGACTTACATATATGTTTTTGTGTTTAAAACTTATCTAAACTAGGATGAATATGATGAATATTGTATCAGATGAATACTAATTTCTGTTTTAGTACAAACGAAAATCAATATAACAATTAGATACAAAACTCATCATACGAGGTCAATAAATCTATGGATTCTCATCAACTGAACTAAAACTACCGAATCAAAGTATAACATAATTCCAAATTTCTTCATATACAGGTACATTTGTAATCAACCATTTATGACAATCAGATTTCAACCTTAACCAATCCATTTCAACCAGACTATTCTCATTATAATCAACTAAGATGAGAGCATCATAAACATATAGTTTTATACGAAAACCAAACTAATGAAGCTTTGGAGGTGGCTTTGTGGCCGAATGAAGTGGAACGATAGTGGCATAGTGGCTTTGGAGGCATCACAAGAAGGGTTTGGAGGCGTCACAAGCGGGTTTCATTGGAGATGGAGGCATCATCGGTGGAGCAACGTCGAAGGTTGTGAGGTGATTTTTGAAGAGGCATCAACAGAGGTGATGAGAGCCATGTTGTAATTTAATTGGTGGATGAGAAATGGGGAAAAAAGATGGAGGTGATAACGTCATGGTTGAAAGAAGATGGAGGTGATAATGTCATGGTTGAAAGAAGATGGAGGCATTGTCTTCTTAGCTGAAGGAAAATTGAGGTGATGGCGTCGTGGCTGAAGAAAAATTGGTTCCATAGCCTAAGGAAGTGCAGAAGGAATAGAGGAAAATATAATTTTGATTTGGGGAAAAATGAAATACGGAAATGTGTTCGGATCTGGGTTGTAGTGGAAATAATTCTTCGGCATGGCATCAAAATTTCTAATGACATACCAATGATTTATGCATGTTGACCATTTACGGACGACATATTGATAACATCGTCTCGGTCGTCGGTATATTATTGGTAATTTTTAGTACTTTAATTTGTTTATTTTCTAGTACTATTCAAACTGGTTGTTTCTGATAACTTAATTCAAGAAATTCCTTTTTAAATGGAAGTCATGTATATATTTTGAATTTTCAAAATCTATCCATACAAATTCTTTAATATTACATGAGAAGCTTAAATATGTGATATCCTATCATTTTAGCTTAAATTTGATCTTTTATCTCAAATATGCTATAAATGAAAAACACCAATTCCAACTTCGGAAAATATTACGAAACCATGCATACATTTTAACTCAAAGGAAACCAAGTATACATTTTAAACCAAAGGAAATCATGTATACATTTCAAGAAAATAGTGCGAAAGGCAGATTTTACTATTTAGCTACAAAGACATGCGCTAAAATTTTAGCAATAAGAACAAACTTTTCAAATAAATATAGCAGAAGGACAAAAATTTAGTCAGAATTACAATGTTATTGTGTACTATTAAGTTTATGTTTACTGAATTTAAAAGAAAGAATAGGTACATATATTTTATTCTGATTATGTAATAACTGATTGTACCCTATTGTAGAATTTTATTTTTGAATGATACAACTCGGTGACATTTTCTACGTGACATTTTATTCTGACATAATTTTACTGTATAATGATACTATACAAAATCATTTTCTTATCTGCTGCTATTTTTGCTATAATTGATGAATGGTGAGCTATATGAGGTTAGCAACGATGTCATGGCATGTTGAATGATGTAGGTGGTGTAGTATGTGGCATGTAAATGCAAGAGTTTGTCTGCTCGTTTTAGCATATGTGGAGGTGGCCGTTATGGGAGGCGGCAACCATGAGCAATGGTGTAGCACAAGTGTTAGAAAACAAAACATATAGTGGGGTACGAAGGTGTTGAGTGTGGCAGCATGGGAAGTGATGAAGTTGGACGTGTCAGTTTGCGTTGGGACGGCGTGAGATATATAGTGGAGAAGAAGTTTTCCTTATGACTAAATTTTAAACAGACTGTCGTAAGGGAAATTTTTTTATGAAATTTTGTTCTTTAAACTAATTATCCCCATACATTTTTGAGCATCCCGTCTCCTTTTTTGAATTATAAATTCAATATATATGTATGTATGTATGTATGTATGTATGTATGTGTATATATACATGTATATTATTTATTGTTAATTAACAAATTATACATTATTAAAAATAAAAAATTATTACCAAGGTAATAATTGACAATAATAAAAAGATGAAAATAAATATATAAAACACAAATGTCCTAATGAATTAGCTATGTGGACATCTCAATGGGATTGGTAAATTGGGTGGAGCGGGAACTCATAAGTAATCCCGGTCTTATGTATGCTTAAGGCCATTACCCACAATATATCTATTCACTTACTCATTCTCTTTTAATTTTAAGCTGAATGAACGATCTCTGCATCCAAAAGAACAACAAATATCATCGGACCAGTTTTTCAAATAATTCAGTGCAAAATAAGATGACTAATATTTCTTCGTTTTATACCAAAACAATATACTGGAGTATAAAATGATGAAGACTTAACCGTTTTATACCAAACAATATACGCGGGGTATAAAACCAAGACTTCACCGTTTTATTACGACGATGTATTTCCTATTTTATACATAAAATGGCGAAGTGTTCGTCATTTTATAAATTGTCTTCCGTTTAGTTCACTAGTCAGGTGAACAAATTGAACCAACCACAAACAAATGAACAAAACATATTTGATTTCGTCCTGTCTAGTTCCGTCCATTATATCCGGTTGCATTATCGTTAGTTCAGTCCATTCTTTCATTAAACAAGACATTTTTGGTTGTGCTTTAAGTCTAAACTTAACTTTATTTAAACATTTCGTCTAAAAGAATTAGTTATGGAATCCGTATGTTTTTGTTATACCCCGTCGATGTCGTCTAATTTTTCGTGTTGGTGTCCTGTAGGCATGATGTGGGCAAACAATAATGATATTTCCATTTCTCTCTAGTAGTGACTTTTGGAAAGAAGAGCAAGCAATAGGAGTCATTATTGCCGATCATATTCATCATTGCGGTGAAGCTTTCTGTAGTTACATTCATAATCAATATGAAAAAGGATGTTAATTATCCATGCATTCGTGGACAAGTGATTGGAGGACGTTTACTGGCGGTGAATTTTTATGTCCGACTCATTTGATGTACGTCAGCGATTTCCTCCCTAGAGTTTTGCCTCTTCAGAAGGAGGCGGATTTTGAAGACTTAACTTTTACGTCCGACGTAAAACAGTTAAGTCAGACATAAAAAATTAAGTCTCGAAAACCCCCTACATTAATCTTCCTATCTAACTATTTTTAACATATTCTCATTTCTTCTTCCTTACATTAATATTAACAATGTCCAGATATGATTTTGTGTATAATATTTCAGACAATGAATTGAAAAACTCGGATAACTCAACTAATAGCAATGATCTATCTAACTCCGATGATGTAGATGAGTATGATAAGGATCTCGTTTATATTGCTGGAACGATGGTAAATCATACTCAGTTAATGTCTACTCTACATCATACTTCTTCTTAAACTGGACGAATGTGGGTTGACTATTTTCTTCATGGTCACAAAAACAGAAGTCAAGATCTGTTTCGAATGAAAAGTGCTACTTTCAAACGTCTTTGTGACGATCTATTCAATAGGTATGACTTAATCTGAACTCAATAAATAAACATTCTTAAAATGATTGAAATGTTTTATTACATGATAAGCCATGGAAAATCACAAAGGCTGGTAGGTGAAAACTTTAATCGATTCATTGGTACTGTCAGTTTATGTGTTGCTAAGGTTTTGCACACTATCTTATTTTTGGCCAAAGATAATATTAATCGCTAGATTTTAATGTGATTCTTGATGAAATTAGGTATGCCATGATATCATCCTTTTTTCCAAAATGATGTTGGAACTATGACAGAACATGTGTTCTTACGAGGTTGGTAAAGGAGAATAACCAGTGTATATAGGCAGAAAAAAAATTTCAGTACAAAATATTCTTGATGTTAATTTTGGTTTTGACATTTAGTTTCGTAATGTCTTGTTGGTAAGACTCTGCACATGATAGTAGATTGTTAAATTATGCAATTGAAGTAGTTGAAACATTTCTACATCTGCTGCCTGGTAAGTATTACCTTTTAGACTCAGGATACAAGCATAGAAACAGTTATTTACCACATTATCGTAATAAACGCTATCATGTTTAAGAATTTCCCTAAAGCTGGAATGTTTCAAAATCGCGTAATGAAATTTCAACTTTGATCATTCTAGTATGTGCATGGATGTAGAAAGAATTTTTGGTATTTGAAAAAATAAATTCTACATTTTTCGAAATACACTGAAATAAAGCTTCGCCAAACAAGCACAGTTTGTCGTTGCAAGCTGTGTTATCCATAATTTATTAGAAAATACAACGTTTTGAAGAAATAGTTAATGAAGAAGTACACGAATTAATGTTGGAAATTGATGTCTTCAACACAACCATGGCTGTGCGAAAGTTCATCAAATACACAACAGATTTTTGCAACATGTGATGAAATTAGAGATGCTTAGATTATGCAGGACGACGTTGATCTATGTATAGTTTTACTTTTGTATTTCGGCTAAAATTATGTGTAATGTTATGTTTGTATTTTGGTTAAAAATAGTAGTAAGTTTTTAGAATTTGTATATATTAGAATTTGAAGTTGTAATTGAATTTGAATTTACATTAATAATTCTAAAATATTTATTTAATTAAATACTTAATTTAACAATTAATAATTAAATAACAATTAATTAATAATTAATAATTAATTATTAAAATTATTATTTAACTATTTTCAAATTCTTTTAACATTTTTTACATCCTACACCATCTCTAACCAACCTTTGACCAAAATAGTGATATGCGAACGTTTTAATCTTTAATTTAAATTGTCCACGAAAGCACTATAAATGAGATTTACTTAAACAGGGAAAAAGAAAACTGTCAACAAGAAAGATAGCAATCGTACAGCCTAAAGAATGGATTAATATGCACCATATTTAGCATAAAATAAAATTGAGATAAGTTGACGTTAATTTAGCTCAGCAAATTCTAAACCAAACCATAAGGAAGCTAATATCTATTATTTACAGTACACCATATATAAGAAAATTTCGTTCTGTTGTTGACTGTTACGCAATGGTGTTTGCTCTTAACCAGATAGCACTACATCAAAAGTCAATCAAACAAGGAACGTAAACTGTTCAAAAAGACAGAGAAATAAACAAAAAGAGAAACTTATGAACTCATGTATATCACATCAAAACTATGTACAATTTATCTACCATGTTACCCATAGTGCATTGAACTTGGTTAATTTCTAGCCCCAAGCGTGTTAACAAGTGACAAAGCATTACTTGTAAGCTTACTCAACTGAACCACCCTCTTCCTCAAGACACCATGCATACTACTGCTACTCTTACCATTACCTTCCACCAAAGAAGCAATGCACATATTCTGATCAGTGAGAGCACCACTGACCCACGTCATAACGTTCTCTAATCTAACCCCATACGACGGCCTATTCTTCCTTCCCAGTTTCCTCAACTGAACTATCGACTTGCTCAGCCTAGCTGCACTATCGGACATCGTTACCATGCAGTCATAATAGACACTGTACCCATTATCAGCTGCAGGTCTGCTGCTGCTTCCAGATGAAAGCATGGAGACGTAGGTCGATGCTTCATGGGCCTTACGTGCACTTAGAGACAGCGCCACCTCAGCAAGCTGCCGTGGACTTTTATGCATTTGTGGTGAGAAGGCTGACAGTGTCTGCTCGCATACTTTTGGATATGAAGTTGCCTTGCATGAGGTTTTAAGAGAAGCATACGAGAGGTGTACGAGCAAAGAAGCTGTGAATATGTATATAATGTTGTATGAACTTGCCATTGATCACTTTAGCTTTTAATTTGTTTCTTGTTGATGTAATGTGATATTGGTGGTGAATGGTTTATATATAGAGGGCTATCTGTATTATGGAACGTGAAAGGTACTTTTATTTTATGGCAGCATTCATTTGGTCGGTTGCTAAGTAATTAGAGTAATATTGCTGTGTCTGGAAATCTCAAAACTCAATATATATATATATAGAATGTGCTTGCTTGTCTCCTTCCAGCTGTAATTTTGCTGTCTAGAGATCTGATGACTGAATGTAGAAGAATGAGTTGAAAGTTGAAACCTTGACTTTGCTCATGGAAGCTTCGTTGCATTCCGGAAGATACTGTTGCACGTGCAGTTTCGTTGATTTAGATTTGACTCGACTATTCTGTGCCAGCTGGAACTGTATGTCAACTCCTTTCATTTCAGTTAGCTTATGGCCCTATGTAGCATTTAAAAAGGGGAACGAAAAAACTATCCATACACCTCCGTGGAACAATATTAAGTTAAATCAACGTTTTTTAACCTAAATTTTTTTATCGTTTCATGTGACCTGACTTTTATATACCACTGGACCTTCGTTATCTTTCACATTATTCATTTTCAATCTGCTCATTTTACGTTTATGGCAATGGCGAAACGACGTGTAGTGCTTAGAAGACGGATTAGGAATGACACTTCCTTATGAGAGTTTCTAGCCACTTAAATCGAACAACCGACTCTAAGCCGGTGCGAACAAGGAGAATCTGGCTGTTTAATTAAAGCAAAGCATTGCGATAGTCTTTATGGATGCTTTTGCAGTGTGATTTCTATCCAATGCTCTGAATGCCAAAGTGAAGAAATTTAACCAAGCGTGGGTTAACGACGGGAGTAATTATGACTCTTTTAAGATTGTCAAATTCTTGTCATCTAATTAGTAACATGCATGAATGAATTAATGAGGTTTCCACTATTCTGTCCACTAAGTAGGGAAACCACATCTAAGGTAAGGAGCTTGGCGGAATCAACAGATAATGAAGACCGTGTTAAGTTTGACTCTAGTCTTACTTTGTCAAATGACTTGAAATGTCGTTCAAGTCCATGAAGAAAAATTAAATAGAAGAGCCAAAGAGGAACCATTGAAGCAAGTCTTTTAAACCAAACTCACCTAACGAGAGAATGATGCATTTAAAAATGGAAGAAGTCGTAGCCTAAAGGTAAGAGATCGTGGCCAAAATTATGGTAAAGGCGTCTACAAATTTGTCAATAAAGAAGAAACAAACCAAAATATATAAGCACCAAGAGATCGAGGACAAGATGAAACATAAACCATAAGGGAAGACCAAGGTATGATAAATCACAAATAGAATATTATAATTGTGATAATCTTTTTCATTTTGCTTCCGATTATAAATTCATTTTGTGAATTTTAAAAGAAATTTAACTTTTCTATAAAAAATGATGAAAATTCCACAATATTGTTGGCACATAAAGGTGATGAAAGTAACGATAATAACACATGGTATTAGGATACGGAGGCGAGCAATGATATGTGTGGAAGAAGGAGCATGTTCGCGGAGCTTGATGAATTAGTAAGTGGAAACAATCATTTTGTAGATCAATCTGAAATTCTAGTTAAAGGAAAAAGAAATATACAAATTAAATTAAAGAATGGAAAGCTTGATTTTGTTTCTAACGTTTCCTAAAATGAAAATAAATATTTTAAGTTTGGGGCAACTTTTAGAAAAATGATATGACATACACATAAAAATCATTGTCTATAATGAGACGTAGTAAGGAAAATTTTACTGCTAAAGTGGAGATGTTAAAAAATAGACTATTTCCATTATATTTGTCAAATAGAATAATTAAATGCCTAAAATCATGCTATAATGTTTCATTATGACTTTGGCATTAAAGATTTTGATACCTTAATTTTGGGGTTTAAATTACTAAAGAATAAAAACATGATGAAAGGTTTATCATCAATAAATCAAGAGAACCCATAATGTGAATGATGCATATTTGAAAAACAAAGAAGAAAATATTTTTCAAAAGAATCAACTACAAGAGATAGAGAACTATTCGAATTAATTCATACGGATATTTGTGGCCTTATAAAGCTATGCTTACTTGGAAAAGTAACTATTTTGCACTTTTTATTGATGATTTTAGTAGAAAAACGTTGACCTATTATCTTAAACAAAAATCAAATGTATTTAATACTTTTAAGAAATTTAGAGCCTTTGTAGAAAATTAAACTGGTTATAAGATCAAAGCCATTACATCCGAACGAGGTAAATAATTTATATCAAAAGAGTTTGAATTTTTTTTATGAAGAAAATGGAATTCACTGCTCATTGATAATTCTTTGTACTCCACAACAAAATGAGGTCATAGAAAGGAAAAATATGCCTCTTCTCAACATGGTTGGAGCTTGTTAAAAAGAAAATATTCCAAAAATAAATTTTTGGTCGAAGTTGTTGAATGCGCGGTGAATTTATCCAATCACAGTCAAACTTGAAGTGCGTGAAATAAAACCCCCGAACAAACATGAAGTGGTAGAAAGCCATGTATATCTCATTTAAAAGTATTCGAAAGCATTGCATATGCCCATATGTCGGATCAAAGATGCTCCAAACTGGATGACAAAAGTGAAATATATTTTCATTGACTGTGACTGAAGGCTAAAAGGATATAAGTTATATTATCCTGTTAATGGAAAAATAGCTGTTAATCGAGGCATGGTGTTCGACGAAAAAGGTGCTTGGAATTAAAACAGACAAGAAGATGATTATAATTTCTTTCCTCTTTATGAAGAGTAATGTATTGATGATGTGGAAAAAGAAGCACTGTTATCTCCTTTAACCATCCATGAAGAATATTCATTTGAACAAAGCTTGAGTGAAAGACCACCACGCATGAAATGCTAAAGGAGAAGTCGAAAGATCTTCTCGCCAAAAATTTACCTAAATCCCTACTTTAATTAGCCAAAATTGATTGTTAGAGAAAGATTAGCAAGATTAGCACTTTGGATTGAAGAATTTCTATTGGAGATCACTTAAAGCTGTTGTAGATTCTTGGATTTCATGCATTTTTGGATTGCTTTGGATTTAGGTGAGTGGTTTTAAGCCTCTACTCACTAGTTAGCCACTATATAATGTTTAATGATGTTTTTAAATGATTTTTAAACATAAAATATCATTTAAACCCTCTTTGATCACATATGTAAATTTCAAATGATTTGGACAAATTTGAAATTTTTTTGTTCTTATGAATCTTTCTTGTTCTTATAGTTACACCTATAGATTTAGGCTTCACATTGATATGTATGGATGTATGCTTGTTAGGATATATTATATATGATGATTGTTTGAATGTATGAGTTTGTTTAGTTGAATGCGCCGATCAAATGGCAATTTACTTTTAGGAATAAGTTTTGGATGGGTGTTGGTGGATCAGTGATGACCCATAAAGGTTACTTCATCCAAATGACATGCGATCCATAGGGCAGGTCAAGAAGGAAGCTATGTTTCAAGTTTCAAGTCTCAAGTAATTAGGAGTTCAAAGTATGGGAGATTGAAGATGGATAGGTGGTGATTTGGAGGCTATGGGTCGGTAAAGGTTGGCTTTGAGGCATGCTCGAGTAATTGGATGGATCACTTCGAGTCATATGATGGAATGCTTTAGTCAATAGCTTGCATGGATGGATTGCATGAGAAAGTGAGGTAAAATCCTAAGTGAGGGATCGTTGTCGATCCATGGGGTTACTTGAACTTTGCTAAGTGTTGAATTAGTAGAGCAAAAATGAAATTTGGCGAAGGAAAGGATCGGCGAATATGGTTAGTACTGATCCAGTGGGCATCGATCGGTGAGGGTGATGGATCGGCGAAGGGGGTTTCACGTGTTGGAGTATGGCTTAGTTGAATTGAAGTTTGGGATCGGTGATGATGGATCGGTAACTATGGATCAATGGCTATGGATTGGTGGTTATGGTTCGGTGGTAAAGGAAATTGTTGCTACTTCTAGTCATTTGCATGATTGCTTTGACACATGATGGTGTTTTGTTCGAGTTTTGTGTGTGTTCACTCCATGCTCATGCCAAACCAAAATCTTAGCTAAATATGGCCAGGTGTAGGGTCGGTATTGAACTATAGGGTTCGATGGCGATTTTCGATGAGACGACTCGTGGGCCAACGGTGATGATTCTGTAATGGGAAGTGATGGCTTCGATAGTGAATAGAAGTATTTTGAGATGTACAGTAGAGAACTATAAGTTGGATTAAGGGAATTATTAGAGGAAGGCTATAGGATGTATGGCGATATTCTATGATTGATGATGATTGTAGAGAATTGTCTCAACCGTGGTGACTTCGTGATGAAAGTCATAAGATTAGTTACAGAATGTACTCTGCTATAAATGACGTAGGCAAATGGAATTTTGAGACTCAAGGTTTCGTAGGGTACTCATAAAATAGGGTATATACTGGGGACATGATGGTTCCTGAAGCATGATGGCTCTTTATTCTAGATAGGAGGTTTTTTAATCTCGGAGAGATGTGATGGTTAGTCTAGTTCTAGCTTACTGAGTGGCAAGGATTCAAGTACCGAGGAATCAGGATGCGAGCTATCATGATGGATAGTCTGGTCTTTGACCATGATGGTTTAGATGAGTGACCTTGTATCACTAAGTGAGTAAATGTAAGGATGGATGATGGAGGCTATATTTTCTTTGATTTCTTATCACCGTAGGGATGTCACATGATGCTAATGCTATTAATGTAGATACTTGGACCCCTTAGTATTTTGATGTATAGTACACTCATGATGGTTATGATATAGAGTAGTGGATATCTTGTATATGTGCTAACTCTATAGATGAAGAGACATGTCAAGTATGATTCTTCATACCATTTGTCCTATTATAGTGGTTTATTGGTATTATAGATTTTCTACCGCTCACACAAGACAGTTGTATGACTCAGGATTTTAAACTTTTATTTCTATTATTTCGGATACTCTTAAATGAGCAGATTCAGGATATCAGGTCTAATGAGAACATGGAGTTGGATAGAAGACGAG
Organism: Allium cepa; assembly: GCA_030765085.1. Taxonomy (NCBI): domain Eukaryota; kingdom Viridiplantae; phylum Streptophyta; class Magnoliopsida; order Asparagales; family Amaryllidaceae; genus Allium; species Allium cepa. The sequence goes on from CM060940.1 coordinate 863,812,768, forward strand.
CGGAGATCACACCCTCGCATCACTACATTTACTCATTATGATTTTCTATTCCACTGCACAATACTATGGAGCTTGCTAGTGCCCTTATTATCTAGAGGCAGTTTATTCATAAGTTATTATTTGATGTATAACTCTATCACTTATGTTGTTTATTGTGCGCGTCTACGTATTATGATTTCTGTGATATCAGTTATTACTATCTCGCATGTTTTATATATGAAATATTTACTATTATATTTTATTTGATGCACTTTGAGATATATGGTAGGTTCTATGTTTGATTTACCTTACCTTACAAACTTGATAGTCGCTCCGCATCGATCGACATTGTTACAACGCAGTTTACCATTACATTAGGTGCCAGTGGTGTATGATGGTTATCACATTTAGTATCAAAGCTTAGGTTGCATACTTTAACCTAAGAGCTAACGTGATCCAGTAGAGATAGGGTAAGAGTTCTCATGCTAAACTAGATCGAGAGAGAGAGAGAGAGAGTATGTGTATACTAGAGCACGTATTTGTTATATGTTTTGGTTTTCAAAACTATATAGTAGTATATAATCCATAAGTCGCACTGCAAGCACGAGTACAAATTAAGCGGAATTCCTTATAGAAAGACGGATCATTCTTATTACAAATTGAAGGATGAGTCGTCGATCAAGGAATGTTGCTAGGAACTATATCTCTACAATCAAAGAAGGAGTTGGCTTGGGAGCTACTAAACTCGACTTGCAGATGATGTTCAATACCATGATGTGGAACATGCTGTAGAATACTTAAGTAGCCACTCCAAATATTGTTGTTGATGGTGGTGCACTAGTGCAAGCGCCCGGAGCTGATTTTGCTAAGTTGAACAATGACTTTGCTAGTCTTGGTGGAAAACCCTTCCAAGGAACAGAGTTAGCGATGGAAGAGCAGGATTGGCTTGATACCTACGATGATTTATTACTGAATGATTCAATGAAAAGGCAATTGGCTTTTCGACAGCTTTAAGGGCGAGCCATGAACTGGTGGAATGTTGTAAAGGTTGCTACTCTCGAGGATCAATTCACACGGGAACAGTTCAAAGTTCAATTCGAGGAAAATTTTACTCCCGCGTCTCAGAAGTCGGTCATGTTGCATAAGTTTGCGAATCTAAAGCAAGAGGATATGATTATCTTCAAGTACATTGCTGAGTTCAATGCCTTGTCAAAATATAGGATGTCTTTCATCGACACACTATCGAAGAATAAGTAGAAGTTCATCATTGGCATGGATGATCATTAGGAAGAGAAGCTCGTAGGCCATACTGATGAGACTTTTGAGATGATAGTCGATAGACCTTGAGGTATGAGAGTCTTTATCCGAAGCTGAGGTCTACTTTTTCCAAAGATGAGCCAAAGCCGCAAGTGGGTGGGGGAGGCAAGAAGAAGTGAAAGAATAAGAAAAGGTAGTTTTAGAAAAAAGGCGTCCAGAAGAAGAGTAAGCCTCACCGATTTGTTACAACTGCATTGACAAGGGCCACTATAGTAGAGACTTCAAGGATGAGAGAAAAAAGTTTTACAATTGTAACAAGTCCTCAATTGTAGCTTGTTAGTGCCTTTATCATTCAGAGATAGTTTATGTATGAGTTATTATTTGATGTATAACTCTATTGCTTATGTTGTTCTGTGATTCATTAATTTATTACCGTTTGGTCTATTTTATATTTATTATATTTTATTCCATGCGATGTGAGATATATGATAGATTTTGTGTTTGATTTACTTAACTTCATAACCTTGATGGTCGCGCAAGGTCGACCGAGCACCATTACAGCATGGATTACCATTACATTAGATGCTGGTGGTGTGGGGCGGTTGTCATAATTTTTATCTTCCTTCCAATATATCATCCAATTGGACGTGTGTCAATTTTTCATATGGATGACCAAAGGAAGATACTTCTTTTTGTAGCGAATGCCAATTTTCTAGCAATTATTTGGTAGAAACATTTCCTTATAGAGATAAAAAATTGAGTTTATTAGATTTTCAGATGCATCGCATGTGGATTTTAAAGAAATTAACCTAGATGTCTTTAACAAACGTGTCATACATCCTTTATACAATGGCCTTTTTGAAGCATCAAATAAATGGAAAACCTTTTCAATTCTAGGTCAAGTTCCTCTTCTATTTCAGGTTCCTTAGTCCACATACTTGGACCAGCGGCATCATGAACCATTTTTGTCATCATGTCCTCTGTATCGGGTTCTTCGAAATTGAGATTAGTGTTTTTGATTCATCTTCAGCTATCAAAGTTGATTCACGTATTGTCTCTACTTCATCATGAAATTTCCAAACATGATAGTCTAGCATAAAATCCTCTGTATGTAAATATAAAGCTAAAGTTCCATATCCTTGGAGTTTCATGCAATGACATTTACTACATGGACACTGGATTTCTTTTATATTTGTTTTATCGTTGGATGCAACCTTTAGGAATGCTTCCACACCTTCACTAAACTATAGTGGTACTTTTTTCAAACTTCTTATACATCTAACTTCGAGATTTCAGATAATTCATTTTGTACTCTATGAAAATAAGAAAAAGTAATAATATCATACACCATTAAGTTTTACTTTATAATATTAATATTATTTTCTTTTACTAAATTTTACTATTAATATGATACATGTTAAATTTTATTATTGTAACCATGTACGAATAAAATTCATTTTATTATTAATACCATACAATAAAATTTTCTTTTGCTAATATCGTACAGTACTCTTTATTAATCACTAATTTCTACAATATATTAATTATTATATTATTTATAATATCCTTAATTTTAAAAAAATTATTAATACCACATAATATTGTTTTCTTTTACTATTATTAATATCATATACGATTAATTTTTATTTTATTATTAATACCATACAATATTATTAATATAATAGAACATTAAATTTTATTTTATTATTAATGCATACAATAAAATTTTCCTTTATAATATCATATACTACTCTTTATTAATCACTAATTTCTATAATATCTCATTTAATATATTATTTACCATACTACTAATTTTATCTAATTACGAATACCATATAAAATGATTTTCTTTTAGTAAAATCATATATAATTATTTATGCATCTAGAATTTTTATTATATGATATTTGTCACATACTATTATATCATGAATTTGACAAGTAAGTAAATGATAATGAAAAGAGTAAACCTTGATTTAATTGGCCGGCTATACCATCTCCCATTAGAAACACAAAAAACATATATGTAATTCGTAAATCAATACTTTGTCACGAATGATTTACAAAATTTCGATACGTATTCCTCTTATTCTCCATATCACACACAACAAAATGAACGAGGATAAAAAAATATAAACCACCTTCAAAATTCGATGAACCGCCTAGGATAAAATATTGATTTACGACTTACATATATAATTTTGTGTTTATAACTTACCAAACTAGGATGAATATGATGAATATTTTATCAGATGAATATTAATTTCTATTTTTATAAAAAAGAATATCGATATAACGATTAGATACAAAACTCATTAGACGAGATCAACAAATCTATTAGTTCACAACAATTGAACTATAAATACTGAATCATAGTATAACAGAATTCCAAATTTCTTCTTATACATGTACATTTGTAATCAACCATTTATGACAACAAATATTTCAGTCTTAACCAATCCATTTCAACTAAACTATTCTTATTATAATCAACTAAAACAAGAGAATCATAAATAGATAATTTTGCATATGAAAGAACAATATCAATGAAGATTTGGAGGCGACTTTATGGCCAAAGGAAGTGTAATAATAGTGGCGCAGTGGCTTTGGAGGCGTCACAGGCGGCGTTTGGAGGCGTGACAATCGAGTCTCATTTGAGAAGGAAGCGAGAAGAGCAAAGCCGGAGGTAGTGTGGTAATTTTTGATGAGGCACCAGTAGTGGCGATGGAGATTGTGCTGTAATTTTAATTCATGGAAGAGAAGTGGGGAAGGAAGATGGAGGCAATAACATCTTGGTTAAAGGAAAATTGGGGCTAATGGCGTCATGCCCAAAGAAAAATGGAGGTGGTAGTGTCATGGCCAAAGGAAGTGGAGAAGGAAGAGAGGAAGATATATTTTTGATTTGGGGAAAAATGAAATATGGAAATGAGTACTGGTTTGGGTTAGAGTGGAAATAAGTCAACGATATGTCGTCAAAATTTTCAATGACATACCGATGATTTATACATGCTGACCATTTATCGACGACATACTGACGACCTCCGTCATCGGTATGTTATCAATACCTTTTCGTAGTTATAGTTTGTTTATTTCCTAGTAGTGTTCAAACTGGTTGTTTTTGAAAATTTAATTCAAGGAATGACCTTTGTAATGGAAATTGTGTGTAAATTTTGAAATTTTAAAATTTTAAAATCTAGCCATGCACATTTTTTAATATTATATGAGAAACTTAAATATGTGATATGCTATCATTTTAACTTAATTCAATCTTTTACCTCAAGTATGATAAAATTTAAAAACATGAATTCGAACTTCAAAAAATATTACGAAACTATATATACATTTTAAATCAAAAGAAAATGAAGTACACATTTTAACCCAAAGGAATCATGCATACATTACAAGAAAATAGTATGAAGGACATATTTGACTAAATTTTAGCTTTAAAGACATGCGCTAAATTTTTAGCAATAAGGACAAACTTTTCAAATAAATATAGCAGAATGACAAAAATTTAGTGAGAATTACAATACTACTGTGCAATATTAGTTTTATATTTACTAAATTTAAAAGAAAGAATAGGTACATATATTTTAATTTGACCATGTAATGGTTGATTTTACCCTTTTGTAGCATTTTTTTAAATGATACGATTGGGTTACATTTTCTTCTTGACATTTTTTTTCTTACATAATTTTATCGTATAATGATATTATACATAATCATTTTCTTATCTGCTGCTAATTTTGTTTTAATTGATGAACGGTGAGCTATATGAAGTAAACAACAATGTCATGGCATGTTGGACGATGTAGGTAACGTGGTATATGGCGTGTAGATGCATTAATTTGTTTTCTAGGTTTAGATTTTTTGGAGATGACCATTTTGGGAGGTGGAAACCATGAGCAATGGTGTAGCCCAAGCATTTGAAAAAAACATGTAGGAGGGTGCGAAGACGTTGGGTGTGGTAACAAGGGAAGTGATTAATTTGGATGTGTCAGTTTAGGTTGGGACGGCGTGAGATATATAGTGGAGAAGAAATTTTCCATATAGCTAAATTTCAAACAGGGTGTAAGTCTGTCCTTTAGACTAAATCTCCCCATACATTTTTGAGCATTTTGTCTCCTTTTCTGAATTATAAACTTCAATATATGTGTGTCTTTGTGTGTGTTAATTATTGTTAATTAACAAATTATACATTATGGAAACTGAAAAATTATTACCATGTTGATATTTAACAATAATAAAATGTTGAAAATAATACAAAAAGGAAAATAAATATATAAAACAAAAATTTCCCAATGAATTAGCTATGTGGGCATCTCAATAGGGATGGAAAATTAGATGGACTGGGAACGCACAGGTAACCCCTATCTTCTGTATCTTAAGGCCATTACCCATAATATACCTATTCACTTACCCATTTTCTCTTAATTTTATACTAAACGAACAAGCTCTGCACCCAAAAGAATAACGATTATCCATCCATTGCAAGAAAGAACATTAAATAGCGAAGGGGCATACCGATGGCCGTCGATCGTTCCGTCGACTTGTTTTCGACGGCTTTCGACGGTACCTCATTTCCATGGTGTTTCAGTAAAAAGTGTAAAATAGCCATCAGAAGCCGTTGGAAGCAGTCGATAATACGAACCGTCGACAACCATCATAAATCGTTGGATATCGAGATTGTACTTCTGCTTCAAATGAGTGCAAATTTCATTTTGCTTCTCCCCTAATTTTTGTCCAAAAACCTAGCTCCTCCCCACTCTCCATCGCCGACCAACCCGCGCACCTCCCCGACCATCACGATGTTCATCGTTCTCCACTCTTAACAACCTCAGGCCATTCATTGATCTCCAATTAGGTTTTTCTCCTAACCCTAACTAATTTTGATTTCCTAAATTAGGGTTAATTTATGATACCATTTTTTTATGATACCCCATTCATTATTTATTATACCACACTAAATGCTAATTACAACTATTATCATTTAAATCCAAAAATTAATGTATAATTTGGGGTGTGTGTGTATATACGCATTAATTAATTTGTGCATATGCGCGTTAGGACTAGATTGGGTTAACTAGTGTATATGCGGATAATTTAGTGTATCTGCTGCTTCCAGATGAAAGCATGGAGACGTAGGTCGATGCTTCATGGGCCTTACGTGCACTTAGAGACAGCGCCACCTCAGCAAGCTGCCGTGGACTTTTATGCATTTGTGGTGAGAAGGCTGACAGTGTCTGCTCGCATACTTTTGGATATGAAGTTGCCTTGCATGAGGTTTTAAGAGAAGCATACGAGAGGTGTACGAGCAAAGAAGCTGTGAATATGTATATAATGTTGTATGAACTTGCCATTGATCACTTTAGCTTTTAGTTTGTTTCTTGTTGATGTAATGTGATATTGGTGGTGAATGGTTTATATATAGAGGGCTATCTGTATTATGGAACGTGAAAGGTACTTTTATTTTATGGCAGCATTCATTTGGTCGGTTGCTAAGTAATTAGAGTAATATTGCTGTGTCTGGAAATCTCAAAACTCAATATATATATATAGAATGTGCTTGCTTGTCTCCTTCCAGCTGTAATTTTGCTGTCTAGAGATCTGATGACTGAATGTAGAAGAATGAGTTGAAAGTTGAAGCCTTGACTTTGCTCATGGAAGCTTCGTTGCATTCCGGAAGATACTGTTGCACGTGCAGTTTCATTCGGTAGATTTGATTCGAGTATTCTGTGCCAGCTGGAACTGTATGTCAACGCCTTTCATTTCAGTTAGATTATGGACATATGTAGCATTTAAAAAAGGGAAGGAAAGAACTCCATCCTAACGCCTCGTTGGACAATACGAAGTTAGATCAACCTTTTTTAACATAAAAAATCTTTGACCGACTTGACTTTTATATATCACTCGACCTTCGTTATTTTTCACATTATTCATTTTCGATATGTACATATTACATTTATACAATGTGAGACCCCTCAACAAATCTTGGGGTCGTAACATGAATCCGTTTTCTATTTGCGGACTGCTAAAGCTACTTTTGTGGCAAAAGCGAGACGATGTGTAGCACTTAGAAGACGGATTAGGAATGACACTTCCTTATGAGAGTTTCTAGCCACCTAAATCGAACTACTGAATCTGAACTGGTGTGAAACAAGTGGAATCTAACTGTCAAATAAAAGCAAAGCATTGTAATAGTCTTCGCGGATGCTTTTGCAATGTGATTTCTATCCATTGCTCCGAATGCCAAAGTAAAGAAATTCAACCGAGCGTGGGTAAATGACGGGAGTAATTATGACTCTCTTAAGGTTGCCAAATGCCTCGTCATATAATTAGTGACGTGCATGAATGGATTAACGATGTTTCCACTATTCTTGTCTACTATGCAGGATAATCACAGCTATGGGAAGGAGCTTGGTGGAATCAGCAGAGAAAGAAGACCACGTTGAGTTTGACTTTAGTCTACCTTTGTGAAATGACTTGAAGTGTCGTTCAAGCTCATGAAGAAAACTTAAATAGAACTCACCTAGCGGGAGAACGAGGCATTTAAAAATGGACGAAATCGTAGCCTGAGGGTAAGAGATCGTAGCCAAAATTATGGTAGAGGCGTATACAAATTTGTCAATAAAGAAGAATGAAACCAAAATATATAAGCTATAAAAGGTCGAGGACGAAGATGAAATACAAATTAGGATAGAAGACCTAGGTATGATAAATCACAAATAAAATGTTATAATTGTGATAAATTTGCCCATTTTTCTTCTGATTATAAATTCATTTTTAGTAAAGTTTGAGAGAAGTCTAACTTTGCTATAAAAAGAAGAAGAAATTCCAAAATATTGTTAGCACATAAGGGCGATGAAAGTAACGATAATAACACAAGGTATTTGGACATAAAGGCGAGCAATCATATGTGTGGAAGGAGGAGCATGTTCATGGAGCTTAATGATTCGGTAAGTGGAAACATTCATTTTGTAGATCAATCTAAAATTCCCATTAAAGAAAACAGAAACATATAAATTAAATTAAAGAATTGAAAGCATGATTTTGTTTCTAGCATGGCTAAAACGAAAATAAATATTTTAAGTTTGGGGCAACGTTTAGAAAAAAAGATATGATATACACATGAAAAATCGTTGTCTTTAATGAGAGATAGTAAAGGAAATTTGTAATAGTCCCATTTTTCGACATCCGGATGTCAACATCGATACGTTCACTGTATCGAATGTCGAACAATCGAATGCCGGAAAAACTGTACCATTAGGGTTTAAGAAAAAGAAGGTAGAAGAAGAAACAGAAACAATAACAGAATCTCACATATCGCAGCGGAACAAATATAATAGATAAGTAAATATCTTTAAACTTAATCACTATATCAGTTATTACATCACATTATCAGAGTTTACAACAACAAACAGTGGTAAAGAAATATTACATATATAAGTAATACGCCTCGCCATCCATCTCCAACTCCTGATTCCACAGCAACTTCTTGACTTTGCTCCCGAATAATGATAACCTGACTCTAGGCTTCCCGTGTGGAAAATTATGGGCACCTAGAGTTTAGAAATGGAACAATAAACTACAGGTCAGTCGCGGGACTGGTGTGAGATCTTAAAAACAGTTACTTTCACAAAGAAAATAAAAGAAATTCGCTATGCTTTTGGAAAATGAAACTACCATAAGGTCTCCCGCCACACACACAATGCAAACGCAGAATTGGAGGAGATTTCTCCTTATGATAGTCAAACATGCTTAATACGCAAAATCCTTTCGATATTATTATTAGTGCATAGTGCAAAAAACATTTCGAAAATATAATATTAATCTTAGCCAGCATACAACCATTATTGTATGCCTACTATAGCTACCATCTAAACAGTGGGGCGCCACCATAAGTAAATGGCAGGTTATACAACTAAAACCGTACAAGGCGCGTATTGTTTTTTTGGATTTCCAACAAATGGCCAAGCTAAGAAACTTCCTACTACCACATGGGTACGCCTCTGGAGGGACGTACCGAGAACTTAACCAGCCCTCTGCCAACACAAGGCCGGGTTACCTCTGTAACTAGGTAACTACTACACGAGTATGCCATCCCAGGTCCTTTGGGACCTTTATCCGAGGATCCTCTACACCAACAACCACAAAGAAAAGTATTTGTAGTAACCACAAAGGTTAAATATCAAGGCTTCATACCTGACACCACCCTTTTCCAAAAGGAATTGACATACCCTAAAGGGCGCGACCCTCATAACCTTGCCGTATCTTTCCTGTTTCGACCATTTCCGGGGTGTGAGGTCCGACGAAGTCTCGTCTACAAAGCTACACTTTTCACAAAGTCATGCTTTGATCAAAAATGATCAGAAGCACTTCGTATGCCACATTACCAGTTTGGGAATATATCACTAGTAACCATCAACTACATAACATATGAGCTCGTATGTCTCAGAGAAGAGTGTTAATCTAAGAGAATAAATTATCCGCCACCAACAGAAATGTATTTGATAGAAACCAGCTTTACATCTCAAAGTGTAACGTCAGACACACATCCATACAAGTCCGTTACGGGATAAAACGGAACCGAAGGCACTTCAAAGAAGCCATTGCAAATCTGGATATTCACAAATCACGTCCGGAATCACCATCACAAGGATGATATAATCTCTATACCGGAGCAACCCGATGTAGAGACATTCGACAGGTAATCCTTTCGCTTTCGAAAATGCCCGGTCTTCAACACCGTCTTCAAATGTAATCCCATTTCGTCGTATCGTTATTCGGAATGGGTTTTATGACACAAGGTCCTCTCCCGGCTAATCCGAATAACGAGCGCTTATTTTTTTTAAAATAAGTGTTCATTCAGATTTCAAAAAATCACAACAATTTCCATTTTGATCTTTTAATAAAGATCCATCACAATCACAAAGGTTCGATGTGGTTTTCGAATATCCACTTGGAATCTGACCCCTGGTTGTATCGAAATTCAAATGCCATTAAAAAGGCCAATATTGATAGTCGGTTATTTAAATATCAATCAACATTCACAACAATTACCAGATTTCAATAATTTTCCTAAATTATTTATTTTCAGTATATTTCCGCAAGGTATATTTCACACTTTAACCATTTGAAAACAAATTTCAAATTACTTTCCATAGTTCAATACTTTGAAAACAAATTTCGAATCACTTTTCCTTACGCGGAATACATTTCCAAATATTTATTTGTTTCCACTGAAAATCTGCCCGGTTCAAGTAACTTAAAATACTTATCCAAAATATACTTGGAATTATTTAAAATAAAACTATTTTAAAATACTCGCTTAAATATTAGTTATGAAAATTATCATACTAATATCTCATATAAAAATTCAAGTCCAAAATTAATTTTTAAAATAAAATTAGTAGATAGGATATAACTATTTAAATATCCTATTTCTAAATCAAATATCAACTAAATCTTTACTCATTACTTCCATAATTAATTAAATAAATCACTACTTTAAAGATTTACAAAATAACTTAAAGAAACTAATTTCTCCGAAATATTCTTTTAAAACCAACCCTAGAACTTTTAACTTATATTTCAAAAGCTATTTTACAAACATACTCGGCTTTTCAGGGAAAAAACACCTTCCTTTTCAAAATGAACTATTTTAATCAATTAATAAATCCTTCTGGATTTATTTTAATTTACACTCCAAACCTGTAAATTTATTTTCACACCTTTTAAAAATAAAACAATATTTATTTTTAAAACAAATTTCCCTTTCTTTATAAAATTCCCATTGTGAATTTAAACTTCTAAATATCCATTGATATACGATTTCCAAATCGATTTCCAAATATTCATTTTCAGCACCGAATTAAATCATAAATTGATTTCCAAATTTATTTTCAAATACCAAATCAATTTCCAAAATTGATTTCTAAATTTATTTCAACACCAAATTTATTATCTTTTGAAACAATTTCCTTCTTTTAAATTTATTCAATTTCCTAAGAATAATTTACTATAAATTTTCTACTAAATTTCAAAAATCAAATTTTTATTTATTTCTGGTATCCTACGATACCAAAAATATATTCGGCTAAATTATAGCCTTCAACAATTTAAATCACCAGATAATCACACACAGATTATAGTAAATAAACACACAACATATGAAACAAAATCAAATGTTTGAGGAATCCAGTTGGATCCCTCCAACCTGTTTCCCAGCATCCACAGATAGCACAACAATTAAATACCAATTCCACTTCGAGGTGGAATATCGCGATATACGAGATTTATAAAATATCATCCGCTATTTTGCGGCGCATTGGGTCTCATCCGCTATATAATGCGGGAAATCAATCACCCAATATATACTATATACTACTATATATATAATATCATCCAGTGAATAATTATTCTAAATCAATCATCCAAGCATGCAGTCAATCAATTTTAAATCTAACTATTTAAAATTAACTGGAGATTTTAATTGAGTGAGAAGATCTCACCTTTTCTTTTTATGCAATCCATTTTCATTCTAGATTGTTTTCTTTACAGATTTTGACCTAGCAACAAACATTATAAGGTTTTATTAATATTCGAAACAAATCAAACAATTCAATTATCATTTAATAATTTTATTTAACTAATTATTTAAATTTTAATGAATAATTAAATTTCAAATTAATGTCCTTTTGAAATAACTTTAGTAACTAAAATAAATTTTTAAATAAGTTAACTAAAAATATATATTACTTTACAGTTGAACTAGTAAATTAAAAAAAACGTATACGTATATTTATTTTATTAAACTACATATATACCTATGTGAGAAAAAAAATTATCGGGCCTGAACTTAAGAAATGGTTCATGTAAAATATGTATGTGTTTACATATAAATATAAATCTTACATTTGAAAAACAAATGGTTTCATATACCTTATTGCCTTGTGAAATCCAGAACTCTATGAAACCCTAACCCTCTATGCGAACCTCCATCTCCAGTCGTGCCAGCATTGACTTCAACTTCCACCGACTTGTCTCTTCACTTGCGTCGCCCACGCGAACACGACCATCGCGACACCCCAATCGCCCTGCTGCCGCCGCTGTTTCACGCGACACGCTTTCGCCAAAAACCCATCTTCTCGTCGTCTCGGCTTGATTTTCTTTGAACGTAGCATCGTGGCCGTGCTTCCACTCGCGAATCACTGTTGATGTCGCCGAGCCACCCTGACACCGAGCTTCAATCGCTCGAGCTTCAGCCCCATACGCGCTCGCCATTATTCAATTTGATGAATTTTTTTTGTTGAGGTCGCGATTTTGTGAGTTGAACGAGAGAGGGGCTTCGGCCATTTCAAATGAGAGAGGAGTTTGGGATTAGCTTTGAACAAAAGAAAATTATCTGCGTTTTATTTTATTTGATTAAACGAAGAAGCGTATTAAGGAAGATAACGCGATTTCATTATCCATCTTTTAAATTCAAATTCAAATTGTTGAGAAAACGAAGCCAAGAATCCCGATCACCAAACGAGGTGTGCTGCTAGGTGTTCCAAATGTTATACCCCTATTACGAACGTAATGGAAAAGGTTTTGTGTCCTAATTCGATCGTATGGAGAAGATAGCGTTTTGAATCGAGTTTAAATATTAAAATCCCAATATAAATATCGGCGTGTTTATATATCGTACGCTCACACAACAACTCCCAACACTACGAAAATTGAAATCCGATAATAATACAATATTACGGATCCAATGGAACTGGTTTCGTCGAATTCTGAGACTGTGCCTCGAAAGGCTATTTTTTAGATATCGATTTAAACGATAAAATTCCAAATCTGAACAAATCGTTTCCAAATTCAATTCTGAAGCTTCCATTAACCTCAATATTATCAATATAAACCATCAAATTATTTTTAATAAGCTAAAAATTGAAAATTCTAATTTTTACCCAACTTCAGTAAATTAAATTCAAAAACTTAGTTGTCAAATTCATTCTGAATGTTTGAAATTCAAGTTAAACTACTCTCCAAATAATAAAAATCAATTAAATATTCCATTTCAAATGTAAAAAATTTCCAGGTCGTCACATCCTTCCCCCGTTAACAGAATTTCGTCCCGAAATTACTAGTTAAGAAGAATGATCCTTAACCCATTTATTATTTTTCCTAATCCAAATAGTTTTATCATCTTACCAAAACAAATCCTTTTTATTAGAAACCTATTATCATTTCAACTAACTTTCTAAAATCAATCATAGATTTCAAATAACATTGTTTTCTCAATAATTCAAGTTTAAATTTTTAGATTCAAATTTCAAATTATCCAAAATTTCTTAAATTTTTCAAACACCCTAAATTTTTGAAAAATTTCACCAACGTCTCCTTTGTACGGCTAACTCGGTACGACTACAAAATGGCACCAAAGGCCCTCAGATTCAAAAAGAAAACAAAAAGGCAACTGGCTGGACAAGAAAATCACCAAATTTCATACTGAAATTGAAATACATACCTTTTTGTCGAGCAATTCAATTTTACCTTCAATATCCCAATTCCAAATTTCCTTTTTCCTGTAACATACTTGTATATTCTACTAGCCATAATATCCATTCATAGCCTTAAAAATCATTTTATACATTTTCTTACAAAAGTTTTCATATCTACTTCTATTCAATTAATTTTCTCATTACCATATGAATTCAATTTATCTTCAACTCTGAATATTGAATTTTATCTTTCAATTATAACTAATTCATATTATTATTTTAAATTAGTTTCATTAACTAATTTACTTCAATTTTCAATCTGAAATCGTTTGTCGCTAACAAAAATTTTTCCCAAATTTTTTTTCTATCTTCCAAAATTTTCGAAAATTTTTGGCAGTCCCCTTTCTACGGAGGAGCTTTTGCAATTTGACAAGAGATATAAATATATATACATCGACCCACCCGGTCGGAAAAACAAAAACAATTCATATTTCCTATTTTTTTATTGCGTAGGCGTACCTTATTTAGCATTTTTAAGCAAGCGGCTTATTTAATTAGCATTTTGCGCAATCAAATCCAGTCCAACAACTTCCCTGAACCTGTACTTACTCAACTAGAACATGTCCGTGTTATATATATGAAGTTTAACAACATTTCACTTATTTCTAATAGTTAAACACATGAATTCTAAAAGCAATGCACACTAAACACTTACTGTAAGCAATTTATATAGTTTTAATACTAATTCAACTATTTGTAATTAATTCATATACCATTTTCATTCAATTTGAAGGGTTTACAACCCACTTGCTTACATTCAATTCATTTTAGTTTTAAACAAACCCATATTATTTCAATTGATTAAAAATTCAATTTTTATTCACCTCTGTTAATATATTTACTTTCATTTACAATTATTGAATTTCGATTCATTTCAAATCATATTCAATTTCGTCATTCCTTTAATTAGTTTTATTTACTAATTTTATTTCAATTTTATTTCAATTTTTTTCACTTTGTTTAATACAAATCAAATTCAATTCCGATTCCAGTTCTATTTACTTACAAATTCAAAACGAATTTCAACATTTAATTTCCCACACATTTATTTGCAATTGCAAATTTATTCATTCATTCACAATTTATTTTCCATCTTAATAATTTTATTTCAATCATTTAGTCTATAAGACTTCTAAAATTCACCTTTATTCAAATTAACTCAAGTCAGTTTCAGTTTGAATCTGAATTTCCTATGTTTTCAAATTTATTATTCCATAACTATTTTTTTGTAAGATTCCAGAGTCTTTCCACCTTTTTCAAAACCATTATTGAAAACAATTCAAATTATCCTTTGAATTTCAAAACCAAACCCAAATTTTCCAAACAACTTCCATTTAAAACAATTTGGCAGCAATTCCTCTTTTGGAAACTCGAAAATGAACATCGATGATGCTGTAGTCATCACCAAAGTTATTTTCCAATGACCGAAAAGAGTTTAGAGCTTTTATCCCTCCAAAAACATTTTTTTTTCAAACCCTTTGAAAATTATTTTCAAACCAAAAGGGATTTAAACTTTCCAAGTCTCCAAAATTTTCAAATTCTTTTCAAAACTTTTCCAAATACTTCTCTGGAATTACGTTTCAAATTACAAATCACATTTACAATTTACAATTCTCATTTGTATATGGATTTTATTTTCTTAACTCTTTGTTATGATTTCAATTCTTATTCAACAATCAATGATAATTGTTTAATATTATCACTTCCTAACAACCAAGTAACCATATACTATAATAATTCATAGAAAATAAATTTCTTTTATATACGAAAGTAGTTTGGGTAAAATTATTTCATTTACCCTATTTTAAAACGATATCGTGTCAAATTTGTTATGTACAAGTGTCTAGAGATCCCTATCAATAACGTTAATTACTCGTATTGAACATAATCCATATACCACTCAACAAACCAATCAACACGATATAAAACAATTTTATATTCACTAACAAATACGTCCTCATATCTATTATTACACTCACACTCATTCTAGAGTACTGCTGACTCTATCTCTAATTAGTAACACCCAACAGAGCCAAGGTTCTCGCTTAACCAAATGCTCTGATATCACTCTGTAATAGTCCCATTTTTCGACTTTCGAAAGTCAACATCGATACGTCCACTATAGCGAATGCCGAACAATCAAACGCCGGAAAAACCGAACCGTTAGGATTTAAGAAAAAGAAGGTAGAAGAAGAAACAGAAACAATAACAGAATCTCACATATCGCAGCGGAACATATATAATAGATAAGTAAATATCTTTAAACAGAATCACTATATCAGTTATTACATCACATTATCGGAGTTTACAACAACAAACAACGGAAGAGAAATATTACATATATAAGTGATACGCCTCGCCATCCAGCTCCAACTCCTGATTCCACAGCAACTTCTTGACTTTGCTTTCGAATAATGATAACCTGACCCTAGGCTGCCCGTGTGGAAAATTATGGGCACCCAGAGTTTAGAAAGGGAACAATAAACTCCAGGTCGGTCGTAGGACTGGTGTGAGATCTTAAAAATAGTTACTTTCACAAAGAAAATAAAAGAAATTCGCTAAGCTTTTGGAAAATGAAACTACCATAAGGCCTCCCGCCACACACACAATGCAAACGCAGAATTGGAGGAGATTTCTCCTTATGATAGTCAAACATGCTTAATACGCAAAATCCTTTCGATATTATTATTAGTGCATAGTGCAGAAAACATTTCGAAAGTATAATATTAATCTTAGCCAGCATACAACCATTATTGTATGCCCATAATAGCTACCATCTAAACAGTGGTGCGCCACCATAAGTAAATGGCAGGTTATATAACTTAAACCGTACAAGGCACGTATTGTTTCTTTGGATTTCCAACAAATGGCCAGGCTAAGGAACTTCCTACTGCCACATGGGTACGCCTCTGGAGGGACGTCCCAAGAAATTAACCAGCTCTCTGCCAACACAAGGCCGGGTTACCTCTGTAACTAGGCAACTACTACACGAGTATGCCATCCCCCGGTCCTTTGAGACCTTTATCCGAGGATCCTCTACACCAACAACCACAAAGAAAAGTATTTGCAGTAACCACAAAGGTTAAATATCAGGGCTCCATACCTGACACCACCCTTTTCCAGAAGGAAATGGCATACCCTAAAGGGCGCGACCCTCATAACCTTGCCGCATCTTTCCTGTTTCGACCATTTCCGGGGTGTGAGGTCCAATGAGGTCTCGTCCACAAAGCTACACTTTTCACAAAGTCATGGTTTGATCAAAAAATGATCAACAGCACTTCGTATGCCACATTACCAGTTTGGGAATATATCACTAGTAACCGTCAACTACATATACTCTGAGCTCGTATGTCCAAGAGAAAGGTGTTAAGCTAAGTGAATAAATTCTCCGCCACCAATAGAAATGTATTTGATAGAAACCAGCTTTACATCTCAAAGTGTAACGTCAGACACACATCCATACAAGTCTGTTCCGGGATCGAACGGAACCGAAGGCACTTCAAAGAAGCCCTTGCAAATCCAGATATTCACAAATCACGTCCGGAATCCCCATCACAAAGATGATAAAATCTCTATACCGGAGCAACCCGGTGTAGAGACATTCGACAGGTAATCCTTTCGCTTTCGAAAATACCCGGTCTTCAACACCATCTTCAAATGTAATCCCATTTCGTCGTATTGTTATTCGTAATGGGTTTTATGACAAAAGGTCCTCTCCCGGCTAATCCGAATAACGAGCGCTTATTTTTTTAAATAAGTGTTCACTCAGATTTCAACAATCACAACAATTTCCACTTTGATCTTTTAAATAAAGATCCATCACAATCACAAAGGTTCAATGTGGTTTTTGGATATCCACTTGGAATCCGATCGCCGGTCGCATCGAAATTCAAATGCCATTAAAAAGGCCAATATTGATAGTCGGTTATTTAACTATCAATCAACATTCACAACAATTACTGGATTTCAATAATTTTCCGAAATTATTTATTTTCAAAATATTTCCGCAAGGTATATTTCACACTTCAACCATTTGAAAACGAATGTCAAATTACTTTCCATAGTTCAATACTTTGAAAAAAAATTCGAATCAATTTTCCTTACGCGGAATTCATTTCCAAATATTTATTTGTTTCCACTGAAAATCTACCGAGTTCAAATAACTTAAAATACTTATCCAAAATATACTTGGAATTATTTAAAATAAAACTATTTTAAAATACTCACTTAAATATTAGTTATGAAAATTATCATGCTAATATCTTATATAAAAATTGAAGTCCAAAACTAAGTTTTAAAATAAAATTAGTCGATAGGATATAACTATTTAAATATCCAGTTTCTAAAACAAATATCAATTAAATCTTTACTCGTTACTTCCATAATTAATTAAATAAATCACTACTTTAAAGATTTACAAAATAACTTAAAGAAACTAATTTCTCCGAAATATTCTTTTAGAACCAACCCTAGAACTTTTAACTTATATTTCAAAAGCTATTTTACAAACATACTCGGCTTTTCAGGGAAACTATACCTTCCTTTTCAAAATGGATTATTTTTAATCAATTAATAAATCCTTTTGGATTTATTTTAATTTACACTCCAAACTTGTAAATTTCATTTCACACCTTTTAAAAATAAAACAGTATTTATTTTTAAAACAAATTTCCCTTTCTTTATAAAATTCCTATTGTGAATTTAAACTTCTAAATATCCATTGATATACGATTTCCAAATCGATTTCCAAATATTCATTTTCTGCACCGAATTAAATCCTAAATTGATTTCCAAATTTATTTTCAAATACCAAGTCAATTTCCGAAATTGATTTCTAAATTTATTTCAACACCAAATTTATTATCTTTTGAAGCAATTTCCTTCTTTTAAATTTATTCAATTTCCTAAGATTAATTTACTATAAATTTTCTACTAAATTTCAAAAATCAAATTTTTATTTATTTCTGGTATCCTACGATACCAAAAATATGTTCGGCTAAATAATAGCCTTCAACAATTTAAATCACCAGATAATCACGCACAGATTATAATAAATAAACGCACAACATATGAAATAAAATCAAATGTTTGAGGAATCTAGTTAGATCCCTCCAACCTATTTCCGTGCATCCACAGAAGTTAGCACAACAATTAAATACCAATTCCACTTCGAGGTGGAATATCGCGGTATATGCGATTTATAAAATATCATCCGCTATTATGCGGCGCGTAGGGTCTCATCCGCTATATAATGCGGAAAATCAATCACCCAATATATACTATGTACTACTATATATATAATATTTTCTAGTGAATAATTATTCTAAATCAATCACTTGATCTAGCTTTATTAGAGGTGTAAATTGATGTAAAGGCAGCAGATTGTTCTTATTAGTGAAATCTATGAAGTAAAAAGTTTTAACCTTTTATTGCAAATCTTATACACCATTGCATGTTAATGGAACTCAGATAGGTTCTTTTGTTTTGTCAAAAATGAATAATGAAATCAGTCCCTATGTTTATATATGTTTTAGAGAAGAACCTGTCACTTAAGTCAAGTAAGAAGAAGAAACAACAAAATTTATTTCAAAAAAATAAAATAAAAATCAGAGCATGCAATCTAGCTTGCTGTAACCCTCCTATATACTTATATATCTTTAAAAGTTTATATGAATTGATGTATTTGTTTTTGTCGAATATATATGTATCATCTAATATATATGTTGTGTACATCAGGATTTAGTCAAGATTAGGTGCTGGAAGGAACACAATATAAGTTAGTTCCTCTGTTTTTATTTTTTTTCACTTCATAACCTGTAAGTTAAAAAGAAAAGAACAAAAAATCTTCCAATCTAAACCCTATTAGAGTTTGATATTTGAATGAAAGTGGTGTGTTATGGTATGAAGAAAATTTTAAAAATAGTTTCTGGGTTTAAAATTCAATAAATTATTTTTAAAAATTTAAATAACAGTGTGAAGTCATATTCATGATAAAAATCAATAACCTTATTTTCGAATTTGGATTGTATGGGTGTAATCGTGGAAGAAAATCTTGATTTTTAATGTAAGTGTCATGATTTTTAATTTGCTAAATCGTTGGGAAATTCGAATTTAACATTTTGGGTATTTTGGTGGTTTGCCGTTGATCGGCATGGTGGAGTTGGTCGAATTTTGGGCTGTAGGTAGAATGGAAGTTAGAGGTTGATGGAAAAATAGTAGTAGATTTTTCTGATGGCTGGAGTGGGCTGACAAAGGCGAACTAGGGTTTAAGGTCCTGTTGTGTTCAGTGATGGAATCAAGATTTTTGTGATGGTGATGCTGGACCGGACTTGGTCGGAGAGGGGGAGATGGGTATGTATGACTACGGTGTAGGTTTGGGCAGAGTATAGGGGTCTCTAACGACCTGAAACGGTGGTGCAGAGGGGTTTCCGTTAGGTAGGTTTGGTGGTTGTTTGAGTCGATTTGCTTGATTTTGTGTAGATGGAAGTTTCATGCTTCTGGATAGTGGAGGTCCTCTGCGAAGCCATTGCCGACTTGATGGTGATTGATATGGCGACCGGGATAGGGGTGTGGCGACATGTACGTGCACAACGTGCACGAAGAAATGTTTAATGGGGAATTCGGCAGGGGATGTTTTGCGTTCGATCTGAGTTAGATAGGTTCGCTAGTACGATGTTGTTGGGAGACGTCGAGTTGGTTGGTGATGATTTCTCCGGCTCGTGTTTCGTTCGAGTATTTGTTTTTTTTCCTGGAGGTAGAAGTTGGAGAAGAAGAAGAGTATTTAGTTGGGTTTTCGAGTTAGACTCAAGCAATTAAGTTTGGGCTTCGGGCCGAGCTGTGTAATGTGACAATTTATAGGATCGGGTGTGTTACGGTACGACGAAAATTTTAAAAATAGTTTCTGGGTTTAAAATTCAATAAATTATTTTTAAAAATTTAAATAACAGTGTGAAGTCATATTCATGATAAAAATCAATAACCTTATTTTCGAATTTGGATTGTATGGGTGTAATCGTGGCAGAAAATCTTGATTTTTAATGTAAGTGTCATGATTTTTAATTTGCTAAATCGTTGGGAAATTCGAATTTAACATTTTGGGTATTTTGGTGGTTTGCCGTTGATCGGCATGGTGGAGTTGGCCGAATTTTGGGTTGTAGGTAGAATGGAGTTTAGAGGTTGATGGAAAAATAGTAGTAGATTTTTCTGATGGCTGGAGTGGGCTGACGAAGGCGAATTAGGGTTTAAGGTCCTGCTGTGTTCAGTGATGGAATCAAGATTTTTGTGATGGTGATGCTGGACCGGACTTGGTCGGAGAGGGGGAGATGGGTATGTATGACTACGGTGTAGGTTTGGGCAGAGTATAGGGGTCTCTAACGACCTGAAACGGTGGTGTGGAGGAGTTTCCGTTAGGTAGGTTTGGTGGTTGTTTGAGTCGATTTGCTTGATTTTGTGTAGATGGAAGTTTCATGCTTCTGGATAGTGGAGGTCCTCTGCGAAGCCATCGCCGACTTGATGGTGATTGATATGGCGATCGGAACAAGGGTGTGGCGACGTGTACATGCACAGCGTGCACGAAGAAATGTTTAATGGGGAATTCGGCAGGGGATGTTTTGCATTCGATCTGAGTTAGATAGGTTCGCAAGTACGATGTTGTTGGGAGACGTCGAGTTGGTTGGTGATGATTTCTCCGGCTCATGTTTCGTTCGAGTATTTGTTTTTTTTTTCCTGGAGGTAGAAGTTGGAGAAGAAGAAGAGTATTTAGTTGGGTTTTCGGGTTAGACTCAAGCAATTAAGTTTGGGCTTCGGGCCGAGCTGTGTAATGTGATAATTTATAGGATCGGGTGTCTTTTGTTTCGGTTTTGGGCTTTGGGCTAAGCCTGATGGGTATGCTCGTTTATAACAGGATTTGTTTCGGTTCTTAAAGAAATTTTTTAAAAAAAAAGAGAGATAAATTCATAACTCATCGAAACATTAAATCAAGCATGTTGTTTTAAAGTAAATTTTTGAAACCGAAATTCTTTAATGAAAGTGCTTATTTAAAGTTTTATATGGACAAAGAATTTTTTAGAAATATTTAAAAGTTGATAGCATTAAGTCTATTTAATTTAGGTAATTTAAAAATAAGTTATTTATTATAAATTAGCCAAGCTTTTGGAAAATTAACTACATAGTATAAGTAATTAAGGAATAAAACTAAATGTAATCAATTGGAGGATAATTGATTTCTTAATAAGATTAATTGAAAGTTAATAACTAAATGTGATTAATTTAAGTAAATTAACTTATGAAGTGATTAAGGGTTAACTTATCAACTCAAGTAATTATGGAATAAATGCTTAATGAAGTAAATTAGGGGATAATGAGTAACTTAAATATTAATTACTTAAGGTAAGTAATTGAAGGAAAATTTCTTCATGAAAGTAATTAGGGATAAATTACTTAGTGTAATTAATTAAGGATTAATTAATTAATTAAAGAATTAGTTAAATTAATTAATGTGGCAAGTTAAAAGATAATTAGTCAAGATAAATGATTATAGAACAATTAATTTAGAGTAATTAATTACAGAATAAGATTAATCAAGGGTGATTAATAAATATAATTAATTAAAGGTTAAGTATAACTACTTAAGGTAAATAATGAGGTATAATTACTTAGAGAAGTAATTAGTGGATAATTAATGAATGTAATTAAGTTAATGGTTAATTATTAAATGAAATTAATAATAATTAACCAATGAAAGAAATTTGAGGATCATTAATTAATGTAATTAATGATGTGCTCAATCTTGCTTATTAATGATTGAATGATGATGAGTGCTTTGGGCTGGTTGATATCCATGATATGAATTGCTTTGTGATATGATATGTTGAATCGATGGTGATGATGTGATTATCTATCAATTATGAGTTGATGTGTTAAAACGTATCTAGTAATTAAAGTTGGATTGTATTTAACTGAATAACTTGGGTTAAGATGACATTGGATTCGAAGAGACCGGAGTCGGGTATTAGTTAATACCCGAAACCACTTCGATTCTTTGTGAATTGATATATGAAATCAATAAGCTGAAATGGGACGATTTAAGTGAATATGACTATTTATGCAAAGTTTGGTACTTAGAAATTAATGTGTGAAATAAGTAATGTCCACTACGACTTGTAAACTTGTAAATTGATATAAGTTACCCCGGGTTCATTTTAGTTGTATGCTTTTGTAATTCTTGATAGTCGCGTTTACTCACGCTGGTTTCCAGCCTGACCCGGGTGTTACTTTGATGTAATGCTCGGGTCAGACCGAGTATTACAGATTTTCATGTAAGGACGTTCTGGAGCTCAGGAGGCGAGCTGGATAGCTGGAACGTATGGAGTGTTTACCGCTGTGTTATATTATTGTATATATCTGAGACATGTTAAAATGTATTTGTCCAATGTTGTATAAAATCGTTGTAACTCTAATATATCAATGTAAATTGATAGATACAGTTTTCTTTGGTATAACTATTATTATTGATATTATATTTTATCCGTTGCGAATGTGAGATTGTGTGTTTATGTGCTTGTTTTCTGTTTCTTCTTCTTTTCACTAACTATCTGGAATTTTTGGGATCGAAATTTCTGGGTCATTACATTTGGTATCAGAGCTGAAGTTTAAGCGAGAACCTTCGCTCTGGTGGGATTACTCATTAAGGATAGGATAAGTGGTTCCCTAGAATGAGTTGAGTGTGTATATGTATATATATATATATACACACGAGAGCGTACTTGTTATTTTCTTATATAAAGATTTTAAAAGATTTTATATAAAATATATTTTGATATATAAAGCAATATTTCTTTCTAATAAATATTACGGTAATCGGTTGTTAAATTATTGAAACTAAATTAAAGGGTAATAGAAATACAACTGAATTGAAATTAATTAAAGATAAGTTTGAAATGGATTCAAACTGAAATCAAAATCGTGAATTAGAGAAGGAGTTTTAGAGTTAGATAATTATGAATTGGTTCCCAGATATGATAAGCTTGGTTATTATCATAAATGGTTGTTGTATTTAATAATTAAGTGTGTATTAATGAGAAAGCAAAATGAAATTTTTAAGGAAATAAAACATTTAGGTAAGTATGAATTATAAATTGAAATTGAAAATGATCTGAATTGTAAAGATTTAAATCTGGGTCTAGAATTTGAAAATTATTTCAAAGTGATATGGAAATAATAAATAATATTATTGAATGAAGGGGTCCTATTTCAAACAAGAGTTGTTTGAAAATTTAAAAGAAATTTGTTTTGAATTAAAAAACAAAGGTGGTTTAAAATTTCAAAGTATAACTTGGTATGTAAAAGAAGTTAATATGTACATATGTATGGATATACATAATATCAAGGATAATTTGAAATAAACTCTAAGTATTGAGTTTTAAATTTAGATTGGGATATGATACCCAAAGTGATAAGTTTTGAACTTAATAAGTGGGAAGATTATACATGAGAATTTTAAATTTCGAAATAGAAGTTCAAACTGGGTAAGGTTGACTGGATTAAGTGAATTGAGTTTAACTTGGGAGAAGTTAAATAAGTTGGAATGATCAACCTGATTTGGAAATTCCAAGATGAAATTAAGATTTAACTAGGGAAGTTAAATGATTGATTATAGTTGAGAGTTGAGTGATCTCAAATTGGGTTTGAGATCCGAAAATTGGAAATGGATGAATGTTTTGAAATAATTGGATGATATCATCCTATTGTTATCAAAAATCTTAAATTGCAAATTGGACTTGTTTAAATAAATGAGAAGTGAAGTGTGGTAATATATCCCTTATTTGGATAAAAGGAAAATCACACTTTAATTTGAAATCAAGGATAAAATTGTTTTGAATTTTTATTTGAACTTTGGAAAAAGTTAAGTAAAGATAATTTAAAATGGAATTTTGAGAATTTGACTCAAAATTTGATTGTTTAAAAGTTAATTTGATTTGAGGTATAATATGTTAGGTTTAAACTGTGAATTGAATTGTTTAAAAACTTTGAAGGTAAATTGATTTAAAGGAATTAAATCAACATTTGAAGTATTAACTCGAATTTATATAATTCGAGATGGTTTAAATTTGGAATTTGAATTAGTTCAAATTGAATTTGATTTGAATTAATTGAAATGGTGATTGAAGATGTATGAGTATAAGATTCAAATGGAAAATTCGAATTGAATTGATTTGAATAATTTGGAATTGTAATTAAAGTTTAATAGTTTTAAATTCAAAGGGAATTTGAACTGAACTTGGAAGGAAATCAAGAGTAATTCAACTTGATGTGGAAATGGAGTTTGAAATTAGGATTAATTCAAACTGGAGATGAAATGAATTGAAGTTGGAACTAGTTCAATTGAAATTTATTTGAATTAGTAGAATTTGAGATCAAGGTTGAATAAACTTAAATTTGGATAGAAACTGAGGTTAATTCAACTTGAATTGGGGTTGAATCAATTTCAATGGAAATTGAAGTTATTTAAATTGGATTTGGGTCAATTTAAATGGAAGTGGAAATTTAAATTAAATTGATGAAAATGGAGATTGGGAAGTGAGCAGTTTTGACTCTGGACTATTTTTAATATAAATTGTTTTAATATAAACCTATTTTTCCAAGCTATGCATTATATATACAACCTTTCTTTTAAAAGCCAAACTATCTTATACTTGTTTTATAATTATTTTTGAAACTATTTAAACAATTTTCCAACTGTTTTATATACTATCTTACTACTATTTTGCAATTATCTAAAATTTCTATAATTATTTTAACTATTTTCTAACTATTTTACATCCATTTGACAAAACTAGTTATTGTTTTCCAACTACTTATCTATTTTTAAAATTTTCAAGCTATTTTCTAAATAAACTGGTTGGAGTTTAGACTGTTATTGGTTAAATACCCAATCGAGATAAGAATAGAGGTGATAATCCAAATGGATTAAATCAATTGTGAGTAAGTGAATAAAAACAAAGTGAATGTAAATAGAAATGGAATTGATTTGGCTAATAACAAATAAAGATAAATACGTAGGGTGTACGTATGTTATTCTATTTGCATAGTGATTTGATCCAGATTCGAGCATAGAATTTCGAGATAGTATGTCGATCCGAGTTGGAATTTTTACTCGATTTTCGATGGCGAACTTGGATATGGATTGTTGATTGGTTCTGGATATTCTCTATCATAGTTAGGCTATGCAAGGAGAATGACGGTTTCTGATCAAGAAACCAGTTCTGTGTCCGCACTAGGAAGTCGGGTGGACGATACTAGTTCGGAAGTGAAATTGTGTGGTCGAGTGAGCGATCAGATTGGTATAGCGTACGAATGATATCTGTACATCGTACGGATTTGAATGAAATTGTATTGAAAGGAGTAATCAAATTTGAATATCTGATTTGTAGTAAACAAAGTAAATATCTTTGTTTTATAAAACGAAACTTCCCTTGTTGAATCCTTTGCCAGAAGAAAAGGGTTTTTGAAGGTGTTTGAAGTATAAAAGGATTTTATACAAGTTTAAAATGATCCAAAGATTTTTATCAAGGATTATATATATATATATATATATATATATATATATATATATAAAGGATCATATGAGGATTTTGGAAAAAGGTTTTGGGAACCTTTGGAATTAGAAAGGCTTTTGATTTTTGGGTAAAATCAATATTGAATTTGGAAAGCCTAGTTTGAGAATTATCGATTTTGGGATAATCGATTTTGTGTAAAGAAGCTTTGTATGAGATCATACTAGGTGTATGATTTGAAGATACTATATATGTATAGTATAAAATATTTTGATGATGGATCTGGGGAAAAAGGCGCTCCCTTGAAATGAACTTCTCAGGAGCACCCCCGGGTGGTGCTGCCTTGAGCCCCAAGGGGGGTTCTAAAGTTGATCCTGTGAGGAGTCCGGACAAAACTAGTTCCTGGGGATTTTGAGTAGAGTATACCATAGCGAAAGTCGTGTGTGCCGCTGAGAGCCAACAGTCTGCGTTTGATTTTATATCGGTAGACTGCGACCTATGGTATAACATAGCGAAAGTCGTGTGTGCCGCTGAAAGCCAACAGTCTGCGTTTGATTTTATATCGGCAGACTGCGACCTATGTAGGAGTGGAGAGGTTTCATTTCCAGCGAAAATCAGAGGCCGCTGAGAGCCTGTAGTTACATGGACTTTTGCTGTGACGGCAACGTAACCCTGGATGTAACTGTGATCTGTTGTGGGTTCCATGGCGTAATCGAGAGGCCGTTGAGAGCCTCCAGTTACATGGACTTTTGTTGCGACGACAACGTAACCCTGGAATGTAACTGTGACCATGGATGGGGGTGATGATTTCCAGAGCATTCGCACCATAGACTATCCTCTATTTTCAAAATGTTTTCTACATTTTCAGTAAAATTATTTTTCAAAGTATTTTCACTGATGTTGAAAACGGGTCTGCCAAGCCCTTGTAGATTTTCAGTCTTACGCCTGATCAACGTATGACCGAATTTCTATGAGAACAAAGATGGACTGGTTCAGACATCAAGTTATAAACGTATTTTCTTAATTTTCTGTAGACTTTAAAGGTGTTTTAAAAATGATCAAAGAATAATTTTCTGATATAAGCATTTTATAAATTCTGGCATCGTTCCTTTTCGAGGACGAAAAGATTCAAAGGGGGGAGGAATGTGATAACCCGGATTTTCTGGGCATTTGTAATTGATAAAATAATCGGGTTAATTAATTTAATTTCTGATTTATAAATTTAACATATAAAAGTGATAATCTCCTTTAAAATTATTTAAAATTTATCAAGTTAATTGTTCTCAAAACAATAATAATAATGTGTCAATTTTTATATTTATAAACGGATTTTATATAAAATTGAAATTGTGTTTGTCTATATATATATATATATATTTAAAAAGTTGATTTTAATTTGAATTTGAAATTCAAAGAATAAATATCTTAAATTAAATTGGATATAGAATATATATATATATATATATTATTTTATTTGTATATAATTTGTTTTATATTATTTTCCTTAAAAGATCATATTCATATAAATGTATATGTAAATGTTTTAGATTTTAAAATACATGTATAAGAATTATTTGTATTCTAATTAGTTTTAGGATATTTTCTTTTAAGAGTAAATTTATATTTACATATGTAAGTATTAATTAATAAAGAAAATTAAATAAGTTAGTTTATGTTAACATTTAAATTAAATTAAATTAAATTAAAAATACAAAGACATGTGTAAACATGTAAATTATCTTAATAATACATGTAAAGAAATTAAGTATTAAAAGTGACACATGTAAGAAGATTAAGCTAGCTTATGACAAATGTTGGAAAAATGAACATGTGGCCTTCATTTTTTTTCATTTATTTGAAATTTAAAACATAAAAAAAATAACTTTTGTAAATATTAATTAAACATCATAACACTTGTAAGACATTAATTTAAACATAAGGACATTTGTAAATCAATATGCATATGTGTAAGTTAACTAATGCATCATAATAGACAAGTGTCATTTTTCTTTAATTTAAAAAACTAAAAATAAAAATATGATAAAAGGAAGAGTTTTAATTTTCAGCAAATTTCTTTCTTCATCTCAATAATGATGTAATACAAAACAAAGGACAAAAGGAAGTAAAAAAAACTGTAAGATCTGGAAGAAAATGAAATCTAGAATCTAAGATCAAAAAGTATAAGCGGGGAAGTTCAACAAAGATGCAATCTGGAAACAACTATTAAAATCCCAAAGGCATAACAAGATTTCTAGTTACAGAGCTTGTGTCCTCTGTTTGACATTACTAAGGTGAGTAAATCACTTGATCTAGCTTTATTAGAGGTGTAAATTGATGTAAAGGCAGCAGATTGTTCTTATTAGTGAAATCTGTGAAGTACAAAGTTTTAACCTTTTATTGCAAATCTTATACACCATTGCATGTTTATGGAACTCAGATAGGTTCTTTTGTTTTGTCAAAAATGAATAATGAAATCAGTCCCTATGTTTATATATGTGTTAGAGAAGAACCTGTCACTTAAGTCAAGTAAGAAGAAGAAACAACAAAATTTATTTCAAAAAAAAAAATCAGAGCATGCAATCTAGCTTGCTGTAACCCTCCTATATACTTATATATCTGTAAAGGTTTATATGAATTGATGTATTTGTTTTTGTCAAATATATATGTATCATCTAATATATATGTTGTGTACATCAGGATTTAGTCAAGATTAGGTGCTGGAAGGAACACAATATAAGTTAGTTCCTCTTCTTTTATTTTTTTCACTTCATAACCTGTAAGTCAAAAAGAAAAGAAGAACAAAATTTTCCAATCTAAACCCTATTAGAGTTTGATATTTGAATGAAAGTGGTGTGTTACGGTACGACGAAAATTTTAAAAATAGTTTCTGGGTTTAAAATTCAATAAATTATTTTTAAAAATTTAAATAACAGTGTGAAGTCATATTCATGATAAAAATCAATAACCTTATTTTCGATTTTGGATTGTATGGGTGTAATCGTGGCAGAAAATCTTGATTTTTAATGTAAGTGTCATGATTTTTAATTTGCTAAATCGTTGGGAAATTCGAATTTAACATTTTGGGTATTTTGGTGGTTTGCCGTTGATCGGCATGGTGGAGTTGGCCGAATTTTGGGTTGTAGGTAGAATGGAGTTTAGAGGTTGATGGAAAAATAGTAGTAGATTTTTCTGATGGCTGGAGTGGGCTGACGAAGGCGAATTAGGGTTTAAGGTCCTGCTGTGTTCAGTGATGGAATCAAGATTTTTGTGATGGTGATGCTGGACCGGACTTGGTCGGAGAGGGGGCGATGGGTATGTATGACTACGGTGTAGGTTTGGGCAGAGTATAGGGGTCTCTAATGACCTGAAACGGTGGTGTGGAGGAGTTTCCGTTAGGTAGGTTTGGTGGTTGTTTGAGTCGATTTGCTTGATTTTGTGTAGATGGAAGTTTCATGCTTCTGGATAGTGGAGGTCCTCTGCGAAGCCATCGCCGACTTGATGGTGATTGATATGGCGATCGGAACAAGGGTGTGGCGACGTGTACATGCACAGCGTGCACGAAGAAATGTTTAATGGGGAATTCGGCAGGGGATGTTTTGCATTCGATCTGAGTTAGATAGGTTCGCAAGTACGATGTTGTTGGGAGACGTCGAGTTGGTTGGTGATGATTTCTCCGGCTCATGTTTCGTTCGAGTATTTGTTTTTTTTTTCCTGGAGGTAGAAGTTGGAGAAGAAGAAGAGTATTTAGTTGGGTTTTCGGGTTAGACTCAAGCAATTAAGTTTGGGCTTCGGGCCGAGCTGTGTAATGTGATAATTTATAGGATCTGGTGTCTTTTGTTTCGGTTTTGGGCTTTGGGCTAAGCCTGATGGGTATGCTCGTTTATAACAGGATTAGTTTTGTTTTTAAAGAAAATTTTGTTAAAAAAAAGAGAGATAAATTCATAACTCATCGAAACATTAAATCAAGCATGTTGTTTTAAAGTAAAATTTTGAAACCGAAATTCTTTAGTGAAAGTGCTTATTTAAAGTTTTATATGGACAAAGAAATTTTTAGAAATATTTAAAAATTGATAGCATTAAGTCTATTTAATTTAGATAATTTAAAAATAAGTTATTTATTATAAATTAGCCAAGATTTTGGAAAATTAACTACATAGTATAAGTAATTAAGGAATAAAACTAAATGTAATCAATTGGAGGATAATTGATTTCTTAATAAGATTAATTGAAAGTTAATAACTAAATGTGATTAACTTAAGTAAATTAACTTATGAAGTGATTAAGGGTTAATTTATCAACTCATGTAATTATGGAATAAATGCTTAATGAAGTAAATTAGGGGATAATGAGTTACTTAAATATTAATTACTTAAGGTAAGTAATTGAAGGAAAATTTGTTCACGAAAGTAATTAGGGATAAATTACTTAGTGTAATTAATTAAGGATTAATTAATTAATTAAAGACTTAGTTAAATTAATTAATGTGGCAAATTAAAAGATAATTAATCAAGATAAGAGATTATAGAACAATTAATTTAGAGTAATTAATTACAGAATAAGATTAATCAAGGGTGATTAATAAATATAATTAATTAAAGGTTAAGTATAACTACTTAAGGTAATTAATGAGGTATAATTACTTAGAGAAGTAATTAGTGGATAATTAATGAATGTAATTAAGTTAAAGGTTAATTATTAAATGAAATTAATAATAATTAACCAATGAAAGAAATTTGAGGATCAATAATTAATGTAATTAATGATGTGGTCAATCTTGCTTATTAATGATTGAATGATGATGAGTGCTTTGGGCTGGTTGATATCCATGATATGAATTGCTTTGTGATATGATATGTTGAATCGATGGTGATGATGTGATTATCTATCAATTATGAATTGATGTGTCAAAATGTATCTGGTAATTAAAGTTGGATTGTATTTAACTGAATAACTTGGGTTAAGATGACATTGGATTCGAAGACACCGGAGTTAGGTATTAGTTAATACCCGAAACCACTTCGATTCTTTGTGAATTGATATATGAAATCAATAGGCTGAAATGGGACGATTTAAGTGAATATGACTATTTATGCTAAGTTTGGTACTTAGAAATTGATGTGTGAAATAAGTAATGTCTACTACGACTTGTAAACTTGTAAATTGATATAAGTTACCCCGGGTTCATTTTAGTTGTATGCTTTTGTAATTCTTGATAGTTGCGTTTACTCACGCTGGTTTCCAGCCTGACCCAGGTGTTACTTTGATGTAATGCTCGGGTCAGACCGAGTATTACAGATTTTCATGTAGGGACGTTCTGGAGCTCAGGAGGCGAGTTGGATAGCTGGAACGTATGGAGTGTTTACCGCTGTGTTATATTATTGTATATATCTGAGACATGTTAAAATGTATCTGTCCAATGTTGTATAAAATCGTTGTAGCTCTAATATATCAATGTAAATTGATAGATACAGTTTTCTTTGGTATAACTATTATTATTGATATTATATTTTATCCGCTGCGAATGTGAGATTGTGTGTTTATGTGCTTGTTTTCTGTTTCTTCTTCTTTTCACTAACTATCTGGAATTTTCGGGATCGAAATTTCCGGGACGTTACAATAAAGGGGTGAAACTCCTTTGCAATTGGCTTTGATTCACCGGAGATTTTTATACCCTCGGTTTAGATGCCGCTATCTCTTGTTATGTCGAATTCTACTCCGGCGTTCGAATGTCGATTTTCCTTAGAATTCCGCGTCGATCATATTCCTGAAGTCACGGTTAACCCGATTAAGGTCATCCGCGATTTATATAAGTACATCCATCTTCTATTTTGTAATTTAAGTATCTCATCTTCGATCGAGCCTATCTTCGAATAAGAATTCTATTTGATTAGAGTTCCTCTAATTCGAATCTCTATCTTTGTTTTGAAATGCATTCTTGGAATCATCCTTTGAAAAATCATGTTTGTTTGTATTTTAGAAATTGTTTTATATATAGAAACTATTATTTGATAAGTATGATTATATTCTATATATAAAAGTGAAAATGTTTTCTATAAGGATTATATACCTTTTTTTGATAAGTATGATTATATTCTATATATAAAAGTGAAAATGTTTTCTATAAGGATTATATACCTTTTGAAATTAGAATTTGAAGTTTCGAATGGATTTGAAGTTTTGAAAATTATGTAAGAAATTTGATTTATATAAAAATTATTTATAACTACAGATTTTTAAATTGGAAATTTGAAGAGTTGAATTCCGGTGTTTTTAAATTGGTTTTAAGATTTTAAAAATATATCAAAATATGATTTAAAAGTATTTGCTGAATAAGAAATGTTTCAAACGACTTCAAATGAGTCCCAATGATTTCGAAGAAATTTCAAAGAAGTTTTCAAGAAAATAGAAGTACAGAACTCACTTATGCCGCAGGAGAATAATTACGGTGATGAGTGCACGCATCATTGACATTGATTTTCGAGTTTCAAAGTGGGGGAAAGGCCACTTTAGTAGCTTTACTATGCGATTGATTTTGTGAAACCAATTTTTGATTTCAAATTCCGAAGTATGATTTGATATTTGAAAGACATATGTATATATATTTGAAACGATTTGAAATGAGCCCGGTGTTCAGTCCTCGAGTTTCGGATTTGTTTTGGTATGACCCTATATATTGAAATTAATTTACTGATTGGTTGCTGATTTCCAACTCTTGGATTGAAAATTTGATTTCTCCGACTATTTTGAATGTTCGAACACTTCTAAATCGAGGTTTAGTTTTCAGAGCTAAGTAATTTTGAAAGGTATAAATTATTTGATAAAGTATATAAGTTTAGTTTTGTATGTATAAGTATCAAGTAACGATTTAAACAAGTTTGAAACTGTTTTGTTAAGTAAAGAAATAAGACTATTTTTTAGTTATATCGATATGAAATTTAGTTTTGAAATGTTTTGAATAAAATTTAGTTTTAAATGTTTAACTTTGTAACATCTTTTATAAAACTATATATATATATATATATATGATGATTTTGGAAATGAATTTGTTTGACCTAAATTATGTTGATTTTGAAACTAGGATTATTTTCTTAATCTATTATTTTGGAAACTTTGAAACTGAAGATATTTAATTTGGAAGGAATAATTTGGTGAAAATGTATATGATTTTGAAACTGTACTGATTTTGAAACGAATTTAAATTGAGAACCTTATTTTACTAAATACTTGATTTGAGAGTTATCGAACTTATATAAAACTGATTTGTATAAGTATGAAGTTGATTTGAAAACTATTGATTTGGACAAGTACTCAATTTGAAAAGCGAAATCTTATATAACCGAAGTCTATATAAGTGTGACTTGATATACTATTGATTTTGGAAAGTATTCGATTTGAAAATGAAATATTATATATAATGGAATTTATATAAGTATGATATTTGAAATTGATTTGAAAGGGTACTATATGATACATATTTTCGAAGTAAAGATATGGAAAGTTCCTTCTACTTGATATCCTCTTTGTGGCCACATTTTGGATTCATTCTATCGATATTATTCTCTCTGATTTTGGTTTTTCGGATATAATACTCGAGTGTCCTTCGAATTCCATGGAATTACCCATGGTCTTACGAACACGATTGCATAGCGTAATTCGTAAGACCGTGGTTTCTTAAAAGGCACGGATGTTTCCTGGAGGATCCAGGCGTAACCATTGTGTATCTGCGATCCATGATTCGATTTGGTTGATTTGTTTGGATTGTACTTTCCACATTAGTTTTGAAGGTTTTTTCGAGTATTTTTCACTGGGTGTTGAAACAGGTCTACTATGTACTTGGAGAATCCTAGCTTTGCGCCCGATCAACGCATGGCCAGAGTTTGCAAGAGCGAGGATAAACCTGTTAAGTCATCGAGTTATAAAAGTATTTTGATAAAGTATTATATAAAGGATATTTTGATATTTTTTTTCTTTCTAAATAATTTAAAATGTTTAAAATATTGTTTAGTTATATACTGCAGGCTTAATAGTGAATTATTAGTGTTTTATGTAAGTACTGATTTTTATATAAATAAGTGAATGGAAATCAATTTAAAACTAAATGAAATTTTTATGATCTGAATTGACAGTTGATCTAACAAATTTGAATGGAATTAATATTTATGGATTTTAAAAGTGGGTTTAACCAAATTATAAATCATTAATTAATTGAAATCTATATGGTTTTAAATTAGTTGTTTATTTTGTTTTTTCCAATCCATTTTCTTCTGGTTGTTTCTATTCTCCTACCTTCTCCCTTTTCGGGGACGAAAAGTTTTGAGTGGTGGAGAGTGTAATGACCCGTAAATTTTAATAGTTTTAAAAATATATCTAACTGGAAATTTTATGAAAATTTTAATAATTGAATTTTGAAATATAAATTTTATATTTGAAATACGTCTATTTAAACATAGAAAATGGTAAATTTTCATCAAAAAATATGAAAGTAAATTTTATCGTATAATTTTATTCAAATTCAAATCGGTTAAAAATTGATGGTAATAAAATATTTTCCAAACCTGAATATTTTTATACAATAAATTTCTAAATCATCTTCTAAGGGAGACGTCATCTTCCATTTTTCCAAATTTGGACTGCTATTGCTCCGTCTATCTTATTTTCGACAAAATAGCAGCATTTTCGGTACCGATTATCGAATTTTGATCGGATGATCGTACCACTGATATTTGTATACCGTTTTGATCGTCTCGTGGTGCTGATCTTCGCAGTATACTTATTTATGTATTTTGAGGTCCAGTATGCGATGGAAACAATAAACTGTTCGTTGTAGCGGTACCACAAACTTTGACAATACTATTTCTTCGGTTTCAAAATTTGAAACGTGATGTCCAATCAAGCCATTAATTGCTTTGATTTTTTTTTGAATTAGCATATAGCTGTTGCTTTTTTTTTCAAAATTCAAGGGTTGACAATTACTATTTCCAATGTTCAATTTATTATACGTTGGTTCGTTTCCCAGGTTGTAGTCTATTCATTATACATTCCTAGCTTTTGTAGCCTATTCATTTTATTTTCCCTACCTGCTAACATTCTAATTCTTTCCTCTTCTTATTCCCATTTTCATTCTCTCCAGAAACCCATTTTCCCACTTTTCTTTTTGGTTTTTTTCCTCTCTTCTCCTTTATGCCAAGACCCCCACGCATGTCATCACCATCAGCCGAACCTTCCTCCGCCTTCGCAACCCAAACTAGCCGAACTCCACCACCTAGCTTCGCCCGCAAGCCCGCATGCTACCGAGTTTGCCTACCCGCCTCCTAGCTTCCCTTGATCGTCCACCCCTCACGCAAGCAACTCGAGCTCGTCCCCTCGCCGTGAGCCACCATTAGCAACGACCCACCACATCCAGACTCAGCAACTCGCCTCTCACCTTTTTTCCTCCACCTATGGCCGAACACAACACAGTCCACCACAGCGGCATCCTGCCCACTGAAGTTCGCCATCTCATAGCAGCCTCGCCCCATTCTCCTCCAACCTCTAACCTTCTATCTTGCACTGCCGCTCCACCCCGGCATAAGCACAACAATCATCTAATCTCGGCTAGGTGTATTACATGTACAAATATATTTCATTTATTCATTTATATATATGTTTAAGTTTTCTTATTCTATATAATAGTTGCAGTTTACATATTAATACATATATCAAATTTATATAGACTATTATAAATTAATGTTGCAGTATCTTTACAACATACATCAAAAATATTTTTATATATATGATTTCAGCATTCCATTCAAGTACTGTATATATATGTATTTAGTGTTCTGTGTGTAAGTGTATATAAAGTTATAATAGTTAAATGTATAGTTTCAGTATAGATAGATAAATATTAATCTGTCCTTTCAGTATACAAGAGTAAATAAGTTATAATGATTATAGAAATGTCAAAATGTTTCTGCATATATATATATATATATATATATATATATATATATATTGAAAAAAATTTGGACCCATTTTGCTTTTATATTTATTTTAGAGTGTGTATAATAATATAAATTTTAAAAATATATATTTTGTATATATTTTGTTTCTTAGTGTTTCATTTTGGCAACTGTTATATATTGGTCATATATAATAATTTATGTACAAGTATATCCTGTGATCTAAGTTTGTATCTGAACATACAACTTTTAAAGTTTATATATGTGATATATTAGTCTGTTATGTTGAAAAGATTTATAATAGTTTATTTTAAATATAAGTTTCTGTAAATATATATAACCTGTCGAGTTATAGGATGCTTAACTTCAATAAGCAATGATTTTTATAAAAAGTTAGTGCATATATATTTCAAAGTTCTAATGTTTACCAAATAGTGTGTTCAATTTTATATAAATATTGCTTTACAAATATTGTTAAGTATTGTTTGAAAATATAAAATATATTGACTCTTAAATATATGTTATTAAGAATAATGATTATTTTTATTTTATATTTTTTTAATACTTTTTTAACTTAAATATTGATTTCATGAAATAATAAATATATATTTTTTGTTTCTATCAAACTGATTCTAATTGTTCCATCAATTCCTTATCTATCAGCTTTGTCCGTCATGCCTATTTTCTTCATCAAATCATGCCCATCTAGCGTTGCTCTAGAATTCGTTGCTCATTCTTTGTCAAATCTATCTAGCCTCGAAAGGTGGGCTATCACTCACGATTAACATTCTAATAATTATTAAATTTGATTTTAATTGAAACGACAATTGAAATATGCTGCTAAATTTGAACTGTTAATTATTTAAATTGTTATATATGATATGCATTTATATGTAATTATTGGGATATGACACCATATCCTATTGTTTATATTATACTATTATTGATGATATATGCATGTTATTATTATTACCATATCTGTTATTATTCTACAAGTTCCATGTTAGTATAGAATTCACTATGGGTTGAAATGATACATACCTGAATGATCTGTAGAATAGGAGAAGATCGTCATGGGTTGAAATGATAAACCAGAGCGATTTTCATTTGAATAGAAATTATGTTTATGGGTTGAAATGATATATACCCGTGTATATTTAAATTACGGATTGAAATGAAAAATATCCGTATCACTTGACCAGAGGATAGAAAATTATATACAGACACCGTTGGTCTATATATAAGTATTTTGAAATGATTTCTATGGTTTTGAAAGGAAATATATATGGTTTTATTTAATATTGAAATATTTTACAGTAAAAAATGTTTTAATATAAAGTAAATTTAATAATAAACTTTAATTTAATAAAGTTGGATTTATGCATTATATAATATGTTTAGTATTATATTTTTAAATAGATTTTTCAATGATTTGTATAAGTTAAGGAAGATAAAGCTGAATTGATTGAAAAGGTATTTAATTAAGAATTTTATATAATTAAATCGATTTAAAAATTATTGAATTTGAAGTTTTTAAAGGACATGATTTTATAACCTGATTTTGGTTTAAGACGATTTAATGAATATTTCAAGTTTAAATAAATTGAAGGAAATATTTAGTAAAATGTATTTTAAGGTTATTTAAATAATACTAAATTTATTAGATGAATATTTCAAGACTAAATAATAATGAAGTTAAATCAAGATCTATATGGAACTGTTAAATTTAGTTTTGAAAATGTTGAATATTTAAAGCTTTGAAATATATTGAAATTTAAATGGTTTATTTGGTGGTTTAAGTCTGTATTTGAAATCGGTATAATTTGAAAGATTTAGTTAGATACTGAATTAAGTTGAAATTGATAAATTGATATTGAATTGAATTTGAATTTGGAACTCGAGATTATTTGAGTCGATTTGTGAAATTTATGGAAATTATAAATATTGTGCTTTATAAATTATTTAATATATATACTTTTTTAATATGAAACTATTTTAATATAAACTATTTTAACTTATGACTATTTATATAAACTACTTATTTCATAAACTATTTTATTTTATATACTATTATTAAACTGCTTAAGTGGTGGAAGTTATGATTTCAAAGTTATGGTTCCAAAGAATTATGATTTCAAAGTTTTTAGGTTCCGAAAGTGTTATAACTTTAAAAGTGCTATAATTTGGAAACAGATATATTTGAAATGGAAATGATATTTTGGTTTTGAAGTATAAATTATTTTGAAATGACCATGGTGTTATAATTACGTTTAGTTGCTAACAGCATGTATTTCTACATTGTAGATAGTTCCACGGATCCTTAGAGGATGGTTATTCCAAACATCCTTTAAGTTACTTGTGTCTCAGTTGATATTTCACTTGAGTTGGATTTATTGATATAAGAATGTTAAATCATGACTCGAGTGTTTTGTATTTTGCTTTACGCTTGGGTCAGACTGAGTGATATAGCATTTGAGACTCACCTTTGGAGTTCGGAACTTCGCTTGGAGATCCAACTATGGATTCAGCTTTCAGCTTTCCAGTCGATTTGTTAAGAGATGCCATCAGTTTGTATTGAGATATCCCGTTGTATTTTATTTCAAACTCTATTGTTTATATAGTAGCTTCATGAACTACTATTTATCTATTCCGCTGCATTATTATTATATTACTCCGTGTTTGTGATTTTGTGATTGATTTATTTACTGTATATGCTGAGTTTTGCCAAATATAAATAGACAATCTGATATTTTGAGCGATTCAAGTCCGGCATGTGCGGATGTGAACGATTGAAAATATCAGGATGTTACAACAACACATATTTCAATTTTAACCAATCCATTTCAACTAGACTATTATACTTACAATCAACTAAGATAAGAGAATCATAAATTGATAGTTCTGAGTATAAAAGAACCAAACTAATGAAGCTTTGGAGGTCGGTTTGTGATCAAAGGAAGTGTAATGACAGTGGCGTAGTGGCTTTGAATACATCACAAGCGGGATTTGGAGGTGTCACAAGCGGGTTTCATTTGAGAAGGAGGCGTCTTCGGTGGAACAATGCCAGAGGTTATGAGGTGATTTTTGATGAGGCATTAATGGAGGCGATGAAAGCTGTGCTGTAAATTTAATTTGTGGATGAGAAATAGGGAAGAAAGATGGAGCAGATAACGTCGTGATTGAAAGAAGATGGAGGCATTGGCATCTTGGCTGATGGAAAATTGATGTGATGGGATCGTGGCCGAAGAAAAATGGTGTCATAGCCTAAGGAAGTAGAGAAGGAAGAGAGGAAAATATAATTTTGATTTGGGGGCAAAATTAGATGAGGAAATGGGTTCGGAACTGGGTTGCAGTGGAAACAAGTCATCCGCATGTCGTAGAAGTTTTCGATGACATACGGGCGATTTATACGTATTGACAATTTACGGATGACATGCTGATGACATCATCTCTGCTGTCGGTATATTATTGGTAATTTTTAGCAGTTATAATTTGTTTATTTTCTAATACTATTCAAACTGGTTGTTTCTAATAACTTAATTCAAGAAATGACCTTTTTAAATAGAAATCATGTATATATTTTGAATTTTCAAAATCTACCCATAATGTTTTTTTCATATTATATGAGAAACTTAAATATGTGATATCCTATCGTTTTAACTTAAATTTGATCTTTTCTCTCAAGTATGTTATAATTGACAAGCACCAATTCCAACTTCAGAAAATATTATGGAACCATGTATATATTTTAACTCAAAGGAAACCGAATATAAATTTTAACCCAAAGGAAGTCATGTATACATTTCAAGAAAATAGTACGAAGGACTGATAACACTAAATTTTAGCTACAAGGACATGCGCTAAATTTTTAGCAATAAGAACAAACTTTTCAAATAAATATAGCAGAAGGACAAAAATTCAGTGAGAATTACAATGTTACTGTATGATATTAATTTTATGTTTACTGAATTCAAAA
Source organism: Allium cepa (assembly GCA_030765085.1). Taxonomy (NCBI): domain Eukaryota; kingdom Viridiplantae; phylum Streptophyta; class Magnoliopsida; order Asparagales; family Amaryllidaceae; genus Allium; species Allium cepa. The sequence goes on from CM060940.1 coordinate 863,853,017, forward strand.
GAAAGAATAGGTACATATATTTTATTTTGATCATGTAATAATTGATTGTACCCTGTTGTAGCATTTTATTTTTAAATGATATGACTCAGTTACATTTTCTATGTGACATACATAATTTTAATGTACAATAATATTATACAAAATCATTTTCTTATATGTGACAATTTTTGACGATGAATTAGCTATGTGGGCATCTCAACGGGGTTGGAAAACTGGGTGGAGTGGGAATGCATAATTAATCCCTGTCTATTGTATGCTTAAGGCCATTACCTACAATATACTTATTCACTTACTCATTCTCTCTTAATTTTACACTAAACGAACGAACTCGACATCCAAAAGAATAACAATTATCCATCGAACCAGTATTTCAAATAATTCAGTGCAAAATAAGACGACTAATATTTCTTCATTTTTATATCAAAACAATATACGTAGAGTATAAAAGGATGAAGACTTAGCCATTTTATATCAAATCAATATACGTGGGGTATAAAACGGCAAAGACTTCGCCGTTTTAGTATGGTGAAGTATTTCCTATTTTATACACAAAATCGCGGAGTGTTCATCGTTTTATAAACAGTCTTCTATTCAGTTCATTTGTCATGTGAACAAATTGAACCAACCACAAATAACTGAACAAAACATATTTGATTGTGTCGTGTCTAGTTCCATCCATTATATCTGGTTGTGCTGTCGTTAGTTCAGTCCATTCTTTCATTAAACAAGACATTGTTGGTTGTGCTTTAAGTCTAAACTTATCCTTATTTAAACAAGTAGTCTAAAGTAATTAGTTTCGGAATCCCTTTGTTTTTGTTACACCCCGTCGATGTCATCGAATTTTTTGTGTTGGTTTCATGTAGGCATGACGTGGGTAAACAATAATAATATTTCCATTTCTCTCTAGCAGTGACTTTTGGAAAGAAGAGCAAGCAATGGGAGTCATTATCGCCGATCATATTCATTATTGTGGTGAAGCTTTTAGTAGTTACATTCACAATCAATATGAAAAAGGATGTTAATTATCCATGCATTTGTGGACAAGTGATTGGAGGACGTTTACCGATGGCGAATTTTTACGTTCGACTTATTTGATGCACGTCGGGGATTTCCTCCCTACTCGAAAGGAAGAGGATTTTCAAGACTTAATTTTTATGTCCGACGTAATAGTTAAGTCGGACATAAAAATTTAAGTCTTGAAAACACCCTAAATAAACCTTCCTACCTAACTATTTTTAAAATATTCTCATTCCTTCCTCCTTACGTTAATTCTAACAATGTCCAAATATGATTTTGTGTATAATATTTCTGACAATGATTTCAAAAACTTGGATAACTCAACTAATAGCGATGATTTATCTAACTCCGATGATGTACTTGAGTATGACAAGGATCTCGCTTGTATTGCTGGAGTGATGGTAAATCATACTCGGTTAATATCTACTCTACATCATACTTCTTCTTACGCTGGACGAATGTGGGTTGATGTTTTTCCTAATGGTCATAAAAACAGAAGTCAAGATCTATTCCAAATGAAAAGTGCAACTTTTAGACGTCTTTGTGACGATCTAGTCAATAGGTATGACCTAATCTGAACTCAATAAATAAACATTCTTTAAATGATTTGAATGTTTTTTTACATGATAAGCCATGGAAAATCACAAAGGCCGGTAAGTGAAAACTTTGATCGATTCATTGGTACTGTTAGTTTATGTGTTGCTAAGGTTTTGCACACTATCTTACTTTTGGCCAAAGATAATATCAATCGCTAGATTTTAATGAGATTCTTGATGAAATTAGTATGCCATGATATTATCCTTTTTTCCAAAATGATGTTGGAAGTATAGACAAAACGCGTGTTCCTACGAGGTCGGTAAAGAAGAATTACTGGTGTATATAGGCAGAAAAAATTTAATACAAAATATTCTTGATATTGTTAATTTTGGTTTTGACATTTAGTTTCGTAGTATCTCGTTAGTAAGGCTCTGTCCACGATAGTAGATTATTAAATCATGCAATTGAAGAAGTTGAAACAGTTCCAAATCCACTACCTGGTAAGTATTACCTTATAGTCTCAGGATATAAGCCTAGAAATGATTATTTACCATCTTATCGTAATGAATGCTATCACGTTCCAGAATTTCAACAAAGCCAGAATATTCCAAATCGTGTAATGAAATTTTCAATTTTTATAATTCTAGTCTGTGCATGGCTTTAGAAAGAATATTTTCTATTTGGGAAAAAACTCAGTATTTTACAAGGTATGCCAACATATAGTTTCGCCTAACAAATACAGTTTGTCATTGCAAGCTGTGCCATCCATAATCTATTAGAAAATACAATGTTGCAAATCCTGATTTTGAAGAAACAGTTAATAAAGAAGTTCCATGAACTTATGTTGGAAATTGACGTGAACATCTTCAACACAACCATGGTGGTGTGCAAGTTCATCAAACACACATGTCTTTGCAACACATGATGAAATTAGAGATGCTATAATTGGTGCATGATGACTTTGATCTATGTATTGTTTTATTGTTATACTTCGGCTAAAATTATGTGTAATGTTATGTTTATATTACGATTAAAATTAGTAGCAAGTTTTCAAATTTTGTGTATATTAAAATTTGAATTTGTAATTGAATTGAATTTACTTTATTAATTTGAAATTAATTAAATACCGAATCAATTAATAATAATTAATTATCAATTAATAATAATTAATTACCTATTGATTATTAAAATTATTATTTAACTATTAAAGAATAAATAATTATTTTTAAATCACTCAACATTTTTTACATCCTACACAATCTCTAACCAACCCTTGATTAAAAAAGTTGTCTGCGAACGCTCTAATCTCTAATCCAAATTGTTTACGAAAGCACCTTAAATGCAAAGATTTACTTAAATAGAGAAAAAAGAAAACCCTTGATAAAATTGATGGTAATTGTACAACCTAAAGAATGGATTAATGTGCACCATATTTAGCACAAAATGAAACTGAAATCTGTTGACATTAATTTAGCTTAGCAAGTTCTAAAATAAACAAGAAGGAAGCTAATATGCATTATTTACAATACACCATATGTAAGAACATTTCGTTCTATTATCGTCTGTTACACAATGGTGTTTGCTCTTAACTAGCACTACGCCAATAGTCAATCGAATATGAAAAATAAACCGTTCAAAAGGCAGAGTAATAAACAAAAAGAGAAACCTATGAACTCATCTATATCATATCAAGATGAAGTACAATTTATCTACCATGTTACCCACAGTGCGCTGAACTTAGTTAATTTCTAGCCCCAAGCATATTAACAAGTGACAAAGCATTACTCGTAACTTTACCCAACTGAACCACCTTCTTCCTCAAAAGACCATGCATACTACTGCTACCCTTACCATCACTCTCAACAAAAGAAGCAATGCACATATTTTGATCAGCAAGGGCAGCACAGACCCACGTCATAACATTCCCTAACCCGATCCCATATGAAGGCCTATTCGCCTTTTCCAGTTTCATCAACTGAACGATCGACTTACTTAGCCTAGCTGCGCTATCGGACATGGTTATGATGCAGTCGTAATAGATGTTGGAAATAAACTTGGTTTTTAGGAAACATCAATTATGTTGATTATAATATTTGTATTAATGGAAATGTCAAAATAAAAACCTAGACTTACCAGATATGTAATTTGGAGTATTCCGGAATATGCTTAGTCAAGAAAATTCTAGAAAACGGAAGATTAAAGAAAAGTCTAGATATTGTATCACACTATAAATAGGAATGATTTCTCTCATTTGAAGCAAGAAAATAAATGTATTTGTAAGCAAGCAAATGTATTTGTAAGCAAGCAAAAAGAATAAAAGTGCAAAGAAAATAAAGCTTATTTCCTCCTTTATAAAATATTCTCTCAATCTCCATTAGCAAATTGAAATTTTTTCCTCCTTCTTCTTCCTATAGAAATTATACAACAGTGGTATCATATCTTCAAGATCCTCCTAAATTTCCCAACAGTGGTATCAGAGCTAGGCTGCTAATCAAGGAAGATGGCAAACAGAATGAATTTTTTTCAAGTTTCTTTATTAAAGAAGGAGGATTATGAAAGTTAGAGTATTCACATGAAGACTCTACTTGGATCGCAAGATACATGGGATATCGTATAAAATGGGTATGAAAAACCCACCGATATTTTCACTTTATTCCAAAATGAAAGGGATAATTTGAAGAATTTGAAGAAGAAGGATCAAAAAGCTCTTACGCTCATCTACCAAAGTTTGGATGATTCTATGTTTGAGAAGATAACTAATGCACAAAATAGTAAGGAAGCATGGGAGATTTTGGAGAACGCTTTAAATGGCATCGATAAGGTGAAGATTATTAGACAGCAATCTATGCGATGTAAGTTTGAATCTTTATATATGAAAACATCAAAATCAATTGACGATTATTTTTCTCAAGTTTTACCTATTGCAAATCAAATGAAAAGATATGGGAAAAAATAGAAGACTCTAGAGTTGTTGAGAAAATTCTACGATCTTTAGATTCAAAATTTGATTACTTAATTATAGTAATTGAAGAATCTAAAGATCTAGGATCCATGACTATTAATTAAATTATGGGATCACTTCAAGCCCATGAAGAAAACTTGAAGAGAAAGGTTAAAGAAGAGCCATTAGAGTAAGCTCTTCAAATAAAGCTCACCTTGCGAGAAAATGAGACATTTAAAATGGAAGAAGTCGAAGCCAAAGCGAAAGAGGTCATGGTCAAAGCTATGGAAGAAATGAATATCATAGAGAGAAAAAAGGAAAAATATATAAACCCCAAGAGGTCGAGGAAAAGGAGAAAATATAAAGGAAAATGGAAGACCAATGTATGATAAGTCGTAAAAAAAATGTTATAATTGTAATAAATTTGGGCATTTTGCTTCCGATCGTAGATCCACTTTTTATAAAGTCCAAGAGAGAACAAATTTTGCTAAAGAAAATGAAGAAAATTCCGCACTACTGTTGGTACATAAAGGAGATGAAACTAGCGATAACAATGCATGGTATTTGGACATGGGGCAAGCAATCATTTGTGTGGAAGGAAGAGCGTGTTTATGGAGCTCGATGCATCGATAAGTGGAAGCATTCATTTTGAAGATGAATCTAAAATTCCAGTTAAAGGAAAAGGAAACATACAAATTAAGTTGAAGAATGAAAAAAATGGCTTTATTTCTAATATTTATTACGCGCCTAAAATGAAAACAAATATATTAAGTTTGGGGCAACTTTTGAAAAAAGGATTAGATATATACATAAAAAATAAAAGTTTTTTGAGGAGAGATGGTAAAGGAAATTTAATTGCTAAAGTGGAGATGTCAAAAACTAGAATGTTTCCATTAAATATCTCGAATAATGTTGCTAAATGCCTAAAATCATACTATAAAGATTCTGTAATGATCCTGATTTTTAAGCTAAATTTAAATTGGTAATTAATTTAATTTTTGAATTTAATTGTGAATTTATGGTGAGTTAATTTGAATTTTTTCCAAATTTTATAAAGATATGTGTTTGGTTTGTGTTTATATATATATATATATATATATATATATATATAATAATTAGAGATTTGAATTTGGAATTCAAATGTTAATATATTGAAATTTAATTGGACTTAAAGAAATTTATATTTGAAACAAAAATATAACAAGTATGATTACTTAAGTTTAAAATGAAAATTTTAAAAATAAGTATTTGTTAAATAAGTTTAATATCTTAAGCTTAAAAATATAAATGTATTGAAAATAAAAATTGTATTTACTAACTTATAAATAATTATTAGTAATTCATAATTTAATTTCGAAACCATTTTTCTTTAATTTGTATGTATAAATAATACATAAGAAAGTATTAAATAATTGTTTTTTCACATTTGTAAACTATTAGTAAAGGGTTTTGACAAATGTAAATTATATAGAAACATATATTAACAAGTGCAGATCAAAAAAAAATGAAAAAATTTGAGCAAGCAAGTTAATAAAAAATAAAAGAAAGAAACGAAAACCCAGGAAACAAGACAATGCAGATTCAAAGTTGATTCAGAACAGTAAGCAAGCTAATTTAACAATGAGAAGCAGATCAAAATCAAACTTGGAAACATCAAAGTGTAATGAAAAGAATAGGTAAACTCTATACTCTATAGTTAGTAAATTTCTAATTTTGAAATCAAGTTGTAATACAAATTCAAACTGCAGATTTTAAAAAGGAAAACAGTGCAGATTCTATCAGATAAATTAAAGTTACAGGAAAACAAAAATCAAAGTTTAAAGAAAAAAATGTACAGGCTAAAAAACATTCCTCTCTGTTTCTTCCTGTACAACCAACAGGCGAGTAAACAATACCTTATAAAGGTTTAAGTTAGCTTTAAATCCGTGTATGATTCATGTTTAATATGTGTATGCTTGGGTATTTTCTTCAATTTCAACTCTGTGTGTGTGTGTGTGTATATATATATATATATATATATATATATGCCTGAGATGAATCTGTTTTCTTCCTCCTCTCTGTCATTTTTTTTAGACAGGCTTGAAGCTAGCAAACTAATTTAAATTTCTCTTCATCTGATTATTTTTAGATTTCAAGTTTAACATAAAACAGGTTTGTTTCCATCTATATGAAGATTTAAAAGTAGTTTTAAGTGAAATAAACAATATATAGGTTGTACAAACTTGTTTTTACAGAGAAAATCCAAATGCTGATTAAATTCGAGTACAACGATTTACAAATTCAATTGTATAATATGAATATACTTACTTAAAAACAGGATTTTTTAAGGCCAATATGATAATTTTTAGTGTTGTATTCCTAGAGCAGTTTCGAAATGTACTGGGAATGGATTTTAGGCAAGTTCAGGCGGTCGGAGGCACTAGCGTGGTCGGGGTTTGGGCTGAGGCTAGGTGAGTGATCGGCGATGTTTGGAAAAATAGTCGTAGAGACTCTCGATCATTGGGTTGATGGCGGTGAGAGGATTTCGTTTTTAAACCTAATTTTGGGGTGGTCAGGAAATTTGATTACTGTGGCCTAAATCGTGAGTCGAGCTACACATGCTTTTGGGAAATGATAGTAGGGAGGTTGACGCGTTCGTGGCCAGAGGCTGGTGTTTTCTGGTGGTCGGAATTTCTCAGGCGAGGCAAGGTTGGTCAGAGGTCTGAATTCGAGTTTAATCGAGTTATAGTCGATTTCAACGATGGACATGTGTGGGGGTTTTGGTAGATCTGGGCTCGTTGTCAAAGAGTTCGTCGATAGTTCGGGAGCGTCGAAGATGGTTGGAGGCCTCTGACGTGATTGTGTATGTTCGCGACATTGTTCGAGTGTCAGTTTTGAGTTCGTGGGGGGTGGCTCGGAGGCGTTCTCGAGCTAATGAGGATTTTACTCGAGGGTAAGCTCGTTATCGTGGAGAGGTATGCAAGTGTAACAGTTTAAACTTTAACTAAATAAAAAATAAATAAAAAAGATGAAGAAGAAATGGGTATAGGAGAAACTTGGGAAAAAGATGGGAAGAACTCGGGGTCCAACTCGAGTAACCTGGGATTCTTGCTCGGGTATAGCTTTATGTTTAACTTGAAATTTTTTAAAGTTATAAACAGATTTTATTTTAATGCAAGAGGAATGGTTTCGACTTAAATTTATAGCAAGGGAATTAAAATAAGGTGTTTAATGGTTATGCATACAAGTTGATAATTTATGTAACGACCCGAAATTTTCGATCCCAATTGTTTTGAAATCCATGGATGGAATAATTAATTAATTATTTTTAAAATGACCGATTAATTAATTAAATGATTTGAAACCGACTAATGTTAATTAACCATGAATGATGACTCATCTGATTTAAATAAATCAGATAATTAATTGAGCTTATTTATGGATGATTATATTCTATTGAATGCTGTGTATTGGATTGATAACTCTGTTATGTGATTGTGATGCTTTGTAATATGAATTGCTTTGTGCTGAGCTGTTATATCTGTGATGAATATACTGTTGTATGAATATGAAAATCCCTTTTTGCCCGTAAACGACATTTAAATTTCGATGCGACAGGGAGTCGGATTCCAGTTGGTTATCCGAAACCCACATCGAATCGTAATAGTGAACCTTTATTGTTGATAAATTACTTTATCTATGAATCTGTGAATGAAGATAAGCGTTATAGTTTATACCGCTTATCGATATTGATGCGCTTTAATCTGTGATGTGATGATTGTTGTTGCACTATTGTGTAAAACCCCTGGACCACACTATACACACGCAAATATGGATTGCACGTGGAAATCAGTTAAGTCACAGATTTTTAAATAGTTTTAAATTTGAATTTCAAATTCAAATGATTTTGGAAATGGATTGGGTTTAAAGTGAAAAACTTTTAAAAAGGTGTTTTAAAAATGGAAATTATTGTGATTAACTTAATAAATATTTGAAACTTGAATCATTTGATTTAAATTGGAATTAAATATCTAAAATTGAATTCTATATCTAGTATTTATGATGTAAAAAGCGTATACAAGCTATAAAAATAAATGTGTTTATACGGATTTTTAAACCATTTAAAAATATGATTTTGAGAATTTGAATTTAACCCAAGTTTATATTGAAAGGCCTTAACTCATACAAATATAAACAGAAACAAGTGATTTCAAATAATAATAGCTTTTATATGAGGAAAGAATTTCCAAATTATGATGAAAAGATTTTCAAGTTTGAAATAGAATGGCTTTGTAAACTATAATTGAATCTTTTTGAAAGATTAGTAAAATTTGTGAATTCTATGAAGTGAATCTTTTGTTCAAAAAGATTTGTAAATGGTAATTTGTTTAACCATTTGAAAGAAAAGTTTTGGGTTTTAAAGTTGTGACTTAACTGAAATCGCATTATCCATATGTTTTTAAATATTGCGCTCATTATTCGGTTTAGCCGAGAGAGGACCTTTGTGTCATATAACCCATTCTGAATAATGATACGACGATATGGTAACAAATTAAGACCGGCGGTGAAGACCGAATATTTTCTAAAACGAAAGGATTTCTTGTCGAATGTCTCTGCATCGGCCGATCCCCGATAATGAGATTTGAGCACCCATTGTAATGGGAAGTCAGGACGTGATTAGGAATTATCCGGATTTGCAAGGACTTCTTCGGAATTGCCTTCGATTCTGTTCGATCCCGAAACGGACTTGTATGGATGTGTGTCTGACGTTACACTTTGAGATGTAAAGCTGGTTTCCATCAAATACATTTCTGTTTGGTGGCGGAGATTTATTCTCTTAGCTTAACACCCTTCTCTGAGACGTACGAGCTCAGAGGTTATGTAGTTGATGGTTACTAGTGATACATTCCCAATTGGTAATGTGGCATACGAAGTGCTGCTGATCATTTGTTGATCAAAGCATGGCTTTTGTGAAAAGCATAGCTTTGTGGACGAGACTTCGTCGAGCCTCACACCCCGGAATGGTTGAAACAGGAAGAATGCAGCAAGGTTTCAGGGGTAGCACCCCTAGGGTATGACCATTCCTTCTGGAAAAGGGTGCTATCATGGTATGGAGCCCAGATACTTACTCGTGTGGACACTTTAGTATATTTATTACTGTGTGATGTTGTTGGAGGGCCCTCGGATAATGGTCCCAAAGGACCGGGGGTGGCATATCTTAGGTTTTATTCCCCGGGAAGGGGGTATCCGGCCTTGTGTTAGTAGAGAGCCGGGTAGGTTTTCGGGGCGTCCCTCCAGAGGCGTTCCTATATGGCAATAGGAAGTACCTTAGCTTGACCATTTGTTGGAAATCCATTCATCCAATACGCGCCTTGTACGGTTTTAGTTGTATTACCTCCCATCTACTTATGGTGGCGCCCCACTGTTTAGATGGTAGCTATAGTAGGCATAGTTCGGAATGTCAATGCTGGTTAAGATTAATATTATACTTTCGAAATATTTTCCACTATACACTAATAATAATATCAAAATATTTTTCTCGTATCAAGCATATTTGACTATCATAAGGAGAAATCTCCTCCAATTCTGCGTTTGCATTGTGTGTGTGGTGGGAGACCTTATGGTAGTTTCATTTTCAAAAAGCATTACGGATTTCAATTTTAAAATATTTTGTTGTTTGTTTTAAAGATAAAATGTTTTTGTTTTCTCATACCAGTCCCATAACCGACCCGGAGTTTATTGTTCTTTTTCTAAACTCTGGGTGCCCACTATTTTCCACACGGGCAGTCTAGAGTTGGGTTTTTCAGATAGTAGATACAGATATGGATTCGGTAGCTTTTAGCTTTCTCTTTGGTATTCTTTGGAGATCCTGGATATTGGAGTCTTTGGATTCACGGATGACTGACTTTGCTTATCTTGGTGAAACGTGATGGGGGTTCGAGCTATCTATGGAGACTGCTGATATTGGTGTTTCTTCTGGATTTTCAAGTTCTAGTTATTTCCACTGCTAGTTCCTTTATGTTTCCGCTGTAGCATTGTATCTTGTCTCTGATATTCTTGTATCTTTGATATTGATATCATTGTTGTATATCATTCTGGATATTGTATTATTGGAGTTGTACATGATATTCATTTCTTTTCTTCCGCTGTGTTATTATACTTAATGTGTTATAAGCTCCGGCGAAGCAGATTCGACGTTTGGATCTGCGGCATTTGAATATGAGTGTCATATTCGTTGCCGATTTTCGAAGGTCGAGTCAGGGTCGTTATAGATTCATCATGGGTTTGGCATTTAAGGTTTGGGCATCTTAATTTTGGGGGTTTAAAATTATTAAAAAACCAAAAGATGGTGAAAGGTTTACCATCAATAAATTACGAGAACCAATTATGCGAAGGATGCTTATTTGGAAAATAAGCAAGAAAATGTTTTCCAAAACAATCAACCACAACAGCCAAAAAATCATTGGAATTATTTCATACGGATATTTGTGGCCCTATAAAACCTTGCTCACTTGGAAAATGTAACTATTTTGCACTTATTGTTGATGATTTAGTTGAAAAACATGGGCATATTACCTCAAAAAAAATCAGATGTGCTTGATGTTCTGAAAAAAATTAAGGCCCCTTGTAGAAAATGAAGGTGTTTATAAGATCAAAGCCATGAGATCCGACTGAGGTGGAGAATTTACATCAAAAGAGTTTGAGAAGTTTTGTGAAGAAAATGAAATTCATCGTCCATTAATAGTCCCATACATTCCATAACAAAATGGAGTTGTAAAAAGAAAGAATAGATCTCTTCTTAACATGGCACGAAGCACACTAAAAAGCAAAAATGTTCCAAAAGAGTTTTGGGCTGACGCCATCGAATGTGTGGTGTATTTATCAAACCGCACTCCAAATCGAAGTATGTGGAACAAAACCCTCGAAGAAGCATGGAGTGGTAGAAAGCCATATATATCTCCATTGAAAGTATTCGAAAGTATTGCTTATGCCCATGTACTAGATCAAAGATGCTCCAAATTAGATGGAAAATGTGGAAAATATATTTTCATTAGTTATGACTCACGGTCAAAAGGATATAAGTTATATAATTCTATTAATGGAAAAGTTGTTGTTAATCGAGACGTGGAGTTCGATGAAAAAAGTGATTGGAATTGGAACAAACAAGAAGATGATTATAGTTTCTTTCCATTTTATGAAGAGGAGTGCAATGATGATGTGGAAGAAGGGCCCATTAGTCCAACACCATCATCTCCTTCAACTATTCATCAAGAACATCCATTTGAAGAAAGCTCAAACGAAAGACTACCACGCATGAGATCTTTGCAAGAGTTATACAAGGTACCTCCAATTTCCAATGATATTACCTTATTTTCACCTTTTTCCAATTGTCAACCAATAGGTTTTGAAGAAGCGAAGCAAAACAAAAAAAGGAAAGTTATGAATGAAGAAAATAAAGTAAGCAAAGATGATGCAGATGATGAAAAGCACAAAAGTAGAGGAATTGAAATTCAAGAGATTGGAGGAGATTTAAAATATAAGAAAAAATTTGAAGGAATGAAAATAGAGAATATTAAAGAAGTAAAAAAGCAAAAGATCAAAGATGAAGTCAAAGAGAACAACGATGAATTCAGGAAGATATTGGATTGGTTAAAGATCGCAAGAGCGGAATTAATAAAGAATGCAAGAACAACACATATGGCTCATTCAAAATTTACAACCCTGGAACAAGTTGGATATTTAAACATCCAATTTTTGGAATATTCTATTGTAACGATGGAGAGCAAAATGAATGGAGTATAAAAAGGATTTGTAAAATTACACCGTAGATCTTGCCAATGGAAAAGAAGAATAACGCAATAAAGAAACATTGGATTTTTTTCATTCCTATAGAAACACGTAAAATACAAAGATTACGAGAAATTCTCCGAGTTACAAAACCGAGTGGATGTTGGAAATAAACTTGGTTTTCAAAAAACGTCAAGTATGTTGATTATAATCTTTGTATTAATGGAAATGTCAAAAAAAATCTAGACTTACCAGATATGTAATTTGTTGTATTCCAGAATTTTCTTATTCAAGAAAATTCTAGAAAACGAAAGATTAAAGTAAAGTCTGGATATTGTATCACACTATAAATATGAATGATTTCTCTCATTTGAAGCAAGAATATAAATGTATGTATAAGCAAGCAAATGTATTTATAAGCAAGCAAAAAGAATAAAAGTGAAAAGAAAATAAAGTTTATTTCCTCCTTTATAAAATATTCTCTCAATCTCCATTAGCAAATCAGAAGTTTCTCATCTTTCTTATTCCTATAGAAATTACCCAATAGTGGTATCAGAGCTTTAAGATCCTCCTTAATTTCCCAACAGCAGACACTCTACCCATTATTAGCTGCAGGTCTGGTACTTCCAGATGAAAGCATGGAGACGTAGGTTGATGCTTCATGGGCTCTACGTGCACTTAGAGACAACGCTACCTCAAAGCAGCCGTAGATTTTTATGCACTTGTGGTGAGAAGGCTGACAAGGTCTGCTCACATACTTTTGGATACGAAGTTGCCTTGCATGAGGTTTTAAGAGAAACATACGAGAGGTGTACGAGTAAAGGAGCTGTGAATATGTATATAATGTTGTATATACTTATCATTGATCACTTTAGCTTTTAACTTGTTTCTTGTTGATGTAATGTGATATTGGTGGTGAATGGTTTATATATAGACAATATTTGTATTATGGAACGTGAAAGGTAGTTTTATTGTATGTCAACATGCATTTGGTCGGTTGCTTAGAGTAATTTTTCTGTGTCTGGAAATCTCAAAGCTTAACACAGAATGTGCTTGCTTGTCTACTTCCAGTTGTATTTTTGCTGTCTAGAGATCTGATGACTGAATGTTGAAGAATGAGTTGAAAGTAGAAACCTTGACTTCGCTCATAGAAGTTTCGTTGCATTCCAGAAGAAACTATTGCACGTGTAGTTTCATTAGATTTGATTTTAGTATTCTATGCCAGTTGGAACTGGACGTCAAAACCTTTCACTTCATTTAGATTATGGCCTATAGCATTTACGAAGGGGAAAGAAAAAAACTCCATCAGCACCTTCCTTTTTGGGACAATATGTATTTGATCAACATTTTTTAACAAAAGAAATCTCTTGTTATTATATGTGACTAGACTTGTATATATCACTCGACCTTCATTTTTTTTCACATTATTCGTTTTCAATCTACTCATATTATACTTACAAAATGTGAGACATCCCAACAAATCTTGGTGGCCCCAATGTGAATCTATTGGCTGCTAGCAGACTGCTAAAGCTACTTTTGTGGGAATAGCAAGACGATATGTACCACATAAAAGACGATTAGGAATGACACTTCCCTGTGATAGTTCCTAGCCACTTAAATCGAACAACCGACTCTAAGCTAATGCGAATAAGGGGAATCTAACTATTTAATTAAAGCAAAGCATTCATAGTCTTTATGGATGTTTTTGTAGTGTGATTTCTATCCAGTACTTTGAATGCCAAAGTGCAGAAATTCGACCAAGCGTGGGTAAACGACGGGAGTAATTATGACTCTCTTTAGGTTGCTAAATTCTTCATCATCTAATTAGCAACATGCATGAATGGATTAATGAGGTTTCCACTACTCTTGTCCACTAAGCAGGGAAACCCAACTCACCTAGCGGGAGCCATTGAAGAGCCAAACAGGTGCCACTGAAGCAAGCCTTTTAAACCAAACTCACCTAACGGGAGAACGAAGCATTTAAAAATGGAAGAAGTCGTAGCCTTAAGGGTAGGAGATCGTGCCAAAAATATGGTAGAGGCATCTACAAATTTGTCAATAAAGAAGAAAAAAACCAAAATATATAAGCGCCAAGAGGTCGGGGATGAGGATGAAAAAAAAGCATAAGGGAAGACCAAGGTATGATAAATCACAAATAGAATGTTATAATTATGATAAAATTTTCCATTTTGCTTTCGATTATTCATTTTTTAAAGTTTTAGAGAAATTTAACTTTTCTATAAAAATGGAGAAAATTCCACTATATTATTGGCATATAAAGGTGATGAAAGTAACGATAATAAAACATGGTATTTGGATACGGAGACGAGCAATCATATATGTGGAAGAAGGAGCATGTGTGCGGAGCTTGATGAATCAAGAAATGGAAACATCATTTTGTAGATCAATCTAAAATCCTAGTTGAAGGAAAAGGAAACATACAAATTAAATTAAGGAAAGAAAAGCATGATTTTATTTCTAATGTTTCCTAAAACGAAAATAAATATTTTAAGTTTATGGCAACTTTTAGAAAAAAGATATGATATACACACGAAAAATCAATGTCTTTAATGAGAGATAGTAAGGAAAATTTTACAACCAAAGTGGAGATGTTAAAAAATAGACTATCTCCATTAAATTTATCAAATAGAATTATTAAATGCCTAATCAAGCTATAATGATTCATCATGACTTTGACATTTATGATTTTGATACCTTAATTTTAGGGTTTAAATTACTAAAGAATAAAAACATGATGAAAGGTAAACCATCAATAAATAAAGAGAACCAATAATGTGAATAATGCCTATTTGTAAAACAACCAAGAAAATATTTTCCAAAAGAATCAACTACAAAAGATAAAGAACCATTCGAATTAATTCATATGGATATTTATGGCCTTATAAAACTAGCTTACTTGGAAAAGTAACTATTTTGCATCTTTTGTTGGTGATTTTAGTAGAAAAACATATATCTATTATCTTAAACAAAAATCAAATGTATTTAATGCTTTTAAGAAATTTAGAGCCTTTGTAGAAAATTAAACTGGTTATAAGACCAAAGCCATGAGATCCGACCGAGGTAAAGAATTTATATCAAAAGAGTTCGAATTTTTTATGAAGAAAACGGAATTCGCTGCTCATTAACATTTCCATGCACTCAAAAACAAAATGAGTCATAGAAAGGAAGAATCTGCATCTTCTCAACATGGCTTAGAGCTTGTAAAAAAGAAAATATTCCAAAAACAATGTTTTTGGTCGAAGTTATTGAATGCGCAGTGTATTTATCCAATCACATTCAAACTTGAAGTGTGTGGAATAAAACCCCTAAACAAACATGGAGTGGTAGAAAGCCATGACTATCTCATTTAAAAGTATTCGAAAGCATTGCATATGCCCATATGCCGGATCAAAGATGCTCCAAATTGGATGATAAAGTGAAATATATTTTCGTCGACTATGACTGAAGGCTAAAAGGATATAAGTTATATTATCCTGTTAATGAAAAAGTAGTTGTTAATCGAGGCATGGTGTTCAACGAAAAAAGTGCTTGGAATTGGAACAAACAAGAAGATGATTATAGTTTCTTTCCTCTTTATGATGAGGAATGTAATAATGATGTGGAAAAAGAAACATCGTCATCTCCTTCAACCATACATGAAGAATATTCATTTGAATAAAGCTTGAGTGAAAGACCACCACGCATGAAGAATGCTGAAGGAGAAGTCGAAAGATCTTCTTGCTAAAAAGTTCCCAAATCCCTAATTTAATTAGCCAAAATTGGTCATTAGATAAAGATTAGAAAGATTAGAACTCTGGATTGAAGAATTTCTATTGGAGATCATTTAAAAATGCTGTAGATTCTTGGATTTCATGCATTCTTGGATTGCTTTTGATTTAGGTGAGCGATTTTGTGCCTCTACTCACTAATTAGCCACTATATGATTTTTAACGATGTTTTAAATGATTTTTAAACTCTAGAATATCATTTAAACCCTCTTTAATCACATATGTAAATTTTAAATGATTTGGAAAAATTCGTTTTCTTATGAATCTTTCTTGTTCTTATAGTTACACCCTTAGATTTAGGCTTCACTTTGATATGTATGGATGTATGCTTGTTAGGATACATTACATATGATGATTGTTTGAATGTATGAGTTTATTTAGTTGAAAACGCAGATCAAATGGCAATTTAGTTTTAGGAATAAGTTATGGATCAGTGTTGATGGATCAGTGATGTCCCATAAAGGTCACTTCATCCAAATGGCATGTGATCCATAGGGTAGGTCAAGAAGGATCCCTTAAAGCTATGTTTCAAGTCTCAAGTCATTTGGAGTTCAAAGTTATGGGAGATTGATGATGGATCAATGGTGATTTGGTGGCTATGGATCGATAAAGGTTGGCTTTGGGGCAATGCTCGAGTCACTGGATGGATCGCTTTGAGTCATATGATGGAATGCTTTCGTCAATAGCTTGAATGGATGGATTGCACGAGAAAGTGGGATAAAATCCCAAGTGTGGGATCGATGCTGATCCATGGGGTTACTTGATCTTTGCTAGGTGTTGAATTAGTAGAGAAAAAAAATGAAATTTGGCGAAGGCAAGGATCGGTGGCTATGGATTAGTACCGATCCATTGGGTATCGACCATTTAGGGTAATGGATCGATGAAGAATGTTTCAAGTGGTAGAGTATGGCTCAGTTGAATTGAAGTGTGGGATCGGTGATGATGGATCAGTAACTGTGGATTGGTGGCTATGGATTGGTAGTTATGGTTTAATGGTAAAGGAAATTGTTGCTACTTCTAGTCATTTGCATGATTTCTTTGACATGTGATGGTGTTTTCTTTGAGTCTTCTGTGTGTTCACTCCATGATCGTGCCAAACCAAACATTTAGCTAAATATGGCCAGGTGTAGGGTCGGTACCGAACCATAGGGCTCGATGACGATTTTCAATGACGACGACTTGTGGGCTAATGATGATAATTCCGTAATGGGAAGTAATGGCTTCGATAGTGGATAGAAGTATTTTGAAACGTATAGTAGAGGATTATGAGTTGGATTAAGGGAACTATTAGAGGAAGGCTACAGGATGTATGGCGGTATTCTACGAATGATGGCGATTGTAGAGAATTGTCTCAACCATGGTGACTTCGTGATGGGAGCCATAAGATCAGTTCCAAAATATACTCTGCTATAAGTGACGTGTGCAAATGGATTTTTGAGACTCGAGGGTTCATAGGGTACTCGTAAGATGGGGTATATACTGGGGATGTGATGGTTCCTGAAGCATGATTGCTCTTTATTCTAGATAGGAAGTTTGTTTACTTCAGAGAGCCATGATGGTTAGTCTAGTTCTAGCTTACTGAGTGGTAAGGATTCAAGTAATGAGGAACCAGCATGCGGTCTATCATGATGGTTGGTCTAGTCTTTGACTATGATTGGTTAGATGAGTGACCTTGTATCAGTGAGTGAGTGAATGTGAGGATGGATGATGGATGTTATTGTTTCTTTGATTGCTTAATACCTTAGGGATGTCACATGATGCTGACATTATAGTGTAGATACTTGGACCCCCTTAGTATTTTGATGTATATTACACCCATGATGACTATGATATAGAGTAATATATATCTTATTTATGCGCTAACTCTGTAGATGGAGGGACAAGTCAGGTATGATTCTTCATACCATTTGTCCTACTATAGTGGTTTATTAGTATTATAGATTTTCTACTGCTCACACAAGACCGTTGTCTGAATCATGATTTTATTCTTTTCTTTTTATTATTTCGTAGACTCTTAAATGAGTAGATTCAGGATATCAGGTCTAACGACCATATGGAGTTAGACAGAGGACGAGCATATATCACACTCTTGCATCACTACAATTACTCATTATGATTTTCTATTCTAATGCACAACACTATAGAGCTTGCTAGTGCCCTTATTATCTAGAGACAGTTTATTTATAAGTTACTATTTGATGTATAACACTATCACTTATATTGTTTACCTTATGGGTCTATGTATTATGATTTCTGTGTTATCAGTTATTACTATCTCACCTATTTGATATATGAGATATTTACTGTTATATTTTATTTGATGCACTTTGAGATATATGGTAGGTTCTATGTTTGATTTACCTTACCTTCCAACATTAATAGTCGCTCCGCATCGATCGGCATTGTTATAGCGCAGTTTACCATTACATTAGGTGCCGGTGGTGTAGGACGGTTGTCACATTTAGTATCAGAGCTTAGGTTTCGTAATTTAACCTAAGAGCTACCATGATCCAGTAGAGATATGGTAAGAGTTCTCATGCTAAACTGGATCGAGAGATAGAGAGAGAGAGAGAGAGAGAGAGAGAGAGAGAGTGTGTGTGTGTGTACTAGAGCACATACTTGTTATATGTTTTGGTTTTCAAAACTATATAGTAGTATATAATATATAAGTCGCACTTCAAGCACGTGTACTACGTAAGCTGAATTCCTTATAGAGAGACTGATCATTCTTATAACAAATTGAAGGATGAATCGTCAAACAAGGAATGTTTCTAGAAACTCTACAATCAAAGAAGGAGCTGGCTTGGGAGCTGCTAACCCGACTTGCATATGATGTTCAATACCATGATATGGAACATGTTGTAGAATGCTTAAGTAGCCACTCTGAATATTGTTGTTGATAGTGGTGCACTAGTGCAAGCGCCTAGAGCTGATTTTGCTAAGTTGAACAATGACTTTGCTAGTCTTGTTGGCAATCTGTTCCAAGGAACAGAGTTAGCGATGGAAGAGTAGGATTGGCTTGATACGTACGAAAGGATCTTCTATGATTTATTACTGAATGATTCAACTAAAAGGCAATTTGCTTTTCGACAGCTTCAAGAACGAGCCATGAACTGGTGGACTGCTGTAAAGGTTGCTACTCTCGAGGATCTGTTCACATGGGAACAGTTCAAAGTCCGATTCAAAAAAAATATTATTCTCAAAGCTCAGTAGTTATCTTGTTCCGTAAGTTTGCAGAGCCAAAGTAAGATGATATGACTATCTTCGAGTATGTTGCTGAGTTCAATGTCTTATCAAAATATGGGATGTCTTTCATCGACACTCCATCAAAGAATAATGAGAAGTTCATCATTGGCTTAGATGATCTCGTAGGCCATATTGATGAGACTTTTGAGATGATAGTCGATATACCTTAGGGCCTGAGAGTTTTTATTCGTAGCCAAAGTCTATTGTTTCTGAAGATGAGCCAAAGCCGCAAGTTGGTGGGGAGGCAAGAAGAAGTGAAAGAATAAGAGAAAGTAGTTTCAGAAAAAAGGCGGCCAAAAGAAGAGTATGACTTCACTGATTTGTTACAACTGCGGTGACAAGGGCCACTATAGTAGATACTTCAAGGCTAAGGGAAAAAAGTATTACAATTATAACAAGACCTCAATTGTAGCTTGTTAGTGCCATTATCATCTAGAGACAGTTTATGTATGAGTTATATTTGATGTATAACTCTATCGCTTATGTTGTTTACTGCATGTGTCTATGTGTTCTGATTTCTATGATTCATTCGTTTATTACTGTTTGTTCTGTTTCATATTTGAAATATTTACTATTATATGTTATTCCATGCATTGTGTGATATATGATAGGTTTTGTGTTTGATTTACTTAACTTCATAACCTTGATGGTCGCTCCGCATTGACTGAGCACCGTAACAGCATGGGTTACCATTACATTGGGTGATGGTGGTGCGGGGTGGTCGTCACAATTTTTATCTTCCTTCCAATATATCTACATCCAATTGGACATGTGTCAGCTTTTCATATGGATGACCAAAGGAAGATACTTCTTTTAGTAGCGAATACCAATTTTCTACCGATTATTTGGCGGAAACATTTCCTTATAGAGACTAAAAAATCGAGTTTATTAGATTTTCAGATGCATCGTATGTGGATTTTAAAGCAATTATCCTAGATGTCTCTAACAAATGTGTCATACATCCATTATACAATTGTCTTTATAAAGCATGAAATAGATCGAAAACCTTTTTCAATTCTAGATCAAGTTCCTCTCTTATTTCAAGTTCATTAGTCCACATACTTAGGCCAACATCATCATGAACCCTTTTTGTCATTTAGTCCTCTGTATCAGGTTCTTCAAAATTTACATTAGTATTTCAGGGTTCATCCTCAACCATCATAGTCGATTCACGTCTTGTCTCGACTTCATCATGAAATTTCTAAACATGATACTCTAGCATAAAATCGTTTGTATGCAAACATAAAGCTAAAGTTCCACATCCTTAGAGTTTCATGCAATGGCATTTACTACACGGACACCGGATTTCTTTTATATTTGTTTTATCTTTAGATGCAACCTTTAATAATGCTTCCACACCTTCACTTAACTACAATGGTACTTTTTTCAAACTTCTTATATATCCAACTCCAAGATTTCAGATAATTCATTTTGTACTCTATGAAAATAAGAAAAAATAACAACATCATACACCATTAAGTTTTACTTTATAATATTTATACTATACAACATTATTTTCTTTTACTAATTTTCATTATTAATATGATACATGTTAATTTTTATTATTAGTAACATGTACGAATAAATTTCATTTTATCACTAATACCATACAATAAAATTTTCTTTTAATAATATCATACACTACTCTTTATTAATCACTAATTTCTATAATATATTAATTAATATATTATTTATAATTTCCTTGACTTTTAACAAATTATCAATACCACACAATACTATTTTCTTTTACTATTATTAATATCATATACTATTAATTTTTGCTTTATTATTCATACCATAAAATATTATTAATACAGTATATTGTAAAATTTTATTTTATTATTAATACATACAATAAAATTTTCCTTTATAATATCATGTACGACTCTTTATTAATCATAAATTTCTATAATATCTAATTTTAATATATTATTGGCAATACTATTAATTTTATCAAATTACAAATACCATATAAATTTATTTTCTTTTAGTAAAATCGTATATAATTATTTATTCATGTTGAATTTTTATTACATGACATTTGTCATATACTATTATATCATGAATTTCATAAGTACATGATAGTGAAAAGAGTACACCTTGATTTAACTAGCCGGCTATCCCATCTCCCATTATGAACAAAAAAACATATATGTAATTCATAAATTAATACTTTATCACGAATGATTTTCAAAATTTCGACACCTTTCCTCTTATTCTCCATATCACACGCAACAAAATAAACGAGGAGAACAAAATATGAAACACCGTCAAAATTCTATGAACCACCTAGGAGAAAATATTGATTTATGACTTACAAATATTTTTGCGTGTTTATGACTTACCAAAGTAGGATGAATATGATGAATATTATATCAGACGAATATTAATTTCTATTTTAGTAAAAACGAACATCAATATAACGATTAGATACAAAACTCATTAGACGAGGTCAATAAATCTATGGGTTCTCATCAACTGAACTAAAACTACCGAATCAAAGTATAACATAATTCCAAATTTCTTCTTATACATGTACATTTGTAATTAACCATTTATGAAAACACATATTTTAATCTTAACCACCATTTCAACCAAACTATTCTTATTATAATCAGCTAAAATAGAAGAATCATAAATCGATAATTTTGAATATGGAAGAACAATATCGATGAAGATTTGGAGGCAAGTTTGTTGCCAAAGGAAGTGGAATAATAGTGGTGCAGTGGCTTTGGAGGCATTGGAGGCGTCGCAGGCGGGGTTTGGAAGCATCACAATCAGGTCTCATTTGAGAAGGAGGTGGGAAGAGTAAAGCCGGAGGTTGTGTGGTAATTTTTAATGAGGAATCAGTGGCAGCGATGGAGACTATGCTATAATTTTAATTTGTGGAAGAGAAGTGGGGAAGGAAGATGCACAACAACAAACAAGCTATTTTGTAACTCTTTTTTTGGCGTAGTTCCTCACGGTGATTACCGTGACAAATTCATAACAAAAATAACCATGGTAAACAAAATCCACAATTAAAACCGTTAGAAAATGTGGTTATTTTGTAAATATTTGGAACTTCTAGGGATTTTTGTATAATTAACTTTTTTTTGGTTTACTCACTCCCTATTTTCTTTGTTTGCTACGCATTCCACTATTATCAGACTACTTCACCGTATCTCGATTTAGGGTTCGAATCCTCCTATAGTCGAAATTTCTTCCATAGTTCGCTCTAGGGATTTGGGTACATGTCGAGATCTAGGGTTCCAATCGGGATCCACTATTTACATCGAGATCTAGGGTTCGAAATGGGATCCACTGTTCACGTCGAGATCTAGGTATATTCCAATTATTTTGCTATTTGCTTTTGATGTGAATCTATGTGTTGAACATATTTCGATTTGAATTAGTTCCTTTTAATTTTGAATTTTAGTCAGGTCCAAGACCTTAATAGATTGTTTATTTATAGAATGCTAGATGCTAAATGAAAAATGCCCCTAAAACTCAAATGATAGCCTTGGTAGATTCGCAGTCTATAGTTAGCATTTGTACATTATAAGAATATTAGTAAATAGTTTACAGATTTAAGTTTTGATCATTTCAACTGAGGGAAAAGAAGTTGGTGAGGCCCAAGAATGTTTCTAAGATTCCTATGGGTTCAAAAATTTATCTAAAGGAAGAGAGGAATTGAATATAGACATAAGATATATAAGTTCTTAGAATAGTATTATTGACAGCCAAAAGAGGCTTGAGAAACTAAAGTTTGTCTAATAGATTCAATAGAGCTTAAAAACATAATATAAGGCGAGACGTTGAAGCATATGCATAGAAAATAATTAAATGAATAAATAAAGCCTAGATAATTATAAGCAATCGAAAGCATTAAATATGCAAGTATTAGATGTTGAAAGGAACAGAGCTCCTCTATATTATATGAAATGATAATTCAAGTATTTAACATGCAATATAAGCTACTGAAACAGTTGACATAAGTATATATGAAAAGAATTACATTATAGGAAAAATAGAAATGCCTAAAAAATATTATGAATTATGAAATGGAGTTATTACATAAATTGCTTTCCTCCAACCATTTAACCTTTTTTTACTTTTACCTCATCCATCACAGAATAAAACCTATTTATGCATTGATCTTTACATTTTTTTCAAGCTGACATCATAAAGAAAACATAAGCAAAAGAGAAAGAAAGGGATATTGTTGATATGAGTGGATAGAGTTAGTCTTCACCGTGCATATGAGAATGAAAAGAAACCGGTATATGTATTACTTAACATTGTATAATTTCAATCATTTATTTCTGTTTTAACGTGGTCCTTTTTTTAAATTTGAAGAAAGTTGAAATTGAACTAAGGACAAATGGAGTGGAAGATGCAGTTTTGCCTAATCCAGAGTACAGTGCAGTAGAATACACAAGAATGGGAGTAGCAGACCAATGGAGTGTTGCTGGTGCAGATTGGATTGAAGCACTGATTCTGTCTCATGTAGCTGTTGGTGCTGACTAGGAGGTTGTTCCAGGTAGATTTTATACATGCACTTAATAAGTAGTTTTTGAATATTAGAAGTAAATTGTAAAGATTAAGTATTCAAATCATATTTTTTATAAAGTATGATTATGTATAAAATATGATTATGTAGAGTCCATGATATAGCCTTCTTTTTTGAATAGAAAGGACCAATGATCACGATTTAGTTTTATTGAAAAAAAATAATGACGACCAATGTTGGTTACTTTGCTTCATACGTAGATGTTTCGGTAGCTAAGTAATTTAGAAGTTAAAATTTTTCACTTTAACAAAATACAAAGCTACCAAATTCCGTGGTATCTAACTGTTTATATTGGATGCACCAATAATTTGTTATATGTACTTTTATTTAAACTAGATGTGAACCTGTGCTTTGCAAATGGGATAACTTGTTTGGTGAATTACTTATAGAATAGTTAGTTACTCTGTTATAAAGGAACTTACAACAACCTAAAGTACATACTGATGATAACTTAGTTTTATAAAAATTAACTAAGTTTATGACAACAACAACAAATAATAATAATACATTAAGTATTAGTTTTATAAAAAATAACTAAGCTGTTCATAATAATAATAATAAATTATAAAATATTAACCGAGAACTCTATTAATTTGTTGATTGTATATTATTTTTTGTTACCATATTGCTCGTATAGTTTTAGAATAATTCTATAGTTGAACTGATTCCATAGTTAATGGGAACAAAGACCTCCTATAGTTGAACTGATTCCATTGTTATTGTTTACCTTGACATAGTACTTGATGACAACAACAAAGCTGGCTATTTTAGAATACTTCTGAATAACCATGGCTAATCCTATCTTTGTTCAATCGTTACAAATACGTTGATTTTTTCTACTGTATGTAGCATAGGTGCTTGAACCTTTTCATGATCTTCCCTAGGCTTTTATAACTTTTGATACAAAGCATTAAGTTAAGCATTAATTTTGGCATTATGCAGTATATACAAATGTTGTCCATGTTACTATGAACTATATAGCAAAATATAAGTTTTATAACCAGGTCGACCGCCATCAATGGAGACGTTGCCCCCGCACCCCCACCTAGGGGGGTTGTCACCCTTCTAGACCCCCCCTTCGTAGTGGCAATCAATTTAAATAATTTTATGAAAAACTTCCAACATACATATCACCTTGCTTTATATTTTAAATATTCTGCTATTATTTTGTCAGGTAGAAATTATTTAATAATTCAGTTGTGTTTGTTGTTGCATCTTTAGTTACGCTCTTCTTCTTTTTAATTTTTTTCTTCAATATTATGTGTTTTTTCTGAAAAACTTTGTTCCATAATATCAAGTACTAAACGTATCTCTAAATGCTCACTCATTTTCTCTTACTAGGTTTCAAGTTAAAAAGAAACAATTCTTCAGAAATTTCACGACTATTGTACTCTTTGGCGTAATTGGAACTCTTATCCCCTTCTTGGTTATCTCTTTTGGTATAATTCTCACATTCTTGCAATACATTTCTTATGGAAGTATTCTCTTATATAGTATGTTCTCTTAATTATGCTCCTTTAGATTGCCGAATATGTTTGTTAAGATCACTCTATCTATAATTTTTCTTTGCTTTTGCCAAAAAGAGATTTGTATTTATATCACTATGCAACTCCCTGTTGCTTAATAGCCTACATCTTACTTAAACCTTCCATTCAATTTTGTTTTTGTACCCAGGTACAGTTAAAATTTTCAGTAGAATGGATATAGGTTTGGAACTTCAAGATTATCTTGGTATGTTATCTAGTTTTGACGGAGAAATTTATTATAATAGTCCCTTCATATTTCCTTACCTAGTCGTATTAACATGCATATACATGTTAACATGCAGCACTCATCTCTATCTTCTCTGCAACCGATTCTGTTTGCACCTTATGGGTTTGCTTTTATCGAGAAGTGCCTTATGTAAAATGTAGTAGAATTTTCCTCTACTAATATTTCCAAATAGGTTCTTAATCAAGACGAGACGTCGTTTCTATATAGCTTGGTTTTTGGTGAAGGAGTTGTAAATGATGCCACTTCCATAGTGCTTTTCAATGCAATTCAAAATCTTGATCCCGAGAATATTGATGCTGGTATTGTACTCATGTTTGTTGTGAACTTCTTTCACTTGTTCGCAATAAGTACTTTCCTGGGAGCATTTGTAGGTTATTTACCTTTAAGTCAATTCTTATTATTATAAGTAGTATCCACGTATGAGCTAATATTAATTATCGTTTGCCTTTAGGCTGGATTGTAGAGTGCGTACATCATTAAAACATTAAAATATTAATCATTTGCCTTTAAGCAGAAAGGTAAGGAAGAAGGTTAACTTAGACTCACACAACTGTTGGGATTGTCACAACATAAGGTTTGCATAATAATTTAGTCATAGTTATTATCTGTATTTGTTGCCAAATCTTACCAAAATGTTTATAGTGGTATATCATTGGTATATTATTTCGTTTAACTTCATATCATCAATACTAAAATCAATATGTGGTGAATATAGTAGCTACAATTCTACTGCAATATATAGGAAGTATTCACAGTGGCTTAATTTTTACTTGTCGTTATTAACTTTTTATACCATGAATAATACCCATATATTTTGAATGAACAAGAGTTTTAAAATAGAGTTTCTGTTTCAGACTATAGGCTTCATTTGTGTTTTAAATTTATATATAGACTTTGAATTTCATGTATAGTATGTATTAGTATAGTAGTATGTAGGTAAGCTGCATCATACAACAACAATGTATTGAGTGTCGTAAGATGCAATCTTGCAAATTATAACTGTCTTCGGTATTGACGTAAATTGAAGTGTTGTTAGCTGAAATGAAAACTGTCAATGGGAAGAGTAGGCTTGGAACTGATGCCTCTGGCAGTCACAAGACATATGACTAAATCATGCAATCTTATTTAAAAATTTGTGTCGTATACTATTAATGTGTCACTACTGATTTTGGTAACCTGAATAAGGATACTACAGTTGTATCTTTGTTGCCAATACATTACTCTTTACAGTCATTTTTCTGTGCTCTGATTACTGATTCCTATGTGAACACACATAGGTAGCTTGTAAAAATGAGACAGTTGCTTCTACAGTTTTAAATTACTTATGCCCACGGCTATTTTTGGAGCATGAGGTTCATCTACATCAATATAAATAAATTTCTTTCGCTATACAACTTCAACCAAGTACTAACAATTTGTATCAACTTAGAGGTTGTATCTTTGTTTTTACTAGAAAAGGCATAAAAGAGACGTCTTCTGAAGATGGGTTCAATGTTGAAGCTACTTTCCAATGCATAGCCAAAAATGCCCTGAAAAATGAACTATAAGAAGAAATGTGATTTAACACTTTTCGATGCATAGCCAAAGATGTTGAAGCTACTTTCCAATGCATTGCCAAAGATGCAATGAGCATTAATGCAGATAATGTATTAAATTTTCTTTTTCCATTCGGTGAAATTTGACATGGTGGCAATCATAAAGTGCCATCTTTGAAGCCACCAACCAAAAGAGCGCTAAGAAAATTCAAATTAACATTAGTAATAGATGAAGAAGAAGACATTATAATCGAAGAAGTAGAATATGACTTTCAAATTACTTGTAAACTTATAGACTTTTTTTGAAATTGTAATATTTTGTGGCTATGTGATACGTTGATATTTTTTATTTATGTTGAAGTCATGATATTTTGATGTTTGTTATGTACTGTGAAATTATTATGTAAGTTTATCTTGCGATATTTTGATATTTATGGAGTTTAGTATGAAACGTATGTGTTTTCTATTATTTGTTATGAAATTCATTATAAATATACCATTTTAAATTTTATTCAACATCTGAATTTTGAATTTTGATTATATGTGCATGTAATTCATTACAATAGAACTTTGCTTCAGGAATACAATACAAATTTCCTAATGGTAATGGTTACAAATTTCATTGCAATAGAACTTTGCTTCCGGAATATATTTGCATTTGTCACGGTTATAATTGTTAGAGTTTCCTTTTTGGTAATGGTTATAAATGTTAGAAACTATTGTTCTGTCATGGTTATAAGTGTGATACTATCTAAATTTTCCACGGTTATAAGCGTTAGTAATAACCAATTTATCATGATTATACCTGTGACTAAATATTTTTCCGTCACAGTTATAAGTGTGATAATATCTAAATTTATAACGGTTATAAGCGTGAGAAATTACTATTTTTATCACGGTTATAACCATGAGCAAAAGTGTGACTGAATTTGCCACAGTACCTATTTTCATGTTTATAACCGTAATAAATTAGTTTTTTCACGCTTATAACCGTGAGGACATTGCCTTTCTGGTGTTGTAATGGTGGTAATAACATTTTGGCTAAAGGAACATTGAGGTGATGGCGTCGTGCCCAAAGAAAGATGGAGGCGATGGTGTCATGGCCGAAGGAAGTGGAGAAGGAAGAGAGAAAGATATAATTTTGATTTAGGGCAAAATGAAATATGGAAATGGGTACCAGTATGGGTTGTAGTGATAATAAATTAGCGGTATGTCGTCAACATTTTCGATGACATACCAATGATTTATACGTGTTGACCACTTATCGATGACATACTGACGACCGCCGTCATCGGTATGTTTTCAATAACTCTTCTTAGTTATAATTTGTTTATTTTTCTAGTACTGTTCAAACTGGTTGTTTTTGAAAACTTATTTCAAGGAATAGCCTTTCTAAATGGAAATCATGTATACATTTTGAACTTTCAAAATCTAGCCATACAAATCCTTAATTATTATACGAGAAACTTAAATATGTGATATGCTATCATTTTATTAATTTGATCTTTTATCTCAAGTATGTTATAATTGAAAAACATCAATTCCAACTTCAAAAAATATTACGAAACCATGTATACATTTTAAATCAAAAGGAAATCAAGTATACATTTCAACCCAAGGAATCATGCATACATTATAAGAAAATAGTACGAAGGACAGATTTTACTAAATTTTAGCTATAAAGACATGCACTAAATTTTTAGTAATAAGGACAATTTTTTTAAATAAATATAGCAAAATGACAAAAATTTAGTAAGAATTACAATACTACTGTGTAGTATTAGTTTTATGTTTACTAAATTTAAAAGAAATAATAGGTATATATATTTTATTTTGATCATGTAAAGGTTGATTTTACCCTATCGTAGCATTTTATTTTTTGAATTATACGACTCGGTTACATTTTCTTCTTGTCATTTTTATTCTTACATAATTTTATCACATAATGATATTATACATAATCATTTTCTTATCTGCTGCTATTTTTGTTGTATTTGATGAATGGTGAGCTATATGAAGTAAGCAACAATGTCACGGCATGTTGGATGATGTAGGCGACGTGGTATATGGCGCGTAGATGCATGAGTTTGTTTGCTAGGTTTAGATTTTATGGAGATGGCCGCAATGGGAGGTGGCAACCATAAGCAAAGGTGTAGTACAAAAGTTTGAAAAAATACATGTAGGTGGGTGCAAAGGCGTTGGGTGTGACAACATGGGAAGTGATGAAGTGGGATGTTTCGGTTTAGGCTGGGACGGTGTGAGATATATAGCGGAGAAGAAGTTTTCCATATGGCTAAATTTCAAACAGGCTGACTTAAAGGACAAATTTTTATGGAAGTTTGTCATTTAGACTAAATCTTCCCATTCATTTTTGAGCATTCCGTCTCCTTTTCTGAATTGTAAACTTCAATATATATGTGTCTCCGTGTGTGTTAATTATTATTAAGTAAAAAATTATACATTATCAAAAATGAAAATTTATTACCAAGATGATATTTAATAGTAATATGATGAAAATAATACAAAAATGAAAATAAATATATAAAACGCAAATTTTCCCGGGGAATTTGCTATGTGGACATCTCAATAGAGATGGAAAATTAGGTGGACTAGGAATGCGCATGTAATCCCTATATCTTCTATATGCTTAAGACCATTACCCACAATATACCTATTCACTTACCCATTCTCTCATAATTTT
The DNA here is from genome assembly GCA_030765085.1 of Allium cepa. Lineage (NCBI taxonomy): Eukaryota > Viridiplantae > Streptophyta > Magnoliopsida > Asparagales > Amaryllidaceae > Allium > Allium cepa. The sequence continues at coordinate 863,882,874 of CM060940.1, forward strand.
ACACTAAACGAACGAGCTCTGCACCCAAAAGAATAACAATTATTCATGCACTACAAGAAGAATAATAAATAACGAAGGGGTATATCGACGGCCTTCGACGGTTCCATCGATGTATTTCTGACGGCTTCTGACTGTACCTCATTTCCGTGGCGTTTTAGTAAAATGTGTAAATAGCCATCAAAAGCTGTTGGAAGCAATCGATAATACAAACCGCCGACAGCCATCAAAAATCGTCGAATATCGTGATTGTACTGCTACTCCAACTGAGTGCAAATTTTATTTTGCTTCTCCCCCAATTTCAGTCCCAAAATCTAGTTCTTCCCTACTCTCCATCGTTGGCCAACCCACGCACCTCCCCGACCATGACGAAGTTCATCATTCTCCACACTTAACAACCTTAGGCCATTCATTGATTTCCAATCATGTTTTTCTCCTAACCCAAATTAATTTTGATTTGCTAAATTAAGGTTAATTTTTGATTCTAATTGTTTATGACACCTCATTTATTGCTTATTATACCACATTAAATGCTAATTACCGCTATTATCATTTGAATCCAAAAATTAGTGTATAATTTAGTGTATATGTATATGCATTAATTAATTTGTGTATATGCGCATTAGGACTAGATCAATTAGTGTAGATGCGCATAATTTAGTGTATGCATTTTCTAAAACGTCGAAAATAATAATTTATTTACATTTTCAATAAACTAATGTGTATATTATGTGTGGCACTGTTCATTATATTAGATACTTAATTATATATAAAACCTAGTTTGATACAATGTGTGGCATGCGATAAACCAGTGTACATTGTAGTTTAATTTTTTAAATATAATACTATAATCATAATTCATTAAATTTGAAAACGTAAAAGAATTTCTGAAAAAGTAAAAATTATATAATACTATATTATATGATTAATAAAACATTAACATAAAAAAATTATTATGCAAATGCTAATATGTTATATAGTTAATAAAAAATTAAAATGTACAATGGTAATATATAAAAAAATTAGTGCATAATTTGCTTTATTTTTTAATTCCCTTATAGAATTTTGGGCCAATTTGACAAGTATTATATATGATCGTTATATGGATATTCGTTTTTGCCACAAAACGGACATCGATATTCATCAGATAGAATATTTATCAGATTTTTTTTCTCGTATTGGAAAAGTTACAAACACAATAATGTAATTACATTTCGTAAATCATTTCATTTTAAATGGTTCATGTAATTTTAGCAACACTTCCTTTTTGTTCCATGTGTATACGCATTTGTGTATGATACATAAAACAAAGGGGAAGAGCTGCAGAAATTTTGTAGAATTGTCTAATATGAAATAATTTATGAAATGTAATTACTATTGTATTTGTAATGGGAAGTAGGATGACCGTCCATCAAAGTAGAAAACAATAAACAATAAATTTGATATTAAATTTGTCATTTGTGCCAATCCGTAAAATGTATATATGATAACTAATAAATAAATTATGGTTAAAGGAAAATTTTAAATGAATGAAAAATAAAATAAAAAAGCAAAATATATAATATAATTAATCAAACATTAAACTATATAAATGAAATAAAAAAAATGTCAATACAAAAAATTGATTAATGCTTTTTTAAATTTCTATCATATTTTAGAAGTAGGAAAAGTAGTCAAATATTTTGTTGATTGGAGCTAGGTGTACCAACAATGAAGGGAAATAGAATTTTTATATATTTTCTTATGTGTTATGGACTATTAGCAATTTTCTACGTACGCAATGCTTTCGATTGGAGTACAACCGGTCATCTAGCTTATCCTTATTGCATAGAAGTAACAAGAGCATTTTCTTTACCATATGGAAAGAAAATTTCGTAGTTTGATTGTCATGAGTGTTTTCTCCGTATTAATCATTCTTTTAGAAATGATAGAAAAAACTTACAACTAATAGAAAAGAGATTATGCAACTGCCAACGATTTGGTCTAGCGAAGAAATATATGAACTTGTAAAGAATTCTCCAAAGATATATGAATTTGGAGTACAAATTGAAATTCCAGTCAAATCGACGATTCATAATGGGTGCAAACAAAGTATATTTGAGAGTTGCCTTATTGGAAAAATCTCCTACTTCATTATAATATTGATGTGATGCACAACGAGAAAAACGTGTTGGTAATGTGTTTAATATAGTTTTGAATGTTAAGGACAAGACTATGGACAATTTGAAATCCAAACGTGATATAGAAGAATCATGGAAGTGTGTCGAACATCATATAAAGCCCAACGAGAGTAAAAACTCAAAGCATGCTATGAGTTAGATAATAACCAAGTTAAATTTATGTTAAAATGAGTGGAAGGATTAACATTTTCTGATGGGATTTCTTCTAATCTTCGTCGATGTGTCAACTATAAGAACGATAAACTAAGTGGGACAAAAATACATGATTTTCACGTACTGATGGAAAATTTGTTATCAATTACTTTCAAAGAACCGTTGTCCATAAAAATTGTGGACTGTTATAACGGAACTTAATTTGTTTTATAAAGAGCTTTATTTTACTACGTTAAAATTTCAACGTCTACATAAACTTGAGGTGGTAATCTCTATACTGCTCTGCAAACTGGAGAAAATATTTCTTCCAGGTTTCTTTAATGTTATGGAGCATTTACCTATTCATCTTCCATCTGTTGCACGTCTACGAGGTCTTGTGTTGTATGGGTGGATGTATTCATTTTTGAGGTAATAATATGAGTTTTATAAATACTAGTTTAATTACAAATTTAAGAAAATTTTAATTTGAAATAATTTTTAATAGGTACCTAAATCATCTAAAGAAAAATGTTAAACAAAAAGCACGAGTTGAAGGCTCGACTTGCAAACCATATATCAAATAAGAAGCTTTGTTTTTTTCTCGCATTATTTCAATGACCATGTGAATTTATCATTTGAAAGTGTTATGCGTAATGGTGAAGGCGTCGAATAAGATTCTTCTCAAGTAATGTTATCTACTTTTAGACAACATGGCCAACCTATTAGAAAATGTGTGGAAGTATGATTAGAAAATAGAGATTACCAAGTTGGTAACGATCTGAAATTTATCACATTGATTTTTGAAATATTTAACTATTTTTAAATATTCGATTTGGGGTTCTCTTTAAAATATAATAACATCTATGTTCCAGATAACTGCTTAATTTTTAATGATGTATTTTTAATTTAATTTTTAGCATTTTTCCATAATTTTTAATTTGGAAAATAAGTAAATTTTCGTTTGACGTATTTTACGGCAAACGTTGGCATTTTTAAACTTCACAGAATTTAATAACCTGTCTATTTTATTTTTATTTTGTGATCATGTCACATTGTTGTATGTAAATCATCTTTTATTTTCTGTCGTTTGCGGCTCGTATGCAAACATGGTATAATGTGATGGGGTACCCAAAATCTTTTCAAAAACAATATAACCTATATGTATACAACAACACACTTCAGCACAGTGCAACCAACATTTCGTTTCCCTTTCCACTCTTTCTACTGCCTTTGTTTACTCTTTGTACAATCTTGCCCCCTTGATTTGAATCTTGGTACCCTTATTTTTTAGGCAAGCAACAATCTATATACATGGAGAGCATTCTTCTTCATTTAGGTTCTTTCGGACATTGATGTGTTAACATTTTCTTCTTCAAGCTCACCGTAAATATTCAAATCAATGGGAAACGACCTTTTCCTCCATTCATAAACCAAAAGATCTCAAACTATTCAATTTTTGCAAATACATTCAATATGAAAAATCAGAAAGGAAATAAAAATGTTCTAAAACTTTAAAAAATTATCCTTCCAATCCGGTCGAATCGTTCGATGTCGCTTGTGTCGTTGAGTTCATATCGGAGCATACTATTTTCGGTGAAGTTTCGGCACGATCCTGTAACGGCGATTGACGTTCGTCGATAACTAGGGTTTGCGTTAGTTTTGGATTTTGGAAGCAATTCATGAATTGAAGCATGGGGTGGTGATCAAGGTGGAGAGGCGGTCTGGTGGTGAAATTTTGGTGGGATTTGGTGATGAAATTTGTCGCACACAGTAAGACAAGTCGCTATTTTTTTCGGTGATTGGATGGTCGGGTTTTGGCATGGTGCTCCAAAGGCGATGGTGACGATGCCATCGAGATAAGCAGAGGTTGAGAAGGGTGTCGATGGGATTGGACGTGACATTGGTAGCCATGATGACATGTGCACATGCACGAGCATGCATGAATTTGGGTTCCAGGAAAAATGAATGAGGAGGAAAAAGAAGGTACTATAGCTCGTGGGTTCGGTTGTGGAGCAAGTAGGCTCGGCCTATTTGGCATAGGAATGAAACATCTCGACCATTTCAAACCCGATCAACCTAATTCCTTTTGCACTGGAGTCGTGTTGACGTGTATAACGTCATAGTATAACTTGTTGGTAGCTTTGCAAAGCATAATTTATGACATATTAAAATGCACTGAATTTAAATTAGTATTTTAATTAATAAGGTTGCTTAAATTTATATACCATAATTATTGATGTTTATATGGCCAAATAAAATGTCGTTGAGTTAAATTGGATTGAATATGGTAATAGGCATCTATTTAGTGATTAAAACCCTACTCTGCTTACTAAATTTAGTGGACATCTATCTAGCAGAATAAATCACCGTTCTGCTCTTATTAACTGGATGTTTTAAAATTGGACCTATATGTTACAAGAAATTAAACCTGTTTGGCGGCTACATTAGTGGTTACACGTTATTACTTTCCAACTGATTATATTGGATAAGTGTTGTATTCGCAATCAACTGTTAATTATTAGATGAATTTACGTACATGATGATATGTACTTGGATAATGACTTGAATAGTAATGGAACTAATGGTGACATGAGTAAGTACATGTTAGCCTGCCTTTTTATCAAGGCGGTATACAGGCGGATCTAACCCAACAGACTTCACAATTATCAAGACCGATAAGTGTGGAGCAACGATTGTAGGGCCTAGAAATTAAGTACAATTTGTTTTACGAAGCCATAGTTGGATGGAGTTGGTAGATGAACGATGTAGGATGCTTGAAATATGGATGTTTGCTTGGACAAGCAAGGGATCAGCATGCTCAATCTAGTGAGATCAGTATAGCTTCATAGTTTTACTTAGGGGAAGCCTAGGGATCGTCATGGAATGAAAATGTCATAGGGCTCGGTGTAGATGAAGCCAAGGGGATCGACATTTTCTACTGGTTTGGAAAGTTATATCTCAATTCCTAAAGAAATGGTCGGCAGTCTGGAGGGATCGGCATGCTTTACTGAAAAGGATGGATCGACATCTTTCAATGAGGATGGTTCGACATGTTTCATTGAGGATGGATTGGCATGTTTTGTCAAGGATGCATCGGCACTATTAAGCGAGGAGGGATCGCTGTGCTCAGCTCATAGAAGAGGGTTGGCATAGTTGAAAGGAGATGGTTCGACATACTTCAAGTTTTATTGAAGAGTGGTCGGCATAGCTTGTAAAAAGGATCGGCAAGGCTAGTTAGTTAGCGAGAATTTGGAATTTGTGAGTCTACCAAGGAGGGATCGGCGTTCATCAATGCTCAAATGCACTCTTGCATTCAGCAATCAATAAATTAAGCTCCTTTGGTCCAAGGGCTAACATATTTCATCATGAAGGATCCACCATAGGAATCGCTGCCCAAAAATCAACAAAGGAAGGGATTAGTATTGATCCCTCCTCATGGAGATTTGGGCCTAGCAACCCTTATGGTGGGCCCATATGGATAAGGAGGCCATGTTGCCGAAATTTCAAATATAAATACAGTAGGCATGGCTGCATAAAAGGGATCTTTTTCATTTTGCTTCTCTTCATCTTCTACTTAGACTATGCTCTGTCATTTTTATTCTTGAATTTCATGGATTTGTAACTGTAATCAGTAGTAAAAATTAAATGAAAGAAAAATATTTGGAGTGGACGTAGGCCGGAGTTAGCCGAGCCATTGTAAATCCTGTGTCTCTATTTAGTTGCTTTCATTTTAATTTGATTATTCTTCATAATATATTCTTTATATCATATACTATCTCTGATCTGTGACTGGAGATTGGTGATTTCATGCATAATTAGGTGTTAGTGGTCCGTTTTGACGCCAACAGTACCATTGGAAATGTTAAACCTCTTTCTAATTTGGACAAAACTAATTATTTACTAAAGTTATTTTAACGATAATTGTTATTAATTATAAATTATTATCACAACTTTAAAGATAATTATTATTTATTAATAATGCTTTAAAGGATAATTAATTATTGTTTTAATGAAAATAAAAGATTAATTATTTTATGATCATTTAAAGAATTCCATAAGGTTATTTAAGAGTATTTTTCCAAGCCATTTATTTATTGTTTTTAAAATGTTAATTAAATTGTAATTATTTGTTTAAAAGTTAATTAATTTTTTTATTAGAGTTATTTTATAACAATTTGATTTTAGGTCAATTATTATCTATATGTTAATTATAATATTATTTCAAAGTTAATTTATTACTATATTCATATTATTTTAAAAGTTAATATATATATATACACTAATATTGCTTTAAGGATAATTTATTATTATTATTATTTAAATACTATTTGAGGTTAATTGGTTGTTATATGATTAAAATGATAAAGTTTATTTTTTTTAATAAAAGGTTTAAAAAGGGTTTCATTCAATAGAAGGGATATAAAAAAGGGTTTATAAATTGGAAAGTGATTTTGGAATTGGAAAATGAATTTGGTTTTTAAATGATGTCAGAATGGATATTTAAAAATAGGTTTAGAGATCTAAAAGGGGAAAGTCTTATAAATAGGGTTTCGAGATACATAAAAAGAGTATTTTATAAATAGATTGGAAATTTATAATATATTTTATAAACCGATTTGAAAAGTTATAAAAGAGATATTTATTTATAAAAATATTTATGGAAAGAATAGTGTTTGGATTATTAATATCTTCGTTTTAATGACATATGGAATTTTGATCATTTCAGTATGATCTGAAATAAAAAATATTTCCTTATTTTTCTTGACTATACTTATAGTATTATTTAAGTACATGGACAACTTTCTAAGTTTTGAAAGTGGAATGTTTTATGAATATACTTATACCATTAAGACAAGTATATGGAAGTGATTTCCAAGTATTTTAAAGTTGATTTAAAAATAATGGAAATAGGATTAAGTAAGGCTTAGTGATTTTTGTTGGGCAAACCCTGCATGCCGAACCATCCAACACCGAACCAGGCTTCGCCTCGTGCCGAATCATCCCAAAAACCAACCCTACATGCCGAACCACCCAACACTGGTCCAATCCCATCTCCCCTGCATGCCGAACCACCTCCACTCCAACAACTACCGGACCAACCAACTACAGGACCAACCAACTACCGGACCAACCAACTACCAACCAACCCACCGAGCCAACTCCACACCGAACCAACATGGCTCCCAACTACTGCCGGTCCAAGCCTCTTCCAACTCACCACCGGACCAGCACTCTCCTGACCAACTCCATCTTCCACTACCGAACCAACCTGAAGAAGGTATTCCGGATCTACTTTACCGGACCAGGTTGCAGAAGTCCAGGCCCGTCAGCGGCTATATACATCCAAGACCCCTGCCCCCAACCTCACTCTATAAATAGAGGGGTAGGGGTACAACAATGGCAGACAAGTTTGAGAGCTCAAGCACGGAAGGAACTTTCAAACAACTTTCTTATACTTGTACCTAAAGCTTTGTACTTGTAATCTGAAAAAGAAAGGAGAATAACATATAAAGTGGATGTAGGCACATTCTGGCCAAACCACTATAAATCTGTGTATCTTTTACAGTTTAGCCCCTGCTTTTTTCATATTTGCATAAGTAACCTAAAACCTTGAAAATAACATATAATCAACTAAATTATACGGATTGGAGGTGTTTGCCCATTTTTTGCGCAAACATTTTTGGTGCTTTCACTGAGAGCTTGGAACTCGAAGCTTCAGCTTCCCTCATTCAACCTTCTTTCCCAATAACACCCATCATTGCCTAGGAAACATGACTTTCTGGCCGAGAAAAGACGCCAACAAGGGAAAGAACGTTGCATCCAGCAGCGCTCCAGATCCAGTGGATCCAGACCAAGAGAACCATCCCACTACGACAGCAGTGCCAAATGTAGATCAGGCAATTCCGACAGCCCCTGCCGCTGAACAACCGGCAGCAATCACTAGGGCAGACCTAGACAGAGTTGTGGTTGAAATGACTAACCGCTTCGCATCCCAACAAGAAGCTTTGGTAAACCAACTCATGTCACGCTTGAGGGATGCCGAAGGATCCAACCGCGACACTGAATCATGGGGAGAGTCCCAATCTGGAGGATCTCGGAGACAACAAAGGTCTTCCTTCTTCGAAGAAGCTATCAACAGGAACAACAATGATAAGGGCCGCGCCCGGACTCAGCCCGAACTCCGACTCGAGGAAGCGCTTGGAACCGAACCCAATGGGGGAGGCACCAGGCGAGGGTCAGATGTAGCTGAGACAGTCATGCCGCCTAATCATAGAAACCCCGCTGAACGGAGCCGAGCTAGAACCTAGCCCGAAGTTGACCCCATGGAAATGCTCGAAACAGAACCCCACAGGGGAAGATCAAGGCAGGGGGCAACTGTAGCTGGTCCTAGCATGCATCCGAGCAGCCAAAGACAGCCACTGGATAATGTCAGAAGTGATAGGCTATACCATCCCTACAGGTCATCTGGACGAGATCGATCCCGCAGGGAAGAACCAAGCTCATTTTTGTCCGCTCCAAATTCTGATGAAAGAATGGCACGATTATTCAGGGAATGTGTCCGACGGGAGCAAAGGGATCGAGGGATAGGCGCTAGGGTAACCAGCCCTTTCACCCGCGACATCGAAACCGCGATCACCCCTCGAGAATGGAAAATGCCGACAATGGAACCTTACAAGGGAACCTCTGACCCCATCGTACACTTACAGAGATACACCCAGCATATGCTCATGAGCGGAGCAACAGAGGGAGTGTTATGTAAATGCTTCCCACTTTTCTTGGCAGATCTAGCTACCTCCTGGTTCTGCCACCTACCTCAAGGGTCCATCAGCTCATGGGAGATGTTGAAAGAAAAGTTCATTAGCCAGTTCCGCATTCATGTGGAACAACCCAAGGATGCTTATTCTCTATCCAATGTCAAAAAGAAATCCGAAGAGACACTGCAACAATATCTAACCCGGTTCAACGCCGCAGCGGCTGCAGTCCAAGATGCCGATGAGAAACTCACCCTAATGGCCCTCTGCAGTGGTGTGCACCCAGATACCAAGTTTGCTAGAAGACTAACTAAAGAAAAACCAGCTACCTTGCCCGATTTCTTCCATGAAGCTGGGAAGTACATGAGACTCGAAGAGGCTGCCACTGAAAGGCAGACAGGACCACAGGCTAAGACGGCCCATGGAAACGCCCACGCCGCAGCGAGGGACATTCGGAGAAACGACCCCAGAGACAATGCAAGGGGCAAGAAGGGAGAAAAGCGCTTATACCGACCAGGACCGAGATTCGACGCTTACACTCCCTTGAATGAAACAGTCGAGAACATCTTCCTGGCCACCCAGGACGAACTTACATACAAGCACCCCCCGTACAAGAAAGAGTCAGATCGCGCAATCCAGTGTGGAAAATTCTGCCGTTTTCACGAGTCTCATGGGCACGATACCAATGAATGCCGCCATCTCCGAGATCTAATTGAAGAACACATCAGGAGAAAGAGGCTGGAACACTATGTAAAGGGCCAGGACAGGACTCGAACTCCTGCCAAGAAAAACCCAGGGCAGCTCCACCCAGAAACAGGCGGAGGAAACCGCAACACCAGCGGTTTCAGCCAAGAGAAGATAGTGGTTCATACAATATCAGGAGGGCCACACATCGCCGACAAGAGCTAGGCAGAAATGGAAAGATATGGAAACTCACTCAGAAGCGAGGGAGACTGCGTCAATTCTGTTATGGAAGAACGCCACCCTAAGCGGAAGGAAAATAATGACATCACATTTAGTGGGCGTGACCTAGAAGGAAGGCAGTACCCACACATGGACCCTATGGCCATCTCTGCTTGGTTCGGTCCAGCCAAAGTTTTCCGAATTTTAATAGACACTGGAAGTTCAGTAAATATCCTATTCAAACATGCTTTCAACAAAATGAAGCTGTCAATGAAGGATGTATCCCCCTGTAACAAACCACTACACGGTTTCACTGGAGAAGCAAAGATGCCCATCGGACAATTGGATCTCTTTGTTGAATTGGGAAGTCATCCCCGCTCCGCCGTTCGAAAACAAACATTCGTGCTAATAGACAACCACTCGGCCTACAATGCCTTTTTAGGAAGACCAGCCTTGTCCGATTTCCAAATTGTCCTTGCCCTATGGTGCCTGAAGATGAAGTTCCCAACAGATAATGGAGTGGGAGAAGTAGAAGGGGATCAAGACGCCGCCCGGGACTGCTATGTAACCGAACTTCGCAATAATCGCAGGAGAGATAAAGGGAAAAATGCAGAGACTGTTCTCTGCATGAAAAGCTTGGAAGCATAGCAACTAAAGAAAGCCCCTCGTCTTCGGTATACTAGTGATCCTTTCAATGAATTAGACCCCAGGGACAAAGAGGAGGAGGCCACCGCCGAGCCTACAGAGGCTATGGAATTCGTATTTGTAGACAAACGCGACCCAAGTAAACTGCTGAGAGTCGGATCTCAGTTAAAAAGAGAATTAAAGAATCAACTCATTGATTTTCTTCGCCACAACTTGGATGTATTTGCATGGACGCACGATGATATGACTAGAATCTCCCCAGACATAGCATGCCACGCACTAAACATCGATCCTACCAAGGTACCAGTAAAGCAAAAGAAGAGAAGTATGGGGGCAGAACGATCAGCAGCCCTCGAGGAAGAAGTAAAGAACTTACTTGCCAATGACTTCATACGTGAAGCCATCTACCCGGAATGGATCGCCAACCCGGTACTGGTAAAGAAAGCTAATGGGAAGTGGCGAACATGCATCGATTTCTCCAACTTAAATGACGCTTGCCCGAAAGACTACTTCCCGCTCCCCCGAATCGACCAACTCGTGGACAGCACAGCTGGGCACGAACTCTTATCCTTTATGGACGCATACTCGGGATATAACCAGATCCCTATGCACGCCCCCGATCAAGACCACACTAGCTTCATCACTGACCGAGGATCGTACTGCTACAAAGTAATGCCATTTGAACTTAAAAACGCCGGAGCTACTTATCAGCGCCTCGTCAACAAAATGTTTGCGGAATTGATAGGACGAACTATGGAGGTCTATGTGGATGACGTGCTGGTTAAGTCAAGAAAAGCCGACGATCATGTAGGCCACCTGGACGAGATGTTCCAAGTACTCCGCCAATATGTAATGAAGCTGAATCCTCTAAAGTGCTCCTTCGAAGTGTCATCAGGAAAGTTCTTGGGATTCATCGTCCATGCCAGAGGGATCGAAGCAAACCCCGAACAAGTCCGAGCCTTGCAAGATATCAAAATACCATCCACTCGAAAAGAAATGCAAAGCCTAAACGGGAAGGTGGCCGCCCTAAGCAGATTCATCTCCAAAGCGACTGACAAGTGTGTCCCTTTCTTCGAAGCCCTAAAGAGAGACAAAGGAAAATTCGAATGGACCGACGAATGTTCAGCAGCTTTCCTTAACCTAATCGAGCACCTCCAACGGCCACCAGTACTCTCGACTCCGAATGAAGGCAAAGAACTATACCTATATCTTGCTGTGTCATCCCATGCTCTAAGCGCCGCTCTGGTAAGAGAAGAAAACCGCACACAACGGCCAGTGTACTTCATAAGCAAAAGGTTCACGGGAGCAGAAGCCCGGTATCCCAAACTCGAGAAACTGGCGTACTGTTTACTAATCACATCAAGGAAGCTACGACACTATTTCCAATCTCATCCCATCAGAGTTCTAACCGACCAACCATTGAGGCAAGTGCTCCATCGTCCCGACACCTCTGGGAGACTGCTCAAGTGGTGCATCGAGCTAAGCCAATATGATATCACCTACCATCCTCACACTGCCATCAAGGGACAAGCCATAGCCGATTTCATCGCCGAATTCACTATCAACGAAGGCAGGGAGCAGTCTGAAATAATAGAGGACATCAAGTGGAGTGTCTTTGTGGATGGAGCATCGAACGAACAAGGCTCGGGGACAGGCGTTGTGATCATCACTCCCAGGGGAAGAAAGCTGCGTTATGCACTAAGGCTGGAATTCGCTGCCACCAACAATGATGTCGAATATGAAGCAGTAATAGCCGGATTAGAGCTCGCCCTGGAGATCGGAGTCAGTTCCTTATGTCTTTACAGTGATTCGCAACTCATCGTAAATCAAATACTAGGGGAGTTCCAGACTCGAGGAGAGCGGCTCACGGCATATCTGAAAAAGACCAAGCGGCTGCTCAATCAATTGGATCACTACTCGATCAAACACATTCCTCGAGAAGAAAATCAAGAGGCCGACGAGCTGGCAAAGCAAGCTAGCATGGGAGATGATACCACTTCTAGAACGATAACTATCTCAAGGCTACTAACCCCGAGTTTCGAGCAAGTAAATCTGATAGCTGCAACCGAAGAAGAAACATGGATGACCCCTATCCGAGAATACTTACAAAACGGCACCCTACCCGATGGGCGAAATGAAATTAAGAAAATTCTAAGGAAAGCCTCCCGCTACACAATGCAAGAAGGCATCCTCTATCGGCGCGGCTTCTTTATCCCCTTATTAAGGTGCGTTGCTGGAAGAGAAGCCAGGGAAATTCTATCCAATATCCATCAGGGAAGTTGTGGAGACCACACCGGAGGGCAGACCCTAGCAAAAAAGATACTCCGGTATGGGTATTTCTGGCCCACTTTAAACAAAGATGCCTTGGACTTCGTCAAGAGATGCGACAGATGTCAGAAATTTGCCAAGATTCCTCGACTACCCACAAATGAGATTACTCAAATGACCAGCCCTTGGCCCTTTGCAGTATGGGGAATTGACTTGATTGGCGAACTGCCAACGGGCCGAGGCGGAGCCAAATATGCAATAGTGGCGGTTGACTATTTCACCAAATGGGTGGAGGCGGAACCTCTAAATAAAATATCTTCGGCAAAAGTTATCAACTTCTTGATCAAAAATATTCTGTGCAGGTACGGAGTCCCACTCAAGATCATATCAGACAACGGACTTCAATTTGACAGCGAAGAATTCGCCAACTGGTGCCAAGAGAACGGGATACACAAAAGCTTCTCATCCGTAGCTTATCCCCAGGCAAACGGCCAAGTCGAAGCTGTCAACAAGATCCTCAAAACCTTAATCAAGAAGAAACTTGAAAATTCGAAAGGCGCTTGGGTGGACGAACTTCCTACGGCACTTTGGGCCTGTCGCACATCTTACAGAACTTCAACAGGGCATACTCCCTTCTCTTTGGCATACGGATCGGAGGCTATGCTCCTAGTTGAAACTATAGTGCCCTCTCACCGTAGGATCCACTACAACCCGGAAGAGAACGAAGAGCTCCTTCTCATGTCTTTGGATCTGATTGAGGAGAGAAGAAATGACGCAGCACTCAAAGCAGCAGCTCACAAACAAAAAGTGGCAGCACTATACAACTCCAAAGTTAAACATCGCAGCTTACAAGAAGGAGATCTTGTCCTCAAGCGAATCTTTCCACGCCCCGGGGCACTGGACCCCATTTGGGACGGACCATATGTAATTCATAAAAATCTCCACAACGGAGCTTATATTTTGTCAACAGTGGACGGAGAGGTGTTCCAGAGGGCATGGAACATCCGACACCTCCGTCGATACTTTTCTTAACTTGTGCTGCCCATATGAAGTGAATTAACAAAGAGAATCAGTGGACGTAGGCATTTTCGTGCCGAACCACTTTAAAAAACTTGGCTCTTGTTAACTTGTTCCTTTATATCTTGGCTACTTGTTAAGCTTTATCCTTTGCTGTTCAACAAAATCCTTTGTAGATGACATTTCAATTCAGAGCTTCACGACACAACTCCACCTTGACGAAATCTAACAGGTACGCTGCGATGCTATGCCCTCGCCAATGAGACACTTTGCTCCGGTATCCCTCTACCGCGAGTTAACTCATTGTTTGCCTCAGCCCTTAAAGCCGACTGTAATAAGCCGAGTATAAGTCATCAAAAAAGGCCGACTATAGCCGATGGCAGCTCATTACAGCGATTCGGCTCGCCGGCAACTGTGAACCGATCATAAGCCCCAACATAAGGTGTGGCCAGCCAGGGGCAGTTCACAGTTGACGATCGGCCCCCACGCTAACCGGCCACAGTAAATTGAATAATACCCGCGATTATGGGCCATAATGGCCCGGGTAGTTATGTGCGCGATCGGCTCTGATGTGTCTTAAGTGCGGCTGTGGTAAAAAAGAAAACTCCCCGCAGAGGCGTAAGATGGGTGACAAATGTCTCCAAGACCCACAGCTAGGGAAAGTGACTACAAAACCCGTTTGCCACGAACTTAAGCACATCGACGGCCTTCCGTGACTGGAAGTTTTACTTTTTCTATATTTCAATTTCATTTAAAACTTTTCTCCTATTCTCCGTAACGGTGCTTGAAAGTACAGGACATGAAATAGGGAACGCTCCCTAATGCGAACAGAAACTTACAATCGGATGACGAGACACTCAACAACATTCCGCGCTTAGTCTTACAGGGCGCACGAAGTTGCCGTCCACAGCCGAAACATGAAGGGCAGTACCTTCTACTTTTATACATTAATGCATAGCTGCAGTTCATATTCACGCATCACATTTACGTTGCAAAATGAGAAAATTATACTTTAAGCAAAAAACTTGGCATCAAGCACAGTCAAGTCACTAGTAACATGCATAGTTCATCACTTACACAGCACAACAAAACAACGATAACATTCCAACATAAAGGAATCAACTTATGTTATGAAATTACATAAAGTCATTCACCACAAACAATATTATTACAGTCACATCAATGTTTTGGACTAACATAAACAGCGATAAAAGGAAATCAAAAGGTGGCCGAATCCGGACAAGGAACCAGCTGCGTCCACGCTTCGCCCTCATCCTACCAACTCTCCAAGCCTACTTAGCCGCAGGGTCGGAGCTCCCAGCATATTGATCGGAAGTCCCACCTGTCCAATTCAGAAGAGGAATTCATTAAACAAACAGTAAATGATCAAGTTATGAAAATTTAAAAAGAAAAGAGAAAGAGAAGAGAGACTCACCAGCGCCCGCCGCTTGGTCCTCATCCTCCAATTGCACACCCGCTTCCTCCGCAGCAAGCAGCCGCATCCCCTCCTTCACCGCCGCCTGTTCCTCCTTCGAAAACTGAGCGGTGACTACATCCAGACTAAAAGCCGCTCCACCTTCCTTACCCGCATCAACCCTGGCCTCCTCTAAAGCCCGAAGATATAGCTTGGCCATAACCCGGGGATAGTCATCCATCCAGGATAAGCTGCCCTCCTTCCAAGTGCGGAAGTACATGTCCTGCAGCATATCGTCCATCATCCCCTCATCCTCTTCAAACCTCTTCACCCGGGCCTCGGAAATCTGCAACTTAGTGGAAGCAGCATCCCTCTCCCGCCGGTATCTCGAGCACTCAGCCTGGAGGGAACTCCTTATCTCCTCCATCTCTTCTTTCAACTTGGCTTGAGCAAGTTCTGCAGCTTCAAGCCTCCCAGATATCTCTTCAACCCGCTCGAGATCCGCCCTCCTAACCTCATCAACCGTGGTAATGGCCATGTCAATGCGTTTCTTGCAAGCGGCCTCCATTTGCCGCAACTCACCTCTGCTAGCCTCTTCCATGGCCTTCTTCAGTCGTTGGGAGTCGGCTTCATGCTGCGAAATCTGAATAGCCTGGTCGTCAAGTTGTTTCGCCTGATCAGCAACCACTAACCGCAACCTTATATTGGCACTCCCTATCTCCTCCCCGGCCTTGGCCAATAGGGCGTGATGCCATTAACTTCTTGACCTCCTCCGCGACCCGGTCAATGTTGGCCTTGGCTTCGTCCCCCATAGCAGCTATCCGAGTAGTGAGCAGATCCAGATATAGGGACTTAGCCTCATTAAGAACCCGAACCATGGGATTGCGGGGGAGAAGATGCTCGCCCGTGGCCTCGTCAAATAAAATATCCTGAGAGCTTGGGTCCAAATCCGGGTGGCCGGCAAAGGGATTGCGAGGCACGTTGGGACGTTTTATGCGGATAACAGTAGGATTCTCGGAAGGATGCGGAGAGGGGACAAACTCTGTGGTTTCCTCCGTGGTATCTCGGGAAGGCTGAGTAGGAGGCTGAGGACCAGGTGGTGAATCAAACAAGGAACGCCTCCTCTTCCTCTTTTGCATATCTTCCTCAATGACTCCAAGAAGAGGGCGATATCTAACTACATCCCCAGAGTGGCTAGTTTGCGGCTTTGGTTTGGCAGAAGCTTTGAGTAGCTTATACTGTTCGAGGTGGTTCCGGATATCTGATGACTTGGCCGCCTTACCTGCTCCTGGAATAAAAATCAAGTGTTACGAACATGCAATGATCCATAATTCAAGAAATATGTTAACTTAAAAAGAATGAGAAGGCACGTATGTTATAAAAACCCTGCGGAGGAGTAGAATACTGCAATAAGTCCTGAATCTCAATCCAGGACGGAAGCGAACCATAAAATATTCCTAAGTCCCTATCATAAATGGAGTCTGCAGAAGTCAAAAGTTCACCTTGAATCGCTGGAATCGCCTTAGCTGAAGAACTCTCAGAAAATGGATTGACGCCAGCCCCAGTCTTGTCAACCCCCTTTGCCTTCTCAACCAAAGCCGATCCTTCCTCCGACTCCCCAAAAGCTTTACGGAAAGCATCATCCGTCCACTCATGAATCTCTCCCGCTTGCCCGGAGGTTAAGGCACCAACGCCACTTCCGCTCTGTCCATCTCCTCCTTCACCTTCACCTCTATCTTCCTCTACATCTTCCTCTCCCGGAGCAAGTGGGCAAGTACTAGGAGAGGGACCGTCGGACTTCTTGAGCTTCTTGCCCCCAACAACGGGAGGCTTTGTAAAAGATGCCCTCTTGCCACTCTTCACCGTGGCCCCTTCCTTGGCTTTGGCAGCCTTCTCCTCAGCTGTGTCCCTCTGCTTAACCACGGATTGGTGTGGCAGGATCAAGTTGTGCTCCAGGAGAGTAGCATTCCTGATCAGGAAAGAAGCCGACCTCTCCCGTCTCGAAATGGCCTTTATTTCCGCAGCCATCTGGACCAGGGAATCACTCTCTACGACTGCAAAGCCACCTGTCGCTAGCAAGAAATAGAAGCATATCAGAAGGAGCACTGCAATCGGAACAAAGAAACTGTAAATAAAGTTCAACTTACAGCCAGAAGTGAAGAGGCGGAAGGAGACAGAATCGTCCCTGATAAAAAACCATTCTTTCTTAAACATAGTGAACTTTGAGTATAGGTCTAGGACTGGTTTGAAAGGAACAGCCGCTTCCAAGCTAACGTACGGAGATCCCTTCTTGTAACCCCTCAAGTTATATAGATACCGGATCTCCCGGTTGGAAGGGGACGCCCGTACCTTCTCTGAAAAATAATGTATAAGCACACCAAGATGGCGTATGAATTGGGCAGAAGCTGCAAAGGAGCCACCTTCAGATAAGTAACGAAGCTGACTATCCAGGTATTAATGGGAGGAATGGCCCCACACATGCAGTGGTACCTACTGTATGCAAAATATCCTTCGGGGGGATTATACGACATCACTCCATCTCCTGGCAATAGCATGCTAGCCCTGTCAATCCCAAAGGAACAAGAGATGACATCAAGCCGCTCCTCCCTGAGGGAGCTAGGAAAGCAGTCGGGCGGAGAATTCAAGAGCTCCTGGGGGCCATACCCATCTACTAGCGATCGTGGAGCAGGCCCAGGACGTTCCCGAATTGGGGGCACTATGGAGGACTCTGCTCTGTCCTTGGACTTCTGTTTATCGGATCGGGTTTCCACTTTTTGAGACATTTTATCTGCATACACAAAAGCGAAAGACGTGTTGTTAGTACAAGAAGTACAGAGATATAAGCGAACAAGTGTATAAAGCGAGCCAGCATATATAAATCTAGAGTTTCACTAATAGTTCAAGTATAAAAGTCCATTCGGCAAGGGACTCATTCAACACTCAGAATTCCCAATCTCATTCGGTAATAAAGCCCAGAGCTCATTCGGCAGTACACATTCGGCATTAAACGTCTCTTAACACATCCGGTATTAAGTTCATTCGGTAATCAGCATCACCAAGGTCATTCGGCGTTCACACTCCCAATAACATTCGGTAGTTTAAAAACACCGGAATCGTCCGGCAATTACCTGGTCCGGTTGTCAAAAGGTTTCAGCAATATAAGTTGATTCGGCAGGAATCTGGCTCGGTTCTTTCAATTCAGTAAGGAGTAATGAAGGCGTGTAGCCCCTATTTATAGGAAGATATAGGATACCGAACCAAATGGTTCGGCACTCAGGGACCGAATGGAAACAGCTAAAACAAAGTGCGATACATACAGGCATGTGCCCCACATTGGGGGGCAAATGTTGGGCAAACCCTGCATGCCGAACCATCCAACACCGAACCAGGCTTCGCCTCGTGCCGAATCATCCCTAAAACCAACCCTACATGCCGAACCACCCAACACCGGTCCAATCCCGTCTCCCCTGCATGCCGAACCACCTCCACTCCAACAACTACCGGACCAACCAACTACCGGACCAACCAACTACCGGACCAACCAACCCACCGAGCCAACTCCACACCGAACCAACATGGCTCCCAACTACTGCCGGTCCAAGCCTCTTCCAACTCACCACCGGACCAGCACTCTCCTGACCAACTCCATCTTCCACTACCGAACCAACCTGAAGAAGGCATTCCAGATCAACTTTACCGGACCAGGTTGCAGCAGTCCAGGCCCGTCAGCGGCTATATACATCCAAGACCCCTGCCCCCAACCTCACTCTATAAATAGAGGGGTAGGGGTACAACAATGGAAGACAAGTTTGAGAGCTCAAGCACGGAAGGAACTTTCAAACAACTTTCTTATACTTGTACCTAAAGCTTTGTACTTGTAATCTGAAAAAGAAAGGAGAATAACATATAAAGTGGATGTAGGCACATTCTGGCCGAACCACTATAAATCTGTGTGTCTTTTACAGTTTACCCCCTGCTTTTTTCATATTTGCATAAGTAACCTAAAACCTTGAAAATAACATATAATCAACTAAATTATACGGATTGGAGGTGTTTGCCTATTTTTTGCGCAAACAATTTTCATAGAAAATAAGATCTTTTTTTGAACGTTGTTTATTTTATATTTAAATAACTAACTATCAAATCTTGACCTAAATATGTAATCCTTCTTAATTTTGGTGGTAGGGAAATATTCCCTACTTAACACCAAAGGATTTGAACGCTAGAAATATCTAGGAGAAACACGAAAATTATATAGTACATTTACCATCGGTGGTGCTATACTATAAGTATAAACTCGTTTTGTTCTTCTAAGACAAACGATAAGGAGATCCGATCACTTAAACAGTTATGGGGTGATCCCCACTCTTATGTATCATCCGATTATTTTCTAAAGAAACGGTATAAAGCATTCCGGAAATCTGCTACTGGTTTGTGGAGCACCCGGAAAGCGAAAGAGGGTACTCGTTAGAGATTACTCGAACCCGTAAACACTCTAAAAACCATAGACGGTTCTATGGAGGAGTTTCAGGATATATTGTGATGTTGGGATCCGTGTGTGATCTCGAGACCCGTTATGGTATAGGAATCCATGTGAGATTCCAAGATCTATTTGAGATATGAGAATCCATATGTGATTATGAGACCCTTTGAGTATTAGAATCCATGTGGGATTCGATGATCTATTTTGGTGGAGATGTGAGATCTAGAATGCTAGATGTAACCCCCTCAGCGTTAATGACTAAAAGCAGAGTTAGGAGGTATGTCCAGTAGGGTTGGCAAACCTATAGGGTGTAGTCGGCTCCTCCTAGATGTTACTTACAGTTATTATGCATGCATGAGACGATGCATTCAGTCTTAGCAAGACCGGCCATTTTTTTCCTATGGCATATCACTAGGGATGTATGTTGCTTCAGAAGGATATCTTGATCCTTTTGCACGAGGCCGTTCTTGAAGTACTGAGGACACCTCCATGGAAATCCTACACAATTAGCGAATGTGCCTTATCAGTTTTTGATTATATACCTAGTATTATTGTAATGTACACTCACGAGCATCATAGCTGCTTGATAATTATTATTTTCACCCTTACACATTATTATAATATCATGGGATTTTCTAATATAAATGTTTTGGTTATCGTATAGTAAACCCGTCCATATTTACATGCGGCATAGGGTTACGCGGTACCTTTGATTTTAAAGGATTTTATAACATGTAATAAATAAAATTCCTTGTTATTTTAGTTTTTCATGCTAGTTTTACTAGACTGACCCAGGCATTATTTTCCTAGAATGCTCAGGTCAGGCTGAGCATATTTTCCAGGTTTAATTGGATGCTTTGAAATTTTAGAAAATGGGTTGGAGGCCCAGAGTCGTATTCACGTACATGGTTATTAGTCCTTTGCATACATTGCTGTATTTATTAAAAATTGTGAGGATAGTTTGTTATAACTGTCCGGCTGAAATAGGTTAGTATACTCCGATTGATGTTTGCATATAAATATATTTCATTTTTGTTTTTGTGTAAATATTTGTTAGATATTATAGATCATTCTTTCCGCTGTGTGATTCTATGTTGTTATTTTTTCTTCTCGTCTTCTTCTTTCTTTCTTTCCCCCTAACTATCCACCTTTCCATTCAATTTGAGTGGGTTATATGTGGTTTATTGACCACTCAAACTTTACGGAAAAAGTGGGTCGTTACAATGTAGCACACACATATATTCTTCTTAACTGTATTGAAGTTGCGCCATTTGTTAGGTAATATTAAATAATAAGTGTGGATATATTTATGTTAATAATATACATGTACATTATAATGCAATATATTATCTATATCTGCAATGTTTGTGAATCACAACATCCAAGCAGTGATTTCGGTAAAGAATTCATTGGTTGGTTTTTGAACTACATTTATGGTCCAAGAAATTGTGTGATTAAAGGATTGAAACATCTTGCGATGGTCCCAAAAGAAAAGTCACGATATATCCAATAATCTTCGTCAATGGATATAAATTCAACACCAAAGACTATGGTGCTGAAAAATTAAATAACAATACCGGCGTATTTCTTCAAATTAGTAATGATCCAGATGATCATATAAATGATTTTTATAGCATGTTAAGCCGGATTTTGCAATTGACATATTTCACAAGACCTACGGAGGAAGTTTTTTGTTCACATGAAACTGGTTCTGTAACGTTCCAGGTTCTAGAATCAACGTGCATGAAAAAGACAATCTTATTGAAATAAAGCATACCTTGCATTATCATAAGTACGGTCCTTTTGAACTAGCTAAACAAGCTCTATAAATTTAGTATGTTCCTTATCTTTCTCTAAAAAAAGATTAAAAAGATTGGTTGGCGGTTTTTAAAACGAAGGTTAGATTTATGTAATATTATGAACGAACAAGTTTATAAGGCAAATATCGAGGAATATAGTGAAATAACAACAACTGATGATCATACCGATTTCGGGCCCCTAAACAATGAATCAAATGTTTTAGTGGAAGCATATGAGACCACGGAGGAAAACAGAGTACCAGACCGAGTTTGAATTAGAAAATACCGAGGATTGGTCAATAATGTACATTTTGATAGAAGGTAATTTATGTGATTATTGATGTTATATTTTTCTCATAAAAATGATAAGTTTTTTTCTTAATTAAATAATATTTTCTGCCTAATTAAATGATATATCTGCAATAGGTATTATATCTTTTTTTCGACGTCGGAGTTCTTTCCATTTAGGTTTCTCCTCTTCCTCTCAAAGAGGGGCCGTCTCGGTAAGTGATGGTGGTTGCCTATCAGAACAGCCATAGTTTCCTGTAGTGTCGTTACGTCCCAAAGTGAATGGTTAATAAGTAATGTATTTCAGGATTATAAATATTTTATGTATGGTATATTAAACGTCTGTATCACATTTAACATAAGGGATTTTAGTTGGAGCCTGCAGAACTTGTTCTTCTTATTTCGAAGCAAGCTTATGTGAGTTGGATGACTACCTGCTGGCCTAAGCGGGATAAGAACCCAGTCCCAATTTTAGAGAGTATCTAGAGGACTTCCTCATAAGTGTAAATGTATATTTCATTATATATTACCCCTTTACAATTTGCTGACTAAGTATTATTGTATAACTTATATTTTTTTTTCAATGTGCACGGGTTAGTAGAGTTGTAGGAAGTTGACACCTTCCTTTGTAAGACTTATTGGATGCAAAAAATAAGGAAGAACTACCAGGACACAACATCGGGCATAAAAAAGTGGGGAAGAAGCCTAATTGGATAAGCACCAGTGTGTGAGATGCTTGGGTTGCTTGGTGGGATAACGATGAAGCAAAAGTAAGTTTACCATATATCGCTTTAATTTATTTCATACATAATACAAAGTTTACAGATGTAAAGTATAATGTTCATTTTAAATTTGCAAACAACGTCAGAGAGGAACTCTGCAAATGGAAACAAGAACCCAGTCACACATCACGGTGGTTCCAAGTTATTCCAACGTCATCGTCAAGAGCTAGTAAATTTATTAATTGAAATTATAAGTAGTTATTACATTATATAAATTTTCATATATGATAATAATACATAATAATTATTTCAGGAAAGAGAGCGCATATGCCTTGTCTCTTACATGGACGTTTTTCCCGTACTCATTCCATCGAGCATCAAAATGAAGATGGCACACTCTCGAACACATAGATCGACAATAAATCAAACAAAGCCCATGTAAGCATATTTTAAGTTATAAGTTATTAATAATAAGTTTAATCAATTAGTTATAAATAATGTAGTGTAAATTTAAATTGTATTCTTATTTTACATTGTAGGAAAAATTTATGCTACAAGAAGCACGGTTGATGGAGGGAACGAGACGGGATCAGTTGACCATTGACGAGGATGAAACTACTTTTGAAGTTATCACGGATCTGACATCACGGAATAGGCATTGTGGCTATGGTAACCAAGAGGTAATGAACATTATTTCTACTCACCTTACATACTTGTTAATCATATTTAGTCTAACGCAAGTTATAACATATTTAGCATAGATTATAACTTATGTTTGGGTATAGTTAAGTTAACAAAAAATAAGTTTTATAATAATAAATATGTTAACAATTAAATAATTTTTGTACTAATAAATAATTTAACAAAAACTAAGTTTACAAAAAGTAACCAACTTATACAAAAACTAACTATGTTAAGCAATTTTGATTAAAATTAAATAAATTTTTGAACATTAACTATGTATTTAAAAAGTTAACTAAATTTATAAAAATGACCTAATTTTTAAAAATTAACTAATTTTTATAAAACATAAGTAGCTTTGTAAATATTAAATAAGTTTATAATAATAAATAAATTAATAAAAATAATTAAGTTTTTAAGGAAATAACTTAGTTTGTAAAAACAACTAAGTTAATAAAATTTGTTTTTTAAAGAAATAACTTAGTTTATAACAATAACTTAGATTATTAAAATATATCACACTGTTATAGCAGTTGCTATGCCCACATTTTTTGCTAGCTATTAGACACAAATCTTTTATTAGATCATGTGTTGCAGGCTATGAGCTCGCAGAAGACAAACAAAAAAGCTCAGCACAAAGAAGAGATTAAAGGAGCTGAAAGCCATGATTGCACAGCTGCAGGAGCAAGACTGCCTTCGTTTAACACCCCAGATTTTTGGTAACATTATTTAGGACATTCAATTAGCTAAACAAAATAAAATAATATATTGATTAGGGGATTGAGATTTGATTTTAATTAAGGTGTAGCTGTGTCATTTATACCATGAATTAAAAGAAGAAGTTTAACATGAAATATAAAAGGGGTAAAATAGAAAAGAGGTCATTCCTATATCCTCCAAACTATGGCCGTGTATTAGAATACATGTTCATTTCATTTTGAAAATTTTAAAATAAGTGGCAGGCCACCATTAACAAGGAAAAGGGGAAGAAGAGTAAGAAAAACTAAGGTAGAAGCTAATTTAAATCAAATCCATTCATATCTCAATCTCTATAATCTTTAAAGCTAAGGTGAATTATATTTTTTATTGTGCTTTTGGTTTTAAGTTGAATTTCGAATAATTTTCAATGATTTGCTATGTTTTTTAAAATGATGGAATGAATATATATACCTGATGAATTATGGTTTTTCATATTTAATTTATGATATGTTTTAAGGTTAAAACCCAAGTAAATGACATCAAATGCCTTGCGACTTTTATTAAGATCGTAAATATTATTTTGGTGATGGGTTACAATTTTCAGATTTTTTTTTTTTTGAATTTTCGTGGAATTAATATGCATTTTCTAGTAAAAAATGGTATTTTGGGTTGTAAATTATTTACGAGTAAATAATTAATTGTTTGGGTCTAAAAATTTTATATTTAGAAAACATATACAATGTTATTTTTGGGAATTTTTCTAGATTTTTCCTAAGTGTTTTAATGGTCATATAAAATTATTTAAGGTATGATACTTAAATGTTTTATATAATTAAAGGAGGAGAAGGGGCTTTTTGAAAAATGTTTAAATTGTTAAATCGGGAAAGTCGGCAGCAATTTTGAAAAGAGAAACCTTGCAATCAATCATATTTAGACAAACAAGGCAGGTTAGGCATAAAAGAATAGTTTATATTAAAAATAAAAAGGTTTTTCATTGTTTCGTCTCTTTCGGCACCCACCGCCATACTATCGCCTATGACATAGTCTAGTGCGTATGGTATCAAGCAACTGGTATGTAATGAATTGGATTTGGCCAAAGGGTCAAAACTATGGGGTTTCAAAGGGGTGAAAGAATTGTTTTGGTTTTAAAGAAAAATGTGCCTGCTTGCTTTTGACTAAGATGCTTTCGATTTAGTTGGCTTTTGTAACAACCCTGTATTTTGTAATTATTTTATTGTACATTTTAATTATTTTTAACGTAAGATTTTGATTTAAAAAAAAACTTATTTTACTTATTTGAAATGATTAAATTTATTATTTAAATATAATCTTGATTTTTATATGAGTTATAATTCCAAACTTGTGTAAGTTGAATATTTGCCTGAAATGCTGATTTTGGTCAAAATAGTCAAACTGTGACTTTCAACTTAAAATTTTAAAAGTTTAAAAATTTAATTTTTTTCCTTTTATTATGAAAGTACATAAAATTCTAAGAACACCACTTTTCGTTTCGTTGAATTTTGATGTAAATTGTGAAAGTTATACCCTTTACAATATTGTGCGTATATAGGGTTATTTAACAATGACTATTTTAAATTGTATAAATTACTTCTTCTTGGTTTTATTTTATGTTAATATGTGATAATATGTTATATTATGTATATTTTGACTTTTAAGTATTTCTAAAATGATAATATAATTTTTCTAAAGTTTATTTGAATTTATTTCAATTTATAAAGCCTAGTTGGTATTTACTGCATTTTTCTTTATTTGACTTTCTATTTAATAAAAATTAAATTATTATTTTACCTTGAAAATGTTTTAAAAACATTTTTAATTCAAATTTTGTGTTATAATATTTTTTTTGTGAAGTAATAAATTTTCCAAAGTCATTGGAGATTTTCTTGTAATTTTTATGTCAGGGTTGCTATTTTTAAGCAATTTCTTATTTCCTTTTTCTATTTTACTTAAAATAAATTATTTATTTTATTTTATTCTTACTTAGTTTCGGTTTTAAATAACATTTCTGAGTTTATTTTGTTTTTATAAAATTAAAAAGAAAAGGAAATGCAAAAGGTTTAGAAAGTTAAGAGATCTTAAAAGCCTGAAACGTAAAGACGTTTTATCCGTTTTTTTTGCGATTAATACATCAATTTATCTTAGCCATTCCATTCCTCATCCTTTGCAGCCGACTCCCTCATATTATTCACGAATTTTCAAGCTCCAAAACCCTAAAAATCATAGCCTCCATCTTGAGAAAAAAAATCTGGTAATGGCTACATCTTTTTCTACCTTTTTCTTCTCATTTTCTATGTATTTTGCCTAGTTTTCTATGCTTTCTGGATTGGCCTCTACCACCCACCATCACCACCATACTCTCCACCATCCCCTACCACTCTTCCTTGGCATCATCTTCAGCCATCATTTCAGATCCATCCATGGCCACACCTCCCTTGGTAACAAAACTCCACAAAATTGCAAATAATGTCCAAAACAACGCACTAGCCACCACTATTACTTCACCACCTTCATACTTCACCATGGCCACCACCTCTAGCCACGACCACCACCTTGCTACCACCACTACACTTCATCTTAGCCTCTGTCCAGATCTGAAATTGACATGGCCAAGACTCCATGAACCAAAACTCCACAAAAACAATGCATAAAGCCTTGAAACATTCATGATAGCCACCTTATCACTTCATATCTTCATCCACCACCTTGGCCACCACCATAGGCCGCTACCACCATCTTTTCCAGACCTTCCCACACCCCTCCATCTACTGTCCAAACCTGTACAAGTATGGCCAAGCCCCACTTGACCCAAGGCCGAGCCTTGTTGTGCTCAAAAACTTCATATATGTTGTCTTGACCAATTGTATGCTTCATGTTATAACCCTACCACACCATACTCCTTCTAGCCGTGAGTTATGGTGCCAAACCTGAGCTATATCATCATCATGGCTGAACCCAAGAACCTCCTAGGCCAAGCATTTGAATGGTTAAAGCAAGGTCAAGTAATCTATTCCTTTGTTGCTTTGTATTTTCATTGTTTCAACATTGTTTTGCGTTGAATATTTATGTGTATATTGTCTTGTTTTGGTTATTGTTTACAAGACAAATATCAAGGCTCTCCATTCATTCAAATCAAAAGTCATGCTATATCGTGCTTTTCGTGCTTTTGGAATCGCACTTGTGTTTGTTGTTTTGGTTTTCAGCTTGAAAAAGTGAGTCTTTCTCACTCTGGCATTTATACTTATGAAAAGTGAATTGATGACAAGTGTTTAGTAATATAAAATGTTTATGCAAGATAATGATGATCATATGATATGATATGCCATGTTATTACCATGTTTAAACTGTTAATTTTCACCTGACATCTGATATATGACTGTATATTGTGATATTGACATTGTTTATATTATTCCTGTATATGATCACACTGCAAGTTCCCTGTTAGAATAGAAGCACTATGGGCTGAAATGATAGGCCTGAGTTATTTTATTTAATTTTTTTTAACTTGGGATTGCGGGTTTGAAATGATAAAACCCGGATTTTCTTTGTAAATTACGGGTTGAAATGATATATTACCCGTATCACTTTACCTAGCGTAGAAAATTTTATACAGGCCCGTAGTTAAAATATGCTTTTCTAAAAATTTTAAATTATTTTAGAAATTTAATTATTATAATATTTTGATTTGAAATTTAATAAAAATAAGATTTTTGTAAAATATTATTGATTTTCTGAATAATTGTAAGTGAAATGAATTAATGAAAAAGTTAGAAATTTTGAACATAAGTTATTTTGGAAATTTTGATTTAATTTTAATTGGAGATTTAATTGAGTATGAAATTATGATAAATTTATGATAATTTGAATTTAAAATGATTTTTATCATATTTATGATTTTTTAATAAAGTTGAAATGTGAAATGAATAAATATTTTAAGTTGAAACTTTGAAATATAACTAGAATTGTAAATTTATGAAATTGACGTAAAGTGAACTTTTAGTTAAGCAAATAAAAATAAAACTAAGTTATATTTGAGAATTTGAACTTAAGTGTTAAGTTGAAATTTAATGTAATGGATTTTAAAAATTCAACATTGCATTTTAATAAGTGAATTATTATTAAATCTTGATTTTTGAATGAAAATTTAACTTTATAAAATCATGAACTTGAGGAAAATTAAATGATGATATAAATGTGAAAATGTATGATTTTATAAGTTAAAAATGTTTTTAATGAAAATATAATTGGTTGACAAATTTTATTGAATATTTGAAGTTAATTGACTGCATTTTTTGAAATGCTATTAATTACAATGTAAATGATATTACAGCATTTGTAAACGCTGTAGTTGATGATAATGAACTAAAAAGCAAAGTTGAATTAAAAGCTATTATAACAATCTTTGTAAGTGCTATATTTTTGAATTTAACTAAGTTATTCGAATTTAAGTAAACCTATTATAACATTTTAAAATGCTGTCTTTTGTTAAATTGAACTGTTTTGAATGTAACTTTCCGTATAAGTTTTCTAAATGATGCGAAAAGTGAATTTTCACGGTTTTGATAAACTTAAGTGAATAAATAAACTTTGGAAGTTGAAATTTTTGGAAATTTAATAATTTAATTATTAAACATAATAACTTCATTGAAATGATAAAAAAGAATTTTTGGAATATAAACTGTTTTGAAATATGAATTGAAATGGTATTTTTGATTTTAATAAAATGAATAATGATTTGAAATGAATGAAGTTTTGAAAAGATACGATATTTTGATATATTAAAATGATTTGAAAATGAAGTTTTGAAAGGATATGATATTTTGATATATTAAAATGATTTGAAACGAAGTTTTGAAAGATATGATATTTTTGATATTAAATGATTTGAAAAACGGAGTTTGAAAGATATGACATTTTGATATTAACATGATTTAAAAAGAAGTTCTGAAAGATATGATATTTTGGAACTGAAAGGTAGTGTTGAAAGGGTATGAAAATTTAATATATTGAAATGGTTAGAAATGACTTGATATTTATTTTGATAAATATTTGAATTGAAAGATATTTTACGATGATATATTGAAATGGTTTTGGAAATGATTTAATCTTTATTTTGATAAAGATTTGGATTGAAAAGGATATTTTATTTTGAAGTATAAATATTGTTTTAAAAAGTCATAACTACGGGTTATAATAACGATTGGTTGTTAAAGAGACTGGGATCGGATATTGTCTTATAGCCGGCCCATACCGAAAACCACTTTAACAACTGTGTACGCGGTGGAGATTCCAGAATAAAGTAGGATGGTGGCGACGTTCTCGAGGTATATATTACGTGGACCCAACTCCCGTGAGTTGGCATATATGACTAAAACAGGAGCTATACCGGGCTACACAAAGGGTCGCACCCTTTCATCGAGCATGCTCTATCGGAAACCATTCTATTACTGTTGTGATTCGATTCGGTGGCGCCACTTTGATTCGGGGTTATTGTTTGAGGTGGGCGGAAGCTGCTGGCTTGCCGTCACCACCGGTCCGGGAGTGCAAACGATGTATCCACCCTGGCATTGCCTCGCGTGCCGTGTCATATCCTTATATCGAGCCCACTACGATTTTGGTTTTAAAGATCCGACCGCGTTAAGGTTCACCATCCCCTTAACGCTATTTTCTATATGATTATACTTTACTGATTAGACACTACCATATATAGCGTATATTACTACATAGTAAATAGTTTAACGGATCCTTAGAGGATGGGCGGTCCCAAGCATCCTTTAAGTTACTGATGCATTTTGTTACTGTTCACTTGAGTTGATTTACAGTTTATAAGTATTTATGTCCTGACTCGAGGGTTTTGTGTTTTGCTTTACGCTCGGGTCAGATTGATTGAGTTAGCATTCAAGATTCACCTTCGGCGTTGGAGCTTTCCTTGAAGATCCAGCCATCTATTTTGTTTCAGTATCCAGTGGTTCAGTGATGTATCTGATTTGTACCTGATGTATCCAGTTACTCCTCTGTTGTATCTTATTTAACTCTGATGTATCTCATATTTATATAGTAGCTTCATGAACTACTATCTCTTTTTCTTCCCCTGCATTTTTATATACTCTGTGTCTGTGATCTGTGATTTTTATTTACTGTATATTCTGAGGTTTGCCAAAATTTTATTTACAACGCGGTATTTTGAGCAATTCAATCCCGGCATGAGTGTCTACCTATGCACTTATAATGGATGCGAATGGTTGAAAATACCTGGTTGTTACAGTTGGTATCAGAGCTTTGGTAGCTCTAGGCAAACCTCAGCATATGGAGTAGATGTAATTACAGAATCACTTTCATTCGAGTTGAATCCTTTTCTTTTGACTCGATTCCTTTGAATTTTGGAACGTTCCCTACAGTTCCAAAATCCATTCGTATCCCTCACTATTCATCTTCTTTTGACTCTGGAGCATTCCATAACTCCGCTTCGAATGATCTTTCTAGTGAGTCGATGGTTACGCCAATTTCAAATTGAATTGAAAAAAGGGGAAAACTCCTTTACAATTAGCATCGATTCACCAGAGATTCTTATCTATCCTTGGTTTAGATGCCAATATCTTTTGTTATTCCAAACTCTAACTCTTGAGGTCGAATGTAGATTTACCCTAGAAAATTCACATCAATCTTATTCTTTAAGTCACGGTTGACCCGGTTAAGGTTGTCCGTGATTTATATAAGCTTATCCATCTTCCTATTCTGTTATTTAATCATGTCATCCTTGTTTCCAACTTATTTTTAAATCATAATCTCCTTTGATTTGTGTTAATCAAAAAAAATTTGGATCTCTATCCTTCTTTGAAAATCTATTCATGTATAGTGTATTTGTAAACTAGTATTTAAAATTAAAATGTTTTATATATTGTGTTGTTTGAGTTGTTGATGTTGAGTTGGGTTCCTGATCGATACGTCTGATCAGCGCTATCGATAAGATTTCCAAAACACTTTGATAGAACAAACGGACACAATATATTTAAAAAAAAAAATTGGTTAATGAAATAAATTTTGATATATAAGTAAATTTATGAAACTTAATGAAATGATTTAAATTGATAATTTGAAATGATAATACTTGATTTATCATTTATTGTTCTATAAATAGATCTGTAAATATTTGTTTATAAATTTATTTGGGAACTGAAATGAATTTAAAACAAGAATTTGAGGATTTAAATTCCGATTATTTTGAACTTTGGTTTAAAGTTTTAAAAGGTTATATTATTTAAAGTATTTTGAAAAGAATTTGTTTTCAAAGAATTTTAAAGGTTTAAAATTAGTGCTCTTCTCTTTGTCGCTGGAAAATAACTTCGGTGATGATCGCGACATCATCGACGTTCATTTTTGAGTTTCGAAGTTAGGAGACTGTTCTGTAGTCTTGCTACAGCTTTGTTTTGGGAAATTAAATTGATTTGAATTTCTAAAATATGACTTGATTTATAATATATATATATATATATATATATATATATATATATGATTGAAATTTGATTTGACATATATTATTACTTATCTCTAAATGGTTTGAGGAAATCGGAAATTTAATTCTTAAATTTTATTTTAAAGAATAATTCCAAAAAAAAAAAAATCAAAACTTTGGATGAATATCAAGCATGAAATGATTGAATTGGAAATTTTATTTGTATAATACAATTGCATTCAAATATAATTTACCAAAATTTCAGAAGTTAAAAATGTAATTGGATAATATACGATATAAAAAGATTTTTTAAATAAAATCTGAGTGGTTATAATAAATGTTATACATTTAAATTTTAATGATTAACAGGGGTAAATATAATAAATGGTAATTGAATAACTTACAATAAATTAATTTTAACTAAGAATAAAAGAAAGTAGTTATAATAAGTGTAAGTATGTTTAACATAAGTGATAAATATATTGAGAGGAATAAATTTAAGTTTAATTAGGAATAAAGAAGAATTAAATTTATTAAGTACAATGTGAGTGTAATAAATGATTATTTTTCAAACCCATGGTTTTAAAAATTGTTAATTTAAGATGATTGGATAATAAGATAATGAAATTTGAGATAGTTAAGATTCAGTTAACTTGTGTAAAGATTTATTCTCTGTTTAAGTTGAAATCTCCATGCTTTCAAATTCATTTCCTTATTTTGTTTTTCAAACTATCTTTTGCTTGTCCTTATCATCCTTATCTTGCTATAGACCGGTATAGGCATCTTTCTATAATATTTCTGTTTAGAAATCTTTCTATAATCTTTGATAGACCTTTGGTAATCATTTTGAATCCACCTTTTTCGTGCTTGTGTTCTTGATTCTGGAGGATCTTGGAAAGATCACCTCCACCTTGTAAAACTTACCTATAACAACAGTTATCAGGTATAACTTCAATCTTCTTGTCATCTTATCTTAATCCTATTTCACTCTATCTTTTCTGTGCCCTTCCATACCTCATTCCTTTTCGGGGACGAAAAGTTTCGAGTGGGGGAGAGTGTAACAACCCTGTATTTTGTAATTATTTTATTGTACATTTTAATTATTTTTAATGTAAGATTTTGATTTTTAAAAAAAACTTATTTTACTTATTTGAAATGATTAAATTTATTATTTAAATATAATCTTGATTTTTATATGAGTTATAATTCCAAACTTGTGTAAGTTGAATATTTGCCTGAAATGCTGATTTTGGTCAAAATAGTCAAACTGTGACTTTCAACTTAAAATTTTAAAAGTTTAAAATTTTAATTTTTTTCTTTTATTATGAAAGTACATAAAATTCTAAGAACACCACTTTTCGTTTCGTTGAATTTGGATGTAAATTGTGAAAGTTATACCCTTTACAATATTGTGCGTATATAGGGTTATTTAACAATGACTATTTCAAATTGTATAAATTACTTCTTCTTGGTTTTATTTTATGTTAATATGTATATCATGTATATTTTGACTATTAAGTATTTTTAAAATGGTAATATAATTTTTCTAAAGTTTATTTGAATTTATTTCAATTTATAAAGCCTAGTTGGTATTTACTGCATTTTTCTTTATTTGACTTTCTATTTAATAAAAATTAAATTATTATTTTACCTTGAAAATGTTTTAAAACCATTTTTAATTCAAATTTTGTGTTATAATATTTTTTTTGTGAAGTAATAAATTTTTCAAAGTCATTGGAGATTTTCTTGTAAATTTTATGTCAGGGTTGCTATTTTTAAGCAATTTCTTATTTCCTTTTTCTATTTTACTTAAAATAAATTATTTATTTTATTTTATTCTTACTTAGTTTCGGTTTTAAATAACATTTCTGAGTTTGTTTTTTTTATAAAATTAAAAAGAAAAGGAAATGCAAAAGGTTTAGAAAGTAAAGAGATCTTAAAAGCCTGAAACGTAAAGACGTTTTATCCGTTTCTTTTTGCAATTAATACATCAATTTATCTTAGTCATTCCTTTCCTCATCCTTTGCAGCCGACTCCCTCATATTATTCACGAATTTTCAAGCTCCAAAACCCTAAAAATCATAGCCTCCAACTTGAGAAAAAAAATCTGGTAATGGCTACATCTTTTTCTACCTTTTTCTTCTCATTTTCTATGTATTTTGCCTAGTTTTCTATGCTTTCTGGATTGGCCTCTACCACCCACCATCACCACCATACTCTCCACCATCCCCTACCACTCTTCCTTGGCATCATCTCCAGCCATCAATTCAGATCCATCCATGGCCACACCTCCCTTGGTGACAAAACTCCACAAAATTGCAAATAATGTCCAAAACAATGCACTTGCCACCACTATTACTTCACCACCTTCATACTTCACCATGGCCACCACCTCTAGCCACGACCACCACCTTGCTACCACCACTACACTTCATCTTAGCCTCTGTCCAGATCTGAAATTGACATGGTCAAGACTCCATGAACCAAAACTCCACAAAAACAATGCATAAAGCCTTGAAACATTCATGATAGCCACCTTATCACTTCATATCTTCATCCACCACCTTGGCCACCACCATAGGCCGCTACCACCACCTTTTCCAGACCTCCCCACATCCCTCCATCTACTGTCCAAACCTTTACAAGTATGTCCAAGCCCCACTTGACCCAAGGCCGATCCTTGTTGTGCTCAAAAACTTCATATATGTTGTCTTGACCAATTGTATGCTTCATGTTATAACCCTACCACTCCATACTCCTTCTAGCCGTGAGTTATGGTGCCAAACCTGAGCTATATCATCATCATGGCTGAACCCAAGAGCCTCCTAGGCCAAGCATTTGAATGGTTAAAGCAAGGTCAAGTAATCTATTCTTTTGTTGCTTTGTATTTTCATTGTTTCAACATTGTTTTGCGTTGAATATTTATGTGTATATTGTCTTGTTTTGGTTATTGTTTACAAGACAAATATCAAGGCTCTCCATTCATTCAAATCAAAAGTCATGCTATATCGTGCTTGTCGTGCTTTTGGAATCGCACTTGTGTTTGTTGTTTTGGTCTTCAGCTTGAAAAAGTGAGTCTTTCTCACTCTGACATTTATACTTATGAAAAGTGAATTGATGACAAGTGTTTAGTAATATAAAATGTTATGCAAGATAATGATGATCATATGATATGATATGCCATGTTATTACCATGTTTAAACTGTTAATTTTCACCTGACATCTGATATATGACTGTATATTGTGATATTGACATTGTTTATATTATTCTTGTATATGATCACACTGCAAGTTCCCTGTTAGAATAGAAGCACTATGGGCTGAAATGATAGGCCTGAGTTATTTTATTTAATTTTTTTTAACTTGGGATTGCGGGTTTGAAATGATAAAACCCGGATTTTCTTTGTAAATTACGGGTTGAAATGATATATTACCCGTATCACTTTACCTAGCGTAGAAAATTTTATACAGGCCCGTAGTTAAAATATGCTTTTCTAAAAATTTTAAAATATCTTAGAAATTTAATTATTATAATATTTTGATTTGAAATTTAATAAAAATAAGATTTTTGTAAAATATTATTGATTTTCTGAATAATTGTAAGTGAAATGAATTAATGAAAAAGTTAGAAATTTTGAACTTAAGTTATTTTGGAAATTTTGATTTAATTTTAATTGGAAATTTAATTGAGTACGAAATTATGATAAATTTATGATAATTAGAATTTAAAATGATTTTTATCATATTTATGATTTTTTAATAAAGTTGAAATGTGAAATGAATAAATATTTTAAGTTGAAACTTTGAAATATAACTAGAATTGTAAATTTATGAAATTGACGTAAAGTGAACTTTTAGTTAAGCAAATAAAAATAAAACTAAGTTATATTTGAGAATTTGAACTTAAGTGTTAAGTTGAAATTTAATGTAATGGATTTTAAAAATTCAACATTGCATTTTAATAAGTGAATTATTATTAAATCTTGATTTTTGAATGGAAATTTAACTTTATAAAATCATGAACTTGAGGAAAATTAAATGATGTTATAAATGTGAAAATGTATGATTTTATAAGTTAAAAATGTTTTTAATAGAAATATAATTGGTTGAGAAATTTTATTGAATATTTGAAGTTAATTGACTGCATTTTTTGAAATGCTATTAATTACAATGTAAATGATATTACAGCATTTGTAAACGCTGTAGTTGATGATAATGAACTAAAAAGCTAAGTTGAATTAAAAGCTATTACAGCAATCTTTGTAAGTGCTATAGTTTTTGAATTTAACTAAGTTATTCGAATTTAAGTAAACCTATTATAACATTTTAAAATGCTGTCTTTTGTTAAATTGAACTGTTTTGAATGTAACTTTCTGTATAAATTTTCTAAATGATGCGAAAAGTGAATTTTCACGGTTTTGATAAACTTAAGTGAATAAATAAACTTTGGAAGTTGAAATTTTTGAAAATTTAATAATTTAATTATTAAACATAATAACTTCATTGAAATGGTAAAAAAGAATTTTTGGAATATAAACTGTTTTGAAATATGAATTGAAATGGTATTTTTGATTTAATAAAATGAATAATGATTTGAAATGAATGAAGTTTTGAAAAGATACGATATTTTGATATATTAAAATGATTTGAAAATGAAGTTTTGAAAGGATATGATATTTTGATATATTAAAATGATTTGAAACGAAGTTTTGAAAGATATGATATTTTTGATATTAAATGATTTGAAAAATGGAGTTTGAAAGATAGGACATTTTGATATTAATATGATTTAAAAAGAAGTTCTGAAAGATATGATATTTTGGAACTGAAAGGTAGTGTTGAAAGGGTATGAAAATTTAATATATTGAAATGGTTAGAAATGACTTGATATTTATTTTGATAAATATTTGAATTGAAAGACATTTGACGATGATGTATTGAAATGGTTTTGGAAATGATTTAATCTTTATTTTGATAAAGATTTGGATTGAAAAGGATATTTTATTTTGAAGTATAAATATTGTTTTAAAAAGTCATTACTACGGGTTATAATAACGATTGGTTGTTAAAGAGACCGGGATCGGATATTGTCTTATAGCCGGCCAATACCGAAAACCACTTTAACAACTGTGTACGCGGTGGAGATTCCAGAATGAAGTAGGATGGTGGCGACGTTCTCGAGGTATATATTACGTGGACCCAACTCCCGTGAGTTGGCATATATGACTAAAACAGGAGCTATACCGGGCTACACAAAGGGTCGCACCCTTTCATCGAGCGTGCTCTATCGGAAACCATTCTATTACTGTTGTGATTCGATTCGGTGGCGCCACTTTGATTCGGGGGTATTGTTCTAGGTGGGCGGAAGCTGCTGGCTTGCCGTCACCACCGGTCCGGGAGTGCAAACGGTGTATCCACCCTGGCATTGCCTCGCGTGCCGTGTCATATCCATATATCGATCCCACTACGATTTTGGTTTTAAAGATCCGACCGCGTTAAGGTTCACCATCCCCTTAACGCTATTTTCTATATGATTATACTTTACTGATTAGACACTACCGTATATAGCGTATATTACTACATAGTAAATAGTTTAACGGATCCTTAGAGGATGGGCGGTCCCAAGCATCCTTTAAGTTACTGATGCATTTTGTTACTGTTCACTTGAGTTGATTTACAGTTTATAAGTATTTATGTCCTGACTCGAGGGTTTTGTGTTTTGCTTTACGCTCGGGTCAGATTGATTGAGTTAGCATTCAAGATTCACCTTCGGCGTTGGAGCTTTCCTTGAAGATCCAGCCATCTATTTTGTTTCAGTATCCAGTGGTTCAGTGATGTATCTGATTTGTACTTGATGTATCCAGTTACTCCTCTGTTGTATCTTATTTAACTCTGATGTATCTCATATTTATATAGTAGCTTCATGAACTACTATCTCTTTTTCTTCCGCTGCATTTTTATATACTATGTGTCTGTGATCTGTGATTTTTATTTACTGTATATTCTGAGATTTGCCAAAATTTTATTTACAAGGTGCTATTTTGAGCAATTCAATCCCGGCATGAGTGTCTACCTATGCACTTATAATGGATGCGAATGGTTGAAAATACCTGGTTGTTACAGCTTTCGACTAGGTCAAATGGTTTAAAAGAATGGTTTCGATTGGGTTGCGCCTTTTTTTAAATGCTTGCTTTCGACTGTGTCGAAACCTTTAGCTATCACTTCCTACCTTTCGATCCAGAAGGTTTCGAAGGGGTTCTTTTTTTTTCTTCCAAACTATGGCCACCTCTCTAATGCTTTCGAAGGGATGGTTTCAACACCATCACTTCATTACTTAGGAAATGGTTTCAAAATAGATGTTTTCCGCTTAAATGTTTTTAAGACCCTTTTTCTATGTTTGAAGTAAAACCCAATGGTTTCGAAAGAGACAGTTTTAAATGGTTTCGGAGCAGATGCTTTCGACTTTAATGGATTTCTAATCCTTTTGCTCTACTTGAAGGCATAATACAAATGGTTTCTACCGAGATGATTTTCAAAGGTTTCAAAGAAATGAAATTTTTGATGGTTTCGAAAGGTTTTCACATATTTTTAATGAACCCAATACGCATTCGAAAGGATTGAGCTTTGACTATTTCGAAAGGTTTTAATGAATGGTTTCGAAAAGGGATGGTTCCCTAGGGTTTCGAAAGGATTGAAAGGAAAGATTTTTTCCATGATTTCAAAAGGCAATATTGAAAGGTTTTAAAGAGAGATTTCCAATGTTTTAAAGCTTTCGAAGGAAAGACTTTAATGGTTCCGAAAGGGTCACTTTCAATGGTTTTGAAGGGGTGACCTTCAAGGGTTTCGAAAGGGTTGTTTAAAGGTTTTAAACAAAGGTTTCGAACTTTAAACAACCCTTTCGAATGTACTGAATAGGCATTGTACCTAAGTATTTTCAAGTTAAAAAGGGTTTTAACTCATTTTGGAAGGATAGTTAATCCTCATTAAATTCATCAAAATTATTTTGAGCAAAGTATATATATCATGGCAAAATGGCTTAGAGTAAAGCTAAAGATATATTTTCCTTATATATATATATATAATTTGAAGGACTAAATCATTTTGAAAAGTTTTTCAAGGATAATTTAAAGGGTAGTTAACCTTAAGAAAATGACTCTGACAGTTAGTCCGTTTTGATTCGGACAGTTAGTCTAATTTGCAAGCAGTCAGCCTAGATTTTGGACAGTTAGTCCAGCTTGCGGGCAGTCAGCCCAGTTGTATGGACAGACAGTCCATTTGTAGCATAACGGATCTTGCTATTTTGTTATGGATGGATAGTTCATATATTACAAATTTTATGGACAGATAGTCCATTTATCATGTAACGACTTGGTATTTCGAACCATTCTCATCCACACATGCCGGACTTGAATTGCACAAAACAACACATTGTCATTTTATATTTGGCAAAACTCAGCATATACAGTAAATAAAATCAATCATAGACACTGAGTAATATAACAATAAGCAGCGAAAATAGATAAATAGTAGTTCGTGAAGCTACTATATAAACATCAGAGTTTGGAACAAAATACAACAGAAATCTCAAATATAGAGTAGTCTCAAATACAAAGGTAACTGACAAGGCTGAAGAGAAATCACTGGAAACAACTGAAATAACTGAAAGTTGGATAGATAGATCTTCAAACAAAACTCCAAACTCCAAAGGTGAGCCTAAAATTTTGTGACACTCGGTCTGTCTCGAGCACAAAGCAAAACACAAAACACTTGAGTCAGGATTAACATTCTTATATAGTAAATTCAACTCAATGAAATGTCAACTGAAATACAATAACTTAAAGAATGTTTGGGATTCCCATCCTCTAAGGATTCGTGGAACTATCTACTACGTAGTAATATACGCTATTATAGTAATGTCTATAGTAAAGTAAACTATTAAAATAGGGTTAAGGCGTTATCCATATCCCCCTTAACATATTTTATATACCGTAGCCTATACAGATACTGTAAACTCCACTCGTAAGTGAGCTATCAGGGAGCACTCCATAGGTATGATAAACCCAAACTCATAGAAGGCGCGATAGAGCATGTGACAAGGCATGTGAGGCAATGCCAGGGTAGATATACCATTTGCGGATCCGGACTGGTGGTAACGCTAGCAGCTACTACCGCTTACCTCGACATACACTCCAAAGTCAAAGGGTGCACCCAATCAAATCACAATGTAATAGAATGTTATCGAAGAAATGTGCCCAATCGTAGGAATGACATCACTTGGCCCGGCGTGGCTCCTGTTTTAGCCACATCAAGCTGACTCACGGGAGTCAGGGCTGCGCTAATACCTCATATAGAATCGCCGCCAAACCATCCTACTTCGTTCTGGAATCTCCACCATGTATACAGTTGTTAAAGTGGTTTTCGGTATTGGTAGAGAGTATGACGATATCCGATCCCGGTCTCTTTAACAACCAAACTCTTATTTCACACCATGGTCATTTCAATTCAAATAGTTCATACTTCATATCAAATTCATATTCATTTCAAAATCATATCAATTTGATACCATTATTCACTTTAAATAATATTTAGTTCCAAAATCATATCACATTCCAAATTATAACACTTTTGAAATCATAACATTTTTGAAATCATAACACTTCTGAAATCATAGCACTTATGAAATCATAACACTTTTGAAATCATTACACTTCCGTAAGCGTAACAGTTCCAACTTAAACAGTTTAGATATTGAAAATAGTATATGTATTAAAATAGTTACAAATTAAAATAGTTTATATACAAATTAGTTTCCTCCAATTTCGCAATTCGATTGAAATCATCTTAAATTCCAAAATTCAATTTAAATCAATCCCAGTTTAACCATTTCAATTTAAAGTTCAAAGATTCAAGTTTAAATATTCAAACATTTACAATATAAATTTCATTTTTATTTCAACATTTAACTTTAATTTTATTCAAATTGGAAAATATTCACTTAATCATTTTAATAACAATTTATTTAAATCCTAATATATATTTTTAAATCAATATTAAATATTCAGTCTCAGTTTTATTTAAAATTGAGAATATTCATTTAATCACTTTTATCAAATCAAGTTATAAATCAAGTTATAAACATATCTTTCAAAATCTCAAAAACTAATAGTTCAATTCAATTCTTATTTAAATTAAAATATTAACCAATTTAAATTCCGAGTCAACATTTATTTATCTTCTAAACCTCTATTATTAAAGTTATAAAAAAACTATTTAAAGATATTAATATAAATTTTAAATAAATATTTTAAAACATATTATATATATACTAATTAAATTAAATTTTATTAAATTTAATCTTATTATTAAATGTAGTTTGTATTAAATATTATTTTATATATTTTTAAAATGATAAAATTATAAGATAAATCTCAAAAACCATATTTTCAAAACTAACTTATAAATTTAAAATTTCCAAAGCATACAATTCTAAAATCTAAATTTTACACATATATTAAAGTAAATTCTTTATATTATAATTTAAAAATCAATATTTAATAAAACCTATATATTCCCTTCCAAACTTTGGAAATCATTTTAAAAATATAAACCAACGGTGTCCGTATATAATTTTCAATCTTATGGTCAAGTGATACGGATATTTATCATTTCAATCTGCAAATTAAATATTTACGTATATATTTCATTTTAACCCGTAATCCCAAAATTTAAAATCAATGAAAATCGCTTGGGTTTATCATTTCAACTCATAATGATTTTCCCCTAATCTACAATATCGTTCGGGTACGTATCATTTCAACTCATAGGGAATTTTAAACAAACAGGGAACTTGCCGAGTGAGAACAAATAATATATCATATCAATAACAGGCAAATATCATCGGTAACAAATCAAAATATAAAACATACAATTGGGTTATAATGTCATATTTCATAGGTGAACAATTGCAGATAATAGCATATCAGATATAACAATTATAATTAACTGTTCAAATTGAACAGCATATTGCAATTGTCATTTCAGTGTGAATTTAATTTTTTAAATATAAGAATGTTAATAGTGAGTGATTTCTCATCTTTCGAGGCTAGAGAAATTAGACACACAATAAGTCACGAATCTAAGCACAAATTCAAAGCACAGCACGATGAATACGAATTCGACGATCAAAGTAGAGCTGGTGGCTAGAAATCGATGGAAGAACAAATCACTAGTTCGATGGGGACAAAATATATAAATTTAAAAATCTAAAATTTACCCATATAGAAATCTTTATATTATATATATTTCTTTTAAAAATCAATATTTGATTTGAAACACATGTCAAAACCATTTCCTTATATCTATTAGTATCAATATTTAATTCAAATCTATATACAAAAATAAAATCTATGTTTATTTTAAAATCAAAAATTAATTTTTAAATAAAATAATATATTTATATATTCTTATAAGATCAATATTCAATTTAAATCATGTATCAAAATAAATTCTCTTATATATGTTTAGAACAATTTTAAATTCAAAAAACCATAAATAATATATATAGGAAAAAAAATCTAAATTCATTTCAAAATATTAACATAAAATAATATATTTTATACATTTCAAAATATCAACATTTAATATAATATATAACACATAGTATAACATTTAAAACACATGATACAATATATAAAGTAGGCACAGCTAAAATATACTCGTAGACCCATATATATTTACTTTTATATGACATAACACTTATGCAACCAAGTATGTATATATGTGGGCTTCTCAACAAATATATATATGTAGACAATATTTTTATATATACAAACAATTATATATGTAAAATACATGCAACCAATATATATATATATA
This sequence comes from Allium cepa, assembly GCA_030765085.1. Classification (NCBI taxonomy): domain Eukaryota; kingdom Viridiplantae; phylum Streptophyta; class Magnoliopsida; order Asparagales; family Amaryllidaceae; genus Allium; species Allium cepa. The sequence goes on from CM060940.1 coordinate 863,925,200, forward strand.
TATATATATATATATATATGGCTACGCAGCAACATATGCAGACTATAAACACATAAATGCCTACTTGATATGCAAACACTTATATATGCAGACTTGATATATAAACAATATATACATGCAGGCGTGAACATGTAAACAATATATGCAGACTTGATATGTACAAATACATATACACAGACTTGATGGGAAAACAATATATATATATTGACCACTATGTCAAATATACAATATATATATATATATATCCAGGCTAATATGCAGACCCTATATGAAATATACGACTAAATATATACATGCGACTACACCACAAAATAAAATATATGCATATATATATTCAGCAATTATATATACATACATACATACATATATGCGGCTAACCAAAGCATACATGCAAGCTATTTTATATGCCATAAAATATATGTATATGCTGCCATGTCTACAAAAAATTTCCTTTATAATATAACAAAACACATAATTTCATTTACGTGCATAAGGAGGAAGGCTATCGAGGCATGCGAAGGTTCCGTTGTTAGACGTGTGAGGCCGAGGGCTGTCGGTTGGAGGGGGAGCGGCTAAGGCGGGTAAGGTAGGTGGTCCGGTCGGCGCGGGTTGAGGAGGACAGTGGCTAGGCGGTGCTTGGTCGGAGGGGAGGTCGTACAGTTGGGTTTGTGGCAAGGGTGGAAGACATTCGGCAATAGGCATGGCTGTGGATTATTGGCCGGAGTAGATTTCGTGTGAGGAGGAGAAAAATGGACGGGGTGGTCGTGTCAGTGGGTTATGTAGGCAAAGGGTTTGTTGTGGTGATGGGTAGTGGAAAGTGGGTCGGCAAGGAAGAAAAATGCGGGAAAGGCTTCGGTGGCGGATAACGGTAGTGAGGGTGGTCGATAAAGGTGGCGGGTTTGACGATAGCTTAAGTGTGCGGCCATTGGAGGGGATGGAGGCGGTGGATGAAGGGGAAAAGGGTAGGCATGGTAAAGAGTTTTGAGAAAAAAAAGATTGAACAATGCTTCTCGGGTTGATAAAAAGAAATGGCCACATGTTTATACTTGGATATACATTTTTAATTTATTATTATATTAATTCTTTTCTCAAGCGGAAGAGCGGAGAAGGTGAAAAGGGAGTGGAAGGTGTCTAAAGCAAATATGTACAGCAGTTTATATTTAAAAAAATTCCTCTTCAATGAACCATAGGAATTTGAAAAGAAGATAGAGAATGAGCAAGCGAACCACCAAATTATTTAACAGTGGGAATAGAGAAAGTAACGACGGAAATTCTATCTAGTTAGAAAACCATCAATAAATTTTGAAACAAAACTATACCGCAAGCGCACGACGTACACTTGTAGACGTGGCGAATATGGGTTGATCCACAGGGAATTGTAGATTTTAAAATTCTATTCAATCAAATTAAACCAAAGTCGAATGAAAGTTAAGCTAGAGAATTAACAATTTTGCTAACGAACTAAAAGAAAAAAGACGCAAATATAAGAGTTTAATGACAATTTAGGGAATAAATCCACTCTCTAGATCACATAGTTCAACACATGAAATCATGATCACTATTTTATGGTCATTAGTGCTTTAATTAATGGGCTTACCATAAGTGTGACATATTTGTGCTATTAGTTTGCCCAACATAAGCCAACAAACTTTGACACACCCCTTAAACCACCTACTAACTTTCATGAAACTTGACAATGAAAATGAAATCTATATTAAGTATAGTCTATTAACTATTGATTAGAAATATAGACCGTCAAATTTGAATTTCAAATCACTTTCTTTTGCAATAATCATATTTTGTTGAAGAGACAATTAGTGTTAGTGATTGTTTAAGCATAGCCTATTTGGTGTCAACAATATAGACTATGAAATTCAAAGAAAAAACAACAATTAAACCACTTCAATAATTCTTACTAAGCACAAAAAGAGAGCATGAATTAACAACTAGTTGAATCTATATAATTAGAGAGCTTCATTACCCCTATATTGAAGGGGTATGGCCTCTCATATTTGTCATTTGATTAAAAAATGTAGCTAGCAACATGTAAGCAAAAAGAAAGGAAAATGAAAGCTAATGGAAAAGAAAAATAATCTAATTTCATAAAATAAAATAGATCTACACTATAACATGAAAGGAAATAAACAAGAAAAGGAAAAGAACATGTATTAAATTGCATAAAAAAGTTACATGAAAAGAAGAAATAAATGGCTACGTAGCCATGAAAAGAAAGAAGTGAGCTTGATTTATTTTTGAGCCTAAACTAAAACTAAGAGAGACTAAGAGAGAAAAGGGTTACATGAAACATAAGGGGTATATATATACATGTGTTAAACCCTAATTTATATTTTTGGGGAATGTCCAAAATGCCCATGTAGGAAGTGTGGTGGCCAAGTTATCATTAGCTTCAATAATCCCCCACTTAAACGTACATGAAGCTTTAATGACCTCTTAGCATGTGCATTAGCTCCTAATTGAAAATCAAAGTAAGTGGGTGGGGTCCTCCATGTTCTTCACTTTGAATTATTTCCATCTTCATTCCTTTGTATTAATTTTGTGCATGCATGTGTCTTCATGAAACCACTCCTATTTGAGATCAAATTCCTATACATATATATATATATTTCCGATTAATTTTTCTTAAAGAAATATATGCACAAAAATGACCATTTTGCCCCTGTATGAAGATGGATATATGACAATTGGAATTAATATGGATTTTGGTTAAAACAAGTTAGAATACCTAATATGATCATTTATTAATTTAAATATATTAAATATGGTGGTGAAAATATGCACATTTATATGCACATCAGAAAGTCATGGCATGAGAATTCAGGAATAATAAAAGCAAAAATGATGTTTGTTTTTCAGCTGTTGGAAAATTTGAATGGATACAGGAAAGCCCAAAAGTTCAAAACATATACCGATACGACTAACCGTTTTCTTGATTTCGTCGCGTACAGGACTCCGAAATGTACAATAGAATATACTACGGAGATCATCACGACGAGACAAAAGAACGGTACATAGATATGAGTGATATGATCATCCTATCAAAAGTCAATATTCGCTGCAAATTGTTGTTTATTCGTCGAAAATGAGACAAACGGGGCTGGAGAAGTCCAAATTTAACGAAACGAATAATGACGTCTCACTCAGAAAATGATTTACAATTTTATTATATAAAATATTCAGGTTTCGAAAACAGTTTATTTCCATCAAAATTTACTAATTTAAATTTAAATAAAATTACACAACAAAATTAACTTCTATATTTTCTGATGAAAATCTAACGTTTGCTACGTTTAAGTAGATGTATTCTAAATATTAAATTTTCATCACCGAAATTTATTGTTTAATTTCAAGCAAAATTTCAATTAATTACGTTATAAAACCATTAAAATTTATGGGTCGTTGCATATTAGCGTAAATGATTTTGCTATTTTGATATAGTCAGTTTGATTAGCCAGTTTGGTTGCAGGAAAGGATTTGCAAAATATATATGTTTTGAAAAGGATATTAGTAAGGGGAAAACCATTCCGCTAAACGGCATGATCTCACTTAATATCAATAAACTGAGATCTAGCAGAATTATTCACACCAGGCTTTATGTCTGACTCGAAGTTTTTGTTTCCTCTTAAAATCTCAGGTACTCAAAATTGATTTAAGTAGGCTGAGGGTTAAGGCTTTCAGATTTAGATAGTTTAGCGAATAAAACTTTCAAAGACGAGCAAGTGGCTGACAGATAGCTAATTAGGAATACAAATTATTCTGTTTATTTTTTGCTATGTGTATTAAGTCAGATATGACTATATTTCTCTGATCAACTAAGAAGGCATCGTCATATGTCTCTCTTGGCATAGTTTTGTAATGACTACAGTTGATCTTTACTTGGAAAATGAATAAGGGATTATGTAATTTGAATATGAATTTGTTTGAAATGTAATTACAAAAATGTTATTAGAAAATCTGTGATTTTGTTCATATTCAAGTGCTTATGATATTATGAATATCATTAGTATTGTCGTATTTTGTCACCGGAATTTAATACTATAGATGACTGCAGCATCTGTAGCGCTTAACTTTTGGCCTCCAGATACAAGATGTTACACTTCGCGCTGCGGAGATGGCGCAGTTGGACCAGCGCTTGGCTGAGTATGTGCAATAATATAGGGCGTTTCCTTCACCGGGTTGCTCCGAAGGCGATGATGAGTCTTGATAGGTATGATTTTGCGTTTGTATTTGGACATTATGCACTTAGAGATGGCGAGGATGAGGAATTTTGGTTAGTTTGATCTATTTTGAGGAGATGTTTGATGATTTGTTAGTTTGTGTTAACATAATTGATATAGTTTGAGATGTTGGAGGTCTATTTTGTGTATGTTGTTGGATTGTTTGTTGTATGGTGTATTGTTTGATTTTGGTTTGTTGTAAATATTGATGTTTTATATGTGATTTGGGTCTATATTTATATGATTTATACACGTGAAATAGAGCTGCGATATATATTGATATATATATGTTGTATGTGGGGTGAAAGGTAGTAGAAACAAAAAAAAACATTCTAGATTTTCAATGGCCAACGAAGTCTGACGATGGCTTATGAGTCATCATTATCCATCGGTTTCTGACGGCAAAAGTGTAATAATTTTCGATGGCTTTCGGCAACATTCTAAATAAACAACTGGTAACGTGTACATGACGATTGTCGAAAAACCATTGGAAGTAGATGTTGAGAGTCGCCGCCGAGTCTTCGTCGAAGCTGTTGTCAACCGTCGGAAAGTGCAGATGTAGTTCCGATGGCAACTTCGACGGCTTTTAGGAGGCCACTAACGATCACTGATGGTTTTCAACCGTTAGAATTGTCCCTCTTTCTTGTAGTGATTAGAGCAGTTTTCTAAATGATTCAGAGCAAAATAAGATGACTTTCATTTTATACCAAAACAGTATAAGTGGGGTATAAAACGACAAAGACTTGGTCGGTTTATACCAAACCAATATACGGGGGTATAAAACGATGAAGACTTCACAGTTTTATCATGGTGAAGTATTTCCCACTTTATACATAAAAGGGTGACATTTTATAAACAGTCTTCTGTTCAGTTTACTAGTCACATGGACAAATAGAACCAACCTAAACAAATGAACGACACATATTTGGTTGCGTTGTGTCTAATTCCGTCCATCATAGTTGGTTGTGTTGTCGTTAGTTCGTTCCATTTTTTCATTAAACAAGACACTGTTGGTTGTGCTTTAAGTTTAAACATAACTTCATTTGAACAACTTGTCTAAAGGAATTAGTTGTGGGATCCCTATGTTTTTGTTACGCCCCACAGATGTCATCTAATTTTTCATGTTGGTGTCTATAGGCATGATGTCAGCAAACAATAATGATGTTTCCATTTCTCTCTAGTAGTGACTTTTGGAAAGATGTGCAAGGCAAGGGAAGTCATTATAGCCGATCATATTCATCATTGTGGTGAAGCTTTTAGTAGTTACATTCACAATCAATATGAAAAAGGATGTTTTATCCGTGCATTTGTGGACAAGAGATTGGGGATGTTTAGCGATTGCGAATTTTTATGTCCAACTTATTTGATTTACATCGGATGTAAAATGTACGTCGGCGATTTCCTTCCGACATTTTGCCTCTTCTAAAGGTAGTGGATTTTCAAGACTGAATTTTTAAATCGGACGTAAAAAATTAAGTCTCGAATACCCCGTAAAAAATTAAGTCTTGAATACCCCCTATATAAACTAACCTACCTAAGTATTTTTAACATATTCTCATTTTTTTTCTTCCTTACATCAATTCCAACAATATCCAGATATGATTTTGTGTATAATTTTTCAGACAATGATTCAGAAAACTCGGATAACTCAACTAATAGCGATGATCTATCTAACTCCATTGATGTAGATGAGTGTTGTAAGGATCTCGATCGCTTATGTTGTTGGAATGATTATAAATTATACTCAGCTAATGTTTATCCACGTCATACTTCTTCTTACACAGGATGAATGCGGATTGATGATTTCCTTAACGGTCACAAAAACAAAAGTCAAGATTTGTTCCCTATAAAAAGTGCTACTTACACACATCTATATGACGATCTAGTCAATTGGTATGGCTTAATCTTAGCTCAATAAATAAACATTCCTGAAACGATTGGAATGTTTTATTACATGATAAGTCATGGAGCATCACAAAGGTTGGTAGGTGAAAAATTTAATCGATCCATTGGTACTGTTAGTTTATATGTTTCTAAGTTTAGCAGACTACCTTCCTTTTGGCCAAAGCTAATATTAGATTGATAGATTTTAATGAGATTTCTCATGAAAAATTAGATTTGCCAAGATATTATCCATTTTTCCAAAATGATGTCGGAACTATAGACGGAACACGTGTTCCTAGGAGGATTAGTAAAGAAGAATCACCAGTGTATAGAGGGTAAAAAAAATTTCTAATACAAAATATTCTTGCTGCTGTTAATTTTGATTTTGACATTTGGTTTTATAATGTCTTGTTGGTAAGATTTGCACATAATAGTAGATTGTTAAATTATGCAATTGAAGAAGTTGTAACATTTCTACATCTACTGTCTGGTAAGTATTACCTTTTAGACTCAGGATACAAGCACAGAAACAGTTATTTACCACCTTATCGTAATGAACACTATCATGTTCAAGAATTTTCCTAAAGCTGGAACATTCCAAAGTCGCGTAACGAAATTTTCAACTTTTATCATTCTAGTATGTGCATGGCTGTAGAAAGAATTTTTGGTATTTGAAAAAATAAATTGAACATTTTACGTAATATGCCGACATAAAGTTCCACCAAACAAGCACAATTTGTCATTGCAAGCTGTATTACCCATAATTTATTAGAAAATACAACGTTACAGATCCTGATTTTGAAGAAATAGTTAATGAAGAAGTTACACGAATTTATGTTGAAAATTGATGTGAACATCTTCAACACAACCATGGTTGTGCGCAAGTTCATCAAATACACAACAGATTTTTACAACATGTGATGAAATTAGATATGCTTAGATTCTGCATGACGACGTTGATCTATGTATAGTTTTCATGTTCTATTTCGGCTAAAATTATGTGTAATGTTATGTTTGTATTTTTGTTAAAATCAGTAGTAAGTTTTTAGAATTTGTATATATTAGAATTGGACGTTGTAATTGAATTTGAATTTACATTATTAATTCTGAAATATTTATTTAATCAAACACTAAATTTAACAATTAATAATAAAATAACTATTAATTATTAATTAATAAATAAATAATTATTAAAATTATTATTTAACTATTTTCAAATTCCTCGATACTTTTTACATCCAACACAACAGCTAACCAACCTTTGATCAAAAAAGTTATCAGCGAAAGTTTTAATCTTTAATTCAAATTGTTCAGGAAAGCACCATAAATAAGATTTACTTAAATAGGGAAAAAGAAAACTGTCAACAAGAAAGATAGCAATCGTACAACCTAAAGAATGGATTAACATGCACTATATTTAGCATAAAATAAAACTGAAATCAGTTGACATTAATTTAGCTCAGCAAATTCTAAACCAAACCATAAAGAACGGAATATCTATTATTTACGGTACACTATATATAAGAAAATTTCATTCTGTTATTGACTGTTGCGCAATGGTGTTTGCTCTTAACCAGATGGCACTACACCAAAAGTCAATCGAACAAGGAACGTAAACTGCTTAAAAAGACAGAGAAATAAACAAAAAGAGAAACCTGTGAACTCATGTATATCACATCAAAACTATGTACAATTTATCTACCATGTTACCCATAGTGCATTGAACTTGGTTAATTTCTAGCCCAAGCATACTAACAAGTGACAAAGCATTACTCGTAACTTTACTCAACTAAACCACCTTTTTGCTCAAAACACCATGCATACTACTACATATCTTACCATTACCTTCCACCAAAGAAGCAATGCGCATATTCTGATCAGTAAGAGCACCACTGACCCATGTTATAACGTTCCCTAACCTAACCCCATACGAAGACCTATTCTTCCTTCCCAGTTTCCTTAACTGAACTATCGACTTTCCCAGCCTTGCTGCACTATCGGACATCGTTACCATGCAGTCGTAATAGTACTATACCCATTATCTGTTGTAGGTCTGCTGCTGCTTCCAGATGAAAGCATGGAGACGTAGGTCGATGCTTCATGGGCCCTACATGCACTTAGAGACATCGCCACCTCAGCAAGCTGACGTGGACTTTTATGCATTTGTGGTGAGAAGGATGACAGGGTCTGCTCGCATACTTTTGGATTTAAAGTTGCCTTGCATGAGGTTTTAAGAGAAGCGTACGAGAGGTGTATGAGTAAAGAAGCTGTGAATATGTATGTAATGTTGTATGAACTTGCCATTGATCACTTTAGCTTTTAATTTGTTTCTTGTTGGTGTAATGTGATATTGGTGGTGAATGGTTTATATATAGAAGTTATATGTATTATGGAACGTGAAAGGTAGTTTCATTGTATGTCAGCATGCATTTGGTCGGTTGCTAAGTAGTTAGGGTAAAATTGCTGTGTTTGGAAATCTAAATAATGAATCAAATGTTTTAGTGGAAGCATATGAGACCACGGACGAAAACCGAGTACCGGACCGAGTTTGAATTAGAAAATAACGAGGATTGATCAGTAATGTACATTTTGATAGAAGGTAATTTATGTGATTATTAATGTTACATTTTGTCATAAAAAATGATACATTTTTTCATAATTGAATGATATGTTCTACCATAATAAAATGATATATCAGTAACATGTACTATGTCTTTTTTTGACGCCGAAGTTCTTTCCATTTAGGTTTCTCCTCTTCTTCTCAAAGATGGGCCGCCCTGGTAGGTGATGGAAACGGTCCATTAGAAGAGCCGTAGTTTCCCATAGCGTCGTTACGTCCCAAAGCGAATGGGTCATAAGAATTACATTTTTTTCGCATTATAAATATTTTATATATGGTATATTAAAGGTCTATATCATATTTAACATAAGGGATGTTAGTTGGAGCCTTCTGAACTTTTTCTTCATATTTCAAAGCAAGCTTACATGAGCAGGATGACTGCCTGCTAGCCTAAGTGGGATAAGATCCCAGTCCCCGTTTTAGAGAGCATCTTGCAGAACTTCCTCGTAAGTGTAAGTTTATATGTCATTATATATTATCACTTTACAATTTGCTGACTAAATATAAATGTATAACTTATATTGTTTCAACGTGTAGGGGTCAATAGAGTTGTAAGAAGTTGACACCCTCCTTTGTAAGGTCTATTGGATGCCAAAAAGGAGGAAAAAATACCAGGACACAACATCGGGCATAAAAAAAGTGGGGAAGAAGTCTAATTGGTAAGCGCCAGTGTGTGGATGCTTAGGTTGCTTGGTGGAATAACAATGAAACAAAAGTAAGTTTACCTTATATTACTTTAATTTGTTTCGTACATAATACAAAGTTTACAGATGTAAAGTATAATGTTCAATTTAAGTTTGCAAGCAGAGTTAGAGAGGAGCTCTGCAAATAAAAACCAGAACCCAATCACACATCGCGGTGGTTCCAAGTCATTCCAACGTTATTGTCAAGAGCTAGTAAATTTATTAATTGAAATTATAAATAGTTCTTACATTATTTAATTTTGCATATACAATAGTAATACATAATAATTATTCTAGGAAAGAGAGCATATAGGTCTCGTCTCTTACATGGACTTTTTGCTCGTACTCATGCCATCGAGCATCAAAATGAAGATTACACACTCTTACACATACACCGATGATAAATCAAACAAAGCCCATGTAAGCATATTTTAAGTTATAAGTTATTAATAATTAGTTTAATTAATTAGTTACAAATAATATACTGTAAATTTCAACTGCACTTTTATTTTGCATTGTAGGAAAAATTTACGTTACAACAAGCACGGCTGATGGAGGGAACCAGACGGGATCAGGAGACCATTGACGAGGATGACACTAAGTTCGAAGTTGTCATGGATCCGACATCACGAAATAGGCGTTATTGCTATGGAAACAAAGAGACAACGAACATTATTTCTACTCGTCTTGCCTACTTATTAATCATATTTATTCTAATGCAAGTCATAACATATTTAGCCTAGATTATAACTTATGTTTGGGTATAGTTAACTTAACAAAAAATAAGTTTTATAACAATAAATAAGCTAACAATTAAATAATTTTTATAATAATAAATAAGTTAACAAAACTAATTTACAAAAAGTAACTAACTTTTACAAAAAGTAACTATGTTAAGCAAGTTTGACTAAAATTAAATAAATTTTTGAACATTAACTATGTTTTAAAAAATTAACTAAATTTATAAAAAATAACCTAATTTATAAAAAATCAACTAATTTTTATAAAACATAAGTAGTTTTATAAAAATTAAATAAGTTTATAACAATAAATATGTTAATAAAAAACAATTAAGTTTTTAAAGAAATAACTTAGTTTGTAAAAACAACTATGTTAGTAAAATTTGGTTTTTATAAAAGTAACTTAGTTTATAAAAATAACTTAGATTATAACAATATATCACACTGTTATAGCAGTTCCTAGGCCCATATTTTTTTACTAGCCATTAGACATAAATCTATTATTAGATCATATGTTGCAGGCTATGAGCTTACAGAAGGCATACAAAAAAGCTCAGGACAAAGAAGAGATTAAAAGAGCTGAAAACCATGATTACAGAGCTGTAGGAGTGAGACTGCCTTTGTTTAACACCCTAGATTTTTGGAAACATTATTTATGATATTCAATTAGCTAAATAAAATAAAATAATGTGTTGATTAGGGAATTGAGATTTGATTTTAATTAAGGTGTAGCCGTGCCATTTAAACCATGAATTAAAAGAAGAAGTTTAACATGAAATATAAAATGGGTATAATAGAAAAGGGGTCATTCCTGTAACCTCCAAACTTTGGCTGTGTATTAAAATACACATTCATTTCATTCTGAAAATTTTAAAATAAAAGCCAAGGCCACCATTAACAAGGAAAAAGGGAAGAAGAGTAGAAAAACTAATGAAGAAGCTAATTTAAATCAAATCCACCCATATCTCAATCTCTGTAATCTCTAAAGCTAAGGTGAATAATGTTTACAACTCATTTTTAATTGTGCTTTCGGTTTTAAGATGAATTCTGAATATTTCGCAATGATTTGCCATATTTTTGAATGATGGAATGAATATATGTACTTGTTGATGAATTGTGTAGAATATTTGATATGTTTTAAGGTGAAAACCCTAGTAAATAATATCCAAATGTCTTGCAAATTTTAATCAACATCATATATATTATTTTGGTGATGGGTTTCAATTTTCAGATTTTTTTTTTTGAATTTTCGTGGATTTAATATGAACAGTGTAGTAAAGAAAATGGTATTTTGGGTTGTAAATTATTTACGGGTAAATAATTAAGGAGGAATTAATTTAAAGGACAAAGATTTGTATATTTTTTGCCTCAAGGACGCGACCTCAATATTTTTACCATAAGGACAAACATTCTTTTAAAAATTATTCATAAGGACAAATATTTTTCAAAATTATTCATAAGGACAACAAAACTGCTACCGAGCTAAAAAATGATACCTAAAAACTGCTACCGATAACTACAAACTGATACCTAAAAACTGCTATCAATAACTAAAAACCGATACCTACAGAAAGTTGTCCTTCAGGATAAAATATTGAAGGTCAGTCCTTGAGGCTAAAAAGCTGTGAAATTTTGCCCTTGACAATAATTTCCTGAATAATTAATTGTTTGGGTCTGAAATTTTTATATATTAGAGAACATATACAATGTGATTTTTGGAATTTTTCTAGATTTTTCCTAAGTATTTTAATGGTTATGTAAAATTATTTAAGGTATGAGACTTAAATGTTTTATATAATTAAAGGAGGAGAAGAGGCATTTGAAAAATGTTTAAATTGTTAAATCTGGAAAGTTGGTAGCACTTTTGAAAAGAGAAACCTGCAACCAATCAAATTTAGACAAACAAGGCAGGTTAAGTATGAAAGAATAGTTTAAAAGTAAAAATAAATAAGTTTTTCATTGTTTCACCTCTTTCAGCACTAGTTTCCGCCTCTATACTATTGCCTCCGACATAGTCTAATGCATATGGTATCAGGCATCTGGTATGTAATGAATTTGATATGAGCAAAGGTTATAGGGTCAAAACGATGGGGTTTTGAAGGGGTTGAATCATTGTTTTGGTTTTAAAGAAAAATGTGCCTACTTGCTTTTGACTAAGATGCTTTCAACTTAATTGGCTTTCGACTAGGTCAAATGGTTTAAAAGAATGGTTTTGACTGCATGCATATTTTTTTTAAATGCTGACTTTCAACTGTGTCGAAACGTTTAGCTACCGCTTCCTACCTTTTGATCTTGATGGTTTTGAAGGGGTTCTTTTTGTTTTTTAAAATATGGCCATCTCTCTAATGCTTTCGAATGGATGGTTTCGACAGCATCACTTCATTACTTAGGAAATGGTTTCCATACATATGCTTTCGACTTAAATATTTTTAAGACCCTTTTCTATGTTTGAAGTAAAATTTAATGGTTTCGAAAGAGACAGTTTTAAATGGTTTTGAAGTAGAGGCTTTGGACTTTAATGGATTTTTGATCCTTTTGTTCCACTTGAAAGCAGAATCCAAATGGTTTCGATCGAGACAATTTTAAAAGGTTCAGAAGAAATGAAATTTTGAATGGTTTCGAAAGGTTTCCATATATTTTTAATTAAACCCAATATGCTTTCGAAACGATTGAGCTTTGACTGTTTTGTAGGGTTTTAATGAATGGTTTCGAAAGGGGTGGTTCCACAGGCTTCCGAAAGGATTGAAAGGAAAGGTTTTTCCTATGTCAATATTTAAATGTTTTGAAGAGAGATGTCTAAAGTTTTAAAACTTTCGAAGGAAAGACATTTAATGATTCTAAAAGGGTCACGTTCAATGGTTTTGAATGGATTACCTTCAAGGGTTTCGAATGTTTAAAGATTTTAAACAAAGGTTTCGAATGCACTAAATAGGCGATATAGCCTAAGTATTTTCAAGTTAAAAAGAATTTCAACTTTTTTGGGAAGAATAGTTAATCCTCATTAAAATTCATCAACATTATTTTGAACAAAGTATATATATCATGGCAAAATGGCTTAGAATAAAGCTAAAGATTTATTTGCCTTGATTATATATGATCTGCAGGACTAAATCATTTTGAAAAGGTTTTCAAAGAAAATTTAAAGGGTAATTAACCCTAAGAAATTGATTCCGACAGTTGGTCCATTTGGATTCGGACACTTATTCTAGCTTGCAGGCAGTCAGCATAGATTTCGGACAGTTAGTCCACTTTGCGGGCAATCAACCAAGTTGTATGACAGATAGTCTATTTGTAGCATAACGGACCTTGCTATTTTTTTGTGGACAAATAGTTCATATATTACCTGTTTTACGGACTAATAGTCCATATTTTAGCATAAATGATAGAGCTATTTTGTTATAATTAGTTTGATTAACTAGTTTGGTTGCACGAAAGGATTTGCAAATATATATATGTTTTGAAAAAGATATTAGTAAGGAAAACCCATTCCACTAAGCGGCGTGGTCTTACTTAATATCAATAAACCGAGATGTAGCAGAATTATTCACCTCAGGCTTTATGTCCGACTCAAAGTTTTTGTTTCTCCTTAAACTCTCGGGGTTTTAAAATTGATTTAAGTAGGCTTTAAGGTTTTCAAGTTTTGATATTTTGACAAATAAAGCCTTTGTAGATGAATAGGTGGCTGACGGATAGCTAATTAGGAATATATTTTTCCGCTATGTATATTAAGGCAGATATGACTATATTTCTGTGATCAACCAAGAGAGCATCGTCAAATGTCGCTTTTGGCGTAGATTTGTAATGATTATAATTGATCTTTACTTGAAAAATGGACATGGGATTATGTTTTGAATATGTATTTGTTTGAAATGGAATTACAAAAACGTTATTATTGAAAATTTGTGATTTTGTTCATATTCAAGTGCTTCTGATATTATGAATACTATTAGCATTGCAGTATTTTGTCACTAGAATTTAATACTGTAGATGACTGCAGCATTTATAGTGCTTAACTTTTGACCTCCAGATACATGATGTTACACTTCACGCTGAGAGATGGCGCAGTTGGACCAGCGCTTGGTTGAGTATATGTAGTAGCATAGGGCATTTCCTTCGTCAGGTTGCTCCAAAGGCGATGATGAGTCTTGATAGGTATTATTTTTGCATTTGTATTGGGACATTTACACTTGGAGATGGTGAGGTTGAGGAATTTTGGTTAGTTTGATCCATTTTGAAGAGATGTTGGATGATTTGTTAGTTTGTGTTAACATGATTGATATAGTGTGAGATGTTAGAGGTTGATTTTGTGTATGTTGTTGGATTGCTTTATTATATGTTGTATTGTTTGAGTTTGGTTTGTTGTAAATATGGATGCTTTATATGTGATTCGGGTCTATATTAATATGATTTACATGCGTGAAATTGAGCTGTGATATATATTGATATGTATGTGTTATATGTGAGACGAAAGGTAGTAGAAACAAAAAAGACATTCCAGATTTGCGAAGGCCACCACAGTCCGACGATAGCTTATGGGTCATCATTATCCAATGGTTACTGACGGAAAAAGTGTAATGATTTTCGACGGCTTTCGAAAACATTCAAAATGAACAACCGTTGGTAACGTGTACATGACGGCCGTCGAAAAACCGTTGGCAATAGCCGTTAAGAGCCGTCGCCGAGTCTTCGCCAAAGCCGTTGTCAACCGTCTAAAAGAGCGGATGTAGTTCCGATGGCAATTTCGATGGCTTTGGGGGGTCACTGACGACCGTCGAAGGTTTTCAACCGTCGGAAATGTCCTTCTTTCTTGTAGTGATTGGAGTAGTATTTCAAAAAGTTCAGAGAAAAATAAGATCACTATTATTTCGTCATTTTATACCAAAACAGTATAAGTGGGTTATAAAACGACAAAGACTTGGTCAGTTTAAACCAAACCAATATACGTGGGGTATAAAATGACAAAGACGTCACCATTTTATCACGGTGAATTATTTCCCGTTTTATACATAAACGGGTGAAGCTTTCGTCGTTTTATAAACGGTATTCTGTTCAGTTTACTAGTCATGTGGACAAATTGTACCAACCATAAACAAATGAACAACACATATTTGTTTGCATTGTGCCTAATTCCATCAATCATAGTTGGTTGTGTTGTCTTTAGTTCGGTCCATTTTTTCATTAAACAAGACACTGTTGGTTGTGCTTTAAGTTTAATTTAACTTCATTTAAACAACTCGTCTATAGGAATTAGTTATGGGATCCCTATGTTTTTGTTACACCACACTGATGTCATCTAATTTTTCATGATGGTGCCTGTAGGCACGATGTCGGCAAACCATAATGATATTTCCATTTCTCTCTAGTAATGACTTTTGGAAAGATATGCAAGGCAAGGGAAGTCATTATAGCCGATCATATTCATCATCGTGGTGAAGCTTTTAGTATTTACATTCACAACCAATATGAAAAATGTAACGACCCGTAAAATTTCGATAATTAAAAATGTAAATTTAATAAGATTTCATGGTTTAATGTTGGAAGAATAAAAAAATTGTAATTTATGTATGGTAATAATAACTAGAATGAAATGCAACAAATTTTACCTAAGTTAATTATTTATGAATTGAATGAAATTCCAAATTAATTGAAATAATATGTAGTCAAAGGTAATTGAATGAATTTGTATTGTATAGGTAATTGTGACACTTGTTTGTTAATAATAAACTTATAAGTAATTAAAGGTTAACGGTGATAATTATTTAAGTTACTTATTCATTTAGTTAGTCGAATTGAATTTATGAACCAATTGCAATTGAAATGAAAGTTTATATATTAGTTGAGTGCATTATCTCTAACTGTAGTTAAATAATAATGTGGAATTCATTTGATGTAATATAGTAAATCAAATGATAATGAAATTTTATATAAGAATCCAATATTGAAATCCGTCAAATATTGAACAATTAAATTGTTTAAATTTAATATTTGGAATTTATTGAATAATTGAATAACGGGAGTTGAATAATTGTTTTAACGAAAATGGTTGTTCTATAATTTGAATTTGTTAAATTTTATAAGTTCGTTTCAAATATTTCAAAAGATAGTGATTTAAGAATAATCAAATTTAACTAAATTTAATATTGCGAATGTTTGAATAATTAAATTCCGAATTTGATATGATTAATTTGATATTGAAATTTAATATATGAAAATAGAGTGAATAATTGAAATTTGATTTAATATGATTCAAATTGGTTTCCAAAGTGTATGTAAGTTATATTGGGATTATAATAGAGTTAATAAGATTTTAAAAACTGAAATTTATTGGATAATTGAATAACGGGTTTAATATGATTAAAAAAAATGATTTGTAAAATTTTATTTTATCATATTAAAGTTAGAATGAAGTTGTAGAACTTTTAAAGTCGAATTAAAAGTAAATTTGTGAAAATTGAATATTTTAATATTTAATTGACGAGTTAAAATAGTCATTTTTCAAACAGTCTCGGATTTCGACGAAACCAGTTTCATTGGATCCGTAATGTTATATTATTGTAAGGTTTCAAATTTCGTGTTAATCGGATTTACCGTTGTCCGGGGCAAGCCAAAACGCCTAGAAATTTAGTTAACCGATTTAATTTAAAATCGATCGTTTATTTCCGTAACTCGCACAGATGATCGAATTAGCTCCCGAAACCTATTCCATTGTATCCAGAACGCAGGATAAACCCTAGAAACGTCAGTTACCGCGCGTAAATCGGAGTTCGGAAAACCCTGGGTAAATAGTGTTTCGAGAAATTACTATAAATAGACCCCTTTATTCACAAAAAAAAATAGCTAGGGTTTCATCTCAAATTGCCAGCCGCCATTTTCAAAACCAAAGGCCAGAAATCGTTCGTCTTTCTTCCTTAATTGCTACAATTCCGTAAACATTTTCATGAAGTGTTCAACACGAAAGTCGAAGAGCGTATCGAGGCCTTCGAATCTATACGGCTATGATCGGGAATCGTTGAGAGAATTCGCGGCAATTCCCATTCGAACGCACGCCCTTTGCTCGCGTTTTTCGAGAAGGGGAAGCCACCGCGTGCGTGCGGTCTTGGGGCGAAGGTCGAGATGGAGATGGGCTTTCGATTGGCAGTGGTATGATGGGGTCTGGAGGTTGGTAGGTGGTCGCATCTTGGTCGAAGTCGAGCGTGTTTGGGTTTACTTGGTCGCCTGCGTTAAAAATCTGGAGGGAGAGGAAGAAACAAAAGTCGCGGCCGTGATTTGCAAAGCTTGGGTGGACGGTCCAGATTGCTAGGTTTAAAATTAATAAAAGAAATTGTATATTAATTTGTATCTAAATTTGTATAAATTTTAAACTGCTATAACTTTTTGCTACGAGGTCGAAAATGCACGAAACGAATTGCGTTGCAATCGTTTTGTCGAGCACTACGCTATGGAGCTGGATTGGAATCGTTTGGAGCTAGTGGAAATTTCGGGTAAAATTAAACGCTAGTTTAATTTTATTCGAAATAAACGCTGGAACTACATTGAAATCAAGGAGAGTGTTTTATAACGCTCACAACGTACTAAATATCTTTATGCTAGTTAAATTTGACATTATGAAGTGTTATGATTTTATTTGTCGTTGTTTGATAAAATTTAATTGTCATATAGATTGTCGTTTGAATTTACCGTTGAAAATTAAATTGACAGTTAAATTGAAATTAAAATTGAATTGCGATTAAATTACCTGACATTGATAACTATGAAATTGCCATGAATTGTATTGTCTATTGGTTGATGTATTTTGACAGATGTTATTGGTTGATATTTAAATATTTGGATGTTTATTTGCTTATATATATACTGTTATGCATACATGTGACACTGCGATTGATTTAAGTGATATATATTCACCCCTGACATTCAATTGAAATAAATAATTACTTGGCCATAGGATAGAAAATTATATACGGACACCGAATTGGCTAAATTAATAATTTTAAAATCGTCGATTTGAAATTTATTTAAATGTTTTGATTTAAAAGTTATAAACAGAAATCAATTTATAAAAATCGAATTTATCGAAAAATTGAGTTTGGAATGTTGAAATAAAATTTGGTTAAAAGAAATTGTTAAATAATTAAAGTGTAGACTTTGGAATTTAAAAATCGGGATATGATTGAATTTCGTAAATTGATTTGTTTAAAGATTTAACCTTAATTCGAGCTTTGAATATTACTAAGTAAAAGCGATATAAAAAGATATTTTGAAATTGAGCTTGAAATTGAATCATATTTGTAATTGGGTTTTAAATTTGAATATTGAAAGATAATTTTGTTAAGTATTATAAATTGATATTTTGAAAAAAATCAAGCTCCGAATCGATATAAATTGAAATTGAATTAATTGAAGGTGAATGTAGAATTGAATTGATTTGAAGTCAAAGTTGACATTGTTTTGAATTGAAATCGAAATTGAATCGGTAGGAGGGAAATTGAAATTGTTTGAAGTGGGAAGTTATAATTGAAATGGTTTGGTTTTGAAGCTGTTTTATTTTGTTTTCCAAATTACTCAGTTATATAAACCATTTTGAATACTTGAACTATTTTAATCTATTTTAATCTACTTAACCCAATTTAAATTTTTTTAAACTAATTTATCTATTTCAAATCCATTTTAAAGATTTTAAGTATTTTTAAGTATTTTAATTATTTTAACTATTTTTAAACTACTTAAAACTATTTTCTAAAATTTCAAATAGGTAAATAAGGTGAAATGTTTATGTTTAAATCTTGAATGTAAATACGAATTGGTTTAAATGAAGTTGCAACCTAAATTGAAATTCGAAAGGATTTTGAAATCGAAATGAGATATTGAGGCGAAAAATGATTTTTGAAACGGAATCTTACATTTTGAATAAATACGATGATATTTGAACTAGATTTGATTTTTGAAGCGAATATGATATTTTGATATCAATTATGAATCGATTTGAAATGTAAAAGAGCCATCGGTGTAATAATACGTAGTTATTAAAGAGACCGGGATCGGATATGGACATACTCTCTGTCGATACCGAAAACCACTTTAATAACTTGTATAAGCGGAGTGTTGATCCAGAATGAAGTGGATGGTTTGGTGAACGCGTTGACTGAAGAAAGAGAACGATATTGGATGACCCCTGACATGACTAAAACAGGAGCCGCGTCGGGCCATTGAGGCTCGCCATCTCTAGCGGACACACTTCTTCGATACCATATCTATTACATTTGTGATTCGATTTGGGTGCACCCCTTGATTTGGGAGTGTTGTTTCGCGGTGTTGGGGTAGCTTCTGGCTATGCTCAACATCAGTCCGGATCACGCAACTACTAGTATCCTAGTTGGTATCGCCTCATGTACCTTGTCATACTGATTATCCTATTCGCGACTACTACGTTATGTTTTGTGTTATACCTATGGGGTACCCTCTGATAACCACCAGTTTACGGTGGGGCTTACGGTGCTGTATAGACTATGGCATTATAAAAATGTGTTAAGGGGGATTATGGTGACGCCTTAACAATATTTTGATACTTTATATTACTGATAGGCATTATCTACTTTGCGTACATAGTAGATAGTTTAACGGATCCTTAAGAGATGGAAATTCCTGTAACATCTCTTGAGTTATTGCACGCACGTTGACACTGGATATGAGATGTCATACCCCGTAAACATCTCTGACGCCGTTACACTCATATTTACGATTGATTTAACTTTCATAAGGATATTTTAGTCCTAACTCGAGTGTTTTGTCTTTTCATTACGCTCGGGCCAGTCCTGAGTTTTCAGATTTTTGAAGATCTATTCTGGAGGATAAAGACGAAGATTTGGTATACTATTACTATTATTACCCTTGTATCATGCTATCTGCTGCATTATTTAATTGTTCTGTTGTATATGTATAACTCTGATAAATGTTGTATAAATAATTGTCAAAGTATAGCGAACAGCTTCATGAACTGTTTATTTGACTATTATATTTTATCGTTCCGCTGCGAGATTCTGTGTTGTTTCTTTTCCTTTATTTCTCTTTCTTTTCTTTTCTTATTTACCCTAATAACCATCTGGCCTTTTGAATGGTTTGGAATCGGCATGTGTATTTGATCGTCGGTTTAAACTGTCCAAAAAGACGGGTTGTTACAGTTGGTATCAGAGCTTTGGTTTAGCGATAACCTTAGCTTTGTGGGGTCTAACTCTTTATAAATAGGGTAGTAATACCCTATGATGAGTCGCTGAGTGTATATATATGAGAGAGCGTATTTGTTAGTGATATAAAATGTTTTATATTATGTCGATTGATTTGTGAGTGGCTTATGGATTCTGGTCAATACGAGTAATTAACGTCATTGATAGGGATCTCTAAACACTTAAACAAAACAATTCGACATGGTATTGTTTTTAAATTGGGTAAATGAAATAATTTTGCTCTAATTATATTTTGTATATAAAGAAAAATTTTCAGAAATTATTGTGACTTATCTAGCTTACCTGGTAGTTAGGAATGATAATATTGGTTGTTACCATTAATTAGGTATTGTAATTTAATAAATAAGGTTTATTACAAAATAAACAATAATAAAACACTTGTGGAATATTTCAAGAAAGTAAAACCTATAAGAATATTTTATAAAGGTGAATTATAATGTTAAAAATAGATTTAAATTGGAAAATATTGAATTTAAGACCCGGAGATTTTGGAAAATGGTTCTCAAAGTTTAGAAGAAATATATAGTAATATTAGTTGGAAATTGTTTATGGAAATATTTTGAAAGGATTTTATGAAGGAATGAATTCAGTACTCCTCTCTTCTGTCGCTGGAAAATAATTTCGGTGATGACTGCGCAGCATCATCGACGTTCATTTTCGAGTCTCAAAGTGGGGGAGACTTCTAAAAAGCTTTGCTTTTCTTCGAAATTATTTTGGGTAAATGGGTTTTGGTTTAAACTCTAAAGGTATGATTTTTTATATAAAAAAAGGGATATAAGTGTATATGTTTATTTCAAACGATTTGGAAAGAACCGGGCATTTAAATTTCTAAGTTTTATTAATTAGTAATTTTCAAATTATTTGAATGAAATGTGAATAACCAGAATTCTAAAATAAGAGGATTAAGATATCTAAGCTTACGTTTTGGGTAAACTTTAGAGTTGTAGTGTACCTTTAAAGTTGAAAGGTAAAGAGGATTTTAACAAATTAAATTTGTGAACATTCTAATTAAGTAAAATGAAATTCTATAAATTTGTATAATACCAAAATTACATTCTGATAACATATAACAAGACTTACCAAATGTTAAAAGTTAAAATGATGTTTTGGATATGTAATGAGATATTGTATAGATAAACAGAACCTGAAAGTAATTGAAATATACAAGTAAGAAAAACTCATAGGGAATTAAATGTATATAAATGAAAATTTTGGTTGTGATAAAAATGTTATATACTTAAATATAACATGAAATGATGAATGGACAAATGGAACAAGTAAGTGAACTTAAGAAAGAAGATAAATGAATCATATTATATCATTGTAAATTGGTTATAGAAAATAAATATAAATTGCAAAGGGATTGTAACCTTTAAGATAACTGTAAACTAAGAAAAGTCATTTATGAGAGGTTAGACTTTTATAGGATGATTAATAAACTAAAGTGCTGGTTAATAAATTGTTCCATAAATAAATTTGTTATTAACTAAAAATTATGATATTGAAGTAAATGTAAACAAAAGAATTTGGTATAGCTAAGAATCAATTGGAAAAGAAATTGAGTTTAATTAAATTATATAGAATGTTTAAAATGAACTTGAGTAAGCAAATTCTTTGATATGATGTTTAAGAAAAGATAATGTTAAAGAATATGCTATGTAAAGAAATGAATATACTAACTGAATAATGGATTGTGAGTAATTAAGTGAAAAAAAATAGAAGTCAATAAAATAATTTAGTATAGATAAATTGAATAGAAATCCATTGGAAGGTAATACGTGAGATTGTACGTATATTATTTTATTCGCATAACGATTTGATCCAAATTCGAGCACAAAATTTCGAGATGATTTATATTGATCCAAGTTAGGATTTTTCACTCGATTTTCGACGGGAACCCTAGATATGGATTTTTAATTTGATTCTGGAATTCTCTATCATAGTATATGGCTATGCAAGGAGAGTAACAGTTTCCAATCAAGGAACCAAATCTGAGTCCGCACTAGAGAGTCGAGTGAATGATACTAGTTGGAAGTGAAATTGTGTGATCGAATAAGCGATTAGATTGATATTGCTCACGAATGATATATGTACGGATTACGGACTTAATTAAAGTTAATATTGGAAATTTAAGATTCTAAATATAAAATGATTCTTTTAAAATTATATAACATGATATATATATAAAAGAGATAAACCAAATTGAATGTAAAATTAATAATTTGGTTATGTTGGGTATGATTTGGTCGTTATATGATTGTTAGTTGATTGTATATAATTCATTAAGTGTTAATGAAATTGAAAGCTATAAATCATTGAAATCAAATTGGAAGTTAAATGAATTTAAATATAATTTAATTTGATTCAAACTGGAAGTGAACTAATGTAAATATAAATTAGTGAATGTTAACTAATTGAATTGAGAATGAATGTTAGTAAAATCCAACGTTAATGAATCAACTGTGATTAAAATTGAAAACCAAGTCAATAAATATTAATGAGAAGTGAATTTATATTGATTGGTTATGGATTTGTTGGATGAAAGTTGGATGATAATTGATTTGGTGGATGCATTTGCTGTTTTGTTGCATTTGCTATGTGGCACATGTAGTTATTATGTTGCTATATTGTGTATATTGATATTATTTTCATATATGCATGTTTCTCATGGTTTGTTGAGTGTTTAGTAGGTGCGGATTGCGCTTGCTTCGCATTTGGAGCTCGCTTTCGTGCTATATTAGCCGTATATACTCGCTAATAATATATAAGGTACATATCTCGGATTACATACCGTACTTTTACACTTTTTCTCTGCGGGATGCCTCATCACTTGATGAGATGTATGTTTGTGATATATATACTGTCATTTTTTTTCCTATCGAGCCGCGCAAAGGAGACTCTGCCGAAATTTTCCGTAAATCCGAGTGTTAGAAAAATTTTCACGTTTTAATTTTTTTTTTATAACTTGTTTTGATAACTAACTTTAAATTTAGAAAGCTGTTCGGAGTAAGGTAGTGGAAGCGTAGTTATGACTTTATAAATGGAATTTCATTGTTTTATAAGTGGATAATTTTGAATAAAATATATCAAATGTTGAATTCTTTACTTAGTTGCTTTTTCCTTCTTTTTCCTTTTCGAGGACGAAAAGTATTGAGTGGGGGAGAGTGTAACGACCCGTAAAATTTCGATAATTAAAAATGTAAATTTAATATGATTTCATGGTTTAATGTTGGAAGAATAAAAAAAATTGTAATTTATGTATGGTAATAATAACTAGAATGAAATGCAACAAATTTTACCTAAGTTAATTATTTATGAATTGAATGAAATCCTGAATTAATTGAAATAATATGTAGTCAAAGGTAATTGAATGAATTTGTATTGTATAGGTAATTGTGACACTTGTTTGTAAATAATAAACTTATAAGTAATTAAAGGTTAACGGTGATAATTATTTAAGTTACCTATTCATTTAGTTAGTCGAATTGAATTTGTGAACCAATTGCAATTGAAATGAAAGTTTATATATTAGTTGAGTGCATTATCTCTAACTGTAGTTAAATAATAATGTGGAATTCATTTGATGTAATATAGTAAATCAACTGATAATGAAATTTTATATAAGAATCCAATATTGAAATCCGTCAAATATTGAACAATTAAATTATTTAAATTTAATATTTGGAATTTATTGAATAATTGAATAACGGGAGTTGAATAACTGTTTTAACGAAAATGGTTGTTCTATAATTTGAATTTGTTAAATTTTATAAGTTCGTTTCGAATATTTCAAAAGATAGTGATTTAAGAATAATCAAATTTAACTAAATTTAATATTACGAATGTTTGAATAATTAAATTCTGAATTTGATATGATTAATTTGATATTGAAATTTAATATATGAAAATAGAGTGAATAATTGAAATTTGATTTAATACGATTCAAATTGGTTTCCAAGTGTATGTAAGTTATATTGGGATTATAATAGAGCTAATAAGATTTTAAAAATTGGAATTTATTGAATAATTGAATAACGGGTTTAATAGGATTAAAAAAATGATTTGTAAAATTTTATTTTATCATGTTAAAGTTAGAATGACTTGTAGAACTTTTAAAGTCGAATTAAAAGTAAATTTGTGAAAATTGAATATTTTAATATTTAATTGACGAGTTGAAACAGTCATTAATAGTGTCGGATTTCGATGAAACCAGTTTCATCGGATCCGTAATGTTATATTATTGTAAGGTTTCAAATTTCGTGTCAATCGGATTTACCGTTTTCCGGGGCAAGCCAAAACGCCTAGAAATTTAGTTAACCGATTTAATTTAAAATCGATCGTTTATTGCCGTAACTCGCACAGATGATCGAATTAGCTCCCGAAATCTATTCCATTGTGTCTGGAACGCGGGATAAACCCTAGACACGCCGGTTACCGCGCGTAAATCGGAGTTCGGAAAACCCGGGGTAAATAGTGTTTCGAGAAATTTCTATAAATAGACCCCTTTATTCAAAAAAAAAAGCTAGGGTTTCATCTCAAATTGCCGGCCGCCATTTTCAAAACCAAAGGCCAGAAATCGTTCGTCTTTCTTCCTTAATTGCTTCAAATCCGTAAATACTTTCACGAAGTGTTCGACACGAAAGTCGAAGAGCGTATCGAGGCCTTCGAATCTATACGGTTATGATCGGGAATCGTTGAGAGAATTCGCGGCAATTCCCATTCTAATGCACGCCCTTTGCTCGCGTTTTTCGAGAAGGGGAAGCCACCGCGTGCATGCGGTCTTGGGGCGAAGGTCGAGATGGAGATGGGCTTTCAATTGGCAGTGGTATGATGGGGTCTGGAGGTTGGTAGGTGGTCGCGTCTTGGTCGAAGTCGAGCGTGTTTGGATTTACTTGGTCGCGTGCGTTAAAAATCTGGAGGGAGAGGAAGAAACAAAAGTCGCGGCCGTGATTTGCAAAGCATGGATGGACGATCCAGATTGCTAAGTTTAAAATTAATAAAAGAAATTGTATATTAATTTGTATCTAAATTTGTATAAATTTTAAACTGCTATAACTTTTTGCTACGAGGTCGAAAATGCACGAAACGAATTGCGTTGCAATCGTTTTGTCGAGCACTACGCTATGGAGCTGGATTGGAATCGTTTGGAGCTAGTGGAAATTTCGGGTAAAATTAAAATCTAGTTTAATTTTATTCGAAATAAAACGCTGGAACTACATTGAAATCAAGGTGAGTGTTTTATAACGCTCACAACATACTAAATATCTTTATGCTAGTTAAATTTGACATTATGAAGTGTTATTATTTTTATTTGTCGTTGTTTGATAAAATTTAATTGTCATATAGATTGTCGTTTGAATTTACAAAAATTAAATTGACGGTTAAATTGAAATTAAAATTGAATTGCGATTAAATTACCTGACATTGATCAGTATGAAATTGCCATGAATTGTATTGTCTATTGGATGATGTATTTCAACGGATGTTATTGGTTGATATTTAAATATTTGGATGTTTATTTGCTTATATATATACTGTTATGCATACATATGACACTGCGATTGATTTAAGTGATATATATTCACCCCTGACATTCAATTGAAATAAATAATTACTTGGCCATAGGATAGAAAATTATATACGGACACCGAATTGGCTAAATTAATAATTTTAAAATCGTCGATTTGAAATTTATTTAAATGTTTTGATGTAAAAGTTATAAATAGAAATCAATTTATAAAAATCGAATTTATCGAAAAATTGAGTTTGGAATGTTGAAATAAAATTTGGTTAAAAGAAATTGTTAAATAATTAAAGTGGAGACTTTGGAATTTAAAAATCGGGATATGATTGAATTTCGTAAATTGATTTGTTTAAAGATTTAACCTTAATTCGAGCTTTGAATATTACTAAGTAAAAGCGATATAAAAAGATATTTTGAAATTGACCTTGAAATTGAATCATATTTGTAATTGGGCTTTAAATTTGAATATTGAAAGATACTTTTGTTAAGTATTATAAATTGATATTTTGAAAAAAATCAAGCTCCGAATCGATATAAATTGAAATTGAATTAATTGAAGGTGAATGTAGAATTGAATTGATTTGAAGTCAAAGTTGACATTGTTTTGAATTGAAATCGAAATTGAATCGGTAGGAGGGAAATTGAAATTGTTTGAAGTGGGAAGTTATAATTGAAATGGTTTGGTTTTGAAGCTATTTTATTTTGTTTTCCAAATTACTCAGTTATATAAACCATTTTGAATACTTGAACTATTTTAATCTATTTTAATCTACTTAACCCAATTTAAATTTTTTAAACTAATTTATCTATTTCAAATCCATTTTAAAGATTTTAAGTATTTTTAACTATTTTAATTATTTAAACTACTTAAAACTATTTTCTAAAATTTCAAATAGGTAAATAAGGTGAAATGTTTATGTTTAAATCTTGAATGTAAATACGAATTGGTTTAAATGAAGTTGCAACCTAAATTGAAATTCGAAAGGATTTTGAAATCGAAATGAGATATTGAGGCGAAAAATGATTTTTGAAACGGAATCTTACATTTTGAATAGATACGATGATATTTGAACTGGATTTGATTTTTGAAGCGAATATGATATTTTGATATCAATTATGAATCGATTTGAAATGTAAAAGAGCCATCGGTGTAATAATACATAGTTATTAAAGAGACCAGGATCGGATATGGACATACTCTCTGTCGATACCGAAAACCACTTTAATAACATGTATACGCGGAGTGTTGATCCAGAATGAAGTGGATGGTTTGGTGAACGCATTAACTGAAGAAAGAGAACGATATTAGATGACCCCTGACATGACTAAAACAGGAGCCGCGCCGGGCCATTGAGGTTCGCCATCTCTAGCGGACACACTTCTTCGATACCATATCTATTACATTTGTGATTCGATTTGGGTGCGCCCCTTGATTTGGGAGTGTTGTTTCGCGGTGTTGGGGTAGCTGCTGGCTATGCTCAACATCAGTCCGGATCACGCAACTACTAGTATCCTAGTTGGTATCGCCTCATGTACCTTGTCATACTGATTATCCTATTCACGACCACTACGTTATGTTTTGTGTTATACCTATGGGGTACCCTCTGATAACCACCAGTTTACGGTGGGGATAACGGTGCTGTATAAACTATGACATTATAAAAATGTGTTAAGGGGGATTATGGTAACGCCTTAACGCTATTTTGATACTTTATATTACTGATAGGCATTATCTACTTAGCGTACATTACTACATAGTAGATAGTTTAACGGATCCTTAAGAGATGGAAATTCCCGTAACATCTTTTGAGTTATTGCACGCACGTTGACACTGGATATGAGATGTCAAACCCCGTAAACATCTATGACGCCGTTACACTCATATTTATTTACGATTGATTTAACTTTCATAAGGATATTTTAGTCCCGACTCGAGTGTTTTGACTTTTCATTACGCTCGGGTCAATCCTGAGTTTTTCAGATTTTTGAAGATCGATTCTGGAGGATGAAGACGAAGATTTGGTATACTATTACTATTATTACCCTTGCATCATGCTATCTGCTGCATTATTTAATTGTTCTGTTGTATATGTATAACTCTGATAAATGTTGTATAAATAATTGTCAAAGTATAGTAAACAGCTTCATGAAATGTTTATTTGACTATTATATTTTATCGTTCCGCTGCGAGATTCTGTGTTGTTTCTTTTCCTTTATTTCTCTTTCTTTTCTTTTCTTATTTACCCCAACAACCATCTGCCCTTTTGAATGGTTTGGAATTGGCATGTGTATTTGATCGTCGGTTTAAACTGTGCAAAAAGGCGGGTCGTTACAAAAAAGGATGTTAATTATCCGTACATTTGTGGACAAGAGATTCGAGGACGTTTAGCGATGACGAATTTTTATGTCCAACTTATTTGATTTACATCGGATGTAAAAAATACGTCAGGGATTTCCTCCCAACGTTTTGCCTCTTCTAAAGGAAGAGGATTTTCAAGACTTAATATTTTAAGTCGGACGTAAAAAATTAAGTGTCGATTGTGCCGGAAAAAAATTAAGTATCGAATGCACCCTATATAAATTTCCCTACCCAAATATTTTTAATATATTCTCATTTTTTTCTCCCTTATATTAGTTCAACAATGTCCAGATATGATTTTATGTATAATATTTTTGACAATGATTCGAAAAACTCAAATAACTCAACTAATAGTGATGATCTATTTAACTCCGATGATGTAGATGACTACGGTAAGGGTCTCGCTTATGTTGCTGGAACGATTATAATTAAATTATACTCAAATAATGTCGATCCACATCATAATTCTTTTTACACGGGATGAATGTGGATAGATGATTTTCTTAACGGTCTCAAAAAAGAAGTTAAGATTTGTTCCCAATAAAAAGTCCTGCTTATAGAAGTCTTTATGCCGATCTAGTCAATAGGTAGAAATGATTGGAATGTTGTATTACATGATAAGTCATGGAGCATCACAAAGGTTGATATAAAGGTTGATAGGTGAAAACTTTAATCGATCCATTAGTACTGTTAGTTTACGTGTTTCTAAGTTTTGCACATTACCTTACTTTTGGCCAAAGTTAATATTAGATCGATAGATTATAATGAGATTTCTCATGAAAAATTACATATGCCACGATATTATCCATTTTCCAAAATGATGTTGGAACTATAGACGGAACATGTGTTTCTAGGAGGGTTGGTAAAGAAGAATTACCGGTGTATATAGGTGGAAAAAAAATTTCTAACACAAAAAATTCTTTTTAGCAAAGCTAAGCCAACGTTTAGAGTGTGCCGTCCACATATATTACCCACACGATAGAGAACAGGTACTCAGAACATGCTCCGAAACAGCTAAATTTTAAATCAATAAAAAATATGAGTTAGACAGACATGCCTAAACTACTAAAGCTAGGGCTATAAGTCCACTCGAACTGAACTGTCACTGCCAACAATGGCAGAACCAATAACATCAGAGAATACTAAGGCAAGCATAGAAACAAAAGTTCTTGAAAGAGAAGAATACAGATATTTCTATCCCAAGAAGCATCAGAAAATAGATATAGCAAATTTTGATATCCTTCATATCCAGATGTTGACAAGGAAAGCTCTTCCCCATTAATATGATAGTACAGAGTTCTACTCTCACCACCTTCGCCAACTTACATATGACAAGGAAAACCCTTTCCCATCAATACAAAATAT
This sequence comes from Allium cepa, assembly GCA_030765085.1. Classification (NCBI taxonomy): domain Eukaryota; kingdom Viridiplantae; phylum Streptophyta; class Magnoliopsida; order Asparagales; family Amaryllidaceae; genus Allium; species Allium cepa. Next base: position 863,954,848 of record CM060940.1, read on the forward strand.
TCTTACTATTGTTAATTTTGATTTTGACATTTAGTTTCGTAACGTCTGGTTGGTAAAACTCTGCACATGATAGTTGATTGTTAAATTATGCAATTGAAGAAGTTGAAACATTTGCACATCTACTACCTGGTAAGTATAACCTTTTAGACGCAGGATACAAGCATAGAAATAATTATTTACCACCTTATCGTAATGAACACTATCATGTTCAAGAATTTCCCTAAAGCTGGAATGTTCCAAAATCGCGTTATAAAATTTTCAACTTTTATCAGACTAGATTCTAGTCTGTGCATGGTTATAGAAAGAATATTTGGTATTTGAAAAAAGAAAATCTACATTTTACGAGATATGCTGACATATAGCTTCACAAACAGTTTGTCATTGCAAGCTATGTTATCCGTAATTTATTAGAAAATACAACGTTACAGATCCTGATTTTGAAGAAATAGTTAATGAAGAAGTTACACGAATTTATGTTGGAAATTGATGTGAACATCTTCAACACAACTATGGTTGTGCGCAAGTTCGTCAAATACACAACATATTGTTGTAACACGTGATGAAATTAGAGATGCTTAGATTCCGAAGGACGACATCGATCTATGTATTGTTTTACTGTTGTATTTAACATAAAATAAAACTGAAATCAATTGACGTTAATTTAGCTTAGCAAATTCTAAACCAAAACCATAAGGAAGCTAATATCTATTATTTACAGTACACCATGTATAAGAAAATTTCGTTCTGTTATTGGCCGTTAGGCAGTTATGGTGTTTTCTCTTAATCATATAGCACTACACCAAAAGTCAATCAAACAAGGAACGTAAACTGCTCTAAAAGACGGGGAAATAAACAAAAAGAGAAACCTATGAACTCATGTATATCACATCAAAACTATGTACAATTTATCTACCATGTTACCCATAGTGCATTGAACTTGGTTAATTTCTAGCCCCAAGCGTGTTAACAAGTGACAAAGCATTACTTGTAAGCTTACTCAACTGAACCACCCTCTTCCTCAAGACACCATGCATACTACTGCTACTCTTACCATTACCTTCCACCAAAGAAGCAATGCACATATTCTGATCAGTGAGAGCACCACTGACCCACGTCATAACGTTCTCTAATCTAACCCCATACGACGGCCTATTCTTCCTTCCCAGTTTCCTCAACTGAACTATCGACTTGCTCAGCCTAGCTGCACTATCGGACATCGTTACCATGCAGTCATAATAGACACTGTACCCATTATCAGCTGCAGGTCTACTGCTTCCAGATGAAAGCATGGAGACGTAGGTCGATGCTTCATGGGCCTTACGTGCACTTAGAGACAGCGCCACCTCAGCAAGCTGCCGTGGACTTTTATGCATTTGTGGTGAGAAGGCTGACAGTGTCTGCTCGCATACTTTTGGATATGAAGTTGCCTTGCATGAGGTTTTAAGAGAAGCATACGAGAGGTGTACGAGCAAAGAAGCTGTGAATATGTATATAATGTTGTATGAACTTGCCATTGATCACTTTAGCTTTTAATTTGTTTCTTGTTGATGTAATGTGATATTGGTGGTGAATGGTTTATATATAGAGGGCTATCTGTATTATGGAACGTGAAAGGTACTTTTATTTTATGGCAGCATTCATTTGGTCGGTTGCTAAGTAATTAGAGTAATACTGCTGTGTCTGGAAATCTCAAAACTCAATATATATATATATATATATATATATATATATATAGAATGTGCTTGCTTGTCTCCTTCCAACTGTAATTTTGTTGTCTAGAGATCTGATGACTGAATGTAGAAGAATGAGTTGAAAGTTGAAACCTTGACTTTGCTCATGGAAGCTTCGTTGCATTCCGGAAGATACTGTTGCACGTGCAGTTTCGTTGATTTAGATTTGACTCGACTATTCTGTGCCAGCTGGAACTGTATGTCAACGACAGTTAGATTAAGCATATTAAAAATGAAAAAAAATAAATAAGTAAATAAATAAAAATTGAAAACTCCTTTCATGAAGTGTAGGATAAAATGAAGTTCGATCGTATCTTTTAGCAAAAGAAATCACATGATGTTATATCTGACCAGGCTCATATATATCACTCGACCATCGTTATTTTTTACATTATTCCTTTTCAATTTGCAGACATCACGCTCGTATAATGTGAGACACCCCAACAAATCTTGGTGGTCCTTTAACGCGAATTCGTTGACTATTTGCGGACTGCTAAAACTAATTTTGTGGCAATAGCAAGACGACGCATGCCGGTTGGGAGACGGATTAGGAATGACACTTCCTTGTGAGATTTTCTGGCCACCTAAATCGAACTACCGACTCTGAACTGGTGTGAAACAAGTGAAATCTGACTGTTTAATAATAACAAAGCATTGCGATAGTCTTCGTGGATGCTTTTGCAATGCGATTTCTATCTATTGCTCTGAATGCCAAAGTAAAGAAATTCAACCAAGTGTGGGTAAATGATGGGAGTAGACTTTCTTAAGGTTGCCAAATGCCTCGTCACATAATCAGTGACGTGCATGAATGGATTAACGATGTTTCCACTATTCCTGTCTACTATGTAGGATAACCACAGTTAAGCGAAGGAGCTTTGTGGAATCGGCGGAGAAAGAAGACCATGTTGAGTTTGACTTTAGTCTAACTTTGTGACGCAGCGTGGGAAGCGAATTCGACGATGCAAATCGAATCCGTCCAGTATCTCACACGATTAGCGGAAATAATCGGTGAATCGACGAAGAATCGATGGATTCAAGAATACCGAAAGGCGCAAATCCATTGATCACGAAGATACCGGATTTTAGCAATCTTCAACACGTTGATCGCGTACGATTCCGTGAAGAAAGATCTACAATTTTTTGAGCGTTGATCAAGCGCACTTGATTTCGCGAATTGGCTTCAACGTTCGTTGATTCGAGCGCACTCGAATGCCGAAGTGGAGATAGGAGTTAACACTCGACTACCAATATAAAAATGGAGGCACAAAGCACAAACCAAATTTTATTCCAATTTCAACCACCAAAATTACAAATGACACGACTTGCCTATTTATAGGCTTACAACATGAATTACAACACAATATGTACATGTCATAAAGCTACACAGTCCAACACAACAGCCTCGTTTGTGATCTCCAAGATAGCATGCGACTTTAAACTTGTCATGCGAGCTAAAGTGAAACACGGCAAGAAGACTTCGCGACTTAAAAATGCAACAGCGACATGAGGAATTTTGCCGCGACCTAGAATCACCCATCACGCGACATAAAATAAGGTCATTCGCGACTTAACAAATTTGTTCGCGATTTATCAAAGCTCGGCAGCGACTTATGGAGGGTTGGCACGCGACTTAGACTTCGCGACTTACTGTGGAGGTGGGGTAGTAGATCGTTCGCGACATATAGAGGAGGGAGGAAACTCGCGAGTTAGGGAATTGGAATCGGTCGTTTGCGACCTAATTTTGAGTCGCGACGTAGGAGGCATGGGGTTGGAGTTAGGTCGCGGGTTTGAGGTTGAGTCGCGTAGCGACATAAGAAGCACGGTGTTGGAGTTAGGTCGCGGGTTTGGGCTTAAGTCGCGTAGCGACATAGGAAGCACGGTGTTGGAATAAATCGCGGTAGACGGTGATGGGATAGGAGTTAGGTCGTGGAGCATTGGTGATGGCCGATCGCGAATTAAGGTATGTGTCGATTCCTCCCCTCTCGTGCCATCTTGTGCTGCATCATCCTCCCCTTATTGGAAGGAATCCGTCCTCGAATTCACACTCTTATCATCTTCGACAAAATCCTCCCCACAATACAGAATTAAGTGTTTGATATTGAAAACATCAGAAGTATGAATATTTTCCGGCAATCTTAATCGATACGCATTATCATTGATCTTCTTCAAGATTTCTACTGGACCAATTTTTCGTGCTTTCAACTTGTTGTAAGTGCCAACTGGAAAACGATCTTTCGTCAAAACGGCATATACAAAATCTCCTTCTTTGAAGACAACACTTCTTCGTTTTTTATCCGCCATTTGTTTATACTTCTCATTTGTCTTCTCCAATCGTTCCTGAACGATTCTATGGCATTCTGTCAACCCATCAACAAAATCAGCAGCCCGCTTAACTGTCCCTTTCGATTGTGGCACTATTGTCAAATCCAGTGGTCCCTTTGGTAAGCTTGAATATACAATCTGAAATGAACTGAAATCTGTACTTCGGTTAATTGCATGATTGTGAGCAAATTCAGCTTGACACAACTTCAAATCCCAACTCTTCAAATTGTTTTTCACAAGACATCGTAACAAATTTCCCAACGATCTATTCACCATCTCTGTTTGCCCATCTGTCTGCGGATGATAAGCACTACTAAAATTCAGCTTCGTTCTAATCATCTTCCACAGACTCAACCAAAAATGGCTCAGAAATCTGGTATCCCTGTCTGAAACTATAGATTCTAGTAAACCATGCAATCGGTACACCTCTTTAAAGAATAACTGAGCAACTCAGACGACATCGGCTGTCTTCTTACAGGCTATGAAATGTGCCATCTTCGAAAACTGGTCCACCACAATAAATATAGAATCATTCCCCCTTTGAGTTCTAGGCAAACCCAAAACGAAATCCATGCTGATATCAACCCATGGTCTGGTAGGCACAGGTAACGGCATATATAATCCCGCATTCGTCGCTGTTCCTTTCGAAACCTGACAGATATGACATCTCTCCACAAATCTCTCTACCTCTTTCCTCATTGACGGCCAAAAATAAGATTGAGAAATCAACTGCAGTGTACGATCTCTGCCTACATGGCCTTCTTCATGTAATTCTTTAACAATCTTCATTCTCAAGCTACAGTTTGGTATGCATAATTGATTTCCCTTGAACAAGAATCCATCAACCAATACAAATTTATCAGTACTCCCATCCTTAACTTTCTCAACAAACTTTGCAAAGTAAGGATCCTCCTCAAACAACTCTGGCAATAATTCGAATCCTGTCACTTCAACCTTCAACGTTGTCAACAAGTGATTTCTCCTGCTCAAAGCATCCGCTACACGATTTGTCACCCCTGATTTGTGTTTTACCACGAAAGTAAATTGTTGTAGATATGCTATCCACGAAGCATGTCTCGCTGAAATCTTGTCCTGCCCTTGTAGATGTTTCAATGCCTCATGATCAGTGTAAAGAACAAACTCCTTCTAAAACAAGTAATGTCGCCAGTGTTTCACGGCTTGAACAATCGCGTAAAACTCTACATCATAAGTGTTATATCTCAACTTGGCTGCAGACAGTTTTTCACTAAAATAAGCAACTGGTCTTCCATTCTGGCTCAATACTCCACCAATTCCCACTTTCGAAGCATCAGTATGCAATTCAAACAACAACTGAAAATTCGGCAGTACCAGAATTGGCGCTGTCGTCAATAGTAACTTGATCTTCTCAAAAGCAACTCCCGCTTCCTCTGACCATACAAACTTCTTTCCTTTCATGCAATCAGTTACAGGTGCCATCACACTGCTAAAGTGTGGAATGAATCTTCGATAAAAAGACACCAATCCATGAAAACTCCTCACTTCAGTAATTGTCTTTGGCTGTGGCCAACTCCTGACAGCTTCCACTTTATTTTCATCTACTTGAATACCTTCCTTTGACAGAACATACCCCAGAAATAAAACACTGTCCGTCATAAACACACACTTCTTTGTTGCTGCATAAAACTGTTCTTGTCGTAGAATCAACAATACTTCTCGCAAGTGCTGGATGTGTTCTTCCATACTCCCACTATAAATCAGAATATCATCAAAGTAAACAACTACGAACTTTCCAACAAATGGTCTAAAAATCTGGTTCATCACTCTCATAAAAGTACTAGGAGCGTTTGACAAGCCAAATGGCATAACCAATCATTCGTATAAACCCTCTCTGGTTTTAAAAGCAGTCTTCCACTCATCACCCGGTCGAATACGAATTTAATGGTATCCACTCTTCAAGTCAATCTTGGAAAACACAACAGCCCCACTCAACTGATCAATCAAGTCATCAAACCTCGGCATAGGAAATCTGTATCTCATAGTGATCTTGTTTAGAGCCCGAATGTCCGTACACATCCTCCACGTCCCATCCTTCTTCGGTACCAATAAGGCTGGCACGGCACATGGACTCAAACTCTCCTGAACACGACCTTGTTCTAACAACTCCTCCACTTGCCTTCTCAGTTCCTCATGCTCCTTGGGACTCATCCGGTAATGTGGCCTGTGAGGTAATACCGATCCTGGCACAAGATCAATCTGATGTTGAATATCCCTCAGCGGCGGTAATTCCTTTGGCAGCTCCTTCGGAAACACATCACTGAATTCTTCCAATACCGGCTTCACTTCCTCTGAGACTTCAACTGATTCAGTAGCTTCATGTCCAATCAACAAAAATACCTCTGGACTCTCCTCTACTTCTTCAACAAATTCTTTCAAAGTCAATAAAGTTTTCAGCTCCTCAATCTCCTCAGATTTACTCTCTCCCTGCTGTCTCTTCTTTGGAACTAAAATAATCTTAACGCCTTCAAACATAAAACTGTAGCTATTGGTTCGGCCGTCATGCTGCACTGCTCGATCATACTGCCATGGTCTTCCCAAAAGTAAATGACAAACATCCATCTCAACTACATCACACCAGATCTCGTCTTTATATTTCTTCCCAATAAAAAATGGAACTCGAACTCGCCAACTTGTAAGGATTAGGGTGTTTCTCCGTCTTCAACTTCAGTTTCCTCACAGCCTCTGTAGAAATAATATTGTCACAACTTCCTGCATCAATCACAAACTTACAAACTTTTCCCAGAATAGTGCATGTAGATTGAAAAACGTTGATCCTCAACCAACTAGCCTCATCCTCTTGTTTGGGTGTTAAATAAGACCTTCTCATCATTAGATTACACCCTTCATCTCCCGATGCGATATCCTGTTCATTCTCCTCAACTGGACTATCTTCACCTTCAACAGCCTCCTCACTTTCAACTTCAGCTATCATCGTTCTCTTCTTTGGCTTAGGACATTCGTTACTCTTATGACCCACTTCTTGGCAGTTATAACACTTGAAACTGTTAGTAACCTTCGCCTTCGCCACTTCATTCACAACTGGTTTATTGACAGCTTTAGTAACATTGGAACTCCCACTAAAACCTTTGCTTTGAATATTGGAACTTGTAAACACACCACCTCCTCGTCTTCCCTACTTCTCCCAAGCCAACGCCTTCTGGTGCGCTTCAGCCACTGATCTCGGGTCAAACATATTAACCATATCCTGGATCTGCATTCGCAAACCTCCAACAAACCTAGCAGTCAACTGTTCCTCTGTCTCCATAATGTCATTTCGAGCAATCAGTTGATAAAACTCGTCAGCATAATCATTAATAGTCTTTGTCCCTTGCCTCAAGTTCTTCAATCTCTGATACATGAGTGATTGATAATTGTACGGTAAAAATGTAGCTTTCATCAATTTCTTCATTTTCTCCCAATCAACAATCTTCGACTTCCCCATCCGTTCTCGTGTATGTTTGGTTTGCTGCCACCATGCCATAGCTCTCCCCCTCAACCTAGTAGCAACCAACTTCACTTGACAATCTTTCGGTACCTCCTTGAAATCAAAGATTTCTTCAACATTAGACAGCCAATCCAAAAATTCTTCTGCAACCATTCCACCCTTGAACTCTGGAATTTCCATCTTCATTCCCGATTCCCATCTACGGTCATCTTCAAAATCTCTGTCTCAATTTCGTACTTGACCTCGATCTCGATAATGCACACTACCTCTATCACCATCAAACTCCTCATCAAAGTCTAAAGTATATCGATGTCGATCACGACCACCAACCTCTCTTCTACCACCACTTCTTCGATCTTCATTCCTATCACGACTGTCAACACTTCTACGATCATGATCTTCTCTTCTTTCCCGATATGAATGTGGTGAAACTCTACTTCTCCCATGGCTCGATTCAGGTGAAACTCTTCTTTGATTTTGATTCATTTCAAGCATCATTCTCTCTAATCGACCAATCCTTCATTCAACTTTTCAGTGAAACTCTCGTTGATTCGTTGTTCCATTTCATCGGCCTCTTCTCTTCCATACAAAGCATTAATATTGCGATGACGTCGAGCTCGTCTCAGAGGCATGATTGAACTTCAAACAAACTCAAGAATAAATTTCAAACACTTTCTGAACTTTGATCCGAAGTGAGATGGATCGAAACTCCCAACTTGTTGCAACTTCACGATGAACATAAACTTCTCAATAATTTGCAAATCCGATCTCCAAACTTCAAATTCTCGAAACCCAAGTCTCCAAATAATGCAAACTTCTTGCGATCTTGCTTTGATACCAAACTGACGCAGCGTGGGAAGCGAATTTGACGATGCAAATCGAATCCGTTTAGGATCTCACACGATTAGCGGAAATAATCGGTGAATCGACGAAGAATCGATGGATTAAAGAATACCGAAAGGCCCAAATCCGTTGATCACGAAGATAACGGATTTTAGCAATCTTCGACATGTTGATCGCGCACGATTCCGTGAAGAAAGATCTACAATTCTTTGAGCGTTGATCAAGCGCACTTGATTCCGCGAATTGGCTTCAACGTTCGTTGATTCGAGCGCACTCGAATGCCGAAGTGGAGATAGGAGTTAACACTCGACTACCAATTTAAAAATGGAGGCACAAAGCACAAACAAAATTTTATTCCAATTTCAACCACCAAAATTACAAATGACACGACTTGCCTATTTATAGGCTTACAACATGAATTACAACACAATATGTACATGTCATAAAGCTACACAGTCCAACACAACAGCCTCGTTTGTGATCTCCAAGATAGCACGTGACTTTAAGCTTGTCATGCGAGCTAAAGTGAAACACGGCAAGAAGACTTCGCGACTTAAAAATGCAATAGCGACATAAGGAATTTTGCCGCGACCTAGAATCACCCATCACGCGACCTAAAATAAGGTCGTTCGCGACTTAACAAATTTGTTCGCGATTTATCAAAGCTCGGAAGTGACTTATGGAGGGTTGGCACGCGACTTAGACTTCGCGACTTATTGTGGAGGTGGGGTAGTAGATCGTTCGCGACATATAGAGGAGGGAGGAAACTCGCGAGTTAGGGAATTGGAATCGATCGTTTGCGACCTAATTTTGAGTCGCGACGTAGGAGGCATGGGGTTGGAGTTAGGTCGCGGGTTTGAGGTTGAGTCGCGTAGCGACATAAGAAGCACGGTGTTGGAGTTAGGTCGCGGGTTTGGGGTTAAGTCGCGTAGCGACATAGGAAGCACGGTGTTGGAATAAATCGCGGTAGACGGTGATAGGATAGGAGTTAGGTCGTGGAGCATTGGTGATGGCCGATCGAGAATTAAGGTATGTGTCGATTCCTCCCCTCTCGTGCCATCTTGTGCTGCATCTCTTTGTGAAATGGCTTGAAATGTCGTTCAAGCCCATGAAGAAAATTTAAATAGAAGAACCAAAGAGGAGCCAATGAAGCAAGCTTTTTAAACCAAACTCATCTAACGGGAGAACGAGGCATTCGAAGTCATAGCCTGAGTGTAACAAGCCGCATATTTTACGATTTAATATTTAAATATTTCATCGTTAGTCGGATTATAGTCCGAAAAGCTACTTTTTGCAAACGGTCGAATTAGGACTCGAGACCACAACATTGAGTTCAAAATGACATTTGCGACCTTTTTAAGTATAAACATTGATATGTTTGGAGTTAGTAGAATTTTGCTACTTTATCACTTTAGGCTTTGGTTTGGGTTTCAGCCCTATATCAACGCCTTTAGTCTAACTTTGTGATATATATGTGCCAGCTGGAACTGTATGTCAATGCCTTTCATTTCAGTTAGATTAAGCATTAGAAATGAAAAAAATAAATAAATAAATAAAAATGGAAAACTCCTTTCTTTGGTGAAGTGTAGGATAAAATAGAGTTCGATCAACATCTTTTAACAAAAGAAATCACATGATGTTATATGTGACCAGACTCATATATATCACTCAACCGCCGTTATTTTTTACATTATTCTTTTTCAATCCGCCGATATTATGCTCGTATAATGTGAGACACCCCAACAAATTTTGGTGGTACTCTAACACGAATCCGTTGACTATTTGCGGAGTGCTAAAACTAATTTTGTGGCAATAGCAAGACGACGCATGCCGGTTGGGAGACGGATTAGGAATGACACTTCCTTATGAGAGTTTCTAGCCACCTAAATCGAACTACCGACTCTGAACTGGTGTGAAACAAGTGAAATCTGACTGTTTAATAAAAGCTAAGCATTGCGATAGTCTTCGCGGATGCTTTTGCAATGTGATTTCTATCCATTGCTCTAAATGCCAAAGTAAAGAAATTCAACTAAGCGTGGGTAAATGACGGGAGTAATTATGACTCTCTTAAGGTTGCCAAATGCCTCGTCATATAACCAGTGACGTGCATGAATGGATTAACGATGTTTCCACTATTCCTGTCTAATATGTAGGATAACCACAGCTAAGGGAAGGAGCTTGGTGGAATCAGCGGAGAAAGAAGACCGTGTTGAGTTTGAGTTTAGTCTAACTTTGTGAAATGACTTGAAATGTCGTTCAAGCCCATGAAGAAAACTTAAATAGAAGAACAAAAGAGGAGCCATTTAAGCCTTTTAAACCAAACTCACCTAGCGGGAGAACGAGACATTTAAAAATGGACAAAGTCGTAGCCTGAGGGTAAGAGATTGTGGCCAAAATTATGGTAGAGGCATATACTAATTTGTCAATAATGAAGAAAGAAACCAAAATATATAAGCTATAAAAGGTCGAGGACGAAGATGAAACACAAACTAGAATAGAAGACCAAGTCATCAAGGTATGATAAATAACAAATAAAATGTTATAATTGTGATAAATTTGGCCATTTTGCTTCTGATTATAAATTCATTTTTGGTAAAGTTTAAGAGAAATCTAACTTTGCTATAAAAAAAGGAGAAATTCCAAAATATTGTTAGCACATAAGGGTGATGAAAGTAACGATAATAACACAAGGTATTTGGACATGGAGGCGAGCAATCATATGTGTGGAAGGAGGAGCATGTTCGTGTAGCTTAATGAATCGGTAAGTGGAAACTTTCATTTTGTAGACCAATTTAAAATTCACATTAAAGGAAACAGAAACATATAAATTAAATTAAAGAATTGAAAGCATGATTTTGTTTCTAGCAAGGCTAAAAATAAAATAAACATTTTAAGTTTAGGGGAACTTTTAGAAAAAAAATATGATTTACACAAGAAAAATCTTTGTCTTTAATGAGAGATAGTAAAGGAAATTTTACTGCTAAAGTGCAGATGTTAAAAAATAGAATATTTCCATTAAATATATCAAATAATATTGCTAATTTCCTAAAATCGTGCTATAAAGATTCATCATGGCTTTGACATTTAAAATTTTGATACCTTAATTAGGGGTTTGAATTCTAAAGATAAAAACATGATGAAAGGTTTACAACCAATAAACCAAGAGGACCAATAATGTGAATGATGCATATTTAAAAAACAACCAAGAAAATATTTTTCAAAAGAACTAACTACAAAAGATAAAGAACCATTAGAATTATTCATACGGATATTTGTGGCTTTATAAAACCGTGCTTACTTGGAAAAGTAACTATTTTTGCACTTTTTATTGATGATTTTAGTAAAAAAAACATAGACTTATTATCTTAAACAAAAATCAAATGCGTTTAACGCTTTTAAGAAATTTAGAGCCTTTGTAGAAAATAAAACTGGTTATAAGATCAAAGCAATGAGATGCGACCAAGATTGAGAATTTAAATCAAAAGAGTTCCGAATTTTTATAAAGAAAATGGAATTCTCTGCTCATTAATAGTTCCATGCACTCCACAACAAAATGAAGTTGTAGAAAGGAACAATAAGCTCTTCTTAACATGGCTTGGAGCTTGTTAAAAAGAAAATATTCGAAAAAAAAGAGTTTTTGTTCGAAGTTGTCGAATGCACGGTGTATTTATCCGATCGCAATCAAACTCAAAGTATATGGAACAAAACCCGCGAAAAAATATGGAGGGGTAGAAATTCATATATATCTCATTTAAAAGAATTCGAAAACAATGCATATGCCCATATGCCAGATCAAAGATGCTTCAGATTGGATGACAAAAGTGAAAATATATTTTCATTAACTATGACTGAAGGTTAAAAGGATATAAGTTGTATAATCATGTTAATAGAAAGCAGTTGTTAATCGAGGCGTGGTGTTCGATGTAAAAAGTTCTTGGAATTGAAACAAATAAGAAGATGATTGTAGTTTACTTCCTCTTTATGAAGAGGAATGCAATGATGATGTGGAAAAAGTGCCCATTAGTCCAACATTGTCATCTCCTTCAACCATCCATAAAGAATATTCATTTGAAGAAAGCTTGAGTGGAAGACCACCATGCATGAGATATTTGCAAGAATTATACGAGGTAACTCCAATTCTCAATGATATTATGTTATTTTTGTATTTTTAACCAATTATGAACCAATGGATTTCAAAGAAGCAAAACAAGACAAAAGATAGAGGGAAGCTATGGATGAAGAAATTAAAGCAATCATAAAGAACAATATATTTGAGTTAGTTATGTTACCTATAGGTGAAGTCAAAAGATCTTGCAGCCAAAAAGTTACCCAAATTCCTGCTTTAATTAGCCAAAACTGGTCATTAGAGGAAGATTAGCAAGATTATACTTTAAATTGAAGATTCTCACTAAAAGCCACTGTAGATTCTTGGATTTCGTGCATTCTTGGATTGCTTTGAATTTTGGTGAGTGGTTTCAGGGCTCTACTCACTAAATGGCCAGTATATGATGTTTAATGATGTTTTTAAATGATTATTCTACTTTAAAAATAATTTAAAACCTCTTTAATCACATATGTAAATGTCAAATGATTTGGAAAAGATTTGTAAAATTCGTGTTCTTATTTATCTTTCTTGTTTTTATAGTTATACCCTTAGATTTAGGCTTTACTTTGATATGTAGGGATGTATGCTTGTTATGATATATTACATATGGTGATTGCTTCAATGTATGAAGTTGTTTAGTTAAAAATGCCTATCGAATGACGATTAATTTTAGGAATAAGTTATGGATAGGTGTTGATGGTTCGGTGATAGCCCATAAATGTCACATCGTCCAAATGGCATGTGATCCATCGGGTAGATCAAGAATTACCCCTTAAAGCTATGTTTCAAGTCTCAAGTCATTTGGAGTTCGTTTGCTCAAGTTATAGATGATTGAAGATGGATCAGTGGTGATTTGGAGGCTATGGATCAGTGAAGGTTGGCTTAGGGGCATGCTCGAGTCATGAGATGGATCGCTTCGATTCATATCATGCTTTTGGGGTAATAGCTTGCATGGATGGATTGCATAAGAAAGTGGGATAAAATCCTAATGAGGGTCGGTGGTTCCCATGTAACGATGTCGATCCATAGGGTTACTTGATTCGTACTAAGTGTTGATTAGTGGAGCAAAAAAGAAAATATGGCTAAGGCAAGGATTGATGGCTATGGATCGGTAGCGATCCATTGGGCATTGATCAGTGTGGTTAATGGATCAGTCAAGGGGTTTTCACGTGGTGGAGAATGACTTAGTCGAATTGAAGTGTGTGATTGATGATGATGGATCAGTAACCATGGATCAGTGGCTATGGATCGGTGGTTATGGTTCGTTGGTAGAGGGAATTTTTGCTACTCCGAGTAAGACGACTCGTGGTCCGACAATGATGATTTTGTGATGGGAAGTGATGGCTTCGATAATGAATAGAAGTATTTTGAGACTAGAGTAGAAGACTATGAGTTCGATAGAGGGAACTATTGAAGGAAGATTACAGGATATATGGCGGTATTCTATGATTGATGATGGTTGTAGAGAATTGACTTAACCATAGAGACTTCATGATGGGAGTCGTATGATCAGTTCAAAAATGTACACTACTAAAGACCATGTGTGCAAAGGGATTTTTGATACACAAGGGTTCATAGGGTACTTGTAAAATGAGGTATAGACGGGGGACGTGATGATTGCTGAAGCATGGTGGCTCTTTATTCTAGATGGGAGGTTTGTTTACCTTGGACTGACGTGATGGTTAGTCTAGTTCCTGGCCTACTGAGTAGCAAGGATCCAAGTAGAAAGGAACCAACATGCGAGCTATCATAACGGATAGTTTTGACTTTGACCATGATGGGTCAGACGAGTGATTTGTATCACTGAGTGAGTGAATGTGAGATTGAATGATGGATATTATATTTTCTTTGGTTGCTTATCACCTTAGGGATGTCACATGATGCTGATGTTATTAATGCAGAACTTAGAGACCGCTTAGTACTTTGATGTATAGTGCACCCATGATGACTACTACGTAGAGTACCATATATCTTGTGTATGTGCTAACTCTGTGGATGCAAGTATAGGTCATGTATGATTCTTCATACCATTTTTCCTATTATAGTGGTTTATTAGTATTTAGAGATTTCCACCACTCCCATTAAGCTGTTGTCTAACTCAGGATTTTGTGCTTTACTTCCTATTATTAAAGATACTCTTAAATGAGTAGATTAGGGATATCAGGTTTGGACTTGTAAAACTTGGAGCTGGAAAGAGGATGAGCAGGAGATCACACTCTCGTATTGCTATATTTACTTATTATGATTTTTTATTCCGCTATACAACACTGTGGAGCTTGCTATTTCCCTTATTATCTAGAGACAGATTATTTAAGAGTTATTATTTGATGTATAATTCTATCACTTATGTTGTTTACTGTATGTATTCTGATTACTGTGATTCATTCAGTTATTACTATCTCGCCTATTTTATATATAAGATGTTTACTATTATATTTTATTTGATGCACTGTGACATATGCGATATGTTCTATGTTTGATTTACTTTATCTTACAACTTTGGTGGTCGCTCCGCATTGACTGAGCATTGTTACAGTGCGGTTTACCATTACATTAGGTGTCGGTGGTGTAGGACGGTTGTCACATTTGGAATCAGATCTTAGGCTGTGTATTTTATCCTATGGGATACTATGATCCAGTAGAGATAGGGTAGGAGTTTTCACACTGGACTGGATCGAGAGTGTGTGTGTGTCTATATATAGGTATACACACTAGAGCACGTACTTGTTATATATTTTGGTTTTCAAAAATATGTAGTAGAGCTAGATTAGGAGATGCTAATCTCGACTTTCAGATGATGTTCAATACCATGATGTGGAACATGTTGTAGAATGCTCAAGTAGCCACTCCAAATGTTGTTGCTGATGGTGGTGCACTAGTGCAAGCGCCCAAAGCTGATTTCGCTAAGATGAACAATGACTTTGCTTGTCTTGGTGGAAAACCGTTCTAAGGAACAAAGTCGGTGATGGAAGTACTGGATTGTCTTGATACCCGTGAAAGGATCTTCAATGATTTATCGACGAATGATACGATGAAAGACGATTTGCTTCCCGATGGCATCAAAGGCGAGCCATGAATTGGTGGAATGCTGTGAAGATTGTTATTCCCGAGGATCAGTCAACATGGGACCGGTTCAATGTCTGATTTAAAGAAAATTTTAATCCTACCGCTCAGAAGTCGATTTTGTTCCGTAAATTTGCAGATCTGAACTAAGAGGATACGATTATCTCCAAGTATGTTGCTGACTTTGATGCCCTAACAAAATATCGAATGTTTTTCATCGACATTCCATCGAAAAATAAAGGGAAGTTCATCATTGGTTTGGATAATTACTTGGGAGAGGAGCTCATGAGCCATATTAATGAGAATTTTGATATGATAGTCAAAAGGCCTTGAGCATGAGAGTCTTTATTTGAAGCCGAGGGCTATTGTTGCCAAAGATGAGCCAAATCCGGAAGTAGGTGGAGGGGCAAGAAGAAGCGTAACAATAAGAGGAGGTAGTGTTTGAAAAAAGATGGCCATAAGAAGAGTAAGATCTCACTGATTTGTTACAACTGAGGTGACAAGGACCACTATAGTAGAGACTTCAAGACTATGGGGAAAAGCACTACAATTGTAACAAGATCGCAATTGGAGCTTGTTAGTGTCCTTATCATCTAGTGATGCTTTATTTATGAATTATTATTGCATGTATAACTCTATCACTTATGTTGTTTATTGTATGTGTCTATGTATTTTGATTTTTGTGATTCATTCAGATATTGTTGTCTCCTTTATTTAATATCTGAGATGTTTACTATTATATTTATTTGGTGCGCTTTGAGATATGATATGTTTTGTGCTTAATTTACTTTACTTCACAACCTTAATGGTCACTCCGCATCAACAGAGCTTTGTTACAGTGTGGGTTACTATTACATTGGGTGTCGGTGGTGTAGGCGACTGTCATAGTTTTTATCTTCCTTCCAACATATCCTACATCCAATTGGGCACATGTCAAAGTTTTCATACGGATGACCAAGGGAAGTTACTTCTTTTTGTAGCAAATACCAATTTCCTACAAAGACATTATCTGATGGAAACAATTCCTTGTTGAAACAAAAAATCGAGTTTATTAGATTTTCAGATGCATTGTATATGGATTTTAAAACGATTAACCTAGATGTCTTTAACAAATGTGTCATTTTACATCCATTACAATGGTCTTTTTGAGGCATCAAACAGAACGAAAATCTACTTCAATTCTAGGTAAAGTTCCTCTTCTATTTCATACTCATTAGTCACATACTTGAACCAGTGGCATTATGAACCATTTTTGTCATTTTATCCTCTGTATCGGGTTCTTCAAAATCAACAATAGTGTTTTCGGGTTAATCTTCAACCATCAGAGTCCATTTAAGTCTTGTCTCGACTTCATCATGAAATTTCCAAACATGATAGTCTAGCATAAAATCTTTTGTATGCAAATATAATGCAGTGTTTTCTTATTCTTGGAGTTCCACGCAATGACATTTACTACACGGACATCGAATTTCTTTTATATTTGTTTATCATCAGATGCAACCTTTAGGAATGCTTCCACACCTTCACTAAATTGCAGTGGTACTTTTTTCGAACTTCTTATACATCCAACTTTGAGATTTAAATAATTCATTTTGTAGTCTATGAGAATAAATAAAAATAATAATGTCGTACACCATTAAGTTTTACCGTATAATATTATGCTATGCAATATTATTTTCTTTTACTAATTTTTATTATTAATATGATACACGTTTAATTTTTATTATTAACGCCATATACGGATAAATTTCATTTTATTACCAGTACCATACAATAAAATTTTCTTTTACTAATATCATACACTACTCTTTATTAATCACTAATTACTACAATATATTAAATTAACATATTATTTATAATATCATTAATTTTTATCAAATTATTAATACCATACAATATTGTTTTCTTTTACTATTATTAATTTCATATACGGTTAAAATTTTACTTTATTATTAATACTATACAATATTATTAATATTGTATACCGTTAAATTTTATTTTACTATTAATACATACAATAAAATTTTCCTTTATAATATCATATACTATTATTTATTAATTACTAACTTTTACAATACATAAATTAATATATTATTGATAATATTATTAATTTTATCTAATTATTATTACCATACAATATTATTTTCTTTTTGTAAAATCATATACCAGTATTTATTCATCTTGAATTTTTATTATATCGTAATATGCTATTATATCATGAATTTTACAAGTAAGTAAATGATAATGAAAAGAGTAAACCTTGATTTAATTGGTCGACTATCCCACCTCCCATTACAAACAAAAAAAATATATACATAATTCGTAAATCGATATTTTATTACGAACGATCTACCAAATTTCGACACCATTTCCTCTTATTCTCCGTATTGTACGCAATAAAATGAACAAAAAGAAAACAAATTATGAACCGCTGTCAAAATTCGATGAACCATCTAGGACAAAATATTGATTTATGACTTACATTTTTTTTTTTTATGTTTATAACTTACCCAAACTAGGACGAATATGATGAATATTATATCAGATGAATATTGATTTTTGTTTTAGTAAAATCGAAAATCAATATAACGATTAGGTACAAAACTCATTAAATACAGTCAATAAATCTATGGATTCTCATCAACTGAACTAAAATTACCGAATCAAAGTATAACATAATTCCAAATTTCTTCATATACACGGACATTTGTAATCAACCATTTATGACAACATATATTTCAATCTTAACTAATCCATTTCAACTAGACTATTCTAATTATAATCAACTAAGATAAGAGAATCATAAATTGATAGTTCTAAATATAAAAGAACAAAACTAATGAAGCTTTGGAGGTCGGTTTGTGATCGAAGGAAATGGAACGACAGTAGCATAGTGGCTTTGAAGACGTCGTAAGCGGGGTTTGGAGGTGTCACACGCGGGTTTCATTTGATAAGGAGGCGTCTTCGGCGGAACAACACCAGAGGTTGTGCGGTGATTTTTGATGAGGCATTAACGGAAGCGATGAAAGCCGTGCTGTAAATTTAATTTGTGGATGAGAAGTGGGGAAGAAAGATGGAGGTGATAACGTCGTGGTTGAAAGAAGATGGAGGCATTGGCATCTTGGCTGATGGAAAATTGAGGTGATAGGATCGTGGCCGAAGAAAAATGGTGTCATAGCCTAAGGAAGTGGAGAAGGAAGAGAGGAAAATATAATTTTGATTTGGGGCAAAATGAAATGTGGAAATGGGTTCGGATCTGCGTTGTAGTGGAAATAAGTGACCGGCTTGTCGTCGAAATTTTCGATGACATTCCGATGATTTGTATGTGTTGACCATTTACAAACGACATACTGATTAAATCGTCTCTGTTGTCGGTATATTATTGGTAATTTTTAGTAGTTATAACTTGTTTATTTTCTAGTACTATTCAGATTGGTTGTTTCTAATAACTTAATTCAAAAAATGACCTTTAAATAGAAATCATGTATATATTTTGAATTTTCAAAATCTACCCATAAAAATTCTTTCAAATTATATGAGAAACTTAAATATGTGATATCCTATCATTTTAACTTAAATTTGATCTTTTCTCTCAAGTATGTTATAATTGAAAAACAACAATGCCAACTTCAGAAAATATTATGAAACCGTGTATACATTTCAACTCAAAGGAAACCGAGTATAAATTTTAACCCAAAGGAAATCATTTATACATTTCAAGAAAATAGTACGAAAGGCAGATAATACCAAATTTTTAGCTACAAGGACATGCGCTAAATTTTTAGCAATAAGAACAAACTTTTCGAATAAACATGGCAGGAAATTTTTTAGTGAGAATTACGATGTTACTGTGTAGTATTATTTTATGTTTACTGAATTCTAAAGAAGGAATAGGTACATATATTTTATTTTGATTATGTAATAATTGATTGTACCCTGTTGTAGCATTTTATTTTTAAATGATACGACTCAGTTACATTTTCTACGTGACATTTTTATTCGTACATAATTTTATCGTACAATAATATTATCCAAAATCATTTTCTTAAATGCAGCTATTTTTGCCGATGAATTAGCTATGTGGGCATCTCAATGGGGTTGGAAAATTGGGGGGAGTGGGAATGCGTTGTCTTTTGTATGCTTAAGGCCATTATCCACAATATACTTATTCACTTACTCATTCTCTCTTAATTTTATACTGAATGAACGAACTCGGTATCCAAAAGAAAAGCAATTATCCATCGGACCAGTTTTTCAGATAATTCAGTGCTAAATAAGACGACTAAAATTTCTTCGTTTTATATCAAAACAATATACGTTGAGTAAAAAACGATGAAGACTTAGCCGTTTTATACCAAAGTAATATAAGTGGGGTATAAAATGGAAAAGACTTTGTCGTTTTATTATGGTGACGTATTTCCTATTTTATACAAAAAATGGCGAAGTGTTTGTCGTTTTATAGAAATTTTGATGTTCAGTTCATTTTGCACGTGAACAAATTGAACCAACCACAAACAACTGAAAAAAAACATATTTGATAGCGTCGTGTCTAGTTTCGTCCATTATATCTGGTTGCGTTGTCGTTAGTTCAGTCCATTCTTTCATTAAACAAGACATTGTTGGTTGTGCTTTAAGTCTAAACTTATCCTTATTTAAACAACTAGTCTAAAGGAATTAGTTATGCAATCTCTATGTTTTTGTTACACCCCATCGATGTCATCGAATTTTTTGTGTTGGTCTCATGTAGGCATGACGTGGGTAAACAATAATGATATTACCTTTTCTCTCTAGCAGTGACTTTGGAAAGAAGAGCAAGCAACGGGAGTCATTATTACCGATCATATTCATCATTGTGGTGAAGCTTTTTGTAGTTACATTCACAATTAATATGAAAAAGGATGTTAATTATCCATGCATTCGTGGACAAGTGATTGGAGGACGTTTACCGATGGTGAATTTTTACATCCGACTTACTTGATGCACGTCAGGGATTTCCTCCCTATTCAAAAGGAAGAGGATTTTCAAGACTTAATTTTTACGTCCGACGTAACTGTTAAGTTGGACATAAAAAATTAAGTCTCAAAGACACCCTAAATAAACCTTCCTACCTAACTATTTTTAACATATTCTCATTCCTTCCTCCTTACATTAATTCCAACAATGTCAAGGTATGATTTTGTGTATAATATTTCAGAAAACGATTTAAAAAACTTGGATAACTCAACTAATAGCGATGATTTATCTAACTCATGATGTAGATGAGTATGACAAGGATCTCGCTTATATTGCTGGAATGATGGTAAATCATACTCAGTTAATATCTACTCTATATCATACTTCTTCTTACACTGGATGAATGTGGGTTGATGATTTTCTTAATGGTGATAAAAACAGAAGTCAAGATCTGTTCCGAATGAAAAGTGCTACTTTTAGACGTCTTCGTAACGATTTAGTCAATAGGTATGACTTAATCTGAACTCAATAAATAAACATTCTTGAAGTGATTGGAATGTTTTGTTACATGATAAGCCATGGAAAATCACAAAGGCTGGTAGGTGAAAACTTTAATCGATTCATTGGTACTGTTAGTTTATGTGTTGCTAAGGTTTTGCACAGTATCTAACTTTTGGCCAAAGATAATACCAATCGCTAGATTTTAATGAGATTCTTGATGAAATAAGGTTTGCTATGATATTATCCTTTTTTCCAAAATGATGTTGGAAGTATAGACAAAACACGTGTTCTTATGAGGTTAGTAAAGAAGAATTACTAGTGTATATAGGCAGAATTTTTTTTAATACGAAATATTCTTGATGTTGTTAATTTTGGTTTTGACGTTTAGTTTCGTAACATCTGGTTAGTAAGGTTCTGTCCATGATAGTAGATTGTTAAATCATGCAATTGAAGAAGTTGAAACAGTTCCAAATCCACTACCTAGTAAGTATTACCTTATAGACTCTAGATACAAGCTTAGAAACGGTTATTTACCACCTTATCGTGATGAATGCTATCACGTTCCAGAATTTCAAAAAAGCCAAAATATTCCAAATAGTGTAATGAAATTTTCAATTTTTATAATTCTAGTCCGTGCATGGCTATAGAAAGAATATTTGCTATTTGGGAAAAAATTAAGTATTTTACAAGGTATGCCAACATATAGTTTTGCCTAACAAATACAGTTTGTCATTGCAAGCTGTTGTATCAGCCCCCTTATTGTACGTTTTAAATCGACGATAAACCACATACGTTAGACTCAAACCATACAAAAGGGTGAATTGTTATTGAGTGAATAAGAAAAAGGAAGAAAGAAAGAAAACAAAACAGATTCTCGCAACGGAATGACAAAATATAATAATCAATTAATAGTTCATGAAGCTATTTTACAAAACATTTGATTTTACTTATACAACAGAGAACTAGAGTTACATATGCCAAGAATAATAAATAACAATGCAGCGGAACAATGTGATGCAATGGATAATAAAGTAAATAATAGTATTAATACAATATTCGTCTTCGTCCTCCAGAAATAAGGTCTTCAAACCTTGAAATGCTCAGACTGACCCGAACGAATTGATTAGAAAAAACACTCGAGTCAGAACTAAAAGATCTTATGTAAGTTAAATCAACGGTAAATAATATGAGTGGACGACGTCAGAGATGTTTATGCGATTTTACATCTCCTATCTAGCGTCAAACGTGAGTGCAGTAACTTAAGAGATGCTCGGGATTCACGTCTCCTAAGGATCCGTTAAACTATCTACTATGTAGTAACATACGCTATTATGATAGTCTATTCGTAAAATAAACTTACTTTAAAATAGCGTTAAGGAGCGACCCAATATTCCCCTTAACACATAAATAGTGCCAATATTCTATACAGCACCTGTGTACCTCATGATCGGGAGGCTGCGAGATACTCCATAGGTACGACACAATCATACTCATACAAGGCTCGCTAGGGTAGGTGATACGGCACAACTAGGAAATGCCATGGTAGATATACCAATTACTATCCGGACTGGTGGTGACGCGTAGCAGCCACTACCGCCCACCTCGGGCAACACCTCCAAAAATCAAAGGGCCCCAATCAATCACAAAGTAATAGAATGTTATCGAAGGAGTTTGAGGAGCTACCTCATCGGCCCGGAATCACTCCTGTTTTAGCTACCGTATGCCAACTCACGGGTGTCAGGTCCACGTATATACCTCAAAGGAACGCCGCCTCCATCCTACTTCATTCTGTAATCTCCACCGTGTACGCGGTTGTTAAAATAGTTTTCAGAGTTGGCAAAGAGTATGACAACTTTCAATCCCGGTTTCTTTAACAACCAAACGTTATTATAACGCCATGGTCATTTCAAAATAATTTATACTTCAAAACCAGAATATAATATCCATTTCAAAACCATATAAATACGATACCATTTCCATTTCAAAAACGAAATCAATATGATATCATTTTCACTTCAAAAACTAAATCAATATGATATCATTTTTACTTCAAAAACCAAATCAATATGATATCATTTTTATTAAATTCCAAATCAATATAATATCATTTTTATTTCAAATATATACTTTTCCAAAATCATAGCACTTTCAACGTTATAACACTTCAAAACCAAAACACTTGAAATATAACACTTTCAAATCATAATACTTTGAGACTCATAACTTTGAAACATAACTTCCACCACTTAAAAGGTTTAAATATTAAAATACTTTATATAATAAAATAGCTTCTTCAATTTCACATATCAATTCCAAAACAACTCGAATTTCTACATTTTATTTTTAACCAAATCCCAAATCATAAGTTTCAGTTCAATTCAGTTTCCAAATAAACTATTCCAAATTATATCGATTTCAAAACAGATTTGATCCACAGAATAAACCATTTCAAATTCAATATATTTCAAACTATAAGCATTCAACAATTTCAAAAATAAGTTTGGTAATTTCATATATATATATATATGTATGTATATGTATATGTATATATACATATATAAATATATATCTAGTTCAATTTTCTATTATTTAGTTTTGAAATATTTTACTTAATAAATCCATTATCATTTAAATAAAACCCAAATTACAAATAACTAAATATTTCCTTCAATTTATTTATACTTGAAATATTTGTTTAATCCACCTTAAACCAAAATCAAGTTATAAAAATCATACATTTCAAAATTTCAAATTTAATAAATTTCTCATCAAAATTATTTGAGTTTAATTCTTAAATAAATTTCAGATTTATCTTCCAACCTTAATTTATTTAGATCATTATAAACTCTACATTAAAATATAATTTAAATACTTAAACCATATTATCTCAATAAAAATCAAACTTATTATTAAGCCTATTCTATATTAAAACAAATTTATCCATAGCTTAAAATCAAGAATAAAATAACCGTTATATAACATCTAAAATCAATGTTTATATAAAACCATATATTTCTTTAAAAAACAATAGAGATCATTTCAAAATATTTTTACATATAGACCACAGTGTTTGTGTATAATTTTCTATCCTATGGTCAAGTGATACAGATATTTATCATTTCAATCCGTAATTTAATATTTTACAGTTGTATATTATTTCAAACCGCAATCTCGAATTAATAATAATTCATAATGAACTTGCAATTTATAACGATATAAACTAAACATCCATTCAACCAATATCAACAATCAATATTCATCACAATCATCATCCAAAACAATCCATAAATATCAATATAGAAACTGATAATAAATAACAGTATTTAACTCGCAGTTTATATGCAATAATAAATTGAATAACAATTTAATTCAAATAAATTCAACTTAACTGAGATGATGATTAAAATATAACAAACAATCATAAATAAATTCCTAATCACATAATGAATTAAATTTAACAAACATAAGAAATTTTAGAAGTTGTGAGTGGGTTAAAATACTCACCTTTGAATTTAAATTCAATTTGAGCCCAAAATTTGAATGGTCTCAGAATTCATCCAAACCAGCATCAAAATGTTCAGAATTTTATTACGATCCTAATGGAGAAAACCGCACATGAAACGTACCTAGCATGAAAAAGTTATTGCGATAAGAACGTTTGAAATCACAATTTAAAAAAATAAATAAATAAAACTACTAACCTATTAATACACGACACATTACCCCTTTGCATGCATCTCCCATGCGAACTACAGCGACCCGAGACACGCGCCCGTCATCTAAACTTTGACCACGCCATAACAACGCCTTCGGCCACTATAGGCTAACCCACCACCACCATCGTGCTCGTCCAGGCGAACCGCACCTACCGGCCCCACCCCGAGCTCGTCGGCCTCTCCAAAACACTGCGTCGTCACATGATTTTGAAACCGTAATCACGAAATTCCTATCGCTACATGCAAATCCAGGTCAAGCAAGCACCAGCGTCGAACTCCATACGACGAGCCCTTCAAAGCCCGTATTTCAATTTCGTCGATTGACGACGAAATCAAAAACGCCCAATACGACTTTGACCGTGATTCCCGATCGATTCGAACATTTTTATGACAAACAGTCACCACACGCTGACTCGATTCATCGAGATTTTTAGATCCGTATAAATTTGACGTATTTGGAAAGTTTGAATTTTTTATTTGGTTTTGAAATTGAATTCAAGGTTTGGGAATTAGGTTTGTCTGCCATTGGAATAAGAAGGAGAAAATGGAACTGTACATATAGAATTGAGGAATAAGAAATGACTAGGGTTTATAACGGCATATATATAGGTAGAAAAAAATAGAATTGGACGGGCTCGATTGGTTTGGAATAGTTGAACGATAATGACCTGAAAAGCCCGTTTCGACTTCGGAACGAAAATGGGTCAAACCATATATCAAATAGATGTTTTTAAATATTTTAAACGCAATGGAACAGGTTTCAAGTCCCAATTCCATCATATGAAGAAGTTATTCTAAAATTAAGTTATTTCAAATTGATTTCAATTGATTCAATTAAATTGATTTGTAGGCGTTTCTAGTCCATACGATCACACGACATGTCCGATGGTTACGAAACTTGAGACCCTATAATAATTCACCATAGCGGATCGATGAAACTGGCTTCGTCAAAATCCGAGTCAGTGGCCAAAATGGCTACTATTTCAATTAATTAAATAAATTAATATTAAATTAATTAAATCAAATTTTAAATTCAAAGTTAATAAATCACAATTCCTATCATTTTAGATTTCTTAATCATTTCCAATAACTAAAACAAATTTAGATGTAAATTTAAAGTTGATTAACTCATCAATCTCAGTGGTATTTTTTCAATTTCATTAAATTCAGAAATTATAAATTAAAATTCCAAAATCCATTTATTAAATTTTTAAACCTTATTATTCAAGTCTTTTATTTCAATAACTAACATTGGTTTATATCTTAGTACATTAATATTTCCCAATTTCATCTTAATTTCTATTTACGTAATAATTAAATATTTAACTTCATTTATTTGCAATTAATCCCATTAATTCCAAATATTAACTGAATTTATATTAACATGATATTTAATTACATTTATTGAAATTCATTTTCAATTTAAATTAACAGGCTAAATAAATATGTAACATACAATAATTTTTACCATTAACTTTTAATTACACCTATAAGTTGCTATTAAAAAACAAATGATACAATTCTTATATACCCAATCTTTACCCCATGGTCATTTATTTCATACTATTCCATTTATTAAACCAATGTTTACATTTGTTTTCTTATATCAATTCTATAACCAATTATAACTATTTTACACCATTTCATTATCGGAATTTTATTTTCAATAGTTAATAATTAGTTTTAATTACATTGTTACATTTCATTTTAACGTTCCTTTCATTATTTAATCACAAAGTTTTTATTTCTTCCAAATTTATTTATCAAAATCGTATTAAATTAACAAATTTAATTATTGAAATTTATGGGTCGTTACAGCTGTGCTATCCATAATTTATTAGAAAATACAACATTATAGATCCTGATTTTGAGGAAATAGTTAGTAAAGAAGTTCCATGAATTTATGTTGGAAATTGACGTGAACGTCTTCAACACAACCATGGTGGTGTGCAAGTTCGTCAAATACACAACATATCTTTACAACACATGATGAAATTAGAGATGCAACGATTGCTGCAGGATGACTTTGATATATGTATTGTTTTATTGTTATAGTTCGGCTAAAATTATGTGTATTGTTCTTTTTATATTATGGTTAAAATTAGTAGCAAGTTTTTAAATTTTGTATATATTAAAATTTAAAGTTGTAATTGAATTGAATTTGCATTATTAATTTGAAATATTTATTTAATTAAATACTGAATCAATTAATAAAAATTAATTATCAATTAATAATAATTAATTACCTATTAATTATTAAAATTATTATTTAACTATTACAAATAATTTTTTTTTTTAAATTACTCAGCATTTTTTACATCCTACACAGTCTCTAACCAACCTTGATAAAAAAAAGTTGTCCGCGAACGCTCTAGTCTCTAATCCAAATTGTTTACGAAAGCATCTTAATGCAAAGATTTACTTAAATAGAGAAAAAAGAAAATCCTTGACAAGACTGATGGTAATTGTACAACCTAAAGAATGGATTAATATGCACCACATTTAGCACAAAATGAAACTGAAACCAGTTGACATTAATTTAACTTAGCAAGTTCTAAAATGACAAGAAGGAAGCTAATATGCATTATTTACAGTACACCATATATAAGAAAGTTTTGTTCTGTTATCGTCTGTTACACAATGGTGTTTGCTCTCAACTAGAACTACGCCAAAAGTCAATCAAATAAGAAAAATAAACTGTTTAAAAAGGTAGAGTAATAAACAAAAAGAGAAATCTATAAACTCATCTATATCATATCAAAACAATGTACAATTTATCTATAATGTTACCCACAGTGCATTGAACTTGGTTAATATCTATCCCCAAGCATATTAACAAGTGGCAAAGCATTACTCGTAACTTTACTCAACTGAACCACCTTCTTCCTCAAAACACCATGCATACTACTACTACTTTTACCATCACTGTCAACCGAAGAAGCAATGCACA
This sequence comes from Allium cepa, assembly GCA_030765085.1. NCBI lineage: Eukaryota > Viridiplantae > Streptophyta > Magnoliopsida > Asparagales > Amaryllidaceae > Allium > Allium cepa. The sequence goes on from CM060940.1 coordinate 863,982,515, forward strand.
TATTCTGATCAGTAAGGGCAGCACTGACCCACTTCATAACGTTCCCTAACTCGATCCCATATGAAGGCCTATTCGCCTTTCCCGGTTTCATCAACTGAACGATCGACTTACTTAGCCTAGCTGCGCTATCATGGTTATGACGCAGTCGTAATAGATGTTGAAAATAAACTTGGGTTTATGAAACATCAATTATGTTGATTATAATCTTTGTATTAATGAAAATGTCAAAATAAAAATCTAGACTTATTAGATATGTAATTTGGAGCATTCCAGAATATGCTTAGTCAAGAAAATTGTCGAAAACGAAAGATAAATGAAAAATCTAGATATTGCATCACACTATAAATAGGAATGATTTCTCTCATTTGAAGCAAGAAAATAAATGTATTTGTAAGCAAGCAAATGTATTTGTAAGCAAGCAAAAGAATAAAAGTGCAAAAAAATAAAACTTATTTCCTCCTTTATAAATTATTCTCTCAATCTCCATTCGCAGATTAGAAGTTTTTCTTCCTATTTCTTCCTATAGAAATTGCACAACAGTGGTATCATATCATCAAGATCCTCCTCAATTTCCCAACAGTGGTATCAGAGCTAGGCTGCTAATCAAGGAAGATGGTGAACTAAACGACTCATTTTCAAGTTTCTTTATTAAAGAAGGAGGATTATTAAAGTTGAAATATTCGCATGAAGGCGCTACTTGGATCGCAAGATGCATGGGATATCGTCGAAAATAGGTATGAAGAACCCGTTGATATTTTCACTTTATTCCAAAATGAAATGGATAATTTGAAGAATTTGAAAAAGAAGGATCGAACGGCTCTCACACTCATCTACCAAAGTTTGGATGATGCTATGTTTGAGAAAATAGCTAATGCGCAAACTAGTAAGGAAGCATATAAGATTTTGGAGAATGCTTTTAAAGGCATCGATAAGGTGAAGAAAATTAGACTACAATCTATGCGAGGTGAGTTTGAATTTTTATATATGAAAACATCAGAATCAATTGAAGATTATTTTTCTTGAGTTTTATCTATTGCAAATATAATGAAAAGATATGGAGAAAAAAAAAAGACTCTAGAGTTGTTGACAAAATTCTACGATCTTTAGATTCAAAATTTTATTACATAGTTATAGTAATTGAAGAATCTAAAGAGATCCATGACTATTGATCAACTTATGGGATCACTTCAAGCCCATGAAGAAAACATGAAGAGAAAGGTTAAAGAAGAGCCATTAGAGCAAGCACTTCAAACAAAGCACACCTTGCGAGAAAATGAGACATTTAGAAATGGAAGAAGTCGAAGCCAAAGCAGAAAAGGTCGTGGTTAAAGTATGGAAGAAATGAAGATCATAGAGAGGAGAAAAGTAAAAATATATAAACCCCAAGAGGTCGAGAAAGAGCAGAAAATATAAAGGAAAATGGAAGACCAATGTATGATAAATCATAAATAAAATGTCATAATTGTAATAAATTTTGGCATTTTGCTTCCGATTGTAGATCCACTTTTTATAAAGTCCAAGAGAGAATAAATTTTGCTAAAGAAGATGAAGAAAATTCCACACTACTGCTGGTACAATAAGGAGTTGAAACTAGCGATAATAATACATGGTATTTGGACACGGGGGCAAGCAATCATATGTATGGAAGGAAGAGCATGTTTATGTAGCTTGATGAATCGGTAAGTGGAAACATTCATTTTGGAGATGAATCTAAAATTCCAGTTAATGGAAAAGGAAACATACAAATTATGTTGAAGAATGGAAAACATGACTTTATTTCAAATGTTTATTACGTGCCTAAAAGGAAAACAGATATATTAGGTTTGGGGCAAATTTTGAAAAAAGGATTTGATATACACATGAAAAATAAAAATCTTTTAATGAGAGATGGCAAAGGAAATTTAATTGCTAAAGTGGAGATGTCGAAAAAGAGAATGTTTCCATTAAATATCTCGAATAATGTTGCTGAATGCCTAAAATCATACCATAAAAATTCATCATGACTTTGGCATTTAAGGTTTGGGCATCTTAATTTTGGGGGTTTAAAATTATTAAAAAATGCAAAAGATGGTGAAAGGTTTACCATTAATAAATTATGAGAACCAATTATACGAAGGATGCTTATTTGGAAAACAAGCAAGAAAATGTTTTCCAACACAATCAACCACAAGAGCCAAAAAACCATTAGAATTAATTCGTACGGATATTTGCGGCCCTATAAAACCATGCTCAATTGGAAAAAGTAACTATTTTGCACTTTTTGTGGATGATTTTTGTAACGATCTTGATTTTTACGCTAAATTTAAATTGATAATTAATTCAATTTTTGAAATTAATTATGAATTAATGGTGAGTAAATTTTAATTTTTTTAACTCAAATGATTTAAATTTAAAATGTGATAATATCTTAATTAAATTGTTTAAATTTGATAAGTTGTTATTTTCAAATATAAATAACTAATTAATCAATAATGTGATGTTTTAAATTATGAATTATAGATTGATTTTAAATAAGAATAAATTATTTCTAAATAATAATGAGTTTGTTCAAAATTGATATATATATTTATATGTGTATTTGAACTGACTTTGAATTTGAATTTAAAAGAAGTATATATATCTTATAATAAAAAATATAGTATAGTTTGGATTTAAAATATATAGATAATGATTTTATTTAAGAAATAAGATTTTTTTTATATTTTCCTCTTTAAAAAAATTATGGATATGAATATTGGAAAAGTATTTATTTAATAGGAATAAATACAAAGACTTTTTGAAATAGCATTTAAAAATGAGTTAAAAATATTATATATGATTTTTATTTAAATTATAATTAGTTCATATTCTATTTTCTTTAAAGATTGTATTTATATAAATTTAGAAAACATTTATAAATGTATTTGTTTATTAGGAATTCAATTAGAAAAGCATTTATAAATTAAGAAAACATGATTTGTAAGTAAAAACATAAAAGAAGGTTTAAAACAAACATTAACAAAATAATTTACATTAGGGACTTAAATATAAATTTGTAAATAAATTTATGGAAAAGGATTAAACATAAAAAGTTTATATTTTAACAAGTGTTAGAATACAAATATAAGAATTAGATAAGTGTTAGTTTTATTTACAAGTGGCAATTAAATGTAATTTTCTTTTGGTTTAGAATTTGTAGAAAAAGAAAAAAATTAATTAAAAGAAAAGAAACTTGTAAAAGGGGAAACCAGGTTGCTCATTTCAGTTAATAACATGTTAAAAAAAAATTCTCTACATTTCTCCTCATCTTCAATTCGAAACCTGATCAAAGAAACCAGAAAACAATATCAATGTTCATAATTTTCAAACCAATTTGAGCAAGATAGGATTCAGATCAACAAACAAGATCAAAGTAAAATCAAAGTTATGAAGGCAAGCTTCAGATTCAAGTTCAAAGCTAAATCAATTGGAACAAATCAAAGAAATAGATCAGAAGTTAAAAATTTGGAAGCTTTGAAAACAAAAACCTGGAAAACAAGAAAATTTCAAAGATCTGAAAAAGAAAAAAAAACACAGAGCAGCTTCATCCTGAATCAACATGCAATTCATTTCAAATCTGGAAACAAGAAACTTAAGTTAAACCAGGTCAAATAAAGAATCCAAATCTGTTCAAGTTTCAACCTGAAAGCATGCAAGTTTTAAAGCATCAGGTTACAGGCAAAACTCTCTATTTACAAACCTTTCAAGGTGAGTAAACCCCTAAACTAATTTTTTTTATATGAGCATAAACTTCTTTTGATCTGAGCTATAAAATGAATGTGGGGATTTATGTTGAAGTGAAGTTTTGAAAATATGGTTGCATGTATGCAAAAAATGGATATGTATCTATGCATGTTTGTTGAGCAGGCAAATTTGCCTTAGTGTTGTTTACAGGTTTCAAAAACCTGTTAAAAATCCAAACTCTCTCCCTCTAATCCTCTTTACATTAAAAGGTTCAAACAAACCATGTTTGTATAATTATGTTTTTAAGTTTTAAAAATAATATTAAGCATAATTTATTAAAGTATTTTCTAGAAAAGAAAGAAATACAGAAGAACACAAGACATATCAACAATTCAAGAATTATGTTTTCTTGTTTCAATGATACCATCAAAATCGTTATTAAAAATGTTGATTTTTAAACCTTAAATCAAGTTTTTTAGTGAAATACTGATTGAGTAATTTGGGAATGAACGATATTGGGGTTAATGGCAAATTCAGGTGATCAACGATCGGAGAGGGCTCGAAATTGTGGCTGTAGGTAGCCAAGGGATGGTCGAGTTTGGGAAGAATGATCAGGAAAATTCCCGATCATTGTGGTGGAAAAACGAGTTCAATTTAGGGTTTCGACCCATGTTTTTGTCATAGATGAAAAATTAATTTCCGTGGTTTCAACAAGGCATCGAAATCGTTCGCACTAGTGCGAATCGAAGCGAGGGGGTGTTATGATGCTCTGGACAGGATGTTAGTGATTATGGTGACTGGGACGATGAGTGCAAGGTGTTTTGGTCAATCGAACTTCGATTCCAGGTTGGTGAGGATAGCTCGAATTTGATTTTTGGTGAGACTTGACCATTTGGGTGGTCGAGGTGTTAGTATTGGTCATTGATGACTTTTTGACGTCGACGTGGTTGATCGGTGGCGGCTCTGGCGTCAGTACATGTGCACCGTGCACATTGATGTGTGGCTGTTATTTGAAATTAGAGAAGATGTAGTTTTTCTCGAAGTCAAACTCAAAGTTGTTGAGGGATTGACTTGTAGTAGGAACTGGGGCGAGAGTACAATTACTTAGAAAATTTTGTAGGTTGGACTTTTGGGGCTCTCGGGTTAATTTGGTTAGGAAACTCGAAGCATTTGGGATTCTGTCTCAAAGCAGGAATAGATGGTCTCGGGTTATGTTGGTTTCAGGTTTATGACCTGACAGTATTCTGTTTAAAAAAAAAAAAAAATTTTTAATGAAATTCAAATTTTAAAGCAAGATTTAAAACAGTGGTTTTTAAATTCAAAGTTTAAGTTTGATGAACTTTTGAATCCTAAGTTTTAAAATGAAATTTAAATTTAAAGCAAGGTAAATCAAGTCTAAAATATGGTTTCAAGTTTACTATGAATTCAAACCTTGAATTTAAATCAGTTTTGTAAATTTAAATGATGAACAAGTTTAAATGTTTTAAAGTAGATTTTTAGAAGTGAATTGGTTTTCAAATAAATGTATAAACTTGATAAAATTCTTTCCATTAATATTTGAATGAGAAGTTATGAAGTGTTTAACTTAAATTTGGAAGTTAAATAATCAATTTATTTTAAAGCTTGATTTCTTTAATAAAATTAGGTAATTTAGTTATAAACTTTTCTTATATAAGTATCTTATATAAGTAATGAATGTTCTTTATATTTATTTTAAGGTTTATAAATTTATTCAAATTTAGATAAATGTTTAAATGGTTAAACATTTTGAATCTTAAATTCCAAATGGAATTTGAATTTAAATTTAGAAGTATAATGTTTTAAATACACTTGAATGTAATAAAGTCATAAATAAGTAAACGAATTATTTTAGAAATAATTAAGATAATAAAAGAATTTAATGAAGGAATAACTTATTTATTTGATTTTAAATTAATGATTTGAAATTTATTAATCAAGTAATTAACAATTAACTAAGTTATAGATTAGCACTTGATTAATTGAATAATTAGAGATTAATTAATGGGTTATAGATAATTTAATTTGTAATCAATTAAGCAATTAATTAAGATTAATTAATTGTAAATTTTGGATTAATTAGTAATTAATTAAGGAATGATCAAATTTTATTTAATCAAGTTTTAATAATAAATAATTAGAGATTATTAATTAATTATTAAAGAATAATTTATTAATTAAATAAAGATTAATTAATTGATAACGAGGTTAATTAAGAAGTGATTAATTAATTAAAAGATTGTGATTAATTAATTAATGATTGGTTAAGCAAGGTAAGTTGATTAACTCTCAAGTAATTAGTTTAATTTGAATTAATTAAATTAATTAAAATTTGAATTAGAGATATGCTTGCTTATGAATGATTGTATTGCCTTTCATTGATTGTTATCTCTGGACTTTAATATTCTGTGATGTGAAATATGCTATGTATTGATCTATGATATCTGTGATATATTTTCGGTGTAAATACCCTTGGCCATAAAACGGCATTTGAAATTGGATGCGACAGGGAGTCGGATTCCAGTTGGTTATCCGAAACCCACATCGAATTTTAATGATGAATCTTTTTTATTTATAAATTTATTTTATCTGTGATCTGTGAATGAAGATAAGTGTTATGAGTTATACCGCTTATTGATATTGTTATATCTATGATGATTGATGCTGTGCACTATTGGGTAAAACCCCTGGACCACACTTATACACACACAAATATGGATAGCACGTGCAAATCAGTTAAGTCACAGATTTAAAAAAAAAATTGTTTTGAATTTAAATTCAAATTCAAATTGTTTTGAAAATGAATTGGGTTTAAAGTGAAAACCTTTTGAAAAAGTGTTTTAAAAATGAATGTTATTTTGAGTAACTTAATAAAGATTTGAAATTTAAATCATTTGATTCAAATTTGAATTTAATATCAGAAATTGAATTCTATATTTGGTATTTATGACGTAAAAAGGTTATACAAGCTATAAATGTATTTATATGGGTTTTTTAAAACATTTTAGAAGTATGGTTTTGAGAATTAAATTTAACCCAAATTTAAAATTTGAAAGTCCTTAACTCGTGCAAATATAATCGGGTTTTCCGAAAACGGAAACCAGTGGTTTTAAATAATAATAGCTTTTACATAAAGAAAGAATTTTTTCCAAATTATGATTTCAAATTTGAAATGGAATGATTTTGGAAAGCTATGTCTATGTGAAAGATATTTTGAAATTGAAAAGGATATAAATGGTGTATCTTTTATGTATAAAAGATTGAAACAGGAATTGTTTCGAAAGCTATGAAATGTGTCTTTGATTTAAAGACCGGATAAGTTAAATCCAATTCGAAAAGGAATTTTTTTGAAAGGCTAAGAATGAATCTTGGTGAAAGATTGATGAACCTTGTTTTAAATTGAAAGGGGTCTTAAAAGTGAATCTTTTGTTTTAAAAGATTTAAATGCGGAAATTGTTTAAACCATTGAAGGTTTTGAAATGAATCTTTTTGTTTAAAAAGATTTGTAAATGGTAATTCATTTAACCATTTGGAAAGAAAGGTTTTGGATAATAAGTTGTGACTTAACTGAGATCTCATATCCAAATGTTTTTAAATAATGCGCTCACTATTCGGTTTTGCCGGGAGAGGACCTTTGTGTCATATAACCCATTCCGAATAGTGATACGACGATATTGATATCATTGAAGACCGGTGGTGAAGATCGGATACTTTCGAAAGCGAAAGGATGACCTATCGAATGTCTCTGCACCGACTGGCCCCGGTATAGAGATTTGAGCTCCCATTGTGATGGGGAGTCCGGACGTGATTAGAAATTTTTCGGATTGCAAGGGCTTCTTCGGAAGCGCCTTCGGTTCTATTCGAACCCGGAACAGACTTGTATGGATGTGTGTCTGACGTTACACTTTGAAACGTACGGCTGGTTTCTATCAAATACATTTATGTTTGGTGGCGGAGATTTATTCTCTTAGCTTAACACCCTTCTCTGAGACGTACGAGCTCAGAGGCTATGTAGTTGATGGTTACTGGTGATACACTCCCAATCTGGTAATGTGGCATATGAAGTTCTGCTGATCATTTGTTGATCAAAGCAAGGCTTTTGTGAAAAGCGTAGCTTTGTGGACGAGACTGCATCAGGACCTCACGCCCTGGAAATGGTTGAAACAGGAAAGATGCAGCAAGGTTTCAGGGGTAGCTCCCCTGGGGTATGACCATTTCTTCTGGAAAAGGGTAGTATCATGGTATGGAGCCCAGATACTTACTCGTATGGATACTGTAGTATATTTATTACTATGTGATGTTGTTGTTGGAGAGCTCTCGGATAAAGGTCCCAAAGGACCGGGGGTGGCATATCTGAGGTGATACCCTCGGGCAGGGGGTACACCGGCCTTGTGTTGGCAGAGAACGAAGGATGGTTCTCGGGACGTCCCTCCAGAGGCATACCCATGTAGCAATCGGAAGTTCCATGGCCTGACCATTTGTTGGAAAATCCAAAGAAACAATACGCGCCTTGTACGGTTTTAGTTGTAGAACCTCTGCCATTCACTTATGGTGGCGCCCCACTGTTTGGATGGTAGCTATAGTAGGCATAGTACGAAATGTCTATGCTCGCTAAGATTAATATTATACTTTCGAAATGTTTTCCACTGTGCACTTATAATAATAATATCAAATGATTTTCACGCATCAAGCATTTTTGACTGTCATAAGGAGAAATCTCCTCCAAGTGTACTTTTGCATTGTGATTGTGGTGGGAGGCCTTATGGCAGTTTCATTTTGTAAAAAGCATTATGGTTTTTAAATTTAAATTCCTTTGTTGTTTTCAAAGACAAAACTGTTTTGTTTGCTCATACCAGTCCCATGACTGACCCGGAGTTTATTGTTCCCTTCCTAAACTCTGGATGCCCACAATTTTCCACACGGGCAGTCTAGAGTTGGGTTTTTCAGATAATAGATATAGATATCGATTCGGTAGCTGTTGGCTTTCTCTTTGATATTCCTGGGAGAGCTTGGATATTGGAGACTTTGTATTCACACCAGTCCTGCTTGTCTTGGTGAAAAATTGATGATGGTTCAGGCTTGTGGTTTGGAGTTTGGCTTTGGAGCATTGGATTTGGGTTGCAGTTGCTCTTTGGAATTTTGGTTCCGCTGCTAGTTCATTTAGTTTTCCGCTATAGCATTATTATATTGTATCTCTGATATTGCTTCATGTTGTATCATTATTGTATCGAATGTTGTATATCAATGATATTCATTTTTTTCTTCCATTGTGTTGTTATACTTGATGTGTTATAAGCTCCGGCATGATTCGAATTTCAACGATTGAATCTGCGGCATTCAGGTACAAGTAGAGTACGGATGTCGATTTTCAAACGCTGGAATTTGGAATGTGACATTTTGGTATCAGAGCTGAAGGTTGAAACTTTAGCTCAGGAGTATAACACATTAAGTAACTCATTAGAGATGGGGTGAAGTATACCCTAGAATGAGTATATCCCTAAGATATCCGTTCGAATGCCTCAGTAAATTCTCTTACTATCCACTGATAGTGAGTATGAGTACAAGAAGAGGACGAGATAAGGGACAAGGGAATACGACTACAAATGGTTAATACCCTGCAAAAGTGGAAACAACTTTCTCTTTCAATCTCCTTTGATTCGTCTTTTCAATTCTTTGATGATTCCTGACAGCTCTAGGAAGAAGCTTTGATATATTTGCATGGGACATAAACTCCAAATGGGTCAGAATTGTTTGTTTGGATGAATTGTTTGCTTTGGTTGCTATGGTTGATAGATATATTTTGGTTGTTTAAACTAAAATTTTTGAATTGTACCCATATATCTGTTTATTCTGTTGGGTCAAAGTATATTCTACGAGTGGTTAGTTATCTTTCGAACTAACCGATTCCCTATATATTTCGTAGATCTGGTGACCCGAGTACCTTGGTTTGTTCTGATATCTATTATTGATATTCTGATTTGGTAAGTCAAACGCAGAATAAATATTCAGTTCGATCTGATAATTCATCTCTCTATCTCTCTATATTCTTTGTTGTCTCCCTACTTTCAAATTTCGAGGACGAAATTTTTCTAAGAGGGGGAATCTGTAACGATCTTGATTTTTATGCTAAATTTAAATTGATAATTAATTCAATTTTTGAAATTAATTATGAATTAGTGGTGAGTTAATTTGAATTTTTTAACTCAAATGTTTTAAATTTAAAATGTGATAATCTCTTAATTAAATTGTTTAAATTTGATAAGTTGTTATTTTCAAATATAAATAACCAATTAATTAATAATGTGATGTTTTAATTATGAATTATAGATTGATTTTAAATAAGAATAAATTATTTCTAAATAATAATGAGTTTGTTTAAAATTGATATCTATATTTATATGTGTATTTGAACTAACTTTGAATTTGAATTTAAAAGGAGTATATATATCTTATAATAAAAAAATATAGTATAGTTTGGATTTAAAATATATAGATAATGATTTTATTTAAGAAATAAGATTTGTTTTATATTTTTCTCTTTAAAGAAATTATGGATAGGAATATTAGAAAAGTATTTATTTAATAGGAATAAATACAAAGACTATTTGAAATAGCATTTAAAAATGAGTTAAAAATATTATATATGATTTTTATTTAAATTACAATTAGTTTATATTCTATTTTCTTTAAAGATTGTATTTATATAAATTTAGAAAACATTTATAAATGTATTTTTTATTAGGAATTCAATTAGAAAAGCATTTATAAATTAAAAAAACATGATTTGTAAGTAAAAACATAAAAAAGGTTTAAAACAAATATTAACAAAATAATTTACATTAGGGATTTAAATATAAATTTGTAAATAAATTTATGGAAAAGGATTTAACATAAAAAGTTTATATTTTAACCAGCGTTATAATAAAAATATAAGAATTAGACAAGTGTTAGTTTTATTTACAAGTGGCAATTAAATGTAATTTTCTTTTGGTTTAGAATTTGTAGAAAAAGAAAAAAATTAATTAAAAGAAAAGAAACTTGTAAAAGGGGAAAACCAGGTTGCTCATTTCAGTTAATAACATGTTTAAAAAAAATTCTCTACATTTCTCTTCATCTTCAATTCGAAACCTGATCAAAGAAACCAGAAAACAATATCAATGTTCACAAATTTCAAACCAATTTGAGCAAGATAGGATTTAGATCAACAAACAAGATCAAAGTTATGAAGGCAAGCTTCAGATTCAAGTTCAAAGCTAAATCAATTGAAACAAATCAAAGAAATAGATCAGAAGTTAAAAACTTGGAAGCTTTGAAAACAAAAACCTGGAAAACAAGAAAATTTCAAAGATCTGGAAAAAAAAAACACTGAGCAGCTTCATCCTGAATCAACATGCAATTCATTTCAAATCTGGAAACAAGAAACTTAAGCTAAACCAGGTCAAATAAAGAATCAAAATCTGTTCAAGTTTCAACCTAAAAGCATGCAAGTTTTAAAGCATCAGGTTACACGCAAAACTCTCTGTTTATAAACCTTTCAAGGTGAGCAAACCCCTAATTATTTTTTTTTAATCTGAGCATAAACTTCTTTTGATCTGAGCTATAAAATGATTGCGGTGATTTAAGTTGAAGTGAAGTTTTGAAATATGGTTGCATGTATATAAAAAATGGATATGTATCTATGCATGTTTGTTGAGCAGGCAAATTTGCCTTAGTGTTGTTTACAAGTTTCAAAAACCTGTTAAAAATCCAAACTCTCTCCCTCTAATCCTCTTTACATTACAAGGTTCAAACAAACCATGTTTTTATAATTATGTTTTAAGTTTTAAAAATAATATTAAGCATAATTTATTAAAGTATTTTCTATAAAAGCAAGAAATACAGAAGAACACAAGACATATCAACAATTCGAGAAATATGTTTTCTTGTTTCAATGATACCATCAAAATCGTTATAAAAAATGTTGATTTTTAAACCTTAAATCAAGATTTTTAGTGAAATACTGATTGAGTAATTTGGGAATGAACGATATTGGGGTTAGTGGCAAATTCAGGTGATCAACGATCAGAGAGGGCTTGAAATTTTGGCTGTAGGTAGCCAAGGGATGGTCGAGTTTGGGAAGAATGATCAGGAAAATTCCTTATCATTGTGGTGGACAAACGAGTTCAATTTAGGGTATCGACCCATGTTTTTGTCATAGATGAAAAATTGATTGCCGCCGTTTCAACAAGGCATCGGAATCATTCGCACTGGTGCGAATCGAAGCGAAGGGGTGTTATGATGCTCTGGACGGGATGTCAGGGATTCTGGTGACTGGGGCGATGAGTGCGAGGTGTTTTGCTCAATCGAACTTCGATTCCAGGTTAGTGAGGATAGCTCGAATTTTATTTTTGGTGAGACTTGACCATTTGGGTGGTCGAGGTGTTAATGTTGGTCGTTGATGACTTTTTGACGTCGACGTGGTTGATCGGTGGCGGCTCTGGCGTCTGTACATGTGCACCGTGCACATTGATGTTTGGCTGTTATTTGAAATTGGAGAAGATGCAGTTTTTCTCGAAGTCAAACTCGAAGTTGTTGAGGGATTAACTCGAAGTTGGAATTGGGGCGAGAGTGAAATTACTTAGAAAATTTTGTAGGTTGGACTTTTGGGGCTCTCAGGTTAATTGGTTAGGAAACTCGAAGCATTTGGGATTCTATCTCGAAGCAGGAATAGATGGTCTCGGGTTATGTTGGTTTCAGGTTTATAACCTGACAGTATTATGTTTAATTTTTTTTTGAATGAAATTCAAATTTTAAAGCAAGATTTGAAACAGGGGTTTTTAAATTCAAAGTTTAAGTTTGATGAACTTTTGAATTCTAAGTTTTAAAATGAAATTTTAAATTTAAAGCAAGGTTTAAATCAAGTCTAAAATATGGTTTCAAGTTTACTATGAATTCAAACCTTGAATTTAAATCAGTTTTGTAAATTTAAATGATGAACAGGTTTAAATGTTTTAAAGTAGATTTTTAAAAGTGAATTTGTTTTCAAATAAATGTATAAACTTGATAAAATTCTTTCTATTAATATTTGAATGAGAAGTTATGAAGTGTTTAACTTAAATTTGGAAGTTAAATAATTAATTTATTTCAAAGCTTGATTTCTTTAATAAAATTAAGTAATTTAGTTTTAAGCTTTTCTTATATAAGTAATGAATGTTCTTTATATTTATTTTAAGGTTTATAAATTTATTCAAATTTGGATAAATGTTTAAATGGTTAAACATTTTGAATCTTAAATTCAAAATGGAATTTGAATTTGAATTTAGAAGTATAATGTTTTAAATACACTTGAATGTAATGAAGTCATAAATAAGTAAACGAATTATTTTAGAAATAATTAAGATAATAAAAGAATTTAATGAAGGAATAACTTATTTATTTGATTTTAAATTAATGATTTGAAATTTATTAGTCAAGTAATTAACAATTAATTAAGTTATAGATTAGCACTTGATTAATTGAATAATTAGAGATTAATTAATGGGTTATAGATAATCTGTAATCAATTAAACAATTAATTAAGATTAATTAATTGTAAATTATGGATTAATTAGTAATTAATTAAGGAATGATTAAATTTTATTTAATCAAGTTTTAATAATATATAAATAATTAGAGATTATTAATTAATTATTAAAGAATAATTTATTAATTAAATAAAGATTAATTGATTGGTAATGAGGTTAATTAAGAAGTGATTAATTAATTAAAAGACTGTGACTAATTAATTAATGATTGCTTAAGCAAGGTAAGTTGATTAACTCTTAAGTAATTAGTTTAATTTGAATTAATTAAATTAATTAAAATTTGAATTAGAGATATGCTTGCTTATGAATGATTGTATTGCCTTTCATTGATTGTTATCTCTGGACTGTAATATTCTGTGATGTGAAATATGCTGTGTATTGATCTGTGATATGTTTTTGGTGTAAATACCCTTGGCCATAAAACGGCATTTGAAATTCGATGCGACAGGGAGTCGGATTCCAGTTGGTTATCCGAAACCCACATCGAATTGTAATGATGAATCTTTTTGATTTATAAATTTATTTTATCTGTGATCTGTGAATGAAGATAAGCGTTATGAGTTATACCGCTTATTGATATTGTTATATCTATGATGATTGATGTTGTGCACTATTGGGTAAAACCCCTGGACCACACTTATACACACACAAATATGGATTGCACGTGGAAATCAGTCAAATCATAGATTTAAAAAAAATAGTTTTGAATTTGAATTTCAAATTCAAATGGTTTTGAAAATGAATTGGGTTTAAAGTGAAAACTTTTGAAAAAGTATTTTAAAAATGAAAGTTATTTTGAATAAATTAATAAAGATTTGAAATTTAAATCATTTGATTCAAAATTGAATTTAATATCAGAAATTGAATTCTATATTTGGTATTTATGACGTAAAAAGGTTATACAAGCTATAAATGTATTTATATCGGTTTTTTAAAACATTTAGAAGTATGGTTTTGAGAATTAAATTTAACCCAAGTTTAAAATTTGAAAGTCCTTAACTGGTGCAAATATAATCGGGATTTCCGAAAACGGAAACCAGTGGTTTTAAATAATAATAGCTTTTACGTAAGGAAAGAATTTTTTCCAAATTATGATTTCAAATTTGAAATGGAATGATTTTGGAAAGCTATATCTATGTGAAAGATATTTTGAAATTAAAAAGGATATAAATGGTGTATCTTTTATGTATAAAAGATTGAAACATGAATTGTTTCGAAAGCTATGAAATGTGTCTTTGATTTAAAGACCAGATAAGTTAAATCCAATTCGAAAAGGAATTGTTTTGAAAGGCTAAGAATGAATCTTGGTGAAAGATTGATGAACCTTGTTTTAAATTGAAAGGGGTCTTAAAAGTGAATCTTTTGTTTTAAAAGATTTAAATGTGGAAATTGTTTAAACCACTGAAGGTTTTGAAATGAATCTTTTTGTTTAAAAAGATTTGTAAATGGTAATTTGTTTAACCATTTGGAAAGAAAGGTTTTGGATAATAAGTTGTGACTTAACTGAGATCTCATATCCATATGTTTTTAAATACTGCGCTCACTATTTGTTTTAGCCGGGAGAGGACCTTTGTGTCATATAGCCTATTCCGAATAGTGATACGACGATATGGATATCATTTGAAGACCGGTGGTGAAGACCGGATACTTTCGAAATTGAAAGGATGACCTGTCGAATGTCTCTGCACCGACTGGCCCCGGTATAGAGATTTGAGCACCCATTGTGATGGGGAGTCCGGACGTGATTAGAAATTTTCCGGATTGCAAGGGCTTCTTCGGAAGTGCCTTCGATTCTGTTCGACCCGGAACAGACTTGTATGAATGTGTGTCTGAAGTTACACTTTGAAATGTAAAGCTGGTTTCTATCAAATACATTTTATTTGGTGGCGGAGATTTATTCTCTTAGCTTAACACCCTTCTCTAAGACGTACGAGCTCAGAGGCTATGTAGTTGATGGTTACTAGTGATACATTCCCAATTTGGTAATATGCATATGAAGTGCTGCTGATCATTTTTTGATCAAAGCAAGGCTTTTGTGAAAAGCGTAGCTTTGTGGACGAGACTGCATCAGGACCTCACACCCCAGAAATGGTCGAAACAGGAAAGATGCAGCAAGGTTTCAGAGGTAGCTCCCCTAGGGTCTGACCATTCCTTCTGGAAAAGGGTAGTATCATGGTATGGAGCCCAGATACTTACTCGTGTGGATACTATAGTATATTTATTACTATGTGATGTTGTTGTTGGAGAGCTCTCGGATAAAGGTCCCAAAGGACCGGGGGTGGCATATCTGAGGTGATACCCTCGGGCTGGGGGTACACCGGCCTTGTGTTGGCAGAGAACGAAGGATGGTTCTCGGGACGTCCCTCCAGAGGCATACCCATGTAGCAATCGGAAGTTCCATGGCCTGACCATTTGTTGAAAAATCCAAAGAAACAATACGCGCCTTGTACGGTTTTAGTTGTAGAACCTGCCACTCACTTATGGTGGCGCCCCACTGTTTGGATGGTAGCTATAGTAGGCATAGTACGAAATGTCTATGCTGGCTAAGATTAATATTATACTTTCGAAATGTTTTCCACTATGCACTTATAACAATTATATCAAATGATTTTAGCGTATCAAGCATTTTTGACTGTCATAAGGAGAAATCTCCTCCAAGTGTGCGTTTGCATTGTGATTGTGGTGGGAGGCCTTATGGCAGTTTCATTTTCTAAGAAGCATTACGGTTTTTAAATTTAAATTCCTTTGTTGTTTTCAAAGACAAAACTGTTTTGTTTGCTCATACTAGTCCCATGATTGACCCGGAGTTTATTGTTCCCTTCCTAAACTCTGGATGCCCACAATTTTCCACACGGGCAGTCTATAGTTGGGTTTTTCAGATAATAGATATAGCTATCGATTTGGTAGCTGTTGTCTTTCTCTTTGATATTCCTTGGAGAGCTTGGATATTGGAGTCTTTGGATTCACACCAGTCCTGCTTGTCTTGGTGAAAAATTGATGATGGTTAGAGCTTGTTGTTTGGAGTTTGGCTTTGGAGCATTGGATTTGGGTTGCAGTTGCTCTTTGGAATTTTGGTTCCGCTGCTAGTTCATTTAGTTTTCCGCTATAGCATTATTATATTGTATCTCTGATATTGATTCATGTTGTATCATTGTTGTATCGAATGTTGTATATCAATGATATTCATTTTTTTCTTCCGCTGTATTGTTATACTTGATGTGTTATAAGCTCCGGCACGATTCGAATTTCTACGATTAAGTCTGCGGTATTCAGGTACAAGTGGAGTACGGATGTCGGTTTTCAGACGCTAGAATTTGGAACGTGACAATTTTTGTTGAAAAACATGGGCTTATTACCGCAAACAAAAATCAGATGTATTTGATGTTTTTAAGAAATTTAAGGCCCCTTGTAGAAAATGAAAGTGCTTATAAGATCAAAGCCATGAGATCCGACCAAGGTGGAGAATTTACATCAAAAGAGTTTGAGAAGTTTTATGAAGAAAATGGAATTCATCGTCCATTAACAGTCTTGTACATTCCACAACAAAATGGAGTTGTAAAAAGAAAGAATAGATCACTTCTTAACATGGCATGACGCATGTTAAAAATCAAAAATGTTCCAAAAGATTTTTGGGCTGAAGCCATCGAATGTGCGGTGTATTTATCAAACCGCTCCCCAACTCGTAGTGTGTGGATCAAAACCCCCGAAGAAGCATGGAGTGAACGAAAGCCATGTATATCTCACTTGAAAGTATTCGAAAGTATCACTTATGCCCATGTACCAGATCAAAGACGCCCTAAATTAGATGACAAAAGCGAAATATGCATTTTCATTGGCTATGACTCATGGTCAAAAGGATATAAGTTATACAATCCTATTAATGGAAAATTTGTTGTTCATTGAGATGTGGAGTTCGATGAAAAAAGTGACTGGAATTGGAACAAACAAGAAGATGATTATAGTTTCTTTTCATTTTATGAAGAGAAGTGCAATGATGATGTGGAAGAGCCCATTAGTCCAACACCATCACCTCCTTTAACTATTCATCAAGAACATCCATTTGAAGAAAGCTCAAATGAAAGACTACCACGCATGATATCTTTGCAAGAGTTATACAAGGTAACTCCAATTTCTAACAATATTACCTTATTTTCATTTTTTGCCAATTGTCAACCAACAGGTTTTGAAGAAGCGAAGCAAAACAAAAGATAGAGGAAAGCTATGAATGAAGAAAATAAAGTAAGCAAAGATGATGCAAATGTTGAAAAGCACGAAAGCAAAGGAAATGAAATTCAGGAGATTGGAGGCGATTTAAAATATGAGCAAAATTTAGAAGAAATGAGAATAGAGAATATTAAAGAAGTAAAAAAGAAAAAGATCAAAAACGAAGTCAAATAGAACAACGATGAATTTCACGAAGATATTGGATTGGTTAAAGTTCACAAGAGCGAAATTAATAAATTATGCAAAAACAACACATATGGCTCATTCAAAATTTACAGCCTCCGAACAAGTTGGATATTTAAACATCCAATTTTTGGAACATTCTGTTGTAACAATGGAGAGCAAAACGAATGAAGTACAAAGAGGATTTGTAAATTTCACCGAAGATCTTGCCAATGGAAAAGAAGAACAACGCAATAAAGAAACGTTGGATATTTTTTCATTCCAATAGAAACACGTAAAATACAAAGATTACGAGACATTCTCGGAGTTACAAATCCAAGTTTACGAATGGATATTGGAAATAAACTTGGTTTTAAGGAAACGTCAATTATGTTGATTATAATCTTTGGATTAATGGAAATGTCAAAATAAAAATCTGGACTTACCGGATATGTAATTTTGAGTATTCCAGAATATGCTTAGTCAAGATAATTATAGAAAATGGAAGATTAAAGAAAAGTCTAGATATTGTATCACACTATAAATATGAATGATTTCTCTCATTTGAAGCAAGAAAATAAATGTATTTGTAAGCAAGCAAACGTATTTGTAAGCAAACGAAAAAAATAAAAGTGCAAAGAAAATAAAGCTTATTTCCTCCTTTGTAAAATATTCTCTCAATCTCCATTAGCAAGTCAGAAGTTTGTCATCTTTCTTCTTCCTATAGAAATTGCCCAACAATGAAATCAGAGCTTCAAGATCCTCCTAAATTTCCTAACAATAGACACTCTACCCATTATCAGTTGCAGGTCTGTTACTTCCATATGAAAGCATGGAGAGTACGTCGATGCTTCATGGGCTGTACGTGCACTTAGAGACAGCGCCACCTCAGCAAGCAGCCATAGAATTTTATGCACTTGGGTGGGAAGGCTGACAGTTTCTGGTCGCATACTTTTGGATATGAAGTTGCCTTGCATGAGGTTTTAAGAGAAGCATACAAGAGGTGTACGAGTAAAGAAGCTGTGAATATGTATATAATAACTTGCCATTGATCACTTTAGCTTTTAATTTGTTTCTTGCTGATGTAATGGGATATTGGCGGTGAATGGTTTATATATAGACAGTATTAGTATTATGGAACGTGAAAGGTAGTTTTATTGTATGTCAACATGCATTTGGTCGGTTGCTAAGTAATTAGAGTAATTTTGCTGTGTTTGGAAATCTCAAAACTCAACATAGAATGCGCTTGCTTGTCTCCTTCCAGCTGAATTTTTGATGTCTAGAGATCTGATGACTGAATGTTGAAGAATGAGTTGAAAGTTGAAACCTTGACTTCGCTCGTAGAAGTTTCGTTGCATTCCAGAAGAAACTATTGCACGCGCAGTTTCATTAGACTTGATCTTAGTATTCTATGCCAGCTGGAACTGGACGTCATCGCCTTTCGCTTCATTTAGATTATGGCCTATAGCATTTAAAAAGGGGAAAGAAAAAAACTCCATCCGCACCTTCCTTTTTGGGACAATATGAATTTGATCAACATTTTTTAACAAAAGAAATCTCTTATTATTATATATGTTACTAGACTTGTATAGATCACTCGACCTTTATTATTTTTCACATTATTCTTTTTTAATCTGCTCATATTATACTTATGAAATGTGAGACACTCCAACAAATCTTGGTGGCCTCAACGTGAATCTATTGGCTGCTTGCGGACTGCTAAAGCTACTTTTGTGGCAATAGCGAGACGATGTGTACCACTTAGAAGACGATTAGGAATGGCAATTCCTTGTGATAATTTCTAGCCACTTAAATCGAACAACCGACTTTGAGCTGGTGCGAACAAGGGGAATCTACTATTTAATTAAAGCAAAGCGTTCATAGTTTTTATGGATGCTTTTGCAGTGTGATTTCTATCCAGTGCTTTGAATGCCAAAGTGCAGAAATTCAACCAAGCGTAGGTAAACGACGGGAGTAATTATGACTCTCCTAAGGTTGCTAAATTCTTTGCATCTAATTAGTAACGTGCATGAATGGATTAATGAGGTTTCCACTACTCCTGTCCACTAAGCATTGAAACCATGGCTAAGGTAAGGAGCTTGGTGGAATCGAAGGATAAAAAAGACCGTGTTGAGTTTGACTCTAGTCTTACTTTGCGAAATGACTTGTAATGTTGTTCAAGTCCATGAAGAAAAATTAAACAGAAGAGCTAAAGAGGAGCCATTGAAGCAAGCCTTTTAAGCCAAACTCACCTAGCAGAAGAATGAGGCATTTAAGAGAAGTCATAGCCTCAAGGGTAGGAGATCGTGGCTAAAAATACGGTAGTGGCGTCTACAAATTTGTCAATAAAGAAGAAAGAAACCAAATTATATAAGCACCAAGAGGTCGAGGACGAGGATGAAAAACAAAGCATAAGGGAAGACCAAGGTATGATAAATCACAAATTGAATGTTATATTTATGATAATTTTTGAATTTTGCTTTCGATTATTCATGTTTTAAAGTTTAAGAGAAATTTAACTATTCTATAAAAAATGGAGAAAATTCCACAATATTGTTGTCATATAAAGGTGATGAAAGTAACAATAATAAAACATGGTATTTGGATATGGAGGCGATCAATCATATATGTGGAAGAAGGAGCATGTGCGTGGAGCTTGATGAATCGATAAGTGGAAATATCATTTTGTAGATCAATCTGAAATTCTAGTTAAAGGAAAAGGAAACATAAAAATTAAATTAAAGAATGATAAGCATGATTTTGTTTCTAATGTTTCCTAAAACGAAAACAAATATTTTAAGTTTGTGGCAAAAAAATGATATGATATACACATGAAAAATCATTGTCTTTAATGAGAGATTGTAAGGAAAATTTTACTGCTAAAGTGGAGATGTTAAAAAAAAGACTATTTCCATCAAATATATCAAATAGAATTATTAAATGCCTAATCGTGATATAATGATTCATCATGACTTTGACATTTAAGATTTTGATACCTTAATTTTAGGGTTTAAATTACTAAAGAATAAAAACATAATGAAAGGTGTATCAATAAATCAAGAGAACCAATAATGTGAATGACGCATATTTGTAAAACAACCAAGAAAATATTTTCCAAAAGAATCAACTACAAGAGATAAAGAACCATTCGAATTAATTCATACTGATATTTATGGCCTTATAAAACTGGCTTACTTGGAAAAGTAACTATTTTGCACCTTTTGTTGATGATTTTAGAAGAAAAACATATATCTATTATCTTAAACAAAAATCAAATGTATTTAATGCTTCTAAGAATTTAGAGCCTTTGTAGAAAATTAAACTGGTTATAAGATCAAAGCCATGAGATCCGATCGAGGTAAGGAATTTATATCAAAAGAGTTCGAATTTTTTTATGAAGAAAATGGAATTCGCTGCTCATTAACAATTCCACGCACTCGACAACAAAATGAGTCATAAAAAGGAAGAATCTGCCTCTTCTCAACATGGCTTAGAGCTTGTTAAAAAGAAAATATTCCAAAAATAGTGTTTTTGTTCGAAGTTGTTGAATGCGCAATGTATTTATCCAATCAAATTCAAACTTGAAGTGTGTGGAATAAAACCCCCAAACGAACATGGAGTGGTAGGAAGCCATGAATATCTCATTTAAAAGTATTCAAAAGCATTGCATATGCCGGATCAAAGATGCTCCAAATTGGATGACAAAAGTGAAATATATTTTCATCGACTATGACTGAAGGCTAAAAGGATATAAGTTATATTATCCTATTAATGAAAAAGTAGTTGTTATTCGAGGCATGGTGTTCAACGAAGAAAGTGCTTGGAATTGGAACAAACAAGAAGATGATTATAATTTCTTTCCTCTTTTTGAAGAGGAATGTGATAATGATGTGGAAAAGAAACATCGTCATCTCCTTCAACCATCCATGAAGAATATTCATTCGAACAAAACATAAGTGAAAGACCACCACACATGAAGAATGCTAAAGGAGAAGTCGAAAGAACTTCTAGCCAAGAAGTTACCAAAATCCCTAAGTTGATTAGCCAAAATTGATCATTAGAAAAAGATTAGCAAGATTAGCACTTCGGATTGAAGAATTTCTGTTGGAGATAACCTAAAAATGCTATAGATTCTTGGATTTCATGCATTCTTGGATTGCTTTGGATTTAGGTGAGTGATTTTGTGCCTCTACTCACTAATTAGACACTATATGATTTTTAATGATGTTTTTAAATGATTTTTAAACTCTAAAATATCATTTAAACCCTTTTTAATCACATATGTAAATTTCAAATGATTTGGAAAAAAATTTGAAAAAATTCATGTTCTTATGAATCTTTCTTGTTCTTATAGTTACACCCTTAGATTTGGGCTTCACGTTGATATGTATGGATGTATGCTTGTTTGGATATATTACATATGATGATTGTTTGAATGTATGAGTTTGTATAGTTGAAAACGCAGATTAAATGGCAATTTAGTTTTAGGAACAAGTTATGGATCGGTGTTGATGGATCAGTGATGTTCCATAGAGGTCACTTCATCCAAATGGCATGCAATCCATAAGGTAGGTCAAGAAGGATCCCTTAAAGCTATGTTTCAAGTCTCAGTCATTTGGATTTCAAAGTTATGGGAGATTGATGATGGATTGGTGGTGATTTGGAGGCTATGAATCGATAAAGGTTGGCTTCGGGGCATGCTTGAGTCATTGGATGGATCGCTTCGATTCATATGATAAAATGCTTTAGTCAATAGCTTGCATGGATGAATTGCATGAGAAAGTGGGATAAAATACCAAGTGAGGGATCGACGCCAATCGATGAGGTTACTTGATATTTTGCTAGGTGTTGAGTCGGCAGAGAAAAAAAATGAAATTTGGCGAAGGCAAGGATCGACGGCTATGGATTAGTACCGATCCATTGGGTATCGATCGTTTAGGGTGATGGATCGATGAAGGTTGTTTCACGTGGTGGATTATGTCTTAGTTGAATTGAAGTGTGGGATCAATGATGATGGATCAGTAACTAAGGATTGGTGGCTATGGATTGGTGGTTATGGTTTAGTGGTAAAGGAAATTGTTGCTACTTTTAGTTATTTGCAGATTGCTTTGACACATGATGGTGTTTACTTCGAGTCTTGTGTGTGTTCACTCCATGCTCGTGCCAAACCAAACACTTAGCTAAATATGGCCAGGTGTAGGGTCGGTACCAAACCATAGGGTTCGATGACGATTTTCGATGACGACGACTCATAGGCCAACAATGATGATTCTGTAATGGAAAATGATGACTCGATAATGGATAGAAGTATTTCGAGATGTATAGTAGAGGACTATGAGTTGGATTAAGGGAACTATCAGAGGAAAGCTATAGGATGTCTGGCGGTATTCTACGACTGATGATGATTGTAGGGAATTATCTCAACCATGGTGACTTCGTGATGGGAGTCGTAAGATCAGTTCCAAAATATACTCTGCTATCAATGACGTGTGCAAATGGATTTTTGAGACCCGAATGTTCATAAGGTACTCGTAAAATGGGGTATATACTGGGGATGTGATGGTTCTCGAAGCATGATGGCTCTTCATTCTTGATAGGAGGTTTGTTTACCTCAGAGAGTCATGATGGTTAGTCTAGTTCTAGCTTACTGAGAGGCAAGGCTTCAAGTACCGAGGAACCAGCATGCGGTCTATCATGAAGGATGGTCTGTTCTTTGACCATGATTGGTTAGACGAGTGACCTTGTATCACTGATTGAGTAAATGTGAGGATGGATGTTATGTTTGTTTTAATTGCTTATCACCTTAGGGATGTCACATGATGCTGATATTATTAGTGTAGATACTTGGACCCCCTTAGTATTTTGATGTATAGTACACCCATGATGACTATGATATAAAGTAATGTATATCTTATGTATGTGCTAACTCTGTAGATGCAGAGACGGATTAGGTATGATTCTTCATACCATTTGTCCTATTATAGTGGCTTATTAGTATTATAGATTTTCTACTGCTCACACAAGGGTAACGACCCGGAATTTTCGACCCCGAAAATTTGACACTAATACGTTCACTGTAGAAGTGTTGAGTAATCGAACGACGGAAATTCCAGATTGTTAGGGTAAAGAAGAAAAGTGGTAGAAGAAGAAACAGAAAAAAACAGCATGGAAACTCACAATCACAGCGGAACAAAATATAATATACAAATAGCAGCACTTACACAAATAAAGCTGTAAATGTCAATTTATACAATATATAGGAGTACCATTATTCACAAATAAACTGGACAGTTAAAATTAACTTATCCTTAAAAACTGACTAAACAATCTCTAATACACAGCGGAATAATCAATATGTCTCTGTCGTCCAGCTCGCCTCCTGAGCTCCAGAACGTCTTAACCTGAAAATCTGTAATACTCGGTCTGAACCGAGCATTACAATAAAGTAACACCCGAGTCATGCGTGAAACCAACGTGGGTAAAACCACTTAATTTGAAATGCTAAAGTTAAAAAACTTAAGTTATAAAATTTTTTTGAAAACCCAGGTAACTCATTCATTATTACGAGTTATCTCACTATAGCCAAATACTTATTTAACAAAACAAAATCTAAGTACCGTTACTTAGTTAAATGGTCAGGTTTATTTAATTTATTCCATTCCAGCCTATTTGATTCTATAATCAAATCCGAGAAGAATACTAATGCTTATTTAATTCGAAGTGGTTTCGGATATTGCCGTTATCCGATCCCGGTCTTTTTTGAATCCAATCGCTACCTTTAATCCCAGTTGTTTTAACAAACCCATTCAATTTCAAATTGTCATATTCACCGAGAAATTTCACATCAAATATCGATTCAAACAATAATTTATGTATATTTTAACTGCTCAATTAGGTGTATTTCATACCAGAGTAACTAGAAATAACCTACTAGAGAAACAAGGCAAATTCCAAAGTACTTACCATTTTAAAACCATTCATAGGCTAGGTTACTAGTCACATAATCATCGATTTATTTGAACAAAGTTAATTATTTCCAAATCTTGCTTAATTATTATTGAATACTAATTACAAATTATGTTATTTATTTTAATTAAATATGTGGAATTAATCGATAATGAACATGTACAATTTAACTTAGGACTTTGATTAATTAAAACTTTAAAACATTTTATTTTACTTTAACCATTAAATAATTACACTATTTATTTAATTTTAATAAAATTTAGGAATTAGTTCAACTAATTAAAATGTATTTTATTACCCTAACTTAATTAACTTAAGTTTAAAATTATTTATTTGTATGGACCATTTACTATCCTAAGGTTTGAATTACTTTTAAATTTTTAAATTACTTATATATCAGGAGATCTAAAGTTTCAAAAACATTTAAATCTGTAGTTTGTTTTGGAATTTACTTTTAAGAAACTTATTTTATTATATTTTATATCACGCTGAACCAACAGGCCTACTCGGCACAAATTCAATTCTTCCTCCTTGCCCTTTCTTCTTTAATTCCAGCTTCCACCCAATACCTTATTCCCAGTACGCGACCTACTGTGCACGTCAGTGTGCACCTACACAAACCCACGGCCCACTCGATCTTACCGCCGTCCGGCCTCGCAAAATCCCCATGACCACCTAAACTCGCCACCACATCTGGAATCCACGAACTCACCCTTAATCAAAAGTTCACCAGCGAAACCAAAAGCTCCAGATTCACCGGCACCTAACAGCCCCTTGCCTCGTCAGCACTATCCACCATTTCCTGCCAGAAAACACCCAGGCCATCACCATAAACTCCTCCTTCAACCCCCCTGGTCCGCAACCTTAAAACTTCACTGCGACGCCATAGATCGGCAACAATCGAACTCGCCTAAAACCCTAATCCTCCCCCTATCGATCACCACGATGATCGAAAAAATCACCGCTCATTTTTCCCGAGTTCCCCAACCATGCAGCTTCCTTTTGACCTGATGCCGACCCCCACTGTCGATCTCCTCGCCAGAATTTGACCCAAACCTGAAAATCAGTCGTCTCCCAATATCTCCTTACATACCCAATTAAAAATCAAGATAAGGCTAATAAAATTCATCATTTTCAGAGACAAATACACCCTTATGATTGGTTTGTTAGTTTATGTTATTCAAATTTTAGCCATCAAAATGTTATTTACTGTAAATGAGGCATATTTTCCCCAATGCTGGAAGATACTTGACAAATAAAAGGTCCATCCAAATCTCAAACACATGCAGATACATAACTGGATCCAGAAAGTACATAATATAAGATTGTTTACTCACGATTCCTTGGAACATAACACATGCTTTTTGAAAACTGCTTGCTTGTTGTTGCTTCCTGTTCTTGAATGCTTCATGCTTTGATCTTGTTGAGTTAAGTTGGATTTTGATTTGAAGTTGAAAAATGCAAAAATGTTTATCTTTAATACTTATCTAATTTGGAATAAACGAAGAATGAAGAAGGTGGAGGTATATATAGAGAGGGGTAGTTGAAATCCTGACTTGATGAAACAGATTTGATATTCTCTTTATTACATGATTTGATTCAATAAAAGATTTTGTTTATTATGTGGGTTAGATCTTTATGTGACCTGAAGTTGAGGTTGCCATCATAATGTTCCTTTGGATGCTAACATAAGCACGTATACATACTTTAGATCCATCTATATTAACATACATTCATTCATTACATATATATTTTATACATCTTCATATTACAAATTACATACACATTTTGCTCATGTATATAAGACATTACATGTACATTCCTATATACCTACGCATAGGCATATTTTATCTTTACATACATACATACATACATACATACATACATACATACATACATACATACATACATACATATATATATTCATGTTTATACATACACCTTAACTTATGTATATTTTCTATTTTTTTTTTAAATGAAGAAATCCAATTAAAGATCAAATTTGACACTTGTATACTAAGGTCTTCTTTCTAGCTTACAAATGTCCATATGCATTTATATTATTTTACATTTTTATTTAATGTATAGCTCAAAAGAAATGTTATAAAACCTTTTTATTTATTTTATGCTTAAGTTATTATACTTTAATTAATAACTATATATATATATTTATTTATATCTAGTGTTTAAAATGTAAATTTTTTTAAATCTAAATTACTTTTAAGATATTTATTTTGAATTTCAAACCATAGTTCTATTCACAAACTATATATGAACAATAGTAATTAGAAAGCATATTTCATTTGTTTGAAAAGATATTGTTTAAATCAATTTATGTATCCATATATTTTTAATTATTAGAATTTATCTGTTCAACTTATAAACCAGTATTTCAAATAATTTAATCCAGTTAATTACCAATTAACAGATGTCCAAAAATCCGGGTTATCGCATTCCTCCCCCTTTATAACTTTTCGTCCTCGAAAATAAACGAAGCGAGAATTTAATTTAATGCTTTGTTTTAGTTAAATTTATTCTCTAAACATTTAAACTCTTTTTATTCTCAAGTTTAAAACACCTTAAAATCTATATAATATTACTATATATCTTTATAAAAATACTTTTTATAGCTCGATGTCTCAATAAGTCCATCCTTGTTCTCACAGAAATTCGGTCATAAGTTGATCAGGCGTAGGACTGAAAATCTATAAGTACTTAGCAGACCCATTTTCAGCACCTAGTGAAAATACTTAGAAAACATTTTGTGAAAATATAGAAAACATTTTTGTGAGAATGCTCTAGCAATCATCATCCCCTCCATGGTCGCGGTTAGCCCGATGATCACATTGCCATCCCGGCGAAACCATAGAAAACTGTAGGCATCCCCGCCCTTGGATGACACCATGGAACCACCACAGACCGTAGCTACACCCAGGGTTACGTTGCCATCACAGCAAAAACCATGTAACTGTAACCATCAGCGCCCTCGAATTCCACTGCCAAATGAAACTTCACCACACAGACTACATAGATCGCATTCTACGTTAGTCGAGTTCCAACGTAGCCTGTAGGCACTCAATGCCACACGACTTTCGCTATGTCTTCATAGATCACAGTCTACCGATGTTACATCGCTCTCCCGTCGAAATCAAACGTAGACCTTAGGCAATCACTGCCCCTCGACTTCCGCTATAGAACGCAGTAGATCGTAGTTACATCGAGTTACACTATGCCACAGCATAATCCCAATGTCATTGTAGGTATCAGAGCCGTCGACTTTCGCTACCCCAACCACAATTCTCAGGAAATACATTTTAGTCCGGACATCCTCTGGGATCAAATTTTGAACCCCCCTTAGGGCTCAAGACAGAACCACCCCGTGGATCTCCAACTATAAGTTTCAACTCTAAATAGGAGCGCCTTTTTCCCCACAGCGTTCTCAAAACATTTTATACTATACATATATAGTATCTTTCAAATCATACTCTTCATATGAATAAAAAATAAATCCCATTTACAAAAAATCGATATCTCAAAATCGACAGTTTCCAAACTTGGCTTTTCAAATTCCCAAAATTGATTTTTCTCAAAAATCAAAAGCCTTTCAATATCAATGGGTTCCAAAAACCTTTTTTCGGTTTTCATAAATCATATATATATATATATAGAAGTTTATTATTTTAACTAGAACAAAATATTTTTCAAAGATTTTCTTTCTTCTGGTTATAGATTCGACAAGGAGAGTTTATCATATAAAACAAATATATTTATAACTTTATTTATGCCAAATTAACATTCAAATTCGATTTCCTTTATAAAGTTACTTTTAAGATATATATTTTTATAGCTTAAGTTATTATACTTTAATTAATAACTATATATATATTTATTTCTAGTATCTAAAATGTAGAATTTTTTAAATCTAAATTACTTTTAAGATATTTATTTTGAATTTCAAACCATCGTTCTTTTCATAAACTATATATGAACAATAGTAATTGGCAAGCATATTTCATTTGTTTGAAAAGATATAGTTTAAATCAATTTATATGTCCAGATATTTTTAATTATCAAAATTTATTTGTTTAACTTATAAACTAGTATTTTAAATAATTTAATCTTGTTAATTACCAATTAAAAGACGTCCAAAAATCCGGGTTATCACAACAAGACTATTGTCTGACTCGGGATTTTGTTCTTTGCTTTTTATTATTTCATAGACTCTTAAATGAGTAGATTCGGGATACTAGGTCTGATGACCACATGGAGTTAGACAGAGGATGAGCATAGATCACACTCTCGCATTACTACATTTACTCATTATGATTTGCTATTCCACTACACAACATATAGAGCTTGCTAGTGCCCTTATTATCTAGAGACAGTTTATTCATAAGTTATTATTTGATGTATAACACTATCACTTGTACTGTTTACTTTATGGGTTTATGTATTATGATTTCTGTGATATCAGTTATTACTATCTCGCCTATTTTATATATGGGATATTTACTATTCTATTTTATTTGATGCACTTTGTAACAACCCGATATTTTTAACCATTCGCATCCGCACATGTCGGACTTGAATTGCTCAAAATACCGCGTTGTAGATAAAATTTAGAAAATCTCAGAATATACAGTAAATAAATATTCACAGATCACAGACACAGAGTAAATATAATGCAGCGGAAGTAAAAGAGATAGTAGTTCATGAAGCTACTATATATATAAATAAAATACATCAGGTACAAATCAAAATACACCACTAGAATCACTGGATACTGAAAGCAAAATAGATGGCTGGATCTTCAAGCAAAACTCCAACTCCGAAGGTGAGTCTTGAATGTTGAATCACTCAGTCTGACCCGAGCGTAAAGCAAAACACAAAAACACTCGAGTCAGGATTAACATTCTTATATCAATAAATCCAACTCAAATGAAATAACAATTGAAATACAAGTAATTCAAAGGATGTTTGGAATAACCATCCTCTAAGGATCCGTTAAACTATCTACTATGTAGTAATATTACGTTATTATAATAATGTCTATAGTAAAATAAACTTATGTTAAAATAGCATTAAGGAGTGATCTAATATTCCCCTTAACACGTAATAGTCCCAGTAGTCTATCCAGTATCAGCATATCTCCAGATCGGGAGACTACCCTAAATACTCCATGGGCTACGAGAGAAAAACAAACTCGTAGTAAAGGCTCTGTATGGTAGGTGACACGGCACACAAGGCAATGTCAGGTTAGATATATCAATTACGCACACTGGCAGGCGGTAAGTAGCAGCCAGTACGCCCACCCCGGAACACACTCCCGATCAAAATCGAAGGATGGCCATCTAATCAACCACAAGTAAGAGTATAGTATCGAAGAAATGTGTCCGACCAGAGGAGCTACCCCTTTTGGCCCGAGATCGCTTCTGTTTTAGCCACCTTAAGCCAACTCACGGGAGTAGGGTCCACGTAATATACCACAAGGACGTCGCCACTATCCTACTTCATTCTGGAATCTCTACTGCATACACGGTTGTCAAAGTGGTTTTCGGTATCGACAGAGAGTATGCTCATGTCCGATCCCGGTCTCTTTGCCAACCAATCGTTAATATAACGCCGTGGTCATTTCAAAATAGTTTATATTTCAAAATCAAATCATTTCATTCAAAACTATATTCCTTCCAAAATAGTTTATACTTCGAAACCAAAACCATTTTTATATCAAAGCCATAGTCAAATCAATATGATATCATTTCCATTTCAAACATATATTCGCCTTTCAAAAATCATAATACTTTCAAAGTTATAACTCTTTTGAAACCAAAATACTTGAAATCATTACACTTTGGAATCAAAACATTTCGAAATCATACATTTGAAATACTGGCACTTTCCTTTAATTCTTTATATTTTACAAATTTCAAATCAACCCAAATTTTCAAATTTCCAATTTAATTCAATTAAATCTGTCAGTTTCAATTCAAAACCATTTCAAATCTAATAAATTTCAAATACAGATTTGATTCACAAAATAAACTATTCAATCTTTAGTATATTTCAAAGCTTTAATATCCCACATTTCAAAACTAAATTTTTATAATTTCATATATCTCAAAACTAGTTTCATTATACTTAGTTTGAAATATTCATTTCATAAATCCAATATCATTTAAATAAGCTTAAATTACAAGTAAACCAAATATCCTTAAAATATTCACTTATCAAATATCATTTCAAATTCATATTCCTTATAAGAATAAAGATCAAATCATTTCCAAACCATTTCAAAATATCAAAATATCATATCCTTTCAATACCTCATTGTCAATTCATTATTTGAATTCAAATTCAAATATTCAAATTTAAATACCTTTTAAAATTCAAATATATCATTCATTTATTATTTTAAATACCATTCCAAATCACATTTCAACATTTCATTCGAAATTTCATAAATCGATTCCAAATCACTCGAATTCCAAATTCACATTAAATCAATCTCAATTCCTCAATTTCAATTCAAATCAGTTTCTCAATAAACCATTTCAATTTATATAGATTTCAAACACACACTTGAACCTCAAATAAACCATTTCGATTTCCATATACTTCAAAGCTTTAAATGTTCAACATTTCAAAACAAATTTCAAAAACTCATATATATATATATATACATATATATATATATATATATATACATATATACATATATATATACATACATATATATATATATATATATATATATATATATATCAAATTCACTATCTTATTATTTAGCTTTGAAATATTCACTTAAAATACAGTATCATTTAAATAAAACCCTAGATTTCAAACAACCGAATATTTCTTTCAATTTATTTAAACTTGAAATATTCTTTTAAATCATCCTAAACCAAAACCACGTTATAAAGTCATATTTTTAAATTTGCAATTTCACTAAGTTTCAAATAGATATTTTTAAAGACAATTCTTAATCAAATATAATTTCAATAAATTTTAAATCCACTTAAATTTAAACTTATTTATACGATAAAATAATTTTTAATATCAAGTAAAACCATAATATATATTTCCAAAACCATAGAAATAATTTCAAATATTTTTATATATAGACCAGCGGTGTCTGTATATAATTTTCTATCCTAGGTCAAGTGATACAGATATTTATCATTTCAATCCGCAATTTAAAATATAATATGGGTATATATCATTTCAACCCGCAATTCCAAATTCAATTCAAAATAAAATCGCTTGGGCTTATCATTTCAACCCATAACGATTTTCTCCTATTCTAAAGTCCGTTCGGGTATGTATCATTTCAACCCATAGTGAATTCTATACTAATAGGGAACTTGCAGAGTGATAACAGATATGATAATAATATAATAGACATATATTATCAATATAAATAACAGATAATGGTGTCAGATGTCATAGGTGGACAGATATAGATAATAGCATATATAGCAATGTAAATAACTAACAGCGACAAATTTCAATTATCATTTCAATTGAAATCAAATTTAATAAATATAAGAACATTAATCGTGAGTGATTGCTCACCTTTCGAGGCTAGAGAGAACAAGAGATGACACGGATACGCACACTGATACAGACACTGAAATCGAATCATGAATCCAACGATGAATTTTGAATCAAAGCACGATGGACTCGAGTTCGACGGACAAGTTGACAATAAAAAGTGATGGGAACGAATCAGAACTAAATCGTTAAAGATAATTGATACAAGTGAATATATACTAGCTAAAGTCATTATTTCATTTAAACACATAATATAATCGAATATATTTGAAAAACACAAATTTACATATACCTATATATAAACTAATATATATAAACATATATGCAAACTTATATACACAACAAATGTATTATACATTACAACCTATAATATATATATATATATATATATATACACACACACACACTATATACTGAAATGTAAAGCTTAAATTATACGTATAGATATAGAAACTCTATTTAGTAAGCAACAGGTATACAAACTAAACAACCTAACACACACTATATTTTAAAATATTATATTTAAGAATATATATATATATATATATATATATATATATGCACAATCCAACCAAAATATGCAGACACAACATAAAATTTACAGATAACATGATTTGTATGAATTATATAACGACCACTTCCATGTGTATATGAACTGCCCAATCATAACCAACATCACCTATATATATACATTATTATATACACATCCGTAAACAAACCCGTATGTTAAATATATACAAAATATGTTCTATAAACATGCTATATATGATTTCATACAATAAAAAAAAGGATGCTATCATATATACGCGGCAGCATCAAATATATATGTACAAACTGGTAAAATATATATTACTGACATTTTAAAGCAAGATCATCAATATGTCATATACTTATATGATACTAACATATATGCAGACGGCAAACCCCATATGACTCATACAACTTATAAATTTCTCAATATTAAAATGAAAAAAACATATTACCAAACATACGAATTTTAGTACTTTATATACATATGACAGAAGAATAGTTTCAAACATATTTATATACAACACCAGATGATAAAATTAATATATGTATCATGTAATTCAGAATATATTAAAATCATCCAAAATATAACTTACCCATATATATAAATAAATACGCATGTAAAATTCAATGCGATAGAATATATAAAATCCTTATATAAACATTTATATACAATAAAATTTGCAGACGTATGAATATATTGAAGTTTTAAACACATAGATTTATACTATCATATAACTTAACAAATATATCTATATAAGTTATATAATCTATATATATAGCTTCAGCAAACAATTATACACACTGTAAACAAATACTTCTTTCAAACTATACATACATATATAAACTATATACATAATAGTATAAGAGGGGAGAAGCAAAGGCTTACAAAGCTCCTACCTCTTAGAAGATGCATAGGCGGAAGGAGCCGATCTGGGCTTACGGCATTGGGTGTGGCATGGCACGAAGGTTCACGTCAGTTGCTGCCACCGTAAGAAGGAGCGTAGAGCAGAGGCTTGGCGAACTCAGGTGGAAAGAAGGCTGAGATGAGTGGTCTCAGTTCGATGCTCGGAGGAGTAGAGAAATGGTGGAGGCTTGAGTGGCTGCATCGACTGGTGGAGACGGTGGTGGTATAGGGCAGGGACGAGGACGGGGAGGAGATGTGTCAGGCTGTAGGCAAGCAGAGTACGAAGGGTAGGTGATGTATGGGTGGAGGAAGTTTCGGCCTGGGGATGAAGGGAATGGAAAAAGGAAATAGGAAGATGTCCGGGTAGGAGATGACAGAAGAATGCAGTGGTTACACTACAGAATGCAAAAGCAACAGTTGAATTCTAGGAATTTGAAAAAGCAGAGGAAATGCGACTACAAAAATGAACAGTTCACTTTATATTGTAAATATAAACTTATAATATGATAATTCTCAAATGAACACTTCTTTAAAAGTAAATGCACATGAACATCAAAGAGACAGGAAGTAAGTACTGATGCGCTAACAATTTATGGAAAGCAAAAAGTCAGAAGAACCAAAAGGCATGGCACCGGTACCGATATGACGTACCGTTCCACCGTTTCCGTCGTACGTCGGACATCCAAACACAAAAATGAATGTACGGCAGATAACAACACAGTGAGATGATCAGAACGGTATGCAGATATGAATGATATGATTGAATTATAAAAATTCGAACTTCCACAGGCGGAAAATGCAGCTAAAACATAGAAAATAAGACCGACAGAGCTATAGACCTCCGAATTTGATGAAACAAAATTTGACGCCTTGCTTAGAAGATGATTTACAATTTTTCTATTGAAAAAATATTCAAGTTTGGAAAACATTTTATTATCATCAAATATTAACTGATACAGATTTAAATAAAATAACACTAGAAAAATAAACTTCCATATTTTCTGATGAAAATTTGTTAGTGGCTATGTTTAAATAGACGTATTCCAAATATTAAATTTTTATTTCAAAATTTTGTAATTTAAAATTTCACAAAAATTCAATTAATTAAATAAATAAAGCCACTAAAATTTACGGGTCGTTGCACACTTTGAGATATATAGTAGGTTCTATGTTTGATTTACCTTACCTTACAACATTGATAGTCCCTCCGCATCGATCGACATTGTTACAGTGTAGTTTACCATTACCTTAGGTGCCAGTGGTGTAGGACGGTTGTCACATTTAGTATCAGAGCTTATGTTCCGTAATTTAACTTAAGAGCTATCATGATCCAGTAGAGACATGGTAAGAATTCTCATGCTAAACTAGATCGAGAGATAAAGAGAGAGAGAGAGAGAGAGAGAGTGTGTGTGTGTGTTAGAGCACATACTTGTTATATATTTTGGTTTTCAAAACTGTATAGTAGTATATAATATATAAGTCGCACTGCAAGCACGTGTACTACTTAAGTAGAATTCCTTATAGAGAGACTGATCGTTCTTATAACAAATTGAAGGATGAGTCGTCAAACAAGGAATGTTTCTAGGAACTCTACAATCAAAGAACGAGCTGGGTTAGGAGCTGCTAACCCTGACTTGTAGATGATGTTTAATACCATGATGTAGAACATGCTGTAGAATGCTTAAGTAGCCACTCTGAATATTGTTGTTGATAGTGGTGCACTAATGCAAACGCCCAGAGCTGATTTTGCTAAGTTGAACAATGACTTTGCTAGACTTGGTGGAAAACCATTCCAAGGAACAGAGTTTGCGATGGAAGAGCAAGATTGGCTTGATACGTATGAAAGGATGTTCGATGATTTATTACTGAATGATTCAATTAAAAGGTGATTGGCTTTCGACAGCTTCAAGGGCGAGCCATGAACTGGTGGAATGCTATAAAAGTTGCTACTCTCGAGGATCAGTTCACACGGCAACAATTCAAAGTCTGATTCAAAAAAAATTATTCTCAAAGCTCAGAGTCTGTCCTGTTTCGTAAGTTTGCGGATCTAAAGTAAGAGGATATGACTATGTTCGAGTTTGTTGTTGAGTTCAATGTCTTGTCAAAATATGGGATGTCTTTCATCAACACTCCATCGATGATAATGAGAAGTTCACCATTGGCTTGGATTATCTTGTAGGCCATATTGATGAGACTTTTGAGATGATAGTCGATAGACCTTGAGGCTTGAGAGTCTTTATCCGAAGCCAAAGTCTATTATTTTCCAAGATGAGCCAAAGCCGCAAGTGGGTGGGGAGGCAAGAAAAAGTGAAAGAATAAGAGAAAGTAGTTTTGGAAAAAAAGCGCCCAGAAGAAGAGTATGACTTCACCGATTTGTTACAACTGCGGTAACAAAGACCACTATAGTAGAGACTTCAAGGCTAAGGGAAAAAAGTATTACAATTGTAACAAGACCTCAATTGTAGCTTGTTAGTGCCCTTATCATCTAGAGACAGTTTATATATGAGTTATATTTGATGTATAAGTCTATCGCTTATGTTGTTTGTTGTATGTGTCTATGTGTTCTGATTTCTATGATTCATTCAGTTATTACTGTTTGGTCTGTTTTATATTTGAGATGTCTACTATTATATTTTATTACATTCACTGTGAGATATATGATAGGTTTTGCGTTTGATTTACTTAACTTCATAACCTTGATGGTCGCTCCGCATCGACTGAGCACTGCTACAGCATGGGATACCATTACATTGGGTGCTGGTGGTGTAGGGTGATCATCACAATTTTTATCTTCCTTCCAATATACCCTACATCCAATTAAACATGTGTCAGTTTTTCATATGGATGACCAAAGGAAGATACTTCTTTTTGTAGAGAATACCAATTTTCTACCAATTATTTGGTGGAACCATTTCCTTATAGAGACTAAAAATCGAGTTTATTAGATTTTCAGATGCATCGTATGTGGATTTTAAAGAAATTATCCTAGATGTCTCTAACGAATGGGTCATACATCCATTATACAATGGTCTTTATAAAGCATCAAATAGATCGAAAACCTTTTTCAATTCTAGGTCAAGTTCCTCTTCTATTTCAAGTTCATTAGTCCACATACTTGGACCAACGGCATCATGAACCCTTTTTGTCATCTGGTCTTCTATATCAGGTTCTTCAAGATTGACATTAGTGTTTCTGGGTTCATCTTCAACCATCAAAGTTGATTCACGTCTTGTCTCGACTTCATCATGAAATTTCCAAACATGACTGTCTAGCATAAAATCCTTTGTATGCAAATATAAAGCTAAAGTTCCACATCCTTGGAGTTTCGTGCAACACATTTACTACACGGACACCAAATTTCTTCTATATTTGTTTTAGCGTTAGATGCAACCTTTATTAATGCTTCCACACCTTCACTAAACTACATTGGTACTTTTTTCGAACTTCTTATATATCCAACTCCGAAATTTCAGAGAACTCATTTTGTACTCTCTGAAAATAAGCAAAAATAATAACATCATATGCCATTAAGTTTTACTTTATAATATTTATACTATACAATATTATTTTCTTTTCATTATTAATATGATACATGTTAATTTTTATTGTTGATACCTTGTACGAATAAATTTCATTTTATTATTAATACCATATAATAAATTTTTTTTCTACTAATATCATACACTATTATTTATTAATCACTAATTTCTATAATATATTAGTTAATAAATTATTTATAATTTCGTTAATTTTTAACAAATTATCAATACCACACAATATTATTTTCTTTTACTATTATTAACATCATATACGATTACTTTTTACTTTATTATTGATACCATACAATATTATTAATACGATATACCATTAAATTTTATTTTACTATTAATGCATACAATAAAATTTTCCTTTATAACACTATATACTACTCTTTGTTAATCACAAATTTTTATAATACCTAATTTTTAATATATTATTGACAATACTACTAATTTTATCTAACTACAAAAATCATACAAAATTATTTTCTTTTAGTAAAATCATATATAATTATTTATTCATATTGAATTTTTATTATATGACATTTTTCATTATATCATGAATTTTATAAGTAAATGATAGTGAAAAGAGTAAACCTTGATTTAACTGGCCGACTATCCCATCTCCCATTACGAACACAAAAACATATATGTAATTCGTAAATCAATACTTTATCACGAACGATTTACAAAATTTCGACACCTCTTCCTCTTATTCTCCATATCACACACAACAAAATGAACGAGGATAACAAAATATGAACCACTGTCAAAATTTTATGAACCGCCTAGGAGAAAATATTGATTTACAACTTACATATATATTTTTGTGTTTATATCTTACCAAACTAGGATGAATATGATGAGTATTATACAGATGAATGTTAATATCTATTTTAGTAAAAATGAACATCCATATAATGATTATATACAAAACTCATTAGACGAGGTCAACAAATCCATGGGTTCTCATCAATTGAACTAAAAATACCGAATCAAAGTATAACATAATTCCAAAAAAATTCGTATACATGTACATTTGTAATTAACCATTTTTGACAACGCATACTTCAATCTTAACCAATCCATTTCAACCGAACTATTCTTGTAATAATCAACTAAATTAGAAGAATCATAAAAAATAATTTTGAATATGAAAGAACAATATCGATGAAGATTTGGAGGAAAGTTTGTTGCCAAAGGAAGTGGAATAATAGTGGCGCAGTGGCTTTGGAGGCATTGGAGGCTTCGCAGGCGGGGTTTGGAAGCATCATAATTGGGTCTCGTTTGAGAAGGAGGCAGGAAGAGCAAAGCCAGAGGTTGTGTGGTAATTTTTAATGAGGAATCAATGGCGGCGATGGGAGGCTGTGCTGTAATTTTAATTCGTGGAAGAGATGTGGGGAAGGAAGATGGCGGCAATAACATCTTAGCTAAAGGAAAATTGAGGTGATGGCGTTGTGCCCGAAGAAAGATGGAGGCGATGGTGTCATGGCCGGAGGGAGTAGAGAAGGAAGAGAGAAAGATATAATTTTGATTTAGGGCAAAATGAAATGTGGAAATGGGTACCGGTATGGGTTGTAGTGGAAATAAGTCAGCGGTATGTCGTCAAAATTTTAAATGACATACCGCTGATTTATACGTGTTGACCATTTACCGACGACGTACTAACGACCGTCGTCATCGGTATGTTATCAATAACTCTTCTTAGTTATAATTTGTTTATTTTCTAGTACTGTTCAAACTGTTTTTTAAAAAAAAACTTATTTCAAGGAATAACCTTTTAAATGGAAATAATGTATACATTTTGAACTTTCAAAATCTAGCCATACAAATTCTTAGTTATTATATGAGAAACTTAAATATGTGATATGCTATCATTTTAACTTAGTTTGATATTTTATCTCAAGTATGTTATAATTGAAAAACATCAATCCTAACTTCAAAAAATATTACGAAACCATGTATACATTTTAAAACAAAAGGAAATCAAGTATACATTTTAATCCAAGGAATCATTCATACATTACAAGAAAATAGTACGAAGGACGGATTTTACCAAATTTTAGCTATAAAGACATGCACTAAATTTTTAGCAATAAAACAAAATTTTCAAATAAATGTAGCAGAATGACAAAAATTTAGTAAGAATTACAATACTACTGCGTAGTATTAGTTTTATGTTTGCTAAATTAAAAGAAAGAATAGGTACATATATTTTAATTTGATCATGTAAGGGTTGATTTTACTCTATTGTAGCATTTTATTTTTTAAATTATACGACTCGGCTACATTTTCTTCTTGTCATTTTTATTCTTACATAATTTTATCATATAATGATATTATACATAATCATTTTCTTATTTGCTGCTATTTTTGTTGTAATTGATGAATAGTGAGCTATTGAAGTAAGCAAAAATGTCGTGGACTGTTGGATGATGTAGGCGACGTGGTATATGGCGTGTAGATGGATGAGTTTGTTTGCTAGGTTTAAATTTTATGGAGATCACCGCAATGGGAGGTGGCAACCATGAGCAAAGGTGTAGTACAAGGGTTTGAAAAAAATACATGTAATTGGGTGCGAAGGCGCTGGGTGTGACAACATGGGAACTGATGAAGTGGGATGTTTCGGTTTTGGCTAGGATGGTGTGAGATATATAGTGGAGAAGAAGTTTTCCATATGGCTAAATTTCAAATAGGCTGACCTATAGGATAAATTTTTACGGAAGTCTGTCATTCATACTAAATCTCCCCATAAATTTTTAAGCATCCGTCTCCTTTTCTGAATTATAAACTTCAATATATTTTTGTCTCTGTGTGTGTTAATTATTGTTAATTAACATATTTTACATTATCAAAAATGAAAATTTATTACCAAGATGATATTTAAGAATAATAAATTAATGAAAATAATACAAAAATGAAAATAAATATATAAAACGCAAATTTTCCTGATGAATTTGCTATGTGGGCATCTCAATAGGGATGGAAAATTAGGTGGACTGGGAATGCGCAGGTAATCCCTATATCTTCTATATGCTTAAGACCATTACCCATAATATACCTATTCACTTACCCATTCTCTCTTAATTTTACACTAAACGAATGAGCTCTACATCCAAAAGAATAACAATTATCCATCCACTATAAGAAGAATAGTAAATAGCGAAGGGGTATATCGTCGGCCGTCGATGGTTCCGTCGATGTATTTCTAATGTCTTCCGACGGTACCTTATTTTTAGGGCATTTCAGTAAAACGTGTAAATAGCCACCGGAAGCCATTGGAAGCAGTCAACAATACAAACCGTCGACAGCCGTCAGAAATCATTGGATATCGCGATTGTACTTTTGCTCCAACCGAGTGCAAATTTCATTTTTCTTCTCCTCCAATTTCAGTTCCAAAAACTAGCTCCTCCCCACTCTCCATCGTCGGCCAACCCACGCACCTCCTTGACCATCACGAAGTTCATCGTTCTCCACTCTAAACAACCTTAGGCCTTTCATTGATTTCCAATCAAGTTTTTCTCCTAATCCTAATTAACTTTGATTTGCTAAACTAGGGTTTATTTTTTATTCTAGTTGTTTATGATACCTCATTTATTGTTTATTATACCACATTGAATGCTAATTACGGCATTTATCATTTAAATCCAAAAATTAATGTATATGCATTAATTAATTTGTGCATATGCACATTAGGACTAGATTGGGTTATTAGTGTAGATGCGCATAATTTAGTGTATGAATTTTCTAAAATGTCAAAAATAATAATTTGTTTACATTTTCGATAAACTAATGTGTATATTATGTGTGGCACCGTTTATTATATTAGACACTTAATTATAAATAAAATCTAGTTTGCTACAATGTGTGGCAAGCGATAAACTAGTGTACATTGTAGTTCAGTTTTTTAAATATAATACTATATTCATAATTCATTAAATTTGAAAACATAAAAGATTTTCTAAAATAGGAAAAAATTATATAATAATATGTTATATGATTAATAAAACATTAACATAAAAAATTATTATGCAAATGCTAATATGTTATATAATTAATAAAAAATTAAAATGTACAATGGCAATATATAAACAAATTGGTGCATAATGTGCTTTATTTTTTTATCCCCTTAAAGAGTTTTGGGCCCATTTGACAGGTATTGTATATTATCGTTATATGGATATTCGTTTTTGCCACAGAATGGACATCGATATTCATTTGATGGAATATTTATCAGATTTTTTTTCTGTATTGGACAATATACAAATACAATAATGTAATTACATTTTGTAAATCATTTCATTTTAAATGGTTCACGAAATTTTGGCGGCACTTCTTTTTGTTTCATGTGTTTAAGCATTTGTGTATGATACATAGAACAAAAGGGAAGCGCTGCCGAAATTTTGTAGAATTGTTTAAAGTAAAATAATTCATGAAATGTAATTACTATTGTATTTGTAACGGAAAGCAGGATGATCGGCCATCAAAGTAGAAAACAATAAACTAAAAATTTGATAATATATTCATAATTTGTGCCAATCCGTAAAATGTATAAATGATAACTAATAAATAAATTATGGTTAAAGGAACATTTTAAATGAACGAAAAATAAAATAAAAAAGCAAAATATATAATATAATTAATTAAACATTAAACTATATAAATGAAATAAAAAAATGTCAATACAAAAAGTTGATTAATACTTTTTTGAATTTCTATCATATTTTTGTAAGTACGAAAAATGGTCAAATATTTTGTTGAGTGGAGCTGGGTGTATCAACAATGAAGGGAAATAGAATTTTTATATATTTGCTTTTGTGTTATGGACTATTAGCAGTTTTCTTCGTATGCAATGCTTTCAGATTGGAATATAACCGGTCATCTAGCTTGTCCTTATTGCATAGAAGAAACAAGAGCAATTTCTTTACCGTATGGGAAGAATTTCATAGTTTAACTGTCATCGGTGTTTTGTCCATATTAATCATTCTTTTAGAAATTATAGAAAAAACTTTACAACTAATAGAAAAGAGATTATGCAACTACCAACGATTTGGTCTAGCAAAGAAATATACGAACTTG
Source organism: Allium cepa (assembly GCA_030765085.1). NCBI lineage: Eukaryota > Viridiplantae > Streptophyta > Magnoliopsida > Asparagales > Amaryllidaceae > Allium > Allium cepa. The sequence goes on from CM060940.1 coordinate 864,024,754, forward strand.
TGAAGAATTATCCAAAGATACATGAAATTGGAGTACAAATTGAAATTCCAGGTAAATCGACAATTCATAATTGGTGCAAACAAAGTATATTTGAGAGTTTCCTTATTGGAAAAATCTCCTACTTCATCATAATATTGATGTGATGCACAACGAGAAAAATGTGTTTGATAACTTGTTTAATATAGTTTGAACGTTGAGGACAAGACTATGGACGATTTGAAATCCAAACGTGATATAGAAGAATCATGTAAGCTTGCCGAACATCATATATAGCCCAATGAGAGTAAAAACCCAAATGCATGCTATGAGTTAGACAATAACCAAGTTAAATTTATGTTAAAATGCGTGGAAGGATTTACATTTCCTAACAGGATTTCTTCTAATCTTCGTCGATGTTTCAACTATAAGAACGATAAACTAAGTGGGATGAAAATACATGATTGTCACGTAATGATGGAAAATTTGTTATCCACCGCTTTCAAAGAATTATTGTCTGTAAAATTTTAGACGGTTATAACGGAACTTAATTTTTTTTATAAAGAGCTTTATTTTACTACGTTATAAGTTCAACATCTACATAAACTTGAGGTGGAAATCTCTATACTGCTCTGCAAATTGGAGAAAATATTTCTTTCAAGTTTCTTTAATGTTATGGAGCATTTACATATTCATCTTCCATCTGAAGCACGTCTACGAGGTCCTATGTGGTATGGGTGGATGTAATCATCTGAGAGGTATTAATATGAGTTTGATAAATATTCTAAAGAAAAAAGTTAAACAAAAAGCACGAGTTGCAGGCTCGATTTGCAAACCATATATCAAAGAAGAAGCTTTGTTTTTTCCTCTCATTATTTCAGTGACTATGTGAATTTATAATTTGAAATTGTTATGCGTAATAATGAAGGCATTGAATAAGATTCTTTTCAAGCAATGTTATCTACTTTTAGACAACAAGGCTGACCTATTAGAAAATGTGTGGAAGTATGATTAGACAATAGACATTATCATGTAACTAGTTTTAAATATCGATTTGGGGTTCTTTTTAAAATATAATAACATCTATGTTCCAGATAACTGCTTAATTTTTAATAATGTATTTTTAATTTAATTTTTAGGATTTTTCCATAATATTTAATTTGGAAAATAAGTAAATTTTCGTTTGACGTATTTTGCGGCAATGTTGGCATTTTAAAACTTCGTAGAATTTAAAAACCTGTCTATTTTATTTTTATTTTGTGATCATGTCACGTTGTCATATGTAAATCATCTTTTATTTTCTATCATTTGCGGCTCGTATGCGAATGAGGTATAATGCAATGGGGTACCCAAAATCTTTTCAAAGACAATATAACCTATATGTATACAACAGCACACTTCAGCACAGTGGAACCAACATTTGGTTTCCCTTTCTTGCCCGCTTTCTACTACCTTTGTTTACCCTTTTGTATAGTCTTGCCCCTTTGATTTGAATCTTGATACCCTTATTTTTTAGGCAAGCAACAATCTATATACATGGAGAGCATTCTTCTTCATTTAGGCTCATGTTGACATTGATGTGTTAACATTTTCTTCTTCAAGCTCACTGTAAACATTCAAATCAATGGAAAACAACCTTTTACTCCATTCATAAACCAAAAGATCTCAAACCATTCAATTTTAGCAAATACATTCAATATGAAAAATCAGAAAGGAAATAAAAATGTTCTAAAATGTTAAAAAATTATCCTTACAATCTAGGTCAAATCATTCGACGTCGCTTGTGTCGTTGAGTTCGTATCGGAGCATACTATTTTTGGTGAAGTTTCGACGCGATTCTGTAACCGCGATTGACGTTCGTCGACAAACTAGGGTTTGCATTAGTTTTGGATTTTGGCAGCAATTCATGAATTGAAGCAGGGGTAGCAATCAAGGTGGAGAGGCAGTCGAGTGGTGAAATTTTGGTGGGATTTGATGATGAAATGTTTCGCGCACAGTAGGACAGGTCACTATTTTTATTTCAGCGATTGGATGGTCAGGTTTGGCATGGTGCTCCAAAGGCGATGGTGACGATGCCATTGAGATGAGAGGAGGTTGAGGAGGGTGACGATGGGATTGGATGCGGCATTGGTGGCCATTATTACATGTGCACGTGCACGAGCATGCATGAATTTGGGTTCTAGGAAAAATGATTGAGGAGGAGAAAGAAGGTGCCATAACTCGTAGGTTCGGTTGTGGAGCAAGTGGGCTCGACCCATTTGGCATAGGAGGTGAGAATCTTTTTATTTAAAATAACTTAGATAAGCCATTAACTTTGGAATGAAATATCTCAATCATTTTAAACCTGATCGACCAAATTCCTTTTGCTTTGGAGTTGTATTGATGGGTATAACGTCATAGTATAACTCGTTGGTAGCTTTGCAAAGCATAAATTTATGACATATTAAAATGCACTGAATTTAAATTACGTTATTCTAATTATTAACGTTGTTTAAATTTATATACCTTAACTATTGATGTTTATATGGCCAGATAAAATACCGTTGTGTTAAATTGGAGTGAATATGGTAGTTAGCATCTATTTAGTGAATAAAACCCTACTCTGCTAATTAAATTTAGTGGACACCTATCTAGCAGAATAAATTACCGTTCTACTATTATTAACTGGATATGTTGAAATTGGACTTTTATGTTACAAGAAATTAGGCCTGTTTGGCGGCTACACTAGTGGTTACACATGATTACTTTCTAACAGGTTAGTATTTGATAAGTGTTGTATTCGCAATCAACTGTTAATTATGAGATGAATTTACATACATGAAGATATATATTTGGATGATGACTTGAATAGTAATGGAACTAATGGTGACATGGTTAAGTACATGTTAGCCTGCCTTTTTATCAAGGCAGTATACAGGCAGATCTAACCTAACAGACTTCACAATTATCAAGGACAATGAGGTGGAGCAACGATTGTAGAGCCCAGAATAAGTACAATTGGTTATATGAAGCCAGAGTTGAATGGAGTTGGTAGATGAACGACGCAGGATGCTTGAAATATGGATGTTAGCATGTACAAGCAAGGATCAGCATGCTTAATCTAGAGTGATCGGTATAGCTTAACAGTTTTACTTAGGGGAAGCCCAATGATCATCATGGAATGAAAGTGTCACAGGGCTCAGTGTAGATGAAGCCAAAGGGATCGACATTTTCTACTGGTTTGGAAAGTTATAGCTCAATTCCTAAAGAAAGGGTCGACATTCTGGATGGATCGGCATGCTTAACTGAAAAGGATGGATCGACATATATCATTGAGGATGGTTCGACATGTTTCATTGAGGATGGATTAGCATGTTTTGTCAAGGATGCATCGACACTATTAAGCAAGTAGTGATCGCTGTGCTCAGCTCATAGAAGAGGGTCGGCATAGTTTAAAGGAGACGGTTCGGCATACTTCAAGTTTTATTGAAGAGTGGTCGGCATAGCTTGTAAAAAGGATCGGCAAGGCTAGTTAGTTAGCAAGAGTTTGGCATTTGTGAGTCCACCAAGGAGGGATCGGTTTTCACCAATGCCCAAATGCACTCTTGCATTCAACAATCAATAAATAGAGCTCCTTTGGTCCAAGGGCTAACATATTTCATCACGAAGAATCCACCATAGGAATCGTTGCCTAAAAATCAATAAAGGAAAGGAGCGGTACTTATCCCTCCTCATAGAGACTTGGGCCTAGCGACCCCTATAGTGGGCCGATATGGAAAAGGAGGCCATGTAGCCAAAATTTCAACTATAAATACAACAAGCATGGCGCATAAAAGTGATCGTTTTCATTTTGCTTCTCTTCATCTTCTACCTAGGCTATGCTCTGTTATTTTTATTCTTGAATTTCATGGATTTGTAACTGTAATCAGTAGTATAAATTAAATAAAAGAAAAATATTTAGAGTGGACGTAGGTCGGAGTTAGCCGAACCACTATAAATTTTTGTCTCTATTTACTTGCTTTCGTATTAATTGATTATTCTTTATATAATATTATCTACATCCTATACTGTCTCTTATTTACGACTGGAGATTGGTGATTTCACGTATGATTAGGTGTTAGCAGTCAATTTTGTCGCCAACGGTACCATTCGAAATGCTAAGCCTCTTTCTAATTTGGACAAAACTAATTATTTACTAAATTTATTTTAACGATAATTATTATTAATTAAAAATTACAACTTTAAAGATAATTATTATTTATTAAAAATGCTTTAAAGGATAATTGATTATTGTTTTAATGAAAATAAAAGATTGACTATTTTATGATTATTTAAAGAATTCCATAAATTTATGTATGAGTATTTTTCCAAGTTATTTAGTTATTGCTTTTAGAATGTTAATTAAATTGTAATTATTTGTTTAAAAGTTAATTTTTTTGTTTATGTTATTTTATAACAATTTGATTTTAGGTCAATTATTATCTATATGTTAATTATAATATTATTTCAAAGTTAATTTATTACTATATTAATATTAGTTTAAAAGTTAATATATATATATATATACATACACATACTAATATTGCTTTAAGGATAATTTATTATTATTATTTTTATACTATTTAAGGTTAATTGATTATTATATCATTAAAATGATAAAGTTTATTTTTTTAAATAAAAGGTTTAAAAAGGGTTTCATCCAATAGAAGGGATATAACAAAGGGTTTATAAATTGGAAAATGATTTTGGAACTGGAAAACGAGTTTGGTTTTGAAATGATGTCAGGATGGATATATATAAATGGGTATAGAGATCTAAAATTGGAAAGTCTTATAAATGGGGTTTTGAGATTTATAAAAAGAGTATTTTATAAATAGATTGGAAATTTATAATATATTTATAAACTGATTTGAAAAGTTATAAAGGAGATATTATTTATAAAAAGATTTATGGAAAGAATAGTGTTTGGATTATTAATATCTCTGTTTTTATGACATATGGAGTTTTGGTCAATTCAGTATGATTTGAAATAAAAATCTTTCCGAATGTTTCGTGAATATACTTATAGTATTATTTAAGTACACAGACAAGTTTCTATGTTTTGAAAGTGGAATGTTTTATGAATATATTTATACCATTAAGACAAGTTTATGGAAGTGATTTCCTAGCATTTAAAAGGTGATTTAAAAATAATGGAAATATAATTAAGTAAGGCTTAGTGATTTTCATGGAAAATATGATCTTTTTTGAATGTTTTTTATTTGATTGTTAAATAACTGGCTTTCAAATCTTGATCTTAGTATGTAATCTTTCTTAATTTTGGTGGTAGAAAAATATTCCCTACTTAACACCGAAGGATTTTAACTCTAGAAATATTTATGAGAAACATGTAAATTATATAGTACATTTACCATCGGTGGTGCTATACTGTAAGTATTAACCCGTTTTGTTCTTCTAAGATAAATAATAAAGCGATCTGATCACTTAAACAGTTAAGGGGTGATCTCCACTCTTATGTATTGTCATTATTTTCTAAAGAAACAGTATTAAGCATTTCAGAAATCTACGATTGGTTTGTGGAGCACACGGAAAGCGGAAGAATGTACTCTTAGAGATTATTCGGACCCGTAACCACTCCAAAAATCATAGACGGTTCTATGGAGGAGTTTCATGATATATTGAGTATGTAGGAATCCATGTATGATCCCGAGACCCGTTGTGGTATAGGAATCCGTGTGAGAGTTCAAGATCTATTTGAAATATGGGAATCCATTATGATTACGAGACCCGTTTGGTTATTAGAATCCATGTGGGATTCCATGATCTATTTTGGTGGAGATATGTGATCTGGAATGCCAGATGTAACCCCATCAGCATTAATTACTAAAACCAGAGATAAGAGGTATGTCCCGTAGGGTTGGCAAACCCATAGGGTGTAGTCTGCTCTTCCTAGATGTTACTTACAGTTACTATGCATGCATGGGACGATGCATTCAGTCTTACTAAGACCAGCCATGTTTTTCCTCTGGCATATCACTAGGGATGTATGTTGCTTCAGAAGGATATCTTTGATCCTTATGCACGAGGCCGTTCTCGATGTATTGAGGGCACCTCCATGAAAATCCTACACAAATAGCGAACGTGCCTTATTGGTTTTTGATTATATACCTAGCATTGTTGTGATGTACACTTACGACCATCACAGCTGCTTGATAATTATTATTTCACCCTTAGACACTATTATAATGTCACGGGATTTTCTGATATATATGTTTTGGCTATCGTATAGTAAAAACCCATCCGTATTTACATGCGGCATGTGCTTACGAGATACCTTTTATTTTAAAGGATTTTATAACCTATAATAAATAAAATTCCTTGTGATTTAAGTTTTTCATGCTTGTTTTACTAGACTGACCCAGGCATTATTTTCCTAGAATGCTCAGGTCAGGCCCAACATATTTTCCAGGTTTAATTGGATGTTTTGAAATTTTAGAAAATGAGTTGGAGGCCCAAAGACGTATTCACATACATGGTCATTAATCCATTGCATCCATTGTTGTATTTATTAAAAATTATGAGGATAGTTTGTTATAACTGTCCAGGCTGAAATAGGTTAATATACTCTGATTGATATCTACATATAAATATATTTCATTTTTGTTTTTGTGTAAATATTTGGTATATATTATAGATCCTTCTTTCCGATGTGAGATTCTATGTTGTTATTTTTTCTTCTCGTCTTCTTCTTTCTTTCTTTTCCCCTAACTATCCACCTTTCCATTCAATTTGAGTAGGTCATATGTGGCTTATTGGCCACTCAAACTTTACAAAAAAAGTGGGTTGTTACAGTGTAGCACACACGTATATTCTTATTAACTGTATTGAAGTTGCACCATTTGTTAGGTAATATTAAATATTAAGTCTAGATATATTTCTGTTAATAATAGACATGTACATTATCATGCAATATATTATCTATATCTGCAACGTTTATGAATCGCAACATTCAAGCGGCGATTTCAGTAAAGAATTCATTAGCTCTTTTTGAACTACATTTATGATCCAAGAAAATGTGTGATTGACGAAGGATTGAAACATCTTGCGATGATGCCAAAAAGAAAAGTCACGATATATCCAATAATCTTTGTCAATGGATATAAATTCAATGCCAAAGAATATGGTGCTGAAAAATTGAATAACAATACCGGCGTATTTGTTAAAATTTGTAATGATCCAGATGATCACATAAATGAGTTTTATAGCATGTTAACCCGGATTTTACAATTGACATATTTCACAAGACCTACGGAGGAAGTTTGTTGTTCACATGAAACTGGCTCAATAACGTTCCAGGTTCTGGAATCAACATGCATGAAAAATACAATCTTATTAAAATAAAGCATACCTTGCATTATCATAAGTACGGTCCTTTTGTACTTTCTCTATAAGTTTAGTATGCTCCTTATCTACATTTAAAAAAAGATTAAAAATATTGATTGATAGTTTTTAAAACAAAGGTTAGATTTATGTTAGATAGAAAGAATATTACGAACGAACAAGTTTATTTGGCAGATGTAGAGGAAAATAGTGAAATTACAATAATTGATGATCATACCGATTTTAGGCCTCTAAACAATGAATCAAATGTTTTAGTGGAAGCATATGAGACCACGGAGGAAAACAGAGGACCAGACTGAGTTTGAATTAGAAAATAGCGAGGATTGGTCAATAATGTACATTTTGATAGAAGGTAATTTATATGATTATTGATGTTATATTTTTCTCATAAAAATGATATGTTGTTTTCTTAATTAAATGATATGTCTGTGATAACTATTTTGTCTTTTTTCGACGTCGGAGTTCTTTCCACTTAGGTTTCTCCTCTTCTTCTCAAGGAGGGGCCGCCCCGGTAAGTGATGGTGGCGGCCTATTAGAATAGCCATAGTTTCCTATAGTGTCATTACATCCCAAAGCTAGTGGGTCATAAGTACTAAATGTATTTCAGGATTATAAATATTTTATGTATGGTATATTAATGGTCTGTATCATATTTAACATAAGGGATTTTAATTGGAGCCTTCAGAACTTATTCTTCATATTTCGAAGCAAGCTTGCGTGAGTAGGATGACTGCCTGATGGCCTAAACGGGATAAGAGTCCAGTCGCCATTTTAGAGAGTATCTAGCAGGACTTTCTCATAAATGCAAACTTACATATCATTATATATTACCACTTGCAATTTGCTGACTAAGTGTAAATGTATAACTTATATTTTTTCAACGTGCAAAGGTTAGTAAAGTTGTCGGAAGTTGACACCCTCCTTTGTAAGACTTATTGGATGCAAAAAATGAGGAAGAACTACCAGGAAACAACATTGGGCATACAAAAAGTACGGAAGAAGCCTAATTGGATAAGCGCCAGTGTGTGAGATGCTTGGGTTGCTTGGTGGAATAACGATGAAGCCAAAGTAAGTTTACCATATGTCACTTAATTTGTTACATACATAATACAAAGTTTAAATATGTAAAGTATAATGTTCAATTTAAATTTGCAAGCAGATTCAGAGAGGAACTCTGCAAATAGAAACAAGAACCCTGCCACACATCGCGGTGGTTCCAAGTCATTCCAACGTTATCGTCAAGAGCTAGTAAATTTATTAATTGAAATTATAAGTAGTTATTACATTATATAATTTTGCATATATAATAATACTACATAATAATTATTTCAGGAAAGAGAGCGCATGAGCCTCGTCTCTTACATAAACGTTTTGCCTGTACTCATGCAATCGAGCATCAAAATGAAGATGGCACACTCTCGAACACGTATATCGACGATAAATCAAACAAAGCCCATGTAAGAATATTTTAAGTTATAAGTTATTAATAATAAGTTTAATTAATTAGTTATAAATAATGTAGTGTAAATTTCAGTTGTATTTTTATTTTGCATTGTAGGAAAAATTTATGCTACAACAAGCACGGCCGATGGAGGGAACGAGACAGGATCAGTTGACCACTGACGAGGATGACATTATTTTTGAGTTATCATGGATCCGACATCACGGAATAGGCATTATGGCTATGGTTACCAAGAGGTAATGAACATTATTTCTACTCACCTTACCTACTTATTAATCGTATTTAGTCTAATGCAAGTCATAACATATTTAGCATAGATTATAACTTATGTTTGGGTATAGCTAGGTTAAAAAAAATAAGTTTATAACAATAAATATGTTAACAATTAAATCATTTTTGTAATAATAAATAATTTAACAAAAACTAAGTTTACAAAAACTAACCAACTTTTACAAAAACTAACTATGTTAAGCAAGTTTGATTAAAATTAAATAAATTTTTGAACATTAACTATGTTTTAAAAAATTAACTAAATTTATAAAAAAAACTTATTTTTAAAAACTAACTAATTTTTATAAAGCATAAATAGTTTATGACAATTAAATAAGTTTATAATAATAAATAAGTTAATGAAAAACAATTATGTTTTTAAAGAAATAACTTAGTTCGTAAAAACAACTAAGTTAATAAAATTTGGTTTTTAAAGAAATAACTTAGTTTACAACAATAATTTAGATTATAACAATATATCACACTGTTATAGCAGTTGTTAGGCCCACATTTTTTGCAAGCTATTATACATAAATCTCTTATTAGGTCATGTGTTTTAGGCAATGAGCTCACAGAAGGCATACAAAAAGCTTAGGACAAAGAAGAGATTAAAGGAGCTAAAAGCCATGATTGCACAACTGCAGGAGCGAGACCGCTTTCGTTTAACACCCTATTTTTATGGTAACATTATTTAGAACATTTAATTAGCTAAATAAAATAAAATAAAATGTTGATTAGGGGATTGAGATTTGATTTTAATTAAGGTGTAGCCGTGTCATTTAAACCATAAATTAAAAGAAGAATTTAACATGAAATATAAAAGGGGTAAAATAGAAAAGAGGTCATCCCTATATCCTCCAAACTTTGGCGGTGTATTAGAATACATGCTCAGTTCATTTTGAAAATCTTAAAATATGTAGTAGGCCACCATTAACAAGGAAAAGGGGAAGAAGAGTAAGAAAATCCAAGGAAGAAGCTAATTTAAATCAAATCAATTCATATCTCAATCTCTATGATCTTTAAAGCCAAGGTGAATAATGTTTACATCTCATTTTTTATTGAGCTTTTGGTTATAAGACGAATTCCGAATATTTTGCAATGATTTGCCATGTTGTTGAATGATGGAATGAATATATATATATAGTTAATGAATTATGGTTTTTTCCTGTTGAATTTATGATATGTTTTAAGGTGAAAACCCTAGTAGATGACATCAAATGCGTTGCGAATTTTTATTAAGATCATAAATATTATTTTGGTGATGGGTACAATTTTTAGATTTTTTTTGAATTTTCATGGAATTAATGTGAACTTTCTAGTAAAAAATGGTATTTTGGGTTGTAAATTATATATGGGTAAATAATTAATTGTTTGGGTCTGAAATTTTTATATTTAGAAAACATATATAATGTGATTTTTGGGAATTTTTCTAGATTTTTCCTAAGTGTTTTAATGGTTATACAAAATTATTTAAGGTGTGAGACTTAAATCTTTTATATAATGAAAGGAGGAGAAGGGGCTTTTTGAAAAATGTTTTAATTGTTAAATCTGGAAAGTCGGCGGCACTTTTGAAAAGGGAAACCTTGCAATCAATAAGATTTAGACAAACAAGGTAGATTAGGTATAAAAGATTAATTTAAAAGTACAAATAAATTGGTTTTTCATTGTTTCGTCACTTTTGGCACCAGATTCCACCTACATACTATCGCCTCCGACACAGTCTAATGCATATGGTATCAGACAACTGGTATGTAATGAATTGGATTTGGCCAAAGGGTATAGGGCCAAAACTATGTGGTTTCAAAGGGGTTAAAGAATTTTTTTGGTTTTAAATAAAAATGTGACTTATTGCTTTTGACTAAGATACTTTTGATTTAGTTGGCTTTCTACTAGGTAAAATGGTTTAAAAGAATTGTTTCAATTGGGTTGCGCCTTTTTTTAAATGATTGCTTTCGACTACGTCAAAACCTTTAGCTGTCACTTCCTACCTTTCAATCTAGAAGGTTTGGTAGGGGTTCTTTTTGTTTTCTAAAATATGGCCACCTCTCTAATGCTTTTGAAGGGATGGTTTCGACACCATCACTTCATTACTTAGGAAATGGTTTCGAAGCAGATGCTTTCGACTTAAATGTTTTGAAGACCCTATTTTTATGTTTTATGTAAAACCTAATGGTTTCGAAAGAGACAGTTTAAATGGTTCGGAGCAGATGCTTTCGACTTTAATGGATTTCTGATCCTTTTTTTTTGCAAGGCCAGCCGGTTTTAAGTGGACTGTCCACTTTTTATTAAGAACGTAATAAAAACTTTAGATACAAGAGTAAGGTAAAAACACCTTAACAGCTATGAAAAGGAAAATAAAGCACAGGAGTGTGACAAACATGCCACAACTACAAAAAAAGACGCCAAGACTACGTCTCCTCCGGAGAGGCTGATGCACCAACATCCACAATCACATGGGGAGAAACTAAAGGGACATTCCCAAAAATACCGGCAAAGGGGCGGAAAAGGATTGCAAGACAAGGATTATATACCACAACATCAGATGAGTAAAGGAAGGAACGATCCCAAGAAGAATTAGCAAGCAAGACAGTATTCAAAGCCGCATATGGACCATCCAAATCGAGAACTAAGGAGTCACCGAAAGGCCTGTAATAAAGGCATCTAAGGTCCAAATGATCATCCGAAACAAATCGAAAGTAGGAGTCATCCAAGGGGTTCAATCTCATATCAGAAATGTGATCAATCCAACATTTCTCAGACTCGTCCCAAACAACCGGCAAACGAGGCGGAACTGGAACTGGAATTGGAACCAAAGAAGGAGGTGCAGGAGGTGGATCGGGGATAGCTAAAGGAGGCAGAGGAGGAGGAGCAACCTGAGAAGAAACCTTGGGAACCCATTTATTGAGCGGAGGCCGAGGAAGAGGGATCTTAGGAGCAGCCGCGACAACAACAGAATGCGAGCAGGCGATAGCAAGGTGGCCAAAGGAGTGACAGGAGGAACAAATATCTAGAACCCAACGGTAGCGAACCCGGACTTCCACGACGTGCCCAACAGCTAACTGAACAGGAATAGAGGAAGGGAGGGGCTTAGAAGGGGATATCTCGATCAGAGCCTTAGCGAACATCAATTTGTCTCGCGCAACTGTATTAGAGTCAAAACATTTCAATTTACCTACATTACAAGCCAACCAATTCAAACCAAGTAAAGGTTGAAGAGCAGAGGGAATATGGGAAAAGTAAACCCAAACGGGAATAAAGAGGACTTGCTCACGAGCACATGCAACTGTCGGAGACCAAGGAGTAATAATAAAAGGTTGCCCACCAAAAAAAGAAGGCTCAGCCTCAAGAACTCGACAGCGATCATCAGTGTTCGACTGAGACGCTTTTCAATGGTTCCGAAGAAATGAAATTTTGAATGGTTTCGAAAGGTTTTCACAAATTTTTAATTGAACCCAATATTCATTCGAAAGGATTGAGCTTTGACTATTTCGAAAGCTTTTAACGAATGGTTTCGAAAGGGGTGGTTCCCTAGGGTTTCGAATGGATTGAATGGAAAGAATTTTCCTATGTTTTCGAAAGGCAATATTTAAAAGTTTTAAAGAGAGACGTCTAATGTTTTAAAGCTTTCGAAGGAAAGACTTTAATGGTTCCAAAAGGGTCACTTTCAATGGTTTCAAAGGGGTTACCTTCAAGGGTTTCGAAAGGGTTGTTTAAAGGTTTTAAACAAAGATTTCAAACTTCAAACAACCCTTTCGAATGTATTGAATATGCATTATAGCCTAAGTATTTTCAAGTTAAAAAGGGTTTTAACTCATTTTGGAAGGATAGTTAGTCCTCATTAAAATTCATCAAAATTATTTTGAGTAGTATATATATTATGGCAAAATGGCTTAGAGTAAAACTAAAAATATATTTTCCTTGTATATATATAATTTGAAGGACTAAATCATTTTGTAAAGGTTTTCATGGATAATTTAAAGGGTAGTTAACCCTACGGAAATGATTCTGATAGTTATTCCATTTTGATTCAGACAGTTAGTCTAATTTGCAAGTAATTAGCTTAGATTTTGGACAGTTAGTTAAGTTTGCAGGCAGTCAGCCCAGTTGTATGGACAGATAGTCCATTTGTAGCATAACAGATCTTTCTATTTTGTTGTGGATGGATAGTTCATATATTACCTTTTTTATGGACAGATAATCCATTTATTATGTAACAACTTGGTATTTCGAACCATTCGCATCCACACATGTCGGACTTGAATTGCTCAAAACAACAGATTGTTAGTTTATATTCGGCAAAACTCAATGTATACAATAAATAAAATCAATCATAGACAGTGAGTAATATAACATCAAGCAGCGGAAATAGATAAATAGTAGTTCATGAAGCTACTATATAAACATCAGAGTTTGGAACAAAATACAACAGAAGTCTCAAATACAAAGGTAACTGACAAGACTGAACAGAAATCACTGGAAATAACTGAAATAACTGAAAGTTGGATAGATAGATCTTCAAACAAAACTCCAAAGTCAAAAGGTGAGTCTCAAATGCTGTGACACTCAGTCTGGCCTGAGCATAAAGCAAAACACAAAACACTTGAGTCAGGATTAAAATTCTTATATAGTAAATTCAAATCAAGTGAAATGTCAACTGAAATATAATAACTTAAAAGATGCTGAAATATAATAACTTAATTTGAAGCAAAATTTCAATTAATTACGTTCTAAAACCGTTGAAATTTATAGGTCGCTACATATTAGCATAAATGATATTGCTATTTTGATATAGTCAGTTTGGTTATAGGAAAGGATTTGCAAAATATATATGCTTTGAAAAGGATATTAGTAAGGGAAAACCATCACGTTAAGCGGCATGGTCTCACTTAATATCAATAAACCGAGATGTAGCAAAATTATTCATACTAGGCTTTATGTCTGACCCGAAGTTTTTGTTTCCTCTTAAACTCTTGGGTGCTCAAAATTGATTTAAGTAGGTTGAGGGTTAAGGCTTCCAGGTTTTGATATTTTAGCGAATAAAGCTTCCAAAGACGAGCAGGTGGCTGACGGAAAGCTAATTAGGAATACATATTATTCTATTTATTTTTCACTATGTATATTAAGTCAGATATGACTATATTTCTCTGATAGACCAAGGGGGCATCATCATATGTTACTTTTGGCATAGTTTTGTAATGATTACAATTGATCTTTACCTGAAAAATGAATATTGGATTATGTAATTTGAATATGAATTTGTTTGAAATGTAATTACAAAAATGTTATTATAAAATATGTGATTTTGTTCATATTCAAGTGCTTCTGATATTATGAATACCATTGGTATTGTCGTATTTTGTCACCAGAATTTGATACTGTAGAAGACTGCAGCATTAGTAGTGCTTAACTTTTTCCCTCTAGATACAGGATGTTACACTTCGTGCTGCGGAGATGGCGCAGTTGGACTAGCGCTTGGATGAGTATGTGCAATAACATAGGGCATTTCCTTCACCGGGTTGCTCCAAAGAAGATGATTAGTCTCGATAGGTATGATTTTTGCGTTTGTGTTTGGACAATATGCACTTAGAGATGATTAGGATGAGGAATTTTGATCAGTTTAATCCATTTTGAGGAGATTTTTGATGATTTGTTAGTTTGTGTTAACATAATTAATATAGTTTGAGATGTTAGAGGTCGATTTTGTGTATATTGTTGGATTGTTTGAGTTTGGTTTGTTGTAAATATTGACGTTTTTTATGTGATTTGGGTTTGTATTTATATGATTTATAAACGTGAAATTGAGCTGCGATATATATTGGTATGTATATGTTATATGTGGGACGATAGCAGAAACAAAAAAACAATCTAGATTTGCGATGGCCACCGAAGTCTGACGACGGCTTATGGGTCACCATTATCCAACGGTTTCTGACGGCAAAAGTGTAACGATTTTCGACGACTTTCGACAACATTCTAAATAAACAACTGCTGGTAACTTGTACATGACGACCATCGAAAAACCATTGGCAACAGCTGTTGAGAGCCATCGCGGAGTCTTCGTCGAAGCTGTTGTCAACCGTTAGAAAGTTCAGATGTAGTTCCGATGGCAAGTTCGACGGCTTTTGGGCGGCCACTAACGATCTTCGATGGTTTTCAACTGTTGGAAATATCCCTCTTTCTTGTAGTGATCAGGGAATTTTTTCAAATAATTCAGAGCAAAATAAGATGACTAATATTTCTTCATTTTATACCAAAACAGTATAAGTGGGGTATAAAACGATAAAGACTTGGTCGGTTTATACCAAACCAATATACATGGGGTATAAAATGACGAATACTTCACAGTTTTATCATGGTGAAATATTTCCCATCTTATACATAAAAGGGTGAAGTTTTCGTCGTTTTATAAACATTCTTCTGTTCAGTTTACTAGTCACGTGGACAAATTGAACCAACCATAAACAAATGAACAACACATATTTGGTTGCGTTGTGTCTAATTCCGTCCATCATAGTTGTTTTTGTTGTCGTTCCATTTTTGCATTAAACAAGACACTGTTTATTGTGCTTTAAGTTTAAAATTAACTTCATTTAAACAACTCGTCTAAAAGAATTAGTTGTGGGATCCCTATGTTTTTGTTACGCCCCACTGATGCCATCTAATTTTTCATGTTGTGTCTATAGGCATAATGTCGGCCAACAATAATGATATTTCCATTTCTCTCTAGTAATGACTTTTGGAAAGATGTGCAAGACAAGGGAAGTCATTATAGCCGACTATATTCATCATTATAGTGAAGCTTTTAGTAGTTACATTAACAATCAATATGAAAAAGGACGTTAATCATCCGTGCATTTGTGGAAAAGAGATTGAGGACGTTTAGCGATGGCGAATTTTTATGTCCAAGTTATTTGATTTACATCGAACGTAAAATATACGTCAGCGATTTCCTCCCAACATTTTGCCTCTTCTAAAAGAAGAGGATTTTCAAGACTTAATTTTTAAGTCAGACGTAAAAAATTAAGTCTCGAATACCCCGTAAAAAATTAAGTCTCGAATACCCCCTATATAAACCTCCCTACCTAACTATTTTTAACATATTCTCATTTTTTTTCTTCCTTACATTAATTCCAAAAATATCCAGATATGATTCTGCGTATAATATTCGAGACAATGATTCGAAAAACTCGAATAACTCAACTAATAGCGATGATCTATCTAACTCCGATGATGTAGACGAGTATTGTAAGGATCTCGCTTATGTTGTTGGAATGATTATAAATTATACTCAGCTAATGTTTATCCACATCATACTTCTTCTTATACGGGATGAATGCGGATTGATGATTTCATTAACAGTCATAAAAACAGAAGTCAAGATTTGTTCCCTATAAAAAGTGCTACTTACAGACATCTTTATGACGATCTAGTCAATAGGTATGGCTTAATCTTAACTCAGTAAATAAACATTCCTGAAATGATTGGAATGTTTTATTACATGATAAGACATGGAGCATCACAAAGGTTGGCAGGTGAAAACTTTAATCGATCCATTGGTACTGCTAGTTTATGTGTTTATAAGTTTAGCACACTACCTTACTTTTGGCCAAAGCTAATATTAGATTAATAGATTCTAATGAGATTTCTCATGAAATATTAGATATGCCAAGATATTATCCATTTAACCAAAATGATGTTGGAAATATAGACAGAACACGTGTTCCTAGGAGGGTTAGTAAAGAAGAATTACTAGCGTATATAGGCAAAAAAAAAATTCTAATACAAAATATTCTTGCTGCTATTAATTTTGACATTTAGTTTCGTAATGTCTTGTTGGTAAGACTCTGCACATGATAGTAGATTGTTAAATTATGCAATTGAAGTAGTTGAAACATTTCTACATCTACTGCCTGGTAAGTATTACCTTTTAGACTCAGGATACAAGCATAGAAACAGTTATTTACCACATTATCGTAATAAACGCTATCATGTGTAAGAATTTCCCTAAAGCTGGAATGTTTCAAAATCGCGTAATGAAATTTTCAACTTTTATCATTCTAGTATGTGCATGGCTGTAGAAAGAAATTTTGGTATTTGAAAAAATAAATTCTACATTTTTCGAAATACGCCGAAATAAAGCTTCACCAAACAAGCACAGTTTGTCGTTGCAAGTTGTGTTATCCATAATTTATTAGAAAATACAACGTTACAGATCCTGATTTTAAAGAAATAGTTAACGAAGAAATTACACGAATTTATGTTGGAAATTGATGTGAACATCTTCAATACAACCATGGCTGTGCACAAGTTCGTCAAATACACAACAGATTTTTGCAACACGTGATGAAATTAGAGATGCTTAGATTCTGCATGACGACGTTGATCTATGTATTGTTTTACCGTTGTATTTCGACTAAAATTATGTGTAAGAGTATGTTTGCATTTTGGTTAAAATTAGTAGTAAGTTTTTAGAATTTGTATATACTAGAATTTGAAGTTGTAATTTAATTTGAATTTACATTATTATTTCTGAAATATTTATTTAATTAAATAATAAATTTAACAATTAAATAATAATTAATTATCAATTAGTAAATATTTAATTATTAGAATTATTATTTAACTATTTTCAAATTCCTCAACATTTTTTACATGCTACACAACCTCTAACCAACCTTTGATCAAAAAAGTTATCCTCGAACTTTTTAATCTTTAATTCAAATTGTCCACGAAAGCACCATAAATGAGATTCGCTTAAATAGAGAAAGAAAACTGTCAACAAGAAAGATAGCAATCATGCAACCTAAAGAAAGAATGGATTAATATGCACCATATTTAGCATAAAATAAAACTGAAATCAATTGACGTTAATTTAGCTTAGCAAATTCTAAACCAAAACCATAAGGAAGCTAATATCTATTATTTACAATACACCATATATAAGAAAATTTCGTTCTGTTATTGGCCGTTAGGCAGTTATGGTGTTTTCTCTTAACCAGATAGCACTACATCAAAAGTCAATCAAACAAGGAACGTAAACTGCTCAAAAAGACAGAGAAATAAACAAAAAGAGAAACCTATGAACTCATGTATATCACATCAAAACAATGTACAATTTATCTACCATGTTACCCATAGTGCATTGAACTTGGTTAATTTCTAGCCCCAAGCGTGCTAACAAGTGACAAAGCATTACTTGTAAGCTTACTCAACTGAACCACCCTCTTCCTCAAGACACCATGCATACTACTGCTACTCTTACCATTACCTTCCACCAAAGAAACAATGCACATATTCTGATCAATGAGAGCACCACTGACCCACGTCATAACGTTCTCCAATCTAACCCCATACGACGGCCTATTCTTCCTTCCCAGTTTCCTCAACTGAACTATCGACTTGCTCAGCCTAGCTGCACTATCGGACATCGTTACCATGCAGTCATAATAGACATTGTACCCATTATCAACTGCAGGTCTGCTGCTTCAGATGAAAGCATGGAGACGTAGGTCGATGCTTTATGGGCCTTACGTGCACTTAGAGACAGCGCCACCTCAGCAAGCTGCCGTGGACTTTTATGCATTTGTGGTGAGAAGGCTGACAGTGTCTGCTCGCATACTTTTGGATATGAAGTTGCCTTGCATGAGGTTTTAAGAGAAGCATACGAGAGGTGTACGAGAAAAGAAGCTGTGAATATGTATATAATGTTGTATGAACTTTTTTTTTTTTAAGAAGAGTAAACAGGGCCCGGCCCGACAAAAATAATAATCCGGGTACAAAACAATACCCAACCACAACAAAACACAAAACAATCTCCTCAAACCCTAATCAGCCGACAACGAAACTCAACTAAAAAGAAGCGAAAATGGAGGAGGCGATTTTAGAGAATCGAGAGAATCCCCTCTCCTTTCTTAACTCCGCTAGTTTCCCCATGCTCCCAGTACGATAAGTCTTCATTCATGTCACCTCTCATGCCTCTATGACCATTACAGTTGCTCGTAAAGCTCAAGTAGCTGGAGCTGTTGAATCTGTTGGTATCTAGATAAGTAATGTTAGATCTAGCGTCACTGCGACCTAGATCTGACATTCTCTTCTCACAATCGTCATTATTAGCTCGGTCAAAATTAGGGTTTGGAGTACTAACATCTGGAACTTGATTGAGATACGAATCGTTGTTCTTAGCCATGTCAACTTGCTTATTGACAGTAGTAGCAACTAAATTTCGATGCTTGCAGAATCTAGACTCTGGATGCAAGTTGTTATTGTGCTCAGGTTGAAAGCTTTTTGAACGCATCAAGTATACTTCAAGATACTTGCTACCTGCTTCAGAACACCACTCATCAGCAAGGGAAGCAAATTTGGTTTGGTTTTTACACAATTTTTTTGATTTCTGCAGAATAATCTTGCTGTCAGATAATATAGTTAGCCAAACTTGCTCTTTATTCCTGGTGCTTTTGTTGTGCATACGTAAATTTCTCTCTTTCCACAAGTTGAACACTGCCGTAGTTAGTAAGATGTGAGAAAAATCAGTCTCTTTGGATTTAGATCTGAAGTTGTTGTTAGTAAGCTTTATAATATTCAAAAGATCCATATGCATGTTGTCTTCAATATTCAGAGTAGCTTTAATATGGTTCCAAATGTAATAAGAGTAGCTGCATTCAAAAAATATGTGATTAGAATCTTCATTACATATATTGCATAGGGAGCAGAGTGAATTCAAATTATTTCCCCATTTGTTTAATCTATCCCAAGTTGGCAATCTGTCCTTAACAGCAAAATACGTACAGAATGCCATCTTGGGACAATTCACTCTGTTCCATATACAATAGTACCAGTCTTCAGTTGGGTATTTGCCTCTAATAAAATTCCAAGTATTTTTAAAGGAAAACTTCCCTCTGCTGGTAGTTGTCCATTCCCAGTAGTCATTTTCTGCAAAGGTATCAAGTTGAATTTTTCAAATCTCTTCTTTGTGTGGATTAGTAATAGGGTGGATTTGTGGTTGCCAGTTATTATTAATAATAATATCAGAGACTTTATTATTTGAACCACCACAAATAACCAGGCTATTCCACCCTACTCTATTAATAAAGGCCTCATTTTTAAACCAAGGATCAAACCATAAACTAGTATCTTTGCCATTTTTAAATTTTCTTTCAATCATTGTTTTACCTATATCTCTACTATTTAAAATATGTTTCCAAGTGTTTGAATGATTACTATTATAAGTAGCAGTCCAGAAATTATTATGTTTCAAATATTTTGATCTCATCCATCTGGCCCACAAAGAATCAGAATTTAAGAATCTCCAAAATAATTTTAAATGACAGGTTGTACAAAGATACTTAATATTTCTAATGCCAAGACCCCCTTCATTTTTTGGCCTGCATACATTATCCCAACTGATTTTGTGATATTTACCTTTCCATAAAAATTCAGAGCATCTACTTTCCAATTTTTTAATAGTAGCAGCTGGGATTTGAAAAGGTTGAATCCAGTAAAGAATTATAGCATAAATGACAGTCTTTATAAGTTCAAGTCTACCAGCAATCGATAATAACTTACATGACCAGGTGTAACGATCCTCAATTTTGAACAATTTAAATTGTGAATATTTAATTAATTTTGAATATTTGAATGATAATTTAAACTGAATTTCCGATATAACAATGAAATTGGTGATTAAATATTTAAAATTTAATCTATACAAAGCTGAAGAAAAAATTTAAACTTGACTTTGGAGTTGAAATTGAATATTTAATTTGTAATTGAAATTCAAACTAATAACTTAAGAAAATAATTTGGATACAAGAATTATTATTTATGTAAATTTATAAATGGATGGTTAGTTTGAAATGACATTTTTCTTTTCTTTAAAATAAAAAGGAATAAAATTTTAATCAATACGAAATAGATAAATAAATACACATAGTTAAAATTCAAACAACATATTTATAAACTTTGAAAAATATTATGTAACTACATTGGAGAAATTTCAATAACATAATTTAAACAAAACAAAACAAGCAAAGTAATAACAAAACCAATTGGAATTGAAAATGAAGAAAAATAAAAGAAAATTTGTTTAAGGAATTTTGGGCTTTAAATTTAATCTCGGCCCATAGTGTTTCCTTGTTTGGTTGCCGTATTAATCCAAGACCCCATCCCTTTTCCTTCATTTCGAAAACCCTAAACTAAATAACGTAAAAAAAAAATGGCGGCCGATACCCCCTTCATCATTTCAGCAGATCGAAAAAAAAAAAAAGAAAGAAAAAGAAACCTAAATCTAAAAATCAAGCGAGGAAATGATATACGGTGGCTCGTCTTTCGGCTTTGACTTCAAATCGTTCGTCTTCAGTAGCTCGCGGCTGCTCCAATTCGTGATAAGGTGAGTTTCTCCTCACGATTAATCTTCATGCAAGTTTTTAGATTTGTTTGAAGTGAATTCCTTGGTTGCATGCTAGGAATTGTGGGTTATGCATTATCAGTTGCTCGGATAAATTAATCTAAACTGTTGAACCAATAAGTACTTGATTGCATGCTTTGTTTTGGTGGTTTGTGGTTTTCAGTTGCTCGGTTAAATTTGAATTTTAAACTAATAGGAACAGATAACTCACTGCATGTTGGATTGTTGGTTGCTATTCGTTATCACTTGCTCTGATGTTGTGTTT
Source organism: Allium cepa (assembly GCA_030765085.1). Classification (NCBI taxonomy): domain Eukaryota; kingdom Viridiplantae; phylum Streptophyta; class Magnoliopsida; order Asparagales; family Amaryllidaceae; genus Allium; species Allium cepa. Next base: position 864,046,510 of record CM060940.1, read on the forward strand.
TTGTACTGTTAAGATCAGATTCTACTCAATTTTTGATTTTAAACTAATAAGAATAAATGCTATTTGATATTTGTTTTAAATTGGTAAGAACAGACACTGTTTAAATTTTAATTTAAACTGATAAAAACAAATGCTATGAATAACCTGATGAGAACAGGTGCTTCCAAATGTTTGATTTCAGATTGTTGTTTTGAAAATTTGTTTTTCTTAAAAACTGACTTGAACAGATGCTATAAATTTAAATTTTTTTACTGTTGAGAACAGATGCTATCATTTTAAGAATCTGATGAGAATAGAGGCTATTAAATCTTGACTTGCTTTGTGTTGCTGCATGTGTTGGATCTTGCTTTGTTAATGAATATTTATATGGAAACCTCTGAACCCAAACCTTCTTTGTTTATCCGTGAATCAATCACTTAAGCCTATAATATGTTGTGATGTTTTGGTACCTGAAATTGTTTTTGTTAAGTGATAATGTGTTTGCATGCTTGTTTATGTTGACTGTCCCTCTGTTTTGAAATGCATGTGAGTTTCCAGCTCACGATTAATTTTTATCCAAGTGTTTAAATTTGGTTGGATTGTATGTTTGGTTGCATGCTATGTTTTGGGGTGATTTTGTTATCTTTTGCTCGGCTAATTTAATTTGAAACTGATATGGGTAGATTGGTTACTGCATGTTGGATTTTTGGTTGCTAGTTGCTATCATTTGCTCGATTTGCTTGGATTTTGAACTGATGAGAAACAGATACTATAAATTTTGATTTAAACTGTAAGCACAGATTCTACCCATTTATTTTTTTAAAATTTTTGAACTGTTAGGAGCAGATACTATGGATTTTAATTCTTAAAACTGATGAGAGCAGATGTTATTGGTTTCAATTTTAAACTGGTAAGAACAGACACTAATTGTGATTTGTTTTAAACTGATAACCACTGATGCTTTCAAAAATTTGTTCTTTTTAAATTTATAAAAACAAATGCTATGTGAAATTTGTTTGTTTAAAAAAAAAAAAATTGATAGGAACAGATGCTATATTTATTTTGTTATTAAATTGATAAGTACAGATGCTACTAAATATCTTGTTTGAAAACTGTTTGCAAACAATTGCATTATGAATTTAAACTTGCATGTTTGTCCCATGCCTGGTAACCATTAGACCATTTATTATTTTGCACTTGAGTCTTTTGGTACTGTTGTTGTATTGGTGTTACATTTGGTCTGCATTGTAGTTGTATTCATATATACTTGCTACTGTTGCATTACTTGCTTCACTTGAGTTTTTTTTGTAACAGTAGTCTACTGTGTTCATGCACTTTGGTTTGTGGCAGTTTGCATGTCAAGTTGCACCCATGCTGTTGCACTTGTAGTTGTACCCCATGCTGTTGCACTTGGGTCTGGTCACTGTTCTCTTGGTTGTTCTAGTCTTCATTTCCATTGTTGTTTGCATCCTGATATATGTTGCATTGCAGTTGATTCATTTGGTCATTTGGTGTCTGCATCCTTATCTGTTGCATACATAAGTTTGGCCACTGTTGTATAATTGCATTTGATCTGCACTTGTGTATATTCTCAGGTTGCACACTGCAACTGCACTTGCATTTGTGACCTTTATTTGCCTGTTGTTTGAATTGTGCATTATTCATGTGTAGCTTGGTCATTTTGATGCACTGCCTTGATTTAGTTTGCCTCTATCTTTATAGTTACAGGTTCTAAACTTGATTTAAAAATTCAAACTATCCACCTAAGTGTTTTTTTTTTTAGTTTTTAATCCTTAAACAAAATATGTTGTATGTGAGTAACTCACTTCTAAACTTATTAATAGGTAAAGTTGTTATGTTTTCTTTTAAAAATTTTGAACTTATATGCATATTATTATAAACCTGTAAAACACCTCTGTTTGAATTACAGGCATGGGCATCTAACATAAATTCACCTCTCCTCTATATTTAAGCTTAAACTGAGAATTTTAAAAACTTTTTTTTTTAGTACGATTGTTCATACACAATCTGGAAAAATCAAGAAATATAACAGTAAGGTTCTCTGTCCTTCATTGACACTGCGAGCAAACTCATTTATCTACCTATATGTTCTGATTTTATGGTTGACTCTTGAAGTATGATGGATTTGATGATTGCATGTTTGAATTTATACATCTTTATGGGTGTAAATGTATGAGTATGTATCAATGCATATCCCTGTTATGAGTCAGAGTACATCTTCTCTGTGCAACAAAATCTGTGAGTAAATTCCTGCTTTAAAAACAGTTTCTACCTTTTAAAACTAAGCTAATAAGATTTGCAGTGCTTAAAGTTAATTCAATTGCCTTTCAAATAAGAAACTGTAAAACAGTGGTAAATTAAAAAGATAAGAACTGCTCTGTTCTTTCTTTAGTAAGCAACATCACTATATATAGGTTGTTTAAAAATTTATTTGCTGTTTAAATTTTATATGTGCATGTGTTTGGATATAATTGTGACTGGTATTATGCCTGCGTACATATTTGAATGTGCAGATAGGTGATGCAAATTCTACAGACTTGCTACTGTTTTCACTAAGATTCTAAATACAAATCCACATCTTTATGTCTGAATTTTAGTTAGAAATTATTGTATAAACATATGGTGTTGTTTAACATAGATTAAGTTTGTAATTTTATTTCAGAAAAAGTAAAGACTGTTAGTTGTGTAAATCAATAACAGTACACAATAGTTTCTAAAAGTAAAATTATCAGACAACTTTAATTTATTCAATCAAGTTTTAAAGCCTTAATGCATGTTAAACATGGATATTAAAAACATGCTTCAGGTCTTAAAAAGTTTCTGAGGGGTTAGTAAATTTAGTCTGTGCAGTTTTATAAATTTAAAGATGGAATTCAAATTCTTGAATTAGAATTTCAATTGGTTTTTTTTTAAAATGCAAAGTTTAAATGTTAGTTCAGGTGAGCTCTTTTAGTTGCAGTGCTTCATCACTTGATGTCTTTGATTATTTGGTCTGCACTTTATGTTGCAGCTGGTCCTGCAGTTGTTATTGTTTATGCCTTCATGTTTTTGGACATTTCTGAGCCTCTGTCTTGATTGCCTGCTTTTACATTGCTGTTTGTATTGCTTTGTCTGATGTCTTCATGATTCCTTTGTCTGTGCGTTGGCTTTGTTTCGATCTGATAGCCGTGTTTTTGTTTGGTGCACACGTGTGTACTGCAGCCACACGGGATTGATAGATTTTAAATCTGAAGTTGTTAATATGAAAATTTCCAATAGATTTAAATTAGTTCATTTGTTTCATCACCTCTGTTACCATTTATTCAGTTCATTTCAAATTTAATTACTTGAATAAAGATTAATCCTGACTCGAGTGTTTTTGTGTTTTGCATAAACGCTCGGGTCAGACCGAGTATTTTTGCAGCTTAGAGATTTGCTCGCAGCGAAGTTAGAGAGAGAGGGGATTATCGCACTTCACTAAAGTTTAGAAATTTTCTTGTACTTAATAAAATTTGTTTCCGCTGTATAAAATGTAACTTATTGTATTAACTCTGATAATTGTATATAAAAGAAAGTTCATTTATGAAATATATGTTTGTTCTGTGATTCTGTGACTGATTCTGTTTAAATTCTATAAACTAAATAACAATCCGTCATTCTGAACGTTTCTAGTTGGTTTAATTACCGGCTAGAGGCGGTCAGGGCGGCGGGTCGTTACAAAGTGGTATCAGAGCTTTGGTTTACACAAAGCTTAGTTTATGGCGTTTAATATGAATAGTTACTAGAATCACTTTAAAGAAAGTGTTTTCAAATCTAAAGAAGTTTAAGATTGTTTTCTTTAAAATAAAAGGTATTTTGAAAATTAGAATTATTTTTGAAGATTCCCCTCTCTAAAGTTTGGTTTGCGATAGTTTATATTCGGTGAGGTCTCGTTAGACTTGAGTTTCGATCGTTCGGAAACTCATTATCAAATTGTTGAGATTTATGGAAACTGAAAATATGAGTTAATTGAATTAATGAATTGGTTTAAATTGGTTTAAATCAAATATTTTGAATATCTTCAAAGTAGTAATTGGAAAATAAAATGATATGTCAATTTGATTATAATCAAATGGATTATTGAACTATAACTTGAGAATTTGATTCTGAATTCTTTTGAAATTGATTTCAAATGTTGTGAAGAACGATTTAGTAAATCAACGGGATATAAGTATTTAACTTATAATATGAACTTTTGGTATATAACTAAGTTATATAAATTGAATTGAATCAAATTAAGAAAGGAGATTATAAAACGAAGTTTTATAAATAGAAATGGAATTTCTAGAGATGTTTGTAAAATCCGCAAATGACTTATTTTGATAAGTAAATTGTTGTAACTTATTAAAGGAATTATATCTATGGTTTTTGAACGGTGAATAAAATATCAAGAGAGATATGAATCTAATGAAAATTCGAAATAGATTTAAATAGATTCAATGATGCATTTGAATTTGAACGGGCATGGAATTAAGTTGAGTGGAAAACTTAGTATTGGGAATTTGAAATCGGTTTAAAACCAATATTTTTGAAGTGTATGTGGGATTCAAACCATGAATTAAGTTGAAGTTGAAAACTTAAATGGGAATGTTTTTGGGAAGAAACATTATGTAAATGAAGATAATTCATTTTGAAATGTGTTAAGAATCGAAAGCATAGATTTCAACACTTGTTGTTGAAATAGACGTTTTCGAGTGGAAAAATGGAAATGGTAGATTATAACATTTGTTGTTATAGTAAATAATTTCAAAAGGGAAATGATTTTGTTTAGTATTGGGATTTACATATCTATTTTTAAATTTGAATCCTTATACTAGTGGTTTTGAGTCGTCGTAACGATGTTTTACGCAACATTCGTTTTGACTCAAATAAAATGTGTTTAAAAGAATGGTTTTTTTAAGAATGAATATATACTTGATTTTGGTTTGAAGTATATTGAATATTTTCAAAGTGTTGAAAATAAGTGGATTTGTAAATTACTTATTATTGAATAAGTATGGGTATGTTTTCCTATATGAAATGAATGGTTTGAAATTTTATCTTTTAAAGATAAATTGAAAATGAATAGGTGAAATCGATTTGAAAATCGTATATTCATAGATAATTTGGAAATGTTTCCGTTTAAGGAAATCGCTTTGAAATTTGTTTTCAAAGATTAAAAGGTGAAGAAATGGTTTGAAATTTGTTTTCAAATGGTTAAGTGTGAAATTATATATCTTGTAAAGATATTATTTTTGGGAAATTTGAACAATTAGTTCAATTTGAAAATTTTCAAATGATTGAAATTTGAGCTAAATTGAGTTTAACTTTGTCACCCAAAACAAAGTAAGTTGAACTTTGAATTTTAAATGGATGATTTGGATTGTATGTCTAACGTCGTGAATTGACGACATATCAGTTGATTTCTATTAAATATATATCTGTTGGTGGCGGGGAATTTATTCTCTTAGCTTAACACCCTTCTCTGAGACGTACGAGCTCAGAGGTTATATATCGATAGACATCAATTATGTGTTGAGAATTGACGATGTAGCGTGAAATCCAAATCGAGTGTGTGAAGTCGATAATAAATTGGATTGTGAATGTGTATTAGGTTTGATATAACCTTAAAATTCCAAATCGACTTAGAGGAAAATTTTAAATGGTTAGTGAAATGGAAAATTGTGAATCCTCTATTTGATATGGGTATGAAATGTTGTGGTTTTCATAACGTATATGTGTGAATACGATAAATTCGAAAACCAATTAGTTTGGAAAAGTAATTGTTGTGGAAGACTTATTTAAGTACATGGGTTGTACTAAGTGTGAAGTGAAATATTATATATGTATGTATAATATTATGTTTTCCAAAATTGAGGATATGGAAAGGTACCTTCCATTTATACTGTGTGACTGTGTGATGGTGATGGAACTCGAGATGAGTATCCATTTAAAAATCGTAGCTACGTAGTATTTCCATTAGTTGGATGACCATTTATATTTCCATTAGTTGGATGACCATTTATATTTCCATTAGTTGGATGACCATTTATATTTCCATTAGTTGGATGACCTTTTGTATTTCCATTAGTTGGAATGTCCTTTTGGACTGGTATAGTGTGCTAGCGTAATTCGAGGGGCGAGATGCCTATGGTTACAAGCGATTCCACTGGGATAGTGGCGTAACCGCCGAGTATACCGCGATCTAGTTACACTCGGGTGGTAGCGTAATTTGAGGGGCGTGATGCCTACAGTTACAAGCGATTCCACTGGGATAGTGGCGTAACCGCCGTGTAAACTGCAATCTACAAACCAAAGCGTAATTCGAGGGGCGAGATGCCTACGGTCACGAGCGATTCTACTGGGATAGTAGCGTAACCGCCGTGTGAACCGCGATCTTTGGCAACAACCATGGCGAAATTCAAGGGATGAGATATCCACAGTTACAAGCGACTCTACTGGGATAGTAGCGGAACCGCCGAGTAAACTGTGATCCATGGGGGAATGTGCTTTCCATATCCATTTTTAAAAAGAATTTTTAAAAGTATTTTCACTGGGAATTGAAGCAAGTATATTTAGTACTTGGAGATTGTTAGACTTGCGCCTGGCCAGCGTATGCCTAATGTCTTTAAGAACGACAGTAGACTTGTTAAATTTCGAGTTAGCAAGTATTTTCGAACTTTAATAGAAAATCAATTATCTAGAATTAGAATTCGCATAATTCCAACCTAATGGATTAAGGAAGAGGATTTTTGAAGGGTTTTGAAAGTCCACAGCTTTGGAAAAGTTATAATATGTAAATCTCTAATATAAAGTGTTTCAAATTTAAAATTTTGGGTTGTAAGTTGAAAATTTAAGTAAAGATTTTTGTGTCTTGATTGTAGAAAATAATAGACAAAAGAGTTAATTAGCAAAGCTAGCGAGATAAAACGAATAGAATGAATCCTATATTCATTCATCTTTAATAAGTGTTGAACTTGATAAAATTAAGTAAAATATAAATATTAGTGAAATTTTAACAATCATTTTTCCTTACTTGTAATTTCGAGACGAAATTCTTTTAAGGAGGGGAGATTGTAACGATCCTAAATTTTGAACAATTTAAATTGTGAATATTTAATTAATTTTGAATATTTGAATGATAATTTAAACTGAATTTCCGATATAACAATGAAATTGGTGATTAAATATTTAAAATTTAATCTATACAAAGCTGAAGAAAAAATTTAAACTTGACTTTGGAGTTGAAATTGAATATTTAATTTGTAATTGAAATTCAAACTAATAACTTAAGAAAATAATTTGGATACAAGAATTATTATTTATGTAAATTTATAAATGGATGGTTAGTTTGAAATGACATTTTTCTTTTCTTTAAAATAAAAAGGAATAAAATTTTAATCAATACGAAATAGATAAATAAATACACATAGTTAAAATTCAAACAACATATTTATAAACTTTGAAAAATATTATGTAACTACATTGGAGAAATTTCAATAACATAATTTAAACAAAACAAAACAAGCAAAGTAATAACAAAACCAATTGGAATTGAAAATGAAGAAAAATAAAAGAAAATTTGTTTAAGGAATTTTGGGCTTTAAATTTAATCTCGGCCCATAGTGTTTCCTTGTTTGGTTGCCGTATTAATCCAAGACCCCATCCCTTTTCCTTCATTTCGAAAACCCTAAACTAAATAACGTAAAAAAAAAATGGCGGCCGATACCCCCTTCATCATTTCAGCAGATCGAAAAAAAAAAAAGAAAGAAAAAGAAACCTAAATCTAAAAATCAAGCGAGGAAATGATATACGGTGGCTCGTCTTTCGGCTTTGACTTCAAATCGTTCGTCTTCAGTAGCTCGCGGCTGCTCCAATTCGTGATAAGGTGAGTTTCTCCTCACGATTAATCTTCATGCAAGTTTTTAGATTTGTTTGAAGTGAATTCCTTGGTTGCATGCTAGGAATTGTGGGTTATGCATTATCAGTTGCTCGGATAAATTAATCTAAACTGTTGAACCAATAAGTACTTGATTGCATGCTTTGTTTTGGTGGTTTGTGGTTTTCAGTTGCTCGGTTAAATTTGAATTTTAAACTAATAGGAACAGATAACTCACTGCATGTTGGATTGTTGGTTGCTATTCGTTATCACTTGCTCTGATGTTGTGTTTTTGTACTGTTAAGATCAGATTCTACTCAATTTTTGATTTTAAACTAATAAGAATAAATGCTATTTGATATTTGTTTTAAATTGGTAAGAACAGACACTGTTTAAATTTTAATTTAAACTGATAAAAACAAATGCTATGAATAACCTGATGAGAACAGGTGCTTCCAAATGTTTGATTTCAGATTGTTGTTTTGAAAATTTGTTTTTCTTAAAAACTGACTTGAACAGATGCTATAAATTTAAATTTTTTTACTGTTGAGAACAGATGCTATCATTTTAAGAATCTGATGAGAATAGAGGCTATTAAATCTTGACTTGCTTTGTGTTGCTGCATGTGTTGGATCTTGCTTTGTTAATGAATATTTATATGGAAACCTCTGAACCCAAACCTTCTTTGTTTATCCGTGAATCAATCACTTAAGCCTATAATATGTTGTGATGTTTTGGTACCTGAAATTGTTTTTGTTAAGTGATAATGTGTTTGCATGCTTGTTTATGTTGACTGTCCCTCTGTTTTGAAATGCATGTGAGTTTCCAGCTCACGATTAATTTTTATCCAAGTGTTTAAATTTGGTTGGATTGTATGTTTGGTTGCATGCTATGTTTTGGGGTGATTTTGTTATCTTTTGCTCGGCTAATTTAATTTGAAACTGATATGGGTAGATTGGTTACTGCATGTTGGATTTTTGGTTGCTAGTTGCTATCATTTGCTCGATTTGCTTGGATTTTGAACTGATGAGAAACAGATACTATAAATTTTGATTTAAACTGTAAGCACAGATTCTACCCATTTATTTTTTTAAAATTTTTGAACTGTTAGGAGCAGATACTATGGATTTTAATTCTTAAAACTGATGAGAGCAGATGTTATTGGTTTCAATTTTAAACTGGTAAGAACAGACACTAATTGTGATTTGTTTTAAACTGATAACCACTGATGCTTTCAAAAATTTGTTCTTTTTAAATTTATAAAAACAAATGCTATGTGAAATTTGTTTGTTTAAAAAAAAAAAAAATTGATAGGAACAGATGCTATATTTATTTTGTTATTAAATTGATAAGTACAGATGCTACTAAATATCTTGTTTGAAAACTGTTTGCAAACAATTGCATTATGAATTTAAACTTGCATGTTTGTCCCATGCCTGGTAACCATTAGACCATTTATTATTTTGCACTTGAGTCTTTTGGTACTGTTGTTGTATTGGTGTTACATTTGGTCTGCATTGTAGTTGTATTCATATATACTTGCTACTGTTGCATTACTTGCTTCACTTGAGTTTTTTTTGTAACAGTAGTCTACTGTGTTCATGCACTTTGGTTTGTGGCAGTTTGCATGTCAAGTTGCACCCATGCTGTTGCACTTGTAGTTGTACCCCATGCTGTTGCACTTGGGTCTGGTCACTGTTCTCTTGGTTGTTCTAGTCTTCATTTCCATTGTTGTTTGCATCCTGATATATGTTGCATTGCAGTTGATTCATTTGGTCATTTGGTGTCTGCATCCTTATCTGTTGCATACATAAGTTTGGCCACTGTTGTATAATTGCATTTGATCTGCACTTGTGTATATTCTCAGGTTGCACACTGCAACTGCACTTGCATTTGTGACCTTTATTTGCCTGTTGTTTGAATTGTGCATTATTCATGTGTAGCTTGGTCATTTTGATGCACTGCCTTGATTTAGTTTGCCTCTATCTTTATAGTTACAGGTTCTAAACTTGATTTAAAAATTCAAACTATCCACCTAAGTGTTTTTTTTTTAGTTTTTAATCCTTAAACAAAATATGTTGTATGTGAGTAACTCACTTCTAAACTTATTAATAGGTAAAGTTGTTATGTTTTCTTTTAAAAATTTTGAACTTATATGCATATTATTATAAACCTGTAAAACACCTCTGTTTGAATTACAGGCATGGGCATCTAACATAAATTCACCTCTCCTCTATATTTAAGCTTAAACTGAGAATTTTAAAAACTTTTTTTTTTAGTACGATTGTTCATACACAATCTGGAAAAATCAAGAAATATAACAGTAAGGTTCTCTGTCCTTCATTGACACTGCGAGCAAACTCATTTATCTACCTATATGTTCTGATTTTATGGTTGACTCTTGAAGTATGATGGATTTGATGATTGCATGTTTGAATTTATACATCTTTATGGGTGTAAATGTATGAGTATGTATCAATGCATATCCCTGTTATGAGTCAGAGTACATCTTCTCTGTGCAACAAAATCTGTGAGTAAATTCCTGCTTTAAAAACAGTTTCTACCTTTTAAAACTAAGCTAATAAGATTTGCAGTGCTTAAAGTTAATTCAATTGCCTTTCAAATAAGAAACTGTAAAACAGTGGTAAATTAAAAAGATAAGAACTGCTCTGTTCTTTCTTTAGTAAGCAACATCACTATATATAGGTTGTTTAAAAATTTATTTGCTGTTTAAATTTTATATGTGCATGTGTTTGGATATAATTGTGACTGGTATTATGCCTGCGTACATATTTGAATGTGCAGATAGGTGATGCAAATTCTACAGACTTGCTACTGTTTTCACTAAGATTCTAAATACAAATCCACATCTTTATGTCTGAATTTTAGTTAGAAATTATTGTATAAACATATGGTGTTGTTTAACATAGATTAAGTTTGTAATTTTATTTCAGAAAAAGTAAAGACTGTTAGTTGTGTAAATCAATAACAGTACACAATAGTTTCTAAAAGTAAAATTATCAGACAACTTTAATTTATTCAATCAAGTTTTAAAGCCTTAATGCATGTTAAACATGGATATTAAAAACATGCTTCAGGTCTTAAAAAGTTTCTGAGGGGTTAGTAAATTTAGTCTGTGCAGTTTTATAAATTTAAAGATGGAATTCAAATTCTTGAATTAGAATTTCAATTGGTTTTTTTTTAAAATGCAAAGTTTAAATGTTAGTTCAGGTGAGCTCTTTTAGTTGCAGTGCTTCATCACTTGATGTCTTTGATTATTTGGTCTGCACTTTATGTTGCAGCTGGTCCTGCAGTTGTTATTGTTTATGCCTTCATGTTTTTGGACATTTCTGAGCCTCTGTCTTGATTGCCTGCTTTTACATTGCTGTTTGTATTGCTTTGTCTGATGTCTTCATGATTCCTTTGTCTGTGCGTTGGCTTTGTTTCGATCTGATAGCCGTGTTTTTGTTTGGTGCACACGTGTGTACTGCAGCCACACGGGATTGATAGATTTTAAATCTGAAGTTGTTAATATGAAAATTTCCAATAGATTTAAATTAGTTCATTTGTTTCATCACCTCTGTTACCATTTATTCAGTTCATTTCAAATTTAATTACTTGAATAAAGATTAATCCTGACTCGAGTGTTTTTGTGTTTTGCATAAACGCTCGGGTCAGACCGAGTATTTTTGCAGCTTAGAGATTTGCTCGCAGCGAAGTTAGAGAGAGAGGGGATTATCGCACTTCACTAAAGTTTAGAAATTTTCTTGTACTTAATAAAATTTGTTTCCGCTGTATAAAATGTAACTTATTGTATTAACTCTGATAATTGTATATAAAAGAAAGTTCATTTATGAAATATATGTTTGTTCTGTGATTCTGTGACTGATTCTGTTTAAATTCTATAAACTAAATAACAATCCGTCATTCTGAACGTTTCTAGTTGGTTTAATTACCGGCTAGAGGCGGTCAGGGCGGCGGGTCGTTACACCAGGTCTCCATTCTATTCTGAATTTTATCTATAAGGATAGAGCAGTCAGAGTCTTTAATCATATTTGTAGAAAGAGGCAGTCCTAAGTATTTGATAGGAAGAAATCCCTCTTCTATTTGTAAAACCTTTAGAAAATATGTTTTAAACTTACAAGATTTACTAAAATATGCTTTACATTTATTCACATTAAGTTGAAGACCAGCATAATTTTTTAAGTTATCAAAAACAGATTTGATTGAGCCTGCATTATCTTTATTGGCTTTGACAAACACCATAAGATCATCAGCATATATCAAATGACTAATACTTGGTTGAATTCTGTTAATAGGCTGAACAGCACCTTTAATACTCTCTATTTCCATAAGAATAGAAAAATATTCCATCACAATAGCAAAAAGATAAGGAGATAGGGGGTCTCCCTGTCTCAGCCCCCTATTAGATTTAATAAACCCTTCAGCTTTACCTTGAATCAGGATTGAAAATGAAGGAGTATTTATACATTCAAACACCATATCACAAAACTTTATAGGAAAACCCATACATTTCATGATATGATGAATAAAATGTCTATTTACCTTATCTAATGCTTTCTGTAAGTCAATTTTAATACACACATTATCACCCTGTTTAGTGTTGAATTTCCTAACCATCTCATGAGCTAATAGAGAGTTTTCATAGATGAGCCTACCAGGAACAAAAGCACTCTGATTTTCTGACACCAGAAAAGGCAAGAACACTTTTATTCTGTTACTAAGGACACTAGCAATAATCTTATAGATAAAGTTACAACAAGAAATTGGCCTATAATCACCAATTCCAGTGGGATTATTATTTTTTGGAATAAGGGTTATAAAAATATGGTTTAAACTTTTTAGAATTTTACCATTATCCATAAACTCTGAAACAACATCCAGCACATAGTGTTTTATATAATCCCAATTATTTTTATAAAATTTTGCATTAAAGCCATCAGGACCCGGGCTTTTGTTATCTCCAGCACTAAAAACAATAAATTTAATTTCATCAAGGCTCACTGGAGCTAACAGGATTTCAGATGCATTATGATTTAAAATGTTTTTACAAGTTATAAAAGGATAATTCTTTTTATAATTTGCAGAAAAATACAATTGCTTATAGAAATTTATAGCATTCTCTGAAACTGTTTCATGAGCATTAGTTAAATTTCCCTCTTTATCTATAATGCAACCTATGTTATTTAAGTGCTTTCTATTACTCATTTTAGCATAAAAAATTTGGTGCAGTCATCTCCTAAAGTGAGCCAATCAACCTTAGCCTTTTGTCTAGCATTGACAGACTCTTTGTACATTTCATTAGACAGCTCCTTCTGATTAAGAAAAATTTTATTAATATCATTGATATTATCAGGATTGTTATCAGCATTCATCTGAAGAAGCTTGCCCTCTTTTTTCAAACTGACTATTTTATTTTTATTTAAGTGGTTGTTCTTATTCCAGTATTTAAGGTTATGCTTGGTGAATTTCAGAAAACTATAAAACTGATATTGTTTAGAACCACTGCAAGAGAACTTATAGCGGTTTTCCATTAAGGGTTTATAGTCTTCTTCCATCACCCAACTATTTTTGAAACGAAATAGAGGAGCTTTATTATTGTAATCATTATTCATAATAAAAAGATTAACCAAAAGAGGAGTATGATCACTTAAATTTTGTTCCAAAGTGGAACAGATATTATTTGAAATTTTTTTTGAAAACTCTTTATTATAGAGAATCCTATCTAATTTGCAGTGAATATTTTTGGCTAACCTTGACTTCCATGTATATTTATTACCACTGATAACTGGTTCAATAAGGCCAGATTCTAATATGAATTTGTTGACTCTATCTAATTTATTTTGAGGGATTTTAATCCCCCCATATTTTTCATAAGCATGAAAAACAATATTAAAATCACCTAGTAAAATCCATGGGGAATCATAAATTGAATTTAAAGCTTTAAGTTTTTGCCACAAAACATTCCTTTCTAGTTCAAAATTACTACCATAAACACTAGTAACTTGCAAAGTAAAACCACCAATGTTTTCAAAACTACAATCAATAAATTGGCTGTCCTTGTTTATATTAATATTAGTCCAGATATTAGAATCCCAAATAACAATGATTCTACCTTTACAGCCACAATCATTGTTATGAATTGCTTTCCAATTTCTGGACAACTTAAGACCAAATCTTTCAAAATTCTCATCATTCATTTTATTTTCAATTAAAGCAACAATAGATGGTTTATAGACATTAATCATAGAGAGAATATCAGAGTGTTTAGTTGGGGTATTCATCCCCCTAACATTCCAAGCAAATAGACATATTTATATGAAATATAATAAAATATTAATATTAAATAGTACCTGATACACTGTTACCCTTACCCTTTTTCTTTTTCTCCGAGCTTTTAGCTTTTAGTCTTGTTGTCATTTCATTCCAATCAGGATTAATTGAAATGTATTTCTGCCCAAAAGATTTCTTCTCTTTATTAGCATTTTTGTATTTGCCAATTGCTTTAGTCTTGGGAATATGCAGTTCTGAGATGTCAAATTGCTTTTCAGGATCCTCCATTGTATTATCTGATGTTGAAGCAATATAGTCTTCTGGAATTTGGATGAGAGGTGTGTCAAACTCCTCAGCATTGCAAGGCAAGGTTGAGTGGATGCCTTCATTGTCCTCAACCATTGCAGCATTATCTGATGGAGGTTCATTCTCCATGTTGTAATCTGGACTTTGGTTGGAATTCAAAGGCAGCATAATATTTGATTCTGTAGCATGATTTTTTGTAATTAAACATAACTCTGAAATGGGGGGGATTTCAGAGTTAAAGACCTCTTCATTACTAATTCCCTCCTTTGAACTGCTTTGTGAGACCTCTTTTAATTTTTCTTGTAAACTTTCTGAATGATGAACTACCGAAGCAAGGATCTGATCATCTTGGTCAGTGAGCGAATGTGAAAAAGTTTCTTGATTGAAGATGATACCTTTCTGGTTGATTCGATCATTATTCTTTTGATTTCTTGATTCTTTTATTGTCTTCTCAGTAAGGAGCGACTCTTGAACAATGGTATCTGTAACATTTTCTTGATCAGTGGCTATTTCTTTGTTTTGATTATGAGTTTTGGGAATCCATCTTTGTTCTGCGACACATTGCTCTCTAATGTGTCCAAAACATTTACAGATACTACACTTCGGTGGAACCCATTCATATTCAATCTTTTGAGTAATGTTTTCTCCATTGTATAAAGTGAGATTTATTTCTTGAGGTAGTTTGTCATTTGCAGATACCTCCATCAGAAGACGAGCATAATTCAATCTCGTTTTCAAGGTTGTAGCTGCATCCATTTTTATGGGTTTTCCAATAATGCTGGCCATAACACTGAACGCTTCTCGATCCCATAATTTGAGATTCACATTGGGTCATTTTACCCATATCGGCATTGTACTGAGGAGGTCCCTGTCCATTTTCAGAGAATCAGACCATCTCCTCATTATGATGAGCTTTCCATTATAGAAGTATGGGCCATTCTGAATGATAGAATTGCAATCTTGAACTTCTTTGAATTTGACAATAAAAAACCCATTTTCCCTGGTAAAGATTTCAAATTCTCCCACAGGTTTCCATACACGTTGTATGTAAGCTTTGAAAAAGTTATAATATGGTTTGGTACCAACAACATATACCAAAATCGAATTGCTCCAGCATTCGATAGCTCTTTTACATACAGACTCTTTTATCAAACCATATTTCTTATTATTGATCTTGATGGGAGAGATAGTTTCAAGATTGCATTCATCATCATTGGGTTCAGTTGATTGCTCAGAAATGATTTCAGCCCAAGATTTTTGTCCCTGTGTTTTGTTCAGAGAAAAATTCATGGATTTCCGCGGTTGATACGATTGGTTTCTCATACTTGGAGGAGGAGCAGTCGAATACTGATCGTCTGTCTTCTTCTTCTCAGAAAAGCGACCTTTCGAGATTCTTTGTTGCACCGGATTAATGGGTTGACGTTTCTTTTGCGATCTTGATTGAACTAATTGAAACCCATCATTGTCTATGATGATTCCTTTGCTAGAATCTCTGATGTGAGAGTCAGGTGGTCTGTTTCTATGGCTAGGAGAAGAAAGATGAGAAAGATTACTGTGAGGAGAGATAATTTCCCCCATGGCTGAGGAAAACCCTAAATTTGTTTTTTTCTATATCCCATGTTGTATGAACTTTCCATTGATCACTTTAGCTTTTAATTTGTTTCTTGTTGATGTAATGTGATATTGGTGGTGAATGGTTTATATATAGAGGGCTATCTGTATTATGGAACGTGAAAGGTACTTTTATTTTATGGCAGCATTCATTTGGTCGGTTGCTAAGTAATTAGAGTAATATTGCTGTGTCTGGAAATCTCAAAACTCAATATATATATATAGAATGTGCTTGCTTGTCTCCTTCCAGCTGTAATTTTGCTGTCTAGAGATCTAATGACTGAATGTAGAAGAATGAGTTGAAAGTTGAAACCTTGACTTTGCTCATGGAAGCTTCGTTGCATTCCGGAAGATACTGTTGCACGTGCAGTTTCATTCGGTAGATTTGATTCGAGTATTCTGTGCCAGCTGGAACTGTATGTCAACTCCTTTCATTTCAGTTAGCTTATGGCCTATGTAGCATTTAAAAAGGGGAATGAAAAAACTATCCATACACCTCCGTGGAACAATATGAAGTTAAATCAACGTTATTTAACATAAATTTTTTTATCGTTTCATGTGACTTGACTTTTATATACCACTGGACCTTCGTTATCTTTCACATTATTCATTTTCAATCTGCTCATTTTACGTTTATGGCAATAGCGAAACGACGTGTAGCGCTTAGAAGACGGATTAGGAATGACACTTCCTTGTGAGAGTTTCTAGCCACTTAAATCGAACAACCGACTCTAAGCTGGTGCGAACAAGGGGAATCTGACTGTTTAATTAAAGCAAAGCATTGCGATAGACTTTATGGATGCTTTTGCAGTGTGATTTCTATCCAATGCTCTGAATGCCAAAGTGAAGAAATTTAACCAAGCGTGGGTTAACGACGGGAGTAATTATGACTCTTTTAAGATTGTCAAATTCTTCGTCATCTAATTAGTAACATGCATGAATGAATTAATGAGGTTTCCACTATTCTGTCCACTAAGTAGGGAAACCACAGCTAAGGTAAGGTGCTTGGCGTAATCAACGGATAATGAAGACCGTGTTGAGTTTGACTCTAGTCTTACTTTGTGAAAGGACTTGAAATGTCGTTCAAGTCAATGAAGAAAAATTTAATAGAAGAACCAAAGAGGAACCATTGAAGCAAGCCTTTTAAGCCAGACTCACCTAGCGGGAGAATGAGGCATTAAAAAGGGAAGAAGTCATAGCCTAAGGGTAAGAGATCGTGGCCAAAACTATGGTAGAGGCGTCTACAAATTTGTTAATAAAGAAGAAAGAAACCAAAATATATAAGCACCGAGAGGTCGAGGACGAGGATGAAACACAAACCATAAAGGAAGCCAAGGTATGATAAATCACAAATAGAATGTTATAACTGTGATAAATTTTTGCATTCTGCTTTCGATTTTAAATTCATTTTGTAAAGCTTAAGAGAAATTTAACTTTTCTATAAAAAATGAAGAAAATTCCACAATATTGTTGGAACATAAAGGTGATGAAAGTAACAATAATAACGCATGGTATTAGGATACGAAGGCAAGCAATCATATGTGTGGAAGAAGGAGCATGTTCGCGGAGCTTCATGAATCGGTAAGTGGAAACAATCATTTTGTAGATCAATCTAAAATTCTAGTTAAAGGCAAAAGGAATTATACAAATTAAATTATAGAATGGAAAGCTTGATTTTATTTCTAACGTTTAAAACGAAAATAAATATTTTAAGTTTGGTGCAACTTTTAGAAAAAAGATGTGATATACACATGAAAAATAATTGTCTTTAATGAGAGATAGTAAGAAAAATTTTACTACTAAAGTGGAGATGTTAAAAAATAGACTATTTCCATTAAATTTATCAACTAGAATTATTAAAATCCTAAAGTCATGCTATAATGATTCATTATGGCTTTGACCTTTAAGATTTTGATATCTTAATTTTGGGGTTTAAATTATTAAAGAATAAAAACATGATGAAAGGTTTACCATCAATAAATGAAGAGAACCAATAATGTGAATGATGCATATTTGAAAATAAACCAAGAAAATATTTTCCAAAAGAATCAACCACAAGAGATAAAGAACCATTCGAATTAATTCATACGGATATTTGTGGCCTTATTAAACTATGCTTACTTGGAAAAGTAACTATTTTGCACTTTTTATTGATGATTTTGGTAGAAAAATGTTGACCTATTATCTTAAACAAAAATTAAATGTATTTAATGCTTTTAAGAAATTTAGAGCCTTAGAAGAAAATTAAACTGGTTATAAGATCAAAGCCATGACATCCGACCGAAGTAAATAGTTTATATCAAAAGAGTTTGAGTTTTTTTTATGAAGAAAATGGAATTCACTGCTCATTATTAATTCCATGCACTCCACAACAAAATGAGGTCATAGAAACGAAAATTATGCCTCTTGTCAACACGGCTTGGAGCTTGTTAAAAAGAAAATATTCCAAAAACAAATTTTTTGGTCGAAGTTGTTGAATGCGCGGTGTATTTATCCACTCATGGCCAAACATGAAGTGTGTGGAATAAAACCCTCGAATAAACATGGAGTGGTAGAAAGCCATGTGTATCTAATTTAAAAGTATTCGAAAGCATTACGTATGCCCATATCCTGGATCAAAGATGCTCCAAACTGGATGACAAAAGTGAAATATATTTTCATTGACTATGACTGAAGGTTAAAAGGATATAAGTTATATTATCCTGTTAATGGAAAAGTAATTGTTAATCGAGGCATGGTGTTCGACGAAAAAGGTGCTTGGAATTATAAAAAACAAGAAGATGATTATAATTTCTTTCCTCTTTATGTAAAGGAATGTATTGATTTTGTGGAAAAAGAAGCACCGTCGTCTCCTTCGACCATCCATGAAGAACATTCACTTGAACAAAGCTTGAGTGAAAGACCACCACGCATGAAGAATGCTAAAGGAGACGTCAAAAGATCTTCTTGCCAAAAAGTTTCCTAAATCCCTACTTTAATTAGCCAAAATTGATCATTAGAGAAAGATTAGCACTTTGGATTGAAGATTTTCTATTGGAGATCACTTAAAGCTGCTGTAGATTCTTGGATTTCATGCATTCTTGGATTGCTTTGGATTTAGGGGTGTGGTTTTAAGCCTCTGCTCACTAATTAGCCACTATATGATGTTTTTAAATAATTTTTAAACTGTAAAAATTCATTTAAACCCTCTTTAGTCACATATGTAAATTTCAAATGATTTGGACAAATTTGAAAAATTCATGTTCTTATTAATCTTTCTTGTTCTTATAGTTGCACCCTTAGATTTAGGCTTCACTTTGATATGTATGGATGTATGCTTGTTAGGATATATTATATACGATGATTGCTTGAATGTATGAGTTTGTTTAGCTGAATGCGTCGATCAAATGGCAGTTTAGTTTTAGGAATAAGTTATGGACGGGTGTCAATGGATTAGTGATGACCTCTAAAAATCACTTCATCCAAATGACATGCGATCCATAGGGTAGGTCAAGAAGGATCCCTTAAAGCTATGTTTCAAGTCTCAAATCATTAGCAGTTCAAATTTATGGGCGATTGAAGATGGATAGGTGGTGATTTGGAGGCTATGGGTCGGTAAAGGTTGGCTTCGAGGCATGCTCGAGTCATTGGATGGATCTTTAACAAAAACTGAAAACTGAAACTCATTTCTTTCGTTAAGTGTAGGATAAAATGGAGTTCGAACATCTTTTAACAAAAGAAATCACATGATGTTATATTTGACCAGACTCATATATATCACTCGACTACCGTTATTTTTAACATTATTCTTTTTCAATCTGCGGACATTACGCTCGTATAATGTGAAATACCCCAACAAATCTTGGTGGTTCTTTAACGCGAATGCATTGACTATTTGTGGATTGCTAAAAACTAATTTTGTGGCAATAGCAAAACGACGCATACTGGTTGGGAGATGAATTAGGAATGACACTTCCTTGTGAGAGTTTCTAGCCACCTAAATCGAACTACTGAATCTGAACTGGTGTGAAACAAGTGGAATCTGACTGTTTAATAAAAGCAAAGCATTGTGATAGTCTTCGCAGATGCTTTTGCAATGTGATTTCTATCCATTGCTTCGAATGCCAAAGTAAAGAAATTCAACCGAGCGTGGGTAAATGACAAGAGTAATTATGACTCTCTTAAAGTTGCCAAATGTCTCGTCATATAAATAGTGACATGCATGAATGGATTAATGATGTTTCCACTATTCTTGTCTGCTATGCAGGATAATCACAGCTAAGGGAAAGAGCTTGATGGAATCAGCTGAGAAAGAAGACCACGTTGAGTTTGACTTTAGTCTACCTTTGTGAAATGACTTGAAGTGTCGTTCAAGCCCATGAAGAAAACTTAAATAGAAGAACCAAAGATGAGCCATTGAAGCAAGCCTTTTATACCAAACTCACATAGCGGGAGAACGAGGCATTTAAAAATGGACGAAATCGTAGCCTGAGGGTAAGAGATCGTGGCCAAAATTATGGTAGAGGCGTATACATATTTTTCAATAAAGAAGAATGAAACCAAAATATATAAGCTATAAAAGGTCGAGGACGAAGATGAAATACAAATTAGGATAGAAGACCAAGGTATGATAAATCACAAATAAAATGTTATAATTGTGATAAATTTGGCCATTTTGCTTCTGGTTATAAATTCATTTTTGGTAAAGTTTGAGAGAAGTCTAACTTTGCTATAAAAAGAAGAAGAAATTCCAAAATATTGTTAGCACATAAGGGCGATGAAAGTAGCAATAATAACACAAGGTATTTGGACATGGTGGCGAACAATCATATGTGTGGAAGGAGGAGCATGTTCACAGAGCTGAAAGATCCATCACAATCACAGAGGTTCGATGTGGTTTTTGAATATCCACTTGGAATCCGTCCCCCGGTCGCATCGAAATTCAAATGCCATTAAAAAGGCCAACATTGATAGTCGGTTATTTAACTATCAATCAATATTCACAACAATTACCGGATTTCAATAATTTTCCTAATTTATTTATTTTCAAAATATTTCCTCAAGGTATATTTCACACTTCAACCATTTGAAAACAAATTTCAAATTACTTTCCACAGTTCAATACTTTGAAAACAAATTTCGAATCACTTTTCCTTACGCGGAATACATTTCCAAATATTTATTTGTTTCCACTGAAAATCTGCCTGGTTCAAATAACTTAAAATACTTATCCAAAATATACTTGGAATTATTTAAAATAAAACTATTGTAAAATACTCGCTTAAATATTAGTTATGAAAATTATCATACTAATATCTCATATAAAAATTCAATTCCAAAACTAATTTTTAAAATAAAATTAGTAGATAGGATATAACTATTTAAATATCCAATTTCTGAAACAAACATCAATTAAATCTTTGCTCATTACTTCCATAATTAATTAAATAAATCACTACGTTAAAGATTTATAAAATAACTTAAAGAAACTAATTTCTCCATAATATTCTTTTAAAACCAACCCTAGAACTTTTAACTTATATTTCAAAAGCTATTTTACAAACATACTCGGCTTTTCAGGGAAAATACACCTTCGTTTTCAAAATGGATTATTTTTAATCAATTAATAAATCCTTTTGGATTTATTTTAATTTACACTCCAAACCTGTAAATTAATTTTCACACCTTTTAAAAATAAAACAATATTTATTTTTAAAACAAATTTCCCTTTCTTTATAAAATTCCCATTGTGAATTTAAACTTCTAAATATCCATTGATATACGATTTCCAAATCGATTTCCTGATATTCATTTTCAGCACCGAATTAAATCCTAAATTGATTTCCAAATTATTTTCAAATACCAAATCAATTTCCAAAATTGATTTCTAAATTTATTTCAACACCAAATTTATTATCTTTTGAAACAATTTCCTTCTTTTAAATTTATTCAATTTCCTACGAATAATTTACCATAAATTTTCTACTAAATTTCAAAAATCAAATTTTTATTTATTTCTGGTATCCTACGATACCAAAAATATATTCGGCTAAATTATAGCCTTCAATAATTTAAATCACCAGATAATCAAACACAGATTATAATAAATAAACACACAACATATGAAACAAAATCAAATGTTTGAGGAATCCAGTTGGATCCCTCCAACCTGTTTCCCTGCATCCATAGATGTTAGCACAACAATTAAATACCAATTCCACTTCGAGGTGGAATATTGTGGTATACGGGATTTATAAAATATCATCCGCTATTATGCGGCGCATAGGGTGTCGTCCGCTATATAATACGGGAAATCAATCACCCAATATATACTATATACTACTATATATACAATATCATCCAGTGAATAATTATTCTAAATCAATCATCCAAGCACGCAGTCAATCAATTTTAAATCTAACTATTTAAAATTAACTGGAGATTTTAATTGAGTGAGAAGATCTCACCTTTGCTTTTTATGCAATCCATTTTCATTCTAGATTGTTTTCTTTACAGGTTTTGACCTAGCAACAAATATTATAAGGTTTTATTGATATTCGAAACAAATCGAACAATTCAATTATCATTTAATAATTTTATTTAACTAATTATTTAAATTTTAATGAATAATTAAATTTCAAATTAATGTCCTTTTGAAATAACTTTAGTAACTAAAATAAATTTTTAAATAAGTTAACTAAAAATATATATTACTTTACAGTTGAACTAGTAAATTAAAAAAAACGTATACGTATATTTATTTTATTAAAACTACATATATACCTATATGGAAAAAATATTTATCGGGCCTGAACTTAAGAAATGGTTCATGTAACATATGTATGTGTTTACATATAAATATAAATCTAACATTTAAAAAACAAATGGTTTCGTATACCTTACTGCCTCGTGAAATCCAGACCTCTATGAAACCCTAACCCTCCATGCGAACCTCCATCTCCAGCCGAGCCAGCATCGACTTCGACTTCCACCGACTCGTCTCTTCACTTGCGTCGCCCACGCGAACACGACCATCGCGACAACCCAATCGCCCTGCTGCCGCCGCTGTTTGACGCGACACGCTTTTGCCAAAAACCCATCTTCTCGTCGTCTCGGCTTGATTTTATTTGAACGAAGCATCGTGGCTCTGTTTCCACTCGCGAATCACTGTTGACGTCGCCGAGCCACCCTGACACCGAGCATCGATCGCTCGAGCTTCAGCCCCATACGCACTCGCCATTATTCAATTTGATGAATTTTTTTTAATGAGGTCGCGATTTTGTGAGTTGAACGAGAGAGGGGCTTCAGCCATTTCAAATGACAGAGGAGTTTGGGATTAGCTTTGAACAAAAGAAAATTAACTGCGTTTTATTTTATTTGATTAAACGAAGAAGCGTACTAAGGAAGGTAACGCAATTTCATTATCATCTTTTAAATTCAAATTCAAATTTAAATTGTTGAGAAAACGAAGCCAAGAATCCCGATCACAAATCGAGGTGTGCCGCTAGGCGTTCCAAATGTTATACCCCTATTACGAACGTAATGGAAAATGTTTCGAGTCCTAATTCGATCGTATGGAGAAGATAGCATTTTGAATCGAGTTTAAATATTAAATTCCCAATATAAATATCGGCGCGTTTATATATCGTACGCTCACACAACAACTCCAAACACTACGAAAATTGAAATCCGATAATAATACAATATTACGGATCCAATGGAACTGGTTTCGTCGAATTCTGAGACTGTGCCTCGAAAGGCTATTTTTTAGATATTGATTTAAACGATAAAATTCCAAAACTGAACAAATCGTTTCTCAATTCAATTCTGAAGCTTCCATTAACCTCAATATTATCAATATAAACTTTCTAAACCATCAAATTATTTTTAACAAGCTAAAAATTGAAAATTCAAATTTTTACCCAACTTCAGTAAATTAAATCCAAAAACTTAATTGTCAAATTCATTCTGAACATTTGAAATTCAAGTTAAACTACTCTCCAAAGAATAAAAATCAATTAAATATTCCATTTCAGATGTTAAATATTTCCGGGTCGTCACAAAATTTTACTACTAAAGTGGAGATGTTTAGAATATTTCCATTAAATATATCAAATAATATTGCTAAATATCTAAAATCGTGCTATAAAGATTCATCATGACTTCGACATTTAAGATTTTGATACCTTAATTAGGGGTTTGAATTCTAAAGAATAGAAAACATGATGAAATGTTTACAACCAATAAACCAAGAGGACCAATTATGTGAATGATGCATATTTAAAAACCAACCAAGAAAATATTTTTCAAAAGAATTAACTACAAGAGATAAAGAACCATTAGAATTATTCATATGGATATTTGTGGCTTTATAAAACCGTGCTTACTTGGAAAAGTAACTATTTTTGCACTTTTTATTGATGATTTTAGTAAAGAAATCATAGACTTATTATCTTAAACAAAAATCAAATGCATTTAACGCTTTTAAGAAATTTTAAGCCTTTGTAGAAAATAAAACTGGTTATTAGATCAAAGTAATGAGATCCGACCAAGATTGAGAATTTACATCAAAAGAGTTTTGAATTTTTTATGAAGAAAATGGAATTCTCTGCTCATTAATAGTTCCATGCACTCCACAACAAAATAAGGTTGTATAAAGGAAGAATAAGCTCTTCTTAACATGGCTTGAGGCTTGTTAAAAAGAAAATATTCGAAAAAAAGAGTTTTTGGTCGAAGTTGTTGAATGCGCGGTATATTTATCCGATCGCAATCAAACTCGAAGTGTGTGGAACAAAACCCCCAAACAAATATGGAGTTGTAGAAAGTCATATATATCTCATTTAAAAGAATTCAAAAACATTGCATATGCCCATATGCCGGATCAAAGATACTTAGATTGGATGAAAAAAGTGAAAAGATATTTTCATTGACTATGACTGAAGGTTAAAAGGATATAAGTTATATAATCATGTTAATAGAAAAGTAGTTGTTAATCGAGGCGTGGTGTTCGACATAGAAAGTTCTTGGAATTGAAACAAATATGAAGATGATTGTAGTTTACCTACTCTTTATGAAGAGGAATGCAATGATGATGTGGGAAAAGTGCCCATTAGTCCAACATTGTCATCTCCTTCAACCATCCATAAAGAATATTCATTTGAAGAAAGCGTAAGTGGAAGACCGCCATGCATGAGATCTTTGCAAGAATTATGCGAGGTAACTCCAATTCTCAATGATGTTACATTATTTTTGTTTTTTTACCAATCATGAACCAAGTTTCGAAGAAGCAAAACAAGACAAAAGATAGAGGAAAGCTATGGTGAAGAAATTAAAGCAATCATAAAGAACGGTATATTTGAGTTAGTTACGTTATCTATAGGTGAAGTCAAAAGATCTTCCAGCCAAAAAATTACCCAAATCCCTGCTTTAATTAGCCAAAACGGGTCATTAGAGGAAGATTAGCAAGACTATACTTTGAATTGAAGATTTTCACTTAAAGCCACTGTAGATTCTTGGATTTCGTGCATTCTTGGATTGCTTTGAATTTAGGTGAGTGGTTTCAAGCCTCTACTCACTAAGTGGTCAGTGTATGATGTTTAATGATGTTTTTAAATGATTTTTCTACTCTAAAATATCATTTAAAACCTCTTTAATCACATATGTAAATTTCAAATGATTTGGAAAAGATATGTAAAATTCGTCTTCTTATTTATCTTTCTTGTTATTATAGTTATACCCTTAGATTTAGGCTTCACTTTGATATGTAGGGATGTATACTTGTTATGATATATTATATATGGTGATTGCTTGAATGTATGAAGTTTTTTTGGTTGAAAACGCCTATCGAATGACAATTAATTTTAGGAATAATTTATGGATCGGTGTTGATGGTTCGCTGATAGCCCATAAAGGTCACATCGTCCAAATGGCATACGATCCATAGGGTAGATCAAGAAGTTCCCCCTAAATCTATGTTTCAAGCCTCAAGTCATTTAGAGTTCGTTTGCTCAAGTTATAGATGATTGAAGATGGATCAAGGGTGATTTGGAGGCTATGGATCGGTGAAGGTTGGCTTTGGGGCATCCTCGAGTCATGAGATGGATCACTTTGAGTCATATCATGCTTTTAGGGCAATAGCTTGCATGGATGGATTGCATAAGAAAGTGGGATAAAATCGTAAAGAGGGTCGGTGGTGCCCATGTAACGGTGCCGATCCATAGGGTTGCTTGATTCGTGCTAAGTGTTGATCAGTGGAGCAAAAAAGAAAATATGGCTAAGGCGAGGATTATGGCTTTGGATCAGTAGCGATCCATTGGGAATTGATCAGTGAGGGTGATGGATCAGTGAAGGGGGGTTTCATGTGGTGGAGAACGGCTTAGTTGAATTGAAGTGTGTGATTGATGATGATGGATCGATAACTATGGACCGGTGGCTATGGATCAGTGGTTATGGGTCGATGGTTGAGGGAATTTTTGCTACTCCGAGTAAGACGACTCGTGGTCCAACAATGATGATTTTGTGATGGGAAGTGACGGCTTCGATAATGAATAGAAGTATTTTGAGACTAGAGTAGAAGACTATGAGTTGGATTGAGGGAACTATTGAAGGAAGGTTTACAATGTATGGCAGTATTCTATGATTGACGATGGTTGTAGAGAATTGTCTTAACCATGGCGCCATCATGATGGGAGTCGTAAGATCAGTTCAAAAATGTATTCTGCAAAAGATGATGTGTGCAAAGGGATTTTTGATACTCAAGGGTTCGTAGGGTACTTGTAAAATGGGGTATGGACAGGGGACGTGATGGTTCCTGAAGCATGGTGGCTCTTTACTCTAGATGGGAGGCTTGTTTACCTTGGACTGACGCGATAGTTAGTCTAGTTCCCGACCTATTGAGTAGCAAGGATTCAAGTAGAAAGGAACCAACATGCAGGCTATCGTAACGAATAGTTTGGTCTTTGACCATGATGGGTCAGCGAGTGATTTGTATCACCGAGTGAGTGAATGTGCGGTTGGATGATTGATGCTATATTTTCTTTGATTTCTTATCACCTTAGGGATGTCACATGATGCTGATGTTATTGATGTAGAACTTAGACACCGCTTAGTACTTTGATGTATAGTACACACATGATGACTACGACGTAGAGTACCGTATATCTTGTGTATGTGCTAATTCTGTGGATGCAGGTATGGGTCATGTATGATTCTTTATACCATTTTTCCTATTATAGTGGTTTATTAGTATTTAGAGATTTTCTACCACTCCTATTAAACTGTTGTCTAACTTGGGATTTTGTGCTTTACTTCATATTATTAAAGATACTCTTAAATAAGTAGATTAGGGATATCAGGTCTGGTGAACACGTGGAGCTGGAGAAAGGATGAGCAGAAGATCACACTCTCGTATTACTATATTTACTTATTATGATTTGTTATTCCGCTGCATAGCACTATGGAGCTTGCTAGTGCCCTTATTATCCAGAGATGGTTTATTTAAGAGTTATTATTTGATGTATAACTCTATCACTTATGTTTTTTACCATATGTATTCTGATTAATATGATTCATTCAGTTATTACTATCTCTCCTGTTTTATATGTGAGATGTTTACTATTATATTATGTTTGATGCATTGTGACATATACGATATGTTCTGTGTTTGATTTACTTTATCTTACAACTTTGATGGTTGCTACGCATTGACCGAGCATTGTTACAGTGTAGTTTACCATTAGATTAGGTGTCGGTGGTGTAGGACGGTTGTCACATTTGGAATCAGAGCTTAGGTTGTGTATTTTGACCTAAGGGATACTATGATCCAGTAGAGATAAGGTGGGAGTTCTCACACTAGATTGGATCGAGAGTGTGTGTGTCTATATATTTACATACACTAGAGCACGTACTTGTTATATATTTTGGTTTTCAAAACTATGCAGTAGTGTATAATATATAAATTGCATTGCATGCATGAGTACCACTTAAGTAGAATTCCTTATAGAGAGATTGATCGTTCTTATTACAGATTGAATGATGAGTCGTCGAGCAATAAATGTTGCAAGGAACTTTGCCTTTGTAATCAAAGAAGGAGCTAGATTAGGAGCTGCTAACCCCGACTTTCAGATGATGTTCAATGCCATGATGTGGAACATGTTGTAGAATGCCCAAGTAGCATGTTTTTGTTGACGGTGGTGCACTAGTGCAAGCGTCCAAAGCTGATTTCGCTAAGATGAACAACGACTTTGCTTTTCTTGGTGGCAAACCGTTCTAAGGAACGATGTCAGGATGGAAGTGCTGGATTGGCTTGATACCTGTGAAAGGATCTTCGATGATTTATTGGCGAATGATGCGATGAAAGGCGATTCGCTTCCCGATGGCATCAAGGGCGAGCCATGAACTGGTGGAATTCTGTGAAGATTGCTACTCCCGAGGACCAGTTAATATGGGACTGGTTCAATGTCTGATTTAAAGAAAATTTTAATCCTGCTGCTCAGAAGTCGATCTTGTTCCGTAAATTTGTGGATCTGAAGCAAGAGGATATGATTATCTCCAAGTATGTTGCTGACTTCAACGCCCTATCAAAATATTGAATGTCTTTCATTGACATTCCGTCGAAAAATAATGAGAAGTTCATCATTGGCTTGGATAATTACTTGGGAGAGAAGCTCATGAGCCATATTGATGAGAATTTTGAGATGATAATCGAAAGGCCTTGAGGCATGAGAGTCTTTATTCGCAGCTGAGGGCTATTGTTTCCAAAGATGAGCCAAAGCCGCAAGTGGGTGGAGGGGCAAGAAGAAGTGTAACAATAAGAGGAGGTAGTGTCAGAAAAAAGATGGCCAGAAGAAGAGTAAGATCTCACTGATTTGTTACAACTGAGGTGAAAGGACCACTATAGTAGAGACTTCAAGACTGAGGGGAAAAAGCGCTACAATTGTAACAAGATCAAAATTGGAGCTTGTTAGTGTCCTTATCATCTAGAGATGGTTTATTTATGGATTATTATTTGATGTATAACTCTATCACTTATGTTGTATTCTGTATGTGTCTGTGTTTTGATTTTTGTGATTCATTAAGATATTGTTGTCTCGTCTGTTTAATATCAGAGATATTTACTATTATATTTTATTCTATGCGCTTTGAGATATGATATTTTTTGTGTTTAATTTACTTTACTTCACAACCTTAATGGTCCCTTCGCATCGACCGGGCTCTGTTACCTTGCAGGTTACTAGTACATTGGGTGTCGGTGGCATAGGGTGACCGTCATAGTTTTTATCTTCCTTCCAATATATCCTACATCCAATTGGACACGTGCCAATGTTTCCATACGGATGACCAAGGGAAGATACTTGTTTTTGTAGCAAATACCAATTTTCTACAAAGACATTATCTGGTGGAAACATTTCCTTATTGAAACAAAAAATCGAGTTTATCATATTTTCAGATGCGTTGTATATGGATTTTAAAACAATTAACCTAGATGTCTTTAACAAATGTGTCATTTTACATCCATTATACAATGGTCTTTTTGAAGCATCAAACATATTGAAAATCTACTTCAATTCTAGGTCAGGTTCCTCTTCTATTTCAGATTCATTAGTCCACATACTTAAACCAGTGGCATTATGAACCATTTTTGTCATTTTATCCTCTGTATCGAGTTCTTCAAAATCGACAATAGTGTTTTCGGGATCATCTTCAACTATCAGAGTCCATTTAAGTCTTGTCTGGACTTCATCATGAAATTTCCAAACATGACAGTTTAGCATAAAATCCTTTATATGCAAATATAATGTTACGGTGTCTTATTCTTGGAGTTTCACGCAATGACATTTACTACACAGACATCAGATTTCTTTTATATTTGTTTATCATCAGATGCAACCTTTAGGAATGCTTCCACATCTTCACTAAATTATAGTGGCACTTTTTTTCGAACTTCTTATATATCCAAACCTGAGATTTCAAATAATCCATTTTGTATTCTATGAAAATAAATAAAAACAATAATGCCGTACACCATTATGTTTTACTGTATAATATTAATTCTATACAATATTATTTTCTTTTATTTTCTTTTACTAATTTTTATTATTAATATGATACACGATTAATTTTTATTATTAACACCATATACGGATAAATTTCATTTTATTATCAATACCATACAATAAAATTTCCTTTGCCCAATATCATACACCACTCTTTATTAATCGCTAATTTCTACAATATATTAAATTAATATATTATTTATAATATCATTAATTTTTATCAAATTATTAATACCATACAATATTGTTTTCTTTTAATATTATTAATATCATATACGGTTAATTTTTACTTTATTATTAATACCATACAATATTATTAATATAATATACCATTAAATTTTATTTTATTATTAATACATACAATAAAATTTTCGTTTATAATATAGTATACTATTATTTATTAATTACTAACTTTTACAATACATAAATTAATATATTATTGATAATATTACTAATTTTTATCTAATTATCATTACAATACAATATTATTTTCTTTTAGTAAAATCATATACCAATATTTATTCATCTTGAAATTTTATTACATCGTAATATATTATTATATCATGAATTTTACAAGTAAGTAAATGATAATGAAAAGAGTAAACCTTGATTTAATTGGTCGGCTATCCCACCTCAGATTACAAACACAAAAACATATACATGATTCGTAAATCAATACTTTATTAAGAACGATTTACCAAATTTCAACACCATTTCCTCTTATTCTCCATATCGTACGCAATAAAATGAACAAAAAGAACAAATTATGAACTGCTGTCAAAATTCTATGAACCATCTAGGATAAAATAATGATTTACGACTTATATATATATATATATATATTTATGTTTATAACTTACCCAAACTAGGACGAACACGATGAATATTGTATCAGATGAATATTGATTTCTGTTTTAGTAAAACCGAAAATCAGTATAACGATTAGGCACTAAACTCATTAAATACGGTCAATAAATCTATGGATTCTCATCAACTGAACTAAAACCACCGAATCAAAGTATAACGTAATTCTAAATTTCTTCATATGCACGTACATTTGTAATCAACTATTTATGACAACTGTAACGACCCGTAAATTTTAATTGTTTTAAAAATATATTTAACTGGAAATTTTGTGAAAATTTTAATAATTGAATTTTGAAATAAAATTTTTATATCTGAAATAGGTCAATTTAAACATTGCAAATGGTAAATTTTCATCAGAAAATATGATAGTAAATTTTATTATATAATTTTATTCAAATTCAAATCTGTTAAAAATTGATGGTAATAAAATATTTTCCAAACCTGAATATTTTTATATAATAAATTTCTAAATCATCTTCTGAGTGAGACCTCGTCTTTCGTTTTTCCAAATTTGGACTGCTATTGCTCCGTCTATCTTATTTTTAATAAAATAACAGCATTTTCGATACCGATTATCGACTTTTGATCGGATGATCGTGCCACTGATATCTGTATACCGTTTTGATCGTATCGTCGTGCTGATCTTATTATTTCTTCGGTTTGTTGTAGCGGTACCATAAACTGTGACATTATTATTTCTTCGGTTTCAAATTTGAAACGTGCTGACTCAAGCCATTAATTGCTTTGATTATTTTATTCTGAATTAGCGTATATCCGTTGCTTTTATTTCTTTCAGAATTCAAGGGTTGACAATTACTATTTCCAACGTTCAATTTATTATACGTTTGTTCGTTTCCCACTTTGTAGTCTATTCATTTTGCATTCCTAGCTTCTGTGGCCTACTCATTTTCTTTTCCCTACATGCTAACGTTTTAATTCTTTCCTCTTCTTATTTTTATTTTCATTCTCTCCAGAAACCCATTTCCCCACTTTCTTTTTGTTTTTTTCCTCTCTCTCCTTTATGCCAAGATCCCCACGCATGTCATCACCATCGGCCGAACCTTCCTCCGCCTTCGCAACCCAAACCAACCGAACTCCACCGCCTAGCTTCGCCCGCAAGCTTGCGTGCTACCGAAGTTTGCCTACCCGCCTCCTTGCTTCCCTCACGCAAGCAACTTGATCTCCTCCCCTCGTCGTGAGCCACCATTAGCAGCGACCCACCACTTCCGGAGTCAGCAACTCGCCTCTTGCCTTTTTTCCTCCACTATGACCGAACATAGCACAGTCACTCGTAGCCGCATCCCGCCCGCTGAAGTTCGCCATCGCCTAGCAGCCTTGCCCCGTTCTCCTCCAATCTCTGACCTTCTATCTTGCACTGTTGCTCCACCTTGGCGCAAGCACAGCAATCATGTAATCTCGGCTGGGTGTATTACATATTCAAATAAATTTCATTTATTCATTTATTCATATGTTTAAATTTTCTTATTTTATATAATAGTTGCAGTTTATATATTAGTACATATATCAAATTTATATAGACTATTATAAATTAATGTTGTAGTATCTTTACAACAGTACGTCAAAAATATTTTTATATATATGATTTCAGCATTCCATTCTAGTACTGTATAAATATGTATTTAGTGTTCTATGTGTAAGGGTATATAGAGTTATAACAGTTAATTGTATAGTTTCAGTATAGATAGATAAATATTAGTCTGTCCTTTCAGTATACAAGAGAAAATAAGTTATAATGATAATATAAATGTCAAAATGTTTCTACATATATATAATAATATAAATTTTAAAAATATATATTGTGTATATATTTTATTTCTCAGTGTTTCATTTTGGCAACTATTATATATTGGTTATATATAATAATTTATATACGAGTATATCGTGTGATTTAAGTTTGTATCTGAAGATACAACTATTAAGGTATATATATATATATATATATATATATGATATATTAGTCTGTTATGTAGAAAAGATTTATAATAGTTTATTTTAAATACAAGTTTCTATAAATATATATAACCTGTCGAGTTATAAGATGCATTGACTTCAATAAGCAATGATTTTTATAAAAAGTTATTATATATATATTTCAAAGTTATAATGTTTACCAAATAGTGTGTTCAATTTTATATGAATATTGCTTTACAAATATTGTTAAGTATTGTTTGAAAATATAAAATATATTTACTCTTAAATATATGTGTTTAAGAATAATGATTATTTTTATTATATATATATTATTTTAATATTTGTTATGACTTAAATATTGATTTCATGAAATAATAATTTTTTTTTGATGTTTCTATTAAACTAATTCTAATTGATCCATCAGTTCCTTATCTATCAGCTTTGTCCGTCATGCCTATTTATTCATCGAATCATGCCCATCTAGCGTTGCTCTGGAATTCGTAGCTCATTCTTTGTCAAATCTATCTAGCCTCGAAAGGTGAGTAATCACTCACTATTAACGTTCTTATATTTATTAAATTTGATTTCAATTGAAACGATAATCGAAATATGCGGCTAAATTTAAACTGTTAATTATTTAAATTGTTATATATGATATGCATTTATATGTAATTGTTCAAGTGTGGGATATGACACCATATCATGTTGTTTATATTATATTGTTATTGATGATATATGCTTGTTATTATTATTATTATATCAATTATTACTCTGCAAGTTCCCTGTTAGTATAGAATTCACTGTGGGTTGAAATGATACATACCCGAACGATCTGTAGAATAGAAGAAGATTGTTATGGGTTGAAATGATAAACCCAAGTGATTTTCATTTGAACTGAATTTAGGATTGCGGGTTGAAATGATATATACCCGTGTATATTTAAATTACGGATTGAAATGATAAATTCTGTATCACTTGACCATAGGATAGAAAATTATATACAGACATCGTTGGTCTATATATAAGTATTTTGAAATGATTTCTATTGTTTTAAAAGGAAATAAATATGGTTTTTATTAATATTGAAATAATCTACAAAAAAATGATTTAGTATAAAGTAGATTTAATAATAAGCTTTAATTTAATAAAGTTGGATTTAATTATTATATAATATGTTTAGTATTATATTTTTATATAGGATTTTCAATGATTTGTATAAGTTAAGGAAGATAAAGTTGAATTGATTGAAATGGTATTTAATTAAGAATTTTATTTAGTTAAATCGATTTGAAACTTACCGAATTTGAAGTATGATTTTATAACCTGATTTTGGTTTAAGACGATTTAATGAATATTTCAAGTTTAAATAAATTGAAGGAAATATTTAGTAAAATGTAATTTAAGGTTATTTAAATAATACTAAATTTATTAAGTGAATATTTCCAGACTAAATAATAATGAAGTTAAATTAAGATCTATATGGAACTGTTAAATTTAGTTTTGAAAATATTGAATATTTAAAGCTTTGAAATATATTGAAATTTAAATGGTTTATTTTATGGTTAAGTTTGTATTTGAAATCGATATAATTTGAATGATTTAGTTAGAAACTGAATTGAATTGAAATTGATAAATTGAGATTGAATAAATTTGATTTTGGAACTTGAGGTTATTTGAGGCGATTTGTGAAATTTAAGGAAATTATAAATATTGTGCTTTATAAATTATTTACTATATATACTATTTTAATATGAAACTGTTTTGATATAAACTATTTTAACTTATGACTATTTATATAAACTATTTATTTCATAAACTATTTTATTTTATATACTATTATTAAACTGCTTAAGTGGTGGAAGTTATGATTTCAAAGTTATGGTTCCAAAGAATTATGATTTCAAAGTGTTTTGGGTTTCGAAAGTGTTGTAACTTTGAAAGTGCTATAATTTGGAAATAGATATATTTGAATGGAAATGATATTTTGGTTTTGAAGTATAAATTATTTTGAAATGACCAAGGTGTTATAATGACATTAGTTGTTAATAGCGTATATTTCTACATTGTAAATAGTTCCACGGATCCTTAGAGGATGGTTATCCCATACATCCTTTGAGTTACTTGTATCTCAGTTGATATTTCAGTTGAGTTGGATTTATTGATATAAGAATGTTAAATCATGACTCGAGTGTTTTGTGTTTTGCATTACGCTCGGGTCAGACTGAGTGATAAAGCAATTGAGACTCACCTTTGGAGTTTGGAACTTTGCTTGAAGATCCAACTATCGATTCAGCTTTCAGCTTTCCAGTCGATTTGTTAAGAGATGCCATCAGTTTGTATTGAGATATTCTGTTGTATTTTATTTCAAACTCTGTTGTTCGCATAGTAGCTTCATGAACTACAATTTATCTATTCCGCTGCATTATTATTATATTACTCTGTGTCTATAATTCTATAATTAATTTATTTACTGTATATGTTGAGTTTTGCCAAATAAAATTAACAATATGATATTTTGAGCAATTCAAGTCCAGCATTTGCGGATGCAAATGATTGAAAATACCACGATGTTACAGTTGGTATCATAGCTCTGGTTTTAGGAAAAATTTAGTATATATAGTAAATTTAATTACAGAATCACTTTCGTTCGAGTTTGAGTTCTTCCTCTGATTCGAATTTTCTTTAAATTTTGGAACGTGCCCCTCGGTTCCAAAATCTATCCTTGTCTCTCCCATTCATTCTGAAATTCATCCTTATCTTTTCTAATTGTATTCTTTTGATTTTGGAGCATACCATAACTCACTTCGAGTGATCTCTGTAAAAATCGGCGATCCTGCCAACCTTTGAATTATTAGTAAAGGGGTGAAACTCCTTTACAATTGGCATTGATTCACCGGAGATTTTTATGCCCTCGGTTTAGATGCTGCTATCTCTTGTTATGTCAAATTCTACTCCGGCGATCGAATGTCGATTTGCCTTAGAATTCCGCGTCGATTATATTCCTGAAGTCACGGTTGACCCGATTAAGGTCATCCACGATTTATATAAGTATATCCATCTTCTATTTTGTAATTTAAGTATCTCATCTTCGATCGAGCCTATCTTCGAATCAGAATTCTATTTGATTAGAGTTCCTCTAATTCGAATCTCTATCTTTGTTTTGAAATGCATTCTTGAATCATCCTTTGAAAAATCATGTTTGTTTGTATTTTAGAAATTGTTTTATACATCGAAACTATTATTTGATAAGTATGATTATATTCCATATATAAAAGTGAAAATGTTTTCTATTAGGATCATATACCTTTTGAAATTAGAATTTGAAGTTTCAAATGGATTTGAAAATTTGAAAATTATGTAAGAAATTTGATTTATATAAAAATTATTTATAACTGAAGAGTTTTAAATTGGAAATTTGAGGAGTTGAATTCCGGTGTTTTGAAATTGGTTTTAAGATTTTAAAAATATATCATAATATGATTTAAAAGTATTTCCTGAATAAGAAATGTTTCAAATGACTTCAAATGAGTCCCAATGATTTCGAAGAAATTTCAAAGAAGTTTTCAAGAAAATAAAAGTCCAGAACTCACTTATGCCGCAGGAGAATAATTTCGGTGATGAGTGCACGCATCATCGACATTGATTTTCGAGTTTCAAAGTGGGGGAGAGGCCACTTTAGTAGCTTTACTATGTGATTGATTTTGTGAAACCAATTTTTGATTTCAAATTCCGAAGTATGATTTGATATTCGAAAGACATATGTATATATATTTGAAACGATTTGAAATGAGCCCAGTGTTGAGTCCTCGAGTTTTGGATTTGTTTTGGTATGCCCTATATATTGAAATTAATTTACTGATTGGTTGCTGATTTCCAACTCTTGGATTGAAAATTTGATTTCTCCGACTATTTTGAATGTTCGAACACTTCTAAATCGAGGTTTAGTTTTCAAAGCTAAGTAATTTTGAAAGGTATAAATTATTTGATAAAGTATATAAGTTTAGTTTTATATGTATAAGTATGAAGTAACGATTTAAACAAGTTTGAAACTGTTTTGTTAAGTAAAGAAATAAGACTATTTTGAGTTATACCGATATGAAATTTAGTTTTGAAATGTTTTGAATAAAATTTAGTTTTAAATGTTTAACTTAGTAACATCTTTTATAAAACTATATATATATATATGATGATTTTGGAAATGAATTTGTTTGACCTAAATTGTGTTGATTTTGAAACTAGGATTATTTTCTTAATCTATTATTTTGGAAACTTTGAAACCGAAGATATTTAATTTGGAAGGAATAATTTGGTGAAATTGTATATGATTTTGAAACTGTACTGATATTGAAACGAATTTAAATTGAGAACCTTATTTTACTAAATACTTGATTTGAGAGTTATCAAACTTATATAAAATTGATTTGTATAAGTATGAAGTTGATTTGAAAACTATTGATTTAGACAGGTACTCAATTTGAAAAGCGAAATCTTATATAACCGAAGTCTACATAAGTGTGACTTGATATACTATTGATTTTGGAAAGTATTCGATTTGAAAATGAAATCTTATTTATAATGGAATTTATATAAGTATGATATTTGAAATTGATTTGAAAGGGTACTATATGATACATATTTTCGAAGTAAAGATATGGAAAGTTCCTTCTGCTTGATATCCTCTTTGTTGCCACATTTTGGATTCATTCTATCGATATTATTCTCTCTGATTTCGGTTTTTCGGATATAATACTCGAGTGTCCTTCGAATTCCATGGCATTACCCATGGTCTTACGAACTCGAATGCATAGCGTAATTCGTAAGACAGTGATTGCTTAAAAGGTATGGATGTTTCCTGGAGCATCCAGGCGTAACCATTGTGTATCTGCGATCCATGATTCGATTTGGTTGATTTGTTTGGATTGTACTTTCCACATTAGTTTTGAAGGTTTTTTCGAGTATTTTTCACTGGGTGTTGAAACAGGTCTACAATGTACTTGGAGAATTCTAGCTTTGCGCCCGATCAACGCATGGCCAGAGTCTGCAAGAACGAGGATAAACCTGTTAAGACATCGAGTTATAAAAGTATTTTGATAAAGTATTATATAAAGGATATTTTGAAATTTTTTTCTTTCTAAATAATTTAAAATGTTTAAAATATTGTTTATTTATATACTGCATGGCTTAATAGTGAATTATTAGTGTTTTATGTAAGTACTGATCTTTATATAAATAAGTGAATGGAAATCAATTTAAAACTAAATGAAATTTTTATGATCTGAATTGACAGTTGAACTAACAAATTTGAATGGAATTAATATTTATGGATTTATAAAATGGGTTTAACCAAATTATAAATCATTAATTAATTGAAATCTATATGGTTTTAAATTAGTTGTTTATTTTTTTTTTCCAATCCATTTCTTCTGGTTGTTTCTATTCTCCTACCTTCTCCCTTTTCGGGGACGAAAAGTTTTGAGTGGTGGAGAGTGTAATGACCCGTAAATTTTAATAGTTTTAAAAATATATCTAACTGGAAATTTTATGAAAATTTTAATAATTGAATTTTGAAATAAAAATTTTATATTTGAAATACGTCTATTTAAACATAGAAAATGGTAAATTTTCATCAAAAAATATGAAAGTAAATTTTATTGTATAATTTTATTCAAATTCAAATCAGTTAAAAATTGATGGCAATAAAATATTTTCCAAACCTGATTATTTTTATATAATAAATTTCTATATCATCTTATAACGGAGACGTCATCTTCCATTTTTCCAAATTTGGACTGCTATTGCTCCGTCTATCTTATTTCGACATAATAGCAGCATTTTCGGTACTGATTACCGAATTTTGATCGGATGATCGTACCACTGATATCTGTATACCATTTTGATTGTCTCATCGTGCCGATCTTCGCAGTATACTTATTTCTGTATTTTGAGGTCCAGTATGCGATGGAAACAATAAACTGTTCGTTGTAGCGGTACCACAAACTGTGACAATACTATTTCTTCGGTTTCAAAATTTGAAACGTGATGCCCAATCAGGCCATTAATTGCTTTGATTTTTTTTTTCTGAATTAGCATATAGCCATTGCTTTTATTTTTTTCAAAATTCAAGGGTTCACAATTACTATTTCCAATGTTCAATTTATTATACGTTGGTTCGTTTCCCAAGTTGTAGTCTATTCATTATGCATTCCTAGCTTCTGTAGCCTATTCATTTTCTTTTCCCTACCTGCTAACATTCTAATTCTTTCCTCTTCTTATTTCCATTTTCATTCTCTCCAGAAACCCATTTTCCCACTTTTCTTTTTGGTTTTTTTCCTCTCTTCTCCTTTATGCCAAGACCCCCATGCATGTCACTACTATCAGCCGAACCTTCCTCCGCCTTCGCAACCCAAACCAGCCGAACTTCACCACCTAGCTTCGCCCGCAAGCCCGCATGCTACCGAGTTTGGCTACCCGCCTCCTAGCTTCCCTTGATCGTCCACCACTCACGCAAGCAACTCGAGCTCCTCCCCTCGCCGTGAGCCACCATTAGCAGTGACCCACCACATCTAGACTCGGCAACTCGCCTCTCGCCATTTTTCCTCCACCTATGGCCGAACACAACACATTCCCCCATAGCCGCATCCTGCCCACTGAAGTTCGCCATCTCCTAGCAGCCTCGCCCCATTCTCCTCCAACCTCCAACCTTCTATCTTGCACTGCCGCTCCACCCTGGCATAAGCACAACAATCATCTAATCTCAGCTAGGTGTATTACATGTACAAATAAATTTCATTTATTCATTTATATATATGTTTAAGTTTTCTTATTCTATATAATAGTTGCAGTTTACATATTAGTACATATATCAAATTTACATAGACTATTATAAATTAATGTTGTAGTATCTTTACAACAGTACATAAAAAATATTTTTATATATATGATTTCAGCATTCCATTCAAGTACTGCATATATATGTATTTAGTGTTCTGTGTGTAAGTGTATATAGAGTTATAATAGTTAAATGTATAGTTTCAATATAGATAGATAAATATTAATCTGCCCTTTCAGTATACAAGAGTAAATAAGTTATAATGATTATATAAATGTCAAAATGTTTCTGCATATATATATATATATATATATATGTATGTATGTATGTATGTATGTATGTATGTATCTATATATATATTGAAATTTTTTTGACCCATTTTGCTTTTATATTTAATTTAGAGTGTGTATAATAATATAAATTTTAAAAATATATATTATGTATATATTTTATTTATTAGTGTTTCATTTTGGCAACTGTTATATATTGGTCATATATAATAATTTATGTACAAGTATATCCTGAGATCTAAGTTTGTATCTGAACATACAACTTTTAAAGTTTATATATATGATATATTAGTCTGTTATGTTGAAAAGATTTATAATAGTTTATTTTAAATACAAGTTTCTGTAAATATATATAACCTGTCGAGTTATAGGATGCTTAACTTCAATAAGCAATGATTTTTATAAAAAGTTAGTATATATATATATATTTCAAAGTTCTAATGTTTACCAAATAGTGTGTTCAATTTTATATAAATATTGCTTTACAAATATTGTTAAGTATTGTTTGAAAGTATAAAATATATTGACTCTTAAATATATGTTATTAAGAATAATGATTTTTTTTAATATTTGTTTTAACTTAAATATTGATTTCATGAAATAATAAATATATATTTTTTGTTTCTTTCAAACTGGTTCTAATTGTTCCATCAATTCCTTATCTATCAGCTTTGTCCGTCATGCCTATTTTCTTCGTCAAATCATGCCCATCTAGCGTTGCTCTGTAATTCGTTGCTCATTCTTTGTCAAATCTATCTAGCCTCGAAAGGTGAGCTATCACTCACGATTAACGTTCTAATAATTATTAAATTTGATTTCAATTGAAACGACAATTGAAATATGCTGCTAAATTTGAACTGTTAATTATTTAAATTGTTATATATGATATGCATTTATATGTAATTGTTGGGATATGACACCATATCATATTGTTTATATTATACTATTATTGATGATATATGCATGTTATTATTATTACCATATCTGTTATTACTCTGCAAGTTCCATGTTAGTATAGAATTCACTATGGGTTGAAATGATACATACCCGAACGATCTGTAGAATAGGAGAAGATCGTCATGGGTTGAAATGATAAACACAAGCGATTTTCACTTGAATAGAAATTCTGATTGTGGGTTGAAATGATATATACCCGTGTATATTTAAATTACGGATTGAAATGATAAATATCCGTATCACTTGACCAGATGATAGAAAATTATATACAGACACCATTGGTCTATATATAAGTATTTTGAAATGATTTCTATAGTTTTGAAAGGAAATATATATGGTTTTATTTAATATTGAAATATTCTACAGAAAAAAATGTTTTAATATAAAGTAGATTTAATAATAAACTTTAATTTAATAAAGTTGGATTTAATTATTATATAATATGTTTAGTATTATATTTTTAAATAGATTTTTCAATGATTTGTATAAGTTAAGGAAGATAAAGTTGAATTGATTGAAAAGGTATTTAATTAAGAATTTTATTTAATTAAGTCGATTTGAAACTTATGGAATTTGAAGTTTTTAAAGGACATGATTTTATAACCTGATTTTGGTTTAAGGCGATTTAATGAATATTTCAAGTTTAAATAAATTGAAGGAAATATTTAGTAAAATGTAATTTAAGGTTATTCAAATAATACTAAATTTATTAGATGAATATTTCAAGACTAAATAATAATGGAGTTAAATCAAGATCTGTATGGAACTGTTAAAATTAGTTTTGAAAATGTTGAATATTTAAAGATTTGAAATATATTGAAATTTAAATGGTTTATTTGGTGGTTTAAGTCTGTATTTGAAATCGGTATAATTTGAAAGATTTAGTTAGAAACTGAATTAAGTTGAAATTGATAAATTGAGATTGAATTAAATTTGAATTTGGAACTCGAGTTTATTTGAGTCGATTTGTGAAATTTATGGAAATTATAAATATTGTGCTTTATAAATTATTTAATATATATACTATTTTAATATGAAACTATTTTAATATAAACTATTTTAAATTATGACTATTTATATAAACTACTTATTTCATAAACTATTTTATTTTATATACTATTATTAAACTGCTTAAGTGGTGGAAGTTATGATTTCAAAGTTATGGTTCCAAAGAATTATGATTTCAAAGTTTTTAGGTTCCGAAAGTGTTATAACTTTGAAAGTGCTATAATTTGGAAACAGATATATTTGAAATGGAAATGATATTTTGGTTTTGAAGTATAAATTATTTTGAAATGACCAAGGTGTTATAATTACGTTTAGTTGTTAACTGCGTATATTTCTACATTGTAGATAGTTCCACGGATCCTTAGAGGATGGTTATTCCAAACATCCTTTGAGTTACTTGTATCTCAGTTGATATTTCACTTGAGTTGGATTTATTGATATAAGAACGTTAAATCATGACTCGAGTGTTTTGTGTTTTGCTTTACGCTCGGGTCAGACTGAGTGATATAGCATTTGAGACTCACCTTTGGAGTTTGGAACTTCGCTTGGAGATCCAACTATCGATTCAGCTTTCAGCTTTCCAGTCGATTTGTTAAGAGATGCCATCAGTTTGTATTGAGATATCCCGTTGTATTTTATTTCAAACTCTATTGTTTATATAGTAGCTTCATGAACTACTATTTATCTATTCCGCTGCATTATTATTATATTACTCCGTGTTTGTGATTTTGTGATTGATTTATTTACTGTATATGCTGAGTTTTGCCAAATATAAATAGACAATCTGATATTTTGAGCGATTCAAGTCCGGCATGTGCGGATGTGAACGGTTGAAAATATCAGGATGTTACATCAACACATATTTCAGTTTTAACCAATCCATTTCAACTAGACTATTCTACTTATAATCAACTAAGATAAGAGAATCATTAATTGATAGTTCTGAGTATAAAAGAACCAAACTAATGAAGCTTTGGAGGTCGGTTTGTGACCAAAGGAAGTGTAATGACAGTGGCGTAGTGGCTTTAAATACATCACAAGCGGGATTTGGAGGTGTCACAAGTGGGTTTCATTTGAGAAGGATGCGTCTTCGGTGGAACAATGCCAGAGGTTATGCGGCGATTTTTGATGAGGCATTAATGGAGGCGATGAAAGCTGTGCTGTAAATTTAATTTGTGGATGAGAAATAGGGAAGAAAGATGGAGTAGATAACGTCGTGATTGAAAGAAGATGGAGGCATTGGCATCTTGGCTGATGGAAAATTGATGTGATGGGATCGTGGCCGGAGAAAAATGGTGTCATAGCCTAAGGAAGTGGAGAAGGAAGAGAGGAAAATATAATTTTGATTTGGGGCAAAATTAGATGAGGAAATGGGTTCGGATCTGGGTTGTAGTGGAAACAAGTCATCCGCATGTCGTAGAAGTTTTCGATGACATATCGGCGATTTATACGTATTGAAAATTTACGGATGACATGCTGATGACATCGTCTCTACTGTCGGTATATTATTGGTAATTTTTAGCAGTTATAATTTGTTTATTTTCTAATACTATTCAAACTGGTTGTTTCTAATAACTTAATTCAAGAAATGACCTTTTTAAATAGAAATCATGTATATATTTTGAATTTTCAAAATCTACCCATAATTTTTTTTCATATTACATGAGAAACTTAAATATGTGATATCCTATCGTTTTAACTTAAATTTGATCTTTTCTCTCAAGTATGTTATAATTGACAAGCACCAATTCCAACTTCAGAAAATATTATGAAACCATGTATATATTTTAACTCAAAGGAAACCGAATATAAATTTTAACCCAAAGGAAGTCATGTATACATTTCAAGAAAATAGTACGAAGGACTGATAACACTAAATTTTTAGCTACAAGGACATGCGCTAAATTTTTAGCAATAAAAATAAACTTTTCAAATAAATATAGCAGAAGGACAAAAATTTAGTGAGAATTACAATGTTACTGTGTGGTATTAATTTTATGTTTACTGAATTTAAAAGAAAGAATAGGTACATATATTTTATTTTGATCATGTAATAATTGATTGTACCCTGTTGTAGCATTTTA
The DNA here is from genome assembly GCA_030765085.1 of Allium cepa. Lineage (NCBI taxonomy): Eukaryota > Viridiplantae > Streptophyta > Magnoliopsida > Asparagales > Amaryllidaceae > Allium > Allium cepa. Next base: position 864,090,597 of record CM060940.1, read on the forward strand.
TTTTTAAATGATATGACTCGGTTACATTTTCTACGTGACATACATAATTTTATCGTACAATAATATTATACAAAATCATTTTCTTATATGTGACAATTTTTGACGATGAATTAGTTATGTGGGCATCTCAATGGGGTTGGAAAACTGGGTGGAGTGGGAATGCATAAGAAATCCCTGTCTATTGTATGCTTAAGGCCATTACCTACAATATACTTATTCACTTACTCATTCTCTCTTAATTTTACACTGAACGAACGAACTCGACATCCAAAAGAATATCAATTATCCATCGAACCAGTATTTCAAATAATTCAGTGCAAAATAAGACGACTAATATTTCTTTATTTTTATATCAAAACAATATACGTAGAGTATAAAAGGATGAAGACTTAGCCATTTTATATCAAATCAATATACGTGGGGCATAAAATGGCGAAGACTTCACCGTTTTAGTATGGTGAAGTATTTCCTATTTTATACACAAAATCGCGGAGTGTTCATCGTTTTATAAACAGTCTTTTGTTCAGTTCATTTATCATGTGAACAAATTGAACCAACCACAAATAACTGAACAAAACATATTTGATTGTGTCGTGTCTAGTTCCATCCATTATATCTGGTTGTGCTGTCGTTAGTTCAGTCCATTCTTTCATTAAACAAGACATTGTTGGTTGTGCTTTAAGTCTAAACTTATCCTTATTTAAACAACTTGTCTAAAGTAATTAGTTATGGAATCCCTTTGTTTTTGTTACACCCCGTCGATGCCATCGAATTTTTTGTGTTAGTGTCATGTAGGCATGACGTAGGTAAACAATAATAATATTTCCATTTCTCTCTAGCGATGACTTTTGGAAAGAAGAGCAAGCAATGGGAGTCATTATCGCAGATCATATTCATCATTGTGGTGAAGCTTTTAGTAGTTACATTCACAATCAATATGAAAAAGGATGTTAATTATCCATGCATTTGTGGACAAATGATTGGAGGACGTTTACCGATGGCGAATTTTTACGTTCGACTTATTTGATGCACGTCAGGGATTTCCTCCCTATTCAAAAGGAAGAGGATTTTCAAGACTTAATTTTTACGTCCGACGTAATAGTTAAGTCGGACATAAAAATTTAAGTATTGAAAACACCCTAAATAAACCTTCCTACCTAAGTATTTTTAAAATATTCTCATTCCTTCCTCCTTACGTTAATTCCAACAATGTCCAGATATGATTTTGTGTATAATATTTCTGACAATGATTTCAAAAACTTGGATAACTCAACTAATAGCGATGATTTATCTAACTCCGATGATGTACATGAGTATGACAAGGATCTCACTTATATTGCTGGAGTGATGGTAAATCATACTCAGTTAATATCTACTCTACATCATACTTCTTCTTACACTGGACGAATGTGGGTTGATGTTTTTCCTAATGGTCATAAAAACAGAAGTCAAGATCTATTCCAAATGAAAAGTGCTACTTTTAGACGTCTTTGTGACGATCTAGTCAATAGGTATGACCTAATCTGAACTCAATAAATAAACATTCTTGAAATGATTGGAATGTTTTGTTACATGATAAGCCATGGAAAATCACAAAGGCCGGTAGGTGAAAACTTTAATCGATTCATTGCTACTGTTAGTTTATGTGTTGCTAAGGTTTTGCACACTATCTTACTTTTGGCCAAAGATAATATCAATCGCTAGATTTTAATGAGATTCTTGATGAAATTAGTATGCCATGATATTATCCTTTTTTTCCAAAATGATGTTGGAAGTATAGACAAAACACGTGTTCCTACGAGGTCGGTAAAGAAGAATTACTGGTGTATATAGGCAGAAAAAAATTTAATACGAAATATTCTTGATATTGTTAATTTTGGTTTTGACATTTAGTTTCGTAGTATCTGGTTAGTGAGGCTCTGTCCATGATAGTAGATTGTTAAACATGCAATTGAAGAAGTTGAAACAGTTCCAAATCCACTACCTGGTAAGTATTACCTTATAGACTCAGGATATAAGCCTAGAAATGGTTATTTACCATCTTATCGTAATGAATGCTATCACGTTCCAGAATTTCAACAAAGCCAGAATATTCCAAATCGTGTAATGAAATTTTCAATTTTTATAATCTGGTCTATGCATGGCTGTAGAAAGAATATTTTCTATTTGGGAAAAAAATCAGTATTTTACAAGGTATGCCAACATATAGTTTCGCCTAACAAATACAGTTTGTCATTGCAAGCTGTGCCATCCATAATCTATTAGAAAATACAATGTTGCAGATCCTGATTTTGAAGAAATAGTTAATAAAGAAGTTCCATGAACTTATGTTGGAAATTGACGTGAACATCTTCAACACAACCATGGTGGTGTGCAAGTTCATCAAACACACAACATGTCTTTGCAACACATGATGAAATTAGAGATGCTATGATTGCTGCAGGATGACTTTGATCTATGTATTGTTTTATTGTTATACTTCGGCTAAAATTATGTGTAATGTTATGTTTATATTACGGTTAAAATTAGTAGCAAGTTTTCAAATTTTGTATATATTAAAATTTGAATTTGTAATTGAGTTGAATTTGCTTTATTATTTGAAATATTTATTTAATTAAATATTGAATCAATTAATAATAATTAATTATCAATTAATAATAATTAATTACCTATTAATTATTAAAATTATTATTAAACTATTACAAAATAAATAATTATTTTTAATTTACTCAACATTTTTTACATCCTACACAATCTCTAACCAACCCTTGATCAAAAAAGTTGTCTGCGAACGCTCTAATCTCTAATCCAAATTGTTTACGGAAGCACCTTAAATGCAAAGATTTACTTAAATAGATAAAAAAGAAAACCCTTCACAAGACTGATGGTAATTGTACAACCTAAAGAACGGATTAATGTGCACCATATTTAGCACAAAATGAAACTGAAATCTGTTGACATTAATTTAGCTTAGCAAGTTCTAAAATAAACGAGAAGGAAGCTAATATGCATTATTTATAGTACACCATATGTAAGAACATTTCGTTCTGTTATCGTCTGTTACATAATGGTGTTTGCTCTTAACTAGCACTACGCCAATAGTCAATCGAATATGAAAAATAAACTGTTCAAAAGGCAGAGTAATAAACAAAAAGAGAAGCCTATGAACTCATCTATATCATATCAAGATGAAGTACAATTTATCTACCATGTTACCCACAGTGCGCTGAACTTAGTTAATTTCTAGACCCAAGCATATTAACAAGTGATAAAGCATTACTCGTAACTTTACCCAACTGAACCACCTTCTTCCTCAAAAGACCATGCATACTACTGCTACCCTTACCATCACTCTCAACAAAAGAAGCAATGCACATATTTTGATCAGTAAGGGCAGCACAGACCCACGTCATAACATTCCCTAACCTGATCCCATATGAAGGCCTATTCGCCTTTTCCAGTTTCATCAACTGAACGATCGACTTACTTAGCCTAGCCGCGCTATCGGACATGGTTATGATGCAGTCGTAATAGATGTTGGAAATAAACTTGGTTTTTAGGAAACATCAATTATGTTGATTATAATATTTGTATTAATGGAAATGTCAAAATAAAAACCTAGACTTACCAGATATGTAATTTGGAATATTCCAGAATATGCTTAGTCAAGAAAATTCTAGAAAACGGAAGATTAAAGAAAAGTATAGATATTGTATCACACTATAAACAAGAATGATTTCTCTCATTTGAAGCAAGAAAATAAATGTATTTGTAAGCAAGCAAATGTATTTGTAAGCAAGCAAAAAGAATAAAAGTGCAAAGAAAATAAAGCTTATTTCCTCCTTTATAAAATATTCTCTCAATCTCCATTAGCAAATTGGAATTTTTTCCTCCTTCTTCTTCCTATAGAAATTATACAACCGTGGTATCATATCTTCAAGATCCTCCTAAATTTCCCAACAGTGGTATCAGAGCTAGGCTGCTAATTAAGGAAGATGGCAAACGGAACGAATTTTTTTCAAGTTTCTTTATTAAAGAAGGAGGATTATGAAATTTGGAATATTCACATGAAGACTCTACTTGGATCGCAAGATACATGGGATATCGTATAAAATGGGTATAAAGAATCCACCGATATTTTCACTATATTCCAAAATGAAAGGGATAAGTTGAAGAATTTGAAGAAGAAGGATCAAAAAGCTCTTACGCTCATCTACCAAAGTTTGGATGATGCTATGTTTAAGAAGATAACTAATGCGCAAAATAGTAAGGTAGCATGGGATATTTTGGAGAACGCTTTAAGTGGCATCGATAAGGTGAAGAAAATTAGACTATAATTTATGCGATGTAAGTTTGAATCTTTATATATGAAAACATCAAAATCAATCGACGATTATTTTTCTCAAGTTTTACCTATTGCAAATCAAATGAAAAGATATGGGAAAAAATAGAAGACTCTAGAGTTGTTGAGAAAATTCTACGATCTTTAGATTCAAAATTTGATTACTTAATTATAGTAATTGAAGAATCTAAAGATCTAGGATCCATAACTATTAATTAACTTATGGGATCACTTCAAGCCCATGAAGAAAACTTGAAGAGAAAGGTTAAAGAAGAGCCATTAGAGTAAGCTCTTTAAATAAAGCTCACCTTGCGAGAAAATGAGACATTTAAAATGGAAGAAGTCGAAGCCAAAGCGAAAGAGGTCATGGTCAAAGCTATGGAAGAAATGAATATCATAGAGAGAAAAAAGGAAAAATATATAAACCCCAAGAGGTCGAGGAAAAGGAGAAAATATAAAGGACAATGGAAGACCAATGTATGATAAGTCGTAAAAAAAAAGTCATAATTGTAATAAATTTGGGCATTTTGCTTCCGATCGTAGATCCACTTTTTATAAAGTCCAAGAGAGAACAAATTTTGCTAAAGAAGATGAAGAAAATTCCGCACTACTATTGGTACATAAAGGAGATGAAACTAGCGATAACAATACATGGTATTTGGACATGGGGCAAGCAATCAATTGTGTGGAAGGAAGAGCGTGTTTATGGAGCTTGATGCATCGATAAGTGGAAGCATTCATTTTGAAGATGAATCTAAAGTTCCAGTTAAAGGAAAAGGAAACATACAAATTAAGTTGAAGAATGGAAAAAATGACTTTATTTCTAATGTTTATTACGTGCCTAAAACGAAAACAAATATATTAAGTTTGGGGCAACTTTTGAAAAAAGGATTAGATATACACATGAAAAATAAAAGTTTTTCGAGGAGAGATGGTAAAGGAAACTTAATTGCTAAAGTGGAGATGTCAAAAACTAGAATGTTTCCATTAAATATCTCGAATAATGTTGCTAAATGCCTAAAATCATACTATAAAGATTCTGTAACGATCCTGATTTTTAAGCTAAATTTAAATTGGTAATTAATTTAATTTTGGAATTTAATTGTGAATTTATGGTGAGTTAATTTGAATTTCTTCCAAATTTTATAAAGATATGTGTTTGGTTTGTGTTTTTATTTATATATATATATATATATATATATATATATATATAAATAATAATTTGAGATTTGAATTTGGAACTCAAATGTTAATATATTGAAATTTAATTGGACTTAAAGAAATTTATATTTGACACAAAAATATAATAAGCATGATTACTTAAGTTTAAAATGAAAATTTTAAAAATAAGTATTTTTTAAATAAGTTTAATATCTTAAGCTTAAAAATATAAATGTATTGAAAATAAAAATTGTATTTACTAACTTATAAATATTTATTAGTAATTTATAATTTAATTTCGAAACCATTTTTCTTTAATTTGTATAAGTATAAATAATACATAAGAAAGTATTAAATAATTGTTTTTTTACATTTGTAAACTATTAGTATAGTGTTTTGACAAATGTAAATTATATAGAAACATATATTAACAAGTGTAGATCAAAAAAAAACTGGAAAAAATTTGAGCAAGCAAGTTAATAAAAAATAAAAGAAAGAAATGAAAACCTGGGAAACAAGACAATGCAGATTCAAAGTTAATTCAGAACAGTAAGCAAGCTAATTTAACAATGAGAAGCAGATCAAAATCAAACTTGGAAACATCAAAGTGTAATGGAAAGAATAGGTAAACTCTATACTCTATAGTTAGTAAATTTGTAATTTTGAAATCAAGTTGTAATACAAATTCAAACTGTAGATTTTAAAAAGGAAAACAGTGTAGATTCTATTAGATAAATTAAATTTACAGGAAAACAAAAATCAAAGTTTAAAGAAGAAAAAATGTACAGGCTCAAAAACATTCCTCTCTGTTTCTTCCTGTACAACCAACAGGCGAGTAAACAATATCATATAAAGGTTTAAGTTAGCTTTTAATCTGTGTATGATTCATGTTTAATATGTGTATGCTTGGGTATTTTCTTCAATTTCAACTCTGTATATAGATATATATATACACATATATATAAATACCTGAGATGAATCTGTTTTCTTCCTCCTCTCTGTCATTTTTTTTAGACAGGCTTGAAGCTAGCATACTAATTTAAATTTCTCTTCATCTGATTATTTTTAGATTTCGAGTTTAATATAAAACAGGTTTGTTTCCATCTATATGAAGATTTAAAAATAGTTTTAAGTGAAATAAACAACATATAGGTTGTACAAACTTGTTTTTACAGAGAAAATCCAAATGCTGATTAAATTCGAGTATAACGATTTACAAATTCAATTATATAACTTGAATACTTATTTAAAAATAGGATTTTAAGGCCAATATGATAATTTTTAGTGTTTTATTCCCAAGGCAGTTTCGAAATGTACCGGGAATGGGTTTTAGGCAAGTTCAGGCGGTCGGAGGCACTAGCGAGGCTGGGGTTTGGGCTGAGGCTAGGTGAGTGATCGGCGATGTTTGGAAAAATAGTTGTAGAGACTCTCGATCATTAGGTTGATGGCGGTGAGAGGATTTCGTTTTTAAACCTAATTTTGGGGTGGTCGGGAAATTTGATCACAGTGGCCTAAATCGTGAGTCGAGCTACACATGCTTTTGGGAAATGATAGTAAGGAGGTTGACGCGGTCATGGCCGGAGGCTGGTGTTTTCTAGTGGTCGGAATTTCTCAGGCGAGGCAAGGTTGGTCGGAGGTCTGAATTCGAGTTTAATGAGTTATAGTCGATTTTGAAGGTGCACTTGTATGGGGGTTTTGGTCGATCAGGGCTCGTTGTCAAAGAGTTCGTCGATAGTTTGGGAGCGTCGAAGATGGTTGGAGGCTTCTGACGTGATTGTGCACGTGCGCGACATTGTTCGAGTGTCAGTTTTGAGTTCGTGGGGGTGGCTCGGAGGCGTTGTCGAGCTAATGAGGATTTTACTCGAGGGCAAGCTCGTGATCGTGGAGAGGTATGCAAGTGTAACAGTTTAAACTTTAACTAAATAAAAAATAAATAAAAAAGATGAAGAAGAAATGGGTATAGGAGAAACTTGGGAAAAATATGGGAAGAATTCGGGGTCCAACTCGAGTAACCTGGGATTCTTGCTCGGGTATAGTTTTATGTTTAACTTGAAAATTTTTAAAGTTATAAACAGATTATATTTTAATGCAAGAGGAATGGTTTCGACTTAAATTTATAGCAAGGGAATTAAAATAAGGTGTTCAATGGTTATGCATACAAGTTGATAATTTATGTAACGACCCGAAATTTTCGATCCCAATTGTTTTGAAATCCATGAATGGAATAATTAATTAATTATTTTTAAAATGACTGATTAATTAATTAAATGATTTGAAATCGATTAATGTTAATTAACCATGACTGATGACTCATCTGATTTAAATAAATCAAATAATTAATTGAGCTTATTTATGGATGACTATATTCTATTGAATGCTGTGTATTGGATTGATAACTCTGTTATGTGATTGTGATGCTTTGTAATATGAATTGCTTTGTGCTGAGCTGTTATATCTGTGATGAATATACTGTTGTAAGAATATGAAAATTCATTTTTTCCCGTAAACGGCATTTAAATTTCGTTGCGACAGGGAGTCGGATTCTAGTTGGTTATCCGAAACCCACATCGAATCGTAATAGTGAATCTTTGTTGTTGATAAATTACTTTATCTATGAATCTGTGAATGAAGATAAGCATTATAGTTTATACCACTTATCAATATTGATGCGCTTTAATCTGTGATGTGATGATTGTTGTTGCACTATTGTGTAAAACCCCTGGACCACACTATACACACGCAAATATGGATCGCACGTGGAAATCGGTTAAGTCACAGATTTTTAAATAGTTTTAAATTTGAATTTCAAATTCAAATGATTTTGGAAATGGATTGGGTTTAAAGTGAAAAACTTTTGAAAAGGTGTTTTAAAAATGGAAATTATTGTGATTAACTTAATAAAGATTTGAAATTTGAATCATTTGATTTAAATTGGAATTCAATATCTGAAATTGAATTCTATATCTGGTATTTATGATGTAAAAAGCATATACAAGCTATAAATGTGTTTATATGGATTTTTAAACCATTTAAAAAATATGATTTTGAGAATTTGAATTTAACCCAAGTTTATATTGAAAGGCCTTAACTCATACAAATATAAACGGAAACAAGTGATTCAAATAATAATAGCTTTTATATAAGGAAAGAATTTCCAAATTATGATGAAAAGATTTTCAAGTTTGAAATAGAATGGATTTGAAAACTATAATTTAATCTTTGTGGAAGATTGGTAAAATTTGTGAATTCTGTGAAGTGAATCTTTTGTTCAAAAAGATTTGTAAATGGTAATTTGTTTAACCATTTGAAAGAAAAGTTTTGGGTTTTAAAGTTGTGACTTAACTGAAATCGCATTATCCATATGTTTTTAAATATTGCGCTCATTATTCGGTTTAGCCGGGAGAGGACCTTTGTGTCATATAACTCATTCCGAATAATGATAGGCGATATGGATAGCAATTGAAGACCGGTGGTGAAGACTGGATATTTTCGAAAACGAAAGGATTTCTTGTCGAATGTCTCTACATCGGCTGATCCCCGATATAGAGATTTGATCACCCATTGTGATGGGAAGTCCGGACGTGATTAGGAATTATCCGGATTTGCAAGGACTTCTTCGGAAGTGCCTTCGGTTCCGTTCGATCCCGGAACGGACTTGTATGGATGTGTGTCTGACGTTATACTTTGAGATGTAAAGCTGGTTTCTATCAAATACATTTCTGTTTGGTGGCGGAGATTTATTCTCTTAGCTTAACACCCTTCTCTGAGACGTACGAGCTCGGAGGTTATGTAGTTGATGGTTACTAGTGATACATTCCCAATTTGGTAATGTGGCATACGAAGTGCTGCTGATCATTTGTTGGTCAAAGCATGGCTTTTGTGAAAAGCGTAGCTTTGTGGACGAGACTTCGTCGAGCCTCACACCCGGAATGGTCGAAACAGGAAGAATGCAGCAAGGTTTCAGGGGTAGCGCCCCTAGGGTATGACCATTCCTTCTTGAAAAGGGTGGTATCATGGTATGGAGCCTAGATACTTACACGTATGGACACTGTAGTATATTTATTACTGTGTGATATTTTTGGAGGGTCCTCAGATAAAGGTCCTAAAGGACTGGGGTGGCATATCTTAGGTTTTATTCCCCGGGAAAGGGGTAGCCGGCCTTGTGTTAGCAGAGAGCCGGGTAGGTTCTCGGGGGTCCCTCCAGAGGCGTTCCCATGTGGCAATAGGAAGTTCCTTAGCCTGACTATTTTTTGGAAATCCATTCATCCAATACGCGCCTTGTATGGTTTTAGTTGTATTACCTCCCATCTACTTATGGTGGCGCCCCACTGTTTAGATGGTAGCTATAGTAGGCATAGTTCGGGATGTCTATGCTGGCTAAGATTAATATTATACTTTCGAAATATTTTCCACTATGCACTAATAATAATATCAAAATGTCTTTCTCGTATCAAGCATACTTGACTATCATAAGGAGAAATCTCCTCCAATTCTGCGTTTGCATTGTGTGTGTGGCGGGAGGCCTTATGGTAGTTTCATTTTCAAAAAGCATTATGGATTTCAATTTTAAAATATTTTGTTGTTTGTTTTAAAGATAAAATGTTTTTGTTTGCTCATACCAGTCTCATGACTGACCCGGAGTTTATTGTTCCTTTCCTAAACTCTGGGTGCCCACAATTTTCCACACGGGCAGTCTAGAGTTGGGTTTTTCAGATAGTAGATATAGATATCAATTCGGTAGCTTTTAGCTTTCTCTTTAGTATTCTTTGGAAATCCTGGATATTGGAGTCTTTGGATTCACGGATGACTGACTTTGCTTATCTTGGTGAAACGTGATGGGGGTTCGAGCTATCTATAGAGATTGCTGATATTGGTGTTTCTTCTGGATTTTCGAGTTCTAGTTATTTCCGCTGCTAGTTCCTTTGTGTTTCCGCTGTAGCATTGTATCTTGTTTCTGATATTCTTATATCTCTGATATTGATATCATTGTTGTATATCATTCTGGATATTGCATTTTTGGAGTTCTATATGATATTCATTTCTTTTCTTCCGCTGTGTTATTATATTTAATGTGTTATAAGCTCTGGCGAACCAGATTCGACGTTTGGATCCGCGACATTTGAATATGAGTGTCGTATTCGGTGCCGATTTTCGGAGGTCGAGTAAAGGTCGTTATATTTGGTATCAGAGCTGAAGGTTGAAACTTTTGCTCAGGAGTATAACACATTAAGTAACTCATTAGAGATAGGATGTAGTATACCCTAGAATGAGTATATCCCTAAGATATCCGTCTGAATGCCTCAGTAAATTCTCTTATATCCACTGATAGTAAGTATGAGTGCAAGAAGAGGACGAGATAGGGGACAGGGGAGTACCACTACAAATGGTCAGTACCCTGCAATAGCGGAAACAGCTTTCTCTATCAATCTCTTTTGATTCGTCTTTTCAACTCTTTGATGATTCCTAGCAGCTCCAGGAAGAAGCTTTGATATATTTGCATGGGACACAAACTCCAGATGGGTCAGAATTGTATGTTTGAATGAATTGTTTGCTTTGGTTCCTATGGTTGATAGGTATATTTTGGTTGTTTAAAACTATAAGTTTTGGGATTGCATCCATATATCTGTTTATTCTGTTGGGTCCAGGTATATTCTACGAGTGGTTAGTTATCCTTCGAACTAACCAGTGCCCCTGTATATTCGTAGTTCTGGTGGCCCGAATGCCTTGTATCGAATGAGTTCGATCTTATAATTATTAGTGATATTCTGATTTGGTAAGCCAAATGCAGAATACATACCTAGTTTGATTTTGAAACTGTCTCTCTGTCTTTGTGTGTCCATCCTTTGTTGTCTCCCTGCTTTCAAATTTCGAGGACGAAATTTTTTTTAATGGGGAAATCTGTAACGATCTCAATTTTTAAGCTAAACTTAAATTGGTAATTAATTTAATTTTTGAATTTAATTGTGAATTTATGGTGAGTTAATTTGAATTTTTTCCAAATTTTATAAAGATATGTGTTTGGTTTGTGTTTATATATATATATAAATAATAATTTGAGATTTGAATTTGGAATTCAAATGTTAATATGTTGAAATTTAATTGGACTTAAAGAAATTTATATTTGAAACAAAAATATAATAAGTATGATAACTTAAGTTTAAAATGAAAATTTTAAAAATAAGTATTTGTTAAACAAGTTTAATATCTTAAGCTTAAAAATATAAATGTATTGAAAATAAAAATTATATTTTGCTAACTTATAAATATTTATTAGTAATTTATAATTTAATTTCAAAACCATTTTTCTTTAATTTGCGTAAGTATAAATAATACATAAGAAAGTATTAAATAATTTTTTTTTACATTTGTAAACTATTAGTAAAGGGTTTTGACAAATGTAAATTATATAGAAACATATATTAACAAGTGTAGATCAAAAAAAACTTGAAAAAATTTGAGCAAGTAAGTTAATAAAAAATAAAAGAAAGAAATGAAAACCTGGGAAACAAGACAATGCAGATTCAAAGTTAATTTAGAATAGTAAGCAAGCTAATTTAACAATGAGAAGCCGATCAAAATCAAACCTGGAAACATCAAAGTGCAATGAAAAGAATAGGTAAACTCTATACTCTATAGTTAGTAAATTTGTAATTTTGAAATCAAGTTGTAATACAAATTCAAACTGCTGATTTTAAAAAGGAAAACAGTGTAGATTATATCAAATAAAATAAAGTTACAGGAAAACAAAAATCAAAGTTTAAAGAAAAAATGTACAGGCTCAAAAACATTCCTCTATGTTTCTTCCTGTACAACCAACAAGTGAGTAAACAATAACATATAAAGGTTTAAATTAGCTTTAAATCCGTGTATGATTCATGTTTAATATGTGTATGCTTGGGTATTTTCTTCAATTTCGACTCTGTATATATATATATACATACATATATAAATATATATATATATACATATATATATATATATAAATGCCTGAGATGAATCTGTTTTCTTCCTCCTCTCTGTCATTTTTTTAGACAGGCTTGAAGCTAGCAAACTAATTTAAATTTCTCTTCATCTGATTATTTTTAGATTTCGAGTTTAACATAAAACAGGTTTGTTTCCATCTATATTTAGATTTAAAAATAGTTTTAAGTGAAATAAACAATATATAGGTTGTACAAACTTGTTTTTACAGAGAAAATCCAAATGCTGATTAAATTCGAGTATAACGATTTACAAATTCAATTATATAATTTGAATACTTACTTAAAAACAGGATTTTTAAGGCCAATATGATAATTTTTAGTGTTGTATTCCAAGAGCAGTTTCGAAATGTACTGGGAATGGATTTTAGGCAAGTTCAGGCGGTCGGAGGCACTGGCGAGGCCGGGGTTTGGGCTGAGGCTAGGTGAGTGATCGGCGATGTTTGGAAAAATAGTCGTAGAGACTCTCGATCATTGGGGTGATAGCGGTGAGAGGATTTCGTTTTTAAACCTAATTTTGGGGTGGTCGGGAAATTTGATCACTGTGGCCTAAATCGTGCATCGAGCTGCACATGCTTTTGGGAAATGATAGTAGGGAGGTTGACGCGTTCGTGGCCGAAGGATGGTGTTTTCCGGTGGTCGGAATTTCTCAGGCGAGGCAAGGTTGGTCGGAGGTCTGAATTCGAGTTTAATTGAGTTATAGTCGATTTCAAAGGTGGACTTTTGTGGGGGTTTTGGTTGATATGGGCTCGCTGTCAAAGAGTTCGCCGATAGTTCAGGAGCGTCGAAGATGATCGGAGGCCTCGGACGTGATTGTGCACGTGCGCGACATAGTTCGAGTGTCAGTTTTGAGTTCGTGGGGGTGGCTCGGAGGCGTTCTCGAGCTAATGAGAATTTTACTCGAGGGTAAGCTCGTGATCGTGGAGAGGTATGCAAGTGTAACAGTTTAAACTTTAACTAAATAAAAAATAAATAAAAAAGATGAAGAAGAAATGGGTATAGGAGAAACTTGGGAAAAAGATGGGAAGAACTCGGGGTCCAACTCGAGCAACCTGGGATTCTTGCTCGGGTATAGTTTTATGTTTAACTTGAAAATTTTTAAAGTTATAAACAGATTTTATTTTAATGCAAGAGGAATGGTTTTGAGTTAAATTTATAGCAAGGGAATTAAAATAAGGTGTTTAATGGTTATGCATACAAGTTGATAATTTATGTAACGATCCAAAATTTTCGATCCCAATTGTTTTGAAATCCATGGATGGAATAATTAATTAATTATTTTTAAAATGACTGATTAATTAATTAAATGATTTGAAATCGATTAATGTTAATTAACCATGAATAATGACTCATCTGATTTAAATAAATCAGATAATTAATTGAGCTTATTTATTGTAACGACCCAAGATTTTTATTAATTAAAATTTGTATATTTAATTAATTTTAAATATTAATAAGTGAAATTTATAAGTCGAATAAATTTTATTTCGAATAGTTGGATTTAATTGAATAATTAAATCGATAATTTAATATGTGAAAATACAAAAATAATTGAAATTTGGGTTAAATATGATTGAAAATGATTTGTAAAATTTTATTATATCATATTGGAGTTAGAATGATGTTATAGAACTTTTAAAATCGAATTTAAAGTTTATTTGTGAAAATTGAATATTTTAATATTTAATCGACTAGTGAAATTAGCCATTTTTCGAATAGTCTCAGAATTGGACGAAACTAGTTCCATTGGATCTGTAATACTTTGTTATTATCGGATTTCAATTTTCGTAGCAATTGGAGTTTTCGTTTGATCGTGGCAGCTCGAAAAGCATCGAAATTGTTTTAATATTAATTTGGCGAGTTAAAATAGCCATTTTTTTAAACAATCTCGGATTTTGACAAAACCAGTTTCATCGGATCTGTAATGCGATATTATTGTATGGTTTAGAATTTCGCGTCAATTGGATTTACAGTTTGTCCGGTGCAAGCTAAAACGCCTAGAAAATCGTTTAATCGGTTTAATTTTAAATTGAACGTTTATTGCCATATCTTGCACAGATGATCGAATTAGCTTTCGAAACCTGTTCCATTGTGTCCAGAACGCGGGATAAACCCTAGAAACACCGGTCACCGCGCGTAAATCGAAGTTTGGAAATTCCGGAATGAATAGTGTTCGATAGAGTTCTATAAATAGCCCCCTCTCTTCATAAAAAAAAAATTAGGGTTTAAAACCCTAGCCGCCTCCAACAGAAACCGAAGGCCGAAAATGCTCGTTCTTTTTCACCTTAATCTCTCCATATCCTTCGACAATTATCAGAAACTATCAACTGCAAAAGCGTAGAGCTAGGCGAGATCTACAGATCTATACGGTGATGATCGAGATTTGAGTGTTGTAGGGGCTCGATTTTGGCCGCGTTTGAGGCCGGTTCGTGCACGCATAACGAGGAGAAGATAGGGCCGAGCTCGAAGCTCTTCAGGCCGAGTGTGGAGTTGAGGGGGGCTTCGAAATGGCGCAGGTTGATCGACTTCTAGACGCTCGAATTGGTTGCGTGATTTAGGGCTAGAGAGGCGGCAAATGGGTTCGTGGTCTCTGAAGGTTGCGTATGCGTGAGATGGAAGATGTAGGGGACGATCTTGATGCAGGGGAAAGGGATCCAAGGGCTGAGATTATGTGAGGGTTAAAATTAAAATAAATGTTGTATAATTTAGTTTATAAAATTCGTGTAACTTGTAAATATCATATCCTTTCGAAAACGCGCGAAACCAGTTGCGTTGGAATCGTATGGACGAGCACTACGCTATGGAATTGGATTGGAGTCGTTTAGAGTTAGTGAGAATTTCGGGTAAAATTAAACGTCCGTTTAATTTTATTCGAAATAAATCGCTAAAACGAAATTGAAATCAAGATGAGAACTTCTCACTCAATCCAATCGGTTTCGATTTAAATTTTAAATAGTTATATTTAAAATTCTTGAATGTATGTTTTAATGATGATCGTTATCTATTGATTATTAAAATAGACATTATGCGCCGTTAGCAAGCGGATGTTATTTATTAAAAACGTATACCGCGAATATTTCATAAACAGTGAAATTGGTATTATTTATGTATTTGGATTTGATTTCCCGCAGTATATAACGAATGAGACCCTATTGCGCCGTCTATTAAGCGGATAATATTTTAAATCCCATATACCGCGATAATTTCGTAGAGGAACGGAATTGGTATTGTGCTAACATCTTTGGATGCAGGAAAACGGGTTGGAGGGATCCAACTGCATTCCTCAACAGTATTTATTTATGATTGTGGATATTTTGATATTCGTTGATTATCATATCGATATATGATGTCGTTGTTGTCATGATTGACTATTTGGTGTGTAGCATCATTGGGCCAAATTTTGGAATTTTAAAAGGATTTTTAAAGTGATTTTTTGAAGAGTATACGTTTATAAAATATTTTTGGAATTGATCCATTTTAAATAAATAAACGTTATAAATTTTTATGTTATAAAAATGAAGATTCTTGAGAAAAATAGTTAAAAGTTGATTTTTGAAAATATGGGGTTAATGATTTTATAAAATGGTTTAAATCGGGATTTTTGAATTTATTGTGAAAAGTTTAAAAAATAGGATTTATAAATTTTAATTATTTTATAAAACAAAATGATGAAATTATAAAGGAGTTTAAAGACGTTTTGAAATAATAGTATAAATTGATTTATATAAGAGATTTATAAATTGATAATTTATAAATTAAAATATTTGAATTATAAAACGAGTTTTTATAAGTGTTAGAATGAATTGTGAATGAATTTCATAAATGGGTGAAATTTATAGGATTTTAAATGGTGAAGTTATAAATGGAATTTTATAAGCAGTAGGTTTATAAAATTTGTAAAGTTATTTGAAGAATAGATTTGGGTAAATAAATGAATCTTATAAGTTATAAGATTTATAATTATGAAGTTTAAAGGAACGATTTTTGTAAACAAATAAATTATAAGCATTTAACTTATAATATGAACCTTTGGTTTAAAATTGAATTATAAATTGAACAGGTTAATAAAGGAGATTTATAAAAGGAAGTTGTTATAAAATAAATAGAAATGGAATTTACTAAACATTGTTTTATAAATTCGAAACGACTTATTTTGATAAGTAAATTATTATAACTTATTTATGGAGTTATATTCACGTTTTAGACAGTGAATAATCCTTTAAAACAAAATGTATAGAAAGGATGAAATTGGTTAACGAAGTATATTCACGTTTTTAAATAGTGAATAACATGTTAAAGAAATTGTTTGGATGTGATGTTTTAAACAAAATTAAAACGATCTAACGATGTTTTAAATGTGTTGAGATTCGAAACCATAGATTTCAACATTCATTATTGAAATAGACGTTTTCGAGAAATAGAAGGAAATGATGGGCTATAACACTATTGTTATAGTAAATGATTTCCAAAAGGAAATGTTTTGTATGGTATTGGGATTTATATATCTATTTTAATTTTGAATCCCTATACTAGTGATTTTGGGTTGTTGTAACGATGTTTTACGCAACATTCGTTTAGGCCCAAATAAATATGTTTAAGAGAATGATTTCCTTAAAGAATGAAATATATACTTAATCTCGATTTAAGTATATTGAATATTTCCAAGTGTTGAAAATAAATGGATTTGAGAATTACTTAATAAGTAAGTATGGAAATGTTTTCCAATATAAAGTGAATATTTTGAGAATTTTTCTTTTTGAAGATAAATTGAAAATGAATAATTGAAATCGTATACTCGTAGATATTTTGGAATTTAAATTCACTATGGAATTTATAAAAGAAAGGGGAATTTGTTTAAAAATAAATATTGATTTATTTGTGAGGTATTGAAATTTTATACCTTGTAAAGACATTTTTGGGAAATAAATAATTTGGAAAATTATTTGGAATCTGGTGATGTTGTGCATATCCATTGATAGTTCAATAACCGACTATCAATATTTACCTTTGAAAGATATTTGTTGTGATTTGTTTGAATTTGAATGCCACACTTATTTTTGAATAAGCGCTCACTATTCGGATTAGCCGAGAAAGGACCTTGGGGTCGTATAACCCATTCCGAATATGTGATACGTCGTTATGGATTGCATTTGAAGACCGGTGTTGAAGACCGGGTATTTGCGAGAGCGATAGGATGACCTGTCGATTGACACTGCACCGAGTTGCTCCGGTATAGAGTTCTCCATATATGATGGGGAATCCGATCAGGATTGTGTATATCCGGATTGCAAGGACTTCTTTGTAAGTGCCTTCGGTTCTGTTCGAGCCCGGAACAGACTTGTATGGATAGTATGTCTGACATTACAAATTGAGATATAAAGCTGATTTCTTTCAAATATATTTCTGTTGGTGGCGGAGAATTTATTCTCTTAGCTTAACACCCTTCTCTGAGACACACGAGCTCAGAGGTTATGTAGTTGAAGGTTATCAGCAATATATTTCCAATTTGGTAATGTGACATGCTGAGTGTTGCTGTGAAATGATCATTGATTGATCATTTGTGATATGATCATTTGTTTGATCGTTTATCTTTGTGATCATTTCTATGATCATTTGTTGACCCAAAGCACAGCTTTTGTATAAAGCGTGGCATTGTGGATGAGACTTCGTCGAGCCTCACACCCCGGAATGGTCAAAACAGGAAAGATGCGGCAAGGTTATGAGGGGCAGCTCCCTTTAGGGTATGTGCATTTCCTTCTGGAAAAGGGTGGTATCATGGTATGGAGCCCAGATATTTACTCATGTTGAAACACTTTATTTATGATTGTGTGATGTTGATTACGAGCGCTCGGATAAAGGTCCCAAAGGACCGGGGGATGGCATACTCGTGTCAGTAGTTACCCAGTTAGGGGTAACCCAGCCTTGTGTTGGCAGAGATCCGGTTTGGTTCTCGGGGACGTCCTTCCAGAGGCGTTCTCATGTGGCAATGGGAAGTTCATTGGCCAGACCATTTATTGGAAATCCAATGAAACAATACGAGACTTGTACGGTTTTAGTTGTAGAACCTGCCATTTAATATGGTAGCTATAGTAAGCATACTATAATGGTACCTATGCTGGCTAAGATTTATATTCTACTTCGAAATGTTTCCTACACTATGCACTAGTAATAATATCAAATGTTTCTTTTTAATGCGTATCAAGCATCTTTGACTATCATAAGGAGAAATCTCCTCCAATTCTGCGTTTGCATTGTGTGTGTGGCGGGAGGCCTTATGGTAGTCTCATTTTTAAAAGCATTGCGAATTGAATTTAAAAATATTCCTCTATTTTGATTTTAAAGATAAATAAACTGTTTTGAGTTCTCACACCAGTCACATGACTGACTCGGAGTTTATTGTTTTCCTTCCTAGACTCTGGGTGCCCACCAATTTCCACACGGGCAGTCAAGAGTTAGGTTTATCAGGATATTCTGGAATTCAGGAGTTGCTGGAGGAAAGCTGGATGGCATGGCGTATTACTTGTATATAATATTTATTTTCCGCTGTTTGTTGTTGTTTGTTGTTGTACACTCTGATGATATGATGTAATGTAATGAAATGAAATGTAATGTAATGTAATAAGTGATATAGTTCTTTGTTTAAAGATTATTCATTTATCTATTATATGTTGTTCCGCTGCGATTGTGAGATTCTGATATTGTTATGTTGTTTTCTGTTTCGTTCTATTTTCTTTTCTCTCTATTTTCTATCTTCTTATCTCTTCTTCTATCTTTCTTTTTCTTTAACCCTAACATTTCGGTTTTTCGGCAACGAAAAATCAAAAACGTTACATTTATGGATGACTATATTCTATTAAATGTTGTTTATTGGATTGATAACTCTGTTATGTGATTGTGATGCTTTGTAATATGAATTGCTTTGTGCTGAGCTGTTATATCTGTGATGAATATACTGTTGTATGAATATGAAAATCCTTTTTTGCCCGTAAACGTCATTTAAATTTCGATGCGGCAGGGAGGCGGATTCCAGTTGGTTATCCGAAACCCACATCGAATCGTAATAGTGAATCTTTGTTGTTGATAAATTACTTTATTTATGAATCTGTGAATGAAGATAAGCGTTATAGTTTATACCGCTTATCGATATTGATGCGCTTTAATCTGTGATGTGATGATTGTTGTTGCACTATTGTGTAAACCCCCTGGACCACACTATACACACACAAATATGGATTGCACGTGGAAATCGGTTAAGTCACAAATTTTTAAATAGTTTTAAATTTGAATTTCAAATTCAAATGATTTTGGAAATGGATTGGGTTTAAAGTGAAAAACTTTTGAAAAGGTGTTTTAAAAATGAAAATTATTGTGAATAACTTAATAAAGATTTGAAATTTGAATCATTTGATTTAAATTGGAATTCAATATCTAAAATTGAGTTCTATATCTGGTATTTATGATGTAAAAAGGGTATACAAGCTATAAATGTGTTTATATGGATTTTTAAACCATTTAAAAATATGATTTTGAGAATTTGAATTTAACCCAAGTTTATATTGAAAGGCCTTAACTCATACAAATATAAACGGAAACAAGTGATTTCAAATAATAATAGCTTTTATATAAGGAAAGAATTTCCAAATTATGATGAAAAGATTTTCAAGTTTGAAATAGAATGGCTTTGTAAACTATAATTGAATCTTTGTGAAAGATTAGTAAAATTTGTGAATTCTGTGAAGTACATCTTTTGTTCAAAAAGATTTGTAAATGGTAATTTGTTTAACTATTTGAAAGAAAAGTTTTTGGTTTTAAAGTTGTGACTTAACTGAAATCGCATTATCCATATGTTTTTAAATATTGCGCTCATTATCTGGTTTACCCGGGAGAGGACCTTTGTGTCATATAACCCATTCCGAATAATGATACGACGATATGGATAACAATTGAAGACCGGTGGTGAAGACCGGATATTTTATAAAACGAAAGGATTTCTTATCGAATGCCTCTGCATCGGCTGATCCCCGATATAGAGATTTGAGCACCCATTGTAATGGGAAGTCCGGACGTGATTAGGAATTATCCGAATTTGCAAGGACTTCTTCGAAAGTGCCTTCGGTTCCGTCGATCCCGGAACGGACTTGTATGGATGTGTGTCTGACGTTACGCTTTGAGATGTAAAGCTGGTTTCTATCAAATACATTTCTGTTTGGTGGCGGAGATTTATTCTCTAAGCTTAACACCCTTCTCTGAGACGTTCGAGCTCAGAGGTTATATAGTTGATGGTTACTAGTGATACATTCCCAATTTGGTAATGTGGCATACGAAGTGCTGCTGATCATTTGTTGATCAAAGCATGGATTTTGTGAAAAGCGTAGCTTTGTGGATGAGACTTCGTCGAGCCTCACACCCCTGAATGGTCGAAACAAGAAGAATGCTGCAAGGTTTCAGGGGTAGCGCCCCTAGGGTATGACCATTCCTTCTGAAAAAGGGTGGTATCATGGTATGGAGCCCAGATACTTACTCGTGTGGACACTTTAGTATATTTATTACTGTGTGATGTTGTTGGAGGGCCCTCAGATAATGGTCCCAAAGGACCGGGTAGGTTTTATTACCCGGGAAGGGGGTAGCCGGCCTTGTGTTAGCAGAGAGCCGGGTAGGTTCTTGGGGCGTCCCTCCAGGTGGGTTCCTATGTGGTAATAGGAAGTTCCTTAGCCTGACCATTTGTTGGAAATCCATTCATCCAATACGCGCCTTGTACGGTTTTAGTTGTATTACCTCCCATCTACTTATGGTGGAGCCCCACTGTTTAGATGGTAGCTATAGTAGGCATAGTTCGGAATGTCTATGCTGGCTAAGATTAATATTATACTTTCGAAATATTTTCCACTATGCACTAATAATAATATCAAAATGTTTTTATCGTATCAAGCATATTTGACTATCATAAGGAGAAATCTCCTCCAATTATGCGTTTGCATTGTTTGTATGGTGGGAGGCCTTATGGTAGTTTCATTTTCAAAAAGCATTACAGATTTCAATTTTAAAATATTTTGTTGTTTGTTTTAAAGATAAAATGTTTTTGTTTGCTCATACCAGTCCAATAACTGACTCGGAGTTTATTGTTCCTTTCCTAAACTCTGGGTGTCCACAATTTTCCACACGGGCAGTCTAGAGTTGGGTTTTTCAGATAGTAGATATTGATATGGATTCGGTAGCTTTTAGCTTTCTCTTTGGTATTCTTTAGAGATCCTGGATATTGGAGTCTTTGGATTCACGGATGACTGACTTTTCTTATCTTGGTGAAACGTGATGGGGGTTCGAGCTATCAATGGAGACTGCTCATATTGGTGTTTCTTCTGGATTTTCAAGTTTTAGTTATTTCGACTGCTAGTTCCTTTGTGTTTCCGCTGTAGCATTGTATCTTGTCTCTGATATTCTTGTATCTCTGATATTGATATCATTGTTGTATATCATTCTGGATATTGTATTCATTGGAGTTGTATATGATATTCATTTCTTTTCTTCCGCTGTGTTTTTATACTTAATGTGTTATAAGCTCCGGCGAACCAGATTCGACATTTGGATCTACGGCATTTCAATATGAGTGTCGTATTCGTTGTCGATTTTCGAAGGTCGAGTCAGGGTCGTTATTGATTCATCATGGGTTTGGCATTTAAGGTTTGGGCATCTTAATTTTGGGGGTTTAAAATTATTAAAAAACCAAAAGATGGTGAAAGGTTTACCATCAATAAATTATTAGAACCAATTATGCGAAGGATGCTTATTTGGAAAATAAGCAAGAAAATGTTTTCCATAACAATCAACCACAAAAGCCAAAAAATCATTGGAATTAATTCATACGGATATTTGTGGCCCTATAAAACCTTGCTTACTTGGAAAATGTAACTATTTTGCACTTTTTGTTGATGATTTTAGTAGAAAAACATGGGCATATTACCTCAAAAAAAAAATCAGATGTGTTTGATGTTTTGAAAAAAATTAAGGCCCCTTGTAGAAAATGAAGGTGCTTATAAGATCAAAGCCATGAGATCCGACTAAGGTGGAGAATTTACATCAAAAGAGTTTGAGAAGTGTTGTGAAGAAAATGGAATTCATCGTCCATTAATAGTCCCATACATTCCATAACAAAATGAAGTTGTAGAAAGAAAGAATAGATCTCTTCTTAACATGCCACGAAGCACGCTAAAAAGCAAAAATGTTCCAAAAGAGTTTTGGGCTGACGCCATCGAATTTGTGGTGTATTTATCAGACCGCTCTCCAACTCGAAGTATGTGGAACAAAACCCTCGAAGAAGCATGGAGTGGTAGAAAGCCATATATATCTCCATTGAAAGTATTCGAAACTATCGCTTATACCCATGTACTAGATCAAAGGCGCTCCAAATTAGATGGAAATTATGGAAAATATATTTTCAACGGTTATGACTCACGGTCAAAGGGATATAAGTTATATAATTCTATTAATGGAAAAGTTGTTGTTAATCGAGACGTGGAGTTCGATGAAAAAAGTGATTGGAATTGGAACAAACAAGAAGATGATTATAGTTTCTTTCCATTTTATGAAGAGGAGTGCAATGATGATGTGGAAGAAGGGCCCATTAGTCCAACACCATCATCTCCTTCAACTATTCATCAAGAACATCCATTTGAAGAAAGCTCAAACTAAAGACTACCACGCATGAGATCTTTGCAAGAGTTATACAAGGTACCTCCAATTTCCAATGATATTACCTTATTTTCACCTTTTGCCAATTGTCAACCAATAGGTTTTGAAGAAGCGAAGCAAAACAAAAAATAAAGGAAAGTTATGAATGAGGAAAATAAAGTAAGCAAAGATGATGCAAATGATGAAAAGCACAAAAGCAGAGGAAATGAAATTCAAGAGATTGGAGGAGATTTAACATATAAGAAAAAATTTGAAGGAATGAAAATAGAGAATATTAAAGAAGTAAAAAAGCAAAATGTCAAAAATGAAGTCAAAGAGAACAACGACGAATTTCACGAAGATATTGGATTGGTTAAAGATCGCAAGAGCGGAATTAATAAAGAATGCAAGAACAACACATATGGCTCATTCAAATTTTACAACCCTGGAACAAGTTGGATATTTAAACATCCAATTTTTCGAATATTCTATTGTAACGATGGAGAGCAAAACGAATGGAGTATAAAAAGGATTTGTAAAATTACACCGTAGATCTTGCCAATGGAAAAGAAGAATAACGCAATAAAGAAATGTTGGATTTTTTTCATTCCTACAGAAACACGTAAAATACAAAGATTACGAGAAATTCTCCGAGTTACAAAACCGAGTGGATGTTGGAAATAAACTTGGTTTTCAGGAAACGTCAATTATGTTGATTATAATCTTTGTATTAATGGAAATGTCAAAAAAAATCTAGACTTACCAGATATGTAATTTGTTGTATTCCAGAATTTTCTTAGTCAAGAAAATTCTAGAAAACGGAAGATTAAAGTAAAGTCTAGATATTGTATCACATTATAAATATGAATGATTTCTCTCATTTGAAGAAAGAATATAAATGTATGTATAAGCAAGCAAATGTATTTTTAAGCAAGCAAAAAGAATAAAAGTGCAAAGAAAATAAAGTTTATTTCCTCCTTTATAAAATATTCTCTCAATCTCCATTAGCAAGTCAGAAGTTTCTCATCTTTCTTATTCCTATAGAAATTACCTAATAGTGGTATCAAAGCTTTAAGATCCTCCTTAATTTCCCAACAGTAGACACTCTACCCATTATCAGCTACAGGTCTGGTACTTCCAGATGAAAGCATGGAGACGTAGGTTGATGCTTCATGGGCTCTACGTGCACTTAGAGACAGCGCTACCTCAGCAAGCAGCCGTAGATTTTTATGCACTTGTGGTGAGAAGGCTGACAAGGTCTGCTCACATACTTTTGGATATGAAGTTGCCTTGCATGAGGTTTTAAGAGAAACATACGAGAGGTGTACGAGTAAAGGAGCTGTGAATATGTATATAATGTTGTATATACTTGTCATCGATCACTTTAGCTTTTAATTTGTTTCTTGTTGATGTAATGTGATATTGGTGGTGAATGGTTTATATATAGACAATATTTGTATTATGGAACGTGAAGGGTAGTTTTATAGTATGTCAACATGCATTTGGTCGGTTGCTAAGTAATTAGAGTAATTTTGCTGTGTCTGGAAATCTCAAAGCTCAACACAGAATGTGCTTGCTTGTCTCCTTCCAGTTGTACTTTTGTTGTCTAGAGATCTGATGACTGAATGTAGAAGAATGAGTTGAAAGTAGAAACCTTGACTTCGCTCATAGAAGTTTCGTTGCATTCCAGAAGAAACTATTGCACGTGCAGTTTCATTAGATTTGATTTTAGTATTCTATGCCAGTTGGAACTGGACGTCAACACCTTTCACTTCATTTAGATTATGGCCTATAGCATTTAAGAAGGGGAAAGAAAAAACTCCATCAGCACCTTCCTTTTTGGGACAATATGTATTTGATCAACATTTTTTAACAAAAGAAATCTCTTATTATTATATGTGACTAGACTTATATATATTACTCGACCTTCATTATTTTTCACATTATTCGTTTTCAATCTACCACTAAACCATATTAGCAGTTTTGCAACCCCCAATGCGGAAGATTCGCAACGGCTCCAAGCCGTTGCTAAATAACAATGGTTCAGAGCCGTTGCGAAATTATTAACAACAGCTACCAGCCGTTTTAATTTTGCGGTGGCTCAAAATCGCTGCCAAGTTTCCCTTTTTTTTTTAATGGTTCCATACCCACTTGCATAAACCCCTCATTCCCAAATTAATACGCTCCTATCACAGTTAACTTTTGCAAAAAAATACCGCTTGCCCTAATTTGATTTCTTATTCCCAAACCAGATCAATCTAAACCACACTGCTAAATTCACGATCAACTACAAATCCAATTTACTATTCTCTGTTCCAATAAACATAAATTTCAATATGAAATCTTATCATATTGAAATCCAAAATTCACTGATCTTTGTTCAACACTAAGCCTCGCCTGTCCCCAGATTCGAAATTTTGAAAATTTTAAAACTAATTTGTATGCGGTTTTGTGGGAAATTTTATGGACGATGGGTTACGGTCTTGCTTCTTGGAACTGGCAGAGGCGAATTGCAGTTGGGGTAAGAGAAGGAGGTGAAGTTGTAGAGGCGATTGGGGTTTGCGAATTCATGATGGTCGACTATGACATGGTCGAAGTTAGAGGAGGTCAGTGGTGGCGTGCGATTGTTTATGGATGGTGATTGGGTTTCGAAGTGAAGGTTGCAGGTACAGGTAGGGTTGCTCTGGAGGTGGATTGAGAGGAGATGCTTGAACTATAGAAGAGGTGGTAATGTGTTGTAGTAGATGTTTGCTGTAGGCACAGTGAACTGGAAGGAGGTTACGGGAAGATATTGGTAATAATGGTGAAGGATGTGAGCAGAGGGGTGCAGAAGTTGATAACGGCTGCTGAATTGGGAAGTGAAATGATGGGTAAATGTTTGCAGAGTACAGTTTGATGTTTATGATGTGAGTGGTATGGTCAGAAGAAATGGCCAGAGAAATGAAGTATGTGCACAGTTTTGTTTAACTATATTATGTGCACAATTATGGATGGTGGGACAGTAATGAAATGGTCAGTGATGGTTGAAGATGAAATGAGAGTGGTATGGTGTTTGAGGAAGGTGGCTGGAAGTTGCTTGACAACAAGGGGTGAGGCAGTGGTTGTAGCAGTTGTTTGCGAAGGAAGTGATGTTGAAAACAATCGATCCAGATCCTAATGAGGTAAAATACTGAAATTTATTCATTTGTTACTTTAACTACGATCGAGTTTATATTAGCTTGATCTTGTCTGCTTCACTTACGTGTTGAGTTGACCTATGATGTTTCCATCAAAGTCATCATCAATATAGTGTTTGTTTAATATTGTTTGGCCAAGCATCGTCATTGTCATTATTTATCATATTTCGTTTCCCTCCTATGTAAGCCCAACTTGTAGGCGTAACTAAATGGTGATGCATAGATTCATATGAAAGAGGTGAATTTCTGATGATCAGATGCGTTCTATTCTGTTTTATTTTTTAAAAGAATAGCTGAGAAAGTTTTTGTAAGTATTGAATTATAGAAACCGACCAAAGGAATGGATGAACTGTTTTTGTAAACTGCTTATGTAAATTTCATGGCAGCTTCTAATGTTGAAACTAAAGGGATATGGACTGGAGCTTTTCTTTATATGGTATGTTATGAAATTTGTCAGACAATACATTCATGATCAGTGAGTTTTGTTTTCACTTTACTATACATCTGGAATTGATTAATTTTGAATTTGGCATATGCAGGCTATATCTATACTGGAGTTGAATTCTATAAGCGTTTATGTGGAGTTTCAGTAATCAGGAGGTACCAACATCCATAAAACTTGTTTTATCTAATGCTTTGTAGTTGAGTCAATATGGCTAACCAGTTCAAGTAAAAATCCTAGGCAAATATAACTTATAGCTCAAGCTTTATCTACCATGAGTGTAGACAATTAATCCGAGAAATATGATGTGTGAACTTAGACACTGTATTCACTCATTTTACTTTTATTGACATTAATTCATTGAACAGATTAATAAATGGATAACTAATCATAAATGAGTATTTTCTAGACAACTTATGTTTGATACTAACATGAATTATTAATAGGCAAGTTTTAAAAAGAAACACAGATAACTAAGAAAAATAGTTGAAGTTGCTGACACTGGGTAGTATACATTTTCATTACGTGTATCAATTAAGAGATACTTTGATGAACAATATATATTTAATTATCTGATAGGAACCTGCATTTTTTTGTGAAATGTTGTTTTTGAGTTTCTTTTGTACTGATAGGAACCTAAAAATTATATCCATAGTAGATATGTATACTAGGAACCTGCAAACTGAAACTGAAAGAAACCTGCAAATTGAAACTATTAGGAACCTGCAAATGTTACTTTGATGGACAATGTATAATTGAACCTGCAAATTGAGATTGAAAGGAATCTACAAAGGATAATTTGATGGATAGTTTATAATTGAACCTACTGATGTACAATGTATAATTGAACCTGCAAATTGAGATTGAAAGGAACCTACAAAGGATAATTTGATGGATAGTTTATAATTGAACCTACAAATGAAACTTTTATGGACATGATAGTTTATAATTGAACCTACAAATGAAACTTTTATGGACAGTGTACAAATTGAAAGGAACCACTTTAAACATCGCTTGTACTGCTTAATGATATTCATATTAGTGACATGTATGCTTTTATCCATATAGAATTCTGACTTCTATTTCTAGTTATGAAATTCAAAGAAAAAGCTTTTGAAATGTTTTTTTAAGAATAAAAACAAAATGGATTATTGAACTTTCTCTTACATTTCATCTGTTCTCCATCCAGTAAATTCAAAGCAAAAACTTTTGAAACTTTTTTCATTTCTTCCTTTTTGAACTGGTGACGAAGAGAAAGGCATCTGAATTCAACATCATTTGATCTTAATTATTATTAGTATTAACATTAACTCGATCATCTTCTTTAGGCCCAACTGGAACGAATGAAAATTCCAAGTCATGATCTTCCTCTTCTTTCTCTATGTTAAGGTCGGCACTGGTTGCAGATAAGTTCTTGAATTCTTCTCTTATCTTCATTTTTATATATTAAGCTTTGTAGGTTTTTTTTTCTTTTCAATTTTCTGTTTTGCTTTGCAATTATATATTGTAGGAGAGTATAGGGTTTCTTAGTGCATATAAATATTGCGTTAATATACAGTATGGTACTGAATAAATGCACATTAGATTTTATGCTTAGCCTGATTACACAGCGTCTATGTTTAACGATGCTATAGGTATAAGAAAACTATGTGTCATGTGTGCGATTTTCCCCTTAATTCTATAGCTTGCATAGGTTTAGTGAAAATAAATTCTTTTCGTAAAACAGAAGAACCAAAATCTTGTATCAAAATTAATGTTTTGGTTTATCGGTTCTTTTCATAAATGGAAACCATAATCTTGGATTTATTAGTGTCATAAAATAGCAAATAAGTGAGAAGGCTAGGAAGAGCCATACATACAATGTCATAAAATGAAACTACTACATTTTATTTCATGATATTTGTGACTTAATTATTTTTATCTGAAAGTGAACTTATAAACCTTATTGCTAAATGAAGAGGCGTGTTGTGCGTGTCCACTTGTATTAAGCAGGATGATGGTGTTGAAGTTTAGAACTCTTACTTATACATCACTTGTTACACTTTGTTTTCCGCTTATGTAGTGATAATAATATCTATCAGATTATGCTATAATAGCAACATGAGGGTCACTTCTAAATTTGAAGCAATTACAAGTGATACAACCTAATGAATTGTAGAATAAAATTAGTATATTAACGTTGATAGCAAAAAATCTATTGAAATAGAGTTACTAGAGCTTGATGTTTTAAAAAAAAGTTTATTTTGGTATCAATCTAATGCGATGGTAAAGGAAATGAATAACTGTATAGAAATAAAATTCTTGCTAGTTTTATCGTTGGTCTGGCTCAAGTTATTTGGTTAGTTGTTCGTAAGAGCTCCAATAAAGTAAAAACTAGTTTAAAAATTAGTATAACATGTTTCTCAAACTTTTTTTAATTTACTTTGCACTTGCAAATTTTATACTGACGCAAAACATTATAAGTTAATACTTACGAAATAACATATAGCAAATAATTTGAAATGGTGAATACCTCTTATCATCGTTTGGTTATTTATTTTAAATGTCAATAAATGTATTTTGGTGCATCTTTATTTTACTTGGTTTCCTACGATTTAACGAATTTTATGCGCTACTATAATTGAACTGAATGTGCCATAACCCATTATAATATGTCAAGTCTAAGATGGCAGAAGTACTTAAATTCCACTGTTGAATTTCGAATTTTCATGCGTGTACCCAAAAAAAACGGAGAAATAAAATAATCTATACCGTTTTGTAGAATTTGAAAGGTATGAGTTACAAGCTTTATGATATGCAATTAAAGTACAAGCAAATGGGTAAACTGCAAATAATTTTGCATCTCCAAAAAACTATAATACTGCAGGGGAGAACTGATGGCATATATCAAATGAGATTTCAGGTAAATGTGAGGTTGATGTTTGAATGAGTAAAGTAGTGGAGCTGTGGACTTTTAACTGATGGCAGAATGGAGATGAAATGTCAGTGAAACAGTATGTATGCAGAGAAGTTTGAATTGTGATGAAGTAGCAACACTTTGGCGGTGTGGCAGCAGTTTGGTGAAGCAGGGGATATTGATGGTTTGAGGAGCAGCAGCATAGAATTTTTGTGTTGAAGGTGGAATGATGTTGTATTGATATGGTATTTGAGTGGTAGTATTGTCTGGTGATGATGGAGACTGTGCTGTGTTTGGGTTTGGCTAGGCAAAGTGCACTGGATGTTTGATAATGTAGTATTGTTTGCAATGATGTAGTATTGTTGTTCTAATCATTTTGTTGTTGTTGCCAAACTACGTACTGTATACTGTAATTTGCTGTTGTTGCCGCTGAACTATGTAGTGTAATGTATTGTTGTTGAACATTGTAATTAAAAGATTTGTTATGTTTGGTCTTTGTGCTGAATCTATGAAAAATATTTGGTTTAATGATCTTTCTTTTGTGATATTATGTTACATTTGTAAATGTTTGTATTGAGTATGATAATGAATTAACTCTTGCTATAAGAGGGCAGAAAAAAGCAATGTATATTTTTTTTTAAAAATATTAAAATTAGCAACGGTTTTGAGCCGTTGTAAAACCAAATTAACAACCCATGTACAACAAGGTTTTGCAACGGGTTTCTAGCCGTTGCGAAATTAAATTTAGCAACGGCACTTAGCCGTAGTAAAATTAATTTCGCAACGGCTTTGAGCCGTTGCTAAATTTTTACCACCGCCAATTTTGCAATGGCTCTAAGCCGTTGCGAAATGGAATTTATGGTGTAGTGTACTCATATTATACTTACAAAATGTGAGACATCCCAAAAAATCTTGGTGGGCCCAATATGAATCTATTGGCTGCTAGCGGACTGCTAAAGCTACTTTTATGGGAATAGCAAGACGATATGTACCACTTAGAAGATGATTAGGAATGACACTTCCTTGTGATAGTTCCTAGCCACTTAAATCGAACAACCGACTCCGAGCTATTGCGAATAAGGGAAATATAACTATTTAATTAAAGCAAAGCATTCATAGTCTTTATGGATGCTTTTGTAGTGTGATTTCTATCCAGTACTTTGAATGCCAAAGTGCAGAAATTCGACCAAGCGTGAGTAAACGAGGGGAGTAATTATGACTCTCTTAAGGTTGCTAAATTCTTCGTCATCTAATTAGCAACATGCATGAATGGATTAATGAGGATTCCACTACTCTTGTCCACTAAGCAGGGAAACCCAACTCACCTAGCGGGAGCCATTGAAGAGCCAAACGAGAGCCATTGAAGCAAGCCTTTTAAACCAAACTCACCTAGCGGGAGAACGAAGCATTTAAAAATGGAAGAAGTCGCAGCCTTAAGGGTAGGAGATCGTGGCCAAAAATATGGTAGAGGCATCTACAAATTTGTCAATAAAGAAGAAAAAAACCAAAATATATAAGCACCAAGAGGTCGGGGATGAGGATGAAAAAAAAGCATAAGGGAAGACCAAGGTATGATAAATCACAAATAGAATGTTATAATTATGATAAAATTTTCCATTTTGCTTTCGATTATTCATTTTTTAAAGTTTTAGAGAAATTTAACTTTTCTATAAAAAATGGAGAAAATTCCACAATATTATTGGCATATAAAGGTGATGAAAGTAATGATAATAAAACATGGTATTTGGATATGGAGACGAGCAATCATATATGTGGAAGAAGGAGCATGCGCGCGGAGCTTGATGAATCAAGAAATGGAAACATCATTTTGCAGATCAATCCAAACTTCTAGTTGAAGGAAAAGGAAACATACAAATTAAATTAAAGAAAGAAAAGCATGATTTTATTTCTAACGTTTCCTAAAACGAAAATAAATATTTTAAGTTTGTGGCAACTTTTAGAAAAAAGATATGATATACACACGAAAAATCAATGTCTTTAATGAGAGATAGTAAGGAAAATTTTACAACCAAAGTGGAGATGTTAAAAAATAGACTATCTCCATTAAATATATCAATTAGAATTATTAAATGCCTAATCATGCTATAATGATTCATCATGACTTTGACATTTAAGATTTTGATACCTTAATTTTAGGGTTTAAATTACTAAAGAATAAAAACATGATGAAAGGTAAACCATCAATAAATCAAGAGAACCAATCATGTGAATAATGCATATTTGTAAAACAACCAAGAAAATATTTTCCAAAAGAATCAACTACAAGAGATAAAGAACCATTCGAATTAATTCATACGGATATTTGTGGCCTTATAAAACTAGCTTACTTGGAAAAGTAACTATTTTGCATCTTTTGTTGATGATTTTAGTAGAAAAACATATATCTATTATCTTAAACAAAAATCAAATGTATTTAATGCTTTTAAGAGATTTAGAGCCTTTGTAGAAAATTAAACTGGTTATAAGACCAAAGCCACGAGATCCGACCGAGGTAAAGAATTTATATCAAAAGAGATCGAATTTTGTATGAAGAAAACGGAATTCGCTGCTCATTAACATTTCCATGCACTCGACAACAAAATGAGTCATAGAAAGGAAGAATCTACCTCTTCTCAACATGGCTTAGAGCTTGTTGAAAAGAAAATATTCCAAAAACAATGTTTTTGGTCGAAGTTATTGAATGCGCAGTGTATTTATCCAATCACATTCAAACTTGAAGTGTGTGGAATAAAACCCCTAAACAAACATTGAGTGGTAGAAAGCCATGAATATCTCATTTAAAAGTATTTGAAAGCATTGCATATGCCCATATGTCGGATCAAAGATGCTCCAAATTGGATGACAAAAGTGAAATATATTTTCATCGACTATGACTGAAGGCTAAAAGGATATAAGTTATAATATCCTGTTAATGAAAAAGTAGTTATTAATCGAGGCATGGTGTTGAACGGAAAAAGTGCTTGGAATTGGAACAAACAAGAAGATGATTATAGTTTCTTTCCTCTTTATGATGAGGAATGTAATGATGATGTGGAAAAAGAAACATCGTCATCTCCTTCAACCATACATGAAGAATATTCATTTGAATAAAGCTTGAGTGAAAGACCACCACGCATAAAGAATGCTGAAGGAGAAGTCGAGAGATCTTCTATCTAAAAAGTTACCCAAATCCCTAATTTAATTAGCCAAAATTGGTCATTAGATAAAGATTAGAAAGATTAGCACTTTGGATTGAAGAATTTCTATTGAAGATCACTTAAAAATGCCGTAGATTCTTGGATTTCATGCATTCTTGGATTGCTTTTGATTTAGGTGGGCGATTTTGTGCCTCTACTCACTAATTAGCCACTATATGATTTTTAATGATGTTTTAAATGATTTTTAAACTCTAGAATATCATTTAAACACTCTTTAATCACATATGTAAATTTTAAATGATTTGGAAAAATTCATTTTCTTATGAATCTTTCTTGTTCTTATAGTTACACCCTTAGATTAAGGCTTCACTTTGATATGTATGGATGTATGCTTGTTAGGATACATTACATATGATGATTGTTTGAATGTATGAGTTTATTTAGTTGAAAACGCGGATCAAATGGCAATTTAGTTTTAGGAATAAGTTATGGATCGGTGTTGATGGATCAGTGATGTCCTATAAAGGTCACTTCATCCAAATGGCATGTGATCCATAGGGTAGGTCAAGAAGGATCCCTTAAAGCTATGTTTCAAGTCTCAAGTCATTTGGAGTTCAAAGTTATGGGAGATTGATGATGGATCGATGGTGATTTGGTGGCTATGGATTGATAAAGGTTGGCTTCGGGGCAATGCTCGAGTCATTGGATGGATCGCTTTGAGTCATATGATGGAATGCTTTCATCAATAGCTTGAATGGATGGATTGCACGAGAAAGTGGGATAAAATCCTAAGTGAGGGATCGATGCCGATCCATGGGGTTACTTGATCTTTGCTAGGTGTTGAATTAGTAGAGAAAAAAATGAAATTTGGCGAAGGCAAGGATCGGTGGCTATGGATTAGTACCGATCCATTAGGTATCGACCGTTTAGGGTAATGGATCGATGAAGAATGTTTCACGTGGTAGAGTATGGCTCAGTTGAATTAAAGTGTGGGATCGGTGATTATGGATCAGTAACTGTGGATTGGTGGCTATGGATTGGCAGTTATGGTTTAATGGTAAAGGAAATTGTTGCTACTTCTAGTCATTTGCATGATTTCTTTGACACATGATGGTGTTTGCTTTGAGTCTTCTGTGTGTTCACTCCATGCTCGTGCCAAACCAAACATTTAGCTAAATATGGCCAGGTTTAGGGTCGGTACCGAACCATAGGGCTCGATGACGATTTTCAATGACGACGACTTGTGGGCTAATGATGATAATTCCGTAATGGGAAGTAATGGCTTCGATAGTGGATAGAAGTATTTTGAAACGTATAGTAGAGGATTATGAGTTGGATTAACGGAACTATTAGAGGAAGGCTACAGGATGTATGGCGGTATTCTACAATTGATGGTGATTGTCGAGAATTGTCTCAACCATGGTGACTTTGTGATGGGAGTCGTAAGATCAGTTCCAAAATATACTCTGCTATAAGTGACGTGTGCAAATGGATTTTTGAGACTCGAGGGTTCATAGGGTACTCGTTAGATAAGGTATATACTGGGGATGTGATGGTTCCTGAAGCATGATTGGTCTTTATTCTAGATAGGAGGTTTGTTTACTTCAGAGAGTCGTGATGGTTAGTCTAGTTCTAGCTTACTGAGTGGTAAGGATTCAAGTAATGAGGAACCAGCATGCGCTCTATCATGATGGTTGGTCTAGTCTTTGACCATGATTGGTTAGATGAGTGACCTTGTATCAGTGAGTGAGTGAATGTGAGGATGGATGATGGATGTTGTTATTTCTTTGATTTCTTATCACCTTAGGGATGTCACATGATGCGGACATTATTAGTGTAGATACTTGGACCCCCTTAGTATTTTGATGTATAGTACATCCATGATGACTATGATATAGAGTAATATACATCTTATGTATGCGCTAACTCTGTAGATTGAGGGACAGGTCAGGTATGATTCTTCATACCATTTGTCCTACTATAGTGGTTTATTAGTATTATAGATTTTCTACTGCTCACACAAGACCGTTGTCTGAATCATGATTTTATTCTTTTCTTTTTATTATTTCGTAGACTCTTAAATGAGTAGATTCGGGATATCAGGTCTAATGACCATGTGGAGTTAGACAGAGGACGAGCATAGATCACACTCTTGCATCACTACAATTACTCATTATGATTTGCTATTCTAATGCACAACACTATAGAGCTTGCTAGTGCCCTTATTATCTAGAGACGGTTTATTTATAAGTTACTATTTGATGTATAACACTATCACTTATACTGTTTACCTTATGGGTCTATGTATTATGATTTCTGTGATATCAGTTATTACTATCTAACCTATTTGATATATGATATATTTACTGTCATATTTTATTTGATGCACTTTGAGATATATGGTAGGTTCTATGTTTGATTTACCTTACCTTCCAACATTGATAGTCGCTCCGCATCGATCGGCATTGTTATAGCACAGTTTACAATTACATTAGGTGCCGGTGGTGTAGGACGGTTGTCACATTTAGTATCAGAGCTTAGGTTCCGTAATTTAACCTAAGAGATACCATGATCTAGTAGAGATATGGTAAGAGTTCTCATGCTAAACTGGTTCGAGAGATAAAGAGAGAAAGAGAGAGAGAGAGTGTGTGTGTGTGTACTAGAGCACATACTTGTTATATGTTTTGGTTTTCAAAACTATATAGTAGTATATAATATATAAGTCGCACTGCAAGCACGTGTACTACGTAAGCTGAATTCCTTATAGAGAGACTGATCGTTCTTATAACAATTGAAGGATGAGTCGTCAAACAAGGAATTTTTCTAGAAACTCTACAATCAAAGAAGGAGCTGGCTTGGGAGCTGCTAACCCGACTTGCATATGATGTTCAATTCCATGATATGGAACATGTTGTAGAATGCTTAAGTAGCCACTCTGAATATTGTTGTTGATAGTGGTGCACTAGTGCAAGCGCCTAGAGCTGATTTTGCTAAGTTGAACAATGACTTTGCTAGTCTTGGTGGCAAACTGTTCTAAGGAACAGAGTTAGCGATGGAAGAGTAGGATTGGCTTGATACATACGAAAGGATCTTCTATGATTTATTACTGAATGATTCAACTAAAAGGCGATTTGCTTTTCGACAGCTTCAAGGGCGAGCCATGAACTGGTGGAATGCTGTAAAGTTTGCTACTCTCGAGGATCAGTTCACATGGGAACAGTTCAAAGTCCGATTCGAAAAAAAAATTATTCTCAAAGCTCAGTAGTTCTCTTGTTCCGTAAGTTTGCAGATCTAAAGTAAGAGGATATGACTATCTTCGAGTATGTTGCTGAGTTCAATGTCTTATCAAAATATGGGATGTCTTTCATCGACACTCCATTAAAGAATAATGAGAAGTTCATCATTGGCTTGGATGATCTGGTAGGCCATATTGATGAGACTTTTGAGATGATAGTCGATATACCTTAAGGCCTTAGAGTCTTTATCCGAAGCCAAAGTCTATTGTTTTCGAAGATGAGCCAAAGCCGCAAGTTGGTGGGGAGGTAAGAGTGAAAGAATAAGAGAAAGTAATTTCAGAAAAAAGGCGGCCAAAAGAAGAGTATGACTTCACTGATTTGTTACAACTGCAGTGACAAGGGCCACTATAGTAGATACTTCAAGGCTAAGGGAAAAAAGTATTACAATTATAACAAGACCTCAAATGTAGCTTGTTAGTGCCATTATCATCTAGAGACAGTTTATGTATGAGTTATATTTGATGTATAACTCTATCGCTTATGTTGTTTACTACATGTGTCTATGTGTTCTGATTTCTATGATTCATTCGTTTATTACTATTTGTTCTGTTTTATATTTGAAATATTTAATATTATATGTTATTCCATGCATTGTGTGATATATGATAGGTTTTGTGTT
Source organism: Allium cepa (assembly GCA_030765085.1). Classification (NCBI taxonomy): domain Eukaryota; kingdom Viridiplantae; phylum Streptophyta; class Magnoliopsida; order Asparagales; family Amaryllidaceae; genus Allium; species Allium cepa. Next base: position 864,127,332 of record CM060940.1, read on the forward strand.
TGATTTACTTAACTTCATAACCTTGATGGTCGCTTCGCATCGACTGAGCGCCGTTACAGCATGGGTTACCATTACATTGGGTGCTGGTGGTGTGGGGGTGGTCGTCACAATTTTTATCTTCCTTCCAATATATCTACATCCAATTGGACATGTATCAGCTTTTCATATGGATGACCAAAGGAAGATACTTCTTTTAGTAGCGAATACCAATTTTCTACCGATTATTTGGCGGAAACATTTCCTTATAGAGACTAAAAATCGAGTTTATTAGATTTTCAGATGCATCGTATGTGGATTTTAAAGCAATTATCCTAGATGTCTCTAACAAATGTGTCATACATCCATTATACAATTGTCTTTATAAAGCATGAAATAGATCGAAAACCTTTTTCAATTCTAGATCAAGTTCCTCTCTTATTTCAGGTTCATTAGTCCACATACTTGGGCCAGCAGCATCATGAACCCTTTTTGTCATTTAGTCCTCTGTATCAGGTTCTTCAAAATTGACATTAGTGTTTCAGGGTTCATCTTCAACTATCATAGTCGATTCACGTCTTGTCTCGACTTCATCATGAAATTTCCAAACATGATAGTCTAGCATAAAATCGTTTGTATGCAAATATAAAGCTAAAGTTCCACATCCTTGTAATTTTAATCGTTTGTATGCTGCAATTTTAATATGTGGAAGAGAAGTGGGGATGGAAGATGCACAACAACAAACAAGCTATTTTGTAACTCTTTTTTTGGCGCAATTCCTCACGGTTATTACCGTGACAAATTCATAACAAAAATAATCGTGGTAAACAAAAGCCACGTTTAAAACCGTTAGAAAATGTGGTTATTTTGTAAATATTTGGAACTTCTAGGGATTTTTGTATAATTAACTTTTTTTTGGTTTACTCACTCCCTATTTTCTTTGTTTGCTACGCATTCCACTATTATCAAACTACTTCACCGTATCTCGATTTAGGGTTCGAATCCTCCTATAGTCGAAATTTCTTCCATAGTTCGCTCTAAGGATCTGGGTACACGTCGAGATCTAGGGTTCCAATCGGGATCCACTATTCACATCGAGATCTAGGGTTCGAAACGGGATCCACTGTTCACGTCGAGATCTAGGTATATTCAAATTATTTTGCTATTTGCTTTTGATGTGAATCTATGTGTTGAACAGATTTCGATTTGAATTAGTTCCTTTTAATTTTGAATTTTAGTCAGGCCCAAGACCTTAATAGATTGTTTATTTATAGAATGCTAGATGCTAAATGAAAAATGCCCCTAAAACTCAAATGATAGCCTTGGTAGATTCACAGTTTATACTTAGCATTTGTACATTATAAGAATACTAGTAAATAGTTTGCAGATTTAAGTTTTGATCATTTCAATTGAGGGAAAAGAACTTGGTGCGGCCCAAGAATGTTTCTAAGATGCCTATGGGTTCAAAAATTTATCTAAAGGAAGAGAGGAATTGAATATAGATATAAGATATATAAGTTCCTAGAATACTATTATTGACAGCCAAAAGAGGCTTGGGAAACTAAAGTTTATCTAATAGATTCGATAGAGTTTAAAAACATAATATAAGGCGAGACGTTGAAACATATGCATAGAAAATAGTCAAATGAATAAATAAAGCCTAGATAATTATAAGCAATCGAAAGCATTAAATATGCAAGTATTAGATGTCGAAAGGAACAGAGCTCCTCTATATTATATAAAATGATAATTCAAGTATTTAACATGCAATATAAGCTACTGAAACAGTTGGCATAAGTATATATGAAAAGAATTACATTATAGGAAAAATAGAAATGCCTAAAAAATATTATGGATTATGAAATGGAGTTATTACATAAATTGCTTTCCTCCAACCATTTAACCTTTTTTTTCACTTTTACCTCATCCATCACAAAATAAAACCTATTTATGCATTGATCTTTACATTTTTTTCAACCTGACATCATAAAGCAAACATAAGCAAAAGAGAAAGAAAGGGATATTGTTGATATGAGTGGATAGAGTTAGTCTTCACTATGCATATGAGAATGAAAAGAAACCGGTATATGTATTACTTAACATTGTATAATCTCAATCATTTATTTCTATTTTAACGTGGTCCTTTTTTTAAATTTGAAGAAAGTTGAAATTGAACCAAGGACAAATGGAGTGGAAGATGCAGTTTTTCCTAATCCAGAGTACAGTGCAGTAGAATACACAAGAATGGGAGTAGCATACCAATGGAGTGTTGCTGGTGCAGATTGGATTGAAGCACCGATTATGTCTCATGTAGCTGCTGGTGCTGACTAGGAAGTTGTTCCAGGTAGATTTTATACATGCACTTAATAAGTAGTTTTTTAATATTAGAAGTAAATTGTAAAGATTAAGTATTCAAATCATATTTCTTATAAAATATGATTATGTATAAAATATGATTATGTAGAGTCCATGATATAGCCTTCTTTTTTGAATAGAAAGGACCAATGATCACGATTTAGTTTTATTGAAAAAAAATAATGACGACCAATGTTGGTTACTTTGCTTCATACGTAGATGTTTCGGTAGCTAAGTAATTCAGAAGTTAAATTTTTTCACTTTAAAAAAATACAAAGCTACCAAATTTCATGGTATCTAACAGTTTATATTGGATGCACCAATAATTTGTTATATGTACTTTTATTTAAACTAGATGTGAACCTGTGCTTTGCAAATGGGATAACTTGTTCGATGAATTACTTATATAATAGTTAGTTACTCTGTTGTAAAGGAACTTACAGCAACCTGAAGTACATACTGATGATAACTTAGTTTTATAAAAATTAACTAAACTTATTACAACAAAAAAAAACATAATAATAAATTAAGTATTAGTTTTATAAAAAATAACTAAGCTGTTCATAATAATAATAATAAATTATAAAATATTAACTGAGAACTCTATTAATTTGTTGGTTGTATACTATTTTTTGTTACCATATTGCTCGTATAGTTTTAGAATAATTCTATAGTTGAACTGATTCCATAGTTAATGGGAACCGAGACCTCCTATAGTTGAACTGATTCCATTGTTATTGTTTACCTTGACATAGTGCTTGATGACAACAACAAGGCTGGCTTTTTTAGAATACTTCTAAATAACCATTGATAAACCTATCTTTTTTCAATAAATAAAATACATTGATTTTTTCTACTGTATGTAGCATAGGTGCTTGAACCTTTTCATGATCTTCCCTAGGCTTTTATAACCATTAGATACAAAGCATTAAGTTAAGCATTAATTTTGGCATTATGTAGTATATACAAATGTTTTCCATGTTACTATGAACTATATAGCAAAATATAAGTTTTATAACTAGGTCGACCGCCATCAATGGGGGCGTTGCCCCCGCACCCCCACCTAGGGGGGTTGTCACCCTTCTAGACCCCCCTTCGTAGTGGCAATCAATTTAAATAATTTTACGAAAAACTTCCAACATACATATCACCTTGCTTTATATTTTAAATATTCTGCTATTATTTTGTCAGGTAGAAATTATTTAATAATTCAGTTGTGTTTGTTGTTGCATCTTTAGTTACGCTCTTCTTCTTCTTAATTTTTTTTCAATATTATGTGTTTTTTCTGAAAATACTTTGTTCCATAATATCAAGTACTAAATGTATCTCTAAATGCTCACTCGTTTTCTCTTACTAGGTTTCAAGTTAAAAAGAAACAATTCTTCAGAAATTTCACGACTATTGTACTCTTTGGCATAATTGGAACTCTTATCCCCTTCTTGGTTATCTCTTTTGGTATAATTTTCACATTCTTGCAATACATTTCTTATGGAAGTATTCTCTTATATGGTCTGTTCTCTTAATTATGCTCCTTTAGCTTGCCGGATATGTTTGTTAAGATCACTCTATCTATAATTTTGCTTTGCTTTTGCCAAAAAGAGATTTGTGTTTATATCACTCTGCAACTCCCTGTTGCTTAATAGCCTACATCTTACTTAAACCTTCCATTCAATTTTGTTTTTGTACCCAGGCGCAGTTAAAATTTTCAGTAGAATGGATATAGGTTTGGAACTTCAAGATTATCTTGGTATGTTATCTAATTTTGACAGAGAAATTTATTGTAATAATCCCTACATATTTCCTTACCTAGTCGTATTAACATGCATATACATGTTAACATGCAGCACTCAGCTCTATCTTCTCTACAACCGATTCTGTTTGCACATTATGGGTTTGCTTTTATAGAGATGTGACTTATGTAAAATGTAGTAGAATTTTCCTCTACTAATATTTCCAAATAGGTTCTTAATCAAGACGAGACGTCGTTTCTATATAGCTTATTTTTTGGTGAAGGAGTTGTAAATGATGCCACTTCCGTAGTGCTTTTCAATGCAATTCAAAATTTTGATCCTGAGAATGTTGATGCTGGTATTGTACTCAAGTTTGTTGTGAACTTCTTTCAGTTGTTCACAATAAGTACTTTCCTGGGAGCATTTGTAGGTTATTTACCTTTAAGTCAATTCTTATTATTATAAGTAGTATCCACGTATGAGCTAATATTAATTATCGTTTGCCTTTAGGCTGGATTGTTGAGTGCGTACATCATTAAAACATTGAAATATTAATCATTTTCCTTTAAGCGGTAAGGTATGGAAGAAGGTTAACTTAGACTCACACAACTGTTGGGATTGTCACAACATAAGGTCTGCATAATAATTTAGTCATAGTTATTATCTGTATCTGTTGCCAAATCTTACCAAAATGTTTATAGCGGTATATCATTGGTATATTAGTTTGTTTAACTTTATATCATCAATACTAAAATCAATATGCGGTGAATATAGTAGCTGCAATTCTACTGCAATATATAGGAAGTACTTCACAATGGCTTAATTTTTACTTGTCGTTATTAACTTTTTATACCATGAATAACACCCATATATTTGAATGAACGGGAGTTTTAAAATAAAGTTTCTGTTTCAGACTATATGCTTCATTTGTGTTTTAAATTTATATAAAGACTTTGAATTTGATGTATAGTATGTATTAGTATAGTAGTATGTAGGTAAGCTGCATCATACAACAACAATGTATTGAGTGTTGTAAGATGCAATCTTGCAAATTATAACTGTCTTCGGTATTTATGTAAAGTGAAGTGTTGTTTGCTGAAATGAAAACTGTCAAAGGGAAGAGTAGGCTTGGAACTGATGCCTCTGGCAGTCACAAGACATATGATTAAATCATGCAATCTTATTTAAAAATTTGTGTCGTATACTGTTAATGTGTCACTACTGATTTTGGTAACCTAAATAAGGATACTACAGTTGTATCTTTGTTGCTAATACATTACTCTTTACAGTCATTTTTCTGTGCTCTGAATACTGATTCCTATGTGAACATAAATAGGTAGCTTATAAAAATGAGACAGTTGCTTCTACAGTTTTAAATTACTTATGCCCACGGCTATTTTTGGAACATGAGGTTCATCTACATCAACATAAATAAATTTCTTTCGCTATACAACTTCAACCAAGTACTAACAATTTGTATCAACTTAGAGGTTGTATCTTTTTTTTTACTAGAAAAGGCATAAAAGAGACGTCTGCTGAAGATGGGTTCAATGTTGAAGCTACTTTCCAATGCATAGCCAAAAATGCCTTGAAAAATGAACTATAAGAAGAAATGTGATTTGACACTTTTCGATGCATAGCCAAAGATGTTGAAGCTACTTTCCAATGCATAGCCAAAGATGCAATGAGAATTAATGCAGATAATGTATGAAATTTTCTTTTTCCATTCGGTGAAATTTGACATGGTGGCAATATTAAAGTGCCAGCTTTGAAGCCACCAACCAAAAGAGCGCTAAGAAAATTCAAATTAACATTAGTAATAGATGAAGAAGAAGACATTAAAATCGAAGAAGTAGAATATGACTTTCAAGTTACTTGTAAACTTATAGACTTTTTTTGAAATTGTAATATTTTGTGGCTATGTGATACTTCGATATTTTTTTACGTATGTTGAAGTCATGATATTTTGATGTTTGTTGTGTACTGTGAAATTATTATGTAAGTTTAACTTGCGATATTTTGATATTTATGGAGTTCAGTATGAAACGTATGTGTTTGCTATTATTTGTCTTGAAATTCATTATAAATTTACCGTTTTAAATTTTATTCAACATCTGAATTTTGAATTTTGATTATATGTGCATGTAATTCATTGCAATAGAACTTTGCTTCAGGAATACCATACAAATTTCCTAATGGTAATGGTTACAAATTTCATTGCAATAGAACTTTGCTTCAGGAATATATTTGCATTTGTCACGATTATAATTGTTAAAGTTTCCTTTTTGGTAATGGTTATAAATGTTAGAAACTATTGTTCTGTCATGGTTATAAGTGTGATACTATCTAAATTTCCCACGGTTATAAGCGTTAGTAATAACCAATTTATCATGATTATACCCGCGACTAAATACTGTTCCGTCACAGTTATAAGTGTGATAATATCAAAATTTATAACGGTTATAAGTGTGAGAAATTACTATTTTTATCACGGTTATAACCGTGAGCAAAAGTGTGACTGAATTTTCCACGGTACCTATTTTCACGGTTATAACCGTAATAAATTAGTTTTTTCACGCTTATAACCGTGAGGACATTTCCTTTCTGGTGTTTTAATGGTGTCAATAACATTTTGGCTAAAGGAAAATTGAGGTGATGGCGTCGTGCCCGAAGAAAGATGGAGGATGGTGTCATGGCCGAAGGAAGTGGCGAAGGAAGAGAGAAAGATATAATTTTGATTTAGGGCAAAATGAAATGTGGAAATGGGTACCAGTATGTGTTGCAGTGATAATAAATTAGCGGTATGTCGTCAAAATTTTCGATGACATACCGATGATTTATACGTGTTGACCATTTATCGATGACATACTGACGACCGCCGTCGTCGGTATGTTATCAATAACTCTTCTTAGTTATAATTTGTTTATTTTCCTAGTATTGTTCAATCTGGTTGTTTTTGAAAACTTATTTCAAGGAATAGCCTTTTTAAATGGAAATCATGTATACAATTTGAACTTTCAAAATCTAGCCATACAAATCCTTAGTTATTATACGAGAAACTTAAATATGTGATATGCTATCATTTTATTAATTTGATCTTTTATCTCAAGTATGTTATAATTGAAAAACATTAATTCCAACTTCAAAAAATATTACGAAACCATGTATACATTTTAAATCAAAAGGAAATCAAGTATACATTTCAACCCAAGTAATCATGCATACATTATAAGAAAATAGTACGAAGGACTGATTTTACTAAATTTTAGCTATAAAGACATGCGCTAAATTTTTAGTAATAAGGACAAAAATTTCAGATAAATATAGCAGAATGACAAAAATTTAGTAAGAATTACAATACTACTATGTAGTATTAGTTTTATGTTTACTAAATTTAAAAGAAATAATAGGTATATGTATTTTAATTTGATCATGTAAAGGTTGATTTTACCCTATCGTAGCATTTTATTTTTTAAATTATACGACTCGGTTACATTTTCTTCTTGTCATTTTTATTCTTACATAATTTTATCACATAATGACATTATACATAATCATTTTCTTATCTGCTGCTATTTTTGTTGTAATTGATGAATGGTGACCTATATGAAGTAAGCAACAATGTCATGGCTTGTTAGATGACGTAAGCGACATGGTATATGGCGCGTAGATGCATGAGTTTGTTTGCTAGGTTTAGATTTTATGGAGATGACCGCAATGGGAGGTGGCAACCATAAGCAAAGGTGTAGTACAAAAGTTTGAAAAAATACATGTAGGTGGGTGCAAAGGCGTTGGGTGTGACAACATGGGAAGTGATGAAGTGGGATGTTTCGGTTTAGGCTGGGACGGTGTGAGATATATAGTGGAGAAGAAGTTTTCCATATGGCTAAATTTCAAACAGGCTGACCTAAAGGACAAATTTTTATGGAAGTTTGTCATTTAGACTAAATCTCCCCATACATTTTTGAGCATTCTGTCTCCTTTTCTGAATTATAAACTTCAATATATATGTGTCTCCGTGTGTGTTAATTATTGTTAATTAACAAATTATACATTGTCAAAAATGAAAATTTATTACCAAGATGATATTTAATAGTAATAAAATGATGAAAATAATACAAAAATGAAAATAAATATATAAAACGCAAATTTTCCCGGGGAATTTTCTATGTGGACATCTCAATAGGGATGGAAAATTAGGTGGACAGGGAATGCGCATGTAATCCCTATATCTTCTGTATGCTTAAGACCATTACCCACAATATACCTATTCACTTACCCATTCTCTCATAATTTTACACTAAACGAACGAGCTCTGCACCCAAAAGAATAACAATTATTCATCCACTACAAGAAGAATAGTAAATAACGAAGGGGTATATCGACGGCCGTCGATGGTTCCGTCGATGTATTTCTGACGGCTTCTGACAGTACCTCATTTCTGTGGCGTTTTAGTAAAACGTGTAAATAGCCATCGAAAGCTGTTGGAAGCAGTCGATAATACAAACCGTCGACAGCCATCAGAAATCATCGAATATCGTGATTGTACTTCTGCTCCAATTGAGTGCAAATTTTATTTTGCTTCTCCCCCAATTTCAGTCCCAAAATCTAGCTCCTCCCTACTCTCCATCGTCGGCCAAACCACGCACCTCCCTGACCATCACGAAGTTCATCGTTCTCCACACTTAACAACCTTAGGCCATTCATTGATTTCCAATCATGTTTTTCTCCTAACCCAAATTAATTTTGATTTGCTAAATTAGGGTTAATTTTTGATTCTAATTGTTTATGACACCTCATTTATTGCTTATTATACCACATTGAATGCTAATTACCGCTATTATCATTTAAATCAAAAAATTAGTGTATAATTTAGTGTATATGTATATGCATTAATTAATCTGTGTATATGCGCATTAGGACTAGATTAATTAGTGTAGATGCGCATAATTTAGTGTATGCATTTTCTAAAACATCGAAAATAATAATTTATTTACATTTTCGATAAACTAATGTGTATATTATGTGTGTCACTGTTTATTATATTAGATACTTAATTATATATAAAACCTAGTTTGATACAATGTGTGGCATGCGATAAACTAGTGTATATTCTAGTTTAATTTTTTAAATATAATACTATATTCATAATTCATTAAATTTGAAAATGTAAAAGAATTTCTGAAAAAGTAAAAATTATATAATAATATATTATATGATTAATGAAACATTAACATAAAAAAATTATTATGCAAATGCTAATATGTTATATAATTAATAAAAAATTAAAATGTACAATGGTAATATATAAAAAAATTAGTGCATAATTTGCTTTATTTTTTAATTCCCTTATAGAATTTTGGGCCAATTTGACAAGTATTATATATGATCGTTATATGGATATTCGTTTTTGCCACAAAACGGACATCGATATTCATCTGATGGAATATTTATCAGATTTTTTTTCTCGCATTGGAAAAGTTACAAACACAATAATGTAATTACATTTCATAAATCATTTCATTTTAAATGGTTCATGTAATTTGGGCAACACTTCCTTTTTGTTCCATGTGTATACGCATTTGTGTATGATACATAAAACATAGGGGAAGAGCTGCATAAATTTTGTAGAATTGTCTAATGTGAAATAATTTATGAAATGTAATTACTATTGTATTTGTAATGGAAAGTAGGATGACCGTCCATCAAAGTAGAAAACAATAAACTATAAATTTGATATTAATTTCATCATTTGTGCCAATCCGTAAAATGTATATATGATAACTAATAAATAAATTATGGTTAAAGGAAAATTTTAAGTAAATGAAAAATAAAATAAAAAAGTAAAATATATAATATAATTAATCAAACATTAAACTATATAAATGAAATAAAAAAATTTCAATACAAAAAATTGATTAATGCTTTTTTAAATTTCTATCATATTTTAGAAGTAGGAAAAGTAGTCAAATATTTTGTTGATTGGAGCTAGGTGTACCAACAATGAAGGGAAATAGAATTTTTTTATATTTGCTTATGTGTTATGGACTATTAGAAATTTTCTACGTATGCAATGCTTTCTATTAGAGTACAACCGGTCATCTAGCTTGTCCTTTTTGCATAGAAGTAACAAAAGCATTTTCTTTACCATATGGAAAGAAAATTTCGTAGTTTGATTGTCATGAGTGTTTTCTCCGTATTAATCGTTCTTTTAGAAATGATAGAAAAAACTTTACAGCTAATAGAAAAGAGATTCTGCAACTGCCAACGATTTGGTCTAGCGAAGAAATATATGAACTTGTAAAGAATTATCCAAAGATATATGAATTTGAAGTACAAATTGAAATTCCAGTCAAATCGACGATTCATAATGGGTGCAAACAAAGTATATTTGAGAGTTGCCTTATTGGAAAAATCTCCTACTTCATTACAATATTGATGTGATGCACAGTGAGAAAAACGTGTTGGTAATGTGTTTAATATAGTTTTGAATGTTAAGGACAAGACTATGGACAATTTGAAATCCAAACGTGATATAGAAGAATCATGGAAGCGTGCCGAACATCATATAAAGCCCAACGAGAGTAAAAACTCAAAGCATGCTATGAGTTAGATAATAACGAAGTTAAATTTATGTTAAAATGAGTGGAAGGATTAACATTTTCTAATGGGATTTCTTCTAATCTTCGTCGATGTGTTAACTATAAGAACGATAAACTAAGTGGGACGAAAATACATGATTTTCACATAATGATGGAAAATTTGTTACCCATTACTTTCAAAGAACCGTTGTCCGTAAAATTTTGGACGGTTATAATGGAACTTAATTTGTTTTATAAAGAGCTTTATTTTACTATGTTAAAAGTTCAACGTCTACATAAACTTGAGGTGGTAATCTCTATACTTCTCTGCAAAACTGGAGAAAATATTTCTTCCAGGTTTCTTTAATATTATGGAGCATTTACCTATTCATCTTCCATCTGTAGCACGTCTACGAGGTCCTGTGTTGTATGGGTGGACGTATTCATTTTAGAGGTATTAATATGAGTTTTATAAATACTAGTTTGATTACAAATTTAAGAAAATTTTAATTTGAAATAATTTTTAATAGGTACCTAAATCATCTAAAGAAAAATGTTAAACAAAAAGCACGAGTTGAAGGCTCGACTTGCAAACCATATATCAAAGAAGAAGCTTTGTTTTTTTTCTCTCATTATTTCAATGACCATGTGAATTTATCATTTGAAAGTGTTATGCGTAATCGTGAAGGCGTTGAATAAGATTCTTCTCAAGTAATGTTATCTACTTTTAGACAACATGGCCGACCTATTAGAAAATGTGTGGAAGTATGATTAGACAATAGAGATTACCATGTAGGTAACGATCCGAAATTTTATCACATTGATTTTCGAAATATTTAACTATTTTAAATATTCGATTTGGGGTTCTCTTCAAAATATAATAACATCTATGTTCCAGATAACTGCTTAATTTTTAATGATGTATTTTTAATTTAATTTTTAGCATTTTTCCATAATTTTTAATTTGGAAAATAAGTAAATTTTCGTTTGACGTATTTTACGGCAAACGTTGGCATTTTTAAACTTCACAGAATTTAATAACCTGTCTATTTTATTTTTATTTCGTGATCATGTCACATTGTTGTATGTAAATCGTCTTTTATTTTCTGTCGTTTGCGGCTCGTATGCGAACACGGTATAATGTGATGGGGTACCCAAAATCTTTTCAAAAATAATATAACCTATATGTATACAACAGCACACTTCAGCACGGTGCAACCAACATTTTGTTTCCCTTTCCACTCTTTCTACTGCCTTTGTTTACCCTTTTGTACAATCTTGCCCCCTTGATTTGAATCTTGGTACCCTTATTTTTTAGGCAAGCAACAATCTATATACATTCTTCATTTAGGTTCTTTCGGACATTGATGTGTTAACATTTTCTTCTTCAAGCTCACCGTAAATATTCAAATAAACGGGAGACAACCTTTTCCTCCATTCATAAACCAAAAGATCTCAAACTATTCAATTTTAGCAAATACATTCAATAAGGAAAATCAGAAAGGAAATAAAAATGTTCTAAAACGTTAAAAAATTATCCTTCCAATCCGGTTGAGTTCGTATCGGAGCATACTATTTTCGGTGAAGTTTCGGCACGATCCTGTAACGGCGATTGACGTTCGTCGATAACTAAGGTTTGCGTTAGTTTTGGATTTTGGAAGCAATTCATGAATTGAAGCATGGGGTGGTGATCAAGGTGGAGAGGCGGTCTGGTGGTGAAATTTTGGTGGGATTTGGTGATGAAATTTGTCACGTACAGTAAGACAAGTCGCTATTTTTTTCGGTGATTGGATGGTCGGTTTTTGGCATGGTGCTCCAAAGGCGATGGTGACAATGCCATCGAGATAAGCGGAGGTTGAGGAGGATGTCAATGGGATTGGACGCGGCATTGGTAGCCATGATGACATGTGCACATGCTCGAGCGTGCATGAATTTTGGTTCCAGGAAAAATGAATGAGGAGGAAAAAGAAGGTACTATAGCTCGTGGGTTCGGTTGTGGAGCAAGTGGGCTCGTCCTATTTGGCATAGGAATGAATCATCTCGACCATTTCAAACCCGATCAACCTAATTCCTTTTGCATTGGAGTCGTATTGACGTGTATAACGTCATAGCATAACTTGTTCGCAGCTTTGCAAAGCATAATTTATGACATATTAAAATGCACTGAATGTAAATTATTATTTTAATTAATAACGTTGCTTAAATTTATATACCATAATTATTGATGTTTATATGGCCAAATAAAATGCCGTTGAGTTAAATTGGATTGAATATGGTAACAGGCATCTATTTAGTGATTAAAACCCTATTCTGCTAACTAAATTTAGTGGACATATATCTAGCAGAATAAATCACCGTTCTGCTATTATTAACTGGATATTTTAAAATTGGACCTATATGTTACAAGAAATTAAACCTGTTTGGCGGCTACATTAGTGGTTACACGTATTACTTTCCAACTGATTATATTGGATAAGTGTTGTATTCACAATCAACTGTTAATTATGAGATGAATTTACGTACATGATGATATGTACTTGGATAATGACTTGAATAGTAATGGAACTAATGGTGACATGATTAAGTACATGTTAGCCTGCCTTTTTAACAAGGCGGTATATAGGCGGATCTAACCCAACAGACTTCACAATTATCAAGACCGATAAGTGTGGAGCAACGATTGTAGGGCCTAGAAATTAAGTACAATTTGTTTTACGAAGCCATAGTTGGATGGAGTTGGCAGATGAACGATGTAGGATGCTTGAAATACGGATGTTTGCTTGGACAAGCAAGGGATCAGCATGCTCAAACTAGAGAGATCAGTATAGCTTAATAGTTTTACTTAGAGGAAGCCTAGGGATCGTCATGGAATGGAAATGTCATAGGGCTCGGTGTAGATGAAGCTAAAGGGATCAACATTTTCTACTAGTTTGGAAAGTTATACCTCAATTCCTAAAGAAATGGTTGGCAGTCTGGAGGGATCGGCATGCTTTACTGAAAAGGATGGATCGACATCTTTCAATGAGGATGGTTCGACATGTTTCATTGAGGATGGATTGGCATGTTTTGTCAAGGATGCATCGGTAAGTTTAAGCGAGGAGGGATCGCTGTGCTCAGCTCATAGAAGAGGGATTGGCATAGTTGAAAGGAGATGGTTCGACATACTTCAAGTTTTATTGAAGAGTGGTCGGCATAGTTTGTAAAAAGGATCGGCAAGGCTAGTTAGTTAGCAAGAATTTGGAATTTGTTAGTCTACCAAGGAGGGATCAGCGTTCATCAATGCTCAAATGCACTCTTGCATTCAACAATCAATAAATTGAGCTCCTTTGGTCCAAGGGCTAACATATTTCATCATGAAGGATCCACCATAGGAATCGCTGCCCAAAAATCAACAAAGGAAAGGATCGGTACTGATCCCTCCTCGTGGAGATTTGGGCCTAGCGACCCTTATGGTTGGGCCATATGGATAAGGAGGCCTTGTAGCCAAAATTTCAACTATAAATACAGTAGGCATGGCTGCATAAAAGGGATCTTTTTCATTTTGCTTCTCTTCATCTTCTACTTAGACTATGCTCTGTCATTTTTATTCTTGAATTTCATGGATTTGTAACTGTAATCAGTAGTAAAAATTAAATAAAAGAAAAATATTTGGAGTGGACGTAAGCCGGAGTTAGCCGAACTATTGTAAATCATGTGTCTCTATTTAGTTGCTTTCATTTTAATTTGATTATTCTTCATATTATATACTTTATATCATATACTATCTCTGATCTGTGACTGGAGATTGGTGATTTCATGTATAATTAGGTGTTAGTGGTCCGTTTCGACGCCAACAGTACCATTGGAAATGTTAAACCTCTTTCTAATTTGGACAAAACTAATTATTTACTAAAGTTATTTTAACGATAATTGTTATTAATTATAAATTATTATCACAACTTTAAAGATAATTATTATTTATTAATAATGCTTTAAAGGATAATTGATTATTGTTTTAATGAAAATAAAAGATTAATTATTTTATGATCATTTAAAGAATTCCATAAGGTTATTTAAGAGTATTTTTCCAAGTCATTTAGTTATTGTTTTTAAAATGTTAATTAAATTGTAATTATTTGTTTAAAAGTTAATTAATTTTTTTTATTAGAGTTATTTTATAACAATTTTATTTTAGGTCAATTATTATCTGTATGTTAATTATAATATTATTTCAAAGTTAATTTATTACTATGTTAACATTATTTTAAAAGTTAATATATATATATACACACACTAATATTGCTTTAAGGATGATTTATTATTATTATTATTATTTAAATACTATTTGAGGTTAATTGATTGTTATATGATTAAAATGATAAAGTTTATTTTTTCTAATAAAAGGTTTAAAAAGGGTTTCATTCAATAGAAGGGATATAAAAAAGGATTTATAAATTGGAAAGTGATTTTGGAATTGGAAAATGAGTTCGGTTTTTAAATGATGTCAAAATGGATATTTATAAATGGGTTTAGAGATCTAAATGGGGAAAGTCTTATAAATAGGGTTTTGAGATATATAAAAAGAGTATTTTATAAATAGATTGGAAATTTATAATATATTTTATAAACCAATTTGAAAAGTTATAAAAGAGATATTTATTTATAAAAATATTTATGGAAAAAATAGTGTTTGGATTATTAATATCTTCGTTTTTATGACATATGGAGTTTTGGTCATTTCAGTATGATTTGAAATAAAAAATCTTTCCTTATTTTTCGTGACTATACTTGTAGTATTATTTAAGTACATGGACAACTTTCTAAGTTTTGAAAGTGGAATGTTTTATGAATATACTTATACCATTAAGACAAGTATATGGAAGTGATTTCCAAGTATTTTAAAGGTGATTTAAAAATAATGGAAATAGAATTAAGTAAGGCTTAGTGATTTTCATGGAAAATAAGATCTTTTTCTGAACGTTGTTTATTTTATATTTAAATAACTAACTATCAAATCTTGACCTAAATATGTAATCCTTCTTAATTTTTGTGGTAGGGAAATATTCCCTACTTAACACCAAAGGATTTTAACTCTAGAAATATCTAGGAGAAACACGAAAATTATATAGTACATTTACCATCGGTGGTGCTATACTATAAGTATAAACTCGTTTTGTTCTTCTAAGACAAACGATAAGGTGATCCGATCACTTAAACAGTTAGGGGGTGATCCCCGCTCTTATGTATCGTCTGATTATTTTCTAAAGAAACGGTATAAAGCATTTCGGAAATCTGCTATTGGTTTGTGGAGCACCCGGAAAGCGAAAGAGGGTACTCGTTAGAGATTACTCGAACTAGTAAACTCTAACAACCATAGACGGTTTTGTGGAGGAGTTTCAGGCTATATTGAAATGTTGGGATCCGTGTTTGATCCCGAGACCCTTTGTGGTATAGGAATCCATGTGAGATTCCAAGATCTATTTGAGATATGGGAATCCATATGTGATTATGAGACCCGTTTGAGTATTAGAATCCATGTGGGATTCCATGATCTATTTTGGTGGAGATGTGCGATCTGGAATGCCAGATGTAACCCCATCAGCGTTCATGACTAAAACCAGAGTTAGGAGGTATGTCCAGTAGGGTTGGCAAACCTATAGGGTGTATTCGGCTCCTCCTAGATGTTACTTACAGTTATTATGCATGCATGGGAAGATGCTTCAGTCTTAGCAAGACCGACCATTTTTTTCCTATGGCATATCACTAGGGATGTATGTTGCTTCAGAAGGATATCTTGATCCTTATGCACGAAGGTTAGATTAAAAAGATTAAAAAGATTGGTTGGCAGTTTTTTAAACGAAGGTTAGATTTATGTTTGATAGAAAGAATATTATGGACGAACAAGTTTATAAGGCAGATATCGAGGAATATAGTGAAATAATAACAGCTGATGATCATTCCGATTTTGGGACCCTAAACAATAGATCAAATGTTTTAGTGGAAGCATATGAGACCACGGAGGAAAACAGAGTACCAGACCGAGTTTGAATTAGAAAATAGCGAGGATTGGTCAATAATGTACATTTTGATAGAAGGTAATTTATGTGATTATTGATGTTATATTTTTCTCATAAAAATGATAAGTTTTTTTTCTTAATTAAATAATATTTTCTGCCTAATTAAATGATATGTCTGTAATAGGTATTATATCTTTTTTTCGATGTCGGAGTTCTTTCCATTTAGGTTTCTCCTCTTCCTCTCAAAGAGGCGCCGCCTCGGTAAGTGATGGTGGTTGCCTATCAGAACAGCCATAGTTTCCTATAGTGTCGTTACGTCCCAAAGCCAATGGTTAATAAGTAATGTATTTCAGGATTATAAATATTTTATGTATGGTATATTAAACGTCTGTATCATATTTAACATAAGGGATTTTAGTTGGAGCCTACAGAACTTGTTCTTCATATTTCGAAGCAAGCTTATGTGAGTAGGATGACTACCTGCTGGCCTAAGCGGGATAAGAACCCAGTCCCCATTTTAGAGAGTATCCAGTAGGACTTCCTCATAAGTATAAATTTATATTTCATTATATATTACCCCTTTACAATTTGCTGACTAAGTATTATTGTATAACTTATTTTTTTTTCAACGTGCACGGGTTAGTAGAGTTGTAGAAAGTTGAAACCCTCATTTGTAAGACTTATTGGATGCAAAAAATAAGGAAGAACTACCAGGACACAACATCGGGCATAAAAAAAGTGAGGAAGAAGCCTACTTCGATAAGCGCCAGTGTGTGAGATGCTTGGGTTGCTTGGTGGAATAACGGTGAAGCAAAAGTAAGTTTACCATATATCACTTTAATTTATTTCATACATAATACAAAGTTTACATATGTAAAGTATAATGTTCATTTTAAATTTGCAAACAAAGTCAGAGAGGAACTCTGCAAATGGAAACAGGAACCCAGTCACACATCACGGTGGTTCCAAGTCATTTCAACGTTATCGCCAAGAGCTAGTAAATTTATTAATTGAAATTATAAGTAGTTATTACATTATATAAATTTTCATATATGATAATAATACATAATAATTATTTCAGGAAAGAGAGCGCATAGGCCTTGTCTGTTACATGGACGTTTTGCCCGTACTCATGCCATCGAGCATCAAAATGAAGATGGCACACTCTCGAACACATAGATCGACGATAAATCAAACAAAGCCCATGTAAGCATATTTTAAGTTATAAGTTATTAATAATAAGTTTAATCAATTAGTTATAAATAATGTAGTGTAAATTTAAATTGTATTCTTATTTTGCATTGTAGGAAAAATTTATGCTACAACAAGCACGGTTGATGGAGGGAACGAGACGGGATCGGTTGACCATTGACGAGGATGAAACTACTTTTGAAGTTATCACGGATCTGACATCACGGAATAGGCATTGTGGCTATGGTAACCAAGAGGTAATGAACATTATTTCTACTCACCTTACATACTTGTTAATCATATTTAATCTAACGCAAGTTATAACATATTTAGCATAGATTATAACTTATGTTTGGGTATAGTTAAGTTAACAAAAATAAGTTTTATAACAATAAATATGTTAACAATTAAATAATTTTTGTACTAATAAATAATTTAACAAAAACTAAGTTTACAAAAAGTAACCAACTTATACAAAAACTAACTATGTTAATCAAGTTTGATTAAAATTAAATAAATTTTTGAACATTAACTATGTATTTAAAAAGTTAACTAAATTTATAAAAATAACCTAATTTTTAAATAAGTAGGTTTGTAAAAATTAAATAAGTTTATAATAATAAATAAGTTAATAAAAAATAATTAAGTTTTTAAAGAAATAAC
Source organism: Allium cepa (assembly GCA_030765085.1). NCBI lineage: Eukaryota > Viridiplantae > Streptophyta > Magnoliopsida > Asparagales > Amaryllidaceae > Allium > Allium cepa. The sequence goes on from CM060940.1 coordinate 864,145,824, forward strand.
TTAGTTTGTAAAAACAACTAAGTTAACAAAATTTGTTTTTTAAAGAAATAACTTAGTTTATAACAATAACTTAGAATATTAAAATATATCACACTGTTATACCAGTTGCTAGGCCCACATTTTTTGCTATCTATTAGACACAAATCTCTTATTAGATCATGTGTTGCAGGCTATGAGCTCGCAGAAGACAAACAAAAAAGCTCAGCACAAAGAAGAGATTAAAGGAGCTGAAAGCCATGATTGCACAGCTGTAGGAGCAAGACTGCCTTTGTTTAATACCTTAGATATTTGGTAACATTATTTAGGACATTCAATTAGCTAAACAAAATAAAATAATATATTGATTAGGGGATTGAGATTTGATTTTAATTAAGGTGTAGCTGTGTCATTTAAACCATGAATTAAAAGAAGAAGTTTAACATGAAATATAAAAGGGGTAAAATAGAAAAGAGATCATTCCTATATCCTCCAAACTATGGACGTGTATTAGAATACATGTTCATTTCATTTTGAAAATTTTAAAATAAGTGGCAGGCCACCATTAACAAGGAAAAGGGGAAGAAGAGTAAGAAAAACTAAGGAAGAAGCTAATTTAAATGAAATCCATTCATATCTCAATCTCTATAATCTTTAAAGCTAAGGTGAATAATGTTTACATCATATTTTTTATTGTGCTTTTGGTTTTAAGTTGAATTTCAAATATTTTTCAATGATTTGCTATGTTTTTAAACGATGGAATGAATATATATACTTGATGAATTATGGTTTTTCATATTTAATTTATGATATGTTTTAAGGTGAAAACCCAAGTAAATGACATCAAATGCCGTGCGACTTTTATTAAGATCGTAAATATTATTTTGGTGATAGGTTACAATTTTTAGATTTTTTTTGAATTTTCGTGGAATTAATATGAATTTTCTAGTAAAAAAATGGTATTTTGGGTTGTAAATTATTTACGAGTAAATAATTAGTTGTTTGGGTCTAAAATTTTTATATTTAGAAAACATATACAATGTTAGTTTTGGGAATTTGTCTAGATTTTTCCTAAGTGTTTTAATGGTCATATAAAATTATTTAAGGTATGATACTTAAATGTTTTATATAATTAAAGGAGGAGAAGGGGCTTTTTGAAAAATGTTTAAATTGTTAAATCGGGAAAGTCGACAGCAATTTTGAAAAGAGAAACCTTGCAATCAATCATATTTAGACAAACAAGGAAGGTTAGGTATAAAAGAATAGTTTAAAAATAAAAATAAAAAGGTTTTTCATCGTTTCGTCTCTTTCGGCACCAGTTTCCACCGCCATACTATCGCCTATGACATAGTCTAATGCGTATGGTATCAAGCAACTGGTATGTAATGAATTGGATTTGGCCAAAGGGTCAAAACTATGGGGTTTCAAAGGGGTTAAAGAATTGTTTTGGTTTTAAAGAAAAATGTGCCTGCTTGCTTTTGACTAAGATGCTTTCGATTTATTTGGCTTTCGACTAGGTCAAATGGTTTAAAAGAATGGTTTCGATTCGGTTGCGCCTTTTTTTAAATGCTTGCTTTCGACTGTGTCAAAACCTTTAGCTGTCACTTCCTACCGTTCGATCCAGAAGGTTTCAAAGGGGTTCTTTTTGTTTTCTAAACTATGGCCACCTCTCTAATGCTTTCAAAGGGATGGTTTCAACACCATCACTTCATTACTTAGGAAATGGTTTCAAAACAGATGCTTTCGACTCAAATGTTTTTAAGACCCTTTTTCTATTTTTGGAGTAAAACCCAATGGTTTCGAAAGAGACAGTTTTAAATGGTTTCGGAGCAGATGCTTTCGACTTTAATGGATTTCTAATCCTTTTGCTCTACTTGAAGGCATAATACAAATGGTTTCTACCGAGACGATTTTCAAAGGTTTCAAAGAAATGAAAATTTTAATTGTTTTGAAAGGTTTTCACATATTTTTAATGAACCCAATATCCATTCGAAAGGATTGAGCTTTGACTATTTCGAAAGGTTTTAATGAATGGTTTCGAAAAGGGATGGTTCCCTAGGGTTTCGAAAGGATTGAAAGGAAAGATTTTTCCTATGTTTTCAAAAGGCAATATTGAAAGGTTTTAAAGAGAGATTTCCAATGTTTTAAAGCTTTCGAAGGAAAGACTTTAATGGTTCCGAAAGGGTCACTTTCAATGGTTTTGAAGGGGTGACCTTCAAGGGTTTCGAAAGGGTTGTTTAAAGGTTTTAAACAAAGGTTTCGAACTTTAAACAACCCTTTCGAATGTATTGAATAGGCATTGTAGCCTAAGTATTTTGAAGTTAAAAAGGGTTTTAACTCATTTTGGAAGGATAGTTAATCCTCATTAAAATTCATCAAAATTATTTTGAGTAAAGTATATATATCATGGCAAAATGGCTTTAGAGTAAAGCTAAAGATATATTTTCCTTGTATATATATAATTTGAAGGACTAAATCATTTTGGAAAGTTTTTCAAGGATAATTTAAAGGGTAGTTAACCCTAAGAAAATGACTCTGAAATTTAGTCCATTTTGATACGGACAGTTAGTCTAATTTGCAAGCAGTCAGCCTAGATTTTGGACAGTTAGTCCAGCTTGCGAGCAGTCAGCCCAGTTGTATGGACAGACAGTCCATTTGTAGCATAACGGATCTTGCTATTTTGTTTTGGATGGATAGTTCATATATTACAAATTTTATGGATAGATAGTCCATTTATCATGTAACGACTTGGTATTTCGAACCATTCTCATCCACACATGTCGGACTTGAATTGCTTAAAACAACATATTGTCATTTTATATTTGGCAAAACTCAGCATATACAGTAAAGAAAATCAATCATAGACACTGAGTAATATAACAATAAGCAGCGGAAATAGTAAATAGTAGTTTGTGAAGCTACTGTATAAACATCAGAGTTTGGAACAAAATACAACAGAAATCTCAAATATAGAGAGTCTCAAATACAAAGGTAACTGACAAGAATGAACAGAAATCATTGGAAACAACTGAAATAACTGAAAGTTGGATAGATAGGTCTTCAAACAAAAATCCAAACTCCAAAGGTGAGCCTCAAATTTTGTGACACTCGGTCTGACTCGAGCACAAAGCAAAACACAAAACACTTGAGTCAGGATTAACATTCTTATATAGTAAATTCAACTCAAGTTAAATGTCAACTGAAATACAATAACTTGAAGAATGTTTGGGATTCCCATTCTCTAAGGATTCGTGGAACTATCTACTATGCAGTAATATACGCTATTATAGTAATGTCTATAGTAAAGTAAACTATTAAAATAGCGTTAAGGCGTTATCCATATCCCCCTTAACATATTTTATATACCATAGTCTATACAGATACTGTAAACTCCACTCGCAAGTGAGCTATCGGGGAGCACTCCATAGGTATGATACAAACCAAACTCATAGAAGGCGCGATAGAGCATGTGACAAGGCATGTGAGGCAATGCCAGGGTAGATATACCATTTGCGGATCCGGACTGGTGGTAACGCTAGCAGCTACTACCTCTTACCTCGAGATACACTCCCAAGTCAAAGGGTGCACCCAATCAAATCACAAAGTAATATAATGGTATCGAAGAAATGTTCCCAATCGTAGGAATGACCTCACTTGGCTCGGCGTGGCCCCTGTTTTAGCCACATCATGCTGACTCACGGGAGTCAGGGCTGCGCTAATACCTCATATAGAATCGCCGCCAAACCATCCTACTTCGTTCTGGAATCTCCACCACGTATACAATTGTTAAAGTGGTTTTCGGTATTGGCAAAGAGTATGACGATATCCGATCCCAGTCTCTTTAACAACCAAACTCTTATTTCACACCATGGTCATTTCAATTCAAATAGTTCATATTTCATATCAAATTCATATTCATTTCAAAATCATATCAATTTGATACCATTATTCACTTTAAATAATATTTAGTTCCAAAATCATAACACTTTCAAAATTATAACACTTTTGAAATCATAACATTTTTGAAATCATAACACATCTGAAATAATAATGCTTTTGAAATCATAGCACTTGTGAAATCATAACACTTTTGAAATCATAGCACTTCCGTAAGCGTAACAGTTCCAACTTAAACAATTTAGATATTGAAAATAGTATATATATATATATTAAAATAGTTACAAATTAAAATAGTTTATATACAAATTAGTTTCCTCCAATTTCGCAATTCGATTCAAATCATCTTAAATTCCAAAATTCAATTTAAATCAATCCCAGTTTAGCCATTTCAATTTAAAGTTCAAAGATTCAAATTTAAATATTCAAACATTTACAATATCAGTTTCATTTATATTTCAACATTTAACTTTAATTTTATTCAAATTGGAAAATATTCACTTAATCATTTTAATAACAATTTATTTACTCATTTATATTTTTAAATCAATACTAAATATTCAGTCTCAATTTTATTTAAAATTGAGAATATTCATTTAATCACTTTTATCAAATCAAGTTATAACCATATCTTTCAAAATCTTAAAAACTAATAGTTCAATTCAATTCTTATTAAATTAAATTATTAACCAATTTAAATTCCGAGTCAACATTTATTTATCTTCCAAACCTCTATTATTAAAATTATAAAAAAAACTATTTAAAGATATTAATATAAATTTTAAATAAATATTTTAAAACATATTATATATATAATTGTTATCCCGCTTTTTGGCAAAGCCGCGATACCAAAAGATCGATCGAAAAACGGAGAATAGTTCGTCTCAGAGGTTTGTCATATTTCATTTCGCTATGGATATCGCTGAATTTTGTCCGAGTCCGGATTGAGCTACAATTGATAGAACACGACAAGAAAGACCGTAGAAGTCAGCATCTCAAATTTCGAGTCAATCCGAGTTTATGCGATCAAGTTATGATCGGTCCAACTTGAAGTGAACACACTGGTTTCGAACCCATCATGGTGGGTGTCTTCGAACCCATCATCATGCACCGTTCGAATCGATCACCTTCGAACCGATGGACACCATCAACTTCGAATCCATCTGGTTCGCGCCAGTGGACCTCATGTCCATGGAGAGTTTGTAAGCCTCGTATCCATCCAAAGATCCTTGTTCGAATCCACTAAGCTTCGGTTGTTCGAACCCATCATAGAAGCCTTGCTCGAACCCATCACGGAGGCCATGTTTGAATCCATCCATGAAGCCTCATTCGAACCCATCCAAGAAGCTTCGTTCGAATCCACTAGGTCAACTGGCCAAGGTGACGTGTCTTTCATCGGTTCGAATGCGCCGAAATATATGGAGTCGTAGCATTCAACTCGGAGCAAAACCTGGATCGAGTCGAAGTGTGCGCTCCACGTCAACACGAAGACACGTGCCACCATGGTTTCGAAACCATCGATTCGAATGCATGGTTTCGAACCAAACAGCCACGCAGTGAACCCCATTTCGAATCCATCATATCTCCCAATCTACTGGTCCAAATGCCACGAAATTTTCACAGAAGCTTGAATACATGTTGAAGAATGCCCACGCCAAATTTCACCTCGATTGGATGAATTCTTGATCGATTCGAATGGAGTTCGAACCGATGCCAAAGTGGGCCCAAACTTCCTAAGACCGGGCATGTGGGCCCCCTCACGTGCTTGAAGTGGTCTCCCGAGTTTTCAGCGAAATATCGGCAGCCTACGCCTATAAATAGAGCTCCAGAGCCAACAGAAAAGGGATCTTTCGACTATCAAGCGCCCAGACTCTGCCGGATCGAGATCTCCATCATCCTACATCATAATTTTACTGTTGATTTCGAATTTCCAGTTGTAACTTGCTGTTGATTGCTGCAACAACTTGTAATCATTGAAAGAGTATCAATAAAACATGAAAACACTTCACAGTGGACGTAGGCAACACGCCGAACCACTATAAATCGCTTGTCTACGGATTTATTTTAATGCCGATTGGAGTTTTTGTTAGATAATATGTATTTTGAATTTACATTCTTCGTTATTATCTCTTCAACGACTCCCGAAGAGTGTTGTCCCCAATTTTGACACAAACACTTTGGTGCTTTCACTGAGAAAACCCAGATTTTCTCCTGCTCGTTGGATTTATCATCAATACCGAATTGAATAAATCTAAGAGAGAGAGATCCAGATCATTGAATCCAACTTCCTTCCCTTCTATTCAGATTCGCATAAAGTCTAGGAAAGGAATTCAACTATCAAGATGGTTAGCACAAGAACCACCTCAAACGCTGTCAATCAAGAAGAACAGGATAGACAAAATCCTGTGCCCCCACCTCCATCTAATCAGAATGCTACTGGGCACTCTGAACCGTCGGGTCCGGTTACTCGACAAGAGTTGCGGTTGTTACTCCAAGAGCTGACCCAGAGTCGGCAACAGCTAGAAGAACAGCTACACGCTAACGCTGAGTTAATCAACGAGCTGGATCGCCAGAAACAAAAGAGATCCATGAGAGACCACGCTTCTCGCTCATCCAGCGAAAGTTCTTCATCCTCTGATTATCATAATCGGCATCCACGACCCCGGCTAGATGGGAGTCATATGCCACCCGTTGGAAATCAACCGACATTGACCATTGGACAACTTAGAGTTGGTCCGTCATCCAGTTTCCAAACCGGACCCTCCTCTCGAGGAGGTGCCGTTCCTCACCGCACCGCAGAATACCGCACCACTAACGTTGCGGCTGAGCCAGGGGTCGACGCCCAAGATCAGTCGGACCTGGACCATCGTCATAGCGGGCGTACTCCTGAACCGTACGTCCCAGAGGACTATGAGCCGAGAAGGCGAGACTTAGACCGTCGACGATATCCGGTTCAAACTCAAAGTATGGAACATGATCATATTCCGGCGCAAATGCCGGATCTTTCAACTATGATACGTCAGATGATCCGTGAGAGTCAAGGATTCACAAATGACGATTGGGGAGTTTCCCGAAGTCACACTCCCTTTACGGACGATATTCTTATTGCTGAACCCCCGCGGCGGTTCCGAATGCCCACTCTACCCATGTACGAGGGAAACTCCGACCCTAACCAACATATTCTAAAATATGAATGGTCGATGACTGCTGACAGGGCTGACGATGCAGTGAAATGTCGTAGTTTCCCCATATCCTTGGGGGGGCATCGCTACCATGTGGTTCACCCGTCTGCCACCTCGATCCATCTCTTCCTTCGATCGGTTAGCCACAAAATTCGTTGAGCAATTCCGCATGCACGTCGCAAGGCCAAAAGATGTCAACACTCTATCTAGTGTCACGCAAGCTCCCGGAGAGACACTCAGACACTACTTAGAGAGATTCCATACTGCATGCGCGGAGATTAGTAATCCAAACGATAACTCCATCCTTATGGCATTGACAAAGGGGATCGACCCCGATTCTGAATTCGGCAATTGGCTAGCTGGGAAACCACCTGCATCATTAGACCGTTTCCATGCCAAAGCAGCTCAATTCCTAAGACGGGAAGATGCGAAACAGTCTAGGAAACAAACTGACGCAGGATCAAATGCGGAAGAGATCCAAAGCAATGTAGCAATAAAACAGTCCGGTGAGAACTCCGGAAAAGTCTAGTTGAACATTAAAAATAAACAAGCTCGGCGAAGAGAAAGCGTGAATCAAATTAAGAAACAAGATCAAACTCGTGGCCTGCAGCGCACGAATCCAATGTTTGACAGTTACACTCCTCTAAATACATCACTGGAGGACTTGTACTTACAAACTTGCGATACAATTCAATATCAAAAACCTGCACCAAGACCGTCGTCAGAAAGACAAATCCAAACGGGAAAGTTTTGCAGGTTCCATGAAAGCTACGGGCACAATACGAACGAGTGTCGTCACTTACAGGATCTTGTTGAAAAACTGGTCAGAGAAAGGAAGCTGGAACAGTTTGTGCGGACACCGCAGCCCAAAGAAGCGGGCCCATCAAATCCAAACAATGGACCCAATCGGCCGAGACAGGAGGACTCGACTTGTCCCCGTGGAAGATTGGTGATAAACGCCATCAGTGGCGGGCCTGCTTACTTAGGAGCCTGGAACGACGAAGAACCTCGTCACTGTCACACATGACAGGCTCCTTCAATCTATGAATACTTTGCAGTTTCTTTTACATTCTGAAATTTGAATTTGTAATAAGGCACTGACTTTGCCATATTTTCTTATTTCAGCAGTAAAATACTATCTCTTCAAGCTAGAGCTGTGATTCACCGAATGCAACATTCAACAATCACGACACACGAAGAGCTAAGTTCCATCAAACAATGGAATTTATTCAAATAGCGAGTGACTGCGATACGATCGGCCACTCACTAAGTGAAACCCCAGCTCGGGGGCAAGCCATCACGTCAAAGGCTGAATTGGACCAACACACGATAGTCCCACAACTAACTCCAACTTCCCAGAGCGTGAATTGGAGTATAAACATTCGACGATTCGTTCCCAGAGTGCGAACGGACTCCAACTTCCCAGAGCGTGAATTGAAGTATAATCATTCAACAATTCGTTCCCAGAGTGCGAACGGACTCCAACTTCCCAGAGTGTGAATTGGAGTATAAACATTCAATAATTCGTTCCCAGAGTGCGAACAGACTCCAACTTCCCAGAGTGTGAATTGGAGTATAAACATTCAATAATAACTCGTTCCCGGAGCGCAAACGGACTCCAACTTCCCAGAGTGTGAATTGGAGTATAAACATTCAACAACTCGTTCCCGGAGCGCGAACGGACTCCAACTTCCCAGAGTGTGAATTGGAGTATAAACATTCAACAACTCGTTCCCGGAGCGCGAACGGACTCCAACTTCCCAGAGTGTGAATTGGAGTATAAACATTCAACAATCGTTCCCACAGCTTGAACGGACTCCAACTTCCCAGAGTGTGAATTGGAGTATAAACATTCAACAATTCGTTCCCAGAGTGCGAACGGACTCCAAATTCCCAGAGTGCGAATTGGAGTGTAAACATCCAATGAATCGTTCCCAGAGTGTGAACGGACTCCAAATTCCCAGAGTGCGATTGGAGTATAAACATCAAATCCATCATTATCAGAGTGTGAACGAATTCCTAAAAAGCCCAAATAGGTGTGACTGACCATCCAGCGGCTAACTCCAGATTCCCGAAGCGCGAGTTGGAATACAAACATCAATTCCAGGTTCCCGAAGTGCGAACCCAAACATACATGTTTTCTCCAAGTTCCCGGAGTGTGAATTGGAGCACAAATACCAAGTTAATGTTCCCGTAGTGTGAACTGAAATGTTAATACTAACTCCGAGTTCACAGAGTTTGAGTTGGAATGTGAACATCAATTCCAAGTTCCCGGAGCGCGAACCGTGTTACAAACATCGATAACTCTCGAGTTCCCGGAGTGCGAACCGAATCATCGATCTCAAATTATCTTAAGTCCCCAGAATGTGTACATGTGCTTAAAGTTTGCAATAAACACACTCAACCACCAAAACACAAATGTTATTCCCCGAGACTAGGGGGCAAAAAAGCTAAGTGTTAATCGCTAACCAAAGTGATACAATGTCCGAAGTTCGGTTATTCATCGATCACAACTTGCGACCAAGATTCTCAGACTTGGCGAATAAAAACGAATTCTACTTGACGGTAAAAAACACCACAAGTGCACCGGACTGAAAACAAGACACTACAAACACTTAAGCACAAAAGAAATGAGAGTTGAAACAAAGAAACTAAATTTTATTTCAACTAACTAAAGACAAGGACTTACATGCAAATAAGTTCTCCCAAGAAAGAATCCCTACTAGCAGGGGCCGAGCCTGCATCTATACACGACCTACTAACGAAAAACGAAAACAAGTTCCTATCTACCAAAAAATCTGCTTGGGAGGCCGATCTATTCCTTCTTTCTTGGCTTCCTTATCAGCGGTTCGTCATCAGAATCTCTAGGAACGGAAATCCTTCGTTTGGACGACCTCCTCTCCGATGGTTGCTCTTCGGCCGGGGGCATAATATCTACGTCCTCCTTAGAACTTGAATCTAAATGAAGGCTCCCTGCCGGAGGAGTAGGAGGGACCGGACCCGCAACGGAAGATGGGATAGTGCCACCCGACGATACTATCCTCGCAGGTGCTGGGCTCTGCGCCGCCGTGCTACCACCAACACTACCACTTTGCCTCGCAGCTTCTAATTCTGCATGAATCTCAGCCAGGATCTCTTCATCGTGAATCATCTGGGCTTGGCTGGGGGCATCCGCAGTCTGCATTGAAGAGATAGAAGTTGGCGGAAGGTCACTAATGATGAACGACAGGTTTGTGGAGAAACCACCCTGCTCACCGAGCAGCTCGCTCACCATTTTTTCATCAAGAGATAATCCGCTCCCCTGCGCCGCCTCGGTTGATACTGCAGTTACAACAGTAGTCTCGGTGGTGATGGCCTTATCCCCTTTGCTTGATTCTTTGGTCGCGGCAATCGGAGCAACTCTAGTCACTAAACAAAGATAAGAAGAGGTTATCAGTAACTGCTTCAGAACAAACTCTCTATTTAGAAAACACTTGAGATAAGTTTGGATTACCTTCCCCGGTTTGGCTTGCGGACGACTGAGCGGCCTTAGAAGTATGCTCCCGAATGGGAGATAACCGCGGCTGTTCTAGGTCGTAAGCAGGGACGGATTGCGAACCAACCACAGATGCAGGCTCTAACGGAGGTGGAGCAGTGATTTCAGTAACACTAGCGTGATGCTCAACACCTGAACCCTCTCCAACCTCCAGAGATCGGCCGCCAATCATCTCCTTCTCATGAGCGATATTAGCGTCATGAAGGACCTTCTTCTCATCGTCTGTCAGCAGCCGGTTTTCAAGTTCGAATCGGTCGACCGATTCACCCGGACGTGCTTCCTCTTCTTCCTTGACCAATCGATCCCAAGTGTTGCGGAGGTGTATCGGGTAATCTTGGAGCCAGGCCAAATTTCGGTGTCTCAACACGTTGGCATTGTAAGTGACGAGCAAATCTTCAATATCGGCCTCCAGCCTGGCCTCCGCTTGATGAACTTTCTCCTCAACCTCCATCTCAACCGCCTGGACCTTGGCTACTGCTGCATCCCATTCAGTCCGGAGAATCACGGCTTGTTCACATGCCTCCTAGGCTGCATTATTCGCAACATCCCTATCCTTGGCGATTTCGGCGAATTTGGACTTAAGCTCGTTTAACTCCTTCAGGGCTGCGTCCCTCTCAGCAGTGACCAAGGTGTTTCGATGGCCCATATCCTCAACCGTGGCATAGTGCTCACATTTCATTCTATCCATTGTTGCTTGGGCCTCGTCGGCTTTTTTGATAGCCTCCATTTTAGATTTCCGAGAAGATTCAGCTTCGGTGTTCATCACCTCAATAATACGGCTCTTTTGAGCTAACTCGGCCTGCAATTTCTCGATGGTGGCCCCACGCTCAAAGGCCAATGATGACGCTTTCTCGGCCGCCTTGTACCACGCCCTGTATTGGGCATAAAAGTCGTGCACATAATCGTGCGCCGTCTGCTCGGCCTCCGGCGGAATTCTTTTCAAGTTAAGAGGAAAAATGTAATTATCAAAGCAAATATTTGGAAAGTCCTTCTTTAGTTGAGCAAGCCTGATTGTTCCTTCTCCCGAAATTTCAGTAGGAGTTTGTTCCGCAACTATTGGGGGCATTGCCTCAGATCTGGGATGGCGAGTTTCATGCTTAGAAGATTGAGAGGCCGACTAGTAGTACGAGGAATCAGAAGGACGAGAAACATGGACAGGGGGTTGTATGGGAACTCTTGGAGGAGGAGTGCGCGATCGAGACCGATGTCTGTAATCCCTATCTCTCCGTTCTTGGCTAGAATACCCGGAGTACCTGCGATCGTGATCCCTATCTTTTTCTCTCCGTTGTGACTCGTAATATGAGGAAGATTTGCGAGCATGTCATAGGCTCCCTAGCATCGAACCGCGTCCAGTCATAATATCTGCAAAGCGAAATGAGAATAAAGTTAGTGGTTTCTCGAAATCGATGACCTAGGACTCAGGGCTATGTAGTGTCGTGAAATGTGTATGAATATGTATTCCCCCCGACCAATCAGAAGTGTCGACTGAGCTAGTAATAAAAGGCTCGCTCAATTCTAGAGTACGATGGAACTCCTCCAACCCGGCGTCATGTTGAAAAGACACAGCATCCGGGATTGGAAGGTCGGTAAGCCCTTCGTAAAGACTTTCAGTTCGCGGAGGAGACATCTCAAAAATTGTAACTCCGGGAGAGGATCGGGTCGTGACAACCGATTTCCATCTCCCCTTCTTAGTTGACGTGACGACGGCTGCCTTGCCTTTTCTTTGCTCTTCAACATCCTAAACCACGTATGTAGGCTCCAACAACGGCTCGTCGTCAGTATGAGTTCTTTCAGAATCAGCCTCCTCGGCTATGATAACTTTGGGCTTTTTGTGTTTGACTCGTTTTTTTAGAGACAATCCTTAGTGCCCCGTCAAACAGTATGCTCTGCCCTCGTTCAATCAACCCATAAGTCCAAAGATTCCTATCCATCAAGAGCGAATCGATATCCCTATCTTCACTCGAGACTTCTCGAAGTACTCGCACCATCTCCTTAAAGTGCTCGCCCTCAGGTCGCTGAATCGTCGCTGTAAAAAAGAGAAAAAACATAAGTTTCGCTTTGACCGCAACTGCCTTAGTAATTACTTGATAACTCAGCTACACTCACGTCTGAATAACCATCGCCGGGCAAACTCCGGAGGACACCTGACATAGAACCATTCCGTCCTATAGTAACTCAACCTGGTCCAGGACCCAGTGACCACTTGGCAGTTCCTCACCGCTTCCAGAAATGTGAAGGAAGGGTAATCACCTCGAGTTTTGAAGTTAAATAGATATCTGATCTCGGTCGGGATCGGCGGTCTATGAAGGTACTCCATGAAGACGATGAATAAAATGTTCACGGATGCATATCCATTTGGGTGTAGTTGAGATGGAGCGATCCTCAAAAAAGACAACACTTCCTTATATACTCGTTGAACGGAGGAAGTGTACCAGCTGCACACGTGTGGCGATTAAATGCTGTATATCCCTCCGGCGGGTTGTGTGGTCTATCGTTCGGCCCTGGCAATAACACGTCATCCACTAACAGACCGTGCCTCAAGCATATTCTCCCTAACATGTCTTTAGAAATATTCGATTGAACAGAATCCGACGGATTGACAATGAAAGACGCATTAGGAAGTTCATCCGGGGCCGGACCAATGATCTCAGGTTCAATATCTGGAACCTCTAGTCTCGGAGCAGTTGTGCTTTGAACCTCCTGCTGTTGCGAACTTGAAGGTTCCATAACTAGCTAACTCATAAGAAACCATCGTTAGACGACAAAGAACCCGTGCGTTCCCCAGTGTAAAGTGTGTGAATGTATGTTGTACAGTGCCATGCATTACTTGAATAAATATCGCAGCGTTAAATAAACATGCAAACGACAAAGCTAATTTCCCCAGTTGTAACGACCGTCATCGCTGACTGTCGTCACTAAACCGTTTGTATGATGGAATTTGATTTGGATAGAAGTCGTTATGGTTCCATCGACGAGCTTCGAAAGGTGGTCAAGTATGCAGCGCGATTATCAAAGTCAAAATATGCAAGGATGAAGCTCACCGGAATTATGCTTAGAAAATGTCAAACTTTGGTATCCATCATAGAGGGTTTGAACCGAACAAAGGGAGCTCATTCGAACCCATGCTAACGTCACTTCGAATCAATGCAGAAAGGCGCACTCGAATCGACCAATGAAGGAGGACTTCGAATCCAACCTTGGTTAACTGGTTCGAACCGATAAGAAAACCCTCAATTTCACATCGATTCGAACCGATGGCTGATGGGTTCGAAACCATCGATTCGAATGGACCCAACGAATCTATAATCGGTGCGAACTGCGTCACCCCATAAATTCATTCCAGAGATCGAGGCGAAATCCAAGGGAAAGTGACGCCGCCGTCATCGGTTCGAACTCTAGCCCACGTATCGATTCGAAGTGCCCCCCAAACCAGATCTGGTTTTGCCAATCACTGGAATGAGCAATCGATGAAGAAGGGATGGGTTCGAAATGGCTTTTCCGTTTGGATCCGAGGCTAGTTACCTAGTTTGAATGATGGACTCGAGAGATTGAAAACTTGAATCTTGGTTAAATTCGATGACGCGACACAGTGTTTTCTCCTTTGAAGCTTCGAGACGATGCAGAACACGGTCAAAGCAAGGCGAGAGTAAAAAAGTGAAAAGTGAAAAAGTGGCAGGCCCACTGCTATTTATATGGAGTTTTGATTTTTACCGAGACGATTCCCCTTCTGGTAAACGCAACCGGTCGCAATAAGTCATAGCATAGATCGTTTCGAAACATCCATTCGAAGCCATTTGCCTAATGCCGTGTGGGTTCGAAGTTACCCTCACACTTCATCGATACGAAGTACACAGTAGGACAATGAGTTGCATCGATGCGAAACACGCAGTGGGCACATCAATTCGAGGCCCCTGTTCGCAACTCCATCCACAACCTACCGAAACGAACTGCTAGTTCGAATCCATCCATTCACATCGGTTCGAATGTCAGTTTCGAACCCATCACAACACAAGTATACTCCATCCATACGAATGTGGATTTCGAACCCATCTATACTCCAACACTTCGGTTCGAAATCTTACACTCGCGCAATACAAATCCAATTCCTTCAACTTTCAATATCGGTTCAGGAGAGGATCGATACGAAGGGACTTTTCAAAACAACCAACAAGCATTGTCTCAATTCAAATTTCAAAATCGGTTCAGGAGAAAATCGATACGAAATTCAATAGCAGACAAAACTAACAACGACTTGTAGACGCAGGACGTTAACAAAGATCAAACTAGCATATGTGCATATATATCGAACTGACATTCGATTTTAAGCATTTGCAGGGATCAAACACTCATCTTGTTACAAATGCAACAGCCAACGGCTAAGCGCTATTATACAGCAATCGATCATATCAACGCAAGGTTGCAGCAATACAGAGTACGAGTCTCAACAAAAAGAGAGCAATGATTGTTCAGAGAGAGATTGCAGCTATTCAAAGCACGTCATGTTCCCACAAGACGTACTTTGGGGGGCAAAATGTTATCCCGCTTTTTGACAAAGCTGCGATACCAAAAGATCGATCGAAAAACGGAGAATAGTTCGTCTCAGAGGTTGGTCATATTTCGTTTCGCTATGGATATCGCTGAATTTTGTCTGAGTCCAGATTGAGCTACAATTGATAGGACACGACAAGAAAGACCGTAGAAGTCAGCATCTCAAATTTCGAGTCAATCGGAGTTCATACGCTCAAGTTATGATCGGTCCAACTTGAAGTGAATACACTGGTTTCGAACCCATCATGGTGGGTGTCTTCGAACCCATCATCATGCACCGTTCGAATCGATCACCTTCGAACCGATGGACACCATCAACTTCGAATCCATCTGGTTCGTGCCAGTGGACCTCATGTCCATGGAGAGTTTGTAAGGCTCGTATCCATCCAAAGATCCTTGTTCGAATCCACTAATCTTCGGTTGTTCGAACCCATCACAGAAGCCTTGTTCTAACCCATCACGGAGGCCATGTTCGAATCCATCCATGAAGCCTCATTCGAACCCATCCAAGAAGCTTCGTTCGAATCCACTGGGTCAACTGGCCAAGGTGACGTGTCTTTCATCGGTTCGAATGCGCTGAAATATATGGAGTCGAAGCATTCAACTCGGAGCAAAACCCGGATCGAGTCGAAGTGTGCGCTTCACGTCAACACGAAGACATGTGCCACCATGGTTTCGAAACCATCGATTCGAATGCATGGTTTCGAACCAAACAGCCACGTAGTGAACCCCATTTCGAATCCATCATATCTCCCAATCTACTGATCCAAATGCCACGAAATTTTCACAGAAGCTTGAATACATGTTGAAGAATGCCCACACCAAATTTCATCTCGATTGGATGAATTCTTGATTGATTCGAATGGAGTTCGAACCGATGCCAAAGTGGGCCCAAACTTCCTAAGACCGGGCATGTGGGCCCCCTCACGTGCCTGAAGTGGTCTCCCGAGTTTCCAGCGAAATATCGGCAGCCTACGCCTATAAATAGAGCTCCAGAGCCAACAGAAAAGGGGTCTTTCGACTATCAAGCGCCCAGACTCTGCCGGATCGAGATCTCCATCATCCTATATCATAATTTTACTATTGATTTCGAATTTCCAGTTGTAACTTGCTGTTGATTGCTGCAACAACTTGTAATCATTGAAAGAGTATCAATAAAACATCAAAACACTTCACAGTGGACGTAGGCAACAGGCCGAACCACTATAAATCGCTTGTCTACGCATTTATTTTAATGTTGATTGGAGTTTTTGTTAGATAATATCTGTTTTGAATTTACATTCTTCGTTATTATCTCTTCAACGACTCCCGAAGAGTGTTGTGCCCAATTTTGACACAACCAATACTAATTAAATTAAATTTTATTAAATTAAATCTTATTATTAAATGTATTTTGTATTAAATATTATTTTATACGTTTTTAAAATGATAAAATTATAAGATAAATCTCAAAAACCATATTTTCAAAACTAACTTATAAATTTAAAATTTCCAAAACATATAATTCTAAAATCTAAATTTTACACATATTTAAAGTAAATTCTTTATATTATAATTTAGAAATCGATATTTAATAAAATCGATATATTCCCTTTCAAACTTTGGAAATCATTTTAAAAATATAGACCAACGGTGTCCGTATATAATTTTCAATCTTATGGTCAAGTGATATGGATATTTATCATTTCAATCTGCAAATTAAATATTTACGGATATATTTCATTTCAACCCGTAATCCCAAAATTTAAAATTAATGAAAATCTCTTGGGTTTATCATTTCAACTCATAATGATTTTCCCCTAATCTACAATATCGTTCGGGTATGTATCATTTCAACTCATAGGGAATTTTAAACTAACAGGGAACTTGCAAAGTGAGAACAAATAATATATCATATCAATAACAGGCAAATATCATCGGTAACAAATCAAAATATAAAACATATAATCGGGTTATAATGTCATATTTCATAGGTGAAAAATTGCAGATAATAGCATATCAGATATAACAATTATAATTAACAGTTCAAATTTAACAGCATATTGCAATTGTCATTTCAGTGTGAATTTAATTTATTAAATATAAGAATGTTAATAGTGTGCGATTTCTCATCTTTCGAGGCTAGGGAAATTAGACACACAATAAGTCACGAATCCCAGCACAGATTCAAAGCACATCACGATGAATACGAATTCGACGATCAAAGCAGAGCTTGTGGCTATAAATCGATGGAAGATCAAATCACTAGTTTGATGGGGACAAAATATATAAATTTAAAAATCTAAAATTTACTCATATAGAAATCTTTATATTATATATATTTCTTTTAAAAATCAATATTTGATTTGAAACACATGTCAAAACCATTTCCTTATATCTATTAGTATCAATATTTAATTCAAATCTATATACAAAAATAAAATCTATGTGTATTTTAAAATAGAATAAAATATTTATATATTCTTTTAAGATCAATATTCAATTTAAATCATGTATCAAAATAAATTCTCTTATATATGTTTAGAACAATTTTAAATTCAAAAACCCATAAATAATATACATAGGAAAAAAAATCTAAATTCATTTCAAAATATTAACATAACATATTATATTTTATACATTTCAAAATATCAACATTTAATAAA
The DNA here is from genome assembly GCA_030765085.1 of Allium cepa. Taxonomy (NCBI): domain Eukaryota; kingdom Viridiplantae; phylum Streptophyta; class Magnoliopsida; order Asparagales; family Amaryllidaceae; genus Allium; species Allium cepa. The sequence continues at coordinate 864,163,607 of CM060940.1, forward strand.
ACCATATAATATATAACATATAATATAACATTTAAAACACATGATACAATATATAAAGTAGGCACAGCTAAAATATACTCGTAGACCCATATATATTTACTTTTATATGACATAACACTTATGCAACCAAGTATGTATATATGTGGTCTTCTCAACAAATATATATATGTAGACAATATTTTTATATATACAAACAATTATATATGTAAAATACATGCAACCAAATATATATATGGCTACTCAGCAACATATGCAGACTATAAACACATAAATGCCTACTTGATATGTAAACACTTATATATGCAGACTTGATATGTACAAATACATATACACAAACTTGATGGGAAAACAATATATATGTTGACCACTATGTAAAATATACAGTATATATATATGTATGTATATATCCAGGCTAATATGCAGACCCTATATGAAATATACGACTAAATATATACATGCGACTACACCACAAAATAAAATATATGCAACTATATATATATATATTCAGCATATATATATATATATATATATATATATATATATATATATATATTCAACAAATATATATATACATACATACATATATGCGACTAACCAAAGCATACATGCAAGCTATTTTATATGCCATAAAATATAAGTATATGCTGCTATGTCTACAAAAATTTTCCTTTATAATATAATAAAACACATAATTTCATTTACATGCATAAGGAGGAAGGCTATCGAGGCATGCGAAGGTTCCGTTGTTAGACATGTGAGGACGAGGGTTGTCGGTTGGAGGGGGAGCGACTAAGGCGGGTGAGGTAGGTGGTCTGGTCGGCACGGGTTGAGGAGGAAAGTGGCTAGGCGGTGCTTGGTCGGTGTGGAGGTTGTACAGTTGGGTTTGTGGCAAGGGTGGAAGACATTCGGCAATAGGCATGGCTGTGGGTTATTGGCCGGAGTAGATTTCGTGTGAGGAGGAGAAAGATGGACGGGGTGGTCGTGTCAGTGGGTTATGTAGGCAAAGGGTTTTTTATGGTGATGGGTAGTGGAAAGTGGGTCGGCAAGGAAGAAAAATGAGGGAAAGGCTTCGGTGGCGGATAACGATAGTGAGGGTGGTCGATAAAGGTGGCGGGTTTGACGATAGCTTAAGTGTGCGGCCATTGGAGGGGATGGAGGCGGTGGATGAAGGGGAAAAGGGTAGGCATGGTAAAGAGTTTTGAAAAAAAAAAAGATTGAACAATGCTTCTCGAGTTGATAAAAAGAAATGGCCACATGTTTATACTTGGATATACATTTTTAATTTATTATTATATTAATTCTTTTCTCAAGCGGAAGAGCGGAGAAGGTGAAAAGGGTGTGGCAGGTGTCTAAAGCAAATATGTACATCAGTTTATATTTAAAAAAATTCCTCTCCAATGAACCGTAGGAATTTGAAAAGAAGATAGAGAATGAGCAAGCGAACCACCAAATTATTTAACAGTGGGAATAGAGAAAGTAACGACGGAAATTCTACCGAGTTAGAAAACCGTCAATAAATTTTGAAACAAAATTATACCGCAAGCGCACGACGTACACTTGTAGTACGTGGCGAATACGGGTTGATCCACAAGGAATTGTAGATTTTAAAATTCTATTCAATCAAATTAAACCAAAGTCGAATGAAAGTTAAGCTAGAGAATTAGAAAATTTGCTAACTAACTAAAAGAAAAACGATGCAAATATAAGAGTTTAATGACAATTTAGGGAATAAATCCACTCTCTAGATCACATATTTCAACACACGAAATCATGATCACTATTTTATGGTCATTAGTGCTTTAATTAATGTGCTTACCATAAGTATGACATATTTGTGCTATTAGTTTGCCTAACATAAGCCAACAAACTTTGACACACCCCTTAAACCACCTACTAACTTTTATGGAACTTGACAATGAAAATGAAATCTATTTTAAGTATAGTCTATTAACTATTGATTAGAAATATAGAACATCAAATTTTAATTTCAAATCACTTTCTTTTGCAATAATCATATTTTGTTGAAGAGACAATTAGTGTTAGTGATTGTTTAAGCATAGCCTATTTGGTGTCAACAGTACAGACTATGAAATTCAAAGAAAAAACAACAATTAAACCACTTCAATCATTCTTACTAAGCACAAAAAAAGAGCATGAATTAACAACTAGTTGAATCTATATAATTAGAGAGCTTCATTACCCCTACATTGAAGGGGTTTAGTCTCTCATATTTGTCACTTGATTAAAAAATGTAGCTAGCAACATGAAAGCAAAAAGAAAGGAAAATGAAAGCTAATGGAAAAGAAAAATAATCTAATTGCATAAAATAAAATAGATCTACACTATAACATGAAAGGAAATAAACAAGAAAAGGAAAAGAACATGTATTAAATTGCATAAAAAAGTTACATGAAAAGAATAAATAAATGGCTAAGTAGCCATGAAAAGAAAGAAGAGAGCTTGATTTATTTTGAGCCTAAATTAAAACTAAGAGAGACTAAGAGAGAAAAGGGTTACATGAAACATAAGGGGTATATATATACATGTGTTAAACCCTAATTTATATTTTTGGGGAATGTCCAAAATGCCCTTGTAGGAAGTGTGGTGGCCAAGTTATCATTAGCTTCAATAATCCCCCACTTAAATGTGCATGAAGCTTTAATGGCCTCTTAGCATGTGCATTAGCTCCTAATTGAAAATCAAGGTAAGTGAGTGGGGTCCTCCATGTTCTTCACTTTGAATTATTTCCATCTTCATTCCTTTGTATTAATTTTATGCATGCATGCGTCTTCGTGAAACCACTCATATTTGAGATCAAATTGCTACACAAATATATATAATTTTTCAATTAATTTTTCTTAAAGAAATATATGCACACAAATGACCGTTTTACCCCTATATGAAGATGGATATATGACAATTTGGAATTAATATGGATTTTGATTAAAACAAGTTAAAATACCCAATATGATCATTTATTTAATTTAAATAGATTAAATATGGTGGTAAAAATATGCACATTTATATACACATCAGAAAGTCATGGCATGAGAATTCAGGAATAATAAAAGAAAAAATGCTGTTTGTTTTTCAGCTGTTGGAAAATTTGAATGGATACAGGAAAGCCCAAAAGTTCAAAACATATACTGATACGACTAACTGTTTTCCTAATTTCGTCGCGTATAGAACTCTGAAATGTACAATAGAATATACTACGAAGATCAGCACGACGAGACAAACAGAACGGTACATAGATATGAGTGATATGATCATCCTATCAAAAGTCGATATTCGCTGCAAATTGTTGTTTATTCGTTGAAAATAAGATAAACGGGGCTGGAGAAGTCCAAATTTAACGAAACGAATTATGACGTCTCACTCAGAAAATGATTTACAGTTTTATTGTATGAAATATTCAGGTTTCGAAAATAGTTTATTTCCATCAAAATTTTACTGATTTAAATTTAAATAAAATTACACAACAAAATTAACTTCTATATTTTCTGATGAAAATCTGACGTTTACTACGTTTAAGTAGATGTATTCTAAATATTAAATTTTCATCACCGAAATTTATTGCTTAATTTCAAGCAAAATTTCAATTAATTACGTTATAAAACCATTAAAATTTATGGGTCGTTACATATTAGCGTAAATGATTTTGCTATTTTTATATAGTTAGTTTGATTAACCAGTTTGGTTGCAGGAAAGGATTTGCAAAATATATATGTTTTGAAAATGATATTAGTAAAGGGAAAACCATTCCGCTAAACGGCATGGTCTCACTTAATATCAATAAACCGAGATGTAGCAGAATTATTCACACCAGGCTTTATGTCTGACTCGAAGTTTTTGTTTCCTTTTAAAATCTCAGGTGCTCAAAATTGATTTAAGTAGGCTGAGGGTTAAGGCTTTCAGATTTGGATATTTTAGCGAATAAAAATTTCAAAGACGAGCAAGTGGCTGACGGATAGCTAATTAGGAATACAAATTATTCTGTCTATTTTTTGCTATGTATATTAAGTCAGATATGACTATATTTCTCTGATCAACTAAGGAGGCATCATCATATGTTGCTCTTGGCGTAGTTTTGTAATGACTACAGTTGATCTTTAATTTAAAATGAATATGGGATTATGTAATTTGAATATGAATTTGTTTGAAATGTAATTACAAAAATGTTATTAGAAATGTTGAGTCACAAGTTTTATGAAGCTTTTGATTTCTGACAAATAACTAAAGGCGATCGACAAAACAAGGTCATTATGGCTATGAAGAGCTACATATGGTACTCTAGATTGTAGATTGATTATTTGATATTATATTAGTGATAAACTTGTTAAAATCTATCCTCAAATAATCATGCATTTTCAAGAAAATTAATATATATACGATTAGAATGTAGTTGCACATTCAGTGTGCAACTTTACAGGGACCGGTCGACCGGTCACAACATAGGCGGTCGACCGTTCCTGCATAATTTGCACACTGAACGTGCACACATGCACATAACGTATATATATTTAAATTCCTGTCTACTGGTCACTTTTTAACCTGTCGACCGTTTTTAAACAGAAAGCAATTTTTCCAAAAGACACTTCTCTTCTCCAAAGGTTGCATCTCTTACCTTTCACCAAAGATCATATCTCTTAATGGCAACTGCTCACAAAGAGTTACAATCATTCTTATCTATATAAACTCATCTAATTCGTTGATTAACACAACATGATATATATGCTTTTTAATCTAATCTCTGAACTTACTACATACTCCTGCATTCTAAAAGCTCTCGATTATTTATTGAATCATTGAAACTATTTCATATCTTTTGATTCAATAAGTAATATACTTTCCTTAATCTTTTCAAAACATCATTCGCATACTTTGAGGATAAGATTATAGGAAGGGTGTACTACTAGTGACAAATCCGTGTTTTCAAGAACACAAGTTGTCAACAACAATTGTATTTGTTCTTGTGTTGAAGTCCTCTGTGTTGTAAGAGGCAAGTGTTGAAGTCCTCAGTGTATTAGAGGCATGAAATCCCGTTCGGTTGTTCGGGTGTTGTAAACCTGTTCCTCCGGGTGAAGCGAGGTAGTTAATAGTGAAAATCCAGATAGAAGTCTGGGACTGGACGTAGGACGGTGCTCCGAACCAGTATAAAAATCTCTGGTGTGATTTTTCTATTTTTTATTTACTATGCTATTATCATCTATTTCCGCATTTATATTGTAGTCCATATTACACGATCCGTGTGTACTATATTAGCACATATAATTGTATACACACCGTACTTTCATTTGGTATCAGAGCAAGGTCATCATATAAGCGTAACACAGTTATTTGATATATTATAGTAATATGGCAAATAACGTAAGTACTAGCACTCAAAACACTACTTACATGGAGGGTCAATCGACACAAAGACCTCCATTTTTCAATGGTCTTAACTATAGTTATTGGGCAACACGTATGTCATTCTTTATGCAATCAAATAGCTATGATGCTTGGAATGCCACTCAAAGAGAAATAGTGAATCCAACAACTGATTATTCAGAATGGACTGCAGCTGAGAAAACGGCAGCAGCCGTAAATGCAAGAGCAATAAATATGTTGTTCTGTGCATTAGACCAAAATGAATATAACCGTGTTAGTATCTGCACTACTGCATATCAAATTTGGCAAACACTAAAAATCACTCATGAAGGTACTAACAAGGTTAAACAAGCCAAAATAGCCATGCTGAAAAGTCAATTTCAAATTTTCAAAATGAAACCAAATGAGACAATAAATGACATGTATTCACGGTTTCAAACTATTCACCATGCACTTATTGGCTTAGGACAAAAGTATTCTGATTTCGATGTTGTTTCAACAGTCCTACATTCTCTGACTAGTGAATGGGAAGGAAAAGTATTAGCAATTGAAGAAGCTAATGACCTTTCCGTCATGAAGCCAGATGAATTGATAGGAAATTTAATGTCCTATGAAGCAAATTTGCAGGCTAGAAAGGAACAGAAAGAAGAAAAGAAAAATGTAGCATTTCATGTTGAGAAAGATGAAAATGAATCAGATTCTGAAGACGAAGATTTGGCATTCATTGCGAAAGGATTTAAAAAATTCCTAAAATATCGAAAAGCCAGTCGTTACAATAAAAGGAAACCTGGATCAAACAAACCATCTTCATCTGCTATAGAATGTTTCAACTGCCACAAAAAGGGACACATGCAGAAAGATTGTCCAGAACAAAAGAAGAAGTCAGAAAATGACAAATTCAAATATAAGAAGGACAAATCTAAGAAACGAGATTTCTCAGTAACATGGGATGATTCAGAGTCATCTTCATCAGAAAGTGAAAGTGATTCAGAGAATGAACAAGCTAATGTTTGTTTTATGGCAACAGAAAATGAGGTACAAATTCCTACATTTGATGAATTACTTGATATTAATGCTGAATTAATAGTCAAATATAAAGACATAAAACGTCAATTAAAAGTAGTCAAAGCAGATTTAAGTAAAGTAGAGTTTGAACGAGATATGTTAAAAGATGAGAAGAAAATATTAGAAGAGGAACTTGAAAATATTCAAGAATCATCATCTAATGTTGACTCTCAAATATCTCTTTTGAGTCAAGAAATAGAAGCTCAAAAAGAGAAAAATAATGCTCTCACTACTGAAAATCATGAGCTTAAAGCAAAAGTCAAAATTCTAGACCTAGAAAAAGCTAGCTTACAAACAAAGTTTGATGACATTACTCAAAATGTTTCTAACTTTAACAAAGGTAGAGAAAATTTGACAAAAATAATTGAAAGTTCACAATCTATTTCAGACAAACAAGGATTGGGATATAACAAACAAGAAACCAAGAAACATCTTGGAAATAAACGGAAGAAGAAAGTACAAAAAACTGAAGCTAAGAAAAATCTTAGTTTATTATATTCCAAACCAAAACCAGTTGTGAAATTTCAAAAGAAAAATGTCAAGACTATCAAAATATGGGTTCCTAAAACAAATAACAATTTGATTAGGAACAAATACATTCAGCAATTCTTGAATACTGTGCATTTTAATAATAATTATATATATAAAGGGGATACCGGACCCAAATGGGTTTGGACTCCTAAGACCTAACTCTTAGGACCCTATAAAAAGTGGGTACCATGGACTTAATTCTATTTTTTGCAGGTCCCACTTAAGAAAAGAGGAAAGTGGATATTGGACAGTGGTTGCTCAAAGCACATGACGGGAGACAAGAGTCTATTAACAAATATTACATATTCAGATGGTGGCTCCGTCACTTTTGGAGACAATTCAAAAGGCAATATCATCGGTAAAGGCGATGTGAGCAATTGCGGTACATCTAACTTACCTCTTATTACTAATGTCATGCTAGTTAGAAATTTAAAACACAATTTGCTTAGTATTAGTCAGTTATGTGACAAGGGTTTTATAATTTCATTTTCAAATAATAAGTGTAGTATTTTAGATAAAGACCATAATTTGGTTTTCGAAGGTTATAGAGACAGAAATATATATATTCTGAATATGAATATTAATCATAATTCAGATATGTGTCTTGTGGCTAATGACAATGATCCATGGCTATGGCACAAATGCTTCTGTCATATAAACTTCAGAACTATTGACAAGCTAGCCAAAAACAATCTAGTTAGAGGACTACCCAAAATGAGTTTTAAAGTTAACAACATTTGTGATGCATGTCAATTAGGAAAATTGACCAAATCATCTTTCAAATCTAAGAAAGTCATATCAACATTACAACCACTTGAGTTACTACACATGGATTTATTTGGACCTACTAGGGTTCAATCAATAAATCACAGTCAATATGTGCTTGTAATTGTTGATGATTTCTCTCGTTATACATGGACAATTTTCTTAAAAAATAAAAGTGACACTTTCGATCATTTCAAATCTTTCGTCAAAAGAATTCAAAAATCAAAAGGGATTAAAGTTTAAAATATAAGAAGTGATCATGGCGGAGAGTTTGAAAATAATGAATTTGAACATTTTTGTACAAAGAAAGGTATATATCATAATTTTTCGTTTCCCAGAACTCCACAACAGAACGGAGATGTAGAACGGAAGAACCGAACTTTACAAGAATGTGCAAGAACATTATTGAATGGAACCACCTTACCAAAACATTTTTGGGCAGAAGCTGTGGCAACTGCTTGTTATGTTTTAAATCGTGTATCCATAAGACCTCTTACCAAGAATACTCCTTATGAATTATTTAACAAAAGGAAGCCTAAAATCTCATACTTCAAAGTTTTTGGTTCCAAGTGCTTTATTTTAAATACGAAAGACCAGCTTGGCAAATTCGATCCAAAGGCCGATGAAGGAATATTTGTCGGTTATTCGGAACGAAGTAAGGCCTATCGGATATTTAATAAACGAACCAAAACTATTGAAGAATCACTTCATGTCTCTTTTGATGAAATCTATCAGCACCCTCACACTATATCAGATGATGACGAATCAATAGTCACTGACAATCAAATCATCACAAATATTGATTCTTACTCGGAAATAATTATTGAGAATATTCCTCAAATATGTGAGTTACAATCACCACCAAGAATATTAAGAGACCATCCGGCTCAAAATATAATCGGTGAAATAACATCACATGTCAGAACAAGGAGTCAACTCAATCAAATGGGTCATGTCGCTTTTCTCTCAAATATCGAACCTAAGAATCCAAAAGAAGCTGCTACAGATGATTACTGGATCATTGCCATGCAGGAAGAACTAAATCAGTTTGAGCGCAATGACGTTTGGGAACTTGTTCCAAGACCAACTGATCAGTCAGTAATCGGTACTAAATGGGTCTATAAAAATAAGGCTGACGAACAAGGAAATATCACCAAAAATAAAGCAAGATTAGTAGCACAAGGATATAATCAGGAAGAAGGTATCGATTATGAAGAAACTTTTGCACCAGTTGCTCGACTAGAAGCTATTAGAATCCTATTATCTTTTGCTTGTCACCATAATTTCAAACTTATCAGATGGATGTCAAAAGTGCTTTTCTCAATGGATTTATCAAAGAGAATGTCTATGTCGAACAACCTCCTTTGTTCGTACATGAAAAATATCCTGACCATGTGTTCAAACTTAAGAAAGCTCTGTATGGTTTAAAACAAGCACCTCATGCTTGGTATGAACGACTGCGTAGCTATCTTATTAGTTCAGGATTTCAAATAGGCAAAGTCGATCAAACTTTGTTTATTAAACATTCTCGAAAAGATATTCTAGTTATCCAGATATATATAGACGATATCATCTTTGGTTCAACAAACGATAAACTTTGCAAAGAATTTGCAAGTATTATGACCAAAGAATTCGAAATGTCTCATATGGGAGAACTATCTTATTTTCTTGGACTTCAAATAAAGCAACTTTCAAACGGCATTTTTATCAATCAAGAAAAATACTGTGAAAACCTTATCAAACGCTTCGGATTAGAAAATACATCTGGTAAACCAACTCCTATGAGTACAACTACACATCTTGAAAAAGATGAAAGTGGTAAGAATGTTGACCAGAAATTGTATCGAAGCATGATTGGTTCTCTTCTTTATCTTACAGCTAGTCGTCCAGATATAATAATGAGTGTTTGTTTATGTGCTCGTTTTCAAGCCGATCCAAAGGAATCACATCTACGAGCAGTGAAACGTATAATTCGTTATCTTAATAATACCAAAGATTTCGGTCTTTTTTATCCAAAAGAATGTCCATTTGAATTAGTATCATATAGTGATGCTGATTTCGGTGGCTCACGAACGGATAGAAAAAGTACAAGTAGTACGTGCCATTTTATTGGAAAATCACTTGTCTCCTGGTTCAGTAAGAAACAGAATTGTGTTTCACTATCAACATGTGAAGCTGAATATATATCAGCAGCTCTCGCTTGTACTCAAGTACTATATATGCAACAAACACTTCAAGATTTTGATATTCATTTATCAAATTCTATTATATACTGTGATAACACCAGTGCTATAAATCTCTCTAAAAATCCAGTAAATCACTCTAGAACCAAACACATTGATATCCGTCATCATTTCCTTCGAGATAATATTGACAAAGGAAATATATGTCTTGAATATGTTCATACTGACAATCAATTAGCAGACATTTTTATTAAGCCTCTGCTCGAATCTAATTTTATTAGATTACGAAGAGAGCTTGGTTTAATTTCAAGAAAAAATCTTGACTAAGTAATTTCTAAAGAAAGTCTTCTTTTTAGTTATCCTTTAACCATAACTTTGTGCATAAACTTTTTTTTTTACATTAAATATAAGCCACTGCTTTATTTAATGGTTAAATTCTCTTTACTCATTTTTTTTCTTTTCTTTTAGCGATCGTCCTTTCCTTTCTTATTTTATAATTTCAGTTTTAAAAGGAGAACTATTTTTAGAGTTAAAATAAAATTTCTACTTATGTTTTCTTGGTTAAAATTTTCCATTAACTCACATCCATAGGTTTATGCATAAGAAACTTGTATATAAGCTTGCAAATTTTTTTATTTTGTTCATCTTTTTCATCTAACCATAATATTCTATACAACATACACTATGGCTCACATTTGTGATAAATGTGCTCAAGAATCATACATTTCTATTACGAGTTCTGAGTCGGAGGAATATTATTCTCCTACTACACCAAAACAAAAGCCAAGTTGTCATCATCAATGCTCTTGTATGTCTGATAAAACTCCAAATTCAAAACGAGTGAAGAGGACACTGTTCTATTCTCCTTGTACCAAAGCACAAATCGATGAAATACACCACTACCAGAAACATCAGATAGACCTTCAGAGACAGCTCCATTATGGGCAAAGTCAACTTTATCACGAGCAACAACGGACATCGGCACGATTATCCGTTTTAGAAAAGTTGGCAACATTTTTCTGCGGTTCCAACAAGCATGACGTGCATGAACCAATGTCGTCTAGGCCATCAACATCTAAAAGTCCTAACTCGTGGGATCGGAACTATGAGAAGAATGAAGGAGCTCAGAAACAATGGAGTCCATGGTCAAAACGTATTAAAGGAAACAACGATAATTCTAATGACGAACCTTCTCATTAGATTTATATATAGTTATTATATCTTTATCTATCTCTTGTGTAATAACGGTTATATTTTGTATTAAGAATGAAATATAATATATATAGGTTGATATATAATAAAAACTTGAAAAATAACATATTATTCTCAGCAGACCAGAACCAGTCGACCGCCCCATATATAGCCGGTCGACCGTTTGCTCCCTGGTTGAAAACGGTCGACCGGCCAAATTTCATAGGTCGACCGGTTGACGTATTTTCAGTTTTTATATATACCTATGCGTCATTTTTCCTTCTACCCTCTTTCTCTTTTGACTCAAGCTGTTCTTTTTCCCAAAATCACAAACCCTAGTTTCCTATTTTCAATTCCCAAATCTCAAATCTTCCAACAATGGCTCCTCCTCAAAAGAAATCTAAGAAAGGAACAACCTCTGAAACTTCATCTCTAAGCATCTCCGCCAAAAAGTGGCTTCAAAGTCCAATTGCTGTAACAAGATGGAATCAGATGACAAATTACAAGTTTCATCCAGGCTCTTTTATCAAATTTGATGATTTCACGGCTTATGGCGTTCGGAGGTTAGCCAATAATGCCAACATTACTCCATTGATACATTTTTCAGAAAATAATGTGGAGATAAATCATTTGATGATTAAATTGTTTTACGCCAACATGAATCTCGATGAATATCAACCTGATAATCCAAATGGAGTAATCTGGTCTGTGGTCTGTGGTAAGCAAATTTTTCTTACTCATGCTAGAATTGCCTCTATACTTGGTATACCAAATCGAGGCGATGAGTTTTCATCTACCTTCTGCGAAGTCTTCACTCGAAATAGTACTAGTCATCAGTTCATAGAAGACAATAGTGATGGCACAAAGTCTATTGGACTTCGACCGACAGCTAGACTACTACATCGTGTTTTGATGCATTCTCTTTTTCCTAGACTTGGAAATTATGATGCAGTATATAAAGAAAACTTCAAAGCACTCTATGCTATTTATGGTGAAATCCAAATCAATTGGGAACACATGTTTTTTGATGAAATTCTCAAGGTAAATAACTCTACACGGCCTCATTTCTTCTACAATGAATATATCATGCGCTTTTGTTAGCTTGCGGAGTAAATCCTCCTGATTCTGCAACCTCAAAACCAAAATGCATTGATTCAATAACCATCAAACGAATGAAGCTTCCTCCACCTTATCTTGAGATTATGTCTTTTGAAGAATGGCAACAAAGAGGACCAAGAAAACAAAGAGCAACTTCCTCTCGTCCTCGTTCCGATGAAGTGAAACTATTAAAATCAAAATCATCAACAAAAGAATCACTTGAAACAATTGCGCGTAACCAATTTTTGCTTGAATCACGTCTCAAGCGAATGGACTCTAAAATTGATAAGCGCTTCAATAAGGTCAAGTCATTCTTTGTTATGCTATGGGATGCTATATCATGTTCCACATCCACCTCTGTTCAAGCATAAGACCCAGGAAAACGTCCTGCTGCTCCTGTTTTCACCTGGACATCATCTGACGAGTCTACAGGTATGAGTGGTCATGGACATGGAGAATCATCTAGAGGGAACAATGATGAGGAAGAAGAAGAAGATGATGACGATGACGACGATGATGATGATGAAGAGGAGATACGATCTTCTTCATCCTAGATTCTATTATGGTTTAGCTCTTTAAAAACATTCATCGACACTTGTACTAAATAGTATCGTTATTCTTGTTTTTCATTTGACATTATGATCTGTAGTATACTCTGTTATGTTTTGGATGTGTTAATGATTTATTTTGCTATGCATATCATATTCATTCTACTATTCTAGTATTTGTTACTCCTTTTTGTCGATGACAAAGGAGGAGAAAGGGCTAACAATTGCTTGCAGGAACATACATATATAAGAATTCAAAGAGAGAGAGATCACATACTCAGGGGGGAGATTCAGATTTGCAGATATATATTGTCATCAATCAAAAAAGGGGAGAATGTTGAGTCACAAGTTTTATGAAGCTTTTGATTTCTGACAAATAACTAAAGGCGATCGACAAAACAAGGTCATTATGGCTATGAAGAGCTACATATGGTACTCTAGATTGTAGATTGATTATTTGATATTATATTAGTGATAAACTTGTTAAAATCTATCCTCAAATAATCATGCATTTTCAAGAAAATTAATATATATACGATTAGAATGTAGTTGCACATTCAGTGTGCAACTTTACAGGGACCGGTCGACCGGTCACAATATAGGCGGTCGACCGTTCCTACATAATTTGCACAGTGAACGTGCACACATGCACATAACGTATATATATTTAAATTCCTGTCTGGTCACTTTTTAACCTGTCGACCGTTTTTAAACCGAAAGCAATTTTTCCAAAAGACACTTCTCTTCTCCAAAGGTTGCATCTCTTACCTTTCACCAAAGATCATATCTCTTAATGGCAACTGCTCACAAAGAGTTACAATCATTCTTATCTATATAAACTCATCTAATTCGTTGATTAACACAACATGATATATATGCTTTTTAATCTAATCTCTGAACTTACTACATACTCCTGCATTCTAAAAGCTCTCGATTATTTATTGAATCATTGAAACTATTTCATATCTTTTGATTCAATAAGTAATATACTTTCCTTAATCTTTTCAAAACATCATTCGCATACTTTGAGGATAAGATTATAGGAAGGGTGTACTACTAGTGACAAATCCGTGTTTTCAAGAACACAAGTTGTCAACAACAATTGTATTTGTTCTTGTGTTGAAGTCCTCTGTGTTGTAAGAGGCAAGTGTTGAAGTCCTCAGTGTATTAGAGGCATGAAATCCCATTCGGTTGTTCGGGTGTTGTAAACCTGTTCCTCCGGGTGAAGCGAGGTAGTTAATAATGAAAATCCAGATAGAAGTCTAGGACTGGACGTAGGTCGGTGCTCCGAACCAGTATAAAAATCTCTGGTGTGATTTTTCTATTTTTTATTTACTATGCTATTATCATCTATTTCCGCATTTATATTGTAGTCCATATTACACGATCCGTGTGTACTATATTAGCACATATAATTGTATACACACCGTACTTTCAAGAAAATCTATGATTTTTTTCATATTCAAGTGCTTCTGATATTATGAATATTATTAGTATTGTCGTATTTTGTCACGGGAATTTAATACTATAGATGACTGCAGCATCTGTAGCGCTTAACTTTTGGCCTCCAGATAGGAGATGTTACACTTCGCGCTGCGGAGATGGCGCAGTTGGTCCAGCGCTTGGCTGAGTATGTGCAATAATATAGGGCGTTTCCTTCACCGGGTTGCTCCAAAGGCGATGATGAGTCTTGATAGGTATGATTTTGCGTTTGTATTTGGACATTATGCACTTAGAGATAGTGAGGATGAGGAATTTTGGTTAGTTTGATCCATTTTGAGGAGATGTTTGATGATTTGTTAGTTTGTATTAACATAATTGATATAGTTTGAGATGTTAGAGGTCGATTTTGTGTATGTTGTTGGATTGTTTGTTGTATGGTGTATTGTTTGATTTTGGTTTGTTGTAAATATTGATGTTTTATATGTGATTTGGGTCTATATTTATATGATTTATACACATGAAATAGAGCTGCGATATATATTGATATGTATATGTTGTATGTGGGACGAAAGGTAGTAGAAACAAAAAAAAACATTCTAGATTTGCAATGGCCACCGAAGTCTGACGATGGCTTATGGGTCATCATTATCCAACGATTTCTGACGGCAAAAGTGTAATGATTTTCGACGGCTTTTGGCAACATTCTAAATAAACAACCGCTGGTAACGTGTACACGACGATCGTCGAAAAACCATTGGAAGTAGATGTTGAGAGTCGTCGTCGAGTCTTCGTCGAAGCCGTTGTCAACCGTCGGAAAGTGCAGATGTAGTTCCGATGGCAATTTCGACGGCTTTTAGGAGGCCACTAACGATCACTGATGGTTTTCAACCGTTAGAAATGTCCCTCTTTCTTGTAGTGATTAGAGCAGTTTTTTAAATAATTCAGAGCAAAATAAGATGACTTTCATTTTATACCAAAACAGTATGAGTGGGGTATAAAACGACAAAGACTTGGTCGGTTTATACCAAACCAATATATGTGGGGTATAAAACGATGAAGACTTCACTGTTTTATCATGGTGAAGTATTTCCCATTTTAAGTTTTCATGTTTTTACAAACAGTCTTCTGTTCAGTTTACTAGTCACATGGACAAATAGAACCAACCGTAAACAAATGAACGACACATATTTGGTTGCGTTGTGTCTAATTCCGTCCATCATAGTTTATTGTGCTGTAGTTAGCTCGTTCCATTTTTTCATTAAACAAGACACTGTTGGTTGTGCTTTAAGTTTAAACATAACTTCATTTGAACAACTTGTCTAAAGGAATTAGTTGTGGGATCCCTATGTTTTTGTTACGCCCCACGGATGTCATCTAATTTTTCATGTTGGTGTCTATAGGCATGATGTCGGTAAACAATAATGATGTTTCCATTTCTCTCTAGTAATGACTTTTGGAAAGATGTGCAAGGCAAGGGAAGTCGTTATAGCCGATCATATTCATCATTGTGGTTAAGCTTTTAGTAGTTACATTCACAATCAATATGAAAAAGGATGTTTTATCCGTGCATTTGTGGACAAGAGATTGAGGACGTTTAGCGATTGCGAATTTTTATGTCCAACTTATTTGATTTACATCGGATATAAAATATACGTCAGTGATTTCCTCCCGACATTTTGCCTCATCTAAAGGAAGTGGATTTTCAAGACTTAATTTTTAAATCGGACGTAAAAAATTAAGTCTCGAATAGCCCGTAAAAAATTAAGTCTTGAATACCCCCTATATAAACTAACCTACCTAATTATTTTTAACATATTGTCATTTTTTTCTTCCTTTCAACAATTCCATCAATATCCAGATATGATTTTGTGTATAATTTTTCAGACAATGATTCGAAAAACTCGGATAACTCAACTAATAGCGATGATCTATCTAACTCTGTTGATGTAGATGAGTATTGTAAGGATCTTGCTTATGTTGTTGGAATGATTATAAATTTTACCCAGCTAATGTTTATCCACATCATACTTCTTCTTACACAGGATGAATGCGGATTGATGATTTCCTTAACGGTCGCAAAAACAAAAGTCAAGATTTGTTCTCTATAAAAAGTGCTACTTACACACATCTTTATGACGATCTAGTCAATTGGTATGGCTTAATCTTAACTCAATAAATAAACATTCCTGAAACGATTGGAATGTTTTATTACATGATAAGTCATGGAGCATCACAAAGGTTGGTAGGTGAAAACTTTAATCGATCCATTGGTACTGTTAGTTTATATGTTTCTAAGTTTAGCAGACTACCTTCCTTTTGGCCAAAGCTAATATTAGATTGATAGATTTTAATGAGATTTCTCATGAAAAATTAGATATGCCAAGATATTATCCATTTTTCCAAAATGATGTCGGAACTATAGACGGAACACGTGTTCCTAGGAGGATTAGTAAAGAAGAATTACCCGTGTATATAGGGTAAAAAAAAATTCTAATACAAAATATTCTTGCTGCTGTTAATTTTGATTTTGACATTTGGTTTTATAATGGTAAGATTCTGCACATAATAGTAGATTGTTAAATTATGCAATTGAAGAAGTTGAAACATTTCTACATCTTCTATCTGGCAAGTATTACCTTCTAGACTCAGGATACAAGCATAGAAACGGTTATTTACCACCTTACCGTAATGAACGCTATTATTTACAGTACACCATATATAAGAAAATTTCGTTCTATTATTGGTCGTTAGGCAGTTATGGTGTTTTCTCTTAACCAGATAGCACTACATCAAAAGTCAATCAAACAAGAAACGTAAACTGCTCAAAAAGACAGAGAAATAAACAAAGAGAGAAACCTATGAAGTCATGTATATCACATAAAAACTATATACAATTTATCTACCATGTTACCCATAGTGCATTGAACATGGTTAATTTCTAGCCCCAAGCGTGTTAACAAGTGACAAAGCATTACTTGTAAGCTTACTCAACTGAACCACCCTCTTCCTCAAGACACCATGCATACTACTGCTACTCTTACCATTACCTTCCACTAAAGAAGCAATGCACATATTCTGATCAATGAGAGCACCACTGACCCACGTCATAACGTTCTCTAATCTAACCCCATACGACGGCCTATTCTTCCTTCCCAGTTTCCTCAACTGAACTATCGACTTGCTCAGCCTAGCTGCACTATCGG
The DNA here is from genome assembly GCA_030765085.1 of Allium cepa. Taxonomy (NCBI): domain Eukaryota; kingdom Viridiplantae; phylum Streptophyta; class Magnoliopsida; order Asparagales; family Amaryllidaceae; genus Allium; species Allium cepa. The sequence continues at coordinate 864,181,007 of CM060940.1, forward strand.
ACATCGTTACGATGCAGTCATAATAGACACTGTACCCATTATCAGCTGCAGGTCTGCTGCTTCCAGATGAAAGCATGGAGACGTAGGTCGATGCTTCATGGGCCTTACGTGCACTTAGAGACAGCGCCACCTCAGCAAGCTGCCGTGGACTTTTATGCATTTGTGGTGAGAAGGCTGACAGTGTCTGCTCGCATACTTTTGGATATGAAGTTGCCTTGCATGAGGTTTTAAGAGAAGCGTACGAGAGGTGTGCGAGTAAAGAAGCTGTGAATATGTATGTAATGTTGCATGAACTTGCCATTGATCACTTTAGCTTTTAATTTGTTTCTTGTTGATGTAATGTGATATTGGTGGTGAATGGTTTATATACAGAGAGCATTTGTATTATGGAACGTGAAAGGTACTTTTATTTTATGGCAGCATTCATTTGGTCGGTTGCTAAGTAATTAGAGTAATATTGCTGTGTCTGGAAATCTCAAAACTCTATATATATATATATATATATATATATATATCTACTAATAATGCAAATACTTGGCTCTGGTGAAGCTTTTTTGAACTTCCCAATCAACCCATTTACATACCTACGATATATTAATTACAAAAGAGAAAAAGAGGGTATATGTGTCATTTTCTACTTCCCATGTTCTGATCCCACTTCCGTTTCATCTTTTAGTCAATCACGTTTCCCCACTTTTCTCCTCCACTTTCTTTTTTTTCTACTTTCCTCAACATTTCTCTTTTCACTATTTTCTTCCTTTCCGTCAACTAACGCTGACGAACACTCCATCGACCGACCATTTCTCACGAAACTAGGCATGCTTTTCGTATCCAACCATGAACGTTTAACATTGAGCTCTAGAAGAAATGGCTCGAATGGCTTTGCTGAATAGATCGCGTTCTCTTCTTCCTCCAACAAGTGGCATTTCGCGCTGAAATTGGAGTTGAATCTTCAAGCTATGATGATTTATTCTACGGTTTGATTTTCGAATTTGGGCTTTGCACTGTAGACCGACGAGATAACGACATGTTCTGAGTTAGGTAAACTATTTGCGACTCTTATATGCCTACTTTTACTTATGCTTGCATTAGGTGTACATTTAGGGCTTGGGCTATACTCGACGATATATTCTGACCATAAACAAAACCTCATTCATCGTAAAAAAAATTGATATCAGCTGATTGAAATATCACCGACTGTTTCTCTATACATGTTTAATCAATTATTTGGCGATTGATACATACCATTTCTTCAAATAGTTTCCACAAATAACTTTTTTACATGACTGATTTATCAATCAAATTGACAATTGGATTTTACAACCAGTCCTTTGCTTAAACAGTCCAACTATTTATATTTTTTACAATTATTTTGATCCCTAATATAGCGTGACACTGTTATTTAGATACATGAAGTTTAATTTATGCTTCCGAATTCTTCAAATAGTCCACCAATAACTCTTTTACATGACTGAATGATCAACCAGATTGATACGTGGTGTTCACCGATTAATATAGCATCTCAGGAAAAAAATTCTTTATTTATTTCTGTAAACCAATATATGAGTATTTCTAATTATATATTTGTTGGAAATTTAGTAATTTTATGTGGTTAAGTTGATTTCAATACTGATTTTTCATTAAAGTTGTTGTTTATTAATTTAACCATTGATTCACCTATTTGTTAAGGTTCATTTTACTTAAATGACATGCACCATTCTTAACTATAATATCAAATGAACTGTTAAGCATGTTGTTCAAGTACCAAATTTATACAACGAAACCAAATAAGCATTCTTTGTCATTCAAAATGTGTGATGTCGTTGATCTAATCACTTTTTGGTATTTAAGCATTTACTTATCACTTTATTACTAATAAAGTTGTAATTATTCCTATCTTTTAAAACCGACATTCATTGTGTTTGGGAAATCCAATTACGAAAACATGTATTTAACAAGTAAAGGATTTTTTTTACTCAATTAGATTGATACACGGTGTTCACAGCGAAATATTAACATTTCAAGGCGAAATGTCTACGATATTTATTTTGGACAATCGATATTTGACTTTTTCTAATACTATATTTTGTTAGACAGTAATTCAGTTGGTCTACATTGGAATTTTATATGGTTGAGTTGATTTTTTTCATTGAAGTTTTATAGAAATTTTATTTTCATGGAAATTTATCTTTACTTATTGAAAACAAATTATTCCAAAACTGATTTTTCATCAAACTTATTGTTTATTAATTTAGCTATTGATTCACCCATTTGGTAAGGTTTATTTTCTCATAGCCTTCATAAATTAATAGATAATGAAATGCTAAATTGTCTTCATTGCATAAAATTGATACTTAAACGACATGCACCATCCTTAGTTATAGCACCAAATGAACTAATAAGCATGTATCAATTTTTTAATTTTGCACAATGAAGACAGTTATGCATTTCATTGTCACGCAAAATGAGTTATCCAGTTGATCTAATCAATTTTTGGCATTTAAACATTTACTGATTGCTCTGTGACTAATCAAATTATATTAGTTTCTAACTTTTAAAACCGACATTCATTGTGGTTGGGAAATCCAATTACAAATAGATGTATTGAATAAGTAATTTATTTTACTAAATTAGATTGATACTTGCCGTTCACTGCTAAAAAACAACATTTCAAAACAAATAGTCTTTTAGTGCTTACTTTGGACAGTCGATATATGTGTTTTTCTAATTCTATATTTGGCAGAAGTTGGCCAGTTGAATTGCTTTGGATTTTTATGTGGTTAAGTTAATTGTTTACGTTAAATTTTATGGAAATTTTGTTTTTATTGAAATTTATTCCTCCCGTTTGGAAACAAAATTAGCTTATATTTGATTTAATTGTTCATCAAAATTATTGTTTATCATTTAATCATTTATTCACCCATTTATCATGACTTTCCTTAAATGGATAGACAATGAAATGCTTAATTGCCTTCATTGTATAAACTTGATACTTAAGCATTTCATTGTCTATCCATTTCATGTTATGTATTGCTTGAATTAGCTGAAAGATGCCACTTTTGAAAAAAAAAAACCTTTCCTTTCTGCGTATAAAATTGTTTTTAAATATTGGAATCCTGTTTTTCATTATTTAAGTTGAAGTTTTTATGAAATTTATGGAAATTTACACTTACACTTTGTCACCATTAGTGACTTTTATTCAATCAAGCTTGCTTCCATCCTGGTCTTGACATCACTTCTTTACTTATTTTCCCTTTTCAAACAAGATTAAGCAAGTGTTTAGTTGGGTACTAATAGTAACGTCCATTTATTAAATGGTAACACGTTATTGAAATAAACCTTTTTAGTCAGAATTTAGGTATTTAGCAGTTGTAATATTATTTAATGACATAGATTTTAGTGTATTAAGTAGTAATGAACAGACCAATACTACAAGCAGCTACTGATTGATGTATGATATCATATTGGTTAATTTATTCATAATGGGAGGATAGCCAAAGAAGTAAAGTAATCAGAGAGTAAAATTGTTGGTAACAAAGTTTATGGTTAGAAAAATTAACCATATGTTTATAATCGTAGATCAGTCATTATTAGCTAAATAAGTAAACAAAGTTAAAATGGAGAGCCTAAAAGAATGATAGGATATATTTTAACATGAAAGCTTTAATAAATAATCAGAATTTGGCATACTGGATTATGCACAGTGGTAATTAGAAACCAGAGTACATAGGATTTTATTTACAAATACATGTAGGAGATGAAATATCCTATCAACATGTTGGTCAAATACATTGATAACTGAAATTGTTGGTCAAAGTTACAAAGCTTAAAATGCAGAGATATTTAGGTAAAATGCATGTAGGAGATGAAATATAACATGTAGGTGATGGTTATACGTTGATAACTGAAAGTGTTGTGAGCTAAGAATTCGTTAAACTTACTTTCTTATGTCGTTTATCATGAATTTTGTTGGGTGATTGAGTCAGTGTTTAATGCAACTTCTTCGATATCCTATTGGTAGTAATTGTGAAAACCGTCCATGACAAAGTTGGATTCTTCTTTTGCCAACTTTGACATGAAGCCAGAGTCTCTGATTGCAGCAGTAATTAGTTTCCATATCAGCATTTAGATTTATTTATGAAACACATTATCCTATCTTTAGAACTAATAAAATTCTTAAACAACTCATCAGTTAGAATACAACGATCTCCCATAAGATAGTTACCAATTGACGATTTTTTTCTATTTATTAAGTTTGTATAGCAAGTATCTTTATTTATGTGGCAATTATATGTTATGTAGGGCATGAATAATCTGTAAAGATGACGGCTTTGACAAAAAAACAATCTCTCTTCCAAAAACTCATCGCTGCCTAAAAAAAGCAAGTTCTTTTAAATATTCACTTTTTTTCTATGTTTATCTTTCCAGTTGATTGGCCATTAATTTTTTGTTACAGTACTAACTTCATATTTATGTACTTCTTGAAATTAAGAATAGTACACGTCATCAAGAGGAAGACTACATGATGGTCTTCAACTTGATTTTAAGAATCTACTCCGTCAAGTTATTTTCTTACTAACTAATTTATAGTCTTTCCCATAAGAATCCACGTTTTCAACATACATCTTCCCTGACCCTTTTCCTCTATAGCCCAATTTTCCCCTCTAATGGAAGAACCCTATGCCATTGTTTTCTCTTTATTTTGTAAATTGTACATTGTTTCCTAAAATTTTCAGAATCAATTTCAAGTTTAATCGTTCTTATTTTGGTATTCGGTTAATTTGTTGAAGGTATGATGAATGAAATCAAAAGAGGAAAAAAGTGTTGCATTTCATCGAATTGCCTATATGGAGAAACATGGTGAGGTTCTTCTTATTTATTTATTTATTTAGTTCTTTTTATAGCAAATAGACTTATTTATTTGTTGCACTATACTTATGAATATGTGCAATTATTAAATTGATGAATTCTTCTAAGACTACTTCATGTCATACTTGCAAACATCTATTATAGTTTACTTCTATTTGTTTAGCATGTTTTTTTCCATTCTTTCTACCAAGGTAATGGCTACTTTGAATAACAAACACATATATATGATCACCCATAGCATTAGATTTTCTTTGACATGTAAAGTGAACAAGTTAACTTCTTGGGATTTGTTTTGATTGTTTAGAGCTGGATCTTAAATTAGTTCTTACATCCCAGAAAAATAATCTCTACCATCGATCTCTACCATGGATGGTGATTTTTATCTAGGTTTGTTTTTTTTCCACAATGGCAGCACAGTCCACATTATGAATTCTTCATTTTGCAAGTCCAAATTTTAAATTTGAGTAAATTCTAGACAGCCAAATAGCAAGACTAATTGAAGATGGAAAATGAACTTCTTCTACAAAGAGGTATTTATTACTCCATCTATCTTGCCATTGTTTTATAATAAGCATTTCACTTTTTCCTCATCATACTCCTTTATAACTCTTTTATTTACTGTCACTCATTGTTCTGCTTCAATATGTGGGTAAGTAGTTGTAGGGTTATAATATGTAAACATTTATATACTTATTATGTAATTCGTAAATGGTGTATGCTTTATTTGTCATACTTGATATATCATTGAAAGATTTAACCATGCAAATTAGCACTGTAGGGCCATTAAGAAGCAATAATATAATGTTTTTGTTTTTTCTCACTTAGGCTTTGGTTCCAGTGTTAGGATCAAAAAATGATTCATGCGGATTGTATGGATTAGTCTCAAGGACTTTACAAGCAAGGAGGACATTTTGCATAGTGGTTAGAGTTATGTACTTTTTTGCGTAAACAAAGACTTTACTTTTTATTTTATCATACGCAAAATCATATGCACGTATTTACAGTTGTTCCTAATAAACATTGGAATATATATGAATCCAATTTACATCTATTCAATATTTTTACTAAACTATGAATATAACATATGCAAACATGCAATACTTTTACTAATTGTAAACTTAAAAAAATAGGTATCAGAATGGGATGAGCAATCATTAAAAGAGGGTATCATTTCCTGAACAGCTGATGTCATGCCGATATCATGACCTAAGAGGGCATCATGCATCTTTCTTCTCTAAAATATGAAGTTGAGCTCCATTGTTTCCAACCATTTTTGATGATGATCAGTAAAATCTCTATAACTAATCCAAATTTTATTCCTCTAAGCTATATCATTAGGTAGCTATTGATTTTATGTTGGAACTTAAGTACTTTTTTATATATGATATAATTATGTTGCTTTTGTTACAAGAGATTTTATTACTGTATAAACTCATTTGTATACGAAACCTTCTTAAAAATCACACACGCACACACGCACACGCGCGTACACACGCACCCACACACACACTCCTGCAAAACTTTACAAATGTTTAAAGCCTTGTGATTTTGTATATTCTAATCTGAAATTATTAACTTATAATATATTGATCTTCTAATCTAATGCAAGGTGGTGAAATGGGTCAAAGAGAGTGCATAGAGGCAATATGGCTGTGTTTGGATCCCATGGTGGTAGTGTTCGGATCTGAATGTGGTAGCTGCACTGGATCAGTTGCTTTTAATTCTTCTAGGCAAATAAATATGCAAAAATATAACATAAAATACTTCATACAATTAATAATTTTCAACCTTATTGTACAAAATTTCAAGAATGCAAAATGTCTTATCTTCAACCCGTGGGCAACTTACAAATTGAAATTAACAAACATCTGTAATGTTACTTTATAGTATTTCTCTCTACCTACAAATGATAGTCTTAATTTTTTTGCTTTGATATTATTTCTGTTTAGTTCATATTTTGCAGAAAATCAAGGAACACTCGGCCATTTGACATGTTGTTATATTATAGTCTTATATAGTTGTGCATATTTACGTATTTATTCTTTCTTGGAGTTTGTTCCCATTTAAATTTTGCAGTGAAAAATATAAATGAACAATAACGATTCATTTGTATTGAAGTTAATTTCATTTTTATGGATATTATATCATGCTGCTCTCTATTACAATTGTTATCGTTATCCTTTTCTGGTTTCTTATTGAAATAACAAAAGGTAATAATAATTGATATTTTTGATCGAAGTAGTAATGAATGTTTTTTATTATGTTCTAGCTTGAAAAAAGAAAAGAGAAATTATTACAGCAATTTAGGTCTTATAAACTTTTATGATGATATTTCTCAATAGAAAATTTTGAAATCTACACAAAAGTGTCAAGTGGTTTTATACTTTAGCAAGTATTAAGGGTTTGTGAAGAGTAGGAAGTGCGATCGCTATGGTGGATATGAAATTTTTTTCTATATATTAATATGGTGATTGATTACCTTTTAAAGGAGAGACAATGTAAGGTTTTTAGGTTACGAACTACAGGTCGTGCAATCACTATGGTGGATAAGAAATTTTTTCTATATATTAATATGGCGATTGATTACCTTCTAAAAGAGAGACAATCACTATGTTTTATTGTTTCCTAAAATAATTCAATCTTATTTACATTTTGAAAAATGGTTGGGTTGTGCATGTACATACATTGATACATATAATAAAGCAATATTATGTATGCTTCAAAATCAGTTTGTAAGATACAAAACTTACAAACAATGTTTTTAATACAAATTCCTCTTTCGCACGTGCATAGCACGTGCCAAAGTACTTGTATATATAGAGAGAGAGAGAGAATGTGCTTGCTTGTCTCCTTCCAGCTGTAATTTTGATGTCTAGAGATCTGATGACTGAATGTAGAAGAATGAGTTGAAAGTTGAAACCTTGACTTTGCTCATGGAAGCTTCGCTGCATTCCGGAAGATACTGTTGCACGTGTAGTTTCATTCGGTAGATTTGATTCGAGTATTCTGTGCCAGCTGGAACTGTATGTCAACGCCTTTCATTTCAGTTAGATTATGGCCCTATGTAGCATTTAAAAAGTTTAAAAAGGGGAACAAAAAAACTATCCATACACCTCCGTGGAACAATATTAAGTTAAATCAATGTTTTTTAACATAAATTTTTTTATCGTTTCATGTGACTTGACTTTTATATACCACTGGACTTTCGTCATCTTTCACATTATTCATTTTCAATCTGCTCATATTACGTTTATACAACGTGAGATACCCCAACGTTATTTTTTCACGTGAGATACCCCAATCGAACAACCGACTCTAAGCTGGTGTGATTGATGTTGTTGCACCATTGGGTAAAAACCCCTGGACTACACCTTACACATACAAATATGGATTGAACGAGAAAATTGGTTATGTCACAAATTTTTAATGATTTTAAAGATTGAATTTTTTAATCCAAAATAGTTTTGGAATTGGAGTTGAATGCTTTTGAAATGAGTTTCAAAAATAAAAGTTATTTAGAATAACTTAATAAAGTTTTGAAATTTAAATAACTTGATTTGAGTTTGAATTCAATGTTTGAAATTGAATTCAATAATTTTGGAATTATAGTTTAAAAAGATTATACAAGTTATAAAGGTGTTTATATGAGTTTTTTATCATTTAAAAAGTGTTGTTTTGGGAATTTAAATTTAAACCCAAGTTTTTACTTAAATGGCTTTAACTTATGTAAATGTGATCGGTTTTTCCCAAAATGAAAACTATTTGTTTCAAATAATAATGGCTTTCATAAAAAGAAAAGATTTCCAATTATTATCAAAAGATTTCAAGTTTAAGGTGAAATTTGTAAATAGTTTGGAAAAAATTATGAATTAATCTTTGTGAAGATGATTAAATCTTATTTTGAAATCAAAGAGAGTTTTAAATGGTATATTTTCCTATAAAAGATTTGAATTGGAGATGGTTGAAAGTTACGAATTAAATCTTTAAATTTAAAGATTTGGGTAAGTTAATCCAATTTGAAATGAAATTGTTTTGAAAAGCCGTGGATGAACCTTTGTGGGAAATTGGTGAACTTTGTGAAATAAATATTTTGTTTAAAAGATTTAAAAATGATAATTTGTTTAAACCATTTGAAAAGAAAGTTTTGGGGTTTAAGTTGTGACTTAACTGAAATCCTATATCCATATGTTTTTAATATTGTGTTCATTATTCGGTTTAACCGGGAGAGGACCTTGTGTCATATAACCCATCCCGAATAGTGATACGTCGTTATGGATAGCATTTGAAGACCGGTGGTGAAGACCGGGTATTTTCGAGAACGAAAGGATAACCTGTCGATTGTCTCTGCACTGAGTCGCGCCGGTATAGAGATTTCCTAAGTGATGGGAAGTCCGATCGGGATTGTGAATACCCGGATTTGCAAGGGCTTCTTCGGAAGTGCCTTCAGTTCTGTTCGAACCCGGAACAGACTTGTATGGATGTGTGTCTGACATTACACTTTGAGATGTTAAACCAGTTTCTATCAAATACATTTCTGTTTGGTGGCAGAGATTTATTCTCTTAGCTTAACACCCTTCCCTGAGACGTACGGGCTCAGAGGTTATGTAGTTGATGGTTACTAGTGATACGTTCCCAATTTGGTAATGTGACATACGAAGTGCTGCCGATCATTTGTTGATCAAAGCATGACTTTGTGAAAAAGCGTAGCTTTGTGGACGAGACCTCATCGAGCCTAACAAACCGGTAATGGTCGAAACAGGAAAGATGCGGCAAGGTTTCAGGGGTAGCTCCCCTAGGGTATGACCATTCCTTCTAGAAAAGAGTGGTATCATGGTATGGAGCCCAGATACTTACTCATGTGGACACTGTAGTATATTTATTACCGTGTGATGTTGTTGGAGGGTCCTTAGATAAAGGTCCTAAAGGACCGGGGGTGGCATATCTTAGGTTTTATTCTCCCGAGAAGGGGGTAGCCGGCCTTGTGTTAGTAGAGAGCCCGGTAGGTTCTCGGGGCGTCCCTCTAGAGGCATTCCCATGTGGCAATAGGAAGTTCCTTAGCCTGACCATTTGTTGGAAATCCATTCATCCAATACGCGCCTTGTACGGTTTTAGTTGTATTACCTGCCGTCTACTTAAGGTGGAGCCCCACTGTTTAGATGGTAGCAATAGTAGGCATAGTTCAGAATGTCTATGCTGGGTAGGATTAATATTATACTTTCGAAATGTTTTCCACTATGCACTAACAATAATATCAAAGAAATTTCACGTATCAAGCATTTTTGACTATCATAAGGAGAAATCTCCTCCAATTCTGCATTTGCATTGTGTGTATAGCGGGAGGCCTTATGATAGTTTCATTTTCAAAAAAGCATTGCAGATTTGAACTTTAAAAGCTTTGTTGTTTGTTTAAAAGATAAAACTGTTTTGTTTGCTCACACCAGTCTCACGAATGACCTATAGTTTATTGTTCCTTTCCTAAACTCTAGGTGCCTACTATTTTCCACACGGGCAGTCTAGAGTTAGGTTTTTCAGATAGTAGAATAGTAGGAATTGATTCGTTAGCCTTCGAAGCTCTTTGGATTTGTAGATTGCATTTGCTACACTTCAGCATTCGCGACCAGACTTGCTTATCTTTGTGCAACTGGATGAGGGTTCGAGCTAGGTTGGGATTGGAGGTGGAGTTCTTGGAGTTTGGCATTGAAGACATTAGCTTTCCGCTGCTTTTTCTTGTATCTCTAATAGCGTTGATATCTATTGTACCATTATATCATATTCTGTTGTATCAGATATTGTATCAAATGTTGTATATCAAATGTATTATTTCTTTTTCTTCCGCTGTGTTGTACATAATGTGTTATAAGCTCCGACGAACCAGATTCGACGTTTGGATCTGCGGTATTTGAATACAAGTGTCGTATTCGGTGTACGAATTTCAAATTTTGTTTAAACTACTTGTCCTTATATTCTCCACCTATGTATAATTTTTCTTGTGCACATATCAGTTTTCTCAGTACGTGGATTATGATAGATGGATGATTGCTGCATTTTAGCATATGACGCTCGATTATACACAAATGATGTATCAGAGTTACCAGACTACGGTCCAGTAGCAGCAACTTAGTATGATGCGCATATATAGGGATTACAGACCCAGATTCAGTAGCTTCAGGAGTAGCTCCATGCCAGACCTGAGCCTCATGACTTTGATGACGTCAACAATGACAGTGACGACAGCAGTGGAGACGATGAGGAGATTAATAGCGGTTCCAATCACAAAGACTGATGTGCTGCATTTAGATTTTCCAGTTTATGTTTTTTTCACGCATTACGATTGTTGGTTGCATATTATGTTGGTGGTGATGTTATTATTATATGTGCTTGTCTATATGTCATGGTATTGTGTTAATTATATTTTATGTTGAGTATGACATAGTATTGATTATATTTTATGTTGAGTATGATGTTGTGTACTTTATTTGCGATGGGTATGACATTGTGTTATTATAATTTATGCTTATTTATTATTAAACTTATATGACATAAAAATGTTGGAGTAACAAACACAGTTGTGTTTGTTTGTCTAAAAGTTTATAAACATGGACGTAAATCTCATGCTTTATTTTTTTGATGCGGATTACGATCTCTCTATTTAAGATAAAGTGTTATATTCAAATGTCACAACTTTTAAAAGTTTAGTAAATTCAATCAATGTCTAACGTAATATTTTCGGCTACATAATTGTAACCGTTAGTAAACTCTTTTATACAAACTAATCAGATGTGCGACGATGAGGCAATAATGGTAACTAAGTTTTAGGATACTATTGCTCAACTTTACAATAGCAATGTTGAGTGTAACAGTAGACGTATGAAAGTAGATTCGAGGACTGCTTATGGAAACTTCTGCAATGCCTGTACGCGGTACAGTACGGTTATCAGTAAGGTTATATTTGAAAAAATTTCGAACTAACCCGTTCCACATTTGAAGGTCGTTACTTTCTCAAATATCACACCACATTCATTGGACATAAGGCTTATACCATAAGTCAAAATTGGCTAGAACGATTTGGATATCCATAATTTGAGTTCCGTAAAGCCACGTTTAGTTATAACCTTTATTTGAGTTATGTAATGAGGCTTATAGTGAGTGTATTATTGTTGAGTGTATTATTTTGTCTGTGTATGCATATTTATTATTGTCTTGTTTATTCGTGTCTAATAAAAACAATTTCATTCTAATGTCAAATCAAAATCAATGCTTAGATTTCACAGACATATCAAAAAAGTACTCACTTTCCAGTGTACTGTCAAATCAAAATATAATGCTCACATTTAAACATAAAAAATTGTAAGCATTCACATGATTCTATAAATACGTAAGAGCTTTTCTTCTCAAACACGCAACTCAGTCCTCCGCTCCTTCATTCTTCTATTCCTCATACCAAGGCCTTCATGGTCATCATCTACTGACTCTGATTTTGGCTACGTTCCAATAGAAAGCGGACACACCAATGAAGATTGGAATATTAATTACCAAGACCAGCATTACGAGGACTTTGCTCGTGAATTCCCAAATATTGACAACTCACACTTCAGGAAGATGTTCAATCGCTGTATGAATGTGTGGTTGTCCAACCTCTACACGAACAGTTGGTTCATCAACAACCACAAGAACAGGAGGTTGATCAAGTGCCAAATTTGCAACCTCGGTTGAACAAGAGGTTGACTCTTACGCGGTATGCTGCCACTATGGTTATAAGCTTGAAGTTGTCGTTAGAGCTGATGACGAAGATATTGGTCGTCAAATTCGGTTGTGTCCCTTCTGGCTTGAAGGATGCAATTACACAGAATGGGATGATGGACAGATGTGCCCAAGAGCTATATCATAGCCAACGAGCTAGAACAAGGAATAAGACGTCTCTGAAATGTCCTAGAAAAATTGCAATTTGACCGTAACCAGTAGTTTCTTCGCGTCAGTTATAAGTCCTGGTATGGGTATTTTCGTTGGTTGTATTATTGTAGAGTGTATTATTGTTGACTATAATATTGTTTGTTTATGTATTATCATTAATTGTATTAATGTTTGTGTGTTTCAGTAATATTGTCTTGTTTATTTAAGTATTATTTCCATTTAAAGTTTTAAGTGTATTATTGTTTGGTAGTGTCATAAAGTCGTTAAGGACATGGTTACAGTTGTATGATGGGACGAGACACTGCACCAACAGTCAATAGTGTATAGAGGGGACATGACACTGCACCAACAGTCAACAGTGTGTAGATGGGGTGAGACACTACCCAAGACAAATCTCTTGTTGGCTTGCGAGGATGTGGCTATAGTGTTTAGATGGGATGAGACACTGCACCAACAGTCAATAGTATGTAGATGGGACATGACACTGCAGACGTGACATAAATGGAATCTACTTTATAGATAGTGGTTGAATTGAATTAATGCTACCTGCCAACTAGTCATGATTGTTAGTTTTGTTATGAAGGTCAGCATGTGATTTAAGCTATAAAAAGCTTGTTAAATTCTAGAAGTTTTATTGCTCATTCGTATTTCATACAATTTAAAAGATAAAAAATAGCTGCCGAAGATTATATATTTTTCGATGATAACGACGACGAATTTGATGAAATTATGGTAGATCATTTTTGTCGTGAAAATGAGCCAATAAGTATGGCTGCACTACAAGTTGGTCAATCCAGCGGGCAACATGGTGAATCAATTGTTGGTCGTCGGTATAAAAATCGTAGACATTCATGGCACAACGACAGACTAATGGAAGACTATTTTGTTTCAAATTCTACATACATAGATGTTGATTTTAAGAGAAGATTCCACATGCGACGACCTCTAGTTCTTAGAATCCTATAATGTATCAAACAGCATGACAAATATTTTGTCTTTAAACCCAATGCATCTCGTACAATGGGATTGACTAGAATTCAGGAAATGACAGTTGCACTAAAAATGCTTGCATATGCAGGACAGGTAGACACACATGATGAAAATTTGAAAGTGGTGGAAAGCACGGTATTAGAGTGTTTGGAGCATTTCTGTCAAGCTATCGTGAACATTTACGGTGATTAATACTTACGCAGACCAAACGAGGTGGATATAGGAATATTATTGAATATGCATGGTAATAGAGGTTGGTCTAGAATGTTAGGCAGTATAGACTACATGCATTGGGAGTGGAAGAATTGTCCAAAGGCATATGCCGGAGCTTGTCAGGGTAAGTCTCGTAAGTCCACTATTATTCTTGAAGCCATGGCATTGTATGACTTATGGATATGACATGCATTTTTCATAATGCCAGATTCGAAAAATGATCTTAACGTAGTCGAACGATCTACGTTGTTCAATGATTTAGCAAATGATAGATCAACTTCTTGTACCTTTACTTTAGGAGGTAACATGTACGATCATGGATATTACCTTGGTGATGCTATATATCCTAAATGGAGTACCATTTTTCAAAACAATTCCTAATCCACAAAACGATAAACAATTAAAGTTTGCAGCGATGCAAGATGGCCAAAGGAAGGACGTTGAAAGAGCATTTTGGTTTCTTCAATCTAGATTTGACATAGTCAGTAAACCATGCAAACTTTGGTCACCAGCAAAAATGACCAAAATAATGTACACTTGTGTTATTTTACATAATATGATTACAGAGGATGAAAGAGACATGGAAGAAGATTACTTTCACGAGGGTGCTCCAACATCACCGCCTATTTGGTGCAACGATATGATTGGAAGTGCATCAGAACTCGAGTTTCATGTAGAAAGCCAAATGTCCTACCGTAGTGTTCAACTGCATCGAAGACTGCACAATGATCTCATAGATCATCTTTGAAACTTTTCTAGAAATTAGTGAAATTATATTTCTGTTGTTACTTTTGCTACTCTTGTTTATGTTGTTGTTACTTATTATTATTATTATTGTAATCTGTTTATGTTTAGTTAACGTAATGTTGTTATAATCTTTTATCAATGTAATACAATTTCAATGAAAGTACTTATATAAATAATTGCTTACGTTCATAATACAATACAACTAATGGTAATTCAAAGATACAAAGGTTCTAGAAAAACAGAAATAGCTAATGACCCTCATCACGTCTACGTCTCATAATTTCTCTCCTTCTATGCTCCGTATACTCCAATTGTTCTGTAGACATATGCGACATATCCATGACATTAGTGCATCCTTTTCTCTTTGTCTGTTTCTAGCAAGAAGTTGATCCATTCTTGACAACTTTTCTTTTTGTTGAATTGCTCGAGTCTCCATTGAATGGCTATATCTATCTTCATATTCAAATAGGAGTTTTTTAATTTTTTCCTGATCCGCTTCAGCGGCTTGCTTATTTTTTACCGCTTTTGCCCCTGTGGCTGAACAAAATGATCTTCGATAGGGGTTAGGTCTTCTTCTGATCCTAAACTGTAGCTTCCTAGCGATTCCCTAGGATTAGAGCTTCCTCTAACTCAAGGCATTTTACCACGACCACTATTTGACTAGACTTCTTGAATGGTTCTCTGAAGCGATGATTTCCATTTGACATGCTCAACCAACATGTCATAAACATGCATGAACTAATGAAATTATCATGCTTGTTTACTATCAGGTTTATAGATTTGTTTGAACAACTTGTTTGTGGCCATTCTCGGTAATACAACAACACTAGTATAATTAGAGAACTATGATAAAAATTAAAACAATGAAATTATATTAAATCTTACCAAATGCATTTCATTTTCAAATCCACTAGGATTCATTTGCATTAGCTTGAAAATATGAGAATCGAATGTTTGTATTTGACGATTGATTATTCCATAACGTCCTCTGATTGAAGATAACGTTCTTTTCCGATTGATGTTCTTTCGATTGTAGCAATGAGAAATTTTGCCCCAAAAAATCTCACCACTTCGATCGGCACCTCGAATAGGATCGATTGAGAGTGCACAGTAAATGTAGCTAAGATCGTAGTCTTCTAAAATGCTCCAACTTGCATTAGTTACCGCTTTGCCGATTGGAACTGTAAAGTCTTGTAAATCATAGTCTTCAAAACTGCACGTTGCAGCATCAACGTCGAAATCAGAATACATGTTCACTTGCGATAAGTGAGAGTAAAAAATTAGGATTTTTGAAAGAAATTGGTCGTGTAGGAAATAAGATGAAGGGAGTTGTATTTGAAGGTGGAATAGAGGGTTTGGGTGGAATATGGCCGTTGCATTTAGCCATCGGGGTAACTGTTGGGTGTTTGGAGTTAAAGTGAGGTGCCTATGTAACAGGCGCCTGGGTACCAGGCGTCTGTTACACAGACACCTCAATATGAGGCGCCTGTTGAATAGGCGCCTGGTACCCAGGCGCCTCAATAAATCCAAGAAGCCCACACTATGAAGCTCCAGATCGACACTCTCCATATATCTACACCCTATTGGAGCCAACTTCTAGTGCACATCTCCACATTTCTGATGTCCAACCAACAGTTGGAGTTGCTCTTAGATTATGGCCCTCTATAGCATTTAAAATATTAAAAGTTTCATACCTCATAATAGGATTGAACCTCCTTCTTTCTACTTTCCTCCGGCTAGAGTTACCAGGATTTTCTTTTTCTTTTTCTTTGCACAAATGCCTTCGTCGTTCTTAACCGTAGGGTTCACACTATTAGAGGCCTCAAGTTATTTGGCGATTGTTTCTGTCTGTCATGCTGCTGTAGCTTCCTCCAATCGCATGTACTTTGCGGATTTATAGAAGAAATCTTGTAGAGCAGCCAAATTCCCCTTAGTCAATCTCCGAACCAGCTTCGTATATATCAGGATGAACACCACTACACAACGTTATAAAAGTCAACCGTTCATTAGCATTCTGAATGTTGGCGGCTGCAGCATTGAAACGGGCCAAGTGCTGCCATAATGTCTCATCCTCTCATTGTTTCACATCCGACAAAGAATATGGGTCATTGGGTTTCTCTATATAGACCAAGAATCGGCTGATAAAATTTTCTTTCAACATCTTCCACAAGTGGATCGTGCAGAGGGGAAGGCAGCATAACTATATAGTTGCCAAATCTGACAAGATGAGGGGAAAGCACTTACATAAAGCTTCCTCGTTGCTCTTCTCATTAGAATATGTTGCGTATATCATTGTAGCTGTAATATGGGATCAGTCTAGCCTTGGTAAGGATCCATAGTAGGCATCCGAAAGCTCCTTGTATTTTGACTAGTTTGTATTTCCATAGGAAACGGACTACCAACTCCCGCACCTATTCCATGTTCTATTTGCTCATGATGACACACTCTCTTATAAGTCGTGCCATACGATCTTCTGGTTTAGGGGATGAGCAGGGCTAGGTCGACCTTTCTCGTTGATGCAAGAGGCTTCTTTCATGCCTTATATGATGACATAACCTGCGACCTCCGCTTTGCTCCTTGCTTTGGGATTGTTCACGGTGATTAGATCGCCTTCCATTAGCTTCTACTTTTGCTTCACCACCAGATATGAACTGCTTCATCTCCTAGACCCCCCGACTGGGTCCTTCCTTTAGTTTTAGTGTTATGCGTAGTTGGTTACGTCTGCCCAAAGCGTGTCATGATTTGGTCCACAATGGCTTGTTATTGGGTAGCGAAGTGGGTGTCGAGATCCACTACAACTATGTCCAAGTAACTTTAGTGATGGTGTCTTGTCTCGGCGTACTGGATGTTTGATTGTCTTGATTAGCAATAACTGGATTGCCGCTCCTAATGGCACTGCCGATCTTATTCTTAAATTTAGGTGGCATGCAGAGATATTGCTATCAACAAAAGCACCCAAAATGTTTGCATGGAATGGACAAACACCTCGAATTGAATCATCAATAGTAGATTCAACGGTAAATAAATGCGAAGAAAGTAAAAGACATACAAATTTATAGTGATCCAACTATAATGGGCCTACTTCTACTGTTCATATTTATTACTAATCTTATTATTCAGCATTTACAAGAGTTTTGATAAGAAATACAACGAATTATCTAAAGATTCAGAGCTCGGTTCAGTTATTTCTACAGAATAGAGTTTCCAAGCTTCAAAAATTGTCCCCACAAATGCCTGTTGCATGAATATTTATAGGGGTGAAGAGATGATGTAGGCAATCGTGTAGGTCCAGAAATTTCCATGTATATGTCACCCAAATCAAATACTTCCACTTATCAAAGATATGATTGATAATTTACATATATATGCAGATTTTATTCCATACATGGCCTGCTTTTTTCAGCTAAAAGCTCTGTCTATTACTAGTTGGTTCGTTGTGGTGCATATGGACGTATTATTGGCCAGGTTCCTACATTTCCTTCATCGGCCCTCTCTCCATGTTTGCCTTGGCCTGGCCTTCTATATACCAAACACAAGAATCAATTCGGTACCCAAGGGTATCGAACCTGATTTCCTATGCACGCGGTACCATAAGGTATTGAATAGAATTTTCTGTTCGGTTCCTTGGGTACCGAACAAGATCTTTTGTTTCGTACTTTGGCTACCGAACAGGGTATTCTTTCTTCTTTCAACTCTCTGTGTCTTCCCATCCTTTTAACCTCAGCTTCTCTTCCAAGTTTCCTTGCTCTTGATTTTCCTTGGCTTCCTTCCGAAACTTTTTTCTATTATTCCTAAGCCTTAATCTCATGGGCAAAATTTCCCATAACAGTCGGTATAGACCTTTATAAGGAGGTCTCCATTCCCATATATCAAGAGTAAGTCTCTAGTATTTATCAAATACTTTAGTATACACTTTATAGCCGTCCAATAATTTTCTTTAGGATTATATTGATAATGGCGTATGCATCCTAATGCATATGCCATATCCAATTTAGTACATAGCATAGCATACATTATGGAATCGATTACTAAAGCATATGGTATTCTCTTTGCATGCACTTTCTCATCATCAGTCTAAGGAGCATCCTTCTTAGAATGGATGATTCTAGATTGCGTTTAACATTTCCGCACATGGAATTTCCCATATTGAACATTTTTAGTATGGTATCTATGTACAGGATTGGGACAATACCATTACCCTCATAGTTCTATCTCTATATATCTTTATACCTAGCACATAAGCTACTTCTCTCAAATCCTTCACGTGAAAATTCTTGAAAATCCATGCTTTTACTGATTGTAATAATGAAATGTCATTGTCAATCGATAATAGTCATAAATTTGTAATACTAAGAATATGATATCATTTCCATGTTTTTGGTATACACATGTTTCCTCTATGTTCTGATATAACCAAACCGTTTGATTACTTTATCAAAATACTTATTCCAACTCCTTGAAGCTTGTATAAGTCTGTCATTGGACTTTAATAACTTGTAAGCTTTGCCCTTATACCCATTGACATCGAAATCCTTGGGGTGTGACATAAAGACAACCCTTCTAAATCACCATTTAAAATGCCATCCTTACGTCCATTTTCTATATCTTGTCGAAATGTGGCAATATCCAAATAGACTTAAGCATAGCTATAGGCAAAAAGGTCCCGTCATAATCAACACCTTGAGTTTGACAAAATCCATTCGGAACTAGCCTAGCTTCATAAGTCCCTACCTGTCCCTCTACATTCATCTTTTTATTAAAAATCCATTTGTAGCCGATGGGTTTTAACCCTTTGGAGTTGTTAGATAAAGTTCCCATTTTTCTTTCATATATGGAATCCATCGAGGATTTCATTTCTCTATGCCGAAGGGCAGAATCTTTACTCTGCAATGTTTTTTGGAATGATAGAGGAGTGTCATCATCTAAGACATCATCCTCATTCTCACCATCCATAAGAAAACCATAGCGTATCTCTGATAAAGATTCCCTACTAAACCTTCTAATAGGTTGATTGTTTTCATATACGGGTGAACTTAGTTCTACCACTTATTCAATCTCCATGTTTGACTTTTGGATCTCATCCAATTCTACAACATCACTGTCAGTTTTTTTGACATATCCTTTTCTAAAAAGATAGCATGTTGAGAAACAATGACCTTTTGTTCCTCGATATTGTAGAAAAATATCCTATAGAGTTCTTGGGACCTATGCGACAAAATTGATCTTGCCTTAAACTTATTAGTACCGACATTATTAATGCAAGCTAGACAACCTCACACCTTCAACTAATTAAGGTGGGTTTTCTTCTCACGCCACATCCCATATAGTATCTTAAGCGTAAACTTAGTGAGTAACAAATTCAATATATGCTTTGCAATTTTTAATGCATATCCCCAATAGGACAAAGCGAACTCAGTCTTACTCATGGTGGAATGAACCATATCTAATAAGATCCAATTTCTTCGCTCTGAAACATCATTGTGTTGAGAAGTATATGGTGGAGTAAGATGAGAGTTAATCCCATTATCTTTTAAGTGCCATAGGAGTTCATTTCCAACATACTCACCTTCCAGATCGAATTGAAGTATTTAATCTTTTGGTTTTTCTATTCTCAAACCTCGTTCTTATATTCAATGAGCTTCCTACAGGCATTCAGTTTGTTCTTCATAAGATATGCATATCCAAGTCTCTATAAATCATCAGTAAAGGTTACAAAATAAAATCAGTTATCTTTAGTAATTATGGGTATTGGTACATACATCACTATGTATGAGTCCCAAGATTTTATCAACTCTTGCGTTGCTCTCACTAAAGGGGTGCTAGGTTACTTTACCTTTGAGACATGACTCACGCATATCAAGTAATTCAGAAACAAATGATGGGAGAATTAATTTATAATCATTAAAAATTCATTAGTATTTATGAAACATTGATTGCTAATTTTGATTTGCTTGAATACCATTAACATTTAAAGTGCATAAATAAATGTTATAAATGCAAGTATCGATATACGATATCGATAGATTGTTTAAATTGGATCTAAATAAAATAAATGTTGAGTGGATTTGTACACCTCTAATTTTTGTTTAACATTATTCAGAGAATTTAATTAGATAAGTTAAATAGAATAATGTGAAGTGATGAGGAGAATAAGATTTGTTAAACAATTTAGTTTAGACCTTAATTAATCAATTAATAAGATTGTTTTAAATATATAATAGAAAGAGATTAACGGGAGGGGCATAATGGAAATAATTTTTTAATCCATTCCCTAAACCCTTCCTCTCTCGTTCATTCTCATTTCATTTCTAAAATCAAAAAAATTCCTAAGAGGAGACCGGCCATTAACTAAAGGGAAAGAAGAGGAATCTAAGGAATTCAAAGGGGAAAGCTTAAAGGAATTGATCTACATCAATCTCAACCTCCCATATCCAATCCAAGGTGAATAATAGTTAATCATATCATTTGTTTATGTTTTGTTTTCGGATTTAGAATTGCTTTCTCAATTTGTTTTAATAATATTTCATGCTTAGATTGGTAACATCTTTATTACATAGAATGATGGTATGTCGGAAATTTATAAAATTGTTTTAATGGGTTTTAAAGGAAAAAACAGAATTTTTGATCTCTTATTAATATGAAATTTTAAGATGTCATAGAAAAAATTATTTTGGAGATGATTTTTAAATTTCATAATTTTTCAAGTTCATATGAATAATTTATGAATTTCCCGAGAGAAAAAAATGTATATATGTGGATTTTTAATTATTAAGAGATAATTAAATTAATATATTAGTCCTGAAAAAAAAATTATATGGAAGAAGAGGGAAGTCCATATTTTGGGTGATTTTAGGTATTTTTCCCTAACTATTATTTTCTATGGATTTATTATTATATAAAAGTTTTTGATTAATATGAGTTAGTAATATTAATTATAAAGTTTTGATTTGTTAATCGAGAAGGTGGAATGTGACCTACCAGAATTTCTATAAAGAATATGAAAAGTTTTTCTGTTATCCAATAGTAATTTGAGAAGAGACGATAGTTACTGGAAAGTTTTAACTTTAAAAGAAATTTTTTTTAAAGCTTATTTACAGAAAGGCTATTGGCACAACTACTTATCGGCCTAATACCTCCATTTCACAGAAGCTCGATAATTATAAGAGGTAATGCATGTGATAGATACTCGATATCTTTGTAATGTATCTGCTTTTATGGAGACTCGAGCATCTAAACTATAGGGTTGTCGAGTCTCTACAAAACATGAGATGTTGACCCCTCAAGTGCAGAGGCTTGGCAACCATATATGCTTTAGAGGTATGCCAATTGCATGTGGTATAGGCTCAACACCTCATGTTTTTGAGCACTAGACCTCTCATGTATTATAGTGACTTGATATTTTTTGTGTGGACACTCGACATCTATATTTTAACGGCTATACAATAGTATATTTTACAAACTTGGAAGCTATGTTTTAGAGGCTCGATAGCCCACATTATCTAGATGCTTAACATCCCCGTTTTGATAGCAAATTTGTAAAATGTAAAGACGATAGTGCTTTGGCATAAGATTTTGGATAAGTATTTGGGGCTATGTTTTCCTAGTTTTGAGAATGATTTCAAGGAGTTTGTCATTTCTAAAGATAAATGTTTTAAGGAAATGAAGTAGTCTTTTAGCCTATTTTCTCATGAGTTTTCCCAAATAAAATTATTGCTTAAACTTAAATATTTTGTTATGTATATGGCCACTGATGATATATTTTGATGAATGATGTTATATGTTCTTATTATCATTTAATCATTTAAATTACATATTTTTTACTTATCATACCCACATTTTCATTACCTAACATTGCACATTGGTTTTTTAGAATAGAATTACCAGTTTGATTATTTTAGTGGTCAGTATGGTCAGACTAAACTTCTGAGTGAGTAGCATTGCATCCATGAGATCAGATAGATCAATTGTGCTAAGATGCCTTGAATTGATCAAATCAGATGAGGTATGACTCATGGATTTAAAAACATATAAGATTTAGGTAGGACTGGTGTAGGGTTGCGCCCTATGCTTCAGCCGGTAGCTCCCGGTTGGTAAAGGTCCATAATTCCAATACGTAGGCTTTGTCGGTAGCAAGGATAAAGATGTGTATGCCTAGAAAGTAACTCATAGCTCTATATGCTCACTGTATTGTTTGATTTGTTTTCCTCCTAATCATATATGGAGATTTTGAGACACCTGGTTATGTTTTGGTCCAAGTCATCCTGATAGTTTATTAGTTGGCGTGTGAAAACTAATAAGTTCGTAGTAGCCCTACAAAACCTATGATCAGAGATAGACAGTCAATTTCATGGAGTGGGTAAACTTTAGGAGCGCATAACCCTTTAATGACAGACTAGTCATATTTACTCATATAGCATGTATACGATCATATCATATCTTATTTTAATTGTTAACAAGAAAACTTGTCAACATTCCTGATGCCATGTGAAAGGTAGTTAAAATCAAGCGAATCCATGTTGATAGGAGGATCTCTTCTTTTTAAGCATACCTTTTGACTAGATTGTCATAGTTGAAAGGCTTTAAAAATATTTTACATCCTTCTGACCCTGTTGACTTGATCGAATGGGTCCAAAGAGCTATCTTCACCTTTCGACTGGGTTGACTTAGTCGAAAGGTTCCTTGGAATTACTTTAAACTGACAGATTTTGTTTGAATCCTTTCGTTTGTGTAGATCAAAAGCAATTGACCCTTTTAACTTTTCATTCCTTTCGATCATGTCGAAAGGTATTTTTCTGGTCCTTTTGACCATGTCGAAAGAGATGCATACTTCATTAACAAGTCACAATTGCTTTCGACTTTGTGGTTTCACTACTTTTGATTTGGAACTCTTTCAAAAGGGTTGCTGACATATATGTGGATAGATTCTTTCAAATGAGTTCCTCTTCCAATAGTTGTTAGTTAATTATAAACTGGAATCCTCTCAGAAGCACTCCTTTCGACTGTGTCGAAATGGGTTCCATTCTTTCGAAATGGTTCTAGCTTATAATTGTCTAAGTTTCACTTTAATTTCCTTGCATAAGATCGACTTGGGTGTTCTCCGAATTCATAATTCATTATGGTCGAAACCCTATCATCATTCTTATTTGTGGTGTCAAATGTATATTCCGATGATGACGTGTTTCAATTAAAGATCTCCAAGTCGATCCTATGCATTGCATAGACATAAAAGTGATTAAGAGAAATAGTTAGAATCATATGCAATTGATTATTAGACTAGATAATGATCTAAATGATCTTCCTCGTCAACAAACTCCTTGTTGAATAAGCCATCCCAATTTTATTAGTAATCCAAAATGAATTACAAGAAATAGAGCTTTCCCCCAATTTGATTTAGGGATTTTATCAGACGTAATTGCAAGTGAGAGAGTAGATTAGATACAGGTCCCCAAAACTGGACCCCTTGGGTCTAATTTATAGATGTAGGTTGAGCCCCTTCCGCGGCTATGCTTCCGACTCAGTCGAAAGGAACCCTCTTTATATGCCGCTCTAACCCTTTTGACTTAGTCGAAAGGTTGTAACTCCTTTCGACGCTGTCAGAAGCCATCGTCTTTACGCTTTTTGATCTACTCTTGCGCTTCCTTTATTTTCTCCCAAACCTTTCGACTGAGTCGAAAGGCCCCTTTGACAACCTTTCACCTTTCCTGAACTTCGAGCACTGCTTCCTTTATAACACCTTTCAAAACTATCGAAAGTTTCAAAGCGTGCCTTTTCTTTCATGTTGTCTTATTCCTACAGGAAATAAGGTAGAAGCCTCTGCCTCCATTGATAGGTTGTTCATACCATTTTCTAAGATATTGACATATCAATGGTTTCAATGATGTTGGGTAGCCTTTGAATGTGCGCCTGAGACTTAGGCAGAACCTTCCCCTAACATTATCGGCTTTAACCGGTTTGATAGTCATGTCAATGCTTTCGAAGGGGTTATGATAAGGACAAAGCCTTCTTTTCTAAAAGGTTTAGCACGTAAGTGAGAATCCATCATCCATTGCCTTCGCAAGGGGGTTCTGAAGCTGTCTTTGCTTGTTTTTCTGTGTCGAAAGGTTGGGAATGGTGGACGATTATTCCTGTTTCCATCTAAGTTGAAAGCTTTTAAACTGTAAGAGGAACTGGTTCCTTCAACTCTTCGAAACCCTCTTAATTCTTTCGAAATGTCTTTTTATGACCTCTATCGAAACCTATGCATGTTGCTCATATGAAATCTCATTCTCACTAGCCTTCTTTCATACATCTGCCTTTGATTTAATTTTATGACTAACATTCCCCCTCCCTCCATGAAAGAAGCTTTTGTTCTTTAGAATAATTTTTTTAAAGCTTTCTTTCTCTTCATAACTTTATTTTTCCAACAAAATTCAAAGTGATATTTGCTATTGTTAGCTCTTTATCATACTATGCATGTTTAATGATAGATTAGAGTATTATTGCTTTCATATTCGAACAATTAGTGGAACATAATTCGGATTCAGCAGATATGAAATTTGTAATAAGTAGCTACTAATGCACATCATAGACGTAATCTATGGACTACATGTGGGCAACAGCCAATAGCCATAAATAAAGATAACAAGTTATCATCAGAAAATAAGTCTTTATAGCTCATCCCCCTAACATGTATTGGAGACTTTCCAATGAATTCAAACGAACTCGAAGCCTTTATTCTGACGTTAGTGAGCATCATTAGAATTATAAAATATCAACTCCAAATTAGACATTAAAAAGATCAACTTAAAAGTTCTCGGTTTTCTGTGGCAATCTCAATTCTATTACATCATATCCCTAGCTTGGGATGAAGAAGTAATGAAATCTTACCCAGATTAGGGTATTAGCAATGTTTGGAAGTTGGTAATGAGGTGTCTGGAATCCAAATAATAATATCCAAAATATAGCCCTTCGTGGGAATTTCTAAATTAGATTCATAATTTTATGATAAACTAAAAAGAAATTAGTAAATATTGTCTTCGTATCACAATCTGAGCAAAGATCAAGGCATATGTTGGATAGTTATCTTTATAAAGGAACCTTTAGCCCAGATTAGCGCATATTTCGTGTAAGAATACAACCATAGTAATTGTTGCCAAGATAGAAACCCTTTTCCCGTATTAGGACATATGTTTGACAACCAAAGGTCCATGGGAATTATCCTTACAATAAGAGCCACAAACCCAGATTAAAGAATTAAGGCAAAATCAAATGATAGCCTCGAAACTCAGATTTAATATAAAAACTATAGGTGATTAATAATGTCCCAATACTTCAAATTCGGGTATAATATTGATAGTTAGTAACTGGTAAAGACCTAAAACCTAGATTTGGGTATTAGCAAGTGTAGTCTTGAAACGAATGTCCCAAAACCCAGATTCAGGTATTAATTGAGGAAATTTAGATATAAGAAACCCGAAACCCAGATTCGAGTATTTCATACAGTATGTTTGGAAACAAAAGTCCCAAAACCCGGATTCAGGTATTGATAACTGAAGTTCTGTTCTACTCCTTTGATGCTTGAACCCTCTGGGACTTGTTTATATAAAAATAATCTTACTAGCTGCTTCTTGAGCTTGGACATCTCAATCTATAATCGAATATACTTTTCTTTGGCTTGGACATCTTAGTCCATTAATTGATGAGCCTCTTCTCAGGCTTGGACATCTTAGTCCATAGTTTGATTGTCCTCTTCTTGGGCATGGACGTCTTAGTCCATAGTATGACGGGCCTCTTCTTGGGCATGGAAGTCTTAGTCCACTATTGTTCGGTGCTCTTGGTTAGCTCATCTTAGAGACAGGAACCAAGGACTTACCCAAGCTCCCATTAGGAGGCACCCTGCCCTGGCTCTTTTGTGGCGTGGATAAGGGCTTGTTCGGTGCTTTACCCCGGCCATCTTATGGCATAGATAAAGGCTTACTCCGTCCTCCATCTAGGATGCGGCTTACCCTGGCCATAGTGTGGCATGGATAAGAGGTTGTTCGGTGCTTTAACTTGTCCATCATATGGCGTAGATAAAAGCTTACTCCATCCTTCCTCCAGAAGGGGCCTTGACCTGATCAGAGGCGTGGCCAAGAGCTTGTCTGGTTCTTTAACTTGGCCATCTTATGGCACAACTAAAGGCTTACATGCCCTCCCTCTAGGAGGTGCTCTGCCCTGGCCATCTCAGCATAGACAAAGGCTTTTCTACCATCATAGGCAATATCCAAATGTAAGGAGTACTTTACTCCCTACCATGTAGACTTTCTTAACGAAGAAAGAGATGCTTTATTCATTCATTTTCGAAAAATATGGCCTCAAATGTTTGGCATTATATGTTATTGGAACCCTATTGTTATCTGACCGGCACAATTTGTAGGCTCTTGGGGGGATCACTTTGCAAACGATTAGCGGTCCCTCCCAGTTTGATCCCAGGGGTCCATTTGTAGGATTTCTGTTATTGGCCATTACTCTATGAAGTACTAAATCCCCTTCATGAAATGATCGATTTTTTACTCTTGAATTGTAATACCTTAAGATTCTTCTCTGATACTAAATGGTTCTAACCGCTGGTTCGTTTCTCAATTCATGTATCAAGTCCAATGATTCTCCTTTTAGCAATTGATTTTTATCGAATGCATAAGCAATCCTTCGGTGTGAGGGTATCTCAATCTTGATTGGTAACATCGCCTCACACCCATATGTTAAAGAGTAAGGGGTATGTCCTGTCGCTATCTTAGTGGACATTCGGTAAGCCCATAGCACAAGTGGCACCTCTTCTGCCCAATTTCCCTTTGCCTTGTATAGTCGTTTTTTTTTCAAAATCGTCTTTATGGTTGTTCGTCGACGGAAATTCTATCGGTTTAGAAAACCATCGAGCGAATTTAACTTTAAAATAACCGCAAGCGCACGGTGTACGAATGTAGCACGTGGCGAATACGGGTCGATCCGCAGGGAATTGATGATTTTAAAATTCTTTTCAATCAAATTAAACCAAAGTTGAAGGGTGTGATTAGCTAGAAAATGAGAAAAATGTCAAAAAGAAAGTGATAAAAATATGAGAGTTAAATGACAATTTAGAGATAATTCCACTCTCTAGATCATACAGTTCAACAATTATGAAATTATGATCTCTCTTTTTTGGGTCATAAGTAAATTTAAATGATGTGTTTATCTTAAGTATGACTCATTTGTGCTATTAATTAGCTCAACATAAGCCATCAAATTATAACACAACCTTTAAATCACTTAATAACTCTCATGAAAATGACAACAAAGTTGAAATAAAAATCTATTTTAAGCATAGCCCATTAACTATTGTTTAGAAATATAGGCTATCAAATTTCAATTTCAACATTCACTTCTTTGCCATAATCATATTTAGATGAAGAGGCAATTTGTGTTATGTTTGTTTAAGCATAGCCTATTTGTTATGAACAACATAGACTATCAAATTCAAAGTTAAACAACAAGTTAACCACTTCATACATTCACATTAAAGCACAAAAAGAGAGTACAAAACATCAAAATGTTGAAGCTACATGATTAGAGGCTTCATTACCCCTAAATTGAAGGGATTAGCCTCTCATATTTGTTATCAAAACAACAAATATAGCTTGCAACATGAGAGAAAAAGAAAAGGAAAAAGAGAGCAAAGCAAAGAAACTAAACTATTCTACTTGCATGAAAAATAAATCTAAGCTACAACATGAAAGTAAATAAGCATGAAAAGAAAAAGAACATATATTGAAGTTGCATAAAAAAAATTACATAAAAGAGAAATGGCTAAGCAGCCATGAAAAGAAAGAAGAGAGCTTTCTTTTTTATTTGGAGCCTAAACTAAACTAAAGAGAGACTAAGAGAAGAGATTAAGAGATGGAGGCTACATGAAACATATGGGTATTTATACATGTATGAAACCCTAATTCATATTTTGGGGAGTGACCAAAATGACCCTTAGAAAGTGTGGAGGCCAAGTAATCATTAACATGTCTTAATCCCCCACTTAAATGTACATGAAGCCATTAAATCCATAAGCATGTGCTTTAGCCTTTAATTTGTACATTAAGGGGTAGGTAGGTGGGGTCCTCCATTATCTTCACTTTGAATTATTTTCAACTTCATTCCTTTGTAGTGATTTTGTGCATGCTTATCTTCATGAAATCACTTGTAAAAGTCACCAAATTTCCTACAAAAAACATAGAAAATTCTAAGTAAATTTTCACAATTTAATAAATGCACAAAAATGACCATTTCACCCTTGTATGAAGATGAATATGTGACAATTTGGAATTAATATGAATTTTGGTTAAAACAAGTTAAAATACCTAATATGATCATTTATTTAATTTAAATAGATTAAATATGGCGATAAAAATGTGCATATTTACGTGCACATCAATGGTTTTGCTCCCAGCCTCAACTGCACCATTCGCTTTTGGATGTGTGACTGACAAATTTTTTTTAATAATTTCTTTCTTATGGAAAAGTGGAAGAATTCTTCACTTTCAAATTACGTCCCATTATCACAAATTATCTTTTGGGGAATTCAAAATCTGGTTATGATATTCTTGATAACGAATCTAAGAACCTTCCCGGAAGTAATTTTTAAAAGCAGCTTCACATTCTACCCATTTGGTGAAATAGTCTATGGAAAGAAACTATAACATACTTTGCCCCTCCTTTGGAAATTGGCAATGGGCCGATTAAATCTATAACTCATAAAGAAAAGGGCCATGGACTTGTTATTGGAGTCAAATGACATGGGGTAATCTAGGAAACTTCGAATATTTTTGGAACTTTTCGCGTCTTTTCACATATTCGATGACTTGGCCTACCATATGCGGCCAATAAAATCCTTTCCTAATTATTCTCTTTTCCAACTTTGTTTCATTTGAACGGTCCCGACAAAATCCTTCATGTGCTTCCGCCATTAATTTCATTCCTTCATTCATGTTTACACATCTTAAGTAGGGAAGAACATATCTTTTGTTTACGTAGGATTCCATCCATTATTATGAAGGATAGAGCCTGTCTCTTGATTTTCCTTGCCTCACATTTGTCTGATGGGAATGTTCCTTTAATAAGTTATTCCACAATGGGTGACATCCATGTGTTATAATATACGTTATTTGGACTAGGTTGGTCGACCCTTTTGTTTGATATTTCTTTACCACTTTCTTTGCTTTCTTCCCCTTGAGATTTTGCTTGAGACCTTGTCAGAACTAATAATTCTTTCCCTTGTTAGGATACCTCCTCTTCAATACTTGGAATTTCCTGATATCCCATTGGAACAATACATGTCTACGAGGCTCTATTGGAGCTTGCCAGTTTTTCCAAGGAGTCCGCTTGTGAATTTTCTGCCCTTGGGACTTGTTGTATTGTAAAATCTTCGAACAAAGCAAGCATTCGTGGTATCTTTTTTACGTATAAAGATTACTTGGGATCCTTTGTTTGATATTCCTATTTCACTTGGCTCATCATTAGTTGAGAATCACTAAAGATATGTGCTTGTAGAATTTTGAGTTCCAATGCGAAGGTTAATCCCGCTACCACTGATTCATTTTATTCCATATTACTTGTTGTAGGGAATTCCAATTTCATCATAGTATAATGCAAACGGTGTCCATCTGGTGTTATGACCTCATATCCTGCACCAGCCCCTTGTTCATTCGATGCACCATCAATAAATAACTGCCACATAGGCTTTTGATCTTTCTCCTTCTTTGATTGCTCCTTAATGAAGCTTGTGCACTCATTAACAAAATCTGTTAATGCTTGTCCTTTGATTGCAGCTCACGGTTGAAAATCTATGTCATACTGATTGAGCTCGATCCCCCATTTTACCAATCTTCCTAAAGTCTTTGTTTTACTAAAGACTTTCTTTAGAGGGAAATTGGCCAATAGCACTATAGGATGTGCCTGAAAGTATGCTCTAAGCTTTCGAGCTGTGGGAATTAAGCAATAGGCTAACTTTTCTATAACTGTGTATCAAATTCTGCATCTTTTAACCACCTACTTACATAATATGTGGGAAGTTGTGCTCTATTCCTTTCTCTAATCAACGCAGAACTGACTATGTGCTCTGAAACTGCAATATAAAAGTATAAGGTTTCCCCATTCTCGGGACTTAAAAGTATTGGAGGATTTTCCAAGTGGCTTTTTAGTTCCTGAAAGGCTTTTCTATAATCTTCCCCCCATTCAAAGTTATTTTTCTTCTTAACTACATCAAAGAAGGGTATACATTTATTAATAGCCTTAGTGACAAATCTTCTTAGGGCAGCCACTCTTCCATTCAAACTCATTACTTCCCTGCTGGTTTTTGGTTCGGCCATATCCTTAACAGCTTGATTTGATCTGGGCTGGCTTCGATTCCATGGGCACTTATAGGGTATCCTAGAAACATTCCAGAATGAACTCCAAATGAGCACTTTTGTGGGTTTAGTTTCATTTGATATTTCTGCAATACCTTGAACATCTCTTCCAAATCTTTAAGATGGTTTTCAGGCTCACCAGACTTTACCACTATATCGTCCATTTAAACTTCCATACTTTGGCAAATTTGCTCCTTAAACATTTGGTTGACTAACCATTGATATGTTGCACCAGCATTTTTCAATTCAAAAGGCATTTCTTTGTAGTAATAAATCCCCCACTTAGTTATGAGCTAGTGTGCTCCATATCTGGTTTGAACACTGGTATTTGGTAATACTCTGAATAGGCATTCATGAGAGATAACAACTTATGTCCGCTTGTAGCGTCTACTAATTGAACTATACATGGCAATGGGAAATAATTTTTTGGGCATGCTTTGTTCAAATCCTTGTAATTGATGCAAGTCCTCCACTTCATTTGGTTTCTTTACAAGTACTGGATTGGCTAACCATTTTGGATAGTATACTTCTCGAATAAATTCATTTTCGAGGAGTCTATTAACCTCTTCTTTCAAAGCTTCTTATCGAACTTTGTCCATTTATCTCTTTCTTTGCATTATGGGAGTTGCTCCTAGATTAAAATTAAGGGCATGACACATAACCGTTGGATCAATTCCCACCATATCAGAATGTGACAAAGAAAAGACATATTTTTTTACTTTGATAAATTTTGTCAAATCCTTTTTTAAGTCACCATTAAGATCCTTTCCTACCTTAACCACTTTGGTAGCATCACCTGAGTCAATGTATCTTCCTCAAGATCCTTTATGGGTTTTATCCTCTCCATTTTTCCTTAGATATCAAATTATATGACTATTAGGCCTTCTTCCGCTTAGTTTGCATCAACTCTATTCCTCTTGCCTCAAGAGTGAATGTACCTTTGGTACATATGTTTGTTAGATTTATTAACACTAATCTTTGCATCAAATGTTGGATGTGAAAATCCATTATTTGAAGGCTATAAAATAGTAAAAGAATCATAGTACACAGAGTAATCCCTTTTATATTGATCAAAAATACATTTCCAAACAGCTAAACTGCTCTCCTCGGACAGTTCTCCAACCTTTCTTTATCAGAAATTTTACCATGAGGCATTTCAGGGAGACGAAAGCATCGATCTCATCAAGAGCTGGCCTGCCAAAGAAGTTGTTGTAGTAGGAGGGTTGATCGATTATCACAAAAATAATTTCGAATGTTCTAAATGTTGGCGGCACTCCTCTTTGTACGAGCAGCTTTATATGTCCAATTGAAGTTAATCCTTTGTTGTTCAATCCAAATATGGGCTCTATGCTTAGCTCCAGCTTGTGTTCTAGAAATGCTCATATGATCAAAGGCGTGTTTGAAGATTACATTAACTGCGCTGCCCATGTCGACCAGAATCTTAGAGATAATAGATAACCTAATTTGTATACTAATCAACAAAGGATCATTATGAGGATGATGAACCCCCTTTCTTAGTTCTTATAAAGTGACAACTAGATTAGGCATCTGAATATTAAGGCATGCGTTTTTCATTGGAGGTTCCTTTTGGAAAGAATAGACCCCTTCTTTAATTTCGTTAATATATCTTCTTCGGGAACTCTTGTTATTTCCTATTGGATGGGGGCCACTATGGATCAAATCAATTCTGTTGATTGGAGGGCTTAAGCTTAGAGGTTCCTCATCTTCTAACATATACACAACATTGTTTGGACGTTTCTGTGGAGATTTTCTGTCCGCTGGGTTTTTTGCTGATCTTGAAAAAACTCCTTCAAAATGACCTTTCCGAATCAGCTTCTGAATAATTCCAGCCAAAACCCTACATTCATCAGTTTTGTTGACTTTGGCATTGTGATAAGCGCAATAATCTCCTCCCTTTTTCTATTCAGGATTAGTCTCAGATTTAAAGGAGACAGGAAAGTTGACTCTTTCCTTGGCTACTACATAGACATATGACAACGACTTATTTAGAGCAACTGCGTTAGCTATTGGTTCTTCCCACCATGTTCTCTTATGGCCATGGTCTTGGCTGAATCTGCACCCCACTTCTTTAGGATGGTTTTCATCTTCGCATAGCAAATCTCATCCATCCGATGAACTTCTCAGCTTGGAAATGAAAATCTTGCAAGTCTTTATAGTAGTTAACAAAGGTTGCTTTAGAATGTGGGTGTTTTCAATTAAGCCAGAATGAACGGCTATAAGCTTATCTCAATCGTTCATGTCCTTGGCCATTAAAGCTTCAACATTAAACCTCCTTAAGTAATCTCCCTGCCTTTGTTTTATGTTTGCCAAAACTGTGCAGTTGATAATGGGATCTTTATAGATACATAATTGGAAAGAAAACTCATAAGAAAACTACTTCCATGAGTATATAGTTTTTTCCCGGTAATGCCTATACCATTTTGCTACTGCTTCCTGGAGAGTGACTAGGAACAGTCGACATCTGACAGCTCCAGATGCATTATACATGACCATTTGGCTATCAACAGCCATTAGGTGATCATCCGGATCAATAACCCCATGATATTTCATCGATGGGATCTTGACATCTAGTGGGACAACCATGGCCATTATCTTATCGGTGAAGGGAGGCATTCTCTCGTTGTCATTAACGTTCTCGTCCATGGTTCACTTCCCTTTCTAATTCATAGCATTTTTTATCGCTTCCTCAATGGCATCTTTAAGGTAAGCTTCGACATTGCAATAATCTTTTTGATTTGGGCAATATTATTTTGATATTGAACTCCCTGATTGTTCAAGTGATTTGTCGAGAATACTTCCCTGATGTTTAGCTTTCGATTGAGGGAGTTATATATTCTTTGAGGACGTCAGATCCACTTTGTCTTTATACTTATTGGAATTAGCTTTTAGATATCTCTTTTGGGAGACCACCTCTTCTTCTTGCGTTGGCTTCAGAGCCTTGGAAGATTTTTGAGATAGAGTCATTTTTAGAAGCTCATGCATCTCCTGCAGTTGTCGTTCCAAGCACTTGATCTTAGCTGTATTCTCGTCTTATGGCACTAGTGATGCAGTTTTCCTAGGAACAACCCCTTCAAGATTAAAAAATGGATTATATTCTTGTGAACAACTTACTCTTCAATTCCACTTAGCCATTTTGATCTTATTTTTCCTACATAAGACAAATGAGCCATAATTAGTTTGTAATACAATGATAAGGTCAGAGGTTTGAGCCCACCTTCTAGCGCCAATAATGTTAATAATAAAACTTTTCAGCGTTCTCGATGCCATGTGAAAGGTAGGTAAATTCAAGAGAATCCATGTTGATAGGAGGATCTCTTCTTTTAAAGCATACCTTTTGACTAGATTATCACAGTCAAAAGGGTTTAAAAAGATTGTACATCCTTCCAACCTGGTTGACTTGATCGAAAGGGTCTATAGAGATCTTTAACTTTCAACTGGGTTGACTTAGTCGAAAGGTTTCTTGGAATTAGTTTAAACTGATAGCTTTTGTTTGAATCCTTTCGTTTATGTAGATCGAAAGCAATTGACCCTTTTAAATTTTCATTCTTTTCGATCATGTTGAAAGGTGCCTTTCTGGTCCTTTCGACCATGTGAAAGAAACACATACTTCATCAATAAGTCATAGTTGCTTTTGAATTTATGGTTTCTCTACTTTTGATTTGGAACTCTTTCGAAAGGGTTGCTGACATATTTGTGGTTAGACCCTTTCGAATGAGTTCCTCTCCCAATAGTTGTTAATCAATTATAAGCTGTAATCCTCTCAGAAACACTTCTTTTGACTGTGTCGAAAGGGGTTCCATTCTTTTGAAGTGGTTCTAGCTTATAATTGTCAAAGATTCACTTTAATTTCCTTGTATAAGATCGGCTTGGGCGTTCTCTGGATTCATACTTCATTATGGTTGACACCCCATCATCATTCTTATTTATGGTGTCAAATATAGGTTCCAATGATGACGTGTTTCGATCAAAGATCTCTAAGTTGATCCTATGCATTGCATAGACAGAAAAGAGATCAAGAGAAAATGTTAGAATCATATGCAATTAATCATTAGACTAGCTAATGATCTAAATGATCTTCCTCATCATCAGACTCCTTGTTGAATAAGCTATCCCACTTTATTAGTAATCCAAAACGAATTACAAGAAACATAGCTTTTCCCCAATATGATTTAGGAATTTTATCAGACTTAATTGCAATTAAGAGAGTAGAGTAGAAGAAATGAATTCAGGATTTCAGAATTCGATCGCCAAAACCGGATCCCTTGGGTCTTAATTATAGATGCAGGTCGGTCCCCTTCCACGGCTATGCTTCTGACTCAGTCGAAGGGACACCTCTTTATGTGCCACTCTAACCCTTTCAACTTAGTCGAAAGGTCGTGACTGCTTTCGACGCTATTGGAAGGCATCTTTTTTATGCTCTTTGTTCTATACTTGCGCTTCCTTTATCTTCTCCTAGACCTTTCGACTGATTCGAAAGGCT
This sequence comes from Allium cepa, assembly GCA_030765085.1. Lineage (NCBI taxonomy): Eukaryota > Viridiplantae > Streptophyta > Magnoliopsida > Asparagales > Amaryllidaceae > Allium > Allium cepa. Next base: position 864,216,626 of record CM060940.1, read on the forward strand.
CCTTTGACAAACTTTCACCTTCGTTGAACTTCAAAACACTACTTCTTTTATAACACCTTTCGATGCCATCGAAAGGTTTCCAAGCGAACCTTTTCTTTCATCTTGTCTTATTGCCACTAAAAATAAGATAGAAGCCTCCAACTCCGTCGATAGTGTGCTTATACAGGTTTCAAAGATATTGAAATACCAATGGCTTCCATGATTTTGGGCTGCCTTTGAATGTATGCCTAAGACTTAAAGTGGAACTTTCCCTTAATATTATCGGCCTTAACCAGTTCAAAAACTTGTCAACGCTTTAGAAGGGGTTATGATAAGGACGAAACCTTCTTTTCCGAAAGGTTTAGCACGTAAGTGAGAATCCATTGTCCATTGCCTTCGAAAGGGGATTCCGAAGCTATCTTTGCTTGTTTATCTACGTCGAAAGATTCGAAATGGCGGAAAGGAATTCTTGTTTCCATCTAAAGTCGAAAGCTTTTAAACTGTAAAAGGAGTTGGCGCGTTCGACTCCTTCGAAATGCTCTTAATGCCTTCGAAACATCTTTTTGTGACCTCTATCAGAACCTATGCATGTTGCTCCCATAAAATCTCAGTCTCACTAGTCTTCTTTCCTACCTTTGAGTTGATTTTATGCCTAACATTAACCATTGTGGTTATAGGTGCACAAATTTTTTTTAAGATTGACATATTTTGATAAGACACTAGTTAGGGAAACCCGTTCTATTTTACGATGTGATCTTACTAGATATCTTTTGTTGATTTGAGATGGTATATTATTATTCACACTAGTCTTTTATCATGATTCGAAGTTTTTATTTTTCCCCTTAAATTCACCAGTGCTCATTTAAGTAGATCGGGAGTGGGGTTTTTAGGTTGGATGAATAAGCTTCTATAGACATGCGAAAGGCAAGACAATATTAGGATTTTATTTACTCTGTGTTGTTTGAAGTTTATACATTTTTGAATGGATGTAATGATAGAATTTATACTGTCAAGCAATGATACTCTGATCATCAAATGAGGGATCTACATATAACACTCTTGGAACATAATTGTATTTATTATATTTTATCTGAATGTGGAATCGATGAGATTATTTAACGAATGTAATAGTTTATTAATGAAAAGTTTTTTAAAAATTTCCATATTCATGTCCTTTTGATGTTGTAGATAAAATTAACTGATCTCATTTTACCATCGGGAACTAACACTATGGATGATTGTAGCATCAATAACGCTTATTTTTGGTCCTAAATTTAGGTATATTACAATTTGATAGCAGAGCATAGGTTTATGTAAAATGTAGAAGATTTTGAAAACATAATCCAAATTAATCAGAGAATGAAGTTGGGATATAGGATAATGCTATAGTAACGTACTTTTTATTGTTGTATACAAGTCTGTATTCTATCTCTATTCTCCCTTGACTCTTAAGCCATTCTTCTATATCTTACGAAAATTCATATGCAGAATACGAGAAAGCAAGATATGGAAACATGAAATAGAAGATTGAATCTAGGTGGAGGAAGCATCGCAACTAATTGAAATTTTCAACCTAATAGTAGAAGGAATCTAGGTCGTCCAGCAAATGCTAATACAACCGCAAATGCTAATACAACCGCAAATGCTAAGGTGAGTGCTGGAGCCCTAATAGTAGATATGGTGACGATGTATCAATTCTTTATTAATATATTGCAAGCTAGAGCTGCATCTGATTTGGCTAGAGAAAACAGTGATAATGCAGGAGGGGCTAATCCTGAGGTACTTTCTCACAATAATTATGCCAAATTGAGCCACGATAGTACCAGTCTAGGAGGAAAGCCTTTTCATAGAATGGAAAATGCTATTATAGTTGAGAATTGGCTGTTGCACTGTGAAAGGATCTTTGCTGACTTCGGCTTGAATGATGAGTAAAAGAGGAGATTGGTATTTAGACAATTGCAAGGAGCTGCGTTGTATTGGTGGAATAGTGCAACTATAGGAAAACTAGAGGACAATTTGACTTAGGCTGAATTTAGAAGGATATTTGAGGAAAAGTTTTTGTCCGAGATAACTAATTCAACTTTGCTTCGGAAGTTTGTTAAGTTGGAGTAGGGAGAGATGTCTATTATGGAGTATGTAACTAAGTTTGATGAGTTGGTCAGATATGTTTATGCTGCTATTAATACTATGATAAAAAGGAATGAAAAGTTCGTTAGAGGATAGAATCCAGATATTGTCAATGTGACAATGCCGCATCTCAGAGATCCATACAATATGGTAGTGGAGATGGCATTAAGCAATGAGGAAATGCTTTCGACATTTGTAATTGAAAAAATTATGGTGACTCAAGATTTTCAAGGCAAGAAATGGAGGTTCTTTAATAAGAAGGAAGCTTAGAAGGGCAGAGCTTCTAGGGAAGGGAAGGCTAATATTTTATGTTATAAGTGTGGTAAGAAATGGCACTTTACTAATGAGTGTCGCTCTGGTAATGGAAATAAGGTTGTGGGGAAGAAGGTTGTAAAGTATTACAACTACAACTAGATGGGGCTTTATAAGAACGAATGTCCAAAACCAACCAAGGCTAATAAAAGGAAAGTTTTTGCTCTGGAAGCATCAACTTCTGCACCGACTGCAGAAGAGAAAGGAAATCCTATGATGGGAGGTATGCTTTTGATTCACGGCATACTTGTTAAACTATTACATGATAAGGGTCGTGAATCCAATAGGAGGTTATGCAACTCCTGGGATGAGATGTGGCCATTTATAATTTGAACTATTAAGTCATCCATTTACCTACAAGTTGCATGGGTTTGATTTTGTGGGTTTTGGAAATATCTTGAGTATGGATTAGTTATGCAGATATGATGCTAGGATATTTTGCCAAGATAGGAAGATGCCATTAAAACATCCTAATTGCCATAGCTGTATTATATACTCAATAGAAAATTCGAATTTAGATGTATGTTGTGACGACCCGCCCTTCTCGGCCCTTGAAAATCGACACAAAAATACCCGCAGTATGATATGCCGACGATCAAGTGCCGGAAAAGACAGATTGTTGAGGAAAAAGAAAGAAGGTAGAATAAAGAAGGAACTAAACAATATCAGAATCTCACAGTCGAAGCGGAATAAAATATAATATATAACAATAGATCTTTACACAAAATGAAAACTATATCTGTTTTATACAATATATCATCAGAGTATTACAAACAAACAACATTTACCAGTCAGACAATCTCATACAATAACAGCAGCGGATATAAACAAGTACGGATAATACGTCTTGGACTCCAGCTCCTCTCCTACTTCACAGCATCCTATCTTGAACATATAATACTCGGTCTGACCCGAACATTACAATGAAATAACACCCGATTCAGTCTGGAATACCAGCTGATAAAATTCATCCAAATTGATTATTAAAGTTTCAAAAATCCTTTTGAAAACAAAAGCATCTCGTAAGACCATGCCACAAATAAACGTGTCGGGTTTTTACCTTACGATAGCTAAAACATTTTTATAAAAATCCTCTGATATTATAATAGGGTCTATATACAAATACTTATAAAATAGCCGAAATTGTTACATGATTAAATTCCAGCTACTAGCCACAAAGTGGGTAATACAAACAAAACTCGTAAAAGGCGCGTAGGGAGAATGGACTTCTAACTATTGACAAGGCACTGGGGTACCACCTGCCACAGTACATGGTCTAGATCAGTGTATCGAGTACCATGCCTGATCCCCTGCAACACAAGGCTGGGACTACCACTTACCGGATAATCCCGAGTAAGATCATCCCACGGTTAGGATCAGCAACCGCACCACTAAGCCAAAATAAAAGGTACATCTAGACATGGATGACCTCACCCTGAATGGGTGCTACCCACCTAACCTTGCTGCATAACCCCTGATTTTCAGTCATTCCCGGTTGATGAGGCTTGAGGCTAAGCGTTTCCTTTTTAGCATGTTCCACTTAGAATGCCGATCGTCCACCTAACGATGTTCCGAAAGCATTCATCCATACAAGTCCGTCCCGGGTTTGAACGGAACCGAAGGCACTACTCCTACTACATCCATTTTGGAAATAACCTCAGGATTATTAGCGACTAGCCCTTGCACTCCACTGCTCCATCTTCGACTCCGAACTCATTTTCCCTAGGAAAACGTATAAACCGGATCGAAGTGTTTTTCGAGAAATTAATCCCGGTCCCGGTCTCTTCGAAACGATCAACGCATTTGTCCAATATTAATAGTCGGTGATTTAACTATCAATTAATATTCATAAACATCCATCGCTAAATAAATAATTTCCCACATTATTTATTTTCCTTAAAAATATCTTTGCAAGATATGTTTCCATTTTCAAATCCCGTTGAAAACACTTTTCAAACCCAACTCTTCACATGGAATAAATTCCCCAAATTGTTACTTCCCTTGAAAAACATCCAAGTACCAATATTTAAGGTTTAAGATAATTTAAATACTTTATTCTTGAAAATACATTAAACATTTATATTAAAACTTCTTACATACTTAATTTAAATATATATATATATATATATATATATATACTTTTAAAAATTTCTTGAATAAAACTGCTTAATAAAATATAACTATTATCTTTAAAATAACGTTAAGTCATACTAGATTTTAAAATAAAGCTATGAAATTCTATATAATTTTCAAATAAAACTTTAATTGATTATCTTTAAAATAGAACCATTTTATAAAGTATAAATATTAATTATATGCTTTAAAACATACTACTGCTTACCATTAAAATAATTACTTCTATAACTAATTCGATAGATGTTCACTTTTAAAATTCTAACTACTTAAATGATTTTCTTGAAACCATTCTTTAATACTACTTAAAAACTTCTAAGCATTCAAAAATCTTCCTTAAAAACGTACTTGGCTTTTCAGGGAAATACACTTCCATTTTAGGATAACTCAAAGAATTCTTTTTATCAATCCAACACGATTTTATGTTCATCCCGTAAAATTCTTTTCCATACCTTAAAAATAGCTCCTTTTATTTTTAAACACATTGCTATTTCCTGGAAATCACTTTCAAAACATATGCTTAAAATATTTAAAATAAAGCTTCAAGAAATTATTTCATTGAAAATAATATTTAAGGAAATATATAGAGGTGTCTAAGTAATTTAAGCCGGTTTAACCTTTAAAATAAAGTTATTAAGTTAAATATTTATATTATAATTTTCTTTTGAGAACTTAATACTACTTTAATTTTTAAAATAATTAATTACCATAATTACATAAATAAATATTTACTTACACTTTAAACAATTTAAAATAATATTTCCTTCTAAAATATTCTAAACATATTTAAACTGCAAATTTATAATTTGAAAGCTTTTCTTAAAAACATAATAAAATTTCCAGGAGAAAGCACACTTTCCATTCTTTAAAAATAAATCTCCCTATTATTTTTAACAATTCTCAATTCCCTTTTTAAACCACAATTTCAAACACTTCACATTATCAACCAATTACTTGAATATAATTCCTTTTAAATTCTTTACTTAAGAATTTCTTTAATTTCCTTTAAACCCAATTTATTTATTTATATCTAAATTCCTAGGTTGTATTCACTCAATCAGAGCACAACACAATTAATTTCCGAATTAATCTATTACAATATAGAAATAGAACATAGCATATCAAGGTCTGAATCAATTTATCATAGAATATAATGAGATATATCACAGAATATAAATAAATTTCTATTTGTGAGGAATCCAGTTGGATCCCTCCAACCTATTTCCCTGCATCCACAGATATTAGCACAACTAATAAATATTGGTTCCATTTGATAATAATTTGCATATTAAACTAATCAACCAATCATTTCAAAATTAACTATTTAAAAAGCTGAAATTCCAAATGTGAGTGAGATTAACTCACCTTGGGTTTTTGACGAGCATTCAAATTTAAATTAAATCGAAGGCGTTCGATTTAACCTAAATTTTTACTTGCTCAGAATGATTCCAGAATTGCTCCACTGTGTAGTACTCGTCTCTACTATTTCGGCATCGCCAATTTCGTTGAATTTCGACCTCGCATGCATTAGTTATGAAATTTATTAGTTTCAATTACAATTTAAAACAAAAATTTCTTTTAATTTATTTATTTTATTACTCTGAAAAACAAGGCCGCAGGATCTAGAAACAGAGAATCTAGCCGATCGCTAGCCTTCTTCAGTGCGCAATCCAGCCCATATGAAACACACTCATGCTCGAACTTTGACCGGCCACGAACCACACGTCGACCCACTTGAACTCCATCAGAAATTTCCGCTCGCAGGTCACGATCCTTCCCCACCTTCGACCACAGAACGACGAAGCTCGGCGCTAATCTCGATGTGAAAAACGAGTATGCTTCTCTGATGAACCCGGCTCGAATACTCCCTCCACGTGACACGAAAAGCAATCTAAACCGTAGGATTTGTAGTACTCGACGAGTTCTTCGATTCTCTAGTTGGAGGATTTCGCTAAAAATTAGTGGATAAGAAGGAATTGGAAGAAGAAGATGGAAGCACGTCGGCCATCGAAATGTTTTGAACGGCGGCTCAAGAATACTAGGGTTTCAGCCTAAAGACAACGTGTATATATAAACGTTGATAAACATTATTTTAATATTAAATCCATTTAAAGCAACTTTTACAAACGATCTCCAAACAACGCGTGCCGACAGGCGTTTCTAAGGTTTTACCCATGTCCCGAACACAATGGAATATGTTTTGGAAGCTAATTTGATCGTATACGCGAGTTACGAAAATAAACGATCAATTTTAAATTAAATCGACTAAAATAGTTTCTATGCGTTTTGAGCTGCCATGGTCAAACGACAGCTCCGATTACTACGAAAATTAAAATCCGATAATAACTAACTATTACGGATTTAATGGAACTAGTTTCGTCGAAATCCGAGACTGTGCCCCGGAAGGCTATTTTAACTCGTCGATTATTTCGAGCGATTTTCTATATCGTCGAAATAACTTAAAATTTCACTTTTAAAATTTTATTTACTCTATTGTAACTCGTATAAAATTTATATTCACATTAGAAATCATCCGGATCCATTCCGGACCAGAATCTGATTATTTACATTATTATATTATTAAATTCCATTATTAAATTAATATAAAATTCCAAATTCTACCTATCGACCTTTAATTCCATCCAACAGTCCAACATTATAATTCAAATCCTAATAGACTTAAAATAAAATTTAGAATCTATTTTTATATCTATTTACACCCAGAATCACCAATTATCCCAATTCTAATATTAAATTATTATTATTATTCAAATTTCAGTTTAATTCCCGTATTTGAAATTTAACTAATTCTATTAACTTAACCAAAATCTTTTTATTTCAAAATCAAATTATAAGACATATCCAATATTTAAAATGAATTAAATGTTCAAATCTGGCGATCCAAAATTTCGAGTCGTTACATTCCTCCCCCCTTATAAAAATTTCGTCCCCGAAATTTGCTAAAGTGGAAGAATACTCCAAACGCAATAGCAAAACTTACTTAGTTAAAATCTCAATTTCATTTTTCCTATATGCTTTAGTTTCAAATCGAAACTGCTAGTTTCAATTCTTATTCCAAAATTCTTTTTATTTAATTTTAATTTGAAATCAATTTGTCGTTAACGAAACATTTCAAATTTTTTCTAACTCCCAAAATTTTCGAAAATTTTTGGCAGAGTCTCCCTTGTACAGAGGAGCTTTTGCAATATCACAATTGATATAAATATATATACATCGACCCACACGGTCGGAAAAACTAAAAACAGTTCATATTTCCTATTTTTATTGCATAGACGTACCTTTATTAGCATTTTTAAAGAAATCAGCTAAACAATATTGCATATACGCGCTCCAACTCTATCTATTGCCTCCCGTACCTGTACTTACTCAAACAAACACATCAATTTTCAATAAAGATGAGAATTTATTAACATTCTACTCATTTAACTAGCCAAACACATCAATTACATGGTTTAAACAAGCAAACCTCATAATTTAACAATGTTAACCATATTTTATCAGCAATTCAAAGATTTCAATCACCTTTTTAAATTTCTTATACAAGTCCAAACTTCATTTTATTCCACTCGAATAATTTACATTCAAGTTCACTATATACTATTCATATTTATTACAACCAATTCATTTTCACTTCAATATGATTAACATATGCCTTGGTTACATCTCTTTACTTTAATTCAATTTCAAATTGATTCACAATCAAATTTTTTATTTTATTTTTAAATTTGACATACTTGCATTTCCTTTATGATTCACTTGTATTAATATACAAAACCACTTAATAAAATTTCAATACATTTCAAATTAATTTAAACAAAAAAATCACTAATTTCATTTGCTTCTTTAAACCAACTCAATTCCAAATATAACAAATGACCCATTTCCTATGCAAATTTTTAAGTCATTCAAGCAAATAATCACCACTTAAGCTTATAACCATTAAAATTAATTCCAGTTAAATTTATATTAATTTTATTCCATTTGGAATTATTCATAACCCAAATACTCTTATTCCCATGCAATTTTTAAATCAAATCCTTATTCTCACTTCAAGTTCCTCATTCAGCTTAGGACTAAAATTAATATCATCCCATTCTATATTATTTGCAACTCATACACCTTTATTTTATCACAATAATTAATTAAACTTCTTTCATTTGCATTTCAATTATATTATCTAAACAAATTTCATTCAGAACCACATTATAAAGGTCGATCACAATTATTTTTCAATTTGCTTAAGTTCTTTCAATTTCACAATATTTCCATTTCTTCTTATATCAATTTTATTTTATTTTCATTTGATTCTCACTAAATCAAATTCCAATTCATTTAAAAATTTTAATTAAATTTGTTTACTTATTCAATCTATTTAAATTTATTTTATTAACAATGAGACCACTTTAAATCATTTCACTCATTTAAATTTATTTACATTTCAAACCATCACTATTATAATCTAATTCCATTATTCATTCACACTCTCGGCTTTTTATTGCCAAAATTAACTCCCATACTAGAACTGGGTTTTTAATTTCTTTTCAAAATTGTCTTAACAAACCATCAAAATTTCATCCATGCCAATACAAATTCCATTTAATTTAGTTTACACTAAATTCATCTTCAAGCTTCTTTTTATTTAATTTAGCTTACACTAAATTCATTCTCAAACAAATTTCTTTGGATTTAGTTGAGTTAAAATTTTATTCATACAATATCATTCTTACTTAATCTAAATTAAATTTCCTTTCAATTTAATTCTTTTCCAAATTTAATTCAAGTCCAACTAAATTTTATTTAGCCAACTTGAGTTCATACCATTTCTTTTACTATCTTAAATAAGAATTTAATTACATTCATTTTTATTCGTAACATAACTGAATTTTGATTTTAATTCAATCCAAATTCAACTTAATTCCATTTAATCGAAGTTAAATCCAATTCAATCCAATTTTAATTCTCCATATACAAGTTCAAAATTTATTTACTGACTTTAGTTCATTCACCCTTTATCTTTTATATTTTATATTTTCTTTACCTTATTTCAATTCACATTTCATTTGAGATTAAGTTTAAATTCACCATACCATTCAACTATTTCCCATTTGTGATTATAATTCCATTTTAATTAGGTTTACAATGTGATTTTCTATTCTTAAGTTCACCAACTTATTTATTTAAAAGCTCATATTGCTTATTTGAGTTATTTTCATCCTATAATCACAATTCCAGATTATATATATATATATATATATATATATATATATATATATATGTATCATTGAATTCTTAAGGATACAAATTTTCTTTCACCTTAATCCTTTGCACAATTTTAAATCCACAATTTCAAATTATAAGTATAACACTTAATAGCTTATGGGTACAATTTGTTACACAATGACCCACAATTACAAAGTCATCTTACATTTTAATTTAACCCAAATCAATTTGATTCTAAGTCTAATTTATTTAACTTATCCCAAGTTAAATGCAAATTTTCTATTCACTTCAATATATTCAAGTTAAATTTTAAATCCAGGATTAAAATTTCTATTTCCTTCTTATTTATATCAACTTCACTTAATAAGTTCAATAGTTGATTCATTTTAACCTTCACATTATTTAAATAGAATTTTCCATAATTCAATTACCCGGTTTTATTTCAAAACCATTCTGAAATAATAACCCATACATACCTACTTGGTACACCAAATCAAACTTCCAGATTCCAAATAACTTGTTTATACCAAAACAAATTTCTTCCTTTTGAAATTTCTAAAATCACTTATATCTCAAACAAGTCCAACAAATATCATAATCACTCAACATGGTAGCAACCCATCACTTTAGAAACTCGAAAATGAATTCTAATGATGTGGCCATCATCATCAGGATTATTTTCCAGTGACTGAGGTGAGTTCGGTGCTTCTTTACTTTCCCAAATTCATTCCAAAACAATTCTCATTCAAAAATACTTTCCAAAATAATATTCCATCATTGCCTTCAAACACTTTGGAAAACATTTCAAACATTCCCAAGATTTTAAATTTCCAAATTTTGTTTTCAATACATTTAAAATCCTTTTCAAAATTCCCAGGATTTATATTCTGGTTAAATTCAAACTTAGTTATTCTTCCTTTTGTATAATTTATACTTATAGAATTTTATTTGGTTATAACCATTTCAAATTTTAGATCAAATTTTAGATGCTTATTTGATTAAGATATCCACATCCAAACAATCAAATATATATAATAATTTCAGAAAATTATGTCTTTTATATCAAAATATAATTTTGGGTAAAATTAATTCATTTACCCTCTTTAAAAACAATACTATGTCGGTTTATCTTGTTTAAGAGTTTAGAAACTCCTATCGATACGGTTGAACATCCCGTACCGACCAGAATTCACAAACACTCAACCGATAAGTCAACACAGTATGAAAACAATTTTTATATTCACTAAGAAGTACGCTCTCATATCTATTATTACATTCAGCTCATTATAGAGTACTACCGACTCTGTTTAAAGAGTAATTTCCCCACCAAAGCTAAGGTTGTCACCAATCTAAGCTCTGATACCAAGTGTGACGACCCACCCTTCTCGACCCTTGAAAATCGACACAAAAATACCCACAGTATGATATGCCGATGATCAAGTGTCGGAAAAGACAGATTGTTGAGGAAAAAGAAAGAAGGTAGAAGAAAGAAGGAACTAAACAATATCAGAATCTCACAGTCACGGTGGAATAAAATATAATATATAATAACAGATCTTTACACAAAATGAAAACTATATCTGTTTTATACAATATATCATCAGAGTATTACAAACAAACAACATTTACCAGTCAGACAATCTCATACAATAACAGCAGCGGATATAAACAAGTACGGATAATACGTCTCGGACTCCAGCTCCTCTCCTGCCCCACAGCATCCTATCCTGAACGTATAATACTCGGTCTGACCCGAGCATTATAATGAAATAACATCCGAGTCAGTCTGGAATACCAGCTGATAAAATTCACCTAAACTGATTATTAAAGTTTCAAAAATCCTTTTGAAAACAAAAGCATCTCGTAAGACCACGCCACAAATAAACATGTCGGGTTTTTACCTTACGGTAGCTAAAACATTTTTATAAAAATCCTCTGATATTATAATAGGGTTTATATACAAATACTTATAAAATACCGAAATTGTTACATGATTAAATTCCAGATACTAGCCACAAAGTGGGTAATACAAACAAAACTCGTAAAAGGCGCGTAGGGAGAATGGATTTCCAACTAATGACTAGGCACTAGGGTACCACCTGTCACAGTACCTCGTCTAGATCAGTGTACCAAGGACCACGCCCGATCCCCTACAACACAAGGTCGGGACTACCCCTTACTGGATAATTTCGAGTAAGATAACCCCATGGTTGGGATTAGCAACCACACCACTAAGCCGAAATAAAAGGGACATCTAGACAGGGATGGCCTCACCCTGAATGGGTGCTGCCCACCTAAACTTGCTGCATAACCCCAGATTTTCAGTCATTCCCGGTTGATGAGGCTTGAGGCTAAGCGTTACCCTTTTAGCACGTTTCACTTAGAATGCCCATCGTTCACCCGACGATGTTCCGAAAGGATTCATCCATGCAAGTTCGTCCCGGGTTCGAACGGAACCGAAGGCACTATTCCTACTACATCCATTTTGAAAATATCCTCAGGATTAGTAGCGACTAGCCCTTGCACTCCACTACTCCATCTTCGACTCCGAACTCGTTTTTTCCACGAAAACGTATAAACCGGATCGAAGTGGTTTTTGAAAAATTAATCCCGATCCCAGTCTCTTCGAAACGATCAACGCATTTGTCCAATTTGATAGTCGGTGATTTAACTATCAATTAATATTCACAAACATCCATCACACAATAAATAATTTTCCACATATTTATTTTCCTCGAAAATATCTTTGCAAGATATGTTTCCATTTTCAAATCCAGTTGAAAACACTTTTCAAACCCAACTCTTCTCATGGAATAAATTCCCCAAATTTTTAGTTCCCTTGAAAAACATCCAAGTACCAATATTTAAGGTTTAAGATAATTTAAATACTTTATTCTTGAAAATACATTAAACATTTATATTAAAACTTCTTACATACTTAATTTTAATATATATATATATATATATATATATATATATATATATATATACTTTTAAAAATTTCTTGAATAAAACTGCTTAATAAAATATAACTATTATCTTTAAAATAACGTTAAGTCATACTTGATTTTAAAATAAAGCTATGAAATTCTATACAATTTTCAAATAAAATTTTAATTGATTGTCTTTAAAATAGAACCATTTTATAAAGTATAAATATTAATTATATGCTTTAAAACATACTACTGCTTACCATCAAAATAATTACTTCTATAACTAATTCGATAGATGTTCACTTCTAAAATTCTTACCACTTAAATGATTTTCTTGAAACCATTATTTAATACTACTTCAAAACTCCTAACCTTCCAAAAATCTGCCTTAAAAACGTACTTGGCTTTTCAGGGAAATACACTTCCATTTTAGGATAACTCAAAGAATTCTTTTTATCAATCCAACACGATTTATCCCAATTCAATTTTACGTTCATCCCGTAAAATTCCTTTCCATACTTTAAAAATAGCTCCTTTTATTTTTAAACACATTGCTATTTCCTGGAAATCACTTTCAAAACATATGTTTAAAATATTTAAATAAAGCTTCTAGAAATTATTTCATTGAAAATAATATTTAAGCAAATATATAGAGGTGTCTAAGTAATTTAAGCCAGTTTAACCTTCAAAACAAAGTTATTAAGTTAAATATTTATATTATAGTTTGCTTTTGAGAACATAATACTACTTTACTTTTTAAAATAATTAATTACCATAATTACATAAATAAATATATACTTACACTTTAAATAATTTAAAATAATATTTCCTTCTAAAATATTCTAAACATATTTAAACTGCAAATTTATAATTTGAAAGCTTTTCTTAAAAACATAATAAAATTTCCAGGAGAAAGTACACTTCCCATTCTTTAAAAATAAATCTCGCTATTATTTTTAACAATTCTCAATTCCCTTTTTAAACCACGATTTCAAACACTTCACATTATCAACCAATTACTTGAATTTAATTCCTTTTAAATTCATTACTTAAGAATTTCTTTAATTTCCTTTAAACCCAATTTAGTTATTTATATTTAAATTCCCAGGTTGTATTCACCCTATCAGAGAACAACACAATTAATTTTCGAATTAATCTATCACAGTATAGAAATAGAACACAGCATATCAAGGTCTAAATCAATTTATCATAGAATACAATGAGATATATCACAGAATATAAATAAATTTCTATTTGTGAGGAATCCAGTTGGATCCCTCCAACTTGTTTCCCTGCATCCATAGATATTAGCACAACCAATAAATATCGATTCCATCTGATAATAATTTGCATATTAAACTAATCAACCAATCATTTAAAAATTAACTATTTAAATAGCTGAAATTCCAGATGAGAGTGAGATTAACTCACCATGGGTTTTCAACGAGTGTTCAAATTTAAATTAAATCGAACGGCATTCGATTTAACATAAATTTTGACTTGCTCAGAATGATTCTAGAATTGCTCCACTACGTAGTACTCGTCTCTGCGATTCTGGCATCGCCGGTTTCGTCGAATTTCGACCTCGCATGCATTAGTTATGAAATTCATTAGTTTCAATTACAATTTAAAACAATTTTTTTTTAATTTATTTATTTTATTACTCTGAAAAACGAGGCCGTAGGATCTAGAAACAGAGAATCTAGCTGATCGCTAGCCTTCTTCACTACGCAATCCAGCCCATACGAAACCACTCATGCTCGAACTTTGATCGGCCATGAACCACACGTCGACCCACTTGAACTCCATCAGAAATTTCCGCTCGCAAGTCACAATCCTTCCCCACCTTCGACCACAGAACGACGAAGCTCGGTGCTATGATCGACGTGAAAAACGATCATGCTTCTCTGACGAACGCGGCTTGAATACTCCCTCTACGTGACGCAAAAAGCAATCTCAACTGTAGGATCTGTAGTACTCGATGAGTTCTTCGATTCTGTAGTTGGAGGATTTTGCTAAAAATTAGTGGATAAGAAGGAATTTGAAGAAGAAGATGGAAGCACGTCGGCCATCGAAATGTTTTAAACGGCGACTCAAGAGTACTAGGGTTTCAGCCCAAAGACAACGTGTATATATAAACGTTGATAAACATTATTTTAATATTAAATCCATTTAAAGCAACTTTTACAAACGATCTCCAAACAACGCGTGCCGACAGGCGTTTCTAAGGTTTTACCCATATCCCGAACATAATGGAACATGTTTCGGAAGTTAATTCGAGCATATACGCGAGTTATGGAAATAAACGATCAATTTTAAATTAAATCGTTTAAAATAGTTTCTATGCATTTTGAGCTGCCAGGGTCAAACGACAACTCCGATTGCTATGAAAATTGAAATCCGATAATAATTAACTATTACGGATCCGATGGAACTGGTTTCATCGAATTCCGAGACCTTTCCCCAGAAGGCTATTTTAACTCGTCGATTATTTCGAGCGATTTTCAAAATCGTCGAAATCACTTAAAATTTCACTTTTAAAATTTTATTTACTCTATTATAACTCGTATAAAATTTATATTCACATTAAAAATCATTCGGATCCATTCCGGACCAGAATCTGATTATTTACATTATTATATTATTAAATTCCATTATTAAATTAATATAAAATTCCAAGTTCAACATATCAACCTTTAATTCCATCCAACAGTCCAACATATAATTCAAATCCTAATAGACTTAAAATAAAATTTAGAATCTATTTTTATATCTATTTACACCCAGAATCACCAATTATCCCAATTCTAGTATCAAATTATTATTATTTAAATTTCAATTTAATTCCCGTATTTGAAATTTAACTAATTCTATTAACTTAACCAAAATCTTTTTATTTCAAAATCAAATTATAATACATATCCAACATTTAAAACAAATTAAATGTCAAATCTAGCGATCCAAAATTTCGGGTCGTTACATATGTGCCTTGTTGGGAGCTAAGGAAGTGGAAGATGAGTGAATCGCGTTTTCATTGTTATAGAGTATATGGATGTTTTTGAACCAGTTACAGGACTACTACCGAGAGGAGCTATTGAGTTTTGAATAAATCTTATACCTGAAGTCAAACCCGTAAATAGGCCCCTTAGTAGAATGACACCTACTGAGATGAAAGAGTTAAAGGTATAGCTTGTGGACTTAGAAGAAAAGAATTTTGTTAGACCAAGCAATTCCCTTTAGGTAGCGGACTTGTTCATGATGAAACAGATGGGTCGTTAAGGATGAGTATTGATTATCGTAAGTAAACTAAAAAGACGATAAAGAATCGGTATCCTTTGCCGAGAATAGATTATTTGTTTGATTAGTTGAGTGGAGCCAAGGTATATTCCAAATTGGATTTAGAAATAAGGCTCCATCAATTGAGAGTGGTAGCGGACAGTATTCCATTAACGGAATTTCAAACAAGGTATGATTCATATGAATGGTTGGCCATGCCCTATGTACTGTCGATGCACCTGCTTTCTTTGTGTATTTGATGAACTGAATCTTCCAAGAGAATTTGGATAGATTTATGTTTGTTTTTATGGATGACATTCTGATGTATTCTGAGAATGAACAAGATCATGAGATTAGCTGAGCATAGTGCTTGAGACGTTCAGGCAACATTCATTTTTGGAAGAAAGAAGTAAAGTTCCATAGTCAAGTATGGGTTATCAGTAATCTAAGTAAGATTGATGTTCTTAATATTGGAAAAGACCCGATACTGTGATCAAGGCAAGAAGTTTTCTAAGGTTAGTTGGCTATTATCGGAGATTCATTAAAGATTTCTTTTGTATAGTAGCATATATGACTAAACTAACAATAGAGGACGTAAAGTATGTTTGGGCTGATAAATTTAAAGAAGCATTCTTAAAGCTAGAACATTTATTGACTAATGCAACGATGTTTGCTGTACTGGATGAAATCAAGATTTAGTGGTGTATACTACTGGTGGCGGGACAAGGTTAGGAGCTATGTTAATGCAAAAAGTTAAGGTGGTTGCCTTCGTATCTCGACAGCTTCGACCAAATGGAGTTAGATATCCAATTCATGATTTAGAGTTAGCAGCAGTGAACTTTTCTTTGAAAGTGTGGAGGTACTATGTTTTAGGAGAACGGTTCAGGTTATTTATGAATCATAAGTCTTTGAAGTATTTATTCTCTTAGAAGGAGCTGAATGTGAAATGTCAATGGTGGCTAGAGTTTTTGACAACTTATGATTTTGACATTGAGTATAACCCTAGGAAATGTAATAAAGTTATGGATGCATTTAGCAGGAAATATCAAAGTGTGTTGTTAGCTATGTTAGCAAAATGGAAAGCTTTAGAGGCACCGACTAAGCGGGTTGTATGGTCAAGGTCGACGGCTAGTGCTAGTCGAAGTACTGCAATATTATCATGTTTGGAAGTTCGACCAGTAATAATCGAAAGAATTACTTCTAAGCAAGGAGGTAATCCATTGCTACCTAAATGGAATAAAAGATTTAAAGTTAAAACTAAGATTGATGGATTAAAATATTTTAGTCTTCACCAGAATGGATGGTTAACGAAGAAGGGATGGTTATGTATTCCAAATGTTTGTAACCTAAGGGAGGAAGTTCTTAGGGAGCATCATAGACTGTAGTTTACTATTCATTTGAGAGGAAATGAAATGTATCAGGATATGAAGAGGTGTTTCTTCTAGGAAGGAATGAAAAGAGATATAGGCCTATGGGTGAAACAATGTTTGAATTTGCAGCAAGTAAAAGCCAACAATTAACCAAGAGGATTGCTTCAGTCTTTAGATGTGCCACTTTAAATATGAGATTCTATATCCATGGATTTTGTTTATAGGTTACTAAGGTCGAATAGTGAAAATAAAAGCATTTGGGTCATGTTAGATATACCGACCAAGAGTGCAAACTTTATTCCTGTGAAGTCGACAAGGACAACACCTACTATGGCGAAGTTGTTTATAAAGAATATTGTAAGACTGCATGGGATTCCTTGTACTGTAATCACTAACAAAGATACTTTGTTTACTAGTAGATTCTGGAAGACTCTGTAAGAAGTGTTAGGTATCAAGCTAAAGATGAGCATTGCTTACCATCTACAAATGGAAAAAGTGAACAAAGTTATGAAGGTTTATTAAGGGCTTGTGTACTACACTTTAGAGGGTCATAGGAGGACCATTTGCACTTAGTTGAGTTTTCCTATAATAATATTTATCAAACTAGTAGAGGAATGATGCCTTTCAAAGCTCTTTACGGAAGGCCATGCAAATCACCAGCATGTTAGCTAGAGAGTGAAGACAGATTAATTCTTATCCTAGATATGGTGATAGAAGCTACTGAAAAATTTAAGTTAGTCTGAGGAAAGATGAAGGAAGCTCGATCCAGGCAAAAAAAAAATGTAGATAAGAGGCATAAGGATTTAGAGTTCTTAGTTGGAGACTATGTTATTGTTAAAGTATTACCAATGAAAGGTGTGATATAGTTTGGAAAGTTAGGGAAATTGGCACCAAGATATGTTGGCCCATTTCCTATAATAGAAATGATTGAGAAACTTGCTTATCAGATAGATTTACCGAATAATTTGGCATGAGTACATTTTATTTTTCATATTTATCATCTTAGAAAGTGTATGCATAATCCAGAGGCTATTATCGCACCATTTGGATTTGAAGATTTAGTAGCTGAATCGAATATGAATTTTGTTAGGCAACAAGTTTGTGTTATAGCAAGAGATGACAAGAAATTAAGAAATAAGATCGTTAGGTTAGTGAAAGTACGGTGGAGTGACAATAAGAAAGACAGTACCTGGGAGATAGAAGAAAGGTTAGAGATGCTTATCCTGAGTTGTTTTGATTATGTGTTCTAGATTTGTCATATATTCTTTTTGCTAGTAGAAAGTGCTAGTATTGTTGTTATGTGTTTGTCATACATGTTTGCATGATTGTTATGCTTATTGTTTTCCTTATCGTAATTTCGATGACAAAATTGCTTAAGAAGGGAGCCTGTAATAGATCAAATTTTTGTTTAGCATTATTCAAAGAATTTAATTAGATATGTTAAATAGAATAATGTGAGATGATAAGGAGAATAAGATTTTTTAATTAATTTGGGTTAAAGCTTAATCAATTAATTAATGAGATTGTTTCAAACATAGAATTGGAAGAGATTAATAAGAGGGGTATAATGGAAACAATTCCTTAATTCATTCTCTGGACCCTTCGTCTTTTATTCATCCTCATTTTATTTTCTAAAATCAAAGAAATCCTAAGAGGTGGCCGACGGTTACCTAGAGGAAACGAAGAGGAAATCTTAGGAAATCAAAGGGGAATGCTTAGGGGAATTAATCTACATCAAATCACAATCTCTCTTATCCAATTTAAGATTAACAATAGTTAACATCTCATTTGTTTATGTTTTTTTCTCCAGATTTAGGATTGAGTTTCAAATTTTTTAGATAATATTTCATGGTTAGATTGATAATATTATTGTTAGATTGAACTAAGGTATTGCTGGAATTTTTCGAAATTGTTCAAATGGATTTTAAAACCAAAAATTGAATTTTTGATCTTCTATTGATATGAAATTTGAATATGTTGTAGGAAATATTTTTTTAGAGATGGGTTTTCAATTTATTAATTTTCTAAGTTTATATGAATATTTTATGAGTTTCTTAAGAGGAAAAAAGTGTATATTTTTGGGTTTTTAATTACTAAGAGATAGTTAAATTGATATTTTAGTCCCGAAACTCTTGTATATAGAAATAGAAGGAAATTCAGATTTTTGGTGATTTTTTTGGATTTTTCCATAATTGTTATGATTTTCAATGCGTTTATTATTTTACATTTTTTTTAATTAATACGAGTTAGTAATATTAATTATAAGATTTTGCAAAGTTAATTGAGAAGGTAGAACGTGACCGACCAAAATTTTGTAAATAATATGAATGTATTTTTGTTATTCAATAGTAACTTGACAAGAGGGAAAAGTTAGTGGAAAGTTTTAACTTCAAATGGAAACAAACCAGTTTTTAACTAATTTATATAAAGACCATTAGCACAATTACTTGGAGGTTCGATAATTTTAAGAGTTGGTGCATATGCCAGATACTTAATATATACGTGACGGATCTGCTTTTATTGAGATTCGACACATTGTGTTTAAAGGGGTTGACATCTAATTTGTAAAGACCTAACAACCCCATGGTTTAGAGGCTTGAAAATTTTTATTTTTAAAAAAGGCTCGACATTCTCAAGTTTTTAAGAACATGGTACCCTCAAGCATAGACCTCAGCAACCCTATGTGTTTTGTAGGCACTCCAATCCCATGTATTTATAGGCTCGGCGCCTTCTTTAAGCACCAGACCACTCATGATTATAGTGACTCCGTAACAACCCCACACCCCTTAATATACCCGGTAGGACACATTAAAGGCGTGGTGCATTTAGGTATAAATAAAACTAACAGAGACTAAGATTTGCAAGACAAAATAGGTAAAAATAGCGAAAACTAAAATGACAACTTATTTAACATAAAATGTTCATAATTGCTTCATAAATAAGTCAAATACCAAATACAATATCCATATCTTAAAACTCCTCATGTCTTATGAAATAAAAATTCATGGCCACAAAATAAGCCAGTACACGGAAAGAACTAAAGCTGAAATAAAAGAAATACATAGTAGAAAACTCCTCCAAGAACATCTCCAAGCAACTGCAAGTCTACTGTCCTCTCCCTTGATTGCCGATAGGGAGGAGAGGGAAAGGGGAAATAGAGGAGTGGGTCAAACTAAAAGTTTGGCAAATGATAGTAATTACTAGAGTCTTTAAGAAAGATAAACGTAATAGTCTCTACAACAGTTCTAGCATAAATAAGGATAATAATGGAAAACGGAAACAAATAAACTGGAAATAAATACGATTAAATATTGCTCAATTTATAAGATAGGTTGACTTTGATTGTTTGCACTTGTTCCTGATAGCTGCTTTGATTAGGCTGAATTCCAAATCCTATAATTAGGCCGAATTCCTTACTGCGGACCGGAGACTAGTAACTCCCTATACAGAAGGCGAAGAAATCCTAATTCACCCTTTGATCGACCTGCTACTCCTTAGACCTTTCTACGGACCTGCCGCTATATAACTCCCTATACAGAAACAATGGCATCTACGAAAGTTTCATAGAGTAACCACTGTGGGTCGGACGCATATATAGCTCCCTACACAGAAGGCAATGATGTCTATGAAAGATACTCATACTAAGCACTTGGTACTCATAGTTATTACTGAGCACCTGAATGGAAGTCGCACGCGTAACTGCCACCATGGCCATGCAACCATTTTCTACACCTATTGGGTCTTCTTATTACCTCAAACTCCAGCATAAGCGTGCTCCTTATCTCACTTCAGGCCAATGTGAGATCACCATGTGTCCATAGAAAATAGGGGAAATGCTGTTGGTATTAGCCCTTCATCCAAACAGATCTAGCTGTGCCCTTATCCAAATCCCCATGATTTAGACTTCTAATTGACCAATTACTACTCTTTTTAGCATAAGCGTTCCCTCATCTCACTTCAAGCTAATGTAAGTCCACCGTTTTCTCTAATAGGGAATGCTATTTGGTACAGGTCCTACTTGCATCTTTGCTTATTAACTTAGATACATTATTTAAATAAGCCTTTATTATCCTCACTATCTTTGCTTATTAATTTATCCTAGGTCTTAAAATAAGCCTCATTCGTTCTTTTTCTTATTATAACCTATGTTATAATCATGCTTATTACTTAACCTAAGGTTTAAATGTGAAAATAAGCTTCTTTCATCTTTTAGTTATAATTCTACATTATAACTAAGTCAATTAATTAGTCCGATTTCAATCATAATTAGGCATAATTTCATGTCAATTCCATTTATATTACAGTCTTTATAATTTAAACCTCATATTATAAATAGGCCAATCTCTTCAATTTAGTCCAATTAATATCATAATTAGGCATACTTTCTGTCTTAATTCCATTTTATTGTAGTCTTTATAATTTACATTTTATCTTTCTTTATTTCAGAATTCTTATAATTTAATCCAATTTTTCGTTAGTTCTATTCTAA
Source organism: Allium cepa (assembly GCA_030765085.1). Lineage (NCBI taxonomy): Eukaryota > Viridiplantae > Streptophyta > Magnoliopsida > Asparagales > Amaryllidaceae > Allium > Allium cepa. Next base: position 864,238,486 of record CM060940.1, read on the forward strand.
TCCATACGTGAAGAAGAAGGAGAAATAAAAGAAAACTGAAAATAGAAGAAAATCCAAGGCGTAGGAAGAAGATGTAAAAAATGCATAAATAACAATAAATAGATCAAAATACTGTAAATAATCTGTAAATAAATGAAAAAGCTATAATTAATAGAAATAACTAAAATTTACTGAAAATAATAGCTAGAAAGAAATAGACTAAAATAATTCTAAAAATTGTAAACAAAAATGCTAAAAAGGTTATTCCAAAAATCATAGTAAAACTACAACTATTGGAAACCCTATTATTTTAAACTACTTAGAAAAATCTTAAAATAATTACCATCACTCACCTATGGCCTGAGCTCTTCCCTTTAGGCCTTCCCGAATCAACTTGAGGGTATTAAAATATTTTTATTAAAAAGATTCTCTCCTTGAATAATTATTCCTTTTAGAGTCCTTCCTGAAAAGGTGAACCCAAGCGGAGAAAATCTAGAATGAGAAAAAGTGCTAGGTCTAGGGTCGTATTTATAGGAGCAGAAGTGAATCTTAGACTGTTGGATTTGGAGATTGAATAGGATGCAAGCACGTCATAGGCTGATAGGAGCCGTCGAATGGGAGCATGGGCGCACCAAAATAGAGGAAAATCAACAAAACACGTCATATAAGCTTCAAGACCGCTTCTCGGCCGTATAAGAAGGCAGGTCGACCATCATGTCAACCCTTATACATGGTAGGTTGACCGCAAGGTCGACCTAGCCCATAGGAGGGTCGACACTAGGGTCGACCTGCCCTCTATATATATATATATATATATATATATATATATATATATATATATATATATATATATATATATAGTTCGTTTCTTGTTTCATGCGTACCTTCTTCATACTAACTCGGATTCTAACGTTCTATATATGAAAATTGATAAAAAAATGGCCCCGGTCACAATGGTGCTACTCTTGTGGTCCTATTCTAAAAATTTCAAGAAGTTATTATATTATTTAAGTAATTCTTTAACTAATTACTATAGCATAAAATTCGGGTCGTTACATTCTCCCCTCCTTAAGGGATTTCGTCCTCGAAATCTCTATGGATAGAAGAATGAACTAAATGTCTTCATCTAAGTTCTACAACCAACTACTCAATCACTAACCATTCATCCATTGTCCTTAAGTTTTTCTAATGCAATTTATGATACTTATGAAATTATTGTAGTGTAAATGTTCCTCACTAACGCAAAAGATTAGGTGGTCCACTGATTCAGTTGACCTCCTTTTATGCAATCATGTCCGTGCAATGTATCCAAATAAATGCAAAAATTTCCTAATGATAACAGATAATTCTATATGTGTGCTACAAACATCATCCAAATGCAACAATCATGTGATAAACATCCAATTATAGCAATCGTGGAAAACAAAATAAAATGAGCAACTTCCATATGCATATGCTCTAGTGTCCTAGTTAGGCCGATCCCTAAAGAATAATAGTGCCTAGTGTACCTATATGCGTCCATAGAAACCACTAAAAAACCCTTGCAACCACTAGCATACATCATTCATAACATGTTCTAATAATATGTTTACATCAAATCCTACCATCCATAGGTTAAGTCCTAAGTTCTACCATCTTAAAGGATAATAAAGGAAAGAACCTATTTAAAACTAAAGATGCAAAGTAGGAAATACGAAATTTGCTCTCAAAGAGAAATGTGGATAAGAGATAGAAATTTTCTTCTAATCAAACTAATCTTCTCCGATGTATCTTTAACTGTGTCGGAACCAAGACAACCCCTCTGTAGATTCTATCCAACACTAAGGCGACTTGCACGGTCTTCCATAAAGAGCTTCGAAAGGTGCTATTTCAATGCTAGCTTGAGAACCACTATTGTGTTCGAATTCCATTAAAGGAAGATGCTTTACCCAAGTCCTTTCAAAATTAGGAATATCCATTCTCAACCGTGCGTGTCTTACTATCTTACTAATTTCACTTTACTGTTCTTCTTTAGTCCGCTCACATGAATCAACATTTCTAGGTTCTCACTAAGGTCCTACACACTTTGCGGAAACTCTATTATTACTTCCAAAATTTAACCAAGGCATTCCTAGTTCTACCATCCCCTACATGGTCTTGCACTTTTTCCGTTGCACCTAGGAAATGATATCTCTATACTCCATATTTATAAGAGTTTGGTTGGGTATTTATAGTTCCATTTTAAAAAGTAACGTTTCTACATTTTTAAAACATCAAATCCTAAAATCTTTGTCTTTAAAAAGTGTTATTTTTGAGTTTCTATTAAATTCAAAAATACTTGGTTACTTAACATCATTTCCCTATTTAGAGGGGAAAACTTTCAAACTCTAAGTCCAAAACTTATTCCTCATTCTCTTTTAAAGACCTTTTTAGTTTTCCATAAAAATTTGAATTTTCAAATTCTACTTTATTAAGTTTTTCATTTCCATAAACTTATTTGCTTTTCCTCCAAACTATTTTCCTTTTTTAAAATCTATTTAAACTGTTTTTGTGTGTTTTCAAAACATATTCTTATTACACTTTATGGTCTCATACCTTAATATATTGGAACTACTTTCTCAAATGAGGAATTATTAACATTAAAATCTTGTTTGAATCTTTTAAAAGAGAATTTTATGTTTATGTGAAATTACAAGGAACTTACTTTATATTTTTTGAAATAGGCTATACAAAATATGGTGCTTACCATACCTTGTATATCTCTTTCACGTATTCCTTATAACTTGCACAAAACACTTTTATCAATTTTATAGAAATTTATAGCATTGCTCTTTTCATTCCAATAGATTAAAGTATGTTTAATTTATATTCTTTCATGATAAATATTTTCTAATATCTAACTTACACATTTTCCATTCAGAAAAACTCATCTTCAAAACCGTTTTAATATTACCATAACTGCAAAAACATTTTCTTATGCCCATTTAATTAAAAGATGTATTCACAAATCACTTTTATCTCTATTCTTAGAAATACTCTTTTAAAAATACATTTTTATTTGGGTTAAAATGGATGTTGTGTAAAACACCATTACTATAACCCAAAAATACTAGTATATGGACTCAATTAAATAAATAACAATGAATCTCATATACCCATGTAAAAATATTTTTCTCAGGAGTCATTTACTGTAACAGTAGTGTTATAGCCTATGCTCCTCTTATTTTTCAAGAAAACATTTATTACAACTATAAAAGTTGTAATCTACATTTTCGATACCTGATATACTCTAGGTTTTTATATTTAAAATCTTTGTTTACTTACAAAAAAATCGGTGAGTTATTTATACATACTCCACAATTCCTCAAAAGGAATTCCACTTTTTCATTATATAAAAACCAATCTTAAATTTCATACCATTTTTGAAAATCCCATATCTATTCTCTAAAAGAAAATATTAATAATGAAAATTTTCGATTCTAATAATTTCATTTTTTTCAACTTATTAAATTTCAAAATTTTTATTTTATTGCGCTTGGCATAAAGTGGATTTTTTCCTTACTAACCTAGGAGTACTTTTCTTAAACTAAAGGCTTTTACTCATATTCCTCTTGTACACTCCTATTTATTCTAAGGCATCACCGTCAAATCCACTTGTCTGAGACAATTATAATTTCTGCAATGGACTTTCTTCTTTGTCCATCTACTGAATTTTATTGTACATCTCTAACCTTTGCCTATCTCTCTTTAGATTTTCACAATCTGAACCTAAATGTACAAAACCAAAGTCCCTACCATGTGTAGATATTTTCTATGCCCCACTAAATGCACTTCAAAAGTGATACTTCAAGAACTCTGTCTTCAGCTGTTGAACACTAAGCGTACGAAGAACCTCCTTTAGATGAATAACATGTTCTTCCATACTTCTTTAAAAACTCCAAAATGTCAACCACGAATACCATCACGAACTTTATTTTAGGAAATCTCTAAAAATATGGTTCATCAAATCTATAAAATAGGCCGAAACATTGGTTAGCCCAAAAAGGCATAATCAACCACTCATAAAATCCGTCGATTGTCCCAAATATGGTCTTATCAATGCCGTTATCGACGACGCTAAGCTAATGAAATCCAATGGCTAGACCAAGCTGAGAAAATACTAAAGAGCCAACTAACTGGTCGAAAAGATCATCTATCTTAGGGAGTGGATAATGGTTCTTCTTTGTGAGCTTACTCAATTCTCTATAGTCAATGCAAAGTCTAAGAGAACCACCTGCTTTAGTAGAGAAGACGACTGGCGCTCTCTATTTCGATATGTTTCTTCTTATGAAACCTTTCCCAAAAGCTCATGGATCTTCTTGCTCAATCCTTTCCTTTCCCTTGGTGCCATACGCCCTACGGGTAATGCTACTGGTCAGCAAAATAAATCTTGAAGTCAATATATCTCTTGGGGGTTAGTCCCCCAACCTCCTCAAAGACGTTTGCAAAATTTCTAAAGACATTAACCGAATGCAACTCTGACGAAGATGAATCGAGGGAATAAAGGAAGTTCAATATAATTGACCATACAGGTCGCAAGAAATCTCGTGAGTCCTACCAATGCATGTCTCTAGTCTAACGATTCTCCTCTCGTAATCTAATATAGCTCCATATATGGATAGCCAATCCATTTCCAAAATCACCCCATACCCCAAAAATCCCAAAACATGGGCTTCGTAGCCAAATTCTACACCTAGGATAAAAATTTTCAAATCCCTACAAACCATAGACTAGTGTGTTGATCCTCCTATGGGGTTTGGAACAACAATGGGGTCTACTACTTGGGAGATATCTAAGTGCAAAAAATCAAACAAGAAGCTGGAAAATGAAAGAGTGTAATGCTCCAGAATCAAAAGGAGTCCAAATAGGAAAAATCCAAATAGAAATCCAACCTTCTACGATAACTTTCCTACCTCTATCTGGTCCGCTGTTGGGAGGTGCTGCATCCAAAACCTGAATCTTTGTTACTGATACACCCGCACCGTACCCCATCTTCTGAGGACAACTCTTACTAAAGTGACCAAGCTATCTACAATTGAAACACCTTCCCTTCATTCCTGCCTTCTTGCAGTCTTTTGCGTAATGATTAGTCATTCTACAATGCATACAACTCCCACTTTTCTTGATTCGGTTCTGAGGTCCAACCTCCTTCCTCATGTCCTTATCCTTATCCATCTCGTTCCTCCCCCACTACTTCTTAGAGCTTGCAGGAACCTTCTCAAGCTATTCTTCCAGCTTCCAAGATGTGGGTTGATTAAAGGGACTTCCACCTATTGGTGTTGTATTGGGCACTTCCCCTTGCATCTTTGGTATCATAGCTCTACGGGACCAGACAGCTCTTCTATGCAAAGAAAAGAGAATTTATGCTCAAAAGAATCGAAAGAAGATTGCACTAGACTTTGAGGACATTTTTATAAAAACTATTTTATATTTAAAAACCATTTCTAAGAGTTTATTTCTGAAAAATACTATCAAAACAAGTTAATTTGATAATGTTTTTACTTTTAAAATAAGTTTTTATGAATCCTGTAACCTAGCTCTGATACCAAATGTAACACCCTACACCACTTAATGTACCCAAAAGGACACAATAAAAGGCATGATGTGTTGTAGGTATAATAAAACTAACAGAGATTAAGATTCACAAGACAAAATAGGTAAAAATAGCAGAAACTAAATTATAACTTATTTAAAATGAAACTTTCATAATTGCTTTATAAATAAGTCAAATACCAAACACAACATCCGTATCTTAAAACCCCTCATGTCTTATGAAATAAAAATTTATATTCACAAAATTAGAGTACATAATATCCCTCAAAAGAAGCCAGTACATCGAAAGAACTAAAGATGAAATACAAAAATACATGGTAGAAAACTCCTCTAAGAACATCTCCAAGCAACCACAAGTCTATTGTCCTCTCCCTTGATTGCCTATGGAGGGGAAAAGGGCGAAATAAAGGAGTGGGTCAGACTAAAAGTTCGGTGAATGATAGTAATTACTAGAGTCTTTAAGCAAGATAAAAGTAATAGATTCTATAACGGTTCTAGTATAAATAAGGATAATAAAAGGAAATAGGAAGGAAATAAACTAGAAATAAGTACGATTAAATATTGTTCAATTTATAAGATAGGTTAACTTTGATTGTTTGCACTTGTTCTTGATAGCTGTTTGATTAGACTGAATTCCTAATCTTATAATTAGGCCGAATTTCTTACTGTGGACCGAAAACTAGGTAACTCCCTACACAGAAGGTAATGAAATCCTAAATCTACCCTTTGATCGGCCTGCTACTATATAGACCTTTCTACGGACCAGTCGCTATATAACTCCATATACAACAGCCAATGGTCTCAACGAAAGGTGAATAGAGCAACCACTGTGGATCAGACGACACATATAGCTCCCTACACAGAAGGCAATGATGTCTATGAAAGACACTCATACTCAGTGCTTGGAACTTATGGCTATTATTGAGCACCCGAATGGAAGTCACATGTGTAACTGCCACCATGCCTATGCTACCTTTTGCTTTAACTATTGGGACTTCTTATTTTCTTAAACTCTAGCATAAGCATGCCCCTCATTTCACTTCAGGCTAATGTGAGATCACCGTGTGTCCATAGAAAATAGGGGAAATGCTGTTAGGACTGACCTTTATCCAAATAATATCTAGTTGCACTCCTTATCCGTACCCTCCGTGATTTGGACTTCTAATTGACCAATTGCTACCCTTTTTAGCATAAACATGCCCTCGTCTCACTTCAGGCTAATGTGAGACCACCATATTGTCCAATAGGGAATGCTATTTGGTATAGGTCCTAATTTCATCTTTTCTTATTAACTTAGATAAATTATTTAAATAAGCCTATATTATTATCTTCACTATCTCTGCTTATTAATTTATCCTAAGTCTCAAAATAAGCCTCATTCCATTCTTTTTCTTATTATAGCCAACGTTATAATCATGTTTATTACTTAACCCAAGGTTAAAGTGTGAAAATAAGCTTCTTTCATCTTTTAGTTATAATTCTACGTTATAGCTACGCCAATTAATTAATCCAATTCTAATCATAATTAGGCATAATTTCAGTCCAATCCATTTATATTATAGTCTTTATGATTTACATCTCATAATTATAAATAGGCCAATCTCTTTAATTCGGTCCAATTAATATCATAATTAGGCATAATTTCAGTCTTAATCCCATTTTAATACGGTCTTTATAATTTACATCTTATCTTTTGTTATTCCAGAATTCTTATAATTTAGTCCAATTTCATGTTAATTCTATTGTAATCAATACGCGAAGAAGAAGGAGAAATAAAAAAACTCAAAATAGAAGAAAATCCAAGGCGTAGGACGAGGATGTAAATAACGCATAGATTAAAATACTGTAAATAAATGGAAAAGCTATAATTAACATAAATAACCAAAATTTTACTGAAAAGAATTGCTAGAATGATATAGACTGAAAATAATTCTACAAACTGTAAATAAAACTACTAAAAAGGTTATTCCAAAAATCGTAGTACAACTACAACTATTGGAAACCTTATTATTTAAATTACTTAAAGAAGTCTTAAAATAATTACAATCACTGGGTCCTGAGCTCTTCCCTTTTGGCCTTCCCAGATCCACTTGAGGGTATTAAAATATTTTCATTAAAAAGATTCTCTCCTTGGAAATTTATTTATTTTAGAGTCCTTGAAAAGGTGAACCCAAGCGAAGAAAATCTAGAATGAGAAAAAGTGCTAGGTCAGACTAAACTCCTAAGTAGGTAAATTGCATCTAGGAGATTAGATAGATCAATTATCTTAGGGTGTCTTGAACTGATCAAACCAAATTAGATATGACTCATAAATTTAAAACCAGATAAGATTTACATGGGACAAGTGCAGGGTCATGCCCTATGCTTCAGCGGGAGCTCCAGTTTGGTAAAGGTCTGCTTCTAGTGCATAGGGCTTTGTCAATAGTGAGACCAAAAGATGTGTATGCACAGAAAGAAACTCGTAGCTATATATGCTCATTGTATTGTTTAAGTTATTTTACTCATAACCATACTTAGAGATTTTGAGACATCTGGTTATGTTATAGCTCGAGTCAGCTTGATTGGCTATTAGTTGGCCTACGAAAATTAATGGTTCATAGTGACCCTGAGAAAACTATGTTTTGAGGTAGACAGTCAATTTCATGGGGCAGCTGAACTTTGGGAGTGTTTGCACCAAAATTGGTCACAAACACCAGATTACCGATGAAAGCAACCGTTTACAATCACAGATCACAGATAATAATTATGTAGAGAATTTAAAATGAAGAACACTCGGAAAATTAATAAGAAAGCAGTAAAGAACACAGAGTTTAAAGTGGTTCGACAATCTGGCCTACGTCCACTTTGAATTTGATGATTTTATTGATGTATACTTACTGGTTATGATAAGTTACAACTGATTACAATAGCAAAATTCGAGTACAATGATGAATCCAGTAGACATTGGACGTAGAAGAACAAAAGGTCCCTTTTCTATAAACCCACGGATGCTATTTATAGGCGTAGGCTGCAAATATCTCGCTCAGATCTCGGGAGACCTCTTTTGGTATGTGTGCGGGCCCACGCGATCGATCCCATGTGATTTTGACTCTATCAGTGATTGATATGAACGAATTTCGTATCGATCAAGATTTTGCCCGATCGAGTCGAAATCGAGCATAAACATTCTTTAGGTTGTACTTAAGCTCCAGCGAAAATTTCGTAGCATTTGGACTTGTATATTGTGAGATATGATCGTGCGAGTTCATGTTTTTCGAAGGCTGTCTCCTTCGTATCGATCGCTGTTGCACTATTCGCACTCGATCGCTGCTGCACTATTCGCACTCGATTGCTAAAGCACTGTTCGTACTCGATCGCTACTGCACTGTTGGTATCGATCGCTGCTGCACTGTTCGTATCGATCGCTGTGTGCAACGTTAATGGGAGTTCGAGTTATTTCTGGATTAGTGCCTTGGAGATGGAGATTACCGATACTAGAGTTCTCTTTGAAGACTTCTTTCTCTATTTGAGTTATTGTTCCGCTGCTGGTGTTATCTATTTCTTTCCGCTGCTATTGTCTTGGATCATATCTCTGATATATATACAGATATTCATTGTATCATTCTGTTGTAGCATATTGTACCAGATATTGTATCTGTCATTGTATCAATGTTATATATATATTTATATTCTTTTCCTTCCGCTGTGTTGTGATACTCAATGTGTTATAAGCTCCGGCAAACCAGATTCGACGTTTGGATCTGCGGCATTTGAATACGAGTGTCGTATTCGGTGCCGATTTTCGAAGGTCGAGTCAGGGCCGTTACAGCTGCTGCACTGTTCGTACTCGATCGCTACTGCACTATTCGTATCGATCACTGATGCACTGTTCGTACTCAATCGTTGTTGCACTGTTCGTACTCAATCGCTGTTGCACTTGATGGATACGAACAAGACCCTTCACTTGATGGATACGAAAAAGACCCTTCACTTGATGGATACGAACAAGACCCTTCACTTTATACGAAAAAGACCCTTCAGTTGATGGATATGAGCAAGACCCTTCAATTGATGGATACGAACAAGACCCTTCACTTGATGGATACGAACAAGACCCTTCACTTGATGGATACGAAAAAGACCCTTCACTTGATGGATGTGAATAGTTGATTGCTTGAATTGCATCGATCATATCTTAAGCATACGAACTCTGATTGACCTGAAATTTGGAACGTTGGCTTTCATAGTTTTGCTTGTCATGTCTTGTCAATTGTATATCAATTCGGACTCGGACAAAATTCATCGATATCCATAGCGAAACAGTGTATAAAAAATCTTTGGGACGAACTATTCTTGATTTTCAATCAACTTTTTGGTGTCACGGCCTTGCCTAAAGGCGGGATAACACTTGCGCCCCAAAACATACCTTGCGATAGGAAGGTGTGTTTTGTAGTTCGATAAGCTGGATGTTCATATCCTGTTAATGATCAGCAAAGAAATTGGTAATCTTGTCTGACTATGAATAGTGATCGTTCAGGATCAGATGCCGTTCAAGGTGAATGATGACCGTTTAAGGTCCGGTGCCGTTCGCGGCGAATGGTGACCATTTGCGGTTGGGGTGTCGATCTAGACGAATTGTAACTATTTGTGGTTGGGTGTTGTTCTAGACGAATTGTGACCATTCGTGGTCGAAGGCCGTACGAGGCGAATTGTGATCGTTCGCTATCGAGTACCGTTCGAGGCGAGTTGTGTGTACCCTGGGGGGAATTATTATCATTATTGTCAGATTTCACGTTCGAGTGAGTTTCTGAGTTGTTGGTTATGGCGGTTTATCGCCGTCTTAGAGCATGCCTGAGGACCATTCGCGATCCCTTACATGTGTAAGTGGCTTAGCCATTATGGAATCATAAATAGCATATTTACATTCAAAATCAGTCTTTCAACAGAAATGTCTAACAAAATCAAGTCCAAACATGAGAAATAGAAAAAAAAACAGGGACGTCAAAGTGCAAACACCTACACTGATGTGATTTATAGTCATATCGGAGCATGTCTGAGGATCGTTTGCGATCGTGTACATGTGTAAAATGACTTTATCATGTTGGTGTGGAGTTTTCCACTTGTTCGTCATTATTTCAATAAGTTGATGATAAGCTGACGCCATTCTCATGATTCATCCCCAGTTGGTGCAGGCAGTGGTCGTTCTTGTTGCACCATCGTTGCTCCCCTTCTCACATACTGCGATAGCAGACCATTCCGGATATGCCCCTTAACCTCATCCTCCAAGTGTCTGCAATCATTCGTGTTATGACCATTCAGCTCATGGAATAAGCAATACTTGTCGGATCTTCATTCATTACTCGTTGGACCCCTTCTCATTGGCTTTCGGTAAGGAATCTTCCCCCGTTATCCTGGAAGATTCGCTCCAAACTCACATTCAATTCTGAATAAGTGTTGAAATGCGCCTCCCTCTGGGGTCACTTTGACTTAACGTCATTATCTTCCGTTTTCCGTTTCCCTTTATCCTTGCCAGAATCCTTCCTGGGTGGGTCTCCACCTTTTACTGCCTAAACATCAACTCTTTCTCCTTCCTCTCTTTCAGCATTAGCAACCTCCAATCATAGAAACTTTTAGGCTTCATGATAGAACTCTCCCAGATCCATAGGTGGATCTCTAGTCAACGAATTTTTAAACTCTATGCCATCAGCTATTTCGAATACAACTGCCATCATAACCATGGATGGATCTGGTCGATCCACTAATGTTGCCATTGCGTTGAATCCTGTCAGAAAGCTTCTTAAAGATTCTCTTGCCTTCTGCTTCAATGTTGTCAAACTCATCACATTCTTGGGCCTTGAAATATGAACTCTGAACTGTCTCATAAATTTTTCAATTAACTCGGTCCATGTTCCAATGGAACTGCTCTCTAACTGCCTGAACTATAGTGCCGCTATGTCTGCCAAATATAATGGGAAACACCGAGTCATGACCTCGTCCGATGCCCCCATTACCTCCATATGCCTCATGTATCTGGTCAGATGAACTGCAGGATCTATCCTCCCATCATATGTTTCCAGTGTTGGTAGTTTGAATTCTAATAGATTTCTAGCCATTCTGATCACAGGAGAGAAAGGACTCCTGTTCACATCTTCTAGATCTCTGTTCACTAATCCGCCTCTCATGGCTCGTCTGACCATTTCTGCCAAGCTATCACTATCTTCAAACTGTAACCCTTGCATATTGCCTTCAATCTGCCCCCGGAGTTCGTGAGGGTTTGCTGGAATCTGCTCTTCTGGATGAGCATCCGCTCCTCTATTAGCTCCTTGCGGTCTAATCTCAACCAGTATCCTGCCTAAGGTTGGATCAACACGCTCCTGGGGGTGCCCCCTAGTTCAAGGGCTGCCCCTGATGGTCCCGCGCTATCTGCTTCTCGGTATGGTCCTTTCGGTCTTGCTTCATGTATGAATATGCGCTTATATGTTTTTGTTTGATGATAATAAACATATATATTCATTTAAATGTATTTGGTATTGTACTATTTTGTTTTTCATAGATTAAATAAATATTTGTTGAATAAAATAAATTACACAGAATTTGAATTCAAACAGAACAAGTTACACATAATTTTAATTCAAACAGAAATTTTATTCAAACAAATATTTATTACAATCTTGAATAGTACAAATTCAAGCTCTCACTATACATATACATTTTTTAATACATCACAATTGTTTTTACATTAATAACCTCACTACATATCACTCACACTCGTATTTTGTCTTTAACTTCATTCCAGTTTGAATCCAGCATCTGAGCAATCTGCAAAAATATTCACTAACGCAGTAAAATTGAAAAAGAAATATTTTTGCAATATAAAATGAAATATGATTTTTGAAAATATTATTTGCCTCAGTTATTTGGGTTGTTCGTCATCATTCACACTTGAATTCATCATACACGAACAATGTGACATGCACAGTGTATCACTGTACATGCCACAAGGCCGTGCACATCTATATACACTTGATGATGCTACAGGGACAAGTGTGCACAAGGTCAAACCCAAATATAAAGACAGGTTCAACTCAGGTGCAATACAAATGAAATCACGTCATTAGCACAAAGTCAAACCCGAGTTTTGAAAAACTGGGTTCAACACAAGGCAACATGAAGAATGCAAAGCTTTGACAAATCAAAACTGGAAATACAAGCACATGAAACAGCACGACCAAGTATGGAGTGTACAAGTGCAAATATCCAAACCACAACATGTAGGCAAACATGAAGTGAATACAACTACAAATGGATACTGCAGTGGACATGTATACAACATAATGAAGCAATATCACAATATCCAGATCAAATGCAATACCAAACTTCATAAGCAATGACCAGAGCACAAAGAAGTACAAAATGAAAACTACAAAGAACATCAACAATGCAACAATGTGCACCAGTCCAGCAGATACATGAAGTGAATCAAGTTCAGGTCAGACAAGTCAGTAGTGTGCAAATGAAGATCACAAATGTGCAACACAGTGAAAATGCTCAATGCACCAATGAACAGAGAACATGCATGAAGAACCAGAAGTACAAGTGCAGGCAAGTGCACAACTTCACAACAAACAAGGCAATGCACTATGCAGTGTACAACTACAAGCCCAAGTGAAACCAAACCGCAAAGCCAAGCATGTCCAGTTACAACAAAGACCAACTCCAAATGCATCAGTGATCAACACAGCAGCTCAAAGACACAGTACACAAATGCAAGACCAAAGTGTCCAAACAACAAATGAATGACCAGCCAACAAAGAATCAAGTGTCGACCAGGCAGAGAAATGCACAGTGGAATGAACAAGTGATGCACATGATATGGCAAATACTGCACAATGAACTAGTAGAGCAAATCCAAACAACTCAAGTGCTCAGTGATCAAGCATGAAACCACATTATACAACACAGTAGTGTACATGAATACTGCATCATCAAGTCAGAGCAATTCGTACAACATATACAAGACAGAAGAAGCCATGGTCAATGCAAAGCAAAAGGGAAGCAACGGTGAAATTCTACAAGTCAAGTCAACAGTATGGTACTATGCAAATACACAGTAGTATCAAGTGATACAAATGCACAACAACATGAATAATGCAACAACCAGATGATATCAAGCCCAGTGATGTAAACAGTGAACAACAATGCAATGTTCAAGTGGAGACCAGAGAAGATGGCCAGAGACGAAGACTACAAGATAAACGAAGTTCAACAAGTACAGAGAAATTCACAATGAAGACGAAATCATGGAAGGGCCAGAGAATTCGAATTCATGACAGCGTACAATAAAAAAAAAATCAAAAACATATCTTTGAAATAGTCAAAGAAAATTAAAAAGGGAAAGTTTTTGCCATGTGACACAAGAAGGATCGAACGCTCTCAAGTTAAAGCCGTGAGCATCAAGGTTGAAAATATATCTAGAAAGTCGTGCACATCAGGAAAGCAGAAATTTGGAAAGTATCGAATTGATACGAACAAAATCAAGTGTCATGAATTCATATAAATACCACACCCAAAAGATCATCATAGGCATCGAGTTCAATTGAAGCAAGCAATTAAACCAGCAACGAAAAAGAATACATACCAATCTATCGAACTCGATCAAAGGAGCAGCTGCAATCTCGAAGTTCACCAAAATCGATCATCAGAGAACGAGCGAGCAAAAGCAACGCAAACCAGAATCGATCATCAGAGAACGAGCGCGAGTAGAGCAACACAAATCAGATCGAACAAAGCCCCAAATTTCAAAGAAGAACGAATCCCTAATTTCAGAAAGAAGAGAGAGGCCGTCATTTTTCTTCACAAGCCAAAAGAAAGGGGATTGGGTTAAAGAAATAATGGGCCGGCCTTTATTCTTACTAAAGGGGCTTTAGTTATTTTATTTAGGGTTTTATTAAAGGGGGTTTTTTATTCGAGAAAAAATCATGGATTCAAGTTTATATTTTAATTTTTGCTCCTGCTTTTATTTTTGAAGTCTGTTTTTGTAAATTACCACCTAGGTTGTAGGTAGTGTCAGATTGTCTAGTTAGAATTAGTTCAGTGAGCAGGGTGTGCAAGTTTGCAAAACTCTATAGGCGGGAGTAGAGTTTGCGAGTTTGCGAAACTCTATAGGCGGAGCAGGGTGTGCGAGTCTATGAGAGTGTTTATCTGCGGAAGCAAGGGTTTGCGAGTCTAGTAGAGTGTTTGTAAACGGGATACTGTTTAATTCTAATAGAAATCTGGGAATGCAGCAGTAGGCAGGGGTTGCCGAAGCTGGGTAAATTTTGTGTATGATTTACTTTTCAGCATATTTATTTCTGTAGTTTGTTTCTGTGTTTAATTCGAGAAAATTTGCTATAACCCTATTCACTCCCCCTCTAGGGTTAATCTAGATCCTACACTTCGTTGGTCTAAAATCTAATAGATCCAGCTGATCCCGCTTTCTCAATTCGTCTAAGAATGTTCTGCATCATCTCTTCTTGCCTTTTGAATAGCTCCTTATACATGGCTCCCATCATCATCTCCATCTCATCGTTGACGATGAAAGCTGAACTCTGATTAGCCCCTAATGTGATATCCCGGAAATTCTGAAAATAACAATTTAATAATTTATGTCAAAATTTAATTGATTTGACAATATTGTTAATAATAAATTTGAATTAAAATTAATAATCTTCTTTAAAATAAATATTTAAAATGATAATCTATCTTTAAAGGCTAATAAATTGTTTTATATTTGTAATGTATACATATCTGTATATATTATAAATAGATAATCTTTGTTTTAAATTTAATATATATAGGCATGTTTTCTTATTCTAATATTTTTGATAAATTAAAAATTGGATTTAATTTGGTATTAAGCTATTAAATAAATAACTATATGATTTTAGTACTCAAGATAAAAACTTAATTATTTAAAATTGATTTTAGCTTAAGTTTAAATTTAAATAAAAAGGTTTGTTTTGTTTTTTAATGTAGCTGGTAAAATAGGTAATGTATTAAATAAGAGACAAATTCTTTTATGAGTTATTTTAATAATGAATTATATTTAAACTATATTGATAATGTAATATTTTTACAAATGGATTTTTAATATAAATAAAAATTGTTATCTTAAATTTATATATGTGTATTTTGATAGGAAAGCTATGATTTGTAAATTTGAAATAACATCTTTCAAATATGTTTAAAATAAAATAAATCTTAAATATATTAAACACAAACATAAATCAAATGTATGATAATAACATAAGTATAAAAAAAATGAATTAAGTATTGGATAGTTTAAATCTAAAATAAAAAGAAAAGTAAATCTGTAAATTGTTTAAGTATAAAGAGTATATGAATATAAATTAAGAAACAAACCAAAAAGAATGACTTAAACAACTTCATATAAAAATAAAGTAAAACCAGGCTTGTAAATATTTGTAACCTGTAAAATAAAATAAAGCAAGCAAGGCAAGTAACATATATGTAAAATAATATGCAGGCAAGTAAAAGAGCAAAGTGTTAAAAAAAAAAGAGGTATGTATAGGCCTGTGAAGTTTTGTATGCTAGAACAAGGTAAGGAATAAGCAAAAAGAAGATAAGAATGAACAAGCAGTTAGTATACATGTACATATAATATATAAATCAAAACAGGAAAGAATCTTATATAGGAAGTTTAGATTATGCTGCTAAGTTAAGTATCAACATGTACTAATTAGATAAGGTAAGCTTAGTAGGAAACATAAAGTACATTTGCATTAAATGTTGTATCATCTCAGCTAACTATTGAGTCAATTCGAAATCTAAATAAGCATTTCAGCCTCCTTTTGAAAAATCTGCCTGATAAAAACAAAAATAAAATCTATGATCAAAGATAATATTGTACCAGTAAAGAGCAAACCAGTAAACACCTTCCCCTGTTATCTTTCCCTTATAAATATACATATCTTCCACTTCTTTTCGTTTATAAAACATATCTAGCCAGAAACATAAGTAAGTTTTTATTTACAAACTTAAACTGCATCAAAACAAAAGAAAAGACGATTTAGAGGAAGAGTAAAACAGTTTACAGTTTTAAAAGTTCAAACTGTTTTTAAAAACCAAGCTGTGCTCTGTCCATCTTCCTAAATAAAGGTGAGTAACATCACAAATTAAAAGTTTAAATTTAAGATATGGTTGCTTCTTTGATGTCTGTAATATGTATGGTTGGGTATATATATTGTTGGTGATATATTTCTATATGTATGTGCATAGCTGTTCCCTGTAACATTTTGTTCTTTGCTTCAAGTATCAGTTTGATTTAAAAATCATTATCTTTTTACTTACTTAATGTTAATGAGGTCATTAACTTAAGATATTAACAATTAATTAATGTGATTAATTTTTGATAATTAATTAGATTAATTAATTATTAATCAATTATTTAGGTTTAATTACGTAAAGAAAGTAATTAGTGAATTAATTACTTAATGTAATTAATTAAGGTTAATGTGATTTGTTTAGACATTTATGGATTGATTGATAATTACTTTATGTAATTTATAAATTTGTAATTACTTAAGGAAGTAATTAATAATTACAGGATGTAATTAAAGATATTTGATATAGAAGTAATTTGGATTTGAATTACTTTGAAATTAATTAAGGGAATTAATTTAGATAATTAATTTAGAATAATTAATTATTGGGTTGAGTAATTAATGTAGTTAATTACTGAATGGTTATTAATCAAGGGTGATTAATATATATGTATGGTTTGATATTAGATTAATTACTTATGTAATTAATTAATTGTAGATAGAAATCATTAATGAATTAATTAATGATGTGATTTGGAATGGATTAATTAAATCAATACTTAATGAATGTTTAATGTAATTAATTATTAATCAATTAAGTAATTAACTTGTGTAATCAACTTATAAGCTAATTACTTATTGTAATTAGAGATAGTGAATCAGTAATGATTAATTGAAAGAATAATGAGATGATTTTTATAAATTGATTTGAAATCAATTTGTGGTTAAGATAAGCAGAATTTTGATGATGAAGTAATTAATTTAATTCATTTTAAATTAATTAGAGTTAAGTAATTAATTTAATTCATTTTAAATTAATTATTGAGGGTGTGATCATTTGATCATTTGCTTATGTTTGATGATTGGTATTGGTTGACTGGTTTGTAATCTCAGTTATGAGATGAGTAGTGTATGTGATATGGATGCATTGGTTGCTCTTGGATGATAATTTGGATTATCTGTTTTGATATGATTATCTGTTGATAATGATAAGGTTGATTATCTATTATGTTGTGAATTATCTATCTGTGTATATTTAGATAATGAATTGAATTGTTTTAAACTTAAAACAACTTGGCCTTAAAAGACACGCTTTGGATTTCGATGAGACCGGGATCGGGTTTCCATATTTGGATATCCGAAAACCACATCGATTCCAAATAACGTTAGGTCGTTAATCCAAGTGGAGCGAGTGAAGACTCGAGGTGTAAGGGCTATACGTCAGTATAACTCTGTGGGTGATTCCGTAATGAGTTGACGGAATAGTACTTATAGATTCGAGATGGTGAATCAGAGTGCAAGGGTTATTGTCGTTAACTCTGAGGGTGATTCCAATATGAGTGTAACGAGATAATGCCTTCGGTTTCGTTCGAACCCGGAACGAACTTGTATGGATTGAATGCTTTCAGAACATCGTCAGGTGGACGATGAGCATTCTAAGAGATGTGTCCTATAAAGGTAATCGTAGCCTCAAGCCTCATCAACCGGGAATGGCTAAAACAGGGGAGGTGCAGCAAGGCTTCGTGGGTAGCCCCCACTGGAGAGCAAGATTTTCCCCTGTCTAGAGGTCCCTTTTATTTCGGCTGTGTGGGCAGTTGGAACGTACGCCAACTGCGGGGTTGTCTTGTTTGGAACTGTTCAGTAAGGAACGGGTCCGGCTTTGTGTTGCAGGGGAGTTAGGGTGGCTCCTCGGTACGGTGATCTAGGCCACGTACTGTGACGGGCGGTACCCCAGTAGCCCTGCCATTGTATGGAATCCAAAATCCAATAAGTGCCAACGGTTTTGATTGTATTACCCACTTTTGTGGCTAGTAGCTGGAATTTAATAGATGTAACAATTTCGGCTATTTCTTATTTACTTGAAAACCCTAGACACTATTATAATATCATCAGATTTCCTATCAAATGTTTTGGTTAGCGTAAGGTAAAAACTTTTCCATGTTTATGTGTGGGAAGTCTTACGTGATACCTTTCTTTTAAAGGATTTTAAAAGTTAAGCAACTTTAACCTGTTACTCACACCAGACCCATGTCTGACCCGGAGTTATTTCTGTTTTTCTTTAACTCTTGGGTACTCAAATTTTTACGAGTAGCCAAGGGAATTCAGGTTAGGATTCAGGATTGGCTTTGACGATTTGTGGAGGAGCATATGGAGCAGGAGGCTTCTGCGTATAGTTATATAATTCCGCTGTGTTTGGTATCTCTGAGTGTTGTGTTTTGATTTGAGTTGTATAACTAGACAGGTGTCTATAACTGTCTAGTATGTGTTGTATATGTCTGTGTACTCTGATATTCGATGTAAACTATGTAATATTTTGTTATAAATATAATTTATTCGTTCCGCTGTTGAGATTCTTGTGTTGTTTCTTCCTTCTCTTCTTTCTATTCTCTTTTCTATCCCTTTCTTTCTTAATTCATGATGCGATTTTCCGGGAGTGGAAAGTCGGGCCGTGACAGTTGGTAGATAATGCCTTCGGTTTCGTTCGAACCCGGAACGAACTTGTATGGATTGAATGCTTTCAGAACATCGTCAGGTGGACGATGAGCATTCTAAGATAGATGTGTTCTTTAAAGGTAATCGCAGCCTCAAGCCTCATCAACCGGGAATGGCTAAAACAGGGGAGGTGCAGCAAGGCTTCGTGGGTCGCGCCCACTGGAGGGCAAGATACATCCCTGTCTAGAGGTCCCTTTATATTTCGGCTGTGTGGACGGTTTTTGAGCTCCAACCGTCGGGGTGGTCTTGTTCGGGACTGTTCAGTAAGGAACGGTTCCGGCCTTGTGTTGCAGGGGAGTTAGGGTGGCTCCTCGGTACGGTGATCTAGGCCACGTACTGTGACGGGCGGTACCCCAGTAGCCCTGCCATTGATGGAAACCCATTTTCCCTACGAGACCCTACGGTTTTGTTTGTATTACCCACTTTTGTGGCTAGTAGCTGGAATTTAATAGATGTAACAATTTCGGCTATTTCATATTTACTTGAAAACCCTAGACACTATTATAATATCACTGGATTTCCTATCAAATGTTTTGGTTAGCGTAAGGTAAAAACTTTTCCATGTTTATGTGTGGGAAGTCTTACGTGATACCTTTTGTTTCAAAGGATTTTCTAAAAGTTAAGCAACGTGGCTCTGATACCAACTGTCACCACCAATATCTCCACTTCTCGACCACCATCAACATCCAAACTCCGGTGGTAGCTCCATCACTACACCATCTACCAATACCCACAAAATCATAGAACTCGATTCATTCAAGAAGCCACAGCACCCAACTCCCTTAAACTCAATACAACTAGGGTTCTACTACCTAAAACCCAATTTACAATATTTTTATTGAATTTTAATAAATAAAAAAAATCAGTAATTTTATCATTATCAATGATAACTATACTATCACCAGAAATAATTTCAACCCAAACAAATGCTAGTTTTAATTGAACTTGACCAAAAATGGAAATACATACATCTTGATACTGTAATTTTTTTAACAGCACTATAACTGTCATTTTTTTTCCTATGCTCTGTATTTTCTTTCCAGTAAGTTAATTACTTAGTTGATTAATAATTAATTACATTAAACATTCATTAAGTATTGATTTAATTAATCCATTCCAAATCACATCATTAATTAATTCACTAATGATTTCTATCTACAATTAATTAATTACATAAGTAATTAATCTAATATTAAACCATACATATATATTAATCACCCTTGATTAATACCCATTCAGTAATTAACTACATTAATTACTCAACCCAATAATTAATTATTCTTAATTAATTATCTATTTGGATTTAGGACTTAAACAAAAGCTGCTTGGGTTAGCATTGATGGATGTTTAAAATTTATAGGTAAGTTAAATATAAACTTGAATAAACCTGGAAACAAGAAACAACAGAGCAATCTTAAAACAAGTCAAAATTTAATTGTCATGATTCATGAATTCAGGGATATTGTAGCGACCCGCAAATCCGTACACCTTGAGTCAACACTATTCTACCTAAATCAACTCAAGTTGTACAGAAATACGAACCATTTGGGTTAAAGAAGAAGAGGTAGAAGAAGAGAATAGAAATCAACAACAGAATCTAACCATCGCAACGGAATAAAATATAATAGATAATATATATTTTTTACTCAAACATCAAATATCTTTGTTTATATATTACATCATCAGAGTACATCAATCACAGCTCAACAACAATGTCATACAATGAATACACAAATACTCAAGATACACAACAACTCAAACACAGCGGATTAATATAAATATATATATACAAGTACGGGAGTACGTATCGTCATCTTGCTCGTCTCCTGAGCTCCACAGCACAATATCCTGTATCCTATAATACTCGGTCTGACCCGAGCAATACAGTTAAATAATACCCGAGTCAGTCTGGATTACCAGCGTGAGAAAATCACACCCAATTGATTATTAAAGTTTCAAAAATCTTTTGAAAACAAAAGCATCTCGTAAGACCACGCCACAAATAAACATGTCGGGTTTATACCTTACGATAGCTAAAATAATTTTTATAGAAATCCTCTGATATTATAATAGTGTCTATAGAAAGTAAATAGAATCTAGTTGAAATGCTTGCATCTCACGTTTCAGCAATAGTTGGGCACAATCAAAACCGTACGGGCGCGTAGGGAAAATGGATTCCAACTAATGGCTAGGCACTGGGGTACCACCTGTCACAGTACCTGGTCTAGATCAGCGTACCGAGGAGCCACCCTAACTCCCCTGTAGCACAAGACCGGAACCATCCCTTACTGGACAGTCCCGAGCAAGATCACCCCGCGGTTGGGATCAGCAACCGCCCACTAAGCCGAAATAAAGGGACATCTAGACAGGGATGACCTCACCCTCCAGTGGGGGCTACCCACGAAGCCTTGCTGCATATCCCCTGATTTTCAGCCATTCCCATTTGATGAGGCTTGAGGCTAAGCGTTACCTTTAAGAATAATATCTCTTAGAATGCCCATCGTCCAACTGACGATGTTTCGCAAGCATTCATCCGTACAAGTCCGTCCCAGGTTCGAACGGAACCGAAGGCACTATTCCTACTACATCCATTTTGGAAATATCCTCAAGATTAGTAGCGACTAGCCCTTGCACTTCACTGCTCCATTTTCGTATCCAAAATCGTTTACACGAAACGTACAAACCGGATCGAAGTGGTTTTCGAGAAATAAATCCCGATCCCGGTCTCTTCGAAACGATCAACGCAGTTGGTCAATATTGATAGTCGGTTATTTAACTATCAATTAATATTCACAAACATCCATCAAACAATAAATAATTTCCCAAATTATTTATTTATCTCAAAGATATCTTCACAAGATATATTTCTATTTTCAATCCTTTGAAAACAGTTTCAAAACCATCTTTCCTTTTAGAATAAACTTTCCCAAATATTTTCTATCTCCTCTGAAATCACCAAGCACAGAAACAGAATTTTAAAATATTGTAAAACACTTTACTTTGAAATTTATACTTTAAAACATTTATTTTAAAACGTACTTCAATAAACATACATACCATATGAATATTTGAACATAAGATTACTTACTAAAACATACAACTAGATTTACACTTTTAAAACAAATACTAAGTCACTCTTTAAATAATTATTTCTATAATAGATTAAAAGGAAGTACTTACTTTAGAAATTAAATATTAGAAATAATAAATTTTACAAAACTTGCTTTCTATAAAAACAACTTTAATCCATCAAATTAATTTTTAAAGATTTACTTTTTAAAACATGTACTTGGCTATCCAGAGGAAATCCCAACTCCAAACACCTAAATCAATTTCCCAAATTGATTTCCAATTTGTTTTATCTGAAATAAATTTCTTTAATTACCTAATTCACTTCAAATTTCATTAAGTATATACTTAATTATTGTTGTTGTTATTATTATTATTTTCCATTTGATTTTAAAACTTTTAACTGAAATATACAAAACAAAGAATTTTAAATAAATGTTTTGTTCTTTTAAATAATAACACTGAATTTTAAAATTCATCAACTTCCTGTTTATTCAAACTTTCCCTTTCATCCTCAGCATTCACCTATTAGAATTTAAAGTTACTTTATTTCTTTTCCAAGTCATTCTTAAATTTATTCTATAATTATTTTACTTGCAATTTCACTTCTTTCATTTTCATTCAAAAATCAAATTTATATTTTTTGGTAATTCATTATTCTCAATTATATCATCCAAACCATAGCATTCAATACTTCCACTTAATTCATTACAGGATATCAAATATTCAGAACAGAGGATATTAATAATTAAATAAAGTCGAGGGGTCCAGTTGGATCCCTCCAACCTGTTTTCCCTGCATCCACAGATGTTAGCACAATATAACATGCAAATTCCAAATATATACCACACTACAGCACATAAATCAATTCAACCATTTCAAACAATTATTTAACTTTAATCATTTAAATTTAGATTTGAACTGAGTGAGATTAACTCACCTCTTTATTGCTGTTTTCAACCCACCTCCACTCCGACTTGATTTCTTTCAGAATTTAACCTTGTATAACATTTTATACAGTTTATTAGTACTTGAATCGATCCAACAATTAATTATTACCTAGTTAACTAACAATTTAATTTAATTTTAACAAATAATTTGGTTTTAGACTAATTTCCTTTTTATAATAAATTTGGTAACTAAAATAAACTAAATTAATTAATGTTACAATTAGATCATCAAATCCACTATTCAAAATAAACTAGTACTTTTAAAACGTGCCCTTGATCTTTATTATTTTCTTCCCTAAATAAAAATAAATTTTTGGTGTCTAAATAATTTTAAACTACTTAAACAAATTTTATCTTCATCATTCAAAGTCTAACTTAAAGGGCGAAAATACGTATATATTGTTTTCGAACAAAATTTCTTTTAAATAATTTTTTTTAAGCATCTAAAATAACTTAAAACTAATCTACTGTCATTGTTGTATAATTTGTACATGTATTTATATAAAATTTTATTATCAACACATTTTTTTTTACTGTTCCTATTATATGTATATAATTTTTCAGTTCATAAATAATATGAAATAAAAAAATAAAAATAAAAACCATTAATATACCTTACTGCCCAGTAATACGCCAACGCCACCACGAGATCACGACCCAGAACCAACCCAGCTCGGCTTCTTCAAGCCTCGGTCACGCAGCTGAACCCTCACCGCAACACAGAGCCACCACTCCCACACGAAGCACCTCCCAATCCCACTTGAGAACCAGTCGAGTCATTAATCGGCAGAGGCTGGCCTCGCGATGAATCAAGTGGGTCAGCTCCTCCTATCGTGCGCACACCCATGTGCCGCTGCTACTCGTCCCCTTCATGACGTCGCACCACCCAACGCCGCGATTCGAATCGCTTTCCTCGAAAACAAGATCGAGCGAGGTGCTGAGTTGTCGTGATGCCGAACGAGGCTCAGCCTCGATTTCACTCCCTCCTCTTCTTCGATTTGATTTCGCGCGGCTGCTAGATTTTTTTTTTTTTTTTTTTAGAATGAACCAGTTGAATTCATATGAAGAAGAGGAGAAAAGGGAATGGGGTTTGGAAAGAAGAGAAAAGTTTCAGCCCTTATCCTGTTGCCCATTGTTTTTATTTTATTTTTATATGCGGCTAATAGCTTCTACTTGAAGCCTCTTCCTTTATTCATCTATTTATTATATTATTATATATATTTTATTTTATCTTTTTAGTTCAAGCATTATTATTGTTAACTGAACGGCTGAAAGAAAGTTTGAGTAGACCAACATTTCTTTATTTAAATTCAATTGGTCGCTATATAAATTTTCAACGCGTTAACATGTCGTACACTCACACTCTACTCCAAAAGCTGCGAAATTTAAAATCCGATAACAATTCAATATTACGGACCCAATGGAACTGGTTTCGTCAAGTTCCGAGACTGTGCCTCAAAAGGCTAATTTTTTTGAAAATTCAATTTAAACGATTAAATTTAAAAACTGAACAAACCACTCCTAATTTCAATTTTACAACTTCTATTATTTTCAGTGTTATCAATAAAAAATTTACAAGCCTTCAAATTATTATTATTTTTTTACAGCCATAAAACTTCAGATTCAACATTTTACCCAACTTCAAAGTATTTAATTCAATAGTTTAATTATCAAACAAATAATGATATTTGAATTCAAGTTAAAATTAACCTCTAAATATTCAAAATCAATTAAATATTCCAATTTAAATTACTTAAAAATTCTGGGTCGTCACATTCCTCCACCCTTAAAAGAATTTCGTCCCCGAAATTACTAGTTAGGAAGAATGGTCCAATACCCGCTCATCCTTTTCCCTAAACCAAATAGTTCCTAACAATTCAACGTATTATCAACTATCTTTTTATAAAATACCTATTATTATCCTTATTAACTTTCCAAACTTTTCCAAACCTTCTATAGTTTTCAAACAACTTACTTGTTCATCTATCCAAATTATAATTCTAAACTAGATTTTGTGAATTATCAAAATTTTCTCAAAAAATTTTCTAACTCCCTAAATTCCCGAAAAATTTCGCCAGCGTCTCCTTTGCGCGGCTAGCTCGGTACAACTACAAAATGGCTCTACGGCCTCCCAAATCCAAAAAGAAAACAAAATGCCAAGTGGCTCAATCCAAATCCAAATCCCAATCAAATTCCATACCAAATTTAAATACGTACCTTTTGTCGGGCAATACAAATTTACCTCTTGAAATCAAATCCAATTTCCTTTTCCCTTTTATAATACCTGCATACCCTGCTTAGCACTAATATCCAATCACAATATTCCCAAAATATTATATCAACTTTCTCACAAAATGCCAATATCTATTCATTCAAATATTAACTTAGAATGTATTTGTAATATTCCATTTCCAATTAAGAATGCACCATTTCATACTTAAGTTAGTGTAAGAATTTTATACGCTTCTGATATTTATTTCCATCTTACCAATTAAGTTTATATCTATTTCTATTCAATTTAGTTTTCACATTCCATATGGATTTTATTTATTCTCAACTTTGAACATTTAATTTTATTTAACTAACTTATGAAATTATTTTAATTAACTTAATTTTACTAATTTATTTTAGTTTCCAATTTGAATTTGTTTGTCGTTAACAAAATATTCCAAAAATTTTCTAACTCCCAAAATTTCTGAAAATTTTTAGCAGAGTCCCTTTTGTATGGAGGAGCTTTTGCAATTTGAGAAAAGAGATAAATATATATACATCGACCCACACGGTCGAAAAAACCAAAATCAGTTCATATTTCCTATTTTTATTGCATAGGCGTACCTTATTTAGCATTTCAAGCAAGCAGCTTATTATTTTTAGCAAATAGCCCAACCCAAAACCAGCCACACGGCTCCCAGGTACCTGTACTTACTCAATTTAAACATGTAAGTGCCAAATATGTGCAGTTTAACTATATTTCACTTAATTGCAATAGCTAAAACATATGAATTCTAAAAGAAATTCGCACCAAACATTTTTTCGTAAGCAACTGATCAAATTCCCATACTAATTCCACTGTTCCAATTAATCTATAACCATTTTCATTCAATTTGAATGGTTTTCAATCCATTCGTATACAACCTCATCAATTTTAAATGGTTTATAACCCAATCGCTTACATTTAATTTATTTTTAAGCAACTGAACTCATATTTAATTCAGTTGATCTCAAAATCAATTTATTTTACTTCTATCAATTCATAGAATTTTAATTACTTCCATTTATATCTAATAACAATTTATTCTATGCAATTTGATGAGATCTATGTGAATAAACAAGTATTTATGTTTTATAACCAATTTAAATGGATTTTAACTCAATTTATTCTTAATTCTATTCCATTTGAAAATTTATTCACAATCCATATATTCTCAGTTCCATTGCATTTCAATTTTATTAACTAAATTAGTTCATTCAAAAACCATTAACAACTTAGGTTCCACCTCCCTTACAAATTAAATTTCCTTTTTATTTTAATCCATTCACAATCATTTATTTAGCTCGTCACATTCCATTTAAATTTCCATTTACAATCCATTCATTTACATTTCATTCCATATTTATTTTTACTTGATTCAAATTTAACCCAATATCATTAAACTTGGTTTAAGTTGAATTAAATTCAACTCTCTTCGATTTATTCAGCTTAAGTCAATTTATTTCAATTTGTTCAAATTTATACTTAAGCTCATTTCCATTTTACAAGTAAAGTTCTCTTTTCAATTTAACTTGATCCTATTTCAATCCAATCTCCTTTCATACTACAAATTCATTTGATTAGTTATTATAAATTTCAAATTTCCAAGTTCGATCCATTCTCAGTTCACCTAAACAATTTACAAGGTCATTTCAATTTTTTTATTTCTACATATTTGGAATTTATTCACAATACAAACCATTATTATTCTAATCCAATTTCATTTTTTTTCATTCGATACCTTTCCATGTATATCTAATTTGTTAACACTTCAAATTAAATTTAAATTAATAACTCAAGTTCCGGATCCTCTATCCATTCTCAATTTACCATCCAAATTTATGAACTCACAGTTCAATTATATTTACTTCATCGACAATTTAAGTCGAATTTGATTTATAACTTGAGTTTTATTTCCATACTTCAATATAAACTCACAATTCAGTTTCATTAACTAATTTATTATGTAATTAGTTCTTCCTTTATTTATAATCCAAAACTTGAATTTTTATTCCAAAATCTCTTCATTTAAATTTCTTAAATTCTAATTAATTTTATAATTCAAGTTTGGATTCCCATTTCATTTTTCAATTCATCAAAATATTGATTTCGGGCATTGTATTCCATTTTCAATTTAATAAGTCACAACTTATTGTTTTATACTATTCCATTCATCATAAGCTTGAATATATTCTTCTTTTATTTTTAACTCAAGCCTTCTATTTATTTATAGCCCAAACATATTTTATTTCCATGGATTTTTAATTCCTTTATAAATTATTCTGATTTTTTTTTATTTCAACCCAATCCTTATCCAACTTATTTTCCATTTATTCAGGTAAGAATCTAATTTCATTCAATAATTCAATTGAATTCTTATTCCAATTAAATTTTATTTTAACTCAGTTTTATTTAACTCGGTTCGATTTTAACTTAATTAGTATACAACTGGATATTATTATTATTATTACTATTTTTTTAGCTTATTCAATTTATTCCGATCCAGTTAAATTTTTATTCTCAAATCCAAGCTTATTTCCCTTTTAACTTTTCTCTTTAAATTTAAATTCCAACCTTCAAAGCTTATATTCCGTCCTTGATTTAAAAATCATCTCAATTTTATAAGCTTACAACCCATCCTATCAGGATTTTTAAACTCCCGGCTTTGGTTTCAAATCATTTTGAAATCCCCAACATCTCAAATCACACTTGTCAAAAATTAAACCAATCCTGGTTTTATTCCCCAACAAATTTCCTTCGAAATCTACAAAAACAACTAACTTTTCTGTACAAATCAATTTGGCAGCAATCCATCACTTAGAAACTCGAAAATGAACATCGATGATGCTGCAGTCATCACCGAAATTATTTTCCAGTAACTGAAGTGAATTCAATGCTACCTCACTTCCCAAAATTTATTTGAAACAAATTTCCTTTCAGGAATAACCCAAAAATAACAATAATACTATTTACCTCCAAAATACTTCCAAAATCTCCAGGGTTTTAAAGTTTTCAAATTCAATTTTACTTCAAATTTTAACTAAAATGCATTTGTATAGTTTATGCTTATACAAATTCCGAATTAATTATATTTCAATTTATAATTTACATTTTTAATTCATATTTATAAATTCCATGTTATAATGAATTTATTCCCTTAGATTTTAGTTATATTTCAATTTCTAGTTAAATTTTCACTTAACAATGATAATACTTTAATATTATCATTCCTAACATCCAAGCAACCATATATTAGCTAAATAGTTTACAAAACTATTCTTTATATCGAAAATATATTTTGGGGTAAAATTATTTCCTTTACCCTCATTTAAAACAATATCGTGTCGATTGTTCTATTTAAGTGTTTAGAAACCCCTTCGATACAGTTGCACAGACTGTGTCGACGAAAGTTCATATGCCACTCAATAAATCAACCAACACAATATTAAAACAATTTATATTCACTAACAAATACGCGCTCATATCTATTAATACGCTCAAACTCATTTTAAAGTACTATAGACTCTATTTTATGAGTAATTCCCACCAGAGCCAAGGTTATTACCAACCTAAGCTCTGATACCAAGTGTAACGACCCGCAAATCCGTACCCCTTGAGTCAACACTATTCTACCTAAATCAACTCAAGTTGTACAGAAATATGAACCATTTGGGTTAAAGAAGAAGAGGTAAAAGAAGAGAATAGAAATCAACAACAGAATCTAACCATCGCAACGGAATAAAATATAATAGATAATAAATATTCTTTACTCAAACATCAAATATCTTTGTTTATATATTACATCATCAGAGTACATCAATCACAGCTCAACAACAATGTCATACAATGAATACACAACAACTCAAGATACACAACAACTCAAACACAGCGGATTAATATATATATATATATATACACATAGATATATATATATATATACAAGTACGGGAGTACGTATCGTCATCTTGCTCGTCTCCTGAGCTCCACAACACCATATCCTGTATCCTATAATACTCGGTCTGACCCGAGCATTACAGTTAAATAATACCCGAGTCAGTCTGGATTACCAGCGTGAGAAAATCACACCCAATTGATTATTAAAGTTTCAAAAATCTTTTGAAAACAAAAGCATCTCGTAAGACCACGCCACAAATAAACATGTCGGGTTTTTACCTTACGATAGCTAAAACAATTTTTATAGAAATCCTCTGATATTATAATAGTGTCTATAGAAAGTAAATAGAATCTAGCTGAAATGCTTGCATCACACGTTTCAGCAATAGTTGGGCACAATCAAAACCGTATGGGCGCGTAGGGAAAATGGATTCCAACTAATGGCTAGGCACTGGGGTACCACCTGCCACAGTACCTGGTCTAGATCAGCGTACCGAGGAGCCACCCTAACTCCCCTGCAGCACAAGACCGGAACCATCCCTTACTGGACAGTCCCGAGCAAGATCACCCCCAGTTGGGATCAGCAACCGCCCACTAAGCCGAAATAAAGGGACATCTAGACAGGGATGACCTCACCCTCCAGTGGGGGCTACCCACGAAGCCTTGCTGCATATCCCCTGATTTTCAGCCATTCCCATTTGATGAGGCTTGAGGCTAAGCGTTACCTTTAAGAACAATATCTCTTAGAATGCCCATCGTCCACCTGACGATGTTTCGCAAGCATTCATCCATACAAGTCCGTCCCAGGTTCGAACGGAACCGAAGGCACTATTCCTACTACATCCATTTTGGAAATATCCTCAAGATTAGTAGCGACTAGCCCTTGCACTTCACTGCTCCATTTTCGTATCCAAAATCGTTTACACGAAACGTACAAACCGGATCGAAGTGGTTTTCGAGAAATAAATTCCGATCCTGGTCTCTTCGAAACGATCAACGCAGTTGGTCAATATTGATAGTCGGTTATTTAACTATCAATTAATATTCACAAACATTCATCAAACAATAAATAATTTCCCAAATTATTTATTTATCTCAAAGATATCTTCACAAGATATATTTCTATTTTCAATCCTTTGAAAACAGTTTCAAAACCATCTTTCCTTTTAGAATAAACTTTCCCAAATATTTTCTATCTTCTCCGAAATCACCAAGCACAGAAACAGAATTTTAAAATATTGTAAAACACTTTACTTTGAAATTTATACTTTAAAACATTTATTTTAAAACGTACTTCAATAAACATACATACCATATGAATATTTGAACATAAGATTACTTACTAAAATATACAACTAGATTTACACTTTTAAAACAAATACTAAGTCGCTCTTTAAATAATTATTTCTATAATAGATTAAAAGGAAGTACTTACTTTAGAAATTAAATATTAAAAATAATAAATTTTACAAAACTTGCTTTCTATAAAAACAACTTTAATCCATCAAATTAATTTTTAAAGTTTTACTTTTTAAAACATGTACTTGGCTATCCAGAGGAAATCCCAACTCCAAACACCTAAATCAATTTTCCAAATTGATTTCCAATTTGTTTTATCTGAAATAAATTTCTTTAATTACCTAATTCACTTCAAATTTCATTAAGTATATACTTAATTATTGTTGTTGTTGTTATTATTATTTTCCATTTGATTTTAAAACTTTTAACTGAAATATACAGAACAAAGAATTTTAAATAAATGTTTTGTTCTTTTAAATAATAACACTGAATTTTAAAATTCATCAACTTCCTGTTTATTCAAACTTTCCCTTTCATCCTCAGCATTCACTTATTAGAATTTAAAGTTACTTTATTTCTTTTCCAAGTCATTCTTAAATTTATTCTATAATTATTTTACTTGCAATTTCACTTCTTTCATTTTCATTCAAAAATCAAATTTATATTTTTTGGTAATTCATTATTCTCAATTATATCATCCAAACCATAGCATTCAATACTTCCACTTAATTCATTACAGGATATCAAATATTCAGAACAGAGGATATTAAATAATTAAATAAAGTTGAGGGGTCCAGTTGGATCCCTCCAACCTGTTTTCCCTGCATCCACAGATGTTAGCACAATATAACATGCAAATTCCAAATATATACCACACTACAGCACATAAATCAATTCAACCATTTCAAACAATTATTTAACTATAATCATTTAAATTTAGATTTGAATTGAGTGAGATTAACTCACCTCTTTATTGCTGTTTTCAACCCACCTCCACTCCGACTTGATTTCTTTCAGAATTTAACCTTGTATAACATTTTATACAGTTTATTAGTACTTGAATCGATCCAACAATTAATTATTACCTAGTTAACTAACAATTTAATTTAATTTTAACAAATAATTTGGTTTTAGACTAATTTCCTTTTTATAATAAATTTGGTAACTAAAATAAACTAAATTAATTAATGTTACAATTAGATCATCAAATCCACTATTCAAAATAAACTAGTACTTTTAAAACGTGCCCTTGATCTTTATTATTTTCTTCCCTAAATAAAAATAAATTTTTGGTGTCTAAATAATTTTAAACTACTTAAACAAATTTTATCTTCATCATTCAAAGTCTAACTTAAAGGGCGAAAATACGTATATATTGTTTTCGAACAAAATTTCTTTTAAATAATTTTTTTTAAAGCATCTAAAATAACTTAAAACTAATCTACTGTCATTGTTGTATAATTTGTACGTGTATTTATATAAAATTTGATCATCAACACTTTTTTTTACTTTTCCTATTATATGTATATAATTTTTCAGTTCATAAATAATATGAAATAAAAAAATAAAAATAAAAACCATTAATATACCTTACTGCCCAGTAATACGCCAACGCCACCACGAGATCACGACCCAGAACCAACCCAGCTCGGCTTCTTCAAGCCTCGGTCACGCAGCTGAACCCTCACCGCAACCCAGAGCCACCACTCCCACACGAAGCACCTCCCAACCCCACTTGAGAACCAGTCGAGTCATTAATCGGCAGAGGCTGGCCTCGCGATGAATCAAGTGGGTCAGCTCCTCCTATCGTGCGCACACCCATGTGCCGCTGCTACTCGTCCCCTTCATGACGTCGCACCACCCAACGCCGCGATTCGAATCGCTTTCCTCGAAAACAAGATCGAGCGAGGTGCTGAGTTGTCGTGATGCCGAACGAGGCTCAGCCTCGATTTCCCTCCCTCCTCTTCTTCGATTTGATTTCGCGCGGCTGCTAGATTTTTTTTTTAGAATGAACCAGTTGAATTCGTATGAAGAAAAGGAGAAAGGGGAATGGGGTTTGGAAAGAAGAGAAAAGTTTCGGCCCTTATCCCGTTGCCCATTGTTTTTATTTTATTTTTATATGCGGCCAATAGCTTCTACTTGAAGCCTCTTCCTTTATTCATCTATTTATTATATTATTATATATATTTTATTTTATCTTTTTAGTTCAAGCATTATTATTGTTAACTGAACGGCTGAAAGAAAGTTTGAGTAGACCAACATTTCTTTATTTAAATTCTATTGGTCTCTATATAAATTTTCAACGCGTTAACATGTCGTACACTCACACTCTACTCCAAAAGCTGCGAAATTTAAAACCCGATAACAATTCAATATTACGGACCCAATGGAACTGGTTTCGTCAAGTTCCGAGACTGTGCCTCAAAAGGCTATTTTTTTAAAAAAATTCAATTTAAACGATTAAATTTCAAAACTGAACAAACCACTGCTAATTTCAATTTTACAACTTCTATTATTTTCAGTGTTATCAATAAAATTTTTACAAGCCTTCAAATTATTATTATTTTTTTACAGCCATAAAACTTCAGATTCAACATTTTACCCAACTTCAAAGTATTTAATTCAATAGTTTAATTATCAAACAAATAATGATATTTGAATTCAAGTTAAAATTAACCTCTAAATATTCAAAATCAATTAAATATTCCAATTTAAATTACTTTAAAATTCTGGGTCGTCACAGATATGAATCTAATACTTAAACCAAGACTTGATTTTTGAAGCTAAAATCGTGATTTTTAGTAGAGGAATTTGAGTGCATTTCTGGTTTAACCAGAAACTAGTATTTGTAATTTTTCTGGTGATCTCGAGTTTTGAGGTGACCATGGTTTCATCTGGTGATAGACGAATGAGTAGGGGTGGTGGGAAAAATAGTGTAAGGTTCGTCAGGGGAACGTGGTGGCGCCGACGACGTTTTCTTTTTCATAGCCCTAATTTTTGTAAGGGTGATTTTTCGATTCGTTCTTCCTCTTGGTGCGATCGAGCGTTACGTGCTCTTGAGGGGAGGTAGAGGAGACATAGACGTGGTGATGGCCAGAATTTTAGCGTCTCTGATGGACGAGATGGCGAGGACGGTGAACTTCCAGGTTTTTAGAATTTGGGTTGTCTGTGTTGCCAAGTTTGTGGCTCGAGCCCTCGATTTTGATTTCGAGTTGGAAATGTCGTGTTGATGCCTGCGAGGGGTGTTTGGGTGATGGATGGTATGGAAGGATCATCGATGATGATCAGCGACGACCATCAGCACCGTGCATATGCACGGTGCGCTGTGTTGTGCCTGGAGGAGTTTGTTGAAGCAGGGGGTACTCGAGTCTTTAAGGAATTGACTCGGGGAAACTTCACGTCGAACTCGAAGCGCGTTCGAGTTTGACTCGAAGCAAAGAAATCGAGCCTCGGGGTAACTTTTTTGGTTACCGGTTTTACAGAAAACAGATGTTCTGTTTTTTTAAAATAAAGTATAAAAGCTAAGTTCAAATGAAAAGTAAAGATTAAAGATGAGATTTAAACACAAGATTAATCTGGTTCAAGTTAGTTTGAACTTTAATTTAAAATAAATAAAGTTTTTAATTGTAACTACTTATAAAAAGAAAAGCTTAAGTAGTTTGGATTTTTAAGTGAAGCTTTAAATTATAGGTGGAGTTTAAAATTAAAGATTTAAATCTAGACTCAATACAAATTTGAATCTTAAATTTTAAATAAAAAGGGAGATTTTAAATTGTTTTGATAAAGTGAATTTTAAATTTGATTTGAATTCAAAATGGAATCGTGTTTAAATTCTTTTAATCTTCTAATTTAAGATAATTATTCTTTAAGTTGTAAAATAAAAAGGAGTTTGGAATTGTGTTTTAAACTTGTTAAGATTAATTTAATTTCATTTTAAATCTTAAATTTGAAATGAAATTTAAAGGTAAATTTAAATTAAATTGTTTTAAATACCTTATTAATGATAGATAGATCATTTAATAGAAAAGGTTTTTAAGACTTAAGGATTTGTAATTATTAAGTTAACTAAATGGATAATTAATGACTTGAATTAATTAACTTAGAAATTAAGAGTTTAAATTTATTTAAATAAGATATAAGTTAATTAATTTAAGGTAAATGAATCGGTAATTAAGAAATCATTGATTAAATAAGGTTTAATTTTTAATTAATGATTAGTAATCAATTAATGAATTAATTAAGGATTAATTAATGAGTTATTAAGAATAATTTAAAATGTAATTGATAATAAATTTTAGTTAATTACTTTAGGAAAAGTAATTAAAGAATTGTAAATAGTTAATGAAGGTCATTAACTAAGATTATGAAATAATCAATTAATGGGATTAATTTTAACAATTAATTAAATTATTATTTAAGATAAGCAATTGTGAATTGTTAAGTAATGGAAGTAATTAAGGAATTAATTACTCATTGTAATTAATTCAGTTTAATATGAATTGTTTAAGTTAATTAATCAAGTTTACTAAATTTATATAATTAATTGATGATGTGATAAATATAATTACTTAGGGAAGTAATTAATGATAATTACTAGATGTAATTAACCGAGGGTGATTTAATAGTCAAAGTAATAGGAATATAATTACTTTGCATAATTAATCAAGGAATTAATTGAAAGCAAATTAATTAAGGAGTAATTAATTTATTTGATGGAGTAATTAAAGGAAGTTAATTACTAAATGATATTAATCAAAGGTGATTAATAAATGTGGATTAATTGAGATTAATTACTTAAGGTAATTGATTTAAAGAGTAATTAATTAAGATGGATTAGAAATCTTTTATAAATATAATTAAATGATGAATTTAAGAATTGATCAATTAAGATAAATTAACCAATAATAAGTAATTAAAGAGAAATTAATTAGTGTAATTAAAGGTTTAAGTAATTAATTATAGTTAATCAATTTAATAAGAAATTAGAGGTTAATTTCTGTATTTAGTTAAGGTTAATTAATTTGTTAAAATAAATTAAAGGATAATTACTAGGATGTAAGAGCGATTAATTAAATTGAATAATTGGATAATGAGAAATTAATTGATGGATAATTAATTAATAGATATATTAGCAGGATTTAAAATGGTAAAGTAATTACTTTAATTTACTTTAAATTAATTAGAGATGATATAATTAATTTAATTCATTTTAAATTAATTATAGCTGATATGATTGCTTATATATGGATTGATGATATTGGTTACTTTGAATAGATTAAGATCTCAAATATGAGATTAACGAATGCTATGTGATAGGTATGCTCTGATTTAAGTATGATGATAATATGGATTATCTATTATGATGATAATATAGATTATCTGTTTATGTTGATGTTGATTATCTATTATGATATTGTGAATTATCTATCTGTGTGTATATGGATAATTGAACCGATTTGTTTCAAACTTTAAAACAACTTAGCCTTAAAAGATACGTTTTGGATTTCGATGAGACCGGGATCGGGTTTCCATATTTGGACATCCGAAAATCATATCGATCCAAATTAATCGTTAGGTCGTAAATTCTCAAGTGAAGATTCAGAGTGCAAGGGTTATCGTCGCTAACTCTGAGGGTGATTCCAAAATGAGTGTAACGAGATAATGCATTCGGTTTCGTTCGAATCCGGAACGAACTTGTATGCAAGCTGAAGGCTTCGGCGTTGTAGATATATATATATATATAGTTCCGCTGTTTTGGTATCTCTGAGTTATTTGTCTATGTTGTATTATATATTGAATTGTATAACTAGATAGGTGTTTATAACTGTCTAGTATGTGATGTATTATCTGTGTAACTCTGATTGATGTTGTATATTATGTAATACTTATGTGATTAATATAATTTATTCGTTCCGCTGTAAGATACTGATGTTGTTGTTCTTTCTTCTCTATCTTTTCTATTTTCTCATCCCTTTTTTTCTTCTAGATGAAACGGATTTCTGGGGTCAGAAATCCGGGTCGTCACAGTTGGTATTAGAGCCAGGTTGAGTGAATAACCTAGGCTCTTGAGTGATTTTCTATCTTAAGAGAGCGTATTTGTAATTTTAATATATAAATATATTTATATTTATTTCTACATATTTGTTGGGTTACCTGTCCGGGTTATCCAATATAAGTTATAAAGGTAGATAGGGTAGTGGTGTGTGTAACACGACTACCAATGGTTGGAGTTTGAATATTTGTGGTTGGATGTATATTTGTCGAAACTGTAGACCTATTACCGTTTCGAGTGAGCTTTGGGTGGTGTAAGGATTTCATCGATCTCTGAAGGAAACCTGTTAAGATTCGGAGTTCATTTTTGAAGCGTAAGTTTGGATGAGCTAGAGTTTGGACCTATCGGTTTGGCATGGGCAAGTCCGAATATCTTACCTCAGGATGTAGTAGCTGTGTGATAAGACACGGTGACTTTGGAAGTCTCCGAGAATGTTTCTGTTGATTCGAGGTCCGAGTTTCTCGAAGAGCTTTAATTTGGAATTCTTTAGCATCTGTGGAAACAGTGCAGCTTGGAATGTTCTCGGTGTTGGCAAGAGATCTTCTGGCTTAGCAGTTTTTATGGAATGGAATTCAGAAGTAATTAAGTGGACCCGTTTCTTCGATGCATTGGCTAATTAAGCGTAGGATATTCTGTTTGGTAAAGAAAGAACAGTTTTTCTTTGGTAGTGGGCTAGATTGATCGCAAAAGTGACTTGCGATAGCTGAGTGTTCACTTGGGTTATCTGATTTTTCTGGATGTCTTCAGGAAGTTAGAAT
Source organism: Allium cepa (assembly GCA_030765085.1). Taxonomy (NCBI): domain Eukaryota; kingdom Viridiplantae; phylum Streptophyta; class Magnoliopsida; order Asparagales; family Amaryllidaceae; genus Allium; species Allium cepa. The sequence continues at coordinate 864,276,102 of CM060940.1, forward strand.
TTTGTCCGTGTCTGGAGATTAAGTTTGGTATCGACTGGATTCCAGGAGTGGTACCGATGGTTCAACTTAGTAGTAGGATGATTTTTGGGAAATGAGTTTGGTGAAGCAGCTCGGGTTTTGGAGGAACTCCTGAGTTTCTTTAGTGGATCTGTTGAACCATAGTTCTATGATGTGTTGTCCATTTTGTCCTCGAGATCATCATCAGCATTTTCATCTGCTCAGTCAGAGTTGCGCAGTGGAAGCATGGTGGCAGCTGATTGGTGTGGAAACAACTGGAATTTGCAGTGTTTGGATTAGAGAGTTTCTACAGGAAAATTTTCAGGGCCTTAAGACCAGATTAGAATGCATCTGTGTTATCTTTCTATATGAGAAAAGTAAGATCAGACTCTTGATTTTGGAATCGAGTTGTGTTCTGATTTTTGAAGTTAATCTTGGAAAGATCATTTTGTTGGATTGTTTTTGGTCTAATTTGTTTCTGGTTCAGATTGTTTCTGTGGGCATCAGCAAGGGTTGAGCTGATTAGGAAGAATGTAGGCAGCCCGGGATCGGCAGAAGAGTTTTATGGACAAGATTGGGAAGCTAGCTCCGAGATATTTGGATCTTTTTCTGTTGTTCTTTTTAGAATTAGTAATTGGTGTCCAGGAGTGAATTGCCAATTTGGATAACTGGAATTCGGAGTGTTTCATGTATCTCTGAGAGAGTACGTGTATGAACAATCTCTGATTATAGAACCAGCAGTTCAGGGAATTTCGGTTGTGGAGTCGGACTTGAGTTTGGTCTGATATTTTGATTTGTTTTGTAGATCCAGATGAGTAGAAACTTAGTAGCTTAGTAATATTGATTGTTTGGATTCTGTAGAGCGAGTATTCCGGTATTTATACTTGCGGAAACTCGAGAAAATTCTATTTAGAATTTTATCTGGACAATTAGATTTGTAGATTGGATGAATTGGTTGCTATGGTTGCTAGCATATGATTGATATATGCCTGTGTTTAAAAATTAAATCTGTAATTAGATTATAAAATTACCTTTGTTCTAATTTCGGGGACGAAATTCTTTTAAGCGGGGAGGAATGTGATATCCCGGAAATTTTGACATTAACAATTTAATAATTTATGTCAAAATTTAATTGATTTGACAATATTGTTAATAATAAATTTGAATTAAAATTAATAATCTACTTTAAAATAAACATTTAAACTGATAATCTATCTTTAAAGGCTAATAAATTGTTTTATATTTGTAATGTATGCATATCTGTATATATTATAAATAGATAATCTTTGTTTTAAATTTAATATATATATAGGCAAGTTTTCTTATTCTAATATTTTTGATAAATTAAAAATTGGATTTAATTTGACATTAAGCTATTAAATAAATAACCATATGATTTTAATACTCAAGATAAAAAATTAATTATTTAAAATTGATTTTAGCTTAAGTTTAAATTTAAATAAAAAGGTTTGTTTTGTTTTTTAATGTAGCTGATAAAATAGGTAATGTATTAAATATAAGACAAATTCTTTTATGAATTATTTTAATAATAAGTTATATTTAAACTATATTGATAATGTAATATTTTTACAAATGGATTTTTAATATAAATAAAAATTGTTATCTTAAATTTATATATGTGTATTTTGATAGGTAAGTTATGATTTGTAAATTTGAAATAACATCTTTCAAATATGTTTAAAATAAAACAAATCTTAAATATATTAAACACAAACATAAATCAAATGTATGATAATAACATAAGTATGAAAAAAACAGTAAATGAATTAAGTATTGGATAGTTTAAATCTAAAATAAAAAGAAAAGTGAATCTGTAAATTGTTTAAGTATAAAGAGTATATGAATATAAATTAAGAAACAAACCAAAACAAATGACTTAAACAACTTCATATAAAAATAAAATTGTAAATATTTGTAACCTGTAAAATAAAATAAAGCAAGCAAGGCAAGTAACATATATGTAAAATAATATGCAGGCAAGTAAAAGAGCAAAGTGTTAAAAAGAGGTATGTATAGGCCTGTGAAGTTTTGTATGCTAGAACAAGCTAAGGAATAAGAAAAAAGAAGATAAGAATGAACAAGCAGTAAGTATATATGTACACATAATATATAAATCAAAACAGGCAAGAATCTTATATAGGAAGTTTAGATTATGCTGCTAAGTTAAGTATCAACATGTACTAATTAGATAAGGTAAGCTTAGTAGGAAACATAAAGTACATTTGCATTAAATGTTGTATCATCTCAGCTAACTATTGATTCAAAATCTAAATAAGCATTTCAGCCTCCTTTTGAAAAATCTGCCTGATAAAAACAAAAATAAAATCTATGATCAAAGATAATATTGTACCGGTAAAGAGCAAACCAGTAAACACCTTCCCCTGTATTCTTTCCCTTATAAATATACATATCTTCCACTTCATTTCGTTTATAAAACATATCTAACCAGAAACATAAGTAAGTTTTTATTTACAAACTTAAACTGCATCAAAACAAAAGAAAAGATGATTTAGAGGAAGAGCAAAACAGTTTACAGTTTTAAAAGTTCAAACTGTTTTCAAAAACCAAGTTGTGCTCTGTCCATCTTCCTAAATGAAGGTGAGTAACATCACAAATTAAAAGTTTAAAATTAAGATATGGTTGCTTCTTTGATGTCTTTAATATGCATGGTTGGGTATATATATTGTTGGTGATATATTTCTGTATGTATGTGCATAGCTGTTCCGTGTAACATTTTGTTCTTTGCTTCAAGTATCAGTTTGATTTAAAAATCATCATCTTTTTACTTACTTACTATTTGGATTTAGGACTTAAACAAAAGCTGTTTGGGTTAGCATTGATGGGTGTTTAAAATTTATAGGTAAGTTAAATATAAACTTGAATAAACCTGGAAACAAAGAAACTACAGAGCAATCTTAAAACAAGTCAAAATTTAATTGTCATGATTCATGAATTCAGGGATATGAATCTAATACTTAAACCAAGACTTGATTTTTAAACTAAAATCATGATTTTTAGTAGAGGAATTCGAGTGCATTTCTTGTTTAACTAGAAATTAGTATTTGTGATTTTTCTGGTGATCTCGAGTTTCGGGGTGACCGGGGTTTCTTCTGGTGATAGAAGAATGAGTAGGGGTAGTGGGAAAAATAGGGTAAGGTTCGTCAGGGGAACGTGGTGGCGCCGGCGACGTTTTCTTTTTCGTAGCCCTAATTTTTGTAAGGGTGAGTTTTCGATTCATTCTTCCTCTTGTTGCGATCGAGCGTTACGTGCTCTTGAGGGAAAGTAGAGGAGACATAGACATGGTGATGGCCAGAATTTTAGCGTCTCTGGAGGACGAGGTGGCGAGGACGGTGAATTTCCAGGTTTTTGGAATTTGGGTTGTCTGTGTTGCCAGGTTTGTGGCTCGAACCCTCGATTTTGATTTCGAGTTGAAAATGTCGTGTTGATGCTTGCGAGGGGTGTTTGGGTGATGGATGGTGTGGATGGATCATCGATGATGATCAGCGACGACCATCGGCACCGTGCATATGCACGGTGCACTGTGTTGTGCCTGGAGGAATTTGTTGAAGCAGGGGGTACTCGAGTCTTTAAGGAATTGACTCGGGGAAACTTCACGTCGAACTCGAAGCGTGTTCGAATTTAACTCGAAGCAAAGAAATGGAGCCTCGGGGTAACTTTTTTGTTTAGTTTTACAGAAAACAGATGTTCTGTTTCTTTTAAAATAAAGTATAAAAGCTAAGTTCAAATGAAAAGTAAACATTAAAGATGAGATTTAAACCCAAGATTAATCTGGTTCAAGTTAGTCTGAACTTTAATTTTAAAAAAAGTTTTTATTTAAATTGTTGTAACTACTTATAAAAAGAAAAGCTTAAGTAGTTTGGATTTTAAAGTGAAGCTTTAAATTATAGGTGGAGTTTAAAATTAAAGATTTAAATCTAGACTCTATATAAATCTGAATCTTAAATTTGAAATAAAAAGGGAGATTTTAAATTGTTTTGATAAAGTGAATTTTTAAATTTGAGTTGAATTCAAAATGGAATCGTGTTTAAATTCTTTTAATCTTCTAATTTAAGATAATTATTCTTTAAGTTGTAAAATAAAAAGGAGTTTGGAATTGTGTTTTAAACTTGTTAAGATTAATTTGATTTCATTTTAAATCTTAAATTTAAAATGAAATTTAAAGGTAAATTTAAATTAAATTGTTTTAAATACCTTATTAATGATAGATTGATCATTTAATAGAAAAGGTTTATAAGACTTAAGGATTTGTAATTATTAAGTTAACTAAATGGATAATTAATGACTTGAATTAATTGACTAGAAATTAAGAGTTTAAATTTATTTAAATAAGATATAAGTTAATTAATTTAAGGTAAATCAATTGGTAATTAAGAAATCATTGATTAAATAAGGTTTAATTTTTAATTAATGATTAGTAATCAATTAATGAATTAATTAATGAGTTATTAAGACTAATTTAAAATGTAATTGATAATAAATTTTAGTTAATTACTTTAGGAAAAGTAATTAAAGAATTGTAAATAGTTAATGAAGGTCATTAACTAAGATTATGAAATAATCAATTAATGGGATTAATTTTAACAATTAATTAAATTATTATTTAAGATAAGCAATTGTGAATTGTTAAGTAATGGAAGTAATTAAGGAATTAATTACTCATTGTAATTAATTCAGTTTAATATGAATTGTTTAAGTTAATTAATCAAGTTTACTAAATTTATATAATTAATTGATGATGTGATAAATATAATTACTTAGGGAAGTAATTAATGATAATTACTAGATGTAATTAACCGAGGGTGATTTAATAGTCAAAGTAATAGGAATATAATTACTTTGCATAATTAATCAAGGAATTAATTGAAAGCAAATTAATTAAGGAGTAATTAATTTATTTGATGGAGTAATTAAAGGAAGTTAATTACTAAATGATATTAATCAAAGGTGATTAATAAATGTGGATTAATTGAGATTAATTACTTAAGGTAATTGATTTAAAGAGTAATTAATTAAGATGGATTAGAAATCTTTTATAAATATAATTAAATGATGAATTTAAGAATTGATCAATTAAGATAAATTAACCAATAATAAGTAATTAAAGAGAAATTAATTAGTGTAATTAAAGGTTTAAGTAATTAATTATAGTTAATCAATTTAATAAGAAATTAGAGGTTAATTTCTGTGTTTAGTTAAGGTTAATTAATTTGTGAAAATAAATTAAAGGATAATTACTAGGATGTAAGAGTGATTAATTAAATTGAATAATTGGATAATGAGAAATTAATTGATGGACAATTAATTAATAGATATATAAGCAGGATTTAAAATGGTAAAGTAATTACTTTAATTTACTTTAAATTAATTAGAGATGATATAATTAATTTAATTCATTTTAAATTAATTATAGCTGATATGATTGCTTATATATGGATTGATGATATTGGTTACTTTGAATAGATTAAGATCTCAAATATGAGATTAACGAATGTTATGTGATAGGTATGCTCTGATTTAAGTATGATGATAATATGGATTATCTATTGTGATGATAATGTAGATTATCTGTTTATGTTGATGTTGATTATCTATTATGATATTGTGAATTATCTATCTGTGTGTATATGGATAATTGAACCGATTTGTTTTAAACTTTAAAACAACTTGGCCTTAAAAGATACGTTTTGGATTTCGATGAGACCGGGATCGGGTTTCCATATTTGGACATCCGAAAACCACATTGATCCAAATTAATCGTTAGGTCGTAAATTCTCAAGTGAAGATTCAGAGTGCAAGGGTTAACGTCGCTAACTTTGAGGGTGATTCCAAAATGAGTGTAACGAGATAATGCATTCGGTTTCGTTCGAATCCGGAACGAACTTGTATGGATTGAATGCTTTCAGAACATCGTCAAGTGGGCGATGAGCATTCTAAGAGATGTGTTCTCTAAAGGTAATCGTAGCCTCAAGCCTCATCAACCGGGAATGGCTAAAACAGGGGAGGTGCAGCAAGGTTAGGTGGGTCATGCCCAAGCAGGACAAGATTTTCCCCTATCTAGATGTCCCTTTTTATTCGGCTGTGTGGACAGTTGTGAGCTCCAACTGTCGGGGTTGTCTTGTTCGGGACTGTTCAGTAAGGAATGGTTCCGGCCTTGTGTTGCTGGGGAGCGGGCGTACTCCTCGGTACGTTGATCTAGGCCACGTACTGTGAGGGGCGGTACTCCAGTAGCCCTGCCATTGTATGGAATCCACAATCCATTAAGTGCCAACAATTTTGATTGTATTACCCACTTTTGTGGCTAGTAGCTGGAATTTAATAGATGTAACAATTTCGGCTATTTTATATTTACTTGAAAACCCTAGACACTATTATAATATCACTGAATTTCCTATCAAATGTTTTGGTTAGCGTAAGGTAAAAACTTACCCATGTTTATTTATGGGAAGTCTTACGTGATACCTTTTATTTTCAAATATTTTCAAAGTTAAGCAACTTTAACCTGTTACTCATACCAGACCCATGTCTGACCCGGAGTTTATTTCTGTTTTTCATAAACTCTCGGGTACTCAAATTTTTACGAGTAGCCAAGGGATTCAGGTTAGCTTTGACGACTTTTGGAGGAGCAATAAAGCGGAAGGCTTCGGCGTTGTAGATATATATATATATATAGTTCCACTGTTTTGGTATCTCTGAGTTATTTGTCTGTGTTGTATTATATATTGAATTGTATAACTAGATAGGTGTTTATAACTGTCTAGTATGTGATGTATTATCTATGTAACTCTGATTGATGTTGTATATTATGTAATACTTATGTGATTAATATAATTTATTCGTTCCGCCGTGAGATTCTGATGTTGTTGTTCTTTCTTCTTTATCTTTTCTATTTTCTCATCCCTTTCTTTATTCAAGATGAAACGGATTTCTAGGGTCAGAAATCCAGGTTGTCACACCTAAGGAGCCTTCTTGACTCCCTTAATGATGACTCCTCTCCGTTCTTTGTACTCTTGCTAATTGCCTCATCATAGTTGTCCAGATCTAAGTCTTCAAGCCTTCAAATTTGAAGTTCAAGTGGTAAAATTCCTGAATGCTAGCCTTCTTGGTGAAAGCACCAAAATGTTTACGCCAAAATTGGTCACAAACACCCAATTGTCGATGAAAGCACCCGTTTACAATCACAAATCACAGTTAATGATTATGTAGATAAATAAAAATGAAGAAAACCCAAAAAATTATGAAGAAAGCAGCAAAGAACACAGATTTTATAGTGGTTTGGCAATCCGGCCTACGTCCACTTTGAATTTGACGATTTTATTGATGTATACTTGCTAGTTATGGCAAGTTACAATTGATTACAATAGAAAAATTCGAGTACAATGATGAATCCGGCAGACTCTAGATGTAGAAGAAAAAAGGTCCCTTTTCTGTAGACCCTTGGATGCTATTTATAGGACTAGGCTGCAAATATCTCGCTCAGATCTCGGAGGACCTATTCTGGCACGTGTGCGGGCCCACACGATCGATCCCATGTGATTTTGGCTTGATCCGTGATTGATACGAACGAATTTCATATCGATCAAGATTTTTCCCGATTAAGTTGAAATCGAGCGTGAACATTCTTTAGGTTGTACGTAAGCTCCAGTGAAAATTTCGTAGCATTTGGACTTGTAGATTGTGAGATATGATCGATGCAAGTTCGTGTTTTTCGAAGGCTATCTCCTTCGTATCGATCGTTGTTGTATTGTTTGCACTCGAACGCTGCTGCACTGTTCGCACTCGATCGCTGCTGCACTGTTCATACTCGATCACTGCTGCACTGTTCGTACTCGATCATTGCTGCACTGTTCGTATCGATCGCTACTACACTGTTCGCACTCGATTGCTGCTGTACTGTTCGTATCGATCGTTGCTGCACTGTTCGTATTCGTTCACTGTTGAACTGTTCATACTCGATCGCTGTTGCACATGATGGATACGAACAAGACCCTTCAGTTGATGGATACGAACAAGACCCTTCACTTGATGGATACGAACAAGACCCTTCACTTGATGGACATGAACAAGACCTTCAGTTGATGGATACGAACAAGACCCTTCACTTGATGGATAAGATCAAGACCCTTCACTTTATGGATACAAACAAGATCCTTCAGTTGATGGATACGAACAAGACTCTTCACTTGATGGATACGAATAAGACCCTTCACTTGATGGATACAAACAAGACCCTTCACTTTACGGATATGAACAAGACCCTTTAGTTGATTGATACGAACAAGACCCTTCACTTAATGGATACGAACAAGACCCTTCACTTAATGGATATGAACAAGACCCTTCACTTGATGGATACGAACAAGACCCTTCAGTTGATGGATACGAACAATTGATTGCTTGAGTTGCATCGATCATATCTTGAGCATACGAACTCCAATTGACCTGAATGTGGAACGTTGGCTTTCATAGTTTTGCTTGTCATGTCCGGTCAATTGTAGCCGATTCGGACTTGGACTAAATTCATCGATATTTATAGCGAAACACTGTATAACAAATCTTTGGGATGAACTGTTATTGATTTCCAGTCAACTTTTTGGTGTCACGGCCTTGATGTGACCAATTTTGGTGCAAATAAGGAGTGCATAATCCTTCAATGAATAACTAGTCATATTTACCAATATTGCATGCATATGACCATATCATGTTTTGTTTTAACCATTGTGGTTGCATGTGCATGATTTATGTGAAGATTAACACTTTCTTATAATATACCAGCGAAGTGAACACCCGTTCCATTTTACAGCATGGTTTTGCTGGATATCTGCTTTGGTTCGAGATGGTATATTATTATTCGCATCAGACTTTTTGTCTGATCTGAAGTTTGTGTTTTTCCCCTTAAACTTTCGGCTACTCGTTTAAGTAGATCGAGAGTAGGGTTTTTAGGTTAAATGAATCAGCTTCCAAAGACATGTAGGAGGCAACCTAATATTTGGAGTTTATTTCCGCTATGTTGTTTGAAATTTATTCTTTGTTTGAATGGATGTAACAACATAGTTTATAACTATTAAGTGGCTAGTCTCTGATCATTTAAAGGGGCATCTATATATGTCGTGCTTAGAGTATGTTATTATTATTATATTTTCTTTGGACATGCAATCGATGGGATTATGTAATGAATATAAAGGTTTGTTAATGAAATGTGTTTTGAAAATTTCCATTGTCATGTACTCTTGATGTTACAGATACAATTAGATGATTTCATTTTATCACTAGAAAATAACGCTATGGATGATTGAATCAACAATATCTCTTATTTTCAGGCCTCAAAATTAAGAATGTTATAGGGTTTTGAGATCATTTGAAGCCTATAATACCTACATGTTTGGCCTGCTACAATAAGGTGGAGAGGATAAGGTTTTAAAAGAAATAAAATAGGAAAAGAATGATATAAGAAGGAAAATGGTCTCCCTTTAAACAAATATTGATAACCTTCTTTATTATCATTCTTTTTCATAACTCGATGGCTCTCTCTTTCCTCTCTAGTGGTCAAATTTTTTAGAGCTTCCATGACTATTTTCTCAAACGTATATACAAATCAAATCTATTTTACAACAATGGTTTTTTCCTCTTGATTTTTGCAACATCCGGAGGTGCTTCTTTTTGGCTACATCTTCAAGTAAAATTCTAGATTTTATTTATTAATATAAACAATTTTTTCTTATTATTTAGATCTTTTGCACACTACATCTAAATTTATGCTTATCTATCTAACATGGATTGAATCCACATTTTTCCATTAATAATATTTATTCATGATGTTATTTTTGGTTTTGATCTAATTTTATGTTATAAACTCTTTAATCACATGTTTGATTAGATATTCATATTGTTCATACAATTTAGATATGAACTTTACACTAAATTTACATGTGCATAAGTTGTCCTTTTTATTCCTATTTTTGGAAATTATTGGTTAACAAAAAAAATAGAATTTGATTGTAATCTAATGTTAGATTAATAATATAAGTTTTATTACTTGTTTTATATATAAATTCAAACTTGAACAACATGTTATTTATTTGAAATCATTTGGAACTTGAGTACAATTTTGAATGGTTGTTGTCTTGAATATAATTCTTTTCTTTATTGCATACTTTTATTGAAAGATAAAGAATAACATAAGTGGACTTTTATAAAAAAAATCATATGCCTTTTTGATTCCTTTTTAGTTAAGGTTGGATTTTATTTTATTAACCTTTTTTTTAAACATATATACATACTTACATATAATTGTATGTTGCTTTAACTTAAAGTTTATAAAATATATCCTTATGAAATTATTAACTTAATTTCAAAATATTATTAAATTAGATCTTTTTTAAGTTTGTATTTGAAAGGGTGTAAAATAGTCAATCTTAATTATATGTACATATCTCTGTATACATGTATGTGTGTAATTCTATATATATATATATATAATATAATTTTGAATATATATATATATAATGAGAGAGAAATGAAAGGTTTGTCTCACTACGTATATGGCACCATCTTCTGTTAACTAATTATAGATGTTAAGAGAGAGGAATAAAAGGTTTACGTCGCTTAAAAATTCACATGTTTATTTACAGACATATACACTATTTATTTTTGCACTTATGCAATGTTCATTAAAGTATATATGTATATACTTACAACTTTATGCAATGTGTTATACCAAGCTGTGACACCTCACCCAGAGACCCACATTAATAAAGAGAGCTACATGGCAATTCTGTCTGCTAATGCGGAGAATAGGGCTGGTTAAGGACGACCATCATAGTCTTGCATTAGATAAGAGCTAAGTATGTTGGTTTTGGTACTTATTTTTTCTCATTTCGTCTTGAGTATTTGACATACTTAATTCCTACCTAATACACTACTATAGTGGCTATAGAATCAATTCAGAACAATACGCTCAAATGGCTTCGATCGTACAATTCTAGAATTAACCAAAAAAGTAAACTCACATGTCCCATACCACGTGTTTTACTAAATCGTTTAGTTCTCTTTCTCATACGTCCGAAAGATGTAAAAATAGTGTATATTATTTATAAAATAATTACTTGAGAAAAAAGAATCTTAAAACAATTTTTCGAAATCATTTTGAAGACATTTATTTGAAAACTCTCCTTATTATAGGAAATAAATATATTTAAAATACTAGGAAATAATTTAACAATAATTTAGAAATGATTTGAAAATATTTTAAAATAATGATTTCAAAAGCCAAATTATTTAGAAACTTTCTCAAAATTTGTTTGGAAGAAATAGTGCTTGAAATCGAAGAAATACGAAGAAAATACACTAAATTGATACTCAAATTCAAATCAAATTCAATTCAAATTTTTAAATTTCAAATTTCTCCAAAACTTTGCCAATCCATTGATGGATATCATAGCCCATAATCATCATAAAAAACATCTCAAAATTTACACTAGAATTGGCCACAAGGTCATAGCAAAAGAACACTAAGTGTCGCGAAAATATAAAACAAAAGACCACAACATCACGTATTGGGCCAACTCGGGGGGTCTACCCAGCCCAAATACGTGATGAGGTCTTTTGCAGCACTTAGTCTTCTTTTGCTATGATCTTGTGGCCAATTCTAGTGTAAATTTTGAGATGTTTTTTTATGATGATTATGGGCCATGATATCCACCAATGGATTAGCTAAGTCTTGGAGGAATTTGAAATTTAAAAATTTGAATTGAATTCAACTTGAATCTGAATATCGATTTAGTGTATTTTCTTCGTATTTCTTCGATTTCAAGCACTATTTCTTCCAAATAAATTTAGAGAAAATTTCTAAAAAATTTGGCTATTGAAATCATTATTTTAAAATAATTTCAAATAATTTTTAAATTATTATTAAATTATTTCATATTATTTTAAATATATTTATTTCCTATAATAAGGAGAGTTTTCGAATAAATGTCTCTAAAATGATTTCAGAAAATTGTTTTAAGATTTTGTTTTCTCAATTAAATTATTTTATAAATAATATACACTATTTTTACATCTTTTAGATGTATGGAAAAGAAAATTAAACGATTTAGTAAAACATGTGGTATGGGACATGTGAGTTTACTCTTTCGTTTAATTCTGGACTTGTACGATCGAAACCATTCGAGTATATTGTTTTGAGTTAATAATTGATATTTGCCATTTTATGGCGTATTTTGAGATTTTTAATTCCTATTTATAGGATTTATCTTATTTATCGAATATTTGGCGAGTTATAATCGGTGCAAACCATATACATATATTGGTTCACCTGTTGATGAGATGAGGCGAGTTTTGAGTTGAGATTTCCTTATTTAGGGAATTTTGGCTTATGAGAAACCATTATGAGACTTTATTGCACTTACCGATGATACGAGGCAAGATATGAGATTTATGAGATTTTTGATTTATTTTTATAACGTGGAATTAACTAGCAGTTAGTAAACCGTTTAGTGCAAGCGTGTAGTATGGGATGCACGTTACCACTTTTTGGGTTCCTATCCAAGAGTTTGTGACACGTCCATGAGTATGTCAGTGCTATAGACCTTCGAGTCATCACAATTTATGTGACTTCGATCACCATGAGTATGACCTTCGGGTCCACAAGATAGGTACCTAAATTATAAATAGCTCTGGACAAGAGTTTAGCACATGTAGGCATTGTAATCGGGGATCTGGCCAATCTGGGTTTTTTTTAGCTTTCTGATTTTAATACGATTTCACCATTTTTCTTGAGATATGTTAGTTACATCGATAGCCTAGAGCTAAATGAGATGTTATGTGTAAATGGTGATGTCATTTTCTATGAGATTTGAACTCTTTTGTGAGTTCCATGAGATTTGTGTTTTTGGAGATTTCAATAATTATCTCATAAGACTTTTGTGTTAGCTTATGTTCATTTATTGATTATCCCTTGAATGTGAATCTTTATGACATGTTACATCCATCCACGAGAGAACTTTGGGCCTTTATGGAATTTCCACCCTTGGAAGTATAAATTGAACTTTACTTATATCATTCGTTTATACCTAAAGGAATGTTTCTTTTATGCTTTGTTTCCCTTTTATCCATTGCTAATATTAAGTTCTAGTTAGCCTGACCGGTATTTTTATTACTTGGGTCAGACCGAGTTGCAGGTTAGATATTTGGACTTGTGGCTTGCTATATCTTTTAGACCAATCTATATCGACCTCGGATTGATGGCATAGTTTTTGTGTTGTGGTCATTTTGTTGTGAACCTCGTGATGTATATATATTCTTTTATGGGGATGTATGTGTATATTGTGGTTGAATACCACTAGTGACATGTTGTATTACATTTGTTGTATGTTTATATATATATTACCTATGTTGTTGTTCTATGACTTGAGATTGTTATTGTTATTATATTTTGTTTATGAATTGATCCTGTAGCCACCATAGTAGTGTATTAGATAGGAATTAAGTATATCGAATACTCGAGATGAAATGAAGGAAAAATGAATACCAAATTGACATACTTAGATCTATTCTAATGCAAAACTATGACGGTCGCCCTTAACCTGCCCCATTCTCCGTATTAGTAGACAGAATTACCTAGTAATTCTCTTTGTTAACGTGGGTACCAATAATCGTGGTGACCGAAGTCACATACTCAAATGATTCAAAGGTCTATAGCACTGGCATACTCATGGATGTGTCACAGACCCTCGAAAAGGAACCCGATAAGTGTTAACGTGCATCATATACCACACGCTCACACTAAAGGGTTTATTAATCGATAGCTAACTCCACATCATAAAAATAAAATCTCAAATCTTAGAAATCTCAGAATACTCATATATCTTGCCTCGTCTCATCGGCAAGTGCAAATAAATCTCATAGTGGTTTCTCATAAACCACAATTCCCGAAAAGGGAAATCTCATCTGAAGACTTGCCTCGTCTTATCAGCGATTAAAACAACATATATAAGTGGTTCTCATCGATTATTACTCCTATAATAGGAGTTCTCGAACCCCTCAACTCACCAAATATTAGCTAACTCAGATAATTCCTATAATGGGAATTATAAATCTCAATAATCAACTCAAAATAACATACTCAAGAGATTTCGATCGTACAAGTACAGAATTAACCGAAAAGGCAAACTCACGTGTCCCGTACCATGTGTTCTACTAAATCATTTAATTCTCTTTCACATATTTCCAAAAAGAATAAAAATAAATTATATTATTTATAAAATAATTTTCTAAATCATTTTGGAAGCAATTTAGTGAAATTTTTTCTTTTTATAGGAAATAAAGTACTTTAAAAATATTATTTCCTATAATAAGGAGAAATTTCATTAAATTTCTTCCAAAATGATTAGGAAAATTATTTTATAAATAATATATTTTATTTTTATTCTTCTTTGACGTATGAGAAAGAGAATTAATTACCTGTGGCGCCCTACCCTAAGACCCCCATTAACAAAGAGTATTACTGGGTAATAGTGTCTGCTAATGCAAAGAATAGGGCTGGATAGGAGTGACCATCTATAGCCTTGTCTTAAATGTCTATTGAATACATCGACAATGCCATATATTATTTTTTTATCTCAAGGGGATCGACATATCTAATAAGTACTTAATACAAAGCCATAGGTGGCTATAGGATCTATCAAAACAAAATACAACAATTCGAATGCAAAATACATCACAGAACAGTAGATCATCACATATATTATATATACATATACAGATACATCAAATAATATAAAAAATGATAAGTGTCAAGTGGTATAGCAACCATAATATACAAGCGAGTCAAAAAAATATACATATTAGAGTAGCAACCAAAAAGGACTACATAAAAAGCTATAATAATAAGAGCTAGCAGAATGGTCCATGCAAAAGCAGAATAGGCTAAGGGTAGTCACATATCATATAGTCATATAATTCTCTTTGTTAATGTGGGTCTCGGGCTGGTTAAGGGCGACCATTATAGTCTTGCATTAGATAAGAGCTAAGTATGTCGATTTTGGCACTTATTTTTTTCATTTAATCTCGAGTATTTGACATATTAATTCCTTCCTAATACACTACTATGGTGGTCGAATGCCATTGTGACATGTTGTATGATATTTGATGTATGTATATGTATGTCATTTCTATGTTGTTGTTCTATGACTTATGATTATAGTAGTTATTATATTTGTTTCTGAATTGATCCTATAGCCAATCCTTTACTCCACATCAAATCCACCTCATTTGCTCCACGACACATCGACAATAACTGCAACACGTCATTTGAGTGTAAGAAGTAACTAATGTCTTAGTTTATGTCTTTTGAGTAATTTTAGTTACATTCAAATTGAGATTATTGTTGTAAAGGCTCAATCAATCGATTATTACATGATGTATCATGGAGAAAATGAAGTGGATTTGATGTGGAGTAAAGAAGGACTTCCCAAATGGTCACCCATCCTAGTACTACTCTCGCCCAAGCACGCTTAACTTTGGAGTTCTGATGCGGTCCGGTGCTTTAGTGCTAGTATGATCGCACCCTAATGTTATTAGATATCACTATTTATACTTGATTGGATAATGATATTAACTACTTAGGATTTTGCATATTTAGGGATAAAAACATATTGAATTTCAACACCTAGCCAATATATAACCGATGCCGATATTATAACATGTCCGATATTTTTTAATATTACCCTTATATTATTACATATCACATATCTAATAATATGACCGTTAAGCAACCTATGACGGTATTAACCGCTTAGCGCTTTGCATGCCATAACATAGAAAAAGAAAATGTTAAAACTGATATTCAAATTAATATTAAATGTTAAAAAGGAATATTTTTGTAATCAAATAATAACAAATATTTGAAATTTGTGAAAATGACAATTGACATCAACAAAATTAACGTGGAAGTACAAAGAAGGTATGGGGAAGTACCCTTTAACTTTGAAATAATTTAATAATAATCTGAAAATATTTCATAATAACGACTTCAAAAAAACCAAGTTATTTAGAAATTTTCTCAAAATTTGTTTGGAAGAAATTGTGCTTGAAATCGAGAAAAATGAAGAAATCACTCTAAATCGATATTCGAATTTAAACCAAATTTTAAAATTCCAAATTCCTCCAAAACTTGGCTAGTCCATTGATGGATATCATAGACCATAAGCATCATCAAAATCATTAAAAAAAATTGCATCAAACAAGTGACAAAACCATAGCAATTCAAAGGAAATTCTACAAAACCCTATAGTTGGCCCAGTACGTCATTGTAATAGCCCGCACCTCACCTAACACAGATATTGTCCCCAACTTAGTCACCTCTGCCTCATGGGCCAAACCAAGGTATGGGGTTTTGTTCCTTAAAAAGCCTCGACGTTGTTATGAGGTGAAGGCTTTGGTATATAAGCACCCACTTCATAGTGTTTTTCCACGATGTGGGACTTTTATACCCATTTTTTAAGGGATGTTACAATCTCCCCCCTGTAGAGCCCAACGCCCTTGTTGGCTCATGAACACAGCACCACCGAGGTGTCGTAGCTGTAACACGTACAAATCATAATTCTGACTGGGTATGGTTGTGATACCATATGTAATAGGACAACGCTAGTGGGGTAACGCCCAACGTAGCATACAATGATACATGTTCCTAAGAGCCAACGTATGGTGATAGTGAAAGTTTTTGTTGGCTGATTCTAAGAGCCATTGAATGGTGAAAGTGAAAGTCTTCATGGGTTGGTCCTTAGAACCATCGTGTGTTGATTACGAATGGTCTTCATAATATGATTTACAAGTGCCATCATGTAGTGATTATGTTACTCTTCACGAAATGATTTACTAAAACTGTTGTATGATGATTCCTAATAAATTATACATAAGCCATCATTATGTGACCGTCGAAGCTATCATGAGATGAAGCACTGAAGTCATCGTGAAGCATTTGTTGAATTTTTTCTCGAGGTGAGAAATTAATGCTATGAGAGAAATATGCCACATGCTACTTCGAGCATGTGCTACGTCAACAGATCACGACCAATCGCTCTTAACAATGTGCCATGTGTTCAAATTCTCTATAAATAAGCATGCACCTCCTTCTAGAAAGGGTGCCAATCTTGAATTCTCCTCCTCCTTCATTTTCCATTTTTCTTTCCATGTTGCAAAGTGGGCTCATAATTGAGGATACATAGCAGCTTGGGAAAATTGAACCGAGGACTTTGTAATTGAAAAATTGTACTTAGCTAATTTGCAAAATTGACTGTTTTGGACTCTTAACTTATGCATGTGACCGTTTTCTTTTACCTTGAGCATATGACTCTTGATTTTGAACATGCATATATGGCCTATGGATCGTATAATGATTATTGTTTGAACCAAAAATAGCGTAAACACGCAAATAAATGTAGCAAAGAATAAAAGAGAAGAAAGTAAAGTAAAAAAGGTAAGAAAAGAATACATAAAGTTTTATAGTGGTTCGGGGAACTCTGGCCTACGTCCACTTAATGATTTTATTGCTTATTTCTAACTTGGGGATGGAAGTTCTTAGGACTCGATACAACTTACATACTTAGATTTTTAGAGTTATAAGAATATAGAGCAGAGAAGAGTCAATGCCAAAAAGATCGTAAAAAATGAGCCCTACCTTCTATTTATAGAGATAGAGGCTAAAATCTCGCTCAGGAATATCTGTAAGACATTATGCGCGGTTTAGACTAATTCTCCTAAAAGAATAAGCACCATATTAGCAGAAGCTGTGAGTCGGTACCGATCCCTAGGTAGGGTTTGGTACCGATCTCCAACTTTTCCATATTTGGTGTCTTCGAATCTTCCCCTCGGTTCTTCAAGATTCCATAGTTATTTGCATCAACAACTTCTTATTTCGAAGTCCAAATAATGCAGTTATGGGAGAAATAGTTATAGTTTCAAGCGTCTTGGAGATCAATGGAGAATTACGTTGAACTAACAAATTGACTTTGGAAGTAAGCTATCGGCGTCAAGGTAGGCGTGTAGGCAGAAGATGAGGTCTACTCAAGTCAATTTGGGAGTCGGTACTGATCCCCAAGTGGGAGTTAGTACCGATCCTCAACTTAGGGATCCCATTGTCTTCTTGTCTCTGATGGTTTTGACTTTGTTTTTGTGACTTTATCCATATTTGGTTTCTGAACACATGGGCTATCCCTCAGGGCTTTTTGTGTTGATAAACTCCAAGTTCAACCTATCCATTCTATTCGCATATTTCATAGTCAAAAGGCAGATAACACTTGCCCCCCAAAGCACGCCTTGCAAATAGACGGTGTGCTTTGTTCAAAACCAAATGTGTTGTCAATCTTTGATGTTTGAGCTCTCTAGCTACTTCAATCCCGGTGAATCATTCAGTTCCTTCGGGTTCTCTTATTAATCATGGGTCATTCCAAACCTGTTATAGCTTAAGAATCTAACCTATGTCTAATTTTAATCCATACATTATTACAATTCTAATTTACATCGCATAACAAGACCATCCTGCGTTTATTCGAGATTTACAATATTATCTATCCGACTTCATTCAAAGTTATTACATATAAAAAATTATCTGTGTTCATTCAGGATTTTTTAATCTATTTCGATTATAAGGCTTTCAAATCCCTTTTATCAAAAGCAAATTTGTTTTCATTATCAAGTTCATCTCTTCAAATCACTTTGTATTTAGTTTAATATGTGATTTCTCTGATCGGTGATCAAATTAATGACCGTTCAGGGTTGATAGTTAAATTCATAGCCGTTCAAGGCAGATAATCAAATTTTTGGTCGCTTGAAACCAATAAATCCGTTCAAGGTGGGTGATGGTCGTTTGGGACCGATAGAGCCGTTGAAGGTGGATGATGGTCATTTGAGATGATATAGCTATTCGAGGCGGGTGACCATTCGAGGACGTTGCTAAGACCAATCCGCTTGCTCTCTTGTGAGGGGACTCAACGACAAGCAAACCTATCGCTCACTCTCCAACAAGGGGACTTGATTCTTGCACTCTAGTCTCGTCTTTCTGAACAGAACTTAAAGTGATCAATGTGAGTTTTCATATACAAGTGGGTTTTATCATCAAGGGTTTATCAAAGTTCAAACATAAAAACACAAAGTCTAGTATCTAGATTATTTCTTCTGTGGGAGTTACAGTCTGGCAAACAACTCAGAGAGTGCTTAGGGACCATTTAGGATCCCATACACGAGTAATTGTCTAGATGATATTATTTTATGGTTTATTAAAAAAGAAACTAGAGTGCGAGAATCGAACCAGATTCCCTATCATCTGATCAAGAGATGATGAGCCTTTCCCCTGATCCAGGGCCATTTATATTTACTGCGGTTGATGATCACCCCTATTCAATTACCGCGGTTTGATTTCTAACACAATTTTGTAACTGGTTATCCTTAACATGTTCCTCTATCAAATGAACTATAAGGTCCGATGTCCCGTCATATGTCTCCAATGTTGGTCATTTGCATTCTGGTGGATTCCTTGCATAACTGATATTTATGGAAATTGGACTTCTATTCACATCTTCAATGCTTTGATTAGGCAATCCACCTCTCATAACTCGTCTCACCATCTTTGCAAGCCTGTTGTTATCATCCAAAGGAACTCTCAAGTTTGGATTTTCAGGTTGCCCCCTCCCAACTCTATGAGGGAATTCCCTTCATACTCTTCTGATCGTGCTTCTGAATTACTATTCATGTTCAAATGCTCCACTTCAACTCCAGTAGTATATCATTCCATCGCTGGGTAGGACAACCCATGCCTCTGAGTCTTTGGGCGTCAGTGTCGACTCCTATTCGAGGATCTAATCGATCTTTATGTTTGGCTAGGGTTCACATCGGGTTATTTTGGCCTATTTTCAGCTATTTGTGCTATAGATTTCGGTCTCTGCTTCTTTGTTTCCACAAATCCAGTCATTCGTGCTTGTCCCATCCTTATGAAGAAGTTTTCCATCATCTCCTCCAGACGAGCTATCATCCTCTCCTGTAGTCCATTCATCATACTTTCCATCTCATCCCTAGTTATGTAGATTGATGGAGGGTGAGATCCTAAGGATGCCTCCTGGCTGCCCTCTTATAGATTTCCAACAGTCACAACCTTCTTAGTTGATTGTCTAACCATGTTCAATGCCCAAGTTCTTAGATCGACGAGTTTAAGCAAGTCCCCTACCCATTGCGCTAAAATGTTTGAACCCAAAATGGACCAAACACCCAAATGAATGTAGTAGAGAATAAAAGTGAAGAAAGTAAAGTAAAATAGGTAAGAAGAGAACATATAGATTTTTATAATGTTTTGGCAAACTCTGGCCTACGTCCACTTATCGATTTTATTTCTTATTTTTGATGTGGGAGCAGAAGTTCTTAGGACTCGGTACGACTTCAACACTTAGATATTCTAGGTTACAAGTATATAGAGTAAAGAAAAGTGAAAGCTTTAAAGATCTTGAAAAATGAGCCTACTCCTCTATTTATAGAGATAGGGAGCTAAAATCATGCTTAGAAATATCTCCAATCCCTTATGCTCGGTTTAGACTAATTCTCCTAAAAGAATAAGTGCCATATTAATAGAAGCTGGGAGTAGATACCGATCCCTAGGTGGAGGTCGGAATTGATCCTCAACTTTTCCATATTTTGTGTCTTTGACTCTTCAACCTAGATCATCTTGTGGTTATCTTTGAAATTAATAGATGTTTTGCATCAGCAATAACTTAATTCTTAGTCCAAATGATGTGGTTGTGGAAGAACAAAGTTGTAATTTCAAGCATTTATGGAGGTCGGTGGAGAATTGCATTGAATCATCAAATTAACTTTTTTAAATAGGCTATTGGCATGAAGGTAGGCATGTAGGCAAAAGATGGGATCCACCCAAGTCATGTTTGAGAGTCGGTACCGATCCCCAACTTGGGGAATCGAATTGTCTTATTGTCTCTGATGGCTCTGGCTTTGACTTTGTGACTTTGTCCATGTTTGGTTTTTGGACTCCTGGGCTATCCCTCCGGAGTTTCTACCTTGATAACTCAAAGTTCAACTCATCCATTCTATCCGCATATTTCCTGGTTAAAAGGCGGGATAACAACCACTCTTTCTTGACTTAACTTGACTCAATAGCTTGAAACGCATAAAACACAACTTTTACCCTAACATAAAATGGTGCTTTCATTGAGAGTTGAACTCATGGATTCTCTCTCTTCTCTTTCATATCAAGCCTACCTATCCACTCAAAGCATAAAGTTAAACCTATTTGATTTTAATTTTTGCTATGACATTTAGATTCAACAAGGATATATAGAGCCACATTCGAATCAATTATCTTACCCGCAAATCGATCGACAATTTAACAAGGAACAAGAGCTAAACTTGAGAGAGTCATCTTTTCAAACTATAGAGGAAAAGAAAAGGGTTGCTCAATAGAGTCCAAGTAAATGAAGTCTAATCCCCTTTTGTATGGTGGAAGAACCAATCTATGCCTTGACTAATAAAGTAAGATCAATAATGCCAAACCAAAGATATAGGTATAAAACAAGATTTGGAAAAGACTCATTTTCTAAAGCTAGGAAAAGTATCCAACTTCAAGCATGAGGAACTATTTTTGAAACTGAATTAAATAAAGATTTTAAAGAAAAAAATGAAGTGGAGAGATCTTGCTAATTTGACCTTCGAAAAAAGGACATTCAATTAAGGAAATGAAAGTTGGAAAAGTTTTCAATATTCAAAATGTTTAGAAAAGGTATAGAGATAAGCAAAAAAATCCTACAGTGAAAGGGCCAAAGGAAAAATCATCACTCCTTTTCTCACTTCTCGAGAAGAGGTGTCTCTTCGTACTAGGAAGAGGTATTGGATATCTAAGAAAACCACAAGAAAAGAAGAAAGATACAAGGAGAGGAGCATATTGCCACTATCACAAAGCAAATAGGCATCACACTAATGACAGTCAAGCTCTATCAAGAATTAGTGAATATATGTAAAGAAAGAGAACTACAAGAGTTTTTTAAATCTAAATGTTCAAGAAATTAAACAAGAGGTGAACGAAGACATGTATAAACAAGGAATAACGATAATCAAAACTCTATCTTCAAAAAAAGATGGCTTTAATGGAATATCAAAAAGCCTCCAATCTTACTGCAACGTCTGGCTGGAGCACCCACCAAAAAATTGATGGTCAATTAAGCCTTTGGTCACACCACCTAGCTGGCTAAGCACCCATCTAAGGAAGATGGACGAAAAGCATTCGGTCTCGCTATAAAGCCTGATTGGAGCACCCATCCAAAGAGTGATGGTTGACTAGCCTTTTGATCCCACTAACAGGCCTAGAAAAAGCATGCATCCAAGGAAGATGGACAAAAGTGTATGATCCCACCGTAGGGCTTGGCTAAAGCACCTGTCCAAAAAATGATGACCAAAGCAAACCTTTGGATCCGTCAAAAGGGATGGGTTCAACGGTCAATCATTCAAGATCGTTCAAAGTATTTATAAACCATAGGCACTATAATGATGAGCTAAAAGAAATTATTTAAAACATTGCACCATGTGGGTCAGGTACACAAAATGAAATTTACCGAAATAATCATACTATGCAGTACCATGGAATAACATCACACAATTTTAGACAAAGATATTACGCAATAGTTCACAACCTTTCACATTACACAATAATGTCATAGAATAATTTCCTTTCACAACAAATTGTCTTCTTCTAATCTCATGGTTCTGGATGATGAGGAAGAGGGTAATGTTGGTAAATACTCCTTTTCTTTTCCAACGACATCTAAGATAGAAAAATACTGCTCACTAGTCGAACCGGCCTCCTAATATAAAATTGGGGTCCTACAACATCCTTTAAGGCATCAAAACCTCCGTACCAAAAAAATGTGTTGATACCAATGAAGCTAGAAATAATCACCCTCCTGGATGTACAATTTCTTTCCATGCCTAAAAATATAAAGTCAATTTTTAAGTAAAAAGCCACCATGACTTCAATTAAATAATCAACAAAATGGTCAAGTTGAGAATCCCTAGTAAAGTGAAACTGCATTAATTCTAGTTGATCTTTAAGTCCTGTTACCTCATTCATCAATGTTTCTTGCATGGTAGGAGGGTCGACAATATGTTGAATAGCTATAAGAAGGTATTTCGACAACTTCTTCTCCATGTGGTGAATGACATTGAGGGAATCCATGGAGTCAATTTTAACCTATAATGCTTTTTCATAAGTTTGTTGGCACTCTTTAGCTGAGAAGCTTTATAGGTCAAATTGCATTTATCATTTTCAGGTTTGCACCTTCAATGTAAGATCATTATTTTGACGTTCCAATGTCTCAACTTTCGGTCTTAATTCTGATAATTTTTCGATGAACATTTTTTCCAATAATCTTTTATTTTTTGAGTGCATTCTAACTTGAAGGGCTTACTTAACCTTGCAAGTTCGCTATATTTTCTTTCTTGAGATAGGTCGGATACATTGCTACTGCACATTAATATCCCCGAAGCAAAGAAGAAGAGGTATGCAAAGATGCCTTTTTAGGTGACTTGGTCGGAGTAGGGTAGGTAATCGGTAATCTATTTCCTCCTCGGTCGGTATAATTTCATATGACTAACACTCATTCTTATATTCCATTACATCAATTTTCAAATCAAAAGCACGTTGATTCAATCGACTAATCTTTGCATCATAGGCTAATTGTTGTTAAGGATTGGAACACGAGCCAAGCCTTTTAACCAATCATGTGACCTCTTCATCCTTTAATGAAATTTTCTTTTCCAAATTCTTGGTTATCACTTGCGAAGGTTTTAGAATAGATTTCACAGAAACATATTTTTTATACCGTTTTATTAGCTTCGACATTATCAATAAATTTTGAACCAAAGAGAGAATGAGTAGATTGATTTTTCAAGGTTGTCGTTAGCCTAGCTTGAATATTCTTAAGGCATTAACTAAACTTGGAATCATAGGAAGATAAATGAGATTCTTCACCCTAATTAGAAAATGAACCATGTGAACTTTTAATTAAAAAAAGGAGAATACAAAAGCATATAAACTTTTCATTGAATAACCAAGATACAACAAAGACTATTACATTCACAAGAATAATAGCTTTAAAAAAATGAAATTAATTCTTAGGATAAGAAAGGGCATCTTGAATCTTCGGAAAGGAGGAGGACTAAAAGATGCATAATACCGGTAAGGGCATTAACCAAGGGGAACCCATGATAGTCCCTTTTTTTATGAGGAAGGCTAAGTTTTTCGCATAATAACATAGCTTAATTAGTTCGAACGCCATGTAGGAATTGGACTTCACGGTCCCTTAAGAAATTAAAAGTCAAGATTTGGGAATTGAGTATGCATGCGATAAAGGTCATGAAGGAAGCACTATTTTGATAGGTGGGACTTGTAAACAAGGAGTAATTTTCTTTAAAAATTCTTTTTAGTCTAACCAATTTACATAAATTATCTCTTGACATAGGAGATGAGGAATAAATAGGAATAAATTTAAAAGCCTGCATGTTAATGGTGATTATATTAAAATGTAAGTACCACAAATCGTTACAATTTCAACTTAAAAACAAAAATAATTAATATACAACAAAACATGAGTTCATATTGATCAAACTATTTATAGTAGTCGATAAAAAATCTATCCCTATTAAATTCATCCTTGCTAGGAGGTAGGAAGTCAATGGTTAAAGGCACGGTAGGGACCCTAGGCAAATTCCAACATTCTCGCGGGTGAGGGTAGGATCCATGTAGTCCAAGTACATCCTTGAAGACGTCTAATCAATCCACCAAAACCATCACGGAGAAAAGAAAAGTCGATCATGGAAGATCAGACATATACAAGAAAGATACCCTTTATCAGCTTGGCTCTATCCTTAATCAATATCCAAAAGAGTATAGTTGATACTTCATTTTCATTGTGAAATTTGGCCAGGTAAAATCGTGATTTTCAAAGAAGAGGCACATCCCTTTTATTTTCAAAGTTCTCAAGATACTTGAGATGTTTTAAAAGTCATATATATCTCTTGTCGATTCGTATATATCCTTGCATAATCTTTCTCCTTCTTGGTTAAGTTTTAATTTTTCCTCTTTCTTTTTGTCTAATATATCTCTACATAATTTTTATTTCCTCTTCTACGC
Organism: Allium cepa; assembly: GCA_030765085.1. Classification (NCBI taxonomy): domain Eukaryota; kingdom Viridiplantae; phylum Streptophyta; class Magnoliopsida; order Asparagales; family Amaryllidaceae; genus Allium; species Allium cepa. Next base: position 864,301,321 of record CM060940.1, read on the forward strand.
TGATAATTAAGTTAAATTAAAAACTATCAACTATACATATATATATAAGACAAAACAACAAACAAACATAAAATTATCTGTAGGGGAGTCGTTACGTCACTAGGCCTGAAGGATCAAACATGGGGAGCTTCAAAAGGATACTGATCCAATCCACTTGACTCAGCAGGTATCAACTTCCCAGGAGGATATATAAAAGGAGGGGTTTTGTTAGACTCTTTGTTAGCATTAAAAGAGAGGGAATCATAACCATGACTTAAAGCTTGAGAAGTTCTAGGTCCATCTTCATTAGAATCGTCATTTCAATTCGTTCTTTGGTGAGTTACCTCAAGCAGATCTGCCAATGTCATATCCCCATCATCATCATCGTTTCCACTATCCACTTCGTTACTTCCTAAGTCTTCATCATCATCATTTGGAGATTATCTTCGAGCACCAAAGACTTAACATGATCAATAATAGCTCCACCCTAAAGCTTGAAACAGTCCCTAGGAATGCGGTCTAGAAGAATATCAAACTTTCTTTTGTAATCTACCATCATATATCAAAATGTAAGAAGACCCAAATTTGGGCGTTGATCGGCGCTGTCCTTATAAATGGTGGAAAGAATTACATCGGCACACTATTCTTTCCACAGGGGAATAGTGTCGCTCAAAAGGGATGAAAACTTAGGCTTTTTAACATGCAGGGAAGATCGTAATTTTCCAATGATAAGATATTTCTTGTCCAGATTCTTCTCTAATAGGTGAGAAATGCGGATTACGGATCTTAAGGCTAGAATGAACACTAAAGGGAGGTGAATAGTGTTATAAGGAATTACTAATTCTTTTTGAGTTTATATTAATTTGAACACAAATGTATGTAATATTCAGACACAGATATGATCACAGAATCAAATACAGATGCAGAAATAAAGTAAAAGCAATAAAGGAAAGAACACACCAGATTTTATAATGGTTCAGAGTTACCCTACATCCAGTCCCGAAATACAAGTATGGATATCCTTTCAAAATCAATTCTTACAATTACACCCTCGATTTCAAGGCCACGAGGTACATCACTCCAGATTCACATTCCTCTAGGTAGAGATACTTGATTTTACGGGAAACAAGTTCACCCGATTGATTTTCCAGGCTACAATCACACCTTTTCTCATCAATTAATTATGAAGAAGTCTATAACTCTGAATAGCATTGGAATCTTGTTGATATAGTGGTAGAGGGTTAAATCAGAGATGATCTAGTTAGATTCAATGGTGATTTCGACAGAGTAATGGTAAAAATGTATATAAAGAAATGTGGAAGAAGAAGAGGAGTGAAATCAGAAAATATATGAATACAAATTCGTTTAAAACAGCCCTTATTTGTAGAACAACAGCCATGTCCATTTGTGAAAGGATATGACGAATAAACACTTCTTTTGAAATTCAAATTTTGAAATAAACTATCACCTTATCGACAAGGGTATCTTGGGGTTGTCGAGAGGCCTAAGTTATTTTTGGTAATTTGTTTTTCTTTGAAAATAACTTCTATCTTGGATTAAAACTATTTTTAAACTTTATAAATATACTTAACTATAGTTAAAATACATAGATAAGTATAGAGAATAATAGTTTGGTATATATAAAATTTTACTATAATTTTATATTTAAATCTAAGTATAAATATTAAAAGTTAAATATATTACAATTAAAAGATTGTTTAAAACCAAGGATAATTTGATTTTGAAAATAAAGATTATTTTGAGGTTAAAAGTATTTTAAAACCAGGATAAATGTTTTTTATTCTTTTAAAAGGAAGATTTTGAAATCATTTTGAAAACAAGATATAATTTTGTAAAACATTTGAACAAAATTTAGTGGATACAAAACAATGTTCCACTAGATTTTTCGTAGGTTCCATCCTTCTTAGGGTTCCATCCCTTTAACGGGCTCGAAGTGGATTCCATTCCACGAATAAAATGGATTTTAAGATGTCAGTGTTTTTCTAGGAGTTTTAACAAAATTCCTAACTAAATTACTTATATTGAAATCTTAAACTCATGATAATCTTGATACTCATGACTCTTGAATCTTGATATCTTCGATCTTGAGTTTATCAATTCTTGAATCTCTATACTGTACAGTCTTCATTCTTTGGTACATGTATATATATCATGCATATACATATATATCTAAACAATAAAGTTAGTATTTATATTTTATAATCTTATTGTGAAGTTGTTGTTATCGAAACTAATTTCCCAACAATCTCCCCCTTTTTGATGATGACAACCTTTGTTTATAAAATATTACTTCTATCCTAATAACTCCCCTTAAAACTAATAACTCCCCCTTAATCTATGCCTAACTATCTCATTTTATACTTCTCCCCCTTTGTCATCAACAAAAACTAACTCCAAACTATATAACTCCCCCTTAATCTAATAATATATGACATTTGATTATAATGATAGTGTTATCATAAATAATCAACACTTAATTATAAAACTAAAACTTAGTCCTTAATTACTAACTATCCTAACCAAGAATCCATATATGATAATACTTATAATAGTGATAATGTGAGAATTCAAATATAAGAACATAAATCATTTATTTATTATATATTGTTATATTTACATTTGCGTAGAAAACATAAGTAAGATCATATAACGATAAGAAAGAGAGAAAAGAAACTAACGTGTGTCCTTGAAAGTGGGAGATCTATGAGCAATTTGGGTAGTGGAAACGGAGATTTCCACGTTGTTCGACTAGATTTCCATCATTGTCAAAGCACACTTTTCCAACACAAACAACTTTGTCATCATCTTCAGTGTGCTCTTCTTCCATGAAGGTTTCTTCTTCTTCTTCGTCGTTGTCCTTTTGCACTTGATCACCTGAAGATTCTTCATCAATCAAGATGGGATTGGCGTGATTGTCCATTAGTAAATTTTGCAAGTTTATAAGGATTTTTCCTTGCCATCTTGTTCATTGGCCATTCTGATTTGCACTACTTGAATTTTAGTCATAAGTTGCAGTGCATCCTTCAAGGAAACCTCCATTTTTATCACTCGTGCAAGCGTAGTTAGTTGAAATGGTCCAGTAGAAGGAGAAGGGAACGAGAAGGTTGAATTTTTATTTGATTTGGAGGAGGAGGCCATTGTTTTTAGAAGTTAGATTAGAGAAAGGACAGAAAGAATGAAAATTTTTTCGAAATAAGAAGAATATATAACCACCCATTTGAATTTTGGTGGGAAAAATTCGAAAGAAAAAAATCATTATATGTCGACAGGGGTAAAGTAGGGTTGTCGACAAGGTACCTATATTTTTACTATTTGATTTATTTTAATTTAATTTTTAATCATACTTTGTTATTTATATTATATATTTCAGTTATTGAACAAATACCTAATTCTCTTCTTAATTTAGTAAATATAGATTCATTTAAGGGTTTTGTTAAGATATCAGCAATTTGGTTCTCGGAATTGATATAATCGAGAGTAATTACTTCCTTACTTATATTATCTCTGAGAAAATGATGTATGATATCACTATGTTTAGTTTGAAAATGATGAGTAGGATTTTAGGATAAATTTATTGCACTAGTATTATCACAATAAATTGGTGATTTTGAGATATTTAAACCAAAATCTTTTAAAGTTTGTTGCATATATATATATATATATATATATATATATATATATATATATATTACTTGAGAACAAGCCAAAGCAGCAGAAATATAACCTGCTTCAGTTGTCGATAAAGAAACTGTGTTTTGCTTTTTACTAAACCAGGAAATCAGATAATGCCCCAAAAAGTGACAAGTTCCACTTGTAATTTTTCGGTCCGATTTACAACCAGCATAATCAGCATCACAGTAAGATATTAATTCAAAAGAATCATTTTTAGGATAAAATAAGCCATAATCAAAGGTGTGTCTAACATATCTTATGATGCGTTTTACAGGTTTTAAGTGGGTCTCTTTAGGTTGGGATTGATATTTTGCACAGAGACAAACACTATGCATGATATCAGGTCTAATAGCAGTGATATAGTGTAGTGATCCAATCATTCCTCTGCATAATTTTTTATCTACATCTTTTGAGAGATCTTCTTTACGTAGGTACTCATTGGTTGCCATGGGAGTGGGTTTTCCACTTGCAGTAGTCAAACCAAATTTACTAACTAGGTTTTTAGCATATTTTTCTTGACTGATAAAGATACCATTATCTAATTGTTTTGTTTGCGATCCTAGAAAGAAGTTTAATTCATCTGTATGACTCATCTCAAATTCTTTTGTCATTATTTTAGAAAATTATTTATTCATTTCAAAATTAGTGATCCGAAAATGATACCATCTACGTAAACTTGTACTATGTAACGGCTCACAATTTTTCGCGTTCGAAAATCGACATCCATACTTTACATTGTACTCGAATGCCGCAGATTCGACCGCTCAAATTCGAGTCGCCGGAGCTTATAACACATTAAGTAAATAACACAGCGGAAGAAAATGAACAACATATATCAATATACAACATTTGATACAATATCAGATATCATATGATACAACAGAATGGTACAATAGATATCAACATTATCAGAGATACAAAGAATAGCAGCGGAAATAAAAGATAACACTAGCAGCGGAACACATCTCCAAAATAGTCTTCAGGGAAGAACTCCAGTATCGGTAATCTCCAAAGCACCAATCCAGAATAGCTCGAACTCTCAAATCAAGATGAAGAGAAGCAACTCGATCCAATTGCGATTGCCAAATCCTAAGGCTGAAGCTATCGAATCTACACCTATTACTGATTATCTGAAAACCCCAACTCTAGACTGCCCGTGTGGGAAATAGTGGGCACCCAGAGTTTAGGAAAGGAACAATAAACTCCAGGTCAGTCGTGGGACTGGTATGAGCAAACAAAAACATTTGGTCTTTAAAACAAACTAAAGAATTTAAATTTGAAACCCGCAATGCTTTTTGGAAAATGAAACTACCATAAGGCCTCCCGCCACACACACAATGCAAACGCAGAATTGGAGGAGATTTCTCCTTATGATAGTCAAAGATGCTTACTACGCGAAAATCAAATCATTTTTGATATTATTACTAGTGCATAGTGTAGAAAACAATTTCGAAAGTAGAATATAAATCCTAGCCAGCATAGGTACCATGATGCTATGCCTACTATAGCTGCCATGTTAAATGGCAGGTTCTACAATTAAAACCGTACAAGGCACGTATTGGATGAATGAATTTCCAACAAATGGTCAGGCTAAGGAACTTCCTATTGCCACATGGGTACGCCTCTGGCGGGACGTCCCGAGAACTAACGTTACGGTTAGATCTCTGCCAACACAAGGCCGGGTTACCTCTGTAACTAGGTAACTACTACACGAATATGCCATCCCCCGGTCCTTTGGGACCTTTATCCGAGCGCTCGCAACAACAACACCACACAGTAATAGGTATAGTGTATCAACATGAGTAAGTATCTGGGCTCCATACCATGATACCACCCTTTACCAGAAGGGAATGACATACCCTAAAGGGCGCGACCCTCATAACCTTGCCGCATCTTTCCTGTTTCGACCATTTCCGGGGAGTGAGGTCCTGATGCAGTCTCGTCCACAAAGCTACGCTTTGTGTAACAAAGCCATGCTTTGGGTCAACAGATGGCCAAAGCAATGATCACAAAGATAAATGATCAAACAAATGATCATATCACAAATGATCAACCAATGATCATCACACAGTAGCACTCAGCATGCCACATTACCAAATTGGGAATATCACTGATAAATATCAACTACATAACCTCTGAGCTCGTACGTCTCAGAGAAGGGTGTTAAGCTAAGAGAATAAATTCTCCGCCACCAAGCAGAAATGTATTTGATAGAGATCAGATAACATCTCAAAGTGTAATGTCGGACATACAACCATACAAGTCTGTTCCGGGTTCGAACAGAACCGAAGGCACTTCCGAAGAAGCCCTTGCAAATCCGGGTATCCACAATCCCGATCGGACTTCCCATCACTAAGGGAATCTCTATACCGTAGCTACTCGGTGCAAAGACAATCGATAGGTTATCATATCGTTCTCACAAATACCCGGCCTTCACCACCGGTCTTCAATTGCTATCCATAACGTCGTATCACTATTCGGAATGGGTTATATGACACAAGGTCCTCTCCCGGCTAAACCGAATAATGAGCGTCATATTTTTAAAACATATGGATATGGGATTTTAGTTAAGTCACAACTTATAACATCCAAAACTTTTCTTTCAAATGGTTAAACAAATTACCATCTTTAAATCTTTAAACAAAAAGATTTATTTCACAAAGTTTCACCCGGTTTCACAAAGATCTATCCCTAGATTTCAAAACAATTCCCGTTCAATTTGGATTAACCCAATTAAATCTTTAAATTAAAGATATATAGCTTTCAAAACATGTTTCCAAAGATTTATCTATAACTTGGAAAACCATTTTCATTTTTAGACTTGAGGCCCTTTAACACAAATTGAAAGTTCATTTCTTATAGGAAAGCAAATCTAATTTATACAAGTTGAAATCTTGAGTTGAATTTAAATTTCAAAACATCACCTTTAAAAATGGTTTAAAACCCATATAAACCCATTTGTAAGTTGAATAACTTTTTAAACAATAGTTTCCAAATTTTAGAATTCAATTTCAAATATTGAATTCAAATTTATACCAATTCATTTAATTTTCAAGATTCAATCAGGTTATTTAAAATAACTATCATTTTTGAAAACTCATTTTCAAAAGCTTCAATTCCAATTCCAAAACTAATTTGGATTCAAAAATCAAAATTTTAAAACAATTTCAAAAATCTGTGACTTAACCCATTTCCACGTGCAATCCATATTTGTGTGTGTATAAGTGTGGTCCAGGGGTTCAACACAATAGTGCACAACATCATCATCACAGGTTCAATCATATCGATAAGCGGTATAACCCATAACGCTTATCTATATTCACAGATTCATAGATAAAGTAAAATATCATTCACAAAGATTAACTAATATGATTCGATGTGGGTTTCGGATAACCGATTGGAATCCGACTCCCTGTCGCATCGAAAACCAAATGTCATTCTACGGGTCAAGGGGTTTGCATAACAATATGTATATATCACAGATATGACAGCTTAGCACAAACATCACATAGCATCACATCACGTATCAAATATATCAATCCATCACAGAACATCCAATAACAATCAAACATCTTTAATTAAGATGAATAAACCGTGTCGTTATAAATTTATTACCCTCATAATCACTTTTATTTGAAATCTTTAAACCAATGATCAATTATCATTAACTAAAATAAATTAAGTCTTAACCATCTTCATTTATTAATCATTTATTAATTTTCTTAATTAATTATTCTTTAATTATAATCATTTAATCTTAATTACTTATTCCTCAATTAATTACTTTAACTAATAAACTTTTAATTATTGGTTAATTAAATCTTAGTTAAAATTATTTGTCCTTAATAAATAGATTTATTATTCCTTAACTAATTCCAACAATTAATTATACTTAACCAATTACAATTAATTATATTCAATTAATTAATCTAGTCAATTATCAAAATTAATTGCATTAATTAATTACTAAATTATCCCTAGATAATTATCACCCATTATTAACAACATTCCATTAATTTTACACTTAAGAAAATTTGAATTAGATTAATAAATCATTTCTAATTAATATTAATCTAAATCATTATTTAAAAATCAAATAATTAAGTGAAATCCTTAATTATCCAAACTAACCTAATTACTTATTAATTGACCCGTTTAAATTCAAAATGTATTAAACAATACATTTCTAAATTTAAATTCAAATTCAATTTAAAAATTTGATATTTAAAATGTTTAATCATTAAACATTAATTCAAATTAAAATAATTATAAACCTTATAACAAAATGAATGTTAAAGAACATTCATTATCTAAATATAAAGAAAGATTTAAATTGATTATTTCAATTTCCAAAATTAAATTAAACATTTCATATTTTAATTCAAATACTAAAGGAAACAAATTCTTTCAAGTTTTAAAACTTATTTGAAATCAAATTTCATTTTCAAATTCACTTTTAAACATATGAACATGTTCATTCATTTTTAAATTTACAAACTGTTGAATTCAAAACTGGTTTTCAGAGAAACAAAAAAAAAAAAAACCCAGTTTTTAAATCTGAATTCAAAAAAACAAATTTAAGTTTTACTTCAACATTTAAATCTGTTCATACTTTTTAAAACTTACAAAACTGTTTTTAAATCTAATTCTGGTTTTTAAAAAAAACAAACCTGAAACTGTTTTAGACTTGTCTTCAAATCTGAATTTAAAACTTGTTTTAAATTTAGATTTTCATTTTAAAAACTTTGAATTCACAACTACATTTGAATTCAGTTACAACCTATGCTTGAATCAAAACCCAACTAAAAAAAGATTCATTTAAAAATTAAAACTGCATAATCCTTTGGTTTAAAACCTGCAACTGTTTTAAATTTTGATTTAAAACTGAATTTGATTTTAAGATTTCATTTTTAAAAAAAAACTTTTGAACTCAAAACTATATTTGAATTCAGATTCAAGTATTACCTGATTCAAGTTTCAACTTAAAATATGAATTTATTCAAAAATTTAAAACTGCCAACCTCTCAGGTTTAAACCTGAAAACTATTTTAAAATTTGATTTGAAACAGAATTAAAACTTATTTAAAATCTAAAAATTCCATTTTTAAAACCTTGAACTCAAACTCCATTTGAATTCAGATTTAAATCTCACTTAAATCAAAACAGCACTAAAGTTTGAATCTCCAAAAAACTGCAAATACTCTCAGTTATACCTATAGCAAACTACCCGAGCAACATACAAAATTACTTCGAGTCAAATACAGAAATACCCGAGTTCTACTTCGGGTCAAAAACCCTGCACACCCCATAGTTCACCTGAGTTCCACTGCAACCAAGACCAACCTGTCATCACCTAGTAATACCACCTCCAGCCACCATCATCGACACAACCTTGGCCATATCTACCTCTACACTCCCTACTCAACCTCTCAAATTCCTAATCCACTTAATGCAACAGATGGATGTGCAGACCTGCAACCTTCAAAACCAGTTTTTTTTTTTCCTTTTTTTTTTTTTTTTAGAATTCTTAAGTTAATTGTACTTAGATTTATTTTAGAAGCTTAAACATGTTCAAACAAACATTTTTTTTCTTTTTTCCTAAGATTTAAACAAGAATCAGGAAGGAATATTTTTAATTCCCACACAGGTTTGAAACCTGTTTTCCAGACAGAGGCAAAATGCCTGTTACTAACATGCACAGATATATCTGCATATACATACTTGGATTCATTCATATGCAAACTAATTTCTTCAGCTTACTTTAAGCATTAATCATTTCCATCAAGTCATTAAATCAGATTAAGAGTAAGTTTTGCTCTCAGTGGATATTTTTCTTTTTCTTTTTCTTTTTTTTTTTTTTTTTTTTTGAACTGTAAAAGGTAACAGAGAAATTTTTTTTTTTCAATCAACACACACACTATCAAAGCATCACTCCAAGCATAAGTGGATAAAAGGGATTAGTATACCCATAAACAACAATAACAGATTCAAAGTTGAAGGTTTTGCTCACATATTTTTCAGATGACAAAAGCTTTTGACAGTTTTTCAAGCAGAGATGGAAGCATGCAACCCCTTTTTTTCTTTTACTGTATATTAATATTTCTAGGTAGTCTTGAAACAAAACGTACTCAAGCTATTTTTAAAACTTAAGTCTGGGTTGTATAAACAATTTCATTTAGATCCTAAAGTCTAAGATAAATTTGAGAAGGAGATTTTAGTTTAAGAACAGGGTTTGAGAGCCTGTAAACATAGGAGCAGATGTACATATGTCTGTAAAATAGGCATGCACTAATATACTCAAGTACACAGTCATATCAACAACATTTCCAGAACAAGTTTCAAGCATCAAGCACAACATCACAGAACATAGGCCAATATAAGTGAGTTTGCTCACCTGGGTATTTGTACCAGAGAAGAACAGAGAGGAACAAGCCTGCATTTTTTTTTTTTTTTTTTACTTTAATTCCTGAAGTTTAGATCTGCAAATTCATAAATACAGATCTTTGCTTAATTTCCTATTGTATTTACTAACATTCCTTAACAATAACCAACAATTTTGATTTTTTTACTTACAGTTTAATTTTTGAACAGAGAGCTTTCTTGTCTGGAACTTGAAACTGGAAATGGTTTTGTCTTTGATCTTAAATTTCCCTGCAACTTAGATTTGATAAAGTTGTTTAAACCTTTGTTTCATTTTCTGATTACTAACATTTAATTCAAATTTTAAAAAGAATGAAATTCACTTGCCTATAGATTGTTTCCCAGAAATTCTGCACTGTCAAACTGCAGCTCTACACTTTCATAAGTCTGCAGTTTGAATTTTTTTGTTTGTTGAATTTTGATCTGTAACTTGCTTCAGATTGTAGTTTGAAAGTTTTTGATTTCTCTTTGAATTTCTTTGCTTTGATTTCTGAGATGAATTCATTCCCAGGTTTGTTTTCTTGAGAAAAAGACTTGTTTTAAATTTAATTTCTGTTCTTGTAATTTTGTTAACAGGACTTGAAAAGATAAGAAAAGAATTTGTTTTTCTTTTAATTACATTCTAATTAAATTTTATTTTAGAATAAATATGGGTTTGCCACTTGTTTAACTTTGTTTGACATTTGTAATTTCATTTGTTAGTTTTCTTACATTTGTTATGTTTAAACAAAATTATGTAAAGTCCCTTTTCATAAATTTATTTACAAATTGTTTTTAAACCTTGTTTTATTTTTAACTTACAAATCATGTTCATGTTTTATCTGAATATAACATTTTTTTTTATGTTCCAATGGTTTAAATCTTTTAAATCAAATCAAATTTTATATTCAAATCTAATTTTTTACATTTTTAATTCAAATTCAAAATTTAATATAGAATAAATTTGTACTTATAAATGAATAAATAATCAAATACCTTTTTAAATATATCTTTACATTCCATTTGATGTCAAATTAATAAATTTTATTTACAATAGATATATTTATTCATTCAAATTTTCAAAAGATAATCTCAATTTTATTTTCAAATATTCTATCTTAAAATATATTTATATGAAAAAAAAAACATCTTTATTAATTTTGAAAATTTAAACACAATTATATTTTTAATCTTAAATTCCCAATTCAATTCTATTTATAATTCAAAAATAGAAATTTTCTAATAAATTCGTAATTAAATCCACAATTATATTTTCAAAATTAAATAAATTGTCAAATTAAACTTGTTCAAAATTCAGGAATGTTACAGATTTCCCCCCTTAAAAGAATTTCGTCCTCGAAATTGCAAGGAAGACGAGAAAGAAAAGATAATAGATAAAGAAATGATTAATCAGATCAGAATCGAGCTATTTATTCTGCATTTGGTTTTCCAAATCAGAATATCAACAATATGAGAACAAACTCATACAATTATTACACAAGATATTCGAGTCACCAGAACTACGGATATACATGGGCACTAGTTAGCTCGAAGGGATAACTTAACCATTTGTAGAATATATCGAGACCCAACAGATATATGGATGCAATCCCAAAACTTTTAGTTTAAACAACCAAAATATACCTATCAACCATAGCAACCAAAGCAAACAATTCGTCCAAACAAACAATTCTGACCCATCTGGAGTTTGTGTCCCACGCAAATATATCAGAACTTCTTCCTGAAACTGCCAGGAATCATCAAAGGATTGAAAAGACGAATCAAAGGAGATTGATAGAGAAAGGATATTTCCACTGTTGCAGGGTATTGACCATTTATAGTGGTACTCCCCTGTCCCCTATCTCGTCCTCTTCTCGCACTCATACTCACTATCAGTGGATAGTAAGAGAATTTACTGAGGCATTCGAACGGATATCTTAGGGATATACTCATTCTAGGGTATACTTCACCCTATCTCTAATGAGTTACTTAATGTGTTATACTCCTGAGCTAAGGTTTTAACCATCAGCTCTGATACCAAATGTAACGGCTCACAATTTTTCGCGTTCGAAAATCGACATCCATACTTTACATTGTACTCGAATGCCGCAGATTCGACCGCTCAAATTCGAGTCGCCGGAGCTTATAACACATTAAGTAAATAACACAGCGGAAGAAAATGAACAACATATATCAATATACAACATTTGATACAATATCAGATATCATATGATACAACAGAATGGTACAATAGATATCAACATTATCAGAGATACAAAGAATAGCAGCGGAAATAAAAGATAACACTAGCAGCGGAACACATCTCCAAAATAGTCTTCAGGGAAGAACTCCAGTATCGGTAATCTCCAAAGCACCAATCCAGAATAGCTCGAACTCTCAAATCAAGATGAAGAGAAGCAACTCGATCCAATTGCGATTGCCAAATCCTAAGGCTGAAGCTATCGAATCTACACCTATTACTGATTATCTGAAAACCCCAACTCTAGACTGCCCGTGTGGGAAATAGTGGGCACCCAGAGTTTAGGAAAGGAACAATAAACTCCAGGTCAGTCGTGGGACTGGTATGAGCAAACAAAAACATTTGGTCTTTAAAACAAACTAAAGAATTTAAATTTGAAACCCGCAATGCTTTTTGGAAAATGAAACTACCATAAGGCCTCCCGCCACACACACAATGCAAACGCAGAATTGGAGGAGATTTCTCCTTATGATAGTCAAAGATGCTTACTACGCGAAAATCAAATCATTTTTGATATTATTACTAGTGCATAGTGTAGAAAACAATTTCGAAAGTAGAATATAAATCCTAGCCAGCATAGGTACCATGATGCTATGCCTACTATAGCTGCCATGTTAAATGGCAGGTTCTACAATTAAAACCGTACAAGGCACGTATTGGATGAATGAATTTCCAACAAATGGTCAGGCTAAGGAACTTCCTATTGCCACATGGGTACGCCTCTGGCGGGACGTCCCGAGAACTAACGTTACGGTTAGATCTCTGCCAACACAAGGCCGGGTTACCTCTGTAACTAGGTAACTACTACACGAATATGCCATCCCCCGGTCCTTTGGGACCTTTATCCGAGCGCTCGCAACAACAACACCACACAGTAATAGGTATAGTGTATCAACATGAGTAAGTATCTGGGCTCCATACCATGATACCACCCTTTACCAGAAGGGAATGACATACCCTAAAGGGCGCGACCCTCATAACCTTGCCGCATCTTTCCTGTTTCGACCATTTCCGGGGAGTGAGGTCCTGATGCAGTCTCGTCCACAAAGCTACGCTTTGTGTAACAAAGCCATGCTTTGGGTCAACAGATGGCCAAAGCAATGATCACAAAGATAAATGATCAAACAAATGATCATATCACAAATGATCAACCAATGATCATCACACAGTAGCACTCAGCATGCCACATTACCAAATTGGGAATATCACTGATAAATATCAACTACATAACCTCTGAGCTCGTACGTCTCAGAGAAGGGTGTTAAGCTAAGAGAATAAATTCTCCGCCACCAAGCAGAAATGTATTTGATAGAGATCAGATAACATCTCAAAGTGTAATGTCGGACATACAACCATACAAGTCTGTTCCGGGTTCGAACAGAACCGAAGGCACTTCCGAAGAAGCCCTTGCAAATCCGGGTATCCACAATCCCGATCGGACTTCCCATCACTAAGGGAATCTCTATACCGTAGCTACTCGGTGCAAAGACAATCGATAGGTTATCATATCGTTCTCACAAATACCCGGCCTTCACCACCGGTCTTCAATTGCTATCCATAACGTCGTATCACTATTCGGAATGGGTTATATGACACAAGGTCCTCTCCCGGCTAAACCGAATAATGAGCGTCATATTTTTAAAACATATGGATATGGGATTTTAGTTAAGTCACAACTTATAACATCCAAAACTTTTCTTTCAAATGGTTAAACAAATTACCATCTTTAAATCTTTAAACAAAAAGATTTATTTCACAAAGTTTCACCCGGTTTCACAAAGATCTATCCCTAGATTTCAAAACAATTCCCGTTCAATTTGGATTAACCCAATTAAATCTTTAAATTAAAGATATATAGCTTTCAAAACATGTTTCCAAAGATTTATCTATAACTTGGAAAACCATTTTCATTTTTAGACTTGAGGCCCTTTAACACAAATTGAAAGTTCATTTCTTATAGGAAAGCAAATCTAATTTATACAAGTTGAAATCTTGAGTTGAATTTAAATTTCAAAACATCACCTTTAAAAATGGTTTAAAACCCATATAAACCCATTTGTAAGTTGAATAACTTTTTAAACAATAGTTTCCAAATTTTAGAATTCAATTTCAAATATTGAATTCAAATTTATACCAATTCATTTAATTTTCAAGATTCAATCAGGTTATTTAAAATAACTATCATTTTTGAAAACTCATTTTCAAAAGCTTCAATTCCAATTCCAAAACTAATTTGGATTCAAAAATCAAAATTTTAAAACAATTTCAAAAATCTGTGACTTAACCCATTTCCACGTGCAATCCATATTTGTGTGTGTATAAGTGTGGTCCAGGGGTTCAACACAATAGTGCACAACATCATCATCACAGGTTCAATCATATCGATAAGCGGTATAACCCATAACGCTTATCTATATTCACAGATTCATAGATAAAGTAAAATATCATTCACAAAGATTAACTAATATGATTCGATGTGGGTTTCGGATAACCGATTGGAATCCGACTCCCTGTCGCATCGAAAACCAAATGTCATTCTACGGGTCAAGGGGTTTGCATAACAATATGTATATATCACAGATATGACAGCTTAGCACAAACATCACATAGCATCACATCACGTATCAAATATATCAATCCATCACAGAACATCCAATAACAATCAAACATCTTTAATTAAGATGAATAAACCGTGTCGTTATAAATTTATTACCCTCATAATCACTTTTATTTGAAATCTTTAAACCAATGATCAATTATCATTAACTAAAATAAATTAAGTCTTAACCATCTTCATTTATTAATCATTTATTAATTTTCTTAATTAATTATTCTTTAATTATAATCATTTAATCTTAATTACTTATTCCTCAATTAATTACTTTAACTAATAAACTTTTAATTATTGGTTAATTAAATCTTAGTTAAAATTATTTGTCCTTAATAAATAGATTTATTATTCCTTAACTAATTCCAACAATTAATTATACTTAACCAATTACAATTAATTATATTCAATTAATTAATCTAGTCAATTATCAAAATTAATTGCATTAATTAATTACTAAATTATCCCTAGATAATTATCACCCATTATTAACAACATTCCATTAATTTTACACTTAAGAAAATTTGAATTAGATTAATAAATCATTTCTAATTAATATTAATCTAAATCATTATTTAAAAATCAAATAATTAAGTGAAATCCTTAATTATCCAAACTAACCTAATTACTTATTAATTGACCCGTTTAAATTCAAAATGTATTAAACAATACATTTCTAAATTTAAATTCAAATTCAATTTAAAAATTTGATATTTAAAATGTTTAATCATTAAACATTAATTCAAATTAAAATAATTATAAACCTTATAACAAAATGAATGTTAAAGAACATTCATTATCTAAATATAAAGAAAGATTTAAATTGATTATTTCAATTTCCAAAATTAAATTAAACATTTCATATTTTAATTCAAATACTAAAGGAAACAAATTCTTTCAAGTTTTAAAACTTATTTGAAATCAAATTTCATTTTCAAATTCACTTTTAAACATATGAACATGTTCATTCATTTTTAAATTTACAAACTGTTGAATTCAAAACTGGTTTTCAGAGAAACAAAAAAAAAAAAACCCAGTTTTTAAATCTGAATTCAAAAAAACAAATTTAAGTTTTACTTCAACATTTAAATCTGTTCATACTTTTTAAAACTTACAAAACTGTTTTTAAATCTAATTCTGGTTTTTAAAAAAAACAAACCTGAAACTGTTTTAGACTTGTCTTCAAATCTGAATTTAAAACTTGTTTTAAATTTAGATTTTCATTTTAAAAACTTTGAATTCACAACTACATTTGAATTCAGTTACAACCTATGCTTGAATCAAAACCCAACTAAAAAAAGATTCATTTAAAAATTAAAACTGCATAATCCTTTGGTTTAAAACCTGCAACTGTTTTAAATTTTGATTTAAAACTGAATTTGATTTTAAGATTTCATTTTTAAAAAAAAACTTTTGAACTCAAAACTATATTTGAATTCAGATTCAAGTATTACCTGATTCAAGTTTCAACTTAAAATATGAATTTATTCAAAAATTTAAAACTGCCAACCTCTCAGGTTTAAACCTGAAAACTATTTTAAAATTTGATTTGAAACAGAATTAAAACTTATTTAAAATCTAAAAATTCCATTTTTAAAACCTTGAACTCAAACTCCATTTGAATTCAGATTTAAATCTCACTTAAATCAAAACAGCACTAAAGTTTGAATCTCCAAAAAACTGCAAATACTCTCAGTTATACCTATAGCAAACTACCCGAGCAACATACAAAATTACTTCGAGTCAAATACAGAAATACCCGAGTTCTACTTCGGGTCAAAAACCCTGCACACCCCATAGTTCACCTGAGTTCCACTGCAACCAAGACCAACCTGTCATCACCTAGTAATACCACCTCCAGCCACCATCATCGACACAACCTTGGCCATATCTACCTCTACACTCCCTACTCAACCTCTCAAATTCCTAATCCACTTAATGCAACAGATGGATGTGCAGACCTGCAACCTTCAAAACCAGTTTTTTTTTTTCCTTTTTTTTTTTTTTTAGAATTCTTAAGTTAATTGTACTTAGATTTATTTTAGAAGCTTAAACATGTTCAAACAAACATTTTTTTTCTTTTTTCCTAAGATTTAAACAAGAATCAGGAAGGAATATTTTTAATTCCCACACAGGTTTGAAACCTGTTTTCCAGACAGAGGCAAAATGCCTGTTACTAACATGCACAGATATATCTGCATATACATACTTGGATTCATTCATATGCAAACTAATTTCTTCAGCTTACTTTAAGCATTAATCATTTCCATCAAGTCATTAAATCAGATTAAGAGTAAGTTTTGCTCTCAGTGGATATTTTTCTTTTTCTTTTTTTTTTTTTTTTTTTTTTTGAACTGTAAAAGGTAACAGAGAAATTTTTTTTTTTTCAATCAACACACACACTATCAAAGCATCACTCCAAGCATAAGTGGATAAAAGGGATTAGTATACCCATAAACAACAATAACAGATTCAAAGTTGAAGGTTTTGCTCACATATTTTTCAGATGACAAAAGCTTTTGACAGTTTTTCAAGCAGAGATGGAAGCATGCAACCCCTTTTTTTCTTTTACTGTATATTAATATTTCTAGGTAGTCTTGAAACAAAACGTACTCAAGCTATTTTTAAAACTTAAGTCTGGGTTGTATAAACAATTTCATTTAGATCCTAAAGTCTAAGATAAATTTGAGAAGGAGATTTTAGTTTAAGAACAGGGTTTGAGAGCCTGTAAACATAGGAGCAGATGTACATATGTCTGTAAAATAGGCATGCACTAATATACTCAAGTACACAGTCATATCAACAACATTTCCAGAACAAGTTTCAAGCATCAAGCACAACATCACAGAACATAGGCCAATATAAGTGAGTTTGCTCACCTGGGTATTTGTACCAGAGAAGAACAGAGAGGAACAAGCCTGCATTTTTTTTTTTTTACTTTAATTCCTGAAGTTTAGATCTGCAAATTCATAAATACAGATCTTTGCTTAATTTCCTATTGTATTTACTAACATTCCTTAACAATAACCAACAATTTTGATTTTTTTACTTACAGTTTAATTTTTGAACAGAGAGCTTTCTTGTCTGGAACTTGAAACTGGAAATGGTTTTGTCTTTGATCTTAAATTTCCCTGCAACTTAGATTTGATAAAGTTGTTTAAACCTTTGTTTCATTTTCTGATTACTAACATTTAATTCAAATTTTAAAAAGAATGAAATTCACTTGCCTTTAGATTGTTTCCCAGAAATTCTGCACTGTCAAACTGCAGCTCTACACTTTCATAAGTCTGCAGTTTGAATTTTTTTGTTTGTTGAATTTTGATCTGTAACTTGCTTCAGATTGTAGTTTGAAAGTTTTTGATTTCTCTTTGAATTTCTTTGCTTTGATTTCTGAGATGAATTCATTCCCAGGTTTGTTTTCTTGAGAAAAAGACTTGTTTTAAATTTAATTTCTGTTCTTGTAATTTTGTTAACAGGACTTGAAAAGATAAGAAAAGAATTTGTTTTTCTTTTAATTACATTCTAATTAAATTTTATTTTAGAATAAATATGGGTTTGCCACTTGTTTAACTTTGTTTGACATTTGTAATTTCATTTGTTAGTTTTCTTACATTTGTTATGTTTAAACAAAATTATGTAAAGTCCCTTTTCATAAATTTATTTACAAATTGTTTTTAAACCTTGTTTTATTTTTAACTTACAAATCATGTTCATGTTTTATCTGAATATAACATTTTTTTTTTATGTTCCAATGGTTTAAATCTTTTAAATCAAATCAAATTTTATATTCAAATCTAATTTTTTACATTTTTAATTCAAATTCAAAATTTAATATAGAATAAATTTGTACTTATAAATGAATAAATAATCAAATACCTTTTTAAATATATCTTTACATTCCATTTGATGTCAAATTAATAAATTTTATTTACAATAGATATATTTATTCATTCAAATTTTCAAAAGATAATCTCAATTTTATTTTCAAATATTCTATCTTAAAATATATTTATATGAAAAAAAAAACATCTTTATTAATTTTGAAAATTTAAACACAATTATATTTTTAATCTTAAATTCCCAATTCAATTCTATTTATAATTCAAAAATAGAAATTTTCTAATAAATTCGTAATTAAATCCACAATTATATTTTCAAAATTAAATAAATTGTCAAATTAAACTTGTTCAAAATTCAGGAATGTTACATACTATTTGAATATCATTTTTATTTCTTTAGTAAAAGGAGTATTATCTACTTTACCAATTTCAAAGTTTGATTGTAATAAGTAAGATCTTAGTCTATCATACCAGGCTCTAGGAGCTTGTTTTAGACCATATAGAGTTTTCTTAAGTTTGTAAACATGATTTGGTAATTTTTCATTTTCAAAAAGTGGTGGCTGTTCAACATATACTTCCTCTTTTACAAATCCATTTAAAAAGGCACTTTTAACATCGATTTGAAATTATTATGATTTGCAAAAGCAAATAGAGTCCTAATGGCTTCTAATCTTGCTACGGGAGCAAAGGTTTCATCAAAATCTATTCCTTCTTCTTGACAATAACCTTGAGCAACTAACGGGGCTTTATTTCTAACAATCTCACCTTGTTCATTCATTTTATTTTTATAAACCCATTTAGTTTCAATTATAGTTTTATTTTCAGGTCTAGGAACAAGTTCCCAAACATCATTTCTATTGAATTGATTTATTCTTCTTGCATAGCCAAAATCCATGAATCATCAGTTGATGCTTCTTTTGGATTTTTGGGTTCAATAGTGGATATAAAGGCTACATTGCTCATTTTACTTAGTTGATTTCTAGTTGTAACAACAGATTGCATATCTCCTAGCTCTATTACGTGTGCTCGGGGTAGAAGTTTTGTATAAATGTATCGTCGTTTATTGTATATTTTCTATAGGATGATCTTTTAAAAATTTAATCTTTTTATTAGAATGATTAATTTCATTATTAGTTTCAGTTGACTCTTGATTTTGAGTGATTAAATCCTCTTCATCATTTGTATCTTCAAAATTTTTGAGACTTTCATCGAATGAAGCATGCATTGTTTCTTTGATGGTGTTAGTTCTTAAATTAAACACTCTGTATGATTTACTTCTATTAGAATATCCGATAAAGATACCTTTTTTGGATTTAGGATCAAATTTATCTAAGTTATCTTTTATATTTAAAATAAAACATTTACTTCCAAAAATTCTAAAATAAGATATCTTAGGTTTCTTTGTGTGAAGAAGTTCATAAGATGTCTTATCAGTTAAAGGTCTAATTAAAATTCTATTTAAAATATAACAGGCGGTAGCAACTGCTTCTGCCCAAAAATATTTTGGTAATTTACTATCTGAAAGCATAGTTCTTGCACACTCTTGAATCTCCTATTTTTACGTTCTACAACTCCGTTTTGTTGTGGAGTTCTTGGAAATGAAAAATTGTGAGTTATTCCCTTTTTATTGTAGAATTCCTCGAACTTTTCATTTTCAAATTCACCACCGTGATCACTATGGATGGTTATAATTTTTACAGAAAGTTGATTTTGAAACCTTTCTGAAAAGTTCTTAAAACATTCAAAAGTATCACTTTATGTTTCAAAAATATTGTCCATGTAAATCTAGAATAATCATCGACAATTACAAAAACATATTTACTATGATTTATTGACTTAATTTGAGATGGACCAAATAAATCAAGATGAAGTAATTCAAGAGGTTATGAAGTTGAAATCATATCTTTTAATTTAAAGGAACTTTTTCTAAGTTTTTCAAATTGACATGCATCACATAAACTATCTACTTTAAAATTCATTTTAGGGAGACCTCTTACTAGATCATGTTTTGACAGTCTAGATAAGAGTTTGAAATTCAAATGCCCAAATCTCTTATGCCAAATCCAAGTGTCACTTGTATTGGCCAAAAGACACAGGTTATCATTTGAATCTTTCATACTAAGAATATAAATATTCTTTTTCCTAATTCCCTCAAATATTATGGTTGAATTATTATCTTCAATGTGACACTTATCTTTTTCAAATTTAATTTTATATCCTTTATCCGCAAAGCTGACTAATACTTAGCAGATTATGTTTCAGATTCTTAACTAGCAAAACATTAGTAATAATAGGAGTTTCAGAGCTACCGACTTTGCCGATGCCAATAACATATCCTTTTGAGTTGTCTCCAAAGTTAACTAGTCCTCCATCTTTGTGTATTATATCATTCAGCATATCCGGATTACCAGTCACGTGTCTAGAGCATCCACTATCGAGTATCCATTTATTCTTTTTGATTTGCACAATTTGTCCATTGTGGATTGATTCCTCAACACCCATAAAACATGTTTCCTGCACATCATACAATTTTGGTAGACAACTTGAATTTGAATATATGCAGACTCAAGAGACAATGTTGATCTGAATATTTCTAAACTAGTATTCGCAAGTTTTTTAAACATAGCCATTTTAAAAGCTTTTTCAAAATTCATATTACGAAACATTGAAAACCTTGCTTTGATACCAAATGTGAGAAATGCGGATTACGGATTTTAAGGCTAGAATTAACACTAGAGGGGGGTGAATAGTGTTTTAAGGAATTACTAATTATTTTTTAGTATATATTAATTTGAACACAAATGTATCCAATATTCAGACACAGATATGATCACAGAATCAAACACAGATGCAGAAATAAGGTAAAAGCAATAAAG
Organism: Allium cepa; assembly: GCA_030765085.1. Lineage (NCBI taxonomy): Eukaryota > Viridiplantae > Streptophyta > Magnoliopsida > Asparagales > Amaryllidaceae > Allium > Allium cepa. The sequence goes on from CM060940.1 coordinate 864,322,975, forward strand.
GAAAGAACACACCAGATTTTACGCAGGTTTGGATTTACCCTACATCCAATCCCGCAACACAAGTACGGATTTACTTTCAAAATCAATTCTTATAATTACACCATTGATTTCAAGGCCACGAGGTACACCACTCCAGATTCACAATCCTCTGGGTAGAGATACTTGATTTTATGGGCAACAAGTTCACCCGATTGATTTTTTAGGCTACAATCACTCTTTTTCTCGCATGATTGATTTTACAGGCTACAATCATACCTTTTCTCACTCAATTAATTACAAAGAAGTCTATAACTCTAAATAGCACTGGAATCTTGTTGAGATAGTGGTAGAGAATCAAACCAGAGATGATCTAGTTAGATTCAATGGTGATTTCGACGGAGTAATGGTAAAAATGTATATAAAGAAATGTGGAAGAAGAAGAAGAGGAGTGAAATTAGAAAATATATGCATATAAATTCGTTTAAAACAACCACTATTTATAGTAGAACAGCAGCCATGTCCATTTGTGAAAGGATATGACGAATAGACACTTCCTTTGAAATTCAAATTTTTGACATAAACTGTCACCTTGTCGACAAGGGTATCTTGGGGTTGTCGATAGGCCTAAGTTATTTTTGGTAATTTGTTTTTCTTTGAAAACAATTTCTATCTTGTATTAAAACTATTTTTAAACTTTGTAAACATACTTAACTATAGTTAAAATACATAAATAAGCATAGAGAATAATATTTTGGTACATATAAAATTTCACTATAATTTTATATTTAAATCTAAGTATAAATATTAAAAGTTAAATATATTATAATTAAAAGATAGTTTAAAACCAAGGATAATTTGATTTTGAAAATAAAGATTATTTTGAGGCTAAAAGTATTTTAAAACCAGGATAGATGTTTTTGATTCTTTTAAAAGGAAGATTTTGAAATGATTTTGAAAATAGGATATACTTTTGCAAAATTTTGAATAAAAGTTAGTGGATATAAAACAATGTTCCACTAGATTTTCATAGGTTGCATCCTACTTAGGGTTCCATCCCTTTACTGGGCTCGAAGCAGATTCCATTCCACGAATAAAATGGTTTTTAAGATGTCAGTGCTTTTCTAGGAGTTTTAACAAAATTCCTAACTAAATTACTTATATTGAAATCTTTTACTCTTGATAATCTTGATACTCATGAGTCTTGAATCTTGATATCTTCGATCTTGAGTTTATCAATTTTTGAATTTCTATACTGTACAGTCTTAATTCTTTGGTACCTGTATATATATCCTGCATATACATATATAACTAAACAATAATGTTAGTATTTATGTTTTATAATCTTATTCTAAGGTTGTTGTCATCAAAACTAACTTCCTAACATAATATAGGAACACGAGCTACAGGTGTTTTAAGTTCAAAAATCTCTAGTTGAACATGACAAAGTTTATCCTTTAAAGCTTTTGCCTTCTTTTCTAGATCTTGAGATCTTTTCTTTTCTAAATTCAAAAGAACTGTAGCTTTAGCCTTTCCAGAACAAAGCAACTCACAGTTGGATTAGATATCGTGAAGTGGGGTTTCAAGGGCTGGTACCTTTCCAGATAGTGAGAAATTTAATTCCTGTAATGTGGACATGCTTTGAGAAGAAAGAAGGGATGATTGTTGAAAATTATACAAGTGTCACCCAATCTGAAAAGAATCATGACAAGATTAATAAGGAGAGAAGAAATTTTCAATATGGTAAAGAAGTTTTTTGTAATGACCTGTTTTGTCATACCCTTTGAATTGACAATAAACCAAACATGTCTAACTCAAATTGCATGAAAAGACGGATCATTAAGGGTAGAAATAAAATAAAGACAGAACAGAATCCCACATGAATGGAAAAACATATATTATTTCAATAATAATCTTTACAGCAGAAAGTTTTAAATGCAATATCAGAGTCTAACCTAGATTCAGCCTGGACAGTTATAAAACCTACCCTTATAAATGCTGACAAACAAAAAAAAATACAATAAATGCGGCGGATAATATAATACATCCATATGATGATGAAGATCTTCAGCTCTCCTCTGGAAAATCCAACCTTCTTCAACTCAACCTGAAACTACTCGAATCTGACCGAGTATTGAAAATACCCGGATCAGGCTTGATAAACTAGCATGAGAAACTCAAATATAAATGACAGCGTCATATATCAGCCTTTGAATAAAATCCTTTGAAAAGAAAGAGTATCTCATAATACCATGCCTACACATAAACACGGACGGGTCTTTACCTTACGTTAACTAAAAAACTTTTATATCAAAACATTTGATACTATTGTAAGCATTTGCAAATAAACTTATTAATCTTAGTCGAAATTGTTACCATTATTAAATTCCACCATACTAGGCTCTGCAAACAAAACCATAGGTTCTTATTGGAGAATGGATTTCCATTCAAATGACCGGGTGAAGGGACTACCTTCTGATGGGTATACCTCTAGATGGATGTCCCGAGGAACCATTACAAACTCCTCTACCAACACAAGACCGACCTACCTCTGTAACTAGTTAGTACCGAATATGTCATCCCCGGTCATTACCGACCTTTAACCGAGAATGCTCTAGCATACAAACCACATTAATTTACATACCGAACGTCATAGCGGGAAGAAATATATCTAAAAGGGGATGATTATACCCTAACTGGGAATGACCCACTTAGCCTTGCTACATCTAATCCTGTTTCGGTCATTTTCGGTTAATGAGACTCGAGGCAACGATTACCTTTTCACATAACACATCTTCTTTCGCTTTGAATGCCATACTGCCATTCCTTTTATTACTATTTGACTCCTACAAGCATATAACCTCTGAGCTCGTATGTCTCAGAGAAGGGGGTTACGCTAAGAGAAGTTGTCTTCTCCGCCACAAAGCAGATGTACATTTGTAAAAGTCAAACATTGTGTCTCAGAAATGCACTGTAAGATATTCGTCCATACAAGTTCATTCTGAGACTGAACGAAATCGAAGTAACTTGGCCATTACTAGGCGATAAGCCCTTGTGGTTTTGAGGTTTTTCATAACAAAGAGACCAATACTACAATATAATGAATCGGGAGTTTATCCCCAATTAATCAACAAGTAGTCTTTCGTTATTATTTGGTTCAATATCTCCATCATCAAACATCTTTTTTTCGAACACATAAACTGGTTAGAAGTGGTTTTCTAATAGGAATCACCCAAACCCGGCTCCAGTTCCTTCGAAGCCAATCATCGCTTGAAACGATGTTGAGTTCATATGTGGATATCAATCATCAATCAATTACTTCATCTTTTATTTAAATCAAATATCTTTCTTAGATATATTCTCATCGGTTTATTCCATTTATTTTTCAAAGTATATGTAAACGTTAAGCCTCATTTATCAAATCATTTGGTTTATATACACCTTTCTTAAATCCTGGAATAATTCCAAACCACTTTCTCTTTTACTTGGAAAACCATTCTAAATCATTCATTAAATCTTAGTCAAAGATTTCTTATATTCAAGCTATAAGTTTTAACTTAGGGAAAATGTTCCCAAATCAATTTATTAAATCTTAATCAAAGATTTCCTTCTTAACTTCAAATCATATTCTTGCAAATCGAAGATTTTCATAACAGAGTACTACTTCCACTTTAAATATGGTAAATTTCACCTCCAAATACTAATGGCAAGTAACCATACATCATGAATATCTTTGTCATCAATAATCATTGTCTTCAATATATTTTACCTCAAAAATTAGTTTAAAGGGGTTTTCGGATAGGAATCACCCAAATCTGATCTCGGTTCTTCGGATAGGAATCACCCAAATATGATCCCGGTTACTTCGTACTAATCATCGATAAAAGATGTTAATTTGGTGCTAAACATTCAAACAATTTTTTTCTTTTCTTTTATCTTGGAAAAACTTAAAGATGATCTTTTAGAGCATCCGGGCTTTCCTTTTGATCTATTCCACCCCTCGCTTAAAAAGAGAAAACATAGGCAGGGTAAGTTCAGAGCACTGGTTGCTCCATCCCTAACTTTAGTTAAGCACCTTATTTTATCTTTCCAGATCTCACAGGCGGGACAAATTTACTAGTCGTTTCCACATACTTAGTTTGTTATTACATTCAATATTCTTCACTTTTTGTTTAAGTGGTATAAACAATCCCTCTTAACCATTTATTCAAATTCTTATTAAAACTTTCAAATCATCTTTAAATTACTTAATTATCTTTTAAAACCATTCGCAAATTATTTAGGAAAGAATTGTTAAGTTTAAACTCATATTCAAAAGTTATTTCAAATTGCTGCGAAAAGTGTTCCATATTTTCAACTTAAATCTCTTTTAATACATTTTAAAAGATTTTTGGATTTATTTAATAAATTTAAAACATTTAAAATATCAATTTTAAACTTTGGTCATTTTACCGCAAAAGTGTGATTTTTCTAGAAAATTGTTTTGGACATATTTAAAATATACAAGATGAAATTTAGATTTTCTTTTTTTATCACTTTAAACATATTTAAATGTTTATAAACATTTCTAACTCATTTTAAAACTATTTTCAAAAGGTTTAAGCATTCTATGTACACCATTTTATTTTCAAAAGGAAAGTGCTTTCATTTGTGCTTATTGACGTGTATTAACATGACTTAGTAAAATAATTTAACAATCATATCAAACAATAAATACTTGATGATCATAGAATATATAAGCATCCATAGCAATCATAACACAACATCAAACAAGTGTGTGTGTGTGTGTGTATGCCAAATAGAATTTCTCACCATATACTAAAGCGATTAACTTCCTAGCAACATTCTAATCAACCAACACTTCACTAATTAATTCCTACTTCATTAAAAACTAGCAAAAGACACCCTCTTCCTTCTAATAGCTTGGGCGAGGCCTGAGATTGAGGTTGATCGAAAATATAGAGAAGAAGCGGTAGAGCTTTGAACTTGAATTCTCAAAATTAGACCCGAAAAACAGGTCATCTTCTCTCTTCTTTTTGACTCTCTCACTCTCAAAATTTGAAAAACTTGTTAAGTAAAAAATTGTTTAAAATTCTTTTGTTTTGAATTTAAAAAAATAGCAACTTAATTTTGATTTTTTTTGAGGAAGATATGGTAGAATGAAGAAGAGGTATTGTCGGACTGACAAAAATGAAGCCCGAAAATGCATTTCAAAGAATTGAGTTTCAGGTATAGTAAACCTAAAAACTTGAAAATTAATAAACATAAGAGTTTTAGCCACTGAATTTTTATATGTTTTGAAAAAAATAATTTCTTAATTTGGATCTGTTATAATCTAGTTATAATCAAAACAGAATGACCTATTCTCCGGCTAAAAAACTGGGCAAGAAAATGCGCTAGAAAGAAGTGGATTTTTGACATGGTTATCTTCAGAATGAGGTAAAGTGGTTAACATAAAAGTTATAACCACTGAAAAAATACATGATTTAAAAAAAATGTAGTTCAGTTCTGGTTTGAAGAAGTTATGGCCGAGAGAATAAGAGGTAAAATATGGAGAGAAAAAGAGTTCGATTTGAAGAGGATGAACATTGATTTCTTTTGAATATTTTTATAAGTATTTTGATATTATTTCTTTCTAATTTGTTCTTATGGCTTGGAATCCATTAAAGAGAAGAGGAAGAACATGAAAAAGCTTGTGTAAAGAAGAAGAAGAAATGTGAATGATATTGAGAATGAGGTGGGCATTTATAGAAAAAGAAAGAAGTGGTAAATTTACCAAAATAACCTCTTACCAAATTACCAAACTAACCTTACTTAAACCTAAAGCAATCTCCACTTTTTCAATACTTAACATCATCCTTTCACTTCTTACTTTATGTCTTAGTCACCTAAAGATTAAGTAAAGAATATCATAATTATGTTGGTTTTGATTTGATGTGATTTGATTTTTACTTTTTCTTACTTTTGTTAATTCTTACTTACTTTTACTAATGACTTCTGGAAGTTTTCTAATCTTATTTAGTAAAAGTAAACTTATTTAGTGAATTAATTAATACTTATGCTATTTGAATATATGTTCCTATATAAGAAAATATAGGTGCGACAATGTTGCGATAACTTTTAACCGACAAAATGTTGATTTTTGACAAAATGCTTTACGGTCACATTTTGACGTTTTAGTTAAAATATTTATTTATGTAAACCAAATTAAAAAAATAAATTTGTTAATGTATCTAAAAATATAAGTACTCATAAATTAATTAAAATAATTTCTCTAACCGTTGAAACTTACTTTTCTAAAATCAGCATTTTGTCACTTTTGTCGATATAGGTAAATATTACTATTTTTTGTATACTTCTCTTTCCATATCCTATCTAATATTGCTTGAATCACATAACCATACATATTTTATATTTAGAATCACCTTAAACAGTATATTTTAAAGTGGTCAAATTCTGGGTCATTACATTCTCCCCTACTTAAAAGAATTTCGTCTTCGAAATTTCCCACACAAAAGTTTGCCCAATATAATTATCTTTAAAATTAATTCCATATTATATACACAAATCATCCGTGTGAAATCTCTTATTCAATCTCCTATTCGAATACACAACTTTATTTTTGAACTATTATCGATCCCCCGATCCTCTAATGCTTATGCTTTTTGTTCAGAAACCTTTGCTTTCCTTGCATAATGCTCAACTATGATAGATGTAACGACCCGTAAATTTTGATAATTAAATTGGTTAATTTAATAAGATTTTTGGTAATGAAATTTAGAAAGAAAAAACTTTATAATTTATAATGAAGCGGAAGTTAGAAATGAGTGTAGCATTGATAATTAAAATTAATTATTGACAATTGCAGTGAAATCCCAATAATGAAATAGTGTAAATTGTTGCACTTGGTCATAAAATAGAAAATAAGTAAATAAGAGTAAGAGTATTGAATTAACCAATGGAATAATATATTGATCAATAGTAACTGAATGTAAATTTATGTAATAAGGTTTATGAAAGTTGAATAATAATTAATTTAGTGCAGTCCCAATTAATTGAAAACAATTGTAAGGTTATAATTGATTGGAATTAGTAAATTGGGAAATAAATTCAAAGTTATATTAATTGATGAAATAACACGTAATGAATTGTAATTTGATAGAATCAATGCTAGATAAGTAATTTTAATAATTGTTGGTTGATAATAAAGTGTGACTAGAATTAAATTTGGCAAATAGTGATAGTTATTAATTGACTACCCATTTATTTAATCTATTGAATTAGATCTAAATCCATTTCAATTAAACGTAATTAAATACTAAGTTAATATGAAGTTAGTTGATGACTATAAACCATTAGGGAAATTGGACATAGTAATGTTAAATTTATCCATAAGATGATGATTGATTTAATAAAGGAAATAATAACTTATAAGTGTGATTGAAAGTAAATGGTAACAAATATTTTACGTTACCTATTTATTTAGCCTGTTAATTTAAATGTGGTAAAAATTGCAACAAATCTAAATTAAATATTTTGTTAATGTGAATTTAGTTAATAATGGAAAATAACATTTACTACATTCGTGATATGACAATTGGTTGAATAAAAAGAATGGAAATTAAAGATTTATTAATTTATTGGAATTTAAATTTAATAATTGGAGTAATTGCAATTAAATGAAATTAAAATATCTGAATATTACGTTATTTGTAATTAAGATGGAATATGAGAATATTAATGTAATAGTTTTGGATCCAATGTTAAATCCATCTATTTGACAATGATGAATGGAATAATCATTAATTTATTTAATTAAATGGGATTATTGGGAATTATATTTATAATTTCTGAATTTAATGAATTGAGGCTGACATTGAGATTGATAAATTAATCAACTATAAATTGACATTTAAATTTGTTTATACCATTGTAAGTGATTGGGAAATCAAAAATGATGAAATTTGCCAATTGAAGAATCGAAGTTGAAAATTTGATTTAATTAATTAATTAATTAATTTAATTAATTTATTTATTAATTTAATTAATTAATGTAAAAATAGCCATTTTGGTCACTGACTTGGATTTTGACGAAACTAGTTTCATCGGATCCGTAACGGTGAATTATTGTAGGATTTCAAGTTTCATAGCGACCGGACTTGTCGTTTGATCGTACGGGCTCAAAACGCCTAGAATTCAATGAAATTGAAATCAATTGAAATCAATCTGAAATAACTTGGTTTTCGCATAACTTCTTTATACAATGAAATTTGGACTTGAAACTTGTTCCATCGTGTTTAAAATATTTTAAAACGTCTATTTTGATATATGGGTGGACCCAATTTCATTCTGGAGTCAAAATGGTCTTTTTGGGCCATTTTATCGTTCAACGTGTAAGTCAATCTTGTCCATCTATTCTATTTTCAGCCTGGACTATATATACCCTGTTATAAACCCTAATTATTCCTCATTGTCATTTGTATGTACATTCAATTCCACCTCACCTTCTTATTTTAATGGCAGACAATTCCAAATCCAATTGCAATTCAAAAATCAAATTGAAAATTCAATCTCCTCAAATAATATTATATTTTATATCGTTGGAAAGCTCTCGAATAGCGTATCTCAATTCTGTGATTCGTTTTTCGATCTGGGTTTCTATGTAGCCGGAATTGGCTCGTTTATCCACGGCCGTCCGTTGCATCGTGATCAACTGTGACGGATCATCAAATCGAATATACGGTCGCGTAGAGATTTGCGAGTGGATCGCATCAGCATGATTTGTTTGGGAGTTAACGGCCAGATCGCCGTATTTAATTCAACTATGGTTCGGCAAACCCTAGTTTGGGGCGGCCGCGTGGTTATAGTGAGGGACGTCGGTGGAGTCGACATGTAAAAGGAGGTAGGCCGAACTCAGGGGTGGAGGTGCCGTGGTCTACGGCGGCGCAGGGTGGGAAGAAACCATGGTCAAACATTCGGTCAAAGGGGGTTCACGTGGTTCTCTGGTTCGTGCGTTTTCCTGAAGTAAGGTAGAACGTGGGAGACGATGACGTGGCTATGAGGTGAGATCGTTCTGTTTTTTTATTTAATTTAAACTTAAAAATTTACTCGTTTGAACGATCATAACTTTCTCACACGAGGTCTTTTTCATGCACGGTTTTCTCCGCTAAGTTCATATTGGAATTCCGTACATTTTGACGCTGGTTTGGATGGATTCTAAGACTGTTCAAATATTGGGTTTAAATTGGATTTAAATTCAAAAGGTGAGTGTTTTAACCCACTCACAACTTCTAAAATTTCTTATGTGTGTTAAGTTAATTTCTGATGTAATTAAAAAATTATTTATTGCTGTTTGGTATATTTTTATCATCATTCCAGTTAAACTGAATTTATTGAATTAAATTGTTATTCAATTTATTATTGCATATAAATTGCCAGTTAAATTAATTTATTATTGAATATAAACTGCTAGTAATTACCTGTTATTTATTATCTGTTCTATATTAATGTTTTTGTTTGAATTGGATGATGATTGTGATAAATGTTTGATGATTGATATTGGATGAATGGATGTTGGATTTTATATTGTCATGAACTGCAAGTTGTTATGCATTTTATTTCATTCGGGATTGCGGTTTGAAATGATATATAATGTATTTTTTATTTTAAATTGCGGATTAAAATGATAAATATCTGTATCACTTGACCATAGGATAGAAAATTTTATATAGACACCGCGATCTATATATAAAATATTTTGAAATGATTTCTATGGCTTTGTAAAGAAATATATGATTTTATGAGATGTTGATTTGGATATTTATAAATGTTATTTTATATATAGTTAAATTATTGGTTTTAAGATATGAATAAAATTGTTTAAAGTGTAAAATGAGTATAATAATAAAGTTTGATTTTATTAAAATATAGTATGGATAAGTATTTACTTAAATTATATTTTAATATAGAGTTTATATTGATTTTTACAAATCAAGGTTGAGAAGATTGTTTTGGAATTGATTTAAGATTTTATTTAATTAAGAGTTATATTTAATAAGAATCCATTTGGAACTTATTGGGATTGAGATTTTAAAAGAATATGGTTTTATAACTTAATTCGGGTTTAAGGTGATTTAAGTGAATATATCAAGTCTAAATAAATTGAGGAATATTCAGTTATTGAAATTTGTAGTTTTATTTAAAGGATGTTGGATTTATTAAGCAAATATTTCGAAAGTAAATAATAGAAAAGTAGTGTGTGTATGTATATATGAATTATAAAATTTAGTTTTGAAATATTGAATATTTAAGCTTTGAAATATATTGAATTTGAAATGGTTTATTTTGTGGATCAAATCTGTTTTGAAATCGATATAATTTGGGATGGTCTATTTGAAAACTGGATTGAATTAAAATTTATGATTTGGGGATTTGGTTAAATTTAAAATTTAGAAATTCGGGTTGTTTTGGAATTGATTTGTGACAATTAAGAAGCTAGTTTATTTTATAAAATATTTTAATATTTAAACCATGTAAGTGGTGGAAGTTATGTTTCAAAGTTATAAATTTTAAAGTACTACGTTTTGGAAGTGTTATAGTTTTAAGTCTTTGGTTTCGAAATTTTATAACTTTGAAATACTATGATTTTAAAATGATATCATATTGATTTGGTTTTTAAAAGGAAAATGATAGCATATTTATATGGTTTTGAAATGAATATTATATCCTGGTTTTGAAGTATAATTATTTTGAAAAGACCGCGGTGTTGTAATAACGTTTGGTTGTTAAAAAGACCGGGATCGGAAGTTGTCATACTCTCTGCCAACTCCGAAAACCACTTTAACAACCGTGTACGCGGTGGAGATTCCAGAATGAAGTAGGATGGTGGTGGCGTTTGCTTTGAGGTAAATACATGGACCCGACTCTCGTGAGTTGGCATAAGGTGGCCAAAACAAGAGAGATTGACGGGCTAAGAAGGTAGCACCTTTTATCGGACACATCCCTTCGATGTTATACTCTGACTTTTGGATTGATTCGGTGGCCACTTTTGATTTTTGATTTGGGGGTGTGGCTCGAGGTGGGAGGTAGTAGCTGCTACGCGCTACCACTGGTCTGGAAGCGTAATTGGTATATCTATCCTGGCATTGCCTAGTTGTGCCGTGTCACCTACCCTAGCGCGCCTTGTATGAGTTTTATTTGTGTCATACCTATGGAGTATCCTCTGGTAGCCTCCCGATCAGGAGATATTACAGTACTGTATAGACTACTGGCACTATTACATGTTAAGGGCTAATGGGTAACCCCTTAACTCTATTTAAAAGTAAGTTTATTTTACTATTAGACACTATTATAATAGCGAAATATTACTACATGGTAAATAGTTTAACGGATCCTTAGGAGATGTGAATCCCGAGCATCTTTTAAGTTACTGCACTCACGTTAGACACTGGATAGGAGATGTCAAATCCCGTAAATATCTCTGAGGCCGTTCCACTCATATTTATTTACATTGATTTAACTTACATAAGATCTTTTAGTTTTGACTCGAGTGTTTTGCCTTTTCAACTCGCTCGGGTCAGTCTGAGCATTTCAGGATTCGAAAACTTTATCTTTGGAGGATGAAGATGAAGATTTGTATTACTATTATTTATTATATTCCAATACATTCATACTGTTCCGATGCATTATTAATATTCTCTGGTATGTGTAACTATGATATGCATTGTATAAGTATAATCAAATGTTTTTTAAAACAGCTTCATGAACTATTTATTTGATTATTATATTTTATCATTCTGCTGCAAGATTCTATTTTTTTTTTCTTTGTCTGCTTTTCTTATTTACCTCATAACAATCCGCCCTTCTGTATGGTTTAAGTCTGACGTGTATGGTTTATCGTCATTTAAAGCGTACAAAAAGGCGGGATGTTATAATAGAAGACTCAAGTATCTAACCACAAACCCTTATCAATGTTCATAGTCAAGAATTGAGTGATAAATCCTTTTTCGAACCGATGTAAACACCTCAAAATTCCACACTCGGATATTTGATCAAAATTTACGTGACGAAATGATTTACGTATAAATTACGTATTTATTCCTATTGGTTTTTCTCAGTTATACCAAATTCTCTTTATTCACATACTTTATTTTTTTTCCACTCAAAAGATAATCTATCTTTATAAAAAAAATTCCCACAATCTTTTAACTCGGTATATTTCCTTTAACACTAATATTATTTGTGAATCATTTCGTAAAACTATCACTTAAGTTTATAACATCTTATAACTTATGCAAATCAATCACATTTTAAAGTCTTAAGTCCAAATTCTTAATTAATGCTAGAATTCATTAATAAAATATTTTCCAGGTTATAATTACCTTTTCCAGGAGTCGTTATTTTACTTAATAGTGTGTATATATATATATATATATATGATATACCTTTACATCCTAAAAGTATATAAATCATAAATTTCAAATTGATTTTACTTAAATCCGTCGGTCCAACAAATTTAGAATTTATTGTAATTTACTATTGTCTCAAATTCATAAGTTATAAAACTTATTTCTTATTTAACGTTATTATTAAATTTCTAGCTTTGAAATAAAAACTAATTTTCAAACCACCCGTATTTAAATCCTCATACTCTTAACTCTTAAATCTTTTTTTTATAAATCAGATTTATAAATTGTCCTTATCTTATTTCATTTACTCAAAATATTTCATAATTCTTTACCAAAGTTTTCACAAATTTCTTAGCTCTGAGTCATGTTTGATTCGAAAATTTCGACTGTCCCAAATCGTCGGGAATTCCGCTTAATTTTAGCAATTAGCAATCCAAATTTGTCTTTAGTTTAAACACTTTTATAAAGATTACTAATAAATAATTCACATTATTTCTTTTACATAAGAAAATTATATAGGTCGAGTAACTCCAAAAAAATCCAAGGAACTGGGTACTACCAATAGTATCATATATCCTCTTAAGAGGAAGAGTAATATTTAAGAGAAGTCTTTGCCATCTGATCACATCTCCTGCCCATTTTTAGTTTAATTTGAGCCAATCGAATTAGTTATCATAAAATACCTCTTTTTATTTGAAATAATACCATTTTCAAAATCCTTTAGAGATTACATTACAAAACCTATTTTATAAATTCATTTTATCTTATATTAATTAACTTCATTTAAATTTCCACAACTCTTTCAATTACTTGAATTTAAATTCTCATTCCTTTTATATTTGTCTTTTTACATAATCATTTTATATTATTTAAATACATTTTTATCTTATGTGTTCATTCCTTAAACAAATCTTATTATCAAACACCTTATAATCAAATCGTGAAACTTAGTTCACAAGGTATATGTACTTAAACTTATAAATCAAACAATTGATCAATTTATGATAGTAACTTAACATTATCATTTCTTAATTTATTATTTTGGAATAAGTATTAAAGATTCGAATTACCTTATCGGATTTCTTACTTTTCGATTATCTTATGAGACATCTTATAGTTAAACTGTGAAATCCTAATCACAAGATGTTCATATTTAAATTTCACTAATCTTGATTTCTAACTATACAACTTTTCAAAATATGTACTTTATATTCAAAATATAATCCTAGGCAAAATTATTTCATTTACCAATTTTTTTTCAAAATCAGCGGGTTGGTTCTTCTTCTTTAAATTTTTAGGAACCCTTATCGATAACAGTGATCAGACGCATCAAATCAGAATCCATAAATCACTCAACAGATAAATCAACACAAAACAATTTATTAGTCACTAATACACACTCATATATAATACGCTCAAACTCATTCTAGGGTGTTACTAACTCAATCTCTAAGGAGTTACTCATCCTAGGGTATTATTAACCCTATCTCTGATGAGAATTTACCCCACCAAAGCCAGGGTTCTCGCTTAATCTTCAGCTTTGATACCAAATGTAAAGAACGGGCTTTTCGGACTCGCGTAAGTAGGCTTTTCAACCATCTCGCTACCCTTCTACTTTTCAACATGGGGGCACTCCTACTTTTCAACATAGAGGTGACTACAAGTGGCACCTCGAATATGCTTTTACGGCATGCCTCTCGACTATCAACCAACCCTTTCACACTAGGGACATGTAGGGGCAAGATTCTAAGCATCATCACTGTTCACAAAGCGAGAACCCCCTGTCATGCTGAGCATAATCAAGCAAATCCGATACCCGGTTCATTCGTACTAATCATCGATAAAATATGTTAATTGGTTAATTAACATTAGAAGAATTTGTTTCTTTTCTTTTATCTTGGAAAAACTTAAATATGATCTTTTAGAGCATTTGGGCTTTTCTTTCGATCTATTCCACCGCTCGTCTAAAAAGAGAAAACATAGGCCGAGTAAGTTCAGGGCACTGGTTGTTCCATCCCTAACCTTAGTTAAACACCTTGTTTTATCTTCTCAGATCTCACAGGCGGGACAAATTTATTAGTCGTTTCCGCATACTTAGTTTGTTATTACATTCAATATTCTTCACTTTTTGTTTAAGTGGTATAAACAATCCCACATAACAATTTACCCAAACTCTTATTAAAAATTTCATATCATATTTAAATTACTTTATTGTCTTTTTAAAATCATTCACAAAATATGTAGGAAAGAATTGTTAAGTTTAAACTCATATTCAAAAGTTATTTCAAACTACTGCGAAAAGTGTTGCAAATAGCGTTTTGAAAGCTATATTCTTCAAAACGACTTTTATATCATTTAGAAATCCACATTTTTAACTTAAATCTCTTTTAATACATTTTAAAATATTTTTATGATTTATTTCATATTTTTAAAATATTTAAAACATCAACTCTAAACTTTGGTCACTTTACCGCAAAAGTGTGCTTTTTAAGGAAAATTATTTTGGACATATTTAAAATATACAAGATGAAATTTTGATTTTATTTTTTACTTCTTTAAACATATTTAAATGTTTATAAACCATTTAAAACTCATTTTAAAACTATTTCAAAAAGGTTTAAGCATTCTATATACACCGTTTTATTTTCAAAAGGAAAGTGCTTTCATTTGTGCTTAACGACGTGTATTAACGTGACTTGGTAAAAAAATTTAACAGTTATATCAAAAAATCAATAATTGATGATCTAAGAATATATAAGCATCCACAACAATCATAATACAACATCAAACATGTGTGTGTGTGTGTGTGTGTGTGTAAATAGATATGCTAAATAGAGTTTCTTACCATAAACCAAAGCAATTAACTTCCTACCAACATTCTAATCAACCAACACTTCACCAACTAATTACTACTTCATTAAAAACTAGCAAACAACACCCTCTTCCTTCCAATAGCTTGGCCAAGGCTTGATATGGAGGTTGGTCGAACATATAGAGAAGAAGCGGGTGAGCTTTGAACTTGAATTCTCAAAATTAGACCAGAAAAATAAGTCATATTCTCTCTTCTTTTTGACTCTCGTACTCTCAAAATTTTAAAAAATGTTAACTAAAAAGTTGTTTAAATTTTTTTGCTTTTGAATTTAAAAAAAATAATAACTTAATTTTTATTTTTTTGAGGAATATATGATAGAATGAAGAAAAGGTATTGTCGGACTGACAAAAATGAATCGTGAAAATGCACTTCAAAGAATTGAGTTTCAGGTATAATAAACCTTCAAACTTGAAAATGTGATCAACATAAAAGTTGTAGCCACTGGAATTTTATATCGTTTGAAAAAAAACAATTCTTAATTTGGAACTACTAAGATCTAGTTATGATCAAAACTAAATGACCTATTCTATGGCTTAAAAACTAGGTCAGAAAATGCACTGGAAAGAAGTGGATTTTTGACATGGTTAACTTTAGAATGAGACAAAGTCATCAACAAAAAAGTTATAGCCGCTTAAAAAATACAAAATATGAAAAAATAATTTTGTATTTTGGTTTGGTTTTGAAGATGTTATGATCGAGCGAATAAGAGGTAAAATATGGAGAGAAAATGAGTTTGATTTGGAGAGGATGAACGTTGATTACTTTTGAATATTTTGTAAGTATTTTGACATTATTTCTTTCTAATTTTTTCTTATGGCTTGGAAGCTATTAAAGATAAGAGGAAGAATATGAAAAATCTTGAGAAAAGAATAAAAAGAAATGTGAATGAAAGTGAGAATGAGGTGGGTATTTATAGAAAAAGAAAGAAGTGGTAAATTTACCAAAATAACCACTTATAAAATTACCAAACTAACCTTACTTCAACCCAAAGTAATCTCCGCTTTTTCAATATTTAACATCATCCCCACTTCTTACTTTATGTCTTAGTCACTTAAATATTATGTAAAGAATATCATAATTATGTTGGCTTTGATTTGATGTGATTTGATGTTTACTTTTTCTTACTTTTGTTAATTCTTACTTACTTTTACTAATGATTCTAGAAGTGTTCTAATCTTATTTATTAAAAGTAAACTTGTTTAGTGAATTAATTAATACTTATACTATTTGAGTATATGTTCCTGTATAAGAAAATATAGGTGTGACAACGTTGCGACAACTTTTAACCGACAAAACGTTGATCTTCGACAAAATGTTTTACGGTCACATTTTGACGTTTTAGTTAAACTATTTATTTATGTAAACCAAATTAAAAAATAAATTTGTATAATGTTATTTAAAAATATAAACACTCATAAATTAATTAAAATAATTTAGTTAACCATTGAAACTTGCTTTTTTGAAATAAGCATTCTGTCACTTTTGTCCATATAGGTAAACGTTGCTATTTTTGTGTATACTTCTCTTTCCAAATCCTATCTAATATTGTTTGAATCATACAACCTTACATATTTTATATTTAAAATCACTTTAAACGTTACATTTTAAAGTGGTAAAATTCTGGGTCGTTACATTTTTAATGTAAGAAGAAAGAGAGAAACCATACCTAAATGAAATTTTTCAAAAGGTAAACCTAGGCTTTCTTTAAAAGAGAAGAAGGAGAAGTATTTGCAGCGCCCGAAGAAGAAAAAATGGAAGAGAAGAGGATACTTGTTAGCGGTTCTATGAAATCCGCAGTGGGAGGAGATTTTGCTCCGTAATAGGGAGGAGGAACATCCTTGGAAGAATGAGAATTGAGCCCCAAGGTTTGTTGCAGGGTAACCATAGATTCTTGAAGAGAAGCACTCAAAATATCAATGACATGGTTTTTAATTGGAAGAGTACTAACAATAGCAGCAGTGTTAGAAGTGGGAACTAAAGGTAGATATGCAGGAAACTCAACTTCTTTAGGCTTTTTGGAAAGGGCCTCGGAAGAAACTAGCATGACAATGGAACCCTTTTATCTTTTTCTTTAGCTAGTGCCACGGCGTCTTCTATAGTAGAGACAATAGATAATGAAGGGGCTTTCAATAGCATCGATTTCTCAACATACTTTAATAAAGCAGGCAAATTAGAAGAGCCTTTACCGTATGATTAAGCACTCATGCCAACCAGATGTACCTCGGAAGGATGTTTTTGCAAAATAAGAAGATTAATGGAAATCCATTTTCTTTCATATGGAAAGAGGAAAAAAATAGAGACAAAACCTGAAGAATATTTGGGATTCCTAGTAGCTAGGCGTTGTGTAGAAAAATTCATGGACAAAGCATCAAGTTTTACTACGATGAAGGTTGGCAAACAATTTCGCTTTTTCTTCATCATCAGAGGTTCACCAAAGTTGTAGTGAAATGGTTGAATCAAAGAGTACTGCCTCAGCCTTTCTTCAGTAAGAAGTCTTAGTCGACTCCTTGAGAATCATAAGGCATCAACAAAACGACTAACTTTAGGCAAGATTCTAGGATTGATATTCTTCAATTTAGAAGCTGATAATTACCATTAAAGATAGCTTAATAAAAATCAATAAGACTAACGTAAACAATAATGAAACAAAAATATTCAAAACAAGGTGATTTACTAAGAATAGAAAACTTTCTAGTAATGTTTGTAGAATAACATCTTATGAAAAAGGATTGATGACTCCAATCTCTAGGCATACTGATGAAATCGGATCCCAAGCTTATAGTGCTAAGAAAACAAATGAAACCTCTAGGTTGGTGCTTCATATTCTGAAGGGTGACTAGAGAACATAATTGTTACTACAAATATAGATATAGAGCTTTTAAAGAAGAACATGTCAAGATTGGAAATAAAGAGATGTCGAGCCTAACGAAAGTGAAGTTCTCAAGCATTTAACACTCAAAAAATGATGCCTAGTCTCTAAGGACGTTGAACGTTCAAGTAATTAACGAGCAGTGAAGAGATGCCGAGCCTTCAAGAGTCACGACCCTCTACAAAAGCAAATGTTACCGAACATTTAACATGTAGAAGGTAATATCGAACATTAGCAATAAAGAAGGGCATCGAGTATGTAAAAGGATGAAGATCTTGAACCAAAGAGTGCTTAGAGATGTCGATCTACAGCAAATTTGAAATAAAAAGACATGTCAATTTTCTATAACACAAAGGTTATTGAGTCTAAAGATAGCAGGGATGTCGATCATCTGTAGCACAATGTTTTGCAGTGTATATAACAAAGGAAGGATATCGCACCACTAAAGGATGTTGGGCTTCTAATTGCAAGTGGAGGATATCGAGTTTCTACGAATGATAAGTCAGTGATGCATCAACTAGTATCGAGCCTCTATATGAATAACTATTGTAGAGCATCTACTCATAAATGATATCGATCTTTAACAATAGAAAAGATTTTCGAGCTTTAACCAGTAGCAAAGGGTACCAAAACTTTAAAGATATAAAGGATATCGAGTTTTTACAAGGGAGATTATGTTGTCAAACCTATGTAAGCAAGTAATGTCGAATCTCAACAATGGGATGCCAAGATTCATTAAGACGATGCTATCAGAGCCTTTGGATTTAAAGCCTTGCTATTTGTCAATTATCCTGCATGATTGATATCCCTATAAATAGGCCCCAATCAACACTTAGAAAGAGGCGATTCATTCTTACTCTATTTCTCAATTTTAAAAGTTATAAATCCTAAATTGAATTGGGATTTTTAGAGAAAATTGTAATCTTGTGACTTTTGCAAATAAGGACTTGAACATTCAACTTTGCATCACATACTTCTCCTATATTTACTTAGTTAGTTATTTATAACAACGGACATGCATAAGATATATTTTTAGACTTGGACTTGGACAACGGACATGCGTAGGACTTATCTTTGGACTTGGATTCAAACTTGAACTTGCATATACATCCAAGTTTGCATAAAGCCACTTAAGCCCTTATCGAAACCAACCTTGACTTGCCTTACCTATTTTGATTTGTAAAGAAATTTTTCTAACATTTTTGGCATTAGAAGTAGGGATCAAACCTCCGGTCTCCTACATATATTCCTATAAAGAGCTTTCCATATCCAACATATCCCTACAGAGGATATTCCATATCTGGCGTATCCCAATCCAACATATCCATATTGAGGACTTTCAGTATCATGCATAACCTATTATACCACATAATGACTATTTTCAAACAAGGGTCATCCCAGCCTCGTTTTACCAAGCCAGCTTATCAAATCACTTATAGCCTACAATTCCATGAAGAACAAGTATTAAGGAGCTTAGCACTGATAACTCTAACTACAAAAGACGAGTAATTCCTTATGGCCTGGATAACTAGAGCATAAATCCATTCTATTTAGGATCTACCCCGACCTTTGCTGTGGGAAAAGAGAACAAAAAAAGGAATGACTTATTTATAGAAGTAAGACAGGCTTTATAGCTCCAAGCTAAGTGCGCCTTCTTCGGAAATGAAATAACAAAGGATTTCAATGAATTTGCCCTAAGGTGAAAGGGAGTAATCGATCGCTCTTCCATACCAATAAGAATTCAAGAACCTTTAAAGAGAAAATTTTCCATTAGAATAAAGAACCAGTCTAGTGTTACAAGAAAACCAAATGGAGACCAAAAACACAATTTCCTATAAACTTTCGATCAGTTAAAGCATGTTCCCTTACCACCTCTTATGAAAATATCTATCTCCTAGCTAAAGAAAGGTTGGACTATTGGGATTTTGTATCACCCCCAATTTTGATTAAAATTATTTAAGAGATTTAATTAAATAAATAAAATAAAATAATGTGTTGTGACAAGGAAAATGAGATTTGATAATTAAGTTGACTGTACCTTAAGTAATAAAATAATAAGATTGTTTACAACATAGATAAGAAAAGGAATAATGATGGGAGAAAATAGGAATAGTTTCTTATTTTTATTTTCTAAACTCCACCTCTCTCGTTATTATTTCATTCTTATACAATCACATACAAAAATAGAGGCCAGCCATTAACAAACGGAATAGAAGAGGAATCTCACTACAAGGAGAAACAGCATTTCCGACAGCCAAGACCGACGGCTTTCGACGGCCATTTTCCGACGGCTTTCGACGGGCCGTCGGCGGCCGTCGGAAGCCGTCGGAAATTTGCGATTATACCTGCCAGCCGAGACCTTTCTTCCTCCTCCATTCCATACGAAAATAAATCAAAAAAACCCTCAAATTCAACCCCCAAGCTTCCAATCCCTAATTTCTAGCTTCCGGATCTTCCAAGGCTCTCTAATCAAGCTCCATTACTCTTAATCTCAGGTATAATCTCTTATTTTTGTGAAAAATTCAGTTTTTACCCTAATTCTAGATTTGCATAAATTGATAAATTAGGGTGAATTAATGATTGCAATTGTTTCTTCTAGCGTAATAACGGTTTATAGCATCACATGGTATACCGATTTCATCTTTTATCGTGAAATTGTGATAAACACGTATAATTTGTGCTTGTTTATGTATATGTAAATTGTTGTGTATGCCTTGATTCGACGATTGTATACGTTATTTGGAATAAGATAAAATGATTGAATGAACTAGGAGTATTATATTGTGCACGTATTTACTTATGACACAAAAAAAATGCATTACTCTAAATTATAATTGTGTGTATTGAAAAATGACAAAAATGTTAAACCAGCCCTAAGTTGATGCGTAATACATCGAATAAATGTGTGAAATTAATATATAAATGTGAACGGTGAGTAAAACTGTATTTTTTCGTAAAATGCGCGCATGTAACTGACAAATGTCCCTTAGAGAGTTTTTGGCCCCGTCTGATGAGTGTTGTACATGATCGTTGTATAAATAGTCGTTTTTTTCGAAAAACGACCATTTATATTCATCTGGTACAATGTTTGTCGGATTTGTCCTAGTATTGGACAAGTTATGAACACAGTAAGAATTTACATTTTGTATACTACTTCGTCTCAAACGGTTCATAAAATTTCGGCCTAACTTTTCTTTTTTGTTTCCTACGTACACGCATTTGTGTACAATGCAGGGAACAAAAGGGAAATGCTGCCGAAATTTTATTGAATCGTTTGAGACGAAGTAATATACGAAATGTAAATGCTTACTGTGTTTGTAATGGGAAGTAGGATGTCTGACCAATGAAAAAAATTATATATATTTTTAATCGTTACGTACGTTAAAAAATAAAATGTGCCCTATTTGAAAATATTTTTAAATTTGTGAAGTTGTTCTTTAAATTCAAAAAATTATACAACCATGAAAATAATCTTTTTTGAATTTGTATTCTTTAAAATAAATATTAATTTTTGAACTTTTCATTTTGCAAATAGGAAAAATGATTGATTATTTTGTTGATCGGAGGAGATGGATGTACCAAAGAAAAGGACTAAGGGGCTCAATAAAAGAAGATTTTTATAATGGTATAAACGTGTTTGTTGAATTCGCTTTAAGTAATAACGGAAACGATCCAGAAATTCGTTGTCCGTGTAGTAGGTGTATACATTTGAAGTATTTGTTACCAGATATTGTGAAAGTTCATTTGTGCCAACACGGCTTCATACCAGAATATTATGTTTGGGATCGGCATGGAGAAGTTGTAGCAAATACTTCTGTAGAGTCTTAAAGTGTCGTTAACGAAATAGTTTCAACGACCCGTATAGAAAATATGGTCGAAGATGCAGCATGATCAATGTTTCATATGGTTCAAGTTGACGACGATGATGGAAATGTTGAAGAACCAAATATTGAAGCTAAAAAAATTTACGATTTACTAGATGCAGCTAAGAAACCTATTTGGGATGGTTGTAAAAGCGGCACTCAGTTGTCAGTAATCGCAGAATACATTGCGATGAAGTCAAAATACAACATCACTGAAGCTGGGTTTACGGCTATTGTACAAGCTGCAAAAAGACATATGCCGCCCGATAATCTAATGTGTGAAAATCACTACGAAGTTAAAAAACTTATGTTGGCTTTTGGTTTACCGTATCAGAAAATAGATACATGTTTAAAAGGATGCATATTGTTTTGGAAAGAAGACGCAAACCTTAGAAATTGTAAAGTTTGTAATCAGGAGAGATACAAACCAAGAAAAAAGAAGGGGAAGGAAGTTCCGTACAAGCGTATGCACTACTTACCCATAACTCCAAGACTTCAAAGATTATATGCATCTTCTGTAACCGCGTCTAATATGAGATGGCATAGCATGAGAACAGAGGAAAAGGGTACGTTGACACATCCGGCCGATGGAGAAGCATGGAAGCATTTCGATAAAACGTATCCAAATTTTGCAGCGGAGAGTCAAAATGTTAGATTAGGATTATGTACGGACGGTTTTTCTCCATTTTCTCAATTTGGTTCTAAATATTCATCATGGCCCATTATCGTCACACCATATAATTTACCTCCATGGATGTGCATGAAAACGCAATATATGTTTCTTATTGTTGTCGTTCCTGGCCCCGACGATCCGACACAAGGAATCGATGTATATTTACAACCGTTGATTGAGGAGTTAAAAATACTGTGGAATGAAGGAGTAGAAACATACGATGTGTCCAAGAAGAAAAATTTTCGTATGTTTGCTTCTTTGTTGTGGACTATAAGTGATTTTCTTGCCTATGCAATGCTTTCGGGATGGAGTACTGCCGGTCGTCTAGCATGTCCATATTGCATGGATGAAACACGAATGTTTTCTTTACCTCATGGTAAGAAAATTTCATGGTTTGACTGTCATCGATATTTTCTCCATGTAAATCATCCCTTCAGAGGAGACAAGAAACACTTTTTAGCTAATAGAGTAGAAACCAGACAACCACCGACAATATGGTCAAGCGAAGACATATATGAACTTGTTAAGGACTATCCAAAGATATATGAAATTGGCGAGCAAATAGAAATTGAAGGCAAATCAGTTGTTCATAACTGATGCAAACAAACTATTTTTTGGGAGTTGCCGTATTGGAAACATCTTCTGCTTCGCCATAACATATATGTGATGCACAATGAGAAAAATGTATTTGATAATGTTTTTAACACAATTTTGAACGTAAAAGGGAATACGAAGGATGATTTGAAATCAAGACGTGATATAGAAGAATTATGCAAACGTCCTGAGCTTCATATGAAACCAAATGACAATAAAAAACCCAAAGCTTGTTACGAATTAGATAATAATCAAGTTAAAGCTGTGTTAAAATTGGTGGAAGGGTTAACATTTCCTGATGGGATATCATCAAATCTTCATAGATGTGTTGACTTTAAAAATGGTAGATTAAGCGGAATGAAAAGTCACGACTGTCACATAATGATGGAAAATTTATTCCCCATAATGTTCAAAGAACTACTGCCGTTAAAAGTTTGGAAAGTAGTAACGGAGCTTAGTATGTTTTACAAAGAGCTTTGTTCGACTACTTTAAAAGTGCAACGTTTACGTAAACTTGAAGTGGACATTCCTATATTGCTTTGCAAATTAGAGAAAATATTTCCACCTGGTTTTTTTAATGTGATGGAACATTTACCTGTTCATCTCCCATCTGAAGCACGACTTCGAGGTCCTGTCCAATACGGATGGATCTATCCATTTGAGAGGTATATGTAATATATATGTTATAACGTAATTTAATTGCATTTGAAAGATGAAGTTAATATAAATTAATGTTGCGTAGATATTTGAATCACCTGAAGAAAAAAGTGAGGCAAAAAGCATGGGTTGAAGGTTCGATATGTAAATCTTACATCGAAGAAGAAGCTTCGTTCTTTTTCTCTCACTATTTCAGTGACCATGTGAATATTTCATTTGAAAGTGTTCCTCGTAATGACGAAGGCGACGAACAAGAGTCCATTCAAGCAATGTTATCTATTTTTAGACAACATGGTCGGCCTTCTGGAAAATGTGTAGAAATATGGCTAGACGATAGAGATCTTCATGCAGCACACACTTATATTCTTCTAAATTGTGCCGAGGTTGCGCCGTTTGTTAGGTAATCTGAAATAATAATTTGTGTTTTATTCTTTTCTTATATGCATGCGCGTGTATAACCTAATGTAACAATTTGTTTATATATACAGTGTTTATGAACGTGAACATCCGAACGGAGATCTCAGTAAAGAATTTTCCGGTTGGTTTTCAAATTACGTTTTTGAGCCGAGAAATTGTGTTGTTGACGAAGGGTTGAAACATCTTGCGATGGGACCAAAAAGAGTGGTCAAGACATATCCAATATATTTCATCAACGGATATAAATTTAACACCAAAGAATACGGTGTAGAAAAATTAACAAATAATACTGGTGTATTTGTTAAAGGTAGTGACGATCCAGAAAATCATTTAAATGATTTTTATGGCGTTCTGACACAAATTTTGCAACTGACATATTTCTCACGACCCGCGGAGGAGGTTTTCCTATTTAGATGCAATTGGTTTAGCAATGTTCCAGGTTCTGGAATTAATGTGCACAAGGATTATAATCTTATCGAAATAAAGCATACATCGCACTATCACAAGTATGATCCTTTTGTACTAGCCAAACAAGCATTGCAAGTTTATTACGCTCCTTATCCGTCTCTAAAAAGAGATAAAGCAGATTGGTCTGCAGTTTTTAAAACAAAGGCCAGATTCACATTCGATGGGAAGAATATTCCCGACGAACAAGCTTATCAGGCAGATCTTGAGCAAAATAACGAAATAATTATTACAGACGATCATACAGATTTTGGTCCCTTGATCGATGAATCAAATGTTTTGGTAGAAGCGTTTGACAGTGCAGAGGAAAATATCGTCGAAAACGAGACTGAATCTGAATCAGAAGATGATGATGACTGATACAAATCTGAATCTGTTTTTTTTGCAATTGATGTAACTGTGTTAAATTCTTGATGTATTATGAAATTGATGTAACTATGAAACCAAATCCATTTACTATTGTTCGCATGTTGTATTCTTGATGTATTATTAAATTGATGTAACTATGAAACCAAATCCGTTTACTATTGCATGTTGAATTCTTGATGTATTATGAATCAGGTATAACACACTTCCATTTCTATTTCCATTTCAGTCATTAATTAAGCTGTAATTTGTACCGTTGATGTCATTTTCATATGAAATATATTTCACTATCATGTTTTTATACTCTTATATAATGATGTGTATATGTCACAGGTTTATCAGTATGTCGTATAGAGGTAGGAGCTCTTCCCGATCGTCTGGAGGCGATGGCAGTGGCCCATCGCAAGAGCCACAGCGTGCTGTTGTATCTTTGGTCCCTAGAGCAGAAGGGTAATTAAAATTAAATTTTATTCAGCATCTTATTTTTTCTATGATATACGTACGTACTTATCCATATCGTACTTAAAAACAGGGGGTTCGACCTACTTCCCTCCAAGGTTGTGCTGGACGTCTCTAGAGCAGCATATCGCAGTAGGATGAGTGCGTGCTGGCCGAAGTGGGACTCCATCCCTGCTCACATCGTAGAGTGCATATGGCAGGATGTTCTAGTATGTATAATTTTTTTGTTTTTCATTTTTTATTCGTTTTTGTCGTTTTTCTATTGTTTATCGTTTAAAGTGTAATCTTTTTTTCACACAGGCTGAGATAGACATCCAGACAGACGACATGATGCTGGCACGAGCATACTGGATGAGGAAGATGCGCAAGAACTACAGGGATATGATATCCGAGATTAAGAAATCTGGCAAGAAACCAAAGTGGATGGGAGAGAGCGTGTATCAAGCTTGGTTGAGCTACTGGGAGACGGACGAGGCGAAGGCAAGTATACTTTTTTTTGAATTATTAATTTGACGTGATTGAAAAATAATGTATCAAATTTTGAATGTACAGGCAGAGTCGGATAGAAACTCTGCAAATAGAAATAAGAATCCTGTCACTCATCGCGGAGGATCGAAGTCGTTTCAGCAATATCGGCAGGAGTTGGTAAATTTACTGAATAATAAATGTAAATAGTTTATGCTATATGATTTTAAATGTATAATAATTGTATGTAGCAATCAAATTCAGGAAGCCGAGGCACAGGGTCCTGTCAGCTATATGGACGTGTTCACCCGTACGCATGCTGTCGAGCATGTTAATCCAGACGGGACTGTTTCGTACACATGGCAGGACGATAAATCCAGCAAAAGCCAGGTAAGCATATTTCATTTTGTTCACTATTAGTAATTGTTAAATTATGATGAAATAAGATATGATATTATTAATTTGTTAATGCAGGAGATGTTTATGGAGCCGCGGCAGAAACTCCTTGCTGATACAGGTCGAGAACAGCTGACGACCAATGAGGAGGACGTTATTTTTGAGTCCGTTATGACTCCAGCTGTTTGCACAAAAAATGGACAAACACCTCCAAGTCGTATTATTTTAGTTGAGTATGTGTGATTTTCAATGATTTTAGATGAGTATGTAAATATGAGAAAAGTAAGGGCTGAAATGTAAAAGACACGCAGATTTATAGTGGTTCGGCCAGAATGTGCCTACGTCCACTTTATATGTTATTATCTTTCTTCTTCCAGATTACAAGTACAATGCGTTGTATACAAGTGTAGGAAAGTAGTTTGAAAGTTCCTTCCTTGCTTGAGCTCTCAAACTTTTCTGCCATTGTTGTACCCCTGCCCCTCTATTTATAGAATGAGGTAGGGGGCAGGGGTCTTGGAAGTATATAACTGCTGGTGGGCCCGGGCTGAAGCAATTTGGCCTGGCACTTCTGGTTCGGCGAGGCTTCATTCGGTAGAGCTTGGACTGGTGATGGTGGTGTGTGAAGTGGATTGCTGAAGCCTTGATTCGGTGGTAGTGTTGGAGTGGCAGTGGAGTTGATTCGGCCATGGTTCATGCCGAATGGAATGGCGGTTGTGCCTTGCCGAATGGAGTGGGGGACCGAATGAGGTTGGCTCGGTAGGGGGGTTGATCCGGTAGTGGAGTGGGAGTGGTAGCTTGGACCGGCATTGTGTGGTCCGGTGGAGATGTGGAGTATTGGACCGGCATTGTGTGGTCCGGTGTTGAGCTGGTGCCGAATGGACATGAGAGGAGAGAGAGCCGAATGAAGTTGAGGGCATGGACGCCGAATGAACTTGGGTTCATGAATGCCGAATGGACCATGGTACAAGGAGGTACCGAATGGACATGAGCACTTGAGTGCAAGGAGATGACGCCTACTGTGCCTGTTGGTTTCAAATGTGCATGGGACATGACGCTTCACGGTCTCGTGGCCTTCTGGGCGAGAATCCGCCCAACATTTGCCCCCCAAAGTGGGGCACGTGCTTGCATGTGTCGCGCTTTGTTTCCCTGCGGCAAGAAGGCGTGTTTTGTAATGTCATGGGCTGGATGTTCATATCCTGTTGAGGTCCTGCAAAGGGATTTACAGTTTTAGTGTGATTTCGAATAACGGCCGTTCATGATCGAAATATTCGAGATGAAGTGAACTGTGCCGTTCAGGACGAGAGAGTGAGCCCCGAAGGGGCTCGGCATCGTCGATGCCCGGTTTATGTTTGTGAAGATGGTTTATTGCCAGCTCAGAGCATGCCTAGGGATCGTTCGCAACCCCGTACATGTGTAAGTAGCTTAGCCATTTCATAATTATCAGAATCAAATATCCGTTTCACCTGTGAGTTTTAAAAAGGCGTGTCAAAGTGTAAACTCCCACGACGATAGGGTTAATAACTATTCAGAGCGTGCCTACGGACCATTCGTGGTCGCGTACACGTGTAAACGATTTAATCCATGTCGGTGAGAGTTTTACGACTTATTCATCGTTAGCATAATCTTATTTTATTAGTTAGTTCTAGAGTTCGGTACTTATCTGAGTGAAGCGCCTGCGTGCCCCCAGTTCCTGGTCTTGGACGGTAGATAGAGGGTTCCATTCGGTTCTTGGTTGGTCCGGCTATTCTCATCCGGCTTCTGGTGGTCCGGTATCATTGGTCCGGTTGGGCGAGACATCTGGTTCGGTGGTTGTGAGTTTGCCTATATATAGAGGCCGTACCCCCCTTGTTTTTCTTTACCGAACGAGTAGAGCCGAATCACTCCATTGCCGAATCAAGTGTTTGCCGAACCAACCTTATACCGAACCAGGTATATACTTATTACCGAATACACACGTATGTCCTTGCTTCACCGAATGGGACTACTGCCTTGGAGCCGAATGAGATGAAAACCGAATGGGGTTGAAACCGAATGAACTTGGAAACCGAATGAACTTGGAAACCGAATGAACTTGGAAGCCGAATGAACATGGAAACCGAATGAACTTGTGATCTGGAAGACTTCAGCTTGCGAATGAAATTCCACACTTGCACGCACTTGTTTGTTTACTTTTCTATTTTCCTTGTTCTAATATTAGGTTTTTCTTGTGCTGCAGAAAATGTCTCGCAAAGCGGAAACACGATCAGACAGAAAGAAGTCTAGAGGCACAGGAGAGCCTTCTTCTTCCTCGCCCCCAGTCCAATCAGGATCCGGGCAACACCGACCTATTCCGAAGTCTCTAGTGGACGGATGTGGTCCGCAGGAACTTTTGAACTCTCCCCCTGACTGCTTCCCAAGCTCCTTAAAGGAGGAGCAACTTGACGTTATATCTCGTTCCTTTGGGATAGACAGGGCTCTTATGTTGTTACCGGGGGAAGGGGTCATGCCATATGATCCCCCTGAGGGGTACTTCGCTTATAGCCGGTACCATTGCATGTGCGGGGCTATTCCTCCAATCAACGCCTGGATACTAAGCTTCGTCACTTATCTGAAGGTGGCTCCATTCCAGCTTCAGCCCAACTCTTATGCCATTCTGGTATGCTTATATGCTATCTTCCAGAAGAGATATGGGCGCGCCCCCTCCAACCGGGAAATACGATATCTGTACAATCTGAGGGGGTACAGGAAGGGGTCCCCATATATTAGCTTGGAGTCAGCCGTTTCCTTCAAGCCTGTTTTGGATTTATACTCGAAGTATAGCATGTTCAAGAAGGAATGGTTCTTTGTCAGGGATGACTCCGTCTCTATTCGCCGATTTACCTCCGGATGTAAGTAAAAACTCTACTCATAATTCCTGTCTTGGCTGTAATTCACTCTCTTATGCGCTTTTATTTCTTGCTAGCGACAGGTGGTTTTGCGGTTGTGGAAGATGATCGCTTGGTTCGGATGGCAGCAGAAATTGAAGCTATTTCCGGGAGAGACAGATCGGCTGCTTATCTGATTAGGAATGCCAGGCTCTTGTCGTATAATTTGATCCTCCCACATCAGTCCGTAGTCAAACAGAGGGACACGGCAGAAGAGAAGGCTGCCCAGCCTAAAGGTGGGGTGACAGCGAAGGGTGGCAAGAGGAAGCCCTTTGCACAACGTCCAGTCGTAGGAGGCAAGAAGCTCAAGGAGTCCGATGGCCCTTCTCCAAGTACTTGCCCGGATGTCCCGGAGGAGGAAGGTGTAGAAGAGGAGGAAGGAGGTGAAGTTGGAGAAGGGTCGGAGGGTGGAGGAGATGGCGATGGTCAGGGTGGTAGCGGTGTTGCTGCTCTAACCTCTGAGCAGGACCTCGAACTGGATGAGGCTCTCCGTCGGGCCTTCGGGGAGTCAGAGGGGGAGTCGGAAACAGAGAAGGAAACGGAGAAGGCAGAGGAAACCGGCAAAGCTGTGGTTAGCACTGACCCATCCTCTAAGGGTTCCTCGGCTAGGGTGACCCCGGCGATGCAAGGTGAACTTTTGTCTTCTGCCGATTCTATTTTCGATAAGGACTTAGAAATTTTTTACGGTTCACTTCCGTCCTGGAATGAGATCCAGGACTTATTGCAGTATCCCACTCCTCCGCCGGGTTTGTATAACAGATGTGTCTCCTCACTTTTCTTTCTTTTTAACTTAGCACATTTTTTGAATTGCGGATTATTGTATGTTCGTAACATTTGTTCTTTATTCCAGGGGCAGGCCAGGCGGGTAAAACGTCGGATGTTCGACACCGCCTTGAACAATTTAAGTCGAGGAGAGCTTCCGCGAAACCTTCTACTGATCGCACTGGGGACGTAGTCAAGTACCGCCCTCTTCTTGGGGTCATCGAAGAGGGCATTCAGAAAAGGAAGCGGAGCCGTTCCTTATTTGAGTCTTCTTCTGCTTCGCAGCTTCCTACTCTGTCTCCCCCTACTCAGCCTCCTCTTGATACTACGGAGGAGAGCATGGAGCCCGGCCCCCCTCCTCCTCCTTCCAAGAGTCCTACTATCCTTCGCATAAGGCGTCCCGATGTGCCTCGCCCCGTGCCTCGTGACCCTTTTGCCGGCCATCCTGATTTAGACCCAAGTTTTCGGGACATTTCATTCGATGAGACCACGGGCGAGCACCTACTTCCCCGCAACCCCATGGTAAGAGTGCTGGACGAGGCCAAATCTTTAGATCTTGATTTACTTACTACACGGGTAGTCACCATGGGGGACGAGGCCAAGGCTAATATTGATCGGGTGGCCGAAGAGACTAAGAAGTTAATGGAGCATCATGCTCGATTGGTCAAGGCCGGGGAGGAGATTGGGAGTGCTAACATTCGGTTAAGGCTAAAGGTTGCCGATCAGGCCAAGCAGCTTGCCGACCAAGCCATCCAGATCTCCCAGCATGAGGAAGCTTCCCAGCGTCTGAAAGAGACCATGGAGAAGGCAAGTAGGGCGGAGTTACGGAAAATGGAGGTCACCTGCAGGGAGCGGATTAACATGGCTATTACAACGGTGGATGAGGTTCGAAATGCGGATCTCGAGCGGGTAGAGGAGTTGTCAGGGAGGCTCGAGGCTGCGGAGATGGCTCAGGCCGAGTTGAAGGAGGAGATGGAGGAGATGAGGAGGTCCCTCAAGTTGAAGGAAGAGGAAATGAGGAGGTCACTCCAGGTTGACTGCTTGAGATACCAATCAGAGAGGGACGTCGCCATCACCAAGTTGCAAGCTTCCGAGGCCCGGGTGAGGGAGTTTGAGGAAAACGAGGGGATGATGGATGAGATGTTGCAGGATATGTACTTCCACACTTGGAAGGAGGGCGGCTTGTCTTGGATGGACGATTACCCCCGGGTCATGGCCAAGGTGTATCTCCAGGCTTTAGAGGAGGCCAGGGTGAATGCGGGTAAGGAAGGCGGAGAGGCTTTCAACTTGAGTGCGGTTACTGCTCAGTTCTCAAAGGAGGAGCAAGCGGCGGTGAAGGAGGGGATGCGGCTACTCGCCGCAGAG
The DNA here is from genome assembly GCA_030765085.1 of Allium cepa. Classification (NCBI taxonomy): domain Eukaryota; kingdom Viridiplantae; phylum Streptophyta; class Magnoliopsida; order Asparagales; family Amaryllidaceae; genus Allium; species Allium cepa. Next base: position 864,354,484 of record CM060940.1, read on the forward strand.
GAAGCGGGCGTGCAGTTGGATGATGAGGATCAAGCGGCGGATGCTGGTGAGTTATTCTTTTCCCTTTCTTTTCTTTTCGTGTTTTCATAACTTGATCGTTCGTTTAATGAATTCCTCTTCTGATCTGGACAGGTGGGACTTCAGATCCACATGCTGGGGGCTCCGATCCTGCGGCTAAGTAGGCTGGGGGAGTTGGTGATGGAGTGTGGATGCATCTGCCATCTTTTTGTTTCTTTTTTATCACTGTTCATGTTAGTCTTTGATATGCAACTGTAATAAAATTGTTTGCAAAGAATAACTTCGTGTGATCTTATAATATAAGCTGATTTTGTCATGTTTAAATGTTGTTGCTATCTTTATGTGCTGTGTGAGAAGTATAACTATGTATATGCCTGTGATTCCACTTGTGTTTGATGTTAAGTTTTTGCTTGAAATATAATTTCACGTTTTGCAATGTCAGTGTATGAATAAGTTATAGTTACGCATTTATGTACAAAAGAAGAGAGTACCGCCCTTTATGTTTTATTCGCAGGCGGTAGCTTTGAGTGTCTTGTGTAACTGTTTACGGGTATAGCTGAGCGCCCTGCCACCCAGTACGCAGGCTTAGAGCCTCATGAGTGAATGCTTCCTATTTGGTTTCCTGTACTTTAGAGTTTGTTACACAGGATAGGAGAAAAATATTTAAATGAAATGGAAATATAGTAAAAGTAAAACTTCCAGTCACGGAAGGCCGTCGATGTGCTTAAGTTCGTGGCAAACGGGTTTTGTAGTCACTTTCCCTAGCTGTGGGTCTTGGAGACATCTGTCACCCATCTTACGCCTCCGCGGGGAGTTTTCTTTTTTACCACAGCCGCACTTAAGACACATCGGAGCCGAGATCGCGCACGGTAACTACCCGAACCGTTATGGTCCGTAATCGTGGGTATTATTCGATTTACCGTGGCCGGCTAGCGTGGGTGCCGTTGGCCGTGAACTACCCCTGGCTGGCCACACCTTATGTTGGGGCTTAAAGTAGGTTCACGGTTACCGACGAGCCGAACGCCGTAATGAGCTGCCATCGGCTATAGTCGGCCTTTATGATGACTTATAATCGGCTCATTACAGTTGGCTTTGAGGGCAGGCGCGCAATGAGTTAACCCGCAGCAGAGGGATGCTGGAGCAAAAGAGTCTCATTGGCGAGTGCATAGAATCGTGGCGTACCTGTTAGGCCTAGTTTAGATGAGGCCGCGGTGCGTCTTGAGTGGAGATGCCATAGGATTTTGTTCAACAGAAAGGGATAAAACTTAACAAGTAGCCAAGACATAAAGGAACAAGTTAAAAAGAGACAAGATTTTTTAAAGTGGTTCGGCACGAAAATGCCTACGTCCACTGGTTCTCTTTGTTAATTCACTTCATATGGGCAGTACAAGTTAAGAAAAGTATCGACGGAGGTGTCGGATGTTCCATGCCCTCTGGAACACCTCTCCGTCCACTGTTGACAAAATGTAAGCTCCGTTGTGGAGATCTTTGTGAATTACATATGGTCCGTCCCAGATGGGGTCCAGTGCCCCGGGGCGCGGAAAGATTCGCCTGAGGACAAGATCTCCTTCTTGTAAGCTGCGATGCTTGACTTTGGAATTGTATAGTGCTGCCACTTTTTGTTTGTGAGCTGCTGCTTTGAGTGCTGCATCGTTTCTCCTTTCCTCAATCAGATCCAAAGACATGAGGAGGAGTTCTTCGTTTTCTTCTGGGTTGTAGTGGATCCTACGGTGGGAAGGCACAATAGTCTCAACTGGGAGCATTGCCTCCGATCCATATGCCAAAGAGAAAGGAGTATGTCCCGTTGATGTTCTGAAAGATGTGCGGTATGCCCATAGTGCCGTAGGAAGTTCGTCCACCCAAGCGCCTTTTGACTTTTCAAGTTTCTTCTTGATTAGGGTTTTGAGAATTTTGTTGACAGCTTCAACTTGTCCGTTTGCCTGAGGGTAAGCTACTGATGAGAAGCTTTTATGAATTCCATGCTCTTGGCACCAGTCGGCAAATTCTTTGCTGTCAAATTGGAGTCCGTTGTCTGATACGATCTTGAGGGGGACTCCATACCTGCACAGAATGTTTTTGATCAAGAAGTTAATAATTTTTGCTGAAGATATTTTATTTAAAGGTTCCGCTTCCACCCATTTGGTGAAATAATCGACTGCCACTATAGCATATTTGGCTCCGCCTCGGCCCGTTGGCAGTTCGCCAATTAAGTCAATTCCCCATACAGCAAAGGGCCAAGGGCTGGTCATTTGAGTAATTTCGTTTGTGGGCAGTCGAGGGATCTTGGCGAACTTCTGACATCTGTCGCATTTCTTAACGAAGTCTAGGGTATCTTTGTTTAGTGTGGGCCAGTAATATCCATATCGGAGTATCTTTCTTGCCAAAGTCTGTCCTCCAGTGTGATCTCCGCATCCTCCCTGATGGATGTTTGTTAATATCTCCTTGGCTTCCCTTCCGGCGACGCATCTTAATAAGGGGCTAGAGAAGCCACGCCGGTAGAGGATGCCTTCTTGTATTGTGTAGTGGGGAACTTTTCTCAAGATCTTCTTGGCTTCATCACGCCTGTCGGGTAGTATGCCATCTTGCAAATATTTCCGGATAGGAGTCATCCAGGTTCCTTCTTCGATTGCAGTTATCAGATTTACTTGTTCGAAACTTGGGGCTAGCTGCCTTGAGATTGCTGGTGCTCCGGGAATGGTGCTGTCCTTCATGCTAGCTTGCTTTGCAAGTTCATCTGCCTCTTGGTTTTCTTCTCGAGGAATGTGTTCGATTAGATAATGGTCCAATTGATCGAGCAGCAGTTTGGTTTTCTTTAGGTATGCTGTGAGTCGTTCTCCTCGAGTCTGGAATTCTCCTAGTACCTGGTTTACGATAAGCTGAGAATCACTATGAATACATAAGGAATTGATCCCAATTTCTAGGGCCAGTTCCAATCCCGCTATTACTGCTTCATATTCAGCATCGTTGTTAGTGGCCGTGAACTCCAATCTTAATGCATAGTACAACTTTCTTCCCCTGGGGGTGACGATCACAATACCTGCCCCCGAGCCTTGTTCGTTCGATGCTCCGTCTACAAAGAGGTTCCACTTGATGTTTTTTGCTACTTCGGATTGTTCCTTGCCTTCGTTGGTAGTGAATTCGGCAATGAAATCAGCCATGGCTTGTCCTTTGATAGCGGTGCGGGGATGGTAGGTGATATCATACTGACTTAGTTCGATGCACCATTTGAGGAGTCGCCCAGAAGTGTCAGGACGATGGAGCACTTGTCTTAGTGGTTGATCGGTTAGAACCCTGATGGAGTGAGACTGGAAGTAGTGTCGCAGTTTCCGTGACGCGATCAATAAACAATATGCTAACTTCTCAAGTTTAGGATATCTGGCTTCTGCCCCCGTAAATCTCTTGCTTACAAAGTAAACCGGACGTTGTGTGCGGTCTTCTTCTCTTACCAAGGCGGCGCTTAGAGCATGAGATGATACAGCGAGGTATAGGTATAACACTTCACCTTCATTTGGAGTTGAGAGTACTGGTGGTCTCTGAAGGTGTTCGATTAGGTTGAGGAAGGCTTTTAAGCATTCGTCGGTCCACTCGAACCTCCCTTTGTCTTTCTTGAGTGCTTCGAAGAAAGGGACACACTTGTCAGTTGCCTTGGAAATGAATCTGCTTAGGGCGGCCACCTTTCCGTTTAGGCTCTGCATTTCTTTCCGAGTGGAAGGTATCCTTATTTCTTTTAAAGCTCGGATTTGTTCAGGGTTTGCTTCGATTCCTCTGGCGTGGACGATGAATCCTAAGAATTTTCCCGATGATACTCCGAAGGAGCATTTTAGAGGATTCAGCTTCATTCCATATCGGCGAAGTACCCGAAACATATCGTCCAGATGGCTTACATGGTCGTTGGCTTTCCTGGACTTCACCAACATGTCATCCACATATACTTCCATAGTACGTCCTATCAGTTCTGCGAACATTTTGTTGACGAGGCGTTGATAGGTAGCTCCAGCATTTTTGAGTCCAAAAGGCATGACTTTGTAACAATATAATCCGCGGTCGGTGATGAAGCTAGTGTGGTCCTGATCGGGAGCGTGCATGGGGATCTGGTTATATCCGGAGTATGCATCCATAAAAGATAGGAGTTCGTGCCCAGCTGTGCTGTCCACGAGTTGGTCAATTCGGGGAAGTGGGAAGCAGTCTTTCGGGCAAGCGTCATTCAGATTGGAGAAGTCAATACATGTTCGCCACTTTCCATTGGCCTTTTTTACTAGCACTGGGTTAGCGATCCATTCTGGGTAGATGGCTTCCCGTATGAAGTCATTAGCAAGTAGATTTTTTACTTCCTCATCAAGGGCTGCTGATCGCTCTGCCCCCATGCTCCTCTTTTTCTGCTTTACTGGTACCTTGGTGGGATCGATGTTCAACATGTGGCACGCTACGTCTGGAGAGATTCCTGTCATATCGGCGTGGGTCCACGCAAATACATCTAAGTTGTGGCGGAGAAAGTCAATGAGTTGACCCTTTAATTCCGTTTTCAGCTGAGATCCGATTTTTAATAGTTTACTTGAATCGTGCTTATCTACAGATACGAATTCCATAGCCTCTGCAGGCTCGGCGGTAGCCTCCTCCTCTTTATCCCGGGGGTCTAGTTCATTGAAGGGATCGCTTGTGTATCGAAGAGGAGGGGCTTTCTTTAGTTGCTATGCCTCCAAGCTTTTCATGCAGAGAGTAGTCTCTGCATCTTTTCCTTTATTCTTTCTGCGGTTGTTGCGAAGCTCAGTTACATAGCAGTCTCGGGCAGCGTCTTGATCTCCTTCTACTTCTCCTATTCCGTTGTCTGTCGGGAATTTCATCTTCAGGCACCAGGGGGCTAGGACAATTTGGAAGTCAGACAAGGCTGGTCTCCCCAAGAAGGCGTTGTAAGCCGAGTGGTTCTCTATTAGCACGAACGTTTGTTTTCGCACCACGGAGCGGGGATGACTTCCTATTTCGACGAAGAGGTCAAGTTGCCCGAGGGGCATTTTTGCATCTCCAGTGAAACCGTGCAGTGGTTTGTCGCAGGGAGACACATCCTTCATTGATAACTTCATTTTGTCGAAAGCATGTTTGAACAAGATGTTTACGGAGCTTCCCGTGTCTATTAGAATCCGAAAAACTTTAGCAGGGCCGAACCAGGCAGAGATGACCATAGGATCCATATGTGGGTACTGTCTTCCTTCCAAATCGCGTCTACTGAATATGATGTCGTCGCTCTCTTTTCGTTTCGGTTGGCGTTCTTCTGTGACGGAGTTAACGTATCCTTCGGCATTTCTAAGCGACTTGCCGTACCTTTCCATCTCTGCCCAACTTCTGTCGGCAATGTGTGGTCCTCCTGAGATGGTAAGGACTACTATCTTCTCTTGACTAGAGCCACTGGTGTTGTGATTGTTGCGACTCCCTCCGCCTACTTCTGGGAGGGGTTGCTTTGAGTTCTCATTGGCAGGAGTTGGAGTCCTGTTCTGACTTTTCACATAACGTTCCAGTCTTCTTCTTCTAATGTGTTCTTCGATCAAGTCCCGAAGATGGTGGCATTCATTGGTGTCATGTCCGTGGGATTCGTGGAAGCGACAGAACTTTCCGGACTTGAGTGCGTTATCTGATTCTTTCTTGTGCGGGGGGCGCTTGTATCCGAGTTCGCCCTGAGTGGCTAGGTAGATGTTTTCGATTGTTTCATTCAAAGGAGTGTAGGAGTCAAATCTTGGCCCTGGTCGATATTGGCGCTTCTCACCCTTTCTGCCCCCAGCATTGTCTCTAGATTCATTTCTTCGAGCGTCCTTAGCTGCAGTGGGAACCTTGTCCTGAATTATCTTGCCTGGTTGCCCTGGCTGCCTCTCCGTAGCAGCGTCTTCAAGTCTCATATACTTTCCAGCTTCATGGAAGAAATCAGGCAAGGTAACTGGTTTTTCCTTAGTTAATCTTCTGGCAAACTTGGTGTCTGGATGCACACCACTACAGAGGGCCATTAGAGTGAGTTTTTCATCGGCATCTTGAACTGCTGCCGCTGCGGCGTTGAACCGTGTTAGATATTGTTGTAGCGTCTCTCCGGTTTTCTGTTTGACATTGGATAGAGAATAAGCATCCCTGGGTTGTTCCACATGGATGCGGAACTGGCTAATAAACCTTTCTTTTAACATCTCCCATGAGTTGATGGATCCTTGGGGTAGATGGCAGAACCAGGAGGTAGCTAGATCTGATAGGAATAGCGGAAAGCATTTACATAATACTCCTTCTGTTGCTCCACTCATGAGCATATGCTGGGTGTATCTCTGCAGGTGTACGATGGGGTCGGAAGTTCCTTTGTAAGGTTCCATGGTTGGCATTTTCCATTCCCGGGGAGTGATGGCAGTTTCGATATTTCGGGTAAAGGGACTGGTGACCCTAGCGCCTATTCCCCGGTCCCTTTGCTCCCGTTGGACACATTCTCTGAATAATCGTGCCATCCGCTCGTCAGAACTTGGAGCGGACAAAAATGAGCTCGGTTCTTCCCTGCGGGATCTATCTCGCCCAGATGACCTGTAGGGATGGTACAGTCTATCACCTCTAGCATTATCCAGTGGTTGTCTTTGGCTGCTTGGATGCACGCTAGGACCAGCTACAGTTGCCCCCTGCCTTGATCTTCCCCTGTGGGGTTCTGTTTCGAGCACATCCATGGGGTCAACTTCGGGCTGGGTTCTAGCTCGGCTCCGTTCAGCGGGGTTTCTATGATTAGGTGGCATGACTGGCTCAGCTACATCCGACCCTCGCCTGGTGCCTCCCCCGCTAGGTTCGGTTCCAAGGGCTTCCTCGAGTCGGAATTCGGGCTGAGTCCGGGCGCGGCCCCTATCATCGTTTTTCCTGTTGATAGCTTGTTCGAAGAGTGAAGACCTTTGTCGCCTCCGGGATCCTCCGGATTGGGATTCACCCCATGATTCAGTGTTGCGGTTGGACTCTTCAGCGTCCCTTAAGCGTGTCATGAGTTGGTCCACCAAAGTTTCTTGTTGGGATGTGAAGCGGTTAGTTACTTCAGCCACAACCCTGTCCAGATCTGCCCTAGTGATTGGTTGTTCCGTTGCGGGACCAGTTGGATTTTCCTGATTTTCATCTGGTACTGCTGTTGAAGTGGGCTGATCTGTGATTGCTGGATCTGGAAGGCTGCTAGTTGCGATGTTCTTTCCTTTGTTAACATCCCTTCTCTGTTTGGAAGGCATGATTTCTAAGCAACGAGTGATGTCGTTAGGAAAAAGGTTGAGTGGGAGAAGATGAAGTTTGAGTTCAGCTCTCAGTGAAAGCACCAAAAATGTTTGCACAAAAAATGGACAAACACCTCCAAGTCGTATTATTTTAGTTGAGTATGTGTGATTTTCAATGATTTTAGATGAGTATGTAAATATGAGAAAAGTAAGGGCTGAAATGTAAAAGACACGCAGATTTATAGTGGTTCGGCCAGAATGTGCCTACGTCCACTTTATATGTTATTATCTTTCTTCTTCCAGATTACAAGTACAATGCGTTGTATACAAGTGTAGGAAAGTAGTTTGAAAGTTCCTTCCTTGCTTGAGCTCTCAAACTTTTCTGCCATTGTTGTACCCCTGCCCCTCTATTTATAGAATGAGGTAGGGGGCAGGGGTCTTGGAAGTATATAACTGCTGGTGGGCCCGGGCTGAAGCAATTTGGCCTGGCACTTCTGGTTCGGCGAGGCTTCATTCGGTAGAGCTTGGACTGGTGATGGTGGTGTGTGAAGTGGATTGCTGAAGCCTTGATTCGGTGGTAGTGTTGGAGTGGCAGTGGAGTTGATTCGGCCATGGTTCATGCCGAATGGAATGGCGGTTGTGCCTTGCCGAATGGAGTGGGGGACCGAATGAGGTTGGCTCGGTAGGGGGGTTGATCCGGTAGTGGAGTGGGAGTGGTAGCTTGGACCGGCATTGTGTGGTCCGGTGGAGATGTGGAGTATTGGACCGGCATTGTGTGGTCCGGTGTTGAGCTGGTGCCGAATGGACATGAGAGGAGAGAGAGCCGAATGAAGTTGAGGGCATGGACGCCGAATGAACTTGGGTTCATGAATGCCGAATGGACCATGGTACAAGGAGGTACCGAATGGACATGAGCACTTGAGTGCAAGGAGATGACGCCTACTGTGCCTGTTGGTTTCAAATGTGCATGGGACATGACGCTTCACGGTCTCGTGGCCTTCTGGGCGAGAATCCGCCCAACACCAGCTGAGCATGGTCGACGTTACGGCTTTGGCAATTTAGCGGTAAATAATTTACTTTTTATTAAAATACTTAAAACATGATATTTTTACCTTTTCAAGACAATAAACCTGGATTTTATTTATTTTTCAATTATTGTAGTCCAGCAGTCATAGTAGGGGACGGCGGAGCAGACCACACAGCGATTTAGCAAGCATAGAAGAATTGCGGACTAGAGTGTCCCAATTGGAGGAGCAGAACCGCCAACAGGCCTTGCAAACCGCACAGTTGTTAGAGTACATGCAGCAGTTTGGTGGTCGCTTCCCTTCCTCGGTTGGCTCTGGATCTGGAGGAGATTGACTCATTGCTTGCTTGTTCGTCGTTCAGGTATGTTTTTTGTTTGTGTAGAATGATTTGATAGACGGTGCGGATAAATATTGATTTGTATAATTATGTATGATACACTTGGTTTTCTAGTTTTATGAGGACATGTGCATAAGAATATTGATGAATTTGTGTATTAACAATATGGTGGAACAATTATTGTTAATGTTGGGGTGGTTATGTATGTTTTTTATCTTATTTTGATTGTATTTTTATTTATTTGTGCGTTTGTTAAGTATGTTGTAGTTTAGGTTTGGATCTTTGATTGGATTATTGTATATTGGGTTGTGAATTATTGATATCAGAGTATTTGGAAGAGAAATGTGGGTTGAAGGCAATGGTTGCAGTGAATACCAAAAAAAAAATTGCAGATTTTCGATGGCTTCCGACGGCTCCCGACGACTTATCGGCCAAAATTTCCGACGGCTTCCGGCGCTTTCAGTCGGGCTGTAACTCAGTATTTCCGACGGATTCCGACGGGCGCCGGAATCCGTCGGAACCCGTCGGACTCTGTCGGACTCCGTCGGAATAATAGACGGCGGTAGCCGTCGGAAGCCGCCGGAAGTACTGTTCTCCGACGCCGTCTTTTCCGACGGCTTTTTCCGACGGCCGCCGACGGTTTCTGGCCGTCGGAAATGCTGTTTCTCCTTGTAGTGTCTAAAACATTCAAGGGAAAAACTGAAGGGAATTAATCAACTAAAAACGTCAATCTCTTTATCCAATCTAAGGTGTATAATAGTTAACCATCTCGTTATTAAATGCTTGCATTTGGATTTATGACTATTTTCGTATTATATTTGTGATATTTTTTCATGTCATGATTTATTGCTTCATTATATAATTAAATGATGATTTATTTAATTTATATGAAATTAAAATGATAGCTTTTAAGGGTAGAAACCTAATTTATTATCTTTAAATGAATTGAAATTTTGATATGATGTATAAAACATTATTTTGAAGATGAGTTTTTAATTTCATAATTTTCCAAGTTTGTATTAATATTTTGTGAATTTTCTAAGAGGAAAAAGGGTTTATTTCGGTTTTTTATTATAAAAATAATTAAATAATGATTTTAGCCCCAGAATTTCTATATGTAAAAGAATATGCTAATTTTTATTTTTAATGATTTTTGGGAATTTTCCCACGTGGTTACGTTTTTTATAAATTTATTTAACTAGAAAATCTATTAAATAATATTAATTAATAATATTATTTAAATAGGTTTGCAAATGGATTTAGGGAAGGAAAAGGGACCTTCCAATAGTTTTCAAAAAATAAAATAAAAGTGTGTTGCTATCCAACAGAAAATTGACAAGGGATAAGAATTGATGAAAAGAAATGTTTTTTTAAAGGAATAAATCAATTTTAAGTTTATTTATGGAAATACCATGTCATCAACATAAAGCCCATCATCTCTGTTACAAGACGATACCAGGAATCATGTTTATAAGTTCGGCATCTATGTGAAGCGATACGTGCGATATCTACCCCATAGATATGTGATGTATCGGTTTGTATAGAAGTTCAAAACCAAGTTGGTAAGAGTATGGTAGCTCTAGTTGTAGAGATCTAACCCAAGGGTTTCGTAACTCTACACGGTTCTTTTAAAAGCATGACATCATGCTATTTTAAAGATCTAATACCTTCCAATGCTAAAAGGATCGGCATCCTCACTATTTTAAAGTGCGACATTCCTTGCTCCTTATATTTTTTATATTTATTTTAAACAGCATGGATGTCGTATGTTTGCAAATTCGAGATCCTAGTTTTATTGGCTAGAAAGCCTTATGTTATGCAAGCCTAAAGCTAATATTTTATTGGTACGTTAACCTATATATTTTAGAAATTTGACAGCTACCTATTACGACCATACAGCCTTTTGTTTTATAAATCATAATGCATGTTCAGAGATGGCATATTTAGAGGCTCGATATTCTATTTCGACGATATGGATGCCGCACGGTTTTAAATCTAATGGATTTACTTAAAGGCTTGATTGCCAAGTGCTTAGAGGTTTGACAACCTCCTTTTTGATACCAAATGTATAGAAACCTATTTCAAAGAAGATTGTGTTTTGTCATAAGATTTTGATTAACTAAAGGGCCATGTTTTCCTTGTTTTAAAATATGATTTTAATGGATAAATTGATTATAAATAAAAATGTTTTCAAGAAACTAAACTGTATATGAGCCTAAGGTTTTATAAGAGAAATTATTATTCTTGTCACCATTAGATAAATTGTGATTGGATATTTTTACTCGTGGATTTAGAGAAAATGATAGTCTCGGACTAGTGTAGGGTTGCGCTCTATGCTTCAGCTGTTAACTCAGTTGAATAAGACTCTTGATTCCAATTAATAGGGATTTATCAAGGGTAAAGACTAAAAGTATGCTTATGCACAGAAGGGAACTTATACTATGGATGTGTAATTGGTTGGCCTGCAAAGCCAATATGTTCATAATGATCCTAGGAAAAAGTATGAGTTAGACAGATGCTCAGGGTGACCCTAAAAAAATTAGATTTGGACGAACGGTCCAATTTCCTTTTAATGGTGCTTGTGCCTAAATTGGTCACAAACACCCAATTGCGGATGAAAGCACACAATTGCAGTCATGGATCACAGATAGATTATATGTAGTAGAATTAAATATGAAGAGCACTCAGAAAATTAAAAGGAAAGCAGTAAAAAACACAAGGTTTATAGTGGTTGGGTGTTGTAGCCTACGTCCACTTTGAAGAGTTGCTGTTTTATTAATGATTCACTACTGATTCACAAGAGTACAATCGATAATATTCAAATTTACAATGGAGTTTAGCAGAGTAAGGGCGTAGAAGGGCCAAAATATGCCTTTTCTGGAGGCATTGGGCTGCTATTTATAGGCGTAGGCCGCAAATATCTCGCTTAGGTCCCGGAAGACCACTTCTCTCATGTGGGTGGGCTTACATGATCGATCCCTGCCTATTTGGAATCGATCCACGATCGATACGTACACAATTCTTGTCAATCCAAAACACCTCTTTTTGGGCTCAGATCGATCATGAGCATTCTTGGGATGGTACGTAGGCTTCTGTAAAAATTTGGTGGCATTTGGACTTGTAGATCTTGAGATATGATATGCAATTTGGGTTTTTTGTAAGTTAAACTACTCGTATCCATGGTTGTCGATCTGGTTCGTATCGATTTTTTCTTTGTATCGATCAAACACGTGTTGATGACGTGGTTCGAGAAACCAAAGGGGATCCACTTTTCATGCACGTTGACCGCTTCTTTTGGTTAACGCTGCCTTGCTTGTATCCATGGGTTTCCATGTTCTTCACATCGATTCCTGAAGCTGCTTTGTATCGATGGTTCAGTGGCCGCTTCGTATCGGCAGTTCGGTGGCCACTTCGTATCAATCTACAGTGATGTCACTCACATCGATCAATCATGTGTTATTCGTATCTATCGATGGCCGATTGATAAGAGGTATGTGAATGGGTGGATTGATATGAAACGTGTAGAAATAAGACCGATACGAAGTGATAATGTTCCATGGTTATGGATTAACTTAACTTTGATGGATATGAAGAAAGTTGGCCTATAATGGATACGAAATTGGGTCCCCCCCATGATTCTTGATCGATCGCCATGATTACTTGGATACGAACCGGAAGGCCTAGGTAGATGGGCACGAATGGATGTTCATGGGATGGACAAGAAGTTGGTGGATACGAAGGTTGGTGCATGGATGCAACTCGAAGCAGTCGCCTCCTTGACCCGAAGTAGACAATCTAACAGCCCGAAGAAAGGTGCTTGGTGACTCGAAGTGACTGGTGAATGTGCCAATCCATCAAAGACTTAAAGCAAACCCTTCCTGGCCCGAAATGAACTTGTCTCTGACTCGAAGCAAACACAAAGGTGGCTCGGAGCAGGCTCCAAGCAACTCGAAACAACTTGATCTTTGTCGAAACCACATTTTAAACATCTTGCGGTGTTTGTTTTTCGACCATGCTATATCCTGATTTCACGCTTACTATCTGTGAAAATTTACTTTTACCGTCGTGCAGTCGATTATGTTATATCCGTCTGTATCTTTCCTTGCCAAAAGGTGGGTTAACAAATGGTATTTGGAGATTTTGGTATATCTAGTAGGCATGAGTCAGCCAGTTTATCTGGTAGGAATGAGTTAGCCATAGAGGTTTATTATAACCATGGGAAAGCACTAATGTAGGGATAGATGGTCCATTGATTGAGATAGACTGATCAGATTCACCCATGTTGCATGCATGAAAAGGATTGTTTTATGTTTATTATAATCACTGTGGTTCCAGGTGCATGGCTTATGATTGACATATTTTCAGAAGACACTAGTGAGGGGAAAACCCATTTCGTTCAGTGACGTGGTCTCGCTAGATATTTATCTCACTAGAAATGGCATACTATTATTCATACCAGACTTATTATCCGGCTCGAAGTTTTTGTATTTCCCCTTAAAATCTTAGGTTCTCACTTGAGTAGGCAAAGAGTAAGGTTTCCATGTGTTTAGGTTTGACGAACAAGCTTCCAGAGACGTGCAGGATGCAAGCTAGCTATCAAGAACTTTTCCACTATGTTGTAATTTTATTTTGCTTGAGTGGACACAATGGTAGATTGTGTAACTGTAAATTAGTAGATTCTGATCAACCAAGAGGGCATCTTCATATGTCGCTCTTGGAGTATTTTTTACTAATCTAAACCTACGTAATGAATGATATTATGTAGTGAATATGAAAGTTAATTATGAAATATGTTTTGAAAACTTTTTTATTCCTTTGCTTCTCATGTTATTGATACTATTAACTAATCTCATTTTCTCATTCGGAAGTAGCACTATTAATGGCTGTAGCATCCATAGTGCTTATTTTTTTGCCTTAAAATGGAGGATGTTATAGCATTCAAAGAAGAAGAGACCAGGAGAGGAAAGAAATCTTGAAGGTGCCTATTGCTAGTATCATCAAACAAATGGACATGGTACTAATCAATGTCAAACCCTTAAAGGAATGATCGAGAATTTTTACGAAACGGAGAAGTCCAAAAGTTTATCAATAAAACTTGAACAAGAGACAAATGTATCTACAAAGATCAAATGCTTAACAAAGAGAAATACTTAATGAAAAGGATTTATAAAATAAAGAAAAAGCCTTTGATCCCGCCACAAAAAGATGATTAAGGAACCTCTTAGAGGGAGGTCGAAGTAAGGCTCTGGTCCTACCTATAAGGCTTGGACAAATCACCGCAAGCCCACCGCAAGCCTTCGGTCCTGCCTACGTAGCCTGGCTGGAGCACCTCCTAGAGGGAGGTCAGAATAAGCCTTTATTTCCATCCATAAGGCCTGGCTAGAGTTCTACAAATGTTCAGTCCCGCCTATATGGCCTGGCCGAAGTGCCTCCTAGAGGGAGGATGGATTAAGCTTTTGGTCGTGCCAAAGATAGCCCGGCCTGGGCACCAACCAACCTTTGGTTCCGTCTAAAAGGCCTGACCGGAACGCCTCCTAGATGGAGGAAGGATAAGACTTTGATTCGGCCTAAGATGGCTAACCAAATGCACCAACCAGCCTAAATCCTTACCTAAAATGTAAGAAGGGGAAAAATAAAATAATCAAAGCCTAAATACTTACCTAAAAGGTATGAAGGGGTAAACGAAATCAATTAAAGTCTAAATTCTTACCTAAAAAGTAAGAAGGGTGAAAGAAATAAGTCAGGGAAGTCTAATTCATCAAAGAGATTGAATAAAGAAATCTTCCAGAGGAAGAGTAATCAAACACGATCAATCTTACCCTAAGACAAAGTTAAAGCAACCTTCAAAGGAAGGGTCAAGAACTATCTATTGCCCAAAACCAAGGATCGTAATGTCAAATATGGACACCTGATAAATTCTGAACTTCCTTATCGAAATGTAAATTAATATTAGAGCCTGGGACTTCATTCTCTAAAATGCAGGATTCTCCAAAATGCTGAATTAGCTCTCAATCTTTTATTTATAGATTGGAATTAAAATAATGTATCAAATAATGAGAATCTTAGTTATCGGTCGAATTCTTGATCTTCTATTAAATTAACAACTAATTTTTCATGCTTATATAATCTTATATGACGAAGGAATGTCCATCTAGTAGCCATCCAAGACACCCAAAATGAGGAAAGGAAGTTTAAGCAACAAAGATTCATTTATGAAATCATTCAATCGAGAATGATAAGAAGATAAATTGATCCGACATGTCTAAAGTTCTGCTGATTCAAAAGTTACTCCAAAAAAATTAATTTCAAAACCAAGTTTCAAGATTTCAAAGTTTAATAAGAAAACTTTTTCATAAATATTCTTTGGCATTTACGAAACAAAATGATTAATTTGAGAAAGAAATAATTTCTTAAAATTACGGAAGTCATCATTATTTACTTTATGTTTTTCAAGAAAATGTCTCAAATTAAAGCCTATCCAAAAGCATTCTTTGAAGCAGCAAAGAGAAAACAAATATATTAAAAATGATAGATCAAATGGAATCAAATTAAGGTTTTGAAGAAAGCCACAAATCTCAAATAGCTCAGTGAGCTCAAATGCAAGACCAAAATAAGAAAGAAAATAAAAGGTTTATTCAAAATATCAACTATTCAGGTACAAAGTTATTTACTAACTTTACATAAAAATAATACAAATATTAAGAAAAGTTATTTAATTCTTCCTGAGGAAGAGGTTGAAGGAGTGGATAATGTTGGTATACTTTTTCTTTCCTCTTCCCCTCAACCTCGAGAGGAGATAGATGACTTTCTTTTGAAGAAGGGGCATCTCTAAGCAAAAAAGTAGGCCTCCAATATTCTTAAGATGATCAGCACACCCATATAAAAAGAAGTGTTGATAACGTCTGTATTCTGTATATGCTACTCTGTTAAACCTTTGGTTCATTTCTGGACCTAAGAATGAATATTCAATTTTTAAGCTAAAAGAAACTATTATTTCAAGCAAATAATCAATAAGGGAATGAAATTGGGAAATTTCAAGCGATGTCACCTTTGTTATTTCCAATTGAGACTCACGGTCTTTCACCTTTTCCTTCAAGACATCAACAACCGAAGAAGGTTCAGTAATATGACGAATCGCCACATCAAGTAGTTGAAGTTTCTTCTCTTTCTTTTGCATGATATTCATATCATCAATAGAGCTAATTTGAACTTTTAATGCATGATTAAGCATTTTATTGGCATCTTTAAGAGTTTCAACTTCTTCTTAAGAGCATATTTCTCGCATCCCATCTCAACCTGACTCGGATACTTATTGAGAATTTCGAAACTTGTTCATCCCATTTTCCTTTCAAAAAGTGGATGCATTCACATAATACTCTCGGCACCATCTAGCAATTTCTCCATCATCTAAGCCCATGAACATGATTTCCAAGGAAGGAAACTCTTTTACCAACTGAGGATTTAGACCTAGTTGTCCTTGTAGGGGTAGGAGTAGAAAAGATGGATTTACTTTCGCTTGCAATAAGATCTAGTGATTGGCATGATATTTGGCTTTTTAGCAGGTCAACCTCAAGGTTTTCAATTTTCTGCACGGTTGACCAATTTCTGTATTAACCTCGATCTTTTGACCTAGAGGACCAATTGAAGCAGTGCTTTCCCATAGCTCTTTAATCTCTTTGTCTTTCTCTTTTCTATTATCCTCTAAACTTAAGGTCATTTCATTCATACTACTTAATGTTGACCTCAATTTTAAATTCCATTTACATGCTTTTGGGTTGTCTAGAAATAGTATAACTAAAGCAAGTTGAGAAGAGCGCTTCCCAATATCTAACATCAATTTTGCCATTAGTTTATCCAACCAAGAAGAAAGATCATGATCATTGATTATAAGCGTTTATTGATTTAAACACTCCTAATTTTAAGTAACATTATTTAGGATATTTAATTAGAATAGATTAAATAGAATAATTTAGACTGATAAGGAGATTGATTTTGGTTAATTAATGTAGTTTTCTTGCTATTTAAATTGAATGAGCATAAAATGGTTAAGTGTTAACTAACTAAGCATAAGGGTATTAGGATCGTTTACTGCCCACATTCACCACCACTATACTATTATCCCCTTAGCCATACATGTTCATTTTTATCTTAAGAAAAAACTAAAAACTTAAAGCTTAGGATTCAAGCTAGAAGAAATCAATCTCAATCGATCTCCAATTTCCTTATTCAAACTAAGGTGAATAATAATCACTACATCTCTATTTATGGTTTTATAATCATATAATTTCATATTTAAGGGTAAATTCATTTTTATGATATATTGGATGATGATATGCTTGATTTATAATTTGTTTAGATTAAACAATATAGTTCTAAAGCAGATATGCACGGTTTTAGAGTAAAACCGAGGTTAAATGATATTTAAATGCCATGGAAAAATTATATGTTATGAGAAATATGATTTTGAAGTTGGGTTTCAATTTTTATAATTTTCCAAATCGTGGAGAATTAGTTATGAATTTTCAAAGGAAAATACAGTTATTTGGGTTTATAAATTTATTAAAGAATTATATTAAGAAATTGGATCCCGAATTTTGATATGTTGGGCAACATGATTAAAGTGGATTTCTAGAATTTTTAGGGATTTTTACTAAGTGATTTAGTATGGAAATTAAATTAATTTGAAAGGAGGATCTAAATGATTTAATTGTTTTGTTACTAGGAAGGGCTTATTCGTTAAATGTTGTTTAGTTTTAGATCTGAGAAAATGCAAAAAAATTTAGTAAAATAATTTGAAAGTTTAATGTAACTAATCATGTGTTTACATGTGGGCAAGTTAGTTACAAAAAGCTTACTTTATTTAGAAAAATTAGCCTTTAGCTCAAAAAAAATGGGTTACGCCTTCTTTAGAAGGAGCTTTCGACCTAGTGCTTCCGCCTCCAACCTAATCGGACCTTATAGGTCGAAACCAGTAAACCAATACACATGGTATCATTTAGATGGTACGTAATGGATTGGAGAAAGGAGAAAGGTAGGGTGTCGAAACATAGCTTCTGATGTGGTTGGTTCCTTTGTTCTGTTTTAAAAGGATAGCGCTTACCTATTTATAAAAGGGTTTCAAAGTAGTCGAACAATTGTTCCGATGGTGTATTTCTAAAGAAGCTTTCAAAGGAGAGCTTCCACCTTTGTTTTAAAATATTTTCTTCCTAAGGAGTTACTTAGTTTTTAACTGAAACTTTCGAAGGGGTCGTTTCGACCATGTCGAAACCCTTATGTGTTTATATGCCTTTTGATTGTATTAAAGACATCAATGCAGCCGAAAGGTATGGTTTGTTTTTATAAAATATAAGCCACTTCCTACTGCTTTCAAAAGGGGGTTAGGGGTTCGAAGGCAATGGTTTCGAAAGGGGTTTCGAAGCCAACCTTCAATTGTTTTACCCAGATGTTTTAAAGCTTTCGAAAGGATGGTTTCGAAACCGTCAAGCTTCACTAAAACTTTTTGAAATATAGAATGGTTTTGAAAGAGATGAGCACTTTGACCCAAAATGATGTTTTAAACCCAATGGTTTCGAAAGGGGTACTTTCAATGGTTTCGAAGGGGTAACCTCTAATGGTTTTGGAATGTATATTTTCAATGGCTTTGAAAAAAATTGGTTTCGAAGGCCAACCTTCATCAGTTTTGAAAGGGGTACTTTTGAATGGTTTCGAAGCTATGTTTCTATACTTATATGATAACACTTTATAAGGTCGAAAGGTTTCAAAAGAGATGTTTTAAAGTATTCAAAAGATAGTTGCCTAGGGTTTTGAAGATATATTTTATGCTTTTGGAGTAGGTCATCCTATGAGGTCGAAAGAAAGGTTTTGAAGGCGTCGAAAGGCTTTTTAAACCCAAACTCACTTTTTAAAGGAAAAACTATAGCTAAAGGAAGGAGTTTTGAATTTACCCTTGGTATGCTAATTTGAAGAAGTATACCTTGATAAAAATATAGGCTAAAGGGATTAACTATGTTTTATATGAAAAGTATTTCAAGGACTTTAAACCCACAGGAGTGGTATTGTAAGTTGTAATGTTTACTTCTTCAAATATGAATATATTCACATGATAAAGGACCCATAACCGCATTTTAGGGATAAATGGGTAGAAGAACCAATAGGTTTACTCGGTAGTTAATATAAATGGATTAATCTCCTGAGTGAGTAGAATTGCATCCAAGGAGTCAGGAAGACAAAAATATAGGATGCCTAAACTTTGGAGTTGTTCGGGAGAAAGGTTTATAGTAAACGCATAAAAACTATGTGTTAAACATGGTTGGCAGGGGCCGATTGGTTTATAGTGAACCCATGAAAACTATATCTGGCTTAAGTAATGACATCGGTCAAATGGTTCCTAGTCAACCCCTGAAAACTAGGATAAGAAAGAAGTTAAGGGAGGCAAAAGTACGTTCTTAGTCAATCCATGAAAACTAGGCTAAGATGGGAGTTACTGGAGTTATATATAGGTTCCTACTTAACCCATGAAAACTATGTTATAAGATAAGTTATTGGAATGACCAATAGGTTTAGGAGGACCTATGAATTAATTAAGTTAATTGGTAGGGGCCTATAGGTTCTTAGTGATCCTATGACAACTGTAAAACAGAACAGTGTGTCCATGAGTTATAAAAAGGATATTAGTAAACCCATGAAAACTAATAGGTTAATATTCACCCTAGAAATTATGTATATATGTGTGTGTGTGTGTATGTATATATATGTATGTATGTGACAGGGAGTCAATTAAACTAGGGATGGGTGTAACAGCCCGCAAATCCGTACCCCTTGAGTCAACACTATTCTACAACAAACAACTCAAGTTGCACAGAAATACGAACCATTAGGGTTTAAGAAGAAGAGGTAGAAGAAGAGAAAACAAAATCAATATCAGAATCTAACCATCGCAGCGGAATAAAATATAATAGATAATAAATAATCTTTACTCAAAATCAAATATATCTGTTTACATACATCACATCATCAGAGTACATCAGTCACAGCTCACATCAAAACAATACAATGGATACACAACAACTCAAGGTACACAACAACTCAAACAGCGGAATATATATATATAACAAGTACGACTATACGTATCGTCATCCAGCTCGTCTCCTGAGCTCCACAGCATCATATCCTGTATCCTATAATACTCGGTCTGACCCGAGCATTACAGTTAAATAATACCCGAGTCAGTCTGGAATACCAGCGTGAGAAAATCACACCTAATTGATTATTAAAGTTTCAAAAATCCTTTGAAAACAAAAGCATCTCGTAAGACCATGCCACAAATAAACATGTCGGGTTTTTACCTTACGATAGCTAAACCAATTTTTATAGAAATCCTCTGATATTATAATAGGGTCTATATACAAATACTTATAAAATAGCCGAAATTGTTACATCTATTAAATTCCATCTACTAGCCACAAAAGTGGGTAATACAAACAAAACTCGTACAAGGCTCGTAGGGAGAATGGATTTCCAACAATGACTAGGCACTGGGGTACCACCTGTCACAGTACGGGGCCTAGATCACCGTACCGAGGACTACTCCCTTCATCCCCTGCAACACAAGGCCGGAACCATTCCTTACTGAACAGTCCCGAACAAGATAAACCCCGTGGTTGGCGCGACCAACCACCCACTAAGCCGAAATAAATAAGGGACATCTAGACAGGGGAATTATCTTGTCCTGCTTGGGCATGACCCACCTAACCTTGCTGCATATCCCTTGATTTTCAGTCATTCCCATTTGATGAGACTTGAGGCTAAGCGTTACCTTTAGAACGTATTTACTTAGAATGCCCATCGCCCTCCTGACGATGTTTCGCAAGCATTCATCCATACAAGTCCGTCCCGGGTTCGAACGGAACCGAAGGCACTATTCCTACTACATCCATTTGGAAATATCCTCAGGATTAGTAGCGACTAGCCCTTGCACTTCACTGCTCCATCTTCGAATCCGAACACGTTTTTCGCACGAAACATACAAACCGAATCGAAGTGGTTTTCGAGAAATTAATCTCGATCCCGGTCTCTTCGATACGATCAGCGCATTGTCCAATATTGATAGTCGGTTATTTAACTATCAATTTATATTCACAAACAACCATCAACCAATAAATAAATTTTCCAAATTATTTATCTCCAAAAATATCTTCACAAGATATATTTCTATTTTCAATTCTTTGAAAACAGTTTCAAACCATCTTTCTTCCCAGAATAAACTTTTCCAAATATTTTCTATTTCCTCTGAAATCACCAAGCATGAAACTAGATTTTAAAAATGAATTTTAAAACATTTACTTTGAAATATATATACACTTTTAAACAGCTAAGTTAAATTTCTTCAATATTTGTAAAAATACTTACTATATGAGTATTTGAAAATAAAGTTACTTAATAGAATATAAAACTAGAATTTCACCTTTGAAAACAAAATACTAGGTCATCTTTTAAGTAATTACTACTATATTAGATTTTTAGAAAATACTTACCCTTTGAATTTTAAATATTGGATATAATAAAAAAAATTCAAAACTTGCTTTTAAAAAAAAACAACCTTAAAACCCTTTTAACTTATATTTAAAAACTCGCTTTGAAAACATACTTGGTTATTCGAGGAGAATTTTCCAACTTCAATCAATTGAATCAATTTTCCAAATTGATTTTCAACTTATTTTATTTGAAATAAATTTCTTCACTTATTCAGTTCATTTCAAAATTCATTAATTATTGACTCAATTATAATTGTTATTATTTTCCCTTTTATTTTACATCTTAAACTGAAATATACATATTTCATATATTTTTTTTCCATTTCTTCTTTATTCTTCTAGAATAATTTAAATCCTAAATTTGAAATAATTGTTTTATTCTTTTAAACAGTAACATTGAAATTTTAAGTTTTCTTAACTTTCTGTCTATTCAAAAATTCCTTTTCATATACAGGATTCATTAATTAGCATTTTGGAAACACTAATATTCTTATCAATTCATTTTTAATTTATTTACATTCTTTATAATTATTTTCTTAAAAATTTACTTCTTTTATTATTCCTTTACAAGAATCCAATGCTATATAATTTGATAACTCAGAGTTCAAGAATATATCCAAGCAGCTATAGCATTCAATATTTTAATATGATTCATCACAGAATATCCACAAAGCATGTCAGAGTATAATAAACAATATATATATATATGTTGAGGGATCCAGTTGGATCCCTCCAACCTGTTTTCCCTGCATCCACAGATGTTAGCACAACATAAACATCAATCCAAAATATATCATACTAACACAACAATCAAATCAACCATTCAAACAATTATTTAAATTTAATCTTTTAAATTTAAATTAACTGAGTGAGATTAACTCACCTTTTGTTTTTGTTTTGCACTCCACTTCAATATTGCTTTGGATTTCCTGATGTTCTGACCTTGAATAAGCATTATAGGATTTTATTAATATTTGAACCAATTGCAAAATCAACTATCATTCAATAAATTTAATTAGTTAATTGTTTTGTTTAAACTAAATTTCCTCTTTTAAAGATCTTTTGGTCACTAAGATAATTAATAAGCTAGTTTAAACTTATATATATATATATATATATATATATAAACTCTTATCTTGGAAATCTCATATAAAAATAAAATTTTCTAACTTCACATGGGTTTCCAAACATGTTTATATCCAATATTCCTTTAAAAGGAAATATATTCTGTTTATCTACATATTTAAAATGAAGATACATATATAAACTGTATTTAAATATTTTACTGAAAATTTATTTATATCCCTCGATAATATAAGTATCCAAGAGAAAAAGTTATAGTTTACTTATTATATTTTCTTTGGCCTACAAATGCATCCATAAACGTATAAAAATTAGAACCAGGATGGGTTTTACAATTTACTGCAAATTTCTGTCTGCTTTCACCTATATTTTCATATATGTATTATTTTAAATAAATTAAAATAGAAAGAAATGACATGTAAACCTCACTGCAATTTCCAAAACTTGAGCTTCCTATCCTCGTGACCTTCTCTAGATTTCTCCACCGAATCACGTCGTTCGAGAATCGCGACTGTTGCCCTCCCTCTCTCTGTCACAACGACGCACCCCCAATTGCACGAGCGACCGTTGGCTCCCAAATCTACGAACCCAGCTCGAAAACACGATTCCAAAACCCTACCGACCATCGTGCTTTGCCGAGCTCATCCCACTGCGTCGCAGCCTCCATCTCAAGTGGTCAACTGCCTCGCCTCTTCCAGCGACCAAACCCCTCCAACCCAGACGAAGACGTGACTCGAATCGCGAGTTCCCTTTGAATATCGAACTAAAGAATAGAGGAAGGGAAGATGTCGTTCGGTCTGTTGTGAAATGAAATCGATTTCAAACCGATTTTGGAAAGAATGGAGGAAAAGAAACCGTGTTTCACGAGCGAGAGGAAATTCGGTTTTTCATTTATTCGGATCTGAGGGAGGTTTTGAATTGAACGAGAGGAAATATTAAGGAGCTAGATATTTTTCTCTGAGATCAGAATGAAAGGCTCGAGGTGATTTTACAGAGAAAAGGCTGTCGCGTGTTGGAGAAAAAGGCTACAGGACATCGGCTAAACGTACATAGGTATAGAGTAGGGTGGCTGATGATTTAACGTTTATATTTTATATTAAACAAAATCTCGATTAAGTTTTCCAGCGCGTTTACTAATCGTATGCTCACACAACAACTCCAAACACTACGAAAATTGAAATCCGATAATAACACTCTATTACGGATCCAATGGAACTGGTTTCGTCGAATTCCGAGACTGTGCCTCGGAAGGCTATTTTAAATTCAATTCAAACGATATAAATTTTAAAACTTAACAAACCATTTTTAAATTTGATTTCATCACTTCTATTCTCTTCAGTATTATCGATATAAATTTTATAAGCCTTCAAATTATTTTAAATCGAATTAAAATTTCAGATTCAACGTTTTATTCAAATTCAAGTTATTTAATTCTAAATTATAATTACCAAATAATTGGTAATATTTGAATTCGAGTAAAAAAAATTAACATTTAAATATTCAAAATCAATTGAATATTCCAATTTCAATGGCTCAAAAATTTCGGGTCGTCACATTCCTCCCCCCTTAAAAGAATTTCGTCCCCGAAATTACTATTTAGGAAGAATGGTCCAATACCCGTTTACTTATTTCCAAAACCAAACAATTCAACATCTAACTAACTATTTTTCATAAAAGGCTCATTATCCTTCTTATTAATTTCTCAACTCTCCCATAGTTTCAAACTATACTATTTGTTTAACCATTCAAGTTTCAACTTTAAACCAATTTTAAATTTTCAAAATTTTCCCAAATTTTTTTTCTAACTCCCTAAATTCCCGAAAAATTTCGCCAGCGTTTCCTTTGCGCGGCTGACTCGGTACAGCTACAAAAGGGCTCTACGGCCTCCCAAATCCAAAAAGAAAACAAAAGGCCAAGTGGCTCAATCCAAATCCAAATCCCAATCAAATTCCATACCAAATTTAAATACATACCTTATTGTCGGGCAATTCAAATTTATCTTCTGAATCAAAAACCAATTCTCTTTTCCCCTTTTACAATACCTGCATAACCTGCTTGGTACTAATATCCAATTACAATATCCCAAGACATTTTATCGACTTTTTCACAAAACACCAATATCTATTTATCCAAATATTAACTTGGAATATATTTATATTATCAATTTCCAATTAAGACTTCACCATTCCTTTTTAAGTTTAGCATAAGCATTTTATATGTTTCTTATCTTTATTTCTCTTTACCATTTGTAGTTTATACCTATTTCTATTCAAATCGATTTCCACATTACATATGTATTTCATTTATTTTCAACTTTGAACTTTTAAATTTTATCCTTCATTTATGACTAATTTAAGTTATTACTTTAATTAGTTTCATTTACTAATTAGTTTCATTTACTAACTTATTTTAGTTTCCCATTCTAAATAGTTTTGTCGTTAACAAAATTTTCCAAAATTTTCAAAAAATTTCTAACTCCCAAAATTTCTGAAAAATTTTGGCAGAGTCCCCTTTGTACGGAGGAGCTTTTGCAATTTGACAAAAGAGATAAATATATATACATCGACCCACACGGTCGGAAAAACCAAAAACAGTTCATATTTCCTATTTTTATTGCGTAGGCGTACCTTATTTAGCATTTTAAGCAAGCAGCTTATTATTTTTAGCAAGTAGCACTACCAAATCCAGCCTCACGGCTTCCAGGTACCTGTACTTACTCAGTTTAAACTTGTAAGTGCCAAATAAAAGGAGTTTAACACATTTCACTTACTTGCAATAGTTAAAATATATGAATTCTAAAATAAATTCACACTAAACATTTTTCTGAAAGCAACTTATACAATTTTCATGCTAATCTAACTGTTTCAATTAGTTTATAACCATTTTCATTTAATTCGAATGGTTTTCAATCCATTCGTATACAACTTCATCAATGTGAATGGTTTAAAATTCAATCACTTACATTAATTCATTTTTAAGCAACTGAACTCATATTTAATCCAATTGCTTTCAAAATCAATTTATTTTACTGCTCTCACTCATAGAATATTTAATTACCCCATTTACAACAAACAACAATTTATTTCATGCAATTTGACGAGATTTAGGTGAATAAATAAGCATTTATGTTTTATAACCAATTCAAATTGATTTCACTCTATTTCCAAATTTATTCACAATCCAATTATCCTCGCTTCCATTTCGGATTTGAATACATTCACTTGTATTTCATTTATTAACCAAACTAGTTCATACAAAACTATTAACATCTTAGGTCCGTCTTCATTACCAATTTAATTACTCTTTTATTTTAATTCATTCACAAGCATTTATTTACATTTCATTCCATATTTGTTTATTCCAATCTATTTTATTTAGCTCGAAAACAATTCGGGCTATTTTATTCAATAACCATTTCTCAACTTATTTAAACTATATTTCATTTGATACTTATTTATTCCATCATTTATTCATTCAATATAATCTGTTTATCCACATTTACTTGAACCATTTCAAATAAACTCGAAACATTCTATTTCCTTATTGTCTCAAATTATTTCAATTCCTTAATAATGTAAATGGTTTACAATCATTTATTCTAGAACTTCATTCCATTGACATTATTTATAACTCACCGAATTTTTATTTCGGTTAAAAATTTATTTTCACTTGATTAAAACCAATCCAATATTATTAAACTTTGTTTAAGTTGAATTCAATTCAACTCTCCTGCATTTATTTAGCTTAAGTCAATTTCCTCCAATTTATTCAAATTTTATACTTAAGCTCATTCTCATTTTGCAAACAAAGTTCTCTTTTATACTCAACTTAACTCAATTAATTCCAAGGCCATATCAAATTTATTTCCACTTATTGGATTTCATTTGCATATTCAAACCATTACTATTTTAATCCATTTACATTTTTATTTTATACATCTCAAATTATATTTACTTTGTTAACACTTCAAGTCTAATTTTTAATTAATAACTCAAGTTCTAATTCTATTATCCACTTTTAATTTACCATCCAATTTATTAACTCACAATTCAATTTTATTAACTAATTTATTATCTAATTAGTTCTCCCATTATTTATAATCCAACACTTGAAATTTTTTTTTTCATTCCAAATATCACTTTTATTTATTTTCCTTAGTTCAATATATTTTACAATTCAAGTTTGGATTTTCCTCTCATTTCCCTATTCATCTAAATATTTATTTGGATTTGTATTCCATTTTCAATTTTATAAGTCGCAACTTATTATTTACACCATTCCATTCCTCATAGGCTTGAATATATTATTCTTTTTTTTTTTTTTTTAACTCAAGCCTTATGCTTATTTATAACCCAAGCATATATTTTATTCATGCATTTTAATTCTTTTATAATTTATTCTGGTTTATTTATTTCAATTAAATTCTTATCCAATTTATTTCTTATCCAATTAAGAATCAATTTCAATTCAATTTTACTTTAAACTCAGAATTTACTTGACTCAATTCGATTTTAACTTAATTCGAATACAACTGAATATTATTTCCAGCCTATTCAATGAACTTCAATCCAATCAAATTTTTATTTCCAACTCCAAGTAAATTTTCATTTTCAATTTTTATCTTTAAATTTAAATTCCAACCTTCAAAGTTTATATTCCATTCCTAATTTAAAATCATCGCAATTTATAAGCTGACAACTTATCTTATCCGGATTTTTAAACTCCCGGCTTTTGGTTTCAAAACATTTTGAAATCTCCAATATCTCAAACCACATTTCTCAAAAATTTAAACTAATCCTGGTTTTACTCCCAGCAAATTTCCTCAGAAATTTTCAAAAACAACTAGCTTTATGAACAAGTCAATTTGGTAGCAATCCGTCACTTAGGAATTCAAAAATGAATACTGATGATGCGGCCGTCATCATCAGAATTATTTTCCAATCATCCAAGTGATTTCAATGCTATATCACTTTCAAAATCCATTTCAAACAAATTTCCTTCAGAAATACCATCAAACAATGATGCCATCATTTATCTTTAAAAATACTTCCAAATCCCCGGGATTTAAATTTCCAAATCTTGCTTAAATAAGTTTTAACTATATTTCTTTTGTACAGTTTATGCTTATACAAATTCTCACTTGATTACATTTTAATTACATTTATAATTCATATTTATACATTTCATTTCATTATGAATTTATTTCCTTTAAACTTTGGTTATTTTTTTCAATTTCTAGATAAATTTTCATTTAACAATGATAATTCTTTAATATTATCATTTCTAACATCCAAGCAACCATATAATAGCTATATAGTTTACCAAAAACTTTCTTCATATCAAAAATATATTTTTGGGTAAAATTATTTCATTTACCCATATTGAAAACAATACCGTGTCGATTGTTCTATTTAAGTGCTTAGAAACCCCTTCGATACAGTTTTCGAGGCTGTGCCGACGAAGGTTCATATACCACTCCATAAACCAATCAACACAATATAAAACCATTTTATATTCACTAACAAATACGCGCTCATATCTATTAATACGCTCAAACTCATTATAGAGTACTACGGACTCTAATTTATGAGTAATTCCCACCAGAGCCAAGGTTATCACCAACCTAAGCTCTGATACCAACTGTAACAGCCCGCAAATCCGTACCCCTTGAGTCAACACTATTCTACAACAAACAACTCAAGTTGCACAGAAATACGAACCATTAGGGTTTAAGAAGAAGAGGTAGAAGAAGAGAAAACAAAATCAATATCAGAATCTAACCATCGCAGCGGAATAAAATATAATAAATAATAAATAATCTTTACTCGAAATCAAATATATCTGTTTACATACATCACATCATCAGAGTACATCAGTCACAGCTCACATCAAAACAATACAATGGATACACAACAACTCAAGGTACACAACAACTCAAACAGCGGAATATATATATATAACAAGTACGACTATACGTATCGTCATCCAGCTCGTCTCCTGAGCTCCACAGCATCATATCCTGTATCCTATAATACTCGGTCTGACCCGAGCATTACAGTTAAATAATACCCGAGTCGGTCTGGAATACCAGCGTGAGAAAATCACACCCAATTGATTATTAAAGTTTCAAAAATCCTTTGAAAACAAAAGCATCTCGTAAGACCACGCCACAAATAAACATGTCGGGTTTTTACCTTACGATAGCTAAACCAATTTTTATAGAAATCCTCTGATATTATAATAGGGTCTATATACAAATACTTATAAAATAGCCGAAATTGTTACATCTATTAAATTCCAGCTACTAGCCACAAAAGTGGGTAATACAAACAAAACTCGTACAAGGCTCGTAGGGAGAATGGATTTCCAACAATGACTAGGCACTGGGGTACCACCTGTCACAGTACGGGGCCTAGATCACCGTACCGAGGACTACTCCCTTCATCCCCTGCAACACAAGGCCGGAACCATTCCTTACTGAACAGTCCCGAACAAGATAAACCCCGTGGTTGGCGCGACCAACCACCCACTAAGCCGAAATAAATAAGGGACATCTAGACAGGGGAATTATCTTGTCCTGCTTGGGCATGACCCACCTAACCTTGCTGCATATCCCCTGATTTTCAGTCATTCCCATTTGATGAGACTTGAGGCTAAGCGTTACCTTTAGAACGTATTTACTTAGAATGCCCATCGCCCTCCTGACGATGTTTCGCAAGCATTCATCCATACAAGTCCGTCCCGGGTTTGAACGGAACCGAAGGCACTATTCCTACTACATCCATTTGGAAATATCCTCAGGATTAGTAGCGACTAGCCCTTGCACTTCACTGCTCCATCTTCGAATCCGAACACGTTTTTCGCACGAAACATACAAACCGAATCGAAGTGGTTTTCGAGAAATTAATCTCGATCCCGGTCTCTTCGATACGATCAGCGCATTGTCCAATATTGATAGTCGGTTATTTAACTATCAATTTATATTCACAAACAACCATCAACCAATAAATAAATTTTCCAAATTATTTATCTCCAAAAATATCTTCACAAGATATATTTCTATTTTCAATTCTTTGAAAACAGTTTCAAACCATCTTTCTTCCCAGAATAAACTTTTCCAAATATTTTCTATTTCCTCTGAAATCACCAAGCATGAAACTAGATTTTAAAAATGAATTTTAAAACATTTACTTTGAAATATATATACACTTTTAAACAGCTAAGTTAAATTTCTTCAATATTTGTAAAAATACTTACTATATGAGTATTTGAAAATAAAGTTACTTAATAGAATATAAAACTAGAATTTCACCTTTGAAAACAAAATACTAGGTCATCTTTTAAGTAATTACTACTATATTAGATTTTTAGAAAATACTTACCCTTTGAATTTTAAATATTGGATATAATAAAAAAATTTCAAAACTTGCTTTTAAAAAAAAACAACCTTAAAACCCTTTTAACTTATATTTAAAAACTCGCTTTGAAAACATACTTGGTTATTCGAGGAGAATTTTCCAACTTCAATCAATTGAATCAATTTTCCAAATTGATTTTCAACTTATTTTATTTGAAATAAATTTCTTCACTTATTCAGTTCATTTCAAAATTCATTAATTATTGACTCAATTATAATTGTTATTATTTTCCCTTTTATTTTACATCTTAAACTGAAATATACATATTTCATATTTTTTTTTTCCATTTCTTCTTTATTCTTCTAGAATAATTTAAATCCTAAATTTGAAATAATTGTTTTATTCTTTTAAACAGTAACATTGAAATTTTAAGTTTTCTTAACTTTCTGTCTATTCAAAAATTCCTTTTCATATACAGGATTCATTAATTAGCATTTTGGAAACACTAATATTCTTATCAATTCATTTTTAATTTATTTACATTCTTTATAATTATTTTCTTAAAAATTTACTTCTTTTATTATTCCTTTACAAGAATCCAATGCTATATAATTTGATAACTCAGAGTTCAAGAATATATCCAAGCAGCTATAGCATTCAATATTTTAATATGATTCATCACAGAATATCCACAAAGCATGTCAGAGTATAATAAACAATATATATATGTTGAGGGACCCAGTTGGATCCCTCCAACCTGTTTTCCCTGCATCCACAGATGTTAGCACAACATAAACATCAATCCAAAATATATCATACTAACACAACAATCAAATCAACCGTTCAAACAATTATTTAAATTTAGTCTTTTAAATTTAAATTAACTGAGTGAGATTAACTCACCTTTTGTTTTTGTTTTGCACTCCACTTCAATATTGCTTTGATTTCCTGATGTTCTGACCTTGAATAAGCATTATAGGATTTTATTAATATTTGAACCAATTGCAAAATCAACTATCATTCAATAAATTTAAATAGTTAATTGTTTTGTTTAAACTAAATTTCCTCTTTTAAAGATCTTTTGGTCACTAAGATAATTAATAAGCTAGTTTAAACTTATATATATATATATATATATATATATATATATATAAACTCTTATCTTGGAAATCTCATATAAAAATAAAATTTTCTAACTTCACATGGGTTTCCAAACATGTTTATATCCAATATTCCTTTAAAAGGAAATATATTCTGTTTATCTACATATTTAAAATGAAGATACATATATAAACTGTATTTAAATATTTTACTGAAAATTTATTTATATCCCTCGATAATATAAGTATCCAAGAGAAAAAGTTATAGTTTACTTATTATATTTTCTTTGGCCTACAAATGCATCCATAAACGTATAAAAATTAGAACCAGGATGGGTTTTACAATTTACTGCAAATTTCTGTCTGCTTTCACCTATATTTTCATATATGTATTATTTTAAATAAATTAAAATAGAAAGAAATGACATGTAAACCTCACTGCGATTTCCAAAACTCGAGCTTCCTATCCTCGTGACCTTCTCCAGATTTCTCCACCGAATCACGTCGTTCGAGAATCGCGACTGTTGCCCTCCCTCTCTCTGTCACAACGACGCACCCCCAATTGCACGAGTGACCGTTGGCTCCCAAATCTACGAACCCAGCTCGAAAACACGATTCCAAAACCCTACCGACCATCGTGCTTTGCCGAGCTCATCCCACTGCGTCGCAGCCTCCATCTCAAGTGGTCAACTGCCTCGCCTCTTCCAGCGACCAAACCACTCCAACCCAGACGAAGACGCGACTCGAATCGCGAGTTCCCTTTTAATATCGAACTAAAGAATAGAGGAAGGGAAGATGTCGTTCGGTCTGTTGTGAAATGAAATCGATTTCAAACCGATTTTGGAAAGAATGGAGGAAAAGAAACCGTGTTTCACGAGCGAGAGGAAATTCGGTTTTTCATTTATTCGGATCTGAGGGAGGTTTTGAATTGAACGAGAGGAAATATTAAGGAGCTAGATATTTTTCTCTGAGATCAGAATGAAAGGCTCGAGGTGATTTTACAGAGAAAAGGCTGTCGCGTGTTGGAGAAAAAGGCTACAGGACATCGGCTAAACGTACATAGGTATAGAGTAGGGTGGCTGATGATTTAACGTTTATATTTTATATTAAACAAAATCTCGATTAAGTTTTCCAGCGCGTTTACTAATCGTATGCTCACACAACAACTCCAAACACTACGAAAATTGAAATCCGATAATAACACTCTATTGCGGATCCAATGGAACTGGTTTCGTCGAATTCCGAGACTGTGCCTCGGAAGGCTATTTTAAATTCAATTCAAACGATATAAATTTTAAAACTTAACAAACCATTTTTAAATTTGATTTCATCACTTCTATTCTCTTCAGTATTATCGATATAAATTTTATAAGCCTTCAAATTATTTTAAATCGAATTAAAATTCCAGATTCAACGTTTTATTCAAATTCAAGTTATTTAATTCTAAATTATAATTACCAAATAATTGGTAATATTTGAATTCGAGTAAAAAAAAAATTAACATTTAAATATTCAAAATCAATTGAATATTCCAATTTCAATGGCTCAAAAATTTCGGGTCGTCACAATGGGAATCCAAAATTTTATGTATACATATCATCATAATATTTTTGAAATACTATGTTTTTAACCATTGTAGATGCAGGAGCACGGTATATGATTTTGAAAAGGCTTAAAATACTAGTAAGGGGAAAACCCATTCCGCTAAGTGGCGTGGTCTCATCAGATATCTAAATAAATTAAGATGTTAAATTATTATTCATATTAGGCTTTATGCCTAAGTCGAAGTTTTTTTCCCCCTTAAACTCTCGGGTACTTTATGATTTTGAGTAGTTTGAGGTTTAGGGTTTCCAGGTTAACTTCTTAGACGAATAAAGCTTAGGGAGGCATGCAAGAGGCAACTAGTTATTTAGAGTTGTCTTTTCCGTTGTGTATTTTTAATGTAAAGGCGGAGTTATTAGCCTTGTTATATACTCTGATCAACCAAGGGGGCATCTTCATATGTCTCTCTTGGCGTATGTGTATGAATTATATTTTCCTAAACATGGTTAATATTTGTGGGATTATGTAATGAACATGAAATGTTTTGAATGGAATTTGGGAATGTGTTTTTAATTTGTTAAATGTTTTCCATATTCTTATGATCTATGTATCAATTTGTTTAACACCGCCATATTTGGTCGCCAAGGATTAATAACTATGGATGACTGCAGCATCCGTAGCCACTAGTTTTAGGCATCCAGGTAAGGGGATGTTACAAGTTGGTATCAAAGCATAAGTTTGTGAAACTTTAAAAGAAAGAAAAACCTAAAAAGTTTCTAAAAAATAATCTAATAAGTTGAACTTATGATCGGGTTTGGGTTAACGCTATAATAACGTATATGTATTTGATATATAAGTTATATCTAAGTACATATTCCACATTCTCTTATACCATTCTTCTATATCTTACTAAGGCCCGTATGCATACTTATGAGAAAGAGGATACAGAGCACAAAATAGAAGAGAAAATCTATGTGGTGCAAGCACCACAACCAATGGAAATGCTCGACCTAATACCAGGAGGAACCAAGGTTGACAGGCTAATGCTAATCCAAACGTTGGGCCAATAGAAATCCGCCAGTAGATGCGAGGATGGTGTATCAGTTGTTGTCCAATCTTTTGCAAGATGGAGTTGCTGGTAATGTTGAAGGAGCTAATCCTACGGCTCTAGTTGGGAATAACCATGCTAAGCTAAACAAAGACTACACCAGTCTGGATGGAAAGCCGTTTGTTGGAATGGATGATGTTGTTGAGATTGAGAATTGGCTACTGAGCTGTGAGATGATCTTTACTGATTTGGGCTTAGATAATGGGAAAAAGAGAAGGCTAGCCTCTAAACAGTTGCAAGAGGCAACGCACCATTGGTGGAATAGTGTGACAGCCAGAGTTCTGTAGAAAGAACTAACTTCGGCTAATTTTAGAATTAGGTTTGAGTAGACGTTTCTATCAGAGGTAGCTAAGTCGGCACTGATAAGGAAGTTCATGGATCTTGTCCAGGGGATATGTCAGTATCAATTATGTCGCTAAGTTTGATGAGCTATCTCGATACGGATATGTCATTATAGACACTGATATCAGGAGTAATGAGAGGTCCATCATTGGCTAAGGCTAGAGCTAGCTAAAATGACTATGACCCATGTCAGAGAACCTTAAAATATGGTGATGGAGATGGCTATTCGCCATGAAGAGATGTTTGTTGTTTCTGTAAGGGAGAAGCCAATTGAATCGCAGGGTCCTTAGTGAAAGAAAAGGAAATTCTTCAAGAAGAAGGAAGCCAAAAAAAGGGAGGCTACTAAGAAGGCAAAAGCTTGTTTGATGTGTGATAAGATTGGTCATTATGCTCACGAGTGGTGGACAAGCAAAAGGAAGAAGCCTGTAGAGAAGAAGAATGTGAAATGCTTCAACTACAACCAAGTTGTACTTGTCCAAAGCTAGTCAAGGCGAACAGAGGGAAGGGTTTTTCTATTGGACCACCATCTTCTTCTAGGCTTACCGTAGCAGAGAAAGGGAAAACTGTGAAGGAAGGTACATTTTTGATTCGGTGTATATTAGTTAGGGTATTATTTGATGTCGATGCATCAAACTCATTTATATCACGGTATTTGGTTGCTAGGTTATGCATAGAACCCACATTTTTATTACTTCTTTAAGGGTTGCAATCCAAGAAGAGGGTATGCAACTCTAAGGATGAGATGTGACCAGATAGAACTTGATTTATTACGTAATAAGTTTGCATGCAGTCTGTATCTTTTTGATTTCGGTGAATTTGGGATCATTTTGGGTATGGATTGGTTCGGTAAGTATAAGGCTAGGATATTTTGCCCGGATAGGGAAATATCGTTGAGACACACATATAATCATTACCGAATCATCTTCTCGGTGGAAAATTCCAATAGGAGTCTTTGTGCTTTGTTAAGTGCCATAGAGGTTGGAGAAGAGCTAAGTTAGATTCGAATTGAAAAAGAGTTTGCAGATGTCTTTGAGCCAGTCACAGGTCTACCACTAAAATGAGCTGTTGAGTTTCGAATAGATCTTGTGCCCGGAGCTGAACTTGTAAGTAGACCACCTAGAAGGATGAAACCGACAGAGATGAAGGAATTAAAGGTGGAGATAGTAGATCTTGAAGGAAGGAATTATATTTGACCAAGTAGTTCGCCTTGGGAAGTGACCACGGTATTCGTAAAGAAGCCACATGAGTCGTTAAGGATGTGCATCGACTAGCGTGAGTTAAATGAAAGGACGATTAAGAATAGGTACCCTTTGCCGAGGATAGATGATTTGTTTGATCAATTGAGAAGATCCAGAATGTTTTCCCAATTAGATTTGGCAGTGGGGTTCCATGGGTTGAGAGTGGCGTAGGACATCATTCCTTTGACAGCATTTCGAACTAGGTATGATTCGTATGAGTGGTTAGTGATGCCATTCAGATTGACAAATGCACCTGCTTTCTTCATGTATTTGATGAGCCAAATTTTTCGAGAGCACTTGGATAGGTTTGTGTTGGTATTCATTGATGACATATTAGTGTACTCAAAGG
This sequence comes from Allium cepa, assembly GCA_030765085.1. Taxonomy (NCBI): domain Eukaryota; kingdom Viridiplantae; phylum Streptophyta; class Magnoliopsida; order Asparagales; family Amaryllidaceae; genus Allium; species Allium cepa. The sequence goes on from CM060940.1 coordinate 864,389,713, forward strand.
ATGAAAGACATCATGAGTGTCATCTTAGAGTGGTGCTTGAAACGCTGAGGAAGAATCAATTGAAGGCGAAGTTTTCCAAATGTCATTTTTGGAAGAAAGAGGTTACGTTTGTTGGTCATGTGGTTTCAGGGAAAGGATTGTCAGTCGATCCAAATAAGATCGAAGCTTTCAATAATTGAAAAGACCAGAGACGGTAACCGAGATCAGGAGTTTTCTTGGACTTGCTAACTATTACCGGAGATTCATTGAGGAATTCTCGTATATAGCAGCACCTTTGACTAAGTTGACCAAGAAAGATGTGAAGTTTGTTTGGTCCGACAAATGTGAGGAAGCATTCCTTAAGCATTTATTGGTCAATGCTCCAGTGTTGGTAGTATCAGATGGAAACCACGGCTTGGTAGTATACACCGATGCATGTAGAACTGGATTGGGAGCAGTATTGATTTAGAAGGGTAAAGTTATTGCCTATGCATCCAGACAGTTTAGACCACATGAAGTAAGACATCCTTCCTATGATTTGGAGTTGGCTGTAGTAATTTTTGCCTTGAAGGTTTAGAGACATTATCTCTTAGGGGAGAGATTTGAGTTGTTCACCGATCATAAACCTTTAAGATATTTATTCTCTCAGAAGGAGTTGAATATGCGAAACAGAGATGGCTGGAATTTTTGGCTGCTTATGATTTTTGTATAGAGTGTACTCCTTGGAATGGTAATAATGTAGCAGATGCTCTTAGTAGTAAACATCAGAATGTGATGTTAGTTATGTTACCGGAATTGAAGGACCTAGAAGTTTTAGCCAGTTGCGGTGTGCAATTGAGATCTACCGCTAGTTCTAGTCAGGGGTCGGCCATGATGTCTTATTTAGAAGATCATCCAGTTTTGATTAAAAGGATAGCTTTTAAGAAGAGCGAAGATTCATATTTAGCTGAGAGGATTAGAAGGCTTGAGGTAGGGTCAGAGATTGATGATATAAAGGATTATAGCCTTGACCAAAGGGGATGGTTGAGAAAGAAGGGACAATTATGTGTTCCAAATGTAGAGAGCTTATGGAGAGAAGTTCTGGAAGAATGTCATCGAAGAGAAGTTCTAGATGAATGTCATCGATCCAAGTTTACGATTCATCCTAGAGGGACCAATATGATTAAGGTATGAAAAGGAGCTTCTATTGGGAAGGCGTGAAGAGGGATGTCTGTTTGTGAGTTAGGTAGTGCGCGAACTGTCAACAAGTGAAGACCGAACATCAGAAGCCAGGTGGATTGCTTTAGCCTTTATAGATTCTAGTATGGAAATGGGGTTCAATATCCATGGATTTTATAAATGGGTTGCCAAGGTCAAGGAGAGGAAATGAGAGTATATGGGTTATTGTGGATAGGTTGACCAAGAGTGCCTATTTCATTCCAATAAAGTCGGCCAGGACGGCACATGTTTAGGTGAAGTTGTTAATAAAGAACATAGTTAGACTTCATGGGATTCCTAGTAGCATAGTCAATGACAGAGATGCATTATTCACTAGAAATTTTAGAAGAATCTACAAGAGGTTTTGGGCACCGAGCTCAAGATGAGTACAACTTATACCACCCACACACGGATGGGCGGACAGAGAGAGTTAACAAAGTACTCGAGAAATTATTGAGAGCTTATGTGTTAGACTTTGGTGGATCTAGGAGGACCACCTACATTTGATTGAGTTTTCCTATAATAGTAGTTATCTAATTATCATTGGAATGGCGCATTTTTAAGATTTTTATGGAAGGCCATGCAAATCATCTGTATGTTGGTTGGAGAGTGGAGACAAATTGGTCTTAGGTCTAGATTCGGTTAGAGAGGCGTCAGAAATGATTGAGTTAATTCGAGGATAAATGTAGGAAGCTCCATCCAGATAGAAAAGTTACGCGGATAAGAGGCGTAAGTACTTAGAGTTCTCAATGGGAGATAAATTTTTCATTAAGGTATCACCAATGAAGGATGTGGCATGGTATGGGAAGTTAGGAAAGTTGGCCCTGCGATATGTTGGACAATTCTAGATTTTAGAAAGGATTGGAAAGCTCACGTACAAAGTAGATTTTCCGAGCAGTTTGGTAGGTGCCCATAATATGTTCCACGTATCTCACCTTCGCAAGTATGTACATGATCCAGTGGCTACTATTCCTCAGTCAGAGTTGGAGGACTTGGTAGTGGAGCCTAATTTGACCTTTGTTTGACAACTAGTTCAGGTTGTAGCAAGGGATGAGAAAAGATTGAGGACCAAGACAGTCAAGTTGGTGAAAGTTCGGTGGAGTGATAACAAGAAGTACCGTACTTAAGAGATAGAGGACATGATTCGAGATGCTTATCATGATCTTCTTTGATGGTATGTCTATAATAGATTTATATAGATTAGTTGCTAGTGAGGTAGGCTAGTATGGATATTAGGAGATGTTACAGATGATTGCTATGGTTGCTAGTTAGTTCTTACTGAATTTCGAGGACAAAATTCTTTAAGGAGGGGAGCCTATAACACCCCTAATTTTTAATAGCATTATTCAAGAGATTTAGTTAGAACAAATTAAATAGAATAATATAGAGTGATAAGGAGATTGAGGTTGGTTAATTAATGTAGTGGATGTGCTATTTAAATTGAATGAGCATAAAATGGTTAAGTATTAACTGACTAAACATAAGGGCATTATGGTCATTTGTCTCCCACATTCGCCACCCTTACACTATTATCCCCATAGCCATACACATTCATTTTATCTTACACAAAAATTAAAAACGTAAGAAAGCAAATAGAAGCCGGCCATTAAGGAGGAAGAGGAAGAATGAATCAAATCTAAAGATTAGGGTTCAAGCTAGAAGAAATCAATCTCAACCAATCTTTAGTTTCCTTATCCAAATTAAGGTGAATATTAATCACTACATCTCTATTTTTGATTTTATAATCATATAATTTCAAATTTAAGGGTAAATTTGTTTTTATGATATATTGGATGATGGTATGCTTGATTTATAATTTGTTTAAATTAAACAACATTGTTCTAAAGGAGATATGCATGGTTTTAAGGTAAAACCGAGGTTAAATGATTTTTAAATGCCTTGGAAAAATTATATGTTATGAGAAACATGATTCTCAAGCTGGGCTTCAATTTTTATAATTTTCCAAGTCGTAGGGAATTATTTACGAATTTTCAAAGGAAAATATGATTATTTGGGTTTGTAAATTTATTTCAAAAATCATATTAAGAAATTAGGTCTGGAATTTTGGTATGTTAGGCAACATGATTAAAGTGAATATCTAGAATTTTTGGAGATATTTACCAAGTGATTTAGCATGGAAATTAAATATTTTGAAAGGAGGACCCAAATGATTTAATTATTTTGTTAATAGGAAAGGCTCGTTTATTAAATGTTGTTTAGTTTTGATCTGAGAAAATGCAGCAAATTTTAGTAAAATAATTTGAAAGTTTAATGTAACCAATCATGTGTTTATAAATAGGCATGTTAGTTACAAAAAGTTTACTTTATTTAGAAAAATCATCATTTAGCTCAGAAAAGTATGTTCCGCCTTTTTTAGAAGGACCTCTCGACCCAGAGCTTCCACCTCCAACCTAATCGAAACCTTCTAGGTTGAAACCAGTAAACCAATACACGTGGTATCATTTAGATGGTATATATTGGATTGGAGAAAGGCAGAAGGTAGGGTGTCGAAATGTGGCTTCTGAAGTGGTTGGTTCCTTTGTTTTGTTTTAAAAGAAAAGCGCTTGCTTGTTTACAAAAGGGTTTCAAAGTAGTCAAAACCAATGGTTTTGAAGGCATATTTATAAAGAAGATATTGAAAGAGAGCTATCGCCTTTGTTTTAAAATAGTAGATTCCGAAGGAGTTACACATTATTGAAGCTTTCGAAAGGGGTAATTTCAACCAAGTCGAAACCCTTCTGTGTTTAGATGCCTTTCGATCGTATTGCAGACATCAATGCTTTCAAAAGGTCTGGTTTATTTTTACAAAATATTAGCCACTTCCTACTGCTTTCGAAAGGGGGTCACGGGTTTCAAAGGAAACGGTTTTGAAAGGGGTTTCGAAGCCAACCTTCAATTGTTTTACCCAGATGTTTTAATGCTTTCGAAAGGATGGTTTCAACACCATCAAGCTTCCCCAATACTTTTTGAAACAAGGAATGATTTCAAAAGAGATGCTTTCATTTATGTGCACTTTAATGCAAAATGATGTTTTAAACCTAATGAATTCGAAAGGGGTACTTTCAATGGTTTTGGAGGGGTAACCTCCAATGGTTTCAGAAGGTATACTTTGTAATGACCTGAGAAATATTCACTGCTAATAAATTGGATTCCGGCTAAAAGTTGACGACAAATTTGAAACTAAATTTTTTTAATAACGTAAGAACTTATTGTAAATATGTAGATTGTTTGGAATAAAAGAACTTTAAAATAAAATAACCCATTTAATTAGTTGGTAACGTATTTTGGCAACTAATTGACATAGATTTTGAACTTTGGAATGTCATTATTTTATGTTGTAATACTTAAGAGAAACTTATAATAAAAATATAATAACGTCTGTTGAAGATTTCTGGTAACGTTAACGCAATTAAATTGGTTTTATATGATCCAATTAACGGTATTGGTGGCCGAAAATTTTGTAAAATGGATATTTATTCGAAAGACCAAACATGGTTTTTCTTTATATTATTAGACTCGTACTGTCAAGACGAGCGTAACGATACCTTGTTTGCTAAATTTGGACGTCCGATGTGAAAGTTGTGCACTGTTTTGTGTGTGTATAGTGGGTCCGTATAAATTTATTAGGTGTCGTTATAAACAGAAATTAATTAATTAAAATTTAAAATTTAAATCTCTGAACGTGTTGTACAGCTGTAATAGGTAGATTACAAAAAAAAATTATGGTACATTTTGAAATTGCAACCGGTTACCATATATCTAGATCAGTTTACTCTCTGGACTCACTCGCACGATCTAAAACTAATATAAAATCATCAGAGGCTCGTCATTTTCTCACCCTGAAAAAAAGAGTAGTAACAGTCGATCCAAATTTTATCAAACCGATCCCCCTTCCCCCCTGCATCCAAGCCGCCGCACACCCCACGCGCCCCCTCCCTCTGCGTTAGCCACCCCCGCCGAGCTCCTGCCGCCACACCCAAATTTCCGACCCACCGCAACACCCCATCTCCTACAGCCACGACTTCCCCTCCACAGCCAAAAATCACCCACCCAAACTCCCTGACGCCGCCTGCACCGCTGCCACCTCAACCAATACACCCTTAGCCATGCGGTGAGCTTCCTCTTCATTTTCTTTTTCTTTTCTTTTTTCTTGCTATCAGGTTTGCATACGTTATATATAAAAAAAAGGGAAGAAGTGATACGAGAACTTGGCCCTGCATGCAAATGAATATGGCATATGTATATTTGCAAGATCTAATGGATACGAAAAGGTTGTGTTGGTTTTGGATACAGTGAGTTTTCTTTTCTAAAAGTTTACACACCTGTAGAAAAAAAGAGTTCGGTGAGCATACTTATGAATATTTTGCATATTATCAGTTATTTTAAGTTAGTGAAAATCTTGGTATATATAAATACTAAATGAGAAATTTATATTTGTACACGTTGGTTTGGATAAGGATTCAGATACAATAGTTGTATAATATCTACATAGTCAGTTGTCTATGAATGTCCAGAGTTATGTTATACAAATATTTATATGCTGTTGGATAAATTTATATTAAATTTGTAGGATACAAGTTATCTATAATATGTTACTTACTTTATATCCAACTAAGCTATCATATATATTAGATACCATTTTGTTTGCTGTGTATTTCATTAAGGACTCTATTACTCAAGCGATTTGAAGCTATCGAGTTCGAAAAAAAAAGACAACCGTAAACATGCAATATTTAAATTTTATATATGTAGTCCATATATATAAACTAAAATTTGTAAGGACAACCCAATATTTAAATATTTCTAGCGGAAATACACAGCGACGTAAATGTTAATTAATAGTTTTAATACGTTTGTCACAGCCGGAATCTAATAACATAGGAGTTATCTGTTCACCGTCTGGTCTGTGCTCTCCGTCACTCCCAATATCAAATATCTCTGTCCATCAAAGGTGAGTAATCATTCACGACTGTCATTCGATTTATATGTGAATCTATTTTGATGAAATAACAACTGAACTGTTTCCCGTATTGTAGGCGTGCATGTAGAATTAAATGTTGAATGCATCATTTTCATCGAATAGTTTATGCCATGTCACGTAGAATCATTCCATGTAGTATCATTTCATGTAGTATTATTTCATGTAGTGATTATTTGATAGCATATGATTCATTTCATGTTGTGTTTAATTCTCGTATATTTCAAGTCCTTGTTAGTCAGAAATCTCCTTTGGGTTGAAATGATAGACCCAAATGATTTCAAAACCTTTATTTGGGATTGCGGGTTGAAATGATATGTACCCGTAGGTATAAATTAATGCGGATTAAAATGATACATATCCGCATCACTTGACCATAGGTTAGAAAACTTATATACGGACACCGTGGTTGGGAGAAATTTGATTTTTGAAATTTTAAATGATCTATAATTATTTGAAATCGGAATTTCTGAATGTTGTTGGAACCTAATATGTTTGTAGGTTTTAAATTTTATAAAGCGATAAAATTTTGAAACCTACTTAATCATTATTTTCATAAATTATTTATTTCTAAGATTTCCAAAGCTTTACTCTAAATGTTTCTAGGTAATTATCTTCTTAAATTTTATATATAAATAAATACATGGAAAATTTGAAGATTTAAAGCGGAAGTTTGATAAACCATAAACTATATAAATTTCAAACTGGGAAATCAAAGTTATATATTTTGTAAATGGTTCGAAGTTGTAAATCGATTATTATAAAACCGACCACGGTGTGAAAAATATAACGGTTGGTTGTTAAAGAGACCGGGATCGGATATGGGCATACTCTCTGTTGATACCGAAAACCACTTTAACAACTGTGTACGCGGTGGAGATTCCAGAACGTAGTAGGTTGGTTGGCGAACGCTACTGGAATGAAGCAAGAGAACGTTGATGGATGGCCTAATTATGACTAAAACAGGAGCTATACTGGGCTACACAAAGGGTCGCACCCTTTTATCGAGCATGCTTCTTCGGAAACTATTCTATTACTTTTGTGATTCGATATGATGGCGCCACTTTGATTCGGGGTATGTCTCGAGGTGGGAGAAAGCTGCTGGCTTGCCGTCACCACCGGTCCGGGAGTGCAAACGGTGTATCACCCTGGCATTGCCTCGCGTGCCTTGTCATATGTTCCCTACATCGAGCCCACTACGATTGTGGTTTAAAGATCCGACCGCGTTAAGGTTCACCATCCCCTTAACGCTATTTTCTATATGATTATACTTTACTGATTAGACACTACTGTATATATCGTATGTTACTATATAATAAATAGTTTAACGGATCCTTAAAGGATGACGATCCCAACATCCTTTAAGTTACTTGTACATTTCAGTAGATGTTCCACTCGAGTTATTCACTTAGATGAGAATGTTAGTCCTGACTTGGGTGTTTATTTATTTTTCACTCGAGTCAGCCTGAGTTTGCGGCTTAGAGGGAATTTTTCTTGAAGACGAGGTGCTGGAGCTCTACTTGATGTTCCTTTCTTAGTTCTCAGTTTCTGCTTTATTTAGACTTATATCGTTGGTTCTTGTATTAGAGATCTTTTTGTACCTGGATATCTGTTGTAATTGTTTAAACTCTGTTATGTACCTGTTTTGAAACTCTGGTTATTCCAGCTTATTTATTCTGCTGTAATATCTAATTCTCTGTGCCTGTGATTCTATGATATGATTTTATTTTACCCCAAAATTTTAATAATAACAATCTATCGTTTTGAATGGTTTGAGTATGACATGAGTGGTTTATTGTCGACTCAAATCGCTCGAAAAGGCGGGATGTTACACTTGGTATCAGAGCTGATGGTTTATGGGGTAGAAGTTCATTAGAGATAGGGTAGCAATATCCTAGAATGCGAAAAAAAATCACATTACAGAATAACTTTTTATTCATAATTCATCTTACTTGCTAGAAATTTTCCCTTGATTCGGAAATCTTTGTTATCATCTTCATCATTGTTCTAAACCTGTTCACGAACTTCCCAGATGGCTAACAGAAGAGGTGCTAGGGGAAGAGGAAATGCTCAACCTACTCCTACAGCTGCACCGGTCCCAGTAGTTGCTCCAGTCAGATTTACCACTTTGTGCTAGGAGTATACCCAGCTAGGAAGAACCAAGTTCACAGGTTCTGAGGGTATTATCGAGGCCAAACAATGGTTGGAAAATGTAGAAATGATATTTACCGGGCTCGAGGTTAATGATGCCCAAAAACGGCAATTAGCGGCTTGACAGTTGCAAGAAGCTGCCCGAGATTGGTGGAGATCCGTTACTGCCCAGGCTGTAGAAGCAGATATCACTTGGGAGCAGTTTAGGTGATCTCTAAATTTGATCTTTATCCTTTTCTTTATTTCACATCTATCTTGAATCTAGCTTAAACCTTGAGTATTTCTCTAGAGATACCTTTATCACTAAATGGGTGCCAGAAGCAGGGAAATCGAGTCTTTATCGAGCTTTCATGGACCTGGAGCAAGGAAACATGACTTTCGCAGAATACGAAAGGAAATTCAATGAGTTGTCGAAGTATGGCCCCAACTTGATAGACACCCGCTTAAGAAGAACGAAAAGTTTATCAATGGTGCACGTCCCGAGTACTACGACCGATTGATACAGAATGTGCATGGGACTTTCACTAGCTTGGTAGACATGGCCACCCGATTTGAGAACCCAACTTGTAAGGGTAAGCAGGCTACCTCTACTCAGAGTTCGCTCAAAACCACTACTAGTTCAATGAAGAAGAAGGATAAGTTCCAGCAACAGAAGAAGAAGTGGCAACTTTCTCAAGGCATTGGTTTTACTCCCCAGAGACAAGCTATCGACATCTCCCACATCATATGCTTCAAATGTAATCAAAAGGGCCATTACTCAAATAGTTGTCCTTTTCCGACCGGAGCAGCTATTCCTCCTCCATCCCAGGCATCCAGAAACAACCTTTGCCACCTCTGCTTGCAACTAGGTTACTTCAAAAACAATTGCCCCACGCAGCAAAAGGGAAAGACTTCTGGATTTTTCGCCCCTTTTGACCCGACAGCTGATGATGCTCAAGGTACACTCCGTTGCACCTTCACTCTTCATTCTCATCATGTTCGTGTTTTATTTGATACCGGAGCTTCCCATAGCTTTATTTCCACTGATTTATGCGATAAACTCAAGCACCAATTAAAACCCGAATATTCATCTGAGTCACTTTGCGTATCAAATCCCATTGGTGGTCCCGCTAATCTTAAAATGGTTTGTAAGGGAGTGAAACTCATATATGGCTTACATCTTTTCATTGGTGATTTTTATGTCCTTGGGTTCGATGCATTTGATATTTTACTCGGAGGCGACTGGCTAAGTAAATATGGTGCACATATCTCTTGTAAGGAGCGGATTGTTTCCTTAGTTGATGATGAGAGTAACCCCTTAATAATTGAAGGTCAAATGCCTCAAGATTTCGTAGGCAGTTTCATTTTTTCGCTTGATGCTCATCCTAATGAACTTAATTCCACTCCTGTCATTAAGAATTTTCCCGATGTATTTGGCGAAGTTACTTCTCTTCCTCCTTCACGGGAAATAGAATTCCGTATTGATCTAATTCCTAGAGCCCGACCTGTAGTCCTTCCTCCATGAAGAATGGCCCCGAAAGAGAAGGCAGAGTTGAAAGGCCAAATCGAAGACTCATTCTCAAAAGGTTTGATTAGGCCAAGTTATTCTGAATGGGGAGCAGCTGTAGTATTTTTCACTAAGTCTGATGGTTCCTTGAGAATGTGTGTGGATTATAGGGAACTGAACAAGCTTACTCTCAAAAACAGATACCCTATGCCACGCATTAATGATATGTTCGATCAACTCTATGGAGCTAAAGTATTCTCCCAACTTGATCTGGCTACCGGTTTCCACCAACTCCGCGTAGCTGAGGAGAGCATTCCCAAGACAGCTTTTCGGGCAGAGAATGGATTCTATGAATGGTTGGTCATGCCTTTTGGACTAACAAATGCACCCGCTTACTTCGTTGATCTCATGAATCGTGTCTTCCGAGATGTCCTTAATAAATTTGTGTTGGTTTTCGTGGATGATATTCTCGTCTTTTCAAAATCTGAACAGGAACATGAAACACACTTAACTTATGTTCACGAAACACTTAGAAAACATCAACTGAAGGCTAAATTCCCTAAGTTCCATTTTTGGAGGGATGAGGTCCGATTTCTTAGACACATTGTTTCAGAAAATGGAGTTTCCGTCGATCCGCTTAAGGTCGCCTCTATCAATGATTGGGAAGAACCTAAGACCCCTACATACATTCGAAATTTCTTAGGTTTAGCTGGTTACTATCGGAGATTCATTGAGAATTTCACTAAGATTGCTGCTCCACTTACGGCTCTGACTCGTAAGAATGTTAGATTTGTCTGGAGTGATAAGTATAAGGCTACATTCAAGGAGTTAAAGTACAAGCTAACATCTGCCCCAGTTCTTACCGTCCCAAATGGGAGTGAGGGATTTACGGTATTTACCGATGCTAGCCGAGAAGGATTGGGAGCCGTGTTGATGCAAGATGGAAGGGTTATCGCCTATGTTAGCTGACAGTTGAAGACCCACGAAGTGAATTATGGAGCACATGATTTGGAATTACTTGCGGTAGTTTTTGCCTTGAAGTTGTGGAGACATCGTATTTTGGGGACTAAATTCGAACTCTTTACGGATCATAAATCGTTGAAACATATTTAGATTTGAAGCAAAGAAAGTAAGATGGCTCTAATTCTTAGCAGCCTATGACCTAGACATCAACTATACTCCCGGGAAAGCAAATGTTGTTGCCGACGCTCTGAGTAGGAAGAAGTCGATACTTTGTGTTATTGTGGTTACTCCATCTCTTATGGATCGCATAACGGCTAAGCAGAACGAAGACCCGATGTTGGTAAGAATGAAGGCGAATGTTTGCAAGAGAAAGAGTGATAATCAAAGTTGAATGGATGCACAAATCGACGAATATGGGATATTAAGAATTAATGATAGAATTTGTGTTCAGGATGTTGATAATTTAAGACAAGAGGTACTCAAGGAGAATCATCAATCTAGACTCTCCATACACCCTGGAGTTTCGAAGATGTACCATGATATGAAGAGGCTATATTGGTGGAATAGCATGAAGCATGATATCTCTTCTTTCATTAGTAGATGCACCACGTGTCAACAGGTTAAGGCTGATCATTAGAAAACCACTGGATTATTGCAACCTCTTGAGATACCCAATTGGAAATGGGAGCAAGTTTCGATGGATTTTATCGATGGACTACCTCGGACGAGAAAAGGAAATGAGAGCATTTGGGTTATTATTGATCGATTGACTAAATCTGCTCACTTCATTCAGGTTAAGTCGAATCGTACTGCCTCGAGTCTAGCCGAGATTTATATGAGAGAAATCGTCAGACTGCATGGAGTCCCAGTCAGTATTGTGTGTGATCGAGATCCAATCTTTACTAGCAAGTTTTGGGAAGCATTCCAAGAAGCTCTAGGTACGCGACTGAATCTGAGCACAGCCTATCATCCTCAGACTGATGGGAAAACTGAGAGAGTGAATCAGATTCTAGAAGACCTTCTTCGTGCCTGTATTCTTGACTATGGTGGTTCTTGGGAAGACCATCACCATCTCGTCGAGTTCACTTACAATAATAGTTATCAGGCATGATCTAATTCGAATTCCAGCTTATTTGAAATACAATTCAGTAATTTTCTATCCTTGAATTTAGGCTAGCATCAAAACATCCCCTTTTGCTGCTCTATACGGACGATCGTGCAAATCCCCATCATGTTGGATTGGATAGGGTGATCGATTAGTTCTTGGGCCCGACCCAATCCTTGAAGCTTCTAAGAAGGTCGAGGATATTCGGACGAAAATGAGAATTGCCCAGGATAGGCAGAAGAAATACGCGGATAGGAGAAGAAGGACGTTGGAGTTTGCCGTAGGGGATCAAGTGTTTCCCAAGATTTCACCACTTAAGAACGTCATCTGATTCGGTCGGAAAGGGAAGCTAGCTCCCAGGTTCATAGGCCCTTTCATATCATAGGAAGAGTTGGTTCTTTAGCCTACCGTGTGGATTTACTAGAGAAACTTGCTAGAGTACAAAACGTGTTTCACATATCTCATCTTCGTAGATATCTTCATGATCCATCGTTGTATGTCCAACCTGCTTTGCTAGAGAATCTCGATGTTGAACCCAATCTAACCATGGAGAGAAAGCCACTTCGTATTGTCGATAGGGATACGAAGCAACTCAGGAGAAAATCTGTTAACCTTGTTAAAATCAAATGGAGTAATGAAGATCGTGACTACACTTGGGAAACCGAGGACAGTATCCAGGCTTCAAACCCCGAACTATTTGGATAGGTATGTTATTCTAATCTTTTCTGTCTAGATCCGATTCTTTCATTGATACACGTCCCATTTGGCTTCGTTCTTTTTGGGGACGAAAAGATTTGAGTGAGGGAGAGTGTAATGACCTGAGAAATATTCACTGCTAACAAATTGGATTCCGGCTAAAAATTAACGACAAATTTGAAACTAAATTTTTTTAATAACGTAAGAACTTATTGCAAATATGTAGATTGTTTGGAATAAAAGAACTTTAAAATAAAATAACCCATTTAATTAGTTGGTAACGTATTTTGGCAACTAATTGACATAGATTTTGAACTTTGGAATGTCATTATTTTATGTTGTAATACTTAAGAGAAACTTATAATAAAAATATAATAACGTCTGTTGAAGATTTTCGGTAACGTTAACGCAATTAAATTGGTTTTATATGATCCAATTAACGGTATCGGCGACCGAAAATTTCGTAAAATGGATATTTATTTGAAAGACCAAACATGGTTTTTCTTTATATTATTAGACTCGTACCGTCAAGACGAGCGTAACGGTACCTTGTTTGCTAAATTTGGACGTCCGATGTGAAAGTTGTGCACTGTTTTGTGTGTATAGTGGGTCCGTATAAATTTATTAGGTGTCGTTATAAACAGAAATTAATTAACTAAAAATCAAAATTTAAATCTCTGAACGTGTTGTATAGCTGTAATAGGTAGATTACAAAAAAAAATTATGGTACGTTTTGAAATTGCAGCCGGTTACCTTATATCTAGATCAGTTTCCTCTCTGGACTCACTCGCACGATCTAAAACTAATATAAAATCAGCAGAGGCTCGTCATTTTCTCACCCTAAAAAAAAGTAGTAACAGCCGATCCAAATTTTATCAAACCGATCCCACTTCGCCCCTGCATCCAAGCGGCCGCACACCCCACGCGCCCCCTCCCTCTGCATCAGCCACCCCCGCCGAGCTCCTGCCGCCACACCCAAATTTCCGACCCACCGCAACACCCCCTCTCCCACAGCCGCGACTTCCCCTCCACAGCCAAAACTCAGCCACCCAAACTCCCTGACGCCGCCTGCACCGCTGCCGCCTTAACCAATACACCCTCAGCCGTGCGATGAGCTTCCTTTATGTTTTTTTCTTTCTTGCTATCAGGTTTGCATACGTTATATAAAAAAAAAGTGATATGAGAACTTGGCCCTGCATGCAAATGAATGTGGCATATGTATATTTGCAAGATCTAATGGATATGAAAAGGTTGTGTTGGTTTTGGATACAGTGAGTTTTCTTTTCTAGAAGTATACACACCTGTAGAAAAAAAAGAGTTCGGTGAGCATACTTATGAATATTTTGCATATTATCAGTTATTTTAAGTTAGTGAAAATCTTGGTATATATAAATACTAAATGAGAAATTTATATCTGCACACGACAGTTTGGATAAGGATTCAGATATAATAGTTGTATAATATCTACATAGTTAGTTGTCTGTGAATAGTGCAGAGTTATGTTATACAAATATTTATATGTTGTTGGATAAATTTATATTAAATTTGTAGGATAGAAGTTATCTATAATCTGTTACTTACTTTATATCCAACTAAGCTATCATATATATTAGATACCATTTTGTTTGCTGTGTATTTCATTAAGGACTCTATTTAGTCAAGCGATTTGAAGCTATTGAGTTCGAAAAAAAAACAAAGAAGAAGACAACCGTAAACATGCAATATTTAAATTTTATATACATAGTCTATATATATAAACTAAAATTTGTAAGGACAACCCAATATTTAAATATTTCTAGCGGAAATACATAGCAACGTAAATGTTAATTAATAGTTTTAATACGTTTGTCGCAGCCGGAATCCAATAACTTAGGAGTTATCTGTTCACCGTCTGGTCTGTGCTCTCCGTCACTCCCACTATCAAATATCTCTGTCCATCAAAGGTGAGTAATCACTCACGACTGTCATTCAATTTATAAGTGAATCTATTTTGATGAAATAACGACTGAACTGTTTCCCGTATTGTAGGCGTGCATGAAGAATTAAATGTTAAATGCATCATTTTCATCGAATAGTTTATGCCATGTCACGTAGAATCATTCCATGTAGTATCATTTCATGTAGTATTATTTCATGTAGTGATTATTTGATAGCATATGATTCATTTCATGTTGTGTTTAATTCTCGTATATTTCAAGTCCTTGTTAGTCAGAAATCTCCTTTGGGTTGAAATGATAGACCCAAATGATTTCAAAACCTTTATTTGGGATTGCGGGTTGAAATGATATGTACCCGTAGGTATAAATTAATGCGGATTAAAATGATACATATCCGCATCACTTGACCATAGGTTAGAAAACTTTTATACGGACACCGTGGTTGGGAGAAATTTGATTTTTGAAATTTTAAATGATCTATACTTATTTGAAATCGGAATTTCTGAATGTTGTTGGAACCTAATATGTTTGTAGGTTTTAAATTTTATAAAGCGATAAAATTTTGAAACCTACTTAATCATTATTTTCATAAATTATTTATTTTTAAGATTTCCAAAGCTTTAGTCTAAATGTTTCTAGGTAATTATCTTCTTAAATTTTATATATAAATAAATACATGGAAAATTTGAAGATTTAAAGCGGAAGTTTGATAAACCATAAACTATATAAATTTCAAACTGGGAAATCGAAGTTATATATTTTGTAAATGGTTCAAAGTTGTAAATCGATTATTATAAAACTGACCACGGTGTGAAAAATATAATGGTTGGTTGTTAAAGAGATCGGGATCGGATATGGGCATACTCTCTGTCGATACCGAAAACCACTTTAACAACTGTGTACGCGGTGGAGATTCCAGAACGAAGTAGGTTGGTTGGCGAACGCTACTGGAATGAAGTAAGAGAACGCTGATGGATGACCTAATTATGACCAAAACAGGAGCTATACCGGGCTACACAAAGGGTCGCACCCTTTTATCAAGCATCCTTCTTCGGAAACCATTCTATTACTTTTGTGATTCGGTATGGTTGCGCCACTTTGATTCGGGGTATGTCTCGAGGTGGGCGGAAGCTGCTGGCTTGCCGTCACCACCGGTCCGGGAGTGCAAACGGTGTATCCACCCTGGCATTGCCTCGCGTGCCTTGTCATATGTTCCCTATATCGAGCCCACTACGATTGTGGTTTAAAGATCCGACCGCATTAAGGTTCACCATCCCCTTAACGCTATTTTCTATATGATTATACTTTACTGATTAGACACTACTGTATATAGCGTATATTATTATATAATAAATAGTTTAACGGATCCTTAAAGGATGACGATCCCAACATCCTTTAAGTTACTTGTACATTTCAGTAGATGTTCCATTCGAGTTATTCACTTAGATGAGGATGTTAGTCCTGACTTGGGTGTTTATTTATTTTTCACTCGTGTCAGCCTGAGTTTGCAGCTTAGAGGGAATTTTTCTTGAAGACGAGGTGCTGGAGCTCTACTTGATGTTCCTTTCTTAGTTCTCAGTTTCTGCTTTATTTAGACTTATATCGTTGGTTCTTGTATTAGAGATTTTTTTGTACCTAGATATCTGTTGTAATTGTTTAAACTCTGTTATGTACCTGTTTTGAAACTCTGGTTATTCCAGCTTATTTATTCTGCTGAAATATCTAATTCTCTGTGTCTGTGATTCTATGATATGATTTTATTTTGCCCCAAAATTTTAATAATAACAATATGTCGTTTTGAATGGTTTGAGTTTGACATGAGTGGTTTATTGTTGGCTTAAATCGCTCGAAAAGGCGGGATGTTACATACTTCCAATGGCTTTGAAAGGAATTGGTTTCGAAGGGTAACCTTCAACAGTTTTGAAAGGGAAATTTTTGAATGGTTTCGAAGCTATGCTTCTATACTTATACTATAATGTTTTAATAAGATCTAAAAGTTTTGAAAGAGATGATTTAAAGTATTCAAAATGAAAGAGCCTAAGGTTTTGATGATATATTTTATGCTTTCAGATGAGGTCATCCTATGAGGTCAAAGCAAGGTTTCGAAGGTGTCGAAAGGCTTTTTTAAACCCAAACTCAATATTTAAAGGAAAAACCATGGCTAAATAAAGGAGTTTTGAAATGACTTTAATTATGTAAATTTGAAGAAGTATTACCTTGATAAAACTATAAGTTAAAGGGATTTACTATGTTTTATACGAAAAGTATTTCAAGGACTTTAAAGCCCAGGAGGGGTATTGTAAGTTGTAATGTTACTTCTCAATATGAATACATTTATATGATAGAGAACCTATAACTACTTTTTGGGGATAAAGAGGTAGAAGAACCAGCAGGTTAACCCAGCAGTGAAAATAAATGGATTAAACTCCTTAATGAGCAGAATTGCATCCAGGGAGTCAGGATGACCAAATTATAGGATGCATAAACTTTGGAGTTGTCTGGGAGATAGGTTCATAGTAAACCCATGAAAACTATGTATTAAGGATAGTTAGTCAGGGCTAATTGGTTTGTAATGAACCCATGAGAACAATATCCGGATTAAGTATTTTAGTCAAATGGTTCCTAGTCAATCCATGTTAACTAGGATAAGAAAGAAGTTAAGGTAGGCATCAATAGGTTCCTAGTTAACCCATGAAAACTAGGCTAAGAAGGGAGTTACTGGAGTAATCCAAAGGTTCCTAGTTAACCCATGAAAACTAGGATATAAGACGAGTTATTGGAATGACCAATAGGTTTAGGGGGATTCATGAATTAATTAAGTTAATTAGTAGGGGCCTATAGGTTCTTAGTGATCCCTTGAAAACTCTAGAATAGGACAGGGTGTCCATGAATTATAAAAAAGTTATTAGTATACACATGAAAACTAATAGGTTAATATTGACCCTAAAACTATATATATATAAATATAGTTTTTGGGTCAATATTAAGCTATTAGTTATATAACAGGGAGTCAATAAAACCCGGGATAGGAAATCCAAAATGTTTATGTATAAACATGTCATAATATTTTTGAAATGCTATGTTTTTAACCATTGTGGATGCATGAGCACAGTGTATCGTTTTGAAAAGATCTTAAGATACTAGTGAGGGGAAAATGCATTCTGCTAAGCGGTGTGGTCTCACTAGATATCTAAATGGATTGAGATGTTAGATTATTATTTATACCAGGCTTTATGTCTGACTCGAAGTTTTTGTTTTCTCCTTAAACTCTTGGTTACTTAATTGATTTTTAGTAGTTTGAGGTTTAAGGTTTCCAGGTCCTCTTCTTAGAGGAATAATGCTTCCGAAGGCATGCAGGAAACAATTAGTTGTTTAGAGTTATCTTTTCGGCTGTGTATTTTGGATGTAATGCCAGACTTATTAGCCTTATTATATACTCTGATAACCTAGGGAGCATCTTCATATGTCACTTTTGGCGTATGTCTAATAATCATATTTTTATGAACACGGTTAATGTTTGTGGGATTATGTAATGAACATGAAATGTATTGAATTGAATGTGGGAATGTAGTTTTAATTTGTTAATTTTTTTCATATTCTTTTGATCTTTGTATCTATGTATCTAACACCATCGTATTTGGTCGTTGTGGGTTAATAACTATCGATGAATGCAGCATTCGCAGCCGTTAGTTTTGTGCCTTCAAGTAGGGGATGTTACATTAACATTCTTAGTAAGAATAGAAAAAGAATAATCAACACATGGAAAAACATGTTCTTTCATTGAAAATAATAAACTATTACAAAGATGAACAAGTTCAAAAAACTACATCAACGACTTTAGATTATACATTCAATCTTTAACTTTGGAAATAGCAGTTTGGACTTTTCCGAGTAAACCCATGGACTTGGGAAAGTAGAGGCGAAGGGAGTATTAAATACGTGAGGAACGCTAACTAGGCAAAACCGATGATAATGCCATCTCTTTGTAGGAGGGGTAGCTTATCTGCATAAAAGTTTAGCATAGCTAACTGTATTTATTTAAGTAAACTGTCGTTTTCATCATCTAAGAAGTCAAAAATAAAAATGAGGGAGTTATGTGTAAACTTCTTGAAGATCCTTAAGAAAGTGATATTTGGCCAGTCGAGTGGTTTGGGGAATTAATGTTTTCTCATTAAAATATCTTTTAATTTTGACAAATTTACTTAAGAGTTTTTTTTGGAATGGGAGTGCCCAATAGTTCCTTAACCTATATATTTTAAGAAAGACAAACTAAGTTGCACAAATAGAAGTGCTGAAATTTATAAATATTATACAAATCAGATAATGCAACAACAAAATCACTTAGCTTCATACAATATGGCCTTTATAAAATTCAAAAATATATATCTCTTGGTTTAACTTGACCTTCTCAGAAGGAAGGATGTTGGGGAAAAGTGCAATGGTGGAAGTCCTGGGAAGATTCCAACATTTTCCAGAAGGAGGATCGGACCCATAATCATTCAAATACCTACTATAAAAATGTCGAAGTAAACCCCTACTCCTCCTTCTGTAGGTAGAAAAAGTCAGTAAAAAGATTCCTAGCATAGATTTTATAGAGGAATTCCGCTAAAGTGTCCCTATCTTCGATAAGCATCCAAAAAAATGTAGTCAACTCCATGTTCTCCTTTAAAACTCTTTCCCGGTGAAGGTGAGACCTTTTTAAAAGCAAGGCTGCTCCTTTCTCTTTGAAATCTTTCAATCGTTTGGTATAAATGAGAAGGCTCCTATACTTTTCAAATAGGCTATTGTGGTCTTCAACCAATTTCCAAATATCTCTATTTATTCGTAGCACGTCCTTCCCACTTTTCTCGTGTAGAATGTCAAAGTGGTATTTGTTACTTTTCCTTAACTAATATAGTAGACTTATTAACTAAAAGTTAATAGATACTTGTAATCATTTAAAGATGACAAGCTTTATACTAACATAATGGGGGCCTTTAAGGGAGAGGCTCAAATTTCCTCTTTACTTGATTCGGTGCCATAATGGCTAGAGAATATGAACATTCTTTGAGGTAGTGTCTTCTAGAGAGGCATGCAGAAGTTCAGTAAAATCAGAGAATTCAATATCATAGGCAGACGAGCCTAAGTTATGAAGAATTGACCCATTACTGCCACTTCTTAGCCCCTGGGTCTTTGTTACCATCACCATCATCCTTCCAAAAATCATTATCATCTTCATCGCCATCATTGTTATCTTTATCACCATCCCCTCCATTATCATCATCCCTGTCTTCATCGGGCAGAGGATCATTAAAAGATGGTAATTCTTAAGGATTGATGACTTCCTCTTCTAGGAATTTGTCTTTCAAAGACCTTGGAACTCTCACAGTTTAAGGTCGAACTTTCTTTTAAACTTGTCTTTCAATTTTTGTAGTAAAGGGAAGTCCAACTCTAGATATTGGTCTATATTGTCAAAATAAGCGATGAAGAGAGCCTCCACATAGCACTGCTCCTTTAATTGAGGACACGCTTGGTTTATAAAGAAAGTAACCTTCTTTTTGATATCCCTGACAATGTTATTTGTATAGACAAGAGCAAACTCCTTGCTTTCCAAATCATCCTTCAAGATTGTAACTCAAGCGGCCATTTGGGTATTCTCAATTTTGACCTGCTCAAGCTCCTTTTCTAGGAATGTCACCCTCTTTTGAGCTGCTAAACTAAATTTTCTCTCTTTATTTTAATCAAATTCAAGACTGTTCTTTTTAATAGAAACCTCATCTCTTATTGTTGCAGCTTCAAATATTTGGCCCTTAATGTAAAGGCCCGTTTTCCCATACCTTTTGAATCGACAATAAACCACACATGTCTAACTCAAATTGCACGAAAAGACGGATCTTTAAGGGTGATTAAAGAAAAGTAGACAGAACAGAATCTTACACAAATGGAATAACATATAATATTTAACAAATATTTTTACAGCGGAAAACTTTTAAATACATATATCAGAGTCTAACCTAAATTCATCTGGGACAGTTATAAAACCTGCCCTTACAAATGCTGACAAACATCAAACAAAATACACTAAGCAAAGCGGATAACAGAATATCTCCATACGTCGATGAATATCTACAGCTCTCCTTTGGAAACTCCAATTTTCTTCGACTATCCTGAAACTACTCGGATCTGACCCGAGTATTGAAAATACCCGGATCAGGCTTGATAAACCAGCGTGAAAAAAACTCAACAATAAATGACAGTGTCATATATCAGCCTTTGGATAAAATCCTTTGAAAATAAAGAGTATCTCATAAGACCATGCCCACACATAAACACGGACGGGTTTTTACCTTATGATAACTAAAACACTTTTATAACAAAACATTTGATATTATTTCTAATGACATCTCTTTTAAAACATTTGTAAATAAACTTATTAATCTTAGCTGAAATTGTTACCATTATTAGATTCCAGCATACTAGGCTCTACAAACAAAACCGTAGGTTCTTATTGGAGAATGGATTTCCATACAAATGACCAGGCGCAGGATCTACCTTCCGAAATGGGTACACCTCTAGATGGATGTCCCGAGAAACCATCACAAAGCTCCTCTACCAACACAAGACCGTCCCACCTCTTAACTAGATGGTACCGAATATGTCATCCCTCGGTCGTTACCGACCTTTAACCGAGCACTTGTTTTCCATACACCACATAAATTAACATCTCGAACGTCATAGCGGGAAGAAATATATCTAGAAGGGGATGATCATACCCTACTTGGGAATGACCCACTTAGCCTTGCCGCATCTAATCCTGTTTCGGTCATTTTCGGTTTGATGAGGCTTGAGGCAAACGATTACCTTTTCACATAGCACATATCACATCTTTGAATGCCACATTGCCATTTCTGTTTAACTACTAATTGCCTTCCACAAAAATACAACCCTTGAGCTCGTATGTTTCAAGGAGGGTGTTAAGCAAAGAGAAGTTTCCTTCTCCGCCACCACTGATGTACGTTTGTAAAAACCAATGTACGTAATCGTTAGAAATGCAATGTTAGACAAACGTCCATACAAGTTGTCCAGGAACAGGACAAACCGAAGGCACTTTCCTCGGCCATTACTAGGCGAGAAGCCCTTGCAATCTGCAAAATCTCCATCACGAGGAGACCACTGCTATATATAACTCGGGAGCTACCCAGAGCAAGTCAACAAGCAGTCCTCACGCCAGGAAGATCCACGGTCTTCAATCACCATCTTCCACATGTCTTCACGTTCGAACGTATACACTGGTTCGAAGTGGTTTTCGGATAGGAATTAACCAAATCCGACTCCGGTTCCTTTGAAATCCAATCATCGATAAAAAGTGAATACGAGTATATAGGATTTATTAAGACTCTTTTCACTTTAATTCTTTTCGGATGATTTCGAAATCTCTTTCTTTTAACTTAGGATAATTCTAAGTAATTTATTCTTTTATTTTGGAAAATATCTCGGATTTCCTTACCTAATTCTTGATCTAAATTCCTTAACTTTTAAGCGGGTCAAAAACAATGTTATTTAAGACATCGTTTACGATAAACCCTAAATCAATCTTAACAAATATTTTTGAGTAAATAGGATCATATAAATCATTCACTTTTGGATATTTCTTAACTTTTGGATAATACCAATCTTCTTTTAATTCAAAAAACTAAATACAGAATCTTTTTATTTAAGAGCATCCGGGCTTTCCTTTCGATCTGTTCCACCCTTCGCCTAAGAAAAGAAAAAATAGGCCAGGTAAGTTCAGGGCACTGGTTGCTCCATCCCTAACCTTAGTTAAACACCTTGTTTTATCTTCCCAGATCTCACAGGCGGGATAAATGTACTAGTCGTTTCCGCATACTCAGATTTTCAACTTTATTTTGGAATTGCTTATAAATATCCCAAATTATCTTTCAAAACGCTTAATTACCCTTTTTTAAAACATTCACATTTTATTCTGGGAAACGTCGTTACATTTAAACTCATATTCAAAATGTTTTATAATTCGCAGTAGAAAAGTGCTGCGGAAAGTGCTAAATAAGCTTATTTTCATTAAACAACTTTTAAACATTCGATAATTCATATTTTCCTACCTAAATCTATTTTAAATTATTTAAATAGATTTATCAAATTTATTCCATATTTTTCCATAATTAAAAACATCCATTTAAACAAATTTTCTATTATGGTCACTAAACTGCACTGGCGTAATTTTTTCTAGAAAATTGATTTGGACTTATTTCAAAATCTACTTATCGAGGCTTTAATTTTCTTTCTTATTTTAGAAGATATAGATATTGTTATCACGCTTTTTGGCAAAGCCGTGGTACCAAAAGATCGATCTAAAACAAAGGACAGTTCGTCTCAGAGATTGATCATATTTCGTTTCACTATGGATATCGTTGAATTTTGTCCGAGTCCAGATTAAGCTACAATTGATAGGACATGACAAGAAAGATCATAGAAGTCATCATCTCAAATTTCAAGTCAATCCGAGTTCATACGCTCAAGTTATGATCGATTCAATTTCAAGGGAAAGGCCTCAGTTTCGTATCCATCCTAACGCTCCAATTCGAATCGATCTCGTTCGTATCGATCGAGTTCGAATCCATCGGGATGCCTCAGTTCGACTCGATCACGTTCGAATCTATCGGCTTCCCCTGCGTCGTATCCATCATGGAAGTCCCTCGCATCCATCTGTCTCGAGTTCATCAGGTGACTTCGTATCCATGGAGAAGCTACAAGGCTCATATCCATCAAAGGGGTGATGTTCGAGTCCATCAGTAACATCAACCTTCAAATCCATAACACTTAAAACGGTTGAAAGGAAGATAGCCTTGCCTCCATCTGGTTCGAATCCACCGAACTCGCGGTAGTTCGAGTCCATGGGAACACTTCTCTTCGAATCCATTAAGTTCGTATCGATGGACTTCACACCCATCAACAGCTGCAGTTCTATCCATGAATGCGGCACCATTCGAATCCATCGAGTCAACTAGCCATGGTGACGTGTCATTCATCGATGCGAACGTGCCGAGATATATGGAATCGAAGCGGTCAACTCGGAGCCAAATCCGGATCGAGACGAAGTGTGCGATCCACGTCAACACGAAGGCGCGTGCCATCCTCAGTTCGAAGCAATCGGTTCGAACGCATGGATTCGAACCAAACAGCCACTCGAAGAATCCCATTTCGTATCCATCATATCTCTCAACCTACTGATCCAAATGCAATGAAATTTTCACAGAAGCTTGCACACATGTTGAAGGACGTCCACACCAAATTTCACCTCGATTGGATGATTTTCTAATCGATTCGAATGGAGTTCGAATCGATGCCAAAGTGGGCCCAAATTTCCTGAGGCCGGGCGCGTGGGCCCCCTCACGTGCCAGAAGTGGTCTACCGAATTTTCAGCGAAATATCAGCATCCTACGCCTATAAATAGAGCCCCAGAGCCAACAGAAAAAGGATCTTTGGATTCTGAAGCGCCTAGACTCTGCCGGATCGAGATCTCCATCATTCTACATCATATTCTTGCTGTTGAATTCGAATTTCCAGTTGTAACTTGCTGTTGATTGCTGTAACAACTTGTAATCATTGAAAGAGAATCAATAAAACACCAAAAAACTTCACAGTGGACGTAGGCAACACGCTGAGCCACTATAAATCGCTTGTCTACGCATTTACTTTACTGTTGATTGGAGTTTTGGTTAGATAATACTTGCTTTGAATTTACATTCTTCATTATTATCTCTTCAACGACTTCCGAAGAGTGTTGTGACTAATTTTGGTGCAAACACTTTGGTGCTTTCACTGAGAAAACCCAGATTTTCTCCTGCTCTTTGGATCTGTCATCGATACCGGATTGAATAAATCTAAGAGAGAGGTCCAGATCATCAAGTCCAACTTCCTTCCCTTCTATTCAGATTTGCACAAAGTCTAAGAAAGGAATTCAACTTTCAAGATGGTTAGCACAAGGACCACCTCAAATGCTGTCAATCAAGAAGAACAGAATAGACAGAATCCTACTCCACTGCCTCCACCTAATCAAGATGCTACTGGACACTCGGAACCGTCAGGTCCGGTTACCCGACAAGAGTTACAGTTACTACTCCAAGAGCTGACCCAGAGTCGGCAACAACTAGCAGAACAGCTACGCGATAATGTCGAGCTGATCAACAAGCTGGATCGCCAGAAGCGAAAGAGATCCAAGAGAGACCATGCTTCTTACTCCTCCAGCGAAAGTTCTTCATCTTCCGATTATCATAATTGATCTCCATGACCCCGGCTAGATGGGAGTCACATGTCAGCCGCTGGAGATCAACCGACACTGACCGCTGGACAACTGAGAGTTGGTCCATCAGCCAGTTTCCAAACCGGACCCTCCTCCCGAGGAGGTGTCGTCCCTCACCTCACAGCAGAATACCGCACCACTAACGTTGCGGCTGAACCAGGGGTCGACACCCAAGATCAGTCGAACCTAGACCGTCGCCATAGCGGACATACTCCTGAACCGTACGTCCCAGAGGACTATGAGCCAAGAAGGCAAGAGTTGGGCCGTCGACAAAGTCCGGTCCAACCCCAAAGTATGGAACGTGATCATACTCCGGCGTAAGCCGCACAAAACGCGCAAATGCCGGATCTTTCGACTATGATACGCCAGATGATCCGTGAGAGCCGGGGATTCACGAATGACGATTGGGGAATTTCCTGAAGTCACACTCCTTTTACGGATGATATTCTTACTGCTGAACCCCCACGACGATTCAGGATGCCAACTCTACCCATGTACGAGGGAAACTCCGACCCCAACCAACATATTCTGAAATATAAATGGTCGATGACCGCTGCCAGAGCCGAAGATGCAGTGAAGTGTCGTAGTTTCCCCATATCCTTAGGGGGCATCGCTACCATGTGGTTCACTCGATTTCCACCTCGATCCATCTCTTCGTTCGACCAGTTGGCCACAAAATTCGTTGAGCAATTTTGCATGCACGTCGCAAGGCCCAAAGATGTCAACACTCTGTCTAGTGTCACTCGAGCTCCTGGAGAGACGCTCAGACATTATTTAGAGAGATTCCATACTGCATGTGCGGAGATCAGCAATCTAAACGATAACTCCATCCTTATGGCGTTGACTAAGGGGATCGACCTCGATTCTGAATTTGGCAACTGGTTGGCTAGAAAACCACCGGCATCGTTGGACCGCTTTCATGCCAAGGCGGCTCAATTCATGAGACGGGAAGATGCGAAACAGTCTAGGAAGCAAACCGATGCGAGGCCAAGCACGGAAGGGATCCAAAGCAATTCTGCAATCAAACAGTCCGGCGAGAGCTCCGGAAAAGTTCAGTTGAACGTTAAAAATAAACAAGCTCGGCGAAGAGAGAGCGTGAATCAAACTAGAAAACGAGATCAAAATCGTGGCCCGCAACGCAAGAATCCAATGTTTGACAGTTACACTCCTCTGAATACATCACTAGAGGACTTGTACTTACAAACCTGTAATACAATTCAGTACCAAAAACCCGCATCAAAACCATCGTCAGAGAGGAAAATCCAGACGGGAAAATTTTGCAGGTTCCATGAAAGCTACGGGCATAATACGAACGAGTGTCGTCATTTACAAGATCTCGTTGAAAAACTGATCATTGAGAGGAAGCTGGAACAGTTTGTGCGGGCACCACAGCCTAGAGAAGCGGGCCCATCAAATCAAAACAATGACCCCGATCGACCAAGACTGGAGGACTCCACTTGTCCCCGTGGAAGATTGGTGATAAACGCCATCAGTGGCGGGCCAACTTTATCAAGAGCCTGGAACGACGAGGATCTTCGTCACTGTCACCCATGACAGGCTCATTCAATCTGTGACTTTGCAATTTCCTTTACATTCTGAAATTTGAACTTGTAATTAGGCAGTGACTTTGCCATATTTTCTTATTTCAGCAATAAATTACCATCTCTTCAAGCTAGAGCTGTGATTCACCGAGCGCAACGTTCAACAATCACGACACATGAAGAGCTAAGTTCCATCAAACAATGAATTTTATTCAAATAGCGAGTGACTGTGATACGACCGGCCACTCACTAAGTGAAACCCCAGCTCGAGGGAAAGCCATCACATCAAAAGCCTTGGACCAACACACGACAGTCCTACAAATAACTCGTTCCCAGAGCACGAACGGACTCCAAATTCCCAGAGTGCGAATTGGAGTATAAACATCCAACAACTCGTTCCCAGAGCGCGAACGGACTCCAAATTCCCAGAGTGCGAATTGGAGTATAAACATCCAACAACTCGTTCCCAGAGCGCGAACGGACTCCAACTTCCCAGAGTGCGAATTGGAGTATAAACATCCAACAACTCGTTCCCAGAGCGCAAACGGACTCCAAACTCCCAGAGTGCGAATTGGAGTATAAACATCCAACAACTCGTTCCTAGAGCACGAACGGACTCCAAATTCCCAGAGTGCGAATTGGAGTATAAACATCCAATAACTCGTTCCCAGAGTGCGAACGGACTCCAAATTCCCAGAGTGCGAATTGGAGTATAAACATCCAACAACTCGTTCCCAGAGCGCGAACGGACTCCAACTTCCCAGAGTGTGAATTGGAGTATAAACATCCAATAACTAGTTCCCAGAGTGCGAACGGACTCCAACTTCCCAGAGTGCGAATTGGAGTATAAACATCCAACAACTCGTTCCCAGAGTGCGAACGGACTCCAACTTCCCAGAGTGTGAATTGGAGTATAAACATCAAATAACTCATTCCTAGAGTGCGAATTGGAGTATGAACATCAAACCCATCATTCCCAGAGTGTGAACGAATTCCTAAAAAGCCCAAACAGGTGTGACTGACCATCTATCGGCCAACTCCAACTTCTCAGAGCATGAATTGGGGTATAAACATAGATTACAGGTTCCCGGAGTGCGAACCGAAGCATCTGTGCTAACTCCAACTTCTCAGAGCGTAAATGGAGTATAAACATAGATTATAGGTTCCCGGAGTGCAAACCGAAGCATCCGTGCTAACTCCAACTTCTCGGAGCGTAAATGGAGTATAAACATAAATTACAGGTTTCCGGAGTGCGAACTCAAACATAAATGCTATCTCCAAGTTCCCAGAGTATGGATTGGAGCACAAATACCAAGTCAAAGTTCCCGGAGTGCGAACTGAAATATCAACACTAACTCCAAGTTTCCAGAGCGTGAAGTGGAGTATAAACATCAATTCCAGGTTCTCGGAGCACAAACCGTGTTACAGACATCGATAACTCTCAAATTTCCATAGCGCGAACTAGATTATCGATCGCAAATTATCCTAAGTCCCCAGAGCGTGGACATGTGCTTAAGATTTGCAATAAGTGTGATCAACCACCAAGATGCAAATGTTGTTCCCCGAGACTGGGGGGCAAAAAAAAGCTACGTGTTAGTCACTAACCAAAGTGATACAATGTCCGAAGTTCAACTTATTCATCGATAACAACATGTGACCAAGATTTTCAGACTTAGCAAATAAAACAAACTCTACTTGACGGTAAAAACACCACAAGTACACCGGACTAAAAGCTAAACACTACAAATACTTAAGCACAAAAGAGATGAGAATTGAAACAAAGAAATTGAATTTCATTTCAAATGACTGTATGTGAAGATTCATATACAAGTTCTTTCAAAAAATTCCTATTAGCAGGGGGCCAAGCCTGCAACTATACATAGCCTATGAAAGGAAAACAAAAACAACTTCCTAGCTGACAAAAATGCACTAGAGGGAATCATCTACTTCTTCTTCCTCGGTTTCCTTTTCAGCGCAGGACCACTGGAACCGCTAGCAATCTTCCGCTTCGACCCTGTACCCTTTGGCGGATCTTCCTCTAATGAGGGCATGATATCGATATACTCCTCCGAACTTGAACTTAAAGGAATATTCTCTTCTCGAGGGGTCGGAGGAGTCGGTTCTACCACCGGGGGAGGAAAGGGCGCGTTGGTTCCGACTAGCGTGTCCCCAAAAGATGTCACCGCAAGAGGAGTGGGATAAACCGCCGTCGTAGCACACTCAGAATTACCGCCGTGCGCTGCCGCTTCCATCTCTACTTCGATTTGAGCAAGTATCTCAGTCTCACGAGCAGCACGAGACGCACGATAGGTAGCGGTGGACTGTGACGATGCAGTAGAAGCAGGTGGGAACGTGTCGAGAACAAATGACATGTCAACAAAGGGGTCACTGTGCTGGCTCAAGAGCTCATTCATCATTTGTTCGTCAAAAGTAATTGAATCCCCTTGTGTCACCTTAGTAGGCGCGGCTGTCGTCGTGGTGATCGTTTCAGTAATAATGGCCTCCTGTTCTTGATGTGGCTCTTGGACTGTAGGAGGTGATGTCGATGTTACTTTACTCACTAGACAAGAAAGAAAAGAAGTTGTCAGAACACGCTTCAACACAAGTAATTCAGTTCAAACACATAGTAGATTTGTGCAGAGTACCTTCCTCAACTTGACTCGTACCTAACCGAGCAGCTTCAGAATAGTGCTCCCTGATAGGAGATAAGCGTGGCTGCTCAGGGTCGTAGCCTGGGACCAACTGTGGCTCAGTCGCTGGCGTCGACTCCAGTCCAGATGAAGTGATCATCTCTGAACTTATGGATGGATGCGCAACTCCAGATCCCTCACCAACTTCCAAGTGATGGGTGCCCAGTCTCTCTTTTGCGTGAGAGATCGTGAAGTCATGGAGAACCTTCTTCTCTTCATCAGTCAATATGCGGTTCTCTAACTCAAATTCATCAAAAACTTTGCATGGATGTGATGCTTTCTCTTCTTCAACTAGTAAATTCCAGGCGTTGAACAAATGAGTCGGATAGTCATCAAGCCATGTCAGATTTCTGTGCCTCAGCACATTAGCATTATAAGTGATGAGAAGTTCTTCTATCTTCGTCTCCAGCTTAGTCTATGCTTGACGAACTCTCTCATCAACT
Organism: Allium cepa; assembly: GCA_030765085.1. Taxonomy (NCBI): domain Eukaryota; kingdom Viridiplantae; phylum Streptophyta; class Magnoliopsida; order Asparagales; family Amaryllidaceae; genus Allium; species Allium cepa. Next base: position 864,419,179 of record CM060940.1, read on the forward strand.
TTGGCTTCTGTCTCGCGGACCTTCTCCAAGGCCGCATCCCCCTCTTTTCGAAATTCCACCGCCTGGTCACACGCTTCCTGTGCGGAAACGTTAGCGGTGTCTCTTTCCTTCACAATCTCCGCAACTTTGGCCTTGAGCTCGTTTAGGTCTTTCAAGGCCGCATCTCGCTCGGCAGTCACGATGGTATTTCGATGGCCCATGTCCTCCACCGTAGCGTAATGTTCACACTTCATCCTATCCATCGCTGCTTGAGCTTCATCCGCTTTTCTGAGAGCTTCAATCTCTGACTTTCAAGAAGATTCGGCCTCACTGCCGAGCGCTTGAATAATGCGGTCTTTTTGACCGAGTTCTTTCTCCAACTTTTCAATCGTAGCCGCTCGATCAAAGGCCACCTTTGACGCTTTCTTAGCAGTCTTCGACCTTTCCAGATATTGAAAGAATACGTCCGAGAGATAGTCGTGCATCATCGGAGCAACTGTCGACGGTATCCTCTTCAAATGCGGGGGGAAAACAAACCCGTCAAAGCAAATTTTACGAAACTCCTTTCTCATTTGAGCAAGCCTAACCGCTCCTTCCCCCGAAGGCTCCGTCAATGTTTGCTCTGTTGACGGGGAGACCACAATTTCTGTTCGGCGGTGAGTGTCAGACCTCGGTGTTTGGGAAGACGGCTTGGGCCGTGAAGTTTCCAGAGGCCTCGAGACATGAACTGGAGGCGGTGCATGAGTTCTAGGAGGTGGCGTGCACGATCGAGACCGCCGCCTATAATCGTTTTCTCTATCAGAGCGCTCATGACTCGAGCGCCCATAGTCATAATCTATGTCTCCTTCCCTCCTATAGGGGTCATAATATGAAGAAGACTGACGTTTCTTACGGAGACTGCCAAGCATCGAACCTCTGCCAGACATAGTACCTGCAAAAACATAAGGAAGAATTAATAATCTCTCACAGTGAATGTATTACACTTAGAAATCGTGTAGTGCCGTGAAGTGTGAATGTGGGTGCAACCCCCGACCAACCAGATGTGTCAACCGTGCTAGTAGGCAGAGACTCGCTCAAAACTAAGGCTTCAGAAAATTCTTCCAATCCGGCATCGTGCTGCAAGGACACATCATCCGGAATTGGAATATCGGCTAGCCCTTCATAAAGATTCTCCGTTCTCGGAGGAGACATCTCCGAAATTCTAACTTCGGGAGCGGATCGAGCCGTAACAACTGATTTCCATCTTCTCTTTTTAGATGACTCGACAGCGGTTGCCTTGCCTTTTCCTCGTTCTTCGGTATCTTGGGCTACATCCGCAGATTCGCCCAATGGCTCATCATCAGTATGAGTTCTCTCCGAGTCAGCCTCCTCAATCACGATAACTTTAGGCTTTCTCCGTTTGACTCGTTCTTTCGAGGCAGTCTTTAGGACACCATCGAGCATTATGCTTTGTCTTCTTTCAATCAGTCCGAGAATCCTAAGATTCCTATCTGTCAATAGCAACTCGATATTCCTCTCTTCACTCGGGATTTCCTAAAATACCCGAACTATCTCTTTGAAACGTTCGCCTTCAGGTCGTTGAATTACGGCTGAAAAAGAAAAAAGATGCGAGTTCAACTTCAAATACATCAGTTTTATCAGCTACTTGAGAAGATAGCAATACTTACGTCTAAATAGCCATCGTCGAGCGAACCCTGGGGGGCACCTAACATAAAACCATTCCGTCCTGAAGTAGCTTAATCTTGTCCAAGCCCCCATGATCACTTGGCAATTTCTTACAACCTCCAAGAATGTGAAAGATGGACTATCGGCCCGACTCTTGAAGTTAAACAAGTATCTGATCTCGATCGGAAGTGGCGGCCGATGGAGATATTCCATAAATGCAATGAACAAGCTATTGAGCGACGCATATTCGTTCGGGTGCAGTTGAGAGGGGGCGATCCTAAAAAACGACAATGCTTCTCTTATATACTGGTTAAACGGAGGGAGTGTCCCAGCTGCGCACGCGTGGCGATTGAATGCGGTATATCCCTCCGGTGGATTGTGCGGTCTATCATTTGGCCCCGGTAGTAGCACGTCATCCAGCGACAAACCATGCCTTAAGCATATTCTTCCTAGCATGTCTTCTGAAATGTTAGACGGAACAGAATCTGATGGGTTGCTAATGAAGGATGCGTCAGGTAACTCATCCGGAGCTGGACCAATAACTTCAATCTCAATCTCTGGTACTTCAAGCACGGGAGGGACTGAACTCTGAGTTTCTTGCGGTTGCGAACTTGAAGTTTACATAACTAGCTAACTCACGATAAATCATCATTAGATGCTAAAAAGCCCTCCCCGGCATAAAGTGCATGTGTCGTGCAGTGCAGTGCATTACTTGAACAAATTCTATGGAATATACTATAATGTATGAACGAAAAAACTCTGAAAATCAAACCGGAAATGACCGTCATCGCTGACCGTCACAACCGTGCCATCCACTTGCAAACAATCGACCCAAGTTGAAGTTCGTTACATTTTGATTAAGTTACAGTTCCCTCGGCGAGCTTCGAAAGGTAATCCAATATGCAGTTCTACGGTCAAGTTCAATCATGCAAAGCAGAAGCTCGTCGGAGTCAAGTATTTTTATATGCAGAAATTTCTCTAAGTTCATTTAATTTCAACTTGGAATCGGTCGCTGCAGTTCAAATCCGTATCGAATCGAAGAAATATCATCAACCATGTTCGAATCGATACGCTTCGTATCGACCACTTTCGAATCGATACGCTTCGTATCGATCGTATTCGACTCGATACGCTTCGTATCGATCAGTTCGAAAAGATGAGTTTCGTATCGACCCAGTTCGAAACGATGAGTTTCGTATCGATCAAAGGCACACCATCTCGTATCGATCTGAGAACACCGGCTTCGCATCGATTGCCGCTCTCACATTCGTATCGATACAAAATCGCATGCTTTCCTTCGATTCTAAAGCGCCACAACTCCTTCTTCTTCCAAAACAGGGCCTCGAATCCATGGCAACGCATCCATCCCCAACCTTGCTCTCACTCACCCAGATCTACAATTCACCAAAACCGATCATAGCAGCAAGAGGGATGGATTGGAACTTCGAGTTTCATCGTTCAAAACACGATACTACCCATTAAATCACCTGATTTTAATGTTTGACTCTGAAAGACAGAAGGATTGAGTCGATTCGAAGGCTAACAGTTCTTCCTCTCTATCGGTTCGAAAGTGAAAAGAAGCAGTAAAAAGTAAAAAGGTGAAAAGTGACGAAGCCCACGCTATTTATATGAGGCCATAGGAGAACCGGGCCGATTCGTCTCCCGATCCATGTGACCAGTCATCACCGGTCACCCTAGCACTCGAGTCGAACGGTTGGTTCGAGTCCATCATCGAAGACTTCTATCGTTTCGAAATAGATGACAGACCCATCGATACGAAGCAAGCAGCAGGAACAGCCAAAGATTGTGAACTCCATCGACTCGAAGCCCCTGTTCACATCAACAAATTCATAACTCCATCCACAACCGATCGATACGAACAACAATTTCGAATCCATCCTTTCTTATCGGTACGAATGGGTGATTCGTACTCATCCAAGCCATCGATACGAATGTCAATTTCGTACCCGTCATAGCATAAGCATACTTCACCAATACAAATGTTGATCTCGTACCCATCAATGCTCATACCCATCGATTCGAAATATTACATTCGCGCAACACAAAGTCGATTCCTTCAACCTTCTATATTGGTTCAGGAGAGGATCGATACGAAGGGACTTTTCAAAACAACCATCAAGCGTTGTCTCAATTCAAATTTCCAAATCGGTTCAGGAGAGAATCGACACGAAATTCAATAGCAAACAAAACTGGCAACGACTCATGGAACCTTTGACATTAACAAAGGTCAAACTAACATATGTGCATATATGTCGGACTAACATTCGATTTTAAACATTTACAAGGATCGAATACTCATTTGTTAGGATTACAACAACCAATGGCCAAGCGCTATTCTACAGCAATCAATCATATCAATGTAAGGTTACAGCAATACAGAGTACGGGACTTAACAAAAAAGAGAGCAATGATTGTTCAGAGAGAAATTGCAGCTTTTCAAAGCACGTCATGTTTTCACAAGACGTACTTTGGGGGGCAAATGTTATCCCGCTTTTTGGCAAAGCCGTGATACCAAAAGATCGATCGAAAAAAAAGGACAGTTCGTCTCAGAGATTGGCCATATTTCGTTTCACTTTGGATATCGCAGAATTTTGTCCGAGTGCAAATTGAGCTACAATTGATAGAACATGACAAGAAAGATCATAGAAGTCAGCATCTCAAATTTCAAGTCAATCCGAGTTCATACGCTCAAGTTATGATCGATTCAATTTCAAGGGAAAGGCCTCAGTTTCGTATCCATCCTCACGCTCTAATTCGTCTCGTTCGTATCGATCGAGTTCGAACCCATCGGGATGCCTCAGTTCGACTCGATCGCGTTCGAATCCATCGGCTTCCCCTGCTTTGTATCCATCGTGGAAGTCCCTCGCATCCATCTGTCTCGAGTTCATCAGGTGACTTCGTATCCATGGAGAAGCTACAAGGCTCGTATCCATCAAAGGGGTGATGTTCGAGTCCATCAGTAACATCAACCTTCGAATCCATAACACTTAAAATGGTCGAAAGGAAGATGGCCTCGCCTCCATCTGGTTTGAATCCACCGAACTCGTGGTAGTTAGAATCCATGGGAACACTTCTCTTCGAATCCATTAAGTTCGTATCGATGGACTTCACACCCATCAACAGCTGCAGTTCGTATCCATGAATGTGGCACCATTCGAATCCATCGAGTCAACTAGCCAGGGTGACGTGTCATTCATCGATGCGAATGTGCCGAGATATATGGAATCGAAGCGGTCAACTCGGAGCCAAATCCGGATCGAGGTGAAGTGTGCGCTCCACGTCAACACGAAGGCGCGTGCCATCCTCGGTTCGAAGCAATCGGTTCGAACGCATGGATTCGAACCAAACAGCCACTTGAAGAATCCCATTTCGTATCGATCATATCTCTCAACCTACTGATCCAAATGCAACGAAATTTTCACAGAATCTTGCACACATGTTGAAGGACGTCTACACCAAATTTCACCTCGATTGGATGATTTTATGATCGATTCGAATGGAGTTCGAATCGATGCCAAAGTAGGCCCAAATTTCCTGAGGCCGGGCGCGTGGGCCCCCTCACGTGCCAGAAGTGATCTCCCGAATTTTCAGCGAAATATCAGCATCCTACGCCTATAAATAGAGCCCCAGAGCCAACAGAAAAAGGATCTTTGGATTCTGAAGCGCCTAGACTCTGCCGGATCGAGATCTCCATCATTCTACATCATATTCTTGCTGTTGAATTCGAATTTCCAGTTGTAACTTGCTGTTGATTGCTGTAACAACTTGTAATCATTGAAAGAGAATCAATAAAACACCAAAAAACTTCACAGTGGACGTAGGCAACATGCCGAACCACCATAAATCGCTTGTCTACGCATTTACTTTACTGTTGATTGGATTTTTTGTTAGATAATACTTGCTTTGAATTTACATTCTTCATTATTATCTCTTGTTAGATAATACTTGTTTTTGTCGATTGCCACTCTCACGTTCGTACATACACATAAAAAAATTGGACATATGAATGCTGATTGCTAAGATTTGTCTAGCAAAATTTGAATATATTTTCTACTTATTCATCTTTGTTGCCAAAACCAGCAAAAGGCATATCATGATGTGCCATGTTTCTTCTGATGCATTTCCTTCTGGCTAGCACTCGAGTCTGTTGACACTGGTTCGTGTATATGAGCAGTCTTACTTTGTTTTGGTTGTTGCATTTGTGTAGTAGTTGTCTTTACCATATGGACTTAGTTGATGTTTTGTAGCGCACCTGAGTTGAATCCAGCTTGTAGCTCAGATTTGACCTTGTGCTGAAAATTGTGACATTATTTTTTTGCACTTGAGTTGAACCCGGCGTTTTGGATTCGACCTGTGCTCACCTGTCCCTGTAATTCTATCAAGTGTGTATATCGGTGTGCACGGCCTTGTGGCATATACAGTGATACATTGTGTATGTCACAAGCTGTTCGTGTACGATGAATTGAAAATTAAATAATGACGAACAACCCAAATAACTGAGGCAAATATTATTTTCAACTTCCACATTTTATTTTATACTGCAAAAATATTTCCTTTTCAATTTTACTGCGTCAATATTTATTTTTGAAGATTGCTCAGATGCTGGATTCAATTTGGAGTGAAGTTGAAAATAAAATACGAGTTGAGTGAATGAGTGATATGTAGTGAGGTCAAATGTAAATGTGAATCGTGATGTAATCAAAATTGTACTGTAATTGAAATTGTATATATATAGTGAGAGATTGAAATTTGTACTATTCAAATATTGTAATAAATATTTGTTTGAATAAAATTTCTGTTTAAATTCAAAGTCTGTGTTATTTATTTTTATTCAGCAAATATTTATTTAATATATAAAAAATAAAATAGTACATTAACAAATACATATAAATGAATATATATATATATATATGTTTATTATCATCAAACGAAAACCATATAATCGCATATTCAACAATCTCCACCTTTTGATGATAACAAACATATATTTAAGATTTTGAATATGTTAAATGTATTTAATCATTGATATACTCTAATTGCTCCCCCTATTTAAATGCTTCCACTCTACACAAAACTCCCCCTTCATATATGCATGCAATTAAAAATATGCAAATGAGCCTAGATGCAAGTAGAAAATATTTGACCTTTGCTTGATTTTATTTGACAAAATCTTAACTTTTCTCTCCCCCTTTTGTTATCAGCAAAAGTGCAATAGTGTAAGAAAAATGGAGATAAAATGATAGATATTAATCCAATATTAAAAGTCAATTGAATATAGATATTAAATTTCAATAAAAAAATCAAACAAAAATCATAAATACTTTGTTAGGCACATATTCCACTTTTAGAATGATGGGAATGACGTCATCATATAAAACCATACAGTTGTGTCTATTTGTGGTATATTTATATCAGGAATTTAAATATCTACTAACCATGCATAACCGTTAGGACTTTTAAATGAGATTAGTAGTATTCCAATTTTATTTAAAAAATGAATTCAAGTATCTTTTAACCACGCATAACCGTGAGGACTTTTAAATGGGATTAGAATTAACTTGTTTATTTTAAAAATCAATTTTGATATGTGTTCCATACATGCATAACCATGAGGACTTTTAAATGAGCATGGAAGCACATAATAAATTCCAAGTAATTCACCCATGCATAACCGTGAGAGCTTTTAAATAAGAGTGAATACTTTGGATTTTATTATTATTATTATTATTATTATTATTATTATTATTATTATTATTTATTTTACTAAAAAATGTAAAATGAAAAACGAATGATTCCTGTTTAAAGTACCACATATTGACAAACTATATAGAATTTTGATGAGTGATGGTCGTTAGAAATATGATAGAAATAGAGATGGTCATGGAATTTTTTACCAACAAAAAAGTTTTATAACTCTTGTTTAAATTTCTAAAGAGATTTACTAATTATACCGTCTCGAGTCATAATATATGATAATTATCAGCATCATCACTTTTTCAATCACTATTCATCTTTTTGATAATTATTATGGAGTCAGATTAGTCAAAATAGTCATTTAAAATCAAATTCAAAAATAATTATGAAATCAATTTTTCAAAATGACTGATCTGAAAACATGGTCAAAAATGATTTTCTAGAAGGGGTTATATGAGAAAAATTTCTGCTATTTGAAAATTATTTAAATTGAAAAATATGCAGATATTTTCTTTGAAAAACGATGTAGTTACTAAACGTCTCAACGTAAAACACGTTCAACTAGTAATTTTTCTATCAACTAGATTACCAGTGTAATCTGCATCTGAATTTCTCTTTCACTCAAAATTATCATTAATTGAATTTGACAGACCAGACCATGAACAAAATATCTCAAAATCAATTTTAACATCCTTTTAAATGACATTCTCTTGAATTTGAATTGAAGTCGAGTAAATAATCAGAAACCGTGAATATAGAGTTAGCCGTATTATAACCAAATGTATTATCATCCAACAAAACACTATTTTTAATCCAAACTAATATAGATGAAGTAATTCAAAAGCTCTAGAGATTTTTATAGTGTTTTTGGCATAAGAATATAATTGGCCAACAATTTTAAATAAGTCAGAATCAAAATCATCATTATTTCATCATCACATTATTGGCTGATTTAACTCAGATTACGGTGCAAATTATCACATTTAATATATCATTCAAATAAATATACCATTATCTGTTTTACTTTTACAGTACTTTTCGTTGTTGTCCATTATGATTCTATCACCTTAGGCTAAGGAACTTTGCTTTGTTGCCCGTTGTGTTTCTGGAACAGCCAGAATCCAGATAACACTGTTGTTGTTCCTTAGCCTACCACCACACCTACACGGGAAAAGATTTTTGTGACATATTTGTTTTTATAGGTCCATGGTTGTTAGTGGCAGAATATTTAGAAAAATAATTTTATGGAGACCCAAAACTACTTATATATATTCCCTTCGGCACCCAAATTTGTTTAACTTTGAGAGATTTTATAATTGTGCCTTTTGGAACCCAAATTGGTATAGTTTTCACATGTTTGGGTCTATACCAACAATTATAGTGATTGTATCCATATTTTCTATAAATTGTGCACATAGAATTGACTTGATTTATATTGCTTTCAACATTTTCAGATTGATTATATCCAAGTCCTTGTCTAACTGTATTAACAGTTTGCTTCCCTAATAGCATATTCAATGATTTTTCACTTTTTGAAAATTTATCTAAAGTCATTGACAATTGTTGGACTTGTGTTTTGAGAGATTCATTTTCGATTAACAATTGTGTGCACTTTTTAATAGAATTCTCTCTCCTAGTATTTTCACTCTCTTTCAAAATCAGAATTTCATTTTCAAATGATTTTATATTAATTTCTGATTTCTTAATTTCTTCTTCGAATGTTGGACACTTATCACACTTAGGGATCCTTCTTTGATAGCTTTTAACTAATTGGTCAAGTTGTTCATTTAATTGTATCAAAGTATCTTTTTTAATTCAAGTTTGGCAAACTTCTCCCTAAGTCGTTCAAAACAGCCATCTACTTCGTGGAAATATATAAGTAGTTGTGAGTGAGTGAGTTTTGATACCTCGCTTGGCTCGTCATCGTCGCTATCAGTTATATTACCTTGAAGGCACATATCTGCTTTCTCACTCTCACTGCTAGTACTTTTATTATCTTTATCACTTGTATTCCACGTGGCTGCAAAACTTCTCCTTTTTGATTTCTTTTAAAAGTCGCGTCGATTTTGAGGACAATTGGGCTTGATATGTCCGGGTTGGTTGCACTTGTGACAGATGATCTTCTGTTCTTCTGAGTAGTCTAGTGCTTTGGCTATTTTGCTTTTCAATTTTGTTTTTGAGCTGGATTTTTGTATTTGTAATTCCACCTTTTGAATTTCTTTATTATCGGCTCCAATTCTGCTTCTCCATCATCATCATCATCACCATCACTTTATGTTGCTCCTTTAAGAGCTGTTGGTTTCTTTCGAGTGTCACTTCCTTCACGCTCTTCCTTGAATTTCATTTCTAGCTCATAAGTGGTGAGATTTCCGATGAGTTCTTCAACTTTCATCTGTTTTAAATCTTTTGATTCTTGAATGGCAGTCACATTTGCTTCAAATCTTCGTGGAAGGACTCTGAGGATTTTTTGGACTATCTCCAACTCTATGTATGATTTTTCGAGAGCTTTTGATTTGCATATGATATTGGAAAGTCGTTCATACATCTCTTTGACATTTTCTTCCTTCGCCATTGTGAAGTTCTCATATTTGCTGCTCAGCATGGCAAGGCGTGATTCTTTGACTTGAGATGTTCCTTTGTGAGTCACTTCTAGTGTGTGCCATATTTTCTGCGCAGTTAGGGAATGTGAGACACGATTAAATTCAAATTGATCTAATGAACAAATAATCGAATTCATAGCGTTGGCATTAGTAATCTGTGACTTATTTTCTAGATTTGTCCATTGATCCTTCGGTTTTTTTATTTCCTGATTATTTTCAATTATAGTTGACACTCTATACCTTATCTCAACAATATCCCAAGCGTCAGTGGTTTTTAGAAAAATTTCCATCCTATTTTTCCAATAAGCATATTCACCATTGAACATTGATGGTCTAACTATGGACTGACCCTTAGCAAAAGCATTATTAAACGAAGCCATTTTAAATTTTTAAATGAAAGCTTAAGCTATTCTTTTGAGCATGATTCGTTATGAGTCTGCAAAACTTTTGTGACAGCTAAAACTTTTTTCGAATTTTAAGTCAATTCAACGACCTATTGATTACTGATTATTACGCACTGGAGTAGGAAACGAACCATTGCTGTGCTCTACTTAAGTGAAGCAACGATATAGGCTTGTGGTTGTTAATTCGAGGCCTAACCCTACTAAAAACCACGGTTTGCTAGGAAAGCATTAAGGGGTATCGTGTTTAGCCGCTTAAATTAGGGTCAAAACTAATCTATAACTATAGGTCTGCGAATCAAAACTTATTATTCGAATGAAAACTTTTATCTATTTACAAATGTTTTGTATAAACTCATAATTGAATTATGTTCAAAAGACCCTTGTTTATGGAAAATAATAAGATTGTTATTCTGGACACACATAAGTGTCAATTTGATCTAAATACTGAACAATATGAGCATGTTGTTCATATCCCCACTCATAAAAACCCAGTAAACGGGATTCATAATTTTATGATTGATCTACTTCAAGAAATTAAATTAGAAGTTAAAGATATCAATAATAAACTTCAAAAACAAATTGCGACCTTAGGATTTGGTCGAAATACACCGACAATCCATTCGCTTAACAGCATTAGAATGGTCAAATATACTTCTGAAGAAAATAACAAAATAAATGTTGAAGAAATTGATCCCACCTACTATAAAAATTATCTTATTCTTCAAGAAAAAGAACTTGCAGGCGAAATAGATAGTACTGAACTTTATTCTTATTATGAAAATCATTCAACGGCAATAAACTATTTTAAATATAAAGCAAATGAAGAAAATTCTTCATTTGAAGATTCTGAACAAGAATCTGAAAATTCCACAGAATTTGAGTATAATTCAGATACATTAGATAACCTTATTTACAACATAAATGCAAATGAAGCCGGATCTAGTAGAGGTGCTCTAATTTTACCTCCGCCACCTCCTCCGGATGCAGCTTCTGTTGTAAACGATCTTAACTCTGATATAATTATGGATGATCAAGAACAGGAAGAAAACACATATAATAGGCCTCATACTGATCCGTACCCTGAAATGCTTAGACATGGTACTAGATCAGATTGGATTAAATATCACTCCTCCAAAAAGCAACTTAAAGATTTTTATAATGAACAACCCTCTTCTACATATACCCTAACATTTAATATAGATAAACTTCCACATAGAAAAATAAGAAAATATATTATAACATGGCTTCAACATACAAGTGGAACAATCTATTTATTACCTCCAAATATGAATGTGATGGAATACATCCATTACGCTACCAGCTATTGGACAGGAGATGCTTTAGCTTGGTTATTAAACCTTGAAAGAATAAATCCAAATGAATTACAAATAATTAGAAATATTCAATCTAAACAAGAAGCTCTTGGGGAATTATTAAAATTATTATTAGCAGACTTTACAGGAGAAACTTTCCTAGAAGATACGGATTACGAAAAACAATTATTAAAAATACAATTATGCGACATATGTATGTTAGAAGAATTCGCTGCAAAATACATAGGCCTACTTTTCCATTTAAAAAATAATGACCAGAAAGTTTTCTGGGTAAAAGGCTTTTTTACGAAAATACCTTATCCATGGAATAATATTATTCAAGAAAGATACGATATTTTAAGACAAAGTAATACGGATGACAATCATAACACAGGCTTATTAAAAAAGGCATGTATGGATACTATGGAAAGAGTTTGTGAACAAGCTAGTGCACACAAACAAATGAAAAATAAAATTAGAAATTCAAAACTGGGATTTTCTTGTTGTACCAAATACACTGAAGATATTAACACACAGTTTGGATGTCCTCCAGAATTCGAACGAAAGAAAACAAGAAATTTCAAAAGAAGAATAAAACCAAAATATCGTATCACTAGGAAAAAATGGAAACTAGAATATAAGAAAAAATTTAGAAGAGAAAACAAGTTTTCTAAGAAAAAGTTTATTAAAAAGAAAATTTTCCGTAAAGGCTGCAAATGTTTCAAATGTAATAAAGAAGGACATTATGCAAATGAATGTCCTACGAATATACAAAATATCGTAATATCAAATATCGACGAATACTGTATTAATGTTGGCACTATCGAGGATATTTCTAGTGATGCTAATTCATCTGTATGAAATTGAATCAATTTATTCTGACACTACTGAAAATGAAGATGAAATTAATGATTCCTTTGATAATTTTAAAATAAACATGATCACAATCAATCAGACACATAACCAAATAAAAATTATTCCATTAACCATATATGCTATACTTCCCAAAAAGGAAAAAGTAAATTCTCCAGGTTATACATTATATGCAGCAAAATGCTCCAGATTAAGAAGGTACTTCACAACCGAAGTATTCTTGGATCTACTAATAAAAATCCCACTCGGATATTATGGACAAATTTATAATATACCTAAACATACTAAAGAAAATATTTTTATAACTTATGGATTAATAGAACCTCTTTCTAAAACTAACACTTCGATACTATTTAAAAGTACTAGTATGGAAGATAGAGACTATATTATAGAGCAAGGAGATCCATTAGGACTACTTGTTATTCATAAATATGAAGACCTTCCAATTATAAAAGAAGAAATATACGACCATGATCTATCTACCCCATTAAGTGGCTCTACATCCCGATCATCAAGGAATAAAGAGTCAGAATCATATCACGAATATAGGATATACATGAACACTTTTACTTCAGAAGAAACATCTAACCCTCAAATGCAAGATAGCACAGGAGAACAATTTGAGGTCACAGACGAAGATTTAGAAAAATTAAAAGAAGCAATCCCTCAGTCAGATAAAAAGGATATTTATAAACCTTTAACTTTTAAATCTCGATTTTTGAATAAACATACATATATATTTGAACGTATGCAAGGAAATGTAGAGTTAAAGGGAGAAGAAGATTTTACTTCCATAAGCCTTTTAAAAAAAAAATAGAAAAATTAAAAGCCAAATATCCAAAAATGAAATACCTTCATATAGGTCTAATACAACTAAAAATAACAGGATTGTTTAGATCCGGAATTGATACTCCAATAATGATAGTTTGTATGGATGAAAGAATTATCAATAATCCTTTAAATAGTATTATTGGCGGAGCTAAGTCAAATTTAGCAAACAGATTATTTGGAGTAAATATACATCCCGATTTTTGTATAAGTCTTGATGATCAAAATATAGAAAAAGCTTGTACATTATCGGTAAATTTACAAAATATAGAACTTCTTTCAAGATCCAAAGTTCTTGGCATACAATGGGAACATTGTATGGACTTAAATGATACTGCTACGTTCAAATCAATTACACCCAAACAATTTGTTAAATTGTTCGAAGTCGGGTTAGGAAAAACAATTCAACCCAGATTGATTGACATAAGACATTTAAAATTCGATAACGAAATTCAAGTTTTTGTGAAATCACTTAAACCAAGAATTCAATTACCTACAGAATATTTTATAGCATCTGGAAATACTATTTCCACCATAACCAAGAATAATGAGGAAAATGCACATTCATCCAACACATTAAAAAGAACTCAATCATACAATAAAATGTCTGATGTGGAGTTAACTCCTGATATCTTAAAAACCATCAGTCATCGTATGAGCTTTAAACAAGACAATCCAATAGAAGGAAGAACAATGAGAATACTTGAAAAACAAAAAGAACAGGAATCAAACCGAATGGTTATCAAGGTTCCTACAGAAAATATAAAACATCATGATTAGATCCATAGATCTTAAAAGAAAGGCACAGTTACATATATATCTTCCAATAACGATATGTATTCCTGAATATCAAGAATTCACGGTACATGCGTTACTGGATTCTGGCGCAGAAGCCAGTTTATTACAAGAAATATTTATTGCCCAGCAATTCTGGGTACCATTAGACAAAAAAGGAATGCTAAATGATTTTATGGGAAGACAAGTCCCTGTTACTCACAAAGCAAAACACTTACAGGTACAAATACCTGATATACATGGAAATAATAAACTATACAACTTTGACTTTGCATTACTACCAAAGGAATTTGATAGTGATTGCATCGTGGGGATGGACAACTTAAGACATCTCCCTCCATTCAACAAATATTATTTTGAACTGGATGGCGTTCTTGTGCCTCGAGTAACGCTACCCGCTACAATTGCACCGCATTATACCCCAGCAGCACAGCGTGGTGAAAAACCTGTTACATTAATTGAACATGTAAAAACACCGAAAATCATACAACCAAAGATTTGTACATACAATATACCAACCACCAACGAATTTGAAATATTAATACACAATATGTTAGAACCTCTTTATTCAGACGATCCATTAAAATGGTTTGACAAAGCACCACGGTATTGTAAAATTGAATTGATGGAACAATACAAAGACGCTAAAGTCAGAGTTAACAGTAATTTGAAATTGAAAACCCAAACTTGAAAGCAGAAAACTTGAATGCAAAATTGAAAATATACAGCAACAGAAACTTCTTGCGGAAATAGAAATTTTATTACTACAGTAGATAATATTACAGAACTCAGATACAATGAAGAGAAAGCACGAAAATGAAGAAAATTTTTCTGATGATCTTCTACAGAGTAGTCCCCTCCTTTTATAGTGTCTTCTCTCCTTTATTTTTATTGCTTAGGCTGGACATCTGTCTAGTATAGGGCTAATATGTGTCCCTTTTAGGCTCTTAGGCTGAAGGATGTGTCCTTTTAGTTTATTCGTTGCAGAGAATTAGGTGGAAAGGCTATGGGATGACTTTTAGAATTTTAGGCTGAGGATGTGTCCTTTAGCTTATTATGTGCAGAGGATGAGTTGGAAAGGCTAGGAGGTGATATGTCACACTAGTTTAAAGGATGCTTTCTGGATGTTGGTCCACCATGCTTCTGTTTTTAATTTTGAATTTCTAGATTGGCTAGAGATTCGTCGTCAAAAGGGTCGGTACCCAAAGTATCTCTCATTATAGAGTCTTGTCTAAGTCTTTCTTTTTCCACTTGTTCTTCAAAGTATTCTTCTTGAGCCATTGTGCCAACTGGGCCAATTTTGAGACTGTCTAAAAAGCGCTGAACCTTCATTATTCTTTCTGTTGATGGTTCGAAAGCCGATATGTAGTCTAATAGTAAAACTGTTTTGCCTTCAGTGGCAGAGTGTGATCCGATTTCGCCTTTGTTAATGGCTTCTGAGAAGAATTCTTGTGCTGCTAGGATTCGTTCACTTTCTTCATTAAATTCTTTGCGGTCGAATTTAACGAATTCATGTTGAGGATTTTCGGTTACCCGATGTAGTTCCCATAATTGGATGGAGGGATAAAGACGTATGTGCTGTCTTTCTTCCCAAATGCTCCAAATTCTGAACATGAACATAGTAAAAAATCTGCTTGTATGTTCAGCAAGTTTTGCTGTACATATTTCTGGAATATAACCCGAATATTCTTCAGGATGGCTTGTGTTTACATAAATTTCGTGTACTAAGCCCTTTTTGATATGTTTTTGATATTTTTGTATTTCAGAAAAACAGGCTACAAGCCGTGGTCTTCTGTTGTTATTGAGAATTAACTCTTCATTTTCTAAGAGTTTAACTAATTCTGTGTCTTCTAGCTTTTTGAAGAATAGAAGAAGATTGCTTTCATCAATGAGATGTTGCTGGTATAAGGAGATCATATCCTGG
Source organism: Allium cepa (assembly GCA_030765085.1). Classification (NCBI taxonomy): domain Eukaryota; kingdom Viridiplantae; phylum Streptophyta; class Magnoliopsida; order Asparagales; family Amaryllidaceae; genus Allium; species Allium cepa. The sequence continues at coordinate 864,435,275 of CM060940.1, forward strand.
ACTGTCATTTCAGCCTCCATCTCTTTGGTTTTTGTGTTATCTATCTCATAAAGTCTAGAAAATCTTGAATTCTTAGATTTACGAGATCGGAGGTTTGCATTTGAGAAAATATTGTTTTTAAATGACTGTGTTCAGCTGTGTTATCAGTGAACAACTCTGCTTCTTTCAAATCTAGAGCTTCAGATCTAGATGTAAAAGAATGTTGTGACAATTTAGTCACTAGTTTCTGAGTTTCTTGTAACTTTTTCTCTTTCTGGGATATTGTATGCTTCAATCCCAGATAAGCCTTTTCTAGTTGAGTTAACCAGAAATTTGCAGCTCTATGGTCTGCAGCTTGGATGGCTTTAAAACATCCATTGAAATTGTCATATAGGTTAGGATTCGATGCTTTCATGTCTAGATTGTACCAATCTTTGACCACCGCTGAGATGTATGGTCTTTGTATTCCTATGGGAGCAATTGCTTTTCCTTTGTTCATTGGAACAAATTTCTGAGTTGTATTGGAAGGTGTTGCCTTGCCTTTGTTTGTTGGAGTGGTTTTGGTCTGTTGGACCTTTTCTTCATTTACTCCTGTGGGAGCATTAGTTTCGTCGGATTCCTGTGAAGATGAAGCCTCTGTGGAGGTTTGCTTGGCCTTTTTAGATGATTTCACTTGTTTGAAATCTTCTTGCCTTTTCATAGTTTCTAATAATTCTTTGATTCTTTTTATATCGTCCTCATCCATGTTTCATAACCTGGTAAGAAGATCAGCTGCAAAGTTAGTGTAGCCTGGAATGTATTTAACATCATAGTTGTAAATTTCTAAATACATAGCTAATCTAATTCTTCGAAGGTTTTCTTCTGGATTGTTTACAGTTTTCTTTTTTAAGAATTGAGCAACAGATTTGTTATCTGTTTCTATTATAAACTGTCTATGCAAGAGATAAATTCGTAAACTTTTGATTGCTAATTTAATAGCTAGTAATTCTTTGTCATATGTAGCGTATTTAATCTGAGGTTTACTAAACTTTCCAGAGGAATATGCTACAACTTCTTTTTGTTTTGCAATTAATACTCCTGCCCAGAAATTGTCAGAAGCATCAGTTTGTAGTGTAAGTAATTCTTCATCTGAAGGAAAATAGAGGATCTTTTGATCTTTTATTAGGTCTTTAATCTTTTGTATTTCTTCTTCTTCTTGCTTTTGCAGGGTAATCGGAATTTTGTCTGTGTTCCATCTTCTTGGTTGTTCTCCATTATGCTGTTTATATTTTGCTTGTTCGTCAGTAAGCTTTTTTTGTAAATTTCGAGTCTTAGCGGATAAATTAGGAATAAATTTTCTGCCGTAGTTTAATAGTCCTAAGAAACTTTGGAGTTCTTTTAATGTTTTAAATGTATCGGGAAAATCTTTAATTTTAGTATAAATGTGTTGTTGTAATTCAATTTGTCCATTTTTAATTCGTTCTCCGAGAAAATCTATTTCTTTTTTAAATAATTCAATTTTTTTAGGACTTAATATAACACCGTTTTGAAGTAATATGTGAACAACTGCCAGAAGATGTTGTTTATGTTCTTCTGCAGAATTAGAGAAAACAAGAATGTCGTCTATATAGACAGATACAAAAGGTAAATGTCCGAACATAGAATTCATCCATTTTTGAAATATTTGTGGTGCGTTTTTTAATCCAAAAGGCATAACTAACCATTCAAAATGTCCTTGTGGGCAACTAAAGGCGGTTAGCTCTATGGACTGTTTATCAGCAAGTTTTAATTGCCAAAAACCCGATTTTGCATCAAATTTACTGTAATATTTTGCTCCTTGGATTTGTTTTGTTAGATGTTCAGCAGAAGGAATAAAATATCCATCAAACTTTGTATAGCTGTTAAGTTTTCTATAGTTTATTACCATTCGAGCTTTTCCTCTTTTAATTTCAGCATGATTTCTTACTAAGAAAGCTGGGGATGAGTGGGTACTGAAACTTTTCTGTTTTAGTTTCAAATTTAAGAGGTCTTTTATTTGTTTTGCAGATTCTTCTTTATCAGTTGGTGATACCATAATACTGTTAACTCTGACTTTAGCGTCTTTGTATTGTTCCATCAATTCAATTTTACAATACCGTGGTGCTTTGTCAAACCATTTTAATGGATCGTCTGAATAAAGAGGTTCTAACATATTGTGTATTAATATTTCAAATTCGTTGGTGGTTGGTATATTGTATGTACAAATCTTTGGTTGTATGATTTTCGGTGTTTTTACATGTTCAATTAATGTAACAGGTTTTTCACCACGCTGTGCTGCTGGGGTATAATGCGGTGCAATTGTAGCGGGTAGCGTTACTCGAGGCACAAGAACGCCATCCAGTTCAAAATAATATTTGTTGAATGAAGGGAGATGTCTTAAGTTGTCCATCCCCAGGATGCAATCACTATCAAATTCCTTTGGTAGTAATGCAAAGTCAAAGTTGTATAGTTTATTATTTCCATGTATATCAGGTATTTGTACCTGTAAGTGTTTTGCTTTGTGAGTAACAGGGACTTGTCTTCCCATAAAATCATTTAGCATTCCTTTTTTGTCTAATGGTACCCAGAATTGCTGGGGAATAAATATTTCTTGTAATAAACTGGCTTCTGCGCCAGAATCCAGTAACGCATGTACCATGAATTCTTGATATTCAGGAATACATCCATTACGCTACCAGCTATTGGACAGGAGATGCTTTAGCTTGGTTATTAAACCTTGAAAGAATAAATCCAAATGAATTACAAAGAATTAGAAATATTCAATCTAAACAAGAAGCTCTTGGGGAATTATTAAAATTATTATTAGCAGACTTTACAGGAAAAACTTTCCTAGAAGATACGGATTACGAAAAACAATTCAACCCAGATTGATTGACATAAGACATTTAAAATTCGATAACGAAATTCAAGTTTTTGTGAAATCACTTAAACCAAGAATTCAATTACCTACAGAATATTTTATAGCATCTGGAAATACTATTTCCACCATAACCAAGAATAATGAGGAAAATGCACATTCATCCAACACATTAAAAAGAACTCAATCATACAATAAAATGTCTGATGTGGAGTTAACTCCTGATATCTTAAAAACCATCAGTCATCGTATGAGCTTTAAACAAGACAATCCAATAGAAGGAAGAACAATGAGAATACTTGAAAAACACCAAATTGAAAACCCAAACTTGAAAGCAGAAAACTTGAATGCAGAATTGAAAATATACAGCAACAGAAACTTCTTGCGGAAATAGAAATTTTATTACTACAGTAGATAATATTACAGAACTCAGATACAATGAAGAGAAAGCACGAAAATGAAGAAAATTTTTCTGATGACTTCTGCAGAGTAGTCCCCTCCTTTTATAGTGTCTTCTCTCCTTTATTTTTATTGCTTAGGCTAGACATCTGTCTAGTATAGGGCTAATATGTGTCCCTTTTAGGCTCTTAGGCTGAAGGATGTGTCCTTTTAGTTTATTCGTTGCAGAGGATTAGGTGGAAAGGCTATGGGATGACTTTTAGACTTTTAGGCTGAGGATGTGTCCATTAGCTTATTATGTGCAGAGGATGAGTTGGAAAGGCTAGGAGGTGATATGTCACACTAGTTTAAAGGATGCTTCCTGGATGCTGGTCCACCATGCTTCTGTTTTTAATTTTGAATTTCTAGATTGGCTAGAGATTCGTCGTCAAAAGGGTCGGTACCCAAAGTATCTCTCATTATAGAGTCTTGTCTAAGTCTTTCTTTTTCCACTTGTTCTTCAAAGTATTCTTCTTGAGCCATTGTGCCAACTGGGCCAATTTTGAGACTGTCTAAAAAGCGCTGAACCTTCATTATTCTTTCTGTTGATGGTTCGAAAGCCGATATGTAGTCTAATAGTAAAACTGTTTTGCCTTCAGTGGCAGAGTGTGATCCGATTTCGCCTTTGTTAATGGCTTCTGAGAAGAATTCTTGTGCTGCTAGGATTCGTTCACTTTCTTCATTAAACTCTTTGCGGTCGAATTTAACGAATTCATGTTGAGGATTTTAGGTTACCCGATGTAGTTCCCATAATTGGATGGAGGGATAAAAACGTATGTACTGTCTTTCTTCCCAAATGCTCCAAATTCTGAACATGAACATCGTAAAAAATCTGCTTGTATGTTCAGCAAGTTTTGCTGTACATATTTCTGGAATATAACCCGAATATTCTTCAGGATGGCTTGTGTTTACATAAATTTCGTGTACTAAGCCCTTTTTGATATGTTTTTGATATTTTTGTATTTCAGAAAAACAGGCTACAAGCCGTGGTCTTCTGTTGTTATTGAGAATTAACTCTTCATTTTCTAAGAGTTTAACTAATTCTGTGTCTTCTAGCTTTTTGAGGAATAGAAGAAGATTGCTTTCATCAATGAGATGTTGCTGGTATAAGGAGATCATATCCATGACTGTCATTTCAGCCTCCATCTCTTTGGTTTTTGTGTTATCTATCTCATAAAGTCTAGAAAATCTTGAATTCTTAGATTTACGAGATCGGAGGTTTGCATTTGAGAAAATATTGTTTTTAAGTGACTGTGTTCAGCTGTGTTATCAGTGAACAACTCTGCTTCTTTCAAATCTAGAGCTTCAGATCTAGATGTAAAAGAATGTTGTGACAATTTAGTCACTAGTTTCTGAGTTTCTTGTAACTTTTTCTCTTTCTGGGATATTGTATGCTTCAATCCCAGATAAGCCTTTTCTAGTTGAGTTAACCATAAATTTGCAGCTCTATGGTCTGCAGCTTGGATGGCTTTAAAACATCCATTGAAATTGTCATTTAGGTTAGGATTCGATGCTTTCATGTCTAGATTGTACCAATCTTTGACCACCGCTGAGATGTATGGTCTTTGTATTCCTGTGGGAGCAATTGCTTTTCCTTTGTTCATTGGAACAAATTTCTGAGTTGTATTGGAAGGTGTTGCCTTTCCTTTGTTTGTTGGAGTGGTTTTGGTCTGTTGGACCTTTTCTTCATTTACTCCTGTGGGAGCATTAGTTTCGTCGGATTCCTGTGAAGATGAAGCCTCTGTGGAGGTTTGCTTGGCCTTTTTAGATGATTTCACTTGTTTGAAATCTTCTTGCCTTTTCATAGTTTCTAATAATTCTTTGATTCTTTTTATATCGTCCTCATCCATGTTTCATAACCTGGTAAGAAGATCAGCTGCAAAGTTAGTGTAGCCTGGAATGTATTTAACATCATAGTTGTAAATTTCTAAATACATAGCTAATCTAATTCTTCGAAGGTTTTCTTCTGGATTGTTTACAGTTTTCTTTTTTAAGAATTGAGCAACAGATTTGTTATCTGTTTCTATTATAAACTGTCTATGCAAGAGATAAATTCGTAAACTTTTGATTGCTAATTTAATAGCTAGTAATTCTTTGTCATATGTAGCGTATTTAATCTGAGGTTTACTAAACTTTCCAGAGGAATATGCTACAACTTCTTTTTGTTTTGCAATTAATACTCCTGCCCAGAAATTGTCAGAAGCATCAGTTTGTAGTGTAAGTAATTCTTCATCTGAAGGAAAATAGAGGATCTTTTGATCTTTTATTAGGTCTTTAATCTTTTGTATTTCTTCTTCTTCTTGCTTTTGCAGGGTAATCGGAATTTTGTCTGTGTTCCATCTTCTTGGTTGTTCTCCATTATGCTGTTTATATTTTGCTTGTTCGTCAGTAAGCTTTTTTTGTAAATTTCGAGTCTTAGCGGATAAATTAGGAATAAATTTTCTGCCGTAGTTTAATAATCCTAAGAAACTTTGGAGTTCTTTTAATGTTTTAAATGTATCGGGAAAATCTTTAATTTTAGTATAAATGTGTTGTTGTAATTCAATTTGTCCATTTTTAATTCGTTTTCCGAGAAAATCTATTTCTTTTTTAAATAATTCAATTTTTTTAGGACTTAATATAACACCGTTTTGAAGTAATATGTGAACAACTGCCAGAAGATGTTGTTTATGTTCTTCTGTAGAATTAGAGAAAACAAGAATGTCGTCTATATAGACAGATACAAAAGGTAAATGTCCGAACATAGAATTCATCCATTTTTGAAATATTTGTGGTGCGTTTTTTAATCCAAAAGGCATAACTAACCATTCAAAATGTCCTTGTGGGCAACTAAATGCGGTTAGCTCTATGGACTGTTTATCAGCAAGTTTTAATTGCCAAAAACCCGATTTTGCATCAAATTTACTGTAATATTTTGCTCCTTGGATTTGTTTTGTTAGATGTTCAGCAGAAGGAATAAAATATCCATCAAACTTTGTATAGCTGTTAAGTTTTCTATAGTTTATTACCATTCGAGCTTTTCCTCTTTTAATTTCAGCATGATTTCTTACTAAGAAAGCTGGGGATGAGTGGGTACTGAAACTTTTCTGTATTAGTTTCAAATTTAAGAGGTCTTTTATTTGTTTTGCAAATTCTTCTTTATCAGTTGGTGATACCATAATACTGTTAACTCTGACTTTAGCGTCTTTGTATTGTTCCATCAATTCAATTTTACAATACCGTGGTGCTTTGTCAAACCATTTTAATGGATCGTCTGAATAAAGAGGTTCTAACATATTGTGTATTAATATTTCAAATTCGTTGGTGGTTGGTATATTGTATGTACAAATCTTTGGTTGTATGATTTTCGGTGTTTTTACATGTTCAATTAATGTAACAGGTTTTTCACCACGCTGTGCTGCTGGGGTATAATGCGGTGCAATTGTAGCGGGTAGCGTTACTCGAGGCACAAGAACGCCATCCAGTTCAAAATAATATTTGTTGAATGGAGGGAGATGTCTTAAGTTGTCCATCCCCAGGATGCAATCACTATCAAATTCCTTTGGTAGTAATGCAAAGTCAAAGTTGTATAGTTTATTATTTCCATGTATATCAGGTATTTGTACCTGTAAGTGTTTTGCTTTGTGAGTAACAGGGACTTGTCTTCCCATAAAATCATTTAGCATTCCTTTTTTGTCTAATGGTACCCAGAATTGCTGGGGAATAAATATTTCTTGTAATAAACTGGTTTCTGCGCCAGAATCCAGTAACGCATGTACCGTGAATTCTTGATATTCAGGAATACATCCATTACGCTACCAGCTATTGGACAGGGGATGCTTTAGCTTGGTTATTAAACCTTGAAAGAATAAATCCAAATGAATTACAAAGAATTAGAAATATTCAATCTAAACAAGAAGCTCTTGGGGAATTATTAAAATTATTATTAGCAGACTTTACAGGAGAAACTTTCCTAGAAGATACGGATTACGAAAAATAATTCAACCCAGATTGATTGACATAAGACATTTAAAATTCGATAAAGAAATTCAAGTTTTTGTGAAATCACTTAAACCAAGAATTCAATTACCTACAGAATATTTTATAGCATCTGGAAATACTATTTCCACCATAACCAAGAATAATGAGGAAAATGCACATTCATCCAACACATAAAAAAGAACTCAATCATACAATAAAATGTCTGATGTGGAGTTAACTCCTGATATCTTAAAAACCATCAGTCATCGTATGAGCTTTAAACAAGACAATCCAATAGAAGGAAGAACAATGAGAATACTTGAAAAACACCAAATTGAAAACCCAAACTTGAAAGCAGAAAACTTGAATGCAGAATTGAAAATATACAGCAACAGAAACTTCTTGCGGAAATAGAAATTTTATTACTACAGTAGATAATATTACAGAACTCAGATACAATGAAGAGAAAGCACGAAAATGAAGAAAATTTTTTTGATGATCTTCTGCAGAGTAGTCCCGTCCTTTTATAGTGTCTTCTCTCCTTTATTTTTATTGCTTAGGCTGGACATCTGTCTAGTATAGGGCTAATATGTGTCCCTTTTAGGCTCTTAGGCTGAAGGATGTGTCCTTTTAATTTATTTGTTGCAGAGGATTAGGTGGAAAGGCTATGGGATGACTTTTAGACTTTTAGGCTGAGGATGTATCCTTTAGCTTATTATGTGTAGAGGATGAGTTGGAAAGGCTAGGAGGTGATATGTCACACTAGTTTAAAGGATGCTTCCTGGATGCTGGTCCACCATGCTTCTGTTTTTAATTTTGAATTTCTAGATTGGCTAGAGATTCGTCGTCAAAAGGGTCGGTACCCAAAGTATCTCTCATTATAGAGTCTTGTCTAAGTCTTTCTTTTTCCACTTGTTCTTCAAAGTATTCTTCTTGAGCCATTGTGCCAACTGGGCCAATTTTGAGACTGTCTAAAAAGCGCTGAACCTTCATTATTCTTTCTGTTGATGGTTCGAAAGCCGATATGTAGTCTAATAGTAAAACTGTTTTGCCTTCAGTGGCAGAGTGTGATCCGATTTCGCCTTTGTTAATGGCTTCTGAGAAGAATTCTTGTGCTGCTAGGATTCGTTCACTTTCTTCATTAAATTCTTTGCGGTCGAATTTAACGAATTCATGTTGAGGATTTTCGGTTACCCGATGTAGTTCCCATAATTGGATGGAGGGATAAAGACGTATGTACTGTCTTTCTTCCCAAATGCTCCAAATTCTGAACATGAACATAGTAAAAAATCTGCTTGTATGTTCAGCAAGTTTTGCTGTACATATTTCTGGAATATAACCCGAATATTCTTCAGGATGGCTTGTGTTTACATAAATTTCGTGTACTAAGCCCTTTTTGATATGTTTTTGATATTTTTGTATTTCAGAAAAACAGGCTACAAGCCGTGGTCTTCTGTTGTTATTGAGAATTAACTCTTCATTTTCTAAGAGTTTAACTAATTCTGTGTCTTCTAGCTTTTTGAGGAATAGAAGAAGATTGCTTTCATCAATGAGATGTTGCTGGTATAAGGAGATCATATCCATGACTGTCATTTCAGCCTCCATCTCTTTGGTTTTTGTGTTATCTATCTCATAAAGTCTAGAAAATCTTGAATTCTTAGATTTACGAGATCGGAGGTTTGCATTTGAGAAAATATTGTTTTTAAGTGACTGTGTTCAGCTGTGTTATCAGTGAACAACTCTGCTTCTTTCAAATCTAGAGCTTCAGATCTAGATGTAAAAGAATGTTGTGACAATTTAGTCACTAGTTTCTGAGTTTCTTGTAACTTTTTCTCTTTCTGGGATATTGTATGCTTCAATCCCAGATAAGCCTTTTCTAGTTGAGTTAACCAGAAATTTGCAGCTCTATGGTCTGCAGCTTGGATGGCTTTAAAACATCCATTGAAATTGTCATATAGGTTAGGATTCGATGCTTTCATGTCTAGATTGTACCAATCTTTGACCACCGCTGAGATGTATGGTCTTTGTATTTCTGTGGGAGCAATTGCTTTTCCTTTGTTCATTGGAACAAATTTCTGAGTTGTATTGGAAGGTGTTGCCTTGCCTTTGTTTGTTGGAGTGGTTTTGGTCTGTTGGACCTTTTCTTCATTTACTCCTGTGGGAGCATTAGTTTCGTCGGATTCCTGTGAAGATGAAGCCTCTGTGGAGGTTTGCTTGGCATTTTTAGATGATTTCACTTGTTTGAAATCTTCTTGCCTTTTCATAGTTTCTAATAATTCTTTGATTCTTTTTATATCGTCCTCATCCATGTTTCATAACCTGGTAAGAAGATCAGCTGCAAAGTTAGTGTAGCCTGGAATGTATTTAACATCATAGTTGTAAATTTCTAAATACATAGCTAATCTAATTCTTCGAAGGTTTTCTTCTGGATTGTTTACAGTTTTCTTTTTTAAGAATTGAGCAACAGATTTGTTATCTGTTTCTATTATAAACTGTCTATGCAAGAGATAAATTCGTAAACTTTTGATTGCTAATTTAATAGCTAGTAATTCTTTGTCATATGTAGCGTATTTAATCTGAGGTTTACTAAACTTTCCAGAGGAATATGCTACAACTTCTTTTTGTTTTTCAATTAATACTCCTGCCCAGAAATTGTCAGAAGCATCAGTTTGTAGTGTAAGTAATTCTTCATCTGAAGGAAAATAGAGGATCTTTTGATCTTTTATTAGGTCTTTAATCTTTTGTATTTCTTCTTCTTCTTGCTTTTGCAGGGTAATCGGAATTTTGTCTGTGTTCCATCTTCTTGGTTGTTCTCCATTATGCTGTTTATATTTTGCTTGTTCGTCAGTAAGCTTTTTTTGTAAATTTCGAGTCTTAGCGGATAAATCAGAAAAAATTTCTTCATTTTCGTGCTTTCTCTTCATTGTATCTGAGTTCTGTAATATTATCTACTGTAGTAATAAAATTTCTATTTCCGCAAGAAGTTTCTGTTGCTGTATATTTTCAATTTTACATTCAAGTTTTCTGCTTTCAAGTTTGGGTTTTCAATTTGGACATATTTGTTTTTATAGGTCCATGGTTGTTAGTGGCAGAATATTTAGAAAAATAATTTTATGGAGACCCAAAACTACTTATATATAGTCCCTTCGGCACCCAAATTTGTTTAACTTTGAGAGATTTTATAATTGTGCCTTTTGGAACCCAAATTGGTATAGTTTTCACATGTTTGGGTCTATACCAACAATTATAGTGATTGTATCCATATTTTCTATAAATTGTGCACATAGAATTGACTTGATTTATATTGCTTTCAACATTTTCAGATTGATTATATCCAAGTCCTTGTCTAACTGTATTAACAGTTTGCTTCCCTAATAGCATATTCAATGATTTTTCACTTTTTGAAAATTTATCTAAAGTCATTGACAATTGTTGGACTTGTGTTTTGAGAGATTCATTTTCGTTTAACAATTGTGTGCACTTTTTAATAGAATTCTCTCTCCTAGTATTTTCACCCTCTTTCAAAATCAGAATTTCATTTTCAAATGATTTTATATTAATTTCTGATTTCTTAATTTCTTCTTCGAATGTTGGACACTTATCACACTTAGGGATCCTTCTTTGATAGCTTTTAACTAATTGGTCAAGTTGTTCATTTAATTGTATCAAAGTATCTTTTTTGATTCAAGTTTTGCATACTTCTCCCTACGTCGTTCAAAACAGCCATCTGCTTCGTGGAAATATATAAGTAGTTGTGAGTGAGTGAGTTTTGATACCTCGCTTGGCTCGTCATCGTCGCTATCAGTTATATTACCTTGAAGGCACATATCTGCTTTCTCACTCTCACTGCTAGTACTTTTATTATCTTTATCACTTGTATTCCACGTGGCTGCAAAACTTCTCCTTTTTGATTTCTTTTAAAAGTCGCGTCGATTTTGAGGACAATTGGGCTTGATATGTCCGGGTTGGTTGCACTTGTGACAGATGATCTTCTGTTCTTCTGAGTAGTCTAGTGCTTTGGCTATTTTGCTTTTCAATTTTGTTTTTGAGCTGGATTTTTGTATTTGTAATTCCACCTTTTGAATTTCTTTATTATCGGCTCCAATTCTGCTACTCCATCATCATCATCATCACCATCACTTTATGTTGTTCCTTTAAGAGCTGTTGGTTTCTTTCGAGTGTCGCTTCCTTCACGCTCTTCCTTGAATTTCATTTCTAGCTCATAAGTGGTGAGATTTCCGATGAGTTCTTCAACTTTCATCTGTTTTAAATCTTTTGATTCTTGAATGGCAGACACATTTGCTTCAAATCTTCATGGAAGGACTCTGAGGATTTTTTGGACTATCTCCAACTCTATGTATGATTTTTCGAGAGCTTTTGATTTGTATATGATATTGGAAAGTCGTTCATACATCTCTTTGACATTTTCTTCCTTCGCCATTGTGAAGTTCTCATATTTGCTGCTCAGCATGGCAAGGCGTGATTCTTTGACTTGAGATGTTCCTTTGTGAGTCACTTCTAGTGTGTGCCATATTTTCTGCGCAGTTAGGGAATGTGAGACACGATTAAATTCAAATTGATCTAATGAACAAATAATCGAATTCATAGCGTTGGCATTAGTAATCTGTGACTTATTTTCTAGATTTGTCCATTGATCCTTCGGTTTTTTTATTTCCTGATTATTTTCAATTATAGTTGACGCTCTATACCCTATCTCAACAATATCCCAAGCGTCAATGGTTTTTAGAAAAATTTCCATCCTATTTTTCCAATAAGCATATTCACCATTGAACATTGATGGTCTAACTATGGACTGACCCTTAGCAAAAGCATTATTAAACGAAGCCATTTTAAAATTTAAAATTTTTAAAACAAAATTTATTTTTGAAAAACGAATTTTTTAAAACAAAAGTTGACTTCTACTCCTAGCTCTTATACCACTTGTAGGATCGATTTCACCCTAGAGGGCGGTGAATAGGGTGATAATGATAATTATAAAAATTAATTGCGGAAGCTTATAAAATTATTTCAACACAGATATATCAAAATTGTAGCAGCATAGATAATAACAGAATAAATGCAAAAATAAAACAACACAGAATTTACCCAGCTTCGACAAAACCCTGTCTACGTGCTCCCACCAAGGTTTCTACTAGAAATTAAGTAGTCACATGCTTACACACGTAAACTCGCGACACCCGCTACTGACTGACCTAACTCTACACTCAAAACCTTGCCACAACTCAGCCACTGAGTTGCGAATTCTCAAACTACGCCACGTAGTTTCTCCCCTACTCACACGACTAGTAATTACATCGTTTAAAAGAGAAATACAAATTTTAAAAATGATTTAAAAACAAAAGAAACTAAACCCTAATTTAAAACCCTAAATTATATCTCAATTAATAAACGAAAGAGGCCGGCCCAATTTCAGAACAACTTCGGCCTTTTTTATTTCTTTTATCGGTCGTTCCTTTTTCTTTTGCTCTGTATAATGGCGGCTTGTTTTCCTTTGTTCCTTCTTCCTTCCAAACTAGAGCTTCATGATTTTTCAAAGCTGTCGATTTTGTAGATCAATCAAGTTGATATTTGCGTGATGATTTGTTGATCGATCGTCTCTTGAGATGCTTTTGGCTGCTTCTATTTGATTGAGTTCGACTTTGATTCGGGTATGTTATTTTTTGCTTTTTCGCTCTGGTTTGAATACTTGAACTTAATGGGTTTTAGCCGATGATGATTATGGGTTTATATATAGTTCGATCTTCTTTTTCATTCGTCTGATAGTTGTTTGATTCTGTCGATACTGTGCTTAGGCCATTCGATTATGTTTGGATGTTGATGATTTCTCTGACTTTATCAATTTCATAAAATTTGATACTTGATACTCATGGTTTTGATTTTTGACTTGGTTCGATTTCTTGGTTTCCACGGCTCTGACTATGCTGTGACGATTTTGGCACTGACTTGTTCAGTATCGGCTTTAACTTGAATTTTGTCACTTACTTGACTTCGCCACTGATTGAGTTCATCGCTGTAGCAACCTCTGTTTCATTTTTGTGCATTTTCAACTGCAAACTTTAATTGCATATCATCTGGTGCATTGTTAACATCGCCTTGACTTTTATTAGTTCAAACTTGCCATGGTTTTGATTTTTGCCTCTGGGACTGCGGCTTGTGATATTGTGATGATTTCTGATCTTCGTCGTTGAGCTTGCTACTGTTGGTTTCTGACTTGTTCTAATTTTTGTTTTATGCTTCAATTTGTTTACCACCCGACTTCGGCACCGATTTAATTCATTGTGATTTTTGCATCACTGCACCCTGTACTTTTGAAACTCGATTCTCGGGTCGACACTTATATTTTGTTGCACTGTGTTTGGCATGGTCTTGTAATACTTTTCTGCACACTGTTGCATTATATCTGGACTTGCTCGAGTTCATATGTCTGACTTCGGTCATTTTTGAATTTGCTTGATGTTGTGCTGTTGAGCTTTGTGGTATGGTCAGTGGTGCACTGTGCCTTGTACTTGTAGTCTGTTTCATTGAGTTTGATCATCCATTGTAGCTTGTCTGCACTTATATTTGCAGTGTGTATATACTTGTGTGAATTCATTTTGTGCATATATATACATTTGTATGTGTGTATGCATGTATTGTTGAACCTATACTTGTGTTATAACTGCATGCTATGTTTGCATATCTGTGAATGCAGTGTTCCAAGAAATTTCTTGAATTGTAATGGTAAATATGGTTTAGCTGAACATATTGTTGCTGGCAGTTTAAACAATTTTACCCTACCTAGTTCTTCGTACATATGGTGGCTGATCATCCTGTAGCATATTTTGATAGAACCATTACATGACAATACTGTACTGTATATCCTCGTATATACTCGTAAAAAAGTTGGACATTTGAATGCCGATTGCTAAGATTTGTCTAGTAGAATTGGAATATATTTTCTACATATTCATCTTTGTTGCCAAACCCAGCAAAAGGCATATCATGATGTGCCATGTTTCTTCTGATGCATTTCCTTCTGGCTAGCACTCGAGTCTGTTGACACTAGTTCGTGTATATGAGCGGTCTTACTTTTTTTTGGTTGTTGCATTTGTGTTGTAGCTGTCTGGACCATTTGGACTTAGTTGATGTTTTGTAGCGCACCTGAGTTGAATCCATCTTGTAGCTCGGATTTGACCATGTGCTGAAAATTGTGACATTAATTTATTGCACTTGAGTTGAACCCGGCGTTTTGGGTTTAACCTGTTCTCACCTGTCCCTGAAATTCTATCAAGTGTATATATCGGTGTGCACGGCCGTCTGGCATATACAGTGATGCAGCTCAAGTCAAAGGAGTAAGTCGTACACGACTCAAGGAGGGCTTGGGTCGTCCACGACTTAAGGAAGCAGGGCCAGGTCGGCCGCGACCTAAGGAAGGACTTTCGGGTCGTCTACGACTCAATGAGGATCATCCACGACTTAAGGAGTCACGGGGGGGAGGCTTACGAGTTAATGAAGCAGGACTGAGTCGCCTCCGAGCTAACATGATACCAGAGGAAAAATGGTGCCGAGTTAATGACCTAAATCTAACGAGTCACGACCTAAGGTCTTAGGTCGGCAGCGACCTAAAGGAATATGTGTTGTATATGAGCCGAGTCAACGAGTTACGACTCATAATAAGCCGACCTATTTAAGTCGTTGAGGAGATATGCCGCAGGGAGCTCGTGTTGCTTAAGTCGTATGAGTCTTGAGTCGTCTGTGTCTTTAAGCCGTGTGGTATTATAGGTCGTCACCGACTTATGTGTGTGTTGTTGTAATATGTTTTTTTTTCTTTCTTCTTTGAGTCGTAGGTCGTTAGGTCGGCCATGCAGGGTCAATTGTTGAGTCGTTTCATTGTGCTGTGTTGTACATATGATAAGTCGTGAGTCGTGTCCATAGCTGTATGTGGTATGTTAGGTCGGTAACGACCTTGCCTAAGTCGTTTGCATTGTGTTCTATTGTAAAGGGGTTGAGTCGCTTTGTGTTAAGTCGGTGCCGAGTTAAGGTGGGTCGTAAGTCTTATGCGACTTAAGGGTCAGGGTCAAAACTCTATAAATACGCGTGAGTTGTACATTTGAAGGTGGTTGATTTTTTTGAATAAAATTTCTTGTTGATTGCTATGTGCTTTCATCTTAAATTGGTAGTTGAGTGTAATCTCCTATCTCCTCTTTCGGTTAATCGAGTGCGCTCGATTCAACGATCGTAGAAGCCGATTCACGGTATCTAGTACGCTAGATCAACGTACGAAGAATCGTAGATCTTTGAATACGGTATAGTGCGCTATCAACGTGTTTGAGATAGCTAGAATTCGGTATCTTCGGATCAACGAATTTGGGCATTTTGGTATTCATCAATCCACCGATTGCTACTTTCACCGATTGAAGTTTATTTTGATTTATCCGCTACGTCAGTTTGGTATCGGAGCTAGACTTAGCCAATCATAGCTAAGCCGAGACTTGGAGCCAAGTTTTGAAGTTGAAGTTTGAAGTTGGAGTTATCGTGTTCATCTTGTAGTTGCAACGAGTTTGAAGATTTTTGATCCATTTCATTTTGGATCTAGAATTGGAGAAGTGATTGAATTTGAAGTTGCTTGGAGACCTTGAGATAGTTTGTGTTGAAGTACATTAAGTTGAAGTGGAGGCCGTGACTTATTGGTCTTGTGTTGACGTATTTGTTGAAGAATTTTGAAGTATTTGTTGAAGTGTTTGTGAAGAGTTTCCAATCATGCCGCCAAGGAGAGCTAACCGTCATCAAAATGTTGAAGCATTGTATAGAAGAGAAGAAGCCGAGCTTATGGAACAACGTATTAATGAGAAATTTGATGAAGGCATTGGAAAGTTAGAGAAATTGATGAATGATTTGAATCAAACTCAAAGGAGGAGATCACCAAACTCGAACCATGGAGGAAACCGAGTTTCGCCATCGGTTACCGAAGCGAGGAGGGTATCGCCGCATTCTTTTAGAGATAGAAGAGAAACATCAATTTCATCACGGAGAGATCATCATGACTATGGACATGAAGAGAGAAGAAGTCAACATGAATTTGACAATGAGGCGTATAGAGATGAAGAGAGACATAGTCGAAGAAGCATGCATGAATGAAGGGATGTTGATGGTCGAGATCGATATAGACATACATTTGATTTTAATGAAGAAGGTGATAGAGCTAGCATTCATTATCGAGACCAAGTTCGAAATTCATATCGAGATGTTGAAGATGATCGTCGATGGGAATCGGGTATGAAGATGGAAATTCCAGAGTTCAAGGGTGGAATGGTAGCTGAAGAATTTCTTGATTGGTTGTCAAATGTGGAAGAAATCTTTGATTTCAAGGAGGTTCCGGAGAATCGTCGAGAGAAGTTGGTTGCTACTAGGTTGAGGGGGAGAGCTTTGGCGTGGTGGCAGCAAACTAAACTTACAAGGGAGAGAATGGGAAAGTCAAAGATTGAATCATGGGAGAAGATAAAGAAGTTGATGAGAGCTACATTTTTACCGTACAACTATCAATCACTCATGTACCAGAGGTTGCAGAATCTGAGGCAAGGGACGAAGTCTGTTAGTGATTATGCTGACGAATTTTACCAACTCATTGCCAGGAATGATATTATGGAAACGGAAGAACAGCTAACTGCTAGATTTGTTGGAGGGTTACGAATGTAGATCCAGGATATGGTTAATATGTTCGATCCTAGATCAGTAGCAGAGGCCCATCAGAAAGCGTTGGCTTGGAAGAAGCAAGGAAGGCGTGGAGGTGGTGTGTTTACTAATTCCAATAGTCAAGCGAAGGGTGTTAGTGGGAGTTCTAATGTTCCTAAACCTGTCAGTAAGCCAGTGGTGAAGGAGACTGAGAAGGCAAAGGTTAGCAGTGGTTTCAAATGTTACAATTGCCAGGAGTTGCGTCATAAAAGCAATGAATGTCCGAAGCCAAAGAAGAGAACCATGGTTGCAGAAGTTGAGGAGGATGATGGTGAGGAGGCAGAATGTTCAAATACACCTTATGTTGAGGAGGAAGAAGAATTGTCTGGAGATGAAGGTTGTAATCTTATGATGAGGAGGTCATGTCTTACACCAAAGCAAGAAGAGGAATCTAGCTGGTTGAGGAGCAATATTTTTCAGTCAACATGTACTATTCTGGGAAAGGTTTGCAAGTTCGTTATTGATGCTGGAAGCTGTGACAATATTATTTCTACAGAAGCAGTAAGGAAGTTGAACTTGAAGACTGAGAAGCATCCTAAACCGTACAAGCTAGCATGGTTAAGGAAGGGTGGTGAAGTGAAGGTGTGTCGAAGAGCTTGTGTTAATTTTTCTATTGGGAAGAAGTACAAAGACGAAATTTGGTGTGACGTTGTAGACATGGATGTGTGTCATCTGTTGTTGGGCAGACCGTGGCAGTTTGATAGGGCAGTGCAACATGATGGTCGTGCTAATAGCTATAGTTTCATGTTCGAAGGTACTAAAATCACTTTAGTTCCCAAGAAGCAGCAACAGAAGGAAAGCAAGCTAGAGGAGATCAAAGAACTGAAAACTTTGCTATCTTTGAAGGAGTTTGTCAAGGAGGTTGAAGCGGAGCCTGAAGTCTATTTGTTGATTGGACGAGAGAGTCATGAAGAGGTTGAAATTCCAGAAGAAGCAAAACCAGTTTTGAAAGAATTTGAAGATGTATTTCCAGAGGAGTTGCCCAAGGAGTTACCGCCACTGAGGGACATTCAACATCAAATTGATCTTGTTCCGGGAGCAGTTTTACCACATCGACCACATTATCGAATGAGTCCGAAGGAACATGAGGAGTTGCGAAGGCAAGTGGAAGAGTTGTTAGAACAGGGACGTGTTTAGGAAAGCTAGAGTCCTTGTGCAGTACCAGCATTGTTGGTGCCGAAGAAGGATGGAACATGGAGAATGTGTACCGATAGTAGAGCTTTAAACAAGATTACTGTTCGCTACAGATTTCCTATGCCAAGGCAGGATGACTTGCTAGATCAGTTGAGTGGGGCTACTATCTTTTCGAAGATTGATTTGAAGAGTGGTTATCATCAGATTCGAATTAGACCAGGAGACGAATGGAAGACCGCATTCAAGACGAGGGAAGGTTTATATGAATGGCCGGTTATGCCGTTTGGTCTATCGAATGCACCGAGTACATTTATGAGGGTGATGAATCAAATTTTCAGACCATACATTGGGAAGTTTGTTGTAGTTTACTTTGATGATATTCTAATCTATAGTGCGAGCACAGAGGAGCATGTAGAGCATTTGAGAAGAGTGTTAATTATTCTTCGTGAAGAACAATTTTATGCAGCTACGAAGAAATGTGTGTTCATGACTCGAAGTGTGTTATTTTTGGGATATGTTGTATCTGAGAAGGGAATCCAAGTGGACCAGAGTAAAGTTGAAGCTATTAGAAATTGGCCACAGCCGAGTACTATCACTGAAGTTAGAAGTTTTCATGGATTGGCATCATTCTACCGAAGGTTTATTCCACACTTCAGTAGCGTGATGGCACCAGTTACTGATTGCATGAAGGGGAAACAATTTTCTTGGACAGAGGAAGCTGGGATTGCTTTTGAGAAGATCAAGGAACTGTTGACGACAGCACCAATTCTTGTATTACCAGATTTTCAGTTGTTGTTTGAGCTACACACTGATGCATCAAAGGTTGGGATTGGAGGAGTGTTGAGTCAGAGTGGAAGACCTATTGCATATTTCAGTGAGAAGTTATCAGGGGCAAAGATGAGATATAGTACATACGATGTTGAGTTTTATGCCATTGTTCAAGCCGTGAAACACTGGAGGCATTATCTATTCCAGAAAGAGTTTGTTCTTTACATTTATCATGAAGCTTTGAAGCATTTGCAGGGGCAGGATAAGATTTCAGCGAGACATGCATCGTGGATTGCCTATTTACAACAGTTTACTCTTGTCGTGAAACATAAATCTGGGGTAACGAATCGTGTGGCTGATGCTTTGAGTAGGAGAAGTCATTTGTTGACAACATTGAAGGTTGAAGTGACAGGATTTGAATTATTGCCAGAGTTGATTGAAGAAGATCCTTACTTTGCAAAGTTCGTTGAGAAAGTTAAGGATGGAAGTACTGATGAATTTGTGTTGGTTGATGGTTTTCTGTTTAAAGGAAATCAGTTATGTATTCCAGAGAGCAGTTTGAGATTGAAGATTATCAAAGAGTTGCACGAGGAAGGACATGTGGGCCGTGATCGTACATTGAATTTGATTTCTCAATCTTACTTTTGGCCGTCAATGAGGAGAGGGGTTGAAAGGTTTGTGGAGAGATGCCATATATGTCAGGTTTCGAAGGGAACAGTGACAAATGCAGGATTGTATATGCCGTTACCTGTACCAACTAAACCGTGGGTTGATATCAGCATGGATTTTGTTTTGGGTTTGCCTAGAACTCAAAGGGGAAATGATTCAATATTTGTTGTGGTGGATAGATTTTCGAAAATGGCACATTTTGTTGCTTGTAAGAAGACGGCGGATGCTGTTCGTGTTGCTCAGTTATTTTTCAAAGAGATCTATCGACTCCATGGGTTGCCAGAATCTATTATGTCGGATAGGGACACTAGATTTTTAAGCCATTTTTGGTTAAGTTTGTGGAAGATGGTGGAAACGAAGTTGAACTTTAGCAGCGCTTATCATCCGCAAACGGATGGACAGACCGAAGTTGTTAACCGATCGTTAGGAAATTTATTACGATGTCTTGTGAAGGACAATCTAAAGAGTTGGGACATGAAGTTATGTCAAGCAGAGTTTGCACATAACCATGCGGTTAGTAGAAGCACAGGTTACAGTCCATTTCAGATTGTATATTCAAGTTTACCCAGGGGACCATTGGACTTAACGGTAGTACCACAACCGAAGGGGACAGTTAAACGAGCTGTTGATTTTGTTGATGAATTAACTGAATGTCATAAGATCGTTCGGGAAAGATTGGAAAAGTCAAATGAGAAATATAAGAAATTTGCAGACTTGAAGCGACGAAATGTTGAATTTAACGAAGGTGATTTGGTATATGCTGTGTTAACAAAAGATCGTTTTCCAGTAGGCGCTTATAACAAGTTGAAAGCCAGAAAAATTGGCCCGGTCGAAGTCGTGAAACGAATCAATGAGAATGCTTATAAGTTGAAGCTACCGGAAGATGTATACACTTCTGACGTATTCAATGTTAAGCATCTTGTGCCATATTATGGAGATGAACAATCTGGTACGGAAGAAATTACAAATTCGAGGGCGAATTTTTCTCAACCAGGGGAGGATGATACAGCTCAAGTCAAAGGAGTAAGTCGTACACGACTCAAGGAGGGCTTGGGTCGTCCACGACTTAAGGAAGCAGGGCTAGGTCGGCCGCGACCTAAGGAAGGACTTTCGGGTCGTCTACGACTCAATGAGGATCATCCACGACTTAAAGAGTCACGGGGGGAAGGCTTACGAGTTAATGAAGCAGGACTGATTCGCCTCCGAGCTAACATGATACCAGAGGAAAAATGGTGCCGAGTTAACGACCTAAATCTAACGAGTCACGACCTAAGGTCTTAGGTCGGCAGCGACCTAAAGGAATATGTGTTGTATATGAGACGAGTCAACGAGTTACGACTCATAATAAGCCGACCTATTTAAGTCGTTGAGGAGATATGCCGCAGGGAGCTCGTGTTGCTTAAGTCGTATGAGTCTTGAGTCGTCTGTGTCTTTAAGCCGTGTGGTATTATAGGTCGTCACCGACTTATGTGTGTGTTGTTGTAATATGTTTTTTTTCTTTCTTCTTTGAGTCGTAGGTCGTTAGGTCGGCCATGCAGGGTCAATTGTTGAGTCGTTTCATTGTGCTGTGTTGTACATATGATAAGTCGTGAGTCGTGTCCATAGCTGTATGTGGTATGTTAGGTCGGTAACGACCTTGCCTAAGTCGTTTGCATTGTGTTCTGTTGCAAAGGGGTTGAGTCGCTTTGTGTTAAGTCGGTGCCGACTTAAGGTGGGTCGTAAGTTGTATGCGACTTAAGGGTCAGGGTCAAAACTCTATAAATACGCGTGAGTTGTACATTTGAAGGTGGTTGATTTTTTTGAATAAAATTTCTTGTTGATTGTTGTGTGCTTTCATCTTAAATTGGTAGTTGAGTGTAATCTCCTATCTCCTCTTTCGGTTAATCGAGTGCGCTCGATTCAACGATCGTAGAAGTCGATTCACGGTATCTAGTGCGTTAGATCAACGTACGAAGAATCGTAGATCTTTGAACACGGTATAGTGCGCTATCAACGTGTTTGAGATAGCTAGAATACGGTATCTTCGGATCAACGAATTTGGGCATTTTGGTATTCATCAATCCACCGATTGCTACTTTCACCGATTGAAGTTTATTTTGATTTATCCGCTGCGTCATACAGTGATACACTGTGTATGTCACAAGCTGTTCGTGTATGATGAATTGAAAATTAAACGATGACGAACAACCCAAATAACTGAGGCAAATATTATTTTCAACATCCACTTTTTATTTTATACTGCAAAAATATTTCCTTTTCAATTTTATTATGTCAATATTTAATTTTGCAGATTTCTTAGATGTTGGATTCAATTTGGAGTGAAGTTGGAAATAAAATACGAGTTGAGTGAATGAGTGATATGTAGTGAGGTCAAATGTAAATGTGAATCGTGATGTAATCAAAATTGTACTGTAATTGAAATTGTATATATATAGTGAGAGCTTGAAATTTGTATTATTCAAAGATTGTAATAAATATTTGTTTGAATAAAATTTCTGTTTGAATTCAAAGTCTATGTTGTTTATTTTTATTCAACAAATATTTATTTAATGTATGAAAAATAAAATAGCACATTAACAAATACATTTAAATGAATATATATATATATATATATATATATATATATATGTTTATTATCATCAAACAAAAATCATATAATCGCATATTCAACATATCGATCTACGGTCGATCGGTACGAAGTATGTACGATGTTTGATCGACACGAACTAGATAATGTTGTCGCCGATGCATATGAAATAGGCAGCAGCCGATCGATTCGAAGTGGGCCTGCTTTCTGATGGATACGACGAAGGCCACCCTCGGTGGACATGAACAAGACAACTGTCGATCGATTCGAAATGGAGATGTTGGATGATGGAGTCGAATTGATTGATACGAACGCGGCACATTCCAATGATGGATAAGAAATGTGTGGTTCCAGATGGGTTCAAACAAATCGATTCGCACAACGGATCTTTGATGGATACGAATAGTCAAAAGTTGAGGGATACAAACAAGGTGATTGCTGAAATTGCATCGATCATATCTCTAGCATGCGCACACCGATTGACTTGAAATTTGGAACGCCGGCTTCCACCGCTTTGATTGTCGTGTCATATCAATTCTAGCTTGATGTGGACTCGATAAAAATTCATCGATATCCATAGTGAAGCAGTGTATAACCGGTCTTTGAGAAGAGATGTCTTCAGTTTCCAATTAATCTTTTGGTATCATGGCTTTGCTAAAAGGTGGGATAACACTTGCCTCCCAAAACATGCCTTACGGTAGGAAGATGTGTTTTGTCATGCCATAAGCTGGATGTTCATATCTTGTTGACGACCTACGATGAAATTGATAGTCTTATCTGGCCGCAAATGACGATCGTTCGGGATCGTGTGTCATTTGAGGTGATATGTGACCATTCACGGTCGGATGTCGTTCACGGCGAATGGTGACCGTTCGCGGTCGGGGTGCTCTTCGAGGCGATTTGTGATCGTTCGTGATCGGGTACCATTCGAGGCGAATTGTAACCATTTGCGGTCGGGTGCTGTTCGAGACGAGTTGTGGCCGTTCGCGGTCGGATGTCGTTTGAGGCGAATTGTGTGTGTGCCCAGGGGACTTAGTATCATTAATATCAGATTTCATGTTCGAATGAATTTCTGAACTGTTTGTTATGGCGGTTTATCGCCATCTCAGAGCATGCCTGGGGACCTTTCGTGATCCCGCACATGTGTAAGTGACTTGGCCTTTACAGAATTATTAAAAGCAAATATCCATTCAACTGAGCCTTTCAACAGAAATGTTCAACAAAATCAAGTTCTAACACGAGAAATAGAAAACCAAAGCAAAATAGAGACGTCAAAGTGCAAACACCTGCACCGTCGTGATTGGTAGTCGTATCAGAGCAAGCCTAAGGATTGTTCACGGTCCTGTACATGTGTAAATGACTTAATCACGTTGGTGTGGAGTTCTCCACTTATCCATCATTATTTCCATCAATTGATGACAAGCTAATGCCCTGGTCCTGAGTCGTTCCCAGTTGATGTAGGTGGTGGTCGATCTCGTTCCACCGTTGTTGCTCCCCTTCTCACTTACTGTGATAGCATACCATTCCGAATATGCCCCTCAACCTCATCCTTCAAGTGCCTGCAATCATTCGTGCTATGACCATTCAGCTCGTGGAATAAGCAATACTTGTTTGATCTCCTCTCTTTGTTGGTCGGATCTCTCCTCATCGGCTTTCGGTAAGGAACCTGCCCCCTGGTTTCTTGGTATATCCATTCCAAAATCTCGTTTAGCTCCATATAAGAGGTGAATATTGCTCCTTTTGTGGTCGCGTTTACCCATCACTGTTATCCTTGGCCTTCCATTTTCCTTTGTCAGTTCTTGAATCTCCTTCAGGAGGATTTTCGCCCTTGACTACATAAACATCAACTCTTTCTCCTTCCTCTTGTCAGCATTTGCATCCTCTAGTCGTAAAAATCCTTCAGCCTCATGATAAAATTCTCCTAGATCCATAGGGGGATCCTTTGTCAATGAGTTCTTGAATTCTATGCCATGAGCTATGCCAGATACAGCTGCTATCAAAACCATGGATGGATATGGTCGATCCACCGATGCTGCCGCTGCGTTGAATCGTGTTAAAAAGCTCCTCAGAGATTCCCCGGTTCTTTGCTTTAGTGTTGCCAAATTCATCACATTCTTGGGTCTCAAAATGTGAACTCTGAATTACCTCATAATCTTCTTAATCAAATCAGTCCATGTTTCAACAGAGTCGCTCTCCAGTTGTTTGAACCATAGCGCTGCAATGTCTGTCAAATACAATGGAAATCATCGGGCCATGACCTCATCTGATGCACCCAACACCTCCATATGCCTCATATATCGTGTCAGATGAACTGCGGGATCCACCCTCTCATCATATGTCTCCAATGTCGGTAACTTAAAATCTGGCAGATCCCTGGCTTGCCTGATCGTAGGATCAAAGGGACTCCTATTCATATCTTATGGATCTCAATTCACTAGTCCGCCTCTCATGGCTTTTCTGACCATCTCCGCAAATCTATCACCGTCGTCAAGCTGTAGCCCTTGTCTGTTGCTTTTGATTTGCCCCCCGAGTTCACAAGGGATTCCTGGAATCTGCCCTCCTAAACGAGCATTCATTTCTCTTTCAACGCCTTGTTGTGCAGCTCCGTCTGGTATTCTACCCGGGATTGGGTCAACATGCTTTGGGTAAGTGTCTCCTAGCTCTAGGGTTGTGCCAAATGGTCCCGCTCCATTCTGAATTTCGGTTGCTCCGTGCTCCAGATCCCGATCTCTAGCATCTCCTGTAGCTACGTTAGCTTGATTCCGCACTCTAGTTTGTCCAGCCTGTCGAAGTAGATTATGCATCGTCTCTTCTTGTCTTTTCAAAAGTTCTTCATGCATAGCTCCCATCATCATCTCCATCTCATCTCTGGTGATGAAGACCGAGGCTTGATTCGCTCCTGAGGAAGCTTCCTGACTTGCTTCATGCTGACTCCTTTCTATTCTTTGCCTTCTACTTGATTGCCTTATCATAGCTTTTCAGATCTGAATCCTTAAGCCTTCAAATTCACTTCCAAGCGATAGAATCCCTGAATTAGCTTTCTCGGTGAAAGCACCAAAATATTTGCGCCAAAATTGGTCACAAACACCCAATTGTCGATGAAAGCACCCGTTTAAAATCACAGATCATAGACAATAAGTATGTGGAGAATTAAAAATGAAGAGTACTCAGAAAACTTAAATGAAAGCAGTAAAGAACATAGTGTTTATAGTGGTTCGGCAATCCGGCCTACGTCCACTTTTAAGTTAATTGCTTTATTGATATTCACTTTTCAGTTACAACTTATTACCATGAATAATAGCAGATTATAATGTCGAAATTCGAGCACAACAGAAACTATTGAGTACAAAAGTTGTTTCGGCAGAGTCCGGACATCAATCAGCCAAAAGATCCTTCTTTTGTAGGCCCTGGGGTGCTATTTATAGGCGTAGGATGCAAATATCTCGCTCAAATCTCAGAAGACTTCTTCTGGCACATGAGTGGGCCCACGCGATCGATCCTACATAATTTCGACTCGATCCATGATAGATACAAACGAATTTTCATATCGATCAAGATTCGATCTAATCGAGTTGAAATTTAGCAGGAACGTTCTTTAGGTTGTACGTAAGCTATTGTGAAAATTTCATAGCATTTGGAATTGCGGATTGCAAGTTATGATCGATGCAAGATTGCATTCTCTTTAGGCTAGCCAGTTCGAATCGATACGTTTGTATCGATTACTTCGAATTGACACGTTTGTATCGATTACTTCGAATCGACACCGAGAACATGCACGTGAGTTGATGTGGCACTTGATTCTAGGATCGATCTAAAGTACATGCCGAATTGACTGAATCTCCCCAACATTCGCGCCTTGTTCGTATCGATTTTACTTGTGCATGTTCGAGTCGACTGAAGCTATTTTGTTCTACCGATTTACATGACTCTGTTCATATCGATCGGCCGCTCTGTCATGTTCGTATCGATTGGGTGCTTGGGTTTTTTTTTCATATCGATGAAAGGTGTCTACTTCATATCGATCTATGGTCGACCGGTGCGAAGTATGTACAATGTTTGATCGGCACGAACTAGATACTATTGTCACCGATAGATACGAAATGGGTAGCAGCCGATCGATTCGAAGTGGGCCTACTTTCTGATGGATATGAAGAAGGCCACCCTCGAGGAATTTGAACAAGAGAACTGTCGATCGATTCGAAATGGAGATGTTGGATGATGGAGTCGAATTGATCGATACGAACGAGGCATATTCTCCTGATGGATACGAAATGTGTGGTTCCAAATGGGTTTGAACAAATCGATTCGAACTACGACTCTTTGATGGATACGAATAGTCAAAGCTTGATGGATACGAATATGGTGATTGCTGAAATTGCATCGATCATATCTCTAGCATACAAACTCCGAATGACTTGAAATTTGGAAGGTTGACTTTCGCCGCTTTGATTGTCGTGTCACATCAATTCTAGCTTGATCTGGACTTGGGCAAAATTCATTGATTTTCATTATGAACCAGTGTATAACCGATCTTTGGGACGAACTGTCTTCAGTTTCCAATTAATCTTTTGGTATCACGGCCTTGCTAAAAGGCGGGATAACATATATCAATAAGTCAACATATGCATACAAATATGTCTGCTTTTTTATATATGAAAACCATGTTCATGTGTTTGAATATATAGACCAATAAACTCTATGCATATGCCAATATATATGAATCAACAATGGCCAAAGAAGTTGATTTATAATATTCAATTATCATAAAGTAAGTGTTAAGCTATAAAGTATAAATGTATGATGAACTTTTCTTATCGAGCCATTGCATGATGATCTATAAAAGCTTTCTATGCTAGGTTAATCATAAAACTAGCTTCCAATTAGTGAATCATATATGTAGAATTACATATAAATACAAACCTCTACATAACAAATTATGAATAATAGGCTACTTTGAATTGTGAATTGTAAATCATCGCGATTCAAGGCACTTATAGAGCCAACTATTGAATGGATAGAGATAATGTGATAAGGTACCATGTAGTAACGAACTTAGTTTTCAAACATGGGGGTCATTGAGTAATACATAGCCATAAATCAATAAGATTAGCCTTTGAGCCTTGAGCCAGCGAAAAAAGGGCTACCGCGAGAAAATCTACCTATCAAAAGTTAAATGTCACGTAAGGGACAATAAGTTGCGAAGGTAGAATACCATAGAAACTAATAATAATAGTAAACAAAGCTTTCATTTGTTAGACCTAAATGTAGCTTTCATATATAGAATTTACAACAAAGCTTTTGTACGATAAGCATAAACGTAACTTTCATGTATAAAGTTTAAAACAAAGCTATGTTGTGTTGAGCCTGAGCATAGCTTTCATGTATAGAGTTGAAACAAAGCTTCCATCTATTAACCTAAATGTACCTTTCATGTATGGAGCTAAAACAAAGCCTCCGTGTGTTAAGCTTATTGCATCCTTCGTATATAGAGTTTAAAATAGAGCTTTCATGTATTAAGACTCTAATGACAACTTGGCCTATGGCGATAAGTCAAGTTTGTTGAAAGCGGATATCTAAGCAGTAAGACTTGAAATCCACAAACAAAGAACTATAACCTAGGTTAATAAATTTAGATCAAATTAACAATTTGGAAGGAAACATAGAGAAAATCATTAACGTCGAAATTAACAACTAAATCCTACTTAACTTCAAAATGAAAAGTAGCTAAATTAGATCCAATAACAACGAAAAGATAAATAATAAATGAATTGAGAATAAATAAATCAATTACTAAATAAATGTCTTAAGGAAGTTGGAGAGAAATGGGAGTAGATCTATTCTTCATTGAGAAAGTCGGTAAAAGGGAAAAGGAGAAGGAAGCACACTATTTATAGGAAAAAAAGGAAAATAGAAATGAATGTTAGATCATGAACAAAGAAGAATAGACGTCCATGATTAATAAACCTGGAGATACAAAGAGTCGTTTAATAATAAAGTGTATGGCAATATTGTAAAAAAGAGGGGGACAAATGTTATACCTCAAATATATTAGCCATCGTTGGACAACAAAGAAGAAATATTGTGAAAGAGGGAGCTATGATAGGTTGATTCTAAGAGCCATCGTGTGGTGATAGTTAAATTCTTCATGGTTGACTCTAAGAACCATTGAATGGTGAAGTGAAAGATTTCATGGGTTGGTCCTAACAGCTATCGTGTAGGGATAGAGAGGGTCTTCATAAGTTGATTTACCAGTGTCATTGTGTAGTAATTGTGTTAGTCTTCACGGAAAGATTTACAAAAAATGTCTTGTGATGATTCCTAATAAAGAATATAGAAGCCGTTGTGATGTGACCTTGGAAGCTATCGTGAGATGAAGCATTGAAGTCATTATGAGGCATTTCTTGAAGCTGTTGTGGTGTGAGAAATTAATGCCATCATGTTATGATTATTAGAGTCATCGTGGAGCGATGACTTAAAGCAAACCTAAAGCTATCGAAGGAGGATAAAGAATAGTCGTCGTGAAATGACAAACCAAGTTATCAAGGGAAGATAAAATAAAGTTTTCGCTTGATAATATGGAGCCATCATGTGACGATAAGTTAGGCCATTAAACAGAGAGAAATGTGCCACATGCCACTTCGAACATCCGCCACATCAGTAGATCATGACCGTTCGCTCTTAACAAGGTTCTATATATTGAGAATCCAACAATTCAAATTCTCTATAAATAAGCATGCATCCCCACCTAGGAAATTTTTCATTTTTTTACACACTATAAATCAAGCTCTAAATTGGGGATTCATAGTCTCCAGAGCAAATTGATGAGGAGTTTTATTTAGCAAAATTTGCATAATCGTTTATTTTAGACTCTTGACTTATGCATGTGACTATTTCCTTTAATCTTAAACATATAAATCTTGATTCTGAAAATACATATATGACTATGGATTGAATAATGACTACTCTTTCTCAATATAACTTGACTCAATTGCTTGAAGTGTATAAGGCCCAACCTTTACTCTAACACTATGCATATATTGCTTATTAATGATATTTAATACATCGTTCAATTCAATTAAAAAGAGAAAAATGAAAGGTTTCTTTCTCCAAATAATGCAAAATCTACCATCAATTGATTGCATTAATTATAAAGAGCAAAACAAAAGGTTTCCTTCTCTATATTAATAAGTAATTGTTACACACATGGGTGTATTTAATACGCTCGCACATTTAAATTTAAATTAAATTCAAACACCATTTTAAACAATTTAAGTAAGATATGATTTTATTTAAAACTTTAGTAGATTTGATCAAATATACCTTTATACTTCATAGACTCAATAGATACAAAATAAAAAGAAAAAAAAATGAAGTTTACCCATGTCACTCGCTTTCGACTGGTCCAGTTCCATCATTCTCATTGCATGATTTGATTATTAGCGTAAAGTATTACTTATACCGAGCTTTTGTATCCAACCATGTTTTTATTATTTCTTATAAACTCATGGGTACTCATTTGAATAAGCTGAATTTATTATATAGATGAGAAGCTTTTGGGAAGGATGGATAAAGATGTAACACTCCATAAAAGAAACAATAAATTGATAAATAATCAATAAGACTCCAAAAATAGAATTTGAGCCAACATTGAAATTTGGCTATGAAACATGAATTACTATGTTCGTGACGATTTTCTGAGCAACTTTCATATTTGAAGTTTCACGATCAGAGCTAAAACGTAAAAGTTATCAACATCTAAAGTTTTTGGAGAAAAAATAATTAAAAAATAAAATAGGAAATAAATTATAATTAATTTTGGACCCTACCGGCTGACCCCCTCCTTTGATTGGTCGATTGCTAGTGGCCAACTGCCTATAGGGGAGCAGTCGACCAATCGCATTGTAGCGGCTAGGGTTTGAACCTTAGTCAAATGACCCAGATTAAATTATTTTAATCTAATGATTACGATTGATTCGAATGCCTATAAATATAGGCCTAACCCCTCACTTCTCTTCTTATATTTTCTGATCAAACAAGTGAAGCTCTACCATTTTCTCTTCTTCTCTGTTTCTAGGAATTATAAAATTATATACATATATAAGGGCAGAAAATAAAAGAGAAGAAGCAAAGAAGCGAATCAATAATGCGAAAAAAGGTAGATTTGTATAGCTGTAAAATTATATTTCCCTTAACCCCAAATCTCTTCTCAGATATGTAATTCTAATAGTATGTATATATAGTTTTATACATATTCTTTTACCTTAGAATGGAAAAGGAGTCAAGTAAAGAAATGGATTCTGATTTGGGAGTTATGAAAAGCCAGAAAGATGAGTGAGAAATTATATAATTTATTTATAACATTGAAATTTATCTCGTTCAATTTTTATTTAATTAGTACTTCTATATAAGGTCTAATGAGTTGTAAGCTTAAGTCAAAGTATAGGATTATGGCCTACATATTCAATAAAATAAGTGGAATAGTATATACAACCTATCTGAAAATTTGACTTCAGTCCCAAATATTTATTACTATAGAATGTATGTAAAGTTGTGAAGTTTATTTTAAAATTATAATTGGATTGTGAATTAGATTGCCAAAGTTGACTTGGAATGTGAATTTCTATATTCTTATTTATTTAGAATGGGGTATAATTTAATTTTACCTATTTCCACATAATTTCCATAAATTGTTTAATTCCAAAATATGTTCAAAGTAAACTAACAAGGAATGTACAAAAAAGGAAAGAGATGTGTAAATTATGGATATTATTCACCGTATACTGTCTTTTTCAATAAAATAAGAGAAATGACTCCTTGTAATTAATGAAGCAATGTCTCACTTTTGGTTAATTTATGGAAAGCTATAACGGTAAACCTTTTGTGAAATGTTAGGTCTGATAAATTAAAACGTGGAAAGAAATGTTCTAGTTAAATATATGTGTGTATGTATGTATGTACGTATGTATGTATATGTATATAGCATAATTTAGGATGATATTCATATTAGTTATTAACAGCATAGTAATTATAGTACTAGGATGTCTAAAAGGGAAGGAATAGTAATTCCAAAATTGTAACACCTCATAAAATGAACCATAAATAAATGAAGTAAATTAAATTATATGTGATAAGGTAGAAAACGAAAATTTTATAAAGTTGGAATTGACCAGGAAAGCTATACCATCGCATTTGTGGTGAAATTCTGATTAAATTTCGTACATAAAATGTTGAAAGCAGAGCTTGAACGAAGAAGTTATGAGCGTTTGAAGTTTACAGATTTAATGTAATTTGAATAGGATTCAAATTAATTAATTCCCTGATTTGAAATTTGAAACTAATTATGATTAGACTTGGGGGTTAAGTAATGTTAAAAATTAGCAATTACCGTTAAAAGTTAATTAGGGTATGAAATCAATAAATAATCAAGCGATGGTAAAATAAGATAAATACCTTTCGAAAATAAGGAAGAAGTCAACCCAACACCTCAAGGGGTTGACATAGAAGTCGACCGTATGGGTCGACTAAGCATGGGGGTCGTCCACTTTCCTGTTGTGTAGATTAGTTTGATGAGTTGTACGTTCCAAATTTATCCATTCAATATATTCTTATTCAACGGTTATGTTGCATTTCCAACCACTATAAATTAGACCTTAGACCTTTCACATTTATCCATAAATACTTTGGGAACAATAGTGAAACTTTGCCATTTCTATCTCTCCAAATTAGATTTAGAAACATCATGGAGAATTCAGGTAAGAATACAATCTATTTTGTATTTATTTCTTCTTCTTCCAACCTATTCTTATTTTATTCTCCTCCAACTATTCTGAATCTAATAAATATACATACCTCTTCCCTATTGTGTGTGTGTGTGTCATAAGGTAGAGATTCTAAAAGAGAGTGTAAGGAATGCAAATCCAAGGAAGGCGAAGCAAAGGCTATTCAGTGAGTGGAAATCTTCGTATTCCTTTTCAGTAATTATTTAGTGTATCTATTTTTGGATTTGAACATGCCTTAGGAATTTTAAAATCTGATAGATAAAAGCTACCCAAATTCCTTTTTATTTCGATATGTCAATTCTATGTTGAGATTCCCAATTATTTATATTAATTTGATGGAATTTGTTTCGTTTATGCAATTTTTGATAATTTCATAGTCTTATCCTTCTTCTTTGGGTCAAATTGTGATTTTTCAGTAAAATAAGGGGTTTAAATTACAAATTCTATACGTAGTTTACACTATTTATTCTTATATATTTCTTTGTAAAAGAGGAGTTGAATATAATATGGGGTTTAGATTGTAATTCTTATTCTTTAAGATATTCCATTGAATTGGTGTAATAAATTAAGTTCCTATTTTATTTACGAGCCCGTTAATACAGTTTTGGTTATAGATATTTATTCCCTGTTTTGGATATTAGAATCCAATGAAATCTTAGGAATTTGAATAAAAAGGACTTATAATAATATTTGGTTAGGAAATTGACATTTAACGCTAGTTTAGAGCCTAAAATCCATGCATTTGGAATTATTTGATGCGAATATTTATTTATCTCTATTTTCATAATTAACGTATAACCACTATGTATATGGTGTAATTAATTAGAATGGTAATTGATTATTAGGCGAAAATAAGAGGAAGCTCTTGTATAGCCAAATTATTATTTTAAGGCGTAAGAAGGAAGATTCCTTATAAACCTATGTTATGAAACGGTGAGATGAGAATATGTGTGTGTGTGTATTGAAAGTAATTGATGTATGGCTAAGTCATACGGATGCAAGGTCAATAGAGTTACATGATGGATGTTTGTCCTTCACTTTGAGGTTACCAGTAGTTGTGTACACTTTGATTGATGTGAGAAGTCCTTATGATAAATATTAGTAATGATGCGAGGTTGGTGCCAAGTTTTGTAGGGAAAATATGCCAAGCTAATATGGCTACCAATTCCTACGAATAGTCGGACTAATGTGCGACGTCATTATGAGTATGGGCCAAAAGATGAAGGTCCTACTTCGGGGTTTTGAGGTATTAAGTGGTTGGACCAGCCTTTTTTCCTAGATGAAGTATTAAATGGCCAAGGGGTTTTGTTAGGTGGTATCTCAATGGGGGTCCACTTCTGGAAATAAGAAATTTATCCAGTAAGGAGCATGCCTTGGAAACGGGTATTAAACGATGGTGTCCGCCTTAATTAAGGTATTAAATGAACAAAGTCTGCTTATTATCTAAAAAAAGTAATGAGCGGCTTGGGTACTATCTCTCACATTATTATCTATTTATGATGTATGATTGGGAATGGGATTCTGGAAACCTGCTTTTGGAAATGGAAGATATTAAGTGGTTGGACCTGCCTCCTTTCTTTATAAAGAAGAATTAAATGGCTTTTAATAATTTTATGTTTCTTATTTTGAAATATATTGCCTAAGTACTGAAAAGGTAAGATTCGAGGTCTTTATTCACTAGACACTTGTTGTTCTAACTCCCTCCTCATTACAACACAGGTTAAGGATGGAGTGATGGCAGCGATGATGCTTAGAGATGGAGAAGCTTGGCTTGCGACAGTATTTGCTATTATTACTTTCTTTTATGTGTACCCATGTAGTTAGACATTTTTTGTAATGGATATCATATTACGGTTTTTATGGAATTTTGTATTATGACATTTTCACGATTTTGAAATAAATGGATACACTTTGCTTTTATATTTTGTTCCAACGGTTGTGAATTCTGAAAGTTTAGATATGGCTATATACTGTTATTTTTTTACTTCTACCAACAACTTAATTTATAATTGATCTAATTTTCGATGGGCCTTTTCTCAGTCAAAACTAAGCCAGTTTCCGAGGTGTTTTGTTACATTTGGTATCAAAGCCTAGGTTATCCGATTAACAGGGAAAGTATACTATGCATATGACTGTCGTACTTGTTATTTTTGAAAAAGGTTTTTCAAAAGATTTTTTGAAACCTCATATTATATACAAACTTATTTTTAATGTACTTTTAACTCTATATATTCCAACCATAGAAGTAGCTGCTACAATATTCCAAAAGGGTGGACGAAGCAACCGTGTGTTAGAAAATAAACAGAATTCAATTTATACTTCTTTATGGGACCTGGAATTCCTTATCTTTATAGGCCCCATAAGTATTAAGGTAAGAGGGATATGAATCGTGGATGCAAAGATTGATAGGAAATAAATGACCTTAAGAAAACATCCGTCAGACTGACAATTAATACAGACAATTAACATTTATGGATAAGGCGTATGTATTAATAAAATATGGGAAGAAGGAAAGGAGCAAACTTCCGTAAGAAGGAATACCTTTATCACCATTAGGAGGAAATTATATTTTTTAAAGGGCAAACCGCAGAGGTTTAAAAGAAAGAACAAATTTTAATCCTACCTTTGGGACATAATTGGGTAAAAAAGTTTTTTCCTGTTTTTGGGTTTTCTTTTTTGGGTGTTTGTCTCTCGATGTGTTTGTGGCACTTTGTTCCCCTCTGTTTTTCTTTCGTGTTTGTAGTTGCTCTATGGTGTCGCAATAAAATGGTCGGGGACCATCTAACCCCGTCGGCCTTGCCAATAATTGGGTAAAAAAGTTTATCTGAAAACCACTTGAAAATTTTGAAAGTGCCTTTCAAAAAAGTTTGAAATAAAAATCTTATTAGATAGAAATTTTTGATAAAATATGATTTTTGATGACTTTTCAATTATACCACCATTTGTTTTGTTAAAAGTTTGAAAAGAGGTTTTAAATTTAAAAGGGGCGGTGAAATATTTTTGGTAAGTGATTTTAATTCAAAAATTTGGCGACCTGAGAAGTTAAAAAAAAGTTTCCATTTATTAACTTATAAATTTAAAATTTTATTAGATTAGAAAATCTTTTAAATTCCTTGTTTTTGTAGTCTTTTATTTTTGTAACGACCCGTATTTTACGAGTCGATAAATCGTAGAATTTGCAGGTCGATAGTGTTGTTTGTGTTGCTTCTAGCTTGAGTCGTTTAGAAGTTAACCCGGGTACAAGTGATGAGTCGTGACCGACTCATAGGGGACCGACTCAAGGAGGGGTAGCGGTTTAAAGTGTTGGCCGAGATAAGGATGGACCGACTCAAGAAGTTAGGCGACTCATAGGATGACCGACTCATAGAGGGCCGAGATAAGAAGTGTGGCCGAGTCAACGAGTTACGACTCATAGGGTTTGCCGAGTTAAGGAGTTAACGGGTTAAGGGTGTAGCGACTTAAGGGGTTTAGGCTTAGGTCGTGGGTAATGAGTCGGCAGGGTTTTGAGTCGTAGGGCCTGATGAGTCGTGAGTCGGCATCATAGTTGAGTAGTGAGTGTGTATTGTTGAGTCGTCGTACGACTTAGGACTTGGGGAAAACGCGGCAGTGTCTTAGGTCGGAGGCTTTTAGGTCGTGACCGACTTATGTTGAGTCGGCACTGGTCTTGAGTCGTGAGTCGGTAGGTGTTGAGTCGGTTTGGGTTTGAGTCGTATGACCTTGTGCCTTGGTGTATTGAGTCGTTTGCAACTGAGTCGGTAGGCACGACTTAACGATGAGTCGTAAGTCGTTAGGCAGCTTGGTGTTGAGTCGTTGATTAGTTAGGTCGGCTCTGGTATTAAGTCGTAGGTCGGCAGGGTTGTTGAGTCGTGTGAGTGGCTTATGGTAAGTCAGCATGTGGATGAGTCGGGGACGACTCAGGAGTTGGGTCGGCGACGACCTAAGAGCGACGACTCATGGTTGATTCAGCCTATAAATAGAGGGGTTTGGCTCACTTTTTGGCACCGGTTTTTGAAGCGACGAAGTGCTGCCATTTTGAAGACTCGACTACAACATTTCTTCATCTTCTTTTCTCCATTCCAATCTAATTCTAACATCCATCCAAGATCGAAGATCGAGATCGAAGATCCAAGTGCCAAAGTTGAAGATCTTCATCCGTTCGAGCTAGAATTCATCGATTGAGACGAGATATTGCCGGATCAAGCCTTGATCTTTGCTGTCCAGATCTGAAGTTGATTGATTTTAGGTTGTTTTGGTGATTTGGTGAGTGGTAGTTATCTCTCACGCGGATCCAAAGGAGTATATTGGATTGGTGGCATGTTTGGGTGTTAAAGTTAGAGATTTCATGCATTTTTCTTAGATCGAAGTCTAGATCCATGGTTTTTGAAGATGTTTACTTATGCAAGTTAGTTTAACAAGTATTAGAGACAAAACCCATGTTTTATATTTGATAGATCTATGCTAAAACTATGGTTTCACATATGTTGGACTTTTGCTCACTTATTTACGAAATTGCCATTATAGTTGATATTGCTTATATTGCTTGTTAGATCTTGTTTGAATGATTGATATTTGAATGTATGATTGATTTGATTGTTTCCAAGTTAGCTAGTAGTTGATTTGGAACAAGAGGATGGAAGAGGATTCAAAAGCTATGGAAGAAGGCTCTTGAATGGTGAAAGCTGCTTAAGGCATATGTAGCGGATGTTGAAGCTCATATGTATAGATTGGATGATGTTGAGATGGGACTTTGCCATGATTTGATGAGGCAAACCATGTTGTTGAGTTGAGACTTTGCTTTGATGCGATGAAGCGAAGTATGATGTGAGTCTTGGCTTAATCCAAGCAGGGATCATTCCAAGCATGTTGATAACTTGAAGAGTAGTTCAAGTTGGTTGATAATGGATTGTTCAAGAGGTAGCTTGAGCTTGTATGAGGATAGTCGTCAAGAAGGATGGCTAGGAGGCTTGGATCTCGTCGTTGTTGAAGGTTCTAGCATGCTCAAAAGCAAGAGTACATGGGGCGCCCATAACGACTACAGGTAGGTAGTCGGGACACCCAAAAGACTACAGGTAGGTAGTTGAGTACTCTGGGCAAAGTAGATAAGTCCTAGGCACAAGGCAGTGTGCGGAGTTATGGTTAGAACCGGGGTTACCATTAGCCCTTGACAGATGGTCATTCAACTAACGGTGAAATCGAGGCAAGGATAACAGTGATAGCCAGAGTCATGGATGTTTGGTTGTATTATCATTCGGCTTCAAGAGCGGTGTTTTCTGGGTGCTTATCTGATCTTGGTTTAGGCCTTGGGGGTTTGTATTTGGAAAACATCGTCCTTGACTCGAGTGGTATTCGCTTTACCTTAATTGTCTATGTTGTTATGCCTGCTTCTCCTTAGTGTATGTCTGGGGCTATCACTGTAGAAAGAGGTGGAGTGGGATGGTTTGGTTCCTATTCCTTTTATCCTTTATGCTCTTTTGGTATGTTTGATAGTTAATTTACTGCTCACTAAGACTTTGTCTGACTCAAGGTTTTATGTCTCCTCTTATTACCTTGGGCTGTTCATCCATGTTTGGGATGGGCAGACTAGGTAGCAGGTGACAGGTGCTGTGCTAGGAGTTCTACGATGAAGATGACGAAGACGAGCAGGAGGCTTTGCATATTAGTTTTCTTACTATATGTACTGGGTATCCGCTGCTGTATTTGGTTGAGTGATTTGTAGTGAGGCTTTCATGTATGGATTTGAGTAGATGATTGTATGAAACTACTGTGATGCTTATATGATGATGTTCTGTTCTATGGAGCTTCACTATATTATATTTCTCTATTGTATTTTATCCATGCGCTGTGAGTTATGCGATAGAGATTCTTCTGTTTTGTTTTACCCTGACTATCGTCCATGGCTGCCTGGCACACCTTTTAGCGCATTATTTCCTTGATTTGGTGCGGGAGTCATGGGCGGTCGTCACATTTGGTATCAGAGCTTTGGTTAGTCGATTTTAGCCAACGCTCGCTGACGTAACTACGTATGAGAGGCGTAATTGTATTTTGATGAATGATTACTATATATGATATAGTAGCTTAGAAGGATTTGAACTCCTTATGCAGTTGTTTCTTAAGGTGTTCTAATCATTCTTTTTACAGATATTAAGGATGAGTCGAAGTGAGAGACAAGCTGCGAGGGGTAGCCGTGATGCTAGGGAAGCTGTTGATTATGCTCCTATGTTTGAGGCCATGATGACTTCAATCATGAGGAGAATACCAGCTTCAGGATCATCTGTGGATGTGGGAGTTCAAGTCCAAGCTCCGAGACCGGTGGATTTTGCCAAGCTTTGCAAGGATTATACTGCTCTTGGAGGGAAAGTTTTCTTGGGGACGGAGTCGACTATTGAGGTGCAGAGATGGATTGATGCTTGCAAAAGAATCTTTGGTGACTTAGGGATTGAGGATGCAACTAAGAGGAAGCTTGCATCGAGACAGCTTCAGGGAAGAGCTGCTGATTGGTGGAATTCTATCACCATAGATACACCAGAAGAAGAGATTACTTGGGAGCAATTCCAAGTTAGATTTGAAGCTAAGTTCATCTCTACTTCCCAGAAATCTGTCTTGTTTAAGAGGTTTGTGGAGCTCAAGCAAGGGGGAAGGCCTGTTCTTGAGTACATTTCTGAGTTTGAAGCTTTGTCTAAGTATGCCAGATCGTATATTGATTCTCCCTACCAGAAGAATGAAAAGTTTGTGACTGGTCTGGATGCTTATCTTGGGAGGCAGTTAGTGGATCATCTGGACGATCCATTTGAGAAGCTTGTGGAGAAAGCTCTTAGGCATGAGAGTTTATTCCCTAAGGAAAGTTCTGTTGTTGCTGTAACCAGGGAAGGATCTAAACCACAGCAGAGTGGAAATAGGAAGAGGAAGCAGCAGCAACAGAAAGGTAAGGATGGCCAGAAGAAGCCGAGAGGTGAAGTGACCTGCTACAACTGCCGACAGAAGGGTCATCTCTCCCGGGATTGCAAGAATCCAAAGGTGCAGTTGAAGTGCCACAACTGTGATAAGCTGGGACATATCAAGAAGGACTGTCCAGAACCGAGGAAAGATAGGCAGGTTGTGCAAGCCTATGCTTTGGGGGCTGTTCCATCGTCTTCGAAAGCTCCTACTGCTGAAGAGAAGGGGAAGAGTGTGGTGGTTCAAGGTACTCTTTCTATTTGTGGTGTTCCAGTTAGAGTGTTGTTTGATACTGGAGCGTCGCATTCTTTTGTTTGTGATGATTTGGTAAGCCGGTTAGGTATGAAACCGGATATTGTTGATAGGCCATTGGTTGTGACTAATCCGGTTGGGGGTTCGTCATGTTTGTGTATGATATGCCGTGGTCTAGTTGTGTCGAGTCATGATTGCTCGTTTGTTTGTGATTGCTTTGTTCTGAACTTTGCGGGGTTCGGAATTATTTTGGGTATGGACTGGCTTAGGAAGTATGCGGCTAGGATTGATTGTGAGAGGCTTGAGGTGACAGTCGGGAATGTGGAAGGGCGAAAGGTTGTGATACGATGTAAGCATGAAGAAGGCGTCTTCATGAGCTTCATGTATTCGCTAGTTGTTCCACGGGATGGACTGTCATCGGTGCCTATTGTGAATGAGTTTGAGAATGTCTTTGAGGAAGTCAAAGGGTTGCCGCCGCATAGGGAGATCGAGTTTCGTATCGATCTAGTTGAGGGAGCCAGACCTGTTGTGATGCCTCTTAGGCGGATGGCACCGAGGGAGCAGCAAGAGCTGAAGGTGCAAGTTGATGACCTTTTGCGGAAAGGATTCATTCGGAGAAGTGTGTCCGAATGGGGTGCGCCCGTTGTGTTCGCAACCAAAACGGATGGATCGTTGAGGTTGTGTGTTGATTATCGTGAGCTGAATAAGGTGACTAGGAAGAACAAGTATCCATTGCCGAGAATAGATGACTTGTTTGATCAGCTTCACGAGGCTAAGGTGTTTTCTCAGATGGATTTGGCAACGGGATTTCACCAGTTGAGAGTGGCAAAGGATAGTGTGCCGAAGACTGCTTTCAGGACACCATCCGGGTTTTATGAGTGGCTGGTAATGCCGTTTGGGTTGACTAACGCGCCAGCATATTTTGTGGATCTTATGAATAGAGTGTTCAGAGATCAGTTGAATAAGTTCGTGCTTGTGTTCGTGGATGATATTTTGGTTTATTCCAGAACTGAGGAAGAGCACAAGACGCACTTGAGGATTGTTTTAGGAATCTTACGGAAACATCAGCTGAAGGCTAAGTTTTCGAAGTGTCACTTCTGGAAGAATGAAGTGAGGTTCTTAGGTCATGTTATTTCTGGAAATGGAATAGCGGTTGATCCCGCTAAGGTGGCAGCGATCCAGGATTGGGTTAGGCCTAAGAATGCATCTGATGTGAGAAGTTTTCTTGGATTAGCAGGATACTATCGTCGGTTTATCAAAGACTTTTCCAAGATAGCTGCACCGTTGACAGGATTGACGAAGAAGAATCAAGTGTTCAGATGGAATGATAAGTGTGAACAAGCTTTCATAATCCTGAAAGAGCGACTGACGAGCGCTCCTGTTTTGACTATTCCAAGTGGGAATGATGAGATGGTGGTTTACACCGATGCATGTGGTACTGGACTTGGAGCAGTGCTAATGCAGAAGGATAAAGTTGTTGCATATGCAAGTCGACAACTGAAGCCGCATGAGAGGAACTATCCGACTCATGATTTGGAGTTAGCGGCAATTGTGTTTGCTTTGAAGATGTGGAGACATTATCTATTGGGAGTTAGATTCGAGTTGTTTACAGATCATAAGTCGTTGAAGTATCTGTTCTCCCAAAAGGATTTAAATCTTCGACGGCAACGATGGCTAGAGTTCCTAGCATCTTATGATTTTGGTATAGCCTATACTCCAGGAAAAGGTAACGTAGTGGCAGATGCGTTAAGTCGAAGACATGCAGGTTTGGGAGCCATGTTTTCGGAATGGAAGAGTCTTGAGTATTTGGCTGGATTTGACTTCAGGCCTAGATGTGAATTGGAACCTGAGATGTTGGCAAACTTATCGATAAGGCCTACTCTTGTGGAAAGGATTGGCGAGAGCCAAAAGAGAGATGATAAGCTTGTCAAGATTTTCGGTGATTTGGAATCTGGATTGGATCCAGAAAAGGATAAAGGATTTGAAGTCGATCGAGAGGGTTGGCTTCGAAAGCAAGAGTGACTAGTTGTTCCCGATGTAGATGGATTGAGAGATGAAGTTCTGAGGGAGAGTCATCACTCGAAGTTGACAATTCATCCAGGTGGAAATAAGATGTATCGGGATATGAAGAGAACCTACTACTGGGAAGGTATGAAGAAGGATGTTGGAAATTTTATTTCCAAGTGTATGAATTGCCAGTTGGTGAAAGCTGAGCAGAAGAAGCCCAGTGGATTGCTTCAGCCATTAGAGGTTCCTACATGGAAGTGGGAGCAAGTGTCGATGGACTTTATCGATGGTCTACCTAGGACAAGAGCAGGGAATGAAGGGATTTGGGTCATAGTAGATCGTTTGACCAAGAGTGCAAGGTTCATTCCTGTTCGATCGACTAGGACTGCATCGAAGTTGGCTGAATTATATGTGAAGTGGATAGTTCGTTTCCATGGTGTTCCGAAGAGTATAGTGAGCGATCGAGATCCATTGTTCACTAGTAGATTTTGGAAGAGCTTCCAGGAAGTTTTGGGAACTGAGTTGTGTTTGAGTACAGCTTATCACCCTCAAACAGATGGTCAGACTGAGAGAGTCAACCGAGTTTTGGAAGATCTTCTTAGAGCATGTGTTTTGGACTTCGGAGGGTCATGGGAAGATCACCTTCATTTGGTGGAGTTTGCTTATAACAACAGTTACCAGTCGAGTATCGGTATGGCACCATATGAGGCATTATATGGAAGACCGTGTAACTCTCCGACATGTTGGTTGGAAACTGGAGAAAAGCTGATACTTGGGCCAGAGATGATTCGACAGACTTCAGATTGTATAGAGATCATTCGGCAACGAATGAAGGCAGCCCAAGATCGTCAGAAAAGTTATGCCGATAATCGTCGTAAGGATTTGGAATTCGACGTAGGTGATATGGTTTTTGTGAAGATTTCTCCTCTGAAGAGTGTCATTAGATTCGGGAAGAAAGGAAAGTTAACTCCGAGATTTGTTGGACCATTCCCGATTATCGAGCGTATTGGAAAGCTCGCTTATAGATTGGAGTTACCGGAAAAGATGGCGGGTGTGCACAGTGTTTTTCATGTATCTTATCTACGGAAGTATATGCACGACCCAACTACGGTGGTTTCTGCTGATAGCTGTGAAGACTTGGAGGTTGATCCAGTTGTTTCGAGACCTCGTAAGCCGCTTCGTATTGTTGAAACCGATACGAAACAGCTTAGGAGGAAGACGATTACGTTGCTCAAGGTACAATGGAGTGATGATGTTAACGACTGTACGTGGGAGGAGGAAGAGAGGATGAAGGCAGCTCATCCCGGACTCTTCGAGGTATGGCCCTAAAGTGTCGTGACATCTCATGAATTTGTAGCTTGTTCTAAGTCTTAGAATTCTGCATGCT
Source organism: Allium cepa (assembly GCA_030765085.1). NCBI lineage: Eukaryota > Viridiplantae > Streptophyta > Magnoliopsida > Asparagales > Amaryllidaceae > Allium > Allium cepa. The sequence continues at coordinate 864,477,775 of CM060940.1, forward strand.
AGGTTAGAATTGGTTGCATGGATTGTTGATTGCCATGGATGATAGGCATGCGGAATAATTTTGATTGCTGTTGTTTGCTTGGAATTTCGAGGGCGAAATTCCTAAGGGGGAGAGAATGTAACGACCCGTATTTTACGAGTCGATAAATCGTAGAATTTGCAGGTCGATAGTGTTGTTTGTGTTGCTTCTAGCTTGAGTCGTTTAGAAGTTAACCCGGGTACAAGTGATGAGTCGTGACCGACTCATAGGGGACCGACTCAAGGAGGGGTAGCGGTTTAAAGTGTTGGCCGAGATAAGGATGGACCGACTCAAGAAGTTAGGCGACTCATAGGATGACCGACTCATAGAGGGCCGAGATAAGAAGTGTGGCCGAGTCAACGAGTTACGACTCATAGGGTTTGCCGAGTTAAGGAGTTAACGGGTTAAGGGTGTAGCGACTTAAGGGGTTTAGGCTTAGGTCGTGGGTAATGAGTCGGCAGGGTTTTGAGTCGTAGGGCCTGATGAGTCGTGAGTCGGCATCATAGTTGAGTAGTGAGTGTGTATTGTTGAGTCGTCGTACGACTTAGGACTTGGGGAAAACGCGGCAGTGTCTTAGGTCGGAGGCTTTTAGGTCGTGACCGACTTATGTTGAGTCGGCACTGGTCTTGAGTCGTGAGTCGGTAGGTGTTGAGTCGGTTTGGGTTTGAGTCGTATGACCTTGTGCCTTGGTGTATTGAGTCGTTTGCAACTGAGTCGGTAGGCACGACTTAACGATGAGTCGTAAGTCGTTAGGCAGCTTGGTGTTGAGTCGTTGATTAGTTAGGTCGGCTCTGGTATTAAGTCGTAGGTCGGCAGGGTTGTTGAGTCGTGTGAGTGGCTTATGGTAAGTCAGCATGTGGATGAGTCGGGGACGACTCAGGAGTTGGGTCGGCGACGACCTAAGAGCGACGACTCATGGTTGATTCAGCCTATAAATAGAGGGGTTTGGCTCACTTTTTGGCACCGGTTTTTGAAGCGACGAAGTGCTGCCATTTTGAAGACTCGACTACAACATTTCTTCATCTTCTTTTCTCCATTCCAATCTAATTCTAACATCCATCCAAGATCGAAGATCGAGATCGAAGATCCAAGTGCCAAAGTTGAAGATCTTCATCCGTTCGAGCTAGAATTCATCGATTGAGACGAGATATTGCCGGATCAAGCCTTGATCTTTGCTGTCCAGATCTGAAGTTGATTGATTTTAGGTTGTTTTGGTGATTTGGTGAGTGGTAGTTATCTCTCACGCGGATCCAAAGGAGTATATTGGATTGGTGGCATGTTTGGGTGTTAAAGTTAGAGATTTCATGCATTTTTCTTAGATCGAAGTCTAGATCCATGGTTTTTGAAGATGTTTACTTATGCAAGTTAGTTTAACAAGTATTAGAGACAAAACCCATGTTTTATATTTGATAGATCTATGCTAAAACTATGGTTTCACATATGTTGGACTTTTGCTCACTTATTTACGAAATTGCCATTATAGTTGATATTGCTTATATTGCTTGTTAGATCTTGTTTGAATGATTGATATTTGAATGTATGATTGATTTGATTGTTTCCAAGTTAGCTAGTAGTTGATTTGGAACAAGAGGATGGAAGAGGATTCAAAAGCTATGGAAGAAGGCTCTTGAATGGTGAAAGCTGCTTAAGGCATATGTAGCGGATGTTGAAGCTCATATGTATAGATTGGATGATGTTGAGATGGGACTTTGCCATGATTTGATGAGGCAAACCATGTTGTTGAGTTGAGACTTTGCTTTGATGCGATGAAGCGAAGTATGATGTGAGTCTTGGCTTAATCCAAGCAGGGATCATTCCAAGCATGTTGATAACTTGAAGAGTAGTTCAAGTTGGTTGATAATGGATTGTTCAAGAGGTAGCTTGAGCTTGTATGAGGATAGTCGTCAAGAAGGATGGCTAGGAGGCTTGGATCTCGTCGTTGTTGAAGGTTCTAGCATGCTCAAAAGCAAGAGTACATGGGGCGCCCATAACGACTACAGGTAGGTAGTCGGGACACCCAAAAGACTACAGGTAGGTAGTTGAGTACTCTGGGCAAAGTAGATAAGTCCTAGGCACAAGGCAGTGTGCGGAGTTATGGTTAGAACCGGGGTTACCATTAGCCCTTGACAGATGGTCATTCAACTAACGGTGAAATCGAGGCAAGGATAACAGTGATAGCCAGAGTCATGGATGTTTGGTTGTATTATCATTCGGCTTCAAGAGCGGTGTTTTCTGGGTGCTTATCTGATCTTGGTTTAGGCCTTGGGGGTTTGTATTTGGAAAACATCGTCCTTGACTCGAGTGGTATTCGCTTTACCTTAATTGTCTATGTTGTTATGCCTGCTTCTCCTTAGTGTATGTCTGGGGCTATCACTGTAGAAAGAGGTGGAGTGGGATGGTTTGGTTCCTATTCCTTTTATCCTTTATGCTCTTTTGGTATGTTTGATAGTTAATTTACTGCTCACTAAGACTTTGTCTGACTCAAGGTTTTATGTCTCCTCTTATTACCTTGGGCTGTTCATCCATGTTTGGGATGGGCAGACTAGGTAGCAGGTGACAGGTGCTGTGCTAGGAGTTCTACGATGAAGATGACGAAGACGAGCAGGAGGCTTTGCATATTAGTTTTCTTACTATATGTACTGGGTATCCGCTGCTGTATTTGGTTGAGTGATTTGTAGTGAGGCTTTCATGTATGGATTTGAGTAGATGATTGTATGAAACTACTGTGATGCTTATATGATGATGTTCTGTTCTATGGAGCTTCACTATATTATATTTCTCTATTGTATTTTATCCATGCGCTGTGAGTTATGCGATAGAGATTCTTCTGTTTTGTTTTACCCTGACTATCGTCCATGGCTGCCTGGCACACCTTTTAGCGCATTATTTCCTTGATTTGGTGCGGGAGTCATGGGCGGTCGTCACAATTTTTCTATGTTATATTTCCTATGAAGTGAACTTGAAAATTCCTCCCCCAACAAATTCCTAGAGGATGTATAAGTAGGAAATTTTTGGAAATATAAATATGGTTTTAGGTAGATTGAAATAAACCACCATTAGTTTTAGAAAATTTTGAAACGGTGATGCAATTTCTAAAAATGGTGAATTTCTTTAAGACAAAATGGTGGATGGTTTTGTTTGTGAATTAATGACTTGAAAAGTTTTCATTCGTTAACCTTTTAAATTTGATTAAAAGGCTTTCAATTTTTGGTTCTTTGATCCTTCTATTTTTCCTAGTTTATAAACCTAAAATTTCTTTTGTTAGAACACTTTTTAGGGTTTACAGATAGAAATAACACCTATCTTGGGATAGAGAAACAGAAAATAGAAAGAAATGTTCAATCGTATAGGAAGGAGAGCATTCCTATATGAGGTGATGAAGAGAATAATGGCTGGAATTTAGATAATAAAAGAATTATGAATTCTAGTAGATGAGATATTGAAAGGGGTAATAGAGTAAGACAGACGTTATCTTTGTCGACTCCATCTAATTTTCTATCGTCTAAAGTTATAAAGGAATTTTCGACCTTTGCTTGGATTTAAATAATGATTGCTAAATAGGTTAGATGTTTTTGTATAAGGTGAAGTATTTACGTAATGGTGAGAAATTTATATGTTTTTTCTAATTTGAATACAAAAGTTATTTGAATAATAATAATATTGGATTTGATAAAGAAAAGTGTTGCAAGAGATTTTAAGAGTTTTGAGCAAAGTTTCGAAATGTATTTCATCAAATAATAGTATTTTTTGAGTAATAAGGTAATAAATATTATTGTATGTTTTAGAAGGAAATAACTATTATTTTGAAATGGTGATTGTGAAAATTTTACTATTTTTTAATGGATAGTTCTTGTAGCTAGAAAACTCTTTGAACAAAAATTGTCTAACATATTATTTTGGAAAGATAATTAAGTTTTGAATCTTTTGTGTTAAACATCCTATTTACAAAAAGGAGTAAACCCTTATTTTTAGTAAGCTATTGAAAGGAAAGTTTTTCATAAGTTTCTTTTTGAAAAACCAAGAAAATTTTGAATGCCATAAGTTAGAAAGTCTAACTTTTAAGCAGAAATAAGTTTTGATGAGGAAAGTTTTAAAAAAGTAGATTATTTTATTCCTATTTGGAAACAAAGAAATTTTAAATCTTTGATAAAGGGCTTTTATTAAATTTTAAAATTTCATAGATGGAAATATTGAATTTTATACTTCATGTTTTGTGTATTGCAAGAAATGAAGTAGTAAATGCTTATTTTTAAATAAGTTTATTTGTATGAAGACATTTTATTTTGTGTGCGAAAGTTATGATTTTATAAAATTTATGGAGTCCTAGGATACACTCGTATGAAAAGTCAAGGATAAAGAAAGTAGATACCCAAGTTTGATAATATTATCGAAAGGAATTAGATTTAAAATATAAGATGGTAGTATTGTTGGAGAAGAGAGTAGTGAGATGGCAAACGCACATAAAGGGTGTCGGTTGACAATATGCATTGGTTGACTCAAGGTTGAAGAGGGCAAGGTGGGTGGTAGGAAAGTTATTCCACCAAACCAATTTTTAATGAGTTATTCTAAATATTTACAATTTATATTTCTTACTCACTACAATGTAGGGATGCAAAGTTTATCTCATAATCAGGTGTAGTAATAGAAGTATTGTATGGATCTTATTTAAAAGGAGCGAAGAAAGTAAATGAAGATATGTAGTTGATAGTAGAATGGCATACTCACTACAACAAAAAGTGTCTTTTATAGCGGCATATTGCAGCTATTAATCACAACCATAGCGGTTTGATAAGCGCTGTATATCGACATGTTATAAAAAACTGCTGAATATTTATAACACAAAATATGCCGCTATGGTTGAGCTTAGTTTTATAACGCAAGTCCGCCGCTATGGTACGTTAATTCAATAGCTCATTATAGCCGCTATAATACAGCTAAATCTCAACGGAACTGGAAATCTTTATAACACCATTTTGCCACTATAAAATATTTATTCAATAGCTCATTGTAGCCGCTATAATACAGCTAAATCTCAACGGAAGTGGAAATCTTTATAACACCATTAAGCATTATACATATAATATTTTATAATACAGCTAAGAGATGTAACACGTTATACTAAACATACAAAATATTTATACATATAATATCTCATAATTTAAAAAACTGGACATTTCATTGTACACTTTTCTACAACTTCAGAAGTATTAAAAGTTATTAACAATGGGCCTTTACACGTTCAACTCTAGATTTATTGTTATTAAGCAATGGTCTCACGGCATTAACTTCATCAGGGAACGATTACAGGAAATGCTAATATTTTACGACTGGGAACATTGGGATGAAAAGACTTAGCCACATCAGTAGTGTAACAGGCCATCCAATGAGTAAAACCACTCCAAAAACAACCAACAACAAACAAGCCTGCAAAATGATTTTAGCCAATTTTCAGAAAAAGAATTAAATTAAAATATCATACATTAAAAAAGAAGTAATAACAGCTTAAATTACCAAAGATGAATTCGATTTTTGCATTTTGGCAGCCTTAACCAGTTGAGTTTTGGCTTGAACGGTTGCTGCTAACGAATTGTCGATATTGGAGTCATTGTCATCTACAAGTTAAAAAAGAAAAGGTCTGTATTTACCCCATGGAATTATAAATTAAAAAAAAAAAATAGATATATAAGTGATATGTTATCCAAAAACATGCAAATATTGTACATATTGTCCTTGATCTTTTTTTGGTTTGTGAAATTACAATAATGGATTAATTACTTTGGAATTAACGTTACGTATTCAATTTTTTGAACAAATAGAGCAAACATGCGAGAAAAAATTGAGCTGGGTCAAGTAAAATATGTTTAATTGCATACCAATCATGGCCCCTTGATCGTGTACTAATACTGCAAGATCTTTAAAATTTCTATTCACTTCTCCAATTTGGTTTTGTATCTCTTGTATCCCTTGCTCTCTTTCCTCAATAATAGCCTCATTGAAGACGATTTCATTATCTCGTAGAATAACTTCTTGCCTGAATATTCAAATTTTGTATGCAAGTGAAAAAATGGTCGTAAAGTAGTATCAGCTAAACGGCAACCAAGTAAAATGACAACAAAATATTAGCAGGCAACCCTATAGCCAGAAGCAAAAATGTGGCTCCTACATAAAAACATATAATATAGATATGGACCAAGTATATACAAATACACCCAAATTATTTCAACTTCTTTACCAAATCATCAGCTTCTTACACTTATCAAATTTTAGCAATGACTGCAAAAACTAATCAAGCTCCTCCTTTTAGTTGAACTACCATGTTGACCATCGAGTATGTAAGACTGCAAGCAAAAGAGTATGGAAGAGGTTGCCCAAAAAAAAGTCTCTCAAAAAAAGATAAGGAAGTCTCAAGAAAAGGACTATCCTTAAATAAGGGACGGTGAAATTTGAATGGATCAATGGAAAAGTTTTGATTGTGGATCAAGCAAAAAACAGATACAATTTTCAATGCAAAGAGTTTATAAAGTAGAATTGATAACAGGATGGATTCAAGTTGGAGAAATGAATAGCTACACGGTTGTAGGTGATGACAATTGATGGAGTGACTGAATTCTCTCTCTCATATATATATATATATATTATGGTTTTGTTTTTTGTTGTAGGAATTTGACAAAGAATATTGAAGTTAAAATGTGAACCAATCACAGATTTGGAACATTCCAAGCGGTGAAAATCTACCACATCCTTATCTACATATATACCTCTCATTTCATACATACAATACGAATACCTATAATTATATAAAATAAAAAAGTATCAGCAAATTGTCAACTAACATAACTTTCAACCTTGAAAATGTATAGCAGACACGTTTAAGATTTAGCTTAAGTTCAGTTAGGCTTAAAGTTAGGTTGGCTAAGCACGACTCAGGTTAGTCAGGTATAGATAGGTCATGCTAGGTATAATGTTAAGATTATGTAGGACCAACAAAATCATTATTATTCATCTTAAATTAGTGTCATGTGTAATGTAGGAGTATACTTAACAAAATAGGCAGGCTGGATAACATAAATAGAAAATGATTATGCAAGTCGCACCATAAAATTTGTCACATAGAATATCCTACTAAATGTCTGAACGAAAAATTTGTCAACAATTTAGCATCCGTATAACATAATGCTACACCAACATCAAATGAACAATGCATGAAATATGATAAGCAAACTAGAAAATTTACCTTCTGGAATCCAGTAGTGCACGCTGCTCTTGAGATTTATCATAGCTGACATCAACCTCATTTGCAAAATTGCTGCAGACAATGAAACAAGTTACATAAGGTGCATCATGTATGTCACATAAAAATGTAGGGGATACAAATTTATGAGTCGTGGTTAGATGCCTATAGCACGACACAAAATTGGGAACCAATAAACAATTAATGATTTTGGCTTTCTTATAAAAATTAAATACAAACAAATGTCAAGTAGCATGCCAAGGAAGTATATAAAAACCCAGTTCCTGTCATGTTTGCTAAGAATAGGCTAATAAATGATAGGGAAATCACTATCATTACAGCTTCGCAAAGACGGTCAAAATACATCTTTTAAAACTTTTGACAAATTGAAGTCATGGGAACAACTTGCTTCATCCATAATATTATGAAATGCGGACCATAATATCATTTTAGGTGGCTTACGATGTATAACCTAGTATGCTGAGCCGCTTGGGGAATGAAAGGTGCATATGCTGTCTCTCTCTCTGTGGAAAGTCGCTGTGCTTTTTGAAATTCTTTCAAAACTGCTTCAAAATCTTTAGCAAGCTTTACATCTACAATCTTTTTACTTGCCTACGGAAACCGGAAAAAGAATAAAAAATAGCTATCGTGTAATTCAATATACTTTTAAAACTAATGTCAATTGCAAAGTGAACACACCAAAGAATTGAACAACATAAAAAAGTTGCATTTTGAATCTTTTGAAAAGAAAGGAAAATAAAAAAAATACATGCCAGATTTTTTGAAGTTGCCTTATCTACTCAAGCACAACTTTGGTTCTTTCAAAATAGGAAAATATTGCTGATAAACAAGAATTATCAAGGTACTAAACTAGTCTGAAAGTGAATCACAGGTTCACATATCCTACACAAGAACCTCATTTCTGAACTTCATTATAGCATGTTATAATAATATAACGCTTGCACAACCATTTATGAATTTTATCACGAAAAGCTTTACACTTGGCAACAGTGTCACTGCAGCAGACAACCATTTATGAATCCATGTGACAAAAGCGCACACTGTATGCCTATACCCACTCTCTTATAAACACTCAAAATTGTATTTCAGATTCTATTATCCCTCTCAACTCCTCCAAGCAAAATATCAGAATCCTACAAAGCTTATAGTTTACACTTTACGTGCTTCTCATGCAATGGACATGTACATTTCAGAGGAGTATATGATCAGAAGGCGAGAAGAGAAGAAGATGGTTCAACAGAGGAGGAAACAGACGGTAGATAACAGAGATATGGAAAGAGAAAGGAAGACACAGAGGGATTGAATTGAAAAAGATAATAAGGGTGACAATGTATTTCTTAAAGATGATTTAGTCTTGTGCATCTCAGCTTTAACTTTAATAATATATAAATTAGGCCATGGCTACAATTTTGTAAACAACTAGTCCTAATCATTTCTTTCAGAGCAATATATTAATGTTAGTTCATGCATCCTGGGCTACATGTATTGCTTCCTAATATAATATCATCTGTTTGTTTGGGGAAGAAAAATACAATGCTTGCACAAGCTTAGATATCATGGCATTTATAATATAACTATCTATACCATCTACTCCATTCGTCCCACGGGTACATAATATAACCCAAATATCCACCGAAGAAAAGAATTAAATAGAACTTTATGAGATTTGAACAGGTACAAAAAAACTACGATGTGGGCATCTCTAGTATGAAATTTGAGTACATCTGAGTCCCACGGGTACATGAAGAACCTAACATTAAAGTTGTTATAATAATACAAAATCACTCGAAGACATGCCTATGGCAATGAGATTCAGGCGACAACGAAGTTGTGCGATGGAGGAGACCATGGATTCTACGACGTGGATGGAAGGAAAGCAGGAGGAGATGGTGGTGAAGGTAAAGACAAATGAGTTGCATAAGATTTTGATGAAGATTGCGAGGGTAAGGAGGGGAAAGCTACTTAATTTTGGGGAAAGTTGAATTTTAGATTAGTTTTGGGAGGGAATGAAATATCCCAAAAGCGGGAATGAAAATAATTAGGGAACGGGCTCCGGTAAACAGCGTTACCTAACAAATCAGGCGGGTCTAATAAGAGAAATTAAACCAAACAATAACACGACTGAACAAAGCGTTATGTATTTGTGTTATAAAAGTCTACTTTTCTTGTAGTGACTATGAATGTCGATCATAATTTAGTAAGGAGTGTTAGTATCATAACATCATTAACACCAGTTGATGAAGCATGGCAGCTTCCTGAAATTATATCTATTAGCTTTTGCGTTGTAATCGCTAGTTATCACCCTTAGGTTATTGGAAAAGCATACGAAATGATATGAGATATTTCTTGTTTTATTACTATGTTTATGGTTTGGAATAGCTTTGACCTCTACGTAGATATACTGGAAAATAGTGTAAATAAGAAAATATCATAAGGACACTTAACTTGCGATAAATGTAGGTAAGAATCCAGTTTATAAAATAAATTAGGAAATTAAGTTAGCAACTAGATATTAAGAATACTTAGATCCTAGAATTTTAGAATTTTAGGAAAAATAAATTTTAGCGAATGAAGGACAGGGAACAGTTGTTGGGAAATCACAGGTCGCTATCCCTATGCCTTAAAAGCTAAAATTTATAAATACGCTTGTAGGCAGTTTTCAGTGTTAGAATAAAAGAAAGGTTCCATAAATCTATGATTAAATGCACAATATTAGGGCCAGTCATATGCATTAACTCATTGACTGAATCCCGATTACGTTAGGATGTGGCTTGATTTGTTCGAAGGAAGGATCGGCAATTTTTTTTGACAAAATTAACGATTGAATGTTTTTGAGAAATTTTCTTTAAATGCTTTCGAGATGATAGGTCCAATGCTTTTGGAAAATTTTGTTCAAAGTGCTTTTGGAAGAAAAATATGGTGTATAAATGCTTTAGGAAATTCAATATTTTTTCAAGCTATTTTGCAGGGGAGAAAACAAATTCTGATGAAAAATGAATTTTTTTTTAATTTTCTAGTTCCGCGTGCTTAAAGTGAGGCCGATCGACGTTTTAGTGATTGTGAATTTTGCTGTCCAATAAGGGTGACAGTATACAAAACATAGATAATAATAAGGGAAAATGTTGTTTTAGCTTTGGAATTTATATTTCTATACCTTGTTAATAGTGAAACGAAACTTGTATTTCAGATAGTTATGTTTTAACATCTAAAAATTAACCTCCTCATTTGTATTGTACTCAGAAAAGTTGAAAAGGTTCCAAAAGACGAAATGGGTATCCAAAAGAAGGGTGGAACTGTAAACTTTTACATATATATTCCTTTTCTAGCACATGAGTATAAATTTAGAAAAAAGGTATTTTTAAAAAATTTGGATGTTGGAAACTGTATGCTAGTTTTTGGATGGTAGGAATTGGATGCAAAATTGGCTAAACCACACTTCTACCTGTGGGAGTGTGGAAATTTTTGTGCGAAAAATGATTTTTTATTTTTGAAAACTTGCATAAATATAGAACGGCTAGTATATATAGGTTACTTGCATCATATTTTCCAAATGATTTTAAAAGAATGCTTTCATATTGGCGATGTTGATTCAGAGCCATTCGGCATTCTTGTCTTATATGTTATGATACATTATGCACTTGTGCATGTTTGGCTGCTAAATTGGTTATACACTAATTGGTTGGATAGCTTAGCTTAGTTGTACGCTATGTTACATGATTCAACCCTCGGGGAAGTTCGAGGACAAAATTCTTTTAAGGGTGAAGAATTTAACACCCCGTTTAATAACAGTAATTAATAAATAATTAATATGGCTCCAAAAATGGAATTTAAGCAAATGTTAGAATTTGATCACAAAACCTATGCCATTGTGTTTGTAATAATTTTTGAGAAAATTTCATATTTAGAGTTTCGCAATCGGAGGTCAAACGAAGAAGTTATCGACGTTTGAAGTTTTTGAAGTGAAAATAATTAAAAAAAAGAAGAAAATAGAAAATAAATTAAATTAGTACCAGACCTTACGGTTAATCCCTTCCTTGGGCTGTCGACCACTAGTGGGTGATCGCCTACAGAGGAACGGTCGATCAGTCGTGTAATGGTGGCTAGGGCTCGAATCTTGGCCAAATGGTCCACCTTTAATTATTTTAATCTTATGGTTACGACTGATTCGAGCGTCTATAAATACAGGCCTAATCGCTCACTTCACTTCTTGTATTCTCTAATCAAAGCAGTTAAGCTCTGCAATTCTCCCTTCTCCTCTATTTCTAAAAATTATAATATATAAGTAAATTAACTAGGAATATACAAAAAAAGAAAGAGATGTGTAATGTATGTGTATTATTCTTTGTAGTTTACACTATTTATTTCAATAAAAGAAGAGAAATAGCTCCTTTTAATTTCAGACGAAGCAAGACATCACTTTTGGAATGTTCTTATCTAGGAATTAATAGTTAAAAATAGAAATATATATATATATATATATATATATATATATATGTATATGACCGCGCTTACTGATTATATGTAGCATAATTTACGACAATAGTCGTATTAGTTATTAACAGCTTAGTAATTATAAGACTTGGAGGTTGAAAAGGAAAGGAATAGCAATTCCAAAATTTAATGAAAAATAACTACAAATTTTATGGGCAATAAATTTATGGTTAATAGAGAGTTAAAGGAATTAAATGAGGACTGAATAGAGAATTTAATATGGCATTTATGGGAAAATTAAACAGGCATAATATATTGATTTTTTAAAACGGGTAAATAAATATCATTAGAATCGTCCAATTTTGACATTAATCACCAATTATTATGAACAATTTCCATTTATTAGAAATAAGAAGTAAATGAGGAAACCAAAGCATATAAAATAAGAATAATTACATAGCGAATAAGTAAGCATCTACACAAACATAAGTAGAAGGAAATATAATTTTCATAGTAGGAAATTATGTAGCTTCAATTATATGTTTAAAATGAGAGTGAATCAGTGGGTCTAACTCAATATTTAGGCTTTAGTTGTTTGGTTGGTTTGGTTGGTTAGGATGCGAGGTCAGTAGATTTACGCAGCAGATTCCATCCTTCTCATAGAGGCTACCAGCGGTTTATATACTTACTACTGATGTGAGGCATTTCCAACTGTAGGACCTACGGGGAAGAAACATGCGGTGCAGATAGGTAGGAGAAACTATAATAAGGGTTCACCTCAGATTTAAAATATTAAATAATCCGGTACTTTCAAGGAAATGGAGTCTACTTGATTTCTAATAAGAGGTATTAAGTAACTGAAAGTCGTATTTTCCTTGACTTACATTAGGTTAGTTTAAACGGGATGCTAGTTGAGGAAGGTCAGCAGGCCATATCAGTGTTTTTGTACTGATATTTTGCAGTGAAGCTAACATATGGGCTGTAACCCCCAGCGGTTCCGAGCAAGCAGTAGCAAAGACTTAGGTTATGCCCTAAATAATTTCGCTTCCTGTTATTGTAGAATTCATACGAAAGATACACATGTTATCCAAACAATGTCAATATCGAAAATGATGTTGTAAGAAGTGGCAGGATAAGGGAATCGATGATGCTAAGTTCTCTAACGAAGACCAACAGTATCGAAGATACAAGGATAGGCCAATTCAATAGAATTACGACATCGCTTCACTTCAATATGACACCTCATCATGTCCACATTCATTAGTTCTGCACTTCATCAATGTCGCCCCTCAACCACACTGCATTTCATCACTTCAAGATTCATCAGTGTCAAATTCCATCAACAAGGAATAATAATCAACGTCGCCACTAATCAACGCCACTCATATCAATACTATCCATAACGCTTCTCATATATGTCATGCTTCTTTGATGCAGCCTCCAGACGACCGCACACTTCGTCATGCCGTAAATCAAGCCATAGAGCTCTAGTGCAAGCACCATGTATTGCAAACACGACGCTTAGTTGGTACCGCACTTCGTCATCCATTGAATAATGCTTCTTATAATAAAGATGCCAATCAATCAGTGTCGCTTATGGACCATACCGCAAGTCATCAGTTATGCCACTTATCAATGCCCTGATGATGACGTCCTTTGAATGAAGAAGATAAAGAATTGATATATTTCGATTGAATCTCATTGATACAGGTTATTGTTAATACACCGCTTTAAGAATGTCGGCACCATCTAGCTTCGTGGCATCAATGATGAATGTCGTCAACATCCACAAAGGAGGGACAACAATCGATGCCACTTCAATTCAACACTGCCACTAGCTAATGACAATCCCCAACCATCACAATGGAAGTCATAGAAGTTGAGAATTATTAATTTCGTTATCAAATTATATGTAGTTGTTTTCTCACAACACCGCCGCCTTCCACCAATGTTCAACATCGCCTTCTGCCGAGGATGCCGACCATCAATCAAGAGCATATCAACATACAAGGTGATCAAGGCTTAAGACTATCAACGTTCATGATGCGGCCTCTATATGCCATTTAGCTATGAAGTTAATGTTAAGTTGACAATGTCGAAGCCAATCATGTTGAAGTTGAGCCTACCGAAGACATAAAAGGCGAAGTGGAGTTGCAAGCCTCTATAAATACAGACCTAGGGGTGCAGAATGTGGGGGGATATTTCTTTTCTCTCCCTATTCTTGAAATCAAACTCTTGTAAATCCTAAATAAAATAGGAGACAAATCTTATTTGACTATAATCATGCTTAATTAATTCGAACAAGGATTTGGACAAGCCCATTGACTTGGACATGCCCATTGACTTTGATCGTGCATTTTTTTCAAACATTATTGATATGGAGTTGAATATATTCAAACTCCTCAAGATCAAAATTCAGCGTGAACTATTTCGAGAAGTTTTGAACTGTGATGGACACTCATATATGCATAATTATATGGACATTAGACTTTGAATAAAGGGACAAATTACATAGCCCATTATCGGGCCTAATGATCTATTGTATAAATTTGTTACTAGCCTTTTATACCTCTATTGAACATATGACATGACATAAACCTTTTTGGAATATTATTCTCGAAAGCCCATATGGCCTCTTGAATATAACAACTTTCAACGACCTTAAGGAATCTCAAGCATAACGATCCAAGAAAACATATGGACTTCCATACATTTCTCCTCAATGACTTATTGCCAACACCAATCCGTCCTTTAATGATTTCATCATGTAGAATTAGTTGTATAACCCAAGCCATCCTTTAATTGTTTCATCGTGTACTAGTCTTAAGTGATGAATTGGTTCTTAATGATATAACTATGTTAACATTGATTGACTTATGCTTGATCATGTACCATACTTGAATAAGTTATGGATTATTTCACCACTTTAGCATCATGAATGTTATACTAGTTTTACGTTTAACATTTTTGGTGCTAGAAGGAGGGCCCGAACCTTTAACTTGTTTAACCCTCTCTCTAAACTAATTAAGAAAGTTCTTGTTTTAATAAAATGAGATTAAAATGAATTAATGCTCTAAATGAAGAGTTCTTATAAACAACAACATTAGAAGAGAACATTGTTCCTAATTTTATGGGAAGTGCAAATCCTGGACAGCCATCAGTACTGGCGTAACCAACCAGCAGTGAGGGCAAGATTAAAAGCCAAGAATAACAAGTACTAGAGATGAAGGGATCATTGGAAGCAGTACTTGCTCAAAAATCCTCCAAAACTACCAGGCCTATAAAGGGGATGAAGCAGAATCTTCACGAAGCAACTTGAATGCTTCTTTGCTTAGAAATATAAGCAAAGACAAACTTACCCTAACACCACAAAAGAGAAGAGGCAATTAGCAAGCAAAGTAAATTACCAAGGAAGATTAGAAGAAAAAACCAATGAACAGTCTGAAAGCTCAATTTATGAAGAATATAAACTTGAAAGGAGTAACTATCATAATGATGAGTCTTACTTGAGAGACTTGGCCAAAAAAATGGTGAAAGGTATGCTCAATCTCATAGGAAGATAAATTTGGATGGTAGGTTCACCAAAAATCATCAAGAAGCACCCGTTATAGAAGAAATCATGTTCATGAAAATCCCTTCTCATATCAAGTTCCCATCCATTAGGTATAATGGAACACTGATCTAGACAATTGCTTAATAACCTTTGATAGCGAGATGGACCTATGCAATGCATCCAGAGCTTTGCGTTGTAGGCTTTTCCCAGCTAATTTTCAGGGAGAGGGCTATTTATTCTTAAAAATCGTTTTCTTATGAATTCTCAATGCAGTTCTGTATCTATAAAGATCCTGCCGTCGAGTACATTGTGAGCTAATACCAGAATAGGAGAGTTATTGGGTGATTACATTAAGAGATTCAATGGGGAAGCCTATATGGTGAAGAACATGACTGGCCAGGATAAGTTGGTGGCGGTACATTCTGGACTAATCGAACAAACCATATTCTAGCGAGAACGCTATATACATAGATGCAAAGACTTGTAAGATTTCCATTTCCAAGCTGAGAAGTTCATCTACATGGATGAAATGTATCATGCTAGAAAGAAGGACCAAGCCTAAAAGGAAACAGGGAAATTTAACAACAACCACAACCAAAAGAAACCAAGATGGGAAGAAGACCCAAACACAAACCATATTGTCTTGAACAAGCCAATATCTTATATATATATATATATATATATATATATATATATATGCTATAATGAAGAAAAGAGACGACTTTTCGATTTCATACAAAGCTAAAAATAATCCTGAACCAAGTAGAGGGGAAGATTATTGTTCTTATCAAAAGTCAAATGGATATAAAAACAAATGAATGCCGAGTGTTTGCAGGCATCATTCATTGCATGATCCATTCTGGACACCTGAAGGAGTTTGTTAAGGATAGTTAGAAAGTTGAAATGGCAACCAAAGGCAACCAAGCAACACCATAAATCTGGTTAAGGATGATGCCCAGCTAGATTTCATTCCACCTCTCAACAGGATTGACGAAATCCATGGGGACCTGCACCTGGTTGGAAATAACAAAGGATCTAGGAGTCGCTATGTTAGGGAAGCGAAGAAAGAAATTTTCTCCATTTAAAAGGAATATGTTCCTCAAGAATCCTAGATTCCAAATGCAGATGAAAAATTTGTCTATCACCCCACAAGAGATACGAGGAGTTTGCTACTCACATAATGACCTACTTATGATTACTGCGTAAATTAGACTTTCTGTGGTTGCCAAAATTTTGGTGGATACCGGAACTGCTGCTAACTTAATTTTCACGCATGCGTTCGGCCAAATGGGAATCATGGAAAAGAATCTTGAACCAAGTTTTGAACCTATTTTTGGGTTCAATAATAAGGGTCAACTCCTATTGGACAGATAAAATTTCTCGTGCAAATGGGAGTCCCACCACATTCTCGGACTTTTGAGACTCGTTTTCTCGTTATAGTTCAACCTTCATACTATAACGTCTTTTTTGGAAGATTAGCTTTGGATGAAGTTGATTCCTTTATCATTCTATGTATCTAATGGTGAAATTTTTGACCAAAAATGGGTAGGGAACCATAAGAGGGGAAGAGTTCAGTGCTCACAAGATGTACTTTGCAACTATTGAATAATATGAATGAGATTGCCTTTCTAGTTATGATTTGAAGAAAAATAAGTTAATCCAAAATGATGCTAAAAAGGTTTTGAATATTGACTCATCAGACTCATCATCCAAAGTGAAAATAGAGCCCATTAAGAAGACTTAACATGTATTGAGGAAATTTGACTTCCCTAAGAAAAAAGAAAATGAAGGGAAGCAAATCTAGTGGAAGACGAAATAGAAGAGAGGGATATTGTCATCGAACTAGATTGTAGAATGAGAAAGAAAGAACGAATACTGAAGATCATGAGGAAATATGCATCGATTTTGTTGATACATCAAAGACGGTCAAAATTGGAAGAGGGTTAGATAGCAAACTTAAAGGAGGGCTAGCTTAGTTCCTTCAGTCTAGCAAAGATGTGTTTGCCTAAACCCACTCAAGTATGGTTGGAATAGATTCGACCGTCATGTGCCATAGTCTAAATATAAACCCAAATATCACATCAGTCTTGTAGATGCAATGAAAGTTTGATAAAGTTTGGTCTAGTGCTTTGAAAGAAGTGGTCAAATATTGCTTGCGAATGGATTTATTGGAGAGGTACTTTATCCAAAATGGTTAAAAAATCCAGTAGTAGTCAATAAATCTAAAGGGAAGTGGAGGATGTGTGTTGATTACACTGATTTGAATAAAGAGTGCCCAAAAGAATTTATCGGTTCCTAAGGATAGTCCAGTTAGTTGGCACAACAAGCGGACACCAATTCTTGTATTTCATGGACACATATTCTGGATACAATCAGATTCCAATGTTTAAACCAGATGAGGAAAACACCAGTTTTATAACAGGTTGGGGAGCATATTGCAACAAAATAATGACCTTTGGATTAAAGAACGCTGGAGCAACATACCAGAGACTAGTGAATAGAATGTTCAGGGAACAAATTGGTCAGAACATGGAAGTATATGTGGATGACATGTTAGTCAAGTCTTAAGGGAAAGGCAGTCATCTAAAAGACTTAGAAGAAATGGTCAGTGTACTGCGAAGATATTAGATGAACCTTAACCCATAGAAATGTTCCTTGGGGATTCAGTCCGGCAAATCCTTGAAGTATATCATCAGTGCTAGGGGAATTGAAACTAATCCTGACCTGATTCAAGATATTAGGGATATAAAAGAACCTAAGACAAGCAAGGATGTATTAAGCCTAAATGGAAGAGTGGCAGCATTGAACCGGTTCATTTCCCAAGCTACCAACAAATGCATTCCATTCTTTAATGTGACTAAGATGAAAAATATTTCAAACGGAGTAAGGACTATCAAAAAGCTTTTAAGGAGATCGAAGATCATTTGAAAAAACCACCAATCCTCTCTAGCCCCGTGGATGGGGAAAGTCTTTACCTCTATTTGGAAGTTTCTAAACCTGCAATTACTTTGTGTTGATAAGAGAAGCAAAAGGAATTCAGCTTTTAGTATATTACACCAGCAAAAGTATCAAAAAACAAAAACCAGATATCTAGTTATAGAGAAACCGACATACTGTTTAGTGCTCACTATGCTCAAATTGAGAGCTTATTTCCAAGCACACTCAATCAAAGTCTTAACTAATTTCCCACTTAAGAAGGTTTTTAGTTAACGAGAAAGTTCGGGAAGGTTAGTTAAGTGGGGAGTAAAGCTTAGCCAATATGATATCAAATTCCTACCCCGAGTGTCAATTAAATGATAGACAATAGCCCCTTTTTTTAACAAGTGCATAAGGTTTATTAAGGAGAAATTAGAAAAAAATAACAACCTAAGACCTAGGTGGGAACTATTTATAGCAAGATCTTCAAATGAACAAAGAGCCAGAGCCGGATCTGTAATTATAACTCCTGACGGACATTGTTTATACTATGCAATGAAATTAGGGTATCCAACCACCATAATGCAGCATAATATGAATCCATGATAGTGGAATTATTCTAGCCCTCCAATCGAAAATTTCTAGAATTGAAATTTACAATGCTTTGCAATTAATGGTAAATCGGCTAAACCAGAAATATCAGATGAAGGATGCCAAATTGACTCTTCTGTCAAAAAGATAACAAAAATACCGAGCCAATTTGAGGATTTCTTAATATATCAAGTACCAAGAGGCAAGAACTCCCAAGTTGATTCTTTGGCAAAGTTAGCGGGCTCACGGAGGGTAACAAAAGCTTGAATCAATTCGGTGGGTTACCAAGAGAATCTTAGTATAGAGGAGAAAAGCCACAATCTAGAAAATGAGTCTTTAATGTTGACCAGATCTCAAGCCTTAGCACACAAGGAGAAAGAAGACGAAACTAAGAACCTCCAAGAAAACATTCCTCATACGGAAATTAATAATCAATATAAGGATAATTGAATGACTCCTATTGTTGAATATATAACAAAAGAAAGGCTCCCAGTAGATAAAAAAGTGGCAAGGTCAATAAAGCGCCAGGCTTCGACTTTTGTCATAGCAAATGGCATACTTTATAAAAAGAGATATTCACTCCCTTATCTAAGATGTGTTGATCCAAAAACAGGAGAAAAATTACTAGGGGAAGCCCTTGAAGGATTCTATGGAGGTCATTCCAATGGAATAAAATTGGCTAACAAAGTTATGAGGCAAGACTTTTATTGGCCTCAGATGACTAGTCAAGCTATTGATTATGTAAGAAGGTGCGAAAAAGGTCAAAAGTTCTCCAAGTTCCCATACCTACCATCAAGGGAGTTGACCTCTATCCCAAGCTCATGGCCTTTCGATGTACGGGAAATTGATCTAGTTGGGCCATTTCCGATACCAAAAGGAGGAGTGAAGTACACGGTAGTAGCCATTGATTACTTTGCAAAGTGGGTAGAAGCTGAATCACTTTCCAATATCACATCAGGAAAAGTTATCAAGTTTATTATCAAGAATATTGTTACTAGATTCGATATTCCATTCCAGATAATATCCTACAATGGAACTCAATTTGAAAGTAAAAATTTACCTAGTTTTGTAACAATAATGGAATCATCAAAAGTTTTTCATCTTTAGCTCATCCCAAAGAAAATGGAGCTGTCGAAGCAGCTAATTAAAGTTTAAAGACCATTCTAAAGAAGCGATTGGACAAGGCATAATGAATTGGGCAAAGGAATTACCTCTCGTTTTTTGGGCATATAGAACTTCTACAAAAAATATTGACAGGGAATACCCATACTTCTACAATATGGTTGTGAAGCCATGCTTCCAATTGGGTTGAAATACCTTCTCATTAAAGGATCGCATATGCATTCAATCCAAATTAAGATTTAAAGAGAGAATCTCTGGACTTTATCAACAAGTTAAGTGATGAAGCGGCCATATGAATGACCGAGTATCAATGAGGAATATCCAAGTACTATAACTCTAGAGTAGAGGAAAATTGTTTCAAAATGAGATCTAGTGCTCGAATAGTCGTGGCAAATACTAAGAATCCGATGGACGGGCTGCTAAGACCAAATTGGAAAGGACCATTAACCATACACGAAGTAATCCTATCTGGGACCTATAAACTCTACCGCTAGATGGTAATATCATAGCAAGAACATAGAATGCCAAACATTTGCGGTCATATTTTCCAATGATGGATGAATAAAGAGAATCTATCATTTCAATCAAGAAAAGGAATAAAATGCTCCCAAGGAAAAAATCCAAGCCATTAAAGGCTCATGACCGCAAGAGGTCCCAGGCCGTTAAAGGCCCTAGCTATCAAAGGCTCATGACCGCAAGTGACCCCTTGTAACAGCCCGCAAATCTGTACCCTTTGAGTTAACACTAGTCTACCTAAATCAACTCAAATTGTATAGAAATACGAACCATTTGGGTTAAAGAAGAAGAGGTAGAAGAAGAAAATAGAAAACAACATCAGAATCTAACCATCGCAGCGGAATAAAATATAATAGATAATAAATGATCTTTACTCAAAAATCATATATCTCTGTTTATATATTACATCATCAAAGTACATCAATCACAGCTCAACATCCATATCATACAAATGATTACACAACAACTCAACACAGCGGAATATATGTATATAAACAAGTACGGGAGTACGTATCGTCATCTTGATCGTATCCTGAGCTCCACATCATCATATCCTGTATCCTATAATACTCGGTCTGACCCGAGCATTACAGTTAAATAACACCCGAGTCAGTCTGGAATACCAGCGTGAGAAAATTACACTTAATTGATTATTAAAGTTTCAAAAATCCTTTGAAAACAAAGCATCTCGTAAGACCACGTCACAAATAAACATGTCGGGTTTTTACCTTACGATAGCTAAAACAATTTTTATAGAAATCCTCTGATATTATAATAGGGTCTATATACAAATACTTATAAAATAGCCGAAATTGTTACATTATTAAATTCCAGCTACTAGCCACAGAGTGGGTAATACAAACAAAACTCGTACAAGGCTCGTAGGGAGAATGGATTTCCAACTAATGACTAGGCACTGGGGTACCACCTGTCACAGTATGAGGCCTAGATCACCGTACCGAGGAGTACGCCCGCTCCCCTGCAACACAAGACTGGGACCACCCCTTATTGGATAATCCCGAGTGAGATCACCCCGCGGTTGGGATCAGCAACCGCCCACTAAGCCGAAATAATAAGGGACATGTAGACTGGAATGACCTCACCCTGCTTGGGTGCTACCCACCTAGCCTTGCTGCATAACCCCTGATTTTCAGTCATTCCCATGTGATGAGGCTTGAGGCTAAGCGTTACCTTTTATAGAACATATCCCTTAGAATGCCCATCGTCCACCTGACGATGTTTCGCAAGCATTCATCCATACAAGTCCGTCCCGGGTTCGAACGGAACCGAAGGCACTATTCCTACTACATCCATTTTGGAAATATCCTCAGGATTAGTAGCGACTAGCCCTTGCACTTCACTGCTCCATCTTCGAATCCAAAAATCGTTTACTCGAAACGTACAAACCGGATCGAAGTGGTTTTCGAGAAATGAATCTCGATCCCCGTCTCTTCGAAACGATCAACGCATTTGGCTAATATTGATAGACGGTTATTTAACTATCAATTAATATGCACAAACATCCATCAAACAATAAATAATTTTCCAAATTATTTATTATCTCAAGAATATCTTCACAAGATATATTTTTACCTTTCAAATTCCTTTGGAAACAGTTTTCAAAATTATCTTCCTTTCTCAGAATAAATTCCCAGTATTTCTATTTCCACTGGAACACCAGTACAAAACACTTAAGATTTAAATAATTTAAAAGCACTTTTTATAAAATATACTTTATAACATTAAAAATTAAAAACTTCTTTAAATTAATTTATTCAAATATATATACTTTAAGAATATTTATATAAACACTTTATAAAATATAAACTAAATTTCCTCTTTTAAACACAATACCAAGTTACTTTATATAGTTATTCTAATAAAGATTATTTCGTTTACAACTTTACTTTCTTTATTTTCTTTCCAAAACCCAAGTTATATATATTTGGTAATTCATTACACCCAAATATATCCAATCAAATCATAACATTAAATATTCCAATATGCTCATCATAGAATATCAAGTAATCACAACAGAGAATATTAAATAATAAGTGTTGAGGGGTCCAGTTGGATCCCTTCAACCTGTTTTCCCTGCATCCACAGACGTTAGCACAATAATATGCCAATTCCAGAATATACTATACTATAGCACATCAATCAATTTCAACCATTCAAACAATTATCTAAATTTAATCATTTAAATTTAGATTAACTGAGTGAGATTAACTCACCTTTGCTAATATTCGCAGTTCACTTCAATGTTGCCTTAGCTTTCTCGATTTTTGACCTTGAATACACAATCATACGATTTATTAACACTTTGAAATAACTTGAACCATTTATTTCCATTTATAAATTTAATTAGCCAATGACTTACTATTTAATAACTTAATTGACCAACAATTTAATTCAAACTAAACATTTGGTTTTAAACTAATAAATTGATTTCATCTAGATTCCAAAAATAAATTACCTTAGTAATTAAAATAACCAAATTATTTAATTTATCACTTATTCATCAACTCCCAAAAATCTTAAAACAATATGCAATTTAAAATTTTATTTTGAAATCCTATATAAACCTTAAATATTTACAATTTATTACATTATTTATTTGACTAAAAATTATCTAATCAACTAATAAATTGTAGTTTTAAACTAGTGATTAAATTTGAATCAAAGAATTAAATTTTAAAACAGTTTTCCCATTTTAAATAACTTCCTTAGTAACTAGCATAATTTAGATTTAATTGAACAAATAGATCTTCGCTATATTTGAATGAAATGTGAATGGATATATTTACTTATTTTTCTGTAAACCATAAAATACTTAAATTGAAAAATAAGGAAATTGCTTATACCTGAAGATATCGAACCATAAATTTCCACTTAATAATTCGATTAAGTAATAGCACTAACCAAGATTAAATCAATTATCAGAAAACAAAGAAAAATCAAACCTCAGCTCGTCGATCCTTAGATGCGAATACCCAAACCACCATCGATGCCGAAAACATCACCACCCTTCCACGTTGTTGTCGTGCTCTCGAATAACCCCTAATCGAAAGCCCCATGCATCCTACCTCCATGCGCCGAGTCTCGTCAACTACCAAATCGCGAGCATCCAGTTTAGTCGCAAACCCTAATCGCCGCATCGCCTCTGTCCTCTCCGTGCGCCACCATCCACACGCGACAGTGCCAATCGCCGCCTCGACCTGTCGTTAACAAAACCCTAACGACCCCCTCTACAAGCGCAAACCCCTCGAACACGAGAAGCCATCACCTCAGGGCGCGCGCGCAACTCTCTAACTGTTCGAGATCGTCCGCCCCCTCCCCCCTTTTCGTACGCCATTAATTAGTATATATATATATTATTATTATTATTTAGCTCGATTTGGTTGAAAAGAAGAAAGAGGATTTAATGAGTGAAACGAGTAGCCAAACACCTGTTTATATTGTCTAAGTTAAAATGCTCGGCTGTAGAATAACGTGAAAAGGAAAAGATATTTTGGGAGATGGCGTATGGGAGAAGGAATAAACAAAGGTTGACCAAATATATGAAGATTTATATACTCAATGAATGTTAAATTTGCGACATAAGCTACAACGCGTTTATCCACCGTACGCTCACATAACAACTCCAAATGCTACGAAATTTGAAACCCGATAATAATACAATATTATGGATCCAATGGAACTGGTTTCGTCGAATTCCGAGACTGTGCCTCGGAAGGCTGTTTTTAATTCAATTTAAACGATATATTTTTAAAACTGAACAAATCAATGTTAAATTCAATTTTAAACCCTTGATTATCCTCAGCACTATCAATATAAATTTTATAAGCCTACAATTATTTTTAATAGGCTTAAAATTCCAAATTCAACATTTTACTCAATTTCAAATTATTCAATTCAATAAATCCAATCGCCAATTCAAACTGATATTCGAAATCTAAGTTAAACTAACTTGATAATATTTAAAATTACTTAAATATTTCAATTTCAAATGCCTAAAAATTTCCGGGTCGTCACACCCCTGATCATCAAAGGCCATGTCTAAGCCTTCAGTTCCATCATCAAAGGCCTCATTAAAGAGCCTCCTAGAGGATGGTCAAAGTAAGCCTTTAGTGTCACATTCAAAGGCCTCACCACAGCACCAGAAAAGCCTTCAACCCCTGCCTATGTGGCCTGGTTGGAGTGCCTCTTGGAGGAGGATGGAGTGAGCCTTTAGTACTATTATCAAAGGTCTCACTAAAGCACCAATGAAGCCTTCAATGTTGTCATCAAAGGCCTCACTACATCATCGAATCAATCTCCAAGAGGAAGATCTATCGAATCAAGGCTGAGTAGTGCTCCAAACTAGCTAATCAGCGAGAGAGAAACCTATCAAGATTAGAACCAGTTAGCGCTACAGTCTTCAAGGGGAAGATCTATCGAGCATGATCCATTTGTGCTTTTTGACAAATACAATGTATTATTATTTCCAAATATGGATTTCTTGTCTTTTATTCTAGATATGGATATACGGACTTTTAGTATTGTTGCTAGATATGGATTTCTGATCTTTTATTATTGCCAAATATGGATTTCTAGTCTTCTATTTACAGATATGGATTTCTGCACTTCTTTTATTATTTCTGGATATGGATTTCTGGACTTCTTTTACTATTGCCAGATATAGATTTCTGGTCTTCTATTTTCAAATATGGATTTTTGGGTTTCTTTTATGATTGAAAGATATAGGTACCTGGTTTTTATTATTGCCAGATATAGTTTTTGATCTTTTATTTCTAGATATGGATTTCTGGTTTTATACTTGCGAATATGCATTTTTGGACTTCATTTGTTATTTCCAGGTCTGGATTTCTAGATCTCTATTATTGTTGTTGTATTTCTAGTCTTCTATTATTATTACCTGATTTGGATTTATGGTCTTCTACTATTATTGCCAAATATGGATTTCTGCTCACTTTCTATTATTTCCAACATGAATTTCTGATCTTCTTTGATTA
Source organism: Allium cepa (assembly GCA_030765085.1). Taxonomy (NCBI): domain Eukaryota; kingdom Viridiplantae; phylum Streptophyta; class Magnoliopsida; order Asparagales; family Amaryllidaceae; genus Allium; species Allium cepa. The sequence goes on from CM060940.1 coordinate 864,503,189, forward strand.
TCAGAATGACATTTTATTATTAAATTAGTTTTTTGGTTTTCTATTATAACGATCGAACGGACCTATTTGTCTTCTATTATCATTGCAAGAGGGATTTCTAGAGTTTCCCCTTAAAAATATTTCTATTTCATGAACTATAATTCACAAATAGTTATCTCATCTTCAATTCATAAAAAAAATTATGAGATAAATTTCTAAAATTGATAAACTCCAAGGTAACATTAAGTTGCAAGCCAAAGGTCCTTCGTATTCTCCTTAAAAGTTCAATCAAAAGGTTAACAATAAAATTCATGACTTGTTTTGCAGGAAAATAACACTGGAAGGGAGATCTCATCGAAGATTGAGCAAAGTAAGGAAATTTATGATGTGATCCTAAAAAGTAAAAAGCTTTTTCTATAAAGGGGGTGCTATGTGTTATCCATACAATGTAAATATCAAAAATGATATCATAAGAAGTGGCACCATAAGGCTATCAGGTTCTTTGATGAAGACCAATAATACCGTAGATATGAGGATAAACTAATTTAATAGAATTAAAACATCGCTTTGCATCAATACAACACCTCATCACATCGTCATTCGTCGGTCCTGCATTTCTTCAATATCGCCCCTCAACCACACCATATTTCACGACTTCAAGATTCATCAACGTTGAATTCCATCGACAAGGAAAAAGAATCAACTCGCCACTATGTAACGCCGTGCATCATCAACACTATCCATACCGCTTCTCATATATATAGCGCCTCTTTGGTGTCGCCTCCGGGCAACGTTGCACTTTATCTCATTAAATACCATACATCAGGCCATCGAGCTCTAGTACATGCGTTGTCTGTTACAACGTGCTTAGTTAGTATCACAGTTCGTCATCCATTGGAGGATGCTGCTTATATTAAAGACGCCAATCAATCTGTGCGCTAATGGACCATACGACAAGTCATCGGTTGCACCGCTTATTAGTTTCCCTATGATGACGTTGAATCTCATTTAGGCAGGTTGCTATTAATATACCACTTTAAGAATGCCAGCACCATCTACCTTCATAGCATCGATGATGAATTTCATCGATGTCCACAAAGGAGGAGCAATGATCGATGCTGCCACGATTTAATACTGCTACTAGCTAACGAGAAGAGCCAACCATCATAATGGATGTCATCTACGTTGAGAGTCATCAATATCGTTACCAAATTATATGAAGTTGTTTTCCCACACCACAACAGCCTCCCATCAATGTTCAATGTCGCCTTCAGCTGAGGACATCGACCATCGATCAAGAGCATATCAACATACAAGATGATCCAGGCCAAAGACTATCAACTTTCATGATGCCTCCTTTATATGCCATTCAGTAACGAAGCTAATGCTAAGTTGACACTGTGAAAGCCAAGCATCTTGATGTTGAGCCTATCGAAGATATAAGAGGTGAAGAAAGTTGTGCAACCTATATAAATACAGACCTACGAGTGCGCAATGTGAGGGGATCTTTCTTCTCTCTCTATTCTTGAAATCAAACTCTTGTAAACCCTAAATCAAATTAAGGACAAATTTTATTTGATTGTAATCATGTTTAATTAATACGAATAAGGACTTTGACATGTCCATTGACTTTAACTATGCCTTTTTTAAAACATAATTGATATGGACTTGAATATATTCGAACTCCTCAATATCAAAACATGACATAAACTACTTTCAAGAAGTTTTAAATTATGATGGGCATGCATATATGCTTAATTTATGGACATTAGACTTTGAATAAAAGGACAAATTATATAGCCCATTATTGAGCCAATGGTTTATTGCACAAATTTGTTACTTGCTTTCTATTCTTATATTGAACATATGACATATGACATGACATATGAATTTTTGGAATATTGTTCTCGAAAGCCCATATAGAGTCTTAAATATGACAACATCAAATGACCTTAAGGAATCTCAACAGTGATCCAAGAAAACATATAGACTTTCGTCCATTTCTCCATAAAGGCCTGTTGCATCACTAATCCATCCTTAAATGATTCCATCATGTACTAGTCTTAAGTGATGAAATGGTCCTTGATGATATAACTAAGTCAATATTGATTGAGTTATGCTTGATCATGTTACCATATTTGAAAAAGTCAAGTATTATTTCATCACTATCAGCATCATGAATATTATACCAATTTTTGATCTAACGGCATAGACCTTAAAGTATATGTTAGATGAAATTTGTTAATCGAAGATAAGCTAGTTAACCCTAAGATGAGTCTTTGAGATATGCTTGTAGAACGATAATTTGATTATAAATTATAAAGTCGTATATAGGGGTCATCGGTCCATCTAGGTAAGACCGATTAACTAACGTTTACGTTGCGGAGGTCTCACTTTAGTACTGAGGTATTAATGACCGTTGGTTCTACCTACTTCTTAATCAAGAAGTAATAAGTGGTCAGAGTTTTCGGGTAGTGTGTTGTTCAGATATTTATGAATATAGACACACACACACACACACACACATATATATATGTATGTGTACATATAACACTTTAGGATTAAAATGGTGACCAATAACCCTGCGATTCCTAGATCTTTTGCTTCAGCGACCGAGCAAGATGAAGATGACAACGGATGGGTAGAAGTTAAAAGGAAGGGGAAGAAGAAGGAAAAAGAGGGCAAAAGTGCTACTTTCATTGGGATACTTCAAAATCCCAATAAACCGATCCGAAACCCTAAACCCTGGATTGATGTTATTGGTAATAAGGTTGAAATTAAAGGATCGGTTAATTACGTTGAGCCAATAACTGAAGGCGATCAAATCTATTAGCTAATCGATGAAGACGATTATGTAGAAGCACAAAAAATATGGAAAAACTCGATCTATGTTTATATGGTTGGCAAGCGCCCACATGTTGTTCACTTTAATGCCTATATTGACCGGGTCGGGAATCCAAAAGGGGCATGGGATGTATTCCCAAGGGATAATGGTTTCTATCTTATAAAGTCTAAGCAAGAAGAAGACTACAAAAAAGTCTTAAATAGAGGGCCTTGTTTCATGGATAATAAACTTGTCATCTTGAAAAAATGGGAAGCAGAATTTATTTTCGAACGGGAAATGCTTTCATCCTATCTGGTGTGGATTAAATTACACAATCTAAATTTGGCTCTTTGGAACACAAAATGTATCAGCAAATTAGCAAGCATGGTAGGAAAACCACTGGATATTGATGAAAACACTAGAAAGGTTAAAAGGATTAACTATACCAGGGTATTAGTAAAATTAAAGGCAGACCGTGATTTACCTAAAACAGTCAAGGCAATGAACAAATAAGGGCATACATACATACACATAGGAAATTGAATATGAATTTGTGCCTCTTAAGTGCCATGAGTGGAACTATTTTGGCCATTCTTATATACATTGTAATAACATAAAAGAGAAACCAGAACAAGTTTGGGTGGAGAAAAAAAAAACTCCAACTTTAACTTCTATACAAAATACTTCTCCTATTGTTAACCCAAAAAATATGGCAGCTACAAAAAGTTAAATATAAAAAGCTGCATTTAGTACCCTAACCTCATCTGACAGTCAATCTACTTTCAATGCTAAGGGCTCTCGATCAGAGTCAGTAGCTCCTCCAATTCCTAATCAATTGGCTGAATTTCAGTCTGATCCTGTTCCCCTTCCTCCATTTAAGCTTCTTGCGGAGGTGCACTACTGTACTGAGAATGAGAAAATGCCTGATTCTTTGGAGGAAATTCAAAGGATGAATATATAGGTGGAATCATCTGAGGAAGAGAATGAAGATGAAGAAGAAGACATCAGTAAATTCATAGAGGTTAATGAGTAGTATGTTAAACAGCTCAATAAAAAAGGAGAAAGGATTGCTTCTATAAAAGCAAAGATTGGGTCTGCTCCTGTTATAAGGAGCAAAACCAATAAAAATTAAACGAAAATTATATGCTGGAATGTGAGAGGTCTAAAAAATGACATTCGTCAGTTAAACCTCCACAACCTAAGGGCCTTGCATAAGCCATCCATTATAGCCTTATTGGAGAATAAATTCAATGAAGAAAGTTTTGAAATGTTCAAACATCAAATAGGTAAACAATGGAGCTCTGAGCACAACATCACACAAAAAATAAAAGGCAAAATTCTTGTCCTATGGGATAGTGCAACTTGAAATGGTTGATTAATAGATATGAAGGAGCAGCAAATGATAATACTATTTAAAAACATAGGAGGGCTGGAACTATACATTACATATGTATATGCAAAAAATATGGCTTCAGAAAGAATGGTGCTTTGGGAACAAACAACCAATCATTCTAAACAAATCAAGATGCCATGGTTGGTTATAGGGGACTTTAATGCAGTATTGAAAACAAGGGAAAAGAGAGGAAGAGTTACTCTAAAGGTGTCCCAAGTTGCAGAATTCAATGATTTTGTGGCAGCAAGTGGATTACTTGAAACATTCCATACTGGACTGCAATTTACACGGAAAAGTGGTGAGGCAAGGAAAATAACATCTAGAATAGATAGAGCTTTATGAAATTCAGACCTTATTAATAAAATTCCTTCTTTGCAAACAGCATTTTTATCCAGCTCAACCAGTGACCATTGTCCCATATTAATTCAATTCAATAAGGAAAATAACAGCCAAAAAGGAAAACCTTTTAGATATGCAAACCATTGGATTCAAATAGAAGGATACAATAAGGCCATAAACTTGGAGAGTATTCTACCTCCTCGGGGGAACTACATGTACAATTTCACCATGGTGCTCAAAGCAATGAAAAATAGACTGAAGGAGTGGAATAGGAAGAGACCCAAAAACAAAGAATTAATTATCGATATATTAAATAATTGGGAGATATCCAAGAGAAACTTGATAAGGATCCATTAAATGAAAACCTTAAATCTTCATTTAATTAACTAAAGGTAGATTGAAAGAAGAGCTTAGTAAACAAGCCAAGAAAATCAAACAAGAAGCGAAAGAAAATTGGCAAACTTAGGGGGTGAATGTACAAAATTCTTTTATACTAAAATGTCTCAAAGAACTCATCATAATAATCTACTGAAATGTTTGAATGAGGAAGGGAATGTTGTGAGAAACTTAAAGGAGATAGAAGAAAATGCTTTATCATTTTTTATAGGCCTATACAATGGAGATGAAATATATGAATACCTATTGTTCACTGTAGAAGGAAGATTTACAAGAAGGAAACTCTATGCTCACAGCTTGGATTTCTAAAAGGGAATTGTGGAGAGCTATACAGTCCATTCACATTGACTCCAGTCCTGGTCCAAACGGAATGGGGGCAGCTGCTTTCAAAGTGCACTGGATACACCTGAAAAGTCTCATGATGCAAGCATATCAGGAAGCTTTGGACAATGGTGAGTTTTTACAAGAAATAAATCATACATTCATTTCCCTAATCCCAAAAGTTAAAAAAACGAAAAGGGTGGAGGAATACAGACCAATTTCATGTCACAATGTCTCTATAAGATTCTTAGTAAAATAATTTGCATGAGATTAAATAAAGTGCTACCAGATTTAATTTCCCAAATTCAAAGTGCCTTCATTAGGGGAAGATTTATATCTAAAAATTCTTTCCTAGCTCATGAGCTTATCAGAGACTTTAACAAACCAGGAGCTGATAAAATGTGTCTAAAAGTAGACCTACATAAGGCATATGATAAAGTAAGCAGAAAATTCATTACACATATGCTCAAATCTATGGGCATCCTAGATAAGTTGTTGAAGTTGATTGAGTATTGTATCTCCACCCTAACATTTTCTATCCTTATTAATGGTGCTCCTAAGGGATACATAATAAGCAATAGAGGAATAAGACGAGGGATCCTCTTTCCCCTATCTTTTTGCAGTTGCAATGGAATGGTTTTCCTTCCAAATGGAGATAGCAAGTTATCAAAATAACATAACCCCGGTGCATAAAATTGAACCAAAGGTAACGCACTTGATTGATGCTGATGATCTTATTATAATTATGAAAGCTTCCATGCATGCAATTGATAATCCTAAAAATATCTTCTATCTACTTGATCTATATGGTGGTCTGAAATTCAATGAGGGGAAAACAAAATGTTATTTCAACAAGTATTGCAAAGAAAGACAAAATTACCTATGTAGAATAGGAGTCTCTGAAGGGGAATTACCCGTCAAGTATTTGGCGATACCGCTGTCAACAAACACTACTATAGATATAGTATGTGGTAAACTCATAGATAGTATTAGAGAAAAACTACAAGGCTGGAGGTCCAAGTTTTTATCGTTTGCGGGTAGGATAGAGTTAGTCCACACAGTGATCACATCTAAAGTTAAATTTTGGCTTCATACATTTCAAATACCAAATTGCTCACTTGGCAAGATTAACTCAGTTTGTGTAGACTTTATCTGGAGGGGGAATGCATAAAATTAGTTATAAAGACCTATGCAAATCGAAGAAAAAAGGATGAGTTGGTTTAAATAACTTGTTTAAATTAAAAAAGGTGTATGGTATCAAGATGGCTTGGATATATTAATATCTAATAATCTGTGGCCCAAGTGGATGAGAAAAAGGTATATTAAAGAATTTTTTTGGACAAACCACATAGATAATAATGGATCGGTCATTTGGAAAAATATCTTGAAATTCCAACAAGACTTAAAGCCTCTCGTTGAAAGGGGAATAGCCAATGGCTATATAACTGACCTTTGGAAAGATTATTGGTTGGATAATCAAAATTTGATTGGTAGACTAGGATGGGAAGGTTTCTCAGACTATGGTAATCCTATTTGTACTGTACCAAGCATTATAGAAGGGGATAGGCGAAAATGTGACAAGCAACTTATCACCGTGAATTTTAAAGAAGAGATACAAAGTATGCTAATTTATAGTAGTAGAATAGACGATACATGGTATATGAAAAATTCTAATAAAGATCGGTTTTTATTCCATAAAGTATGGGTAAAAGGCTTTCAAGTTTTTTTTTTTTTTTAATGATCAACTACTTCAGCAGAACATATACAGAAAGATAGAGTTCAGAAAATATAAAACAGAATGATCTAAAACAGAATAACTTACCTAGTGTTAGCCAGGCTCTGATACCAAATTGAAAACCCAAACTTGAAAGCAGAAAACTTGAATGCAGAATTGAAAATATACAGCAACAGAAACTTCTTGCAGAAACAGAAATTTTATTACTACAGTAGATAATATTACAGAACTCAGATACAATGAAGAGAAAGCACGAAAATGAAGAAAATTTTTCTGATGATCTTCTTCAGAGTAGTCCCATCCTTTTATAGTGTCTTCTCTCCTTTATTTTTTATTACTTAGGCTGGACATCTGTCTAGTATAGGGCTAATATGTGTCCCTTTTAGGCTCTTAGGCTGAAGGATGTGTCCTTTTAGTTTATTCTTTGCAGAGGATTAGGTGGAAAGGCTATGGGATGACTTTTAGACTTTTAGGCTGAGGATGTGTCCTTTAGCTTATTCTGTGCAGAGGATGAGTTGGAAAGGCTAGGAGGTGATATGTCACCCTAGTTTAAAGGATGCTTCCTGGATGCTGGTCCACCATGCTTCTGTTTTAATTTTGAATTTCTAGATTGGCTAGAGATTCGTCGTCAAAAGGGTCGGTACCCATAGTATCTCTCATTATAGAGTCTTGTCTAAGTCTTTCCTTTTCTACTTGTTCTTCAAAGTATTCTTCTTCAGCCATTGTGCCAACTGGGCCAATTTTGAGACTGTCTAAAAAACGCTGAACCTTCATTATTCTTTCTGTTGATGGTTCGAAAGCCGATATGTAGTCTAATAGTAAAACTGTTTTGCCTTCAGTGGCAGAGTGTGATCCGATTTTGCCTTTGTTAATGGCTTCTGAGAAGAATTCTCGTGCTGCTAGGATTCTTTCACTTTCTTCATTAAATTCTTTGCGGTCGAATTTAACGAATTTATGTTGAGGATTTTCGGTTACCCGATGTAATTCCCATAATTGGATGGAGGGATAAAGACGTATGTACTGTCTTTCTTCCCAAACGCTCCAAATTATGAACATAGTAAAAAATCTGCTTGTATGTTCAGCAAGTTTTGTTGTACATATTTCTGGAATATAACCCGAATATTCTTCAGGATGGCTTGTGTTTACATAAATTTCGTGTACTAAGCCCTTTTTGATATGTTTTTGATATTTTTGTATTTCAGAAAAACAGGCTACAAGCCGTAGTCTTCTGTTGTTATTAAGAATTAACTCTTCATTTTCTAAGAGTTTAACTAGTTCTGTGTCTTCTAACTTTTTGAAGAATAAAAGAAGATTGCTTTCATCGATGAGATGTTGCTGATATAAGGAGATCATATCCTGGACTGTCATTTCAGCCTCCATCTCTTTGGTTTTTACGTTATCTATCTCATAAAGTCTAAGTAATTCTAGAAAATCTTGAATTCTTAGATTTACGAGATCGGAGGTTTGCATTTGAGAAAATATTGTTTTCAAATGACTGTGTTCAGCTGTGTTATCATTGAACAACTCTGCTTCTTTCAAATCTAGAGCTTCAGATCTAGATGTAAAAGAATGTTGTGACAATTTAGTCACTAGTTTCTGAGTTTCTTGTAACTTTTTCTCTTTCTGGGATATAGTATGCTTTGATCCCAGATAAGCCTTTTCTAGTTGAGTTAACCAGAAATTTGCAGCTCTATGGTCTGCAGCTTGGATGGCTTTAAAACATCCATTGAAATTGTCATATAAGTTAGGATTCGATGCTTTCATGTCTAGATTGTACCAATCTTTGACCACCGCTGAGATGTATGGTCTTTGTATTCCTGTGGGAGCAATTGCTTTTCCTTTGTTCATTGGAACAAATTTCTGAGTTGTATTGGAAGGTGTTGCCTTGCCTTTGTTTGTTGGAGTGGTTTTGGTCTGTTGGACCTTTTCTTCATTTACTCCTGTGGGAGAATTAGTTTCTTCGGATTCCTGTGAAGATAAAGCCTCTATGGAGGTTTGCTTGGCTTTTTTAGATGATTTCACTTGTCTGAAATCTTCTTGTCTTTTCATGGTTTCTAATAATTCTTTGATTGTTTTTATATCGTCCTCATCCATGTTTCATAACCTGGTAAGAAGATCAGCTGCAAAGTTAGTGTAGCCCGGAATATATTTGACATCATAGTTGTAAATTTCTAAATACATAGCTAATCTAATTCTTCGAAGGTTTTCTTCTGGATTGTTTACAGTTTTCTTTTTTAAGAATTGAGCAACAGATTTGTTATCTGTTTCTATTATAAACTGTCTATGCAAGATATAAATTCGTAAACTTTTGATTGCTAATTTAATAGCCAGTAATTCTTTGTCATAGGTAGCGTATTTAATCTGAGGTTTACTAAACTTTCCAGAGGAATATGCTACAACTTCTTTTTGTTTTGCAATTAATACTCCTGCCCAGAAATTGTCAGAAGCATCAGTTTGTAGTGTAAGTAATTCTTCATCTGAAGGAAAATAGAGGATCTTTTGATCTTTTATTAGGTCTTTAATCTTTTGTATTTCTTCTTCTTCTTGATTTTGTAAGGTAATCGGAATTTTGTCTGTGTTCCATCTTCTTGGTTGTTCTCCATTGTGCTGTTTATATTTTGCTTGTTCGTCAGTAAGCTTTTTCTGTAAATTTTGAGTCTTAGCGGATAAATTAGGAATAAATTTTCTGCTGTAGTTTAATAATCCTAAGAAACTTTGGAGTTCTTTTAATGTTTTAAATGTATCGGAAAAATCTTTAATTTTAGTATAAATGTGTTGTTGTAATTCTATTTGTCCATTTTTAATTCGTTTTCCGAGAAAATCTATTTCTTTTTTAAATAATTCAATTTTTTTAGGACTTAAAATAACACCGTTTTGAAGTAATATTTGAACAACTATTAGAAGATGTTGTTTATGTTCTTCTGCAGAATTAGAGAAAACAAGAATGTCGTCTATATAGACAGATACAAAAGGTAAATGTCCGAACATAGAATTCATCCATTTTTGAAATATTTGTGGTGCGTTTTTTAATCCAAAAGGCATCACTAACCATTCAAAATGTCCTTGTGGGCAACTAAAGGCGGTTAGCTCTATGGACTGTTTATCAGCAAGTTTTAATTGCCAAAAACCTGATTTTGCATCAAATTTACTATAATATTTTGCTCCTTGGATTTGTTTTGTTAGGTGTTCAGCAGAAGGAATAAAATATCCATCAAACTTTGTATAGCTGTTAAGTTTTCTATAGTTTATTACCATTCGAGCTTTTCCTCTTTTAATTTCAGCATGATTTCGTACTAAGAAAGCTGGAGAGGAGTGGGTACTAAAACTTTTCTGTATTAATTTCAAATTTAGGAGGTATTTTATTTGTTTTGCAAATTCTTCTTTATCAGTTGGTGATACCATGATACTGTTAACTCTGACTTTAGCGTCTTTGTATTGTTCCATTAATTCAATTTTACAATACCGTGGCGCTTTGTCAAACCATTTTAATGGATTGTCTGAATAAAGAGGTTCTAACATATTGTGTATTAATATTTCAAATTCGTTGGTGGTTGGTATATTGTATGTACAGATCTTTGGTTGTATGATGTTCGGTGTTTTTACATGTTCAAGTGTTTTTACATGTTCAATTAATGTAACAGGTTTTTCACCACGCTGTGCTGCCGGAGTATAATGTGGTGCAATTGTAGCGGGGAGCGTTACTCGAGGCACAAGAACGCCATCCAGTTCAAAATAATATTTGTTGAATGGAGGGAGATGTATTAAATTGTCCATCCCCAGGATGCAATCACTATCAAATTCCTTTGGTAGTAATGCAAAGTCAAAGTTGTATAGTTTATTATTTCCATGTATATCAGGTATTTGTACCTGTAAGTGTTTTGCTTTGTGAGTAACAGGGACTTGTCTTCCCATAAAATCATTTAGCATTCCTTTTTTGTCTAATGGTACCCAGAATTGCTGGGGAATAAATATTTCTTGTAATAAACTGGCTTCTGCACCAGAATCCAGTAACGCATGTACCGTGAATTCTTGATATTCAGGAATACATATCGTTATTGGAAGATATATATGTAACTGTGCCTTCCTTTTAAGATATATGGATCTAATCATGATGTTTTATATTTTCTGTAGGAACCTTGATAACCATTCGGTTTGATTCCTGTTCTTTTTGTTTTTCAAGTATTCTCATTATTCTTCCTTCTATTGATTGTCTTGTTTAAAGCTCATACGATGACTGATGGTTTTTAATATATCAGGAGTTAACTCCACATCAGACATTTTATTGTATGATTGAGTTCTTTTTAATGTGTTGGATGAATGTGCATTTTTCTCATTATTCTTGGTTATGGTGGAAATAGTATTTCCAGATGCTATAAAATATTCTGTAGGTAATTGAATTCTTGGTTTAAGTGATTTCACAAAAACTAGAATTTCGTTGTCGAATTTTAAATGTCTTATGTCAATCAATCTGGGTTGAATTGTTTTTCCTAACCCGACTTCGAACAATTTAACAAATTGTTTGGGTGTAATTGATTTGAACGTAGCAGTATCATTCAAGGCCATACAATGTTCCCATTGTATGCCAAGAACTTTGGATCCTGAAAGAAGTTCTATATTTTGTAAATTTACTGATAATGTACAAGCTTTTTCTATATTTTGATCATCAAGACTTATACAAAAATCGGGATGTATATTTACTCCAAATAATCTGTTTGCTAAATTTGACTTAGCTCCGCCAATAATACTATTTAAAGGGTTATTGATAATTCTTTCATCCATACAAACTATCATTATTGGAGTATCAATTCCGGATCTAAACAATCCTGTTATTTTTAGTTGTATTAGACCTATATGAAGGTATTTCATTTTTGGATATTTGGCTTTTAGTTTTTCTATTTTATTTTTATTTAAAAGGCTTATGGAAGTAAAATCTTCTTCTCCCTTTAACTCTACATTTCCTTGCATACGTTCAAATATATATGTATGTTTATTCAAAAATCTAGATTTAAAAGTTAAAGGTTTATAAATATCCTTTTTATCTGAATGAGGGATTGCTTCTTTTAATTTTTCTAAATCTTCGTCTGTGACCTCAAATTGTTCTCCTGTGCTATCTTGCATTTGAGGGTTAGATGTTTCTTCTGAAGTAAAAGTGTTCATGTATATCCTATATTCGTGATATGATTCTGACTCTTTATTGCTTGATGATCAGGATGTAGAACCACTTAATGGGGTAGATAGATCATGATCGTATATTTCTTCTTTTATAATTGGAAGGTCTTCATATTTATGTATAACAAGTAGTCCTAATGGATCTCCTTGCTCTATAATATAGTCTTTATCTTCCATACTAGTACTTTTAAATAGTATAGAAGTGTTAGTTTTAGAAAGAGGTTCTATTAATCCATAAGTTATAAACATATTTCCTTTAGTATGTTTAGGTATATTATAAATTTTTCCATAATATCCGAGTGGGATTTTTATTAGTAGATCTAAGAATACTTCGGTTGTGAAGTACCTTCTTAATCTGGAGCATTTTGCTGCATATAATGTATAACCTGGAGAATTTACTTTTTCCTTTTTGGGAAGTATAGCATAAATGGTTAACGGAATAATTTTTATTTGGTTATGTGTCTGATTGATTGAGATCATGTTTATTTTAAAATTATCAAAGGAATCATTAATTTCATCTTCATTTTCAGTAGTGTCAGAATAAACTGATTCAATTTCATATACAGATGAATTAGCATCACTAGAAATATCCTCGATAGTGCCAACATTAATACTGTATTCTTCGATATTTGATATTACGGTATTTTGTATATTCGTAGGACATTCATTTGCATAATGTCCTTTATTACATTTGAAACATTTGCAGCCTTTACGGAAATTTTTCTTTTTAATAAACTTTTTCTTAGAAAACTTGTTTTCTTTCCTAAATTTTTTCTTATATTCTGGTTTCCATTTTTTCCTAGTGATACGATATTTTGGTTTTATTCTTCTTTTGAAATTTCTTGTTCATTTTCGTTCGAATTCAGGAGAACATCCAAACTGTGTGTTAATATCTTCAGTGTATTTGGTACAACAAGAAAATCCCAATTTTGAGTTTCTAATTTTATTTTTCATTTGTTTGTGTGCACTAGCTTGTTCACAAACTCTTTCCATAGTATCCATACATGCCTTTTTTAATAAGCATGTGTTATGATTTTCATCCGTATTACTTTGCCTTAAAATGTCGTATCTTTCTTGAATAATATTATTCCATGGATAAGGTATTTTCGTAAAAAAGCCTTTTACCCAGAAAACTTTTTGGTCATTATTTTTTAAATGGAAAAGTAGGCCTATGTATTTTGCAGCGAATTCTTCTAACATACATATGTCACATAATTGTATTTTTAATAATTGTTTTTCATAATCAGTATCTTCTAGGAAAGTTTCTCCTGTAAAGTCTGCTAATAATAATTTTAATAATTCCCCAAGAGCTTCTTGTTTAGATTGAATATTTCTAATTCTTTGTAATTCATTTGGATTTATTCTTTCAAGGTTTAATAACCAAGCTAAAGCATCTCCTGTCCAATAGCTGGTAGCGTAATGGATGTATTCCATCACATTCATATTTGGAGGTAATAAATAGATTGTTCCACTTATATGTTGAAGCCATGTTATAATATATTTTCTTATTTTTCTATGTGGAAGTTTATCTATATTAAATGTTAGGGTATATGTAGAAGAGGGTTGTTCATTATAAAAATCTTTAAGTTGCTTTCTAGAGGAGTGAAATTTAATCCAATCTGATCTAGTACCATGTCTAAGCATTTCAGGGTAAGGATCAGTATGAGGCCTATTATATGTGTTTTCTTCCTGTTCTTGATCGTCCATAATTATATCAGAGTTAAGATCGTTTACAACAGAAGCTGCATCCGGAGGAGGTGGCGGAGGTAAAATTAGAGCACCTCTACTAGATCCGGCTTCATTAGCGTTTATGTTGTAAATAAGGTTATCTGATGTATCTGAATTATAATCAAATTCTGTGGAATTTTCAGATTCTTGTTCAGAATCTTCAAATGAAGAATTTTCTTCATTTGCTTTATATTTAAAATAGTTTATTGCCGTTGAATGATCTTCATAATAAGAATAAAGTTCAGTACTATCTATTTCTCCTGCAAGTTCTTTTTCTTGAAGAATAAGATAATTTTTATAGTAGGTGGGATCAATTTCTTCAACATTTATTTTGTTATTTTCTTCAGAAGTATATTTGACCATTCTAATGCTGTTAAGCGAATGGATTGTTGGTGTATTTCGACCAAATCCTAAGGTCGCAGTTTGCTTTTGAAGTTTATTATTGATATCTTTAACTTCTAATTTAATTTCTTGAAGTAGATCAATCATGAAATTATGAATCCCGTTTACTGGGTTTTTATGAATGGGGATATGAACAACATGCTCATATTGTTCAGTATTTAGATCAAATTGACACTTATGTGTGTCCAGAATAACAATCTTATTATTTTCCATAATCAAGGGTCTTTTGAACACAATTCAATTATGAGTTTATACAAAACATTTGTAAATAGATAAAAGCTTTAATTCGAATAATAAGTCTTGATTCGCAGACCTACAGTTATAGATTCGTTTTGACCCTAAATTAAGCGGCTAAACACGATACCCCTTAATGCTTTCCTAGCATACCGTGGTTTTATAGTAGGGTTAGGCCTCGAATTAACAACCACAAGCCTATATTGTTGCTTCACTTAAGCAGAGCACAGCAATGGTTCGTTTCCTACTCCAGTGCGTAATAATCAGTAATCAATAGGTCGTCGAATTGATTTAATATTCGAAAACAGTTTTAGCTGTCACAAAAGTTTTGTAGACTCATAACGAATCATGCTCAAAAGAATTGCTTAAGCTTTCGTTTTAAAATTTAAAAAAAAAATTGTACTCTTTTTTTTTTTAATGATCAACTACTTCAGCAGAACATATACAGAAAGATAGAGTTCAGAAAATATAAAACAGAATGATCTAAAACAGAATAACTTACCTAGTGTTAGCCAGGCGCTGATACCAAATTGAAAACCCAAACTTGAAAGCAGAAAACTTGAATGCTGAATTGAAAATATACAGCAACAGAAACTTCTTGCGGAAACAGAAATTTTATTACTACGGTAGATAATATTACAGAACTCAGATACAATGAAGAGAAAGCACGAAAATGAAGAAAAATTTTCTGATGATCTTCTTCAGAGTAGTCCCCTCTTTTATAGTGTCTTCTCTCCTTTATTTTTTATTACTTAGGCTGGACATCTGTCTAGTATAGGGCTAATATGTGTCCCTTTTAGGCTCTTAGGCTGAAGGATGTGTCCTTTTAGTTTATTCTTTGCAGAGGATTAGGTGGAAAGGCTATGGGATGACTTTTAGACTTTTAGGCTGAGGATGTGTCCTTTAGCTTATTCTGTGCAGAGGATGAGTTGGAAAGGCTAGGAGGTGATATGTCACCCTAGTTTAAAGGATGCTTCCTGGATGCTGGTCCATCATGCTTCTGTTTTAATTTTGAATTTCTAGATTGGCTAGAGATTCGTCGTCAAAAGGGTCGGTACCCATAGTATCTCTCATTATAGAGTCTTGTCTAAGTCTTTCCTTTTCTACTTGTTCTTCAAAGTATTCTTCTTCAGCCATTGTGCCAACTGGGCCAATTTTGAGACTGTCTAAAAAACGCTGAACCTTCATTATTCTTTCTGTTGATGGTTCGAAAGCCGATATGTAGTCTAATAGTAAAACTGTTTTGCCTTCACTGGCAGAGTGTGATCCGATTTCGCCTTTGTTAATGGCTTCAGAGAAGAATTCTTGTGCTGCTAGGATTCTTTCACTTTCTTCATTAAATTCTTTGCGGTCGAATTTAACGAATTCATGTTGAGGATTTTCGGTTACCCGATGTAATTCCCATAATTGGATGGAGGGATAAAGACGTATGTACTGTCTTTCTTCCCAAACGCTCCAAATTCTGAACTTGAACATAGTAAAAAATCTGCTTGTATGTTCAGCAAGTTTTGTTGTACATATTTCTGGAATATAACCCGAATATTCTTCAGATGGCTTGTGTTTACATAAATTTCGTGTACTAAGCCCTTTTTGATATTTTTGTATTTCAGAAAAACAGGCTACAAGCCGTGGTCTTCTGTTGTTATTGAGAATTAACTCTTCATTTTCTAAGAGTTTAACTAGTTCTGTGTCTTCTAACTTTTTGAAGAATAGAAGAAGATTGCTTTCATCGATGAGATGTTGCTGATATAAGGAGATCATATCCTGGACTGTCATTTCAGCCTCCATCTCTTTGGTTTTTACGTTATCTATCTCATAAAGTCTAAGTAATTCTAGAAAATCTTGAATTCTTAGATTTACGAGATCGGAGGTTTGCATTTGAGAAAATATTGTTTTCGAATGACTGTGTTCAGCTGTGTTATCAGTGAACAACTCTGCTTCTTTCAAATCTAGAGCTTCAGATCTAGATGTAAAAGAATGTTGTGACAATTTAGTCACTAGTTTCTGAGTTTCTTGTAAATTTTTCTCCTTCTGGGATATAGTATGCTTTGATCCCAGATAAGCCTTTTCTAGTTGAGTTAACCAGAAATTTGCAGCTCTATGGTCTGCAGCTTGGATGGCTTTAAAACATCCATTGAAATTGTCATATAAGTTAGGATTCGATGCTTTCATGTCTAGATTGTACCAATCTTTGACCACCGCTGAGATGTATGGTCTTTGTATTCCTGTGGGAGCAATTGCTTTTCCTTTGTTCATTGGAACAAATTTCTGAGTTGTATTGGAAGGTGTTGCCTTGCCTTTGTTTGTTGGAGTGATTTTGGTCTGTTGGACCTTTTCTTCATTTACTCCTGTGGGAGCATTAGTTTCTTCGGATTCCTGTGAAGATGAAGCCTCTGTGGAGGTTTGCTTGGCTTTTTTAGATGATTTCACTTGTTTGAAATCTTCTTGTCTTTTCATGGTTTCTAATAATTCTTTGATTGTTTTTATATCGTCCTCATCCATGTTTCATAACCTGGTAAGAAGATCAGCTGCAAAGTTAGTGTAGCCCGGAATGTATTTGACATCATAGTTGTAAATTTCTAAACACATAGCTAATCTAATTCTTCGAAGGTTTTCTTCTGGATTGTTTACAGTTTTCTTTTTTAAGAATTGAGCAACAGATTTGTTATCTGTTTCTATTATAAACTGTCTATGCAAGAGATAACTTCGTAAACTTTTGATTGCTAATTTAATAGGTAGTAATTCTT
Organism: Allium cepa; assembly: GCA_030765085.1. Taxonomy (NCBI): domain Eukaryota; kingdom Viridiplantae; phylum Streptophyta; class Magnoliopsida; order Asparagales; family Amaryllidaceae; genus Allium; species Allium cepa. The sequence continues at coordinate 864,520,456 of CM060940.1, forward strand.
TGTCATAGGTAGCGTATTTAATCTGAGGTTTACTAAACTTTCCAGAGGAATATGCTACAACTTCTTTTTGTTTTGCAATTAATACTCCTGCCCAGAAATTGTCAGAAGCATCAGTTTGTAGTGTAAGTAATTCTTCATCTGAAGGAAAATAGAGGATCTTTTGATCTTTTATTAGGTCTTTAATCTTTTGTATTTCTTCTTCTTCTTGCTTTTGTAAGGTAATCGGAATTTTGTCTGTGTTCCATCTTCTTGGTTGTTCTCCATTGTGCTGTTTATATTTTGCTTGTTCGTCAGTAAGCTTTTTCTGTAAATTTTGAGTCTTAGCGGATAAATTAGAAATAAATTTTCTGCCGTAGTTTAATAATCCTAAGAAACTTTGGAGTTCTTTTAATGTTTTAAATGTATCGGGAAAATCTTTAATTTTAGTATAAATGTGTTGTTGTAATTCTATTTGTCCATTTTTAATTCGTTTTCCGAGAAAATCTATTTCTTTTTTAAATAATTCAATTTTTTTAGGACTTAAAATAACATCATTTTGAAGTAATATTTGAACAACTATTAGAAGATGTTGTTTATGTTCTTCTGCAGAATTAGAGAAAACGAGAATGTCGTCTATATAGACAGATACAAAAGGTAAATGTCCGAACATAGAATTCATCCATTTTTGAAATATTTGTGGTGCGTTTTTTAATCCAAAAGGCATCACTAACCATTCAAAATGTCCTTGTGGCCAACTAAAGGCGGTTAGCTCTATGGACTGTTTATCAGCAAGTTTTAATTGCCAAAAACCTGATTTTGCATCAAATTTACTATAATATTTTGCTCCTTGGATTTGTTTTGTTAGGTGTTCAGCAGAAGGAATAAAATATCCATCAAACTTTGTATAGCTGTTAAGTTTTCTATAGTTTATTACCATTCGAGCTTTTCCTCTTTTAATTTCAGCATGATTTCGTACTAAGAAAGCTGGAGAGGAGTGGGTACTAAAACTTTTCTGTATTAATTTCAAATTTAGGAGGTATTTTATTTGTTTTGCAAATTCTTCTTTATCAGTTGGTGATACCATGATACTGTTAACTGTGACTTTAGTGTCTTTGTATTGTTCCATTAATTCAATTTTACAATACCGTGGCGCTTTGTCAAACCATTTTAATGGATTGTCTGAATAAAGAGGTTCTAACATATTGTGTATTAATATTTCAAATTCGTTGGTGGTTGGTATATTGTATGTACAGATCTTTGGTTGTATGATGTTCGGTGTTTTTACATGTTCAAGTGTTTTTACATGTTCAATTAATGTAACAGGAATCATTAATTTCATCTTCATTTTCAGTAGTGTCAGAATAAACTGATTCAATTTCATATACAGATGAATTAGCATCACTAGAAATATCCTCGATAGTGCCAACATTAATACCGTATTCTTCGATATTTGATATTACGATATTTTGTATATTCGTAGGACATTCATTTGCATAATGTCCTTCTTTATTACATTTGAAACATTTGCAGCCTTTACGGAAATTTTTCTTTTTAATAAACTTTTTCTTAGAAAACTTGTTTTCTTTCCTAAATTTTTTCTTATATTCCGGTTACCATTTTTTCCTAAAGATACGACATTTTAAGGCAAAGTAATACGGATGAAAATCATAACACAGGCTTATTAAAAAAGGCATGTTTGGATACTATGGAAAGAGTTTGTGAACAAGCTAGTGCACGCAAACAAATGAAAAATAAAATTAGAAACTCAAAATTGGGATTTTCTTGTTGTACCAAATACACTGAAGATATTAACACACAGTTTGGATGTTCTGCTGAATTCGAACGAAAACGAACAAGAAATTTCAAAAGAAGAATAAAACCAAAATAGATAACAAATTGAAAACCCAAACTTGAAAGCAGAAAACTTGAATGCAGAATTGAAAATATACAGCAACAGAAACTTCTTGCAGAAACAGAAATTTTATTACTATAGTAGATAATATTACAGAGCTCAGATACAATGAAGAGAAAGCACGAAAATGAAGAAATTTTTTCTGATGATCTTCTTCAGAGTAGTCCCCTACGTTTATAGTGTCTTCTCTCCTTTATTTTTTATTACTTAGGCTGGACATCTGTCTAGTATAGGGCTAATATGTGTCCCTTTTAGGCTCTTAGGCTGAAGGATGTGTCCTTTTAGTTTATTCTTTGCAGAGGATTAGGTGGAAAGGCTATGGGATGACTTTTAGGCTGAGGATCTGTCCTTTAGCTTATTCTGTGCAGAGGATGAGTTGGAAAGGCTAGGAGGTGATATGTCACCCTAGTTTAAAGGATGCTTCCTGGATGCTGGTCCACCATGCTTCTGTTTTAATTTTGAATTTCTAGATTGGCTAGAGATTCGTCGTCAAAAGGGTCGGTACCCATAGTATCTCTCATTATAGAGTCTTGTCTAAGTCTTTCCTTTTCTACTTGTTCTTCAAAGTATTCTTCTTGAGCCATTGTGCCAACTGGGCCAATTTTGAGACTGTCTAAAAAACGCTGAACCTTCATTATTCTTTCTGTTGATGGTTCGAAAGCCGATATGTAGTCTAATAGTAAACTGTTTTGCCTTCAGTGGCAGAGTGTGATCCGATTTCGCCTTTGTTAATGGCTTCTGAGAAGAATTCTTGTGCTGCTAGGATTCTTTCACTTTCTTCATTAAATTCTTTGCGGTCGAATTTAACGAATTCATGTTGAGGATTTTCGGTTACCCGATGTAATTCCCATAATTGGATGGAGGGATAAAGACGTATGTACTGTCTTTCTTCCCAAACGCTCCAAATTCTGAACATGAACATAGTAAAAAATCTGCTTGTATGTTCAGCAAGTTTTGCTGTACATATTTCTGGAATATAACCCGAATATTGTTCCGAATATATCGAAGATATTTAAAAGTCATCCCATAGCCTTTCCACCTAATCCTCTGCAAAGAATAAACTAAAAGGACACATCCTTCAGCCTAAGAGCCTAAAAGGGACACATATTAGCCGTATACTAGACAGATGTCCAGCCTAAGTAATAAAAAATAAAGGAAAGAAGACACTATAAAAGGAGGGGACTACTCTGAAGAAGATCATCAGAAAAATTTTCTTCATTTTCGTGCTTTCTCTTCATTGTATCTGATTTCTGTAATATTATCTATTGTAGTAATAAAATTTCTGTTTCCGCAAGAAGTTTCTGTTGCTGTATATTTTCAATTCTGCATTCAAGTTTTCAGCTGAGGACATCGACCATCGATCAAGAGCATATCAACATACAAGATGATCCAGGCCAAAGACTATCAACATTCATGATGCCTCCTTTATATGCCATTCAGTAACGAAGCTAATGCTAAGTTGACACTGTGAAAGCCAAGCATCTTGATGTTGAGCCTATCGAAGATATAAAAGGTGAAGAAAGTTGTGCAACCTATATAAATACAGACCTAGGGGTGCGCAATGTGAGGGGATCTTTCTTCTCTCTCTATTCTTGAAATCAAACTCTTGTAAACCCTAAATCAAATTAAGGACAAATTTTATTTGATTGTAATCATGTTTAATTTATACGAATAAGGACTTTGACATGTCCATTGACTTTAACTATGCCTTTTTTAAAACATAATTGATATGGTCTTGAATATATTCGAACTCCTCAATATCAAAACATGACATAAACTACTTTCAAGAAGTTTTAAACTATGATGGGCATGCATATATGCTTAATTTATGGACATTAGACTTTGAATAAAAGGACAAATTATATAGCCCATTATTGAGCCAATGGTTTATTGCACAAATTTGTTACTTGCTTTCTATTCTTATATTGAACATATGACATATGACATGACATATGAATTTTTGGAATATTGTTCTCGAAAGCCCATATAGAGTCTTAAATATGACAACATCAAATGACCTTAAGGAATCTCAATAGTGATCCAAGAAAACATATAGACTTTCGTCCATTTCTCCATAAAGGCCTGTTGCCATCACTAATCCATCCTTAAATGATTCCATCATGTACTAGTCTTAAGTGATGAAATGGTCCTTGATGATATAACTAAGTCAATATTGATTGAGTTATGCTTGATCATGTTACCATATTTGAAAAAGTCAAGTATTATTTCATCACTATCAGCATCATGAATATTATACCAATTTTTGATCTAACGGCATAGACCTTAAAGTATATGTTAGATGAAATTTGTTAATCGAAGATAAGGTAGTTAACCCTAAGATGAGTCTTTGAGATATGCTTGTAGAACGATAATTTGATTATAAATTATAAAGTCGTATATAGGGGTCATCGGTCCATCTAGGTAAGACCGATTAACTAACGTTTACGTTGCGGAGGTCTCACTTTAGTACTGAGGTATTAAATGACCGTTGGTTCTACCTACTTCTTAATCAAGAAGTAATAAGTGGTCAGAGTTTTCGGGTAGTGTGTTGTTCAGATATTTATGAATATAGACACACACACACACACACACACACACATATATATATATATATATATATATATGTATGTATGTATGTGTACATATAACACTTTCGGATTAAAATGGTGACCAATAACCCTGCGATTCCTAGATCTTTTGCTTCAGTGACCGAGCAAGATGAAGATGACAACGGATGGGTAGAAGTTAAAAGGAAGGGGAAGAAGAAGGAAAAAGAGGGCAAAAATGCTACTTTCACTGGGATACTTTAAAATCCCAATAAACCGATCCGAAACCCTAAACCCTGGATTGATGTTATTGGTAATAAGGTTGAAATTAAAGGATCGGTTAATTACGTTGAGCCAATAACTGAAGGCGATCAAATCTATTAGCTAATCGATGAAGACGATTATGTAGAAGCACAAAAAATATGGAAAAACTCGATCTATGTTTATATGGTTGGCAAGCGCCCACATGTTGTTCACTTTAATGCCTATATTGACCGGGTCGGGAATCCAAAAGGGGCATGGGATGTATTCCCAAGGGATAATGGTTTCTATCTTATAAAGTCTAAGCAAGAAGAAGACTACAAAAAAGTCTTAAATAGAGGGCCTTGTTTCATGGATAATAAACTTATCATCTTGAAAAAATGGGAAGCAGAATTTATTTTCGAACGGGAAATGCTTTCATCCTATCTGGTGTGGATTAAATTACACAATCTAAATTTGGCTCTTTGGAACACAAAATGTATCAGCAAATTAGCAAGCATGGTAGGAAAACCACTGGATATTGATGAAAACACTAGAAAGGTTAAAAGGATTAACTATACCAGAGTATTAGTAAAATTAAAGGCAGACAGTGATTTACCTAAAACAGTCAAGGCAATGAACAAATAAGGGCATACATACACATAGGAAATTGAATATGAATTTGTGCCTCTTAAGTGCCATGAGTGGAACTATTTTGGCCATTCTTATATACATTGTAATAACATAAAAGAGAAACCAGAACAAGTTTGGGTGGAGAAAAACAAAACTCCAACTTTAACTTCTATACAAAATACTTCTCCTATTGTTAACCCAAAAAATATGGCAGCTACAAAAAGTTACATATAAAAAGCTGCATTTAGTACCCTAACCTCATCTGACAGTCAATCTACTTTCAATGCTAAGGGCTCTCGATCAGAGTCAGTAGCTCCTCCAATTCCTAATCAATTGGCTGAAGTTCAGTCTGATCCTGTTCCCCTTCCTCCATTTAAGCTTCTTGCGGAGGTGCACTACTGTACTGAGAATGAGAAAATGCCTGATTCTTTGAAGGAAATTCAAAGGATGAATATATAGGTGGAATCATCTGAGGAAGAGAATGAAGATGAAGAAGAAGACATCAGTAAATTCATAGAGGTTAATGAGTAGTATGTTAAACAGCTCAATAAAAAAGGAGAAAGGATTGCTTCTATAAAAGCAAAGATTGGGTCTGCTCCTGTTATAAGGAGCAAAACCAATAAAAATTAAACGAAAATTATATGCTGGAATGTGAGAGGTCTAAACAATGACATTCGTCAGTTAGACCTCCACAACCTAAGGGCCTTGCATAAGCCATCCATTATAGCCTTATTGGAGAATAAATTCAATGAAGAAAGTTTTGAAATGTTCAAACATCAAATAGGTAAACAATGGAGCTCTGAGCACAACATCACACAAAAAATAAAAGGCAAAATTCTTGTCCTATGGGATAGTGCAACTTGAAATGGTTGATTAATAGATATGAAGGAGCAGCAAATGATAATACTATTTAAAAACATAGGAGGGCTGGAACTATACATTACATATGTATATGCAAAAAATATGGCTTCAGAAAGAATGGTGCTTTGGAAACAAATAACCAATCATTCTAAACAAATTAAGATGCCATGGTTGGTTATAGGGGACTTTAATGCAGTATTGAAACAAGGGAAAAGAGAGGAAGAGTTACTCTAAAGGTGTCCCAAGTTGCAGAATTCAATGATTTTGTGGCAGCAAGTGGATTACTTGAACATTCCATACTGGACTGCAATTTACACGGAAAAGTGGTGAGGCAAGGAAAATAACATCTAGAATAGATAGAGCTTTATGAAATTCAGACCTTATTAATAAAATTCCTTCTTTGCAAACAGCATTTTTATCCAGCTCAACCAGTGACCATTGTCCCATATTAATTCAATTCAATAAGGAAAATAACAGCCAAAAAGGAAAACCTTTTAGATATGCAAACCATTGGATTCAAATAGAAGGATACAATAAGGCCATAAACTTGGAGAGTATTCTACCTCCTCGGGGGAACTACATGTACAATTTCACCATGGTGCTCAAAGCAATGAAAAATAGACTGAAGGAGTGGAATAGGAAGAGACCCAAAAACAAAGAATTAATTATCGATATATTAAATAATTGGGAGATATCCAAGAGAAACTTGATAAGGATCCATTAAATGAAAACCTTAAATCTTCATTTAATTAACTAAAGGTAGATTGAAAGAAGAGCTTAGTAAACAAGCCAAGAAAATCAAACAAGAAGCGAAAGAAAATTGGCAAACTTAGGGGGTGAATGTACAAAATTCTTTTATACTAAAATGTCTCAAAGAACTCATCATAATAATCTACTGAAATGTTTGAATGAGGAAGGGAATGTTGTGAGAAACTTAAAGGAGATAGAAGACAATGCTTTATCATTTTTTATAGGCCTATACAATGGAGATGAAATATATGAATACCTATTGTTCACTGTAGAAGGAAGATTTACAAGAAGGAAACTCTATGCTCACAGCTTGGATTTCTAAAAGGGAATTGTGGAGAGCTATACAGTCCATTCACATTGACTCCAGTCCTGGTCCAAACGGAATGGGGGCAGCTGCTTTCAAAGTGCACTGGATACACCTGAAAAGTCTCATGATGCAAGCACATCAGGAAGCTTTGGACAATGGTGAGTTTTTACAAGAAATAAATCATACATTCATTTCCCTAATCCCAAAAGTTAAAAAAACGAAAAGGGTGGAGGAATACAGACCAATTTCATGTCACAATGTCTCTATAAGATTCTTAGTAAAATAATTTGCATGAGATTAAATAAAGTGCTACCAGATTTAATTTCCCAAATTCAAAGTGCCTTCATTAGGGGAAGATTTATATCTAAAAATTCTTTCCTATCTCATGAGCTTATCAGAGACTTTAACAAACCAGGAGCTGATAAAATGTGTCTAAAAGTAGACCTACATAAGGCATATGATAAAGTAAGCAGAAAATTCATTACACATATGCTCAAATCTATGGGCATCCTAGATAAGTTGTTGAAGTTGATTGAGTATTGTATCTCCACCCTAACATTTTCTATCCTTATTAATGGTGCTCCTAAGGGATACATAATAAGCAATAGAGGAATAAGACGAGGGATCCTCTTTCCCCTATCTTTTTGCAGTTATAATGGAATGGTTTTCCTTCCAAATGGAGATAGCAAGTTATCAAAATAACATAATCCCGGTGCATAAAATTGAACCAAAGGTAATGCACTTGATTGATGCTGATGATCTTATTATAATTATGAAAGCTTCCATGCATGCAATTGATAATCCTAAAAATATCTTCTATCTACTTGATCTATATGGTGGTCTGAAATTCAATGAGGGGAAAACAAAATGTTATTTCAACAAGTATTGCAAAGAAAGACAAAATTACCTATGTAGAATAGGAGTCTCTGAAGGGGAATTACCCGTCAAGTATTTGGCGATACCGCTGTCAACAAACTCTATTATAGATATAGTATGTGGTAAACTCATAGATAGTATTAGAGAAAAACTACAAGGCTGGAGGTCCAAGTTTTTATCGTTTGCGGGTAGGATAGAGTTAGTCCACACAGTGATCACATCTAAAGTTAAATTTTGGCTTCATACATTTCAAATACCAAATTGCTCACTTGGCAAGATTAACTCAGTTTGTGCAGACTTTATCTGGAGGGGGAATGCATAAAATTAGTTATAAAGACCTATGGAAATCGAAGAAAAAAGGATGAGTTGGTTTAAATAACTTGTTTAAATTAAAAAAGGTGTATGGTATCAAGATGGCTTGGATATATTAATATCTAATAATCTGTGGCCCAAGTGGATGAGAAAAATGTATATTAAAGAATTTTTTTGGACAAACCACATAGATAATAATGGATCGGTCATTTGGAAAAATATCTTGAAATTCCAACAAGACTTAAAGCCTCTCATTGAAAGGGGAATAGCCAATGGCTATATAACCGACCTTTGGAAAGATCATTGGTTGGATAATCAAAATTTGATTGGTAGACTAGGATGGGAAGGTTTCTCAGACTATGGTAATCCTATTTGTACTGTACCAAGCATTATAGAAGGAGATAGGCGAAAATGTGACAAGCAACTTATCACCGTGAATTTTAAAGAAGAGATACAAAGTATGCTAATTTATAGTAGTAGAATAGACGATACATGGTATATGAAAAATTCTAATAAAGATCGGTTTTTATTCCATAAAGTATGGGAAGAGATGAGGAAAAAATATAAGATTGTAGATTGTCGTAAAATTGTCTGGAGCAAATCATTTAATCCTAAGATGGCACACACAATGTAAAAAGCCATTCTTGGCAGGCTTCCTACTAAAGATCGACTACACAATTGGGGGATAATTGAGGAAACTACATGCAACCTATGCAATGAAGAAAATGAAAGTCATGCACATCTGTTTTTTGAATGTTCTTATAGAAAAATTGTATGGAGTCAACAAAAAATGAAATATAGTCTCTCGGATGAAGTTAAATTGCTAAAAGATGAGATTTGTTACTTGAACAACTGGAGCAACGGCTCGTACTTAAAGCAAGAAATACTTAAAATTAGCTTCACAGACACCATATGGAATATCTAGAGAGAAAGGAACCACAGGGCTTTCAACAACAAAATAAAGGAAGTTCAATTAGCCAATTCCCAAATTAACAGGGAAACGAGTTTAATAGTTAATCGAACAAAAAAGGAAACTACCAGCCTAACAGAACATGAAAGACAACTGTTGGAGAAGATGAAGTGGAAGGAAGACCGCTCAGGAATTCAACGAGATTCTTGGGATCCGCCATGAAAGCCTTTCTTTGGAAAGTTAAAGTTTGATGAAAACCGAATGGTTTGAGTCTACCTTATTTTGTATGAGCACTAGTATCTGTCTCTATGTAAATATACGGCCGCTTTTTGTAAATCATGGGATTTGAGCCTGAACATTCTTTGTTGGCAATAAAGTAATTAACCAAGTTTCAAAAAAAAAATGTATACCTCTCAGGAGGTTAGATATATCATACGCATAAATAGGACTTACGGATTAGCCGTAAGTAATAGACATGGCTCTTAAATGGAAATCAATCGACATAAATTAATGGTATGGGTAAATTATGTAATTATTCCAATCACCGGAACATTGTTCTGGCCTCCTTCCTCATTACAACTCACTTGATAGATTTAGAGGGACATGATACTGGAGTTAGATGGGTTTGGTAGATGGAGAAGTCTTCTTATCCATGCTCGGCCTTGACAAGGAAATTAGACATCCAAGGAATGATATTGATTCCAAGGTACCAGGCTTAGTCAATACATATGTTCTATCATATTTTTCTATTTCATTGTTAGGTTAGATTGACCATACTCCGATTTACTTGTATTTATTACAGGTTATCAAAACCAATGGTTTGTAGCCTAATGTATTTGGGTTTCGATTTAGTCAAACTTAGGCTCACTAAGGTATGGGTTGTTACGAAAGACTTTAAAAACGAAGCATGTGGCCTATTTTGTTTATAGAAGTTATTTTGAAAATTTCTGTTATGTAAAACCAAAGTTTATATTGGTTAATAGTTCGTGACCGCAACTTCATATGTAGGGCACGACACTATTTATCTTTATTATATTTACCCTTACGTGGGAATGAGATGAGATAGTTTAATGAATATGTAATGACTTTATGTAAAACAGTATGATGTAATGATATTATTTTGCTGATCTTTTTATTTAATATTGTGAAAAATATACTAATCTTATTTTTTCATTCGAAAATAATTTTGGTAATGACCGTAGCATCATCAGTGTTCATTTTCGGATCTCCAAATGGGAGACCTTACATTCGTTATATCCAATTGTCCAACTACCAATTCATTAGGTAAATCATGACCATTACCGTAGTATTCATATATTTCATGTGCACAAGTAAAACCATATGCTACTCAATTCAAGTGATTATAAGCGGATTCTTTATTAGCAATATAACAAATGTTGGTCGTTTCTTTCACACAAATATCCAATGCGAAGAAAGATGTCGTGCCTTGAATTTATCTAATCAATGGAATTTGATGTGCTACTTGTACCACTTCTAAACTTCTTTCAAAGGTAGCTTTTATTTTCGTAGACCCAAATTATTATCTATTTTCAACCAAACTACAACGAATGTTGTACGTACTAAAATGTCCTTCAATTCAACATGTAAAGACACTTTTCTAGTTGTTTTCTTATTATAATGTGCTATATTTTATTTGGCCATGAAAATGCAAATGCCATATACTCTTATACAACAAGCATTATCATGAAGATACTTCAAACTTCTAGAGCAATATATCCAATCTTTTCGAAGATAGCTAGAGTGTGCCTAAATTTTTTTTGCTGAAAACACATTCGAATCACCTTCTTCCATTTTTGTAAAATAATCTCAAAAACTTCAGTCTTTTTAAACTCCAATTTGCAGTTTGTAATCATATTATTTCCCATGTGCCATAGGCATATCATCAATTTTGCCAATGAATTTTTTTTTTGATTTCCATCTGTCAATGTCTATTCTTTATTAGTAACTATTATGTCGAGTAGTTATCAATAAGTAAAAATGTCATAGCTGCAGTAGCATTCATTCATAATTATCTTCCCTTTCGTTTGCTACAAAAACATGAGCATTGCTAAACATTTAGCTAATGGAAGTCATCCCAACCATTTCTAGTAAAGGCATACCATACCAAATTTTCTTTATATGTACAATCAAATAGTAGAATTCACGAGAAACATTTAAAGAAAACTGGCAACTCTAGATGAACCCATATTATATTTATCGAATGATCGGTCTCTGCATCGACCCTCCGAAAATACACATTGTGCTTTTCAACAGACTTCTTTTGTGGTTTTGTTTCAGATCTACCCTCTATTGCTGAAAGTTGCACTTTATGTTTCACATTGTAAATAGTCTTCAAAGATTGAAGTATCAGAAAATGGTTTCTTTATGATAACTAGTACTTTCCTTGAAAGCGCGCCAACAATAGTCATGTCCTTCAATAAATTTCTCTCCTTGTCAATCAATCTCGATGCATGTGGATGTCCTTCTGCTGAACATGGATGCTCATAATATTTATTTCGTTGATTAAATTCACCTTCCATTTATCTTTCTATGGATACATGCCCTTCAATAAAATCTAGCAGTCGCATTTTCTAGTGCATTAGGTCTACATCGTTTCACCGTTTTTTCTCTATTTCTGATTCATAACTTTGATACATTCCACATCTTTCAAATCTCAATTTCCATCATGGTTTCTTTTCAGGTTCTAGTTTATCAGATTTGACAATTACGATACTATGTTAAACTTTTTTATGCTACTTTACACCGTCAGACCAAATCGTGAATTAAATACCTGACTTTACAAAACAAATTGAAAATTTGAAAAATAAAATAATGAACTTTATTTTTCCATCAATATTTAGGATGATGTAGTGTTAATTAAATATTTACTTGATCTGTTCAAAAAATACTTTGTGAAATCAACTCGTATGTCTTAGAGCATCTCCAATCATTCTAATTCAGCACTGAATATTAAGAGTTTCTTCCCCAACGGTCAATTCAGCGTTGAATATTAAGCTTAATATTCAGTTTTCAATTCAGAAAACTGAATTGGTCTTGGGCGCCCATTTATTGGGCGCCCAAGCCCCCCTCCATCAAATTTGGGGGGCCAGACGCCCATTTAATGGGCGCCTAAATCCCAGGCGCCCATTAAATGGGCGCCTGAAACTAGGCGCCCATTAAATGGGCGCCTGGCCACTGGACTTTACAGTCTAATTAAGGACTGAATATTCAGTGCCCTGAATATTCAGTCCTTAACCGACTGGAGATGCCCTTATGAACCATTTGATTGATCGCCTTCTACCACATTTTCAATGTTAAACACTTTCAAGCTCACAATGACAAGTACATTGTCAACCTAATCGTGATTGCTAACATCCATCTAACAATCAAATCGATTAAAGAGCATAAGAAAAAAAAGAATATATGCATAAACATTGTATCTTAAAATATTAGAATACAATAACTTACATTGAAACTTTCAGTTGTAACCATGGTTGAAAATTCCGCGGAATTCCGGTTATTTCGGTGATTCCGTTCCGGTTCCGGTCATAACCGAAACAGAATCCGGTCAAAATTCCGGTTCCGTTCTAAATTCCGGATTTGATTTTCAAATATTGATAAAAAATTATAAAAAAATACAAAAAAATACAAAAAACATATAGCAATTAAAAAAGAAAAGAAAATTAAACATGGCAATAAATAAATTGACAAAAATTATGTGTATGGATAAAGAAAGTTGTTATATTTTTTTTAATTTATATCGAATCATAATAAAAATTTCAAAAATTGACCAAAATTTTAAAATCTCAAATGAACAATATAGACTTTTAAACTACGGTTTTTTAATCAAAGCGTATTTTATATGTAATTTAAAAAATGTAGTATAAATTTATGGCAGTATTGAATATTTATTAGCGTAAATAGCAAATTAAACCAAAAAGTATCGGAATTAGAAAACCGGAATTAAAACGGAACTTTCAAAATTTCCGAAACGGAACCGAAAATTTTAAAATTACCAATGACCGAAACGAAAACGGAAAACAGAATTTCAAACCTTCGTTATAACATCATTAATCCTTGTATCCTTCAAACTTGTGTTACCCACCAAGTCATTAAGCTTGCTATAAAAATCAATGACAATCCTAACTAATAAATTTAAGACTAAAATGTAAAATAAAATTAAAGTTTATGAAAATCATGTAGGTAAATTCAACTCTTTACAATCATTAAATTAGGATCATCGATTACACCTTTAATTCTCTTCAACTTCCAAGTATAGAGGTGTTTTTTTTAATATAACATTTGCACATTGCATTTTCTAACGAGGCAGCACGGAGAACATGGTTCTTTAGGTGAGAGATAAAAAGGCATCTACAGAAGGTGACCTAGATCTTGATAGTTGGAATCACTCTTTTTTCAGACCTGACACAAGTAAGTTTTGGAGGAAGAAAGACAATATTCACAGGATTTCAGAAGATAGAGTTCTTGAAAATAATTTGATAGATCTTGGAGTGAGTGGTAATCAAATTGTTATCACTCATATTTTGGACAACAGTAGTAAAAAGTCTGGTTCAAAGAATTATAATGTTGCGCATGTGGTTGACCCTTTTGTTATTCCCGACAAAGTGTATACTGATGACGCTGCTACAGATTCATTGACTAATGATGTGAATAATAATATGGCACATATGGTTTATCCTTTTGAAATACCAGACAAAGTGTATGTTGAAGATGCTGTTAGTGATTCTGATGATGCTAATGCCGCGGTTTTTAGAGCTAATAACTCTGAAGAAGTTAGAGAATTTCTCAACAACATTGAAGTGGTTGTAGCAGGAGGTACTGTTGTGGATGTTCCAAATCTAGATGTAGGGTCTTTGGAGACTGTTGTGGAAATTATTGAAGTTGAAAAAGAACCTATTCCTATTGTCGAACCGAGTGACAATTCAAGTAAAGATGTTACCTCAGATGCTGTTATCAACAAAGCACGCAGAAGTGCTAGACTTTTGGGTCATAAGGAAGATACTTTGAAGAAAGCTAATAAAAGAGCAGATGTGAAAGCTTTGGAGCATGCTACCTCATCAAGTAAGTCTTCTCACCCTTTTTTGGGAAGTGTTCATGTTCCTACTACACTGAACTCACTTTCTTCTGAACAACTCTTTGATATTGCTAGAAAAAATTTCTTTCACTTTCCTAATAGTGTAGTGGATATGGAGAGTTTTAAATCTTTAGAGTTACTGAGGGTTTCTAAATAACTCATAAAGACTTACATGGAATGTGAGGGCCTAGGCATTCCCCAAAAATATGCTAGAGTAAAGAACATAATTGGCTCTTTGTATGTTGATATAGTGTTAATTCAGGAGACTAAAATAGTTGATTCCTCAAACTATAATTTTAAATCATTGGTTGGAAATTTTCTAATAATTGTAGTGCTGTTGATGTTGTGGGTAGCAAAGGTGGCCTTTTTGTAGGTATGAGAGCCGATAAACTTAAACTTTTAAAAGAATTTAAAATCACAAATGTATTGCACATACAATTTGAAAATGTGAGAGATAGATGTAATATTTTAGTTTCTAATGTCTATTGTCCTTGTGATAAAAATGAAAGACAAGCTTTTTGGGATTGCTGCATAAATTTCCTAAAGGAAGTTAATGGTCCTTGGGCAATTGAGGGTGATTTTGATGTTACGAGATTCTTAGGAGAAAGAGTGGGAGAGAAGGGAATCATTTGGATATGGAGAGATTTTTGGATTTTGTTGAAAGAAAACCCTCTAATGGCAAGGTTAGGTAGATTTTTAATCAATTCTCATTGGGATGACAAATTTCCTCTTTTCGTACAATATGGTCATTCGAGGATTTTTTTTTTGATCACTGCCCTATTGTGCTGGATAGCAATGATGGTGTGACATTCAAAAAGATTTTTAGATTTGAGAGATGTGGTGTTTAGAAAATGATTTTGATGAGTTTATTAAGGATAAATGGATTAGCTTTAGCAGTTTTGATAATTTTGCCAAGAATAACATGCATAAGTTCAGAATGCTCTGAAATAGTATTAAACATTAGGAAAAGGAGAATTCTGATAATTTGAAAGCTAAGAAGGCTGGTTTATAAAAGGAGTTATTGACTCTTAATAATAAGGAGGAGGACTATGGGCTTGAACCAGGAGGGATTAGCAGACTTAAAATTAAAGGAAAAAGAGTTAATGAAGATAATTGATCAAGAGGAAATAATGTGGAAGCAAAGATCAGGAGTTAAATGGCTTAATTATGGTGATGCTATTACAGTTTATTTTCACAAAATTGCCAATGAAAGAAGGAGAACTAACTATATCAATAATATCATGATTTAAGGGGTTGAGGAATTTGACAAAGTAAAATTCTAAATAAGTTTACTGATTTCTATAAGGATTTGTTTGGTAATGCACAAAAGAAATTTACTTTTATTAATTGGGATGTAATATTTGATGAAAACAAGAAAGTAGATTTGAATTGTTTAGAGAAAGTATTTTCTGAGAAGGAAATTTTACAAGCTATTAAGGATCTGCCAGCAGATAAAGCACCTTGTTCAGATGGATACCCTTCTTTCTTTTTTCAAAGATATTGATCACTCATCAAAACAGATGTTATTGCCTTATTCAATGATTTATATGTAGGAAATTTGGATTTTAAGTGCATGAACTATGCTTTTATTATTTTACTGGCTAATAAGGAGAGAGCAAATGATGTTAAGGATTTCAGGCCCATTAGTTGATTGAACTGTATTTTTAAAATCATTACCAAAGTTCCGGCTAATAGGCTTAGGGTTTTTATGGATTTTCTAATTTCTAATAGTCATTCTGCTTTTATAAGGAACAGAAACATTATTGAAAATGTTGTTGTTTTGCAAGAAGTGATCAATCATTGTGTTAGAGAGGATTTGCTTTTGTGGTGTTGAAATTAGAATTCTCAAAAGCTTTTGATTCTATAAACTGGGATTTCCTTTTAGAACTACTTCATGCTAGGGGCTTTGGTAGTAATTGGTCTGGTTGGATAAGAGGTCTTTTGAGTAGTGGTGTGTCCTCTGTTTTATTAAATGGCATGGAAGGTAGGAAAATTATGTTAAGAAGAGGATCAAGGCAAGGGGATCCTCTTTCTCCTTTATTATTCAACATTGCAGTTGACATTTTTTGCAAGATTAATCAGAGTAGCTGCTAGAAATGGGGTGTTGGAATCAATGGGTAATTCTTTTGTGATTGGTGGCATATCCTCTTTACAATATGCAGATGATTCTATCATTTTTAGTTCTTTCATAGCTCTTAAGTTATCGCTTTAAGGAGAACCTGTCAGGTTTAAAAATTAATTTCAACAAGAGTATGGTTATGGCGGTGGGTGGATCAGGCTATAAAGTTGAGGAAGTTGCTTCGACTTTAAATTGTAAGACCGTAAAATTTCCGTTATCATATCTGGGAATGATCATTAGAACAAAAGCTCTTAAGCATGATGATTGGTTATCTTTGATTGATAAGGTTTGTTCTAGATTGCCAAGATAGAATGTCACACATTATCAAGAGCTGGAAGACTGGTCCTTTTGAACTCTGTCCTAACTGTTGTACCTTTTTATTGGATGTCATTGTACAAATTAATTTCCAATGTGGGTTATTAGAAAATTTTACACAATTAGGAAAAAATTTCCTATGGAAATGTTGTAAGACTGGAGTTCAATGAAGAACATAGTGGCTTGGGAAACAATTTGTAAATATAAGGAGCAAGGAAGCTTGGGTATGCTTAAGTTACAGGATTACTGTGCTGTTTCATGTAAATGGCTTCGAGAATATCTGATCATAACAAATCACTATGGAAAATGTGGGTAGAGAACAAATATTACAATGGAAATTTTAACACTGATGTCTTTAATATGCATCGAATCCCCAAATACTGGGTAGACATTATTAAACTGGAATTTGTGTTCAAAATTGGTTTGAAATGGCAGTTGGGAAATGGTGGAAGATTTTATTCTGGCACAATATTTGGATCTGCAACACTCAATTGAAAATCAATTTCATGATCTTTTTAAGTTCTCCTTGAATTAGAATGCCAGAGTTAGTGAGCTTTATTACAAGATAATAATGAACTGAAATAGAACCTTGGCTTTAACAGAATGCTGGTTAGTGACTTACTGTTTCAATATTGCAAGCTAATTAGTCTGCTGGAACAATATCAATTTATAATGACAATGACAGTGCTTTTTGGTTTTTTGGAAAAAATGGGAAGTTCAGCGTTAACTCAGTTTATAGGCTTTTAGATTTTGGTGGTGTCAAAGTGAAATATTACAAAGCCTTAAGCTACATATGTGGTTAGCCATAAATAATGAATTTAATACCAAATCCCTTCTTATATATAAAGGCTTGAGGATTGATTCTAAATGCCTCTTCTGCAGATTTAGAGATGAAGATATCTATCATATCTACTTTCAATGTCCTTTCTCTTGCCTACTTTGGGTCAAATGTATTCAGAGTCTTCAAATCAACCCTTATCCTCATTTTTATAATCAATTTTGGTATTGGGAAGAAGATAGAAAATTGACTTCTAGTAAAGTTGATAGAGTCTTAACTGATCTTATTAACATGAGTTTATCTTGGGTGTTATGGTGTGAAAGAAATGATAAGCTTTAATCATAGTAATAAGTCTCTTGATGTGCTCATTAGACTTTCTATCTCTAATATTTCATTTTGGATAGGTGTTTCTTTTCCTTGTGGGCAAGAGTACAAAAGCAATTCTCCCATAGTTGCAGAAAAGAGTTAGAGAAAGCTTTTGACTCAATAGGGAAAAGGGTGGTGTGCAGGAAGAGTGGTGATGGAGAAGCCTGATAGCAGTAGTGGCGTTGTTGTTCCTTTATCTACTGTCATGTTGTATTGTATGTGTATTTGTGATTCTGTTATGTAAATAGTTCTAGCTTGTTAGGCTTTTGCGGTCAAGCTTGTTCTCGGTTTCATATGTATGTAGGTTTTTTTTTTCTTTTTGTTTCTTTGGTTTTTTCCTATACTCTATATATATGGGTTAGCTAGAAACTTTGTTGTAAGTATGTTGGGTTGTAAAACTGTGCTTTCAACAATAATTTATAGGCTAGGAAATATGTTTTCCATCCTGGGTTTTAGAAAAAAAGGCTTGACGTTTTGGACCGAAAGAAGAATTATATTTTGGTGATAAGCAACCTATAAACTAGTATAACCGCATAACGGTGGAGAAACCGACCGTTCGATTGTATAACTTTGATAAGAAATATACATTTAAAATTTTTGTTAATATTACTTAAACATTAAGTGATAATACGTTGGAAAAGAATAAATTGAGATTTGAATCTGAAAAGATGAATTTCAAGTTTAAATATTAATCAAAGCATTCAAAATTGTCGATTTGAAATTGAAATTTTAGAATTTGGAAATCATAATAGATTTGAATTTGAAATCTTTGTTGCGCGAAATAAAAAGAGTAAGTTTAGGGAAATCGCGATGAGACAAAATCCACGTTTTTAGAGAAACCGCGATAAGACAAAATTCACGTGTTTTTGGCTTCAGAAAAATTGATTCTGACCAGTGACAGTAAGCAAACCTCCCTAACGGTCGGTTTTAGATTTTAATTTGGAATGTTTGATGCGCGAAATAAAAGAAGAAAGTTTATGAAAACCGCGATGAGACAAGATTCACGTTTTTTTGGCTTCAGAAAAATTGATTTTGGCCAGTGACAGTAAGCAAACCTCCCTAACGGTCGGTTTGATTAATTTATGTTTTGGATTGAACATCTCTCCATCACCTCACATCGAGCATATAATCTGGTCTTAATAATACATTGTAACAAAAAGAATCTTCAATGTTACGTGCTATCAATCCCATATAGACACACACACACGACGTGAAATTTTAACCGTTCAATCCACGCACTCACTCCATTTACAATGCGAGTCACACCTAACAAACAGAACTTCTAGCGGTACTCGCTCAAAAAGCTGAGTGTCATGGTACTCGCGCCTCATTAGACCTCTATCATGTTGTGGGACCCACATTTTAAGTAATTCAGAAAATTATATTTGAATTTAACCAATTCATAGAGCAAGTCCGAACAATTGTACATGCTGAGCGAGTACACCTAGCAGTCCTCAAAGTAAGAGCTAACACATAAAATCTTCCCTGTTTCATTTATGTTATGTCTTCCTTGAGGACCCATAAACTAATTCAAATGAACGACCCATAAGTTTGGTAGTTGGTTTTTGTTCATCTGGGTGCAAGCGGTCGTTCATTCAGTTAAAAATGAATGAAAGCGTGCAAGTAAACAAAACGGTAGTTGGTACTTGTTAAAAAATTGGGCAAATATGACAGATAAATTGGATTGAGAGGAGCAAGCTCACTGGGAGAGAGGAAATTAGATTGGAGAAAAGGTTAAAATGTGGTTGTTTACTTCTTTATATTTTCCTTTTGTTATCCATGGATTTTACTGGTATCAAATGCCATCAACTGGTTTCAAGCACAATTTGTGGATTATTTCTTTCCATGTTTTGGGAAGAGCAATCTTACCAACAAAAAGTATGAAGAAAAGGAAGTTGTAAATGCATATAAAGTTAATGTTTCAGTATATTAACTCTCTGCACTTGCATCCAACCTAAGCTTATGTTGGACATGAACTCATTAAGAGGTTGTGATTCAGTCCGTATGATTAAACAAGATGCGACCACAGACCTAATCACTAATATAAGATTATGCACGAAGTCATATACATAAATATCTTCTAGCAAATCATGCTAAGTAAAGGTAAAAACACGAACACGAAATCTTCCCTGTTTCAGTTTTGTTATGTCTTCCTCAACGAAGGGTCATAAACTAATTCAAATGAAAGGCGTTGATAATTGACATTCAAGTTGGCATAGAGTAATTAAATTTATTTGGCATAGAATAATTAAATTTATTGAAATTGCACGAGCAACAGTTGCTTCTGGAGTTCAACGAAGCTTCCATGAACAAAGCCAAAGTTTCAACTTTTAATTCATTCATTAACATCTGTGTCATCAAATCTCTTGACAGCAACAATAAAGCTGGAAGTCGACAATGCAAGCGCGTTCCATATTGAATTTGCAGATCTCTAGACAATATAACTTGAGCTTGAGTAAAAAAACAGTAAGCATGTACATTATAACATTATTAATCTAAATTCAACTTCCACATCATGCGGCTTCAATTTATAAACCGACCAAACGCACGCTGACATGCAATAATCTAGTAATATAATACGTAATACATATACTCTCCATATATAAGCCATTCACCGCCATCATATTACATCAACAAGAAACAAATTAAAGGCTAAAGATCAATGGCAAGTTCATGGAACATTATTTACATATTCACTGCTTCTTTACTCGTACACCTCTCATATGCTTCTCTTAAAACCTCATGCAAGGCGACTTCATATCCAAAAGTATGCGAGCAGACCTTGGCAGCCTTCCCACCACAAATGCATAACAGTTTACGTCAGCTTGCTGAGGTGGCGCTGTCTCTAAGTGCACGCAAGGCCTATGAAGCATCGGCCTATGTCTCCATGCTTTCATCTGGAAGCAGCAGACCTGCAGAATATAATGGGTACAGTGTCTATTACGACTGCATGGTAACCATGTCTGATAGTGCAGCTAGGCTGAGCAAGTCGATAGTTCAGTTGAGGAAACTGGGAAAGGCGAACAGGCCTTCGTATGGGGTTAGGTTAGGGAACGTTATGACGTGGATTAGTGGTGCCCTTACTGATCAGAATATGTGCATTGCTTCTTTGGTGGAAGGTAATGGCAAGAGTAGTAGTAGTAGTAGTATGCATGGTGTTTTGAGGAAGAAAGTGGTTCAGTTGAGTAAGGTTACGAGTAATGCTTTGTCACTTGTTAATATGCTTTGGGCTAGAAATTAGCTTAAGTTGAATGCACTGTGGGTAACATGGTGGATAAATGTACATTCTTTTTGATATGATATACATGAGTTCCTTGGTTTCTTTTTTTAACATGGTAGAAATCAGCTTCCGTTTTGTTTTTTTAATAATTTGCTTACCTAAATTACTGTCATTTGATTTCATTTCCGGTTCATGCCAAATATGATACATATATAAGCGCAATTATATTTGTTTGAACTATAAAGAATTAATCGGAGTGAAATATCTTTGATCTATTAATGTAAGACAGAGATCATTGGAATGAAATATGTTGTTAAAATGTAGTACACGATGTCTTGATTGATCCATGAACAATGGTTTGAAGTTACTTTCGAGTTAGAAGTTTGAATGTCCGTTCATCCGACCTGCTTAACGGCTAAGTTGGGCCACAGTTTAGGGATTTTATTTATCACATATGAGTCTATGACTTGTACAGGTGTTTGAAATTGTCCTTTAGAGTGATCTGAAAATATTGATCAACGTTTTGGTGGAATCTGAGTGGTATCTGAATTGAAATGAAGAAGTTAACCCAATCTGAATAATCAGAAATTCTTGAGAGCCCGGAAATGAAGGTAGGGAATTAAACAAGAAAGATCTAGACCATACAACAACATAGTGCCTCCTATTTTCCTCTAGCACTGCTCGCCGATAACTGACTCAAATTACAATAAAGGCAACACCGACAGATTGACCACGGAGGATGGCGGTGATCGACTCATAATACGAGAAATTCAATTTCTAGTGTAATTGCTCCAATTGGCCACCGTACTGTTTATCTTGGGCTTACTGTTCTGCAAGCTCAGACAACTTCAACAAGTCATAATTTTGGCACTGTAAACGCCTCCCGGCCAGCTTGTACTGTGGCACTGCTCTCAAACTCATCGTTTTCATCGCCGGACCGACTATGACTGGAACCATGATAACTCAAGGTTTAATATAAAAAAATTACACATTTAAATAAAAGTTATACGTAGAAATATTGAAATAAAAAGAGCCGGAGAACGTTCAAAGGCTTCAATCGAAATTGTATACTATTGTGCACAACTGCACTAATACAACTGTAGTTGTGTACACAGTATCAACGCATAACAAAAGACGTTTAGTAACAGCGAACTTGAACAAGCTTGTAGCGGTTTGGAAGAATTTGCAGCAGCAAAGAATGAAGTGATGGAGCATTTAGATTTTCGGATGAAGATGATTTTACAATGTAGATTTTTTTTCTTTTTGAAACAATACAAGATCGAGAATATCAAAAAATGATACAATGAGAAAGTAAGGGTAAATAATAACAAAGATTGATACGATGAGGAAGTAAGGGGTAAATAAAAGAAGCGTGGTTCAACAGGATAAAATAGAGGTCTACAACTCTACGGTAAACAAAGGCTGCTGGTTCGAAGGTTCAACCTTGATTCGTGCACAACCGATATCTGATTAAGTTCCGAATCGAAAAGGTCTACAGTCCATTTTGTTCAAGATCAGACCGCGGTTTGGTCCGGTTACGGAAACACTGCTCAAGCTCCTCTTCAATTCGATATAAAATATGCACATTTCTAAATTGTACGAATTCAACATCTTTTATCATCCTCTGTTTTTTTTAACGTTTTTTTTTTAAAAAAATAAAAAAAATCAAGATTTCAAAGCTCCTTCCAAAGCGGATAAGTGGTTTTCCGTAGATTCTTCACTGAGCCCTAGCAGGTTTCTCGATTCCTTAGGAGGACAGTCTATGTTTATTGTAGCTTTGTGTCTTTGCATATTGAACTGTATTTTGGTTTGTATTTGAAAGGTAATTTCAAATCCGAGGGGACTAGAAAAGTCCAGACTTCGTAGTGGCTGCTTGCTATATCATGTGCACATCCTTGTGCATGTGCACAAACGAGTGTCTTTCTGAATGTTCTAATCTGTTAAGTATTCTTAGAATTTTCTTTGTTTTACAATATTAAGTTATCAATTGGGGTATCTAGTCCAAGGCGGCTCAGTTATTTATACAAATCAAGCCAGATTTTAGGTAATTTTTTGCAGAAGAACAAGAAACTAGAATAAGAAACTACATTGGATAGAATTTATACAATACTCAACTTACATTACACACTTACATCAACACCAGCAACATCTAAATCTTCAAAATTCAGCCTTGTAATCTGTTTCATAGAGGCAGTGAAACTTACACACCCACATACTCTGATACTCATTCTACTTCCTACTGAACAAACTCCTTACACTACTTTTCTCCAATTTCTCAAGCAATTTTCTTGCACCCTGCACATCCATCACCGACAACTTCTTCAGATATCCGATAGCTCCATACGATATCATACCCTTCTTACACTTCTTACTCGAAACCAGTAGCAAAAGACACGAAACTGAATACTTACTCGCAGTGTTTTCAGGGCTAGGATCAAGTAGCATAACTAAATAAGGCACAGTTCTCTCATCCTTCTTAATCTCCCTTCTATTATGTGAAAAACTCATTAAGCTTGATATAGCTTGACATGCAATCTCTCTAGCTTTAGTACTGCTACTCTTCTTCTCTAGCAAATTCACAAGCAATGGCAGTATGCCATACTCACCTACCAGCCTTTTCATTTCAGTACAAATAGAAACTTTACATATAGCAGATGCCGCAGCTTGCTTTGCTCCAGGTGATCCTTCTCTAAGTACATGCACTAATCGTGGTAGCACCTCTAACTTCATCATATTTTCCAATGACACTAAGCTTATAACATTTCTCAAGGCACCCACTGCAGATTCTTGGGGCAATGGACCGTCTATATACTTCAAAATGCTACCGATCCCTCCTTTACATATCACTTCTCTCTTTATATTCTCATTATTTGACGTTAAGTTCTGTAGACACTCAGCTGCATACTCTTTCAACCCCAAAACAGTTCCAGAATCTAACAAGCTTATCATAACTGGGACGATTCCTTCATCTACCAAGCTTTGCCTAACCTCAGATGTACCTGAAAGGTTCTTCAAAGCACCAACTGCAGAGTATTTAGAAACAGAATCATCGGTCTGAGACAGCTCTAACAAAGGTAAAATGCCCTTATGTTCAACTATTGATTTTGCATTACTGTAAGAGCTCGAAAGCTTTTCCAGAGTCACCACTGCTTTCTCTCTTCCTACAATGCTTCCAGACTCCATAAGCCTTATCAAAGGAGCAATCACACCTTCGGTGATAAGCAAATTTTCACAGTTTCCCGATTCAGCAAGAAACGAAATAACCATGCTTGTTTTGTCCCGAATCGTGAATGAAGTGGAGGTGAGAAGCTTAACAAGTGCGTTTATGTTTCCACGAGTGAATGAATTGATAACGTTGCCTTGATCATCGTTTTTGATAGCATTTAGAAGGCCATCTATAGCTTTATGTTTAGAATCAGTGTCTCCAATGTGAATCCTTGCAAGAAGCTCATGTAAGTTTGTAGTGTTTGGCTCGGTCAAAACGCCTGTTTTGATAAGAAGTTTGCAGTCTTTGATCCATATGTCAAGCTTAGCATGCACATTGTTAAGGTTGCTTTGCATTTGGAGCTTGCCAAGGGAAGGATTTGATGTGCATTGTTCTGATAATTCGATTGTTTCTGAAAGTGTAGATGAAAGAGTTTGAAGTTGTTCTAAGCATAAGGTGTTCTTTGAGAAGAATGGATGAGTTGAGAGGTCTGAAATGCAATTTGGAATTTGTTCTAGCTTGGATTGGATTATGGTCCATCTACTTGTAAAGCTTTGAGCTTTTTTCGATTTTTCGATTGATTTTTCGATGAGGTTTTGAGCTCTGGCTAGTGCTTGCTCGATGGATTTGAACTCTTCTGCCATTGATGATGAGTCTGAATTTGATTTCTGATAAGTATAAAGCTGTAAAGATGAAAATGAAGAAATAAACGATGTTAATATATCTTTTCACCATGTTTTCTCAATAATATTGTAAGTGCCTTCTCACTATGTTTTCTCGTCAGCAAAAATTTAACTTTCCCTTTAAAAATACATCAGAGTTTCACACAAACAGTATTAGAGCTCTTTGTTCAAAAATCTTCGAATTAATGCAAATAAGCGACTGAAACTGAGATTTATTCATTTTTTATAAATATTCTGTATGCATAATAGTAAATAATGAAAAGAGCTTCTACTCAAGCTAATGATCATCTCTTAATGACAGGAGGAAGACTGATTGCCTGATAAACATGAAAAAAAAATTGTGAAAAACATAATTTCTTGAATATGAAGCAGTAAAGATGAAATGGAAGACAAAAAAGATATTGATATATCTAAGGTGGTAAAGTGAAATAGAGAATTCATGAAAAGGTTTAAATATTTCAAACTGCCTTCACAAAAGCTACATTTAGAGCTCTTTATCTCAAAATTTTCAAATTTTCATGAAACAAAGAAGCAACTGAAACTGATAATGTAATAAATTTCATATAAATAGAATTTCTGCTCTGGGTATGATCATTGCATGATTACAAGTTTTAAACTGGGTTATGATTTGGTCTGCACTAATTATATTTTAAATTATCACCAAAAAGCATAATCAAAATTAGCTTAATCATAGCTAAACATGATCAATCATTCAATTTTTTGAATTTAAAAGAACAGATCATGCATGACAAGCTGTGAATTACCTTACCCGATGAATTTCAAATTCCTTCTGATGAATAGTTGAAAATATATTGGAGAAATGCAAATTTGTTTTAGTCTACAAGAATTTTGATTTGAATTCAGAATATAAGACAAGTTTGAGTGGAAGAAGAAGAGACAACAATAATGCAACGGTCACACAACAGCTGCTTAAATGAGCTCAAGAATTTGAAATTTAAAACTAATTGTTTTTTGTGCAAAACAAGTAGGGCCTTTTTTGCACAAGCGCCTCCGCTCTCTTCCAAAATAATATTTTATCATAATTTTAAGCTTTGACGTAAATTCAACTTTTTGTGACATAAATTCAATATTTTATCATCATTTTAAGAGCTGAGTTCAAAATTTCAATTAACAAAGCATAGTTAATAATTTTCACATGGTTTGGGTACGGCAAATTCTGATCTGAAGAATCCTCAGATAAAAAATGAGAAATAAAATTAAAATGCTACAGCAAGAATTTCAAAAGATTTTGAATCACAGAGAAACACGGAGGAAATCCTGCTCTGCTGCTACTGCTACTGTTAAAGTATAATCACCATTAAATTATTAGAATTCTTTATATATTATAATGGTTAAGCACATTAGTTTAGTTCACATTTCAGTCGGGGAATATCAGCACTTATATTAATAAACATTAATGAAGTGATTATCGCATAATTGAGCCAGTTAAGACTGGTTATTACGTATAAAAATAACAGACTAGAGAAGGATACATGACCTACTGATTAAGAACACATGGATTTGACCACAGGTTAATACTTTTCTTAAACTACATTTAATGTACAACTTCTTTAAACAGTAATATTGAATAATGAATGTTGCATTACTATCGAAGAATAAGATGATGAAAGTTATAAATACATTTCAGCTTTCGGTTGTGATTAGTATAGACTAGCTAATTTTTGTTTCTGGTTTATATTTATTCTAAAGTGCATAGTTTTCGACCAAAAAAATAGTGTATAAATTTTGGATATTAACTGTTCAAATATATTTTCTAACAACTTATGCATTTCATTCCAGAAGCTTTCAACAATTCCAAACTAGTTTGCATTCATATGCGAAAATAGATCGCAAATATGGAACTATGGAAGTATCTGCAGTACTCATCTGTCTTTTATCAAGACAAAACTTTACAATATATTTGTTTAAATATATAAAATGATTGATATTTGCTCTTTTATATTAAGATAATGATTTGTATTTTGTATACACAAATCAATATTCATTGTTCAAAACCATTTTTTATTTTCGTGTATTTATAACATTGATGTTGGAACCGTTTTATGTTACTTAAAACTAAAATTTGTGTCTATGTTTCCGTAGTTATTAATTTACTGCGCCATCAAAGTAGCAACATATTCACTAAATGAAAATTTACTTATATTTT
Organism: Allium cepa; assembly: GCA_030765085.1. NCBI lineage: Eukaryota > Viridiplantae > Streptophyta > Magnoliopsida > Asparagales > Amaryllidaceae > Allium > Allium cepa. The sequence goes on from CM060940.1 coordinate 864,547,730, forward strand.
TGTGCACAGGCCAAGAATGTTGGTTGTCAAACCAGAAAGTAATTGGATCATTATTTAACTTTCTAGCAGCACAGCTACCTTGAAACACGAGCTATGATTTTTCAGGTTAAATTTATTTTTGCTTAATAAAAGTTTGAAATTTATCCATTTCAATTTTTGACGATTTTTTTTTCTACTTGTATATATTTGCATTAGTTTATAATTTACTGGTTGTATCAGCAGTAATTAACTTGTTAAAAAATTGTTGTATATCAATCTTTTAAGTACTAGCCGTTCATTTACTACAAATCAAGTAATTAACTAAAATACTAGATTGACAACAGAAGAATGCAATAAATTATACATATATAGCACATGGTTGGTGTACGGTAAATTCTGATCTGAGGAGAAAAAAATTCAAATGCTACTGTTCTGCTGCAACTGCTACTGTTAAAGTATAATCATCGTTAAATTATTGAAATTATTTATACTAGTATGGGCCATGCTTCGGACACGTTATATTATTGTAAATGGAAGCAAAAGCATTTTTGGAATTTCAAAAAGACACCGAGTAAATTGGTTTAATGAATTTTCCTTATTAATAATATAGATATAGATGTTATAATGGTTAAGTATATTAGTTTAGTTCATAGATGGCCCAGTTAATACTCATTATTACATATAAAAATATCAGATTAGAGAACTTTATATGACAGGTTTGACCAACTAGGCTAGTAGCTACTTTTTTGTTTAACTTTCATAATTACAGAATCATTGGGCCTAACATGCTTTTAGCAATAACATAATTCCATGCTCTAAAAATAGAAACAAAGCCTCTTTTGGGCGATAGTACTTCATCTTTATATTGTCTATATAAAGGTGTTGAGATTGACACTGTTTATGAAAAAGATAAGCTTTATAAAAAAAATGCAATAAAATTGGATTGGCGTTGGAATATTTGTACACAATACGAAATACTCAAAGCTAATAAGTAAATTTAAATATTATTTGTTTGTTAATTAATTTATTAAAATGTTACCTTTGGATTGAAGGAGCACTATAACAAACATTATCTCTAAGAGCATTTCAATGCTAAAACATTATGTCATACAACTATTTCTTTTTTTCTTTTAAGAGCATCATCGACGTTTGAAAATTTAGGGCTTAACATTAACCTTCTTGGCCAATACACTTGAAAATTAACTGTAATATCCAGGCATCAATTCAGTATTCTATATTGATCCCACGGTCTACTTAATGGGCGTTCAACATCAGATGGCACCCCCTAACGGTCTATAAAGTATGCAGTTAAATTTGAACGGTTAACTTCCAATAGTCACCCTCAACTGCCACTTCACCCCTGAATTAATGAAGAACTTCACTTTCAATCTTTGAAAGTACATCTAAATTTTCAAAAAAAATTATACTAAACCACATTAATTGAAGAGGTGGTTCTATGTTTACTGAGTCTTGCGTATCTCGTAAAACTTGTTCTTTTTGTTAATAACAGACCTTTATAATAGGTCATGATCTTGTTTTATTCCTTCTTCTTAGGAGTATTATGTTCTTTTATCTTTCCTCATGTGAAAGGCTATAAAAAGCCTAGTTGTCATTGAATAAAGCATCAAAGTATTTTCACCATGTATTTCAGTTCTTATCTGATTCCAGTTTTTTCCATCAATCTTATCAGAGCCAAAAGAGGCATGTCGAACGAAGGACAAAACTTATTGAGCATTCCAAATTTGATGGAGACTATGATCACTTGAGGATGTTAATGGAGAACCTGCTACGATCAAAAGAATGGTGGCATCTCATTGTTCCAAGCTACAGCAGGCCAGAAGCGGGATCAAGAGAAACAGAGGCACAGAAAACTGCAAGGGCAGATCTGAAACTCAAAGACCTAAGGTTAAGAATTACTTATTCGCAGCCATTGACAAGAGCATTTTGAAGACAATACTTCAAAAGGAGACAGCTCGACAGCTTTGGGAGTAAATGAGGAGAAAGTACCAAGGGAGTAGAAGAGTACAGAGATCATAATTGCAGGCACTTCGAATGGAGTTCAAAGTCTTGGAATGAAGGAAAGTAAGACAATCATAGAGTACTTTTCTCGAGTAAAGTTGGTTGCAAACAACGTGTGCAACAATGGAGAGATTTTAAAAGAAACACTGATTGTGGAGAAAATACTTCGAACTCTCACCGATAGATTCAGCTATGTTGTAGTATTCACTGAAGAAGCAAAGGATATAGACTGTTTAACTGTTGATGAGTTACAAAGCTCCTTAGTCGTGCATGAACAAAAATTTCGAATGAAGCAAAAGAGGAAAAGCAAGGATTGAAGGTAACACACGAAGAAAGGAACATAAGTGGCAGAGGTCGGGGCGTGATTGGAAGCAGCCGAGGCAGAGGACGATGGAGGCAGTCGGTAAACAAAGCAATGATAGAATGCTTTCATTTCCACAAACCGGGCCACTTCTAGTATAAATTCCCTGAATGGGAGAAGAAAGCAAATTTTATAGAATTTGATGAAAATGAAGAACTTCTACTTATGGCATCCATTGAAGATCATAAAATGACCAAAGATGAAATATGGTTTCTTGATTCGGGATGTAGCAACCACATGAATGGTAATCGAGAATGGTTCTCAAATTCAAATGAAAGTTTCAAGCAAAATGTGAAACTGGGAAATGACAGTTGCATTGCTGTTATGGGAAAAGGAAGTGTGCAAATGCAGTTAAACGACATAATTCAGGTAATATCAAATGTATACTATATTCCTGAACTGAAAAATAATTTGTTCAACATATGTCGATTGCAAAGAAAAAGGGTTTACTATGTTGATCCAGAATGGTACATGCAAGGTCTATCACCCAAGAAAGGGAGTGATCATGCACTCTAACATGAGTGGAAATAGAATGTTCATTTTCTTGGCTGGAATGGTGTTAAAATCTCCAAAATGCATGCAAATTCAATTAATAGATGAGTCACACTTGTGGCATTGCCGTTTTGGACACTTAAGCTACACGGGATTGAGAACTTTATCACACAAAAGAATGGTGGAAGGCCTGCCTACAATCAAAACTCCATAGAAGTTGTGCTTAAAGTGCTTGGTAAGCAAGCAACACCGAGAGAATTTTCCAAAGAAGAGCTTATGGAAGTCAGCACATAAGTTGCAGTTGGTTCACTCTGACATATGTGGTCCCATCGAACCAGCATCAATTGGCAACAAAAGGTACATTTTAAGTCTTATCGATGATTTTACATGTAAAACTTGGATATATTTCTTGAATCAGAAATTAGAAACTCTTGCTACCTTTAAGAGCTTCAAGGTATGCATAGAGAAGGAAGCAGGAACAAGCATACTTTATCCAAGAACAGGCAGAGGGGGTGGATTTAATTCAAATGAATTCACAAAATTTTGTGAAGAACAAGGGATCTGCAGACAACTAACAACAGCATATACAACATAGATAAACGGAGTTGCTGAGCGTAAGAATCGAACAATCATCAACATTGTACAATCTATGTTGGATAAGAAGCAAATGCCAAAGGAATTTTGAGTAGAGGCAGTGAACTGGTGCATTCACATCTTGAACAAATGTCCAACAATATCCCTAGAAGCAAAGACTCTACAAGAAGCTTGGAATGGCAGCAAACCAAAGGTAGATTATTTTCATATCTTTGGTTGTTTGGCAAATGCACACGTTCCAAGTCAAAAACGAACCAAATTGAAAGGTAGAAGCAAGCCACACATATTTATTGGTGTTAGCAAAGAATCTAAAGCATATAGACTCTTTGATCCAACAACAAATAAAATATACATAAGCCGAGGTGTAGTGCTTGAAGAAAATAACGGATGGGACTGGAGACAAGCAAGGAAGAAGTGATTTCAAATGTTCTTGAATGGAGAGACACCAACAACTATGAAGATGGTGAATAAGCTGAGCCGGAAGGAGAAAATCATATAGGTACAACATCGAGAGAAAATTCAACAAGCTCATCTGAAGAAAGCAATCCAAACTCTTCGATAAAAAGACATCACGGACCTCCCACATGGATGTCAGACTACGTCTCTGGGGAAGGACTATCAGAAAAAGAAAAGGCTATCATGACGATGATGTCGTAGAATGATCCCGTAACCTTCCAAAAAGCTGTGAAAAGCAAGAAGTGAAGAGAAGCAATGAAGCAAGAAATAGAATCAGTTGAAAAGAATGGCACCTGAAAGTTGTGCACATTACTAAAGGATGTCAAAGCAATAGGAGTGAAGTGGGTGTTTAAAAGCAAACTGAATGAAAGTGGAGAAATAGAAAAGTACAAAGCAAGGTTAGTGGCTAAGAGGTATACACAATAATATGCAGTTGATTATATAGAGGTATTTTCTCCAGTAGCTCGTCTAGATACTATCAGACTTGCCCTAGCCACAGCAGCATAGAACAAATGGGAGGTATTTCAATTAGCTGTAAAAAGTGCTTTCCTTCAAGGAGACCTCAAAGAAAAAGTATATGTACAGCAGCCACTAGGTTTCGAGAAATAGGGAGAAGAGGAGAAAGTTTACAAACTTCACAAGGCTCTATATGGACTTAAACAGACGCTGAGGGCCTGGTATAGTCGGATTGAAGCATACTTTGTGCGTGAAGGATTCAAAAGATGTTTTTGTGAACACAAGTTGTTCACAAAAGTGAAGGAGTACGGTAAGCTTTTAATAGCGAGTCTTTACGTTGATGACTTAATCTACATAGGGAATGTTAAGCTCATGTGTGAAAATTTTAAACTTTCAATGATGCAAGAATTTGACATGTCTGATCTAGGGAGACTGAGGTACTTTCTTGGAGTGGAAGTGGTTCAAAATGAAAAAAGGAATCTTTATATGCCAGTGCAAATATGCTCGAGAAGTGTTGTTTCAGTTTAGAATGGAGAGTAGCAATGCAATAGGAAATCCTATTGTACTACGCACAAGGCTTTCCAAGGATGAAGGACCAAAAATTGACTCAACAATGTTCAAACAAGTTGTTGGCAGTCTTATACTTAACTGCAACTCGACCAGACATAATGTCTGGAGTAAGTCTTAGTAGCGGGTTTATGTCTTCTCCAACATAGACTCGCTGGAGTGCAGCAAAGTGGATATTAAGATATGTGAAAGGAAGATTGAGTTTGGAATCCTATACAGGAATGAGGGCATCACAGATTTGATTGCCTACATGGATAGTGATTTCACAGGGGACCTTAATGAAAGGAAAAGCACATTTGGTTTTGTATTCTTTCTTGGAAAAGGAGCCATTCATGGTCTTCGAAAAAACAACCGGCGGTGACGTTGCCTACTACAAAAGTTGACTACATATAAGCTGCATTTTGCGCAAGTCAGTGCATTTGGATCAGAAATCCTCTTAAGGAGCTCGTTCACGAGGAGGAGGAGGAGGAGGTAGTGTGATTAACTATGATAACAATTCAACAATGCAGCTTTCCAAGAATTCTATGTTTCATGGAAAGAGCAAACACATAGACGTGAAGTTTCATTTTTTGAGAGACATGGTGAGTGAAGGAACAATAATGCTAAAGTATAGTAGAACACATGAACAAATTGCAGATATTATGACAAATCATAGTAAAATAAAAAAAAGCGAATCCAAGTGGAATTGGAGGCAAAGATTTTTTGGTATATTTCTTAATTTTCATTTGTTCGTTAATACAAAATCTTAATATTTAGTATGTTCTCTTTTTTTAGAAAAGAAGGACGAATGAGGAATTTACAAAGCTTTTTATAAAGAAAAACAGTGTTAAAAAACCATATTATTACCCATTCAAGAATTGTTATGAGTTGTTGATAAGTCAGCCCAAGTGTAATTCTAACAATGCAAAGAGCCTACTAGATGTTCAAACAAAGAGAAGAGGAAAGAAAAAAACATCAAAATCATCATAATGCTCCAGTCCGGGAGACTCAACGGGTAGAGAAAATGTTATTCGAGGGAGATAATGAGGTGGATGTGTTCATTTAGAGATCCGACGAAGATTTTAAACCAGTGGGGTCCAAAATAGCAAAAAAGAAGAACAAGGAAGGCCAAAGCCAGCTTCAATTCTCGAGTGCATGCCACCCATGAAATTCACAAAAGAAGACATCAAGACAGGACCAAGCAAGCACAAGACAAGATTGATGTATTACGAAAATTTATAGAAATTAAGCAAATTAAAGTTGCTCTTAAACATTTAAGAGCAGAAACTGAATGTCAAAAGTGTGAATAATCAGTTATGGAAAAAGGTTTGACGGGAATGGATGAAGTTCTAAGTCCAATATTGGATGGGGTGCACAAGACGAACAACGATGACTAACTTCCCTTCAATGTAGTTTATTTAAACTTAGAAATTTGTATCATTAGCACTCTACATTATGTATAATTTAGTAGTATATGGTTTTTATTTTATGCTAATAAACATATGTGTTTGCGCCAAAATTGGTCACAAACACCCAATATCACGAAAGCACCCGTTTACGTATTCAACTTGATAACGATCAACACAGAACTCAGCAACAATCAATATAGAATTCAGCTCTAAGTAACAAATCACAGTAATTCACAAACAACAATCACAAACACAGGATTTATAGTGGTTCGGCGTTCGCGCCTACGTCCACTTTGAAGGTTTTCTCTTTATTGCTTTGTTTGATTAAATCGATTACAACGGATTACAGTTGATAATGGCTTTGAAATCTGAATACAACAGTGATTCCGATGAATAGATTTGAATCCGGTAGAGTCTTGGTGTTCAATGGCAGAAGTTCTTCGAAGATTCCCTTTTCTGAAGGCTTCAGGGTGCTATTTATAGGCGTTGGAGGCCCAGATCTTGCTGAAACTTCGGGAGACCTCTTCTGGCACGTGAGTGGGCCCATGCGACCGACCCTACCAAGTTTCGTCTCGATCTGACATCGATTCGAAGTCATTTCGAACCCATCAAGAAATGGTCCAATCGAGCTGAAACTTGGCAGGAACAATCTTAATCTTGTATGGAAGCTACTGTGAAAATTTGGTTGTATTTGGATCAGTGGTTTAGGAGATATGATCGGTTCGAAATGAGGATTCTCGGTTGGCTGTGGTCTTCGAATCGATCCATTCGAATCGAGCACTTCGAATTGATCTCAGGGCGTGCAAGTGGGTTGACGTGGCGCGCCTTCTTCGAGTCGATCCATATTTTTCGCCGAGTTGATTGGGTCGACTCCGAGTTCTTTGCCGTGTTGACCAAGTGGTTCGAGTGTTGGATTCGAAGGTTGTCTTCGAATCGATGTAACGGTATTCATTCGAATCGATCCAACTGCGCCACTTCGGATCGATTCGAAGTCGTCTCTAACATGTTCGATTCGAAGGCAGCATGAAGCCGTATGATGGGTTTGTGGTCGTGTGAAGACGGATTCGAAGCAAGGTTACCTGGGGGCTTGCTTGATGGAGTCAAAGCAAAGGTTTAGTTCATGGATTCGAAGGTGAGTCACTGTGATGGTGTCGAGGCCAATGGAGTCGAAGCAGGAATGGTTTCAGTTGGATGGAGTCGAAGGAAAATGTTAGCTGATGGATTCGAACGTCACCTCTTCGTATGGTTTCGAACATGATGGGTTCGAACTGGATGGGTTCGAACGTACGAAAGGTGATGGGTTCGAACTGAGCAATGTCCATCCCTCTTAACTTGGATCCATCATAACTTGAGCATACGACCTCGGATTGACTTGAAATTTGAAATGACGACTCCTACGATCTTTATTGTCATGCCCTATCAATTGTGGCCCGTTCCGGACTCGGACAAAATTCATCGATATCCATAGTGAAGTGGAATGCAACCGATCTCTGAGGCGAATTGTCTTTTGCTTTTGATCAATCTTTTGGTATCACGGCTTTGCCAAAAAGCGGGATAACATCTTGCCCCCCAAAACATGCCTTGTGGTAGGAAGGTGTGTTTTGTAATGCTTTGAGTTGGATGTTCTTATCCTATCATCGACCTGTAAAGAACTTGACAGTTTCATATGGCCTCAAATGACGATCGTTCGGGATCGAGTTATTTGAGATGAAGCGCGGCCGTTCGTGGTCAAGCGCTTAACTTCAAATGACGATCGTTCGTGATCGAGTCATTCGAGGTGAAGTGCGACCGTGCGCGGTCGAGCGTATGAATCCATGCGTCGATCGTTCGGGATCGTATGCTGTTTGAGGTGAATCGGGACCGTTCGCGGTTCGTGCCGTTCGTGGCATAGGATGGAATAGGACCGTTCGCGGTCGATGCCGTTCGCGGCAAATGATGAGATGGGACCGTTCGCGGTCGACTGCTGTTCATGGCAAATGATGATCGTTCGCGATCAAGTGCCGTTCAAGGCGAATGATGACCGTTCGAGGTCGGATTTTATAATTAGTGAACCATGACCGTTTGCGGTCGGTGCCATTCAAGGCAGAAAGTGATCATTTGCGATCTTGTGCCGTTCGAGGCGAATTTGTGACCGTTCGCGGTCGGGTGTCGGACCTCAAGTGACGATCGTTCGCGATCGAGCCATTTGAGGTGAGGTGAGTTGTGACTGTTCGAAGTCGAGTGCCGTTCGAGGCGAATTGTGACCGTTCGAGGTCGGGTGCCGTTCGAGGCGAATTGTCTGCCCGGGAGGGCTTGGTATTATCGATGCCAGGGTCACGTTCGGGTGAGTTCCTGGATCGTTTGTCAGGGCGGTTCATCGCCATCTCAGAGCATGCCTAAGGATCGTTCGCGACCCCATACATGTGTAAGTAGCTTAGCCATTCCAGAGTTATCAGAATCAAATATCTATTACACAGATGAGTTTTTAAAACAGAAATGTCCAAACAAGCAAAGTTTAAATGTTCAAATCAAAATGAAACGAAAGTAAAGCATGGATGTCAAAGTGTAAGTTCCCACTACGAAACGGTTAATGATCACTCAGAGCATGCCTGGAGATCGTTCGCGATCTCGCACATGTGTAAATGATTTAACTGTGTTAGTGGAAGCTTACAACTTGTTCATCATTATTTCACTCAATTGATAACCAAACGGTGCCTTGATTCAGGGTCGCCTCTAGCTGATGTGGACGGTGGTCGTTCTGGTTCCGCCACAGGAGCTCGCCTCCTTACATATTGAAGGAGCATACCGTTCCTGATATGCCCTTCCACCTCGTCCTTCAGGTGCCTACAATCGTTAGTGTTATGACCATTTAATTCATGGAATACACAGAACTTATCTGATTTCCTTTCGTCAGAGGTTGGATCTCTTCGCATTGGTCTACGATACGGAATCTGTTCTTTGGTATCCTGATAAATTCGCTCCAGGCTCTCATTCAGCTCAGTGTAGGTGGTGAATCGCGGCTCCCTCCGTTGCCGCTTTGATCTGTCTCCGTTATTCTCAATCCTTCTTTTACCTTTATCCTTGTCCGAGTCCCTTCTAGGGGGCTTTTCGTCTTTGAGTGCATAAACTTCTATCCCATCTCCTTCTTCTCTTTCCGCATTTGCATCCTCTAATCGTAAAAACTTTTCTGCCTCATGATAGAATTCTCCCAGATCTACGGGTGGATCCTTAGTTAATGAATTTTTGAACTCCGTTCCGTCTGCTATTCCGGATACAGCCGCCATCATAACCATGGATGGATCCGGTCTATCCACCGAAGCTGCCGCCGCATTGAACCGTGTCAAGAAACTTCTCAATGTTTCTCCAGCCTTTTGTTTTAAAGTCGCCAACGTCATCACATTCTTGGGTCTTGTAATATGAACCCTGAATTGCCTCATAAATATCTCAGTTAAATCATTCCATGTTCCAATGGATCCACTATCTAATTGCCTGAACCATAACGCCGCAATATCCGTTAAATACAATTGGAAGCACCGGGCCATAACCTCCTCTGATGCCCCCAGCACCTCCATATGTCTCATATATTTCGTCAGATGGACCGTGGGGTCCGTTCTCCCGTCATACATATCCAACGATGGTAATTTGAAATCCGGTGGGTTTCTAGCTCGTCTGATTGCCGGAGTGAAAGGACTCCTATTAACATCCTCTAGGTCTTTGTTCACCAAACCGCCTCTCATTGCTCGCCTAACCATCTCTGCCAACTTGTCGGTGTCTCCAAGATGTAACCTTCGTTCGTTACTTTCATCCTGCCCCCCGAGTTCGTGAGGGAACTCTGGAATCTGCCCCCTTGACTGAGCGTTCACTCCTCTACTACTCCTAGGTTGCGCAGATCCTTCTCTCTCTCTTTCCAAGATTGGGTCAACATTTTCCATATGCGTGCCCCCTAGCTCGGGTGCTATGCCGGATGGTCCTGCTCCGTTCTGGACTCCATTAGCTTCTCTATTCTGTGCTCCAAGCTGTCCTATCTGTTGAAATAAACTCTGGATCAACTCCTCTTGCTTCTTCATCATCGTCTCCATCTCGTCCCTAGTGATGTAGATCGATGGTTGATTCGCTCCTGAGGAAGCCTCCTGACTTCCTTGCTGTTCACTTCGCTCTCGGCCTTGGCCTTCGGCTTGATTGTCTCGTCATAATTTCTCAAATCTAAACTTTCAAATTTTCTCTGAATTTGCTATCAATTGGTAGAACTTCCGAGTTAGCGTTTCTCAGTGAAAGCACCAAAATGTTTGCGCCAAAATTGGTCACAAACACCCAATATCACGAAAGCACCCGTTTACGTATTCAACTTGATAATAATCAACACAGAACTCAGCAACAATCAATATAGAATTCAGCTCTAAGTAACAAATCACAGTAATTCACAAACAACAATCACAAACACAGGATTTATAGTGGTTTGGCGTTCGCGCCTACGTCCACTTTGAAGGTTTTCTCTTTATTGCTTTGTTTGATTAAATCGATTACAACGGATTACAGTTGATAATGGCTTTGAAATCTGAATACAACAGTGATTCCGATGAATAGATTTGAATCCGGCAGAGTCTTGGTGTTCAATGGCAGAAGTTCTTCGAAGATTCCCTTTTCTGAAGGCTTCAGGGTGCTATTTATAGGCGTTGGAGGCCCAGATCTTGCTGAAACTTCGGGAGACCTCTTCTGGCACGTGAGTGGGCCCACGCGACCGACCCTACCAAGTTTCGTCTCGATCTGACATCGATTCGAAGTCATTTCGAACCCATCAAGAAATGGTCCAATCGAGCTGAAACTTGGCAGGAACAATCTTAATCTTGTATGGAAGCTACTGTGAAAATTTGTTTGTATTTGGATCAGTGGTTTAGGAGATATGATCGGTTCGAAATGAGGATTCTCGGTTGGTTGTGGTCTTCGAATCGATCCATTCGAATCGAGCACTTCGAATCGATCTCAGGGCATGCAAGTGGGTTGACGTGGCGCGCCTTCTTCGAGTCGATCCATATTTTTCGCCGAGTTGATTGGGTCGACTCCGAGTTCTTTGCCGTGTTGACCAAGTGGTTCGAGTGTTGGATTCGAAGGTTGTCTTCGAATCGATGTAACGGTATTCATTCGAATCGATCCAACTGCGCCACTTCGGATCGATTCGAAGTCGTCTCTAACATGTTCGATTCGAAGGCAGCATGAAGCCGTATGATGGGTTTGTGGTCGTGTGAAGACGGATTCGAAGCAAGGTTACCTGGGGGCTTGCTTGATGGAGTCAAAGCAAAGGTTTAGTTCATGGATTCGAAGGTGAGTCACTGTGATGGTGTCGAGGCCAATGGAGTCGAAGCAGGAATGGTTTCAGTTGGATGGAGTCGAAGGAAAATGTTAGCTGATGGATTCGAACGTCACCTCTTCGTATGGTTTCGAACATGATGGGTTCGAACTGGATGGGTTCGAATGTACGAAAGGTGATGGGTTCGAACTGAGCAATGTCCATCCCTCTTAACTTGGATCCATCATAACTTGAGCATACGACCTCGGATTGACTTGAAATTTGAAATGACGACTCCTACGATCTTTATTGTCATGCCCTATCAATTGTGGCCCGTTCCGGACTCGGACAAAATTCATCGATATCCATAGTGAAGTGGAATGCAACCGATCTCTGAGGCGAATTGTCTTTTGCTTTTGATCAATCTTTTGGTATCACGGCTTTGCCAAAAAGCGGGATAACAATATGTACATCCTTAAATGTGTTTGTTGAGGTACTATATAAATTACAAGATCACAGAACGAAAATAAACAAAAGAATAAACGAAAAGATATTTTCTTTCAATAAAGAATTTCAGTTATACAGTAGTACAATTTATTACAAGTTCTCCAACAGCATTTTTAATTCGAAATTTTATACTATCTCATATACAACTTTTTAATACAATATACTCTCTCATACATAACTCTCATTACAGTATTTTACACATTCCTCACTCGCTCGAATATAGCATTTATATCTCCTTGTTCCAGCCTTCATGCAGACAACAGTTTGTTTTACCAAACAATCAAATGATCAGTAAAAAGAAAAAGGAACAAATTAAAACTACAAAAATAAAAATATTTAAACTCGACATTGCATCAGTTTATGGTTTTTTTTCTTTTCATTTTTCAAATAGGCACCAAGGATAACGAACATGGACCGGTGAAACAGGTATACATAAGGACCGGTATGATATGTTTAAAGCTCAGAGGGCATAAATTCCAAATTAAGCCAAAATGTGCACGAACCTAAGACATGCACAACGTGACAGTGTACATGCTTTAAATGTCGAGTAATTATCAAAATAAGCCCAAAAATTATTTCAGGTCAAGATCAGATATAACAGGTCCATACTAGTGTACAAACAAGGTGTAACAACATGCCACAAACTAAGCTAGTGCAAAATCAGCTCAAGGACAAAACAAAGTACAAGTCATAAATTCAAATGCACAACATCACAAATCAGTTCAGACAAAACCAAACAATATGCACATGGTACACAAACCAGATCAGGCAACACAGCTCAGGTTTAATGCAACACAACTTAGGGATGCGGCAATGCGATATGCAGAAGGGACGCACACTAGAACAGATCAGACACAATCACACCAAAAGGAAAGGAGCTTATACACTGATACAGATTAATTATTGCAACATAAAAACATAAACAAGAAGACAATGTCAGAATACAACGGTGCTCAGGTACAACAATGTCACAGTGCACAAGACTACGTAGATCTGATTAGGCATATACGCACAAACATTTTAGGAGCCAAATTCAAGGGTACATCAAATAAAGTGCAAAACAAAACAAGGTCAAAAATACATGTACTCTAACTAGAAAGTGCACAGCAACAAACTACAGGAAGATTAGGCACATTCGGTACAAATAAACTTGCATTTAGACTAGGCACAACATCAAACCAGAACGAGTAAAACAATTCAAGCATTGACAGAGTGGACAGCCAAAGCAAGTTTCAACAACACACACGCACGCACGCGCACGCGCACGCGCGCACGCACGCACACACACACACATAGGAAATGCACAAAATCCAGTCAAGTTTGATGACTTTAACTAAGGATACACAAACATAGGTGCACCGCAGAAGTTGATTCACGTGAAGGAGGATATTCAAAAATATTCAAAGATCGAATAATTCCAAGAATTCAAGTCGAAGGAGCAAAAATCTCAAAGTTGAACAAGTCCAAGAATTCAGGCCGATAGTCAAAAAAATTAAGCCAAAGACAAAGTCCACACTAACGGTAATCAAATCGAAGCAAAAATCGAATGGTTGATAAATTCAAATAAATGAAACCGAAATATATGGAAAATCTTAAAAAAATTCCAAAATCGATCACTGTAAAACCGTACTTATTATTGGCGAGTTAAACAGTCGAGTTCGAAAATAGCATGCAAATCAAATCAAGAAATTAAAGAAATCAAACCAAATAATCTCAAAATTGTTGCTGCAAGGAACTTGACCAAATGTAACAGCAAGGGAATGTTAGCAATGGTTTGCAAGGAGAAAGATGAAGCTTCTGCAGTGGAATGGAACAATGAAACAGTGGCAGATGTTTTTGTGCACAGCTGATATGCTTAGGAGATTGTGATATTGGGTTAATGTAGTAGTATCAGTTTTTGATCTGGGTCTTTTGTGTTGTATTGGGCTGCAGTTGTGTTTGGGCTTGTGTATTATGATAATTCTCTGTTGTGTATAAATACAGTGTTGAAGTTGTAACTGAAAAAAGAAGAAAAATTCAGAAATAAAATTGCTTTTCTGTTCATATTGTTACTGTTGCCATTAAGGGTACTTATCTTCTTTAATCTCTGCATATTGTTCATTCCTGTGCATATACCTATGTGCTACATTCTTGTTAAATCATATCTAATGCTCTCTGCAATTTGATGGTACCAGTCTTCTTCTTAAATTTGTTCATATCTGTTTTGCTATTATCTGTTCCTGATCATTTTATTGAAATATAATCCTTGTTCCTGAATTTGTGAATTGAAATCCCTTGATCTTTATGCTGTTGTTGACAGATTCATCATTTCATCAATATTACATTTGTTATATTTTCTGGTTAATAAATTGATAGATCATCTATCTTTGATACTCTGCTGCCAATTATGTTACAAGTTCTTGAATCAGGTTAATACAATGTTTCATTATTTTGTGCTTGATCTTAACTGTTCTTGTTCTTGTTCTTTCATATACAATATCCTGTTAGTATATTTCTGTTCTTAGTTGTTATATTCTCAATCTTAACTGTTCTTGATATTTTTTTTATTTGCAAATTAAAGTTAGTATATCCCTGTTATCATTTGTCGCTGATCTGAACGCATCTTTGTTCTTGACTGAGAATTGATCACTGATATTCATTTACCTCTTATATTTTGTTCAGCTTGCATACCAATGTTGAAAATTGTTAGTCCAGTGCTTATATTTCAATTGTTTGTAAATTTCTGTAAGTTGAATTTCTGTGCCATATTTTTTGTCAACAATTCATTCTTCAATAGAATTTTGATATCAGATATACTTCTTTATTAATTCTTGTACCACATATCTTTGTTCTTGAATTAATACTTAGTACTTCTTTTACTCTGTAATATTTGTATTTGTTGATTTCATAAATTCAGATTTCATGAGTCATATTCATATACATATCTGCTTCCTTCAAGAATACATATTACCGATATTTCTTGATTCAAATTCCATCATTGCAACACAATTCTCTTTCAGTTCATTAATTTTCGCTGTGTACATGAATTTGTGCACACTTTCTTGTGTCAGTCTGCATTTCTGATTCTTGTTCAACCTCCTCATCCTGAACTACATATTTTCATTCTCAACACTTCAGGCCTCTGTAAGCACAACTGACCCATATCTTCATCTTCCTCCTACAAATTACTTCCTTCACTTCATCAAACACACTGATCACTTCCTGTAAATTCATCATTTCACCATGAGCAAGGAATCTGACCCACCATGCTCTTCCAATTTGGTATCAGAGCGAACTAATGGGGATGAAATCGAACCCCAAATCGATCCCAACCTCAACAAAAACAACTCTTGTTCCCATCCACCATTTCTTGATCAAGAACTGCTGTGGCAACAGCAAGGAGAGTTCAACGAACACATCACTAAATCTTTAACCCAACTAGAGCATAGCAACCGAAAATTAGAGAATGAAATCACTACTAGGTTTGAAGGATTCCACAATGTCCTTACCTCTCTTGCCAATGACATGCAACAACTGAAGTTCAAACCACAAGCACCACCACCTGCACCTTCTACAGTCCCATCAACCATCCTCCAATTTCCTCCACCAAACCAAAACAATGATAATCATCCCTATATGACATCCACCAATACCAGAAACCACCCACCACAACCCAGACATACCCCATATCCATTGAATCCAGACCTTCCTATTCCAAGAAATCCTGGTCCAAACTATTCCAACCCCCCTTCTACTTATACCAATATGCATTATCCAAATCCTATGACCTCTTACAAACTAGACTTCCCTATTTTTTCTGGTGAAGAAGGAGTGGCTGACTGGTTGAGACAAGTCGAGCAGTTCTTTAAATTCCAACGTACCGAGGAGCAGTATTGGGTAGAGATTTGTTCTTTTTACTTGAAGAAGGAGGCATTACAGTGGTATCACTGGTATACAAATACAGTGCTTAATCATGATCTATGGCCAGTATTTAAGGAAGAGATTTTAGTGCGATTTAATTCCGAAGAGATGGAGAGACCCTATGAAACATTATCCAAACTCAAACAACACACCACAGTGAGAGCATACCTCAGTCGCTTCGAGCAGTTACAAGCAGTAATTGAGACCCTACCACCTAAATTTTTGCTTGATAGATTTATTGGAGGATTGAAAGAGGAGATTCGTTATGATGTTATGACTTCCAGGCCTGTTGACTTCAGAGAAGCAGTAGCACTAGCCAAAATGTTTGAATGCAAATATACACAGACTAGAAGGAACCATAAGACTTCCACTGCAAACCACTCCCATACATCTATTCCTAAACCTGCTACCACTCACACTACCCCTACCTATGTCAAAGACTCAACACCTCACCAACCTAACACCATATCTCGGGGTAGCAGCAACACTACTGTAGAAAGTATAGCAAGAAGTAGAGGGTTGACTCCTAATCAAATTGTGGAGATGAGAAGACAGAATCTCTGTTATGGCTGCAAAGAAAAATGGTCAAAGGATCATAAATGCAAGAATTCTCATGTGTATGTTTTAGAAGGATTAATGACACTTAAGGAAGAGGAGGATATAGAAAATAATTCTCAAGATGGGTCAGGTGAATCTGAAGAGGAGACAGTAGCAGAAGAAGAAGCACTCTCTATTACCTTACAAGCAATGTGTGGAATTCCGGCTTTATCTACCATTAAAGTGAAGGGGATCATCAATAGGAAACCGGTACAAGTCCTCATTGACTCGGGGTCGACACATAGTTTTATCAATGCACAACTTGCCAAGAAACTAGAACTGCCTATTGATGAGTCCAAAGTTTATGAGGTGACTGTAGCCAATGGTGAGAAGTTGACTGGCTCTGGTATATGTAGAAATGTAATGCTGAAATGTCAGGGGTGCAAAATGCCCATTGATTTGTTATTGTTGCCTTTGGAGGGTTGCCAAATTGTATTGGGTGCTCAATGGATGAAAAGTTTGGGTGATGTGACTTTAAACTTGGAGCAGTTGCAAGTAAAGTTTCGGTATAATAACAAATACTATACTTGGCAAGGCCTCAGCCAAGAAGAAATGAAGATTGTTGATAAAAAGGCTATTGAGAAGGATGATGCCCATGGTCAGTTGAGTATGTTGCTTTGCTATCAAGTAGAACTGAAAGAAGAACAGACTATAATCCTACCCCCAACCATTCAAGCTTTGATTAAGCAATACCCTGATATTACCTCCACTGTCCCATTCCTACCCCCAAAAAGACAGCATGATCACAAAATTCCTCTTCTGCCAAATACAAAACCAATTTGCCTTAAACCCTATAGACATTCATACCACATTAAAAATGAGTTAGAAAAAATTGTAAATGAATTGTTAGCAGTTGGAGTTATCAGGCATAGCAGTAGCCCATTCTCTTCCCCTGTAGTGATGGTCCGAAAGAAAGATGGTGCGTGGAGATTGTGTGTTGATTACAGAAACCTAAATGCTTGCACTATAAAGGATAAATTTCCCATACCTCTGATTGATGACTTATTTGATGAGTTACAAGGAGCTGCCTATTTTTCAAAATTGGATTTGAGATCAGGGTACCATCAAGTTCGTATGTGTGAAGAAGATGTACATAAGACAGCCTTCAAAACACATGAAGGACATTATGAGTTCCTTGTGATGCCTTTTGGTCTAGTTAATGCTCCATCCACATTTCAATCCCTGATGAACCATGTGTTTAAACCCTATTTGAGAAAGTTTGTTCTGGTATTTTTTGATGACATTTTAGTCTACAGCAGGGACTGGGAAGATCACCTTGATCATCTCAAGACCACCTTTCATACATTGCAACAGAATAGACTGGTGATTAAGTTGACAAAATGCAGTTTTGGGAAGCAGTCTCTGGAGTACTTAGGCCACATCATTTCCTATCAAGGCCTAGCTGTTGATCCAAACAAGGTTACAGCAATCATAGAATGGCCTTTACCAAAAAATATTAAATCACTAAGAGGGTTTTTGGGGTTAACTGGTTACTATCGAAAATTTGTTAAAGATTATGGAAAAATTGCAAGTCCACTTACTGACATGCTCAAGAAAAATGCCTTCATATGGACCGACCAATCAAAAAATGCTTTTGAGAAACTGAAGCAATGCCTCACCAGTCCTCCTATTTTAGCTATGCCAGATTTTTCTATTCCTTTTACTCTTGAGTGCGATGCAAGTGGCCAAGGTGTAGGAGCAGTATTACTTCAGAATAATCGACCTATAGCATACATGAGCAAAGCTTTACATGGAAGAAACTTGTTGATGTCTACTTATGAAAAAGAGTTATTGGCCATTATTTTAGCCACAAAAAATGGGCTCAATATCTTGTGGGAAGGCAATTCATAATTAAAACCGATCATCAAAGTTTAAAATTTTTATTAACTCAAAAATTGCATACTGGACTGCAACACAAGTGGCTCATTAAACTGCATGGCTTTGATTACAAGGTAGAGTACAAAACTGGGAAAGATAATATAATTGCAGATGCTTTGTCGAGAAAGGAAGCAAGCAATTGGGATAATGCAGAGGCACAAGCTATTTCTGTTGTTCAAGCACCATGGTTGCAAGAGCTTAAGCACACTTTACAATCATCTGAATGGTATCAGAAGCAGATCAAAAGAATTCAGGATGGAGAACTCAGTAGTAGCAAGTATAAAATAGTTGATGGGTTGATTTTTTACAAAGGAAAGATTTTTGTAGATCACCACCTCAGCAATTTACAACATTCCCTAATACTGGAGCATCACTCAACACCTTTAGGTGGTCATGCTGGGATCAAACCAACTTTGAAGAAGTTAAAACAAGTGTTTTACTGGAAAAAAATGAGAAGAGACGTGGAAGTGTTTGTGAAAGAATGTGAGCAGTGTCAAAGGAATAAAGGGGAGAATGTTTTGCTACCTGGTTTGCTGCAGCCCTTGCCCATTCCTGAGATGATTTGGACAGATATAGCTATGTACTTTATCACTGGTTTGCCAAAGAGTGATAAGTATACTGTTATACTAGTGGTTGTTGATCGGCTAAGCAAGTATGCTCACTTTTTTCCTCTCAGCCACCCCTACACTGCTAAGGATGTTGCTACTGTGTTCTTCAATGGTGTGTTTAAATTGCATGGCCTACCCAAAAGCATTGTTAGTGACAGAGATTCTATATTCACCAGCAAATTTTGGCAGGAATTGTTCAAGTTGCAAGGCAGTAGCCTAAAGCTAAGCACTGCCTACCATCCTCAAAGTGATGGGCAGTCTGAAGTGATCAACAAGGTATTGGAAGGGTATTTGAGGTGTTTCATCTGCCATAAACCAAATGAGTGGAGTAAGTGGATAGTGCTAGCTGAGTATTGGTATAATACTACCTGGAAAGTTTCGACTAACACCACTCCATTCAAGGCTGTGTATGGAATTGACCCCCCCACACTTTTATCCTATGTCCAGAACACGGCTAAAGTGGAACAAGTTGAGGAGATGTTGTTTACTAGAGACATTATGTTAGAATATTTGAAAGATAGTTTGAGATTGGCACGTGAGCGAATGAAGAAGTATGCAGATTTGAGGAGATCGGAGAGGAAGTTTGAAGTAGGTGATTGGGTGTTTCTTAAGCTTCAACCTTACAGACAGTTGACAGCTAGAAATCACAAGACTTGCAAACTCTCACCAAAGTACTATGGACCCTATGAAGTAATTGAGAAAATTGGAGAAGTAGCTTATAAACTTCAACTACCTGTCACTGCAAAAATCCACCCTGTCTTTCATGTATCACAGCTGAAGAAGAAGGTAGGCAGTTCTGTTATGGTGCAAGATGATGTCCCCAGTTTTGTGGAGGAGATTGTAGAACAACCCGAGTATATAATTGATAGAAGAATCATACCCAGAAATAATGAAGCGGTGGTGCAAATTTTGATCAAATGGAAAGATAAATCTGTTGATGAAGCTACCTGGGAAGATTATTGGCCAATGATTAAAAGATTTCCTACATTAGACCTTGGGACAAGGTCACTTCTTGAAGTGGAAGGGAGATGTAACAGCAAGGGAATGTTAGCAATGGTTTGCAAGGAGAAAGATGAAGCTTCTGCAGTGGAATGGAACAATGAAACAGTGGCAGATGTTTTTGTGCACAGCTGATATGCTTAGGAGATTGTGATATTGGGTTAATGTCGTAGTATCAGTTTTTGATCTGGGTCTTTTGTGTTGTATTGGGCTGCAGTTGTGTTTGGGCTTGTGTATTATGATAATTCTCTGTTGTGTATAAATACAGTGTTGAAGTTGTAACTGAAAAAAGAAGAAAAATTCAGAAATAAAATTGCTTTTCTGTTCATATTGTTACTGTTGCCATTAAGGGTACTTATCTTCTTTAATCTCTGCATATTGTTCATTCCTGTGCATATACCTATGTGCTACATTCTTGTTAAATCATATCTAATGCTCTCTGCAATTTGATGGTACCAGTCTTCTTCTTAAATTTGTTCATATCTGTTTTGCTATTATCTGTTCCTGATCATTTTATTGAAATATAATCCTTGTTCCTGAATTTGTGAATTGAAATCCCTTGATCTTTATGCTGTTGTTGACAGATTCATCATTTCATCAATATTACATTTGTTATATTTTCTGGTTAATAAATTGATAGATCATCTATCTTTGATACTCTGCTGCCAATTATGTTACAAGTTCTTGAATCAGGTTAATACAATGTTTCATTATTTTGTGCTTGATCTTAACTGTTCTTGTTCTTGTTCTTTCATATACAATATCCTGTTAGTATATTTCTGTTCTTAGTTGTTATATTCTCAATCTTAACTGTTCTTGATATTTTTTTTATTTGCAAATTAAAGTTAGTATATCCCTGTTATCATTTGTCGCTGATCTGAACGCATCTTTGTTCTTGACTGAGAATTGATCACTGATATTCAGTTACCTCTTATATTTTGTTCAGCTTGCATACCAATGTTGAAAATTGTTAGTCCAGTGCTTATATTTCAATTGTTTGTAAATTTCTGTAAGTTGAATTTCTGTGCCATATTTTTTGTCAACAATTCATTCTTCAATAGAATTTTGATATCAGATATACTTCTTTATTAATTCTTGTACCACATATCTTTGTTCTTGAATTAATACTTAGTACTTCTTTTACTCTGTAATATTTGTATTTGTTGATTTCATAAATTCAGATTTCATGAGTCATATTCATATACATATCTGCTTCCTTCAAGAATACATATTACTGATATTTCTTGATTCAAATTCCATCATTGCAACACAATTCTCTTTCAGTTCATTAATTTTCGCTGTGTACATGAATTTGTGCACACTTTCTTGTGTCAGTCTGCATTTCTGATTCTTGTTCAACCTCCTCATCCTGAACTACATATTTTCATTCTCAACACTTCAGGCCTCTGTAAGCACAACTGACCCATATCTTCATCTTCCTCCTACAAATTACTTCCTTCACTTCATCAAACACACTCATCACTTCCTGTAAATTCATCATTTCACCATGAGCAAGGAATCTGACCCACCATGCTCTTCCACCAAAGGAGCAATCGCAACCGTCAGACGCAGCAATCAACTAACCAAGACGTGAAGGCGTGAATTCATCAATTAATTGGGAATCGCCAACTTTTAGATCTAAAGAGGGGAAACCCTAAGAAGGATAAACGAAGAGAAAAGGGGATTTCCCTTGTGAAAGATTTAGGGAGGTGCTTTTATATTTAGATCGATTCCTTTTTTTAAACCATGAGAATTTACGTAGGATAGTGAATTGCATGGTTGGAATCGAACATGGTTCTTTTTATCAGAACCCATGGCTCTTTCCACTGCACCGCATCCACGGACGGACCGATTCTTTTATATGCATTTAAATACATAGTTTAGGATTTTCTTTTATTTATTTTTATACTTTGGTTTGAAATTCAAAACTCTAGTAGCTTAGATTGAACCACATTTTTGAAGTTTTGAAAATTCTCAACTCAGGGATAGAGTTGAGGCAGGATTTCTAAACATAAGGCTAGAACAATCAGGTAAGCTGTAACAACCCATTTCAAAACGGGCTTAATTTTTGGTCTAGTAAAGGTCCATCGAACCTTAGACTCATTTCAAAGTTGGCTATTGGTTGGTAAAATTGATAAAATGAACAATACACAGAGCTATCTATCTACACTTATCAGAATCTCATAACAGAAATTATAATATCAGAAACAATATCCATTTTACACAAATTAAAATCTCAAAACAAAACATAACATCCCAATATTTGAAATATAATATCTCAAAGTACAATAATATCATATCTAAAATTAATACATCAAAATATATAAAAACATAAGTAGATAGATAACTTACACTCTTCATTCCAACTCTAAACTTACCATCTACTATAGGCCAAAAGCCCTTCCTAGTCCCACGCAACTACCGTCGGTCATGTCCTAACCATGTGAAAGAAAGTACCCAAACCACTTAATAAATTTTTTAATGGGAATTAGGCAGATTCTGACCGTTTAATACTATATCCTAGGTAGGTCCCGTTATTTAATATCTAACCAAAGGTAGACCCCTCTCTATTACCCTATAGCTAACATTACCTTAACCCTGAAGCGGACAATTCCATAGATTTCCCACCATTATGCCTAAACGATAACCCGATCATTTAATACTTCTTAAGTAGGAAGGAGGTGGACTATACAAATACTGAAAATGAGAAAAACTTAAGATTTCTTCTCACAAATGATTCTCGGATTTCTCTTCGATTTAATTACGCATGCACCTCTTCTCTCTTTAGACCTCTTTTTTTGAAATATACAACAATTAGATTGTATATGAATTAAATTCAGTATTTGAGGGACTAAAGAAGGATAGAATTAGAAATTGAATATTAAATATCTAAAATCATCTTATTTGAAAATCCTAAGAAATTTGAATCATATAGAAGAAACTAATAGAGCTTCATCGTTGTTTCAATTAATTTATGAATAAAAGTGAGAGGGCCGCCTCTTATTTATAGTGATTAGAAGGCATCAGAACCATTGAATTTAAGTCAATATAAAATAGTGAAATCTGGGTCATTTGTGCTTCACAAAACCCTAGCCGCCACACTATTCATCGGTCGAACAGCCCAAGGAAGACGGTCGACAGGTCCTAGCGTTTTTGGAGCGTATTAATTGCTATCATTTTTATTTCATTTATTTGTTCCTTATTTAGTTCTAATGTCAATGTTTATTTTAACGTTTCCTCAAATCCCAATTTCTAGTTAACGTTGACATATTTATTAATGTTTTTCATTTCAAAAATTAACATTAGTTTAAAATTTTGAATTTGAATTCCATTTTAATTATTTTAAATTAAAAAGCTTCGATTATAGTATTTTATATATGGGAATTGATTAGAAAATTGCTACAAACGCAATGGTGTAACTTTCATGGCCAAATTTCAATATTTACAGAATTTCCATTTTTATCCCTATTATTATTAATTAATTAATTCATTATCAATTTTATAAAGTGTTACATTCTCCTCCCTTAAATAGGATTTGAAGTCCTTAAGGCACAGATAGTGTAATGTGCACTCAACATCCATGTTATACAACAAGTTATCTAAATAACCATCTACTCAACCAAAAGTGCAATATGATTATGTATGAAAATATACTACATGTGAGCTCATTCCTAGCGTGGATGCAAGATTGTGACATAAAGGCATGTATGCAAGCATTTCTAAGTATGAAATAAACTCTACATGATTGCAAAAATGACATTAAAAAGCGTAACAACCATCCCCTACCATCTAATCTAGCAACCACCATGCAATCTAAAACCTAAATTGTTAGGGAGGAAATGTTTACTAAAGAAAAGCACAGAATGAGAAGTCATCATCTTCTCTTCAGTTTCCCTTGTGGTTTCTGTCAGATTATCTCCCTATTATACTTGGATTAGCCTAATATCTGTATTGCGAAACTTCCTAGTTCTGTGCTCCACTATGCATGTGGTGGAATGGGGTGCTAATGGCTCTGTCTCAATGTCCACTAGCTGATAAGGCTCTCCTGTAGTGGTGGTGCTATAAAGGCATTTCCTTAAATGCACCACATGAAAGAAGTTATGGACTCTGGCCAGCGTATCGGTTAGCTCTACTCGATATGCAAGTTTCCCATTTCTTTCTAAGGTTAGGAAAGGCCCAACAAACCATGGCACCAACTTTCCCAATGTACCAAACCTTATAGCTTTCCTATAAGGTGAAATCTTGATGAACACCGTGTCCCCTACCTCAAAATCTACTTCCTTTGCTTCTCCACATTGGACTTTTAACGATTCTATGCGACTTTCATTCGCTGCCTATTCATCTCTATATTTTATGATGTCTCGCAAATCAAATGTGGTCCAAGTAAAATTTTGTTGGTCGTTACCCACCAACAATTATGCGATTTGCATGGCCTCTCATCTAACACTTTAAAGGGTGTCATGCCAATCATCGTTTGGTGACTATTATTATAAGCAAACTCTACTAAAGGTAAGTGCTGCTCCCAATGTTCTTTGAAATCCATGATGCAAGCTCTCAAAAATTCTTCCAAAATTTTATTCACCCTTTCAATTTGACCGTCGATCTGTGAATTATAAGTAGTGCTAAGATTTAACGTGGTTTATAAAGCTGACTGTAAAATCCTCCAGAATTTACTAGTGAATAAGAGGTTTCTATCACTAATAATGCTAACTAGGATTCCATGTAGTCCTACCACCTCCTTAATATAAATTTGTGCTAGAGATGTCGTGGTTCTATTACTTCTAACAGAGATAAAGTGGATGCTTTTAGTGATTTTATCTACTATAACTCAAATAGCTTTATTTCCTCTTTGACTCTTAGACAACCCATCTATAAAGTCCGTTAATATATGCTTCCACTTCCATGTTGGCACCTTCAACAACAATAACAACCCTTTGGGTTTTCCTTGTTCTGCCATTATCCTTTGGCATGTTAAATACTTAGAAAAAAATTCTGCTACCCACTTCTTCATCCTCGGCCAATAGAAAATTCTCTTCATATCCGTATACATCTTATCTCCTTCAATGACACTCCGCTTGTAGTTTCTCCAATACATCATCAACCATAGGGACATAAAGGCATCCATCTCTCCACAACCATTTTTTTCATCAATTGCATACCTACCGCCATGAGAAAAGTGCTCTCCTCTTTTCAACTTGCCCAAAATATCTATTATCATTACATCCTTCTTATGATCTTTCCTAATGAGGTGCATCAATGTTGGCCCAACTTCATTGCTGTTAAATAGCCTATAGTAAGTTTAGTTGGAGGTTAGACATTGAAATTGAAGAAAAATTCCATCTTCCCTAGCTCATATATAGAATCTATAGTAGTATGCCTCCGGCTAAGGGCATCAACGACAACATTCACTTTTCTGGGTGTATACTATATCTCAAGGTCATAAGATACTATAAACTCCATCCACCTCTGTTACCCTAGATTCAAATATTTTTAGAAAAAAAGGTATTTGAGTGATTTGTGGTTGATGAACAACTCAAACTTTCCTCCTAAAAGATAGTGCCTCCACATCTTTGAGGAAAAAATAATGACCTCTAACTCCAAGTCATGAGTTGAGTATCTCTTTTCATGATCCTTTAATTATCAACTAGCATAAGCTATCATTCATCCTTCTTGCATAAGTACAGCTCCTAATCTCATACCACACGCATTGGTATAATGAGTGGAAGACTTCGTCCCATCAGGAAAAGTAAGTATTGGCGTGCTAGTCAACAACTCCTTCATAACTCCTTTATCTTCCATGCACTTTTCATCTCATGCAAAAATAAATTTTTCTTGGTTAAGCGAGTTAGTGGGACTGCCATCTTTACAAATTCCTTAATGAATTTTCTATAGCAACCCGCCAATCCAAGAAAACTCTTAACCTCTATGGCATTCCTTGGAATCTTCCAATCTTGAATTGCTTCCACCTTTGCACGGTATACAGACAATGCCCTCTCGAAAATAATGTTCAAAGAAATCTCATCTCCTTCTTCCAAAAGTGACATTTTGAGAATATGGCTTTAGGTTGGAACCTTCTCAAAGTCTTTAGTACCTTCCTTAAGTGATTTTCATGTTCACTTCACTTCTAGAGGATATTAGATAATTATCTACAAACATTATGATGAGTCTATTCAGCTTCCCCTAAAGGCTCCACTTGTCAAATCTAAAATACGCAGGGGCATTCGTTAATCGAAAAGGCATTACATCCTATTCATAAAGTCCATCCATGGTGTGAAAGGCGGTCTTTGGTTTGCTATTTTCAGCTATCCTTAATTGATGAAATCTGATGGCTAAGTCCAAATAAGAAAAGGTTTTGGCTCCAATAAGTTGATCAAACGAGTCATCTATCGTAGGTAATGGATACCAATTTTTCTTAGCAAACTTGTTGAGTTCTCTATGGTCGACACATAGCCTTAATGAGTTGTCTTCTTTAGTAGTGAAAACAATGGTTGCTTCCCATTTATAAGTACTTCGATGAATAAATTCCTTTTGTAATAGCTCCGAAATCTGGACTCTTGCATTTCTCTAGGTGTATGTGCCTTAATGGCGAAGTAGCCGATCTAGCGTCCTTCTTCAAATAAATACTGAACTTGATCTCCCTTCGTGGAAGGAAGTCTAGGAATTCTCCAAAAATGTTAGGAAATTCCAAAACTACGGTATGGATGAGAACTTCTCCTATTATAGGCTCAACGGATATAAATAACTTAACTCGATTGGGTTTTCGGATGTACAACGAACATCTTTATCTTACCCCTTACAACTCCTTAACCACACAATCCTCCTGATGCAATCTAAGTTATCCCTGTAGTAGGATAACCAATCCATCCCTATGATAAGTCCATACCTCTCAAAACTAAGAACGTACAAATATCCAAAACTAGGTCTTTACAAATTAAAGAAAGATGTGTTAACCCCCTAATAGGATTGGATAACTATTGGGTTGGTGACAACTTGAGTTTCCAAATCAAGGAGTTAACTATACTTCTATCTATGAGTGAATGCGATGCTTTCGAGTCAAATATGGTACGAATAATATACCTATAACTAAAAATTGCACCTTCCATTGTAGCTTTTCCTTAATCTCTTGGAGGAGGCCAACTCAAGATAGGAACAGCTTTAATGGCATAAGCTTGCCTACTATGTCCCTCCTTTGCATGCTTTGGAAATCGATACTTGTAGTGTCCCTCCTCATGGTAGTGATAGCACTTTCGTTTGATCTCCTCCCACATCAAACTCACCTTGTAGTCCTCAGCAACATGTCCTTTCTTCTGGCATCTTAGACATGTTATACCCTCCTTCTTGATCTTTCCATTGGCCTTCTTATTCACCTAAAATTCTCCCTTCTTAGCTCCACCATCCACTTCTCTTTATCTTTCTCCTCCGAGCCAACAGTTTGAAGCAAAGCCATCTTAACTAGCATATCATAATTGGCGCTAGTGGATATTTCGATCAAAAGCAGCTCTCTAAGTGGGGAATTCAGGCCTTTAACAAACTTCATGGCCTTCTTGATAGCGGTGCCAACATTCTAAACTTAGCTAGTTCCATGAACCTGCTGATATATTATTTCAATATGGAGTCTTCCCACCTAAGTTGTATAAACTTTTCCAATTGCAAATTCATCTTATCCATAGACATGAATTGTGGCCCAAAGCATTTCTTAAACTCAGCCCAAATGTTTCCTCTCTCAACATTCTCCTCAGCAACAATAGTCCACTAATTCAAGGCCTCTCTGTTAAGATGTCATGCTGCCATTCGCCTCTTGACTGGTCTTCCCATCCAAGCTTCTAAAATATAAACTCATAATTGTTAATCCAAGCCTTCATCTCCAAAAATCATTCAACTCTTATATACACCTTTCCCCCTATATTCTAGTAATCTTTACACATTTCAGGGAAGTCTATAGGACGGAGTGCTACTTCAGTAGGCGAGGTAGTAGGTGCCGCTGGTGCAGCTTGTTGAGGGATAGGAACTTGCCTTATATGCCTCAAGTATTGCTTGAACCATTCAGGCACCCCCCTAACTGTGGGTATATCTTGGGTAGAGGGGTTCCTAGCCTAGAAGGAACAATTTTCAACCATAGTCAACTATCTATAGGTTTAAGCTTTTAGTTACTATTTCCTAAGATAGTATTGTTGAGGGATAGGAAATTGCCCTATAAGTGTGCACTCATACCTATACATATACCCATTGATCGGGCAACCTAAGCTTCGATAACCATTGTAACAACCCGCTCCGAAATAGGTCTAATTTTTGACCCGGTAAAGGCCTATCAAATATTAGAACCCATTTCAAAGCTGACGATTGGTTGGTAAAATTGATACAATGCACAATACATAGAGCTGCCTATCGACACTTATCAGAATATCACCATGGAAAGGATAAAATATAATATCAGAAACAATACCCATTTTATGAAAAATTAAATCTCATAACAAAAGTAGCATTCCAATATCCAAAATATAATATATCAAAGTAGAACAACATCATATCTTAAATGGGTACATCAAAATGTATAAGAACATAAGTAGATTGATAACTCACAAAAGTCCTTATCCCCTTCTCCATCCTCTAGCTCTACATCATCTCGCCTAACCTATGTGTTGTGATAAGGAGGGGTTAGAATGATAATGTCTAGTGAATGAAAATCTCAAATTTTACCAAGATTCGTTGGACCATTTCCTATTATAGAAAGGATCGGGAAACTCGTGTATAGGGTAGAGTTACCAAATAGTTTGGCAGAAGCCCACAATGTTTTCCATATTTCTCATCTAAGAAAGTGTATTCGAGATCCAGAGACTACTATTACACCGTCTGTGTTAGAGGATCTAGTAGTGGAACCAAATATAGCTATAGTCAGAAAACTCATTCGTATAGTTGCACGAGATGGGAAGAGACTAAGAAACAAGACAGTCAGATTAGTGAAAGTCCAGTGGAGAGACGATGAGAGAGACTGTACTTGGGAAGTCGGGAGTAGGATTAGAGATACTTATCTCGATTTGTTTGAAGGTATGTCTTAATTTTATGTTTGATTATTGTGAGTACCTTATCATAATTTCGAGGATGAAATTCTTCAAGGAGAGGACTCTGTAATGACCTTGAATTTGACTTACATTATTTAGAGCATTTAATTGGATAAATAAAATAACATAACGTAAATAGTTAAGGGATTAGGATTTGCTAACTAAGGAGTAGCTATGCCTTAATGAATGTATTAGTAAAAGAGAATTACAGATAAGTAAGTAGGAGGAATATGGTAAGGGCAAAATGGGAATAGCCTTTGTTTGTATACCCTAAACCCTTCTATTCTACATTCCTCATTCATTTTAACATTCACAAATAAAACTAAAAACTTAAAGAATTCGGCCAACCACCATTAATAGGATTCAAGGAGAAGAAAAGGTAGGATTCAAGTAGAAAGCTTAAGCAAATCAATCTAAAGGCAAATCTCAACCTTCTTAACATAAAGCCGAGGTGAATAAATAGGTTACATCTCTATTTTGATGAATTATTTCAGTTTAAAGGAAAACAAGTTTTCTTTTGCAAATATCTACCATGTTATAATGATTAAATGATTATATGTTTTAAGTTGGTGATTTATAGAGATTTACAAGAATTTTATGATATGTTTAGACTAGAAAACCTATCATATGATATCCAAATAAGTTGCGTTTTTGATATATGGTCAAAAACATTATTTTATAAGTGGGTTTTAAGTTTCATAATTTTCTAAGTGATTATGGATTTACTATGAATTTTCTATAAGAGAAAAAATTTAATTTTAGGTTTAATTTATTTAAGGCAATTAAATAATATTTTCGAAAATTTATATATGTTAGAAATCATATTTAAATCGAATTAGTGTGATTTTTGAATATTTTTCCTAAATGTTTTACTATGGTTATTAAGTTAGAAGGCTTAAAGGTTTTATTAAGGAGAATGACTTATTTGCTTAAAAAGTTTCAATTGTTAAATGCTGAATTCGGCAGCTTTTTAGAAAAGAATTTTGGTAAATAATTAGCAACTAATCATATTTTGGAAAATCATGTAAGTTAGGTGAAAATGAATTACTTCAAAAAGCATAAAATAAATTTTACTTTGTATTGCAACTACACCACTTCCATTGCTTGTTTCCATCACTAAACCCAGTAGACCTTTTGCATCCATTCGAAACCAATGCATATGATATCAAGCAATTGGCATATAGTGTATTGGGGAAAGGCGGAAGGAAAGGATGGTGTCAAAGGTATGTTTTCGAAAGGGTTGAAGCCACTTTTATTAGCTTTCGAATCCATTAACTTGCCTTTTTTTAAAAAGAAGCTCTCAAAATAGTTGTTGCTTTTGAATCCCTTCGATACCCTAATTTCTGCATTATACCTTTTGTTGAATATGCTAACATATAAATTTTGTTTGATGATAATTGTTACCTAGAGATCTGACCAGGCAACCAAGTACTCGGCATTAGCATACTGTTCGGCATTTATGAGTCGTTCGGCACCCAGATTTCGACATTAGAGAACGCTCGACATTCAGGATCGCTCGGCATTTAGGAGCGTTCGGCATTAGAAAGCGCTCGGCTTCCAGAGTCGTCCGGCACATATGATTCGTTTGGCATTCAAGTTCGTTCGGCATCTATGGGACGTTTGGCATGCATGAGCGTTCGGCATTGAGAGACGTTCGGTATTGTACATCGTTCGGCATCTATGGGACGTTCGGCATGCGTGAGCGTTCGACATTGAGAGACGTTCGATATTGCATATCGTTCGGCATCTATAGACGTTCGGCATGGCAGAGTCATTCGGCATTCCATACTGCTCGGCATCCAAACCTTGTTCGGCACATCACTTCGTTCGGCATAAATCTCGTTCGGCATTCAGGATCGTTCGGCATCCAGTGTCGTTCGGCATAAATAACTCGTTCGGCAATCAGGGTGTTCGGCATCACTTCGTTCGGCATGAGGACACCGTTCGACATTCGTGCCTTGTTCGGCATTTTGCCGTTCGGCATCTATGGGTCGGCATACAGAATTCACTCTTTTTGTGCCAAGCTACTTTGCTACCTGGCCCACCAGGAAAGTCGAACCCATCTTCGCCTATAAATAAAGAGGCAGGGGCACAGTGAAATCGGACTTTTTTGGAGAACACCGAGGAGACTCTGACGCATTCAAGTCTCATTGAAGACTTAATATTTTTTGCTTAGCAATTGTATTTGAGTGATTGAAATACGGATTGTATCTATAATCGATTATCGAGAAAAGCAATAAAGATCTACCTCAAAGTGGACGTAGGCAGTTACGCCGAACTACTATAAATCTGGTGATCATTTTTTCTGCATTTAAATTTACATACTGACTCTGTTTAATTTTACTTTCTTCATTAATATCTCTACACAATCTCTCTTAAGGGTGTTAGTGACCAATTTTGGCGTTAATATTTTGGTGCTCTCACTGAGAATCGAATTCTCAAGACGATAGGATCTACTTTGTAGCTATTGGATTGAAAAATCCCCCGAAGGAGATCCAAATCATTCACAAGACATCTGTTGATTCTACTCAGAGTTACAACCGACAACTCTATCATGGGAAGACCACGAACTAGATCGGCCTCTCACAACGCAGATGTCAATGAAACTGCTAGTGTACAACAGATAGGACCTAGCAACCAACCAGCAATTCAAGGCGCAAGAACTTCCACCCAGAACCAAGCGGTGGTCGTTTCCCGAACATAGTTCAACAACTTGATAAGAGAACTCAAGGAAAGTAGAAGGCAACTTGCTGAGCAGATTCAAGCCAACAATAATCTCATGACTCAGCTTGCCCAGCAGCAGCATCAGAATGCTGGAAGTAGTCCTGCTCCTTATTCTGAATTTGATAGCTCGACCTCAACGGATGAACCTCCTAGGCGTAGACGCCGTAGGGATGAAGCTTCACAAGTATGTGCCACTGATCGATCCGCCAGGGATCGGGCACGTGGTGAGACAGGACGTCCGGTTCACCAAGACCCTAATCAAGCGGGGCATCAACCCACACGGTCCCGTGGAACGGAACCCAAACTCCCACCCTCCATACAAACTTCGGATTTATCAGCCATGGTCAGGCAGTTGATGAGAGAGAATCAAGGCTGATCAACGAGGATTGGGGAGTGTCTAGGAGTCATACTCTCTTCACAGATGTTATCCTACAGGCTGAGTATCCCAAGAAATTCAATATGCCAACTATCCCAGCTTACGAAGGGAAGGCTGACCCTAGGCAACACGTGATGAGGTACGAATGGATGATGGATTCGGCAAGGGCAAATGATGCAACTAAGTGTAGGTGTTTCCCAATCACTCTGTCCGGAATCGCCACTATGTGGTTTACTTGGCTTCCTCCGCGATGTATATCCAGCTTCGACGAGTTAGCGATGAAATTTGTTGAACAATTCAGGATACATGTTACCCATCCAAAGGACGTAATGTCTTTATAAAGCGTAATCCAGGCTCCAGGAGAGTCTTTGAAAGCATACTTACAGAGGTTTCATGTTGCCGCCACCGAAGTTAGTAATCCTAATGACCACGTAATTTTGATGGCAGTAATGCGAGGTGTAGATCCAGACTCGGAGTTTGGAGATTGGTTGGCGGGAAAGCCCCCGGCTACATTGGAACGATTCTATTCCAAAGCTCATCAGTTCATACGGAGGGAGGAGGCTCGATGGATGAGACGAGATAAGGCACCAGGGCCTGTTCAGGAGATTGTGAAAAGTAACATCACTGTGAAGCAGTCCGACGATAGTTCGGGAAAAGTTCAAGTCAATTTCCAGAACAAGCCTGGGCATTCCAAAGGATCCGAAGGTGGGAATCCTGGAAAGAAAAGAGAAGCAGGGAAATGGAAGTCGAGGATTCTGACCTTCAATGAATACACCCCGCTGAATACTTCTCTTGAAAATATTTATCTATCTACCTGTAATACCTGTAACACCTTTGAATACAGAAAGTCGCGCCCAAAGGAGTCAACTGAAGAACAGAAACGGATAGGGAAGTACTGTCGCTTCCATGAGACCCATAGACATAATACTGAGGAGTGTAGACACCACCATGATGCCATACAGAAGTTGATCAGACAGAAAACTGTAGGAATTTGTCAAAACCCGCAATACGGAAAGGAAGGAACGTCAGACCCCAGACGCGGTTCGGTTCCACGCCAACCAGAACAACCTGCTCGGACTGTGGGTAGATTGATCATAAACACTATTATCGGAGGACCTCATCCTACAGACAAGAATTGGCAGGAGATGGAACGATATGCAACCTCCTTGAGGCATGCGGATTATGAATGTTGTTCGAATGTGGAAGATGGAACCCCCGCAAAACAACAACGCATGATGAATGACGATATAGTGTTTAGGAGTCGAGACGCGGACAAGGTGGAGGCTCCTACTATCGATCTGATGGTTATATCTGCAACAATCGGGCCAGCTTACGTGAAAAGAATCTTGATTGATTGTGAAAGCTCTGTCAACATCATCTTCAAGAAGGCTTATGACCAAATGAAGATGGAAACGAAAGATTTGAAACCATGCAAAGCCCGTATCCACGGCTTTAACGGTGCTGCAACCGACGTGATGGGGTATATAAAGCTACCAGTTGAACTAGGAGAAGGTGAGCGTAGGAGAGTATGAGTCCTACCGTTCATAGTAATGGACGTTGACTCTCCATACAATGTCTTTTTAGGACGTCCAGCCTTGGCAGAATTTAGGGCTGCTTTGGCCCCATGGTGTTTGACATTAAAATTTCCGACAGACAAAGGAGTCAGCGTTGTACATGGCGATCGGGCAACCGGTCGCACATGTTATGTGGCAGAGCTGAGAGAAGCTCATCGGAGAGAAAAGGGGAAGGTTGCGGACAGTTCCGTCCGCATCCTATAGACTGACGATTGACAAGTAGTTCCCGAGCCCTGGCTCGAGCAGCATTCTCAGATCCTTAGAGACATAGATCCGAGAGACGATGATGGGGAACCCAGGGAAACGAATGCAGCACCGGTTGAGCTGACGATCGACATCCCAGTCAGCCGGGATGACCCATCAAGAGTTTTTAAGATTGGATCGCAACTCGACCCTTCAGTGGTCGAGGATCTTATTGATTTTCTCTGGGCGAATCTTGACGTTTTCGCTTGGACACACTCTGATATGTGCGGGATTTCTCCAACAATCGCGAGTCATATGTTGAACATAGACCCGAAACACGTTCTCGTAAAACAGAAAAGGAGAGGTATGGACCCGGAGAGGTCCGCGGCTCTCAAAGAGGAGGTGGACAAACTCAAAGCCAATGGGTTCGTCCGCAACGCCCTCTATCCTGAATGGGTATCTAACCCAGTGCTAGTGAAGCAAGCAAATGGAAAGTGGAGAACTTGTGTTGATTACTCCGATCTGAATAAAGCATGCCCAAAGGATAGTTTCCCTTTACCTAGAATCGACCAGCTCGTCGACTCTACCGTCGGACACGAATTATTGTCATTTATGGATGCGTACTCAGGATACAATCAGATCCCGATGCACATTCCAGACCAAGAGCACACCAGTTTTGTCACAAATATGGAGCTATATTGCTATGTAGTAATGCCCTTTGGATTGAAAAACGTGGGAGCAACTTATCAGCGTCTGGTGAATCGAATGTTTAAGGACCAGATCGGTAAGACGATGGAAGTCTATGTGGATGACATGCTTGTGAAGTCACGGCAGTCAAACGACCACATCCGAGACTTAGCAGAAATGTTTGATATACTCAGATAATACGGTATGAAGATCAACCCTTTGAAGTGCTTTTTTGGCGTGGCATCAGGAAAGTTCTTGGGTTTCATTGTGAATGCACGTGGAATTGAAGCTAACCCGAAAAAAATTCAGGCTATTCGGGACATACAAGTGCCTAGAACTATAAAGCAAGTACAAAGCTTGAATGAAAAGGTAGCGGTGCTGAGCCGATTCATATCCAGAGCCACGGGTAAGTGCATTCCTTTCTTTGATGTGATAAAGAAGGGAAAAAGGAATTTCGAGTGGACATCCGGTTGTGAGGAAGCATTCCGAGCTCTGGTAAGACATTTAGAGAGCCCTCCAATGCTATCGAAACTAATAAACCATGAAATGTTATATGTGTACTTGGCAGTATCCCAACATGCTATCGGTACGCCTTTGGTTCGTGAAGAGGACCGAGTTCAAAATCCAGTTTACTATGTTAGGAAACGTCTGACGGGGGCAGAAAGAAACTATCCCAAGATCGAGAAATTAGCCTATTGCTTGGTGATTGCATCACGCAAACTTCGTCCATATTTTCAGGCACACGCAATCAGTGTTTACACCGATCAACCCTTGCGTCAGATACTCCAACGATCGGAAACTTCTAGAAGAATGTTAAAATGAAATATCGAGCTCAGTTAGCTCGATATTACTTACCTGCCGTGAAAGGCCATACAAGGACAAGCGTTAGCGGATTTCATCGCTGAATTCACCATGACAGACGAATCAAAAGACAGCAATGTCATACCTCCCGTCTGATGGAAGATGCACACCGATGGGGCATCTAACGACCATTGTTCGGGGGTTGGCATAGTTCTTGTAACTCCTGAAAACCGATCGGTTTGCTATGCTTTGAAGCTCGAATTCATGGCAATGAATAACGAAGCCGAGTATGAAGCATTGATTGCCGGCTTAAGACTTGTCAAAGAACCGGGAATTAGATCGGTTGAAATTTTTTGCGACTCGCAACTGGTGGTGTATCAAGTGCGTGGAGACTACCAAGCAAGGGGCAAAGACTTGCCTCGTATTTGGCCCAAGTTCAGGAGCTGCTAGCGAACCTCGAGTATTATGATATTTCACATGTTCTGCGTGAACAAAACAGAGCAGCTGATTCATTGGCAAAATTGGCAAGCACTGGTGATGTACAACAGATGGGATTGTTTCCCATCGAAACGTTACATGTTCCGAGCATAAATATGATGGAGGTAGATTTCGTGTTAGAAATAGAAATAAAAAAGGAGTCATGGATGACCCCATTCAAGCAGTATTTGTTACACGGGGCCGTGCTCAAAAGAAGGAGCGAAAGACGACAAGTCATTCGTAAGGCTTCTCCTTATGTAATGCAGGATGGAATAATGTATCAGAGGGAATTCTCGACCCCATTGCTCCGGCGCATTGCCCATGATGAGATAAAATGAGTCCTGACGGAAGTCCATGAAGGAGAATGTGGCGACCAGGCAGACATTAGCAAAGAAAATCCTCCGCTATGGATACTATTGGCCAATTGTAAATCGGGATGCCGTAGACTACGTAAGAAGATGTGACAAATGCCAGAAGAATGCGAAAATCCCAAGAGCTCCGCCGACGGAACTCACAGTCCTTGGCCATTTGCAATGTGGGGGATCGATATAGTCGGTTACTTACCCCTATCCAAAGGTGGTGCAAAATACACGATTGTTGTGGTCGATTACTTTACCAAGTGGGTAGAAGCAGAGCCTTTGGACACTATCACCACCAAGAAAGTCATTAATTTCATTGTACGAAATATTCTATGCCGCTTTGGCCTGCCACGAACTATCGTTACAGACAATGGAACTCAGTTTGAAAGCAAAGAGTTCGAGGAATTTTGCCAAAAATATGGTATTGAGAAAAAGTTTGCAGCAGTTGCTCATCCGAAAGAAAATGGACAAGTGGGGGCCGTAAACAAGATAATCAAATCCATATTGGAAAAAACGTTTGCGAAGGCTTGAGGCAAGTGGGTAGATAAGCTTCCAACAGCACTTTGGGCTTACAGAACCACCCACAAGTCCACGACTGGCCACACTCCATTCGCATTAGCATATGGCATGGAAGCTGTCATACCCGTGGAACTTGAAGTCCCATTACATCGGGTAACTTATTATGACCCTGAGTCAAACCAAGATCTCTTGCTGGAATCATTGGACTTCATTGATGAAAAATGCGAAGAAGCCAATTTAAGAGCGGCCGCGTACAAGCATCGAGTTACTCGATATTATAATGAAAAAGTCCGACCAAGAATCTTTGGAGTGGGTTATCTCGTTTTGAAACGAGTTTTCCCAGTTCCGTCACACATAAGCCTCGCATGGGAAGGTCCATACGTCTTTGAACGGAAGCTTGGAGAAGGAACATTCAAGCTAGCGACCGTTGATGGTGCGACACTTCCCCGAGCATGGAATAGTGAACATTTGCAGCACTATTACACTTAGTTCATTTCTATTATATTTTAGTTGTATTTATTTTCAGCAAGTTCTTATTCCTAGTTTACAGCATGTAAAAAGACAATTTATCTTATTTGCATTAATAAAGGCTTAAAGCCATTTCTTTTTCCCATGAATTGTCGATGTTTCTGTGTATGATAACGCTGTAACAAATGACTAAGAGATACATTACTCCGTCTGACGTACAAACGCGTATAAATAATTTAAAATCACCAAGTCCACGGAATGCGGATTGGAATACTCTAAGTCCTCGGAGTGCGGACTCGAGTATAAACGATTCGAAATCTCCAAGTCCCCGGAGTGCGGACTGGAGCACTCTAAGTCCCCGGAGTGCGGACTCGAGTATAAACGATTCGAAATTTCCAAGTCCCTGAAGTGCGGACTGGAGTACTCTAAGTCACCGGAGTGCGGACTCGAGTATAAATGATTCGAAATCTCTAAGTCCCCGGATTGCGGACTGGAGTACTCTAAGTCCCCGGAGTGCAGACTCGGGTATAAACGATTCGAAATCTCCAAGTCACCGGAGTGCGGACTGTAGTACTCTATGTCCCCGGAGTGCGGACTCGAGTATAAACGATTCAAAATCTCCAAGTCCTCGGAGTGCGGACCAGAATACTCTAAGTCCCCGGAGTGCGAACTCGAGTATAAACGATTCGAAATCTCCAAGTCCCCGGAATGTAGACTGGAGTACTCTAAGTCCCCGGAGTGCGGACTAAAGTATAAGCGACTCAAAATCTCCAAGTCCCTGGGGTGCGGACTGGAGTACTCTAAGTCCCTAGAATGCGGACTAGAGTATAAACGACTAAAATCTTCAAGTCCCCAGAGTGCGGACTGGAGTACTCTAAGTCCCCAGAGTGCGGACTAGAGTACAAACGATTTAAATCTCCAAGTACCCTGAGTACGGACTGGAGTACTCTAAGTCCTCAGAATGTGGACTAGAGTATAAACAATTTAAATATCCAAGTCCCCCGAGTGCGGACTGGATACAAATGGCTTGAAGTCATCGAATCCTTGGCGTGCAGACTAGAAAATATTCTAAGTACCCGGAGCGTGGAATAAAGAATGTGCAATGCCAAATGATTATCAACTTATTTGAGGATGAATCAAGAAGTTTATGTAACTCGCAATAGCTTGGATTCTGACCATGATTATACAGAAAACCGAACAATAGAAATCTTCTGAAAGGCAAAAAGAACTAGGTTTTATTCATCAAATAAGTTTCTACTACAACTCCTCCGAAGCTCGGAGTCAAAAGTTTACTTATATAACTACGAAAACAAAAATAATTACATAATCTAAACCAGCTCTTGTTGAACGAGAGCGAAGACTACTTCTTTGACTTCTTCGACTTTTTGCCCGATGACTCCTCTCTGGTACGTTTACCCTTGATAGTTTTCTTTGACGGGGGAGTGACAGCTGAAGAAGTATGAGGAACATCCATGGGTATGGACCCGCCTGGGAGAATGACCTTCAACGGCTTATTCAAGGAATCGTCCAGGTCCACAGCTTGAGGTTCGATCTTGATCTTGACCGTCTTTTCCTTCTCTTTCTCAGGCTGCTCCTTCATGCTCAGCTCGGATGTGTGCTGAGAAACGTCTGTAATTTCAACTTCATAACTCCCATCAATGGGAGAGGAAGTCTCAGATTTGTCCTCATCAAGCGCTTCGATCACTTGAGCATCCAGACCGGGAGCCTCTCCTGCGTGAGTGGCTTCAGTCGTTTTTTCCCTCACCTCCTTGGTGACATCGCTCCTCAGAGTAGGCTCAAGATCAGAACAGCCTGCACAAAATCACGAAAAGCAAGTATTAGAATGCGATAGCTTCTGGTGAAAAATGAAAACTCTTGAAATGTTAAAGCAAAAAAGTTGCCTACCAAGTCCCGGCTGGCTCTCAGCCGTCAAGGGGGTCTCACCCTCTGGAATAGGGGACAAAACATGAACGCTAAGGCCGGGGTCGTCCGGGTCATAGCCGATGTGCTGTTCAAAAGGATCGAGTATTGACCGACAGGTCGGCTGGTTAGGCACACGAGTTGGAGACTCGGTTCCGGATGGACCGGCGATAACTTCTTTCCCTTTTGTTGAGGGAGAGCCTTTGCAATAAAGGGCTTTAGCCGCTGACAGGTCCGAAGGCTCATTTCCCTTAAGGAATTCTTTTATTAAAGCCCCCTCATCAACTTCCTCGATACCGTGTTCGGCCTTCTTAATCTCTATTAACGTCTCCCATGCTTCGGCTAAAGATTTGAGATAGCCCTCGCCCAGAAAAGTTAAGTCCCGGTGCATGAGAACGCGGGCATTGAATTCGGCGATAAGCGGGTCGAACATGGTTTTGACTTCCTCTCTACCTTCTTTCTTGGCCGCCTCAAGACGGGAGTCGATTTCTGCAGATGCTATATTTTTTCCCTCTTCGCGGGCTTCATTCTTCAGCGCCTCAACTTTAGAAAGCTCACCCTCAAGTTTCGCCTTTAGGAGTCGCGTTGCAACGATCTCGTCACAATACCGTTGCGACTCTTCATAGGCAGCAATCTTCTCTTCTTGCTCTTTGCGGAGTTGCTCCTCAAGTTCTTTAACTCGGAGACAGAATGCATCCCTCTCTTTTTGCACCGAGTCTTTCTCCAAAGCTAAAGCCCCACAGCGTTGTACCGCTTCGTCGATTTCTTTTTTGTGAATTGATTCTAAACGAGTTACGGCTTCGGCGATATGCTTGGCGCTCTGCTGGGCGGCCTCAAGTTGAGATTTGTAAGTCACAATCTCTTCGTCCTGAGCTTTGATAATGTCTTTGTCATGAATAGCCTCAAGCTTCAGGCGATCAATCTCATGTTGGCGTTCTATGGAGACTTCCGACACTTTCTCAGCAAGATGAACGAATGCGTCATGCTGAACATAGACATCGTTGGTACAGGCGATAACGCTCTGCTTAACATCTCCGGGTATATGGTGGATTGCTGGGAGTAATTTCAGACCATCAAAGAAGATCTTTGGAAATTTAACTTTAAGCTCGGCCAGTCTCTCTGATACTGTTGGATCTATTGGGAGAACAGGAGGGGACGGCTTTGAAAGTTCAGCTTTCGTGTGAGAATCCCAGGATTGTCGTGTGAAAGAGGAATTGGAGTGTTGATCTCGAGGGACATCGGATTACGACCCCTTATGACCGTGCTTTTCTTTGCTTTGTTCCGAGTGAGAAGAGGGATGCTGGTGGTACTTGGACTGATAATATGTTTTCTTCCGAGATGATGAGTCCCGAGAATGGTAATCCCTATCGCCATCACCATCTTTATCCCGACGTCTTCCAGAACCTGAGTCCCGTCTAGAGTGATGGAAGATAGACGACCCACAGAGACGATCGATTCCATGTGTACGCTCCATGTCACCTGCA
Organism: Allium cepa; assembly: GCA_030765085.1. Classification (NCBI taxonomy): domain Eukaryota; kingdom Viridiplantae; phylum Streptophyta; class Magnoliopsida; order Asparagales; family Amaryllidaceae; genus Allium; species Allium cepa. Next base: position 864,588,425 of record CM060940.1, read on the forward strand.
CAGAATTTAAAAAAATACAACGAATTAGCAAAGAGTAGCGTGACGACGGAAATTTAAGTGTAAGGTGAAGTGCATGTGTTTGTGTGTGTCCTAGTGTTTCCCCCCGACGGACCAGTTTCTTTACTAATGGGATTTTTTTCTCCCTGAGTTTGGGCTTGAATGCCTGCATCGCCTCTGATGGGCGAGTGAAGTTTAAGTTCTTTCGGATCATCGAAATCATAATTAAGTAGATCGTCAAGTATCTAGAGGTTCGAGAGGCCCTTTAAAGAACTTTCTAAACGTTATGAGGAAGCCTCTTTCTCTGTTGGAATAAGAGTAACTTTAGAGGTTGCACCAACTTTTTCCCTCCTTACCTTGTACGTCAGTTTCTTTTTCCCCTTCGAAGGGGAGGATGACGTTTCAATGTCATGAACTTCAACTAGTGGGTCCTGAGTAGGACCAACATTCTCATCTTGTGCTTCGGGTGTTTCGTTTTCTTTGATTTCTCTTTCTTCTAGTGCGCCAGGAGCGTTGCGTGTTGAAGACTCAGCTTGTTTTTTCCCTTTTCCAGAGGCGGGCCTGGGTATGGTAACTCCTTGAGGAAGGCTTATCCGACGGCCTTCTGCCAACAATCCAAACCTTGAAAGTGACTCATTGGAAATGAGAGTTCGGATGTCCCGTTCATCGGCAGAAAGGGCTCTAATAGCTTCAACGGCTTCAGAATATCCACGGCCGTCAGGACGTGGATTGATAATTGAAAAGATGAAAAAAAGAGTTAGAAGAGGCATGGCTTTGACCAAGCATGAATATCGATCCAGAGAAAAGACTTACTTCCTTCCACCCATCTCCTCACGAAACCAGGAGGGCAACACACATAAAACCATTCCTCCTTGTACAGGGCGAACTTGCTTCATGCCCCAGTTAATATTTGGCATTTGTGATGCGGCTCGAGAAAAATGAAAGAGGGGCTATCTCCCCGCTTCTTGATCATATATATATATATATATATATATATATATATATATAATGTCACCAAGGGTTGGAGGCCTGGAGAGGACATTCATGAAGAGGATGTAGGTATCGTAGATGAAGCCGTGACCGTTCGGGTGCAGTTGTGACGGGGTAATGTCGATGTATTGCAGCACGTCCCGAAGAAATAAGTTAAACGGTGGCACAATGCCGACCCAGCACATAAACTTATTACAAGCTGTATATCCAACTAGGGGCAAGTGTGGACGATTCTGCCCCGATGGAACTAATACGTCGTCGAAGGGGATTCCGTGGATGGAGCATATCCGACAGAGTGCACTTTCATTGATCTTCGAAGCCTGTGAATCGACCGGGTTGTCCAAGAAAATTGATGCCTCCAGGGCGTCGGGAGCTAAGTTATGAGTAGGGAAAGTCGATGGGTTTGAAGTATCTGCGACTCCTTGTTTAGAAGACGGCCTAGGTCTATCTGAGATCGTGGCGGAGCTAGATTTCTTAGACATCTTTGATAGAAATTGAATCTAGTAGAGTACCTGTTTGAACTATATTTGAAAGACAATAGACGTTAGACTTAACAACACAAGTATTCCCCCGTGTGGTGTGTGGACTAGTGTGATAATTCAAGTATAAGTGCTGAGAAATTGAAAGTCATGGAGTTAATGGTATAAAGTTGAGCTTCGAATCGTCGCCTTCGAAGACCGTCATCGCTGACCGTCTCCAAAAGCCTACCCTATGGTGTTTTCAATTTCGGACTCAAACATTGGCGCTATGTGTTAGAGGAAATTATCTGTTTTTGTCGATTTAGGTTCAGGCTTGTGATTACTGAAACTAGGAAGTTATCAGTCCAGATTAGTTCGATATGCTAGTTTGCTTAGGTCCTTGTCCTTGTTTCTGTCATAAGATTAGGCAAAGTAAATGTTGATCGGCATAAGTATCGTTCGGCCAAACTATCGATCGGCCTAAGTATCGTTCGACCGAAATATCGCTCGACCTAAGTATCATTCGGCCTAAATGTTGGTCTGCCTAAGTGTCGTTCGGATAAACTATCGATCGGCCTAAGAATCGTTCGGCCTAAGTATCGATCGGCATTCGTGTCGTTCGGCTTAAGCGCTGTTTGGCCAAAATATCGGTCGGCATCCTGTCCATTCCCTGCCACCTTTCAATTTTTCCACTCCAATTCCATTCGGCATGGGGAGGTCATGCCGAACCATGGCCGTATCAACCTACACCAACAGGCCTAATCTCTAACTCCATTCTCATGCTACCATAGGACCGCTCGGCATTGAAAGATCATGCCGAGACGCTACAATGCACCTTCCACCTTTCTCTTCTCCGACCCATCCACCTCGAAACCACCTAAGAGCATACTAAGTTCCAGCCTTAGAACATGACCGTGCCTCAATGCATCACCCTTATTCACACGCCCCCTACTTTGTACGATCTATGGAAGATTCGAAAATTCGAGTAATATCTAATGTCTCCTAATTTGAGAGGGTGATCAAAAGCTTCTTATCGAAGAGTACGGAGAGGGCTCAAGGATCTGTGAGTTTAGGATTGAAGGTTGTTAGAACTTAACTTAGGAAAGGCGTGATGGATTCCAGGGAGGTAAGTTGCTAGTTCTTGGAAAATAACGGAGGTAAAAAGTGAAAAGAGAAGAAGAAAAATGCCGACTTTTATAGGAGAAGAGGGGAAGTCGAAGAGACAATGACTGGTAGAACCGGTCAAAGCTACATCGTTCGGCATCAGCATACAAAGCCGTTCGACATACATGGAGCATTCGGCTTCGACTGTACTGTTCGACATTAGCATGGCGTTCGGCACACATCCCCTCACCTGGTAATCAAGGGAAGTCTCCATTGAGGAAACTAAACCACAGCTCGAAGCAAAGCATAGTGGACACGAGATCCAAAGCGCACCATGTTCGACCACGTGATGCACTTTGGGGGGCATGTGTTACCTGAAGATTTGACTAGGCAACTAAGTACTCGGCATTAGCATACCGTTCGGCATTTATGAGTCGTTCGGCACCCAGATCGTTCAGCATTAGAGAACGCTCGACATTCAGGATTGCTCGGCATTTAGGAGCGTTCGGCATTAGAAAGAGCTCGGCTTCTAGAGTCGTCCGACACATATGATTCGTTCGGCATTCAAGTTCATTCGACATCTATGGGACGTTCGACATGAATAAGCGTTCGGCATTGAGAGACGTTCGGTATTGTACATCGTTCGACATCTATGGGACGTTCGACATGCGTGAGCGTTCGGCATTGAGAGACGTTTAGTATTGCATATCGTTCGGCATGGCAGAGTCATTCGGCATTCCATATTTCTCGGCATCCAAACCTTGTTCGGCACATCACTTCGTTCGGCATAAATCTCGTTCGGCATTCGGGATCGTTCGGCATCCAGTGTCGTTCGACACAAATAACTCGTTCGGCAATCAGGGTGTTCGACATCATTTCGTTCGGCATGAGGATACCGTTCGGCATTCGTGCCTTGTTCGGCATTTTGCCGTTCGGCATCTATGGGTCGGCACACAGAAATCACTCTTTTTGGGCCAAGCTACTTTGCTACCCGGCCCACTAGGGAAATCCAACCCATCTTCGCCTATAAATAGAGAGGCAGAGGCACAATGAAATGGGACTTTTTTGGAGAACACCGAGGAGACTCTACCGTATTCAAGACTCATTGAAGACTTAATTTTTTTTGCTTAGCAATTGTATTTGAGTGATTGACATACGGATTGTATCTGTAATCGATTATCGAGAAAAGCAATAAAGATCTACCTCAAAGTGGACGTAGGAAGTTACGCCAAACCACTATAAATCTAGTGTTCGTTTTTTCTGCATTTAAATTTACGTGTTGTCCCCTGTTTAATTTTATTTCTTTATTAATCTTTCTACACAATCTCTCTTAAGGGTGTCAGTGACCAATTTTGGCATTAACAACAATAAACATATATATATATATATATATTCATTTAAATGTATTTGTTATTATAATATTTAATTTTCACATAATTAAATAAATATTTGTTGAATAAAACAAATAACATATAATTTAAATTCAAACGGATATTTTATTCAAACAAATATTTTATTACAATTTTGAATAGTACAAATTTGAGCTCTCACTATATATATGCACAATTTCAATTACATTATAATTTCGATTACATCACAAACTTCAATTTACAATGTTCGCCTCACTACATATCGCTCGACATCCATATTTCATCTTCAACTCTATTCCAGATTGTATTCCGCATCTGAGTTATCTGCAAAATAAACACTAATGCAATAAAATTGAAAAAGAAATATTTTGCAGTGTAAAATAAAATGTGTATTTTGAAAATGTTATTTGCCTTAGTTATTTGGATTGTTCGTCATTTATTTCGTTTGAACCCATTCATACATGAACAACTTGTGGCATGTACAGTGAGACTTGATAAAACTGGTGGGACAGGTTAGCACAAGGTCAAACCTGAGGCGATGCTGGATTCAACTCAGGTGCAATACAAATACATCATAAAATTTTTGAGTACAAGTTCTCATGCAATAAGAATCCAAAATCAACATAAAACAAGCCTCGACCAAAAATTCAATGAGTACACATGAAAACAACCCAACCATTCAAACTCATGCAATGAACTGGCTCAAAGCAACAACCAAATACAAACACAATGAGGCATGGATTCACAAACAACAAAGACTTAAAGAAACTACACAAGCTAACATACATATATAGATGTGTGAATACACATGTATACATATATACATGCAGTGCACATCATTTCTATGTAGACTGCACAGCCAAAGTCAAATACAATGTTAATGAACACAGACAAACTCAACAATACAATAGCCATGTTCAAAACAACATATGCATATGGTTAGAAACTTTACAAGACCAAAAACAAGAAAGATGGTAGCAGAGAAAGGTACACAAGTGAATGGAAACCAAACAAGAATTAGCTATGGACCAAATTCAAATGTGAACAAAGTTATGCCTAGACCACTGACCACATACAAATCAACAAACAATGGCATCATACACACACACACACACACACACACACACACACACACTCGAGGCTACCGGACTACATGCATAAATGCAACTAAACTCAACCTGACCAGGAACAAGTCTAGACTCATTGAACAACAATAAACCAAAACAAACATAAGAAAAGCTATAAACATGCTTAGGTCAAGTAAATAATGAAGCATGGTCATATATGGAACCAGACTCTAAATGCAACAAGCTCCAGACCTCAACTTCAAGAGTTACAAGTTTATACGAAGACTGTAACTCAAAAGGAGCAACAATGACCAAACTCATGCAACCAGTCAACAGAAACTATACAAAGGAATGCAACAGTAGTGATCATAGTAAAGACACAAGAAATATACAAGTTAAATGTTCAGTTACTCGAAGTTTATATGGAAATACAAGTGCAAAAATCAAATGCATAAGTTACTGAAATCCAACCGTGGGTCATGAAACAGTCATGAAGGTAACTAGCAGGTAAAACATAAATGAACGAAGTCAACATTGATCTCAAGTCGGAAAATTCAAATCAGAGAATGTAGCAGCAGTATTTAAAAAAAAGAATTATTAAGGGTAAACTATATACGAAGATAAATAAAATTCGTATACTAACACGATGAACAAGTCACAGGAGAAAAGAAAATCATGGAGCAAGTTCAAATTCATGAAGTTGTGGTGACCAAGCAAGCATAACAGAAAATATAAGAATTGAACTAGTCAGGATTAATCACCAGCATTAAATCGAAAACCAGTGGCCAAGCATATCATGTGAAGAATTCAAACTGAAAAATATACGAATCGAACATTTTGGGATTTATCCCTATCCAAAACCCAAATCATCATCGATATGAATGGCATTCGAGTTAAAACAAATACCAAAGCTAGCTAAGTCACGAACAAACATATAACTAGAATCAAAGTCGAGAAAATTCAAATCGAACAAGAAAATCACGTACCAAATCACAACATCCAACTCGACTTATTGAAGCAGCCGAAAGCAAATCGAAGATAGGAGATGATTGACAGAGCAAAGCAAAGCAAATCACTTCAATCGCTCGAAAAACAAACGGCCAACTCAAATTTCAGAAGCCCTAAATTTTGTAAGAGGAGCGAACGAGCAAAGAAGCATACATTTTTCATAAAGCAAAGAATATGGCCCGAAGAAATAAAAAGAAAAAAAGGGGGACAATTTTTATCACTGCATTCTCTTCTTTTGGGCCGGCATATAATTGTTTTTGGGCTTTTAATTTTAAATTTGGGTTTCTGTTGTATAATTGTTTCTATTTTGCATTAAACTTTTATAAAATTCTAGTTGTGTGACTAGGGGACGAATTACGGTGGTGTAGTTCGAGAATTCGTAACTCAGTAGCTAAGTTGTAGCAGGGTTTTTAGCATAGAGTTAGGTTAGTCGATAGCAGGTGTCATGAGTTCACGTGTGTAAGCGTTTGACTACGTAATTTCTAGTAGAAACCTTGAGGGCAGCACGTAGACTGGGTTTTGCCGAAGCTGGGTAAATCTATGTTGTTCCATTTCTGCTTTATTATTCTGTTATTATCTGTGCTGTAATTATTTTATATATTTCCACATTAATTTTTATAATTCTTAGCATCACCCTATTCGCCCCCCTCTAGGGTGAAATCAATCCTACAAGTGGCATCAGAGCTAAGAACAAAAGTCAATTTTTGTTTATAAAAAATTTGACTTTTTCAAAAACCATTTTTGTTTAAAAATTTGGTTTTTTTTAAAATAGCTTCTTTTAATAATGCTTTTGCTAAAGTCAGTCCATAGTTAGACAACCTATGTTCAATGGTGAATATGCTTACTGGAAAAATAGAATGAAATTTTTTCTGAATACCATTGATGCTTGGAATATTGTTGAGATGGGATATAGGGCACCAACTATAGGGGTAGATAATCAAGAAATTGAAAAACCGATGGATCAATGGACAGATCTAGAAAATAAATTACAAAATGCCAATGCTAAAGCTATGAATTCTATTATTTGTTTATTGGATCAAATTGAATTTAATCATGTCTCACATTGTCTAACTGCGTAGAAAATTTGGCACACACTTGAAGTGACTCACGAAGGAACATCTCAAGTCAAAGAATCTCGCTTTGCCATGCTTAGTCGCGAATATGAGAACTTCACAATGGACAATGATGAAAATGTCAAAGAGATGTATGGACGACTTTCCAATCTCATATATAAATCAAAAGCTCTCGAAAAATCATACATAGAATTAGAAATAGTCCGAAAAATCCACAGAGTCCTTCCATGAAATTTTGAAGCAAAAGTTACTACCATTCAAGAATCGAAGGATTTGAAACAAATCAAAGTTGAAGAACTAATTGGAAATCTCACCACTTATGAGCTAGAAATGAAATTCAAGGAAGAACTAGAAGAAGGTGATACTCGAAAGAAATCAATAGCTCTTGAAGGAACAATTGAAAGTGATGATGATGATGACGATGATAGTGAAGCTGAATTGGAACTGATAAGAAAGAAATTCAATGGTGGAATCGCAAATATGGAAATCCAGCTCTAAGTAAACAATTTAAAAACAAAATAGTCAAAGTTCTAGATAAGTCAGAAGAGCAAGAGATCATTTGTCACAAGTGCAATCAACCTGGTCACATCAAGCCCAATTGTCCTCAAAATCAACTCGACCAAGAAAAGAAATCGAAAAGAAGAAGTTTTGCAGCCATATGGAATAAAAGTGATTATGATAATAAAAGCACAGCAGTAAGAGTGAAAAAGCAAATCTGTGTCTTCATGGTGATATAACTGATAGCGACGATGACGAGCCAAGCGAGGTATCAAAACTCACTCACTCAAAATTACTTATATATTTTCATGAAGTAAATGGCTGTTTTGAATGACTTAGGGAGAAATAAGCTAAAATTGAATCACGAAGAGATAGTTTGATAGAATTAAAAAAACAACTTGATCAATTGGTTAAAAATTATCAAATCAAGAGCCCTAAGTGTGATAAGTGTCCATCATTTGAAGAAGAAATTAAAAAAGCAGAAACTGGAATTAAATCACTTGAAAATGAAACTCCGATTTTGAAAGAAAGTGAAAACATAAAGAGAGAAAATTCTATTAAAAATTTCACTTTGTTATCGAACGAAAATGAATCCCTCAAAACACAAGTCCAACATTTGTCTACGACTTTGAGAATATTTTCAAAAGGAGAAAAATCGCTAAATATGTTATTAGGGAAACAAACAGTCAATATTATTAGACAAGGATTTGGGTATAATATATCTGAACGTATCAGAAGTAAAATTAATCATGTCAAATCCGAGTGCACAATCTGTAGAACAATTGGACACAATCACAATAATTGCTGGTTAGACCCAAACATGTGAAAACCATACCAATTTGGGATCCAAAAGGCACGAACATAAAATTCCTTAAAGTTAAACAAATCTGGGTGCCGAAAGGAACAAATATAGATTGTTTTAGGTCTACTCAAACATATGTTTTAAAATCAATTTCCACTAACAACCATTGACCTATAAAAACAAATAGGTCACAAAAATCTTTTCTCATGTAGGTGTGGTGGCAGGCTAAGGAATAACAACAGTGATACCTAAATTTCGGCTGTTCCAGACACACGACGGGCAAAAAATCAAAGTTGCTTATCCTAGTACAAAGGTGGCAAATCACAATGGGCAACAACGAAAAATTATTTGCAAAGGTAAAATAGGTAATGATACATTTATCTTGAACGATATATTAAATGTGAAAATCTGCACCATAATCTGATTTAAATCAACCAGTTATGTGATAAGGAAATAAATGTTAATTTTGATTTTGATTTGTGCAAAAATGTTGACAAATCATCTTTTCATCTTTGAACTAGTTCATATAAATTTGTTTGGACCAATTATGGTGTTTTATTGGTTGATGATTATTCTAGATACATGTGGATATATTTGACCTGACATTATATTTTGTATTTGCTTTTATATACGGTTTCAATTCATTTAAAAGCTGTAAAAAGGATTTGTTGCACACTCCACGATCTGGTCTATGATATCTAACTAATGATAATCTTGAGTCTAAGAGGTTCAAATGCAGATTACACTGGTAACCTAGTTGATAGAAAAATTACTAGTGGAACGTGTTTTATGTAGAGACATTCATTAGTTGCATCACATTTTCAAAGAAAATATCTGCATATTTTTTATTTCAATCGATTTTCAATTAGCAGACATTTTTCACATAAAACCCCTTCAAGAAGATAGTTTTTGTTGATCTTGTTTCAGATTAGTCATTTTAGAAAATTTGATTTTATAATTATTTTTAATTTGATCTTAAATAACTATATGAACTAATCTGACTCCCTACAGATTATTGAAAAGATAAACAATAATTGAAAAAGTGACGAGTGTTGATATTAATATAACTTGAGGCAGTATATTTAGTAAATTTCTTTAAAATTTTAAACAAGATTTATAATAACTTTTGATTGTTAAAAATTCGATAACCAAATCTATTTCTATCATATTTCTAACGACCATCACTCATCAAAATCCAATATAATATGTCAATATGTGGTATTTTAAACGGAAAATTATTCATTTTCATTTTATTTTATTTTTAGCAATAAAAACATCCAAAGTATTCACTCTCATTTAAAAGTCCTCACGGTTATGCATGTGTGAATTACTTGGAATTTTTGATTATGTGCTTTCATGATCATTTAAAAGTCCTCACGGTTATGCATGGGTGAATTATTTGGAATTTTTGATTATGTTCTTTCATGCTCATTTAAAAGTTCTCATGGTTATGCATGTATGGAACACATATCAAAATTGGTTATTAAATAGATAAGTTGATTCTAATCCCATTTAAAAATCCTCACGGTTATGCGGGGTTAGAAGATGCTTGAAATTCATTTTTTATAAAAATTGGAAATACTACTAATCTCATTTAAAAGTCCTAATGGTTATGGATGGTTAGTAGATATTCAAATTCCTGATTTAAATATACCACTAATACATTCAACTATATGGTTTTATATGCCGCCATCACCCCTATCATTCTAAAGTGGAAAATGCGCCTAATAAAGTATTTATGATTTTTGTTTGATTTTTTATTGAAATTTAATATTTATACTCGATTGGGTATTAATGTTGTATTAGTGTCTATCACTCTATCTCTATTTTTCTAACACTATTACCCTTTTGCTGAGAACAAAAAGGGGAGTATGATTTTGGCAAATAAAGGTCAAATGTTTTATTTTTTATTTGCATATTCCTATATATGTTCATTTGCGTATTTTTATTTATTTTCATGCATATATGAAAGGGGAGCCTTGTTGTAGAAAGGGAGCATTCAAATAAGGGGAGCAAATAGAGTTCATTAATGACCAAATACATTTAATAAATTCAAAATCTTAAATATATGTTATTATTAAAAGGGGAAGATTGTTGAATATGCTAGTATATGATTTATGTTTGATGATAATATATATATATATATATATATATATTCATTAAATGTATTTGTTATCATACAATTTTATTTTCACATAATTACATAAATATTTGTTGAATAAAATTATTAATACAGAATTTAAATTCAAATAGATATTTTATTCAAACATATATTTTATTACAATTTTGAATCGTACAAATTTGAGCTCTCGCTATATATAAAATATCAATAACATTAGAATTTCGATTACATAATAAACTTCAATTTACAGTGTTCACCTCACTACATATCGCTCAACACTCGTATTTGATCTTTAACGCTATTCCAGCTTGTAACTTAGTTATTTCCAAAATAAACACTAACGCAATAAACTTGAAAATGAAATATTTTGCAGTGTAAAATAAAATGTGTATTTTGAAAATGTTATTTTCCTCGATTATTTTGGTTGTTCGTCATTTGTTTCGATTGAATCCATTCATACATGAACAACTTGTGACATGCACAGTGTATCACTGTACATGCCATAAGGTCGTGCACAGTGATATACACTTGATAAAACTGCAGGAACACGTAAGGACAAGGTCAAACCTGAGTCGATGCTGGATTCAACTCAGGTGCAATACAAATACATCATAAAATTGTCGAGTACAAGTTCTCATGCAACAAGAATCCAAAATCAACATAAAACAAGCCTTGGCCAAAAATTCAACGAGTACACATGAAAACAACTCAACCATTCAAACTTATGCAATGAACTGGCTAGAAGCAACAACCAAATACAAACATAATGAGGCATGGATTCACAAACAACAAAGATAGAAAGAAACTGCACAAGATAACATATATATACATGTGTGAACACACATGTATACATATATACATGTAGTGCACAACATTTCTACGCAGATTGCATAGTCAAAGTCAAATACAATGTTAATAAACACACACAAACTCAATAATACAATAGCCATGTTCGAAACAACATATGCATATGGTCAACAACTTTACAAGACCAGACACAAGAAAGAAGGCAGCAGAGAAAGGTACACAAGTGAATGGCAACCAAACAAGAATTAGCTCCAGACCAAATTCAAATGTGAGCACATTTGTGCCTAGACCACTGACCACATACAAATCAACAAACAAAAGCATCATATATCTATATATATATATGTGTGTGTGTATATAAATGTACTCTAGGCTATCTGACTACATGCATAAATGCAACTAAACTCAACCTGACCAGGCACAAGTCCAGACTCATTGAACAACAATAAACCGAAACATACATAAGGAAAGCTATAAATATGCTTAGGTCAAGAAAACAATGAAGCATGGTCAGATATGGAACCAGACTCCAAATGCAACAAGCTCCCGACCTCAACTTCAACAGTTACAAGTTTATATGAAGACTGTAACTCAAAAGGAGCGATAATGACCATACTCATGAAACCAGTCAAAAGAAACTATACAAAGAAATGCAACAGTAATAATCATACTAAAGACACAAGAAATATATAAGTTAAATGTCCAGTGACTCGAAATTTATATGGAAATACAAGTGCAAAAATCAAATGCACAAGTGACTAAAATCAAGCCATAGGCCATGAACTAGTCAAGGAAGGTAACTAGCAGGTAAAACATAAATGAATGAAGTCGATTTTTATCTCAAGTCAGAAAATTCAAATAAGAGAATGTAGCAGCAGTGTTTAAAAAAAGAATCAATAGGGGTCAACTATACACAAAGATAAATAAAATTCATATACTAACACAATAAACAAGTCATAGGAGAAAATGAATTCACAGAGCAAGTTCAAATTCATGAAGCGATGGTAATCAAGCAAGCTTAACAGAAAATATAGGAATTGGACTAGTCAGGATTAATTTCCCACATTAAATCGAAAATCAGTGGCCAAGCATATCATGTGAAGAATTCAAACCGAAAATATATGAATTGAACATTTCGGGATTTATCCCTATTTAAAACCTAAATCATCATCGACATGAATGGCATTCAAGTTAAAACAAATACCAGAGCTAGCTAAGTCACGAAAAAACATATAAATCGAATCAAAGTCGAGAAAATTCAAATCGAACAAGAAAATTGCGTACCAAACCACAACATCCAACTCGACTTATTGAAGCAGCCGAAAGCAAATCGAAGATAGGAGACAACTGATAGAGAAAAGTGAAGCAAATCGCTTCAATCGCTCGAAAAACAATCAGCCGCCTCAAATTTCAGAAGCCCTAAATTTTGTAAGAAGAACGAATGAGCAAAGAAGCAGACATTTTTCATAAAGCAAAGAATATGGCCCGAAGAAACAAAAAGAAAAAAAAGAGGGACAATTTTTATCATTGCATTCTTTTCTTTTGGGACAGTATATAATTTTTTTTGGCTTTTAATTTTAAATTAGGGTTCCTAGTTTTGTAATTGTTTTTATTTTTATTGAACTTTTGTAAAATTCTATTCGTCTGACTAGGGAACGAACTATGATGGCGTTGTTTGAGAATTCGCAACTCAATGGCTGAGTTATTGCAGGGTTTTGAGCGTAGAGTTGGTAAGTCAATAGCGAGTATCGTGAGTTTACATGTGTAAACATCTGACTACTTAATTTCTTGTAGAAACCTTGGAGGTAGCACGTAGGCATGGTTTTGCTGAAGCTGGGTAAATCTGTGTTGTTCTATTTCTTTTATTCTGCTACTATCTGTGTTGCAATTATTTTATATATTTGTGCATTGATTTTTATAATTATTAGTATCATCCTATTCACCCGCTGTAAGGTCAAATCTATCCTACACCTTTCGCCTTATTAAGAGACTGCTTTTATAACTCTTTGAATCAATGAGTTCGGAGGGTAGGGTTTCAAATCGGTACCTTTTTATAGCCATAGAAGTCGCTTTTCTTTTAGCTTATACATGCGAAAGGGTGGGTGTCACTCCTACACCTTTCGACATTGTTGAGCCGCTTATTTAAACCTAAGTACACATGTAGAAGCATGCTGCCATCTCCATAAGTCTTTCGGCGTGATAGCTTTTGAATGTGTCCTCTTTTATATACTTTTTAGTTTGTTTTGATTTAAAACTATGGTTTCGAAAGTAATACTTTCAGTTTGTTTTGAAGCTATGCTTCCATAACTTCTTACTTGAATCCAATGCTTTCAAAAGGTATGTTTTAAGTGTTTCGAAATGTATGTTTTAGATGTTTCGAATGGTATGTTTTAAGTGTTTCAAAAGGTATGTATTAAGTGTTTCTAAAGGAATGTTTCCAATGCTTTCGAAAGATATGTTTAATGGTTTCGAAAGAGGATGTCTAAGGTTTTATGCAATGAATTCGAAGGTGTTGTTTTGGGTTTATAGCCTAAGTTTGTAAGTTAAATAGGTGCTTTAACTTATTTTGAAGGGACAGATAATCCCATTGATTTAGATTCATCAACATTGTTTTGTGTAAAGCATATACCATGGCATAGGTATATTGAGTAAAGCAAAGAGTATATTTTCCTTGCTTAAGTATGATTTAAAAAGGTTAAATCACATTGAAAGAAATGTTTTCAAAAAAATTGAATTGGGTAGTAAACCCTAAGTATGTGACCTAAATATTAGAAGACCAGATGGGACTGGTGTGGGGTCTCCCCCTATACTTTAGCTAGTACCCCTTAGCTAATATAAGTCCCAAATTCCTGTGTGTATGGCTATGTCACAGGTAAGACTAAAATGATACATAAAAAGGAATACACATACTTATTGGCGAGCCCGCAAAACCATTTTGATCAATCGACCCTAAAAGAAGTAAGTTAAGGACAGATTGTCCAGTATGATATCTAACAGAAGCTAGAATATATATTATGTCTGATTGGCCCGAGTCAGCCAGTGGTTAATAGTTAGCCAGATAAAAATATAATGTTCGAACAGATAGTCCATTGATCACGTGGTTTATATGTATATATGTTATTGCTATCGTTGTTATAATCAGTTTGATTGTAGGATTTGGATTTGCAAAAGATATGATTTTAAAAGGATATTAGTGGGGGTAAACCCATTTCGTTAAGCAGTGTCGTCTCACTTAATATCAGTAAACCGAGATGTAATAGAATTATTTGCACTAGGCTTTATGACTAACTCGAAGTTTATGTTTTCCCTTTAAACTCTCGGGTGCTCAAAATTAAATTTGAGTAGATTGATAGTTAAGGACTTCTCAGGTTCATTAGGTTGGATAAATAAGCTTCTGAAGATGTGTAGGAGGAAAACTAGCTATGTAGGAGTTATTTATTATTATTTTCGCTGTGTTGTAATTATGACTGATATGTCTATCTATCTAGTACCCTGATCATCCAAGGGAACATCTCCATATATCGCTCTTGGCATAATTTGTAATAATTATATTTGATCAAAACCTGAGAATCATTTTGGGATTATGTAATTGAATATGAAATATTGATTTGAAATGTAACCAGAAAAGCTATTTTGAAATCTATATTGAGTTTATTTCATATTCATGTGTTTCTGATATTATGGATACCATTAACATTACCTATTTTGTCATTGGAAGTTAATATTATAGAAGACTACATCATCTGCAGCACTTCGCTTCAGCTTCAAAATAGGGGATGTTATAACTTGGTATCAAAGCATAGGTGTATGAAAACCTTAAAGAAATTTTAAACTTAAAATGATTTTTGAAAACATAATCCAAAGGAATTGGAGAAAAGATTGGGGTATGGGATAATGCTATAGTAACGTACTTGTATTTGCTATATATAACGATAAGCTTTATCTCTATTCTCCCATCTCTCTTAGCTATTCTTCTATAGCTTACAAGGGCTCAAATCTATATTTTAAGGAAGTAAAATATGAATGCTAGGAATGAAACTGTTAACCTTGGTGGAAGAAGCACCACAACTAATGGAAATACCAGACCAAACACTTGTAGGAATCCAAATCGGGCACAAGCTGCTAATGTGGGTGCTGGAGTGCCGCAAGTTGATATGAGAGCTATGTATCAGTTCTTCGTTAACACAAGCTGGAGCTGCTGTAGGATTAGTCGATGGAAATTCTAGAGAAGGAAATCAGGAAGCTCTGGTGGTCAATAACTATGAAGTACTAAGTAGAGACTATGCTATGCTTGGAGCGAAGTCATTTATTGGCACTGAGGATGCAATTCAAGTGGAGAATTGGTTGCTTCATTCCAAGAGGATTTTTTCTAATTTAGGACTCATCGATGAGCAGAAAAGGAGATTGACATCCAGACAGTTGCAAGTAGCAGCAATGTACTTGTGGAACAGTGGCACTGTAGGAGTAGCCGAAGAGGTTATGACTTGGGTATAATTCAGAAGGAGGTTTGAGAAAAGGTTCATGTCGGAGATTGTCAAGTCAACTCTGCTCATGATATTTCCTCAGTTGGTGCAGGGAGACATGACAGTGCTTAAGTATGCTACCAGATTTGAGGAGTTATCTAGATATTGATATGCTACGGTTGATACAATTATCAAATGGAATGAGAAGTTCATCCATAGATTGATACCGAGCTTGCTAAAGTAACTTTACCACATATCAGGGGTCCGCCGATGTAGTTGTTGAGATGGCTCTGAGAAATGAGGAGATGCTCACTTTCTTTAATGGTAACAAAGTAGTGGAAACTTAAGGTGGCTAGAAACAGAAGAGAAAGTTTCTCCACAAAAAGGAAGCTCAAAAGGGAGGAGCCCTTTAGAAGGCAAAAGTTGATCTAGTTTGCTTTAAATGTGATGAGAAGTGACATTTTGCTCATGGTTGTCGGACAGGAAAAGCAAAGAAGACTACTAACAAGGAAGGAGTGAAATGCTTCAATCGTGATCAGATTGGCCCTTATAAGAACAACTGCAAAGAACCAACCAAGGATGGAAAGGACAAAGTGTTTACATTAAAACCAGCTACCTCAAGATCAACATCATAGGAGAAAGGAAAAGTTATGTTAGAAGATATGCTTTTGATTCATGGTATGTCAGTTAGAGTTCTATTTAATACTGGTGCATCACATTCTTTTATATCTCATCGTTTGGTAGGAAAGCTTAACCTAGAACCCTTATATCTAGTTACTTCCTTAAGGGTTGTGAATCTGATAGGAGGGTATGTGACTCTTGGGATGAGATGTAACCACTTAGAGTTTGAGTTATTAGGTCATATATTTTCTTGCTGTTTGCATGTGTTTAATTTCGTTGGTTTCAGGATTATTTTGGGTATGGATTGTTAAGTAAGTACATTGTAGGGATATTTTGTCATGATATTTTACCCCAGTTGTAGTGATCCGATTATATACATGCAGAAAACCCAAAATTAGATTCTTTCACTTTATTGGGTTTTACGAATGAAGAAGATGAGTTAAATCGAGTTTTCATTGTTCAAGAATTCTCAGATGTCTTTGAGCCCGTGATAGGACTACCGCCGAAACGAGCCATTGAGTTTCTGATATATTTAGTACCAGGAGCTGAACCTGTGAGTAGACCGCCAAGCAGAATGACACCTATCGAGATGAAGGGGCTAAAGGTACAGTTGGTGGATCTTGAAGGTAAAAATTTATCAGACCAAGCAGTTCACGTTAGGGAGCAACCGCGTTATTTGTTAAGAAACCGGACGGATCATTGAGGTTGTGTATCAATTATCGTTAGCTGAATGAGAAGACAATAAAGAACTGATATCTGTTACCTAGGATTGACGATTTGTTCGTCCAACTGAGTGGAGCCAAAGTATTTTTTCAATTGGATTTGGTAACATGGTTCCATTAACTTAGAGTGGCATGTGATAGTATTCATTTAATGGCATTTAAGACCAGATATGGATCGCACGAATGGTTTGTGATGCCGTTTGTTCTAACTAATGCGCCATCATTTTTCATGGACTTGATGAACAGAATCTTCCAGGAGCATCTGCATAGATTTGTATTAGTATTCATAGATGACACATTGATATATTCCAAGGATGAAAGAGATCATGAAGTTCACCTTAGGATGGTTCTAGAGGCATTGAGACGGCATCAGTTGTAGGAAAAGTTTTTGAAGTGTCACTTTTGAAAGAAGGAAGTGAAATTTCTTGGTCATGTAGTCTCAGAGAAAGGATTGTCAATAGATCCGACTAAGATCGAGGCGGTGAATAATTGGAAAGACATGAGACCATGACTGAGATAAAGAGTTTTCAAGGGTTAGCTGGATGCTATCGAAGATTCATTAAGGATTTATCATGGATAGTTGCACCGATGACTAATTTAACTTGAAAAGATGTGAAGTTTGTTTGGACTGATAAGTATGAGGAGGCATTCCAGAAACTGAAACATTTATTAACTAATGCACCTGTATTAGTTGTTCCAGAGGGGAATCAGGACTTAGTGGTATGTACAAATGTATGCAGAATAGAATTAGGAGCTATGTGCAGAGAGTAAAGTGGTTGCCTATGCTTCTCGACAGCTTAGACCACACGAAGTTAGATATCCAACTCATGATTTGGAATTAGCTATGGTAATTTGCGCATTGAAGGTGACATTACCTTTTGGGAGAAAGATTCGAGTTGTTTACGGATCATAAAACACTAAGATATTTATTCTCTCAAAAGAAGTTGAATATGAGACAATAGTGATGATTAGAGTCCATAGCTGCATACGACTTTGGTGATGAGTACACACCAGCAAAAGGAAATAAGGTTGAAGATGCACTTAGTAGAAAACATCAGAATGCAATATTGGCAATGATGGCTGATTAGAAAGATTTACAAGCATTGACTATATACGGAGTACAATGGAGATCTAAGGCTAGTTCTAGTCAAGAAACCACCACGTTATCATAGTTATAAGTTTGACTGATGATGATCGAAAGGATTGCATCTAAGTAAAAAGATGACCCATTGTTAGCTGAGAAGATTAAAAGGCTAGAGGCCGGAATCAAGATTAATGATCTAAAGGATTTTAGTCTTGACCAGAGAGGGTGGTTAAGAAAGAAGGAACGATTATGTGTTATGAATGTAGAAAACCTAATAAAGGAGGTTCTTAGAGAATGTCATCGATCAAAATTTATGATTCATCTCGGGGGGACTAAGATGTATCAGGATATAATGAGAAGTTTCTATTGGGAAGGTATGAAGAGAGATATGGGCTTATGGGTGAGATAGTGTCTAAACTGTGAACAGGTAAAAGATGAACATCAAAAACCAAGTGGGTTACTTCAGCCTTTAGACATTCTGGTCTGGAAATAGGATATTATCTCATTGGATTTCACAGATAGGTTGCCAAGGTCGAGTAGAGGAAATGAGAGTATCTAGGTTATAGTTGACAGGTTGACTAAGAATGCACACTTTATACCCGTTTAATCGACCAGGACAGTACCAGATTTAGCTAAGTTATTCATGAAGAATATAGTTGGATTGCATGGAGTTCCTAGTAGTATAACAGTGATAGATATTCCTTATTTACTAGTGAGTTCTAGAAGAGTCTACATGAGACTTTTGGTACCAAGCTCAAGACGAGTACTACTTACCATCCACAGACAGATGGGCAGACAGAGAGAGTTAACAATGTCTTAGAGGATTTGTTAAGAGCTTGCATACTAGATATCGGAGGATCATGGGAAGACCACCTACACTTAGTTGAGTTTTCGTATAACAACAGTTATCAAACTAGTATAGGGATAACACCGTTTGAAGCTTTGAATGAAAGACCATGCAAATCACTCATTTGTTGGTTAAAGACCAGAGATAAGTTAGTTCTTGGTCGAGATTTGGTTAAAGAAGCTGCATAAAAGATTGAGTTAATTTGAGCTAGAACGAAGGAGGCTCAGTCTAGGCAGAAGAGTTATGCAGTTAAGAGACGGAAAGACTTAGAGTTCTTAGTTGGAGATCGTGTTTTCGTCAAAGTATTGCCAACGGAAGGAGTGATCTTATTTGGGAAATCAGGAAAATTGGCACCAAGATTCATTGGACCATTTCCTATTATAGAAAGGATCAGGAAACTCACATATAAGGCAGAGTTACCGAATAGTTTGGCAGAAGTCTACAATGTTATCCATATTTCTTATCTAAGGAAGTGTATTTGAGATCTAGAGACTACTATTATATGTTAGAGGATCTAGTAGTGGAACCAGATATGACTACAGTTAGAAAACCAGCTCGTATAGTTGCAAGAGATGAAAAGAGACTAAGGAACAAGACAGTCATATTAGTCAAAGTCAAGTGGAGCGACGACAAGAGGGACTATACTTGGAAAACCGAGAGTAGGACTAGAAACACTTATCCTAACATGTTTGATGGTATGTTTTACCTTTAGGTTTGATTGTTATGAGTACTTTATCGTAATTTCAAGGACGAAATTCTTTAACGAGGGGAGTCTGTAGTGACCCTGATTTTGACTTACATTATTTAGAACATTTAATTGGATAAATAAAATAAAATAATGTAGATAATTAAGGGATTGAGATCTTTTAATTAAGAAGGAGCCATGCCTTGATGAATGTGTTAGTAAAAGAGAATTAAAAATAAGTAAGTAGGAGGAATATAGTAAGGGTAAAATGGGAATAGTCTTTGTCCTATACCCTAAACCCTTCTATTCTTCATTCCTCATTCATTTTAACTTTCACAAACAAAACTAAAACCTAAAAGTTCGACCGGCCACCATTAAGAGGATTCAAGGAGAAGAAAAGCTAGGATTCGAGTAAAAAGCTTAAGCAAATCAATCTAAAGACAAATCTCAACCTTCTTAACATAAACCCAAGGTGAATAATTAGTTTACATTACTATTTTTAATGAATGATTTCAGTTTAAAGGTAAATCGGTTTTCTTTTGCAAGTATACACCATGTTATAGTGATTAAATGATTATATGTTTTAAGTTGATGATTTATGGAGATTTAATAAGAACTTTATGATATGTTCAGATTGGAAAACCTATCATATGACATCCAAATGAGTTGCGTTTTTGATATATAGTCAAAAACATTATTTTAGCAATGAGTTTCAAGTTTCATAATTTTCTAAGTGGTTGTGAATTTATTATGAATTTTCTATAGGTGAAAATAGTTAATTTTGGATTTAGATTATTTAAGGCAATTAAATAATGTTTTCAGGTCTAAAATTTATATATGTTTGAAAACATATTTAAAGTGAATTATTATGATTTTTGGATATTTTTCCTAAGTGTTTTACTATGTTTATTAAATTATTTAAGTTAGAGGGTTTAAATGTTTTATTAAGGAGAATGGCTTATTTGCTTAAAATGTTTCAATTGTTAAATGCTAAATTCAGCAGTTTTTTAGAGATATGGTTAATACCAAAGACTCTTTTTATAGCTTGGGGACTTTCTCCTTTATACTAGGATTTGATTAATAGCTAACTGGCATAATTTGGGTTTCTGGTGCTCCTTGTGAGCTAGCCAACTTAGCTAAAGAATCAACCTTGAAGTTCATCCTTTCGACACTTGGTGTAAGGAGAAATCCTGAGATTGGATTAACATTTTTAACACCTCCTTGATATATAAGACCAACTTGGGATTCATTGTTTGATATGTTTAGTTCAACTGATTTACCATTAACCGGGAATCACTAAAAATCTCAATCCAGCTGACTTTCAATTGTAGGTCCAATGTGAGTCCTGCTACCATCGACTCGTATTTCTCCACATTATTAGTGGACGAAAATCCCTATTTCATTACATAATGCAAATGGTTCCATCAGTGGTAATAATCACATATCTTGCTCCAACCCCTTGTTCTTTTAAAGCTTCATCTACGAATAGTAGCCTTCTAGGCTTTAGATCTTTTCCTTTTTGATTGCTCCATGATGAATCTCGTACATTCATTAACAAAATTGGCTAGAGCCTTTAATAGCCACTCATAGTAAAAGTTAAATACCATACTGGCTATGTTCCATTCCCCATTTTACTCGTCCTCCCAAAGCTCCAGGTTTGCTAAAGACTTGCTTGAGTGGAAAGTTGGTTAGAATCTTAATTGGATGTGATTGAAAGTAAGCTCTCATTTTTCATGCTGTGAGCGTTAAACGGTATGCCAGTTTTATTATGATTGGACATTTGATTTATGCATCTTTAAGCTTCTGTTTGTAAAGTACACTGGAAGCCGAGTTCCCTTCTCTTCTCTTATTAGAACAAAGTTAATTGCATGTTCTAAAACTATCATATAATGGTAAAGGTTTTCCCCTTCAATAGGGATGGATAGAATTGGTGGTTTCTCAAGATGATCTTTTAGTTCCATAAAGGCTTTCTGGCAATCCTCTCCCCATTCGAATTTTTTCCCTTTTAATCATATCGAAGAATGGGGTGCATTTGTTAGTGGCTTTGGAAATGAATCTATTCGATGCTATAACCCTTCCATTTAAGCTCATTATATCTTTAATTATCATAGGCTCCGCCAAGTCTTTAATAGCTTGGACCTGATTAGGGTTAGCTTCTATTTCCAAAGCACTAACAATATACCCCAAGAATTTTCCAGACTGGATTCTGAAAGAAATTTCCATGGGTTGATCTTCATCTGATATTTTCGTAATACCCCGAACTTCTCTTTAAAATTTCTTAGATGGTTGTTTTCTTATTGAGATTTAACCAGCATATCATCCACATATACTTTTATGTTATAGCCAATCTATTATCTAAACAATATATTTACCAACCTTTAGTAGATGGCTCCGGCATCTTTAATCCGAATGACGTTACTTTGTAACAAATTGTTCCGCGGTCAATTATGAAGCTTTTGTTCTCTTTATCTTGTTTGAACATAAGAATTAGATTGTATCCATATTATGCATCCATAAAAGATAAGAGTTTGTCTCCACTTATTGCATCGATCAATTGGTCTATTCTTGAAAGGGGATATCAATTTTTAGGCATGCTTTATTAAAATCAGTATAATCGACACATGTCCTCCATTTTCCATTGGACTTTTTGACCAACACTGGATTGATCAACCATTTCGAATAAAGAATTTCTCCGATGAACCCATTTTTGAGCAATCTCTTGACCTCCTTTTTCAAAGCGTTAGCTTTAATTTTATTTAATTGTCTCTTCTTTAGTCGGACGGGTGTAATATCGGGTCCATATTTAAGGAATGGCACATGATAGGTTGGATCTATTCCAACCATTTCTGAATGGGTCCAGGCAAACATGTCTCTGCTGGACTGAGGAAACCGAAGTAACTCCCTTTTGAGCTTGCAATCAAGCTCCTTTTTTATTTTCACTAACTTTGATGGGTCAACTGGATCCAAAAATATCTCCTCAAGATCCTCGATGGACTGCATTCTTTCCTATTTATCCCTATAATCCAGTTCAGTAATGATTTCCTCACCATCTACTTAATCTTCTATCAAATTTCTTCTTTCCTTTTTCATTTCTCTTTTGACAAGTTAAATTTCTTTAATGAATGCTTAGCTTTCTCAACGGTATCTGCTTTTTCCTAGGATGACTGGCCTAAAGGACCTTAACCAAGGGCTTTTTGGTATCAGTTACGATGGATTAATCATCCTTTGAGTCATATCAAGAAAGATTGTCTCATTTTTATTGATCAAGAGTGGCAATGTGCAATTTGGGAGTTGAATTGCTCCCCTTTCATTGTTCCCTATCCGCTCTTAGTTAACAATTTCACTATTAGATATTTTGGTGAGACAAAAGCATTGACCACATCCAAACCTGGCCTCCCAAAGATGGCGTTGTGGTAAACAGGTTGGTTTATAATGACAAATAGAGTCTCAAAAGTCCAAGAATGAAGTGGGATTCTAATCTGCACCATAAGCTTTATCTGTCCCATCGGAGTTGATCCCTTATTATTAAACCCAAGGATGTGCCTAAAGCTTGGCTCTAGCTTTTCTTTCAGAATTCCCATCTGATCAAAGGCATGTTTGAAAATATTATTCATTGTGCTTCCAGTACCAATGAAGATTTTATTCACCACAGAATGCCTAATCTATGCAGTGACCATAAGCGGGTCGTTATGCAGATGGCGAACCCCTCTCAGCTTCTATGGGTTATGGTCAGACCGTGCATCTATGATTTAAAATCTAGGGTTTTTAACTGGCGGCTCTTCTTGAATAGATAAAATTCCGTCTCTTGCATCTCGAATATATCTGTTTCTGGCTCCTTTGCTATTACCAGCTAAATGCGGGCCTCCATTAATTACTTCAATTCGGTTGAGGGGCATAATGAAATCTTGTTAAGCATCACTTTCTACAAAGTTCGCAATGTTGTTCGCGAGCCTTTGGTTGCCTTCATTAGGATGCACAGCGTTTTGATTTTCTTTGATAAATTCTTTCAAGTGTCCAGAACGGATCATGCTCTGAATTATCCCTGCCAATATACAATATTCATCCATCTTGCGCCTGTTCGCCTTATGACATGCACAATAATCTCCCCTCTTCTTCAAAATCGTTTGTAGCTTTGTAGGAAATTTAAAAGTCACACCTTTTTTTCTTCAGCGAAGATATAGGATATCAATTTTTTCAGAGCAACATATTTAGTCTTTGGTATCTCCTCCCATCTCAGTTTCTTACTATTGTGATTATTGCCAGACTTTCCCATTTCTTTCTTTGTTTGGGACTTCTTCTTGGCATGAAACATTTCATCCATGGGTGAATTTATCAGCTTGAAAATGGAAGTCTTGGAGACCTCTACATCCATGAAGGTAAGGTTCTCGTTAGAAAGGTGTCTTCTCAGTTAGTCCCTAGGTACCACCATTAATTTGTCTCCATCGGTCATATCCTCTACCTTTAGTGCTTCTACGTTGAATAAGATTCTCACCCAATGGCTCTCTCGTCTTTGCTTGATGCTAGCCAATACGCTAAAGTCAATCGTAGGATTCTTAGAAATACAAATTTATGTTGAGAACTCATAAGAGAATTGCTCCCAAGAGTATACGGTCTTCTCCCAATAGTACCTATACCACTTAGCTACTGCCCTTGGAAGGTGGAGGGAAAAAGTCAACAGTGTACAATTATTTAAGTATATAGAGGTCCATCTAACTTTCGTATGCCATTAGTTGATCATCTGGATCAGTAGTCCCATTGTATCTTAAGGATGGAATTTCAATATGAAATGGGCCCCTGTGGACATGATCCTATATGTGAATGGAGTTTTCCGAAAGTTATTGTTGACTCTAGCATCGATGGCCCACTTCCCTTTAAGATCGAGCATATCCTTCACTGTCTTTTTAGCCACGTCCCTCAGGTAAGCTTCACAGTTGTGATAGATTCTCCTATCAAGCTTGTACTCTTTGGAGATTGAACTTCCGTATTGCTTTTGGGATCTCCCTATAAATCTTCCTCGATGATTTTTTTAGCTTTTTTATCTACCAGTGATTTGGAGGGAGAATTCCATTGTTATAGCTTCTTGGTTTCCTTTCCTCTTTTGTGGAGTCATAGTAAATTTTTTTACTCCTACGCAAGGAAGTATTTAAATTCCTTCTAGGAGAATTCAACTTCTTCTCCTCAGTGGACTGGCTGTTCTAAAAGATTTTGTGCAAGGACCTTTTCTAATAGCTCATGCTTTGTTGCAACTTATTATGTCAGTTCTTTGATTTTGACTTCACTACTGTATGGCCTTGCCGACTTTAACGGCTGTCCAGCTTCCGTATTCTCTATATTGAAGTCGAGGATGACATTGCCTTCTACTGTCGTTCTTTGTGTTATCTCATCATTTGAAATGTTAAATCACTTTAGTCTCACCATTTTTCTAAAACAAAAAGTAATTTTTGTAATCAGTTTAAGGAGAGAGTTATAGGTAATCAAAGGTTCGAGACCTCCTTCTAGCGCCAAAATGTTGAACCAAAAATTGGTATAACACCTTTGATGTCATGCGTAATGAACCAAAATTCAGTTTGTCACACTGATGCTATCATGACTAAGCATAGCCTAGCCGATGAAATCAAATGGTGATAAAATATTAAGTGTTGACCCAACATCCATGGCTTAATAAGATAGTGCCATTCAAAAATGGCTCCCTGATGCTTATGAACTTTTGATGTAGCTATTCAAAAGCCAATAACATATGTTTAATGAGAGAAAGAATAAGTTATGTGCAATGGTCCATTATGCATTCGTTAATGAACTCACAACAAGCAACTATGATGTATACAGCACCACGTCATTAGCATTATAACTAAAGTGCTATATAAAAATAATTAAAGTGAAAAAAATAATGGTGAATTTTGCTATAAAACGTGAAAAAAATAATATTGAATTGTGCTATAAAACATGTGCATAAGAATTACTCTGCTAGATTTAACCCACCCCGTTTAAAAATGCTTGAGTTGAAATTAAGGTGGTATTCACTTTAGCAATGTAAAAGACAAGGCCACCTAAACTAAAAATTCCCTCTCTTTCACTTTCGTTGTCCACTTTCTTAACCTAAATCTTCTCGAAGTTAATTTTTTTCATTCACTCCAGAAAATCAATCCATCGATTTTCAATTTACTCGAAAAAGAATCTCAGTCGTAACTCGATCCATCTCAGATTCATTCGAATCAATAGTGGCGTTATTCGGCAGAGGTAATTTTTGACTCAAAGGCTTGATCAATTCATTTATTCGCCCTTTCCATTTTTGTTTTTTTAATCCGACAGGCGGTTTTTTCCTTGATTGATTTTTAATGATTTGTAAGTTAAAGTATATATTGTTAGTAATTTGCGGTCATGTAGATGTCCAAGAGTATATGTATTTTAATTTGAATTTTCCTACATTACCGATGTAACTTTTCTTTGGATTTGTAAAATGATAAACTATTGACTTTACGTTAAACGATGTCATGTCAACGGCTATTTTGTATTTAATTTAGACATGACTGTGATTAAACTGATTTATGCATAAGGGGTTTATTTAGCAAGGCTGAACATTTTGGTAGTAAATAAGAAAAATTGAAGATTTATTTACTGAGAACCGTATGGCATTTTGTTGATGTGAATGTTTGATCCGAAAAATTAAATTTGACAGAATCTTAGATTCTTTTATTAGGGAATTTTGAAATTTTATTTGAAAATTGTGTTATTTTGCTAATCAAGGGCAGTCATAACATGTTACTAACCACAATCTATCATCATATTGTATTGTATATGCGTATATATATATTTATACCAAGCTATTTTGTAATGTATATCTAGGAAATTTAAGGCTATAAAAAATTGTTGATTTGGGGTTACTGTGGGGCTGACACTCGCAATTAGTTTAAAATTTAACCTAAAAGTATTTTTATGAAGCTGATATCGAAAATCCCTTTAAATTTCCTTGTTCTTTTGTACCTATTTTTGGCCATTGCTATCCTCATAGATGATCCCCAAACACATACTGTTATATCATATATATGTAATACATAACAAGTATTAGTTAATCATGTTTTGTTTCTTTAACCTATCAATATAGGTGGTGGTTGACTTCACTACTACATGGTACCCACCATGCATAACAAATAGCCAGATCTTTTATTCCTTAAGGTTGATGTTGATGCATAATCTATAAGTCTCACTCTTCCTTGTAGCAAAGCAATATTTCTCGCTCCCCATTATACTCTTTTGAATTTGTTCGATTTTCACTCTTGTAAATTATGCGATAAAGCCTTACTATCTCTACACCACCTTTATGTAGTTATGTGCCCATTAATAGTCAAAATTTTGTTTCTTAGAATTAGAATAACAATAAGAAGAAATGTTAAGGAACAAGAAGAGATGTATTGTTTTTGGAATAATGACTTTGGCACTTAGATAATTACTTGAGTTATCTCAAGTGATTCCCAAATATAATCAATTATATCATTATTCTTCTTGATAAAAAAAATTATTCACTCTTTTACCTTCTCTATTTCAACACTGTTAAGATGCAACACTAGTTTTTGTTAGAAATGAATGAGTTGTATTGGGGAATTTGAAGGCGTTAATTGCTTTGAAAGTTGAATAGTCTCATATCTTAGAATATAATAAACTATTTGTGTTTATATACTAAGATGTGGACATTATGACAATTCATATAGACAAAGATAGACACAAGCCATGACAGGTGTAACGCACTACCCCGCACGCACTCGCGCCCGTGCTCGCACCCGCAGCATGAGCGAATGGGCATTTGAGGCGTATTAGAGGCACTTAGCACTTTGCTGTTGGTAGTTGTCTTGGCGTGGCTGTTCAGACCGAACATTTTTTATTTCCGTCTGATCAAATTAAAATGGTCGCAGCGACTGGTAAAGGGTCGCAACCTTTTGAATAGTCGCAACCGTTCAAGCAAGTGCCTTTTACAAAATAGGTATCTCCCCGTGCCTATATACAAGCAGAACGAAATCAAAAACAGATCACTGAATTTTTCCTGCATTCCTTTCTCTCTAAACTTTGTTCTTAAAATAATCCCTTGAGTTCGTCGTTGCTCTGCAATTGCCAGTGCAACATTTCAGAGATCAGTCCGTTTCATCTTGGGAACAATTGCTCGTCATCCCTTCAGCGCCATCGAGGGAGCAATTCTATTTCAAGGAAACAGTTTACACTGGACTCGGACAAATCTAATATGTACGTCTTTTACTGCTTATTTGTTAACCGCACAAGTACTACTCATAACAATTTTGCGACGTACATATGACAGTTTGTTGTTGCTGCAATTTGCAACATAATTCTAATAGTTTCGTATCACTTTTGTAATGTTACTGTTAGCAATTTGTGTATACAGTTTAGTAACGCTTTTCTGACG
The DNA here is from genome assembly GCA_030765085.1 of Allium cepa. Lineage (NCBI taxonomy): Eukaryota > Viridiplantae > Streptophyta > Magnoliopsida > Asparagales > Amaryllidaceae > Allium > Allium cepa. The sequence goes on from CM060940.1 coordinate 864,616,553, forward strand.
TTACTAAATAATAATTTCGTAACACTTTTCTGAAGTTACGAATAACAATCTTGAAACCTTGAATCCTTGAATCCAGCCTCGACCTTCAATCAAATAACTTCCTCAAATCGTCTCATCTTCGTTCTCGACAACCCAAACTCGAAAACCCAAAATCGCAATTCCTTACTTCGAACACGCAAACCGATTTAAAAACCAAAAAAGGGGGAAAAGAGTTGAATTTCGAATTTTGCCTTAATTTGAGGTTTGCGACATTCGATTTAATCTGGACATTCAAAATTGTTTAGTGTGAAGAGAGTTGGAAAGTTGGTTTTATTACTATTATCTTGTTTAGGCCGGGTAAACACGGTTTGGGCTCTAGTTCCTTAAAGTTGATTTCATTCTTTTGTTTATTTTCTATTGTTCTCTTGAGTATAAAAAAAAAAGCATACAAATTTTTGGTTTCGTTTCTATCATTTACATTGTTTTTTTTTTTCGCTGATTTTTCTTTTTTCTCCCTTCTTTCATTTGTTTTAATTTGTTTCTTTTGATTTAGATTGTTTTGCTTTTTCATTGTTTAGTTACCCATCTAAAAAACAAAAAAAGATAAACAAGTTTTAATTTCTTTGTTTTTTTTTTTTAATTTCACTTCTATTTTGTCTTCGTCTGTATTAGTTTTACTTTGATATACATAAGAAAATAAGTTTTGTATTTATATCGTTTTTATTTCAGATTGCCGAAGCAGATTGAAAAAAATGCTTGCTTCGCTTAGCTTGCTAAAAAAATAACTGCTCGTTTGCTTATAAATTTTTTTTTTACTGCTTTTAACCTCTATTTATTGTTTTTATTTGTCTTGCATTGTTGTTTGCTTGCATTTTAAAAAAAGAAAGTTTTAAAAACAAAAAACAAAAACAAATTTCATTGTAGTTGCATTGCCAATTAACGTTTAATTTCTGCTTTGCATTTCATCTTAGAATTTGATTAATAATAACACACTTAATTGTATATTGACAAGTTGCCTTCTTTAAACAATTTATTTTCTTGGTGTCTAAACTATGGCAGAGTAATAACCATTTATAAACATTACGGTGATTCGTAAATATTATAGTGGTTGTTTCTCTGAAGGTACTTAAATCTTCGGTTGTATTGCTACGGTGATTCGTGGTGCATCGATAAATCCTGTCCGTTGTCTGGCTGAGAACTATCTTGTTGATTTAAGACAAAGCGTGATTATACAATTTTGAATTCAAATTTCAAAACTAAAAAAAATTTATAAATATTCTGTTTCCTTTCCTTTGAAAATTTCAAAATCAAAAATCAAAAAGTACAAAAAAAAATACAAAATCTTTTCAGAAACAAAAAAAAATTTGAAAAACCAAAACAAAAATCAACTGTCCATTTTAAAAAAATAAATTCTATCTGCAAATATTTTTCCTTTATAAAAAACATTTTTGAAAATGTCCGAGTTTTCCTTACGTGAATTTTACGATAGTTGTGAAAATCCATATAATTTTACACCAAATTCTTATGGATATTTTAACACCAACTATTGTTTAAACAATTCGAATTTTGAACCATAAGATTTTCAAAATGATGAACAACCCTCAAATTTAAAATAGTATGGAAATGATTTTCTTTACTTGAACTCTCTACACAACAAAATCAAATGATAAATAATTTGTGCAATTCATATTTGTGCAATAATTCAAGTCAAAGTTTTTAAGATAATCAAAATTTGAATTCATTTCAAAATTCAAATGATTTCGAGGATAACACATGCCAAGTCAATTTTGAACTTCAAAAGGAATTTCAAAACTGAAACGAAAGTGGAAATAACTTTTCAAATAATTTTGGCAATGAAAATAATCTCGATTACAATGCGATTGATAATTTTTGTTCTCAACAAATCCAAATCGAGAATTCTCAAGTTGATAATTATAAATTGGATTTTGTTAATCAAATGGACAAAATTTACGATGAACAAACGGATTTGTTGTTCGAAATATATATGAAACAATGTGATAAACAAAATCAAATCCCAACGTGTGACGAGTCACGTGATAATCCACCTTTTATCCAAATCGACGATTTTCAAACAAAAACTTCTGAAAATGAAAAGGATGATGATGATCTTAATGAAGTTGTTGAAAACACGGTAATTGAGTTGGATTTCAATTCTTTTGAGCGTGAGAAACTCGATTTAAGATTCGATCATCCTTTTTCGATTTGAAATTTTGATCACAGCAACTTTGGATTTTGAACTTGACACATGTAATAAAGTTGCTGATAATTCAATAAAGGAAGAAAAATTTAGTGAACATGATTTCTTTGGACTTTTCGAAAATGAGTCGTCGAATTCTGAAGGGGAAGATTTGAGTCACCATTTCAATTTTGAAATCAATAATTTTGAAAAACTTGTTGATAATGAGCTTAACTTTCAATTTGGTGAAAATAAACTTAAACTTCAATCAATCGTTTTATCAACCCCAAAAATCATCGAAAAGGAAACAACTCGTACGATTTTTAATAAAACAACATTCGTTTTTTTTCCCACATTTAACTTTGAAATCTTTTAGGATTTGGTTTTTTGAGCATAAGCTGTGTCTCGTATGCTTGACAAGACAAATGAATTGGTATTTAGAAGACCGTTTCGTTTACTTTTTGACTATATACTTTTTGATCTCGTGTAAATACCACTCATTTTCTTGTAAATGTTGGTCATCTATTTATTTTTGTTTTATTCTTCTCCTTCCACTTTGGTTGACTGTGGGGACATAGTCAAAATCAAGTGTTGGGGGGGGGGGGGAAGGGAGTCTCATCTTCATTTTTAATTTTTTCATGGTAATTTTTAATTTTTCATGGTTTATTTTTACAATTTCTTACCAAAACTTAGAGAGAAAAAATATCTCAAAAATATATATCTTTTTAAGCATTTATGATTTATTTCTAAAGAAATACTATAGGATAAATGTATGGTTTTGGTTAATTAAAGAGAAATTTTTGAAAATTTATTTGTCTCAACAAAAATAAAAATGAAGTTTGATTAGAAATAACAATGGTTTAACTAGTATATAGGAAGGTTCATACGTTAAATTATGAAACATCCTAATTGAAAATCTTTTTTTTAAAAAAGTGGTGAATTCACATAAAAGGATATAACATTTTCTTCTTCTTCTAAGTTAAATGGTGCTAAGATGATTTTGCAAAACTCACTCTTCAAACAAAAAAAATTTCTTGTATATATGTATGTATTTTTCTTAATGAACACCTAGAGTCATCTGTTCACACTCGTGTGTTCACTCGCCATGTTTTGTACCATTCTCACGTAAGCCCGAAAGGCAGTGTACGATCTGTACAATTGGCCTCAGTTTATCCGAGTTAGGTATGTGTATATTAAAAAAATTCTTTTATTAATAACGCCTACAGTCGATGAGTGTTCACACCTGTGTGTTCACTCGCCACGCTTTGTATTCCTCTCACATAAGTCCGCAAGGTAGTGCATGGGTAATATATCTAGCCTTAGTTTATCTGAGTTAGGCATATGTAAATATTGTAAATATCAATAAAATTTTCCAAAAAAAGTAGAGAGAGTTAGTAATTGAAATCTAAGCAATATTTTTACTTATTAGGTTTGACTTGTTATTGAACAGAAATGAAAATACCACTTTGAAAAACTTTGATAATCAATAAGGATCTATTTCATAGTTATGCTTTGTTATCAACCAAAATAACGAGTTAAACTATAGTCTATTTGTTATGATAACTTGATTTTTGTTGGAAATTTTGAAAAGTAAAAGGTCTTAAATTTACTGATAATAACCAAAACTTTTATTTGACTTACTTGTGTCTATTAAAAGTAAATCTTTCATTTGTAAATGTTTTCAAAAACTCACATTCATCTCTTTATAAATAAATCTTGCATTTTATAAACATTTTCGCTTCGCATTTGGATTTTATGGGTAGTATCTGCTGAAAACCCTCACGAGATAACACTCGTCCTACTGGGGACACCAGGGGTTTAACAGCTTATTGCATACGCTCAATGCAATCGTGTTTCCTATAAAAACGGATTTATCTTATTTTTTCCCCTTTTTTCTTTATTCGAGGATGGATAAAAAGATAAGTGTGGAGGTATTTGATGTGCGCGTACATGTGCATATTTTTACCGCCATATTTAATCTACTTAAATTAAATAAATGATCATATTGGGGATTTTAACTTGTTTAAACCAAAATTCAAATTATCTTCAATTTTTCATATATTCATCTTTATATAGGGGAAAATGGTCATTTTGTGCATTTATTAAATTGTGAAAATTTACTTGAAATTTTCTATGTTGTTTTGTAGAAATTTTAGTTAATTTACAAGTGGTTTCATGAAGATATATGCATGCAAAAGTGTGAAGAGAACAAATGAAGATGGAAATAATTCGAAGTGATGATCACGAAGGACCCCACCTACCTTAATATATAAATTAGAGGCTAATGCACATGCTAATAGAATTTAAAGCTTCGTGCATATCTAAATGTGGATTAACACATGCTAATGATTACTTGGCCTCCATACTTCCTAAGAGGGTATTTTGGGCATTCTTCAAAAAAGTGAATTAGGGTTTCTAACTTGTATAAATACCACTTATCTTCATGTAACCCTTCTCTTGCTCTTAGTTAGTTTTTGGCTTAAAAAATAAATCAAAGCTCTTCTCTTTTTTTCATGGCTACTTAGCCATTTCTTATTTCATGTACTTTTTTTTGCAACTTTAATACATTGCTCTTTTCTTTTCTTGTTTATTTCCTTTCATGCTAGTAGTGTAGTTTGATTTTAATGAAAGTAGATTAGTTTTATTTCTTGTTAATTAGCTCTTTTTCATCTCCTTTTTCATTCATGTTGCAAGCTACATTTGTTGATTTGATAACAAATATGAGAGGCTAAACCCCTTCAATTTAGGGGTAACGAGACTCTCTAATATGTAGTTTCAACACTTTGATAATTGTTACTCTCTTTTTGTGCTTAATGAAAAATGAAGGTTGATGTGACTTATCGTTTAATGTTGAATTTGATAATCTATATTGTTCATAACAAAAAGGCTATGCATAAACAATCACAAACAAAAGTTACATCTTCATATATATATGATTATGGTAATGAAGTGATTTTAAAATTAAAATTTGATGGCCTATATTTCTAATCAATTGTTAATAGGCCATGCTTAAAATAGATTATATTTTCCACTTCATTGTCATTTTTCATGAGAATTAAATAGTGGTCTAAGTGGTGTGTTATTGTCTGATGGCTTATGTTGAGCTAATTAATAGCATAAATAAGCCATACTTATGATAAACACATAATTCACTAATGACCAAAAAAGAGAGATCATAATTTTATTTTTATTGAACTACGTGATCTAGAGAGTGAATTTATCTCTAAATTGTTTTCTACTCTCATATTTTTATCACTTTCTTTTTGTATTTTTTCTTACATTTTCTTGCTAATCACTTTCAACTTTGGCTAATTTGATTGAATAAAGATTTAAATCAACAATTCCCTGCAGATCGACCCGTACTTGCCACGTACTAGAGTTGTACGTCGTGCGCTTGCGGTAAATTTTAATTTGAAATTTTTCGACGATTTTCTAATTCGATAGAAAATTCATCATTAACCAATAGTATTTAAAAAAGAACATGAAAACTAGGTTTAATATCGCCGAAAGGTTTTAGTGACTATCCACTTATTCACTAGATGAAATATTCAATTATTGGGTAGTATGTAGGAACTTTTTACCTTGCCGAAAGGTTTTATTACTTGTATGAAGCTGATTTCAACTTTGTCAAAAGTTTGTGTCAATAGAATTTATGGAAAACACTCCAAAAAAATCTTAGTAGATGGAACTATTGGTAATTGGTGGAAGGTAGGGTCTCTAAGAGGATCAGTAAATACCCTATTGATAACCTAGAATTTCTCCAAGTAACAAGATTAGGTTGATCTATACCGAAGGGTTGGTGATTTATAGGATCTCCTATATATCTCTACTTAGGGTTGGACTTTGAGCCTAATCTTTCGATGTGGTCTGGGAAGTCTAGGTACATGATTAAGAGAATCCTTCTGGCCTTGCTGAGTTAATGTAGAATGATCTTCGATTTAGTTGAACCTCTATAAGATTCCTCTCGAAAGCTATTTCCTTGACCAAAATAGAATTTCCTTAGTTTTCCTTATATAAGAAATAGACATGTATCCTGTTGAAGGTTAGGTGAATGACTGTTTGGGGCTCGGGGGGTTGTTAAGGTCATTGGGATATGACTTCTTATGACTCTTGTCAACAGGTTCGACTTACAGATTTCCTAATTCCGAATGGTTTTATGGAAATTGACTCTAATAATCTTCCCCTGCGATCGAAAGGTTTTAGTTACAGGCTAGAGGTCTCTGGAAGAATGTTAAGGTTGTCCAAGAGGGAATATCATTATCTCTATTTGTTAAGGACCTTTCGGAGGGGATGCACCAGAAAATTAGAATTAAGCCAGCAAAATTATTATAAACTGTAAATTAAACTTATAAGATTGAAGACTTCCCTCTGATCCATGAATAAATTCCATTTTTTATTAAATTCCCAAATCATTACACGATTAGGTTACAAAGCTTTGATTTTAGAAGTTACAAGATTTAGAACAAGGAAAAATCGTCCCTTAAAATAGGACCCCTTGGGTATTATTTATAGATGTCGTCGGCCATGCTTCTACCTCTATGCCTTCGGGTGGGTCGAAGGGTTCTCTTCTTTCATATAGTTGCAAACCTTTCGTCCTGGTCGAAATGTTTGTGGACTTTCGAGCGTTGTTGAAGGGTTTGTTTTTCTTCATGCCTTCATAAACCGTTCGCTGTTGCTGAAGGGTTTTCCTTTCATATGTTATCGTGAACCTTCCGTTCTTGTTAGAGGGTGGCTTCTTTATTCCTTGCTAACTTGTGATCCCCGTCTTCTCTATATACCTTTCGATATTGTTGAAAGGTGCCTTATATGTCTCTCAACCTGTTCGAAAGGTTTATTACGCTTTCCCAAAGGTCATTAGGTAGTTGTTCTCACTTGCCCTGACTCCTTCTCCTTTTAATTCCATGATAATGAGACGAAACCTTTCGACCCTTCAAAAGGTTTCAGATTAGTGAATTTCAACGCTTGCATCCCTTCGGAAATATCGAAAGGTTTAAGCCGCGCTTCTCTTTTCCTTGTGTGCTTAGGGATCTTTCATCTTAGCTCGAAGGTTATTATTTAGTGTAACATTTGCTCCCCCAATTTGAAGGGATGCTCTTGACTTTCCAAGTCATTACCGAAAGCTTCAAAATTTTCTGCCTCTTCATCTTCCCGCGTCGATCAAGAGCGTCTGCCTAAGTCTAATCCGACGGTCAAGAATTAAGGCGAATTTTCTCTGCCTAATATACTTCTTCTCTTTCTTCTATACTTACCTGAAATCAAAATTACCTCAGACAAATAAAGGAATTCCAAAATATTACCCAGATTTCAACTCATTACAATAAGGTATTCTTTGAATTTACTCTATAAACTTTAGTTTCATCTTCTTCGCTATTACTTTCTAATCAGATCTTCAATATCTTGAATTCGAAATCAAATTAGGTTTTTTTTTGGAGTTTGATTTTTTTATGCCCGAAACATTTAAATTCAACCTCCGATTTTCTAACATTGATTTTTGTCCATTCACAATATTATGCTATACTTCGGAATTGAATTAGTTTAATTTCAGATGAGGGTAATTTTGCTAATAGGATCATCTTACTTGTTTATCAAGAAAAAATTGAAACGACATATATTATCGGCTATGGACTTTCTTAAACCAGCTATGGAGACCTAGGCCCCACTAGCACAAAATTTTGTGATGTGAAATGTCTTTCTTAACCTTTCGGAAGGGTCCAAGGCGGCAAAAATTAGATTTACCTTTCCCGCACCTTTCGACTGTGTCAGAAGGTATTCTGGGTATCATCTTATCATTGTAGCCAGAAGGTTAAGTAAAATCAAGGTTAGACCTTCTGACTAAGTGCTTTCGGCAAGATTAAAGGTTTTAAACCCTTCATTCACATGCCTCCGACAAAGCTGAAATCCTTTAATTCTCAATGTTGTATTTTAACACCACTGGTCAGACCTTCCTACAATATTAATGGTAATCGTTTTCCCATTTAAGAAATTTTAAATTCCCAAATTTATTCGTACCAAAAGGTCTTGCCACTTAGTTTAAGTTGTGCATGCAATGGGCTCAGGTTTTCATAAGTCCCTTGGCATTGTCAAAAGGTAGTAACTTAAGCAAATACCTTACTTTTTTCTTTCGACCCTGTTAACGGTTTTAAGAAAATTAAATTTCTACTTTCTTCTAAATTTTGTTAGTGCATGATAGTAAAAAATAAATTCACTATTCCGTCCGATACTGTCGTAAGTTTACCCTATTAGCCCTTCAACATCATTGGAAGAAGGTTTTGTATTCCCTTCGACGCCGAAGACCTCAACTGCAACCCTTTGACATTACCGAAAGCTTAAACTAGCCTTATATATTTTCTATCTAAATAGACTTATCTAGTTTTGTATTCTTGATAGACACATAAATCTATAATTGGCTAAAGGTTTTTAGTTGGGACTTTTTCACCTAACAGAACAATGAGTTCCCCTAAAGCTGAAGCCGTTGCCAAGCATTCTCTGATCGAAACCCAGAGTGAAGTTGATGCTATTTTGAAAGCGTTCTGCATTACTGGAGTTGAAGCCATTCATCCTAGCTCCACTGATAATATTGACAACCCTCCGTTGGGGTTCTTTGCATTTACTACCATCCACATATGGCATGGTGGTTTCCTACCATTTTCTGCATTCCTACACTCCTTTTTGTCTTACATTGGAGTTGCTCCGATACAGCTTTCACCTAATGTGTATACCTATCTCCTATCTCTTGAAATGCTAGCACTGGAATCTGGACTTCCATCGCTTGGCCCTAAAATTTTAACTTCCTGGACCAAATTGGCATGGTCAAGCAAGTCCAATAAACAGATTTACATGGTGAATGTGTACAAGAAACTAATATTGGATAGCATTAATGAGTTTAAGGATTGGGAAAACCAATTCTTTTTCATCAAGTGCTTTTCTGATGTCCACGGGGCCTTTGCTTTTCCTTGTAAGCTCATTCTGATACCGTCTTTGCTTACCTCTATGCTTCTTGTTGACTAAACTTCAGTCTTTCTTAGGTGAGTCTTCTAAAGCACTCAGTAGTGCAGATCAATAAATCATCAAATCATTAACTACAACTCCAAAACATCTTAGGAACAGGCTCATGCTTTTGACCCTTCCAAATTTAAGGAAGCATTCCTTATTGCCAGCTAGCCAAAAGATTCTTGATACTCCTCCTAACATCATGTTCACTCCCCGGGGAGCCCATTTCTACTCTTCAGGCTTCCCTATCCAAGGCTGAGGCTAACCTTGAGTTGGAGAGGCAAGCTCATCGACTTAGCCATGATGAGAAATTGGCAAGGGAGCTTGCTTTAAAAGATTCGGAGGAAGAGAAGGCTTGTTTAGCTTCCAAGAACACATTGCTTGAAGATAACCTAAAAAGGTCTAGAGCTTCACTTAAACTTGTTGTCCAAACTCTTACCGATTTCCAAAACATGTTTTCGGTTTCGTCGATTTCTCCCTGGGGCCCATAATGATCATGCTTGCTTATATCAATAATCATGATAAAAGTTCAGACCTCAGTTTTCCTTCACTCCAACCGACTTTAGCTAAAAGTGTCATGGATAAAGCTGAGCAATTCGAGCGGGGCTCTAAGTTGGAGAGTAAAGAGGGGAAGGTCGACTTTAAGAAAGCTCTCTATTTTGACATCCCAGCGTTTGACATTGAGTCTGACTCTGGGAAGAGGATGACCAAAATGAATATCCCAATGAGAAAGAGGATGATGACTACATGAACTGGGATGCTACCGATGATGACGATGACAATGACAACCCCTTGGAGGTTAGGGCCATGATGGTAACAAGGGAGGTCACTCTAGCGCTCAAGAAGACGTTGATGGTTCCACCAAATCATCTGAAAGGGGGGCATCACCTCATAAAGATACACCCCCACCAACCTCTGGACTGAATGAACCCGTGGAGGAGGAAACTGCTCCAGTCCACTTCGAGGGTCCTTCAACGAGTGAGAAAGTTCCTTTCTATTTTAATTTCTAAGGTATAGGCTTCTCTGTTTAAATGTTTGCACTTGGTAGGTAATAGTTAGTAATACATCATTTTTTTGATAAAGAAGAAGCCAAATTTCCCGTATAGTACAAAATTTGAAAGAAAACAAGCGGAAATTAACAAGCTTTATAGGGAATTAGACAAATTAATAATGAAGCATAATGCCTTGTTTGGGAAAAATCACAGTCCCGAAAAGAGTACCTCTGCACTTGCGTCTTTTAAATTTCAAAGAGCGACTCCTTTAAGCATGCCACCGATATGATGATCTACTAAAGGAAAATAAAGAGTTAATAACCTTGTTCTGGATGGCGATTGAGGAAATAGACATTTTGGCTAACTTCTTATATAGAGTATATTGCAGACATTCAACCATAGATTTCTCATACTTAGGTGAATTCAGTGCGGCCTTACTTAGACATTTTCATTAGAAGATATCTAGACGAATTTGGATCTGACCTGCATCCTGGGGTAGGCTGGAACTTACCACAAGTCAAATCGATTCCCCAAGACCTTCCTACTGAGAAGCTTAAGTATTACGAGGACAAATTTATTTTTGAATTTTTCTCTAAGTCTGTCTTGCACGAACCCGATGAATGATTGTAAGTATGTATCATGTGGTGACTTATGAGTACATGCTTTTGTAATGCTCTCTTTACTTTGTTTCTTTTTGCTATGCTATTTTAGAATATCAGTTCTTTAGGTCGTGTTGTCTCAAGAGACCACTTAAGTCAATATGTAAACCTGAGAAGGTTTTACTCTAAAAATACACCCCTCTTAAAGACTTCAAAGTTGGTGAGATACTCCTTTCTTCGAGATTTACAGAAATTGTATTTGGAATACCCTCGTTTTTGCTTGGAATTTCTTAGGGAGGAGAAGGAAACTCTCTTAAAAGAAATCAGGACATTCCATTTCAAGTTGATTTGTGGTAGTGATAGCCCACCCACACGAAAATGAGATTATAGAAAATGTCCGCCAGTTATTACCTCTGAAGAAGTTACTATACCATTTGACTCATTGGTCATGCTTTCTGCTAATACTTTAGACAAAGTTAGGAATGTTACCTCTCAACTTTAGATGTAATAAAAGTGTTGGTTGTTACTTTTAACTTTGTGGTACTTGAGTTGTAACATATTACTATAGCAATAAAAATATCCGCTAACTCAATTTTAATCCTATTTTATTTTCCTTTTAAATAGGAACCTCAGTCGTCTACTACCTCTCTTATTCAAAACATGGTATCCTGAATTGATATTATAGGGGCAGAGAGTGGAGTGACTGTGGCTCAAAATGAAGTGCTATTAGAGCGCTTTAGTGGTAATGTGGGGGCTGTACAATGGTATAAAAGATATCTCATCTAAAAGGTCATAGTCAAAAATAAGAAAGATCACATCGACCATCTTGAGGCCGAGATTAAAAGGAAGGACGAGGCAATCATTTTGCTTAAGTGCCAGGTAAAATCGAATCCCACAATTGACATGGACGAGAAGATGTCTAAGCTTATCCAGAAAATAAATGATCTGGAATTAAAGTTGAAAGATAGTCAGGCACAATGTTCCTCCCTAGAATATATTCAAGGTGATAAAATTCCAGAGATTAAACCTCCGATCCCACTAGCAACCCTTTTGACTGCAAAGACGACTAAGTAAAGGCATCTCACAGCCCAGAGTTTTTTTACCATGACTAATCCTCCCACATGCCTAGACTATAATGTGGTGGGGAGCTGGTACTGGAGAGTGAAATTTGAAATCTCTCGGTATTTTGACGAGCAACAAAAAGTTAAACATTCCAAGACCATCAACTGTTATGCAGCTAAGAGTCAAAAAATGGAACACAACATCTACATGCTCGAAAAATGTATTGCCAAGTTGGCAAGGGAAAACAAAACCCTTAGGGCAAAAAATTGGTCTTTTAACCGTGCCCTAAAGGCTAACATTGAAGCAATTAATGATGAGAAGATGATTAGGAAAGAAGAAGAAGAAGCTTAAAGAAGTTCTTCGCATTACACTTAAGCGCATAGCTGACCCCTTGGTAGCTGAGATTCTTAATAATGCATCTCGAGATTTGTAATTAATGTGTTCAAGTCATGTAAATTTATTTTATGCATAATCGTGTTACTCGTAAATTGCTTCATAAATCATGATAATTTTGTAAATATCACCTAACGTGTGGTCTTTTGTGATGTAACCTTCGATACGCTTTTAAGTGGTTCATTTGACAATTTTTACTATTGTTGTGTCCCCTTTTATCCCTTGCTACTTTGTCTTATCTGGCTCAGAAGTCAATGTCCAAGATTTTGAGCTAGCAATCTTCTCATCTGTCATTTTAAGAGTATATTCTAACCCAGATTTGGGCATTTGAGATGAATAATAGTCTGAAGTCCTTGTACCTAGATTAGGGTTTAAATAGGCAGCAATCTTTAATACCTAGATTCAGGTAAGCATTTGATAATAATTCAAAACCCGAGTTTGGGTTTCCGATGGACGGTGTTTAGAAAAAAGAACCTCGAAACCAAGATTCGGGTATTAGACTTTGAAATTTGAATGTGAGAATTATGAATTCTGGAATACTCTTTTCGGCAATGAACAACCTTCTGATTCAGTACTAATAATATGAGATCAAAAGACCATCTTTAGGCCATAAGCATTAGAAAACTAGAGAACCAGTCTAGCAATAGAAGACCAAAACACCATTTATGGCAATAAGAAATAGAAGACCAGTATGCCATTTCTGGTAACAAGTAATAAAAGACTAGAATATCATTTCTGATAGGTAATAATAGAAGACCAAAAATACCATTTTTGGTAATTAATAGTAGAAGACCAGAATAACATTTCTAGTAATTAATAGTAGAAGGCCAGAATATCATTTCTTGTAATTAATAGTAGAAGACCGGAATACAATTTTTGGTAATTAATAGTAGAAAACCAGAATACCATTTCTGGTAATTGTTCGCAAGAAGAACTTAGTGGCTTCTCTCTAATTTTTTTAAAATATGCCATCTTCAGGCTTTGATAGTGTTTCGCATGCTTTTTCTTTCTCGGGCCTGAGTTTCGCGAAGAAGTCAGTGACTTCTCTCTAATTTTTTTTAGATGTGCCATCTTCAGGCATTGATAGTGTTTCGCATGTTTTTATTTCTCGGGCCTGAGTTTCTCTATCCATTTGTTTTGGCCTATTTTAGGCAGGGACTCTTTAGTCCAACTTTTGTGCTTACTTAAGCAATGCCTATTTCAGGCAGTTTTGTCGTTTTAAACGTTGCCATTTTCTAATGGTTTCAATTTTAGGCCGTGTGGATTTTTAGCGGTGTCCATTTTAGGCATGAACTTTTCTTAGTCCGTCGGACATTTCATCTGGGTTTCCGGTGCGCTCGGCTAGCTTGTTCTGAAGCAGGGCCTGAGGACTTGCCCGACCTCCCTCTAGGAGGCGCCTTAACCTAGCCATAGCGTGACGTGGTTAAGGGCTTGTTTGGTACCTTGGCCAAGCCATAACATGGTAGGACCAAGGGATTACCCATCCTCCCTCCAGGAGGTGCCTTATCCTAGCCATAGTGTGATGCGGATAAGGGCTTGTGCTACTTTAACCTGGCCATTTTTGGTCTTGTCATGGATAAAGGCTTACGCCCTCCCTCCAGGAGGTGCCTTGACCTGGCTATCTTGGTGTGACCAAGGTCTTTCTACCATTATTGGTAGCCTACCTTTTTAGGTAGTCTAAGTTTTAAGGAGAATTCTTCTCTTGATCATGTATACTTTTCTTATTTTGAGAATAGAGCCTTTATTTCATGACTTGATTAATCCTTCACAAATTGTTTCATCTTTCCTTATTTTAGAAAGTGTAGGACCATTTTTCCAAGTACTTTACATTAGTTAATATCATGTCCTTTCATGAGATGGATGTTGCAATATGCTTCTTTATACCTTCTTTCAAACCCAGGCATTTTCTTTTGAGACAGCCAATAATTTAGTTCCTCCTTGATCCTAATATAGATGTCTTCAATTGATGCCGTAAGATTATATTCTTCAAGAAGCATTGACTTTTTAGCCGTCTTTGACTGGCGTCTAATTCTTTTGGAGCTTGGTTCTAATGCTTCCTTTTGAGGAGCAGGTTTTCTTTTTATCGTTTTTTTCTCTTCTTTCATGGGAATATCTTTCAGTCTTATGGTTTCGGTTGGAAATTCCTTAGTAATTTTTATATTTCCACTGGGCAGTTCTTCTATCTTTCATGTTTCTTCAATTGAGGATTTCTCTATATATCCACGATTCTCCCTTGAATGGCAAGTCTCATTTATAATTCTACTCCACTTGTACATGAAACTATCATAGTCTTTTATCATCTCCTTTTCGAAGATAGTTCCCTTAGAAATGATTGGATGGTTCTTCTCATTCGACTAAAAATGTTGTCACTTCCACTTACTCTTCTTCCAAATGCGAGAGTTGGGGTTGGTCCCATGTGAAAAGGGTTTAAGCTCCATTTCTCGAGGTCATATGAATTTTCCTTCTTTTTATTTATAATTTTCAAGGCCTCGAGCCTTAACCTTTGTTCCTCATCCTGATGAGAGCCTTTTATATTTACGTAAGAAAGCCTTGTGATGTGTGGTTCGGAAGATCCTTGTTCCGTCCTCTTAAATATTCTAGCCATTATTAAACCAAAATAAGGTAGTTTAACATGGAACTGGTTCAATGAGAATCAGAGAACTCTAGTGTCAGGGAATCAACCAAGTCGGAGGTTTGAGCTGTCCTTCTAGCGCAAAAAATGTTAACCAGATTTATGGTCAATACCCCAAATAGTATTTAAACAGGAACATGAAAGTTAGGTTTAATAATGCCGAAAGGTTTTAGTGACTGTCCACTTATTTACTAGATAAAATATTCAATTCTTGGGTAGTACGTATGAACTTTTGACCTTGTCGAAAGGCTTTATTACTTGTATGAAGCCGATTTCAACTTTGCCGAAAGGTTTGTGTCAACCGAATTTATGGACAACACTCCAAAAAATCTAAGTAGATGGAGCTATGGGCAATTGGTGGAAGGTAGGGTCTCTAAAAGGATCGATAAATACCCTATTGATAACCCAAAATTGCTCCGAGTAACGAGATTAAGCTGATCCATACCGAAGGGTTGGTGGTCTATATGATCTCCTATATATCTCTACTTGGGGTTGGACTTTGAACCTGATCTTTCGATGTGGTCTGGGAGGTCTAGGTACAGGATTAAGAGAATCCTTCCAGCCTTGCTGAGTTAATGTAGAATGATCTTCGATTTAGTTGAACCTCTATAAGGTTCCTTCCGAAAGCTATTTCCTTGACCAGAATAAAATTTCCTTAGTTTTACTTATATAAGAAATAGGTCTTCATCCTTTTGAAAGGTTAGGTATATGACTGTTTGGGGCTGAGAGGATTGTTAAGGTCGTTGGGATATGATAGGTTATGACTCTTGTCGAAAGGTCCGACTTACAGATTTCTAGATTCCGAAAGGTTTTATGGAAATTGATTCCAACAATCTTCCTCTACGATCAGAATGTTTTGGTTGCAAGCTAGAGTTCTCCAGAAGGATGTTATGGTTGTGCAAGAGGGAATATGGTTATCTTCATTTGTTAAGGACCTTTCGGAGGGGCTGCACCTGAAAATTAGAAATAAGCCAGCAAAAATTATTACAAACTATAAAGTAAACTTATAAGATTGAAGACTTCCCTCTGATCCATGAGTAAATTCCACTTTTTATTAAATTCCCAAATCATTACACGATTAAGGTTATAAAGCTTTGATTTTAGAATTTACAAGATTTAGAATAAGGAAAAATCCGCCCTCAAAATAGGACCACTTGGGTCTTATTTATAGATGCCGGCGGCCATGCTTCTGCCTCTATGACTTTGGTTGGGTCGAAGGGTTCTCTTCTTCCATACAGCTGCAAACCTTTCGTCCTGGTCGAAAGGTGTGCGAACTTTCAGGCATCGTTGAAGGGTCTGTTTTTCTTTATGCCTTCATAAACCTTGCGCTGTTGTTGAAGGGTTTCCCTTTCATATATTATCATAAACCTTCCATTCTTGTCGGAAGGTTACTTCTTTACCCCTTGCTGACTTATGATCCCCATCTTCTTTGTAAACCTTTCGATATTGTTGAAAGGAGCTTTGTATGTCTGTCAACCTGTTAGAAAGGCTTATTATGCTATTGAAAAGGTCATTAGATAGTTGTTATCACTTTCTTTGACTCATTCTTCTCCTTTAAATTCCATGGATAATGAGACGAAATCTTTTGACCCTTCGAAAGGTTTCAGATTAGTGAACTTCAATGCTTGCATCCCTTCGGAAGTATCGGAAGGTTTAAGCTACGCTTCTCTTTTCCTTATATGCTTAGGGATCTTTCATCTTAGCCAAAAAGTTAATATTTAGTGTAGCATCATTGACATAAAACCGTAAGACAGCTTTCTCTCTAATGTAGCTATCAATATAGACTATGAAGGTCAAATGATAACATTGCGGATCCACTAACAAAAGTGCTTAGAGAGAAAGTTCAAACCTTGTCGATGAGAATGCGGTTAAGGCCCATAAACTAAAAGTTTCTCTAAAATGGAAACCCTACCTAGTTGGCTGGAGATCCCAAGATCCAGGTTTAAAGGGACAACTAAGTTTAAGATAAACTTAATGTCACTGGTATACACTCAAACCATTCCTATGATAAGTCAGCGCATTATTCGTTGGAGAATATGATAAGTCTTGATACTTTTAATGATGTCTAAAATTGGTAATACTAAAGAACCAAGTAGGGAATTATGAATGCTCTTTACAGAATCATCAATGTGAGTGCGAAGGCGTGGCTTCAAGGAGAATTGTGAAGCTAAATTCTTTAAGCACTCATGAGATCAAACTGGTGTTCATGGCAAAAACGAACATAAACAGAGAACCAAGGAAGATAAGAAACACTTATTATGTGTTTTCTATTTTGGATTACACAAAAAAAAAATCTTACAGTTCAAAGACAAGCTAGTATACTGCTTCGACAGAAAGTCAAATGGATAAACACTAGGACAAGTTCAAGGCTAATGTGCTACTTTAACCAATACAATTAATGTTTTGCAAAAATTTCAAGAATAGATTAAGCAACTACTCATCCATGTGGGGAATTGTTAGAAATGAATGAGGTGTATTGGAGAATGTGAAGACATTAATTGCATTAGAAGTTGGATAGTCCCACATCTTAGAATATAATAAACTATTTGTGTTTATATACTAAGATGTGGATACTGTGACAATTCATATAGACAAAGAGAGATACAAGCCATGACGGATGGTATCATTAATTGCCTTGGAAGTTGAATAGTTGCACCACCTCACACGTGCCTCTGCCTGCGTCAGCACCCGCATCCGTTATGAATAACAATTTTCTCAACTTTGTTTTCAACTTTGGATTTTCAGCGACTGTAACTTACGAATCAGTAAGACAATTAATTAAACACGTTGAATCTATTATTCACAATTTATAAGTCCTTTTTTTCTGTTAATTTTGTTTTGTTTTTATAGGGTATAGCCAACCTTTAAATTTTTGAGGGATGGTAATTTGATTGCTGAAATTATTGGTGATCACAGGCAAGAGTTGGAAAATAAGGTTCAACAGCTCATGTAAGGTATATTTTCATGTTTAGCTAACCTCGTGTGTACCTGTTTTACTTTCATTTTTAAGTCTTTATGCAATATTGTTGTTATGTTACTTGTAGTCTATAAATATAGACTTATATAGTACATGGTATATTTTGCAATAAATGGGAGAGCCTAGCAAACTCATGAAAATTGAGTGAGGTTGAAAGAATGGTCACATATAAATTGTAGCTTTTTGACCAGTTTAATTTTTCTTTTCAACAGTTTAATTTTTTTAATAGAAATATTATTATGAAAGCATGTCATGAACAAATCTGGCATGTTTTCTGAAAGTTTTATGATGATGACATACTAGGACGGCGCATATCATAGATTCTGACATCAGTTGTTGTTAGTTACGCATTTTTTGGAGGAATCTTTCCTGCTATATGACTTCTGTCACACATTTATTTGCTGTTAATAGTTAATCAATACTTAATTATTATTGTGAGAAATAAGCAGCCAACGTTACTTTGGATTGGATTCATATGTTATTGTTTTTCTTTGTTTGAGTACATGTTTTCTATTCTTCAAACCAAACCTTGCTCGCATTTCTGTTTCATTAGTACATTAACGTTTTTTTGTATCTGTAGATATACCATATATGAAATAATTGTTTCTATTTTTTGTACGAGTATATAGGCATATCCACGTGGCTCGCATGCACTTACTTTGATATTTCGACTTAAATATGCACACTGTCAGTTTTTTCAAGAACTTTTGTTTATTATCATTTCATTACAGCTGGTTATATTATTACAACATATCTATCTACTGTTAATAATGAAAATATTATGAATATAATTCAACTGTGTCTTTCTGAATTTTCCACTACCCTTCACATCTCAATATTCATATTACCCATTGTTGAACTA
Source organism: Allium cepa (assembly GCA_030765085.1). Taxonomy (NCBI): domain Eukaryota; kingdom Viridiplantae; phylum Streptophyta; class Magnoliopsida; order Asparagales; family Amaryllidaceae; genus Allium; species Allium cepa. The sequence goes on from CM060940.1 coordinate 864,635,236, forward strand.
ATATAAACTTATATTCTGGTTTCTAGATCAACTTATATTTAAATAGCTAGGTAAGGTGCAGCAACATTGGACAAATTACGGTAGTTTTCATGAAAACTAACTGTTTTAATTAGTCCAACATCATCCAAATTATGTTAGTTGTTAGCGTTTATAATATAAGAAATAAGAGTGCAAGTTGTCTTCTCATAAACATCTGATGGAATTTCAAATTGCAAACGCAAAACAAGAAATGGTTTAAGCATTATTCACCATTAACTTTCACCCCACCTCCTTTGCTTGGGCTGTAACCAAGGACTGCTGCCGTTCAACTAACCAAGGAGCCCAAGGACTGCTGTTGTTCATCTTGGGCTGCAAGGCTGTTGTTCATCTTGGGCTGCAACCAAGGAAGCTACTGTTCATATCTACATGCGTAGAGAACATGATTTAGATATAGGGATGTGAAGGGTATTTTGGAAAATTCAAAAAGGCACGGTTGAATTATATTCATAGAATTCTCATTACTAATAGTAGAGATATGCAAACAGTTTGATTGTGTAAGTAGTAAGAGATCATTTGTGGTATTGGTGGATGGTCCTAATGTTGATTGTGGACAGAGTTTCCTCCCAGATCTTTCATCATTCCTTAATTAAGTTTTATTGAAAGTTTGTAATACAAAAATTTATGTCGGATTGAAGAGTAGATGGTCAGCATCCTACCTAAAGAAATTAAACCTGGCAATACGAATACATGTCATATTCTTGTGCCCACAGAGACTGCTTTTGTTTAGTTTTTCGAAGTATTAAAAATAGAACTTTGGCTACGTCAACCAATCAAACCTTTTGCGTTGCTATTGCATATCTCGTATCTCAATGGGCAAATTACTGTCTATGGGCCTTAAATCGTCTTTAATTGGTAATGATTGATTGCGATGTAGAAATTGTTGAATATGCTAGTATATGATTTTTGTGCTATGATAATAAACATATATATATATATATATATATATATGTTCATTTAAATGTATTTGTTATTGTACTATTTTATGTTTCACATAATTAAATAAATATTTGATGAATAAAATAAATAACACCGAATTCATATGTAGACAAATATTTTATTCAAACAAATATTTTATTACAAATTCGAACAGTACAATTTTAAGCTCTCACTATACATTTACACATTGTCATGTTACAATACAATTTACATATCACTCATTCACTCGTATTTATTCTTTACCTCTATTCCAGTGTGTATCCAACATCTGAATTATTTGCAAATAAACACCGACGCAGTAAAATTGAAAAAGAAATATTTTTGCATTGTACAATGAAATGTGTGTTTTTGAAAATGTTATTTGCCTCAGTTATTTAGGTTGTTCATCGTCATTTTCGTTTAAAATCCATTTTTACACGAACAGCTTGTAACATACACAATGTATCAGTGTACATGTCATAACGTCGTGCACACCGATATACACTTGATAAAATTGCATGGACATGTGAGCACATGGTCAAATCCAACCAAACGGTGGATTCAACACAGGTGCAAATATACACATATATGAGTTCAAAGAATACAAAAGCACCAACATGAATAATAAAAAGCTCAAAGGCGAATGTAGACTGCATTAACACAATGTAATGCAACTATACATATACTCGAAGCACACAGCACCAACGAAACCACACACGAGACATAACCAAGGAACTAGTCACTTAACTTGAAGCAAGGCTAACAAGACATAAGCAACAACCAGACTCGAGTATTCCATACATCATAGGCATGCACAAGACAGCAGACTGCATGGTGCAACAGACACAAAGACAACAGACTACATGGTGCAACATACCTAAACATATGAAAGACAGACAAAAATTGGAGCAGTACACAAGCATGAAATGAAGGCTACACAAAGACACCACCATAAATACATATATATACACGCACACATATATACATATATGTATATGTATATGTATACACACATGTATACATATATATGCAGTGCACAACAACTAAACATGAAGATCACCAGGGATGTAACACAACTCAGACCAAACAACATTACCACAAATTGATACAAGTGCAATCAAGTCAATCACACACATATATACATACATATATGTATGGAGAAGCCACGTACATGAACATACATGAACACACTAGACTTCAAGTCTAACAAGGACAGAAGCAACACGACAGTGGGCAGAGTAGTGCAGATCAACCCAGGTCAATGAATGCACATGAAAACAACATACAACCCAAACTAAACATCCTTAGTCTCCAAACATGCTTAGTTCAAATGGGTCAACATGACTACAAAACATAACACAACAGTACAAAGAAAGATGTTCAATGGGATACAAGTATTCAGTTTTAACATGAAGGTGAACCAAATCAAATACCATGAAGTACACATGAAGACTCTAAGAAAAATCATAATACAGGCCAGTGTGGATATGCAATTATTCACCATAACCAAGAGGAACCAATGTATGTGCATACAATAGATCATAAGTATATACATGAAGTGACACACAAGAAAAGGACAAAGCATTTGAAGGAAGGAAATCAAATATGATGGTAGTAGTTCGAAAATTGCCAGCAAGTAAACATGAACAAGTCAATCTTTCGGAAATCAAATGGCGGAAGTCAAGGCAAAGGGAATAAAACCGACTCAGAGAAACTCAAACAAAGTCATACATTTGAACAAACCAATGAACAAATTGTGGCACCAGTGAATAATGGAACTAGAGAAGAACGGAACTAACAATTCATGTGAGAAATGCGAATTACGGATCTTAAGGCTAGAATAAACACTAGAGGGGGGTGAATAGTGTTTTAAGGAATTATTAACTCTTTTTTGAGTTTTTGTTAATTTGAACACAAATGTATGCAATATTCAGACACATATATGATCACAGAATTAAACACAGATGCGAATATAAAGTAAAGCAGTAAAGGAAAGAACACACCGGATTTTATTCTGGTTCGGAGTTACCCTACATTCAGTCTTGCACACAAGTACAGATTTCCTTTCAAAAGCAATTGTACAATTACACCCTTTATTTCAAGGCTACGAGGTACACCCTCCAGATTCACAATCCTCTGGGTAGAGATACTTGATTTTACGGGCAACAAGTTCACCCAATTGATTTCCAAGGCTACAATCACACCTTTTCTCGCTTGATTGATTTCCAAGGCCACAATTACATCTTTTCTCGTTTAATTGATTGCAAAGAAGCCTATAACCCTGAATAGCACTGAGGATCTTGTTGAGATAGTGATAGAGAATCAAACCAGAGATAATCTTGTTAGATTCAATGTTGATTTCGACAGAGTAATGGTAGGAATATGTATAAAGAAAATGTCGAAGAAGAAGAGAAATAAAAACCAGAAAATGTGATTGAAAATTTGTTGAAATTTAAGTATTGAAATTAACTGACACTATGTCGACATGGGTATATTGAGCATGTCGACATCCCAAAGGAATTTTTGGTAGTTTGTTTTTCTTTGAAAATAATTTTTATCTTATATTAAAACTTTTTTAAACTTTTATAAATATACTTAACTATAGTTAAGACACATAAATAAATATAGAGAATAATATTTTGGTATATATAAAATTTTACTATAATTTTATATTTAAATCTAAGTATAAATATTTAAAAGTTAAATATATTATTATTAAAAGATAGTCTAAAACTAAGGATAATTTGATTTTGAAATTAAAGATTATTTTGAGGCTAAAAGTATTTAAAATCAGGATAGATGATTTTGATTCTTTTAAAAGGAAGGTTTTAAAACATTTTGAAAACAAGATATAATTTTGTAAAATTATTTTAAATAAAAATTAGCGGATACAAAACAATGTTCCACTAGATTTTTCGTAGGTTCCATCCTACTTAGGGTTTCATCCCTTTAACAGGCTCGAAATGGATTTCATTCCACGAATAAATTGGATTTTAAGATGCCAGTGCTTTTCTAGGAGTTTTAAAAAATTCCTAATTAAAAAAAATAAATTACTTTAAATCTTGAACTCTTGATAATTTTGATAATCTTGATACTCATGAGTCTTCATTCTTGATATCTTGAATCTCTATGCTGGACAGTCTTTATTCTTGGTACCTACATGGTTAAATCCTGCATATACATATTTTTCTAAACTATAATGTTAGTATTTATATTTTATAATCCTATTCCAAGGTTGTTGTCATCAAAACCATCATCTCACGGACTAACAATCTCCCCCTTTTTGATGATGACAACCTTTTTATAAACTATTATTTCTATCCTAATAACTCCCCCTTAATCTATGCCTAACTATTCTATTTTATATTTCTCCCCCTTTGTCATCAACAAAAACTAACTCCAAATATATAACTCAAACTATATAATCTCCAAACTTTATAACTCCCCCTCATTCTTGGACTAAAGTACCTGCATTAATAAACTATACAAGTGGAATATATAATAGATAAATTAATCGATAATTATACTGATAGACATTAAAAATCATATAAATATTAATGCGTATTTATACATGTTTTTCACACCAAATATCAATCCAAGTCAATTCAAATCAAATCAAACAATTCACATCAAACAATTCACATCAAACAAACCAAATCAAACAAACCAAACAAATCACACATTACGAGGAACTTCCACCCATCCTTCTTCTTCAAATATAGGGTTTGCTTTAATGGCATCCCAATTTTCATTATCATTAGCGAGAGAGACTAGAGGATGTGCTTTGTTATCATCTTTGTGTAGGGAGGAAATCATCCATCGTATTGCATCGAAATGTCTTTCTTGCTCTTTAATCATCTGCATTTGACTCAATTCTAAGTGTCGTTGGTTTCGGAGAATGAATGAAAGAATGTTCTTGAAAGAGTTAAGAGTCTCTTCAAGATTTTCTGATAGATTATGAATTGGATTGGCCATATTCGAATTTGTGAGAAGAATGAGAGACAAAGTTGATGAGAGATAATATTCAGTGATGAATTCTGAAAGAAATAGGTATTTATAGGTGTAGAAATTCGTTTGAAATGAATAGACATAAGATAGTTATTCAAATTTCAAAAAATGAAATGTCATTTCTGACCAGTATATGTCGACATGGTCATACGGGGTATGTCGACATGGTCCAGTGAATTTTGATGACTTATTTTGATTTTGTGAAAAATTGTGTATATATATATATATATATATATAATATACTAACATTTATTCTAGAGATAAGATAAGCTAGATAACAGAAAAGAAATTCCATTTCATTTCATACTAAGACGATACAACGATTAAACATAAAGAACTACACAAACATTCAAATCAAAATAAACTAAAACAAATACAACGAGATACAAAAAGGTAGAACTAGTTAGAGGATGATGATGATGAAGATAATCCAAGCTTCTTGCTGACTTTGAAAATAAACTTGTTCATCTTGGATGAAATTTTATCCAACTTCTTACTAACGGATCGTTTAAGAATCCATTGATTCTCAACAATAGTCTTTTGGTTTTTGAGAAGGGTTTGTTGGATGGATTAGGAGGATAGTTGATTCTTTCCAAAGAAGTTTCACCTTCTTCTTCTTCTTCAATTTCCATTTCATCCCCTTCCTCTTCTTCTTCCTCTTCTTCTTTCATCTCCTCATGAGCCAAACGCTCTTCCTTTTTGGCAAGAGTCTCATAGGGTTGAAAAACAAATGGAATTTTTATAAGAGAAATGTTGAAATGATTGAAAACTTTCTAGAAAAAAATTCTTCTCCTTTGAAATCCATTAAATTCCATGATACAAAGTATTCTCACACACTTCAAGATTTTTGGGACGAAGTTCATCCAAAATAACTTGCGTCCAATTAATATCATAATTTTCAAAAACAACAAAAAGTGCTTTGCAAACTTTTGAAGTAGGATTGTTAAAATTTCTCGACCTTGGGGTCAATGTTGTAAAAGAAGATTAAAAATTCTAGCTTTTGGTCGAAAGTTTCGATTTTTGAATTCAAAATTATCATTTCCTTCGAAAATGTGATGAAATGTCTCACGATTATTTTCATCGATTTTAAAATTAGAAAGATCAATTCCCGTACTCTTGCAATTGAGAATGGCACCCAAAAGATCATAATTCAAAACAATTCTAGTGCCTTTGACACTACTCCAAATTTCATCATCGTTTCCATTATAAAATCCACGATTAAGATTTGCATAGAAAATTTTGATAAGATTTGGATAACAAACAAAATCATTTTGAGAAGCATCAACAAGACTAAGAATTTGACTGTTTGCAAAAAGAGAATAAATTTCATATAAAGAAAAATCTTGAAATATAATAAAATTTCTGGGGTGGACTTTTGCATAGTTAGCATAATTGATGTATGCTTTTATTGCCTCTGGATCATTGAAGAGTTGCTCTTTTATTTTTCTGGAAATTCTCATGGTGGAGGGGTTGCTTGAAGAAGCCATTAGAGTAGAGAGTAGAGAGCTTGAAGTTTTGAAGAGAGAGTTTGAATTTAAAAATTAGAGTGAAAATATGTGATAAAAGATAGTGAATAAATAGATTCTCAAAGGACATGTTCTCTGGTTAAAAGATGCCTTTTCAGAGAATTGAATGAAGTGAAAAGGTGGTGGGAAATTCAACCATTTGAATTCAAATTTTGAATTTCAAATTCTATACCCATGTCGACATCATGGTAGGGACCATGTCGACATGTGCTTGTGAATTTCTATGATCTATTTTTCCTAAATACTCTAATATATATATATACTTATTATTTTTAATGTCTATATATATCTGGAATATTATTAGAATTATAGTATATTCCATAATATATTATTATGCTAATAAAAATAATAATAAAAATAATAAAATAATAATAAAAATTTTAAAATCCAAATAACACACCAATTCAAAATCAATCAGCATCTAATTCTAAGCGTGCAATTTCAACCAATTGTATTGTAAATGTGTACCTTTTTCTGAATCCGTTTCTCTGAATTCGTTGGAGTCGTGAACTGCAGTGAAACACAAATTTGAATTATCTTTTTGATCATCATCGCTTGAGGACGAGTCTGAGTCATCTAGAGTTGCAGTAAATGCACACTTCCGTTTCTTTAACGAATCCTTGTTTATAGGAGGATTTTTCCTCTCTGGATACGGATAGTCTCTTTTGATATGGCTTGGTTCATCACAGTTGAAACATTTGACATTGTTTGGCACTGCATTATGATTTCTAGAGTTCTTATAGTTGTTTCTCTTGAGATTATTCATCTTTCTGTATTTCAAAAATTTCCGAAAATTCCTTGTCATCAAGGCCATCTCTTCATTTTATCGCTGTTTGAGTCTGATCCATCAGTCAATGCATTAAATTCCATTGATTTCTTTTCAAATGCTTTGCTTTCTCTTCTCCCAATATTTAGACTTCAAACGACATTAGATTTTAAATTAATTCTTCTACCTTTAAGGTACTGATGTCATTTGGCTCTTCGATCGCAAGTGTCTTTTGATCCCATTCCGGAGTAAGAGAATTTAAAAAAATTCTGACTTGATCTTCTTCCCAAAATTCCTTTCCAAAGGATATTAGAGAATGCGCAATATCCTGAAATCTACTATACATATCTGAAATAGACTCATTAGAATTCATTTTAAATAATTGAAACTAATTTGTGAGCATGGATATTTTGGTCTGTTTAACTTTGCTTGTTCCTTCGTGAGTAACTTGCAAAGTTTTCCGAATTTCATATGCAGACTTACAAACTGACCTTTATTAAATTCATTTCTAACAAGTGAACAAAACGGAATATTCATTGCTTTAGAATTATTTTGTGCAACAGTCTTTTGCTCAGTGGTCAACTGTGTAAAATCAGTTGTGTGTTCAGAATATTCAGTTTGTGTGATATTCCAAGCGTCTAATCCTACAGATTGAAATTTTCATCCTACATGCTCAATATGCATAGTTACTGCCATTCAAAAATGGCGGTCTGACAGTAGACTGACCTTCTACAAATGAACTAGTGACAGGAATACTAGTATTGGTAACAGTACCAGTATTGGTAGCCATTTGAAAACTTTTTAAAAATCAGATTATGAAACTTTGAAAACTTGCTCTAATACCAAATGTGAGAAATGCGGATTACAAATCTTAAGGCCAGGATAAAAACTAGAGGGGGGTGAATAGTGTTTTAAGGAATTATCAAATCTTTTTGAGTTTTTGTTAATTTGAACACAAATGTACGCAATATTCAGACACAGATATGATCACAGAATCAAACATAGATGCAAATATAAATTAAAAGCAGTAAAGGAAAGAACTATACTGGTTTGAAGTTACCCTACATCCAGTCCCGCACACAAGTACAGATTCCCTTTCAAAAGCAATTGTACAATTACACCCTCGATTTCAAGGCTACGAGCTACACTCTCCAGATTCACAATCCTCTGGGTAGAGATACTTGATTTTACGGGCAACAAGTTCACCCAATTGATTTCCAACGCTACAATCACACCTTTTCTCGCTTGATTGATTTCTAAGGCCACAATCACACCTTTTCTCGTTTAATTGATTACAAAGAAGCCTATAACTCTGAATAGCACTGAGGATCTTGTTGAGATAGTGATAGAGAATCAAACCAGAGATAGTCTAGTTAGATTCAATGTTGATTTCGGCATAGTAATGGTAGGAATATGTATAAAGAAAATATGGAAAAAGAAGAGAAATAAAAACAAGGAAATATGATTGAAAATTCGTTGAAAACAACCCATATTATAGAAGAACAACAGCCATGTCCATTCGTGAAGAGATATGACGAACAGACACTTCTTTTGAAATTTAAATTTTGAAATTAACTGACACTATGCCGACAAGGGTATATCGAGCATGTCGACATCCCAAAGGAATTTTTGGTAGTTTTTTTTCTTTGAAAATAATTTTTATCTTATATTAAAACTATTCTAAAGTTTTATGAATATACTTAACTATAGTTAAAACACATAAATAAATATAGAGAATAATATTTTGGTATATATAAAATTTTACTATAATTTTATATTTAAATCTAAGTATAAATATTTAAAAGTTAAATATATTATTATTAAAAGATAGTCTAAAACTAAGGATAATTTGATTTTGAAATTAAAGATTATTTTGAGGCTAAAGTATTTAAAATCAGGATAGATGATTTTGATTCTTTTAAAAGGAAGGTTTTGAAAACATTTTGAAAACAAGATATAATTTTTTAAAATCATTTTGAATAAAAATTAGCGGATACAAAACAATATCCTACTTAGGGTTCCATCCCTTTAACAGGTTCGAAGTGGATTCCAATCCATGAATAAATTGGATTTTAAGATGTCAGTGCTTTTCTAGGAGTTTTAACAAAATTACTAATTAAAAAAAATTACTTGAAATCTCGAACTCCTGATAATCTTGATATTCTTGATACTTATGAGTCTTCATTATTGATATCTTGGATCTCTATACTGTACAGTCTTCATTCTTGGTACCTGCATGCTTAAATCTTACCTATACATATATTTCTAAACTATAATGTTAGTATTTATATTTCATAATCCTATTCCAAGGTTGTTGTTGTAACGACCTGTTAAATTCAATGATATTAAATGAGTCAATTTGATATGTTTTCTAATCTAATTTAAATTGAAATAGAAGTCTTAGGATTTTTAATGGAGTAAATGTAGGGGTTAGCTAGTAACTGTAATTAAAGGTAAATAATTTAAAATGTTTATATGACATAGATTGAAATAACGAAAATTTGTGTTTGTGGTTATAAGTCATAATTAGTTGATTAAAATGGTATTAATGAAATAATAACTGAATTGAATTGCAAATATATAAACATTAGAAAAATTTATTTGGTGGATTAAATTTGTTAAAGTTCATAAGTTTTGTAATTTAATTTAGTAGAAACTTTAAATTATAAACGAAGATTGAAATAAACGCTAAATTTAATTATGTAAATGGTGACTTAAGACCTAGTTATAGGAATTGGAATATAATCCAATTTGAATTAAGTAGAAGAAGGATTTGATTAATATGTAAGTTATTGTTCAAGGTATTGAATAAAAATTGAAAATCCAATTATAATTAATGATAGTAACGTTAGTATTAGTTAATAAATATATATTGAATAGAAATGAAATGTAAGGTAAATGACGATTGTGTAAAATCAGTACAAGTTGGAAATGCATAAACCTTAATAAACATTCCAATTTAATAAATTTATGCAAATGTGGGACTTAGTGATAAGCGTGTAATTATGGGTATGATAACAATTAGTATAAAATTCCTATTTCAGTGGCATGTTGCAATGGGTGATTTAGTTTGGGATTTTTATTAAATTTTGATGAAATTATTTAAGGTTTACAATAACAAAAGTTTAGGAGTAAAGTGAGATAATTGAAAATTTTAATCATTCATATAAGTCATTTTTTTATTAATATGAGTTAGCTAATAAATTTAATTTGGGAAATACCTATATATTGGAAACACATTTGTAAAGTGTAATTAATTGAATTTGGTGAATTGGGAATGAATCCAAGGTTATAGGAATTGATGTAATACTACGCAAATAAAAGTTAACTGCATAAAATCAATGTTTCGTAATAAATTGTAATTGATAATTAAGTAGGAATGGGTTTGAATTTGACAAAAAGGAAAATTTATTATTTGCTTACCCATCTATTCAATCTATTAAATTTGCTCAGATCCATTTGCAATTAAACGAATTTATTTACAAGTTAGTATGTATTTAGCTGATAACTATAAACCAATTAGGGCAATCGGACATATATATTACCAGTTAAGTTATATAAGATAATGGTTGACTTAATTAAGGGAGTTTATGTAATAATTTCATTTATTTTGTAAGTGGAAATAAAACGTTAATGATAACAAGTATTTAAAATTTACCATCTATTTAGTATATTAAGTATAATTGATAATCAACTGCAGCAAGTAATAAATAATAAATACGTAACGTTAAATGAAGTAATATTTGAAATTTAATATTTAGAAACTATGTAAATATAAGTGCAGATGAAATTGGGGACATTTACATATTGAAATATGAATCCAATGATAAATCAATCTAATTGACAATAAATAATGGAAAGTAAATTTAATTAAATTTTTGAAATTTAATATATATATATATATTTTGGTGAAATTAATGAAATTTGAGGATTTCTAAATTTAATTCGACAAGTTAAATTTTGTTTAAATTAGTATAGGTGATTGAAAATTTTATAATAATAAGAATCATCAATTATCAAAGAGAAATGGGAAATTGGATTTAATTGACTAAATTTTGATTTGTTTAATGAATATAAAAATAGCCATTTTGGCCACGGACTCGGATTTCGACGAAACTAGTTTCATCGGATCCGTATCAGTGAGTTATTGTAGGGTTTCAAGTTTTGTATCGATCGGACTTGTTGTTTGATCGTACGAACGTGAAACGCCTTGAAATCGATTTAATTAAAAATCAATTTGAAATCAATTTGAGAATATTGTTTTCATCATAACTTCTTCATACGATCAAATTTGGACGTGAAACTTTTTCCATCGCGTTCAGAATATTTTAAATTACCTATTTGGATATATAGATTTAACCATTTCGGTTCCGGAGCCATAGCAGACTTTTTGGGCCTTAGTTTGTTCCGTACGTTCATCTATCTAGCCTATCTACTCTAATCCAACCCTACCTATAAATATACAGTTATAAACCCTAGCTCCTTCCTATTGTCAGTTGGCTGTACGTTCATTTTTCTTCATCTCCTTCTCCTCCTCAATGGTTGCAAAACCTAGATCTATTCCCTTTCAAATTTCAATGAAAATTCAAACACTCCAGAAAAATTCCACAAAAATATATGTTGATGTTTTCGATACGCGTAATCTACTGGTGTGATTCGTTTTTTAATTGGAGCTATCGTTCATCCATAACAATTCAAATCATTTTCGGCCTCACATCACGTCGTCACAAAACTTCGTCTGATCGTCAAACGGTTTCTGGGTATTGGAGAGGGGACTGAGGGGGTTAGATCTATGTGGTTATTGCATCGAATCAACGGCTAGATCGCCGTATAAAATTCGATTAGGGTTTTGGAACCCTACAAACAAGGCGGCGTCGCACGCATTTTCTGGCGACCAGATTGCATGGGTAGGAGCGGCTCGGCGATATGAGGCCGATGGTGGTGGCGCTGGGTTCAACGGTGGTCGGAGGCAAGCTAAAATCGTGGTCAAACCTTCGGTCAACGAGTTGTTTTGGGTTCGATGGTCTGATGCCTGCGTTCGTAGGGGAGAGTGTAGTTGCCTGGGCGCGTGACTTTCTCAGCTGACGTGGCATACAAGTGGGTTCATGTGTGTTCTTCTTTTATTATTTTTCATTTGAAATTCAAGCACGTTTTATCGTATAACTTTTACATACGAATTCCGTTTCACACGAAATTTCTTTTGTTAGGATCGTAATTTAATTCCGAACTTGATGACGCTGGTTTGGACGAATTCCGAGACGGGTGAATTTTTGGGTTTAAATCGAATTTAAATTCGATTTAAATTCAAAAGGTGAGTGTTTTAACCCACTCACAACTACTAGAAGCTTTTATGTTTGTTAAATTAATTTTAGAAATGAATAGAAATTTATTTATGAGTATTTGGCATGTTTATTTTATTCATATCTGTTGAATTGCATTTATTAAATTTAACTGTTAATTTAATTAATTTATTGCGTATAAATTTACAGTTAAAATTTATTTGTTTGTATATGAACTGCTAGTTAACAGTTATATAATTTATTACTGAATATAGACTGTAGATTAATAGCTGTTAAATTTAATTTGAATAAAATTGCCAGTATTACCTGTTATGTAGTACCAAAAATAATATTGTTATTGATTGATATTGATTGATGATTGCGATTTGGATGATGGATGATGTTGATGAATGGATGTTTATTGTATATCATTAAATTGCAAATTATCATGCATATTTCATTTCATTCGGGATTGTGGTTTGAAATGATATATAACCGCAAAATTTTATATTGCGGATTGAAATGATAAATATCCGTATCACTTGACCATAGGATAGAAAATTTTATACAGGCACCGCGGTCTATATATAACTATTTTAATGTGATTTCTATGGTTTGGATGGAATACGGTTTATAATAATCTTAAATTTTATATTGTATAAATATTTTTCTTCCATATATAAATACATATGAAGTTGAAAATTTTGAAATTTAAAGGTGTATAAATCTCTTTATTAAAAATGGAAAAAAATTAAGAAAATGGAGTTTGATAATTTATATCATATGTTTAAATGTTAAGTTTGGAAATTTTAAGGTATGATATTTATAATTGGATTTTTCCCAAGATAAATTGAAATGAATATTCTAGTATAATTTGAATGGAAAAAAAATATATACTTTATTACTAGAAATTGGAGTTTTTATTTATTTATGGATTTTATGTGAATATTCAAGACTAATTAATAGAACATTCGATTTGTTGAAAGAATAAAATCCAACTTTAGTTTGAAATATTAATACTCCAAATGGATATACGTATATATATATATATAAATTGAAGTGGTTTTGGAACTTGAGAGAGATAATACAAATTTTGGGTTAGACTTTAATAAAGAAATGTATTTGTAAAGTCATGAGAACTATTTTCTTTACAAAGTAACATTTAAGTTAAACCTTTTAATTCATATACCGTTGAATATCCAAACCATTCAAGTTTAAAAGTTATGGTTTTAAATTATGAATTTCGAAATATTATGCTTTGAAAGGATATTTGGCTTTCAGACGTTATAAATTTTAAAGCATTTGGATTTTTGAAAAGGTTTATATTTGGGATAAAGGATATCATATTGTTTGGGTTTTAAAATGATATCGTATCCATAATTTTAAAATGGAAATGTTTATTCTGGTTTTAAAGTATAACCTATTTTTAAATGACCGCGGTGTTATAATAACGATGGGTTGGCAAAGAGACCGGGATCGGATATGGACATACTCTCTGTCGATACCGAAAACCACTTTGACTAACCGTGTACGCGCTGGAGATTCCAGAATGAAGTAGGTGGTGGCGACGTTTCCTGTAAGGTAAATACGTGGACCCGACTCCCGTGAGTTGGCATAAGGTGGCTAAAACAGGAGCGATTCTCAGGCCAATGAGGTCATTCCTCTGATCGGACCTTCCTCTTCGATATTATACTTTGACTTGGATTGATTCAGTGGCCACTTCTATATTTTGATTTTGGGGAGTTAGTCCGAGGTGGGCGGTAACTGCGGCTACGCGTTTCCACCAGCTTGGATAGCAATTGGTATATCTACCCTGGCATTGCCTAGTTGTGCCGTGTCACCTACCATACCGAGCCTTTACTACGAGTTTCTATTTGTGTCGTACCTATGGAGTATCCTCTGGTAACTTCCCGATCAGGAGGTATTACGGTACTGTATAGACTATTGGCATTTTACGTGTTAAGGTGGAAAATGTAAAGCCTTAACGCTATTTAAAAGTAAGTTTATTTTATAAATAGACACTATTATAATAGCGCAATATACTACATAGTAAATAGTTTAACGGATCCTTAGGAGATGTAAATCCCGAACATCTCTTGAGTTACTGTACTCATATTTATTTCTGTTAATTTAACTCACATAAGATCTTTTAGTTCTGACTCGAGTGTTTTGTCTTTTCAAATTCGCTCGGGTCAGTCCGAGCGTTTCAGGATCGAAGACTTTAGCTTTGAAGGACGAAGACGAAGGAGTTGTATTATTATTATTTATAGTATTGCACCACACTCATACTGATCCGCTGCATTGATTGTATTGGTATGTGTAACTCTGATATTTATTGTGTAAAGAATAACAAGTGTTTTGTAAACCATTTATGAACTGTATATTTATTATTATATTTTATCCTTCCGCTGTGAGATTCTATTTTGTTTTTATTTCTTCTCTGTTTTCTTATTTACCCCATAACAATCCGCCCTTCCGTTATGTTTTGAATTGGCACGTGTGTCGGTTTAAAGTGTGCGAAAAGGCGGGATGCTACAGTTGGTATCAGAGCTTTGGTTTAGCGATAAACTTTGGCTTTGTGGGGTTCGACTCTTTGTTAATAGGGTAGTAATACCCTATGGGAGTCGCTGAGTGTATATATATGAGGGAGCGTACTTGTTAGTGTTATAAAAAGATTTTAATATTGTGTTAATCTGTTCCGCTTTGTATTTATAAATTCTGGTTGATGCATGGGATGCTATGTCATCAATAGGGATTTCTAAACACTTAATAGGACAGACCGACATAATATTTGTTTTTAATATAGGTGAATGAAATAATTTTGCCTATTATATTTTCTATATATAAAAATATTTTTATAAAGATATATATATATTTGGTTGCTATAGATTGGGTGTTAGGAAATAAAAATATTTATAACAATTGAAGCTAAGTTGAAATTATAATAAATCAAATTGGAGATTTTAGAACTTAAGTCCGGGATTTTTGAAAATCTTCTTTCAAAGGATTTATGAAATATAATGATTTGGTTTATAAATATTTTCTTATATAAATATTTAGTATAATTCGAAAGAATTGGTTTAAAGAGGATTTTGAAGAAAATAAGTTTGTACTTTCCTCTCTGTCGCTGGAAAATAATTTCGGTGATGGCGGCCGCATCATCGACTTTCATTTTCGAGTTTCGAAGGGAAAGGCCACTGTAGTAAACTCCACTGCAGATTTGTTTTGAAATTATTTAAAATTTTAATTGTTTAAAGGTAATTAGAGATATAAAAGTTGTAAGAAATTAATTATCTATTATTTTAAAGAAATTTTGGAATTTGACCCGGTATTAATTCTTGAATTTCCATTAATTAGTTGTAAAAATTTAGGTTAGTGAAATAAAGGTTAGGTAATCAATAAATTAAAAGGGTTGAGATTAAACTTGTATAAGTTCTTTCGCTTTTTCTTTAACATAAATAACTTACCAAGTATAAAAAGTTGAAATGTAAATTAAGAGTGGAATAGAATATTATGCAAGTAGAATTTTTGAAAATAATGAAGTATTCAATAAATTACTGTTATAAATAAGAATTTAATGGTATTAACTTAAGTGATGATTGGAATTTTACTAAAATTAAAGGTTGTATTATTAATAGGTGATTTTAACCGTAAGAAAGTAAAAATGAAATTCCTTAATTTATAAAGTTTGATTGTAGGGTTATTAACTTAAGTACGCCTTAATTTCCCCTATTCTAATATAATGGAAAGTAGGAAAAATATAAATGACTGCAATCCATAGTTAATGAATGAATAAAATCTTTCACTTATAGGAATGCAAGTTATAAGGTTAATAAATTAAGTGTAAGTAGAGGGTTACTGTAATTAAATATAATGGAAACTTCAACATTAATAAATGAATGAGATTAAAGGTAAGCTGAAATTTTAATTTATAAAACAAATATATATTATTTAAAGGAATGGAGAAGAAACTTGTAATTTTTCACTTACATTCTTAAAACATACATAACTTACCATATAATAAAAAGTTGCAATGTTAGTAGGAAAATGTAAGGGGAAATCTTACAAGTGAAGAGTAAGGTAATAAAGGTATTCTATTAATTTGCTATTATTAATGAGAATTAATTGTATAGACTTAAGTTAAATTGGAAATTTTACTATAAGTAAAGGTAAGTAGTATAAATAGATGATAGAAACTTTAGTAAATAAATTGGAATACAAATATAATGAATTTTGTAATAAATGGAAAATGAAAATTGTAAGAAATAAAGAAATACCTCCATAAATAAAAAAAAGGAAAATCAAACCACTGAAGCATGAAGTAAATGTATAATAAGAAATTTGGTTGTTGGTTTGAATTGTTAGTGTTTGATTTATGTTGTTGGGTAAGGAATTTGAAGTTGTTGGATGAATAAATAATCTATCTTTGTTCCATCTAAGACTGTTGAGTAAAGGATGCACTTGATAGTTAATTTCATTTCATACAAATTTCAAGTTTTGAACCCAAACAACTATTTGTTTGATGGATTAAATGGTTGCTTTGTTTTGTGTATGTATGCTGTTTGTAAGGTCGATGGTTGTTGTATTGATTGGATATTAATGATTGAATCCACTTCAATATTTCAGTTTAAAATAAATATTTAACTTTTTTAGACTATATAAGTGAAATGCAGGTTATGGAAGCAACTGCTACTGCTTTTGGTTCCATAATAATAAGCGTGTTGCCCGACAAATAGGTACGTTTTCGGATTTCGTTTTATAGCGCCATTTTATATAGTTTCCCGTGTTGGGATATAATATTTTGATAATATATGTAATATATTTGTATATTTGGATATTATATTTTCTCCAGAGTCTCTCCGTACAAAGGAGACTCTGCCAAAATTTTCCGTAAATTTTGAACTTAGAATTTTGTTGAAAATGATTTCCAAACTTTAATTATTTAAGTATAAAAGGATATAATGATTATAAAACGAGTATATTCCATTTAAGGAAATTTTTTTTTAGTAAATTATTGATTATAAGTTAATATTTGAAATAGATGTACTGTTTTAATTCTTCCTTCTCCCTTCTTTTTCCTTTTCGGGGACGAAAAGTTTTGAGTGGGGGAGAGTGTAACGACCCGTTAAATTCAATGATATTAAATGAGTCAATTTGATATGTTTTCTAATCTAATTTAAATTGAAATAGAAGTCTTAGGATTTTTAATGGAGTAAATGTAGGGGTTAGCTAGTAACTGTAATTAAAGGTAAATAATTTAAAATGTTTATATGACATAGATTGAAATAACGAAAATTTGTGTTTGTGGTTATAAGTCATAATTAGTTGATTAAAATGGTATTAATGAAATAATAACTGAATTGAATTGCAAATATATAAACATTAGAAAAATTTATTTGGTGGATTAAATTTGTTAAAGTTCATAAGTTTTGTAATTTAATTTAGTAGAAACTTTAAATTATAAACGAAGATTGAAATAAACGCTAAATTTAATTATGTAAATGGTGACTTAAGACCTAGTTATAGGAATTGGAATATAATCCAATTTGAATTAAGTAGAAGAAGGATTTGATTAATATGTAAGTTATTGTTCAAGGTATTGAATAAAAATTGGAAATCCAATTATAATTAATGATAGTAACGTTAGTATTAGTTAATAAATATATATTGAATAGAAATGAAATGTAAGGTAAATGACGATTGTGTAAAATCAGTACAAGTTGGAAATGCATAAACCTTAATAAACATTCCAATTTAATAAATTTATGCAAATGTAGGACTTAGTGATAAGCGTGTAATTATGGGTATGATAACAATTAGTATAAAATTCCTATTTCAGTGGCATGTTGCAATGGGTGATTTAGTTTGGGATTTTTATTAAATTTTGATGAAATTATTTAAGGTTTACAATAACAGAAGTTTAGGAGTAAAGTGAGATAATTGAAAATTTTAATCATTCATATAAGTCATTTGTTTATTAATATGAGTTAGCTAATAAATTTAATTTGGGAAATACCTATATATTGGAAACACATTTGTAAAGTGTAATTAATTGAATTTGGTGAATTGGGAATGAATCCAAGGTTATAGGAATTGATGTAATACTACGCAAATAAAAGGTAACTGCATAAAATCAATGTTTCGTAATAAATTGTAATTGATAATTAAGTAGGAATGGGTTTGAATTTGACAAAAAGGAAAATTTATTATTTGCTTACCCATCTATTCAATCTATTAAATTTGCTCAGATCCATTTGCAATTAAACGAATTTATTTACAAGTTAGTATGTATTTAGCTGATAACTATAAACCAATTAGGGCAATCGGACATATATATTACCAGTTAAGTTATATAAGATAATGGTTGACTTAAGGGAGTTTATGTAATAATTTCATTTATTTTGTAAGTGGAAATAAAACGTTAATGATAACAAGTATTCAAAATTTACCATCTATTTAGTATATTAAGTATAATTGATAATCAACTGCAGCAAGTAATAAATAATAAATACGTAACGTTAAATGAAGTAATATTTGAAATTTAATATTTAGAAACTATGTAAATATAAGTGCAGATGAAATTGGGGATATTTACATATTGAAATATGAATCCAATGATAAATCAATCTAATTGACAATAAATAATGGAAAGTAAATTTAATTAAATTTTGGAAATTTAATATATATATATATATATATATATTTTGGTGAAATTAATGAAATTTGAGGATTTCTAAATTTAATTCGACAAGTTAAATTTTGTTTAAATTAGTATAGGTGATTGAAAATTTTATAATAATAAGAATCATCAATTATCAAAGAGAAATGGGAAATTGGATTTAATTGACTAAATTTTGATTTATTTAATGAATATAAAAATAGCCATTTTGGCCACGGACTCGGATTTCGACGAAACCAGTTTCATCGGATCCGTATCAGTGAGTTATTGTAGGGTTTCAAGTTTCGTATCGATCGGACTTGTCATTTGATCGTACGAACGCGAAACGCCTTGAAATCGATTTAATTAAAAATCAATTTGAAATCAATTTGAGAATATTGTTTTCATCATAACTTCTTCATACGATCAAATTTGGATGTGAAACTTTTTCCATCGCGTTCAGAATATTTTAAATTACCTATTTGGATATATAGATTTAACCAATTCGGTTCCGGAGGCATAACAGACTTTTTGGGCCTTAGTTTGTTCCGTACGTTCATCTATCTAGCCTATCTACTCTAACCCAACCCTACCTATAAATATACAGTTATAAACCCTAGCTCCTTCCTATTGTCAGTTGGCTGTACGTTCATTTTTCTTCATCTCCTTCTCCTCCTCAATGGTTGCAAAACCTAGATCTATTCCCTTTCAAATTTCAATGAAAATTCAAACTCTCCAGAAAAATTCCACAAAAATATATGTTGATGTTTTCGATACGCGTAATCTACTGGTGTGATTCGTTTTTCAATTGGAGCTATCGTTCATCCATAACAATTCAAATCATTTTCGGCCTCACATCACGTCGTCACAAAACTTCGTCTGATCGTCAAACGGTTTCTGGGTATTGGAGAGGGGACTGAGGGGGTTAGATCTATGCGGTTATTGCATCGAATCAACGGCTAGATCGCCGTATAAAATTCGATTAGGGTTTTGGAACCCTACAAACAAGGCGGCGGCGCACGCATTTTCTGGCGACCGGATTGCATGGGTAGGAGCGGCTCGGCGATATGAGGCCGATGGTGGTGGCGCTGGGTTCAACGGTGGTCGGAGGCAAGCTAAAATCGTGGTCAAACCTTCGGTCAACGAGTTGTTTTGGGTTCGATGGTCTGATGCCTGCGTTCGTAGGGGAGAGTGTAGTTGCCTGGGCGCGTGACTTTCTCAGCTGACGTGGCATACAAGTGGGTTCATGTAACGACCCAGAATTTTGAACAATTTAATTTGAAAATATTTAAGTAATTTTTAATATTTGAATGTTGGTTTGAATTGAATTTCAAATTATCAGAATGAATTTGGCGATTAAATTATAGTATTTAATCTATAGAAAGTTGAATAAAAATTTGAATCTTCAATTTTAAGCCGATTAAAATTATTTCAAAGGCTTGTAAAATTCATATTGATAGTATTGAGGATTATAGAAGCTTCAGAATTGAAATTTAAAGTGATTTGTTCAGTTTTGAAATTTAATTGTTTGAATCGATATTTAAAAATAGTCGTCCGGGGCACAGTCTCGGATTTCGACGAAACCAGTTCCATTGGGTCCGTAATATTGAATTATTCTCGGATTTCAAATTTCGTATTTTTCGAAGCTGTTATGTGAGCACACGAGATATAAACGCGTCGAAATCAAATTGGATTCAATTTAAATTTAAAATTTAAATTAGTCAAACTTCACCACGTTCTCCCTAAACTCACACCGAGTATCACGTAGGAAATCACGATGAAGATCGTGTAAAACCATGCCTCCTTCACGTCTTAAAATACTCCTCTCCCTCTCTCAGAAATCAAAATCAAAAGCATAGAAGAAAATAAAAATGGCCGAAAACAATTACTTCCTCTCTTCAGTTAAAATCGCTCCTTCCCCCTTTCTTTCAAACAAACCCAAAATCACTTAGCTCGACTTCAAAATCATGGCCGAAGCCCTCTCAGATTCAAACGAAGAAAAAAAAAAGAGAAAACAAAATCAATGGCGCGCGCGTGATTGGTGGTATCGGCGACAACAAGCGACACTCGCAATCAGGGATCGCGCTCGCGTTAGGGCGTGGGGTGTCGCGCGATTCAAGGAGGCGCAGGCATGGATTCGAGAGGAACGGCGACGCAATTAGATGAGGCGACGGTGCCGCGTTCGACTTGCGGTGAGGAGGTGAGTAGTTGAAGCGCTCGAAAAATTTGGAGGCGGCGGCACTGTCAAGTCGCGATGTCGAGCAGGAAATTGGGGTTCGCGTAGGTTTGTCGTGATTGCCAGAGAGGTACGATTTTATTTTATTTTTACATATTTATATATATAAATTCCGAATACAGGAAACCTGAATTATTTTACATAAGTAAAGAAAAAAAAAGAATAAATCTAGATATTTAAATTTATATAGATATTTTAAAAAGGATAAAGTATTTGTGTGTGTGTGTGTGTATATATATATATATATACCTATGTAGGATTTTGGGATATAAAAGAGTATATATAAAAAAAAAATCATTTTTTAAAACTTACGAGATATTTTTATGTGTATATAGTTTCAAATGAAAAATGAATATATACATTTTCAGTCTACTTGTTATATAAAAAAATAATACGTTAGTGTAATTAAATTGGTAAATAAAATTATTAAGTTGACCTGTTTAATTGTTCTAAGTACCCAAAGGATTTTCAGAGGAAAAATAAATATGCAAGTATACATTTTTGAAATTTATTAGTTTGGTTTAAATTAACTTATTTAATTTTTAGTGGTTAAAAATAATTTATAAAAAGGAAGTTTAGTTTTAATTCAATATTTAGTCAAACAAATTTATTAAAAGAAATTGATATAAGGATATTAATTTAAAGTAAAATAATTAGTTAAAATAAATTATTAAACAAGAAATTGGTTAATTTAACTATTAAAGGAGAAAACCGATGAATTAAAAATATCAAATGAAAATTTATTTTTTCAATCTGTTCGAATATTAATAAATTGTGTAAATATTTATACAAGGTATAAATCAAGAAAATCGAGTCAAGAAGGGAAATGGATTGCAAACGGGAATAAAGGTGAGAATTTCTCACTCAAAAGGATTTATTTTAATTTTAAATAGTTAGATTTAAAATTGTTAGTTGTGTTGATTGAATGCTTGAATGATGATTGTTATATATATATATATACACACACATATATATATACATATATATATATATATATATATTGGATGTGAATAGACCCTATACGCCGTTAGTAAGCGGAGGTTATTTATTACACACATATACCGCGATATTCCACCTCGAAGTAGAATTGGTATTATATTATATATATAGCAATATATATATATATTGGCATATGTATATATTGTAGTTGATTGATTTCCCGCATTGTATAGCGGATGAGACCCTATTGCGCCGTTAGTAAGCGGATAATATTTTATAAAATCCCATATACCGCGATATTCCACCTCGAAGTGGAATGGTATTGTGCTAATGTCTGTGGATGCAGGGAAACAGGTTGGAGGGGTCCAACTGGATTCCTCACAAATATTTATTTGATTTCATATATTGTGATATTTGATTGTTTATCATGGATGATATATGATGTTTGAAAGTCGTGATTGACTATTGATGTGTTGCATCATCGGATCCAATTTTGAAGTTTAAAAATAACGATTTTGATTTTTAAGGGATTTCTAAAGTGATTTTTGAAAGTATACGTTTATAAACTATTTTTGGAATTGATTTATCTTAAATAAATAAACGTTATAATTTTAATATTATGAAAATTAAGATTTTTGAGAAATATAGTTAAAGGTTGATTTTTGAAATATGGAATTAATGATTTTATAAAATAGTTAAACTGGGATTTCTGAATTTTATTATAAAAAGTTTAAAAATAGGATTTATGGAATTTGATTATTTTATAAATCAAAAATGGTGAAATTATAAAGGAGTTTAAAGACGCTTTAAAATAGTAATATAAATTGATTTATATTAAAAGGGTTTATAAATTGATATTTGTAAATTAAGAATATTGGAATTATAAAACGAGCTTTTATAAGAGTTAGAATGAATTGTGAATGAATTTCACAAATGAATGAAATTTATGGGATTATAACGATGAAAATATAAATAGAATTTTATAAACAGTAGGTTTATAAAATTTGTAAAGGAAAATAAAATAAAATTCATAAAGTTATTAAAGGAATGGATTTGGATAAATAAATGAATCTTATAAGTTATAAGATTTATAAAATTTATGAAGTTTAAAGGAACGATTTTTGTAAACAAATAAATTATAAGTATTTGACTTATAATATGAATTTTTAATATATCATTGTGATATGAATTGAGATAGGTTAATAAAGGAAATTTATAAAAGGAAGTTGTTGTAAAATAAATAGAAATAGAATTTATAAACATTGTTTTATAAATCCACAACAACTTATTTTGATAAGTGAATTGTTATAATTTATTAATGGAGTTATATTCACGTTTTAGACCGTGAATAATCTTTTAAAATAAAATGAATAGAAGTGATGAAATTTATTAACAAGGTATATTCACGTTTTTGAATAGTGAATATTATGTTAAAGAAATTATTTTGGATGTGATGTTTGAAATAGAATTAAAACGATCTAAAGATGTTTTAAAAGGTGTTGAGATTCGAAACCATAGATTTCAACATTTATTGTTGAAATAGACGTTTTCGAGAAATAGAGGAAATAGTAGATTATAACACTGTTGTTATAATAGATAATTTCCGAAAGGAAATGTTTTGTATAGTATTGGGATTTATATATCTATTTTAATTTCGAATCCCTATACTAGTGATTTTGGGTTGTCGTAACGATGTTTTACGCAACATTCGTTTTGGCCCAAATAAATATGGTTAAGTGAATGATTTCCTTAAAGAATGAAATATATACTTAATTTCGATTAGAGTATATTAAATATTTTCTAAGTATAGAAAATAAAAAGGCTTGTGAATTTACTTATAAATAAATAAGTATGGAAATGTTTTTCCATTATTAAGTGAATATTTTGAATTTATCTTTTTGAAGATAAATTGAAAATGAATATTAGAAATCGAATGGGAATCGTATATTCATAAATATTTTGGAATGTAAATTCAATATGGAATTTATAAATGGAATTTGGAAAATAAGTTTAAAAATAAATATTGATTTATTTTGAAAGAATGGAAAATATGTATATCTTGTAAAGATATTTTTGGGAAATAAATAATTTGGAAAATTATTTGGAATCTGGTGAAGTTGGCATATCTATTGATAGTTCAATAATCGACTATCGATATTTACCTTTGAATGGTATTTGTTGTGATTTTTTTGAAATTGAATGCCACACTTATTTTTTTTAAAATAAGCGCTCACTATTCGGGTTAACCGGGAAAGGACCTTGGGGTCGTATAACCCATTCCGAATATGTGATACGTCGTTATGAATTGCATTCGAAGATCGGTGTTGAAGACCGGATATTTTCGAAAACGAAAGGGTTTCTTGTTGATTGTCTCTGCACTGGCTGATCCCCGGTATTGAGATCTCCATATGTGATGGGAAATCCGAACGTGATTAGAGATTATTCGGATTGCAAGGACTTCTTTGTAAGTGCCTTCGGTTCTGTTCGATCCCGGAACAGACTTGTATGGATAGTATGCCTGACATTACAAATTGAGATATAAAGCCGATTTCTTTCAAATATATTTCTGTTGGTGGCAGAGAATTTATTCTCTTAGCTTAAAACCCTTCTCTGAGACGTACGAGCTCAGAGGTTATATAGTTGAAGTTATCAGCAATATATTCCCAATTTGGTAATGTGACATACTGAGTGTTGCTGTGAAATGATCATTGTGTTGATTATTTGTGATAGGATCATTTATTTGATCGTTTATCTTTGTGATCATCTCTATGATCATTTGTTGACCCAAAGCATGGCTTTTGTATAAAGTATGTTTTTGTGGACGAGACTTCGTCGAGCCTCACACCCCGGAATGGTCAAAACACGAAAGATGCGGTAAGGTTATGAGGGGTAGCGCCCTTTAGGATATGTGCATTTCCTTCTGAAAAAGGGTGGTATCATGGTATGGAGCCCAGATACTTACTCATGTTGAAAACACTTTATGATTGTGTGAATTGATTGCGAGCGCTCGGTGAAAGGTCCCAAAGGACCGGGGGATGGCATATTCGGTCAGTTGTTACTCAGTTAGGGGTAACCCGACCTTGTGTTGGTAGAGATCCGGTTTGGTTCTCGGGGATGTCCATCCAGAGGCATTCTCATGTGGCAATGGGAAGTTCCTTGGCCTGATCATTCGTTGGAAATCCAAAGAAACAATATGAGACTTGTACGGTTTTAGTTGTAGAACCTGCCATTTAATATGGTAGCTATAGTAAGCATACTATAATGGTACCTATGCTGGCTAAGATTTATATTATATTTTCGAAACTGTTTTCTACACTATGCACTAATAATAATATAAAATGTTTCTTTTTACTGCGTATCAAGCATCTTTGACTAACATAAGAAGAAATCTCCTCCAAGTCTGCGTTTGCATTGTGTGTGTGGCGGGAGGTCTTATTGTAGTCTCATTCTTAAAAGCATTTCGAATTGATTTTAAAAAAAAAATATTCCTCTACTTTATTTTAAAAGAAAAATAAACTGTTTTAGTTCCCACACCAGTCACATGACTGACTCGGAGTTTATTGTTTTCCTTCCTAAACTCTGGGTGCCCACCAATTTCCACACGGGCAGTCAAGAGTTAAGGTTTATCAGGATATTCTGGAATTCAGGAGTTGCTGGAGGCAAGATGGATGGCATTGGCGTATCACTAGTATATAGTATTTCTTTTTTCCTCTGCATTGTTTGATGTTGTACACTCTGATGTAATGAAATGTAATGTAATGTAATAACTGCTATAGTTCTTTGTTTAAAGATTATTCATTTATCTATTATATGTTGTTCCGCTGCGAGTTGTGAGATTCTGATGTTTGTTCTGTAGTTGTTTTCTGTTTGTTCTATTTTCTGTCTTCTTTTATCTCTATTTTTCTACTATCTTCTCTCTTCTTCTCTCTTTTTCTTCTTCTATTTCGGTTTTTCGGCAACGAAAAATCGGAATCGTTACATTTCATGTGTGTTCTTCTTTTATTATTTTTCATTTGAAATTCAAGCACGTTTTATCGTATAACTTTTACATACGAATTTCGTTTCACACGAAATTTCTTTTGTTAGGATCGTAATTTAATTCCGGACTTGATGACGCTGGTTTGGACGAATTTCGAGACGGGCGAATTTTTGGGTTTAAATCGAATTTAAATTCGATTTAAATTCAAAAGGTGAGTGTTTTAACCCACTCACAACTACTAGAAGCTTTTATGTTTGTTAAATTAATTTTAGAAATGAATAGAAATTTATTTATGAGTATTTGGCATGTTTATTTTATTCATATCTGTTGAATTGCATTTATTAAATTTAACTGTTAATTTAATTAATTTATTGCGTATAAATTTACAGTTAAAATTTATTTGTTTGTATATGAACTGCTAGTTAACAGTTATATAATTTATTACTGAATATAGACTGTAGATTAATAGCTGTTAAATTTAATTTGAATAAAATTGCCAGTATTACCTGTTATGTAGTACCAAAAATAATATTGTTATTGATTGATATTGATTGATGATTGCGATTTGGATGATGGATGATGTTGATGAATGGATGTTTATTGTATATCATTAAATTGCAAATTATCATGCATATTTCATTTCATTCGGGATTGTGGTTTGAAATGATATATAACCGCAAAATTTTATATTGCGGATTGAAATGATAAATATCCGTATCACTTGACCATAGGATAGAAAATTTTATACAGGCACCGCGGTCTATATATAACTATTTTAATGTGATTTCTATGGTTTGGATGGAATACGGTTTATAATAATCTTAAATTTTATATTGTATAAATATTTTTCTTCCATATATATATACATATGAAGTTGAAAATTTTGAAATTTAAAGGTGTATAAATCTCTTTATTAAAAATGGAAAAAAAATTAAGAAAATGGAGTTTGATAATTTATATCATATGTTTAAATGTTAAGTTTGGAAATTTTAAGATATGATATTTATAATTGGATTTTTCCCAAGATAAATTGAAATGAACATTCTAGTATAATTTGAATTGAAAAAAAATATATACTTTATTACTAGAAATTGGAGTTTTAATTTATTTATGGATTTTATGTGAATATTCAAGACTAATTAATAGAACATTCGATTTGTTGAAAGAATAAAATCCAACTTTAGTTTGAAATATTAATACTCCAAATGGATATACGTATATATATATATAAATTGAAGTGGTTTTGGAACTTGAGAGAGATAATACAAATTTTGGGTTAGACTTTAATAAATAAATGTATTTGCAAAGCCATGAGAACTATTTTCTTTACAAAGTAACATTTAAGTTAAACCTTTTAATTCATATACCGTTGAATATCCAAACCATTCAAGTTTAAAAGTTATGGTTTTAAATTATGAATTTCGAAATATTATGCTTTGAAAGGATATTTGGCTTTCAGACGTTATAAATTTTAAAGCATTTGGATTTTTGAAAAGGTTTATATTTGGGATAAAGGATATCATATTGTTTGGGTTTTAAAATGATATCGTATCCATAATTTTAAAATGGAAATGTTTATTCTGGTTTTAAAGTATAACCTATTTTTAAATGACCGCGGTGTTATAATAACGATGGGTTGGCAAAGAGACCGGGATCGGATATGGACATACTCTCTGTCGATACCGAAAACCACTTTGACTAACCGTGTACGCGCTGGAGATTCCAGAATGAAGTAGGTGGTGGCGACGTTTCCTGTAAGGTAAATACGTGGACCCGACTCCCGTGAGTTGGCATAAGGTGGCTAAAACAGGAGCGATTCTCAGGCCAATGAGGTCATTCCTCTGATCGGACCCTCCTCTTCGATATTATACTTTGACTTGGATCGATTCAGTGGCCACTTCTATATTTTGATTTTGGGGAGTTAGTCCGAGGTGGGCGGTAACTGCGGCTACGCGTTTCCACCAGCCTGGATAGCAATTGGTATATCTACCCTGACATTGCCTAGTTGTGCCGTGTCACCTACCATACCGAGCCTTTACTACGAGTTTCTATTTGTGTCGTACCTATGGAGTATCCTCTGGTAGCTTCCCGATCAGGAGGTATTACGGTACTGTATAGACTATTGGCATTTTACGTGTTAAGGTGGAAAATGTAAAGCCTTAACGCTATTTAAAAGTAAGTTTATTTTATAAATAGACACTATTATAATAGCGCAATATACTACATAGTAAATAGTTTAACGGATCCTTAGGGGATGTAAATCCCGAACATCTCTTGAGTTACTGTACTCATATTTATTTCTGTTAATTTAACTCACATAAGATCTTTTAGTTCTGACTCGAGTGTTTTGTCTTTTCAAATTCGCTCGGGTCAGTCCGAGCGTTTCAGGATCGAAGACTTTAGCTTTGAAGGACGAAGACGAAGGAGTCGTATTATTATTATGTATAGTATTGCACCACACTCATACTGATCCGCTGCATTGATTGTATTGGTATGTGTAACTCTGATATTTATTGTGTAAAGAATAACAAGTGTTTTGTAAACCATTTATGAACTGTATATTTATTATTATATTTTATCCTTCCGCTGTGAGATTCTATTTTGTTTTTATTTCTTCTCTGTTTTCTTATTTACCCCATAACAATCCGCCCTTCCGTTATGTTTTGAATTGGCACGTGTGTCGGTTTAAAGTGTGCGAAAAGGCGGGATGTTACAGTTGTCATCAAAACCATCAGATCACGGACTAGTAATTCAAACAAGTTAAAGTATCATAGATGAACACGTCAAATTAATCCCCAACATTCAATCTAAATCGAATGGCCGAACAAAATTGTCATAAAGAATTCAAACAATATATACGAATGAAAATTTAGGGATTTTATCCCTACAAATTAAACCCATTACATCGTCGGCAAATCATCGATTCGAGTTCAAAAAAATACAAGAGCAATAAATCACGAAAACTCGAATCAAGTCGAGCAATAATCAAAATCTAAAAGGAAAGTCACATACCAATTTCATCCATGTATTCGGGCTCGACAAATTGGAGCTGCCAAAAACCAACCAAAGCCAGCGATTAGTTAACGAGCCAAATGAGTGAAATTATAATCACAATTGATCACAATCGAAGCGGCAACTTCAATCAAACCAAAACTAGAAAAAGCAACGAAGGAAGAAAGGATCGGCCGAAGTTTTGCATAGAGAAAAAATAATAAAGGGGAACGCTTCTTCTTTATTTTGGCCAGCCTTTATACATTTTATATTAGGCTTAAAATATTAAATAGAGTTTTTTTTTGTTTTGTTTAGTTTGTAATTTTCTTTTAAACTTGTGTAACTTTCTAGTCATATAAACTACGATGGTGTTGTTCGAGAATCGCAACTCAGTGCCTGATTTGTGGCAGGGTTCTGAGTGTAGTATTCGGTTAGTCATTAGCGAGTGATGCAAATTTACGTGTGTAAGCATCCGACTACTTAATTTCTAATATAAACCTTGGGAGTAACACGTAGGTAGGGTTTTGCCGAAGCTGGGTAAATCTGTGCTGTCCTATTTCTGCTTTTATTATTCTGCTATTATCTATGTTGCAATTATTATATATTTTTACGTATTAATTTTTATTATTATTAGTACCACCCTATTCATCCCTCCATTTAGGGTGAAAATCGATCCTGCAAGTGGTATCAGAGCTGGGAACAAAAACCACTTTTTTGTTTAAAAAATTTGAATTTTCAAAAACCAATTTTTGTTTTAAAAATTTGATTTTTTTTAAAAGATGGCTTCTTTTAATAATGCTTTTGGTGAGAGTCAGTCCATAGTTAGGCCACCCATGTTCAATGGTGAATATGCATACTGGAAAAATAGAATGAATTTTTTTTTGAAAACCATTGATGCTTGGAATATTGTTGAAACGGGATATAGGGCACCAACAGCTATGTTAGATGATCAAGAAGTTGAAAAATCTATGGACCAATGGACAGATCTAGAAAATAAATTGCAAATGCTAATGCTAAAGCTAAAGCTATGAATTCTATTACTTGTTCATTAGATCAAATTGAATTTAATTGTGTCTCACATTGTCTAACTATGCATGAAATGTGGCATACACTTGAAGTGACTCACGAAGGAACCTCCCAAGTCAAAAAATCTCGCCTTGCCATGCTTAGTAGCGAATATGAGAACTTCACAATAGCCAAGGATCAAAATGTCAAAGAGATGTATGGACGACTTTCTAATCTCATATATAAATCAAAAGCTCTCAGAAAACCATATACAGAATTGAAAATAGTCTGAAAAATCCTCAAAGTCCTTCCATGAAATTTTGAACCTAAAGTTACTACCATTCAAAAATCAAAGGATTTGAAACAAGTTAAAGTTGAAGAACTCATTGGAAATCTCACCACTTATGAGCTAGAAATGAAATTCAAGGAAGAACATGAAGGAGGTGATACTCAAAAGAAATCAATACCTCTTAAGGGAAAAACTGAAAGTGAAGATGACGATGATGGTGGTGCATCATAACTGGCACTAATAATAAAAAGATTCAAAAGGTGGAATTAAAAATACGGAAATCCAGCCAAAAATCAACCACTGAAGAGCAGAATCATCAAAATTCTAGACTACTCAGAGAAACGGAAGATCATTTGCCATAAGTGTAATAAACCGGGTCATATCAAACCAAATTGTCTTCAAAATCGAGTTAACAAAGAAAAGAAAGCGAAAAGGAGAAGTTTTGCAGCAACTTGGGATGAAAGTGATGAAGATGAAAATGAAAGCACTGGCAGTGAGAGTGAAAAAGAAAATCCATGTCTTGTAGGGGAAACAAGTGACAGTGATGATGATGAGCCCAGCGAGGTATCAAAACTTACTCATGCACAATTACTTATATATTTTCATGAAGTAAATGGCTATTTTGAAAGACTTAGGAAAAAATACGCTAAAATAGAATCACAAAGAGATAGTTTGATAGAACTAAATAAGCAACTTGATCTACTAGTTAAATACTATAGAAATAAGATCCCTAAGTGTGATAAGTGTCCATCATTAGAAGAGGAAATAAAAAAAAATCAGAAACTAGAATTAAATCACTTGAAAATGAAATTCTAATTTTGAAAGAAAGTGAAAACACTAGGAGAGAACATTCTATTAAAAAGTGCACTTTGTTATTGAATGAAAATGAATCTCTCAAAACAAAAGTCCAACAATTGTCTACAACTTTAGGGAAATTCTCCAAAGGAGAAAAATCACTAAATATGCTATTAGGAAAACAAACTATTAATCCTATTAGACAAGGACTTGGATATACTCAAACTGAATATGTTAGAAGCGAAATTAATCAAGTAAATTCCAAATGCATGATTTGTGAAAAAATTGGACATAATGACAATAATTGTTGGTATAGACCCAAACATGTGAAAACCATACCAATTTGGGTTCCAAAAGGCACGTATATAAAATCCCTTAAAGCCAAACAAATTTGGGTACCGAAAGGAACAAATATAGATTACCTTGGTTCTACACAAACTTATTTTTCAAAATCTTCTGTCACTAATAATCATGGAGCTATAAAAACAAATAGGTCACTGAATTCTTTTCTTGTGTAGGTATGTTGGCAGGCTAAGGAACAACAACAATGGTACTTAGATTCTGACTGTTCCAGGCACACGACAAGCGACAAATCAAAGTTCCTTAGCCTAGTGAAGTACAAAGGTGGTAGAGTCACAATGGGTAACAACGAAAAATGTAAAATTATCGGTAAAGTTAAAGTAGGTAACAATACATTTACTTTAAATGATGTAATATATGTTAAAAATCTACACCATAATCTGATTTCAATCAGCCAATTATGTGATAAGAGAATGAATATTGTTTTTGACTCTGATTTGTGCAAAATTATTGACCGATCATCAAAAGAAATATTGTTTTCAGGTAAAAGGGAAGGTAATATATACTCTCTATCTTTTGATGATCTCACTCTTTCAAAATGTTCGATAGCTAAGGATGTAGAAGTAAACTTATGGCATAGACGATTAGGACATGCTAGTATGAATCTATTAAACAAATTGAAACGAAAAGACTTGTTAAGAGGTTTACCATCTCACGATTTCAAAACGGAAAATCTATGTAAAGCATCTACTATGGAAAAACTTAAAAAATCATATTTTCATGCCAAGAACACTGTAAGTACTTCTAGAGTCCTTGAACTAGTTCATATGGATCTATTTGGACCTAACGATATTGCAAGTTTAGATGATAAGAAATATTATTTTGTATTGGTTGATGATTACTCAAGATACATGTGGGTATACTTCTTAGCTAAAAAATAATAAACTTTCTCATACTTCACTAAATTCACGAAATTAGTTCAAAATGAAAAAGGAGTTTCTATTATTTTGCTAAAGAGTGAACATGGTGGAGAATTTGAAAATTATGAATTTGAAATTTTTTATGATGAAAATGGTTTTAAACATGAATTCTCTGCCCCATGTACTCCATAACAAAATGGGATATTCGAGAGAAAGAATCAAACATTACATGAGTTAGCTAGATCTGTGATAAATGAGTATGAACTACTCTTGTTCTTTTGGGTAGAGGCATTAAATACAGCCTGTTATGTAATGAATAAAGTTATGATTAGACCGTTTCTTAAGAAAACAGCATATGAGCTATGCTTCAACAATAAGCCAAATATTGCATATTTCAAAGTTTTTGACTGTCCGTGTTATATTCTCGATACAAGTGGTCAATTGGAAAATTTTGAGCCAAAAGATGACGAAGACATGTTCATGGGATACTCTTCCCGAAGCAAAGCTTATAGAGTATACAACAAAAGGATGAGAACAATCGTGGAGTCAATCAATGTGAAATTTGATGAAGACATTGATGATCGAAGTAAGGAAATAATGAAAAGCAATGTCGAAGAAGAGAACGAAAAGATGAAAGTGAAAATCCAAAAGAAATTCCAACCATGGAAGAAGTCCAAAGAAATCTAGAATCATAGAGATTGAAGTTCAAAGTAGATCATCCACCAGACTTGATAATAGGTTATCTTACGGTAGGTATTCAAACTCGTTCCTCCTTTATAAAATTATGTGATTTGTGCCTATACAGTGGATTTATTTCAGAAATTGAACCCAAAGACATAGATACAACTCTCAATGATTAAAGTTGGTTTATGGCTATGCATGAAGATTTGAATCAATTTGAACAAAATAATGTTTGGATTCTATCACCTAGACCTAATGATTATCCAGTTGTAGGAACCAAATGGATTTTTAAAAAAAATTGATGGATTCCATAATGTGATTAGGAACAAAGATAGGTTAGTTGCTAAAGGTTATAACCAAATTGAAGGAATTGACTTTAATGAAATATTTGCACGGGTAGCTAGACTAGAATCCATTAGAATACTATTAGCTTTTTCTTGTTATAAAGGATTTAAACTAAGACAAATGGATATTAAAAGCGCTTTTCTGGGTGGAATTTTGAAAGAAGATGTATTCGTTGAACAACCTAAAGGATTTGAAAGTCATGAATACCTTAACCATGTATATAAACTTAAGAAAGCTCTATATGGATTAAAACAAGCCCATAGGGCTTGGTATGATTATCTTAGCACCTATCTCCTTGAAAATGGGTTCAAAATGGGCTGTGTAGACACCACATTATTTCTATTGTATGAAAATGATGACCTTCTGATTGTTCAAATATATGTTGATGATATTATTTATGGTGCCACTAACAACCTTTTGTATGAGACATTTGAAAAGGTCATGTAGGAAAAGTTTGAAATGATCATGGTAGGAGTATTGAAATTCTTTTCAGGATTTCAAATCAAACAAAGCGAAAAATGTACGTTCATCTCCCAAATAAAATATATCAGAGAGCTTATCAACAAATTTGGATTGAAAGATGCTAAACCTGTAAAATCTCTCGTGGGCACAACAATTAAACTTGATAAGGATGAAAAAGGTAAGGCAGTTGATCAAAAGAAATATCGAGGTATGATTGGATCACTTCTTTATCTTACTTCTTCCAGACCTGACATTATATTCTCTATTTTTTTATGTGCACGATTTCAATAAAATCCAAAAGAATCTCATTTAAAAGCTGTCAAAAGGATTATAAGATATTTGTTGCACACCCCTCACTTTGGTCTATGGTATCCAACTAATGATAACTTTGAATTAAAAGGGTATTCAGATGCAGACTATGCTGGAAGTCTGGTTGATAAAAAAAGAACTAGCGGAACGTGTTTTATGTTAGGACATTCATTAGTTCCATGGCCAAGTCAAAAACAGGATTGTATTGCATTATCTACCACCGAGGCAGAATATATTGCTCTAAGCGGTTGCTCTGCTCAATTTTTATGAATGATACAAACATTGTAAGACTATGGTCTAAATTTTAAACGAGTTTCACTTAGTTGTGATAGCAAAATTGCAATTGATCTCACAAATAATCCTATACATCAGTCCGCACCAAGAATATAGATGTTAGACATCATTTCACAAGAGATCACATTTCCAAAGAAAATATCTGCATAAATTTCATTCCAACTGGTTCTCAATTGGCAGTCATTTTTACAAAACCCCTTTCAGAAAATAGCTTTTGTCAACTTCGTCTCAGTTTAGGAATTTTAGGAATTTTATTTTATTTTGCCTATGTTGACTAATCTGACTACCTACCGATTATCGAAAAGATAAACAGCGACTGAAAAAATGACGAGTGATGATATTAATCATATATTATGACTTGAGACAATATATTTAGTAAATTTCTTTAAAAATTTAAACAAGATTTATAATATCCTTTATTGAAAAAAATTCATGACCATCTCTATTTCTATAATATTTCTAACGACAATCAAAATCTAATATATTATGTTAAAATGTGGTATTTTTTACTAGAAATTATTCATTTTTTAAAATTTAATAAACAACAAAAATATCTAAAGTATTCACACTCATTTAAAAGTCCTTACGGTATGCATGGGTGAATTACTTGAAAATTTTGATTATGTGATTTCATGCTCATTTAAAAGTTCTCACGATTATGCATGTATGGAACACATATCAAAATTGATTATTAAATAGCAAGTTCATTCTAATCCCATTGCAAAGTCCTCACGGTTATGCATGGTTAGAACATACTTAATTTTTTTTTTAATTTTTTTTTAAAGAATACTACTAATCTCATTTAAAATTCCTAACGGTTATGCATGGATAGTTGGTATTCAAATTCCTAATATAAATATACCTCAAATAGACACAACTATACAGTTTATACGCCAACATCACCCCTATCACTCTAAAGTGGAATATGCGCCTAATAGAGTATTTATGATTTTTGTTTGATTTTTTATTGAAATTTAATATTTATACTCAATTGGGTATTAATGTTGTATTATATCACTTTATCTCTATTTTTCTAACACTGTTACTCTTTTGCTGATAACAAAAGGGGGAGAGAAAAGTTAAGATTTTTGCCAATAAAGTTCAAATATTTTACCTTTTATTTGAATATTCCCATCTAGTTTCATTTGCATATTTTTATTTATTTTCATGCATATATGAAGGGGGGATTTGTTGTAGAGAGGGAGCATTCAAATATGGGGAGCAAATAGATTTCGTCAATGACCAAATACATTTAATAAATTTAAAATCTTAATATATGTTATTATCATTAAAAGGGGGAGATCGTTGAATATGCTAGTATATGATTTTTGTTTGATGATAATAAACATATATATATTCATTTAAATGAATTGGTTATTATACTATTTTATTTTTCACATAATTAAATAAATATTTGATAAATAAAATAAATAACATAGAATTCATATTCAAACAAATATTTTATAACAATTTCGAATAGTACAATTTTAAGCTCTCGCTATACATTTACACATTGTCATTTTACAATACAATTTCGATTACATTATAAATTTTATCATCTCAATACATATCACTCATTCACTCATATTTGTTCTTCAACTCTATTCCAGTTTGTATCTAGCATTTGAATTATCTACAAAATAAACACTAACGTGGTAAAATTGAAAAAGAAATAATTTGCAGTGTACAATGAAATGCGTGTTTTTGAAAAATGTTATTTGCCTCAGTTATTTGGGTTGTTCATCATCATTTTCATTTGAATACATTTTTACACGAACAACTTGTAACATGCGTAGTGTATCATTGTACATGTCACAATGTCGTGCACACCGATACACTTGATAAAATTGCAGGGACAGGTGAGCACAAGGTCAAATCCAACCAAATGGTGGATTCAACACAAGTGCAAATATACACATACATGAGTTCAAAGAACAAAAGCGCCAACATGAATAATCAGAAGCTCAAAGGCAAGTGTAGACTGCATTAACACAATGTAATGCAACTAGACATGTAATCGAAGCACACAACACCAGTAAAACCACACACAAGACATAACCAAAGAACAGGTCACTTAACTCGAAGAAAGCTAACAAGACATAAGCAACAACCAGACTCGAATATGCCAGACATCAAAGGCACGCACAAGACAACAGACTGCATGGTGCAATAGATCTAAATGTATGAAACACAGACAACAATAGGAGCAATACACAAGCATGAGATGAAGGCTACACAAAGAAACCACCATACATACATACATACATATATATGTATGTATGTATGTATGTATGTATGTATGTATGTTTGTGTACATACATGTATACATATATATGCAGTGCACAACAACTAAACATGAAGACCACCAAGGATGCAACACAACTTAGGCCAAACAACATGACCACAAATTGATACAAGTGCAATCAAGTCAATCACACACACATATACATACATATATGCATGTATATATGTATGGAGAAGCCATGTACATGAACACACAAGACTTCAAGTCTAACAAGGATAGAAGCAACATGACAGTGGTCAGAGTACTGCAGATATACCCAGGTCAAATGAAAGCACATGAAAACAACATACAACCTACGCCAAACATCCTTAGTTTCCAAACATGCTTAGTTCAAATGGGTCAGCATGACTACAAACCATAACACAGTAGCACAAAGAAAAATGTTCAATGGGATACAAGTATTCGGTTTTTAACATGAAGGTGAACCAAATCAGGTACCATGAAGTACACTTGAAGACTCCAAGAAGAATCATAATACGGACCAGTGTGGATGTGCAAGTATTCACCATAACTAAGAGGGACTACTGTACATGCATACAACAGATCATAAGTGTATACATGAAGTAACACATAAGAAAAGCACAAAGCATTTAAAGAAAGAAAATTGAATATGACAGTAGTAGTTCGAAAATTGCCAGTAAGTAAACATGAACCAGTCAATCTTTAGGAAACCAAATGGCCTAAGTCTAGGAAAAAAGAAAAAACCGACTTAGAGAAAATAAAAAAAAGTCATACATTTGAATAAGCCAATGAACAAATCGTAGCGCCAACGAAGAATGGAACTAGAAAAGAACGGAACTAACAATTCAAACAAGTTAAAGTATCAGAGATGAACAAGTCAAATTAATCACCAGCATTAAATCAAAATCGAATGGCCGAACAAAATTATCATGAAGAGTTCAAACAATATACACAAACGAAAATTTAGGGATTTTATCCCTATAAATTAAACCCATTACATCATCGGCAAATCATCGATTTGAGTTCAATAAAATACAAGAGCAATAAATCATGAAAATTCGAATCAAGTCGAGCAATAATCAAAATAAAAAAGGAAAGTCACGTACCAATTTCATCCAAGTATTCGAGCTCAACAAATTGGAGCTGCCAAAAGCCAACCAAAGCCAGTCATCAATTAACGAAGCCAAACGAGTGAAATTATAATCACAATTGATCATAATAGAAGCGGCAACTTTAATCAAACAAAACCTTAGAAAGAGGAATGAAAAAAGAAAGGATCGGCCGAAGTTTTGCACAGAGGAAAAAAATAAAGGGGAACACTTCTTTTTTATTTTGGGCTGGCCTTTATATATTTTATATTGGGCTTAAAATATTAAATAGGGTTTTGATTTTGTTTTGATTTGTTTAGTTTGTAATTTTGTTTTAAACTTGTGCAACTTTCTAGTCGTACAAACTACGGTGGTGTAGTTCGAGAATTTACAACTTAGTGGCTGAGTTATGGCAGGGTTTTGTGCATAGAGTTAAGTTAGTCGTTAGCTGGTGTCGTAAGTTTACGTGTATAAGCGTCTGACTACTTAATTTTTAGTAGAAACCTTGGAGACAGCACGTAGGCAGGGTTTCCCCAAAGCTAGATAAATCCGTGTTGTTCTATTTCTACTTTTATTATTTTACTATTGCCTGTGCTGCAATTATTATATATATTTCCGCATTAATTTTTTTTATTATTAGTATCACCCTATTCACCCCCCTCTAGGATGAAATCGATCCTACAAAAATGCGAAGTGTCATTGTCACAGATAGAGAGATAACATTAATTAATGCCATTAACATTGTTTTTCTCCAAGCAGCTCATATCTTGTCCAAGTTGAATATCAAAAAAATATTCTTTCTTTTATTCAAAGAAGGGTTACGGGTATGAAAAAAGAAGTAAGAATTTTTTTTTTTCAAGATTGGACCAATTTATGCAAATTCAGAAAATTTGAGCAATATAACAATAATCTATAAGATTTGCATGTCCAGTATGGTCAGTACCCAAAGTTAATAAAATATAATACTGAAAATTGGCTTGAGACAAGGAAATATCGATTTGTACATGCTTGGATCGACATATTTATGCACTTTGGAAACTATATATCAAATAGGTAAGACATTTACTTTTATATTTATTTATTTAGTTTAGATTTATTCATAACAATAACTTAATATCTATTTTCTTTTAGAGCCGAGGCAGCACATGCTAAATTGAAAAAACATTTATCCACCGGTTAGTGCAACTTCGAAAGCACATGAGTGAGCATGCATTCTTTGCTTGAACTATCATTTACGGAACTAAGAGCTTCATTTGAAATAAGTTTATTAAAAGTAGCTCATGTTTATCATAAAAAAGAATTTAAATTTTATATGGTGTAGTTTTACTTGCGGCATTAGAGCTAATTTATTCTGAGCTTCTACAGATAAATTCTTATAAAATT
This sequence comes from Allium cepa, assembly GCA_030765085.1. NCBI lineage: Eukaryota > Viridiplantae > Streptophyta > Magnoliopsida > Asparagales > Amaryllidaceae > Allium > Allium cepa. The sequence continues at coordinate 864,674,709 of CM060940.1, forward strand.
ATAGATGATGACTTATGCGGATGTGTTGTTCGTAAGATATATGGAATTCCATGTATATATGCGTTAGCAAAGCTCGGTTGAAATGTAAAAATACCTTTGGATTTGATTCATGTTCATTGGAATAGATTGCATATTATAAAAATGGGAGAGAAGAGATTTTAATGTGAAGAAAGTGCTTGAAGTAATGCTAAATGAAGTTATGAAATTGGAATTACCGCATCAAATGCAAGTCTATAAGAAAATAAAAGAGAATGTTTATCCGAAAATGCCAACTCTTGCATCTCCTATTAGCAAAGTCAAGACTCGTGGAAGATCTCATAATAAAATTGATACTTTAACAAAACGGATGCCTTTTGCATTTGAGCTAGGCGAATGTGCTTCAACCCAATGTAGCATAGCTAAAAAACAAAAGGTTGATCCTTGTATTTCGGTGAAGAAAGAAAAATTGATTGTTTGTAGACCTAAAAATATAAATTTAGATGTGTATGAAAATAGCATACCGAAAGAGTGGAAGCCTTATATCGAAGGAATTGTATATGTGAGCATGGATGGTAATTGTGGATTTAGATGTGTTGCTTCTTTTTTAGGATTAGGAGAGGATCGATAGTGGCAAGTCCGTAAAGACTTAATGGAAGAACTTGAAGGACATCAAGAGATGTATGAACAAGTGTTTATTGAAAAATGTAGAACCGCCTATTTGCTAAATGTGCTTAATCATGAATTTGGCAGTGTTGAACCAAGTAAATGGATGATTATGCCCGAGATTGGGTACATAATAGCTACGAAATATAATATTTTCGTTTTTAGTATCAGCGGGAGTTTGAGTTTGACTATATCCCCTTTATAAGAAGAAATTCCACCTCAATTGCAATGTCATAAATTAGAGATTGTTCATGTAAACAATAACCATTTTGTCCAGGTATTATGCATTGTTCGTTTTATTTTTAACGAATAGATGAAGGATTTACACTTACAGTGAAATGTTTTTATTTGTGTAGGCCGTCTTACAAGTAAACCATCCGGTACCATCGGTATACATCAAGTGGTTTACTAATGGTCATGTTGAAGCTGAACAATGGAAGCATATATTATGCGATAGAAGAGAAGAATTAGAAAAGGTGGAAAATTGTGATAATATGACTACGAGGGAAAATTGTGACAATGTTATTTTAGTTAAATTGTAGTCTCAAATTGAAATTGTTGAACATCATTGTTAAATATCATTTTTTGAAATTGTTCTAGTAGCTTTGAAATTGAAATTATGGTTTTAAAATTGAAATTTTTGAATATTATGTACTTTTGAAATTGAAATTGTGGTTTGCATATGTTATCCCTATATCACTAGCAAGAGGTATGTAATAATTGTTAAATTGTGGGAGCATTATTCGTTTGCATTAGGAATGCGCAGGTGAATGCAATACGGTGGACGTGGTCTACTAATAAGTCGAGTTCCATGTAAACATTGAATATAAAATAAACCACGCTAATGCAAGACGAGGTCGGTGGAAAATCAAAGCTAGTGACAAACGTTAATTACCTGTTACCCTCGTTGGGTACAGGATCTTCATGTTCAACTTAACCCGTGAGTTTTCCACAGCAAAAAACAATATGTGAATGAGGTCAACATAAAAATAACGTTAAGTGGAAGCTTTATTTCCATACTTATCACGTTTGTCATTAACATGGCATTTAATAGTAGGAACATCTGATACGAACGAGGATGATAGGGTAATCTAGTTTATGCCAAACGTTATTTTTACGTCACTGTCGTTCTGTATAGGGTCTTGACAATCAACTTAACCCGAGAATTGTGTACGGCAGAAAATAATTAGCGGACGAGGACTACATGAAAATAAAGACAGATGGGGGCATTGTTTCCATATATCCAACGTTCAATCATCATGTGGCCGATTACGGTGACTATGCATCACTCATAGGACATGCTAATGTAACTTATATTGGAACTGGACAAGCCAACAGCGGAAGTTATAGGTGAATTTCAAAACTTTTACCCTATTTGATCTTTTAGTGGGCCTATGAAGTCTAATTGAATTATAACATTTCTAAATTTCATTTAAATAAAATAATTTATTTTATTTAAATTTAAATGTATTAAGATATGAAGTTAATTTTATATGATTTATTTTATACATAAATGTATCATATACAGATATGTGTGAGTGCATGTGTAACATAATAATCCGTGAAAGGTGTAGTATGCCCATTTGTAGATGTTGGGATTTACATCGCAACAGACATATTAGCTCATTTTGTATGTTATGTATGTTGTTCAAATATGTGCATGTATATGTGTTACAATACACACACATATATGTATAATTATATTATATATAATATATGAACATAAAACATATATATATATATATATAAAGAGAGAGAATAATTATTAAAATTATTTATAATTCTAACTAACTTAGTTTTGCAAACATAATAATTTTTGTATTTTAATTTGTATATATTATGAATAAAATAATGTTTTCACCCATAAATTAATATAAAATAATCTATTGATGAAAATTCAAATTTTACAGTTTCTGAAAATCTAGGATCATATAATAGAGCTTAGAAAAATTTTGGAGATTTTTTAAAGTTGAAACATTATTTTTAAAAACAAATACATTGATTTCAACGATAATTATTTAATATATAATAATATATTATTAAAAATTCAAATTTTAAAATTTCAAAAATTCTAGGATCATGAATGAAAGGTTTTTTTTTGAGAAAAATGTGTGATCCTCTAATAAAAGAGGAGAGCACACATGGAGCGCTATATATATAACAAAAAAGAAGGAGCTGCCAACATGCCTGGCAGGTGGCACGACTAAAAACTAAAAAAATAAAGAAAAAGTACCCCTCAAATGAGCTCCGGCAAAGCCACCACCCATTACACCATAATACCGAGCTCCGGCAAGGCCACCGCCCAATAATAAGGTGTTAGAGGTATCTAAAATCCGAAATACTAAAGCACAAAACTCAATGAAAATGCCTTAGACAATCCATAGAGAAGGACTTCAAAAGGTGGACCAAAAAGAAAAAACTCCACACTGAAGACCTGGAGTAAACAAAAGAAATGCCAGACGCAATCCGAAATCCTGAGAAAAGCTATCCTGCCAACCTGAATAAAGCTGCAAGCAAACTTGCAAACCAGTCAAGAGAAAAACCAGCAACCTATCTAAACCAAACCTGTAACAAAACTAGGAAATCAAGCTAGAATGAATCACATATATGTATATAAATAGGATTTATATACATATATGTGAGAATAAAAACCAAAGAGTAAATTAAAGCAATTATAGAACCAAAAACAAACAATTCTAAGAATGAGAAAATATAAGAAAAAAAGAAAAAACAAAACGAGAAACTAATTTATGGGCCAAAAATAGTAAGAGAATTATGATGCAACATATGAACATTATTTAAATCAGAAAAGGGATTAATATAAGAATTATTAGAAGCAAAATTATTGATATTGAGTTTGAATATGTTAATATTATTTCTAACCTTGTTAAGGTAATCCTTAAAGCAATTATTTTTGGCTAATTTATATTTGGGATTAGAAATCCAATTTAAACAGAAATTTGAAATTAAAATTATCAAATTATTATAATGTTGATTTTTATTATTAAAAATCCTTTGATTTTTTTCAAACCAAATGTACCAACAAGAAATAGTGAATAAAGAATCAAGCAAGTATCTATAATTCTTATTAAACCTAAATCTAAAAGAGTTCCAATAGAAAAAACAATTAGAAACTCTAGAGCTAATATTAAACTCAAAAATATTAAGGGTCTTTAAAAGAATAAAATGAGTAACCAAACATTCATAATAAATATGATTAATATCTTCAGAGTATGTGTTGCAAAAATAACATTTATTATCAATATTAATATTTTTCTTTTTTAAAAATTCAATAGTGTTTAATTTACCATGAATGATGAGCCACAAATTAATCTTTGATTTTGGAGGAGCATTTGACTTCAAATAAATTTAAAACTATTGGCAGAAACCCTCGAAAAGTTAATAAATTTGTAAAAGGAATTAGAAGAATATTTCTTACTCTTATCCCACTCCTAACTAATTTGGTCATTATCATTGTCAATATTATATAGATTTAGTTTAGCATAAAGCAAATAAAGATGTCTAAGGGTAGGGCCTACTAAAATACTATTAAAATTGAAAATCCAAGGAGGGCCACTTTCAGAGTTAAAAACATCAGAAATAAACGCAAATTTAAAGTTACAAATATCATATAAATCTTTGAACCATACTTAAGAGCAGTAGAGGAAATCCAACTATCATGCCAAAAAGATGTATTATTACCAGAATGAACAATAATATTTATACCTAAGTTGAAAATATCACTACATTTTAAGATGGATTTCCAAAAATAAGATAATTTACTATAAAACGAAGGACTAATATGATAGAGATTATAACTACCATTATAGTAAAATTTAGAAATAGTCTCCTTCCAAATGGCATTATCACTAGTATCTCTGAATTTCCATAACCATTTACCAAGAGGAGACATGTTCATATTATGTAAATTAATGACTCCTAAACCACCCTCTTTTTTAGACATACAGACAGTATTCCAATTAACTAAACATTTAATGCTATTGTTAGGATTATCACCACTCCAAAGGAAATCCCTTCTAATATTATCTATTTTATCTATCACCCAGTCTGGAAAAATGTGCATAGACATCCAATAGATAGGGAGAGCTGATAAGACAGAATTAAACAAAATCAATCTACCAGCTCTAGATAAGAATCTCACATTCCAATTAGTAATCTTATTTTTAATTTTATCAATGATTATTAACAAATCATCATATTTAAGTTTTGAAGGTCTGATAACAAAACCAAGATAGTCGAAAGAAAAACTCATAGTTTTACAATTTAAAGTATTAGCAACTAAATTTTCTACATTATCAAAATCATTTAAAACTAAAACAGAATTTTTATCAAAGATTATTTTTAAACCCGATAAAAGTTCAAAACTATAAAGAATAAACTTGAGAATAATAATATGTCTAGGAAGATGGGAGGAAAAAAGCAAAGTATCATCAGCAAATTGAAGGACAGACAAACCAAAACTAGAAATATCATTACCAATAAAACCCAAAAGATTATTGCTAACAGCATTCTTAATAATCTTAGAAAAGACATCAGTAGTTAAATTAAACAGAAGGGGCGATAAAGGTTCCCCTTGCCTTAAACCTCTCTTGGATTGAATTTTATTACCTAAAACACCATTAACCATAATACTAGAGTTACCCGTTTTAAGCAAGTTAATGATCCAATTAATCCATCTATTACTAAAGCCTCTGGAAAGAAAAATATCAATAAGAAAATCCCAATCAACCGAGTCAAAGGCTTTAGCAAAATCTAATTTTAAAATAGCACAAGTTATATTATTTTTATAACAAAAATTAATATATTCTTGAACAACTGCTACACCATCAGTAATATTTCTTCCTTTAATGAAAGATGATCGAGAACAGTCAATTAGATCATTCATTTTTAAACTAAGTCTATTAGCTAAAACTTTGAAAATAATTTAACAGAGCAATTAATCAATGAAATGGGTCTAAAGTCTTTTAAAGTATTAGCACCAACTTTTTTATGTAATAAAATAACGCTAGCAAAATTAAAACAACCTAATTGGAGATTACCATTATAAAATTCATTAAACATACAAATCAAGTCTCATTTTAAAACCTCCCAAAAAGATTGATAAAAGAAAATAGGAAATCCATCCGGGCCCGGAGATTTATCTCCTGGTAAATCAAAAATTGCTTTTCGGATTTCCTCTTCAGTAAAAGGAACATCTAAATCAGAGAGATTAATGTTAGAGACGGATGGATAAAGATCATTCCATCTAACACTAACTCTATGCTTAATTTTATTGCCAAAGATATCTTTATAATATTCAGTAAAAGCATTGTTAAGGTCACGTTGTTCAACTAATTTCACATTTTTAACTAAAATGGAATTAATTGTATTACTACGTTTTCTACTATTAGCTATATTATGAAAAAATTTGGTATTGTTGTCACCTTCATTAATCCAATGAAAATTTGATCTCTGTTTCCACATAACTTCCTCTTTTTCAAGAATAGAATTAAGTACATCTTTTAAGTTATTAAGAAACCTAAACTTAAATGTCTAGATTCTTCAATCTTATTTAGTTTAAGCAACTCATTGAGAATATTATCTTTTTTAATTTTTATATTACCAAAAACGTTTTTATTCCAGTTTTTAAGAAAAAACCTGAGTTTTCTAAGCTTGAGCATAAAAGCTTTGGCTGAATTGTCACTAAACTTTAAACTATAAAAGCTCATAGAAGACCATTTATTGATGATTAAATTAGAAAAACCAGATTCTAGAAGCCATAATTTTTCAAATTTAAAGGCTCTGCTAATAATTCTATGACTATCACAAGAAAGGATAATGGGACAGTGATCAGAAAGGGAATAAGGTAAACTTGACACTCTACAGATAGGAAATTTATCCTCAATTTTATCACTAACGAAAAATCTATCTAATAGAGCAAAAAAGCTCCAAGTAAAAGCTCTATTGGATAGAGGAATTTCGATCAAATTAGAATGAATAATAAATTGATTGAATTCCTCCATAGCCGAATAATCACCTTCCCGGGGAGAACGCTCCCCAATAAAACGAGTAACATTAAAATCACCCCCCAATATCCAAGACCCACGGGCAAAAGATCTAAACTCGAGACATTCATTCCAGAGAATACGTCTATCTATTTTAGAGTTAGGCCCATAAACATTAGAAATATTTAAGAAAGAATTGTCGGCTAAATTAATTAAAATAATATGTAAAGAGTGCTGCTTTTGAATACACTGCATTAATTTAAAGAGGTCATCTCTCTAACCAATCATTAAACCCCCCGAAAAGCCCACCGAAGGAAGAAAAACTCATTTACTAAAACGAAAGCCACCTAATCTTCTAAAAAAACGAAAGTCAAGACATTCTATTTTAGTCTCTTGTAAAAGAGAAATATCAATAGAAAAGTCTTTAAAAAAGATTTTAACTTTATCCATTTATTAAGGTCATTCAAACCTCTAATGTTCCAACCAATGACTCTCATAAGCCCATAGATCTAGCCCTATCAAATTCCTTATTTTTAATAAACTCACGATCTAACTCTAAGTCAGAGAAAATAAAAGCAGAGTACTAGCTAACCGACTGAAATCTGAAGCAGATAAATCACCAAGAGCATAAGACGAATAAGAGCTACCCAAATCAAAATGCGTACCTGAGCCTGATTCCGAAACACCGCTCACGGTGTTCGAACCAGGAAACTCACCCGATGGCTGAGAGCAACTGCCACGAATCCTGACACTACGACGAACCAACCCACTAGAAGCTGAAAATTTTCTACGCCTACCTCTCCTCGAAGAAGAAAGAGAAGGTGCAGAAACACCACCAGTCTCACCTGACTGACTAGACAAAGTACACCCAGCAACACTAACTAAATCACCAGAAACAAGAGAAGCATCGGGATCCTTATAATCCACTAACTGATTCACAAGCTCATCCAAATGAACAACAGAGGAAGTTTCTGTGACATCACCAAAATCACTAGAGATAGGAACCAAATTATCACTGAGGCAACTAAACACCATTGATTACCCAATTTCGAAGAAACAATAGAAGAAGAAACATCATCTAACAAAACCTTTCTATCCAGATCACCTAAAAGATCAACCTGATCCAATAAATCAAGTGCACCATGCACAATAGGCACATCAATCCTACCCGCCAAGAAAACATCAAGATCTAAATGATTTTCAACAACCGAAACCTTCTCAACATCTAGAAGCAAATCTGCATTTAAGTACCAATCTTGTAAAAACTCAGATTATCTCAGCACAGAAATATCATCGATATCAGCAATTTCAGTAAAAATAGGAACAACAACCCCATTTGAAGTTTCTTTTGACCAAAAACAGAAATCGAAGAAATCAAAATTTAACAGTGAACCAGTACCCATAGGTAAATCAAATTCCATGTCAATCTGTCTACTGTCAGAATCATCAAAATTAAAGCAGCTATCAACAACATTGTGGGAACTAAAGCCACACTCAGGTATGAAGGAATGTAGATCACAAGAAAAAGAGCAGGAAGTAGCAAAGCAATCCGTTGAATAAGAATCTAAAATATCAGCAGAGGGACAAGATGTTACAACATCACTGACATCAGACAACGAGCACTCTGAAGCTAATACAGAATCAAGGCAATCGAACTTGTTGGAGATAGGACTCTTAAAAGAATCCAATTTACGAGGGCAGAGAAAACCTTTTTTAAACTTTGGAATGGTGAAATCACTTACCGGATTAGAATGGTAAACCTCGTTCACTAACTTGGGCATACAATGAACAACATCTGGGTCAAACAAAATAGGATCCAAAGAAACAGATTCTTCGCTCCTAAAAGTTTCGAGAAAAGCACCTTCATCTTCATTCAAACTAACAGAAGAAAATGTATTTACAACTGTCTGCACTTTGACACCAGAAAATTCTTGAAAGCCCTTATCTACGTTTAGCGAATTCGCATTGTTAAAATGATTTAAAAGATCATCCAAAAACAATAAACCTTCTGATTGCTTAATCCAGAGATTAAGCAATTAAGATTCCTCTCAAGTATATGAACTTTAAAACAAACAAGAAACCATGCTCCTTTAAATGGTCAGAAGAACAGGAAGAGACCGATGAAGAATCAATTTTTCCAAAATAAAGTTCAGGGTCACCAAATCTAGCCTTATAACCTTTACCAATATTCGGGGCGTTAACAACATTAAAATGAAGAAGCAGATCTTCCAGGTAGTTGAGACCTTCAACACGATAATGCCATAAGTGATCTAACAAAATCGCTTTCAAAAGCATAATCTTCAACACGAATTGGAAACCGTTCTCTACCAAGAACTCAGAAGAAACCGATGATCTTGACGAACAATTGAAGCTTTTATGACCAAAATTGCCACACTGGAAGCACCTGATGGGATCACGACACTGAGACGTGAAATGGTTACTATCACTACATCTAAAGTAATAAAATTTGTTGGAGCGAGAATCGATCAATCTTTTAGCAGAAACTTGAGGCTTTAGAACACGAGGAGGAAAAAATGACGGTCGGTCTTTGACCACTTGGGCAAAAGAACGTTGATTGAACGAATGAAAGGTTACGAAAAATATTGAAGAATTTTTCAATTAAATTATTATTTTTAATAAATCATAAACAATTTTTCTAAAATAATATTAATTATTAAAAATAATAAACTTTATCAAAAAAATTCAAATGATATAATATTTTTTAAAATATAAAATTGAATTTTTAATGTAATAATTATTTTATATATAATAAAAAGTTCAAAATTCAATAAATGTTAATTTAAAAAATATGAATATATGTATGATAATTAATTTTTGAATTTTTAAATTCATATTATATATAAATAAGTGTACTAAATTTTTTAAATCATATATATCTTAAATATGCATATATGCTATTATGAGAGAGAAATATACACTTATATATATATATATGAATTTATTAATAAATATATATAAAAAAATTATTAATGAAAAAAATTGATTTTTCACAATAAACAAAATTTGTCTATACATAAATCAGATAGTATAATAAACAAATTATGCACATAACCAAACTGATTTGTGACAACTACCAACTACATCCCATTATTAAATCTCACCGTACTAAACATATAGTAGTATATTTAAACATATATGAAATTTCTCATTATAGGATTATAGAATATAATTAATTACTGTAATATGATTAAAAATTACCAATTTAATGATGCCTTTGAATCCACGTTGAAGCATGACTTCCCTTCCTTTTACAGTTCTTGATTCGTCATATTGCAAGTCCGGAATCACCGACCTCTAACTATTGAGTAGTATTATTATAATTTGAAATATATTTGAGAATTTTGGAGTGGATTGAGAGCTATTTTTTAATCAGCAATGTAGAAGGTAATGACGGTCAAAAAAGTTCATCATTATTATTAGAGATAAATACATAAATACATACACACACATATATAGGGCTGCATTAGAGAAAAACGAGGAAAACATTTTTACCCATTCTCACTTGATCTGAACTCATTATCTCCAAGCCAATTTCCTATGTTTTAGCTACCTCTAGACATTTCCAAAGCCAAAATTTTGCAGCCCTAATGATGGGCCTTACACTCATCTAAGCCCAAGCCAAAATACTAAGCAATTAAATCTATTTTAATCGCTTGTTGATATTGTATATCGATAGATATATTTATAATTTTATAAATATACATTACATTATTTATTTCTCAAATCATATTCAAATTTTATAATTAATATTTCATAAATATTATTTAATTTAATTAATTTATAACAATTATAAACTAACTAGATCGTTCGGTCTTAAAGGAATTCATCATTTCGGTTGTGTAACTCTTGGGTGTAAATTTGGTCAGCGATTAACATCAAACTATTCTAATGTTAACGTTCACACATCACTTAATAAGTGGTGTAACATTATGGCCAAAATTTTCACTTACTCATTTCCCGTAAAAATCCAATTTTAATTTAATAAGCGTTACCCGGTTGTGACATTTGTTTACACCAATTCTCTTCGTCAAAACTATATCACTTTGGACTTATGGAATTTGGTAATGGTCAAAATTCCAACCTCATCCACATTCAACTTTATAGTCTAAATACAAATTCCTTGGTTCAATAATAACAATTATTATTAACCGAATGCTCTGGCCAAAGACTTAACTTTAAGTTGACTTGAGTTGACTGTGATACTAACCGCATATAACCGAGGAGACGAACCCCCTCTTGAATAGTGCTTCACTTCCAATACTTCCACTCGACCCAACTATAGTCACTCGATGGATGCCATGCCATGATTTGTCTATAATCAAAGCAAAGCCTTCATATTGAAGATCCACGGTATTCTCAAGTCGAGAGAACTGTGCAAATTAGTCATATCGATATTTTCTGTGTGACCTAAGTTATATTAACCAATAGAAAACTATCGAGTGGGTCGTTCCATAGTTATCCAATAACTATTAGTACGTAACCACTAGGTGCCTCCAGCAGTCATGACTAGTACATCGTCCAACATTTGGAGAGATTTACGTACTCCAATCTCAATGGATACATCGATATCCAATCTCGATGCATCTTGACTAGGAACATTTAAAATGGTATATTTGTTTCGTTGTGATAAATTACTCATGGTTACAACACTTTGTAAATAATATCACAAAATATCCCATTTATAGATATTTCCATTAAAGATACATTTAATTAAGTTAATTAATTAATATAATCATAATATATAGAGTATATAATAGGAAGAAAATACCTTTTATTTAAAACAAGATTGGTCAATGAGTTAGATATATGTAACAAATTACATAATTGCCCATAGGGCATACCCCTAACTCTATCAATCATCCACTTGCTCTTGCGCTGGGAGCCAATTATGGAATCTAATTCCAACTTCTCTAATTATTTTTTACAAAATCAATTAGGTCAGTCCCTTAGTGAATGGGTATGCTACTATGTTTTAATTATTTACTTTGTTGATTAACTCTCTCTAACACTGATAAACTGCCGCTATCACGTGTAACGATTCGAAGTATATCTTTCGACTTCTATTGAGCTTTAAGTTCTATCATGACCAATTTCATGACATTGTTATCTTATAACAATATTATGGGATTCTCAACATTTGGAATCACCTTTGGCTCAACTATGAATTTGTGCATTTGTATCTATATACATTGGTTTATTGTAGAGCTATTCAAGTTAATGTTCTCAACATTTCGTTGAATCGACCATAATCACTTCTATTTTGAAACATTTTAAAATTAAAGATTTTAACTAGAATTTTATTATTGACATGTTATACTCAATATCACTTATAAAAGTTTGTGTCCAAATGTTCCATCATAACGAGTTCGGTGTTTCTATACACAATTCTCTAGTACTTCATAAATACGTGAGAAACCACCAACAACCAGTTAGTGATATCAATTTGGATTTTATATTTGCTCCATGTATCAAATACATAAACAAAACACAATATCATATGCAACATTATCTGTATGATAATTCCTATTGCTAATGCATAAGGAATCCAACTTATGTGTTCTCTTTTTAATAGGTTCTCTTGTATATCGTATTAGGACAATCCCTATATCTTTTATACTCACCATAAAAGACATCATTTACAATTCAAAATTGAGTATTAAAACAGCTAAAGTTGATTTAAATACAAGCAAATTGTTAAAATCAACAATATGTTGTTTACTTATAGTTTAGAAATATCAATGTATCTTTTAACGTTCTTTCTTATGAGCACACGTTTCCTCTGCACTTTGATTGAAAATAAAACTATTTGATATTTCTATCAAAATACTTATTCAATCTTGATTCATATAAAATGATACATTCGTATCATTTCTTGGATCATATCCAAAGACTCACAAACCCAATATCGCTCCCACTGACTTCAAGAAATTTTTGGTTAATATGTGCAAATGCCTTACTCTAAATCATTATTTAGAATTTTCTATTTCAATACATAAGTACCAAACACCAAGTTTTATCAAGCGATAATTTTGTAGTAAATCTGAATTAACTTGAGCATGTTGAATACCGAATCTGTTATGCTAATTTCAATAAATGAAATTTGCAATATTATTCTTATCAACATTGCTTATTTAATTCCAACTGGATTAGTCTCTCCAATAAAGACACAATCTCAACCGGTGGATCACATCTCTTTGGTTACGACCATCAAAATCATATTTTGATAGCATACTTAGAATTCATTTAGATCTGCGCATCATACCATATAAAGTCAACAATCTTAATGGTTTAATTGAACAACCAAGGGTAATGTATCTTTTCGACATTAATAAGAAACTCATCATTTCTCTTCGATGTACAAGATTACTTATTAGACATTCTAATGCTATGTGTTCATTTAGGTTAGTTAATTTCAGTTCATCTCATATAACTAGTTGTATCTATGGATCTGATCCAATTCCATTTAACTACCAAAAATTTCTCAATGAAACTCCTTCACAATGAAGTTGATATATCTTGAAACAGTAATTGTTTCTTAGTGCAAATAGAATAGGGATTCATAAACGCTTTATGAACCATTTTATTTATAAGAATGATTTTAGTTTACAAAAATTATGTTCAAAACATAAACATGTCATTTGATGACAGACGTTTTCAAATTTTTTTTTGGAGATTCATACAAGATCACTCATGAACAATTATTACGCGCAATCTTTTGACTTGCACAACCTGTCAAATCTTTGGTATAGGATATGTCGGGATTTCTTACAAACCCTTATCTTGTATGATTTTGTGAACTGTTGTTTAGATGAAATAATATCAACCTTATGTACTAATCTTAAGTACTTGACCTTATAGAAAGAAACTAACTCAACTTCACTCATAATTAATCGTAAATTGTCCAACAATGTCTGGTTACTCCTTATCGATGCATCATTATGTATCACAGGGAAGAGTGATTTTGAGATTGAATCTATATTCATTTTTAGGTATATTTGGAAATCTTCCCAATATACTCACTTATTCGACCAAATCAAATCATTTTATTCTATTGCATGTTATTTTATTTATTTTTCTTTTATATTCTATGATTTTATCATAAACTTACCACATGTATATCTAATACACATGTTCATGTTGGTAATAAATCATCGATGAATATAACAAAGAATGTGGAACTCTTTGATATTAATAGACTTGTGGTTGCATACATGTGACGACCCACCTTTACGACCCTCGAAAATCGACATAAATATGCTAATTGTATAACATGCCGAACGATCGAGTGCTGGAAAGACTAATTGTTGAGGGAAAGAAAGTAGGTAAAATAAAGAAGAAACTAAACAAAATAGAATCTCACAGCCGACTGAATAACATAAAATATAAATAGTTCTTTACACAAATCAAAACTATAATATACATATCTTCCATCAGAGTACATAAATCAATAATTACCAGCCTGGACAGTTATAACAACCTGCCCTCATAATTTCTGGTAATTTCAACAAAAACTGCAACGGAATAAACAAGTACGAGAATACGTCTCGGTCTCTAGCTCTTCACCTGAGCTTCATGGCATCCTACCTAAACCTGTAATACTCGATCTGACCCAAGCATTTTAATAAATTAACACCCGAGTTAGTCTGGAAAACCCGCATGATAAAACACGCTCAATTTGAATTGTTAAAGTTTTCAAAATCCTTTGAAAATCAAAGGTATCTCGTAAGACAACGCCATACGTAAACACGATGGGTTTTTACCTTACTATAACTAAACCATTTCTTATCAAATCCTCTAATATTATAATTGTATCTAAGTAAAATACTTATTCAAATAGCTGTAATTGTTACATTAATAAATTCCAGCATACTAGGCTCTATAACCAAAACTGTAAAGGCACGTATTAGAGAATGGATTTCATATGAATGACTAGGTACTGGGGTATCACCTATCACAGTACATGTTTAGAAACAATGTACCGAGGATCACGCCGGGATCCCCTGCTACACAAGACTAGACTATCCCTAACCTAGATAAAACGAATATTGCTATCACCCCGGGTGTTACCACCCTTTTCGAGCTCCTTCCATGTATCGTAGAAATAATATCCAAGGGTATCTAGAAAGATGATAAGCATACCCTAATTGATGGGACCCACTTAGCCTTGCTGCATCTTCCCTGCTTTTTAGTCATCCCCAGTTGATGAGGCTAGAGGATATGATTACTTTTAAGGAATTTTCACTTAGAATGCTCATTGTCCTCCAATGACAATGTACTGATAGCATTCATCCATACAAGTCTGTTCTGGGTCTGAACGGAACTAAAGGCACTATTCCTACTACATCCGTTTGGAAGAATTCTCAAGATTAGTAGCGATTAGCCCTTGCACTTTACCGCTCCATCTTCGATTCTATGCTATTGTTTTCACATCGAAAACGTACTCGTTGGATCGAAGTGGTTTTCAGATAACTTGTCTGATCCCAGTTTCTTTGAAACAACGTTCTATATTTTCGATAAACTCAACCCCCGTTCTCTAGGAAATAATCCAATGAAAATAAGATCGGAGATCACCTCTTAACCGTTAGTGGATAGATTTCCTTAACCACGTCCTAGAAGAACGAAACGAGTTTATACGTACAATATGGCATCTCGAACGGCAAATGTACCACATAATTCTCGTGTTTCTCCTAGATATTCCTAAAGTTATATTTTGGGTCTAGATTTGATAATCGGTTATGTAACTATCAAATAAACGATCATTCAACCAAATATTTCCTTTTCTAATGAAAACATTAAATCTCCTTTTAATTTAATTTATATTTCAATCACTTAAATATCTTTATCAAAAAAATATGTTTTCCTACCGAATTCAGTATATTTACAAACTTTTTTTCCAAGGATATTTGGAAACCTTTAAAATAGTCTGAAAAGTAGCACTGCGGTATCAAACCATGGATTCATAGCTCAATGGTTACATCTCTATCCCAGAGAAATCCAGAAACTTAACTATAGGCAATCTCTACCTCCGATTTCGCCATGAAAGTATACCTTTACTTTTCACAAACTTTATTTAATAATTTTCCCCAAAAAATGCTTATAAGTTTCTAAAATAAATTTCCAAGTTTAACCTAGGAAAATATACTTAAATAAAAGTTATTATACAAAGCCAAATTAATATTTAATAATTTATCTTTTAAAACAACAATAATGACTAATTCTTAAATAATAATAAATCTTTAACAATCAAAATAATTAATACTTAAAACATACTTTAAATAATTTTAAATAATTAAATAACTAATCTTTGTTATATTTTAACTCTTTCAAAATTACCTAGTTTAAGACTAAAATCCTTTTTTTTAAAATAAGCCCAATTTCTCGATACAATATAACCTTTTATAGTACCACTTAAGAATTTATTGTTAAAATCCGTTTATATACTTTATCCTAAAATCTCTATTTAAAATATCCGAAATAGTCAAATACAAATTTCAAAACTATTATTTTATCACATTAATTAATCCAAAATCTATCTAAATATTTTACTTCAAAAATCCCTTTTACAAATTCTTTTCAAATTCAAACCATATATTATTGGTTCTTTAAAATACAAAAATCTAGGCCAAAACAACCATAACATCCAATCAATTCAAATCACACAATAATCTGTCACTAATTATTCAAACGAAAACATATACCAGTATATATGAGATTAAATTTAACACTTTTGAGGAATCCAATTGAATCCCTCTGACATTTTTCCCTGCATCCACATATGTTAATACAACATAAAAATACCAATTCCGCTTCGAGGTGAAATATCGTGGTATATAGAGTCATCTGCTATTATACGGGGGGAATAGGGTCTCATCCGCTATATATATGCAGAAATATTAATCACTCCAATACGCACACACACACTCTATTATATATATAATATCACAATCAACTGATAAAAATATATTAATTCAGCCAATCAATCATTAATTAATTTTTAACTATTTAAAATTAATACCAGTAGTCCAAAATTGAGTGAGATTAACTCACCTTGAGTTTTCAATTCACCAAATGTTCAAATTTTAAATTAAATCGAACACGTTCGATTTAACCTAAAATTTTAGCAAGCTCCAATCGATCTCAAATGTATTCCACCATGTATTACTCATCGCCACGATTCTGTTGCCGTTTGTTTCGTCCGATTTCGACCTCGTATGACAAAGATACGAATTTTTAAAGTTTTGAATATAAGTTATATAAATAAATCTTTTTTTTATAACCTTAAATAAATCACAGCCGTTCAAAACATCAACTCGGATCCAGGCTGCACATTCAACTGCTCCCCCAATCACGTAACCCAGTTCGAACAAAAACCCACCAACGTCGCCGCTTTAACTGACCCAAACTCTATCGTTTCGGCGCCTAGAGTCGATCCAACACCTCCACGAGATGCACCCCACCTGGCTCCCCTACACGGCCAAAACCCAGTTGAACTCGGCGCTCTCCACGTCTCGATATTCATGCTTGAACATGTAACGACCCGTAAAATTTTATTAGTTTCAATAATATATTTAACTGGAATTTTATGAAATTTTAAATAATACTATTTTAAAATAAAATTTAATATTTGAAATACGTCTATTTAAACATAGCTAATGGTAAATTTTCTTCAGGAAATACGAAAGTTCATTTTTATTGTGTAATTTTATTTAAATTTAAATCAGTTAATATTTGATGATAATAAAATGTTTTCCAAACCTGAATATTTTTATATAATAAATTTGTAACTCATCTTCTAAGTGAGACGTCATCTTCCATTTCATTTAATTTGGACTGTTATTGCTCCGTTTATCTTAATTCTGGCGTTTTAACAGCATTTTTGGTACCGATTATCGACTTTTGATAGGATGATCATACAACTGATATCTGTGCACCATTTTGATCGTCTCGTCGTGCTGATCTCTGCGGTATATTCATTTCTGTGTTTCAGAGTTCTGGTACATGGCGGAATCTGCAAAGCAGTCAATCGTATCGATACTCATTTGAGCTATGTTGTTTCTGTCCTTTCAATTGCCCAACTGGAAGAAATGAATAACTACCACCCTTTTATATTCCTAGATATTAAATATCAAACTTTTTCTATTCACCAGTTGCTTTTATTTTGGTTCGTATTTTCATTTCACTTTCTCTTCTTTCTTTGTCTATTCATTCTCCCTTCATTTTTTCTCTTCATCTTTTCATTTGTTCTATTCTATTTTTGCTGATCCTTCCTCTACAACCCTCTCTCCTTCCATTCTTTTCTCCTTCCACCCTCTCTTGGCCGAGCTTCATCACCATAACCTACCCCTTAACTCACCTCTCACTGCAACTACCTCCCCCCTGTATCCCTTCGCCAGTCACCTTCCCCTTCACATTCCAGTTCCAATAAGCAACCGCATGTTTTCCAAGCCTCACAACCGTACCACCAGAGCCACCTACCGTCGGCTATCCTCCCCTCGCACAACAACCCATCACCGATCCCATCAACATCCACCCTAGCATCACCACTTCATCACAACTTCTCCCCTTAGGATAGCACCATAGCAGCACCCCACATCCCCTATACGCACTGCATGGGCCCACTTTCCACCACCATAGAGTTGCAAACCCGACCTCACACCCATAACCGTCCATTGTTTCCCGCCTCCACCATCACCGATTCACAGCAACCGCCTGCAACCTCTTTTCTAATAATTCATGTGTAAGTTTATATATATTAGTATTTTTATACAGTTAAGTGTATGTATATAATACGTTAAAGTATAGTAATATTTTGAACTGGGTTTGAAATTATAACATGTACTATATATATACACTTTAACTTTATTATATATATGTAGTATCTAATATATATATAGTATAAATTTGTATAAAGTTAGTCTGTTGTTATATATGTTTGTATAAAGTTAGTCTGTTGTTATATATGTTTGTACAAAGTTAGTTTGTTGTGAATCTGTAAGTTATATACATATAGGTTTCGAAAGTTATGAATATATATTATTTTAAAGGTATATAAAGCATGTCATATTACATATTACAAGTCTTCAACTATATATATGTTTATGATTTTACAACTGATTATATATACGTATATATATATATATATTTAGTTAATTATATTACATCCTATAGCATGCACATGTTACCCTCTGAAGCTAATAGCTAGGTATGTGTTTTGCATATATATTACATATATAAATATTATTACTTACAGTTGATATGTTAAATATAACTGATTATATATATATTTCATATGAAAATTTTGTTGATATTTGGTATTATCTGGAAGAATATTAATGATAATATTGTAAACCTTTTGAAAGGAAGATATATATTCCATATGGTACAGTATTTAGGCTTGCTGGACATTTTGTTATAAAAGTATTATATGTTTTATGTAACGATACGGCTTTTTCACGTTCGAAAATCGATATCCATACTTTACATCGTACTCGAACGCCATAGATTCGATCTTTCAAATCCGAGTTGCCAGAGCTTATAACACAATTAAGTGAACAACACAGCAGAAGAAATGAATAATTCATTGATATACAACATTGATACAATATATTATACAATAGATATCAATATACTTCAGAGATATGATATGATAAAATAGCAGCGGAAAAGAAAAATGGATAACACCAGCAGCGGAACAAATAACTCTAAGATGGTCTTCAAGGAAGAACTCCAGCAGCAGCTCGAACCACCATCACGATGCACTAAGACAAGCAAGTCTCGTCCACTTTCAAAGACTGAACTAGCTCCAGATAATCTACTAAACCTAGCTATCTGAAAAACCCAACTCTAGACTGCCCGTGTCGAAAAAAATTTGAGCACCCAGAGTTTAGAAAAGAAACGATAAAATCCAGGTCAGTCATGAGACTGGTACGAGTAACAAAAACAGTTTTTCTTTAAAAACAAACAAAGAAATATTTTAAATTAGATTCGCAATGCTTTTAGAAAATGAGACTACCATAAGGCCTCCCGCACACACACACACGCAATGCAAACGCAGAATCAGAGGAGATTTCTCCTTATGATAGTCAAACATGCTTGATACGCAATTTTCTTTGATATTATTACTATAAGTGCAAGGTGTAGGAAAAATTTCGAAAGTAGAATATTAATCTTAGCCAGCATACGACCATTATCGTATGCCTATTACAGCTACCATGTTCAACAGCAGGTTACCGCCACATTCCATGGCAGGCTATACAACTAAAACCGTACATGGTTCGTATTGTTTCTTCGGATTTCCAACGAATGGTCAGGCCATGGAACTTTCCGTTGCCACATGGGTACGCCTCTGGAAGGACGTCCCGAGAACCTTACCGGATCTCTGCCAACACAAGGCCGGGTTACCCCTTAACTGGGTAACTACTGACACGAGTATGCCATCCCCCGATCGTAACCAACCTTTATCTGGGGCCCCAACAACAATCACAAAGTAAGATATATATATTTGTGATATCTACATAAGTTAAGTCTCTGGGCTCCATACCATGATACCGCTTCTATCCAGAAGGAAATGACATACCCTCAGAGGGCGCTACCCTCAAATAACGTTCCTGCATCTTTTCTGTTTCGAACATTTTTGGGATGTGAGGCCCGACGAAGTCTCGTCCACAAAGCTACGCTTTTCACAAAGCCATGCTTTGATCACAAATGATCAGCAGCACTCAGCATGCCACATTACCAAGTTGGGAATATATCGCTGATAACCTTCAACTACATAACCCTAAGCTCGTACGTCTCAGAGAAGGGTGTTAAGCTAAGAGAATAAATTCTCTGCCACCAACAGAAATGTATTTGAAAGAAATCTGCTTTATATCTCAAATTGTATTGTCAGACATACAAACCATACAAGTCTGTTCTGGGTTCGAACAGAACCGAAGGAACTTCCAAGGAAGCCCTTGCAAATCTGGATAATCCCTAATCACGTCCGGACTTCCCATCACATATGGAGTCTCTATACCGGGGACCAGTCGATGCAAAGACATTCAATGAGTTGTCCTATCATTTTCGAAAAGATCCGGTCTTCACCACCGGTCTTCAAATGCTATCCATAATGTCATATCACATATTCGGAATGGGCTATAAAACACAAAGGTCCTCTCCCGGCTAAACCGAATAGTGAGCGCAATATTTAAAACATATGGATATTGGTATTTCAATTAAGTCACAACTTATTACCCAAAACCTTTCTTCCAAATGGTTTAAACAAATTACCATTCCAAATCTTTTAAACAAAAAAGATTCATTCATAGATTTCAAAACAATTTCCATTTCAATTGGATTAACTCGTTAAATCTTTAAATTAAGATTTAATTTATAACTTTCAAACTTGTTTCTAAAGGTTCATTTATAGCTTTTCAAAACGTTTCAATTTCATTTTTAAATTTTGAAACCTTTCAACACAATTTGGAATTCATTACTTATGTGAAAGCTTTTATTATTTGGAAACAAACATTTTTCGTTTCAGAAGAATCCAATTATATTTGCATGAGTTAAAGCCTTTGAATTTAAATTCAAATTCCCAAATCAATACATTGAAAATGGTTTGACCCATATAAAATTAGTATAACATCTTTAATCCCTAGTTTCAAAAAGAATTCGATTCTAAAATTTGAATTCAAATTTAAATCAAATTATTTAAATTTCAAATCTTAATCAAATTATTCAAAATAAATTTTGTCTTGAAATTCCATTCCAAAAGCTTTTCACATTTAACCCGATTCCATTTCAGACCATTTGAATTTAAAAATTGAAATTCAAAACTATTTCCAAAAATCTGTGACTTAATCGATTTCCTGGTGAAATCCATATTTGTGTGTGTATGGTGTAGTCTAGGGGTTTAACGCAATAGTGCAATATCATTCAGTCATCACAGATTAAAATACAGAAATATAGTTGATAAGCGGTATGACTATAACGCTTATCGCTCATTCACAGATTCATAGATAATATATAGATGTATCATCAATAAATGAATAAATTATACATAACACAATCCACAGAAACAAAATACCACAGATTAGATAGGACAAACAATTCAAGGCATCTCATACCGTACAATCAGTCAAAAGTAAGGCCAAACATTCAGTAATCATTTATAAGTAGGATTAATAAATTGTTTAATCCTAATTAATTCAATTTA
Source organism: Allium cepa (assembly GCA_030765085.1). Lineage (NCBI taxonomy): Eukaryota > Viridiplantae > Streptophyta > Magnoliopsida > Asparagales > Amaryllidaceae > Allium > Allium cepa. The sequence continues at coordinate 864,696,573 of CM060940.1, forward strand.
TTTCCAATTAAATTAATTACTTATGAATTAATACAATCCTGATAAATCAATTACAGATCATTTGATATAAATTAATTTATCAAATGCTTTAATTTAATTATTCTTAATTAATAAATTAATTAGATTAACCTTATGTTAATTACATAATCATTTAACCTTAATTAATTTCATTAAATAGTTATCTTTAAGTGATTAATTACCTTTATAAATAAATCAACATTTAATTACATTAAATGTAATTACATCTTAATCACTTGATTAATTAGCTTAAATTATTATTTATAAAAATTGATTAACCATTAATAATCCATTAATTAATCCTAATTATTTAATTAATTAGGTGTTAATTGCAACTTAATTAGTTCTTAATTACAATTAATTCATAAATTTGAACTTCTAATTGCTAATTTAATTAATATCCAACATTAATTATTCCATTCAAATTAACTTCCTTTAAAATTTCAGGTTCCATTTTAAATTTCAAACTCTTTACACTTAATTATTTAACACTTTTAATAAATAAGACAATTTAAAATTTTAAAACTTGAGCTATTTACAAACTAAGTTTCAGACAAACTTGAATTTACTATTAAAACTTTGATTTAAAAATTAGTTTAAACTTTGTTTATAATTTGAAATTAAATTGTAAAATCTAAAATAGAAACAGGTTTTAGTTGATAAAACCAGTAACAATTGTTTACTCGGAAACTAACATTATACTCTGAGTAAAAACCTAGTCTACTTCGATTCTCGCTCGACGTTTACTCGAGAAAACTCGAGCCAGTATCAACCTGCTTCCCAAAATTTCCCAAGCTTCAGAACTTCCTGGCCACCAACGGAAATTAGTGCACGGTGCACGTGCACGGTCGTCGTGCGACGCTCTGGCCAACCCCACATCATCGAACAAGTCATCGTTCGTACTTGCATCAACCCCCGACCATCAAAACTACATCGTCACCTCGAAATCGAATTTCGAGCTCGAGACTGAAACCTGGAAACGAAAAAGAAAATACCACCTCAACCTATCATCAACTCTTCACCTCACCTCCGACCACTAGCAGCGACACAACTCTGGCCATCCACTCATCCATGTCCCTTCTACCTTCCCCTTGAACCACGACGAACTCAATCGCCCATAGGTGCCGTGCCAAATGAAACAATCTGACCTAGTCGAAACTAGGTTTAAAATTTTCAAACCCTCGCCACCAACGCCACCGTCATCTTCGCCACCTCCGACCATTTTTCCAAGCACCTCCGTAGCCTCCTCCATCTCCATAAGAAAACCCGACTCCCACGAACTAGTCGATCACCGTAACTTGCCCAAAAACCAATTTTCATTCATTTTCAAACTGCTCCTAACTCCTCCCTCAAAAAATCATCAAACCAAGCTTAAAAATCCTAACTTTCAATAAGTATTTGAGTCTGTACTTGAATCAGTATTTTATGAAATTCGAAATTTCCAAAAAATAAAGTTTTTACTGTAAAAGTTGGATTTTTTTTCATTCTATATACATTTTTATTTCATGAAACCATTTTTGAATTATCATCTATGCCTAAACACACCTATTTCATTTAGGATCCAAAGTCTAATATAGATTAGAAAACAAGAAATTGGATTTTGAAAATAATTTTTTCTTTGTTTTATACCCTGTAAAGAAACAGAGAAGAAGATATTCACACTGATACCATAAATATACATAACAATGGAAACATATATTTAAGTTTAAATTACTAACTGTTACTGACCTTCCAAATCATGATTCAGAGTTTTCAGATTGAAGTTGAAGACTTTTTAAACTTTGCAATGTTGAAAATCTTGTTTTGAGTTTGCTAACTGGAACTTCTTCCATGATTCAGGCTTGCATTGATTGTTGTTTTAACCTGAAGCTTTAAGTTGATGTTTGGTTTCAATGCAAAGTGATATTGTTTTGGTTTTCACTCAATTTTAAGGGATGAACGAATTTGGGGTGAAGTTAATATTGATATATATACGCTAGAATGAAGTGTACAGGATGGTATATTTATTTGTTTAAGCTGATAAAAAAATATGTTTGTACAGGTGATCATGTTGTTTGTACAAATATTTTTAGCAGGGATATTTTCTTTGTTTTATCAAACAAGATCTCGGTGGTGGCTGATATTATATTGTATGTGTTGGAGGCTGATGTGAATTTGTTTTGGGGCTGCATTAATTAGCTTGTCCAAATTCAAATATTAATATTTCCTTTCAGCTGTACCAATTTGGTGTGGCTTCATTTTTTTTTATTTACTTGTTTTACCTTGTTTCATGTTTACATATGTATGTTTCATATTTTTTTGTTTGGTCTTTGTTTCATATATTTTCATTTGCAAGTGTACATGAATATGTATTTGTTTCCTTCATTACTTGGTGATATAAGTGAGCTTCAAATTTTATTTTATTTTTCTTTTATTATCTTTACTTCATACTATATGTATTATTTATATTGATTTATGATATCAAGATTTACTTTATATTGCATAAAGTATATAATTTATTTATTTTCTAATATAGATGAATTTCCACCCTTTTATTTTGTTGTTAAAATTTAAGCAATTAATTGTTTACTTTATACTCTTATCATTATCTTTTATACATATATTGATTTCTATTTCTAGTTTAACTTATTACTATTATTTTACTTTAATATTCATTATCTTGCATTTATCTATATCTTTGTTTTTATTCTACTCCTATCAATTCAAAATTTAAATCAATTTATTTATTTTCTTTCCTGTGTCAAAGGTTTATATTGTTATATTTATTTCAAGACCATTTTTAATTCAAAAATTGATTTAATTATCAATTTAAATTGGGTAAAAATTTGGGGCCGTTACATTTTATAATAAAGTATGCTTATAGATACATATGTTTACAGATTTAATTGCAGAATGGTAGTCTAGTTCATTCGTATATTGTTTTATGTATGTTGATTTCCAGTTATATGTATATATAAGGGTTTACTTAAGTTTATACCTAGGCTTGTATATTGGTATGTTAGTATTTTATATATATATATATATATATATGTATGTATGTATGTATGTATGTATGTATGTATGTATGTCTTTGTATTTATGTCAATTCTTATATATATGTCTAAAACTGATTTTTTTATAAGTACATGAGTTTATATGATCCGTTTTGAGTCAAAATAATTATTTTAGCAAAGTAATTTTATATTAATTTTATTATAATCATTGATTTTTGAATTTTAAATATAAGGATTCCATTGGATATAAATTAAGAATTTACAATATTATATATACATTTTGTTTCTGCTATATCAAACTGATTTTGATTCCTGATTTCCATCTACCAGCATTGTCCGTCAAATTCGTGCCAATCTAGCTTCAATTTGGAAGTTATGCTTGTGTTTCGTAACTCAATTTCATTATCTATCCTCTATAGCCTCGAAAGGTGAGCAATCACTCATGATTAACATTCTTTTATTTATTAATTTTGATTTCGATTGAAATGACAATTGAAATATGCTGCTAAATTAAACTGTTAATTATATGCCATATATGATATGCCATTATTTGTAAATGGTCACCTGTGACATCTGACACCATTATCTGTTATTTATATTTATCTGTTATTGATGATATATATGCCTGTTATTGATATGTTATCCTATAATCATCACTGTTCTCACTCTGCAAGTTCGCTGTTAGTATAGAATTCCATATGGGTTGAAATGATACATACTCGAACGATCTTGTAGAATAGGAGGAAATTGTTATGGGTTGAAGTGATAAACCCAAGCGATTTTCATTGACATTGAATTTGGGATTGCGGGTTGAAAGGATATATACCCATAGATATTTAAATTACATATTGAAGTGATAAATAACCATATCACTTGGATATAGGATAGAAAATTTTATACAGACACCGTTGGTATGTATGTATGTATGTATGTATGTATATATATATATATATATTGAAAATGATTTCTATGGTTTTGAAAAGAAATATATAGTTTTAATAAATATTGATTTTAAGATATTATATATTTAAATGTTGTTTTATAAAGGTTTAAATTTTTGATTTTAAATTTATATGTTTTGAAAATTTTACTACTTATAAAAGATATAAATAAATTTAATATAAAACTAAATTTAATAATATGTTTAAATATTTATTTAAAATTATACCTCGAATATAGAGTTCATAATACTTTTAATAAATTAAGGTTGGAACTAGAAATAGAAATTAGGGGTTGGCATTGTATTTTATTTAAATAAATTCGATTTGAAACTTATTGAATTTGAGATTTTAAGTGTTAACGCTAAAATTGAACGCTAACACCTCGGTGTAAGTAGTAAAGATGTGAAAGCACCACCCATTGGTACGGGAACTAGATATAAGCAGAAGATAACAGAAAATCAAGTAAAGTGACAATGGTTTATAGTGGTTCGTCTTAGGTTAAGCCTACGTCCACTTTAATCTCCTTTATTACTGATTCGATTAAAACTTTTACAGTGATCTTCGATTACAACACAAACAAGACAAGTAACTAGAACTTCAATGAATAAGAGCTCTTCGAATTCATGTTGAATGTGTTAGATCTCTCTTGAAGTCCGTAGAAGTGTCTTCGGTGTTTGAAGTGTCAGATGAGTCGAGAAAACTGCAGAGTATACATGTTCCAGAAATGAGCCAAAAGTCCTTTTTCAGTTGGAGTAGGTGGGGTATTTATAGGGAGAAATCTAGACAAGTCGTAGGTCGTGAGCGACCTAGGGATAGGTCGTAAGTCATGAGCGACCTAGGGATAGGTCGTAAGTTGTGAGCGACCTAGGGAGCATGGTTTACGGCTTAACAGGGTTACACTTGGTCATTTGAGCAAGTCGGTTGGTCGTAGCGACCTAGGGAGAAGCGGCATATGAAGTTGCGGCATAAGGAGTTGTCTCGGTCGGCTTAGGTCGCGAGCGACCTAATGAAGAGGTAGTATGCACGCGGCCTTACTCTGTGTTAACCCTTTAGGTCGCCAGGTCATTAGGTCGTTTAACTTGCTGCTCCTATTAGCTCGTTGGATGCTTTATCTCATTAACTCGCTGGACCATTAGCTCGTTAGGTCGCAGTCCTTGCTGATTCACTTTATGCTTTAGGCCGCTAGGCCATATCTGTTAGCTCTCTCATGCTTTAGGTCACTAGGTCGTTAGGTCACAAGATCTTTTAACTCTTTAGGTCACTGAGCTTCTTAGCTTGTTAGGTTGCTAAACTCTTCAACCGATTAGGTCGCTGGACCATTTAATCCATTAGGTCGCTAGACCTTTAGGTCGTTAACCTGGTTGAGCCGCTCCTTGCTTCAAGTCATTAGGCCGTGGTCAGCCGTAGGTCGTTGAGTCCCTTATGCCTTTAGGTCGTTGGGTCCTTTAATCCGTTAGGTCGCTTAGTCATGAAAAAGAGGAGTTAACACTTGCCCCTCGAAGTATACGCCTAGTGACTAGGTCGTGTGCTTCGGTACTTTTTAACTCGTGCCTTACTGAGTTGTTAGGTCGTGAGCGACTTAATGAGGGAGTTAGGTCGTGCACCAATTTAAATTCCACTGCCCCAGCATATAAGTCGCACATTTCCCCTTCTTCTCTTTACTTGCTCCAACTTTCAAAAACCGCCATTAAAGAACTTTCTGAACCTTCAAAGACAAGCTCGAACTTACCAGTCATCGATCATCTTTACTATTTCATCACGTAAGTGGATCTGCTTTCTGTCCAATCCATGATCACCATTAACTTACGAATCTAGATTCCCCATTTTTCTTCTCTGATCCAATTTCATATGCCGCGCTTCATCGTGAATCACATTACAATCAATTTCTGATGGACTTGAGGTGTCTTGATTCGGTTTTAGGTGATTTTTGATGATGCAAGGAGAAGATGATGGGTTATAGTGTCTCAAGTTAACTAGTTTGTGAGTTTGGAGGAGATGAGGAGATCCTTAACGGATTAATGGGTTTTAGGTTATGTCGTTGTATTTCTGGTGAGGCAGGGGAGATGAACACGTGGCATTGTGTGAATGGAGTGTGAGACTTAGGATTTTGATGGGAGATAACTTGAGATCGTTGAGCTACTACAGGAGCAACCTAGTGGATCAAACGACTTAAGAACCCTCGCGACTTAAGAGAAGCCGAACGACCTACTAACTTGCGACCTAAGCAACCGAACGGCCTAAAAACCCTTACGACCTAAGAGAAGCCAAGCGACTTAACAAATCAGCGACTTAACTCCTTGCGACATAAGTTTTAGGTCGCGGCCGAGCTAATACTTAGATAGAATGCACTGCCTTGTCTTGAAGCATAACTTTAACTTGTAGGAGCATGAATAATGAACTTTTTGACTTGAACAGAACGACTTAATGGAACTTCGACCTATGCTAAGTTGCTTGAACTTGATTACTTGCAAAAATATGACAGCACTTAACTGAATTTTCAACTTGAACCGTTGAGATAAACTACCTGAACTTGTTGCACTTCTTTACAGATTATATTAACTTTTGAAGCTAACAACCTGTTAAATACAACATTTGGAGAAAACTAGGGCGAATATACTGCCACTGATTGCCCACATCGAATGACAGATTAGTCGATAAAGAATAATCAACTTAAAGAAATTATACGAATGAAGTGCTATGAATCAATAAATTCAAGTGAAGTATTAAAGCAAAGCAAAACTAATCAACTAAAGCTGATCTGTTTGCATCAACACTGCAATTGTACTTGGACCTAAAATAACAAGCCCTGAAACTTTATAATTGAAAAATGCCTATTAGTTTAATTTCAGTTATATCTGCTTGTCATTTTACTAGTTTTGCACAACACTTCACACATTTAGGAAACGTGTACCTTCATATTTGAATATCCAGTTCCTTGTGTAGAATGACTTCTGAAGAAGAGATAGTAGAGCAAGCCGGAGAAGTCTTCCCAATAGCTAACCCCTTGGACGATCCCTCGGAAAGAACTCTGACTACTCTGAATCAACGGGTGTTCACCAATTTTGTATCCAGTTTGGTATTGCTGAGGCAGACGCTTTGCTTCCTGGGGTAAACGATACTGCTGACAGGCCACCTCTTGGTTTCATCGCAGTTAATCGTCAGATGTGCTTGAGTGGAGCTATTCCTCCCTTTAACGAGTTTCTTCGACAGCTCCTTCTCTGATTGACTATCTCTTCCTTCCAGTTGCACCCTAATGACACTCGACCGTCTTCCAAGATTTGAAGAAATTTGTTACTTATGCACATTTGCGAAGAATAAAGATCATCCTTTTATAATACTCGTGAGAAGCGCAAGGAATCGTAAATTGATCACCGATCTTCCCGTAAGCGCCCACGGGTTTCTGAACCAATTTTTCTTCGTCCGTTGCCCTCCAGGATTCTATAGCATTTGGAGAGTTGGAAGTAAGCTTGCCTATTTCCATTCTTTCCGTTTTTGAACTTTCCAAAATCTGGTTTGTTAAGTGCTAACTTCATTCTTTACTTTTGCAGCACTTCCTCCTCTTTCTAAAGATTCCAGCCATAAGCCGACTTTTAAAAGACTAAGTGCTGTGGCGGTTGAGAAGAGAAGCATCAAATTTTTGCTGAAGGACGAATTTTTGCATCAATTCGGACTTTTGCATTCTTCCCGATCTACCCAGCTTCAGGATGCTCCTGGTTCTCAAGCAGAAACTGCAGATGCCCCAGTTTTCGCCGGAGAACTTACACCGAAAGGACCTACTGCCGAGGCTTCATTGGTGAAATGTTCTGCTTCCGTTGACGTTGCGGTGTCATCCGACAAATTTGCACTTCCCCCGGTTATCGAAGAAGAGGAAGCTTCTCAACATTCCGGGAAGGCCGCTGATGCAGGAGCTGAGAGAAAGAGTCCCGCTAGGCATGATGGTGACGACACTTTTGAGGGACTGAGCGACTTGATGGTTACTTCACATGAACTCTTCAAGGATGATTCTACCGCTTCTAAACTTGCTTCTCCAGCAGTTGAAGTGACATCAGTTTTGCAAACAACTCCATCAATCCAAGAGATAACTCTTAAGCCGAAGAGTGGTTTGTAGTTTGACGCGCGTAGTTCACACGCCACACACACTTAGGATTTTAGCATCTTTGTGCTCTTAGCTTCCTTGCTTTGAAGATTTCTGAACTTGTCTCTTCTTCATTTTCAGGTTCTCCAATGGGACGTAACGGTTCTTACTATGATGATTTTCAGTGCTATGGAAGGCGCGACTCTTATGATCCCAAGCGGTATCTTCCTGCCCCAAGGGAAACTGATGAAGAAAGAGCCGCAAGAAAAGCTCGCGAGAGGCGGGCTTATGAGGAGCGCTATGGGAGAAGGGATGAACGACATGATTCTTCCCAGAGAGGTGATGATCCCACAAAAGAAAATCTCATGATGACAAAGGGAAAAGTCATATCGCTGAAGACCCAAGTAAACGGGCCAAGCTTAGTGAAAGGCCGGAGTCTGCAATTTCTGAAAAGCCAGCTGCTTCCATCTCTTTGGAAATCCCTTCCAGCTCTTCTGCCCTTCAAAGAGCTGATATTCAAACGATCATCAGTAGGCCTTCATATCAAGTTGGAAAGGGTCCGGCTTCTCTTCAAAGCCGGTTTCCACAATGGTGCTTAAAAGGAGTGCGTTTTGATCTTGATTTGGTCCCAATCGACAAGCAAGCTATGTTGCGAAATCTTGATGCCGTCAAAATCGATATTGAGAGGATGTCTGGTTGGCAAAAACTTGTTGACGAGCTTCAAAGAGTAAACCGCGCAAATCTCGAAGCCATGCTGACTATGGAAAACGATAAATCCGAGTGGCAGAAAACTCTCGACTAGCATGATGCAGAGATGAAGAACATCACCGCTTACAATAAGAAGATTGAAGCGGAAATTGAAAAAATCAAAGAAGAGCTTGCCACTTCTTCCACTTCCTATACTCAAAAGGAAGAAGTGCTTCAAAAATAGGCGAGAGATGCTCATGCCAGGCAAAGAGACGCTGAAGCTAAATTCGAAGCACAACAGAAAGTTGTAGAAAGCTACCGAACTGATGTTGCTCAGTTGCGAGAAAAAACCAACTCGCAGAATTTGGAGATTGAAATGTTAAGAGCTCGACTTTCTGGTGTTCAAAAAGAGCGTGATGAAGCTGTCGCGGGCAAAGCAGCAGCCGAAGAATCTCATGAAGCTACCAAGGCCAACATCAGCTCTACCTTATTCGAGTTTTATATACATAGTGTCTTAGGCCGCGATAGCCTTTTGTTTTTGGGCCCGAAATACGAGATTACCTTGGCCGAAGTGTGGGAATCCGCACTTGATATGCTTGGAGGCGCTGGATATGCTGAAGCAGATCTTGAGGCACACTATTTGGATGATGATGCACGTGCCGCCCTTGCCAAGGGCAAGAAGCAACTTGCTAAAGAGCGACCCGGAATGGAGGAAGGAGAACCTTTAGGGAAGGCACATTCGACCGACCCAACTCTTCCTTCGGGTTCGGCCGACTTTGATATCATTGGCTCCAGTTCCCATTCCTCGCCTCCTGCCAAAGCTGACATTGAAATTGTAACTGCTCATACTGGAGATGAGGCTCAAGAAAGTGCTGAAGCACAAGGCTTTGAAGTTGACGTGATAAAGCCAACTTCTCCAGGTAACTTCAACGTTGATTTAGCTCAAGTGGACTGCTTGTTCGCTTCTCATGAGCTTGATGAACTTTTTGATTATTATTTAAGCCTTAACGCGCCACTATCTCCTCTCTTTGCGAGATATACTTACTTTAACTTCTCTTCTTCTGTAGTGAAAACGCCAAGTGCCACGCAGACTTCTCCTCTTCCAGCTGTTCCACCCCCGTCTCTTCAAATTACTCCTCCTTCTGCTTCTCAACCGGGGTCGCAAGAAGAATTAATAGAAGCTCTTCAAGGCTTGGACGACCCGGTTGCTTCGCAAGAGCAGAAGGCCGAGGAACTTGAAGAAGGTGAAAGAATCCGGAGCAATTTCATGATGACACAAAGCTGTCTGCACTTATCACTTCAGGCAGCGAGTCTTCTTCAAGGAAGAAGGGGAAGCGTGTAACTTCGAAGAGGATAAGGAAAAGCACTTCTGTTAGCGAAGAGAAGGCGGAAGTAGACCCAGCTGCACCTCTATCTCCTTCTTCCCCGACTCGTCCAGGCCGGCTCCCAAAGTTAACCATTAGGCCAGGCGAGGGCTCTAAAGGTGGCGGGAAGAAGAAATAATGAGTCTCACTCTACTCTTCTTGTTTTGCTTTTTGCTTGTACATAAAGGCTTGTATTGACCGGGATTTGTGAGGACACCGGTCCCCACTCTTTTAAAACCTGCACATGTATAAAAAATTTATAGTATGGAATGAAATGATTCTTTTTACTTGTACAATCTTTTGACTGTATTTGTGAATGCATTTATTCCTTATTTTCGCACAAGTTTCTTCACTGTGATATTGCAATAAGTTTGTGGTATGCTGCTTGAGCGTTGCTTTTATTAATGTAGCTATATTGTATTGTATTGACCCCATACCATGGCTTATTGCAATTTCTTTTATTTGGTAAAACTTTGAAGAACAGTTCTTCGGCTTCGAGAAGACTTGTACTCTTAAGTTGGAGAACAATTCTTCTGTTTCGAGAAGACTTATACTCTTAAGTTGGAGAACAATTCTTCTGTTTCGAGAAGATTTGTACTCTTAAGTTGGAGAACAATTCTTCTGTTTCGAAAAAGACTTGTACTCTTAAGTTGGAGAACAATTCTTCCATTTTGAGAAGGCTTGCACTCTTTCTTTAGAGAATAATTTTTCCATTTTGAGAAAATGTTACTCTGCTTTAGTAGAATGTGCCTTGTATTGGAGAATTCTTCTCTTTCTTTTGTTTGGAAATATTACACTTCACTTTCGGAGATAGTCACTTTAATTTTTTGATAAGGGTACTCTCCTACGTGGTGAAGCGAGTTTCCAAAGAAGGCTTTGAATTGGCACTAGAACATCTGGGGAAGAATATTTTCAAGATCGAGAAATTGATCTTCCCTTGAGAGTTGCAGTATGCCTCCGAAGAGGGCTTTTTTTATTCTTGTTATGCCTCGTTGGAGGGCTTTTTTGCTTCGTTCGCTTAAAAATGCTTTTCTTGGGACGTGCCTCCGAAGTGGTCTTGTGCCTCCGAAGAGGTCTTGTGGTGCCTCGGGAGAGGGCTTCTGCCTACGAAGGGGGCAGATGTGCCTTTGGTGAAGGCTTGTGCCTCCGAAGAGGGCTTGTGGTGCCTCGGGTGAGGGCTTCTGCCTCCGAAGAGGGCAGGTGTGCCTCCGAAGAGGGATTGTGCCTCCGAAGAGGGCTTGTGCCTCCGAAGAGGTGTTTATTTGATTGCCTGGAAGTTAATTTCTCATGGTTGAATGGATTCACGGGGCAGACACAAGTTACATAATTGGATGTTCGTTTGCAAAAACGATCGCAGCTAGTTAACAAGGGCCCTCGGTGATTCCACAATCTTTTTTGGTTGAGAAGAGAACGTTCTTTTTTCGACGTGCCTCGTTAGAGGGTTTTATCCTCCGAAGAGTTGTGCTTCCGAAGAGGTCTTTTGCCTCCGAAGAGGTCTTTGGGGTGGTTGGCTTGCCATGAAGGTTGCATCTCATGGTTAAGTGGATCCACGGGGCGGACGCAAACTATCCAACCGAATGTTCGTTTGCACAAACGATCGCAATCAGCTAGCAAGGGCCTGTGCCTTCGCTTTGGGAAGGTGCCCCTCTGGTGGTTCCACCAACCTTTTTGTTGAGAGGAAGGACTCCTTTTTTGCTGTTTTCTGTCTGCTCGCCCTTGTCTGTTTGTCATTTGCTAATCAGCGATTCCCTGTTATCATTTCCAAGCACATGTTCCTTTCTTTTGCAAGTAGTTTGTCTTATCCAAGAAGTGCACTTCATTATTAAGCGAGTCCGATGGAATCACTAACTGTTTGCATGAAGCACTCCTTATATAGGATTTGGAATCTGGAATTTTTGTGGCTTGACATTTATTTATTGAGTGATTTTAGGGGTCGCTTGGCCTTGTGATGGGTAAGCTTTGTTTTAAGGGCCTGCAATGTTAAATCGACTTTTTAGCAATACATTTAAAGTATTTACACATCGAGACAAAACAGGCATTTTATAATAGTAGTGAACACAAGATTTATAGTGGTTCGGCCAAGAACTGGGCCTACATCCACTTTATAGTTCTTATTATTCATTTTCACTAGTTTTACAATAGCTTGCAATACAAGAATCATTCATCCATAATCATTTTACAAATTTAAGCTAAGCTTTTAAGTAAAATACGGACGCAAGTGATTGCTGTTCCAAGCTCTTGGAATTGAATCTCCTTTGACAGTTGTCAGTTTGAAAGTGCCATCAAGTAGTTTTTGGCCTATGACATACGGCCCTTCCCAGTTTGGCGCAAACACTCATGTTGCTGTCATGATCCTTTTCAAGACTAGATCCCCAATCTCAAAGCCGTGTTTGCGAATTTTGGAATTGAAGTGCCTGGCAATGTTTTGCTGATGAGCTACAATTCTGAGCTGTGCCTCTTCCCTTCTTTCATCAAGGAAGTCAAGTGCTTCAAGTTGCAACTTTTCATTTTCAGCTTGGTTGAAATGAATTCTTCTGTGTGAGGGAACCTCTATTTCCATCGAAATCATTGCTTCTGATCCATATGCTAATGAGAATGGAGTGTACTCAGTCGCAGTTTTGTGGGTAGTTCTGTATGCCCATAGTGTTAGTGGCAGCTTATCGACCCAACCACCTTTTGCTTTTTCCAGCTGTTTTTTGATGGTTGACTTGATAATTTTGTTTACTGCTTCCACTTGCCCGTTTGCCTGTAGATGAGCCACTGCTGAGAAGCTTTTTTGGATCTTGAATCGCTTGCAAAAATCCTGAAACTCTTCGCTTTCGAATTGGGTACCATTGTCTGTGAGTATCTTTTGAGGCACACCATACCTGCAAATGATATTCTTAGTCACAAAGTTTATCATATTTTTAGAGGTAATAGTAGCTAATGGTTCAGATTCAGCCCATTTGGTGAAGTAATCAACAACAACAATAGCATATCTGATTCCGGATTTGGCAGTTGGCAAAGGCTCGATGAGATCTATTCCCCGAACAGCAAATAGCCATGGACTGACCATCTGCGTTAGCTCGGTGGAAGGTGCTTTTGGGATTTTTGCAAATCTCTTGCATCGGTCACACTTTCGGGCGTAGCTAGCAGCATCACGATTAATGTCTGGCCAAAAATACCCATAGCTGAGAATTTTCTTTGCTAGAGTTTGACCACCTGAATGATCCCCACACTCTCCTCCGTGCACTTCAGCTAAAATTGTCTTAGCCTCTTCCTTGGTTACACATCGGAGTAAGGGCATTGAAATACCCGTTTGTACAACCGGCCGTCTTGCATTACATATCTTGAGGCTTTCCTTAACAGCTTCTGACGCTCCTTTGAATTTTCTAGAAGGGAGCCGTTAAGTAGATATTCCTTGATTGGAGTCATCTACGACTCCTGCTCTTGAGAAATAGTCATGATCCAATCAATCTCCATTTCATCAGTACTTGAGGCTGACAAGACTTCTACAGGAACCAATCCCAGTAACTGAGCTTCGCCAGTGCTCGAATACTTTGCGAGAGAATCTGCCTTCATGTTCTCTTTCCGGGGTATATGACTTATAGTATAATGATCGAAATCTTCGAGAAGTTCCCAGGCCCTTGACAAGTAAGCAGGCATATTTCCTCCTTTAGTTTGAAGCTCTTTCTTGACTTAGCATACAATAAGCTGGGAATCATTGAAGATCTGCAACACTTTGATATTCAATTCTTTAGCAATCTTCAAGCCGACAATAAGAGCTTCATATTCTGCTTCATTATTTGTCGAAGGAAATTCCAATCTCAATGCGTAGCACAATGATCGCCCTTCGAGGGTTTCAAGCACGACCCCAGCTCCAGAGCAATTGTCGTTTCTTGCGCTATCAACATATAATTTCCATCGGGTCGGGATGTCATCAGTAATTTCTTCCGAGCCGTCACCTTTATCTGTATATTCTGCAATGAAATCTACTAAAGCTTGTCCATTGATTGCTCTTCGGGGATGGTAAGTGATATCATATTGGCTGAGTTCAATATTCCATTTCAGTAGACGACCCGAAGTCTCAGGGCGAAATAGGACTTGCTTTAGAGGCTGGTCAGTGAGGACTTTGATAGGATGAGCTTGAAAATATGGCCTCAACTTTCTGGAAGCTATCAGTAGGCAATAAGCGAGTTTTTCTAGCTTTGAATAATTCATCTCCTCCCCAGTGAATCTCTTGTTGATGTAGTAGACCGGGCGCTGAACTTTTGCATCTTCCCGTACTAATGCTGCACTGAGAGCATGAGACGAAACTGCTAAATATATGAAAAGATCTTCACCGCTGCTAGGCTTAGAAAGTATTGGAGGCGCTTCCATGTGACGAATTAGTTCATTGAAAGCTTTCTGACATTCTGGAGTCCATTCAAAGTTTTTCCTTCCTTTTTTTAGAGCGTCAAAGAATGGAATGCATTTATCCGTGGCCTTGGAAATAAACCGACTCAAAGCAGCAACTTTCCCGTTGAGGCTCTGCAATTCCTTCTTTAACCAAGGGGCTTTGGCATCTCTCAGAGCAGTAATTTGAGCAGGATTTGCTTCAATGCCCCTAGCACTCACAATGAAACCCAAAAATTTCCCGGACTCTACCCCGAATGAACATTTCAAAGGATTAAGCTTCATTCCATACTTTCGGAGGACTACGAACATTTCTGCCAAGTGATCCATATGGTCCACTGCCTTCTTTGACTTCACTAACATGTCATCAACGTAAACTTCCATAGTTTTGCCAGTCTGTGGCTTGAACATAGCATTAACAAGTCTTTGGTAAGTTGCCCCCACATTCTTCAGTCTGAAGGGCATGACTCTATAGCAGTAAAGACCAACATCGGTGATGAAGCTCGTGTCCTCCTGATCTAGCTCATGCATCATGATTTGGTTATATCCGGAGTAAGCATCCATAAAAGACAACAATTCATGCCCGGCTGTTCCATCCACCAACTGATCAATCCTGGGTAACGGGAAGCAGTCTTTGGGGCAGGCTTTGTTTAAATCTGAAAAGTCGATGCATACTCTCCACTTTCCATTTGTTTTTTAACCAGCACCGGATTAGAAACCCGGTTTGGATAAGCGGACTCTCCGATGAAACCATTCTCCATGAGCCGATCTACTTCTTCCTTTAGTGTTGCTGACCTTTCTGGACCCTGGGTTCTTCTTTTCTGCTTCACAGGTGTAAATTTAGGATCAATATTCAGAGTGTGTACTACGATTTCTGGAGATATTCCACAAATATCGGCATGACTCCAAGTGAATACATCCAGATTTGCATTCAAGAATGATATCAAAACCTTTTGAACCGTCACACTAAGTTGAGAACCCACATTCAGCACCTTTTTTGGATCTTTCGGGTCAACAGGTACTGGCACCGTTACTTCCACTGGTACCACTCTATTCTCCCCTGTACTGGCTTTTCTGGGATCCATTTCCTTTCGTGCACTACTATGCTCGCCAGTGCATGGTCCACCCTGTAATTGCTACAAGGTTGGTTCCTTGATGCGGAGTGAAGCTGCCGCATCCTTTCCTATCTCTCTCTTCCTTGCTTCCCGCAACTCTATCAAATAACATTCTCTCCCAGCATTCTGATCCCCTTTAATAACACCGACGCCATTATAGTGAGGAACCACGGGGCGAGAATTGCCTTGAATTCTGCAAGAGTTGGCCGGCCTAGGAAGGCATTGTAAGCGGAAAATCCATCAACAATCACAAAAGTCTGCTTTTGAACCACCTTTTTCTGCCTCTTTCCAAGTTCCACAAATAAATCAATAGTTCCAATTGGCTGCTTTGGCTCCCCAGTGAACCCAGCAATCTTCTGCGATGAAGCCTGAACATCTGCCATCGGAATCTTCATTTGATCGAATGTCTTTTTGAAGAGGATATTGCAAGAGGCGCCGCAGTCAACAAGCACCCTTCTTACAATAGCAGGTCCGATACCCGCAGAGGTGACTAAGGGATCCATGGTAGGAGCTTCAACACCCATAGAGTCCGTAGCGCTGAACACAATGTCATCATTAAAAGTTCTTTGCTGCTTCAAAGGTGCAACGTATTCCAACACAAAAACATTTTCTTCTGCTGGGCCGTATTTCAAAGCACGAGCATATCTTTCCATCTCGCCCCAGCTTCTGCCTGCCGGGTGAGGACCTCCCGTGATCACATTAATAACAGGCCTCTCTAATTCATGCGAGGTAGTCCTCTCACCCGAGCCAGATGGATGAGCAGGAAGTTGCTGGCCCTCAGTAGATGAAGCTGGGTTGTTCTTATTTCTCTTAACATATTGCTGTAGCTTGTTCTCTCTCAGCAGTTCTTCAATCAAACTTTTCAAAAGGCGGCATTCGTTAGTATCATGACCGGGTTGATTATAAAACCGACAAAATCTCCCACTTTGAACAGCCTTTTTCCCAAGCTTTATCACAGATGGTTTAGGATATTCCACGGTTCTTTGGTAGTGAAAAAGATATTCTCCGGAGTACCAGTTAAAGGAGTGAAATCTGAAGGCTTTGAGAAGCGACGTTTCTTCATATCCTTCTGCTTCTTCCCACTGTTATTCTCCCTCTTCTGACTTCCGGATTTCTTTTTGGTAGGAGCAGCAGTGTTATTCTTAACCTCTGGCAATGCCACTTTCGCCGGCGCGGGAAGGCTTTCCAAGCGCATGAACTCGTCAGCTTTCTTGTAGAATTTCTCAAGCGAGTTTGGTTCCTTCATCTTCAACCATTTTTCAAACTCACTCGATTTGTCGATAGCCCTCATTAAGTAGGTCAAAACCATTCGTGGCTCTGCATTGTCGACTTCAGCCATGGCTATGTTGAAGCGGTTTAAGAAAGATCTAATAGATTCTCCCGGATTCTGTTCCATGCTGGACAATGACATTATGTCCTTCGCCTTTGAAGCATACAACCTGAATTGTTCTTTAAACTTTCGAGTTAAATCGGAGAACTGGTCCACAGACCGAACCGGTAGCTTTGTGAACCAGAGTAGAGCCGCTCCTTCCAAGTATATCGGAAAGTACCGGCATTTGATCCCATTCGATGCTCTAGCACCAGTCATGTGCCAGTCATACTTATATATGAATTGGTTAGGGTCGCTTGTTCCCTTATAAGCTGGGATGGTGGGGGGAACAAACTCCCTTGGGAATTCCGCCTTCAGAATCCTTTCGTTGAACGGAGTTTTGCTTGGAGCAAATCCCCACTCTTTTTCATCTTCTTCCCTTTGCATACTTTCTTTCATAATCTGTCGAACCATGCCCGAAAGGTATTCCTCATCGTTTAAAGGCTCTACGGGACAGACTTCAGCCATTTCCTCGGAAGTTTGCTTGGACAAACATTCGGGAGAGTCGGCTGCGGTCTTGATCCTCCAGCTTGGGGAGGTGATTCTTTAGCGGGGCTTTCTACCTTTTGAGGAATATTCCTCTCTTCAGGATTATGAACATCATCAGCAAGGTTTTCTTCATTATTCACTGGTTGACGGTTAGCTCCGAGAAAAGCATTCAACCTATCAAGCATTAAAGTGTTCTGGGCTTCCATTTGCTGATATAACCCAGACACTGCAGCATCTAACTCTGCCCGTGTAATTCCAACACTTGGAGCTACCTGACTTGATGAAGGAGAAGTGGCAGTATTTTCATGGGCATCGCCGGGTCTAGTAGATCTGCGCTTTCTTCCAGGAGCCATAATCTCTGATAGACTTCTGGTTTTGAGAGAGATTCTTCAACAAACTTTTGCGAAGCAATGATGAAAACACCCTGAGTTCGATGTTCTCAATGAAAGCACCAAAAATGTTAACGCTAAAATTGAACGCTAACACCCCGGTGTAAGTAGTAAAGATGTGAAAGCACCACTCGTTGGTACGGGAACTAGATATAAGCAGAAGATAACAGAAAATCAAGTAAAGAGACAACGGTTTTATAGTGGTTCGGCTTAGGTTTAGCCTACGTCCACTTTAATCTCCTTTATTACCGATTCGATTACAACTTTTACAGTGATCTTCGATTACAACACAAACAAGACAAGTAACTAGAACTTCAATGTATAAGAGCTCTTCGAATTCATGTTGAATGTGTTAGATCTCTCTTGAAGTCCGTAGAAGTGTCTTTAGTGTTTGAAGTGTCAGATGAGTCGAGAAATCTGCAGAGTATAGGTGTTCCAGAAATGAGCCAAAAGTCCTTTTTCAGTTGGAGTGAGTGGGGTATTTATAGGGAGAAATCTGGACAAGTCGTAGGTCGTGAGCGACGTAGGGATAGGTCGTAAGTCATGAGCGACCTAGGGATAGGTCGTAAGTCGTGAGCGACCTAGGGAGCATGGTTTACGGCTTAACAGGGTTACACTTGGTCACTTGAGCAAGTTGGTAGGTCGCAGCGACCTAGGGAAAGCGGCATAGGAAGTTGCGGCATAAGGAGTTGTCTCGGTCGGCTTAGGTTGCGAGCGACCTAATGAAGAGGTAGTATGCACACGGCCTTACTCTGTCTTAACCCGTTAGGTCGCCAGGTCGTTAGGTCGTTTAACTTGCTGCTCTTGTTAGCTCGTTGGATGCTTTATCTCGTTAACTCGTTGGACCATTAGCTCGTTAGGTCAGAGTCCTTGCTGAGTCACTTTATGCTTTAGGTCACTAGGTCGTTAGGTCGCAAGATCTCTTAGCTTGTTAGGTCGCTGAGCTTCTTAGCTTGTTAGGTCGCTAAACTCTTCAACCGGTTAGTTCACTAGGTCGCTGGACCATTTAATCCATTAGGTCGCTAGACCTTTAGATCGTTAACCTGGATGAGCCGCTCCTTGCTTCAAGTCATTAGGCTGTGGTCTGCCGTATGTCGTTGAGTCCCTTATGCCTTTAGGTCGTTGGGTCCTTTAATCCGTTAGGTCGCTTAGTCATGAAAAAGAGGAGTTAACATTAAGATATTATTTATAACTTGATTTTGATTTAAAGTGATTAAATGAATATTTCAAGTAAATAAATTGAATTTAAATTGTAATTTAAGGTTTTATTTGAAAATATTGAATTGACTAAGTGAATATTTAATATTTAATAATGGTAAAGTTAAATTTGAAATATAAACGAATTTATCAAAATTGAGTTAATTTAATTGTTTGAATATTTAAAGCTTTGAAATCTATTGAAATCAGAATGTTGTAGATTGTAGTTTATAATCTATATTTGAAATCGATACAAAATGGTTTATTGAGATTTAAGTTGAATTGAAATGGAAGAACTGAGATTTGATTTAAATGGAACTTTGGAATTTGAGTTAATTCGAATTGATTTGTGAATTTTGAGGAAACTATTTATTATATAAAGTATTTTTAATTTGTATATGAATATTTTACTTTATAAACTATTTTCATATAAACTATTTTATTATATATACTATTTTATTTTATTAACTATTTTAATATATATAAACTATTTTATTTTGTTAACTATTTTATTATTATATATATATATATATACTGTTTTCTATATCAAACTATTTAAGTGGAAAGTGTTGTGATTTCCAAAGTGTTACGATTTCCAAAGGATTATAATTTCAAAGTGTTATAATTTCGAAGAGTCAAAATTTTGGAAAGTGTTACAATTTTGGAAATGAATATTATTTTAAGTGAGAAATGATATCGTATTGATTTGGGTTTCAAATAGATATGGTATTTTGGTTTTGAAGTATGATATTTTGAAATGACCACGGGGTTATAATAACGGTTGGTTGTTAAAGAGACCGGGATCGGTTATTGTCATACTCTCTGCCAATACCGAAAACCAACTTAACAACTATGTACGTGGTGGAGATTCCAGAAATGAAGTAGGATGTTTCGGCGAACGATTTGTATGAGGTATGACGTGACCCTGACTCCCATGTGTCAGCTTAGATGTGACTAAAACAGGAGCAATCGGCGGGCCAAGTGAGGTCATTCCTTAGATCAGGCACATTCCTTCGACATTATATTCTGACTTTGTGATTTATTTGGTGGCATCCTTGATTTTGATTTGGGAGTGTGTTCCGACGTGGGCGGTATTTTCGGCTATCCGTTACCGCCCGCCCGGAAGTGTAATTGATATATCTACCCTGGCATTACCTAGTTGTGCCATATTCACATGCCCTATCGTGCCTTCTACGAGTTTGTTTTGTACCATACCTATGGAGTGCCCTCTGACAACGCCCAGTATGGGGGAGATTATGGTACTGTATAGACTATGAGAATATATAAAAATGTGTTAAGGGGGATATGGGTAATGCCTTAACGCTATTTTAATAGTTTACTTTACTATGGACATATTATAATAGTGTATTGTACTACATAGTAGATAGTTCCACGGATCCTTAGAGGAAGGGTATCCCAAACATCCTTTAAGTTACTTGTATTTCAGTTGATATTTCACTCGAGTTGGATTTATTGATATAAGAATGTTAGTCTAACTCGAATATTTTTGTGTTTTACATTATGCTTGGGTCAGACTGAGTGTCACAGCATTTGAGACTCACCTTTGGAGTTGGAGCTTCGCTTGGAGATCCATCTATATCTATTCATCTTTCAGTTATTCAGTTGACTCCAGTGATATACTCAGATTTTTTATTTGACTGTGTATTGAGACTTCTATGCATTCGAGACTTCTGTTGTATCTTGTTTTAATTCGTATATATATATAGCAGCTTCATCAACTACTATTCACTTGTTTCTGTTGCTTATTGTTATATTACTCTGTGTCTGTGATTCTGTGATTATTTTATTTACTTTATATGCTGAGTTTTGCCAAATATAAATTAACAATCTAATATTTTGAGCAATTCAAGTCCGACATGTGCGGATGCGAATGGCATGAAATACCGGATGTTACAGAACACAAACCCTAAACCAACACATCTTGGCAAATCCCGGCATCTACAACAAAATTCCACCGTCGGATGTGAAGAGCTCGAGGAGCTCTACGATTTTCGTGTTGAAGCTTTCTCATGAAAGTTTGTGGATTTGAAGAAAATCGAGGGAGAAGTTCATGCAATTTCAGCCATTGCTTTTGAACTGGTGGCTGCAATTTACAAAGGCTAGGTTTTACTGTTTTCACGTATATATACATGTACAAGAATTATTGTAAAATTATTTTCAAAATTTACATGCTTTTCCGAACGAACTCCAAATAAGACATGCTGCCAAACATTCACAATGTTTTACCCCTATTCCGAACATAATGGAACATATTTCGAGGCTTAGTTCGATCATATGTGGAAGATAATCGAATTAAAATATTAAATTTTTGATACTTAATTCAACGCGTTTTTACCCGTACGACCAAACGGTAACTCCAAATGCTATGAAATTTGAAATCCTATGATAATACGCTGTTATGGATCCAATGAAACTAGTTTCGTTGAATTTCGAGGCAATGCCACGAAAGACTATTTTAACGCCTCGATTAAATCGAGCGATTTCCAAAATCGACAAACTTTTTTGAAATTTCCATTTTAAAAACTTACCAACTCAATTATAATTCAAATAGAGTTTATATTCATATTGGAAATCATTCCGATTTATATTAAATCAAATTATCATTATTTACATTATTACCATATATTAAATTTCACTATTAAATTAATATAAAAATCCAAAATTTTAACATATCGACTTTTAATTCCATTCAAAACTCCACTATCATCACTGTCATTCAAGTAGAGTTAAAACCAATTTTGAAATCACTCCTATTCACATCTAACTATAGATTCCCGTATTTACCCAATTTCAAATATTAAATTACTATTTACTGAATCCGTTAATCCATATATTTGAAATTCTAAACCATTTTACAAATTCCACCAAAACCTCCATATTCAAAATCAAATAATATCTCAAATTCAATCTTTAAAAATGAATTAAACGACCAAAATTTCGGTTGATGAGGCTAGAGGCTAGATTACCTTTCAAGGAATTTTCACTTAGAATGCTCATTGTCCTCCAATGACAATGTACTGATAGCATTCATCCATACAAGTCCGTTCGGGGTCCGAACAGAACCGAAAGTACTATTCCTACTACATCCATTCTGGAAGAATCCTCAGGATTAGTAGCGTTTAGCCCTTGCACTTCACTACTCCATTTTTGACTCCATGCTCATGTTTTCACATCGAAAACATACTCGATAGCTCGAGGTGGTTTTCAGATAACTTGTCTGATCCTGGTCTCTTCGAAACAACGTTCGATATTTCTAGTAAACTCAACCCCGATTCTTTAGAAAATAATCAGATGAAAATAAGATCGGTGATCAACACCTAACCGTTAGTGGATGGATTTCCTGAACATCGTCCTAGAAGGACGAAACGAGTTTATACGTATAGTATAACACCTCAAACGGTAACTTTACCACATAATTCTCGTGTTTCTCCAAGATATTCCCAAAGTTATATTTTGGGTCTAGATTTGATAGTCGGTTATTTAACTATCGAACAAACAAACATTCAACCAAATATCTCCTTTTCCATCGAAAGCATTAAATCTCTTTTTAATTTAATTTATATTTCAATCACT
Source organism: Allium cepa (assembly GCA_030765085.1). Classification (NCBI taxonomy): domain Eukaryota; kingdom Viridiplantae; phylum Streptophyta; class Magnoliopsida; order Asparagales; family Amaryllidaceae; genus Allium; species Allium cepa. The sequence continues at coordinate 864,719,178 of CM060940.1, forward strand.
TAAATCTCTTTATCCAAAATATATGTTTTCCTACCGAATTTAGTATATTTACAAACTATTTTTTTCAAAGACATTTAAAAACCTTTAAAATAGCCTAGAAAGTACCACTACGGTATCAAATCATGGACTCACGGCTCAACGGTTACATCTCTATCCCAGAGAAATCCAAAAACTTAACTACAGGCAATCTCTACCTCCGATTTCGCCACGAAAGTGGTATACCTTTACTTTCCACAAACTTTATTTAATAATTGTCCCCAAAAAAATTCTTATAGGTTTCTAATTTTTTTTAACTTTAACCTAGGAAAATATACTTAAATAAAAGTTATTATACACAACCATATTAATATTCAATAATTTATCTTTTAAAGCAACAGTGCCGACTAAGTCTTAAATAATAATAAATCTTTAACAATCATTATAAGTAACTAATTAATACTTAAACATACTTTAAACATTTTAAATAATTAAATAACCAATCTCTGGAATATTTTTAACATTTTTAAAATTACCTAGTTTAAGATTAAAAATCCCTTTTTTTTAAAAACAAGCCCAATTTTTTGATACAATATAACACTTTTATATTTAACAATTACCACTTAGAATTTAATGTTAAAATCCTTTTATATACTTTATCCCAAAATCTCTATTTACAATATCCGAAATAGTTAAATACAAATTTCAAAACCATTGTTTTATCAAATTAATTAATCCAAAATCTATATAAATATTGTACTACAAAAATCCCTTTTAAAAATTCTTTCAAATTCAAACCATATATTATTGGTATTTTAAAATACCAAAATCTAGGTCAAAACAACCATAGCATCCAATCAATTCAAATCACACTATAATTTATCACAGATTATACAAACAAAAACATGTATCACTACACATGAGATTAAATTCAACACTTTGGAAGGATCCAGTTGGATCCCTCCGACTAAATTCCCTGCAACCATAGATGTTAATGTAACATAAAAATACCAATTCCGCTTTGAGGCGAAATATCGCGGTATATAGGGTCATCCTCTATTATACGGGGCGCATAGGGTCTCGTCCGCTATATATATGCGGGAATATCAATCACTCCAATATATATATATACTATTATATATATACTATCACATTCAACTGATAAAAAATATACCAATTCAACCAATCAACCATTAATTAATTTTTAATTATTTAAAATTAATACCAGCAGTCCAAAATTGAGTGAGATTAACCCACCTTGAGTTTTCAATTTGCCAAAAGTTCAAATTTTAAAATAAACCGAACACGTTTGATTTAACCTAAAATTTTAGCTAGCTCCAATCGACCTCAAATCTATTTCAGTGCATAGTGGTCATCGCCATAATTTTGTCGCCGCTTGTTTCGTCCGATTTCGACCTCGTATGGCAAAGATACGAATTTTTAAAGTTTTGAATATAATTATATAAATAAATCTTTTTTTATAACCTTTAACAAATCACAGCCATTCAAAACATCAACTCAGATCCCGGCTGCACGTTCATCTTCTCCCCCACTCACGTAAACCAGTTCGAACAAAAACCTACCAACGTCGCCAATTTAACTAACCAAAGTTCCATCGTTTCGCCACCTGGAGTCGATCCAACACCTCCACGAGATGCTCTCCACTTGGCTCCCCTCACGGGCTCCACTTGGCGAATCCCGACAACTACAACAAAAATCCACCGTCGGATGTGAAGAACTCGAGAAGCTCTATCATTTTCGTATTGAAGCTTTCTTACGAAATTTGTGGACTTGAAGAAAATCGAGGGAGAACTTCGTGCGATTTCAACCATTGCTTTTGAACCGGCGACTGCGTTTCACAAATGCTAGGTTTTATTGTTTTCACGTATACATACGAGTATAAGAATTATTTTAATATTATTTTCAAAATTTACATGCTTTTTCGAATGAACTCCCAACGAGACATGCTGCCAGGCGTTTATAATATTTTACCCCTATTCCAAACACAATGGAACATGTTTCGGGCCTAATTCCATCATATGTGGAAGATAGCTTTTTGAATCAAATTAAAATATTAAAATTTCGATACTTAATTCAATGCGTTTCTACCCCTTACGACAAAACGGTAACTCCAAATGCTATGAAATTTGAAATCTAATAATAATACACTGTTGCAGATCCAATGGAACTGGTTTTGTCGAATTCCAAGACTATGCCCCGAAAGGCTATTTTAACGTGTCGATTAAATCAAGCGATTTTCAAAATCGAAAAAAATTGCTTGAAATTTCCATTTTAAAAACTAACCAACTCAATTATAATCCAAATATAATTTATATTCATTTAGACATCATTCCGATTTATAGTAACCAAATTTTCATTATTTACATTATTACCATATGTTAAATTTCACAATAAATTAGTATAAGAATCCAATTTTTTTACTTATCGACTTTTAATTTCATTCAAAAATCCACTTTCATCACTCTCATTCAAATAGAGTTTAAATCAATTTTGAAATCATTCCTATTCACATCGAACTCCAGGTTCTCATGTTTACCCAATTTCAAATATTTAATTACTATTCACTGAATCCTTAATCGCTATATTTGAAATTCTAAACAATTTTACTGATCCCATCAAAACCTATATATTCAAAATCAAATAAAATTTCAAATTCAATCTTTAAAAATGAATTAAACGTTCAAATTAAACGACCGAAATTCCAGGTCGTTACAATACATCAATACGTATTAATTCAAAGAGTTCATCAACTCTTATGATGCTTTCACTGAATGGGTGCATAGCCATTAATTATTTGAGATATAATTAACCTGTATCATATGATTCATAATCATATAATAAAATTATTTCTCAAACTAAGGACTAGTCTATAATTCCAAAACAACCGTAAATAATATTAGATACATATGTATTTTTGTCGCATCACTTTTACTATGAAAACAAATTCCATAATATAGTTCTATTTCATAATGAATATTCATAATACTCATATTGAGTATAGTTAGACCTACTTTTCAGTCAATACCAAAAATAAACATTATTTCATAGATAATGTTCGGTACATTTTATGAAAATAATTTTCGTAATTTGGTGCAATCATTAGGTGCTATATGGCGTGCTCCTACTATTTCCACCATTACTATAATAGCGTACCAAATTTAGAGGTCCATTATACACTTAATATTGTTAATATTGTTTGCTTATTTCTTATGCCGCAACTAGTTTACAGAGGAGAGTTCTTTGATCAAATATCTTGAACATAAAGAAATAAATGTTATAGAAAAAAATTTCTATATGAAAATCTATTTCGGAATAAAAATCATATTTCATATTCCAATATTAAGTATCGGTTTTTATTACAATTCTTGTTTTCAATGTTTCTCTATAAAGCAGAAGTGACTATTCATTCTCTTCATTCCAACTTTACCTTAAATGACATCTATTCTTATACATTCCTTTTTCTTTCAAATGGCCAAATTATTAAAAAAAGAAAACCTTACTATAATATCATAACAAACCTTTTACAAAAGCGCACTCGATCATTCATATCATTTAAGATATCAAATATGTTGTACTTTATGTAAACCGATCAAGATGACATTTCAACGATCGAGTTCTTAGATGTATCTCATAGTTTATGGTCTTATGTTACATTAACATTATTGATCCTTTTGAAATCATTCAAATTTAATACATGATCTTAAAATACCGTTTATTGGCTTATTTCGAATGAACCAACTTCATCGAAATATTGTACCCCACAAACTATGACTATTCGCCATATAACATTTATATGTGAAAGTACATGGATCAAATATCCATAGTCTTGAATTGCATTTAAATTTCAAAAACTCATAAAATGCAATACATAGTCTAAACCAAATAAACATATAAGCGACTAACTTACGAATGTATTAAGTACTTGAAATTAGGCACTTGCATGGGTATAGAAACATTATATAACATGCAATTAGAATAATTAGGAAGTATATATTATATTTCTATTTGTCAACTTTCAATTCAGTTTGTTTATATGTTAATTAACAAACGTTTTATCAATCATATTAAATACACAAATTTATCATTATAGATAATTATAACATTATATAGCATATGTTCTTGCAATATTAGAAAGGTTAAATGTTATCATTTCATTTTTCTAGTAAGGCTCCCACTAGTCTTTTATATTTCTCCAAACCCTAAGATGAAACATAGGATTCTGACAACTTCACTAGTGAGTGTTAGGACTTGTTTTTTTGGTATTTGATCTTGAGTTTGCTCAACAAATCATATCCCCACAAATGATGGATAACTCCTTATCCGTTGTATCATATACAACTCCTAACCCATTTTTCCTTGTTTTAATCTCATTTCGACCTTGAGTTTTCTTAACAAATCGAAAGAGATTATTCACTCATATCTACCATATCATGATGGCATAAATGTAGTATACGTACCTTCTGTTCAATATACTAATAATGCTACGAATAACATCTGTACCTTGAGTTTGCTCGACAACTAAGAAGTATGCAAGTAATTTATTAATATATAAATATGGTAGAGGACAACATTATATTGAGTGTTATCGACTTATAGAATATTATATTTCTTTTGAAGTACCCCAGTGATTCAAGTGTCAAACACATCAGAAATCACGGTGTATGTACCTTTACATATGTACTTATTTCTCAAATCTATTTGAGTTTCTTTAATGTTCCTATTTAGTTTATACACATATCATATAATTTTTATTATTATATAACTTTTATATTTCATATTACTTATATGATAGTTTTACGTTTAATATATCATTAATTAAATCTTATCTAATTATTTTTAATCAATTAACTCTTTAATTAATTTTAAATTAATGTTCCAATATAACTTTTATATTGGACATATTTACTATAACATTATAGTGTATACTATAACCTTTATTGTGTAACACACATATATCATACCTATATGTATTTTATTTAATTAATTAACCTTTAATTAATTTACTCAATTAAATAATTTTTATTAAAATTTATTAATTTCAAAATTTATCTTGTATACAAATATGTATACTTATGTTATCTTAAACATTTTAAAATAACATAACATATATCAACATAAGCAATACATTTATATAGCACTAATTAATTAACATATTTAATTAATTTATTTTATAATCTTATTTATAAATTTAAAATTTGAAATTATTATATAAATATTTTCGAACATTTTGAAATATCATTATCCTTTCAAACATTTTGAAAACTTATGTAGTATTATAATTTTTATAATAAACATGTTTTATTTTAAATTTAACTATTAAATTTAAAATCTTTAACATTAATTTTCAAAATGATTTTTAAAATTAGCCCAAGGCCCAAAATAAGTTGGGCCTTTTCTATTAAGAGCAACCTTTGGGCTCATTTCACCTATCGGGCCTGGCCGGTAACCAGGCAAGACCAGGTAATTAATTACCCAATTTTAATCCTAGACATTACCTTTCTAGACATCGTACCAAGTGGAAAGCTTAATTAGTTAGCCCTAATATGACTAATTTAGACCGCATAGGCTATTGGGATCTGATACCATTGTTGGAACTGGACTAGCCCGCAGCGGAAGTTATGAGTCAATTTCAAAAAATTTACCATATATCTTTTATTAAGCCTATGAAGTCTAACTTAATTAGAACATTTCCAAATTTCATTTAAATAAAATCATTTATTTTATTTATACTCGAATATATTAAGATATGAAATTAATTTTATTTGATTTAGTTCATACATAAATGTATTATATGCTTATATGTGTGAGTGCATGTGTAACATAATAATCCGTGAAAGGTATAATATGTCAATATGTAGATGTTGGGATGTATATTGCAACAGACATATTAGCTCATTTTGTATGTTATGTATGTTGTCCAAATATGTGCATGTATATGTATTACTATACACACATACACATGTATGTATAAATATATTATATATAATATATGAACATAAAACATTTATATATAGATAAATATACATATATAAAGAGAGAGAACAATTATTAAAAATTATTTATAATTCAAAATTAACTTAGCTTTGCAAACATAATAATTTATTTTAATTTGTATATATTATGAATAAAATAATGTTTTCATCCATAAATAATTAACATAAAATAATCTATTAATAAAAATTCAAATTTTACAATTTTCAAAAACGTAGGATCATAAAATAGAGCTTAGAAATAATCTAGAGATTTTTCAAAGTTGAAATATTATTTGTTCTAATAAATACATTGATTTCGACAATAATTATTTAATATAAAATAATATATTATTTAAAATTTAAAATTTAAAATTTCAAAAATTCTAGGATCATGAATGAAAGGTTACGAAAAATCTTGAAGAAATTTTCAATTAAATTATTATTTTTAATAAATCATAAACCTTTTTTCGAAATAATATTAATTATTAAAAATAATAAAATCTATTAAAAAAATCCTAAAATTTTCTATACATTTCTAGGATGATACAATATTTTAAAAAATATAAAATTGAATTTTTTGTGTAATAATTATTTTATATATAATAAACAATTCAAAATTCAATAAATGTTAATTAAAACATATGAATATATGTATAATAATTGATTTTTGAATTTTTAAATCCATATTATATATAAATAAGTGTACAAAAATTATTAAATCATATATATATATATATATATATATATATATATCTTATGTATGCGTATATGCTATTCTGAGGGAGAAATACACACTAATATATATATACATACGTATATATGTATGTATGTATATATGTATGTATGTATGTATTTATTTATTTATTAATAAATATATAAAAAAAATTTATTAATGACAATAATTTGTTTTGTATAGCAAATAATATTTGTTTATATGTAAATCAAATAGTATAATAAACAAATTACGCATATAACCAAACAGATTTGTGACAACTACATCTACTTACCAAATCTTACCTAACTAAACATATATTAGCAATATGTTTAAACATATGTGAAATTGATCATTATCGGATTATAGAATATAATTTAATTACTGTAATATGAATATAAATTACCTATTTAATGATGCTTTTGAATCCATGTTGAAGCAATGACTTCCCTTCCTTTTATTGTTCTTGATTCGTCATATTGCAAGTCCGGAATCACCGACCTCTAACTACTGAATAGTATTATTTTAATTTAAAATATATTTTAGAATTTTGGAGTGGATTGAGAGCTATATTTTAATCAGCAATGTAGAAGGTAATGGCAGCTAAAAAAGGTTCATCGTTATTTTTAGAGAAACATACATACATACATACATACATACATACATACATATATATATATATAGGGTTGTATTAGAGAAAAATGAGAAAAACCTTTTACCCATTCTCACTTGATCTCAACCCATTATCTCCAAGCTAATTCCTTATGTTTTAGCCACCCCTAGAACTTCCAAAAACCGAAATTTTCAGCCCTAATGATGGGCCTTAAACTCATCTAATCCCAAGCCAAACTACTATGCAGTTTATCTAATTTAATCGCTTGTCGATATTGTGTATCGATCGATATATTTATAACTGTTATAAATATATATAACATTATGTATTTCTCAAATCATATTCAAATTTTATAATTAATATTTCATAAATATTAATTATTTTAATTAATTGATAACAATTATAAACTAATTAAATCGTTCGGTCCTAAGAGAATTCATCATTTCGGGTGTGTAACTCTTGGGTGCAAATTTGGTCAGCGATTAACATCAAACTACTCTAATGTTAACGTTCACACGTCACTTAGAAGGTGATGTGACATTATGGGCAAAATTATCGCTTACTCATTTTCGGTAAAAATCCAATTTTAGTTTAATAAGCGTTACATGGTTGTGACATTTGTTTACACCAATTCTCTTCGTCAAAACTATATCACTTTGGACTTATGGAATTTGGTAATGGTCAAAATTCCAACCTCATCCACATTCAACTTTATAGTCTAAATACAAAGTCCTTGATTCAATTATAACAACTATTATTAACCGAAATGCTCTGGCCAGAGATTTGACTTTGAGTTGACTGTGATACTAACCGGATATAATTGAGGAGGCGAATCCTCTCTTGAATAGTGCTTCACTTCCAATACTTCCACTTGACCCAACTATAGTCACTCGATGGACGCCATGTCATTATTTGGCTATAATCAAAGCGGAGCTTTCATATTGAAGATCTATAGTAGTCTCAAGTCGATAGAACTACGTAAATCAGTCACATCGATATTTTCTGTTTGACCTTAGTTATATTAACCAACAGAAAACTATCGATTGATTCGTTCCATAGTTATCCAATAACTATTAGTACGTAACCCCTAGGTGCCTCCAGCAGTCATGAGTAATACACTACCCAACATTTTAAGAGTGTTACGTACTCCAGTCTCAACGGATACATCGATATCCGGTCTCGATGCATCTTGACTAGGAACATTTAAAATGGTATATTTGTTTCGTTATGATAAATTAATCAAGGTTATAATACTTCGTAACAACCATCACAAAATATACCATTTATGGATTTTTCTATTAAGTATACTTTTAATCAAGTTAATTAATTAATATAATCACATTATATCAGGTATATACTAGGAAGAAAATACCTTTTATTTCGAACAAGATTGGTCAACGAGTTAAATATATGTAATAAATTACATAATTGCCCTCGGATGCACCCCTAAATCTATCAGCTTAGGCGTAACGTTGTTTGCACGTTATCCTTGTTGTGTATAAGGTTATGAATTGTCAACTTAACCCGAGAGTTTCAAACAGTAGGAAGCAGGTTGAGGACGATCATGAAAATAACGTTAGAAGTGGACGTGGTATGGATATTACCCTCGTTCTTACTTAACGCGGTCATCTTTAGTTACCATGTCTAACTTGAACAATGTTGACTGGGAATGTCGTTGTATACAGGGTCGACAACAAACAGAAGCAAAATATGCATGCAAAAGCACCACAAGTATCCGATAGCTAACACAAATATAATTTCCAGCATATATTTTCCAATACTTGTATACATAAGCTACATATATTTTCCAATATATGTTTTCCAACACTTATATACAGAAGCTACATATATTTTCCAACTAAATCACAAATAATTTGTACATAAGAATAGAATCACAAACAACACAGGAATCAAATATTTTCCAACTTAAGCAACGCTTGTTAACAAACATCCATTTGAACAAAATAACACAACCATCCGTCAAACTACAAAATAACCATATGTAAACTACAAAATAACCATCCTATTTAAAATAAAAAAGAGTCAAAGTAGTTCCACAACAAGAAATACACTAACTGAAACCAGTAGCTAAACTAATCATCCTTTTTAATAAAGCGAGGACAAATTTTTTTTAGCGTTAGTGAGAGCTTTGCGGATTCTACCAAGATGAGCCAAACGTGAAGTCTCCGGTTGCGATGAGCCAAGGTTATGCCTTCATTAATCACATCGTTAAGCTCTTCATAGCTCTACAATGAAAATTGATAATATGTTATTATTGCAAAAGCAAATATAAAAGAATAATGTACTGATTTTTACCGTGGATAAATGATCGTAAGAAGGTCAATTACTACGTTGAATAATCTGTTCGTTAACGGGATGAACTTTTAACATAGTGCGAGGGTAATACCAATCAAAATAATCACTTGTCACCATTTCAATTGATTCACGCAGAGGAATGGAATGATATCGCGCACTAACAACATTATTTGGCCACTCATTCCAAAATACTTTCCACAAACTCATAAAGTGCTTCATACGTTGAAGCCATAGCACCGCGATTAGTGTTTTTACTTGTTGATTGAATAATAGGCCATGGAATGTTTTGAACCCTACCGAATTGTTGCAAAACACAGGTGGGGTGATATGGTTCTACCACATTTAAGCATGATAAACAACTCTAATACCAAGCAATTTGCAAAAAAGGATGGAATTGTCTTGCATTCATGTAAGGGTCAAAGACTACCTAAAAGAGTATTTAAAAGAAAATAATGAAGTTATTATAACTTGAATAAAAAACGCTATTCAAATGGTTCAAGCCTAATAACATACCTCATGTTCTTGAATGTTATCAAGATACACTCTTTAGTTCCTTATATGATGCATGATAATCATTTGCTAGATCCCAACGAGCCGCTCTTGGTGAACTTTCATTGTACATTTTGGTTGATGGATGCAAATATAAAAAATGTTCATATATCCATGATTCCAACAATCCGAGAAAACCAGCAACTTGTTTTACTTCTATTCTACTTGCAAGACCTAGCTGTCTATATAGCCAACATAGAGTTGTCGAACCCCAAGAATAATTACGAACTTCGTCCAAATTACCAATTTAGTTTAAATAATGTATGGACACATGAGATTTACTTTTATCCATGAATAGTGTATTTCCCACTAAACAGAATAAATATGCATTAGCAGCTTGTTTGATTTTTTCTTCTTCCCAATCATCGCAAACTCCATAAAAAATTTCGTACAGTTTAGTATAAGGCAATTTATATCCAACACTATCCTTCATGATATCTTTTGCTTCAATATCACTTATCCCCAAATTATTGACAGCTAAATTAGTTATATCATTTCGGGAATAATTATATGTATGTATTGGTAATCCTTCAACTGGAATATGTAGTAGGGAGGCAACATCGTGTAATGTTATAGTCATCTCACTGAATGGTAGGTGAAATGTATTTAATTTCGAATGCCAACGCTTAACATAACAAGATGTAAGTACTTTATTAACCGAGCTGTAACATATCTCCACTAGAAAAATAACCCCAAAGATTCCAAATATCCCTTAAATTTTTTTGCATCACTTGGAGTTTTCCAATTTAAAATCTTTTACCATGGTTTACACATAAAAGAATGTCTCGTTCCCAAAAAATAACTTAACATTATATTACACTATTTTGATATATAATTTATTTAATAGAATTTTGTAAGATATACCTTGCCATCTCATATCAATGAAGCAATGTGGGTATCGTAGCTACTAATCACATCGGTAATTCTCGGTCCATCGAAAGGTCGAAAGGTGTATTTTGTGTGTCACTAGAAGCATCGATATCTTCATGCGTAAGATGCTCTTGAACATGCTGTGGAGGTTGCTTTTGAACATGCTGTGGAGGTAGCTCTTTAATATGCTCCTCTAAATTTTTCTCTTGAACAATATGCTCAATATTTTACTCTTGAATAACATGCTCGTCTCGATTTTGTTGCTCTATTTGATTTGTAGCGTTCGAATTTCTCGCTTTTACACGTCGATTTCTTTCGGAAGTCATTAAAGGATTGCACATTGACTTTTGTGAACTTTCTGCAATGACAAAACAAAGTGTGAATGTCAATTATTTCAAATACAATGATGCAAACTGTTTTATATAGAATTATTGAAAGATTTTGTGCTTCTTAATTCATATGCATTAAAATCCATATGTATTTAAATACAGCTTAGTTCTTTCATAATGAATATGATATATGACTTAGTAGTTCGTCCATAATGTTAGTTTGCCTATTGTTTTAACCTACAAAACCAAAATAAAAATAGTTACAAATGCATATGGTAAGTTATTTCATCCATAATGTTAGTGCATCCCTAAAGTGCATATGGTAAGTTAAGGTTCTCAACCTTCATATAAAATAAAAATAGTAACAAACATGTGCATATAAAATAAAAATAGTAACAAACATGTGCATATAAAATAAAAGTGCATATAGTAAGTTAAAGCTCTAAACCTTCCTATAAAATAAGAATAAAAACAGAACAAATAAAAACATGTGCTGGAAGTTATGGCTGTAGTTAAGGCTGTTGGTAATAAAAGTGGCATATGGTAATAAAAATAAAAACAAAAACAAAAACAAACAAAATTGTAATATGATATGGTAATAAAAGTGCATATAGTAAGTTAAGGCTGTTGTAGTATTGAACATCAACAATTAAAACTGGCATTATGATATCAGAAAACTGGAAGCGATTTCATTATAATTTTTTGTAAAAATTCTTCATTACAAAATCAAATTTTCAACAACAAATCGCTTCTTCATTAATCACGATTTTTGCCCAAAAAACATCAATATAAGAAGCAGAAAACTTGCATTTTCATGAATTACCCACTTATCAACGGAGTTTTCTAAATTGGTTGTAGACGAATATGGTTGTACACAAAAAAGTCTAGGATATACTCATGTTTGGCAAAAAAGAATTACAAAGGTCATTGGACATAGAATGTTGAATAAGCAAGAAACGTGCATAGAATTCATGAAGTGATCGATCATGCTCTATGCGAAAGAGGTTGTTCAACCAAACTCGTCCACAAAAAACGTGGTTGTAGTCACAATCACGTTCATAGCGGACGAAGTCAGTTCAACAACCTCATTAGCATATAACGTGGTCGATACACCTAAGGTTACGATTCGTCTGCAATCAATTTAGATAGAAAGGTATTCACATAGAAACGATGTATACATCTTCAAATTAGATAGCAAAATCAGATACCATGGCGATGTTTGCTCATTCTTTCCTTCCACATGGCACGGCGGTTGGAAAATTGAGTGTGAGTGCGGCAGAAACGAGTGTGGGAGGCGGGAGAGATTTGAGAGGCTGGAATGAGCATGAGATAGGGTTTAGGTTTTGAGAGGCTGGAGTGAGCATGAATGCGGCTTCTTCTTTCCTTCTTTTTAGAAGGCAAGGGAAGTTTTGAAAGTGGACGGGGTGCGAAGAGAAAAAGATGTGGTGGATATTTTTTTTTTTTTAAACAGTGGGATGGGAAAGGTAATAGGCGGGGTGAGAATAGACGGAGTCTAAAACTTGTAGATCAATCTTCGTAGCAAAGCCAAGTATTTAATCTTTTGTTCAATCTCGAAACATTACTATTATGATTTTATTCCATGCACTTCATTAGTTCTTCAATAATTACAATAGAGGAATGTAATATATATATATATATATATATATATATATATATATATATATATGCCTTTAACAGTTCATATGGAATATTCTAATTAATGAAATCACATGAAAGTTTCATAATGAAAATTTATTAGAGAACTCTAGTCAGTTCTTTTTCGTTATATCACTGTTAGAAGGTTATTTATATTTTGACAAAGATTGCTAATAGAGTTTGGACTAATCAATGTTTTAGATTTTAATTCTGATGGATGAACTTACTCTTTAAAATATCTCAGCCATATGTTGCTAAAATTTTACTAGTCCATATGATTCTACACTAGTGTACCAGAAACATGTTAAACATAGAAGTAGATGCCACAAGATTTTCGTATAGGCATGTATTTAATGACGTATGTACTATATGCTCTAAGATTGTTTCTTATCAATTAAAAATATTTGAAAACTGTTTAAGTTTGACAACAAAATAATAATTTTGTGATAGTACTTCAAACTTTCAAATAGTTAAGTACAATTTGTCTGCATTTAAAAGGGCTGTGACAAACCACTGCAATTTTTTATATGACTGATCCACATAATGATAGTAGATATTCAAATAGTTAAGTATAATTTTCTAAGCAAGGTTATATTTGTTAAAATAGAAAAGAGAAGAGAATTATAATTTTAGAGGAGAACAGACAATTTTTTTTAACTTGCTTTTTGTCTTGCCTACAACTTGCATACAACACAACAAAATGACCACATATATATAGTGATTTACAACCCTTACAAACGGACATAACCTTTTTGAATAGACACCCTTTCACTTCAATAGACATGACTTTTACTTAATAGACACGACTCTTTATTTCAATAGACACGACTTTTCAGTGAACGTACACGACTCTTCACTGAACAAATATGACTTCTCATTCGAATAGACATGACTCTTCATTCGAATAGACATGACTTTTCACATCAGCAGACACGACTCTTTAATTTTGGTTTACACCAACAATGCCTCCCCTAAACAAAAATTCCTTCGAACACCTAATGCAGCAACAATTCTTGAGAAAGCAGTCCCTCCAAGTGGCTTTGTGAAGATATCAGCAATTTGTTCTTCACTTCGACAATACTCAAGGCTCACTTCTTCTTCACGAACGAGTTCTCGTAGGAAATGGAAACGTAGACGAATATGCTTTGTTCTTCCATGCAAAATAGGATCCTTTGAGACAGAGATAGTACAACTATTATCGCAATAAATGATCATAGGATCTTTTTGCTTGAAGCTTAGATTTTCAAGAATTCCTCTTAGCCATAAAGTTTGACATCCTGCTAGAGATGCTGCGATGTACTCCGCTTCGGTGGTAGAAAGTGCCATAACTGGTTGTTTTTTTGAACACCAAGAAATAATTCCACTTCCAAGGTTAAATGCATAACCCGAAGTACTCCTTGAATCATCGATGCTTCCGCCTAGATCGCTGTCCGCATATCCAACAAGCTTCACAGGCACATGAGCTTCATAGAAAATGCCATAGTCAATAGTTCCTTTAACGTATCGTAAAATTCTTTTTGCAGCTTCCCAATGGTTTGAGAAAGGCTTCTCTATGAATCTTCTAATCAAGCCTACTGCGTACATGATGTCGGGTCTTGTAGCAGTGAGATACATCAAATTTCCAACTAGGCTTCGAAAAATAGTTAGATCCACAAACTTTCCTTCACCATTTTTGCACAATTTCAAACCTGCAACACAAGGAGTTGAAACTAGATTTGCATTCATTATATTGAACTTCTCCAATACTTGAGCAACATATTTTTCTTACAAGATAAAAATCCCATATTTTGATTGTTGAACACCTATCCCTAGAAAATGATGTAATTCTCCCAAATCCGTCATCTCGAACTCCTTCATCATTGAATTTTTGAATTCAGATAACATCTCCATATTATCTCCAGTAAAAATCAGATCATCAACGTATAAACTCATAATCATGAGACCTCCTTTTGAATGCTTCTTCATGTAAAGAGTGTGTTCAAAAGGACACCTTTCAAAGCCATTCTTCAAGAAGAAATTATTGATACGATCATACCATGCACGGGGGGATTGCTTCAGCCCGTATAAAGCTTTCCACGGCTTATACACCTTTTCCTCTTTGCCCCTCTTCACAAAACCAGGAGGTTGTTGAAGATAAATTTCATCTTGAAGAAAACCATTCAAGAAAGCTGATTTCACATCCATTTGCAGCAGTTTCCAGCCATTTTGGGCAGTAAGAGAAATCAACAATCGAATTGTATCAAGTCGAGAGACAGGAGCGAATACCTCATTGAAATCTTCCCCTTCCTTTTGCTTATACCCCTTCGCAACCAAACATGCTTTGTACTTGTTGATGGAGCCATCAAGATTTGTTTTGGTTTTAAACACCCATTTTACACCAATGGCTGATTTGTGTGAAGGCAAAGTGGTAAGCTCCCATGTACCATTTTTCTCAATAGACTTGATTTCATCCTTCATTGCATTCAC
Organism: Allium cepa; assembly: GCA_030765085.1. Classification (NCBI taxonomy): domain Eukaryota; kingdom Viridiplantae; phylum Streptophyta; class Magnoliopsida; order Asparagales; family Amaryllidaceae; genus Allium; species Allium cepa. The sequence continues at coordinate 864,734,658 of CM060940.1, forward strand.
CCATTTTTCTTCCTTTGATGCTTCTTCATAAGTGATTGGATCTTCTCCTGCAAAAAATGCAAAGTATACATGATCCGTAGTGTCAACTTCTTCGGTTGCATCATAGATTTCTCTCAAGGACCGCGTCCTTCTTTCCGCCGTTGGTGGTGAATTTTGCTCCTGCTCAGCCCCATTATTTTTAGGCTGTTGTTCTTCAATACCAACATCAGCATCAACACCTTATTCCAAAGAAGTTTCCTCTTCAAGTTTTAGAGTTTGCCATCCAGGTAATTCTGCAAAATCTGAAAAATTATAACAGCCATTTTCATCAAAGCGAATATCTCTGCTGATAATCATCTTCTTCATCTTCGGATTGTAAAGCTTGTAAGCTTTAGTCCTTTGGCTATAACGGATGAAAATGCCTTTTTCAGATTTGTCGTCGAGCTTCGATCTTAAAGCATCAGGAATATGAGAGTATGCAAGACAACCAAAAGTTTTTAAATGAGCAACATTTGGTTTCTTGCCATACCAGACTTCATTTGGAGTGGAATCCTTTAAGCTCTTCGTTGGTGATCGGTTGATTAAGTAAATGGCACAAGAGACCGCTTCAGCCCAAAAACATGCGGGCAAGTTCTTCTTCTTCAACATGCATCTGACCATATTCATTATTGTTCGATTTTTGCGCTCTGCGACGCCGTTTTGTTGAGGTGAGTACCTAGCAGTTAACTCATGGAGGATTCCATGATTTTGGAAGAATTCTTCAAACTGAGAGGACATATATTCTCCTCCACGGTCACTCCTTAGATTTTTTGTTTGATGACCAGAATATTTTTCAACTTGAAATTTGAACTCTTTGAAGCAAGAGAAGGCATCTGATTTTTCTTTGACACGGTAAACCCAAAATTTTCTTGTGTAATCGTCAACAAATAACAAGAAATATCCGCTGCCTCCAAGCGATGGCACTTGCATTGGTCCACAGAGGTCGGTGTGAACAAGCTCCAGTGGTGATTGAGAAATCCACTTCGATTTGGATGGGAAAGATTCACGATGTTGTTTACCCAATTGGCATTCCTCACATGCTTCGTTTATCACTTCAAGTTTAGGCAGCCCTTGGACTATTTCTTTGGTAGACATCTCCTTCAAACTCCGAAAGTTTAAATGCCCAAACCTCTCATGCCATAACTTGGAAACTTCATCACTAGAAGTAGCAATCATGCACGTACTGCTTACGATGTCAAGTTTGATCGGAAATAATTTGTTGGATCCCATCACAATATTTGCCATTTGTTGGTCGTTCTTCTTCATGCTACATTGATCTCCAACGAATCGAAAATCAAACCCTTTCTTCAACAAGTGACCGACGCTAAGAAGATTGCTACGTATGCCTGGTACATAAAGAACCTCCAACATTTTTTCAACTTTTCCAGCCTTGGTTTTGAAAGAAATTTCGCCAACACCTTGAATTTTGTATGATTTTGCATCTCCAATAGTAACCTGACCATCATCAGCTTCCACAAGACTTGAAAATAGATTTTTATTTCCAGTCATATGCCTACTTGCACCACTATCCAAGTACTATACGTTTTCAACATTTCCATCCGAAGCGATCAACAAAGATTCAGATTTTTCTGCTTCATTATGCATAAAAGCAGCAATTGGCTTCTTTTCAGGATGTTTCTCCCAACAATCATTTGCTTTATGACCTGGCTTGTGATAGAAATTGCATTCAAAATATGGTTTTTTGCCTTTGTATTTGCCTCGCGCCTTGTTATTTTGGAATGATGGTTTCTCCTCCTTTGATTCTTCATGTTTTCCACTATTCCTGTTGTTACTTTTGCCATGGGATGGGCCTTGAACTTTTGTGGATGTGAATTGAGATCTTAAGGCTTGATCTTGAGAAGAATTTGTTTGTTTACTTCTCATAAAGATCCTAGCCTCATGAGCTTCCAGCCTTCCTTGCAAGCCTTCAAGAGAAAGTGAAGCAATATCATTTGATTCCTCAATTGCAACCATAATATGATCGAACTTGATTGGTAGGCTCCGTAGAATTTTTTCAATGGCTCTTTGAGTCTCCATGGCTTCTCCGTTTGAAGCCATCTGATTTATGATGGAAGTGAGACGAGTAAAATACTCTGAGATTTTCTCACTATCCTTCATTTCGAGCTTTTCGAATTCAGCTCGTAGTGACTACAAGCGAACCTTTTTTACTTGATCTTGGCCAGAATACGTTGTATTCAATATTTTCCAAGCCTCCTGAGCATTTGCAACTTTTGAAATTCTCTCATAAACGTGAATTTCAAGTGTCTGATAGATTTGGAAGAGAGCCTTCCGATCTTTCTGTTTTTTGCTTTTTAGAAGATCTCTTTGGGAAACTGTGAGTTGCGTCTCATCTTCCGACGCACCAACACCTTCTTCAACAACTGTCCTCAAGTCTTGAGATTCAAGACAGAGCCTCATTAGATTGCTCCAATAATCAAACTTTTCACCGTTGAATCGAGGAACAAGGGAGACAAGGTTGTTTGACATTTTTCAACCAAGCTCTGATACCAATTTGTTAAAATAGAAAAGAGAAGAGAATTATAATTTTAGAGGAGAATAGACAATTTTTTTTAACTTGCTTTTTGTCTTGCCTACAACTTGCATACAACACAACAAAATGACCACATATATATAGTGGTTTACAACCCTTACAAATGGACATAACCTTTTTGAATAGACGCCCTTTCACTTCAATAGACATGGCTTTGACTTAATAGACACGACTCTTCATTTCAATAGACACGACTTTTCAGTGAACAGACACGACTCTTCACTGAACAGATATGACTTTTCATTCGAATAGACATGACTCTTCATTCGAATAGACATGACTTTTCACATCAGCAGACACGACTCTTTAATTTTGGTTTACACCAACAATATTATGTAGTATTTGAATTTTGATAGTAGATATTTTACACCAAATAATGTTGACTAAGTTTCTTTAACATAATGACCTGAAGTAGAAGTTCATACTTACACATAAATTAGACATATTTTGTAAACCTCAATTCAAAAGAAAAAAGAGAATAGCCATATGATTTTTACTTCAGCCTGCATTAGGTGTAGAAGTATCATCATCATCATATGCATTTTGCTTCAGTCTGCACTAGGTGTAAAAATACATGTGAGTATCATCATCATCTTCATATGAGTATTGCTTTAGCCTACACTAGGTGTATATAGGAAACAAAGATAGCCAGATACAGAACAAAAATGTTTTTCTTCAGCCTACACTAGGTGCACATAACTGATTGCATCAATAGGTATATATAAAACGTGACCTGATTGCTTCAGTCTAAACTTTGCTCTTCATACCAAATTGTACATGATTTTCAATTAGTACCATCAATCGATTCAGCTTGCTCCTTGCACTTTGCACTTCAACTAGCATTATCCATCAATAAAATGTGACCAGATATTCAATTGCTTTAGCCCGTAGTTTGCTTTTTCATGCGCCTCATAATTGTCTACATATATGTTCATAAGAGACTCTTAACTTGTGTAAATTGCAAGTTTTGAAATATAGAATGTGCATAAGTGACAAAGCTCATACCTCGAATCGCCGCTACTTAGGTCGCGTACGACCTAGCGACAAGGTCGCGGAAGAGGAAAATCGCGAGCGGAGAAGCTTCTTAGGTCGCGCGCGAGCAGCTTCAACAGGACACGAACGTCGCCGCTCCTTAGGTCGCGTACAACCTAGCCCCAAGGTCGCGAACGAGCAGAGTTCCGACCTATCCCTAAGTCGCGAAAAACCACCGCGACCTAACTCCAGCCTAACTCACGAACGAGCCTCGCAACTCCCCCACCTTCACTCTACACCGTGAGCAGACCTAGGTCGCTTCCCTCTTGGTCGTGAAGAATCGGATTCGATTTCCATCCATAGGTCGCAATCGACCTAGAACAAGCCGCCGCGGGTTCCCAACCCTAGTTCGACCTCATACATAAGTCACGAACGAGCATTTAGGTCGCTGATGATCTGATGAGTCGCGTGAAACATAAGTCGCCGTTGAAGATTAGGTCGTTAAGTCTTGTAATGGATGTATTTGCATTTTTCTTAAGTCGTGTAAGCTTTATGTCGTGTACTGAGTCGTGTGTTTGTGATGTAAGTATGTAGTGTGCGTTGTAACCCTATAAATAGGGATGTGTGGTCATTTGTAAGGGTTGCTAAATTTTGAATAAAATTTGGTTTGTGCTTTGTGCCTTCATTTAAATTGGTAGTTGAGTGTTATCTCCTATCTCCACTTTCGGTATTCGAGTGCGCTCGAATCAACGATTGTTGAAGCCAATTCACGGAATCAAGTGCGCTTGATCAACGTTCGAAGAATTGAAGATCTTCTCTCACGATATCGTGCGCGATCTACGTGTCGAAGATTGCTAAAGTCCGATATCTTCGTGATCAACGGATTTGGGCCTTACGGTACTCTTAAATTTATCGATTTATCAACGATTCACCGATTATTTCCGCTAATCGTGTGAGATCCTGGATGGATTCGATTTACATCGTCGAATTCGCTTCCTACGCTGCATCAGTTTGGTATCAGAGCTAGATTGCAAGGAGTTTGCGTCATTTGAAGTTTGGAGATTGGATTTGCAATTGTTGAGAAGTTTGGTGTTCATCGTGTTCATCGTGAAGTTGCAACAAGTTGGGAGTTTCGATCCATATCATTTTGGGTCAAAGTTCAGAAAGTGTTTGAATTTTTTTGAATTTGTTCGAAGTTCAATCATGCCACCGAGACGATCTCAATGCCATCGCAATATTAATGCTTTATATGGAAGAGAAGAGGCCGATGAAATGGAGCAACGAATCAACGAGAGTTTCACTGAGAAGTTGAATGAAGGGATTGGTCGATTAGAGAGAATGATGCTTGAAATGAATCAAAAGTAAAAGAAGGGTTTCACCTGAATCGTGTCATGGGGGAAACAGAGTTTCACAACGGTCGGATCGGGAGAGAAGAGGAGATCATGATCGTAGGAATGTTGACGATCGTGAAAGGAATGTTGATGAACGAAATCGGAGAGATGTGGATTATCGTGATCAGAGGAATGTAGATCGAAGAAATGGTGGTGGTAGAGATGTTGGTGGTCATGATAGACAACGATATGCATCAGATTTTGATGAGGAGTTTGATGGTGGTAGTGTTCATAGTCGAAATCGAAGCCAAGGAAGAAATCATTCAGAGTATGATCACAAATGGGAGACCGGAATGAAAATTGAAATTCCAGAGTTTAAGGGTGGCATGCAGGCTGAAGAATTTCTAGATTGGTTATCTAATGCTGAAGAGGTCTTTGATTTCAAGGAGGTTCCGGAAGATCGTAGAGTGAAGTTGATTGCTACTCGTTTGAGAGGGAAAGCAATGGCGTGGTGGCAGCAGACAAAACTTACACGAGAACGGATGGGAAAGTCAAAGGTTGTTTCATGGGAGAAGATGAAGAAGTTAATGAAAGCTACTTTCTAACCTTACAATTGTCAATCTCTTATGTATCAACGCTTATAAAATCTAAGGTAGGGAACAAAGACTGTTAATGATTATGCTGATGAGTTTTATCAACTGATTGCTCGAAATGACATCATGGAGATGGAAGAACAGTTGACCGCTAGATTTGTTGGGGGTTGAGGATCCAGATCCAGGACATGGTAAATATGTTTGACCCTAGATCTGTGGCCGAATCACACCAGAAAGCGTTGGCTTGGGAGAAGCAGGGAAGAAGAGGAGGTGGTATGTTTACAAATTCCAACAATCAAATGAAAGGGGCTAGTAGCAATGCGAATGCTTCCAAGGCTATTGCAAAACCGGTTGGTAGTGAAGTTGCTAAGACCAAGGTCAATAGTAGTATCAAATGCTTTAATTGTCAAGAGTTTGGCCACAAGAGCAATGAATGTCTAAAGCTGAAGAAGCGGGCAATGATTGCTGAGGTTGAAGATGAGGATGCAGATGCATAATGTTCTAATTCATTACCGGTTGAGGAAGAAGAAGAATTGTCAGGAGATGAGGGTTGTAATTTGATGATGAGGATGTCGTGTTTGACACCAAAGCAAGAGGATGATTCAAGTTGGTTGAGGAGTAATATTTTTCAATCGACGTGCACTATTCTAGGGAAGGTTTGCAAATTTGTCATCGATGCGGGAAGCTGTGATAACATTATTTCTACAGAGGCTGTGAAGAAGTTGGCATTGAAAACAGAGAAGCATCCCAAACCTTACAGTTAGCCTGGTTGAGGAAAGGTGGGGAAGCGAAGGTTGGCAGAAGAGCTTGTGTGAATTTTTCGATTGGGAAGAGATATAAAGATGAGATTTGGTGCGATGTTGTGGATATGGATGTATGTCATCTGTTGTTGGGAAGACCGTGGCAGTATGATAGGGCTGTGCAACATGACGGTCGTACCAATAGCTACAGTTTCATGTTTGAAGGCACAAAAATCACTTTAGTTCCTAAGAAACGACAACAAGAAGAAAACAAGTTGGAGGAGATTGAAGAATTAAAGACTATGTTGACTTTGAAGGAGTTTGTTTAAGAAGTGGAGGAGGAACCTGAAGTGTTTTTGTTGATTGGACGTGAAAGTAGTGAAGTGGTGGAAGTTCCTGAAGAAGTAAAGCCAGTGCTGGAAGAATTTGAAGATGTATTCACTGAAGAGCTGCCAAAAGAATTGCCACCGTTGAGAGACATACAACATCAAATTGATCTAGTGCCAGATGCTGTTTTACCGCATAGGCCACATTATCGTATGAGTTCGAAAGAACACGAGGAGTTGAGAAGACAAGTGGAAGAGTTGTTAGAACAAGGGCGTGTTCAGGAGGGCTTGAGTCCATGTGCTGTGCCAGCCTTATTGGTACCGAAGAAGGATGAGACTTGGCGGATGTGTACGGACAGTCGGGCTCTAAACAAGATCACTGTGAGATACAGATTTCCTATGCCGAGGTTCGATGATTTAATTGATCAGTTGAGTGGGGCTGTTGTGTTTTCAAAGATTGACTTGAAGAGTGGATACCATCAAATTCGTATTAGACCGGGTGATGAGTGGAAGACTGCTTTTAAAACTAGGGAAGGACTATACGAATGGCTGGTTATGCCGTTTGGCATGTCTAATGCTCCTACTACTTTCACGAGAGTGATGAACCAGATTTTCAGACCATTCATTGGGAAGTTTATAGTAGTTTACTTTGACGATATCTTGGTATATATTTGGGAGTATGGAAGAGCATGTCCAACATTTGCGAGAAGTTCTATTAATTCTACGACATGAGCAATTCTATGCAGCAACGAAGAAGTGTGTGTTCATGATGCACAGTGTTTTGTTTCTGGGATATGTTCTGTCGAAGGAAGGTATTCAAGTGGATGAAAGCAAAGTGGAAGCTGTCAGGAGTTGGCCAAAACTCAAGACAATTACTGAAGTGAGGAGCTTTCATGGGTTGGTATCTTTTTATCGAAGATTCATTCCACATTTTAGCAGTGTGATGGCACCTGTAACCGATTGCATGAAAGGAAAGGAGTTTGAGTGGTCAGAGGAAGCAGGGGTTGCTTTTGAGAAGATCAAAACACTGTTGACGACAACACCAATTCTAGTAATGCCGGATTTTCAGTTGTTGTTTGAGTTACATACTGATGCTTCGAAGGTTGGGATTGGTGGAGTATTGAGTCAGAATGGAAGACCAGTTGCTTATTTCAGTGAGAAATTGTCTGGAGCCAAGTTGAGATATAGCACTTATGACGTGGAATTTTACGCGATTGTTCAAGCTGTGAAGCACTGGAGACATTATCTATTACAGAAGGAGTTTGTTCTTTATACGGATCATGAAGCTTTGAAACATTTGCAAGGGCAGGACAAAATTTCAGCTCGACACGCTTCATGGATCACGTATCTGTAGCAGTTTACTTTTGTTGTAAAGCACAAATCAGGTTTGACGAATTGTGTAGCTGATGCCTTTTGCAGGAGGAATCATCTGTTGACAACGATGAAGGTTGAAGTGACATGATTTGAACTATTGCCAGAGTTGTTTGAGGAGGATCCTTACTTTGCGAAGATTGTTGAGAAAATCAAGGATGGGAGTACTAATGAGTTTGTGTTGGTGGATGGATTTTTATTTAAGGGAAATCAATTATGCATACCAGATTGCAGCTTGAGAATGAGAATTGTTAAAGAGTTACATGAAGAAGGACATGTTGGTCGGGATCGTACTTTGCAGTTGATTTCAAGATCTTATATTTGGCCGTCAATGAGAAAAGAAGTTGAAAAGTTTGTTCAAAGATGTCATGTTTGTCAAGTTTCGAAAGGGACAGCTACAAATGCGAGATTGTATATGCCATTACCCGTGCCATCCAGACCATGGGTTGATATCAACATGGATTTCGTTTTGGGTTTGCCAAGAACTCAGCAAGGAAATGATTCCATATATGTGGTGGTAGATAGATTTTCGAAGATGACACATTTCATAGCCTGTAAGAAGACAGCCGATGCCGTCCGAGTTGCTTAATTATTCTTTAAAGAGGTGTACCGATTACATGGGCTACCTAAATCTATTGTTTCTGATCGGGATACTAGATTTCTAAGCCATTTTTGGTTGAGTTTGTGGAAGATGGTCGGAACGAAGCTGAATTTTAGTAGCACTTACCATCCGCAGAAAGATGGGCAAACGGAGGTGGTGAATAGATCATTGGGAAACTTGTTGAGATGTCTTGTGAAAGATAATTTGAAGAGCTGAGATATGAAGTTATGCCAAGCAGAATTTGCACATAATCATGCTGTTAATCGAAGTACTGGTTTCAGTCCATTTCAGATTGTATATTCAAGCTTGCCAAAGGGGCCATTGGATTTAACGATAGTGCCACAACCGCAAGGGTCAGTTAAGTGGGCTGCTGATTTCATTGATGGGTTGACAGAATGCCATGGAATCGTTTAGGAACGATTGGAGAAGACAAATGAGAAATATAAACAACTGGCAGATAAGAAACGAAGGAGTGTGGACTTCAAAGTGGGTGATTTTGTTTACGCAATATTAACAAAGATCGTTTTCCAGTTGGAACTTACAACAAGTTGAAAGCACGAAAGATTGGTCCAGTAGAAATCTTGAAGAAGATCAATGATAATGCGTATCGGTTAAGGTTGCCGGAAGAGGTTCATACTTCTGATATTTTCAATGTCAAACACTTAATTCCGTATTATGAGGAGGAACTTGTAGAAGATTACGAGAGTGTGAATTCGAGGACGAATTCCTTCCAACAAGGGGAGGATGACGAAGCTCATACCTCGAATCGCCGCTACTTAGGTCGCGTACGACCTAGCGACAAGGTCGCGGAAGAGGAAAATCGCGAGCGGAGAAGCTTCTTAGGTCGCGCGCGAGCAGCTTCAACAGGACACGAATGTCGCCGCTCCTTAGGTCGCGTACGACCTAGCCCCAAGGTCGCAAACGAGCAGAGTTCCGACCTATCCCTAAGTCGCGAAAAACCACCGCGACCTAACTCCAGCCTAACTCACGAACGAGCCTCGCAACTCCCCCACCTTCACTCTACACCGCGAGCTGACCTAGGTCGCTTCCCTCTAGGTCGTGAAGAATCGGATTCGATTTCCATCCATAGGTCGCAATCGACCTAGAACAAGCCGCCGCGGGTTCCCAACCCTAGTTCGACCTCATACATAAGTCACGAACGAGCATTTAGGTCGCTGATGATCTGATGTGTCGCGTGAAACATAAGTCGCCGTTGAAGATTAGGTCGTTAAGTCTTGTAATGGATGTATTTGCATTTTTCTTAAGTCGTGTAAAATTTATGTCGTGTACTGAGTCGTGTGTTTGTGATGTAAGTATGTAGTGTGCGTTGTGACCCTATAAATAGGGATGTGTGGTCATTTGTAAGGGTTGTTGAATTTTGAATAAAATTTGGTTTGTGCTTTGTGCCTCCATTTAGATTAGTAGTTGAGTGTTATCTCCTATCTCCACTTTCGGTATTCGAGTGCGCTCGAATCAACGATTGTTGAAGCCAATTCACGGAATCAAGTGCGCTTGATCAACGTTCGAAGAATTGAAGATCTTCTCTCACGGTATCGTGCGCGATCAACGTGTCGAAGATTGCTAAAGTCCGGTATCTTCGTGATCAACGGATTTGGGCCTTACGGTACTCTTAAATTCATCGATTTATCAACGATTCATCGATTATTTCCGCTAATCGTGTGAGATCCTGGACGGATTCGATTTACATCGTCGAATTCGCTTCCTACGCTGCATCAATAAGCGGACAGGCTGAAGACTTAAGGAGCATGGTTTTTCATGTATAGTTTTTGTTTTGAAACTATGTCTAAACTTATTTACTTAGCCATGTAAGAATATCAACTATATAAGACCATATTTATTTTGGGTTTATAATCAAATATGCTTTTGGTATTAGATTTTTTGCTATCAGATATGGTTTTGCTTTGATTTTTGCTATCAAATATATTGTTTTGGATTTTGAAGATTTTCAGCTGAAATGCCTGTAATGTGTACAACTGAGGTAAAAGAGGATAACATTTATACGCACTATAGAAAGAAGGACGTTGCAAAAAACAAGTCCTATATTAAACACATCAATGGTGGGAAAATACCGCTATAAAAATAGAAGCTAAGTATTATAAAAACTTACTATATTAAAATAAAAACATTATAGGAGAGAATATAATAGTGCGAAAACAGAACTATGAAAATACCAAACCGCAATGTAAAACTTTTTTACGGCATTGTGCACATGCTGTGAACAGTCTGGTAACACATAAATAAAATGGCATGGATAAACGCTATTGTTATAGAATAAAATAAGAACAAAAGCCACTAGAGAGAGAAGATGTTAGAGAACCTCATATTATCACAAAACCAATTGGTTTTGTAATAATATGAGGTTCTCTAACATGGTATCAGAGAGGGTTTAATTGTGTCACATGTTACCCTCAACGAATGTCCACGTGTTTGCTGATGATACGCCACACGTGTGGGGGTGTGTTAAGATTAGTCACACATCGAACAATTTACAATATAAATCATGCATAAATACTAAGAGACCTCCCATCACATCAACCAATTGGTTTTGTGATAATATGTGGTTCTCTAACATGGTATTGTGATAATATGAGGTTCTCTAACATGGTATCAGAGCGGGTTTAATTGTGTCACACGTTACCCTCAATGAATGTCCACGTGTTTGGCTTATGATACGCCCCACGTGTGGGGGCGTGTTACGATTAGTCCCACATCGGAAAATTTACAATATAAATCATGCATAAATACTAAGATACCTCCCTTCACATCAACCAATTGGTTTTGTGATAATATAAGGTTCTCTAACAGAAGACATTTTATTCATGCAAATGTACATATAATACAAATGAGTTTTCTATTTATAGACTCCAAATGCAACAGAAATTAGAATAATGGCTTTTGCCATTTAGTTTATTCATCCATATTACTAATATATATTACAACACTCCATGTTGAATATGTGTCTGATACGAATAATTGTCTCATTAAAAACCTATCTCACGAAAAAATCCATTGGGAAAAATCATAAATAAAGAAAATGGTGCAATTTTTTTAATCTTCAAGGAACATGTTTTACAATGTTATTATAAGAGTCGATGCTTATGGATCAAGATAATGCCTCATCAAAACCTTACTAACAAAAACCCAGTGGATAAGAATATTAGTGAAGGAAAAAGAGCACATTATAGCATATTTTGAATGCTCTTCCTGATTTACAATGCATTATTCAGTTAGTCTGTTGATGCAGCAGTTGCATACCAATTTCATGCACCATCTTTTGAGATGTTCATTTTGGAAGTGCTTTTATGAATAGATCTGCCCGATTTCTTTGCGACTGGATTTATTTCACCTCTATCTTGTTGTCCTTTTATAGTTCATGTGTGAAGAAAAACTTAGAAAAAAATGCGTTTTGTCCTATCACCTTTAATTTAACCTGCCTAAATTTGAGTTACGCAGGCCGCATTATATTCATAAATAATAGTTGATCCTTCTATAGATGAGGGGAGTTGGCACATATTTCCAATATGCTTAACTAATGATCTTAACCAACTACATTCTCATCTTGCTTCATGTAGTGCTAGTATTTCAAAATGATTGGATGATATTGCTACCAATGTTTGCTTCATAGCTCTGCATAAAATAGCTGCATTGCTATTACTAAACACATATCTAGTTTGTGATCTTGCTTTATGTGGATCAGAAAGATAACATGCATTAGCATAGCCATTTGGATTTGGATTATTACCTACGTCAGAATAAAACAATCCTAAATTTGTTGTTCTACCAAGATATCTCATGATAAGTTTTATACCATTCCAATGTCTTTTCATTGGTGCTGAATTGTATCTTGCTAGAAGATTTACTGAGAGTGCAATATCTAGTCTGGTGCATTGGGTTGAATATAATAACACATCAATGACACTGAGTTATGGTACTTCTGGACCAAGCACATTTTCATCATCTTCTTTTGGTGGTAATGGTTCTTTTTAATATCCAAAGATCTGACAACCATAAGTGTACAAAGTGGATATGCTTTATCCATTTGAAAACACTCTAGGATTTTCTCACTGTCGTTTGACTGATGGATTAGTATTTCATTAGTACTATGCTCGATTTATGGACCGAGAAAATATTTAGTTTTTTCAAGATCTTTGATTCCAAATTCTTTGTTTAAGTAATTTATTATTTCATCAATCTTTTTGGAGTCCCAATCAAATTTACATCATTAACATAAACTGTTAAAATAGCAAATCTAAGACGACCCGACTTTCCACTCCCGGAAAATCGCATTATCTTTAAGAAAGAAAGGGATAGAATAAGAATAGAAAGAAGAGAAGAAAGAAACAACATCAGAATCTACACAGCGGAACGAATAAATTATATTAATAACATAGATATTACATAGTTTACAACCATTATCAGAGTACACAGACATACATCACATACTAGACAGTTATAAACACCTGTCTAGTTATACAACTCAATACAACACTTAGAGAACACACAGCGGAATACTATATACATCTACACGCGGAAGCCTCTTGCTCCATTGCTCCTCCATAATTCGTCAAAGCTACTTGAATCCTAACCTGAATCACCCTTGACTACTCATAAAAATTTGAGTACCCAAGAGTTTATGAAAAACAAAAATAAACTTCGGGTCAGATATGGGTCTGGTGTGAGTAACAGGTTAAAGTTTCTTAACTTTCAAAAATCTTTTGAAAACAAAGGTATCACGTAAGACTTCCCATACATAAACATGGAAAAGTTTTTACCTTACACTAACCAAAACATGTGATAGGAAATCCGATGATATTATAATAGTGTCTAGGGTTTTCAAATAAATAAGAAATAGCCGAAATTGTTACATTATTAAATTCCAGCTACTAGCCACAAAAGTGGGTAATACAATCAAAACCGTTAGCACTTATTGGATTTTGGATTCCATACAATGGCAGGGCTACTGGGGTACCGCCCGTCACAGTACGTGGCCTAGATCAACGTACCGAGGATCACTCCCGACCCCCTACAACACAAAGCCGGACCCATTCCTTACTGAATAGTTCCGAACAAGACAACCCCGTGGTTGTAGCTAGCAACCACCCACACAGCCGAATATAAAGGGACTTCTAGATAGGGATCAATCTTGCTCTCCAGTGGGCGCGACCCACGAAGCTTTGCTGCACCTCCCCTGTTTTAGCCAATCCCGGTTGACGAGGCTTGAGGCTACGATTACCTTTATAGGACATATCACTTAGAATGCTCATCGTCCACCTGACGATGTTCTGAAAGCATTCAATCCATACAAGTTCGTTCCAGGTTCGAACGAAACCGAAGGCATTATCTCGTTACACTCATTTTGGAATCACCCTCAGAGTTAACGACAATAACCCTTGCACTCTATTCACCACCTCGAATCTATAAGAACTATTTCCGTCAACTCATTACGGAATCACCCACAGAGTTTTACTGACTCATAGTCCTTATACCTCGGGTCTTCACAAAGCTCCACTTTGAATCACGACCTAACATTATTTGGAATCGATGTGGTTTTCGGATATCCAAATATGGAAACCCGATCCCGGTCTCATCGAAAACCAAAGCGTGTCTTTTAAGGTCCAAGTTGTTTTAAAGGTTTAAAACAATTCAATTACAGTATTTATATACACACAGATAGATAACTTATAAATCATAACTGATAATCAACATTATCACATAACAGGTAATTCACATCATCAATATCAAATAGATATTCCATATATCTCCATCAAAATAGATAACCTATGTTATCGTCTCAATATGAATCAAGCATCCATACCACACAATATCATACATCTCACTATTGTGATCATAAAGCATCCAAGACAATCAATGTCATCCATTCATCCATAAGCAATGATTTATTCATCACCATATAATTAATTTAAAATGAATTAAATTAATTATCTCTATCTCTAATTAATTTAAAATGAATTAAATTAATTACTTAATCTTTAATTAATTTAAAATAAATTAAATTAATTACTTCACCAATATCAACCTTGCCTACATAGTCATTTAATTGATTACAATCAATTAATCATTTATTCAAAATAAATTACCTTAATTAATCACTCTTGATTAATTACTCTTAATTACATTCAAGCAATTATCCTTAATTAATTTCACAAATTAATTATCCTCAAACAAAACAGTAATTAACCTTTAATTACTTCAATTAATTAATTAACTATAATTAATTATCCTAATCCTTAATTAATTACATTAATTAATTACTTATTAATGATTAATTAATCATAATTAATCATCCTTAATTACATCATTAATTAAATAATTAATGATCCTTAATAATTAATTACCTTAAGTAATTAACTTATTAATCATCATCACAGATTAATTACATTTAGTAATTAACTAACTTAAATACTATATTAAACAAATTAATTATCCTTTAATTAATTACTTAATTAATCCCTTAATTAATTGTTAAATAACTAAACCAAATTATCTCACACTTAAACATCTCTACTTAATTACAATCATGTAATTATTAATAAATTACTCAACTAAGTAATTCCAAATCATTAATTACATAAAGTAATTATTTATAAAACCCAAGTGTTTAAAATTAATTAAACTAAATTAATTAAAATAAACAATCACATTAAATTAAATTAATTACATTAAGTAATTAATTTCTTAATTACTTTACTAAGTAATTATACTCAAACCATTTACAATTTGATTATTATTAAATTAATTAATCTAATTAATTATAAAAATTAACTACATTAATTAATTGTTAAATAATCATGGTTAATGTCCTTCATTAACCATCCTCAAATTATTTTATAAGGTAATTAACCTAAATTAATAACCAATTAAATTATCTTTAATCATTCATTAATTAAAGTTAATTATTAAATTAATTATCCTTAATTTAAAACTTAATTACATAATTAATATTCATTTATCATTAATTGATAACTTAATTAATGATCTAAATTTTAAATTGATTAATCATTAATCGATTATTAATTCCAAATTTAAATAATTAATTAAATTAATTAATTTATCTTAATCACCTTATTAATTAAATTCTAAAACATAAATCTTAATCAAATTTTCAAAATAAAACATAACTTAATTATGTTTAAAACAGTTTAATTGAAACAAAGTCTTTTAAACTACTTTTAAATTTTCATATTAAAATACAAGTTTAAAAGTAATTTAAACTTATCAAGTTTGAAAATTTTTAAAACTTATTTAAATTTCAAACAAAACAAGAGTTTGTCTTAAAAATGAAATCATAAAAATTTGAAGTTGAATCCATTTCAATGTTTTAGAAATTTCTCCTCTTTCTTAATTTAAACTTTCAATTTGAATCTTCTTTAAATTTAAACTGAACTCATTTTAAAACTTAAAATTTCCAGATTTAAATTAAATCTTAAATCTTAATCACATTTTAAAAACTTCGTTATTAAAAATTTCAACTATTTTATCCAAAATAAAATAGTTAATTAAGTTAAATTTTTGAAACTTTAATTTTAATTTAAAAACTGGGATTTAAATTCAAATTGCAAATTAAAATTTGAATTAAATTTAAACCTAAACCTTGCTTAAAACCTAAACCTACAGATTTTAAAATTTGAAAACCCAGATTTTATACAGGCTTTCAAACCTGGGAATAACAGAGTTCAACCCGAGACCCCCCTAATTTTACTTCGAGTTTTATACCTCACTACTCCGAGTCAATCTCCCATCCACTTCGAGTTAATTTACAACCTGCTTCGAGCAACACAAAGGCCTCCCCTGAAACACCCCAAACAACAACAGTTCACCAGAGAACATGTCACCACCACCTCTGCCGATCATCTCAGATGATCCAATCAACTCCAGAAGCCCACCACTACTCCAACATCAACCCAGATCAAAAAATTTCATCAAAGAATCTAAAATGCCCCTAATTCAAAACCTGTACAACCGAAAATAGGTTTCACTGATGCAAACCTGTGAACGGCCACAATTCTCATCTCCGACCACCTGACATCCATCCTCTTCGGCCACGAACACTTCTACACACCCTCTACCCATATCCCAAACACCAAAGCACTCGGTCAATCCACCACTTCAAACTGACTCAAAACACAAACCTATTCAAAACTAGGGCTCAAAACATAAACTTCTCAACTGCAACCAATCTAGTAATTATTATACTCATTTCAGATTTTTCTATGTATCTATAATCCTTACTTAATAACTCAGGAGAGTTTTGAGTTTTCTTAAACTACAGATTGTAAGTATTTGCTCAAAATCATATTTTTTTGTTCAAGAACAAACAGTAAAGGAACCAATACTCTAAAATTCCTATTACTTGATTTAAAAATCAAGTTCCAGTAAATGCTTTTAGTTTATAAAACTGGATTTAAATGTTAATATGACTGGATTTAATCAAGTTTAACATATAGTGTATTACCTATTTTACAGAGATATCACTTTGTAACTTAACTTTTCTAATTAATTTTTTTTTTTAAAAAAACTTGTCTTAAGGAAATAACACTTTACTTTATAAGTTTTAACACTAATCTAAAGTCAGCAAACCCTTTTTATCATCCTAAAACCAGTTACTACCTCAAAATAGATCAATGGTAGAAGATTCTTAAAGTAGGATGTGAATCTGAGAATACACTACAGAACATAATCAACATGTATATACAAAAATAATCACAACAGACTTTTCATAAGCACACAACATATTATATCACAAACACTCATCAAGCAACCTAAATATAATTTAAGAATTAGATGTTACTCACCTATTAAATGCAGACCCCCAGTTGTTCTTTGAATTTTGCAGAAACACCAAAGATGTAGGCTTTATAAAAATGCAGGTGCTTTCTCTGGTTCTCAAATCTGAGTTGAATTCCCGATGAAATGCTCATACTTCTACTCTAATTACTTGCATGCAGATGCTAGTTCAACCAAGGTTTAAAACAGTGCAGACTTCATCCATTCCAGGTTTCAAAATAGAGTGCAGGCTTCACTTTGATTTGGAGAGGAAATGCAGAATTTTGATAAACAGAGGTTGATTTGATTTTGTATAAGGAGTGAGATATGCAGATGTTTGGATTGAATATGAAGCTGAAGGATTGAGGAAATGCAAAAATAAGATATGTAGATTTGTACAGGGTTTGATAAATTGGTATATGCAGATTTTTTTGTGGATTGTTAATGTGAAAATGATTTAGATTTTGCAGATTTTTAAAGAGAATGTATGTATGAAGAAAATTAGTTTGATCTTTGTTTTGATTAGGGAAGAATGGAAATGTTATGCATGAATGAAGATTGTAAACTATGCAAATGTATTTCAGATTTAATAAAAGAAAAGAAAAATAAAAACTAAATTTTAACACTTGTCAAAAGAATGCTAATTTTTAAACACATGTTAAATAAATTCATATGAATCTAACACATGTATTTCCTTTAAAGGTAATTAGTATTTATATTTACAAAATAATGCATGTATTTTAGCCTAAATTAAGTTGTTAATTTAAATTTTGAATATGTGTATAAATTTATAAATGAATACAAACCATGTTTACAAAACTTACACAAATAAGAATTAAAACAATTAAACAATTTAAGATTTTATACTTTTGAATTTAAATTCAAACTAAATTCAAAATCAAATATTTTTCAAATCAAGTTATAAATAATAATTCAATTTGAAATAAAAATTACAAATTCTATTCAAACCTTATTTAAAAAGACAATACAATATCAATATTGTTTTTATAAATCTCTTTTTATTAAATTAAAATCATTTTCAAAATATTCATTTTATTAAGCCATAAAACCAATTTGTTAAATTTATTCTAAATTTAAAACAATACCAATTTATTTAAAATATGAACCATATATTTATATTGGAAATAGAAATCAATTTATTATTTTTAAAAGATAAAATAACCAATTTAAATATTTATTGAAGAATATTATTAAATCTATCTGGATAATTATTAACAGAATATCAATATCAATTTAATTTTTACTACAGATTATTAAATTGATATTGTTAAAAATTCCGGGATGTTACAATCCTTCCCCCTTAAAAGAATTTCGTCCTCGAAATTTAAAACAAAGGTAATTTAATAATCTCATTAAATTTTAATTTTAAAAACACAAGCATATATCAAACATATGCTAACAACCAAACAACCAATTCAACCAATCAAACAAATCTAATTATCCAGACAAAATTCTGGATAAAATTTTATCGAGTTTCTCCAGGTATATATATATATACACACATCAGGATACCCGCTCTAAAGAATCCAAACAAACAATACTATGAAGCTACAAAGCTCCTATACAACTATATCTATAACACAAGACAAGATATCAGACTACAAACGAGTCTGACTCAGCGACCAAAACTCCAGAACTGCTGGTTCCAAAACCAGAGATAGACCATACACGTACTCCCTCAGAGATACGTGAAACTCATCGAATCCCAGTTATCCAAACCGGCAATCCAATCCTGGAGATCAATCACTCAATCTCCTAGATACCGAAAAGATCCAAAACACTTCAGAGATAACTTCTCAGACTTACCCAAACTTATAGCTCACTTTTGATCGGAGAAAACTTATCCAAAATTAGATCTCTGACTTCAGAGTCCAAATCCCTCCGACTCTTATCCACAAAACTTTTTAGACGATCCTGGCTACCTGCAGCCTACCAATCAACTCAACCTTTGTTGATGCTTCTAGAAACAAACTAGATCAATCAACACAACAAAATGATCTCCTCAAGATCAACCAAGACCAACAACTCAAACTCAACTCCTCAACTTCAGAAGACAACAACTTCTTCTGTCCAGGAAAAGAAAAAGCAGATACACTTCCCAAACTGCTTTCGCTGCTCAACTCTGATCCAAAGTGGAAGAAAATGCTGAAGAAGAACACAAGGACAAACAGGACAACACACCCCAGAGATATGATTCAACAAATCCATAAGGATCATTCAGAAGTTCCTCCAAAACTCCGAGATGCTACTCCAACTCAATTCTCCTAGAAACCATTCTTCTATAAAGCTGAACCACAGGTACCACTCCTGGAATTCCAGTCGATAAGAAAGCTCAATCTCCCAATACAGACAAAATTCTGACTTCCTGAAGACATTCAGAAAAACTCAGATAACCCAAGAGAACACTCAAACAATCGCAAGTCACTTTTGCGAACCACCCAAACCAAACCCAAGAAAAACTGTTCTCCCTTAACCAAATTGTACAGCTTAAACTTAACTGGCCAACCCATCGAAGAAACAGGTCCACTCAACTGCTTCTGAACTCCACTTCAGAAAAAATGATAAGCCAGAAGATCTCTTGCCAACACTGAGAACACTCCAAACTACACTGCTGCCTCAGATGCCAAAGAATCCCAAAACAAAGCTCTCCGAGAAACTCGGACTTCAAAGCAAACAGAAACTCAAGCTGATCACAGCCACAACACTGAAGCAGACTCACCTCCTTAAACTTGTTCCAAAGAAAACATCTTCGGGAACATCCATAGTCACTGCATCTCATCACACAGCTACTATTCCTTAAGGTAACAAAATACCATCACTTGCTTCTGCCAAGCCAACAGATCCGAACACTACTCATCCAACTTCAGAAATATACTCCGAACCTTTCCAGGTTACCTTCAGAGATCAAATGAAGTTCTCATCACCACAGAACTCACTCGAGACGGTATTAGGTCTACAGTCTCGACAAATACACTTCCAACCTCAAACATCAGACTCCAACCAATGGTAGTAATCGTGGTACACACACTACTACCCCATCTACCTTTATAACTTATATTGGAAAACCTGAATAGCTAACCCAATAGATAGGTAGAAATATATATATATATATATATATATATTAAAAATTACAAATACACTCTCTCAAGAAAGACACCACTACAGAGCCTAGGTATTCACTCAACCCAATGCTCCCTAAGAAAGACACACTTCAGAGCCTAGGTATTCACTCAACCTAATGCTCTGATACCAAGTGAGACGACCCGACTTTCCACTCCCGGATAATCGCATCATCTTTAAGAAAGAAAGGGATAGAAGAAGAATAGAAAGAAGAGAAGAAAGAAACAACATCAGAATCTACACAGCGGAACGAATAAATTATATTAATAACATAGATATTACATAGTTTACAACCATTATCAGAGTACACAGAGATACATCACATACTAGATAATTATAAACACCTGTCTAGTTATACAACTCAGTACAATAACTTAGAGAACACACAACGGAATACTATATACATCTACACGCGGAAGCCTCCTGCTCCATTGCTCCTCCATAATTCGTCAAAGCTACCTGAATCCTAACCTGAATCACCCTTGACTACTCATAAAAATTTGAGTACCCAAGAGTTTATGAAAAATAAAAATAAACTCCGGGTCAGACATGGGTTTGGTGTGAGTAATAGGTTAAAGTTGCTTAATTTCAAAAATCTTTTGAAAAGAAAGGTATCACGTAAGACTTCCCACACATAAACATGGAAAAGTTTTTACCTTACGCTAACCAAAACATGTGATAGGAAATCCGATGATATTATAATAGTGTCTAGGGTTTTAAAATAAATAAGAAATAGCCGAAATTGTTACATTATTAAATTCCAGTTACTAGCCACAAAAGTGGGTAATACAATCAAAACCGTTGGCACTTATTGGATTTTGGATTCCATACAATGGCAGGGCTACTGGGGTACCGCCCGTCACAGTACGTGGCTATATCAACGTACCGAGGATCACTCCCGACCCCCTGCAACACAAAGCCGGACCCATTCCTTACTGAATAGTTCTGAACAAGACAACCCCATGGTTGTAGCTAGCAACCACCCACACATCCGAATATAAAGGGACTTCAGGACAGGGATCAATCTTGCTCTCCAGTGGGCGCGACCCACGAAGATTTGCTGCACCTCCCATGTTTTAGCCATTCCCGGTTGACGAGGCTTGAGGCTACGATTACCTTTATAGGACATATCACTTAGAATGCTCATCGTCCACCTGACGATGTTCTAAAAGCGTTCAATCCATACAAGTTCGTTCCGGGTTCGAACGAAACCGAAGGCATTATCTCGTTACACTCATTTTGGAATCACCCTCAGAGTTAACGACAATAACCCTTGCACTCTATTCACCGCCTCGAATCTATAAGAACTAATTCCGTCAACTCATTACGGAATCACCCACAGAGTTTTACTGACTCATAGTCCTTATACCTCGAGTCTTCACAAAGCTCCACTTTGAATCACGACCTAACGTTATTTGGAATCGATGTGCTTTTCGGATATCCAAATATGGAAACCCGATCCCGGTCTCATCGAAAACCAAAGCGTGTCTTTTAAGGTCCAAGTTGTTTTAAAGGTTTAAAACAATTCAATTATAGTATCTATATACACACAGATAGATAACTTATAAATCATAACTGATAATCAACATTATCACATAACAGGTAATTCACATCATCAATATCAAATAGATATTCCATATATCTCCATCACAATAGATAACCTATGTTATCATCTCAATACAAACCAAACATCCATACCACACAATATCATATATCTCACTATTGAGATCACAAAGCATCCAAGACAATCAATGTCATCCATTCATCCATAAGCAATGATTTATTCATCACCATATAATTAATTTAAAATGAATTAAATTAATTATCTCTATCTCTAATTAATTTAAAATGAATTAAATTAATTACTTAATCTTTAATTAATTTAAAATAAATTAAATTAATTACTTCACCAATATCAACCTTGCTTACATAGTCATTTAATTGATTACAATCAATTAATCATTTATTCAAAATAAATTACCTTAATTAATCACTCTTGATTAATTACTCTTAATTACATTCAATCAATTATCCTTAATTAATTTCGCAAATTAATTATCTCAAACAAAACAGTAATTAACCTTTAATTATTATTTTTTAATTATTATTTTTTGGCAAGGCCGACGGGGTTGGATGGTCCCCGACCATTTTATTGCAGCACCAATAAGATTACAACACAAACTACAGAGAGCAAGCTCTAAGAAAACGGAGGAAAACAAAGCGCTACAAACAACATGCACATAAGGAGAAGGAACACGAGCAAAAATAAAAAACATAAGAACAAGAGAGATAGCACCCGTTAAAAGGTGTTAGGTATTCCTGGATCAATGTAGAATGATAGCATACTCAGCGCAATATCGATCTCATGCATAACCCATGGCATAAAGGTAAATTCAGATTTGGCACTGTCTGGCTTAAACACCCTGGTGTTTCGTTCCTTCCATATTACAGCAGTAAAACTTTTCAAAACATGAAGAAGAACTCTCTTTTCTTTTGTTTTGAACCCCGTTCTCGCATATAGTTTATTCCACTCATTCCAGTTACCATTAAAAGCTTCAACCCAGGAGAGCTTGGCCTTAACATGCTGCCAAACATTATTAATGACAGAACACTCAAAAAACAAGTGTTCAATAGTTTCTGCCTGATCATTACAGAAGGTGCAAAAAATATTGACATCCATCCCTATGCACACAAGTTTGGTTTTAGTAAGAATTGCCCGGTTCAGCACTTTCCAGAGAAGTAAGTTGTTTCTCATACTACTGTCTTTATACCATGTTCGCTTGGACCATTTCCACATCGGCCGAGCTTTGTTCTTCATAAGATGTTCATAAACAGTGCCAATTTTGAAATTGGTCCTATTAGCATTCCAAACCAGCCTCTCATTAGTAGCCATCAGTGTAGTTTTGCTTCTTATCAAGTCCCAAATACGCTGTATTCTTTGGTTGGATGAGAAGGAGTTAGAGCTTTGTATGTTGTGAAGAACATCACTTACCTTAGCTGAAAGGTGAACACCAGTTTGCATTATTTCATTGTGAGCTATGTGCCTGCTAACTATAATTAATTATCCTAATCCTTAATTAATTACATTAATTAATTACCTATTATTGATTAATTAATCATCCTTAATTACATCATTAATTAAATAATTAATGATCCTTAATTATTAATTACCTTAAGTAATTAACTTATTAATCATCATCACAGATTAATTACATTTAGTAATTAACTAACTTAATTACTATATTAAACAAATTAATTATCCTTTAATTAATTACTTAATTAATCCCTTAATTAATTATTAAATAACTAAACCAATTATCTCACACTTAAACATCTCCACTTAATTACAATCATGTAATTATTAATAAATTACTCAACTAAGTAATTTCCAAATCATTAATTACATAAATTAATTATTTATAAAACCCAAGTGTTTAAAATTAATTAAACTAAATTAATTAAAATAAACAATCACATTAAATTTAATTAATTACATTAAGTAATTAATTTCTTAATTACTTTACTAAGTAATTATACTCAAACCATTTACAATTTGATTATTATTAAATTAATTAATCTAATTAATTATAAAAATTAACTACATTAATTAATTGTTAAATAATCATGGTTAATGTCCTTCATTAACCATCCTCAAATTATTTTATAAGGTAATTAACTTAAATTAATTACCAATTAAATTATCTTTAATCATTCATTAATTAAAATTAATTATTAAATTAATTATCCTTAATTTAAAACTTAATTACATAATTAATATTCATTTATCATTAATTGATAACTTAATTAATGATCTAAATTTTAAATTGATTAATCATTAATCGATTATTAATTCCAAATTTAAATAATTAATTAAATTAATTAATTTATCTTAGTCACCCTATTAATTAAATTCTAAAACATAAATCTTAATCAAATTTTCAAAATAAAACATAACTTAATTATGTTTAAAACAATTTAATTGAAACAAAGTCTTTTAAACTACTATTAAATTTTCATTTTAAAGTACAAGTTTAAAAGTAATTTAAACTTATCAAGTTTGAAATTTTTTAAAACTTATTTAAATTTCAAACAAAACAAAAGTTTGTCTTAAAAATGAAATCATAAAAATTTGAAGTTGAATCCATTTCAATGTTTTAGAAATTTCCACTCTTTCTTAATTTAAACTTTCAATTTGAATCTTCTTTAAATTTAAACTGAACTCGTTTTAAAACTTAAAATTTCCAGATTTAAATTAAATCTTAAATCTTAATCACATTTTAAAAACTTCATTATTAAAAATTTAACTATTTTATCCAAAATAAAATAGTTAATTAAGTTAAATTTTTGAAACTTTAATTTTAATTTAAAAACTGGGATTTAAATTCAAATTGGAAATTCAAATTTGAATTAAATTTAAACCTAAACCTTGCTTAAAACCTAAAGCCACAGATTTTAAAATTTGAAAACCCAGATTTTATACAGGCTTTCAAACCTGGGAATAACAGAGTTCAACCCGAGACTCCCCCTAATTTTACTTCGAGTTTTATACCTCACTACTCCGAGTCAATCTCCCATCCACTTCGAGTTATTTTACAACCTGCTTCAAGCAACACAAAGGCCTCCCCTAAAATACCCCAAACCACAACGGTTCACCAGAGAACATGTCGCCGCCACCTCTGCAGATCATCTCAGATGATCCAATCAACTCCAGAAGCCCACCACTACTCCAACATCAATCCAGATCAAAAAATTTCATCAAAGAATCTAAAATGTCCCTTATTCAAAACCTGTACAACAGAAAACAGGTTTCACTGATGCAAACCTGTCAACGGCCACAATTCTCATCTCCGACCACCTGATATCCATCCTCTTCGGCCACGAACACTTCTACGCACCCTCTACCCATATCCCAAACACCAAATGACTCGGTCAATCCACCACTTCAAACTGACTCAAAACACAAACCTATTCAAAACTAGGGCTCAAAACAAAAACTTCTCAACTGCAACCAATCTAGTAATTATTATACTCATTTCAGATTTTTCTATGTATCTATAATCCTTACTTAATAACTCAGGAGAGTTTTGAGTTTTCTGAAACTATAGATTGTAAGTATTTGCTCAAAATCATAATTTTTTGTTCAAGAACAAACAGTAAAGGAACCAATACTCTAAAATTCCTATTACTTGATTTAAAAATCAAGTTCCAGTAAATGCTTTTAGTTTATAAAACTGGATTTAAATGTTAATATGACTGGATTTAATCAAGTTTAACATATAGTGTATTACCTATTTTACAGAGATATCACTTTGTAACTTAACTTTTCTAATTAATTTTTTTTTAAAAAAAAACTTGTCTTAAGGAAATAACACTTTACTTTATAAGTTTTAACACTAATCTAAAGTCAGCAAACCCTTTTTATCATCCTAAAACCAGTTACTACCTCAAAATAGATCAATGGTAGAAGATTCTTAAAGTAGGATGTGAATCTGAGAATATACTACAGAACATAATCAACATGCATATACAAAAATAATCACAACAGACTTTTCATAAGCGCATAACATATTATATCACGAACACTCATCAAGCAACCTAAATATAATTTAAGAATTAGATGTTACTCACCTATTAAATGCAGACCCCCAGTTGTTCTTTGAATTTTGCAGAAACACCAAAGATGCAGGCTTTATAAAAATGCAGGTGCTTTCTCTGATTCTCAAATCTGAGTTGAATTCCTGATGAAATGCTCATGCTTCTACTCTAATTACTTGCATGCAGATGCTAGTTCAACCAAGGTTTAAAACAGTGCAGACTTCATCCATTCCAGGTTTCAAAATAGAGTGCAGGCTTCACTTTGATTTGAAGAGGAAATGCAGAATTTTGATAAACAGAGGTTGATTTGATTTTGTATAAGGAGTGAGATATGCAGATGTTTGGATTGAATATGCAGCTGAAGGATTTGAGGAAATGCAGAAATAAGATATGCAGATTTGTACAGGGTTTGATAAATTGGTATATGCAGATTTTTTTGTGGATTGTTAATGTGAAAATGATTTAGATTTTGCAGATTTTTAAAGAGAATGTATGTATGAAGAAAATGAGTTTGATCTTTGTTTTGATTAGGGAAGAATGGAAATGTTATGCATGAATGAAGATTGTAAACTATGCAAATGTATTTCAGATTTAATAAAAGAAAAGAAAAATAAAAACTATATTTTAACACTTGTCGAAAGAATGCTAATTTTTAAACACATGTTAAATAAATGCATATGAATCTAACAAATGTATTTCCTTTAAAGATAATTAGTATTTATATTTACAAAATAATGCGTGTATTTTAGCTTAAATTAAGTTGTTAATTTAAACTTTGAATATGTGTATAAATTTATAAATGAAAACAAACCATGTTTACAAAACTTACACAAATAAGAATTAAAACAATTAAACAATTTAAGATTTTATGCTTTTGAATTTAAATTCAAACTAAATTCAAAATCAAATATTTTTCAAATCAAGTTATAAGTAATAATTCAATTTGAAATAAAAATTACAAATTCTATTCAAAACTTATTTAAAAAGACAATAAAATATCAATATTGTTTTTATAAATCTCTTTTTATTAAATTAAAATCATTTTACAAGATATTCATTTTATTAAGCCATAAAACCAATTTGTTAAATTTATTCTAAATTTAAAACAATACCAATTTATTTAAAATATGAAACATATATTTATATTGGAAATAGAAATCAATTTATTATTTTTAAAAGATAAAATAACCAATTTAAATATTTATTGAAGAAGATTTTTAAAACTATCTGGATAATTATTAACAGAATATCAATATCAAATTAATTTTTACTACAGATTATTAAATTTATATTGTTAAAAATTCCGGGATGTTACAAAATCCCTTTACCAATTTCTTTTTAAAGACACATGAACAAATGAGATTGTTATTATATTCGGCTTTTACCTAGTATTCACTAAGACAGTTATACCATATTTTTCTAGATTGTTTCAATCATATAGCGGTTGACTCAGTTTTAATGAGTACATCGACTTTGATTTTTCTTTAGATAACTATATCCATCTAGGATCTTTATGTAAATCCGGTATCTAATTCACCATAAAGATAAGCTATCACAACATCAGTTAATCTTACATCTAGTTTTTCAGAAACTACAATGTTGATCAAGTATCGAAATGTTAAGACATCCATAACAGAAGAATATGTTTCTTTAATGTCAAGACCTGGTCTCTGCAGAAAACCTTGTGGACAAGTCGTGCCTTGTATCCTATGACTTCATTTTTATCATTTCGTTTTCTAACAAAAACCCATTTGTAACCTACTGCTTAACATTTTCTGGTGTTTTCTCTATTGGTCCAAACACACCATGTTTTTAAAGTGAATCTAACTCAATTTGGATAGCACCTTTCCATTTTGGCCAATCGTGTCTTTTTCAACATTGATTTATGCTAGTTGGTTCATTATTATTATTCTCATTATAGTCATGACTTTTATTTATTTCAATAGCTACTGCGAATGAGAATACATCATCAATTATTATTTTACTATGATCCCACATTTCTCCATAGTTTATATAAAATATTGAGATCTCATTATTATTAGGTGCCATTTTATTTTTGGAAGCTTATATTATTTCTTCTGGGAAAATAGTTTCTTCGACAATTTTAGGCGAATTTGGATTTTCATTTAAGTTATCTTTTGAATCATTTATAGCCACTTCTGGAGGTTTATCATGTACGATCGGTTTCACCCTAGAGGGAGGGTGAGTAGGGTGATGTTATTAATTATAAAAATTTATCGTGGAAGTTTGTATAAAATAATTTCAATGCAGATATATCAGAATAATAGCAGCATAGATAAAAACAGAATAATAAATGCAGAAATAGAACAACACAGAATTTACCCAGCTTCGACGAAACCCTACCTACGTGCTACCCCTAAGGTTTCTACTAGAAATTAAGCAATCAGACAGTTACACACGTAAACTCGTGACACCCGCTATCGACTAGCCTTAACTCTACACTAAAAACCCTGCCACAACTAAGCCACCGAGTTGCGAATTTTCCAACTACGCCACGTATTTTGTCCCCTAGTCACACGACTAGAAATTACAATGTTTAGAAAAGAAGAATACAAATTAAACACAAATTAAAATCAAAATCCTATTTTTCCTTTTCAATTATAATAAACCCTTTATTAAAAAACAAGGTCGGCCCTTTTATTTCTTTTATTTTGGCCTTGTTCCTTTGCTCTGTAAAACGTCGGCCTTGTTCCTTTGCTCGTTCCTCTTTGCTCGAAATTAAGGCTTTGAGAAATATTGAAGCTGCCGTCTGTTATTATCTCGATCGAATGATGATTTATGACCCTTAGCTTTGTTGATCAATGCTTTCTTCTCTTTGTGCTCATTCACGGCTGCTTCCAGTATTGAGTTCGAATCAACGAATCTGGTATGTGAATTATATTGTTTAAATGCACTGTAGTTTTGCCTTGATTCGAACTCGATTCGAGTTGTTGATTTATTGTTCTCATTTTAGCTTTTAACTCGATTTGCAATCTTTGCCGATGATGTTTAGGGTTTTTATATAGGGTTCGAACCCCTTGATTTTCGTTAATATATATTTGTTTGAATTCGTCTGTAATTTTCCTCGGCATTTGATATTGACTGAATGTTGACGATGATTTCTAACTTTGTCAATTCATATTTTTTTCCTTGGTCATCATGGTTTTGTGAATTTTCTGATTCCTTGATTTCCAAGGCTTTGACTTTTCTTGCCCGTTGAATTCTTTGACGATAATGTTGATTTCGTTTTTGTGCTCGACTTTGGCCATTAACTGTTGACATTGGTCTTGACTTTTAATTATAAAACTGCTGCTGACTTTTGAACTTGTGCACTGTTTTATTTTTGAAATTTCTTGCTTGATTTTGTCTCGGCTTTGATCACTGCATCACTGTATCATATATGTGTATGCTCAACTTGATACTCTGTTCATCCTGTCACTTGTAGTTGCCATTCATCTGGTTCGGTCTCGTACCACCTGCTATTCACTTGTACTGTGATTATTTGATGTTATGTTGCATTTAGCTCATGTGGTCTTCACTTTTGTATATGATATCTCCTCTGACCTTGATTATTTGGTTGTATGCATATGCACTGCTTTGTCTTTGACATTGCCTGACCATATGTATGCTTCGAGGCAGGCTGCATATGCTTTCATGATGCAGTGTCTTCATTTTACATTATATAGTCTCCACTTTTGAACTTCATGTGTAGCTTCTGTCTACATTCATGCCTTTCTGATTGATATATTTTGAAACTGCACTTTTCACTTGTATCATTTTGAAACTGCTGATTTTCTGGTTGATATATTTATTTACTTCGTAGTCGTATATATGCCTTGTAGAGATGCTGCATTCATGGTTTCAACGGTGACTTGATGCAGTCTTATTATATGTATACATGTTGTTTCATTTATTCGCTGGTCTTCATGTAGCTTGCTGTGTCAATTTGTGTTCATGTATATGAAGCAGTGTTGCATTTCCTTGTAGTCTTCATTGCACTGTCGTCATATGTCATTGTTTCGGTTTTCTCCTTTGTTTCAGTGCTTATATACGTTCGCTGATATAATTCATATTGTATTGCTTTTGATCATATGTCACTATATATCACTACATGTTGTATTTGCATGCCAGGCTTGTTTATGCTGTTTCATTGGCTTGTGTTTTGCTTTGGCCACTTGTTGTTCACTGGTCGTCTGCACTTTGATATATAAGCTTGTCCTGGTTTGTCGAAACCACAGTGGCATTTGCATACGTATTCATCCACTTGTCTTGTTGACATGTGCATTGCCTTCATACTTTATAGTTGTTGTTGCCACTGCCTGACTTGAAGTCTGGTGCTTCACCATTGACCGTTGCATTGTACATTTTGGATTTTTGAGTTCATTGCTTTTGCTTTTGACGAATCATATTGTATTGCTTTTGATCATATGTCACTGTATATCACTGCATGTTGTATTTGCATGCCAGGCTTGTTTATGATGTTTCACTGGCTTATGTTTTGCTTTGGCCACTTGTTGTTCACTGGTCATTTGCACTTTGATACATAAGCTTGTCTTGGTTTTTCGAAACCGCAGTGGCATTTGCATATGTATTCATGCACTTATCTTGTTGACATGTGCATTGCCTTCATACTTTATAGTTGTTGTTTGCACTGCTTGACTTGAAGTCTCGTGCTTCACCATTGACTGTTGCATTGTACATTTGGATTTTTGAGTTCATTTGACTCGGTTTTCATGTACGTGTGCAGTGGCTACTGTAGCCACCTCAGTTTTGTCTTGATCCATTGTTTCGTACTTGCACCTCTGTTGAATCCAGCTAATAGCTCGGGTTTGACCTTGTACTCGTGTCGTGACTTTATTTGTATTGCAATTGAGTTAAACCCTGCTTTTCATTTGGGTTTGACCTATGCTCACCTGTCCCTGTAACTTTATCAAGTGTATATCGGTGTGCACGGCCTTGTGGCATGTACAGTGATACACTGTGCATGTCACAAGTTGTTCGTGTATGATGAATTCAAATTTAAATGATGATGAACAACCCAAATAACTGAGGCAAAATTATATTTTATTTTATACTGCAAAAATATTTCCTTTTCAATTTTACTGCATCAGTATTTATTTTTGCAGATTGCTCTGATGTTGGATTCAATCTAGAATAAAGTTGAAGATAAATACGAGTGAATGAGCGATATATAGTGAGGTGTATTTGTAAATTAGAAATTGTGATGTAATCGAAATTGTATTGAATTTGTATATATATAGTGAAAGTTCAAATTTGTACTATTAAAAATTGTAATAAATATTTGTTTGAATAAAATATCTGTTTGAATTTAAATACTGTGTTATTTATTTTATTCAGCAAATATTTGTCTAATTATGTGAAAAATTAAGTAGTACATTAACAAATACATTTAAATGAATATATATATATATATATATATGTTTATTATCATCAAACAAAAATCATATACTCGCATATTCAACAATCTCCCGCTTTTGATGATAACAAACATATATTTAAGATTTTGAATTGTTAAATGTATTTGATCATTCAATTTGCTCCCTCTATTTGAATGCTCCCTCTCTACAAATGCTTCCCCTTCATATATGCATGTAAATAAAAATATGCAAATGAACCTAGATGCAAATAGAAAATATTTGACCTTTATCTATCAAAGTCTTAACTTTTCTCTCCCCCTTTTGTTATCAGCAAAAGAGTAATAGTGTAGAAAAATAAAGATAAAGTGATAAACATTAATACAACATTAAAACTCAATCGAATATAAATATTAAATTTCAATAAAAAATCAAACAAAAATCATAAATACTCTGTTAGGCGCATATTCCACTTTTAGAATGATGGGAATGATGTCATCATATATAACCGTATAGTTGTGTCTATTTGTGGTATATTTGTATCAGGAATTTGAATATCTACTAACCATGCATAATCGTTATGATTTTTAAATGAGATTAGTAGTATTCCATTTATTTATTTATTTAAAAAATGAATTCAAGTATATTCTAACCACGCAAAACCATGAGGACTTCTAAATGGGATTAGAATTAACTTGTTTATTTAGTAAATCAATTTTGATATGCGTTCCATACATGCATAACCGTGAGGACTTTTAATTGAGCATAGAAGCACATTATCATAAATTCCAAGTAGTTCACCCATGCATAACCGTGAGGACTTTTAAATGAGAGTGAATACTTTGGTTTTTTAAAAAAAAATATAAAATGAAAAAATGAACGATTTCTGTTTAAATCACCACATATTGACATACTATATTGGATTATGACAAGTGAGGGTCGATAGAAAATGACAGAAATAGAAATGATCATGGAATTTTTACTAACAAAGAGTGTTTATAACTCTTGTTTAAATTTCTAAAGGAATTTACTAATTATACCGTCTCAAGTTATAATATATGATTAATATTAATATTCATCACTTTTTCAATCACTATTTATCTTTTCGACAATTAGTAGGGAGTCAGATTAGTCAATATAGTCATTTATAATCATATTCAAAAATAATTATCAAATTTTCTAAAAATGACTAATCTGAAAAAAGGTCAAAAAAGATTTCTTGAAGGGGTTTTATAAGAAAAATGTCTGCTTTTTGAAAATTATTTGAAATGAAAAATATGCAGATATTTTCTTTGAAAAACGATGCAATTACTAAATGTCTCAACATAAATCACATTCCACTTGTGACTTTTCTATCAACTAGATTATCAGGATAATCTGCATCTGAATTTTTCTTTCACTTGAGTTTATCATTAATTGAATGTTATAGACCGGACTGTGAAATTTTCAACATTTTCTTGAAATTCTTTTTTCTACTTTTTAAATGAATATTCTTTTGAATTTTAATTGAAGCCGTGCCAATAAACAAAATCGTGAATATAGTGTCAGCCGTAAATAACCAAATGTATTATCATACATCGTCATTAATTATTAAAACATTATCAATAATCTACACAAATTGTTCAAAGATGATTGGTTAACTATTTTGAATAAGTTAGATTAATCATCAACATTTATTTCTTTATCACATAACTGGCTGAGTTAATTCAAATCAGATATGGTGCAGATTATCACATTAATATATTGTTTAAGATGAATATACCATTCCCTCTTTTACCTTTACGATATTTTTTTCGTTGTTGTCCATTGTGATTCTGTCACCTTTGTACTAGGCTAAGGAACTTTACTTTATCGCTCGTTATGTCCCTGGAACAGCCATAATCCAAGTAACACTGTTATTGTTTCTTAGCCTGCCACCACACCTACACGATGAAAGATTTTTATGACCTATTTGTTTTTAAAGGTCCATGGTTGTTAGTGGCAGAATATTTTGAAAAATAATTTTGTGGAGACCCATAACTATTTATATATGTTCCTTTTGGCACCCAGATTTGTTTAACTTTCAAAGATTTTATATTTGTGCCTTTTGGAATCCAAATTGGAATGGTTTTCACGTGTTTGGGTATATACGAACAATTATTTTGACGTTTTCCATATTTTCTACAAATTGTGCACATTGAATTGACTTGATTAATTTCATTTCTAACATTTTCAGATTGATTATATCCAAGTCCTTGTCTAACTATATTAACAATTTTTTTCCCTAATAGCATATTCAATGATCTTTCACTTTTGGAAAATTTTCCTAAAGTCGTTGACAGTTGTTGGACTTGTGTTTTAAGACATTCATTTTCGTTTAATAATTGTGTGCATTTTTTAATAGAATTTTCTCTTCTTGTATTTTCACTTTCTTTCAAAATCAGAATTTCGTTTTCAAGCGATTTAATTTTGATTTCTGATTTTTTAATCTCTTCTTCGAATGTTGGACAATTATCACACTTAGAGATCCTACTTTGATAGTTTTTAACTAATTGGTCAAGTTGTTTATTTAAATCTATCAAAGTATCATTTTGTGATTCAAGTTTGGCATATTTCTCCCTAAATCGTTCAAAACAGCCATTTACTTCATGGAAATATATGTGTAATTCTGAGTGAGTGAGTTTTGATACCTCGCTTGGCTCGTCATCGTCGCTATCAGTTATATTACCTTGAGGGCACATATCTGCTTTCTCACTCTCACTGCCTGTACTTTTATTATCTTCATCACTTGTATTCCACAACGCTGCAAAATTCTTCCTTTTTGATTTCATTTATAAGTAGTGTCTATTTTGAGGACAATTGGGCTTGAAGTGTCGGGGTTGGTTGCCCTTGTGAAAGATGATTTCCCGCACTTTCGGGTTGTCTAGTGCTTTGGCTATTATGCTTTTCAATTTCTGATTTAGAGCTTGATTTCCATATTTGTGATTCCACTTTTTGAATTTCTTCATTAATAGTGCCAGCTCAGCTGCTTCATCATCAACATCATCATCATTTTCTTCCATTGTTCCTTTAAGCACTATTGATTTCTTTCGAGTATCACCTCCTTCTCGTTCTTCCTTGAATTTCATTTCTAGCTCGTAAGTGGTGAGATTTCCGATGAGCTCTTCAACTTTGATTTGTTTTAAATCTTTTGATTCTTGAACGGCAGTCACTTTTGCTTCAAAACTTTGTGGAAGGACTCTGAGGATTTTTCAGACTATTTCCGATTCCGTGTATGATTTTTCGAGAGCTTTTGATTTGTATACGATGTTGGAAAGTCGTCCGTACATCTCTTTAACATTTTCTTCATTAACCATTGTAAAATTCTCGTATTTGCTATTCAGCATGGAAAGGCGAGATTCCTTGACTTGAGATGTTCCTTCGTGAGTCACTTCTAGTGTGTGCCATATTTCCTGCGCAGTTAGACAATGTGAGACATGATTAAATTCAAATTGATCCAATGAACAGATAATAGAATTTATAGCTTTAGCGTTAGCATTTTGTAGTTTATTTTCTGTCTCTGTCCATTGATCCAGCAGTTTATCTATTTCTTGATTATCTACAATTATAGTTGGTGCTTTATAACCTGTCTCAACAATATTCCAAGCGTCAATGGTTTTAAGAAAAATTTCTATTCTATTTTTCCGTTAAGCATATTCACCATTGAACATTGGTGGTCTAACTATGGACTGACTCTCAGCAAAAGCAATAATTATAGAAGCCATTTCAAAAATTCAAATTTTTAAAACAAAAATTGGTTTCTTAAAAAAATCAATTTTTTAAAAACAAAAATAGCTTTTGAACCTTGCTCTGATACCACTTGTAGGATCGATTTCACCCTAGAGGGAGGATGAATAGGGTGATGTTATTAATTATAAAAATTTATCGCGGAAGTTTGTATAAAATAATTTCAGTGCAGATATATCAGAATAATAGCAGCACAGACAAAAGCAGAATAATAAATGCAGAAATAGAACGACACAGAATTTATTCAGCTTCGGCAAAACCCTGCCTACGTGCTGCCCCCAAGGTTTCTCCTAGAAATTAAGCAATCATACACTTACACACGTAAATTAGCAACACCCGCTATCGACTAGCCTTAACTCTACACTCAAAACCCTGCCACAACTAAGCCACTGAGTTGCGAATTCTCAAACTACGCCATGTATTTTGTCCCCTAGTCACACGACTAGAAATTACAATGTTTAGAAAAGAAGAATACAAATTAAACACAAATTAAAATCAAAATCCTATTTTTCCTTTTCAATTATAATAAACCCTTTATTAAAAAACAAGGCCGGCCCTTTTATTTCTTTTTTTTGGGCCTTGTTCCTTTGCTATGTAAAATGTCGGCCTTGTTCCTTTGCTCGTTCCTCTTTGCTCGAATTAGGGCTTTGAGAAATATTGAAGCTACCGTCTGTTATTATCTCGATCGAATGATGATTTACGTCCCTTAGCTTTGTCGATCAATGCTTTCTTATCTTTGTGCTCATTCACGGCTGTTTCCAGTATTGAGTTCGAATTAACGAATCTGGTATGTGAATTATATCGTTTAAATGCACTTTTGTTTTGCCATGATTCGAACTCGATTCGAGTTGTTGTTTTATTGTTCTCTGTTTACATTTTAACTCGAATTGCAATCTTTGCCGATAATGTTTAGGGTTTTTATATAGGGTTCGAACCCCTTGATTTTCGTTCATATATATTTGTTTGAATTCGTCTGTAATTCTCCTTGGCCATTCTATATTGATTGAATGTTGACGATGATTTATGACTTTGTCAATTCGTATATTTTTGCCTTGGTCATCATGGTATTGTGAATTTGCTGATTCCTTGATTTCCAAGGCTCTGACTTTGCTTGCCCGTTGAATTCTTTGACGATGATGTTGATTTCTTTTTTATGCTCGACTTTGGCCATTAACTATTGACATCGTTCTTGACTTTTAATTGTAAAACTGCTGCTGACTTTTGAATTCGTGCACTGCTTTGACGAAGTCTTATTATATGTATACATCCTGTTTCATTTATTCACTGGTCTTCATGTAGCTTGCTGTGTCAATTTGTATTCATGTATATGAAGAAGTGTTGCATTTCCTTGTATTCTTCATTGCACTGTCGTCACATGTCGTTGTTTCAGTTTGCTCCTTTGTTTCAGTGCTTATATATGTTCGCTGATATAATTCATATTGTATTGCTTTTGATCATATGTCACTATATATCACTACATGTTGTATTTGCATGCCAGGCTTGTTTATGCTGTTTCATTTGCTTGTGTTTTGCTTTGGCCACTTGTTGTTCACTGGTCATCTGCACTTTGATATATAAGCTTGTCCTGGTTTGTCGAAACCACAGTGGCATTTGCATACGTATTCATCCACTTGTCTTGTTGACATGTGCATTGCCTTCATACTTTATAGTTGTTGTTGCCACTGCCTGACTTGAAGTCTGGCGCTTCACCATTGACTGTTGCATTGTACATTTTGGATTTATTGAGTTAATTTGACTTGGTTTTCATGTATGTGTGCAGTGGTTGCTGTAGCCACCTCAGTTTTGTCTTGACCC
Source organism: Allium cepa (assembly GCA_030765085.1). Lineage (NCBI taxonomy): Eukaryota > Viridiplantae > Streptophyta > Magnoliopsida > Asparagales > Amaryllidaceae > Allium > Allium cepa. Next base: position 864,771,657 of record CM060940.1, read on the forward strand.
ATTGTTTCGTACTTGCACTTGTGTCGAATCCAGCTAATAGCTCGGGTTTTCCCTTGTACCCGTGTCGTGACTTTATTTGTAATGGACTTGAGTTGAACCGGCTTTTCATTTGGGTTTGACCTGTGCCCACCTGTCCCTGTAACTTTATCAAGTGTATATCGGTGTGCACGGCCTTGTGGCATGTATAGTGATACACTGCGCATGTGACAAGTTGTTCGTGTATAATGAATTCAAATTTAAATGGTGACAAGCAACCCAAATAACTGAGGCAAATAATATTTTCAAAATTACATTTTATTTTATACTGCAAAAATATTTCCTTTTCAATTTTACCGCGTCGGTATTTATTTTTACAAATTGCTCAAATGCTGGATTCAATCTGGAATAAAGTTAAAGATAAATACGAGTGAATGAGCGTTATGTAGTGAGGTGTATTTGTAGATTAGAAATTGTGATGTAACCGAAATTGTATTCAATTTGTATATACATAGTGAGAGTTCAAATTTGTACTATTCAAAATTGCAATAAATATTTGTTTGAATAAAATATCTATTTGAATTTAAATACTGTGTTATTTATTTTATTCAACAAATATTTATTTAATTATGTGAAAATAAAATAGTAGATTAACAAATACATTTAGATGAATATATATATACATATATGTATATATATGTTTATTATCATCGAACAAAAATCATGTACTCGCATATTCAACTTATCAATTGATGATTTTTCGTTAAAATTTCTTTTTTTGGGCGCAAGTCTTTTGAACCAATTGGCCTTCCATGCTTTTGTCTTGCTTTAGATTCATTTGTTGATATTGATCCATCTGGGAATTTAATTTTGTCGTTAATCGGATATTGGTCCGAAAAGCTACTTTTTGCAAACGGTCAAATTAGGACTCGAGACCACTTCCATTGAGTTCGAAATGCCGTTTACAACTTTTTTATGTATAAACTTCGATAGGTTTGGAGTTAGTGAAATTTCACTAACTTTTCCCGCTTTGGACTTTGGGTTAGTTTAGCCTATTAAGCCCAAGTTCCAACCCTCTTCTCCTCACTCTTCATAAATTTCCTAACTAACTCAAGCTTGGGCATTAATGGTGAAGAGAATGGGAAATTAAAACTCCAAGCACAAATTCAATTGCAAATCCAACATTCAACTCCAAATTCAAGTAGAAGATATTGGATTCAAGCTTTGGATTGCTTCTCCTTGCTTCTCCTTGCTTTCAAGCTTCATCTTCATAAATTTTAGTGCAAAGGTGAGATTTTTATCTCACAATTCTAGCCTATAACCATATTGGACTGTTGGGAATGATTCCCTATCATGTTTGCACGCACATTTGCATTTGGTTTGGATTGGATTGGCGAAAAACTCCACTTTTTAGTGTTTTTGGTGAAAAACTGCCCCTAGGTCGTTCTGCCTTTGTTAGGTCGTTCTGTGTGAAAAGTCGCACTGGAGTTAGGTCGTTTCCGACCTTAAAATGGCCTATACCTTTAGGTCGCTCGGAGTTATCTCATTAGGTCGTAGGTCGTATGGACCTTAGGTCGTAGGTCGTTCTGGCCATTTCTAACGTCTTCGGAGTTAGGTCGTAGGTCGTATGGACCTTAGGTCGTAGGTCGTTCTGGCCACTTTCTAACGTCTTCGGAGTTAGGTCGTATGAACTTAGGTCGTAGGTCGTATGACCTTAGGTCGCTAGGTCGCACGACCTTTATATTTTTAGGTCGCGCCTCTTTTAGGTCGCGTCTCCTTTAGGTCGTTGCACCGTTAGGTCGCTCAACCGTTTATATCGTTAGGTCGCAAACCCACTTAGGTCGCTTAACCTTGTTTTCCCTCTAGGTCGCGTGGCCTTTAGACCCTTAGGTCGCGAGCAGTTAGGTCGTTAGACCTAGGTTGCCTTTTCCCCTTAGGTCGTTGGACCGATAGGTCGCTTTACCTGTGCTCACGTTAGGTCGTTCGACCCATTCATCTTTAGGTCGTTCCACTTGCCTATCTCGTAGGTCGCTCACGAGTTAGGCCTATAACCCGTTAAGTCGCGAATACTTTTAGGTCGTTAGACCCTTGAGTCGTTAGGTCGTTAGACCTCATTTTGTCTTCACTAGGTCGTACCGTTTTGAACGAGGCGCTGCCCCCTGGACCCCCGCGACCTGACCGGGCAGGTCGAACCCCGTAAGCGGTGGCGTTGCCCCCGCACCCCCACCTTAGGGGGTTGCCACCCCCCCGGACCCCCCCTCCGTAGGGGATCTTATCTGAAAAACATTGAGCTGATTTCCTTGGATTTTATTCGCATCCCCGTATGCGATCTTTGTAACTGATTGTTTCTACACTTGCTTATGTGTTTTGTCACTTTATAATATAAAGGTTTCAATACTAGTAGTAAATATCAAAACTCTTTTAACAAACAATTTCAACTCTATTTTTAATAACAAAGCTCTTTTCTTAAACCGTTTTCCAATCTATTAGTATATACAAGCCTTTACCTCACTCGGATGAGAAATCTAATTAAACGACTTAGTAAAACAAGTGGTATGAAACGTTTGCGTTCACTTCGTCGGTTAATTCTTGGACTTGTTCGATTGAACCTCTTGTGACAATTTTATTAGTGAAGATTTACAGTTTGTTCGTAAATATTTAAGTTAAGCAAGTGGTTATGGGACATGAAGCTAAACTTCTATATTTACTAGCTTAGTGTAATTGAAACTTCTCGTTGATCTTGATGATCGCTTTATGAATTAGACTAGCAATTGCGCGATGTCTCTTTCATTGCAAGGTTAGACTAGACACCACTTGTGTGATTCCATTCACACATACCTTTCTGCTTTTTGGTTAGTCTTGACCTCAATCTGTGTGATTCCATTCACACATGCGGGGTAGCTCCCCATGGTCTTCGGACCGTCATGTGATAGGCCTCTTTCCCTTTTTATGATTTCTGGATTTCTCGTGTTGATTTCTGGAATTTATGTCATTGACTTGTTATGAGTACAAGTTTAGGTATGATGCCCTCTTCGAATCTTTGAGAAGATTCTTGTGATATTGATTATCTCTTATTGATTGATCTTCTGTTGATCATTATTTACATACTTATAGTGGTATGTCATTATGGATGTTTATGTTTATGCCATATCTTTTATGTTATATCATGTCATCTGATATTTATAGCTAGACTGATCCGTTTATTATTTTCTTAAATAATACTCGGGTCAGACCGAGATGTTACAGGTGCTTCTGCTTGACTTCTTCCCAGGGATTCATCACTCTGACTTTTGGCTAACTGTTTAGATTAGCAGTTTTTGTTGTATACACTTGAGATATAGACTCATAGTTGTATTCTTTTGTATAGCATGTGTTGCTATTCTTTTGTATTATCGTGGATCTTATTGACCACTACTCTGATGTACACTTTCATGTGTTAGTTATATATTCATATCTTCTACCGCCTTTGTGATATGGATATCTGTGACTGATTTGTGTTATGATTATTTCTATGTTTGTTTCCGAAGATTATTTATAGCCACCGTATGATAAGCAATTACATGGATGGTCGCTCCTCAACAGCCTTATTCTCCGTGCTAGTTGACAGCACTACTCCGAAGTGTTCTTGGCTAGCGTGGGTATAGAGGTGGGGCGTCACAGCTTGGTATCGGAGCCAAACTTCGGAACAATGTAGAATAACTTAACAAGGATCATCGTCCTAGGTCTATCTTAGGAGTCATACCATAGGATTAATTCGAGTCTTCGTACCGATTCATCCTATTTCCTTTATGATTCCTTGTTTTATCTATCAAGATTGGTTGATGTTCTTTGGTAAATAACCTTCTTCCTTCTCTTCTTTCTTTCTTTAAGGAAGAGAATGTCTAGACCAGGCCGTCCCAGAACTGGATCATCTGGTGCTGCTCCTCCGGACGGAGTTTTTATGACTGCTCAACAGCTTCTTGATTTAGTAACTAATGCTCAAGCAGCTGGAGCTAACCCGGAACCTACTCACCCAAAGTCGGGATTTACACGCTTGTGCAGCGATTACACCAACTTGGGTGGGAAGCCCTTCAAAGGTTCGGAAAATATCATCGAGGTCCAGGCTTGGTTAAAATCATGCGATCGAATCTTTTCTCGCATGAACCTTATCGATCTCCACCGCGTTCAGGTGGCTTCCAGCATGCTCCAGGAGAGAGCATTGGACTGGTACGAACTCCTTATTTCAGAAATTAATGAAGCGGATCTCACCTGTGAGCAATTTCAAGGACGCTTCGAGTTAAAGTTTGTACCAGAAGCTGGGAAAGTAACCTTGGCTCGACGTTTTATAGACCTTGTTCAAGGTCAATCCTCTGTGACTGATTACGTCGCAGCCTTCGAGTCGCTTTCCAAATATGGGGTTGAATACATCAACACCCCATTGAAGAAGAACCAGAGGTTCGTTTATGGCTTAAATAAGAATCTTAAGAAGCCACTGCTCCTGAAACTAGAAGTCGCATTTGATCAACTCGTCGATATCGCTCTTCGTCTTGAAGAGGCTGATAAAGAGAGTGATGTTGAAGTGGAAGGCGCAAAACCAAACTTCAACAACAAGAAGAGGCCAAACAAATTCAAGGGTCCTTATCCCAACAAAAAGGGTAAGCAGGCTACCCTTGCGGCAAAGTCTCCTTCTCCTAGTGGTGCGAGTTGCTTCAACTGTGGGTCTGGGGATCATTATGCGAATAAGTGCTCTAAGCCCAAATCTTGTCGCTATTGTAAGAGCCCGGATCATTACATACATCAATGCCTCAAGCGTAAAGGCAAGAAGGAAGGAAAGTTGAATGTGGCTCAAGCCCCTGGCAACACATCTCGTGGCCAAGGTATTTCTCATTCCATTCTTGATGGTATTATTTTATTTCATGATCAACCTATTAGAGTTCTCTTTGATACGGGTGCATCCCATTCTTTTATATCAAAGGAACTGGTAGACACTTTTTCCTTAAGTGTTACTGCATTGATGACCAAAAATTGCGAATCCTTTTGGTGGATCCGCAACTCTTAGTTTGCTTTGTAAAGATGTGGAGATTATTTTTTGCGATTTTTCTTTCCTAGCCGATTTGCATGTTATGCGTTACTTAGGCTTTGGAATAATTTTGGGAATGGATTGGCTTAACCGTTATCAAGCCCATATCCAATGTCCTGAGCGGACTATTCATCTCCGACATCCACTATCTGTTAATCAGATTTCTGTTAATCTTAAAGGTTCAGAATCCTGTTTGGTGGCATCTTTATATTCTTTAAATCCTCGTGATAACGATGATGATGATGAAGATGATATTATTTCTCGTATTCATGTTGTTCGTGAATTTTCCGACATATTCGAGCCCGTTTTAGGTTTACCACCTAAACGAGCAATTGAGTTCAGAATTAATCTTGTTTCTGGAGCTCAACCTATTACTCGTCCTCCTTATCGCATGTCCAATAAGGAAAATGAGGAGATGCGTAAACAATTATCTGAGTTGGAGACGAGGCAATTTATTCGCTTTAGCTCCTCGCCTTGGGGAGCTTCGGCTATTTTCGTAAAGAAATCCGATGGTACTCTGAGGCTCTGCGTTGATTATCGCAAGCTTAACGATCGTACTATTAAAAATAAATATCCTTTACCTCGGATTGATGATCTATTCGATCAGCTTAGTGGTGCTAAGGTCTTTTCACAATTGGACTTGGCTACCGGTTTCCATCAGCTTCGTATCGCTGAGGATAGCATTCCTTTGACATCATTCCGTACTCGATATGGATCTTATGAATGGCTTGTTATGCCATTTGGGTTAACGAATGCTCCAGCTTATTTCGTTGACCTCATGAATCGAGTTTTCAAAGATTTCCTCGATCGGTTTGTTCTCATATTCATTGATGATATTCTTGTGTATTCAAAAACCGAGGAGGAACATGAGAAATATCTTCGGATTGTATTGGAAACACTTAGGAGTAATCAATTAAAGGCGAAATTTTCTAAATGCCACTTTTGGCAATCTCGTGTGAAGTTTCTCGGTCATATTATTTCTGAATCCGGGATATCCGTGGATCCTTCAAATATTGAAGCGATTCAAGATTCGAAGAGACCGGAGAGTGTGACAGAGATTCGTAGTTTTCTCGGATTGGCGGGCTATTACCGTCGTTTTATTAAAGACTTTTCTAAGATTGCCGTGCCTCTTACTGGCTTGACTAAGAAGGGAGTTAAATACATTTGGTCGGACAAATGTGAAGCCTCTTTTCAGAAATTGAAAGAACTCCTTTCCGATGCTCCTATTCTTGTTATTCCCGAGGGGAATCAAGATTTTGTTGTTTATACCGATGCTAGTCACGTTGGTTTGGGTGCCGTTCTTATGCAAAAAGAACGTGTTGTTGCTTATGCTTCTAGGCAATTGAAGCCGGCCGAGACTAGATATGCCACACATGATCTAGAGCTAGCGGCTATTGTTTTCGCCCTTCGAATGTGGCGTCATTATCTATTGGGAGAAAAATTTATTCTTTACACGGATCATAAGTCTTTGAAATATTTATTTTCTCAAAAGAACTTAATTTACGTCAACAGCGTTGGCTCGAGTTCCTTGCACCTTATGATCTTGATATTCTTTATACCCTCGGTAAGGGTAATCGTGTCGCCGATGCCCTTGGCCGTAAGCAACAAGCAGTTGTTTCTATGATGATATCCGAATGGAACGATCTCGAGATCTTATCCACTTGTGAGATTCGAGAGCGTGTATCCGATTTATGCTCATCGCTTGTTTTATGTAGCCTTGAGGCTCATCCTTCTCTTTTAGACCGCATTCTTGAAGCTCAAGGGCTAGATTCTGAATTGGCTCTTCTTGGCAAAAATGTTAAGGATAAAATTGATATTGAAGGTTTGAAAGACTTTGATATTGATTCTCGTGGCGGCATTCGAAAATTTGGTAAACTTATCGTACCAAATATTGGAGATCTTCGTAAAGATATTTTAGAAGATTCCCATCGTTCTAAATTCACCATTCATCCCGGTAGTAGTAAAATGTACGCTGATATGAAGCGACTTTATTATTGGGAGGGAATGAAATCTGATATTGCTAACTTTGTTAAGTGTTGCATGACATGCCAACTTGTCAAGGCCGAACATCAAAGGCCTGGTGGGTTATTGCAACCTTTAGAAATTCCAATTTGGAAGTGGGATCAAATTTCCATGGACTTTATAGATGGCCTTCCCCGTTCTCGTTCGGGTCATGATAGCTTATGGGTGATTGTTGATAGACTTACTAAATCCGCCCATTTTATTCCGGTTCGGTCTAACCGAACCGTTCCTCTTTTGGCCAAACTATTTGTCAAGGAAATTGTAAAATTGCATGGAGTTCCTACTTCTATTGTTAGCGATCGTGATCCATTGTTTACTAGTGGATTTTGGAAGAGTCTTCAAAAAGCTTTAGGAACGAAGCTTAATTTTAGCACCGCTTATCACCCCCAGTCCGATGGACAAACCGAGCGTGTGAATCAAACTCTTGAAGATCTTCTTCGTGCTTGTGTGCTTGATTTTGGTGGAAGTTGGGAAGATCATATTTCACTTCTTGAATTTTCCTATAATAATAGCTTCCAATCTAGTATTGGTATGGCACCTTTCGAGGCACTCTACGGAAGGCCATGCCGATCTCCTTCTTGTTGGCTTGAGGCCGGTGAAAAGCTGGTTTTAGGTCCAGACTTTATTCGTGATTCCACGGAAAAGATTGAACTTATTCGACATAGGATGAAAGAAGCCCAGAGTAGACAAAAATCCTATGCCGATAATCGAAGAAGGAAATTAGAATTTTCTGTTGGGGATCCTGTTTTTATTCGTGTTTCACCTATGAAGGGTGTTGTACGTTTCAGTCGATCGGGGAAGTTAGCGCCTCGACATATTGGGCCATTTCCTATCACTGAACGTATTGGTTCCATGGCTTATCGCCTTGCATTGCTGGCTCAGTTTTCTACTATGCATGATGTATTTCACGTTTCTCAATTACGGAAATGCCTTCGGAATTCCGATTCTATTCTTGAGCCCGCTGTCGTGGAAGAAATTGAAGTTTCGCCGAATTTAACTTATGAGCAGCATCCTATTCGCATTATAGCTTATGAGGTTAAACGACTTCGAAATAAAGATGTCCCGCTTGTAAAGGTTCAATGGTCCTCAAATCCTAAGGATTGTTCTTGGGAATCCAGAGAATTCATCGAGCGTACACATCCGGACTTGCTTACTCCTGCTCTTTGAGGTGAACTTCTTATTTCAAATTTCTCTTGTGTTATTATGCTTTTATGGTTGTTACTTTTTATTTCCATCTTATATATTGCGAGGATGCAATTTCTTTAAGGAGGGGAGTCTGTAACAACCCGCATATTTATCGATTTAATATTTAAATATTTTATTTAAATATTTTGTCGTTAATCGGATATTGGTCCGAAAAGCTACTTTTTGCAAACGGTCAAATTAGGACTCGAGACCACTTCCATTGAGTTCGAAATGCCGTTTACAACTTTTTTAAGTATAAACTTCGATAGGTTTGGAGTTAGTGAAATTTCACTAACTTTTCCCGCTTTGGACTTTGGGTTAGTTTAGCCTATTAAGCCCAAGTTCCAACCCTCTTCTCCTCACTCTTCATAAATTTCCTAACTAACTCAAGCTTGGGCATTAATGGTGAAGAGAATGGGAAATTAAAACTCCAAGCACAAATTCAATTGCAAATCCAACATTCAACTCCAAATTCAAGTAGAAGATATTGGATTCAAGCTTTGGATTGCTTCTCCTTGCTTCTCCTTGCTTTCAAGCTTCATCTTCATAAATTTTAGTGCAAAGGTGAGATTTTTATCTCACAATTCTAGCCTATAACCATATTGGACTGTTGGGAATGATTCCCTATCATGTTTGCACGCACATTTGCATTTGGTTTGGATTGGATTGGCGAAAAACTCCACTTTTTAGTGTTTTTGGTGAAAAACTGCCCCTAGGTCGTTCTGCCTTTGTTAGGTCGTTCTGTGTGAAAAGTCGCACTGGAGTTAGGTCGTTTCCGACCTTAAAATGGCCTATACCTTTAGGTCGCTCGGAGTTATCTCATTAGGTCGTAGGTCGTATGGACCTTAGGTCATAGGTCATTCTGGCCATTTCTAACGTCTTCGGAGTTAGGTCGTATGACCTTAGGTCGTAGGTCGTATGGACCTTAGGTCGTAGGTCGTTCTGGCCATTTTCTAACGTCTTCGGAGTTAGGTCGTATGAACTTAGGTCGTAGGTCGTATGACCTTAGGTCGCTAGGTCGCATGACCTTTATATTTTTAGGTCGCGCCTCTTTTAGGTCGCGCCTAATTTAGGTCGCGTCTCCTTTAGGTCGCGCCTCTTTTAGGTCGCGTCTCCTTTAGGTCGTTGCACCGTTAGGTCGCTCAACCGTTTATATCGTTAGGTCGCAAACCCACTTAGGTCGCTTAACCTTGTTTTCCCTCTAGGTCGCGTGGCCTTTAGACCCTTAGGTCGCGAGCAGTTAGGTCGTTAGACCTAGGTTGCCTTTTCCTCTTAGGTCGTTGGACCGATAGGTCGCTTTACCTGTGCTCATGTTAGGTCGTTCGACCCATTCATCTTTAGGTCGTTCCACTTGCCTATCTCGTAGGTCGCTCACGAGTTAGGCCTATAACCCGTTAAGTCGCGAATACTTTTAGGTCGTTAGACCCTTGAGTCGTTAGGTCGTTAGACCTCATTTTGTCTTCACTAGGTCGTACCGTTTTGAACGGGGCACTGCCCCCTGGACCCCCGCGACCTGACCGGGCAGGTCGAACCCCGTAAGCGGTGGCGTTGCCCCCGCACCCCCACCTTGGGGGGTTGCCACCCCCCCGGACCCCCCTCCGTAGGGGATCTTATCTGAAAAACATTGAGCTGATTTCCTTGGATTTTATTCGCATCCCCGTATGCGATCTTTGTAACTGATTGTTTCTACACTTGCTTATGTGTTTTGTCACTTTATAATATAAAGGTTTCAATACTAGTAGTAAATATCAAAACTCTTTTAACAAACAATTTCAACTCTATTTTTAATAATAAAGCTCTTTTCTTAAACCGTTTTCCAATCTATTAGTATATACAAGCCTTTACCTCACTCGGATGAGAAATCTAATTAAACGACTTAGTAAAACAAGTGGTATGAAACGTTTGCGTTCACTTCGTCGGTTAATTCTTGGACTTGTTCGATTGAACCTCTTGTGACAATTTTATTAGTGAAGATTTACAGTTTGTTCGTAAATATTTAAGTTAAGCAAGTGGTTATGGGACATGAAGCTAAACTTCTATATTTACTAGCTTAGTGTAATTGACACTTCTCGTTGATCTTGATGATCGCTTTATGAATTAGACTAGCAATTGCGCGATGTCTCTTTCATTGCAAGGTTAGACTAGACACCACTTGTGTGATTCCATTCACACATACCTTTCTGCTTTTTGGTTAGTCTTGACCTCAATCTGTGTGATTCCATTCACACATGCGGGGTAGCTCCCCATGGTCTTCGGACCGTCATGTGATAGGCCTCTTTCCCTTTTTATGATTTCTGGATTTCTCGTGTTGATTTCTGGAATTTATGTCATTGACTTGTTATGAGTACAAGTTTAGGTATGATGCCCTCTTCGAATCTTTGAGAAGATTCTTGTGATATTGATTATCTCTTATTGATTGATCTTCTGTTGATCATTATTTACATACTTATAGTGGTATGTCATTATGGATGTTTATGTTTATGCCATATCTTTTATGTTATATCATGTCATCTGATATTTATAGCTAGACTGATCCGTTTATTATTTTCTTAAATAATACTCGGGTCAGACCGAGATGTTACAGGTGCTTCTGCTTGACTTCTTCCCAGGGATTCATCACTCTGACTTTTGGCTAACTGTTTAGATTAGCAGTTTTTGTTGTATACACTTGAGATATAGACTCATAGTTGTATTCTTTTGTATAGCACGTGTTGCTATTCTTTTGTATTATCGTGGATCTTATTGACCACTACTCTGATGAACACTTTCATGTGTTAGTTATATATTCATATCTTCTTCCGCCTTTGTGATATGGATATCTGTGACTGATTTGTGTTATGATTATTTCTATGTTTGTTTCCGAAGATTATTTATAGCCACCGTGTGATAAGCAATTATATGGATGGTCGCTCCTCAACAGCCTTATTCTCCGTGCTAGTAGACAGCACTACTCCGGAGTGTTCTTGGCTAGCGTGGGTATAGAGGTGGGGCGTCACAATACCCCTTTTTATTTTACTTGTTAATAAACAAATCTTATAAAATTGCGCTATATACATTCATTTCTTAAAAATTTCTTTTACACTTCTAATCTATTTTCAACATTGATTTTGACTCCTTTTTATATTATTTTAAGAATACCATTTATAAATTCTCTTATATAATTCATTTTAAAAAATCTCCATTTATTTATCCATAATAGTTAAGTATAGCCAAACAATTATATTTTTCTAATTCAGTTACTTTAAAATAACCCTAATTCCAATATATATTTTATTATCAAATTCCCTTCAATTCCATAAATTTCAAAAATATATTTATAGTTTTAAAATTATTAAAATTTAGGCCAGTGCTATAATATCATCCAATAATTCCAATCACTACAATAATCTATAATAGATTATTCGACATAAATAATATATCACTATATATGAAAAATAAACAATAAATTTGAGGAATCCAGTCGGATCCCTCCAACCTGTTTTCCTGCATCCGTAGATGTTAATAAACATGAAATAAATATCAATCCCACTTCAAGGGGGATATCGCGGTATATAGGGTAATCCGCTATTATACGAGACGCGTAGGGTCCCGTCCGCTATAATGTGCGAGAATATCACTCCCATATATATATATATATATACTACTATATATATATTAACATTCAATAGCTAATAATTTATAAAATCAAACAAACAACCAATAATTTAAATTCAAAATTTTATATTATTCTATCATTCCAAATGAGTGAGAATTTACTCACCTTGATTTTTTTCGAAATTGTTGATCGTTCCATATTAATTCCAGCTTGTATATTCTCATCTACGAATCCAACTCTTCTTGTTTTATTTATTTGGTCCTCGTATAAATGTTATATGGATTAACGAATTTACAAATAAATCAATCGTTGATTAACTTCAATTAAAAAATAAATAAATTAATATACCTTCCTCAAAACCGACCGACTAACATCACCGACCTCCACTTGGTCTACAGTCACCTTGCCCCCATGAGCATCAGAACCACCACGATGCTTCCCCCATCGATCATCAGTCCCCCCTTCACCCTGCTTCCATGCCATGCCACGTCACCGCCAACGTATCTCCACCGCGACCACCATGTGCCACCGCCATCAATCGCGCATCACTTCCTTCCAAACCTCATGACCCCCTCCTTCCAAATCGTGACTGCGATGCACAGAAACCCAAACTCCCTCTGCACGGCCGTGCTACCCAACCCAGAAAGTGGTGACTCCGCCTATCGCGCCACTGTGCCCTATAACTGTGCCCTTCCTGGATTCACCCCGGCGCTCGCCACCACGCCTCACGTCCCCCTTATTCATCGATACCATCACCTAGTTCAACGCATCACTTACACAGAAGAAATCTAAAGCTCGGTGAAGGATACATGAATTTGTAGATGAGAAAATCGCCTAGCCGCCGTAGCGGTTTCAAATTGCCTGAGCACAAATCGGCGTTCGAAATTTATTTATATAATTTTTTCCTTTATGAATCTATATCGATTGTTTGATTTTGGAAGGAAGATACAGGGGCAGTCTCGATTTTTAAATTTAAACGAGGATAGCCACACCAGAAAGATGAATGCGTGACCTATAAAATAGAAGAAGGGATGAGATGTTGGTGTGTTAGAATAGGCTAGGGTAACTGATGTGAATATATGGGTCAACTAAAATAATTATATATATATATAATTATATATATATTATTTAAATTTTAAACATCTCGGTTTCGCAGCATAAAATCACGAACCCTTATCAAGACGTGCTACTTGGCGTTCATAATGTTATACCCCTATTCTGAACACAAAGAAAAAGGTTTCGAGTCCTAATTCGATCGTTTGGAGAAAGATAGCTTTTTGGACTCAAATATTATATTGAATTTTCGATATAAATTTCAACACATTTCCATTCTGTACGATCAAACGATAACTCCAAACACTATGAAATTTTAAATCCGATAATAATAATCTATTGTGGATACAATGTAACTGGTTTCGTCGGATTCCAAGACTGTGCCCTGAAAGGCTATTTTTAAATGTCAATTTGAACAAGCTATTTTAAAATTGAACAAATCAAAATTGAACAGATCACTTTTAAATTCAATTTTTAAAACTGATATTATTTTCGTTATTATTAATATAAATTTTACAAACCTTTAGATTATTTTTATCGAGCTTAAAACTCGAGATACAAGAATTTAACCAATTTTCAATTATAAAGTTCAATAATTAAATTATTCAATAAATCACTATATTTAAATTCTAAATTTATTTTATAAATACAAACCGAATTTTCTTATTAAAAATAAATCTAAAATTTCAAATTAAATATTTAAAATCATTTAAATTTTCTATATCAAACATCGAAAAATCCAGATCGTTACATTCTTCCCCCTTAAAAGAATTTGGTCCCCGAAATTGCTAAGGCATAAGAGTGCCCCCAAACTCATTAATTTATCCAAAAACCCACCTAGTGAAAATTCGATATTTCACTTCTCTAAAACTTTAGTTTCGACCAAAGCAATAAGTTCTCAATTCCATTTCCAAAACCTTTTATTCCAACTACAAATTGAACTCAATTTGTCGTTAACAAATTTTTTTTTAATTTTTTTGAAATTTTTTCTAACACCTTAAATTTCCAAAATTTTTTAGCAGAGTCTCCCTTGTACGAAGAGGATTTTTCAATATGACAAGAGAGATAAATATATGTATATCAATCCACACAGTCGGAAAAACAAAATGTATAACAACATTTTATATTTTTGCAGTTTTAATCCGAAAACGTACCTTATTTAAGCATTATTAAATGAGCAATTTGCTTTAGAAGCAATTCTGCATCCCAGTCTTGCCCGACAACCTTTGGGTACCTGTACTTACTCAATTTAAACCCATAAGTACCAAAACATGAAATTTAAATAACATTTCGTTTATTTAACTAGTGTAAACACAAGAATTCCATAAACAATGCATGCTAAACAATGTTTATAAGCAATTATATAGTTTCGACACTAATTTAATTACTTCCAATCAATCCATGTATCATTTCATTCAATTCGAATGATTTACAACTCACTTTACGTGCATTCAATTCATTTTCAAACCAAACAACTCACATCCATTCCAAATTGATAAAAATCAATTTATTCACTTGCCATATATTCACAGGAATTTTATTTACTTCCGTTTCGTTAAATGATAGTTTATTTCCATGCCAATTTGACGATATTTATTTAATATAATATCCATTTAGTTTATAACTATTTTAATTTTATTCCAACCCATTTTATTTTTAATTCCATTTCATTTCAAACTCATTCACGATCAACTCAGTTGCACTACACTCAATTCCATTTTATTTAGCCTCGGAAACATTCTATGTTGTTATATTAAATAACCATTTCACAAATAAATTTAAACCAAGCTTCCATTTAAGATATTTACCTAAGTTAATATATTTACTTCACTCTTTTCAACTCCATAACTTAAGTTTGTTTTTTCTGGTAAACAAACTCCAATTCAAATTACTGATTTGATTTTTTTATTTTTTATTCAATCAAATTTCATTCCGTTTACTAATTTATTTAATTAGTTCATTCATCCAATCCACTTAATTTTTAATACCGAACTCAATTCATTAAAATAATATCCAAGGCCATATTTAATTCACTTTCAATGGAAGTTGAATTTTATTTGTTATTCAAGTTTCACTTCAAAAATCCATTTTTTATCCACAATCAAACTTTATTCAACCTATTTAATATCCATTCTATATCCAGTTAACTAATTAATTAACTAATCAGTTCATTTCCACTTTATAATTCAATATCTGATTTTTATTTCAAAAATCTCTTCAATAAATTTACTCGATTTCAAATTTATTTTATAACTCGTTTAGATTTTTATTTCATTCCCAAAATATCAAACTCTTTTTGTTTTAGCTTATCGATTCCAATTTTCAATTTATTTAGTCACACAACTTATTTTTCATATTTCCATCAATCCTATCTTCGAGTATATTTCTATTTTAATTTTAACTCAAAACTATACATTTATTTATAGCCTAAATATATGTTTATAAGCTATTGAAGTTTGTTTGTTCCATTCAAAATCGTTTATAACTCAATTCACTTTTATTTCAATTCAATCCAAATTCAACCCAATTTTTATTCAACTTAGCTTAAGTTAAATATCAATTTGTTCAATTTAATTTAACTCACTTAAGTTAAAACCCCATTTATTTTAATCACTTCATTTATTGATTTACTTTAACTTGCTTAAGTTAAATTGCAATTTCATTAACGCACCACATTAATTCAATGCAACCTAATCAATTTTTTGAAATTTAATTTGTTCAACTTAACTTAAATTAAATTCCATTTAATTTTATATCTCAGTCTCGATCGATATCATTTCCAATACAACTCTATTTAACTTAACTCAAGTTAAATTTTATCCATTTTGACTTTCTCAAGTTAGAATTTATTCCAAAATTCACTTTCCATATTTCCCTTTTCTTATTTAGAATCATTCTCAATTTATAAATTTATAACTTATTTCCCAATGATCTCTAAATTATTTAAATTAGGATTCTAGAACTCAAACATCCGGTATTTATTTTAAACCACCTTGAAGTCAATTATATACATATATATAACCATTCATTTCAACAAAACATTTCATTGGAATTTTAAATTTTCACTCGATTCCATCCCAAAACAATTCTCCTTCGGAATTTTCAAAACAAACCTGTTTTCCACAAAACAATCCAAAACAACGACCTCGACATCAATCCATCACTTAGAAACTCGAAAACGAACACCAATGATGTCGCGGCCATCATCGAAATTATTTTCCAACCACCGAAGCGATTTCAGTGCTGTTATCACCTTCAAAATCCATTTAAAAATCGATTTCATATTCAAAATCCTTTCAAAAAAAATATTACTATTATTCATTTCAAACACTTTGGAAAATATTTCCAAATTTTTTTGAGATTTATATGTTCAAAATCTGGCTTGAATTCATTTTTAATTTTATTCATTTTTTATAATTCATTTTTATACCATTTTAAATTTTGGTTTTCAATAAACCATTTCCAATTTTATAATCTTGTTATATAATATTATCATCCAAACACTCCAATTTTACCATAATAATTCCTAAAAATTATTTCCTTTATATAAAAATATAATTTAGGTAAAATTATTTCATTTACCCGCTTCAAAACAATATTGTGTCAGCTACCTGGTTCAAGTGTTTAGAAACTCCTATCGATTTAGTGACGTCCCACTACTCGAACAAAATTTATATACCACCCAACAGAAACATTAACACAATGTAAAACCATTTATATTCACTAATAAATACGCGCTCATATCAATTATCACACTCAACTTATTCTAGGGTACTACTGACCCTATCTCTAATGAGTAATCCCCACCAGAGCCAAGGTTCTTGCTTAACCTTCAACTTTGATACCAAGTGTAAAGGCCCACAAATCCGTACCCCTTTGAGTCGACAATATTTTGCCTCGGCTTAACTCAAATTGGATGAAAATACGAATCTTTAGGGTAAGAATAAGAAGATAGAAGAAAAATAGAAACAACGACACAGAATCTCACAATTGCAGTTGAACAAAATACAATATATAATAACAGATTTTATACAAAAGGATCTGTAACAGTTTATATACTTATAATCATCAGAGTATAATGATCAATGCATCAAACTGGACAGTTATATAACTTGTCCTTACACAGCGGAATATGAGTTAAGTATGGAAATACGTCTGTAACTCCTCCAGCTAGTCTCCTGAGCTCCATAGCATTCAACTTGAATCTGTTATACTCGGTCTGACCTGAGTATTATAATAATTAACACCCGAGTTAGTATGGAAAACCCGCATGAGAAAACACACAAAATTTGAGTTATTAACTTTTCAAAATCTTTTGAAAAAAGTTATCTCGTAAGACCTCGTCACAAATAAACACGATGGGGTTTTACCTTATGATAACCAAAACATTTTTATCAAATCCATCAGATATTATAATAGTGTCTATAGAAAGTAAATAGAAAATATCTGAAATGCTTGCATCTTACGTTCCAGCATAGTTGGGCACAATCAAAACCGTACGACGCTTATTGGAGAATGAATTCCATCGAATGACTGGGCCACTAGGGTACTGCCCACCACGGTACACCTCTAGAACAATGTACCAAGGACCACGTCGGGATCCACTGATACACAAGATCGGCCTACCCCTGACCTAGACAGACCGAATATGTTATCACCCTGGGTGTTCCCACCCTTACTATCGAGCGCTCCTTCCATACACAACCATATCCATAAATAATAGGCTTCCGAGGACATCTAGAAAGGCGATAACATACCCAACTTAGGTGCGACCCACTTAGCCCTGCTGCATCTCTCCTGTTTTAGTCATTCCTGGTTGATGAGGTTCGAGGCTAAGCGTTACCTTTCAAGAATAAATCTTACTTAGAATGCGCATCGCCCTCCAATGACGATGTTCTTATAGCATTCGTCCATACAATTTGTCCTAGGTTTGGACAAACCGAATCTTCGTCATCTTCACGGTATTCATTCATTACGTTCAAACCAGATCGAAGTAGTTTGAGGATAATTAAATCCAATCCTGGTCCCTTCGAAACGATTAACGAATTTAGTCAATATTGATAATCAGTTATTTAACTATCAATAAAACATCCTTAAAACATCTGGCCTTATTATAAATTTTCCCAAAACATTTGCCTTCAAAATATCTTTAAAAGATATATCTATTTCTTCCAACATTTGAAAACAATTTTTCAAATACTTAAATCCGTGATAGGATACTTCCAAACTTCTCAACACTTAGAAATATTCCTAAATTTCTATTTTTCTATACTTAGGAAAATATTACAAGTCTTACTCTCAAAAATCCTTTCAATATTACGTTTCAGAGAATTATTCCGTAACTTACCCTAAAAATCTCCAGAATCACAAATAAATTTCCTATCCTCCAAATCATATCCTTTGTATGCTCCTTTTATAATCTTGAGAGAATTTATAAATTAAAATTTCCAATTAGTTTAAACTTTATATATATAATATTTAAATATTTATAATTTATTTTTAGAACATGTTCGAGTAATTATTTCAAATATCAAAAACATTTTTATAACATTAATAACTCATCTTTTGTAACGTCCCGAAAATTTTCGACTTTCGAAAATTCAACATCGATACTCACTTTATCGACTGCCGAGAAATCGAAGGCCAAAAACCCGAAATGTTATGGTTTTTAAGAAAAGAAAAAGTAGAAAAGAAGAGAAGAAAAGAAGATAATAGAGGGAAGAGAAAACAGAAAATAGAAATTTTTTAAAATAGAAGAAAAAGAGAATAGAGAACATAGGGAAAAGAAAGTAGAAAATAAATAGAACATAGAACGGACAGAAAACAACAGAACAACAACAGAATCTCACAATTTGCAGCGGAACAACATATAATAATAAATGAATAATCTTTAAACAAAGAACTATATCAGTTATTACATTTTATACTTTACATCATATCATCAGAGTATACAACAACAAACAATGCAGCGGAAAAAGAAATACTATATAAACTAGTAATACACCATGCCATCCAGCTTGCCTCCAGCAACTCCAGAATATCCAGAATATCCTGATAAATCCTAACTCTTGACTGCCCGTGTGGAAATTGGTGGGCACCCAGAGTTTAGAAAGGAAAACAATAAACTCCAGTCAGTCATGTGACTGGTGTGGGAACTAAAACAGTTTATTTATCTTTGAAATCAAAAATAGAGGAATATTTTTAAAGTCAATTCGCAATGCTTTTAAAAATGAGACTACCATAAGACCTCCTGCCACACACACAATGCAAACGCAGACTTGGAGAAGATTTCTTCTTATGATAATCAAAGATGCTTGATACGCATTTAAAAGAACATTTGATATTATTATTAGTGCATAGTGTAGGGAAAATTTATTTCGAAAGTAGAATATAAATCTTAGCCAGCATAGGTACCATTATATTATGCTTACTATAGCTACCATATTAAATGGCAGGTTCTACAACTAAAACCGTACAAGTCACGTATTGTTTCTTTGGATTTCCAACGAATGATCAGGCCAAGGAACTTCCCATTGCCACATGAGAATGCCTCTGGATGGACATCCCCGAGAACCAAACCGGATCTCTACCAACACAAGGCCGGGTTACCCCTAACTGAGTAACAACTGACCGAATATGCCATCCCCCGGTCCTTTGGGACCTTTTCACCGAGCGCTCGTAATCAATTCACACAATCATAACAAAGTGTTTTCAATATGAGTAAGTATCTGGGCTCCATACCATGATACCACCCTTTTCCAGAAGGAAATGCACACATCCTAAAGGGCGCTACCCCTCATAACCTTGCTGCTTCTTTCCTGTTTTGACCATTCACGGGGTGTGAGGCTCGACGAAGTCACGTCCACAAAAACATACTTTATACAAAAGCCATGCTTTGGGTCAACAAATGATCATAGAAATGATCACCAGGATAGACGATCAAATAAACGATCCTATCACAAATAATCAACATAATGATCATTTACAGCAACACTCAGCATGTCACATTACCAAATTGGGAATATATCGCTGATAACCTTCAACTACATAACCTCTGAGCTCGTACGTCTCAGAGAAGGGTGTTAAGCTAAAAGAATAAATTCTCCGCCACCAACAGAAATATATTTGAAAGAAATCAGCTTTATATCTCAATTTGTAATGTCAGACATACAATCCATACAAGTCTGTTCCGGGCTCGAACAAAACCAAAGGCACTTCTCACGAAGCCCTTGCAATCCGGGTATTCACAATCCAGATCGAATTTCCCATCACTTAGGAGATCTCTATACCAGGAGCGACCCAGTGCAGAGACAATCGATAGGTCATCCTATCGCTTTCACAAATACTCGGTCTTCAACACCGATCTTCAAATGCAATTCACAACGACGTATCACATATTCGGAATGGGTTATACGACCCCATGGTCCTTTCCCGGTTAACCTGAATAGTGAGCGCTTATTCAAAAATAAGTGTGGCATTCAAATTCAAACAATTCACATCAATTACCCATTCAAAGGGAAATATTGATAGTCGGTTATTGAACTATCAATGGATATGCACACATCACCAGTTTCCAAATAATTTTCCAAATTATTTATTTTCCAAAAATATCTTTACTAGATATATAATTTCACACTTCAAAAATAAATCAATATTTATTTTTAAACAAGTTCCACTTCCTTTTATAAATTCCATAGTGAATTTATATTTCACAATATCCATGCATATGTGATTTCAATTATTCATTTCAATTTATCTTCAAAAAGATAAATTCTCAAAATATTCACTTTATATTGGAAAACATTTCCATACTTATTAAATAAGTAATTCACAAATTTTATTTATTTTCAACACTTAGAAAATATTCAATATACTTAAATCGAGATTAAGTATATATTTCATTCTTTAAGGAAATCATTCTCTTAACATATTTATTTGGGCCAAAACGAATGTTGCGTAAAACATCGTTACGACAACCCAAAATCACTAGTATAGGGATTCGAAATTAAAATAGATATATAAATCCCAATACTATACAAAACATTTCCTTTCGGAAATCATTTACTATAACAATAGTGTTATAGTCCACCATTTCCTTCTATTTCTCGAAAACGTCTATTTCAACAATAAATGTTGAAATCTATGGTTTCGAATCTCAACACATTTTAAAACATCGTTAGATTGTTTTAATTCAATTTAAAACATCACATTCAAAACAATTTCTTTAACGTATTATTCACTATTCAAAAACGTGAATATACTACGTTAACAAATTTCATCATTTCTATACATTTTATTTCAAAGGATTATTCACAGTCAAAAATGTGAATATAATTCCATTAATAGGTTTCAACAATTAACTTATCAAAATAAGTCGTTTGCGAATTTATAAAACAACTTTTATAAATTCCATTTCTATTTATTTTATAACAACTTTTTATAAATCTCCTTTATTAACCTATTCGATTTATAACTCAATTATAAAACAAAAGTTCACATTATAAGTTAAACACTTATAAAACGATTATTTTACAAAAATCGTTCCTTTGAACCTCATAATTATAAATCTTATAACTTATAAGATTCAATTATTTATCCAAATATATTCTTTAATAATCTTCACAAAATTTATAAATCTTACTATTTATAAATTTCATTTATAACTTCACCATTTTTAATTTTATAAATTCCATTCATTTACAAAAATTCATTTTCACTTCATTCAAACACTTATAAAAACTCGTTTTATAATGTCAATATTTCAATTTATAAATATCCATTTATAAATCTCTTAATATAAATCAATTTATATTATTCTTTAAAACGTCTTTAATCTCCTTTAAAAACTTCATCATTTTGATTTATAAAATAATTAAATTTTATAAATCCTATATTTAAACTTTTCACAATAAATTCAAATTTCCCAAATTAAACTATTTTATAAAATCAATGGCATCATATTCTCAAAAATCAGTTTTTAACTATATTTCTCAAAAATCATAATTTTTATAACATTAAAAAATTATACGTTTATTTATTTAAAATGAATCAATTCCCAAACATATAGTATATTTTCAAAAATCACTTTAAAAATCATTTTAAAATTCCAAATTTGGTCCAATGATGCTACACACCAAATAGTCAATCACGACTACAACGATATCACATATCGTATATGATAATCAACGAATATCAAAATATCTGTAATCAAATAAAAACTGTTGAGGAATCCAGTTGGATCCCTCCAACCTGTTTCCTGCATCACAAACATTACCATAATACCAATTTCGCTCCAGTACGAAACTATCGCGGTATATGTTTTTATTAAATATTATCCGCTTAATAGGCGGTGCAATAGGGTCTCATCCGCTAAACAAAAAATGCGAGAAATCAATAACTCCAATATATACATATGCCAATATATATATATTGCTATTATATATAATACCAATTTCACTGTTTATGAAATATTCGCGGTATATGTTTTTAATAAATAACATCCGCTTACTAACGGCGTATAATGTCTATTTTAACAATCAATAGATATCAATCAACATTCAAACATGCATTCAAATATTTTAAATCTAACTATTTAAAATAAAATCGAAACTGATTCGATTGAGTGAGAAGTTCTCACCTTGATTTTAATTCTGTTTTAGCGATTTATTTCGAATAAAATTAAACGGACGTTTAATTTTACCCAAAATTCTCACTAACTCCAAACGACTCCAATCCAATTTCATCGCGTAGTGCTCGTCCATACGATTCCAACGCAACTGGTTTCGCGCGTTTTCGACCTCGTATGAAAAAGTTATGAATATATGAAGTTTAAACACGATTTTATAACTATAATTACAACTTTAATTATTTTTTTAAACCTAGCTTTGATCATAGCCGTTGACTCCAACTCCAATTTCATCAGGCCGCACCCTATATTCCTTCTTCCCCTTCACGCGTTTCACGTCTACAGGCAACACGTTTTAGCCGAACCCATTGTACATTTTTAGGGTTAAGAAATTCGACCACTTCACTCGATTAAAACTCGATCAGAGACTTCCACAGCGTAGCTCACCTCGATAGCTCCATTCGGCCCCCAAGAAGTTGAACTCGGCTGCACCCTTACCCTCGTGTTGCGTGCGCAACTGACCACGAACGGTCCCCCCTAGACGCCACCACGTCGCTCCATATTTGATCATGACCGTTGAACTTCAAGCTCTCGTCGTGCTCTTCAATACTCTAGTTGAAAGTTTAGCCTAATAGTCGACGGATTTGGAGTAATTGGAGGAGAACGATCATGAGTTTCTGGCCGTTGAAAAGGAGGGGGCGGCTGTGCAGTTGAATTAGGGTTTAGTTATTTTTTTTCTTTTATTTTTTTTTAGAATGGTGGCTATTTATAAGAAAATATCGAACACTATTCATCCCGGAAATTCCGAACTCCGATTTACGCGCCGTAACCAGCGTTTCTAGGGTTTACCCCGCGTTCCGGACACAATGGAACAGGTTTCGAAAGCTAATTCGGACATCTGTGCGAGTTATGGCAAAAAATGTTCAATTTAAATTAAACCGATTCAAACGATTTTCTAGGCGTTTTAATTCGTACCGGACAAACGGTAAATCCAATTGACACGAAATTTGAAACCTTACAATAATATCACATTACGGATCCGATGAAACTTGTTTCGTCGAAATCCGAGACTTTTTGAAAAATGACTATTTTAACTCGCCAAATTAAAATTAAAAACAATTCTAAGCGTTTCGAGCTGCTACGATCAAACGATAGCTCCGATTGACACGAAAATTGAAATCCGGTAATAACTAACTATTACGGATCCAATGGAACTGGATTCGTTCAATTCTGAGACTGTTCAAAAATTGACTATTTTCACTAGTCGATTTAAATATTAAAATATTCAATTTTCACAAATTTACTTTTAATTCGATTTTAAAAGTTCTAAAATATCGTTCTAACTCCAATATGATAAAATAAAATTTTACAAATCATTTTCAATCATATTTAACCCAATTTTCAATTATTTCCATAATTTAACATATTAAATTATCAAATTAAATTATTCAATTAAATCCAATAATTCAAATAAAATTTTATTTGACTTAAAAATTCACTTATTAATATTTAAAATAAATTAAATATTCAAATTTTAATTATCAAAAATTCTGGTCGTTACATCTTTACTTAAACAAATAAATTTTCAAAGCTGATTTTAAAAGTTAGAATTTACTAAAATAAATATTTCATATTTAAAATCTACTTACCATTTCAATCTCAACTAGTTTAAAATTCCATAGTTTTAAAATAATAAAAATTTCTTTTAAAACAAACTCACTTTTAAAATAAATAATAAATAAAAATCTCAATAATCAATCTAATTTATAACTTCCTCTCGATTTCACAACATATCGATTATCTTCGTTTACCTAATCATTTCCATTTCAAAAATAGAATCTACAATTTTTCTCAACCTTATTTTCAAATTCTAATATAAATTCACCCTATGAATTTATATTCCAATTATCTTTTGATATCGAACTCCTTTATTTATAAATATCGTTATCAATTTTATACCTCTTTTTATTTTATCTGTTTATAAAACAAATATTATTTATAAAATTATGTTATATAAATTCATTTCTTAAAAATTTCTTTTACACTTCCAATCTATTTTCAATATTGATTTTGACTCCTTTTTATATTAATTTTAGAATATCATTTATAAATTCTCTCATATAATTTGTTTTAAAAAATCTCTGTTTATTTATCAGCAATAGTAAAGTATAACCAAATAATTATATTTTTTAATTCAAATTCTTTAAAATAACCCTAATTCGATTTATATATTTTAGTATCAAATTCCCTTCAATTCCATAAATTTTAAATATATATATATATATATATATATATATATATATATATATATATATATATATATATATTAAAATTATCAAAATTCAAGTTAATGCTACAATGGCATCCAATAATTCCAATCAGTACAATAATCTATAGCAAATTATTCTACACAAATCATATATCACTATATATGAAAAATAAACAATAAATTTGAGGAATCCAGTTGGATCCCTCCAACTTGTTTTCCTGCATCCGCAAATGTTAATACACATAAAATAAATACCAATCCCACTTCGAGGGGGATATCACGGTATATAGGGTCATCCGCTATTATGCGGGGAGCATGGGGTCTCATCCCCTATAATGTGTGGGAATATCACTCCAATATATATACTACTATATATATATGTACACACACACATTCAACAGCTAAAAATTTATAAAATCAACCAAACAACCGAAAATTTAAGTTCAACATTTTTAAATTATTCTAGCAATCCATATGAGTGAGATTTTACTCAACTTGATATATTTTTTTGAAATTGTTGATCGTTCCATATTAATTCCAGCTTGCATATTTCTCATCTACGAATCTGACTTGTCTTGTTTTATTTATTTGGTCCTCATATAAATTTAATATGGATTAACGAATTTACAAATAAATCAATCGATGATTAACTTAAATTTAAAAAAATGTTTCTTAATTAATATACTTTCCTCGAATCCGACCAACTACCATCACCGACCTCCACCTGGTCTTCATTCACCTTGCTACCACGAGTATCAGAACCACCATGATGCTTCCCCCATCGATCAGCAGTCCCCCCTTCACCCCGCTTCCACTGTTGTACCACGTCTAGGCAATGTATCTCCACTGCGAGCCACCATGTGTTACCACCATCAACTACGCGTCACCTCCATCCAACCTCGCAACCCCCTCCTTCAAAATCGCGACCGCGACGTACAAAAAACCCAAACTCCCTCTGCACGGTCTCGTTACCCAACCCATGAAGTCCTAACTCCGCCTATCGTGCCACCTTGCGCTGCCTGGATTCACCCTGGCGCTCTCCACCGCGCCTCACGTCCCCCCTAATTCGTTGATGCATCACCTAGCTCAACGTGTCACTCACACAGCAGAAATCTAAAGCTCGGCGAAGGATTCATGAATTTGAGGATATGGAAATCGCATAGCCGCCATCGCGATTCAAATTGCCTAGCGCAAATCGACGTTCGAAATTTATTTGTATTTTTTTCTTTATGAATCTATATCGGTTATTTTTTCTAGAAGGAAGAAAAAGGGGGAGTCTCGATTTTTAATTTTGAACGATGATAGCATCACTAGAGAGATGAATACATGACCTATAAAATAGAATAAGGGATGAGATGTTGGCATGTTAGAATAGGCTAGGGTACAGTGATTTGGACAGGCAGAAAATGGCTGATGTGAATATGTGCGTCAATCAATATAATTATATATATATATATATATATATATATATAATTATATATATATATATATATATTATTTAAATTTTAAACGTCCCGGAAAAAGTTTTGGAGTCCTAATTCCATCGTATGGAGAAAGTAACTTTTTGAACTCAATTATTATATTGAATTTTCGATATAAATTTCAACGCATTTCTATTCCGTACGATGGTTACGCCTGGATCTCCCAGGAAACATCCGTACCTTTAAGCAATCACCAACTTGCATATTTCGCAATGATAACCAAAACTGTGGACCGCAAGATACACAATGGTTACGCCTTGATCCCCCAGGAAACATCCGTACCCTTTAAGCAATCTCTGCCTTGCGGATTATGCCACGACAACAAAACCTGTAGACCACAGATACACAATGGTTACACCTGGATCATCCAGGAAACATCGGTACCCTTTAAGCAATCTCTGCCTTGCGGATTATGCTACCACAACAAAATGACCATGGGTAAATCCATGGAAGGACACTTGAGTATCACATCCGGAAAACCAAATCAGAGAGAATAATATCGATAGAATGAATCCACAATGTGACCACAAAGCGGATATCAAGCAGAAGGCACTTTCTATATCTTTACTACGAAAATATGTAACATATAGTACCTTTTCAAACCAAATTTCAAATATCATACTTATATAAAGTCCATTGTATATAATATTTCAGTTTCAAATTGAATACTTTCCAAAATCAATAGTATATCAAATCACACTTATAGACCTTGATTATATAAGATATCACTTTCCGAATTAAGTACCTTTCCAAATCAATAGTTTTCAAATCAACTTCATACTTATACAAATCAATTTTATGTAAGTTTGATAACTCCCAATCAAGTATTTTGTAAAGCAATATTCTCTATTTCAATATATGTAGGGTTGTACCAAAACAAATCCGAAATTCGAGGACTTTTGTTAGTTGTCTCCGTGTACTGGACCTGGAGGTTGAACACCGGTTTACTTCAAATAGTTTCAAATATACATACATATATCTTTCAAAAATCAAATCATCCTTTGGAATTAGAAATCAAAATTGGTTTCACAAAATCACACACATAGCAAAGCTACTAAAGTGGCCTCTCCCCCACTCTGAAACTTGAAAATCAATGTCGATGATGCGTGCACTCATCACCGAAATTATTTTCCAGCGACATAAGTGAGTTCTGGACTTCTATTCTCTTAAAAACTTCTTTGAAATTTCTTTGAAATCATTGGAACTCATTCGAAACGTTTTCTATTCGAAAAATACTTTTTAAATCGTATTATTGTATATTTTCAAAATCTTAAAACCATTTTCAAAACATCGGAATTCAACTCCTCGAATTTCCAATTTTAAAATCCTTTAGTTATAAATCATTTTTAGACAAATAAAATTTCTTGTAAAATTTTCAAAATTTCAAATCCTTTCGAAACTTCAAATTCTTGTTTTTAAAAGGTATATAATCCTTATCGAAAACATTCTCACTTTTATATAGAATACAATCATTCTTATCAAAATAATAACGTCGATATATAAAACAATTTCTAAAATACAACCAAACACGATTTTTCAATGGATGATTCTAGAATGAATCACAGAACGAAATAAAGGTCGAAGTCAAATTCAAAGGGATAATACTCAATGAGAATCCTAAACAAGATTTCGATGTCTATTATCCTATATCAATTCAAAGGAATTTATTCATTAGTGGAAAATTACAAATTCTCATCAAGCGAAATGCTAAAGCATAATTATATATCTTAAGTTCGACACATCGACTTCTACTAGGTAAAGGATATGATAGAGTTCACTTAATACAACTTAACATATACTACTGATATAAAATAGATTCCACTTATCATTACTTCTACAAGAACAATACATCGGTATAATTCTGCCGGGTGGTTCTTCAATGGGTCCAGTACACTCCACATCAAGGTGCCCACAACTATTACATTTCTTGCATGATTACAGCACTCTCCCATCTTCCCTAATGAACTTTGGGAAGGCAGCAGCTCAAGCAGGACGCCACACAGCTTGCCTTCTGCGTTGTCTCTGAGAACAATCTCTAGCTATATGTCTAGTCTGCCCACAGTGGTAGCAAGTAGTTGATTGATCGATTGAGGTAGTGAGTGCCAATTTTACTTTCTTCACCTTCAGGCAACGACTTGGGAAGTGTCCCTTCTCACGACACTTAAAACAAAAAATCTCGGATCGAAAGCGCTTGCCCTCCATCTTCTTTCCTTTATTTCTCTTTCCGCACATAGCTACATAATGCCCCTTTTCCTGACACCGATAACAAATGACATGGTCATAAGGACCAGGTTCTTCCCTTTCTCTCCACAGCCTCTCTTGCTCCTCGATTGCTTCCTCCCGTTTCTTATGGGTCAGTGCTCTTCGTGCTCGATGGGCTGCTTTCTGCTCTTTCGATTTTGCCATTTACAAAATAGTTTCCTATCATTGAATGAGTCTAAAAGCAAACAAGATAGAAGTTCAAGATTTAAGGGAAACAAAATCAAAAGGGAGTTTCAAAACAAAGGGAAAAGGCTCGAACGAAGATGAGATGATAAAAATTCAAAATAGAACATATATATACATATCTAAGAATATAAATTGGAAGAGGCAAGAACGAATTTCAGAACGAAGATACAGATCTCAAATTAGAGGAACTCTAATCAATTAGGATTCTGATTCGAAGATAGGCTCGAGCGAAAGTAATTCCGCAAATAAATTTACCATATATGCTCAGTTTGCCTAGAGCCAAAGCTCTGATACCAACTGTAACGACCCGATATTTTCAACCATTCGCGTCCACACATATCGGACTTGAATTGCTCAAAATATCATATAGTTAATTTATATTTGGCAAAACTCAGCATATACAGTAAATAAATCAATCACAGACACAAAGTAATATAAGGCAACAGAAAAGATAAAATAGTAGTTCGTGAAGCTATCATATAAACATCATAGTTAGAAATAAATACAACAGAATATCTCAAATACAGTGAAGTCTCCAGCACAAACAGAAGATTTCTCTGAGCAAATCAACTAGAGAGATGAAAGCTGAATCAATAGTTGGATCTCCAAGCGAAGCTCCAAACTCCAATGGTGAGTCTCAAATGCTGTATTACTCAGTCTAACCCAAGCGTAAAGAAAAACACAAAACACTCGAGTCAGGATTAACATTCTTATATCAATAAATCCAACTCAAGTGAAATGTCAACTGATATACAAGTAACTTAAAGGATGTTTGAGATAACCATCCTCTAAGAATCCGTGGAACTATCTACAATGTAGAAATATACACTATAACACCATGGTCATTTCAAGTTAATGTATACTTCAAAACCAAAATATCATTTTTTTTCAAATATATCTATTTCCCAAAATAGCATATATATATTAAATAATTTATAAAGTAAAGTATTTACAATTTCCCTTAACTTCACAAATCGCTACAAAATCAACTCAACTTTCCATTCAAATTTAATTCAATCTCAATCTATCAATTTCCATTCGATTCAGTTTCAGGCTAAACAAACTCAATTTTTATCGGTTTCAAATACAAATTTGAACCACAAGTAAACCATTTAAATTTCAGTGTAATTCAAAGTCAATATATTTCGAAGCTTTAAATATTCGACATTTCAAGGACTAAATTTGATAATTGGATTTATCTCTAAATTTAACTTCACTATTATTTAGTTTTAAAATATTCACTTAATAAATTCAATATTATTTATATGACCTTAAATTACATTTTCTATATATTACATTCGATTTCTTTAGATGTGAAATATCCATTAAATTGCTTAAATCAAAATCAAGTTATAAGATCACATTTTAAAGTTTCAAATTCAGTAGCTTCAAATTGATTTAATTAAGTTAATATCTTACTTAAAGGCAATTTCGATCAATTCAATTTTATCTTCCTCAATTTATACAGATCATTGAAAATCTATTTAAAAATATAATACTTAACATATTATATTAGTTAAGTCAAAATTTATTAAACTTAAGTTTATTATTGTGTCTACTTTATATTTAAACATACTTATATAAAATATTTCAGTATTAAACAAACCATATATATTCCCTCTCAAAACCATAGAAATCATTTTTAAAATATTTATAGACCAATGGTGTCTGTATATAATTTTCTATTCTATGTCAAATGACACGGATGTTTATCATTTCAATCCTTAATTTAAATATATATGGGTGGATATCCTTTCAACCCATAATTCCAAATTCAATTCAAATGAAGATCGCTTAGGTTTATCATTTCAACCCATAACGAAATTCTCCCATTCTAACATCCGTTCGGGTATGTATCATTTCAACCCACAGTGAATTTTATACTAACACGGAACTTAAAGAGTGCTAAAGGATATGATAATAATATAACATGCATATATCATCAATAACAATATAATATCAACAGGATATGGTGTCATATCCTACTGGTGAACAATTACAGATAAAGGCATATATAACAATTTAAATAACTACATAGCAGCATATTTCAATTATCGTTTCAATTGAAATCAAATCTAATAAATAAAAGAACGTTAATCGTGAGTGATTGCTCACCTTCCGAGGCTTGAGATGAACGAGAATGAGATGAGTTACAGATCTCAGCACGAATTTCAAATCAAAACTGGATTTGTACGAATCCGACGGACAAGCTGATGGATAAGAAATCGATGGGAATGAATTCAAATCAATTTTGATGTAAACTAAAATATATACATTATTTGTTAAAATCAATTTCCATTTAAAGCACAATAAATAAAATATATAACGCTTGTATAATACAACTTTTAATACAAAATGACTGGTATAAAATCAACTCATATATATTCTTTTATAAATAATCAATCTATTTTATACTTCAAAAACTGACAAGCTATAAATAAACCAATATACTCGTATACTCATAGATTACATATGCAACTACACCTATATATGTAATATATAAATAACACACCACCTATGCCCACAGACCGAATATATGAAATATGTAAGTGCAAACTTATATATTGAAATATGCACAAACCTTTTTACTTTGTGCTGTAAAACAATGTTTCGTTTATAAAATGATCTACCCTGTCACTTTATATATTATGTATTAACAAGACACTATATGTATAAGAATTACTTTATATACTAACACCTTTCTACATAAGTTTTACAAAAGCAACGAACAACATGCTCCTACTTGTCCATATTAAATACAATTCTAATGGACGTGTGTGTGTGTGTGTGTGTGTGTGTGTATAACTGTATATGCAACTAAAAGCTTCATATATACTTACTATTAATATATAAGAGAAGACTGTTGTGCTTATAGGAGAGAGACAACAATCTTTTTCAAACAGCAAAAGTATGTTTTAATAACCCAAATATATGTAAAATGCTGTCACATATTATTTTATTTCTAAAACCCAATTTATGTAGACATTTACCAAATCTAATATGCAACATATAACTTACTTTCTTAACAAACAAAGTGATACATGCCACTCTCAACATACAAGATGTCATATATACTAAAATATATATACACTCAAACAAAACTCTTGTGTTTATAAATACTCATACTTTACTTATGTATACTTTGTAAGCTATAACAGCGTACTTCAGTAACTTTATAAATCATATATATATACACACACACACTGAAGAGAAAATATATATATATATATATATATATATATATGTAGACTCATAAAGTAAATAGAAAACAGAACTTAAAGCAGATCTTACATAAAAATCTGTATTATATCAAACATATATATAAATTTATAAACATTATATATAATAATATACATTCACCTGCCTAAATCCAACTGAGTAGGAGAGCAAAAAAAGAGAGGACGGAGTTGCCGACGTGGCAGACGGAGGAGGCTAACCAGGAGGTAGGCGCGTGGATCTCAGCTATTGGCGCGAGAATAACGGGCGGGTGCAGCGGAGGCTTGGGAATGTAGCGGATTCGACTGAAACAATTGGAGGGGATAAAGGTGGAGGCTCGGCCTTTGGGTCAGGCACGGCACGATGGTGGGAGGAAGAAGACAGAACCGAGAAAGGAAAGGTGGTAGAGTAATTACGTGAAGGAGGAGGAAGAAAAATTGGTGAGGAGAAAATAGATCTGAAGGAAGGCCGATTTTTTTTGAAGAAGGAAAGTAGAGCCAGATTTGAGGAAGAAGTTAAATGTTTCTATAAATATATTAGGCAGAGAAAAAAATGTACGAAATAAATAAAAAAACAACGGGAAGGAAAGGAAATGGCATAGTCTTGCATTGATTCAGCTGAAATATTTGAATTAATTTATTGTGTGTGACGTTTCAAATTTGAAAACGCAAGTAAATGGAAAGTCACAAATTTATGGTATCGTTACAATGATAGTTTATTGTTTCCGTCGCATAGTGGACCTCAAAATATATGAATAACTATACCGCTAAGATCAGCATGACGAGATAATAAATGACCAAACATGATTTTTCAAAGGATGATTCTAGAATGAATCACGGAAGGAGATAAAGGTCGAGGTCAAATTCAAAGGGATAATACTCAATGAGAATCTTAACCAAGATTTCGAGGTCTATTAATCTATATCAATTCAAAGGAATTTCTTCATTAGTGGAAAATCACAAATTTTCATCAAGCGAAATGTTAAAGCATAATTATATATCTTAAGTTCGACACATCGACTTCTACTAGGTAAAGGATATGATAGAGTTCACCTGATACAACTTAGCATATACTACTGATAACAAATAGATTCCACTGATCCTTACTTCTACAAGAACAATGCATCAGTATTAATTCTGCCGGATGATGCTTCAACGGGTCCAGTACACTCCACATCAAGGTGCCCCCAACTATTACATTTCTTGTATGAGTACACTACTCTCCCATCTTCCCCGAATGAATTTCGGGAAGGCAGCAGCTCGGGCAGGACGTAACACAGCTCGCCTTCCGCGTTGTCTCTTAGAACAATCTCCGGCTATATGTCCAGACTGCCTACAGTGGTAGCAAGTGGTTGATTGATCGATTGAGGTAGTGAGTATCGATTTCACTTTCTTCATCTTCAGGAAGCGACTTGGGAAGTGTCCCTTCTCACGACACTTAAAATAGAAAATCTCGGATCGAAAGCGCTTGCCCTCCATCTTCTTTCCTTTATTTCTCTTTCCGTACATGGCTGCATAATGCCATTTTTCCTGACACTGATAATAAGTGACATGGTCATAAGGACCAGGTTCTACCCTTTCTCTCCACAGCCTCTCTTGCTCCTCGATTGCTTCCTCCCGTTCCTTACGGGCCAGTGCTCGACGGGCTGCTTTCTGCTCTTTCGATTTTGCCATTTACAAAATAGCTTCCTATCATTAAATGAGTCCAAAATCAAACAAGATAGAAGTTCAAAATTTAAGGGAAACCTAATCAAAAGGGAGTTTCAAAACAAAGGGAAAAGGCTCGAACGAAGATGAGATAATAAAAATTCAAAATAGAAGAAGGATATACTTATCTAAGAATATAAATAGAAAGAGGCAAGAACGAATTTTAGAACAAAGATAGAGATCTCAAATTAGAGGAACTCTAATCAATTAGAATTCCAATTCGAAGATAGGCTCAAGCGAAAGTGATTCTGTAAATAAATTTACTATATATGCTCATTTTGCCTAGAGCCAAGCTTTGATACCAACTGTAACGACCTGATATTTTCAACCATTCGCATCCATACATGCCGGACTTGAATTGCTCAAAATATCATATTGTTAATTTATAATTGGCAAAACACAGCATATACAGTAAATAAATCAATCACAGAATCATGGACACAGAGTAATATAAGGCAGCGAAAAAGATAAATAGTTGTTCATGAAGCTACTATATAAACATCAGAGTTAGAAATAAAATACAACATAATATCTCAAATACAGTTAAGTCTCCACTACAAACAGATGACTTCTATGAACAAATCAACTGGAAAGATGAAAGCTGAATCAATAGTTGGATCTCCAAGCGAAGCTCCAAACTCCAAAGGTGAGTCTTAAATGTTGTATTACTCAGTCTAACGCGAGCACAAAGCAAAACATAAAACACTCGAGTCAGATTAACATTCTTATATCAATAAATCCAACTCAAGTGAAATGTCAACTTAAATACAAGTAACTCAAAGGATATTTAGGATAACCATCCTCTAAGAATCCGTGAAACTATCTACAATGTAGAAATATACACTATAACACCGTGGTCGTTTCAAATTTATTTATACTTCAAAACCAAAATATCTTTTTTTTTCAAATATATCTATTTCCCAAAATAGCATATATATATATATATATATGTTAAATAATTTATAAATAAAGTATTTGCAATTTCCCCAAACTTCACAAATCGCTACAAAATCAACTCGACTTTCCATTCAAATTTAATTCAATCTCAATTTATCAATTTCCATTCGATTCAGTTTCTGACTAAACAAATTAAAATTTTATCGGTTTCAAATACATATTTGAACCACAAATAAATCATTTAAATTTCAGTGTAATTCAAAGTCAATATATTTCAAAACTTTAAATATTCAACATTTCAAAGGCTAAATTTGATAATTGCATTTAACTCTAAATTTGACTTCACTATTATTTAGTTTTAAAATATTCACTTAGCAATTTCAATATTATTTATATGACCTTAAATTACATTTTCTATATATTACATTCGATTTCTCTAGACGTGAAATATCCATTAAATTACTTAAATCGAAATCAAGTTATAAGATCACATTTTAAAGTTTCAAATTCAGTAGCTTCAAATTGATTTAATTAAGTCAATTTCTTAATTAAATGCAATTTTTATCAATTGAACTTTATCTTCCTTAAATATGAATCATTGAAAATCTATTTAAAAATATAATATTTAACATATTATATTAATTAAGTTGAACTTTATTAAATTTAAGTTTATTATTGAGTCTACTTTATATTTAAACATACTTATATAAAATATTTCAGTATTAAACAACCATATATATTCCCTCTCAAAACCATAGAAATCATTTTTAAAATATTTATATATAGACCAACGGTGTCTGTATATAATTTTCTATCCTATGTCAAGTGACACGGATGTTTATCATTTCAATCCATAATTTAAATATATACTGATGGATATCCTTTTAACCCGCAATCTCAAATTCAATTCAAATGAAGATCGCTTGGGTTTATCATTTCAACCCATAATGAAATTCTCCTATTCTAAAGTTCGTTCGGCTATGTATCATTTCAACCCATAGTGAATTCTATACTAACAGGAAACTTGCAGAGTTATAACGGATATGATAATAATGTAACAGACATATATCATCAATAACAATATAATATAAACAATAGGATATTGTGTCATATCCCACAGGTGAACAATTACATATAAAAGCATATATAACAATTTAAATAACTACAGCAGCATATTTCATTTGTCGTTTAAATTGAAATCAAATCTAATAAATAAAAGAACGTTAATCGTGAGTGATTGCTCACCTTCCGAGGCTTAAGATGAACGAGAATGAGATGAGTTACGGATCCTAGCATGAATTTCAAATCAAAACTGGATTGGCATGAATTCGACGGACAAGCTGATAGATAAGAAATCAATGGGAATGAATTCAAATCAATTTTGATGTAAACTAAAATATATTTATTATTTTCTAAAATCTATTTCTATTTAAAGCACAATAAATAAAATATATATAACGCTTGTACAATACAACTTTTAACACAAAATGACTGGTATAAAATATTCTCATATATATTCTTTTATAAACAATCAACCTATTTTACACTTCAAAAACTGACAAGCTATAAATAAACCAATGTACTCATATACTCACAGATTACATATGCAACTACACTTA
The DNA here is from genome assembly GCA_030765085.1 of Allium cepa. Lineage (NCBI taxonomy): Eukaryota > Viridiplantae > Streptophyta > Magnoliopsida > Asparagales > Amaryllidaceae > Allium > Allium cepa. The sequence goes on from CM060940.1 coordinate 864,807,808, forward strand.
TATATGTTATATATAAATAATACTCCGCCTAAGTCCACAGACCGAATATATGAAATATGTAAATGGAGACTTATATATTGAAATATGCACAAACCCTTTTACTTTGTGCTGTAAAACAATATTTCTTTTATAAAATGATCTACTGTGTCACTTTATATATTACGTATTAACAAGACACTATATGTATATGAATTACTTTATATATACTAACACCTTCCTATATAAGTTTTACAAAAGCAACGAACAACATGCTCCTACTTGCCCATATTAAATACAATACTAACGTACGTGTGTGTGTGTGTATAATTGTATATGCAACTAAAAGCTTTATATATACTTACTATTAATATATAAGAGGAGACTGCTGTGCTTATAGGAGAGAGACAAGACTCTTTTTCAAATAGCAAAACTATGTTTTAGTAACCCAAATATATGTAAAATACTGTTACATATTATTTTATTTCTAAAACGCAATTTATGCAAACATTTACCAAATCTAATATGCAACATATAACTTACTTTCTTAACAAACAAAGTGATACATGCCACTCTCAGCATACAAGATGTCATATATACTAAAATATATATACTCAAACAAAACTGTTATGTTTACAAAAACTCAGACTGTACTTATGTATACTTTGTAAGTTATAACAGTGTACTTCTGTTACTTTGTAAATCATATATATATACACACACATACAACCTGAAGAGAATATATATATATATATATAGACTTATAAAAAAATAGAATACAGAACTTAAAACAGATCTTACGTAAAAATCTGCATTATATCAAACATATATATAAATTTATAAACATTTTATATAATAATATACATTCACCTGCCTAAATCCAACCGAGTAGGAGAGAAAAAAAGAGAGGATGGAGTTGTCGACGCGGTAGGCGAAGGAGCCTAACGGCGAGGTAGGAGCATGGATCTCAGCTATTGGCACGAGAATAGCGGGCAGTTTGCGGCAGAGGCTCGGGAAGGTAGCAGGTTCGACTGAAACAATTGAAGGGGATAAAGGTGGAGGCTCGGCCTTTGGGTCAGGCGCGGCACGATAGCGGGAGGAAGAAGATGGGACCGAGAGAGGAAAGGTGGGAGTGATTACGTGAAGGAGGAGGAAGAAAAATTGGAGAGGAGAAAATAGATATGAAGGAAGGCCAATTTTTTTTGAAGGAAAGTAGAGCCAGATTTGAGGAAGAAGTGAAATGCTTCTGTAAATATATTAGGAAGAGAAAAAAACGTACGAAATAAATGAAAAAAAATGGGAAGGAAAGGAAATGGCACAGTCTCGCATTAATTCAGCTGAAATATTTAAAGTAATTTATTATGTGTGCAGCACGTTTCAAATTTTAAAACGTAAGTAAATGGAAAGTCACAAATTTATGGTACCGTTACAACGACGGTTTATTGTTTCCATCGTGTAGAGGACCTCAAAATATAGAAATAAATATACCGCTAAGATCAGCACAACGTGACGATTAAAATGGTATACATATACCAGTGGTACGATCATCCGATCAAAAGTCGATAATCAGTACCAGAAATGATGCTATTTAGCCAGAAATAAGATAAACGGGTAATAGAAGTCCAAATTTGATGAATCGAAAATGATGTCTCACTCAGAAGAGAATTTAGAATTTTTCTATAGAAAAATATTCAGGTTTGGAAATAAATTTATTATCATCAATTATTTACTGATTTTAATGTAAATAGAATTACACAACAAAATAAACTTTCATATAATTAATTGAAAATTTACCATCTGCTATATTTAATTGGATGTATTACAAATATAAAATTTTCAATTCAAAATTTTATTATTTAAAATTTCACAAAATTTCAGTTAATTACGTTATTAAAACCATTAAAAAATTTAGGTCGTTATAATATATATAAGTTTACATAAGTTATATATATGATCAAATTGGATTATATGGATATTATAATAAATTAAATTTATACTGATTTTAAAATACAATGAATATGTAAGTTTATATATATATACATATATATATAGTAGCCTATATGTAAGTATATTTGATTTTGGTTATCAAATATATATAGAGAATTTATTTTGATGTGTGTTAAAATCGAATATTGATCTTTAAGAAAACATATAATATAAGATTTCTATATATGAAATTTTAGTTTTTTATATTTATATATTTTAACTATTGATTATCGAATTTCAGCCTATCTTTGTGTAACGACCCAAGATTTTGACAGCATGTTTTAATAATATTTCATCTAATCTAAATTAAATACAAGCTTCTCAAATTTTAAACTGATGAGATCTTAATCATTTACTAGTTATATATGTGACTGTAAAGAAAATTTTGATTTGAAAATTAGAAAGAAAATCTTTAAAATTGTTTATAACAAAATCTCTCTTATTCAATAAAAAACAAAGACTCTATATTTTTATTATTTGATAATATACATATGAATACAATTGTAGTTTTTAAATAATAATGCTTAAAAATAAACAATCATATGAATATTAATCATGGAAATCTAAAACATAAGTATAAAACAATATAAATGGTTATAAACATAAACATACAAAACAAGTATAAAACATAATTATAAATTATAAGATGTAACTAAAAATATAAATATACAAATATAAATTATAACTTGAAATATAAAAATACAAACACAATGTTATGAATCAAAGGCTTGAAAATCTGAAGAACAAATAGAATAAAATTAATATAGCCTAAACAATAACCTGTAGAATTCATTTGTACAACATAAATTTTTTTAAAAAGAAAGCCATTTACATTACTGAATAACATGTGAACATGTTCAATGCGTAATTTAAAAGGAACAACTTGTAATATATTCTGTACAACACAAAATTTTATATTATGCGGCTGTAAAACTTTATATGCATAAGAAACAAAGTTTTTCACTTAATAAAATAAAACAAATCTTTGTCCAGTACAAAAAAATAAATAAGAATCAGTAACCATTAATTACATGTTATCATAAATGAAAGCATAAGCATTAAATTAGCACAACATTTTGTTCAAGCAAGTCCTACAGCCGAAATCTCTGTGATCATTTCATTCTGCAGTATATTAATACATAGCCAATCAAAAGCATGTCAATATAAGTAAAACTGTCTAGATACAACCTATATTGTTCAAAGCTTTCTATATATATACATCATATTCTTGTGTTCGTTCACCAAAACTTAACAAAACTTAACAACCAACCTGAGATAAGAAAAGAAAATAAATAGCTCTACTTTGCAAACTTAAATATAATTCAAAACAGAAAAACAAAAGAAAAACTTCAGGAATCAAACCTGCAATGTTCTTCTTCAACATATTACTTTCTGTTCAAAGTTTTACCTGGTGATTAAACATATAAATTTTAAAGTTTAATTGGGTAATTAGTTATAAACTTTGTGTATGTTATATGTTGTATGATGTAAATATATGGATCTGAAAGGCTCTCTGGGAAATTTGTACACGATGCTCTTTAATATTTTAGTTCTGGACAAAGAGTTTAAAGAAAAATATGACATCTTCATATATAATCTTTTAAGCTTAGAATTTATAGATAAGGTAGGTTTTTTAAAGCTTTAAATTTAAACCTGATATGAATTTTAAGGCATCCCAGTAACTTATAAAACTGTTTATACAGTTTTAAGTAAGAAACAAATTCAAAGCTAAAAATTCGAAAGTTTTAATTTGTGAATTTGATAACATATTTTGATTTCATACACAAAGATAGGATTTTTAACATAAAAATTATGATTTTTAAGCAAAGATGATAGGTGCAGTTTTAAAAGGGAGCCGAAATTGATTTTTGCCAATGTCTGTTGATTGGATTAATTTTGATTGCTGAAATTTAATATGAAGCAAGATTGAAGACATATTGTCACAAGAAAAATGCTAAAAAAATTATTCAATGAAAGAATTTTGGGGTTGAATCAAAGGTAGGGTTTAGTTCGAGTTTTTTTTTGGGTCTGTATGTTCGTTGATTTCATCAACATGGTACGATTGAGCTGGGAGTGCTTTTAAGGGATGACAGGGGATGATGTCGGCGATGCGTGGTAGAAATCGCGAAACTATTGGTGGTCGGTGCAAGGAGGAAGAAGCGTTTTCTCTTAAGCCGTTCGAGTTACAGTTCGTCCAGATGAGTGTTTTTCGACTTCGTGCTTTTCGCATCGAGTTAGCTTTTGATTTCGAGTGCATGGTCGAATTGGGATTTTCTGGGGGTAGCGCGAGTCGTTGGAGGCGAGGCGAACCACCGTGCACGTGCACGGTGGCGTGGGGATGTCCGTTGGTCTGTTGGGTTTGACGCGTGCTCGTGCTCGAGACTTTGGGTGTTTGCCTCGAGTTCGACTCTGGGTCGCACGCGTGAGAGATTGACACTGCAGTTTCATTTTAACTTCTAAAAAAAAGAGAGAAGAAGACAGAACAGGTAGGTGGAGAAGAAGGATAGTGGGGTAAGTGGAACTCGGGGGAAAACAGAGGAAGGCACGGGTTATACTCGAGTAAACTGCACGTTTACTTCGGGTCAAATTTATTCTAGGAGTTAACTAAATTAAACCATTATGTTAATTTGTTAAACAAGATTAATATTATTAAAGTTATAAATGTTGTAAAGTGTTGAGCTATGATTTGTTTTAAAATTTCATTAAAAAGGTTTGAAAATGTGAGACGAAAGGTAAATTCTAAATGTACGTTAATTTAAATAAATTTATACTTAATATGGAATTAATGACTTTAATTTAATTTGTACTTCAAAATTTACCTTGTGTTTAATCAATTCAACTTAGAAAATTGATTAATTATTTAAAGTTAGTTAAAAATGGTAATTGACTTAAGTGATTAATTAAGAATTATATAGTTAATAAAATTGATGATAAATGATTAATTAAATAATTTGTGATAATTAAATAAGTAATTAACTTTTAATAAATAAGTTATTAATTAACAATTAAGAATAAATTAATTAACTAAGTAATTAAGTAATAATTAATGAATAAAAGTTCACTAATCAAATAATCAAATTAAAGAATAGATGATTAATAAATTGATAATTAATGATTAACTAAGTAATTAATTGATCATTAATAAGTTAATTAATCAGTAATTAATTAAGCAGAATAAAGTAGTTTATTCTTAAGCAATTAATTAAGTTAAGTAAACCAAAACTGTTTTGGTATGAATTGGTAATTTTGTTTGATTGACATTTGATATCTGTTTGATAATATTTTGTGATAGGTTGTGATATATTCTGGATATATCTATGATAACTCTATATGATTTATCTATGATATCTGTTATGTGAATTCTAATATTGAACTGAACTGTTAAGATTAAATAGATAACTTGGCCTTTAAAATGGCGTTTGGATTTCGCTGAGACCGGGATCGGAAGAATCAGTTTTGATTCTTCGCAAACCACATCGATCCAAACTAAATGATAGGTCATGACATATCAATTGGTGATCGAGATGGTATTTTAGAATGCAAGGGTTATCGTCGTTAACTCTGAGGGTGATTCCAAAATGAGTGCAACGAGATAATGCCTTTGGTTTCATTCGAACCCGGAACGAACTTGTATGGATTGAATGCTTTAAGCACATCGTCAAGCGGACAATGAGCATTCTAAGAGTATTGTTCAATAAAGGTAATCGTAGCCTCAAGCCTCATCAACCGGGAATGGCTAAAACAGGGGAGATGCAGCAAGGTTAGGTGGGTCATGCCCAAGAAGGACGAGGTATACCCCTGTCTAGATGTCCCTTTATTTCGGCGTTGTGAGCAGTTGTTGGCCACAACTGCGGGGTTATCTCGTTCGGGACTATTCAGTAAGGAATGGTTTCGGCTTGTGTTGTAGGGGGTCGGGAGTGATCCTCGGTACGGTGATCTAGGCCCCGTACTGTGACGGGCGGTACCCCAGTAGCCCTGCCATTGTTGGAAACCCATTTTCCCTATGAGACCCTATGGTTTTGATTTGTATTACCCACTTTGTGGCTCGTAGCTGGAATTTAATGAATGTAACAATTTCGGCTATTTTCTATTTACTTGAAAACCCTAGACACTATTATAATATCACTAGATTTCCTATAAAATGTTTTGGTTAGCGTAAGGTAAAAACTTACCCGTATTTATTTGTGGGAAGTCTTACGTGATACCTTTATTTTCAAATGGTTTTCAAAGTTAAACAATTTTAACCTGTTTACTCACACCAGACCCATGTCTGACCCGAAGTTTATATTTTGTTTTTCATAATATGAGTAGCCAAGTGATAGGTATTTGGAGTGTTAATTTTCTGAGGAGCTTTGGAGAAGAAGACCAGACGTATGTATCTATATATATGTAGTTCCGCTGTGTAGTAGTGTATGTTGTATTTTGGATATATGTATGGGCATATATATATGACAGTTCTGTTGTACGATATTGTATAACTCTGATGTATGTATAACTATGTAATAGTTATGTGATGTATTATTTTTTGTTCCATTCCGCTGTGAGATTCTGATGTTGTTATTCTTTCTTTCTATTCTTTTCTATTTCTATCCCTTTCTTTCTTAATGATGATACGTCTTTCTGGGGTTTGAAAGGCGGGTCATCACACTTTGCTTTGTTCGTAAACTTCGTATTCATCGTGCTTTTCTTTTAGGTTCGCCGTTGTCCAGAATTGGTCACATCAGTTGGTTGCTTTGATCTGTCGCTTATCCGTGTGCTTGTCCTGTTTTTTTTCTACGCTCGAAAGGTGAGAAATCACTCACAATTAACATTCTTATATTTAGTAAATTTAATTGCACTTAAAACGACAATTGAAATATAATGTTAAATTAAATTGCTAGTTATTTAATTGTTAAATATGATATCCCATTATTTGCAATTGTTCACTTGTGATATTTAACACCATATCCTGCTGTATATATTTTATTTTATTTATCACTGATGATATATGGTTGTTATTGATATGTTATATTTTATCATATTTGTTCTCACTCTGCAAGTTCCCTGTTAATTAGAAATCCCTAAGGGTTGAAATGATACATACCCAAACGATTTTGTAGAATAGGAGAAAATCGTTATGGGTTGAAATGATAAATTCAAGCGATTTTCATTTATTTTAAATTATTGGGGTTGCAGGTTGAAATGATATATACCCGTAAACATTGAAATTGTTGATTGAAATGATAAATATCTATATCACTTGACCATATGATAGAAAATTATATACGTACACCGTTGGTTTTATATTTTGGAAAAAATGATTTTCAAAGTTTGAAAGGAAATATATGGGTTTTAAGAAATGTCGTTTTGTATAATATTTTAAACGAAATTTCTATATGTATAAAAATTTGGATTTTATATTTATATGTTTTGGAAATTTTAATTTATAAGTTAGTTTTGAAAAATATAAATTTTAAGATTTTCTTATAGTTTATTATTTTAAAAATATATAAAATAAGATTTAATAAAAAATACAACTTATAATAAGATTTAATTTAATTAGTATATAATATGTTTTAAAATACTTATTTAAAATTTATATTAATATTTTAAAATAGATTTATAACTTTCATAATAAAGGTTGGAAAGATAAATTAATGTTACTTGGAATTTAAAGTGGTTAATAATTGAATTTAAGAAAGAATTGATTTGAACTTATTGGTTTTGAGATTTTGAAAAGATATGATTTTAACTTGGTTTATAACTTGATTTGATAAAAAGTGATTAAATGAATATTCTCAATTTTTAATAAAACTTAGATTGAATGTTTAATATTGATTTAGGTATACAAATTGAGATTTAAATAAATTGTTATTGAGACGACCCGACTTTCTACTCCCAGAAAATCGCATCATCTTGAAGAAAGAAAGGGATAGAAGAAGAAAAGGAAGAGAAAGAAGAAACAGAACAACATCAGAGAACTCACAGCAGAACGAATAAAATATAATATATAACATAAAGTATTACATAGTATCTCATTACATCAGAGTACATAACTTAAACAACAGATAATAGACAGTCATAAACTTCTGTCTAACTATACAACTCAAGTATACAAGAAACAGATACCAAACAAACACAGCGGAACCAATATATAACTACACGTCGAAGCCTCCTGCTCCATATCTCCTCCAAAATTCATCAAGCTAACCTGAACCACTTGACTACTCATACATAATATGAGTACCCAAGAGTTTAATAAAACAGAAAATAAACACTCGGGTCAGACAGGGGTCTGGTGTGAGTAAACGGGTTAAAGTTGCTTAACTTTAGAAAACCTTTGAAAAGAAAAGGTATCACGTAAGACTTCCCACCCATAAACATGGAAAAGTTTTTACCTTACGCTAACCAAAACATTTGATAGGAAATCCAGTGATATTATAATAGTGTCTAGGGTTTTCAAGTAAATAAGAAATAGCCGAAATTGTTACATGATTAAATTCCAGCTACTAGCCACAAAAGTGGGTAATACAATCAAAACCGTAGGGTCTCGTAGGGAAAATGGTTTCCAACAATGGCAGGGCTACTGGGGTACCTCCCGTCACAGTACGTGGCCTAGATCACCGTACCGAGGAGTACTCCCACTCCCCTGCAACACAAGGCCGGAACCATCCCTTACTGGACAGTCCCGAACAAGACAACCCCGTAATTGGCCGCGACCCAACTGCCCACACAACCGAATAAAAAGGTACTTCTAGACAGGGGAAAATCTTGCTCTCCAGTGGGAGCTACCCACGAAGCCTTGCTGCACCTCCCTTGTTTTAGCCATTCCCGGTTGATGGGGCTTGAGGTTACGATTACCTTTATAGAACACATTATCTTAGAATGCTCATCGTCCACCTGACGATGTGCCGAAAGCATTCAATCCATACAAGTTCGTTCCGGGTTCGAACGAAACCGAAGGCACTATCTCGTTGCACTCATTATTGGAATCACCCTCAGAGTCAACGACCATAGCCCTTGCACTCTGATTCACCATCTCGAATCTATAAGCATTATTCCGTCAAACTCATTACGGAATCACCCAAAGAGTTATACTGATGTATAGCCCTTACACCTCGAGTCTTCACTTGCTCCACTTGGATACACGACCTAACGTTTAATTGGAATCGATGTGGTTTTCGGATTCCAAATATGGAAACCCAATCCCGGTCTCACCGAAACCAAACGTCATTTTAATGTCCAAGTTGTACTTAAGGGTTTTAATCAATTAAACTTAAATTCAGGATGATATATAAACAGATAGATGAATCATATTATCACAATAGATAATTCATAACAACATTCATCTCACAAAGCAGCATATCACATAACAGATATATCCAAATCATCCAATATCAAACCAATATCAAACATCCAATATCAACCAACCACCCAATATCATTCAACATACAATATCAATCAATTAACCAATATTAATCAATCAATCCATATTAATCAAACATCCAAAACAGAATTGATTATCACCTAACAATTGGATTACCATAATCCTTCTACATTAATTAATATTTCAAATAGAATAAATTAATCATCTCTAATGATTTTCCTTAATTAATCTTTCTCGAATAATTATATTTAATTACATTCAAGTAATTATCCTTAACCATATTCAGTAATTAACCCTTTGATTACTATCTTTAATTACAATAATTAATGATCATTCATTAATTAACTATAATTAATTACATTAATTCTTAATTAATTACAATCAATTAATCACATTTAAATTAATCACTTATATTAATCAATCTTGATTAATATCCTAAATCACATTAATTAGTGATCCTTATTAATTAATAATTACTTTAATTAATTAAATAATTAACTTATAATTAATCAACTCATTAATCATAATTAGTAATTAACAATTTGTAATTACTTAACTAAATTAATTAACTTTTCAATTAATTAATTTCTAATTTAATTATATTAATGCTTGATTAATTAATTAAATTAATTAATTCTTAATTACTTCATTAAGCAATTATTAACCAATTTAAATTAACAATTAATCCTTAATTAAATTACTTTATTAATTAATTATATTTTAATTAATTACACTTAGTAATTAATCTTCAAACTAATCACATTTATTAATCAATCACATTAATTAATTAACTAAAATAAATTAAGTAATTAACTCTTAATTACTTACATAAGTAATTATCTCTAATTACTTTCATTAATAAGTCTTAATTACTTTCTTAATTAATTACTTAACAAACAATTTAACTTTATCATTAAATAATTCTTAATTCTTTAATAAATTAATCACTTCGTAATTAATTATCTTCAAAACAGTTATATTAATCAATTCTTTAATTGATATTATTAAGCGATTAACCAATAATCACTTCAACTAATTACTCCATGAGTAATTATAAATAATTATTTCCGTAAGTAATTACCATTAATAATTAACCATTAACTGTTTTATTAAGTAATTGTACTTAATTAATCATAATTAAGTGATTATTTAAAATTTAATAAATAATTAACTAATTATTTAAAATTAATTAAACAATTAATTAATTAACTACTATTATTTGATAATCCTTAATTACTTAAGGAAACTTTAATCTAAATTAATCTTTTACTTATTAACAAATCATGAAATCAAGTATTCTTGAGTTCATATCAAATAAATTAACCATATTTATTTACATAATTTAATTATTTGAATAAATTAAATTTTAATAACCTAACATCAATTTATTATATTTGGATTACAAATTCATAATAGTAACCTTATTGGAAATAAGAAACGAATTTCATATTTAAAACACCTCAAACATCTAATTTAAACTTATTAATTTTCAAAATAAATTTGAAAACATTGCTTACAATTTACCTAAAACTTTGATTAAATTCAAACATCTCCTTTTTAAATTAACATTCAAAATCTAAGGAAGTTAATTACTTCAAAAAGAAATCATTTTAAACAAATTTTAAAACTTAAAATAAATTCAATCAATACTTTAAAATTTTGATTTACATTTGCATCAAAGAACGAGTTTAGCTTTATTTCAAAAACAACAACTTTAACTTATAATTTTCTTTTCTTTATAAAAACTTGAATTTTATTAAAAATAACAAGTTAAACTTGCAAACTTATCTTCCCTTTATTCAAACTACAGGTTTAAATTCAGCAACGTAATCATTACAGTACTAACAGAAAGCACTACCTAAAACTCGAGTCTGAACCCCAAAATTCACGAGCAAGCCCCGAAGTAAAACCGAGCACCAACTACTTCGAGTTGATCACGACGTAAACGCGAATGCATACCCGAGAAGAAACTCGTCTTCCCCAATTCCCAAACCCAGCTCCATCTTCCAGTGCACACCAACCTGCACGGTGCACGTGCCCAAACACTTCCGGCCACCAACCTTCAACCCGATCGTCGCAGATGATCTCTCGATCATGCGCGAGAAATAAAATGAACTAAGAATCACCAATTGAATTGCGAATCAAATTTCGACCATTCATATGAAAACAGCAGAACAACCCCAACCCCAAATTCACATCGTCGACGACCATCAATCGCCGATGAACTCTACAACCTCCATCATCAAAAACCATGACCACAAGCTTCGTCATTCCCATGTCGCGATCGAACTCGATCCAACATTCAATTCGCAAATGCCATGACCATACAGCCGTGCAGAAACCAAAAAAAACCCTAGTTTTAGCAAATTCGAATGATTCAATCATTCAAAAATTTTAATTATATTTTTCCCTGAATCCTTAACATTCAAGCAAGCTTCACCCCAAAAATCAAATCGAATTATTGACTAAATCATCTGTAGTTCACAGAATTTACCAAAATGTTCAAACTCGAAATTCTCATCGAATATCTAGTTAAAAATTATGATTCCTTCTTCTAAAATCATGAATTTGTATAACAAACACAATCATACCCCTTTAGACAAAAATTATGATAATTGATTTTTAACTATAATTTGATATAACTGTGATGTTCCTATTTATATACACCTGTAACTTAAAAAAAATGAAACAAATTTTAAAATTACTATCAAACTATAACATACACTTTTCGTTCATATCACAAGTTCAAACAAGTTATATTTGTGAATGATTTTGGATTTAAAAGGTGAATGTCATATTCTGCTTAAACAACAGAGCTTAAAATTTCAAATCTACAGACACTAAGTACTTATAATATTCATACATTCACAAATTCAAATATTCATTATCAAAGCAAGGATTCATTTGCATGCAATATTATTTAACTATAAATTTAACAAGATCTGTTTTTAAAATGATTACTCACCTCCATAAGCAGAGCAGGTTTTATTTTTTTCCAGGCACTGAATCTTTAATTTGAAAAGCTTTTAATCTTGCTGTTGAAACACTTGCTGAGTTGATTTTTATTGCATGCTTCCAAATGACTTGCTGAGTTGATTAAAAAGTGATGAACTCCATTTGCATTTGCATATTGAAAGTTGCAGATTGAGGTTTACAGATTTGCAATTTGCAGGTTTGATTTTTCTTATCTCAGATTTGGATTTTATTTTCAGATTTGAAGTTTCTGATTTAATTTTGGCTTTGTAGAATTTAAATTTTGCTTTTAGATTCAAGTTTCAGGTTGCCATAAATTTTGAAAGAAGGAAGCAAAAGAAATGAGAAAGAAAACTAATTTTCTTCTTAAAAATGTTTAGTGAATAAATTGCCACTTGTTCATAAATTGAACAAATGCCATTTGCATGCATTTCTACATTTACAAGTGTTAAAATGTTTCATCTTGGATTTACAAATGTTCTTTTCTTTTAATTAAATCATTTAAGTTATATATATGCATATGAAATGTTTTTATGATAATAAGCCATTTTTTTTGAATTTTAAATAAATATACAAGTGTGAAATCTTTATAAACTTTTATTTTATAAATACCTTATGTTTTACTAACAATTCTAGTTCAAGAGATATTTAAAAAGAAAGTTTATTTATAACTTTATATATATATTTATCTATAACCATTTAATTTAAGCATTTTAAAGATAACAAAATAAAACTTTGTTTAACTATCATATTAAAAATAAATAACTATCTTATATTTTGAAAACAAATTGAATTAAACTTTAAATTAACTTTTTGAAAAGTATTAAATTTCAAAACAATATCAAACTATAACATATACATACATATATGTTACAATTTGAAAATTAATCTTTAATTTTAAACAAAAGCTCTTCTATTCACAATATATATCAAATGTATATATTATAAATAGAATAAAAATCTGATTAGCTTTGAAAAACAATTCTTATCAAAATTTTAAATTGTTAGAAAGACATAAATTACAATTATCAGATTAAATATTTATTAACCATAAAAGAATAAATTTATTAGTTTAAATTAAAATTATAAAGAAAAATTATCAAACCAATTAAATTATTAACATAGATTATTAAATTTATATTGCCCAAAATCCCGGGTCATTACAATCCTTCCCCCTCAAAAGAATTCTGTCCCCGAAATTTAAAAGCAAAGGTAATTTAATAACCCAGAAAAGGTTTCAATTCCAAACAGCAAAGCATTCATAACAACCAAATAAACAAACAAACTTAACTAATTATTCTGACTCAAATCAGAATAAATCTTCTAATACTATCTCGAGTTTTCCCAAGTATAAATCACCGGGAGACTCGCTCTATAAAAGCCAACAAACTAACTACACAACCAAAATCTAGAGCTCCACTCATCTCTAAATCCTTCAATCTGAACAGAACACTAATTACTCTCAAATCCAGCTCAACATCCAACTCCACTGAACTATAGATTCAACAACCAATGATGAATCATACACGTACTCCCTCAGAGATACGTGATACAAAATGAATTCCAGCTATCCAAACTGGCAATTCAATCTCATCCTATCAAAAACACAGATAAGAAATCTTCAAATGCCTCAGCACTACTCAACCAATCTTATCCAATATCTGTTCTCTTAACCAGAGAATTTTAACAACAATGAAGTCTCCAACCTCAAATTCCAAACTCCTTATCTCATATCTGTAACTCAACGGACAATCCTGAGCTGCCAACCCTTTTTCCTGATCATCTCAATCTATGTTCATATTCCCAGAAACAACTAGACCAAAGCAAAGCAGTCTACGGATCCTATTCAACAGAAAAATCTTCCAAAATCCATCGAAATCCAGAACTCAAGATCTACTACTCAAGCAATAGCAAACAGAACTTGCTTCCTTCCTTTCACAGCAGCTACCTCGCTTCTGCTGCACAACTCTGATTCTGAAATAGATAAGAGTACTGCTGATGAACATGAATACAAACTTATCCAATATATACGGGAAACTTTGTTCATCAAATCCATAAAAATCCGAGTGACCTCTAACTCAGTCACACAACCTTATAACAGAATCCAATTCATGAGTTAGATCAGTCCAATTCCAATTTCAATTCGAAAAATAATTCTGAGCTGCTATACCAACTCTCCTTACTCCAAGAACCACCCAACTATCAAGCTAACCACCAAAATTTGCTTCCGGAATCAAAACAATATGGAACTCAATTCCAGATGCAGACAATCTTCAGATTACATCAGCAGCTCTTATCCACATGAGAACCCTCAGCCTCAAACAACAGATCACCCAAGATAGCCTAATGAAATTCCCAACTAATCGCAAGTCACTTTTGCGATCCTACCCAGTTCGGATTCCAAAGAACTGTCCTCACTTTACCAATTAGAACAGCTTTGAGCTTTTCCAAACAAGGTTAACCATTTAAGGAAACATCGCTTCCTTCAGCCTGGACTGCTGAAAAAGAACCACAAAGATTTCTAAACCACCAGAGAAACAAGCAACACTGCTGCTTCTAAACTCTACCTCGATGATACTGCAAAGCTAAAAGATCTCCTTGACAGCACACTGAACACTTCGAGTAGCACTGCTACCACAGCTAACCAAAGACTTCTCATCAACAAACCACACAACGGACCTTTGAGAAGGAAGACAACTTCTCAAGGAACTCGGACTCCAAACCAAGCCAAGCATCCATAACTCGCTTACCTTAAGGAATAACAAATGAGACCATGCCAAAGCAAAACAACTCATAGACCTTAGTCTCATATTCCAAAACAGCCAACCTCCATGCTGAAGATCCAAACAACTTGTACACAGACGAATCTTCCCTAAGGCAGGTAAAGACTGCTCCTCAACTATTTCTAAAACTGCTTCAAGAGAAAACACCTTCAGAAAATATCCATGGATACTGCATCTCATCATGCAGTTATCAAGATACCATCACTATTATCTGCACTTCCAACAGATTCAAACTCAAGAAAAATTCGCTCGCCCGAGCGAAATCCAAACTTATACTTCAAAGATAAACTCCGAATCTTTTAAAAGATTTCCTTCGGATATTAGAGAAATCCTCACTCCAAACTACAAATCTTATTCAAGACGGTATTAGGTCTACGGTCTCGGCAAATACTTCCAACCTCAAACATATGGACCTCTTCCATCAGTGGTAGTCGTGTTACACACACACACACCACTACTCCATCTATCTACTTCTAAAAACTTATGTTGGAAAATCCGAAAGATAACCCAACCTATTAGGTAGATATATATATAAATATATAGATATATATATAAAAATTACAAGTACGCTCTCCCAAGAAAGACACTACTACAGAGCTTAGGTATTCACTCACCGTAATGCTCCCTAAAGAATGACACACTTCAGAGCCTAATGCTCTGATACCAAGTGAGACGACCCGACTTTCTACTCCCAGAAAATCGCATCATCTTGAAGAAAGAAAGGGATAGAAGAAGAAAAGAAAGAGAAAGAAGAAACAGAACAACATCAGAGAACTCACAGAGGAACGAATAAAATATAATTTATAACATAAAGTATTACATAGTATCTCATTACATCAGAGTACATAACTTAAACAACAGATAATAGACAGTTATAAACTTCTGTCTAACTATGCAACTCAAGTATACAAGAAACAGATACCAAACAAACGCAGCGGAACCAATATATAACTACACGTCGAAGCCTCCTGCTCCATATCTCCTCCAAAATTCGTCAAGATAACCTGAACCACTTGACTACTCATACATAATATGAGTACCCAAGAGTTTAATAAAACAGAAAATAAACACTCGGGTCAAACAGGGGTCTGGTGTGAGTAAAGGGGTTAAAGTTGCTTAACTTTAGAAAACCTTTGAAAAGAAAAGGTGTCACGTAAGACTTCCCACCCATAAACATGGAAAAGTTTTTACCTTACGCTAACCAAAACATTTGATAGGAAATCCAGTGATATTATAATAGTGTCTAGGGTTTTCAAGTAAATAAGAAATAGCCGAAATTGTTACATGATTAAATTCCAGCTACTAGCCACAAAAGTGGGTAATACAATCAGAACCGTAGGGTCTCGTAGGGAAAATGGTTTCCAACAATGGCAGGGCTACTGGGTACCGCCCGTCACAGTACGTGGCCTAGATCACCGTACCGAGGAGTACTCCCACTCCCCTGCAACACAAGGCCGGAACCATCCCTTACAGGACAGTCCCGAATAAGACAACCCCGTAGTTGGCCGCGACCCAACTGCCCACACAGCCGAATAAAAAGGGACTTCTAGACGGGGGAAATCTCGCTCTCCAGTGGGAGCTACCTACGAAGCCTTGCTGCACCTCCCCTGTTTTAGCCATTCCCAGTTGATGAGGCTTGAGGTTACGATTACCTTTATAGAACACATTATCTTAGAATGCTCATCGTCCACCTGACGATGTGCTGAAAGCATTCAATCCATACAAGTTCGTTCCGGGTTCGAACGAAACCGAAGGCACTATCTCGTTGCACTCATTATTGGAATCACCCTCAGAGTCAACGACCATAGCCCTTGCACTATGATTCACCATCTCGAATCTATAAGCACTATTCCGTCAAACTCATTACGGAATCACCCACAGAGTTATACTGACGTATAGCCCTTACACCTCGAGTCTTCACTTGCTCCACTTGGATACATGACCTAACGTTTAATTGGAATCGATGTGGTTTTCGGATTCCAAATATGGAAACCCGATCCCGGTCTCACCGAAACCAAACGTCATTTTAATGTCCAAGTTGTACTTAAGGGTTTTAATCAATTAAACTTAAATTTAGGATGATATATAAACAGATAGATGAATCATATTATCACAATAGATAATTCATAACAACATTCATCTCACAAAGCAGCATATCACATAACAGATATATCCAAATCATCCAACATCAAATCAATATCAAACATCCAATATCAACCAATCACCCAATATCATTCAACATACAATATCAATCAATTAACCAATATTAATCAATCAATCCATATTAATCAAACATCCAAAACAGAATTGATTATCACATAATCAATTGGATTACCATAATCCTTCTACATTAATTAATATTCCAAATAGAATAAATTATATCATCTCTAATGATTTTCCTTAATTAATCTTTCTTGATTAATTATATTTAATTACATTCAAGTAATTATCCTTAACCATATTCAGTAGTTAACCCTTTAATTACTATCTTTAATTACAATAATTAATAATCATTCATTAATTAACTATAATTAATTACATTAATTCTTAATTAATTACAATCAATTAATCACATTTAAATTAATCACTTATATTAATCAACCTTGATTAATATCCTAAATCACATTAATTAGTGATCCTTATTAATTAATAATTACTTTAATTAATTAAATAATTAACTTTTAATTAATCAACTCATTAATCATAATTAGTAATTAACAATTTGTAATTACTTAACTTAATTAATTAACTTCTCAATTAATTAATTTCTAATTTAATTATATTAATGCTTGATTAATTAATTAAATTAATTAATTCTTAATTACTTCATTAAGTAATTATTAACCAATTTAAATTAACAATTAATCCTTAATTAAATTACTTTATTAATTAATTATATTTTAATTAATTACACTTAGTAATTAATCTTCAAATTAATCACATTTATTAATCAATCACATTAATTAATTAACTAAAATAAATTAAGTAATTAACTCTTAATTACTTACATAAGTAATTATCTCTAATTACTTTCATTAATAAGTCTTAATTACTTTCTTAATTAATTACTTAACAAACAATTTAACTTTATCATTAAATAATTCTTAATTCTTTAATAAATTAATCACTTCGTAATTAATTATCTTCAAAACAGTTATATTAATCAATTCTTTAATTGATATTATTAAGCGATTAACCAATAATCACTTCAACTAATTACTCCATGAGTAATTATCATTAATTATTTCCGTAAGTAATTACCATTAATAATAAACCATTAATTGTTTCATTAAGTAGTTATACTTAATTAATCATAATTAAGTGATTATTTAAAATTTAATAAATAATTAACTAATTATTTAAAATTAATTAAATAATTAATTAATTAACTACTATTATTTGACAATCCTTAATTACTTAAGGAAACTTTAATCTAAATTAATCTTTTATTTATTAACAAATCATGAAATCAAGTATTCTTGAGTTCATATCAAATAAATTAACCATATTTATTTACATAATTTAATTATTTGAATAAATTAAATTTTAATAACCTAACAACAATTTATTCTATTTGGATTAAAAATTCATAATAGTAACCTTATTGGAAATAAGAAACGAATTTCAAATTTAAAACACCTCAAACATCTAATTTAAACTTAATTATTTTCAAAATAAATTTGAAAACATTGCTTACAATTTACCTAAAACTTTGATTAAATTCAAACATCTCCTTTTTAAATTAACATTCAAAATTTAAGGAAGTTAATTACTTCAAAAAGAAATCATTTTAAACAAATTTTAAAACTTAAAATAAATTCAATCAATACTTTAAAAATTTGATTTACATTTGCATCAAAGAACGAGTTTAGCTTTATTTCAAAAACAACAACTTTAACTTATAATTTTCTTTTCTTTATAAAAACTTGAATTTTATTAAAAATAACAAGTTAAACTTGCAAACTTATCTTCCCTTTATTCAAACTACAGGTTTAAATTCAGCAACCTAATCATTACAGTACTAACAGAAAGCACTACCTAAAACTCGAGTCTGAACCCCAAAATTCACGAGCAAGCCCCGAAGTAAAACCGAGCACCAACTACTTCGAGTTGATCACGACGTAAACGCGAATGCAAACCCGAGAAGAAACTCGTCTTCCCCAATTCCCAAACCCAGCTCCATCTTCCAGTGCACACCAACCTACACGGTGCACGTGCCCAAACACTTCCGGCCACCAACCTTCAATGCGATCGTCGCCGATGATCTCTCGATCATACGCGAGCAATAAAATGAACTCAGAACCACCAATTGAATTGCGAATCAAATTTCGACCATTCATATGAAAACAGTAGAACAACCCCAACCCCAACCCCAAATTCACATCGTCGACGACCATCAATCGCCGATGAACTCTACAACCTCCATCATCAAAAACCATAACCACAAGCTTCTTCATTCCCACATCGCGATCGAACTCGATCCAACATTCAATCGCAAATGCCATGACCATACAGCCGTGCAGAAACCAAAAAAAACCCTAGTTTTAGCGAATTCGAATGATTCAATGATTCAAAAATTTTAATTATATTTTTCCCTGAATCCTTAACATTCAAGCAAGCTTCACCCCAAAAATCAAATCGAATTATTGACTAAATCATCTGCAGTTCATAGAATTTACCAAAATGTTCAAACTCGAAATTCTCATCAAATATCTAGTTAAAAATTATGATTCCTTCTTCTAAAATCATGAATTTGTATAACAAACACAATCATACCCCTTTAGGCACAAATTATGATAATTGATTTTTAACTACAATTTGATTTAACTGTGATGTTCCTATTTATATACACCTGTAACTTAAAAAAAATATGAAACAAATTTTAAAATTACTATCAAACTATAACATACACTTTTCATTCATATCACAAGTTCAAACAAGTTATATTTGTGAATGATTTTGGATTTAAAAGGTGAATGTCATATTCTGCTTAAACAACAGAGCTTAAAATTTCAAATTTACAGACACTAAGTACTTATAATATTCATACATTCACAAATTCAAATATTCATTATCAAAGCAAGGATTCATTTGCATGCAATATTATTTAACTATAAATTTAACAAGATCTGTTTTTAAAATGATTACTCACCTCCATAAGCAGAGCAGGTTTTATTTTTTTCCAGGCACTGAATCTTTAATTTGAAAAGCTTTTAATCTTGCTGTTGAAACACTTGCTGAGTTGATTTTTATTGCATGCTTCCAAATGACTTGCTGAGTTGATTAAAAAGTGATGAACTCCATTTGCATTTGCAGATTGAAAGATTGTAGATTGAGGTTTACAGATTTGCAATTTGCAGGTTTGATTTTTCTTATCTCAGATTTGGATTTTATTTTCAGATTTGAAGTTGCTGATTTAATTTTTGCTTTGTAGAATTTAAATTTTGCTTTTAGATTCAAGTTTCAGGTTGCCATAAATTTTGAAAGAAGGAAGCAAAAGAAATGAGAAAGAAAACTAATTTTCTTCTTAAAAATGTTTAGTGAATAAATTGCCACTTGTTCATAAATTGAACAAATGTCATTTGCATGCATTTCTAAATTTACAAGTGTTAAAATGTTTCATCTTGGATTTACAAATGTTCTTTTCTTTTAATTAAATCATTTTAAGTTATATATATGCATATGAAATGTTTTTACGATAATAAGCCTTTTTTTTGAATTTTAGATAAATATACAAGTGTGAAATCTTTATAAACTTTTATTTTATAAATATCTTATGTTTTACTAACAATTCTAGTTCAAGAGATATTTAAAAAGAAAGTTTATTTATAACTTTATATATATATTTATCTATAACCATTTAATTTAAGCATTTTAAAGATAACAAAATAAAACTTTGTTTAACTATCATATTCAAAATAAATAACTATCTTATATTTTGAAAACAAATTGAATTAAACTTTAAATTAACTTTTTGAAAAGTATTAAATTTCAAAACAATATCAAACTATAACATATACATACATATATGTTACAATTTGAAAATTAATCTTTAATTTTAAACAAAAGCTCTTCTATTCACAATATATATCAAATGTATATATTATAAATAGAATAAAAATCTGATTAGCTTTGAAAAACGATTCTTATCAAAATTTTAAATTGTTAGAAAGACATAAATTACAATTATCAGATTAAATATTTATTAACCATAAACGAATAAATTTATTAGTTTAAATTAAAATTATAAAGAAAAATTATCAAACCAATTAAATTATTAACATAGATTATTAAATTTATATTGCCCAAAATCCCGGGTCGTTACAGTTATAAAAATGGTTAAGGGAAAATTTTCCAATTTGAATAAATTTAAAATTAATGTTGAAATGAAGTTTACATTATAAATGTTTGAATATTTAAACTTGAATCTTTGAACTTTAAATTGAAATGGTTAATCTGGAATTGATTTAAATTGAATTTGGCATTTAAGATGATTTAAATCGATTTGTGAAATTGGAGGAAACTAATTTTATTATATAAAGTAATTTATTATATATATATATATATATATATATATATATATAGGAAAATTTTCATTTATAAATTATTTTATTATATATATAAACTATTTTAAATTATGAAGTATTTCAATATATTACTATTTTCAACATTCAAACTGTTTAGGTGGAAAGTGTAATGATTTCAAGCGTTATGATTTCAAAGTGTTACGATTTCAAAGTTTATGATTTCGAAAGTGTTATAAATTTTGAAAGTGTTACATTCTGAAAATGAATATTATTTAAAGTGAATAATGATATCGAATTGATATGATTTTGAAATGAATATGATATTTTGGATTTTTAAGTATGAACTATTTGATATAAAATGACCATGGTGTGAAATAAGCGTTTGGTTGTTAAAGAGACTGGGATCGGATATTGTCATACTCTCTGCCAATACTGAAAACCACTTTAACAACTGTGTACATGGTGGAGATTCCACAATGAAGTAGGATGGTTTGGTGACGATTCTATATGGTATTTACATAGCCCTGACTCCCATGAGTCAGCTTGATGTGACTATAAAAGAAGCCACTTCGAGCCAAGTGAGGTCATTCCTCCGATTGGCATATTCCTTTGATACCATTCTATTTATTTTGTGATTTGATTGGGTGCACCTTTGATTTGGGAGTGTGTCACGCGGTGGGCGGTAGTAGCTGCTATGCGTTGCCACCCGTCCGGATACGCAAACGGTCTATCTACCCTGACATTGCCTCGAGTGCCTTGTCGCATTCCCTATCATGCCTTCTATGAGTTTGGTTTGTACCATACCTATGGAGTGCCCTCTGATAGCCCTCCAGTTTACGGAGGAATTACTGTACTGTATAGACTATGTGAATATATAAAAATATGTTAAGAGGGATATGGGTAACGCCTTAACGCTGTTTTAATAGTTTACTTTACTATGGACATATATTATAATAGTGTATATTACTACATAGTAGATAGTTCCATGGATCCTTAGAGGATGGAAATCCCAAACATCTTTTAAGTTACTTGTATTTCAGTTGATATTTCACTTGAGTTAAATTTATTAATATAAGGATGATAATCCTGACTCAAGTGTTTTTATATTTTTCTTTACGCTCAGGTCAGACTTAGTGTGCTAGCATTTTATTTCACCTTTGGATTGGAGCTTTGCTTGGAGATCTGTCTTATCTGTTCAGCTTTTCCAGTTGCTTTGCTCAGACTTGTCATCTGTTTGTATTAAAGACTACATTGTATTTGAGATATTCTGATGTATTTTGTTTTAGACTCTGATGTTTTGTAGTAGCTTCATAAACTACTATTTATCTATTCCGCTGCTCATTTTTTATATTACTCTATGTCTGTGGTTCTATGATTGATTTATTTACCGTATATGCTTAGTTTTGCCAAATATACATCTGATATTTTGAGCAATTCAAGTCTCACATGTGCAGATGCAAATGGTTCGAAATATCGGGTCGTTACAGTTGGTACAAGAGCTCTGGTTTAGGCAAAATATTTACATATAGAGTAAATTTAATTATAGAATCACCTTCGTTCTAGCTTGAGTTCTTTCTCTTTGACCCGGGTTCCCTTTGAATATTAGTGCTTTCTCCTTTGTTCTGGAATCCATTCTTGTCTTCTTATGTTCGTGTTCTTTTGATACTGAAGCACCCCATAGCTCCATTGATCTCTGGAATAGATTGAGCTTATCTTGCCACCCACCCGGCAACTTCATCCTTTTGTGTAACTAACGCCATCAGCGGTCCCACCAACCTTGGTATGATTCGTAAAGGGGTGAAACTCCTTTACGACAGGCATCAATTCACTGGAGACTTCTATCTCCTCGGGTTCGGTGCTGTTATTTTTGCAAAGCGTGAATTGTCTCTTAATGGATAGCCCGGGTAATTCTCTTCTTATTGAATGTCGATTGGCTCAGAACTTTTCAGGCAAATTATCAATTCGCTTGATGTTCAGCCTTGTGATCTTGACTTTCTCCGCTAGTCAGGGATTATTCTGATACTGGGTGAAGTCACTTCTCTTCCCTTCAAGCGAGAAATTGAATTTTCGCATTGATTTTTATTCCTGCAATCTCCGTTGACTCGGTTAAGGTCACCCGCGATTAATATAAGTCGTCTCTCTTTTGTAATTTAATTATCTTATTTTCCTTTAAGCCTATCTCGTTAGTTAGAATTCTCTTTGATTAAGATCCCTCTATATGTGGATCTCTATCCATTCTTGGATCATCGAGTAAGAGCAAATTGACACAATATTTTTTCCAAAATTTGTAAATTTTGTATGATTATATTTTTTATATATAAAAGTATAATTTTTTGAAATTAGACAGTTAATGAATTGTAGTTAGAAATGATAATACTTGGTTATCATTTATTCCATTATTAACACTTCCAAATCATTAACTATTGTTCTTTGAAATTTTAAACATGGTTTATAAATTTGATTTGAAATCGAAATGAATTTAAATTAAGAGACTGAGAATTAAATCTCCGGTGCTTCTCAAAATTTGGTTTTCAAAGTTTTGATATATATTATTTGAAAGTATCTTCGAATGGAATTTGTTTCCATAGAATTTTTAAAAGAAGTAAATTGTATTCTCCTCAATTATCGTTGGAAAATAATTTTGGTGATGACTGCAACATCATCGACATTCATTTTCGAGTCTCAGAGTGGAGAGACCACTTAGTAGCTTTGCTACACTTTGGTTTCGGAAAACGAATTTGATTTGAAATTTTGAGTATAATTTGATGTATAAAAATATATGTGTGTGTGTCTATATATATATATTTATGTATGTATATATAATTTCAAAATGGTTTGAAGTGAAACCGGAAATTTAATTCATAAATTTTGTGTTAAGTTAGGGTTTTCAATTACAGAAATAAATCAAAAAATTTGAAATATTTGTAGTGTTTAAAAATTTAAAATAACTTGAAACAGTTGAACTAGGATAAAATTTATTTGTAGAATATTCAATTGCATTCTAATAAACATGTATAACTTACCTGAATTATTTAAAAAGTTAAAATGTTAGGGTGAATATATAATTAAAGGTTATACAAGAAGAAAACTTAAGTAATAAATTTGTTCAAACTAATATCTAGCTTAATATAAATGTTGTAAATAAAGGGAAAATTTGTGTAGGATTTAATTACACTCAGAACCTTAATATGACTTGCCTAGAAATAGTCAAATGTTAATGAGAATAGGTAATTGAATAATATACAATATAAATATATGTAATTAGATGTTCTGAAATGATATTTTGTTCAGGGAATTTATAGATAATAAATTGAATAATAGAAGGGAAAATTTATTTGTCGAATAATATATGGTTATAATAATTGTTTATACATTGATTAAGTGAAATAAATTGAATAATAAATTAAATTAAATGCTATTTAAGTAAGTAAATAAGGACTTAAGAATAGTCGAAACTATATTTTAGTAGAATCAACTCAACTGAAGATAAATAGATTTAATAAATGAGTTAAACTAAATAAATTTTATTTGAAAGTAAAATTTGTAATAAATGTTAATAAATTGAAACAAATAAACTGAATGAAAATATATTGAACTAAAATCAATAAAAAAGGAGAATATAATGACCATTTATTGCATGAGTAAAGTGGAAAGAGAACAAATTGTTGAATGTCAATCAAATTTGAAATAAATAAAATTTATATGGCTTTAAAATTTACTATTGTATCTAATCTGTGTATTTCAGATCCATTTTTCTTTCTGGTTGTTTCTATTCTCCTATCTCTTTCCTTTTTGGAGACGAAAAGTTTTAGTGAGGGAGAGTGTAACGACCTAAAATTTTAATGGTTTAAATAACGTAATTTACTGAATTTTTGTGAAATTTAAAATTATTGAATTTGGAAATAAAAATTTGATATTTGGTATACGTCTATTTAAACACAGCAAAGGTCAGATTTTCATCAGATAATATGGAAGCTTATGTTGTTGTGTAATTTTATTTCAATTTAAATCAGGTTAAATTGATGTAAATAAAATATTTTTGAAACCTGAATATCTTTTCATAATAAAAATGTAAATCATAATCTGAGTGATACGTTACAAATCGTTTCGTTAAATTTGGACTTCTCTAGCTCTGTTATCTTATTTTCGACAAATTAGCAGCATTTTCGACACCAAATATCGACTTTTGATAGGATGGTCGTATCATTGATATCTTTGTACCATTCTGCTCGTCTCGTCATGCTGATCTCCGCAGTATATTCATTTATATGTTTTGAAGTCTGATACGCGGTGGAATCCGTGAAAACGGTTAACTATATCGGTACCACTTTTGCACTTTTGATAGTTTATGTCCATTTAAATTTCAAACGGCTCGAATAAACGGCGACTAGCATTTATTATTTGCAGAATTCAATGGCCATCTGTTACCATCCCTAACATTTCAATTTATTATACAGTGGTCCACTTTTTCTGCATTTTCAATTACCTTTCTATGTGTTCACTTCGGGTTTGAGAAATAAAAAATATGTTAGTTTATATGTTTCAGAAAACAAAATGATCCTGGCTCTCTTCCTCACTCTGGCTTTATCTTCATTCCGACCTACCTCCCTCATCTCCGCATCTCCGCCTTTCACCCATTCTAACCATCCCCTTTCTTGAATCCCACCTCCAATACGTCGACACTTCGAGCACCACCACGTCAACCAAGCTCCGCCATACAACCGTGACCACCATACAAAAGCACAATCAACACCTCCATCCACCTTCTTCCCTAAACCCGCTCCACCATATTGAAGCACGCAACCCACAGCTCACCACACTCTTTCCCCTCAAACATCCGGACCCTACAACACGCACCCAAACCATCGCCTCACAACCAAATCCACCCGCCACAATCTCCTCCTCACCATGCTGCATAACCAGCTACCACAACTGAACATCACAAACACCACAACGCCTTCACCAGATCCACCGCCTACAAGCTTCCTCCTCCAACGCCAAACAACCAATACCATCGATCCCTCCGACCGAGCACCTCCAGCCTACCATCACCATCCTAAAACCACACCACAACTAAACAACCCATCAGCCTCTGTGGCGTCGTGAGCCATTGCTCCTGTGATCCTCCGTCTCCCACTCGTACACACACGCCCACTGACTACGGCCTCTCCCTCCCATCGCCGAGTACCTCTAGCCTACCCCGACCTCCACTCGAAACCCATGTGCTCCCGTGCCTCCGCCCACACAACCTTCCCTCCTCTTGTTTTGTACGATTTTACATTCGTGCTTCCTTATGTACGTTTTTCTTATATCAAGGTTTGCTGGCAAAAATTCTTTTATCTTATATTGTTTTTAAATATACATATAAACGGGTTTTGATTTTTGAAATGTATGAATACATTTCCTATATATATAAAGATAGTATGCAGATCGAGCTCGGTATTGTTTATATATATATATATATATATATAAGTCTTCATGCTAGTTTTATATAAATGCCTAAACATGTACTATGCGAATACAGGTATATATGAGTTTATATATATGTTACAATTTTGTGATATCTTGCTCATTCATATGGTCGCAGCATTTTTATATATATATATATAATTTCCATTTATTGTTAAATATTGCTTGGGAATTTTTTTATATATATACTTATATAAAATGTATGGATTTTGATTTTTGAAACGAATACAGATTTTAAAATATAAGTTGCACAGGCTAGGTATGATGCGTTTATTTATATACATTGGTTTATATAAGTAATTTACAATATGCTTGTTTATATATAAATTTGTATAAGACGTATATAATATGTTTGTTCGTATATATATACATATATATGTTTACATAAGTTATGTATGATCAAATTGGATTATATATATTATAATAAATTGAACTTATATTGATTTTATAATATAATGAGTATGTAAGTTTATATATATATATATATAGTAGCCTATATGTAAGTATATTTGATTTTGGTTTTCAGATATATATATATAGAGAATTTGTTTTGATGTGTGTTTTAGAATCGAATATTGATTTTTAAGAAAACAAATAATATAAGATTTCCATATGAGAAATTTTAATTTTTTCGATTTATATGTTTTATCCATCGATTATCGAATTTCAGCCTATCTTTGCTTTGCTCATAGGCTTCGTATTCATCATGCTTTTCTTTTGGGTTCGCCATTGTCTAGAATTTGTCACAGTAGTTGGTTGCTTTGATCTATCGCTTATCTGTGTGCTTGTCCTGTTTTCTCTAGCCTCGAAAGTGAGCAATCACTCACGATTAACATTCTTATATTTAGTAAATTTGATTTCACTTGAAACGACAATTGAAATATGCTATTAAATTTAAATTGCTAGTTATTTAATTGTTAAATAGATATGCCATTATCTGCAAATGTTCACCTGTGATATATGACACCATATCATGTTGTATATATTTTATTTAATTTATCACTGATGATATATGCCTGTTATTGATATTTTATATTTTATCATAATTGTTCTCACTCTGTAAGTTCCCTGTTAATTAGAAATCCCTATGGGTTGAAATGATACATACCCGAATGATTTTGTAGAATAGAAGAAAATCGTTATGGGTTGAAATGATAAACCCAAGCGATTTTCATTTATTTTAAATTTTTGGGATTACGGGTTGAAATGATATATACCTGTAAACATTTAAATTGTGGATTGTAATGATAATAATCTGTATCACTTGACCGTAGGATAGAAAATTATATACGGACACCGTTGGTCTATATTTTGAAAAAAATGATTTTCAAAGTTTGAAAGGAAATATATGGGTTTTAATAAATATTTTTTTATATAATATTTATAAACGAAATTTCTATATATGTATAAAAGTTTAGATTTTAAATTTATATGTTTTGGAAATTTTAATTTATAAGTTAGTTTTGAAAAATATAAAGTTTTAGATTTTATTATAGTTTATTATTTTAAAAATATATAAAATAAGATTTAATAAAAAATACAATTTATAATAAGATTTAATTTAATAAATTTAATAAGATTTAATTTAATTAATGTTGACTTGGAATTTAAAGTGGTTAATAATAGAATTTAAGAAAAAATTGATTTAAACTTATTGGTTTTGAGTTTTTGAAAAGATATGATTATAACTTGTTTATAACTTGATTTGATAAAAAGTGATTAAATGAATATTCTCCATTTTTAGTGAAATGGAGATTGAATGTTTAATATTGATTTGGGTATATAAATTGGGATTTAAATAAATTGTTATAAAAATGGGTAAGGGAATAATTTCCAATTTGAATAAATTTAAAATTAATGTTGAAATATAAATGAAGTTTATATTGTAAATGTTTGAATATTTAAACTTAATTTTTGAACTTTAAATTGAAGTAGTTAAACCGGAATTGATTCAAATTGAATTCTGGAATTTAAGATGATTTAAATCGATTTGTGAAACTGAAGGAAACTAATTTTATTATATAAAGTAATTTATTATATATATATATGAATTGTTTTCATTTATAAAGTATTTTATTATATATATATAAACTATTTTAAATTATAAATTATTTAAATATATGTACTATTTTCAACATCCAAACTGTTTAGGTGGAAAGTGTTATGATTTCAAGGTGTTATGATTTCAAGGTGTTATGATTTCAAAGTGTTATGATTTTGAAAGTGTTATGAATTTTGAAAGTGTTACATTCTGAAAATGAATATTATTTAAAGTGAATAATGATATCGAGTTGATATGGCTTTGAAATGAATATGATATTTTGTATTTTTAAGTATGAACTATTTGAAATAAAATGACCATGGTGTGAAATAAGCGTTTGGTTGTTAAAGAGACCAGGATCGGATATTGTCATACTCCCTGCCAATACCGAAAACCACTTTAACAACTGTGTATGTGGTGGAGATTCCAGAATGAAGTTGGATGATTTGGTGACGATTCTATATTGTATTTACGTAGCCCTGACTCTCGTGAGTCAGTTTGATGCGACTAAAATAAGAGCCACGCTGGGCGAAGTGAGGTCATTCCTCTGATCGGCACATTCCTTCGATACCATTATATTGCTTTCGTGATTTGATTGGGTGCACCTTTGATATGGGAGTGTGTCATGAGGTAGAAGGTAGTAGCTGGTATGTGTTACCACCAGTCTAGATACGCAAACGGTATATCTACCCTAGCATTACTTTGAGTGTCTTGTCGCATGCCCTATCACGCCTTCTACGAGTTTGGTTTGTACCATACCTATGGAGTACACTCTGATAGCCCTCTAATTTACGTAGGAATTACTGTAGATAAACTATGTGAATATATAAAAATGTGTTAAGAGGGATATGGGTAACGCCTTAACGCTACTTTAATAGTTTATTTTACTATAGACATATTATAATAGCATATATTACTACATCGTAGATAGTTCCACGGATCCTTAGAAGATGGAAATCCTCAACATCTTTTAAATTACTTGTATTTCAGTTGATATTTCACTTAATTTTAATTTATTAATATAAGGATGTTAATCCTGACTCGAATGTTTTGGTATTTTGCTTTACGCTCGGGTCAGACTTAGTGTCACAGCATTTGAGACTCACTTTTGGAGATTGGAGATTGGCGCTTTGCTTGAAGATCTGTCTTATCTATTCAGCTTTTCCAATTGCTTTGCTTAGACTTGTCATCTCTTTGTATTCGAGACTACATTGTATTTGAGATATTCTGATGTATTTTGTTTTAGACTCGGATGTTTTATAGTAGCTTCATGAAATACTATTTATCTATTCCGCTGCTTATTGTTATATTACTCTATGTCTGTGGTTCTGTGATTAATTTATTTACTTTATATTCTTAGTTTTGCCAAATATAAATTAACAATTTAATATTTTGAGCAATTCAAGTTCGATATGTGCGGATGCGAATGGTACGAAATACCGGGTCGTTACACAGCTCTTCAAAACATAGCGCATGCCACACACTCAAAAACAACAACCCATGCATACATTAAGTCCTTGATACTCATACATATGCTCATCTACCGCACACAACACACATATACAAATATATACTAATATGCACACTAACCAAAACATCAAAATATACTCAATAAGAAACACACGCATGTGTACGTAAAGGCATATCACACAACATGGAAACAACAAAGCAAGAAGGAAATGCACACCTGATAAATGCATTCACCATTTCATTTAATTTCACTATGCGTGCTTGTATATGCATTGGCTACTTCAACATCGTTTCATAACTCTATCTATATCTATATTTAGAGACTTAGCTTTTTAGTTTATTATTTTCCAAGTTTTATAATTTGAAATATTGTATTATACTATTATATGAGTGCATGGCAATACATAGGAGTTGATAATTAAAGTTCAATGGTCAGAGATTATATTTTTCTGCTAGACAACAGATGTTTCAACAATAATTATCTTCTCCATCTGTAGCACTTCTAAAGTTAAAAATGTAGTACTATATATATTTGAATAAGTTTTTTCCATCATTGCACCTTAAAATACCGACACAATTATATTAAAATCAAACTAGTTCACTATGATTTACCAAATGTCGTATTTCTCTCTCTCAAATGACGCTAAATCATATTGCCTGCCTCAATTATGATTCTTTTTTCTTTAAAAAATAATTATAAACCTTAGTGTTTTGTACTCCTTGAAGTCAAGTGGTATATCTCTTATGCAATGTTCATTAATAGTTCCCACAATGTTCCCTCATTCAAGAGTAATCATGAAAAATATTTATAGGTCAAGGCTTGTATATCCTCATTACGTATATTCATAGCCTTCTTATTTAGCAGAAAACTGAAATATGTTTTAGAGTTTGTTCATTGCCAGATCCCTGCAAAGTTTCTTATAAACTTAATGTCGAATTTACAACTATTTATAGATTTTCGCCTTCCACAATTTTAAGACTGATTTTATTTTATTCCTGATTTTATATGCTTACGAATAATAAAAAATGTGCATTACTTTCTATCTAAACATTCTAACAACAAAAGGCAGTGTTATAAGTAGACTTTTTTTGCTTAATAGAAGTGAAAAACATACCGGTAGTTAAATCGCAAAAAGTAAAAGAACCGACAATATTCATAAGAAAGTACTAAATATATGTATTTTTTACACTTATTTATACAGAAAATGAGCAAGAGTGGGAATGTGAAAACGAGAGCTTACATGCAAAAAGAAATCGACGAACAAAAAAAGGAATGTGCAAGAAAGAAGCAACTTGAAGACAATCAAGTAGATGATCAGATTCATAATGAAGACAACCTACAAGCATTAGAAAAAAAAATCAAGTACAAACTTTTCACCATTCTTCAATTTTCATTTATACTTCTGTATTAGTGTAAAGTTTTTTGTATCATTCAAGAATAATAAACCTTTTTATACAAAAAATGGGTAAGAAGAGTAAGGCTGTAAAAAAGAGAGGTTGCATGCAAAAAGAAATTGACGAACATAGAAAGAAACGTGCAAGAGAAGAGTTGTTTGAAGACAATCAAGTAGAAGAAGGTTCATAATGAAGACAGCCCACGGGAATTAGAAAAAAAATCAATTACAAATTGAAGCAGAAAATAATGATGAAATAGAAGACACCCCAGAAACAGACGAAGACGATGTAATTCAGTCGGAAGGAAATTCTGAAGGTCCAATAGATAGTAAGAGACATATGCAAGATACCAATGCAAATATAAATTCGAGAAGAAAACCTAGAGGGCCAACTAAAGTTAGAAAACTTTCGTTCAATATTTTGGAGCAAATAGAAGATGAATTTAATAGTGCGGGCGAACCAATAGGACCAGGGTCGATCAAATTATCTTTTATTTAGTATCGCTTGTACGAGAAATTGTTCCGGTTACACTAAATGATTGGAGACGACTTAGTACTGAATTGAAAAGTGTTTTATGGGAAAGCATTCAGGTGACACTCTCTCTTTTGCTTTAAGATCAAATCTTATATTGATTGCTTACCTTAAACACCTTTATGCTGAACTTTTATTGTTGTAGGCGAGGTTTAAATTGGATTTAGATTAGCACAAAACATTAGTTTTTCAACAAATGAGTGGTATTTGGCGGGCATCAAAATATGGATTAGTTCGGCTACTGGTACAAGCAATGTCTATGGGGGAAAGGCTTCAGTTGAAACCAGCTAACATCAAATGTATGAATAAGTGGAAGAAATTTGTCAAGTTGAAAACAAGTTCGGAATTTAAGGTATTTTTATTAACAACACTTGTTTATGTATCATATCGAAGGGATAATATTACATTAAAATTATGGATAATATTTTAGGCTTTGAACAAAAAGAACAAAGCTATTAGACAGAAGCAGTTGGCACACACATGCAGTCGTAAAGGCTCGACTGGCTGAAGATTTGGTAAGAAAAGAGTAGTTTATTTGATGTAATATTTATGTGCTTTTTAACTGCAAATTTTGTTGATTTGGTTCAGTTTATATTGTAATTTTAGTTGACTAAATTAGAAATTCATGGACTAAAAATGAATATCAAAAACCAGTGGACTAAATTAGTAACAACTATAAAAATCTTAGTGTAATACTATATGGAAATTATTTTTACTACTAACTATATTAATTTGGGCACTACTCAATAGTATATCCTAAATAAAAGGTTCTAGATGACTCTATTGATTGTTCAAACATCCAACCAACTATCTACTAGTGTTGAATAACTAAAATATTTATAAATGAGCTGCTTGCTTCTCGCTTAACATATACATGAACAAACAAATATACATTTCATTAATATTAAATGACACTATATTCTTGATTTTGTTCCAATATATTTGTGGTTCCTATGACAATTGATTAGGTCCTTTGAATAAAATTCTATTGGCAGAATTGTCAAAGTCTTTTTTATATTCCTATATGTTTGGATTTTCCTATTTGGTCCTTTTAACATGGTGATCTAACATACATGCATATGCAACCAGTGTTCACAACAAAGAACTGCCATCTTAATCGTTCCTTGTTATTTTCCTGACTATGTCGACAAAAACGAAATCTTGGTTCCTTATTTCTAGAAAAAATAAATATTTTTCTTTTGAATGTAGAAAAATGAAAGTAGCGGTCACACTTCGGTCTCTAGAAGTGTAGTTTGGATCAAACCTCGTACTAAGAAAAATGGTGAATCGGGTGTAGATGCTATAGTAAGTCCGTACTTTATACATAATTTTAAAATTTTCAAGTTCAATATTGGTCATCTTAACTCATTTTACCTCTTTTTTTTATAACATCTTAACTCATTTCAATATTGAGCACAAGTATGATTATTTCTATATCACTATTTGATTTAATTTATATCCATTGATGTTTTCATACTGGCAATCTAGGAATTCAATTTTTAGAATGATTTGCACAAGTTATGTGATATATGGGAAAAACATTACCATCTTCGAACCTTGAAGAATTTACATCAACCCCAATAATTCTTAAAGCCTCAGCAGTTCTAGCTCCCTCGGCAGCCTAATCACATTAATATTAAATTAAATATATCAATATAGGCTACTTTTGAAAATTCATTAGAACAATTTCAAAACTATATTCCACACCATATGGTTGAAAGAGACAATAATACACTGAAGCTGTTTCAGATAGGAAAGTGCACATCTATTTTATTTATGTGCGCTTGTTGGCTCAATTTCAAATAGCATCAAAGCACTTTAATTTTATTTTTAAGTCGAATTACTTTAAACATCTGGCCAAAAAGTAATTTGTATTTGAAAACAGTTTTGAAGCTGGTTTAAAATTGAAATAAGTTTTCAAAGTGACTCGAAATTAAAAAACATCCTATAAAAAATGGATACTTACAGCAAGACCAACTGTCCCTAATCCAAAAATAGCAACAGTTGACCCCTTTGTAGGCTTAGCAACATTCAATATAGCCCTTAGGCCTAAAAGATATGAATAAAAGCAATTTCTAATATAATTTATGCATGCAAAGTGGAAGAAAGTACAAGCATTGTTTTATGTTTTTGTTTACCAGTTGAGATTCCACAACTGAGCACAAAACTTTATCAATGGGGGCTTTTAGGTTGATCTTAGCTACATATCCAATATGCTCAACTATGTATTCGTTGAAAGTGGAAGTTCCAACAAAATGATAGATGGGCTTTCCTTTGATAGAAAACCTTGATGTTTGATCATTGGTCATATCTATCGGTGTTGATCCTTAAAAGATCGCACATGTTGCTTTCTTCTGATTTGTAGTGCCTACAATCTTTGCAATCGCCTGTGAAAACTGGGAGAACATTGTCTCCTGTTACTAGATTAGTCACACCTTCTCCAACACTCTCCACGATTCTGAGAACAAAAGGAACAATAGTTTTATAAACTAGGGATTCAAGAACATAAATACTAGGGAGCTAATGGTATATTTTGTCTGACTTATAAGCTGAACATGGATGATAGAACAATCAAGGGAGTTCATTTCTTTTAACTTCTTACTAAGCATATAGCATTAACATTTAACCTTCATAATCAAATATGAATTTGATTTTACAATTTCCACCCCTAGTTGCTACATTTCAACCATTAATTTTATTTTACAATGACCAACTAAGTTGTTTGAATTTTGTATCATACTGAAACAAATCGAGGTTGATTAATCTGAAATTGATGAATGATTATTTAAAACAAAAAATAAAATTTCTTTGCGGTTTAATTTGTCTGATAACATCACCTCGACATACATACATGGTGGATGGATAAATACTTTTACTGGTTATATATAGTGTTACTTAGTGAAGTTTGATGACAGATTTAACATTTACCAAAGCTGAAATTATCATTCTCAGAAATATATGTGTTTCCTTCTTCTATAACAATTTTCTCTATTTCTTTTGACGCCATAATATATGTATGTATGTATGTATGTATGCATATGTATATCTATAGATAGAAATATATCAATAATCTGTTATTAATCATGTTTTGTAGGATAAGATTAAACAAATTGAAGGTGTTTCACAATCGACCTCGCTAATAAACTACAAAGAAGATGCGGTTGCACAAGTGTTCGGGCGAGAAAGACCGGGTCGACTATGAAAGATGGAAAGGGGAATGGGTCTTAGCGGAGCAGATTTAGCGCAAGTTAGGGATAAACAAACATTGCAACTTGAAAAAAAAAATGTTAGAATTAGAGAAGAAATTTCTACAGATGGAGAAATATCAGGTAAGATGCATCTCTTATCGGCTGAGTTTGAATGCTATATTTGCTAGTTGTTATATGATTGTATTCCATGTTATTATGGTTGATTGCTAAATGTAAAACTAACATTAAATTTTCTTGGTTTTACAGAGTAGGCACAGTTGGACAGAAGTGAACAAACCTCAACTAATTATTATTTTTTATTGGTTTGACGTCATTTTTATTTTAAATTTTTATTTATTAATTAATATAACATTCCATTGTTTAATTATAGTGCAACTATGATGAAAATATGAAGAAGTGTGGGCGAGGGGTTGAAGAGATCGTTGCTGAAGGAAGAGTTATGTCGGACGATCCTAACAAGCTTATCATTGATGTTTCTTTAGGGTGGGATGTAATGATAATTTTGCTTGACTGTCCAAAAAAGCTAGATGCTTTTCTATGGAGGCTTACAGCTACTTTCACACTTATTGGGGAAACAAAGATAATATTGTGGCGTGGCCAATGAATAGATTTTTTTTAAGTTCAAGTGATCACATTGAAGAAGAAGAGGACATGGTAAGCATTTTTCTTCAGAGTGAACATGCAATTTTAATGTACACAATTTTTACTAAATAAATATTCTTACCTCTAATAGAGTAGAACTAGCAACCTAGAATGCAAATGCAAGATTTTTAATTTGAGGGGGGGGGGGGCAAACAATTAGTGGCTTTAGGACGATTTTATTTTTGAGCATCCTAGAGGAAATTGTTAATGATGTTCCTCTTGGACCATCAGGCATAATCGTTTGGATAGATAATCCACTAAATCCAGAAGCTTTTGTGTGGAGGCCAGTCCCTGATTTGATTCGAATTGCGGATACTGTTGGTAAGAAGGTTGCGTGGCCTGAATCGCAAGTAGTTGTTGAGAAGGTTGATGCTACAGTTCCTATTACGCCTATGACTATACTGAAAACATTTATAGTACTTGATTTTTATTTTGTATTTCTATTTTTTAAGGATTAGCAATTTCATTGTTTTTCTCTTTTTTCAACTTATGGACTGCAAATTCAAAAACAAACGATAAATGCAAGTTGATGGATTTATCGGGAAAGGGGAAAATAGTCGCTTTAGGATGCATGGAGTCAACTGATCCAAATGCAAGGGTCCATTTCAAACCACTAGGAAACAATGTAGTTAATTTTGGGTAGAGATCGTAAAAGAGCCTACTGAAGAGCTTTGGAGACAAACATCTGAATTACAGTACATGGAAGATGCACTCTCTTCTGTTATATCTTGGCCAACCATGCATGTCGTAATGGAATGAAGAGTAAGTCTTTATCGTTTCATTTTGTTTTTGGTTAGTGTACACGATGATGAATATTGGAAGGTTCTCAACCTAGATAATTTCCACAAACTTAATTTACATAATGATGTTGAATGTTGGAAAGTCTCTCCACATTGAGGATGCCTAATATTAATATCTATTGTCCCAAGTACGGTGCTTAAAACAGTGCGCTTGGTGTTTGATTTATAAAACAATAAACTTTTTATTAAGGAGTTGAAATAAAATAACAAGTTTTGAGTGTGAGCATTAGTTTTTCTTCAAACAAGAATGATTAACCATTGATATGGGAGGAAGGGAAGAGGGGTTAAAACTTAAAATGTTATATGTATATACATTTTTATAGAAGTGCATTCAATTTACTTTTCATAACATGCCTCCCCTTAAAATGGAGAAAATTGTTGAAGAATATTTAATGCTTATCTGATTTTCGAGCTACTGAGTTTCATTTAAGTTTTTCAAGATGCATTATATTTTGTTTATGGTTTTAAAAATAAGTAATTTCGAAGAACTTAAAGATTTCACCTGATTATGAGTTATCGTACGTATAATGGTTTCTGAAAATAAAAAGGGATCCAAATGCACTTTTGTGTAAGATTCAAGTATTAAGATAAACGATCTTCCTATCCTTTTTAGTTTTGGCAAGTATTGAATTTCGTGATAGTTTTGCTTTAAGTATATAGCTGAAAGATTCAAATATTCGTCTGCATAAAGTTCCAGAGTATACATAGACACTTAAAGCAGGGGCAATTTCATATATATGGATTTTATAGATCAATCTTGTGTGTGTGTGATCAAATTTTGCAAGTTCAAAGATATATTAGTTCTGACAGCATATGGGGTTTCATTCTTTATAATATTTTATTGTTTTGACTAAAGAATGTCAACTGGTGTTGTAAATGTAATCTAACCTTTTCTATTTATCACGTCTTCGTGTATTCTGGGGTTGACAAAAAGGATGGTGGAGAACGTAAGTTTCCATTCTACTAATTTTCTGTGATTAACATATTACCTTTTTTTTATAGGAGTGAAAATTTTGAAATGGCATTTAACAATTATATTTTGGGTTTTGTATGGTGGAAACTGGAATGAAGATTCTTTATCTATTTTGTGATAATAATTTCTTGAATGAGAAATATTTGATTTTTTTTAAATGAAGTTTCTAACATTTACATGTACTTTTTTTCGAAAAGTAAAATACTTGGAATATACAAACCTTTTAGAAATATGTGTACAATTTCGTTTCTAGATGAGCTTTTTAGTAAAACATAGTTTTGATATGTGCAAGTTTTATATATTTACTTATTTAGCATCAAGGGTACATAGTGTCATACATGTGTGATAACTCATACTTATAGAAATGCATTCCCTATTATCATATTACTACTATATTTTTGTATTGATTATCTGATTCTGCATCAGATGCTTAATTTTTAATTCCAAAAACTATTAATTCAGTTGATTTTATTCTTATATCTGATAATCTATAAAGTAAGTACTCTTTTTTGCATATGCGACAACTTGTTTTTCTTTTCATTATAAACCATCTAGATGTTATAATTTGGATTTATTGGACTAAAGCTCATTGTTGATCAAGAAATCCAATGCTGGTAAAAAAAATTAGCGTATTTGATATCCTAGTATTGAATTCTATGTGACAAAGTCAATTGACAATCATATTTTGATCGTGTGGAGTCATCCAATACATTTTTTCCTAGCAAAATCATTACATATGATTATGCATCATTCTTATTTGACAAATTAATTATTGTAAACATGTTACTGTTCCAAAGAAGTATAGGCCTAAAGTGGAAACTAATATGTTAAACATGAAGTTTCATCCCAAGAAAAATGAGATAATTATTTAATTAAGAAGAATGCAACAATTTTACATACAATTATAAGATTAAATCGGTAGTATAATTTCTTTACGTTTGATAGATTTTCTTCATTTGAGAAAAACTTTGATTAAACAGCTCATGGTCGTATAAAAACCATGAGATTTTTAAATTGAAACCTAAATTGGTTTATTTGATATTATGGCTACCCCACATTATACAAATTACATGATGATGGCCTTAATAAATTTAGACAAGTAGCCTGAACTAATTCCTTGTATCATACTCACAAATGTATCTAATTTTTTACAGTTTTTTAAAACATCCTTGAACGTACCTACATATATCCTGAATAAATATGCATCATATATGCTAGGAATTCAAGTCAATACCTAATATTAGATCCACTTTGACATGTTATTTATTTTAGTCTATAGCAAGATATGTGGATTTCCACTATAGAGACTCTTCAGTCTCCACCTTATCCCTTTATAAATGAATGTAACTAAAATATTCCTACTTAGCCACCCCTAAAATTTTATGAATTGT
Organism: Allium cepa; assembly: GCA_030765085.1. Taxonomy (NCBI): domain Eukaryota; kingdom Viridiplantae; phylum Streptophyta; class Magnoliopsida; order Asparagales; family Amaryllidaceae; genus Allium; species Allium cepa. The sequence continues at coordinate 864,847,340 of CM060940.1, forward strand.
CTCTTATGTATGCTTTATCTTTAGTTGAAGTTATATGTGTATTAGCTCATTTGTTTATAAACCAATCCTTTGATTGTATCTTTTGATAACTCTACTGCTCCTTTTGTCTTTGTGTAGATTGAGAAGAACTGGCTCTTGTCAAATGTCTTCCCCTATGGAGTAGTTGTTATCTTTGTATTTTTCGCATAGGGTATAAGGAGGAATCAAGGGAAAGTAAATATTATCATGACTGATTGTTAACTTTGATTTGGTACTTGTAGACAAATTGCATTCTAGGTTGATTGTGGATTATTAGTTATTGCGAATTTATTTTGTTTTTTATTGTGGATTTCTAGGAGTATATGTGAAATATTAGTTTGAGTGCATACTTAACAAAAGTGGGCCGAGAATTTTGTTATGGGCTGAGCTTGCACATGTATCTTTAATAATAGTTGTAATAGTTTTGGTGTCACACTTTTTGGTATCAACGTGAATTACCAAAAACGCCCTCTATATACTATCAAATCTTAATCACTTAAAAATAGGATCTAATATTAAACTTCTCTTACAAATTCAAACGTCCTTAAAAGCAGGATCTAACAATCAAACATGTTTTATGAATTCAAAACGCTTCTAAAAATAGAATCTAAAATTAAACTTCCTTTACAAATTCAAAAAACTTCTTTACAAATATATAAATCTTAATATCACTTGAAAATTAGAAAAACATTTCTTAAAGTGATTTAAACACATACAGTTTATACGAAAAACAACTCGCGCACGAAGCACGTGCCATAACACTCGTATATGTATGTGTGTGTGTGTGTATATATTATAACTTCATTTTTAGTTGTCTTAGGTATATAAAATACAAGTTGTGTTGTTCTAATTTGTTCTGGTTTTTTTAGATATGGATACAAAAACAAAAAAAATATTGTTCAATTCGTTTTTTAGGTGCAAAGTCCTGTTGTTGAAAAACAAAAAGGTGGAGTTGCTTGTTTCAGTTTGCTTACCAAAAATAAATTGCTTATTTATAAAAAAATTGCCGCTTTTTAAAATAAATTGCTAATAATTTTGCGCGCACCGATATCGTGCCCTTATCCGTTATTTTTATTTGCTTGCATTGTTGGTTGCTTGCATTTTAAAAAAATCAAAAGAACAAAAAATAGTTGCGCATTGTTAATTCACATTTAACTTCAGTTTTGCATTCTTCTCATCTTCTTTTCTTTTTTAAGGGCAATATCCCAATCCACATATGGAGGGGATTTCGTCACCCCTTCCTTATTCCACAAATTACATTTCATCTTAGAATTTGTTACTAATAACGGTTAGATATTTGACTTAAGGGTGTCACGAGCTCACCTAGGGATTAATTGTATATTGACAAGTTGTCCTCTTTCGACAATTTAATTTCTTGGTGTCAAGGCTGCGAAAGAGCAATAACCATTTATAAATATTACAGTGATCCTAAATATTATAGTGGTTGTTTATCTTAATGTACTTAAACCTTCGGCTGTATTGCTATGGTGATTCGTGATGCACCGATAACTTCTATCCATTACCTGGCTGAGAACTACCTTGTTGAATTAAGATAAAGTACGATTATACAATTTTGGGTTATGAGCTAATATATATATATATATATATATAAGAAAAATTGAAAAACCAAAAAATAAAACAAAAATCAAGTTTTCCTTTTGAAAAATAAATACCTTTTGGTAAATATTTTTCCTTTATAAAAAATACATTTTGAAAATGTTTGAATTTCCCTAGTTACATGAATTTTACGGTAGTTGTGAAAATCAGTATAATCCATATAATTTCACGTCAAATTCTAATGGATATTTTAATAACAACTATTGTATAAACAATTCGGATTTTGAAACATAAAGTTTTCAAAATGATGACAAACGCTTCAAATCCTGAAAAAAGCATTTAAACAATTTCGTCTATACTTGAACTCTCTACACAAGAAAATCAAAGGATAAATTATTTGTGTAATTTATATTTGTGCAATAAATCAAGTCAAAGTTTTTACAATAAGAAAAATATGAATTCACTTCAAAATTCAAAAGATTTTGATTATAACTCATGCAAATTCAATTTCGAACTCCAAATGAATTTGAAAATCAAAACCTAAATGGAAACAACTGTTTGGCAAAGGGTGTTATTTCAATGATGGTGAAAATTTCTACTCTCAACAATTTCAAATTGGAAATCCTCAAGTTAATAATTATAAATTTGATTTTGTTGAGAAAATGGAAGAAATTAACAAAGATAACACGGATTTGTTGTTTGAAACCTACATGAAACAACGTGAAAAACAAAATCAAATCCCAACGTGTGAAGAGTCAAATAATAATCCACGTTTTGCCAAAATTGACAATTTTCAAATAACAACTTTTGAAATTAAAAACGACAATCTTAATGAAGTTGTTGAAAATTTAGTAATTGGGTTGGATTTTAATTCTTTTGAGAGTGTGTAACCAAATTTAAAATTCGATCTTCCTTTTTTCGATTTTGAAAAATTGAATACAATAGCTTTGGATTTTTAACATGATATATGCAATAAAGTTGTTGATAATCGAACAAAGGAAGATGAATTTAGAGAACACAAATTTTTTGGACTTTTTGATAATGGGTTGTTGAATTCTGAAGGAGTAGGTTTAAATCACCATTTTGATTTCAAAATCGATAATTTGGAAAATTTTGACAATGATGAGTTTGAATTTAAATTCAATGAAAATAAACTTGAACTTCGACCAATTGTTCTATCTACCCAGAAAATCGTCGAAAATAAAACAACTCATACGATTTTTAATAAAATGAATTTCGTTTTCCCAAATAAACATTCAACTTTGAAATGTTTATGGTTTGGTTTTCTGTGCTTAAGCTCTATCTCTCATACTTAACAAGACAAATGGATTGGTCTTTGGAAGACCGCTTCATTTGCTCCTTGAGGATATAATTTCTGATGTGATGTAAATAATATTTTTTTTCATTTTCATGTAAATATAGGTCATATTCTATTTTTCCTTTCACTTGGGTTGACTGTGGGGACACAGTCAAAATCAAGTATGGGGGGAGTCTCATCTTCTTTTCTATTTCCATGGTTTATTTTTTTTTTGCATTTTCCTTCCAAAACTCAAAAAAATCCCAAAAAACAAATTTTATTTTTTAACATTTTATTTATTTTTGGAGAGACACTACAAGATAAGTATCGGTTTTGGTTATTAAATTGAATTTTTGAAAAATTATTTGTCTCGACAAAAATAAAAAATAAAGTTTGATTACAAGTAACTATACTTTAACTAGTATAAAGGAAGGTTCATGGGTTATAATTATGAAGTATATCCTAAATCAAATCTATGTTTAATCAATGGGTGATTTAAAGTAAAGGCTATAACATTTTTTATCTTCTAAGTTAAATGGTGCTAAGATGATTTCACAAAACTCTCTCCTAAAAAAATAAACAAACAAAAAAGAGAGAGAAAAGAATATATATATATATATATAATATGTGTATATATATATAAAACATAAAAAAGTTTTTGTATATTTGTTTATATTTTATTAACACCTAGAGCCATGTGTTCACACGTTAGTGTGTATGCTTTGTACCCTTTTCGCGTAAGCCCGGAAGGCAGTGCACGATCGATATATCTGGCCATAGTTTATTTGAGTTAGTGTATGTTTATAAAAATTATTTTTATTAATAACGTCTACAGTTGATATGTATACACACTTATGTGTTCACTCACCACGCTCTATATCTCCCTCATGTAAGCCCGAAAAGCAGTGCATGGGTGGTATATCCGGCCTTCATATTATCTAAGTTAGACATTTGTAAATATTATTAATATTGATAAAATTTTCAAATAAAGAGAAAGTAAGCAACTAAAACCCAAGCACTATTTTGACTTATTTGATCCGGCATTATTCAAAAGAAATAGAAATACCACTTTGAAAAACTTTGAACATCAATTAAGGATCCATTTCATAATTGCATTATGTTACTAACCGAAACAACTAGCTAAACTAGAGTTTAATTGTGATGATAACTTAGTTTTTATTGGATGTTTTGACGAGTAAAATGACTTAAATTTATAGATAATGACCAGAACTTATATTTAAATTATTCGTGTCATTTTGAAAGTAAATTCTTCATTTGTAATATTTTCAAAATTTTGCATTCATCTCTTGGTAAATAAATCTTGCATTTAAAAGTTTTTCAAGTTGCATTTGGGTTTTGTGGGTAGTATCCGCTTGAATCCCTCACGTGATAACACTCGTCCTACTAGGGACACTTAGAGGTTTAACGGCTAGTTCCATACGTTCAATGCAATCGTGCTTCCTACGAAAATGAATTTATCTTAGTTTTTAGTTTATTCGAGAACGAATAAAAAGATAAGTGTGGGGGGATTTGATGTGCACGTAAATGTGCATATTTTACTACCATATTTAATCTAATTTAATTAAATAAATGAGTATATAGGGTATTTTAAAATGTTTAAACTAAAATTCAAATTATTTCCAAATCGTTATTTATTCATCTTTATATAAAGGCAAAATGGTCGTTTTGTGCATATATTAATTTGAGAAAATTTATTTGCACATTTTGTTTTTATTTATAAGAAAATTGGATGGAAATTACAAGAGGCTTCATGTATTCATGCATGCACAAGAGAAAGAAGCAAATGAAGATGGAAATAAATAAAGTCATGCAACATGGAGCACCCCACCTACCCACTTATCATGATCTCCTATTAAGAGCTAATGCATATTATTAAGGCTGCATGCACATTTAAATGGAGCATTATGCTCATGCTAATGATGAATTGGAGGTTAAATTTCATAAGAGGGTGTTTTGTTTAGTCCCCTAAAATATGCATTAAGGTTTTAGGCTTGTATAAATACCACATATGTTTCATGTATGAAGCTCTTAGTCTCCTCTTTAGTTAGTTTAGTTTGAGGCTAAAAAATAAACAAAAATTCTCTTTTCTTTCATGGCTTCTTAGCCTTTATCTTTCATGTAATTTTTTTTGGCAATTTAATTTCATGATCTTTTAATTATTATTCTTTGCTTTGTGCAATTAGTGTAGTTTTATTTTTATGCAAGTAGTATAGCTTTTGTTTTATTATAATGAGTTTGTATTTTCCTCTTGTTTTTGTTTCATGTGGAACTCTACATTTGCTGAAATGATAACAAATATCAGAAGTTAAACCCCTTCAATTTAGGAGTAATGAAGCTCTCTTAATAATGTAGATTCAACATATTTGTTAATTGATGATATCTTATTGTGCTTAATGGAAATGTTTGATGTTGTAAATATTTTATTATTTAGCTTTGAATTTGATAGCCTATGTTGTTGACACCAAATATGCTATGCTTAAACAAAAACAAACACAAATTACCTTTTTATCTACAAATGATTATGGTAATGAAGTGAATTTTAGAATCAAAATTTGATGGTCTGTATACTAATCAATAGTAAATATGTCATGCTTAGAATAGATTTTGTTTTCAATTTCATCAACATTTTCATGAGAGTTAATAAGTGGTTTAGTGGGTGTGTTATAGTTTGATGGTTTATGTTGGGCTAATTAATAGCATAAATAGGTTATACTTATGATAAACACATCAACTAAATTCACTAATGACCAAAAAAGAGCGTTTGTGTTGATTTATGTGATCATGAGAAGGAATTTGCCCCTAAATTGCCTTCTACTCTCATATTTTTTTCACTTTTCTTTTGATAGTTTTTACATTTTTAGCTTAACACAATCTCAAATTTTTGGTTTAATTTGGTTGAGTAGAATTTTAAATCAATACAATTCCCTACGGATCGACCCGTACTCGCCACGTACTAAACTTGTACGTCTTGGGCTTGCAGCGATTTTTAATTAATTTTTTTTGCTATTTTCTAAATCAATAGAAAGTTAGCCGATTCACCAAGTTTTTGGCGTTAATGTCGAAGAATTCGATTAGATTTTAAATTTATTCTTCGAATTATATTAGTTTGATTTTTGTGAGTTTTCATTTTCTGTGTTATTTTGCATTTATAAAAAATATGTTGTGTTGTGTGTTTGTAGTTTCATTTTTGCTTTCATTTTGTTGTATGCTTGATTTTTTTTTCATTTGCATTTCCATATTAAAAAAACACAATTTCAAAACAAATTTTATTATTTTTCACTTCATTCTGCATTTACAATTTTCTTTGCTGAACTGTTACATTGCATTTTCATTTTGCATTTACAAAACCTAACATATCATACACTTCTGTGCAACTGCACATCAGCCACTGTTGCATTGTGCATCCCTCTTACATATCATCATGTCTTCCCTGCACATACCCCATTCACATCTAGAGAAACCACCATACCTCGCAGCAATAACTCCAGTCCATACCATCCACTGCCCACTGTCTACACCAGTCATATATACAACACACAGCCCAAACCACAAACCATACACTGACATGACTGCCTACTGCAGTTCATTCTTACATTCCTGCCGGCTATCTCCCTGACCACTCCACTTCTCTGCCATTTTTCCACTGCCATTTTTCCCATCCGCTTCTCTGCAATCAATACCATACCCCCTGTGCAACAACCACACAACCTATACAGCAAATTTGGCAATTACAAAGCAACCATCATCCCTTGGTTCATCAATACAAACCGCCATTTCCATTGTCATTCATCTCTCATTGAACATTCACCATTACCAGAGCTGCTTGAACATCCCCATACCACATCCTTTGTCATACCACATTCATTTCATAAAAACTGCCACTTTACTTCTTCATCTAACCCAACTACATCAAAACTACTGCATCACCTTGCTTCCCTGGCCACAGACCACCCACTGACATACTTCAACATACAAACAGAAAACAATTCTCCATTAGTCAACTTGACACCACAAACCTCCTCCACAGTCACAAACTACAGTTCACAAATCAAACCCACACTCGAATTAAGAATAAACCTGAACCAGAATCTCCCTTTCCAAATTCAAACCAACTGCGACTTCCTCAACACTGCATCCAAATCCAAACAACCTTCGATTTTGTTTTTTGAGTTTAAATCTGATCGTGATTACTGAAATTGCTTGCGAACTTATTTGGAATTGCTTTCTAGGTTGATTGTGGATTATTAGTCATTGTGAAGTTATTTCGTTGTTGATTGTGGATTCCTGGGAGTACAAAGTAGGCCGAGCTGAGCTATATATATATATATATATATATATATATATATATATATATAAGTTCTAGTTTAATTTAATTTTTTCTTAGATATAGATAAAAAAGGGAAAAAAAACCTTGTTCTACTCGTTTTCAGGTGCAAAGTCCGGGTTGTAGACAATAAAAAAGGAGTTGCCTATTTCAGTTTGCTTGTTAAAAATAATTTGCTTGGTTATAAAAAAATTGCCGCTTTTTAAAATTAAATGGTCAATGCCTATGTCCTCCAATCTTTATACCTGTAAGCATGTAGAAGTCGTCAGGGGTAATACCCAACTCAAAGTCTAAAAAATTAAATGTGTGCATGTGGACCACCACCTCTCAACTAATGCCTGAATGAGAGGTCGACCAAAGGAATGGAAAGGCCTAATCGTTAAAAACATGCCAAATATAATAGCTTGGAGCCTATCTATAATATGATGGGAAAGAGTGTCATAAAACTGTGTAATGCACTTACCCAACTAACACAACAATGAATGTAATGACCCTATATTTACAGATGTAAAAAATAAATATACTAGCGGATACTTCATATGAATATTGGATACATATTATACAAATTATTATACTGAAGTTACTGCTAAAATATATCTACACTGTAGATAATGAGGTTTCCGACCTGTGCTGAAAATCATCCGGAACTTCGTGGACTATACGCATATTGTATAATGTCAGATTGAGGGCTGGAGGAACGTATACTTGACAAGCTTCTTCCTGTGAATGTCTACAAACGGTTCTTCTAGCGATTTTAATTGGACGTGGTGACATTTCTCTATAATTAGTACTAAAATAAAAGTTTTGAAAAATGAAGGAATGGAGAGAAATGGATGATGGGGGATTCAGGTCGGGAGGAGGGAGGGGTGGGCGTAACACCCCATAAATTCGATGTTAGTCATTTAATTAGTTAGTTATTTAACTAGGATACAAAATGGGAATTTTTGTAAATGATGGAATTTGACTACGAAACTTGCACCATTGCGTTTATGGCAAAATTCTGAGCAACTTTATATTTAAAATTTTACGATCGGAGTTCAAACGCAGAAGTTACGGACAGAAAACAAATTCGAAACAAAAATAATTAAATAAGCATTTATTTATTAATTACCGAGACCCATAGGTCGACAGGCTCATTGCCAACAATGGACATGTAGCGGTCGACCGATGCCTATGAGCAGTCGGCCGGTAGGCAAGCCGGCGAGTAAGGTTTGGCTAGGCCATAACTCCCCGAATTTAATATATTTCGAGTATACGACTATGGTTGATTCAAGTGCCTGTAAATTCAAGCCTAACCCTCTCTTTTCTTCTCGTATTTTCTAAAAGCAGTAGCGAAGCTCTGTCATTTTCTCTTCTCCGCTATTTTCTAAATTACAAAATAAAATATTTATATTTTTATATATAAAATTTGTAGAAGAATAGAAATCAAATAAGAAAAGAGGAGAAGCGAATCAACATTACAAGATAACGAAGTTTTATATGTGTGTGTGTGTATATATGCATATAAATATACACACACACACACACACATATATGTATGTATGTATTTATATTCATATTTCCCTTCAACCCTAAATCTCTTTTCAGACCTATAATTCTAATATATGTATATACTTTTTTTTATACATGTTTTGTGGAATAAGAAGGGAATGAAGTTGAATCAAAGGCTTTGCTTTAGGTCTGAAGATTTGGAACGTTGTTAGAAGGTGAGTCGAAAATTTATTTATTGCGTATGATTTTGAATCTATTCCATTGGCATTCGTAATATCTATGAAATGTAGGCTTACATTAGTGTAGAAAACTATTACCTACATAATCTTATTTTAGATCTGCTAGGAAATATTGCTACACCCTGATCTGGAAATCAGTCCCAAAAGTTATAGATATGAATATTGATGCGACACGAAATTTATTTCGGATTTGAAATTGGGTTGTAGATTATTAGTATGATTTTGATTATTACCCTAATTATGTTGAATTGGGAATTTTCTGTAGTTCAATCTATAGGAAGAACGTCCGTTTGATTTTTATAAATTTGTTTGTGTTTTCAAATTGCATAAAAAATGCAGTGTTTGATTTAACAAGGAATATAAGCAAATGAAAAGGAAGAGATGTGTAAAATGTAGATTTATTCTTCACAATTTATAATGTCTACTTCAATGAAAAGAAAGTAATCATTCAAACGAGGCAAATCTTTCCTTTTATTCTTGATCTTTTGTTTTAAACTAATTCATGGAAATCACAATGGAGAATCTTCCTAAGAAATGTAATTTCAGCATATTAAATATGGAAAGAATATTTTAGTTAAAGATTTGTGACTATAATATATTTGGTAGAAGTAAATATTTATACGTATTTAAATGCGCTAATAAATATGACGTTTTATGCGTAATGCTTGCTTAGGATATTAGTATATGTAGTAATAATGTTGATTTGCGAATAAAAAATAAGAGGAAATTTTAGAAAGATAATAACTCTAATTAATGGGTAATAAATATGGAATGAATTTGGGAGTTATAAATAGCTAATAGGGTAAGTGGATTTATGGAACTGATATAATAGGAAGATTATCTAACCATGGAATAGTTATAAAAGGTTACTAATTAAAAATTAGTAAATATATACATGTCGTAGGAAATGTCCTTAAGATGATGATCTTTTATCATGGACAAGGTGACATTTATGGAGAAATAGATTAAAAAAAAAAGGACTTATGAGAAGTTGAATATTCGAGGTAAATTATATAGCCTTAAATAAGTAAAAGGAGATTAATAAGCCAAGTCTAATATTCAAATTAGCGTGATAAGCTTAGTAATAATAAAGCCTAGGATAATATGGCTTAAGTTAGTAAAGCCTAGAAAAATTAACTGGACTTAGTAGGTTGTGATGTTAGGTCAGTAGAGTTACATAAAGAAGTCTGCCCTTCATTTTGAGGCAACTAGTAGTTGTATACACTTCCTACTAATGTGAGACATCTTTAACCATTATACCTATAGAACAATTGGTCTTAGAAGATTGGTATGTAAGGTCGGTAAAGTGGCACAATGAAAGTCTGCCCTTCATTCATAGAGAACAAGCAATTGTGTACACTTATTACTGATGTGGGACATCAATAATCATAGGACCCATGGGAAACGATTATGGGAATAATAAGATCTGCTTAGGTATTAGAGGTATTAAGTGGTTGTTTAAGAGCTCGCCTATTTCCTAATTAAAAAGTATCAAATGGTCTGAATTATCGAATAGGAGCGGTAGTGGATATCTATGGAAGGGTCTACTTTGTGTTTGAGATATTAAGTGACTAATCTAGAGTTCCCTTCTTTTCTATAAAGAAGTATTAAGTGTTCCGATGACATTATAAGCAATGTCAGCTGGATAGTACCAATGAGGAGTTTGCCTTGTGGTTAGGTATTAAATGACAAAGGCCTGTCTAGAATACAGGTATTAAATGGTCAGGGATCTATCTAATCCTTATTAATAAGGCATTAGGTGGCTTAGGTACCGTCTCTCATATGGCTAAGACTTTAATGACGATATATGCATTAGTAGTTTAGCTATTATATACTATAAAGCTATAAATAGTGGTCAAAGATCTCTATAGCTAGGACCAACAGACTAACGATGACGATGCTTGAAGCCCTCTTCATATTTGGAAGTATTAAGCGGTAGATAGACTTACGTCTACCTTGGAAAGGGTAGGTAGATGAATTGTGCAAGGTAAAATATCGTATGTGAAAAATTAGGTTAATGTAATTAACCTTAGAATAGTGGACATAACAGTTAAATGGAAACCAAATGGTATAAATTTATGTTATAGATAGTGTACTGATTTTCCAATTACCAGAACGTTGTTCTGACTCACTTTCCATTACAACCCACATGATAGATTTAGAGGAACTAGCCACTGAAGCAAGATGTGAATGGTTGTTGGAGAAGTCTTCTTTTCTCTCATACTTGATGCTGATGTAGCAATCTGATATTCAAAGAATACCGTTAATTCTAAAATAGTAGCCATAGTCAGTATTCATATCATATTATTGTTTCCGCTGTGAGTTTAGATTTTATCAATCTCTAAAAATGCTCATGATTATTTGCAGGTACCAAATCCAACAATCTATGCTTTGATGGATTTCAATTTTGATTCTTGTCGAAATTTAGGCTCATTAAATTACAGGTTGTTACATTTTGTATCAAGCCTAGATTAGTCGATCAGAGGAATTAGGATAAACTAAAAGAACGTATTCGTACTTTCCTATCTATTATTATTTTCACGCCCGACTTTAAGAATCTCGACTATAAAAGTAGTCGTAATTCCACTACGAAGGAATAGGCAAAGCATTCATGGGTTGGAAATATCTTAGAGTTAAGATTTTCACACCGACCTCAAAATACCCCACGGAATGTTGGTGATGCATAAGGCGTTGATGGAGAAGAGCATAAGTACGACATATGGCAGAATCCCAGAGACAGAAGGATATTCGACCTAATGTTTGAGATTCGGGTTACCTTGTGACTTTTGAATTTTAATGAAGACTTGCAGTCGAAGATACACAATTATTCCAAATAAGAAGGAAATAGAATTATGTATGTCGCAAAATCCAAAAACCAGTTTTGGTAAGGGAATGTCCATCAACCACCTTTAGGTGGCAAATCGGATTTTTATTTGAAGAATTGAGTTTATTTCCTTAGTCTAAAACCATGAGAGAATTTTTGATAAAGTATATTTTGGAAATGCATTAGATTTTTAAAAAAAAAGGTTTTTTAGATGATTTCTTTTCCTAAGGATTTATTTTAGAATTTTAGGAAGTTTTGAAATTTTAATTTTCAAAAAATGCATATACCACTAAGTTAGTCTTGTTAAGAAATTTTAGTTTATAAAGAAGTAGGTTTTGAAATAAATATTTATATGTATATATATCAATAAAGGTTTGATTTTAATTTTTGGCAAGAAAATAGTTTTCAATTTGGAAATGAGTTTCAAGGATGAATATTTGGCCCAATGATTTTCCTGTTTATAAAAGTTGAAGTTTATAAAGTTTTCTCTTTTCTAAGAGATGGAAAGAATAGGAATGACATTTAATTTTATTTGGGTACGTAGTTGAAGTTTGTTGTACCCGCCTGCTACTGAAAGAAATATTTCCGCCAAAGTATATTGGGAACAGTAGTTAGAATATCATCGAGCTTTTGGAATTGTTGATGGTTGAAGTAGTATAATTAGAAGTACTGCGTAGTAGCGAAGGAATGGTTTGGAAAGCCATATGGTGAGCTTGAGCACAGTCGTGAAGAAGGCATAGATTTTTTTGATTGTATCATGTCGAAGAAGGCTACATAAAAAGATTGTCGTTATTATAATTATTTTTATTATCTATGTAACCCGACCCTTTCAACTTGCGCAAAAACACCGTAGAACGGTCTACCGCCTAACAATCAACCGGCAAACCCAGAGCGGTCGACCGATCAAAGGATTTTTACTCAATCAGAATCTGGAATGCGACCAAAAAGCCATGTCCATTTTTTTCCAATCACACCAAGCCACCCTATCTTAGCAGCTAAACCAAGAATCCTACCATCTTCTCCCTTTCCTCTAAATCAGCAGCAGCCACCCCCATTCCACCTCCAGGCGATGCCTATTCTTCCCATCTCCGACGAGCAGCAGCCTCACCTCCCTCGTCGTTTTTCACGCTTTAGATCTTTCCCCATCGCCGTTTCAGATCTAAACCTTATTTCTTTACTTCTTAGCCCATGGCACCTCCTCGCACTGCTAGTTCCTCCTCACGCCACTTTGGTGTCACTCCTTAAGAGATCGGGTGATTGGACCAAAATGACCAGAAGATCTCCACCAGATGAAGATGGTATACGACATGGTGGGTATGGTTCTGGTGATGTTAGAGATGGTGTTGGTTACGGTGATGGTGGTGAGGATGATGGTGATGCCGATGGAAGTGATGATGATGTGGACGATGACGACAACTACGGAGGTGATGATGAGGACAATGACAATGGTGATGGAGGTGATGATGATGATACTGCACCATTGGATTGACCGTACTTGCTGTTGTTATATGTTTTAGTTGTAGTTGTTGTTGTTCTATGTTGCATTGTTTGGGCAGTGTACGTTGTATTCCAGTTATTTGCTATTAGCTTATGTTATTATAATGTGACTGTTATTTGCTGTTAGGTTATGTTGTATCTTTGTAGCAGGTAAATCGCATATGTAATGCACTATAACGTTGACTTCAACTTCCTGTGATTGTTGATTTTTCCTATCTAGTTTCATTTTTAACATTTCAATACCATCGTTAGCATAAAGTCTGCACCATACTTATAGATGGTAGTATGTGTAGGAATATCTAAATCCTTACCCCCAAAACCCATGGTGATCAGACTCCTTATTTCCGTCTTTACCCTAAAGAAAAGCTGATGTGACATAATATTCCTGTCTTTACCCTAAATAAAACCCGATGTGAGAAAATATTCCTATCTTTACCCTAAAGAAAAGCCGATGTGATAGAATATCCTGTCTTTACCCTAAGTAAATGCCGATCAGACAGAATATTCCTATCTTTACCCTAAAGAAAAGCCGACGTGACAGATATTCTCGTCTTTATGCTAAATGACAACCGATGTGATAAAATATTCCCGTCTTTACCCAAAACAAAAGCAAGTTGAGAACACATAATATTCCTTTCTACAACCTAATGAAAAGCCGAGGTGATATAATATTCTTACCTTTACACCGAGTTGACACATTATTCTTAACCGTGGACAATAAGAAGATGGTCATCCTATATAAGCATACACTTATCATACTAATTTTACACAACTTGAACTTACCATATCTACCAAGATAAAAAACCTATCTACACCAACAATGTCTTCAAATATACTAAAAGCAATAATGTAATGCGATAGCGACTCTGAAGAAAAAGCATATGAACTAGCACATCAACAGCAAGAAGAGGAAATGTTGGAAATCTACGTGAAGCATATGATTCAACTTCAAGGACACACATTGGCTCGGTTATGGGCCGAAAATACATCAACCGTAACTAGGCAGCATTCCACAAAACACTGATGCAAAATTACTTTAATTATAGGTCAACTTATGGTCTAGAGATTTTTCGTCGACGATTCAAAATGAGTCATGCATTGTTTTTAAGAATTCTGGAAAGTATTAAATAGAATACTAATTACTTTGTTTATAAGCAGAATGCTGCGAAAAAGCAAGGTCCAATTGGCATCAAAAGATAACCACGGCTCTATGAATGTTAGCTTATGGTACACCCACCGATGCCTTTGGCGACGCATACGGTATTGCAAATGGTATAGCATTGGAAAATCTAGATCAATTCTACCAAGCCATTGTGGACATTTATGGGACCGAATACCTTTGTTCTTCTAATGAAGCAGATGTAGCTCCATCGTCCAAAATGCACGAAATCAGGGGTTGGCCTGAAATGCTCGGAAATCTGGATTCGTATGCATTAGGAGTGGAAGAACTGTCCTAAAGCTTTTCTTAGAGCATACAACAGTAAGGAAGAAAGACCAATTATTATTCTTGAAGTAGTCACGTCCCATGATTTGTGGATTTGACATGCATTCTTCAAAAAGTCAGGCTCTCATAACGACTTAAATGTTGTTGAACGATCCCATTTGTTCAATGATTTGGCGCTTGATAGATCAACCTACGTATCATTTACGCTTGGTCAAAACACATATGATCATGAATACTATCTAGGAGATGGAATTTATTCTAAAAAGAACACAATTGTAAAGGCTTTCGCAAACCCATTGGCAGCAAAACAGAAAAAATTTGCTACAATGCAAGAAGGAAAAAGGAAAGACGTAGAAAGAGCTTTCGGGGGACTTCAAGCAAGATTTGCAATAGTGAGTAATCCATGTAGACTATGGAAAGATAGAAAATTGTTGCAATATGTTTACTTGTATAATTCTTCATAACATGATCATTGAAGACGAAAGGGGTATGGACTATCCTGATTACGAGTATGATGGGGCAAGACAAACGCTTGAATTGTTCCGCGTTGACAGGCTACAAACTGAAGGAGAGTACATAATTCATGTGGATCATCATGAAGTTTATTGAAATGCAGCTCTTCATAATAGTCTCCAAAAGGATCTAATGGATCGTATTTGGAATTCTTATGGAAATCAGTAGTTACTTATGAAGGACCCTTGTTTAATTATTTGTGTTAATCTTTTAATATGCGTAATGCAATGTAGCATACTATAACTATGATATTTATAGTCGTATTTGACTTTATTTGAGTAGTACTATTCTGTTAAATCATGAATTCATCGGGCAAAACGTTAAACCAATTAACATTTCCAATATACATAATTAGTACACCATTTAAAACAATAATTAAATAAACAGTTCGCTCTTACTCTACTATATATGTTTCGTTCCAGATCTACTCTCAACAATGCGTTATTATATTCCATTCAATACTGCATTGACGGTGGATCCATTCCCGTTACATCCTTTTCTATAACAATGGTCTCTTGATGTTGATGCTCTACCTCAAACCTCCCTTTTCAATCGTGGTCGGTTCTTTTAACACAGTCATCTTTCCTGCACTACCCTTTTGACGTTCATCATTTTCTCTTGCATGTTTTTCATGCATAAGGGCTATTCGAGAGTCAATCTGTGACTGAACAACAATTTTCTTTTTAGCTGCCCTCTGCCCTATTGGTCTAACATCTTTGTCCATTCCGAGTTTTGCTTCGTCAACATCAATTTTCAGGCATAAATTAGAATCCATACCAGAAGAGTTTCTTGGACTAGAATTATAAGTTGTTCTTGAAACTTTTTTCTTACCCTTCTACTTTGATTGCACATCTCTTAAGGATTTGCATCATTGGAGCTCTATTTTGATGACCGATAAGCAAGTCATAACAGTTTCAAGTCTCAAGGTTCATGACCAAGCCTTGAACGTTAACTTTGATATTCAACGTCAAGTGGGTGCAAACACTGAATCACCACCGGTGAAAATGCCCTTGGGACAGAGAGAACTTGTAATGTTTTTCAGTTCATAGTCCCCACTCCCCCCTCCTTTCCTTTCAACATCTCTGTCTCAAGCACTCCTTTTTCACCATCACAGATAGTCCACTACCAGCCATGAAAACCAACTAATCCAACATCATGTCGTCTCTTTCCCCTCACTCTCTTCCTTTAAACCCTCTCAAAACCCAAACCTTCATCAAATACCCAATTCCAAACCCTAACCCTACGTATTTCATCACGCGCTGCCAGCTCCAGTACAACCGTAAGCCCGTCCTTGCGGGACCCACCCCGCGCATTGTCGTCATCACCTCCGGAAAAGGCGGCGTCGGAAAGACTACCACCACCGCCAACCTCGGTCTCTCACTCTCCCGCCTCGGCTTCTCCGTTGCCGCCCTCGACTCCGACGTCGGGCTGCGCAATCTTGATCTGCTTCTTGGTCTTGAATCTAGAGTTAATTTCACTGCGGTTGACGCGCTTAATGGCGTTTGTAGGCTTGATCAGGCGCTTGTTAGGCATAAGCTTTTTAGTAATTTCTCCCTTTTGTGCATTTCAAAGCCTAGGTCCAAGTTGCCGTTGAATTTTGGTACGGATGCGTTGGTTTGGATTGTTGATTCTCTCAAGGAAAGCCATGATTTTATTCTTATTGATTGCCCGGCAGGTAATTTTTTTTGTTATGGGGCTTATAGTCTTTACTCCTATCACACTTGTTAGTTTGCTTTGTCCTACTTTAGTTTTGATATCAATGGACACAAACTATGTGTTAGATTTCTCAAACAACAACTTATTTTGAAACTACTTAAAAAGATAGTTGAATAGTAACTTCTAACTAGTTTTAAATAGTGATTTATTTAACATTTTAAGTTAAAATAAGTAAAATAATTTGTCAAAACTAGTTATAAAATGTGTTCATAAGTCATAAGCAACAATTTGTTGCTCCTCATATTTCAACTTATTAGTCACTTTTATACGCTACTTACAAGTAGTTGCCAAACACTTGAATTACAATAAGTGACTTATAAGTAGTTTTGGTTACTTGTAAGTAGCTGCCAAACATGCTCTAAGATATTTCCTATTTTAATGTCCTTACATCTAAGATTTAATTCAGTGGCAGTTCAATCTAACATCAACTATCTGAATCAAGTGACCAGCATAACAGTTCTTGTTCGGGAAAACATATGACATAATAAGCGTTGACCAGTTAACAGAGTAAAAAATTAAAACCGTTATACTTAATTTGGATAGGCTGTATTTTTTAGGTTCAAGTGTTCTCAAAGTTTGACATGGGCTACCTTTACAAGAGCATTTGTCTCTGTTTACACGATGAACGTGAACCATAAAACATATGTTGTGTATTGATTCAAATGAATTTGGGTTGAGTGTTGAGTTGAAAGCATTAAAAGGTTGACTTTTAATAGCTACATTTTCCCAGAGCAATAATACTTAGTTTCTACTAGATGCGCAAATTTGGAAAACTATCATTTGCAGAGGATTGTCAAATTGTTGTTTTGACTTGTATGTGAAGTGAATAAGTACGGTATAGAACAATTTGAATATAGATCGAATGTTCATTCAGCTATTGGCAAAAGATATTTACCTGTGTTAGTCTATGCGACAAACTATATAATTATAGTGGTAATATATGGAACTCAAGTTCTAAATTGTACTTGTTTTGATGCGCTTTTGCTTTTAAATTTTTAATCATCATAAGAACAAACAAGTGAAAAGTTGTATTACAGTATTTGTTTAAATAAATCAATCTTATCATGCCTTTTATATTATACTTATCCTACTTGAATTTAATTTGTTCAAACTTATAAATAATCTTTTAAAGTCATGTTGTTGGAAACATGTAGACAGTTAAAACCAAAGTAAACATGTCAAGAGGTTTGTAATTGTTTGAATGTGAAAATAACTGAAATATGTAGTTTGAAATTAAATGATATAATAATGGGAACTGCAGCAAAGTAACATTATGCAATGAAGGAAATCTTGATTTCAGTAAAAATAAGATAATGCTTTTGAGAAATTCTGAGAGAACAGTAGCATAATTGGAATTCTGAGTGTATAAGTCTTGTATGATAGCAGACTAACATGTATTGATATTAGTAGTTGTGCTGAACAATTAACCATGCAGCAATTCAAATGATTTTACAGTCATAAAATTGAATTGTAGAACGTGTTTGCTATGTAAGCACATTATTTATTGGTAATCCTAAGGCCAAATTGCAACTTATATGAAGGTAATTAAACATTTGAAAACCATACTCTTTTTCTCATAGTAGCGATTCATATTTAGAACTTGATTTTGATGCTTATGCTTCAGCAACAAACTCTAAGGCATGAGTTTCCATTCTTGTTCCTTATTTAATATTTTTAGAAACAACAAAATTTCAAGTGCTGGTCCAACTTGATGTTCATAGATTTTAGAAGAACTAAATATACTATTTTGCTCAGTTACAAATTACTGATGTTTGAACTAAAATGTGAGTTTGATTCAAAATCGGGTAGATTCTACATGTAACAATATTCAAAACATAAGGCCCGTTTGGTTTCGTTATGAGTTTTGTGTTTTGTGTTTTTAACATACATTACAAAATACAAGAAATTGTGGCAAATTTTTTACAATTCTTAGCCATCGCCACGATGGACGGGAAATGGAGAAGATGAATTGTTTTCCATTCTTTTGTTATGTCTCAAAACATGAAAAATCAAACAAACTTGTTTTCTATTTTCTATGTTAGTTTCATTTTTCAAAATTATGTGTTTTTCAATCATATATAATAAATACTAATTTTTGTTTAGACGAAAACACAAAACTAAAAATAGCAAACCAAACATGGCCTAAGATTTTGAAATTTTTGTAATTACTAGTCAGTGAATACATATAGTATAAACTATTATTTTGATAATGCAATAAATGCATGTTATTCAACTATGTAAATACATATAGTATAAATTATTATTTTGATAACGCAATAAATGCATGTTGTTCAACTATAATCTTAACAGAAAGTAGATAGATAATTTTCAGATTTTTTTTCTTCTAATGCATTGGACAGGCATAGATGCAGGGTTCATAACAGCGATCTCTCCCGCGAACGAAGCCATCCTGGTAACAACTCCCGACATAACCGCCCTTCGGGACGCAGACCGAGTGATCGGCCTTCTAGAATGCGACGGGATAAGGGACATAAAGATGATAGTGAATCGGGTGCGGACCGACCTAATAAAGGACGAGGACATGATGTCCGTCCTGGACGTGCAAGAAATGCTAGGGCTTGAACTACTAGGGGTGGTGCCGGAGGACTCGGAGGTCATAAGAAGCACGAACAGAGGGCACCCTCTGGTGCTCAACAGACCGCCTAGCTTGGCCGGCATCGCTTTTGAGCAGGCGGCGTGGAGGCTGGTTGAGAGGGATAGTATGAAGGCAGTGGCAATGGAGGAGGAGCCTAAAAAGAAAGGCTGGTTCTCCTTCTCCTTTTTTGGTGGTTGAATTATTGTTATGCATTGAGTTTGTATGGTTGTAATTTGGAAAGTGTTTTCGGATTTACAGTCTTATTTGTAGTATTTTTGTATATGTTTTTCTCAATAGTGCTATTATAAACGTTATTATAGTGGTATTGGAGATAAGTTGATTATTATTGTATTTGTTTTATGTATTTTGGCTTCCAAGTTTGGGGAGAAATTACCTGAGCTTGTACAAGGTTTAGGAAATTGGGTTGGTTTAGTCCGTTTTAGGTTTCTTACTCATGAAGGTATTTTTTGTTAACCAGAAAAATCAGACTACAGTTGTTTTTTCCCCCTTTCCTTTTTTTATCTTTTGACTTGTTTGCAAAATGTATAAACATACGCTGTTACTCTTTCTATGTGGGTATGTATGTTTTATTTTCCCATTTATTTGCAATGATTGGGCTATGGCATGTGAACCCTTTTTTTTTTTTTTTTTTTTTTTTTTTTTTTTTTTTTTTTTTACGAATTAATATGAACCAATTTTGAATGGCTAAAACCTACTTGCTCTAATTGTTGGGCGAATTCTCACCCAGAAAATCTCGGGACCAGGAAGTCACAATTTCACCTGGGCTCGCAACCTCCACTTCGTTCAACAGCCAAGAAGCTCAATACTAACCTAGAAGTCTATCCGACATTCTCCATGAAGAAGCTCGTTCGACCCAAGCCTCCATTCAACCATCACCTCATTCGGCATCACCTCATTCGGCATCATCTCATTCGGCAAATCACAGCTCTCACCCCCACCGGACCAACCTTCTCCATGTTCATTCGGCCTCTCTCATGCATGCCGAACCAGGGCCATCACCGGACCATGGCCATCACCGGACCAACTACCTACCTCGATGCCGAATGGACCACCATCCCACTCCACGACCGGACCACCAACACCGAATCGTGCATGGCCGGACCAACGCCACCGAGCCAAAACCATACCTCACCACCGAATGGATCTCCGCCGAACCAGACAACTGCCAGTCCAGATTGCTTCAGCCCGGGCCCACTAGCAGCTATATACAACCAAGACCCCTGCCCCCTACCTCATTCTATAAATAGAGGGGCAGGGGTACAACAATGGCAGACAAGTTTGAGAGCTCAAGCAAGGAAGGAACTTTCAAACTACTTTCATATACTCATATACGAAGCATTGTACTTGTAATCTGAAGGAAAGAAGATAATAACATATAAAGTGGACGTAGGCACATTCTGGCCGAACCACTATAAATCTGTGTGTCTTTCACATTTCAGCCCCTACTTCTTTCATATTTACATACTCATCTAAAATCACTGAAAATCACATATAATCAACTAAATAATACGACTTGGAGGTGTTTGTCCATTTTTTGTGCAAACATTTTTGGTGCTTTCATTGAGAGTTGAACTCAGGCTTCATCTTCTCCCACTCAACCTTCTTCCTAACAACATCACTCGTTGCTGAGAAATCATGCCTTCCAAACAGAGAAGGGATGTTAACAAAGGAAAGAACATCGCAACTAGCAGCCTTCCAGATCCAGCAATCACAGATCAGCCCACTTCAACAGCAGTACCAGATGAAAATCAGGAAAATCCAACTGGTCCCGCAACGGAACAACCAATCACTAGGACAGATCTGGACAGGGTTGTGGCTGAAGTAACTAACCGCTTCACATCCCAACAAGAAACTTTGGTGGACCAACTCATGACACGCTTAAGGGATGCTGAAGAGTCCAACCGCAACACTGAATCATGGGGTGAATCCCAATCCGGAGGATCCCGGAGGCAACAAAGGTCTTCACTCTTCGAACAAGCTATCAACAGGAAAAACGATGATAGGGGCCGCGCCCGGACTCAGCCCGAATTCCGACTCGAGGAAGCCCTTGGAACCGAACCTAGCGGGGGAGGCACCAGGCGAGGGTCGGATGTAGCTGAGCCAGTCATGCCACCTAATCATAGAAACCCCGCTGAACGGAGCCGAGCTAGAATCCAGCCCGAAGTTGACCCCATGGATGTGCTCGAAACAGAACCCCACAGGGGAAGATCAAGGCAGGGGGCAACTGTAGCTGGTCCTAGCGTGCATCCAAGCAGCCAAAGACAACCACTGGATAATGCTAGAGGTGATAGACTGTACCATCCCTACAGGTCATCTGGACGAGATAGATCCCACAGGGAAGAACCGAGCTCATTTTTGTCCGCTCCAAGTTCTGACGAACGAATGGCACGATTATTCAGAGAATGTGTCCAACGGGAGCAAAGGGACCGGGGAATAGGCGCTAGGGTCACCAGTCCCTTTACCCGAAATATCGAAACTGCCATCACTCCCCGGGAATGGAAAATGCCAACCATGGAACCTTACAAAGGAACTTCCGACCCCATCGTACACCTGCAGAGATACACCCAGCATATGCTCATGAGTGGAGCAACAGAAGGAGTATTATGTAAATGCTTTCCGCTATTCCTATCAGATCTAGCTACCTCCTGGTTCTGCCATCTACCCCAAGGATCCATCAGCTCATGGGAGATGTTAAAAGAAAGGTTTATTAGCCAGTTCCGCATCCATGTGGAACAACCCAAGGATGCTTATTCTCTATCCAATGTCAAACAGAAATCCGGAGAGACGCTGCAACAATATCTAACACGGTTCAACGCCGCAGCGGCAGCAGTTCAAGATGCCGATGAAAAACTCACTCTGATGGCCCTCTGTAGTGGTGTACATCCAGACACCAAGTTTGCCAGAAGGTTAACTAAGGAAAAACCAGCTACCTTGCCTGATCTCTTCCATGAAGCTAGAAAGTATATGAGACTTGAAGACGCTGCTACGGAGAGGCAGTCAGGGCAACAAGGCAAGATAGTTCAGGACAAGGTTCCCACTGCAGCTAAGGATGCTCGAAGAAATGAATCTAGAGACAATGCTGGGGGCAGAAAGGTTGAGAAGCGCCAATATCGACCAGGACCAAGATTTGACTCCTACACTCCTTTGAATGAAACAATCGAAAACATCTACCTAGCCACTCAGGGCGAACTCGGATACAAGCGCCCCCCGCACAAGAAAGAATCAGATAACGCACTCAAGTCCGGAAAGTTCTGTCGCTTCCACGAATCCCACGGACATGACACCAATGAATGCCACCATCTTCGGGACTTGATCGAAGAACACATTAGAAGAAGAAGACTAGAACGTTATGTGAAAGGTCAGAACAGGACTCCAACTCCTGCCAACGAGAACTCAAAGCAACCCCTCCCAGAAGTAGGCGGAGGGAATCGCAACAATCACAACACCAGTGGCTCTAGTCAAGAGAAGATAGTGGTCCTTACCATCTCAGGAGGACCACACATCGCCGACAGAAGTTGGGCAGAGATGGAAAGGTACGGCAAGTCGCTTAGAAATGCCGAAGGATATGTTAACTCCATTACGGAGGAACGCCACCCGAAACGAAAAGAAAACAATGACATTGTATTCAGTAGGCATGATTTGGAAGGAAGACAGTACCCACATATGGATCCCATGGTCATCTCTGCCTGGTTTGGTCCAGCTAAAGTTTTTTGGATTCTAATAGACACGGGAAGCTCCGTTAATATTCTGTTCAAACATGCTTTCGACAAAATGAAGTTATCAATGAAGGATGTATCCCCCTGTGACAAACCACTGCACGGTTTCACTGGAGATGCAAAGATGCCTCTAGGGCAACTTGACCTCTTCGTCGAAATAGGAAGTCATCCCCGCTCCGTTGTGCGAAAACAAACGTTCGTACTAATAGAAAACCACTCGGCTTACAACGCTTTCTTGGGAAGACCAGCCTTGTCTGATTTTCAGATTGTATTAGCCCCTTGGTGCCTGAAAATGAAATTTCCAACAGACAACGGAGTAGGAGAAGTAGAAGGAGATCAAGATGCCGCCCGAGACTGCTACGTAACTGAACTTCGCAATAACCGCAGAAAGAATAAAGGAAAAGATGCAGAGACCATTCTCTGCATGAAAAGCTTGGAGGCATAGCAACTAAAGAAAGCCCCTCCTCTTCGATACACAAGCGATCCCTTCAATGAACTAGACCCCAGGGATAAAGAGGAGGAGGCTACCGCCGAGCCTGCAGAAGCTATGGAATTCGTATCGGTAGATAAGCATGATTCAAGTAGACTATTAAAAATCGGATCTCAGCTGAAAACGGAATTGAAGGATCAACTCATTGACTTTCTCCGCCACAACTTAGATGTATTTGCGTGGACCCATGCCGATATGACAGGAATCTCCCCAGACATAGCATGCCACATGTTGAACATCGATCCCGCCAAGGTACCAGTAAAGCAGAAAAAGAGGAGCATGGGGGCAGAGCGATCAGCAGCCCTTGATGAGGAAGTAAAAAATCTACTTGCTAATGGCTTCATACGGGAAGCCATCTACCCAGAATGGATCGCTAACCCGGTGCTAGTAAAAAAGGCCAATGGAAAGTGGCGAACATGTATTGACTTCTCCAATCTGAATGACGCTTGCCCGAAAGACTGCTTCCCACTTCCCCGAATTGACCAACTCGTAGACAGCACAGCTGGGCACGAACTCCTATCTTTTATGGATGCATACTCCGGATATAACCAGATCCCCATGCACGCTCCCGATCAGGACCACACTAGCTTCATCACCGACCGCGGATTATATTGTTACAAAGTCATGCCTTTTGGACTCAAAAATGCTGGAGCTACCTATCAACGCCTCGTCAACAAAATGTTCGCAGGACTGATAGGACGAACTATGGAAGTATATGTGGATGACATGTTGGTAAAATCCAGGAAAGCCAACGACCATGTAAGCCATCTGGACGATATGTTTCAGGTACTTCGCCGGTATGGAATGAAGCTGAATCCTCTAAAGTGCTCCTTCGGAGTTTCATCGGGAAAATTCTTAGGATTCATCGTCCACGCCAGAGGAATCGAAGCAAACCCTGAACAAGTCCGGGCTTTAAAAGAAATAAGGATACCTTCCACTCGAAAAGAAATGCAGAGCCTAAACGGAAAGGTGGCCGCCCTAAGCAGATTCATTTCCAAGGCAACTGACAAGTGTGTCCCTTTCTTCGAAGCACTCAAGAAAGACAAAGGGAGGTTCGAGTGGACCGACGAATGCTTAAAAGCCTTCCTCAACCTAATCGAACACCTTCAGAGACCACCAGTACTTTCAACTCCAAATGAAGGTGAAGTGTTATACCTATACCTCGCTGTATCATCTCATGCTCTAAGCGCCGCCTTGGTAAGAGAAGAAGACCGCACACAACGCCCGGTTTACTTTGTAAGCAAGAGATTTACGGGGGCAGAAGCCAGATATCCTAAACTTGAGAAGTTAGCATATTGTTTATTGATCGCGTCACGGAAACTGCGACACTACTTCCAGTCTCACTCCATCAGGGTTCTAACCGATCAACCACTAAGACAAGTGCTCCATCGTCCTGACACTTCTGGGCGACTCCTCAAATGGTGCATCGAACTAAGTCAGTATGATATCACCTACCATCCCCGCACCGCTATCAAAGGACAAGCCATGGCTGATTTCATTGCCGAATTCACTACCAACGAAGGCAAGGAACAATCTGAAGTAGCAAAAAACATCAAATGGAACCTCTTTGTTGACGGAGCATCAAACGAATAAGGCTCGGGGGCAGGTATTGTGATCGTCACCCCCAGGGGAAGAAAGTTGTACTATGCATTAAGACTGGAGTTCACGGCCACTAACAACGATGCTGAATATGAAGCAGTAATAGCGGGATTGGAACTGGCCCTAGAAATTGGAATCAATTCCTTATGTATTCATAGTGATTCTCAGCTTATCGTAAACCAGGTACTAGGAGAATTCCAGACTCGAGGAGAACGACTCACAGCATACCTAAAGAAAACCAAACTGCTGCTCGATCAATTGGACCATTATCTAATCAAACACATTCCTCGAGAAGAAAACCAAGAGGCAGATGAACTTGCAACGCAAGCTAGTATGAAGAACAGCACCATTTCCGGAGCACTAGCAATCTCAAGGCAGCTAGCCCCAAGTTTCGAACAAGTGAATCTGATAACTGCAATCGAAGAAGGAACCTGGATGACTCCTATCCGGAAATATTTGCAAGATGGCATACTACCCGACAGGCGTGACGAAGCCAAGAAGATCTTGAGAAAAGTTCCCCACTACACAATACAAGAAGGCATCCTCTACCGGCGTGGCTTCTCTAGCCCCTTATTAAGATGTGTCGCCGGAAGGGAAGCCAAGGAGATATTAACAAACATCCATCAGGGAGGATGCGGAGATCACACTGGAGGACAGACTTTGACAAGAAAGATACTCCGATATGGATATTACTGGCCCACGCTAAACAAAGACGCTCTAGACTTCGTCAAGAAATGCGACAGATGTCAGAAATTTGCCAAGATTCCTCGACTGCCCACAAATGAAATTACTCAAATGACCAGCCCTTGGCCCTTTGCTGTATGGGGAATTGACTTAATTGGCGAACTGCCAACGGGCCGAGGCGGAGCCAAATATGCTGTAGTGGCAGTTGATTATTTCACCAAATGGGTGGAAGCAGAACCTCTAAATAAAATATCTTCAACAAAAGTTATAAACTTCTTGATCAAAAATATTCTGTGCAGGTACGGAGTCCCACTCAAGATCATATCAGACAACGGACTCCAGTTTGACAGCGAAGAATTTGCCGACTGGTGCCAAGAGCATGGAATTCATAAAAGCTTCTCATCAGTGGCTTATCCTCAGGCAAACGGACAAGTTGAAGCTGTCAACAAAATTCTCAAAACCCTAATCAAGAAGAAACTTGAAAAGTCAAAAGGCGCTTGGGTGGACGAACTTCCTACGGCACTATGGGCATACCGCACGTCTTTCAGAACATCAACGGGACATACTCCTTTCTCCTTGGCATATGGATCGGAGGCAATGCTCCCAGTTGAGACTATTGTGCCTTCCCACCGTAGGATCCACTACAACCCAGAAGAAAACGAAGAACTCCTCCTCATGTCTTTGGATCTGATTGAGGAAAGGAGAAACGATGCAGCACTTAAAGCAGCAGCTCACAAACAAAAGGTGGCAGCGCTATACAATTCCAAAGTCAAACATCGCAGCTTACAAGAAGGAGATCTTGCCCTCAGGCGAATCTTTCCGCGCCCCGGGGCACTGGACCCCATCTGGGACGGACCATATGTAATTCACAAAGATCTCCACAACGGAGCTTACATTTTGTCAACAGTGGACGGAGAGGTGTTCCAGAGGGCATGGAACATCCGACACCTCCGTCGATACTTTTCTTAACTTGTACTGCCCATATGAAGTGAATTAACAAAGAGAATCAGTGGACGTAGGCATTTTCGTGCCGAACCACTTTAAAAAAATCTTGTCTCTTTTTAACTTGTTCCTTTATGTCTTGGCTACTTGTTAAGTTTTATCCCTTTCTGTTGAACAAAATCCTATGGCATCTCCACTCAAGACGCACCGCGATCTCATCTGGACTAGGCCTAACAGGTACGCTACGATTCTATGCACTCGCCAATGAGACTCTTTTGCTCCAGCATCCCTCTGCTGCGGGTTAACTCATTGCGCGCCTGCCCTCAAAGCCAACTGTAATGAGCCGATTATAAGTCATCATAAAGGCCGACTATAGCCGATGGCAGCTCATTACGGCGTTCGGCTCGTCGGTAACTGTGAACCTACTTTAAGCCCCAACATAAGGTGTGGCCAGCCAGGGGTAGTTCACGGCCAACGGCACCCACGCTAGCCGGCCACGGTAAATCGAATAATACCCACGATTACGGACCATAATGGTTCGGGTAGTTACCGTGCGCGATCTCGGCTCCGATGTGTCTTAAGTGCGGCTGTGGTAAAAAAGAAAACTCCCCGCGGAGGCGTAAGATGGGTGACAAATGTCTCCAAGACCCACAGCTAGGGAAAGTGACTACAAAACCCGTTTGCCACGAACTTAAGCACATCGACGGCCTTCCGTGACTGGAAGTTTTACTTTGACTATATTTCCATTTCATTTAAATATTTTCCTCCTATCCTGTATAACAAACTCTAAAGTACAGGAAACCAAATAGGAAGCATTCACTCATGAGGCTCTAAGCCTGCGTACTGGGTGGCAGGGCGCTCAGCTATACCCGTAAACAGTTACACAAGACACTCAAAGCTACCGCCTGCGAATAAAACATAAAGGGCGGTACTCTCTTCTCTTGTACATAAATGCGTAACTATAGCTTATTCATACACTGACATTGCAAAACGTGAAGTTATATTTCAAGCAAAAACTTAACATCAAACACAACTAGAATCACAGGCATATACATAATTATACTTCTCACACGGCACATAAAGATAGCAACAACATTTAAACATGACAAAATCAGCTTATATTATGAGATCACACGAAGTTATTCTTTGCAAATAATTTTATTACAGTTGCATGTCAAAGATTAACATAAACAGTGATAAAAAAAAAACAAAAAGATGGCAGATGCATCCACACTCCATCACCAACTCCCCCAGCCTACTTAGCCGCAGGATCAGAGCCCTCAGCATGTGGATCTGAAGTTCCACCTGTCCAGATCAGAAGAGGAATTCATTAAACGAACGATCAAGTTATGAAAACACGGAAAGAAAAGAAAGGGAAAAGAATAACTCACCAGCATCCGCCGCTTGATCCTCATCATCCAACTGCACGCCCGCTTCCTCTGCAGCGAGCAGCCGCATCCCCTCTTTCACCGCCGCTTGCTCCTCCTTTGAGAACTGAGCAGTAACCGCACTCAAGTTGAAAGCCTCTCCGCCTTCCTTACCCGCGTTCACCCTGGCCTCCTCTAAAGCCTGGAGATACACCTTGGCCATGACCCGAGGGTAATCGTCCATCCAAGACAAGCCGCCCTCCTTCCAAGTGTGGAAGTACATATCCTGCAGCATCTCATCCATCATCCCCTCGTTTTCCTCAAACTCCCTCACCCGGGCCTCGGAAGCTTGCAACTTGGCGACGGCGACGTCCCTCTCCGACTGGTATCTCAAGCAGTCAGCCTGGAGTGACCTCCTCATTTCCTCTTCCTTCAACCTGAGGGACCTCCTCATCTCCTCCATCTCCTCCTTCAACTCGGCCTGAGCCATCTCCGCAGCCTCGAGCCTCCCTGACAACTCCTCTACCCGCTCGAGATCCGCATTTCGAACCTCATCCACCGTTGCGATAGCTATGTTAATCCGCTCCCTGCAAGCGACCTCCATCTTCCGTAATTCCGCCCTACTGGCCTTCTCCATGGTCTCTTTCAGACGCTTGGAGGCTTCCTCATGCTGGGAAATCTGGATGGCTTGGTCGGCGAGCTGCTTGGCCTGATCGGCAACCTTTAACCTCAACCGAATGTTAGCACTCCCGATCTCTTCCCCGGCCTTGACCAACTTAGCATGATGCTCCATTAACTTCTTGGTTTCTGCGGCCACCCGGTCGATATTAGCCTTGGCCTCATCCCCCATGGTGACTACCCGTGTAGTAAGTAAATCAAGATCTAAAGATTTGGCCTCGTCCAGCACCCTTACCATGGGGTTGCGGGGAAGGAGGTGTTCGCCCGTGGTCTCATCGAATGAAATGTCCCGAAAGCTTGGGTCTAAATCAGGATGGCCAGCAAAAGGGTCACGAGGCACGGGACGAGGCGCATCGGGACGCCTTATATGAATGACAGTAGGACTCTTGGAAGGAGGAGGAGGGGGGCCGGGCTCCGTGCTCTCCTTCGTGGTATCACGAGGAGGCTGAGTAGGAGGCTGCGAACCAGGGGACGACTCAAATAAGGAACGGCTCCGCTTCCTTTTCTGAATGCCCTCTTCGATGACCCCAAGAAGAGGGCGGTACTTGACTACGTCCCCAGTGCGATCAGTAGAAGGTTTCGCAGAAGCTCTCCTCGACTTAAATTGTTCAAGGCGATGTCGAACATCCGACGTTCTAACTGCCTGGCCTGCCCCTGGAATAAAGAACAAGTGTTACGAACATACAATAATCCGCAATTCAAAAAATGTGCTAAGTTAAAAAGAAAGAAAAGTGAGGAGACACATCTATTATACAAACCCGGCGGAGGAGTGGGAAACTGCAATAAGTCCTGGATCTCATTCCAGGACGGAAGTGAACCGTAAAAAATTTCTAAGTCCCTATCGAAAATGGAATCGGCAGAAGACAAAAGTTCACCTTGCGTCGCCGGAGTCACCCTAGCTGAAGCCACAGCTTTGCCGGTTTCCTTTGCCTTCTCCGTTTCTTTCTCCTTTTCCTTCTCCGTTTCCGACTCTCCCTCCGACTCCCCGAAGGCCCGACGGAGAGCCTCATCCAGTTCGAGGTCTTGCTCAGAGGTTAGAGCGGCAACACCACTACCACCTTGACCGTCGCCATCTCCTCCACCCTCCGACCCTTCTCCAACTTCGCCTCCTTCCTCCTCTTCCACACCTTCCTCCTCCGGGACAGTCGGGCAAGTACTTGGAGAAGGGCCATCGGACTTCTTCAGTTTCTTCCCCCCGACCACGGGACGCTCTGCGAAAGGCTCCCTCTTACCGCTCTTTACTTTATCCCCCTCCTTAGCTTTAGCAGCCTTCTCCTCAGCCGTGTCTCTTTGCTTAACCACGGACTGGTGCGGTAAGATCAAATTATACTCCAAGAGGGTTGCGTTCCTGATCAAGAAGGAGGCCGACCGGTCCCGTGCCGGAATAGCCTTTAGTTCAGCAGCCATTCGCACCAAGGAATCATCCTCCACAACTGCAATACCACCTGTCGCTAGCCAGAAATAGAAGCATGTCAGAAAAAACACTGCAGTCAAAACATGGAAAATATAAATGAAATCCATCTTACAGCCGGAAGTGAAAAGGCGGAAAGAAACAGCATCGTCCTTGATGAAGAACCACTCTTTCTTGAACATGGTAAACTTGGAATATAAGTCCAGGACTGGTTTGAAGGGCACGGCCGCTTCCAGACTAATATACGGAGACCCCTTCTTATAGCCCCTCAGGTTGTACAAGTATCGAATTTCCCGGTTAGAAGGAGGACGCCCGTACCTCCTCTGGAAGATAACAAAGAGGCTCACCAGGATGGCATAGGAATTAGGCTGAAGCTGGAAGGGAGCCACCTTCAAATATGTGGTGAAGCTAACTATCCAAGCGTTGATAGGGGGGATAGCACCGCACATGCAATGGTATCTGCTAAAAGCGAAGTAGCCCTCAGGAGGATTATATGGCATCAATCCATCTCCCGGCAGCAGCATAAGGGCCCTATCTATCCCGAAGGAACGGGATATGACGTCAAGTTGCTCCTCCTTTAGGGAGCTTGGAAAGCAATCCGGGGGAGAGATCAAAAGTTCCTGTGGACCATATCCGTCCACTAGAGACCTCGGAATAGGTCGGTGTTGCCCGGATCCTGGCTGGACTGGGGGCACGGAGGAAGAAGACTCTCCTGTGCCTTTAGACTTCTTTCTGTCCGATCGTGTTTCCGCTTTGCGAGACATTTTCTGTAGCACAAGAAAAACACGGTGTTAGAACAAGAAGTATAGAAAAACAAACAAGCAAGTATCTAAAGCAAGCGTATAAAAGCCTAAGATTTCGCTCAAGATTCAAATTTTCGAGTCTCATTCGGTATATGCCTCATTCGGTAATTCCATTCGGCATTAGGAGTCCATCCGGTATACGAATTCGTTCGGTGGTACAGTGCAAGTAAATTCATTCGGCCCTAATGACGAAAGCCCATTCGGCACCAATGTCCCATGTTCATTCGGCATTTGAGAACCAACGTGTGTATTCGGCATTCTGAGCCATTCGGTAATAAGAGGCATTCGGCAATAGAGTACGTACCTGATTCGGTAGGAATTTGGTTCGGCAGATGATTTGGTTCGGCAGTACAGTTGATTCGGCTCTCTGATTCGGTAAGGAAAAACCAAGGGGGGGTGTAGCCTCTATATATAGGCGAGCTCAGGACGGCCGAACCAGTTAGTTCGGTACCGGACCAACCAAAAGCCGGATGAGAACAGCCGGACCAAACACAAAGCCGAATGAACTCTCTCTCTACCAACAACAACCAGGAACTAGGGGCATACAGAGCGCCTCATGCAGATAAGTACCGAACTCCAGAACTAACTAATAAAATAAGGATTATGATAACGATGAATAAGTCGTAAAACTCTCACTAACATGGATTAATCGTTTACACGTGTATGCAACCACGAATGGTCCATAGGCACGCTCTGAATGGTTATTAACCCTATCGTCGTGGGAGTTTACACTTTGACACGCCTTTTTAAACTCATAGGTGAAACGGATATTTGATAATTATGAAATGGCTAAGCTACTTACACATGTACGGGGTCGCGAACGATCCCTAGGCATGCTCTGAGCTGGCGATAAACCATCTTGACAAACGATCCAAGGACCCACTCTGACGTAAACCTGGCATCAATAATGCTAACCCTCGGGGCACACTTGCTCGCCTCGAACGATACGATTAGCTTCATTTCAAATATCTCGATCCCGAACGATAGTTATCTAAAACCACACTAAAACTATAAATTAAATTCCTTTGCAGGACATCAGCAGGATACGAACATCCAGCCCATGGCATTACGAAACAAGCCTTTCTACCACAGGGAAACAAAGCGCGACACATGCAAGCACGTGCCCCACTTTGGGGGGCAAATGTTGGGCGAATTCTCACCCAGAAAATCTCGGGACCAGGAAGTCACAATTTCACTCGGGCTCGCAACCTCCACTTCGTTCAACAGCCAAGAAGCTCAATACTAACCTAGAAGTCTATCCGACATTCTCCATGAAGAAGCTCGTTCGACCCAAGCCTCCATTCAACCATCACCTCATTCGGCATCACCTCATTCGGCATCATCTCATTCGGCAAATCACAGCTCTCACCCCCACCGGACCAACCTTCTCCATGTTCATTCGGCCTCTCCCATGCATGCCGAACCAGGGCCATCACCGGACCATGGCCATCACCGGACCAACTACCTACCTCGATGCCGAATGGACCACCATCCCACTCCACGACCGGACCACCAACACCGAATCGTGCATGGCCGGACCAACGCCACCGAGCCAAAACCATACCTCACCACCGAATGGATCTCCGCCGAACCAGACAACTGCCAGTCCAGATTGCTTCAGCCCGGGCCCACTAGCAGCTATATACAACCAAGACCCCTGCCCCCTACCTCATTCTATAAATAGAGGGGCAGGGGTACAACAATGGCAGACAAGTTTGAGAGCTCAAGCAAGGAAGGAACTTTCAAACTACTTTCATATACTCATATACGAAGCATTGTACTTGTAATCTGAAGGAAAGAAGATAATAACATATAAAGTGGACGTAGGCACATTCTGGCCGAACCACTATAAATCTGTGTGTCTTTCACATTTCAGCCCCTACTTCTTTCATATTTACATACTCATCTAAAATCACTGAAAATCACATATAATCAACTAAATAATACGACTTGGAGGTGTTTGTCCATTTTTTGTGCAAACACTAATATTCTGCTTTCTTTCAAATTCCGGATCTTAAAAATAAAAAAAATGGAAACTTAATTTCTTATGTCAAACCCCAAGTTAACTCAGTATACCTCAGTGAAATATTAGCCTTTTAGTTGGTTTGAGGATGACTTGATTTACGTTACAGTTGAACTCCGCTTTCGGCATTCCTCAGTTCATGGCTAATTGCGGCTGAACTTGCAAGTGGGTCTGGTAATCAGAACTGTGTTTAATAACGTCTTCGTTTACGAGGGTTTGCAACAATCAATGTTTACAGGTCCGATAAAATAACGGTATTAGTGTTTTATAAACATGTATAGTGTAATTTTGATTGTTCCTTTCGATTCATGAAGTCTGTGGATTTTAGCCTTTTCTGATATTTTATTCCAACTTAAAACATCTTTAAACATTAAATATTCCAAATATAAGAATATAATTTTGATTTCATATTTTCTATTTAAAAACAAATCATCAAAATTATATTACTATATCACTGATACATTGATGATTTTTTTTTCCAAATAAAACTAGAAAATTCTTAATTTAATAAATTTAAATATCAATTATTGCAATTTCCATATTTATTCTACTGTTTAAAATTGGCATCATCTAATTTGTATTTTCGTCTCTTTTTGAAATCTAATGTATTGTGAAATATAATACAACCTTTAAATTCTAACCTTTTAATTAAAAAATCATACTTTTTACGATTATTTTTACGTGTGTGCATATTATTTAGATAAATGCGCAACTTCACAATTTTAAAATGGTTTTCATGACCCATGGAAATAAAACTCATAAATAAGGTTTTATATTTTACAGAACTAGTCGTTGAATAAGAAATCCTTACAAAATAACTCCTTGTTTGTTTGACGGTAGAAAATGATACATCCAAAATCCAAAAAAAACTCTATAAACGTAATAAAACTCCAATTGAAACGGTTACCTTTGCAATTATTAATCACAATTGTTAACAATGATCAAAATGCATAATTAATGCCCAAACTCATTTTGAAAAACGCTAAACCTCTTGGCAGAGAGAATTTGCTTGTTTAAGATGATGAAGAGATAATTCTTATGTATAAAAGGAACGACAAGAATAAAAAGCTATGCATCATTTTCCTACCCATCTGATCGGTTTGATATTCATCGTGCAATATTATGTACTATGAGCAAAACATTGTTGGACAGTTTATTCCTAATCGCTGCTAGACTGTGGTGATCCACGGTGCGTTTGCGGACTAGTGGTTCTAAAAAAAATGAAAGCGAAAAATTACGTTCGACTTACCTTAAATACGTCGGACGTAAATTTTACATCAGCAATTTTCCCTTGCGCATTTCACCACTTGAAATTGACGAGGAAATTGCAGACATAATATTTATGACTGACGTATCGAAGATAAATCGTCGAACGTATTTACGTCCATAAATTTCTTATGAACACACTGCTTTTTTATTTTCAACATCATGCCTTTTCATTTTAACGAATCTTCTTAAATGACTTTTTCTAGCAAAAAATAACTTTTTTTTCGAAATTCTGAGTTGTCCATGTTGTTCGCAGATTTTTGCATTAAAGAATTCTCCACACCTCGAAAAAAATGAAAAATGTAGAATTTATCAGAAAATTACCGATAAATTTAACTCGTTGCGAAAAATGATTTAGGTGTTGAATGCGGCAGCTGCAAAAAACACGCACGACACTAATCGCAAAGAATTCACAAAGTGAGAGAAATCGTGCAATAAAACTGTGACAAGTAAGGATTTTCAGACTAATACAGTGGTTGGTGAAGATGATTGGTGGCCGATCGAGTCAAGGTATTTTTTAATTCCTAAAAGGTTACTGTTCCCAATTACCGAATAATTTTTTAAATTTGTATCAGGAAGTTAGTATATTGTCACAAAATCATGATATGCACCAATATCAGATCTGGATTATTTGGAGCAGATATTTAGAAATATCGTCACGGGCAAAAATTTCATAATTTCCACGCAGGTTGATCCTCCCACAACTGAAACCAAGGATGAAGTTTAACATGAGCTTCCAAGCACAACATCAAATCTTGCTCTAGAATGCACTTTGGAAGAGGAGTCAATACTTTAGAATATATTGATCCTTTAGTTTTCCAACAATTTCAACAGACACAGTCAAAGGACTTGGCTCAACCCAACCTTCTTCAGTGCGTCATTCTGCCAATGGTCATTTCACTTTTCGCGCTAACCGAAGATGCGCACAATAAATATTTTACGACGATGTTCACATGGTGGAAATGATGGGAAGGTGAACGAAGTTCAAGCCATCAAGTTCTTCTGGAGGCAATGAAGTTCTTCAGCATGGAGATTGTAAGTTGGCGGATGTTATGGCATGTCGAGATCGGTGCATGAACTTAGATCAATATAACATTGCAGAGATAACAAAATAATCCTCCGACAGGAATTTCTAAAAAGGATTGTTAATGTTGGATACAGATGATGCAACGCATGAGTGGATCGAAACAGAGTTGAGAATATTATGAGAGCGTCGTTGAATTTATGTTGTCTGCATATGTATTTTTAATTTTTGTTTGATGAGTAGTTGCATGTTTGTATTAGAATTTGAAGTTGAAATTATATATGAATTTGTATTATTATTTCTGAAATATTGATTTAATTAATTAATAATTAAATTATCATTTAATTATTACAAAATAAATATCTATTTTCAAATTACCCAGCAATTTTTACATCTTACCCAACTTTTAATTAAAAAAGTTATTCGTGAACGCTGAAACTTTTAACCCAAGTTATCAACGAATGCACCCTTAAATTAAGAGAGTGTTAAATTCACTCCAACTAAAAATTCAGTTTACCCACTTTCTAATTTACCTCACAGTGAGAAAAACGAAAATTTTGAACCAACATTTTGGCAGGATTCGTGTGCTATATGTATTAGAATTTTGTTAGGAATTTTTATTGCGTAAAATCTAAAAAAATATTGCGGAGGTTTATCTCAAGATCTTATATCATATAAGTCACAACAGGATAGAATAAAAAATAATGATATATGAACACAGTGGTGATAATTCCTAAATATAAAGAAATAAAAAGAACAAACACTCAAGATTTCATCAAAAATAATCTTTATATTGATTATGAAAACAATTGTTTATAATTACACTACCAAAGATAATGATATTAAAGGCAATTAGAGATGCATTAACTAATAAAACTAGGGGCACAAAAATTAGCTAGAATGCCCATAATAACAAGAGAGACGAATTAGTGTTTGCCCATAAAAATCAAGCTCCTAATAATAAACAGAGGTAAATTAGACACTTATTGCCCCTAATTATACATATGCTACATATGATGAACTTAACGATAGAGTAAAATAGGGCTGGATACGTTTTGGTACCGAAAATTCATATTCAAAACCATTACCATACCGATTTATATATGATAATAGAAAATTCATGCCATTACCAATTAAAGTAATCGAAAACCGATATATTGGTTTGTGGTTAGTAATGGTTGGTGGAGGTCGGTAATAACTTTTGTCGTTTACATGTATGATATATATATTTGATTACAATATTTCATGTTAAATGAGTAAACATTAAGATCTTTTATTTTTTATTATATGGTTATTTATCAATTTTATTTTGTATAGTCAAACATACAAGTAAACGTTGTGCAAGAAGCTAAAATACTGTATAAAATAATTTTATTAAAAAAATACATGATTGCAATCAATCTGATATCATAATAGTATTTTGCCAGATTTTCTATTAAATTATTACATATTAAATGTGATGCTATATAATAGAAATATATAATGACATACATACATACATACATACATACATATTACATGTGCATGCGCACGCTGATGCGTGTATGTGGTAGGTATGGTTACCACATTTAGTACTTAATTATCATTACTGTACCGCATATTTTCTTACGGTTTGGCAAATCGTACCAATCAACAAGATTACCTTTTTTGGTATCTCAGTTGGTAGCGTTTGGTAATGGTTGGTAAGTAGTAATAAAGTAAAAATGTCCATCTCTAAAGACATAAAATAGTGCCCCTATTGTCAATTAATTTAGAAAAGTATTTAAATAAAAATTATTGCATATAACTCCATTATTAATAAATATATCCATTAACTAATTTTCGGATACATATATTTCAATTTCATTTAAAGTAAATTATATAAAAAATCAAAATGGATTCTACTAAACAAAAAACATAAGACCAAAATTCATTACAGTGATATAATTTTAATCATATGCACAAAAAATTTGAACTTACACAATAAATATCGATACCTTCACCTAGAACACATTACATATCCTTTGTTATTGACTAAATACAAGCAAAATATTCCCTCATTTTCTTAACGAGATACTTGAAATGATGGTATGAAATAACTCAGGAAATTTGAAGCCAAATGAAGTAGCTTGAAAATGGTCGATACCAACCATAATTATGGTCGGTGTCGACATGATTTTCCTAATGGGAAGCCACCTAAGAACTCTGGAGATTGGAACTTATGGAAGTACGGGGGCTCCTGTTATTGTGACAACCAATATGGTCAGTACCGATCACAATTGTGGTCGTTATCGATATGATTTTGTTGCTCCAGATTGACTCGTTTTTCTTTCCTATCTTCACGGATCTAATATCTTATCCAGTCTTTCGTGATCTAGCGAATATGACAGATGATTCCGTCTATAAATATCAAGAGGACTTCAACTAGAAGGGAGATTGGGATCTTTCTCTCTTCTTTTCTTAGACCCTTTAGACAAATTAGAGATCTACTAGTTGGTCGTTGGATTTTGACTATAATTGTTGTATTCCAGTGAAAACATCAATGAAAAAGATTAAGTGGATATAGACCGAAAAAATTTCCGAACTACTATAAAAAATTTGTGTTTGTTCTCTTTCTCTTCGTTTTCTTCGCTTTTTATTTTGTTTGATTCAGATTTCATCGATTTTGGGGTGTTATGCCGCTTTTTGCCACGACAATTAGTATTTAATCAAAAGCACATATATATAAGTAATATATATACGTATCGATTTACGACATAAAATATTTCAATTTAATATAAAGTAATTAGTTATTAAATTGTTTTGGAAATTATGAGGACCCACAGTGCACCTATCTTGGTCGGCCTTATCATGATAAGGGGGAGAAAATTTATTGAGATTTGATGAGGAATTAAAGAGGGAAGATTTTAAGGAAGGAATTAAAAATGTTTCGATTATTCCTTTAAGAATATTCCTTTCATTCATCCATTTTGTTCTCCCTGATAATTCTTTTCTCTTATTCTCTTCTTTCTCTCCTTTGGCTGAAAATCCATGGCATCTAAGCTATAAAAATTCCCAAAATAAAGTAAAAAACAAACAAATAAATACAAAAGTGGTGCTTCAATTTTTTAATTTATGGAGTGATTCAATTGGATCTGTGAGTTTTTACACATTCAAAATGCAAATCATATGGAATATCTTCTGGTAAGCTTTGAATATTATTTAGATACATCATTATGTTAACATAGATTAGATCCCGTATGCTTTATAGCAAATTCATATGTGCCAATGTTTTCGGATCTAATATATACATATTATTTATATTCAAATTGATTTTCTTAAATACTACAATATTATTATGTTATGTATATACATACATACATATATTAGTCATTATAGTTTATTTGAGTGAATAATAATTTTGTTCAAAAATTTTATTACATAAAGTAATTTTACATCTATACATGTTTGTATGTGTGTGTGTATGTATCAAACCTAGTTTAAACAGCTTAAAGTTTCATTGTATCTATACATATGTTTATGGATTAAAAAAAGTAATTTTATTTAAGCCTAACATGTATATATATTTAATAATTTTTAGTATGTGTTTTATTTTACAATAATGTTGTCTAGTTTATAAATAATATACATATGTGTGTGTGTATTAAATTCAATTCCATTTAAAGTGTATGCGTATGTGTGTATGTTTTATTGTATCCAATTCAAACTTTAAAATATATATATGTTGTTTGAAATTATAAATCAAAGTTTGATTTTCAAAAGCAAAAATATATTCTTAAGATTGTTTTAATTTAAAAGTATAAGAAATTAGTCAAAATCGATTTCAAAGTATATTGATAATTATTATTGTCTTTACAATTGGAAATTGATTTATTTTTTGTGTGTGTGTGTGTGTGGGGGTAGAAAAACCAAAAAACCCAACAGAAACTACAGCTGATTTACCTGAGACTGCTAGTTCAAAAAATGATGAGGAGGCCACATAAAATAATATACACGATACCTCCCTAGTTAACACCCACCACCAAAATATTCAATTCCACAACAGAATCCTATGGAGTTCGGCTGCAGATTAGAGCAAGCAGTTCATCTATTTCTTTTTCAGTCAACGAAGACACCTTCCCTAGTGGATCATTCTAAAGGTAGTTCTCAGCCCCAACCTGACCCTCTTACTGCTCCTATGGCTCCTCCTGCCCTGGATCTACTAACTGAAGGTCAAAATTAGAAGGAGGAGGAGATGCCAGGTTCCCTGTATGATATCCATAAGCTGGACATTGAGTTGGATTCATCTAAAAATAACACTACGCCATAGATGGCCTATTGCAACGAAAATACAAGATGTTGCTAGCTATAATGTAATGATAGCTATGCTGATTTTTGTCTAATACAACATTAGCTTCAGGATGTTAGCATCGATATCAACACTATGTTGCAGTAGCTATAGACTTATAGCAATATTATAAAAAATGAGTGTGGGTTGAAAAAAAACCGGGCTGAAATAATTTGTAACGCGGGAAGCAAAAAAAAAGCGCCAAAAATTAGGGTTTCACTCAAACACTTAACAAAATACGTACTCCGCCGCTCACCATCTCAAACCCTCAAACACTCTGCGATTTCAATTAGACCAGAATTAAAACGTTTTCTACGACCAATCTTCACCAATAATCCCAAAAACTTAAAATCAACAATTGATACTCAAGCACAGAAATCAATTCGAATTGCGTTCGCAAACAATTCCAAAATTTACAATCGAATGTTCAATCAAATGTGGGCATAGTTCGCAGAAGACGGTGAGGTGATTGTCAAGAAGTTCGATTGCCTGTTCGATTCGTTCGTGTTTGGGGGTAGGTTGTTCGAACAGATTGAGGGAGGCGAAGGTAGGAAGAGGCAGTTGCTTGGGTTGAAGTGGTTGAAGGAGGGATTCGCTGCTGTTGATGGTTCAAACTGCGAAGAGACGGAGGATTGAAGTGTTTTCTCTGGTGATACTTGATGTCAGCAGCCGGTTGGCCAGAAAGGTGAATTCTGGGTTGATGTATTTTTCTCCTTTTCTCTTTCTTTTTTTTTGTTTTTTTTGTTTTGGTGAACTTGAGCCGTGGATGGTTCGAATGCAGGGGGAGCAGCAGTTTCATATGTAGAATGTTGGAAGTAGAATTGCTGCATAGAGTTTTGAAATGAAATTATGTAGTTGTGCACTTGTGAAGTTGTTATGAAGGGTATGCACAGTGTATTTATAGTTGGCGTGAAGGGTAAGGGTTGTTGGTCAGGGCTTGGTTTCGGGGTGAAGTTAGTGGGATGTTGCAGTTTGTCTATGCAGAAGTGTTAGGGTAGTGTTATGGTACGGTGAAGTATGTTGAGTGGTGTGTTACTGGAGGTGGTTGCGAATTGACTGGAAGTATATTGAGTTGTGTGACAGAGTGTCGGAGGGGGTTTGTGTACAGGATAGTGATGGTACACGGTAGTGATGGTGCTGAGTGGTTGGAGCTGCAGTGTATCGGTTGCTTATACGGGGGCAACAGAGGGATGGTTTTGTTCGTGAGTGGATTTGTGTCTGGAGGAGGTAGTATAGAAGTTACTGAGAAGTATGTTGAAGTAGTGGAGAAATTATTTGGTAATTGTTGCGATTTGGTTGATGGAAGTGGTAAGTTGTTCAGGGTGGTTCAGAGGTGATTTGTTCAGAGATGTACACAAAATGTTTGGCAGAGATGCAAATAGAGATGCACCGAAAGTTGATTGAAGATGGGGCAGTAGAGAAGTTCACCAGAAGATGTATGAAATTGTGATGAGAATTTTGTATTGCTGTAGGTTTGTAGAAATGAAGTAGGTGTAATGGAAATGTTTGATATGTAGGAAAAAGATGGAAATACGTAGTGCACTGTTGATGTTTGTACGTAGGAAGTGGCTGTTGTTTTTGAAGTGAAAAATTATAGGAGGCAAAAACTGTATCCACTTGTCCATTACCGCTGCATGTTCTCTCCTCCAGGTTCTATTTGTTTTCTTTTCCATGGACTTTTCACTCTTATCCTACCATTGCTTCTATAGTTTCGTTCCAAAGTTTTCTTTTCCAAAAAAAAATGAATCATTCTTTCTAATTGTCAACAATTTATTCACCTTACAATCCATTAATGAAAATCCACTAGTTCTTCACTTCCACAATTAGTTAGAAGGAACATTCTTCATATGTTCGAATCAAAAACATTAATGAAATTGATCATGTACCCTTTTTTATTAATTGAAAGCATTAGTTCGAGCTAGAAAGTGCTAGGAGTCCTAACTCAATCATCAAAGGTATTGTTTATTGTTATTACTCATTTTCTTTTTTTGTTCGTTTAGTGAATTGTTATTTGATTAATTTATTGCCAGCTTTTTGACTGGAAGAAGATAAAAATATCTTCTCATTTGTACTATTTTGATGAATTTTGTTCTCGCATGGCTGAATTTGTTTTTCATTTTGCTGCTTTTAGTGTACATAAATTTTTTGTGCATTTTTGTTTGAATATTAGGACTTGTTTGATTTTTAGTGCACTTAGTAGAATAATAAAGAAACTGGAATAAAGTTCACAAACCAGTGTCCGTCATGCTCATTCATATTTACCTTAGTTTTGCTTTGACTTTGAGTATAATTTCTGAATTGATTAGTGATATATGTTCTGGAAAAATTGGTTTGATATCCTTTTGCTGTTTAACTTTTTTCATTTAATTTGTATCAGTCCAACGAATCAGATGGAGAACTTTTTGTTAAAACTTGCAAGCGGAAAGAAGGAAAGGTGTACAAGACTGATACTTCAGTAATGAAGTACAGAATTGTAAGAATTTTATTTTCTCTTCAATCATATGTCAAAAAAATGCTTCATTTTGCGCATCGACATTTTTGTAGAATTAGATCCTATTTTGTTGAAACCATAGCAGGATATTTTCTGAATCCATTTTAAAACTGTTAATAGATATTGCAAAACAATTATTGTTTAAGAAACTTGTTTCAGAATTGTTAATTTTATTTAATGTCGCATTTTGAAACTGCTTTATTTTGCAGGAACTGGAGGCACTAGAGGCACTGATGGCACTGGAGGCTCGCAAATATGAATGTACCGTTAATAAGTAGAATTTAGCATGTACTGGCTGTAA
This sequence comes from Allium cepa, assembly GCA_030765085.1. Classification (NCBI taxonomy): domain Eukaryota; kingdom Viridiplantae; phylum Streptophyta; class Magnoliopsida; order Asparagales; family Amaryllidaceae; genus Allium; species Allium cepa. Next base: position 864,889,999 of record CM060940.1, read on the forward strand.
CTATGAATACACTGGCTATGTTTTTAAGTATGTTTGTTTTTTTGTACTTGACTAAGTAAAACTTGTGTTGCTAGTTATTCTGAAATGAAAAATTCTTTGTTGCAGTGTAATGTTGCCATTAGATATGATATAATGTTGCACTATAATGTGGCCATAGATATGATATAATATTGCAGTACATTTCCAATTTAAATTGCAAAAGGTGTTGCCATAGATATGATATAATGTTGCAGTATGTGATGTTAAATATGGTAATAAACTGGCAAAGTGTTGCCATTGGATGGTAAAAGTGTTACCATAGACTAATGAATATGGGCCCCACAACAAGGTTCGGTAAAGGTGGGCCATAGAATTAGTGGGCCCCACAATGTGGGCCCACATGTTGGGGCCCAGATTGTGGGGCCAACTTTTTAGTAAATTCGGTATCTGTGGCAACAATAGAACCGATGTTGCCTTAGGGCAGCAAAGATGTTGTCATTGACTCTACGGCAACGTGGCAAAATGCATCACCAAGAAAGTGTTGCCTTTGCCCTTTTTTAGCTTACGACAACATTTTTTGGCACTTCCTGCATCACTTTTGGGTGTTGCAGTATACAATCTATGGCGTAGTGTAAGGAAGATGAAGATGTGTCAGAGGACATTAGAAAATACACTGAACGTAATGTTGAATATGAGAAGCATTTCACCACTGGTGATAAGAAAAGGACTGGTAATTCAGTTGTGGCAGGTTTTGCTCCAGTTACACTGAGCAAAACCACCAAAAAATCATAATGTCCATATTATGTTGGAATGTGCGAGGTCTAAATAATAACATACGACAGTTAGACCTCCACAACATTAAGGCCAAATTTAGGCCTTCTATCTTATCTCTTCTAGAACAAATTTAATAATAGTAATATAGAGATGTTTAAATATCAAATGGGGAATCAATGGCCGTTTACTCATAATTCGACTACACAAGCTAAGGGATGAATTCTTGTTGGTTGGGAAAGCAACTACTAGAATGGCAGTATCATGAATATGGATGATCAGCATATAACTATTAAGTTTCTTAATATTGGAAGATTTGAGATTATCACCACTTTTGTTTATGCAAGGAATCTGGCCTCTAAAAGAACTGAGCTTTAGAGACAAATAACTGATAAGTCGAAAACCATCAATATTCCTTGGGTGGTCATAAGTAATTTTAATGCTGTCTTAAGCACTAGTGAAAAGAAGGGAGGACTTACATTGAAATTTTCTTAGGTTATTGAATTCAACAATTGTGTACTGGCCAGTGCACTCATTGAAGCACACCACTCGGGATTGAAATTTACATGGAAAAGTGGTGAGGCTAAGAATATTATATCATGACTAGATAGAGCGTTTGGCAATGCCAAACTTTTTGACAAAATCCTAAATTTAAAAGATATTGTTTTACCTATTCTACAAGTGATCACTGTCCCCTCTTTATACAATTCAATGTTGATGATGATCTACATAAAGGAAAATCTTTTCGATATGTAAATCATTGGCCTCTGTTTGAAGGCTTCGATGAAGTTGTGAACTTTAATACAGTGAGAATTCCACCAGGCAATCGCATATACCGATTTTTTATGCTTATCAAAATCATGAAAAATAGACTTAAAGAATGGAACAAGTGCAGACCAAAGACCACTGACACCATCACAGCAATCCAACAATAGTTAGAAAACATTCAAAATCAACTGGATACTGATCTCCTACATGATGGCCTAAATGCTGACTTCTATGCACTTTACAAACAACTCAAAGTAGAGCTTAAAAACAGGCAGTGGAGTTGAAGTAGAAAGCTAAAGAGAAGTGGCTCAACAGGAAGATGAATGCAATAAATTTTTTATACTAAAATGTCACAAAGACAACACCACAATAATCTCAATAACTGTTTAAATGAACAGGGCAATGCCTCTAGACATATCAAAGACATTGAAGAGCAAGCTATTACCTATTTCACCAACTTGTATAACGGGGACAATCTCAATCATTTAACTCACATAAACTGTAGAAAAAGGATATCCCCCGTTGGTGCTGACATGTTGACAACTTGGATTTTGAAAGGGAAATTGAAGAAAGTTGTCTGCTCGATTCACTATGACTCCTCCCCAGCCGCGATGGAATGGGGGAAGCCTTCTTCAAAATGAATTGGGTACACCTGAAAGATTACATGCTAAAGGCTTGCAATGAAGCTTTGGAGACGGGAGAATTTGTAAAAGAAATCAACCACACTTTCATATCCCTCATTCCAAAAACCAAGAAGCTAGAGAGAATTGAAGACTATAGACCTATTGCCTAATGCAATGTCATGTATAAGATCCTTAGCAAGATTATATGCATGAGACTGAATAGAGTTCTTCCTGATCTAGTTTCACAGTGTCAAAGTGCTTTTATTAAAGGTAGACTTATTTCTAAAAACTCCCTAATGGCACATGAATTAATTAGATATTTTAACAAGCACGGTGCTGATAAAATGTGCATTAAAGTTGACCTACAAAAAGCATATGATAAAGTTAACAGAGGTTTAATCATTCACATGCTTGACTCTATGGGGGTTCCACCGAAGTTACTTAAATTGATAAAGCACTTTCTAGACACTCCTACCTTCTCTATCATGATAAATGGAGTACCTAAAGGATATATCCAAAGAAATCGTGGGATTAGACAAGGTGACCCTCTCTCCTCATACCTATTCGTAGTTGCTATGGAATGGTTTACCCTTCAGATGGAGTTAGCGTGCTTTCACAAGTTTATTCAACCTATATACAATATTCTCCCAAATGTAACCCATTTAATATATGCCGATGACTTATTAGTAGTGATAAGGTAACACGAGGCCATTGATAAGGTCAAGTCCATATTCACTGATTTGGAGCTATTGGTCGGGCTTAAAATGAATGAACTAAAAACCAAATGATGCTTTAATAAATTATGCTCTCATAAGCAGGCAATGCTAGAGAGACTGGGGGTCTCGGAGGGTCATCTTCTAGTCAAATATTTGGGGGTACCACTTTCTAATCACACAATCATAGTTTCGAAATGTGGTAAGCTTGTTGACGACATTAGAGACAAATAACAAGGGTGGAGATTCAAATTGCTGTGTTTTGCGGGTAGAGTTGAACTGGTTCAGACTGTTATCACATCTATAGTTAGGTTCTGGTGGCAATCCTTTCAAATACCTGACTGCTCTATTGCCAAAATAAATTCAATTTGTTCATATTTTATTTGGAAAGGGAATGCACAAAGTTAGCTACTCGGATCTTTGTAAAAAGAAAGAGGAATGAGGAGTTGGGCTAAAAAATTTATATGAGCTTAAGAAAGTCTATGGATTGAAGCTAGCATGGAATGTTCTGACATCTAAAAATCTATGGGCTAGTTGGATGAGATCGAGGTACCAAAAAGATAATTTCTGGACCTTAAAAATTGATAATAATGCCTCTGTTATATGGAAAAATATCCTAAAAACTAGGAATGAACTACAAACTTATGTAGATAGAGAAATTGCTAATGGGAATGACACCGAATTATGGAAAGACCCTTGGTTGAATTCTCAAAACTTTATTGAAAGACTAGGCTAGGACTCCTTTTCAGCCTATGGAACTCCTACCTGCAAGGTGGCTGAAATTCTGGAGAATGGTGAATGGCATTATGATAAAAATTTGCTCAGCTCAAACTACAAAGAGGAAATTCAATGCAAAGACATTAAAGCTGATATAATGGAGGATCGCTGGATATGGAAAGCAGTTCAAATGGATAGTTCAAATTCAAAGATGCATGAGAGGAATTGAGAGTCAAATTTCCTTCGGCTAACTGGACGAAAGTGGTTTGGAGCAGGTCAAATAATCCAAAAATGGCGCACACTTTATATAAGGCCCTACTCAAAAGATTACCTACTAAGGACAGACTTCATAAATGGGGCATCTTGGATAATACACTATGTAATCTTTACAATTCTGCTGAGGAAACACATGATCGCCTATTTTTTGAGTGTGCTTACAATAAAACGAGTGTGCTATATACAAAAACTTAGATGTCTACAGACTAATAATGCTCGGAATCTCAAAGATGAAGTAGCTTACTTGAACGGTGAGAGAAACCTCACGAAGCTGATGCAAGAGATGGGCAAAATTGGTCTCACAACCACCCTGTGGCACATTTGGAGGGAGAGGAACAATCAGGCTTTCAACAACAAATACCAAGACGTGTTAGTTCTTACGAGACAGATTAATTGGGACATTAGTTTGTTAATTGGAAGGTTACCGAAGAAGTTGCTTACCATTGTAACGGCACGATAAGGACTACTACTGGCAACGTTGAAGTTGGTGGAATTGAACGAACTAGCTAATTCAGCGAATTGGGAGCCACCATGACTTAGCCTTAAAGTTGGAATATTTTAGGTATTTTGCAGTATAAAGTAGTGGAAAGTGCTGTTTGGTTTAATAGCTGTCACCTGTATGTTTTCAGCTGAGGATCCGAATGGTCTTTGTTTTTGCCTTGGGCTCAATAGCCCAGTTGCAATAATATTAACCCATTTTCAAAAAAAAATTGAAAAATAAGAACAACAAAGGCATATATATATAAAGCGAATGTGTTTGTTGCGGTGTAAATCCCAATACCTATAAACATACCCATTTACTATGCATGATATTTATATTTTGCATGTCCATTATACACACATGAGTGTATCTAATACACTTGTAATAATATATTCAATAAAACCTTTTTTAAATAAATAAGTAAAATATGGTGAATTGTTTATAAAAGTAGTAAGTGTAACTATTAATTATGCACCCTCTTTACATTTATATCACATTAATTTGTCTCCCATAAATAACGTCCGACTCTTCACGTACCAAAGTAATAATATAAATGAGTAATTTTTACAAATACACACACAAGAGTATATTTTGGTATACTATGTTATAAAAATCTCAAATTGATTAAAATATAAATTAAAAATCTTCTTTCACACAAAATTAAATTAACTAAGATTATATTTAAACCTATATTAGATTGGATCTAATATCATTTAGGCTTCATAGGCCCAATATATCTCAAATAGGATTATTTTTTTGAAAATCTACAAATTTTTCCAGCATTTGACTGGCCTAATTCCTTTACCTCATTCAATGCTAGTTAGAGAGAAATATTATTTTTTCCAAGACAAGCTGGTTTTATATTGGTCATAACAGTTTTTATAAATATGGAATAAAAGGTGTGGGGCTGAAATTACCACAAATAGAGATATAAGTATAGAAGTGACATTAACTACATCAACTACTATAAAATACAAAAACATGAGATTACAACAACAGAGACAAAAACGTCACAAAAAAGGGCCATAAAGGAAGCACCAATCATCTAATTACTCAGACGAATTAGAATTGGAGACGGAAAACCCATCCGACTGAGCCACTCAAGCAGCATCTAGTAAGTTCCTAATAATATCTAGCGAGGAGACATAAGATCCTAATGTGTAAATCCCATCCCCGTTCCATCAAACATCAGACAAAAGCTCTCTGTTGTGATCACCCAACTCTCCTTCAACTGCAAGACTTAGCACTTCCTTAACAAGAATATAGTACAAATATCAAAGGTCCTGAATGCCATTTGAGATGAATTTTGAAAAATCGCTTCTTCATTATCTTTTAGAACATACTAGAGCGATGAATCCATATAGCATCATCGACAAACCACTCATCATCACACCGAGGAACCTCCAAAACATGGGAAAAGTGCAAGGAGCAGCAATAGAAACTTCCACATCAACAGTAACCATACCAACCAAAATCAAATGTTGCTCAAGTGAGTCTAGAACCAGAGGAGTACTGGAAGTCTTCGGTAACCACGGCCTCTCCAAAGGCCTAGAATGTGGGATTTTCTTGGTTAAAAACTGATAGGATCGTGTATAACCATCAAATAAGTGTCCAAAGGACTTGCATCAGGAATATATATAGGAGGTTTCCATAAGTAATTAACATCAATGATAACCACATTACCAAGGCTGGGTTTAACGAATAGAACAAACGACAACTATCTGGCTTCAACTTAATCAACGCTCTAGCATAGTCCAGTCTTTCCCTTCTAACAGTGGCAACATCAATACAAACCAAATCGCCAATCATATTTTCTAGCCAGCTAATACCAACAAAATATTAGAGCATTGATGGTGTTCTTGTAAATTGGACCTAAACAGTAATAGAGAGTACATGTTCTTTAGTAGAGTTAAGGGTAAGATACCATTTCATAGTAATGAATGACTTATTGTCAACGACTAGCTCAACCCCAAGGATAGTCTAGCGATTATCGAGGCAGGTAAACTTGAAGTAGAACAAAGAATTGCTATGAGATTTTCCCTTTCAACTTCCATCTACACATCAAATCAGATTTTACTAACCCAAAAGGAGGACCTTTATGCCAAAAAAACCAAAAAGGTGGTCTTTTCAGTATTGGAACCGGGCTAGCCCGCAATAGAAGTGATGGATGAACTTCAATTTTTTTATCATATTGGATCTTTATTGGACCAATAAGGTCTAATTTATTTAGTACGTTTCTAAATTTTCATTTTATTTTAATTTATAAAATTATATAGTATTTTTTAACTTATGTTACGTTATACACACACACACATGTATCAAATATATATATGTATGTATGTATATATTTGTGTGTATGTGTGTGTAACATATCAATCCATATAAGGTATAACATGCCCATACATAAATGTTGGGATTTGCATCGCAACGGACATGTTAGCTCGTCCGGTATCCAAATATATTGTCCAAATGTATGTTTATACATATATACACACATAGAAAATTTTATTTTTATACATAAAATATTAAAATATGTATGTATGTATGCGTATATATATAAAAACCAAAATTTTATTTATATAATTTTGTATAAATAGGTAAACACAAGTATAAGATATTTATAATATGCATATATTTATAACTATATAGTTATGTTTAAATCATTTATAAATATATATTAAATATATATTTTTGTTGTACGGCCGATAACAATACTTATAAAAATATTATATATATATATGTGTGTATATATATATATATTAAATACTTATATATAATAGTAAATATATATTAATACATACAAAAATCATAAATAATCTGTACTAAATATATAACTACCTAGGCATGCGCATGGCTTTGATTTTTTTTTTAAATTTCTAAATTAAAAAAAAACTATTAATAAAACCATGCGAAATTAATAAATAAACCATTTTTCAAACTTATACTTCAATTTTAAATTTCCAATAAAATTTTAGATGATAATTTTATAACTTCAATTTTTAATACATAATTTAAAAATATATTTTCAAATTTCGATTTGTATTTAAATATTTTAAAATATAAAAAATGTTTTTTATTTCTAGCCGATAGTATAATGTGTTAATATGTTATTATAAAATATAAAACGTATTTTATAATACTTATAGGAATTTATATAATTATTTATATGATTAACTGATTTATATGATTAACTGATTTAAATATTATTTAAAATAATACATAAATATATAAAATTATTTTCTTTCGGTTTAAACTACTATGCTTATTAAACATTATGTATAAAGTATATTTTTATATTTTACATAAGTATAATGTTGTATTTAAATTATAAACTATATAAACACATACACGCATATATATTAAATTATTTAAATAAAACATGTTATTTTAGATGTTGAGTGATTCTGCACATAGATGTATTATTATAAATTTAATATTTTTTATTTTTAAACATATATACATATACGTACAACCAAAAATTATGATGATATATTTACAGGTTGGAATCATCACCTAACTAATAATATAATATATAAAATAAACATTATAAATGTAGGTTAATATTTATAAACATGTTAGGAATGTACCTTATAGCCAAAGCCCATAAACTCACCTTGAAACGATGAGATATGATACTCGAACTAATTCCAATCCAACAGAATGCTAATCTCTGAATTGTTGACCACCAGCTATCGACTAACATTGAATGTGATTTGATTTGAACTAGGTATGAAAGAGGGATGGAGGTTTTGAGGTTGGCTATAAATGGAGATGACACGCATGCTTCAAAAATTCTCCAAAAAGACGAGGGTAGAGATCTTTATATAAAGGAAGAGAATGGACCTAATCTTTTACTCATTCTCCTTCCATCTTAACTATCAGTCAAAGCTTTCTAACTCCAAATTAGTCTGCACCTATTACCCTCTATTTGAGCCGATCCTGCCTGCCCCTTTCATAGGTTTTTAAACCCATTTAGAGCTCGAACAAAATATTATGCAATTAAATCTAGTTTAAGGCTTATCGATATCGTATAGTGATTAATATATCTATAGTTATTATAAATATATTTAACAATATTTTACATCAAATCGTAATCAAATTTTTACAGTTAATATTTTACAAATATTAATTAATTTAATTAATTTCTAATAATTACAAATTAATTAAATAGTTTGGTCAAAGGAATATTCATAGTTTCGATTGTGTGACTCATTGTGTGTAAATTTGGTCAGTGATATATCTAAGTATTCGAATATTAACATTCACAGATCATTTAGCAGGTGGTGTGGCATTTTGACCAAATTTATCACGTGGTTTCGGTAAAATCTAATTTTATGTTGCTAAGTGTTACACGATTGTTACTATTATTTACATCAAATTTATTTGTCAAAATTATATCACTATGGACTTATGGAATTTGATTGTGGTTAAAATTCCAACATCGTCCATATTCAACTTAATAGTCCAAACAAAAAGTCCTTATTTAAATTAGTCGAACTACTATGACTAGAGATTTTTACTTTATGTTGACTATGATACTAACCACATATAACTAAGGAGATGAATCCTTTCTTGAATAGTATTTCACTTCCAATACTTCTACCTGACCCAACTATAGTCACTCAAATGACGTCGTGTCATGATTTGACTATAATCAAAGCGGAGCTTTCATATTATAGATCAAAAATATTCTCAAGTCGAGAAAATTGGGTAAATCAGCCACATCAATATTTTCTGTTTGACCTTAGTTATATTAACCAACAGAAAATGATCGAGTGAGTCATTCCATAGTTATCTAGTAATTTTCAGTATGTAACCCCTAGATGCCCCCCAGCAGTTAGATTAACACATTTCCCAACATTTAAAAGTAGGATAGTATTTTATTCTTAACGGATACATCAATATCTACCCTCGATATACCTTGATTAGAAACATTTACAATGATGTGTTTTATAATATTGTGATACAATATTTATAATTATAACTATTTGTAATTACCATTAACACACTTGTTTATGAATTTTCTATTAAATATAGTTTAATTAAATATTTAGTTATTCATAACACACTATAACAAATATAGAATGAAAAAACACCTTTATTACGAACGAGAATTAGATACAAAGTTAATTAATTTATCATAAATTATAGAATTGCACATAGAGCATACTCCTAACTCTATCAATCTTCAACTTGCACGTGGGGCCAATTATGGAATCTCTATCTCATCCCCTTAATCACTACTCGAGAGCCAACCAAGCTAGACACTTAGTGAATGGATCTGCAATGTTGTCATTGGTATCTATCCTTTGTATCATGACTTCTTTCTTCTCAATGAATTCACTAATCAGGTAGAACTTTTGAAGAATATGTTATGACTTCTTATGTACTTTGGGCTCCTTTATGATTTGCAGCGTCATAACGTTATCATAGAACAACGTGATAGGATTCCCGGTATTGGGAATCACTTTGAATTCGCTCAAAACTTGAACATCTAAACTGTCTCTTTAGTTGCTTTATTGAGGGCGATGTGCTCAGCCTCCATCGTGGAATCAATTTTTGTTTCTTGCTTTGAACTTTTCCAATTAATTGCTTTGCCATTAAGCATAAATACATAACCAAACACCGATTTACTATCATCTATTTCACTTTGAAAGCTCGAATCCATATACCCCTTTATGAGAAAGTCACCATTTCTATACATAACAAGTCCCAAGCATTTCTTAAATACTTCAGTATCCATTTAATTTTATGATCGTCCCATGTTTTTCTTTGGGATTAAACTGGTATCGGCTTACGCATCCTAACGCGTATTCCATGCCGGTCTAGTACATAAGATATCGTATATTATGGAACCTATAGTTGATTAATAAGGGGTCCTCTTCATACGTTCTTTCTCCTCGTCGGCATAAGGAGTTTCCTTCTTAGAAAGGACGATTCAGACTGTGTTGGAACATTTCCACGCTTGGAATTCTCCATGCGGAACCTTTTCAGTATGGTATCTATATAAGGATTAGAAAATCCCAACACCCTCTTAGGTCTATCTACATAGATATTTATACCAAGTATATAAGCTATTTCTTCCAAATCCTTTGTGGAGAAGTTCCTGAAAGCCAAACTTTCATTGAATGCAACAACGAAGTGTCATTGGCGATCAATAATAGATCATTGATAGAGAGAACTAGCAATACGATAGTGTTGCCCTCTTCCTTTCTGTATACGCAAGCTTCCTCTGTATTCTAATAAAAACCAAACTATTTGACTACTTTATCAAACCACTTATTCCACTTCCTTGAAGCTTGTTTAAGTCCATAAATGGACTTTAATAACTACAAGCATTGCTCTCACTCCCACTAACCACAAAACCCTCGGGCCATGACATATAAACCGTTTCTTCTAAATCACAATTTAGAAAAGTAATCATTATATCCATTTTACATATTTCTTAGTCATATAATATAGTGATGGATAGCACAATCCGAATAGACTTAAGCATGGCTATAAGGGAAAAGGTCTCGTTGTAATCAACACCTTGAATTTAATGAAATCCTTTTACAAATAACCTAGCTTTGTAAGTCTCTACTTCTTTGTTTGCATTTAGTTTTTTCTTAAAAATTATTGCATCCAATGGGTTTTATCCCTTCGGAAACATCCGAAAAAGTCCATATTTTGTTTTCTTACAGGGAATTCGCCTTGCATTTCATTTCTCCAAGTCAGGGTGCATAGTATTTACTCTACAGTGCTTGTTGGAAGGACAGAGGAATGTTGTCATCTAAGACACAGTCCTCCTTCTCGCCATCCACCAAAAAACCATAGTATCTCTTTGGTGTAGGAGATTCCCTACAGGAATTCCATTAGGTTGCATGTTTTCATATATGAGTGAATTTGGTTCTCCCACTGATTCGGTCTCAAAGTTAATTTCTTTTCATCCAAGTCTACAACCTTGCTACGAATTTCCGTTAACAGAAATTCCTTATTTAAAACGATTGCATGTCAAAAAAATAACCTTTTGTTCCTTGGTACTATAGAATACATATCCCATCGAGTTTTTGGGATATCCTATAAATTTACGCAGTATCTTTCTTGCCTCTATTTTACTCAGACCAATATTCTTAACGTATGCGGACCCACCTATTCAAATATTTAAGTTAAGGTTTCTTACCATACCACATCTCATATGGTGTTTTAAACACGGATTTAGTGGGTAATAATTTCAACATATGCACCATGGTTTCTAACACATATCCCCAATAAGACAGAGATAACACAGCCTTACTCATCATGGAACGAACCATATCTAATAAGGTTTGGTTTCTTTGCTCTGACACACCTTTATATTGTAGAGTATAGGGTGGATTAACCTAAGAGACAATCCAATTATCTTTTAAGTGTTGTTGGAAATCTTGTCCAACATACTCACCTTCTCGATTTGATTGAAAGATCTTAATCAACTGCCCGTTTGGTTTTCTACTACATTTTTATTTTCAATAAATTTCTCATAGACGTCATATTTGTTCTTCATAAGATACATATCGAATTGCTCCTACCAAAGGGAAGCTTGGCCATTTTACCTTTGAGACATGACTCACATGTGTTAAATGATTCAAAATAAATTGTTGGTAAAAAATCTTCTGTTTTCAATTTGTGTAGTTATTTCTCAATAATGCGACCTAGCCTATAATGTCATAGATAACCATAATTTATATTGTTAGAAGAATTATTCGCATAACACACATAATTATTATTGATCACATAAATTTCAATTTCAAAAATACCATCGCAAACTCTATTTGTATCCAAATTATGTTCATCGCAGTATTTGCATAATGAAATACATATCCCGTCTCAGACAATCCAGAAATAGAAATCATCCCACAAATAAAGTCTTTTACAAAATATGAATTATTTAATATTCATACTATTCCACTTGGAAAATTCAAATGATAACCTCCTACTAACGTTGCTTCCACCATGGATCAATCGGCAACTTGAAGTCTCATCACTCCTCTTGCCATGCGGTGCCAGTTCCTAAGCCCGTGTAACGAATTACATATATGAGTACCTGATCCTGTATCTAAGATCCAAGGAATTTTATTGATTATAAAACAACTTTAAATTATAAATGTACCTGATGGAGCTGTAGAATCAATCTTCTTCTATTCCCTGACAATCTTCAAGTAGTCAGGACAATTCCTTTTCCAGTGACATTTCTTATAGAAATGGTGACATTCACCCTTGTCATCGATCTTCTTACTTTTTATTTTCCTACCTTCTTTTTTCTTCTTCTTCGAACTCTTCGAAGATGATGCAATACCCATAATGCAAGTACACGGTTCCATGATCCTTAGATTGTGACTTAGCCCACTTCAACATATTAAGGAGCTCCGTAAGATTCACATTCGATTGGTTTGTATTATTGTTCAATATGAATGACTCATATCAAGGAGTAAGGGAACCAAAGATCAAATCCACTTGTAATTCATTACTTATCTATATGTCCAATCACGAAAGCCTATCAATATAACCCTTCATCATTAGTACATAATCATCCATTATCTGTCCAGTAGTCCTCTTGGTACTGAACAACTTCTTCGTAAGCTCATACCTTGCTGAAATCAACTATTCACCAAAAAGAGCCTAGGGACTATCAAATATCTCATGGACAGACATATTTTCTTGCTTCCTCTGCAGTGGATTGTCTAATGTAAACAACATAAAAAATTAGGCGATCTCTAGGTATGACACTCATTTTTCATAAGTAAGTCATAGTTTGAGGTCCGCTTCACCGATGGACTATTCTTTAAGTTCGCATGTAATAGCACTCTAAAGGCACTCGTAATTTCTCTTAGCTAGTTGTTATAGTTTGGTTCGTTAAGCTTGTCATATTTAGAAAATAGTTTTGGAGTTGTTATTGTTTGCAAGGTTAAGTGGTAGATTATTAGGAAAAATCATATTTCTTATAATATTAGTAAGGTTAAACTTTATGTTTCATTTTAGTAATAAGCTCCCACTAGTCTTTATGTTCCGCCAAATCCTAAGTCGAAACATATAAATCGTTTGACTTCACTAGTAGGTGTTATGACTCGTCCATCTTGGAATTCCGACCTTAAGTCTGCTTAATAAGTCATAGCTCCATGGATAGTGGATAACTCCTTATCGATTTATCATATACAACTCCTAACCCTTGGTACCTTGCCCCAATTTCACTTTGACCTTGAGTTTAGTCAACAAATCAAATGAAATTATTCACTCATACCTACAATATCGCGATGGCTTAAGTATAGTACGCATGCAATGACCTTACTTTTAGACTCTCAAAAGTTGACACTAAATACATCCACGGTATTTGTGTGCCACATACCGAAATGTTGGGAAGACCGACCATTCGGATAAAATAAAAGAAAAAGAATAGGAAAAGAAAGAAATAACATAACATCAGAATCTCACAATTATAATATCAAAAGGATGGCACAAAGGGTTACTCCAAATACATAAATTTCAAAGTTACAAAACCTAAATGTTATCACCGGTCTTGATAGTTATAACTGCCTATCCTCACAAATGTTGATACGTACATACATAATACAATGCAATGGAAATATACAGATAGATAGCAGAAGCCTGCCGCTCGTTTCTTGAAATTTGAAGCATCTAAAGTAAAACCTATTTTACTCAGCTTACTCGGTAGACTACATAAGGAATTAGAGAAAACAAAACCCCGTGTCAGACATAAATCTGATATAAGAAAACCCAAGATACATGCAACATGCAATAGTAATTGTTTAGATTGTATGGATTCCTGCAATGGATTTTCCATTTAAAGAAACCAACCATTCATTAAGTTAATATAGTGCTATATAGATAATGTCCAGGGTGTAGAATATAAACCAAAAAATAGCGTAGCTACTTGCATCTCATAACACAACAATATTTGAAGTACATCTAAAAATGCTAATGTCTGTTCACATATGGATTTTCAATGGAGATCTCTTCGGTCAAATCAAATCTAATCTCTAACGCAAGGGTCAAAAAATACCTTCGAGTGTCGCATATCTCTAGAAAAAATATACAAATTAGGAAAAACATAGCTGATCCATAAGCTAATAGATGAATCCAAATATCATCAACTCCCGGTAGTAACATTGATAAGAATACTCAAGATGTGGACTTGATATATCCTATCACGGGTTAGCTACACCCCAGGCTATAAGGCCTACTCTGTTTTCAATCATTTTAGATGTCAAGTCCACGTTCGGAATCTCTTACACGAGTCTTTATCACTTGAACAGAACACGAATTACTTCATGGATTCCTACATAAGCCTGTTTGATAAATGTCAACGCTGACCTCTCCCTTGAACTTACCTTAGGATAGACAGTTCAAAACTATGGCATAAGTCTAAAATATTAACGCTGACCTCTCATTTTGACTAAACCTTAGGATAGATAGTTTGTCTCCATAACGTTCCATGTCACAACTGCTTTCAAAACATAGACTCGTATACTAGTTTTGAAGTGGTATTTAGTAAGTAAAGAAATTACCGATCCAGGACTCTCCAAATAAATTGATGAATTTATTGTTAACTCAATTCCGATTCTCTTTAGAAGTAAGCGAACTATATAAAAAGGAGTCCTCCCTGGGAAATCTCAATATATAAGTTCTTAAAGCTAGAGAAGTTTAATCACAATGCTCCTCCCTGGTGGGGCTCAAAACGTATGAAGCCATGAATCTTTTAGATATATCTTAAGTTATATTTGGTCAAGTTTGATAGTCGACAAATTGGTTATCTAATTAAAAACGATTGCTCATAGAAATCAAGGTTTGTATACTTAACATGTTTCTGAACTTCCAACTTAACTATTCCTTGATCAAGAGTTAACCAGTAAGATAGCACACTGTTGCTTTTATCCCTACTCGAACAACTATCTTAACTATCACAAATAGAGAAATCAACCTCTTCGGATTTTAATGTTAAGTATAATATTATTGACTTTCAATAAACGGGTAAGCTCAACACGATAAACATATTTACGAACTCCTAACTTAATTATTTCTCGATCAAGAGTGAAGTCACTATGTTAGAGCACTATTGCTTCCATCCCTACTCAAACATCAATCTTAACTCTCATAAATTAATATGCCTACTTTGTTGACTTTTAGTGTTAAGCATAGTTAATTGCTTTTCAAACAAGTAATTATACAAAACATGGTTAGCCACTAAGCAAGTCCTAACCTCTTTTCAAATCCTTTATTAATGATTTAGACCCTTTTTAAAATGATATATATAGTAGTTTATTTATTTAAAAAACTAGATATTTAATAAAGCAACTTAAAAGATAATATATTACTTAAAATATTTATACTTTAATAAAATAATCAACAAATTTTCTGAAAACCACATATACTTAAAAACTGCTTTTGAAATACTTATAATAGGTTTTAAAACATTTATTCAAAATATTACTTAAAAATAACAAATTTATAATATATTTAAAACTTGGAAAAACCATTTTTCCTTATATTTAATAACAACCATTCTACTTTAAAAATTCATAACCAATTCTAAAAAATACATAAATATTCCAAACCACTTCTAAATTAATCTGAGAAGAGTTAGCAAACACTTGTGAAAAGAATAAAAAATATACATAAATTTAAAGTCCTTTTTAAACATTTGAAGTTCATAAACAAAGGCTAAATGGGGCAGTTTGCACAAGTGGAATTTTGACCACTTTTTGATACGTTGCTTAACTTTTTAACATTCACACTTTTTATAGCAGTAAGCATGCACAATATACATAAAAAATATGATGGTCTAAGGATCTATCTACAAAGTTCCTTAAAAATTGTCGAACACAAGGCAATTCCCGAGTGCATCCATAGCCACTATCATTATAAGAGAACTTTCAAATCCAAGGACAATTCAAACCAAAGTTCAACTATAACCTATGTGCTTTGTTACAAAGCTACAGTACAAGTTACATAAGTCCATTCAAGTCCGTACATATGGATTACATATGCCATTTACTCTCAAAGCAAGAATCGAACCAATAATACAATATATATCAGTATCCATTGAATCACTAAGAATCAATAAAAAAAAGCACATATACACATTATATTTTCATCCAATGGTGAGTTAGCTCACTTTTAAGCAAGTAAATAATAAAGTCAAAGCTACCACTTCCTACCTCAACCTTGCAAACACCTAATTTCCTACCTTTACCCTGCTTTGTTCAAGTTATATGCTAGATTAAGCCTATTATTGCTCATGGCCCAAGTATGTAGGGGGAGATATGCTTTGATTTTTCAAGATCCAAGTTGATAGAAGGTGTTGTGATGCTGTCATAAGGCCCTTTCCACGTTTGAGTTTATTTGGAGTTGTTTTTAAATTATTCTTCTTAAACAAATTATGAAGAGAAAGAGTGGAAGAGCTTGTAATTTTTTGTGTAAAAAATGTGAAATAGATTCAAGAGGTATGCTCTTTCTTTTATAGGCTTCATATAAAGCTCCCTAATCTTGCTCTCACCTCCCTTGGTCGGCCATGGAAAGCTGACCCTTACATGCCCCATCGCTTCTCCTTTACACCTCCTTCCTTTAGCAAATGACCAAACTACCCTTACATGAAATATCCTTTACCTTCTAGAATATTCTAGAAGATTCCACTTACTTTATGAAGCAAAGTGTGTTAATTAATTACTAATGTGTTCATATATCAATTTAATTAGTGTAAAAGAGTTCCCCTAAAAAGAAACCAAAAGGAAAATGAAGTCTTTTCTTGAAAAAGGTAATTTTTACTAATTTTTGGATTTTGTAATGTAATAATAATAAGAAAAGCAAGATTCTGATTCCTTCATTACCGAATTCTTTTGGTAAACAACTAATATCGATTAAAAAGTTGTTTATCAATAAACTGATTTTCGATCGCATTATCTAAATTTCGTCAATATATATATTCTATAAACAAATTTCAAAAACATGTCTCTTATCATTATTCATCAGTTAAAAAATGTCTAACAAGGTTGTAAAATCATGTTTATAACACTTAACTATATTTCAAAAAGTTATAATATTCAAAGACAAAGTGTTCAAAATTACGGGTCGCTACATTCTCGCCCACTTGGAATATTTCTTCCTCGAAATTCAAACCAGAACGATAATAAAAGAAGATTAAAGAACCAAGATACATATACAGAGTACTACTGAAACTACATATAAACTAAACTGCAAACTAAATGCATACTAAGTGACTTCACCTTAAAGAGAACATTACAAAAGATATAATACCACAGAAACTACTAACCAAGAAATAACTCAGGATACGACTCCTTTATACTACCCTTTGTATCTCAATTGCAATATCTAACATCCTCACTCCATTGCACTTTGACCAACTCTACAACCTTAGTCCCCAGTCTCTTTGTATCACGGCTAACAACACGAATAGGCTGTCTCACAATAGTCAAGTCAGGCTCAGCCTCTAAGTCCTCTTGCTATGGTGGCTCAATACTTAAAGTAGGATCGTGCACATACTTAAGTAGATGGGATACGTGGAAAACATCATGCATACCCAAAAATTTAGTCAATAACTCGACTCTATAAGGAATAGTGTATTTCCTCTCGAGTACCGAAAAAGGTCCTATATAACAACGAGCCAACTTCCCTCCCTTCCCAAATAGAATTACATCTCTCATTAGGGAAACTCTGGTGAACACAGAGTCCCCAACTAAGATATCCAAATCACTATGCCTTATATCAACATAGCTCTTCTACTTACTCTGAGATACCATCAAATGCCTCCTAATCTCCACTACCTTATCTACGGCCTTACGAATCATATCTGACCGAAGCAATAAGCATTCTTCTGGTTTAACCTAACATAATGGAGATAATAAGGCTTTCCGTACAATGCCTCAAAAGGCGCCATCTCAATACTTGCTTGAAAATGGTTGTTATAAAAAAACTCAACAAGTGGTAAATGAATCTTCCATGAACCTACAACATCAAAAATGCAAGCATGGAGCAAATCCTCCAAGACACGATTCACTCTCTCAGTCTGTCCATTGGTCTGTGGATGATAAGCTATACTCTGACTCAGCTCCGTCCCAAGTGCATCATGCAAACCATTTCAGAACTAACTTATGAAGATTGGATCTCTATCACTTACGATATCACATGGAATGCCATGAAGTCCAATAATCTCTCTAAAATATAACTAATCCAAACTAGAAGAAATCCTCATTGCTTTTACTGGTAAGAAGTGCTTGCTCTTGGTCAATCAATCCACATTAACCCACATATTTTTATTACCTCCCCTTGACCTAGGCAATCCGTCAATAATGTCCATAGATATCTTCATCCTTTTCCACTTAGAAGTTTCAAGAGGTTGAAGTAGTTCAGTCATCTTATGGTGACTACCCTTTACCTACTGGAAATTAACACACCTGCTCAAAAATATAGAAACATCTCTCTTCATATCCTCCCACTAGAAAGTACACCTCATGTCCTGATACATCTTAGTAACTGTTAGCACCAAAATTGGTCACTAACACCCTTGAGTAGAATTATGTAGAGAGATTAATGAAGAAAATAAATTAAAACAGAGGAATGTATGCAAAAATAAATGCATAAACGAGAACACCAGAATTATAGTGGTTCGGCGTAACTGCCTACGTCCACTATAAGTATAATCTTTATTTCTTTCCTCAAAAACTTGAATATAGATGCAATCCGCAACAAATAGCTCGAATACAAGTTTGAAATGAAAGAAAGTTAGTGTAGAAAATGGCAGAGTGTCCTCGGAGTTCTCGAAAAAAGTCCCTTTTCACTGCACCCCGACCCCTCTATTTATAGACGAAGATAGGCTGGACTTCCTTCTTAGGCCTAGGAGCAAAGTACCTTGGCCCATATATGGGAACCTCAAGTCGACCACCCTAGGCATGTCCAGAGAGATACACCGAACGACAAATGCCGATCCAAGATGGTCGAACGGTGGTCATCGGGTAATTGACTCGAAGCGAACTCTCAAAGTACTCAGAGTAACTCGCGGTGGACCTCGAAGTAAAGTAGTGCCGGCTTTCTCAATTCACTATTGGTTCCACATACAGGCTAACTTCCTCATCGTGCACCGAACCGAATACACCGACCACGCACGCCGAACCACTTCTGACCAAATTGCAACAACTCCCCTTTTACGATCAATACCTGCTAACCCGTCTGGGCCGAGCCACATGTGACTTACATCATTGACCGAGCCATACGTTCCAATCCAATTTGACTGAGCCAATGTGGCTTCACTCCCTTGACCGAGCGGTACATGCCGAGCGACGATGACTCAACTGACCGACCGATACATGCCGAGCAATCTTGACCGAGCGACGTGTGCCGAGTTACCCAGACCGAGTAGCGTGTGTCGAGTTACCCAGACCGAGTAGCATGTGTCGAGTTACCCAGACCGAGCGGCACACACCGAACCGTACCTACCGAACCGCACATAAATACCGAAACATGTCGGTTGCATCAAACCTTTATATCTTCAGGCTCTTCTTAGTCAGAATCTTGTCTAGTGCTAACGTTAATATATTCAACTGTCGTTTTGTAGCCAGGCCAAGGTGTTGTGTAACATTTGCCCCCCAAAGTGTGTCGTGTGAAGCAACACGACACTCTTTGACTCAGTAATCAGTTCCTGCTTTCAAAAGCCTAACATATATGATCTCACGTAGGTCAAAACATGGCTGACTTTACTTGGTTATATTTTCTTTCTCTCTTCTTTTTTTTTTACAAGAGTGAGGTCGGCTTACGATTCCCGTCCCACTCATGCGGCCTAACTAGGACGTTTCGGCATGTTGCCATGCCGAACCCGTGCAACATGGTGACTCGGTCCATAGGTGAACGCTGATTCACATCCCCCTCTTTGTATAAAAGCCCCGACTCTTACTTTATCTTCCCACTTTTACTTCACTGCTCCCTTTCCATCAGTTTCACTCAAAAACCCAAAATCCACTCCTTTTCCGAACTGCTATACCCCCCCTCCCGGCTTGAACATCCTTTCTAACACATTCCCTTGCCATTCTTGACTCTAAGCTTCAATAAGCACTCGTCCCGCCCTTGAATTGTCGTACAGGTGAGGTTTCACAAATTACTGTAAATTCTTTAACCCCATTCTCTAGAACTCGAACTAAAGGGACTATCCACATAGGAAACCGGCTTAGCGTGGTAAGCATGAGGGGAGAGGATCATGGTAAATAGTTGTTCGGGAGTCGATGATGAAACGCTTTTGGGCGGCTTTAGGAAGCACGGTTGGAGAAGTGTAGGAATAGGCAATTAGTTGTGTTGCTTCTATGCGGAGGTCGCCGTTATCCCTCGAGGTGTCGTGAGTCGGTAGGAGTTTGTAAGAGTAATGGGTATAGGTCAAGTGTGGCACTCGATAATTAGAGAGGGAATAGTAAGTGGGTCGGCTAGTCATTCAAAGGAGAGTGGTTAGATACCGAACGTTATAGGATGGCCCGGTATCTTGGTTTGCATTGGTTATGGCTCGGGAGGAATCTGGTGTAGTGGTTCGGTATCCTGAATGAGGAAGTCCCTCGGTACTGAGGGGGAGAGTGTGGGTCGGTGGGGACTTAGGAGAGTGGATAAGTGATTAGAAAGTGGGAGAGAGGAGAGTAAGTAGGACGGCGCTTTTGGTCTAGAGAGCCATTCGGTAGTTCGTAGGTGAGAGGTTCGGTATGTATGCTTTGAATGTCGATCGGCTTCGGGCCTTAGGGTCGGCATTGACAATCAAAATCGCCCTAACTTGAACAAAACATATGCCAAGTCCACCTATCCCACACCTGATCATAGGACAATGAATAAGGACAAGAACTTAAGTACATAAGCATATGGATCCGGTTCGTACAAATAACCCCATAGTTATAAAAACTACAAATATGAGTTCAACTTTACAAAACACAAATAATAACATTCAGCATACAATGCCAATGTCCGATTTCAAGACCCCCACTACTGAACATAGGTCAAGCTCTTGGAGGTGGTCAGCAATGACGTCTTCGAGCATGAGAGTTTAACGATCAGTAGCACTTCATCGGTCTATAAACCTTTAATTATTTTATACTCATACTTGAATGATTGCACTAGTTCACACACCACGCGGGGGGGGGGGGGGGGGGGATTTGTCGTTATATCTAACACTGATTGTCTTTCAAGTATAGTCCAAACAGCCATCTATCCATATTCGATGCTCGTTGAAGATGTCTAAAAAGTCAAGTTCCGGCATAGTTTTGGATAAACCTGAGCCAAGTTCTCAGCCAGAAGTAGTGGGAACTTCGAACCCATCAGCTACTCCTACACAGAATATCCCAAATCCATCACCTGCAATTATTGGCCCAGCCTCTGATGTTATAGATGGAGCAGTCATCCTGGATGATCTTATCGATTCACAAGCTTCAAAAATCGACGAAGTCGGTCTTCGTCGGTTGTGTACGATTGATGGAATCTCTTTCGACGATGTTTTAGTTCCATCGGGGCAAGATCGGCCTCACCTGCTCTCGGTTGGATATACAGCATGTAATAAATTCATGTGCTGGGTTGGTGGTGTGCCACCTTTCAACTTCCTTCTCTGTGAAGTGCTACAGTATATGGGGATCCCCCTGGCATAGCTACATCCCAATAGTCACGCGTTCATCTATGGCACTTGTATTCTCTTTATGAGCATCATATTCAGGCTCCCCACTCCCGGTGACATCCGCTATATCTATCACTTCAAAAGACGGTATGATAGTCTATCTTTCATATTCCTTGAGCCACACTCCAAGTGTCAGATCCTAACGGGGGCATGAAGTAAATTCACCCAATACAAGAAGGAATGGTTCAACATACGCTGCTCCCTGGGCTTTGCGAGAAGATGGCCGGAAGGGAGTAAGTTCCTTTTCTGTATCAATATTTGTCTATAGCACAAAGTGCATTCTTTCTAAAATTCTTTCGATTTTTACAGGTATCAGCCCACATCCCGAAGGCACCCGGTATTCTGAGGCCGTCGAGGCCATTCGAGCAGTTCTTGTGGGAGACCGAGAAATCAAATCTGTCATTTCCTATGAATCTCTTTTAAATTTCAGATTGTTAGCTGAAGATCGTCGAACAAGTCTCCCTCATAGCGCCACTACAACTAGACCTGCCTCGGAAAAAGGCAAGCTGTGCCTTCGATGCCTTCTACAGGAGGGACCCTCGATATATCTAAAGAAGGCGAAATAAAGGAGACCGAGGCGCCTAAAATGACCGACGCGAACCTAGACTTAGATTTTGCGCCTATAATCGACATCCCTGACGTCACCAAATCGCTTCCCCCTTCGAAGAGGCACAAAAGCTTAGCCTATAAATTGAAGAAGAAAATAGTTGGCGGGACTTCTAAAGTTACCATCATCCCGGTCGAGAAAAAATCGTCTCCCCAACATTCAGAGGGTTCACTAAAAGGTCTTTCAGACCTGACCATCCTCGATGACTTGCTGAATTATGGTTTTAACAACCTAAGAGATATGGGGCTTAATTCGCCCACGAGAGGCGACATAGGCGATTTAGCTGGTTGACATGGAGAGTCAACCCCAATAAGTAAAGCGAAAGACACTGGTCCGTCGGGAGGAATCACTAGGACATCCACGAAAACTTATACTTCACCCTGCACTTAAACTTCGGCCATCGTGTTATTCTTGCTAACTCGCCCTCACTTGATTTCTGTATAGGTGATATGGGGCGCACTCACGGATTCGAATGCCTTTGCGGGTCTTCCATCTTTAACCACTTCGGTCGGGATTTGGGGTCAAGCAGACACCGAGAAAGAGATGATGGAGATAGGGACTACCGTCCCAGAGACTCGTCGTCTTCTCGAAGAAGAACATACATCCATTCTTCGTACCCCAACGATCCTCCCCCTCACCCATAGCATAATTTGGAAAAATCTTCTCAGAAGGGGTCTCAATCTGAAGCTCCCCACGCACAACACTCTGATTCGTCCAGCACGAAACAATCTCGTGAGCCTCATAAAAAGTCTGTGGCTCCGGCTAAGCAAACTCCTCAAATTTCTACACGTGATCCGTCAGTAGCTGAAATATTAGCTGAACTTAAAGCCACATTCCTGAAGATATGCTTCGACGGGCTAAAATTTCTTCCTGTGATTTATCCAATTCTGAGGCTAGTCAAACAAAGTGCCATTGCTTGCAACAACGATGTGTACATCCAACACAACGCGTATGTTCACTTGACTAAAAAAGTTTCAGAAATTTCCATGGATTGCCAATATGAGATCGATCACCTGAAACTTGAAGCCATTCATGATAAAGACATTATCAAAGCCCAGGATGAAGCGCTTTCCTCGTACAAATCTTAACTTGAAACTGCCCAACAAAATGCTAAAGACACTGCTGACGCAGTCAATTATCTGGAAGCTACCCATAAGAGGGAAATTGATGAAGCGGTTCAACACTGTGGCGCTTTAGCCTTAGAAAAAGACTCCGTTAAAATGGAGAAGGATGTCCTCGCTCAACGAGTCAAAGAATTGGAGGAACTACTCATCAAAGAAAAGGAAGGAAAAACTACCGCCCAAGAGGAACCGCAACGATATTGTAATGAGATTGTCGCTGCACGACTTCTAAAAACAAAGCTTGATGAGGAGCTCTCCAAAGCTGAAGTGCTGAAGGACACAGCCCATGAGGAGGGTAAAAGAATGGCACTCGCGAAAATCGATTCTCGCCTCGAGACTGTTGCTGAGGCTGGTAAGGAGGAAATTAAGTGCCTGCTTAATCCACTCATTGCAAAATACAACGCTCGGGTTCTCATGCACCGAGATTTATCTTTTCTAGATAAGGGTTACCCCGAATCATTAGCTCAAGCATGGGACACCTTGGTAAAAATCAAACGAGTAGAGCTGGGTACCGAGGAGGTTGATGAAGATTCTCTCGTGAAGGAAGTGCTGCGAGGAAACGAGCTTTCAACTTATCTGCAGCCAAAGCCCTTTATGGAAGTGATTCCTCCTCAACAAAAGGGAAAGATGACGCTGCTAGTCCATCCAGAACTGAATCTCAAGTTCTTCCTTCTGTTCAGCTGACTGATCACTCTCAACTGGATCCTTTTGAATAGCCTATTGGCCATGATCCAAAGAAACCCGAGCTTGATATCCACATTCTATCCCCTATCCCAAAGGGTGAGACTCCCAAAACAGCTGAGAGTCAGCCAGTGATTAGTACTTGACCTTTCTTTCTAGAGTTCAAATAACCATCGCTTTTTGGTGAACAATAAGTGCATTCTAACACTTGTCTCTTATGATTTCTTGTAGGCCATTCTGATACCGTCCCAACTCCAAGGAGCGATACCGCCATGGAGAAGGAAGAGAAATTGGGAGAGGCTCCTCACACTGGGAATGCTCTCGGATCGGATGCTCAAATGATCGGGGCGCTCGATTAGGATAAACTCGAGAACCCCTCACCTATAGAAGGACATGACTAAGTCGAAATCATGGGCGCCTCCAAACATACTTTGAAACTAGACATGGAGGAACAAACCGTGGAAGAGGGGAAGAAGAAAGCTAAGATCAAGGCTGAGCCCTAAGTGGTGTAATTGGATAATCCTTTAAACAGGCGCTTGAAGGTCATTCTCCCCGATGGGACCTCGCCACTAGAAGTTCCTTTTCCTTCCCCGGGCACCGCTTCCCAAGTAAGCAAGGCGTCTAAGAGAAAACACTTGGGGGAGGAGTCTTAAGAGAGATCAAAAAAAGAGAAAAAACCAAAAAAGTAGCCACCCGGTCATGTCTCGTTTAATCCGAATAAGCCTGAATTATGTAGTTATTTCTATTTATTTTCACAGTCATTGTAAATAGACTTTTTGCTCCGAATTCAGGAGAAGTTGTAGTAAAACTGAATCTCCTATTATTAAATAAATTTTTTTCTTTGTTTTCGATGATTTTTGCCATTTAGCTTATTGTCTAACTTGTAGTTAAAATTCAAAATCTTGTGAGTTACACAAGCTCCGGTCTGCTTCCACATGACCCGAAAAAAATTTGAATCGCAAATCCTCTAGTCCACACTTTGGGGACTTAGAATACTTTTAGTTCACGCTCCAAGGACTTAGATATTTTTTGAATCATTTATACTCTAGACCGCGCATTGAGGACTCAGAGCACTCTAGTCTACACTTTGGGGACTTGGAGATTTTTAGGTCGTTTATACTCTAGTCCGCACTCAGGGGACTCATAGTACTCTAGTTTGCACTCTGGGGACTTAGAGAGTTTTAAGTCATTTGTACTCTAGTCTGCACTTTGGAGACTCAGAGTACTCTAGTCCGGGGAATTATATATTTTTAAGTCGTTTATACTCTAGTCCGCACTTTGTGGACTCAGAGTACTCTAGTCCGCACACTATGGACGTAGAGATTTCAAGTCGTTTATACTCTAGTCCACGCTCTGGGAACTCAGAGTACTCTAGTCCGCACTCTAGGGAATTAGAGATGTTTTGAGTCGTTTATACTCTAGTCCACGCTCTGGAGACTCAGAGTACTCTAGTCCATACTCTAGGGACTTAGAGATTTTTAAGTCGTTTGTACTCTAGTCCGCCCTCTGGGGACTAAAAGTACTCTAGTCCGCTCTCTAGGGACTTAGAGGTTTTTAAGTCGTTTATACTCTAGTCTGCACTCTAGAGACTCAGAGTGCTCTAGTCCGCACTCTGGGGACTTAGAGATTTTTAAGACACTTATACTCTAGTCCGTACTCTGGGGACTCAGAGTACTCTAGTCCGCACTCTGGGGACCCAGAGTACTCAAGTCCATAATCTGGGAACTTAGAGATTTTTATGTCATGTATACTCTAGTCCGCACTCTGGGGACTTAGAGTGCTCTAGTCCGCACTCTGGAGACTTATAGATTTTTAAGTCGTTGATACTCTAGTTCGCGCTCTGGGGACTCAGAGTACACTAGTCCGCACTCTGGGGACTTAGAGATTTTTTGAGTCATTTATACTCTAGTCCACGTTCTGGGGACTCAGAGTACTCTAGACCGCACTCCGAGGACTTAAGAGATTTTTAAGTCATTTATATTCTAGTCCACACTCTGGGGACTCAGAGTACTCTAGTCCCCACTTTGGGCACTTAGAGATTTTTAAGTCACTTATACTCTAGTCTACACTCTGAGAACTCAGAATACTCTAGTCCACACTCTGGGGACTTAGAGATTTTTTGAGTAGCTTATACTTTAATCCGCACTCTGAGGACTTATAGTACTCTAGTCCACACTTTGGGGACTTAGATATTTTTAAGTCTTTTATAATCTAGTCCACGCTTTGGGGACTTAGGGTACTCTAGTCCGCACACCGGGGACTTATATTTTTTGAGTCGTTTATACTCTAGTCCGCACTCTGGGGACTTAGAGTACTCTAGTCCACACTCCGGGCGGCATGCATGGAAAAACTAGTGTGTTCCTATTTTGGAATGTGCATTGGAATTTGATTGTATCCCGAATATGCATCCATAAATGATAATAACTCGTGTTCGGCGGTTGAGTCAACCAGTTGATCAATTCTGAGTAATGGGAAACTATCCTTAGTGCATGTCTCGTTCAGGTCTGAATAATCAACAAAGTTCCTCCATTTTCCATTTTCTTTTCTCATTAGTATGGGGTTAGAAACCCATTTAGGGTAGAGGGCGTCGTGGACAAACCCATTGGCTTTGAGTTTGTCCACCTCCACTCTGAGAGCACCAGACCTCTCCAAGTCCATACCTCTCCTTATTTGTTTCACTGGTATATATTTTGGGTCAATGTTCAACATATGACTTACGACGGCGGGAGAAGTCCCGCACATATCAGAGTGGGTCGAAGAGAAAACATGCAGGTTCGCTCAGAAGAAATCAGTTAGGTCCTCAGTCATTGAGGGAGTGAGTTGTGATCCAATCTTAAGCACTCGTGATGGGTCATCATGGCCGACTGAAATGTCAATCGTTAGTTCAGCCGGTGTGGCTTTAGGCTCATTATGTTCTTCACCATCTTCTCTCAAATCTATATCTCTATAGATCCGACCCTGCTGCCCGAGTCAAGGCTCGGGTGCTACTTGTCAATTTTATGCTACCTGGATGCGGACAGAGTTGTCCACAACCTTTCCCTTCTCTCTCCGCTGGGCCTTTCTCAGTTCAGCCACATAACATGCACGACCCGTCGCCTGGTCGCCATGTACAACCCCAACTCCTCTATCGGTTGAAAACTTCAAAGTTAAACACCACGGGACCAAAGCTGCCCGAAACTCCACCAGGGCCGGTCAGCCTAGAAAAACGTTATATGGGGAATCAACATCCAACACAATGAATGGTAGGATCTGTACCCTTCTATGTTCACCTTCTCCTAATTCAAATGGTAATTCAACAAAACCTATCGCGTTAGTGGCTGCACCATTAAAACCGTGAATGCGGGGCTTTAGGTGGTTTCAGATCTTTTGCCTCCATCTTCATCTGGTCGTACGGATTTTTGAATATAATGTTGGTAGAACTCATGTAATCAATCAATATCCTTCTCATAAATGCTGGCCTAATCGTTGCCGAGATGACCATCAGGTCAATGGTAGGTGCCTCCACCCAATCAGCATCTCTACTTTTGAACATTATATCATCAGTCATCATTCGTTGCTGTTTCGCTGGAATCCCATCTTCTGAGTTCGAGCAGCATTCAAAGTCTGCGTGTTTCAAGGAACTAGCATAGCGTTCCATTTCTTGTCAACTCTCGTCTGCTGGATGAGGCCTACCGACTATCGTGTTTATGTTTAGTCTACCTACAGTCCGAGCAAGTTCCTCAAGATGGCGTGGAGCTTGCCTGCGACCGGGGTCTGACGTTCCTTGTCCGCCTTCTTGTGGATTCTTAACAAACTGCTGTAACTTCTTTTGCCGAATCAATTTCTCTATAGCGTCATGGAGGTGTCTGCATTCCTCAGTGTTGTGCCCGTAGGTCTCATGAAATCGACAGTACTTCCCAGTCTGCTTTTGTTCCTCAGTGGATTCCTTTGGGCGTGACTTCCGGTATTGGAAGGTGTTACAAGTTGACAAATAAATATTCTCCAAAGATGCGTTCAGAGGAATGTATTCGTTGTAGGTCGAGATCCTTGGATTCCACTTTCCGACTTTCCTCTTTCTTTCGGAATTTTCCCTTTCAGATGCTTTAGACTGCTCAGGCTTGTTTTGAACATTAACCTTGACCTTTCCAGAATTTTCACCAGCCTATTTTATCACAATGTTGCTTTGCACTGTCTCTTTGCTAGGCCCTGGCGCACTGCCTCGCCTCGTCCACCTGGCTTCCTCCCCTTTCATGAACTGGTGTGCCTTTGAATAAAAATGTTTTAGGGTAGGCTGAGGTATTCCTGCCAGCCAATCACCAAACTCTAAATCTGGATCTACTCCTCGCATCACGGCCATAAGAATGGCGTGGTCATTCGGGTTGCCAACTTCGGTTGTAGCAACGTGAAATCTTTGTAAATATTCCTTTAACGATTCTCCTAGAGCCTGAATTAAACTAGATAAAGATATCACGTCCTTTGGATGAGTGGTATGAATTTTGAACTGCTTCACAAATTTCATCACTAACTCATAGAATCTGGAGATCGATCGTGGAGGAAGTCTGGTGAACTACATGGTAACGATTCCGGATAAGGTTATTGGGAAACAGCTACATTTAGTCACATCATTCGCCCTGGCCGAGTCCATAATCCACTCGTATCTCATTACATGTTGTTGGGATCAGTCTTCCACTCATAGGCTGGAATAGTCGGCGTACTAAACTTTCGAGGTACTCAGCTGGTAGGATCGCATCTGTGAATGGAGTACGACTTCTAACTGTGCCCCAATCATTGTTGAGTAAGTCCTGATTTTCCCTCATCAGCTGTCTGAGCATGGCTGGCAAGTCTGTAGTCTGGATGGGAGGTGGAAAGTTGGACTCCGTCCTGCGTGACCGTCCCGTCTGGTGCCCCCTAGATTGGTGATCTCCCAACGAGAATCCTGGGGACCTGCTCCATTGCGTCCCTGGGGAGCCGTACACTCTGAGGACTCAGAATACTCTAGTCCACACTCTGGGGACTTAGAGATTTTTTGAGTAGCTTATACTTTAATCCGCACTCTGAGGACTTATAGTACTCTAATCCACACTTTGGGGACTTAGATATTTTTAAGTCTTTTATAATCTAGTCCACGCTTTGGGGACTTAGGGTACTCTAGTCCGCACATCGGGGACTTAGATTTTTTGAGTCGTTTATACTCTAGTCCGCACTCTGGGGACTTAGAGTACTCTAGTCCACACTCCGGGCGGCATGCATGGAAAAACTAGTGTGTTCCTATTTTGGAATGTGCATTGGAATTTGATTGTATCCCGAATATGCATCCATAAATGATAATAACTCGTGTTCGGCGGTTGAGTCAACCAGTTGATCAATTTTGAGTAATGGGAAACTATCCTTAGTGCATGCCTCGTTCAGGTCTGAATAATCAACAAAGTTCCTCCATTTTCCATTTTCTTTTCTCACTAGTATGGGGTTAGAAACCCATTTAGGGTAGAGGGCGTCGTGGACAAACCCATTGGCTTTGAGTTTGTCCACCTCCACTCTGAGAGCACCAGACCTCTCCAAGTCCATACCTCTCCTTATCTGTTTCACTGGTATATATTTTGGGTCAATGTTCAACATATGACTTACGACGGCGGGAGAAGTCCCGCACATATCAGAGTGGGTCGAAGAGAAAACATGCAGGTTCGCTCGGAAGAAATCAGTTAGGTCCTCAGTCATTGAGGGAGTGAGTTGTGATCCAATCTTAAGCACTCGTGATGGGTCATCATGGCCGACTGAAATGTCAATCGTTAGTTCAGCCGGTGTGGCTTTAGGCTCATTATGTTCTTCACCATCTTCTCTCAAATCTATATCTCTATAGATCCGACCCTGCTGCCCGAGTCAAGGCTCGGGTGCTACTTGTCAATTTTATGCTACCTGGATGCGGACAGAGTTGTCCACAACCTTTCCCTTCTCTCTCCGCTGGGCCTTTCTCAGTTCAGCCACATAACATGCACGACCCGTCGCCTGGTCGCCATGTACAACCCCAACTCCTCTATCGGTTGAAAACTTCAAAGTTAAACACCACGGGACCAAAGCTGCCCGAAACTCCACCAGGGCCGGTCAACCTAGAAAAACGTTATACGGGGAATCAACATCCAACACAATGAATGGTAGGATCTGTACCCTTCTATGTTCACCTTCTCCTAATTCAAATGGTAATTCAATAAAACCTATCGCGTTAGTGGCTGCACCATTAAAACCGTGAATGCGGGGCTTTAGGTGGTTTCAGATCTTTTGCCTCCATCTTCATCTGGTCGTACGGATTTTTGAATATAATGTTGGTAGAACTCATGTAATCAATCAATATCCTTCTCATAAATGCTGGCCTAATCGTTGCCGAGATGACCATCAGGTCAATGGTAGGTGCCTCCACCCAATCAGCATCTCTACTTTTGAACATTATATCATCAGTCATCATTCGTTGCTGTTTCGCTGGAATCCCATCTTCTGAGTTCGAGCAGCATTCAAAGTCTGCGTGTTTCAAGGAACTAGCATAGCGTTCCATTTCTTGTCAACTCTCGTCTGCTGGATGAGGCCTACCGACTATCGTGTTTATGTTTAGTCTACCTACAGTCCGAGCAAGTTCCTCAAGATGGCGTGGAGCTTGCCTGCGACCGGGGTCTGACGTTCCTTGTCCGCCTTCTTGTGGATTCTTAACAAACTGCTGTAACTTCTTTTGCCGAATCAATTTCTCTATAGCGTCATGGAGGTGTCTGCATTCCTCAGTGTTGTGCCCGTAGGTCTTATGAAATCGACAGTACTTCCCAGTCTGCTTTTGTTCCTCAGTGGATTCCTTTGGGCGTGACTTTCGGTATTGGAAGGTGTTACAAGTTGACAAATAAATATTCTCCAAAGATGCGTTCAGAGGAATGTATTCGTTGTAGGTCGAGATCCTTGGATTCCACTTTCCGACTTTCCTCTTTCTTTCGGAATTTTCCCTTTCAGATGCTTTAGACTGCTCAGGCTTGTTTTGAACATTAACCTTGACCTTTCCAGAATTTTCACCAGCCTATTTTATCGCAATGTTGCTTTGCACTGTCTCTTTGCTAGGCCCTAGCGCACTGCCTCGTCTCGTCCACCTGGCTTCCTCCCCTTTCATGAACTGGTGTGCCTTTGAATAAAAATGTTTTAGGGTAGGCTGAGGTATTCCTGCCAGCCAATCACCAAACTCTAAATCTGGATCTACTCCTCGCATCACGGCCATAAGAATGGCGTGGTCATTCGGGTTGCCAACTTCGGTTGTAGCAACGTGAAATCTTTGTAAATATTCCTTTAACGATTCTCCTAGAGCCTGAATTAAACTAGATAAAGATATCACGTCCTTTGGATGAGTGGTATGAATTTTGAACTGCTCCACAAATTTCATCACTAACTCATAGAATCTGGAGATCGATCGTGGAGGAAGTCTGGTGAACTACATGGTAACGATTCCGGATAAGGTTATTGGGAAACAGCTACATTTAGTCACATCATTCGCCCTGGCCGAGTCCATAATCCACTCGTATCTCATTACATGTTGTTGGGATCAGTCTTCCACTCATAGGCTGGAATAGTCGGCGTACTAAACTTTCGAGGTACTCAGCTGGTAGGATCGCATCTGTGAATGGAGTACGACTTCTAACTGTGCCCCAATCATTGTTGAGTAAGTCCTGATTTTCCCTCATCAGATGTCTGAGCATGGCTGGCAAGTCTGTAGTCTGGATGGGAGTTGGAAAGTTGGACTCCGTCCTGCGTGACCGTCCCGTATGGTGCCCCCTAGATTGGTGATCTCCCAACGAGAATCCTGGGGACCTGCTCCATTGCGTCCCTGGGGAGCCGATCGGTCAGCTGCCGTTCGTTCTCTATATCCTAAGTTCCTATTCCAACTTGAGAGCGGCTTCCTAGGTGCAAGTGAGGGTAATGGCTCCAGGTAGGTAACCTGGACCATTCCTGTTGGTTTGATCTACTGCGCCTGTTTGCATTGTTTTAATTTTGCGACGTCTACACTAGGATGTTCATCAGACGAAGCGAAGCTGTGAGATGATGAGTAGGTAGCGGGACTTCCTCCAGCATTCTATTGCTATTGTTGTGTAAGTTGGGTCATGAGAGTGGCGTTATCTTGAATCTTCTCATTAAGTTGTTTCCTGCTTTCCACGAGTTCTGTCATCAGCTCGTTGAACTCTATTCTAGTGACATGTTTGATTTAGGACGACGGTGGTCCCGGCGCCTGGATTAGCTTGTTGATTTTTGCGTCCTACTTGTTGGATGCTAGCAGTCTCATTGACATTCACATTATGGAAGGCTGATCTGGTATGCGGTTTTCCCATTGTAGAGTTATCAGTAGGAACTCTGAGTAGAATCTATGAACTCCTTGTGAATGAACTTGGATCTTCTTTAGGGGGATTTCTTCAATCCAGTAGCAGCAAAGTAGATACTAACGACCTGAGAATGTTGTTCTCAGTGAAAGCATCAAAATGTTAGAACCAAAATTGGTCACTAACACCCTTGAGTAGAATTATGTACAGAGATTAATGAAGAAAATAAATTAAAACAGAGGAATGTATGCAAAAGTAACTGCAGAAACAAGAATACCAGAAGTATAGTGGTTTGGCGTAACTATTTACGTCCACTATAAGTATAATATTTATTTCTTTCCTCAAATACTTGAATAGAGATACAATGCGCAAATAAATAGCTCAAATACAAGTTTGAAATGAAAGAAAGCTAGTGTAGAAAATGGCAGAGTGCCCTCGGAGTTCTCAAAAAAGGTCCTTTTTCACTGCACCCCTTCCCCTCTATTTACAGACGAAGATAGGCTGGACTTCCTTCGTAGGCCTAGGAGCAAAGTACCTTGGCCCATATATGGGAACCTCAAGTCGACCGACCCAGGCATGCCGAGCGGATACACTGAGCGATAAATGTCGATCCAGGATGGCCGAACGGTGGTCATTGGGTAATTGACTCGAAGCGAACTCTCAAAGGACTCGGAGTAGCCCGCATTGGACCTCTAAGTAAAGCAGTGTCGGCTTTCTTACTTCACTATTGGTTCCATGGATAGACTAACTTCCTCATTATGCACCGAACCAGATACACCGATCATGCACGCCGAACCACTTCTGACCGAACGACAACAGCTCCCCTTTTACAATCAATACTTGCTAACCCATCTAAGCCGATCCACAAGTGACTGACTGAGCCACATGTTCCAATCCAATCTTACCGAGCCATGTTTGACTTTACCCACTTGACCGAGCGATACATGCCGAGCGACGACTACTCAACTTACCGACCCATGCGTGCCGAGCGATCCAGACCGAGTTGACGTGTGCCGAGTTACCCAGATAGTGCGACATGTGTTGAGTTACCCAGACCGAGCAACGCGTGTCGAGTTACCCAGACCTTGTCGACGCGTGTCGAGTTACCGAACCATACATAAACGCCGAAACATGTCGATTGCATCAAACCCTTATATCTTCAGGCTCTTCTTGGTCAGAATCTTGTCTAGTGCTAATGATAATATCTTCAACTGTCGTTTTGTAGCCGGACCAAGGTGCCAATAATTCCTTTCACTAGCAAGTGAAGCCTCCATACCTTTAAATCAAATACAACCACCAATAATTCTAACTCATGAGTTGCATACTTTGCTTCATGAGGTTTGAGCTACCGACTAGCATAAGCGACAACACTTCCACGTGCATCAACAAAGCACTTAACCCTGTTGCACAAGCATCTATGTAAATAATAAAACTCTCACCTCCATCAGGCCCAATAAGAATATGAGAACTAGTTAACTTTTCCTTTAGTTCTATGAATTCTTGCTTGCTTTTATTAGTCCATACAAATTCTTATGTCTTTCTTCATCAAATTCATTAAGCGAGAGGAAGTCTTTGAGAAATCCTAAATGTATCTCCTATAATAACCCACTAGGCCCAAAAAGCTCCATATCTCAATTGTGCTTTTCGGCCTCTTCCAGCCTTGAATAGCCACAACCTTAGCCGCATCAACAAAAATACCCTTTGTTGAAACAACATGACCTAAGAACCAAACTTCTGAATGCCAAAAGTGACACTTCGAGAACTTGGCCTTCAACACATGCTCTTTTGGTGTTTCTAATACAATCCTCAAATAGTGCATATGTTCCTCTTCAGTCTTGGAGTAGATTAGAATATCATCAATGAAAACAAGGAATAATTTATTCAACGCATCTTGGAACACTCGATTCATGAAGTCCATAAAATATGCTGTAGTATTAGTTAGACTGAACGACATAACTAACCATTCATAAAACCGATTAGATCTAAAGCTGTCAAGGGTAAACTTTCCTCTACCACGCTCATATGATGGAAACCCATAGAAAGACCAAGACTAAAAATACCCTAGCACCATGAAACTAATCGAATAAGTCATCTATCCTAGACAAAGGATACTTATTCCTAGCAGTCCGCTTGTTGAGCTCATGGTAACCACACATAGCCTTAAGGAACCATCTGCCTTCGTAGCAAAGACGATGGGCACTCCCTAATTCAAACGACTCGGTCATATCAAGCCCTTCTATAATGAATCACTAACCTGATTAGATAGCTCCAACCTTTCCTTTGGCGCAAGTCTATGAATAGGCAATATGGTAGGTTTTTTATCCTTCACCAAATCAATGCAAAACTCTGCCTCACGATGAGGTGGTAAACCCAACAACTATTCAAAGTCTTCGTCAAACTCCTGAAATACTAGGATTGAGCCTGACTTCCCTTCCACCACATTAGGAGAATAAAGAAAACTATTCATTAGTAAGCTAGGATTTTCATGAGTCATTACCATCACCTTCCTTCCTTTTCTCAATACCACAATCCACTTAACGCAATCTAGGACTACTTGATACTGAGATAACCAATCCATCCCAAGCAAAATATAAAATCCTAGAAACCTAAGGACATACACATCGCATGGAAGGAATTGGCTAGAACATGTGACCGGAACACCTAAACAAATCATATTAAGATTTGCCAAGCCCTCATCAGGGTTCGACATACAAATAGATACTAAAGCCATAACTGGTTCAAATCCCAGTTTATAAACAAGAATATGAGATATAAAACTAGGAGAAACACCGGTACAAAATAAGACATGAACTGAAGTGCCATGAATAGATATAATACCCTACAGAACTTGCTTCCTCTTTGCAGCGGCATAAGTAGAAGGTGCTGAAGCTAGCACAAAAACTCAAGATCGCTACCCTATTTGGAGCATTGGACAATTCCTAGAAAAATAACCCGGCTGATGATAGTTATAACAGCTCTGCCTCGATGCAAACCGATTCTTGGCTGTCGGTGGCTCTATATTCGTTACCTTAGCAATCGATGCCTTCACTAATGGTGCTTTAACCACCTATCCTCCCACAACCAACCTATAGTTAGTAACAAGATACTCTTTCTTCTCAAACTTGTAACAAGCTAAACCATGAATATCCTTCGACGCCTAAAACTCCGCTTGTTTTCCCTTGCTTGTGCAGAAATAGACGGCTTTGGTGCTAATCTCAAAGACATGTTCACTAAACCACAAAGACCCCATGATGTGATTAGCCATGTTCCTCTAAAACTCAAGATGCATACCTGCAATGAACATTTTGTTCTTCTTTAACCCTGTGTCAACTATCCCCAACCTGAACCGAGACAATGGAATGCAATGAATTGGTTCTTATACTCCACCATAGTCATGGTCGCTTGCTTCGGATACAAGAACCTCATAAATAACAAAGTCTTTTCGAATTTCAGAACAAACCTTATCTCAAATACCTCCTTAAATCGAGCCTAAGAGAAGTTTTTCTCTTGAACATCGACAGTGATCGAACCCCATAAATTCATAGCTGCATCCATTAGATGTCGCGACACTAACTAACGCTTCATCGCATTATCCAACTCTATATCCTTGAATATTCGGCCACATAATTTGAGCCAAGACTGAACCTCTATGATCATCTCTGAGCTAATGAACTTCTTACCCCTAACCTCTCATAATCATGACAAAGAAAAGCTAAACTCATCTAAGGCTTGACCTGCACGATCTCCTCTTTGACATTCACTCTCGACTCCTCGACATGAGCAACATTCCTCGGTACATAGGTCCCACCATACTACACCGATTGCCTTTACCTATACCTACTCTAGCATTAGTAGCTCTAGTGCTCATAGTTTGTACTACTTGAACATATCAAAATATCTTTTGGATATTTAAGGATAGAGTTATTTTAAAGAAAGAGTTTATTCCTAAGGAAAAGCTGAAAAAAAGGCGTAGGTTTATAGAAAAATACAAATACACTCTCATATATATAATACACTCAAATCATTTTTGGTTGTCGCTTACTCTATCTCTAACGAGCCATACCCAATCAAAGTTAAGGTGTTCGCTCAACCTTGGCTCTGATACCAAATGTAACAACCTGACTTTTCGACCTTCAAATGTCGACACGAAATACATCCAGGGTATTCGTGTGCCCTGCACAAGGTGTCGAAAAGACATATTTAGGGTAAAATAAAAGAAAAAGAATAAAACAAGAAGAAAGAGTACAACATCAGAATCTCACAGCGAAATGATAATATGTAATATCAAAAGGACAACACATAAGGTTTCCCTAAATACACAAATTTTAGTGTTACAAAACCTAAGTACTATCATCAGCCTAGACAGTGATAACCGCCTGTCCTCACAATATTGACATACATATGTAATATAGTGCAACAAAAATAGAAATAGATAGAGAGCGGAAGCCTCCAAGTCATCTCCTAAACTCTAAAGTAATATCCAAAATAAAACCTGCTTTATTAAGCCTACCTAAAAGAGTGCATGAAGAATTTAGGGAAAACAAAAGGCTTGTGTTATGTATAATTTTGATACAACAAAACCTAAGATACATGCAGCATGTAACAGTAACTATTGAGACCATACGGATTTCCATTACTGTTTTACCCTCAAAAGAAACCAACCATTCATTAAGTTAACATAGTCCTATGCAGATAATCTCTAGGATGAAGAATATAAATAAGAAAATAGTTGTGCTGCTTGCATTTCCCAACACAACAATATTAGAAGTACATCTTAAACTGCTAAGATATATTCGCATATGGATTTTTTTATGAAGATCCCTTTGGTTAAGCCAAATACAATCTCCGACATAAGGTCAGAAAATACCTTCAAGCGTTGTATATCTCTAGATAAGATATACTAATCAGGAGAAACATAGCTAGTCCCCACCATATCATGTGATCCCGAATATCATAAATTCCCGCTAGCAACATCGATAAGCATACTCTAGATACAGAGTTGATATATCCTGTCATAGGTTAGATAAACCCCAGGCTATGAGGTTTACTCTATTTTCTATAATTCTTGATATCAACATTGCATTCCGCATCTCTCACATGAGTCTTCATCACTCGAATAGAAAATGAATCATTCCATGGAGTCCTCCATAAGCCCATTTGGAAAATGCTGATGCTGACCTCTCCCATAGACCTAAACTTAGGATAGATAGTTCAACTTTATAGCATAAGTATGAAATGTTAATGATGATCTCTCCCTTGGACTTATCCTTAGGATAGATAGTTCATCTCTATAAAATTCCACTCCACAACCACTTCCAAAATGTAGACCTTTATAGTATTTTTGAAGTGGTATTCGTAAGTAAAACACTTACGATCCTGGACTCTCTTAAATAAATCAATGAATTTTTGTTAACTCAGTTCCGGTTCTTTTCAAAAGTAAGAAAACTGTATAAAGAGGAGTCCTCCTTGAGGGATCTCGTATATATAAATTCTTAAAGCTAGAGATGTTACATACCAATGCTCCTCCCCTGGGGGTCTCAAAATGTATGAAACCATGAAGCTTTTGTATACTTCTTATGCTATATTTAGTCAAATTCGATAGTCGACTAATCCATTGTCCTATTAAAAATGACTGCTTATAGAAATCAAGGTCTGTATACTTAACACGTTTTTGACCTTCCAACTTAACTCTTACTTGATCAAGAGTGAAGCCTGTAGATTAGAGAACTATTGCTTTTATCCCTACTCAAACATCAATCTCAACTCTTACAAATAGCAAAGTCTACCACAACGGCTATTAGTGTTAAGAATAGTATTAATGACTTTCCATAAAACGAGTAAGTAATCAACACGATTAACACATTTTCGATCTTTCCAACTTAATTCCTCCGTTATAGCATTATTGCTTATGTCCCTACTCAAACATCAATCTTTATTCTCATAAATAGATAAGCCTACTTTTTCAACTTTTAGTGTTAAGCATACTTAATTACTTTCAAACAAGTAGTTATACAAAACATGGTTTAGCCACTAGGCAATTCCTAATACATTTTCAAATCCTTTGTTTATAATTTAAACCCTTTTAAAATGATATATGTATGTATGTATAATACTTTATTTATCAAACTAGATATTTAATAAAGCAACTTAAAAAATAATTATGATCCCACCTTTTGGTCAAGGATGGGATATCAATAGATTGGATAGAAAGTATGGATATCGGGATTGGAGATCGATTGGAAACAAAGCTATGATCGATTGGAAACAAGTGGCTGATCGATGCGAAGAGGGGAACAGGTTGATGGACACAAAGGTGATGGATACGAACTCACGAATACGAATGCTTCAGACGCTTCAGCCTTCACGAAAACTACAAATTGCATCAATCATATCTCACAGTCTACAAGCTCAAATACTACAAAATTTGGAGAGGAGCTTCCGGATGCACTCAAAAACCTTCGTGACCGATTTCAGCCCGATTGGACTACCTTTGGATCGATACGAATTGAACACGCATCGATCCAAAATTGCTCTGGATCGGTCTGGTTGGCCCACTTGCGCAAAAGAAGAGGTATTCCAGGTTTTGAGGCGGATATTTTCGGATCTACACCTATAAATAGCAGGGCTATAGCAACTAAAAAGGGATCTTCTCCTTCTGGACTGCTGAAGCTCTGCCATTTTTGTAATTGATACTAAAGGCTTGTAATTGTAACTACAAAGGGAGTAAAAAGGATTGATTCAAAGTGGACATAGGCTGGATTGCCGAACCACTATAAACTCTTGTGTTCTTTCTAGCTTTCTTCCATTTTTAACTTTACCGTTTCTTCATTTTATTCTTTACTTTATCTGAATCTGAGATCTGTGTTGGAATATTGTGGATCTGTGTGTAAACATTAGTTCTTTCACTACTTCTGGGGTTTGTGACCATTTTTGGCGCAAATACTTTGGTGCTTTCACTAAGAATGACTAGAACCCGCTACTTCAGAATTGGAGAACTACATGATCATACCTAAAAGGAACCATGACAAAGCAATTGACAAGAAGATAAAGAGCAGAGAGAAGTCGGCATGAAGGAAGGTAGGAAGCATCTTTAGGAGCTAATCAAACTTTGGTCCTCATCACCAAAGACGAGATGGAGAAGATGATGGGAGCTATGCATGAAGAGTTCCTGAAAGGACAGGAGGAAATGATGTAGAACCTTCTCAGATAGTTTGGACAGGCGGGAGCAGTTGGAGCTTCGGGAGTTCAGATCCACAGAGCTAGAACAGAAGGACCCAACAGGCAATCGGATGGAGTAGCTTAACAAGGCGCAGCCCCTAATCAGCACGCGAATGTTAATCAGGATGGATCCAGGCTCGGAGGCACACCACCCAGCAACGATGGACCAATTCATGGAGGAGTTCCAGGTGACACCACACAACAGGATGCTGGCAAGAGTATAAGCGTACGTGATGAAAGAGTATGTACGAGAATTCCCTCAGGGACTCGGGGGGCAACTCCTGATGAACAACACTGGATTAGCTGAGATTATCAGGCAAATTATGCGCGGAGGTTTGACAAACAGAGATCTGGAAGGAGTAAACAGGAGTTCGTTTATCCATGAAATCTGAATGTCTCGAAACCCAATAGGGTTCAAGCTACCAACTCTAAAGGTATACAATGACAAGACCAATTCTGTCGATCACTTGATGAGGTATACAAGGAAAATGGAGGTGCTGGGGCATCGAAGGAAGTTAAGGCCCGATGGTTCCCTCTGTACTTGACGGATATAGATGCTATGTGATTCAGACAGTTGGCGGAGGGATCTATCAAGACATGGACAGAATTGGTGGACAAGTTTCTGAAGCAGTTTCGGGTTCATATCAAAAGGAAAAAGAACGTAATGATGCTAACTTCGGTAAAGCAAAAGACAGAAGAATTGCTTAGAGCTTTCTTAACTGGGTTCAATACAACGGTTGTTTCGGTGGATCGACCGTATCCATCAATGGTTTTAATGGCGGCAGTGTCTAGAGTCAGAGATAATC
Organism: Allium cepa; assembly: GCA_030765085.1. NCBI lineage: Eukaryota > Viridiplantae > Streptophyta > Magnoliopsida > Asparagales > Amaryllidaceae > Allium > Allium cepa. The sequence goes on from CM060940.1 coordinate 864,930,752, forward strand.
GGATTTCAAAGTGTCATTAATACGGGACCCACCAATGGATCTCGGGGAATTCTTTAACGAAGACGAGAGACTCCATCGACGGGAGGATGCATGTGCAGATATGAAATTGAATTAAGTGAACGCGGCTGAGGATGGAGGGCCATCCAGCGGAAGCTCGGATAAAGATAAGGATAAAGGAAAAAGGAAGTTAGATGACGAATTTGGAAGGGCAAGGAAGCGGTGGAGAGAGTCAAAATTTTCCACTTACACAGGATTGAATGAGACATTGGAATGGATATTTATGGAGACTCGGGATCGCCTTCCTTGCCGAAGACCAGCAAGGAGAGAACCCTCGAAACGTGAAAGGGCATCAGGAAGTCATTGTCTCTTTCACGATTTGGACGATCATGATACCAATAGCTGCAGGCATCTAAAGGATATAATCAAGGAGCATATAAGGAGTGGTCAGTTGCAGCATTGTGTCGGAGCTCAAAATGCAGCAGTGGAACAGGAGCAGCCACCGTCTACCTCAAACAGCGATGGCGTGAGGCCCAAAAATAATAGTCGGTTGGTTATCAACTGACAGGGATGATATGGAATAAGTAGCAAGCTCTAGGCAAACGACCAAGTCACTTACTCATGTACGGGGATGGAGATGGCCCCTAGGCATGCTCTGAGATGATGATTAATCGCGACGCTATGGTTTGTGAAATCTTTTTTTTTCTTTTTTTGGTTTGGACGCTCGCTTTTTCTGGTTTGGTTTAAACTCCTGATTTTGTTTGTTTTCTGGTTTGGATATTGGTTTGGATTTCTGATGCAGATTTTTGGCTTTTCGATTTGATCTGGATTTTGGATTGGATTTTGATTTGATTTTTAATCTGGCTTTTGGTAAATAGTCGTCGGGTATGGATTATGCCTGGCAAGGGGTAAGTTGCTTCGTCCGAACGTGGCGAATCGACTTATTCAGATCATCGAGTATGGACTATGCTCGGCAAGGGTTTGGAGAGACCAGGATTCGGCCTAGGACTTAGGCCCTATATTATCGGTTACTGTTTCAGCTCATCGAGTATGGACTATACTCGACAAGGGTCCGGAGCGACCAGGATTCGACTTAAGACTTAAGCTATGACATTACTCAGCATTCAGGGACACTGGACCATGGTCACCAAGGCATTTCTTAGTACAGGTCGTCGGGTGTGGATTGTGCTTGACTAGAACCTAGAGAGGTCATGACTTCAGATATCGGCTATGGATAGCTAAGAACTTGGATATCGACCCGGAGAGGTCCTGGATTCAGTTATTGGATAAGGATGGATTAGCACTCAGTTGTTAGGTTCATATGGATATGGAATTGGCTAAGGATTTGGTTACTAGATTTGCAATCGAACAACGGCTCAGAGCAGCCAAGAATGTGGCACTCAGATAGGATGGCTTGGTAATGGATTGGATTATGAATCGGATGGTATGGCTATGAACGGAATATGGACTTTGGATGTTGGAATCGGAGCTTTTCAAAACAACCCTTCTTACCACAAGGCATGTTTTGGGAGGAAAATGTTATCCCACCTTTTGATCAAGGCCGGGATATCAATATATTGGCTGGAAAGTATGGATATTAGGATTGGAGATCCATTGGAAACAAGGCTATGATCGATGTCGCTAAAATTTGGCCGAGCTCGAATCAAGACGGGATCAATTACGAACGATGGACAAGGCTAGAAAAGGCCAAATTTTAAGTCAAACGGAGTTCGTTTGTTCGAGATATTGATGGATGCATGCTTAAGGAAGCCTTGTTCGTATCGATGCCTATGGATACGAACAAGACGTTCTTATCGATCGGGGAGAAAGGTTATGTGGATTTCGACTTGATGCATGTGGACTTGGATTGAATAAATGGGCGCCTGATGTTTTGTTCGACCTGAGGTAGTTGGATTCGATGTGATTTCGTGTCGATCAAGCCTTTTGATCGATGCGAATTAAGGACACGAAGAATATGGCCAGAACCGATACGAACACGTCGTTCGTATCGATCAAGGAGAATGGTGCAATGTATTTCAGCTCGATACTTGTTTGTGTCGATCAAGTAATGATCGATGCGATTAAGATCGACACGAAGGAAGAGAACCCACTTTGGATACGAAGGAAAGGATCGATACAAACAAGTGAATGCGAAATAATGGATACGAAGGCATGCGCTTTCGGAGTGCTCAAGGATCGATTCGAAGAGGACAGCGGACGATCGATGCGAAGAGAATAGTGGTTGATCGATGCGAAGAGGGTAAGAGGTTGATGGACATGAAGGTGATGGATACGAACTCACGAATACGAACGCTTCAGAGGCTTCAACCTTCACAAAAACTACAAATTGCATCGATCATATCTTACAGTCTACAAGCTCAAATACTATGAAATTTGGAGAGAAACTTCCGGATGCACTCGAGAACCTTCGTGATCGATTTTATCCCTATTGGACTACTTTTGGATCGATACGAATTGAACACGCATTGACCGAAAATCGCTCTGGATCGGTCTAGTGGGCCCACTTGCGCAAAAGAAGAGGTATTCCAGGTTTTGAGGCGGATATTTTCGGATCTACACCTATAAATAGTAGGGCTATGACAACTAAAAAGGTATCTTCTCCTTCTGGACCGCTGAAGCTCTGCCATTTTTGTAATTGATACTAAAGGCTTGTAATTGTAACTACAAAGTGAATAAAAAGGATCGATTTAAAGTGGACGTAGGCCGGATTGCCGAACCACTATAAACTCTTGTGTGCTTTCTAGCTTTCTTCCATTTTTAACTTTACTGTTTCTTCATTTTATTCTATACTTTATCTGGATCTGAGATCTGTGTGGGAATATTGTGGATCTGTATGTAAACATTGGTGCTTTCACTACTTCTGGGGTTTGTGACCATTTTTGGTGCAAACAATAATATATTACTTAAGATTATACGTTAATAGAATAATTAACAAAAAAATCTAAAAACTATATATACCTAAAAAATGATTTTACAATACTTATAACAAGTTTTACAACATTTATTCAAAATATTACTTAAAAATAACAAGTTTATAAAATATTTAAAACTTGGAAAAAATCATGTTTTCCTTATATATAAAATAACTCTTTTACTTTAAAAAATCATAACTAATTCTTAAATATACACAAAAATCTCAAACCACTTTTAAATTACTATAATAAGATGTATAAAACACTTGTAAAAAAGATGAAATAAAATATTTAAATTTAAATTACTTTTTAAACATTTGAAGTCCTAAAACAAAGGCTAAACGGGGAAGTTTTGCACAACTGGAAGTTTGACCACTTTTCAATATGTTACTTCACTTTTTGAATACACGATAATTTCTAAGTGCATCCATAGCCACTATCACTGTAAGAGCATTTTCAAATCCATATCCAATTCAAATCAAAGTTCAACTACAACCATTGTGATTTTTTCAAGGCTATGCTACAAGTGATACAAGTCCATTCAAGTTCATACATATGGATTACATATGCCATTTGCTTTCAAAGCAAGAATCGAATCAATATTACAATATATGTCGATATCCATTTAATCACAAAGAAACAATCAAAATACAAGACATATACACATTATATATTCATACAATGGTGAATTAGCTCACTCTTAAGCAAGTAAAAAGTAAGTCCAAGCTACCATTTCCTACCTCAACCTTGCAAACACCTAACTTCCTACCTTCACCTCGCTTGGTCCTAGTCCTATAGATTAAGCCTATTGCTTATGGCCTATGTATGTACAGGGAAACTTGCATTGATTTTCCACGATCCAAATTAATAAACGGTGTTGTGATGTTTTCCTAAGGCCCATATCCAAGTTTGAGTTGATTTGGAGTTTTTGTTGAAACTATCTTCTTAGGAAATTTATGAAGAGAGAGTGCAAGGGCTTATAACTTTTTGTGTAAAAAATGTGAAATGGATTCAAGGAGTATGCACCTTCTTTATAGGCTTTAAATGGTGCCTCGTACCATTGCTCTCATCCCCTCTTGGCTGGCCATGGAAAGCTTACCTCGATCCCCTCCCTTACACGCTCCGTCATTTCTCCTTTACAGCTCATTCCTTTATCAAATAACCAAACTACCCCTTACATGAAATATCTCCTTATCTTCTAGAAATTTCCAGAAGACACCACTTATTTTCTAAATCAAAATGTACTAATTAGTTACTAACATATTCATATGTTAATTAGATTAGTACAAAAGAGCTCGAACAATTTATATCGATTAAAAAGCTATTTAACGATAGACTGATTTTCGGTCACATTATCGATATTTATTCCAAGTATATATTTTTGCAAAAAAAATTCAAATACATGTCTGTTAATGTTATTAATTAAAAGATGTTTAACAAGGTTATAAAATCATATTTATAACACTTAATTATATTCAAAAAGTTACTCAAAGATGAAGTGTTCATAGTTACGGGTCGCTATAATAAGTACCTTGAATTTGCTCAACAAATATGTATAGTTATCTTACCTCGTCTATTCAATAATAATACAACACATAACATCCATAGCTTGAATTTTCTCAACAACTAAGGAGTATGTAAGCAATTTATATACATACATACATACACACAGATATATATATATATATATATATATATATATATATATATATATATATATATATATTAGAGGACAACATTATATTGAAGACTCATAATCTTCAATATATTACATTAAGTGCTATCGACTTATGGAGTAATACAATTCTTATGAATTATTCTCATGATTCAAGTGTCAGACACATAGAAAATCATGGTACATGTACATTTATAGATATATTTTTTCCTTAAGTTTAATTAGAGTTTCTTAATGTTCCACCTTTAATTTATATATTCATATTATATAATTTTTTCTATTATGCAACTTTTATATTTCATATGGCTTATACTACTACATTAATTAAATATTATTTAATCAATTAACATTTTGATTAATTTTATATTATCTTAATAAAATATTTATATTTAATACTTATTATACACTATAATCTTTACAGTATAACACATATATATCATATACATACGTATATTATTTAATTAATTAGGCTTTTAATTAATTTGTTTAATTAGATTAATTTAATTAGATTATATTAGTTTCAAAATTAATTTCACACACATAGATGTGTACTTATGTTATTTAAACATTTCAAAACAATATAACATATATCGTCATATATAAAACAAGTATAAATAAATAAATAAATTAAATTAATTAATTTACTTTATTGATATTATTAATAAGTTCAAAATTTTGAAATTAATTTGTATTATTCTTTAAACATTTTAAAAAAACTTTATTATATCATAACTTTTATAATATATATAAATATATCTTGTTTTAAATTTAAAATCTTATATTTTTTATTTTCATAAAAATTTAAAAATCAACCCAAGGCCCAATTCAAATTTGAGCCTTTTCTATTAAGGACAACCTTTGGACTCGCATATCTATTTGGGCCAGGCTGATAGTCATGTAGGGCAGGGTACTTGATTACCCAAACCTAATCCTATACACTACATTTCTAAACACCCAAATGTTTGGGCTACGAGCTTAATAATTAAATCTAACATGGCCAATTTAGACCACATGGGCTATTGGGCTCCGATATCATTGTTGGAATTGGACCAGTCTGTAGCAAAACTTATTAGTGAATTTCAATTTTATTATCATATTGGATCTCTATTGGGCCTGTAAGGTATAATTTATTTAGAATATTTCTAAATTTATTTTAAATAAAATCTTCATTTTATTTAACTTATAATATAATATAGTATTGTTTAATTTATGTTATGTTATATTTATGTGTATAAAATAGTATATTTATATGTATATGCATGTGTGACATATCAATCCATACAAGGTATAACATACACGTATTTATATATTGGGTTTACATCGCATTGGACACGGTAGCTCATCCAATTTGCAAATATATTGTCCAAATGTATATTTATATGTATATACTTTTACTTTTATATATAAAATATTACAATATATATATATATATGTATGTATAAACTAAAATTTTACTGATATAATTTTTGTGTGTATATATATAAACATAAGCATAAAACATTTACAATATATGTATATTTATAACTATATAAATATGTTAAAATCATTTACAAAATATATTAAATATAATTTTTTTCGCTGTAAGGCCAAATTTAGTACAAAAATATATGTAAATATATTAATATATATATATATGCATATATATATATATATATTAATATATATACACAAACACAAATATATATATTAAATACTATATATATATCGAATGAATCTCACCTCAATAAAAATATTGTTTTATTGGCCATAAATTTACCATCTCCCTTTCCCTAATTCGCTTCTCCACTCTGACTTCACTCCTTCTTCCCCTCCATCTCACTCCGCTCCTTCCATGTCTACCATATCCAGCTTCATCGAGGCATCTTTCGAGCTTCCTACCTTGACGCGACTTGGACATGTCTACAATGTAGCATTAGTGTTGTCAATCTGCTAAAAGCTAACGTTGTGCAATCTGATGGGCATCATATTCTGAAGTTTTCTGCTGCTAATGCTAAAAGTAAATGGTCTTCCCTTTTCTTTTTCTTGTCGCAAAATGCTGGTTAATACATACCATGATAGTTTGATACTATAGAGATTGATGGAGTAATGGTACCATTGGTTGAAGTATTGGAAGAGGGAGTTGAACATTTGTTTAAGCACTTAGTAGGTTTTTCCTTGATTCTAACTCTCCATACCAAGTTGTTCATGATCTTTGTCTACAATTTTGGAAAATTAGGGGATGTCTTCAAGTGCAATTTGATAAAATTATATTTTCTTCTTCAACTTCTCTAGGAAAGAGAAATGGGTACATTTTTTAAAGGCGGATCCTTTCATGATGAAAGGTAAGTCTTTCATCATTACCCCTTCGTATGCTACTATGGATAAAGCTAAGAAATAGGTTCTTCCGCCTTTTCAACCATCGAAAGTCGGCACCAAGTATATCCACTGTATTCTAATGTCGACCATCCAATCGTCGGAAAGGCAAATTGTTAGGGTAAAATAAAAGAATAAACGGGGGAAACAAAATCTCACAATGGACATGACTATAACAAAGATAGTATAATCTATCGCTCTAAGATATTAAGTACATCAGAGTTAAAACCATACCTCATAAACTGGACAGTTATAAATTTCTTACCTTACAAAACTTCTAATAGGTATATATAATAATACAATGAAAAATAAAAATATTATGGCAGGTGAACATCCAACTTTACTCCATGAGCTTCATGTCCCACCAGCAACAACCTGGAAAAAATACTTGGTCTAACCCGGACATTATAATAAAATAACACTAGTATCAATCTAGAGAACTAGCGCGAGAAAACTCAAGTAATATGACGAGCATTTAATAATTTCGTTAGACCACACCACTAAACGCGGAATGGGTTTCTACCTTACAAGAACAACTTACATACATGAAGAAATGGAAAACAAATCAGAATCACAACCTAAACAAGAAAGGATGAACACAAACAAAATTAAAATCCAAACTTAAAGAATGGACACAAATAATTAAACATCGAGAAGAGCTTCAGCCACTTCTCGATGCAATTAAAAAACAATTCAAAGACTTGAATCAAATAATGGAAGAGAAATTTTACAACAAAGACTAAGAGGGCGTGCCCCCTTATCGAAAATATACCTCTAGAAATATACTTAAGAACTTCAATTGCTCTCAAACATTTCAACGCCGGAACCTACTAACCTTGTTGAGAATTTGAGCATATCGCATCTCTGACGGCATACCATTGAATCCAATCTAGAGTAGATATGAAGATACGCTAAGGGGAGTAACCCTACATAGCTTGGCTTCACTGGCTCTTTAGTTTTAGTCATCTCCACAAAGAATATCAGTGCTCAAAATGAGTAACAAATTATCTTGGATTGATGAAAACACAAAAGAAGAAAAGGTTAATCCAAGGTTTGAATTGAAATAAGAAGAACTAATCTATCCAACATGACTAGGAGGGTGCGCCCCTTACACCGAAAGTATACCTCTAGATAAAATATACTTAAGAGCCCATACCAAACACACAACACTCTCGGGAACTTCCAAGCTGGATCCTTTACGATTGAATGCATGCATCCGAATATACGCACATTAATGCATGCATGCTATCAATACTTTCTAGATAAATGTGAATATATCCTAATGGGTGAGACTCATATAGCTTGGCTCCCACTCGCTTTTTTGTTTTAGTTATCCATGGTATTGGATGCCAATACTCAAAATGAGCAAAAAATCGTCTTAGATTGACGTAGCTCAAAGAACGTTATCAAAATCGAAAGTTAAGAAATCAACTATCAAAAGTGAATAAATGATTGTAAACGGGAATTGGATCGCATACACTTGTCACTAATAAATGAATCAAGATTTAAAATATTTGATTCTTACTTGTGTTTGATTTTCACATCACAAATATTTGTAAAACGCTTTAAAGAACATTTCTTTAAAAAAATATTCTTTTAAAAGGGAAAATTAAAATTTCCAACTATATTAGAAATGTCCAAAACAAATGTCAGTAAAGTTTTGTTTACTGTAAATATAAAACCAATCACACTTAGCATTATTTTTAAAACATTCGTTTTTAAAAGTTTCCACATTTATAAACTATCATTTATAAATTTAAAACAACGTTTATTATCCCCAAAGATAATAGATCAAATTATAATTGTTTTATATATTCAAACAACATTGATTATCCTAAAAAATAATAAATCAAATTTATATTTATTTAAAAATAACATTAATTATCCCAAAAGTTAATAAGTCAAATTCATAATTATTTATAAAAAAAAAACTAAATATCCCAAAAGATAATAAATCAAATTTATAATTATTTATAAATTTAAAACAACATTAGTTGCCCCAAATGAAGGTAAATCAAATTTACAATTTCTTTTATAAATTTTACTCAGTATTTAACCTTTATTTTCAAAATTCTTAATATATTTGAAAACTTAGTTAAACAACTTTTAAAGTGCAAAAACATGACTAAACATTTATTTTATAAAAATATAAGCACAAGTTTAACACATACAAGGGTTTAAAGAGATGATATTTCATAAGTGATACTATAACAAAAATCGATACAATTAGCGAAAATTGCTACAATGAAGTTTACACAAATCAAAATAGTTGTCACAAATATTTCAAACCGAACATTAATATAAGCAATGTAAGAATATAAATAAAATGTATATACTAGTACAGGAATAACAGCAAGAAACCACTTTGGGTCGCTCTATGAAAGTCACACGTAAATCACACATAAATGTGTATTTTGGAAGTGTTCCATGGCTACTTATTTGTTGCGAAAGCACTTCGACTTCTTTTTGTTTGCATGCAACAAAATTATTATTTATGCCATCCTCTGTCAAACGAGAATTTGAATCCAAACAAAAAAATCAAACAATAATATTTTACTTTACAAGCACAAAAGGATGATTTATTTTGCTCGATAGATGTCTAAATAATCTATTCAATTTAATTATAGCAGAATGGTGTTTTATTCTGCTAAATAGATATCCAAATGATCTATTCAATTCAACTATAGCAGAACAGTATTTTATTATGCTAATTAGATATCACAAATGAAGTTAATTAATTTAACTACGTTAAATGTAATTAAATTAAATCGCTATAATTTTAATATTAATTTATACTTCATTAAATTATCAACTATCATTCATCATTCAACACAATCTATAACTACACAAAAATCATATAGCTTAGTTAAAGGTGAGTAAAATCAACAAAATTTCAATTAACGCTTTCACGTTTTGGTTTGATCGACGTTCTATTTTAGCCTAAATTTCTACTTACTTCAAACTTGACTAAACCAGTTCCAACGTGTAGCTAACATTCCTACGAGTCCAACACAAAAGACCACATCCAAATCCAACCTCATATGAGTGAGAGATTGATTTTATAAAAAATGGATTTAAATAATTATTAATTAAGCTAATTAATTAACACTAAAACTAATTACCCTGCTAATCCTTTCCTTCCCCAAAAGCTAATTACATTGCCTGTACATATCGTGCATATCATACCCATCATTGTTCAGGGTCCATGCACCCGCTCTCCCCCGACACTCGATGAGATCGCCCAAAATGACTTGCAGTCAACTCCTCTTTGTGGAGCCACGTCCCGACCCGACGAACCCAAGCCGAGTGCCCCGAACAGAATGCGTCACGGCAAAGCCTCTTAGTGCTGTACAAATTTTGCTACTAGCAATACATGGCCAGAGTTGCTAAGGTATGGTGGCAAGGTGCTCCATCACTCCCCGAATCCAAATCCAAACTTCAATTCATTCTCGCCTTCCCAATCACAACCAAAACCAACCCGAGTTAAGCCCTAGTCCACCGCAAAAGGTCTGAGCAACCTGAAACCAGGCCCGGTCCAACTGACTTGGTTGCCCCAGGCAAATACAAAGCACCAGACATAAGAAAAATAGTAAAAATACTTGTAAATGAGCTGAACATGGATTGAACCTGAGATGTTTCATTCATAAAGAAAGTAAACAACCACTTAGCTACAACTACTTTCATAATACTTTGCTACTGAAACTCTACTATTTATGTAAAACCTCAGATAGTTGCCCCCTCCTCGGCTTGCTGCCCTAGGCGGCTGCCTTAGCAGCCTTACCCTGGGGCCGGGCCTGCCTGAAACACAGCCGAATACAACTTTCAAGCCAATGAATTATTAGATCTCTCCACGCCTGACTTAACAAATCAGATTTATGATTTTTGTTCACTACATAATTTGATTTTGATCTTTACAAGTAACAGACATTTCTCGTTCTATTAGCTGGAAGAGGCAAACTAGAAAAGAGAGGGAAAGATGGAAGGGAAAATTGAGGCTATGTGTTTAAGTTAGGTTGACCTTTCCATATTTCTAATCAAAGTAAATTTCTTTTCTTTTCCTGAACACAAGTTAATTAGTATTCCCAAGCAAACCCAATTTTTCAAACCATCCGTCACATCGCCGTCAAAATTTTTGAACTTTGATTTGTTTTAAAACTGTTTTAAAAATAGAGTTTTCCAGTACTCCATTATCCAATATTCTATTCGCGTATGAACCACAAACGATATAAATAAAAATATGATCGTGCATAAAAGTACGGCACGATCATAAATTGACAATAAAATACATAGATAATTTAATTATGTGAAATTTTAAAAATACTAACATTTATCGTAAAATACATCAAACATTTTTTCCAAATTAAAAATTATGGAAAAATCCAATAAATTCATTTAAAAATACTTTACTAAAAATCAGGTCGTTTTATTAAAACTTGGTTTTCTGTTATTTATTCGAACTATATTGTATTGTAAATAAATTTATAAAATGGATTCACCATAATTATTAATTAATTAAAAGGAGTTAAATTAGGCCGCTCAATCCGTTTAATTAATATTTAGTTCATAATCCAAATATCCGAATAATCATTATATTTAAATATAAGTTGTTTAGATTTTTGGACACCAATTACTTAAATATTTAAAAATTAATTAAATATTCCAAACTAAAATGATAAAATTTTGGCATGTTCTAATGTTCCCAACTAATAATCTTTCTTCCCATGATATTAACGTGTTATTGGGCCCAATCTTTCAGATGATGGTAATGGCTTTTCCTTTTTCGAGGGGGGCTAGTTTGGTTTTGTATTTTAGTAGCTTTGGGACGTTTGCCAAACTCTTGTACTATATTTTTATCATGTTTTCTGGTGCATGTGTCAAACACCTGTTTTATATTCATTTATAAATATGGATGACCCGCTCTAAAGCCGGCTGACTTTGCTAAAAAAATACTTATATATATGTGTGTGCGCGCATGCTTGCGTGTATAATAGAAAATATATATTAATACATATAAAAATCATAAAACAATTTATATTAAATATATAACTATCTAGTCATGCAAATGGATTTGAGTTTTTAAGATTTAAAATTTTAAAATATATATATTAATAAAACCATACAAAATTATTAAAAATTAATAAAGAAATTATTTTTTGAAACTAAATTTGGATTTTAAATTTCCAGTAAAAATTTAGATGAAAATTTTATAATTTGAAATTTTATTATATAATTTTATAATTTAAAATAATTTAAAATTCTATTTTCTAATTTTCATTTTGTATTTAAATATTTAAAAATATTAAAAAAAAATTAAGTGAGGGTAAAAAATATATTAATATAATCTGATAAAATATAAAACATATTTTATAATATATAAGAACTTATACAATTATTTATATGGTTAATTGATTTAAATATTATTTCAAATAATATATAAATATATAAAATTATTTTCTTCCTTTCGAAAATATTATGCTTATGAAACATTATGTGTAAAATTATATTTTCATATTTTACACAAGTATAATGTAGTATTTAAATTATATTTTCATATTTTACCAAATTGACCACTTTAACCGTTTTTATAAAAGAAAAAATCTGGATTGTTTTATTGATTCATAACATAATTACCGATTCATACTTTCAATGTTGGGAAAAAAAAAATCAAATTCAAATCTTGACGTAAACTAACTTTGAATTCAAATTCTAACACAGTTATTCAAACTATTCTTATCTACGGTGTAAATTTCTGAAATATTTCTTTTCTAAAATTATTCGAAATTTACTAAAACTATCAGTATCAAAGATATTTACCAAAATCTTGCAAACAAAATCGATATGTTTACTCATTCTGGTTTATTTGGAAAATTGATAAGAAAACCAATAATAATAGATGTTGAATTATGCACTCATTAATGTATTGAATCTTCTACCATCTAGTGCATACGTGAATCCTTTTGTTTCACAGCTAGATTATAAATTCCTTCCACGCTGAGTACTATCCTACGTACCATGGCAGTAGATCACACAGTAACGATGTCCGCTTCTCTCAAACCATTCTTCATAAATCTAACTATCTTCACCTTTCTATTGTATAGCATTTCTAGTGGCGTTGTATTACCTGACACAGAACTACATACATACATAATCCAAGTCGAACAACCTAGTACAAAAATCTATGACATAGAGAGCTGGCACAGATCATTCTTACCACAATCATCATCTTTAGACCCTCTAATCCATAGCTACACCGAAGTCTTCAATGGTTTCTCTGCAAAACTAACAAATCAAGAACTGGAACACATAAAATCCATTCCAGGCTTTATCCGTGCGTTTCCCAGTAAAAACATAACATTCCACACCACCCACACTCCCGACTTCCTTAAATTAACGGGACCCACCGGCCTCTGGAACACATCATCGAACCTCGGCAAAGGCATCATTATAGGACTCGTGGACACCGGCATTTCACCATATCACCCTTCCTTTAGGGGAGAAAACATGCCCCCTCCCCCTAAAAAGTGGAAGGGCAAATGCGGCTTCGAGGACAAAAGCTTATGCAACAACAAACTTATCGGGGCCCGTTATTTCGGTGCTCGGATCCAAAATCCTATAGACGTAGATGGGCATGGGTCCCACACGTCCAGCATTGCAGCCGGCAACCTTGTAAAGCACGTCAACTTCTTCGGGTTGGGCTCTGGTACAATGTCCGGCATGGCCCCGCAGGCCCACCTTGCCATGTACAAAGTGGGCAACTACAGGAGCACATCGCATGACATAATCGCAGCCGTTGATGCTGCAGTGAAGGATGGAGTGGACGTGCTCTCTCTTTCCATGGGGCACTACTCTGAAACGTACGATTCAGATCCTATTGCAATTGCAGCATTCGGAGCTGTTAAAAGAGGTGTTATCGTTGTTTGTTCTGGCAGCAATGCTGGGCCGGATACATCTTCGATATCGAATGATGCTCCTTGGATCATGACCGTGGCGGCTAGTAGCATTGATAGAAATTTTAGGTCTACGGTTAAATTAGGCAATGGAAAAGAGTATTACGGCGAGGCTTTGTACCAACCTTCTAGTTATACTTCCATTCCTTTTCCATTGGTATTTAAGGGTGAAAGATGCGGCCTAGATGACAACAAAGGAAAAATCGCTGTTTGCCCTATGAACGTCGATTCCGCTAATGAAATCGACGAGGGCATAATACTAATAAATCCAAAAGGTGTACAATACACGATCGACTTATCTCCAAGAGCCTTTCCGTGCTCTGAAGTTACATGGAAAGACGGGCTTGAAATCATGTCCTACGTGAAGTCCAACTCAACGCCGACAGCTACTATTCTGTTCAACCACACGGTTGTAGGAGTATCGCCTTCACGTGTAATTACATATTTCTCCTCACGCGGACCAAGCAATCAATCTCCTTACGTTCTAAAACCGGACGTTTGTGCCCCTGGGTTGAATATAATTGCAGCCTCACATAATATAGTTGAAGGTTCAGGTACCAAGTTCCCTGTCAACGTAGAGTCGGGCACGTCCATGGCAGCCCCACATGTCAGTGGTGTGGCAGCCATTTTGAAAAGTGTGCATCCTGACTGGTCTCCTGCTGCCATTAGGTCTGCTATTATGACTTCATCTTACTATGGAGATAGCGACAAAGGTGACAGAATACTTGACGAACGTCATCAAATTGCAAGCTTTTTTGCATCCGGTGCTGGATTTATTAATCCAGCGAAGGCGGTTAGTCCTGGGCTAGTGTATGATCTTGGAGTTGATGACTATTGTGGTTATTTATGTGGTAAGTTTGGGCAGAAGAGAGCGTACACGATTGGGTGTACGGATTGTTCGAAAGTGAGTGTGGTAAAGGAGTGGGAGTTGAACTACCCAAGTGTTACTCTTCCTTTATCTTCCAACCGTGTTACTGTGGTGAATCGTACTGTTACTAATGTTGGGAATGCGAATGCTAAGTATGTTGTGAAGGTCGATGTACCGAAATATGCTCAAGTCATGGTGAAGCCGGAAGTTATGAAGTTCAAGAAGGTGAAGGAGAAGCAATCTTTTTCGGTGAGTGTGAGAACAAACAAGGGTTTTGAGGGCAGCTTGAAATGGATTTGTGGCAACGTTGTAGTTAGAAGCCCTCTCATTGTCCTTGGTTGATATTCTTATAATGCAATTGTATTGAATGCTTCAATGAAGTTAATATACTTTCGCATATTTTTCCTTTTGTCTCTCTTATCTGTGCATAAAAAATCTAGCATATGTGGTTTAGCTTTGAGTGACAAAATTGTATTCCTTCTCTTGTATAAATTAACATGCTGGCGAAGCGTAGAGAAAATAAGGCCTTGTCCGTAACAGAGGCATCTATATTGAACTAAAATTTGTTTTACAGTATCACATCATCTAGTTTAGCTTAAATAAACATATACACCATGGTTTCCCGAAATTTGATTAATTTATAGCCATCAGCTGTACATTTTTTCTGGTATGGAAAAAAGTTAAAGGAACAGAATGGCCGTATCCCAATTACAGCAAACGGGAAAACATTTTTAATCCAGCACAAATAATTAACACAACGGTGATTACGAAAACACAGTACATCCAATTTTTCATCCACTTCTTACAATTTTCAGGTTACCAGACCTTGTTAACTTTATTTGAATTGATTTGAGTTCCCAAATGATATACTTACCTCCAGCCATTGATTGCTCAGGAACAGAAAACAAGAAATATGATAAGCTTCTGTCAAGTGCTGCTCAAACTGATGAGTAACTGCTGTCTGCTACTAAAACTGTCCAGTGCCAAATAGAATTCCCACCGCAACAAGAAACAGAGCATTTTCCGACGGCTCCCGACCGTCAGCGGCCGTTGGAAAATGCCGTCACAAGTTAACTCGTCGATGAACAGATTTTCCAATGGCTCCCGCCAGCGTCAGTCGACGGTGTTTCCGACGGCTTTCGACGACAGTCCGACGGCTTCCGACGGCCGTCGGAAGCCACGTGGACGGTTACGCTTTATTGCGCAAGCCGTCGGAATTTCACCTTCTGTAGCCATTGGAACGACGACATACCGATAAATTTTGATCTGCAAGCCGTCGAAAACCGTCGGAAAAATAGCAAATTTTTTCTGTATTTCAATCGATTTGGTGTTCATCCACATTTCATAAATACAGTATCTTTCACCTTCAGATATTCAACATGAAATCAAACCATAGAAAAATAATCAAATATCATAAAAACATAAATCAAAGCCAATGCATATAAAATCCAACCCAATTCATGTAAAATCAAACCAAACTTCACTAGCATAATTCACATACATCTAATTGTATAATATATACATCAATGTTTCACCAACTTCTCACAATCAACTACCAAACATCGGAATACATCAATACTTCACTAACTCCTCACAAACAACTACCAAATATCAGAATCACTACACCAAGTGTATCATCAAACAATATACACAACAGTTCAAATCTAAATCTACCAACTAAATGTATCATCCAAACTTATAAAACAATGACAAAAAAAACATACATATCACTCCGGTCAATCAACTCTAGAACCTCCCGAACCAGCAGAAGATGGAAAGCAGCCACTATATTGCTGCATGTACTCAGCAATACATTGATCCAGCAGTTGTGTCATATCGATGGTCTGACGACGGTTCTGATCTTCCAGTTGCGTCACCCTAACTCTCAACTCTTCGATCTCTGCTAGATCGATATCAGCTCTGGTCGGTTGGCTGGCTCGCCTCTGTCTGCTAGCCTGCAACACTTATTTAATTTACTCTATAATCTTACTATCAAAGTTACAACATAATATTTTAATTGTTATATCTATAAACTTGTTACTGAAAATAAAGCGATGTGAAGTTCTTTAAAACTAAAAGATTATTAAATTTTTATAGCTTAATATATCATTAATTACCACTTGATTGCCAAAGCCGTAGTGTCTATTCCGTGACGGTGGATCCATGACTGACTTAAAAATAATGTCCTCCTCATCCGTCGTGAGCTGCTCTTGATCGGTATTTTCTAGGAGTTTCTGACGTTATTCCATAAACCTTGCATGCATGAACAAATAAAAATACAGTTAAAATTAATATCATGATATCTTAATTCACTAATTAAAACAATCACCAATAGTACATAAACTAAAATATGCTTACATGGCTCTTGCTTGATTTATCGTCTTGTCATGTATATGAAACTGTCCCGTCCGGATTTACATACTCGACGGCATGCGTACAGGTAAACACATCCATATACGAAGAACCCTGCATCCCAACTTTCTGAAATGGATTATTATATATTGTTATTTTATATTTAAAATTATATAGCATAATAACTATTTACAATTCGCATTTAATAAATTTACCAACTCCTGGCGATACTGCTCGAACGACTTCGACTCTTCTCGATAAGCGATGGGATTTTTGTTTGTATTTGTTGAGTTTCATTCGACTTTGTCCGTACATTTAAATTTAATACATTATTTACTTACCAAATATTTTTTGATGTTTACATATCAATCAAATAATTAATAAAAATTTAGTACACTTAATTCCGCCTCATCACTATCCTAATGTTTCAACCACCCTTCCCATACACTCGTCCCCATCCAGTTTGGCTTCTGTCATTTAAGCTTCACTGTCGACATGGAATTCCTGTAGTTCTTTCTCATCTTCTACATACAGTAATGTCATACCAGCTGTACGTCATCTAACTATATGTCCATGGCGACCTGTGTTTCATGATAAATAAGCAACCAAAAATTAAACAATAAAAGGTGAACAATTAATAAGCGACAAAAACAAATTAAGAATGGAAAATAGAAATTGTACTTACAATGAAATCTGAAAGTGTACGTGTAGTACTAAGGATCGTGTAATATGGTATATAAATGCGGAAACTGATAGTAGCAGTAAAATAAAAATTAAAGTAAGCACACCATGAATTTTTATACTGGTTCGAACTTCCCGTTCTACGTCCAGTAGCAGAATATCCTCTGAATTTAAACTAAACCCCTCACTTAACCCGGAGGAATAGGTATACGACACCTGAGCAGCCGAACAGGAATTTTTCCGCCTCAACAGCCGAAGAGGACTTTAACTTCAATACAAATAGTTTGTTGACGAATGTGTTCTGAATAACACTGATTGTCTTTTGATAGTACAACTTTCCTATAATCAAATCCTCAAGAGTATATATGTGTGTGAAGATTTAGAAGGAAGATAATCACGTAGAATCGAAGTTTATGATTTAAATCAAGGATTCTAGTGATATTAAATAAGAATGAATGCTTTTATTTGCAGAAATAAATAGAGAATAGATTTCAGAATTATAAACAAGAATCGGTGATTGTAGAAGTGATTTGAACATGTTTATATAGTTGTAGAATAGTTATAATATTTCATGAAGAGTTTCAATCAAAAGTTGTGTCTGTATCTCTTAGATTGAGGGACATTCCTTTTCAGGAAATAATCGCAACTCTTCAGAAATACTAGCCGTTATATGCAGGTTGGTCGACCGGAGAAACTGGCCGGTCAGCTGAGTTTGAAATCGTGTACAAAAACAGAGAGTATCTGTGGCACTGAATACAGGGTCGGTCGACCGAAGATCCTGGTCGGTCAACTGACCTGTTGTTAAACAAAAACAGTAGTAGCTCATTTGGTTAGAGTACTTGCCTTCCAAACTAGTGACCCGGGTTTGATCCCCGCTCCATGCATTTTTTGTAAACTTAATTTTGATTAAAATATGCAAGCAAGTTTATTTGAATGTGAATGATGATTCTTGAGGAAAGATTTTAACAAAACACTAAACTAGACTCTATACACATATTTGATGACTCTTGTTAAAATATATAACTATACAAACCATATATTGAGCCGATGAGTCTGGATGTTACGTAGTCGTAGAATCGTGAATAGTTGTGTATTGTCAGCAATCAAAACCTATGATCCAACATTCTCCCCCTTTTTGATGATGACAACTTCATTTGTTACGAACGAATCTTTGACAAGCTTTGTTGATCTTATCTCCCTCACTGAATATATTCCTGTAATTGTGCTTTAGATTTCTCCCCCTGAATCTATGCTATATATTCCTGTAAATAATTAATCTTTTCTCCCCCTTAATCTGTGCTTGCATGATTTATTCCTGCAAATAGTGTTAAAACAATATCTTTCTCCCCCTTTGTCATCGACAAAAAGGAGAGTTTATATGATGATATAAATTATATTTCACATAAGTGTTAACATAGAACAATATAAAATAATATAACTACTACTTATAATGTAGGTATCAGAAAAATTAACATTTAAAGCGTGCGATACCCAGGCTTCTTATAATTTTCTAATTTTTAGGAAACCATACCCATTTGGGTGTGGTTGAACCATTATAAATATAATTTTCATTATTAACTATCATATTAAAATAATTATCAATGTATTTTTCTCTGTTTTTCCAATTAACAGGAACCCAAATACTTAGATAATTTTTATTCATGTTTCTTGTTAATGATTTTGTACTTCTAGAGAAATTATCAACATTATAGGTCATAGTAGTATTTGAATTTTTATAAAGATTGGATTTAGGCTTTACTCGAAATTTAGTATTAGCACTATCATTTTTACTATACATGAAAGCATATCTAGTGCTATTTCTACGATCAATTTTATTATATCCTAAACCACTTTTATCACTGTGAGCTTTTGAATTCTTAACATAACCTAATCCCTTTTTATTTGTAGCAGGTTGAGAATTTTCAATAATCCTAGATAAATTTTCTCTCCCTTTATTAAAATTGGAAATATTTTTAGTGATGTCATCAAGCTTAGTTTTGAGACTAGTGTTATCTAACTCAACAATTTTAATTTTTGTTTTTAACTCATGATTTTCAAAAACTAGAGCATTATTCTTTTCTTTTTGAGCTTCTATTTCTTGACTTAATAGAGCGAGTTGAGAATTGTCAAAGAGTGAATTTTGAATTTTCTCAAGTTCTTCTTCAAATATTTTCTTCTCATCTTTAAGCATATCTCTTTCGAATTCTGCTTTCTTTTGATTTTCCAGAGCTTCCTTATATTTTCTTTTGAGACTTTTTAAAGTGTCTAGAAGTTCTGAATTTATTTCTATCATATCATCAAAAGTTAGATCACTAACCTCATTATCTTTTGCCATGAAGCATTTGTTTGTTTGCTCCTTCGATTTTTCTTTATTGCTTTTCCTCTTCTTATTGCCTTGACTAGATCTCTTTGCAGCCATTTATTCTAGAATGTTGTTATGATCTCTAGAATACCAGGCTCTGATACCAAATGAAAGTGTACGTGTAGTACTAAGGATCGTGTAATATGGTATATAAATGCGGAAACTGATAATAGCAATAAAATAAAAATTAAAGTAAGCACTCCAGGAATTTTTATGCTGGTTCGAACTTCCCGTTCTACGTTCAGTCCCAGAATATCCTCTGGATTTAAACTAAACCCCTCACTTAACCCGGAGGAATAGGTATATGACACCTGAGCAGCTGAACAGGAATTTTTCCACCACAACAGCCGAAGAGGACTTTAACTTCAATACAAATAGTTTGTTGACGAATGTGTTCTGAGTAACACTGATTGTCTTTTGATAGTACAACTTTCCTATAATCAAATCCTCAAGAGTATATATGTGTGTGAAGATTTAGAAGGAAGATAATCACGTAGAATCGAAGTTTATGATTTAAATCAAGGTTTCTAGTGATATTAAATAAGAATGAATGCTTTTATTTGCAGAAATAAATAGAGAATAGATTTCAGAATTATAAACAAGAATCGGTGATTGTAGAAGTGATTTGAACATGTTTATATAGTTGTAGAATAGTTACAATATTTCATGAAGAGTTTCAATCAAAAGTTGTGTCCGTATCTCTTGGATTGAGGGACATTCCTTTTCATGAAACAATCGCAACTCTTCAGAATACTAGCCGTTATATGCAGGTCGGTCGACCGGAGAAACTGGCCGGTCAGCTGAGTTTGAAATCGTGTACAAAAACAGAGAGTATCTGTGGCACTGACTACAGGGTCGGTCGACCGAAGATCCTGGTCGGTCAACCGACCTGTTGTTAAACAAAAACAGTAGTAGCTCATTTGGTTAGAGTACTTGCCTTCCAAACTAGTGACCCGGGTTTGATCCCCGCTCCATGCATTTTTTGTAA
The DNA here is from genome assembly GCA_030765085.1 of Allium cepa. NCBI lineage: Eukaryota > Viridiplantae > Streptophyta > Magnoliopsida > Asparagales > Amaryllidaceae > Allium > Allium cepa. Next base: position 864,951,907 of record CM060940.1, read on the forward strand.
ACTTAATTTTGATTAAAATATGCAAGCAAGTTTATTTGAATGTGAATGATGATTCTTGAGGAAAGATTTTAACAAAGCACTAAACTAGACTCTATCTACATATTTGATGACTCTTGTTAAAATATATAACTATACAAACCATATATTGAGCCGATGAGTCTGGATGTTACGTAGTCGTAGAATCGTGAATTGTTGTGTATTGTCAGCAATCAAAACCTATGATCCAGCATTCTCCCCCTTTTTGATGATGACAACTTCATTTGTTACGAACGAATCTTTGACAAGCTTTGTTGATCTTATCTCCCTCACTGAATATATTCCTGTAATTGTGCTTTAGATTTATCCCCCTGAATTATGCTATATATTCCTGTAAATAATTAATCTTTTCTCCCCCTTAATCTGTGCTTGCATGATTTATTCCTGCAAATAGTGTTAGAACAATATCTTTCTCCCCCTTTGTCATCGACAAAAAGGAGAGTTTATATGATGATATAAATTATATTTCACATAAGTGTTAACATAGAACAATATAAAACAAAATAACTACTACTTATAATGTAAGGTATCAGAAAAATTAACATTTAAAGCGTGCGATACCCAGGCTTCTTATAATTTTCTAATTTTTAGGAAACCATACCAATTTGGGTGTGGTTGAACCATTATAAATATAATTTTCATTATTAACTATCATATTAAAATAATTATCAATGTATTTTTCTCTGTTTTTCCAATTAACAGGAACCCAAATACTTAGATAATTTTTGTTCATGTTTCTTGTTAATGATTTTGTACTTCTAGAGAAATTATCAACATTATAGGTCATAGTAGTATTTGAATTTCTATAAAGATTGGATTTAGGCTTTACTCGAAATTTAGTATTAGCACTATCATTTTTACTATACATGAAAGCATATCTAGTGTTATTTCTACGATCAATTTTATCATATCCTAAACCACTTTTATCACTGTGAGCTTTTGAATTCTTAACATAACCTAATCCCTTTTTATTTGAAGCAGGTTGAGAATTTTCAATAATCCTAGATAAATTTTCTCTCCCTTTATTAAAATTGAAAATATTTTTAGTAATGTCATCGAGCTTAGTTTTGAGACTAGTGTTATCTAACTCAACAATTTTAATTTTTGTTTTTAACTCATGATTTTCAGAAGCTAGAGCATTATTCTTTTCTTTTTGAGCTTCTATTTCTTGACTTAATAGAGCGAGTTGAGAATTGTCAAAGAGTGAATTTTGAATTTTCTCAAGTTCTTCTTCTAATGTTTTCTTCTCATCTTTAAGCATATCTCTTTCGAATTCTGCTTTCTTCTGATTTTCCAGAGCTTCCTTATATTTTCTTTTGAGACTTTTTAAAGTGTCTAGAAGTTCTGAATTTATTTCTATCATATCATCAAAAATTAGATCACTAACCTCATTATCTTTTACCATGAAGCATTTGTTTGTTTGCTCCTTCGATTTTTCTTTATTGCTTTTCCTCTTCTTATTGCCTTGACTAGATCTCTTTGCAGCCATTTATTCTAGAATGTTGTTATGATCTCTAGAATACCAGGCTCTGATACCAAATGAAAGTGTACGTGTAGTACTAAGGATCGTGTAATATGGTATATAAATGTGGAAACTGATAATAGCAGTAAAATAAAAATTAAAGTAAGCACACCAGGAATTTTTATACTGGTTCGAACTTCCCGTTCTACGTACAGTCCCATAATATCCTCTAAATTTAAACTAAACCCCTCACTTAACCCGGAGGAATAGGTATACGACACCTGAGCAGCCAAACAGGGATTTTTCCGCCTCAACAGCCGAAGAGGACTTTAACTTCAATACAAATAGTTTGTTGACGAATGTGTTTTGAATAACACTGCTTGTCTTTTGATAGTACAACTTTCCTATAATCAAATCCTCAAGAGTATATATGTGTGTGAAGATTTAGAAGGAAGATAATCACGTAGAATCGAAGTTTATGATTTAAATCAAGGTTTCTAGTGATATTAAATAAGAATGAATGCTTTTATTTGCAGAAATAAATAGAGAATAGATTTCAGAATTATAAACAAGAATCGGTGATTGTAGAAGTGATTTGAACATGTTTATATAGTTGTAGAATAGTTACAATCTTTCTTGAAGAGTTTCAATCAAAAGTTGTGTCCGTATCTCTTGGATTGAGGGACATTCCTTTTCATGAAACAATCGCAACTCTTCAGAAAACTAGCCGTTATATGCAGGTCGGTCGACCGGAGAAACTGGCCGGTCAGCTGAGTTTGAAATCGTGTACAAAAACAGAGAGTATCTGTGGCACTGACTACAGGGTCGGTCGACCGAAGATCCTGGTCGGTCAGCCGACCTGTTGTTAAACAAAAACAGTAGTAGTTCATTTGGTTAGAGTACTTGCCTTCCAAACTAGTGACCTGGGTTCGATCCCCGCTCCATGCCTTTTTTGTAAACTTAATTTTGATTAAAATATACAAGCAAGTTTATTTGAATGTGAATGATGATTCTTGAGGAAAGATTTCAACAAAGCACTAAACTAGACTCTATATACATATTTGATGACTCTTGTTAAAATATATAACTATACAAACCATATATTGAGCCGATGAGTCTGGATGTTACGTAGTCGTAGAATCGTGAATTGTTGTGTATTGTCAGCAATCATAACCTATGATCCAACAAAATCCTACCAAATGCACCCGAAGATGTAGGGAGGGATGTTATCTCATTTCGGCCAACAAGCCGACATCCTATTCTTGTATGCCTCCCTCGAAACTGATAGAACTATAGCTGATGGTTGTAGCTCAAACCCCATGTGTTAAATGTGATACAGATTAGGATATCGTACACAAATTATTTAAGATGCTGAAAAAAGTTTAATACTTACCCCTCGGCTCTAGGTACTAGAGTCACAACAGATCGCTTCGGCGGTTGCGATGGACCGCTGCCATTGCTTCCTGAAGAGTGGGAAGAACTCCTCCTTCTGAATGACATGATACATGTCACAGACACATCATTTTGAAAGAGAACAATAACATGATAATGAAATATATTTTACAGTTGAATGACATAAATGATATAAAGTACATAAAGTGCAAGGTATACCTAATTCAGATTGGGTCTCATATTCCGATGATAAACAGAATACATTGCATTTTTAACATAAATTGCTAAATAAATGACAGAAATGGTAAAGTCATAAAAGATGTAAATAACGATAAACCGATTCGGTTTCATAAATGACATAAATTACATTACTAGCAAAATAAATCTCAACAATTTCGTAATACACCAAGAATTCAACATAGTTACATCAATTGCATAATTACATCAACTGCATAATCTCATCAATTGCATCAATTGCATAATTCAAAAGTACCAAAATAAAGCTCAACATTTATATCAATCATCATCGTCTTCTGATTCAAATTTGTTCTCATATTCTACATTATTTTCCTCCATACTCTCAAACGCTTCTGCCAAAACGTTTGATTCATCGTTCAGAGATCCAAAATCCGTACGATCGTCTATAATTATTATTTCGTTGATTTGCATAAGATCTGTCTGGTAAGCTTGTTCGTTTGAAATATTCTTCCCATTAAACGTAAATCTGGCCTTTGTTTTAAAAATTACTGACCAATCTGTTTTATCTCTTTTTAGAGATGGATAAGGAGCGTAATAAACTTACAATGCTTGTTTGGCTAGCACAAAAAGATCGTACTTATGATAATGCGATGTGTGCTTTATTTATGCGATGTGTGCTTTATTTCAATAAGATTATAATTCTTGTGCACATTAATTTCAGAACCTTGAACATTGCTAAACCAATTGCATCTAAACAGAAACACCTCCTCCGCGGGTCGTGAGAAATATGTCAGTTGCAAAAATTTTATTAAAGCTCCATAAAAAAATATTTATGTGATTTTCTGGATCATCCCTACCTTTAACAAATACACCTATATTATTAGTTAATTTTTCTGCACCATATTCTTTGGTATTAAATTTATATCTATTGACGAAATATATTGGATATGTCTTGACATTTTTTTTGGTCCCAACGTAAGATGTTTCAAACCTTCGTCAATCACACAATTTATCGGTTCATAAACGTACTTTGAAAACCAATTAGAAAATTCTTTACTGAAATACGCACATAAATTATTATTTCAGATTACCTATCGAATGGTGCAACCTCAACATAATTTAGTAGAATATAAGTGTGTGCTACATGAAGATCTCTATCGTCTAGCCATACTACTACACATTTCCCAAAAATCGACCATATTGTCTAAAAATAGATAACAATATTTGAGAGGAATCTTGTTCGTCGCCTTCGTCATTACGAGAAACACTTTCAAATGATATGTTCATATGGTTATTGAAATAGTGAGAGAAAAAGAACGAAGCTTCTTCTTCAATGTAAGATTTACATATCGAACCTTCAACTCGTGCTTTTTGCCTCAGTTTTTTCTTCAGATGATTCAAGTATCTATGCAAAATTAATTTACATTAATTTTAACTTCCAAATGTAATTAAATTAATAGGTAACATATTACATACCTCTCAAATGGATACATCCATCCATATTGCATAGGACCTCGAAACTGTGCTTTAGATGGGAGATGAACAGGTAAATGTTGCATTACATTAAAAATAACCCGGCGGAAATAATTTCTCCAATTTGCAGAGCAATATAGGAATATCTACTTCAAGTTCATAGAAATATTGCACTTTTAAAGTAGTTGAACAAAGCTCTTTGTAAAGCAAACTAAGCTCCATTACCACCTTTCAAACTTTTAACGGCAATAGTTCTTTGAATAGAACGGGTAATAAATTTTCCATCATTATGTGACAGTCATGGCTTTTCATTCCGCTCAATCTAGCGTTTTTAAAGTCAACACATCTATGAAGATTTGATGAAATCCCATCAAGAAATCTTAACCCTTCCACCCATTTTAACACAATTTTAACTTAATTATTATCTAACTTGTAATATGCTTTGGGTTTTTTACTGTCATTTGGTTTCATATGAAGCTTAGGATGTTTGCATAATTCTTGTATGTCACGTCCTGATTTCGAATCATCCTTAGTCTTCCCCTTGATATTCAAAATTGTGTTAAAAACATTATCAAAGATATTTTTCTCGTTGTGCATCACATCAATATTATGACGAAGCAGAAGATGTTTTCAATAAGGCAACTCCCAAAATATAACTCTGTTTGCACCAATTATGAATAGTTGATTTGCCTTCAATTTCTGTTTGCACTCCTGTTTCATATATCTTTGGATAGTCACTTACAAGTTCGTATATGTCTTTGCTTGACCATATTGTTGGTGGTTGTCTAATTTCTACTCTATTAGCTAAAAAAAAAATTTCTTGTCTCCTCTAAAGGGACGATTGACATGGAGAAAACATCAATGGCAGTCAAACTATGAAATTTTCTTACAATTCGGTAAAAAAACACCCGTGTTTCTTTCATGTATGGACACGCTAGACGACCAGATTTACACCATCCTAAAAGCATTACATAGGCATGAAAATCACTTATACTCCACAACAAAGAAGCAAACATATGAAAAAAAAATTCTTTGAAACGTCATATGTTTCTGCTCCTTCATTCCATGGTGTTTTTAACTCCTCAATCAACGGTTGTAAATAAACATCGGTTCTTTGTGTCGGATCGTCGGGGCCAGAAACGACAACAGTAAGAAACATATATTGCGTTTTCTTACATATCTACGAAGGTAAATTATAAGATGGATGATAATGGGCCAAGATGAATATTTAGCACCAAATTAAGAAAATGGTGAAAAACCATCCGTACATAATACAAGTCTAACGTTACGACTCTCCGCTGCAAAATTGGGATAAGTTTTGTCGAAATGCTTCTATGCTTCTTCATCGGCTGGATGTGTCAACGTACCATCTTTCTCTATTCTCACACTATGCCATCTCATATGAGATACAGTTACAGAAGATGCTTATAATTTTTGAAGACTATAAGTGATGGATAAGTAATGCATATGCCTGTACGGAACTTCCATTCCCTTTTTTTTTCTTGGTTTATATCTTTCCTGATTGCATATTTTATAATTTTTAAGATTTATGTCTTCTTTTCAAAACAACATGCAGCCATTTAAACATGTATCTATTTTCTGATAAAGTAAACCAAAAGCCGACATAAGTTTTTTAACTTCATAGTGATTTTCGCACATTAAATTATCGGACGGCATATGTCTTTTTACAGCTTGTACAATGGTTGTAAATCCGGCTTCGGTGATGTTGTATTTTGACTTCATTGCAATGTATTCTGCAGTTACTGATAGCTGGGTGCCGCTTTTACAACCATCCCAAAGAGGTTTTTTAGCAGCATCCAGTAAACCATAAAAAAATTTGCTTCAATATTTGGCTTTTCAACATTTTCATCATCGTCGTCAACTTCAACCATAGGGAACATTGATCGTGCTGCATCTTCAACCAAATTTTCTATACGGTTCCTCGCAACAATTTCATTGTCAGCAATGTCTAATTCAAACTCTACAGAAGTATTTGCTACAACTTCCTTATGACAATCCCAAACATAATACTCTGGCACGAAACCATTTTTGCACAAATGGACTTTCACAATATCGGGTAACAAATACTTCAAATGTCTACACCTACTACATGGACAACGAATTTATGCATCATTTTTGTTATTACTTTAAGAAAATTCAACAAATTCGTTTATACCATTATAAAAATTTTATTTTATTGAGCCTCTCAATACCCTTCTTTGATACATCCATCTCCTCCGATCAACAAAATAATCTATCATTTTTCTTATTTGAAAAAATATGTCAAAAATTCAAAAATAAATAATGGTCATATGTTCCATTACATTTTATTTTTCAATGTATCGATACAAAAACTTATAGCGTCAATTTTAACCCACTTAAGAATACAATATATAACTGTTGGTTTATAGTCATCTTTTTTTCTGGTCAGTCATTCTACTTCCCATTACAAACACAGTAAACACTTACATTTCGTACATTATTTCGTTTTAAACGATTCAACAAAATTTCGGCAGCACTTCCTTTTTGTTTTCTGCATTGTACACAAATGCGTGTACGTAGGAAACAAAAAAGAAAAGTGACGACGAAATTTTGTGAGCCGTTTGAAATGAAATAATATGCGAAATGTAGTTGTTTACTTTGTTTATAACTTGTCCAATACATGGACAAATCTAGCAAGCATTGCACCAGATGAATATAAATGACCGTTTTGTGACAAAAATGACTATTTATATAACGATCATGTACAACACCCGTCAGACAAGGTCAACAACTCTCTAAGGGACGTAAAAAGGTATTTTATAAAAAAGAGTATATATTTACTAATTTTATACATTCCGAAAATATTAATTTATCACATTTGTTCTGTGTATTTCATCGAATAACGCTGCTTTAGTATTTTTGTCATTTTTCAATACAGTCAAATTTCTTTTAGACTCGTGCATTCATTACTATTGCACAAGTCAAGATATTATACGACTCGTGTCTTATTCCAATTAATACAATACAATCGTATAAACAACGCATATATAATGGTTTACATATACACACACAATCACAAATTATACATACTCTTTAAAATTTCACGATAACATATGAGATAGATATACTATGGGATGCTATAAACTATTATTACGCTATTAAAAACAATTGCAATCACTAATTAGCCCTAATTTAACAACTTGTGCAAATCTAGATTTAGGATAAAAAATAGATTTTTGACAAAAATAAAAAATTATACCTGAGTTAGAGGGCAATAGACGTTGATTGCACAACCGGGGAGGATCCGAAAGCTCGAAATTGGTGATTGGAACCTTGGGGGAGAGATTTGGGGATTAATGGAGGAAAAAATTCGTTCAGCCAAATGGGGAAGAAATGCTTCGGCCTAAGCAGATATTCGTGAATTTTTGACGGTTTCCGACAGCTGTCGGAAGTCGTCGCTAGGCTCTGTCGGAATATTAGCCTTTTCTAGTAGTGCACAGACCTTGTATGGAAAAGTGAGAGGTGGATTTTCAGTTAGTCTATGTTGCTATTTTTTTTGTGTTCGATGAATACCATAAGCCACATATATATAGACTGATGAGATTCAAATCCTGTAACCAACCTTGACACATTCTTCTTCATCACAAGAAGTTGGGATAAGTACAAGTGGCCAAAGAATATTTCAAGATCCTCCTTTTGGGTTCTTATATATATAATAATATATATACAAATAAATGTGACGGGTGGGGCATACATTATAATGTTTCTTACATTCTCCCACTTGAACCACATGACACATTTAATCTTGATAACCTAAGAAACATAAACTAAACAACTTGGATAAGTAAATCAATTGTGCTTATCATACCTTAGTTCGAAGCTAATGAATGAATCATGGTGGTTTTGTTTGTGAAAAATAATATTTCCTTCCATGTACCACAATACACTACCTTCCATTAAGCCTTAGACGGCAATACTTTATGTATGACTTCCAGCAAGTCATTCTAGATCAAACTGTTCTAATGAACAGTGCACAAATAAAATTATTATTTTCGTTCAACCTTTACAATAAAATTAAGAAAAAATGCATTGAAACAAATTCAAGCTAGTCCCATGTTGTTTACATGCTTTGTAAACGCCATTATAGAGAGTCCTTTAGTCAATGGATCAGCTACCATCAAATTTGTAGAAATATGTTCAGTTTCCACAATATGTTCCTTGACTATGTCTCGTATAGCCAAATACTTAATGTCAATATGCTTACTACGCCCACCCCCCCCCCCCCAATTTTATTATTCTTTGCGAAGAATGAAGCTGACGAGTTATTAGAATAAATCTTCAATGGCTTATGGATCAAATCCATGATTTGAAGCCCAACGATAAAACCTTTAACCACATGGCCTGTGAAGTTGCTTCAAAACAACCAATGTATTCTGCCTCCATTGTGGATGTAGCAATTATTGATTCTTTGGTGCTTTTCCAAGAAACAGCACCACCAGCTAGCATGAATACATAATCCAAGGTGGATTTATTTGAATCCAGACACCCGACAAAACCAGAATCTGAATATCCTACCACTTCAAGATTGTTAACATGCTTATAGGTCAACTTGTCACCTTTAATTCCCTGCAGATATCTCATAAACTTTTTCGCAGCTTTCCAATGGTAAATTCCTAGATTTTCTTGATATCTACCAAGCATTCCTACTGCAGATACTATGTCAGGTCTTGTACAAACCTGTACATGCATTAAACTTCCAACTGCAGATCGTAGGGAATATTTTCCATTTCTCTCTTTTCCAAAGAATTTTTCGGACATTGACTTAAACTGAATTGCCACCTTTGACAAGGGTGCTGCATTGGATTTGCTTTCATTCAATTTGAATCTTTCGAGAATTCTTTCGATGTAGGCTTTATGTGACAGTCCTAATGTCTTTTGAGACCTGTCTCTATGAATCTCCTTGCCAATGATACAAGAGGTTTCACCCATATCCTTCATTTCAATGTTTTTTCGAAAGAAACTGCTTAACATTGTATAGAAAAACCATATCATTGGTTGCTAGGAGGATATCATCAACATATAACACTAGAATGATGAACTTACTCCCACTGACCTTAAGGTACATACAATTATCCTTGATGTTTTCTGTAAAACAACAAGAGGTAATAATATCGTGGAATTTTAGATACCATTGACGTGAGGATTGCTTCAATCCATATATAGATTTCCTTAATTTGCGAACCAATTACTCAACTTTAATTGAGCAAAATCATCGAGGTTGTCTCATATACACCTCTTCTTCAAGATCACCATTTAAAAAGGCTGTTTTCACATCCATTTGTTGTATCTCCAAGTCATAATGAGATACTAATGCCACTATGATTCTAAAAGAATCCTTTTTTAGAAACAAAAGAATAAGTGTTCTGGAAATCAACACCCTCCTTTTGTGTGAAACCTTTGACTACATGTCTAGCTTTATGCTTTTCAATGTTACCATTCGAGTTCATTTTGGTCTTGTAAACCCATTTACAGCCTATGGCATGCGCTCCCTTTGGTAACTCGACAAATTTCCCAGACTTGATTTTTAGCCATAGATTCCATTTCATCCTTTATGGCATTATACCAAACATCCGAGTTTTCTCCATTTATGGCTCGTGAAAAGGAGATGGGATCAACCTTAGGTCCGATATCAAAATCAACTTCAATGAGGTACACTAAATAGTCACTAAAATAGCAGGATTCCTTATCCTTGAAGATCTCTTAAGATCTTCAGCTTCACCCATATTTGATGGGTGTTGTACTGTAGGTTGAATTTCAGGTTCATTGATGACGTGTTCCTCTTGGGGTGGTGGATTATGAATTGGTTGTTCATTCAAGGCATCAGCTTGAAGGTTCGGAAAGACAACTAAATCATCCTTATATGCATATCCTTCACCTTGATCTCGCATTTGCTCCCACTCGACTTTTCGAGGACTCATACTCCTACTAGTGTCACCATTTCCTATGAACTTTGCATTTCTAGACTCAACTATTCTAGGAGTATGTGATGGACAGTAAAATTTATACCCTTTAGAGTTTTCTGCATAGCCAATGAAATATCCACTGATTGTTCTAGGATTCAATTTCTTGAGTTGTGGATTGTAAACTTAAACCTCCACTTTACAGCCCCATATGTGTAAATGTCTCAAACTAGGCTTCCATCCTTTCCATAACTCAAATGGATTTTTAGGAACAACCTTCGATGGAACCCTGTTCAGTAAATACACTGCCGTTTTCAAAGCTTCACTCCATAAAAATAAGGGAAGATCATTTTCACCCATCATACTCCTTACCATATCCATGAGAGTACGGGTTTTCCTTTCCGCAACACCATTTTGTTGAGGTGTGGCCGACATAGTATATTGTGCAACAATCCCCTCTTCCTTGAGAAATTTCGCAAATGGATCCTCGTTTTGTCCTGACTCTATGCATCTACCTTAACATTCACCACCCCGTCAGACCTTACGATCTTTGTTGTCTTCTCTAATTGTTTCTCTACTTCCTTCTTATATGTTTTGAAATCATCAAGTGTCTCCCCTTTATCATTTAGAAGGTATAAATACATACATCGTGTATGGTCATCAATGAATGAGATAAAATATCTCTAACCATTAAGACAAGGGGTACTGAATGGACCATAGATGTTTGTATGTATGATTTGAAGTGCTCCACTACACCTTTTGGAAACTTTTTTATCCTCGTTGGTTTGTTTTTCCTTATGCAATCCAAACAAGTACTAAAATCAGAAAAGTTAAGAGTATTTAGAACTCCGTCATTAACTAATCTTTTAATTCTATCAATAGAGATATGACCTAATCTCCTATGCCAAAGAATAGACGAAGACTCATCAAGCATGGTACATTTGGTACCAGCTTCATCATGTAGAGTTATAAGACTATGCTCATATGCTGGACCTAAATTTAATTTATATAAACTATTCACCAAAGTTACAAAACCAACTTGAACTAAATCCTTTAAAATGATAAGTTCACAACCAACAAAATTAAATTGGTAAACAAATTGTACCAAACGAGAAATAGAAACTAGATTTCTTGAAGATGATGGAATATAAAAGGTGTTTTCCAAATCCATCACATAACCTTTATTTAAAATAAGCCTAAAAGTCCCTACAGCCTCCGTGAATAAATGCCTTTTTCATTTCCCATCGGTTTCCTTAGGCTGAGAAATACTTGCACAAAAATCACAACATGAATTTTAGTACCAGAATCAATCCACCATGAATTTTGTTGTGAGTCAATAAAATTAGATTCATAACACACAAGAACATTAAGATTACCATGCTTTATAAGCCATTGCTTGCGTTTCTGGCAATCTCTCTTATAATGCCACTTTTTCTTGCAGAAGAAGCATTCATCCTTATTGCCATGTTTCTTGAATGGCACATTAACATCGTTCTTCTTCTGTAATGCTTTCTCGGCACCTTTACCCTTTTTCCATTGTCCCTTTTTATGAGTGACAAAGTTTGCACTCTGGAAACTTTCATACTTCAGCCTTTCCTCCTCTTGCACACACATGGTCAAAGGTTCATTAATAGACCATTTTTCTTTATGTGTGTTGTAAGAGATTTTGAAGGGTCCATACTTCGAAGGAAGAGAATTAAGCTCGAAATGAACAAGGAATGGTTTTGGAATGTTAACTTCCAGTGCCTTAAGCTGAGAAGAAATGTCCCTCATTTCCATTATGTGCTCACTCACACTCCTTGATTTGTGATGTTTCATCACAGTAAACTTGCTCATTGCGTTGCTAGCCAATGTCTTGTCAGAGCTGATGAATTGCTCTTCAATGGCTTTCATGTAGTCCTTGATCTTGTCACATTTTGGAATTGAATTTCTAATGCTCTTTTACATGAGACTTAATGAGCATTAGACTTAATCGGTTGGATCGCTCCCACCATTCATAGTTCAACCTTTCCTCAGGGGTACTTTGATCTGAGGGTACAGGCGGCTCATCAACACAAAGTGCAAGGTCAATGTCCGTACACCCTAATACCAAAAGGATCTTGTGCTTCCATTCCGAATACTTTTCACCACTAAAAGTAGGAATTTGAGAGGTGTTGGCAAAAGAGTTAGCTACAACAGAAGAGTTAGCTGCAACAACAATGACCAATCAATACATTGAAGAACATAACTTTATGTTCAATTAAATCAGTGTCAAATTCAAACAGAAGCATAATCCATATCTTCCTATGGAAATAGGTGGCATCAACGCATTAGATTTGCTTAACAGTAATAATAAAACTAGTGGCTGCTCTATAATTTTTGAGATAAAATTATATACCTGTGGGTATTTAGAATTTCATTTCCAAATAATTAAATCACTATTTTATTCTAATCAAATCGGTCAAATAATTACATTCATATGGGTAAAGCAATTACTTTAGTGACTTAATTACAACCTGGAGAATACAAATCATATAGTCATATGGTTCCTAAATGAAATATATATACTTGGCAGAAGACGATGTGGCTAGTATTAATCCATAGTGATATTCTCCATAAGTATAATAATTATCCAATTTATATTTCAGTAATGAACCTTACATGTATGAAAACTATATATGTATGAAACTCCATTGGATTTCATTGTAGCGGTATATATATTTGTCTACAAATAGTAGTTCACGGTTTTATTTGCATGAAATGGAAATGAGCATGCAAAACTTGTATATGGCAGAAAAGATATATTTGTCTAAAAGACAACTTTGCATTTTAAAGTCTTATCTTCAATGACATCAAAGGACAAAATATACATTGGCTTTTCCTTGGGTTCAGAAAGCATTTAATTCAAGATGTTTGGTCACTCAATGGGATAAATACACACACACACACTTGCATGAAAATAGAAAGAGCATGCAATACATTGTATACGGCAGAAAAGATTAATTGCATAGGTCATATTGGATTAATATTAAAAATTATCTTCAATGTCAGGTCACATCAAAGGATAAATTCATACTGGCAGTTCCCTTATGATATGTATAGACTTTATTTCTATTAAATGATTGGTGAAAACCATAGCATATCAAAATAGATAAATGTTAAGCTTCTTTACTATGTGTAGACAATATATTGTCTCCTATATTGCTATGGGTTTTTGATTTCGTATGGTGTTTAATCATGTAATAGTCACTGAAATAGTAATTGAATCTAAGCAATATAGCATGAAGGTGGCTCTGATACCACTAATGTTAATTTTATTTGAATTGATTTGAGTGTTAAAATGGTATACGTGCCTCTAGCCATTGATTGCTCAGGAACAGAAAACAAGAAATATTATAAGCTTCTGTCAAGTGTTGCAGAAACTGATGAGTGTTGTCTACTATTGAAACTGCCCAGTGCTAAAGAGAATTCTCACAAATCTTGTACGAAGAAATGAGAGGTGGATTTTCAGTTAGTCTATGTTGCTGTTAATTTTTTTAAGTGTGTTCGATGAATACCACATGCCATATATATACTGATGAGATCCAAATCAGGTAACCAACCTTGACACATTCTTCTTCATCACAAGAAGTGGGGATAAGTACAAGTGGCCAAAGAATATTTCAAGATCCTTCTTTCGGTACACACACACACACACACACACACACACACACACACACATATATATAATATGTATACAAATAAATGTGACAAGTGGAGCATAAATTAGAACGTTTCTTACAGACCTGGCCCGTTTCATCTTTAGAACCTGACAAAGAGGGCAGACATTTAACCATTCACATTTCACAAAATTCATTCAGGTAAAGTAAGGAACGAATGCATATACAAATCTGAAATTATGATCAGATAATGTTAGATGAAAAATCACAGTATCGTAAAATATCTTTATTTTTACTCGGTGATACCGCCTTAAAATTAACATTGTATGTTTCGTGTCATATTTATGAATACAGGAAGAACATATGCTCATCAGTAATGACATAAAAGCCAAAGCCAGTGATGATGGTGTAGTGAACAAATAAGAGTTTTGAACATCGGAAGCAGATACCCAATAATCTAGTATGTCGACAATCTTAACAATTTCAATCCAACAAAGAGAATAAAAAAAATCAAAGAGAAAAAATTGTAGATAGAAGACAGAAGGGAAAGAACACACTGATATAACGAGGTTCAGCTATGCCTACGTCATCGGACCCAACAACCTTTGTTACTTCTTCAAGAGGGAGTACAATATGAGAAGAAGAAAAATCACTCAATATAAATTTCCCGCCCTACAATAGATACAAGGATCTTATTGAAGATATTTTGTGGAGAACTCTCTTGTTGTCTTGTGATGATAAAAGATGAACAAAAGTCTTCATATTCATAGAAGTAAAAATGAAGATTTCCTTGAAGATAAGGATGAAATGTTTTCGGATTCGTTTGATTTGATTTCAACACAAATCTAGCATATTTATGTTTGTTTCCACATATATCTTTATTTAATTAGTTCCTCAAATCAGTTAATATCTATTATGATATTAATTAATTCTCTTTCCAATTTGTTTTTCATATTTGACTGATTACGGGAATCAATTAATATCTTCTCCTTAATAGATTTGGAATAGATTTAAATCGTCCAACTTTAACATTCCACCTTGATTTAAATATATTAATCAATCAACAAAATCGGTTGTTAGGTCGGCGCCTCATAGCGCTAAGTATCTCGTACCACATTAATCAAGTTTGGGCAATGCACAAACTTGTCCTTTGGAGCCGAATTTGTCAACATATTAGCTATATTGTCTTTTGTGTGTGTCTTTAATAGCTTTATTGTGACGACCCATGAATCTGTACCCTTTGAATCGACAATAATCCACACATGTCCGACCCAAAAAGAACCAACCGACGGAAAGTCAAGAGAAAGAAAAGAAGAGAGAAGAAGAGAATAGAAGAAAGAGAGAAGATAGAACCAAACAGAACAATACAGAATCTCACATTGCAGCGGAAAATATATAATATCATATCAGCGATCTACACAAAACAGAAACTGTATATATACATACATAAATCAGAGTTCAACAATCAATCAATAGTTATCAGCTTGAACAGTTATAATTATCTGTCCCCACAATTGCTGATAATATAAACAACTAAGCACAGCGGATAATCAACCAAAACATGTACGTGTATATGGAATGAAGATCTCCAGCCCTCCTGCTGAAGCTCCAAAAGCATCAAAACTGAACCTGTAAATATACTCGGTCTGACTCGAGCATTGAAAGGGTAGAACGTCCGGATCAGTCTGGTAAACCAGCGTGAGAAACGCACTCAACTGAATTTATTAAATTACCAAACTTTTCCTTTATCAAAATAAAAGTATCTCGTAAGACAAGTCCACACATAAACACGGACATGTTTTTACCTTACGATAACTAAAACATTTCATATCAAATCCTCTTATATTATAATAGTGTCTATTACACAAATAATATTCAAGATAGCCGAAATTGTTACCATCATTAAATTCCAGCATACTAGGATCTACAAATAAAATGGCAGGTACGTAGTAGAGTTTGGAATTCCAAACAAATAACCAGGTGAAGAGACTACCTTCCGAAGGGGTACACCTCTAGATGGATGCCCCGAGGCTCAGAACATCAACCCTCTACCAACACAAGACCGGCCCACCTTTATAACTAGATGGTACTGAATATGTCATCCTCCGGTCGTTATCGACCTTTACCGAGGGCCCTTGAAGAATACAAACCACAATAACCAGATGCATGACGTCATAACGTGTAAAGATATATCAAGAAGAGGATGATCATATCCTACTTGGGAATGACCCACTTAGCCTTGCCGCATCTAACCCTGTTTTGGTCAATTCCGGTTGATGAGGCCTGAGATAACGATTATCTTTCATAGTCACATATAACATCACTTAGAATGCCACACGGCCATTTCCGTTGACTACTAATTGCCTTCCACAAAAATACAACCCTTATGCTCATACGTCTCAAGGAGGGTGTTAAGCAAAGAGAAGTTGCCTTCTCCGCCACCACTGATGTACGTTTGTAAAAACCAATGTACGAAATCTATAGAAATGCAATGTCAGACAAACCTCCATACAAGTTTCCAAGAACAGGACAAACCGAAGGTACTTTCCTACCACATCCTATTGGGAAATCTAGGGATCAGTAGCGAATAGTCCTTGCATTGGATATTTCATAATGAAGAGACCACTGCTACTGGATGTATATTGGGATTTTAACCCCAAACGATCAACAAGCATTCCTCTACTATGAAACTCCGGAATAACAATATCATCATAAGCAACCTGCACAATCGTCGCATATACGTTGGTCCAAAGCGGTTTTCAGATAAATCTGATCCCAGTCTCTTCGCAACAACAACGCAAAAGTGTTTCTCAACTTGACACAGAAACTAAGTCTCATAGACTTATCACGTCTCCAACTTTCAACTTGCTATCCTTCGGGCCAAGAAGGAAGCTCGATAGATTGGAGTAATACTCCGCACTATACGAATCAACATCCTCAACACAAATGATAATCAAGCCTACACAGAAGGCTACGTACTAAGTGTACGACAAATAGTTCCCACATCAAGTCGAGGAACTAAAATTTGGCAAAGTTTGATAGTCGGTTATTTAACTATCGAAGCAAACAAACAAACATTTAGCACCATAACAATCACTAGGCCCTTTCAATAAAAAAATTATTAATAAAATTACTTGCCAAATATTCACTTCAAATTATCTTTTAAAAATATATATTTTCAAAACCATTTCAATATTGGAAAACATTTCCATATACTTATTTAATAATAAGTAATTCACAAATCAATTTATTTTCAATGGTTAGAAAATATTACATATACTTAAATCACGATTAAGTATATATTTTATTCTATAAGGAAAACATTCTCTTTAAACACATTTATTTGGGTCAAAACGAATGTTGTGTAAAACATCGTTACGACAACCCAAAATCACTAGTATAGGGATTTGAAAATAAGATAGATAGATAAATCCCATATACTATATAAAATATTTCCTTTCGAAAATCATTTACTACAACAACAGTGTTATAGTCCATCATTTCCTTATTTCTCGAAAACGCCTATTTCAAAATGAATGTTGAAATCTATGTATTCGATATTTAACATGTTTTAAAACGTCTTTCAAACCATTTTATTCCATTTAAAATATCACTTTTTAAAACATTAATTTAAAATATTATTCACTGTCCAAAATCGTGAATATAAATCGTTTACCAAATTTAATACATCTACACATTTATTTAAGGGATTATCCACTGTCCAAAATCGTGGATATATCTCCTAACCCAAATTCATTATTATTTCAACATTTAATTTAAAGGATTATCCACTGTCCAAAATCGTGGATATAATTCCTTTAATAAACTATAATGATTAACTTATCAAATTCAATTGATTTCGGATTTATAAAACAATGTTTATAAATCACATTTATATTTCATAAAAACTTCAATTTATAAATCTTCTTTATTGACCAATTCCATTTATCTCATTTATATGCCAAATCCCATTTATAAGTAAATTGCTTATAATTCTCTTATTTACAAAATCATTCATTTTATAACTTCACAAATTATAAATCTTATTCACTTATAAAATCCGTTTATAACTCCATTTTAACATTTATAAAAATTCCGTTATTCTGATTTATAAAAATTCAATTTTATAAATCTTATATAAAAGCCACTTATTATAAGTCAAAAATCCCAATTTAAATTATTTTACAAAATAATTAACTCCATATTTCAAAAATCACATTCTGATTATATTTCACAAAATCATAATTTTATAACATAAAAATTGTCACATTTATTTACTTAAATAAATTCATCTCTTAACAATTTAAAATTTCACCAAAACGTATATTTTCAAAATCACTTTTAAAATCCTTTTAAATTTGGAAATCGTCACTTCAACAATTTTAAATCCAAAAAATAGGCCCAACGCTGCAACGGCGTCAAATACGTCAATCACGGCATCCACAATATCATATATCCTATGATAATAGAATATATAAGAATATCTACAAATAAATCAATAATGGTGAGGAATCCAGTTGGATCCCTCCAACCTGTCACCTGCAACAAATATACATATTAGAATATGTGTACAATATCCGCTTCAAGGCAGTCGCGCGTATAAAGGGTCGTCCACTTATACAATGGAAAGGAATATGGTCATTTGCTCCACTAGGCAGGAACATATCCAAATACCAATCAATATATATAATATATCATATATCATCCAAACAGTCATCAATCAGCATAAATAATATTTATTCTCACTTATATAAAAATATCAGTGCGACAGAAAGAGTGAGTTGTACTCACATTGGTTGTAGTTGTCGCGATAGCGATTTATTCCGATTAAAATTAAACAAGCGTTTAATTTCAATCAAAATTTTCACTAGCTTACATAAATCTCAATTCAGCTCCATAATATAGTGCTCGTCCATACGAACCCACTGCAATTTGTTTCGTACGAAACGGACCTCGTATGAAAAAGTTATGACGCTTTGAAATTTAAACGAATTTAAATATAAATTAATATACAAATTTCTTTTTTATTTTACAACCTTAAACAATCACGGCCGCGCTTGAAACCGAATCCAGGCCGTCGAAATCATCTTCTTTCCCCCAGGTGAATCACGCACGCAATAACCCAACGTCGTCAACATTGCTCGAATTTTTGAGCCTAACTCCATCACTTCGACGACGATCGAAGACTTCCACCCAAATGCCCTCGACGAGAGCTACCCATGGCTAGAGGCTGGTCGAACACGACTGCTAATTTCCCTCGATAAACGTGTACGAACATTGATCATTCAAGCTCGATTAGCCGTCGATCCGTTACATCGTTCTTGATCTCAACCGTTGATCTTGAAGACCTTAACGTGCTCTACAATTTGCTAGTTGAAGGTTTTTCGTATGGACGGATGGATTTGAAGAAAATGAAGGAGAATGGATCGAGGATTTCTGGCCTTTGGAATGAAAATGGCGGCTAGCCCTGGTAGATTTAGGGTTTGTGAAAATTAGAAAAGTTAAGGTCCTTTTATAGAAAATTTGACGGCACTATTCATCCGAATTTTTTCCGAACTCGAAACGAAGCGTGCCGTCTGGCATTTATAATGTTTTACCTCTATTCCGAACGCAATGGAATATATATCGAGAGCCAATTCGATCGTATTTGGAAGATATGTTTTCAAATCGACTATTTAAATTTAAAATTCACTTAAACGATTTTCTGTGCGTTTCAGCTTGCTCCGGATAAACCGTAAATCCGATTGACACGAAATTTGAAATCTCACAATAATATAACAATACGGAATCCAATGAAACTGGTTTCGTCGAAATTCGAGACTGTATGAAAAATGACTATTTTTACACGTCAATTAAATATTAAAATATTCAATTTCTACAAATTAACTTTTAATTCAATTTTTTAAAAGTTTACTAACATCATTCTAATTCAAATATGATTTAATACAACTTTATAAATCATTTTTATTCACAATAATTCAATTTTCAATTATTTACACAATTTTAAATATTAAATTAACAATTTAATTATCCAATTAAATTCTTATATTTCAAATATAAGTTATCCAGCTTATAAAATTAACTTGTGAATATTTAAAATCAATAAAATATACGAATTTCAAATGACTGAAATTCTGGGTCGTTGCATTCTCCCCTACTTAAAAGAATTTCGTTCCTGAAATTACCAAGTAAGAAAAAGTCACAAAACCCATTAACTTTTCAAAACAATCATTCAAATTAGATTTACCAAAATCACTTAAGTGTTTAACTTTCTGTAACGACCCAGAATTTCTGTCAATTAAATTTTTTATATTTAATTGATTTTAAATATTAATAAGTGAAATTAAACATTCGAATAAATTTTATTTTGAAAATATGGATTTAATTGGATAATTAAATTGATAATTTAATATAAGGAATTACAGAAATAATTGAAATTTGGGTTTAAAATGATTTAAATTGATTTGTAAAATTTTATTTAATCATATTGGAGTTAGAATGATGTTATAGAACTTTTAAAATTGAATTAAAAGTTGATTTGTGGAAATTGAATATTTAATATTTAATCGACGAGTTAAAATAGTCAATTTTCAAACAGTCTCAGATTTCAACGAAACCAGTTTCATCGGATCCGTAATGTAATATTATTGTATGGATTCAAATTTCGTGTCAATCGGACTTACGGTTTGTCCGGGGCAAGCCAAAACGCATAGAAATTGATTTAAATCGATTTAATTTAAATCTGATCGTTTATTGCCGTAACTTACACATATAATCGAATTAGCCTTTGAAACCTGTTCCATTGTGTTCGGAACGCGGGGTAAACCTTAGAAATGCCAACCGGCACGCTTCGTTTGGAGTTCGGAAAATTTCGAGTGAATAGTGTTTCGTAGAATTTTCTATATAAGGCCACAACATTCTCTATTTTGCAAACAAGAAATAAACCCTAGGGTTTCTGAGCATAGCCACCGACTATATATTCAATGGCCAGAATTTTCATTTCTTTTCTCCTCAATCACTCTCAATCCGTAGACAATTAGCAAGAACCTTCAACTAACAAATCGAAGAGCATCGGAAGATCTTCGAATCCATACGTAGATGATGGATTTTAGAGCAACGTAGTGGAAGTTATGGACCCGCATCCTCCTGCAGTTCGTGCGCGTTTTTCGAGCAGGGAGCTCGACCGAGCTTGGCCGTACTCACGGCGTTGGTGAAGGTGAGTGAGGCGAGTCGAACGGCCTTGCTCGATCGTTGTCGAAGTGAAGGATTTGGTCACGAGAATTTAAACCTAATGGCGTCTATGGGTAGGTTGGAGCGTGATTTTCAAGTAGAGGAAGAAGAACATACACGTGCGGCCGAAATCTGGAGATGCAAAATGCACGGCTAGATTGGAATTAGGTTGAGAAAAATAAAATAAATTGTTAATTAATTTATATTAAAATTTGTACAATCTTTAAAATGATGTAACTTCTTCATACGAGGTCGAAAAATTACGAAACAACTTGCGTTGGGTTCGTATGGAAAAGCACTACGCTATGGAACTAGATTGGAGTCGTTTGTAGCTAGTGAAAATTTCGGGTAAAATTAAACGCGTGTTTAATTTTATTCGAAATAAAACGCTGAAACTGAATTGAAACTCAAGGTGAGAACTTCTCACTCAATCGAATAGTTTCGATTTAAATTTTAAATAGTTAGATTTAAAATTGATGATTGTATGCCTGGATGATAAATTATTATCTGTTGATGATTGAAATAGACATTATACACCGTATATTAAGCGGGGGTTATTTATTAAAAACATATACCGCGAATATTTCGCTGCAAAGTGAAATTGGTATTATTTATGTACTTGGAGTTGATTTCCCGCATTATATAGCGGATGAGACCCTATTGCGCCGCATAATAGTGGATAATATTTTATAAATCCCATATACTGCGATATTCCGTATTGGAACGGAATTGGTATTGTGCTAGATGCAGGGAAACAGGTTGGAGGGATCCAACTGGATCCTCACCAATATTTATTTGATTACAGATATTGTGATATTTGTTGATTATAATATTGATATATGATGTTTTGATTGTCGTGATTGCTATATTGTTGCTGTTGCAGCATTGGCCTATTTTTGGAGTTTTAAAATATTAAAGTAATGGTTTTGAATTTAAAAGGATTTTAAAGTGATTTTTTGAAAGTATAAGTTTTATAAAATTTTGAATTGTTAAAATAAATAAACGTTATAATTTTTATTATTATAAATGTTATATTCTTTTGGAAAATAATACTTAAATATGATTTTGGAGTTATATATAAGCTTTAATAACGATTTGTAAATTATTAAAAAATTGATTTATTTAAATTGAGATTTTTGAATTATTATAAACGGTTTATATAAAAGATTTATAAAATTGATATTTATAAATTAAAATATTGGAATTATGAAACGAGTTTTTATAAGTGTTAGAATGAAATAAAAAAATGGATTTCATAAGTGAATGAAATTTATAGATTTATAAATTGTGAAATTTTAAAATGAATAGATTTTCGTAAAATAAAAGATTATAAGTAATTAACTTATAAATTAGATTTTTGGTATAAAATTGAGTTATAAATTGAATTGGTAAATAAAAGTGATTTTTTATAAGTTGAAGTTTTTATAAAATAAATATATATATGTGAATTTATAAACGTTGTTTTAAAAATCCGAAATCAATTGAATTTGATAAATTAAACATAGAAGTTTATAAAAGGGGATATATTCGCGATTTTGGATAGCGAATTATCAATTATACGATAGGTGTAGTAATGAAGAGTTTGGTTGGGAATTATATCCACGATTTTGGACAGTGGATAATCTTTTAATAAATGTGTAGAAACACTGAATTGGGAAATAAAGTATATTCACGATTCTGGACAGTGACTATATTATTAAAGAAAATGGACATGTTTTTTTTGAAAGTGGTATTATAAAATGAAGTTAATTGTTTTAAAGATGTTTTAAAATGTATTAACTATCGAAACCATATATTTCAACATTCATTGTTGAAATAGACGTTTTCGAGAAATAAGGAAATGGTGGACTATAACACTGTTGTTATATATAGTAAATGATTTCTGAAAGGAAATGTTCTATATAGTATTGGGATTTATATATCTATTTTAAGTTCGAATCCCTATACTAGTGATTTTGGGTTGTCGTAACGAAGTTTTACGCAACCTTCGTTTTGACTCAAATAAATGTGTTTAAACGCACGTTTTCTTTAAAGAATGAAATATATACTTAATTTCGATTTAAGTATATTGAATATTTTCCAAGTGTTGAAAATAAATGGATTTGTGAATTACTTATTATTAATAAGTATGGAAATGTTTTCCAATATGAAGTGAATATTTTGAGATTTTATCTTTTAAAGATAAATTGAAAATGAATATTAGAAATCGATTTGGAAATCGTATATTCATAGATATTTTGGAATTGTAAATTCACTATGGAATTTATAAAAGGAAGGGAAATTTGTTTAAAAATAAACGTTGATTTATTTTTGAAGTGTGGAAATAAATTTACGGATTTGGAACGTAAATATAAAGTAAATCGGTAAGGATTTATTTGATTGGTTTAAATATAAAGTAAATCGTTATGGATTGCATTTGAAGACCGGTGTTGAAGACCGGATATTTTTGAAAACGGAAGGATTACCGTCGAATGACTCTGCATCGGCTGATCTCCGATATAGAGGTTTTATCACCCTTGGTGACGGGAAGTCCGGACGTGATTAGTAAATATCCGGATTGCAAGGACTTCTTTGGAAGTGCCTTCGGTTCCGTTCGATCCCGAAACAGACTTGTATGGATGTGTGTCCGACGTTACAATTTGAGATGTAAAGCTGGTTTCTATCAAATATATTTCTGTTGGTGGCGGAGAATTTATTCTCTTAGCTTAACACCCTTCTTTGAGACGTACGAGCTCAGAGGTTATGTAGTTGATGGTTACTAGTGATACATTCCCAAATTGGTAATGTGGCATACGAAGTTCTGTTGAGCATTTGATGATCAAAGCACAGCTTTTGTATAAAGCGTGGCTTTGTGGACGAGACTTCGTCGGACCTCACACCCCGAAAATGGTCAAAACAGGAAGGATGTGGTAAGGTTATTAGAGGGTGGCGCCCCTTTAGTGTATGTCATTCCTTCTGGATAGAGGTGGTATCATGGTATGGATCCCAGATACTTAACCTATGTTGTTGCTGCAAATTTATTACTTTGTGATTATTGGAATCGAGGATCCTCGGATATAGATCGGTTACGATCGGGGAATGACATATTCGTGTCAGTAGTTACCCAGTTTGAAGGGTAACCCGGCCTTGTGTTGGCAGAGATCTAACCGTAACGTTAGGTTCTCGGGGCGTCTTTCCAGAGGCGTACCCATGTGGTAATGGAAAGTTCCTTGGCCTGACCATTTGTTGGAAATCCAAACTTCAATACGCATCTTGTACGGTTTTAGTTGCAGAACCTGCCATTTACTTATGGTGGTCACCACTGTTTAGATGGTAGCTATAGTAGGAGTACGATAATGGTCTTATGTTGGCTAAGATTTATATCTTTACTTTCGAAATGATTTTTCCTACACTATGCACTAGTAATAATATCAAATGTTTCTTTTTAATGCGTATCAAACATCTTTGACTATCATAAGGAGAAATCTCCTCCGATTATGCGTTTGCATTGTGTGTGTGTGCGCGTGCGGGAGGCATTATGGTAATTTCATTTTTTTAAAAAGCATTGCGAATCTATTTTAAAATATCCCTTCGTTTGTTTTAAAAGATAAACTGTTTAAGTTCTCACACCAGTCTCATGACTGACTCGGAGTTTATTGTTTCCTTCCTAAACTCTGGGTGCCCACCAATTTCTACACGGACAGTCTAGAGTCAGATTATCAGGTCATTCTGGAACGTGGGAGTTGCTGTAGAGATCTGGAGGCAAGCTGGATGGCATGGCGTATCACTAGTATATAGTATTTCTTTTCCACTGTTTGTTATTGTATACTCTGATGATGTAATGTAATGTGATGTAATGAAATAACTGATATAGTTCTTTGTTTAAAGATTATTCATTTATCTATTATATGTTGTTCCGATGCGGTTGTGAGATTCTGATATTGTTCTGTTATTTCTTTCTGTTCTGTTCTATCTTTTTCTCTCTTCTTCTATCTTTTCTTTCTTCTTTAACCCTAACATTTCGGTTTTCCGGCATTCGATTGCTCGGCAGTTGATACAGTGGACGTATTGATGTCGGTTTTCGAGCGTCGAAAAATCGCATTCGTTACACTTTCCCAAAACCATTAGTTAAACTTTTTTAGAAAACTTTTCTAAGTTTTCAAATTCATTCATAGTTATCTTTTCAAAACAACTAATATCGTTTAACTTTTAACTTAATATCAAAAATTTAGTTTTCACAAATTTTTTCAATTTTCCCAAAAAATTTCTAACGCCTTCAATTTTCAAAAAAATTCGCCAGCGTCTCCTTTGCGCGGTTCGATCGTAGTAGGATCACAACATATATATATCACAAATATACATCTCATCTTCGAGGATGAGGCATACAATAGGGAAAAAAGTGTAAAAATACGATATGTAATCTGAGATATGTACATTATATATTATTAGCGAGCATATACGGCTAATATAGCGCGAAAGCGAGCTCCAAATGCGAAGTAAGCACCATACGTACCTACTGAATACTCAACAAACAAATGAGAACATGTATATATGAAAAGTAATATCAATATACAACATATACCAATATAACAGCTATATATGCCAATATAGCAAATGCAATCCAATAAGCAACAAATCCAACCATCATACAACTATCATCCAACTATCATCCAACTAACATCCAACAAATCAATATCTATCCAATCAATCCATAACCAAATCAATATAAATTCATTTCTCGTTAATATTCATTGACTTGATTTTTAATTAAATCATATTTGATTTGTTAATATTGGATTTACTAACATTCATTTATTCAAATTCAGTTAGTTTACATTCACTAATCATATTCAAGTTTGTTCATTTCCAAATCAAATTAAATTCAATTTAGATTCACTTAACTTCCAATTTGGATTCAATTATTTAGCTTTCAATTTCATTAATTCAATTTCATATGAATTTCTACACAATCAATTAACATTCATCTAATAACCAATGTAAAACCAACATAACCAAATTTATTTACTTTACTTTCAACGTTCATTTTGGTTTAACACATTTAATTTCAATTGGTATAATATTCAATTTGGATTGAATTCTAATATTCACTATATTCACATTTCTATACAACACTTCCAATTTTATTATTAATTCACAACTTCTTAACAACAACATTTTTAATGCTAATTCATTTTACAACTAAAGTTGAATTTCATTATATAACTGAGGTTCATATTCATTTAATTCACTTTATTAATTTACTTCGATACCAAAATCAACTTCATTTAACATTACTTAAGTTATATTTCATTTCATCTTCATTTACATTTACTTTCACTATACAACTTAAGTTCATCCCTAATTCATTTCAAATTCTATTTTATTTAACTTTTACTTAAGTCAAATTTCATATCACTATTCAAATTAAGATTTTGTTTTGCTTAACAAAATTGTTTAACCATTTTAACAATTGGTTTCACTTACCTTTCCTCATTTCATAAGGTATACAACTTATTTATCTAAACTTTCAAAATCATATTATATAATCACTTAACAGTTAAGTTTAAACTTCATTTCAATAACTTATCTAACCTGGTTCAAATCCAATTAAATTTATTTGACCTTCCTTTAGTTAAATTTCAATTTATATATTTCACTTACTAACTCAAATTTCTTTCAACTTTACTAAAGTAAATTCCTTTTTCATTTCATATTTTAAGTTGAAAACTCATTTCACTTATATTTATCAATTACAACTTGGATGTTAAATTCAAATTTTTTTTATCACAACAAAATTTAAATTTTTAATTTATAATTGATAGAAAATCAATCACATAGAAACTCGAAAATGATACTGATGATACTGCAGTCATCACCCTTATTATTTCCCAGCAATAGTAGTGAATTCAGTGCTTTATATTCTTTCAAAAATTCTTTTTTATCTTTATAAATCACATTTATAAAATCTTTTACTTATATAATTTCACTATTTAACTTTACTTATATAAGATTCATTTCAAATTTATTTATCTTATTCAGATTTATAACAATATAATCTCTTTAAATTTTGAAAAACAACTTTCAAAATCAACAGAATTCAACATTTCAAATTCTTAGTTTAAATTCATTTTTATTTACAACTCATATTCCTAAATATATTCATATAGTTTCATTTCGTATATATAAGATTATTTCATAATCGTATATCATATTAATTATAATTCCATACCTATAATTCATTTACTTATATAATTCATTCTTTTACAATTGTTGTTTTTATTTAAATTGTTCAAATAGCTTTTTTATTAACTTATATATTTACATTTGCAAACAACCAAACAATACATTTATATACACTTTAATAATTCCTGAAAAAATGTTTCCTTTATATATAATATATAATCGAGATAAAATTATTTCATTTACCCAATTTAAAATAATACTATATTCACTTGCCTCATTTAAGTGTTTGGAAATCCCCATCGATAACATGGCGTACCGACCAGAATTCACAAACAGCTCAACGGATAAGTAAACAAAATATAAAATATTTTATATTCACTAACAAATACGCGCTCATATAAATAATACACTCAAACTCAATCTAGGGTGATATTGTCCCTATCTATACTGAGTACACATCAAAGCTTAGGAATACAAAATCTAAGCTCCGATACCACATGTGACGGTCTATAGACAGTGGTTAACTCCACCGTAGCTCAAACTGATACCTCACATTTTGCTTTTACGGCCAACCTCTCGACTACAACCAATCCATTCACACTAGGGACATGTAGGGGCAAGAGTCATCCGTTCGCTACCTAACAAGAAGCGAGAACCCCCTATCAGGCTGAACAGAATCAAGCAAAACTGATGTACGTGTATACGGAATTAAGATCTCTAACCCTCCTGCTGAAGCTCCAAAAGCATCAAAACTGAACCTGTAAATATACTCAGTCTAACCCGAGCATTGAAAGGGAAGAATGCTCGAATCAGTCTGGTAAACCAGCGTGAGAAACACACTCAACTGGATTTATTAAATTACCAAACTTTTCCTTTATTAAAACAAAAGTATCTCGTAAGACAAGTGCACGCATAAACACGGACATGTTTTTACCTAGCGATAACTAAAACATTTCATATCAAATCCTCTTATATTATAATAGTGTCTATTACACAAATAATATTCAAAATAGCCGAAATTGTTACCATTATTAAATTCCAGCATACTAGGCTCTAAAAATAAAATGGCAGGTACGTAGTGGAGTTTGGATTTACATACAAATGACCAACTGAAGGGACTACCTTTCGAAGGGGTACACCTCTAGATGGATGTCCCGAAGCACAGAACATCTGCCCTCTACCAACACAAGACCAGCCCACCTCTATAACTAGATGGTACCGAATCCTCCAGTCGTTACCGACCTTTACCGAGGGCCCTCGAAGCATACAAACCACAATAATCATATACACGACGTCAGAGCGTGTAAAGATATATTTAGAAGAGGATGATCATATCCTATTTGGGAATGACCCACTTAGCCTTGCCGCATCTAACCATGTTTTGGTCATTTCCGGTTGCTGAGGCCTGAGGTAACGGTTACCTTTTACAATCACATATCACTTAGAATGCCACACGGTCATTTCCGTTGACTACTAATTGCCTTCCACAAAAATACAACCTTTAAGCTCATACTCTCAAGGAGGGTGTTAAGCTAAGAGAAGTTGTCTTCTCCGCCACCACTGATGTACGTTTGTAAAAACCAATGTACGTAATCTATAAAAATGCAATGTCAGACAAACATCCATACAAGTTGTCTAAGAACAGGACAAACCGAAGGTACTTTCCTACCACGTTCTATCGGGAAATCCCTAGGACTAGTAGCGAATGGTCCTTGCATTGGATATTTCATAATGAAGAGACCACTGCTACTGGATGTATATTGGGATTTTAACCCCAAACGATCAACAAGCAGTCCCCCACTATGAAACTCCGGAATAACAATATCATCATAAGCAACCTGCACAATCGTCGCAAATACGTTGGTCCGAAGTGGTTTTCAGATAAATTTGATTCCGGTCTCTTCGCACCAACAACGCAAAAGCGTTTCTCAACTTCACACAGAAACTAAATCTCATAAACTTATCACGTCTCCAACTTTCAACTTGCCATCCTTCGGGCCAAGAAGGAAGCTCGATAGATTGGAGTAATACTCTGCACTATACGATCAACATCCTCAACATAAATGATAATCAAGCCTACACAGAAGGCTACGTACTAAGTGTACGACTAAATAGTTCCCACATCAAATCGAGGAACTAAAATTTGACAAATTTTGATAGTCGGTTATTTAACTATCAAAGCAAACAAACAAATATTTAACACCATAACACTCACTAGGGCCTTTTAATAAATCTTTTATTAATTAAATTAGTTGTCAAATATTCGCTTCAAATTATCTATTAAAAATATATATTCTCAAAACCATTTCAATATTGGAAAACATTTCCATATACTTATTTAATAATAAGTAATTCACAAATCAATTTATTTTCAATAATTAGAAAATATTACATATACTTAAATCACGATTAAGTATATATTTTACTCTATAAGGATAACATTCTCTTTAAACACATTTATATGGGTCAAAATGAATGTTGCGTAAAACATCGTTACGACAACCCAAAATCACTAGTATAGGGATTCGAAAATAAGCTAGATATATAAATCCTATATACTATATAAAACATTTCCTTTCGAAAATCATTTACTATAACAACAGTGTTATAGTCCATCATTTTCTTATTTCTCGAAAACATCTATTTCAACAATGAATGTTGAAATCTATGTATTCGATATTTAACATGTTTTAAAACATCTTTCAAACCATTTTATTCCATTTAAAATATCATTTTTTAAAACATTTATTTAAAATATTATTCACTGTCCAAAATCATGAATATAAATCATTTACCATATTCAATACATCTACACATTTATTTAAGAGATTATACACTGTCCAAAATCGTGGATATATCTCCTAACCCAAATTCATTATTATTTCAACATTTAATTTAAAGGATCATCCACTGTCCAAAATCGTGAATTTAATGCCCAATCAAATTTATTACTATTTGCACTTTTATTAAAGGATTATCCACTGTCCAAAATCGTGGATATAATTCTTTTAATAAACTATAATGATTAACTTATCAAATTCAATCGATTTCGGATTTATAAAACAATGTTTATAAATCACATTTATATTTTATAAAAACTTCAATTTATAAATCTCCTTTATTAACCAATTCTATTTATCTCATCTATATGATAAATCCCATTTATAAGTAAATTGCTTATAATTCTCTTATTTACAAAATCTTTCATTTTATAACTTCACAAATTATAAATCTTATTCACTTATAAAATCAGTTTATAACTCCATTTTAACATTTATTAAAATTCCGTTATTCTGATTTATAAAAATTCAATTTTATAAATCTTATATAAAATCCACTTATAATAAGTCAAAAACCCTAATTTAAATTATTTTACAAAATAATTAATTCCATATTTCAAAAATCACATTTTGATTATATTTCACAAAAATAATAATTTTTATAACATAAAATTATCACATTTATTTACTTAAATAAATTCATCTCTTAACAATTTAAAATTTCACCAAAACATATATTTTAAAATTCACTTTTAAAATCCTTTTAAATTTGGAAATCGTCACTTTAACAATTTTAAATCCCAAAAATAGACCCAACGCTGCAGCAGCGCCAAATACGTCAATCACGACATCCACAACATCATATATCATATGATAACAGGATATATAAGAATATCTGTAAATAAATCAATATTGGTGAGAAATTCAGTTGGATCCCTCCAACATGTCACCTGCAACGAATATACATATTAGAATATGTGTACAATGTCCGCTTCAAGGCAGACGTGCGTATAAAGGGTCATCCGCTCATACACGGGAACGTATAGGGTCATCTGCTCCACTAGACAGGAATATATCCAAATACCAATCAATATATATAATATATCATATATCATCCAAACAGTCATCAATCAGCATAAATAATATTTATTCTCACTTATATAAAAATATCAGTTAGACAGAAAGAGTGAGTTATACTCACATTGGTTGTAGTCGTCGCGATTGCAATTTATTCCGATTAAAATTAAACAAGCATTTAATTTCAATCAAAATTTTCACTAGCTCACATAAATCCCAATCCAGCTCCATAATGTAGTGCTCGTCCATACGAACCCATTGCAATTCGTTTCTTGCGAAACGGTCGTATGAAAAGTTATGACGTTTTAAAGTTTAAACGAATTTAAATATAAATTAATATACAAATTTCTTTTTAATTTTAAACAACCTTAAACAATCATGGCCGCGCATTTTTATGAATTCGAATCCAGGCCGTTGAAATCATCTTC
Source organism: Allium cepa (assembly GCA_030765085.1). Lineage (NCBI taxonomy): Eukaryota > Viridiplantae > Streptophyta > Magnoliopsida > Asparagales > Amaryllidaceae > Allium > Allium cepa. Next base: position 864,983,725 of record CM060940.1, read on the forward strand.
TTTCCCTCAGGTGAATCACGCACGCAATAACCCAACGCCGCCGATATTGCTCGAATTTTTGAGCCCAACTCCATCACTTCGACGACGATCGGAGACTTCCACCCAAATGCCCTCGATGAGAGCTACCCATGGCCAGAGGCCGGTCGAACTCGGCTGCTAATTTGCCTCGATAAACGCGTACGAACATTGGCCATTCGAGCTCGATTTGCCGTCGATCTGTTGCATCGTTCTTGATCTCAACCGTTGATCTTGAAGATCTTATCGTGCTCTACAATTTGCTCGTTGAAGGTTTTTCGTATAAATGGATGGATTTGAAGAAAATGAAGGAGAATGGATCGAGCATTTCTGGCCTTTGGAATGAAAATGGTGGCCAGCCTAGTAGATTTAGGGTTTGTGAAAATTAGAAAAATTAAGGTCATTTTATATAAAATTTGATGAAAATTAGAAAAATTACGGTCATTTTATATAAAGTTTGATGACACAATTCATCCGAATTTTTTTCCGAACTCGAAACGAAACGTGCCGCCTGACATTTATAACGTTTTACTCATATTCCGAACGCAACAGAATATATATCGAGAGCCAATTCGATCGTATTTGGAAGATAAGTTTTCAAATCGACTATTTAAATTTAAAATTCACTTAAACGATTTTCTATGCGTTTTAGCTTGCCCCGGATAAACCGTAAATCCGATTGACACGAAATTTAAAATCCTATAATGATATAACATTACGAATCCAAGGAAATTAGTTTCGTCAAAATCCGAGACTGTATGAAAAATGACTATTTTTACACTTCAATTAAATATTAAAATATTCAATTTCTGCAAATTAACCTTTAATTCAATTTTTTAAAAGTTTACTAACATCATTCTAATTCAAATATGATTTAATACAACTTTATAAACCATTTTTATTCACATTAAATTCAATTTCCAATTATTTACACAATTTCAAATGTTAAATTAACAATTTAATTATCCAATTAAATTCTTATATTTCAAATATAAGTTATCCAGTTTATAAAATTAACTTGTGAATATTTAAAATCAATTAAATATACGAATTTCAAATGACTGAAATTCTGGATCGTTATATTTATCTTATTTATCTCTTCTTCAAGCATGAGAAAGAAACTCTTAGTATCAATGTGCTTTATCTGTGAGCTATAGGCTTGATTCTCAACAAGATGAATGTCGCTCTGACTATCAGAAAACAACTCCACCATCTTCTGCATCATTGATAAATCCTCCAAAAGCTGCAACAAATACAATCCTTCCTTGGTCGCTTCCACAATAGAAATAAGCTTTTCCTCAGTGATTGATAAAGCTACAACGGACTGTCACTACAACACAAAGGGACTTTTGCAGCGTTTTAGAACTGTTGTCATTATCATCCGCCGCCTTTTGAAGAACGATGTATTATGTGCCACTGCAGAAGAGCACGAATATACCGCAGCGTTTTTGAAAGGTTGCTAAAAAATGGATAAGGAAGCTTTTATGAAACGCTGCAAAAAAATTGTTAATGCAGGGTTTTGTAAGTGACGCAAACTCATTTAGCAGCATTTTGAAGAATGCAGTCAAAAAACATGCTTGAGAGGTCATCAATATAGCTTCATGTATGAAATGCTGCAATAACATATATTGTAGCGTTTTTGTTCTTAAATTTTTTATAATGGTAGCGTTTATTTTTTGCTTCGGATAGTTGTCTTGCATCATTTTGCTATTTTAGTTTGCAGCTCTTTTAAAACGCTGCGCTATATCAAAGTTTTGCTTCATTTTTTTCATTTACTGCAGCAGTATTAAATCAGTCATAGCTAATGTATTCAATAACAAACTGTTGTTCAATTTATAACACAATAATTGATATAATGTGATATAATGAAAAACTATAAAGATTAAACATAATCAAAGCCACATCAATTTCATTAACTATAAGATTTAGTCATATACAAAAATTTAAAAACCGTGTTTTAACTCAAATGTTAGCAACAAAAATCTTACAAAAAAAAGTTTGTTAAAAGAGCATAATATAAATCAAGAAAAGTCCAACTTATTCTCCTTCAAAAGTCCAATATTCCTACAAGAAATAAAAAACAATTAAAGATAAACGACGGAAGAAATAATGTTCAAGTTTAAAAATGAAGCGGACAAGGGGAAAAACTAGCATTCTTCGGCAAATAGCATGTTAACTAGGGAAACACACAACATGTGGTAGTAATGCATTTGACGTCTTATTTTATATATGATTGATTCTTACCTGGTAATGTTAATGTATACATGGCAGAATAATGAAGCGGGCAATGGAAAGGAGTTGTCATTCAAATAGCCAATACCTTTGTCTTCAAGTTTTCATTCATGGTTCTGTATAGACTTTGAGTTAGAATTATCTTTTATTACTGCTTGGCGGTCAAGTGCATACCATATATTTTAATTACCATACATGACAATGTATAAGGACTTGGTCCGTTCAATCATGAACAACTACGTGATGTTAGCAGTAGTTTTGATGTTAGCTTCTTTTCAATTTGAAAATATTGTACCACCGCTTCTAATAATATGGCAGCCCACTTAAGCTTATGGTCACCAACATAAAGAAAAGTAAGCAAGCATTAACATTGATTAGTAACTTGATAATGAAAATAGACAACATGAAATTATTAGCTGAATAAATGTGAAAGAATACATTTCTAAGTATCGTTTATATAACTCAAAATAATACAATTTTCAGATAGATTTCATTATAGTTATATACATTACTTGTAGGTTCCTTCATTTATTGAGAGGGAGAAAGAATACAGAATTTTAGCTGTAAGTATGATTTTGGGTTTTCAATTTTTTTTTTTTTTTGCAACTGTTTTTTCTGAACACTAGTTACCAAATCAATTTAATCTGACTGCGTAAGAATTTTAGTCCTTACTCTATAGGTCAATGTTGAAAAATTTGAAGGAAACAATTTAGTACTTCAGCCGTAAGTTATACTTTAATTACTTGTTTTATCATCGCGTTTTACTAATTTTGATAAATTTTTCTGTTTAATTTTAAGGTTGTGTGTTCTCGATTCACATACGATGAATTCTTATTTTTCCGTCGCAACAGTAGTTTTTTTAATAAAAAAAATGTATAAATGAATGTACTAGCAATAGATATCGTGTAGTGATTTTTTTTTTTTTGAGCGGAAGCGGTTTATTTGTTCAGAATCTAGTATTGCCTATTTAGATATCAATGACACTTAAAAAGAATTATGCAGTCTCACAGAAAATTAACAGAAATAGAAGACAGGAAGATTTAACGTGGTTCGGATATGAATATCCTACGTCCACGGAGACCCAACAACTTTTTATTTCACTAAAGAAGAGAGTACAAAAGAAAGAGGAAAGAATAATGGTGGATACTACACTTGTTTGTTCATATGAAGATAAAGTTCCTTCATTTATATAGACTTGATAATGAAGGGTTGCTTGGAGATTAAGCAAATCAATTTCCTGATTACGCAGATATCTTTCCAATTTGCGTGATTTGATTTTAGTATAAATAGATGACGTGATCTTCGTTTTCATATCTTTCCTTTATTCTCCATGCTTAATAATTTATTTCTTCATATAGCAGACTAATTAATTGATTTACTAATTAATTAGTTTCCTTAAAATATCCTTCCATATATCAGCTAAATTAATTGATTTGATTGAATCAATTAATCAATTTCTTTCCCTTTTAATGAACATTTGAATCATCCAAATTCAACACTCCACCTTGATTCAAATATAACAATCTCTCTTCATCACCTTATCATCAAATAATCAACATATAAGTTGTTGGGTCTAGCGCCCCATGACGCTCAAGTAACAGGTATCAAACTGATCAAGTTTGAGCAATGCTCAAACTTGTCCTTAGGAAGTGACTTTGTCATCATATCTGAAGGATTATCCAAAGTACTCACCTTCAACAATTTGATCTTTCTTCGTTCTTCCTCAAGCATAAGAAAGAAACCTCTAACATCAATGTGCTTCGTCCGTGAACTATAAGCTTGATTTTCTACAAGATGAATCGCACTCTGACTGTCTGAAAATAGCTCTACTGTCTGCTGCACCATTGAAAGATCATCCAACAACTGAAGTAAGTACAATCCTTCCTTTGTTGCTTCCACAATCGATATCAACTCTGCTTCGGTAGTCGATAAAGCTACGATAGATTGCAGCTTTGATCTCCATGAAATCGAGCCTATGCCAAGTGTAAAAACATAGCCCGACACTGACTTCCTAGCATCTCTATCCCCAGCGTAATCAGAATCACAGTATCCTCTAAGAAAGATGTCACCATCCACTCCACCATATAACAAGCCCACCGAAGAAGTGCCTCGAAGATATCTAAGAATCCACTTCACAGCTTGCCAATGCTCTTTGCCTGGGTTAGACATATATCGACTCACAACACCCACTGCATGGGCCAAATCTGGTATTGTGCACACCATCGCATACATAAGACTACCAACAGCACTAGAATAAGGTATATCAGCCATATACCTTTTGTCTTCTTCCGATGAGTGAGATAAGTCTTTTGACAACTTAAAATGAGAGCCTAATGGAGTGCCAACCGGTTTAGCTTTCTCCATTCCAAATCGAGCGAGGACCTTCTCGATGTACTGAGCTTGACTGAGCCTTAACTCTCTCCGCTTCCTATCCCTGCTTATCTCCATACCCAATATTTTTTGTGCCTTTCCCAAATCCTTCATGTCAAACTCTCTACTGAGCTCCGCTTTCAACTCCTTAATTCTGGCCATACTCCGAGATGCAATCAGTATGTTATCAACATATAACAACGAATAAATCATATCACCATCACATCTCCTGAAATAAACACACTGGTCTTTGAAACTTTTGAAGTATCCCTGTGAAAGCATAAACTTATCAAACCTCTTATAGCATAGTCTAGGAGACTGCTTCAGTCCATATAGAGATTTGTTGAGTTTGCAAACATAGTCTGGCATGCTACTGTCAATGAACCCTTCCGGCTGCTTTAAATAAATCTCCTCATCCAGATCACCATGCAAAAATGCAGTTTTGACATCTAGTTGCTCTAATTCCATATCATAATGAGCAACCAATGCCAAAAGAATACGAATAGAAGTATGTCTAACCACTGGAGCAAAGATATCATGATACTCTACCCCTTTCTTCTGAACATACCCCTTTGCGACTAATCTTGCCTTGTATCTGAGATTACAATTTTCGCCGTCTTTCACTCTATAGATCCACTTGCATCCAATAGCTCTCTTGTCGGTGGGAAGAGGCACCAAATCCCAAGTATGATTTCTCTGCAATGATTCAATCTCCTCCTCCATAGCAACTAACCAACTGGAACTGTTAACTGATGCGATGGCTTCTCTATAATCACAGGGCTCATCATGTACAACATTCAAAGCATATGTTGCCATATCATCGAAGTTAATATCTTCGATGCTCAATCCAACAAACTCATCAAGCCACTTAGGCTTTCTTCTTTGTCTGACAGGCCTAGGTTCCGAATGAGCTCCACCTTGAGTTTGATCCTCTGTACCAACATCGATATTATCCTCATCAACCACGGTGTAATCGGAAACACCATTTGAACGTCTATGGAAAGAATCAACAGATGACTTGCTTTGTGTCTGGTATTCTTCACATGTCCTCTCATTGTCATCCGATGAGGAAGGCTCCACCTTCAACATAGCCTTCTCATCAAAAGTCACATGCCTGCTCATAACGATCTTCTTGCTAATAGGACACCACAACCTATATCCCTTCACTCCTCTCCTATAACCTAGAAAAATACACTTGCGAGCTCTAGGTTCCAGCTTCCCTTTGCTTTCGTGCACATAAGCTGGGCAACCAAATACTCTGAGAAATGAATAGCTAACAGGCTCTCCTTTCCATACTTCTTCAGGGATCTTCATATCTATGGCAGTGGAAGGTGTGCGGTTGATGAGGAAAGCCGCCATAGATAAAGCTTCAGCCCAAAATCCCTTCTTCAATTTAGCAGTCAGTCTAAGGCATCTTGTCCTCTCCAATAATGTCCGATTCATCCTTTCTGCAACTCCATTAGACTGGGGGTCGCCTGGTGTGGTGTAATGCCTCTTAATGCCTTCAGACTCACAATAGTCGATGAATTCCTGTGATACAAATTCACCGCCATTATCTGAACGGAAAACTTTCAATTTCTTCCCTGACTACTTCTCAACCATAGATTTCCACTTCCGAAACTTGGCAAAGGTTTCACTCTTTGACTGAAGAAAGTATACCCATACTTTACGAGAGAAATCATCTATAAATGAAACAAAATATCTGGCTCCACCTAAAGACGGACAAGGGGAGGGACCCCAGACATCTGTATGAACATACTCCAAGATAGCTTTTGCTTTATGCTCTCCTGTACCAAAAGAAATCTTCGTCTGCTTTCCAAGAACACATCCTTCACAAAAACCAAGTTTTGAATGATGAACTCCATCAATCAATCCTCGTTTTCTCAACTCATCCATGCTGCGCTCACCGATGTGACCCATCCGTAAGTGTCATAATCTGGAAGAATCCGAATCAACAGATGTAACAGAAGCTGATTCACCAATTACAGTAGTGCCCTTTAGTAGATAAAGATTTCCTGCCCTCACACCTCTCATAACAATCATGGAACTCTTCGATATCTTCATTTTCTCTCCTTCCACTACAATCTTCAAGCCAAGTCTACTTAACGCCCCAACAGAAATCAAGCTCCTCCTCAAATCAGGTACATGTCTAACATCGGTCATCGTACGAATAACACCATCAAACATCCTAATCATCACGCTACCAACACCCACCATACGGCAAGAAGCATCATTGCCCATCAGAACTTCTCCTCCATCAATTTCACGGTAAGTGGAAAAGCAGTTCCTATCAGGTGTCATATGATAGGATGCGCCAGAATCAATCAGCCATAAGTTGCTCTTCCCAGAAGAGCCAGAAGCTGTAAATACATCGGTGTCACTTTCTGTATCTGATTTCTCTGCTGTAGAAGCTGAAGCTTGCTTTGGATCTTTTCTTCTACCTTCAAGCTTGGGATATTGTGCTATGAAGTGCCCTGGTTTTTTACAATAATGGCAAGTCAAATTCTTAGGCCCCTTAGACTGAGACCGTGAATTAATTCCGTCCTCCACCTTTCTTCGTCCTGCTTTGGCATCTACCTCTCTGAACAGATAAGCCTTCAGTATCACTATCCAAGCTAGTGCTCGCCAATCTACCTCTTAATACTTCATTATGAAGACCAGCCTTTACATCAGATAGGCTAATTTTACTGCGGCTATAAATCATGGAATTAACAAAAGCAGTATACTCCTTAGGCAAGAAACATAAGAGGATCACGGCTTGAGCCTCATCAGTAATATCAACTTCCGCTGCCTTCAGGTTCATAATCAAAGTTCTCAAAGCATCTACATGCTCCATGAGATCGGCTCCAGGCTTCATCTTGAGCGAATAAGGTTGTTGCTGAAGAATAATCCGATTAGTGAGAGACTTGTCTTGATATGCATCCGATAATGCATCTCATAGTTCTTTCGCCGTCTTCTTTTGAGAGAATTCTCTAAGAACTTCATCTGAAAGGCTCAACTGAATTGTTGTAAGAGCTTCATCTTCATCTCTTCCAAATCAGCTGCATCAATATCTTTCAATTTCTCAGGCGCAGAAACAACCTTGTAAGTCTTCTCCTTCTTCAATACAGCCTCCATCTTCATCTTCCAAGTACCAAAATCTCCTTTTCCGTCAAAACGTGTTACTCCATAATTGACACCAGATCTGCCAACAGACTTACTAGAAGTAGCCATTAATATCCAAACAGAAACAATAACACTAGCTCTGATACCAAACTGTAGTGATTTTTTTTTGAGCGGAAGCGGTTTATTTGTTCAGAATCTAGTATTGCCTATTTAGATATCAATGACACTTAAAAAGAATTATGCAGTCTCACAGAAAAATAACAGAAATAGAAGACAGGAAGATTTAACGTGGTTCGGATATGAATATCCTACGTCCACGGAGACCCAACAACTTTTTATTTCACTAAAGAAGAGAGTACAAAAGAAAGAGGAAAGAATAATGGTGGATACTACACTTGCTTGTTCATATGAAGATAAAGTTCATTCATTTATATAGACTTGATAATGAAGGGTTGCTTGGAGATTAAGCAAATCAATTTCCTGATTACGCAGATATCTTTCCAATTTGCGTGATTTGATTTTAGTATAAATAGATAGCGTGATCTTCGTTTTCATATCTTTCCTTTATTCTCCATGCCTAATAATTTATTTCTTCATATAGCAGACTAATTAATTGATTTACTAATTAATTAGTTTCTTTAAAATATCCTTACATATATCAGCTAAATTAATTGATTTGATTGAATCAATTAATTAATTTCTTTCCCTTTTAATGAACATTTGAATCGAACATTTGAATCATCCAAATTCAACATATCGTTCCAGGATAACAGTCTTTGTGTAAAAATAATTTGGATAGGGGATAAAGCGCTGTTCAATGAGAAGTTCGGAAAATACAACATTGATAGGATATAGGGAAATGATATATTACCTTGCCGTGCATATCTGAGGCACTGGTACTACGCTGTTATAGATACATATGCATGTGCCTGTGTATGTAAACTCATGAAATCTGAATATGATAAAATTCTGTTATCTTTTTTTTACAGCGTTTTGGCAGCAAAAAGTTTAGGAGAAGCAGCTTATGATAATTTCATGGATCATACATTTTTGGGTGACCGTAAAACGACTATACGTCGATATTTGAACACTACTGGTTCACAAATTACGGATGAAAAAACTCCTGAATCCGTTAAGACCAGGTACGGTGGATGAACTCCTGGATAACATTTTTATGCAGAAGATGAGTCTTTAAAGACTCCAAATTATATTTAAATTGCTGCTATTTTTCACCATTAAAATTGTTTTACTACTGTAATATTGGTATACTATGAGAATGTGATGTTACTGTAAGTAAATTGATCAATAAAATAATAAACATTTTATAGATTGGCTTGACTAAGTTCTTTCGAAAGCGAACATATAAATGAATGAATAATCAATTATGTCATCTACTGCATCAAACAGAGTCGAGAATATTGTTGCACTGAACATTTAAATGCAAAGTAAAAAAGTTTAATGCATAATGATCAATTATAAGGGGTTTATCATAGGACATCAGCCAAAGGACTCAATATAAAAAATGTAGTGAGCATATGAACAGTACGAGCAGTAGGCTCATAGCAGTAAGAGGCCTTAAGGCAGATAAAAGATTGTAAACTTTTACTGCATATCATAGAAGCTTTTATGGACTTTTCTAAGCATTGTACTAGTAAAAGATTGTCAGACTTTTTAGGTTTTAAAATTAGACCCCGAAATAGTACCCCAAGTATCATACAAAGGTAATACTATTAGCCTGTAGATGTAAACTTTTGGTTTGAAAGAAAATGGTTAATGATATCTGGAGGATTTGGTTACCACTATTATCGAGTTGGATATAAAGCTACCAGTTGGAAACTTACTCATATCGGACAAAGTCAACTTGGAAGCAAAGTCCTTATGTTTAATAAGGACTTTGCCATCGCTCCTAGCGCAATAAACTGGATCTGAAAAAAAAAAAAAAAAAAAAAAAAAAAAAATCTAAAAGCAATCTTACAACAGCAGAAGTTACATGCATTCATAGTAGTTTTATTGTCGTTCAAGATGAACATGCATTCAAGCACATATTATGGAGTATATGAAACAATATTCAACAAAAAGAAGGATAGAAATTAAAGTACCTGCACTTGACCATTATCCGAAACGAATTTGAAGGAAAACAAATCGTGCAGTTGCCCATATAGAAGAAAGTCTTTATCCAAAAACTTTGCAACGAAGCTTTAACAATTACCTAGTGTACCTACACTTAACCACTGTACCTTTAGCAATTCTCAAATCATAACATGAACTATTTTCATAAACAGACCGACCTTTAATCCTGGAGTGAGTTCATTGAGTGTGATTGCAAAGCTTGTTAAGTTGTATCGAGTAGGATATTGACATGGTCAACTGCGTTTCTATAGCAAGTGAGGTTCAGATGACTCGGTCCCTTTGCCTTTCCCTGAATAGTCACCGGAGATATAATGCATGCTTTCATGCCCATTTCCCAAAAAGGGTGGCCACTATTCTTCCTTTTTTATCATGCACACCTCCATGTACCCGATTCATGGAAAAAGAACCGTGATATTCAAATTATGTTTGGCAATCAAAAGCAAAAGTACTTTTGCTTTTACTGAAGAAGTATTTTGATTTTAGAAAGTCCATTAGTCAAAAATTGAGTAGTAGTAGTAACAATAACGACTACTGCATTTCACATCATATTTAACTTTTATTTTTGTTTTTATAAAGCGAATTTTTGCTTTTTAAAATATATTCAGAAGGGCCCTTAAGGTGCTGATTCCTCGAGCTATGCAATAAAAAGGCATTCTTTTAAGTAATCAACAAGAGAAACAGGGTAAAGGCAGCCTTACACTTTCTGTAATTTTAAGCACATCATTGATTTACGTTTTTCTGAATCTGCACTGTATTGGGTAAAGTAATTGTATATTGCTTATAGTTATAGTTATAGTTATAGCAATAATGCAATTAACTGTACTGATATTAATTCATCTATCAGAAGTGTGGAGCTAGCTCCATAAACTGCAGAAAGAGCTAATTTGCTATGTATGTAAATTTTCACACCCTTAAATACACACAACAGTCGACACCATTGTCATTTACACGCTTCATGTACCTAATACATGAAAATTATTGAGATACTTCAGGCAAATACTTTTCTGATAAGCTTAAGAACATCAATGATATACGCTTTTTAGCAGAATGGAGGGAGAATTGGCATGATGTTGGAAAAGGCAAACTGTGTATAAACTTCGAGCAACAGTGCAATTAAATGTGCTAATATTGATGTAATTCATCCATAAGAAGTGTTGAACACTTTAAACCACTATAAAGAACCGATTTGCTGTGTAAGAAAAACTTCAAACCATCATATAAAACAAAACAGAAAATTACTGTGAAGGACAAAAATTTTCAGCATTTTAGCCTTAAGAACAGACCTTCAGTATTTTAGGACAACTTTCTTTAGATACCAGTTTTACTCATTGATAGCATTTTTTAGGTGTCAGTTTGTAGTTATCGGTTGCAGTTTTAGGTAGTATTTTTTAGTTCGGTAGCAGTTTTGAAAGAATGTTTGTCCTTATAATAATTTTGGAAGAATGTTTGTCCTTTTGAATAATTTTTAGTAGAATGTTTGTTCTTGTTGTTAAAATATTGAGGCCGTGTATTTGAGGTTAAAAATATACGAATTTGTCCTTTAAATTAATTCTCCCGGTATAAAATATACACAATAGATGACACCGTCAAACTTGATAATATATTGCCACCGTTTCTGACATTTGGCATACACTTATCACAAAAGAAGAAAAAAATGCATATGAAAGGAGCTCAACCACATAAATTTTCAGCTCAAGACTACCAACTCAATATAAAATTCGAACATGAAACTCAAAATTTGATAACCCCATGGTCTCTCTTCAACCTCCAAAACACAAGGCTCTCTTTCTCTTATTAGTTTATTTTTAGCTTTAGACAACAACATAGCCAAGCAAGCAAATAAAAAACAAAAATATATAAACATTAAGCAGATAAAATATAAAACTCACCTGATGAGATTGCGATCAATTATAGACTGCTCCTTGAACTTCAGCTTATATGAGTATTCACTGTTTCCTTCTATGCGCATTGTACCATAGTGTTCACTGTATAGTTTTCCAAGTATAAGGTTATAAATGGAAGCTGTCGCGTAATACAACATCCTGAAAATTTGAGCTTTGCACATACAAAAAATAAAGTTCAAACAATTATATATGCTCTTACCTTACTCCACTGAAAAGTTTCTCCATCATCAAATTCAAGAGTTGGTATACCAAAAAGGCCAAGTTGAATAGAACGACCCCAAAACTTGCTTTTTAGATTACTATCTCCCCAAAATTTCCATCTTGTACTGATGAAGAGCTTACCTCGATAAGTCGCGGCCGACCTATCTCGAGGAGTCGCGGCCGACCTATCCTAGGTCGCAAGATCGGTGAGGAAGCCACCCAGGTCGCGAGCGACCTATCAAAAGTCGCGATGCCGCACAAGTCCTCTACCTCAAGTCGTGAGCGACCTACCACATCTCGAAGTCGCGCTGCCAGCAAGTTCCAGATCCATATGTCGCGAGCCACCATAAGTCGCGAACTCCTCCTTAAGTCGCGGCCGATCCAATCCCTAAGTCGCGAACGACCTATGCCATCTCCAGCCTAAGTCGCGAATTTCTTCTCTGCCATTTCTTAGGTCGCGCGGGGTTGAAATTGAAGATTTTAGGTCGCGGGCTACTGTATGATTTTATCCCTAGGTTGTAAACTGTGTCATCCTTAAGTCGCGAACTTTCTTTAAGTCGCTGATACGAATTTCTTATGTCGCGAAGAAGAAAATAAGTCGTTGCTGAGTTTGTTTAAGTCGTTGCTTGTATTTCTTATGTCGTGTGATGTTTGTCAAGTCGTGTACTGTTTTGTGTTGTAATTTTATTTTTTAAGTCATTCGTGTTGTGTCATAAACCCTATAAATAGGAATGTAATGTCATTGTAATAGGTTGTTGAAAATTGAATAAAATTTTGTTTGTGAAGCTTTGTGCCTCCATTAAATTGGTAGTCGAGTGTTAACTCCTATCTCCACTTTCGGCATTCGAGTGCGCTCGAATCAACGAATGTTGAAGCCAATTCGCGAAATCAAGTGCGTTTGATCAACGCTGAAGAATTGTAGATCTCTCTTCACGGTATCGTGCGCGATCAACGTGTCGAAGATTGCTAAAATCCGGTATCCTCGTGATCAACGGATTTGGGCCTTACGGTATTCATAACTCCATCGATTCTTCATTGATTCACCGATTATTTCCGCTAATCGTGTGAGATCCTGCACGGATTCGATTTATATCGTCGAATTCGCTTCCCACGCTGCGTCAGTTTGGTATCAAAGCGAGATCGTAAGAAGTTTGCATCATTTGGAGACTTGGGTGTCGAGAATTCGAATTTTGGAGATCGTATTTGCAATTGTTGAGAAATTTAGTGTTCATCGTGTTCATCGTGAAGTTGCAACAAGTTGGGAGTTTCGATCCATCTCACTTTGGATCAAAGTTCGGAAAGTGTTTGAAATTTATTCTTGAGTTTGTTTGAAGTTCAATCATGCCTCCGAGACGAGCTCAACGTCATCGCAATATTAATGCTTTGTATGGAAGAGAAGGGGCCGATGAAATGGAACAACGAATCAACGAGAGTTTCACTGAAAAGTTGAATGAAGGAATTGGTCGATTAGAGAGAATGATGCTTGAAATGAATCAAAATCGAAGAAGAGTTTCACCTGAATCGAATCATGGGGGAAGTAGAGCTTCGATACATTCAGATCGGGAGAGAAGAGAAGATCAAGATCATAGAAGTATTGATAATCGTGATAGGAATGTTGATCGAAGAAGTGGTAGTAGAGATGGTGGAGGTCGTGATCGACATCGATATACTTCAGATTTTGATGAGGAATTTGATGGTGATAGGGAAAGTGTTCATTACCGAGATAGAGATCAAACACGACGACAGTATCGAAATGTAGATGATGATCGTCGATGGGAATCGGGAATGAAAATGAAGATTCCTGAATTTAAAGGTGGAATGGTTGCAGAAGAATTCTTGGACTGGTTGTCTAATGTTGAGGAGATCTTTGATTTCAAGGAGGTTCCGAAAGACCGTCGAGTGAAGTTAGTTGCTACTAGGTTGAGAGGGAGAGCTATGGCGTGGTGGCAGCAAACCAAACTTACACGAGAACGGATGGGGAAGTCGAAGATTGTTGATTGGGAGAAAATGAAGAAATTGATGAAAGCTACATTTTTACCTTACAATTATCAGTCACTCATGTATCAGAGGTTGCAGAACTTGAGGCAAGGAACGAAGACTGTTAATGATTATGCTGACGAGTTTTTTCAGCTGATTGCTCGAAATGACATTATGGAGACAGAGGAACAGTTGACTGTTAGGTTTGTTGGAGGGTTGCGAATGCAGATCCAGGATATGGTTAATATGTTTGATCCGAGATCTGTGGCTGAAGCGCACCAGAAAGCGTTGGCTTGGGAGAAGCAGGGAAGACGAGTAGGTGGTGTGTTTACAAATTCCAACAATAAAGTGAAGGGTGCCAGTGGGAATTCCAATGTTACTAAAGCTATCAATAAACCAGTTGTGAATGAAGTGGCGAAGGCGAAGATTACTAACAGTTTCAAGTGTTATAACTGCCAAGAAGTGGGTCATAAGAGTAACGAATGTTCAGAGCCAAAGAAGAGAACGACGATTGCTGAAGTTGAAGGTGAGGATGTTGGTGAAGGTGATTCTAGTCCAGTGGAGGAAGATGAACAGGACATCGCATCGGGAGATGAAGGGTGTAATCTAATGATAAGAAGATCTTGTTTAACACCGAAACAAGAGGATGAGGCTAGTTGGTTGAGCAGCAACATTTTTCAATCTACATGCACTATTCTGGGAAAAGTTTGTAAGTTTGTGATTGATGCAGGAAGTTGTGACAATATTATTTCTACTGAAGCTGTGATGAAGCTGAAGTTGAAGACCGAGAAACACCCTAATCCTTACAAGTTAGCGTGGCTGAGAAAAGGAGGAGAAGTGAAGATGGATAGGCGAGTTCGAGTTTCATTTTCTATTGGAAAGAAATATAAAGACGAGATTTGGTGTGATGTAGTTGAGATGGATGTTTGTCATTTGCTTCTGGGAAGACCGTGGCAGTATGATCGAGCAGTGCAACATGACAGTCGGACCAATAGCTATAGTTTTATGTTTGAAAGCGTTAAAATTATTTTAGTTCCAAGGAAGAGACAGCAAGGTGAGGGCAAATCTGAGGAGATTGAGGAGCTGAAACTCTATTGACTTTAAAGGAATTTGTTGAAGAAATAGAGGAGAGTCCTAAAGTGTTTTTGTTGATTGGACACGAAGCTACTAAATCCGTTGAAATTCGAAAGGAAGTAAAACCGATATTAGAAGAATTCAGTGATGTATTTGCAGAAGAACTACCAAAGGAGTTACCGCCGTTGAGGGATATTCAACATCAAATTGATCTTGTGCCAGGGTCGGTGTTACCTCACAGGCCACATTACAGGATGAGTCCGAAGGAGCATGAAGAACTGAGAAGGCAAGTGGAGGAGTTGTTAGAACAAGGGCGTGTCCAGAAGAGTTTGAGTCCATGTGCCGTGCCAGCCTTATTGGTAACAAAGAAGGATGGAACGTGTAGGATGTGTACGGACAGTCGGGCTCTAAACAAGATCATTGTGAGATACAGATTTCCTATGCCGAGGTTTGATGATTTGACTGATCAATTGAGTGGGGCTGTTGTGTTTTCCAAGATTGACATGAAGAGTGGATACTATCAAATTCGTATTAGACCGGATGATGAGTGGAAGACTGCTTTTAAAACCAGAGAGGGTTTATACGAATGGTCGGTTATGCCATTTGGTTTGTCAAATGCTCCTACTACTTTCATGAGAGTGATGAACCAGATTTTTAGACCATTTGTTGGGAAGTTCGTGGTTGTTTACTTTGATGATATTCTGATTTATAGTGGGAGCACGGAAGAACACATCCAGCATTTGCGAGAAGTATTGTTGATTCTACGACAAGAGCAGTTTTATGCAGCAACAAAGAAGTGCGTGTTTATGATGGACAGAGTTTTATTCCTGAGGTATGTTCTGTCAAAGGAAGGTATTCAAGTGGATGAAAATAAAGTGGAAGCTGTCAGGAGTTGGCCACAACCGAAGACAGTTACTGAAGTGCGAAGTTTTCATGGTTTGGTGTCTTTTTATCGAAGATTCATTCCACACTTTAGCAGTGTGATGGCACCAATAACCGATTGCATGAAAGGAAAGAAGTTTGTATGGTCAGAGGAAGCAGGGGCTGCCTTTGAGAAGATCAAGACACTCTTGACGACAGCACTAATTCTGGTACTGCCGAATTTTCAGTTGTTGTTTGAATTGCATACTGACGCTTCGAAAGTGGGAATTGGTGGAGTATTGAGCCAGATTGGAAGACCAGTCGCGACTTATGGTGGCTCGCGACATATGGATCTGGAACTTGCTGGCAGCGCGACTTCGAGATGTGGTAGGTCGCTCACGACTTGAGTCGGGAACTTTCTTTAAGTCGCTGATACGAATTTCTTATGTCGTGAAGAAATTCTCCTATCTATTTTTTAACCCAGGAAACTGAGCTTCACTCCTATGCTCATAACATACATCTAAATGAAGGGATTTTTGTCATAACCATAGTTCAAACTCGTTTGTGTGTATGTATGTATGTATATCTCATCACTCACGAACCCATAGCAGTGCACACATTAACAGTAGTATGTACACATACTCTTACCCATACACACGCACACAGGTCAACCACTCACGCCTCGCACACAAACTCACTCAACGTCAACTTAGCAGCACACAAAATAGCATAGACATACTCACAAAAACACCCTGATGAATAACACACGCATGCACTTTCTTCCACATACACTCAGACCCATGCAAATATACACACGCCTATATATATATACACAGCCGCACATGAAAAAAAAGGAAACGCACACACTAATTTATACAAATACACACACTCCTATGTAATACACGGCCGCACACCAATGTACACTTATTCATTTTGCATACGGAATAAACAGAAAATCATATTTAATACACACTGAGAGAGACGTTACAGTTTGAACATTTTGATAAATAAAGGTATATCTATTTTAGTTTATTTTATATTTCAAAGTGCATGCAATTCTATGGTTTAGTCTAAACGTTGAATACTGATCGAGATTAAAACATTCGTGAACGTTAAGAACGAATTCAACATAACTGAAAGAAACAACAAAAGCGTACCTGAAACGCGGGCGATGAAAAGATTTGAAGCGAGAGAATAAAATGTTAGGATGTTCTTCCTAAATTTGCCAGCGTTGAATACTGATACAGGTTTTTGACTTTATAGTGCCGAAATCGATTTGATCTTTTGAGTGAAATATGTTGTTGATCAGTTATACTTTACCGATTGATGGTATGTTACTGAGCGATTGAGTAATATGAAGTACCGGTTTGTCATTTTATTTTTCTTATTAATTTTGGTAAAATAGAGTACATATTAAGGGAGCATTTAGCATAAATCTTTTTTTAGTTGGTTTTGTTGCAACGAGTGCCTAATAGTATCTAAACCAAATCTTTCATAATCATTTATTTAAGGTCATCAAAAAGCATAATGCTTAACAATTTTTTATTTGCTGTTTGTCATCTACATAATTTTTGTAACCATCCAGGTAAATGAAAAGGGCCAGTTACGTTTAAGCTATCATGCGTTGCTACCAAATGCAGATGACAACTCCAAACCCCAAACAAGCGGCTCATCAAAAGAAAATACACCTCCAAAAGAAAATCCCACATCAGACATAATTCCTTTCAAAAGAATCTCAGTTAATTCTAGCAAAATTCCGGCATCTCAAGACAACTTTTCTAAGAAAAATACAGATAAGGTTGTGAGAAAACCTGTCGTACCGAAGAAAACTCCAGCTACTTCAGAAGATGAAGCAAAATTAGTTAATGGTGAATCAAAGAGCTGATTAAGGCTTCCTTTGAATGTAAATCCTTGTATGCATCTCAGTAGATGGAAGATCAAATAGTTGATATGATGCTATTGTTATAAATGAAATGCCAGGTTAGTGAATTGACCACATTTGTCAGTTGTATCTACGCATATTCCTACTTTCTACAAGTTATTTATAGTGTACACAGTGACACTTCCTCGTTCATTTGAACTGACTCAAATATGATATTTAGTCGCCTATGTTTATTTTGTATGAAGTTATGCTCAATTCTTTTATTTTGACACAATTTAGAAGAAAAAAACTTTCATTTTCAGTAAATATTCAAACTGTTATACTAGTTTTCAGTTTTCATCAGTTTATACACAGGCACGCCTCCTTCCAGTTATAACTGCTACATGCTATATCTATAAGAAAATTGAAACATGAAGATAAGTGCAACCAACTGAACTATGATACACGCATATATTCCTCGTTTGTTTTTCCTGCATATATTTGCTTTGCTGTAGACATGATTCTTTGCATTTACATCCAACAACTGCAGCAAAGCAGTAGGGATTTATCATGCATGATTCCATTGTTTTTTGAAATTTTGTAGAAGAGGCGCTTTACACTGAGTGATGTGTAATTTTTACCATTGCGAGAAAATTGTCAGCTCAAAGAAGATACTAACTGCAGCTAAAATTCAGTATGTGATGGTTGCAAGTCTTGTTGATAAATACTGTGTACCATTGAATCAAAATTTCTGATGATATTGGAAAACATGTTAATTTTTCATTCATTTTCTAAAATCCAAAGTACATTTATTGAGCACAAGCAAAATAAAAATAAAATTTGAAAGCTATAAATTTATTCATGATACAAGTAATAATAAAATTTGGAGTTATAATCATGGGAAATCATAAACAATTTTTTTTGGTACTTTTGCTATTAATTTTTACCTTAAAGGATAAGCACTTCATTAGAAAGAAGTAGAAGAAAGTGAAGTACCAAGTGTTTTGATTTTTATTGATGCAAACATTAGATTAACATATGCAGGATTACAAATTAATATGCGATATCTCTAAGAGTGACTTAAGCCAACAATGAAAGTAATACATTGACGTAATATTGAAGATTAATATGCAAGATTAACATAAGCCAACAATGAAAGTAATACATTGATGTAATATTGAAGATTGGAGTGACTCGAAACAAACATTTCTATAAATTAAAAACAGAACAGTAGACATGTCTCTTTGGAAAAAGCAATAGTAAACTTCGTATGCCAAAGAAGAGGAAGGTGATTGCCTTAAGTATACCCAAAAAAAAAAATTAAACATTTTTAGAAGCTATGATTTTGATATAACCCCTATTATAGAGGTGACCATCCAACATTTTGAGCTAGCTCCACGATACACAAATCTTACGTTTGCAATCAAGGTGTAATACATGGTCAGACAAATCTTACGGAAATGAGAATAAACATTCATAGGGATTCTGAGGAAGCAAGAACACGGCCCATCTTGTGATGTAGACACCATAGTCGTGATCGATTACATCAATCGGAACTGAAATTAAAACCTAAAACTAATCTAAACACTTGAATAAGTACCAAAATGAAGAGGGATCTTACCGGCTTCCTTATCATCTAATCTTGTGATGCTAGCAAGAGCAACGCATCCATCCGCAAAAACCAATAACAAACCAGTTTTTATAAGAATAACAAACAAATAAAACAGTCAAGATTTTTCCTGTTTATTGCTAAAATTAAACATAACGAAAAATCCTTGCATTTTTATTCAATCTGCGTATTCTGGCCAAAAAAACCATGAGGTACAGATGAAAAGGAAAAAATGTTTTCACCTAAGCAACTGGCCAAAGGAGAGAAGGTCGATGTTAAGCGGTGATACGCGTATTCTGGAGATTGCGGATGGAGGAGGGTTGCTGAAGATTACGTATTCTAGAGATCGATGGTGGAGTTGTGGCTCAGAGCGGTGCGTTTGGAGAGGTGGTTTTTTTAATAGGAACATGGTAAGTGGGAGAGAGGGAGAGAGGCGCGCAACATATTTTATTTTCGCTCCTTTTCATTTCAGGTAAACTAGCAGCGTTTTAGAGATTCTATTTTCTTTTTTTAAGTAATCACCAAGATAATCGTAGCAATTTTATTAAAACGCTGCTCAACCATGTTGCAAAAAATATATTTTCTTATAGCATGTAGCTTAGATCTCCAAGAAATCGGACCTATGTCAATTGTATAAACATTGCCCGAATTCGATTTCCTACCATCTCTATACCAGCATAATCTAAATCTGCTACATCTAAAAAACAAACCAATATCAGAAGTGTCACTCGAATATCGTAGAATCCACTTTACTACTTGCCAATGAGTTTTTCCTTGGTTAGACATGTTTCTTCTAACAACACCAACCGCATGAGCTAAATTAGGCATTTTGCATATCATGGCATACATAAGGCTTCCAGGTGCACTAGAGTAAGGAATATTAGTCATATCCCTTTTGTCTTTATTCGATGTGAGACCTAAATCTCTGGATAGTTGAAATTGAGAGCCTAATAGAGTAGCCACCGGTTTAGATTTCTCCATACCAAATCTAGATAGGACTTTCTTGATATACTGAGTTTGAGGTAGCCTCAAAACTCTTTGCTTTCTATCCTTACGAATCCTCATCTCCAAAATTCTCTATGCATTTCCCAAACCTTTCATATCAAACTCCTTGCCGAGCTCCATTTTTAACTCTGAAATTATAGTCATGCTCTTAGAAGCTATCAACATATCATCAACATAAAGCAACAAATAGATGATATCTTCATTACAGTTCTTAAAATAGACACATTGGTCCTTAAAGCTTTTAGAGTAACCATGTGAGATCATAAACTAATCAAATTTCTTATACCACTATTTAGGGGACTATTTTAAACCATAAAGAGATTTTTTTTAAGCTTACAAACATGACTGGGCCTGCTGGTGTTAATGAACCCCTCTGGCTGCTATAGGCAAATGTCCTCCTCGAGGTCACCATGCAATAACGATGTCTTGACATCTAATTGTTCAAACTTCATGTCAAAGTGGGCAATCAATGCCGAAAGAATGCGAATGGAAGTGTGTCTCAAAATTGGAGGAAAAAATATCATGGAACTACACACCTTTCCTCTGAACATAATCCTTCGCCACTAGTCTCGCCTTATATCTCAAGTCACCATTGTCGCTGTCTTTCACCTTATAGATCTAGTTACATCTGATTTCTCTCTTGACAGGAGGAAGTGGCACTAAATCCAAGTGTAATTTTTGTGCAAATGCTCAATTTCCTCCTCCATAGACTGGAACTATCAACTAAACTTATGACATCTCGATAGTCTCTGGGTTCATCATGAAATATGCTTAATGCGTAGGTTGCCATATCATCGAAATCAATGTCTTCAATGCTTGATCCCACAAAATCATCAAGCCATCTAGGTCTTTTCCTCTCTTTGATTGGTCAAGTTTCAATTTTAGTTCCACCTTGATATTGATCCTCTGTCCTCTCCTCATCAACCACGGTGTCATCAGAAACATCATTTTTACTTATATGGAAGTCAGATGATCTATTTTGTATCTGGTACTCTGAATTTGTCTTCTCAACATCATCATTAAGTGAAGAAGAAGGCCCCACCTCCAACATAGTCTTTTCATCAAATTTAATATGCCTTCTAGCGACAATCTTCTGGGTGGTAGGACACGACAATCTATAACCCTTAACTTCTCTCCTATAGCCAAGAAAAATACGTTTACGCGATCTTGGATCCAACTTTCATTTGCTCTCTTGCACATAAGGTGGACAACCAAACTCTCGGAGAAAGAAATAGGAAACAGGCTCTCTCTTCCATACTTCTTCATGAATCTTCATATCTATGGCGGTAGAAGGCATACAGTTGATGAGGAAAACCGCCTAGATAATGCTTCTGCCTAAAATCTCTTCTTTAATCTAGTAGCCAGACGTAAGCAGTGAGTTCTTTTTAACAAAGTCCGATTCATTCTCTCCGCAACTCCATTTGACTGAGTGTCCCCTGGTGTGGTGTGGTGCCTTTTGATTCCCTTGACCCGCAAAATTTGGTGAATTCTTGAGAAATGAATTCACAACCATTAGCTAAACGAAGAGTCATTACTTTCCTTCTAGACTACTTCTCAACAAGAGATTTTCAACTTTGAAACATATTAAAAGTTTCATCCTTGGACTTCATAAAGTAAACTCATTCCTTTCTAGAAAAACCATCAATAAATAAAACAAAATACATGGCTCCTCCAAAAGGTAGGCATGGTGCGGGGCCCCAAACATCAGTATAAACATACTCTAAACATCTTTAGACTTATGCTCTGCAATGCCAAAAGAAACATTCATCTGCTTTCCAAGTACGCATCCTTCACAAAAGCCAAGTTTTGAATGACAACTTGCGCATAGATAATAGAGTTAACAAAAGTGTTATACTCCGTAGGTAAAGAAAATAAAAGAATAACAGCTTGCGCTTTATCCTCGATTTTTACTGTCGCGGCTCGAAGATTCATAACAAGTGTGTTTAGGGCATCTACGTGAGTTAATACATCGGCTCCAGGCTTAACCTTGAACGAGTAAAGTTGTTATTGTATGATGATGTGGTTGGTGAGAGACTTGTCATAGAACTTTTCTGAAGAGCATCCCATAATTCCTTAGCAATTTTCATATGAGAAAACTCTCTAAGTATCTCATCAGAAAGGTTAACTTGGATGGTAGTAAGGGTATCCTCTTCCAATTCCTTAATCTCTTTGCTGCTCATTTCTTCAATTTGTCAGGATCTAAGACAACCTTAAAAGTCCTCTCTTTCTTCAGCACCGCTTCCATCTTCATCTTCCATGTTCCAAAATCTCCATTTTCATCAAATCTAGAGACTCCATAATTGGTAGGGTTTCTGCCGGTGCTATTCTTTGTAGAGTTAAACATAGCTGAAAGAGTCTTCAAACAGAACAATAAGCTCTGATACCAAACTATAGTTGAAAAAATCAGAGTTTTGGACTGCGGAAGCAGAACACCAAATAATCTAATCCGTCGATAATCTTAATAACTCCAATCCAAAAAAGAGAATAAAAAGAAAAATCAAAGATAAAAATTATAGATGGAAGACAAAAAGGAAAGAACACGCTGATATAACGAGGTTCGACTATGCCTACGTTCTCGGACCCAACAACATTTATTACTTCTTTACTTTAAGTGGGAGTACAATATGAGAAGAAAACAAATCACTCAATATAAATTTCTCACCCTATAATAGATACAGAAACATGGGTCTTATTGAAGACATTTTATGGAGAACTCTCTTGTTGTCTTGTGATGATAAAAGATGAGAAAAAGTCTTTATATTTACGAGTACGTATGCACGTGCTCTGCACGTGAGCATAAAAACCATGCATGTGAAAGCAAGGATCCATTATTGTTGATTTGTTAATAGAGGGGGGTCAACTATTCCCAAAGTTATGAAAATTTGTTTGAGTAGTAACAACTTAGTAAATATGACATGGAGAACTATATAGTGCTTGGACACAGTTGTTGAAATTTTAGTTGATGGACACAGAAGAAGGAAACCTTGTGATTTCAATTCGTTGTATCTTTCTATGTGAGGCAGAGCCCATTTAAGGTGTTATGAGGGAGGGCGAAAAACGTACGCCATCGTAATAGCATCGGTTGACGAAAATATTGACTTGGTAATAGGAGAAATACTGATGTAGTTAAGTAACGTACAGGAGTGTGCACGTTGTGCACAATGATCAAGTATGTATATGGCTCAGTATTCGTAAGTCTAAATATCCCAAGCGGTTAAATAAGGTGCTATAACTAAAATACTATTTTAGTGATTATCGTGAAGGGATAAAGTAATTTATGTTCATATGGAACATACCAATCAGTGTGAATTACGGTGGACTACTGTTATGCAGAGCACGCAATGCGTTCGTATACCAATTCAAGTGAATGTAATTGTGGGAAATAGCTAAAAAAAAAATATTTTGTAAGGGGTAAGAATGCGTTTAAAAGACCAATTAAAATATAGTGATAAATAGCATTGAATAAATAAAGATAGAGCATGGAAGGGAGTGATGGAAGTGATATTTAAGTTTACTTGGAAGAGCTGATAATCGATTGGTAAATTTATATCAGAAAGTAAACAGGAGTAGAATTAAAGAAATGCGTAGAGGAAAAGTATATTATGTAGCTCAGTACAATTTAAAAGGCTTATCACTTATGGAAGATATTACATAGTCAATTGCAGATGGGGAAAATATGAAGTAAAACATGAAAATGAACATATGCTTTAGGAATGAATAGGTGGATTAGTTGTGTGAACGCTCCACAAGAAAACGCTCAATAGCTCTATCACGCTCTTCAATCTGTAAGTAAAAAAATGGTGTTATAAAGTAGAAGATGCATATATCTATCTATAAATATGTATATGTATTTGAATGTATGTATGTATAGCATACCACTTCAGAAGTGAAAAAATCATCCCAAATACTGTGTTCAGGAGAAGGTGCAGGGTATTAATGCTCGTTATGGTGCTGCGGTTGCATTGGAAATGCAGACGCTTCTGATAAGTTGTGTTGTTTTGCACAGTATTTGGCTTTGTTACGTAGGAGGAAAGATGATGTACGTGGTTCCTGCTGCTACCATTTCTGACTCGTCCTATGGAGCAATAGGTGGTGATATGACAACAGAAGCATCAACATTGTTGGCAGGGATTGATCGAAGCTGCTTTGACGCACGGGTGCATTTTCGTGTTATTTTGTTCGTGGAAAGACTTACTATAGTCTTTGGATTGGTTGTTGAACATTTGGTCTGCATTGGAGAAATGAGTGAGTGTGATGGAAATAAAACATCAGAAATTTTTTGTGTCAAAAGTGTATAGTTTTTAGGAGTAAAATGTATAGTCAGTACTGGTAAATTTGTCAAACTGTGAATTAAAACTGCTGACCGGCGAAGTGGTCGGGAAGTGAATGGAGCCATTTGTACCTAAAAATTTAATAGGCATGGATTATGGAGCTTGAGATGATGGTATGTAGTTTGTAGTTGTACGACAAAAGGAATCCGAGGAATATAAATTACTTGCCCTTATGTATATGTACTAATATGGTGTATATGTAGGGTTAGATTAAAAATGTTCATGTACGTTTTAGTGCATTGTTGATGGACAGTGTAGTGTACGTCATCTTACGGTAAATCTTAGTTCATTGCAGGTAATCGTGCATGTTAATAGTGATGTGCAATCTATTTCCTATGTAATGCAAAGTATTCTAATCTTTCACTGTATTATAGCTATGTGTCAAATGTAAAAGTCAGTTGTCATACAGTCGTAGTGCTTAAAAGAATGGGTACAGTTATAGATAATAAGACATACGAACTGATGTGTCAGGTTGTAAAAAAAAATAAGTGATATGAAGTGGAGTAACAAAAAATGAAAAAAATGAAGATGGTGAGGGAACAGAAGATTGAAAAGGTATTTTCATTCTGGACGCAGGGTGTTGAAGCAAGGAGGAACGGTTGAGGATGGGGAAGAATTTATAAGTGGGTGGAGATGTGTGTTGGAAGATGGGAGAATAGAGCACGTCAGCTAAGCAGTTTTTGAGTGGAAGATGTCAAGTAGGAATGAGTAGTATGCGGCATGTGTGGGAATTTTTACCGTGTCGCATGAGTATGTAAATACGGAGAACAGTGTTTGAATGCAGAACACGTAAGAGCTGGAGGGAAGTGAAGGACAGAACGAAAGTCAAAAGGATGGTATAAAACATAGTAAAGCTTTGCTGACATATTGTTTAGGCTGACAGTGCTATATGAAATTGACTAATGTGTAATTTTTGATAGTAGTTGTACAGTTTGTACAGTAGGTGGAAGCTTTTGTGGCAGTAAAAATGTAATGTAAACGTTTTTAGTATGGAATAGGTTAGTAATGTTAGAATAAAAAGTAGGAGCGTGTGGTCGAAAATGATAGTCAAGTTCAGATTTGTAAGGTCGTGTATTAATCTTGTATATGAAGCAAAGACAGCAAAATATATTGTATGTTAATGCAGCTGTATTGCTGAATGTAAGGAACGCATGTACAAAGTTTAGAGCCTATAAATATAGTTAAGGTGTTAAGTAATGTAAAAGGAGCATAGAAAATCCTGAAAAACATAAACATGCCCAGGTGCGTGTTTTTTTTTTTTTTGAATTACCTAGAGAACCAAGCTTCGCTTGTAAACTCTAGGGAAGTATGTGTCTGCCAAACACATACTTCGGGTACTTGTTACAGGGTTGTCAGTTTCGGGGCTCGAACTCGTGACCTTTGATCACGCAGTCCGGACCATCAACCAACTGCGCCAACCCTGTTGGCCCCAGGTGCATGTTTTTTAAATAAATTCTATTTAGAAAAAGCTCCAATATTGAATGGTTATGTCGTATTTATAAAAAAAACAATACAGTAATTTCAAAATATTTGATATGAAGGCAATAACGATTCGGGATGATTAGCAGCTAAGTTGTAAGAATCCACCACATCAAATGCATGTTTGGCCATACTAACATTTTGCTAGTTCGGTTTGCTTATAAATAAAGTAGCAGCGTCATTATAATTCATCAGCATATTAAGCACTACTAGAAAATACTGCAGTTTCCTACGCAAAATTTCCAACGTCTTTCCTACGCCAAAAAGCGGGGCGTAGGGTAGGCGTAGGAAACTGGTAGAAAGAGGTAAAGGCGTAGGGAAGACGTAAGGAAATTTCCTATGCTTCTCCTACACCAAATTCAACACGTAGAAAAAAAATTAAGGCGTAGGTAAGGTGTAGGAAATCGACTACACTAAAATGATACTGTAGAAAAGGCGTAGATAATCTCCTACGCCATTTCCACGCCTCTGTTAATTTTATACAATTTCACATTGACGTAGGAAAGACGTAGGAAATTTCCCACGTCATTCCTACACATGCAATTTTTTATTTACATTAATCACCGTATACTTCCATTCTCCTAACCTCAGTTTTTCACCGAATAAAAGAAAACCTAATTCTACAAAAATTATCTTCTCCTCCTTTTATATTTTTTTTGATTGAATTTCGATTCAGGTGCTTGTTTTGGGTTTTCGATTCCGGTGCAATCTCCATGTTGGCGATGCTTGAACCCAAAAAAACTAGGGTTTCAAAAATCAACGCCTTCTAAATAATCATCGCTGCATACTCGGCTATTCCATCAGCCATCGTCGGCTCATCCTTGCCTCCTATGCGATATTTTCTACTGCCGATTTAAAGTCCTGCTACAGTCGCTTTATACTGCCACTGCTAATTAGGTATGTGAATTCCTTGTTCTGCTTGTTTTGGAATTAAGTATGCGATATTTTCCACTGCTAATTAAGTTGTCTAATTTTCTAAACTTGAGTCGCCATTTTACTGCTTTAGATTTCATTATAACTTACCTTTTGTTTCGCAGTTTACAAATGGAACTGTCTTACGGTTAAAAACACACTAAGTAAATTCCAAATAGCAATTTGAAATCATCATCCACCCCACTTTTTCGAATAGGTTATGACTAGGAATTTGAAGGGTTTTCTTATAAAATTGTTAAACAATGGTAGCCACTGAACTTCATTTGTCCATGGCAAACCAAAAAATTTGGTTAATCTCAGTAATAAAAGGAATTTTCAACCAAATTTCCATTTAGTGCCTTTGAATACTGAGATCTTTGAGATAGGCATTGAAGAGTTTTTTTTATTATTACTGAGATCTTTGATTTCTATTTTTCTTTCTTTGTTTATTTGGAAGAATATTTGGTTTGGTCATTTTGTGGTTTTCATCGGATATTATTAATCATATTTACTAACAACTTATTAAAAATAATACTATAATGTAACATTTTAAAATGTTTTCGATTATATTAATAAATTTGATAAATAAGTAAAGATAATTAGTAAAAATAATAAAATAGTTGAAATGTTACTGACTATATTATGTATAACATAATTCATTTTTTATGGAGATGTGAAAATGATTGTAGATATGAATTCATTTAAGAGTAGTACTTATAAGAAACCATGTATAAGTTTGGTGTACTCTTATATGCTTCACTACAGTATTACTTCAAATCGTAACTATGTTCAATATAAACGTCACAATAGGATAGCATACATTTCCTAGCCAAAAATTGATGGTAAAGGTATGCAGCTGATCTCTGTTTCGCAAATAGAGTGGTTAATAATTTGCTGTCCAGTAAGAGATTTGGTTATCATAGTGCAAGGTTTAAGAAAATTCAAAATAACCTCAGTACATGAAAGTTGAAAAAGGTAGTGCAATCACATTTAAGCTGATGTTTTCTCTAAACGAGCAAAGAAAAATCAGAAGTAAGAAAATAGCAAGAATGAAATCTATAATATCTTTATATAATGGTTTTATAGTAATATTTTTAATTAAAAATGGACAACTAAGAGATCTGATCCGATCTAATCTCGGAATCAAATGTCATTTGTGTTGAAGTATGTAATCGTTACTAGATTTGTGGTTGTTGATGATTTTGACATGACATCTAATTTTACTAACTATCCAGAGAGATGTCAGATTCATTTAAATCTTCTGTTGATGCTCAATTCAATGAAAGTACCGTTCATAATTATGTATCTGATTCTCCATTACATGATAAACATTTGGGTGCATCAATTGAGGTAGGCATTAACGACCCTCCAAGTAAATATAACTCAGCAGCCGAGTAGCAAAAATTTTTGGAAAAATCAAGCCAGTTAAAGAAAGGAACACATGCTTCAAATGTGGCAATTCAATCGTTAGGCATGTAACTGTCATGAATCTCATACTGCATTTATTGCTTCCTTTGTGGTAGGTTACAGTAGAATTGCAATACCCTTGAGAAAAACACAGCAATGGCAAAATCATCTAATTCTGATGCTTGAATTCACAACGAGAAAATATTGTTCATGATGTTGAATACTTGTGGCTTAACCAATCAAGCAAGTTAGAATGTAAGGATTTATGACGATTAAACCGAATTCTTATGAGACATTGGATCGCTATAGAAATCTGAATTGACGGTTAATCACTTTGATGGTTAGATGTTATATTAATGCTCTTAAAATTGAAGAACTATTGAAAGAGCATACTGAAAGAACAATCGAAATGTCTACTCGAGCTGATCGTCATCGTCATTCCATGAAATGACCCGCTCTACGTCTTTCTAGCAATAACACATCTGCCACAATACAACCTAGTGCATCTCCTATCGGTGAAGATGGATCGGGATCACAGTCAGCAGAGCAGCATATCATGTCTCCCATTGTTCATCCTACTTCCCTTGAAGTTGATGCTACCAATCCATCGACTAATGCATCTGTGTCGGACTCCTCCTCCGTAACAAGGGTTGGAGTTTTCTGGCAAGCCAACGTTGGGTAAGAATTCCTGCAAAATAAGTAATTGATGTTGACTTCTGCAAATTAAGTAATTGATGTTGACTTTTGTGACTCTGTTTAATTTACTTTGACTAATTTGAAATAAGCTAGGTGAGAACATAAATATATATTCATGCTTTACATTTATATGTTTCAGATATGAGTTCACTTCCAGGGCTACATCTTATGCTATTCGAGTAGGTTTGTTAGCACGGGTTAACGATTTTTGGCCCAATTTTAAAAGTATACCCGATGATGTTAAGAAAGTGATGTTTCAGGAGTTTCTGGTAAAATAATATTAGTGTATTTGTGTTACATCTATTTTTTGGTCATTACATTTTCCACTACATGTACAGGAGTCATTTCAATGGACAGATGATGCTTCATCAGCAATTGTGAAGCAGATATGGAATAGAAAAGCAAGTTTGAAGTATTAGGACTGGATTCACAGTATGAAAGAGTCAGGCAAGAAGCATCCGAACCTACCCCAGGAGATATATGAGCAGTTTTTGGCATATTGGAAGCTTCCTGAAGTAAAATCTCAGGCAGAAAAAGCTGCAAACTCTAGGGCTCAAAACCAAAAGCGACATTGTGGTGGTTCGAGATCCTTTGCCGAATGATCGTCGTGAGGGATGAGGGTATTGAAAACTTTTTAATGATATCTGTATGATGTCATGTATCATGAACATATTATCATATTATTTTAACATGTAGGAACTTGATTAATATTGTTTGACTATGTAATATGAATGAGATATTTGTTTTTTGAATTAAAGATGAATGGTTTGAAGTTAATCTTTTTGTTGGAATGTGTATATATATAAAATAAGTTGATATTAGTTTCTATTTAATGTGGTGAAAATGAAATAGAATAGTAATATATCAAAATTGCTTCAGAAAAGACGTAGGAAATGTGTAGGGAAGGCGTAGGTAAATGAAATATTAATGCAACAAAAAGTCGTGTGCATGGTGTAGGAAAAACATTAAAAACACAGGCGTAGGTAAACCGTGGATAAATGAATGACGTAGAAAAGACGTAGGAAACGTAATATGTAAGAATGACATAGGGAAAGCGTAAGAAAGTTGGACGTAGGGAAGACGTAGGTAAACGAATGATGTGGGAAAGACGTGAGTATTTAAAGAAGTAAAAATGTCGTAAAAAAACCGTAGGTACAACATGGCGTGGGGAAGGCGTAAGAAAATTATGGCGTAGGAAAGGCGTATGAAACAACTCCACGGATGACGTATGTAAGATGTAGATGTTTTATTACCTACGCAGGTTTTACCCACGCCAGAATTGGCGTAGGAGTTACGTAGTTACTGTGTTTACCTACGCCCCGCTTACGCCATATTGGCGTAGGTAAACTGCAGTTTTCTTATAGTGAAGCAATATCATTATGGTCATACAAATTCAGAGTCAAATTGGAAGTACTATTGTCATAAATGCTTGTAGGATGTTGTATTAAATAAATTGTCCGTACTCTACATTTTATAGTAGCTGGTCATCTAAATCCATGTTTGATGCATGCATTTAACCATTACAGACACATTATATGTTCAAAACCAAGTTCTGGAAATATGTACAAAACATCATCCAGTATGCACAGAGACTGTTGCCAATGCATACCTTTAATATATCGATAGTAGATTAGTTGTTTACCATTACATGCACAAACGTAAGATATTATGCCCATGTACTATTTTAAGCAGCTGAGAGTTACATAGTAGGTAACTGCATCCTACTAAAAAATGAACTGACGGTCAGATATTAGGTGGCACGCTGTGTCATTCATCTTATTTTCTTCTCCATTGATTACTGAAGATTTTTTTTAATAAAATTAACAATATGTTAAAGTTGAACATAGACCCCACATCATGTATCAATCAAATTATCCAAAATACCACTGACAAATTGTAGGAGGTAGGACATAATTATGGACATGAATGACATTTTAATAGCTTCTACTATATGGCATATTCGACATGAAAAATTTAATAAGCCGCATTGAAATAGGCAAAGTAATCCAGAGCTGTTATATTTTCTGATAACTTAAAATTGTAGCAAACTCACCATGACATCGAAGAAGAGAATAGATTATAGCAAAAAGGAGAAACATATTATGCAATTAGGGATATCATCCTATGAACTGTCGTTGAAGATGGTGGTTCTCGACATGCATTAGCGTTTGGGTCTTCTTTTGCTCTGGTGCCACCATTGCTTGTTGCTTCACAGAAAAGATTAATTTGCATCTGGATAAGTTACTGCTTGGTGCAAACAATCAAAGTCTGCTCGGTTAAATAGTTTTGAATGCAAATTTTCCATAATCAAAACATTTAAAAGATGCTAATTTGTAGATAAATTAGTCAAAACAAATATTTAAGAAATTACTACGTTGATCTGAACTAATATTCATCCATGTCTTCTTTGCTAAAGCGCTGAATAGCACTTACCCAAACCCTCTACAGCCATACATAAATCCAAGCTTTCTACATAACTATATCATGTAAATATAAGAAAATACAAAAGAATAACATCATGAGCATCCAAATCAACAATAATATTAAAGCATATCCACATATTGCAGTTACGAATCGAAGAAAAAAGACTATATATGAAAGTAACGCAAAGGAGAAAAGAAGCCATACCTAAACCATCTACTGTCGTACTTTAACTTAGTCTGTTGTAAAATTCGATACAAAAACTATCTGCCGTGGAGTTATAATCACATCAATATAGATCTGATGATGCGATGACAGAAAATGGCGATTCGAAGAGCACACAATTGACCAAAACAAAAGAAGCTTCTAGTAATAAAAACATAAAAACAGTAGATAATTTCTAAAATTTAGTATTTCATACCTTTAGATTACATGGCACTTTTTTTCCTGAAGGCTTCATATACGTCGATTATTGTCACGAAATCGCCAAACGCAAGTAGAGATCGAAAATTTGTCGACAGGGTTTCAATAAATTATCAAATTAAATTTCCTCACTCGATTTGTTTGATTTTCACCATCTTGATTTTGTTTCAGTTTTTTTCTTTTTCTTCTTTTTGGTTTGCGATACGTAGGAGGTGAAATGAGGATGAAATGGGTAAAGCTGTTATGGAAAGAGGGAGTAGTGGGGAGGGATATGGAAACGTGAAGGAACGAAAAAGGACGTATAAATCCTTCTAAGTAAATTTTGTCCGTATAAAATGATGGGCATTTTTGGAAGTTAATAAAAGGCTTCACTTTGACTCTTTGACTTAGGGTTTTGCTTTATAGTATAGATACAAGCAAGAACGAAGATTGCCTTGGGGAAAGGATGAAATGTTTCGGATTCGTTTAATTTGATTTCAACACAAATCTAGCATATTTGTGTTTGTTTCCATATACATCTTTATTTGATTGATTCCTCATATCAGCTAATATTTATTATGATATTAATTGATTCTCTTTTCAATTTATTTATTTATATTTGACTGATCACGGGAATCAATTAATATCACCTCCTTAATAAATCTGGAATAGATTTAAATCGTCCAAATTTAATAGATAGTGGCATGGTAAGATAATAAATCCTATGTTTGACCTTAAAACCAAGAACAAAACAATGCTATTCAAGCATCAAAGCATTACGCAAACCAAAAGGAGCACAATTTCAACATCAAATGACTGTTTATCTAAAGTTGAATACACTTTATAACCGTACACCCACTCTCACCAAGAAAATCTCCTAAACTAGGTACGTTTCAATTTCGTGCTAAAGGGCAAGAGCGGTAGTCGAAGAGTTGCATATGACTCTCACATAAGTAACAATAATAATTAATTATTTTAAATCAATATATGAATTAAATAATTCATATAAATCAACATATGTTTCAAAAATTAAATTTTATATTTTATAAATTATTTTATCCTCATATAAACTCTCGCCCAAAAAATCAGAATTTCAAGATCAATTTTCATATTTTGAAAAAAATCATTTTAATAATCGGCCGAAATATTTAAGTAATTAAAAATAACATTTTGACTGAGAAAATTTTGAATTTTTTTTTCCAACGTTAATAAATTATGCTAGATTTTCTAAAAATTTAAAATTCGAACATTGCAAAAATATTTTTATTTATTATTTCATTGTATTTAGACTAATTATATATATATATATATATATATATACATATATATATACATATATATATATATATACATATATATATATTAACACAAAAAAATATAAAAAAAACAAAAAAATTATAAATAAATTTTTGTTATATTGTGCATTCGATTTGGAAAAGTTATAAAAATTATAATTTTATTTTTTCATAATTAATGGATGTATGTGTGTGTAAATGTGTGTGTATGTGTGTGTATAAATTCAAATACTTATTGTTTAAAAATATATTTCAAATGCTTATTTAAATATTATTAAAATACTATATATGTATATATATTAAAAGTAATAATAAATTTGTTACTATAATATATATACATACGTGCATATATATATACACACACACATACATGCATATATATATACACACACACATACGTGCACATATACATATACATACATACATACATATATATATATATATGGAAAATGATTTTTTTTATAAATTTTTTATATACTATGTGTGTATGTTATTTAAAATTTTAACACTATAATATATATCTATGTAAATCATTAATGTTTTATATATACATAATGTGTGTGTGTACACACACACACACATACATACATACATATGTATGTATGTCTAATTTTACATAGTTTTTAATATATTTATATAAATACACATACATACATATTTTACATAGTCTAGTGTTAACAAAAATCCTTTGATTTCACAAACGCGTTAGTTTAATTGTGAGGTTGGCTAATTTATTAGTCAACATTTTGACACTCGAAGGATGACTCTCCTAAATACCTCACCTTTCATCACTTTTTCTTCTTTCCAAACTCTTTTCATGTTTTGTACCATGTCAAATCTCGATGATAACATGGGTATTAACTCTTAAAAAGGGGCGTCCAACGCTAACAACTTCCCCTATAAAAACAAACAAGCCGACCAATGCTCCTATCAAAAAAGGGGAGACAGACAACCAACCCGATGGTCATAGCCATACGCAGTGTGTCATATTGGAGAATCCCCAAGCCACATAGCACTCCAGTTCGATTTGGGATGAGTTGGAACCGCCCAGTAACAACAATACATAGAGGCTCAGCAACCATACACCCTTCTTGGTGTTTGATAACAGTCGGGCTCAACAATTGACGCTCTTTTCCGAGCTCGCTTACAAGCTCAGCCCGTCACGAAATTTAAGTTCCTTTATTTCTTAAATTCGCCTAAGTGCCTACTTAGTTCTGATGAATGGGTTACACTCACCACCCATCTCATACCACTCACTTACACATGGGACATGTGACTGCTCGAGCCAGTCATGTGCTTCGATTCGTGCCAGGACAAATGACTATTCTACAGCTAACAACATGTCATTCAAAAGAACCTTCGAGCCATCATGTGCTCCGGTTCATGCTGGGATCGTTTACCATTTTTCACCTGGTCGTGTGTTACCTACGAGAACCCTCGAGCTACAATGCGCTTCGATTCTTTTCGGCACCGCCCTCCACTCTACATCTGGCCAACACATGCAAGCCAACCCGCCATCAGGATCTTGTATGCTTTGTTGAGACTTGGTTTTTATTCATGACACGAAGCTATCACTGCAACATACAGATTCGATGACTGTTACGACAAAAAGAGAATATATACTGCATGGAGACAAGACATCAAAATCACTGCATCAACATTTATATTATTTTGTTTTGAGTCTTAAGTCAATATTGTTAAGATCTCTCTTCGTTTACGTATATATTAGCTTATATATATAATCTTCTTATTTCAAATGATTTATACATATATAAGCATATAATATATATATATATATTATCAAAGTTTTAAAGTTAGAATCATTTATAATATACATACATACATACATACATACATACATATATATATTATATATACCTGTGTAAACTGTGCAAATTGCACAGATAATACTAGGTCAGTCGACTGACCTGGTAGGACAGTCGACTGACCTGCTAGTATCTGTGCAAAATGCACAGGTGCACAAGTATATATATAATTTATAATAAAAATCATTTGAATATTTAGTCGACTGACCTAGAGGCTCAGTTGACTGAATTTCTATAACGGCTATATTTTTTGAAAAGACACGATCATTCATGAAGAGTTATGAATCTCCACGAAGAGATTTGGACGCAATGCTTCAACCGGAACTCTTCGCCAATGGTCGCTGCTATTTAACACTATAAATACATATCCTAACTTCATTCCACATTACTTAATCTGCTTATCTCTTTTATCTAACTCTCTTGAATATTCTTGTGACTATACTCTCAAATATTCAGCATTCTTAACATACTTATTGCTTGAATTAGAATTATATATCATATTCTAAGCAATACTATTCCTTTCTAATCTTCATAAACTTAAAATATACATATTTATACTCAAGGAGAAGATCATAGGAAGGGTGTACTATAAACAGACTTATCCGTGTTATCAGAACACAAAAAGTCAAAACAATCTTTTGTATTTGTTGAAGTCGTGTTCTGCTGCTCAGGCGTGTAAAGTCCTCTTCGGCTGCTAAGGCGAAATCCTATTCCACTGCTTAGGTCCCTATTCGGCTGCTTAGGGGTTGTATAGACCTATTCCTCTAGGTTAAGTGAGGGTTGTTGTTATAGTGAAATTCCAGAAGGAGTCTGGAACTAGACGTAGGACGGAGCTCCGAACCAGTATAAAAATCTATGGTGTTATTTTTATTATACTGCTTTTATATTCCACGCTATTTACTATATAGTTATCATCACTATACTCTATATTATCGTATATCCATATTACATAATCCATAGCACACTTTCAGGCACTACACCATTATAAGCTATTAACAACGGGTAAAACCCGTTGTTAAGGAAAAAAGCAACGGGTAAAAACCATCTTCAAAAGAGGAGTGGTTGAATTACGCGACAGGAAAAAACCGTTGCTTTATGTCCAAAAGGCAACGGGTAAAAACCGTTGCAAATGAAGGAAAGGCAACGGGTAGTAACCGTTGCAAACTTGAACAAAGACAACGGTTAAAAACCGTTGCAAACAGAGACAGACGCAACGGGTTTTAACCGTTGTTTTATTTTCAATAAGCAACGGGTGTAAACCGTTGCTTACTGTACATTAAGCAACAGTTACAAACCGTTGCTTAATGGGCAAAATATCAACGTACATAAACCGTTGCTTTCTGCCAAGTAAACAACGGTAAAAAACCGTTGCTTTATGACCAACGTCACACATAAAGCAACGGTTAACACCCGTTGCACATAATGTTTGCTCCTGCTCCGTAACTCACTACTGCGTTACACGCATATCTCAGTATACATACCAGAATATCAATATATATCAAAATATGCCAGAATATCAAAATATTGGTACACAAGCACTATAAATATATTGCACATATACCATACATATAAAATTATCAAACTTATAATTACGCTCATTGTTTTGCAAACAGAATGCTGCCGTGCCGGAATATCACACTTAGTACACTGCATTGTTTATTATCACTACAGTACAAAGATTTCATTAATTATACTACATTGTTTTGCAAGCTAAAAAGTCTTTCACCTGAGAAGAAAATAAAATCAAAAGGGCAAAGCATTCCATTTTTCAGACTTCAATGTTCAACCTGGTTAATGCGCAACTCGAAGATTAAATTCAGAGGCAGTTCAACTTCATAAATCTGGAAAGAATATTCCAGTTCAAAAACAAACAGCATCTACCTGATTCAAAAAGTCTGAAACAAATTAAAACAAAGTAGAACCCAAGCAAAGATAAAATCAAATAATGCAAAGCAATTCAAAGCAAACAACGGTTAGGATAAAGCAAATTTGATCAAGCCTCAATTTCCAGATTTTGAAATCTTTTTCAGGTTCTCTTTCATCTCTGTCAAACTATCCAGGTGAGCAAACCACCCTTATAAATTCTTAAAACTTGATATATCTATTTTGCATGTGATAAATCTTGAATGTAAATTGTGAAAGGTGCGTGCATGCTTGTATTTACGTATGCATGACTGTGTGTACGACTGTGTACAGGCAACATGCATGACTGTGTGTACGATTGTGTACTGGTAATCACTTTACATGGCGAGGAGGCTATACATGCTTTATGGGATAGGATTGAAGATATGCCAGTAAATACAAAGGTTCTGAATGTATCAGTCGAGGAAATAAGGGTTTGGAATCTTGTTCGGTTACTCCATTTTGTATATTGTGATGTAGTGATACAAATAAAAGTGCAGGAAACTTTGATGGATTGTAGAGTCTTGGAAAGCTGTTTGAATATTGATGTAAGTATTGGTACTGGTTGTAGTAATGTTAATATTTCTGATGAGGGTGTTGATGCCTTGTTGTGTGATATCGATAACGTGCACATGATCAGAGATGTAAACATGCATAGTGATAAATCCTTTGTTTTTACTTTGAAATCTTTGAAACTACCTAAAATTCATATATATGTGACAATTAGCCAAAATTTACTGTTATCTATATGCGGATTTGGGTATTTGCTGTTGGTAGCAGCAGTTTGCAATATGAAGGCAGTAGTGTTTGTATGTGATGGATAGTGGGTGGATGGAAGAGTGATTGAAGATGAATGATCAGTGTATGATCAGTGAATGATCAGGCAGGGAGGTCAAAGGTCAGAGGTCAAAGGCAGTGGAGAGTAGGGGGATGTTTGATATGCTGATGTGTTTGTAGTGGCTATCTTGTTGAATGCATTGTGAGCAGAAAAGTAGGTTAGAAGATGATATATTGGTGTTGAACTACAGTGTGCAACAGTGCAAGAAGGCATTGGGTATGTAGTTTGACAGAAGTGGATAGAAGATGATATGAGTGCATAAAACTGAAGTGGATATGAGGTGTTAAAATGTAGAAGGCAGTGGCAGGAGCAAGTATCAGTGATGTTGTAGTTTTGTGGTGGTCTGTAGAAGAATGGTGAAGACAGGTATGAAACTGTGAAGACTAGTGATTCAACGGAGTTGTAATGGAGTTGTAATGAATGGTGGTGAACGAGTGGTTTAATGAGCAGTGAAGTATGGTTGTTGTTAATGGTCAGGTGGAAATTTTGATGAGGAGGAAGGTGGTCTGAATGGCCGAGAACCGTGGTTGACAATGGATGTGGTGTGTGGCAGATGTCTGTTTGTATGATTTTGAAGAGGGTGGTGATGGTGTGAATTAGATGACAGTAGAGGCAGTGAATGGTATGAAGTTTATGCAGAGATGGTCAGAGATAGGAAGTGGACAGTTTTGCATGGTGGTTGATGGAGGAATGGTTCCAGGGAGTGGAATGGTTTCAGTTAGAGTGTGAAGTGGGAGGAGGGTATGAAGTTTGTATTGTATTTTGGTGACAGGCTTGTGTTGAGGCAGGAATTTCATGTTGAACTGTGTGCAGGAGGAGGGGATATGTTGGCAGTTGTTAGCAGTTTTGGTGACAGGATGAGGAGTTTGGAGTTATGGTAGTATGGTGAAGTAGTTTGCGGGTAGTGTGGTAGAAGCACTGGCAGGTTGCTGTTGAACTGCAGAGCTCAGTTTCGAGTGAAGTTTGATGATGAAGTTTGTCGAGGCTAGAGGAGTGCAGAGATGTGACTGTGATATGGTGTGTTGGTGTTTGGGAAGGGGAAGAGTGATGAAATTAGGTGGTTGAAGACAGTGAGTCGATGTATGATCGCTGTAGAAGTTTGACAGAGGAGAGTTTGAAGTGGCTGTCAATGAAAGTGGCAAGCGGTAAGATGTATTGTTGATGGCACGGTGTGGTAACTGCACGGTTAGATGAAGAAGCAGTCAAAACTGTTGTCTTTCAAATTGATGACAACAGTTCAAATTGATGTCAACAGTTCAAATTGTAAACAAGACAGACCAAGACAAAATACACATGCATTTGCATATGCAAATTTCATATACAGCAAACAAAAGAAAATCAGCAATATATGCAAAGAACAAGTCAGAAATATCAATACCTCCGACTAAAGATATCGTATCAAACCCTTTTGATGGCTCACATAACCTCCGGCTCCAACATCCCCAAAGGTCTCGGTAAATTGTCGACATATTTTGGCAGTTAGCTCATCCGGCAATAAAATTTTGTCCAACAACACTTTTTCATAGGTGGGTGGTACTGGTTTTCCATGAATTACTAATGCTGTGGAATCTCGGCATATAGTGCCTATTATATAAGCATTTCTGGAGTGAATATATGGAATCACATTTACAGAACACACGCAAGAATAAAAGTTTTAAATCTTGGAACCATTTGCCTTTAGAAATTATACATGCAATATATATCAAGCATGCAACAATTTCCACACAAAAATCAAAGTAAAACACACGTATAAAGCATGTAATTTGCAAAAAAAACACACGCAGGTAACAAAGAAATAAACTTGCATGGTTCAGGGGCAGTGCATACGCATGTACAAAAGGATTTACTCGCATGCATCGGGGACAGTGCACCAGATTTTTTTAGCATGAAAACTTATATAAACAAAAAACAAAACTCATGCTACCCAACACCATTTCACAAACATGCAGCGATGGCCCAAGTTTCATAGCATATGAACTAGACCCAAATTTGCCTAATAATGACTTAGGTTTAATGCCAGAAGCGAATTACAGAGTAATTTTTTGGCAGCCAGGCAACATATATATTAAATGCGTGAGTTTCAAATTTCTGAATTGTTTTCACCCATTGCCTTGCTTCTCTGTGCTGTGGCAGAGTAGTGTAAAGTTCAACTTGCTTTTGAATTAATGTTTTCACCCATTGCCTTGCTTCTCTGTTAATTGTTTACTAATATGTCTCAGCAATTGTAAACGTGATAACAAAATTGTTTTATTTCTTGACTAACAGCCTCACTATTGTTCAGCTATGTTAAATGAAAAATGTAAAATGCAAGAAAATGCAGCGCACTCTCCCATTCACGAAGTTAAGCATTCACTGACTTTGCAACATATTATTTTCTTCAAATTTTAATAAAATAGTACCTGTTGCAATTACTTCGTCGTCGAAGTTCAGGATTTCACATCTTTGGTCGATTAACGGATTGTTCGGAGTGGCAAACTGAGAAGATGCGATTTCACTGCCTACTCGACGATTATCTTGGGCTATGCTGAGAAGACGCTCCAGTTTATCATCCATATTGTCCAGCTTCATCAATTTTTGCTCCACATTTTGCAGTCGCTGCTCATATACTCCTTGGGCCTGTTTGAGCAGTTTGCATGGAATGGCAGCACTCTTAACTTGGCTAGGAGCTATATTGGTCCCAATACTTCGGCTCCTGCCCTTTACATCTTTACCAAACACTGATATAAAGACGGCTTCATCACCACCACTCGTCGTTTCCTTTACTTTTTCAATTTTTTCCTAAAAAGTAAATACATATATATATATATATATATATATATATATATATATATATATGAATAATGAAAATTTAATTTAGAGGCGTTGTTATTTGTTTAACTTACAAAGTAGGAAGATGTCGCATCTGACGTGCTGCCATCTTTTTTCTTATGCGTTTTCTCCCATACTTGAAGACGTGATACTTCTGTTCCCGGACTACTTGAATCGACCTGCATACAAAGACCTAAAATTATATTTGGAACTAATGGTATATGCAATGTGATGCACCAATTCAATGACACATACCATTTCTTGTGTAATCATAGCGTGACTCTTACGTCCCGAATGATGAGCATATTCGAGCATCGATCTATTTTGTTTGCCTCGCTTCCTTTTTTCTTTCGCCTTGGGTTTTGATTCGTTTCTTATGAACTCATCCCAATCATCTTGAGCAATTTTCGATGGACAATTTCTCATTCTATCTTCGTCAGTGATGAAATGGTCATAATGATTCTTGCGCAAATCATTCTTGTGTCTCCTAAAAGCCTCGGACATTTTTTTCATAATAAGGTCCTTTGATAGAGGATAGAGCTCATAATATTTCTGCATAACAAAAAATGCATGTAAACCATTTTTTATTTATGTATTGAAAGCATTATAAATGAATTTAAACCATCAAAGTTCATGCAGTTTACGTTTCAAAGTATATGGATTTTTACATTTCAATAAATTTATCATACATTTCATTGTAAATTCTACTTTAACTTCAAATACCTACATTTAAAATTATCATAATTATTCACAAAATTTACCTCACTTTTCTTCTAATATTTTACTTCTCACCCTATATGTATTATTTAATTGTGCGATTTAAATTTAAACTAATTAGATAAATCTAACTAACTAATATTCGTTAATTCGTTTACTTTTATAAAAATATCAATATGCACACCATATTCATATTAACAAAATTTAAAAAAAATGATTAATGTAAAGATACCTCCAATTGATTCCACACGTCTTCCTTGTAATTTGGCGGAACTTTTTTCCAACTTGGATATGAGATTGACACATGATTTCTTACTAGTTTACCAATCTTCGTAGCGACCTTTGAACCATTTTTTCCAACTAGAGAACCGTAGTTGTCCATATCAACTTTCTCCCGTTTTAAAGTGGATGATTGTGAAGTTGTATTATTTGACGGTGGTGTTGCATCTTGTGACATTATGTCCTGCAAAGTTTAAACTCCTAAAATAATCCCAAGAACATTATGACGTACATTTCTTCCCCTTCCGGCCCATCCCTGTGATGCCCGATTGCTGTCGGCCAGATTATTGCACGGACTTCCCTCCACAACAAGATCAAACGCCTTATATGTCTAAATAAAATTTGCTCCAAGCGATCACTGTTAAGCTGCTGTACATCTGATATATAAACCAACGTCCCCTTATTGATTTGTCTGATCCCACCAACTTCTCACCACATTACGATTTTTGTCAGTCCGACTGACAATAATCGTAATGTGATGAGAAACTGGTGGGATCAGACAAATCGGAAAGGGACGTTGTTTACTATATCAGATGTAAAGCATCTTACCAGTAATCGCTTGGAGCAATTTTATTAAGTCATATAATGCGTTTGATCTTGTTGTGGAGGGGAGTCCGTGCAATAATCTGGCTAACAGCAATCGGGCATCATAGGGATGTGCGGGAAGGGGAACATTCACTTTTATGCGGCAATGATAAAGTCTTCCTGCATCGCCAGAATTTTAAACTTAAGCAATATCAAAAATACTGACTGAAATAAAGGATGCAAATACAAAAATATATTACCTTAGCACTGCTGAACTAAAGGGTGCAAATATAATATCTTGAACTGCCTGTCTGCCTATAAACACAAAGAAAGAAAGAATAGTCAAGCTGATCATATGTATGTACGTGTACATGTGTGTATGTATGTGATCATATGCAAGTACCTACAACTACAAACACAAAATGAACTCTTGCAATATATCCATCCTTATTTTGTTAAGGTACAATAACTGCTCTGAAATACAAACACAAAATATAATGCATCTATTACTATCATATAACACACCATTCTACATTTTACACCATTTTAAATAAATATTTTGTTAAGGTACAATAACTGCTCTGAAATACAAAGTTAACATATGCATTTGCTAAGATCTTCTAATTTTTCATTATCTTCAAAAGCTGATTGATAAACGGTGGGAAACTCAGTGTCATCCACATTTATGGTCAACCGTTTTGGTGTATGCAAAACCACAAACCATCCACTATTTTGTAAATCTTTTGAGTAGAACACTTGACTCGCTTCCGATGCAAGAATAAATGGCTCATCATTCACGCTATCTTTATTCTTCAATTTTCCCAAGTTAACTGTGATCAAGCTTGAAACAGAATCTATTGTACAACCATTGATCTTATCTTCGACCTTTACCCAATCACAATAAAAAACTGTTTGTTTGAAGTCAATGTAATCCAACTCAATTATCTGTTGAATGACTCCGTAATAAGTTGTTTCTGCTTCCTTAAAAATTTTGTCCTTCCCACTCGCTCTAAATTGTGTAATTGCTCTCATGCATACACCACTATCCTGTGTTAGCTTTCGCTCTTTATAACTCTTCGGAGAAAATAAAAACCCATTCACTTGGTACTTCATATAACTACGGGCATCAAACTTCGGCCCGTTAACTAACCGCTAAAGAGTTGAGTCAACATCGACGGTTTCAACAACTACAACAAACACAATAAGTAAAAAAACATTGTCAAGGAGGTGTATGGTCAACTTGAAAATACGTTAAATATTTAATACATATACCTCCTTACGTAACCAAAAAGTGAACTTTTTAATAGTTTCCCCAGATGTACCCCCGCCTCGAGTTTGAGATTTGGTGCTTTGAACATAGGAGTTATACCTCCTACGAAAAAAACACAATAAATACTATATATATGAATTGATTTACAATAATAA
This sequence comes from Allium cepa, assembly GCA_030765085.1. Classification (NCBI taxonomy): domain Eukaryota; kingdom Viridiplantae; phylum Streptophyta; class Magnoliopsida; order Asparagales; family Amaryllidaceae; genus Allium; species Allium cepa. Next base: position 865,027,332 of record CM060940.1, read on the forward strand.
GAATTCAGAACAAATTCATGAATTTACTTCTTCCATTCATCCAATCCGTCGTACTTATCAAGGACCCATTTACGCATTTGTTGAAATTGCACTTGAGTTAACGTTATATCTTTACCATTATCTAGTGCTATTTCATCAGCAAACTCATCATCCTCATCTAAAAACGCTTCACAGGTATGTTTATGAGTGCCAGCACCTCCTTTTGGCATATACTCCATGCAGTAAAGACTAGCTTCTTGTACAATATATCCTTCTGCAATACACCCTTCAATATATCTTTTGTTGTGCACATATCCTTTATATGTTTTCATCAACCTATGAAGATGAATAATTGTAAAATGTAGACATCAATAGCTATTTAAATCGAATAATTATGTACATAACTAAAATTAGTAATTTACCGTTCAAATGGGTACATCCACCTATATCTAACAGGACCAGAAATCAATGCTTCATCGGCTAAATGAACCATAAGATGAATACTGATATCAAAAAATGCAGACGGAAAATGTTTTTCAATAACACACATTGCTTCTACCAAACTAGCCTTTGCTTTTAGAAGATGTCCCCTGTTGATCACCTTTGAGCACAAAATGTTATAAAAGAGACTAATGCGGTGAATAGCATTCCGTAGATCCTTATGTTGCGGAAAACAATGCTGAAGCAATACCGGAAGTAAATGTTCCATTATGACGTGGTAATCATGCGACTTCATATTTTTTAGTTCAGGAGGGTTGATGCTCACATTGTTATGGAAGTTCGAAGAGAATTTGCTTGGCACTTTCAAATTTTTCAAAACGGTGCAAAACCTTATCTTTTCTTCTTTTCTCAAAGTGAAAGTCCCATTTGGTATGGTTACTTTACTTATTTCAGGATCTTCTATCACCCACAACTTTTGTTTTATACCCATGATTTTCAAATCCTTCCGTGCATTGATCCCATCTTTTGACATGTCTTTATGGTTCATGATTGTGTTGATCAAATGTTTCGTGACATTCATCTCCGTATGCATAACATCAATATTATGTCGGGTCAAATTTGTTTTCCAATATGGCAAATCAAAGAATTTCGACCTCCTATACCATGCAGGAACTTCTTCATCGATTGTCTTTTTCTGTTTTCGACCAATTTCCAGTATGTTTTTACCAACTTTCATTTTTATATTCGCTACCTTTTTTTCAACTTGATAACCAGTCAATGGTTTTAGAGGACGTTTAAGTTCTTGCTCGTTGTTGAAATTTGTCTAATCGTATCGAAACTTGTGTCCGGACGGAAGAAATCTACGATGTCCCATGTAACAAATCTTCTTACTTTCAGGGAGATAAATAGATGTAGTTTCTTCTCCACAAATAGGACATGCAAAGTAGCCGTGAGTTGTACATCCCGATAAAGTCCCAAGAACGGGATGATCATGGATTGCCCACAACACTCTAGCTCTCATTATGAACTCAGATTTCTTAAATGAATCAAATGTAACGACTCCTTCCCATAACTGCTTTAACTCGTCTATCAAAGGTTCTAAATAAACATCAATATCCTTCCCCGGTTGTTTTGGCCCAGAAATCAACAGTGTTAACATTGAGAACTCTCTTTTCATGCACAAAGACAGAGGAAGGTTATATGGTACTACAATTACTGGCCAACAGCTGTAAGGGTTAGTTAAAGAAGCATTCGGACAGAAACCATCTGTTGCTATTCCAAGCGTGATATTTCGTGGTTCAGTAGCAAACGAAGGATCAAAAGAATCTGTAGCTTTCCATTGAGAAGTATCACGCGGATGACGCATTACGGTTGTACCGGACTTGGCACGACCATGCCAGGTCATCGCTTCTGCTATCCATGGTACAGTATACAGTCTTCTCAATCTAGAAATTAAAGGAAAATGTCTTAAGGTCTTTCGAGGTACTGTGGTAGCTTTTCTCTCTTCGTCGAATGATGTCTTATATCTTGGTGCGTTGCAATTTGTACATGAAACTTTGTTCGCATTATCTTTCCAGTGCAAGATGCAGTCATTAATGCATGCATCATAAGTTATGTAATTCATCCCAACTTGCTTAATGATCTTCTTCACGTCAGGGTACTTTGACGGTAGGGTGTTACCTTCGGGGAGTAACTCCTTTATGAATTCGAGTAGGGCAGTCACACCTTTGTCTGAAAAGCCGAATTGGGTCTTCAGGCTATTCAGTTTGACAATGGCATACAACTTTGTAATCTCTTTTGGACAAGAAGGATACAATGGCTCTGTTGCAGTTGCACTATCAAAAAATGATTTATCCGTAAACTCCTCACCAATGTTAGCATTATCATGCAACTGACTTGTAGGTTGAAAGTGATGGAATCTATCTGCATCATCGATCAAATCCTCCATCCTAATATGTTCGGACTCATCATTATTTGTGGCATGACTAACTGGTTGTTGTTTTGGCTTCTCCGGTATTCTTTCCCCGTGAAAACACCACACGGTATATGATTGAACAATACCATATCTAAGCAAATGAAAATGAATGTCATTTAATTTGAATGTATCTTCATTTTTGCACCATGTGCAAGGGCACGAATACTTTTCCTTATTGCCACCGTTTTCAGCAACAAATTTAACGAAATTTCTCACACCTTCCACATATTCTGTATTTCTTCGATTAGATTGATTCATCCATTGTTTGTCTATACTAAAAGACATACTGAAAGAAAATAACAAAAGCTAATAAGAAATCATGGGTAATAATATCTTATGGCTTTCCACCAAGTTCAACTCTGATATTAACTAAACAGATGTCTATTCTTCTGATTTCACTTGAAATTTAACATTAGCATCAAACTGTTTCCAAAAAATTTGCCATTACAACGGCGCCATTTTGTAGCACCAGAGTAATGTCTATGCATTACCCCTCTCCTAATACTTGGCTTGCGTCATTAACAACAATTTTATCCACTTACTAAATATGGTCTCATATTTAGTAAAAAAAAATCATTGCATCAACTTATACCCTAGCAGTCACTATAAGCAGCTATGTCTAACTAGCATGCAGTGCAGTACAGTACAATACATTACAATTTGTAAAATCACATATAAAACTATAACATAACAAAGTACCAACTTTTTATACAAAAGTTGCCACATTAAGTGGGCTGCACTACTTATAGTCTCAAATAGTTTACAAAACAGTGTATTTAATTTTGAACGAAATGTATCAAGTTTACAAACTAGTGTATCTCGTTAAGTGTACAAGCAAATCATATTGGGTTCTGCCTAAATGTTTGCGGGTAGACATACACACACTGCAGGAAAAAGTACATCAATGTAAATATCAGTTCCTAAATAATTATTAGTTTGTTAGCTTCAGCTTTCAAATTTCAATTCCTAAACGATTATTTACAGAAAACTAGTTGTTTGTAACTAAATACTAATAAGTTATTAGCTTCAGATGTTTTCAAGGTTAATGAAATCGAAAGCAGTAAAAGGGCGACTCAATTTTAGAAAATTAGACAACTCAAAACAAGAAATTCGCATACTTAATTAGCAGTGGCAGTATAGAGACTGTAACAGGACTTCAAATCAGCAGTAGAAAATATCGCGGAGGGGGAAAGCAAGAGCCGACGATGGCTGATGGCTATAAAATAAAGTAAATAAATTAATCTTTTTTACCTTAATGAAATTTATTTACCTTTTTAGCAAAACAAAATCGGAACACGACAAATTAAGCAAAAGAAATTCGCATACTTAATTAGCAGTGGCAGTATAGAGACTGTAGCAGGACTTCAAATCAGCAGTAGAAAATATCGCGTAGGAGGCAAGCAAGACGCGACGATGGCTGATGGAATAGCCGAGTATGCAGCGATGATTATTTAGAAAGCGCTGATTTTTGAAACCCTAGTTTTTTGGGTTCGAGCATCGCCGACATGGAGATTGCTATTGAGCTGTAACTTTGAAGTAAAACAGATTTTTGGTGCTGCCCGGTTCAGTTGGTTGCCCCATCCCATGGGCTTGCCCCTGGGCCGGCCCTAGCTAAAAGATTTACAACGGTTACTAACCGTTGCTACTTAACCACGGTTCAAAACCGTTGTTAATTGTAACGAAGCGCGCCAAAAAGTATGGCGCGAAAGGATGAAATTCACCGCGCCCATTTGTCTCCAAAGAAGCTACGGTTAATAACCGTTCCCAATTAGCAACGATTAAAAACCGTTGCTAATTTAACCAAGACGGTTACTAACCGTTGCTAAATGGCAACAGTTATTAACCGTTGCTAAATGAGCGGATGGTTAGTGGCAAATCACAGTATTTGGTGTAGTGAGGCTTTATGATTTATTCATTTAAACACATGGTTCAAATGAACTAATTGCACTCGTCACCCGTCTCATCATCATGCACTGCTTTTTTATCTTGAGATGACAATACATGGATTATGCTGGCTACTCATGGTGTACTACCCTACTAATCGCGTGTGAGAAGACAAGAAAAGATGAGCAAGAGAGAATTGGATAAATTTTACAAACGACCCAGTTAAACTACAAGAGACCCACTCCAGGTCCAGTTGCACCGAGGGGCAGCAAGCTCAAGGTGATATTTCTTTATGACAGCCCAATGGCCTACTCATGTCGGGCACCCCATGGAAGCCGACTCATGAAACATGCTACTCTCTTAAGGCAATTCATTGGAAACTTCACCAACATCGGTCGATTACTACCGATATGACATCAATGATTGATCGGCGTTCAAAATATAGTCAAAATTGTAGATTCCGACCAAGCATCGATATGGAAACAAAAAGAAAAGGCGTTCAAAAAAAAATAGTGAACCGCCTCTACCACGTTTGGAAAAGAAAACCGTCACAGCTAATGACGCGTGTAGCAACATTGACTGCGTGATTGACATGCCTAGGCCTGCCAATGGGGTACAGACTTAAGGGGAAAAATATTGCTCAAAATTTTCATAGGTAAAAGATTTTCGTAGCCTGCCAATGGGTCTCAGTTTTAGACGGGTCGGGTTTTATCGGGTCTAAATTATACATTTCAAAAACCTAGATCCAACCCGAGCTTTAGTTCGAGTTAGATTCAGTTGGGTAACAACACTAAAAATGCATATATTTCAATGGTTTTCGGTTGGGTCTTTCAGATCAGGTCTTTATTGTATTTTTCATCATCCAAACCCGACCCGAGACCCATCAGGTTCGGATCTTTTCGGGTCGGTTCGGTTCGAGTTCGCGGTTCTCGATTCTAATTATTAAATCTACGGCCAATGCTTCTACGCCTCGCCTAGTCCATGCCAGCTCGGTTCAAGTCCAAGTCAGCTTATCTACTTAGCAAACATCCCGGTCTATTATCATCAGACTCAACTCAAGGCCGTTTTAAATAGCTAACTCATCATAAAGGTCGGCTCAAGCGTGACCCGTCTTTGACCTGACTTCCTCACAGCCTGCCTTCGACTGATCCTAAGCTGCCCGTCTCGTCATCCCACAGCTGATCCGACACATCTTTTGCAACTTGGTCCTTAGCAACATTTAGTTTTTCTAAGCAAGCGACAACGATTACGGCCCATAAGAAGCGACTTGTCTGCTCTGCCACATAGATGTGTAAAAGTAAACTATAAGTCGTATGGCCAACCATACTAGGTATTGTAGCAGATCTGCCAAAAACATACCTAATCATGTAGCACGCCGCCAACATTAAATGCGACATGTCGGCACAGAGAGACAATTGACATATCTCTTAGTCACACATTCCCTTCTGCCTTTACAGCTATCTTTCACCAGCCCATGCGATCAGATGAACGGCCAAACACACTTTCCGCCTGTTTTTACTACACAATCTCGATAATTTATCATTCATCTCAACTATTATAAATACCTCATGCCTTACTACATCAAGAGGATTAATTTTTTGCTATTCTCTCACAACACAAATATTTTTACAGCAACTTAAAGATCTAAGCTCTCAAGATTAGCAAATTTTTGGTCTTAGGTGCGTTATTTCTTATTATTCTCTTGTAATTCTTTGTAATTATAAAGGAGAAATATAGTAAGAGATCTTTATAATGGACGTACACAAACTTCACCAACTCTATATCTATGTATCATTAACTTTAATTTGCTTGTTTTCTTCTTATTACATTTTAAAACATTGTGTTAACAAATAACATTTACTTTTACAAATGCATTAGTCTAATTCTGAGATTGTCTAATTTATTAGCCAATGCAACGGGGAATGCATCAAAAACAACTTGACAACCAATGCGAAACTGGTTGTTGGTTAAAAAAAAAGTGAATGAAAATTTGAAAACTTGTTCAGAATGTTCTTTTCTGTATATTTTAGATTCTATTTCATGGTATTAGAATTCCAATGGAAATCAAGATCATGGTCCTGCCACAATTCTATGAGACCGGGAATAGGATCATAATAAAATAACATAGAAAATGATAAGTAAGAACATCGAAATTATTTCAAACATTCAACAAATATGCTAATTTTACCATTCAAGTAAACATTCAACAAATGATAATTCCAATGGAAATCCTATCTTATGATTTCCGGGTAAACTTTCTTAATTTTCCGGACAACAAGATCATCCGTTATATTTAGACATGCTACTAAGCACACTCACTTGATTTGAACGGACAATCAACATACCCAAACAATTAAGAGCACGTTTGTTGATTTCCAAATGCATACAGTTGTACTTGGGGTACGAGATATCCTATAGCCCTTTTAATAGCAGTTAGATCTTTGAGTTTGTATAAAGGATGCTTCCAAAACAGTAAATAATTTATAGAGAATCAATCTAGTAATGTATGGATTGATTCTACGTAGTTTCAGAAAATATAGCAAGTGGATTTCAAAAAATATTTCAAGTGAGTAAGGAGTAAGAAGAAAGTAAGAAAAACAAGTTAGAAAATTTAGTTACATTCTCCTTTATATAGTGAATGAACAAATGTATCCAAAAAATATTTCAAGAGAGTAAGAAGTAAGAAGAAAGTAAGAAAAACAAGTTAGAAAATTTAGTTACATTCTCCTTTATATAGTGAATGAACAAATGTATCCATTCATGAAGTGGTGTGTCCAAAAGACGCCTCTTTTCAAATTTTAAAAAACAAACCAACGGTTACTACATCGACATATCTAGAAGGAGTATGTCAACATACCTTTGTAAAATTTTGAAAATGATTTTTCTATTAAATTGTTTTTAAACTTCATATTTCGTAAAATAATTTAAACATAGTTTTTAAATACGTTGCACACATAAAACTTTTACAATACATTTGTAAAATTATATTTTGAATTTTAAATAATTTATTTTGCTAAAATATCAAAAACCAGAAGTTTATGACAAAGATCAAAATTTGTATTAGGGACTTTAATAATTTATTCTAATGGCTCATAATTATACTAAAGTCTCGTGCTCTTTAAATTTTTATCTTTAAAGTCACGAGTCTTGATTACTCTGAATCCTGAACATCATTCTTTATACCGATCAATCTTCAAGCTAATCATTCTGCGTAATAGTCTACAATATATATTTTTATTTGCAAATTTCCAATTCCTTCAAAGCCACAAATCAATATGCATCATATACTTGAAAACAATTGAAAAGCCACAAACATGCACGCACATTTGCAATTTGAACCTGAGAATTCATACGATAAAAAACAATCGAAAAGTCTGCTGTACCAACAAACTACAGTAGAAATAATAATTACAGTAGAAGATAATAAACCTATTAAAGATTTGTCTTCATGTTGCAATCATGGAAACCACACTATAGAACAAACATCTGATACACAACCATTAATATAATGAAATAATCTCCAAGTTAATGTATCATCTGTGAAGATCAAAATATTACCAGGATGGCCCCAAATGATTTGTAAAACAGAGAAACAAAACCAATATTTCAGGAAAACGCAGCATGTTCATAACAGAAAGCAATTCACCACTGCTCAGTGAGATCACCAAAGCATTTATAACCAAACTTCCTAAAAATAAAAGAAAAGGAAACAGAAAATTTACAGAATCACCAATGGAAGAAAGGCATCAAGCAGTGAGCTCCATAATGGCGCTGACGATGTCACCCTCGCTGTTCTTGAGAGCTTTAACCGCCTTTGCTTTGGAAACGCCAGCTTGAGTCATGACGAGTTCGACGTCTCTTGGTTCGACTCCGGTTTCGTCGATATCTTCCTCTTCATCTTCCTCGATTGGGGTAGTTGCTGAAAGATCGGTTTTACCCATTGTATTGGCGAGTTCAGGCATTCTGAATTGTTGTGCGGCTTGAGTTTGTAGCTGAGAGCTCAAGTCTTCTATCTTTGCTTCACCGAATAATACGTAGGTGTCGGAGTTCGGGCTCTTGAAGACATCAGGTTTCGATATTACGAATAGCATCTGTTGTCAATAAGTAAAATGATCTATATGAGATATAGATGAGGCCCGTTTCAAAATGTGTTAGAGATGTAAGTTTGTTTCTATCATGCTGAAAACAAAATTTTTGTTATGCTATTTCTTTGTATATTATAATTAAAGTGATCTGATTACAAATCAAAATTAAAAGACTTAATGGTACAATTAGCATTGTACTAACGTTTGTTGAAGAACCAAATTGGAAAAAATCGATATTACAAGTAAAACGATATGGTTTTCAAATTGCATAAACTCTGATTATTCTAAAACTTTTTCTATGGAGATAATTTCTAATTTCGTATCGAAGGTTTGTTCAATTTGAAAGATCAAACTAATCTTCACATCTTACCATCAATAATAGATTTCCCCTGTTTGTACTCGATTAAATAAATATGGTTAAATATTATGATTATAGGATTTCATGTTAAATTGAATATAAATCCTAATAGTTTCGTCAAGTGGCGCAATTCAAAGATCGCCAGTGTATAAAACTGACTTAGCGCTGAAGTGGTAGAAACCGATCTATATTTTTAAGGACTCATCTTAGATATAGGCTTGCAAAAGAAAACTTATTGCAATAATAGGCTGCTTGAAACTTATTACAGAAATAAGCCTAGTTTCGAATACTATATTTGCGCACTTTAAAATTGCGCAAGTATAAATTCTAGCTTTGAATTTGCGCACTTTAATTACTTTGTAATATGTTTCCAATTAAGCATATTCTTGCAGTAAGTTTTCAAAGTTTGCCTAGTTTTATGATTGACTCTGTTTTAAATTAGTACTGACAGCGGTGTTTTTTTGTAGCAAGTTTCAAAACTTGAGACGAATTGAAGAAAAAAATACACAAGCGTGTGATTTTTACGCAAGGGAAGAAATAAGCAGCCGTTGTACAGGTATATAGGTGCAATTTGCTGAATTTTTTTTAATCAAAACTCACTCACCACTACATTGACCGACTAAATTAAAAAATCAAACAAATAACTGAGCCACCTTACACCGCTCATGCATTATAACTTCTGATTAGCTTTTTAAATGTTGGTTTAATCATACTTGGCCCTTGTAATCTTTTTTATTTAAATGAAAAAAAAAAATCAAAATCAAGATGCAAGGAATTGTTGATTGTGAATAATGTGATTAAGACATTCATAAAATACTATAGATCTGATAATCATCTCGATAAGCTGATAACCTTAACGCATATACAGTGTTCTATACGAAATGGATGTCATATATCGGGTTTGACAGTAGAATTGCAGTTCAAGTTTCTAAAGCATTCAAATATGGAGAGAATACAAATTATCTGAATCCCATTTATGTTTAATTTTCAACCAGTTTCACTAGTCGATCAGCTTACATTTATAACTAGAATCTAACACAAGTTAATTGTATTAGACATAATTATATATAGATATAGAGGCCATTTGGCAAATACTTCTTTGCTACTAACAAGTAGATTGTTTTTACTTCCGACTATATGTTAGTGTTGGCAATTAGAAGTCAGGACATATTATATAGTCATTTGACCCCTGATAAGGTCCTTTGGTAAAGAAATCAGTTTCCATTTTCACATTTAACCCTATTGGTTAGAAGAAAATAAATAGGCATCAAGAGCACAAAGTCTGTAAAGCCACTGGCTATATCCATATTTATACGTATAACTTTTCTGTTAATTTTTTAAGTATTCAAAAAGCTATGTCTCAAAATAAAGCAATGGTAAAATCAAGGAATTATACAAATAAATAAATTTGGGCATATAGTCATCAGAGTGGTTACTAAACTATCTAAGTTAAGATTTATATGGTTTCTTTTAGACATCTGAACCTGTATTATCTATATCTAAACTTATTTAAAATCACATACATTCTTTGATCTCCGTATGGTAACCCTGCTGACACCAGTGACAGGCTTCATTCCTAACTTGAGCATTGCTTTCCTACTCTTTTTCTCACTTCTGCTTTGCTTTGATCCCTCATTTGTACCAACTTCATCCCCTACTAAGTAAGGATCAATCAGAATTTTAATAATCAAAAGCGAAAGAATTAAACTAGTTCTGTTATGTACACACAACCTTCAAGAGCCAGAAAACTGCAGGAGTACTTATATCATATGTACATCACATACTGAGTGCATGGATAAAAAAATTCAACCCCAAAGAAGCTCGCCCAAACTGATGATAGCTAAAGAGGTACATAATTCTCACCATAAGTAAAAGATATACATGTTTTGCTTGTTACGTATGTATTCGTGTATACATACAAAGGTTCAAGATTTTGGTTCCCTTTCGTTCAATTAATATTTTTGATAGCTCGGCCAGTCTTGAAAATTACGGTTATGATTCCGCTCCAGATTTTTGTATTTTTTCCTAAATATATACGTTAATAGATAGTGCATACCTGCATTTATGAAAATAAAATATTCTATACATAAAAAAGTTGATTTGATCACCTGTTTTTACCCCTTTTTCATGTTATTTTGTTGAATTAGACTGTAACTGTAAAAAGTATGATTGTTTTTATTCTGAAACCATCCGATCATCTATCTTTATTCTTATCATTTTGTTTGATTTGTTGTCTTTCTTTATTTTATTTTTCTTACTTAATTGCATTTTTTGATTTGCTACTATTTTCTTACCTTTTTTAAGCATTTGAAGAGCAAATCCGGAATTTAGACCGAAATTGAATAGGATTCCATCCTACTCATCACCTAAACAAGAACATAATTATTATTGAAATAACTAGAATTACACACACGCATGCGAAAGCACACACGCAGAGACGCACATACATACACACACACGTACACATATACACACACACACACACGTGTGTTTGTGTGCGTATGAGCAAAGGTGCTTAATCAATGAAATTAAATATATATCAATACACAAAATGGATGTTCCTTACACGAAAAATGAGATCATTTCGAAATTTCTAATAAATATAAAATTATATTCAATATTCACCATTTTTTTTTTTTATGAATACCATTAAAACATTTATTTTGACAATTAGCTTGAATTGAATTTATTAAATTTTTTATATTAAAGTAAGCTTTAATTTTGTGAAAATGATCTTAAGTATGATACATACCCATAGAATTTTATAGCCTTCGAAGTAGTGTTACTCAAAACATAATAGGTGCCTCATAGTTGGGCTTTGCTCTTCACATGAAGCTTAAAGAATGTATTGACTTGGTTCACAAGAACGATGTTATTTTGTCTGCTCAAAATGTCATTGATGCAGGAATTGATTTTTTGAAACATTATTCGGTGAACTTTTCTCTAGACAAAAATCTCTCGTGTCCAACAATTTAAACATATTTGGAGCTTGGTGGCTCCGTTACAGTGAAATCAAATAAATTGATATTCTTCAAAATTTCTAATCTTGAAGATAGATAAACTATCCAAGAGTTGGATACAATCATCGTCAGTGGGAAAGTCTTCATCACTACACCGTACAGTAATCCATCTATGGACTGCCCTTGCAAACGGGGTGGTTTTATTCTGGTCTGGGATCATTTCCCTCTATATTTTGGTGTATAGATTAGTTATCTAGCTACGTTAGGGAATTGGTTTGTTATGATATACCTACGGAAAAAATAAAACATGCCAAATATGTAAGGCCCTAATGAAGTGAATCCAAACCAACAACTGCCGATTTATCTCTCAGACAATGATGACAACCATACCCCCCATGTTGAGGTCTCCTACTATTGGAGGCCTAGCATCTACACTTCGTACAAAGTATTTGGGCATGATACCAGTAATTGCAGCAAATCCCCTCGCCCCGAATGTATGACAAGCCCTCCTAGACATGACCCTCCACGGTTGAAAACCCACATCAAGCAGATGAAAGGGCCCAATAATTACACTCCCAGTTGGCACTCCAGCCTGCACAAGGGCACCCATGGCATTGAATGCTTCTTCTCCCTCGCTTCTTGATGACCCATCCCCTCTCTCTGATCATTGAACCAAGTCATAGGATGGTGCAGGTAGCTCTAGGCAAGACAGCTAGCCTACAACTACTACTACCCAGGATACTTTGTTGAATAGTGTGAGTTCGAAAATGCATGGATACATTATGCTAGTGGTCACTCATTATTGCACAACCACTACTAAAAATTTGCAATCGAGTTAAAAAATGACATGTTTGCTCTGTTATTCTTTCAACGATGAACCCCTTGCTCCATGCAACGCTGATACATTAGGTAAAAGTAAGAAGAAAGTTATGTTTGATGAGGATTGGGACAAATGTTTTATCTACACAAAGGACTCCCGATTTTTTTTTCTGAGTTAGTTTGGTGGATGAATGTAAAGATAGAATTGGATAAGGCTTCTACTTAGACTATATATGAGATGTGGTTTTTTAATGTTATCATAGGCATATAGTAATACTGTGTGCTAGTATAGCTAGCATGTACATTTAGAGTAGTCGCAGTACTTCAACTCCACTCCTGTAATTAAACTATTTATTTATGATAATATATGGTTGAGTTGTTCTTTCGAACTCATTTTTTGCCTCCGAAAAATTATTAGTGTTTTTAAGCGTACAATATATATTACACGATTAATTTTGATGGGTTAAAAACATCAAAATAAGATGATTTTTCAGAAATATAATGTTAATGACACATATATACCGAAAATTAAATTAATGCAAATGAGGGGTAAAAAACTGTTGTAGATAAGTGTGTATACGTATAACTAATATAAAATACAAATGGTATTTAATTATAATTGATATTACCCATATCCCAAATCTACATTCTCTGTATTATATCACATTGTCATTTCTTCTGTTTTACACGTGAGATGGAGAATGCAAATTTGGAAAACGATTGTTGCATTACATATTAGTTGTTATATATAAATGTACATTCATACACACACAAACACATACATATGTGTGTGTATTAGGCATGTCAATGGTGCGGGTTTTGGCGAAAACACGCGTTGTTAATGCAGGTACGGGTTTAACTCTAGCTACCCAGGTCTGACTCAGTTCCACCTATGGCCGGGTACAGTTTCATCACAACCCGATCCGGTTTGAGTCCGACTTGATTATTAATCTTCTATAGTACCAAAACATGAGTACGTAGATTATTTTGTTTACCATTTTACTTGTTTGCATTTAGATGTTTCTGCATGCTTTTATTGTGAACTTGGCTTCATCCCTAGCCAATATGTATGTGAGAAGTTTTGCAACTTTAAGTTTCAAAATACACAGTCGTCTCTCCTCAAAAACCTTTTATAAAAACATCTGTATTTTTAGTTTCGGCCAAACTGCAAATATTTGCGGTTTAAACTGTAACTATTTGCGAAAAAACTGCAAATATTTGCAGACTTGCAAAAAAAATTTAAAAATCATAAAAACGTATGATTAGGTGCATATTTGATTTTCAAAAAAGAATGGAAAAAAATTAGCGATAAAAATTTTAGGAATGTAATTTAAAACATATTTTTGAAGAGAGTTTTCCATGTACCAAAATTAAAAATAATCGACAATCCAAATTTTCACTGTGTATATCCACATTGTTCGTTTGTAACTTATACAAAAATTGTGAGTTTACTTTACCATAATAATTATGAGTTAAGTATACGGGTATTACCCGATACGTTTGAAAAGCCCGACGGGTCGGGCTCGGGTATTAGGTTTGAAATACCCAGCAAGTTTGAGCCGGGCTCTCCCAACCTTTAAAGAAATGACGATCTTCAATGAATACAACAGCATGGCATCTTACATTTACATGTATCAAAGTAAAACCCTTAATTAATATCAGTGTGCAAAACATGCTTATGACCGAGTTTAATCATACGAACGCAAACATATCTCAGAATCATGTAGAAGAAACATTTGAATGTAATATTACTTGTACCAACAAGGATAAAATCAAAATCATGACCAATACACACTTTAAGTTGCAAATTACATGAAAACACAGCATGGAACACGTCATCATCGTCAGCTATAAAACAGCATTTCCATGATGATAAGTACAATAAAAAAAATTCACTGATTACGTAAAGCATTTCATATACAAATTAATTCCGATACCACACTGTATCTTAAAAGTTCATGGAGTAACTTTTATGGCTACTAGTTCGCATAAAATGCAAAGATGTATCATGTAGCAAGCCACATATTCAAAATGAACAAAATTCATTCAACTGATTTCAAACCCTAAAAAACTACAATATTAGCAGGCAGACGATCAAAAATTAGATCACTTTGATAGAATTTCAATTAAGAAATTACCATGAGCATCATCGTCATCATCCTCGTCATCGCTTTCCTCATCCTTAGCATCTTCGACAATAGGAGCATCATCATTCTTCGAAATGAGATGAGAAATAAAATTCAAAACATGCAACCCTTTCAAAGTTTACAAACAAAAACAAAACAGAAAAGGGAAAATAAAAACATAACCTTCGGACTGGCTTGCTCTTCTTTAACCGAATGGAGTTTCTCTTCCACTTCCTCCACAATTTGGCCCGGCATTCTCGATTTTTCTAATGGCGGCCGAGGGTTTTCTGATGATGTGCTTTCGAAAAGAGCTACAGAAGAACACTATCCACAATCACCTTTATTTATATCCGAACCGTTCATTTTATATCTGCTAGGCACGTGCATTCTTTAAGAATCATTAGCAGCTAATGGGCATTTTATGGGGTGTTCCAGAGAAAACGGACGGGGCTACGGCTAATGGGCATCTTTCACATCAATTTGTTGGACCAAAATACTATTCTACCCGAAATAAACAGCCGATTTACAGCCCAAATCATATCAGTCGTCGAATCATTTCCAACCCTCCATAATGCGCTTTCGGTTGTTTCGGGTGCACTTTATTTTGGACAGAGTAGAAAAGTTTTTTGGTGGAATGTAATTAGGAACGAACAACGTTAAAATTCGATTATAAAGTTGGATAAATTTATAGTCGATGTGCAGTAAGAAAATTAATGGTTATGTTGCATCAAAAAATGACATTACCCAATATCATTTAAGAACGAATCACACAAATGTAAAATAGAAGAAAAACAAGAAAAAGAGAACAAAAAACAATGTTTTTATAGTGTTTCGATGAATTCTCCAATCTAATAATCTTTTTTATTGATGTTTCCTCTCCGAAATACAACAATTTACAATCAATCTTCCACTACAATATGGTAGATCTCACATTTGCCTACATATTTTAAAAGATTGAGACGATGAAGTGCAAAAAGTCTAATCCTCTTTCCAATTGAAGATCTCTTGCTTTTTTTAGGCAGATCCTTGCACGAATCTCGTCGTTTTATTTTTTCACAAGCATTTATTTCCCTAGATCCAAAATCTCAACACCATGAATAGATCGTCATGCATGTTTCCCGAAAAACCAAATCAACTCGGTATTGACCATAATATGGTCGATACTGATTTATTTTTATTGCTCGAATCTCCAAGCTTTGCTCCATGGTGAGTTTCCACCTCAACTTGCAAGCAGTCCAAGATCATAAAGTATGACCAGTACTGACTTGTTTCGTGTTATCCCGCATTTTGGCAAGGCCGTGACACCAATGACTTGACTAGAAACTAAGGGTAATCAGATCCGAAGATCGGTTATACACAGTTTCACTATGGATACTGACAAATTTGGTCCGAGTCCAGATCGAGCTACAATTAACATGGTACAACAAACAAAGCTATGAGAGCCAACATTCCAAGTTTTAGGATGAACAGAGTTCGTATACTCAGGTTATGGATCGATCAAGAATCATGTAAAAGATCTCATTTCGTATCCATTAGAGCCCACCCTTCTTCGTATCCATCAACAACTATCCATATGCTTACTTCGTATCCATCAGCTCCACTCCATCCAGTTCATATCGATCATACCTCATATGTTGATTCGTATCGATCAACACTTCCATCCATTTCGTATCGATCAACCAACAGATCGATACGAAATTGACACTTTCCATCGATACGAAGCAACCCACGAGCATCGATACGAAACGGCATACACGCGATCGATACGAAGAAAGCACGGTCAACCAAAGGAAGCGGTCTTCTAGCATGAAACTCGAATCTCTCCTGAACTATCGCTCCACGTCATTAATTAACGTCTGATCGATACGCAAAGAGCATCGATACGAAGGTCGATCGATATGAAAGTATCGATACGTACGCTTCAGCCCACTTACAAAATGAATCTTGGATCGATTATAAATCGAAATCTACAAGTCCAGATGCCTTTAAATTTTCACATGAGCTTGCTTACCACCTTAAGAACGCTCATGATCGATCACAGCTTGAATGGACGCAATATTGATCGATACGAAGGAAATGGGGATCGATCACAATCGATCCCCAATGACCCCAGATCGATCTAGTGGTCCACCCACGTGTGAGAAGAACTATTCCGATTTTGGGGGCAGATATTTCAGACCTACACCTATAAATAGCACCTCTACACCTACAAGAAAAGGACTTTTGACTCCACTATGTCGTTAATCTGTTGCAACTCCATTGTAACTCGAGTGTTAGAGCGTTGTACTATTGTAATCAGTTATCAATCATCAATAAACAGCAAAACATTCAAAGTGAACGTAGGCTACAACGCCGAACCACTATAATTCCTTGTCTTTTTCTATTTCTGCATGCTTTTATTGGTGTGATTGTTAGATTAGTCTCTTTTTCCATTTAATTTCTTCATTTTAATCTCTTCATCACATCCGAAGAGTGTTGTATCCAATTTTGGTACAAACACTTTGGTGCTTTCACTGAGAAACTCCGTTTTTCTCCTTTTCATTGGATCTACTGCCGTTGTTGGATTGCTAAAATCTAAGAAGAACATCCGAATCTGTCTTTTTGTGATTCCTTCCATTCTACTCAGATTACTCGAGATGTAGGAAAGAGCTACATCAACCATGGTGCGTACTATCGGAACTGATTCAAATGTTGCAGATCCAAAAGGAAGGGAAAGGCAAATCCCATACACCTGACTATCGTAGGCCAAACATCAGTTGGAGCTTCGGATCCACAAGGTCCTATGACCAGAGAGGAGTTCCAAATCCTCATGCAAGATCTAACTCAGAGCCGTCAACAGCTCACCTAGCAGATCCGTGTTAACACGGAGCTCACAAACCAGCTGAACGAAGAAAGACGAAGGAGACCTAGAAGGGATCATGCTTCTTATTCCTCAACTGAAAGCTCGGCCTCTTCTGACTTCAATCGTAGATCTACATGCCGTCGGCTGGATGGAAAATATGCGAAAACCTCCGGGCATCAACGTGCTGTGGATCTCGGACAAGCCGGGATTGGTCCTTCTACAGGGCATCGAGCTGGACCCTCCTCCCGAGGTGGGGTACTTCCTTATCACACCATCCATGACCATGTAGCTGCTGCCGCTATAGATCTGGAAGTTGAGATCCATAACCAGCCAGATCCAACCCTTCGTCAACATATCCATGCTCATGAACCCTACGTTCCCGAAGACCAGAAGCCAAGGAGATGAGAAACGGACCGTCGACAGTGCCCGGACCATCCATGCAACATGGAACCCAACCATGCCTTGGCCCCGAACATCCAAATACCTGGCATTCCAACCATGATCCGCAAAATGATCCGAGAAAGTCATGGTCTTACTAATGATGATTGGGGGAATCTCCCAAAGTCATACTCCATTTACGGATGACATCCTTTATGCCGAGCCACCTTGTCGATTCAGGATGCCTACCTTACCCGTATATGAAGGAAGTTCAGATCCTAACTAGCATATCTTAAAGTACGATAGCTCATGAACGCCGCTCCAACTGACGACGCGGTTAAGTGTAGAAGCTTTCCTATTTCCTTAGGGGGCATTGCAACTATGTGGTTCACTCGTCTACTACCCAGATCCATTTCAAGTTTCGATCAGTTGGCTACAAAGTTTGTTGAGCAGTTCTATATGCATGTTACAAGGCCAAAGGATGTCAACACCTTGTCTAGTGTTACCCACGCTCCAGGAGCGACTCTTAGACGTTATCTGGAAAGGTTTCATGCTACCTGTGCTGAGGTCAGCAACCCAATGATAATTATATTTTGATGGCATTAACTAAAGGGATTGGTAACGATTCCGAGTTTGGCAATTAGTTGGCTGGGAAACCCCCCGCTTCGTTGGCTCTTTTCTATACTAAGGCAGCCCAGTTTTTGAGGATAGAAGACGCTAGATGATCTAGGAAGTAAGACAATGTGGGGCCCAGTGTTGAAGGCATTCATAGTAATGTTGCTGTGAAACAGACCAGTGAGAATTCCTGCAAAGTACAATTGAACATATAGAACAAGCAAGGTCAACAGAAGGGCAATGGAGGTCAGGGGAAGAAAAGAGACCAGAATAACAGACCAAGACCCAGAGCTCCCATATTCGACTGATATACCCCTTTAAACACATCGGTGGAAAATGTTTATTTGTCGACTTATAATACCGGATAGTATAAGAAGCCAGCTCCGAAACAATCATTTGAGAAATAAATTCAAACTGGAAAATTATGTATATTCCACTATTGTTACGGCCATAATAGTAATGAGTGCCGTCATCTGCAAGACATCATTGAGAAATTGATCGGAGAAAGGAAGTTGGAACAGTTTATTCGGGCGCCGTAGGATGGAAGTGCGGGCCCATCTAACCCGAATCAAGGTCAAGGCCATGCTAGGCCCGAGGAACCCGCACGTACTGGCGGAAGGTTGGTAATAAACAAAGTGAGTGGTGGTCCTCATCCAGTTGACCGGAGCTGGAAGGAAATGGAGTCATATGCCAGTTCGATTAGGCATATGGACTTTGAGTGTTGTAGTAATTCTAATGACGGGACCCTGACGAAACAACAAAGAACGATGATAGACGACATCGTTGTCAGAAATTGAGATGTTGATAAAGTCGAGGCCCCCACGATCGATCCATTGGTCATTTCAGCCCAGATAGGTCCTGCTTGGATGAAGAGGATCTTGGTTAACAACGGAAGCTTCGTGAGCATTCTTTTTGAGCGAGCTTACGACCAAATGAGAATGGAAGCGAAAGATCTAAAACCGTGTCAATCACGCATACATAATTTCAACGGAAGTGCAACTATACCCGCTGGGATGGTGGAGTTGCCAGTTCAGTTAGGTATAGGAGATCGCCGGAGAGTCCGGATGTTGCAGTTTGTTGTGTTAGACATTAATTTCCCCTATAATGCTTTCTTGGGCCGACCGGCCCTCGCTGAATTCAGGGCAGCGATTGTCCCGTGGTGTTTGAATCTAAATTTCCCCACTGATAACGGAGTTGGAGTAGTCATGGTGATCAGGCGGCTGGACGTGCCTGTTATGTTGTTGAGCTGCGGGATGCGCAGTGTAAGGAGAAAGGCAAGGGCGTAGAGGAATCTCTCTACGTCTGTTTTTTAAAGAATTGACAGCTAACGCCTGGGCCTAGGCCCGGGCGCCACAATCAGTTCCTTAAAGATCTTGATCCCCGAGATAATAGTGATGAAGAGGAAGTCAAAGAAAATCAAGCTTCCCCAGTAGAATTGACGATCGATGTTCCGATCCATGACAATGATGACTCCACAATGATAAAGGTTGGATCTCAACTTAGCCACCAGATGAGACAGGAATTGGTTGATTTTTTTTTGGAAAAACCTTGATGTGTTTGCCTGGTTTCATTCAGACATGTATGGGATCTCACTGGACATCACGAGCCATGCATTAAATATTGACCCGCGGCACGTCTCGGTCAAACAAAAAAGGCACAGTATGGATCTAGATGGATCTGCCGCCCTTAAGGAAGAAGTAAATAAACTCAAGTTGAATGAGTTTATCCATGATGCTTTATACCCGGAATGGGTATCTAATCCAGTGCTTGTCAAAAAATCAAACGAAAAGTGGCGAACATGTGCTACTCGGATTTGAATAAAGCACCCTAAGGACAGTTTCTCGCTTTCTAGAATCGATCAACTTGTGGACTCAACGGCCAGACACGAGCTCTTATCTTTCATGGATGCATATTCCGTCTA
This sequence comes from Allium cepa, assembly GCA_030765085.1. Classification (NCBI taxonomy): domain Eukaryota; kingdom Viridiplantae; phylum Streptophyta; class Magnoliopsida; order Asparagales; family Amaryllidaceae; genus Allium; species Allium cepa. Next base: position 865,047,715 of record CM060940.1, read on the forward strand.
CAATCAAATAGCGATGCACCTTCCTAATCAGGAACATACTAGCTTCGTCACTAATTTGGGACTCTATTATCACAATGTAATGCCATTCAGACTTAAAAATGCTGGGGCAACTTATCAAAGGCTCGTGAATCGAATGTTCGCTAACCAGATTGAAAAGACCATGGAAGTATATGTGGATGACATGCTCGTAAAATCACGACTGTCCATCAACCATGTCAGTGATTTGGAAACTATGTTTAATATACTCCGAAAGTATAGAATGAAGCTCAATTCGTCGAAGTGCCATTTCAGAGTTGCATCAAGAAAATTTCTTAGATTCATCGCCAAGGCCAGAGGAATTGAAGCCAATCCTGAGAAAATCTGGACGATTCGGAATCTCAAAACTCCTTGAACCATAAAGCAAGTGCAAAGCCACAGTGGGAAGGTGGCAGCCTTAAGCAGGTTCATCTCCAGATCTACAGACAAGTGCATCCCTTTCTTTAATCTGATTAGAAAAGGAAAGCAGAATTTCGAATGGACAGAGGAGTGTGAAGGCGCATTCCAAACACTAGTTCAACATCTGGTGACACCTCCCATTTTGTCAAAGTCGGTTGATCACGAGAAATTATACATCTATCTGGCGGTTTCAGCAAACGTGTCAGTGCTGCGCTAATTCGGGAAGAGGATCGGATCCAATGACCGATCTATTATATCAGTAAAAGGTTAACTAGGGAAGAAAGAAACTACTCGAAGTTGGAAAAGCTGGCTTATTTCCTCGTCATAACCTCGAGAAAGCTCCGTCCATATTTCCAGGCTCACCCGATCACAGTCTACACCGACCAGCCATTACGACAGATCCTAACATGACCTGAGACGTCTGGTAGATTGCTCAAGTGGAACATCAAGTTGAGTCAATTTGATATTGCTTATACACCGACGCGAGCCATCCAAGGACAAGTTCCGGTGGACTTCATAGCCGAATTCACCATACCAGAAGACTTGCCCGAAGCCAGTGAATCTCCTAAGCATGCGTGGAAGCTATACACCGATGGCGCATTGAATCACCGTTGCTCAGGCGCTGGAGTGGTACTTGAAACCCCAGAAGATCGATCCATATGCTATGCTCTAAAGTTTGACTTCCACACAACTAATAACGAAGCCAAGTACAAAGCTCTACTCGTTGGACTTAGACTTGCCAAAATTTGGGAATTATTGCTATGGAGATTTATTGTGGCTCGCAATTGGTCATATGCCAGGTTCGAGGAGAGTATCAAGCTGGAGACCGAAGATTGGCCACTTACCTTACTCGGGTCCAAGAAGTGTTGAACCAGTTCCACTTCTATGCTATCTATTGTATACCCTGAGAGAAAAACCAGAAAGCCAATTCTTTAGCGAAACTGGCCAGCACTGGCGAAGCATAACAAATGGGACTCGCTTCCGTTGAGACACTTGCCGCTCCGAGTACCGATCAATTAGAGACAGATTGGGTGCACGAGGCAATTCCCGAGAATGAGTCATGAATGACTCCATGCAGAAATTATCTTAAGCACGGAACTTAATCCGAGAGCAGAAGTGAGAAAAGACAGGTTCTCCGAAAAGCTTCCCGATTCATTATCTCGAACGTAGTCATGTACAGAAGGGGATATTTTGTTCCTTCACTCCAGTGTATCGCCCATGACGAGATCAAATGAGTGTTACATGATGTGCACAATGGAGAATGTGGCGATCACACTAGGGGCATGCCCTTGCTAAGAAGATACTCAAATACGGGTACTACTGGCCCACTGTGAACCGGGACGCATTAGACTATGCCAAGAAATGTGATAGATGCCAAAAACATGCCCGAATTCCAAGAGCCCCATGTACCAAAATCACTCAGATGGCCAGTCCATGGCCATTCACCACATAGGGTATTGATATAATTAGGTCCTTACCACTGGCCAAAGGTGGTGCGAAATACGCTATCATTGCAGTTGGCTACTTTATCAAATGGGCGAAAGCCGAGCCCCTTGCTACTATCACGATGAAGAAAGTAATCAACTTTGTTGTGCGCAACATTTTCTATTGTTTTGGCCACCCGTAGACGATTATCACTGACTACGGAGCCCAATTCGATAGTGTCAAGTTCAAAAATATATGTCAACGTTACCACATCCAGAAGAAGTTCTCGGCAGTTGCTCACCCTCAAGCGAATGGACAAGTCAAAGCTGTTAACAAAGTTATCAAATCCATTCTGAAGAAATGACTAGAAAAGGCTGGAGGCAGATGGGTCGATGAACTTCGCATGGCCCTATGGGCATATCGAACTACTCACAAGTCCGCGACCGGCCATACTCTGTTTGCACTTTCCTATGGCTCCGAAGCTGTTATTCTAGTTAAATTAGAAGTACCTTCTCACCGAGTGACCTATTATGATCCAAATTTGAACCCCATCTTACTTGCAGAACCTTTGGATCTATTGGATGAGAAGCGCGAAGCGGTTGATTTGAGGGCAGCCACACACCGTAATCGAGTTGCCCGATTATACAACGCTAAGGTCCGACCCAGAACCTTTGAAGTTGGCGATCTCGTACTCAAGAGAATTTATCTGGTCCCTTTCACATGAAACCGACATGGGAAGGACCGTATGTCATTGAGCGGAGACTTAAGGACGACACATTTAGACTATCAACCGTTAACAGTCTTACTTTACCAAGAGCATGGAACAACGAAAGTCTCTGTCGCTATTACACATAACTGGCTTTTATTCCTTTAGTTTGGTTTTACTTTGAAATTTGTTTATGCATTTTTTTTGAATTCGAACTTATAGTAAGACAACTGACTTTGTCGTACTTTCTTATTTCAGCATTGCAATGCAGACTCATCAAGCTAGATAAACAATTTATGAAATGCATTGTGCGACCGTCATGATGTACGAAGAGCTAAGTTCCATCTCGAGGTGGAACTTATTCAAATAGGGAGTGACTGTGATCCGACCGGTCACTCGCCAAGTGAAACCCCAAGCTCGAAGGCAAGCAACAATAAAGTAAAAAAGATTGAAACACGACAATCCTCTAGCAAACTCCAGCTCCCAGAGTGTGATCTGGAGTACAAACTTCAAAACATGACTTCGCCCTCATTTATTCCAAGCTCGAAGAGGAAGGACCTGTCCATCTACGACTTCGCTTGCCAACTCAGGGTGGATGTGATCCGACCGTCGACAACCCAGATCAGCTCCTCGTTCCCGGAGTACGAACGAGATCCTAATACTTAAACAGATGTGTTTGAACGTCCATCGACTGACTCCAGATTCCTAGAGTGTGAACTAGAGTATAAACATTAACGGGTGTAATCAACCACCCACCAACTAACTCTGGTCTCGAGAGCGTGGGCCGAAGTATAAGCACCAAATGGGTGTGACTGACCACCCATCGACTAACTCTAGTCCTGAGAGCGCGGACTGGAGTATAAATGCCAAACGAGTGTAACGACTGTTCGTAAAATTAATTTATGTCCCCGAAGCCTTGATGTAATTCTAAGTCTTAAACAGGTGTGACTGACCGCCCGTGAAATATCTTAAGTCCCTAGAGTGCGGATATAATTCTGAGTATTAAACGGGTGTGACTGGCCTCCCGTAAAATTACTTAAGTCCCCGGAGCGTGGATATGACTTCAAACATCAAGCGGGCGTGACCGACCGTCGGCATACAAGTTTAATCCCTAAAGCGCGTGGATACAAATACCAACAAATGAGCGAGTGTGATCCGACCACTCAAACTCATTTTACTTTAACTTTGTTCAGACGAAGTTAAATTAAAGGTAGCGAAGGCGGAAAATGACTGCTGACCGACCACTTCAATTCTCCCCAGAACCGAGGGCATAAATCAAGTACTAGTCGCTAGCCAAAATGGCACATCGTTGGGACTCGACTCGATGTTTGGTTATAACCCGAAGCCATCACTTTGGGACTTAATGACCGTACTCAAGTTCGACTCAGAGACTAAATCCTTGCAAGTACATTGAATGAAAATGCAAGTGCTGAAATACTTAAACAAATAAACACAGAGTAATGCTGGAAAAAATAAAATGAAGTTTTATTTCCACTATTCTTTGAAAAAGATAAATACAAAACTTATTCGAAGGATTCCTATAAGCAGGGGTCAAACCCGCATCTATACACGTCCCACAAAACCAAAAGGAGATCTTACTATCCGCATAAAGAAGGAGCAAAAGTGCAAGTTTATGCCTTTGATTTTTATCCTTCTTGCTCTTCTTCGGCGTAGACCAGCTCGAACTGCCGCTCAGCTACCTCTTCGAGCCTTTACCTCCCCTGTCTGCTTTAGCTGGTTTATCTTCGGTCGGGGGAATCGAAAAAGTCTCCTCCTTGGAAATTATGAGGATCATAATACCCTCCATGTGTGGAACTGGAGGAATGGTGGAACCCTCAACGCTTGAAGAATGAGGTGCACTGGTATCGATGATGGTGCTACCTGGAGAAACAATAAGCATAGGGATCAGGCCGGGACCCGCCATGCCACCACCAACACTACTATCTTTCTTGGCTTGCTCTATCTTGGCTTTAATTTTCGCCATGATCTCCTCAGCCCGACCTGCGCGAATCCCCTTTGGCATGCTACTAGTCGGGCCTAAGGAATCAGTACGTCTTCATCAATGAAGAAAGGCATTTCTATGATCGGATCGCTTTGATGGCCAAGGAGTGCTTCCATCATTTGTTCATCACAAACGCAACTGCTTTCGTGCATCTTCCCAGCCGATGCAGCGACCGTTGTAGTTGTAGCTTCCCTCATTAGTATCTATTGCTAATGGTGCATTCCTTGAGTTGTAGGAGGATCAAGTGATGCAAAATCTAAGGCTGAATGAAGATAGGAGAAAATATTAGTATTGTCTTCTAATAGTGTCCCTACTCTGTCCCTACTCTCGAGTGAATGGGAGAAGTGTTCAGAATACCTTCCTCGGTTTAGCTCCCCGGTTGAGCCGACACGCCTTTCGAAACATGCTCGGTCATCGGTGAGAGATGTGGCCTGCCAGGATCATACGCCGGAACGACTGGAAGATCGACGGAAGAAGTAGGCTCAGATTGAGACATTGCAGGCGCTTCGAAACTTGCTTCATGAAGCTCAACTCCAGATCCTTCTCCAATGTCCAGATACTTAGCAACTAGTTTTTCCTTTTCGAGGGCGACGATGGTCTCATGAAGAACTTTAGCCTCATCTCTAACTAATATTTGATTATCCAGTTCGAAATCATCGATAGTTGAAGTGTTACGGGCCACCTTCTCGTCCTCCACCAAGTGGCTCCAGGTTTTGTACAACTGGAAGGAATAATCTTCACCAAGCCAGTTTAGATTGCAGTTTCTTAAGACTTTGGCATTGTATGTGATCGAGAAATCTTCGAATTCATTCCCCATCCCGCCCTCCACTACTTTAACTTCACTCTCGATCCTGGCCTCGGCTTCTTGAGCCTTTAAATTTGCCGCATCCCTTCCATCCTTAAGCGCCACCATCTGTTCGCATGCCTCCTGGGCAGCTTTATTGGCATTGTCTTTCTACCTAATGGCCTCGGCAAGTTTTGCCTTTAGATCGTTGAGCTCTTTCACGACAGCATCTCTCTCCTCCATGACAAGGGTATTCCGATGGCCCATTTCCTAAAAGTCCATATGAGACCATCGCATTTTTTTCCATGGGTTGTTTTGCCTCTTCGACTCTCTTATCAGCCTTCATCTTTGATTTCCATGAAGGCTTGGTTTCATTATTGAGCACTTCTATTATCTGATTTTTCGAAGCAAGATCGGTCTCTATTTTCTCAATTATCTTGGCTCGCTCGAAAGCTACCGCCGAAGCCTTTTCTGCAATTTTGACCCACTCCCGGTACTGGCTGTAAACATCATGCACGTAGTCATGTACTAGTCTTTCTGCATCATTGGGAATTTGTTTCAAGTTCGAAGGGAAATGGAAGCCATCAAAGCAGATGTTTGGAAAGTCTTGCTTTAACTTAGCAATTCGAATGGCTCCCTCTCCAGTGGGTTCTATAGCGGTCTAATCTGTTATAATGAAAGCTTCCGCCTCAATCCTACGACGTTGTTCGCCATATTTCGAAGTTTGAGGAGGCGCGATTTAGTGGGCAATCTCAGAGGGTTGTCTGCCGGAGTCGGAGGGTTTTGATGAACCTTTAGGTGGAGGCGATCGTGACCGGGAGCGACGCCTATATTGGTATGGCCTCTCCCTCTCCCTTTCATAACACTCATGTTCCTGGCTAGAGTTTTAGCTATGGTCGTAATCTCTTTCATATTCACGCCTATAAGACTTGGAGTAAGAGCTGGAAGAATGGCGCGAAGTACGAAGACTGCCAAGCATAGACCCCTACCTCACCATCGTATTTGAAAAATGAAAAGAAAAGCAGAATTAGTTATCTTTTGAGATTGAGAAACATGTGATTAAAAGTTGTGTGATGCCGTGAAATGTGTGTATGCATGTGCAAACCCCCCAACCAACCGATTATGGTGGCCTTGCTCGTAGGAGTTGGCTCCCCTACATCTAAAGCACTTAAGCATGCATCGGTTTGCCATGGAGAATGAAGTCCCTCTAATCCAAAATCTTGGAATGAAGTCAAGTCATTGGGAATAGGGATATCTGCCATTCCTTTCAATGAACTCTTCATTTGCGGAGAAGAAGTCTCTTGACTTATAGCAGCCACAGTAGGTAGAGATACCACAACAGTTTTACGCCTCTGGGATTTGCGGGCGATAGCCTTGCCTTTTCTTTTCAACTCTGGTAATCGAAGACTATGCGAAGGTGTAACTGCAGGCTCATCCCCAGTTGGCAAACTCTCATCATCATCGTGTTCGGTGATTACGACTCCAAGAGCTTTTCGTCTTCCTTGCCTTACCGGACCACCCTGGGAACTCCTACCAACCCGATGCTTTGATCCCCCTCTATTAGCCCCACGAAAATTAAGTTCTCATCGGTAAGGACTTCATCAATTTCTCTGAGCTTGGCCGGCACCAATTGGAGAATCCTTACTATCTCCTTAAATTGTGCCCTTTCATGCCACAGAATCGAAGCTGCAAAAGAAGTGAAGTATTAACATCAACTTATATTATCCAGTTAATCGACAAAGAAGTTGGGGGCACTTACGTCTAACTAGCCACCGTCTAGCAAATCCTAGTGGATACCGAGCGAAGAACCACTCAATTTTAAAGTAGCTTAATTTATTCCAAGTGCCTGCCACTACTTGGCAGTTTCTGACTGCTTCTAAGAAGGTGAATGAAGGGTTGTCCCCGTGACTTTTGACTGTAGATAAATATCTGATTTCCTCGACAGTCGAGGGCCGAAAGAGATGATCCATGAAGATGATGTATAAGCAGTGGAGAAGAGCGTATCAGTTCGGATGCACTTGAGATGGAGCAATCTTAGAAAAGAACAGCACATCCCGGATAAATTGATTGAACGGGGAAACGTCCCGGCTGCGCACATGAACTTATTGTAGGAAGTATACCCTTTTGGAGGATTGTGTGCTCTGTCCTCTGGCCCCGGCAATAAAACATCATTTAGTGACAATCCATGTCTGAGGCAGATTCTGCCTAGCATATCTTCGGAGATTTAGAACGTACTAAGTCCTCCGGATTTAGAACCAACACTTCACCCGGTAGTTTATCCAGAGTAGGACTTATTACATCTGCTGTGATTTCTGGTATTTCTATAATGGGAAGTGGAGAACTTTGAACTTCCTGCTGCCTTAAGCATCCGATATCCATAACTATTGAATGCAGTAAAAATCATCATTAGATGGCAATAAACCCGTGTTCCCCCCTCTCCCGGTGTGAAGTGAATGATCGTGTTGTGTAATGCAGTGCTACATAATACTTTAAATTTCTACAAGTTCAGAAGATGTTAAAACATCAAGACTTCGAGATTTAACCAGAGTGACCGTCGTCGCTAACCGTCACAGCCGTGCCAACCTGACTTCGGAGAACAATCCATGTTAGATTTCGTTGAGTTTGTCAAATTACGGTTCCATCAATGAGCTTCGAAGGGTAGTCAAATATGCAGTTTAATGGTCAAGTCCAATTATGTAGGGCCAAAGCTCGTCGGAGTCAAGAGTTCGAATGTGCAAGAGTTTCATATCTATCAAAGTTCAACATGGATCGCTCCTCAAAAAGCTTGGTTTCGTATCGATCTCCATCCAAGATTTCGTATCGATCGACATCCAGGACTTCGTATCGATCGCCAGCTGTGATTTCGTATCGATTGTTTCAGATCGATACGAACTCTCACTATTCTAGATCGATACGAAGCTACTCCCTCCATCCATCGTTTCCAGATTGATACGAGTTTCTACATTCCAGATCGATATAAAGATGCTTCCTCCATCCACCATCGATATGAGATCGAAACCAGAGATTCTTCCAATGACTATTTCGTATCCATCAATAGCTCTTCTTCTCCAAGCCACAACAACACCATTACCACTTCCACGACCTCACTCCAACCAACTTCCGGCATCAACAGCGCCGGAATCGACCACGACTTTGGATGAAATGGCGTTAAGACTCGAGTCTTATCATTTTAAAATGGTTTTGGTCGATTAATTACCTTGTTCAAGTGAATTGGATCGAGGGTCAAAAACTAAGTGATTTGGATACGAAGGCAGTTCTTTCTTCCCGTGTTCTCAATTAATACGGAGGCAGATAAGAAAACAATGGCAAGTAAAAAAAATTCTAAGTACGGAATACTTTTATATGGATTCGTATCCCGGCAAAGAACGTTTTGTATCCCGGTAGCAAGAATCGGTTGAAACAGTCAGGGGCCTATCGATACGAAGGACATTGAGCAAACATGCCTGGAATGATTCCCTCCATCGATACGAAGACGTAGCTTCATATCCATCAGCCTAAAGCAATCCAGAGGTTAACCTTTCATATCCATCAATGAGTTACCATCTGTTTCGTATCCATCAAGTCGAATCTCATCGATACGAAACTTACAACAAAGTATTATTTGAATCACTGAATTTCATCGATACGAAACACCTATTTTGTATCCATATGCTCGAAGACCCAAGCTTCATATCCATAGATACGTAGCATGCCTTCGAACATCTCGGATCGATCCATAAGAGGATCGATATGAAAGGAGTTACTTAAAATGGCTATCGATCGTTGCTACAACTCGAATTTCACATCGATCCAGGAGAGGATCGTTACGAAACTCGATCCAAACAAGAACTAAAGAACTTGACAACGGCTCGTGAATGAACAAACGTGAATAGGAGTCAGGTTAGCATACGTGCACGTATGACAAACTAACATTCGATTTTCAAAATTAACAGGAATTGAATGGTTACCTGATGACAACCAGGACAACGAATAACAAATCACTAGCACTCAACACTCAGTTACAATATAACACTGCATGATCATTGGCAGTCCACAATTCAATATTTAAATTACTGGAAATCAGTCAAAGATTACATCTCTTGACAAAAAGACGACAATTATTCAACGAATCAGATAGAACTTTTTCAGGATAAAGAATGCAGCTTTTCAAAGAACGTCATGTTCACACAGGACATACTTTAGCGGGCAAATGTTATCCCGCCTTTTGGGAAGGCGTGACACCAAGGACTTGACTAGAAAGCAAGGGTAATATGTCCCGAAGATCGGTTATACACAGGTTCACTATGGATACTGGCAAATTTGGTCCGAGTCCAGATCGAGCTACAATTAACATGGTACGACAAACAAAGCTATAAGAGCCAATATTCCAAGTTTCAGGATGAATGGAGTTCGTATGCCCAGGTTATGAATCGATCAAGAATCATGTAGAAGACCTCATTTCGTATCCATCAGAGTCTACCCTTCTTCGTATCCATCAACAACTATCCATATGCTTACTTCATATCCATCGTATTCATATCCATCGTATTCATATCCATCAGCTCCACTCCATCCGGTTCGTATCGATCATACCCCGTATGTTGATTCCTATCGATCAACACTCCATCCATTTCGTATCAATCAGCCAACAAATCGATACGAAACTAACACTTTCCATCGATACGAAGCAGCACACGAGCATCGGTATGAAAAAGCATACACGCGATCGATACGAAGGAAGCATGGTCAACCAAAGGAAGCGGTCTTCTAGCATGAAACTTGGATATCTCCTAAACTATCGCTTCACGTCATCAATAAACATCTGATCGATACGCAAAGAGCATCGATACGAAGGTCGATCGATACGAAAGTATCAATACGTATGCTTCCGCCCACTTACAAAATGAATCTTGGATAGATCATAACTCGAAATCTACATGTCCAAATGCCTTCAAATTTTCACAGGAGCTTACTTACTACCTCAAGAACGCTCATGATCAATCACAGGTTGAATGGACGCAATATTGATCGATACGATGGAAATGGGGATAAATCCCAATCGATCCCAAATGACCCCAAATTAATCTAGTAGGCCACCCAGATGTGAGAAGAAGTATTCCGAACTTTGGGGTAGATATTTCAGACCTACACCTATAAATAGCACCCCTACACCTAAGGATTTTGACTCCACTACGCCGTTACTCTGCCGCAACTCCATTGTAACTCAAGCGTTAGAGCATTGTACTGTTGTAATCAGTTATCAATCATCAATAAACAGCAAAACATTCAAAGTGGACGTATGCTACAACGCCGAACTACTATAATTCCTTGTCTTTTTCTATTTCTGCATGCTTTTATTGGTGTGATTGTTAGATTAGTCTCTTTTTCCATTTAATTTCTTCATTTTAATCTCTTCAGTGACATCCGAAGAGTGTGCAATTTCGGTACAAACATTTCATACCTTAAATTTCCAAGTTCTTTTCATGGCTTAAGTCTGAATCCTCCAAAGTAGCCAATTCAAGATCTAAAATCATGTTGATACCAACCAAATCATGCATTTTTGAAACTTAACTAAATCTTTAATTTCTTCAATTTGGACAACTTCCAAACTTCTTAACTCATTCCTTCACCATTTTGTGGTCCAATTTATCACGTTTGGGTCAGTTCCAATATCGTGGAAAATTTGCGGAACACTTGCCCTCCAAAGCACACTTTTTTGAGTACAAAGCATGTTTTTCTTAAGAATACGTATCGAGACTGGCAAATTATCATCAGTTGTGCTTCTACCTATCCACCAGACTAATCATGGTGGATCATTCGGTTCATTTGAATTCACCTGCAAATCAAAAGTAATTCTAGATCATCATAGCTAAGAACTCAAATCCTTGCTTAAGTGTTAGTCATAAATCATAACCATTCCGCGTTCCCTCGGAATCTCATATATCACATATCATAAATCAAAATCATCTCATGTTCGTTTGGGATTAAATTATCATAGGTAAATCATATCTCATGTTATCGTGCATCATTAATCATAATAGTGCATTATCACTGATTGGAACATTACTTGTCAATCGTCTAGTATCGTATAACATCCCATCGTAAGTAGGTCCAAACAAATCGAGACAATGATATCCATCAATCATTAAGTAATCATCATCAAATCACAAGGTGTTTGGACCCTGAAGTTAAGTTTCGATCTCCAGATCGCATAATCATAAATCAAATTGGATCTTATTTTCTCGCTCTTCGGTGAGGGGACCCAATATCCAAGCACGTGCATCCGCTCACTCTCTGATGAAGGGACTTACTATCCTGTACAAGTCCATCAACTTGCTCTTCGGCAAGGAAACTTGCACTTCATGGTTCCTTGCCCCATCTCTCTAGTCGAAGGAACCATGTAATGACCCGCCCTTCGTGATAACCTAAATCAACATCGAAAGACAACGTCTAACTCCCGAATACCAAAAAAGAAAGCTTGTTGGGGTAAAATAAAAAATAAAACATTAAACAAAGACGTAGCAATAGAATCTCACAGTGGAAAGATAATATATAATGTACTGAATATATATGAACATAACAAGATAAAAAATATACAAGAGACTTTACTGGTGGAAGTAACCAATAAATAAATGTTAATATAGAAAGTCTAAATACAACATCTAATTCAACAAGTCTCATATATAAATAACGCATCTATCATGTACTACCACAATTTCAAGTATATATCCAAGTATCGACTTCGCTTCCAAAGTGCTCCAACTGCCCTAAAAGCATATCCTCAAAAGAATATAGCTTCCAAACTACTCGATCGAGTACCCGAGAGTTGTCATGACATAAATAGACAAAGACAAAATGCGGGTTAGATATAAAACTTGCTATAAGGGAAACTATCTCAAAATGTTGTATATCAAAACCATATACAAATAAAAAGGAAACTACTGAAGTACAACCGGTCCTCTCCACAAACGTGGCTTAAGGATAATCCAAACTGGCCATAAATAAGGAAAGTATGCCCAACTCGAGAATCATAGCATAATCATCTCTTCTCTTATAATCAACGAGTCAGCACAACTAATATTGTGTGACTGGTACATAATAGTTTAACCTGACAAAAATAACCTAATATACAAATACAAGGGTAATATAGAGGTTACAATAATACTAACAACCAACTAATATGATATGCATAACATAATGGTAAATCACAAATAAAGAATAAATCGATATCCATCCTTACCGATGGGCAGAGTCCGCTATAGAGACCAATCGTTCAATGGTCCTCATCGAATCATCTGAAATGCAAAATAAATGCAGCGATATAAAAATGCTACTAACATAACATCTTCATATCCAATACTGAAATATGGATATATATAATTGATACCCATCTCGAATTGCCATTAGCCATCAAAGAGATCCATCGAGAGCCATAACCAAATTGTGGACTTCCCTAAAAATCAAAACCTCAAGAGAAGTTGGCCTGAAGGTCCTATCATAGTATCCAATCATACTATATAATAGTATATGACCTACTCCAGACTGGCGTTCCAATCTCTCTCCGCCTTTGCTTCTGGACCACGTATGTAGGTTGTGCATCTCAATGGTACAATGGATTTCCTCACTAGCATTCTTTCCTTCGGGTTGTCTACACCGACATATTGGAAGCTTATGTAAATGCTAAAACCAATGTACACCCTTCTCACACGTGTACACAACACCGAAGTATTGTAGTCCCCATGTGGATTGTGATTCATTCTTAAAGTTCTTCACACTACTCGGTTGCCCCAAGTTAGGAAAATTCAATCTAATATATATAAATCGCTCATACCATGCATGTATGTATGTAACTTGAACCACATATTTATACATCTGTATAATATATTTCGTCCACTATTCGGTAACCGCAAATCGGGCATACCGAACTATACATATGCTTAAATTGTATATCGACAAATCATACCAATCATTAGCTACCAAAGAGACCTATCGAGAGCTATGACTAACTTGTGGAGTCCCTTTAAAACAAACACCTTAAAAGAAGTTGGCATGTAGGTCCTATCGTAGCATCTAATCGTACTACGAAATAACGTATGTGTTACTATAGACTAACGTCCCAGTCTCTCTCCCCTTGCTTTGGCACGACATCTATAGGTCTTTCTCCTCAGTGGTACAATGGATTTCATGCACCACTCGATAGCCCCCAAGTCATACATACCGAAATTATATAAATGCTTAAATTGCATACCCGAATTGAGGCTACTAGGAGATGCATGGAATATTATATATATATATATATATATATATATATATATTCCATGCATCTCCTAGTAGCCCCAATTTGGGCATACTAGAATTATATTTATAAAACTATACACTATAAACTTACATACTGCAGAAAAGCGACCTACTTCCTCCGTGTGGCTTCACCAAGTCACGACCTACAAGAAGCGACCGAAGCATGACCGAGCACCACCATAGACTTCCCCCTCATGGGCCAAGTCCAACCACAACATTGCAATAACCTCTGGCCTCCTCGTGAACATGATGACATCTTACTAAACCCTTGACTAATGTTTGACCAAGCTTCTCCATCGCATCAGCTGCTGATGGCCATTGGCACCCCCACTGAGCTTCTCTCCTCAAATGAAGTTGTCTTATAGGTTCCGTTGCCGCCTCCAATCATACTACAAAATAGTATATGACCTACTCTAGAATGGCGTATTAGTCTCTCTCCAACCATGCTCTGGGACCAGGTCTATAGGACGTGCGCTTAATGGTGCAATAGATTCCAAGCACTAATCACATATATAGCCTATGTATAATATATATATATGTATGTATGTATGTATGTATGTACACACACATATATCACAACCATTTCTTAGGGATAAAGTTAATAAATCATGTTATTATAATATTTGAGATTTTACAACCTTAATTAAATCCTATTAAATAATACATTACTTCTTTTATAATTTCTAGCTTTACAAATTATCTTTATAAAAATTCACTAGTTAGTTAATTATGGAATTATACCATAATAAATCGATACAAAGGCTAGATAAACTTCAAAGCCATTTTAATATAAGTTTAACCTGCCTAAGCAATTATTTTAGTCTTATAGCTTATTTTAAAGGTCATATTTTTAACTTTTGATTGGTAATAAAATATATTATTATTTCTATTGCTGATATAACTAAAAATTAGAGTTTAATTAATTTATAACCACGTTACAAATTAATATCAACTCCATCTGGCTCTACTCAGGACGAGTACAGAACAATACTTTATACGGGATCTTTCAATTATCCTGAATATTTGCAAGAAAAATATATAATGATATTTCCATCACTAATATAACTACAAATTAGAGTTTAATTAATTTTTAACCATGTTTGTAACGATCACGCTACACCTACGGTGCAGAACTGATGTCAAAGGAAAGAAAAGAAGTAAAGATAAAGGAAATAGAAGAGAAGAGAATGAAAAAGAAGGAAAAGGAAACGACATATAATCACATAACCTGTCGTATATCTCATATCGCATCAGAGTAAATATAAAAATCAACACAAGTATAAAAGAGTAGAGACAATAATAACAATATGAACTAATCATCTGAATATAAGATCCGTAAAGTTCTACAACACAGTAACAGAATTTATACAACTGGAAAATAAACTCAACTGATACACTGTCTCATATAATAATATGTCAACACTGTCAAGGCTCTACAGTGTCACACAACAGAAAATGCGATAAAAAGCTCACATATAAGTACGAGTAAGCATCACCTCCTGCTAGTCCGTCTGTAGAACTCCATATGTCATCCACATCTGCTCTCAAATCTACTCATTTAAGAGTATCCGAGATAATAATAAGCAAAACATAAAACCTCGAGTTAGACAACAGTCTGGTGTAGGCGATATCAAATTTTAAAATACTATAAAAGTCGATATAGTATACAGAATAGATGGTATATAAACCATACCTCACATGTCCCTACAACCGCATAGTCAACACATAAACATAGATAATATGCTACTCTATAACATCGTAAATAGTGTAACGATCCATATTTTAACTATTTTAAATTATAGTATTTGATATAATTATTGAATAAAAATGGTTAGAGATAAGATTTAATGACTTATTATTGTAAATTTGTCGGGTAATTAAATTGTTTAAATTTTTATTGCAATTATTCAAATAATAGAATTCTGGATTTAATGTGATTGAAAATGGCATCGAAAATTGATTCAAATTTTATACAAATATGAAGGAAGATCATTTACTTTCAAAATTGAATTTAAATGTGAATAATTAGAATTTGGAAATTTTATATATTAATTGACGAGTAAAAATAGTCATTTTGTCCACTATCTCAGATTTCGACGAAACCAGTTTCATCGGATTCGTAATAGCGAGTTATTGTATGATTTGAAGTTTCATAGCAATCAGACTTGTCGTTTGGTCATGCGAGCTTGAAATGTGTAGAAATTTAATTTCGAATTTAATTAAAAAAAATCTATTTTTGAAAGCTATCTTCCACATATAATTGAATTAGGCCTCAAAACTAGTTCCATTACGTTCGGAATGGGGGTAAAGTATTATAAACGTCAGGCGGCACGTGTCATTATATATTATTAGTATTTTCTCCTTTATCACTCATACAAGCCCACGCATACATCCCTAGCCCGCAATTACTTTTCACCCTCTTTCTTTTTACTCGAATCCCAGATTCAAATTGAAAAAAATCGATCGATCTACACAAAAAAACAGAAGACGAAAGAGAGGAAAAAAATAAAAATAAACACTAATGAGTCAAGAGTGCCTGGTCGAGGCTAGCTGGCGATCAGGTGGGCGACGGCGATAGTAGAGCGGCACGAGGTGGAGGTGCCTTCGATCGACTAGGGTCTTGAGTTCGATTGGGTTTAGGTTCTTGGGTCGTGATTATCGCGTTCGCATACGCGGAAGTGGAGGAGGTGCGTGAGGCGATGGCGGCAGTGGCCGTAGGGCTGCAATGGAGGAGCAATTGCGTAAGTAAGAGAAAAATGGGTATCTAGTGAGTCTGCGTGCGATCTAGGAAGGAAAACACGGGAGGGAGCCTAAATGCGTGCTTGGGAAGGTAGTTGTTTTGTGTTTATTATTTATTTATTTATTAATTTATTTTAAATTTTTTATGTAAGTTTTATTTTAAATCATATCGATATTAATAAATTTGTAACTTTTATATACTAGGCATGTTTTGGATGAAATGAGATGTCTTAGGTTCGTATCGACATCATCTACGTTAGGAAGCAGGTTCAGTATTTATTTGAAGCTGAAATTATTTTTAGATTCGAATAAAAAGGTGAGTGTTTTTACACTCACGTTTGACTATTTTATTTTTATGTTAGTAAATTTTTTATCGTGAAGTAAATTTAAATTTATTGATGGTTGTTGGATAAAATTTAAATTGACATCTGAATTAATTGATAGAATTTAGATTGATAGTTAAAATTGAATTAGAATTTACCTGCTAGTAAAATCCCCAATTTATCGATAATTGGTTGAGTTTTGTGATTATTGACTATTTGGACGATGAATGGTGATGGATGAAATTTGATTGATATTTTGGATGTTTAGATGTTTATTTATGTTTGATATATCCTGTTATCATCCTGTATGTTATTTAGAGTGTATAAAACTATAAATTGAATTAATTCGAATAAATTAAGAAATATGTTGAAATGATATATACCTATGGCATTTATTTTGGATTGAAATGATATATATTCATCCCTAGAATTAAATTGAAATAATCGATTCACTTGGCCATAGGATAGAGAATTATATAAGGACACCAGGTTGGTTAAATTAAATGATTTTAAAATTTTGATTTGAAATTATTTAAATGATTTGGTTTTATGGAAAAAAACGAATTTATTTTTGAATTAGAACTCGAAATGTTGAAATTTAAATTTGAAATAGGAATGTTTTAAATAATCGAAGTTGAGATTTTTAAGTTAATCGAAGTATGATATGAATTTCAGAAAATTGATTTGTTTTAAAAGATTGGACTTTTATTCGAACTTTGAATATTTCTAAGTAAAAGGTGATATAAATTGATATTTTGAAATTGAGCTCGGAATTTAATTATATTTGAAGATTTGGTTTATAAATTGGATATTGAAGGAAAATTTGATTTAAGTGTTTTGAATCGATATTTTGGAAATCGAACTCGTAATTGATATAAATAAAACAGTTTACATTTTGGAATTGGATTTGAAATTAATTTGAGATTGGAATTTAGATTAATTTGGAATTGAAATTTTAAATTAATTTGGAACTGGAGTTGAAATTAATTTGGAATTAGCATTGAAATTAATTTGGAATCGAAGTAAAATTCGACTTGAAATCGGAATTGAATCGATTGAATTGAAATTGAAATTGGAACTGATTTAAATTGGAAGATTTAAAAAGTGAACTAGTTTGACTTTGAAACTAATTTTAAATGAATTATTTTAGTATAAACGGTTTAAAATCTATATTCTTTAAATATTCAAATTATTTTGATTCTCCAAACTATTTTACATTACAAACCAATTTTACTACTCAAATTATTTTCTATTAAACTATTTTAACTACTTAGCTATTTTTAAACTATTTAAACTATTTTTTAAAAATTCAAACCGGTCAAAGGGCGGAATGTTTATATTTCTAGACACATCCATTGAGCCTTACTTGCTCAATATGGATCTGATCCCTACTAGCTGAATATAATTTCTAGACACAAGCCCTAATCACTTAATCCAGTCCATTATCCATAGCCTCGTACACCCCAAGCACCATCTTTTGTTCATGGCCAATCGAAGGAACATAACTATCCATCATGTTGTTTTGTTAACCATAAATCTATTTAAGAATAAAGTATAAAAAAGGCTTCCAAAGGTGTCGAAAGCAGGTTCCACATGTGTTAAAGGGAGAAGACTTCTGAAGGCGTCGAAAGCAGGTTTTGCATGTGTTAAGAGGAGAAGACTTCCAGAATCATTAAAAAGTGCCTCCAAAAGCTTTAATACGGTTTCGAAAGCACCGATAGGCGCTTCCACAAACATTATTAAGGGAGATGCTTCCAATGGTATTGAAGGAGTTGCTTCCAAAAGAAACATTGGAGATGCTTCTGAAGGCATCGAAAGAAGGTTTCCACATCCATTAGTTTAACTCCTTCCACAACCATTGATTGTGATGGTGCCGCATCCATGGACCAGGGCTTCCACAAGTGTTAATTTGGTTCCTTCCATAAGCATTCTAATAGCTTCCGATAAGGTCGAAGTGGCTTCCATAGGGATCCAACAATCAAGCTTGCTACAAATATTTAGATCAATCGACAACGTCAATATGAAGCGATGTTGAAAGAAAACACCTTCAACATCCACAAAGGCATCAATGATTGTAGAAGCATCAGTGGTAACAAAAACATAGGATATATCCCCTCTGAAGCAGTCGAAACCTTCACCGTATCTCCTTAATAGAGCATAATATCAAATTTGTTAAAAATATGGACTAAAAGCCCATTAAAAACCACTAAATAAGATCATATCCAATGATTACTGAAGCCATGCCACTTCCATGCTATAAGGCATTGAAGATCATACAAAGAAAAAAAGATTGGAATCATCAACAAGGAAAATTCAAGAGGAAGTAGTTCATTTTCCTTCATAAGACTTTCAAAGCCTTCACATTCCTTTATAATCTCAACGGAACTATTAGTCACACATAGCGAAATGGAGCAAGCGTGTCTCCATCTTATCTCTATAAATATGAGTGTACCTCCTCGTGAAAAGGGGATTTTTCTTGCTCTCTCTCTCATAAAGCTCCTCTTGTAATAGAACCAAAATATAGATAAAGAAGTTGGCTTGAGCATATTTGAATTTCATTTACTTTATTCTTTTACATTTACGAATTTAAACTCAAACGAGTCATAATTTATTTTAAATTTCAAGGGCATTAGTGGAACTTCTACAAATAAGCCACGTTGCACACTCATTTGGGTGTTAATGATTTTTATTGTTAGCATTTTTGGTGCTAGAAGGAGAGCCCAAACCTCCAAAATTACCAAAATACCCTAAAAAGGATTTAGAATTTCTTGTTTCGAATTCTCAAATTCAAATTCATATCAAATTTGAAACTTAAAGACTAACTATTACTATTGTTTAAGCAGTTTCAGGAAATAAGTGGCTATGAACTCATGTTTCCGCCACCTAGTATCGCGTAAATTATTGCAACAATGAACATACGTGGATGCAACATTCATAATACAAAGAGATCACATGAAAAATCCTCTTTCATCTTACCTTTGGAATACCTGTTTGAGTCCTGTTTCATTCTACTCAAAGAGAAATCAAAATAAATCCAAGATTTCCATAATCTAAAGAGTGGCGAGCTTGCATTCGTTGTTGGGGGTAGCAATTCCACTAACTACTGATTGATGTAAGCGTCGGCAAAAGCACTTGTTCCTTTCATCAACGGTTGCGAAAGGGTTCATAAAGTGGAGGTGGTGCCTTTTTTCGATGGTCTCGAAAGGGTTTCAGTGTCGAAGGAATTGAAATCAGGTTGCCGCAAGTGTCAAGTAAAGTGCCGCAAGAGTTGAATAAGCTTTCACAATTTCTGCAACAGTTGGTCTGGGACGTTTTCGCAGTTATGGATGGTTTCGAAGTCATTGATGGTTTCAAAATCGTTTATGCTTTCAAAGTTATGAATGGTTTCGAAGTCGTTGATGGTTTCGAAGTCATTTATGCTTTCGAAGTTATGGATAGTTTCGAAGTCTTCGAAGTCACTAATGGTTTCGAAGTCGCTAATGCTTTCAAAGTTGTTGATGGTTTCGAAATCATTGATGATTTCTGTTGTGAAAAAAAATGGCAGCGCTTTGCGGAAGCTTATATCAACGGATCTTTGTCACCCAAATCACAAAGAGATAACTTGGATTAAAAATAAGACGGAATTGAAATTAGAAGCAATAAGACAAGATATTCCACCCAACCACCCACTTTATTGATTCACCAAAAATTTTGTTTACAATTAATAGAACAAAGCTAAAATAAACAAAATATCATTGAATCAATAACCAAATTGAGAAAGGGAGCAAATATCTATATGGCTAAAATTGTTGGAGAAGAAGAACAAAGATGGAGAACAGGTAAATAGAAAATAGATTTTCCACCATACATTTACCCTCTCTTCTAGTCTCTATTTATATAAGCAATTACTTAATGCCCAAGTTAACATTAGATGGCAAAAAATAATTTGATTAGCCAATTAGAGAAAGAAATAAACATACTCAATATGCCTATTAATTAGGGGAAACAAAATCTTCTCTTTCTTTCTTTTGCATATTTCTTTCCCTCTATTTGTGATTTTGTATCACCAAAATTTAACACTCTACCTTGATGCAAAATCACATATCTCCAACATATCAAACATGCCATATCTAGATCTATCACAACTCCCTATATCTCAATCATACCAAATTACAAACTTCTACCACCGACTGCAAATGATGCATCTCCCACATGAGGTGCACCACACAAATCCGGTCTCAAAAATGTTTGTAATACCACAAAGATCTCCGTCTTGTCTTTGTGGATTTTGCAACTCGACACCCGTCTATCACTCGATATGAGCTCATTACCTGATCACTATCGATCCCCCGAGCATCATCAACATGAAGACCCCTGTCTAAAATATGATCCTCAATGCTAGAATCATAAGCAGTGACCACATTAACCTCTCCACCTTGCTGTAGACTAGGTTCTTCAACCGTCACTCGCTTTCCATAGTCGACTACAGAACCAACCAAGCTATAAAGGTTTCCATCTTCCAATACTCCTCTCATCCTTACACGACCACCTTTCTTCACTCTCAAAACTCCACCTTGAGTCTCATAAGTGCAACCACGGCGATCCAACTAACCGAGAGAAATAAGATTATGCGAACAAGTGGGTATATGTCTCACTCCAGAGACTTCTCTAACCACACCATCATGCATACGAAACCGGATAGATCCAATACCACAAATTGGTAGCTCTTCTCCATTGGCCATCCTAATCATGTCGATACTCTTCTCATAAGAAGAAAAACAATTCACATCTCTACAAATGTGAAAACTGGCTCCCGAATCCATCTTCCAAGGCTTATTTTCACTAAAGAGGACATCATAAGAAGCATCACTATCGGTACCTTCAGCAAAACCTGCATGTGCATCACTACTAGTATCACCGTGCGCAGCCTTTTTCTGATCTCTTTTATAAGCATAACACTTGCTGCATATATGACCTTTCTTATTACAATAATGACAAGTGATAACACCTTTACCATTAGCATCCTTCTTCTTCCAAATTGTATCTTTCTTCGAGTCCCTTGCCACCATAGTCTCACTTTGAATTGATTTCATACCTGACTCTTTTCTTCTAAGCTCCTCATTCAAAAGACTGCTTCGAACAGTTTCCAAAGAGATAGTTCCATTAGCATTGGAATTACTCAATGAAACAACCAAAGTTTCCCAACTTTCTGAAAGCGAACTCATCAATAAAAGAGCCTGTAACTCATCATCAAAATTGACCTTCATATTTGCCAATTGATTTATTACATCCTGAAATTCATTCAACTGCTCTGCAACAGACTTCTCTTCATCTAATCTCAGTTGTACCAACTTTCGAACCAGAAAAGCCTTACTAGTAGCACTCTTTGACTCATATAAAGATACCAACTTATCCCATAAAGCCTTTGCGGATTCACAACTAGCCACATAATGGAAAACTGCATCATCAAGATATTGGCGAATCAAAGCAATCGGCTTCTTATCCATCTTCTTCCATTTTCCTTCATCTACATTAGAGGGCTTCTTTCCATCTCCATCAATCGGATCATGAAGATCATTGAGGTACAGAACATCCTCCATCTTAGGCTTCCAAATACCCCAATTCTTCCCATCCAAAATAGCCATCTTCGAAAACAAAATCATATCCGACATCAATAATTTTTCAATCCAAAATTACTCTAAGCTTTGCGATGATCTGTGCTCCGATACCAATCTGTTGTGAAAAAAAATGGCAGCGCTTTGCGGAAGCTTATATGAAAGAATCTTTGTCACCTAAATCACAAAGAGATAACTTGGATTAAAAATAAGACGGAATTGAAATTAAAAGCAATAAGACAAGATATTCCACCCAACCACCTACTTTATTGATTCACCAAATTTTTTGTTTACAATTAATAGAACAAAGCCAAAATAAACAAAATATCATTGAATCAATAACCAAATTGAGAAAGGGAGCAAATATCTATATGACTAAAATTGTTGGGGAAGAAGAACAAAGATGGAGAACAGGTAAATAGAAAATAGATTTTCCACCATACATTTACCCTCTCTTCTAGTCTCTATTTATATAATCAATTACTTAATGCCCAAGTTAACATTAGATGGCAAAAAATAATTTGATTAGCCAATTAGAGAAAGAAATAAACATACTCAATATGCCTATTAATTAGGGAAAACAAAATCTTCTCTTTCTTTCTTTTGCATATTTCTTTCCCTCTATTTGTGATTTTGTATCACCAAAATTTAACAGTTTCAAAGTCGCTAATGGTTTTAAAGTCGTTAATGCTTCTGAAATCATTGATGGTTTCGAAGTCGCTGATGGTTTCGAAGTCGTTCATGCTTCCAAAGTTGTTGATGGTTTTGAAGTTGTTGGTGGTTTCGAAGTTGTTAATGCTTTCAAAGTTGTTAATGGTTCCAAAGTTATTGATGGTTTCGAAGAAGTTGGTTTGAGGTATCAAAGAAGTTGATTTCAAGATGCCATTGTAATGGACTTAGATGGTTTTCATGCAATCAGTTTGAAGTACCGAAGCAGTTGGTTTCATGATGCCACTGTAATGGATTTAGATGGTTTCGAAGCAGTTGGTTTGAGGTAGCAAAGCAGTTAATTTCATGATACCACTGTAATGGATTTAGACCTTTTCAAAGCAGCTGGTTTGAGGTACCGAAGCAGTTAATTTCGAAGTGCCGCAGTGATGAATTTTGAGGTGTCGAAGCAGTTGATATGAGGAAGGATCCTCGTGGAACTTGCTTTCAATGGCACTTCAGATCTACCATCATCGTATCTTTGTAGGTATCAATTACCTTATCAAAACAAAGAATCTAAGGTATGGGATTTCACCCTTAGAACCGAATAGAAAAAACTCTAATGTATCAAAACTCAGAAAATAATGTCTCGAGTTTTAAAGATAATTGCAAAGTTAATTTCAAGGGTATTTTCTTACAAAAACTTTAGCTTATGTTTTGTACACTCAATATACATGAATTTGAAACCCATATTGATTCCACAAAGTTTTGAGCAAATCTAAGTTTTAAAAGTTTGATTAGTTTCAAACAAACACAGCTTTAAAGTTTTAAAGTATATCAAGAATTTTAGACATATGCAATTTCAAATCTTATGATTTGGCATATACCGATTTTATACATATTAAGTAACAAATATTTGCTTATATGCAACTTCTAGATATTAGGCTTTTATATATAATAGATTTTGTTAAGAAAGGTTTAGATATATACCTATCCATGTTTTGAAGTATGCATAACATACATGCATTTCTATTTCAGTATATATTTATATAGATTTGGATTATATATATGCTTTTGGTACAAGGGTTCATAACACTTTAAACACAAAAAAAGAAAAAAAAGAAGGTATATGCACAACTTTAATGGAATGTGTATTTTAATCTATAATTGTTAGAATGTTTTGACTTAAGATATACATTATCGAATTTTCCAAAATGGCCAATGACTCATGATTCCAAAGGTTTCAAAGATATGTTAATTTCAGGAGTATACATTTTGGTCACTAATAGATATGAATACTTTAGGACAGGCAAACAATTTTTGAGTACACACCGGTTTCATACATATTATTCCTGAATATATGGATTTTAAGCTAGTGTCGGTTTTAATTTTGCGAAAGTGTTTTATGAGTGGCTTTATATGTTTAGATTTCGAGCATATCAATTTTAAGTACATATATATATTTATGCCTAGTTTTAGATAAGATTAGACCAGGTTTTAAATATGATGTCCCTCATTTATTTAAAGATTTTCACTTGTATCTGGTTTTATCTTTGTAACAGATTTCATATAAACTTGCATATTATTTCAACTATGTAGGGACTCATATGTTTTATGTATAGTGGATTATGTGTATGAAGATTTTTAAGTATACTCAAATTTAGATCAACGAATGAATAGTTTCGTATATATAAGTTTTTAAGTGTAGTTTGGCTTCTCTGAACATGGAGTTGAGCATGTTTGGGATATTCTGGGTATTTCAGAAAAGGACACCAAAGTTAATTTCAAAGATAAAATTTCAAAGAAGTACATTAGATTTTTGATATGTTTTTTCTAAACATAGTTTCAAATACACACAACTTCAAGTATATAAAATTTCATGATTATAAGTCAAGTCCCTATTTATTGGGGTTTCAAAGATATCAAATCCTAAATGCATGTAAACCTTAAGTTTTTATATATATAACACATACACACATACATACATACATACATATATATATATATGTATGTATGTATGTATCTATTATGTATATGACTCTGTTTTTGGAACATACATGGCAGACCACGAATGTGTAATGTGGAAGTTTTAAATGCCCCTGTTTCACATAATATCCTAAAGGCATGTTGTTCTATAAGAGTTTTGTATATTTAACCCCATATTAAATTCCGAATATGCATGAATTTGCATACAACTGATTTCGACTAAATCAAGCTTCTTTCAGTTTTGATTTATACGGTGAAGTCAGTTAAATACATATTTTCAAATTTATAAAGCTTCAGCTTTTACCTTCCTTTTTTTTGGATTTTGAATATAAATGTGAGCTTGACTGTGAAATTTATGAAGTATATATCAAACTCAAAATGTTTTCTCACCAAGTTCTAAGCAAAGGCAATTCAAAGTGCATATAAGCTTAAGGACCAAAAGGGATCTTACGCGATGATCAATGTTACAAAAAGTGGATGACGTCAACCGCACCAAATAACGTCAAGAATGCCAAGACTGCTCCAATGATTCAGTAGCCTCATAAACAATATTTCAAATATATATAAATTTGTATAATACAATTTCATATATTCAAATCTTAAAGTTTCTAATGCCGGTATATTTCTTGATGTACAAAACTCTGATTCTTTATATGATAGTATATTCTTTTGGAAAGAATTATTATTTTATAAGAGGGATTCTTATAGAAAAGTATGATCTTGTCTACAGAACCTATCGGTTCGTTAATCATGACTTTTCAAACTCATAAACAAGATGTTTCTTTTCATTAAGTGAGACCTGATGAGATACAATTTTATGACTTACAAGAGTAAGGTGATATACACCTATATCAATTTTAGCAAGTAGTCTTACTCAACTAATTTTACTATGTAAATTTTTGGAAAAACACTCCTTGAAAATTAAAAAAAAATTATATGGATTTTTCCAAATGACTATCCTTTTCCAAAAAGGAGTCTACTCTAAAAACATAAACTATTGAAAATAATGCTTTTTTTTACCAAGGTTCATATACACCACTGCTACTTCAGTCAGAAGAGAGTACATCGAATTGAAGAACTGCTTATTCAAGAATTTTGACTGTTAAACCCCATACTTAAAGACCAGATTTCTCTTATAAGGATTTAAGCACCATACAAGCTTCTTCAAAACTTCAAATATCGAAAATAGTCTTTTATCCAAAACATAATGATGTATTGAAACGACTTTCAAAGAATCCATCAAGAGCAATGATTACGGCCATCCAAAAAAGACAAGCAAATCAAATAAAAAATTGGTTCAAAGAGGACAATAAATTTTGGAAAGGAGTTACCATTCAATCAAACAAATAAATATTTAAGGAATTGTTATAAATTTTCCTAGTTATTAAGAGCAAAAGATAAGGAGTCACTACTGGAAGATAGATATACCGAGATAAAATAAGGGAGCAACCCAAGAATTCAAAAGTAAAACCATAATCCTCAAGTTACAAGGTCTAATTTAAATCTGCACAAGTCATCTAAAAAAAGAGGAAGATGATGTTACATATCAAAAGTTATCTCGGGCACAACTATATCACAGCTTGATCCAGGTTCTAAAACATTCGTAATTTCAATATGGAGCACCTAGGATAATTATGAGATCTTATCAAAATGCTTCAACTACCAATGAAATCCCAAAGGACAACAAGAAAAGTTACCCCTCAAAAGGCATGGGATCACTAATAGAAAAACTTCCAAATTATACTGAAAGGCGCATTGGCCAAGAACTACTATTCACACTTTGGAAATGTCAAGCCACTACAATATGAATTTTCCATGTATAATAAATGGTGTCTTTAGCAAAGTTAAAATATCAAATGGTCAAGTAAAAATCCTAGTATTGATAAGAGATATTGAGATGCAATGATCACTAATTCAAAGAAGACTACATTAGAATGAGATTGGATACTCTAAAATTTATGCTTGGAATGATCTCAACTAAAATCCGTCGACTACTCTAATGAGAAGATAATGAGATTGCAAAAAGAGATATAAAACCTTTGTAACCATGTTCTTGACAGTGGATGGATAAAGCGCCATTTTAAGAAAATCAACATGGATAGGAGCAAAATTATCCTTAAACTTAGAAACTACCTTAAACGGTCATAAGCCTTTGTCTACGCCAAGATGGCTAGGTCAAAGCACCCCATGGAGGGAGGATAGAGTAGTCCTTTGTCCGCGTCATGCTATGGCCAGGGTAAAGTATATGCAAGCCTTTGATCGCACCATGCTATGGCCAGATCAAGGCACCCCCTGGTTGGGGGACATAAGCCCTTGAAAGCGCCACGTTATGGCTAGGTCAAGGCACCGACCAGCCTTCAGTCCCACCTACAAGGCCTGGCTGGAGCGCCTCCTGGAGGGAGGACGGAGTAAGCCCCTGATCCTGCCACACTATAACCTGGTCAAGGCACCGAACAAGCCTTTAGTCATGTCTATAAGGCCCGGTTGGAGCGCCTCCTGAAGGGAGGTTGTGTAAGTCCTTGGGTTCTGCTTGTGGATAAGCTAACCAAGCGCACCAGACAATAGTGGACTAATACGTCTAAGCTCGAGAAGTGGCACAGCAAACAATGACAACATACAAAGCTTGAAAGGTGGTACATGTCAAAAGGAAATAAGAATCCGAAGAGGTAATACGAAGCAAAATTTTAAGCAGTTAAACCCAAAAGGTGATGCAGAGCAAGGGGCTCAAGCAAGAAATTATAGCCTTTTGGCTAATTTCAAAAGGATGATTTTTGGACTTCGCTTATTAATACCCAAATTTGGATTTTGGGTCTTTTACCGTTAATGTCTGGACTTCACTTACTAATACTCGAATTTAGGTTTCGGTTCTTTTGCTATTCTTGAATTTCACTCATTTATACCCGAATATGGGTTTCAGGTCTTTTACTATGGAATTTTGGACTTCATTCATTAACGCTCAAATCTGAGCTTTGAGACTAATGTTGTTAAGACCTCTATTATGGACTTTTGATCTTCTACTAATTTCTGGATCGATCTCACTAGCATTTGAATCTGGGTGTCGGATCTTTTATTATGAACTCATGAGCTTCATTATATCCAAAAGAAGATTTTCGGATTCATTATCAATGCCTGAATCTGAGTTTCGGGTCTTCTGTTATTTCCAGATGAGGGTTTCTGGACTCAAATTATTTGTTCCCAAAAGAGGATTCATAGTCTTCTATGACTTATTTCCAGATGATGATCTTTGGACTTTTATTATTAAACGATTATTCATAGTCTTCTACCAGTTATTTCCAAAAGAAGGTTACTAAACTTCTATTATTATTGCCAAATTTGGACTTCTGTCCCTATATTATTAATTTCTTAATTATATTTCTGGTCTTCTATTAATATAACTAGATCAGATTTCTAGTATTCTCTTATCATTACCAAAGTGCATCTCAGGACTTCTATTATCATTATACAAGGATTTTCAAACTTTAATCGTTCCTAACTATGGATTTCTCATCACTTATAATCTTCGAATGAGGATCTATTAATTTCCATTATTCTCAGATTTAGATTTCTTGTTCTATTATCAGGAATTCTAGTACTATCTCTAGTAATATTATGAAAAAACTATTGAACATATTTTTGCATAGATTTCAAATTATTGAAAAGAAATGTTATCTATCTTGTACTTCGCTGGAAAATAAGACCGATGAGGAAAACCATTGGGGATAAAACAATGCAAAAGAGAATTCTTGGATTTTTGTCCTAAGGAATAAAAGCTTCTTTCATATAGGGTGGCTAAATGTTAGCCATAAGTCCATTTAAGAATAAAGGTATAAAAAAAAGGCTTCCAAAGGCATCAAAAGTAAGTTTCCCATGTGTTAAGGGGAGAAGGCTTCCGAAGGCATCGAAAGCAGGTTTCGCATGTGCTAAGGGGAGAAGGCTTCTGAAATCATTAAAAAATGCTTTCGAAAGCATCGATAGGAACTTCCACAAACGTTGTCAAGAGAGTCGCTTCCAACAGTATTGAAGGAGTTGCTTCTGAAAGAAACATAGGAGATGCTTCTGAAGGCATCAAAAGAAGGGTTCTACATCCATTGGTTAACTCCTTATGCAACCATTGATTGTGATGGTGCCGCATTCATTGATCAAGGCTTCTGCAAGTGTTAATTTGGTTTCTTCCATAAGCATTGTAATAGCTTTCGACAAGGTCGAAATGGCTTCTATAGGCATCCAACAATTAAACCTGCCACCAATATTTAGGTCAATCGACAACGTCAATATGAAGCGATGTTGAATGAAAACACCTTCAACATCCACGAAGGCATTAATGACCTAAAAGCATCAGTAGCAACAAAAACATAGGATATAACTCCTCCGAAGCAGTTGAAACCATCACCATATCTCCTTAATAGAGCATAATGTCAAATTTGTGAAAAATATGGACTAAAAGACCATTAAAAAAACTAAATAAGGTCATATACAATGATTATTGAAGCTGCACCACTTCCATGATATAAGGCATTGAAGATCATGCAAGGAAAGAAAGATTGGATCATCAACAAAGCAAATTCAAGAGGAATTAATTCATTTTCCTTTATAAGGCTTTCAAAGCCTTTACGTTCCTTTATAATCTCTATGGAGCTATTAGTCCCACATCGCGGAATGTAGCGAGCATGTCGCCATCTTATCTCTATAAATATAAGTGTACCTCCTCATGAAAAAGGGATTTTTTTTGTCTCTCTCTCGCGTAAATCTCCTCTTGTAATACAATCAAAATATGAATAAAGAGGATGGCTTGAGCATAATCTGTACAATCTTGGTACTATCATCCTTGGAACTTACTCTAAATATCGTCGAGTCACCATCCGAAGTACCGGACTACCAGGTCAAAGCATCACATCATCATCTTACCATCAAAATCACTCATCATAGAGTAATAACATCCAAACTCCAAATCGGTTGCATGAACAAACCATCACTTTGTGCACCACGAGATATCATCAATGTCCAAGCCAAAGATCTGTCAAATTTCCAATCAATAATGATAATGGTCATTGACCACTCTATAATGGTCAATACCAACTACCATAGTCTTGTACTCAACCAAACAGATAACTACGAACCAAACGGAAACGTCCAGCGTCCATCCTGAACTCCAAAGCCATGTCCTCCACCTTAGATCCATCGGCGCATATCTTAACCCTCCTCTATAACACATCCTGTTCTTTAGATTTTTGCATGTATGAAACCCCAACGTACAAGATACTACCTAAACCTTGTCATCGCTAATCAGCATTTTTAACCAAAGTAGACAAATAAAGAAAATATGCCAAACAACCAACATACATCCAACAAGCATACATCCATCTAAAACAACATACATACAACATAAATAATCCATCCATATCAATCAATGTGGGACTCTAATCTAAGAATTCCCTAACTATGGCACGTCGATGGGAAATATATGATATTTTTTATAAATCATTTTAAAATTATTTTATTTTATTTTATAAAAATATAGCTGCTATATATATTTAGTAATATCAAATCCCGCTCGAAACACCAACAACTACAATTCCCTTTCTGTCGTACAGGAAATGTCAAATCCATAGTAGGCTAAGAACTCTGACCATCAGTGCTGGTGAAGGTCAAGATCCTTCTCGGAGAAGAGATACTCTAAAGATGTGGAATCATCGAATAGCTCGAACTCCTCTTCTAATAGATAGTGCCTCCAAAACCCAAAGCGAACTCTATCGCCTCCAACTTCGAATCAAGAGTCAGATACTTCCTCTCGTGTGGTTTTAGTTGTCAACTAACATGCAACAACCTTATCTTCTGGCATCAATACCGCACCCAGTTAAGTACCATAGACAAGTGCATACTATCGCCTCCTCGTTCCCACTTGGAATGAGTAGCATCAATTCACTCATTACCCACTTGGTTAGACTCACCAACTCGTGTTAGAACCTCACGTCTCAAGCGGAAGTCTGATCCTCTCCCATCAAATCGGTTAAAAATGCTACTACCTTGGGTCTATTCAGATTCTGGATCGTCATAACAACAGGATCTATAGCAGTGTCATACTCTGAATTAGCGTGACCCAATCATCTCACTCCCCTCCTTTAGAAGTGATACTACCAGATTCTCATCATCAATCAGTGTCTTCTCGATAACTAACACAATCAACAGTCATGCCTTGTG
Source organism: Allium cepa (assembly GCA_030765085.1). Classification (NCBI taxonomy): domain Eukaryota; kingdom Viridiplantae; phylum Streptophyta; class Magnoliopsida; order Asparagales; family Amaryllidaceae; genus Allium; species Allium cepa. The sequence continues at coordinate 865,078,853 of CM060940.1, forward strand.
CTTCTCGTTCGTCCATGAGTAGATGAAAGTATCATCGACAAACACAAGCACAACCCATTCAAGTGACCTCTCCAAACACAGTCTATGAGATCAATAAGATATGCTGACACGTTGGTTAACTCGAATGGTGTAACCAACTAAAATCAAGGTAGTGTACAAAACACTATAATCGGCACATATCCCCAAACACTCTCAGTTGGTGAAAAACATCGTAAGGTCCAACAAAGAGAACATTCTCACACTATAGAGCTGATTGCACAAGCCATTAACAAACGGGAGTAGAAATTTTTTCATCATCTCATCCAACTAACGACAACCAACAAGTAACTCCAAAGAGCCATCCACCCTACCGACGAACACTATTGGTGCATCCTACCTAAATACTCATACGAATGAACCATCACCTAAACAGGTTATCTGCTCGTACCTTTAGTATTCTTTGGACATCATATGCTTTAAAAGCATAACTACTGGTCTAACTCCTTTGACCAAATCGATATAAAACTCTACCCCTATATGGTGGTAATCCGATCACCATATCAAACATGTTTAGATGCTATCTAGCTACAGGCACAGATGACAACTCATCATAAGCACTACTAAGCGAATATAGAAAGCTAACCATCTGCATCTTGTATAGATTTCCAATAACAACTGTTCGCCCTGCCACAACCCCAATCGCCACTAATGGCCTCTCACAATCCACCACTATTTGTATCCCCTTTAGCCAGTCTATTCCCAAACCATAATACCAACCCAATTAAACCCTTAAACAATCAATTTCAAACAAACAACTATGAGTCGATAAGACAAGGTCTCGACAAACCATGTATAGGCTAGGTGAGCCCCTAACTAGGTCCATCACAATCAAAGGTCAGCAACTATCTCGACTCTCGATCCCAATATCCCAATCGAATCTAGACATAAAGGAATGGAACCTCAATGTTAAATAAAACACGTATAGAAATGCTATAAGTGGAAAGCATATCTCAAACGGTAATATATTTTCCCTTCTCTTTTGTTGATGGAGCACTCGACAAAACTGGAATGGCAATCAATACTATGCTTTCCTGGTATATCCCTGCTCAACTGATTCCAGATAACCCTTTAACACTGGGTATAGGCTTTCTCATCATAAAGCCTTCTCGATCATCTTCTTAAAGCCCTTGTCAATATGACCAATAAATTGCCTCCCAAGATGATCACTCTACCCCCATGTTAAACTTTCCATCCTTTCTGTAAGGAGTATTAACGGGAATAGACCGTACTTTGATGGCACATTGAATTCGGCCACATACTCCAACACAGACATATAACCATACTTCAAATTGGTTAATCCTCTAACCATCATTGACTTCAGGAAATTCGAAATAAATCTTCTTCGAAGCAAACTATGAACTTATCCCCAGCAAACCGCCCTCGGGTATCGAAGCTACAAAGACGCTCCACTAGTTCATTGTTCTCCCTTGGAGTTATCTAGAGGCTAACTTTTACCTCATGGCACCATCTAACTCTAAATCATCGAAGATCCTCCAAAAAGTAACTATACAACCTTGCATTTCCATACTCCACTCCATTCCAAGGAATGGTCTGCCTCTTAGACTTTGGTAGTCTATATCCAACTCGACAAAGTCAACTCTAACCATTTGCACTTGAGCACCATAACCATTCAAAACAAATTGGGCATTCCAGAAAATGATTCATACCATCTCCACGAACATATCCTATCAATTAGGGATAGTGGCCTCAATCCTGCCCAATCCTCAACTATAAAGATAGAGTTAATAGCAGCTTTTCTAGCATTCCAGATCATTCCTATTCTACAATAAGGATGATCAATCTCTCATAAAGAAAACTGAATCAATAGTGCTCATAAAAGCATACAACTATATACTATATATACTACTATATAGTTTTGAAAACCAAAATAAATAACAAATAAGAACTCTCTTGTATGCACACACACATTCAAGATCAAGTTTAAGGAAGCAGCTCCTACCCTATCTCTATTGGATCGCGGTATCAACTAAGGTTATTCATGTAACCTAGCTCTGATACCAAATGTAACGACCACCCTCTACCAACAGTGCAGAATGGTTATTAAAGGAATGAAACGAAGTGAAGATGAAGGATATGAAAGAGAAGAGAATGGAAAAGAAGAAAATGGAAACATCACATAACCACATAACCTATAGTATATCTCACATCACATTAGAGTAAATATAATAATCAACACATGTATAAATGAGTAGAGTTAATAATAACAATGTGAACTAATCATCTTAATATAAGATCCACAAAGTTATTCAATATATTAACATAGTTTATACAACTGGAAAATAAACTCAATTGATACACTCTCTCATATAATAATAAGTCCCTACTGTCAAGGCTTCACAGTGTCATATAGCGAAAGATACGATAATAAACTCACACATAAGTACGAGTAAATGTTGCCTCCTGCTAGTCTATGTGCAGAACTCCATATGTCATCCACACCTGCTCTTAAATCTACTCATTTAAGAGTACCCGAGATAATAAGAAGCAAAGCATAAAACCTCGAGTTATTCAATAGTCTGGTATGAGCGATATCAAATCTCAAAATACTATAAAATTCGATATAGTATATGGAACAGAGGGTATATAAACCATACCCAACATGTCCCTGCAACCACAAAGTCATCACATAAACATAAATAATATGCTACTCTAAAACATCATAAAAAGGGTACACCACGCTCAATATCCATCAAGGTGCCTAGGTATCTCCATATACAGTGCTACTCCATATTTTAGGTGTTTAAATATCTCCATCCACAATACCTACTCCACACTAAGTCAAGTCGGGATGTCTAGGAATTCATACAGCAATACCTACCTCGTGTGACATAACATCCATCAAACTTACTAACTATCATCCAATCTTTCATATATATATATAATAACTCATATGACCATCTACAAATGTTAAGGACTAGTGGAAGTCCCGGTTCTCTATTGTACTCTCATATCTTATCAGAACCGAAGCCATATACGTGTCGCCAAGCCGACAGCTAGATAGTAGACCTAATCCAGCGGTCAAGGGCACACAGATCTTCAGGACCCAAAGTCTATTTCATGGCGTCCCCACTAATTCCCCTGCTTTGAGTACAATAAGAACACTCCAAGCCATCAACCATCCCTTGGCACAAACACATCCATCGAGCCCTACTCGCTCAATACGGATCTAAGCCCTACTCGCTCAATACAATTTCTAGACACGAGCCCTAATCACTCAATAAAGTCCACTATCCCCGGCTTCATACATTCTGAGATGCCATCTTCAGTTCCTACTTCGAATATAAGTCGCCAACCGAAGAAACATAGCTATCCATCATGCTGTTACATCGCCATCCTCATATGATGCGAAACAAGCTAACACCACCAGCATGATCCATACATTCCTGATACTATCATTCTCAAAACCTACTCCAAATATCATCGAGTCACCATCCAAAGTACCAGACTAGCAGATCGAAGCATCTCATCATCACTTCACCATCAAATCACTCATCGTAGAGTAATAACATCCAAACTCCAAATTGGTCGCACGAACAAACCATCAATTCGCGCACCATAAGATCTCATCAACATCTAAGACAAAGATCGGTCAAATCGCCAATCAATAATAATGATGGACATTGACCACTCTACAATGGTCAATACCAACTACCATGGTCTTGTACTTAACCGAATGGACGAGTACAAACCAAACGGAAACGTCCGACGTCCATCCCGAAGTCCGAAACCACGTCCTCCACCTTAGATCCGTCGGCATGTATCTTAACCCTCCACTACAGCTCATCTTGTTCATTAGGTTTTCACGTGTATGAAACCCCAATGTACAAGATACTACCTAAAACCTGATCACCTCTAGTCTACGTTTTCAACCAAAATAGCCAAATAAACAAAATAAGCCAAACAACCAAACATGCATCCAATAATCATACATCCATCTAAAACAACATATATTCAACATAAACAATCCATCTATATCAATCAATGTGGGAAATCGTATCAATAACAACTCTAATCTAACAATTCCCTTACTATGGCACATCGGTGGAAAATATACGATATTCTTTATAAATCATTTTAAAATAATTTTATTTTCTTCTATAAAAATATAGCTGTCGTATATATTGCTAGAACCTCTTATTTTTGGTATTTTGATAGTTACAACTATACATCATTATATTACATATATTAACCATTTGTACAGGAAAAGATCAACAAAAAGAAGACCATGATGAAAAAATTATGTAGTATAAATCATAGGGTCTTAGTTTAGAGTTATATAGATTGTTAAAATCTCTTCTAATGGTATATACAAACATACACGATCACAAATTCATCAGAGGAATCAAAACATGCATCATTCAGTTGATTGAAATACCCATTTCAGTCGACTGACTCAAAGAAAGTAAACATAGAAATTATCAATAGTTTCAAACGATTGAAAAGTCAAACTGTCGACTAAATATACTTTCAGTCGACTGAATCAACAATTTCAATCGATTGAAAGTACTTGCTTTGGATTACTTAGTTTTTTTTTATTGAAACGTTTACCTATATTTAAATACAGTCGACTGGTTTATTTCTTTCAGTCGACTGAACAATCATAACAACCATATTTGAGACGACCCAACTTTCTCACCACAAAAAATTACATCATCTTGAAGAAAGAAAGGGATAGAAAAGAGAAAAGAAAGAAGAGAAAGAAGAAACAACATCAGAATCTCAACAGCGGAACGAATAAATTATATTAATAACATAAATATTACATAGTTTACAACCATTATCAGAGTTACACAGATTACACATCACATACTAGACAGTTATAAACATCTGTCAAGTTATACACCTCAATACAATACAAGGAACTACTTAGAGAAACCAACACAGCGGAACACTATATATCTACACGCGGAAGCCTCCTGCTCCATTGCTCCTCCACAATTCGTCAAAGCTAACCTGAATCCTTTGGCTACTCGTAAAACTTCAAGTACCCAAGAGTTTAAGAAAACAGAAGATAAACTCCGGGTGAGACATAGGTCTGGTGTGAGTAACAGGTTAAGGTTGCTTAACTTCGAAAACCTTTTGAAAAGAAAGGTATCACGTAAGACTTCCCACACATAAACATGGAAAAGTTTTTGCCTTACGCTAACCAAAACATTTGATAGGAAATCCGGTGATATTGTAATAGTTCTAGAGTTTTCAAAGAAATATGAAATAGCCGAAATTGTTACATCTATTAAATTCCAGCTACTAGCCACAAAAGTGGGTAATACAATCAAATCCGATGTCACTTATTGGATTTTGGATTCCATACAATGGCAGGGCTACCGGGGTACCGTCCGTCACAGTACGTGGCCTAGATCAATGTACCGAGGATCACTCCCAATCCCCTACAACATAAGGCCGGAACCATCCCTTACTGGACAGTCCCGAACAAGACAACCCCGACAGTTGGAGCTCATAACCGTCCACACAGCCGAAATAAAAGGGACCTCTAGACAGGGGAAAATCTCGTCCTACTTGGGCATGACCCAGTTAGCCTTGCTGCACCTCCCCTGTTTTAGTCATTCCCGGTTGATGAGGCTTGAGGCTACGATTACCTTTATAGAACACATCATTTAGAATGCTTATCGTCCACTTGACGATGTTCTGAAAGCATTCAATCCATACAAGTTCGTTTCGGGTTCGAACGAAACCGCGGGCATTATCTCGTTACATTTATTTTGGAAACACCCTCAGAGTTAACGATGATAACCCTTGCACTCTGAATCTTCATCTTTACTTGAGATTCATGACCTGTGTTAATTTGGATCGATGTGGTTTTCGGATACCCAAATATGGAAACCCGATCCCGGTCTCATCGAAATCCAAAACGTGTATTTTAAGCCCAAGTTGTTTTAAAGTTTAAAACAATTCAATTCAGTATCTATATACACATAGATAGATGACTCACAAATCACAATAGATAATCAACATTATCATAATAAACAGATAATCCACATTATCATTATAAACAGATAATCCATACAATCATCAAAATAGATAATCCATATTATCATCACAATGAAACCAAAGCATTCATATCATATCGCCTTACTTATCTCATTTCTGAGATCACAAAACATTCAAGGCAATCAATATCATCCATTCATACATAAGCAATGATTTTACTTCATCATACTATAATTAATTTAAAATGAATTAAATTAATTACTTCCATCTCTAATTAATTTAAAGTGAATTAAATTAATTACTCCATCTTTAATTAATTTAAAATAAATTAAATTAATTACTTCATCATTATAAATCTTGCTTATCTAACCATTAATTAATTACAAGTCAATTAATTAAGCATTCAAATAAATCATCTTAATTAATCACCCTTGATTAATTATCCTTTAATTACATTCATGTGATTATCCTTTCACAAATTAATTATCCTTAACCAAAACAGTAATTAGCCTTTAATTACTTCAACTAATTAATTTACTATAATTAATTACCTTAATCCTTAATTAATTACATTAATTAATTACCTTTAATCACTTATCATTGATTAATTATTCTTAATTTATAAACCTTAATTACATCATTAATTGTGTCAATTAATGATCCCTAATTATATTTTAATTAATTACTTTATTTAAATTAATTTCCTTAAGTAATTAACCATAATTATTAATCATTCCAGATTAATCACATTCAATACTTAATTACTTCGTTAAATGAATTAATTGTTCCTTAATTAATTTCTTAATTAATCCCTTGATTAATTACAAAGTAATTATACTCCAAATTACTTCCATGCTTAAAACATCTTCAATTTATTACATCCTGTAATTATCAATCAATTACTTCACTAAGTAATTCCAATCCATTAATAACATTAAGTAGTTATTATCAAATCATTCAGTGTTTAAAATTAATTAAACCTAATTAATTAATTCAAAACTAATCCAATTAAACTCAATTAATTACATTAAGTAATTAATTCCTTAATTACTTTCATAAGGTGATTCACTTAAACAATTCACAAATGATTATCATTGAATTAATTAATCTAATTAATTATTAAAATTAACCACATTAATTAATTATTAAATAATTCCGGTTAATGACCTTCATTAACCATTCTTTAATTACTTACATTAAGTAATTAACTTAGATTAACCATTATTAATTAATATTTAATTTATCTTTAAATATCCATTAATTAATCTCTAATTATTTAATTAATTAAGTGTTAACTGTAACTTAATTAATCCTTAATTATTTGATTAATCATCCTTGATTATAACTTAATTTCTTAATTAATAAATCTTTAATCATTAATTAATAATCTAATTAATGATCTTTAATTATAAATAGATTAATCCTTAATCAAGTATTTATTAATCCCTAATCATTAATTAATTAAATTAACTAGTTATTCCTTAATTATCTCATTAATCAAATTAACTTCAAATCATTAATCTTAATTAAATTTTAAGATAAACATTCTCAATTATGACTAAAGTGTCATTAACAAATTTATTTGAAATCAATTTACTTTTGAACTTACTTTTAAATTTCATTTCAAATACAAGATTTAAAATGAATATAATTTAACTTAACAAAATTTAAACAATTTAAACCTTTTTATATTACATGGCAAACAAATGCTTGTCTTATAAAGAAATTCATAAGAGTTTAAACTAATTTCATTTTTAACATTCAATAATTTAAATTTACATTTTGTTTAAATCTTTCAAATTTAAAAACTTCTTTTATTTCAAAAACTGAACTAGCTATTTAAATCTTTGATTTCCAGATTTAAACTTAATTTTAAACTTGCTCATATTTTAAAAACTTTAGTTTTTAAAAATTTAAACTACTTACCATTTTAAAGTAGTTTAGCAATTTCAAGTTAAAATCTTTATTTTTTTTTTAAAAACTAAGATTTAACTTAAACTTGAAATTCAAACTTGGATTTAAAACTAGGTTTAAACTTTTCTTTACATTTAAAAACTTCAGGTTTAAATTTTTTAAAAACAACAGTACAGGTTTTGTTAAAACCTGTAACAACCCTTAAACCCAAGAACCCTAAAATCTACTTCGAGTTCAAAGCCAACCTCCTCGAGAAATCAACCCAACAACTTCGAGCAACTCAGAGATTTACTCGAGTACCAAAACTATGGCCAACCCAACATCACCAATACAATCCCTTCACCGTGCACATGCACGGTGGCTCCGGCCACCACTGATCATCAGCGATGATCACTACACAGAAGAAAACGACTCTGCAATCCACCACGATCATCAATTCGTGCTTCAACTCTCGAATTCGAGTTCGAGAACCATAAACCCAAACCTGGAAATGCAAAAGCATCCCCATCTCAAAACCTGTCAACAGCTCGTTCTCGCCACTCGGACCATCTGAAGGTCAGCAACTTCGGCCATGACTTCATCAACGACCCAACTACCACTACCCAAAATATCATAACACTCGATCAAACCTACAAGCCGTGGCAATCAAAACTCTCCACCTAGTTAAAACTAGGGTTTCCAGAAGAAAATTCATAGTAGCAACTTTCATGGTGAATTGCATCACCATCCAATATTTTTCCTAGCTTCTCTGATCAACCCTCCATCATCAGAAAGGAATTCATCCCCTCCAGATGCATAGATTACCAGAAAACCCCAAAAGATCAATTTCAGTTCAAACAAGAACTGTACATTCATTCTATTTCTAAAAATCCAGATTTTAATGTTAAAAATCATGATTTAGTTAATGCTTTAGATTTATAATACTGAATTAAGAAATTACACAGTTTGAATTTTTGGTTTATAACAACATGCACTGATATTTTAAGACTTCCAAAGGCCATCAAGTTTTAATTTAACTTAATTAATTTTTTAAACTACAATTTAAGTTAAACCAAACAACATTTGTTTAATAATCAGACCCTAACAATAACTAAATTAAAGGGTCAGGGATTTAAATTAAAAAAATGAGACTGGAAGAAGAAGAGCACATAACAGCATGCATACATATAAAAATTGACATCAGACATTTACTTTAAAACACATGCAGTACTTATTCACTTCAGTACACAAGCATGCAACCAATTTTGAAATTTAATTTTAAAAAGTTACTCACCTATTTTGTTTGAAGATGCAGAACAGAGCTTCCCAGATTTTTCAAAAAGCTTTGTATTTGCTGAAGACATTTGCATGGAGAAACAAAATTCCAGATTTTGAAAAAACCTTTGAATTCTTTTAAACTGAAAGGCTCCTAACACTTTGAACTCTAAGATCCTGAGTTGCCTTGAAAATGTAGGCTACAAAATTTGATTTGAAGATGCAGACTTGGGTTGAAGATGTGCAGATTTGCATGCAACATCAAATTTCCAGATTTGAAAAAAAAATGCAGATTTGTTTTTGAAGTGAATTGGAAGGCTACAGTTTTGAAGAGGAGTTTGATTTTCATGAGAACAGATTTTGCATGTTTGAATTGGAAAGTGGATTACAGGAAAATGGATTGCATATTTAAACATTCTTCTTAACAATTTTAAATCATATACTTATTTATTAAATAGTTTTGACAAACTTAATATTAAATTAAGTCAAAATTCCAAAATTATTAATATATATTAGAATTTTAAATCAAGATTCATTTATTAAGTTTAAACCAAGATTATTTATTTAATAACTTTGAAAAGATTATATATTGAATAAAAACAAATTTTCAAATTACTAAAAATATTGGAATTAGAAAAATATTTTTTATTTATTAAATTTAAAACTAAGCTAATCTATTTACAATATAAACGATATATTTATATTATAAATAGAAACCAATTTATTAGCTTTAAAAGATAAAATCTACCAATCTAATATTTATTAAAGGAAAATTATTAAATCAATTTGAATTATTATTAACAAAATTATCAATACCAGTTTAATTTTTAATACTGATTATTAAATTGATATTGTCCAAAATTCCGGGGTATTACAATCCACCCCTTTAAAAGAATTTCGCCCTAAAATTTTAAACAATGGCAATTTAATAATCTCATTAAAGATTTTAAATTTTTAAACACAAGAATATATCAAATATATGCTAACAATCATAACAACCAATTCATCCAATCAAACAAATCTAATTATCCAGACAAAATTTTGGATAAAATTTCCTCGAGTTTCCCAACTACAAACTCCGGGATACTCGCTCTACAGAATCCAGACAATCAAAACTACGAAGCTACAGAGCTCCTATTCATCTATATCTACAAAACTAAATAGGATATCAGACTACAGACGAGTCTGACTCAACAACCAAAACTCCTGAACCGCTGGTTCCAAAACTAGAGATAGATAAAACACATACTCCCTCAGAGATACGTGAAACTCATCGAATCCCAGTTATCCAAACTGACAATTCAATCCTGTAAATCAATAACTTATTCTTACAAGAACACAGAAAAGATCCAAAACTCTTCAGAGCTAGCTTCCCAGCCTTACCCAATCTTATAGCTCCCTTTTTGATCGGAGAAAACTTATCCAAAATCAAATCTCCGACTGATCAGCTCAACCCTTACTGATGCCTCTAGAAACAAACTAGACCAATCAACTCAACAAAATGATCTCCTCAAGATCAACCCAAAATAAACCCTACTCCTCAAACATCAGAAGACAAAACTCACTTCTCCTATCCGGAAAAGAAAAGCAGATGCACTCCCAAACTGCTTCCGTTGCACAACTCTGATCCGAAGTAGAAGAAAATGCTGATGAAGAACACGGGCACAAACTGGACAACACATCCCAGAAATATGGTTCAACAGATCCATAAAGAAAACTCAGAAGCTTCTCCCAAAACCTGAGCTGCTACACCAACCCAATCTCTAGGAACCATCCTTCTACTAAGCTGAACCACCGGTAGCACTCCTGGAATTCTAGTCGATAAGGAAACTCAATCTCCAGATGCGGACAAAACTCTGACTTCCCTGAAGATATCCGAAAAAACTCTGATAACCCAAGAAAACACTCAGCTATCGCAAGTCACTTTTGCGATCAATCCATACCAAATATCCAAAGAAAAACTGTTCTCCCTTTACCAAACAAAACAACTTACTCTTATTTAGCCAATCCATCGAAGAAACGGGTCCACTCTACTGCTTCTGAACTCCTTCCTCAGAAAAACTGCTAAGCCAGAAGACTTCCTGCCAACACAGAACACTCCAAGTTGCACTGCTGCCACAGATGCCAAAGATCTCCTAATCCAAAGCTCTTCGAGAAACACGAACCTCAAACCAAACAGAAACACTATGTTGAACTCAGCCACAACACCGATGCAGACTTACTTCCTTAAATTTGTTCCAAAGAAACATCTTCGAAAATATCCATAATTACTGCATCTCATCACGCAGCTACTACTTCCTGAGGTAACAAAATGCCATCACTCGCCTCTGCCAACTAACAGATCCAAACTCTACTCATCCAAACTGCAAAGATAGACTTCGAACCTTAACAGGTTTCCTTCAGAGATCGATGAAATCCTTCATCACTAAAAAGCTCACTCGAGACGGTATTACGTCTACAGTCTCGACAGATACACTTCCAACCTCAAACATTCAAACTCCTACCAATGGTAGTAGTCATGTTACACACGCCACTACCTTATCTACCTTTATAACTTATATTGGTAAACTTGAACAGGTAACCCAATAGATATGTAGAATAAATATATATTTATATATTTAAAATTACAAATACACTCTCTTAAGATAGACACCACTCCAGAGCCTAGGTATTCACTCAACCAAACGCTCTGATACCAAATGAAACGACCCGACTTTCTCACCACAAAAAATCGCATCATCTTGAAGAAAGAAAGGGATATAAAAGAGAAAATAAAGAAGAGAAAGAAGAAACAACATCGGAATCTCAACAGCGGAACGAATAAATTATATTGATAACATAAATATTACATAGTTTACAACCGTTATCAGAGTTACACAGATTACACATCACATACTAGACAGTTATAAATACCAGTCAAGTTATACACCTCAATACAATACAATACAAGGAACTACTCACAAACCAACACAGCGGAACACTATATATTCACACGTGGAAACCTCCTGCTCCATTGCTCCTCCACAATTCGTCAAAGCTAACATGAATCCCTTGGCTACTCGTAAAAATTGAAGTACCCAAGAGTTTAAGAAAAACAGAAGATAAACTCCGTGTCAGACACGGGTCTGGTGTGAGTTACAGGTTAAGGTGGCTTAACTTCGAAAACCTTTTGAAAAGAAAGGTATCACGTAAGACTTCCCACACATAAACATGGAAAAGTTTTTACCTTACGCTAACCAAAACATTTGATAGGAAATCTGGTGATATTATAATAGGTCTAGGGTTTTCAAATAAATATGAAATAGCCGAAATTGTTACATCTATTAAATTCCAGCTGCTAGCCACAAAAGTGGGTAATACAATCAAATCCGATGTCACTTATTGGATTTTGGATTCCATACAATGGCAGGGCTACCGGGGTACCGCCCATTACAGTACGTGGCCTAGATCAACATACCGAGGATCACTCCCAATCCCCTGCAACACAAGGCCGGAACCATCCCTTACTGGACAGTCCCGAACAAGACAACCCCGATAGTTGTAGCTCACAACCGTCCACACAGCCGAAATAAAAGGGACCTCTAGACAGGGGAAAATCTCGTCCTACTTGGGCACGACCCACTTAGCCTTGCTGCACCTCCCCTGTTTTAGCCATTCCCGGTTGATGAGGCTTGAGGCTACGATTACCTTTATAGAACACATCATTTAGAATGCTCATCGTCCACCTGACGATGTTATGAAAGCATTCAATCCATACAAGTTCGTTTCGGGTTCGAACGAAACCGAAGGCATTATCTCGTTACACTCATTTTGGAATCACCCTCAGAGTTAACGACGATAACCCTTGCATTCTAAATCTTCATCTTCACTTGAGATTCACGACCTATCGTTAATTTGGATCGATGTGGTTTTCAGATACCCAAATATGGAAACCCGATCCCGGTCTCATCGAAATCCAAAATGTGTCTTTTAAGGCCAAGTTGTTTTAAAGTTTAAAATAATTCAATTCAGTATCTATGTACACACAGATAGATAACTCACAAATCACAATAGATAATCAACATTATCATAATAAACAGATAATCCACATTATCATTATAAACAGATAATCCATACAATCATCAAAATAGATAATCCATATTATCATCACAATGAACCAAAGCATTCATATCATACCGCCTTACTTATCTCATTTCTGAGATCACAAAGCATTCAAGGCAATCAATATCATCCATTCATACATAAGCAATGATTTACTTCATCATACTATAACTAATTTAAAATGAATTAAATTAATTACTTCCATCTCTAATTAATTTGAAGTGAATTAAATTTAATTACTCCATCTTTAATTAATTTAAAATAAATTAAATTAATTACTTCATCATTATAAATCTTGCTTATCTAACCATGAATCAATTACAAGTCAATTAATTAAGCATTCAAATAAATCATCTTAATTAATCACCCTTGATTAATTATCCTTTAATTACATTCATGTGATTATCCTTTCACAAATTAATTATCCTTAACCAAAACAGTAATTAACCTTTAATTACTTCAATTAATTAATTTACTATAATTAATTACCTTAATCCTTAATTAATTACATTAATTAATTACCTTTAATCACTTATCATTAATTAATTATTCTTAAATAATCAACCTTAATTACATCATTAATTGTGTTAATTAATGATCCCTAATTATATTTCAATTAATTACTTTATCTAAATTAATTTCCTTAAGTAATTAACCACAATTATTAGTCATTCCAGATTAATCACATTCAGTACTTAATTACTTCATTAAATAAATTAAGTGTTCCTTAATTAATTTCTTAATTAATCCCTTAATTAATTACAAAGTAATTATACTCCAAATTACTTCCATTCTTAAAACATCTTCAATTAATTACATCCTGTAATTATCAATCAATTACCTCATTAAGTAATTATTATCAAATCATTTAGTGTTTAAAATTAATTAAACTTAATTAATTAATTAAAACTGATCCAATTAAACTCAATTAACGACATTAAGTAATTAATTCCTTAATTACTTTCATTAGGTGATTCACTTAAAAAATTCACAAATGATTATCATTAAATTAATTAATCTAGTTGATTATTAAAATTAATCACATTAATTAATTATTAAATAATTCTAGGTAATGACCTTCATTAACCATTCTTTAATTACTTACATTAAGTAATTAAATTAGATTAACCATTATTAATTACTATTTAATTTATCTTTAAATATCCATTGATTAATCTTTAGTTATTTAATTAATTAAGTGTTAACTATAACTTAATTAATCCTTAATTATTTGATTAATTATCCTTGATTATAACTTAATTGCTTAATTAATAAATCTTTAATCATTAATTAATAATCTAATTAATGATCTTTAATTATAAATAGATTAATCCTTAATCAAGTATTTATTAATCCCTAATCATTAATTAATTAAATTAACTAATTATTCCTTAAATATCTCATTAATCAAATTAACTTCAAATCATTAATCTTAATTAAATTTTAAGATAAACATTCTTAATTATGACTAAAGTGTCATTAAAATTTTTATTTGAAATTAGTTTACTTCTGAACTTACTTTTAAATTTCATTTCAAATACAAGATTTAAAATGAATATAATTTAACTTAACAAAGTTTAAACAATTTAAACCTTTTTAAATTACATGGCAAACAAATGCTTGTCTTATAAAGAAATTCATAAGAGTTTAAACTAAATTCATTTTTAATATTCAATAATTTAAATTTACACTTTGTTTAAATCTTTCAAATTTAAAAACTTCTTTTATTTCAAAAACTAAACTAGATATTTAAATCTTTGATTTCCAGATTTGAACTTAATTTTAAACTTGCTCATATTTTAAAAACTTCAGTTTTTAAAAATTTAAGCTACTTACCATTTTGAAGTAGTTCAACAATTTCAAGTTAAAATCTTTATTTTTTTTAAACTGAGATTTAACTTAAACTTGAATTCTAAAATTCAAACTTGGATTTAAAACTAGGTGTAAACTTTTCTTTACATTTAAAATCTTCAGGTTTAAATTTTTTAAAAACAATAGTACAGGTTTTGTTAAAACCTGTAACAACCCTTAAACCTGAGATACCCCAAAATCTACTTCGAGTTCAAAGCCAACCTCCCCGAGAAATCAACCAAATAACTTCGAGCAACTCAGAGATTTACTCGAGTACCAAAACTATGGCCAACCCAACATCACCAGTACAATCTCTTCACCGTGCATATGCACGGTGGCTCCAGCCACCACTGATCATCAGCGATGATCACTACACACCAGAAAACGACTCTGCAATCCACCACGATCATCAATTCGTGCTTCAACTCTCGAATTCGAGTTCGAGATCCGTAAACCCAAACCTGGAAATGCAAAAGCATCCCCATCTCAAAACCTGTCAACAGCTCGTTCTCGCCACTCCGACCATCTGAAGGTCGGCAACTTCGGCCATGACTTCATCTACGGCCCAACTACCACTACCCAAAATATCATAATACTCGATCAACCCTACAAGCCGTGGCAATCAAAACTCTCCACCTAGTTAAAACTAGGGTTTCCAGAAGAAAATTCACAGTAGAAACTTCCATGGTGAATTGCATCACCATCCAATATTTTTCCTAGCTTCTCTGATCAACCCTCCATCATCAGAAAGGAATACATCCCCTCCAGATACATAGATTACCATAAAATCCCAAAAAATCAATTTCAGTTCAAACAAGAACTGTACATTCATTCTATTTCTAAAAATCCAGATTTTAATGTTAAAAATCATGATTTAGTTAATGCTTTCGATTTATAATACTGAATTTAGAAATTACATAGTTTGAATTTTTGGTTTATAACAACATGCACTGATATTTTAAGACTTCCAGAGGCCATCAAGTTTTAATTTAACTTAATTAAAATTTTAAACTATAATTTAAGTTAAACCAAGCAACATTTGTTTAATAATCAGACCCTAACAACAACTAAATTAAAGGGTCAGGGATTTAAATTAAAAAAATGAGACTGGGAACAAGCAGAGCACATAACAGCATGCATACATATAAAAATTCACATCAGACATTTACTTTAAAACACATGCAGTACTTATTCACTTCAGTACACAAGCATGCAACCAATTTTTAAATTTAATTTTAAAAAGTTACTCACCTATTTTGTTTGAAGATGCAGAACAGAGCTTCCCAGATTTTTGAAAAAGCTTTGAATTTGCTGAAGACATTTGCATGCAGAGACAAAATTCCAGATTTTGAATAAACCTTTGAATTCTTTTAAACCGAAAGGCTCCTAACACTTTGAACTCTAAGATCCTGAGTTTCCTTGAAAATGTAGGCTACAAAATTTGATTTGAAGATGCAAACTTGGGTTGAAGATGTGCAGATTTGCATGCAACATCAAATTTCCAGATTTAAAAAAAATGCAGATTTGTTTTTGAAGTGAATTGGAAGGCTACAGTTTTGAAGAGGAGTTTTATTTTCATGAGAACAGGTTTTGCATGTTTGAATTGGAAAGTGGATTACAGGAAAATGGATTGCATATTTAAACATTCTTCTTAACAATTTAAAATCATATACTTACTTATTAAATAGTTTTGAAAAACTTAATATTAAATTAAGTCAAAATTCCCAAATTATTAATATATATTAGAATTTTAAATCAAGATTCATTTATTAAGTTTAAACCAAGATTATTTATTTAATAACTTTGAAAAGCTTATATATTAAATAAAAACAAAATTTCAAATTACTAAAAATATTGGAATTAGAAAAATATGTTTTATTTATTAAATTTAAAACTAAGCTAATCTATTTACAATATAAACCATATATTTATATTATAAATAGAAACCAATTTATTCGCTTTAAAAGATAAAATCTACCAATCTAATATTTATTAAAGGAAAATTATTAAATCAATTTGAATTATTATTAACAAAATTATCGATATCAATTTAATTTTTAATACTGATTATTAAATTGATATTGTCCAAAATTCCGGGATATTACAATCCTCCCCCTTAAAAGAATTTCGCCCTAAAATTTTAAACAAAGGTAATTTAATAATCTCATTAAAGATTTTAAATATTTAAACACAAGCATATATCAAATATATGCTAACAATCATAGCAACCAATTCATCCACTCAAACAAATCTAATTATCCAGACAAAATTCAGGATAAAATTTCCTCGAGTTTCCCAAGTACAAACTCTGGGATACTCGCTCTATAGAATCCAAACAATCAAAACTACGAAGCTACAGAGCTCCTATTCATCTATATCTACAAAACTAAATAGGATATCAGACTACAGACGAGTCTGACTCAACAACCAAAACTCCCGAACTGTTGGTTCCAAAACCAGAGATAGATAAAACACGTACTCCCTCAGAGATGCGTGAAACTCATCGAATCCCAGTTATCCAAACTGATAATTCAATCCTGTAGATCAATCACTTATTCTTACAAGAACACAGAAAAGATCCAAAACACTTCAGAGCAAGCTTCCCAGCCTTACCCAATCTTCATTTTTGATCGGAGAAAACTTATCCAAAATCAAATCTCCGACTTCAGAATCCAAATTCCTCCGTCTCTTATCCACAAAAGTCTCCGGACGATCCTGGGCTTCCTACAACCTTACTGATCAGCTCAACCCTTGCTGATGCCTCTAGAAACAAACTAGACCAATCAACTCAACAAAATGGTCTACTCAAGATCAACCCAAAATCAAACCCTACTCCTCAAACATCAGAAGACAAAACTCACTTCTCCTATCCGGGAAAGAAAAGCAAATGCACTCCCAAACTGCTTCCGCTGCACAATTCTGATCCGAAGCAGAAGAAAATGCTGATGAAGAACATGAGCACAAACTGCACAACACATCCCAGAAATATGGTTCAACAGATCCATAAAGAAATCTCATAAGCTTCTCCCAAAACCTGAGCTACTACACCAACCCAATCTCTAGGAACCATTCTTCTACTAAGCTGAACCACCGGTAGCACTCCTGGAATTCCAGTCAATAAGGAAACTCAATCTCCAGATGCGGATAAAACTCTGACTTCCCTGAAGATATCCCGAAATACTCTGATACCCAAGAAAACACTCAGTTATCGCTAGTCACTTTTGCGATCAATCCGGACCAAATGTCCAAAGAAAAATTGTTCTCCCTTTACCAAACAGAACAACTTACTCTTATTTAGCCAATCCATCGAAGAAACGGGTCCACTCTGCTGCTTCTGAACTCCTTCTTCAGAAAAACTGGTAAGCCAGAAGACTTTCTGCCAACACAGAACACTCCAAGCTGCACCGCTGCCACAGATGCCAAAGATCTCATAATCCAAAGCTCTTTGAGAAACTCGGACCTCAAACCAAACACAAATACCATGTTGAACTCAGCCACAACACCGATGCAGACCTACTTCCTTAAACCTGTTCCAAAGAAACATCTTCGAAAACATCCATAATTACTGTATCTCATCACGCAGCTACTACTTCCTGAGGTAACAAAATGCCATCACTCGCCTCTGCCAACTAACAGATCCAAACTCTACTCATCCAAACTGCAAAGATAGACTTTGAATCTTAACAGGTTTCCTTCAGAGATCAATGAAATCCTTCATCACTAAAAAGCTCACTCGAGACGGTATTAGGTCTACAGTCTCGACAGATACACTTCCAACCTCAAACATTCAAACTCCTACCAATGGTAGTAGTCGTGTTACACACACCACTACCTTATCTACCTTTATAACTTATATTGGTAAACCTGAACAGGTAACCCAATAGATATGTAGAATAAATATATATTTATATATTTAAAATTACAAATACACTCTCTTAAGATAGACACCACTCCAGAGCCTAGGTATTCCCTCAACCAAACGCTCTGATACCAACAGAGACGACCCGATTTTCTCACCACAAAAAATTGCATCATCTTGAAGAAAGAAAGGGATAGAAAAGAGAAAAGAAAGAAGAGAAAGAAGAAACAACATCAGAATCTCAAGAGTGGAACGAATAAATTATATTGATAACATAAATATTACATAGTTTACAACCATTATCAGAGTTACATAGATTACATATCACATACTAGACAGTTATAAACACCTGTCAAGTTATACACCTCAATACAATACAAAGAACTACTCAGAGAAACCAACACAGCGGAACACTATATATTCACACGCGGAAGCCTCCTACTCCATTGCTCCTCACAATTCGTCAAAGCTAACCTGAATCCCTTGGCTACTCGTAAAAGTTTGAGTACCCAAGAGTTTAAGAAAACAGAAGATAAACTCCGGGTCAGACATGGGTCTGGTGTGAGTTACAGGTTAAGGTGGCTTAGCTTCGAAAACCTTTTGAAAAGAAAGGTATCACGTCAGACTTCCCACACATAAACATGGAAAAGTTTTTACCTTACGCTAACCAAAACATTTGATAGGAAGTCTGGTGATATTATAATAGGTCTAGGGTTTTCAAATAAATATGAAATAGCCGAAATTGTTACATCTATTAAATTCCAGCTACTAGCCACAAAAGTGGGTAATACAATCAAATCCGATGTCACTTATTGGATTTTGGATTCCAGACAATGGTAGGGCTACCGGGGTACCGCCCATCACAGTACGTGGCCTAGATCAACATACGGAGGATCACTCCCAATCCCTTGCAACACAAGGCCGGAACCATCCCTTACTGGACAGTCCCAAACAAGACAACCCCGACAGTTAGAGCTCACAACCGTCCACACAGCCGAAATAAAAGGGACCTCTAGACAGGGGAAAATCTTGTCCTACTTGGGCATGACACACTTAGCCTTGCTACACCTCCCCTGTTTTAGCCATTCCCGGTTGATGAGGCTTGAGGCTACGATTACCTTTATAGAACACATCACTT
Source organism: Allium cepa (assembly GCA_030765085.1). Classification (NCBI taxonomy): domain Eukaryota; kingdom Viridiplantae; phylum Streptophyta; class Magnoliopsida; order Asparagales; family Amaryllidaceae; genus Allium; species Allium cepa. The sequence continues at coordinate 865,098,979 of CM060940.1, forward strand.
AGAATGCTCATCGTCCACCTGACGATGTTATGAAAGCATTCAATCCATACAAGTTCGTTTCGGGTTCGAACGAAACCGAAGGCATTATCTCGTTACACTCATTTTGGAATCACCCTCAGAGTTAACGACGATAACCCTTGCACTCTAAATATTCATCTTCACTTGAGATTCACGACCTATCGTTAATTTGGATCGATGTGGTTTTCGGATACCCAAATATGGAAACCCGATCCCGGTCTCATCGAAATCCAAAATGTATCTTTTAAGGCCAAGTTGTTTTAAAGTTTAAAACAATTCAATTCAGTATCTATATACACACAGATAGATAACTCACAAATCACAATAGATAATCAACATTATCATTATAAACAGATAATCCATACAATCATCAAAATAGATAATCCATATTATCATCACAATGCAACCAAAACATTCATATCATGCCGCCTTACTTATCTCATTTCTGAGATCACAAAACATTCAAGGCAATCAATATCATCCATTCATACATAAGCAATGATTTACTTCATCATACTATAATTAATTTAAAATGAATTAAATTAATTACTTCCATCTCTAATTAATTTGAAGTGAATTAAATTTAATTACTCCATCTTTAATTAATTTAAAATAAATTAAATTAATTACTTCATCATTATAAATCTTGCTTATCTAACCATTAATCAATTACAAGTCAATTAATTAAGCATTCAAATAAATCATCTTAATTAATCACCGTTGATTAATTATACTTTAATTACATTCATGTGATTATCCTTTCACAAATTAATTATCCTTAACCAAAATAGTAATTAACCTTTAATTACTTCAATTAATTAATTTACTATAATTAATTACCTTAATCCTTAATTAATTACATTAATTAATTACCTTTAATCACTTATCATTGATTAATTATTCTTAATTAATCAACCTTAATTACATCATTAATTGTGTTAATTAATGATCCCTAATTATATTTTAATTAATTACTTTATTTAAATTAATTTCCTTAAGTAATTAACCATAATTATTAGTCATTCCAGATTAATCACATTCAGTACTTAATTACTTCATTAAATGAATCCCTTAATTAATTACAAAGTAATTATACTCCAAATTACTTCCATTATTAAAACATCTTCAATTAATTACATCCTGTAATTATCAATCAATTACTTCACTAAGTAATTCCAACTTAATTAATTAATTACCTTTAATCATTAAGTAATTATTATCAAACCATTCAGTGTTTAAAATTAATTAAACTTAATTAATTAAAACTAATCCAATTAAACTCAGTTAACTACATTAAGTAATTAATTCCTTAATTACATTCATTAGGTGATTCACTTAAAAAATTCACAAATGATTATCATTAAATTAATTAATCTAATTGATTGTTAAAATTAACCACATTAGTTAATTATTAAATAATTCTAGTTAATGACCTTCATTAACCATTCTTTAATTACTTACATTAAGTAATTAACTTAGATTAACCATTATTAATTACTATTTAATTTATCTTTAAATATCCATTAATTAATCTTTAATTATTTAATTAATTAAGTGTTAACTGTAACTTAATTAATCCTTAATTATTTGATTAATTATCCTTGATTATAACTTAATTACTTAATTAATAAATCTTTAATCATTAATTAACATATCTAATTAATGATCTTTAATTATAAATAGATTAATCCTTAATCAAGTATTTATTAATCCCTAATCATTAATTAATTAAATTAACTAATTATTCCTTAAATACCTCAATAATCAAATTAACTTCAAATCATTAATCTTAATTAAATTTTAAGATAAACATTCTTAATTATGACTAAAGTGTCATTAACAAATTTATTTGAAATCAATTTACTTCTGAACTTACTTTTAAATTTCATTTCAAATACAAGATTTAAAATGAATATAATTTAACTTAACAAAGTTTAAACAATTTAAACCTTTTTAAATTACATGGCAAAAAAATGCTTGTCTTATAAAGAAATTCATAAGAGTTTAAACTAAATTCATTTTTAATATTCAATAATTTAAATTTACACTTTGTTTAAATCTTTCAAATTTAAAAACTTCTTTTATTTCAAAAACTAAACTAGATATTTAAATCTTTGATTTCCAGATTTAAACTTAATTTTAAACTTGCTCATATTTTAAAAACTTCAGTTTTTAAAAATTTAAACTACTTACCATTTTAAAGTAGTTTAACAATTTCAAGTTAAAATCTTTATTTTTTTTAAAACTGAGATTTAACTTAAACTTGAATTCTAAAATTCAAACTTGGATTTAAAACTCGGTGTAAACTTTTCTTTACATTTAAAAATTTCAGGTTTAAATTTTTTAAAAACAATAGTACAGGTTTTGTTAAAACCTGTAACAACCCTTAAACCTGAGACACCCCAAAATCTACTTCGAGTTCAAAGCCAACCTCCCCGAGAAATCAACCCAATAACTTCGAGCAACTCATAGATTTACTCGAGTACCAAAACTATGGCCAACCCAACATCACCAGTACAATCTCTTCACCGTGCATATGCACGGTGGCTCCGGCCACCACTGATCATCAGCGATGATCACTACACACCAGAAAACGACTCTGCAATCCACCACGATCATCAATTCGTGCTTCAAATCTCGAATTCAAGATCCATAAACCCAAACCTGGAAATGCAAAAGCATCCCCATCTCAAAACCTGTCAACAGCTCGTTCTCGCCACTCCGACCATCTGAAGGTCATCAACTTCGGCCATGACTTCATCTACGACCCAACTACCACTACCCAAAATATCATAATACTAGATCAACCCTATAAGCCGTGGCAATCAAAACACTCCACCTAGTTAAAACTAGGGTTTCCAGAAGAAAATTCACATTAGCAACTTCCATGGTGAATTGCATCACCATCCAATATTTTTCCTAGCTTCTCTGATCAACCCTCCATCATCAGAAAGGAATTCATCCCCTCTAGATACATATTACCAGAAAACCCCAAAAAATCAATTTCAGTTCAAACAAGAACTGTACATTCATTCTATTTCTAAAAATCCAGATTTTAATGTTAAAAATCATGATATAGTTAATGCTTTCGATTTATAATACTGAATTAAGAAATTGCACAGTTTGAATTTTTGGTTTATAACAACATGCACTGATATTTTAAGACTTTCAGAGGCCATCAAGTTTTAATTTAACTTAATTAAATTTTTAAACTATAATTTAAGTTAAACCAATCAACATTTGTTTAATAATCAGACCCTAACAACAACTAAATTAAAGGGTTAGGGATTTAAATTAAAAAAATGAGACTGGGAACAAGCAGAGCACATAACAGCATGCATACATATAAAAATTCACATCAGACATTTACTTTAAAACACATGCGGTACTTATTCACTTCAGTATACAAGCATGCAACCAATTTTTAAATTTAATTTTAAAAAGTTACTCACCTGTTTTGTTTGAAGATGCAGAACAGAGCTTCCCAGATTTTTGAAAAAGCTTTGAATTTGCTGAAGACATTTGCATGCAGAGACAAAATTCCATATTTTGAATAAATCTTTGAATTCTTTTAAACTGAAAGGCTCCAAACACTTTGAACTCTAAGATCCTGAGTTTCCTTGAAAATGTAGGCTACAGAATTTGATTTGAAGATGCAGACTTGGGTTGAAGATGTGCAGATTTGCATGCAACATCAAATTTCCAGATTTAAAAAAAATGCAGATTTGTTTTTGAAGTGAATTGGAAGGCTACAGTTTTGAATAGGAGTTTTATTTTCATGAGAACAGGTTTTGCATGTTTGAATTGGAAAGTGGATTACAGGAGAATGGATTGCATATTTAAACATTCTTCTTAACAATTTAAAATCATATACTTATTTTTTAAATAGTTTTGAAAAACTTAATATTAAATTAAGTCAAAATTCCCAAATTATTAATATATATTAGAATTTTAAATCAAGATTCATTTATTAAGTTTAAACCAAGATTATTTATTTAATAACTTTGAAAAGCTTATATATTAAATAAAAACAAAATTTCAAATTGCTAAAAATATTGGAATTAGAAAAATATGTTTTATTTATTAAATTTAAAGCTAAGCTAATCTATTTACAATGTAAACCATATATTTATATTATAAATAGAAACCAATTTATTAGCTTTAAAAGATATAATCTACCAATCTAATATTTATTAAAGGAAAATTATTAAATCAATTTTAATTATTATTAACAAAATTATCAATATCAATTTAATTTTTAATACTGATTATTAAATTGATATTGTCCAAAATTCCAGGATATTACAATATTGTTCAAATTAACTAAAGAGATTCTCTTCTCCATAAAGAGTTATACCTCTTCGTTAATGGTTGCAATCATTCCTCTAATAGTTGCAACTACTGATCATCTATATAAAGCAATCCATTTCAAAGATTCAACTTACTTTATTTTTACAATTCTTTCTATCTCAATCTAGATTTACTCTCAAGCATTAAATTCACAATATTGCTTTCAGCTTTGATTACACATTCATTCAAGAATATTTTCTTATGATCAAATTATTTCCTTTCTTCATGAGCACACATTATACCATAAAGAAGAAGATTATAGAAGGGTCGTACTTTTTGGCTAATCCATGTTATACAAGAACACAAGATGTCACAAATAATTCTACTTACTTTGTAGACCATGTCTTGTTAGGAGTATTAAGGTAAGAAGTCCTGTTCCACAGCTCAGGCAGTTGTAACACCTATTCCTTCTGTTTAATTGAGGATGTTGCTTGTTAATTTCAGAAGGAGTCAAGGAGTGAACATAGAACGGGAGTTTGAACCAGTATAAAAATCTCTAATGTTATTTACTTTATTGCTTTAATTTTATATTTATATTCCGTACATGTTTATAATTGAGATAATTTTTCATATTACTCAATCCATATAGACTTTCATTTGATATCAAAGCAAGGCTATCATTTAATCGTAATACAGTTTATTGATATTCAAGTAACATGGATAATAATGCTACATTAAGTTCTGTTTAAGGTCAATCTATAGCATGACCCCCTCTATTTAATGGACCGAATTACAATTATTGGTCAACTAGGATGATGATTTATATGCAGGCAAATGGGTATAACACTTGGAAAATCATTCAACAAGAATATATTGTACCTATCACTGCTTATGCACAATGGTCAAGCACACAGAAATTAGATGCTACCGCAAATGCTAAAGCTACGAATATGTTGTTTTTTTCTTTAGATAAAAATGATTTTAATAGAGTTAGTATATGCATATCAGCATATGAAATTTGGCGTACTCTCAAAGTAATACATGAAGGTACAAAAAAGTCAAACAAAGGAAGATTGCAGAGCTTAAAAGTCAATTTTAGAATTTCAAAATGAAGCAAGATGAAACTATAAATGATATTTATAGTGATTTTGACACTAGGAGAAAATATAGTGATTTTGACACTAGGAGAAAGTATAGTGATTTTGACACTAGGAGAAAATATAGTGATTTTGAAACTATAAATACTTTTGACACTAGGAGAAAATATAGTGATTTTGACATTGTTTCAAAAATCCTAAACTTTTTAATGGATGAATGGGAGCAAAAGGTCTTAGATATTGAAGAAGTTAATGATATCTCTACCGTTAAACCAGAAGAGTTAATAGGAAATCTCATGTCATATGAAGTGATTTTGCATTCAAAACGAGTACAAGGTCAAGATAGAGAAACAATTACATTCTAGGTAGAAAATGAAGATTCCGATGAAGATGATGAAAACATTGCATTTTGGGTAAAAAAAATTTAGAAAATTTCTAAAATTCAAAAAGAATAAGAAGTTCAACAATGACAGAAACAACAATGACAGTCTGTCAACCTCCTTACTTAAATGGTATGAAGTGACAAGATGGGTCATATAAAAAGAGATTATCCAAAAAAAAAGAACATCTTCGAAAATAATAACGAAAAATTTTATAAGAAGAAAAAGCAGGCATTTTCAATAACTTTGGGATGATTCAGACTCCTCTTCATCATCACTATAGATAGTGACTGTGATCCTGAATGAGCAAATATATGTTTCATGGCTATAAATAACGATGTAAGTGAACTTTCATTTAATGATCCCTTTGTGATAAATTCCAAGTTTTTAGATATGCTAAAAGATTTAAATAGAAAATATAAATATACATTAGCAAAATTAAATAGAAGTGAATTAGAAATTGACATGCTAAAAGATGAAAAGAAAATACTAGAAGTAGTTCATAAAATTCTTGTACTAATATATCAACACAGTTTACTATGTTAAGTGATGAAATAGAAACTCATAAAATTAAAAATGACACATTGATATAAAAAATCACAGTCTAAATTCTAGTAATAAAATATTAGAATTAGAAATAAATAGCCTCAAAACCAAGTTAGAAAACATTACTAAGAATGTTTCTAATTTTAACAAAGGTAGAGAGAATCTCTCTAAAATTATAGAAAATTCACAGTTTACTTCTAGTAAAAGGGGATTATGATATAACAAACTAGAGAAAGAATTTAAAACCAAAATCTATAGTTTACTATATAATAATTTTAAAAGGAATAATAGTCAAAGAAAACAATAAAATAAGTCAAAGACTATAAAAATTTGGGTTTCAAAGACTCACAATTATTTGATAAGAAATAAATATATAGAGAATATTATTGCAAATGTTCAAAAAAAAAATTTAAATTTCATTCATAAAGGGAATTCTAAACCTTATTGGGTTTGGCTTCCTAAGATCTAACGCTTAGGACCAAAGCGGAGATAGTGGGTAACAATATCATTTCTATATTTTTGTAGGTACCCGATAAATAGAGAGGAAAATGGATACTTGATAGTGGTTGCTCCATATGATAGGGAGCAAATATATGTTAACAAGTATTATTCATTCAGATGGAGGTTTCGTTACTTTTGGAGATAACTCTAATGGATAAGTCATCGAAAATGGAGACGTGAGAAACAACAGTATATCTAATTCACCACTCATTTCTTTTAGTTGAAAAATTAAAACGTAATTTATTAAGTATTAGTCAATTATGTGATAAAAGTTTTAGTATATCATTCTTAAAAGATGAATGTGAAATTTTCGATCAAAATAAAATTATGATTTTTGAAGGAATAAAAGAAAGAAAAATATAGATTTTAAAAATGAAGATCAATCACAATATAGATTTCTGTTTAATAGCCAAAGATAATGATCCATGGCTATGGCATAAAATATTTTATCATATTAATTTTAAAGCTATTAGTAAATTATGTAAAAATAATGTGGGAAGAGGTCTTCCAAAAATGAATTACAAAGTAAATAATATTTGTAATGCTTTTCAATTAGGAAAACTAACTAAAACATCTTTTAAATCTAAAAGATCATTTCTACATTATAACCTCTAGAATTACTACATTTGAACCTATTTGGTCCCACTCAAATCCAATCTATTAACTCATAATAAATATGTTTTCGTAATTGTAGATGATTTTTTAAGATATACATGGACATTATTTCTTAGAAACAAAAGTGATATCTTTGACTCCTTAAAAACTTTTACTAAAAGAATTTAAAATTCAAAATGTTTAAAAATTAGAAATATTAGAAGTGATTGTAATGACCTGCAATTTTATCACTTTTAATAAATGATATTTAATTTTGAAATATTCAAATATATGGTTTTAACATAAATTATGTTGTCTTGAAAAATAAATAATAATGTTAATCTTATTTTTAATAAACATATACAAAAATATATACTTTGGAAAAATATCGATAAAATGATAGAAAACCTTTTCACCAGTAAATAGCTCTATAATCATTAAAAATCGTGCACCGATCTGGATACATACACACATTTATTCATATAAACAAGAATATAAAATAAAAATATTTATTTATTTTTTGCGAATAAACTGTATTTAGACATCATCGATAATGACATCATATTTAAAAATTGATTTATGAATTTAAATTGAGGTTTAATGATTTAATAATTATTATAATTATCTCAAACAATTATTTTAATTAATAATTATTCATTTTAATTAGTTACGAAGTGAAAATAAATCATTTATAATAGTTTTATAAAGATATATACTTGATTTGAAAATATAAGAAAATTTGTATCGCTTTATCGATATAACAACACATTTTGTAAATAATTGTTTAATATTAATATATATGGTTTGATAATTCGAGTGAGATCGCTTTAATTCAATTAAAATGATGAGAAATATATTATCAAGTTTTGGTTACTAATCTATATAATTTAACTAAAAATTGGAAATGTGACCGAGAATCGAAATCGAAATCCATAATGGTTTATGTATAGTAGTTGTGAACAATCAATATAACATTATGATACATATACACATACATGAACACATATGCAAATTTATACATGTATACATCTAATTATGTTTAGGAAGTAGTTAAATCATGAAAAGAAAATATCCAAACACACACACACACACACATATATATATACACACACAAGCTCCTTATATGTGAACAATAGATAAAAACAAGGCACCACATCACATCATAAGCCAAGCACATAGAGGGGGGAGTGGGCTTCATGGACGACCAAGTGGTGATGGGAGAGGATGAGGTGGAATGGTGATGCAAGCATGCTTAGGAAAGGAAATAATATCATGATATTTTTGATGCAAAACTTTTCTATAAATACCCACCTCCATTCTCACTTTCCTACGCACAAATTCTCTTCCTCTTCTCCTTCCTCTCAAGCTATTTCAATGGCTTCCTACCTTAAGAAAAATATGGTGAAAAATATTGCAAAAAAATAAATTAAATTAATATAGTGTATTATATATATATATATATATATATATATATATATATATGTATGTATGTATGTATGTATGTATGTATATTAGCAATCCACTACAAAACCAAGTGCAATCACATCCTTTCCTCCTTCACAACACACGACCACTACCTTCCATCATCAAGGCTGAGCCCATCTTCACTTGTAAGCATAGGTTGAGCTCACTCAAAGGTCCAAGGCTCAATTCCTTAGACTTTTATTCGATCGTAGCGAAGCTATAGTCCATTTTCCTAAGTTTAATATCCTATGATGGTGAGAAAACTTTACATTACATACATACGTACATACATACATACATACATATATATAAGACGATGAAGATGTGATATGATTTCTATATATGCTTACTATGCTTTAACCATCAAGTTTGGTTGTTTACTTAATGGTGTTAACAAGTCACATTAAATACTCATTAATATCACAAAGGAAATCACTTTCCATTATTAAATGAAATGGTATATATGAGCTTGTTAAACCTCTTTAAAATGGTTTAAAATCATTTAGAAATGTTTAATAAACATTTACAAAAGTTTCTAGAAAGTTTGGAAAGATTATGAAAATTGAGTTAAAATAGGCGCATCGCGTGACGATAGTTTGTGATTTCGCGCCATAGAAGGTTAAATCCGTTTATACGATGGATTCAGAGTCGAAATTCTTTGTAGTAATAATTTTTCGAACTCTTATCATATTAGTTTTCAAACAAAAGAAAAATATCGAGATTTCTTTTGGTAGATTTTGAAATATGAGCAAATCAAGTTTTCAAAATAGTCGCGGTTTGGCAGTTCGAAAACCAAAGCGATAAATTCTTTAAAAATAATATTTTTAATTCTTTAAAAATTTGGGATAAATTGTATAAATCTGTTAATTGTTTTAAAAAATATTTGAGTTACAAATTGGATTTCTAAATGATAGAAAAGTTTTTCTGATCAAAGAAGCTTTGAAAACACTATTAGCAGCACCTTTAATAACTTTTGAAATATGGATTTAAACCTAAATATTCTTTCCTAAATCTTTTGTAAATGTTTTGAAATAAATAATTAAGTACTTTAAAGATGATTTGGAGGTTTTTTAATTTATTTAAAAGAGTTTAAATAAATGATTTAAAGAAAAGTTGTTATAATCAAATGATTTAATCTTGGCTCCAAAAGCCGATAAGTGGATTGAATTTTTCTATTTGTGAGATTCGGATGGGAGGTTCTTATAAAGGGATGTTTAGGAGAAAACAGTGCCCTGACTCACCTGGCCTCTTTCCTGGGTGAGGAATAGATAATGTCGAAATGTCGGGAACAAGACAAGTATAAAAGATTCAAAATTTTCAAATTTAAACAACTTAGATTATATAGAAATTATACTTGGTATTAAATTCCAAGGACAGAATCTATACTATTCATGTGAATTTAAAAGGTGATTTCACCATTATTCGACGGACAGTAAAGGTTGAATATGGAAACTGATGTTGAGTAGAATTAGTATAATTTCTATCGACCTTTTTTACTTAATAAGGTTTTATAATATGGATTATGAGAAATGATTTTAATTTGGTATTTCCAAAGTTAAAAAGAGGTTTAATGATTCCGTATATACTGGAAAAAATATGATTTAAAGATTTATATCTCTAAAAGAGATATTTTATTTAACAAAAGATATTAATGAATGAAATGAAAAATCACCCTTATACTTAACAAACTTTTATCAATGATTGGTTCGAAGGAACCGATGTCGGATTTAGGTAATCTCTATCCGAAAACCACTTCAAACCAATGTGTTCTAAAGTGAAGACATGAGTGATAATAAATAGGATGAAATGCTGCTTGTCACTGACCCTCGGAGGAAATTTCTCATATTATATATATGTAGCAGTAGTATCTTCATTGGATCTTTGATGCAAGGACTGCTAATCCTAGGGATGATTCCCGATAAGATGTGGTAGAATGTCAAACATTGCATTTATAAAATACACATATATTGATTTTTACAAATGTATGTCTGTTTGGTGGTGTAGGTAGCTACTCACTTACACTTAACACCCTTCTCTGTGAGCTCAGAGGTTGTACATTTATGGAAATCAATAGTGTGTGATGGAACTGGCAATGTGACATTCAAGAGAAATGTGTGCTATGAGAATGTTAATTGTTACCTCGAGCCTCATCACCCTAGAATGGCTTAAACCGAGTAGATGCAGCAGGGCTATATGGGCTGCATCTATTAGGATATGGTCATCACCTTTATAGATTACCCTTTATATATCGAGTATGTTATGTATGCTATGAGATGCCTCGAATTGGTCAAGAATGACCGGAATGATGTCATATTAGGTACCATCTACGGTAAAGGTATGTCCTTCTATGTTAGTAGAGGACCATCTATTGGTGCCTCAATGCATTTTTCTAGAGATGTACCGTCGAAAGATAGTCTCATACCTTGCTATTGTATGGAAATCCATTCTCCAATAAGTGCCTTCGGACTTGATTGTAGAGCCTAGTATGCTAGAATTTAGTAATGTAACAATTTCAGCTAAGATTATATGAATTTACTTAAAAAATATTTTCAAAAGAATGTCATTAAAAATAACATTCCCAGATTTTGCATAGTAAAGATTTTGGTTATCATAAGGTAATGACCCATTTCCGTGTTTATGTGCGGCGTGGTCTTATGAGATATCTTTTTTTCTTCAGATATTCGTATTTGAGTTTCGCACACCAATATTATGACTGACCCGGAGTTTATTATCTTTACCCTTAAACTCTAGGTGCCTTATTTTTCCGAGCAGCCAAATAGTTAAGTTTAACTTGAAGCATTGTGACAGAGTTTGAAGTCCAAAGCTGAAGATGTTCATGTAGATAGTTCTCCATCCCATTCCCACTTTATTAGTTTACTGATTGTATTCAACATTTATAAGGACAAAGATTTATAACCGTCCGGGCTGATTTATAAGATAGACTCTAATAAATGTATGTAAAATTTCCACTGTAAATATATATATATATTGAAATAACAGGAAAATAGGCACAGGGAAAAAGTTCCAAAAAATTTTAATCTCAAGGACAACAAGTTTGTTTTTTAGTCTGAAGGACACTTTATAGTGTAAACAGAAAATGATAGTTGCAACTATCATTCTGTGAATTACACTATAAAGTGTCCTTCAGACCAAAAAACAAACTTGCTGTCCCTGAGACTAATTTTTTTTGCAACTTCTTCCTTGTGCCTAAAAACCTCTTGAAATAATATATGTTGTTCAATTTGTGTAAGATTCTGTTCTGTCTTTATTTTCTTTTTCCCGTAACAATCGGTTTTTTCGGCACCTGGTGCTCGGCGTGCAATACAGTAGACATATTAGTGTCGATTTTCGAGGGTCGAAAATCCCATTCGTTACATTTGGTATCAGAGCTTAGGTTGAGTGAAAACCTGTGCTTGGTTAAGATGTGTCTCATCAGAAAGGGTTAGTAATACTCTAGGATGGTAACTCATTAGAGATAGGGTAAGCGACATCATAGAATGAGTTGGGAGTATAATATATTAGCGCTTATTTGTTAGTGCTAAAAATGATTTTGTTTTTGAAAATTTAGGTAAATGAAATAATTTTACCTAAGATGATATTTTATATATAAAGAAATAACTTTCGAAAATATATAGTTATTTATAGTGTGATAGTTTGCAATTAAGGAAATAATTATATTCAGTTACCATCATTGATTAGTTGATCAATTGATTTGAAAAACACGAACACCTAGTGAATTAAGTTTCACGATTTGACTGTATGATGTTTGGTAATAATATTGGTTTAAAGTTAAGAAATTTATTTATCCTAAATAAATTTATGAGCCTAAAATTGTAAAAGTAAGATGATCCTAAGAAATGAATGTATAAATCAAGTTTTATAAATAAAGGAATTGAAAATAAAAATCTTATGATGATAAGTTCGAGTGGCTCGGAAATAACTAAAAATGGGCAGTAGATATGTTCGAATGGTAAACACTTCTCTTATGTATTACCCTTCTAGTTAAGAGGATATATGATACTATTGGTAATACCCAGTTCTATGGTATCAATTTGAAGTTACTCGATCTGTAAAAAAAATTTAAAGTAAAAGATAATGCGAATCATCAATCGATAAATTTATTAGTAATTATAAGCATCTTTATAAAAGTGGTAAACCAAAGATAATTTGGATCACTAAATGATAAATAAAACAGAACTTTCGACGATTTTGGACAAATGGAAATCTTCGAATCGCACCTAACTCAAAATTAAGAGATCTTGAAAATAGAAAAGATAAACAAATGTGAAATGTTTTAAGTAAATAAAATTATACAAGTGTAATTTATAAATGTGATTTATAAACAAAAAGGATTTAAAAGCTGAGAATTTGAGAATTGAATTCCTGGCGATCTTGAAAATTGTACTTCAAAATTGAGAAAATATTAACAGTATTATTTGGGCATATTTTCGAATAAAAATATAAGAGATAAGTTTTATAACTTATGAATTTTAAATGATAGTAAATTACAACAAGTTTTAAATTTGTCAAACACCCTGATGTAAGTAATCTGAAATTTGTGATTTGTATACATATTCTTAGGATTTAATGGAGTATTATACAAATATACACTTAAGTCGTGAATTATTTATGCAATTAAGTAATGTTGTAAGAGGTAATTCAATAATGGATTTAGTATGAAGTGAATGGTTATGAAACTTAAAAGTTTTGATTAAACCATAGTTGTGTTTTATAAGTGTTTATAAACTTAAGAAATAGTTTTATGAAATGGTTCATATATTGATAGTGATATAAAATTGATTATGGTTTGGTATAGTCGAGAAAACCAATTGGAATAAATACGTAATTTATTCATAGTTCATTTTATTCATGTAACCATTTGACATCGAATTCAAGTACAAAACTTTGAGGTATTTACACCAGTTTGACAAAGAATTTATCATTCGATTCTTGATCGTGAACATTAATGAGGATTTGTGGTCATATCCTTATAATTTCTATCATAGTTTAGAGCTATGCAAGGAAAGTGGAAGTTTCTGAGCCTGATCAAAGTCCGCACTAGAGAACCGAAGGATCGGTTCTAATCAAAAGCAAAGGGGTATATTCAAATTAAAAGATCGAATAGGATACTGTATACAGATAGTATATAAGCACCACCCGAATTTATATTTGAAATTTTAATTTTTTTAAATAAGTACTACCGGTATTTGCGTTGTAATATCAAGAACTAAATTCTTTTAAGGAGGGGAGTCTGTAACGACCATCAATTTTACCAATTTGATAAATGATAATTAATTTTGAAATATTCAAATATAAGATTTTTAACATAGATTATGTTGTCTTGAAAAATAAATAATAATGTTAATCTTATTTTGCGTAAATATTTACAAAAATATATACTTTGAGAAAATATCGATAAAATGACCAAAAACCGTTTTATCGATAAACAGTTCTATAATCATGAGAAATCACGCACTAAGCTGGATACACACACTCATTTATCCACATAAACAAGAATATGAAATAAAATTATTTATTTTATTTTTGGGAATAAAATATATTTATGACATCATCAATAATGGCATCATATTTATGGCAAATACACTGTACCATTATAGTGTAGCAAGTGCAGTTCCAAGTGGCTAGCTTGACAAAAGTGATAAGGTCATCGTGGGAACTATGGTTGTTATGCATGGATCGAAGGAAAAGGCCAGTAGTTCCCTATCATGTTGGAAATCCAATTCCAAGTACAAGCTTTACGGTTTTGATTGTAGTCCCAAAATAGCTATAATGCTTTGCAAACATTCAGCTACCCTTTTTAGTATCATATATTCTGTCCGATATATTCTGTTGATCTAATCTGGATATATTACCATAGTCCAGGTATTGATACTTCTTTGTATATATATTTATGTGAAAGTGCTCTCAAACTGATGTTATTAATAATAATATCAAAGAGATTTTCCATATAAAGTATTTTGGTTATCGTAAGGTAAAAACCTGTCCGTATTTACGAGTGGTGCAGTCTTAACTGTTCTTTTCAAAGGTTTTGTTTAGAACCCATCCGTGACTTTTTCTTATGTTTATGGTTCGAGTTTCTCATGCTGGTTTATCAAGTCCCATCCGGTTATTTTTAATACTCGGGTTATATTCGAGTAGTTTTAGGTTTAGTTGAAGACGCTTGGAGTTTCCAAAGGAGAATTAGATATCTTTATCTACCTATAGACGTATTCTATCATTCGATGCATCTATTGCATTTCTTTTTATTTTTCATCATTAGTAAGGATAGAGGGTTTATAACTGTCCAGGCCGAATCTAGGTTAGACTCTGATATCGTTTTCAAAATTTTCCACCGTAAAGATTATATATTGAAATAAGGGTATTTTAGGCTAAAGGAAAAAGTTGTAGAAATTTTTTGTTTTGGGGACAAGAAGTTTTCTTTTTAGGCCGAAGGACACTTTTTAGTGTAAATCACAAAATGATAGTTGTAACTATCATTTTTCGTTTATACTAAAAAGTGTCCGTCAGAATAAAAAAAAAACTTGCCGTCTTTGAGACTAATTTTTTTACAACCTTTTCCCTATGCCTATTTTCCTGTTGAAATAATATATGTCATTCCATTCATGTGAGGTTCTGTTCTATCTTTATTTTCTTTTTCCTTTAACAATCTACTCTTCGGCCCTTGGATTTGCGGCACGAGGATGTATTAGTGTCGATTTTCGAGGTTCGAAAATTCTAGTCGTTACAAACTATCTCAAAATACCGTATATCAAAACCATATGCAAATAAAAAGGAAACTACTAAAGTACATTCGGTCCTCTCCATTGACACGGCTCAAGGATAATGCAGAATGCTCATAAACAAGTAAAGTAAACCCAACCCAAAGGTAGGAAATCATACCATAATACGTTCTTATCATTTCATCAACGAGTCACCAAAACTAATATAGTGTGAGATCGTAATAATAACCATGATAAAGGTAACATAATTTACAATTGTAGGGTTAATATATATATATATATATATATATATATATATATATCACAATAATACTAACAACCAACTAATATGCTACACATAAAACATAAATGACAAATTAAAAATAATCTATACCCATCATTACTGTTAAGTGGAGTCTACTACGCACATCAATCGATTCAATAATCCCTATTGAAGCATCTAAAATGCAAAACAAATACATCGATGCAATAGTTCTACTGTCATAGCATCTTCAAACCCAAAACCAAAATATGAATACCTATAACTGATATCCGTTTCGAAATGTCATTAGCTACCAAAGAGACCTATCGAGAGCCACAACTAACTTGTGAAAAATCAACACCTCAAAAGAAGTTGGCATGTAGGTCCTATCGCAACATCCAATCATAGTATAGAACAATATATGACCTAGTTTAAACTAGTGTCCCAATCTCTCTTTTCCCCTTCTATAAGACTATGCCTACAATCGTGCATCTTAATGGTACAATAGATTGCTAACTAGTGTCCTTTCCTTCTGATTGTCTACATCGACATGCCATAAGCTTATGTAAGTGCTAAACCCCATGTACACCCTTCCTACACATGTACATAACATCGAAGTACTGCCATCTCTGTGTGGATCGTGATTCGTGCTTAAATTTCCTCACACTACATGGTTGCCCCCAGTCAGGCATACCAAATCAATATATAATCACCCATACCGCTCATTTATAATTATATATATATAAATATATTCACTTAAACCACATATTTGTACATCTGCATAATACATTTTTCCAACTATTCAGTAACCCAAAGTCGAGCATACCAAACTATACATACACTTAAATTGCGTAACGATAAATTGTACCGAATTTCCATTAGCTTTCAAAGAGACTTATTGGGAGCCACAACTACTTTTGGACTCCCATGAAAACCAGCACCTCAAATGAAGTTGTCTTATAGGTCCTGTCGCCACACCTAATCGTACCATGAAACAATATATGACCTACTCTAGACTGGTGTCTCACTCTCTCTCCATCAATGCTCCAGGACTACATATATACGGCATGCGCCTCAATAGTTTAATGGATTCCCATGCACCAATCGGTAGCCTTAAGTTGGACATCCGAAACTATATATAAACCCTTTAAATCACATATCATAAGTACATATATTATATTTCATGCGTCTCACAATAGGACCAAGTCGGACATACCATAACTATATTTATACATATTGACAATTTGACATATATAAACCACATAAACTCTATGTAGGTATACGTGTGTGTGTGTATTACCAGTCCGACTATATCGAACTAATAAACGTTTATCATGATCATTTACATACACGAAGTGTAAGAACCCCACGCGCTATAAAATAAATTAATTTAAGTAAAATAAAAGTGTTTGAATTTGATTTTTTGTAACTGTTATTTATGAAAATAAAATTTTGCTTCATTAAATTTTATTTAAGAATTTTTTTTTCATAAATTGAATTTAATTAATAGACTCTTTTCAAATATGTACTAAAAGTTAATAAAATGTTTTAACGAATAACCAAATAGAAACAAAAAATGGGCTAACTATAAATTAGAAGGGTTGTTTAAAATAAAAGAAGAGAATTTGTTTAATTATATCATGTCCAAATATTCAAGCCCAAGCCCATTACGTTTCTACAAAATTCATCTCCTTCCATATTTCTCTACTCAAGCCCGTATTATTCATTTTTCCTAGATTCGATTTTCTGCCCTGATTTCCCAATTTACAAATCGCGACCTAAACTAAAATAACAATAATAACAATCATACTTGATAATTTGCAAGGCTCGACAATTGAATTAGCGGTGGAGCAATTGGAGGATGATGAGGGTGAGTAACGCGAGTAAAGAAGGTAAATGTTCGGTGGTGTGACCTGGAATGACATGCATGTGCTTGACATTGTATCGTGCGTGAGCGTTAGGTCAATGGAGGTGTGAGTTTGATGCTTGGAGGGAGAGATGCTGGTGGCTATGACCGATGGCAAGGAGTTGCATGCTCCAGTTATTGACAACGAGGTTGGTGCTGCGGTTTTCGAGTGGGGTAGTTAACAGCCGAAGGCAACTCTGTTGAAGAAAGGAGGCTACAAGACATTAATACTTCCCTCATATTTCGATGAGTTATGTACTCACAACTATTTCTACTTTACAAGCTATATATACACATTCCGATAATTGATTGCATAGCTTAGTCTAATTGATTGTGATTATTGGTTAAATTGTTTGATTGGTATATTGGTTCAAGAATGATTGTTGTCTGGATGTTAGATAATTACGTTAATTGAAAGTGTTAATTTACAAATGGAACTATCCTTTTGGAATTTAACTTTATATACACACACACATATAAATATTTGAATATTAATATGTGTGCTATTTATGGATGTTTTATTCATTTTTCTTATTTAAATTATTTTTGAAAAGTTTCAAAAAATTATGTTAAGGGTTTAAAAGTTGTTTCAAAAAGTATTTTATAAATTATTTATTAAAGATTCATTTAATTTAACTTATTTTTCATATTTTAGAAATCTATTTTGTTATGAATGTAGTTTATTTTAGATTATAAAACCCTTTTTAAATTACTATTATATCTATATATATGTTTAAATTTAAGGCAGTTTTTAAAATCATTAGTTAGAAATTTTAAATATTATCTAAAAATAATTTCTAAAGTGCATTTATTTACTTTTTAAGAGCATTATTAATAATTTTGGATGTAAATGGGAGATTTTGAATAATATTATATAGTTTAGAATGAATAAAAATCTATTTTGCAGATTATAAATTTATTTAAATATATTTTGATAATTATGAAAGGTTATGAAATGATTTTTTAAATGTTATTTAGTAATTTATAATATTAAATATTAATGATTTTGGGTATAAAGTGATCTATAAATTTATCTTAAAATATTATTTAAAAATCATGAAATGGTCTTAATAAATTATATTTGATTTATAAAGTGGTTTTGAACGTTTTATATACGCATTTGAATATTTTATTTAATTGTTTAAAGAAAGATTTTGTTAAACTATTATAATTTCAGTTATTAGTTTAAGTAATGTTCTTATGTATGATTTCTATATTTCCTAATTTCTTTTTTTCTTATATTGATGTCGATAACATGAATGATTCATCGTTGATGTAGATTTGTTTAGTGAATTTTTTGGCAAAGCCAGCCGGCATTTAACGTGTGCCGTCTACATTTATTACCCCAAACGTTTAAAAGAACAGGTAATCGGAACACTCCATATCAGCTAAGACGAAAAAAGAAAACATGGACTAGACAGACAAGTCTAAGCTACAAAGCAAGAAGGACAACTATCTTGCAGAGACAGGATTGACCACATCGTCAATCGAAGGACCAAGAACATGAAGAACTTGTCAAAATAGCGTAGCAAGAGAAAGCACAAAAGAGCATGACATGGAAGTGTGAAGATACCGCCGATCCCAAGATGAGTCCAAAAATAAAAGCCAATTGCGTAAACCCAAAATCGCCTTGAGTATGTAGAGTGAGGCCTTTACCATCCACACAATAAAATAACCTCCTCGATTCCCCGTCTTCGCCCAAATACAACCAATAGCTATTTAGAACCGGATCATATCTCATTTCTGAATCATAATGAACCAAAGTATGCTCTTCCGAGAACCACGAAACGGTATCCAAATAAGGAGATGCCAATGCAGTAGATAAACTATCAGGGGACACATGTGCCGTAGTAGTAGTTTCAACAGGAGGGATAGAGGGAGAAACAGGCGGGGATAGAATGATAACCTTAGGGATCCACTTCATAACTGGTTGAGGAAGTGGAATCTTTGCCCAAGGGGGATTGTAATTAGGCCAATCGAACACACATTAGGAGAATGACCAAAAGACTTACAAGATGAGCAAAATTCAGGTTTCCAGTTATACTGCACATCTACTATCACATCAATGGCCATCAGCTAGTCTCACCGTAAGCGATGATGGCAAAGGTTTAGAAGGCTTGATCTCAATCAAAGCTCTTGCATAATGTAGAGATTTGCGGGCTTCAGTATTCAAATAAAAGCACTTGAGGTCACCGATGAGACTGGTAAACCAGTTTAGACCTAACAGAGGCAGGAGGGGATACAGAATATGTGTAAAAGTAGCCCAAACAGAAATAGAAAGCACCTGCTCCCTAGCTTTGTCAACAGTAATGCTCCATGGTGTAACAATAAACGGTTTCCCCTCTATTATAGGTGTTGAATATGCTAGTATATGATTTTTATTTGATGATAATAAACACACACACACATATATATATTCATTTAAATGTATTTGTCATTGTATTATTTTATTTTTCACATAATTAAATAAATATTTGATGACTAAAATAAATAACCCAAAATTATATTCAAACAAATATTTTATTACAAAATCGAACAGTACAAATTTAAGCTCTCACTATACATTTACACATTGTCATTTTACAATACAATTTTGAGTACATCACAAATTTCAATTTACAATTTATCATCTCACTACATATCGCTCATTCACTCGTATTTGTTCTTCAATTATATTCCAGTTTGTATCCAGCATCTGAATTATCTGCAAAATAAACGCTGACATAGTAAAATTGAAAAAGAAAGATTATGTAGTGTATAATAAAAGTGTGTTTTGAAAATGTTATTTGCCTTAGTTATTTGGGTTGTTCGTCATCATTTATTTTGAATTCATCTTACATAAGCAGCTTGTAACATGCATAGTGTATCGCTGTATATATCACAAGGCCGTTCATACCGAGGTGAGCACAAAGTCAAACCCAAGCCAAAGGCTGGATTCAACTCAAGTGCATATGAGTCTCAACCAACTTGAAAACACAAACCAGTACAACAAGATATATACACAAAGACAAGTGTGTCAAGACTTCAAGTTCAAAGAAAATGAACAGTGCAGACTCAAAGGCACTTGAAGACTAATGCGAGCTAGCACTTCAAAAGAGAATGTAACTCAAAGACATAAGTGTCAACTACACCAAAAATAGACCAGGTCAGCGAGTTAAAACAAAGCGGTGAACTAAATGGATGTAGCAAAATGAAACACAGACTACATGGGGAACAAGTGCACAAGAACTACTCCAGTAAACACACATGAAGATACACATGCATACACACACACACACACAGAGATATATGCATATATACATACAAACATCAACCTCAACCGTTCATACCATGCTAACAAGACCAACAAGTTCAATACGAAGCAATGCAAGGCTTACACACTTGAACAAACACATATGCCACCACACAATGTAACCTGATCAGAACACCACAATAATGGATAGAGGATACAAACCAAAAAACTTGATATACAAACCAAAACTCCATACTGATTTATATGCATATGGTCAGATACAAGGTAGTACATGAAGCAACACAACAACAATGACTCAAGTCCAAAAACATGTAATAAGAAGATCTCAAACAATCAATAAGAACTC
Organism: Allium cepa; assembly: GCA_030765085.1. Taxonomy (NCBI): domain Eukaryota; kingdom Viridiplantae; phylum Streptophyta; class Magnoliopsida; order Asparagales; family Amaryllidaceae; genus Allium; species Allium cepa. The sequence continues at coordinate 865,120,355 of CM060940.1, forward strand.
AGACCAACTACAAGTGAAAGAAGACTCGGGTGATAGGCAACAAGACAGAAGCTCAAAGTCACAAGGGTAACATGAACTGAACAAGCTCAAAGAATCAAAACAACAAGTCCAGACTGCAATATATAAAGAGAAACAACCATGAACAATCAATGAAACCAAGTACTCAAAACAGCCAGTGGCTACAGACTCAAGTGAACAAGAGACCCAATCAAAAATGCATATGAAACAAAGATGTATGCATACACATGAAACCAGAATTGATGCCAATCTCACACACATATATACATAAATATATGTATGCATGCATATTCATGGAAATACCTAGTAAAACAGTTTAAAGCAAGGAAGCAGCTAGCTGAATGGACCAGAAACATCAAGCAAGCCTCAACATTTACAAGTTTATATGCAGTGTCATACACACATATCTACATATATGCATATATATATATATACACACACACATGTACATAGTTTATAAGGAACATACCACATGTATAAGGAATAAAGTAAGGGCACTCAGGTATACATGGTTGGTCATATGTACAACAAGCTCCAAACTCAAAGACATGGCATGTATCAAGACAACCAGTCTTAGAGTGGTGCCAGAGAATAGAGATACGGTTTGAGAGACATGTACAAAGCATCAGGACAAGACTACAACCTCATCAATGCAAACCAATTCAATAATGCATGCAAACAAATGTTGAAGTGGATAGAGCACTTAACAGTTCGAATAACGATTGCCAGCAAAGCAAAGAGAAGCAATTTACATGAAGTTGTGAATGAAGTCAATTTTTATCTCAAGTCAGAAAATTCAAATACCAGAGAACTAAACAAAGTCACAAAAATTATCCTAAAATTTCAAATGCCGAAGTCAAAAGAGAAAATAATGGAGCTAAATTCAAATTCATGAAGTATACATATGAGATGAACAAGTCAAAATATATCTTAAGCATTCAAGCAAAAACGAATGGCAAAAAAAAAACTATTTGAAGAATTCAAATTGAAAACACAAACAATAATTTAGGGTTTCAATCCTTATATAAATCCTCATATCATCATCGGCAGTGATGCATTTGAGTTCGAGATAATAATTCAGAGCGAACACTTAGAACAAATCAAAATATAACCCGAAACTCGAATCAGAAGTCGAGCAAAAATCAAAATCAAAAGGGAGAAAATCACGTACCAATTTGAGCTCGACATTTGAAACCACCATAAGTGATAAAGCCATAGATTCTAGTGAAGAAGCGTTCGAAGCAAATCGAAGAAGGAAACCATATCAACAATCAATTCGAACAAAGCAGCGGCTTCATCATAAAGCCCTAATTTTTGAAGTGGATAGGCAAAAGGAACAGCTGCATATACAAAAGGGATACGACCTAGTTTCTTTAATTTGGTTATAAAATTGTAACGATCCTGACTCGACCTTCGAAAATCGGCACCGAATACGACACTCTTATTCAAATGCCGTAGATCCAAACGTCGAACCTGGTTCGCCGGAGCTTATAACACATTAAGTACAACACAGCGGAAAAAAATGAAATAAAACATTTGATATACAACACTTGATACAATAGTCAGATACAATGGAATGATACAATAGATATCAACACTATCAGAGATACAAAGAATAGCAGCGGAAAGATAGTGGGCACCCGGAGTTTAGGAAAGGAACAATAAACTCCAGGTCAGTCATGGGACTGGTGTGAGCAAACAAAAACAGTTTTTATCATTTAAAACAAACAATAAAAGCTTTTAAAGTTCAAATCCGCAATGCTTTTGGAAAATGAAACTACCATAAGGCCTCCCGCCACACACACCATGCAAACGCAGAATTGGAGGAGATTTCACCTTATGATAGTCAAAAATGCTTTATATGAGAAAAATTCTTTGATATTATTATATAAGTGAAAAGTGTGAAAAAAAAACCATTTCGAAAGTATAATATAAATCCTAGCCAGCATACGACCAGTATCATATGCCTACTACAACTACCATGTTCAATAGCAGGTTACCGCCACATTTCATGTCAGGTTATAAAACTAAAACCGTACAGGGTGCGTATTGTTTTGATTGGATTTTCCAACAAATGGTCAGGCTAAGGAACTTCCTATTGCCACATGGGAACGCCTCTAGAGGGACGCCCCGAGAACCTACCCGGCTCTCTGCTAACACAAGGCCGGCTACCCCTTCCCGGGGAATAAAACCTAAGATATGCCACCCTCGGTCCTTTGGGACCTTTAACCGAGGATTCTCTACACCAACAACATCACGCAGTAATAAATATACTATAGTGCCCACATGAGTAAGTATCTGGGCTCCATACCATGATACCACCCTTTTCCAGAAGGAATGGTCATACCCTAGGAGAGCTACTCCTGAAACCATGCCGCATCTTTCCTGTTTCGACCATTACCGGTTTGTGAGGCTCGATGAGGTCTCGTCCACAAAACTACGCTTTACATGAAAGCTATGCTTTGATCACAAATGATCAAAAAATGATCATCAATATATAGCAGCACTTAGCATGCCACACTACCAAATTAGGAGTATATCACTGATAACCTTCAACTACATAACCTCTGAGCTCATACGTCTCAGAGAAGGGTGTCAAGCTAAGAGAATAAATTCTCCGCCACCAACAGATATGTATTTGAAAGAAATCGACTTTATATCTCAAAGTGTAGTGTCAGACACACGACCATACAAGTTTGTTCCGGGCTCAAACACAAACGAAGGCACTTCTTCCAATAAAGGAAGAAGCCTTTGCAAATCCGGGTATTCACAATCCCGATCGGACTTCCCATCATTTAGGGAATCTCTATACCAGCGCGACTCAGTGCAGAGACAATCGACGGGTTGTCCTTTCGTTCTCGAAAATACCCGGTCTTCACCACCGGTCTTCAAATGCTATCCATAACGACGCATCATTTTTCGGAATGGGTTATATGACACAAGGTCCTCTCCCGGCTAAACCGAATAATGAGCGCAATGTTTAAAAACATATGGATATAGGATTTCAGTTAAGTCACAACTTATTATCCATAAACCTTTCTTTAAATGGTTTGAAACAAATTACCATTCCAAATCTTTTTAAATAAAAAGATTCATTTCAAAAAGTTTACCAATTTTCCACAAAGGTTTATTTACGACTTTTCAAAACAATTTCATTTTAAATTGGATTAACTTATCCAATCTTTAAAATAAAGATTTAATTCATAACTTTCAAACCATTTCCAATTCAAATCTTTATATACAAGATGCACTATTTAACAATCCACTTCGATTTCAAAACAAGGTTTAATAATTTTTCACATAAGTTAAAGCCATTTAAGTAAAAATTTGGGTTTAAATTTAAGTTCCCAAAACAATGCTTTTTTAAATGGTTTAAAAACCCATATAAAAATCTTTGTGACTAGTATAATCTTTTAAACCATAATTCCCAAACTACTGAACTCAATTTAATCAAATTATTTAAATTTTCAAACCTTTATTAAGTTATTTAAAATAACTTTTATATTTTTTTGAAACTCATTTCCAATTCCAAAACTATTTTTTTTGATTCAAAGTTCAATTTTTAAAACTATTTCAAAAATTTGCGACTTAACCAATTTCCACATGCAATCCATATTTGTGTGTGTATAAGTGTGGTCTAGGGGTTTTACACAATGGTGCAACAACATCAATCATCACAGATTACAATCACAGCAATATCGATAAGCGGTATATCCTATAACGCTTATCTATATACACAGATTCACAGATAAAGTAAATTTATCAATCACAAAGGTTCACATTTCGATTCGATGTGGGTTTCGGATAACCAATTGGAATCCGACTCCCTGTCGCATCGAATTCCAAATGCCGTTCTACGGGCCAAGGGGTATTTACGCAGAAACATATCACAGATATCACAGATCAATACACAGCAACTCACACAATAAAATATCACAAAGCATCACGTATGAGGAATACCAACCATCCAAACATTCAATAGAATCCAAGCATCGATAAGTAAAAATAAATTAATTTATCCGATTTAAATTAAATCAGATTAATCACTTATGAATAAATTTTTAATCTTGGTTAATTAATATTAATTAATTACAAATCAATTTGATTAATTACTCTTTAATCATTTATTAATTAGATTTTAATTTATAATTAATCCTTTGATTAATTATCCTTTATTACTTACAAAAAAATTAATTAATTCTTAATTAATAATCCCTCCTTAATCACTTTCATTAAATTAATTAATCTTTAATTAATTATCTTAATTAATTACACTGATTAATTAACCATTAATTAATTACCATTTAATTAATTTCAATAAGTAATTATCCCTAATAAATTTCATTAATTAATTAACCTTTAATTAATTATCCTCAAATTAATCACCTTAAGTAATCACATAAATCAATTATCCTTAAATTATAAATTAATTAACCTTTTAATCATTAATTAATTACCTAAATCATGTAATTAACCTTAATCAATCTTTAAATAAATCTTTGATTAATCTTTAATTAAACCTCTAATTAAGCAATTTTTCTTTGAGTAATTAATCTTTAATTACTTTTACTAATAAGACCTCAAATATTTAAGTTAAATCATTTATCTCGACTATCGCTTAATTACAACATTAAATTAAATTTGAAGACACTTAGGGTAATTTAAATGATTAACTCAATATGATTATTCAAAACTAAAACAAGTTTTAAAATCATTTAAATTTAGATTTGGGGTTTGTTTTGAAAATTTTGTTAATACCTTTCTTTTGGAAATTAAATTTATACAACTTTGTTTTAATTTGTTTTAAAACTAAATCCTTTCATACTTTTTAAAAAAATAAATGCTTTAAATCATCATACTCAGGAAACCCGAGCCAAAACCCTATTTTCCCCATACCCAACTTCGAGTTCCATTCGAATCTTCCCCGAGAAAATTTCCTACTCGTGCTTCTTTTTTTAATTTTATTTCTGTTAAATTTTAAACATTTACATCAGTTAACCCTCGTGAATACTTCGAGTACGACTTCGAGTTTACAAGTTTAAAATCTCGAGACCACCGCGAGTTCCACCTTTCTTCCCCAAAATCTTCAACCCAGATACGTACTTGCACGTATACGTGCTCAAGCACGGCGCCCCTCGCCGATCAACATTGATTCCACCGGCACATCGCCCACGACCACCCAAGCTGGTCTGAGCAACCCAAAAACCAAAATCACCCCTTAATCGAAATCGAGCTATTCTTGATTTCCTGGAATCGAAACCCAATCCTTACAATCACCACGCGTGCGCAACTCCAACCACCAGAGCGTCGCCACCTACGGCCACGTCTTCGACAACTCCCAAGCCAACACCTCCCTGAGTATCATCGAACTCGATCAACCACTGACTCCACATGAGCACAAGAACCATGCCGACCAAATACTTCACATTATACCCTAATTCCATGTCGACCCATCACTTTGATCAACGAAAAAATATTCTAGTATTTTTCCAACGATCTAGTCCACCCTACCCACCTCCAGGATCAAAATGAAAGCTTGATTCTTCTTTGATCAATGGGAATTGATAAAAACCCCAATTTAGATAAATTTACAATTTCGCACATATTATAGTTTTAAAAATCTTGGATACTACTGAAATTCCTGTCTTTCAAAATCGAACTAGCTGATGTAAATGGAATTCAAAAACATTGATACTTGATTTTCTGATAAAGGGTGTTCATCGCTGTAATTTCCAATTTCTAAATTGTTTACTCAGTATGTATACGTGAAATAATTTTTAAACTTTGCATTTCATAGTTATTATCACTTTCCATTTAGAAATCGAAGTCTAAAATTACTTAGATAGGAAGATTTCAAATTTTTAATAGATTTTCAATTCCTGTAACAAGAATAGAGATGTTCTTTTCTAATCCCAGACATGCACAAGCAACATAACAAATAAACACACAGATTTTCTTTTGCATGCACACTCATTCAAGCAACTTCAAACATATAAGGGAAAGAGATTTAAATATAAAAAAATGGGTGTTGCTCACATTGGTTCGGGGAAGAAACATAGATCTTTTCTTGGAGATGATTTGTTTGTGAATCTGGAACATGCAATTCTTTTCAAATTGCTCTGCCCTTTTCATCTTTGTTTTGATCATCACTCCCTCAGGTTATAAAATGCTAGAGTTAATTATGTTTTAATTGCTTTAGATTTTTAAATTTAAGCTTTAATTATGGGTTTTATTAAATTTACTGACCTGAGATTTGAAGAGAAAATGAGAAATAGAACTCTTTTCATCTCTGCTCTAGGTTGAAAGCTTTTGAATTATTTTGCTTTTGCTTGAGCTTTGAATTTCTTGAAACTCGTTTCAGATTTTTTTTTGATTTGCTTTTGAAACAACTGCTTGATAAATTTGGATCTGATTTCCAGTTTGAAATTGCTGTCCAGATTCTCATTTCAGGTTGAAGCTTTGATCTTTACTATGTCTACAGGTTTGCAAATTTGATTGTTTTTGAAGTGATTGCTTGATCCAGATTGAAGCTTGCTTCTAGGTTTCTTTTTTATTCTTCTTGGATTTGAATAAATTATCCGTTGCGTGATTCTGTTTCCAGGTTTCTTTAAGTTGCTTCAGATTATTTCCAAGTTGAAGTTTTTTTCTTCTTTGTACTGGCTTTGGAAATGAGTTGTTTTCATTGTTTTCTAGATTTTGAGATTTGAGGAGGATTTAAAAATTTGAACTGGGAAGGTGAAAATTTTTCTGAATTTTTTTAGTTTGATTATTTTATTTAAGTAATGATGTCCTATGTCATTTGTAAAAAAGAACATCATAAGCTTTAGATTTTGTTGATTACTCTACACCATTCACCCATGTGAACATTTGTGATTTGTTACAAGGCAAAAGAATTTTTTTTATAAACTTTAATTTTTATATTATATACACCTATAAATAAATGTATTCCTTGTTCATTTGTATATATATGTGTGTGTGTGTGTACAATGTTAAAAGAATTTAACTAATATTTACATTACATACATTATATCTTAATAATTTTTTTAAATGCTACTTATTTTTAAAACACTTATTTTAAAATTAAATTTCAATTTTAAACTTGAAATACAAACATTTATGCCCATTTGTTATATTCACACATATCCAAAATAATTTAATTAATTCCCAATATGTATTCAATTTTTTTACTCATATTTGTAATATTCATATATATAAGATTTTAAATTTAAGTGACTTTTTTAAACATTCATTATTTCAATATTTTAAAATCAAAATAAAACTGGAATTTTATTCATATCAAATTTTCACTTATTTATTAAATCAATTCCATTTACAATACATTATTAAATTTTAAAAAGGTAAATATTTTATATTTGCATTCACACATTATATTTATACGACTTTTAAAATCCATTAAATTCAAATAGCTTTATATTATTTTCTATTTATATTTCTTTTTATAACTATTTATACGACCTTAAGAAAATGATTCTTATTTATTAATATTTTTTATTTATATATATTTATATTTAAATATATTCAATCAAATTTGTGTTTAGATCCTTAGTTAGCTTTATATTTACAAATTATATTTCCTTATATACATTAACCATGTTTATTTATGTTTTGTACAAGTATAAAATTTCAAATCTTGTACTTATTACTTTTATATATTTATATACAACTATACTTATTTTCAAAATGTTTATAGTTGAATCCCAATCCAAAGTACTATTTTATAGCACATATTTTTAATTTATTCTGGAATCTTCATATTTATTCCAAAACAAATCCACTTTATTTTAAATATATTCATTTTAGTATTTTCACATCAAAATATTCATTGTCAATATATTTATTAAATTTCAAAATCTAATTTCCCAATTATAATTCATTTGTATAACTAGATGAATATATATCTTATTAAATTTGATGAATTCAAATTTTATTTTTTTATATTTCAAATGCAAATTAATTCTAAATTAATTCATAATCAAATTAAAAATTAAATTTGGTTACCAATTTTTCCAAAATTTAATCCTAAATATTAAATCAATTATCAAATTATTTTTAGCTAAAATTCAGGAATGTTACAGGTTCCCCCTTAAGAAAATTTGTCCCCGAAATTTGCTAGGGAAATGAGAAAGAATAGACGATAGATAAAGAAATGATTGATTGGATTAGATTGAAATATTTATTCTGCATTCGGTTTACCAAATCAGAATATCAATAATATGAGAACAGACTCATACAATATTATACAAGATATTTGGGTCCACCGGTCTACGAATATGCAAGGACAATGGTTAGTTCGAAGGAACAACTAACCACTCGTAGAATATATCGAGACCCAAAAGATAGATAAATGGATTCAATTCAATTTGAAATACCCCAAAGTATATATATAATTTGTCCCTCTTTGGACTCTGACATTCACAAGAAATTACAACAGAATTTCAAATTTGGTTTAATCGAAATCGTTTTATCAATACAATTTATTAAATCTTTATATTTTATTTAACCAATTTATTTCAAACCAAATTTCAATTTCGCTAAAGTTAAAAATGGAAAGCTGATAGAGATTTGACGAAGAGAATACGAAATAGAGACATATCTACACGATTCGTAAGGCCAACATCACACCGAAGCTTCTTCCTCGAGTTGCCATGAAGAAATCAAAGAAATGGAAAGACAAATCAAAGGAGATTGATAAGAAAGATATTTCCGTTGTTGTAGGGCATTGACCATTTGTACTGGTATTTCCCTTTCCCCTATCTCGTTCTCTTCTCCCACTCATACTTACTATCAGTGGATAGTAAGAGAATTTACTGAGGCATTCGAACATATATCTTAGGGATTACTCATTCTAAGGTATACTTCACCCATCTCTAATGAGTTACTTAATGTGTTATACTCCTGAGCTAAAGTTTTAACCTTCAGCTCTGATACCGCTGTAACGATCCTGACTCGATCTTCGAAAATCGGCAACGAATACGACACTCGTATTCAAATGCTGCAGATCCAAACGTCGAACCTGGTTTGCCGGAGCTTATAACACATTAAGTACAACACAACGGAAAAAAATATGAAATAATACATTTGATATACAACACTTGATACAATAGTCAAATACAATGATGATACAATGGAATGATACAATAGATATCAACACTATCAGAGATATAATGAATAGCAGTAGAAAGATAATGTCTTCAATGCCAACTCCAAGAACTCCATCTTCAATCCAAAGCTAGTGAGAACTCCCATCAAGTTACACAAAGATAAGCAGGTGTAGTCCGTGAATGCTGAAGTGTAGCAAATACGATCCACAAATCCAAAAGGCTGGAAGCTATCGAATCTACACCTACTATTCGATTATCTGAAAAACCCAACTCTAGACTGCCCATGTGGAAAATAGTGGGCACCCAGAGTTTAGGAAAGGAACAATAAACTCCAGGTCAGTCATGGGACTGGTGTGAGCAAACAAAAATAGTTTTTATCTTTTAAAACCAACAACAAAAGCTTTTAAAGTTCAAATCTGCAATGCTTTTGGAAAATGAAACAACCATAAGGCCTCCCACCACACACACCATGCAAACGCAGAATTGGAGGAGATTTCTCCTTATGATAGTCAAAAATGCTTTATATGAGAAAAATTCTTTGATATTATTACTATACGTGCAAAGTGTGAAAAAAAACCATTTTTAAAGTATAATATAAATCCTAGCCAGCATACGACCGGTATCGTATGCCTACTATAGCTACCATGTTCATTGCAGGTTACCTCCACATTCCATGGCAGGTTATACAACTAAAACCGTACAGGGCGCGTATTGTTTTGATTGGATTTTCCAATAAATGGTCAGGCTAAGGAACTTCCTATTGCCACATGGGAACGCCTCTGGGGGGACGCCTCGAGAACCTACCCGACTCCCTGCTAACACAAGGCCGGCTACCCCCTTCCCGAGGAATAAAACCTAAGATATGCCACCCCCGGTCCTTTGGGACCTTTAACCGAGGATCCTCTGCACCAACAAGATCACACAGTAATAAATATACTATAGTGCCCACATGAGTAAGTATCTGGGCTCCATACCATGATACCACCCTTTTCTAGAAGGAATGGCCATACCCTAGGGGAGCTACCCCTGAAACCTTGCCGCATCTTTCCTGTTTCGACCATTACCGGTTTGTGAGGCTCGATGAGGTCTCGTCCATAAAGCTACGCTTTACACGAAAGCCTTGCTATGATCACAAATGACCAACAAATGATCATCAATATATAGCAGCACTTAGCATGTCACACTACCAAATTGGGAGTATATCGCTGATAACCTTCAACTACATAACCTCTGAGCTCGTACGTCTCAGAGAAGGGTGTTAAGCTAAAAGAATAAATTCTCCACCACTAACGGATATGTATTTGAAAGAAATCGGCTTTATATCTCAAAGTGTAGTGTCAGACACACGACCATATAAGTCTGTTTCGGGCTCGAACAGAACCGAAGGCACTTCGTCCAATAAAGGAAGAAGCCCTTGCAAATTCGGGTATTCACAATCCCGATCGGACTTCCCATCACTTAAGGAATCTCTATACCGATGCGACTCAGTGTAGAGACAATCGACGGGTTGTCCTTTCGTTCTCGAAAATACCCGTTCTTCACCACCGGTCTTCAAATGCTATCCATAACGACGTATCATTGTTCGAAATGGGTTATATGCCACAAGGTCCTCTCTCGGCTAAACCAAATAATGAGCGCAATGTTTAAAAACATATGGATATAGGATTTCAGTTAAGCCACAACTTATTATCCAAAAACCTTTCTTTAAATGGTTTGAAACAAATTACCATTCCAAATCTTTTTAAATAAAAAGATTCATTTCACAGAGTTTACCAATTTTCCACAAAGGTTCATTTATGGCTTTTCAAAACAATTTCATCTTAAATTGGATTAACTTATCCAGTCTTTAAAATAAAGATTTAATTCATAACTTTCAAACCATTTCCAATTCAAATCTTTATATACAAGATGCACTATTTAACAATCCTCTTCGATTTCAAATCAAGGTTTAATCATTTTTCACATAAGTTAAAGCCATTTAAGTAAAAACTAGGGTTTAAATTTAAGTTCCCAAAACAATGCTTTTTTAAATGGTTTAAAAACCCATATAAACATCTTTATGACTTGTATAATCTTTTAAACCATAATTCCCAAACTACTGAAATTAATTTCAAATATTGAATTCAAATTTAAATCAAATTATTTAAATTTTCAAACCTTTATTAAGTTATTTAAAATAACTTTTATATTTTTTTGAAACTCATTTCCAATTCCAAAACTATTTTTTTGATTCAAAGTTCAATTTTTAAAACTATTTCAAAAATTTGTGACTTAACCAATTTCCATGTGCAATTCATATTTATGTGTGTATAAGTGTGGTCCAGGGGTTTTACACAATCGTGCAACAACATCGATCATCACAGATTACAATCACAGCCATATCGATAAGCGCTATATCCTATAACGCTTATCTATATACACAGATTCACAGATAAAATAAATTTATCAATCACAAAGATATCATTTCGATTCGATGTGGGTTTCGGATAACGAACTAGAATCCGACTCCCTGTTGCATCGAATTCCAAATGCCGTTCTACGGGCCAAGGGGTATTTACACAGAAACATATCACAGATATCACAGATCAATAAACAACAACTCACACCACAGAATATCACACAGCATCAAATATGAGGAGTATAAACCATCCAAACATCCAATATAATCCATACATCCATAAGTAAAAATAAATTAATTTATCTGATTTAAATTAAATCAGATTAATCACTTATGAATAAATTTTTAATCTTGGTTAATTAATATTAATTAATTACAAATAAATTTGATTAATTACTCTTTAATCGTTTATCAATTAGATTTCAATTTATAATTTAATCCTTTGATTAGTTATCCTTAATTACTAACAAAAAATTAATTAATTCTTAATTAATAATCCCTCCTCAATCACTTTCATTAAATTAATTAACCTTTAATTAATTATCTTAATTAATTACATTGATTAATTAACCATTAATTAATTACCATTTAATTAATTTCAATAAGTAATTATCCCTAATAAATTTCATTAATTAATTAACCTTTAATTAATTATTCTCAAATTAATCACCTTAATTAATCACATAAATCAATTATCCTTAAATTATAAATTAATTAACCTTTTAATCATTAATTAATTACCTAAATCATGTAATTAATTAACCTTAATCAATCTTTAAATAAATCTTTGATTAATCTTTAATTAAAACTCTAATTAAGTAATTTTTCTTTGAGTGATTAATCTTTAATTACTTTTATTAATAAGACCTCAAATATAATAAGACCTCAAATATTTAAGATAAATCATTTATCTCGACTATCACTTAATTACAACATCAAATTAAATTTGAAGACACTTAGGGTAATTTAAATGATTAACTCAATATGATTATTCAAAACTAAAACAAGTTTTAAAATAATTTAAATTTAGATTTGGGGTTTGTTTTGAAAATTTTGTTAATACTTTCTTTTGGAAATTAAATTTATATAACTTTGTTTTAATTTGTTTTAAAACTAAATCCTTTCATACATTTTTTTTAAAACTTGCTTTAAATCATCAAACTCAGGAAACCCGAGCCAAAACCCTGTTTCCCCTGTACCCAACTTCGAGTTCCATTCGAATCTTCCCCTAGAAAATTTCCCACTCCTGCTTGTTTTTTTTATTTCTGTTAAATTTTAAACCTTTACATCAGTTAACCCTCGCGAATACTTCGAGTACGACTTCGAGTTTACACGTTTAAAATCTCGATACCACCCCGAGTTCCACCTTTCTTCCCCAAAATCTTCAACCCAGATACGTACTTGCACGTATACGTTCACAAGCACGACGCCCCTCGCCGATCAATGTTGATGCCACCGGCACATCACCCACGACCACACAAGCTAGTTCGAGCAACCCAAAATCCAAAATCACCCCTTAATCGAAATCGAGCTATTCTCGATTTCCTGGAATCGAAACCCAATCCCTACATTCACAACGCGTGCGCAACTCCGACCACCAGAGCGTCGCCATCTCCGGCCACGTCTTCGACAACCCACAAGCCAACACCTCCCTGAGTATCATCGAACTCGATCAACCACTGACTCCACATGAGCACGAGAACCATGCCGACCAAATACTTCACGTTAAACCCTGATTCCATGTCGACCCATCACTTTAATCAACGAAAAAATATTCGAGTATTTTTCCAACGATCTAGTCGACCCTACCCTCCTCCAGATCAAAATGAAAGCTTGATTCTTCTTCGATCAATGGGAATTGACAAAATCCCTTTAGATAAATTTACAATTTCGCACATATTATAGTTTTAAAAATCTTGGATTTGCTACTGAAATTCCTGTCTTTCAAAATCGAACTAGCTGATGTAAATGGAATTCAAAAACATTGATACTTGATTTTCTAATAAAGGGTGTTCATCTTTGTAATTTCCAATTTCTAAATTGTTTACTCAGTAAGTATACGTGAAATAAATTTTCAACTTTGCATTTCATAATTATTATCACTTTCCATTTAGAAATCGAAGTCTGAAATTACTTAGATAGGAAGATTTTAATTTTTTAACAGATTTTCAATTCCTGTAACAAGAACAGAGATGTTCTTTTCTAATCCCAGACATGCAGAAGCAACATAACAAATAAACACACAGATTTTCTTTTGCATGCACACTCATTCAAACAACTTCAAACATATAAGGGAAAGAGATTTAAATAAAAAAGGGTGTTTGTTCACATTGGTTCGGGGAAGAAATAGAGATCTTTTCCTGGAGATGATTTGTTTGTGAATCTGGAACATGCAATTCTTTTCAAACTGCTCTGCCCTTTTCATCTTTGTTTTGATCATCACTCCCTCAGGTTATAAAATACTAGAGTTAATTATGTTCTAATTGCTTCAGAATTTTAAATTTAAACTTTAATTATGGGTTCTATAATATTTACTGACCTGAGCTTTGAAGAGAAAATGAGAAATGGAACTCTTTTCTTCTCTGTTCCAGGCTGAAAGATTTTGAATTATTTTGCTTTTCCTTGAGCTTTGAATTGCTTGAAACTTGTTTCAGATTTTTTTTTGATTTGCTTTCGAAACAGCTGCTTGATAAATTTGGATCTGATTTCCAGTTTGAAACTTGCTATCCAGATTCTCATTTCAGGTTGAATCTTTGATCTTTACTATGTTTACAGGTTTGCATATTTGATTATTTTTGAAGTGATTGCTTGATCCAGATTGAATCTTGCTTCTAGGTCTCTTTTTTTTGTTCTTCTTGGATTTGAATAAATTATCTGTTGCATGATTCTGTTTCCAGGTTTCTTTAAGTTGCTTTAGATTATTTCCAGGTTGAAGTTTTCTTCTTCTTTTTTTTTCTTTGCACTGGCTTTGGAAATGAGTTGTTTTCATTGTTTTCCAGGTTTTGAGATTTGAGGAGGATTTAAAAATTTGAATTGGAAAGGTGAAAAGTTTTCTGAATTTTTTTAATTTGATTATTTTATTTAAGTAATGATGTCTTGTGTCATTTGTAAAAAAGAACATCATAAGCTTTAGATTTTGTTGATTACTCTACTCCATTCACCCATGTGAACATTTGTGATTTGTTACAAGGCAAAAGAATTTTTTTTATAAACTTTAATTTTTATACTATGTACACCTTATAAATAAATGTATTCCTTGTTCATTTGTGTGTGCGCATATATATATGTACAATGTTAAAAGAATTTAAGTAATATTTACATTACATACATTATATCTTAATAATTTTTTGTAAATGGTACACTTATTTTAAATTTAAATTTAAATTTTAAACTTGAGATACAAACATTTATGCCCATTTGTTATATTCACACATATCCTAAATAATTTAAATTAATTCCCAATATGTATTCAATTTTTTTACTCATATTTGTAATATACATATGTATAAGATTTTAAATTTAAATGACTTTTTAAAACATTCATTATTTCAATATTTTAAACTCAAAATAAAACTGGAATTTTATTCATATCAAATTTTCACTTATTCATTGAATCAATTCCATGTACAATACATTATTAAATTTTAAAAGGGTAAATATTTTATATTTGCATCCACACATTATATTTATACAACGTTTAAAATCCATTAAATTCAAATAGCTTTATATTATTTTCTATTTATATTTCTTTTTATAACTATTTATACGACCTTAAGAAAATGATTCTTATTTATTAATATGTTTTTATTTATATGTATTTATATTTAAATATATTCAATCAAATTTGTGTTTAGATCCTTAGTTAGCTTTATATTTACAAATTATATTTCCTTATATACATTAACCATGTTTATTTATGTTTTGTACAAGTATAAAATTTCAAATCCTGTGCTTATTACTTTTATATATTTATATACAACTATAATTATTTTAAAAATGTTTATAATTGAATCCCAATCCAAAGTACTATTTTATAACACATATTTTTAATTTATTCTGGAATCTTCATGTTTATTCCAAAATAAATCCAATTTGTTTTAAATATATTCATTTTAGTATTTTCACATCAAAATATTCACTGTCAATATATTTATTAAATTTCAAAATCTAATTTCCCAATTATAATTCATTTGTATAACTAAATGAACATATATCTCATGAAATTTGATGAATTCAATTTTTATTTTTTTATATTTCAAATGCAAATAAATTATAAATAAATTCACAATCAAATTAAAAATTATATTTGGTTACCAATTTTTCCAAAATTTAATCCTTAATATTAAATCAATTATCAAATTATTTTTAGCTAAAATTCAGGAATGTTAAAAAATAAAGTGGGCCGGTCATATTTACTTTTGTCTAGTTTTTATTATATTTGTAATTTTCCCTTTTAATCGTGTCAAACTCTAGTTGTGTAACTAGATTACGAACTACAGTGGTGTAGTGATGCAGCCCAGCCTAAAAGTAGGTCGCTTTCCATAATTCGCTCAGCCTTAAGTCGCCAGCGACCTACCGAGCTCCGAACTAAAGAGTCACGACCTAGGGAAGGTCACTTGCGAGTTAACGGGATAAGCAATCAAACATGCAAGCGACCTAGCGAGTTAAGGGAGCCGATGCACATTTCGTTAGGTCGCTCCGACCTTTCGAGTTAAGAACATGACGAGTTACGACCTAAGTTAGGTCGCTCAGGTCTTAAATCACAACATTGCTTAAGTCGCTCACATGATTGGTCAAGTGAAATTTTCCAGAAGCTATTTTCCTTGAGTCGCTGGGGCTTCTGATGCAAACATTATTTAGGTCGCTGTTGTTTGGGTCGTATTGTACATATTGAGTCGCTTGATGTAAGGTCGTTCTGATGTATGTTGTTAGGTCGTTTACTGATGTAAATATGGGTTGTGTTATTTCTGTTGATAGCCCGTGAGTCGTAGGTCGCGTCCAATGTTAGGTCGTGGGTCGTGTTTAGTAAGTCGCGTGCTGTAAGGTCGTTAACGACATAGTGTGGTGTGTTGTAACCCTATAAATAGGGGAGGTTCAGGTCATTTGTAGGTGGTTGATTTTTGAATGAAACTTTGTTTGAGTGCTTTGTGCCTCTTTTGAAATTGGTAGTTGAGTGTGAGCTCCTATCTCCACTTTCGGTTATTCGAGTGCGCTCGAATCAATGATTGTTGAAGTCATTTCATGGTTTCAAGTGCGCTTGATCGACGTTCGAAGAATTGTAGATCTTCTTTCACGGTATCGTGCGCGATCAACGTGTCGAAGATAGCTAGAATTCAGTATCTTTTGGAGATCAACGAATTTGGGCATTTCGGTATTTTTTTCAATCCATCGATTTATATTGATTCATCTAATCGTTCTTCGATTAGTTTGACATGAAATCTTCATTTCGTAGTCAATCTGTAATATCTGCTGCGTCAGTTTGGTATCAGAGCTAGACTTAGCCAATCATAGCTAAGTCGAGTCTTGGAGCCGAGGAGAAGTATTTGAAGTTTAGTGTTCATCGTGAAGTTGCAACAAGTGGGGAGTTTCGATCCATATCATTTTGGATCAATGTTCGGAAAGTGTTTGAATTTTTCTCATTGGAATTTTTGCGCGCCAAAGTGAAGTTTGCCTTAGGCCGAGCCGAGCTAGTTGGAGTTTGAGCCGTGCATTAAGTGTTCAAGCTGAGAGTTGAAGTGTAGAAGCCGTGCATTGTTTTGTTCAAAGTAGCTCAAGGTCGAAGTTGAATTTGTTGAAGATTCAATCATGCCTCCGAGAAGAGCTAATCGTCATCAAAATGTTGAAGATTTGTATAAGCGAGAAGATGCTGAACAAATGGAACAACGCATTAGCAATAAATTCAATGAAAGTTTGGATGAAGGTATTGGGAGGTTGGAGAAATTGATGATAGATATGAATCAAAGGAGAAGGTCGCCAGTCTCGAACCATGGAGGAAACAGAGTTTCACCATCGATTACGGAAGCGAGGAGGGTGCTGCCATAATCTTTTAGAGAAAGAAGAGAAACATCAATTTCATCAAGAAGGGTCACCATGAATATAGACATGAAGAGAGAAGAACTCCACGTGAGTTTAAAGATGAGCCATATCGAGATGAAGAGAGACATTGCAGAAGAGACATGCGTGATCGTAGGGAAGTTGATGGTCGAGATCGATATAGACGTACATTTGATTTTGATGAAGAGGGTGATAGAGCTAGCATTCGTTATCGAGATCGAGACCAAGTTCGAAACTCGTATCGGGATGTTGAGGATGACCGACGATGGGAGTCGGGTATGAAGATGGAAATTCCAGAATTCAAAGGTGGAATGGTAGCAGAAGAATTTCTTGATTGGTTGTCTAATGTTGAAGAGATTTTTGACTTCAAAGAAGTTCCTGAGAATCGAAGAGTTAAGTTGGTTGCTACTTGTTTGAGAGGTAGAGCTATGGCATGGTGGCAGCAGACCAAACTTACACGGGAGAGAATGGGGAAGTCAAAGATTGAATCATGGGAGAAGATGAAGAAGCTGATAAAGGCTACATTCTTGCCTTACAATTATCAATCACTCATGTATCAGAGGTTACAGAATCTGAGGCAAGGAACGAAGACTGTCAATGATTATGCTGATGAATTTTATCAACTGATTGCTCGAAATGACATTATGGAGACGGAGGAACAATTGACTGCTAGGTTTGTTGGGGGGTTGAGAATGCAAATTCAAGACATGGTGAATATGATTGACCCAAGATCTGTTGTAGAAGCACATCAGAAAGCACTTGCTTGGGAGAAACAAGGGAGACGAGGAGGTGGTGTGTTTAAAAGTTACAATACTCAGAACAAGGGTGCTAGTGGGAGTTCCAATGTTTCTAAAGTTGTCAGTAAACCAGCTGTGAAAGAAGTTGAGAAGGCAAAGGTCAACAATAGTTTCAAATGTTATAATTGCCAGGAAGTGGGCCACAAGAGCAATGAATGTCCGAAGCCGAAGAGGCGAGCAGTGATTGCTGAAGCGGAAGGTGAGGATGTTGGTGAAGATTATTCTAGTCCAGTTGAGGGGAATGAACATGATATCGCGTCGGGAGACGAAGGATGCAATCTAATGATGAGGAGATCTTGTTTAACACCAAAGCAAGAGGAAGAAGCCAGTTGGTTGAGGAGTAATATCTTTCAGTCGACATGCACTATACTCGGGAAGGTTTGTAAATTTGTGATTGACGCGGGAAGTTGTGACAATATCATTTCTGCCGAAGCTGTGAGAAAGTTAAAGTTGAAGACGGAGAAGCATCCAAATCCTTACAAGTTAGCGTGGCTAAGGAAAGGAGGAGAGGTAAAGGTGGACCGACGAGTTCATGTTCCATTTTCTATTGGGAAGAAGTATAAAGATGAGATCTGGTGTGATGTGGTGGGGATGGATGTTTGCCACTTTCTTTTGGGAAGACCATGGCAATATGACCGAGAAGTGCAACACGATGGTCGAACCAATAGCTACAGCTTTATGTTTGAGGGTACTAAGATTATTTTAGTTCCGAAGAAGAGACAACAATGAGAGAGAAAATCAGAAGAGATTGAGGAGTTGAAGAATTTGTTGACTCTGAAAGAATTTGTTAAAGAAGTCGAAGATGAGCCTGAAGTGTTCTTGTTGATCGGGCATGAAAGTGGTGAGGAAATTGAAATTCCAGAGGAAGCCAAGCCGGTGTTGGAGGAATTTGAAGATGTGTTTCCTAAAGAACTGCCAACGGAATTACCGCCGTTGAGGGACATACAACATCAAATAGATCTTGTTCCAGGAGCAGTATTACCTCACAGGCCACATTATAGGATGAGTCCTAAAGAGCATGAGGAACTGAGAAGGCAGGTGGAGGAGTTGTTAGAACAAGGGTGTGTTCAGGAGAGCTTGAGTCCATGTGCCATGCCATCTTTATTGGTACCAAAGAAGGATGGGACGTGGAGGATGTGTACAGACAGTCGGGCTCTAAACAAGATCACTGTGAGATACAGATTTCCTATGCCGAGGTTTGATGATTTGATTGATCAGTTGAGTGGGGCTGTTATGTTCTCGAAGATTGACTTGAAGAGTGGATACCATCAAATTCGTATTAGACCGGGTGATGAGTGGAAGACTGCTTTTAAAACTGAAGAAGGTCTATACGAATGGTTGGTTCTGCCGTTTGGCTTGTCAAATGCTCCTGGTACTTCTATGAGAGCGATGAACCAGATTTTCAGACCATTTATTGGGAAGTTCGTGGTAGTTTACTTTGATGATATTTTGATCTATAGTGGGAGTATGGAAGAGCATGTCCAGCATTTGCGAGAAGTACCGTTGATCCTACGACAGGAGCAATTTTATGCTGCAACGAAGAAGTGTGTGTTCATGACGCACAGTGTTTTGTTTTTGAGGTATGTTCTGTCGAAGGAAGGTATTCAAGTGGATGAAAGTAAAGTAGAAGCTGTCAGGAGTTGGCCACAACCCAAGACAATTACTGAAGTGAGAAGCTTTCATGGGTTGGTACCCTTTTATCGAAAATTCATTCCACATTTTAGCAGTGTAATGGCACCTGTAACCGATTGCATGAAAGGAAAGAAGTTTGAGTGGTCAGAGGAAGCAGGCGTTGCTTTTGAGAAGATCAAGACACTGTTGACGACGACACCGATTTTAGTATTGCTGGATTTTCAGTTGTTGTTTGAGTTACACACTGATGCTTCGAAAGTTGGGATTGGTGGAGTATTAAGTCAGAAGGGAAGACCAGTTGCTTATTTCAGTGAGAAGTTGTCTGGAGCCAAGTTGAGATATAGCACTAATGACGTGGAATTTTACGCGATTATTCAAGCTGTGAAGCACTTGAGACATTATCTATTTCAGAAGGAGTTTGTTCTTTATACGGATCATGAAGCTTTGAAGCATTTGCAAGGGCAGGACAAAATTTCAGCTAGACACGCTTCATGGGTCGCGTATCTGCAGCAGTTTACTTTTATTGTAAAACACAAATCAGGGGTGACGAATCGTGTAGCAGATGCTTTGAGCAGGAGGAGTCATTTGTTGACAACAATGAAAGTTGAAGTGACAGGATTTGAAATACTACCGGAGTTGTTTGAAGAAGATCCTTACTTTACGAAGATTGTTGAGAAAGTCAAGGATGGGAGTACTGATGAGTTTGTATTGGTGGATGGATTCTTATTCAAGGGGAATCAATTATGCGTACCAGATTGCAGCTTGAGAATGAAAATTGTGAAAGAGTTGCACGAAGAAGGACATGTTGGACGGGATCACACATTACAGTTGATTTCTCAGTCTTTCTATTGGCCATCGATGAGGCGGGAAGTTGAAAAGTTTGTTCGTAGATGTTATGTTTGTCAAGTTTCGAAAGGGACAACTACAAATGCGGGATTATATATACCTTTACCTGTTCCTACAAAACCGTGGGTAGATATAAGCATGGATTTTGTGTTGGGTTTGCCAAGGACTCAACGGGGAAATGATTCTATATATGTTGTGGTGGACCGTTTCTCGAAGATGGTACATTTTGTTGCTTGTAAGAAGACAGCAGACGCAGTCCATGTGGCATAGTTG
The DNA here is from genome assembly GCA_030765085.1 of Allium cepa. Lineage (NCBI taxonomy): Eukaryota > Viridiplantae > Streptophyta > Magnoliopsida > Asparagales > Amaryllidaceae > Allium > Allium cepa. Next base: position 865,141,495 of record CM060940.1, read on the forward strand.
TTCTTTAGAGAAATCTATTGCTTGCATGGTTTACCAGAGTCTATATTTTCAGACAGGGATACCAGATTTTTGAGTCATTTTTGGCTGAGTTTGTGGAAGATGGTGGGAACGAAGCTGAATTTCAGTAGCGCTTATCATTCACAAACTGATGGGTAAACGGAAGTGGTGAATAGATCATTGGGAAATTTATTGCGGTGTCTTGTGAATGATAATCTGAAGAGCTGGGATGTGAAGTTATGTCAAGCGGAGTTTGCTCATAATCATGCTATCAACCGTAGTACGGGTTTCAGTCCATTTCAGATTGTATATTCAAGCTTGCCAATGGGACCGTTGGATTTAACGATAGTACCACAACCGAAGGGGACAGTTAAGCGGGCTATTGATTTCGTTGATGGGTTGACAGAATGCCATAGAATCGTTCAGGAATGATTGGAGAAGATGAATGAGAAGTATAAGCGATCTGCGGATCTAAAGCGAAGAAGTGTTGAATTTAATGAGGGAGAGTTAGTATATGCTGTACTAACGAAGGATCGTTTTCCAGTGGGAGCATACAATAAACTTAAAGCTCGAAAGATTGGTCCTGTAAAGATTGTGAAACGGATCAATGAAAATGCTTATAAATTGAAGCTACCGGAGGATGTGTACACTTCTGACGTGTTTAACGTTAAACATCTTATACCTTATTATGGTGGTGAACAATCTAATGGGGAAGAACCTTTTAAATTCGAGGACGAATTTTTCTCAACCAGGAGAGGATGATGCAGCCCAGCCTGAAAGTAGGTCGCTTTCCATAATTCGCTCAGCCTTAAGTCGCCAGCGACCTACCGAGCTCCGAGCTAAAGAGTCACGACCTAGGGAAGGTCACTTGCGAGTTAACAGGATAAGCAATCAAACATGCAAGCGACCTAGCGACTTAAGGGAGCCGATGCACATTTCGTTAGGTCGCTCCGACCTTTCGAGTTAAGAACTGACGAGTTACGACCTAAGTTAGGTCGTTCAGGTCTTAAGTCGCTACATTGCTTAAGTCGCTCACACGATAGGCCGCGTGAAATTTTCCAGAAGCTATTTTCCTTGAGTCGCTGGGGCTTCTGATGCAAACATTCTTTAGGTCGCTTCTGTTTGGGTCGTATTGTACATATTGAGTCGCTTGATGTAAGGTCGTTCTGATGTATGTTGTTAGGTCGTTTACTGATGTAAATATAGGTTGTGTTGTTTTTGTTGATAGCTCATGAGTCGTAGGTCGCGTCCAATGTTAGGTCGTGGGTCGTGTTAAGTAAGTCGCGTGTTGTAAGGTCGTGAACGACCTAGTGTGGTGTGTTGTAACCCTATAAATAGGGGGGTCGGGTCATTTGTAGGTGGTTGATTTTTGAATGAAACTTTGTTTGAGTGCTTTGTGCCTCTTTTGAAATTGGCAGTTGAGTGTGAGCTCCTATCTCCACTTTCGGTTATTCGAGTGCGCTCGAATCAATGATTGTTGAAGCAAATTCACGGTATCAAGTGCGCTTGATCAAGGTTCGAAGAATTGTAGATCTTCTTTCACGGTATCGTGCACGATCAACGTGTCGAAGATAGCTAGAATTCGGTATCTTTTGGAGATCAATGAATTTGGGCATTTCGGTATTTTTTCAATCCATCGATTTATATGGATTCATCTAATCATTCTTCGATTAGTTTGACACGAAATCTTCATTTCGTCGTCAATCCATAATATCCGCTGCGTCATGTAGTTTGAGAATTCTCAACTCAAAGACTGAGTTGTAGCATTGTTTTGAGCGTAAATTTAGGTTAGTTATTAGCGGGTGTCGCAAGTTTACGTGTGTAAGCGTCTGACTACTTAATTTCTAGTAGAAACCTTAGGGGCAGCACGTAAGCAGGTTATTGCGGAAGCTGGGTAAATCAGTGTTGTTCTATTTCTGCTTTTATTATTCTGCTATTATCTATGTTGCAATTATTATATATATTTTTGCATTAATTTTTATTATTATTAGTATTACCCTATTCACCCGCTCTCTAGGGTGAAATCGATCCTACAAGTGGTATCAGAGCTAGGAACAAAAACCATTTTTTGTTTTTTTCAAAAACCAATTTTTGTTTTTAAAAAAATTGGTTTTTAAATGGCTTCTTTTAATAATACTTTTGTTGTGGGTCAGTCCATAGTTAGGCCACCCATGTTTACTGGTGAATATGCATATTGGAAAAATAGAATGAAAATATTTCTGAAAACCATTGATGCTTGGAATATTGTTGGGATATAAGACGCCAACTATAGTGGTAGATAATTAAGAAACTGAAAAACCGATGGATCAATGGACATAACTTGAAAATAAACTACAGAATGCTAATGTTAAAGCTATGAATTCTATTATATGTTCATTGGATCAGATTGAATTCAATCGTGTCTCACATTGTCTAACTGCGCATGAAATTTAGCACACACTTGAAGTGAATCACGAAGGAACCTCCCAAGCCAAAGAATCTCGCCTTGCCATGCTTAGTAGAAAATACGAGAATATCACAACGGTCAAGGATTATAATATCAAAGAGATGTATGGACGACTATCTAATCTTGTATACAAATCAAAAGCTCTTAGAAAACCATACACAGAACTGGAAATAGTCCAAAAAATCCACAAAGTCCTTCCATGAAATTTTGAAGCGAAAGTTACTGCCATTCAAGAATCAAAAGATCTGAAACAAATCAAATTTGAAGAATTCATCGAAAATCTCTCCACTTATGAGCTAGAAATCAAATTCAAGGATGAATAGGAAGGAGGTGATACACGAAAGAAATCACTAGCTCTCAAAGGAACAACGGAAAGTGAAGATGACGACGACGATGATGGAGCTACTGAACTGGCACTATTAATAAAGAGATTCAAAAGGTGGAACCACAAATACGAAAATCCATCTCTAAATCAACAATTGAAAAGCAGAATAGTCAAAATCCTAGACAACTCAAAAAGGCAAGAGATCAAATGTCAGAAGTACAACAAACCTGGTCATATCAAGCCAAATTGTACTCAGAATCGACTCAGCCAAGGAAAGAAATCGAAAAGGAGAAGTTTTGCGGCTACTTGGGATGAAACCGATGAAGTTGATAAAAGAACTGGAACTGGGAGTGAAAAAGAAAATTTGTGTCTTCAAGGAGAAACAATTGACATCGATGATGACGAGCCAAGCGAGGTATCAAAACTTACTCATTCAAAATTACTTATATATTTCCATGAAGTAAATGACTGTTTTGAAAGACATAGGGAGAAGTACGCTAAAATTGAATTACAAAGAGATAGTTTGATAGAATTAATAAACAAGTTGATCAATTGGTTAAAAACTATAGAAATAAGAGCCCTAAGTATGAAAAGTGTCCATCACATGAAGAAGAAATTAAACAATCAAAAATTAAAATTAAATCACTTGAAAATGAAATTCTGATTTTGAAAGAAAGTGAAAACACTAGAAGAGAAAATTCCATTAAAAAGTGCACTTTGTTATTGAATGAAAATGACTCACTCAAAACAGAAGTCCAACAATTGTCTACAACTTTAGGGAAATTTTCCAAAGGATAAAGATCGCTAAATATGTTATTAGGGAAACAAACTATCAATACTGTTAGACAAGGACTTAGGTATACTCAATCTAAATATGTTAAAAGCAAAATTAATCATGTCAATTCCAAATGCACGATTTAGGGAAAAATTGGACACAATCATAATAATTGCCGGTATAGACCTAAACACATGAATACAATAACAATTTGGGTTCCAAAGGGCATGAATATAAAATCCCTTAAAGTCAAACAAATCTGGGTGCCAGAAGGAACAGATATAAATTGTCTTGTGTCTACATAAACATATTTTTCAAAATCATTTGCGACTAACAATCATGGACCTATAAAAACAAATAGGTCACAAAAATCTTTTCTCGTGTAGGTGTGGTAGTAGGCTAAGGAACAAAAATAGTGTTACCTAGATTCTAGCTGTTCCAGGCGCACGACGAGCGAAAAATCAAAGTTCCTTAGCCTAATACAAAGGTGGTAGAGTCACAATAGGTAGCAATGATCAATGAAATATTATTAGCAAAGGTAAAATAATTAATGGTACATTTATCTTGAACGATATATTAAATGTTGAAAGTCCACACCATAATATAATTTAACTTAGCCAGTTATGTAATAAGAAGATAAATTTTGATTTTGATTTGTGCAAAAATGAAAACCAATCATCTTTTCATCTTTGAACTAGTTCATACAAGTTTGTTCGAACTAACTATATTGCAAGTTTAGGTGATAAGAGATGTTGTTTTGTAATGATTGATGTTGATATATTTGTTTATTTTACTGATTCTAGATCTAACGTTATGTTCACTGTTTGTTTATTTGCATGATTTGAATTCAAATCCAAAAAATTTCATTATAAAGATGTAAAAAGGATTTTAAGGTATTTGTTGCACACTCCACGATCTGGTCTATGATATCTGTATAATAATAACCTTGAGTCAAAGGAAAATTCAGATGCAAATTGCACTGGCAACCTGGTTGATAGAAAAATTACTAGTAGAACGTGTTTTATAAAGAGGCATTCATTAGTTGCATCATGTAACGGCACGTAACTTTCGATGTTTTAAATTTGTTAATTTAATATGTTTTTGGTAATTAAATCTGGAAGAAAAAAAAATTTGTAATTTGAGAATGAAATGATAACTAAAACGAAATGTAACAAAGTTAACTTAAGTGAATTATTTATAAGTTAATGGAATTCAAACTTAATAAGGTGATTGAAAGGCTATCTTTGGTTACAAAGTGAATATAGGAAAACAAATGTAATTATTTAAATGACTAATAAAATAACACATTGTTAATGGCGATTGAATGTAAATTAAGGTAATAATTTTAATGCAAGTTAATAAATAATTAAGTTAGTGCAATCCTAATTAATTGAAATCAATTGTAAGGTTATAATTGATTGTAATTAGAAAATTGGGAAATAAATTCAAAGTTATATTAATTGATGAAATAATACGTAATAAATTGTAATTTGATAGAATCAATGTTAGATAAGTAATTATAATATTTGTTATTTGATAATAAAGTATGAATGGAATTAAATTAGGCAAATAGTGATAATTATTAATTGTTTACCTCATTTATTTAATTTATTGAATTAGATCAAAATACATTACAATTAAACGTAATTAAAAACTACGTTATTATGACTTTAGTTGATGACTGTAAGAATATTAGGGCAATTGATATATATTAACGTTAAATCTATCCATAAGATGATGATTGATTGAATAAAGGGATTGAATACAAATTGTATTAATCTAATTGAAATTAAAAATATAATTTATTTGAATTTACTTAAATTGAAGGCAAACACCATAAATTTTGCAATAAATTCTTATTTGATTGATATGGAAATTTTGGTTAATGAATTGGAAGTTTATTTGTAATCAGAAATGATAGAAATGGTAAATAATTGAATTTGAATTGAAGAAGTGATTAATTAATTTAATATTAAATTATTTAATTAACTGGAAAATAGCCATTTTGGCCACTGACTCGGATTTCGACGAAACTTGTTTCATCGGATCCGTAACGATGAATTATTTTAGGATTTCATGTTTCGTATCGATCGGACTTGTCGACTCGAAACGCCTATAAATCAATTTAATCGAAATCAATTGAAATCAATTTGAAATAACTTGATTTTAGCATAACATCTTCATACGATGGAATTTGGACTTGAAACCTATTCCATTGCGTTTAAAATATTTAAAAACATCTATCTTGATATATGGGTTGACCCATTTTCGTTCCGGTGTCGAAATGGGCTTTTCGGGTCATTATCGTTCGATTTTTCCAAACCAATCAAGCTCATTTGCTTCTATTTTGGTCTGCCTATATATATATATATCATTATAAACCCTAGTAGCCCTTCTATTTCTCATTTCTGTATGTACAAATTTTTTTGTTGCTCCTCTTTCTCAATGGAAAACAAACCCTAAATTCCCAATTGCAAATTTCAAAACCAAATTCAAATCAAAATTTCAAACTCCACAAACTATATCGAATTATATATGGATTTGATGCTCTCGACGAGTGCATCTCAAATTTGTAATTCGTTTTCCAATTTAAGCATCTGTTTTTTCAAAAATCGAAGAACAATTATCAGCCATTCATTACGTTCCGATGAACGTCGTTGGATCGTCAAATCAATTGTACCGTTGTGTAGAGGGGACTGAGGGGGTGGCATCGACCTAGTTCACTTGGTATTTTGACGACTTGATTTTCGTGCAAAATTCAATTAGGGCTTGCTATAGGGTTTCGGTTGCTTCCGTTGTTCGTCGTGGTCGGGAGGTCGCACAACCTCAGGCAGGCGCGCGCTTGGTTCAGTAGTGGCAACGTAGGCCGGTTGTGGGTTTCAGGCGACGAGGCGATGGCATTTTTTGATGACCGGTGGCGACTGGAACCTTTGAATGCTATCTTAGGGTTTCGAACAGGGGAGAGCTGGCTCTGCTGACGTGTATTCTTTTTTTTTTTTTTTTTATAATTTTATCGTATTATATTCTTAATTGCATAACTTTTGCATATGAGGTCCATTTCACGTGCGGTTTTCTTCGCTAAATTCGTATTAGAATTCCAGACACTTTGACAAAGGTTTGGACAGATTTTGAAACCATTCAAATTTTGAGTTTAAATTGGATTTAAATTCAATTTAAATTCAAAGGCGAGTGTTTTAACCCACTCACAACTTCTAAAATTTCTTATATTTGTTAAATTGATTTATAATGTGATTGGAAATTTATTTATGACCGTTTGGCATATTTTTAATCATCATCTCAGTTAAATTGAATTTATTTGAATTAAATTGTTATTTAATCTATTATTGCATATAAACTACCTGTCAAATTGTTAATTAATTTATTATTGAATATAAACTACCAGTAAACACCTGTTGTTTATTATCTGTTCTAGGTTGATGTTATTGATTGAATTGGATGATGATTGTGACAAATGGTTGATGATTGATATTGGATGAATGGATGTTGTATTCATATTGTTATAAACTAAAAGTTGTAATGGATTCTGTTTCATTTGGAAATGATATTTAACCGTACTTATATTTTAAATTACTGATTGAAATGATAAATATCCATATCACTTGACCATAGGATAGAAAATTATATACAGACACCGTGGTATATATATATATATATAACAATATTTTGAAATAATTTCTATAGTTTTATAAAGAAATATGTGGTTTTAGATAAATATCAATTTTAGATATTATATAAATATTATTTTATTCTTGATTTTTAAGCTAGGTATAAAGTTGTTTTAATATAGAATAAGCTTAATAATAAGTTTGACTTTTATTGAAGATAATATGGTTAAGTATTTAAATTTTATTTTAATATAGAGTTATAATGAATTAAATAAATTAAGGTTGGAAGATAAATTGGAAATATACCGAATTTGAAATGCTTTATTTTGTGGATCAAATCTGTTTCTGAAGTCAATATAGTTTGGAATGGTTTATTTGGAAACTGAATTGAATTGAAATTTATGATTTGAGATTTGGTTAAATCTAAAATTTTGAAATTCGAGTTGTTTTGGAATTGATTTGTGAAATTGAAGAAGCTATGTGTTATATAAAGTATTTTAATATTTAAACCATTTAAGTGGTGGAAGTTATGTTTCAAAGCTACGAGTTTCAAAGTATTATGAGTTGAAAGTGTTATAATCTAAAGTGATTTGGTTTCGAAGTATATAACTTTGAAAGTGTGATGATTTTAGAAAATGATATATTTGAAATAAAAATGATATCATATTAATTTGATTTTTGAAATAGAAATGATATTGTATTTATATAGTTTTAAAATGGATATTATATTCTGGTTTTGAAGTATAAACTATTTTGAAATGACCGCGGTGTTATAATAAAGTTTGGTTGTTAAAGAGACCGGGATTGGAAGTTGTCATACTCTCTGCCAACTCCGAAAACCACTTTAACAATCGTGTATGCAGTGGAGATTCTAGAATGAAGTAGGATGGCGGCGGCGTTCATTTGAGGTATATACGTGGACCCGACTCCCTTGAGTTGGCATAAGGTGGCTAAAACAAGAGCGATCTCGGGCCAAGGAGGTAGCCCCTCTTATCAGACACACTCCTTCGATATTATATTCTGACTTTGAGGTTTATTTGGTGGCAACTTTTGATTTTTGATTTGGGGGTGTGGCTTGAGGTGGGCATTAGTAGCTGCTATGCGTTACCACCAGCCCATGTGCGTAATTGGTATATCTATCATGCCATTGCCTTGTGTTCCGTGTCACCTACCCTAGCGCGCCTTGTACGAGTTTGATTTGTGTCGTACCTATGGAGTATCCTCTGGTAGCCTCCCGATCAGGAGGTATTAAAGTACTATATAGACTATTGGCACTATTTATGTGTTAAGGGGAATATTGGGTCACTCCTTAACGCTATTTTAAAGTAAGTTTATTTTAATTTTAGACATTATTATAATAGCGTATATTACTACATAGCAGATAGTTTAACGGATCCTTAGGAGATGTGAATCCCGAGCATCTTTTAAGTTACTGCACTCACGTTCGACACTGGATATGAGATGTCAAATCACGTAAACATCTCTGACGCCATTCCACTCATATTTATTTCTGTTGATTTAACTCACATAAGATCTTTTAGTTCTAACTCGAGTGTTTTGTCTTTTCAATTCGCTCGGGTCAGCCTGAGCATTTCAGGATTTGAAGACTTTATTTTTGGAGGACGAAGACGAAGATTTTATTTCTATTATTTATTATATTATTCCACTACATTCATACTAGTCCGATGCATTGTTATTTATTATTCTCTGGTATATGTAACTCTGATTCTATATTGTATTAGTATAATCAAATGTTTTGTAAACAGCTTCATGAACTGTTATTTGATTATTATATTTTGTCATTCCGCTGCAAGATTCTGTTTTATTTTCTTTCTTTCTTCCTTTTCTTATTCACCCCAATAACAACTCGCCCTTTTGTATGGTTTGAGTCCGACGTGCGTGGTTTATCGTCGGTTTAAAACGTACAAAAAGGTGGGATGTTACACATCACATTTTAAGAGAAAAATATATGCATATTTTTCATTTCAACTGATTTTCAATTAGCAGACTTTTTTAAAAAAAACCCTTGTAGAGAATAGTTTTTTTGACTTCATTTCAAATTAGACATGTTAGAAATTTGATTTTATGTTTGTTTTTGGATTTGATCTTAAATGACTACATTAACTAATCTGACTCCGTACTGATTATCGAAAAGATAAATAGTTATTAAAATAGTGATGAGTGTCGACATTAATCATATATTATGACTCGAGATAGTATATTTAGTAAATTTCTTTAAAAGTTTAAACGAGATTTATAATAACTTTTGTTGGTAAAAATTCCATGACGATCTCTATTTCTATCATATTTCTAACGACCATCACTAATTAAAATCCAATATAGTATGTCAAGATGTGTATTTTAAACAGGAAATTATTCATTTTTTAATTAATTAGCAATAAAAACATCCAAAGTATTCACTCTCATTTTAAAGCCCTCACGGTTATGCATGGGTGCTTGAAATATTTGGTTATGTGCTTTCATGCTCATTTAAAAGTCCTCACATTATGCATGTATGGAACACATATCAAAATTGATTATTAAATAGACAAGTTGATTCTAATCCCATTTAAAAGTCCTCACGGTTATGCATGGTTAGAAGATGCTTGAAATTCATTTTTTTAAAATAAAAATTGGGAATACCACTAATCTCATTTAAAATTCCTATTGGCTATGCACGGTTAGTAGGTATTCAAATTCCTAATATAAATACACCATAAATTGACACAACTATATGGTTTTATATGCCGACATCACTCCTATCACTCTAAAGCGGAATATGCGCCTAGTAGAGTATTTATGATTTTTGTTTGATTTTTTATTGAAATTTAATATTTATACTCGATTGAGTATTAAAATTGTATTAATGTCTATCACTTTATCTCTATTTTTCTAACACTATTACTATTTTGCTGATAACAAAAGGGGGAGAGAAAAGTTAAGATTTTGGCAAATAAAGTTCAAATATTTTATTATTTATTTGCACATTCCCATCTAGGTTCATTTGCAAGTTTTTATTTATTTTCATGTATATATGAAGGGAGAGTTTTGTTGTAGAGAGGGAGCATTCAAATAGGAGGAGCAAATAGATTTCATCAATGACCAACTACATTTAATGAATTCAAAATCTTAATATATGTTTGTTATCATCAAAAGGGGAAGATTGTTAATATGCTAATATATGATTTTTGTTTGATGATAATCAACACACACACACACACACACACACACACACACATATATATATATATATTCATTTAAACGTATTTGTTATTATACTATTTTACTTGTCACATAATTAAATAAATATCTGATGAATAAAATAAATAACAAAAAATCCATATTCAAACAAATATTTTATTCACGCAAATATTTTATTAGAAATTCGAATATTACAAATTTAAGCGTCACTATACATTTACACATTGTCATTTTACAATACAATTTCGAGCACATCACAAATTTCAATTTACAATTTATCATCTCATTACATATCATTCATTTGTTCGTATTTGTTCTTCAACTCTATTCCAGTTTATATCCAGCATCTGAATTATCTGCAAAATAAACACTGACGAAGTAAAATTGAAAAAGAAATATTCTGCAGTGTATAATAAAAGTGAGTTTTGAAATTGTTATTTCCCTCAATTATTTGGGTTGTTCATATTCATTTATTTTGAATTCATCTTACACGAACAGCTTGCAACATGCACAATGTATCACTGTACATATCACAAGGCCGTGCACACTGATATACACTTGATAAACTTGCAGGAACAGGTGAACACAAGGTCAAACCTAAGCCAAAGGCTGGATTCAACTCAAGTGCATATGATTCTTGACCAACATGAAAACACAAACCAGTACAATAAGATATATACACAAAGACAAGTGTGTCTAGACTTCAAGTTCAAAGAAAATGAACAGTACAGACTCAAAGACACTTGAAGACCAATGCGAGCTAGCACTTCAAAAGAGAATGCAACTCAAAGACATGAGTGTCAACTACATTAGAAATAGATTAGGCCAGTCCAGCTAAAACAAAGTGGTGAACTGAATGGATGTAGCAAAATGAAACACAGACTACATGTGGAACAAGTGCACAAGAACTACTCCAGTAAACACACATGAAGATACACATGTATGCATCTATACATACACACAACAGCCTCAAACATTCAGGCCATGCTAACAAGAACAATGAGTTCAATATGAAGCAATGCAAGGCCTACACACTTGAATAAACACATATGCCACCACATAAAGTAACCTGATCAGAACACCTCAATAATGGATAGAGGATACAAATAAAACAACATGACATACAAACCAAAACTCCACACTGATTTATATGCATATGGTCAGATACAAGGTAGTACATGAAGCAACACAACAACAATGACTCAAGTCCAAAAACATGTAACATGAAGATCTCAAACAATCAATAAGAACTCAGACCAACTTCAAGTGAAAGAAGACTCATGTGATAGCCAACAAGACAGAAGCTCAAAGTCACAAGGGTAACATGAACTGAATGAGATCAAAGAATCAAAACAACAAGTCCAGACTACAAATGCATAAAGAGAAACAACCATGAACAATCAATGAAACCAAGTACTCAAAACACCAGTGGCTACAGACTCAAGTGAACAAGAGACTCAATCAAAAATGCATATGAAACAAAGATGTATGCATACACATGAAACCAGAATCGATGCCAATCTCACACACACACACACACACACACACACACACACACACATATATGTATGTATACACATGGAAATACCCAGTAAAATAGCTTCGAGCAAGGGAGCAGTAAGCTCAATGGACCAGAAACATCAAGCAAGCCTCAACATTTACAGTTTATATGTAGTGTCATATACACATGTATACATATGCACATATATATGTATACATGTATATAGTTCAGAAAGCAACACACCACATGTACAAGGAATAAAGTAATGCCACTCAGGCATATATGGTTGGTCATATGTACAACAAGCTCCAGACTCAAATAAATGGCATGTATCAAGACAACCAGACATAGAGTGATGCCAGAAAACAGAGACAAGTACAAAGCAGCAGGCTTAGACTACAATCTCATCAATGCAGACCAGCTCAATAATGCATATAAACAAACACTAAAGTGGATAGAGCACTTAGCAGTTCGAATAAAAATTGATAGCAAAGCAAAGAGAAGCAATTTACATGAAGTCATGAACAAAATCAATTTTTATCTCAAGTCAAAGGAGAAAAGAACGGTGCTAATTCAAATTCATGGAGTATATGAATTTAAACCAACAAATCTGTATCATATACGAACCTAATCAAATCATAGCAATAAATTAAAATTGAATCATAATAGCAAATCATATTGACAGAGAGCACTGCTTATGATGGTTTGGAGGCTTGGAGGACGCTTGGAAGGCAGTGGCTGGATGGTTGATAACGACTTAGAACCTTGTAGATGCGGCGACTTGAAGTAGGCACTTGGCTAAGGGCTTGGGAGGTGTTGGGTTGTGATGACAAGGTGTAATACTTTGAGGTGGAGGAAGGAGGAGGCGACATGAGGTAAGGTTTTTTTATGCAAACCGGATAGAGAAGAGGACGTCGGCTGGGTAAGTATGGTTGGGGGCGACGGCATACTGACATCATTGTATTGACGTTAGAAGGGTGTCAGTAAATTTACGTAATCATACACTTCTTGACATTTTATCGATGCCCCGCAAATGCCTTATCCTTCAACGTTGGAATGGCGTCAATAATGCTAGATAGGCTAACGATGCATTTTGTGGTAGTGATATATATATATACACACACACTTCGCTCTTACACACACACACATATATGCACATATCTCGCCCGATTAAATATTTCACAATAAGTTATAAATACATATATACAAGTATAAAATTTTGAAAATTTCATATAAACTTATTCATAAATATATATTTTACATAATACAAAATTGGCTAAGTCTTTAATTTTAAATTTCAAATTAACATATCCAATTTGACTTAGTAGACAAATTCAAATTCAAAACTCGATCTAAAGTATGGATATGAATATTTAGAATACCATAAATACTTAATAATAATATAAAATACATAATTTATATATGAAGAAAAACTGTGCCTAAAAATGTTTATTAAAATTATATAGACATATGTATTAGCTAAAAGATATACATGTATAAAAGCAAATATTTAATGTGTGTGTATATATATATGCCTATATGTTTCGACAAAAGAAATTTTTATAAAATAAAATTTGAACGTAGAATTTTATTATATAAAATATATTACTAAAATTCTAATTATATATATATATAATAAAAATAATATTGTTCAAAGAATTTTTTTTAATTCTGAAAGTATATGTTTGTGGTAAGGAAATGATGGGTATAGAAGGAGGAGCAAGCAAGCATAGAGTGAGGAAAATGGAGGCTCAAAAGTCACCAGAAGTGGAGGTTATTAATTGAATATGTATAGAGAAATCATGGAACTGATATCTTGCACCAATATCTCTTACCAATTCAAAATCCAATTAGCCCCCTTTTCCCATTTATTGTCGTATGGACTGAAGATCCCACTTAACCCATTAACAATTTATTCAACTTAATCAAATTTAAACTGTTACCGACATTGTATATTAATATACACGCATAGAACTTTTATACATATATATGTCTAATAAATTACTAATGGCACCCTGAACATTTCTAAAGGCAACTCCATTTTACTAAACACATCATTTATAATAAATAAAATAATAATTAATATTTTATAAATATTAATTGATTTAATTAATTTATAACTATTACAAATCAATTAAATTAAGCGGTGTTTCAGAGACTGAATTGATTTTGTCGTGCAACTTACTGGTACGAATTTAGCCAATGATTAATATTTAAACAATTGAAATATTAATGTTTGCACATCACCTTAGCTGCTGGTGTGACAATTTGACTTAATCATTGTTTACTAATCTCATCGAAAAGATTTTTATAACGACCGCCTTTTTGACCCTCGAAAGTTGACACTTACTACATCTACGATGTTTAATGTTGAGCATCTAAGTGCCAAAAAAGCAGATTGTTAAAGTAAACAAAAATATTAGGGAAGAACATAATCTCATAGCGGAATGGCAACATATAATACAACGAAGACAGTAAACTGTCACTTTATTATACAAGGTCTGTTGGAGTTAGAAACAAACCTCATCAGCCTGGACAGTTATAATTTACCGACCTTACAATTATTGATGGGTATATAATAATACAACATATAATAAAAATACTACGGCAGGTGAACATCCAGCTCTACTCCTTGATCTCTATGTCCCATCAACAACCATCTGGAAAATTACTCGGTCTAACCCAAGTACTACAATAAAATAACATCCGGATCAATCTGGAAAACCAACGTGAGAAAACTTGAGAAATGTAGTGAACATATAATAATTCTGTGAGACCATGCCACTAAACATGGAATGGGTTTTCACCTCACTAGAACAGCATCCATACATATATGGAAGAATGGAAACAAATCAAAACAAAAATCCAAACTAGAAAGGATGAACATAGACAAGATCAAAATGCAAACTTAAAGAATGAGAAAAAATAATTAAACATAGAGGAGGGCTCAAGACACTTCTTGATGCTTAATAAAGGATTAATTCCAAGGTTCAAATCAAACCAGGAGAATGAATTTAACCAACATAACTAGGAGGGTGCGCCCCCTACACCAGAAAGTATACCTCTAGACAAAAAATACTTGAAAACACACATGTCACTCTCAGAAACTTCCAAGTTGGACCCAGTACACTTAATGCGGGCATCTGAATATTTCACATCAATGCATGGATGCCGAAATCAATTTAGATAGATGTGGACATACCCTGATGGATGTGACCTACAAGGATTGGCTCCCGATTGCATTTTGGTTTTATTTCTCCAGTATTGCATACCTACGCTCAACAAACAAGCCACGAATCATCATAGATTTACAAAGGATAAAGATGGATATCAAAATCGATAGCCGATGAATCAATTATTGAAAAACAAACTAGTACAACCCTGGGGAAAACAACAAAGCCAGACAAGTTAGGACAGTGTTGCTTTCTATCTTGATTTGACTGCATTCTTAACTTTAAGAATAGAAAGTGTTTAAATTCCCCAAACGAGCAACAAAATTATCTTGAATCGACGAATACAAAGAATATAGCCGAATTGACAGTCGATAAGTCAACTATCGAGAATAAAAATATATTTGTATATGAAAGGTCTCTTACACTTATCACAATTCATCGTTCTAAACTGGTAATACCCTGAGGAAAGCAATGAAGTCAGACAAGTAAGAGTAGTGTTGTTCCCACCTTATTACGACAATGTTTTTAACTTTTAGAATAGCAAGAGTTCCTCCAACGTTCAGTGCTAAGTGTAAGACTAAAATACTTTTAATAAATGAATCAAACTTTTGAAACATTTGATTCACACTTGTGCTTGATTTTCACATAACAAATATTTGTAAAACACTTTAAAAACATTCTTTAGAATGTTCTTTTTAAAGATAAAGTTATATTTCTAAGTGTACTAAAAGGAAGGGTCAAAAACAAATGTCATCAAAATTTTATTTACTGTAAACCCAAAACCCATTTATACTTAGCTTTATTTTTAAAACATTCCTTTTTAAAAACTTTTCCATTTATAAACTACCATTTATAACTTTAAACAACATTTATTATCCCGGAAGATAATAAATAAATTTAAAATGCTTTCATAAATAAAAAAACGTTAATTATCCTAAAAGAAAATAAATCAAACTTATAATATTTATATAAATTTAAAACAACATTAATTATCCCGAAGGAAAATAAATCAAATTTATAATCTTTTTATAAATTTAAAACAACATTAATTATCTCGAAAGAAAATAAATCAGATTTATAGTCTTTTTGTAACAACATTAATTTTCTTGAAGGAAAATAAATCAAATCAATAATCTTTTTATAAATTTATAACAACATTAATTATCCCAAAGGAAAATGAATCAAATTTATAATCTTTTTATAAATTTAAAACAACATTTACCCTTTATTTCAATATTTAAAAAAATAAATGAAAATAAAGCTTAAAGAACTTTCAAAGGGCAAAAACACAACCAAACATTTGTGCACAAGTTCAACACTCACATAAGTTTAAGGAGATGATATTTCATAAGTAACGGTATAGCAATAATAGCTATAACGATGTTTACACAGATCAAACAGGTATGTCACCAATATGTCAACCAAACATCAATATAAGCAACATAAGAATATAAGTAAATCAATATTAACGAGAAACCCCTTAGGGCCTCTCTACAAAAGTCACGTCCATTCGTGAAAGGTTATGACGAATAGACACTTCGTTTGAAAATTTAAAATTTGAATTTCTATTGCTACCATGTCGACATGGAAGGATGGTGTATGTCGACATGCCCTGGTAAATTTTGAAAATTGAATTTTGTTTTTAAAAGAGATTTTCTTTCTAAAACTTGTCAAAGTAATTTCTAATGTTTATAAACCATTTTGAATATGGTTTAAACTTATAAAAGAGATTTAAAAAGTAATCTTTAAAATATATAATCTATAACATAAAAGTAATACAAAAAACTAATTATAGAATATATTTTCGAGATTTATAGCTTATAATATTAAAACCAAGAGATAGTTTAAAAACAAGTGATGATTTTGAAATCAAATTATAAATGATAATAAAAATAGTTCAAGGCTAAAATATTTAAACTGAGAGAGATGACTTTTAAAAAGTTTTTGGAAAAATATTTAAAATAAATCATTTTGAAAATTTCATGGATTCCATTCAACTAGAGAAGGCCGTGGGTTCCATCCCACTAAGGAGGTCATGGGTTCCATCCCACTATTGAAGCAAGAAGGTGGATTCCATTCCACAATTAAAATTCGAATAAAGATTTTAGTGCTATTATGAATTTTTAACATAAATCTAGACACTTGCTTATCTTCTATCTTGAAATATTGAATTCTTGAAATCTTAAACTCTTGATACTCATAAGTCTTCAGTCTTGATTTCTTCAATCTTGAATTCGTCAGTCTTGAATCTCTATACTGTACAGTCTTCATTCTTCAGTACCTGCATGTTTATCTTGTATATACATATATATCTAGAAAAGAATATTAGTATTTATATTTTATAACAAATCCTGAGGTTGTTATCATCAAAACCATCATCTCATGAACTAACTACATCTACTCCAAAGCTTAAAAATTGCTCCAAATTCTAGGCTTAACAAAGTGAATTGTCAAAGCGTGTTGTTTATTCATTTAAACAAGGGGTTTTGGAAAACAAGTATTTATTAATAATTTTGAAACATAAAAAGTCTCCTCTTATAATTAATTGTAAATTAGGTATGTGCCCTCTTATTTCCTATTCTCCATTTGTTATTCTCACCCCATAGTGATACATCAACGACAATTTGAGTTAAATCTTTAAATTATTATAAGTTTTTGTTGGAACATATGATTTTCAAATTATTTTCATAATTAAATCACATATTTTATGATCTTTCTAACACAATACAAATGCAAAGCTCAAATTTTAATAAAAGTTAAATTCCATAAATTTAGCCATTTTGTTTAGGTTACGCCTTATCAAAATAATGCCCTCTTTATGGGGGTTGAGAAGCATTAGCCCCTAGCCGTGGCCGATGTGATGGTTTTGATCGCATGAGTCAAGGGGAAGCCCCAATGGAGATCAAGGGTTAACGCCTTCGCATCTGAGAAAAAACTACAATAGCTCAATGCAGCAAAATTGCATCTCAGTTAGGCAATTAGAATGACATGCCGAAAAAATGTTATGCATGATCAATGTAGTAAAAACTGCACTTTGATGCAGTTATACTACATTTGAGTGATACAGCGATGACTGCACCTTTTTTATGCAATTATTAATGCATCCGTGAGATACAATTAAAACTGCATCTGAGAGATGTAGTGAGTGATGTACTTATAACTGCATCACTCAAATGTTGTTATAATTGCATTTCGCAGATGCAGTTTTAACTGCACATTTGGATATAGCATTAACTGCATGTTTAACTACATATTTTGATATTGTTTTAACTACATCAAAATGATGTAGTTAAAATTGCATCACTTAAAAGCAGTTAAAACAACATCAACATGATGTTGAATTAACTTCTTATTGATGCGATTAAAACACATCACTAAGATGTAGTTATTTCAAAGACCTAACATGATGCATTTTTAATTGCATTACCAGGCGCAGTTAGAACTACACCATGTTGGTGCAATTCTAAACTGACTTTAACTATATTTAGAAAGGAGCTAAAGGTTTCTTCATAAAATATGATTTTCAATATATCAATGATGAATATCATTTGAAAACTTAAAATCAACTGAAAATGATTTTGTGCATAAAAATATGTTTGCATAAATGTTACGCCATTATATTTTTATTGCATAAAAATATGATTTTTTTTTCCTCTTAAAATAAGAGTGATATTTTATTCAAACAATGCATTCATTTTGAAATTTTAGGGTTCAAATCCAAGACCTCTAAAACCTCATTGTGGAGTGCCTTATCATTTGCCTCATGAGCTGGTGATTTTTGACTTAAAATATGATTTTGAAAATACAATATTATTTTATTGAGATTAAAATACTTGACAGCTTGTAAAATAATTAAAAAATTTCGGTGCATTTTCCAAAGGCATTTATATCTCCAATAAAAAGATGACCTAAAAAAGTGTTTCTAATTAATCAACAATGAATATAAATAATAAATGGGCGAGAGATCAAATTTATTTATATTATAGTAAGGATGCTTTGCATTAATATCATAAATTAGAAACTTGAAATAAATATTCAATTAAACAATATGTCCTTTTATAAGTCCGTTTTAGCGTTTCTAGACATATAAATCCTCATTATAATTTCATATACATACAAAGTGCACAACAACAAATCCATTTCATATATTATTATAATAGTAAAGAGACTTTACATGAATAACACAAAATCATAAGTAATGTTTATCCTTACAACACCAAACACTCATTACAAAGCAATTAACAACTAAGTCAATAAAATTTAGTCAACTATGCTAATAACTAAAAGGAAGAGAACTAATCCATTGATTGCACTCTTTCCTCCATCTTGTTAGATGTGAGCATGTGTAATCTTGACCACTTATGCTATCATTTGTTAAATAAGTCATGAATTAGATGAAAACAAAGAAAAATTAGTATAATATCATGTACTAATGCGTGAGATCTAATGGAATCGTGCACGAGTGATTTGTTAGGGTAAATGCTCTCAAGTGCTATATAATAACATCTCCAACAGTCAAATATTCAACTTGAATATTAAGGCAGTTGAAGAGAAAACTCTCCAACAAAGCTACAGACTTTTGATATTAAGGGTGATATTCGGTTTCCTATTTTGAATTCTGAATTGGATTTGTTCGCTAATTTAGTATGTGCTTGAGGTTGTGTGTGTAATGAACCGCTATTCTTACATTGAAAGACGAGTAATTATGGGTAAAAGAAAATGAAAGATAAGAAGAAAATTTAATAATCACAGAATCTCATATCGAAAAGGAACAACAAATAATATATAACATAGGATTATACATAGTCACTACTATCATAATAGTACAAGCACCACACTAGGACAACTATAACTACTTATCCTTACATCACAAGTCCAAAATAAATATATATACATACACAGCGGAAATAGATACTAGCTACCTATCGGTGAAGCCACCTGCTCGAGCTCCTCCAAAATGCTACCATGAGAAACCTAGATCACTCGGCTACTTATAAAAATTTGAGTACCCAAGAGTTTTAGGGAAAGAATATAAAACTTCGGGTCAGACATAGATTTGTTGTAAGTAAATTCAAAAAAATCGAAATTTTATTTTAAAACACTTTGAAAATCAAGGGTATCTCGTAAGACCACGCCGCACATAAACATGGACGGATTTCTAACCTTACGATAACCAAAACACTTTATATAGAAAAATCCAGTGATATTATAACAGTGCCTAGGGTTTTCAAGTAAATATATAAATAGCCAAAATTGTTACATTAATTAAATTCCAACATAATTGGTATACAAATAAAGCCGAAAGCAGTTATTGGAATTGAGTTCGTACATGGAAAGGTAAGTAACTGCCCTCTGAAGAGTGCAACTCTAGATAAAATGCACTCGGGGTCTGACAAGAACATCTTGTACCCTGCTACATAGAACCGACCTACCACTTGACTTGTAGTACCAAATACATCACCACCACGGTTGTGATCAACAACCGTACCGAAGCATACTAAAACGGGATAAACATCGAGTCTAGATCTGCTAATGACATACCCTAATGGAACAACCCACATAGCCTTGCTGCATACCCTGTTTTTGCCATTCTCGGTTGATGAGGCTTGGGGTTATCTCATTACCTTTGAAAAGCACTGAACACTTGGAATGCATTTCCTTCCTTATGATAACACAACTTCAGCATTCATCCATACAAATCATTCAGGTGACGAACCGAAGGCACTATTTCCACTACATCCATTTTGGAATCACCCTATGGGTTAGTAGCAAATATCCCTTGCACTTCATAGTCTTCATCTTGGGTCATGCCTTCAAACCTTCCAATCACACACTTACATTGATTCGAAGTGGTTTTCGGATAACCATTGCTATATGTTCCTGTCTCTTCGAGTCAACATTCGATAATAGTTAAGGGTCAAGTTAACTATAGTGAGCAATTCCATTATCAAGGTGTAAAGATTTACGTATAGAAATAGATTCCATATGTTTAAATTATCTTGACCCACTTATCGAAATTAACTCCTTTGTATTCATCACATTCTCGAAATGCGGTATTTGTGATAAGTACAAGTCAATTTATTTCCAATAAAATGTGTCAACATTTTATTCTAACTATTTTAATTTGTTTGGCTATTAATGGCATGGACACGAGATCCTTAGTTTAAAACAGTCCACCTAAAAAGGAACATCGAAAATAAATAACTAAAGGGGTAAAATAACCTTTAAAAATAAATCTCCATTAAATAATAGAGTAAATTAGTTTAAAGGAAAAAGTTTAATAAAGTTTAATTTAATGGACGTTAAAATTTAAGTTCCATCTCAAGGACAAGCGCCAAAATTTTACGAACATTCCTGCTTTTTAGTCTCTTTTCTCTGCAAACAAAATTTCTTCTCCTTCATCAAACAATGGCAGCCAAAACCCAAATCAATTTTTTTCCGCAAACTGATTTACAAGCGCAATCGACTTCGTAAACAAAGTCGATGGACGTAAAGCCGCATATTTCAACAAATCCTGAACAAATAAACGATGAACCTAGGATTTTCAAAACCAGGGCTCCGAATATTATGCGTACAGAAATAAAACTAAGCCATCCACCGCTGATGATTCACTGATATTCATGAAGAAACAAAGAGGATGAGAAAATATAAGGCATCAAAAACCGTGAAATGAAGACGAGATGAAGAAACAAGAGCTTTGTGATGAAATTTTCAGTAGGAAAGGAAAGACAATGGTATAATATCTGATTTTTTTCAAAATAAAAGATAATTTTAGAATGATAGGTTAATATATCATTTTAATTGTAAATAGTTTTATAATGAAAGTTTATGCTGAATTGGTAATCATATAGACAGTTTTAGAATGATAATTGAATATATCACTTTATTTGTTACATGCATTATATTAAATGGTAGATGAAAATCGCATTCTAGTTTTTGATAAATGTTAGATGAAATTAGATTGATAATTGAAGAATGATAGTTGAATATATCACTTTATTTACTGTATGTGTAATGATGCAATGATAGATGAAAAATAGAATTTCGATATTTAATAGATTATAGATGATAATTAGATGGATAGTTATTGAATGACAATTCAATACATCATTTGATTTCTTGTATGCATCATATTGAAATATAAGATGATAGATGAGTATAGCATTCAGTTTTTGACAAATGATAGACAACAATAAGGTGAATAGTTACAGAATGATAGACAAATATAGCATTGAAAAAAATGATAGACAAACATAGCATGATAGAATGATAATTGAATATATCACTTTATTTACTCTATGTGCAATGATGCAATGATAGATGAAAAGAGCATTTCGATATTTGATAGACGATGGAAAATAATTAGATAGATACTTATTGAATGATAGTTCAATATGTTATTTGATTTGTATGCATCATATTGAAATATGAGATGATAGATAAACATAGCATTTAGTCTTTGACAAATGTTAGACAACAATAAGATGAATAGTTATAGAATGATAGACAAATATAGCATCGAAAAAAATGATAGAAAAACATAACACGAAAGAATGATAGTTGAATATATCAATTTATTTACTGTATGTGTTATGATGGAATGATAAATGATAAATAAAAATAGAATTTCGATATTTGATAAACGATAGAGGATAATCAAATAGATAGTTATTGAATGATAGTTCAATATATCATTTGATTTGTATGCATCATATTGAAATATGAGATGATAGATGAACATAGCATTCAGTTTTTGACAGATGATAAACAACAAAAAGATGAATAGTTAAAGAATGATAGACAAATATAACATGGAAAAAAATGATAGACAAACATAGGATTCAATCTTTAAACTGTAAAAGCATACATTGAAAAAGATAAACAAATATAACATTTAAAAAAATAATGATAGATGAATATATCACTAGAAAATTATGCATTCATAGTTGAAAAAATTGATAGATAAAAATAAGAATGCGTTTAAAAAACGACACATGAAAATAGCATTATAGTTTGTTAAATACAGAATTATCCATTTATAATTTTTGTACAGGAACCAAATGGTAAAAGATTGAAGAAAACAAAAACAACAGAAGGGAAAAAATCAAAGAAAGGATCTTAGGAAAAAATTCAGTATCGATGTAGCTTGCTTCCAGTGATAAAAAAATTTCGAAAAATTAAGGAAAAAGGAGGTTATCTTGTAGATCAATTGAATTATTTAAAACAAACGCCCTTCAAAAAAATTATGCTAGTGATTTTCAAAGAAATTTTATCCATAGCCCCTTTTGCAAAATCATTAACAACCTTAGATAATATCATATAAACATTCTATCAATGAATAAGGTTTTAAAGTGGGGAATATTTTTCTAAAAATAAAATCTGAAGATGTTTCAATTCTCGTTAGCTTAACTTTGTTTGGAATTAATATTTTTTCATTACCTAAAATGAGTTTACAAATCCTTCCAAACAATTGTAAATATTTCATACTAAGAGATTTTGGAACAGTAGAGCACATCACAAAGGATCTTACAATTTCAAAGGTAAATAATGTACTAGAAATGCAACAATTTCAACATGAAACCAATTTTCCAAAACCGATTATTATTCTTGCAATGATAACCTTCTTCTTTCCCGACAACCAAAGATACTTACCATGGAGATATATTCCTTATATCCTTGATCAAAAGATGAACTCAGTATCTTCGCCGGTTTCAATTCATCGTTTATTGATTAGAGCTTTGACGACTTTTGAAACAAAGCGGAGAAACATGCCGGGTTTTCCATGCTCCAAATCATAAGCACAACATTCTAAATTTATGTTAATGCATCTATCTCTATAAATCAAATTATACAAACTGTATAATTAACAAGTAATATTTTATTTATATTTTTTCCTATGTGAGCATGTGAATTTGATATCTCCATTAGCAACATACTGTTCTACCTTACCTAGATTTGGAACATGGAATATCAGAAGCTTGAAAAAGGTCATTTAAAGAGAAGCTTTGATGAACATGGACAATAGAAAGGTATAATTTCTCACATAAGTACAAGAGATATATAATGATAGATCAATATATCATAACATAATGTATATTAACAGTTTTCATTTTGTTAATATACAGCCATACTTTAAATGATAGTTACATATATCATTTTTGCAGAAATAAAATTTTCTGTAGTTGCTACTAAAGAATAATAGTCAGATATAACATCACATGAAAAATGAAAATTGTATATAAAATTAGTTCATTCATTGTATTTTAGCTCATTCATTACTATTTATGTTATTACACAGATTTTTGTTGAAATAAGAAACTTGACTGAAGATGAGAAAGCACTTCTTCAACAAACAAGCCAACAAAAATTTCTTCAGTTGGATACCAATGAGAATATTGGGATACAAAAAAAGAAAACTTGGAAGAGACATCAAAAAAGCAAGTCGACTCAATGTAGTACATTGAAGATTTGGAAAATAAATTGAAGAAGAGTGAAGAAGAATTTGAAAAAGAGAGACAGAAAAGAATACAAGCAAAAGGCATTATTATACAGTTGAGAAAAGAAATCAAGATGTTGAAATAAAAAGCAAGAGAAGAAATAAAACCAACATCATTTGATCTCAATATAAATTAGGAAATTAAGATGATGCGGCAGGAGAAAGAACAACAGGATAAAAAGAAACCTTCATAAGCAACATAAAAATTCCCAACAGTGCATGAAAAAGCACAAATGAAGCCAAGCTCTTTAGTTTTAAAGGTTAAAAATCACCAACGAAGGAATAAAATTGATCCTGATTTCCAATATGAAATTGTTCATAGAAACAAAAAGAAAAAAGTTGATAATGAAGACCTAAAGGAGCTGAAACCGAGGAAGGTCAAAAAGAAAATACAAGTGAACAGGAACAAGAAGAACAAAATGAAGAATCTGATTATGAAGAGGAATCTGAAACTGAAACAAATGAGCAAGTCACTACGGTTGAAAATGAAGAAATTATTTATGTTGATGGGTACTCGCCATCAAGTAAAGCTTACAAGAGTAAAGATATCACAAAAAGCATTAGTCTACAATTACTGAATGAAGAACAGCAAAACAAAATTCTTACTTTCTTCAAATTTAATGAAAATGAGAAATAAGATTTCTGACCTTCTTTCTTTCGTTATATTTGTAATTAAATAAAATTGAAAAAAAAAACTAACTTGTCAATTATTGATTTTCAATTACTGCACCGTAGCATATGAAAAGATGAAGGGAACAAAGGAGGAATTGAAATCTACTTTGAAAGCCATTCTGCTTGAGGAGGTCATAGAGGCGCTGTATGCATCAAATTAGAATTATGACGGTAAAAAAATGTATGTAAATGTATAAAATGGAAGAGTGATAGGTAAACCTAGCATACAACTTTTCAAAGTGGGAATTGAATGGGAGAGTGATAGCTAAAAGTAGCCTTAGTATTTGTAAAATGCAGATAACTGTATAGGATGGGAGAATGATTGCTAAAACTAGCATTCATAGTTTTTTAAGTGCATATAAATGTATAGGATGAGAGAATGATAGTTAAAACTAGCATTCAAAATTTCAAACTGCATATAAATGTACCGAATAAGATAATGAGAGTTCAAATTAACATTGGTATTTGTAAAGGGCATATAAATATATCGAATGTCCAAGATGGTTATTTGAATGATCATTTGCATTTTTCAATGCATTCAATGCAATAAACATATAAATGATAGTGAATACTAGAATTAATATTCTAGGTTCAAAAATATAGAAAAAATTTAATTATTCCATAAAACTTACAGCCTTCTTTGTTTGGTTAAACAGCTTATTGATTGGCTTTATTACAATCAAGAGATGTATGAACACAGTTACTACTTCACTATAATGATGATGGTAAGTATAAGCTTTTCATTATAAATGTTAGAAAATAATATAAAGTAGTCTAATACATATGAATGTGTAGAATGCTTTAGTACATGATCAGCAAACTATGATCAGTGACATAGTCATACCGACAATAGATGTCATTGTGAAAGATGAATTTACAGAGAAGATTTTCTTCCCTCTACATTATAAACAATTGGAGCTTGCTGATGCTAAACTAGAAAACAATGCAGTGGAGTCATTATGGTTCAACTAAAACAAAAACCTGATTAACAGGGACATCAAACCCTAGCTATAACCAAGCCCTGATTCTTGTGAGAAAAGTATAATTTTTAAATCACGCTAACATTAATATACAACACTAATTTTCTTCTTGCAGAAAGACAAAATTGAGTTGATGTTCAAGAAAAATGGGCAGAAATAGGAGTACTGAACAAAAAATTTCACAAACCTAAAGTATTGCAGTCAAGAAGCCCACCACAGGATTCTAATTCGTAAGTAACTAATTTCATTTCTTCTCTTGTCATTTAGTTTGTATATCTATCCAACTTTTGTTATTCTTTTTTAAAATACAGCGAATACATCTAATGATCAAAATGATAGTTAAAACTACAACTGAAATTTTTAAAGTGCATAAAAGTGGGGAAATGAAAAAATGACAGTTCAAACTATCATTTATATTTTTCCAGTGCTTACAATTTATTATATGACCAAAATGATTGTTTACACTAGCATACATATTTTTAAATTCTTTTGGACTAAACTAAACATGCAAACTGATAGCCAAAATATCATTTGTACTTCTAAGTTGCATTGGAATGCGTTAAATATGCAAAATGATAGTTAAACTAGCACTGCTAATTGATAGTTCATTGAACTGCATCTATTGAACAAAAAGATTATGTATAAGGTTCACATTCACACGCAGCGATGGTGTCTCTATGAATGTATTGATTAATATTGTGATCAAAATATAAAGCTATATTTTAGAATTCTAGAGTAAAGAATGCTATCTTATTTTAGCATTAGATTATACTATAATGTTAACTAATATTCTATATCTGAAATAGACTTGATTGTGCATTCTTTGTCATGGAAAATTTGAAAAAACTCGACAAGAATGAGATGCCAGAAAAATATGCAAAGGAAATGATTAGAAACCTAAGAGCTGCAGTGATGAATAACATGCTCAATGATCCACAATACAGTTGGCCTGTGGAGAAGCCCTACAAAGTTCTACATAAGAATAGCTCTTGCATTTAAACTTCTTAGAACTTTGGATTTTATTTGAACTGAACCATTTCTGCTAATTAAATTGAGATGGAGTCTGAGATGGAGTCTTATACGTTTTCCAATTCTTGTATTTTATTCTCAGAGTATAAACTGCTCAGATGTATTTAAACTTCTCGATTTGAATTTGATTTGATTATAGTTGTCTGTTTACAGTGCACGAACTACAATGGATAAACTATGGATATATTCAAGTGTAACTTTTATGTACGTTTTGAAGCTTTTACTGTATTTCTGAAGTGGTGAATAATGTTTATACTGAAATGTTAGATCGAACTAGCATTATGCAAAAATACATTTCCCAGTGATTGAATTGTGGTGAATAATGTGTGAATTTAACCATATAGCATTTTTATATGATTTCCAATGTTTGTATTATGTTTCAAGTGTGATGACTTATACTATAGTGCTAGTTATAATTAACATTTAAATGAAATGCTAAATAAAACTATCATTCAACTATAATGCTAGTTATCCTATAATGCAGTCCACATTGATTGTTATTTTGATGGTAGTTGCAAAAGTAGGTTTAGTTCAAAAGTATCTCGTAGATCCTCTAGCTTTTTCAGGCCTATAGCCCATTCTTTTTTTGGCATATACAATTTATCCCAAGAAATTTTATGTCTCCTTCCTTCCCATAAAAAGTCTGCATTTATCTTATTTGATTTCTTTAAATAGAAATAGGAAGTTGATATAACAGTAGCCAATATAGCACCATAGGATATTTTAAACCATAAATCAGTAGCCAGTATAGCACCAAAGGATATATTACACCATTAATCAGTAGTCGGTATTTGCATTTCCATTTATCTACTTTGTTTGTTATTTTCTGAAACAGAGAGGTGCAGTCTGCATAATGAAGATATTCCATAGGTTGCACTTTACAAATTGGTGTTAATTCTTTTTTCTAACTGCTCTTTCTAATAATAAGGAAAGATATTCCATTGTAATATATAAGAAATATGGGGCAGATGTTCCCCCATATCATATAAACAGTATATGATCATACTGGAAATTCATCACAAAACCACTTATGTAATCTCATCAGCTAATCATATAAACGGTATGTCATCGTCATAAGATCCTTCGTTCTTGCACAAAAGCTTACTCAGTTCTATACAATGACAGATTATGGGTTTCAATGTTGAAATTGTGTTTCAGGTGTGATGCATACTGATTATCCTAGTTACAAATAGCATTCGAGGGAAATGCTAAGTACAACTAGCATTAAATAGAAATGTTAATACTGAAGTGCAGAGCTTATGCAGTCTTTAATTTATATTAAATATTCTTCAATATGAATAAATAATAGACTCCTAAAAACAGAAATTCAACAACAAAGGGAATACAGGAACATCGGATATTAGAAATTAAAACAAAATAACCAAAACATTTCACAATTTATTTTCTAATGATTTCACAAAGTCTGACTTCATTGTTTTATAAGTTTTAGCAGCTTTACACTTAAAAAACTACTTTATTACACTAACAAAACACATAATTTTTTTTAACTTTTTGAAGAAGCATGATAATTCCTTTTGTTGTGACCAACTTCATTACACTGACTGCATCTTTTTCTTTTACTTTGAGAATATCCAAATCCACCATGCCTCTTTGTAAATGGTCTTCCTGCATCGCGAACCTCTTTAGGAGGCCTAATCAAAACATCATTTTCAGCAGCAACTGGCTTATCAAAATCTGAATTTGGATTGATAGAATTAGCAAACGAAGATCTGAAAGCATTAACAGTAAAATAGTCCTCCACATAATCATAAACTAATAACCTAGACTTGTTAATGCACTTAATTGTATGGGCACATGGAAAACTAGTAACTCTCCATTGATTACAACTACATAAACAATTTTTAAGATCAACAACCTATGATTTAGAGATTTAACTTCAAGCATAAATTCCGAAGACTTGTAAACATCCCAACCAAAGGCATCATCTGTAACTTAGACAAACATTCTTCCATAAAAGTACAAAGATTCATTGTCCACAAACAACATTCCTCTCTTCGTCTAGCCATTTGCTCCATAACTTTCACTCGAATCCCATCCAAACAAGAAGTTGTAGGCATAACTCTATCTTTCAAAATTCCATGAGTTGAAACTTTCTACAACATTTGAAGAATATTCACCATAACGCTTTCCTTGGAAAAAAAATCTGCCCAATGGTTAAAGGTTTATCTCTTAGAAATTTTCTACGGACGTATCCCCAATATCCTTAAATTTAGAAAGATATCGCTCAAAATCATACATATTAGAAGCTCTAGCACAAAATTTGAGCAACTCCACAATAGATGAATCACTTTTAGCCGCCTTGACAACAGTACCAATATTCTGTTCCATTTGAAGTAAACAATAGCTATGATATGAAGAAGGAAATATTTTTGGAACACCTAAAATCAGACCCCATTGACGATTAGACATAAAAACTAAAGTCCGATCTTCATTAAGCATTTCTTTCAAACGGGACAAAAACCAAGACCAATTAGCTTCATTTTCATGTGAAATAATACTCATAGCAAGAGGAAAGAAACCTACAAAATAAATAATTAATGATTGCTCAGTAGTAAGAAACATGAATTATATTAAACATCAAAACCTATATTAAAAGTTAATAATTTCTATTATACACAATTGAATTAGGTTCAAAATGATATATGAATATAACATATGTTATTTTAAAGTCTTTTAGTTATCGCTGCATAAAATTTTAGTTCTTGTTTTTGTATACATTTCTACTATAAATATTTTTAGTGTAACCAGCTCGACCATTGAATAAAATAAGGCAAACAATTCTAGTGTAAACATGGCTGCATTAAAAATTATGTACTACTTTGAACAATGATAGTTTTATATATCATTACCAGAAAAATAAATAAGTAAATAAAACAAAACTAAAATGAAACTCATATCTTGGCTAGCATTTTTAGAAGTAGCAGCTAATAAAACAGCCGGTCTTCCCTTCAAAGCAGCTGTATCTAAAAATATTAATGGCCGACAGTGTTTAAATCCAAGTAATCAAGTACTAAAACCAATACAAACTCTCTCAAACCGATTGGTTGAAGCATTAACTTCCATTGCCACGTAACTACCAGGATTATACTTTTGCAATGCCTCCAAATCCAAATTTAAATCGTTATGTGACATAGCATCATCCCCATATATTTCTTTCAAAGCCAATTGTTTTTCGCTATAAGCATAATAATATGAAAGATTAAAATTGTACTCTCTTCTAAATTCCTTCATAATAACTTTTGGCTTCTTCATAGGAGCATCTCGAATTTAATCAACAATCAAATATTTAACAAATCAACTCGAAATATTAACTTTATTAACATCTTTAAGACCAGCTCCATATGAATGATCAAAATTGTAGGTTCTGATAAAAAACCGAGAGAGTGGACCAGGATTCGAAGAAGCATTAACATAAAACTTATAACCGTCCTTCAATCAAGAGAAATTAACCGAAATTCTATCAGAAGAAATTCTTACAAAAATCAAACCATAACCATTTTATATTTGATATGCCACTGAAAACTCCCTAAAATTCTCAGCTCCATTGAAACGGAAACCAAGAAAATCCACAATAGTTTATTGAGAACCTTTCTTCGTCATATCTTTCAAATAATAAGAAGAATCGACACGTGAATCACTATTTGTAGCAGAATTGCTAACAATTGAAGTGCTTTGAACACTTGCATAGCCTAAACCACATCAACCAATATCAGCTTCCACAGCACAAACATTTTCCTTAACAGTAAATTTAAAATATTCACTCTTCTTAAAAATTAGAAAACGCAAAATATTAATCAAATTTGAATCAGTATCAATGATTATATTCTTTTCTCAAGAACATAAGATATCTCAGTAGAAAATGGACTAAGATGTGGCCAAACTTCACAGATTTCAGTCTAAACACCAACAAAGAAGTGCCTGTGGTAAGTCGAATATAATAACAATTCTCATTATGTTCAAAAATAACCAGCAAACTATTTCCTTCATCATTGTAGATATCAGTACTGCAAAAGTAATTAAAAAACCAATTAGCAAACTTACTTAATCTTATGAATACAACAACAACAGAAAATGCAAAATTAATATTACATAACAAATGAAAATAAAATTAAGTGCTAAATGAAAGCAATATAAATTAATTAAAAAGCAGATGATAAATGAACATAGCATAATCAAATTAAAACAAATTATGAAGACAACAACAAAGAATGCTATATAATCATAGCATAACGCAACAAACTACGTATAAAATTCACTAGAATGGTAGATGAATGGTAAAATTGTAAAACAATAAACTGTGCTAAAAAAACATAACAGTACACAATAAAATCTTAATTTTCCATTGAAACAAATCTAAAATTGATACCGAAATCTAGAAGAAGACAAACTGTGCAACCTAGAAAAACAAAAATATACTTAGTAATCGAACGATATTACATCAAAGGAAGATAAGAAGAAGATCGAAACAAATATGAGTAATATACCTAAATCTAAGGAAATTGTTTGTGAAGATCAAGAGCACGATGAAGATCGACGGTAAAGAAACGTGATGAAGATCGGTAGACAATCGAGAAGATCGAATACAAAAATAAAGAAACGTGCGGAATCGAGAAGATTGATGAACTAAGATCAATAATATCAAAATGAAGATCAATATGAAATTAGGAAGCAAATTTAAATTTTACAGAAGTTTGTCCTTCGAACGAAAAAATGAAGACCGCGTCCTTCAAACGACAAAAAATAATCCTCGTCCGTAGGCCCAAAAAAGAAGTAAAAACTTCCTCCAGCCCATTTTCCTGTAAATAATAATTAGAGCTTAATTACACCTTAATTAGTAATAATTAAATCATAATTAAACCTTAATTAATTTTAAAATAAATTAAACTTGAATTAAATAACTTTTATTTATAATTAACCTCTAATTAAATATTAAATAATTAACCATTAGATAAATAATAAATAAATTAAATTAAAAATTCAAATAATTAAGCTTGATTAATTAAAAATTAATTAACTTTTTAACTTAATTAACTTCTTAATTAATAGATAATAGCTTACTTAATTAGTATTAATTAATGCTAACTATTTTACCTTAATCACGAACAAATTAATAATTAATTATTATTATTATAACTAATTAATTGATTATAAAATACTTAATTAAGTTATAATTAACTTAAGTGTCGATAATTTAACTTGTAAAAAAAAATTCAAAACACTTTGAAAGAAAATTACAAAATTTGAGTTTCGAACTACATCCATAGCGACTATCGCTATGGATGCAATAACTTAAAATTCCTTTTCTAAGTTATCGCCAAAAGTTTGACTTTCCATTCTCCTTTCTTAAACACATAAAGGAATAATTTTTTCTATTTAAAGAAAAACTTTAGAAAAGTTAGGAAACAAATTAAAGAAACAATCCATCTTTAAGTAACCGAAACAAGTAAACGACTTTGTTTTCAACCAGATATCAAGTTCATTTCAACATCCAAAGAATCAACTTCCATATCTTATTTTTTTTTTTAATTCAAACAGATATGGAAGTTGGTTCTTTGGATGTTGAAATGAACTTGGTATCTGGTTGAAAACAAAGTCGTTTACTTGTTTCGGTTACTTCCCAGCGAAGAGGTTGATTTTGTGGAGTTTAAACAAGCTTTGAAGTGAATTTAAAGTGAAATTCTTCTCTTTTTTTCCTCTTTAGGAAGCCATGAAAAAGATTTTAATATCTTTAGAAGATAGGAAATGTAAGAGAGAAAATGAGGAAAATGAAAAAGAAATTGAAAAAAAATTGATTTTATAATATGTTAACAGGCGAATTTACCAATATACCCCCGTACTTTACCCCTAACCATGTCATGCCAGCTCGCACCCTCCTCCCTCTCTCCTTAAATTCATTGTCCCCTTGTCCCCCTCCCTCAAGTGATTAAAAAAACATGAAAGTATGTATCTTTGTACTTGTCGTGTACAAAGGCATCTTTATTATTTTAATATATATACACACACACAATAATATTCTAACTCACTTATTCCTATGCATGTCTAAGTGTGTATCTATGTACACATGCACATTTTCATGTCCAAACCTTAGTAATTAAATGTATATGACTATACCAAATTGTCACGATATTCCAAACAACTTTAGCCGAGGAAAAATTGAAACTTCAGAAAATGAATTCCGGTCACATTTTCAATCTTTCTTCGAACTAATTATCATTGTAAACAAATTTTTAAAATGATTTCACCATTAATTATTATTAATTAAAAAGAGTTTATTTTAGTTATAAATCCGTATTTAATTATATAAAAATATATTTAAATATCCATAATTTAAGCTATCAAATTGTGGGTAGTTACATCCCTCCCCCTTAATATAATTTCGCCCCAAAATTAGAAAACAAGAAGATAATTCAAGACTTACAAAAGTCATATATTTATATTATAAATCACATACAAAAGCCATACACTAAATAACCATAGAAACAAGACATACACTATACATACAACAAGCAACAACTAACTATCCTAATTTCAACTCCGGATAAGCTTCTCTCATTCGATCCAAAGTCTTCCAAGTGCAATCCTTGGAATCCTCACTCAACTGGATCTTAACCAACTTCACTACCTTATTTCAAAATCTCTTCTCATCCTGATCTATATTATGCTTTGGATGTCTAACCACTGTCAAGTTCGATTCTATTTTCAAATCCTCCTGAACCGACGGCTTCATGATCAATGACGGGTCATGGACATTCTTCCTCAAGTGAGATACATGGAACACATTATGAACACCTGCCACCCTTTCCCGCAACTCAACCTTATAAGCAAGGGACCCAATCCTTTCTAGAATACAAAAAGGTCCGACATATCTTGCAATTAGCTTTCCCGCTTTTTCAAATCTAATCGATCCTCTAATTGGCGAAATCTTCACGAACACTAGGTCTCCAATAGCAAATTTCAAATCCCTTCGCCTTCTATCCGCATAGCTCTTTCTACAGTCTTGAGCTTCCTTCATTCTTTTGTTTCAAACTTTTTTGATGCCTCTCGAATCATATCCGGACCAACGACTATACAATCTCCAAACTCCGCCCAAAAAGTTGGTGACTTGCATGGCCTTCCATAGAGAGCTTCATAAGGTGCAATGCCTATGCTTGCTTGATAACTATTGTTATAGAAGAATTCCACTAAGCGCAGATGATCCTCCCATGATCCACCAAAATCCAAAATACACGCTTTTAGAAAATATTCTAAAATCTGATTTACTTGCTCTGTCTATCCATCCCTTTGGGGATGGTAAGTTGTGCTCAATCTTAGCTTGGTTCCAAAGGCTTCTTGCAATGCTTCCCAAAATTTGCCGATAAAGATAGGATCTCGATCGCTTATTATACTTACTGGGACTCCATGTAGACGAACTATCTTCCTTATAAAAATCTCTGCCAATGAAGTTGGAGTTCTAGTTAGCTTGACCGGAATAAATCAAGCACTCTTAGTTAACCCTCCCCAATGACCCATACTCCTTCATTTTCCTTCTTGGTTCTAGGTAAACCATCAATAAAATCCATCAATATCATCTCCCACTTCCATTTTGGAATTTCCAAAGGTTGAAGTGATCCAGCTATCCTTTGGAGATCCCCTTTCAATTGCTGACAAGTTGAACACCTGCCAATAAATATAGAGATATCCCTCTTCATCCCTTTCCACCAGAATATCCGCTTTATATCCTTACGTATCTTAGAAACACCTAGATGGATACTCAATTTGGATCGATGCCATTCCCATAACGTCTGGCCGAAGACCGTCGAATTTGGTACACATATCCGTCCATTCATCCTCAAGACTCCTTGGCTATCAATCTTGAAACCAAAACACTGCTCTTCCTCAATTGTAACGTCCCTCCTTTTCGCACGCTTTAAATCGACACACGTGCCAATTCAAACCATACGGAAGGACGGATTGTTATGGGGTAAATAAGATAAACACAGAGAAGATGAAGAAAGAAGAGAAAAAAAATATAATCTTGCAGCGGAACGATAAAATATAATAATAAATATACAGTTCATAAAACTGTTTACAAAACATTGGATTTTTCTTTATACAATAAAAATCAGAGTTCACATACCAATAAATATCAATGCAGCGGAATTAAATAGTGTAGTGGAATAATAGTAGATAATAGTAATACAAATCTTCGTCTTCGTCCTCCAGAGCTAAAACTTCAAATCCTGAAACGCTCGGACTGACCCGAGCGAATTGAAAAGACAAAACACTCGAGTCAGAACTAAAAGATCTTATGTAAGTTAAATCAACAGGAATAAATATGAGTGCAGTAACTCAAGAGATGCTCGGGATTTACATCTCCTAAGGATCTGTTAAACTATTTACTATGTAGTATATTGCGCTATTATAATAGTGTCTAATTGTAAAATAAACTTACTTTTAAATAGCGTTAAGGCTTTACATTTTCCACCTTAACACAGTTATATAATCCCATAGTCTATACAGTACCGTAATCTCCCCCGTACTGGGCGTCGTCAGAGGGCACTCCATAGGTATGGTACAAAACCAAAATCGTATAAGGCGCGCTAGGGTAGGTGACACGGCACAACTAGGCAATGCCAGAGCAGATATACCAATTGCTATCCGGACCGGTGGTAACACATAGCCGCAGCTACCGCCCACCTCGAACAAACACCCCCAAAATAAAAAAAATAAAGGTGGCCACCGAATCAATCCAAAGTCAGAGTATAGTATCGAAGGGATGTGTCCGATAAAGGGCGCTAACCTCCTTGGCCCGAGAATCGCTCCTGTTTTAGCCACCTTATGCCAACTCATGGGAGTCGGGTCCGCGTATTTACCTCAAAGGAAACGCCGCCGCCATCCTACTTCATTCTGGAATCTCCACCGCGTGCACGGTTGTTAAAGTGGTTTTCGTAGGTGGCAGAGAGTATGACAACTTCCGATCCCGGTCTTCAACAACCAAACGTTATTATAACACCGCAGTCTTATCAAAATCGTTTTACTTTCAAAACCAGAATATATACCCATTTCAAAACCATATAATACGATACCATTTTTCGTTTTAAAAACCAAATAAATTTGATATCATTTATAAACCCAAATCAGTATAATATCATCTTTATTTCACATATATCTTTTCCAAAATCATACTGCTTTAAAATTTATAATATCTGAAACCCAAAAATTTGAATTATAACTTTCAAAACATAATACTTCGAAATTCATAGCTTTAAAACCCTAACTTTCAAAACTTAAATGGTTTGGATATTCAACAGTATATAAAATAAAACAGTTGAATTTAAAATTTCTTTATAAAGTAAATAATTTCCACGCCTTTACAAATTTTATTTACTTTAAATTCAGTCTAAGCCCATAACCTTTAGATTCACTTTCAGTTTGAAAAAAAAACACTTCGATTTCAATATTTTCAAACTTTGAGTATTTAATAACTTTTAAAACTAAGGTTGAGAATTTCTATTCAACAATTCATTGTACTATTATTTAGTTTTGAAACGTTTACATAATAGATCCATAACCATTTAAAATAAAACCCAATTTATTAACACTAAATATTTCCTTCCATTTATTTATACTAGAATTATTCATTTAATTTATCTTGAATAAAAATCCAGTTATAAATATCATACCTTTAAAATTTCCAAGATTAATAAGTTTACACCAACTTGTGGAGTTTAATTTTTAAATAAGCCCAATTCCAAATAAATTTCCAATTTAATTTCCAATCTTAATTGATTTGAACTATTTAAAACTCTATATATATACGATATCTTAAACCTGTACTTAATCATAGATATAAATTATCAAACTCCATTTTTCAACTTATTTATTTCCATTTAATAAATTCATACATAGCTTAAATTCAATAATTTAACTATATATGTATATATAAAATAAGATTTTATATAAGTTCAAAATTATTATTTATTGAACCGCATCCTATCCAAACCATAGAAATCATTTTAAAAATAATTTTATATATATACCACGGTGCCTGTATATAATTTTCTATCCTATGGTCAAGTGATACAGATATTTATCATTTCAATCCGCAAATTTAAAAAAAAATGTGGTTGTATACCATTTCAAACCGCAATCCCGAATGAAATGAGAATGCATAATACCTTGCAGTTTATATAATATAGAACACACCATCCATTCACCCAATATCAATCATCAACCAATTTTATTTTAATCATCATCAATTTAAACAAACATCAATAGAGCATATAAAATATAACAGGTATCAACGAACAGTTTATATTCAAAATAAATAAATAAATAACTGTTTAACTAGCAGTTTATATGCAAAATAAATAAATTTTAACTGTCAATTTATATGCAATAATAAAATTAATTAACAGTTTAATTAAATAAATGCGATTTAACTGAGATGATGAAAAATATATGCAAAACTGTCATAAATAAATTTCTACTCATATCTTAAATCAATTTAACAAACATAAGAAAACTCTAGAAGTTGTGAGTGGGTTAAAACACTCACCTTTTGAATTTAAATTGAATCTAAATTCAATTTAAACCCAAAAATTTGACAGTCTCCGAATCTGCCTAACCCAACGCCAAAATGTCTGGAATTCCGATACAATCCCAGCAAAAAAAAACCACGCGTGAATCCGAGCTCGTACACAAAACTTATGAAAATTGGAAAATTCTGGTCCTGTGTCGACTTCTCAAATCCCCGGTGCTTGCTTGAAGTTTTTGCCAAAACGACCCGGAGCGACCGAGTCATTTTCTTCCTGACCCAAAGTAGATACAACGTTTTTGCCTCGGAAACTCGAAGCGTGACTCGAAGCGGCTGCAGATCCGATTTTATTTTTTTTGAAATTGAAATTAATTTTTGGAATTTGGGAATTAGGTTTTTTTTTGCCATTGGAATGAGGAGTTGAGAAGGAGATGTGTATAGACAAATGAAAATAAGGAGTGGCTAGGAAACGGGTTATATATAGACAAGGTTGAAAATAATAGATGGATCAGATTGGTATACGCGCTGAACGCTAAATGGCCCGAAAAGCCCGTTTCTACTCCGGAACGAAATTGGGTCAACCCATATATCAAAAAGATGTTTTAAAATATTTTAAACGCAATGAAACAGGTTTCATGTCCAAATTTCATCGTATGCAGAAGTTATGCTGAAAACAATATTTTCCAAATTGATTTCAATTGCATAAATTTCAAGGCGTTTCGAGTCCGTACAATCAAACGACAAGTCTGATTGCTACGAAACTTGAAACACTATTATAATTCACCGTTACGGATCCGATGAAACTTGTTTCGTCGCGATCTGAGTCAGTGGCCAAAATGGCTATTTTTCCATTAATTAAATAAATTTAAAATAAATTAACTAAATCAAATTTCGCGTTAAAATTCTGAAATTTGAAATCTTTATCACTTTATAATTCTCAAACATTTATAATGATTTAACAATTTTTAAATGTAAATTTATTAAATATTAATCAATATAAATCTTCAATTTCATAAAATTCAAATAAATAAACAAATCTTGATTTACAATCTTTTCATTTACCAATAGTCATATTATAAATGGAATCTACATTACCTTCAATTATTAATTAATATCAGTTTAGATCTTAACATTTGTTCCATAAATTTTATTTGCCCTGAATTAGTTACTGCATTTATCTAATTCCAATTTCGTAACCACATTCAATCCATTAACTGGTATTGTATTGACATTTAACTTATTAGCTTATATCAACACTATTGTCATTAATTGCAAATGGATTACCAAATTTAGTCACTACCCTAAATAACTAACGTAAATTAATCTCCATTAATTCCACTGATTTAACTTTTATTCAATTAATTAATGATTCTCTCAGTTAGCAATAACGTAACATTTTCTTTATTTGTATTGCAAATAATTCTAAATTCAATTCCTAATTCTTAATATCCTCTAAATTACAACTTCCAAACATGGTATTAATCATCATTTACGTACCTCTAATTATTTTAATTTACATTAACATAATAAATAAATTACATTTAATGAAATCTATCCCCCAATTTACTATATGCAATAAATTTTGACCTTACAACAGTTTCAATTAATTATTTATATTTATTGCGATTGAATACCAAATTTATTTAACACATCAAATAAATGAACAATCTGTATTCACTGTCACCTATTTTCTTTTAAATTCAGTTATAAGTTTGTTACTTACCAACTAGGTTATAATAACACTAATTTTTTTATTCCACTGCTATATATGATATATTTGCATCACATACTTGAATTTTCAATTTCATCTTAATTCCAATTCACGGTAGTATAATTTCTTACTATAAACCCATTTATAATTTGCATACCAATTAATTAGTTTCAATTAAATAGATTGATTCAATTCAACTCTTTTATTAAGTCTATATAAATCAATATACTATTTCATTGGTAAATGTTTATTTCAATTATTCCTTTATTACTTACAAATCTTATTTCATTCATGAATGCCATAATTTATCAATTATTACATAATTTCATTAATTTACATCCAGCACAACTAAATTAATACACTGATTTCATTTGTAAATTAAATGCTTACAATTTATAAGCTTTCATTCCAAACAATATTTCAATTTCTACCGGACATTGATCTAATTCAATTTACTATTTAATATTATTAATTCATTAACTAAATTCACTACTTACCTTTGTTCTCTTATATGCAACTCTTAGCCTAGTATAACAATTTACATCACTTCAATTTATTCGTCATTTTGTTTCAACTGTAAATACTTAGCCTTATATTCCCATGGTTTCATTTCATTCTCAGCATTTGCTTCATTATTAATTATAAAATCTTTATTTATTTTAAATTAAATTTACGTAAATCTTATTAAAATGACAAATTTAATTAACGAAAATTACGGGTCGTTACACTCTCCCCCACTCAAAACTTTTCGTCCCCGAAAAGGAAAAGGAAGGGAAAAGAAGAAT
This sequence comes from Allium cepa, assembly GCA_030765085.1. Classification (NCBI taxonomy): domain Eukaryota; kingdom Viridiplantae; phylum Streptophyta; class Magnoliopsida; order Asparagales; family Amaryllidaceae; genus Allium; species Allium cepa. The sequence continues at coordinate 865,181,749 of CM060940.1, forward strand.
TAAGAAATCAATATCATATTAAATATTAAATTTGTAAACAAATAAATTTAAAAAATTAATTTATAAAATATACTAATTTATAATCATTAAAAAAAAATTATATTCAAACTAATAAAGTTTGGAAAACATTTTCAAAATATTTTCTAAGTCCAAAATTTACGAATTTTTTTTGGCAGAGTCTCCTTTGTACGAGGAGGCTCGGGAGAAAATATAATATCAAATATATCAAAATATCACATATAATATCCCAACACGGGAAAATATATAAAATAGCGCTATAAACCGTAATCCGAAACATACCTATTTGTCGGGCAATTTACGCTTAATTTATGGAACCAAAAGCAGTAGCAATTGCTTCCATAACCTGCATTTCACTTATAAAATTCAAAGGGTTAACAATTTATATAAAGTGAAATATTTAAGTGGTTTCAATCACTAACAACAAATCAATACAACAACCATCAATTTCAACAAACAGCATACACAATCAATACAGAGCAACCATTCAATCAAACAAACAAATAGTTATTCGGGTTCAAAACTTTTAAATTGTACGGAATGAAGAATAAACTACTAGCGCATCATTTACTCAACAGTCTTAGATAAAACTAAATAGATTATTCATTTATCCTAATCCAATGTTAAAGTATCCTTGCCCAAACAACCATCAACTAAACAACAACAAATCCAAACAACAATCAACTTAACTTATTATTAATTTCCTTTCATACCTTTGTTGTTTGATTTTCTTTTTATTTATACAGTGATTTATCTTTTAAATTTACATTTACTCATTAAATGTTTGCTTCATTTATTTTTACTTATTACTTACGATTATTCAATTCCATTAACCCAGGTCATGCCAGTTCCTTTTATTTCGTTATAATTATTCATTCATTTATTATAGCATGACCTCTTTTATTTACATTCATTTATCAATAGTATTCATGTCCCATTCAATTTCTTAGCATTTCCATTTTGTTTACTTAAGTTTATAATCATCTATTTGTAATACTTACGTTTTATTATATTTACTAATAGTAAAATTTCAATTATAACTTAACTTATCCCGATATCATCACTTCTTATGAATAAAAGCGATTTATTGAACACCTTCATTACATACTTTTACTTGTATAATTTCCATTACATTTTCTTATTAAACATTTCAACTTTTAAATATTTGGTAAGTTATATATATGTTTTTAAGAATGTAATTAAAATCATACAAGTTTCTCTTATTTCTTTAATAAATTTACTGTTCAATAATAATCCTTTATTTCATAGGTTACAATTTTAAATTTCATTTAATACCATTAATAACCTAGCATTAAACCTCTTATTTCATTTAGGGTTTCAATTATTAATTACTTAGATTCCATGTCACTAGAATAATTGAAACTATTTATTTGTGGAAACTTAAGAACTAAATACCGGGTTAAATTTCAAATTATTTTAAAAATAATAGGTAAATATATATACTTACAACTTATAAACCCAATTATATTTAAAACAAATTAAAAATTCACTTTTGTTTATCAAAATAAATCTGTAGTAAAAGTAGCACAGTGGCCTTCCCACTTCGAAACTCAAAAATGAAAGTCGTTGATGCGTGCACTCATCACCAAAATTATTTTCCAATGACAGAGAGGGGAGTACATAACTTATTTCTTTTCAAAATTTCTTTTTAAACAATTCTTTCAAATTATATTGAAATATTTATATCAGAAAATACTTCTAATAGTATTATTATTATTATATTCCAAAATCAATTGAAAGAATTTCCAAAACCCCGGAACTTAAGCTCTAAATTTCCAATTTTATTTTCCATCTAATTTCACCTATTATTTATAAATTTTATTACCTAACAACCAATATATTGCAACCAAATATATATCTTATTTATAAAAAAAACTTTATTTTATGTATAGAAAATATAATAGGCAAAATTATTTCATTCACTTATATTAAAACAAATATTATGTCGGTCTGTCCTATAAGTGTTTAGAAATCCCTATTAATGTCACAGCGTCCCATGCATCAACCGAAATTTATAAATACAAAACGGAACAGATTAACACAATATTAAAACCCCTTTATAACACTAACAAATACGCTCTCTCATATATATACACTCAGCGACTCCCATAGGGTGTTTCTATCCTATTGATAAAGAGTCAGACCCCACAAAGCTAAGGTTTACCGCTAAACCAAAGCTCTGATACCACGTTGTAACGTCTCGCCCTTTCGCACGCTTTAAATCGACACACGTGCCAATTCAAACCATACGGAAGGGCGGATTGTTATGGGGTAAATAAGATAAACACAGAGAAGATGAAGAAAGAAGAAAAAAACAAAATAGAATCTTGCAGCGGAACGATAAAATATAATAACAAATATACAGTTCATAAAACTGTTTACAAAACATTTGATTTTTCTTTATACAATAAATATCAGAGTTCACATACCAATAAATATTAATGCAGCGGAATTAAATAGTGTAGTGGAATAATAGTAGATAATAGTAATACAAATCTTCGTCTTCGTCCTCCAGAGCTAAAACTTCAAATCCTGAAACGCTCAGACTGACCCAAGCGAATTGAAAAGACAAAACACTCGAGTCAGAACTAAAAGATCTTATGTAAGTTAAATCAACAGGAATAAATATGAGTGCAGTAACTCAAGAGATGCTCGGAATTTACATCTCCTAAGGATCCGTTAAACTATTTACTATGTAGTATATTGCGCTATTATAATAGTGTCTAATTGTAAAATAAACTTACTTTTAAATAGCGTTAAGGCTTTACATTTTCCATCTTAACACAGTTATATATTCCCATAGTCTATACAGTACCGTAATCTCCCCCATACTGGGCGTCGTCAGAGGGCACTCCATAGGTATGGTACAAAACCAAAATCGTATAAGGCGCGCTAGGGTAGGTGACACGGCACAACTAGGCAATGCCAGGGTAGATATACCAATTGCTATCCGGACCGGTGGTAACACATAGCCGCAGCTACCGCCCACCGCGAACAAACACCCCCAAAATAAAAATAAAAAAAGGTGGCCACCGAATCAATCCAAAGTCAGAGTATAGTATCGAAGGGATGTGTCCGATAAAGGGCGCTAACCTCCTTGGCCCGAGAATCGCTCCTGTTTTAGCCACCTTATGCCAACTCATGGGAGTCGGGTCCACGTATTTACCTCAAAGGAAACGCCGCCGCCATCCTACTTCATTCTGGAATCTCCACCGCGTGCACGGTTGTTAAAGTGGTTTTCGTAGTTGGCAGAGAGTATGACAACTTCCGATCCCGGTCTGTTCAACAACCAAACGTTATTATAACACCGCAGTCTTATCAGAATCGTTTTACTTTCAAAACCAGAATATATACCCATTTCAAAACCATATAATACGATACCATTTTTCGTTTTAAAAACCAAATAAATTTGATATCATTTATAAACCTAAATCAGTATAATATCATCTTTATTTCACATATATCTTTTCCAAAATCATACTGCTTTAAAATTTATAATATCTGAAACCCAAACATTTGAATTATAACTTTCAAAACATAATATTTCGATATTCATAGCTTTAAAACCCTAACTTTCAAAACTTAAATGGTTTGGATATTCAACAGTATATAAAATAAAACAGTTGAATTTAAAATTTCTTTATAAAGTAAATAATTTCCACGCCTTTATAAATTTTATTTACTTTAAATTCAGTCTAAACCCATAACCTTTAGATTCACTTTCAGTTTGAAAAAAAAAACACTTCGATTTCAATATTTTCAAACTTTGAGTATTTAATAACTTTCAAAACTAAGGTTGGGAATTTCTATTCAACAATTCATTGTCCTATTATTTAGTTTTGAAACATGTACATAATAGATCCATAACCATTTAAAATAAAACCCAATTTTTTAACTCTAAATATTTCCTTCCATTTATTTATACTAGAATTATTCATTTAATTTATCTTGAATAAAAATCCAGTTATAAATATCATAGCTTTAAAATTTCCAAGATTAATATTTTACACCAACTTGTGGAGTTTAATTTTTAAATAAGCCCAATTCCAAATAAATTTCCAATTTAATTTCCAATCTTAATTGATTTGAACTATTTAAAACTCTATATATATACGATATCTTAAACCTGTACTTAATCATAAATATAATTTATCAAACTCCATTTTTCAACTTATTTATTTCCATTTAATAAATTCATACATAGCTTAAATTCAATAATTTAACTATATATGTATATATAAAATAATAATTTATATAAGATCAAAATTAATATTTATTAAACCGCATCCTATCCAAACCATAGAAATCATTTCAAAAATAATTTTATATATATACCGCGGTGCCTGTATATAATTTTCTATCCTATGGTCAAGTGATACGGATATTTATCATTTCAATCCACAAATTTAAAATAAAAAAAATGCGGTTGTATATCATTTCTAACCGCAATCCCGAATGAAATGAGAATGCATAATACCTTGCAGTTTATATAATATAGAACACACCATCCATTCACCCAATATCAATCATCAACCAATTTTATTCAATCATCATCAATTTAAACAAACATCAATAGAGCATATAAAATATAACAGATATCAACAAACAGTTTATATTCAAAATAAATAAATAAATAAATAACTGTTTAACTAGCAGTTTATATGCAAAATAAATAAATTTTTACTGTCAATTTATATGCAATAATAAAATTAATTAACAGTTAAATTAAATAAATGCGATTTAACTGAGATGATGAAAAAAATAATATGCAAAACAGTCATAAATAAATTTCAACTCATATCTTAAATCAATTTAACAAACATAAGGAAACTTAGCAGTTGTGAGTGGGTTAAAACACTCACATTTTGAATTTAAATTGAATCTAAATTCAATTTAAACCCAAAAATTTGACAGTCTCCAAATCCACCCAACCCAACGCCAAAATGTCTGGAATTCCGATACAATCCCAGCAAAAAAAACCGCGCGTGAATTCGAGCTCGCATGCAAAACTTATGAAAATTTGAAAACTGAAAAATTTTGGTCCTGTGTCGACTTCGGTGCGCCCCCTCAAATCCTCGGTGCTTGCTTGCAGTTTTTTCCAAAACGACCCGGAGCGACCCGAGTCATTTTCTTCCTGATCCGAAGTAGATACAGCGTTTTTGCATCTGAAACTCGAATCGTGACTCGAAGCAGCTACAGATCCGATTTTTTTTTTTTTGAAATTGAAATTAATTTTTGGAATTTGGGAATTAGGTTTTTTTTCTGCCATTGGAATGAGGAGCTGAGAAGGAGATGTGCGTATAGAAAAATGAAAATAAGAAGTGGCTAGGGTTTATAACGGGTTATATATAGACAAGGCTGAAAAATAATAGATGGATCAGATTGGTATACGCGCTGAACGCTAAATGGTCCGAAAAGCCCGTTTCTACTCCAGAATGAAATTGGGTCAACCCATATATCAAAATAGATGTTTTAAAATATTTTAAACGCAATGAAACAGGTTTCATGTCCAAATTCCATCGTATGCAGAAGTTATGCTGAAAACAATATTTTCCAAATTGATTTCAATTACATAAATTTCAACGCGTTTCGAGTTCGTACAATCAAACGACAAGTCCGATCGCTACGAAACTTGAAACACTATTATAATTCACCGTTACGGATCCGATGAAACTTGTTTCTTCGAGATCCGAGTCAGTGGCCAAAATGACTGTTTTTCCATTAATTGGATAAATTTAAAATAAATTAATTAAATCAAATTTCGCGTTAAAATTCTAAAATTTGAAATCTTTATCACTTTATAATTCTCAAACATTTACAATGATTTAACAATTTTCAAATGTAAATTTATTATAGATTAATCAATATAAATCTTCATTTTCATAAAATTCAAATAAATAAACAAATCTTGATTTACAATCTTTTCATTTACCAATAGTCATATTATAAATAGAATTTACATTACCTTCAATTATTAATTATTATCAGTTTAGATCTTAACATTTGTTTCATAAATTTTATTTGCCCTGAATTAGTTACTGCATTTATCTAATTCCAATTTCGTAACCACATTCAATCCATTAACTGGTATTGCATTGACATTTAACTTATTAGCTTATATCAACACTATTGTCATTAATTGCAAATGGATTACCAAATTTAGTCACTATCCTAAATAACTAACGTAAATTAATCTCCATTAATTCCACTAATTTAACTTTTGTTCAATTAATTAATGATTCCCTCAGTTAGCAATAACGTAACATTTTCTTTATTTGTATTGCAAATAATTCAAAATTCAATTCCTAATTCTTAATATCCTCTAAATTACAACTTCCAAACATGGTATTAATCATCATTTACGTACCTCTAATTATTTTAATTTACATTAACATAATAAATAAATTACCTTTAATGAAATCTATCCCCTAATTTATTATATGCAATAAATTGTGACCTTACAACAGTTTCAATTAATTATTTATATTTATTGCGATTGAACACCAAAATTTATTTAACACATCAAATAAATGAACAATCTATATTCATTGTCACGTATTTTCTTTTAAATTCAATTATAAGTTTGTTACTTACCAGTTAGGTTATAATAATACTAAATTTTTTATTCCACTGCTATATATATGATATATTTGCATCACACACTTGAATTTTTCAATTTCATCTTAATTCCAATTCGCGGTAGTATAATTTCTTACTATAAACCCATTTATAATTTGCACACTAATTAATTAGTTTCAACTAAATAGATTGATTCAATTCAACTCTTTTATTAAGTCTATATAAATAAATATACCATTTCATTGGTAAATGTTTATTTCAATTATTCCTTTATTACTTACAAATCTTATTTCATTCATGAATTCCATCATTTATCAATTATTACATAATTTCATTAATTTACATTCAGTTACAACTAAATTAATACACTGATTTCATTTGTAAATTAAATGCTTACAATTTATAAGCTTTCATTCCAAACAATATTTCAATTTCTACCGGACATTGATTTAATTCAGTTTACTATTTAATATTATTAATTCATTAACTAAATTCACTACTTACCTTTGTTCTCTTATATGCAACTCTTTGCCTAGTATAACAATTTACATCACTTCAATTTATTCGTCATTTTGTTTCAACTGTAAATATTTAGCCTTATATTCCCATGGTTTCATTTCATTCTCAGCATTTGCTTCACTATTAATTATAAAATCTTTATTTCTTTTAAATTAAATTTATGTAAATCTTATTAAAATGACAAATTTAATTAACGAAAATTACGGTCGTTACATCATACTTCTTGACAATTGCCCCAATCTCATGTCCATTCTTTTCTTTCTTGCTATCATTTCTAGAAGAGTCAGTGTAACCTCCAAAAGAGTCAAGAATGCATTCCTTATTAAAGCATCCACCACCACATTAGCCTTTCCCAGCGTATAGAGGATATCTAAATCATAGGACACTAGGAACTCTAACCACCTTTATTGCCTTAGGTTTAGATCGTTTTGAGTGAATAGGTACTTCAGGGGCTTATAATAAGTGGATAGCTCGAATTTTTCACCTAGTTAAAGAAAGAAAACCAACTTACTAGAAACTTTAAAGATTTTAGAAAGAACTAAAAAGGAACAGAAGGATCTTTACCTAATAAGTAACGCCTCCACATTTTCAATGCAAAGACAGCAGCTAACAACTCCAAGTCATGCGTGGCAAAATTCTTCTCATGAGGCTTCATCTGCCTACTAGCATACGCAATCATCCTTCAATTTTGCATCAGGACTGCACCCAATCCCACACCACATGCATCAATACAAATAGTGAATCCACTGTTCCCATTTGGAACAGCCAACACTAGTGCACTGGTAAGCCTCTTCATTAATTCCAAAAATGCTTCTTCACACTTCGGAGTCCATAAGAACTTCTTACCCTTCTTAGTTAGTTTAATAAAATGAGAAAAAATCTTGGAATAATCTTGTATGAACCTTTTATATTACCCTACCAATCCTAAGAAACCACGAACTTCGATAGGAGTCCGTGGTTGCTTCCACCTTTGCACAGCTTCCACCTTCACAGGATCTATAGAAATGCCTTTCCCTAACATAATATAGCCTAAGAATCTTACCTCTGACTACCAAAATGGCACTTAGAGAACTTTGCCTTCAGAACATGCTTCTATATAGTTTCTAGCACTACTTCCAAAATGGTCTCTATACTCCTCTTCAGACTTAGAATAGATGAGAATGTCATTGATGAAAACCAATACAAACTTATTAAGGACATCTCTGAAAACATGATTCATCGAGTCTACAAAGTATGTAGGTGCATTGGTAGTGCGAAAGGCATAACTAACCACTCAAAGAAAAAGTCTGGGTCCCTAAAGGCAGTTAAAAGTATACAATCTTCAACAACCCTCAGTTGATGGAATCCAATAGCTAGATCCATCTGACAAAAAACCATAGCTCCATGGAGATAATCAATGTAACAACCCGCATATTTTACGATTGTATATTTAAATATTTTGTTTAAATATAGCATCGTTAGTCGGATTTTAGTCCAAAATGCTACTTTTTACAAACGATCGAATTAGGACTCGGGACCATTTCCATTGAGTTCAAAATGGTGTTTGCGACCTTTTTTAGTATAAACTTCGATATGTTTGGAGCTAGCTAAAAATTTGACCTTTGCACTTTGGACTTTGGGTTTGGATTAGCCTAAACTATTAACTCTAGCTCCACCCCCACTTCTCTTCACTTTCATTTCCTAATACCTTCAAGCTTTAGTTAAAAATGGGGGAAGAGAAAAAGAATTAGAATTCCTAAGCCCTAGTTCCATTGCAAATCCAAGCTCTAACTCCAAATTCAAAGAAAAGCTATTGGTAAGCATCCTCTTCTTCTTCTCTAACTCATTCTACCTTCAATTTGAGAAATTCCTAAACCCTAACTTAGGAAATTTTTTTCTTTTAAGTTTAAATTCAAGCTTCTTGGGTTAGAATTGAAGAGTGATTGTTCTTGCCTTGCTCTTTAGCTTCTTCTTCCTTGTTTTTGTGCAAAAAGGTGAGATTTTTATCTCACATCTATGTATATAACTATCTTTGATTATTGGGTATGAATTCCTAACACTTATTCTTGTGCATTTGCTTTTGGTTTGGACTGATTTGGTGAATATTTCAATTTTTGGTGTTTTGAAATCAAATCCTTGAAAATCCTAACTTTGATGTTTGAACATGTTTTTGGTGATGCATTGAAGAGCCTATAAGGTCGGGTTGTCGATTGGCATAAACCCCTAGCGCCATTGCTCGTCCGGTCGCGAATTGGTTAAGTTTTCTCTTCATTTGTATAGGCTGGAAATACTGGAAAACATGCACCAGTCGACTGACCCTCTGAGTCCAGTCGACAGACCTGGAACCCGAGTGTTTTTCTAGGCATTGGCCAGTCGACTGTTCTCAAAGTGCCAGTCGACTGACCTGCTTGTATTCAGTCTACTTTGCCTATTTAGCCTATTTTGCTTGAAATTCCAATTTTTGTCGATTCATGGTTTTCCGATTTGTTGTTATCATTTATTATTGACTTTGATGACTTATATTTTGGAATTTTTGGGTATATCCATTTTGATGGATTTGGAATCGATTTCTTGGATTTAATTCACGTCTTTGAACGTGAAGTTTTTGGTGATTGATTGTTTCACAATCAATTTTGTGAGTTGTCACTTTAAAATATAAAGGTTTATATACTAGTAGTAAATACCAGAACTCTTTCATTTAAAACGATCAACTCTATTTTCAATACAAAGCTCGTTTATAAAACCGTTTTCCATTCTATTAGTATACACAAACCTTTACCTCATTCATTTGAGAAAGCTAATTAAACGACTTAGTAAAACAAGTGGTATGAAATGCTTGCATTCACCTCGTCGGTTAATTCTTTGACTTGTTCGATTGAAACTCTTGTGACAATTTTTCGAGTGGAAATCTACAATTTGTTCGTAAATACTTAAGTTAAGCCAATGGTTATGGGACATGAAGCTAAACTCATTTATTTACTAGCTTAGTGTAATTCACACATTTCATTGATCATTGATGATCATTTTTTGTGATTTAGACTAGCGATATGCTATATCTCCTTGTCCACGTAGGGGACGGTACCTCGTTTTATTGAGTTTCGTCTCATTTCTTTTATAGGCTAACGACCTAATAGTTCTTTGGAGTTTCGACTCAATTCTTATGGGCTACCCATGTTTCTTTATGAAGTTCGGTTCATTGGACGTACCTTTGTACTACGTTGTTGTACCGACTTATCAGGATCATCGAGTGTACCGTTGTACTACGTCGTTGTTCCGAAATATTTGAGTTCTGGCTCCTCGGGAGTACCGATATTGTACTACGTCGTTGCACCGGCCCTATGGTTAGCGACCATGGGATAGCGTCCTGTTTGTGATACACGCGTTGGTGAGTTATCATGCCCCCGTTTTGTGATAGGCCTACCCCTTTTTGTGATTTTTGGATTTCTATTTGATGATTTCTAGAATTTGTGTTTCGCCAGTTTTATGATTGGCATCGATATGATGTCAATATATTTGTTTTGGTGAATAAAATAAAGAATATGATATTCTTTTTGAATCTATGAGAAGATTCTTGTGATATTGATTAATCTCTGGTTGATATTCAATTGCATACTTATCACAGTATGGCATTATAGTTATCATATGTATTTGTCATATCTCTTATTCTATCTCATTTTCATCCGATAATTATAGCTAGACTGATCCGTTTATTATTTTCTTATTAAATAATACTCGGGTCAGACCGAGATGTTACAGGTGCTTCTGCTTGATTCCTCATCTGGGGGTTATTATTTGACTTTGGCTAACTACTTTAGATTAGTAGTTTTTGTTTTATACATTCGAGATAGAGACTCCATGATGTATACATATTCTCTTATCTAGCACTTGTATATGTTCATTTGTTATATTGTGGATCTTTTTTGACCACTACTCTGATATACACTTCTATGTGTTATATTCATATCTATTTCCGCCTTTGTGATATGGATATCTGTGACTGATTTATGTTATGCTTGTTTCTATATTTGTTTTCGAAGATTATATAGCCACTGTGTAGTAACTTTGAGTTTGTATCGGTAGGTCGGATTTCCTCTTGAAATGAAATGCATGTTATTCTATCTGACATATCGGTGCTCGCACAAAGTAATTACATGGATGGTTGCTCCTAAACAGCCTTATTCTTCATGCTAGTTGGCGGCATTACTCCGTAGTGTCCTTGGCTAGCGTGAGTATAGAGGTGGGGCGTCACAATCAAAGAGGTCGTTGATGCGTGGTAAGGGGTACTTGTTCCTAATGGTCAGCTTATTCAATTCCCGATAATCCACACATAGTCTTAAAGATCCACCAGAATTAGCCACAAAAACTACTACGGAACCCCAACTCGAATGACTGGGTCTAATCAATCCTCTTTCGAATAAATCCTGACTTTGATTTACTAACTCTTCCCTCTTCCTCGGGGGACATCCTTCGCTTGGGTTGAATCACGGGCCTTGCACCAGGAACTAAATCAATTCGGAATTCTATTTCTTGATGATGGGGTAAGCTTTTAACTTCTTCAAACACATCGAGAATATTTCTAACAACTTCAATAGACCTTGAATTTTCTTGAGCTGCTTCAAGGGCATAAAGGAAACTACACATATGGATATCAGGTTTATTACATGATACCTTAGCCTTTGTCCCTACATACTAAAGATACGGCTCTCTTATCACATTTTAAGACAGTCTCATACTTGGATAACAAATCTATATCCAAAATAATGTCAAATCCTTTAATGTCTAGTACATACGAGTCGTAAAAAAGTTATGGAAAAGATAGGAAATTGGCACATTCTTACAAATCAAATTCAATTGGGTTACCTAACCTATGGAGTTAGATACGCACATAGGGTTTCTATGATACTAGGAATGAGGGGAAACTTGTCTACTGATTCTAAGGAAATAAAGCTCTAAGAGGCACCAGTATCAAACAATGCTCGAACATAAATGTCATTAATAAGTAAGGTACCTTTAAGGACGCCTTTCCCTTTCACTTCTGCTGAAGTCGATGGCTCATCCTTTATAGCATACACCTTGGGCTACTACACTTTCTTCATGAGTGGACAGTCTTTTACCATATAGGCTGATGATAGTTGAAACAGCGGGTCTTCTAGACCATTGGAAAGATAGATCCATTTTGTCGTTGCCGCCGCTGCGACTTAACTTCAAAATTCCTGCAAAACTTCGCGATGTGGCCCTTCTGCTGGCACTTGTGGAAATAAAATCCTTGAAATGATTCCCTTGAGTCTCTCTGCCCGGCTTTCCTTTTCCTTGATTCTTCCAATTGGGGTTGAACTTCCTTTTGTTGGAATTCTTGCATTTCCACTAGGTGCTACTAAAGTAGGCTTCTTCTTTTCCAAGGCCTCATACCTTAGAGCCATATCAACCACATCTACAAAAGAACTCTTAACATGAGCAGTCATTCTTTCATGGTATTCCTCTCTCAAGCCCAAGTTAAACATCTTGTTCTTCTTCAATGGGGTATTGATCAATTTCGGACCAAAACAAGATAACTCGTTGAACTTGATCTCTTATTCTGCTACAGATAAATCCTCCTATTTCAGATCCATAAAGTTTCTATACATCCTCGTCTTCCCCGCTGTTGACAAGAACCAGTCCTCGAAAAATTCTTTAAATCGGGTCCACAAGATCTCATCTTTTGAATCATTCATTCTAAGGGAGTCCCACCAAGCTGCAGACCCTTCTTGTAGTTGCCATGCTGCTAAGAACCTTTTATGTTCATCTTACAAGGCGAGACCATTAAAAATCTTCTTGCAAGAATGCAACTAGGTTTGCACTTCCACAATAGGCTATGTTCCTTTAAACGGGTTTCTTTCCAGATTAGTGTAGTCTTTGCACAAGGTTGCAAAGTTCACTCTTGGCTGCATTGGTGCTACTTCTTCGAAAATCCCAACTCTTCCAGGATTTTGGGTTCGACCAATTGTAATCGTAGTGCTACTTGCTCCCCTAGCTCATCATCCTCTGTTTCTCATTTCTTACTACCTGGACATAGTAAGATAACACTTAGAATATTTAGACAAGATAACTCCAAAAAGAAGGCACTAATCAACCCTATCAAGATGATAATTAATTATTTGGAATATATATAGATATCCGAATAAAAATTACAAATACGCTCTCTCAAAGTTGACACCAACCAAAAGTCTAGATGTTTTCTCAACCTAAGCTTTAATACCAACTGTAATGAACCGTCTTTCTTACTTCAAAAGACGATTCATTATGGGTAAAAGAAAAAGAAAGATAAGAAGAAAATTTAATAACCACAAAATTTGACATCGGAAAGGAACAACATATAATAAATAACATAGGAGTATACATAGTCACCACAATCATAACACATTAGACTCATAATAGTACAAGCTCCACACTAGGACAATTGTAACTACTTGTCCTTACATCACAAGTTCAATGTACATATATATACATACACAGCGAAAATAGACACTAGCTAGCTATCGCTGATGCCACCTGCTCTAGCTCCTCCAAAATGTTATCGTGAGAAACCTGGATCATTTGGCTACTCATAGAAATTTGAGTACCTAAGAGTTTTAGGGAAAGAAGATAAAACTCGAGATCAGACATGGGTCTAGTGTTAGTAAACTAAAAACAATTGAAATTTTATTTTAAAACACTTTAAAAATCAAGGGTATCTCGTAAGATCACGCCGTATATAAATACGGATGAGTTTTTACCTTACGATAACCGAAACTCTTTATACAGAAAAATCAGGTGATATTATAATAGTGTTTAAGGTTTTCAAGTAAATATACAAATAACCGAAATTGTTACATTAATTAAGTTTGGGCATAATAGGTATACAACTAAAGTCGAAGGCACTTATTGGAAATTGAGTTCCACATAGACAAGGTAAGGAACTACCTTCGAAGAGTGCACCTATAGATAAAATGCACTCAGGGTCTGACAAGAACATCTTGTACCCCACCTGCACAGAACCGACCTACCACTTGACTAGTAGTACCGAATACATCACCACCACGTTCGTGATCAACAACCATACTGAACATACCAAAATGGGACAAATATCGAGTCTAGATCTTGTGATGAAATATCCTAATGGGAGCAACCCACATATCCCTGCTACATACCCTCCTTTTGCCATTCCTGGTTGGTGAGGCATGGGGTTACGTCATTACCTTTGAAAAGCACTACACATTTGGAATATTGACATTGTCTTTCAAGTGATGACACAATGTCAGCATCATCCATACAAGTCGTTCAGGTGATGGACGAAACGAAGGCACTATTTCCACTACATCCATTTTGCAATCACACTCAGGGTTCGTAGCAAATAGCCTTTGCACTTCATGATCTTCATCTTGGGTCATGACTTCAAACCTTCCAATCGCACGCTTGCGTTGGTTTGAAGTGGTTTTCGGATAACCATTGCTATCCGATCCCGGTCTCTTCGAGCCAACATTTGATAATAGTTAAGGGTCAAGTTAACTATAGTGAGCAATTCCACTATCAAGGTGTAAAGATTTACATATAGAAATAGATTCCATATGTTTAAATTATCATGACCCACTTATCGAAATTGACTCTCTTGTATTTATCACGTTCCTAGAATGCGGTATTTGTAATAAGTACAAGTCAATTTATTTCCAATAATTCGTGTCAACGTTTTATTGTAACTGCTTTAATTTGTTTGGCTCCTTAATGGTATGGACAAGAGATCCTTAGTTTAAAACAATCCACTTAAAAAGGAACATTGAAAATAATAACTAAAGGAGTAAAATTACCTTTAAAAATAAATCTCCATTAAATAATAATTAAGGCTTAATTAAACCTTAATTAATAATAATTAAATCATAATTAAACCTTAATTAATTTTAAAATAAATTAAACTTTAATTAGATTTAATTATAATTAACCTCTAATTAAATAATAATCAATTAAATAATTACCCTTTAAATAAATAATAAATAAATAAATTAAATTAAAAGTTCAAATAACTAAACTAGATTAATTAAAAATTAATTAACTATTAGTTAACTTCTTAATTAATAGATTATTAACTTACTTAATTAGTGTTAATTACTTTACCTTAATAACGAATTAACTAATTGTAAAAAATACTTAACTAAGTTATAATTAACTTAAGTGTCGATAATTTAGTTTGTAATAAATTTTTCAAATCACTTTGAAAAAAATTACAAACTTTGAAAATTTGAGTTCCGAACTACATCCATAGCGACTATCGCAATTGATGCAATAACTTACAATTCCTTTTATAGGTTATCATCCAAAACTTTGACTTTCCATTCTCGTTTACTTAAACACATAAAGGAATAATTTAAAAAAAAAACTTTAAAACAGTTAGGAAACAAATTAAATAAACACCATCTTTAAGGAACTGAAACAAGTAAACGATTTTGCTTTCAATCGGATCTCAAGTCTATTTCAACATCCAAAGAACCAACTTCCATATCCGTTTCAATCATAATCCAAACACATAGAAAACCAAACCAATACCTTACGAAAACACTTTAAATATCATCTCTTTACAACCAACCATAACACTAACTTACCAATTTCAAACCATTCGCTAAACCACACGTTAGCACACATAAACACATCCAGTTCATTCCAAAATCCAAAACCACATTGTATATGCTTATACATAACCAAATCAAACCAACATAAGCACCTAATTTTGTTCTTTCCAAAAATTAGAATATACTCGCCAAAAACTCGACAAATTAAAGTATTTTCTCTTCCGAACTCGAGTACGACCTAGATCTCTGTACTTTCTTAGCAAAGTGAAGAATTCACACGCTTTTAACCCTCAAAAACTTTTGGCCTTGGAAATTTTTGGAGGAAGAGTGCTTTAATTTGAAGAAAGAAGCGAAGAGGTTGATTTTGTGGAGTTTAAACAAGCTTTGAAGTGAATTTAAAGTGAAAGTCTTTTCTTTTTTCTTTTTCTTTAGGAAGCCATGAAAAAGATTTTAAAAGCTTTAGAAGAAAGGAAATGGAAGAGGGAAAATGAAAAGGAAATTGAAAAAATTGATTTTATAATATGTTAACACGCGAATTTATCAATATACCCCTGTACTTTACCCCCTACCATGTCATGCCACCTCGCACCTTCCTCCTTCTCTCCTTCAATTCGTTGTCCCCTTCCCTCAAGTGACAAAAAAACATGAAAGTACGTACCTTCGTACTTGTTGTCTACAAAGGCATCTTTATTATTTTAATACACACACACACACACTAATATTCCAACTCACTTATTCCTATACGTGTCTAAGTGTGTAAATATTAGTGTGTGTGTGTGTACATATATATATGTGTGTGTGTGTGTATTAAAATAATATTAGTGTGTATGCAGCACATTCGAACTAACTATCTTTGTAAACGAATTTTTAAAATGATTTCACCATCAATTATTATTAATTACAAGAGTTTATTTGGTATCAGATCCTGGTTAACACTAGGTAAGTTATTCTATTTTAGATCATTCTGTTTTATATTTTCTGAACTCTATCATTCTGTATATGTTCTAGTGAAGTAAAAAAAAAGAGTACAAATTTTTTTAATTTTTAAAATGACAGCTTAAGTTATTCTTTTGAGCATGATTCATTATGAGTCTGCAAAACTTCTGTGACAGCTAAAGCTTTTTTCGAATTTTAAGTCAATTCAATGACCTATTGTTACTAATTATTACGCACTGGAGTAGGAAACGAACCGTTGTTGTGCTCTACTTAAGTGAAGCAACAGTATAGTCTTGTGGTTGTTAATTCGAGGCCTAACCCTACTATAAAACCACGGTATGCTAGGAAAGCATTAAGGGGTATCGTGTTTAGCCGCTTAATCTACGGTCAAAACTAATCTATAACTATAGGTTTGCGAATCAAGATTTATTATTCGAATTAAGACTTTTATCTAATTGCAGATGTTTTGTGTAAACTCATAATTGAATTGTGTTCAAAAGACCCTTGTCTATGGAAAATAATAAGATTGTTATTCTAGACACACATAAGTGTCAGTTTGATCTGAATACTGGATAATATGAGCATGTTGTTCATATCCCCACTCATAAAAACCCAGTAAATGGGATTCATAATTTTATGATCGATCTACTTCAAGAAATTAAATTAGAAGTTAAAGATATAAGTAATAAACTACAAAAATAAACAGCAACCGTAGGATTTGGTCGAAATACACCAACAATCCATTCGCTTAACAGCATCAGAATGGTTAAATATACTTCTGAAGAAAATAACAAAATAAATATAGAAGATATTGATCCTACGTACTATGAAAATTATCTTATTCTTCAAGGAAAAGAACTTGCAGGAGAAATAGATAGTACTGAACTTTATTCTTATTATGAATAACATTCGACGGCAATAAACTATTTTAAATATAAAGCAAATGAAGAAAATTCTTCATTTGAAGATTCTGAACAAGAATCTGAAAATTCCACAGAATTTGATTATAATTCAGATACATCAGATAAACTTATTTACAACATAAACGCTAATGAAGCCGGATCTAGTAGAGGGGCTCTAATTTTACCTCCACAACCTCCTCCGGATACAGCTTCTGTTGTGAACGATCTTAACTCTGATATAATTATGGACGATCAAGAACAGGAAGAAAACACATATAATAGGCCTTATACTGATCCTTACCCTGAAATGCTTAGACATGGTACTAGATCAGATTGGATTAAATTTCACTCTTCTAGAAAGCAACTTAAAGATTTTTATAACGAACAACCCTCTTCAACATATACCCTAACTTTTAATATAGATAGACTTCCACATAGAAAAATAAGAAAATATATTATAACATGGCTTCAACATATAAGTGGAACAATCTATTTATTACCTCCGAATATGAATGTAATGGAATACATACATTACGCTACCAGTTATTGGACAGGAGATGCTTTATCTTGGTTACTAAACCTTGAAAGAATAAATCCGAATGAATTACAAAGAATTAGAAATATTCAATCTAAACAAGAAGCTCTTGGGGAATTATTAAAATTATTATTAGCAGCCTTTACAGGAGAAACTTTTCTATAAGATACTGATTATGAAAAACAATTATTAAAAATACAATTATGTGACATATGTATGTTAGAAGAATTCGCTGCAAAATACATAAGCCTACTTTTTCATTTAAAAAATAATGACCAGAAAGTTTTCTGGGTAAAGGGCTTTTTTACAAAAATACCTTATCCATTGAATAACATTATTCAAGAAAGATGCGACATTTTAAGACAAAGTAATACTGATGAAAATCATAACACGGGCTTATTAAAAAAGGCATGTATGGTACTATGGAAAGGGTTTGTGAGCAAGCTAGTGCACACAAAAAAATGAAAAATAAAAGTAGAAACTCAAAACTGGGATTTTCTTATTGTACCAAATACACTGAAAATATTAACACACAGTTCGGATGTTCTCCTGAATTTGAAAGAAATAGAACAAGAAATTTCAAAAGAAGAGCAAAAACAAAATATCGTATCACTAGGAAAAAATGGAAACCAGAATATAAGAAAAAATTTAGAAAAGAAAACAAGTTTTCTAAGAAAAAGTTTATTAAAAATAAAAATTTCCGTAAAGGCTGCAAATGTTTCAAATGTAATAAAGAAGGACATTATGCTAATGAATGTCCTACAAATATACAAAATATCGTTATATCAAATATCGAAGAATATGGTATTAATGTTGACACTATAGAGGATATATCTAGTGATGCTAATTCGTCTGTATATGAAATTGAATCAGTTTATTCTGACACTACTGAAAATGACGATGAAATTAATGATTCCTTTGATAATTTTAAAATAAACATGATTACAATCAATCAGACACATAACCAAATAAAAGTTATTCCGTTAACCATATATGATATACTTCCCAAAAAGGAAAAAGTAAATTCTCCGGGTTATACATTATATGCACCAAAATGCTCTAGATTAAGAAGGTACTTCACGACCGAAGTATTCTTAGATCTACTAATAAAAATCCCACTCGGATATTATGGATAAATTTATAATATACCTAAACATACTAAAGAAAATATTTTTATAACTCATGGATTAATAGAACCTC
The DNA here is from genome assembly GCA_030765085.1 of Allium cepa. NCBI lineage: Eukaryota > Viridiplantae > Streptophyta > Magnoliopsida > Asparagales > Amaryllidaceae > Allium > Allium cepa. Next base: position 865,201,014 of record CM060940.1, read on the forward strand.
TTTCTAAAAATAATTTTTCTATACTATTTAAAAGTACTAGTATGGAAGATAAAGACTATATTATAGAGCAAGGAGACCCAATAGGATTACTTGTTATACATAAATATGAAGATCTTCCAATTGTAAAAGAAGAAATATACGATCATGATACATTTACCCCATTAAGTGGTTCTACGTCCCGATCATCAAGAAATAAAGAGTCAGAATCATATCAAGAATATAGGATATACATGAACACTTTTACATCTAAAGAAACATCTAACCCACAAATGCAAGATAGCACAGAAGAACAATTTGAGGTTACAGACGAAGATTTAGAAAAAGTAAAAGAGGCAATCCCTCATTCAGACAAAAGGGGTCTTTATAAACCTTTAACTTTTAAATCTAGATTTTTAAATCAACATACATATATATTTGAATGTATGCAAGGAAATATAGAGTTAAAGGGAGAGGAAGATTTTGCTTCCATAAGCCTTTTAAATAAAAATAAAATAGAAAAACTAAAGGCTAAATATCCAAAAATGAAATACCTTCATATAGGTTTAATACAACTAAAAATAACAGGATTGTTTAGATTCGGAATTGATACTCCAATAATGATAGTCTGTATGGATGAAAGAATTATCAATAATCCTTTAAATAGTATTATTGGAGGAGCTAAGTCAAATTTAGCAAATAGATTATTTGGAGTAAATATACATCCCGATTTTTGTATAAGTCTTGATGATCAAAATATAGAAAAAGCTTGTACTTTATCGGTAAATTTACAAAATATAGAACTTCTATCAGGATCCAAAGTTCTTGGCATACAATGGGAACATTGTATGGCCTTGAATGATACTGCCACATTCAAATCAATTACACCCAAACAATTTGTTAAACTATTCGAAGTCGGATTAGGAAAAACAATTCAACCCAGATTGATTGACATAAGACATTTAAAATTCGATAATGAAATTCAAGTTTTTGTGAAATCACTTAAACGAAGAATTCAATTACCTACAGAATAATTTATAGCATCAGGATATACCATTTCTACCATATCCAAAAATAATGAAGAAAATACACATTCACCCAACACATTAAAAAGAACTCAGTCATACAATAAAATGTCTGATGTTGAATTAACTCCTGATATATTAAAAAATATCAGTCATCGCTTGAGCTTTAAACAAGAAAGTCCAATAGAAGGAAGAACAATGAGAATACTTGAAAAACAAAAAGAATAGGAATCAAACCGAATGGTTATAAAGGTTCCTACAGAAAATATAAAACATCATGATTAGATCCATATATCTTAAAAGAAAGGCACAGTTACATATATATCTTCCAATAACGATATGTATCCTTGAATATCAAGAATTCACGATACATGCGTTACTGGATTCTGGTGCAGAAGCCAGTTTATTACAAGAAATATTTATTCCCCAACAACTCTGGGTACCTTTGGACAAAAAAGGAATGCTAAATGATTTTATGGGAAGACAAGTCCCTGTTACTCATAAAGCTAAAAACTTACAGGTACAAATACCTGATATACATGGAAATAATAAAATATACAACTTGGACTTTGCATTACTACCAAAGGAATTTGATAGTGATTGCATCCTTGGGATGGACAATTTAAGACATCTTCCTCCATTCAACAAATATTATTTTGAATTAGATGGCGTTCTTGTGCCTCGAATTTGAAATATTAATACACAATATGTTAGAACCTCTTTATTCAGACAATCTGTCAAAATGGTTTGAAAAAGCACCAAGGTATTGTAAAATTGAATTAATGGAACAATACAAAGATGCTAAAGTCCGAGTTAATAGTATCATGGTATCACCAACTGATAAAGAAGAATTTGCAAAACAAATAAAAGACCTATTAAATTTAAAATTAATACAGAAAAGTTTCAGTACCCACTCATCCCCAGCTTTCTTAGTAAAAAATCATGCTGAAATTAAAAGAGGAAAAGCTCGAACGGTAATAAACTATAGAAAACTTAATAGCTATACAAAGTTTGATGGATATTTTATTAATACACCTGAACATCTAACAAAACAAATTCAAGGAGCAAAAGATTATAGTAAATTTGATGCAAAATCAGGTTTTGGCAATTAAAACTTGCTGATAAACAATCCATAGAGCTAACTGCCTTTAGCTGCCCACAAGGACATTTTGAATGGTTAGTTATGCCTTTTGCATTAAAAAACGCACCACAAATATTTCAAAAATGGATGAATTCTATGTTCGGACATTTACCTTTTGTATCTGTCTATATAGACGACATCCTTGTTTTCTTTAATTCTGCAGAAGAGCATAAACAACATCTTCTAGCAGTTGTTCAAATACTACTTCAAAACGGTGTTATTTTAAGTCCTAAAAAAATTGAATTATTTAAAAAAGAAATAGATTTTCTTGGAAAAAGAATTAAAAATGGACAAATAGAGTTACAACAACACATTTATACTAAAACTAAAGATTTTCCCGATACATTTAAAACATTAAAAGAACTCCAAAGTTTATTAGGATTATTAAACTACGGTAGAAAATTTATTCCTAATTTATCTGCTAAAACCCAAAATTTACAGAAAAGACTTATTGATGAACAAGCAAAATATAAACAACATAATGGAGAACAACCAAGAAGATGGAACACAGACAAAATTCCTATTACCTTACAAAAGCAAGAAGAAGAAGAAATACAAAAAATTAAAGATCTAATAAAGGATCAAAAGATCCTCTATTTTCCTTCAGATGAAGAATTTCTTACACTACAAACTATTACTTCTAACAATTTCTCGGCAGGAGTATTAATTGCAAAACAAAAGAAAGTTGTAGCATATTCCCCTGGAAAGTTTAGTAAACCCCAGATTAAATACGCTACCCGTGACAAAGAATTACTAGCTATTAAATTAGCAATCAAAAGTTTACGAATTTATCTCTTGCATAGACACTTTGTAATAGAAACAGATAACAAATCTGTTGCTCAATTCTTAAAAAAGAAAACTGTAAACAATCCAGAAGAAAACCTTCGGAGAATTAGATTAGCTATGTATTTAAAATTTACAACTATGATGTCAAATACATTCCTGGCTACACTAACTTTGCTGATGATCTTCTTACCAGGTTATGAAAAATGGATGAGGACGACATAAAAATAATCAAAGAATTATTAGAAACCATGAAAAGATAGGAAGATTTCCAACAAGTGAAATCATCTAAAAAAGCTAAGCAAACCTCCAAAGAGGCTTCATCTTCGCAGGAATCCGAAGAAACTAATGCTCCCACAGGAGTAAATGAAGAAAAGGTCCAACATACCAAAACCACTCAAACATACAAAGGCAAGGCAACACCTTCCAATACAACTCAGAAATTTGTTCCAATGAACAAAGGGAAAGCAATTGCTCTCACAGAAGTACAAAGACCATACATCTCAGCGGTGGTCAAAGATTGGTACAATTTAGACATGAAAGCATCGAATCCTAATTTATATGACAATTTCAATGGATGCTTTAAAGCCATCCAATCTGCAGACCATAGAGCTGCAAATTTCTGGTTAACTCAACTAGAAAAGGCTTATTTGGGATTAAAGCATACAATATCCCAGAAAGAGAAAAAATTATAAGAAACTCAGAAAATAGTGTCTAAATTATCACAACATTCTTTTACATCTAGATCTGAAGCTCTAGATTTGAAAGAAGCAGAGTTGTTCACTGATAACACAGCTGAACATAGCCATTTGAAAACATTATTTTCTCAAATGCAAATATCCGATCTCGTAAATCTAAGAATTCAAGATTTTCTAGAATTACTTAGACTTTATGAGATAGATAACACAAAAACCAAAGAGATGGAAGCTGAAATGACGGTCCAGGATATGATCTCCTTATATCAGCAACATCTCATCGATGAAAGTAATCTTCTTCTATTCTTTAAAAAGTTAGAAGACACAGAGTTAATTAAACTCTTAGAAAATGAAGAGTTAATTCTCAATAACAACAGAAGACCATGGCTTATAGCCTGTTTTTCTGAAATACAAAAGTATCATAAACATATCAAAAAGGGCCTAGTGCACGAAATTTATGTCAACACAAGCCATCCTGAAGAATATTCAGGTTATATTCCAGAAATATGTACAACAAAACTTGCTGAACATTCAAGTAGATTTTTTTACTATGTTCATGTTCAGAATTTAGAGCGTTTGGGAAGAAAGACAGTACATACGTCTTTATCCCTCTATCCAATTATGGGAATTACATCGGGTAACTGAAAATCCTCAACATGAATTCGTTAAATTCAACCGCAAAGAATTTAATGAAGAAAATGAAAGAATCTTAGCAGCACAAGAGTTCTTCTCAGAAGCCATTAACAAAGGCGAAATCGGATCACACTCTGCCACTGAAGGCAAAACAGTATTACTGTTGGACTACCTATCGGCTTTCGAACCATCAACAGAAAGAATAATGAAGGTTCAGCGTATTTTAGACAGTCTCAAAATTGGCCCAGTTGGCACAATGGCTGAAGAAGAATACTTTGAAGAACAAGTAGAAAAGAAAAGACTTAGACAAGATTCTATAATGAGAGATACTATGGGTACCGACCCTTTCGACGACGAATCACTAGCTAATCTAGAAATTCAAAATTAAATCAGAAGCATGGTGGACCAACATCCAGGATAAAAGGACAAAAAACACATCCTTTACACTAGGGTGACATATCACCCCTTAGCCTTTCCAACTCATCCTCCGCAAAGAATAAACTAAAGGATACATCCCCAGCCTAAAAGTCATCCCTTAGCCTTTCCAACTCATCCTCTGCAAAGAATAAACTAAAGGACACATCCTCAGCCTAAAAGCCTAAAAAGGGACACATATTAGCCCTATAACGGACAGATATCCAGCCTAAGTAATGATAAATAAAGAAGAGAAGACGCTATAAAAGGGGGAGACTACTCTGAAGATGATCATCAGAAAATTTTTCTTCATTTTCGTTCTTTCTCTTCATTGTATCCGAGCTCTGTAATATTATCTACTGTAGTAATAAAATTTCTGTTTCTGCAAGAAGTTTCTGTTGCTATATATTTTCAATTCCGCATTCAAGTTTTCTGCTTTCAAGTTTGGGTTTCAATTTTCCTCTATTTTCCTTCAGATGAAGAATTACTTACACTACAAACTGATGCTTCTGACAATTTCTGGACAGGAGTATTAATTGCAAAACAAAAGGAAGTTGTAGCATATTCCTCTGGAAAGTTTAGTAAACACCAGATTAAATACGCTACCTATGACAAATAATTACTAGCTATTAAATTAGTAATCAAAAGTTTACGAATTTATCTCTTCCATAGACAGTTTATAATAGAAACAGATAACAAATCTGTTGCTCAATTCTTAAAAAAGAAAACTGTAAACAATCCAGAGGAAAACCTTCGGAGAATCAGATTAGCTATGTATTTAGAAATTTACAACAATGATGTCAAATACACTCCTGGCTACACTAACTTTGTTGCTGATCTTCTTACCAGGTTATGAAAAATGGATGAGGACGACATAAAAAGAATCAAAGAATTATTAGAAACCATGAAAAGACAGGAAGATTTCCAACAAGTGAAATCATCTAAAAAATCTAAGCAAACCTCCAAAGAGGCTTCATCTTCGCAGGAATTCGAAGAAACTAATGCTCCCACAGGAGTAAATGAAGAAAAGGTCCAACATACCAAAACCACTCAAACATACAAAGGCAAGGCAACACCTTCCAATACAACTCAGAAATTTGTTCCAATGAATAAAGGAAAAGCAATTGCTCCCACAGGAGTACAAAGACCATACATCTCAGCGGTGGTCAAAGATTGGTACAATTTAGACATAAAAGCATCGAATCCTAATTTATGTGACAATTTCAATGGATGCTTTAAAGCCATCCAATCTGCAGACCATATAGCTGCAAATTTCTGGTTAAATCAACTAGAAAAGGCTTATTTGGGATTAAAGCATATAATATCTCAGAAAGAGAAAAAATTACAAGAAACTCAGGAAATAGTGTCTAAATTATCATAGCATTCTTTTACATCTAGATCTGAAGCTTTAGATTTGAAAGAAGCAGAGTTGTTCACTGATAACACAGCTGAACATAGCCATTTGAAAACAATATTTTCTCAAATGCAAACATCCGATCTCGTAAATCTAAGAATTCAAGATTTTCTAGAATTACTTAGACTTTATGAGATAGATAACACAAAAACCAAAGTGATGGAAGCTGAAATGACGGTCCAAGATATGATCTCCTTATATCAGCAATATCTCATCGATGAAAGTAATCTTCTTCTATTCTTCAAAAAGTTAGAAGACACGAAGTTAATTAAACTCTTAGAAAATGAAGAGTTAATTCTCAATAATAACAGAAGACCACGACTTATAGCCTGTTTTTCTGAAATACAAAAGTATCATAAACATATCAAAAAGGGCATAGTGCACGAAATTTATGTCAACACAAGCCATCCTGAAGAATATTCAGATTATATTCCAGAAATATGTACAGCAAAACTTGCTGAACATTTAAGCAGATTTTTTACTATGTTCATGTTCAGAATTTGGAGCGTTTGGGAAGAAAGACAGTACGTACGTCTTTATCACTCTATCCAATTATGGGAATTACATCGGGTAACCGAAAATCCTCAACATGAATTCGTTAAATTCAACCGCAAAGAATTTAATGAAGAAAAAGAAAGAATCCTAGCAGCACAAGAGTTCTTCTCAGAAGCCATTAATAAAGGCGAAATCGGATCACACTCTGCCACTGAAGGCAAAACAGCATTACTATTAGACTATCTATCGGCTTTCGAACCATCAACAGAAGAATAATGAAGGTTCAGCGTATTTTAGACAGTCTCAAAATTGGCCCAGTTGGCACAATGGCTCAAGAAGAATACTTTGAAGAACAAGTAGAAAAGAAAAGACTTAGACAAGATTCTATAATGAGAGATACTATGGGTACCGACCCTTTCGACGACAAATCACTAGCTAATCTAAAAATTCAAAATTAAATCAGAAGCATGGTGGGCCAACATCCAGGATAAAAGGACAAAGAACACATCCTTTACACTAGGGTGACATATCACCCCTTAGCCTTTCCAACTCATCCTCCGCAAAGAATAAACTAAAGGACACATCCCCAGCCTAAAAGTCATCCCTTAGCCTTTCCAACTCATCCTCTACAAAGAATAAACTAAACGACACATGCTCAGCCTAAAAAGGGACACATATTAGCCCTATAACGGACAGATATCCAGTCTAAGTAATGATAAATAAAGAAGAGAAGACGCTATAAAAGGGGGAGACTACTCTGAAGATGATCATCAGAAAATTTTTCTTCATTTTCGTTCTTTCTCTTCATTGTATCCGAGCTCTGTAATATTATCTACTGTAGTAATAAAATTTCTGTTTCTGCAAGAAGTTTCTGTTGCTATATATTTTCAATTCCGCATTCAAGTTTTCTGCTTTCAAGTTTGGGTTTCAATTTTCCTCTATTTTCCTTCAGATGAAGAATTACTTACACTACAAACTGATGCTTCTGACAATTTCTGGACAGGAGTATTAATTGCAAAACAAAAGGAAGTTGTAGCATATTCCTCTGGAAAGTTTAGTAAACCCCAGATTAAATACGCTACCTATGACAAAGAATTACTAGCTATTAAATTAGTAATCAAAAGTTTACGAATTTATCTCTTCCATAGACAGTTTATAATAGAAACAGATAACAAATCTGTTTCTCAATTCTTAAAAAAGAAAACTGTAAACAATCCAGAAGAAAACCTTCGGAGAATTAGATTAGCTATGTATTTAGAAATTTACAACTATGATGTCAAATACATTCCTGGCTACACTAACTTTGCTGCTGATCTTCTTACCAGGTTATGAAAAATGGATGAGGACGACATAAAAAGAATCAAAGAATTATTAGAAACCATGAAAAGACAGGAAGATTTCCAACAAGTGAAATCATCTAAAAAAGCTAAGAAAACTCCAAAGAGGCTTCATCTTCGCAGGAATTCGAAGAAACTAATGCTCCCACAGGAGTAAATGAAGAAAAGGTCCAACATACCAAAACCACTCAAACATACAAAGGCAAGGCAACACCTTCCAATACAACTCAGAAATTTGTTCCAATGAATAAAGGAAAAGCAATTGCTCCCACAGGAGTACAAAGACCATACATCTCAGCGGTGGTCAAAAATTGGTACAATTTAGACATGAAAGCATCGAATCCTAATTTATATGACAATTTCAATGGATGCTTTAAAGCCATCCAATCTGCAGACCATATAGCTGCAAATTTCTGGTTAACTCAATTAGAAAAGGCTTATTTAGGATTAAAGCATATAATATCTCAGAAAGAGAAAAAATTACAAGAAACTCAGAAAATAGTGTCTAAATTATCACAGCATTCTTTTACATCTAGATCTGAAGCTCTAAATTTGAAAGAAGCAGAGTTGTTCACTGATAACACAGCTGAACATAGCCATTTGAAAACAATATTTTCTCAAATGCAAACATCCGATCTCGTAAATATAAGAATTCAAGATTTTCTAGAATTACTTAGACTTTATGAGATAGATAACACAAAAACCAAAGAGATGGAAGCTGAAATGACGGTCCAGGATATGATCTCCAAAATTGATTTTATAATATGTTAACACACGAGTTTATCAATATACCCCTGTACTTCACCCCCTACCATGTCATGCCACCTCGCACCTTCCTCCTTCTCTCCTTCAATTCGTTGTTCCCTTCCCTCAAGTGACAAAAAAACATGAAAGTACGTACCTTCATACTTATTGTCTACAAAGGCATCTTTATTATTTTAATATATACACACACTAATATTCCAACTCACTTATTCCTATACATGTCTAAGTGTGTAAATATTAGTGTGTGTATTAAAATAATATTAGTGTGTATGCAGCACATTCGAACTAACTATCTTTGTAAACGAATTTTTAAAATGATTTCACCATCAGTTATTATTAATTACAAGAGTTTATTTTAGTTATAAAATTCATAATTTAATTATATAAAAATATATTTAAATATCCATAATTTCAGCTATCAATTAACCTCAAATAGTGTAGTACCACATATGACCTCTGATTTTCACTGCAAGTTAGGATTTAAATATTAATGCATTCTCTCTTTTTCCACTACCACTATTATTTAAATCGAACCTGGTGGTGAAAATCAAGGGACATTTGAAATGCTGTATTATTTGAAGTGTCATTGAACGCTTATATATATATATATATATATATATATATATATATATATATATATATATATATATATGCACACAGTTATAATGTGTATATTAAATAAGCGTCCAATACAAGCGTTCCATGTTTCCTCCTCTTCTTCTGTTTTCGTTTGTATTATGAGATGACCGTTTCTTATGAATATCTACAAACTGTTGATCAAGCCTAAATACGTCGGTTTGTTAGAAGGAATATAGTCCCAGAATCAGATTAAACTATTACAACCATGGAAAACCCCTAAAAAGGAGAGGATATTTTCTCATTTCTATATATCAAAATTTAAAACATCAAATTGCATAAATACAGACAAAAAGATCAAACTATCCTGGCAATTTCACACAGAAGCGACAGGACCGTGAATCTCTTCACTATATTCACTCGGTTTAACGGCACAGTTACTTTTACCATCTCTGCTCTTTCCCCACAAAAGAAAATACAGTCCAGCAATCACAAGCACAGACCCCAAAACACTGCGTTATAAATACATATCTAAGCAAAGAAACTTAGTGTATTATGTGCATATGAATGATATATCGAACTGATATATGGACCTTCCTAGATGAAGCTGTATTTTTAATATTTTAGTCCCTTTTGGAAACTTATTTGAACATTAAACCAATATATATTGCCGCTTTTGAAGAAGCACCCATGTAAGGTTAAAAGAAAATAAAGTTACACTGATGCTATTTGAAATTGAGCTAGTGTATTGTTTGCTTTTTCAACCATATGACACAAAGCAATCTATGTTTGTTAATGATTTTGAGATTAGTTTAAAATTGAAATAGATTTTCAAAAGTGGCCCATTTTGATAAAATTTTCATAATATATTGAACCAAGCCATCCTCTTACTTTCCTAGATGAAGCTGTTCATGAAGGACAGAAACATCAATGGCAGCTACAAGAATCTGAATAAGTGGACAAAATGCAGCTGTAAATACTGGTCCTCTTTTTCCTACGCACCACGACATTATCAGATAGCTGAATCCTGATCCTCCTAGACCCTGCATTTAAATCGAGAATGTTAAGCTTATAGTATGTTTAATGTATACATAAGATAATAAATGCAGCTAAAATGAGAATGTTGAACATATGATCGTAATTATGAGAAAGATGGAACTAGAAATGAAAGAACAAAAAAAAGTTTGAAGTGATACAGATATATAAACTTAGGGAAACCGGACTTTAAGTGTCGTGGAAACATAAACAAGAGTAAATAATGCATCAATGTGAAGAGAATGATTTTATAGTGATGATAAAAAGATTAAAAAAACAAGATCAAAATTAACAAGGGGAAAAAATATATTAAAAATGAGCTAAACAAGTAAATTTAACTAAACATATGTTTCAATATAAAAATTTATGAATTCTATATATGGTGGTCAAGAAAATTAGCCCCGCTGAATCCTTACTGAAATTATAATGGTAAGGAATTCTACTTTACTCTTCAGCACCCAGATAGACAACCCCTTTTGAGTAGAAATACACATAACAGCAGCTTGGATGAAGCTGAGGAAAAATATAAGTGTAGTGGCAGAGTACAAAGCTGGGTATTTCTTTCCGGCTTTCGATTGAAGTAAAAACCAGGAAGACCAACTTAATGTTCCGGCAAATAAAGCAGCTGTTCCCATCATCCATTTACCTTTATTCGATGAAACTATTAATCTAACTGCATGTTCAGTTACTTGCTTTGTTGTGTTCGTTAAGGCGACCCCTTTGTACAGGGAAAGAGTCATTGCACCAATGAGGCTTATTATAGTTCCTATCACTTTTGCCACTCCTGCTGGACTCTTTATGTTCACTTTCTCTAACCTGTCAAAATAATAAGGAGGAGGTATAAGAATATTGATAATTAAAAGGGTATTTTTGTTTTGCTAATACAAAAGACATGGTATTATTAATATCTTTGCCAAAAGTGTTTTGATTACAATTATTGAGCATCGAGCACTTCTGTTGACTTCTTAATGGTTATTACGCTGTAGAGACACTGTAGCAAGGTTTTCAGTACAGGATTCAAATTGCAAAATTGCAAATGGTAAAGTTTAAATTTTAAGTCGAAGCAGGATTTAAATTGTACATCATATATACAGAATGTCCATATTGAAATAGATTTTGATGCTTGAAATTCTACGTCAAAACCAAAAATTTGGTTTATACAGATCAAGGTTCGAAGTTCCGGCCGGCACGTCGGAATCCCGGTCATTTCGGTCCGGTTCCGACGACGACCGGGCCAGAATTCATTCAGACTACCGGTTCCGTTGTCAAGGCAGTAAAAAAAACAAAATTTTTGTATAAAAAAATGTAAATCAAAATTTTAATGAAGAATCCAAAGAGTGGTACTAAACATCATAGATAGAAAAAAAATCAAAGAATTAAACGAAAGAAACACAAAAAAATTATTACCTGACAAGTGATTTAGGGCTTAGAGGCTTTGATGTTTGCACTAATTGGGTCGTCGATGTTTTGAGTAATTAGATCTTTGCTTCATTTTCATTATTGCACTTTGATTTACATGTTAAAATCAAGACGTCTGTTATCATTCTTTCTCGAAAATTTGGGAATTTAAAAGAAGAAGAAAGATTATACTGATTAGATTCTTGCTGGAGCAGTACTATTATTTGTTAATTGGGCCCTGCATACTTGGGCTTTACGGCTTCGGTATTGTAAAGGGAAAAGATGTTTGGGTTATTTGTTAAATACAATTATTAGCAGCCCACTTGCAACATGTTATATATGTATATATGCATATATATCTATATATATGTATGTATATATGTATATATATGTAAATATATAAGTTTATCCATGTATGAATAAAAATACACAACGAAATCCGGAACCGGAATTGCAACGAAATATCCGGAAATTCCTAAACGGAACCGGAACTTTAAAAATATCAAACTACCGAAACGGAACCGAAAACCGGAATTTCAAACCTTGATACAGATGTCCCTTTTTTATTTTGTTTAGAAAGCATTAGAACTGGAATTATGACTTCAAATAATATATTGAATATACAATATAAATTGAATGATTTATCCCAATTGCGCTTTTGAGTTTGAATAGGAATGTAAATAAAATAACTGTTTTACATATGAACATGTTGAGATACCTGAATGGAATGGCAATCAAGAAAGTGACTACTGGAGTCATATTGAGAAAGGCACAAGAAAAAGTTGCAGTAGTATATTGGAAGCCCAAGAAGAAGAGATACTGTGTAAGAGAAGCCCTGAAAATGAAATTCAACTTCTTCTTTTTTCACCAACACTTCAAATAAAGAATCACCAGTAAAAAAAAAGAAGTTAAATTTTTTACCCAAGCATGGCACTGAAGAAGAGATACAAGAAAATTTCAGGGGTGAACTTAGGCCGAGTCTTCCTTTCCTTGAAAAAAGCTATCGGGGCCATGAAAACAGTAGCTACCAATTGCCTATATGTTATCAGAACTAACGTGTTCAACCCTTCATCGATTACCTTTTTTATCATAATATTTGTGGAAGCTAGGACTAAATTAACTACTAACATTGCTAGAATTGGCTTCCAGCTTTCAAAACACCCCATTGTTGCAAATTTACAGACTCTGAATTAAATACTGAGAAAAAACCGATCTCCACCCTCTTATATGTAGTTTGATGCTTGAAAGATTCCTTGCTTTTCACTTTTGCACTTTAGCATCAAATAGTTCAGGTGATATTTGTTTAACAATTAGCAAAGTGTGTACCTATACATGACTGCAAACATGCACACATGCACATAAACATGTATTTTGTGTTCTCATTCCAATTACCGTCAAAAGTTACAATTCATTATTTATCATTGTCCTTGCATTTTTTTTCAAATTGAGTTCAATGGAATCCTTAATTAAATTTATTTATTTTAAATCATTTTTGTACTTTCTTCCCAAGTTAATTCAGGTCATCCTTTTTAGTCTTCATCCTTCTATGTGATATTATCTCATTTTGCCATTCATGCCTCTTTAATTTTCTTCCACAAAAGTTTCACTTGCAGTCTTGAAAGATTGTGACATGCATATATTGATTAGAATAAAATTTAATTAGTTGCCTTACCAAATGTTTCCCGTTAAATAAACGTGCATAGATGCATGTATTATATGTTAATTATATGGAAAAACAACATCAGATATCATCATCATCATTATCATCCCTGTCTTTTTCTTTCTGTGTATCTCTTTTATGGCGTCTCTCTTTTTTGTACGTGATCATACTATCTAACTTTGCTCTCTCAAATTTTCTTCTAACAAAAGCTACAGTTGCCATTATATTGAGTAGAATAAAACTTTAATTAGTTGCATACCAAAATATTTTAATTATATATTACATGTTAATTATATTGGAAGAACAGCATCAGATATCATCCTGGGCCTTCAGATTTTTATTGCATGATCATAATTAAGCACCCTCTAGTTGGTGTATAGATAAAACCTTTCAGGATCTTTTTCTTGCTTTGGGATAATTTTTTGATGCTTTGGGATAATTTTCACTGTTCTTAGTGGAGCAGCTACAGAAAACCTTTCTTAGCTTTGCATCTTGCATAAACTTCCAGTAGGTGTAAGCAGTATCTAATGCTCTTCCCCACGACATGATATTAACAAAGAACGTTACATTTTTAGCACATGGAACTTCACATTTCTATAGTGATAGTAATAATAGCCGTATGTACTATGGCAATCAAAAATAAAAAATAATCTTCCTAGTATGAGCATCATGGATATATAGCCTCATACTTGATTTTCAAGTCATTTCATACAGCAGCTAGTGCCTGTAAACTCATTATATAACAGAACAATTGGAGGAATTTTCTATAAAAAGATCCTACAGTTAATTTTGAACTTTATCGAAATAATGTCTCTAATCTTTTGTATTATACATTAGTTTAATGTGGAGAGTTCACTGTAGGAAATTAGACATAAAGAATATTATATGAGAAAATGTAAATTTGATAACTCGTACTTTCTATTTAAAGATTTAACAGTAGAGGCTTAAATTAATGCTAGAAAGGTAAAGAGAATATGTTCTGTATATCACAAAACATAGACTATCAGTTCAGAATGTGTCGAATTCGAAAAATTAAAAGAGAAAAAATCATAGATGGAAATAATTTATCTATACAAATTCCGCACTACTATTAGTGGTGAACCAGATGCTTATAATGCGTGTTTGTTAAATATCATCGATATTAGTCTAACTTTTTCCAGAATCAAGTTGCCTTAAAGAAGTTTAATCACTCTCTATATAACATAAGAGAAAGAGTCAAAAAGAAAAAAGAAAACTTATTTTACCGAAAGGTAGAAAAATAGTTTTGGAAACGTCGATGGATTCCTGCTACATAACATCTATTTATAACCATATATTCCGCATATGCTAATAAATAAACGACATTATAATAAAACGTAAATATAGAAGGTCCACTCGTGAAAAACTGAGTTGTGGGCAATCTGAATAGGATTTTGATTGGATGGAGAAACTCTTGTATCTCCAAGCAACCAACGTAGCCAAATAATCTCTTTGGCCAAGATAAAGTTTGTAAAAGAGATGATGTATTTGTTATATTGATTGCAGAAACTCAGTGTACAATGATTCTATAATATACACGCCTTTATATAGGCAAATGTTATAAAAGTGGGCTGCGGGGTGGTCCATACTAACAACCCGCATATGATATTCAGTTGAACAAATATAATACAAGTCTCTGTTGATATATCGCTTATTCACCCCCCTCAAACCCAAATTAGGTTTAGGGTTTGCGAGCGATTCTACAGATCCGCCGCTCCCTTGGAAAAATTTGAGAAAATTAAGCATTCGACTTTCCAGATCTACGGCGAACTTGAGAGATTTGTGAGTGATTCAACAGATGCGCAGCAAACTTGAAAGCTCTGAGAAAATCAAGTGAGACTAGAGATTCTGATAACTTCAATCTGAAGTCTTCGGGATTAAAGCATGATAATTTTTGTCCAAAGTGAGTGTCGGCGAGCTTGCTTTTGAGGCCAGGTTAAATTGCCGATTGTTGTAGGCTTCAGTTGTTGATTGGGGAGCTTTAGGGATGTAAGTCTGAGTTTTTGACCTCAGATTACTATCAGCTTCATCAACGTTGAGCTCATGCCTGAAGCGAATAAAGCTCTGTCTCGATAGAGGCTTAGTTAGTATGTCGGCCTTCTGGTAAGTGGAAGGTACGTGGTTAACCCTTAATTCTCCTTTGATAACTTACTCTCGTACAAAGTATAGATCCAGTTCTATGTGTTTCATACGAGAATGTAGAACTGGATTTACTGTAAGAGATATAGCACTTTGATTATCACACCATATAGTGGCTTTGTTGTTGAAATTGACATGTAATTCACTTAAAAGTGATTTTATCCACATAATTTCGGCAGTAGTGCTTGCTATGCTTCGGTACTCCGCTTCAGTGCTAGACCTTGAAACTGTTTGCTGCTTTTTTGCACACCATGATATCAAATTGTTGCCTAAGAACACACAGTAACCAGTGGTTGATTTTCTATCATCACAGTCTGTTGCCCAGTCTGAATCTGAATAACCAGTGATGTGTAGTGATTAGCACGATTGTAGAATTAGCCCTTGATTAATAGTTCCTTTGAGATATCTCAAAATTCTTTTTACGGCTTTCCAATGTTCATCTAGAGGTCTTTACATGAATTGACTCACTTTATTAACACTATAGGCAATATCTGGTCTGGTTATAGTAACATACTGTAATGCACCCACTATACTTCTGTATTGCTTGTCATTCAGTATTGGATCACCTTTGTTTTTTGAGAGGTGTAAATTACTTGTCATTGGAGTGGGAAGGGGATTAGCCTTGTCCATCTTGGCTTTGACCAAAATATCATTGATGTATTTTTTCTGATTGAGGTGAATTTCAGAATCTGACACTCTTTTAACCTCAATGCCTAAGAAGTAATTTAATTCTCCCAAGTCTTTAATTGAGAACTCTTCCTTTAAGCATTGTGTGATGTTATCAATCTCAGATTTGCTATTTCCTGTAATAATAAAATCATCCACATAAATTAGTATATATGTGATGGTATGATTAGAAATTTTAATAAACAAAGAGTTATCAGATTTGGTTTGATGGTAGCTGTGTCTGCATAAAGTAGTCTTTAATTTCTCAAACCAGACTCTAGGGGCTTATTTGAGGCCATAGAGTGCTTTGTTAAGTTTGCACATAAGTTGTTCACTGCCACTCTTTGTGAATCCATATGGTTGCTCCATGTAAACTTCTTCCTGCAATTCACCATTAAGAAAAGCATTATTCACATCTAGTTGTTGAATGGCCCAATTCTTATCCAAAACAATAGTTAAAATTATTCTGATTGATGTTGGTTTCACAACAGGGGAAAATGTTTCATTAAAATCAAACTCATTTTGTTGTGAAAATCCCTTTGCCACCAATCTTGTTTTATGCCTAAGAATTGTGCCATCAGGATTTTTCTTCAATTTGTATGTCCACTTGCATCCTATAATGTTTTTATTTATAGGTCTTGGCACTAGATCCCAAGTGTTATTTTTTATTAAAGCATTATACTCCTCACTCATAGCAACCCTCCAGTTGTTATCTACAACTGCCTGTTGATATATGGTAGGCTCCTTTGTATCTGATTCAATACTGAAGACTTTTGGTTTAAATATACCACTTTTTGCCCTAGTTATCATGTGGTGACCAGTGTTTGCAGGAACATTGGACTGAGTTTCATCTGTATCAGTGGTTCTTTGCTGATTATCAGTGAGCTGCTGATCATTTGATACTTGGCATAGATCATTCAAGTTGTTGCTGTTAGCTGCAGTGACTCTAGTTGAATCTTAATTCTGCCCATGACCTGGTTCACTTGTGAGCATTGTGTGTTGTGGGATGATGTCTCTCCTGACATGGTCTTCTTCATCATGAACTGGTATGATTATCTCTGGTGATGGAATTATAGGAGGTACAGAATGTTTGGCATTGTATATTTTTTGAGATGTCTTGATATCTGCATTGCTAAAAGGGAATTCATGCTCATTAAATATTACATGTCTTGATATATAAACCCTGCCATTACTATCAAGGCATTTGTAGCCTTTTTGATTTGTAGGGTAACCCAAGAATGTGCAAGGTGTAGACCTATAGTCTAGTTTATGTGAGTTATATGGTCTTATATAGGGAAAACACTGACATCCAAACATCTTTAGAGTTTGATAGTTTGGTTTGACCTTGGTCAGTACTTCTATTGGACTCTTGTATTTTAGTACTTTTGTGGGCAGTCTGTTAATTAAATAGACTGTAGTAGAAAAGGCATCTGGCTAGAATTTAAGTGGCGTGGATGGTTGTGCTAACAAGGTCAGACTAGTCTCAACAATGTGTCAGTGTTTTCTCTCAATGAGACCATTTTGCTCAGATGTGTAAGGACAGGTGATTCTGTGTGTGATTCCTTTGTCTTGAAAATACCTTTTTAATGGTAAGAATTCCTTACCTCCATCTGTTTGCATAATTTTCACCTGATTATTTGTTTGCCTTTCAACACTTGTGATGAATTGTATCACTGCATTGTTAGTCTCAGATTTTGATTTAAAGTAAATCCATACATGTCTAGAATAAGCATCAATAAAAGAAATATAATATTTGTAATCATAATCAGTACTAATTGGGGCAGGCCCCCAAAGATCAGCAGCAACTAGATCAAGTACATTCTTATACACAGTTTCTGAGTCTGGAAATGCAAGTTTATGACTTTTACCTAATTGACAGTATGTGCATATGTAAGAGTTGGGAATTTGTTTAACTAAAGTATTATCACATTCATTCAAAACATGTTTTACAACATTTATACTGGGATGTCCCAGTCTACAGTGCCATACATCAAAATTGTCACTGGATTTTTCAACATTACTAGATTCAATTATATGACATGATCTGCTTTTGCACTCAGGTTTTCTTGTGCTTATGACATCAAATTTGTATAAGCCATTGTGTTCTCTACCCTGCAAAAGAACTTCATTAGTTAGATTATCTTTCACAACACAATATTTTGAATGAAATTCAAAATACACATTATTGTCTTTAGCGAATTGTGAAACACTCATCAAGTTTTTTCTAATTAATGGTACCCTTAGTAAGTTCTTGAGATATAATTGCCTAGTACCATTAATACTTGCATTTCCAGTATGAGATATGTGTATTGACTTACCATCACCCAAATATAATAGTTGTTTACCTTTGTATTCTCTATTTCCAAGATTTAGTTGATTCAAGTTGTTTGTCACATGATTAGTTGCTCCAGAATCTGGAAACCAGCTATCATCTTGAATGTCTTCAACCTTCGCTATGCTGTTGTTTGAACTTTCTGGCTTGGTTTCTTGCTGAATATTCACCAAATTAACACTGTGGTTTTGAGGTCTGGCATTGTTGTTGTTCTGTTGCACAGGAGTAAAATTAGCATCAAATCTAAAGTAGCATTTGTTTGAAGTGTGACCATACTTCTCGCATATTTGACATCTTGGTTTGTTGTTGTTATTATAGTTTGGTCTGCCACTTCTACCTCTGCCTCTGTTGGGTTGACCACCTTTGTAATATCCTGTCTGATTTCTGTTACTTTGACTTTTATCTGAATTCCTGTTTCTGTTGATTGATGCATAATTGACATTGCATTCCACATTCATAGGTTTCTTTAACTCTAATCTGCCTTCATGTGCAATTAACATTGACTGAACAGATTGAAGTGAGGGTAGTTTTTCGTTGGATGATATTATTGCTACAACAGCTTCATACTCCTCATCCAACCCACTCAAAATACACAATATATGTTCTGTATCTGCTACTTTATGTCCAGCACATGCAAGTTGATCACAAATAGTTTTAGCTTTAAAAAGATAGTCTCTCATGCTGTCATTATCTTTCTTTAAGTTCTGCAATTGTCTTTTATATTGCATTATCCTTGCTGCAGATTGAGAGTTGAATATTTGTTCAATTGTGTGCCAAATCTCATGTGCTGTCTTGCAACCAACTAGCTGTGGCATGAGATTTGCACCAACTGAAGATAGTAGCCAAAAACTAATCAGGCTATCTTGTCTTTCATGAGTAATATAGTCTTTGTTACTGACTAGTTTTCCTTCATTATCTGTAGTGAATCTTGGTGGGGTGATTGAAGTGCCATACACGAATTCTTGCAAGCCATATCCTCTAATGGCTGTTTCGATCTGGAATTTCCATAACAGGAAATTGGATTCGTTCAACTGAATGGTGATGATCTGACTTTGGGGTTTGATAATGGATTTGATCAAGTCTTGAGTGTCATTTGATTGATCTTGGGTAGTTCTTGGCACTGAAATTTCTGACATAGCAACATTGCTGTTTTCATCAGCCATGGAGAGCAAATCTTTAAGATGATTGAAATCAAGATAGTGAAGAATAGAACTGGGTCAAGAAACGCGGTGTGAATCAAGAAGGTGCAATCAGTATTGGTGAGTGATGGAACTCTGACACCTATACTTCGGTAAGGCACAGTGGGTAAGAAAGAATGAATTCTTGAAAGTTCTGATGAGGCAGGTGCAGCCGATGATGGATCAGTGATGAGATTTCTCTGAGATCCTTCCTCTTGGCACGGCACTTGAATCATATGATGAACAACTCCCTCTCAAATGATGAAATCTCTTCTGATGAGAGAATCTGCTGTTAAGCAGTTTTGATAAACTTGATTTGCTCTGATACCAAGATAAAGTTTGTAAAAGAGATGATGTATTTGTTATATTGATTGCAGAAACTCAGTGTACAATGATTGTATAATATACACGCCTTTATATAGGCAAATGTTATAAAAGTGGGCTGCGGGTTGGCCCATACTAACAACCCGCATATGATATTCAGTTGAACAAATATAATACAAGTCTCCGTTGATATATCGCTTATTGGCCATACATGTCATAACATGATACTCTGTTTGGTTGAAGAATGTGAAACAACATATTGTTTTTTTTTTACTCTTTCATGATATAAGAGAATCAGCCAAAAAGATGCATGAACCAGTAACTGATATCATTGTCATAAGCAGGCGAGCATGCATCTCCAATAAGAGATGGATGTAAGTTTGAGACTGTGAAGGACTACCTCATAGATACGTCAAAATATGAAAAATGACCACCCAACAAACTTTTTTGCCTCAAAATGGACTCACACCCGAATAACGTTTGCATGTTGATCCGTTAGGCGATCCTGAACTTTGAATCCTAATGGAGTTAGGATTTCTGAATAGTTAGTTGTTCATTTTACAATAGTAGTTAGATCTAGATAACAAACAAGAATATGCAAAAGGGATATAAAATAGAGACTAAAAGCTAGAAAAACCAAAGACACACATAGATTTTTTATAGAGGTTTCATCGTTATTCAGATATACGTCCACTTCGTATTTTTATTACCGATTTCACTATATTTGGATTGACAATAACACAATATCCTCAAATTCACTGAATAGTCAAGTTTTTAGTCCGGTAAAGTTTCATTAATGGTCGAATCTATCCCCTATGTGTTGGAGATCATTTGGTATTTATAAGCATAGTTAGGGTGCTTAGGATTTAAATTTCAGGTGGAAAATATATGCCCATGTTGATTGAACTTGAATACATCTAGAAAGCAGGAGTAAGAATAAGGTTTCGTTAACTGATTCTGCTAGCCTGGAGAGTGGCCTGGGTAGGCAATATGGAGTAGCTCGGGTAGTGAATAGTAGTGGCTAGGCAAGTGGAGTATGATAGCTAAACAATTAGAAGCTCTCTAGACCCTTGGATGGGTGGGTTGGCTAGAACATTGTAAGGCTGATCCATTTTCTTGGGTCATTTAGTAGTGATCCCCTGTAGCCGGGCTACCAATTGGTCTAGCTTCGGTAGCCTGGCCGCTTATATGTGTCCCCACAGCTCTTTCGTCTCTTCTTTGATTCGTCTCTCATCTTTTGTGTTGAATCACTAGTTTTGATTCATGACAAAGCAAGTTAGACAAAAAGAGAAAATCAAAGGACTATGGTTATATCAAGACTTTTAATCTATGTTTTCACTGTCTAGTACTTATGATTGAGTGTTAAAAATTTGTTAAAATCTATCCTCAAGTAGTCCGCACTTCATGTTTCTCATAATTAATCAAAACAGAAGCATATTGTGTAAAAATACCTCAGCCAGTCGACTGGCTATAATCATCCAGTCGACTGACTGTGTACATATACGATATGCACTGTTTATTTTTAAAATCTGTTGCATAGTCAGTCGACTGACCAAGAACGACCAGTCGACTGACCTGAGACCAACTGTCATATTTTCAAAAAGACATCTTCTTCTGCGAAAGGAGGCAATCCTTCTCTGAATGGAAATAGATGATCCTCTTCATCAGAACCCTTCACCAATGGCAGTAACTCTTCAACTACTATATATACATGTTCCCAAACACTTCACATTCACCGAATTTCATTTTAACTCTCTAATATTCTTCTTGTGCTTTAATATTTGCATTCAAACAGCAAACAAACTTTTTACTGCTTTGAATCTTCAAATAAACTTTTATAATCTTCGATTCTTAACATTACCTTCTCTTCATATATTCACATACACTTCATATACTTGAGGATTTGATTATAGGAGGTTTGTACTATCAGAGACAAATTAGTGTTATCAAGAACACACAGTGTCAAATATTCTTTTGTATAAGTGAAGTCATCTTCTGCTGCTGAGGCGAAAATCCTATTCTGCTGCTTAGGTGTCTGTTCTGCTGCTCAGACTGTGTATACCTGTTCCTCCGGGTTAAGTGAGGATTGTTGTTAGTGAAATTCCAAAAGGAGTCTGAGACTGGACGTAGGACGGTGCTCCGAAATAGTATAAAAATCTCTGGTGTCATTTTACTTATATTGCTTTTATATTCCGCACTATTTACTATATTGCTATCATCACTATACTCTGCATTATTGTATATCCATATTACATGGTCCTATAGACTTTCATTTGGTATCAGAGCAAGGCATCTTATAACCGTTACAAAGTTATCTGATATCTTGCCAATATGGAAAATAACACCAGCACTACCACTAACACTAGTTTTATTGAAGGTCAATCCACTGCACTACCTCCATTTTTTAATGGTTTAAATTATAATTATTGGTCTACTCGTATGAGAATCTATATGCAATCTAATAGTTTTGAATCATGGAATATCACACAGAATGAATACACTCTTCCTACTGGAGAATACTCCACTTGGTCAAACACATAAAAATTAGATGCTACTGCCAATGCTAAAGCTATGAACGTGTTATTTTGTGCCCTAGGTAGAAATGAATTTAATCATGTTAGCATGTGTCAAACTGCTTATGAAATATGGAGAACGCTTAAAATCACTCATGAAGGAACTAACAAAGTCAAACAAAGCAAAATCTCCGTGCTCAAAAATTAGTTTCAAAACTTTAGAATGAAACAAGATGAATCCATCAATGATACGTACTCTACATTTCAAGATATCTATCATTCACTATTAGGATTAGGAGAAAAGTACACTGATTTTGATATTGTATCAAAAATCCTAAACTCTTTAATGGATGAATGGAAAAGAAAAGTCTTGGCTATTGAAGAAGCTAATGACCTCTCTACCATAAAACCTGAAGAGTTAATAGGAAATCTAATGTCCTATGAAGTGAATTTGCAGGCAAAACGAGTACAAGCACAAGACAAAAAGAACATAGCTTTCCATGCTGAAGAAGAAAAAGATGAAGATTCGGATGAAGAAGATCTAGCATTTATTGCCAAAAATTTCAAAAAGTTCTTGAAATTCCGGAAAAATAACAGAAATAATGGAAAAATGAACTTTCCAAACAAACCATCATCTTCAGTTCTAGAATGCTTTAATTGCCATAAGAAAGGTCATATACAGAAAGAATGTCCAGAATTAAAGAAAAAATACTTCAACAAGGGCAGAAAAGATAAGAAAAAGAAAGCATTCTCCGTAACATGGGATGATTTAGATACTTCTTCATCAGATAACAGTAGTGAAAGTGAAAATGAGCAAGCAAATGTCTGCTTCATGGCTACTGAAAACGAGGTTAATGATTTTACTTTTGATGATATGATAGAGATAAATTTAGAGCTAGTTGATACTCTGAAAAATCTCAAAAGAAAATATAAGGAGACTCGTGAACATCAGAACAAAGCAGAGCTCGAAAGAGACATGCTTAAAGATGAGAAGAAAATACTAGAGGAAGAACTTGAAAAATTACAAGAATCATTCTCTAATATCAATTCTCAACTCGCTCTTTTGAGTCAAGAAATTGAAACTCAAAAAGAGAAGAATGACACTCTTGTTTCTGAAAATCATGAACTAAAAACTAAGGTATAATTGATAGAGTTGGATAACACTAGTCTCAAAACTAATTTAGAAAGCATTACCAAAAATGTTTCAAACTTTAATAAAGGAAGAGAAACTTTGTCTAAAATCATTGATAGCTCTCAATCTACTTCAAGTAGAAAAGGATTAGGATATGTTAAGAAAATAACAACTTTCCCTAAAAAGAAAACTAGGAGAAATATTAATCCGACTATAGTACAGGAAAAAAGGAATTCTTACCCAAAAAGCATAAAAGTCTGGGTTCCTAAAACAAACAATAGTTTGATTAGGAAGAAATATATAAATACCTTTTTAGAAACTATTCATAAAAATAAAGATTACATTTTTAAATGGGATACTGAGCCCTCTTGGGTTTTGTTTCCTAAGATTTAACTCTTAGGACCCTACTAAAAAGGTGGGTACCAATATTATCTCATATTTTTTGTAGGTCCCACTCAAGAAAAGAGGAAAATGAATACTCGACAGTGGTTTCTCAAAACATATGACAGGAGAAAAAGATATGCTATCAAATATTACTTACTCAGATGGAGGCTCCGTCACATTTGGAGACAACTCCAAAGGCTATATCATCGGCAAAGGCGATGTGAGCAACAATGGTATTTCAAATTTACCTCTTATTTCAAATGTTTTACTAGTCAAAAATTTAAAACATAATTTACTTAGTATCAGCCAACTATGTGACAAAGAATTCAAAATCACTTTTTCTGAAAACAAGTGTAGTATTTTTGATCAAAATCAAAATCTTATCTTTGAAGGTAATAGAGACAGAAATATCTATGTTTTGAATATGAAAATAAATCATAATTCAGATATGTGTTTAATAGCCAAAGAAAATGATCCTTGGTTATGACACAAAAGATTCTGTCATATTAATTTCAAAGCTATAAACAAACTATCAAAAAATGATTTAGTAAAAGGTCTACCAAAAATGAATTTTAAAACCATATTTGTGATGCATCTTAGTTAGGAAAATTAACTAAGTCATCTTTTAAATCTAAAAAGGTTATTTCAACTTTATAACCACTTGAATTACTACATATGGATTTATTTGGACCAACACAAGTACAATCCATTAATCATAGTAGATATGTGTTTGTAATTGTTGATGATTTTTCTAGATATAATTGGACTATTTTTATGAAAAATAAAAGTGATACCTTTGACAATTTCAAAACTTTTGTCAAAAGAATTCAAAATTTTAAATGTTTGAAAATAAAAAACATAAGAAGTAATCATGGAAGTAAATTCGAAAACGAAGCTTTTGAACATTTTTGTAAGAAAAGGGGAATATTCCATAATTTTTCGTTTCCTAGAACTCCACAACAAAATGGAGTTGTAGAACATAAAAATAGAACCTTACAAGAATGTGCAAGGACTTTGTCAAATGAAAGTACGATATCAAAACATTTCTGGGCTGAAGCAGTTGCAACAGCTTGTTATGTTTAGAATCGTGTTTTTATTCGACCACTAACTAAGAATACTCCTTGTGAACTTCTTAATGGACGAAAACAAATATTTATTATTTTAAAGTTTTCGGTTCAAAATGTTTTATTTTAAACACAAAAGATTAGCTTGGTAAATTTGATCCAAAATCCAATGAAGGATTCTTTTTAGGATATTCAAATCGAAGCAAAGCTTATCGAATTTGTAATAAAAGAACAAATATCATCGAAGAAACACTTCATGTATCTTTTGATGAAAACTTTAAATCAATCCCAAGTATAAGAGATGATGAAGAATTCCCTGATAATACCACAAATACAGAAACTTCAAATCTTGAAAATAATGATAACATTGTTCACAATAACCATGAATTAAGATCTCCACCTAGAATATTAAGAGAACGTCCTTCTGTTAATGTTATTGGAGAACTCAATTCATCTGTTAGAACAAGAAGTCAATTAAATCAAACGGGTCATGTAGCTTTCCTTTCTCATATTGAACCTAAAAATATTAAAGAAGCATCTACCGATGAAAATTGGTTAATCGCTATGCAAGAAGAGCTAAACCAATTCGAAAGAAATGACGTTTGGGATTTAGTTTCACGGCCTAGTGATCAATCAGTTATTGGTACAAAATGAGTTTTAAAAAATAAAGCAGATGAACAAGGAAATATTACTAGAAATAAAGCTAGATTAGTTGCTCAAGGATATAATCAAGAAGAAGGGATTGACTATGAAGAAACGTTTGCTCCAGTCGCTAGACTAGAAGCAATACGAATCTTACTAGCATTTGCATGTTTTCATAATTTTAAATTATATCAAATGGATGTCAAAAGTGCTTTTTTAAATGGTTTTATAAAAGAAAATGTTTATGTTGAACAACCTCCGTTATTCATACATGAACAATTTCCTGACCATGTCTATAAGCTTAAAAAGGCTTTATACGGTTTGAAACAAGCACCCCGTGCTTGGTACGATCGTCTTAAAAGATATTTAATACATTCTTGTTTTGAAATTGGAAAGGTGGATCAAACTCTTTTTATTACAAGAAATAAACAGGATATTTTAATTATTCAAATATATGTTGATGATATTATTTTTGGATCTAGAAATGAAAGACATTGTCAAGAATTTTCTAAAATAATGACCAATGAATTTGAAATGTCACATATGGGTGTATTAAATTATTTTCTTGGCTTACATATAAAACAATTAGAAAACGGTATTTTTATTAATCAAGAAAAATATTGTAACAATCTAATTAAACCTTTGGTATGGAAAGTACTTCTACCAAACCTAAACCTATGAGTACAATTATACATCTTGATAAAGAGGAAAATGACAAAAGTATTGACCAAAAATTATATCGAAGTATGATTGGATCATTACTATATTTAACAGCTAGTAGACCTGATATAATGATGAGTGTTTGCATATGTGCACGATTTCAAGAAGATCCCAAAGAATCACATTTACGAGCAGTGAAACACATACTATGGTATCTTAATAAAACCAAAGACTTTGGACTATTCTATCCAAAGGAATGTCCTTTTGAATTAGTGTCCTACAGTGACGCTGATTTTAGACGAAGCCAGACAGATATAAAAAGTACAAGTGGAACTTGTCACTTCATTGGACGGTCTCTTGTATCTTGGTTTAATAAGAAACAAAACTGTGTTTCATCATCGACATGTGAAGCGGAATATATTTCTGCAGCTCTGGCATGTGCTCAAGTTATCTATATGCAACAAACATTACAAGATTTTGGTTTTAATTTATCTAAGTCAACTATTTACTATGATAATTCTAGTGCTATAAATTTATCCAAAAATCCTATTAATCACTCACGAACAAAACACATTGACATTCGTCATCATTTTCTTCATGATAATATTGAAAAGGATTTAATAAATCTAGAATTTGTCTCCTCTGATAAACAATTGGCAGATATTTTTACAAAGCCTTTAAATGAAAATACTTTCATCAATTTAAGAAGAGAACTTGGAATCGTCTCTTTCAAAGATTTATAAATTTTTCATAAATTTTATATATACATATATATAATTTGTGTAGTTTCTCTTAACACAACTTGATAAAAAATATATAAAAACTATCACTCAAATTTTTGACAAAAATTAAATTTTTTATGACTCTAGAGAGACTTGAATACATGACCTCTCATTTATAGTATTACAATTGCTTCTTTCCATTTGATCTATGTATGTTTCTTATTTTAACTAGAAGCTTGATTCTAATTATTCTGGAAATTTTCGTTCAAAAAAAAATTGTGTAGCTGCTGGAGCTCGAACTCTGGTCTCATAACTGGTAACTCCATGTCTTACCAGTTGTGCTATATGTTATTTCCTGTTGAGTCTTTTACTTCGTGGGCTCATAACCATTCATCTTTAAAACAATTCTTATACATTCCTTGTATATGTTTTTTCTCTCTGGCTATTAATTTTTTGCTGTTTCTAACCACACAAACTCGGCTCAATCTCCTCTATAAATCTGCATTCCTTTCATTTTTGCAATCATCCTTACAATTATTATTATTATTCAAAACTTTGAACTTCAAGTTCCTCATTACCTATCAATGGCCTCTTAAGATTTCTACGACTCCTCTAACTCCAAATTATCTTTTGCTACACCAACATCATCTAGTAGCTATCATTCTTCCAGTAGCTCCACTCCGTCCTGGCCAACTCCTACTCCTAGACATGAACCAGCTCAATATCACACTGGATTTTCTCCAAAAACTAAGAAATTACGAAGATCAATGTTTGTTTCTCCAAAAACAAAAGAAAAAATTGACGACATCCATCATTATCAACAGGAGCAAATCAATTTACAAAGAGAAATGTATTATGAATAACGGATGAATTCAAGACGTCTTGGCCTTATAGAATCAATAGCTTTCAAACTCTGTTGAAAATCACCAAAGCATGACGTTGTTGAACCCTCAATATCTCGTCAATCAAATTCATCTGGCTGGAATCAATGGGAGCAAACTCCACAACAACCTTCGGCATCTCCAAACTCTTGGGAACGTCAAAACTATTGGTCTCCTTTGCGACCTCATGTTGAGAACACCAAGGTTGAACCACATGAAAGCTCTCCAAAAACTCCTAAATAATCATTTTTCTTCTGTTTTATTGTTCTATGTTTACTTGGGTTTCCATTTTGTATATGTTTGTTTTAATAAATTTTGAATAAAATTTTGTTTTATGCTTCACTGCATTTCTTGTCTTCAGCCAGTCGATTGATATATATAACCAGTCGTCTGTTTACAGGGTATAAAACCTCTCGGGTTGTCAACCAGTCGACTGAGTCATATAGGTCAGTTGACTGATTACGGAGTAAAAAACTCTCGAGTTAGCAACCAGTCAACTGACCTACCCTGACCAGTTGACTGGCTGTACAAAAAAAGCTACAGTCGTTTCATTTTAAACACTTTTTACCCCATCTATTCACTTTACCTTCTTCATTTTTTACTTCCTCCAGAACCCTAGCCCCCATTTTTCTTTCAAAAGATCCTCCAAAACATCAAACTAATGGCCCCTCCAAGGTCAAAACGTTCAAAACAAGGTTCTTCATCCTTTGTTGATACTCATGTTGCTCATTGGCTATATGATGCAACTGCAATCTAACGATGGGAGAAGATGAAAAACTCTAGAATTTTTGAAGGCTCGTTCATGGTTTATTCTGATTTTGGTGCTTACTCTCTTCAAGAATTAATGAAGAGATGTGGATTAGAGTCACTCCTCGACTACAATTCAAATCGCCACAATATTAATCATCTTATGGTAAAACTTTTCTTTGCAAATTTAAATCTTGGCTACTAACAACCATCTAATCCAAATAATTGTGTATGGAGTTTGGTCTGTGGACAACAAGTTTTCTTTTCACTGGATAGAATGACACATATCCTTCAATCTCCAAATGAAGGTATAGATTTAAATGATGTCGAATGCAATCCAAGAAACAGAGATAGAATTAGTCTCATGTTCATGAGTGACGACATGACTGAATTACGTTCTAAGCTTCTTCGGCCTAAAGCAAGAATTTCGCACAAGACGCTTATGCGATCTATTCTCCCATGAACCGGCTCATATGAATTAATATATCCGGAAAATTTCAAAGCTCTCTATGCCATATGGGAAAATATACGTGTAAATTGGTTATGTCGTATTATGGATGAATTTCTCACCTTTCCACATGGAAATATGCATGTTATCTACTTCGGAGAATATATTATGAGACTTCTTCTAGATGTCGTTGTTCGTTAACCAGATTCCGAATTCTCTACAGTTGGAATGATAAATATAAGGATCGTCGGTCTTATGAAGCTTCCAACAAGACCTCCACCTATTACTGCATATGAGGATTGGAAGCATCAACAAACTCAACAACAATCTAGAGGTCCTACAATTAGAGAACCGGAAGCACAACAAGAAGAAGGCGAAATTCGCTTGGCTACTTCCTTCAGCACCCGTGAATCCATTGAAATTCTTTCTCGAAATCAACTTATATTGGATTCAAGGCTCAAGAAAATGGATAAGAAGCTTGATAAGATCAAAGGCTTCTTTTCTACTTTATGGGATGCATTATCATGCTCTTCTTCCACTACTGCCACATCTGTCGCCCATGGAAAGCGTCCAGCACCTCGATTTACATAGTCTACATCAGAGGAGCATACTAGTAGCGACACTAGTGGAGCAGGCAGTGGTGCTCAAGGTACTTCTAGACCAGGAAAGGAGCCCGCACCGGAAGGAGAATACAATTGGGATCTTGATGAATAGGTTTTTTGGTGGGTGAGTATGGTATGAATTATTTGCTTATTTAAAACTTTATTGTCAGTTTAAACATTTGGATGTTTGTTTGCTAATTGTTTACGTTCGAGACTTGTACTAATTAGTCTCACTTTGATATTTACTCCAGCACTTTATATTGAAACTATTTTGGTATATCTCCTTTTTGTCGATGACAAAGGGGGAGAAGAATTGTCCTAATCATTTTTATGCAGGTACAAGAAATGTCATATATTCGGGGGGAGTTTTTATTTGTTCTCTAGGATCTTTTATATACAGGTTTGTCATCAATCAAAAAGGAGGAGAAATTTGTTTTCACTGTCTAGTACCTATGATTGAATCTTAGAAATTTGTTAAAATCTATCCTCAAGTAGTCCGCACTTCATGTTTCTCATAATTAATCAAAACAGAAGAATACTGTGTAAAAATACCTCAGCCAGTCGACTGGCTATAATCATGCAGTCAAATGACTGTGTAAATATATGATATGCACTGTTTATTTTTAAAATCTGTTGCATAGTCAGTCGAATGACCAAGAACGACCAGTCGACTGACCTGAGACCAACTGTCATATTTTCGAAAAGACATCTTCTTCTACGAAAGGAAGCAATCCTTCTCTGAACGAAAATAGATGCTTCTCTTCGTCAAAACCCTTCCCCAATGGCAGTAACTCTTCAACTACTATATATACATGTTCCCAAACACTTCACATTCACCGAATTTCATTCTAACTCTCTAATATTCTTCTTGTGCTTTAATATTTTCATTCAAACAGCAAACAAACTTTTTACTGCTTTGAATCTTCAAATAAACTTTTATAATCTTCGATTCTTAGCATTACTTTTCCTTCATATCTTCACATACACTTCATATACTTGAGGATTTGATTATAGGAGGTTTGTACTATCAGAGACAAATTAGTGTTATCAAGAACACATAGTGTCAGATATTCTTTTGTATAAGTGAAGTCCTCTTCTACCGCTGAGGCGAAAATCCTGTTCTGCTGCTTAGGTGTCTGTTCTGCTACTCAGACTGTGTATATCTGTTCCTTCAGGTTAAGTGAGGATTGTTGTTAGTGAAATTTCAGAAGGAGTCTGGGACTGGACGTAGGACGGTGCTCCGAACCAGTATAAAAATCTCTGGTGTCATTTTACTTATATTGCTTTTATATTCCGCACTATTTACTATATTTCTATCATCACTATACTCTGCATTATTGTATATCCATATTACACGGTCCTACAGACTTTCATTTTGCACTCTACTCCAACACTTCTAGCACAATATTTTTAATCATCTTCTTGATCATTAACAACTTTATCACTCACTAAAATTTCATTCTCCTATAGAGATGGGATGGTTTTTTAATACTTCTACTAAGATAACAACCGTTTCAACGATAATATCTCCTTCGCCATAACTCGAATTGCAATGAAACTTTCCTCATTGCTCTTAAAATTCTCTAAGCTATCATCTATAGTACTTTGGTGGCCTTTGAACATCCCTATAACCCCAGATTGTACATTCTGCATTACTACGTGTTCTCTAACCTGGACACTATTTGAAATGACCATAACATCTTTGTTTTGAGTCCAGATTCGTATATGGCTTTAATCAGCATTCATGATTGTTCCAACGACCACTTTGAAGCACTCAAAAATCTCATTCTTTGTTGTAGAAAATTTTCCCACTTACACTTTTCCTCTAAAGTATGTTTTCATATCAATAAGATGCACTTTATAAAGAATAGACATTCGCATTGGGCTGTATCTAAGGGCTTTATCGGATTTCATCTTTGATACCGGGTAATGTGGCTACCATTGGGAGGCGCATCACCACTAGGTACAACTCGACTAGAAAGTTTGCTAAGGGAGTCATCGCATGACATATTCAGAATATCAATCTCTTTTACAGCCTTAAATTTAATTGTTTGACCTAACCATCTAATAATAATACACGTTATATCATCTACCACTCCATCTGAGATGCGAACTACATACCATCAAATTAGAGGTCAGCTGTGCGAGGTTAAAAGCTCGCTTTCTCGCCTTAATGCTAGTACTAGAATCACAAACCATATAATTCCATGGGGTTCAGCATATATTGCAGCAGCAATAATCAAATAAGTGTTTGGACACTTCATCGTGTCTATGATAAATTATCTTATGACATATCAATCAAAGTTTAGTCAGGCACACTTTAATGTCATTGGGTTTAATCCATTTTCTAAAAAGTCTATTCATATAAACTTAGCAGGGCTATTCTTTAGATATATTATTAACCGGGTAATAGAGAAGTCATTTCTATGAATGACTAGCAGAGATGTGACGTGTTATCATGCTAACCCCAGTCCGGATGTGGGTGAGTATACTTGTTACTAACTAAGGACTTATACAATTTACCTCTAGTGATTAATGGTTTCTGGCTTTGTTTTTATCGTGTACATAATTGATTAATGGTTTGGTTACATCAATCACATAGATGGAAATCACTATGATGAAGTGTTTAATCGACAACTACAAAAGTGTTTGTAACCATGAGTATTGAGTTGAACTAATAAACACTTGCCCTTGAATGCTTATAATCGTTCAGTACTTCATGAATGTGATATTGATATACTGAAAGGTTAGTGTGCAAATTGTTACCCTTCAGATGAACAATGAATTATTTATGAGTTTTTAGAGGGAAACGAATTTGCTATGTATTTGTTATCGGGGAAACAAGCGTAGAACATACTCACTGGGTGTCTTCGGTAGATTTTGATTCAAAAAGAAAAACTCATGTGATGATGTGCAAAATGCCTTAACTTAAGGAACCATGGAACTTACATATGGACACTTTAATGTCCCATAAATGTTTAGATAATCAAATAAGAGTCATGCTCTATACATCATAGTGTCTTGTCCATATTACCCGATTTTCGGTTGGTAGTGCACTATTGACCAAAAAGATTTTTAAAAAAGTTACACATGATCGATGGTACACTGCCGATCGTTATTCACAATGGTCAATGGTATGCTGCCAACCGAAACCTCTGGGTAAAATGAAGTTCACACGAGAGGGTATTTAGCTCCACTCTTAAATATAAGGAAGGGTTAAATGGTAATTTTGCCGAAAATGGTAAAATTGAATATGTCTACAAATTAATAAATTAAGCAAAGAAACTTATATCAAGCGGAGATCACATTTTCTTGGGAAAGTTTAATCTAAAGAATATTTTAATTGAATAAACGGATTAAAAATTATGATCAAATTTGTAATCGGGTTTGCGTATGGGTTAGGTAGGGTCTAAGGCTCATTAATCCTGAATGTAAACTAATCGGTCACCAAACTCGAATGAGAAAAATACGTACAATTAGTTTCTCGTTCCTCTTTCTTTACCTAACAAGATTAAAAATCTAACCTAAACCCTAAATTTTATATTCCTTAATAAATTCTCCATCAAATTCCAGAAATTTGGAGTCTAAGTATGTCAGAATAAAGAGAGATATGCATATACAACAATCTCAAAGTAATTCATAGAGTTCGAAGGCTATGGCCATGCCCAAATAGAGAAGGAGGAGATTCTAATCAAAGTTTGGATTTTCTCAAAATTTGTTAGTGAGAATCAATTTACTAAAATATATATAGTCACATATCAGGAAAATAGACATAGGGTAGAAGTTGCAAAAAAATTTATTCTCGAGGACAACAAATTTGTTTTTTAGTCTGAAGTTAGTGTAAACAGAAAAT
The DNA here is from genome assembly GCA_030765085.1 of Allium cepa. Classification (NCBI taxonomy): domain Eukaryota; kingdom Viridiplantae; phylum Streptophyta; class Magnoliopsida; order Asparagales; family Amaryllidaceae; genus Allium; species Allium cepa. The sequence continues at coordinate 865,234,666 of CM060940.1, forward strand.
GATAGCTATAACTATCATTCTATGATTTATACTAAAAAGTGTCCTCGAACCTAAATAGAAAACTTCTTGTCCGTGAAACTAAATTTTTCTCCAACTTTTTTCGCTGAGCCTAAAAACCCATAATCATATATACTTTTATCTTTTTTTTTTGAAAAGTTAAAATGGCCCAAGGCCCAAAATAAAAGAACCGAGTAGAAAGACACAAACTCATAATTATACAAACAAACATCGTTCAATATCCTAGCCGCATCTCGTAATACTTTTTTTTTACAATTCTCAAAACAACGATACCCTAAGAAAAATTTAGGTTTCCATGGTTCAAAGGCGATCTTTCAATCTTCAAGTTAATAATCAAAGTGGATGCTTCATGGGGGGTCCAGGTTCACTCTAAGTTATTATCATGAGCTATCGAAGTTGAATCTAAGAATTCGTCGCTGAATTAGTTTAGACATATGAGATCTCTAGCAGTATGCTTCAATTGTTGAATCGAGCTACTTTCTCCTTTATTCAAAACAGATAAGTAATAGATTTTTCCATTGAGTTTACTTTTGTAGTACTTTTTCCAATTCTCTAGTTATTGATTTCAAAAAGAAAATCCCTATTTTGCAGTGAAAAATCCATTTTTTATGGCTTATGCATGGATGCGCGGTAGCTTCTACCCAACGTAAGAATGCAAATTATTGTTATTCCTATTATTATTATTAAAGTTTGTAGAATAATTATTAACATAATGATGTTAACTTCTCTTGCAGGAATATCTCCTGATTTTGGTACTGGAATGGCCTCCTCCAGCAACAGAGCCATTAGAACTAGATAAGTTTCAACCCGCATTCACTTTTGACCTTTGCACGGCACTGAGTTGAAAGTGATAGTCACGGAAAATATCAGAATTGACTTTCCCACTTTGTAAGTATGCTTCTACCCTTTCCTCACAGTTATCCAAATCATGAATGGTTAATTGAGGTTTGATTTTGAGATTCATTGAGGTTTTTCTCAGCTTTATATACAAGTATTTGACTTTTTGTATTTTCCAAACCTGGGTGCTTTCTGTTTCCTTATTTGTATGTAGTCTTGCATTTCTCTCTTTCTAGATGTGATATAATACGGTTGTTAGCTTAATGCAAGCTTTGTTGTACTCTTTTTTATGCTTTTTTGATTTGATTGTAAGTCTTTGTTGGATGTGTTGATTCCTAGCTCTTATGTTATGCAAAGAAACATAATGGTTGATATCGAGCCTTCATTTGCAATAAACTAAATATGTCTTAAGTAGATGCAATCGAAGAATAGATGCTCCACAGTTTCTAATTCAGTTTTGCAAAGAAGACATTTAGTTTCTTCATTTTTCCCATTTGTGGCATCTACACCTTGTAGGTAGTCTATTTAATAAGGCAAAATAAGCACAATGTGCTATGAATGGGCAATTTTCCATATTCCATATAGTTTTATACCAATCCACTTCTACTTCAGCATCTTTGATGCATTCCCATGCGTGTTTGAAAGAAAATTTGCCTTTTGAAGTAAATTTCCAACGCTATTTGTCTTTATTTATGCTTTTATCTATTTCAATGCTTCTTATGGCTTCTCTAAAAATATAAGAAGCTAGATGCAAATTGATGTTCCATCTGTTATTTTGAATGATGCTTTCAACTTTTAAATTTGTTCCTCCAAATTGTAATAAATTAGACAAACTCAATAGATTTACCAAAGAATTGCCTTTGATTCAAGGATCAAACCAGAGACTGGTTGATTTTCCATCTTTAAATCTCCTCTCAATCATTTTTATTCTTATTTCTATGCAGTTTAAAATATTTTTCCATGTGTTTGAATAATGCTTTTCCACTGGCATGGTCCAGAAGTTTTTGTCTTTCACATATTTTTTCTTCATCCATTTTGACTAAAGAGATTCTCCTTCTAAAAATTTCCAAAATAATTTCATAAGACTTACCAATCAAAGATCTTTAAGATTTCTTAAATCCAATCCTCCATTTTCCCTTTATTTGTAGATAGTTTTCCATAAAACATTATGGTATGTTTCTTTCCGGATGAAATATGCTTAAATTTTTTCAATTTTCTAATTTTTTTTGCTAGAATATTATACTTTTGCAGCTATTGATAAAAGCAGTGATGACGGTATGGATTACTCTAATCTTCATGCTAGCGAAAGCAATTTACTTGATCATCCCTTTAATATGTTTTGTAATATACCATAAAGCCTTGCATAGTCTTTGTCATCAATTTGATTCATACTATGTGGAAGTCCAAGATATTTTACTGGCAGTACTCCTTGAAATTTGAGAATATTTAGCATTTCTGATTTTCTAGGGCATATTGTGTTGAAATAAATTTCGCTTTTGCCTTCATTACTTTCCAAACCTTCAAATTCTTTCGGTTTTCCAAAAATATTATCCATAGTACTTCTAGTCTTCTTACCTGCATTTAAAAGAATTAACAAGTCATCGACATATAATATGTGAGTTATAAATAAATTTACTCTATTTATGCTTCTTCTATTTCCTTTTATTTGTTCCACATCCATTTGTATAGATAAGTATTCCATAACAATGGTGAATAGGTAAGAAGAAAGCAGATCCCCTTTCCTTATACCCTATTGCTATGAATAAAACCAGAAGTAGAGCCATTCATAAGCAATAAATAAGTGACATTATTGATACACTCTCTTATCAAATTATAGAATTTTTCATTAAATCTCAACCGTTTCATCATATGCAATATAAAATTTCTATTTATTTTATCAGAAGCTTTGTGCAAGTCAACTTTAATGCACATTTTATTTTTCAATAGCCTTGATTGAAATTTCTGATCACTTCATTTGCAAGTAAAAATTCTCAGCTATTAATCTACCAAGAATAAAAGGCACTTTGATTTTCAAATATAGTAAATTTCAGAAATACTTTAATTATATTACAGAAAATTATACCTATAATTTTATATATAAAGTTACAACATGCTATTGGTCAATAGTCCCCCAAGTCTTTAGGGATTTTAAGAACCAATGCAATTAGTGTATGGTTAAAAAAAATTAAAATTTTACCATTTTTAAAGAATTCATTTACTACAGCCAAACTTTTATATTTAATATATTTCCAATGAGTTTTATAAAACTTAGCCCCAAAACCACCAGGGTAAGAATTTTATCGTTGTTTGCATTAAAAATAATGCCCTTGATTTCTTCTATATTAACATGTGCTAGTAAAATATCTTGACTATTTGGATGAAGTAAATATGTAGCCTCTATAAAGGGAAGTTTTTTAAGTATGAGTCCGAGTTATAAAAAGAATTAAAATAATTAATAGCTTTAGACTTAATTTTAGAGGCCTCATTGTTAACTAACATTATTATCTAACAATTTTTCTATGTCATTTTAATGTCTTCTGTTAGACATTTTGATATAGAAAAATTTGCTAGATTCATCACCAATAGTAAGCCAGTCTACGTTATGCTTCCATCTCATATTTGCCCACATTTTGAACATGAAGATCCTTTATTTGCCCACATTCAATCAATTTTTTAATTCAGTTATAAACTAACTAAGTTGCTCAGAGATTGAAAAAACTTATTAACAATAAGAGGGTCTGAACTATCATTATCAATATTATTTTACAAACACTCACAATCAGCTTTTATTTGATTTATTTTAGGTTTTGGTTTAATTTTATTCTATTTTTCAATTTTCCTTTGATATTTTGGAGGGTTTGCTGAATTGGACTTTGGTAGTGCCTTGAAAATGATCAACAAAATAATTTTTAACAACCGCTTTGTATGAATTTTCATGAATCCAATCATTTACAAATCTGAATGGAGATTTTTCTTTTATATTAGTGTTATTATAGGAAAGAAGAATTTACAAAGGAGTCTGATCACTTGAAGCTTTAGGAAGAGTATTACATAAGAAAATTGAAAAAGCTTTGAATTTTTTTGATTTAAAAGCACTCTATCTAGTTTATAATGAATTTTTTTACATTTACCTAATTTCTAAGTGAATTAATTACCATAAATTGTAGGTTCATCTAAACAGGTTCTTAATATGAAGTTACTACTCACTTTTAATTTCTTAAAAGGAATAAGGGCACCTTCCCTTTTCTTAAAATCATGTAATTCTACAATAAAGTCACCTAATAGTATCCATGCATTGTTAATATTATCATTTAAATGACTTATGTGATTCAAGAGAATGTTTATTTCATTTTCATTATTTGATGCATATATAAAGGTGATTTCTAATATTAGACCACCCTTATTTTCATATATGCAGTGAATAAATTGAATATTTATTTGATATAGATTTATAATCTAGATATTTTAGATCTCATAAAACCAAAATTCTACCTCTCCAATGGCATTTTTATTTAAAAATTTCCAATTATTAGAGAGACTATTTCTATATAAATCAATTTTAGTGTCATCCAATTTATGTTTTAGTGATCCTACAATACCAAGACTATAAACATTTAAAAAAATGAATTAAACTAGTTTTCTTTTCAGAGGAATTTGAACCCCTAATATTCGAAGCAACAATTGACATTAATAAAATATTTAAAGGATATGATAAAGGATATTTCTCTTCATCCCAAGGAGATATTATAATAATCCTCCTTCACCAGTCTCTTTTCTTTTTTCTTGCATGAAGTTTTGTCAATTAAGCTATGTGCCCCATTTTGGATTTTTTATAATGTTTTTTCTTCTGAATTCTCCCTCTTTTGTTGTATCATCTTTGATTAAAGATTTAGTATCCTCTTCTTTGTTGAAAATTATATCACTGTCATTTTTTTACTTTGATTTTTTCCTTTTCCCTTTTTTGCTGGAGGATAACAGGAAGAAAATATTTTGGCAGCATCAATCAGAAGTTGGTCTTGATCAATTTCAGTCCATAGCAAAGCTGTTGCCACTTTGTTGATTTTTTTCCAAATTGAATTGTCAACTGTTACTTTAATTATGCTACTTTAGAGTTCCATATCTTTATTAAGAGCTGAACTATTATCTTTCTGAGAAATAGCATGATCGATGGCTTGTTTCAAAGCTGTCTCAACTAATTGTACTTGAACATTTGCTTGTATATTTCCAGTTTTAGCTTCATTGAGCATTATAGTACTTGTGGAATCATTTCTTGATCTCCTATGTCATTAAACATTTCAGTGTTTTGATTTGTGACTTTGTTTTGAACAACATCTTTCTCTAACACTCTGAAATTATTACCTGACCTAACTAGCTTGTGCACAAGAATTTCTAAATTATTTTCAATAGTGTTAGAAGAGTTGTTATTAATAATTTCCATTGATGGTGCATCTTTATCCACATGCATAGTGATTCTATCGTCAAATGAATTTTTTGCATTGGGTTAACTTCAGTTGGATTCTTTTTTCACACCTTTTTAGTAACACAGTTTTTAACAGAATGACCAAAGAAAGAAAATATTTTATATCTTGGAGGAACCTATTCGTATTCTATTTTATGCACTATGTTTTCTCTATCATGCATAGAGATGTATGCCTCATTTGGCAGTTCTGCATCTACCTTAACTTCTACCACTATTCTTGCATATGAAAGTCTGGGTCACCTTAGTAGTTGGTTCATCTAACTTCAATGGATTTCCAACTATAGTGGCTATAGAACTAAATAAATCCTCGTCCTATAACCTAAGGTTAAGCTCTGGTTGTCTAATCCAAACTGGCATGGTTGAAAGCAAATCTCTATTAAGATTGAGTTTTTTGCTTTATCTTTTAGAAATAATAAGTTTACCGTTTAAGAAATAAGGGCCTCTATTGATTGGTTTTTCATAATCCAAAGCATTTGAAAATCTAATAATAAATAAACCAGTATTACGAGTGTTGATGTTGAATTTTACGGTTGGATTCCAAGTTCTAGTGATAAGGGCCTTGACGTGAAGATATGCGGGTCTATTGCCAAATACATAAGCAATAACTGACTAACTTCATTTATACTATGTTCTCTTACTAGCCTCTTCATTCACAACAACAATCTTTTTCTCATTGATGGAAAGTGGAGCAACATACTTGACATCAAAATTTGAGTTAATCCTCCTTTCTTGATCATCTCAGCCGAAGAAAAGGCTTTATTCAGGTTCTCTTTGAACTATGCTTCTGAATTCACACTTTTTTTATTATTACTTAATTTATTTTTTCATCTGGAATAGGTCTGTGACTCTGATTACATGGATAGAAACCTTTTTCTAGTCGATTTCCTATACTGGGATGTATTTTTGCGATTTAGATTACTGATTTGAACCAATTTCAATTGGCTGATTGCTTGAGTTATAGATCTTTGATTCAATTGATTGAATTGTCGGTTCCGAACAGTTTGAAAATCCTTTTCATTAACTTTTGAAGATTTCTTCTTATGGATTTTTTGTGAATGGAGATTGAGACTTGGTGAGGGAGGAGAATTAGATGGAGAAGAAGAAGAGGATCCCCAACCTGATCTTGACTAACAATGACAAGGTTGTCAACAAATTTCATAGTGATAACCATGACTGCTTGAGAGCTTTTTTTGAGTTTGACATGAATTATATATTATTATATGTTTAACTTGCAATGTTGATATTGAATTTGGAATTGGATAGGGATAGTTAGTCGTTAATGGTGAATTATAACTATGGGTTAAGAAATAGGGAAGAAGATGAGTAAGGGAAGGTATATGTTATACCAAATTTTCCTGAAGGATTTCGTTTGTATATCTGAGGTTGAAGGGTATATGAGTAGCACATTTTTGAAAGAAACTTAACAAAATCAAAAGAAGTAGTCTACTTAAGAACCCTGAAGCCTAGGAGAGTCATAGGTAAACTGTGAAATCTAGAGCCGAAAGTATAAAGCTCGAAGGGTCATGTACCCAAGGGATTAATATATTATGAAGAGTTTTACTTTTGTATATTTAGTCCATGCTTATTATTATTCAAAGAATTAAATCCGAAAATCCAAGCGAAGAGGTCAGTATTATGTAACACCATGATTAGTTATTAATGAGTATAGGCTATCAAGTAGGGGAACAAGAGATCGAGAAATACAATATTTCGAAAGATGAAATTTTTAGGAGACAAGATCAACATAAAAGAACGTGGATCAATATATGATACTATGAAATCCCCACAATCCACATGTAAGTTCTAGAAATAACCAAAGGAAAGGCATCCACAAAATACATAGCAATCCTCAGGCAATACTCAAAGCAAGCAAGATCAGTGCCAAATGTTAGCAATCCAATGTCTAAGCTCAGATATACAAGGCATATCAACAATCTACACCCTCTTCAAATTGCTATAAATAGGCGTTGATCCTAATGTACAAAAAGAGAGCATAATTCAGATAGCAAGCGATAAATTACTGTACTTTCATATATTATAACTTTTTGTAAAACTCATTAATGGAAGATGGTCCTAGTTCATTATTATAAAAGACTTTTGGCTTGGGTATAGACTCTAAAGAAGGAAAATACAAAGTAGATGTAGGACTTAGACCTGAATCACTATAAACCTGTGTGTCTTTATTTTTTTTTTCAACTTTCGACTTCAAATTAATTAATAACACCTGATCCTAGCATCAACTCATTGAATTCAACTCAACCTCTTGTGAATGCTCATAGCCTTCGATAACCAACCTACTAAAGCCCCTCGAATTTTTCTAAAACATTGAGGCTAGCCTTCGATTCTTGAGATGTTGGTTGTTATGAAAAACCAAACCAATAATGTATAATTGATTATATATAAAAATTAATCCTATGTAAATGCTAGGTGATATATGTGCTCAAGGTTGATATGATCTCAAATAACACAATGATTAAACTATATTCTTAGGGTAAATAATACAATAATGGTAAAGAAAGAAGTAGGAAGAAGAATGTTATAATATGGAAAATTTCATATAATACCAACAATAAGATCAATTGGATAATAAAGTAACTAAACATATCTAACAAAATGATCAAATAAATGATGTGTGATGCTCTAATAAGGTATAGAAAGATATTAACAAAATTTCAACAAGACTAAGAAGATGCTAAATGAAAAACTCCAAAAAAGTGAAAATCCAAAATTAACAACATTCTAGATGTTTGAATTAAAATTCAAACATCTCAACATTTACAAAAAAAAATCTTAAGGGAGATGTTCATTTTCACGAATTCAGGCATTTAAAATTTTGGTTCAAATGTTTGAATTGTTGATTCAGATGTTTAAATTGTTGATTCAGGCAGCTGAATCAAAGGACAAGACATCTGAAGAGATGATGGAAATTTCCATCGGGAAACAAAATATCTCCACAGAGCAATCCGATGTCTGAGTTGAATAAATAGGTATCTGAATGTCTCTATGAGCCTAATTTGAACTAGACCCTATGAGGCTTATATAAATGTCTTAAGGTGCTTTAAATGGATCAAGTGACAATCGTTAGATGTTGCATGTGGTATATGAGATACAGTGACACTTAAAATGATAATTGTTTTGAACATTTACCCAGAATGATACTAAAAAATGATGAGCTTTGTGAATATGTATATCAATATAATTAAACTGATGTTAAGGAAATATTTGATATAAGAAGAGTTGGTTACCATACGTGTTAGATCTTACCATATTCGGTGCATAGATCAGGTAAATAGAGATGCCTCTTTAATTCACAACGGTGATTGTATCTAAATCTTAGTTTCAGTAGGTCGACTATAGTAGAGACAAGGTATGGTTTATGACCATTCCTTCATGCATGGCACATGGTAGACCAAAATAAAGATACAAGGAAACGATAAATAATCATAACATGTATTCATTTAGAGGTATTGTTGACCTCGGTCATCGCTTCAATGAACAGTAAAATGATGTCTGTCGACTTTGTCGTCTTCCCAATAGTTTTATATAAATTATAGTTATGTGATAGGTCATGGAAAAGGTTAACATTAATATGGTATGAAAGGTAGACTAAATTGATGGAGACATGTAACCTTGAAAATGACAAGTTCAGTATTAGTTTATAACAATGTAGCATGTCGGTATAGCATACTTAGAGATATTTTTACACTCACCAGACATATGTCCGACCTCCTTTATATTTTCTTGATCTATCTATATAAGCTAATTATGGTCTTATGAAATGCTAGATGTGATAAGACAATGATGGCGGACCATTAGAGCCATGTTGTTTATTTTGCTTTATCTGGCTATCTACTATTCACTATGTGTTATTAAAGAGTTATTATTATATTTATGAAATAATACCTGCAGTTATGTCTAGCCGGGTTCGAATATTTTTGTTATCTTATGTTATGATTTATTCCTCCTGTTGTGAGATCTGAAGGTCGTAATTAAAGTATATAACTCTTTTTGCTATTCTTTTTCACACTAATGATCCATTGTTTATGGGCTTTGAGATTTGAGAGTCGATTAAGATGTAGAATCATAAGGTAGTGGATGGCGGATTGTAACATTAGGTAGCGGAGCTTAGGTTACCCGATTCATATAGGTTAGGAGCATATTGATAAAGCATACCGATGTACATAAATATATATGTATGTATATATTAAACTACAGTACATATCACTACAACAAAACAACCATTTTACAACAGGCAATGCCCGTTGTAATATGGATTTCGCAACGGGCATGCGCCCGTTGTATTAGGCCTCATTGTAATAGGTTGACCATATTTTACAACGGGCAATGCCCGTTGTAATATAGATTTCGCAAAGGGAAATGCCTGGTGTAATACATGATATTGCAACGGTTTCTGGCCGTTGCAAAATAAATGCAATTTTTTTTTAAAAAAAATACAGCAGCATCCATGCAGTACATCCATACCAATAATGAATAATTTAACAAGTAATAAATATTATCATAAAACAACCAAAATCACATACGAAAAGACTAAAGGCTAGAGTCATAAAATTACAACACATTCCAAAAAGTTAGATAAATTTACATCGACATAGTTCTAATATACACATGACAACTAGTTTCATAACAACCAAATACATAAAGCATTAACACATAAGAATAAAGCTTTTGTGAACGAACTCGTCTTTCTTTGATTGTCGCTTTCTCTTTTCATGCTCTCTTTCTCTTTTCCATTTGTTTTTCTTCTTGCTTTTATCCATATAATCTTCCTCTCTTTCTTCTTGCACTAGACCAGAGCGCGTACAAATGTAACAAGTAGATGAGCATGGCTGCAAACATACATCATGAAACCAGAGTGGACAGCAACCATCAAATGAACAAGACCACATGAACAAATATGATTTGGGTCGAATCAGTAAACAACATGCTCAGGTAAAGATATCAAGTGCAACCAGATCATCTCAACCATTCAAGCAAACAACATGCACATGCGTGAACATTTATGTGAAGTGGAACCAACAGGAATTCAACAGTGTAGATCGCACGGTCAAGGTCAAGCATGGATTCAAATACAACAGTGTAGATCGCACAATCAAGGTCAAACATGGATTCAAATACAACATAGAAATGTGAATGTACAGACTCAATGATACAACATGCATATGACACAAGACTGCAAACAAGTCTTAAAATCAGACTCAATGAAACAACACTGCTACACTGCAGATGCAAGCAGACTCGAGTCACATTGCAGCTTGAACCAAAAGGTATACACAACTGGATGAATACATATGCAAATGCCACTGTGGTTTTGACAAACCAAGATAAGCTTATATATCACAACAGATGCAGACATGCCAGAGTTTTTATGAAGCCGAAATGAACAAGTCAGAAAAATGAAAGTAAAATTCTCATCTCAAAATAGTTTCACAAAATCAAATAATATGATGACAGACTACAATGAGCAGCCGTGAGAAAATCACCAAAGTCAGGTGATGTCAAAAGTCAAGTCGATAAAGCAGCTTCCATATGTAACACCATCACAGTACAAGTGAACAACAGGTGGTACGAGATCGAACCAGATGAATGCAACTAAATTCAAGTGAATGGCAACAAGTGATGCATCAGTGAAACAACTCAAACAATATATGCAATGACCAGAGCACATATATACAATGACCAGTGCAAAGTGGTGCACATGTAACCAAAGCCGAGACAGGAAAACCAGTTCATATAAGCAACCAGACTTCGACTCGAGCAGTGGACAGGAAACTCAACAAAGATCAAGTGAACAGCATAATCATACCACAATGCATCAGATGTCAAGACCACGAACATACCACATGAAGTCATGAAACAGTAGTGTCAGTGACAGCACCGAAGTTATCAAAAGTCACAGAGGCAAAAATCAACAACCAGGGTGCAAGTTCGAACAATTTCAAAAATCATGGTACATCAGTCATGGGACGATAAATCGAACAAGTCAAATTCCAACATGTTACAGAGATGAAATAAATCAATATCTTCAGGAAGCAGGTTTTACAATACAAATCAAAGCCGTAATTATCAAGTAAACAACTGCAGTTCAATATCAAAGCACTGGCCGAATTCAAGTTACAGAGGAAAAAATCGTAACCGTGGTGAGCAAGGCAATTCAAAGCCGTGAGTATCAAGTAAAATAAAAAATATACGAAGTGACATAGTCAGAAATCATCTCAAGCAATCAAACAAAATCGAATGGCTAGAACATAGTAGATGACAAATTCAAACAAACGAGAATATAGGAATTAAAATCCTATTTAACCCAAATCATCACTGGCCGTAAAAAGCATTTGAGTTCGAAGCTAAACAGAGAACGATAAATCAACAACTCGAATCGAATTCGAATAAAGGTAAAACAATAGTGCATTTAAACGATATAATTCACATACCAGATTCGTTGATTCGAACTCAATACTGGAAGCAGCCGTGAACGAGCGCAAAGAGAAGAAAGCATCGATCGACAAAGCTAAGGGACTTAAATCATCATTTGATCGAGATACTAACGTCGGCACTTTCAGAAACCCTAATTTAGTTGAAGATAAGACGAAAGAGAACGAGTAGTCACTTGCAAAAGAAAACAGCCGATATAATAAAGGGTCCTGAGTGGACCGATATAATAAAGGCTATTACAATGGGCATTTTTGATCGTTGTAAAGTTGGCATCTATTACAACGGGCCAGAGTGGACTGTTGTAATAGCCTTCTATTACAACGGGCAACAAATGCCCGTTGTAAAAAGGACATTGTATATGGCATCTTTTACAACGAGCCTGAATGGACCGTTGTAATAGCTTTCTATTACAACGGGCAATGAATGCCCGTTGTAAAAAGGGCGTTGTAATAGGGTATTTTTGTTGTATTGTATATGCATACATAACTTTAATTTCTAGTTATATCTACTATCTTGTGGAGCTGCTAATTAATTCCATTGATAGATAGTTGAGATGAATAACAATAATAGAGCGGGCACAAGAGATGTAACTTCAAAGGTCCCTAGCGTAAACGTACCGCTTTGGTTCAATGGGTATTTTTAGGCTAGAGCGCAGAACAATACCAATCCAGATACGCCCCTTGCAAAAGACATAAGGATTAGTTTCTTTGAGTCTACCTGCCATGGACTTTCCTAAGCTATGTAGAAATTTTCGGAGTATGGATGGAAAGCCGTATGTATAGACAAAATCTTTTGCAGATATAAATGTGTGGCTATGCATAAGTGAGAGAATTTTTTGGATGACGTGATTGGATGATGCTAACAGTAGGTAGCTTACTCGTTGGCATTTGTAAGGAAAGGCCTTAAATGGGTGGAATATCGTTATCATTGAAGTGAGTGAAGAGCTGATAACTAAAGGAAATTTTAAAAGGCAGTTGAATGCTATTTTGTCCGTAGTTGAAGGAGGAATTTAGCTTAAGAAGTTCATTCATCTGCAGTAGGCATATATGACGGTAAAGGCATATATAAACTAGTTTCTGAGGAAGTTGATAAGGAGGAATAAAAACGAAGGTTATAGAGACAACCGACATGGAAAACACAAAGAGTGAGGAGACAAAGAGGAGCAAATCAAGTTCAAAAAGCAAAAGATGACATGTAGGAAATTCCACAAGGAGGGTCATATAGCCAAAAATCACAGAGTGAATGTAGAAAAGACAAAATGCTACGATTGAAACTAGTTTTTACACATGAAGTAACAATGCCCAATTTTGAGCAAGTGCGGGCAGGTTGTACAAGCATATGCACTTGAGGAGGTCCGAAGTGCTACCAGACCACCGTCAGAGTTAAATAAGGAACTAAGTTTGAGATGGAAGGTATGTTACATCTTTCCTATTTTTCTATTTGTACTTTTATTTGATACTGGAGCATCTCATACCTCTATATCTAGCAATTTAACTGATAGTTTACTTTTAGAGACTCATATTGTGCATGATTCTATAGTAATGTGGAATACTATTTGGAGATCAACATACTTATCTATTAATTGCCACTAGTTGAAATTATGTATACGTGGTGTGGGATTCTTGTGTGATGCATATGTACTTGTCTTTTCGGGATGTGGATTGAACTTGAAATGGACTGGATGTCTCATTATGGGGTAATGTTTAGTAGGTTGATTTGGATGAGGAGTAGTGGAAGGAGTGATTTAGATGTATATTGTGCACCAAATAGCTCTATGATTTTGAGTTACTTATATTCACTGGAACTATCATAGGAGAAGTTGTCTTCGGTTCCCGTTATTCAGGAATTTCTAGATATTTGTAAAGGTCTCTGGCTTTGGATCAGGTCCGTTTAGCAACGGTTATATTGGGTTGATTTACAAAATATATTCCCTCAATGGATCTTTGTTAAGCTTATAGAAAAAAGATTAATTTTGTAAATCAAATCTAGTATCATTTTATTTCGTTTTTAATGTAACAATACTTAGAAAGATGTATATCACATATACTCAACATATGTATAACATAATATGATATACATAGACTGTAAATATATAATAATACATGTGTATAATATATATACACACATACAGTTATTAGGATTTATAATGAATTTATGCATACACATAATATACCAAAAGATACATGCATATGAGGTCCTTCATATACGTATTGGTGTCACACACACATTATATGTGTTTGAATATTAATATATACGCATATGGTTTTTCATGTAGATATATAATGTCATATGTATATGCTATATATATATATATCATTATTATTTCAGCTACACATACATACATTGAATATAGTTCGTAATGTAAAAACTCCACTTTATATTATATATGTACTTAAATAACTATTTTATTTATTTAAGTTAGTAATGATAATTATAATTAATGATTTATATGTTATAATATGATCAAGAATCCCATAAATATGCATATATATATATATATATATGTGTGTGTGTTGTATGTATGTATTAAATAATTGATATATATGAATTTTTTGATTATAATCAATTAAAGTTGTAATTAAAATCATTCAAAACTATAAATAATTCAAAATATGCATAGTTTTATATGTTAATAAATATTTCCTTCATATGAACTCTGAAAAAAATATGAAATTTTATAAATAACACTTTGACCAATATTATATTAAAGATCTAAACAAATTTTCAGTTGTACAAATAACACTTCTAACAATATTATATTGAATATATAAACATATTTATACATGTAAATCACTTTTATATATGTGTTATATATAGAGATAGATTTATGTAACAAAAATTTCATTTTATATATGTGTTGTATATAAAAACATATCTATATAATTAAAATTTCATTTTATGTACACACCCAAAAATTTATATAAATTATGAACATTCTATTGCAAATGCAAATAAATGATTATTGGATGCAAATAAGTGATTATTAGATCGATTTATATTTGACATAGGTTCGTGTTAATAAATATTATATGCACGTTAATGGCTGAAAAAAACATGATAATAGGTTAAGAAATTTGTATCAGAATAAAAATAATTATCTTTTGAATTATCCCATTCATCACACCTTGATCTGAAATTCTAAATTTTGACAACTAGGGTTTGCAAAGCTCTAATTGAATCACGTTAATGGAGACTAATAATATTAGGGTTGGATTCTGGCAGAAGGCTTGGGATTTTCCTCAAAATCGGAATAAGGAGAGAAGGCTCAATTTATATAGATAGGTTAGGAAAAATTAATACTTGATATTCTGTGACGATCTGTCTTTCTTACACCCAAAGATGACACTTAATACATCATCGGTATTCATGTGCCGATCATCTAAGTATCTGAAAGATAGGTCATGGGGTAAAGAAAATAAAAGACAAGGAAATAAACCTAAATTTTTATCACTTCGTCAAAGTTACATATACATCATCACAGAGTAGTACATATGGTTACTCCAAAATGTACATCAAGGGTACAAAATATACAAGGACAAATATGTCAACCTGCCCATACTACTAATACGTAATATACAAGGCATAGCGGAAATAAAGACTACCATTGGATAATAATGAAGACTCCTGCCTTATACTACTTCCCTAAAATGCTCCAAAGAAACCTAACTACTTGGCTACTTATAAAAATTTGAGTACGAAAGAGTTTAAGGGAAAGAAATCAAACTCCGGGTCAAACATGAGTCTGATGTGAGAAAAGCATAAGTTTTTACTTGATGAAAACTTTCAAACCAAAAGTAAGTCGTAATACCACGTCATACATAAACATGGATGGGTTTATACCCTACAATGACCAAAACATTTCTATATAAAATCTTATGATGTTATGCATATGGTTTAAAGTAGATATTTAATATAACTGAAATGCTTACATCTCACATTTTAGTAGTGGGGCACAATTAAGTCCATAGGGCTCATAATGGAACGGATTCCACAATGGAAAAGTAAGGGACTACCTTTCAAACGATATATCTCTAGATAAAATGTACCATGAGGGCTGCAATTGCAGCTGCCCCTCTACCAACACAATACCGACCTACCCCTTATCGGATCATACTAAATATGATCACCCTTTGGTTGCGATCAACAACCAAAAAGGGATACCGAAGCATATATAAATATCTATTATACATAAGGGATGATCATACTCTAATGGTTGCAACCCACATAGCCTTGTCGCATCTACCCTATTTTAGCCACCCTCGAGGTGTGAGGCTCAAGGCAACAACTTTCATTTTAGAAAATCCTAGTGGAATGATAATACTGCCCTCCGACACCTATGCATTGATAACATTCATCCATACAAGTTGTTCCAGGATCAAATAAACATTTAGCAATTGCTATCTTCCATTTTGAAATCACTATCAGAAAGAATAGTATAGCTCCGTTGCATACTTCATAACAATCCATCATGTACATTGTTAGTTTGGAGTGATTTGGATAAATCATATTTATCTGAAATTGGTGTCTCCAAACTAAGCAATAATTTCTGGCTAACTCAACTCTGGTTCTTTTGGAAGTATACAACAAGTATATGAGTTCTCACTGGGAAACACGAATGTACCCAACATACTTTTTGATTTAAAATAGGTCGAGTTGTAAATAGCAAATAGTCCGCTACTTAGGGTAATTATACACAGTTTGCATATAGATAACCGTAAACTTAATTTAAACATGGCCCATTGATAGGAATTAACCCTTCCATATTTATCACATTCCCAATATTTTGGCCTTACTATATCCCTCGCCTAGAAATAAATTCTAGGTCTTATAGATAGAGGATCGGCTTACTCATCGGCTTTATTGCTAACCATGGGATGATTTTCTTCCTATAAACGTGTCACCACATTAGCATTGGTTTCATATTTTTGTGAGTTAATTAAGGATAGTCGATAAAGAAATCCCTTGATTTAGAACATCTTTGCAAAAGAAAACAATTTTTAACAAAACCAATATTTTTGAAAATAAAGTGATTTTTAAAATTTAAACCCTTATTAATTTATTAAATAAACTAAATTAAACCCTTATTAAACAATAATAAAATCTAAATTATCCTAATTAAAATCTTAATTAAATTTGACTTAGTCAGTAATTAATTAATAATTAAACCCACTTTTAAATAAATAATCAATTATTAATTAATCTTAAATATAATAATAATTAATCCTTATTTATAATAATTAAATTTTAATTAGTTAACTAATTATAATTAACTTACTTAATTAACACTTATGTACTGATTGCCTTTGTTAACCAATGATTAGGTACTAATTACCTTAATTAATTGACCATTAAATAAATAAGTAAATGCTTTTTACAACTTAAACTATGTTTGAAAACATTTTCCAAATAGATGTCTAAGTCAAAACACTTTAATCTCGAAAAGAGTTCGTTTTCGTGAACTACACTTATAGCGACTATCGCTATATGACCCGCAATTTCAAAATTGAATTTTTTTCTAAGTCTTTTCTTTGACTTTAATCCTTGAAAAACTTTACTATGACATAAAGGTATTTTTGTTCAAAACTAAATAAGTTTTTAACCTGAAAACATTTGAAATTTTATAAACCAAAGATAATTTTTTTACATAGGGGACTCTAAGTCGCTTCAACAAATAAAGGTTCTAACATCTTAGCATATAATCATGTATTCAAGATCATAACATTCATATTCACATCACAACTACATCACGAACATAAAATCATGCGATAACCAATATATACAAACCGAGACTATAACTTGCATCTAACTTGACTTTTCAACTTTCAAATTTCAATTTAAATGTCATCTCATCCAAACATATACGCATACATCCAAGTCAGCCCAATTTTTACCCAAAAGAACATCATATTCTACCGTAAGTCAAGCATATAATAAGTTTAGAAAATTTAGTTAAGGGTTAAAACTTTGCTCACCAAAAGTTCACGAAATGAACCCAACTTTCACCATAACTTGCACATGGCCTAGATCTTTGCTTAGCCTTAGGAAAAATGAAGTTTTTGTGAGCTTTAGTAAGAGAAAACCTTCAACCTAGGTGTGATATGAATTAAGCCAATGTGGTGGAGGGTAGTAGGGGTTGTTTTGGAAAGTAGGAGTGGAGTAGAAATGGAAGTAGATGTTTTAAATAAGCTCTTATTACGTTTTAAGGAGAATGTAACCAATTTTTTGAACTTAAGAATTCTTGGAATTAAAGTGTACATGAAAACATGAAGGGGATTTTAAAAAGTAGGAATGGAAATGAAAATGAGGAAACAAAGTGAATAAACTAAATTACCAAACTAGACTTAGGGTACATAACCTCCACTTATAGTTTGCCACTTCATAACCCTTGTCGCCCACCATTTCTCACGTGAATTTGTCCCACTCACCTTCCATTTTGATGAGCCAACATGCATTTATAACTAGTGTACTTAATGTTTCCAAAGAAATGACATTTTATATCACTTCTTTTACATTTATATTATGCTTTCAAATTTACATAAAAGTAACATCATCTCTTGTTATATTTATTGAGTTAACATGTATATATATTTATATATTTATCAAAATCCTAACTTATTAATAAATGTGTGTATATGTTAACTAAAATGTACACAATGTTTTCCGACAACTTTTAGACACCGAAAGGTCGAAAATTCGAAAAACGGTTTCTGGTCACATTTTCTTCTTCTTTGAACTAATTATTTTTGTAAATCAATTTTGAATACTAATTCACCATCATTAATCATTATCTAAAGATTTTTACTTTAGTTATAGAATTCATTAATTAGTTATTAAAAATATGTTTAAATATCCATATTTAAAGTGACTAAACACTGGGTCGTTACAAATTATCTTCTTTTGTTTTACCATTTCTCCAATAGATGTCTTTCGATATGCTAATATTTGGCCAACCTCCTCTTTACTTCATCAAAACTTTCAGCCCATATAATCAGTTCATCAATTGATTTGTTCATTAATATTAAATCTGAATTCAATATTAAAATCTACATGATTGAATAAACATGTATGTAATAAAAAATATTTATTTCTAAAGGCCGCTAAAACTCTTTGAAGTCTGCCAGGCTTACTATATTTAGTATAACACTTATATTAACCAGTTATAACACTTTGTAAATCAATTGAACTAGGCTTTACTTGAAAGACTAATCGACTTAGTTATGCAACTTATAGTTGAAAATTTGGTTAGCAATAACGAATGTTAAAGTCCACACCTTACCTTATGTTGTAGTGTGACATTATAACCAAATTTATAGCTTATAGATTTTCAAGATAAAAGCATATTTTAAGCAATTCTATTAAGCAACGATATTATACGCACATTCTCTTCATCACTAATATATCACTTTAGAAATTTAAAGCTTGTTTATGGTCAAAGTTCTAACAATGTCCTTATACAACTACATAGTCCTAACCCTAAGTCCTAAGTTAAATAAAAACATTTGTCATTAACTGATGCATTTTGGGTTGAGATTTTGACTTTGAGTTGGCTATGGTGACCGTGATATTAATGCCTTAATAATAGAAGAAACGAATTCTTTATAAAACATATTCAAGTTCTACGTTATTCTTATATCTAAAGAATGTCATAAATTTCCTGATTGAGATTTTCTGTTTGATCTAGTTATAATTAACTAATAGGAAACTCTAAGGTTAATCAATTTTGTGGTTACCTTATGCCCTAACCACCATGAGTAATATAGTGCTCCACATTTGGAGAGCATTACATACTCTGGTCTTAATGGATGTAGCAATATCTTTTTCTCAAAAATATCGACCATGAATATTTAAAACAAAGTATTGATTAGTTTACAATTCAATACACCTCTTTATTTGTAACTGCAATATACAGTACTTTATTTAAAGGTTTTGGACGTGTGTGTATATATATTTAATGATTTTAATCATTATTTATATCACATATAACAACATATATAATGAAAAAAACTAGAAGCTTACTTCATTTCGAACATGATTTAGCCTAAAATTAGGTTATGCAACAAACTACATAATATCCCTAAGAGCATACCCCCTTAACTTTCAATCTCCTACTTGCACTTAGAGGTAATTTTGGATTCATAATCCAACACCTTCTCAATCGGTCGTCGTAGATCAGACTGAGAAATGGGCCTTAGTGAGTTAATTTGTATTATTATATTATATCAATCTCGCTTTATCCATTTACTTAATAAACCATTTATCATCTGGCAGTTACAAACAATATGTCTTGACCTCTCATGAGTTCTTAATTCCATTTGCAATCTCGGTTGCATATTGATGTCATAACGTATTACTGAACCCTAATTGAAGGGAATCATTTTTTACCTCACTTATAAATGTGTATACGTATTTTATTGGTGCACTATTCAAGGTGGTGTGCTCAACCAACTAGAATTTGCTGTAATTTTTTGGCACGGGACCGTTTCTAACATAAAACCCTAGTTAATGTTAAACTTCAAATTTAAGATTTGCTTACTAGATATCACCAATGAAGTTTTAGTATCCGTGTTCAGTTTTGTGTTTGAAAAGTATCATATTAGAAAAAAGCTAACTTTCTCATCTTGCAGCGAAATGCTGCCAAATATTAATATTTTGTTTTCCATGTACTAAAGTTTATTTCTGCAAATTTTTATTCATTTTCGGGCAGTTTTGATATCCGAAACCACCATAGTGTGCATTAGTTATAGACTAAGTGTGTCGACCACTGATGAGGTAATGGAAAAAAATAGAGACACATTCGACATGCTTAGCCCTTAACTAACGGATTACAACGATGGTCGCCCTTAACCAGCCCTATTCTCTGCATTAGTAGACAGGATTTCATTGTAATTCTCTTTACTAGTGTAGGTCTCGTGATGGGGTGTCACGGCTTGGTTTCACCAAATTTTTACCTTTTCTACAAATAATTCTCAAATTTTCAAAAATACGGAGAATACTTCAACTTTCACTTGGTGAAATTCCTAGAATTGATTTACATTTGCATATTGCATCAAATGCATAAGAAAATATGATTCAGCACTTAAATATGTGATGGAACCTTTTGCCAATGCACAAGGTAAATATCTTATATGCTTAGTTCCATAATAATATTCCTTATCCGATGTAACATTCCGAAATTTTTGAAATTTAAAAATTGATTAATAGTATGAACTTTGGGATCTAACTAGTAAAATTCAATCTAAATTTAATATTGATGATATTAATATTACACATTAATATAGGATTAAATAAAAAGAGATATTGATAGATGATCTTTTAATAGAATTTAAAATTTGTTAAGGTAAGTTATGATGAAATTATAAAATTTAAATAACATAATCATAATCTAAACAAACAAACAAATGAACAAATGAACAAAAGAATAAACAAACAAATAAATAAACAAATATTTAAACAAACAAACAAATAAATAAACAAATAGTTAAATAAAAGATCAAACAAATAAATAAACAAATAGTCAAATAAAAGATCAAACAAATAAATAAACAAATAGTCAAATAAAAGATCAAACAAATGAACAAATAAGTAAACAAATAGTTGAACCAAAGAACAAACAATGAACAAAAGAATAAACTAACAAACAAATGAACAGCAAAAAATAAAAATAAACAAACAAATAGTTAAACAAAAGAACAAACAAATTAACAAAAGAATAAACAAATAAATAAATGAACAAATAAACAAACAAGATAACAAAACAGTAAGAAAAAAATATAAACTGTAAAAAGAAAATGAAACTCTTCCATATAACAAAATAAAGTAAGTTTGTATATAAATAAAAATAAAAGTGATAAAGTAACTTACCTGTAGGTGTATAAGGAGACATGAAGCATTTAATGCTATGCACTTCAGCAAATATAAAGTAAGATTTCCTGTATAAGCATGCAAGGAAAAGACTACAAACATACTTACATTTAATGCTTTTACTTCCAGCATGGGTTATTCATCCTGAACTTGTTTTAGTAAACTTCAATATACACACCACCTGTTATATATATATATAGATATATCTACTTTCTCATATCATTTCATTCGAGCATAACTGTGTGAATCAGAAAAAAAAAATTTAGCAAAGAAAAAAAGAAATTAAAAGGAAGAGAAGAATCAGAAAGAAAAAGAAAAAAACCTGCAGATTTCAAAACAAACAGGTGAGTAAATTTACCGCTTTAGATATTTAAAAACATGTGTATTTGATCCATGAACAAGTCATGCTAGGCTATGTATGTTTTAAAAGATGACTCTGCATATCTTTGTTTTACCTATTCTTCCAATATTTGGTTTCAGAGAAAAACAAAGTAGAAAAAAAAAAAAAACATATGTTTTCATACAATGATTTTTAGAACTGGGATTTTAAAACGAAATGAGTGGTCTAAACTTAAGTATGATTTAACAAACTGTTTTCAAGCTCGAAAAAGAAGAACCACTTATATCCAGGTGGAAAGACAAATTGCTGCAAACCTGATTTTGTATGCTCTGCATTTCATCTGCAAACTTCTGCAAATCTGTTATAAAGAAACCATAGTGCTTTCTGTTTCAAAACAAACAGGTGAGTAAACATGATTATGTGAAGGATTTTAAGTTGTTTTGAAACAGTTTAAACTTCAATAGTAAACTACCTTTGTTCATGCTTCACTGTGATGAAAATGTGATGCTCTCTCTGTAAACATTTATACAGGGATTGTAGTTGTTCTCAAACTGAAGTCTACTTGCTTAAAAACACTAACAAGCTTGGGTTTTTCTTTTTTTTGTGAATCATGTTGTTTTAAGTCATGGATTATGTTTTATAAAGATTTTAAAACATACAGTAAGTTTATCACCACTGTAACTTTGGTTTACAGGTATTCCACAAATATTGAAAAAAATAAACTGTTGTGAAATATTGATTCAAGGATATGTATTGAATCTATACTGCAGGACATGAATTTTAAAACAAAATTCTTGGTTTTTTGTTTAATATGCAGAGAGTAGTTAGTTTTGAACAAAAAATTGCATTTTTCTAAATCTTTGATTATTGAATCAATTTTAAATGCTGAAAATTTTCATACAGCAAGTTTAATCCTTTACAAATCCTAGAAAAATGCTCAAATATTTTTCGAATGCAAGGATTTCGAGATTGGATCGAAGTTAGGGTTTAAGGTTCGAGAGTTTTGATGGGTAGAACGCGAGACGTGTTCGTCTCCTCTGATGCATCGAGTTGCGAAAGGCTTTGGGAAAAGGACGAGTGTGGTGTTGAGATGGTGGGGACGGAATCGAAGCTTCTCCGGTGAAACGAGGAGCGGCGGCGAGGCGTTTAAAGTTGGGTCTGTTCGAATATTAGTTTGAACGAAGGGGTGAATCGCGACCCAGTGTTTTTTTTTCCGAAGTGAAGCTCGATCTCGAGTCAAGGGAGGGAGAGCGACTTGGTGGTGATCGCGGTGGTCACCGGAGTGACGCCGTGACGATGTACACGTGCACAGGGGAGGAGTCTCGTGTCGGTCGTTTCTGAGTGCCAGTATGTTGCGTCTCGTGCTCGAGTTTTTTCTTTGTTTGCTTCGAGTGGATACTCGTGTTCGAACGAGTTTTTCCTGAAGCTATTTTTATTAACTCAGGTCTTTAACTTAAAGGAAAAAAAAAAAAAACTGAGAGGAGATAAGAAACTGGGGAGTGAGAAGAGGAAGGGGATGGGCTCGAGACCTTTGTACACGGGTTGTTTATGATGGGCTAAGCCCATTTAAAAAATCTTCAAGAGGATTTTGTGTTGCAATGAAAATAATATAAATTTAGTTAAGTTAAATTATTTAACAAATGTTTTAAAATTGTTAATTCTTTAATTAAATGATTAAATTTTAAAAGAAGAATTTTAAATTAATTTACATTAAATTCAAATGTAACAATAAATTAATTTTTAAAAGTATAAAACAGATTTTCAAAAATGGAAATTAAGGTAAACAATTTTTATCAATAGTTTTGAAAGGGAATTTAGAATGATTTAAAGTTTGTAATTAAAATTGATTTAATAAATAATTAAGTACTCAAATAAATTTATAATTAAGCATTTATTGATTTGATAAAGCAAGTTAATTAATTTAAATTGGCAGTTAATTAAAATAACTAATTAAGGAAAAATCAATGTATCAAGATGATTGAGATTAATTCATTTATCATTAAGAATAATAAATCATTGATTGAATAATCAATAAAATAATTATTTGGTTAATTTATCCCATTCACTTTGATTTGTAAATAATTAACTATTTGTTGTTAATTTATATTGATATCATCTTTGTTCTGTTTGTAATTCTGTATGATGTAATTTCCATGTTATTGTACTGTGATTGTGATTCGTTCTGTATTAATGAGAAAACCCTGTTGTCTGTAAACCGACATTTAAACTTCGATGCGACAGGGTATCGGATTTCAGTTGGTTATCCGAAACCCACATCGAACCTGTGAATATTTGTGAATGACATCCACATGTTTTAAAATTTGACACTCACTATTCGAATTAGCCGAGAAAGGACCTTTGTGTCATATAACCCATTTCGAATATGTGATTCGGCGTTATGGATAGCATTTGAAGACCGGTGTTGAAGACCGGGTATTTGCGAGAGCGATAGGATGATCTGTCGATTGACTCTGCACCGAGTTGCTCCGGTATAGAGTTCTCCATATGTGATGGGGAATCCGATCAGGATTGTGGATATCCGGATTTGCAAGGACTTCTTTGGAAGTACCTTCGGTTCTGTTCGAGCCCGGAACGGACTTGTATGGATAGTCTGTCTGACATTACAAATTGAGATATAAAGCCGATTTCTTTCAAATATATTTCTGTTGGTGGCGGAGAATTTATTCTTTTAGCTTAACACCCTTCTCTGAGACGTACGAGCTCAGAGGTTATATAGTTGAAGTTATCAGCGATATATTCCCAATTTGGTAATGTGACAGGCTGAGTATTGCTGTAAATGATCATTGTGTTGATTACTGTGATAGGATCGTTTATTTGATCGTCTATCTTGGTGATCATTTCTATGATCATTTGTTGACCCAAAGCACGGCTTTTGTATAAAGTGTGTTTTTGTGGACGTGACTTCGTCGGACCTCACACCCCGAAATGGTCGAAACAGGAAAGATGCGGCAAGGTTATTGGGGGTAGCACCCCTTAGGGTATGTACATTTCCTTCTGGATAGAAGTGGTATCATGGTATGGAGCCCAGATACTTAACTTATGTTGATATCGCAGATATATATATATGATTTTGTGATTTGTTGCTGGGGCCCCGGTTAAAGGTTGGTTACGACCGGGAGATGGCATACTCGTGTCAGTAGTTACCCAGTTAGGGGTAACCCGGCCTTGTGTTGGCAGAGATCCGGTTTGGTTCTCGGGGACGTCCTTCCAGAGGCGTTCTCATGTGGCAATGGGAAGTTCCTTGGCCTGACCATTTGTTGGAAATCCAATTCCCAATACGAAACCCTGTACGGTTTTAGTTGTAGAACCTGCCATTTACTTATGGTGGTCACCACTGTTTAGATGGTAGCTATAGTAGGCATACGATAATGGTCGTATGTTGGCTAAGATTAATATTATATTTTCAAAATGATTTCCTTCACTATGCACTAGTAATAATATCAAAGAATTTCTTTTCTCGTATCAAGCATATTTAACTATCATAAGAAGAAATCTCCTCCAATTCTGCGTTTGCATTGTGTGTGTGGCGGGAGGTCTTATGGTAGTTCCATTTTTAAAAGCATTCCGAAAATTCTTTTATAAATCTTGTTTATTTAAAATACAACTGTCTTGTTTACTCATACCAGTCCCATGACTGATCCGGAGTTTATTGTTTTCTTTCCCAAACTCTGGGTGCCCATTATTTCCACACGGGCAGCCTAGTAACAGGTTTAGGTTATTTTGGAGTAGCAGTATTTTGGAGCTCTTATCTTGGAGATATATTAGGAGCTTTTGGAGATTGCAGGTGTTAACTTTTGGGAGTTCATTATCATTTCTCATTTGAGAACTTTTGGATATATGTTCACTGTTATATTATCATGATGTTGTATTTAGAGATTGTGGTGTATGTATTATATACCCTGTTGTGGTATGAATATTATGTTGATGTTGTAACAGTGATATTATTTATGATATTGATTCTGTTCCGCTGTTTTATATTCATCTGATTGTTGTTATAAGCTCCGGCGATGCGAATTTGATGTCGTTTATTGGACATCGAGTTTGGGTCGTCACAAATTGGTATCAGAGCTGTTGGTTGAGTAAGAACTTTAGCTACGGAGTATAACACATTAGATGCCTCATTAGAGATAGGGTGAAGTATACCCTAGAATGAGTATAACCAAGATTGAAACTTTGAAATTTCTTAGTCTATTTCTTTTTACTGCTGATATTCTTTAAGATATTTCGTCTACATATCTAAATCAATTTTCTTACTAATCTCAGATAGTGAAAATGAGTGGACGCAGAGGAAGAACTAGGGGTCTAGGCAATGCTGCAGCACCAAATCAAATTCCCGCAGCCGCAGAAGCAGTAATAGAAATTCAGCAGCAGCCGGACTTGGCTGAATTATATAAGAAATTTGAAAAGCTTGGTGGCAAACCATTTATTGGCAAAGAGTCAATTATTGATGCTCAAGCTTGGGTAAGATCGTGTGAAAAGATTTTTAAAGGGCTAAAATTGCAGGATGAGCAGAAAAGACTTATAGCTTCTTGGCAACTCCAAGGAGAAGCTTCAGCTTGGTGGGAAACCATCATTGTAGATGAACCCGAGGAAGAATTTACTTGGGATCGTTTCAAGGAAGTGTTAGAGAAACGTTACATGCCATCGGCGGGAGTTTCTAGAATGTATCAGGAATTTCTGGATTTGAAGCAAGGAAGTTTGTCGTTTGAAGAATACTTGAATAAATTCAGTGAACTATCTCGGTTTGGTCCGAAATTGCTAAATACACCTCTGAAGAAAAACGAAAGGTTTATCCGGGGAATGAACCAGAAATATCATGGAAGAATGACGGGTCATGTTAAAGAATCTTTCTCAGATTTAGTAGATATGGGTTACAGGTACGCTACTCTTGATATACAAGAAGCAACTATGGAAAAAGGTAATTCAGGTAGTCAGAATTATAAAAAACGAAAATTCGGAGGCAAGAAACCTTGGCAAGGCAATGAGAAGAAGAGGAACACTCAAGGAAGAGCAACAGAAAATGTCACTTGTTACAACTGCAAAGAGAAAGGCCGCTATTCAAATGACTGCCCAAAACCGAAGAAACCAGCTAGAGAATGTTACAATTGTCATAAACCGGGACATTTAGTTAAAGATTGCCCAGTGATGAAGCCAGCGCAGGTGGCAAAAGTTTACACGATAAAGGAGGACCCCTCATCTTTAAAAGCTGACAAAGGGAAAGGTGTTTTGGAAGGTAACCTTACTATTAATAATAGAACTGTTAGAGTTTTATTTGATACAGGAGCTTCACATAGCTTTATCTCCCAACAAACCGTAAATGAATTAGGACTTGAAACTAAATTTGCTGACGATCTTATTTGCGTGAAAAATCCGGTTGGAGGTCCCGCAAATCTTAGTTCATATTGTAAGAGAGTTCCTATTTCATATGCTAGCTATAAATTTCCTATCAACCTTTATGTCCTCGAATTTGATGAATTTGAAATCTTACTCGGTATGAACTGGTTAACGAGATACGATGCTAGATTGGAGTGTAGTAATCGGACAGTTTTAATCAAAACAAGTTTTGGAAATTTTATTGAAATCTCCTGTGAAAATCCAAGTCCAAGGAGCGACAGATTGATATATACTTTGGGAAATCTTGAACCCACTTTGCAGTCTATACCTGTTGTTCGGAATTTTTTCGACGTATTCGAAGAAGTGAAATCTTTACCTCCTCATCGAGAAATAGAATTCCGAATCGATCTTGTACCTAATACTCGTCCTGTTGTTCACGCAAGTCGCAGGATGGCACCCAGGGAAAAGATTGAATTGGTTCATCAAACTAATGAGCTACTAGCAAAAGGATTAATTAGACCCAGTGTTTCCGAATGGGGCTCAGCCGTCGTATTTGTTGCCAAATCAGACGGATCTTTGAGATTGTGTGTAGATTACCGCGATCTAAATAAACAAACTCTCAAAAATAAATTTCCACTGCCCAGGATTGATGATTTATTTGACCAGTTGCACGGCGCTCGTTTCTTTTCAAAGATGGATCTAGCCCAAGGATTCCATCAATTACGAATCGCCGAAGATTGTGTCCATCTGACCGCTTTCAGAGGTCCTAATATGTTCTATGAATGGTTGGTTATGCCTTTCGGGCTAACCAATGCTCCAGCATACTTCGTAGATCTTATGACTCGTGTGTTTCGGGAAGTTCTGAATAAATTTGTGCTTGTATTCATTGATGACATCTTAATTTTCTCCAAAACTGAAGATGAGCATGCCGAGCACCTTAGAATTGTCTTAGAAATTTTAAGGAGAAATGTTCTATATGCAAAATTTTCCAAATGCCACTTCTGGGTCAATGAAGTCAAATTCCTTGGCCATATTGTTAATGAAGAAGGAATTTCAGTAGATCCTAGCAAAATTTCCGCTATTCTTGATTGGAAACAACCCACTACTCCAAGAGAAGTTCGAAGCTTTTTGGGTTTAGCAGGCTATTACCGAAAATTCGTTCAAGATTTTTCTAAGTTAGCTAGTCCGCTGACTAAGTTAACAATGAAAAATGCAAAGTTCATTTGGACTTCAAAATGTGAAGAAGTTTTTCAAGAGTTGAAAAAGAGATTGACTACTGCTCCTGTTCTCACTATAGTTAATGGGAACCGAGGCTTATCTGTCTATACTGATGCATGTGGTGAAGGGATAGGTGCAGTATTGATGCAAAATGGAAAGGTGGTTGCCTACGCAGGTAGACAATTACGTCCGCATGAGAAGAACTACCCAACGCACGATTTGGAACTTTTGGCTGTTGTTTTCGCTTTGAAAATATGGCGACACTATCTCCTGGGTAAGAATCTTTTCAGCTTTCTTAATAATTTGCGAAATTGACTAAAGAAATATACTTAATAAACTCTCTTTATTTTAGGTGAAAAATTCGAATTATTCACCGATCATAAAAACTTGAAATATCTTTTCACCCAAAAGGATTTGAATTTGCGACAACAACGTTGGTTGGAATTTCTAGCATCTTATGACTTAGATATTCTGTATACGCCCGGAAAGGCCAATGTAGTTGCAGACGCTTTGAGCAGAAGTTATGCTATTCTTGCTTATCTTGTTATCACTCCTACTCTTCTCAAAAGGATTGCAAGACGGCAGAAAGAAGATGAGTTTCTTCGAGGAATCCATAAAAGAATATGCCAGGGTGAAGGCACTAGTTTCGAGATGGATAATAGAGGAGTAATAAGATTAAAAGGCAGGATTTGTGTCCCTGACATTCCAGAATTGAAACGAGAAGTATTGGACGAATGCCACAAGTCCAAATTCAGCATCCATCCAGGAGTCAACAAAATGTATCGAGATGTTAAAAGAACATTCTGGTGGAAAACGATGAAGAGAGACATATCTATTTATGTGAGTCGTTGTGCTACTTGTCAGCAGATCAAGAGCGACCAAAGGAAAGTGGCTGGTTTACTTCAACCTTTGGAAGTACCGAAATGGAAGTGGGATCAGGTATCAATGGATTTCATTGATGGATTGCCACGAACCAAGAAAGGCAATGAAGCGATTTGGGTTATTGTGGATCGCCTAACCAAAAATGCTCATTTCATTCCAGTTAAATCTACTCGGACTGCAGCAAGCTTGGCAGGTATTTATATAAAGGAAATTGTTCGCCTCCATGGTATTCCTAGTAGTATAGTGAGTGATCATGACCCGATCTTCACTAGTAGATTTTGGGAAGCATTTCAGGATGCATTGGGAACGAAATTAAATTTCAGTACTGCTTATCATCCGCAATCTGATGGACAGACTGAGAGAGTTAACCGAATTTTAGAAGACCTACTGCGTGCTTGTGTTCATGATTTTGATGGTTCTTGGGAGGACCATTTGCATCTGGTTGAATTCTCTTATAATAACAGTTATCAGGCCAGTTTAGAAATGGCTCCTTTCGAAGCTTTATATGGTCGTCCGTGTCGATCACCTACATGCTGGATCGAATCAGGTGACAGACTTGTTCTTGGACCGGATATGATAAAAGAAGCCACTGAGAAGGTAAATTTTATTCGAAAGAAGTTATTAACTGCCCAAAGCCGTCAGAAGAGCTACTATGACCGTCGAAGGAGAAATTTGGAATTTCAAGTTGGAGATTCTGTATTTCTGAAAGTATCTCCGATGCGGGGTGTATTGAGATTCGGGAAAACTGGAAAGTTGGCACCGCGTTATATTGGTCCTTTTCCTATTCTGGAAAGGATTGGTTCTCTAGCATATAGAGTGCAGTTACCCAGCTGGTTGTCTGGCGTACATGATGTGTTCCATATTTCTAATCTTCGGAAATATGTGCACGATCCAGATGATATTATTGAAGAAGCTGCTCAGCAGGATCTAGAAATCACTCCCAATTTGGCAGTTAGAAGGGAACCGATGAAAATTGTTGATCGTGATGAGAAGCGATTAAGGAACAAAATTGTGAAATTAGTCAAAGTTAAATGGAGTGGCGATCCAAAGGACTGTACTTGGGAGACTGAAGAGAATATGAAGAAGTCATATCCCAAATGCAGAATTGACATCTCAACTTAAATCTGTAAGTCATTTCCTTAATTCTGAATTTGTATATTATTTGTTTACGTTTCTCTCTCTTTCAATTTCGAGGACGAAATATTCTTAAGGAGGGGATATTGTAACATTCCGAAATTTTTGAAATTTAAAAATTGATTAATAGTATGAACTTTGGGATCTAACTAGTAAAATTCAATCTAAATTTAATATTGATGATATTAATATTACACATTAATATAGGATTAAATAAAAAGAGATATTGATAGATGATCTTTTAATAGAATTTAAAATTTGTTGAGGTAAGTTATGATGAAATTATAAAATTTAAATAACATAATCATAATCTAAACAAACAAACAAATGAACAAATGAACAAAAGAATAAACAAACAAATAAATAAACAAATAGTTAAACAAACAAACAAATAAATAAACAAATAGTTAAATAAAAGATCAAACAAATAAATAAACAAATAGTCAAATAAAAGATCAAACAAATAAATAAACAAATAGTCAAATAAAAGATCAAACAAATGAACAAATAAGTAAACAAATAGTTGAACCAAAGAACAAACAATGAACAAAAGAATAAACTAACAAACAAA
Organism: Allium cepa; assembly: GCA_030765085.1. NCBI lineage: Eukaryota > Viridiplantae > Streptophyta > Magnoliopsida > Asparagales > Amaryllidaceae > Allium > Allium cepa. The sequence continues at coordinate 865,265,812 of CM060940.1, forward strand.
TGAACAGCAAAAAATAAAAATAAACAAACAAATAGTTAAACAAAAGAACAAACAAATTAACAAAAGAATAAAAAAATAAATAAATGAACAAATAAACAAACAAGATAACAAAACAGTAAGAAAAAAATATAAACTGTAAAAAGAAAATGAAACTCTTCCATATAACAAAATAAAGTAAGTTTGTATATAAATAAAAATAAAAGTGATAAAGTAACTTACCTGTAGGTGTATAAGGAGACATGAAGCATTTAATGCTATGCACTTCAGCAAATATAAAGTAAGATTTCCTATATAAGCATACAAGGAAAAGACTACAAACATACTTGCATTTAATGCTTTTACTTCCAGCATGGGTTATTCATCCTGAACTTGTTTTAGTAAACTTCAATATACACACCACCTGTTATATATATATATATATAGATATATCTACTTTCTCATATCATTTCATTCGAGCATAACTGTGTGAATCAGAAAAAAAAAATATTTAGCAAAGAAAAAAAGAAATTAAAAGGAAGAGAAGAATCAGAAAGAAAAAGAAAAAAACCTGCAGATTTCAAAACAAACAGGTGAGTAAATTTACTGCTTTAGATATTTAAAAACATGTGTATTTGATCCATGAACAAGTCATGCTGGGCTATGTATGTTTTAAAAGATGACTCTGTATATCTTTGTTTTACCTATTCTTCCAATATTTGGTTTCAGAGAAAAACAAAGTAGAAAAAAAAAAACATATGTTTTCATACAATGATTTTTAAAACTGGGATTTTAAAACGAAATGAGTGGTCTAAACTTAAGTATGATTTAACAAACTGTTTTCAAGCTCGAAAAAGAAGAACCACTTATATCCAGGTGGAAAGACAAATTGCTGCAAACCTGATTTTGTATGCTCTGCATTTCATCTGCAAACTTCTGCAAACTTCTGCAAATCTGTTATAAAGAAACCATAGTGCTTTCTGTTTCAAAACAAACAGGTGAGTAAACATGATTATGTGAAGGATTTTAAGTTGTTTCGAAACAGTTTAAACTTCAATAGTAAACTGCCTTTGTTCATGCTTCACTGTGATGAAAATGTGATGCTCTCTCTGTAAACATTTATACAGGGATTGTAGTTGTTCTCAAACTGAAGTCTACTTGCTTAAAAACACTGACAAGCTTGGGTTTTTCTTTTTTTTGTGAATCATGTTGTTTTAAGTCATGGATTATGTTTTATAAAGATTTTAAAACATACAGTAAGTTTATCACCACTGTAACTTTGGTTTACAGGTATTCCACAAATATTGAAAAAAATAAACTGTTGTGAAATATTGATTCAAGGATATGTATTGAATCTATACTGCAGGACATGAATTTTAAAACAAAATTCTTGGTTTTTTGTTTAATATGCAGAGAGTAGTTAGTTTTGAACAAAAAATTGCATTTTTCTAAATCTTTGATTATTGAATCAATTTTAAATGCTGAAAATTTTCATACAGCAAGTTTAATCCTTTACAAATCCTAGAAAAATGCTCAAATATTTTTCGAATGCAAGGATTTCGAGATTGGATCGAAGTTAGGGTTTAAGGTTCGAGAGTTTTGATGGGTAGAACGCGAGACGTGTTCGTCTCCTCTGATGCATCGAGTTGCGAAAGGCTTTGGGAAAAGGACGAGTGTGGTGTTGAGATGGTGGGGACGGAATCGAAGCTTCTCCGGTGAAACGAGGAGCGGCGGCGAGGCGTTTAAAGTTGGGTCTGTTCGAATATTAGTTTGAACGAAGGGGTGAATCGCGACCCAGTGTTTTTTTTTTCGAAGTGAAGCTCGATCTCGAGTCAGGGGAGGGAGAGCGACTTGGTGGTGATCGCGGTGGTCACCGGAGTGACGCCGTGACGATGTACACGTGCACAGGGGAGGAGTCTCGTGTCGGTCGTTTCTGAGTGCCAGTATGTTGCGTCTCGTGCTCGAGTTTTTTCTTGGTTTGCTTCGAGTGGATACTCGTGTTCGAACGAGTTTTTCCTGAAGCTATTTTTATTAACTCAGGTCTTTAACTTAAAGAAAAAAAAAACTGAGAGGAGATAAGAAACTAGGGAGTGAGAAGAGGAAGGGGATGGGCTCGAGACCTTTGTACATGGGTTGTTTATGATGGGCTAAGCCCATTTAAAAAATCTTCAAGAGGATTTTGTGTTGCAATGAAAATAATATAAATTTAGTTAAGTTAAATTATTTAACAAATGTTTTAAAATTGTTAATTCTTTAATTAAATGATTAAATTTTAAAAGAAGAATTTTAAATTAATTTACATTAAATTCAAATGTAACAATAAATTAATTTTTAGAAGTATAAAACAGATTTTCAAAAATGGAAATTAAGGTAAACAATTTTTATCAATAGTTTTGAAAGGGAATTTAGAATGATTTAAAGTTTGTAATTAAAATTGATTTAATAAATAATTAAGTACTCAAATAAATTTATAATTAAGCATTTATTGATTTGATAAAGCAAGTTAATTAATTTAAATTGGCAGTTAATTAAAATAACTAATTAAGGAAAAATCAATGTATCAAGATGATTGAGATTAATTCATTTATCATTAAGAATAATAAATCATTGATTGAATAATCAATAAAATAATTATTTGGTTAATTTATCCCATTCACTTTGATTTGTAAATAATTAACTATTTGTTGTTAACTTATATTGATATCATCTTTGTTCTGTTTGTAATTCTGTATGATGTAATTTCCATGTTATTGTACTGTGATTGTGATTCGTTCTGTATTAATGAGAAAACCCTGTTGTCTGTAAACCGACATTTAAACTTCGATGCGACAGGGTATCGGATTTCAGTTGGTTATCCGAAACCCACATCGAACCTGTGAATATTTGTGAATGACATCCACATGTTTTAAAATTTGACACTCACTATTCGAATTAGCCGGGAAAGGACCTTTGTGTCATATAACCCATTTCGAATATGTGATTCGGCGTTATGGATAGCATTTGAAGACCGGTGTTGAAGACCGGGTATTTGCGAGAGCGATAGGATGATCTGTCGATTAACTCTGCACCGAGTTGCTCCGGTATAGAGTTCTCCATATGTGATGGGGAATCCGATCAGGATTGTGGATATCCGGATTTGCAAGGACTTCTTTGGAAGTACCTTCGGTTCTGTTCGAGCCCGGAACAGACTTGTATGGATAGTCTGTCTGACATTACAAATTGAGATATAAAGCCGATTTCTTTCAAATATATTTCTGTTGGTGGCGGAGAATTTATTCTTTTAGCTTAACACCCTTCTCTGAGACGTACGAGCTCAGAGGTTATATAGTTGAAGTTATCAGCGACATATTCCCAATTTGGTAATGTGACATGCTGAGTATTGCTGTAAATGATCATTGTGTTGATTATTGTGATAGGATCGTTTATTTGATCGTCTATCTTGGTGATCATTTCTATGATCATTTGTTGACCCAAAGCACGGCTTTTGTATAAAGTGTGTTTTTGTGGACGTGACTTCGTCGGACCTCACACCCCGAAATGGTCGAAACAGGAAAGATGCGGCAAGGTTATTGGGGGTAGCACCCCTTAGGGTATGTACATTTCCTTCTGGATAGAAGTGGTATCATGGTATGGAGCCCAGATACTTAACTTATGTTGATATCGCAGATATATATATATATGATTTTGTGATTTGTTGCTGGGGCCCCGGTTAAAGGTTGGTTACGACCGGGAGATGGCATACTCGTGTCAGTAGTTACCCAGTTAGGGGTAACCCGGCCTTGTGTTGGCAGAGATCCGGTTTGGTTCTCGGGGACGTCCTTCCAGAGGCGTTCTCATGTGGCAATGGGAAGTTCCTTGGCCTGACCATTTGTTGGAAATCCAATTCCCAATACGAAACCCTGTACGGTTTTAGTTGTAGAACCTGCCATTTACTTATGGTGGTCACCACTGTTTAGATGGTAGCTATAGTAGGCATACGATAATGGTCGTATGTTGGCTAAGATTAATATTATATTTTCAAAATGATTTCCTTCACTATACACTAGTAATAATATCAAAGAATTTCTTTTCTCGTATCAAGCATATTTAACTATCATAAGAAGAAATCTCCTCCAATTCTGCGTTTGCATTGTGTGTGTGGCGGGAGGTCTTATGGTAGTTCCATTTTTAAAAGCATTCCGAAAATTCTTTTATAAATCTTGTTTATTTAAATTACAACTGTCTTGTTTACTCATACCAGTCCCATGACTGATCCGGAGTTTATTGTTTTCTTTCCTAAACTCTATGTGCCCATTATTTCCACACGGGCAGCCTAGTAACAGGTTTAGGTTATTTTGGAGTAGCAGTATTTTGGAGCTCTTATCTTGGAGATATATTAGGAGCTTTTGGAGATTGCAGGTGTTAACTTTTGGGAGTTCGTTATCATTTCTCATTTGAGAACTTTTGGATATATGTTCACTGTTATATTATCATGATGTTGTATTTAGAGATTGTGGTGTATGTATTATATACCCTGTTGTGGTATGAATATTATGTTGATGTTGTAACAGTGATATTATTTATGATATTGATTCTGTTCCGCTGTTTTATATTCATCTGATTGTTGTTATAAGCTCCGGCGATGCGAATTTGATGTCGTTTATTGGACATCGAGTTTGGGTCGTCACATCCGAAGTTTATATTAAACAATTTTCAAGTATTATGTACTATGATTTCCAGTATATCACATATTCAAGACATTAGCATAAAATCTTTATCTGAGAATACCCATGTTTATTAATTATAGTCGTCTAAATGATTTTATACTTTGTCATCTTTCTTTATTATAGGGACACATTTCATCTGCATTTTAACTTTGATCAATCATTTTGATTCTTTCACTCAATGTACATAGTTCAACCTTCAGATGCTAGATTTTAGATTAAAATTAATCTTAATCTGTAAGTTCTTTGTAGCACCCACAAATCTCGAGACATTATGCATATGACATGCTAATTGTTTTCACTAATTATTTGTTCAAACAAAATATCATACCATATACTCAGCAGATGTTCACATCTAGAGTGTGTGATAAATTGCTAGTGAAATCCAAAAGGAATTAAGTATATTTGTTGGCAAAATTGTTTTTTTCAATTTCAACATTTGGATTGACTAAATCATTTCCCAATTACCTTGGTTAATAAGTCTATAAATTTCAAGTTACAACTGTTTTCACCCGATGGATCATATCCCTTGGGGTACTACCTACAAAATAATATTCTAGTTCTATAATTGGACTCCATTTATGACCTAACCGACATTGTGCCAAGTAACAAAGTTTATGCTTTTTGCAGCTTGTAGGTAACTAATGGGATTGATATTCAATCCACTTTCTCGTATTAAGAAAATCGTATTCTCTCTTCTGCACACAAGATTTTCTATACGACATTCTAATAAGTTGTGTGCTTGTTAGGCTAGATTAATTTTGTCTTATGTAAATATTTGTTTTCACCTTATTTAATTGAATTATCTAAATCAACCACATTACCACTAATTTCCTTGAGTGAAATTCCTCTGTTAAGAGATGACATTTCTTTAAATATTATTTTATTTATTAGTGTGGTTGAACAAGCTTCCAATAGCGTATATAATGATAGAGTTAAGGATATGCCTTAGGAGTAGTTATATAATTTATTACATATATCTAACTCAATAACCAGTGTTGTTCAAAGCCAAAAATATTTTCATTCTATTGTATACTTGATATGTTATGTTACATTAATTAATTAGTTTAATTAAAAATATTTTTAATAGAAAATCCATAAATGATATATTTGTGATAGTAGTACAAAGTATTGTAATCGTGAGTAATTTATCACAATGAATATAAATATACCAAATGTTCCTAGTCAAGATGTATCGAGGCTGGATATCAATGTATCCATTGAGACTAGTATACGTAATGCTTTTCAAATATTGGGTAGTGTATTACTCATCACAGCTAGGGCACCAGAGGGCTACAACTGATAATTATTGAATAACCATGGAATGGCTCACTTGATAGTTTTCTTTTGGTTAATATAACTAAAGTCAAAAATAAAATATCGGTGTGACTGATTTACACAGTTCTCTCGACTTGAGAATACTATGAATCTTCAAATGAAAGCTTCGCTTTGATTATAGTCAAATCATGGCATGCCGTTCCGTCAAGTAACTATAGTAGGATCGAGTGGAGTTATTGAAAGTGATTCACTATTCAAGAGAGGATTCATCTCCTCGGTTACATGGGGTTAGTATCATGGTCAACTTAAGTAAACTCAAAGTCAAAGTCTTTGTCCAGAGCATTTAATTTAATAGTAATTGTTATTATTAAACCAATGACTTTATGTTTAGACTATAGAGTTGAATATGGACGATATTTTAATTTTGAACATAACCAAATTCTGTAAGTCAAAAGTGATATAGTTTTGATGAAGAGAATTGGTGTAAATAAATGTCATAACCGAGTAACACTTATTTGACTAAAATTGGTTTTTAACAAAACCAAGTAAGTGATAAATTTGGCCACAATGTCACACCACCTATTAAGTTACATGTGAGCGTTAACATTCGAATAGTTCAATGTAAATCGCTGACTAAATTTACACCTAAGAGTCACATAACCGAAGTGACAAGTTCTCTTTAGACGAAAAGATTTATTTAATTTGTAGTTGATATAAATTAATAAATTAATTAATATTTTTGAAATATTAATAATTAAATTTGAGTATGATTTGAGGAATCATTTGTTTATATATATTTATAATAATCATAAATATATTGATTGATATATGATATCGATAAGCGATTAAATTAGATTTAGTTGCATACTATTTTGGCTTAAGCTTAAATAAGTTTAAGGCCCATCACAACAGCAGCAAATTTCAACTGTGGCATGGGCTAGGGGTGGCTAAAACATAGGGAATAGGCATGGAGATGCGTGGTTAAGATTGAGTGAGAAGGGGTAAAATATTTACCTACTTTCTCTCTTATGCAACCATTACAAATTGTGATCTCAAAGTCCTAATCTCCTGACTTTGGTCACCATTACCTTCTACTTTACTAGCCAAAACATAGCTTTTAATCCATCTCGAAATCTCAAATCAAATTCAAGTTATATTCAAGCTATTCAATAGTGAAAGGTCGACGACTCCAGATTAGCAATTTGACAAATCGGGAAATATTTAGAGAATGGAATTCATCACTTCAACGTGGACTCAAAGGCATCTATAGAGTTAATGTTTATTCATATTAAAAATTTAATATCATGTTTATAATTTGATAATTATGCACCCCTGAATTCAAATGTGTATATTATTATTATGTAATTAGTTAGGTCAGATTTTTATTTATAAATATGGTGGTCACAATCAGCTTGTTATGTGTATAACATATGATGTTCATATTCATAATTTAATCATACAATCAGTTATTATATGTTAAGAAAATTTATTTTAATTTCATGTTGACTAATACTTATATGTATAATATTAATATGTGTATAAATGCATATAAGTTATCAATATAAATATATATTTGATAATATATCACGTAATATTGGTTCAAATTTTTTTATGCTTGATTATGATTATTGTGAATTATCAGTATCGAAAAATTAAAATTTTCTATTATAATACATTTATAATCAATATTTAATGATTATTTGATTTGATAAATTCATATAAAATAATTATTATTTTAAAACCAATTATATTTTTTTATATTACTACTTCATATCAGAAGCATTCGAATTTTTTTATAGATTTTTTAACATTATTTTTATTATTCAGCCTTTTGGCCCGACTATATTCGAACTAACTAGAAAAATTAGATTCGACTCTCATCGGGACCAATAAGTCGGATTAATAATCATGAAGCCCAGAGACTAGGTACAAATGATAATATGAAGTAGTGGCGAAGCGAAATTGGAAGGCAGACTCAATAGAATGCTAAAAATATGAAAATACACCATTTATTAAAAATGGATCGGGTATGATCCATATTCGCCAATTATTGATCATACCATATCGATATTACAGTTCAAATCAACAACAATATCTAAAAATCTACAAGTCGGGTACACATGAAACCGTGTGAACATCAATATATTGAAGGGTGGAGCCCACCATATCGACAGCATGCCAAAAGGAGCCAACATAACAATTGGTTCCAATCGTTATTACTAGCAATGTAGGACCCATGATCGATATCGTGACTTCTTCTTGATCTAGAGACTCCATTGTTGAAATTTGAGGAAGATATTTCGCCATCTTCCCTATAAATACATACTTGATTGTTCATTTTTGGGATCTTTACGTTGCATGTGGCTTTGTACTCTCCGTAACTAAGGATTCTAACCTAATCCCTATTGTACTCAATTTACAAAGTGATTAAAAACGCTATCTCTTCAAAGTGGATGTAGGCAAACAACGCTGAACCACTATACATTGCTATGTCTTTATTATTAACTTTTTTTGATAACTTTAATGTTATATTATCTCTGTTTACGTTTATTATTCTTTATTATTCATCTATAGAATCTTTATTGGGTGTTTTTGCTAATTTTGTGTAAACATTTTGACTCTTTCACTGAGAAGGACAAATTCTCAGCTCGACTGGTTTTCACCATCTACTTGTGGATTCCGATATTTGTCAGATAGATCCAGCTTTCTACTGACAAGCTTCCATTTTAAATCAGATTTGAAGAAGAGATCTACAAGGAAAACTATCAACAATGATTTGGAACACCAGATCTACAGCTCGAAATGCAGAGGGAAACAAGAACGCCAATATCCAGCAAGGAGGCCAGAGCAATCTACCAGTAGATGTTAATGCTATCAATTTAGTTGATGTCCAGAATCCAGCTGATTCCATCACAAGAGATCCAAACCTAATGAGAAAACTCATGGATAGCCGCCGACTAATGAACCAATTGTTAGTCCCTGAGATGATGGTTTTGATGAAAACAACCTTAGAATAAGATTATAAAATATAAATAATAACATTATAGTTTAGATATATATGTATATGCAGTATTTAACCATGAAGGTATCAAGAATGAAGACTGTACAGTATAGAGATTCAAGATATCAAGATTGAAGACTCATGAGTATCAAGATTATCAAGAGTTCAAGATTTCACTAATAAGTAATTTAATTAGGAATTTTGTTAAAACTCCTAGAAAAGCACTGGCATCTTAAAATCTAATTTATTCATGGAATGGAATCCACTTCGAGTCCGTTAAAGGGATGGAACCCTAAGTAGGATGGAACCTACGAAAAATCTAGTGGAACATTGTTTTGTATCCGCTAACTTTTATTCAAATGATTTTACAAAATTATCTTGTTTTCAAAATGATTTCAAAACCTTCCTTTCAAAAGAATCAAAAACATCTATCCTGATTTTAAATACTTTTAGCCTCAAAATAATCTTTAATTTCAAAATCAAATTATCCTTAGTTTTTAAACTATCTTTTAATAATATTGTATTTAACTTTTAATATTTATACTTAAATTCAAATATAAAATTATAGTAAAATTTTATATATACCAAAATATTATTCTCTATATTTACTTATGTATTTCAACTATAGTTAAGTGTATTTATAAAGTTTAAAATAGTTTTAATATAATATAGAAGTTATTTTCAAAGAAAAACAAATCACCAAAATTTCCTTTGGCATGTCGGCATACCCAAGATACCCATGTCGACATAGTGGCAGTTAATTTCAAAAATTTGAATTTCAAAAGAACGTCTATTCATCATAACCTTTTACGAATGGACATGATTGTTGTTCTTTTATAAATAGGGGTTGTTTTGAACGAATTTTCAATCATATTTTCTGGTTTTCACTCCTCTTCTTCTTCCACATTTCTATATATATATTCTTACCATTACTCTGCCGAAATCACCATTGGATCTAACTAGATCATTTCTGGTTTGATTCTCTATCACTATCTCAATACGATCCTCAGTGCTATTCAGAGTTATATACTTCTTTGTAATCAATTTAGCGAGAAAAGGTGTGACTGTAGCCTTGGAAATCAATTGGGTAAACTTGTTGCCCGTAAAATCAAGTATGTCTACCCAAAGGATTGTGAATCTGGAGTGATGTACCTCGTGGCCTTGAAATCAAGCGAGAAAAGGTGTGATTGTAGCCTTGGAAATCAATTGGGTAAACTTATTTCCCGTAAAATCAAGTATCTCTACCCAGAGGATTGTGAATCTGGAGTGGTGTATCTCGTGGCCTTGAGATCGAGGGTGTAATTGTAAAAATTGCTTTTGAAAGGAAATCCGTACATGTGTGCGGGACTGGATGTAGGGTAACTCCGAACTAGCATAAATCTGGTGTGTTCTTTCCTTTACTGCTTTTACTTTATTTATGCATCTGTGTATGTTTCTGTGATCATATCTGTGTCCAAATATTGCATACATTTGTGTTCAAATTAACATAAACTCAAAAAGATTTAGTAATTTCTTAAAACACTATTCACCCCCCTCTAGTGTTTATCCTAGCCTTAAGATCTGTAATCCACATTTATCACATTTGGTATCAAAGCAAGGTTTTCAAAAGTTTTCATAATCTGAATTTTGAAAAAATTTCAAAATGGTTACGAACACTGGTACTGTTACTAACACTAGTTCTATTACTCCTGTCACTAGTTCAATTGTAGAAGGTCAGTCTACTGTCAGACCACAACTTTTTAATGGCAGTAACTATGCATATTTGGCATGTAGGATGAAAATATATTTACAATCTGTAGGACTAGACACTTGGAATATTACACAGACTGAATATTCTAAACCCACAACTGATTTTGCACAGTGGACCGCTGAGCAAAAGACTGTTGTATAAAATAATTCCAAAGCAATGAATATTTTGTTTTGTTCACTTGATAGAAATGAATTTAATAGAGTGTCAATTTGTAAGTCTACGTACGAAATCTGAAAAACTTAACAAGTTACTCATGAAGGAACAAGCAAAGTTAAACAGACCAAAATTTCCATGCTCACAAATCAATTTCAATTATTTAAAATGAATTCTAATAGGTCTATTTCAGATATGTATAGTAGATTTCAGGATATTGTGCATTCTCTAATATCCTTGGGAAAAGAATTTTCAGAAGAAGATCAAGTCAGAAATTTTTTAAATTCTCTTACTCCAGAATGGTATCAAAAGACACTTGCGATCGAAGAGGCAAATGACATCAGTACCTTAAAGATAGAAGAATTAATTGGAAATCTAATGTCATTTGAAGTTCAAATGATTGGGAGAAGAAAAAGCAAAGCATCTGAAAAGAAATCAATGGCATTCAATGCATTGACCGATGGATCAGACTTAAAAAACGATAATGATGAAGAAATAGCCTTCATGACCACGAATTTTCAGAAATTTCCGAAATACAGAAAGATGAATAATCTCAAGAGAAACAACGATAAGAACTCTGAAAATCAAAACGTAGTGCCAAACAATGTCAAATGTTTCGACTGTGACGAACCAGGCCATATCAAAAGAGACTGTCCGTATCCAGATAGGCAAAATCTTCCTATAAACAATGATTCTGTAAAGAAACGAAAACGTTCATTTACTACAACTCTAGATGACTCAGACTCGTTTTCAAGCGATGATGATCAGAAGACGGATAATTCAAATATGTGTTTCACGGCAGTTCACGACTCCGACGAATTCAGAGAAACGGACTCAGAAAAAGGTTCACATTTACAATACAATTGGTTGAAATTGCATGCTTAGAATTAGATGCTTGATTGATTGATTTTGAATTGTTGTGTTGTTTGAATTTTAAATCTTTTATTATTATATTATTATTATTTTCATTTTCATTTTTTAGTATCATAATATTTTATGGAATATACTATAATTCTGGTAATATTTCAGATATATATATATAGACATTAAAAATAATAAATATATATATTAGAATTCTTAAGAAAAATAATCATGGAAATTCAAAGGCACATGTCGACATGGTCCCTACCATGATATCGACATGGGTACAGAATTTGAAATTCAAAATTTGAATTCAAATCGTTGAATTTCCCTCCACCTTTTCACTTAATTCAATTCTCTGAAAAGGTATCTTTTGACTAGAGAACATGTCCTTTGAGAATCTATTTATTCACTATCTTTTATCACATCTTTTCACTCTCATTTTCAAATTCAAACTCTCTCTTTAAAACTTCAAGCTCTCTACTCTCTACTCTAATGGCTTCTTCAAGCAACCCCTCCATAATGAGAATTTTCAGAAAGATAAAAGAGCACTCTACAATGATCCGGAGGCCATAAAAGCATATATCAACTATGCTAACTATGGAAAAGTCCATCCCGGAAAGTTTGCTTTATTTCAAGATTTTTCTTCTTATGAAATTGATTCTCTTTTTGCAAGCAATCATGTTCTTAGTCTTATTGATGCTTCTCAAAATGATTTTGTATGTTATCCAAATCTTGTTAAAATTTCTATGCAAATCTTAATCATGGATTTTATAATGGAAATGATGATGAAATTTGGAGTAGTGTCAAAGGCACTAGAATTGTTTTAAATTGTGATCTTTTGGGTACCATTCTCAATTGCAAAAGCATGGGAATGGATCTTTCTAGTTTCAGTATCGATGAAATTGATCGTGAGATATTTCATCACATTTATGAAGGAAATGATGATTTTGAATTCAAAAATCGAAACTTTCGACCAAATGTTAGAATTGTCAATCTTCTTTTTTACAACATGCTTTGACCCCAAGATTGGGAAATTTTAACAATCCTACCTCAAAAGTTTGCAAAGCACTTTTTGCTATTTTTGGAAATTATGATGTTAATTGGGCGCAAGTTATTTTGGATTAACTTCGTCCCAAAAATCTTGAAATGGGAGAAAACACTTTGTATCATGGAATCTATCTCACTCGGATTTTTAACTATTTTGGAGTAGATTTCAAAGGTGAAGAATTTGTTTCTAGAAAGGTTTTTAATCACTCAAACATCTCCCTTATGAAAATTCCATTTGTTTTTCAACCTTATGAGACTCTTGCCGAAAAGGAAGAGCGTTTGGCTTATGAGGAGATGGAAGAGGAGGAAGAGGAAGAAGAAGAAGGGGATGAAATGGAAATAGAAGAAGAAGAAGAAGAAGGTGAAACATCCTTGGAAAGCATTGACTATCCTCCAAATCCAACCAACAAAACCCTTCTCAAAAACCAAAAGACCATTGTTGAGAATCAACGGATTCTTAAACGATCCGTCAGTAAGAAGTTGGATAAAATTTCATCCAAGATGAACAAGTTTATTTCCAAAGTCAGCAAGAAGCTTGGATTATCTTTGTCTTCATCATCCTCTAACTAGTTTTACCTTTCATGTCTTGTTGTATTAGCTTTAGTTTGTTTTGATTTGAATGATCGTGTAGTTTTTAATGTTTAATCGTTGTATTGTCTTAGTATGAAATGAAATTGAATTTCTTTTCTGTTATCTAGCTTATCTTATCTCCATAATAAATGTTAATATATTATATAAATATATATACACACACACACACACACAATTATTCACAAAATCAAAATAAGTCATCAAAATTCACTGGACCATGTCGACATCCCCCCTTGACCATATCGACATGTACTGGTCAGAAATGACATTTCATTTTAAATTTTAAATTTGAATAACTATCTTATGTCTATTCATTTCAAACGAATTCCTACACCTATAAGTACCTATTTCTTCCAGAATTCATCACTCAATATTATTTCTTATCTACTTTATCTCTTATTCTTCTCATAAACTAGAATATGACCAATCCAATTCATAATTTAACCGAAAATCTTGAAGAAACCCTTAATTCCTTCAAGAATATTCTGTTGTTGATTCTTCGTAACCAGCGACACTTAGAGTTGAGTCAAATACAGATGATCAAGGAGCAAGAAAAGCATTTCGATGCAATACGATGGATGATTTCCTCCCTACACAAGGATGATAACGAAGCACATCCTCTAGTCTCTCTCACCAATGACAATGAAAATTGGGATGCCATTAAAGTAGACCCTATATTTGGAGAAGAAAGATGGGTGGAAGTTCCACGTAATGTTTGATTTTATTTGATTGTTTTGTTTGATTTGAATTGTTTGCTTTTATTGATTTGATTTGATTTTATTTTTTTTGATTTGGTTTGATATGGATTGATATTTGGTGTGGATTGATGTTTGTTGTACAAAACATGTATAAATACACATTGATATGTATATGATCTTTGATTAGTTATCATGTCTATTAGTATAATTGTCTCTTAATCTATCTATTATATACTCCATTGTATAGTTTATTAATGCAGGTACTTTAGTACAAGAATGAGGGGGAGTTATATAGTTTGGAGTTAGTTTATGTTGATGACAATGGAGGAGAAGTATAAAATAGGATAGTTAGGCATAGATTAAGGGGGAGTTATTAGTTTTAGGAGGAGTTATTAGGATAGAAGTAATATTTTATAAACAAAGGTTGTCATCATCAAAAAGGGGGAGATTGTTAGTCCCTGAGATGATGGTTTTGATGACAACAACCTTAGAATAAGATTATAAAATATAAATACTAACATTATAGTTTAGATATATATATGTATATGCAGTATTTAACTATGCAGGTATCAAGAATGAAGACTATACAATATAAAGATTCAAGATTGAAGACTCATGAGTATCAAGATTATCAAGAGTTCAAGATTTCATTAATAAGTAATTTAATTAGGAATTTTGTTAAAACTCCTACAAAAGCACTGGCATCTTAAAATCCAATTTATTCGTGGAATGGAATCCACTTCGAGCCCGTTAAAGGGATGGAACCCTAAGTAGGATGGAACCTACGAAAAGTCTAGTGGAACATTATTTTTTATCTGCTAACTTTTATTCAAATGATTTTACTAAATAATCTTGTTTTCAAAATGATTTCAAAACCTTCCTTTTAAAAGAATCAAAAACATCTATCCTGATTTTAAATACTTTTAGCCTCAAAATAATCTTTAATTTCAAAATCAAATTATCCTTAGTTTTTAAACTATCTTTTAATAATAATATATTGAACTTTTAATATTTATATTTAAATTCAAATATAAAATTATAGTAAAATTTTATATATACCAAAATATTATTCTCTATATTTACTTATGTATTTTAACTATAGTTAAGTATATTTATAAGGTTTAAAATAGTTTTAATATAAAATAGAAGTTATTTTCAAAGAAAAACAAATCAACAAAATTTCCTTTGGCATGTCGACATACCCAAGATACCTATGTTGACATAGTGGCAGTTAATTTCAAAAATTTGAATTTCAAAAGAAGTGTTTATTCGTCACGACCTTTTACGAATGGACATGGCTGTTGTTCTTCTATAAATAGGGGCTGTTTTGAACGAATTTTCAATCATATTTTTCTGGTTTTCACTCCTCTTCTTCTTCCACATTCCTATATATATGTTCTTACCATTACTCTACCGAAATCACCATTGAATCTATCTAGATGATTTCTGGTTTGATTCTCTATCACTATCTCAACAAGATCCTTAGTGCTATTCAGAGTTATAGACTTCTTTGTAATCAATTTAGCGAGAAAAAGTGTGACTGTAGCCTTGGAAATCAATTGGGTGAACTTGTTACTCGTAAAATCAAGTATCTCTACCCAGAGGATTGTGAATCTGGAGTGGTGTACCTCATGGCCTTGAAATCGAGGGTGTAATTGTAAAAATTGCTTTTGAAAGGAAATCTGTACTTGTGTGCGGGACTGGATGTAGGGTAACTCCGAACTAGTATAAAATCCGGTGTGTTCTTTCCTTTACCGCTTTTACTTTATTTTTGCATCATTTGTTTCTGTGATTATATCTGTGTCTGAATATTGCATACATTTGTGTTCAAATTAACATAAACTCAAAAAGATTTAGTAGTTTCTTAAAACACTATTCACCCCCTCTAGTGTTTATCCTAGCCTTAAGATCCGTAATCCGCATTTCTCACACTAATAGATTCAAACCATCAATCTAATGAATTAACTTAGGCATCAATAATGCGGGAAAACTAGGAGAGAGCCAACTCCATGTTCTACATGCGAGAGCTCAACTTCATTAGATGACAATCACAGGCGCTGACATCGTAGAACCGACAAATATCATGTAGAAGCATCAGTACATCAACACATAACTAATCCCGAGCTACTAGGACCGATTAGACCTGATCCCTCTATAGGGATCAGGGCCAATCCCTCCTCTGGGGGAGGAGCCTTACTTTTTTCTGATGGAACTCAAACTGGAGCCACCACGATTGATCTAGATGCTAGAGTTCAAGTTAATGTAGATCGATGACTTCTCTGGAATGACGTTGATGGGCACACACATTAATGTTGAGCCAAGAAGGCATGAAACGGGCCATAGACATCGACCAGACCATTCACATGAGGTGGAGCATGACCATCGCTTGGCTCCAACTATACAAACTCCGGACTTAACGGCGATGATCAAGTAGCTAGTAAGGGAGAGCGAAGGTTTGACCAATGATGATCAAGGAATCTCAAGAAGCCTTACCCCTTTTGCAGATAATATTTTACATATGGAATATCCAAGGAGATTTAGGATGACGTCTATACCTGCCTATGAGGGAAAAACTGATCCTGGGCATCACATCATGAGATAAAATGGTTGATGGACTCTGCATGAGAGGATTATTCCATAAAATGCAGATGTTTTCCCATCACTCTTTTTAGCATAGCAACGATGTGGTTCACGAGATTGCCCCCAAGATCAATCTCTAGATTTGATGACTTAGCAACAATTTTGTCGAGCAGTTCCATATACACGCCGCTTGCCCCAAAGATGTGATGTCCCTATCAAGCATAATCTAGGCTCAGGGAGAATCGTTGACAGACTATTTGGAGAGATTTCATACAGCCGTTACCGAAGTCGGTAATCTGAATGACCAATCAATATTGATGGTAGCAACAAGAGGGATCGACCTAAATTCTGACTTTGCCGACAAACCAGCCTCGACATTGGTGCATTTCTATGCAAAAGCAGCTCAGTATTTGAGGAAAGAGAAAGCTAGATGCTCTAGGAAGAGGAATGTTGTGGGACTGAATGAGGAGGGAGTGCAGAATGACATTGCAGTGAAATAGTTTGGGGAGAGTTTTGGAAAAGCTCAAGTAAATGTCCAAAATAAACCAAATCAACAAAAGAAAGGCGGTGATAGGAACCGTGAATGAAAGAGGGATTTTAGAAGAGGAAACTCTAGGATTCCAATGTATTATACCCACACATCACCGAATACATCTCTAGAGAACGTCTACTTATCTACATGCAATACTATGCAGCATAGGAAACCACCTCCCAAAGAATCGTTGGAGAACCAAAAGCAGGCTGATAAATATTGTCGGTTCCACGAATTGTATGTCACAACAAGAATGAATGTAGGCATTGTTAGAACCTAGAATTTTGGTATTTCGATTGTGACAACTATATAAGTAAATATTATATGAACTAACCAAACTTGCAGGAGAAGATATTGTTTCTACTAGATAAATAGTCTACCAATTTGTAGACAAGATTACGGATTGAAGCTTTAGCGTAGTATTAAGTTTTATTGAAGGTCAATCCACTGCACGACCACCGCTATTTAATGGTTTGAATTATAATTATTGGACACTCGCATGGGAATTTATATGCAGGCAAACAGATATGACACTTAGAATATAACTCAGGAAGAAAATATTATACTGATTAAACCATATGCAAAACGTTCAAACACACAAAAATAGATGTTACCTCAAATGCAAAAGCCAGAAATAGATATTTTGTGTTTTATATAAGAATGAATTTAATAGAGTTATCATGCGTACAACAACTTATGAAATTTGGAAAAACCTTAAAGTTACACATGAAGGAACAGAGTCAAACGAAGCAAGATATATGTGCTTAAAAATCAATTCCAAAATTTCAAAATGAAACAGGATGAGACTATAAATGAAATGTATTCTACATTTCAAAATATATATAACTCACTATTGGGCACTAGGAGAAAAGTATACTAATTTTGTTATTATCTCGAAAATCCTAAACTCTTTAACGAATGGATGGAACAGAAAGTCTTAGCTATAGAAGAGGCTAACGATATTTCTACCATCAAACTTGAAGAGTTAATAGGAAATATCATGTCGTATGATGTAAACTTATAGGCAAAAAAGGATCAAGCACAAGAAAGAAAGACCATAACATTCCAAGCTGAACAAGAAGATTCAGATTTGGATGAATATGACATGGCATTTATAGCAAAAAATTTCGAAAAGTTTTTGAAATTTAGAAAGAACAATAAATTGGGAAATAATAAGAACGCTAACAATCAATAACTTCAAATCTCGAATGCTATGAATGTCACAAAAAGGGTCACATAAAGAAGGATTATTCTGATCAAAAGAAAGACATATACAAGAATAAAAGGACAAATATAACAAGAAACAAGCATTCTCTGTTACATGGGATGATTCAGAAAACCTCTTCATCAAACGGTGACTGTGACAATGACTCCGAACAAGCTAATGTGTGCTTTACGTCTTCATCTGACAAAGTAAGCGATCTGACCTTTGATGATTTAATTGGTATAAACTCGAAGTTATTGTATAAACTAAAAGATGTTAAAATAAAATATAAAGATGATTTAGAAAAATTAAACAGGAGTGAAATTGAAATTGCTATGCTTAGAGATGAAAAGAAAATCTAAAAAGAAGAACTTGTCAAAACACAAGAATCTTTGTCTAATGTATCTTCTTAACTCACTATGCTACCAAGTGAGATTGAATCTCAAAAAGAAAAGAATATGGCATTATCTATAGAAAATCATGATTTAAAATCAAATATCAAAATTCTTGAATTAAACAATACTAGTCCCAAAATTGAGTTAGAAAATATTACTAAAAATGTTTTTACTTTAATAAAGGTAAAGAAATCTTTCTAAAATTATTTCTCTTTCAATAAGAAAGATTTAGGATATACAAATTCCTAAAAATCTAGTTCAAAGAGAAACATTTCACTAAATAAAAATGTCAATATACATTAGAATTTTGTAAAAGCATAACCAAAAACAAAGGTTTTCACTCAAAAGAAGGACAAAAGCTAATGATAATTAAGTTAAAAATAAGTATATTAAGACTTTTATAAATACAGTTCATAAAAATGAAAATTTTACTTATAAAGGGAATTCTAGATGCTCTTGGATTTGGTTTTCTAAGACATACTTCTTAGGACCCTAAAAAAGGTGGGTACCAACGTCATCTCTATTTTTTTTGCAAGTACCAACTAAGAAAGGAAGAAAGTGGATACTTGATAGTAGTTGCTCTAAATATATGACAGGAAACAAAGATATGATGACTAACATTATCTACTCAGATGGAGAATCTATTACGTTTGGAGATAATTCTAAAGGATATGTCAACAACAAAGGCGATGTGAGTATTGACGGTACATCTACTTACCTTTTATTACAAATGTTTTACCAGTTAAAAATTTTAAACATAATTTGCTTAGTATAAGTTAATTATGCGATAAAGGCTTTAATATCCTTTTTGGAAAATAAATGTAACATATTTGATCAGAAAAAGAATCTTATTTTTGAAGGAACTATAATATATACATTTTAAATATGAAAGTTAATCATAACACAAATATGTGTCTAGTGGTCAAAGAAAATGATCCTTGGTTATGGCATAAAATATTTTGTCATATAAAATTTAAAGCAATAAGAAAATTATTTGAAAATAAGTTAGTAAACCAAAAATGAATTTTGAAGTAAATAGTATTTATGATGCTTGTAAATTAGGAAAATTAACTAAATCTAATTTTAAATAAAAGAAAATTATTTCTACATTACAACCAGTTGAGTTATTACATTTGTATCCTTTTGGACCAACTCAAATTCAATTTGTAAAACATAATAAATATATTTTTGTAATTGTAGATGATTTCTCAAGATACATTTGGACAATATTTATGAAAAATAAAAGTGATGCTTTTGAAAATTTTAAAAACTTTGCTAATAGAATTCAAATATTAAAATAAAAATAAAAAGTGATCACAGTGATGAATTCGATAATGATATTTTTGAAAAATACTGTAATAACAAAGGAATTCACAAATTTTCATTTCTTGGAATTCTGCAACAAAACGGAGTAGCAGAAAAAAAATAGAACACTTCAAGAATGTGCTAGAACCTTATTAAATGGAAGCACTATATCTAAACATTTTTGGGCAGAAGTTGTAGTAACTACTTGTTTTGTTTTAAATTGAATCTCCATTAGACCACTAACAAAACATACCACATATGAACTTTTTAATAGAAGAAAACCTAATATATCATATTTTAAAGTTTTCAGTTCAAAAAGATTTTCATTAAATACAAGAGTTCAACTTGGTAAATTCGATCCAAAATCCGATGAAGGAATATTTATTGGATGCTCGAAGCGAAGCAAAGCATATATAATTTATAATAATAATAAAAAAATAATCGAAGAAACACTTCATGTGTCGTTCGATAAAAATTGTAAATTTAATAATAAAAATGAAGATGAAGAAATAATTCTTTAATCAAATAGCATAAAAGATGATATTGAAATACTGGAAATTATACTAAAACTG
Source organism: Allium cepa (assembly GCA_030765085.1). Lineage (NCBI taxonomy): Eukaryota > Viridiplantae > Streptophyta > Magnoliopsida > Asparagales > Amaryllidaceae > Allium > Allium cepa. The sequence goes on from CM060940.1 coordinate 865,286,461, forward strand.
AAAACAACAATTTACCTAATGAAAATGAGATTCGATCTCCACCAAAACTTCTATGAAATCACCCAATTGAAAATGTTATGGGAGAAATAAATTCTAATGTAAGAACACGAAATCAGTTAAATCAAATGGGTCTTGTAGCTTTACTATCAAACATTGAACCCCAAAAATGCTAAAGAAGCCTCACTAATGATTTCTGGATTATAGCTATGCAAGAAGAGTTAAATCAATTTGAACGAAATGGAGTTTGGGACTTAGTTACTAAACCTAGTAATCTAGCAGTCATCGGTACTAAGTGGGTTTACAAAAATAAAGCCGATGAGAAGGGAATATTATTAAAAACAAAGCTAGATTAGTTGCTCAAGGGTACAATCGAGAGGAAGGAATAAACCACGAAGAAACATTTGCTCCTATACCCCGAGTAGAAGCAATACGTATTGCGTTTGCATGTTTTCATCACTTTAAACTATATCAAATCGATGTAGAAAGTGTTTTTCTAAATGGTTTATAAAAGGAAATGTGTATGTAGAACAACCACCTCTATTTTCATATGAAAATTTTCTAGATCATATTTATAAATTAAAGAAAGCTTTATACCGTTTAAAACAAGCACCTCATGCTTGGTATGATCGTCTTAGAAGTTATCTTATAAATTCTGGTTTTAAAGTTGGGAAAGTAGATCAAACTTTGTTTATAAAACAAGATAAAAAGGATATTTTAATAATACAAGTTTATGTAGATGACATCATTTTTGGCTCCTTTAACGAAAACTTATATAAAAAAATTTCGAATATTATGAAGAGATAATTTGAAATGTCTCATGTGGGAAAACTTTCATATTTTCTTGGATTACAAATTAAAAAAATTAATTAATGGAATTTTTATTAATCAAGAAAAATATTGTAATAATCTAATAAATCGTTCTGCATGTAAAATACTTCTGCTAAACCAACACCTATGAGTACTACGGTACATCTCGATTGAGATGAAAATGGCAAAAGTGTTGACCAAAAACTATATTGAAGTACGATTGGATCTTTACTTTACTTAACTGCTAGTCGTCCTGATATACTGATGAGTGTATGCTTATATGCACGATTTCAAGCAAATTCCAAAGAATCACATTTGTGAGCAGTGAAACGAATTTTGCGCTACTTAAGCAAAACTAAAGACTACGGACTCTTTTACCTGAAAGAATATCATTTTGAGTTGGTATGACATAGTGATGCTAATTTGGAGGATGTCGGACGGATCGAAAGAGTACAAGTGGTACATATCATTTCATTGGACAATCTTTAGTATCTTGATTTAGTAAGAAACAAAATTGTGTTTTATTTTCAACGTGTTAAGCAGAATATATTTCTACTGCTTTGGCATATGCTGAAGTAATATATATGCAACAAACACTACAACATTTTTGTATAATTCTATATAAATCAACAATTTATTGCGATAATAAGAGTGCTATAAATTTATCAAAAAATCTTATAAACCACTCTACAACTAAACATATTGATATACGTCATCATTTTCTTCATGATAACATAGAAAAAGGTAATATCACTCTTGATTATGTATCTTCAGAAATCAAGTTGTAGGCATATTTACCAACCTTTAAATGAATTTTTTTTAAATTAAGACGTGAACTAGGAATTATGTCATCACATGATTTATAATTTAATAATCAAGTGTAAATAAAAGGTTACAAAAAATAAAAATTTAATTGGACAAAAAATGGAGATGATGGCACTCGAACTCTACATTCATGGGAGATAGTCATATGTCTTTCCAAGTTCTATTATGTTATTTGCATTAAGACCTTACATTCTTTCTATTTTTATATATGGTAACAATCCTTTATATTTTTTACCTTACAAACTTATTACTATTTATAAGTTATAGATAATAAATGATCGGCTGAAGTTTAGTAATCACTGTTAACTAGAAAATTAAAAAACTTCAAAAATAGAAAATAAAAGGTATATATATACATGAATGGATTTTTTTAATTCATATAAAACTAATATTAAGTATATATATACATCCTCTTATGAAATGTTGCCTCAAGAAAGTACCGATCTCTCATCAATTCTTTTAGCACTCCAACTTCGGATTCGTCAAATGAATCTACTCCTGTGTATATTCCAATGAAGATTACTCCATCTCCTAATCATCATACCAGATGTACACCAAATGAAAAACGAGCTAAAAAAACATAGAATTTGGATCACCTTCTACCAAGGAGAAAATTGATGATATTCATCACTACCAGTGTGAAACTTTAAGTTTATAGTGTGAGGTGTATTATGAGAAAAACACCATGGTAGACGTTTAAATTTTATTGAACAATTCACTCTCAAATTCCATGGAATGACTCCTAAGCAGGTATGCACAATCAATCTCCTCGACGACCTCACATATCTTAAAATTCTTGGAAACATGGGGCTCAACGTAATGCTTGGTCTTCTATTAATCCATTACATGATGACACCAAAGTTGAATCAAGCTCAAACGAATCCAAGACTTCTGAAAAATAAAGTCTACATTTCATAAATTTATATTCATGAAATTTATATTGTAATTTGGATATGTAACACGTTTTTTGAAATAAAATAATATTTTTTACATGAGAATAAAGCTCGAAAAACAAATATACTTATAGCTTGTTTGTCAACCAAATTAGAATGAACTGAAAATAGGCTATACCTCAAAAACTCAATAGATTCAACTAGATGAACCTATGGGTTCAACCGACTGAACATTCAAATATATTAAAAATTTATTCTGAATTCGGCAAACTGAATCCCCAACTCAACCGACCGAATCATGCCTAATTTGTACTAAATCCTTGCGGGTTACAATTCTTCCAATTTCAGCCGTCTGCCTTCTACATTTCAGCTGGCTGGTTCACATTATTTCTGTTTTTAAAAAATGACCTGCATATTTTTTAATACAAGTATCTTATCTAACCTACTTCTTATTACGATATACCCCTTCATTTTCAACCCACCCAACCATTCACTACTCAAAAAACCCCAAAAGCAAACCCTAACTTCTTAAAAAAATTCAATTTTTCTTCCAATTTCATAAAACAAAATGCTTCAAGATTAAAGAGAGCAAGAGAATCAACAGCCAAACCTTTTGAAAGTCAAATTCGAGCATGGCCATATAATGATACATCGGTTAATAGATTTAATAGCATGAAAAATTCGAAGTTTTTCAAAGGAGCATTTGTGAAATTTTCGAAATCTAATGAATACGCGATTAGAGAGTTAGCCAAAGATCATGGTTTTGATTCACTTACTGGGTATGTTTTTAATAATGTTAAAATCTACCCTCTTTTGATTAAGCCGTTCTATGACAGTATGAATCTCGATCATCAAAATCCCCAAAACAAAGATAATTGTATATGGACATTGGTTTGTGGAGTAAAAATTTATTTACCCCTTCAAAATTAGGCCACATTCTAAGATGTCCATCCGAAGGGTTGGATATTGATGTTATTGAAGTTGATATGTACAATCACGATGGAGTATCACATCATTTCTTGTTGGCCGATTTAGCCGTTTTAAAATCTAGTGCCTTACGTCAAAAGGTAAGAAATATCCATCATGCTCATATTTGATCTCTACAACCACGAACCTGTAGTTATGAAAAAGTTTATAAAAGAGATTTTCCAGTTTTATATGCTATTTACTCCTCTCAACAAGTAAATTGGGGTAAAATTATATCGGATGAATTTCTTATTGTTAATCATAGAAGAAGCTACAAAACAATTCACTATGGAGCTTGCATAATGCAGATTCTACAAAATTTTGGAGTTTCATTACCCGATTCCGACTTCATAACCATAGGTGAGCTATTTGAACTCTAATAATTCAAGCATGCAACTCTTAATTTCTATAAATAGCCATGAATTTCATTGTTTTAATCACGAATTTTAATTCTCATACTTATTTTCTAATCTATCTTGCTATTTGAATTCTAAGCATTCAATACTTCATTCCGATCACTTGTTTATTCAAGCATACTTTAGTAGTGATGCAATAAACTTCCTATCTTCACGAATTACACGCTATACCACAAAGTAGAAGATTATACGAAGGGTGTACTCTAAGGACTTATCCGTGCTATTAAAAGAGCACATTCACGCAAGATAATTTTATGTATTATTGATGTCATATTCGATTGCTCAGGCAGTTGAAGTCATAATGCTTAGGCGATTGTAGTCCTGTTCGGTTGCTCAAGCGGTATAATACCTATTCCTCCGGATTAAGTGAAGGTTGATAGTTAAATTCCAAAAGTAGTCTGGGACTGGACATAGAACGAGAAGTTTGAACCAGTATAAAAATATCTTGTGTCATTTATTTTATTACTTTACTTTTACATTTACACTCTTCATAAGCAGATATTTTATCTAATATTCCATACTACACGATCCTTGGTTACTTTCAGGCATCTCCAAGGTGTTATCGAGAAACTGACCAAGGAAAGGAAACTAAAATAGTTTGTTAAAACATAGCAGGATGGTGGGCAGGGGACATCCGACCCCAACCGAGGACAAGCACTACACATGGATGGGGAGCCTGCGTGGACTGATGGAAGATTAGTGATTAATATGATAGCCGAAGGACCACATCCAGCTGATAAGAGCTAGCACAAGATGGAATGCTATGCTAACGTAATCAAGCATACGTGCCGACACCAAAAATGGGCATCAACACCTAATAAAATCTAGTAGAGGTTAAATGAAGCATGAAATTAAAACATAACACAAATCATAAATGAATACATAGATTTTTATAGTGGTTCGGCAATCTTGGCCTACATTCATTTTATATTTTTATCGATCTTCCACTTGACTATGATTACAAGAATGTTTGGATCAACTGGGATCTGATAATGTAAAAGTGAAGAATAAAAATGGCAAAGCCTTGATAGAGAAAGCAGGATCTCTTTTTTGATGCTATGCCTGTTGTATTTATAGGGGAAGACATATGTGGATCTAACTGAAATTTTGGCAGAAAATTCAGGAAACCAAGATGAGGCCACCCAAAAATTTCCAGGCGCATCGAGGCCCACAAAAGGGATCAATTATGATCCCTATTATTGTTTCCAATTGGGTTGCGATCCCTATGAAGGGTTCCTCATGATGTTAGTTACTTGCTCCCCAAATTTTGTGCAATTCTGATGTATAGTTTGTGAGATATCGAATTTTCCATGAAATAGAATTCTGATTTCTGTCAATCCCTCCAAAGAGAGTTATGACGATCCCTCCAACTTCCCCCAATTGGAGAGAGAGATCACTAAAGGATGTTCCACATGTTACGGTGAGCTCATACTCTAAGTTTCATGTTGATAGTATGTGTAGATTTTGAGTTATTGACTGATCATCGCTGCAAAATTGAGTTATGGAATCGATATGATGTGATCCATACTGTTAAATATGGATCCTACGTGATCCATCTTCGAGGAATAGTAAGCTTTTTTACTTCTGCTTCATATTATCATATATGCTTGATTTTTAGACCCCATAATCATCGCTCTGGGCTACTGACCTTGATGACAGTCGAGTCTAACTTGTCCAATCAATTCAGATATAGCCGGGTTAAAATGCCGGATAACATTTTCGTCTCAAAGTACGTCTTATTTGTACATGACATGCTTGAATTGAAGCAAGTTAGAGTCGCCAGAAAGAAATCCACTAAATAGTCACAATCCTTCTGTTGAATTATCTTCCTAAAGTTTTGTATCCCTCTTTGATCGTCATGATGCTTGGTTGATTTCCAATAATATAAAATCAGGATTGTATTCCATTAGTTGCTATCCATGTCAGGTTCTACAAGGCTAGTAAGCTTTGGCTATCTAATCAAATCTTTTCTTTAATAACACTAAGTGAAAATTCAATTTCCGTTGATTTCAAGAAGTCGAATTTTTTGAATATATACGTGTACGTTCATATACATATTATTGTTATTGGCTCCCGGATGATTTGTACACTCATGAGTCGTCACCAATTCCTTCTAGTTCAATTGCAACTGGATTGCAATTATTTGTTTATATATTATTTTATAATGAAATAGGGATTATGATAAGTCATTCGATGAAAGTGGATTTCTAGTTCTACAGAGATGACGGCCTTGGAGTCGTAAGCAAGGGCGAATGAAGTATGACCAACCGCGGACTTGTGGGTTGTTATGTAAGCCCATAATGCTGTTGGGAGTTCATCCACCCACTTTCTTCTAGCCTTTTCCAAACATTTCTTCAGAAAGGACTTTATGATTTTGTCATAGCTTCGACTTTTCCATTTGCTCAAGGGTAAGCAACTGGCGCAAATCTCTTTTTAATATGATGTCGTCGACAGAAGTTTATGGATTCAATGCTGTTAAATTGGGTTCCATTATCAGTTACAGTGGTTCATGAAAGTTGAAAACGATAGATGATGTTCTAGACAATGGAGTTAGTTACATTTCTTTCATTGTGATCGTGGCTAAATGTTCAGCTTTAGCCTGTTTGGTGAACTAATCCACTGCTACGATGACAGTTGGCCAACAATATCCATAGTGGAGTATATTCTTTTTTAAGGTTTGCACCTTGGTGTGATCGCCACATTCTTCTTCATGGTGCTCTCAAGACTCATTTGATTTAATCATGGGTGATACACCAAAGTAGGGGAATGGAGAAAGCCCTTTCTATACATGACTCCTTCTTGGATGATGCAGCCTGAAGCTTTGAGGAGGATTTGTCGTTTTTCATTCCTCTGTTCAGGAAGAATTCCCCATTGTAGATAGTATTTGATAGGATTCATCCATGACTCCTTTTCTGACTCTGTCTTCAAGATCTAGTCGATCTCTATCTGTCAATGCTTGGAATGTTAATTACTTCAATCGGGACAAGTCTATTTGTTATTCGTCCTAAAACTAGCCAGCTTGGCCAGTGACTCGACATTTTCATTTTATTCTTTAACGATGTATGTAAGGGTGTAATACTCGAAGTCGGCCAGTAGCTCTTAGACCTAACTGGGATAAGGAACATGATGTTGTCCCCTAGCAAGATAATCTTTCATGGCCTGGCATACTACTAACCAGGAATCATAAAAGATATGTAAAGTTTCCACTCCCAGTTCTCTAGCAAGTTTGAGCTAGGCGATCAAGGCTTCATACTTAGCTTCGTTATTTGTTGTAAGAAAGTCGAGTTTCAGGATGTAGCAGATTGATTGGTCCTCATGAGTCATTAATATAGCTCCAGTGCCAGAACAACGGTCATTTCACTCAGCACCTGTCAATCACTTGCTAACATAATATACCGGCCTTTAGATCTCATTCTCTTAACATAACTGTGTGGCACTTATGACATGTGCCTACATCGCTAAATAGATTAATAAGTATTCATAATCCAGTAGCTTAGATAGGACGGGAGGTCACTTTAAGTGATCCATCAGAGCTTGAAATTCATCTATGCAATCCTGCAACGATTCAAAGTTCCTCTTCCCTATCCTGGTCAAATCGAAGAAAGGAATACACTTGTCGGTTGCCCTGGAGATGAAGCAGATTAGGGCGGCAACCTTTTCATTTAAGCTCTGTGCTTGTTTAATCGTTTTCGGCAATTGGATGTTTCGAATTGCTGGAATCTTCTCAGGATCGGCTTCGATTCCGTGGGAGTTGATAATGAAACCCCAAAATTTCCCTGACGCAACGCCGAAGGAGCATTTCAAGGGATTTAGTTTAATTCCATATTTTAGTAGAACACTAAACACCTCCGCTAAGTCATCGATGTGGTTGTTCGATTGTCGCGACTTCACAAGCATGTCATCTATGTATAATTTCGTCGATCGCCCGACCCAGTCTTTGAACATCCTATTGACCAGTCTTTGGTAAGTAGCTTCAGCATTATTTAGTTCAAACGGCTTCAGAACATAATGATATAGCCTTAGATCGAAAATGAAGTTGGTGTGTCCCTGGTCGAGGACGTGCTCAGGATCTGGTTGTATCTAGAGTACATATCCATAAATGAAAGCAATTCATATCTAGTAGTCAAGTCTGCCAACTGGTCTATCCTCGAAGTGGAAAGCTGTCTTTCAACCATGTCTTTTTAGGTAAGTGTAGTCGATGTATGTCTCCCACTTTCCATTGGCTTTTCTCATAGGAACTTGATTGGATACCCATTTCGTGTAGAGTGTGTCACAGGTAAACGTATTATTTTTGAGTTTATCTACTTCCACTTTAAGTGCAACAGATCTCTCTAAATCCATGATGGGTTACTTCTGTTTCGCCGAGACATGCCTCGGGTCGATATACAACGTATGGCTCATGATAGTTGGCGAGATTCCACACATGTAGAATGGGTCCAAAAGAATACATCAAGATTCGCTCAAAAAAACTAGTTAATTTCTTCATCATTTATGCACTGATCGGTGATCCAATCTTTTGGACCCGTGATGAGTTGTCAACTGACCGTACATCGATCTTTAGCTCAATGGGTGTAGCCTTGTATTCTTTGGCTCCTCTTCTTCATCTTTATGGTATATATCTTTATAGAACCGACTGTGGTGTTGTTGCTTGATATTGACATTATGTTGTAAGCTGAAAATATTGCATAAATGGATTTGCCCAAGCAACGGGATCAGTTTCGATCCCTTATTTCAGTGGACTTAGCAGTTTTTGGTTTGATATGAACATATTAGACCATGTGAACTTGAAATCAAACAATGGAACATGACATATATTACTTGCATACTTGAACTAGCATATGGCCTTGAACCATATTTTTACCACTTAAGACTTGAATAGATTAGCATATTTGTACTTGCAGGGATTGTAACATGTGCCTTGAGTGAACTTGAATATGAATGTCAGATTCCTATATGGCGATAGCCGATCCTTGAGTTCGAAAGTAATTGTATCGCATAACAATCAACGTGAATTCTGGTTGGGATGGTCAATGATGATGGCACTCCGGTCAAATACTAGAGTTTTTTCATGAAATGTTGAGTTTGATAGTGATGGGTTTCAGACGATTTTAGTGATTATATGTGATGGTTAAAGATCAGGCTTAAAGGAGTGTTAAATAAAACACCAAGTAGAGTTTAGTCTTGTGTATTCGAGTAATGCGCTTTCCATTCAATGTTCTCATGATCTGTTACTCATTTTTCGGGTTGGAGTGACATTCAGTTGCCAATGAGCTAGGGCATTGATTAGAAAATACTATCTCCAAGCATCCTTTCGACCGTAGCCTCGAGTCATCATAATCCCCAAGGATTAGTCACAGTATTGAGCTATCGCAGCAAGCCTTTAGATGATCACACTTCTACCCCCGTTCTAAAGTTGACAAATGTACTACGTGGATGGTCGAGTCTCGTCCTAGTCGTGTTTATACTCCCATTTAAGCTCCAAAGACTTAGTGTTGATCGACAAATGGTCGGTTCACATTCATCTTGTTTCTCGCTCGCACCCTCAATTTTGGGGCATACATCGATAAGTAGGAAGGAAAGTCATGTGCAATCAGTGATTGATGCTCTCCTTACCGGATTAAGGGCAAGAATCAGTGTGTGGACGGTCGATTCGTGTCCGTTTTATATTGCCCTTTCAGTCGGATCATGGTACGAGTCAACGAATGAACGATCGTGTTGCATTCATTCGGAGATGGACGGTTAGTTGCGTTCATCTTGATTCATATTCTATTGCCAGATCTAGGGATGGAGGTAGCTCAGGTGCAGTTAGGTCATGCTCATCCGATTTCATACTCCTTTTGACGGATCGAAGAAGAGTCATGGAGAATTAATGATCCGGTCACAGTCATTCATGTTTTATTATCCTATCCGCACTTTGGTGATCGAAATTTTTAAAAGGACATCTGGGTCACGTCCATTTTTATTTAATGTGGATCAACAAAGATTGCCGACCTAGTGGAATAATATAACAAGCTTGCATCGACATTGCCTATTGACCCAGTGGTACGATATAATTAGTTGCTCGTTACTTCGGATGTCGTTTTTATTGGTTTTGTATCGAGGCTTTCTTGTGGTCGTTGCCTTAAGTTGTAAAGGTCACACAGCAAGAGCTATAGTAAGATGTCATATTCGGCTTGTAGTGGTTTGTACTCTCATTCCCATTCTTGGGTTAGCAGAATTAGTTCATGGGGGTTGGAATTCCATCTATAGTGAGTTTATACTCCTCCTGTCGAGTTCAAGTCGGAGTTTATGGAATATTGAGTGGTCGAAATGAATTCATCTATTTGCTTATACTTACATCCGCACTCTAGGGATAAGAATTTTTTGGAAGGTGGTCGAACGACATCCAATTTATGTTTATACTCCAATCCGCACCGGGGACCAGAATTATTTGCTAGATGGACGAACTACATGTCATGGTTTAGATTCAGGGCTTGCCAATGTCGGGGCAAGGCTTGGATAATTTTCCACACCTCAGGCGCAAACCAGGTATGGATGGCCATATCACATCCTTTTTGGATTGGATGATCGAACCACGTCCAATTTAGGCATGGGTTCTTAAACAGCCCCTGCATCCATAGCAGGAGTTGATGCATAGATGGTTATAGCATGTCTACTTCCATTTAGATCCAGTTTATGCTGAGCCTTAGAAGTAAGATGGGTGTTCTGACTAACTTTAAGCTCGAGCAGGGGAGGACATGATCATATCTCGTCCACTTTGAGTCGTGTGTTTGCCCCTAAGTAAAGGGCAAGAGTTGAGGAGTGGACGGTCGAACCGCATCCACTTTTGTGTTTATACTCCGGTCCACACTCTGGAGACCAAAATTTTATGATGGGTGGTCAGTCACACCCGTTTGATGTTTATACATCGATCAACTCTGGAAACCAGAGTTGATCGATGGACGGTAGAATAACGTCCATCTTTTATTTTATATAGGTCCACACTCTGGGGACTAGAGTTTTATGATGGGTGGTTAGTTACACCTATTTGATGTTTATACTACGGTCCGCTCTTTGGGAACTAGAGTTGATCGATGGACGGCCGAATTGCATCCATCTTTTTGTGTTTATACTTCAATCAACACTATTAGGAGTAGAGTTTTATAATGGATGGTCAGTCACACCTGTTTGATGTTTATACTCTGGTTTGTACTCTAGGAACAAGAGTTGATCAATGGACGGTCAAACCGCATCCATCCTTTTGTGTTTATACTCCAATCCATACTCTGGGGAATGGAGTTTATTAGGGGTGGTCAAGCACACTTTTTGATGTTTATACTCTGGTCCTTGCTCTGGGAACCAGAGATAATCGATGGATGGCCGAACCACTACCATCCTTATGTGTTTATACTTTGATCCGCATTCTGGGAACCAAAGTTGATCGATGGACGGTCAAACCACATCCATCTTTTATGTTTATACTTCGATCCACACTTTAGGGACCAGATTTGGGTGGTCAGTCAATCCCGTTTGATCTTTATACTTCGATCCGCGCTTTGAAGACTAGAGTTGGTTAATGTGTTAGTGGAACCACGTCCATCTTTTTGCTTCACAATCCTCTTGGAAAATCGAGGGAGAGAGTTTTCGGATGGACGATCAAGTCGCATGGACCTCGAGTTACAGTTGTGTCCACGTGTTAAGGGAGGTGGTTGATGAATATGCAGTCAGTCACGCCTACTTTAAGTTGAGATTTCAAACTACCTACTCTATCCAGGGCAAGAGTTAATGTGTAGACGGTCAAATCGCTTCCACTTTAGTTGGACCTCGGTCGTGCTCAGCTTTGGGAGAGGCATAAATATTTTGACGAATTTCAAGTGTGGGATGGGGAGTGGATGGTCTACTTAAATCCACTCCAAGTCTTTCTTTAGTCTCCAAGTCAAGTGTGGAGGTTGATGAGTGAATGGTTTGTCGTGTCCACTTTGTATTAAATTCTGATCTTGTTAAGATCTGAGTAAGGCATAAATGTTCTTTCAGAATTGAAGCACAGAGTAGGAAGTGGATGGTCGAGTCATACCCATTTACCATTTTGAGTCCTTACCCCCAAGTCAAGGGCATTTGGTAGCTAATGAGCAGTTGAATCACACTCGTTTTGATGATCCTCCAAAGGTCCGATCATGGTGGTGGTTGGTTGGAACCCAAATCTAATTACTTAGTCACCTGCTTCATTTGGAAGTAGTTTTGTTCAAGTTAGTCATAGTTCATAGCATAATTGAAAACAAAATCAATCTTATTGATAAGTGAAACAGAGTCGAATGCTCGACATTCCACTTTATCCCAGCCCTCCTCAGCTAGAAGTCGACCGTAGGCTGTCCAAATGATAATCAAAGGTATTTATTGGTAAGTGTCGGATGTTCCTTTCCCGCCATTCTACAGGTCTTGCATATATTATTGAAGCTTTCAATTTCGGATCTGCTTTCCTATAACATCTTAGAGGTGTTTGCAATATCTAGTGTTATGAATGTGTGTATCTTGAAATATACAAACATTTCTTGGATTTCTTCAGTGTTTCGGTGGACTCTCTCAAGGATGGTTTCCAGTACTTCTTCGATTCATGAGTCTCTAAGTAAATTTTTTCGATTGAATCATTCCCAGGAGTATATAAATCATATTTTAGGATTCCGGGACATCTCCTAGAATCTTAGTGCATATCTAAGGCCTCAATGTTACCCTCACGTTGACTTCCTTCAGCCAACGGTCCTGCATCGTTCTTTCTCCTAGTCTACTATACCTCCTCCTTGCTTAGGTTCTGGTTCACTTTGTAACATTAATGATTCAAGGTCATATGAGGCTCTCCAGGTAACCAATCGCCAAAGTGTGTCTCAGAGTCGATTCCCATTATCAATCCATCGGTATGATATTCTTGCTGGGATTGCTTACTTTAGTGACAACGGTGTTAAATCTCTGCCAAATTTTTATGAATAGCTTGCCTAGCGCTTGGGATAAGTAGGAAAACTCCTTAGTGAGTTGATTAAGCGAGGAGATGGAGCTAGGCGGTGATCGCGTAAATCATATGATTGATCGCTACTCTTATAAGGAATATGGGAAAGAATCAACAGTTATTTGCATTCGTCGCTCTGGCAGAATTCATGTGCCTTTCATTTTCATGAGATGATTTTTGGGGTCTGTATTTCTAGAATACGTTAGCGTGCTTGACATATTGAATCACTTGGGATATTCTGCATATTGAATGGCTTCAGTGAATGGGCTTTGACTAGGGAAATGCTGCAGTCATCGTTAGTTCAGTCAGTTTTAAAGTTACAGCTGTTTGTAATGCTTGTGAATGTTGTATGCATGATTGTCCAACGTGTGACAAATTGGTGATAATTTACTTGGAGTCCGACTCGAGAAAATTTACTATTTTTTGGAGAAAATCTTGGTTTTACCTGAGTTTGACCTTGTGCCAGAACTTCCTGGGTTTGCTTCGAGTCGAATGGGTGACTACTTCAGGTTCGACTTTGATAATAGATAGATGTACTTTGAGATAGCATAATAAGCGGCGTAGGGTTGTCGTCACACAAGCCACCATATCATAGCTGGCAAATCAGGTGTTTGGAAGCAGATCGGTTAAAAGCAGTCGTAATATACCCTGGAATCCTGGTCCAGTAACCGATCCCAGTTCGTGTAATATCATCTTGGTTCTCCACCCTTTGGGTGTGCCATTTGAGTAGCAATTCCTTGTCCATTCCTTAGATGCAATTCAGCGACTTCCACATGATCCCTTATGCCCACATCAGTCATATGATGTAAGGGAAGCAGATAGAACGCATCGTCTTTAAGTCGAATTCCAAATCCAGAATGCGGGGCACTGCGCTGCGACTTCCTTTCGGGTGCATATCTTTTAGAGCTATTTTTAAAAATGGATCATACCTGATCCATATAGGGATCAGCTGAATTTCCATGGTGAGGGTTCAGTGGTATAGGATTCGATTGTGGATGAGCATGACATAAGGATTGGCAGTGGATAGACCGATCATACGAGGGAACGGTAATATTGAAGGGTCGGTCATATGGACCAATCGGTCGTATAGAGGGATCTGTCATAGAGGGATCGTTCATAATGAGGGATCGATAATATGGAGGGATCGGTCATATGAGGGATCAGTCATTTTTGCTAAGGGATTGGTATATACACCTTAAAGGGGGAACAATATATACGCCTTGTAGAGGGGTCGGTATATATACCTTGTGATGGATCAATATATATACTTACAGAGGGATTGGTATATATACATTTTGGAGCGATCAATATAGATGTTGGAGGGATTAGTATTGACATCTTTGGAGGGATGATATTAAGCGTGTATATGTATTTCGGAGTCGGCTGAAATGCCTTGGTGAGGGTTCGGTCATTTAGGCTAAGGGATCAGTTGCAGTTGAGATTGAAGGGATCAGGCATCTAGGCTTTGATAGAGGGATCTGCCATTTTGGCCTTGAGAGAGGGATCAACCATCTATGCTTCGAGAGAGAGATCGACCATTTTGGCCTTGAGAGAGGGATCGCCCGTCAAGGCTTCGAGAGAGGGATGGACTATTTTGGCTAACTTGAGCGTGAACTTCAACATCTGATCCCAAGAACATGCATACATGAGTGAATCTGATCCCTTCCAAATGAACATAAATGTTAGAAATGCGGATTACGGATCTTAAGGCTAGGACTAACACTAGAGAGGGGATGAATAGTGTTTATAAAGAATTACTAAATCTTTTTTAGTTTATGTTAATTTGAACAAAGATGTATGTAATATTCAAACACAGATATGATCACGGGAACAAACACAGATGCAGAAATAAAGTAAAAGCAGTAAACGAAAGAACACACTGGATTTTATACTGGTTCGGAGTTACCCTACATCCAGTCCCGCAACACAAGTACGGATTTCCTTTCAAAAGCAATCTTTACAATTACATTCTCGATTTCAAGGCTACAAGGTACACCCTCTAGAATCACAATCCTTTGGGTAGAGATACTTGATTTTCCGGGCAACAAGTTCACCCAATTGATTTCCTAAGGCTACAATCACACCTTATCTCGCTTGATTGATTTTTAAGGCCACAATCATACCTTTTCTCGCTTAATAGATTACGAAGAAGTCTATAACTCTGAATAGCACTGAGAACCTTGTTGAGAGAGTGATAGAGAATCAAACTAGAAGTAATCGAGTTCGATTCAATGTTGATTTCAGCAGAGTAATGGTAAGAATATGTATTAAGAAATGTGGAAGAAGAAGAGGAGTGAAAAACTAGAAAATCTGATGTAAAATTCGTTGAAACTAACCCCCTATTTATAGAAGAACAATAGCCATGTCCATTCATGAAGAGTTATGGCGAATACACACTTCTTTTGAAATTTGAATTTTGAAACCAACTGACACCATGTCGACATGGTCACCATGGGTATGTCGACATCCCAAAGCAATTTTTGATGATTTGATTTTCTTTGAAAATAACCTTTATCTTATATTAGAACTATTTTAAACTTTATAAATATACTTGAAAATTCGTAAGCAAATATAGAGAATAATATATACAGAATTTAACTATAATTTTATATTTAAATCTAAGTATAAATATTTAAAAGTTAAATATATTATATTAAAAGATAGTTTAAAATCAGGATAGGGGTTTTTGAATATTTTAAAAGGAAAGTTTTGAAATCATTTTGAAAACAAGATAATTTTGTAAAATCATTTGAATAAAAATTAGCGGATACCAAACAATGTTCCACTAGATTTTTCATAGGTTACATCCTACTTAGGGTTCCATCCCTTTAACGAGCTCAAAGTGGATTCCATTCCACGAATAAATTGGATTTTAAGATGCCAGTGCTTTTCTAGGAGTTTTAACAAAATTCCTAATAAAAATACTTATTCTTGAAATCTTGAACTCTTGATAATCTTGATACTCATGAGTCTTCAATCTTGATATCTTGAATCTTTATATTGTACAGTCTTCATTCTTGGTACATGCATGGTTAAATCCTGCATATACATATATATCTAAACTTACAACGTTAGTATTTATATTTTATAATCTATTCTAAGGTTGTTGTCATCCAAACCATCATCTTGCGGACTAACAATCTTCCCCTTTTTGATGATGAAACCTTTGTTTATAAAATATTACTTCTATCATAATAACTCCCCCTAAAACTAATAACTCTCCCTTAATCTATGCCTAATTACTCTATTTTATACTTCTCCCCCTTTGTCATCAACAAAAACTAACTCCCCCTCATTCTTGGACTAAAGTACCTGCATTGATAAACTATACAATGGAATATATAATAGATAGATTAAGAAATAATTATACTCATGAACATGATAATTAATCAAAGACTATATACATTTCAATGTATATATATGTTTTACACAACAAACATCAAACCAATATTAAGAAATCAATCCACATCAAGTATCAATCCAAACCAAATCAAATCAATTCAAACAAACAAATCAAACAAAGCAATAAAATAAAATCAAGCGTTACGAGGAACTTCCGCCCATCCTTCTTCTCTAAATATAGAGTCTACTTTAATGGCATCCCAATTTTCATTGTCATTGGTGAGAGAGACAGGAGGATGTGCTTCGTTATCATCCTTGTGCAGGGAGGAGATCATCCATCGTATCGCATCGAAATGCCTTTCTTGCACCTTGATCATCTGCATTTGACTCAATTCTAAGTGTCGTTGGTTACGAAGAATAAACGAGAGAATATTCTTGAATGAATTAAGAGTTTCTTCAAGACTTTCGGATAAATTGTGAATTGGATTAGCCATAGTTGAATTTGTGAAAGAAATGAAGGATATAGAAGACAAGAAATAATTTTCAGTGAAGAATTCTGGAAGAAACAGGTATTTATAGGTGTAGAAATTCATTTGAAATGAATGGACATTTGGTAGTTATTCAAATTTCAAATTCAGAATCAATTGTCATTTCTGACTAGTACATGTCGACATGGTCATAGGGGGTATGTCGACATGGGTTAGTGAAAAAATATGACTAATTTGATTTTGTGAATAATTGTGTGTGTATATATATTTATTTATATAATATACTAACATTTATTCTGGGGATAAGATAAGCTAGATAACAGAAAAGAAATTTCATTTCATTGCATGCTAAGATGATACAACGATTAAACACAACAAACTACATGAACTTTCGAATTAAAACAAACTAAAACAAATATAACAAGATACAAAAAGATAAAACTAGTTAGAGGATGAAGATGATGAAGATAGTCCAAGTTTCTTGCTGACTTTGAAAAAGAACTTGTTCATCTTCGAAGAAATATTATCCAACTTATTACTAACGGATCGTTTAAGAATCCGTTTGATTCTCAATAATAGTCTTTTGGTTTTTGAGAAGGGTCTTGTTGGATGGATTAGGAGGATAGTCTATGCTTTCCAAAGAAGTTTCACCTTCTTCTTCTTCTTCAATTTCCATTTCATCCCCTTCTTCTTCTTCATCCTCTTCCTTTTCTTCCATTTCCTCATGAGCCAAACGCTCCTCCTTTTCAGCAAGGGTCTCATAAGGTTGAAAACAAAAGGAATTTTCATAAGCGAAATGTTGGAATGATTGAAAACTTTTCTAGAAACAAATTCCTCGCCTTTGAAATCCACTCCAAAATAGTTAAAAATTCGAGTGAGATAAATTCCATGATATAAAGTATTCTCACCCATTTCAAGATTTTTGGGACGAAGTTCATCCAAAATAACTTGCGCCCAATTTATGTCATAATTTCCAAAAATAGCAAAAAGTGCTTTGCAAACTTTTGAAGTAGGATTGTTGAAATTCCCCGATCTTGGGATCAAAGTATGTTGCAAAATAAGATTCACAATTCTTGCTTTTGGTTGAAAGTTTCAATTTTTAAACTCAAAATCATCATTTCCTTCGAAAATGTGGTGAAATGTCTCACGATCATTTTCATCGATTTTAAAACTAGAAAGATCAATTCCCGAATTCTTGCGATTGAGAATGGTACCCAAAAGATCACAATTCTAGTGTCTTTGACACTACTCCAAATTTCATCCTCATTTCCATCATAAAATCCACGGTTTAAATTAGCATAGAAAATTTTGACAAGATTAGGATAGCAAACTAAATCGTTTTGAGAAGCATCAATAAGACTAAGAACTCCATTGTTTGCAAAAAGAGAATCAATTTCATAAGTAGAAAAATCTTGAAAAATAGCGAACTTTCCGGGATGGACTTTGGCATAGTTAGCATAATTGATGTATGCTTTTATTGCCTCCGGATCATTGAATAGTTGCTCTTTTATTTTTCTGGAAATTCTCATGGTGGAGGGGTTGCTTGAAGAAGCCATTAAAGTAGAGAGTAGAGAGCTTGAAGTTATGAAGAGAGAGTTTGAATTTGAAAATGAGAGTGAAAATATATGATAGGATAGTGAATAAATAGATTCTCAAATGACATTCTCTGGTCAAAAGATAGCTTTAAGAGAATTGAATGAAGTGAAAAGGTGGAGGGAAATTCAAACATTTGAATACAAATTTTGAAATTCAAATTCTGGTACCCATGTCGACATCATGGTAGGGACCATGTCGACAAGTGCCAGTGAATTTTGATAATTTATTTTTCCTAAGTTCTCTAAAATATATATATATAAATATACTTATTAGTTCTAATGTCTATATATATATATATATATATTTGAAATATTATTAGAATTATAGTATATTTCAGAAAATTATACTATTAAAAAAATAATAATAATAATAAAATAATAATAAAAAATAGAAAATAAATTTTAAAATTCAAACAACACACCAATTCAAACAACACACCAATTCAAAATCAATCAATCAAGCATCTAATTCTAAACAAGCAATTTCAACCGATTGTATTGTAAACGTGTACTGTAAACGTGTACCTTTTTCTGAGTCCGTTTCTCTGAATTCGTCAGAGTCGTGAACTGCCGTGAAACATAAATTTGAATTATCCGTCTTCTGATCATCATCACTTGAGGATGAGTCTGAGTCATCTAAAGTAGTAGTAAATGCATGCTTCCGTTTCTTTGCTGGATCATTGTTCATAGGAGGATTTTGCCTATCTGGATACGGACAGTCTCTTTTGATATGGTCTGGTTCATCACAGTTGTAACATTTGACATTATTTGGCACTACGTTCTGATTTGCAGAGTTCTTATAGTTGTTTCTCTTGAAATTATTCATCATTCTATATTTCAGAAATTTCCTAAAATTTCTGGTCATTCAGTCTATATCTTCATCATCATCGCTGTTTGAGTCTGATCCATCTGCTAATGCATTGAATGCCGTTGATTTCTTTTCAAAAGCTTTGCTTTCTCTTCTCCCGATCATTTGAACCTCATAAGACATTAGATTTCCAATTAATTCTTCTATCTTTAAAGTACTGAAGTCATTTTCCTCTTCGATAGCAAGTATCTTTTGATCCCATTCTAGAGTAAGAGAATTTAAAATCTTTCTGACTTGATCTTCTTTAGAAAATTCCTTTCCCAAGGATATCAGAGAATGCATAATATCCTGAAATCACTATACATATCTGAAATAGACTCATTAGGATTCATTTTAAATAATTGAAATTGATTTGTGAGCATGGAAATTTTAGTCTGTTTAACTTTGCTTGTTCCTTCGTGAGTAACTTGCAAAGTTTTCCAGATTTCATATGCAGACTTACAAACTGACACTCTATTAAATTCATTTCTATCTAGTGAACAAAACAGAATATTCATTGCCTTAGAATTATTTTGTGCAACAGTCTTTTGCTCAGCGGTCCACTATGCGAAATCAGTTGTGGGTTCCGAATATTTAGTTTGTGTGATATTCCAAGTGTCTAATCCTATAGATTGTAAATATATTTTCATCTTACATGCCCAATATGCATAGTTACTGCCATTAAAAAATGGTGGTCTGACAGTAGACTGACCTTCTACAAATGAACTAGTGACATGAATACTAGTGTTAGTAACAGTACCAGTGTTGGTAGCCATTTTGAAAACTTTTAAAAAATCAGATTATGAAACTTTGAAAACCTGGCTCTGATACCAATTGTTAGAAATGCGGATTACGGATCTTAAGGCTAGGATTAACACTAGAGGGGGGTGAATAGTGTTTATAAAGAATTACTAAATCTTTTTGAGTTTATATTAATTTGAACACAGATGTATGCAATATTCAGACACGGATATAATCACAGAAACAAACACAGATGTAGAAATAAAGTAAAAGCAGTAAAGGAAAGGACACAGCGGATTTTATACTGGTTCGGAGTTACCCTACATCCCGTCCTGCAACACAAATACGGATTTTCTTCCAAAAGCAATCTTTACAATTGCACCCTCGATTTCAAGGCTACGAGATACACCCTCCAGAATCACAATCCTCTGGGTAGAGATACTTGATTTTCCGGGCAACAAGTTCACCCAATTGATTTCCCAAGGCTATAATCATACCTTATCTCGCTTGATTGATTTTCAAGGCCATAATCACACCTTTTTCGCTTAATAGATTACAAAGAAGGCTATAACTCTGAATAGCACTGAGAACCTTATTGAGATAGTGATAGAGAATCAAACTAGAAGTAATCGAATTCGATTCAATGTTGATTTCGACAGAGTAATGGTAAGAATATGTATTAAGAAATGTGGAAGAAGATGAGGAGTGAAAAACCAGAAAATCTGATGTAAAGTTCGTTGAAACTAACCACTATTTGTAGAAGAACAACAGCCATGTCCATTCATGAAGAGCTATGGGGAATAGGCACTTCTTTTGAAATTTGAATTTTGAAACCAACTGACACCATGTCGACATGGTCGCCATGGGTATGTCGACATCCTAAAGCAATTTTTGATGATTTGATTTTCTTTGAAAATAACCTTTATCTTATGTTAAAACTATTTTAAACTTCATAAATATACTTGACTATAGTTAAAATTCATAAGTAAATATAGGGAATAATATATATAGAATTTAACTATAATTTTATATTAAAATATAAGTATAAATATTTAAAAGTTAAATATATTATATTAAAAGATAGTTTAAAATCAGGATGGAGGTTTTTGAATCTTTTAAAAGGAAAGTTTTGAAATCATTTTGAAAACAAGATAATTTTGTAAAATCATTTGAATAAAAATTAGGGGATACAAAACAATGTTCCACTAAATTTTTCGTAGGTTCCATCCTACTTAGGGTTCCATACCTTTAACGGGCTCGAAATGGATTCCATTCCACGAATAAATTGGATTTTAAGATGCCAGTGCTTTTCTAGGAGTTTTAACAAAATTCCTAATAAAAATACTTATTCTTGAAATCTTGAACTTTTGATAATCTTGATACTCATGAGTCTTCAATCTTGATATCTTGAATCTCTATGCTGTACAGTCTTCATTCTTGGTACCTGCATGGTTAAATCATGCATATACATATATATCTAAACTTACAATGTTAGTATTTATATTTCATAATCTATTCTAAGGTTATTGTCATCAAAACCATCATCTCACGGACCAACAATAAACACATGAACAACTCCAAATAAGAATACTAGCATAATCAAATTCTCCAAAAACATGAGAAGTAGACTTAGTTCCTCTAACCATAGCTATTAGCTTCCTTTATATTTCCTTCAAATCTAAGTAGAATAGGAATTTTTAGGTTAATAATTAGATCTATCTCGTGAATATGGGAATCCACAAGTAGATGATGAGATCCAACCAAACCGAGAATTCAATTCTCAATGAAACACCAAAATGTTGATGCTAAATATGGGCATCAACACCCAATAGAATCTAATAGAGATTAAATGAAGAATGAAATGAAAACATAACAAAAATCATAAATGAATACACAGATTTTTATAGTGGTTCGACAATCTTGGCATATGTCCACTTTCTATTTTTGTTGATCTTCCATTTGATTATGACCAAGAATACTTGGATCAGTTGAGATCCATTAATACAAAACTGAAGAATAAAATTGGAAATCCCCGGCAGAGAAAGTAGGATCACTTTTCTAACGCCTGTTGTATTTATAGGAGAAGACTGCATGGGTCATACTGAAATTTTGGCAGAAGGTTCAGGAGACCAAGATGGGGATACACAAAAATTTCCTAGCCTATAGGTGCCCACAATAGGGATTGGTATGGATCCCTATTAATGTGTCCCAATGGGCTGCAATACCTATGGCAGGTTCCCCATGATGTTAGTTACTTGCTCCTTAAATTTCAAGCAATCCGATGTACGGTTTGTAAGATATCGCATTTTCCATAAAGTAGTGTTGCTTGAATTCTGATTTCTGTCGATCCCTCCAAAGGTGTTTATGCCAATCCCTCCAACTTCCTCCAATTGTAATGAGATCCCTAAGGGGTGGTCCACATGTTATGGTATGCTTGTACTCCACATGTTGATAGCATGTGTAGATTTTTAGTTATTGACCGACCATCGCTGCAAAATTAAGTTGTGGAATCGATACGATATGATCCATAGTGTTAAATATGTATCGTACTGATTAATCTTCGAGGAACAGTGAGCTTCCATGATTCTGCTTCTATCATCTATGCTTGATTTTTGGACCCCATAATCATCGCTCTAGGGTACTGGCCTTGATGACGTTCGAGTCTAACTTGTCCAGTCGGTTCGGATATAGCCGGGTCAAAATGCCAGATAACAATATGAATTTTGAGTTTTGTTCAAATATAGAAGATAGGGTTCCAGCCAAACAACAGCGCATAATGGAAAATAATACTGTATTCAAAAAAGAGATGCAGATAAGGTGGAAGCACTGACGATCGACCTGATGGTTATTTCATCCATGATCGGCCTTGCCTTAGTAAGGAAGATTTTGATTGACTGTGGTAGTTCAATGAATATAATTTTCATAAAGGCTTACGATCAGATAAGGATGGAAGCCAAGGACTTTAAACCATTTAAAACCTGCATTCATGTCTTTAACAGTGTAGCGATGGAAGTTGTCGATTATGTTGAATTATCCGTGGAGTTGGGAGAAGGCGACCGTAGGAGAGGACATATGTTGCCATTTGTTCTCTTAGATGTTGAATTCCGTACAATGCTTTTCTGGGCCAACCGACCTTAGCTGAATTCCGAGCAGATCTTTCCCTATGGTGTTGACTTTCAAGTTCCCAACTGATAACGGTGTTGGAGTTGTCATGGTGATCAGTCAGTCGGATGTGTCTACCATGTGGATGAGTTAAGGGAAGCCCAATGAAAAGAGAAAGGAAAGTGTGTGGACAAATCTCTCCGCACCCAAGCCATCGACGACTGACACTCGCGCCTGGGCCTTTGCTCGAGCTCCATAGTCGGTTCTACAAAGATATAGATCCGAGTAATTATGAGGAGTAACCCAAAGAGACTAAGGTTGCACCGGCTGAGTCGACGATCGACATTGCGGTCAGCCACGACGATCCATTATAGGTCTTAAAGATTGGATCACAGCTTAGCCTCCCGATGATGAAAGAACTTTCTAGTTCTCTTCGAGTGAATCTTGATGTGCTCGCTTGAACTCATTCTGACATGTGTGGGATCTCGCCTTCCGTTGTGAGCCACAAATTAAATATCGACCTGAGACATGTTCTGGTGAAACAAAAAAGACGTGGCATAGATCTGGAGAAATCTACTGCCCTTAAAGAGGAGGTGAATAGGCTAAAAAGCAATGGGTTTATTCACGATGCCCTCTTTCCTAAATCGTATTCAATCTTGTACTCATGAGAAAGGAAAATGGAAAATGGCAGACATGCGTTGACTATTCGAACTTAAATAAGGCATGCCCTAAAGACAGCTTCCTCCTTCCAAGAATCGATCTACTGGGGGACTCAATTGCAGGACACGAGTTACTATCTTTCATGGATGCGTACTTCGGATATAATCAGATCCCAGTGCATATCCCCAACCAGGAGCACACTAGTTTTATTATCGACGTTGGATTGTACAGAAGTGGTAATTCCATTTGGATTGAGGAATGCTGGAGCAACTTATCAATGCCTTATCAACCGAATATTTAAAGATCAAATTGGAAAGACGATGGACGTAGACATGGATGATATGCTTGTGAAGTCATAATGATCAAGCGACCACATTAGGGTCTTAGCAGAAATGTTTAATATCCTCTAATATTATAAAATAAAGATCAATCCTAAAAAATGTTTTTTTGTTGTTGCATTAGGAAAATTATTGGGTTTCACTGTCAATGCTCGTGGAATCGAATCTAATCCTGAGTAGATTTGAGAAATTTGCAACATCTAAGTGGCAAAATCTATAAAACAAGTATAGAGCCTAAATGGAAAGGTTGTTGCCCTAAGCAGGTTATTTCCACTGATAAATTAATTTCTTTCTTCGACCTATTAAGAAGAGGGAGGAGGAACTTTGAATGGACATAGGAGTGTGACGATGCATTCCAAGCTTGGGTAAACCACTTAAAGAAACCTCCCATCTTGTCAAAGTCGGTGGATCATGAAGACTTGTATATCTATTTGACCATGTTGGTACAAGCTATAAGTGCCACATTGCTTTGCGAGGAGAATCGAATTCAGAGATTGGTCTATTATGTTAGAAAGTGATTAATAGGAGCTGAAAGGAACTATCTGAAGATAGAGAAGTTGGCATACTTCTTATTGATTGCTTCACGAAAGCTCCGTCCCTATTTTCATGCTCACCCTATCAACTTTACATCGATCAACCGTTACAACAAGTCT
This sequence comes from Allium cepa, assembly GCA_030765085.1. Lineage (NCBI taxonomy): Eukaryota > Viridiplantae > Streptophyta > Magnoliopsida > Asparagales > Amaryllidaceae > Allium > Allium cepa. The sequence continues at coordinate 865,311,111 of CM060940.1, forward strand.
TACGATGACTGAGATGTATGAAAGGTTACTGGAATGGAACATCAAACTAAGCGAATTCGACGTTGCTTATCTCCCTTGAAGAGCTATCCAAGGATAGGCACTAGTGGAATTTATAGAAGAATTCACTGCATAGGATGATCTTCTAGAAAGCAGTGGAGCCCTTACCATTCAATGGAAAATGTTTACGGATTGAACATCCAGTGATCATTGTTATGAAGCTGGAGTCATGCTAGTAACTCCAGTGGATCAATCAGTTCATTGTGCTTTAAAGATTGACTTGCAATGAACAACGAGGCTGAATATAAAGCTCCAATTGCTGGACTCAAACTTGCTAGAGAATTGGTATAAAATCTCTTGCAATCTTTTGCGATTCCCAGTTAGTGATGTACTAAGTCAGGGGAGATTACCTTATCCGAATCCAAGAGCTATTGACTATGTTGAGTATTGAGACATCACGCGCATTCCCCGAGATCAAAACAAAGAGGCCAACTCATTTGCAAAGTTTGCTAGCATTGGAGAAGCAGAACAAATGGGCTTGGTTCCAGTCGAAGTACTAGATGCTCCAAGCGTAAACCGGATAGAAATTGACTGGGTACTATAGACAGAGCCTGATAAGGAGTCGTGGATGACTTCGATTAAAGATTATTTGTGACACGGAGTCCTTCCTGAATAAAGGAATGAATCCTCTATAAAACTTAATGATATATCATTCTAGAAGGAGTCATGTATAGAATTTTTTTATCATTCCCCTACTCCGATGTTGCGCTCAAGATGAAATAAAATGAATCCTAAGGGAAGTCCATGAAAGGGTGGGATTACAGTGGAGGGAAAACCCTAGCAAAGAAAATACTCTATTACGGGTATTATTAGCCAGCTTCCAACCGAGATGCTACTGATTACGCTAAGCGATGCGACAAATGCCAGATGTACGCAAAAGTTCCGAGAGCTCTGCCAATGAGAATTACACAAATGGTCAGTCCATGGCTGTTTTCCATATGGGACATAGATATTATCAGTTCCTTATCAATCTCTAAAAGTGGTGTGAAGTACGCCATCATAGCAGTTGATTACTTCACAAAATAGGCCAAAGCAGAACCTTTAACCACGATCATAATAAAGAAAGTAATCAGCTGCACTGTCTGAAACATCATCTATCGTTTTGGCCTTCCACGAACCATTATATTTGATAATAGAACCCAATTCGACATTGCTTAATTCAAAGACTTCCGCCATTGACATCTTATTGAAAAGAAATTTGCAGCAGTTGCTTACCCTCAAGAAAATTGATAGGTTGAAACTACGAACAAAATCATAAAGTCCATTATGAAGAAACGTTTGGAAATGACCAGAGGCAAGTATGTGGATGAACTCCCAACAGCATCATCGGCTTACAGAACTACCCACAAGTCCGCGACTAACTATACTCCATTCGCTCTTGCTTATGGCTCCGAAGCCGTCATTCCTGTTAAACTCAAAGTTCCTTCCCATCGAGTGACCTACTACGACCCCAGAATAAATAGGGATTCCTCTTAGAATTTCAAGACTTAGCAGATGTGAAGCATGAAGAAGCTGATTTGAGGGTGGCTGCATATCAATATCGAGTCGCCCGATACTACAACACTAAAGTCCAACTGGAACCGTTAAAATCGACGATCTCGTCTTGAAATAGGTTTTTCATGTTGCGTCACACATGAATCCTACTTAGGAGGGGCCGTATGTCATTGAACAAAGGCTTGGAGAAGGAACTTTCAAGCTAGCAACTGTTGATGGCATTACACTCCCAAGGGTATGGAATAGCAAGCATTTATGATGCTATTAGATTATTCTTCTTCATTCAGTTGGATTTAATTTCGAAAATTTGTTTAGAATTTAATTTTCCAGATATGTAATATTTCATTTATTCCATTCAGCAAATAAAATTTGAAATTTCCTTCGTATCTGTACTGCGGTGGCATTATGTATTTGTTATGGTACCCGACTAACTAGTACTGACATGTTCGAGTAGGTTCCCAGAGTTTGGAGCCAACCGATTATGCAAGTTCACGGTTAGACTAAACAAAATAAACGTGGTTTGACCATTCATTCGATGATTCTCGCTCACAACCTAAGGGAGGAATACCTACGAGAAATGGATGTGACTTAACTATCCGATAATCAAATTGATCCCACTAAGCAATGGGACAAACGTGAATCAAAAAGCGATTGTAACACGACCGATTACTCTCCAAGTTAAATCCCAGGCTTAGAGGCAAGTCAATTAATCAACGAAAATACGGTTTGACTATTTTGTGAAATAAATCTAAGTCTCCAGAGCGTGGACCAGAGCATAAACACAAAATTGGGTGCGATCCAACCATCCGCCAACGAACCCTTATCCCCAAAATGCGGATATGAGTATAAACAAATAGCCGAGTGTGATTCGACCACTCACTATTCCATTAACTCCAACCTGAAATCGACATGAGGAGTATAAATTTGCTAAAGATGGAATACGAACATCCACAACCTAACTCCTTTAAATCTAGAATTGGGGGCAGGAGTATAATCACTTGTACCGCTGAATCCGATAGCATAACAGTAGGGCTTGAGCCCAGTGTTTAGTACGATTTGAGGCCACGACCGTATGGAGGCCTTGGGATAAGATTAACAATTTATCATCCGAACCAATGAGCGATGAATCAGAATTACATTGAATGGAAAATGTAATAGCTCAACTACTTAAGCAAATTCATACAAAATTTCAATAAAAGTAAAATAACTTTATTTGCATAAGCTTGGAAAGTCAAGTACAACTATTCACATCAAAAGAATCAAAAAATATGGCCCGATCCCATACAAATTCGGCCAACAAAACCTAAAAGACTTGGGAGCTTAAGTACACGCAAAGAATCACTTCCTCATCCGCTTCCTTTTCTTCTTCTTGGAATCAGGAGAGATTTCACTCAAACTTTCCCCACTCCTCTTCTCTCCTATCTATTTGGTTCCTTGGCCTTTCGCCGGAGTGGTCTAGGTTGACCCATTAGGTGATCTTGAGTAGGTTCTGGCTGAGGAGCAGAAGCATGCACGGTTTCTCCAGGCAAAATAATGGAGATGGAAGGGGGAACAAGCTCCATGTTATCTTGTTTGACTTTCGTATCGAGGGCAATGTCTGCCTCGAGTTTCTATGCCATTTCTGGCATACAAGGATCTAACAATATTGGGAAGCTCTAATAATCTTAACGACGTCATCGCAGGAATCTCTTGATGCGGATCGCTTTCTTCCCTTAACAAAGTATCTACCAAGTGCTCATCGATCACAAAAGCTTCCTCTTCCAGGACATCTTGGGTTGTTTCTGAATCTATGATAATAACGGACTCCGTCACAAGCACTTGAAGTCCGAGTTGAAATTCTGAGGAAGAGGTGGAACTGCAGCTGGCACATTTAAAGCTAAGGAAACATAACTAAAGAGATTTGATATATCGACCAGGGACACTCCAGCTTTTTAAAGGATGGGTGGGGTTGGTGAAATACCTTCTAGATTGGTTCTCCACGTGAGCTGGAGTGCCAGCGAAACTTCTTTCCGTAATCAGGGAGAGCCCACTAGATGTATCAGTATGCGGCTTCTTCGAATTGTAACCAGGCTCGATAGAAGAATCTGTAGTGGTGCTGGGAATAAATTGGGTCATTGGATTCTACTCATATGTGACATTGTGTGACACAAATCTGAAACCTTCGCCGGCTTCATGTTGAGAGTTGCGGCATGCTCTTTTTCGAGTATAAGATGGATTTTATGTAGAATCTTTTGTTTGTCACCCAATTGAATTTCGTCGTCCAACCTTATCAGATCGATTTCTTCAATGCCAAGAGCCTTTTCTTCCTCTTGAACAAGATGCTTACAAGATGGTAAGCGTAGTCACTCTGGAGCCACTCCAAATTTCTGCGCTTCAAGACATTGGCGTTGTATAGAATAAGCAGTGGATCTAGTTCATCCACAACCTCCTCCCTGACCTTTTCTCTCACGTCTCTACTTCTCGTTTAACAAAGGAATCAATGTCATTGGCCTTTTTAACAGTCGCATCTCTTTCAAGCTTGACCGTAACCAATTCATCACAGGCGTCCTTCCCGATTTTCAGCGCTTCCACTTTATCTTTGGATTCGCACACAAACTTAGATTTATACTCAGCTGCACTTATTTGGGCCACATCCCTTTCTAACACTCGTTTATGATTTTGATGATGAAGTGCTTCAACCTCGGCCAAGTGCCTAGCTTTCTCATCCTCAAGTGCCTTGATGGTCATTCCTGCATTTTTCTTGGCTTTTACTTGTGAGCTCCTTGAAGACTGTAACACATTGGTTAGAGTTTCGATGATCCACTTGTCCTGGGCCTCTTGGCATTTCAATTTCTCAATCTCTACCGCTCTGTCCCAAGATACTTTAGAAATCCTCTCTGCCGTTTTCATCCACTCACTATACTGCTTATGGATATCATTCACACAATCCATAGTCATTCGCTGGACCTTTTTAGGAACTCCATTAAGATTAGGTACAAAGAAAAATCCATCAAGACATGCATTTGGAAAATATGACCTAAGTTCGTCCATACTAGTGGCGGCATCGACTTGTTGAGCTTCAGTGAAAACTTATGTGTCGACGCGTTCTTTGCCTATCCTTTGTAGGTGAACATCATGCTCACTATGATGCCGATGATCGCTGGGTCGCTGAGGATGAGATGGAACAACCAACTGTGAAGAAACTGAAGTGGTAGGGGACCATGAGAGGTGTCAATAGGAGGAACGTTGTCATGAAAATCTTGTTGCCTTTTAGATCTTTCAAGAGGAGGGGATCTAGACTTGGGTCGATGTTTATCATAGGAAGACCTATCGTTGTTACCTCTATTTTAATAATCCTAATCTCAGCTGGAGCAATAGCTAGGGTTGTATTCACGACTATTGCCTTGGCTGTATGATTTCGAACGAGAACCAAGAGTCTCGTGTGATATTTCCTATAGCGACTAAAACATGTGCTTCTTCTTCACCACTGTCTCTGCAAAGAAAAAGAAAGAATGATCAGCTCTAAGTATTAAAGGACACGAGATAAGTGCAATGCAATGAATGTGCATTTCCTTATTTCCACCCAATGGACCAATTATTAAAGCTTTACTAGCGTGAATAACTTCTCCATTAGTGGTAGAAGGGAATTCAGCCCCAGCTATGAAAGGAGATTTCGATCTATCGATGCTCATGTTAGTAAAATTAAAGGTATCAACGTCATCCAAAATCAGAAGATCGGATAATGCCTCAAATGTTTCGTCTAAGTGTTACGATGGTTGAGAAGCAGACTGATTTGGAATAACCTGAGGAGTGATGGATAGCTTGGGCTTTTTGAAGGGGCGACTCTTCAGGAACCTACTAATGAGTTTCTTCCCTTTTACTTTTTTGAGAGCGGAGGGCTATGGGGTTTGCAAGGATCCGACCATAGCCATCAAACTAGAACCCACAACATTTCCATCGGGGTCGTCAACCTCATCTCCTGCTGCATAATTATCGGTAACATTCTGAGCCTCCTCAATTGGAGGCACGATAAGATCACCTTGATGGACTTTATCATCATCCGCATCTGCAGCTCAGTCACTGTAACTCTAGTAGAGATTGATAGCACTATGCTACGACCCTCTTCCATCAGATAGTAGGTGATGAGGCCTTTATCAATAAGGAGATTCTCGGTGTCTCTATCTTTCGATAGAATCCTTTTGAGCACCAAGACCACATTTGTGTATTTTTTCCATCAGGTTGTGGATAAGAGCTTGCAAAAACTGGAAAATTTCTTAGTTCAGGATATGACCTTGATATAAGCACTCAAGAAATTAAGCAAGGAGTAATACTTACGTCCTTCTAACCATCGTTTGGCAAAGCCGGGCGGGCAACGAATATAGAATCACTAGCTTTTAAAAGCACTCAGTTTATTCCAAGTACCAGTCAAGCTCTGCCACTTTTTAGCTGCCCAAGGAATGTAAACGAAAGGCTTTTCTTTCATCTCTTGAAGTTGAAAAGAAATCAAATGTCTTTAGAAATTGGAGGACGGAATAACAACTCCATAAACGCCATGTAGGTATAGTTAAGCAAGGCATAACCATTTGGATGTAGTTATGTCGGTGCTAACCTCATGTGATATAGCATCTCTCAGATAAAAGAATTGAAGGGTGGGACTCATTCTACCCAACACATGAACTTGTTGCTTGTAGTGAACGCCTCTAGGGGCATACGAGCTCTGTCATTTTGAGTCAAGACCCATACGTCGCGAATGGAATCTGGTGTCTAGCAAAAATTATATGAAGAAAGGCTTCATTAATTTTCAAACCCACAGTGTCCGCTGGATCTTCCAAGAATATTGTGTCTTCTAGAGTGTCGAAAGCAGGGTCTACTACTTCTATTCAAAGGACAGGAACGACAGAGAAAAGGATGAATAGTGGACTGGAGCTTTCCAATTGATCAGCTTGATGTCTAGGGAGAGTCTATCTGGCATAGTTGCAGAGCTTGGTTCGGCATATGGATTGTTGTGCTGTGAAGGTTGTCAAGAAGACATAGCTGCTAAACGCTCTGAGCCTCTGGAACCCATGACTACTGAACTTAGTAGGTAGTCATTAGAAAAATAACTTCTTTCCCCCATGCAAAGTGTAGCGCCAAGGTGTGGTGTCAAGCTATTCAGTGATAGACAATTTAGAATTAAAGATAACAACTATGACGAGACTTCAGGATTCGACCGAAGTGACTGTCACTGCCAACCATCTTAACAGATTCTCCGCATCGCTGGGTAAGGATTCAATCAAAACTTTAGGATCGGTTGTTGGCATGTTAAAGTTTGACTTGTGTGTTAAAAAGTGGACGAGCTTCAAAAATTTATCCCAGGCATAGGCAAAATGTATAGATATACAAGAGATTAACTAAGTTTGTTCCATACTTTGAGTCATATGCATTTGAATATGCAGTCCATTTCATATGCGAGTCCTACACGTCCGTTCAAGCATTCAAGATAGAAGCTCATCACAAAGTTCTAATTAAAATTTGAGGATTTTAAGCATGTTCATCAAAGTTAAACTAACAACCAATCCAAAAGGGTGTTATGACCGATCTATCCTAATGCGCATGACCAATCTATTTACCAAATCCTAACTTTCAATAACCAATCATTTCTGTACAATCATTTCATAATTAATCATTTTAGCAATGCCAACCGACCGTTGTCCCGTACTGATCGTTGAGATCGATCCAACCTTCGACTCTGGTTCCAAACATCACTTCAATTCAAAGCTCCAAACACCGATCCGAATAAAAAATGATCGGTAAAGAAGCCATCTACCTCCTCAAACTCCATAATTCCCGAGATGGTCCATTATACCGCAGCCATCACACTAACATAAACAACTCGACCCGGTCATTACGACTATATCCATGTCCTCCGATTTCACCACCGATTACTTCACCATCTCCCCCTCTGTTACGACCGATCGAACCGCCATGCCTGAATCATGCAAACTAGAACGAGATCCCATCATCTTGTCATTGAATTATTATAAGTTAGAGAAGTTCAACCTTTCTATCTCAGAAATTAAAAAGTGGAAATGATTTTGGATTAGAGAATTTAGATCGGAAGTGAAAGGGAGAGGAAGACAGAGCTTATTTTCCTTTTGGTTCAGTTAGTTTGCGCTTGCTAATAAAAAAGTGGGGAAAATAATCTAAGTGCCCAAGTAAATATACAAAGGAAACAATACGAACCATCGAAGTTTGTAGTTCAATGGAAAATCCAAATAATAAACGATCGGCTACGGTCGTTTTATGATGGTCTTACGTCTATCCATTTTTCTTAACCCACAATTCAATGAAATGGCCAAACTAAGAAATGATCGGATGCAATCATTATGTGATGGATGTATACCGATCCTTCCCCTTAGATCGCGGTGTAATTGGACTTTTCAACATAAATATAGATTATATACGATCCATGTCTAATGGATTTGGATAGATCCATTTTTAAAAAAAAGAGGAGAGGCGAGAATGATCGGATATGATCCAATCTCAAATGAATTTGACCCAATCCATATTAAAAATGGATCAAGTACGACTGATTCTTGATGGATTCATGCCAATCCATCAAAAGAAAAAGTGAAACATATGCAAAATGTTGACAATGACCTATGAACGTGCAATCGTGATGAGAAGTAAGGGTGAGTACATATACGTGCGGATGTACGTCCCAAAAATTTCGATTTCTTGAATTCGATAGAAATTTAATGCTCACCTGTATTAATCTGAGGACAACTAAGACCTATTGACCTACTGAAACAAAGACTTATAGGACACCATCAAGACGCGACCGAATATTTATACTACTGGAACTCAACCAATAATCGTGTCAAACAGAAAGAGATGCGACTCTCCAAGGAAAAAAATTCATTGAAGGGATAACTACTATTCAGAACACTGGATGAATACCTTTCCAACGACGCTAACATCCATCAATTCAAAGCACATCATGTTGAAACAAGATGTACTTTAGGGGGCAAGTATTATCCAGTCTTTTGTCCCAACTAAATTTGTAACAACCTAGAATTTTGATCATTTAAATTTAAAATTTTAATTAATTTTAAATATTTAAATTGTAGGAATTCCAAAATTTAATAATTTGAATTCAAATATGATTGGTCATATAAATATTTGAATTATAAATTAAATATTAATTAAATGCAGTTAATAATTTTGTTTAACTCTTTTTAATTAATAAATAATTTGACGAATTCAGTTTGTAAATTATTTACAAAAATAAATAGATCAAATAAATATCAACAATTAGATCGAAAATACAAAACGATATTTAAATTTGTGAAATTAATATTCTGGGGAATTGTCTTGGATTTTTGCGAAACTAGTGCCATTAGATCTAGAACAATAAATTATTGTATGCCGTCGAGTTTCGGAATGATCAGACGTACCATTTGGTCATGCGAGCTAGAAACGCGTAGTGATTAATTTTAAATATTATTTTATCTAAAAAGCTAACTTCCGTGTACTTTGGAATTAGGTCCCGATAATAGTCTCATTGAGTTTCGAATAGGAATATTTAGTATAGAACGCCAATGAGCATGCCTCATTTTGAAGTCTGAGATTTCTAGGATATAAATTGCTCAAAGTTATTGAATAAATGTGACGACCCGAAATTTTCGAACATTTAAAATCAGAATATTTAATTGATTCTACATATTAAATAGTGCAATTCTAATTTGAATCAAGAATATCATAGTTTATTTGATAATTAAATTAGTAAATTTAAATGATTTGAAGTTGAGTAAAATGCTGAATCTAGATTTTTTTAAGCCTGTTAAAATATAGTTTGAAGGCTTACAAATTTATATTGATAATACTGAAGATAATAGAGGTTGTAAAATTGAAATTAGCAGTGGTTTGTTCAGTTTTAAAAATATATCGTTTAAATTGAATTTAAAATAGCGTTCCAAGGCATAGTCTCGGAATTTGATGAAACCAGTTCCATTGGGTCCGTAATATTGAATTATTATCGGATTTCACATTTCGTATTAATTGGAGTTAGTGTGTGAGTGTACGACATAAAAACGCACTGAAAGTTAAATCGAAAACTTAATTTAAATATAATCTAATTTTTGATTGACCTATACCCTCATATCAGCTGCATTCTTTCATTTTGAATCACTGTACGTCCACTCTTTCATGCTACTTTTGACCTCAGAATTCTGAAACCACGTTTTCGTTTCATTTATAAAAAAAAATATCTAACCTATCTTCTAGCCGAAGCCACCTACTTTTCCTTTTATAACTCAAGCTTCTCGTCCTATAATAAACAACATGGCTCCTTTCTTTTTCCTCTTTCTAAAAAAAAAAGAAATTGAATTGAAACCTTCATTTGAGAAACGCGGCCGTGCTTTTCGAATCAAATCCATAAAGAAAATCAGAAAAACAAAATATGAGGGCGACCCCACCCAAAGTTAGAATCGCGACTTGGGTGGCGTTGTGGTCGAAATTGTCGAAGGCGGCGAAGCACTGGGTTTGTGGGAAGGGAAGCACGCGGCGCACGCGATTTGGGGTCGGCTTGATTTAGGGTTTCGATTCTTGGTGAGGGTTTGGGACGCGACGAGGTCGACTTGGTGTGGCAGTCGCGCGGTGGTGAACTCCTTGGGTGTTTGAGTTGAGGTTTGTCGGTGTATGCGCTCGCGAGTGGGGAAGCCGAGATTTCGTAGGGTCTGGGTTCTCCTTTAGGCGGTGAGGTATACGATTCACTGTTACTTTTCATTTTAAATTTAATAACTCATGTATATGAATATATACAGTAAGTAGAAAATTGTATATAGTTAAGTTTTTAGCTTCATAGAAATTAACATTTCATTGACAAATCACTGTTTTAACAAATCACTGTTTCTATGAACAAATCACTGTTAATTAACATTTAGAATATTTAGTATACACATTAAGCCTACTGTTTAAACTTTAGGATATATGCTACGGTGATTAACTTGTTTAACTAATTTATTTATTATTTTAGCTTCATAGAAATTATTAAAGGAAAACTAGTTTAAAATTTAATTATTAGTTAAGATTAGAATTCTTTTTAGTTAATAAATTATTAGGTTAAAAACCAAATTATTAACTTAAAGTAAAAAAAAATAGTAAAAATAGTAAGTAATTGTTCAATCAATTCAAATATTAAAAAACCTTATAATGTTATACAAGGTCTGGAAGGTGACAAAAACAAAACAAACAAGCGGGTTTGGATTGGATTGCCAAACAAATGAAAAGGTGAGTTAATCTCACTCAGTTAATTTAAATTTGAATTTAAACGATTAAATTTAAATAATTGATTGAATGGTTGAGTTTGATTTATGTGCTATAGTATGATATTTTGAAATTGACATATTATAATGTGCTAACATTTGTGAATGCAGGGAAACAGGTTGGAGGGATCCAACTGGACCCCTCACATTTATTTAAATTATTCCATATTCTCTGTTGTGATTATTTGATATCTTATGATGAGTTATATTGGTATATTGAATGTTATGGTTGATTGGATATTTGGGTATAATGAATTACCAAATTATATGAATTGGATTGTTGAAAGAAATTAAAAAGGAAGTAAATTTGTAAGTGAAATAATTATAGAAGTTTGAATAAATTAAGAATGAATTGAAAAGAAATAGAAGTAATATGAAAGTAATACTATATAACTTCGAGTATGAAGAGAAATGGAATTTTGAATAAAATGAAACTGATGAATTGTAAACTTAAGTTATATCAATTAAAGGAATAAATAATTATTTTAAAATTTAAAGTTTAAATTTATTTAAAGGAATGAAGAAGTAATTGAGAAATCTAAAAATTGGAATCAAGAAATGAGATCTGAAATTAATAAATTCTGAATTTAAAGGGAATTAATTGGAAATCAATTTGGGAAATTGATTTAAGTGATTGAAGCTAGGATTTTACTCTGGATAACCAAGTACATTTTTGAAGTAAATTCTTAAATAAATTTAAAGGTTTTAAAGATGTTGTAAAAAGCAAGTTTTAGAAAATTGATTATTTCTAATATTGAAATTCAATAGTAAGTATTGTTTTTCTAAATCTATTATAGTAGTAATTACCTAAAAAGTGACCTAGTATTTTGTTTTCAAAAGTGAAAATCTAGTTTTATATCCTATTAAGTAACTTTATTTTCAAATACTCATATAGCATGTATTTTTACAAAGTATTGAAGTAATTTAACTTAAATGTTTCAAAGTATATATTTTCAAAGTAAAGTGTTTTAAATTATTTTTAAAAAACTATTTTGTGCTTGGTGATTTCAGAGGAGATAGAAAATACTTGGGAAAGTTTATACCGGAAAGAAAGAATGATGGTTTGAAAACTGTGTTCAAAGGGTTGAAAATAGAAATATATCTTGTGAAGGTATTTTGGGATAAATAAATAATTTTGGAAATTATTTATTGTTTGATGGATGTTTTTGAATATTAATTGATAGTTAAATCACCGACTATCAATATTGGACAAATGCGTTGATCGTTTCGAAGAGACCGGGATCGAGATTTATTTCTCGAAAACTACTTCGATCCGGTTTGTACGTTTCGTGTAAACGATTTTGGATTCGAAGATGGAGCAGTGAAGTGCAAGGGCTAGTCGTTACTAATCCTGAGGATATTTCCAAAATGGATGTAGTAGGAGTAGTGCCTTCGGTTCCGTTCGAACCCGGGACGGACTTGTATGGATGAATGCTTGCGAAACATCGTCAGGTGGACGATGGGCATTCTAAGTGAATCGTTCTAAAAGGTAACGCTTAGCCTCAAGCCTCATCAAATGGGAATGACTGAAAATCAGGGGATATGCAGCAAGGTTAGGTGGGTCATACCCAAGCAGGACAAGATAATTCCCCTGTCTAGATGTCCCTTATATATTTCGGCTTAGTGGGTGGTTGGTCGCGCCAACCACGGGGTTTATTTTGTTCGGGACTGTTCAGTAAGGAATGGTTTCGGCCTTGTGTTGCAGGGGATGAAGGGAGTAATCCTCGGTACGGTGATCTAGGCCCCGTACTGTGACAGGTGGTACCCCAGTGCCTAGTCATTGTTGGAAATCCATTCTCCCTACGAGCCTTGTACGAGTTTTGTTTGTATTACCCACTTTTGTGGCTAGTAGCTGGAATTTAATAATGTAACAATTTCGGCTATTTTATAAGTATTTGTATATAGACCCTATTATAATGTCAGAGGATTTCTATAAAAATTGTTTTAGCTAACGTAAGGTAAAAACCCGACATGTTTATTTGTGGCGTGGTCTTACGAGATGCTTTTGTTTTCAAAGAATTTTTGAAACTTTAATAATCAATTGGGTGTGATTTTCTCACGCTGGTAATCCAGACTGACTCGGGTGTTATTTAACCGTAATGCTCGGGTCAGACCGAGTATTATAGGATACAGGTTTTGATGTTGTGGAGCTCAGGAGACGAGCTGGATGACGATACGTACTCTCGTACTTGTATATATATTTATTTCCGCTGTGTTGAGTTGTTGTGTATCCATTTGTATGACATTGATGGGTGCTATGACTGATGTACTCTGATGATGTAATATATGTAAACAGATATATTTGATTTTGAGTAAAGATTATTTACTATCTATTATATTTTATTCCGTTGCGATGGTTAGATTCTGATGTTGATTTTGTTTTCTCTTCTTCTACCTCTTCTTCTTTAACCCAAATGGTTCGTATTTCTGTACAACTTGAGTTGATTTAGGTAGAATAGTGTTGACTCAAGGGGTACGGATTTGCAGGTCATTACAGTTGGTATCAGAGCCAGGTTGGTGATAACCTTGGCTCTGGTGGGAATTACTCATAAAATATAGTCCGTAGTACTCTATAATAAGTTTAAGCGTATTAATAGATATGAGCGCGTATTTGTTAGTGAATATAAATTGTTTTAATATTGTGTTGATTGATTTATTGAGTGGCATATGAACCTTCGTCGACACAGTCTGTGCAACTGTATCGAAGGGGTTTCTAAACATTTGAATAGAGCAATCGACACGGTATTGTTTTAAATATGGGTAAATGAAATAATTTTACCCAAATTATATTTTGATATAAATAAAAGTTTTGTAAACTATTTTAGCTAATATATGGTTGCTTGGATGTTAGAAATGGTAATATTAGAGTATTATCATTGTTAAGTGAAAATTTAACTGGAAATTGAAAATAACCAAAGTTTAAGGAAATAAATTCATTATAAAATGAAATGTATAAATATGAATTATAAATGTAATTATAAAATTGAAATATAATCAAATGAGAATTTGTATAAGCATAAACTATACAAAAGAAATATAGTTAAAACTTATTTAAGCAAGATTTGGAAATTTAAATCCCGGGGATTTGGAAGTATTTTTAAAGATAAATGATAGCATTATTGTTTTGGAGATATTTCTGAATGGAAATCTGTTTTAAATGGATTTTGAAAGTGATATAGCATTGAAATCATTTGGATTATTGGAAAATAATTCTGATGATGACGGACGCATCATCAGTATTCATTTTCGAATTTCAAAGTGATGGATTGCTGCCAAATTGTTTTGTTCAGGAAAAGCTGGTTGTTTTGAACATTTCAAAAGGAAATTTGTTGAAAATAAAAGCCAGGATTGGTTTAATTTTTGGGAAGTGTGATTGCGATGTTGGAGATTTCAAAATGTTTTGAAACCAAAAGCCGGTAGTTTAAAAATCCTGATAAGATGGGTTATAAGCTTATAAGTTAGGATGATTTTAAATCGGGAATGGAATATAAACTTTGAGGGTGGAATTTAAATTTAAAGAGAAAGGTTGAAAATGAAAATTAACTTGGAGTTGGAAATAAAAATTTGATTGGATTGAAATTTATTGAATAAGCTGAAATAATATCCAGTTGTATTCGAATCAGGTTGGAATCGAATTGAGTTAAATAAATCCGAATTAAAATAAAATTGAATTGGAATAAAAATTCAGCTGAATTATTGAATGGAATTAAATTCTTACCTGGATAAATGAAAAATAAATTGGATAAGACATGAGAATTTAAATAAATAAACCAGAATAACTTATAAGAGAATTAAAAATCCATAGCAATAAAATATACTTGGGCTATAAATAAATAGAAGGCTTGAGTTAAAAATAAAAGGGGAACATATTTAAGCCTAAAATGAATGAAAATGTGTGAGAATAATAAGTTGTGACTTATAAAATTCAAAATGGAATACAAAGCCCAAATTTAATATTTTGATGAATTGGAAAATGAAAAGAAAATCCAAACTTGGATTATAAGGTATATTGAACTTAAGAAAATTAAATGAAGTGATATTTGGAATAAAAACTTCAAGTGTTGGATTATAAATAAGGGAAGAACTAATTAGATAATAAATTAGTTAATGAAATTGAATTGTGAGTTTATGATGAAGTTTGGAAATAAACTCAAGTTATAAATTAAAATTTGATTCAAATTGTTGATGAAATGAAAGAAATTAAGAATGAAGCTGAATTGTGAGTTAATAAATTGGATGGTAAATTAAAAGTGAATAATAGAATCAGAACTTGAGCTATTAATTAAGATTAGGCTTGAAGTGTTAACAAAATAAATATAATTTGAATGTATAGAATAAAAATGAAATGGATTAAAATAGTAATGGTATCAATTGCAAATAAGATCCAAATAAGTGGAAATAAATTGGAGATGGCCATGTAATCAATTAAATGAGTTAGATCTGAAAAGTTAAATTTGATAATAACCAATCAAATGAAGTTGCAGATTTGAATTGAGATTTGATTGGGAGAGAATTAAGTTGAATAAGAAAATTTACTTGAAAATAAAATGAGCTTAAGTATAAAATTGGAGTGAATAAACTTAAGCTAAATGAATGAAGGAGAGTTGAATTGAATTAAACTTAAACAAAGTTTAATAATATTGGATTGGTTTTAAATCAAATGAAAATAAATTTTTAATCGAAATAAAATTCGATGAGTTATAAATAATATTAATGGAATGAAATTCTAGAATAAATAATTGTAAACCATTGGAAATCATTAAGGGATTGAAATAACTTAGGACAATAAGGAAAATAGAATGTTTCGAGTTTATTAGAATGGCTTAAGTAAATGTGGATAAACTAACTATATTGAATAAATAAATGGATGGAATAAAGAAATGTCGTTTAAATAAGTTGAGAAATGGTTATTGAATGATATAGCTTGGTTTGTTTTCGAGCTAAATAAAATAGTTTGGATTAAACAAATATGGAATGGAATGTAAATGAATGGATTGTGAATAAAATTTAAATGGAATGTATCGAGTTAAATAAATGGTTGTGAATAGATTAAAATGAAAAGGAAATTTAATTGGTAATGGAGATGGAACCTAAGTTGTTAATGGTTTTGAATGGACTAGTTTGGTTAACAAAATTGAAATGCAATGAAACTGAGAATATATGGATTGTGAATAAATCCGAAATGGAATAGAATTAAGTATAAATTGAGTTGGAGTCAATTTAAATTGGTTATAAACATAAATACTTATTTATTCACATAAATCTTGTCAAATTGCATAGAATAAATTGTCATTGGATGTAAATGGAAGTAATTAAAATTCTATGAGTTGGTGGAAGTAAAATAAATTGATTTTGAAAGCAATTGGATTAAATATGAGTTCAATTTGCTTAAAAATAAATTAAATGTAAGCATTGAGTTTTAAACCATTCAAATTAATGAAGTTATATACAAATGGATTGAAAAAACATTCACATTGGATGAGAATGGTTTATAAATTAATTGAAACAGTTGAATTAGCATGAAACTATATTAATTGCTTACGGAAAAATGTTTGGTATGAGATTCTTTTAGAATTCATATGTTTTAACTATTGTAAATAAGTGAAATATAGTTAAATTGCATATATTTGGCACTTACATGTTTAAATTGAGTAAGTACAGGTACCTGGAAGCCATGTGGCTGGATTTGGTTGTGCTATTTGCTAAAAATAATAAGCTGCTTGCTTAAAATGCTAAATGAGGTACGCCTACGCAATAAAATAGGAAATATGAACTGTTTTTGGTTTTTCCGACCGTGTGGGTCGATGTATATATATTTATCTCTTTTGTCAAATTGCAAAAGCTCCTCCGTACAAAGGAGACTCTGCCAAAATTTTCTGGAAATTTTGGGAGTTAGAAAATTTTTGAACCTTCTGGCAAATTGTGTTAACGATAAACAAATTCAAATTGGAAACTAAAATAAATTAGTAAAGGAAACTAATTTGAAATAATGACATGGATTAGTTATAAATGAAAAATAAAATTCAATATTTAAAGTTAAACATAAATTGAATTCGTATGGAAATAAAAGAATTACTTTGAATAGAAATAGATATAAACTAAAGTGGAAAATGAAAATAAATATAAGAAACATATATAGTATTTATACTAACTTAAGAAAGGAATGGTAAATTCTAGATTGGAAATTTGATATTACAATTATAATCTAAGTTAATGTTTAAATGAATAGATACTGACATTTTGGAATAAAGTGATAAGATGTTTTGGGAATATTGCGATTGGATATTAGTGCTAAGCAGGATATGCAGGTAATATAAAGGGAAAAAGAATTGGATTGATTTCAAGAGATAGAAATTTGAAATGCTCGACAAAAAGCTATGTATTTAAAATTTGGTATGAAATTTGATTGGGATTTGGATTTGGATTGAGCCACTTGGCCTTTTTGTTTTCTTTTTGGATTTGGGAGGACGTAGAGCCATTTTGTAGTTGTACCGAGCTAGCCGCGCAAAGGAGACGCTGGCAAAAAATTTCGAAAATTTAGAGAGTTAGAAAATTTTTGAGAAATTTTAAACTTGGTTTTGAATTATAATTTGAGTAGTAGAATAGTTAAGGTTGGTTGGGAACTAAGGAAAAGTTGGAAGGTTAGTAAGAAAGATAATGGGTCTTTTATATAAAAGATCGTGATAAGATGTTGAATGGTTAGTTTTGAGGAAAGATAAACAACGGGTATTGGACCATTCTTCCTAATTAGTAATTTCGGGGACGAAATTCTTTTAAAGGGGAGGAATGTGATGACCCGAAATTTTCGAACATTTAAAATCAGAATATTTAATTGATTCTAGATATTAAATAGAGCAATTCAAATTTGAATCAAGAATATCACAGTTTATTTGATAATTAAATTAGTAAATTTAAATGATTTGAAGTTGAGTAAAATGCTGAATCTAGATTTTTTTTTAAGACTGTTAAAATATAGTTTGAAGGCTTACAAATTTATATTGATAATACTGAAGATAACAGAGGTTGTAAAATTGAAATTAGCAGTGGTTTGTTCAGTTTAAAAAATATATCGTTTAAATTGAATTTAAAATAGCGTTCCGAGGCACAGTCTCGGAATTTGATGAAACCAGTTCCATTGGGTCCGTAATATTGAATTATTATCGGATTTCACATTTCGTATTAATTGGAGTTAGTGTGTGAGTGTACGATATAAAAACGCACTGAAAGTTAAATCGAAAACTTAATTTAAATATAATCTAATTTTTGATTGACCTATACCCTCATATCAGCTGCATTCTTTCATTTCGAAGCACTGTACGTCCACTCTTTCATGCTACTTTTCACCTCAGAATTCTGAAACCACGTTTTCGTTTCATTTATAAAAAAAAAATTATCTAACCTATCTTCTAGCCGAAGCCACCTACTTTTCCTTTTATAACTCAAGCTTCTCGTCCTATAATAAACAACACGGCTCCTTTCTTTTTCCTCTTTCTTAAAAAAAAAAGGAAATTGAATTGAAACCTTCAGTTGAGAAACGCGGCCGTGCTTTTCGAATCAAATCCATAACGAAAATCAGAAAAACAAAATATGAGGGCGACCGCACCCAAAGTTAGAATCGCGACTTGGGTGGCGTTGTGGTCGAAATTGTCGAAGGCGACGAAGCACTGGGTTTGTGGGAAGGGAAGCACGCGATTTGGGGTCGGCTTGATTTAGGGTTTCGATTCTTGGTGAGGGTTTGGGACGCGAAGAGGTCGACTTGGTGTGGTAGTCGCGCGGTGGTGAACTCCTCGGGTGTTTGAGTTGGGGTTTGTCGGTGTATGCGCTCGCGAGTGGGGAAGCCGAGATTTCGTGGGGTCTGGGTTCTCCTTTAGGCGGTGAGGTATATGATTCACTGTTACTTTTCATTTTAAATTTAATAACTCATGTATATGAATATATACAGTAAGTAGAAAATTGTATATAGATAAGTTTTTAGCTTCATAGAAATTAACATTTCATTGACAAATCACTGTTTTAACAAATCACTGTTTCTATGAACAAATCACTGTTAATTAACATTTAGAATATTTAGTATACACATTAAGCCTACTGTTTAAACTTTAGGATATATATGCTACGGTGATTAACTTGTTTCATTAGCTTATTTATTATTTTAGCTTCATAGAAATTATTAAAGGAAAACTAGTTTAAAATTTAATTATTAGTTAAGATTAGAATTCTTTTTAGTTAATAAATTATTAGGTTAAAAACCAAATTATTAACTTAAAGTAAAAAAAAATATAGTAAAAATAGTAAGTAATTGTTCAATCAATTCAAATATTAACAAACCTTATAATGTTATACAAGGTCTGGAAGGTGACAAAAACAAAACAAACAAGCGAGTTTGGATTGGATTGCCAAACAAATGCAAAGGTGAGTTAATCTCACTCAGTTAATTTAAATTTGAATTTAAATGATTAAATTTAAATAATTGATTGAATGGTTGAGTTTGATTTATGTGCTATAGTATGATATTTTGAAATTGACATATTATATTGTGCTAACATTTGTGAATGCAGGGAAACAGGTTGGAGGGATCCAACTGGACCCCTCACATTTATTTAAATTATTCCATATTCTCTGTTGTGATTATTTGATATCTTATGATGAGTTATATTGGTATATTGAATGTTATGGTTGATTGGATATTTGGGTATAATGAATTACCAAATTATATGAATTGGATTGTTGAAAGGAATTAAAAAGGAAGTAAATTTATAAGCGAAATAATTATAGAAGTTTGAATAAATTAAGAATGAATTGAAAAGAAATAGAAGTAATATGAAAATAATACTAAATAACTTCGAGTATGAAGAGAAATGGAATTTTGAATAAAATGAAATTGATGAATTGTAAACTTAAGTTATATCAATTAAAGGAATAAATAATTATTTTAAAATTTAAAGTTTAAATTTATTTAAAGGAATGAAGAAGTAATTGAGAAATCTAAAAATTGGAATCAAGAAATGAGATCTGAAATTAATAAATTCTGAATTTAAAGGGAATAAATTGGAAATCAATTTGGGAAATTGATTTAAGTGATTGAAGCTAGGATTTTACTCTGGATAACCAAGTACATGTTTAAAGTAAATTCTTAAATAAATTTAAAGGTTTTAAAGATGTTGTCAAAAAGCATGTTTTAGAAAATTGATTATTTCTAATATTGAAATTCAATAGTAAGTATTGTTTTTCTAAATCTATTATAGTAGTAATTACCTAAAAAGTGACCTAGTATTTTGTTTTCAAAAGTGAAAATCTAGTTTTATATCCTATTAAGTAACTTTATTTTCAAATACTCATATAGCATGTATTTTTACAAAGTATTGAAGTAATTTAACTTAAATGTTTAAAAGTATATATTTTCAAAGTAAAGTGTTTTAAATTATTTTTAAAAATCTATTTTGTGCTTGGTGATTTCAGAGGAGATAGAAAATACTTGGGAAAGTTTATACTGGAAAGAAAGAATGATGGTTTGAAAACTGTGTTCAAAGGGTTGAAAATAGAAATATATCTTGTGAAGGTATTTTGAGATAAATAAATAATTTGGGAAATTATTTATTGTTTGATGGATGTTTGTGAATATTAATTGATAGTTAAATCACCGATTATCAATATTGGACAAATGCGTTGATCGTTTCGAAGAGACCGGGATCGAGATTTATTTCTCGAAAACTACTTCGATCCGGTTTGTACGTTTCGTGTAAACGATTTTGGATTCGAAGATGGAGCAGTGAAGTGCAAGGGCTAGTCGCTACTAATCCTGAGGATATTTCCAAAATGGATGTAGTAGGAGTAGTGCCTTCGGTTCCGTTCGAACCCGGGACGGACTTGTATGGATGAATGCTTGCGAAACATCGTCAGGTGGACGATGGGCATTCTAAGCGAATCGTTCTAAAAGGTAACGCTTAGCCTCAAGCCTCATCAAATGGGAATGACTGAAAATCAGGAGATATGCAGCAAGGTTAGGTGGGTCATACCCAAGCAGGAAAAGATAATTCCCCTGTCTAGATGTCCCTTATATATTTCGGCTTAGTGGGTGGTTGGTCGCGCCAACCACGAGGTTTATTTTGTTTGGGACTGTTCAGTAAGGAATGGTTCCGGCCTTGTGTTGCAGGGGATGAAGGGAGTAATCCTCGGTATGGTGATCTAGGCCCCGTACTGTGACAGGTGGTACCACAGTGCCTAGTCATTGTTGGAAATCCATTCTCCCTACGAGCCTTGTACGAGTTTTGTTTGTATTACCCACTTTTGTGGCTAGTAGCTGGAATTTAATAATGTAACAATTTCGGCTATTTTATAAGTATTTGTATATAGACCCTATTATAATATCAGAGGATTTCTATAAAAATTGTTTTAGCTATCGTAAGGTAAAACCCAACATGTTTATTTGTGGCGTGGTCTTACGAGATGCTTTTGTTTTCAAACGATTTTTGAAACTTTAATAATCAATTAGGTGTGATATTTTCACGCTGGTAATCCAAACTGACTCGGGTGTTATTTAACTGTAATGCTCGGGTCAGACCGAGTATTATAGGATACAGGTTTTGATGTTGTGGAGCTCAGGAGAGGAGCTGGATGACGATACGTACTCTCGTACTTGTATATATATTTATTTCCGCTGTGTTGAGTTGTTGTGTATCCATATGACATTGATGGGAGCTATGACTGATGTACTCTGATGATGTAATATATGTAAACAGATATATTTGATTTTGAGTAAAGATTATTTACTATCTATTATATTTTATTCCGTTGCGATGGTTAGATTCTGATGTTGATTTTGTTTTCTCTTCTTCTACCTCTTCTTCTTTAACCCAAATGGTTCGTATTTCTGTACAACTTGAGCTGATTTAGGTAGAATAGTGTTGACTCAAGGGGTAAAGATTTGCGGGTCATTACAATAAAATAATAAAAACCTTATTTTATTCCCATTCCTCTACCTTACTCATGCCATATCCAATCGAACTCACCATGCCCCCTTACATTCTGACCTCCATACCCCTTTTTATATAAATAGTCTTTTGTAAACAAGAAATTGTTTTCCCTTTTTGCTTATCAAACTTCAAAAATCAAATTAAAATTCTATACTTAATGTAAAATCATGAAACAAGTTCCTATAGACTCGTATGATGGTTGTCTTTGAATCTATACCTGAGTTGTTGTGTTTAGTAGAGATATGGAGGATCGGGAGGGGAAGGCTTGAGCTTTTAGGTGAAGTCAGTTTACAAATCCATGGAGTATCGAAGGAGATGAGTGGAGAGAGAAGGTTTAAAGGAGTGGGTTTCTTTGTACAAGTTATGCACGACATGTACAAGGGGTGGTTTAAGTTTGGAGAAAATGGATTAAGGTTAAGTGGGAGATTAGTTTATTTAATTAAGTAATTGCTGATTAATTTAATTATTTAGATTTGATAACTTATAAATGCAATAACTTATGTATACGCGGTCGGATTCGAACGTCATTTTTTGCGTTGGACTCATTAACGTCATGGAAATGCTATGGGGTTAGTTTGGATGGATTTACAGCTAGTGGAATTTTTGGCTAAAATCAAATGTCTGTTAGGTTTTAGTTCAGATTCGGGATGCTTCGTCGAAAACTGGAATCAATATGCGTTTAACTCACATTCAAATTTTTTGTACCATATTTGTGATGTAATAATATTATTGATTGCTTGTATGTTAGTTAAATGGTTTAGTTGGTTGTTTGGTTGAAATTCCCATTTTTGTAAATGGACGACATAGTAATTTTGATTGTAGTAAAACTATATCAAATATGTGTGTGTGTGTGTGTGTTTTGTCCGTAACCATTGTTTTGCAGGGATTATTTGTAAAGAGACCCCTAAGGGGTTTCTCACCAATATTTAGTTATTCGCATGCTTGCATTGCTTATGTTGTCCTTTGGTTGAAATTGATCATGGTATTCAATTTAAATTGCTTAAGTGTCGTTAGAGCGATTTTTTGCTATATCATTACTTATTGAATATCATCTCCTCTAACTTTCGTATGAATTGTTTTGAGCTTGTATTTTCATCAAAAAAAGATGTTTAAAATTCAATAATCATTTTGATTAATGATAATTTAAATTAATTAATCATTTTAACTAATGATGTCGAAATTAATTAACCAATTTAATTAATGATGTTTAAAATTAGTTTACCTTTACGTCTAACTAATCATTTTTACTAATGATGTTTTATACTTGATAATTAGTTGAATTTAATTAATTATTTTAATTAATGACATTTATAAGTAATTAACCATTTTAATTAATGACATTTGATTTTAATTAATCGTCCAGACTTCTGATATTTGAATGTAATCAATCATTTTAATTTATAATGTTTGAAATTTATTAATCAATTTGATTAATGAGTTTGAATTTAATTAAGTCATTTCAATTAATAAACTTTAATTAATCAATTTAATTAATGATTGTTTTAAATTTAATTAATTATCTTAACTAATGATTTTTGAAATTTAGTTATCATTTTAATTATTGATGTTTTATAATTAATTAATCATTTTAATAAATGATGTTTTAATTAATCATTTTAACTACTAGTGTTTGAATTTAATTAATCCAATTAATTTACGATTATTTGAACTTAATTAATTATTTTTAATTAATGGTATTTAAAATTTATTAATCTTTTTAAGTAATGATTTTGAGATAAATTATTCATTTTAATTAATGATTATTTGAATTTAATAAAAAAATTATCTAATGATATTTAAAGTTAATTAATTGGTTTAATAAAAGTGATTAAAGTAAATTAACTAGTAAATGAAAGTGTTTAAAAGTTAGTAAACTGTTCTAATAAAGTTTTAAAGTTAAAAGTGTTATGGAAATAATTAAATATTTGATTTAAAATAATTGATTTGCTTATTTAAAAGAGATTATAATTGTTATTAGTTATCTTTTGGGATAATTAATATTGTTTTAAATTTATAAAGGTGATTAATTTTTTTTATTTTCTTTTGGGATAGTAAATATTATTTTAAATTTACAGTTAATGATTTAAAACGAGAAAATCCTTTAAAAGGAACTATTTATAAATAAAGCTAAGTGTAAATTGTTTTGGGTTTATAGTAAACAAAATGAAATTTGTTTTTGACCCTTTTTTAAATACACTTAGTATTATAAAACTTGTCTTTTAAAAGAACATTTTAAAATGTATTTCTAAAATTGTTTTACAAATATTGTATTATGGAAATCAAACACAAGTTTAGTTTTAAAAAGTAAAGTTCGATTCGGTTATGGAAAAGTAATTTCATAAACGATTTTGCTTATATGAAAAGGAAATAGTCGTAATTTTAATGCTAAATTTTGAGGCCAGGACCTATTTCTATCCCAAAGATTAAAAGTTTCATCAAGGCTATGCCTAGAGGTAAAACTATCTAAACTTGCCAGAATATATTTTCAACAGAGAGAGTACCTGTTTGGAATCGACGAATAGTGTTAGATATATGATATTTAATATCCGTATATGTTCATTTTAATTATCCTCAATAGTTGATTTATTAATTATCGAATTCAGCTTTCTTCATGGTGTATCGTCATCTTAAAAATGATTTGCTGCTCTTTGAGCTTTGTTATCCTTCGTCGAAAGTGACCAAAACCAAAGCGAAAAGGGGCAAAGCTATGTGGATTGCTTCCATTAAGATATTTTCACATCTCATTTATATTGGATTTGGTTGTGCACTTAGATGTGGAAATATTCGAATACTTGATAAGGTTTGGCGGGGTCTTGCTTGGAGGGTCTCGAGAAGTGTCACGGAGTAAATAAGCTTCTCGGAAGTAGATTACTATAGGTATACTTCAAGGGGGTGCACCTTCCTAATCATTTGTTGGAAAATTTTCTTTTGTTATTTGATTCGAACATTTTAGTCTACTTTTCTTTAATTGAAATGGGAAGAGTCAACCACTCTTCACGATGTTTAATTATTTGTTTTGTCCATTCTATCTAGTTTGGACTGTTATCTTGTTTTATCAATTTCATCCTATTTGGATTTAGCTCAGATTATTTTCATTCCTTCAAGTCTGGTTTTTAATACTTATTATGACCATTCTTATTTGGATTAGTTTCTTGTTGTTTATCTCTATTCTTTCCTATACGGATGTTATTCTTGTGTGGTAAAAACATATTTCGCATTAGCGACATTGTCTCACAGAACTTTTATATGTTCCCCGTTATTTAAGTTTTCTCACGCTGGTAGTTCCATATTAATGCGGGTGTTATTTCATTACAATGCTCAGGTCAGACCGAGTATTTTTCTAGGTTGTCTTTGATGTTAAGGAGTTCTTTGATGAGAAGCAAGAGATTCACCTATCGTAGTGTTTTATTTTCCACTATATTATATAGTATCCATATCCGTAATTGTAAGGTCGGGATTTTATAACTTTACAGCTGATAAAATTTGTTTTTAACTCTGACACACTCTGTATTTTTCGAGTGACGGTTTTTACTATCATTGTTATATTATATGTTGTCGATTCCATTGTGAGATTCTGATTTTCTTTTTCTCTGTTCTTTTCTTTTTATTTACACTAACAATAGGCCTTTTTGTCGATTGGATGCTCAGCATTTGAACACAGTGGTAGTATTCGGTATCAACATCCGGTGATAAAAAAGGCAGGTCGTTACAGCTTGGTAACAGAGCTAAAGGTTAAATGAGAACTGGCTTTGGTACGGTATAACTTATGGGAGATAGGGTAAGCGACATTGCAGAATGAGTTTAAGAGTATTATATATTCGTGTGCATATTTGTTAATGATATAAAAACATATTGTGTTAATTGATCTATTGAGTTTATATGAATTCTGGTCGAGACATGGGATGACACAGTGTCGATATGAGTTTCTAAACACTCGAACAAGGCTAACAGATATGTTATTGATTTTTGAAAATTTAGAAAATGAACTATTTTGCCAGGGATTATATTTTATATATGTAAAGGAATAATTTTCAAAACTTTATGTAGTTATAGAGTGTTTTTGAACGTATTATTATTTACTTATTATCATTATTGTTTGAACAGTCATGCTCGATTAAATTGGGAGCGTTGATTGCCATTAGATGATCTTTGATTATTTATGTTTGCCCTATTTATAAGCATTTGTTGTTTAAATTTATGGTTGAACCTTTTGTGAATTAATTTTCAAAATTTGGCTATAAGGTGTTTGGAGAAAATGTTAAGTTAAAATTCACCTTTCAATAATGATGAGTTAAAAATAAAATTTTAATAGAAGTTGTTTAATATAATCTAAATGGTAGGATAAGACCTTTAGAGAATAGATATTTGAGAAATTCTATTATAATAAAGAAGATTTATTATAATATAAGATAAGATGATTTTATATAAAGGAAACTTTATATAAATTTTGTTTAGAAAATGTGTTCTAAAAAGGATTTTTGAATCTAATCCCAGAATTTCTGAAAAAAGTTCAAAAGAATTTTAAGAAATGAAATAGTAGTAGTTTTTGGAAGTATTTAAGGAAAAAATATTTTAGGAAGTGAAATTTTGAATGGAATTCATTTTCTTTGGGATAATTCGGAGGAAATCCCTTCGATTAGTTTTGTGGCAATCTGAATAATCTTCTAAGTGACAATCAAATGTTTGCTTAGGCGAATGTTGTGGATTACTTAGTAAATTATTCTCTTTACCATTATGCGATCGAAATGAGTTCAAATCCAAATGAACCCAAAGTGTGTTTTCATAAACAAATTGGTTGAAGTTATTTCATATAAAAATATATGTAGTATGCTTTCAAAGATGAGTTTTGAAATTGAAAACCAAATATCAAATTTTTAAGTTCCCTAAAAAAGGAACTGTTTTCCAAACAAAAAAAGTATTTTTGATAAGTGATTATTTTTATAAATGAAATTTTACCCTTAGATAAACAAAAATAATTTAACATGGGTATAGATTGGGTTAAATTGGATATGAGGGTTTTGATAAATATTGTTTTGTTAAAAACCATATAATTGTTTAAAACTTCTAAGTAGTGTAAACTATTTGTTGATTGGGTCAACCCATAAATATCTACCATTTTAACACTCTAAGTTAAAAAGGTCGAGAGGTTGAGTCAATTTTAAAGGACCCAAATTTTGATTAGATCTTCACCTAAATTGTGAAAAGTAAAATAAAATTTGTATGAATCTTAGGATATATAAGAGTATTATACACGTAAATAAAGTGGAATAGGTTATTATTGTTGTTTTATAAAGAAATGACTTTATAAAATATTTTTAAAAACTTAGGTGGAAATGCATATTAATTTTAGTATTAAATAAAATACTAAGTGAAAATATAAACGATTGCGAAAAATTGGTGTAGTTAAGAAACCAATAATTTAGAATATAACTTTTAATTTTTGTCCGAACTATTGTGGATAATTTTCTAAGCAACAAACGAAAGGCTAATGAGCAAAGCGGTATGCTTAGATTATTATTTATATTTTTGGATAATCAATAAAGTTTTGAACCTAAATTTAGATTTTTTTTAGTCATTTGACATTTTGAAACAATGTTAAGTGATAAGTTCTCCCTTATGGAATTTGATTGATTGACTGATAGTGCTGGTTTATTTCTATATGGAACTTGATTTGATTTTACTAAATTTGATTGGTTGATTGTGTAATTTTATATACCATTGTTTATTAAGTTTAAATTTATAGACAAAGGAATTTGTATTGTTGTTATTAGGACCTAAATCTCGGTGATTTTGGAGGAAAAAAAAGAAATTTTGAAGATATTGTGAAAGAAATAATATTTATTCACTCCAGTTGATGTTTTGGAAGGAACCGAAATACCACTGGATGCTTCATGTTGTTTTGATTCTAGAGTTTCACCATACTTTATTAGGAGGAACCCCTCCTTGTCATTTTGATTTTTGATCTTTGACTTAATTCTCGTTTGAGAAATTTGAAAATAAATTTTGGATTAAAAAACCCGGGTATTTAGATCTAATTTATCATTTGAAATTATTGGATGCATGGCATTTATTACAGAATATTCTTTGTATTTTGCTGCCTATAATTGTGATATTATTGTTAGTTGCATGTATATTTATGTCATGCTATTTTTTCATGTAGAGTTACATTATATTGCTTTTTGTCAGCCTAATTACTCTTTTGGATTATGTGACGGCTCGGATTTTCGACCTCCGAAAATCGACATCAATACGTCAACTATATTACATGCTGAGAAATCGAGTGCCGAAAATACCAGATCGTTGGGAAAAAGAAGAAAGAGGTAGAAGAAGAAAATGTAATAACAACACAGAATCTCACAATCGCAGCGGAACAAATATATAATAGATAACAACTAGTCTTCATACAAAAGAACTTTAATTGTTATTTATACATTACATCATCAAAGTACAACACATCAATAACATAACACTGGACAGTTATAATAACTTGTCCTCACCATTTCTGAGTATACAGCCTACAATGCATAGTGGAATAAAATAAAATACGTATAATACGTCTTCGTCATCCAGCTCGCCTTCTGAGCTCCATAGCATCCTATCTTGTATCTGTAATACTCGGTCTTACCCGAGCATTATAATAAAATAACACCCGAGTCGGTCTGGAAAATTAGCGTGAGAAAACACACTCAATTTGAATTATATACTTTTCAAAATCCTTTGAAAATCAAAGGTATCTCGTAAGACCACACCACACATAAACACGATGGGTTTTTACCTTACAATAACCCAAAACTTTTCATATCAAAATCATCTGATATTATAATAGTGTCTAAGTACAAATACTTATTCAAATAGCTGAAATGCTTGCATCTAACATTTTAGCATAGCTGGGCACAATCAAAACCGGCGCTTATTGGAGAATGTATTCCATATGAACGACTAGGTATTGGGGTATCACCTGTCACAGTACACGTCTAGAACATCATACCAAGGACCACACCAGGGACCCCCCGCAACACAAGATCGGACTATCCCTAACCTAGATAGGCCGAATATGCTATCACCCCGGGTGTTCCCACCCTTTTCCAAGCTCCTTCCATAATCGCAGTTATAATATCCGAGGGTATCTAGAAAGGTGATAAACATACCCTAATTCGGTGCTACCCACTTAGCCTTGCTGCATCTCCCCTGCTTTTCAGTCATTCCCAGTTGATGAGGCTAGAGGCTACGATTACCTTTGAAAGAATTTTCACTTAGAATGCTCATTGTCCTCCAATGACAATGTACTGATAGCATTCATCCATACAAGTTCGCCCTCGGTCTGAACGGAACCGAAGGCACTATTCCTACTACATCCATTTTAGAATAATCCTCCGGATTAATAGCGATTAGCCCTTGCACTTCACTACTCCATCATCGAATCCATGCTCTTGTTTTCACTTCGAACCACTTTGAAAACATACTCGTTGGATCGAAGTGGCTTTCAGATAACAAGTCTGATCCCGGTCTCTTCGAAACAACGTTCGTTATTTTTCGGTAAACTCGACCCGGTTCTTTAGGAAATAAACAAACGAAATAGGATCAGTGATCACTCCTAACCGTTAGTGGACGGATTTCCTTATAAACATCCTAGAAGAACGAAACAAGTTTACATATAGAGTATTCCACCTCGAATGGTAACTATACCATATACTCCCCGTATTTCTCCTAGATATTCCCAAAGTTATATTTTGGGTCTAGATTTGATAGTCGGTGATTTAACTATCAAATAAACAATCATACAATCACAGATTCCATTTTTCACTGAAAAACTCCAAATCTCTTTTTAATTTAATTTTAATAAATTAAATCTCTTTATCCAATATATATATATATACACACACACACACACACATACATACTTATCTTATTGAATTTAGTAAATTCACAAACTATCCCTTTAAAAAAAATATTTGAAACCCTTTTAAAAATAACATGAAAAGTACCACTGCGGTATCAAACCATGGATTCACAGCTCAATGGTTACGTCTCTATCCCAGAGAAATCCAAGATCTAACTGCAGGCACTCACTGCCTCTGATTTCGCCACGCGAGTATACCAATACTTCCTGAATACTTTATTTAAAAATTTTCAAAATAATAGTTATGAAATTTCTATAATAATTTTCCAAATAAAACTGTAGGCAAACTACTTTAAATAAAAGTTACTATATAAAATATTAATATTGAATGGTTTATACTTTCAAAATAATAATACTAATTAATTTTTAAATAATAATTAACTTAATATCAACCATTTATAAAACTACTTAATTAATACTTAAATATATCTTAAACAATTTTAAACAACTAAAGAATTAATTTTCTGGAATATACTTAAACACTTTTTTTTTAAATTTCTAATTAATACTTAAAAATCCTCCCTTTTTAAAATAAACTTAACTTCTCAGGAAAAATACATTTTCAACTTCAATATAGCCGGTCTAACTATCTATAAATCTCTCGATTTATATCCAAATTGATTTACGTTCCAAATTCCGTAAATTCCCTTTTCACATTTCTAAAAATAACTTTACCATTTATTTTTAAACCGATTTACCCACCTCCTTATAAATCCTCATCGTGAATTTATAATTCCCATTTATCCCCTTAAAATTTACTTTACTTTATTTATAAACTTCGTTTATAAATTCCATTGTCTCATTTCTCGTTTTATCACTGTTTCACAACACTTAATCGATTTTAAATTGATTTTCTAAATTAAATTCCATTTTTAATTTAATTTCTAAATAACCCAAATATATTCCAAAGCCCACTAATTTCAGATCTCACTTCCTTTATATGATTTAAAATCTTATTTAAAGTTGGAACATCAATTTCATATTATTTTTTCAAATTCCCCTTTTATTTTCCCAAATATTTTAAATCTCGATTTTAAAAATAAATATTGTTTGCGCCAAAATTGGTCACAAACCCCAAGTATCGTTAAAGCACCAATATATGAATGTAAATCAACGATGTTCAAGCACAAGTCACAGATCAAAGCAAACAACAATCAACAATCCAGAAATAACGAACAGAAAACACGAGATTTATAACGGTTCGGCTATCTCCGGCCTTTGTCCACTTCAAGTAATTACCTTTTATTGATGTTCTTCGCTAGTTACAGTTGATTAGAGTAGATTACAATGAAGGATTTCAAGTATAACAGCAATGGTGAAGTGCACAATTGAATCTGGCAGAGTCTGGACGTCGAAATAGACCAAAGATCCCCTTTCTGTAGGATTCAGGGGGCTATTTATAGGTGTAGGAGGCTGATATCTTGCTCAAACTTCGGGAGACTTCTTTTGGCACGTGAGTGGGCTCACGCGATCGATCACACCAAGTTTCGAATCGATTTGTGATCAATACGAATTGATTTCGTATCGATCAAGAAATGTTCCAATTGAGCTGAAACTTGGCAGGAACAATCTTTAGCTTGTATGTAAGCTCCTGTGAAAATTTCGTAGCATTTGGACTTGTAGATCGTGAGATATGATCGATGCAAGATTGCGTGTTCGTGGATGCTGTCGCATTCTAATCCATCATTCGCATCGATGCATTTTGAATCGATCTGGGCACGTGAGTGGATGTTGACGTGGCGGGAGATCCTTGGATCGCTCCACCTTTTGTGCCGAGTTGAAGGAGTCTTATTCGCATCCAACATCTGAGTCGAGTTCGTAACGGCCACTTCGTTTTGTTCGCATTGACATAATTTCGCATCTATCGCATGCAGCTCCATTCGCATCGGTCGTTTACCATTGTTCGTACCGATCGATCTTGGTCCAGTTCGTATCGATCAAATCGATACGAACTAGTGGCGCTTGCGGATCGATACGAACAACAATTGTATGGTAGACACAAACATGGCATGCGATGGACACGAATAGCATGGCTCGGGGTCGATTCGAACCTGATGGGTTCGAACACAGCTGAGGTGAGGTCTCTCCGATCGATCTGAAACCAATCGATTAGAACAAGCCAATGTCATGATTTTCTAATGGATACGAATATGATGGATTCGAACCGATCAATCAGATGGATACGAACAGCATATTTTCTCCAACTTGAATCGATCATATCTCATTCATACGAACTCCGATTAACCTGAAATTTGAAACACTGGCTTTTATGACTTTGCTTGTCATGTCTTGTCAATTGTAGCCCGATCTGGACTCAGACAAAATTCATCAATATCCATGGTGAACCTGCAATTCATAATCGATATTCATGACTAGTAATCATTGATTTTCAGTTAATTTTTGGGTATCTCGGCTTTGCCAAAAGGTGGGATAACACTTTGCCCGCCAAAATGTGCATTTTGGTAAAAGTTGTGTTTTGAATAGCTTCAAATCGAGTGCAGTGAGTTCATGTTTAATTCAAAGCTTATAGCATTGTCAATCAAGTTTGCGGCTGTTCGGAGCCAAATCATTATTCATTTCCTCTTGTGGGAGTTAAGAATGAAATTCTACAGTCTCTTCGGACTATCAGTGTTCCCTCCAGACCTTTGCCAAGTCCATTCCAGACTCAGCGATTGAATAGAAAGATCATGTTGCACTCCGGCGTTGCTTTCTATCCCTTGCACTCTGGCCCCAACTAGGGCGTATAGCGATGTCTTGGTCGTTCTAGACCGATCATAGCCTCTTCGGGCTCTCGCTGGATCCCATCCTGTCACTCTACGGTGAAGGGGAAATAGCGTTAAGTGAGTCAATCCTGTCGCTCTCCGATGAAGCAACCCACTTCTTGCACTCCGGTTCAGTGTATTTGAACATTAAGCAATGTCATGGCCTAAATCCTAGGCCGATCACAGCCACTCCGGGCTCTTATCGAATCTCGATCCAATCACTCTCCGATGAAGGGGAAACGACGTTAAGTGAGTCGATCTTGTCGCTCTCTGGCAAAGCAACTCACTTCTTGCACACCGGACCCCGCCTCTCCGGGTAGGGTCATAAAGCGATCATCTTCAAGTTGGTTTTCAATAATCATCCTTTAACTCTCCGGTCAAAGGTTTATTTCAAGAAATTCAAGTTCATTTATTAAATTCAAGCCCTGGATGTTCAATCTCAAACACCAGAAAAAACTAGACATTGCCTCTCCGGACGGAGCGGTCCATTACCATCTCAGAGCATGCCTAGAGATCTCTCCAGTTCTCGTACATGAGTAAGTGGAATAGCCGTTTTATTTTAAAATCAAATTTAAGAAATCTAATCGACCAAAGTCCAAATCCTAAACTTGGCCCTTGCCATCATAATTAATTGATGACGAGTCCCGATCCCGATCCAGGATCAGTTCTGTTAGGTGGAGGCGGCAGTTGTTCAGGTCTTACGGCCGCTGTCCGTTCTCTGGTATATTGTGGCAATCTACCACCCCTGGCATGTTCTTCCACCTCATCCTTTAGGTGGCGGCATTCATCAGTAGTGTGCCCATCCAGCTCATGGAATAGGCAATATTTTTCAGTTCTACGCTCCCGCTCTGTGGGATCTCTCCTGGGCGGTTTTCGATAAGGGAGCTGCCCCCGAGTTTCCATGTAAATCCGTTCCAAGCTTGCCTTTAGATCTGTGCATTATCTGAATCTGGGTTCTCGGAATCTCTTTCGTTTGTCAGGGCCATCGTATCTTTCATCCTGCTTTCTCTTTCCTTTGTCTGCTCCAGACTGTTCTCTGGCGGTTCCTTCACCCTGCACAGCTTTTGTTTCTCGCCTTTCGGCCCACGATTCTTCTAGCCGAATGAATTTTTCAGCTTCATGATAGAATTCTCCAAGATCTTGTGGTGGATCTCTTGCCAAAGAATCTTTGAATTCGGTTCCTTCCCCAACTCCTGCCACCGTCGCCATCAAAATCATCGATGGATCCGGGCGATCTACAGAAGCCACCGTTGCATTGAATCGCAGTAGAAAATCCTTTATGGACTCTCCGGTCCTTTTCTTTATCGAAGCCAAAGTCATAACACTTTTGGGTCGCATCACGTGAACCCTAAACTGTCTCATGAAGCAATCTACAAGCTCGCCCTATGTTCTGATTGATCCAGTCTCTAGCTGTCTGAACCAAAGCGCAGCCAAATCTGATAGAAATAGAGGGAAACATCGTGCCATCACTTCTTCGGATGCTCCCAGCACTTCCATATGCCTGATGTGTCTGGTAATGTGCATGGTCGGGTCCGACTTCCTGTCATAAGGGTCCAGCATTGGTAGTTGAACTTTGGAGGGTTCCTTGCATTTCTGATATTCGGAGTGAACGGACTCCGACTGACTTCTTCCAATCCTCCACTTGACAATCCTCCTCTCATGATTCGTCGCACTAGACCAATCATTCTTTCATCTCCATCCAGGGGTTGCCTCCTTGTCATGCTTCTATCTTGCCCCGTAAGTCTCGAAGGGAATCCTGGTACGTACTCTTCGTGTGGCTCTTTAGCATTAGCGTGGGCTCTAGCCCATTGAGCTTCATCCATTGGTCTTCCAGTATCAGATCCTGAGGGTCTGCCCCTAAGTCCTTGTTGATTGCCTTCTGGTTCTGCATTCTGACCTTGGCTTGATTTCCGTTGGTTTCTGCAATTCTAACTCCGTGTTCAGCATTTGCAGTTGTTGTAGTTGGTCCAGGGTTCTGTGCATTTGCTGCTCTCATTTGCTCGAAGAAGTTCTGCAGCATCTCCTGTTGACTCTTCATTATTCTTTCATGCATCGAATTTTCCATAGCCTCCATCTCGTCCCTAGTGATGTAGATCGAAGCTTGTCCTTCTCTAGCTCCAAAGGATGCATCTTGACTTCCTCCTTGTTAGCTTCTCTCAGCTCTCTGTCTTCTACTAGTCTGTCGAGTCATTGTCTTCCAAATTTGATTCCTTCAAGCTTTCAAATCTGAACGCTGAATCTGATGTAGCGGGTGCTAGTCCTTCTCAGTGAAAGCACCAAAGTGTTTGCGCCAAAATTGGTCACAAACCCCAAGTATCGTGAAAGCACCAATATATGAATGTAAATCAACGATGTTCAAGCATAAGTCACAGATCTAAGCAAACAACAATCAACAATCCAGAAATAACGAACAGAAAACACGAGATTTATAGTGGTTCGACTATCTCCGGCCTACGTCCACTTCAAGTAATTATATTTTATTGATGTTCTTCGTTGGTTACAGTTGATTACAGCAGATTACAATGAAGGATTTCAAGTATAACAGAAAGGTGAAGTGCACAATTGAGTCTGGCAGTGTCTGGACTTCGAAATAGACAAAGATCCCCTTTCTGTAGGCTTCAGGGGGCTATTTATAGGTGTAGGAGGCTGATATCTCGCTCAAACTTTGGGAGACTTCTCCTGGCACGTGAGTGGGCCCACGCGATTGATCCCACCAAGTTTCGAATCGATTTGTGATCGATACGAATTGATTTCGTATCGATCAAGAAATGTTCCGATTGAGCTGAAACTTGGCAGGGACAATCTTTAGCTTGTAAGTAAGCTCCTGTCAAAATTTTGTAGCATTTGGACTTGTAGATCGTGAGATATAATCGATGCAAAATTGCGTTTTCATGGGTGCTGTCGCATTCGAATCCATCATTTGCATCGATACATTTCGAACCGATCTGGACACGTGAGTGGATGTTGACGTGGGGCGAGATCCTTGGATCGCTCCACCTTTTGTGCCGAGTTGAAGGAGTCTTATTTGCATCCAACATCGGAGTCGAGTTCGTAACGGCAACTTCATTTTGTTCGCCTTGACATAATTTCGCATCTATCGCATGCAGCTCCATTCACATCGGTCGTTTACCATTGTTCGTATCGATCGATCTTGGCCCAGTTCGTATCGACCAAATCGATACGAACTAGTGGCGCTTGCGGATCGATACGAACAACAGTTGTATGGTAGACATGAACATGGGATGTGATGGACACGTTAGGGGTTCTATGATCGATACGAACTCGATGGACACGAATAGCACGGCTCGGTGGGTTCGAACACAGCTGACGTGAGGTCTCTCTGATCGATTCGAAACCAATCGATTCGAACAAGCCAATGTCATGATTTTCTAATGGATACGAATATGATGGATTCGAACTAATCAATCAGATGGATACGAGCAGCATATTTTCTCCAACTTGTATTGAACATATCTCATTCATACAAACTCCCATTAACCTAAAATTTGAAATGCTGGCTTTTATGGCTTTGCTTGTCATGTCTTGTCAATTGTAGCCCGACCCGGACTCGGAAAAAATTCATCCATATCCATGGTGAACCTGCAATGCATAATCAATATTCATGACTAGTAATCATTGATTTTCAGTTAATTTTTGGGTATCTCGGCTTTGCCAAAAGGTGGGATAACAAATATCATTTTCACCTAAACAATATTGCTTAAGTTCTATAAAAAAAATACCTTTTATTCACAGTAGTCAAAATTCTAATTCTTCATATTCCAAAATTATTGAGTACAATTTTAAAATCAAGCTATATATTCTTTCCAAATTCATTTCTTTTAATAAATCCAAATTTCACTATAAATATTTTTACTTCAAATTTTCCTTTTAAATCTCTTTCTAAATTTTAAATATTTATCATTGGTATTTAAAAATACCAAAATCTAGGCCAAAACTACTATAGCCTCCAATTGATTCAAATTTCACAATAATCTACAATAGATTAATTAACAAATCATATATTGATATATATGAAATTAAATTTAACATTTTCAAGGAATCTAGTTGGATCCCTCCAACCTATTTTTCCCTGCATCCACAGATGTTAGCACAATATAAAAAAATAATCCCACTTCAAGGAGGATATCGCGGTATATAGGGTCATCTGCTATTATGCAGGGCGCATAGGGTCTCATCCGCTATATATATGCGGGAATATCAGTCACTCCAATATATATATATATACTACTATATGTAACATCACATTCAACCGACAAAATATATCAATTCAGCCAATCAATCAATAATTAATTTTAACTATTCAAAATTAATTGTGGTAAATCCGAAATTGAGTGAGATTAACTCACATTGAGCTTTATCGTCATTTCGCGTTCTGGTTTCGATTAAATTTCCACGCGTTTGAAATTTTCTAAAAACTTTAGCAAGCTTTAAATTCACTAGTTTGAATCCATAGAAAAGATCATGTTAATATGAATCCAACGCGACTGAGCGCGTTGGATTTAGACCTAAAACGAGCAAGATATCGCTAATATAAGATCTTGATCTTAAATTTTAAAATCAACACACAAATCACCTAGTAAATATAACTAGCCCAGTTTTAAAACTAATCGACCTTCCTCTTCAAAAACACGCACGTTGGAACCTATAGCCAAACTCTTCTGCCCCATGATTCCTCCTCCTCCACCCAACGAGACTTCGAGCCGACCTCGTCAGCAGCTTCCCCACCAGAGTCTCCACCCCCTAGTGCCAAGAACTTCATGCTTGAGACCCTCAGGTGAAATGCGGCATGGCATAAACCCCCCTTGACTTGCACTATTCCACACGACGCCTCCAAAGCCGAGTTGAACAACATCGACCACACTTCTTATCGACTCTCCACCACCGCAACCAACCTCACGTGACCGCACCCCTTTCCTCTCGCACGGTGAAGCCGCGCCCAACCTTCCATCCCAATCCCATTCGCGTGAATTCCCCCCTCCCCCGACACTGAATGAAATCGAGCAACAGTTCGTCACGATTTCCTCTTATTTTTATTTTTTTTCTTTATTTTTTTGGTCGTATGGCCTTCAAATTGGGGTTGGCGGGAAGAAAATGTACACGACATTAATGTGGGGGGAAAATGGCTTCATACGTGATTTTTTTTTCTTTTTTTTCTTTTCTTGTTTTGAACTATGCAGTTTTTGGTTCACTATTTACAGAGGAGAGGGAAGAGACATTAACGTGTTGAAGGGAGAAAGTGGTACGGCGATTGAGTGAAGGGAAAAAGCTGATGTGAAGGAATTGCAGCTGAAAGGTTGACTAGAATATAAGTATATTAAATAAATCTTCAAACATCTCGTTATACGCAACTCAAAATCTCGAACTCCTATCGAGGCGTGCTGCTAGGCGTTTATAATTTTATACCCCTATTCCGAACGAAATGGAAAAGATTTCGAGTCCTAATTGATCATATGGAGAAGGTAACTTTTTCGTCCCAATTATTATATTAAATTTTCGATATAAATTTCAGCGCGTTTATATCCCGTACGACCAAACGATAACTCCAAACGTTACGAAATATAATAATACACTATTACGGATCCAATGGAACTGGTTTCATCGAAATCCAAGACTGTGCCCCGGAAGGCTATTCTAAAATGTCAATTTATACGATATATTTTAAAAACTGAACAAATCACCTTTAAATTCAATTTTAAAACTTTTATTATCTTCATTATTATTAATATAAATTTTAAAAGCCTTTAAATTATTTTTAACAAGCTTAAAACTCAGGATTCAATATTAGCCAATTTCCAATTATTAATTCAATAATTAAATTATCCAATTAATCGTTATATTTGAAATTCAAGTCAAAAATTAATCTTATAAATGTTTAAAATCAATTTAATATTCCGATTTCAAATACAAAATTATGGGTTGTTACATTCCTCCCTCCTTATAAGAATTTCATCCTCAAAATTGCTTGGTAAGAAGAATGGTACAAAACCCTTTAACTATTTTCCCAAAACCCCACAGTTTTAAACCATTTTCCCAAATTAGTTTATTGAAAACATACTATCACTTTTACTAATTTCCAAATTAATCAATAGAATTCACTAATATTATCCCCTCAATCATTTAACTAAATTTTAAATTATCAAAATTTCCTTCAAAATTTTTCTAACTCTTAATTTTTTGAAAAATTCCGCGAGCATCTCCTTTGCGCGGCTAGATCGGAATAACTACAAAACACCTCTACGGCCCCAAATCATCAAAAGAAAACAAAAGCCAAGTGGGTCAATCAGAAAATCATCAATTTCATACAACGATTTAAACACTTACCTTTTTGTCGGGCAAATCAAATTTTACTTCTGAAATCGAAGACATCGATTTAGCTTTTGCTTATAAACACCTGCATCTTACTTTCCAATAGTATCCAATCATACAATTCAAAATCTTTTTATTTATTCCTTTTCAAAACTCTCTATATTTTCTTTACTTGAGCCCGTACAATGTACCTATATCATCCGTACGCAAAATCAACTCTGATCGCTAACTCGATCACACAAATTTCACTTCTGAACTAGTATCGTTCAACCGACTCTCTAGTGCGGAGTCAGATCTGGTTCCTTGATTGGAAACCGTCATTCTCCTTGCATAGTCATATACTATGATAGAGAACTCCAGAATCAATCAAAAATCCATATTCAGGGTTTGCCATCGAAAATCGAGTGAAAAATTCTAACTTGGATCGATATAACTATTCGAAATTCTGTGCTCGAATCTGGATCAAATCATTATGCGAATAAAATAATATACGTACAACTTACGTAGTAATTGCAATTTATTCTTTGCTATATCAAATTCTTTTTATTCACATCTACTTTTTTCCATTCACTTATTCACACATATCGTTTTCACAACTTTTATTTAATCATCACTCAAATATCTACTCAATATATTTTCCCAATACCAATTTTACTTAAGAATTTCACCATCAATTTCTTAAGTTTATTATAATATTTTATACAACTTCTTATATTTATTTTCACATCATCACCTTGGTTTATATCCATTTCTATTCAGAATCAATTCCAATTTCTATTTGACCCAATTTACCTTTCAATTTTTAAATATTGAATTTTATCAACCATCTCTCAAACCATATTCAATTCACTAATTTATTTCATATCTCAATGAATTTTTGCTTCTAAACTTTTATCTTATTTTGTTCACTCGAACCAATTCTTTAATTTCACCTTATTTAACATAATTCAAATTAAATATCATTCTAATATTCAATTTTAAATTTTATTTACTTACAAATCAAATTTATTGGTTCATCCATAAATTTATTTCTTTAGGCTACCTGGGCTAAATATTTTTCCAAACTTCCCTCTTATTTAAACTTAAGTAAAGTTTAATTCCATTCAAATAATCAAATCTCAAATTTTATAAGTTTCAAACTTATTATATCCTATACCATATTTGATTGACTAATTACTTTAATTAATTCCGTCCTCTAATTCATTCCAAATTTCAATGAATTTCATTTCCAGAATTTTGTTCATTTAGTCCAACTTAGGCAAAATTTCCCAATTTCTCTTATTTAACCTAGTTCAAGTTAATTTCCATTCCAAGTCAAATTTCAACTTTTATAAGCTATCAACCTATCTATATTCCATAAAACATTGTAGATCAAACTCCAGGGTTTTAAACAATTACTTAATATTTCAAAATCATTTTTGAAATCAATTACATTATACAATCCACTTACATATTAAATTATTCCTTAACATTCCAAACCAAAACCAGTTTTTCCAAAACAAAACTCCAATTTGCAAATCACTAGGGTAGCAATTCCTCCATTGGAAACTTAAAAATGAACGCCGATGATGTCGCGATCATCATCAGAATTATTTCCTAGCGACCGGAGTGAGTTTACTGCTTTTATTCCTCTTTTGAAAACCATTTTTAAATATTTCAATTCACA
Organism: Allium cepa; assembly: GCA_030765085.1. NCBI lineage: Eukaryota > Viridiplantae > Streptophyta > Magnoliopsida > Asparagales > Amaryllidaceae > Allium > Allium cepa. The sequence continues at coordinate 865,351,574 of CM060940.1, forward strand.
AATATTTTCAAATAACATCATTATATATTTTTCAAGACTTTGAAACATTACAAAACCAATGGCAATTAAATTTCCAACCTTTAAATCCTTTATAAATTGTTTTTACAAACCATATCATCTTTAAATATTCCTTTGGGATTTTGTTTTCCATTTAAATTTATAAATCCCATTTATAAATTCATATGTACAAACTCCATTCCATTATATGAATTCTTTCTTAACTTTTGGTTATAATATCAATTTCTTATTCAATTTCCACAATAACTCAATGATAATAATTTAATATTATCATTTCTTAACAACCAAGCACCATATACACCGCAAAAAGTTACGAAAATTATTCCTTTTATATGTAAAAATAATTTGTGTAAAATTATTTCATTTACCACATTTCAAAACAATACCGTGTCGAATTGTTCTGTTATAATGTTTATAGAGATCCCTATCAATGACGTTAATTACTCGTACTGAATAGAATCATAAGCTACTCAACAAATCAATAAAGACAATATAAAACAATTTTATATTCACTAATAAATATGCGCTCATATCTATTAATACTCTCAAACTCTTTGTAGGGCGCTACCGACCCTATCTTTATTGAGTAATCCTTACCAGGGCCAAGGTTCTCACTTAACCTTCAGCTTTGATACCAATTGTGACGGCCAGGATTTTCGACCTCCAAAAATCGACATCAATACGCCCACTATATTACATGCCAAGCAATCGAGTGTCGGAAATACCAGATCGTTGGGGAAAAGAAGAAAGAGGTAGAAGAAGAAAATAGAATAACAACACAGAATCTTACAATCGCAGCAGAACAAATATGTAATAGATAACAACTGGTCTTTATACAAAATAACTTTAACTGTTATTTATACATCACATCATCAGAGTACAACACATCAATTACGCAACCTCGGATAGTTATAATAACTTGTCCTTACAATTTCTGAATATACAGCCTACAATACACAGCGGAATAAAATCAAATACTTATAATAGGTCTTCGTCATCCAGCTTGCCTTCTGAGCTCCATGGCATCCTTTCCTGTATCTGTAATACTCGGTCTGACCTGAGCATTATAATAAAATAACACCTGAGTCGGTCTGGAAAACCAGCGTGAGGAAATAGACTCAATTTGAATTATTAAACTTTTCAAAATCCTTTGAAAATCAAAGGTATCTCGTAAGACCACGCCACACATAAAATTGACGGGTTTTTACCTTACAATAACCCAAAACATTTCATATCAAAATCATTTGATATTATAATAGTGTCCAAGTACAAATACTTATTCAAATAGATGAAATGCTTGCATCTCACATTTCAGCATAGTTGGGCACAATCAAAACCGTACGGCGCTTATTGGAGAATGGATTCCATACGAATGACTAGGTACTGGGGTATCACCTGTCATGATACACGTCTAGAACAGCGTACCGAGGTTCGCACCGGGGTCCCTTGCAACACAAGATCGGACTATCCCTAACCTAGATTGGCTGAATATGCTATCACCCCGGGTGTTCCCACCCTTTTCCGAGCTCCTCCCATAATCGTAGTAATAATATCCGAGGGTATCTAGAAAGATGATAAACATACCCTAATTCGGTGCTACCCACTATTTGGGTATCTAGAAAGGTGATGTCCATACAAGTCTGTCCTGGGTCCGAACGGAACCGAAGGCACTATTCCTACTACATTCGTTTTGGAATAATTCTCGGGATTAGTAGCGATTAGCCCTTGCACTTCACTGTTCCATCTTCGACTCCATGCTCTTGTTTTCACTTTGAAAACGTACTCGTTGGATCATAGTGGTTTTCGGATAACAAGAGTGATCCCGGTCTCTTTGAAACAATGTTCGATATTTTTCGGTAAACTCAACCCGGTTCTTTAGGAAATAAACAGACGAAATTCGGAGATCACCTCCTAGCCGTTAGTGGATGGATTTCCTTATAAACATCCTAGAAGAACGAAACAAGTTTATACATACAGTATAGCACCTCGAATGGTAAATGTACCATATAATCCCCGTATTTCTCCTAGATATTCCCAAAGTTATACTTTGGGTCCAGATTTGATTGTCGGTTCTTTAACTATTAAATAAACAATCATACAATTACAGATTCATTTTTCACTGAAAAACTCCAAATCTCTTTTTAATTTAATTTTAATAAATTAAATCTCTATCAAGGTTTTAAATATCGAATTTCGGTCACGTTTCGTCTCAGAATTTTTACATGAGTTATCTCGTATCGGGAGAGATCTCGGACGAGATGAGTACGTATCGAGTGTACATCTCAGATCGACATCTCGGGTCTTATAATGCATCTCGAGAATATCTCGGATGTACTTATGTGTTTAAAATTGATGTGTCAAAAATTTATTTAATGATTATAACTTTCTTAGTAAAAATAAAAATGGTAACATACTTGATTTACATGGAAAAAGAAATATTTTTACAAGGGTAGTAGCTTGATTAGCTTAATTGATTTGGTAATGATTGAATAATATCCTTTTATTTGAACGTAATAAAGAAGTGAAACCTTTCGCTATGACTCATTAAGATAAAAAGTAAAGAATATGTTCAAGAAGTTGGTAAATTATAATTGGATTGAGTAGTTTCTTTTGAATCAATATGAAAATAAAAATTATTATGGAAAATAAGAAAAATGTATAACTTCGGGTGAGATCTTGGATTGAGATTTTGATCCATATATCGGGTGAGATTTGAATATCTCGGACGAGATGAGTGTCGAGGGAGATATGGAGGAGATTTGATGTCTCGTTTCGTTTAAGTGTGAAATTGAGACCTCGGGCGAGATATAGGAGATTTAAAACCATGATCTATATATCCAATATATACTTATCTTATTGAATTTGGTAAATTCACAAACTATCCCTTCAAAAAGAATATTTGAAACCCTTTTAAAATAACATGGAAAGTACCACTGCGATGTCAAACCATGGATTCGTAGCTCAATGGTTACGTCTCTATCCCAGAGAAATCCAAAACTTAACTGCAGGAACTCACTGCCTTCGATTTCGCCATGCGAGTATACCAATACTTCCCAAAATCTTTATTTAAAATTTTTCAAAATAATACTTATGGAATTTCTACAATAATTTTGCTAGTAAAACTCTAAGCAAACTACTTTAAATAAAAGTTACTATATAAAATATTAATATTGAATGGTTTAAACTTTTAAAATAATAATACCGATTAATTTTTAAATAATAATTAACTTAATATCAACCATTTATAAACTACTTAATTAATACTTAAATATACTTTAAACAATTTTTTAAACAACTAAAGATTTAATTTTCTGAAATATGCTAAAACACTTTTTAATTTTTTTTTCCAATTAATACTTAATAATCCTCCCATTTTAGAATAAACTTAACTTCTTAAGAAAAATACATTTTCAACTCCAATATAGCCAGTCTAACTATCTATATATCCATCTCAATTTATTTCCAATTTGATTCACGCACCAAATTCCATAAATTCCCTTTTTCACATTTTTAAAAATAAATTTACTATTTATTTTTAAACCGATTTACCCATTTCCTTATTAATCCTCATTATGAATTTATAATTCCCATTTATCCACTGATAATTTACTTTACTTTATTTATAAACTTAATTTATAAATTCCATAGTCTCATTTCTCGTTTCATCACTGTTTCACAACACTTAATCGATTTTAGATCGATTTTCTAAATTAAATTCCATTTTCAATTCAATTTCCTAGATTACCCAAATATATTCCAAAGTCCACTAATTTCAGATCTCACTCCCTTTTTATGATTTAAAATCTTATTTAAAGCTGGAACATCAATTTCATATTTTATTTTCAAATTTCCTTTTCATTTTCCCAAACTATTTTAAATCTCGATTTTAAAAATAAATCCCTTTTCACTTAAACAATATTGCTTAAGTTCTATAAAAAAACCCTTTTATTTACATTAGTCAAAATCTCTATTTCTCTATATTCTGAAATTATTGAGCAAAATTTTAAAATCAAGCTATCTATTCTTTCCAAGTTCGTTTTCCCTTAATAAATCCAAATTTCACTATAAATATTTTTACTTTAAATTTTCCTTTTAAATTTCTTTCCAAATTTTAAATATTTATCATTAGTATTTAAAAATACCAAAATTTAGGCCAAAACTACCATAGCCTCCAACAGATTCAAATTTCACTATAATATACCATAGATTATTTATCAAATCATATATCGATAAATATATGGAATTAAATTCAAAAATTTTGAGGAATCCAGTTGGATCCCTCCAACTTGTTTTCCCTGCATCCACAGATGTTAAAACAGTAAAAAATACCAATCCCACTTCGAGGGGGATATCGCGGTATATAGGGTCATCCGCTATTATGTGGGGCACATGGGGTCTTATCCGCTATGTATATGTGGGAATATTAATCACTCCAATATATATACTACTATATATAACATCACATTCAGATGATAAAATATATCAATTCAGCCAATCAATCAATAATTAATTTTAACCATTCAAAATTAATTGCCGTAAATCCAAAATTGAGTGAGTTAACTCATATTGATCTTTATCGTCGTTTTGCATTTTGGTTCCGATTAAATTTCCACGCGTTTGAAATTATCTAAAAACTTAAGCAAGCTTTAAATTCACTAATTTGATTCCATAGCAAAGATCTTGTGAATATGAATCCAACGCGACTGAGCGCGTTGGATTTAGACCTAAAACGAGCAAGATATTGCTAATATAAGATCTTGATCTTAAATTTTAAAATTAACACACAAATTACCTAGTTAATATAACTAACCTAGTAAAACTAATCGACCTTCCTCTTCAAAAACACGCACGCTGGAATCCATAGCCGAACTCTTCTGCCCCATGATTCCTCCTCCTCCACCTAACGAGACTTCGAGCCAACCTCGTCGGTAGCTTCCCCACAAGAGTCTCCATCCCTCAAGTGCCAAGAACTTCATGCTCAGGACCCTTAGGTGAAATACAACACGGCAAAAACCCCACTCGACCTGCACTATTCCACAGGACGCCTCCAAAGCCGAGTTGAATGACATCGACCACACCTCCTATCGACTCTCTACCACCGCAACCAAGCTCACATGACCGCACCCCTTTCCTCTCACACGGTGAAGCCGTGCCCAACCTTCCGTCCCAACCCCATTCGCGCGAATTCCCCCCTGACACTGATTGAAATCGAGCAACAGCTCGCCATGATTTCCTCTCATTTTTATTTTTATTTTCTTTATTTTTTTTGATCGTATGGCCTTCAAATTAGGGTCGGCAAGAAGAAAATGTGCACGACATTAATGTGGGGGAAAACGGCTTCATACACGATTTTTTTCTCTTTTTTTCTTTTCTTGTTTTGAAATGTGCAGTTTTTCGTTCACTATTTAAAGAGAAAAGGGAAGAGACATTAACGTGTTAAAGGGAGAAAGTGGTACAGTGATTGAGTGAAGGCTGATGTAAAGGAATTGTGGCTGAAAGGCTGACAGAATATAAGTATATTAAATAAATTTTCGAACGTCTCGTTATACGCAACTCAAAATTTCGAACTCCTATCGAGACATGCCGCTAGGCGTCTATAATGTTATACACCTATTTCGAACGAAATAGAAAAGGTTTCGAGTCCTAATTCGATCATATGTAGAAGATAGCTTTTTGGGCCTAATTATTATATTAAATTTTCGATACAAATTTCAGCGCGTTTATATCCCATATGGCCAAAGGATAACCCCAAATGTTACGAAATTTTAAATCTAATAAAAGTATACTATTACGGATCCAATGGAATTAGTTTCGTCGAAATCCGAGACTGTGCTCCGGAAGGCTATTTTAAAATGTCAGTTTAAACGAAATATTTTGAAAACCGAACAACTCATCTTTATGTTCAATTTAAAAACTTTTATTATCTTCATTATTATCAATTCAAATTTTATAAGCCTTTATATTATTTTTATCAAGCATAAAACTCAGGATCAATATTTTAACCAATTTCCAATTATTAATTCAATAGTTAAATTATCCAATTAATCGTTATATTTGAAATTCAAGTTAAAAATTAACCTTTAAATATTTAAAATCAATTAAATATTTCAATTTTAAATATCCAAAATTCTAGGTCATTACAGATTATGTAGGTACAGATAAGCTAGAGATTTCCACTTGATTTCTTGCGCACCTGCAATTGCATCAGGATAATAAACCGCTTGCAAAAATATAAATCAACGCGAAAAGGTACATAATAGATTTATAAATTTGAATCGGTTGATGATTTTAAGCACAATTATCGGCAGGCAATTAGGATTTTTTTTCTTTGGTTGGTTTGGAGCCCGTTAAGGTAATTTGTAGTTATTTCGATCGAGTCGCACAAAGCAGACACTGGCTAAATTTCCCGTAAAATTTTGAGATTTGATTAATGATTTTAATAATTGATTTTAATTAACAGTTTTTAACTAATAGATTTGGAAATATTTTCTTCTTTGAGAATCTTGGGGGCAAAATTCATTTAAGAGGGGAGAATGTAACAACCCAGAATTTTAAACATTTAAATTTAAGTGTTTAATTAATTTTAAATGTTTAAACTATAGGATTTTTATATTTAATAATTTGAGATTAGTCATTTAAATATTTTAATTGCAAACTAAATATTAATTAAATGGATCTAATAATTTTATTTAACTCCTTTTAGTTAATAAACAATATTGATGTGCTCAATTTGTAAATTTATTTACAAAATAAACAGATAAGATAAATATCAATAATTGGATCAAAAATATATAACGATATTTAAATTTGTGAAATTAACATTCCAAGGCATTGCCTCGGATTGCGAAACCAGTGCAGTTAGATTCAAAATAATAAATTATTGTATACCGTCCAATTTCGTAATGATCAGACATATCGTTTAGTCGTGTGAGCTCGAAACGCATAGGATTAATTTTAAATCTAATTTGATTTAAAATGATGAATTCCACATACTTTGGAATTAGGTCTCGGTAATAGTCCCATTGAGTTGAGAATAGAAGTATTTAGTACAGAACGCTAGTGAGCATGTCCCATTTGGAGTCCGAGATTTTTAGGATATACAATGCTCAAAATTATTGAATAAAATAATAAAAAACTTATTTTGATCCCATACCCCTACCTAACTCATGCCATATCTAATCAAACTCCCCATGCCCACCCACATTCTGACCTCCATACCCACTTCTTCTATAAATAGTCTCCTATAAACAAGAATTATTTTCTTCTTTGCTTATCAAACTTCAAAAATCATATTAAAATTCTATACTCAATGTAAAATAATGAAACGAGTTCCTATGGATTTGTACGGTGATTTTCTTTGACTCAATACCCGAGTTGTTATGTTTAGTGGTGATATAGAGGATCGACAAGGCATGCTATGTGTTTTGTTTGTGCTAGGGTTTGGGTTATTTATAAGTCTTAGTCATCGATTTGCAAAATAGAATTCATATCAGGATTTAGCATAGGAAATAGCATCTCTAGGTGGATTTTGGGCATGTGCAGTTCACGGAGGTGATAAGCGACATTATGGGACTGCATCGGGGTGCTTCAGATTGGATTCTTGAGGAGGGGTGCGAGTTGGAGTTTGTGGGGTCCGGGGAGAAGCACTTGCATAATGGAGCGCGTCGGTGGAGTTGGTTTGCAAATCCATGGAGTATTGAGTGAGATAAGAGGAAAGAGGAGGTTTGAAGGACTAGGTTTCTTTGTGCAAGTAATGCGCGGCATGTAGGAGGTGGTTTAAGTTTGAAGAAGATGGATTAAGGCTAAGTGGAGGATTCATTTATTTAATTGAGTAATTAGTGATTAATTTTATTATTTAAACTTGATAACTTATAAATGCAATAACGTTTGCATACGAGGTCAGATTCAAACACCGTTTTTTGCATTAGACTCGTAGGAACGATGGCTATGCAATGGAGTTGTTTGGTTAGATTTAAAGCTAGTGGAAATTTTGGCTAAAATCGAACGCCCGTTCGGTTTTACAAAACCGGAACGCTTTGACGAAAAATATAATCAATGTGAGTTTAACTCACATTCAAATTTATTATATCATATTTGTGATGTTATAAACTATTATTGACTGCTTAGATGTTAGTTAAACGGTTTGATTGGTTGTTTGGTTTAAATTTCCATTTTTGAGAACGGACGACATATTAATTCAATTGTAGAGAGTCCCTAAGGGGTTTCTCGCCAATATTTAGTTATTTACATACTTGCATCGCATATATTATCGTTTGGTTGAAATTGATCGTGATATTCTATTTGAAATGCTTAAGTGTCGTTATAGCAATTTTTTGTTGTATCGTCACTTATTGAATATCATCTCCCCTAACTTTCATGTGAATTCTTTTAAGCTTGTATTTTCACAAAATAGATGTTTAGAATTTGTTAATCATTTTGGTTAATGATAATAAATTAATTAATCATTTTTACTAATGATTTTGAAATTAGTTAACCAAGTTAATTAATAGTATTTAAAATTGGTTTATCTTTAGATTTAATTAATCATTTTTGCTAATGATGTTCTACATAACCAATCATTTTAATTAACGATTATTTGAATTTAATTAATTGTTTTAACTAATGATATTTAAAAGTAATTAATTATTTTAATTAATGATATTTGATTTTTATTAATCATCCAAATTTTTGATATTTGAATCTAATCAATCGTTTTAATTTCTAAAGTTTGAAATTTACTAATCTATTTGATTAATGAAATTGAATTTAGTTAAGTCATTTCATTTAATGACTTTGAACTTTAATTAATCAATTTAATTAATGATTGTTTTAAATTTAATTAATTGATTTAACTAATGATTTTTGAAATTTAGTTAACTATTTTAAATAATGATGTTTTATAGTTAACTAATCATTTTAACAAATGATGTTTTAATTTATCATTTTAACTGATGATGTTTGAATATAATTAATCCAATTAGTTTATGATTATTTGAACTTAGTTTAACTGTTTTTAATTAATGGTATTCAAAATTTATTAATTATTTTAATTAATGATCTTTGAGATAAATAATTTATTTAATTAATAATTATTTGAATTAAACAAATATTTTCATTAAATATATTTAAGTTAATTATTCGATTTAATAAAAGTGATTAAAGTAAACAAACTAATATAATGAAAGTGTTTAAAATTTAATAAACTGATCTAATAAAGATTTTGAAGTTAAAGTGTTTTGGAAACAATTAACTATTTTATTTAAAATAATTGATTTTCTTATTTAAAAGAGATTATAAATGTGATTAATTATCTTTCAGGATAATTAATATTGTTTTAAATTTATAAGGGTGTTTAAAAAAAATTGGGATAATAAATATTGTTTTAAATTTTCAAATGATAGTTTTAAAATGAAAAAAATCCAATAAAAGGAAATATTTATAAATAAAGCTAAGTGTAAATTGTTTTGGGTTTATAGTAAATAATGTTTTAATGAAATTTTTGACCCTTGTTTAAATAACTTAGTATTATAAAACTTGTCTTTTAAAAGAATATTTTAAGAGGTATTTATAAAAGTGTTCCACCAATACTGTAATATGGTAATTATGCACAAGTTCAGTTTTAAAAAGTAAAGTTCAATCTGTTATGGAAAAGTAATTCCGTAAAGGATATTGCTTATGTGAAAAGGATCTAGTCTTACTTTTAATGCTAAATGTTAAGGCTTGGACCTATTTCTATCTCAAAGGTTAAAAATGTCGTCAAGGCAATACCTAGAGGTAACATTATCTAAACTTGTGTGGCTTCATTTTCAACCAGAGATAGCATTTGTTTGGAAAGACGAGTAGTGTTAGATATATGATATTTAATTTCCATATACAATCATTTATTTATCCTCGATAGTTGAATTTTTAATTATCGGATTCAAATTTCTTTATGATGTATCGTGACTTTAAAAACAATTTGTTGTTACTTTGAGCTTTGTTATCCTTTGTTGGAAATGACTAAAACCAAAGCATAAAAGGGGGCCAAGCTATATAGGGTTGCTCCCATTAGGATATTTTCACATCTCATCTAGATTGGATTCGACTGAGTACTTAGATGTGAAAATATTTGGATACTCGGTAAGGTTTGGCAGTGTCCGGCTTGGAGGGTCTCGAGAACAGTCATAGAGTAAATAAGCTTTTCAGAAGTATATTACTGGAGATGTACTTTAAGGCGGTGCACATTCCTAGTAATCTATTGAAAATTTTCCTTTCCTTATTTGATTCGAACCTTTGAATTTGTTTTCCTTTAATTGCAATGTGAAGAGTCGATCACTCTTCGCAGTGTTTAGTTATTGGTTTTGTCTATTCTATCAAGTTTGGACTGTTATCTTGTTTTATCCATTCTGTCCAGTTTGGAATTAGCTCGGATTATTTTCATTCATTCAAGTCTGGTTCTTAATACTATTTCTGCCCATTCTTATTTGGATTTGTTTCATGTTGTTTATCACCATTATTTCCTATATGGATGTTATTCAGGTAAAAACCCGTTCCGCATTAGCGGTATAGTCTCACAAAACTTTTATATGTTCTACAATATTTGAGTTTTCTCATGCTGGTATTTCCAGACTGATCCGGGAGTTATTTTATTATAATGCTCGAGTCAGACCGAGTTGGCTTTGATGTTAAGGAGTTCTTGGAGAGGAGCTAGAGGTTCACCTAGCATAGTGTTTTATTTTCCACTACATTATATAGTATCCATATCAGCAATTGTAAGGTCGAGATTTTATAACTGTCTAGTTGATAAGGTTTGTTTTTAACTCTAAAATATTTTATATTTTTAGAGTGACAATTTTTACTATCCTTGTTATATTATATGTTGCGATTCCGCTATGAGATTCTTATTTTCTTTGTTCTTCATTCTTTTCTTTTTATTTACCCTAACAATATACCCTTTTGTCGATTGGATGATCGACATTTGAACACAGTGGTAGTATTCACTGTCGACTTTCGATGGTCAAAAAGGCGGGTTATTACAATATTCGACCTGACTAGACAAGTTAGACTCGACTATCATCAGAACTGACAAGTCAGATTAATAGTCACGAAGCCCAGAGACCAGGCACAGATGATAATACAAAGCAATAGAAATGTGAAAGTGGAAGACGGACTAGATATAATGCTAAAAATATAAAAAATGCACCATTTACTAAAAATGGATCGGGTATGATCCGTATTCGTCAATTATGTATCAAACCATATCGATATTATAGTTCAACTCAGCGAAAATTGATCGATACCCCAAAATCTACAAATTGTATACACATGAAACTTTGGGAACATTAATATATTAAAGGGTGAAGGCCACTATATCGATCGCATGGCAAAAGGACCCAAAAAAATGATCGGTGTTGATCATTATTACTAGCGGTATGGAACCTACGATCGATAGTGTGACTTCTTCTAGATCTGGAGACTCCATTATTGAAATTTCAGGAAGATATTTTGTCGTCTTCTCCTATAAATGCAGACTTAATTATTCGTTTTCGAGATCTTTATGCAGCTTGTGGCTTTGTACACTTTTGTAACTAAAGATTCTGATCCGGTCCCTATTGTACTCAGTTTACAAAATGGTTAAAAAGCCATCTCTTCAAAGTTGACGTTGGCAAACAGCGCTGAACCATTATAAATTGTCGTGTAACATCCCTTATCTAGAGGCCCGAAACTAAACGCTACAGGTGATGCAGTCATCTATAGTATTAGCTTCCGATGACTAAATACGGCTATGTTAATGGTATCAATAATGTTAGAAGCACTTGAATATGAAACAAAACATAGATGTCAAAACAACATTTTTTTTCATTACATTTTAAAACAAAAGTTTCACAACACATAATCCCAAGTCATTCCCAGGCACATATAAAATATACTTAATACAAAATGCGCCAAGAGCGTTATATGAAGATACCCCCTTGGATGATCAGAGTCATATAGTCATACTAGACTATTCAAACACAACAGAAATACAACAAAACATAAAACTGCAACTCCTAAATAGCTATTCGTTTGCCTCCTGCATTCCTCTGGTAGCCTTATTCGTCATCCTACTAAAACATGAAAAAGACCTTAATCCCTTAGCCGACTCAAACCAATTTTGAGCACCCGAGAGTTTAAGGGGAAAACAGAAACTTTGAGTCAGACATAAAGCCCGGTATGAATAATACTATACATCCCGATTTAACATGTTAAATGAGACCACGCTGCTTAGCGGAACGGGTTTCCCCTCACTAACATCCATTTAAAATATATCTTTTGCAAAACCTTTTCCTGTAATCAAAATGGATTAAAATTAGAAAGCATCATTATGTAAACATACATAAATATCAGGTAATAATAAACTATCTGTTCAAACACATAAGCTTTGCTTGGATAACTTTTAAACTTTCGCTGACTCGGGCCTACCAGACAATATAAACAAAATTTAATCTAACACCCATGAGATATTATTCTTTTGGACTATCTATCCTTAACCATCTTTTAAATACTTCTCTCCTGGATGGTCTGTCCTTAACTATCTATTTAATACTTCACTTTTGGATGGTCTGTCCCTAACTTAATCATCTCCCAGGTCTTCCTGATCCTAATGGTTTTTTGGGCTCACCAATAGCCTATCTGTATACAAACATATATTCCCTTCGTTGTGTGATCGTAATTTTAGTCTACCCGTGACAATGCCCAAAATACTGGAATTTTAGACAACAATTTGTTGGGGCTATTATCTAAGGTATAGGGTGCAACCTCATACTAGACTCATTTGGTTTTATGATATCTGAGTCATTTTCACTTAAGGATCCCCTTCCATAATTTTTCTTGAAAAATTTTTCAAAATAATTTAAAGCCTTTAAATCATACTTAAACAATTAAAAGTATATAATCTTCATGCTTTACTTAAAATCTTATCACCATGTTATACATATCTTCTTTACTTAAATCTTAGTTGATGAAAACATTTAAACACTTGAAAGAACCTCTTTCTAACCATTTGAAATCATCTCTTTCAAAACTAAAGATCAAACCTTTCGAAACTAAACCTTTCGAAACTATTAAAATAAACCTTTCGAAACTAATAAAACTTTGGACATCCTTCTTTAAAATCTCTTTAAAAATTTGCCTTGGAAAACCTTCCATCTCAAACCTTTCGAAATCATTACCTTAAACCTTTCGAAGTCATTCAACTAAAACCTTTTGAAATCATTGACTTAAACCTTTTAAGATCATTCAAAACAAACCTTTCGAAACCATTCGATAAACCTTTCGAAATCATTGGATTCAAACCTTTCGAAACCATTCAATATAAACATTTAAAAACCATTCACTTAAACCTTTTGAAGTCATTCAACTAAAACCTTTCGAAATGATTCTGGGTTCATTAAATAAGTGGAAACTTTCCTTTGAAACCTTTCAAAATCATTGGAAGCAACCTTTCGACTATCTCGAAAGCTCTGCTTCAAAAGTTTGGTCAAACTTCAATTTGTATAACAAGGGTAAATCACCAAAGTCGAAACCTCTCTTTCGAAAGCATGGGGAGAAGCGGCTGGATTTAATTAAGTAAACCTTTTGTCTTTGTCAAAAGGTTCAAAACAAAACAAAGCGGCAGTAACCTTTCGACTATGCCGAAAGGTTCAGAAACCTTTATTTCAAACATTTGACCTGGTCGAAAGTAACAAATTCGAAAGCTCTTATTCGAAAGTAAAGCAGGTGAAAGCTTTGAACTTATAAAACAAACATACCCCAACCTCTTTGGCCATCAACCTTTCGACTTAGAACCCTTCAACTTTGTCCAATTCATTATGTACCAAGTAGCTTGATACCTTATGCATTGGTTTGACCTTTTCGAAAGCTTTGAACCTCTCGACCTTGTCGGACGGTCTAGGCCGGAAGGTTTGTTGCTGTAAAGGATGAAACAAGTAAAAATGTGATTTCTTTGTTTTTAATTTAAAAAGGAAATCTTTTCAACTAACTTGCCTTTGTTTGTACAATTCTCATTGGTTAAAAATTACTTTTTAGAAATGTGCTGCCACTATTTTAAAATTAAATAATCATTTTATTTCACCAAATACCCTTCTCCTTAATTAAATATATAAAAAATTTAAGTCCCATACCTTAAATAATTTTATATATTCATCAAATCACTTAGGAAAAATTTGGGAAAATCCCATAAAATTTATTTTAATATGTTGCCTAACATATAATAATTTCAACCCCAAATAATTATTAATTTAGCCAAAAATAATTTATAACCCAACAAACAATTTCTTTCACTAGAAAATTAATATAAAATCCATATAAATTTAGCAAATTATGAAATTCAAAAACCAACTCTAGAATATCATTTTTGATCTATATTTAAATTTTCAAGGCATTTGGATGTCATTAAATAGGGTTTTCATGTCAAATATATCATAAAACTAATATGAACATGTGTAATCCATCAACAACATACATATATATAACTTTAATCATCAAAATATGGAATATACTTGCAAAATCATTTCGGACCTAATCTTAAACCGAAACCATAAGAAAAATGGGATGTAGCAATTACTCACTATAGCTTTGAGATTATAGATGTGAGATTTGATGTTGATTCGTTGATTATCTTCCTTCTTCTTGGATCCTAGCTTTAGTCTTCCTTTTGCGAATGAAAATGGTAGCTAGCCTCAGGAAATTTTAATTTGATAGAAGGGAGAATGAACGTGAGTTCTATTCCTAAGGGTCTAGGGTATAAGCCTCCGGGTGTTGTGGTAGTCTCCGGGTGTCTAACACATTTCCTAAGATGAGAAACAAGGAAAACATCATAGACTCCAGCCAAATTACTCGGTAACTCTACTCTATAAGCGAGTTTCCCAATCCTCTCAACAATGCGAAAAGGTCCAACGAACTTTTGTGCTAATTTTCTAACTTTTCAAATCTAATCACACCCTTCATCGGTAAAACCTTAATAAACACATAGTCTCTGATAGAAAGTTTCAAATCTTTCCTTCTTCTATCAGCATTACTTTTCTGCCTAGATTGAGCTTCCTTCATCCTAGCTCGAATCAACTTAATCTTCTCTATAGCTTCTTACACCAAATCTGGACCAAGAACTAACCTATCTCCAGACTCTAACCAACATATTGAAGACTTGCATGGTCTTCCATACAAAGCTTCAAACGGTGTCATCCCAACGCTAGTCTGATAACTATTGTTATACGAGAACTCGACTATATGAAGAAGGTCCTCCTATGATCCCTCCAAGTCCAATACACAAGCTCTTAACAAATCCTCTAAGACTTTGTTAACTCTTTCCGTTTGCCCATCAATTTGTGGATGGTAAGCGGTACTCATGTTGAGCTTGGTTCCTAATGCTTCCTGTAGACTCTTCTAGAACTCACTAGTAAACAAAGCATCTCTATCGCTGACAATACTACTAGGAACCCCGTGCAGTCTAACTATATTCTTCATAAATAACTTTGCCAAAATAGGTGCTGTCCTAGTTGACTTCGCTGGAATGAAATTAGCACTCTTAGTCAGTCTATCTACTATGACACATATGCTTTCATTGCCTCTACTAGACCTTGGCAACCCATCGATAAAATCCATAGAGATTGAATCCTATTTCCACAATGGAACTTCCAACGGTTGAAGCAATCCACTTGGCTTATGGTGTTTAGCCTTTGCTTGTTGGCAATTCAAGCACTCCTTAACACAAACTCCAATGTCCTGTTTCATACCTTTCCAGAAGAAACTTCTCTTTATATCCTTATACATCTTCGTTCCTCCTGGATGGATAATGAGCTTCAAACGATGGAATTACTCCAAAACTTCTTTCCTTATGTTTCCTACATTCGGAACATGCAACCTTCCTTTCTTTCTCAACCACCCATTTTGGTCAAGACTAAAACCCTTTAAGTCATCGCCCTCTATTCCTTCCCTTAACCATTTGATCCGTTTGGCTAAATTGGATCCTCCTCCTGCTTAGAAGTTGTCTTCTCTATCATTACCGGTCGAACTTCCAAACAAGACAACATAGCACTTCCTGCACTAGATCCTACCTTGGGTCTATATTGCACACTACAAGCTGACAATGCTTCCAAATATTTCCACTCAGCAATCATAGCCAATACTGCATTCTGATGCTTCCTGCTAAGTGCATCCGCTACCTTATTTCATTTTGTGGGTGTGTACTCAATTCCAAACTCATAAAAAACAATAAACTCCAACCACCTCTGCTGCCTCATGTTTAGCTCCTTCCGAGAGAACAAGTACTTCAACAACTTATGATTAGTATAAAGCTCAAATCGCTCTCCTAAACGATAATGCCTCCACACCTTTAAAGCAAATATAATGGCAGCTAACTCCAAATCATGCGTAGAATACCTAACTTCATGCGGTCTGACTGTCTAGAAGCATAAACAATCATTTTACCTCTTTGCATCAACACAGCTCCCAATCCAGTTCCACACGCATTAGTATAAACCACTAAATCTTGATTCCCCTCCGGAACCACCAACACTAATACGTGGGTCAATAACTGTTTCAAGCTTTGGAATGCTTCCTCACACTTACTAGTCCATACAAACTTCACATCCTTTTGCGTAAGCTTTGTCATCAGTGCAGTTATCCATGAAAAATCCTTTATAAACCTTCGGTAATATCAAGCCAATCCAAGAAAGCTCTTTATCTTGGTCACAGTCTCGAGTATCTTTCAATTATTCACCGCTTCAATCTTAGTCGGATCTATAGAAAACCCTTTCTCTGAGACCACATGACCAAGGAACTTCACTTCCTTCTTCCAAAAATGGCACTTCAAAAAGTTAGCCATCAGCTGATTCTCCCTCAATGTCTCAAGCACCACTCTAAGATGAACTTCATGCTCCTTCTCATCCTTAGAGTATAACAGAATGTCGTCTATGAATACCAACACAAGTATATCTATGTGTTCTCAGAAAATTTGGTCCACTAAATCCACAAAGATTGTCGGCGCATTAGCTAGTCTGAAAAGCATAACTAACCATTCGTTCGATCCATACCTTGTCCTAAACGCCGTCAAAGGAATGTTATCCTTTGCCTCTCTAAGCCGATGAAATCCCGTCGCTAAATCCAACTAAGAGAATACCTTGGCTCCACTTAACTGATTGAAGAAATTGTCAACTCTCGGCAATGGATATAGGTTCTTTATCGTATTCTCATTTGATTTATGATAGTCGATACACAGCCTCAACGATCTACCCGGTTTCTTAGCAAACACCGCAACAGCTCCCTATAGTGAACTACTTGGTCGGATAAAACTCTTACCTTTCAAATCCACCAACTACACCTTCATCTCTTTTATCTCTATAGGTGTCATTCTGCTTGGCAGCCTACTGACCGGTTCTGCTTCAGGCACTAAATCAATCTGAAACTCTATGGCTCGTTTCGATGGCAATCCAACTACCAGCTCAAACACATCGGCAAATTCACTAACCATAAAGGCTCGATGCAACTCATCCACCAACTCCATGATACTCAATAAAGCATTCACTTCACAACTAGGGTTCTCTATGGCTTAAACTATTCGATCACTACAATCCAGATGGCTAAGTGATATATTCCTATCATGGCAAAATATCCTAGCATTATATCTACCAATCCATCCCACGGATAATCCCAAATTCCCCAAAGTCAAACACATGCAAACAACAATCAAAAGTATGGCCTAGCAAATCAAATTCTAAATGGTTCACACCTCATTCCAAGTGTTGCATAACCTCCTATCGAATTTGCAACCCTTAAGGAAGTAATTAAGTATGAGGGTTCTAGGTTATGCTTATCTACCAAACATAGGGAAATAAAAGAATGTGATGCACCAATATCAAACAGAATGCTAACAGACATACCATGAATCTGCAGCGAGCCTTCGAGAACAGTCTTCCCTCTCTCCTGCACAACAGGCCTTGAAATTGCAGGCTCCAATGCATACATCTGTCCCTTTCCTTCTCTAAAAGGTTCTTTGCATTGGTTCTTGTAATATCCGATCTGATTACAACAAAAACATCGGATGTTCTACTTCCCAATCACCTCCTTTCCTTTTCCATTCCCAGTACGACACTCATTAGCATAGTGTCCCTTCTTATCACATTTGTAACAAACCACCTCAGCTTTTCCCTTCTTTTGTGCTCCTTCCTTCTGAGAATTCTTCTTTTGAAAAAACTTCTTTTTCTTGCCCTGTTCCATCTAGGCCTCCTTCATCTTCTTCCTTAAACAAGCCAATGCCTCTTCTGTCTCAGCGTCATTTCAATCACTACATCACTAGGATCTTTTAAGTGCGGTAAAGTAGCACTTATGACCTTCGGCCTCAGGCCTCTTATAAACTTCTCGTTTCTCCTGATCACAGTGTCAACTAGAGCATACCTGTATCGGGCCAACTCCTCAAACTTCCTTGCATACTCCAAGACGGACATATCTCCTTGTTCCAACTCTACAAACTTCCTCACCAACGCCGGCTGTGCCATTACAGACATAAATCTTTCTGAAAACTTTCTCCTAAACTCCTCCCAAGTTATGGTTTCCTCATCAACTTAACAGTAATAGTATTCCACCAGAATAGAGCAGCTCCTTCAAAGTCAATCTCTTCTTCTATTCGTCATTCAATCCTAAGTCAGCAAAAATCCTCTCGCAATGCAGCAACCAATTTTCCACCTCGATCGCATCTTTAGTACTAATAAATGGCTTTCCTCTAAGCTGGGTATAATCTCTACTCAGATTAACATACTGGTTAACCATAGGAACTTCCTGAAATCCATCTGCAACAGCATTTCCTCCAACAACTCTAGCTGCAATTGCAGCTTGCATCATATTCATGAAGAACGGATACATGGTCCCATGTCCACTTGGGGAACCCCAGCACCAACAGTTTTAGCTTGAGCCTGACCGGGACCTCTTCTAGCATTTGGTCAGGCACTTCCATTAGTGATGGTGCTATTTCCTCCAAGATTAACTCTGCCTCTTTTTTCCTTCCATATCTATATTTAAACCCGTGAGATACAGATGAATCCTAACTAAGATAGGAGTCTAGGGATACATCATATACTTGTATATATAGCAAATACAAATATGTTATTATAGCATCATCCCATACCCTGATCTTAGCTCTAATCACTAAGGATTATGTTTTCATAAATCCGTTTTAGTTAAAGTATTTCATAAACCATGCTCTGATACCAAGCTGTAACATCCCTATCTAGAGGCCCAAAACTAAGAGCTATAGATGACGTAGTCACTTATAGTATTACCTTCCGGCGACTAAATATGGCTATGTTATTAGTATCAATAATATCAAAAGCACTCGAATATGAAATAAAACACAGGTTCCAAAACAACATTTTCTTCATTACATTTTAAAACAAAAGTTTAACATTCATAACACATAATCCCAAATCGTTCCCAGGCACAGATAAAATATACTTATACAAAATACGCCAAGAGCTGTATATAAAGATACGCCCTTTGATAATCAGAGTTATATAGTCATACTAGGCTTAATAAAAACACAGCGTAAATACAAAAAAACTTAAAGCTGCAACTCCTAAATAGTTATCTGTTTGCCTCTTGCTTGCCTTAGGTAGCCTTATTCGTCATCGTACTAAAACCTGAAAAAGACCTTAATCCCTCAGCCTACTCAAATCAATTTTGATCACCCGAGAGTTTAAAGGGAAAACATAAACTTCAAGTTAGACATAAAACCTGGTATGAATAATACTATACATCCCGGTTTAGCATGTTAAGTGAGACCGTGCCGCTTAGCGGAACGAGGTTCCCCTTACTAACATCCATTTAAAATATATCTTTTGCAAAACCTTTTCCTACAATCAAAACTGATTAAACACTGCAAAGCATCATTATGTAAACATACACAAATATCAGGTAATAATGAACTCTCTGTTCAAACACATAAGTTTTGTTTTGGATAAATTTTAACCTTTGGCTGACTTGGGCCTACTAGACAATATAAAAAAAATCCAACTAAAAAAAAATCCAACACCCGTTAGATATATTTTTTTGGACTATCCATCCTTAACTATCTGTTAAATACTTCTTTCCTGGACGGTCTGTCCTTAACTATCTATTTAATACTTCACTTCTGGATGGTCTGTCCCTAACTTAATCATCTCTCTGGTATTCCTGATCCTAATGATTTTTCAGGCTCACCAACAGAATATCTGTATACAAATATATATTCCCTTCGGCGTGTAATCATAATTTGAGTCTACCTGTGACAAAGCCCTACACACTGGAATTTTGGACAACAATTATCTGGGGCTATTAGCTAATGTATAGGGTGCGATCCCATACTGGTCCCATCTGGTTTTCTAATATCTGAGTCATTTTCACTTAAGGATCCTCTCCCGTAATTTTCCTTGAAAATATTTTCAAAATGATTTAAAACCGTTAAATCATACTTAAACAAGGAAAAGTATATAATTTTCATGCTTTAATTAAAAACTTATCACCATGTTATATATCTTCTTTACTCAAATCTTAGTTGATAAAAACATTTAAACACTTGAATGAACCTCTTTCTAACCATTTGAAATCATCTCTTTCAAAAATAAAGATCAAACCTTTAGAAACTAAACCTTTCGAAACTAAACCTTTCGAAACCATTAAAATAAACCTTTCGAAACCAATAAAACTTTGGACATCCTTCCTTAAAATCTCTTTAAAACATTACCTTGGAAAAATATTGGAAAACCTTCCATCTCAAACCTTTTGAAAGTATTAATTTAAACCTTCCGAAGTCATTCAACTAAAACCTTTCGAAATAATTAATTTAAACCTTTCGAAATCTTTAGCTTAACCCGTTCAAAGTCATTCAAAACAAACCTTTCGAAATCATTCAATAAACCTATTGAAATTATTGGATTGAAACCTTTCGAAACCATTCAATAAACCTACCGAAATTATTGGATTGAAACCTTTCGAAACCATTCAGTATAAATCTTTCGAAACCATTCACTTAAACCTTTTGAATTCATTCAACTAAAACCTTTCGAAATCATTCACCTAAACAAACCTTTCGAAATCATTCTGGTTCAATTTAAATAAGTGGAAACCTTCCTTAAAAACCTTTCGAAATCATTGGATTATTTTCATCTTAGCATTGAGTTTATAGATTATAGATGGGATGTAATAATTATTCGCCTTAGCATTGGGATTATAGATTATAAATGAAACCTTTTGAAATCATTTAAATAAGAAAAATGGGATGTAATAATTATTTACCTTAACATTGAGATTATAGATGTGAGATTTGATGTTGATTTTAGTTGATTATCTTCCTTCTTCTTGAATCCTAGCTTTAGTCTTCTTCTTAAGATTGAAAATGGTGGCTGGCCTTAGGAATTTTAGTTTGATAAAAATGAGAATGGACGTGAGTTCTATTCCTAAGGGATTTGGGTATAAGCTTTACATGTTTCCCTTGTTGCCCTAAATCTCTATTGGGTGTTGGTGCCAATTTTTGGTGTAAACAAATTATATTTTAAATAATTAATTTAAGTTTCAGCTAAATTTAGATTATTTAATTAAAAATAATATTTCATTTTAGAAAATTCTAAAAAAAATTCATAACTCCTACAACGTGATCCTAGAATCTAGAAAAAATTAAAATTCGAATTTTCATTATATAATTATTGCTTTTAATTATTTATAACCGAAATTATTTTTTGAGTTATAATATATATATATATATATATATATATATATATATATATATATTAAAATTAAAATGGTGAACCACGACATTGAGGTGGGAACGGTTATACTTCCTCCTCCCCCCAAACCACCAAACATACCCTCTTCCACGCTGGTCGATCCTCCTCTACAAGTCGCAACAACTACCGATGAGAGTCACGTATTTATTTCTCCAAGGAATTCCACAGTAACCGAAGGTTCCTTACCACAGACGAACAGCAGCAACGCGTCTGTTTCTGGCCTTCCCGCTAGTCACGAATCCAGATCGCCGCCGACAGGGAGCAGTTTTACCTGGAGTCGTTCGTGGGCCGACACTATTAGGCCTTGTATCAATAATAAAGAGGCAAATGTCACTAACCTATCTTACTTTGCCCCATCTCTGGATGGAGATGGTCCGAAGGGTATTTTGTCTGAAACCGTTTTTATGACCACTCTAGATAAGTGGAAGAATACCTTGGTTGTCTATATCTTGAGACGACGATCTATGTATGATACTTTCAAGGGTTTTGTTGAGAAAACATGGAAGCTTAATGGAATGTTTGATTTATTTTGTAAAAAGAATGGTTTCATTTTTATCAAATTCTATAATTTGAAAGATTGTTCTAAATCATTCAATCAAGCCTTGTACCATTGGATCTAGAATATTGATCATTAACAAATTGAAGCCAGGGATTGAAATTATTAAGGATCCGTTCTCTACTATTCCTATATGGGAACAGTTTATGGATCTTAAACTCGAATATTGAAACAATGAAGGCAATAGCAGGATTGCGAGCGTACTTGTTTGACCAATTCATATGGATGCAACAATAGCATTGGAAAATAGATTGAACTATGCGCGTGTTCTGGTAGAATTTGATGTCAATTTCAATTACCCTTCAACGTTCAACTGGAGTTTATATACCGAAAATTTAGATAGTGTAAATGTAGAATATGAGCATAAATTTAGGCCCTGTTCAATGTGCAAATTTTTCGGCCATTCAGATTCCACATGCAACAGATCATTCAAAAAGGAGTGAAAGCAAAAAACAGTTATAACTCGAGTGGATAATACAAACCGGACATTATCACACGATACACCTATATTACAAAGCTCTGAGGTAGAGTTTAATTGTGGCAAAGCACCAGTTGAATCCATTTCAACTATCCCCCTTCATAATATATTTTCTATTTTACAACAACAATTAGAATTCCAATTACACATGTCTACGGACTTTATTGCATCCTGCACTGTTTCCGGGCCTACAGCCTTTTCACCAACGTTGAAGATCTCTGCAACTGAAGTTGTAGCCTCAGAAAGTACTTTACAACAAAGTGAACCCTGTTCTGCTTCTGGGATTGTAGCCTCATCATTAAATCTGAAGAACCTTGCAACTGAAGTTATGATAACAGAATGTACTTTAGAATAAAATGAAAGCAAATTTAAAGATAATGAAGATAGTGCACATTTCATTCAAAACATAGCAAATCAAATTCAAGAAACTGGCAACAAAATTAATCCAACCATTAATGTCTCCCCCATGATATCAAAGAACCCTACATATTTGAAGAAGTGGGAGAAGTCCGCGAATCCCAAAAATCCAACTCATGCTCCTCCTAAAAGATCTGCTCGGAGCACGTCGGTAGGTAAATGAATATTATGACATGGAATATTAGAGGTATGAATACTAATGACAAGGTTAGTCAGGTATTCACACTTCTAAAGTCTCATAAGCTTACCCTGCCGAGCTTAGTTGAGACTGCATTATCTTCCGATAGTATTGAAAAACTGAAAGACAAATTTCCTACATGGCATATATAATTCACCATAATAACACTAGCAGAAAGGGCTGAATCTTAATCTTACTTGACATATCAGTTTGGGATTATGACGTGGTCACTAAATCTCAACAACATGTTACTTATTTGCTAACAAATAAAGGAGGTTTTCAGTGCTACTGTACTAGTGTTTATGCGAGCAATGATTTTTCTAAGCATCAAAAACTATGGGATTCGCTTCACATCGATGCTTCAACTATAGAGTCTCCATGACTCGTCACGGGGGATTTTAATAATGCTCTCAATCCACAGGATAAGAAGGGAGGTTTGCCTATCCCCTTTTCCTACTTGAATTCGTTTAAAAACTGTCTTTATAACTATGGTCTTGTTGAATCCCCATTGCAGGGATGCAAATATACTTGGCGACGACAGAGAATTGCAACGAACATAGACAATGTCCTTGTTAATTTTGATTTTATGTCTATGTTCCCACAACTCAACACAATCGCCTTAACCTCTTCTATAAGTGACCACACCCCTATTTTGATTTCTTTCAGCACATTTACAACAGAAAAGAGTTCCTTTTCGCTACATTAATAATTGGTGCTATATTGAAGGGTATGATCACTATATATGTAAAGGGTTGTCAGCTACTACTTGGGGTTTCCCATCATATATACTGTTAAACAAATTAAAGACAGGGAAGACAGAATTGAAGGCATGGCATAGATCAAGAACAACTAATAAATCTATTACTACATTGCAGACTGACTTTGATTCAATTTTCTATCAGCTTGACCAACAACTAGAGAATGAACTTCTATATGATAATATGTATTATTTGGGCCAGCAGCTTAATGACCAAATGTATAAGCATCACAAATTTCTACAGCAGTAAAGCAAAGTTTGCTGGTTACAAAAAGGGGATCATAACAGTAAATATTTCTGTGCCAAGATGTCTATGAGACGGCATAAAAATAAAATACACGCTTTACTTGATTCACAAGGAAATTATATTTACGATAGCAACAGTATTCGAGATGAAGCCAGTGAATACTATCAACTTTTGTTCAATGGAGACACAATAACTTCTCATCCATCTATTGCAACTAGAATGCAAATTATTAATTCAGGGAAATAATATTTATCTTCACCAGTCATATTGGAGGAATAAGAGCTGTAGTTTTTTCTATTGATGATTCCAAAAGCCCGGGGCCTGATGGATTTTCAGCCAAATTTTATAAATTGCATTGGAATGGCCTGCATGAAAACATTTTCAATCCAGTGTCAGAAAATTTTCAAACGAGGAAACTGCCACATAGATTAAATCACAATTTCACCACTCTAGTTCCCAAAAAAGATAAGCCGAAATCTATTTCAGATTATAAACCTATTTCATGTGCTAATGTTCTCTACAAAATTATTTCCAAGATTATGTGTAATCGTATTAAATGGTTCCTGCCGTTGCTGATTGTAGACAATCAATCATCACTCATTCTCGGCAGAAATATTGGTGAGAATGTGCTACTTGCCCATGAACAGATTCACGACTTCACTAAAAGGGTAAACCAAAAATGTGCTTGAAGATTGACTTGAAAAAAGCTTATGATATAGTGAATCGTAATTTCGTTTGTCATATGCTTACATGTATGGGATTTCCTACATTCATTGTACAGTTAATTCATGAGTGCATTTATACACTTACTTTTTCCATAATGATTGACTGCCGACCACATGAATTTTATTTCTTCCAATAGAGGTCTACGGCAGCATGGCTCGTTATCTCCTGATTTATTTTCCATAGCCATGGAATATTTCACTTTATTAATGGAAGAAAGTGTGATTGACAAACATTTACAGCCTTTTTCCACAATGCAGCCTGTTATAACGCATCTTTTATATGCTGATGATGTCATGTTTTTTTTAGCTGCTACTGCAGAAAATGCAAACTGTATGAATCTCATCTTTTCTATACTAGAGGACACTATAGGCTTACAAATCAATCAAACTAAGTCTTTGTTATTTTTCAGTAAGGGAACTGAGAACAAAACTGAAATATTTACTATCTTACATATACCAGAGAAGAGTTTACCTGTTAAATACCTCGGTGTCCCTCTAACTTCAGATTATATTCATGTTGCGCACTGTGTTCCCCTCTAACAACAACTGGGCATGCCGAACTCATTCATAGTACAATAACTCCCATAGTTATGTACTGGATATTAATATATCATTTGCCAGTGTCAATTTTGTAGAAAATTGACAAAATTATGCGCAGACTTTTTTTGGAAAGGAAAGCTACATAAGATATCATGGGATACCTGTATGAATATGCGCTTATATGTTTTTGTTTGATGATAATAAACATATATATTCATCTAAATGTATTTGGTAATGTACTATTTTGTTTTTTCATAGATTAAATAAATATTTGTTGAATAAAATAAATTACACAGAATTTGAATTTGAATTCAAACAGAACAAATTACACAGATTTTGAATTCAAACAGAAATTTTATTCAAACAAATATTTATTACAATCTTGAATAGTACAAATTCATGCTCTCACTATACATATACATTTTTGATTACATCACAATTCAGTTTACATTAATAACCTCACTACATATCACTCACACTCGTATTTTGTCATCAACTGCATTCCAGTGTGAATCCAGCATCTGAGAAATCTGCAAAAATATTCACTAACGCGGTAAAATTGGAAAAGAAATATTTTTGCAATATAAAATGAAATATGATTTTTGAAAATAATATTTGCCTCAGTTATTTGGGTTGTTCGTCATCATTCACACTTGAATTCATCACACACGAACAGTGTGACATGCACAGTGTATCACTGTACATGCCACAAGACCGTGCACATCGATATACACTTGATAATGCTACAGGAGCAGGTGAGCACAGGTCAAAACCAAATGAAAAGCCGGGTTCAACACACAAGCAATATATTCAAAACTACGTCATTAGCACAAGGTCAAACTCGAGTTTTTAAAACTGGGTTCAACACAAGGCTACGTGAAGACTGAAACAACATGCAAATGCATGAAACAATAAAACAGCCAGTTGCAACAAAGACTAAGCTGCAAACATCCAGAAGTGCCAACAAAGAATCAAGTCTCGACCAAAAACCAGTGCATGCAACATGGTGTACAAGCTCAATGAAGATTGCAGCAAAATTCAGCAATCCAAATAACCCAGTGACCATCCAAACCAGTACAAACATGAACATGACCACAGAAGACAATGCCCAAGTATACAATAAAACAAGGCTCAGACCAAAGTGCCACAAGATACAGTAATGCAACAGTGACCAACCAGAAGTTCAAGGCAACAGTGACATGTACAACTAAACCAACATGAAATCAACACAGTGAAGAGACTCAGTGAAGTCAAAGTGTGCAACTACAATGCAACTACATGACTTGAATGCAACTACAGGAACACAAGGCATAGCAACTGCATAGGACTGTAACAACCAACATGGATGTCATGACCAAATGTTCTCATAAGACAATACAGACATAAACAACATCAAATGCAAGACCAAACTGCAAAAGTGACACAGCAGGTTTGAATAAGAACTCCAGTGACCATGAAGCAATACCACAAATGCACAATTCAAGTCAACACAACAACAAGCCCAAATATACAGAAGTCAATGCCGAGAAACTGCAGTAGACATGTATACAACAAAAGAAGCAGTAACAGCAAGTCAAGTCAAATGGAACTCAACAAGGCAGACTCAAGTGAATGAAAACATGTATGCAACATGGTGAGCAACACAAGTGAAACATTTGTGTCAAAGTGAACAATGTCGAATACATGAACAAGTGTAGCATCTGTATCAAAGCAAATTATATCAGGAACGCAAATGTTGCAGTGAACGCAAATTATATACCAAAGAGCATATGTTCAAGTGGAGACAAGAGAAGATGGCCAGAGACGAACATTACAGAGATGGCCGAAGTCAGAATTCAACTCAAATTTATCTTTGAAAAAGTCAAAGCAAAGTAGAATAGGAAAGGTTCTGCAGTGACAATCAAGAGAAAATCGAACGTTTGATAATCAAAGCCGTGAGTAAAAAGTCGACAGTAAATCAGGAAAGCCGTGCGCATCAAGGAAAGAAGAATTTTGGAAAGTATCGAATTGAAACGAAGCAAATACAAGTGTCACGAATTCATATAAATACAAAACCCAAACTATCATCATCGGCATCGAGTTAAAAAGCAAGCAATCAAACGAGCAACAAAAGAAATTACATACCAAATCATCAACAACTCGATCATCAGAGAATGAGCGACAAAAAGCAACGCAAAACAGTGAATAAATCATCAGAGAACAACCGCGAGCAACGAGCAACACAGATCAGTGGAATCGATCATCACAAAGCCCCAATTTGGATTGAAAAGCCGAAGCCCTAATTTGGTTGCAAAGAGGGACGGCTGCCATTATTGGATCGGGTGAAAGAAAACAAGGGGCCGGCCTTGTTTTTTTTAAAAGGGCTTTAGTTACTTTTATTTAGGGTTTTAGTAAAGGGAGTTTTTAGTTTTAATTTGAGCAAAAATTACGGATTAAAGTTTATATTTTAATTTTTGCTCCTGGTTTTATTTTTGAAGTTGTTTTTTCTTTTCGAGTCAAAAGAATTTGTAAATCACCACCTAGGGAGTAGGTAGTGTCAGATTGTCTAGTTAGAATTAGTTCAGTGAGCAGGGTGTGCGAGTTTGCAAAACTCTATAGGCGGGAGCAGAGTTTGCGAGTAAACGAAACTCTATAGACGGAGCAGGGTGTGCGAGTCTAGTAGAGTGTTTGTGAGCGGGAGCAAAGGTTTGCGAGTCTAGTAGAGTGTTTGTAAGCGGGATACTGTTTAATTCTAATAGAAATCTGGGAATGCAGCAGTAGGCAGGGGTTGCCGAAGCTGGGTAAATTTTGTGTGTGATTTACTTTTCAGCATATTTATTTCTGCAGTTTGTTTTCTGTGTTTAAATCGAGAAAATTTGCTATAACCCTATTCACCCCCCCTCTAGGGTTAATCTAGATCCTACAAGTGGTATCATAGCCTGGTATTTTTATTTAACTCTAGAGTCATGAATCCGCCAAATAATGTTTTTTCTGAGGGGCAATCTATTGCTAGGCCACCCATGTTTAACGGGAATGATTATGCTTATTGGAAAGTAAGGATGAGTATTTATCTTGGTTCCGTTGATTATGATGTTTGAGATATTATTGAAACTGGCTATAAATCTTCCACTATAACTGTTGGTGATACTGAGATTCCTAAACCTAAGGATAGGTGGGATGCTAACGATAAGAAATTAAAAACTACAAATGCCAAAGCAATGAACGCTTTGATCTGTGCTCTTGATAAAAATGAATTTAATAGAATTTCTCATTGTACAACAGCACAGGAAATTTGGCACACTTTGGAGGTGACACATGAAGGAACTTCTCAAGTCGAGGAGTCTCGTCTAGCCCTATTCAGCAATGAATACGAGAACTTTGTGATGGACAAAGACGAGAGCATAAAGGACATGTTTGGACGCTTTTCAACCTTGGTATACAACGCTAGAGCGCTTGGGAAGGTATTCACTGAAGTAGAGCTTGTGAGGAAGGTGCTACGAGTTTTACCGATGAATTTTGAGGCAAAAGTCACGGAAATACAAGAATCAAAAGATTTGAGTAAACTGAGCATGGAGGAGTTGATTGGTAACTTAATGACATATGAGCTTGAGCTAAAATCAAAGGAGGAACGCAACAACTCCGAACCAAAGAAGAAGACGATTGCCTTAAAAAGCAAAGAAGAAAGCGATGAAGATGAAGAAGATCCAATCGAAGAGCTTGCAATGGCTGTCAATAATCTTAGAAAATGGCCGAGATTTAAGCCACGCAAGAAGAGAACAAAGGGGAATAGGTCAAAAGATTCTGACAACTCCGATAATGAACTGACGTGTTATAACTGCAACAAGCCTGGCCACTTCAAACAAGAATGTCCACTTCTCAAATACAACAAAGGAAAGAAAAAGAAGAAGAAGGCTTTTGCAGCAACTTAGGATGATGAAGAAGGAGAGGAAGTTTCGGATAGCATCTCAGAGGAGGCTAACTTGTGTCTTATGGCGAAATCAGATTCAAAAGCAAGTTTCGAGGAATCTAGTGAGGCAGGTGAGTATTCCTATAGAGATCTTGTTTTTATGTGTCTTGATCTCACTAAAGTAGTTGACGCTCTTGAATCTAAAATTGAAAAACTGAAATCTGATAGGAGAGAACTTGCTCGTGAAAATTTTAGGTTAGAAACTGAACTTGAAAATATTCAAAACCTAGAATGTAAAAGATGTAAAGTTTTAGATTCAGAATTATCAAGACTTAAGAATAGCTTTGAGAATCTTGAAAAAGAAAACTTGAGTCTTAAGGAAACCATCGACACTAGGAAAAAGGATTTTATAAATCGATGCACCTCACTTGTAACTGAAAACACAACACTAAAAACCAAAGTCCAAAACCTTGAGAAATCTCTGAATATATTTTCAAGAGGAGAAAAATCATTCAACATGTTGTTGGGAAATCAAATTTTTGCTAACAACAGAAAATGACTAGGCTTTGTGACAACACAAGTTGAGGATAATGCAAAAGGAAAGAGTGTCTTTGATAGATGTGAAATAATTGGACATCATGTTGAAAATTGTAGTCATAGGAACAAGAACACAAAATTTATACAAGTTTGACTTCCTAAGAATTCTACAAACAAATTTCATGTGTATTGGAACAAGAATGAAAGGACTAAACAAGTTTGGGTTCCAAAGGGATTATGTATTCATAATGCTTCTGCCACTAACAATCATGGACCTATAAAAACAAATAGGTCACAAAAATCTTTCATCGTGTAGGTGTGGTGGCAGGCTAAGGAACAACAACGGTGTTCTCTGGATTTTGGCTGTTCCAGAAACTCAACGGGCAACAAAGCAAAGTTCCTTAGCCTAGTACAAAGGTGACGGAATCACAATGGGCAATCACGAGAAATTATCGTAAAGGTAAAACAGGTAAAGGTATATTAATTGTGATGATCTGCACCATATTCTGAATGAAATCAGCCAATATTGAGATGTTGTAAAGAAGTGATGTCTTTAATTCTGACTTATTCTTAATTGATATGATTTTTCTTTTGACTTGTTCTTATTTATGACCTTGATTTGTGCTTAAATGATGACCAATCAGATTTTCAACTTTGAACTAATCCATATAAATTTGTTCGGTCAAATGATGGTATTTTATTGATCTTTGATTACTCATGCTACAAGTAGATATATTTGTTTTGACATTTTGGTCACTGCTTGTAAATTTGCACGATTTCAAATTTCCTGTGAAAACTGTTAAAAAGGATTTTAAGAAATTGTTGAAACTTCAAGAAATTTGTTTTTGAAATAATTATGATGTTGATTGACTGTTGATTACTCATGAATATAACTGTTTATCCTACGGTTTCTGAAATTAACACCATGATATTTGTTTGAGTGTGAACATGGCTTCATTTCAAATTTCATTCTGAGATAGTTTGTTGAAATTTCACAATGTGGTCTTTGACATCCAACGAGTGAATATTGAGTGAAATTTAAATTCAGATGCAGATTACACTGGTAATCTAGTTGATAGACAAATTACTAGTTGAACGTGATTTTTGAGACATTTTGTAACTGCATCGTTTTTCAAAGAAAATATCTGCATATTTTTCACTTGAAACAATTTTCACATAGCAGAAATTTTTCTTATATAACCCCTTCGAGAAAGTCATGGTTGACCATATTTACATATTAGTCATTTTTATTTGATTTTAAATGACAAATTTTGACTAATCCGACTCCCTACTAATTATCAAAAAGTTAAATAGTGATTGAAAATGTGATAAGTGTTGATATTTAACATACATTACTCAAGAGAGTATATTTGGAAAATTTCTTTAGGAGTTTAAACAAGAATTATAAAACTCTTTGTTGGGTAAAGATTCCATGACCATTTCTATATCTATCATTATTTCTATCGACCATGGTTTATCAAATATTCATTATAGTTTGTCGATATGTGGTACTATAATCAGGAATCATTTGTTTTTTCATATCACATTTTTTTTGTAAAAATAAACAAATATCCAAAGTATTCACTCTCATTTAAAAGTCCTCACGGTTATGCATGGGTGAATTACTTGGATTTTTGATTATGTGCTTCCATACTCATTTAAAAGTCCTCACGGTTATGCATGTATGGAACGCATATCAAAATTAATTGCTTAAATAGACAAGTTGATTCTAATCCCATTTAAAAGTCCTCACGGTCATGCGTGGTTAGAAAATACTTGATTTCTTTTTTAAAATTAAATTGGAATACTACTAATCTCATTTAAAAGTCCTAACGGTTATGCATGATTAGTAGATATTCAAATTTCTGATTTAAATGTACCACAAGTAGATACAACTGAATGATTTTATATTAGAACATCACTTCCATTATTTCTAAAAGTGGAATATGCGCCTAACAAGGGTAGTTATGATTTTTGTTTGATTCTTATTGGAGTTTAATATTTATATTCAATTTGAGTTTTAATGTTGGATTAATATTGATCACTTAATCTCTATTTTTCTCTAACACTATTATTCTTTTGCTGATAACAAAAGGGGGAGAGAAAAGTTAAGATTTTGTCAAATAGAATCAAGCAAAGGTCAAATTATTTTCCATTTGCATCTAGGCTTATTTGAATATTTCTATTTGTATGCATATATGTAGGGGGAGCATCATGTAGAGAGGAAGCATTTAAATAGGGGGAGCTATTAGAGTATATAATTAGTCAAATACATTTAACACGGTCAAAATCTTAAATATATGTTTGTTATCATTAAAAGGGGGAGATTGTATGAATATGCGCTTATATGTTTTTGTTTGATGATAATAAACATATATATTCATCTAAATGTATTTGGTAATGTACTATTTTGTTTTTTCATTGATTAAATAAATATTTGTTGAATAAAATAAATTACACAGAATTTGAATTTGAATTCAAACAGAACAAGTTACACAGATTTTGAATTCAAACAGAAATTTTATTCAAACAAATATTTATTACAATCTTGAATAGTACAAATTCATGCTCTCACTATACATATACATTTTTGATTACATCACAATTCAGTTTACATTAATAACCTCACTACATATCACTCACACTCGTATTTTGTCTTCAACTGCATTCCAGTGTGAATCTAGCATCTGAGAAATCTGCAAAAATATTCACTAACGCGGTAAAATTGAAAAAAAAAAATTTGCAATATAAAATGAAATATGATTTTTGAAAATAATATTTGCCTGTTATTTGGGTTGTTCGTCATCATTCACACTTGAATTCATCACACACGAACAGTGTGGCATGCATAGTGTATCACTGTACATGCCACAAGACCGTGCACATCGATATACACTTGATAATGCTACAGGGACAGGTGAGAACAGGTCAAACCCAAATGAAAAGCCGGGTTCAACACACATGCAATATATTCAAAATCACGTCATTAGCACAAGGTCAAACCCGAGTTTTTAAAACTGGGTTCAACACAAGGCTACGTGAAGACTGAAACAACATGCAAATGCATGAAACAATGAAACAGCCAGTTGCAACAAAGACCAAGCTGCAAACATCCAGAAGTGCCAACAAAGAATCAAGTCTCGACCAAAAACCAGTGCATGCAACATGGTGTACAAGCTCAATGAAGATTGCAGCAAAATTCAGCAATCCAAATAACCCAGTGACCATCCAAACAAGTACAAACATGAACGTGACCACAGAAGACAATGCCCAAGTATACAATAAAACAAGGCTCAAACCAAAGTGCCACAAGATACAGTAATGAAACAGTGACCAACCAGAAGTTCAAGGCAACAGTGACATGCACAACTAAACCAACATGAAATCAACACAGTGAAGAGACACAGTGAAGTCAAAGTGTGCAACTACAATGCAACTACATGACTTGAATGCAACTACAGGAACACAAGGCATAGCAACTGCATAGGACTGCAACAACCAACATGGATGTCATGACCAAATGTTCTCATAAGACAATACAGACATAAACAACATCAAATGCAAGACCAAACTGCAAAAGTGACACAGCAGGTTTGAATAAGAACTCCACTGACCATGAAGCAATACCACAAATGCACAATTCAAGTCAACACAACAACAAGCCCAAATATACAGAAGTCAATGCCGAGAAACTGCAGTAGACATGTATACAACAAAAGAAGCAGTAACAGCAAGTCAAGTCAAATGGAACTCAACAAGGCAGACTCAAGTGAATGAAAACATGTATGCAACATGGTGAGCAACACAAGTGAAACATTTGTGTCAAAGTGAACAATGTCGAATACATGAACAAGTGTAGCATCTGTATCAAAGCAAATTATATCAGGAACGCAAATGTTGCAGTGAACGCAAATTATATACCAAAGAGCATATGTTCAAGTGGAGACAAGAGAAGATGGCCAAAGACGAACATTACAGAGATGGCCGAAGTCAGAATTCAACTCAAATTTATCTTTGAAAAAGTCAAAGCAAAGTAGAATAGGAAAGGTTCTGCAGTGACAATCAAGAGAAAATCGAACGTTTGATAATCAAAGCCGTGAGTAACAAGTCGACAGTAAATCAGGAAAGCCGTGCGCATCAAGGAAAGAAGAATTTGAAAAGTATCGAATTGAAACGAAGCAAATACAAGTGTCACGAATTCATATAAATACAAAATCCAAACTATCATCATCGGCATCGAGTTAAAAAGCAAGCAATCAAACGAGCAACAAAAGAAATTACATACCAAATCATCAACAACTCGATCATCAGAGAACGAGCGAGCAAAAGCAACGCAAAACAGTGAATAAATCATCAGAGAACAACCGCGAGCAACGAGCAACACAGATCAGAGGAATCGATCATCACAAAGCCTCAATTTGGATTGAAAAGCCGAAGCCCTAATTTGGTTGCAAAGAGGGACGGCTGCCATTATTGGATCGGGTGAAAGAAAACAAGGAGCCGGCCTTGCTTGTTTTAAAAGGGCTTTAGTTACTTTTATTTAGGGTTTTAGTAAAGGGAATTTTTAGTTTTAATTTGAGCAAAAATTACGGATTAAAGTTTATATTTTAATTTTTGCTTCTGATTTTATTTTTGAAGTTGTTTTTTCTTTTCGAGTCAAAAGAATTTGTAAATCACCACCTAGGGAGTAGGTAGTGTCAGATTGTCTAGTTAGAATTAGTTCGGTGAGCAGGGTGTGCGAGTTTGCAAAACTCTATAGGCGAGAGCAGAGTTTGCGAGTAAACGAAACTCTATAGGCGGAGCAGGGTGTGCGAGTCTAGTAGAGTGTTTGTGAGCGGGAGCAAAGGTTTGCGAGTCTAGTAGAGTGTTTGTAAGCGGGATACTGTTTAATTCTAATAGAAATCTGGGAATGCAGCAGTAGGCAGGGGTTGCCGAAGATGGGTAAATTTTGTGTGTGATTTACTTTTCAGCATATTTATTTCTACAGTTTGTTTTCTGTGTTTAAATCGAGAAAATTTGCTATAACCCTATTCACCCCCCCCCCCCCCCCGGGTTAATCTAAATCCTACAATACCTTATGCAGGCCCAAAATTAAAGGGGGTAATGGCCTTAGAAAGTTTACTGAACTTACTACTACTTCTACGATTATGTTGCTATGGAATTTGTTAACCACTAACAGTCTTTGGTCGAGATGCATGAGAGCTAAATATGTGTCGAAGACAAATTTCTGGGTATTTCGTATCAATAACAATGCTTCTGGCACTTTTAAATCTATTTTACGACAACGTGACATAGCTGCAAAACTTATGAATCGAGTTATTTTTAATAGGGAGCAAACTGAGCTATGGTTTGACCCGTGGATTAATCATAAATCTTTAGTTGACCTGATTGGATGGAACAGAGTTCACCTGAGTAATTCAGTTAACAATAAGGTAAGCTATATCATACATAACAGACAATTACAACCGCAGCTCCTATCAGAGACCAGGGAAGCCTCCTCACAGATCATGCAAGTAAATTTAAGTACTGATGGTCTTATTGACTACTGGACCATTGCCAACCAAAGGAAGTTTGTTTTCGCTTCAGTTTGGAACAACATTCATCAACCTCAACAAAGGTATGACAATTTTCTGTTAATATGGCATACCATGACAGCATGGAAAATTTCATTTACTACGTATCTAGCATATATCAAACATTTTCCTGCAGCTGATAGATTGACGATTTAGGGCATGAATGTTGAGCAACAATGTTGACTTTGTTACACCGACAATGAATCTCATGACCATGTATTTTCTAATTGCAAATTTAGCACTTATCTATATAGAACGCTGCTCCAGAATTTAGATCTACAGCATGTGTGTGTGTGAATGTATTTGGACAACGCACGATATATATAAAATGAGCTAATGTGCCCATTGCAATGTAAATCTCAATATCTATATACATGCATGTTATACCCTTTACGAATTGCAAATGCATAAACACACACACACAGATATATATATATATATATATATATATATATATATGATACATGTATATAAATTAAATTAAAAAAAATTAAATTCATAATACAATATGTGTATGTATATTCAAATTTAAATAAAATAAATTATTTTATTTAAATAAAATTTAGAAACGTTCTAAATAAATTAGACTTCATAGACTCAATAAAGATCTTACATGGTAAATTATTTTGAAATTCTCCCATAACTTCCACTGCGGGCTGACCTAGTTCCAATAATAGTACCAAAACTCAATAGCCTATGTGGTCTAATTAGTCATGTTAAGGTTAACTATTAAGTTGATAGCCCAAAAGTTATCCCTATAGAAAAGGCCCAAATTAGAATTTGGCCTTAGGCTATTTCCAAAATTGTTTCAAAATTAAAAATAAAAGTTTTAAACTTGAAAAGTTAAATTTGAATAAGAAATATATTATAAATGTTATAATATAAAATTTTAATTTGCTTTTAAAAATTGAAATTACAAGATTTTAAAATTTAAAAGTTAAATCTAAATCATAATTTATACATATTATAAATGTTATAATATAATGAAAATTTTCAAGATGTCTGAAAATTAAAATAAATTAATTTTGAAATTTATAAAATTTATTATTAAGGTTAATAAAATAAATAAACTAGATAAGTTAACTAATATATATATATAAATTCATGTATTATATTTAATGCTATATGTTATGATATTTTAAAACGTTTAAAATAACATAAGTATACATGTATGTATATGAATTCAATTTTGGAATCAATATAATTTAACTAAATAAATTAATTAAAAATTAACTAATTATATAATTGATTAAAAGTTAACTAATTATATAAACTAATTAAAGGTTAATTAATCAAATTATTAGTTAAAGGTTAATTAATTAAATGAATATACACGTGTATATGATATATGTGTTATACTATAAAAGTTATATTATATAATAAATAATTAATATAAATGTTATATTAATATGAAATTAATTAAAATGCTAATTAAATAAAGATTTATTTAATATAATGCAACATAAGACTATTATATAAGTAATTAAAATATAAGAGTTATCGTTACTCTAGAAATCAACCTTTCGACTAAGTTGAGACCTCTTTAAGCAAAGAACAAGAGAGAATAGCTCCAACTAAGCCTTTTGGAAAACTCGAAGGGATGCTACCATCAAAGTTTGGAAGTAACATGACCTTTTAAGGGGGTCGGAAAGTTTTTCCAATCAATATCCAGAGGTACTTACCTTTTGAAGAAGACGAAGGAGTTGAAAGCACCCTTCCGCCTTCATTTACAACTTTTCGACCAGATGAAGACCTTTCGGTTAAGTCGAAGTCACTCCTTTCGAAGACAATGAAGAATGTCTCTTTGAAAATATGCCAAACCATTCGAAACCAATGGTTTCGCCTTCATTCAAACTGGTGGAAAGCAAGTATTGTCTTGAGAAACCCCTTCAAAAGCTATGGTAAGCCTTTCAAATCGGTTGAAACCAATGTGGTCCATGAAGGGTTCCAAATTAGATAAGAAATAAGAGCATGGACGAAACCAGCATCATCGAAACCAATGAGCAAAGGCAATCAACAAAGTCAGAAGTACTTACAAGACAACTCAAAGAAGAGGAGCACCACTATACCTTTCGACAAAGGTGGCAACATGCTTAAGCCTTTCAACAGCCACCTTCCAACCCAGTCGAAAGTGTCAGGGTCGAAAGGTGCTGACCCGCATATTTAAATAAGGCCTGAGGGGTCATGTTTTAGAGATCTTATTCCTCTCATTCTCAACTTGTATACTCTTAAGAAAAAGCGTTGTAATCCTAGTTTGTAAATCAATTTGGGAATTTAAAGAAATAAAGTTTTCTTATCTGGATGAATGGAAGTCCCGAATACTTTAGTCTACATTACTATTTCCTTAAAGCTTTTGTTAGATTCACTTTTGTGTTTCAGGTTTCATCTCCATCGAAAGGCTACTATCGACACAGTCGAAAACTCTTCGAATTCTAATAACTTCGGTTACTGATTCCAAACTGTCTTACCTTGAGCCATAGCCTTCGACAAGTTCGAAACCAAGTCATTACACACTTAAGTCCTCATCTAATTGAAGAAGCCTAAGGACCCGGTTTTCGACAAGGACGAAACCCTCACTTTTAACCCTTTACTCAAGTCCAAACTATTCAATAGCCTAAAGCTCTCGACAATGTTGAAACCCAGACCCAATTTCCTGGTTTAAGCTTTATCATTGAGTTCACCTCGCTTCCGACAGTGTCGGAACCTATGAATTAGAGTTCTGGGAATAAGTCTTATCAACACTGCTCTCAAAGCTTCCGACAACGTCAAAACCTTCAAAGGGAAAACTTTTTAAGATATCTCCATCAATTCAAAAGGAAGGCTTTCGAAAGAAGGATCAACCCATCCCAACAATGTGGAAAGGTCATTAATCATGAAATCAAATCCTTCTGACACAGTTAAAAGATTGGTTTGAGTACTTCCAACCTATTAAAGCTTATTTAAGAGGAAATTCATAAAGGATTCATACTTTCCTTTCCATACTACTTGCCTAAAGTGTAATTCTCATTCCTTATATAATTTTGGGATGTTGACAAGAAATCCTGTTAACATTTTTGGCACTAGAAGGAGGGCTAGAACCGCCGACTTGGATAAACCCCCAACACTACTCTTCTCTAACCCTACTAAACCCTTTCTCAAGTTCATCTACTTTTGTTTGATCATGGCCGGAAGAATTAAGAGATGTGAACAAGGGTCATTTGAATCCCACATGAAAGGATTCTCCCTAATAGTCATCAAGGATTCCAACCAAGGTGAAAAGCAAAGGTTATGGATAGAAACTCTAAGAATCATAAATAAGAAAAAAAAACAAAATCACATGATCCAGAGAAATGGAGCTCAAATCCCATTCATGTTGGCCCCACCCTATCTTTGCATTAGGAAAAAGAACAAATGGAAGTGATAATATATTCAATGAAATGAGAAGAACCATCCAACACTATTTCAAAGGCATAATCTTTTAGAAAGAGATAATGGATGACTACAATACTTTTGCATGTAAATGGCAACTGACTATAACAAGAACACTTCCTACTCAAGGACAACAAAGGGTGGTAAAAAGAAAAGCAATCGAAGGATGAAACAATAAGGCCGAAGAACAAAAAGTCAAAAAGCCATCCTCAAGAGTCAAGCTTCAAATCTAGACTTTCAAAGGAATGCAACTTAACAACAGCTATGGAAGATGTTTACAGCTTGCTTACTAAGGACGAGCTTAGCTATTGGCCTTCGCAAAAGAAAAAGCCAATACATGAAAGGAACTTGGGAGGATCCTATTTCTACTACCGCATAATGAATGGTCATGAAACCAACCATTGCAGAGCCCTGGAGGGGACGATAATAAATTTCTTCTGACAAGGAAAGATCCATGAGTTTGTGATAAGAATTTGAGACAAAATCAATAAAGAGCGACTTTTTGTAAAGAGAAAATCTAGACGGTTGAAAGTGAAATGCTCCTTATATTTGGATACTACCTAAGATGGTAGAAAAGCCTCAATTCGCGCCGAGACGACCAGGGCAGAGCACCTCTTGGAGAAAGGGCGGGTAAGCCTTTAGCCATACCATAAGATGGCCGGGTTAAAGCACCGGACAAGCGCCAGGTCAAGGCACCTCCTAGAGAGAGGACAGAGTAAGCCTTTATCCCGACCATAAGATGGCCAAGTTAAACCACCGAACAAGGCCTTATCTGTGCCACGCTATGGCTAGGGTAAGGCACCTCCTGGAGGGAGAACGGAGTAAGCCTTTATCTGTGCCATAAGATGGTTAGGTTAAAGCACCGAACAAGCCCTTATTCGCACCATGCTATGGCTAGGGTAAGGTACCTCCTGGAGGTAGGACGGAGTAAGCCTTTATCTGCGCCATATGATGGCCAGGGTAAAGCACCAAACAAGCCCATGTCTACGCCGCAAAAGGGAGAGGGTAAGGCGCCTTCTGGAGGGAAGTTGGGTAAGTTCTTGGTTCCAGCCTCTAAGATGAGCTAACCAAGAGCACCAAACAACAATGGACTAGGACGTCCAGGCCGAAGAAGATGCCTATCAAACAATAGACTAAGATGTCCAAGCTCGAGAAGAGGTTTATTTTGAAATGGACTAAGATGTCCAAGCCCGAGAAGTGGCTCATTCTGAAATGGATTAAGACGTCCAAGCCCAATAGGTGGTGCATTTAGCACAATCTACAATAGGCCAAGATATCTAAGCTCTAGAAGAGGGTCATAATCATGGACTAAGACGTCCAAGCTCAAGAGGCAGCTAATTAAATTATTTCTATATATTCAAAACCTAAAGGGTTTATACATATCAAAGAAGACAGAATCAAAGGAATGAAATAAAACTCTGCTTATTATTACCCGAATCTGGGTTTCGAGACTTTCATTTCTAACCATCATCTATTAATACCTGAGTCTGGGTTTTGGGTCTTTTAAATCTGAATTTCATCAATTAATACTCGAATCTAGGTTCGAGACAATCGTTTAAGGACTTCACTTACTAATACCCAAATCTAGGTTTCGGGACTTTATCCGTAACTTTATTATACCAAAATCTGGGTATCCAGACTTCTACTCATTTAAGCCCTAATCTTGATGTAAAATTTCGAGGATGGATCTTTATTTATCCATCACAAATGCCCAAATCTGGGTAAAAAATACTCTCAAGAAGATCATTATTATAAGTCTTCACTAATGCCCGAATTTGGGTCTCAGATTACTAAGTTTTTAAATTTTGTTAAAGCCCAAGGATGTCTTCGGGATTTTATTACAAATATTAAGACAATGGTTTCCAAATTCAATTCCTTGCTAACTATCTCATGAAAAATTGCTGTCAAACATTTATATCCTTGTGTTAAGACAGGATTTCCTATTAAAAAATTCAGATACTCCAGCTAAATGGTTGAAGTTAAATTATCGAGCATTTCTCATCACAGTTGAAGATGGGATTTAAATGTTAATATAGACTGCTTTTTATGCAATTAAAAAGATGATTTATTAATTTAAGAAAATGATGTACATAGACTGGTATGCCAATTTCAAGCTAATAATTATAAAATATCGTTTGCTTCATACTTTTTAGGAGCACAGTGAGGAAAAATAAAAGATTCAACAAATTCGAAAGTAATGAATGAGCTATCAGAAAACATTTTCAGAAGTGACATTACAAGGATTACAAATCAGGTGATATTCACAAAATTTATATAATTTACATAAGTCATGAGATAATTTACCAGACTATGAAGTTATTTACAAATATATCCAAAACAAGTATATTCAAATCTAACATACAAATAAATTACAAGTCTTCAGCAGCCTTGTCAAGAGTCTTAGCAACTGAAGGATCCACTACATGGCAAATCGCAGCGCTAAGAACTTCTTTAAGTTTTTTTCCTTTCCTCCTTGCTCTATTTTCATCATCAACGCTTCAGTGTTAGTATTCAGAGCACGGTTAAAAGCCCTGTTCGCAGCCCTAAGGGTCGTGTTAT
This sequence comes from Allium cepa, assembly GCA_030765085.1. Classification (NCBI taxonomy): domain Eukaryota; kingdom Viridiplantae; phylum Streptophyta; class Magnoliopsida; order Asparagales; family Amaryllidaceae; genus Allium; species Allium cepa. The sequence goes on from CM060940.1 coordinate 865,393,223, forward strand.
CCCTTTCTAACTCAGCGACGTGCTTCTAAAGGAAGTAGATATCGTGTTCAAATTTTTGTTTCTTAGCAACATAATCTTTAATAATCTGAGAAAATTTTATCTTTTGTTTCTCGTCAAAATATTTGGCTATCTCAAATTTAGCTTTGCGGCACCAATTCCCCAAAACATTTTCATCTAAGCCCCAAGGGAGGGTTGGGCATAGTAAGGAATATCTGGGCCGCAAGGAGCTTTGAACTCGTAGCCTTTGTAGCCAATGGAGTAGCATGAGGGATTGGCAAATTGATACTTGAAATCTTGTCCCCCATAATGAATTCCAAAGAAGCACACTGTGCCTGGCTATCCTTTAATTTCAACTCCAAGTCACTTATTTGTTGAATAAACTCTGAAATCTTGTGATCAAAATCAATTGAGGGATTTGTCTTCGCTTATCACTTAAATGCGGTAATCATTTCATCTTTACTTTTAGTTTCGGCCTCAAGATAGGCAATGTGATCTTTTTTGCTGTTGGCTATGGTTTTTTTCGAAGAAAATATCTTCGGTACCATTTCATAGCCTTAATATTACCACCGAAGCACTCTAATAAGATATTGTCACTAAGCACAATCCTTCCACTTGCTTGCAACAATTTCTCTCTAAGGGAATTGATACATGATGATAAATTATAAGGAAGGGAAGTTGTAGATAATTTTAGCTCTTATTTAAGCAAAAAAAGATAGAGCAAATTCAAGATCAAGATGAAAAATACCTTTATTACTATAATAACAGATTGCAACTTAAACAGCAACAAAGTTAAAAGATACAACAAACAATTGTATTACATCTAAGGCTTAGAATATACTTTTCTAACTTTATCTAGTGAATTAGCAAAAGTGTAATTGTTGAATCAAAAGGAATAGTGAGTCCTTCTGGGCTAATGACTGCGGGCATTTGTTATAGTCCTTATAGTCCCACTTGCCAGCTGAAGGACTATTACGTGTGAAATGTCCCGATTTCCTTAAGAAATGTCTCTTTCTCATCACCAAGAAAATCAAATCGGAGTCGAGAATACTCCAAGTAAATTTTTTGTAAATCTCTGAGTAAGCAGTAACTTTCTAACTTTGAGGATTTTAAAATCGATGCCTTTTCGAGATAAAATCGTCTCAATTTGACGTATTGGCTTAAATGATCCCTAAAAGCATGGAGACCTAAAGAATAGTCACTCTGAAATAATATAATAAAGTGAAGCTAAGCATAAAAGACAAAACTGAAATAAACAATTATAGATCGATACGTCCTTCTTTTTTTACAATTATTCATACGGTTCGTACAAAACAGACTTAGAAAATAATTCAGATACGAATTTATCCCTATAGCACTTAAGCTTTTCAGGGAGGATGTCTTGAGGAATCGATCTGACCCGTGATGAGTTCCAACAAGCTCTGGGATGTTGATCAGATCTAAATTCATCTAAGTATCTTTTGTGAAAACGTCTAATTGGACCCCCACTGAATTCGCTTAAGTATAAAAAGTCAATATTTGAAAGTCTATAATAAGCTCTAAAAAGTTAACTAAGAGATCTCTCTCCTCAATTAGCATCCAAAATAAAGTAATTAATTCTTTATTTTCCTTCAAAAGTGCACCATATCAGAGGCGCGATCTCTTTAATAAAGGGGTAATCTTCTGATGTTTAAAGGATACAAGTACCGAAGCAGTCATTTCAAGCATGATACTTTTCGAGGAGCATATTATGCTCCCTTATCTGTTTATCTAACTCTCTATTTAACTTGTTTATTTCAGCTTGTTTTCTTTTGAGATTTGTCTTATAAGGAAGGGTGGACTTCTCCCTTAGCTAAAATGAACGATTACATAATTATTATCTTCGAAGTAAGAAATATTTAAAGAAATATTTAAACAGAGAATATCATACCTATGACAATTGGACGGACAACTGGGAAGCCTGCTCTTTCCCTTTAAGCTCATTAATGTTAACGGAGCAGGCTCATTCTTATGAGGAGCGGAAGGCCCAATGAAAAACTCAGGCAAAGTAGTTGCAGGAGGAGATGATCCTTTCTTTGAAGTTTTAGTGGTGTCATCCCCATCCTTCTCAAAGGCTTCATTGTGATCTCCGCCATCTCCACCTAACCCCTGACCATCATCAACGTTGTCATCATTATCGTCGTCATGGTCATCGCTGTTATTTTTATCCTTACCTTCTCCCCTAGAGATTTCATCTTTGTCACCCTAATCCTCAGAGTCTGATTTGAATTCAAAGGAGGGGACATCAAAAGAAAGAATTTCCTAGGCATTGATTTCTTCCTTGTCTACGGGTTCAATCGCCCGCTTCATTTGATTAACCTTGCCTATCACTTTATCAACCAGGGCAGAATTAAGCGAAGAAAAGCCAAAGTCTGGACATTTCTTGAAGTTTTCAGTGTATGCAAGCGTGAGCGCGTCTTTATAAGATTCCAGTAGCATTTGCCCAAGTGTAGTTCCAACAAATTGAGGCACTCACTGCTTAGCTTCAGTAATAGTATTGACAGCGAGTTTCAATGAAGCCTTGGTCTTCTAGAACTTTTCCTTCAGTAAAAATGTTCTCTACAGGTAAGCGAGCTTTATCATCTTTAGAATCTTTTAAAGCGAGCTTCATTTCTCATCAGCAGGGAGTTGACGAGCTTGTCTTTCTGACGTAAGAACGGTTTTGGCCTGGGCGAGAGAAGCTTTTAATTGCTCTAGCTCTGAGGAAGCTTCATATTTAGCAACGGAAAGAAAAGATAATAGATTTTTAAGGTTAGAAATTTTCTCTAGAAATTTGGAGGATTCAACAGAAGACTTCAATTCATGTTCATTCAAAGCAAGCCAACTCTTAGAAATCCGAGAGGAGAAATGTAACACAAATTAGTGATTTAGAAAAAAATGATAATGATAAGATCAACTGAAGTGAAACTTACCAGAAGTTGTTGCTCCATTAAAGAGTGAAAAATGCCCCGCCAAATCTGGAATGGAAGAAGATGGGTGAAAAGAAGTGGACTCCTAGTGAAGGATAGACTCAACCATCTCTTCAAAGTTGATGGTGGAAAGAGAAGAATATGTCGCTTGAGATGGAGCGCGCCTTGGAGTAAAAGGCACATTCAAAGCTAGTTGCATTTGGGCAAGAGCAGCTGGCGAATCTAAAACAGACTTGCGAGAGATGGGATCAATTACAATAGGGTTTGCATAGGCTTATCTTTGGGAGCCTCTACAATTGGGCTCTTTGGAGCTTTTCAAGAGATAAGTGCTCCTCCTCCTCCACATCTATAACTTTAGCAACTTTTTTTGGATGCTCAATCTCAAAAGATTCCATTAACTACCTTTTTAAAACCTTCTTGGTTTTAGCGAAGGATTCGATAATGGATAGTACACAAGACGTTTCAGGAAGGGAAGCAGCACCGCTAGTAGACACTGTGACTTGAGAAGAAGCTGAAACAAGCTCAAGGAGATTAAAAGTCAGCCAAGTAATTCAAAGAATGCCAGGGATGGAAAGCAAACACTTAGCTTATAACTTACCGAAATGGTCTGCACATATGGGAGACATGGGAGAAAAGCGTTCAGTGTCTCCCAAAGAGAGAAAACGTTTTCCTTTGAAGTATGTTGGATCGGAAGGGAAAGCCCCAAAGCCCTTCAGGCAGGGAAGAGAAGAGAATGTTTCATCAGGTTTGATGGTATCAACAGCTTTAGTCGACTTCTAATTTTAGCAAAAGCTGTGATAAGAGATTCCGCCATTCTCTTGACTCCTTTGTTAAGTTCCTTAGCAAGAGAACCTGGTATAAGATAAATATTAGGAATGGGAGATAATAAAAAAAGATAATGAAAATTTGAACTTACGGGTTGCAGAAAAGGTCCCATTAATATTTAGGAAGCATCAGAGAAAGAATAACTGGTTTTCCCAGTCCTTAAACTTGTTAACCCCGATCGATATAAGGTTCTTCGAAGGGGGGTTAGCTCTGAAGATCTGATGGTTAAGAGCACTAAGCTTAACTAATCGAGTCAAGTAGTTCAATACTTCTGCATTCAGAGAAGGGATGCCAGACTCAAGCGCTAATAGCTCCAAAGAGAGAAGATATGTGTAACATTTAGAGATATCTTAATCGGGGCAATTCTAAGTTGTGTCAGGAACTTAGATAAGAATTCTAGGAATGGAAGAAACCCTCCATGCCATATGTGTATATTGTGTAGGCAAAGAACCAATCAGGAGGGCTGCTGATAGTACCATTTCTTGTAGGTGGAATAGCTTCCACTCTAGTAATTCCAAAGTCATGAAGAATAGCATCCACTTCATCTTGAGTGAATATCAAAGTGTGCTTTAAAGTAGCTTCAACTTTCTTTGGGGAACTCATGACTTTGCCAGATGAAAATGTTTTAGTTAAAATTTTTAAGTTTGATATGGACATAGCATTCTTTTAGGAATTAGTAAGAGAACCAATTCAAATGACTTAAACAAAACCAATATGAAACTTCAAATTTGTGTAAAAAAGTTTAAGTTAAAAATCAAAGACATTGGGCTTCCGACAAAATCGAAAGGAAAAGAACATCAACACTTAACAAGTACACCTCGACATTGTCGAAAGCCTAAATAAAAGTTTCCTTGTAAGGCGAAAGGATAAGTCAAAATATTTGTTCAATTGGTATTTTTCAAAAGTGTCGAAAGCTTTACAGGAACCAAATTTCTAAAGGAAGATAGTTAAGAATGACTTAAGAACTTGAGCAAAAACTTACACCACAAACATTTCATAGACTAAGTAACAGGACCCTTCGAGAATATAGAAACCAATAACTTAGGTTTTCTAAGAAAACTACAAATGTTGTCGAAACCTTACATACTCATTGAGTCAAAAGGTTCTAAGTTAAACTCATATGCACCTAGGACATTTCCACAATTCTGGGCAAAAATGGATTTAGAAGGTTTTGACTCAGTAGATTAAAGTGGCGTTGAAGAGGTCGAAGGAGTCTTATGATGGTTCCAAAAATTAACTAGGGAAACGGATTGCAATCAAAACAAAGGGTTTCGACTAAGTCGAAACGTTTTGCAATCGAAAGGTTCCCCACTCTCTACTTAATAGCATACCATTTCGACAAGGTTGATCGCACTAGCACTACAATACCTTTCGACCCCATCGAAAGGTGGCTAAGGAAGTAAAACCAATATTGCTGCCTCAATCCCTTTCGAAGCGGTATAAAGGTCATTTTGTTGCACCAATTTTTCATCTGTACATTTGAAACATCCGAGCAAAGAAAATAGGTTCCATTGTTTTCCCCAAACCAGATTGCACATCCAAGGTCAAAGATTTCTTAAAAAACAAGTAAATCTAATTTGTTAAGAAAATGAACCTTAACAGAAATCAATCTTTTTTGATTTCATAAGTATAAAATTACTATCAAACTGGAAATCCAAATTTACTAACGAAGAACAAAAATCATAAATTTTGAAATGATAACCTAAACTCGATAGATGGATAGAATTCAATATCAACAAGTGTCAATTCTAAAATTATAAACGAGAAACAAATTCTATTAATTACTGAAACGGAATTAGGAAAACGTTTTTAGTAAATCAATCCAAATTTGCTCTTAAAAAATCAAGATTTAGACATTTCAAAACCAAATTTCAATTTTGAAATCTGAAAGGTAAATACAATTAAAAATGAAAGGTAAATACAATTAAAAATTAGCATAATAAAGTTTAATCCAAACTTAGAAATTAGATTTGATGGTTACTTTAATTTCTGGAAGCAAGTGGGAAGTTTGAGAATTTTTAGAACTATTTTACTCGTACTTGGAATTTTGTTCGCAGAAAAATAAAATATGAAGAAGAAGGGAAGCGTATTTTATAAGAAAAGTCGCCTAGAATTATCAGCCATTGGATCAAATTTAAATAGATGGCTCAGATCCACCCGAGAAGACCATAAGGCGGGAAGCTTCAAGGTTTTGGTAGAGTTGACTTGAAAGGTCGAGTGCATCCCTTCAGAAGGGGAGGTGGGAAAATGTTACTCCAAAAATCAACCTTTCGACTAGGTCGAGATCTCCTTAAGCAAAGAACAAGAGAGAAGAGCTCCAACTAAGCCTTTTGAAAGAGTCAAAGGGATGCTGCCATCAAAGTCTGGAAGCAATATGACTTTTCAATGGTGTCGGAAGGTTTCTACAATCAATATCCAGAGGTTCTTACCATTCGAAGAACATGAAGTAGTCAAAAGCACCTTTCTACCTTCATTTACAACCTTTTGACTAGATGCGACCTTTCGATTAAGTCGAAGCCACTCCTTTCGAAGAAAATGAAGAATACCACTTTGAACATATGCCAAACCATTCGAAACCAATGATTTCGCATTCAATCAAACCGTTGGAAATCGAGTATTATCTTGAGCAACCTCTTTAAAAGCTATAGTAAGCCTTTCAAATCGGTTGATACCAATGTGGTCTAGGAAGGATTACGCATTAGATCAGAAACAAGAGCACAAACAAAACCAACATCATCGAAACCAATGAGCAAAGGCTATCGATAGAGTCGGAAGCACTTACAAGACAATTAAAATAAGAGGAACACCACCATACCTTTCGGCCAAGGCAGTAATATACTTAAGCCCTTCGGCAGCCACCTTCCGACTCAGTCGAAAGCATCAGGATCGAAAGGTGCTGACGCACATCTATAAATAAGACCAAAAGGGTCATGTTTTGGGGATTTGATTCCTTTCATTTTTAACTTGTATACTCTTGAAAAAGGAGTTTTAATCCTAATTTGTAAATTGATTTAGTAATTTAAAGAAATAAAGTTTTCTCAGCTGGATAAAGGGAAGTCTTTAATACTTTGGTCTACTTTACTGTTTTCTTAAAGCTTTTGTCGGATTCACTTTTGTGTTTCAGGTTTCATCTCCATCGAAAGGCTACTATCGACACAGTCAAAACCCTTTCAAGTTCTAATAACTTTAGTAACTGATTCCAAGTTGTCTTCCCTTAAGCCATAGCCTTCGACAAGGTCGAAACCAAGTCAATACACACTTAAATACTCATCTAATTCAAGAAGCCTAAGGACCCAGTTTTCGACAAGGATGAAACCCTCCCTTTTAACCCTCTACTCAAGTCTAAACTATTCAATAGCCTAAAGATCTCGACAAGGTCAGAACCCAAAACTAGTTTCCTAGTTCAAGCTTTATCATCGAGTTCACCTTGCTTCCGACAGTGTCGGAACCTGTGAACGAGAGTTCTTGGAATAATTCCTATCAACACAACTCTCAAGGCTTCTGATAAAGTCAGAACCTTCAAAGGGAAAACTTTTTAAGATATCTCCATCAATTCAAAAGGAAGGCCTTCGAAAGAAGGATTAACCCATCCCAATAAAGTCGAAAAGGTCATTAATCACGAAATCTAACCCTTCCGACATAGTCAAAAAGTAGGTCTGAGTACTTCCCATCTATTGAAGCTTATTCAAGAAAAAATTCGTAAAGGATTCATACTTTCCTTTCCATACTACTTGCCAAAAGTGTAATTCTCATTCCTTATCATAATTTTGGGATTTTGATAAGAAATCTTGCTAACAGTTATATAATAATATAACTTATATAATATAATGTATAAATTAAAAGGTGAAATATGCAAGAAACCCTAATTAGACTTAAGTAATAATTTCATACATAAATATATGTACACCTGATTTCAGAGGTGTCTGATACTTGAATAATGAGGGCATTTCATAAGAAATACATTATTCCATAAATCAATATAACTCAATATAATATATTGAGATTATGAATCTTTAATATAATGTTGTCCACTACCATATATATTCTTACTCCTAAAATCACCTTTCGACTTAGTCGAAACCATTCTAGGCAAAGAACGAAAGAGGACAAGAGAGAAGAGTTTCAACTGGACCATTCGAAGGGGTCCAAGGGATGCTATCGCCATAGTCTAAAAGTTTTGGAACCTTTCGAAGGTGTCGAAAGGTTTCTACTATCAAGATCTGGTAGGTTCATACCTTTTGAAGGAGATGAAGGAGTCAAAAGCACCGTCCCGCCTTCAGTAACAACCTTTCAACTAGGTGAATCCATATACATGACCTTCCGAATGAGTCAAAGCAGCACCTTTCGAAGACATTGAAGAACAGCTCTTTTCATATGCGCTAAACATTTTGAAATGAAAGGTTTTGCCTTCATTTAAACCATGTGAAAGCAAGCATTGTCTTGAATAACCCCTTTGAAAGCTATAATAAGCCTTTCATACCGGTCGAAGCCATTATGACGTAGGAGGGTTCCACATCAAGTCCCAAGCAAGAACTCAGACTTAACCAACATCATCGAAACCATTGAACAAGTCCTACCGAAAGTGTCTGAAGCACTTAGAAGACAACACAAAGAAGAGAAGCGCAGTCGTTCCTTTCGACAAAGGCAGAAGTATACTCGAGTTATTCGGCAGCCACCTTTTGATCAAGTCGAAAGCATTAGGGTCGAAAGGTGCTGACCTCCAGTTATAAATAAGACCAAAGGGGTCAAGTTTTAGGGATCCGATTCTTTCTACCCTAAACTTGTATTTTCTGAGTAAAAAATGTTATAAACCCTAACTACTAAATTGATTTGGGGATTTGGAGAAATAAAATCTTCTTTAGCTTGTGAAAGGGAAGTCTCAAATATTTCAAATTACTTTACTGTTTCTTTAAACCTTTTTTCAAGTTCACTTTTGTGCTTCAGGTTTTGCCTACATTAAAAGGCCACTGTCGCCACAATCGAAACCTTGCGGATTCAAATAACTTCGGTTATATACTTCAGGCTACCTTCCCCTTAGCTTTTTCTTTCGACAAGGTCGAAACCAAGTATCATCTACTGAAACCTTTGATTAATACCAAGTGCCAAAAGGGAATAGCTTTCAACAAGGTTGAAACCCAACCAAAATAAACTTAAACCTTAGATTGACACAAGGACTCTAAAGATCTTGCTTTTGACAAGATCAAAACCTTTTCCTCAGACTAATAACCAAAGCCCAAGCTACTCAACCACTTAAGCTCTCGACGAGGTCGAAACCCTTAAGCCCACCTTCATCCAGTGATTCCAAATACCATCCATTTGCATTGTACTTCCGCTTCGAAAGGAAAGCTTTCGAAGGAAAAACTTGATTATCTCAACAAATTCGAAAGGTTAAAAGGGAAGGTAAATAACCATTTTGATTGGGTCGAAAGGTCGGCCAAATCCAATTTTTGCAATATCAACTAGTCTCAAAAGGATATCAAAGTAGATTTACACATACCACCCTCCCTAACTCTTCTAAAGGAAACCGTAAGGAATTGATCTTGTTCCAAAAGCTCTACGATGGGTGTTGAAAAGATTTCTTGTTAACATTTTGACGCTAGAAGGAGGGCTTGAACCTCCGACTTGGTTAAACACCCAACACTACTATTCTCTAACCCCACTTAGCTTAATCACAAGTATATCTACTTTGGTCAAATCTTGGCTAGAAGAATTATAAGATCTGAACAAGGATCCTCTGAACCCCATGAGATAAGATTCCCTTCAAAATTGATCAAGGATTCCAATCAAAGTGAAGGGAAAAGGCTAAGGCTAGAAGCTCTAAGAATTATAAACAAGTAAAAAGTAGAATCATACAATCCTGAGAAATGGAGCTTAAACCCCATTCATGTTGGCCCGCCCTAATTTTTGCCTTAGGAAAAAGGAAAAATGGAACTGATAATGTATTCAGTCAAATTAGAATAACCATCCAACTCTATTCTAAAGGCATAATCTTTGAAAAGGGATAATAACATATTATAATGCCTTTGAAAATAAATGGCAACAACCTACTGCAACAAGAACACTTCCTACATAAGAATTATAGAGGGAAGCAAAAAAGAAAAGCAATTGAAGAGTATGAAACTATAAGACCAAGAAATAAAAAGTCAAAAAGCCATCCGCAAGAATCAAGCTTCAAGTCTAGACATCCAAAGGAGTGCAACTTAATAACATCCATAGAGAATGTCTACTTTCTTACTAAGGATAAGCATAACTATTAGCCATTACACAAAAAGAAGCCAAAAAAAGATTCATGAATTTGTAAAGAATATTCGAGAGAAAATCAATAAAGAGATACTTTTCAAAGAAAAACTACATGGTTGGGAGTGAAAATCTCCTTATATTTTGAAACTACCTAAGATGGAATTCTACTTAAGATGTTAGAAAAGCCTCTACCCGTGCCAAGTTGGCCAGGGCAGAGCACCTCCTACAGGGAGGGTGGTTACGCCTTTAGTCGCGCCATAAGATGGCTAGGTTAAAGCATCAGACAAACGTTGGCTGCGCCTCTGGTCAGGTCAAGGCACCTCTTGGAGGGAGAATGAACTAAGCCTTTATCCATGTCATAAGATGGTCAGGGTAAAGCACCTAACAAGCCGTTGTTCACACCACGCTATGGCCAACGTAGGGCGCCTCCTGGAAGGAGGTCGGAGTAAGCCTTTATCCACACCATAAGACGGTCAGTTAAAGAATGTTTGACAAGCCCTTGTCCATGTCATTGGCCAGGTCAAGGCTCTTCCTGGAGGAAGGTCGGGTAAGTCCTTGGTTCCAGCCTCTAAGATGAGCTAACCAAGGGCAAAGACAACAATGGACTAAGATGTCCAATCCCAAGAAGAGGCCCATCAAACAATAGACTAAGATGTCCAAGCCTAAGAAGAGGCACATCAAATAATGGACTGTGACATCCAAGAACAAGTAGAGGCTCATTCAGCAATGGACTAAGACATCCAAGCCAAAGAGGAGGCTCATCAAATAGAAGACTGAGATGTTCAAGGCCGAGAAAAAAGCATATCCAATTATAGACTAAGATGTCCGAGCTCAAGGGGAAACTAATCAAATTACTTCTATACAAGACTTGAAGGGTTCGTGCATTAAAGGAGTAAAATAGAACTCCACTTATCAATACCGAATCTGGATTTTAAGACTTTCATTACTAAACATCATCTATTAATACCCGAATCTCAGTTTCGGTACTCTCATACCTAAATTTGATCAATTAATACCCGAATCTAGGTTTTGAGACTTTCGTATCCGAATTTCATCAATTAATACCTGAATATAGGTTTCGAGATATTCATTTTAGAATTTCATTTAATAATACCTGAATCTGGGTTATGAGTCTTTATCAATCACTAGCTAACTTTATTATACCCGAATCTGGGTTTCAAGACTATTACTTATTTATGCCCTAATTTGGGTATAAGATTTCGAGAATTGGTTTCTATTTATCCATCACAAATGCCCGAATCCGGGTCAAAGAATAATCTTAAGAAGAATATTACAAGTTTTTGTTAATACCCAAATCTGGTCTCGAATTTCAAAGTTCTCAAATTTTATTAATACCCAAGAATGGGTCAGTGGGTTTCTACACAGATATTCAGATAATGATTTTTGGATTTAGCCCTTTATTAAATGTCTTTTGAAAATCTCTTTCCACATTTATGCCCTTGTGATAGGGCGGGATTTCGTATCAACAAATTTCAGACATTCCAGCCAAATGGTTGAAGTTCAATTCTTGATTACCTCTAATCACGGTTAAAGATGAGAATTAGATGTTTGATATAAACTACTTTTCGTACAATTAACAAGATGATTTGTTAATCTATACAAATGATATACATAGATTTACATGGCAATTTCAATCTAACAATTGAAAATGTTGCTTGCTTTATAATTTTCAGGGAAATCAGCACAGCAAAGAGAAATGAAAGATTTAGCAAATACGGAAATAATGAATGAGCTATCAAAAAGCATTTCAAAAGTGATATTATAGAAAAGGATTACAAATCATATGATATTTACAAAATTTATATAATTTACATAATTCATGAAATTATTTACAAAACCATGAAGTTATTCACATATATACAAGACAAATCTATACATTTCAAAGATATGAACATGTCATGAGTCTTGAACAGCCTTGCTAAGATTCTCAACGACCGAAGGATCCACTACGTGATGAATTACGGCATAGAGAACTTATTTAAGTTTCTTCTCCATCTTCCTTACCCTATCTGCATCATCAATTGCATCAATATTTATCTTTAGAGCGTGGTTGAAAGCTCTTTTTGCTCCCCTAAAGGTCTTGTTTTCCCTTTCTAATTCCACGATGCGCTTCTGAAGGAGGAAATTATTCTGTTTAAGCTTCTGAATCTTGGCGCCATACTCATTGATACTTTGTGAATATTTCATTTTTTGTTGCTTGTCAAAATACCTGGCTATTTTGAACTTAACTTTCCTACACCAATTCCTCATAATATTCTCGTCTAAGCCTGGAGGAGTGTTGGTCATAGTAGAGAATTTATGAGCAGTGAGATGAGTTGACCTTATGGGTCTGGTAATCGTGGAAGCAGCATGAGGAACTGGCATATCAATACTCGAAGTCTTGTCTCCCATAATGTATTCTAATCATTTGCTCTACACATGACTGTTCTTCAAATTTATTTCCATGTCATTGATTTGTTGGATAAGTTATGACATCTTATGATCGAAATTGATTGAAGAATTTGACTTTACTTGTCGCTTCAGTGACGAAATCTTTTCATCTTTTCTTTTGATATCGACCTCGAGATAGGCAATTTGATCTTTCAGATTATTAGTAATGGTCATCTGAACAGAATATCTTTTATGCTATTTTAAGGCTTCAGCATTGCCATGGAAGTGTTCCTGTAAGATATCATCACTAAGTTCACTCCTACCACATGATTTTAACAATTTATCTCTAAGAGTAGTAATGCATGATGGTAAATCAAGGGGGAGAGGAGCTGTAGATAATTGCAACTCTTATTTAAGCAAAAACAAGTAAATAAAATCAAAATCAAGAAGAAAAATCTCTTTATTATTATAATGATAGATTATAACTCGAACAACAACAAAGTTGAAAAATATATATAAACAATTGGTTTACATCTAAAGCTGAGAAACTACTTTTCTAACTTTATCCAATGAGTTAGCGGAAAGGGTAACTGTTGAATCAAAAGGAAAATCGACTGCTTCTGAAGTAATGACTAGTGGGCATTTTCTAAAGTCTCATTTCTCAATTGGAGGACTATCGCGACCACAAATTAATTTCGTATGAAACATACTGATCTCCTTAAGAAGTTTTTCTCTCCCATCACCAAGGAATTCAAAGCGAAGACGAGGATATTCCAAGTATATTTTTTTCAAAACACTAAGAAAACAATATCTTGCTAATTTTGAGTACTTTAAAGCTAATGCCTTTTCAAGATAAAATATTCTCATTGTAACATATTGGCTTAAATGGTCTGTAGAAACAAGTCGACCTAATGAATAGTCGCTCTGTAATAATATAATAAAGTGAAGCTAAGCATAAAAAGCAAGAATAAACAAATATTTATAAATCAATACATTGTTACATATTTACAATTACTCATTTGGCTCATACAAAAACAGACTCAAAAAATAACTTAGAGACAAATTGTCCTTATAACTTAAGCTTTTCAAGAGGGAGATCTTGGGGAATCGATCTGACACATGATAAGTTCCAACAAGCTCCAAGGTGTGGGTCAGATCTGAATTCATCCAAGTATCTCTTATGAAAATGCCTAAGTAGACCCCCACTAAATTCGCCTAAGTATGAAAAATCAATAATTGAATTTCTATAATAAGCCTTATATACGAAGTTGATTAAAATGTTTCTTTCTTGAATCAGCATCCAAAATAGGGTGATTAACTCTCGGTTTACTTTAAGGGGGTGTCGTAGCGAAGGCGCGCTCTCTTTAGTAAGGGGGCAACATTTTGATGCTTAAAAGACGCCAACACTGATATGCTTCTACCGAGTCTATAATATTTATCTGAATGTACATTGTGCTCTTTTATTTGTTTGTCTAACTCCCTATATAACATTTATCTCTGCTTGTTTTCTCTCAAGTTTCGTTTTATAGGGGAGGACATATTTCTTCCTTATCTAAAATAAATGATTTGCACTATCATTATCTTCGAAGTGAAGATATTTAAAAGGAAAATCCTATACCTGTCATATTGGGATAAAAGTTTGGGAAGCCTGCCCTTTTCCTTTTAGCTCTTCAACAATAATGGGAGCAGGCTGTTCTGCTCGAGGAGCAGAAGGCCTGGCGGATTCATTGGGAACATCTTTTTAGTGAGATGGCTTTTCTTAGGAACTCGGGCATCATCATCATCATTTTTCTCGGAAGATTCAATATGCCCCCCTCCATCGCCACTTGAACCTTAGCTGCTATCGAGGTTATTATCACCATCATCATTGTCATTGCCATGGTGATCACCATCGTTTTCATCGCCTTCTTCCCTGGCAGCATCATCCTTGTCGCCCTCATCCCCGGAGTCGGACTCGATTTTGAAAGAGGGGACGTCGGAAAAAGAATATTGGAGGCGTCAATTTCCTCGTCTCCTACGGCTTCAACCACCTGAATTGTTTGATTAATTTTGCCCATTATTCTATCAACAATGGCAGAGTCGAGTAAGGGGAAGCTTAGGTCAGGGAACTTCTCAAAATTATTGGCATAAGCAAGGAATCAAAGCCTCTTCGTAGGAATTCAGCAGGATCTTCTCGAGAGTAGTATTAAGAAACTGAGATACTCGCTGTTTTGGTGTCAAAGATGGTATCAATAACAAGTTTCAATGAGGCCCTGCTTTTTTTGGAACTTCTCTTTTAGAGAAATTTTCTTCCTACTATGTGAGCTTTCTCCTCATCAGATTCTTTCAAGGTTAGGTGCATGGCAAAATTTTCATCAGCGAGGAGTTGGTGAGCCCTTCTTCCTTCCAAAAGAGAAGCTTCTGAATGGACAAGGGAGGCTCTTAATCGCTCCAGTTCAAAGGTCGCTTCATCTTTTGCTGTAGATAAAGATAACACTTAATTCTTAAGGGCAGAGATTTACTCCTAGAACTTGGACGATTCGATGGAAGATTTGGATGCTTGCTCATGTAGAGTTAACCAACTCTTAGAAATATGAAAGAAGAAAGTGCAATGTAAGCTAGAGATTTAGAGAAAACTAGTAATGATAAGGTCAATTGAAGTGAAACTTTTCAAAAATTGTTTCTCTCTCAGAGAGTGGTAATGCCCCGCCAAATAAGAAACAATGGATGGTGGGTGGATGAAGGTGAAGGACTCCGATTTTAAGATAGACTAGGCTATCTCATCAAAATTGACAGAAGGAGAAGAAGATGTTCGCTTGGAAGGAATGCGCTTTAGAGTGGAGGGCATCTCCAATGCCAGTTGCATTTGTGCGAGTGCAGCCTGAGAGTCAAAAATGGAAATGTGAGAGAAGGGATCAATGGCAGAAGGATTCTGCTCTGGTTTTTCTTTAGGAGCTTCTACAATTGGGCTCTCCGAGGCTATATCAATAAATGAACGATTCTCCTCCTCTATATCAATAACTTTATCAACCATCTAGGGTTGTTCTGTTTCAGATGATTGCGCCAACTTCCTTTTGACGACATTTTTAGTTTTGGTGAAAGATTGGATAAAAGATAGCGCACCAGAAGTTGTAGGAAGGGAAGCAGCACCACTAATAGGCTTTTAACTTGAGGAGCAGCTGAAAAGAATTCAAGCAGATTATAAGTCAGCATAATAAGTTGAAAAAACGACACAACAATTCATAACAAGCTCAATGTTTATCACGTACTAGAGTGGTCAACGCAAAGGGAAGACATAAGAGAGAAAGTTGGCGGGTCTCTCAAAGAAAGGAAGCGTTTGCTCTGGGAGGTATGTTGGACAGAGGGGGGATTGCCCCGGATCCTTTGGCCTTCTAGAAGAAGAGAATGCTTTTGTAAATTTGTTGGAGTTAGTAGCATCAACCTGCTTCCTATTTGACTTGAGGCCGTAATCAGGGACTTAAGTATTTTCTTATCTTCCTCATTTAACTCTTTAATAGGGGAACCTAAAAAAAGAAAAGATTAGATGAGAGAAACCATTGAATGAAAGAAGGTAGCGAAAAACTTGACTTGCGTGGGAAAGAGAAAAGGTTCCACTGATGTTTGAGGAACAACGAACTAAGGAAAAACTGGTTCTTCTAGTCCTTGAACTTATTAACCCTTTTAGGTATTAGCTTCATCAAGAGGTTTGCTCTGAATATTTGGCTATTGAGAATGTTGAGTTTGACTAGTCGAGTCAAGTGGTTCAGAACTTCAGCTTTTAGTGAGGGGAGTCCAGACTCTAATGCCATTAGCTCCAGAGATAAAAGGTAGGTGTAGACAATTGGGGACAGCTGGAATGGAGCAATCCCGAGATAAGAAAGAAATGTAGACAAGAATTCAGGAAAAGGCAGAATCCTCCATGCCATATATGAACGGCAGTGTAAGCGAAGAACCCTTCAGGAGGGTTGTTGATGGTATTTGTTTCCCTGGGTGGAATAGCTTCCACACTGGTAATTCAAAAATCTTTAAGGATGTCATCAACCTCATTCTATGCAAATATCAAGGAGTGCTTTAAAATGGCATTGAGTTTCTTCAGAGAGCTCATGATTCTACCAAGCGAAAACATTTCATTTAAAATTTTCAAGTTTATTATAAATTTAGCATTCTTTCAAGAATTGATAAAAAAAACCTACTTAAGAGAATTAAATACAAAACCAAGCATGGAACTTCAAATTCATGGAAAAATGCTAAAGTTAAAAATCAAAGATATGGAACTTTCGACAGAGTCAAAAGGGAAAGAAAATTAACATTAAGCCACAACCTTTTGACAGTGTCGAAAGCATATATATAAGCAATCAATGAGCTTTCGACAGGGTTAAAAGGAAAGATGGGAATATATAGTGGAACTTTTCAACAATGTCGAAAGCTCCACAGTAACCAAGTTGTTAAAAGGAAATAGTTAAATTAACTAATTAAAGGAGTTGTAAAATAGACAGGTTCATAGTAAACCCATGAAAACTATGTATAGGAAAAGTTGTTGGCAGGGGCCGATAGGTTTGTAGTGAACCCATGAAAGCTATATTCGGATTAAGCTATTGATGGATGTCGACAGGTTCCTAGTCAACCCATCAAAACTAGGATAAAATGGAAGTTATTAGAGATACCAATAGGCTCAGAAGGACCCATGAATGATGAAGTGATTGGCAGGGGCTACTGGTTCTTAGTGATCTCATGAAAACTATAAAACTAGACAAGGAGTCCATAAGTTTTAAATAGGTTATTGGTAAGCCTATGTAAACTAATAGGTTAATGGTGACCCTAGAAACTATAATTGAGACAGGTAGTCAAAATGAATGGGGATGGGTAATCAAGAGTTGATTTACTTATTTTTCATATCATAATAATATTTTGAATTGCTATGTTTTAGCCATTGTGGATGTAGGAGCACGGTATTATAAAGTTCTAAATGAGATACTGGTGAGGAGAAAACCTGTTTCACTAAGAGGTGTAGTCTCATTGATATCTAAATGATTTGAGATGTAGATTATTATTCATACCGGGCTTTATGTCTGACTTGCAGTTTATTTTTTCCCCTTAAACTCTCGGGTACTCAATTTATTTTGAGTAGTTTAATAGTTATGATTGTTACCCCGGCTACTTGGCCAGGTTACGAGACGATAGTTGCAGAAGACATGGTTGGATGCGGATGTGACTTGAGACAGGAAAGGATTGGAAATATGAAGGATGATGTAACTTGTTTGGGTCGGTATGCATATGTGGATCGGTAGGTAACTATTATGGGAGAGTATGTGAGGGTCGGTGTTCTTGAGTGGTTCGGCCCATATAGATGGCTTGGCACGTATGGGTCGGTAAAGGTGGTTCGGTCAGAGGTGAGAAGGCTAAGGTGGTTCGATCATGCATTGTTCGACATTGGTCGCTGGTCATGGTAAGAAGGCTAAGGTGGACCGTTCATGCATCGTTCGACATTGGTCGCTCGGTCATGGTGAGAAGGCTAAGGTGAATCAGTCAGGCATCATTCGACCTTGTTTCAGTATGTATCATTCGGCCTTGTTTCAGCGTGTATCATTCGGCCTCGGTGGTTTGGCATGTGTTGCTCGGGCACATGTAGGTCGGCGGCTTGGATCCAGTCTTGGTGGCTCGGCATATCTAGTTCGGTATACATCAGGGAAGCCAACTAATTACCACAGGGAGATACGATCGGTGCTTCCTCACTTCATCTCTCTTGCCTAATTGCTCTGAGTCAAATGGCAGTTTGCTTCGAGTCATCCATACGAGACCCCCGGTTCGGCCGGTGCGGCTCGGTGGCATATGGGTCGGTCAATCAAGGGTCGGTATCCCTGGGTCGAAGAACATGAGTTCTGCTATGGGTTAGAGTGTCTTAGTCGTGGGCCTACACAAGGGAACCTGCCTATCTTCGTCTATAAATAGAGGGGTAGGGGTCCAGTTGAAGGTACCTTTTTTTAAGAACTCCAGAGAGACTCTGCCATTTTCTATACTGACTTTCTTTCTGCTTAAACTTGTATTCAAACTGTCTGTTTACGGATTGTATCTGTATTCAAGTGATTGAAAAAGCAATAAAGATCCTATTCAAAGTGGACATAGGTAATTACGTTGAACCACTATAAAGCTGATGTTCTCTTTTCATTTATTGTTTTAGTACTCGATCGTGTTATATACAGAAGGAATATAATTCCATATGCAATGAATAAATCAACTCCATGTCTGGCAAAACTCTGCCCACACAATAGCAGAGGCTAACCGAAAAAGACCTTAATTTGCGTCTACACCAGTTGCCACAAGTAACATACCAAATACTTTCCATATAATTGAGTGCCATCAATAGAAAGTATTGAAGGATAGTGTCTGATACTAGAGATTGAAGGTCCAAAAGCCCAACAAGCACCATCAAAAACATCACAACTGCGAATAACATCATATATGGTTCGAGGGTTGGTACCTTGCATGGCTCTAAGATATTTTGGCAATTCTGCATGCGACGTTTCCTAATCTTCGTAAATTATTGCAACAGCTTTCTCTAGTCCATGCTAAGCTCGAGAATAACTTACTTTTCTATAACAACCTGCACATTTTGCGATTAAATGTTTAATTTTTTTTATTTAAATATAGCATCTTTAGTTGAATTTAAAATCCGAAATGTGACTTTTTGTAAACAGTTGAATTTGGACTCGAGACCACTTCCATTAAGTTTAAAATGACGTTTACAACTTGTTTGAGTATAAATATCGATATGTTTGGAGTTGATTAGGATTTTGGTATTTTCGTTTGGGCTTTGGGTTTGGTACTAGCCCACCAACCTAATAAGATAACCCAAACTCCTCCACCATATACCCTAACTCCACTCCTCTTCATTCATTCCTTTCATAATTTCCTAACACTCTCAAGCAAAGGGAAAATGGTGGAAAAGAAAGGAAATTAAAATTCTTAAGCCCTAGTTCTTTAAAGAAATTCAAATTCAAGTTCCAAAATCAAGGAGAAGCTTAGGTAAGCATCCTCTTTATCTTCTCCATCTCAATCCCTCTTCAATTCTTGATTTTCCCTATAACCTAACATAGGAAAAACTTTGCATTTGAAAATAGATTGAAGATTCTAGAGGTGTATTGAAGAGGAATTGGTCTTGCCTTGTTTTAGAGCTTCTCATTCGTTGTTTTTAAGTTTAAAGGTGAGTTCTTGAACTCACATCCATGTCTATAGCTTTCATTATTGTTAGGTATGAATTCCTAACATCTATTTCATGTTCAATTGCTTTTGATTCGAATTGGTTTGGTGAATTTTCCAATTTTGGTTTTGAAGTCAAAATTTATGAAAATCCTACTATGGATGTTTGGACATGTTATTTGTAGTATATCGAAGAGCCTATAGGGCAGGGTTGTCGCTTGGCATAAATCCGTAGCCTCCTTCGCTCGTTCGATCGCTTCTGAATCGATTTGGCCATCATTGGCCTAGGCAAATTCTGCCCAGGTCCAGGCAACCAGATGTCAGGTTAAAAAATCCAGACGTCTAGTAGCGGCTTTTGGAAAAAAATATAAAACAAAGAAAATTCCAGAGCCCGGGACCAGACGTCTAGTCAAATCCAACCTGACATATGGAAGGCTTCAGGAAATAAAAAGAAAACGAAGAAAAGGTATAAAATTTCCAGAACCTCAGGCCAGACGTTTGGCCAAACCAACCAAACGTCTGGTCCTGTTGAATTTTGTCTGCTTTTTGAGTGGATTTCCAATTTTTATCTATTTTTTTGATCCAGCTAGTTATTGTCATTTATCATCGACTTTGATGGCTTCTTTTCTGGATTTTTGGAAATGTCCACTTGATTAGATTTGATATCGATTTTTATGGTTTGATTCACATTCTCGAATGTGGATTTTTGGTGATAGATTGTTTTTGCAATCATTTCTGTGATTTGTCACTTTAAAATACAAAGGTTTCTATACTAGTAGTGAATGCTCAAACTCTTTCACAAAAATGATTTCAACGTTACTTTTAATACAAAGCCCATTTTTAAAATCATTTTCCAATCTATTAGTATATACAAACTTTTATCTCATTCGTATGAGAAATCCAATTAAACGACTTAGAAAAACAAGTGGTATGAACGCTTGCGTTTACTTTCCTCGGTTAATTCATAGACTTGTTCTATTGAAATCTAGTGACAATTTTCGAGTGGAAATCTATAATTTGTACCTAAATATTTAAGTTAAGTCAGTGGTTATAGGACATGAAGCAAAACTCATTTATTTACTAGCTTGGTGTAATTCACACTTATTCTATTGAGCTTCATCTCATTTTTATGGGCTAGCGACCAATGGTTTTTTTTAACCGTTCGTTTTATGGAGTCAAGTTCATCGGGCTTATTGTTGTACTATGTCATTTTTCCAACTTATTTGAGTTTCAGGATCATCGGCTGTATCGTTGTACTACGTCGTTGTTCCGACTTATCTGAATTTCAGGTTCATCGGGTGTATCATTGTACTACATCATTGTTCCGACTTATTTGAATTTCAGGTTCATCGGGCGTATCGATGTATTACGTCGTTGTTCCACTTATTTGATTTTCAGGTTCCTCGAGCATATCGTTGTACTACGTCGTTGCACCGTTTGTGATACACGTATTGGTGAGTTTTCATGCTTCCGTTTATGATAGGCCTCCCCCTTTATGTTTTCTGGATTTCTGATTATTGATTTCTAAAATTTGTGTTTCACCATTTTTTATGATTTTCTTTGATATGTTTTATCAATATTTTAGGTTTGATGAATGAGCTAAAGAATATGATATTCTTTTTGGGTATTTTAGGAGATTTGAGATATTATATGAATTTTACTATTATCATATATTTTTGTCATAACTCTTATTCGATCTCATCTTATATGATATTTATAGCTAGACTAATCCGTTTATTATTTTTCTTCTTAAATAATACTTGGGTCAGACCGAGGTGTTTCAGGTTCTTCCACTTGACTTCTTAGTAGGAACTAGCTCCTGACTTTTGGCTAACTTCTTTAGCTTAGTAGTTTTTGTTTTTATACATTCACGATAGAGACTCCTTGATGTATACATATCCTTTTGTCTAGCACTTGTACCTATTCTTTTGTGATGTAGTGGATCTTGTATGACCACTACTTTGATGTACACTTTTATGTGTTATATTCATATTTGTTTCTGCCATAGTGATATGAAAATCTATGACTGGTTTTGTATTATGCTTATTTTATATTTGTTTCCAAGGGTCACATAGCCACTGTGTAGTAGCTTTGAATTTGTATTTGATACGTCAAATTTCCTCTTGAAATGAAATGCATGACCTTCTATCTGGCATATCAGTACTCGTACAAATCAATTACACAGACGGTCACTCCTCAACGGCCTTATTCTTCGTGTTAGTCGGCTGCATTACTCCGTAGTGTCCTTGGCTAGTGTGAGTATAGAGATGAGGCGTCATAGCTTGGTATCAGTGCCAAACTTCGAAACAATATAGAATATTATGACAAGAATCATTGCCCTAGGTCTCTCTTAGGAATCGTGCCTTAGGATTTAATCCAAGTCTAAGGACAAGTTCTATCCAATTTTCTTTTATGACACTTTGCTTCACCAATCAAGCGTATTTGAATTCATTTTGAGAATAACTTTTTTTCTCTTCATTCTTTCTTTCTTAAAGAAGAATAGATGGTTAGACTTGGCAGTCCTAGAGCTTGTCAATCCAGTGGTCCTCCTCTGGATGGCGTATTTGTTTGCGCCAAAATTGGTCACAAACACCCAATATCACGAAAGCACCCGTTTGCGTATTCAACTTGATAATAATCAACACAGAACTCAGCAACAATCAATATAAAATTCAGCTCTACGTAACAAATCACAGTTATTCACAAACAACAATCACAAACACAGGATTTATAGTGGTTCGGCGTTCGTGCCTACGTCCACTTTGAAGGATTTCTCTTTATTGCTTTGCTAGATTCAATCGATTACAATGGATTACAGTAGATGATAGCTTTGAAATCTGAATACAACAGTGATTATGGTAGATAGACTTGAGTCCGGCAGAGTCTTGGCGTTCAATGGCAGCAGTTGTCCGAAGATCCCCCTTTCTTAAGGCTTCAGGGTGCTATTTATAGGCGTTGGAGGCCCAGATCTGGCTGAAACTTCGGGAGACTTCTTCTGGCACGTGAGTGGACCCACGCGACCGATCCCACCAAGTTTCGTCTCGATCTGACATCGGTTCGAAGTGATTTCGAACCCATCAAGAATTGGTCCAATCGAGCTGAAACTTGGCAGGGACAATCTTTACCTCATATGGAAGCTACTGTGAAAATTTGGTTGCATTTGGATTTGTGGTTAAGGAGATATGCTCGGTTCGAAATGGGGTTTTCTTGGTTGGCTGTGTCGTTCGAACCCATGATTTCGAACCCATGGTTTCGAACCCATGAGTGCACGTGGGTTTGCAGTGACGTGGCGCGTATCTTTCGAATCGATCCTAACTTATCTCCGAATGGACCGCTTCTACTCCGTGAACTACGGCGAACACGTCATCCAAACCAACTGACTCGGTGGATTCGAACTAAGGAGCATTCCTGGGTTCGAACGTGACCGATTCGAACCAAGGAATCCCTATGGGTTCGAATTCGATCGGTTCGAACTGGGTTGTTCGATGGGTTCGAATTAAGGGCTTGCATGGGTTTGAAGCAAGGATGCGAAGCTGAGCGGCGCCATGGATTCGAAGGTAGGCCATTGTGGTGGAGTCGAAGGCAATGGAATCGAAGGCGATGGAGTCGAAGGCGATGGAGTCGAAGCAGGTACTAGCTGATGGGTTCGAACGTGGCTTGGGTTCGAACTTCACGGTTTCGAAGGCAAGCGCGTGGATGGGTTCGAACTATGTGGGTTCGAAGGAGATGGTTTCGAAGGTGATGGGTTCGAAGTACTCCAGTGCGATGGGTTCGAAACAGACAGTGACCACCTTTCTCAATTTGAATCCATCATATCTTGAGCATACGAACTCCGATTGACTTGAAATTTGAAATGATGACTCCTACGGCCTTTCTTGTCATGTCCTATCAATTGTGGCCTGATCCGGACTCGGACAAAATTCATCGATATCCATAGCAAAGTGAAGTATAACCAATCTCTGAGACGAACTGTCTTTCGTTTTCGACCAATCTTTTGGTATCACGGCTTTGCCAAAAAGCGGGATAACATTTTGCCCCCCAAAACATGCCTTGCGGTAGGAAGGTGTGTTTTGTAATGCCTTGAGTTGGATGTTCTCATCCTGTCATCGACCTGCAAAGAATTTGACAGTTTCATATGGCCTCAAATGACGATCGTTCGGGATCAAGCCATTTGGGACGAAGCGCGGCCGTTCACGGTCGAGCGCTTAACTTCAAATGACGATCGTTCGTGATCGAGTCATTCGAGGTGAAGTGCGACCGTGCGTGGTCGAGCGTATAAACTCATGCATCGATCGTTCGGGATCATATGCTGTTTGAGGTGAATTGGGACCGTTCGCGGTCCGTGCCGTTCGTGGCATAGGATGAAATAAGACCGTTCGCGATCGATGCCGTTCGCGGCAAATGATGAGAATAGGACCGTTCGCGGTCGAGGCTATTTATGACAAAGGATTGAATGGGACCGTTCGCGGTCGATGCCGTTCGCGGCAATTGATGATCGTTCGCGACCAAGTGTCGTTCAAGGCGAATGGTGACCGTTCGAGGTTGGATTTTATAATTAGTGAACCATGACCGTTCGCGGTCGGTGCCGTTCAAGGCAGAGAGTGATCGTTCGCGATCGTGTGCCGTTCGAGGCGGATTTGTGACCGTTCGCGGTCGGGTGTTGGACCTCAAGTGGCGATCGTTCGCGATCAAGCCGTTTGAGGCGTGGTGAGTTGTGACTGTTCGAAGTCGAGTGGTGATCGTTCGCGATTGGGTGCCGTTCGAGGCGAGTTGTGTGCCCGGGAGGGCTTGATATTATCGATGTCAGGGTCACGTTCGGGTGAGATCCTGGATCGTTTGTCAGGGCGGTTCATCGCCATCTCAGAGCATGCCTAAGGATCGTTCGCGACTCCGTACATGTGTAAGTAGCTTAGCCATTCCAGAGTTATCAGAATCAAATATCTATTACACGGATGAGTTTCAAAAACAATGTCCAAACAAACAGCAAACAAACAGGGTCTAAATGTTCAAATCAAAATGATATGAAAGCAAAGCATGGATGTCGAAGCGTAAGTTCCCACTACGAAACGGTCAACGATCATTCAGAGCATGCCTGGAGATCGTTCGCGATCTCGCACATGTGTAAATGATTTGATTGCGTTAGTGGAAGCTTACAACTTGTTCATCGTTATCTTACTCAATTGATAACCAAACGGTGCCTTGATTCAGGATCGCCCCTAGCTGATGTGGACGGTGGTCGTTCTGGTTCCGCCACAGGAGCTCGTCTCCTTACATATTGAAGGAGCATACCGTTCCTGATATGCCCTTCCACCTCGTCCTTCAGGTGCCTACAATCATTAGTGTTATGACCATTTAATTCATGGAATACACAGAACTTATCTGATTTCCTTTCGTCAGAGGTAGGATCCCTTCGCATCGGCCTACGGTACGGAATCTGTTCTTTGGTATCTTGATAAATTCGCTCCAGGCTCTCATTCAGCTCAGTGTAGGTGGTGAATCGCGGCTCCCTCCGTTGCCGCTTTGATCTGTCTCTGTCATTCTCAATCCTTCTTTTACCTTTATCCTTGTCTGAATCCCTTCTAGGGGGCTTTTCGTCTTTGAGTGCATAAACTTCTATCCCGTCTCCTTCTTCTCTTTCTGCACTCGCATCCTCTAATCGTAAAAACTTTTCCGCCTCGTGATAAAATTCTCCTAGATCCATAGGTGGATCCTTAGTTAGCGAATTTTTGAATTCTGTTCCGTCCGCTATTCCGGACACAGCCGCCATCATAACCATGGATGGATCCGGTCTATCCACGGAAGCCGCCGCTGCATTGAACCGTGTCAGGAAACTTCTCAATGTTTCTCCAGCCTTCTGTTTCAAAGTCGCCAGTGTCATCACATTCTTAGGTCTTGTAATGTGAACCCTGAACTGCCTCATAAACCTCTCAGTTAAATCGTTCCATGTTCCGATGGACCCACTATCTAATTGCCTGAACCATAACGCCGCAATATCCGCCAAGTACAGTGGAAAGCACCGGGCCATAACTTCCTCTGATGCCCCCAGCACTTCCATATGCCTCATATATTTTGTCAGATGGACCGTGGGGTCCGTTCTCCCGTCATACATGTCCAACGATGGTAGTTTGAAATCTGGTGGGTTTCTAGCTCGTCTGATTGCCGGAGTGAAAGGACTCCTATTAACATCCTCTAGGTCCTTGTTCACCAAACCGCCTCTCATTGCTCGCCTAACCATCTCTGCCAGCTTGTCGGTGTCTCCAAGATGCAGCCTTCGTTCGTCACTTTCATCCTGCCCCCCGAGTTCACGAGGGAATTCTGAGATGTGCCCCCTTGACTGAGCGTTCATTCCTCTGCTGTCTCCAGGTTGTGCAGATATTCCTCTTTCTCCTTCCGAAGTTGGACCAACATTCTCCATGGGTGTGCCCCCTAATCCGGGTGCGACGCCAGATGGTCCTGCTTCGTTCTGAACTCCATTGGTTTCCCTATTCTGCGCTCCAAGCTGTCCTATCTGTTGAAACAAACTCTGGATCAACTCCTCCTGCTTCTTCATCATCGTCTCCATCTCGTCTCTAGTGATGTAGATCGATGGTTGATTCGCTCCTGAGGAAGCCTCCTGACTTCCTTGTTGTTCACTCCTTTCTGGCCTTGGCATTCTACTCGATTGTCTCGTCATAACTTCTCAAATTTAAACTTCCAAACTTTCTCTGAATCAATTATCAACTGGTAGAACTCCTGAGTTCAGTTTCTCAGTGAAAGCACCAAAATGTTTGCGCCAAAATTGGTCACAAACACCCAATATCACGAAAACACCCGTTTGCGTATTCAACTTGATAATAATCAACACAGAACTCAGCAACAATCAATATAAAATTCATCTCTACGTAACAAATCACAGTTATTCACAAACAACAATCACAAACACAGGATTTATAGTGGTTCGGCGTTCGT
The DNA here is from genome assembly GCA_030765085.1 of Allium cepa. Lineage (NCBI taxonomy): Eukaryota > Viridiplantae > Streptophyta > Magnoliopsida > Asparagales > Amaryllidaceae > Allium > Allium cepa. The sequence continues at coordinate 865,419,727 of CM060940.1, forward strand.
GCCTACGTCCACTTTGAAGGATTTCTCTTTATTGCTTTGCTAGATTCAATCGATTACAATGGATTACAGTAGATGATAGCTTTGAAATCTGAATACAACAGTGATTATGGTAGATAGACTTGAGTCCGGCAGAGTCTTGGCGTTCAATGGCAGCAGTTGTCCGAAGATCCCCCTTTCTTAAGGCTTCAGGGTGCTATTTATAGGCGTTGGAGGCCCAGATCTGGCTGAAACTTCGGGAGACTTCTTCTGGCACGTGAGTGGACCCACGCGACCGATCCCACCAAGTTTCGTCTCGATCTGACATCGGTTCGAAGTGATTTCGAACCCATCAAGAATTGGTCCAATCGAGCTGAAACTTGGCAGGGACAATCTTTACCTCATATGGAAGCTACTGTGAAAATTTGGTTGCATTTGGATTTGTGGTTAAGGAGATATGCTCGGTTCGAAATGGGGTTTTCTTGGTTGGCTGTGTCGTTCGAACCCATGATTTCGAACCCATGGTTTCGAACCCATGAGTGCACGTGGGTTTGCAGTGACGTGGCGCGTATCTTTCGAATCGATCCTAACTTATCTCCGAATGGACCGCTTCTACTCCGTGAACTACGGCGAACACGTCATCCAAACCAACTGACTCGGTGGATTCGAACTAAGGAGCATTCCTGGGTTCGAACGTGACCGATTCGAACCAAGGAATCCCTATGGGTTCGAATTCGATCGATTCGAACTGGGTTGTTCGATGGGTTCGAATTAAGGGCTTGCATGGGTTCGAAGCAAGGATGCGAAGCTGAGCGGCGCCATGGATTCGAAGGTAGGCCATTGTGGTGGAGTCGAAGGCAATGGAATCGAAGGCGATGGAGTCGAAGGCGATGGAGTCGAAGCAGGTACTAGCTGATGGGTTCGAACGTGGCTTGGGTTCGAACTTCACGGTTTCGAAGGCAAGCGCGTGGATGGGTTCGAACTATGTGGGTTCGAAGGAGATGGTTTCGAAGGTGATGGGTTCGAAGTACTCCAGTGCGATGGGTTCGAAACAGACAGTGACCACCTTTCTCAATTTGAATCCATCATATCTTGAGCATACGAACTCCGATTGACTTGAAATTTGAAATGATGACTCCTACGGCCTTTCTTGTCATGTCCTATCAATTGTGGCCTGATCCGGACTCGGACAAAATTCATCGATATCCATAGCAAAGTGAAGTATAACCAATCTCTGAGACGAACTGTCTTTCGTTTTCGACCAATCTTTTGGTATCACGGCTTTGCCAAAAAGCGGGATAACAGTATTCATGTCAGCCAAACAACTTTTGGATCTTGTAAAGAATCAAAGGTTTATCTTTACTTTGAATAAGAACCCCAAAAAGTTTTTACCTTTGAAATTAGAAGTGCCTATCGACCAGTTTGTAGATATCACTCTTCGACTTGAAGAGGCCGATAAAGGAAGTGATAGTGATGTTGGAGGTACCAAAAAGAGCTTTAATAAGAACAAGAAGTGGCATATTAAATTCAAAATCCCTAATCCCAACAAGAAAGGAAGGTATGCAACTTCGATAGTAAAGACTCCAATCCCTAATCGTGGATAATGCTACAATTGTGGTTCTAAGGACCATTATGCAAATAGGTGTCTGAAACCCCTTTATTGTCTCTACTGCAAAAGTTCGGGTCATCATATATCTTCATGTCCCAAACTTCAAAGTAAGAAAGAGGGAAAGATGAATGTTGTGCAAGTCCCTAGTAACCCTTCTCTTGGTCAAGGTATTTCTCATTCAGTCCTTGATGGTATTATTTTGTTGCGTGATTATCTTATTTGAATTCTTTTGATATAGGTGCATCTCACTCTTTAATATCAAAAGAACTTGTTGATACTTTTTCTTTAAATTTTATGGGCTTGATGACTTCATTAAGAATTGCGAATCCGGTTGGTGGATCCGCAATATTCAGTTTATTTTGTAAGGATGTTGAAATTATTCTATGTTATTATGCTTATCGTGCCGATTTGCATATTACGCAATACCTAGGTTTCGAAATGATTTTGGGAATGGATTGGCTTAATCATTATGAAGCCCACATCCTATGTCCCGAGAGGACTATCCATCTTTTATATCCTCAATCTGTTAAGCAGATTTCTATTGTTCTTAATGATTTCAATTCCAGTTTGATGGCATCATTTTATTCTTTAAACCCACATGATAAGGAAGGTGTTATTTCCCTCATTCAAGTAGTTCGTAAATTTCCCGATATCTTTGAGCCTGTCTTAGGATTACCACCTAAGCGATCAATTGAGTGGTGCTAAGGTCTTGTCAACTCGACCTTGCCATCGGTTTTCATCAACTACGAGTTATGGAGGATAGCGTTCCACTTACCGCATTCTGCACTCGTTATGATTCTTATGAGTGGTTCATTATGTCACTCGGTTTCATGAACCCTCCAGCTTATTTCATCCATCTTATGAATCGAGTATTCTGCGAATATCTCGATGAGTCCATCCTTGTATTCATTGGTTATGGGTGAAAACAGCAATTTAAAATTGCAAATCTTTCTAATAAGATATATTTATAAGTATAATTGGATTTTGTTCTTAAAATGAGCAAAGAATATTCATAAAATTTTTAAATGACATGTTTACCATGTAAAAGATTGATTCTGTGTTATATTGCCCACTTATTGCTCTAAGAATTCTGACAATGCACCTGATCAACGTTATCAATAGGAGTCTCCTAAACGCTATGATGAGACGGTTAGACATAGTAAATTGACTTGTAATAAGTAAATTTTTCTAAAAAGATGATTACATAAAGTTAATTATAATTTTGAATGTCTTAGCTTTTTGAGAAAGATGATCATGAAATAAATGATTTAGCATAGAAGATGCTTTTCAAAAATTAAAAGAACTCCTTTCTGATGCTCCTATTCTTGTGATTCTCGAAGGGAACCAAGACTTGATTGTTTATACCAATGCTAGTCGTATTGGTTTGGGTGTCGTTCTCATACAAAAGGGAACATGTTATCGCTTATGCTTCTGGACAATTAAAGCCTGCCGAGACTAAATATGCCACTCATGATTTAGAGCTTGTGGCCATTGTTTTCGCCCTTAGAATTTGGCATCATTATCTTTTGGGAGAGAAATGTTCTCTACACCGATCATAAATCTTTGAAGTATTTGTTCTCTCAAAAAGAACTTAATTTGCGTCAACAATATTGGCTCAAATTCCTTGCATCTTATGATCTTAATATTCTTTATACTTTCAGAAAGGGAAATCGTGTTGCCAATGCCCTTAGTCATAAGCAACAAGCGGTTGTTTCCATGATGATATCTAAATGGAATGATCTCGAGACTTTGTCCACTTGTGAGATTCGAGATCGTGATTCCGATTCGTGTTCATCTCTTTTTTTATGTAGCCTTGAGGCCCATCCTTCTCTTTTAGACCGCATTCTTGAAGCTCAAAAGCACGATCCCGAATTGGCTCATCTTAGCCAAAGTTGTAGGGATAGAAATATTGATGGTTTGAAAGACTTTGGACTCGATGCTCGTGGATGTATTCGAAAATTTGGTAGACTTATTGTGCCAAATATTAATGATCTCCGTAAAGACAATATAGAAGATTCTCATCATTCTAAATTTACCATTCATCCCGGTAGTAGTAAAATGTATGTGGACATGAAATGACTTTATTATTGGAATGGAGTGAAATCTGGTATTGCTAACTTTATTAAGCGTTGCATGACTTGCCAACTTGTTAAGGTCAAGCATCAAAGGCCCGGTGGGTAATTGCAACCTCTGGACATTCTCGTTTGAAAGTTGGATCAAATTTCCATGGACTTTACTGACGATCGTCCCCATTCTCATTCGGGTCATGACAGCTTATGGGTGATTGTAGATAGACTTACAAAATCCGCCCATTTTATTCCCGTTCGGTCCAATCTGACCGTACCTCTTTTGGCTAAACTCTACGTCAAAGAAATTGTTAAAATGCATGGTGTTCGTACTTCTATTATTAGCGATCATGATCCACTATTTACTAGTGGATTTTGGAAGGGACGTTAAAAAGCTTTGGGAACGAAGCTTAATTTTAGCACCGTTTATCACCTTCAGTCCGATGGACAAACAGAGTGTGTGAATCAAACTCTTGAAGATCTCCTTCGTGCACGTGTTCTTAATTTTTATGGAAGTTGGGAAGATCATGTTTCTCTTGTTGAGTTTTATTATAACAATAGCTTCCAATCTAGTATTGGTATGGCACCTTTCAAGGCACTCTACAGAAGGCCATGCCGATCTCCTTCGTGTTGGCTTGAAGCTGGTGAAAAGCTGGTCTTAGGTACAGATTTTATTTGTGATGCCACATAAAATATTGACATTATTTATCATAGGATGAGAGAAGCTCAAAGTAGACAAAAATCCTATGCCGATAACCGAAGTAGGAATTTGGAATTTTCCGTGGGAGATTTGGTATTTATTCGTGTTTCACCTATGAAGGGTGTTGTGCATTTCAGTCGTTCGAAAAAATTATCACATCGATATATTGGCCCATTTCCCATCACCGAACGCATTGGTTCCGTGGCTTATCGCCTTTTATTACCAGCTCAATTTCTGCTATTCATGACGTATACCACGTCTATCAAGTACGGAAATGCCTTAGAGATGCCGATTCTATTCTTGAGCCCGGTGTTATTGAAGAAATTGAAGTTTCACCTAATTTGACTTATGAGCAACATCCTATTTGTATCATTACTACGGAGGTTAAACGCCTTCGTAATAAAGATGTTCCGCCTGTGAAAGTTCAATGGTCCGCAAATATTAAGGATTTTTCTTGGGGGTCTAGAGAATTCATCAAGCGAACACATCCGGACTTATTCTCTCGTGCTCATTATGGTGAACTTCTCACTTCAAAAATTTATTTTGTGTTGTTATGCCTTAGAGTGGTTGTTACTCTTTATTTTCTTCTTAAATATTATGAGGATGCAATTTCTTTAAGGAGGCGAGTCCTGCATATTTTATGATTAAATATGTAAATGGTTTATTTAAATATAGCATCGCTAGTTGAATTTAAAATCCGAAATGTGACTTTTTATAAATAGTTAAATTCAGACTCGAGACTACTTCCATTGAGTTTAAAATGACGTTTACAACATGTTTGAGTATAAACATCGATATGTTTGGAATTGATTTGGATTTTGGTATTTTCATTTAGGCTTTGGGTTTGGTTCTAGCCCACCCAACAAGATAACCCAAACTCGTTAACCAAATACTCTAACCCCACTCCTCTTCATTCATTTCTTTTATAACTTCCTAAAACTCTCAAGCAAAAGAAAAAATAGGGGAAAAGAAAGGAAATTAAAATTCCTAAGCCCTAGTTCTCTTAGGAAATTCAAATTCAAATTACAAAATCAAGGAGAAGCTTAGGTAAGCATCCTCTTCATCTTCTCCATCTCAATCCCTTTTAAATTCTTGATTTTTCCTATCACCTAACTTAGGAAAAACTTTGCATTTGATAATAGGTTGAAGATTCTAGAGGTGTAGTAAAGAGGAATTGGTCTTGCCTCGTTTAAGAGCTTCTAATTCGTTGTTTTTAAGTTTAAAGATGAGTTCTTGAACTCACATCTATGTCTATAGCTTTCATTGTTGTTAGGTATGAATTACTAACATATATTTCATGTCCAATTGCTTTTGATTTGAATTGGTTTTGTAAATTTTCCAATTTTGATTTTGAAGTCAAAATTTATGAAAATCCTACTATGGATGTTTGGACATATTATTTATGGTGTATCGAAGAGCCTATAAGGATGGGTTGTTGCTTGGCATAAATTCCTAGTCCCCATCGCTCGTTTGATCGCTTTCGAATCGATTTGGCTATCATCGGCCTAGGCAAATTCTGCCCAGGTCCAAGCAACCAGACGTCTGGTTGAAAAATTCAAACGTCTGATAGGGGCTTTTGAAAAAAATATAATACGAAAGATAAAAGAAAATTCTAGAGCCTAGGACCAGGCGTCTGGTCAAATCCAACCAGATGTCTAGGAGACTTCAGGAAATAAAAGGAAAAAGGAGAAAAGGTATAAAATTTCTAGAACCCCAGGTCAGATGTCTGGCCAAACCAACCAGACGTCTGGTCCTTTTCAACTTTGCTTGTTTTTGAGTGGATTTCCATTTTAATCGATTTTTGTCGATCCGACTAATTGTTACCATTTATCATTGACTTCGATGACTGCATTTCTGGATTTTTAGGAATATCCATTTGATTGGATTTGATATCGATTTTTATGGTTTTAATTCACATTGTCGGATGTGGATTTTTGGTGATAGATTGTTTTTACAATCATTTATGTGATTTGTCACTTAAAATACAAAGGTTTCTATACTAGTAGTAAATAGTCAAACTCTTTCACAAAATTGATTTCAACATTACTTTTAATACAAAGCTCATTTTTAAAATCGTTTTCCAATCTATTCGTATATATAACCTTTAACTTATTCGTTTAAAAAATCCAATTAAACGACTTAGCAAAACAAGTGGTATGAAACGCTTGCGTTTACTTCGTTGGTTAATTATTAGATTTGTTCGATTGAAATCATGTGACAATTTTCGAGTGGAAATCTACAATTTGTCCGTAAATATTTAGGTTAAGCCAGTGATTATGAGATGTGAAGCAAAACTCATTTATTTACTAGCTTGGTGTAATTTACACTTATTCCATTGAGCTTTGTCTCATTTTTATGGGCCAGTAACCCATGGTTTTTTTAACCGTTTTATGAATTCAGGTTCATCGGGTGTATCGTTGCACTACATCATTATTCCTACTTATTTGAGTTTCAGGTTCATCAGGCGTGTCATTGTACTACGTCATTGTTCCAACTTATTTGAGTTTTAGGTTCATCGATCATATCGTTGTACTACGTCATTGTTTCGACTTATTGTAGTTTTAGGTTCATCGGGCGTATCATTGTACTACGTCATTGTTCCGGCTTATTTGAGTTTCAGGTTCCTCGGACGTATCATTGTACTACCTCGTTGCACCGTTTATGATACACATGTTGGTGAGTTTTCATGCTCCCATTTATGATAGGCCTCCTCCTTTGTGTTTTCTGGATTTCTAATTATTGATTTTTAGAATTTGTGTTTCGCCTTTTTTTTTATGATTTGCATTGATATGTTTTATCAATATTTGATGTTTGGTGAATGAGCCAAAGAATATGATATTCTTTTTGGGTATTTTAGGAGATTTGAGATATTATATGAATTTTACTGTTATCATATACTTTTACCATAACCCTTATCCTATCTCATCTTATATGATATTTATAGCTAGACTGGTCCGTTTATTATTTTTCTTCTTAAATGATACTTGGATCAGACCGAGGTGTTTCGGGTGCTTCCACTTAACTTCTTAGCAGGGACTAGTTTTTGATTTTTGGCTAACTACTTTAGCTTAGTAGTTTTTTTGTTTTTATACATTCAAGATAGAGACTCCTTAATGTATACATATTCTTTTTTCTAGCACTTGTACTTGTTCTTTTGTGATGTAGTAGATCTTGTATGACCACTACTTTTATGTACATTTCTATGTGTTATTTTCATATCTGTTTCCGCCTTAGTGATATGATTGTCTGTGATTGATTTCGTATTACGCTAATTTTATATTTGTTTCTGAAGGCCACAAAGCCACTGTGTGGTAGCTTTGAGTTTGTATTTGATACACCAGATTTCCTCTTGAAATGAAATGCATGATCTTCTATCTAGCATATCGATACTCGTATAAATCAATTACACAGATGGTCACTCCTCAACAGCCTTATTCTTCACGCTAGTCGACGGGATTACTCCGTAGTGTTCTTGGCTAGTGTGAGTATAGAGGTGGGGCGTCACATTTTATATGAACATACTCGACATTATCTCCTGAACTATTTTCGAAGTCATATTTGTTTCAGATTTAATTAACGGAAGTATTTTGTTACATATAAACTTTGATGTCGATGGTTTGAGTTAATGTTGGCATTTAAACAAGTGTGATCCCCGCCATATTATGTTGTTCTCCACCAATTATGAGATTTTCTCACAGATAAGCTAGCATGCACTCTTCAAGGACATTTTTCGTTTACATCACAACGAATCATATATTGATTTGCATACGATTTTACTACTTGAAAAGCAACAAAATATTTGATCTCCCATTCACATAATTGTTCGATGAGTTTCGTTTTACTTTCAAAATTAATCCAACATAAGGTCCTTTTTCGACACATTCTCTTTCAAGCACTTCCACTTATAATTGAAAGTTATCCATGATGGATTTCCATCATTGTTGTGTACATAGATCATCGGATATGGAATCTTCATATATTATTTTCTCTTCATCGACATTTCCATCATCAGCCTGTTCATTATCTCCATATATGATTGCATCATTGTTAACCTCCATGTGATCGACCTAAGTTCAATCTACATCATCCACACAAGCTACTTGCATGTTATCCAACTACACTTCGCTATTGATTGCACTATCAACGTAATCATCACCATCATTGTCAACATGACCAATGAATGCTTCTTCCGCCTAATTCATTTAGAAACTACAAGTACAAAAATGATGGTAATAGTAAAGTGTGTGAAGGTAATTCAAAATGAAAATACCATGGTAAAATAATACTCACCTTGCAAGTGTTTGAGATTGATTTGGATGTATAAAGGTATGATCCATATGTTGTGCTTGACTAAATGATACTCCAACCATTTCATTATACTTATGTAATAAATTTGTAAACTTCCTGCTGTGATGAGTTGTCACGTACGAAGGATGTACTAACTACTGTGTTTCTTAAAACTGCGTAATGTATATAGGCTTGTTGATAGAAATTGCGGAATGATGTTTTTCAACCACATTTACGTGTTCTGCTTTTGTAACAAAAATTTCTATCACTCTCATTCCAACATAAAACATAGAATTCATATCATCGTCATCTTCCAGATTAATAGTGGATGAATCGTCTCTCTAACCCACTTCACCAATAATTTTAAATCATACTCGAGCGGAGTTTTTCACTTCAAATGCATGTTGTTTAAGCTTTACAAAACTACAATATTTTTAGTTTTTGATCCTTTTCGTTTTCATCAACATACCTAGGTTTACCGTCTTAAGGAATCAACAATTATCCATCTTGTCATCAACAAAAACTAATCCTAAAATATATAAAACTCCCTCTTAAACTAATACTAGAACAAAGTATAGTAAATGGAATGTGAAAGACATTAACATAATTATATTATAGTTTTTCAATACATAAATATGTACAAGTATATCTTAGACAATCTAATCAACACACACATCAAATCCAATCATATCAAATAAGTCAAACAAGTCAAGCAAAACATACAAAACAAATCAAAAACTAATAATCCTATACGATAAGATAATAATACAAACTCTCTCTAAATAAAACATACTTGTTATGTGTACATGTATGCAATATGTAGTTTGTAATGTAGTATGAAATGTATGACATATGCAATGAAATGTGATATGAAATAGGATGCACAATGATATGTAATATCAAATAATATGATATTGAAGTAAAAATATTCATAATGATATGATGATATATAGACTATGGTAAGAGATATTCAGATTATGAGATAAACATGAGTTAATAATAAAGACATGACAAATATTAAAGTTTAAACCCAATATATACTATGATTCATATAATGTTATACAATCCATTCAAACCAGATCAATTCTAATCAAAGGAAATCAAATCAATTCACACAATTCAAAAATAAGTAATTCAAACCATAAAAAGATCAAATATTTCTAGGAACTTCAACCCATCCTTCTTCTCCAAAGATATGATCCTTTTTAATATCTTCACAATCTTCATTATCTTGAATCAAAGTTCCAACACGATTTGCATCGAGATCATCTTTGTTTAGGGCAAAAATCATCCAACAGAGGGCATTGAAATGCTTCTCTTATTATTTTATCATCTGCATTTGACTTAGTTCTAAGTGCCTTTGATTGCGGGGAATAAAAGTAAGTATATTCTTGAACATATTGAGAGTTTCTTTAAGATTATCACTTAGAGTTCAAGAAGAAGAAGCCATTTTTGATAAATAGTGAAGAGATGCAAATAGAGATAAGTAGAAATGAAATGATTACAAATTTTTGGAAGAAATGGGTGTTTAAATAGGCAAAAATTCATTCAAAATGAATAGACACAAGTTAGTTATTCTAATTTCAAAATTTAAAAAATAATCAAATCACATAGTTATATGTCGACATAGGTGGTAGGGGTATGTCGACATGGGTATGTTAATCTATGTGTCTTATTTATTTTGTATGTATGTATATAAACTTATATACTATACTATCATTTATTCTAGAGACACAACAATGTAGAAAAACATAAGATAGATGATTTTTATAAATTGATAAGGGATACATAAGATACTACATAACATAAAAAAACAATACAAGCTCAAAACAATACAAGCTCACACAAAACTGCTAGAACCTCGATTATTGGATTTTAATGACAACAACTATACAATTATGCTATAGAATCTCTAAGATAATTTGCAGGTACATGAGCATCAAAAAGAGATAATCAAATACATTCAAAATGAAGATACATAATACAAAAAAGGATGAAAGTATATATATGGAGATACAAGAAGAGATATACACGATAGAGACAAGATGAAAGTGACAAACAAAGTATTATTAGTCATATAGTGTCGTGTCTAGAGTTTACAAATGTTAAAATCTTCTCCAAATGGTGTACACACATATACATTCATATTTTAAATGAAAATTCAAGTTTTCAAAAAATTGCATAGAGCGAGACTTGAACTCGGGTCACTAGTTCAGAAGGCAAGTGCTCTAACCATTTGAGCTATGGTATTTTTTAGTTACATTCAGACGTATGAATGTACCAAATCAGATGTATGAATATGGAAAAATGAATATTGTTAGTACAATATTCAGACGTCTGACTTGTTCATTTCAGACGTCTGAAAATGGATATTTTTAGCCTATTTCCTTTCTGGTTTGAGCTCGTGCAATTTCAGAAGTCTGAATTATTTAATTCAGAAGTCTGAATATTATTTCGTGCAATTTTAGAAGTCTGAGTTATTCAATTCAGAAGTCTGAATATTGTTTGATACAAATTCAGAAATCTAAATTATTCAATTCAGAAGTCTGAATATTGTTTAGTGCAATTTCAGAAGTCTGAATTATTCAATTCAAAAGTCTAAAAATGGTCATTTTTAGCCTATTTTCTTTCTGATTTGTGCTCGTGCAAATTCAGAAGTCTGAATATCTACAATGGATATATTTTCAAATAGGCACTTCCATTCGTGAAGAGACGCGTCCTTCGTTTCAATAGATATGACCATATCTCTTCTTGATAACTTTTCACTAATAAATGCACCTATTTATAATTTATATAAACACAATAGAATCATTCTTTTATCAACGAATTTCAATCTATTATTACTCTACTCTCATATTCTTGATTCTAATACTCTTGTGCATTCAATTTCATTCTATTGCTTCCTTGTTCTTCACATATTCATATATATATATATATATATATATATATATATATATTATCAAGGAAAAGATTAAAGAAAGAGTGTATTGTAATTGACAAACTCGTGTTATTAAAGAACATATAGTGTCAAGAAAACTTTGTATTGTATAAGTCCTGTTCTGCTGCTCAGGCGTGTGAAGTGATCTTCGGCTGTTGAGGCGAAATCATGTTCTGCTGCTTAGGTCCCTTGTTCGGCTGTTCAAGGGTTGTATAGACTTGTTCCTCCGGGTTAAGTAAGGGTTATTGTAGTTGAAATTCCAAAAGGAGTCTGGGACTGGACGTAGAACGGGAAGTTCGAACCAGTATAAAAATTCCTGGTGTGCTTGTTTTATTTTTACTTATTTACATCGCTATAGCATTTTAGTTTATTTCCACGCTAGTATAGTATAATTCCATATAGCATGATCCGCACTGTCTTTTCATTTGGTATCAGTGCCAGAGATTCTAGAGATCGTAACAACATCCTAAAATAAATGGCTACAAAGAGATCTAGTCAAGGCAATAAGAAGAGGAAGAGCAATAAAGAAAAATCAAAGGAGCAAACAAACAAATGCTTCATGGCAAAAAATAACGAGGTTAGTGATTTAACTTTTGATGATATGATAGAAATAAATTCAGAACTTCTAGACACTTTAAAATGTCTCAAAAGAAAATATAAGGAAGCTCTGGAAAATCAAAAGAAAGCAGAATTCAAAAGACATATGCTTAAAGACGAGAAGAGAATATTAGAAGAAGAGCTTGAGAAAATTCAAGATTCAGACAATTCTCAACTCGCTCTACTAAGTCAAGAAATAGAAGCTCAAAAAGAAAAGAATAATGCTCTAGCTTCTGAGAATCATGAGTTAAAAACAAAAATTAAAATTGTTGAGTTAGATAACACTAGTCTCAAAACTAAGCTTGATGACATTACTAAAAATATTTCCAATTTTAATAAAGGGAGAGAAAATTTATCCAGGATTATTGAAAATTCTCAACCTGCTTCAAGTAAGAAGGGATTAGGTTATGTTAAGAATTCAAAAGCTCACAATGATAAAAGTGGTTTAGGATATAATAAAAGTGATCGTAGAAATAACAATAGATATGCTTTCATGTGTAGTAAAAATGATAGTGCTAGTACTAAATTTCGAGTAAAGTCTAAATCCAATTTTTATTGAAATTCAAATACTGCTATGACCAATAATGTTTATAATTTCTCTAGAAGTACAAAATCATCGAATGGAAATATGAATAAAAATTATCTAAGTATTTGGGTTCCTGTTAATTGGAAAAATAGAGAAAAATACATTAATGATTATTTTGACATGGTAGTTAATAATGAAAATAATATTTATAAAGGTTCAACCAAACCCAAATGGGTATGGTTTCCCAAGACCTAACCCCTCCGGACCCTAAAAAAGTAAGTGGGTAAGTGGGCACCAAAAATAATTATTATTTTTTGCGGATACTCGGAGAAACAAAAGCAAAAGGATAAATTTTGGAATTTTAAAGAATGTTCCATACGTTTAATAGAACTACGTGCTTACAATGAAATATGGACTTCAGCAAATATGGTAAAATCTATTTTATTTTTCCTTCATAACCAATAATGAGTTTGTCTCGTTATTTACAAGATATTTTATATAATTTATTATATTCCCTCATTCTTTTTGATAATGACAAAGAGGGAGAAATTCATATGCATATTAATTGAGGGAGATATTATACTTAGAGGGAGATGTTATATTTAGGGGGAGCTTTAGACATATTTATATTATTTTTTATATAGAATGAATATTTTTTAAAATTGTATAGTTGTCATCATCGAAAAGGGGGAGAATATTAGAACCCCAATTATTGGATTTTATTGACAACAACTATACAATTATGACAAAGAATCTCTAAGCTAATTTGCAGGTACATGAGCATCAAAAAGAGATAATCAAATACATTCAAAATGAAGATACACAATACAAAAAAGGATGAAAGTATATATATGGAGATACAAGAAGAGATATACACGATAGAGACAAGACGAAAGTGACAAACAAAGTATTATTAGTCATATAGTGTCGTGTCTAGAGTTTACAAATGTTAAAATCTTCTCCAAATGGTGTACACACATATACATTCATATTTTAAATAAAAATTCAAGTTTTCAAAAAATTGCATGGAGCGAGACTCGAACTCGGGTCACTAGTTTAGAAGGCAAGTGTTCTAACCATTTGAGCTATGGTATTTTTTAGTTACATTCAGACGTATGAATGTACCAAATCAGATGTCTGAATCTGGAAAAATGAATATTGTTAGTACAATATTCAGACGTCTGACTTGTTCATTTCAGACGTCTGAAAATGGTTAATTTTAGCCTATTTCCTTTCTGGTTTGAGCTTGACAATTTCAGAAGTCTGAATTATTCAATTTAGAAGTCTGGATATTCTTTAGTCCAAATTCAGAAGTCTGAATTATTCAATTCAGAAGTCTGAATATTGTTTAGTGCAATTTCAGAAGTCTAAATTATTCAATTCAGAAGTCTGAAAATGGTCATTTTTAGCCTATTTTCTTTCTGGTTTGAGCTCGTGCAAATTCAGAAGTCTGAATTTTTCGATTCAGAAGTCTGGATAACTACAACAGCTATATTTTCAAGTAGGCACTTCCATTCGTGAAGAGACATGTCATTCATTTCAATAGATATGACCATATCTCTTCATGATAACTCTTCACTAACAAATGCACCTATTTATAATCTATATAAACACAATAGAATCATTCTTTTATCAACGAATTTCAATATATTCTTACTCTACTCTCATATTCTGGATTCTAATACTCTTGTGTATTCAATTTCATTCTATTGCCTCCTTGTTCTTCGCATATTCATATATATATATATATATATATATATATATATATATATATATATTATAAAGGAGAAGATTATAGGAAGAGTGTACTGTAATTGGCAAATTCGTGTTATTAAAGAACACGTAGTGTCAAGAAAACTTTATTTTGTATAAGTCATGTTCTGCTGCTCAGGCGTGTGAAGTCATCTTCGGCTGTTGAGGCGAAATCCTGTTCTGCTGCTCAGGTCCCTTGTTCGGCTGTTCAAGGGTTGTATAGACCAGTTCCTCCGGGTTAAGTGAGGGTTGTTGTAGTTGAAATTCCAGAAGAAGACTGAGACTGGATGTAGAACGGAAAGTTCGAACCAGTATAAAAATTCCTGGTGTGCTTGTTTTATTTTTACTTATTTGTAGGATCTAGATTAACCCTAGAGGGGTGGTGAATAGGGTTATAGCAAATTTTCTCGAACTAAACGCAAAAACAAATTGCAGAGAAATAAATATGCTGAAAAGTAAATCACACACAAAATTTACCCAGCTTCGGCAACCCCTGCCTACTGCTGCATTCCCAGATTTCTATTAGAATTAAACAGTCTCTCGCTTACAAACACTCTAATAGACTCGCACACCCTGCTACCGCCTATAGACTTTTGCAAACTCGCACACCCTGCTCACTGAACTAATTCTAACTAGACAATCTGACACTACCTACAACCTAGGTGGTGATTTACCAAGACTTGATTCGAAAAGAACAAATAAAAAATAAAACTAATAAACAAAAAACCCCTTTAATAAAAATAAACCCTAAATAAATAAACTAAAGCCCTATTTGAAATAAAATAAACTAAAGCCCCTTTTATAAAACAAGGCCGGCCCAATTCTTTTGCCCGTTCCTCTTTCTTTTGGCTTGTGAAGAAAAAATGGCGGCCTCTCTCTTCTTTCTGAAATTAGGGCTTTGGCTCTTTTATTCCTTGCTTCCAAAATTAGGCTTTTAAAGCTTCGCCTTTTTTTGTTGATCGATACAGTGGTTTGCGTGTTGCCTTGCTCGCTGCTTCTCTGATGATCGATTCTCTGGTTGCTTTGCTTGCGCTCGTTCGCAGCTGCTTCTTTGATCGAGTTCGATAGATTGTGGTATGTAATCTTTTCCCTTTTGTTGCTGGTTTAATTGCTTGCTTGAACTCGATGCCGATGATGAATTTGGGTGTTGGTATTTATATGAATTCCAAGACACTTGAATTTGTTCGTATTCATCACACTTTCCTAATTCTCGATTGCCTGATGCGCACGACTTTGATTATGAAACGTTCGATTTTTTCTTGATTGATAAGGCAAAAACTTTCCTCTTTTACTTTTTTACTTTTTCAAAGATACGTATTTGATTTTTTTTTTTTACTGTGTTGATTTCGGACTTAATTAAAATTCGACTTGCTTAACACCTTGATTGCCACGGCTTCGGCCATCTTTGTGTTCATCCCTGTGGCTTTCGACTTTACATTCTCTGATCTTTGTTACATTGTTCCTCGGCATTGACTTTTGTTCCATGACATTGTACTTGCTGTTCATGGCCATTACATTCTTACTGCCATGTGACACTAGCCGTTCATATTGCATTATCACCTCTGACTGTTGACACTTTATACATTTGTTTGTGCATTGCCATATATCTGTAGCTTGCATGAATCATTTCTTTGTTTCATATATTCTGGTTGTTGACTCGTCTTGATGCTGTATCATGATACTTGATATTGTTGTTGACTTCGGGTTGCACTGATTTTCATTGTGTGTCTGTTGCATTTTGTCTTGATAGTCAAGTTGCACTTTGTCTTGATAGCTTGTTCTTTGGATTATGTGCACTGTTTTTCCATTGAGTCTGATTTCAATACTTGTTTGCAGTCTTGCGTCATATGTGTACTGTGTCTTTGAGCATTGCATCTGCATATTGCATTTTCACTTGGTTGGAGCTTGCTGTCACTTGAAACTGTTTTGTCAATGATCTTTCTGAAGCTCGAGTTGCACACTGCTGTTTTTCTGTTGCAAGTGTATGTTTGCATCGACTTCTTATTCACTGCACTTTTAGTCATGTTGAACTGTTGCACTGAGTCTCTGGTTGGTGCATTGCCACACTGAACTTGATTCACTTCATGTTGATTTTTGAAATTTCACTTTAGTTGAATCCAGTTTCAAAAACTCGGATTTGACCTTGTGCTCGTGTCGTGATTTTAAATATATTGCACGTGAGTTGAACCCGGCTTTTCATTTGGGTTTGACCTGTGCTCACTTGTCCCTGTAGCATTCTCAAGTGTATATCAATGTGCACGGCCTTGTGGCATGTACAGTGATACACTGTGCATGTCACATTGTTCGTGTATGATGAATTCAAATGTTAACGATGACGAACAACCAAAAACTGAGGCAAATAATATTTTCAAAAATCCATATTTTATTTTATATTGCAAAAATATTTCTTTTTCAATTTTACTGCGTTAGTGAATATTTTTGCACATTGCTCAGATGCTGGATTCTAACTGGAATGAAGTTGAAGGTAAACTACGAGTGTGAGTGATATGTAGTGAGGAATTTATGTAAATTGAATTGTGATGTAATTAGAATCAAAATTGTATATGTATAGTGAGAGCTTGAATTTGTACTATTCAAAATTGTAATAAATATTTTTTTGAATAAAATTTCTGTTTGAATTCAAATTCTGTGTATTTAATTTTATTCAGCAAATATTTATTTAATCTATGAAAAATAAAATAGTACATTAACAAATACATTTAAACGAATGTATATATGTTTATTATCATCAAACAAAAATCATATAAGCGCATATTCAACAATCTCCCCCTTTTGATGATAACAAACATATATTTAAGATTTTGACTGTGTTAAATGTATTTGGTCAATGATATACTCTAATTGCTCCCCTATTTAAATGCTTCCTCTCTACACGATGCTCCCCCTACATATATGCATACAAATAGAAATATACAAATGAGCCT
Source organism: Allium cepa (assembly GCA_030765085.1). Lineage (NCBI taxonomy): Eukaryota > Viridiplantae > Streptophyta > Magnoliopsida > Asparagales > Amaryllidaceae > Allium > Allium cepa. The sequence continues at coordinate 865,437,123 of CM060940.1, forward strand.
AGATGCAAATGGAAAATTATTTGACCTTTGGTTGATTTTATTTGACAAAATCTTAACTTTTCTCTCCCCCTTTTGTTATCAGCAAAAGAATAATAGTGTTAGAGAAAATAGAGATAAAGTGATCGATATTAATCCAACATTGAAACTCAATTTGAATATAAATATTAAACTTCAATAAAAATCAAACAAAAATCATAATTACACTTGTTAAGCGCATATTCCACTTTTAGAATGATGGGAAGTATTTCATCAAATAAAACCATATAGTTTTGTCTAATTGTGGTATATTTATTTCAGGAAATTTGAATAACTACTAACCATGCATAACCGTTAGGACTTTTAAATGAGATTAGTAGTATTCTATATATTTTTTTATTTAAAAATGAAATCAAATATCTTCTAACCACGCATAACAGTGAGGACTTTTAAATGGGATTAGAATCAATTTGTCTATTTAATCAATCAATTTTGATATGCCTTCCATACATGCATAACCGTGAGGACTTTTAAATGAGCATGGAAGCACATAATCAAAAATCCAAGTAATTCACCCATGCATAACCGTGAGGACTTTTAAATGAGAGTGAATATTTTGGATATTCATTTTTTATTGCTAAAAATATAAAAAAAATGAAGCACAAATGATTTCCTGTTTAAAATACCACATATTGACCTACTATATTGGATTTTGACGAATGATGGTCGATAGAAATATGATAGATATAGAAATGATCATGGAATCTTTACCCAACAACAAGTTTTATAACTCTTGTTTGAATTCCTAAAGAAATTTTCCAAATATACTGTCTTGAGTAATGTATGTTAAATATCAACACTTATCACCTTCTCAATCACTATTTATCTTTTTGATAATTAGTAGGGAGTCGGATTAGTCAAAAATTTGTCATTTAAAATCAACTAAAAATGACTAATCTGAAAATATGGTCAAAAATGATTTTCTCGAAGGGGTTATATGAGAAAAATTTCTGCTATTTGAAAATTATTTGTAATGGAAAATATGCAGATATTTTCTTTTAAAAACAATGCAGTTACTAAATGTCTCAAAAATCACGTTCAACTAGTAATTTTTCTATCAACTAGATTACCAGTGTAATCTACATCTGAATTTCTCTTTCACTTCAAAACATCACTAATTAAATTTGATAGACCAGACCATGAAGTGTGCATAAAAACTCAAACAGCATTTTAAATGGCATTCTTTGAATTTGAATTGAAGCCGTGTAAATAATCAAAAACTATGAATATAGAGTTAACCGTATTATAACCAAAAATATTATCAACAAAACACTATTTTTAGTCCAAACTAATATATATGAAGTAAATCCAAGAATCTAGAGAATTTTATAGTGTTTTGGCATAAGAATATAATTTGGCCAACTATGTTGAATAAGTCAGAATCATCATCTTTTCATCATCTCATTATTAGCTGATTTAATTCAGAATACGGTGCAGATTATCATATTTAATATATCGTTCAAAACATACCATTACCTGTTTTACCTTTACGATATTTTTTCGTTGTTGTCTATTTTGATTCTGTCACCTTTACACTAGGCTAAGGAACTTTTCTTTGTTGCTCGGTGTGCTTTTGGAACAACCAGAATCCAAGTAGCACTATTGTTGTTCCTTCGCCTGCCACCACACCTACACGGAAAAAGATTTATGTGACCTATTTGTTTTTGTAGGTCCATGGTTGTTAGTGGCGGAATATTTTGAAAAATAATTTTGTGGAGACCCAAAACTATTTATAATTGCTCCCTTCGGCACCCAAACTTGTTTTACTGTGAAAGATTTTATATTTGTGCCTTTTGGAATCCAAATTGGTATAGTTTTCACATGTTTGGGTCTATACCAACAATTATTGTGATTGTGTCCATATTTTCTACAAATTGTGCACATTGATTTTTTCTTGATTAATCTTGTTTTCAACAATTTTAGATTGATTATATCCAAGCCCTTTTCTATCCATGTTAACAGTTTGCTTTCCTAATAGCATATTCAACTATTTTTCACTTTTTGAAAATTTATCTAAATTCGTTGACAATTGTTGGACTTGTGTTTTGAGAGATTCATTTTCGTTTAACAATTGTGTGCACTTTTTAATAGAATTCTCTCTCCTAGTATTTTCACTCTCTTTCAAAATCAGAATTTTATTTTCAAGTGATTTTATATTGATTTCTGATTTTTTAATTTCGTTTTCAAATGTTGGACACTTATCACATTTAGGGGTCCTACTTTGATAGGTTTTAACTAATTGGTCAAGTTGTTCATTTAATTCTATCAAAGTAACTTTTTGTGATTCAAGTTTAGCATATTTCTCCCTAAGTCGTTCAAAACAGCCATTTACTTCGTGAAAATAAATAGGTAATTCAGAGTGAGTGAGTTTTGATACCTCGCTTGGCTCATCATCGTCGCTATCAATTATATTTCCATGAAGGCACATATCTGCTTTCTCACTCTTACTGCTAGAACTTTGATTATCTTTATCACTTGTATTCCACGTGGCTGTAGTATTTTTCCGTTTTGCTTTCTTTTCAAAATCTCGTTGAAATCGGAGATAATTGGGCTTGATATCACCGGGTTTGTTGCAAATGATCCCGTGTTCTTCTGAGTTGTCTAGTGCCGTGATTATTCTGCTTTTTAATTTTTGATTTAGAGCTGGATTTCCATATTTGTGGTTCCACCTTTTGAATTTCTTCATTTTTAACGCCAGCTCAGCTGCTCCATCATCATCATCCTCATCATAACTGCTTTTTACAAATCCTGTTAAGCACATTTCTTCAACTGAGTTGGTTGTGGAGGATTTCTCATTGCTGTTGACTTTTGCACCATATATTGCATCGAAAGTATTCCAGATTTCCTATGCATTTTCACAATGAGAAATTCTATTAAATTCAGTCTTATCAAGAGCAAAGATCAAAGCATTCATGGCTTTAGAATTTGTAGTTTTTAATTTCTTATCGTTAGCATCCCACCTATCCTTAGGTTTAGGAATCTTAGTATCACCAACAGTTATAGTGGAAGATTTATAGCCAGTTTCAATAATGTCCCAAACATCATAATCAACAGAACTAAGATAAATACTCATCCTAAATTTCCAATAAGCATAATCATTCCCATTAAACATGGGTGGTCTAGCAATAGATTGCCCCTCAGAAAAAGCATTATTTGGTGGATTCATGACTCTAGAGTTAAAGAAAAATATCGTGCTCTAATACCACTTGTAGGATCTAGATTAACCCTAGAGGGGGGAGAATAGGGTTATAGCAAATTTTCTCGAACTAAACGCAAAAAAATTGCAGAGAAATAAATATGCTGGAAAGTAAATCACACACAAAATTTACCCAGCTTCGGCAACCCCTGCCTACTGCTGCATTCCCAGATTTCTATTAGAATTAAACAGTCTCCTGCTTACAAACACTATAACAGACTCGCACACCCTGCTACCGCCTATAGAGTTTTGCAAACTCGCACACCCTGCTCACTGAACTAATTCTAATTAGACAATCCGACACTACCTACAACCTAAGTGGTGATTTACCAAGACTTGATTCGAAAAGAACAAATAAAAAATAAAACTAAAAAATAAAACCCTTTAATAAAAATAAACCCTAAATAAATAAACTAAACCCTATTTGAAATAAAATAAACTAAAGCCCCTTTTATAAAACAAGGACGGCCCACTTCTTTTGCCCGTTCCTCTTTCTTTTGGCTTGTGAAGAAAAAATGGCGGCCTCTCTCTTCTTTCTTGAATTAGGGCTTCGGCTCTTTTATTCCTTGCTTCCAAAATTAGGCTTTTGAAGCTTCGCCTTTTTTTTGTTGATCGATACAGTGGTTTGCGTGTTGCCTTGCTCGCTGCTTCTCTGATGATCGATTCTCTGGTTGCTTTGCTTGTGCTCGTTCGCAGCTGCTCCTTTGATCGAGTTCGATAGATTGTGGTATGTAATCTTTTCCCTTTTGTTGCTGGTTTAATTGCTTGCTTGAACTCGATGCCGATGATGAATTTGGGTGTTGGTATTTATATGAATTCCAAGCCACTTGAATTTGTTCATATTCATTTACACTTTCCTAATTCTCGATTGCCTGATGCGCACGGCTTTGAGTATGAAACGTTCGATTTTTTCTTGATTGATAAGGCAAAAACTTTCCTCTTTTACTTTTTGACTTTTTCAAAGATACGTATTTGATTTTTTTTTATATACTGTGTTGATTTCTGACTTAATTAAAATTCGACTTTCTTAACACCTTGATTGCCACGGCTTCGGCCATCTTTGTGTTCATCCCTGTGGCTTTCGACTTTACATTCTCTGATCTTTGTTACATTGTTTCTCGGCATTGACTTTTGTTCCATGACATTGTACTTGCTGTTCATGGCCATTACATTCTTACTGCCATGTGACACTAGCCGTTCATATTGCATTGTCACCTCTGACTGTTGACACTTTATACATTTGTTTGTGCATTGCCATATATCTGTAGCTTGCATGAATCATTTCTTTGTTTCATATATTCTGGTTGTTGACTCGTCTTGATGCTGTATCATGATACTTGATATTGTTGTTGACTTCAGGTTGCACTGATTTTCATTGTGTGTCTGTTGCATTTTGTCTTGATAGTCAAGTTGCACTTTGTCTTGATAGCTTGTTCTCTGGATTATGTGCACTGTTTTTCCATTGAGTCTAATTTCAATACTTGTTTGCAGTCTTGCGTCATATGTGTACTGTGTCTTTGAGCATTGCATCTGCATATTGCATTTTCACTTGGTTGGAGCTTGCTGTCACTTGAAACTGTTTTGTCAATGATCTTTCTGAAGCTCAAGTTGCACACTGCTATTTTTCTGTTGCAAGTGTATGTTTGCATCGACTTCTTATTCACTGTACTTTTAGTCTTGTTGAACTGTTGCACTGAGTCTCTGGTTGGTGCATTGCCACACTGAACTTGATTCACTTCATGTTGATTTTTGAAATTTCACTTGAGTTGAATCCAGTTTCAAAAACTCGGGTTTGACCTTGTGCTCGTGTCGTGATTTTAAATATATTGCACGTGAGTTGAACCCGGCTTTTCATTTGGGTTTGACCTGTGCTCACTTGTCCCTGTAGCATTATCAAGTGTATATCGATGTGCACGACCTTGTGGCATGTACAGTGATACACTGTGCATGTCACATTGTTCGTGTATGATGAATTCAAATGTGAACGATGATGAACAACCCAAAACTGAGGCAAATAATATTTTCAAAAATCCATATTTTATTTTATATTGCAAAAATATTTCTTTTTCAATTTTACTGCGTTAGTGAATGTTTTTGCAGATTGCTCAGATGCTGGATTCTAACTGTAATGAAGTTGAAGATAAACTACGAGTGTGAGTGATATGTAGTGAGGAATTTATGTAAATTGAATTGTGATGTAATTAGAATCAAAATTGTATATGTATAGTGAGAGCTTGAATTTGTACTATTCAAAATTGTAATAAATATTTGTTTGAATAAAATTTCTGTTTGAATTCAAATTCTGTGTATTTAATTTTATTCAGCAAATATTTATTTAATTTATGAAAAATAAAATAGTACATTAACAAATACATTTAAACGAATGTATATATGTTTATTATCATCAAACAAAAATCATATAAGCGCATATTCAACATTATTTACATTACTATAGTATTTTAGTTTATTTCCACACTAGTATAGTATAATTCCATATAGCATGATCTGCACTGTCTTTTCAAAAACAAGCTAATACATCACAACCTGGTTCTTAAAATGTGCAAGAGGATGAAGAGGATGATGATAAGCCAAGTTTCCGACCAACTTTAGCAAAGAACTAGTTCATACCAGTGGACATTTTATCCAATTTCTTACCAACAAATCTTTTGAGAATCCGTCGATTTTCCACTATGATCTTTTAATTTTTGAGGAGTGTTTTGTTTGAAAGGTTATTAGTATTGGTAGGATATTCAATACTTTCCAAGGAGCTGTGTAGTTAATGCCCCGCTATTACCCCGCTACAACCCCACTATATCTCATAGCGGATTTCTATCGCAACGATTTTTCCATATAGCCCCAGAATATTGCCTTTCCGCTTTAATCCCCGCTATTTCCGCTATATCCCGTTATTTCCGCTATATTCCACTATTCCCGCTATATCTTTTTTAATAAAATGAATTAAAAAATTGCATTTATACATTATAAAATTATGAAACTAATTTATTTGATTTAATTTTTAATATATTTTCAGAAATGAAAAAACTCTAATATTCTACCAAATTCAATTATGTTATATAACAGTTTTTTCGTTTATTTAAAGTATATTCGCATATGTTTTTATTTAAAATTATTTATGTATTATTTATAATTCAATTGAATGATAATTTTCCATGTAATTACCATTTATATATTTAAAAAAACATTAAGTACGAGTTTTATATGCTATTTTAGAGCCATCCGCTATATCTTGCTATATCCTCGCTGTATCCCCGCTATGACTTTTTACACCTCCACCGCTTTGAATCTACCGAGCGCATTAACTGCACAGCCAAGGAGGTATCTTCATTTTCTTTTTCAATTTCCATTTCTTCCCCTTCTTCTTCTTCTTTGTCTTCTCCCTCATTTTCTTCCTCCATATCTTCATGTGCCAATCTTTCATTCTTTTCGGCAAGAGATTCATATTGTTGAAATATGAAAGGAATTTTCATGAGAGAAATGTTGGCATGATTAAACGCTTTCTTGAAAAAAATTCTTTCCTTTTGTAATCAACACCAAAATAATTAAAAATCCGAGTGAGATAGATTCCATGATACAAAATATTCTCACTGATTTCCAAATTCTTAAGACGAAGTTCATCCATAATCACTTGCGCCCAATTAATGTCATAATGACCAAAAATAGCAAAACGAACTTTACAAACTTTTAAAGTTGGGTTATTGAAATTTTTCGATCTAGGAGTGATAGTATGTTGCAAAAGAAGATTGACAATACATGCTTTTGGACGAAAGTTACGATTTTTAAATTCAAAGTTCTCATCTCCTTCGAAAATGTGATGAAATGTCTTGCGATCATGTTCATCAATATTAAAAGTAGAAAGATCCATTCCCGAATTCTTGCAATTGAGAATGTTGCCCAAAATTTCATAATTTAAAACAATTTTAGAGCCGTTAACACTACTCTAAATTTCATTTTTATTTCCTTCATAAAAAACGCGATTCAAATTCACATAAAACATTTTAACAAGATTTGGGTAACAAACAAAATCATTTTCAGAATTGTCAAAAAGACTAAGAATATGGTTCTCTTCAAGAAAAGTATTGATTTCATATGTAGAGAAATCGCTAAAGATAGCAAACTTTCCCGTATGAACTTTTCCGTAATTAGCATAGCTTATACAAGCCTTGATTGCTTCCGGATCATTATAAAGATACTCTTTAATCATTTTAGACAGCCTCATTGTGGATGGAGTGCTTGAAGAAGCCATTTTTGAAGAGAGTAGAAGGTCTGAAAGAGTGAAAGAGAGTTTGAGTTTTTAAAATCAAAGTGAAAAGTTATGGTAAAATAATGGAAATAAATAGATATTCAATAGTCATGTTCTCTGGTCAAGAGGTACCTTTCCCGAACATTGGATTTGATGAAAAGGTGGAGGAAAGTTCCAAGATTTGAATTCAAATTTGAATTCCAAATTTCTGATAGGGATGTCGACATCATGGGTAGGACCATGTCTACATGGGTCAGAGAATTTATGTGACTTATCTTTTCTTATATACTTATATATATATATATATATATATATATATATATATATATATTATTTTTAATGTCTATATATTTTCTAGAGTAATTATTAAATATAATAATACTCTTTTAATAAAAATAATATTATAATATTAAAAATAAAAATAAATATAATAAAAAAAAAATTAAAATTCAAATAACACATAATTTCAAAAAACAATCAAACAATTTTAAGCAAAACAACTTCAACCAATATATTGTAAACGTGTACCTATTTCTAGATTCGTATCTCTGAGATCATCGGAAGCATGAATAGCCATAAAGCACATATTTGAATTTTCCATCTTTTGATCATCATCGCTTGAAGATGAGTACGAATCTGAGTCGTCTAGTGCAGCGGTATACGCTCTTTTCCTTTTCTTTGTATAATCATTTCTTGCAGGAAACTTTTGCTTATCATGATGCAGACAGTCTCTTTTGAGATGGCATGGTTCGTCACAGTTGAAACATTTGACGTGGTTTGGTACTTCATTATGATTTCCAGAATTCCCGTGTTCATTCTTTTTGAAGTTGTTCATCTTTCTGTATTTATAAACTTTCGAAAATTCTTTATCATGAAAGCTATTTCTTCGTCATCATCACTTCCTGAGTCTGATCCATCTGTTAATGCATTGAATGCAATTGACTTCTTTTTGAATACCTTGTTGTCTCTTCTCCCTTGCATTTGTACTTCGAACGACATTAGATTTCCAATCAATTCTTCAGTCTTTAAAGTACTGATATCATTTGCTTCTTCGATAGCAAGAGTTTTCTGATCCCATTCCGAAGTAAGAGAATTTAGATTTTTTTTGACTTGATCTTCTTCGGAAAAACTTTTCCCAATGATATTAGAGAATGCACAATATCCTGAAATCTACTATACATATCAGAAATAGACTCGTTAGAATTCATTTTGAATAATTGAAACTGGTTTGTGACATGGATATTTTGGTTTGTTTGACTTTTCTTTTTCCTTCATGAGTGAATTGCAAAGTTTTCCAGATATCATATGCAGACTTACAAACAGATATTCTATTGAATTCATTCCTATCGAGTGAACAAAATAAAATATTCATGGCTTTGGAATTATTCTGTGCAATAGTCTTTTGCTTAGCAGTCCACTGTGCAAAACTAGTTGTGGGTTTAGAATATTCAGTTTGTGTGATATTCCAAGTGTTTAATCCTATTGACTGTAAATATATTTTCATTCTACGTGCCCAATATGCATAGTTACTGCCATTAGAAAGTTGTGGTCTGGCAGTAGACTGACCCTCTACAAATGAACTAGTGATAGTGTTAACAGAACCAGTGTTGGTAGCCATTTTTAAAAACTTTTCAAAATTCAGATTATGAAAAATTTGATAACCAATGCTCTGATACCAAATGTGAGAAATGCGGATTACGGATCTTAATGATGGAATAACAATAGAGGGGGGTGAATAGTGTTTTATGGATTTTCTAAATCTTTTTGAAACTTATGAAATTTAATTACCAACAAATGCAATTTGCGGACACAGATATAATCACAGAATCAGACACAGATGCAAATACTAAATAAAAGCAGTAAAGGAAAGAACACACCAGGATTTTATACTGGTTCGGAGTTACCCTACATCCAGTCCCGTACAAGCGTATGGATTTATTTTCAAAATAATCTCCCAGATTACACCCTCGGTTTCAAGGCTATAAGGTACACCCTCCTATATTCGAGTTCAGGGCAACTCTCTTGATTTAACCAGGCTACAAGATCACCTAACTGATTTCCGGGGCTACAATCACACCCAATTGATTTCAAGGCTCAACCGCACCTTTTACTCAACAGTTTGACTTACAAAAGATCCTATAACTCTGAATAGCACTAAGATCTTATGGAGAGAGTGGCATAGAGTCAAACAAGAGATAATCAAGTTTGATTCACTTGGTATTTCAGCAGAGTATAGTTGGTGTTCTTTAGAATAAATGTGGAAGATTAAGAGGAAAGAAAACAAGTGAACTCTAATTAAAAATTCGTTTAGAACTACTGGTATTAAAGAAGATTAACAGCCATATCTATTCGTGAAAGGATATAATGAATAGACACTTCTTTTGAAAATTTGAATTTTGAATTTAACGGGCACCATGTCGACATGGGGGGTTGAAGGATGTCGACATGCTCTAGGCAAAATTGGTGATTTTGATTTTCTTATTAAAATTGTTTTCTATAATTTGTTAAAATAATTTCTAAACTTTGTAAATATATTTGAATATAGTTTAAACGTATAAAAGTAATTTTTAATATATAATCTTAACCTAAAAAGTGATTTAAAATCTGAGTATATAAATATTTTAAAGCTAAATATTTAAAACAAGAGATGGTTTAAAAAACAAGGACAATTTTAAAATCAAAACATAAAAAATGATAAAAATAGTTTTGAGGCTAAAATATTTAAAACCAAGAGAGATGTCTTTTTGAAAAGAAAGTTTTGAAAACATTGTTTAAAAACAAGAGATATATTTTTGAAAAGCATTTTTATAAAATTAGTGGATATCAAAATAGGACCATTATATGTTCCACTAGATATTATTGTGGATTCTATCCCACTAGGGTTCCATCCCTTTAACAGGCTCGAAGTGGATTTTGTTCCATGATTAAATTTCGAATAAAGTTGTAAGTGCTTTCAAGAAGTTTTAACATAATTCTAGACTCAATACTTATCTTGTATTCTGGAAATCTTGAACTCTTGATATCTTGATACTCATGAGTCTTCAATCTTGATATCTTCAATCTTGAATCTCTATACTGTACAATCTTCATTCTTGGCACCTGCATGGTTATATCCTGCACATACATATATATCTAAACTATAATGTTAGTATTTATATTTTATAACAAGTTCTAAGGTTGTTGTCATCAAAACCATCATCACAAGGACTAACAAAGATTTTATTTTAATATATGTGTAAAATTTAGATTTTTAAATTATATGTTTGGAAATTTTAAAAATTTATGAGTCGCGTTTTGAAAAAGTAATTTTTAAGATTTTACTTATATTTTTATTATTTTTAAATACATAAAATAAGATTTAAAATAGATTTTAATAATAAGGTTTAATTTACCTTAATTTAATAAAAATTTAACTTAATATATATATAATGTGTTTAGTATTTATTTAAAATTTTATTAATATTTTAAAAGTAGATTTTGTAATAACTTTAATAAATTAAGGTTGGAAAGATAAATTGAAATTTATTTGAAATTTTATTTGTTTAAGAATTATATTTAAATAAAATTTGATTTGATACTTATTGATTTTGGGATTTTGAAAGGTATGATCTTATAACTTGATTTAATTAAAGGTAATTAAATGAATATTTTCAAATTTAAATAAAATTGAATATTTAATTTTGATTTAGATTTGTAATTTGAGATTTTATTTAAATGCTTACAAAAAGTGATTAAGTGAATATTTCAAATTAAAATAAAATTAATGTTGAATTTTGAAATATAAATGAAATTTATCAAATAGAGTTATTGTAAATGTTCGAATATTTAAATGTTGAAACCTACTGAATTGAAAGTGGTTTAAATTTGTAGTTCAAAACCTAGATTTGAAATGATATAAATTAAAAATGGTTTTAATGAGAATTGAGTTGAACATTTAACCTTTTAAATTGAAATTGTTAAATTGAGATTTATTTAAATTGAATTTTTGGAACTAAAGTTGATTTGGATTGAGTTGTAAAATTGGAAGAAACTATTCTAATTTGAAATTATTTTCAATATAAACTCCTTTAAATCTATAAACCATTTTAATATATATATATATATTATTTTAAATTTATAAATAATTTTAAATATATATATTTAATATATAAACTATTTTTAATATATTAACTATTTTAATCTATAACTTATTTTTAAATACAAACTATTTTAATATGTAACTGTTTAAGCTGGAATTGTTATGATTTACATTGAATGGATTGAAATGCGAATTCTCTGATATGATGGTTTAAACTATCATGTGGTTATGATTTTTGAAATGAATATGATTTCGAAACTGATATGATTTCGAAAGTGAATATGATTTCAAAAGTGATATGATTTCGAAATTGAATATGATTTCGAAAGTGATATGATTTGAAATGAATATGATATTTTGATATAAAGTATGAACTGTTTGAAATGAAAATGATCACAGTGTGAAATAAGTGTTTGGTTGTTAAAGATGCCAGGATCGGATATTTTCATATTCTCTGCCAATAGCGAAAACTACTTTAACAAATGTGTATGTGGTGGAGAATCCAGAACGAAGTAGGATGGTTTGGCGACTCTATATAAGGTATGAATGCAGCTCGGATCCCCGCGAGTTAGCTTGATGTGGCTAAAACAGGAGCTATACCTGGACCAAGTGAGGTATCACCTCCGATAGAGCATGCTTCTTCGATACCGTTCTATTACTTTATGATTTGATTGGGTGCACCTTTGATTTTGGGAGTGTGTCTCGAAGTGGGCGGTATAGCTGCAATGCGTTACCACTAGCCCAGTTCTGCAAAATGGTAGAATCCTACCCTAGTCATTGCCTTAAGTGCCTTATCACATGACTTATCGTGCCCACTACGAGTTTAATTTGTACTATACCTATGGAATGCTCACCGAGTATCCCACCGGTTTGGTGGAGCTTACAATATCTGTTTAGACTACGGGAATATATATACATAAATGTTTACATTTAAATTGAGTTTGATTTACTTGCATAAGAATGTTAATCCTAACTCAAGTGTTTTGTGTTTTACTTTATGCTCGGGTCAGACTGAGTGTCACAGCATTTGAGACTCACCTTTGGAGCTTGGAGATTTGCTTGGAGATCTATCTTTATCTATACAGCATTCCAGTTATTGTTGTTTGTGTCAAACTTGTCATTTGCTTATGTATTGAGACTACTATGTATTCGAGATTTCTATTGTATTTGTTTCAAACTCTGATGTTCTATAGTAGCTTCATGAACTACTATTTATCTATTCCGTTGCTTATTGTTATTTACTCTGCGCCTGTGATTCTGCGATTGATTTATTTACTGAATATGCTAAGTTTTGCCAAATATAAATTAACAATCTATTGTTTTGAACAATTCAAGTCTGACATGTGTGGATGATTGTCGATTTGAATGGTTCGAAATTGCCAATCGTTATAGTTGGTTTTAGAGCTTTGGTTTAGGAAAAACTTGGTATATGGAGTAAAAACTCATTAGAGATAGGGTAGTAATATCCTAGAATAAGTGGAATTAATTATAGAATCATATTCGTTCGAGCTTGAAATTCTTTGTTAGAATTCTCCTTGATTAGGATTTCTTTTGAACTTTGGACCTTTACCTTTGTTCTAGAAATCCTTCCTTATCTTTTCCTGTTTATGTTCTTTTGATACTGGAGCATCACATAGCTCTATTTTTGTTGATCTCTATAATAAATTTAAGCACATCTTGCAACATCAATTGGCAACTTCATCCTTATATGTGACTAATCCCATCGACAGTCCTGCCAACCTTAGTTTACAATAGGCGTCAATTCACCGGAGATCTCTATGTCCTCGGTTTTGATGTTTTTATCTTTTGCAAAGCCCAAACCGTTTCTTTAGTAGAAGACCAGGGTAATTCTCTTGTGATCGAAAGTAGATTGCCGCAGGATTACGCAGGCAGTTTTATCTTTTTGCTTGATTCTCAGCCTAAAGATCTTGACTCTACCTCTGTTGTCCAACTATTTCCGGATATCTTTGGTGAAGTCACATCTCTTCCTCTCAAGCGAGAAATTTAACTTCGTATCGATCTTATTCTTGAAGCTCGATCTTGCTACCGGTTTTCACCAGCTTCGTATAGCCAAGGAGAGCATTCCCAAGACAACTTTTCGAATTGAGAATGGTTAATCATGCCCTTTGGATTAACCAATGCTCATGCCTTCTTTGTTCATCTCATGAATCGCGTTTTCTGCAATGTTCTCTACACGTTTGTCTAGTTTTTCGTTGATGATATTCCTCTTTTCTAAGTCAGAGAAGGAGCATGAATCTCATTTTGGTTATGTGTTGGAAACTCTTAGGAGTCATCGGTTGAAAGCCAAATTTTCTAAATGCCATTTCTAGAGAAACGAAGTCTGATTCCTTGGGAATTATTTTTGAAAATGGAGTCTCGGTTGACCCGGTTAAGGTCGCCGCGATTAATATAAGTCTATCCATCTTTCCCCTTTTGTAATTTAATTATCATATATTCCTTCGAGCCCATCTTCTTAGTTAGAATTCTCATTGATTAGAGTCCCTCTAAATTTAAATCTCTATCCTTATTCTAAAATCCTTTCTTGAATCATCCTATGAGTGAAAGTATTTTTATTTAATGTCAAAATGTTTTATATTGTGTTGTTCGGGTTGCTAAGTTTGAATTTTGGGTTTCGATCGATTCATCTAGCCAACGCTATCGATAGAAATTCCAAAGCAATTGAACAGAGCAAACTGACATAATATTGTTTTCGAAATTATAAATAAAATAATTTTATGTATAATTATATTTTATATATGAAAGTATAATTTTCTGAAATTAGAAAGTTAAATGAATTAGTTGTTACAAATGATAATACAAATGATAATACAGAAAATAGTATGATTATAGAAGACTTTATTGTAAAAAATAGTGAATCTATTACAAATTATGAATACAAAAGAAAAGGATTTATAAAAAATTATACAACTTATGAACCCAAGGGAAATAAGTAAGTTATTAATTTCTACAGATGATATAGACCACATCATTTCTAGATTAGAAAAAATAGAAATTATTGGAGAAAAACCATTAAAACATTGGGATAGAACCCAATACAATGCAAATTGGACATAATAAATCTAAAAAAAGGATCTCCAAAATATGACAATTGATAACAGAAGAATTCAAGGTGCATATAAAAATATTAACAGGTTTAACTTTTTTAAGAAAAACAGATTCTAGGCATAGAACAGCTACCTTTATAGTACAAAAGGAATCAGAAAGAAAAGGAGGACAGTCTAGAATGGTTATGAACTATATTAGATTAAATGACAATACCCATGAAGATGGATATTGCATACCAAACAAAGACGTGTTAATAAATAAAATACAAGGAAAACACTGGCTTTCTAAATTCGACTTAAAATAAGGATTTTGGCAAGTCAAAATGCATCCTGAATCTATACCTTGGACGGCATTTACATGTAGTGAGGGACATTAGGAATGGCTAGTAATGCCTTTCGGATTAAAAAACGCATCACAAATATTCCAAAAGAAAATGGACAACATTTTCCAAAATTGTAACAATTACACTTGTGTATGCATAGATGATATACTTGTTTTTTCTAAAACAAAACAAGAACATATATCATATTTATATATGTATTAAAATTAATAGAAGCCTATGGACTAATTATATCCAAAAATAAAATTGAACTTTTCAAAAATACTATAGAATTTTTTGGAACAAAAATAGGCAAAGGAGAAATTGAATTACAACCATGCATAACAAGGAAAATATTAGAATTTCCGGATAAAATTGGAGATTTAAAATAATTACAAGCTTTTCTAGGACTTGTAAATTACGCCAGACCATACATAAAAAAATTATCAAAATACGCTGGACCACTTTATAACAAAGCAAGCCCTAAAGGGAAATGGGAATTCAATATAGAAGATACGAAACAAATTAAAATAATAAAAATTTTAGCGAAAAACCTAAAACCTTTAGCCTTACCCCTTAATATAGATTACCTAATAATAGAAACGGACGGAACATCCCATGGATGGGGAGGAATTTTATTAAACAAACCAAGCAAATATGTAAAAAAATCTACAGAAAGAATTTGCAAATATGCTTTAGGAATTTACAAAGAAAAAGGATACTTGACATCCTTAGACTCTGAAATACTTGCAATAATTTATATCCCTAAGGCGTTTAAATTATTCATTATCTCTCATAAAGAAATAACAATCAGAACATATTGCGAGGACATAGTAAAATATTCAGAAAATAAGAAAGAAAAAGGAATTTTAAATAACAGATGACTAAAATTCAAAAATGCAATATTCAGTTGTAGTACAAAAATAAATTGGGAACACATAAAAGGAAAAGAAATTTTCCTACCACACAAACTATCTAGATTATTTCTAGACTAAGATCTGACAGAATATAATTGTATGCATAGAGAAGAAATTACAGACATGACATCACAAAGCCAAGATAGTAAAAAATTCTTGAAGACATACAAAAATAACAGATTTGTTACTAAGGCCAATATTACAAAAGATCAACAAATGATATTAGATAACATACGGAACCTTACTACAAATCCCCAAGACAATGAACAGAAACTCAGCATCTTGTATACCCTAGTAAATGAGTTCCAAAAGGAACCAAAACAAAAATTTACCCATTATTGCCTATTTAATGGAGTAAATGCAGGAATATATGCTTCATGGGAAGAAATGCTTCCTAAAATCAGAGAAATAGAAAGGAATCCAAGGTATGGTATTCCTAAGTACAAGGGCTACACAATTTTTGAAACAGCCAAGACAGCAATGGAAAACATCTTGGAGAAGACAATTACATATCGGAAGGAATAAAACAATACTTAAACATATCATCAGGATTTTTCATTAAAGACGAAATTCCAACCAATGAATATAGCCTTAGACCTATGGTCACATACAAACAGAAGGCTGTGGTAGAAAAAGGAAAAATGGTCCAACGTGGCCAAATTCCAAATACAAAGGCAATACATCTAAAGATTTCCCAACAGAACATGATATGTTTTGTTGATTCATTTAACAAAGAAATCAATCACATACTTATTTCTAGAGAGATGAGTGCGACAATTTACAAGAAATATTCAATATTATTGCAAAATGTTCAAATACTAATGTTTCAGGAATGAAGATTACATGGAATATAATAAGAAACACAAACATCCCATGTACACAAAAATACGAAGACTGTAATAAAATCACTACCCAATGCAGATGCAACATAATAGCCTCGACACCTCTTCTTACAATAAATATTCCAAAATACAAGTACATAATTCAAGACAACCTCACATTAGATCCAAATACCCTTCTCAATTATGGATTCATAGAACAATAATTGGAGCATCACGGAACTTCCAGAACCTCTGTCCTCAATACTAGATTACTACACAGAGCTTTTAGGACAAGAATTATGCACAGAAATAACCTCTACACCACCTCACTTCAGCTAAACTATCATAGACCTTGCCAGGCATATTATAAATAAGAGCTAAAAACTATGATCCAGATTACCAAGAATGGACAGAAGAAAAAAACCTCACACCTCCTCCAGTCACAGAAACTGATCAATATACTATGAAAAATATAGAGCATACATGATCGGGAACAACATGTTTTGGGACGACAATGAACAACTTACATTATATGCGGAATCTCCTATCATGAAAATCTACATATCAAAAAAGTTTGAAGATTTTGCATATAAGTTAAGACCATTTGCGATATTCCACCCAAACCAACATATGATAAACAATTTCAGAAGAATCAAGCAGTTTGAAGATAGCCGCAAAGACAAAGGTGGCAAAGATGACGAAGACAGTTGTAAAGACAAAAACAGCACCAAGGCCAAAGAAGAAGACGAAGCGATTATAATCCCAAAGACAAAAGGGATGTGATAGATTAATCAATAAAGAAAACAAGAATATGCTCCACTAGTAAAAGGAGCAAAATAAAATAAAGAAGATAATATCTACCGACAAAAAGATGAAGACTTTATCTCCGCCGACAAAAGGAGACAAAAAAATTTTTCTCCACTATCTATAACTTTACAGATGTAATATTCTTCACGTCTTTCTCCTCATAAAAATTCTAAGTGCTTGTACTATTATCTTGTGCGGAAGGCTTCTTTTACCTTCTGTTGTAAGTTTGTAACGGACAACTGTCCATAGTATTGTGTGTAATACTTGCCTATATATTTGGCAAGTCGGTATGATTGTAGGCATCAAAAATCATTGTATCAGTATCCACTATATTACATAAAAGCTTGAGTTTTCATTTTAATGGCTGATCTCCTTCTCTGTTACTTCTTCAACAAAGTTATGCATATCTAAACAACTTTAGACATAAATCAAGAAAAAGGTGAAGAGATCTAGTATGTAATTCCTCTTTAATTATCTTCTTAGTATGATGTTAGCTTGATGATGTTGTATCTATGTTTTAAGTTCACTGAAATAAACTTAAGATTATGGATTAATCCAAAAGACGTAATCTCGTTAAATATTGAAAAAAGTACCGCCAAGGCATGAAGCCGTTAGGGAAAAAAGTAAATCCAGGGTGACAAGGTGAGGAAAAATCCATAATTAAGATTATTTCATAATTTTTAAAACCAAATATTACAAGCGTAAGAGATGAAGAAGAAGATAATAAAAAGAATTTTTTACCTATGATAATTTCACTAAGTATCTTTGATTTATGCCTGAACTTTCGCATAAAAACTTCACTAAGAAAAAGAAATTCATCCATGGAAAATATGCAGAAATATTTAGAGGACAAATTCATATTAAATATAATAAATATTATGAAAAATAATAACAGCTTTATAGAAAACCAAAAACATGAAATAATAGGTATTTTCAAACAAAAATATACTACAAAACTAATCAATGTTTTTGATTGTGAAACAAACTTTATAAAAATATTCAGCAATTTCAGTATATTTACAGAACCTGGAAATGTTATCATAACACCCATATTTGCAAAATAATTTTACAAAGAATGGAAAAAATATAAATGCAAAAAATAAAACAGGATACAAAATAACAGAAGATAATGATTGGAAAAACTAAAATGAGCAAATTTCCAAAAATTGAAAACATAGAATCATTACAGAATTATTTAAAACAAAAATTCATGGTAAAACTTTTAATCATATTAAAGCAAATAAAACTAAACGAAAATTAACAGTATAATATAGCAAAGATTTTTAAAGAAAAATTACTCAAAGAAGTTTTTGGAATTGATAGATGATCCTAAATTAGATAAAAACAAGGTAATAAAAAATCTAGAAAATACCTTTTAAGTAGTAGAAAGTAAAACAGTAATACAACTTACATATAGAATGATAAACTTAGTATGTGATGAATACTACAAAATACTAAGAAAATAAATACAAGAAGAAAATGATAATTACTTAAACAGATTTGAAACATATGATGATGAAATAAATTTACGTAATGAATATTATTAAGAAGGGAGACTACAAGATGTTGAATATAAAATTAGAAGACTCTGAATAGACATAAAGAGTAAAGGTTCCTAATTCCTAATTCAATGATCAACTTACTGCACCCTTTGATTTAAGATCTACAAGTTGCCAGTAAGGTAGTCTAAAATGAATAAACATTTTCATCAGTACATAGGAATTATAGCTAAAATATTGGATTACTCCATAAATTTTATATCAGGATATATCTTTGGAACAAATTCTGTAAACAATGTAATAGCACTCCTTCCCTCAAAACAGATCAGACCCTCCTCTTCAGCCTTCACCTTTGCCACTATCCACCCTAAAAGCAACAACCCATGGCGGCCCTTCTCTCCCCATCACCCTTCCTCTATAGCTGAGCACCTTCCACGAAACAGTAGCAAGCCCGCCATCGCCAGCCCGTCCTCCGACAGCCTATTGCCTCCTCTGTGCCCTATCCTCCAACACATGGCTTCCATCTACCCAAAAGCCACCAGACACCCTTACCTCGCTTCAAACTACATCCACCCTCTCTTGAAAATCTCCTCTGCCATGCCGGGAACCCCTAAACCCGACCCTTAGCCGAGCAGCACCTCCAACAACATCTCCTCCCCTTAAAACGCCCATCACCAGTTCACCACAGCCCGCATCTACCTTTTCTCACCTTCCTCGGCCCCTTCCAATCCTTGTCAGCCGCACACACATTCCAGTCAACCTCCACGAGACCATAGCCTGCCGCTTAGGCCATGGAAGTTGAGGCAGCCTCCACGCAAAAGTTCATCTCTCCTCTTTTACTATATAAAGGTATACATAGTATGTTCAGAGTATTATATAATATGTTTTAAAGGTATATATATAATATGTTTAAAGTATTTAATAAAATTTATTTTAATATCCTTAAAATAGATTTTTTGTAATAGCTTTAATATATATATATATATATATTATGTTTAAATATTCATTTAAATTTTTTTGAAGTAAATATATAGGTTTTATAAATATTGATTTTTAAAATATAATATATAGATATTTTATTTTAAATACGTGTTTTAATAAATACTAAAAAATTTAAAAAAAATGAAGATTTTATTTTAAATATGTGAGTAAATTTTAGACTTTTAAATTATATATTTTGTTTTCATCGAATTCTAGTTCTCGTTGCTTTGCTTATTCCCGTTGTTGTTCGAAGAATTATAGTAGTAGTTTCTAGCTTCGTCCTTGTCCCATTCGTCGATCCATGCTTATCCGTGTTCGCCGCATCCTATTCTTCTTATTTCTCTAGCCACGAAAGGTGAGCAATCACTCACGATTAAAATTATTATATTTAGTAAATTTAATTCACATGCAATGATGATTGAAATATGTTGTTAAATATTGAATAGGTTAGAAATACTGTTGAATATGATATATTATTTGTTTACTTATGTTAATCGACATATGATAACCATAACGTGTTGTAAATATATTATATTTAAATTGCTAATTATGAGCATATTGCCATTGATATGCCATATCATTTTATATTATTATTCTATTGTTCTCACACTGCAAATTCCATATTAGTTTAGGAATTCTCTATGGGTTGAAATGATACGTACCCGAATGATATTATAGATCAGGGAAAATCGTTATAGGTTGAAACGATGAACCCACGCGATTTTATTGGTTTTAAATTTCGAGATTACATGTTGAAATGATATATGCCTGTAAATATTAAATTATTACAGATTAAAATGTTAAATTGTCATATCACTTGACCAAAGGATAGAAATATATATACGGACACTATTGGTTTATTTTAAAATGATTTCCAAAAATTTTGAGAAAATAAATTATAAGTGTTTGGATTTCAAAATAAAATATAGAGATTTTATTTTAGTATATGTGTAAAATTTATTTTTTTAAATTATATGTTTGGAAATTTTAAAAAATTATAAGTTAAGTTTTGAAAAGGTAATTTTTGAGATTTTGCTTATATTTTTATTATTTTTAAATATATAAATGAAGATCTAAAATAGATTTAATAATAAGGTTTAATTTAACTTAGTTTAATAAAAATTTAATTTAATATATATAATGTGTCTAAGTATTTATTTAAAATTTTATTAATATTTTAAAAATAGATTTTGTAATAACTTTAATAAATTAAGGTTGAGAGGTAAATAGAAATTGATTTGAAATTCTATTTATTTAAGAATTGTATTTAAATAAAAATTGGTTTGAAACTTATTGATTTTGAGATTTTGAAAGGTATGATCTTATAACTTGATTTAATTAAAAGTGATTAAATGAATATTTTAAAATTTAAATAAAACCGAACATTTAATTTTGATTTAAATTTGTAATTTGAGATTTTATTTAAATTCTTGTTTAGTGAATATATTCAGATTTAAATAAAACAAAAGTTGAATTTTTAAATATAAATGAAATTTATCAAATTGATTAATTGTAAATGTTTGAATATTTAAATTTTGAAACCTATTGGATTGGAAGTATTTTAGATTTGTAGTTCAAAACCTGCATTTGAAATCGATATAAATTAAAAATGGTTTTGATGAGAATTTGAATTGAACATTTAACCATTTTAATTGAAATTATTGAACTAAGATTCATTTAAATTGAATTTTGAAACTAAAGTTGATTTAAATTGATTTCTGAAATTGAAAAAAACAATTCTAATTTGAAACTATTTTCGATATAAACTCCTTTAAATCGATAAACCATTTTAAGATATACATTATTTTAAATTTATAAACAATTTTGAATATATATATATAAACTATTTTTAATATATTAACTATTTTATCTATAACCTTTTTTAAGTATAAACTATTTTAATGTATAACTATTTAAGTTAAAACTGTTATGATTTATATTTAATGGACTGAAATGTGAATTCTTCGATATGATGGTTTAAACTATTTTGTGGTTATAATTTTGAAAATGAATATGATTTCGAAAGTAAAACGATTTCGAAAGTGGGTACGATTTTGAAAATGATATGATTTTTGGAATGATTATGATATTTTGATATAAAGTATGAACTATTTGAGCCGAAAATGACCAGGTGTGAAATAAGCTTTTGGTTGTTAAAGAGAACGGGATCAGATATTGTCATACTCTCTATCAATATCAAAACCACTTTAATGGTTGTGTACGTGATGCAGAATCCAAAACGAAGTATGATGGTTTGGCAACGTCTATATGAGGTATGAACGTAGCCCGGACTCCCACGAGTTAGCTTGATGTGACAAAAATAGAAGCTATACCCCGGCCAAGTGAAATAGCACCTCCGATCGAGCATGCTTCTTCGATACAATTCTGTTACTTTGTGATTTGATTGGGTGCACCTTTGATTTTGGAAGTGTGTCTCGAGGTGGACGGTAGCTGCTATGTGTTACCACCAGTCCGGTTCTGCAAAACGGTAGAATCCTACCCTAGGCATTTCCTCACGTGTTTTGTCACATGTCTTATTGTGCCCACTGCGAGTTTGGTTTGTACCGTACTTATGGAGTGATCACTAAGTATCCCATCAGCTTGGTGGAGCTTGCAGTATCTGTATAGACTACGGGAATATATATAAAAATGTGTTAAGAGAGATATGGATAACACATCGATGCTATTTTAATATTTTACTATAGACATCATCTATGTAGCATATTGTATTATGTACGTAGATAGTTTAACGGATTCTTAAAGAATGGAAATCCCCAAACATCCTTTTAAGTTATACTGCATTTTACTTGACATTTAATTTGACTTCGATTTACTTATGTCTTGAAAAGGATAGACAAAGTTTAATGGGTACCAACCAGTTAAGAAAAATGGTTACGAAACATTAAAACATTTTGTCCATCATTAGTGGTAAGTATGGAAATCATGTCGTTTTCTAAAAAAAGTAACCGTTTTCTGAAGTAGACTCATGAACTCTGAATTTGACCATATGGTCATCAATGTGCGAAACATACAGAGCACACTATATACGAAAATCAGTATGTGTAACTGTTCTGCTACTATCACAAGGGGTACTTGTTCAATATATGTTCTAAGTGTGTTCACCATACTCCATGATAGAACTTGGAACGGTTTAAACTAAGCGAAGTTTCAAATTCAGAAGATACTTATCATTTATATATTGCTTTCCACGATGATGCAATATTTGATCTTGAAACTACATTGGCTTGAACCTACTTGGATACGTAGGTAGTCATTTTATGATGTTGCCATCTATTTAATTTATTTTGAAAATGATTGAAAATTGTTGTAAATTTTCAAAAATTTAGGCATTGCGATTTTGTTTTAAAGAAGAAGAGCAAAGAAAGTTTAATCCTTCATCTTTGGATATAAGAAACTATATTTATTTAAATATGAGTTCGTGAAGAGGATCTCAATTCTTTAGACTCAAATATTTACTCTATTATGAGGAGAAAAATCATGCATAAGCACCACATACGCATGCCGCCGCCATCCGACTGACCGAATAAAATCAGGCCTGCTCGGATTTGGATCTAGAAAATATTTTTGGACAGTTATTTTTGGTAGGATTCAAATTTGAGTTTAAATGGACAAAATGGACAGGCGTCGACTGATTAGATGGCGGGACTATAGCATTTGAATTAATATGGACGGAAGACGGGACTTGTAAACGAATAGATGCATCCTCTCAACTAAAAGGCTCATCTCTACAACAATAAATAGCAACACTCTGGTTGCCAAAAACGAAGTCTATCACAATTTCTCGTCCTCCGTATTGGAAAAAAAGAGTCAAATAAATACCTCGAACTTGAACGGAATGCAAAATTAAAAAAAGTTAAAAAATGAAGAAAAACAAGGACCAAAAGCATTAAAAAAAAAATAGCTGCCTCTAAATAGCAAACATTTTGGGATCACGATCAGATGAGAAACGGTGTATACCGCAACAAGCAAGGTCCTGATGGATTCGAACCACCAACCTCTCAAGATCACAAAAGAATACAGAAAGCTCTTGGAAATCCTGAGCGCTCATACCAATTTAGAGCTCAAAGACCTTTCTCTATTACTTTGGAGGTGCACTTATGCATCCACAAAACAGTTACCGATTTCGACAACTGCAGCCGCCTAAAACGAAACTACCCGACCAAGCAATCACTTGCGGTCGTGGACTTTAAATAATTTCACTTGAAAACGCATGCACACGAGAACAGGTTCCATGACGACACTGGCAAAAATGGCAAATATTAACTGTAAAAATCTACATATGCAACTATAGAGTAAGCATCATCATACCAATAAGGCAAAATGTGCGGATCCATCCAAAAAGAGTCGCTGTGAAAACTTGCCACACGATCAGAAAATTGTTTACCACCAGCGTTCATGAATCAAGGCAAAAGAGCATGGACCGTTCTAACAAAATCAACTTTGCATCCTAGAGTATTTTCAGATCTAAGAAAATTTAAGGACATGAATATCACCAACAGATACATCGCCCCCTGCTTGCATTTTGTAGCATACACCTGAAGCGTGGAAAGGAGATCTTTGAAGATTTGGTCAACCTTTTGGATTCCTACCTGATTTAAAATGCAGCAGGGTTTAAAAAAAGGACGGATAACAGCAAAAATATAACATTGAATAACCTAGGAAAATAAACTTTGTAACCGAAAAGGAAAAGCCATCACAATATGACTTTGTAATCTAGGAACAACCAAAAGGAAAAACAGCAAAATATAACAACGAACAACCTAGGAAAATGACATTATAAACGAAAATGAACGAAATGACATAATCTGACTCAGAACATTCCAGCTAGAGGCCAACCCTCGATAATCTTTTGCCACTCCAATAAAGTAGGAATCTCAGAAACAATCAAACAAAATTATGGCAGTTCATAAAATACGTTTCTTCATAATTTCAAATCCATGAGCAATGACCACCGCCTGTGGTGAACTACTACACTTATTCATCACGATGCCGAACCTCCCTGTTCAGAATGTAATACATTGAATTCAATGCAAGGCATCAAGTAGGAAAGCCCCACGCCGCAACCGTTCTCAACTGGAATGTAAAAATTAAACATGTGCACCAAGAACTTCAATCGTAAAACTAAAAGCTTTAGATGCTCTGTTTCCACTATTAATTGTTAACGCAGAAGCTATCGCAAGCATCCCACCCATCAACAAATGTCAAATGCCATCCCCGTAATGCAACTTCATCAGAACTTGAACCTATCGCACCATCTTCAGTTTTCTTCAAAATTCCAGAGTCGCAAACATACCACCACTTACCTTTTTACAACTTATCATATCTCTTAAAACAGTTAACGTACATGCATGAAATGACCACAAAAGCTAAGTGAACATCCATGCCAATTGTACAAATATGCTCAACTGAAAATACATATTTGAATTACACAAAATTAACCAAACGCAAAAAGCAGAACTTAATCAGAACAATTATGTTGCCAGAAACTTGTGGTAGAAAAGATGGAAACTTCAATTTGTAATATATTAAAAGACGAAACAGTTCAGACAACTTTTTAAAATAGGACCATATCATATTGGTAGCTGCCTATCATGTCATTCTACTCAATGTTCAATTGTATGATTGAGTAAAAAGGTTGAATCCGGAAACGGAAAATAATTGAAAGACCCGCCGTAGCAGGAAGAACACCAAATTTATATGATGCGACTATTTTAATTCGGGGACGTTACGGCTTTTTGATGATTCTAAACCATGCCAAGATCAAGTACAACTCAATTGAGGACACAACAATTCGTTTCTTATTGTAATAAGCTTTTCTTTATAATTGTAATCATGCGTATGCTTAAGCCGTAGAGCAAATGAATTCGTGAACAATATTTCACTTCAAAACAATATTTTTAAAGATCCATATATGATAGGTTAGCTTTTATGTAAAGAATTTTAGATCGGCATGGATTGAAAAGCAGAAATTTGAATAACCGTAAATTATTAAAAGAAAGATAACTGCAGCATATTGGGAAGAGACGGTCTTCAAAATCGATCATTTTCTAATTTAATTATTTGCGGTTCATAAAGCTATTTTGGAATTAATAAAAGACTGGCAAAAATTATTATAAACAGAGGTGTACCTTTGCTTAGCATCGGCAGCTGATGCGCGTTTATTGAACTGAATGTCGTGAATGATGAAAATTATGCTATGAAACACAAAACAAAGAGAGACGAACGCAATAATAAGGGAGGAAAACCTGGGGCTGAAATCATAAATTATCCCCATGCGATTTCCTCCCAAAAACACCAACAAAATATATTTTTATTAATCATGCGACCTGCCAGGTGAGCGCACCCAACAAGGCAAAGGTCTAATACAAAATACATACCATCGTCTTCTTCCTCAGATGAAATTCTTCCATTATTCCTTGATAATCCATTTTTTTAATATCTATATTTATCATTTTTATTGCATATTTCAAGGAATAACATCATCAGTCGATCCAACTACAACAGATCTACGAGTTTATCAAAGCCCAAATCAGAATTCATCGCCGTAACTGAAGGAAGAAGTATCGAGATCTTCCTAATCCGCGACGCCGCACAGCTTTTGATCTTTGCTTGACTTACAACCTAGTAATCCTGGTAAACCAAACAGAACAAAAAGAAGAAAAATAAAAGATAATTTTTTGTTAATCAAATCTAAAATAGAGGAAGAAAGGCAAACAAAACGGATGGAAAAAGATGAGAGGACGAGATAGAAGAGAGGCGGAATAGGGAAAAGAAGGGCAAAGCATCTTCTTTATAGATCCAGAAAACTGAATGGACGGATATCCTAAAACGGTGGTAGATGCGGACGGTTTTCGATCTGTACACTTGGAAATAATTTATTGGCTGAGATAGTGATTACCTATTTACTTCTGTGGACGCGAGCAAGTTAACGACCCATCGTTGCACCCATTATTCTGTGGCAGCGTACGAATAGAAATAAGGTTAGGTGCACCATCTAAATTTGGTGGTTGCATGTCGTAATGAGTTGTGCACGTGGACACGTTCTTTCCGCTACCTTAAATTATTGCTATTGAACGTCATTGCTTACGCGTTTGTTCTTGTTTTCTAATATAGACGTAAAGGTTGGCCGGAAAATAAATCATTTACAAATTCATTTACAAAATATAACAGTTATATATTTTTTACAAATTCAAAATGTACATCCTCGCTTAAAAATAGGATCTAATAAATACATATCATTTACAAATTCATTGTTTATTAATTAATAATCTAAATAAAATTCATTACAAAAAATTACATGTTACAACTTACAAATAAAATTTTAAATTAACTACACATGATTTCAACGTAAAGGCGTGCCTAAATATTTTTTCAAACCATTTTCTCTTAAATGTGTGTATATATATATATGTATGGTAGAAGGACAATTCACACGTGAAGTACATACCATCATCAAGCGCGCATGCCATGATTTTCGTTTTAAATAATTATCCTGAACATGTTGAATAAAGTGCTAAGAATAAAGGGTTCAAATTCTTTTATCAGGTTTGTATGGTCCACACAGACCAAACAAATCTTGTAACGACCCAAATTTTTCGACGATTGATTTTGAATATTTTAAATGTTTTAAATATTGGATTTGGAATTAGAACGAGTTAGTAAGATTTTAAAACTGAAATTTCAAGCGATTTCGTAAATTTTGAAATCGTCGATTTAGTCGACGGATTAAAATAGCGATCTGGGGCACAATCTCGGAATTCGACAAAACTGATTCCATTGGATTCGTAATATTGTATTATTAATTGATTTCAAATTTCGTTGCGTCTGCAGTTGTCGTTTGATCGTATGGTGATAGAAACGCGCTGAAATCAATATCGAAAATTCAATATAATAATTTGGTTCAAAAAGCTATCTTCTTCATACAAGCGAATTAGGACTCGAAAACTTTTCCATTACGTTCGGAATAGGGGTATAACATTATAAACGCCTAGCGGCATGCCTCGTTATGAGTTCGAAGTTTCAAGTTATTATAGGCGAGACATTTGAATAAAATAAAATAAAATAATAAATAAAGATTTTTTCTTTTTAGCCGTCCTAAGCACACTACCCTCCTTAGATAAAATCACTTGTATCGCTTCCTTCTTCTTTAAGAAAAAATCGAAATCATCTCGTATAAAAATAAATCGAACGAATAAATTAAAAAAAGAGAACAAGCGATCGAATCGCGTTCGATGTGATGGAGGGTCATAAACAAAGGCTGGACGGAGCGTGAGGGGGAGCGCGCGTACGCGCTTGGTTGCGAGACTCGAGGCGCTGAATTAGGGTTCTCCAATTTTTCGTGTGCAACGCGATTGCTGATGAAGGGTTAAGGCGGCGGTTGTGGCGTGGAGGAGAAGCGAGCATCGAGGGCGAGGCGTGAAGTCAGTAGGCTAGGGTTGGAGGGTCGTGGCTTTTGCAATCGCGTTCGCGTGCATGGAAGTGAAGAAGGATGTACAGGCTGCGGCGATTGAGCACCAGGGAGTCGCGATGCACTGGGGATTCGTGGTGACTGGACGGAGCCTATCGGGGCCAAAGTGACGTGTGGTAGTGCACCAATGAGCATGGCGTCGTGCATAGGAAGTCGAAATCGAGCGTACTACCTGGTCGCGATGAGGAACGTAGTTGCAGGGTATAGCTTAATAACAGTAATTATGATAATTTAATTTTTATTAAGTTATTAAATAAATTATGTAACCTCGGATGTTAACAAATTCGTAATTCATTTATACGAGTTCTAAAAATCATGAAAAAACTAGTCGGGATTGGAAGGGTCTGCAAATAAAATCAAGGTGAAAAAATTCTCATTCATTTGGATTGCCAATTTAATTTTAAATAGTTAAAATTAATTATTGTTGCTTGGTTGAATTTAGAAATTATTACCTATTGAATGACACACACACACACACACACACACACACACACACACACAGTAATATATATACTAGTATTTGGACTGATATTCCGACACATTATAGCAAATGAGAGCCTATGCGCCCCACATAATAGCGGATAACCCTATATATCGCGATATCCCCCTCGAAGTGGGATTGTTATTTTTATGCTGTATTAACATCTGTGGATGCAGGAAAACAGGTTGGAGGGATCCAACTGGATTCCTCAAATATATTGTTTATTTTTCATACATAGTGATATATGATGTGTGTAGATAATATGTTATAGATAATTGTTGTAATTTGAATTATTGAATGCTATTGTAGCACTGGCCTGAATTTTGATATTTTAAAATACGATAAATATATTTTTTAAAATTTAAGGGATAAAAGGGAATTTTTGATATAAAGATATTTATATTGAAATTGGGGTTATTTTAAAGAAATTGAGTTAGGAAATATATTTGATTTTTGGTTATATTTAACTATTTATGAATTGTTTAAATAGAGGTTTTAAAAATGAACTTTATAAAAGAAATTATAAATGATATTCTGAGAAATATAAAAAGGAGCTGAGGTCGATATTAAAAACAGATTGGATGTTATAAATAAGATTTATGATGAATGGATTCATAAAAAATGGAATTTTGTAAATAAGATTGTTTTTATAAACAAGTAAAACTCAAAGGAGTTATAAAATTTATAAACGATATTTATAAATAAAGGAATTTGATATCAGATGATAATTGGGAATATAAATTCATGGGGTAAATTTATATTAAAATATGGTAACAGGATTGAGAAAAATGGTAGATTCTATTTTTGAAATGAGAATGGTTAGGGAATCGACAATGAATTGATATGTTGTGAAACCAAGAGGAAGTTGTAAATTAAACTGGTTATTGAGATTTTAAAAATATTTTGTTATTTTTAAGAAGTTAAGTTTGTTTTTCAAAGGGAAAACTTTATTATTTAAAACTATGAAATTTTAAACTGGTTAGTATTGGAATACTTCAAAAAATGGATTTTCAAATATTTAATATTTATTGAAATAAAATTTTAATTTTTATACATCAGCTTTGTAAATTGATTTGTTTTATTTTAAAATGAGTTATTGATGGTTAATTAAAAGTGTTTAATATTTTAAATAATAACTTAAAACATATTTTTTTATAATTACTTTTCTTTAAAAATGCCAAGCTATGTATATATAGTTTTGAAATGATTGAAAATTTATTTATAAAATTCTCTCGAGATGTGTAGATAGGTTTTATTTTAAGGATAAGATTTTATAAGAGAAATTTTATAAATGGAATTCTTAAGACTTAAAAAATTTCCAATGTTTAGAGGCGATAACTTCGGAAAGAATTTGAATTCATTTAAAGAAGTTATAAATGGTTGGTTGGGATTATAAATAGGTATAATCGGTTTGGGAATCGTAGGAAGAATTTATTAAAATTCCAGAGACTTATGAGATAAGTTATGAAATATTTCCAAGTTTAATATTAAAATGATTTTGGAAATTATACGTATAAATATTTTCCTAAGTATTTAAAGGAAGGTATTGAAAATATTTTTAGTGGGAAATGATTTGGAATAGAAATATTTTCTAAATGTTATAAAAATGAAAGTTGGAAATATTTCTAAGTATTGAAAATGGTGAAATATCCTGTTGTGGATGCAAGTGTTGAAACTGTTTTCAAATATAGAAATATTGAAAGAGATTGAATATATATCTTGGTGAAGATATTTTAAAATAAATACGTTGAAGAATTATAAAAATAAGGCTTAGTGTTTGCTTATGGATGTTTTATTGATAGTTAAATAACCGACTATCAATATTGGCCAATTTCGTTAATCGTTTCGAAGAGACTGAGATCAGATTTAATTATCTGAAAACCACTTCGATCCGGTTTGAACGTTACGAATGAATACCGTGAAGATGATGAAGATGGTGATTCGGTTTGTCCAGACCCAAGACAACTTGTATGGACGAATGATATCAGAACATCATCATTGGAGGACGATGAGCATTCTAAGTAGAATTGTTTCTTGAAAGGTAACGCTTAGCCTTAAGCCTCATCAATCGGGAATGACTAAAACATTGGAGATGCAGCAAGGCTAATGGGTCACACCCACTTAGGGTATGGTATCACTTTTCTAGATATCCTTGGAAACCTACATATTATGGATATGGTTATGCATGAAAGAAGGAGCGCTCGATTGTAAGGGTGGGAACACCTAAGGGTGATAACATATTCAGTCTATCCAGTTTAGGGGTAGGCCGGTCATGTGTAGCAGGGCATCCCGGCGAGGTCCTCGGTACATTGTTCAAAAGGTGTACTGTGATAGGCGGTACCCTAGTGACCCAGTCATTGTATGAAATCCATTCTCCAATAAGCGCTGTGTTTGCGCCAAAATTGGTCACAAACACCCAATCGTCGATGAAAGCACCAATACGCAATCACGGATCACAGATAACAAATATGTAGAGAAATAAAAATGAAGAACGCTCAGAAAATTCAAATGAAAGCAATAGCAAACACAAGATTTATGGTGGTTCGGCAATCCGGCCTACGTCCACTTTGAAGTTTGATGACTTTATTGATATTCACTTGATGATTACAATCGATTACAGCAGATTACGGTGAATTATAGCTCTGAAATTCGAGTACAACAGCAGTGATGAAGTGCAAAATTGGATTCGGCAGAGTCTGGGCGTTGGAGAGCGAAAAAGATCCCTCTGTTATTGGCCTTGGGGTTCTATTTATAGGCGTAGGAGGCTGATATCTCGCTTAGATCTCAAGAGACTTCTTCTGGCATGTGAGGGGGCCCATGCGATCGATCTCATGAAGTTTCGACTCGATCCGTGATCGATACGAACCAATTTCGTATCTATCAAGATTTGGTCCAATCGAGTTGAAATTTGGCGTGGACCTTCCTTAGCTCGTACGTAAGCTCCTGTGAAAATTTCATAGCATTCGGACTTGTGGATTGCGAGATATGATCGATGCAAACTTGCGATTCCATGAAGGCTGTCACATTCGAATCGATCAACGCACGTGTCCGGGTGATGACATGGCGCATGGTTTACGGGTCGATCCACTTTTTATGCCGAGTTGACCGAGTTGCTCCTTGAATTTCGCCTCGTTCGTATCGAAGGTCGTTGCCTCGTTTGAGTCGATAGCCGTTGCCAATTCGTATCGATGGAAGTAGGTTTGTTCGTATTGATAAAAGTGGCCCTGTTCGTATCGAACCAAATTGCTCGGTTAGTATTGATCATGTGGCCCTGTTCGTATCGAACCAAGTTGCTCGGTTAGTATTGATCGTGTAGCCCTGTTCGTATCGATCGAGCGTGATGGATACGATTGATGGATACGAACTAATGAGCCTCGATGGCTTCGAACAACCAGGATGGATACAAACTAAACAACTGTTGGAGTTATGTAGATCGATACGAACAAGCATACTCTCTTGATGGATACGAAATGGCACATCCTGATCGATTCTAACAAATGCTTGCCGATGGATACGAAGTCGATCGATGCGAACTGAGGCTCGACGATGGATACGAACTAGACCAATTCGAACCGAGGCACAGAGATGGATGCGAAGTTGCTGCCTCCCTGATCGATACGAAGACGATGGATTCGAACTGAGGTTCAGTGATGGATGCGAAAACAGGGTTATCTCCTTCAGTTTGCATCGATCATAACTTGAGCATACGAACTCGGATTGACTTGAAATTTGGAGTGTTGGCTTTCATAGCTCTGCTTGTTATGTCATATTAATTGTAGCCCGATCCGGACTCGGACAAAATTCGTCGATATCCATAGCGAAACAGTGTATAATCAATCTTTGGGACGAACTGTTCTTGATTTCCAGTCAACTTTTTGGTGTCATGGCCTTGCCAAAAGACGGGATAACACACCATACGGTTTTGATTGTGTCCAACTATGCTGAAACGTGAGATGCAAGCATTTCATCTATTTTCTATTTACTTAGTTTAGACACTATTATAATATCAGATGTTTTTGATGAAAAATTATTTCGGTTATCGTAAGGTAAAAATCCGTCGTGTTTATGTGTGACGTGGTCTTATGAGATACCTTTGTTTTTCAAAGGATTTTGAAAATAACAGTAATAATTCATATTGAGTGTGTCTCTCACACTGGTTTTCCAGACTGACTCAGGTGTTATTTTATTATACCTTGGGTCAGACTGAGTATTACAGTTTCAGGTTAAAATGCTATGGAGCTCAGGAGACGAGCTGGAGGAGTACGAACATATTTTCGTACTTGGGTTATATTTCCACTGTGTGAGGATAACTTATTATAACTGTTTAGATTGATGTATTGATTATTGTACTCTGATGATTGTAAGTATAAAACAGTTACAGATTCTTTTACATAAAAATCTGTTATTATATATTATATTTCATTCCACTGCGATAGTGAGATTCTATGATGATGATTTCTATTTCTTCTTCTACATTTTCTTCTTCACCCATAAAGATTCGTATTTCCGTTCAATTTGAGTTGAACTGATGTGAATTATGGTCGACACAAAGGGGTACGAATTTACGGGCCTTTACACTTGGTATCAGAGCTGAAGGTTAAATGAGAACCTTGGCTCTAGTAGGGATTTACTCATACATTGATGCTTGCATTGGAGCACTACCACAAACAGCTATGGAAGGAGAAACTTGGGCATTTTGAACCATGTTTTGCACCATCTCAGCGAACATATTCTATACTTCGGGATAGCAAACCTTGATCCCACCCATCCTCAACTTCGAAAATACAGTTCCTAGTAGCATTCCTCGTTAGTCGGCTCATTCTTATAAGTTTTAATACGAATGATTGCTCCCTCTAAAAGGAATAAGTGATGTCTGAGGATGCAATGCGACTTATGTACTATATATATAATACTATATAGTTTTAGAAACCAAAATATACAAAGTGCGCTCTCTCGTAAATCACTCAATCTGAGGTGATAGCTCCTTCCTTGTCTCTAATGGATCTAGGTATTGTAACAACCCGAGGTTTCGTATCGATTAATATCGTCATTAGACGATTAAATCTGCTAGCTAATTGCTGTTGGAATTTTTAAATCAAGTTGAGATTCTTTTGAAAAATTGTTAAGTGTAAGTGGGCTTTAAATAAAATTGTAGCCCATGTTTCCTTTTTTATTGTTGGGCCGTGATAATTATCAAGGGAATAACTGTTCCCTCCTCTACTCATTTCATTTTCGCAACCTTAAACCTAAAATAAACGAAAAGAAAATGTAAATGGCGGCTCGTTTTTTCCCCCTTCGATCTGAAATTAGGGCTTTTTGAAGCTGCGCCTTTTTGTTGATTGATACAGTGGTTATTCGCGTGTGCTTCGTTCTCGGTTGTTCGCTCTTGGCCGCTTCTACTTGGTCGAGTTCGTCTTCGCTTCGAAGCAAGGTGAGTGATTCTTTCACTCACATCTCAATTCATGCTTAGTATATTGTTTCGGTAGTTCATTTTGTCTCGTTATTGATTCATTTTTTTATTTCGGTCATGATCTGTTGCTTTGAATTCTCTATTGGTTTTTGTAAATGCTACTGTCCATGGTTGGCTTTGGATAGTTGAAAATAATTTGATTTCGTGAAACCTGCTATTTCGATTACTTTAAAAATGTTAGCACTCTAGCATTGAACTCTGATTTGAAACTTTTAAGACCTACTTGACTGGTTTATTGCAGTTTGATTTGAACTGCATTTTCCTGTTGTCTTCGACTTGATTGATTTATGGTTTTGGTTTGAATCTGTACCATTGAATTTATTTGACGATGTTGATTTCTTTTGTGACTTCGATCTCTGTTGATCATGTCTTCGAATTGATTGCCATCGGAACTTCGGCATTTGACTTAAATTGTAAAACCTGTTGTCTGCAGTGAACTTGACTGCTTCCTGCTGTTGCATAACCTCGGCAGTTATGTCTTGTTCAAAGTTGATACTTGTATTTGATTCCGGTCACTTGACATCACTAACTCTAAGCTTTTAATGATTTGAAATTTTCAGTTGCCTTTGACTTGTCCCAGGATTTCTCTGGTGACATATTTGATTTTGGTTATTTGTTAATTACTGCTTTGGTTATTTTGTGTTGAAGTCACCTAACTTCGACATCCTTGGGCATTGGATCACTTGCGGCCTCGACTTTGTTATACACTGCATATACATTCTGATGCATATACACTTGTTCAAATTAGCATTGTCACTTGAACTGGTCATTGCTCTTTGGTGCAGTTTGTTTTGCATCTCCATTTGTACTCGAGTTAGACCTGTAGTTTGCATTGCCTCTGACCTTTTGGGCATATAGATTTCATTTCATGTTGTACCATTGTCTTTGGGGCACTTTGGTCCGATGCCACTAGTTCCATCTCTGATCAATTGCACTATAAGTTTCATGTGTTGCTTCATGTATTACTCCCCTGCATTTGCAGATTTTACTTTATGCATTGATGCTATACTTGACTAGATGCTTGATAACTACTGCTTAGTTGTTAGTGTGTATATGCTACACTATGTTGCATATTGCTGCAACTCGTACACACTTCGATTTAAGCTTGCATTAACAATTCGAGTTGCTCTGAGACAGTGTGTTTCACTGTTTTTGTTACCTGTGTATTGTTTTGACTTTGAGTCATGTTCAAGTCTTCTTGCATTTTTCACTGATACATTGCATTGATGTACTGTATTCATTTGCATTTGGTCACTGTGCTTCACTGGTGACATTATTTTCAAGTGAGGCTGCTTTGTGTCTTTTACAGTTGTGTGCTGTGGTGCCATATTTTTGGTGCTCTCACCTTCATTCTGCTGTCTTCAATTATGTTGTCATTGCCCTTGTGCACTGATGCTTACTGTCATGTTGAATTTGAGAACTTTTGTGTTGTTTTGAGTTTGTTGTTGCATTATATCTAGACTTCCAATGATTCATTTCATGTTGCCATCTTGTTTGCTTTCACCTCCATTCTGTAGTATCTTCATGTTGGACCATTGCCATGTGCATTTGGTCATTCGAGCCTTTGTGCTCTGTTGGTACAGGTTGCATAATGCTTGCTACCTGGTCATTATTCACTGTTGTCACCTTCTCATGATATTTTGGAACTTGAACTGTTGTATGTATCGAGTGGCTGCTGTTTCATTTTGTTGTAGTTGTGTTGAGTCATGATGGCCGTGACTTGACCTCTGCAGTTTCGAGTGGCTGTTAATATTTGGAGTCGTGATATGCATTTTTGCATATTGATGTTGCTTCATTTTGTTGTACCAGTGCATTCTGTTGAACCTGACTTTTCCTTGGATTTGACCTTGTGCTCGTGTTGTGATTTTATTTGTATTGCATTTGAGTTGAACCTGACTTTTCCTTGAGTTTGACCTTGTGCTCGTTTGTGAACTTTCATTGGGCTTTTGTGTAATTTATCACCGTAGTGGCAAGGCAGTGCACACGAGCGTGTACTGCAGCCACATGATATTGCTTTTATTGATATTCTATTTGCTTTGGATTTATTGATCTTTTGCGTATTCCAGATGCTGTAGTGGCGAGGCAATGCACGCGTGCGTGTACTACAGCCCTACCCGAATTGACGTTTTAATTGATATTTCAATTGTTTGAATTGTTTCGTGTGTCCAATTCAATACTTTGAATCGTATTTTGATTTGGTTTAATTTGATGATTTTGTTGATATCTAATTATCTTTTTGATAATTAGATTTTGAGTTTCTAATTATTTATTTAATAATTAGATTTTGTCGTTAATTGCCGTTTAGGCAATTCTGTTGTTTTCTAAATTATCTTCATTGATAACCCTTTTATTTATCTTCGTTGATAATTTGAATTTGTTGGCTTGTTGTTTAACACTGTTACATATTATATTTACCGTTATCCGATTTTCTTATTTAAGGATTGGATAGGTGAATTTATTTTGACTGTCGTCTAATTGTTATTTAATTATTATTGCTTCCGTGCATTAATAACTGAGTTTGAATTAGACTGACCCGTGTATTATTTTCTTTTGAATTTAATACTCGGGTCAGACCGAGTTATACAGGTTGTAGATATCTTGCTTTGGGTTGCTGCTAGAGCTATGAAGTCTCTTTATATCTTTTGGAGTAGTTGTTGTCATAGTATAAGATGATGTTTATTCATGTATATTATTGTCAATAATGTACTTGTATATGTAATGTCCAGAGTCGACAGTCGTAGTTGTATCATATGTATTGTATCACGTGTATTGTAACCGACTTAAGTTATATATATATATATATATATATATACACACATATATATATATACACATATATATATATATATATACACACACACACACATATATATATATATATATGAGATTTGATATTATCCGTGTTCCGCATTTAGTTTATCTGTGTTATTATTATATATATTGTCCTAAACTATTATGAACCATCGTAGTTCGTTTTATATTGGAATTGGATATGTCGATGGGAGTAAATAAATCAGAGATGAAAAATAAAAATATATACCACTCCTATCGAGATAACCAATACTAGTGTAAGGCCTAACTACGGATGGCCGCTCCTATCCAGCCTTATTTTTCGTAATAACAGACAATGTTTCTTTTAATACTCTTTGTTATTGTGAGCATAGAGGTGGGGCGTCACAGTTGGTATCAGAGCATGGGGTTTATGGACATAATATAAAACATAACTTAGATGGAACATGTGTTACAACTAATTGTTGATGTTTTAGTTGTGCTTTGAGTCAAAACTAAAGTTTTGAAATTATGATGAAATTTTTAAATTGCTTTATTTAAAAATAAAAGTGAAATTTGTGTTTTGATGATTGATTAATTTGTGTTCTGATTATCAGAGTGCGCAGCGGAAACAGTGAGACTGTCTTCGCTGAGTACAACTGATAACTCTTTTGATTTAAAATCAAAATATGAAAATAAAAATAAACTTTTTTGTGTTGTTACATAGATGTGTTTATTTTGTTTTCTTTGAAAATTTCGAATCCGATTTGAGGATCCGAAGCGATTGCAGTTATGTGGTTTTGTTGAGATTTTTGCTGTTTTGAATTATCTTCATTGAAGATATATTCGAATGATTTCGTTGTCATCTTGTAGTGTACGTGCAAATTTAAGTTGCACGTTACTACATTAATTTTACGTTGGACCGGTGTTTGGTTTTCAATGTATTTTGTTGCCGTTATTTTTATATAACAAGATTTTTACACCGGTGCTAGATTTTGAAGCATGGTGTTTTGTTGACCTTTTTAATGAATGGAAATTCACTGGTGTTATGTTTTGATGAAAATTATTTTGATGAGATTTTGACGTATAAATATTACTGTCGCTTTGACTTCAGTAACTGTCAAATTTAAAGTGAATTTTCAAGCAGTTGTCTCGCAATGCTGATTTTGAGATCCGTTTTTACGGTGTTTTGAGAAGTGCAATTTCCTTATCGAATTTGCTACAGATGTTGTTGTTTTGAGCACGGGTTTTTCAAATTATTTTAAAATAAAACTGTTTTCCAAAATTTCTACAATTTGCGCTTTCAAAAGAATGAGGAAGCGATTTAAACGTTTCAACAAAATCGAGGACTATGAAACCTTACTTTTACTGATTCGCTTAATTCCGGACTTGTCCGTTTGTGAACGTAAAATGTTATTTATTTAAAATATACAATTTTGCACTTTCAAGGAAACGACGAAGAGAATTAAACGATTTAGTAAAACTCGTGATATGGGACATGTGTGTTTGCTATTTTGGTTAATTCCGGACTCGTTAATTGCAATATTTGCTGTTTGATGATTTTCTTGGGCTTTCGAGCCAATATGTTGGACCTCTGGGTCATATGTTGGACCTTCGGGTCAATACCAGTACTAGACCTTTGGGTCATTTGTTGGACCTTCGAGTCATTTATTGGACCTCTGGGTCATTTGTTGGGCGCCAAAAATATAGTACTTGGTAGGCTTCGGCGATTTGTTGATGCACGTGCGGCGTAGCTAAATCTCGCCATCTGATGGGATCGATCCAACCTTTTATGTTGATTTTCTAGTCATCTTAATTGATTTCTAGATATTTGTTGTTTCCAATTATCTGCAGGTAATTGGATATTTGTTGTTTCTGATTATCGTTTTTGATATTCGGATATTTGTTGTTTCTGATTATCGTTTTGATAATCGGATATTTGTTGTTTCTGATTATCGTTTTTGATAATCGGATATTTGTTGTTTCTGATTATCGTTTTGATAATCGGATATTTGTTGTTTCTGATTATCGCTTTGATAATCGGATATTTGTTGTTTCTGATTATCGTTTTTGATAATCGGATATTTGTTGTTTCTGATTATCGTTTTGATAATTGGATATTTGTTTATTTGAGATTTCTGATTATCGTTTTTGATAATTGGATATTTGTTGATTTGAGATTTCATATTATCGTTTTTGATAATTGGATATTTGTTAATTTGAGATTTCTGATTATCGTTTTTGATAATTGGATATTTGTTGATTTGAGATTTCTTATTATCGTTTTTGATAATTGGATATTTGTTGATTTGAGAGTTCTGAGTATCGTTTTTGGTGATTGGATATTTGTTGATTTCAAATTATCTTGTTGATAACTAGATGTTTGCGGTTTTGCGATCTGTGATTTTGTGTTTCCTAATTATCTTTGTTGATAATTAAATTTTGCTGTTTTCTAATTATCCTATCGATAATTAGATATTGCTGTTTTGTGATTTCTGTATTCTAATTATCTAATTGATAAGTGAATATTGCTGATAATTTCATTTATTCAGTTTTGTTGTTTTCTGATTATCTATTGATAATTAGATTTTGTTGAGAATTTATGAATTTCTTTTACGAAATTAAAAGATTTCTTTGGTGTTTGTGTTCTCGACCTTTATTTTTCTAGCGTAACTAGTTTATGTTAGAAAAATAATTGTTATTGACGACCTTAATTATGAAAATTGCGGGGATGCAATTTTTATAAGGAGGGGAGTCTATAACAACCCGGGGTTTCGTATCGATTAATATCGTCATTAGACGATTAAATCTGCTAGCTAATTGATGTTGGAATTTTTAAATCAAGTTGAAATTCTTTTGAAAAGTTGTTAAGTGTAAATGGGCTTTAAATAAAATTGTAGCCCATGTTTCCTTTTTTATTGTTGGGCCGTGATAATTATCAAGGGAATAACCGTTCCCTCCTCTACTCATTTCATTTTCGCAACCCTAAACCTAAAATAAACGAAAAGAAAATGTAAATGGCGGCTCGTTTTTTCCCCCTTCGATATGAAATTAGAGCTTTTTGAAGCTGCGCCTTTTTGTTGATCGATACAGTGGTTATTCACGTGTGCTTCGTTCTCGGTTGTTCACTCTTGGCCGCTTCTATTTGGTCGAGTTTGTCTTCGCTTCGAAGCAAGGTGAGTGATTCTTTCACTTACATCTCAATTCATGCTTAGTATATTGTTTCAGTGGTTCGATTTTGTCTCGTTATTGATTCATTTTTGATTTCGGTCATGATCCGTTGCTTTGAATTCTCTGTTGGTTTTTGTAAATGCTACTGTTCGTGTATGGCTTTGGATAGTTGAAAATAATTTGATTTCGTGAAACCTGCTATTTCGATTACTTTAAAAATGTGATTTTTATCACTCTAGCATTGAACTCTGATTTGAAACTTTTAAGACCTACTTGACTGGTTTATTGCAGTTTGATTTGAACTGCATTTTCCTGTTGTCTTCGACTTGATTGATTTATGGTTTTGGTTTGAATCTATACCATTGAATTTATTTGATGATGCTGATTTCTTTTGTGACTTCGATCTCCGTTGATCATGTCTTCGAATTGATTGCCATCGGAACTTCGGCATTTGACTTAAATTGTAAAACCTGTTGTCTGCAGTGAACTTGACTGCTTCCTGCTGTTGCATAACCTCGGCAGTTATGTCTTGTTCAAAGTTGATACTTGTACCGGTCACTTGACATCACTAACTATGAGCTTTTAATGATTTGAAATTTTCAGTTGCCTCTGACTTGTCCCAGGATTTCTCTGGTGACATATTTGATTTCGGTTATTTGTTAATTACTGCTTTGGTTGGTATTTTGTGTTGAAGTCACCTGACTTCGACATCCTTGGGCATTTGATCACTTGCGGCCTCGACTTTGTTATACACTGCATATACATTCTGATGCATGTACACTTGTTCAAATTAGCATTGTCACTTGAACTGGTCGTTGCTCTTTGGTGCAGTTTGTTTTGCATCTCCATTTGTACTCGAGTTAGACCTGTAGTTTGCATTGCCTCTGACCTTTTGGGCACACATATTTCATTTCATGTTGTACCGTTGCCTTTGGGGCACTTTGGTCCGATGCAACTAGCTTCCACCTCTGATCAGTTGCACTATAAGTTTCATGTGTTGCTTCATGTATTACTCCCCTGCATTTTCAGATTTTACTTTATGCATTGATGCTATACTTGACTAGATGCTTGATAACTACTGCTTAGTCGTCAGTGTGTATATGCTACACTGTGTTGCATATTGCTGCAACTCGTACACACTTCGATTTGAGCTTGCATTAACAATTCGAGTCGCTCTGAGACATTGTGTTTCACTGTTTTGGTTACCTATGTATTGTTTTGATTTTGAGTCATGTTCAAGTCTTCTTGCATTTTTCACTGATAAATTGCATTGATGTATT
Source organism: Allium cepa (assembly GCA_030765085.1). NCBI lineage: Eukaryota > Viridiplantae > Streptophyta > Magnoliopsida > Asparagales > Amaryllidaceae > Allium > Allium cepa. Next base: position 865,478,763 of record CM060940.1, read on the forward strand.
GTATTCATTTGCATTTGGTCACTGTGCTTCACTGGTGACATTATTTTCAAGTGAGGCTGCTCCGTGTCTTTTACTGTTGTGTGTTGTGGTGCCATATTTTTGGTGCTCTCACCTTCATTCTGCTGTCTTCATGGATGTTGTCATTGCCCTTGTACACTGATGCTTACTGTCATGTTGAATTAGAGAACTTTTGTGTTGTTTTGAGTTTGTTGTTGCATTATATCTAGACTTCCTATGATTCATTTCATGTTGCCATCTTGTTTGCTTTCACCTCCATTCTGTAGTATCTTCATGTTGGACCACTGCCATGTGCATTTGGTCATTCGAGGCTTTGTGCTATGTTGGTTCAGGTTGCATAATGCTTGCTACCTGGTCATTATTCCACTGTTGTCACCTTCTTGCGATATTTTGGAACTTGAACTGTTGTATGTATCGAGTGGCTGCTGTTTCATTTTGTTTTAGTTGCGTTGAGTCATGATGGTCGTGACTTGACCTCTGCAGTTTTGAGTGGCTGTTAATATTTGGAGTCGTGATATGCATTTTTGCATATTAATGTTCTTCATTTTGTTGTACCAGTGCATTCTGTTGAACCTGACTTTTCCTTGGGTTTGACCTTGTGCTTGTGTTGTGATTTTATTTGTATTGCATTTGAGTTGAACCTGTCTTTTCCTTGGGTTTGACCTTGTGCTCGTTTGTGAACTTTCATCGGGCTTTTGTGTAATTTATCATCGTAGTGGCAAGGCAGTGCACACGAGCGTGTACTGCAGCCACACCGTATTGCTTTTATTGATATTCTATTTGCTTTGGATTTATTGATCTTTTGCGTATTCCAGATGCTGTAGTGGCGAGGCAGTACACGCGTGCGTGTACTGCAGCCCTACCCGAATTGACGTTTTAATTGATATTTCAATTGTTTGAATTGTTTCGTGTGTCCAATTCAATATTTTGAATCGTATTTTGATTTGTTTAATTTGATGATTTTATTGATATCTAATTATCTTTTTGATAATTAGATTATGAGTTTCTAATTATTTATTTAATAATTAGATTTTGTCGTTAATTGCCGTTTAGGCAATTCTGTTGTTTTCTAAATTATCTTCATTGATAACCCTTTTATTTATCTTCGTTGATAATTTGAATTTGTTGGTTTGTTGTTTAACACTGTTATGTGTTATATTTACCGTTATCCGATTTCCTTATTTAAGGATTGGATAGGTGAATTTATTTTGACTGTCGTCTAATTGTTATTTAATTATTATTGCTTCCGTGCATTAATAACTGAGTTTGAATTAGACTGACCCATGTATTATTTTCTTTTGAATTTAATACTCGGTTCAGAACGAATTATACAGGTTGTAGATATCTTGCTTTGGGTTGCTGCTAGAGCTATGAAGTCTCTTTATATCTTTTGGAGTAGTTGTTGTCATAGTATAAGATGATGTTTATTCATGTATATTATTGTCAATAATGTACTTGTATATGTAACGTCCAGAGTCGACAGTTGTAGTTGTATCTTATGTATTGTATCACGTGTATTGTAACTGACTTCAGTTATATATATATATATATGTATGTATATATGTATATATATATATATATATATATATATATATATGAGATTTGATGTTATCTGTGTTCCGCGTTTAGTTTATCTGTGTTATTATTATATATATTGTCCTAAACTATTATGAACCATCGTAGTTCGTTTTATATTGGAATTGGATATGTCGATGGGAATAAATAAATCAGAGATGAAAAATAAAAATATATACCACTCCTATCGAGATAACCAATACTAGTGTAAGGCCTAACTACGGATGACCGCTCCTATCCAGCCTTATTCTTCGTAATAACAGACGGTGTTTCGTTTAATACTCTTTGTTATTGTGAGCATAGACGTGGGGCGTCACAGGTATTAACTCAATTCGTGCACACAACCTAAACTCGAATACCAAATGTGACGATCATCCTACACCACTAGTACGTAATATACATATATAGTGCAATATGGAGGTAATTGATCGATGCAGACGTAAGCCAACGGTGTGAAGTACAATTATGAAAACACAGAACCTGTAGAACATCTCATAGTGCACAGACAAAATATAATATAATAACATAGATGTAAAATAGGTGAGAGGGTGATATAATCGAATGAACCATAAGTAAGAACATCAGAATGCAATAGGTTAATGGATTATAAAAAAACCCATGTAATAGAGTTTATGCATCCCATATCTCCCAAAATAAACTCTGTAAATTTCTCTAAGGTAAACAAGTACTGGTATAGCTCAGTAGTTCCGCACAATAGAATATAAGTGATGGTAAGCTCTAAGTTTAGATATATGAATGTGTAGCTTCCTACTCATACTCCATGTAGCTCCATGCGCTATCTAGAGCTATTATCCCTAATCTACTCATTTAAGAGTACTCGAGATGATAAAAAGCCAAACATAAAACCTCAGATCAGACAATGGTTTGTTGTGAGTGATACATCATCTCAAAAATACTATAAAAGTCAAATATAGTAAATATAGTCATAGGGTATGAAGCCATACATGACATGTCCCTACATTTAAACATTTAGCATATAATAATGGATATATGCTAATCTACTTTCATTTCAATATAAATGTACTACAATCAACGTACAATGTCTAGTGTCTGGGTATAAGGTCGAAAATACCTACATCGTGTGACACTCTAGAGTGATAAAAAACCATGGCAAACATAGCATCTATCATACAATCCTCGCCATCACTCGCATGTGTTGGATATATGATAACTCATATGGCACAATTGCAAAATCAGGGACTTAATCAAATCCTAGCTTCATTGATTCTCGAATCCATGCCACTTTGAAATGCTATGAACCAGGCTCATAATCGTAAAAAGCGCAAGGTATTCTACTATCTCAAGATTTAGACATGGTCATAAATCTAGGTAGGTGTCCTCACGTATCCTTCTTTACGAGCACACTAGAAATCACTAAGTTATCAACGATCTCTTTGCATGCATCTTCATATTGGAAATCAATTGTTATTCCATCTTGACAATCTCCACAGTCGAACACAATCGTAAATTCTACTCATAAGCCCCCACCGTTGAACTCTGCCTTGTAGATCACCATCATGACTCCCATCATTAAGTTGTCATTTTTGGAGCACCTTCAAGCACCCGACATAAGTTGTAGACCCATCGTACCAAAGTTCCAAAGTCATTGTCGTTGGCATCACCACATCAAAGTGCTACGTCATCACTTCACTAATTGCCACACAAAATCAAAGGTCATTCCAAGTTGTTCGAAGTCATCGACCACACTCCACATCACTCACAAGTAGCCTAATACGTGCTATGAAGAAACCCCAAAGTGTCGCACACCATGACACAAAATTCCCCAAGATCCATTCTTGGATAGGTTTTCCTTTAGGCCAACCCGAAGCAAACAAGGCAAAGACATAAAGCAACCAGTCCCAACTTGAAGCGCCCCCAAAAACCCGAGCCGAAATACTTGCTCGGGCCTGGATCAAAACTCTCCCACCAAATCATCAAGCATGCCTTGAAGCAAGCACTGGACCATGAATCTTTTTCTATCCCCAACTTAGCACCACCAGACATCATTTGATGTCCGATCGTCCTCTATGTCGATCCAAAATGATGCCTAAGCCAAACTCTACTTGGACCGAAACATACCTCGAACTTGTAACAATCGAACAAGGACCACCGAACCGATTTCCTATAGCCAATTCTAGCATTCCAATTTCATACCAATTTCACCATTACACTTCGTTGTTCGACCCTTATGCATTTCATATGCAACGATACAACTCTTAACATCCTTAAGCCTAAGCATCAAAGAATGGTTTCATGGTTCCTATTTCTAGTTCGCTTCCATGCACATTTTCAACCATTCAAAGCATACATACAAACACCACAGACGCATCGAACATCATTCAAACATGCATATCACAGAACCAATCATAACAATCATTATACAGAGTGTCTTCAACATAGCCTAACATATATCAAGCCAATCACATATCCAAACAACATGTCCAGAATACCAAAAGTTTATTAATTCACGTTTTTACTATAAATAAGGTTTTAAAACAACAATAAGACATAATTTTGACTTCAAAATTGGATTCAGAACTTCAACGAGATTAAATTAGTTAGACCATGAAATCCATCAATTAGAACGTTTGGGGTTTACACAATTTAGGAAAATGTAGTAAAATTTGGTCATTTTTTAAAGATAATAGCACTGATATTGCTTTATTATAAGAAACAAAAATAGAACACCTTAATTATAGATTTTATAGGTGTTAGAGGGTCTATATATTAGTCACTAGGTTCATCCCCTTGATAGGGGTAGTTATGGGGGATTAATGGTGGGTTGGAAAGGAAAATGTTTGAACTTCTATAATCTATTGTTAGAACTCATTCAATATATTTAATTTTTTCTAATTTTAGTGATAGCTCATTTCTAAATATCACTAATGCTTATGGACTAAATTCTAAATTGGATCATAGGGTTACTTGGAGTATGTGTCTTGAGTTTAAATCAGCGCTCCACGTCCATGGGTGTCGGGTGAGGATTTCTGTGATGCCCCACCTCTATACTCACACTAACCGAGGATACTACGGGGTAATGTCATCGGCTAGCACGAAGAATAAGGCTGTTGAGGAGCAACCATCTGAGTAATTGATTCGAGCGAGTACCGATATGCCAGATAGAAGGTCATGCATTTCATTTCAAGAGAAATTTGACGTATCAAATACAAACTCAAAGGTACTACACAGTGGCTATGTGGTCTTCAAAAATAATTATAAAATAAATATAACACAAAATCAATCATAGATATTCATATCACTAAGGCAGAATCAGTTATGAATATAACACATAAAAGTGTACATCAAAGTGGTGGTCATACAAGATCCACCACATCACAAAAGAATAAGTATACATCAACGAGTCTCTATTTTGAATGTATAAAAGCAAAAACTACTAAACTAAAGTAGTTAGCCAAAAGTCGGAAGCTAGTCCTTGCTAAGAAGTCAAGTGGAAGCACTTGAAACACCTTGGTCTGGCTCGAGTATTATTTAAGAAGAAAAATAATAAATGGATCATTCTAGCTATAAATATCATATAAGATGAGATACTATAAAAGCTATAACAAAAATACATGATATCAATATTGTCATACCGTGACAAGTATATATTTGATAACAATGAAAATCATACGATATCTCAAATCTTCTCAAACATCCAAAAAGAATGTCATATTCTTTAGCTTATTCACAAAACCTCAAATATTAACAAAACATATCAATGCAAATCGCAAAAATTGGTGAAACACAAAATTCCAGAAATCCATAATAGAAAATCCAGAAAATAAAAAAGAGGGGAGTCCTATCACAAACGGAAGCATGAAAACTCACCAACACGTGTATCACAAATGAGATGCTGTCCCATAAAATGAGCCGGAGCTCCTCCTAACAAGGTATAGCCCCCCTTTGCGGACTATGAGCCGAAGCTCCTCCTGACAGGGTATAGTCCCCCTTTGTGGACTATGAGACATCGCACATCGCTGGTCTAAATCACAGAATGATCATCATTGATCAATATGTGTAAATTACATTAAGTTAGTAAATAAATGTGTTTAGCTTCATATCTCATAACCACTAGCTTAACTTAAATATTTACGAACAGATTGTAGATTTTCACTCGAAAATTGTAACGAGATTTCAGTCGAACAAGTCCAAGAATTAACCGACGAAGTAAACGCAAGCGTTTCATACCACTTGTTTTGCTAAGTCGTTTAATTAGATTTCTCATACGAATGAGGTAAAGATTTGTATATACTAATAGATTAGAATACAGTTTTAAGAGCGAGCTTTGTATTAAAAGTAATTGTTGAAATCATTTTTGCGAAAGAGTTTGAGTATTTACTACTAATATAGAAACCTTTGTATTTTAAAGTGACAACTCATAGAATGGATTGTAAAAACAAACTATCACTAAAAATCCACATACAACGACGTGAATTAAAACCATGAAAATCGATATCAAATCCATCAAGTGGATATTCCTAAAAAATCCAGAAAAGAAGTCATCCAAGTCGATAATAAGTGATAACAACTAATCGGATCAACCAAAAATTTATATAAATGGAAACCACTTAAAATAGGCAATTTCCCTGAATTTAACAGCGCCAAACGTCTAAGCTGGATGTCTGGAAATTTTCTTCCAGATGTTTGGAAATAAACACAAATGTCTGAGTTGTTAGTCTGGAATTTTTATTCCGACTACCCAGACGTCTGAGCGTTTACCAAACGTCTGAGCTGAAGCCAAGGGCAAAAATTAGCCTAGGCCATTGATGGCCAAATCATCTCGAAAGAGATCAAATAAGAGACGATGGCTAGGGATTTATGCCAAGCGACAACCCAGCCCTATAGACTCATCAATACACTCCAAACAACATGTCCAAACATCGATAGTAGGATTTTCATAGATTTTGACTTCAAAATACAAAAAATTGGAAAATTCACCAAACCAATTCAATTCAAAAGCATTTGGACATGAAATAGATCTTAGGAATTCATACCTAACAAAAATGAAAGCTATAGACATAGATGTGAGTTCAAGTACTCACCTTTAAACTCAAATATAGAAATGAGAAGCTCTAAAACAAGCTAAGATCAATTCCTCTTCAACAACACCTCAAGAATTTTCAATATATTATCAAATGAAATGAATTTCCTAAGTTAGGTTATAGAAATTTCTGAAAATTGAAGAGGGATTAAGATGGAGAAGATGAAGATGATGCTTATCTAAGCTTTTGTTTGATTTGTAGAACTTGAATTTGAATTTTCTAAGAATCTAGGGCTTAGGAATTTTGATTTCCTCTCTTTTCCCCCATTTTTATTTAGGGCTTGAATGTGTTAGGAAATTAGAAATGAAATGAATGAATGAATGAATGAAGGGGAGAGGAGTTAGGGTATTTGGTAAAAGAGTTTGGGTTCTATTGTTGGGTTAGTGAGTTAGAACACAACCCAAAGCCCAAATGAAAATACCAAAATCCTAATCAAATCCAAAAATATCGATGTTTATACTCAAATAAGTTGTAAACGCTATCTTTAACTCGGTGTAAGTGGTCTCGAGTCCCAATTCGACTATTTACAAAAAGTCACATTTTGGAATTTAATCCAACTAACGATGCTATATTTAATAAAATATTTAAATATATAATCGTAAAATATGCGGTTTGTTACAGACTCCCCTCCTTAAAGAAATTGCATCCTCGTAATACTTTAAAATGAAAATTAAGAATAACAACCACACTAAAGCACAAAAACACAAAAGAAAATTTTGAAGCGAGAAGTTCACCTTAAGGAGCACGAGAGAGTAAGTCCGGATGTTGTTCGCTCGATGAATTCTCTAGATTTCCAAGAGCAATCCTTAGGATTTGAGGACCATTGAACTTTCACAAGCGGAACATCTTTATTACAAGATGTCTAACCTCCGTAGCAATGATGCGAATATGATGTTGCTCATAAGTCAAATTAGGTGAAACTTTGATTTCTTCAATAACACCGGGCTCAAGAATAGAATCGGAATCTCTAAGGAATTTCCGTAGTTGAGAAACGTGGAATACATCATGAATAGCAGAAAACCGAGCTGGTAATAAAAGGCGATAAGCCACGGAACCAATGCGTTTAGTGATGGAAATGGGCCAATATATCAAGGTGCTAATTTTCCCGATCGACTGAAACGCTCAACTCCTTTCATAGATGAAACACGAATGAACACCAAATCTCATGCAGAAAATTCTAATTTCCTTCTTCGGTTATTGGCATAGAATTTTTGTCTACTTTGAGCTTCTTTCATCCTATGATGAATAAGGTCGATCTTTTCCCTGGAATCATGAATAAAATCTGGACCTAAAACCAGCTTCTAACCGGCTTCAATCCAACATGAAGGAGATCGGCATGGCCTTCCGTAGAGTGCCTCGAAAGGTGTCATACCAATACTAGATTGGAAGCTATTATTATAAGAAAACTCAACAAGAGAAATATGATCTTCCCAACTTCCACCAAAATAAAGAACACATGCATGAAGAAGATCTTCAAGAGTTTGATTCACACGCTCGGTTTGTCCATCAGACTGAGGATGATAAGCGGTGCTAAAATTAAGCTTCGTTCCCAAAGCTTTTTGAAGAACTTTCCAAAATCCAGTAGTAAATAATGGATCACGATCGCTAAAAATAGAAGTAGGAACTTCATGCAATTTAACAATTTCTTTAATATAAAGTTTGGCCAAAAGAGGTACGGTCTGATTGGACCGAACGAGAATAAAATGGGCAGATTTTTTAAGTCTATCTACTATCACCCATAGACTGTCATGACCCAAACGAGAACGGGGAAGACCGTCAATAAAATCCATGGAAACTTGATCTCACTTCCAAACTGGAATGTCTAAAGGTTTCAATAACCCACCGGGCCGGCCTTTGATGTTCGGCCTTTACGAGTAGGAAAGTCATGCAACGCTTAATAAAGTTAGCAATATTAGATTTTATTCCATCCCAATAATAAAGTCGGTTCATGTTCGCATACAGTTTACTACTACCGGGATGAATGGTAAATTTAGAACGATGAGAATCTTCTAAAATGCCTTTACGGAGATCACTAATATTTGGCACAACAAGTCTACCAAATTTTCGAATACCCCCACGAGCATTGATTTCAATGTCTTTCAAACCATCAATATTTTTTTTATCCCTACAACTTTGGCTAAGAAGAGCCAATTCGGGATCATGCTTTTGAGCTTCAAGAATACGGTCCAAAAGAGAAGGATGAGGCTCAAGGCTACATAAAAAAAGATGAACATGAATCGGGTTCACGATCTCGAATCTCACAAGTGGATAACGTCTCGAGATCATTCTATTCGGATATCAGCATGGAAACAACCGCTTGTTGCTTACGATTAAGGGAATCGGCAACATGATTTCCTTTTCCGGGAGTATAAAGATTATCAAGATCATAAGATGCAAGGAATTTGAGCCAACATTGTTGATGCAAATTAAATTCCTTTTGAGACAAAAATACTTCAAAGATTTATGATCGGTGTAGAGAACAAATTTTTTTTCCCAAAAGATAATGACGCTAAATTCTAAGGGCAAAAATAATGGCCGCGAGCTCTAAATCATGACTGGCATATGTAGTCTCAGCAGGCTTTAATTGGCTAGAAGTATAAGTGATAATATATTCCCTTTGCATGAGAACGGCTCCCAAACCAATACGATTAGCATTGGTATAAACAATCTAGTCTTGGTTCCCTTCGGGAATCACAAGAATAGGAGCATTAGAAAGGAGTTCTTTTAATTTATGAAAAGTAGCTTCACATTTGCCTGACCAAATCTATTTAACTCTCTTCTTTATTAAACTAGTAAGAGGTACATAAATTTTAGAAAAGTCTTTCATGAACCGATGGTAATAGCCCGCCAACCCAAAAAAGCTACGAATTTTCGTCACACTCTCCGGTCTCTTCCAATTTTGAATCGCCTTGATCTTTGAAGGATGCACGAAAATTCCGGATTCAGAAATAATATGTCCTAAAAATTTCACAAGGGATTGCCAAAAGTGGCACTTAGAAAATTTTGCTTTCAATTGATTGCTCCTGAGAGTTTTCAACACAACCCGAAGATGTTTCTCATGCTCTTCCCAGGTTTTAGAATAAACGAGAATATCATCGATAAAGATGAGGACAAATCGATCGAGGAAGTTTTTGAAAACTCGATTCATAAGGTCAACGAAATAAGCTGGAGTATTCGTTAAACCAAATGGCATAACAAGCCATTCATAAGACCCATAACGAGTATGGAACGATATCGAAGGAATGTTATCCTCTGTAATGCAAAGCTGATGAAAACCGGTTGCTAAGTTTAGCCGTGAAAAGACTCAAGCACCGCTAAGTTGGTCGAATAGATCATCAATCCGAGGCAAGTGATATTTATTCTTGATGGTGAGATCATTAAGCTTGCGGCAGTTAATGCAAAGCCTAAGTGTACCATCGAATTTTTTCACAAAGATAACTGAAGCTCCCTAAGGAGAGGAACTAGAACGAATCAACTGTTTTGTTTCCAATTCAAATAATTGTTGACGCATCTCCTCATTTTCCTTATTGGACATACGATAAGGAGGACAAGTGATAAATAGAGATCAAGGGATTAGATTAATTCTGAACTCAATTGCTCACTTAGGTGGTAATCCTAAAACAGGATTAAATATATCAGGAAATTCATGAACAACGTAAATGAGGGAAATGACATCTTCCTCATCATCATTATCGTCATCATGTGGATTTAGAGAATATAAGGATGCTACTGAATTGGAATCTGGATCTTTAAGAACAATAAAAATCTGCTTAACAGATTGAGGATGTCGAAGATGGATAGTTCTCTCGGGACAGGATGTGGGCTTCATAACGGTTAAGCTAATCCATTCCCAAATTCATTCTGAAACCTATGTACGCATAACATGCAAATCGGCTCGGAAAGCATAATCACATAAAATAATATCGACATCTTTACAAAATAAACTGAGTGTTGCGGATCTACCAACCAGATTCGCAATTCTCAGTGAAGTCATTAAGCCCATAACATTCAAAGAAAAAGTGTCAACAAGTTCTTTTGATATAAAAGAGTGAGATGCACCCATATCAAAAAACAACTCGAATAGGATGATCACGGAATATAATAATGTCATCAAGGATAAAATGAGAATTACCTTGACCAGGAGAAGTGTTACTAGGGGCTTGCATGACATTCAGCTTTCCCTCATTTTTGCTTTGAAGTTTGGGATATGAAGATATATAATGACCCGCACTTTGCAATAGCGACAAGAAATAGGCCTTGGACACCTATTTATATAGTGGTCCTTAGAACCACAATTGTAGCATTCGCCACGATTAGGGATTGGAGTCTTTGCTACCAAAGTTGCTTGCTTCACTTTCTTGTTGGGATTAGGGATTTTGAACTTAATAAAGGGATGCCTCTTCTTGTTGTTATTGAAGTTCTTCTTGGCACCCCCAACTTCAACATCACTTTCTTTATCGGCCTCTTCAAGTCGAAGAGCGATATCAACAAGCTGATCGAAAGAAACTTCTAGTTTCAAAAGTAAAGGCTTTTTATGATTCTTATTCAACCCATAGATAAATCTCTGATTTTCTTCAATGGGGTATTAACATACTCAACCCCATATTTAGAGAGGGATTCAAAAGATGCGACATAATCTGTCATAGAAGATTCACCTTGAACAGGATCAATAAAGCGTCGAGTTAAAGTTACTTTTTCGGCTTCCGGCACAAAATTCAACTAGAACCTTTCCCAGAATTACTCCCAAGTAAGATCCGCTTCAACAATTTTCGAAATTAAATGCTCATACTAATCTAATGCTCTTTCCTAGAGCATGTTAAAAGCCACTTGGACTCGATGTAGACCAACAAGATTCATGCGAGAAAAGATGCGGTCGCATGATCTAAGCCAAGCTTGGACTTCTATAACGCTTTCAGAACCCTTGAATGGCCTTCCACCCAAATTGGTATAATCATTGCAAAAGCGTTCGAAACTGGATTTAGGATGAGTAGGCTCAGGAATGGGTCCGGCAGCTTGGGCATTCTTTACAAGATCCAAAAGATGTTGGACAGACATGAATACGCCATCTTGAGGAGTAGCACTGGATTGACCGACGCTGGGACGACCAAGTCTAACCATTTCTCTTCTTTAAGAAAGAAGAGGAAAAAAGGTTATCCTCAGAGTGAATATCAAACAGACTTGATTGATAAAACAAGGCATTATAAAAGAATAATGGATAGAACGGTTCCTAAGACTCAAATTAAATCCTAAGGCAACCTAAAGGAGACTTAGGACAATGATCTTTATTATAATATTCTACATTGTTTCGAAGTTTGGCTCTGATACCAAGTTATGACGCCCCACCTCTATACTCACACTAGCCGAGGACAATATGGGATAATGTCGTCGACTAGCACGAAGAATAAGGCTGTTGATGAGCAATCATCTAAGCAATTTATTTGAGCGAGTATCGATATGCCAAATAGAAGGTCATGCATTTCATTTCAAGAGGAAATCTGACATATCAAATACAAACTCAAAGCTGCTACACAGTGGTTATTTGGTCTTTGGAAATAATTATAAGATAAACATAACACAAAATCAGTCACAGATATTCATATCACTAAGGCGGAATAAGATATGAATATAACACATAGAAATGTACATCAAAGTAGTGGTCATACAAGATCCACAACATCACAAAAGAATAAGTATACATCAAAGAGTCTCTATCTCGAATGTATAAAAGCAAAAACTACTAAGCTAAAGTAGTTAGCCAAAAGTCAGAAGCTAGTCCTTGCTAAGAAGTCAAGTGGTAGCACTTGAAACACCTCGGTCTGACCCGAGTATTACGTAATAAGAAAAATAATAAACGGATCAGTCCAGCTATAAATATTATATAAGATGAGATAATATAAGAGCTATGACAAAAATACATGATATCAATAATGTCATCCTGTGACAAGTATATATTTGATAACAATTAAAATCATACAATATCTCAAATCTTCTCAAATATCCAAAAAGAATGTCATATTCTTTAGCTTATTCACTAAACTTCAAATATTAACAAAACATATCAATGCAAATTGCAAAAATTGGTGAAACACAAATTCCATAAATCCATAATAGAAAATCCAAAAAAAAGAGGAGGCCTATCATAAACGGGAGCATGGAAACTCACTAACACGTGTATCACAAATGGGACGCTATCCTATAAAATAAGCCAGAGCTCCTCCTAACAGGGTATAGTCCCCTTTTGCGGCCCATGAGCCGAAGCTCCTCCTAACAGGGTATAGTCCCCCTTTGCGGACTATGAGCCAAAGCTCCTCCTAACAGGGTATAATCCCCCTTTGCGGTCCATGAGACATCGAACATCGCTAGTCTAAATCACAAAATGATTATCATTGATTAATAAGTGTAAATTACACTAAGCTAGTAAATAAATGAGTTTAGCTTCATGTCCCATAACCACTAGCTTAACTTAAATATTTACGAACAGATTTTAGATTTTCACTCGAAAATTGTCATGAGATTTCAATCGAACAAGTCCAAGAATTAATCGACGAAGTAAACGCAAGCATTTCATACCACTTGTTTTGCTAAGTCATTTAATTAGATTTTTCATATGAATGAGGTAAAGGTTCGTGTATACTAATAGATTTGAAAACAGTTTCAAAAGCGAGCATTTTATCAAAAGTAATCGTTGAAATCATTTTTGCGGAAGAGTTTGAATATTTACTACTAATGTAGAAACCTTTATATTTTAAAGTGACAACTCGTAGAATCGATTGTAAAAACAACCTATCACCAAAAATCCACATTCAACGACGTGAATTAAAACCTTGAAAATCGATATCAAATCCATCAAATGGATATTCCCAAAAAATTCTAGAAAAGAAGTCATCAAAGTCGATAATAAGTGATAACAACTAATCGGATCAACCAAAAATCGATATGAATGGAAAGCCACTTAAAATAGGCAATTTCCTTGGATTTAACAGCGCCAGACATCTGGTGGTTTTTCCAAACGTCCGAGCTGAAGGTCAGGAAATTTTCTTCCAGACGTTTAGAATAAACTCAGACGTCTGAGCTGTTAGTCTGGAATTTTTATTCCGACTACCCAGACGTCTGAGCGTTTACCGGACGTCTGAGCTGAAGCTCGGGGCAAAAATTAGCCTAGGCCATTATGGCCAAATCATCTCGGAAGCGACCGAATGAGTGATGATGGCTAGGGATTTACGCCAAGCGACAACCCAGCCCTATAGACTCATCAATACACTCCAAACAATATGTCCAAACATCCATAGTAGGATTTTCATAGATTTTGATTTCAAAATACCAAAAAAATTGGAAAATACACCAAACTAGTTCAATTCAAAAGCATTTGGACATGAAAAAGATGTTAAGAATTCATACCTAACAAAAATGAAAGCTATAGACATAGATGTGAGTTCAAGTACTCACCTTTAAACTCAAATATAGAAATGAGAAGCTCTAAAACAAGCTAAGATCAATTCCTCTTCAACAACACCTCAAGAATCTTCAATATATTATCAAATGAAATGAATTTCCTGAGTTAGGTTATAGGAATTTCTGAAAATTAAAGAGAGATTGAGATGGAGAAGATGAAGAGGATGCTTACCTAAGCTTTTCTTTGATTTGAAGAACTTGAATTTGAACTTCCTATGAATCTAGGGCTTAGGAATTTTGATTTCCTTTTCCACCATTTTTCTTTAGGGCTTGAGTGTGTTAAGAAATTAGAAATGAAATGAACGAACGAATGAATGAATGAAGAGGAGAGGAGTTAGGTTATTTGGTAGAAGAGTTTGGGTTCTATTGTTGGTTAGTGGGCTAGAACGCAACCCAAAACCCAAATGAAAATACCAAAATCCTAATCAACTCCAAACTTATCGATGTTTATACTCAAACAAGTTATAAATGCCATTATGAACTTAATGAAAGTGGTCTCGAGTCCCAATTCGACTGTTTACAAAAAGTCACATTTTGGAATTTAATCCAACCAACGATGTTATATTTAAATAAAACATTTAAATATATAATCGTAAAATATGCGGGTTGTTACAATTTCAATGTCATTGGATTTCTAGGAGAATGAACTCCTAGATAAGGAGATTTTTTTGACCATGGAAGAATTTGATCAATTGATTATTAAAAGTAATTTAATCAATTGTAGTTAAACAATAGACAGTTCACTTGGTTGAATAAAAGGGATGACCCATTGATGACCATTTTAGATAAAATTTTTATTATTGATGATGATGTGAAAGATAAATACCTTGCTTGCAAGGTGGTTGGGCTTTCGACTATTTACTTGGATAATTGACCAATTATTTTATCTTGTTATAACCAAAATAATAGAAATATTATATTTAGATTTGAAAATTTGTGCTTGTTAGAAATAATTTTTCAGAATTAATTGCAAATAAATGGTTTTCTTTGAGTAAGTATAAATATAAATTTTCAGGAAATACAGCTAAAATATTTATAAATAATATTAGAGAATTAAGAATTTTTCTTAAGAAATGCAATAAAGATATTTTTGGTAATGTAAGAATTAAAAAGGATAAATTACTAAATGAGATTTTAAAGCCGAATAAAATAGAAGAAATGATGAATTTAAATATTTCAAAAAAAAAACGTGCTTTCGAATTTAAAAGATGAATTACATAAAATTCTAACATTGGTAGAAGGAATATGGAAACAAAGATCTAGGGTTTAATGGATGGATGTGGGTGATATGAACACTACTTTTTTAATAAAGTAGCAAATCGTAGAAAATGCAATAATACCATTAACTCTATTTTAATTAATAATGTCGAGATATCTGATTAAAAAGAACTAAATGAAGCATTCACTAACTATTATAATGAAATTTTTGGAACTGAAAATGAGCATAGGATTAGAGCTAATTGGATGAATTATATCCTAATGACTCTAGTATTTTTTTTCAGGTATACCGGATTCTCCATTTACGGAAGAGGAAAATTCGAAAGCTATAAAAGGAATGTCAAATTGCAAATCACATGGCCCTGATTGGTTTTCTATATTATTTTATAAAAAAATTTTGGAATGTTTTAAAATATAATTTAATTAATATGTTTAACAAATTTTATGATGGTTCAATACAATTAGGTAGGTTTAATTTTGCTAATGTAATCTTATTACATAAGAAAGTGGGCGCAAATGAGTTAAAAGATTTCAGACTTATTTCATTATTAAATTGTTCTTTCAAAATCATTTCTAAGGATTTAGCTAATAGGTTAAATGTTAAAATAAATGAATCAATTGATATTACTAAAACTACATTTATCAAAGGTAGAAATACTACAGATGGGTAGTAGTAGTTCAAGAAGTTATTAATCATTGTTGTAAAAATAATATTACTCTACACTTTTAAAACTTGACTTTGCAAAAGCTTTTGATTAAGTTGATTGAGATTTTCTTCAGGATTTATTATTGGCTAGGAGTTTCAATGTTAGATGGGTGGTCATTACTTAAAACTGAAAATTCAAGTATCATGGTGGTATATTAGGAAATAAAATTCAATTGAAACGTGGACTTAGGCAAGGTGATCCATTGTCACTTCTTCTGTCTAATTGAGCTGCAGCCGTTTTTTGCTAGGATTATCAAACTATCCACAAGTAATGAGTTTTTAAATGACATTGGAAATGAAATTATGAGTAATGGTATCTCCATTTCCTAGTCAGCAGATGATTCCATGCTCTATACATCTCACTTACCCAGATACATAATATCACTTAAGTTTATACTATATAGTTTGAGCTCTCTCTAGACCAAAGATTAATTTTAATAAGAGCTCAGTGTTAGTATTAAATGATATAGATAAGATAGAAAATAAAGTCGCTTGTACATTAAATTGTAAAATTATGAAATTTCCCATAGAATATCTAGGATTTTTAATAAGACGAGAGATGATAAATCACCTACCAAAACCTCCAAAATCCAAATTCTACATGCAAATCGAGTCAAATCCGAAAATAAACATATAACCCCCAATTATTTTCCTTAAAATGTAGATACGAAGATCTCTAACTAGTTCTCTTGCTGATCTATCCTTAATCTACGATTTGACTTGATTTGATGGAGAAAAAAGGTTTTTTTGTGAAGAATGGGTTAATGAAAGCTTAGATCTAATTGGAAGGTCGTAGAAATGATTTAGGAATGTTTGTTTCAGCCAATGTAGCATCTAAACTCGAAATAAATTGCTGGGCCTCTCCCCAATCTCACCAAATACCCACTAAGTTGCTTAAAAAACTACCAAACTTCAAATAGTCATATCTGCTAGCTAAAAAGTCCTTATCGCAATTGGAAGGGGAAACCATCATATCTTTCCAATAGAATTTGTCTCGGATGCTGATTCAACTTCTATCAAAAGTTATAGCTGTTACAAGTTTTCACAGGTAAACTTGTCTGATAATATTATAAAGATAAGAAATATCACTAGTAGGCATTTTCCAAAATTATAGAGTCACACGACCTTGTATGAATTTAAAAATAATATTTTATGATCATCCGACAGGTAAAATACAGGTTATTTTAACAATGTAGTACAATAGTCTATAACCACAAATAATCTTCAAAGAAATATGAATAGGATTTAGGACAAATAATAGGTTAACTAGAGTTTTGAAAGCTGAAATTACAGATAGAATATTTTAGAACGGTAAGCAAAAGGTAAATTTTCTGAAATCATTTGCAATGTTTTTATAGTAGTAAAAAGGCGTATAGAAAAGTTGCATTAGTTGGTTTAAAGGTCAGCAGTCATTGGTCAAGACATGCAGAGAGTGAAGGAAGATGATGTTTTAGAAATTAAATATTAAGTAAAAATTAACATTAAAACTGTCAACCACAGTTAAATTTAAGAATCGACCTACATCTCCAACGATCAAACGTTGATTTTTATGGCGGCTGGTTTTGAAAAAATTTAAACCTTTAATTTTTGAAATTTAATAAAAATCAGCTAAAATTGTTAAATCATTAAAAACGATTTCAAAAATGAGAAGTGGTGTGGTGGATAATATAAGTGATATTAACAATTTAAGATCCAAGACTCGCTTAGAGAAAATACAAAGATAATATCGAAACGTACATATCTCTATCAAAGTCATCTCCAGTTCTAATCCATCTCGACAAACTCTTTGATGTTCTATCTTCTTTTCTTCTTCTATTTATGTCTATTTTTTCTCTTAGCCGTTTTTCAATTATCCAGCAATTTTTGTGTGTGCGTTATATATTTCGTTGTCATTGTCAAAATACAGAATATAAAATTCTCTTTTTTTTTTTTAACGATGGCCACTGCTTATAGCATTGAATAACATAAAAATAATACTCATCCTTAGTATTGGACTCCCCTGGATATATGAGATATTTTCTCCTTCTTTCTCATTAATAAAAAAGATATAAATATCAAGTTGATGGATATACTCCACATAATGAGTAGAAATGATGCCATAACTCAATGCGGAACAGAATATCACAAAAGTACACAGAAATGAACCAAAACAACATCCGTCCAACATAAATGTAAGTATTACATGAAATGAAAAAAGCAGAACAAAAAGAGAGTCTTACTACCACAAATGCAGACCACTAAATGAAATGAAAATCAGATATGATGGTACACCATGCCTTACTGATCATCTGAAAAAAGAGGTCATCTATGATGCCTAGAAGGTGTTGTCGGATCACCCTATGAAGTGATAGTAGCATACATTTGGGGACACGGAGAATATGAGCTCTGGGCATCTCTCATGGGTCCATTACCCCTCTCAAGAGCTCGAGAACGTCACCTACAGCTCCACTACCCTCGCCGCTAATATGGTGGTCATGACTAGAAGGCTCTGGGATGTGAGTGTTATTATCCTGCCTTTTAGCAAGGCCGTGATACCAAAATATTAAATGAAAACCCAAAGACAGTTCGTTCCGAAGATCGGTTGTACGCAGGCTCGCTATGGATATCGATGAATTTTGTCGGAGTCCGGATCAAGCTACAATTGATATGACACGACGAACAAAGCCATAGAAGCCAGCGTTCCAAATTTCAAGTCAATCGGAGTTCGTATGCACGAAATATGACCGATGCAATCCAAGTGGTCACTTTAGTCGTATCCATCTAAGGGTCGTGTTCAAATCGATCAGGTTCGAACCCATCCAAGGCTACACTGTTCGAATCGATCCATAGGGACCGTGTTCGTATCGATCAAGCTTCGCATCCATCAACTATGCATGGTTTTGAATCGATGAGTTCATATCCATCCAACGCCCATCCATTCGAATCTATAAAGCCCATGTTCGAATCGGCACATTCGCATCCATCTGAACTCCGCAGTTCGTATCCATCACATAGCCGCTGTTCGTATCGATCACGGAGCTACTCGTATCCATCGAACATGCCTCGTTTCGCGGTCCAAGCTCCTCCTATTTCGCATCGCTCGCCACCAACTAGTTTATATCCATGGGTAATCGTCAGTTCGTATCGATCCGCTAACTCGCATGTTTCATATCGATCGACCATCTGATAGATATGAACAGCGCATATTGGATCGTTGCGAATGTCGTCCCGCTTCCATCAATACGAATCCCCCAAATAACCTCATGCATCGATATGAAATAGGGGCGTAGACATCGATGCGAACTGAGCAACTACCATCGATACGATCGAGGCGAGGATTCTGGAATGACTCGGTCAACTCGGCATACAAAGTGGATCGATCCGAAGAGTATGCGCCACATCTTCACGAGGGCACGTGCTATCATCGATTCGAAAGATCGATGCGAGTTTATCGATTCGAACAAAACTGCCTGCCGAAAAACTCTATCTTGTATCGATCATAACTCAAGATCCACAAGTCCAAATGCTATGAAATTTTCACAGGAGCTTACGTACAAGCTAAAGAATGTTCACACCAAGTTTCGACTCCACTGGACAAAATCTTGATCGATACGAAATTCGTTCGTATCGATCACGGATCGAGCCGAAATTTTGTGGGATCGATCGTGTGGGCCCCCTCACGTGCCAGAAGAAGTCTCCCGAGATCCGAGTGAGATATCAGCCTCCTATGCCTACAAACAGAGCCCCAGTGCTAACAGAAGAGAGATCTTTTGGCTTTCTGACGTCCAGACTCTGCTGAATTCAACCTTGCACTTCACCGCTGCTATTGTACTCGAATTTCAGAGCTATAATTCACTATAATCCGCTGTAATCGATTGTAACCATCAAGTGAATATCAATAAAGTCATCAAACTTTAAAGTGGCCGTAGGCCGGATTGCCGAACCACTATAAATCCTGTGTTTGTTATTGCTTTATTTGAATTTTCTGAGTGTTGTTCATTTTTATTTCTCTACATACTTGTTATTTGTGATCTGTGATTGCGAACTAGTGCTTTCATTGGCTATTGGGTGTTTGTGACCATTTTTGACGCAAACATTTTGGCACTTTCACTGAGAAGGCTAATTCAGGGATTCCACCGCTTGGAAGTTGAATTTGAAGGCTTAGGGATTCAGATCTAAAAAGCTATGACAAGGCAAACAAGTAGAAGGCAAAGAGCATAGAGAAGTCAACATGAAGGGAGTCAGAAGGCTTCCTCAGGAGCAAACCAAGCCTCGATCTTCATCACTAAGGATGAGATGGAGACAATGATGAAAAGATAAGAGGAAATGATCTAGAATTTGTTTCGATAGGTCGGGCAACTTGGAGCGCAAAATCAAGGAGCAACCAGAGTTCAGAATGGAGCAGGACCATCTGGCGCAGCGCCAGAACTAGGGGGCACTCACCTAGAGCATGCTGGTCCAATCCCGGGAAGAGAATCAGGGGGATCCGAGCAACCTGGCGATGATAGGGGAATGGATGCTCAACTAGGAGGGAAAATTCCTGAAGACCCTCATGAACTCGAGGGGCAGATCGGAGGCAATGCATAGAAATTTCAGCTTAAAGATAGTGATAGATTAGCGGAAATGGTCAGACGATCCATGAGAGGCGGATTAGTAAACAGAGATCTAGAAGATGTGAACATGAGTCCTTTTTCTCCTGCGATTAGACTGGCTAGAAACCCACCAGAATTCAAATTACCAACAGTGAAAGTGTATGATGGGAGGACGGATCCTGCGGTCCATCTGACAAAGTATATGAGGCACATGGAAGTGCTGTGGACATCACAGGAAGTCATGGCCCGGTGCTTTCCATTGTATTTGACAGACATTGCAGCACTATCGTTTAAGCAGCTGGAGAGCGGTTCCATAGGAACATGGGCCAATTAGACCGAGAAATTCATGAGGCAATTCAGGGTTCACATTTCAAGACCCAAGAATGTGATGAGTTTGGCAACTCTAAAGCAAAAAGGCAGGGAATCTTTGAGGAGTTTTCTGACGCGATTCAATGCAGCAGCGACGTTAGTGGATTGACCAGATCCATCCATGGTTATGATGGCAGCTGTATCCAGAATAGCTGATGGCACAGAGTTCAAGAATTCGTTAAGTAAAGATCCGCCTATGGATTTGGGAGAATTTTATCATGAAGCCGAAAAGTTTTTACGATTGGAGGATGCTAGTACTGAAAGAGAAGAAGGAATCGATGTTTATGCAGTAAAAGGTGGAAACCCAACCAGGAAGGATCCTAACAAGAGCAAGGAGAAGCGGAAAGTGGAAGATAATGATGATAGGTCAAAGCGACCATGGAGGGAGCCGTGATTTATCACTTTTTCAGAGCCGAATGAGAGTTTGGAGCGAATCTACCAAGACACCAGAGAGCAAATTCCCTATCGTAGACCAATGAGAAGGGATCCGACTGTCGACGAGAGAAAATCAGACAAATATTGCTTATTCCACGAACTGAACGGTCATAACACAAACGACTGTAGACATCTGAAGGATGAGGTAGAAGGGCGTATCAGGAACGGTAGGCTAATTAAGTATATGAGAAGGCGAGCTCCAGCGGTGGAGCCAGACCGACCACCGTCTGCATCAAATAGGGGTGACCCTGAACTGGGACACCGAATGGTTATCAATTGATTAGAATAACGATGAACAAGTCGTAAACTCCTCACTGACATGGTTAAATTATGTACGGGATCGCGAACGGTTCACAGGCATGCTCTGAATGATTATTGACCGTATCGTAGTAAGAGTTTGCACTTTGACATCTTTGCCTTGCTTCTGATTTTGTTTTGGTTTGAACGTTTGGATTTGGTTTATTTGGACATTTCTGTTATAGAATTCATATGAACATAAATATGGTATTTGCAATTCCGTAAAAGAAGTTACTTGTATATGCATGGGATCACGAACAGTCCACAAGCATGCCCTGTATGGCGACGAATCGCCAAAGTCACTGATACAGAAAGTCACTCGAGCGTGATATCTGACCTTAATAATGCCAAGTCCCCCTCAACACTCGATCGCGAACGATCACACTCTGCCTTGTATGGCACCCGATCGCGAACGATCACACTCTGCCTCGTACGACACCCGGTCGCGAACGATCACGTTCTACCTCGTACGGCACCCGATGGCGAACGATCACGTTCTGCCTCGTGCGGCACCCGATCGCGAACGGTCACAATTCGTCGAGAACGACATCCGATTGCGAACGGTCACAATCCGTCTAGAATGACATCCGATCGTGAACGATCGCAACTCGTCTAGAACGACGTACAACTTCGAACAGTCACAATTAGTATCGAATGGCATCCGACCACGAACGGTCACATATCACCTCAAATGACATACGATCCCAAATGATCGTCATTCGTGGTCAGATAAGACTATCAATTTCTTTGTAGGCCATCAATAGGATATGACCATCTAGCATATGACATTACAAAATACACCTTCCTACCGCAAGGCATGTTTTGGGGTCGAGTGTTATCCCGCCTTTTAGTAAGGCCGTGATACCAAAAGATTAAATGAAAATCCAAAGATAGTTCGTTCCGAAGATTGGTTGTACGCAGGCTAGCTATGGATATCGATGAATTTTATCGAGTCCGGATCAAGCTACAATTGATATGACACGACGAACAAAGCTATAGAAGCCAACGTTCCAAATTTCAAGTCAATCTGAGTTCGTATGCACGAAATATGACCGATGCAATCCAAGTGGTCACTTTATTCATATCCATCTAAGGGTCGTGTTCAAATCGATCAGATTCGAACCCATCCAAGGCTACACTGTTTGAATCGATCCAGAGGGACCTTGTTTGTATCGGTCAAGCTTCGCATCCATCAACTACGCATGGTTTCGAATCGATGAGTTTGTATCCATCCTACGCCCATCCATTCGAATCCATAAAGCCCACGTTCGAATTGGCACATTCACATCCATCTGAACTGCGCAGTTCGTATCCATCACCTAGCCGATGTTCATATCGATATGGAGCTACTATTCATATCCATCGAACATGCCTCATTTCATATCGGTCCAAGCTCCTCCTATTTCGCATCGCTCACCACCAACTAGTTTGTATCCATGGGTAATCGTCACTTCGTATCGATCCGCTAACTCGCGTGTTTCGTATCGATCAGCCATCTGATAGATACGAACATCACATACTGGATCGATGCGATTGTCGTCTCGCTTCCATCGATACGAATCCCCCAAATAACCTCATGCATCGTTACGAAATAGGGGCGTAGGCATCGATGCAAACTGAGCAACTACTATCGATACGATCGAGGCGAGGATTCTGGAACGACTCGGTCAACTCGGCATAAAAAGTGGATCGATCCGAAGAGTATGCGCCACGTCTTCACGAGGGCACATGCTATCATTGATTCGAAGAGATCGATGTAAGTTTATCGATTCAAACGAAAATGCCTGCCGAAAAACTCTATCTCGTATCGATCATAACTCGAGATCCACAAGTCCAAATGCTATAAAATTTTCATAGGAGCTTATGTACAAGCTAAAGAATGTTCACATCAAGTTTCGACTCCATTGGACAAAATCTTGATCGACATGAAATTCTTTTGTATCGATCACGGATCGAGCCGAAACTTGGTGGGATCGATCGCGTGGGCCCCCTCACGTGCCAGAAGAAGTCTCTCGAGATCTGAGCGAGATATTAGCCTCCTATGCCTATAAATAGAGCCCCAGGGCCAACAGAAAAGAGATCTTTTGGCTTTCTGACGTCCAAACTCTATTGAATTCAACCTTGCACTTCACCATTGTTATTGTACTCAAATTTCAGAGCTATAATTCACTATAATCTGCTGTAATCGATTGTAACCATTAAGTGAATATCAATAAAGTCATCAAACTTCAAAGTGGATGTAGGCCGGATTGCCGAACCAATATAAATCCTATGTTTGTTATTGCTTTCATTTTAATTTTCTGAGTGTTCTTCATTTTTATTTCTCTACATACTTGTTACCTGTGATATATGATTGCGAACTGGTGCTTTCATTGGCTATTGGGTGTTTGTGACCATTTTTGGCACAAACAAGTGCTATCATCAAAAAAAATGATGGAGCACTGTCCTGACCACGAGTACTCTCCCTAGGACGATAACTGCCACAAAGCGACAAAGGCATCCTCTTAATAAATCACAAATCTTTTCCTTGGTCCGCTAGCTCTTCTCTTATTTGTCCAATCTCTTCCTTAATGCTCCTTTGCTGAGAGAGTATTTCATCCTATTTATCAATGATGCGAGTGTAGTTAATATGCTCCAATTGGACAACGATTATCATTACTTTTTTTGATCAAAGCATACCCAAGAAATAGAAAACAGATGACAGTTTTCTAAAAAATAATAATCCTATGACAGAAATCAAAAAAAGATGATAGCCACTGCTTTACGGATCTCAATCGTGATCAATTATCGTCAATATTTACAATATAATTCGAAGAGTATAAAGCAGAGAAAATGCATTGTTGCTCCTTATTATGTTGAGCGGATCATCATTCATCGGTAGCAACGGATGGGATAGGCATTTGGATCTGAGCATGAATTACATACAGAATTCAACCAATGTTCTCTGAAACTCTTAGGTCTGATTGGAGATTCAAATCTAATCGATGAGCAATTGAAACACAGTAGAAGCACCTCCTTCGATCTTGCCATTGTTGCACTTTATAATTCGATGCTCCACGACGATAGCAAATGGGTTTGAATGATCGACTACGAATCCATCGAGTAAACAGTGGTTGGATTTTATGCCTAAATGATGCGCAGGAGATTTGGTGCAGTAGTGGCATTGTTCGGTCAATGAGTTCGTCGAGATGATAGGATTTTGGGTGGCGATTGGGATTTAGGGGTGCCGATTTTGCATCCAGGGTTTTTAAGAATAGTAGATGTTCAAATTCAAACGTCTGGAGGAAATGTAAAAAGGAACGAAAGAAAAAACACAGATGACTAATTTAACGACAAAAGCTGTTCTGCCTGAAAATCTGCTTGTCAAAAATTGAGGTTTAAATCTTGGCCTTTGAATTTGTTCAGCGCCCCTAATATCCACCCGTTGATTCTGTTTTCGCACATCTCGTATTCCCTCTTTTTTTTCAGCCTAGCACTTTCCCTTATTTAATTATTGATCTTACGGTTGAGATATCAATTATATAGATTGGCACTGTTTCCATGGATAACTGCTCTGTTGTTTAACCTTCCTACTTTAAACTAAATTAAAATAACATCATTTATAAGTCATTTTTAAAATATTTACTTATTTCTAAAAAATTTAGAAAACCTTTGATTATTTTTCAAAAATATAAAAAACCTAGAATTTTTTTAATAGTTTATTTTTAAACGAATACAAAGTTAAGTTTTGAGTTTGATTTATATATGTAGTTATCTTAGATTTTTCAAATATTTGAAGACTCGCTTTTTGCTTATAAGTTTTCAAATTATTACTTTCACTACTATTAAATAATTTCTAATATCATAAATTGTTAAACCTTTAAAAGGTTTTGAAACATTTGTCCAACATTTTAATTTTCAGAGTTATTTAACATTTCGAACATGTGGAAAAATTAATTACGATATCTAATAAATATTGTCAAATGCAACCCTTTTACAATTTACATGAAAAGTTGTCAAACTTAGGCATTTTAACAACATCTAATGAACACTGGAAAAATATCTTGTATTATAATGTTATAAAACCGTTGTAGAAAAAAAGTGTACTGTTAAGTAAAATAATATTCTGAAAATTGTATTTTTTTACAATGTTTTTAAAATAAATATTATAAAAACTGCTCTTTTCTCGCAACAATATGACCAATTGTTGTAAATATTGTGCTGCAAAAAAATATTTTTTTCTTGTATTGTGTATTTATCGTTGTGTTAAGTAGGAGTATTATATGGGCGTAGGAAAGGCATAGAAAATTCTTAGCTCAAGTCTAAATCAAAAGGATGATGTAGGAACTTTTCTACGTTTTTCCTACACCAGTCTTGATTTGTAGAAAATAGACGCAGTCGTGGAAATATCGTAGAAGATTGTCTACATCTTTCCTACACCAAATTTTTTTAGTATAGAAGATTTCCTATGTCTTTCCTGTACCTCTGCTGTTATTTTTACATATTTAAGTAAGTGTAGGAAAATCGTAGGAAACTTTCTACACCTTCTCTATGCTTATATCTCCTCCTACCTATTTCCTATGCCTTCACATATGCCTTCGCCTTATGGCATAGGAATGGCATATGAAATTTTACGTAGGAAACCACAATGTTTTCTTGTAGTGTTCCTCCATTACATTTCCAATCTCATGCAGTTGTTCACTAAATCCTTCACCAAAAGGAGGATAAGGAATGAATATGGCATGGATGTTCATCCTCCTTCAACTACCTTTGTAGAATGGAAGGGTATAAATCTGTTGTTTAACTTGTTTGTTTGACAATTTGACATCGAAGTGATGAAATACACATTAGAAGATTGCTTTAGGGCTGATAGTTATGCTATGTCCCTGGTCTGTTGTCAATAAAGTTCTTTAAAGCGGCTTGTCATAGTACGTGATAAATTTCATTAAAACTACTAGTCTTGGGAATAATATTGTGCTGAAGGATTCAGATAACTGGCTTGGCTTTATCCCTGATAATTTCTAATCTCCAAATTCTGGTATCAAAGTGGAAAATGTGGTACATTATCTAATTATCTTTCATTTTATATTATGTAAATCTGTACTACTTGTTGAAATTGATAGAACCTCTCCTAAAATTCTATCATTAAGGTGAATTCTATGGCCTTTAAACTTCTGGAAAGATACTAAAATCCCTATTATATCAACCCTAACGTTAATAACACTAAATAAAAATACACACCTAGAGTAAACATCTTTCTAGAAACTCCCTTCATCCAAGATATTCAAAAGACCCATTAGTTCAAATATTTTAGAAAGATTACATGATTCAGGTTTAGATAACTTAACCGGTCTTCTAGAAAGCAATGTAAAATTTACTATTTTAGTGTAATCATCGCCTTTGAATCGTTGTTAAGTCAGATTTTAATTTCTGGAGTCAGAAATGGCACATGAGAGGAAGATTCTAGAGTGCTTCTTTCCTTTGGAGCCAATGTCGAGAGTAATTAAGGAAGTTTTGATTGAATAATTGGATGCATAATTTAGGTTATTGGGGAACCTCTCATCGACCAATGACATGTCCTTTGGGGTTATCTCTAAAAGCGACTGTACCTCCATCTATATGAAATGTTGGTTAGTATTTTTCTTTTTTAGTCATTTGTTTAGGGAATCCACTATCAGGTATCCATTTCTCTTTTTTTTGGGGTACTGCAAAAAATAAAAGTGATTTCGTCGGTACCCACTTCCTACGTTAGGGTCTTAGGGATTAAGAAGGTAACCGTACCTATGAGTGTTAGTTAAGACCTTTAAAATGGAACTTACTATTATGGTGAACTTCAGTTAGAAACTTATCTACGTACTTCCTAATTAAGTTATTATTAGTCTTTGGAACCCAAATTATATAGTCCTTTTATTTTCTGTCTTTAGCTTACTATTTTGGATTTCCTAAAGTTAGTTTATAAGGTGGCGTACTGGTTTTAGATATTGGCTTATTTAATTTTTTATATCATAAACCAATTTTATTGTTAGGAGGTTTTCAAATACTAACTAAATGAAACAAATTTTCCTTTCCTTGGTTGAATTTATAAATATTAGTGGATAATTCTTTTACTTTTATTTTCCATTTATTTTTGTCAGTTGACAAACAAATCATTTAACTTAATTTTCAAAGAATTTATAGTATTTTTCGACTCATTATTTTTAGTAGATTGAATCAAAATTTATTTTTTAACAACTTCAATTTCTTCATTAAAATAATATTTTAGAATTTTTGTAAAGATCTTGTAATTTTAAAATCCCTTCTTTAAAAATTGATTTTTCATCCTTAACCATATCGACTTCTAGTTTCAATCTGTTTATTTTACCAAATATTTTTTTAATTATATTTCTTTATAGTTTTATATTTTCCTTCATGTGACATGGTAACTTCTAGTGATTCATTAAAGGAAAGTTTAAATGGTACCTTACTAGTGGTCATTAAGCATATATTGGCTTGTTCTAAATCACTATCACTTTCAGATGACAATAAATTTGTATCATCTAATGTGACTTGGAAGGCTTTTATTTTCTTTTTGCTGATTTTTTCATATTTATTTTCTTGAGCTTAGAGCAAATAGTCTTCATATTGCTAATTTCTTACATTCAAAGCACATAATAGAGGTATAGTTGCCACTTTTATTGTTGTTATTCCCAAAATTTTGCCTTTCTGCAAATTGTTGGAAATTATGAATCTTATGATAGGTCTCTACAGTATAGGCTATATCATTTCATCTTAGTTTTGAATCATCATCTTTAACCTAAAATGAAATACTATGGCTTTCTTGGGCCAACTCTTTTCGAGCTTGCATATTAGCTTCATAAGATATTAAGTTTTCAATTATGTCTCTTACCTTAAGAGTGGAAATTATATTTTCTTCTTCAATTGCAAGAACTTTCATTTCCCAATCATTTGTTAAGGAATTCGAAATTAGAAACTAGATCAAATTCGGTGAATTCGACACCCAATGTCATCAAATTATGCTGTATACCTTAGAAATGTGAATGCATGTGTACTATACTTTCATTCTACTTCATTTCAAATGATTGAAATTGATTTTTCAAAAATTAAATTTTGTTTATTTGAACCTTATTTGAACCTTCATGTGTGATTTTTAACATGTTCTATACATCGAATGCGGTTTGCACATTTTAACTCTGCAAAATTCATACTTATCCAATGCTAAAAATAAGACATTCATGGCTTTTACATTATTGAAGGCAAGGCTTCTTTGAGCTTCCGTCCAAGTACTCATGTTAGTAGTAGGTGCAACATATCAAGCTTGAATAGCTTGCCATATCTAATGTCCACTAGCTTCAACATTAATTATCAAACGTGTAGCCCAATAAACATAATTTAACCCGGTGAAAAGAGGAGACATGTAGTGAATTGTTCTTCCTAAAATGTGTTATAATCAATATTTGGCACATATATTTTTTTCAAAATTATTTTTTGATTTCGAAAATCCTTGCTTTGATGCCAAATGGTAGTGTAGATGTATAGATGAATCTAGTAATAGGGAAAAGTACTTATAAAGTAAATATGCAAAGAGTAAGAATAAAGCAAAGAAATAACACTAGGATTTTATATTGGGTCGCATCCTATGTTTAGTGCCAAAGCTCCCTTTGTTATTTCATTGATCAAAA
This sequence comes from Allium cepa, assembly GCA_030765085.1. Taxonomy (NCBI): domain Eukaryota; kingdom Viridiplantae; phylum Streptophyta; class Magnoliopsida; order Asparagales; family Amaryllidaceae; genus Allium; species Allium cepa. The sequence continues at coordinate 865,508,125 of CM060940.1, forward strand.
TCCCTCTCTTCACCTAGAGGAATGGGTTTACAATAGGGTGCCTGATGACTGCCTCTATGAGAATTTTCTACTTATAATATAATAAATAGTTTGACAATTCTTTGTACCTTCAAATACTGATATGTTGTAATGTAATTATAAAGCCCCGTAAAATGAACCATGAATAATAAAGTAAATTGAATAAATATGATAAGCGTTGGATATGGGAATTTTATAAGAATTGAAATTTGACCATGAAAGTTATTATGTTGTGTTCGTAGCGAAATTCTGATCTGTTTTCATATATAATATGCTGAAAACGGAGATCAAACGAAGAAGTTATGTGCGTTTGGAGTTTTCAGATTTAAATTAATTTCAAATTCAAATGAATATCTAAATTTAGGGTTTGAATTTCAAATTAGCTTGGAGACTAAGTTAACATCTTTATTAATTTTTACATTAAAGTTAAATAGGTTAAGAAATTAATTAAAATGCAATGGAATAAGTAAATACCCAAAATAATCAACTGGTCGACACTTTACTGTGACCGGTCGACCCCTTTGTTCAACCGGTCAAAGTCAAGTTTTGGCAGTGGCGGCTTGGGTTTCAAGGGTTGTGCTATTTATTGATACGCTTCAGATTTCTTTGTTAAAAATTATTATCATCTTACGGTTCTGGTGCATTTCAATACCTATAAATAGAACCCTATCCTCTCCTCTGTTTATTCACATTATTTTGGGGAATTCAACCAAACTCTACGATTGTTATCTCTCCAAATTAGACTTAGAAACTCTATAGAGAATTCTATGAGTGGAAACCTTAGTATTTCTTTTCAACAATTGTTTAGTATATTTCATTTAGATTTGAACATGCCATAGAGATTTGGGAAATTTGAAAATATGATAGATAAAATCCACCAAAAATCCTTTTTATTTTGAAAAGTAAAATCTATGTTGAGATTTTCAATTATTTACATTAGTTTGATAGAATTTATTTCATTATGTAATTTTTGATAATTTCATAGTCTATTCCACTTCTCCATCTTCTTTGGGTCAAATTGTGACCCTTAAATAAAATAAGAGGTTTAGATTACAAACTCTATTCGTAATCTACACCACTTTTTCGTATCTATTTGTTTGTAAAAAGAGGAGTTGAATAAAATATGAGTTTTAGATTGCAATTCTTATTGTTCAAGATATTTCATTGAATTGGTGTAATAAATTGAGTTTCTATTTTATTTACAAGTCTGTTATTACAGTTTTGATTATGAATATTTGTTCTCTATTTTGGACATATGCATTCAATGAAATCTTGGGAAATTGAAGGAAAAAGGACTTGATAGAGAATTGACATTCAACGCTAATTTAGGGCATAAAATATGTCCGTTTAGAACTTTTTAAGCGCAAATACTTATTTATTTCTATTTACGTAATTAACATATAACTATTGCGTATATGGCATAGTTAATTAGGCATTTATTTACATTTATTATCCCCTATAAGGCAGGTAATTGATTTTAAGGTAAAAATAAGAGGGAACTTTTATATAGCCCAATTATTATTTAAGGCATAATAAGGAAGATTCCTTATAAGGTCTTAATTATGTAACAATGAGATGAGCCTTTGTGTGTGTGTGTGGAGTGTAATTGATTTTAACTAAGACATAGGGATCGAGGTCAATAGAGTTACATGACGGAAGTCTGCCCTTTGCTTTGAGGCTACCATTAGTTATGTTCGCTTTTATTGATGTGAGACATCCTTCTAATAAATATTTGTAACGACACGAGGTTAGTTCCAAATTCTATAGGGGAAATCTGTCCAGCTAATCCGACTACCATTTCCTATGAATAGAGGACTAAGGTGAGATGTCATTATGGGTATGGGCCATAAGACGAAGAGCCTGCTTCGGGGTTTGAGGTATTAAGTGGTTGGATCCGCCTTTTTCCCCAGCTGAAGTATTAAATAGCCAAGGGGTTATGCTAGGTAGTATTTTTACAAGGGTTCGACTTAGGCTTTAATTGATGGGATCTGCTTATTTTTCACTTAGAAGTATTATGTGGCCTATGAGATTCCATATGATGTCAGCTAGATTGTACATTGAGGACCACACTTCTGGAATTAGGCCTTAAATGACGTGGTCTGCTTATTTTCCATCGAAAAGTATTAAATGGCTTATGTACCGTCTCTTATATTATTAGCTATTTATGACATATGTTGGTATATGAGATTTACTTCTGGAATGGAAGATATTAAGTGGTTGGACCCGCCTCCTTTCCTTATAAGAAGAATTAAATGATTTTATTGGCTTTATTTTCGTAGACATATGATTATTTTTAAATATACTGCCGAAGTACTGAAAAAGTAAGACTCGAGATTTTTATTCATCAGACACTTGTTGTTCTGACTCCATCCTAATTACAGTACAGGTTAAGGATGGAGTGATAGCGGTGACAATGTTTAGAGATGGAGAAGCTTGACTTGTGGTAGTATTTGTTATTATTACTTGCTTTTATGTGTACCCATGTAACATGTATTATGTTATGGTTTTTATGGAATTTTGTGTTATGAAATTTTTATCGATTTGAAATAAATGGGTAAACTTTGCTATTATATTTTGTTCCATCAGCTGCGAGTTCCTAAAGTTTTATATCTCTATACTGTTATTTTCTTAATTCTACCAACAATGTACATCAGAACGGATCTAAGTTTCGATGGGACTTTCCTGGATCGAAATTTAGGCATGTTCTTGAGGGGGGATTGTTACATTTGGTATCAAAGCCTTAGGTTCCCTGATCAACGGGGAAAGTATAACATACATATGAGGGGCGTACTTGTTATTTTTGAAAAGGTTTTTCAAAAGATTTTTTCGAAAACTCATACTATATATACACACACTTATTTATGAATTTACGCTTAACTCTATAAATTCCGACTATATAAGTAGTTGCGATCATATTCCAATGGGTGAGGTGACTATGAGTTGGAAGTGCTGGGTAAATCTGTGTTGTTCTATTTCTATTTTTATTATTCTGCTATTATCTGTGCTACAATTATTATATATATTTCCGCATTAATTTTTGTTATCATTAGTATCACCCTATTCACCCCCATTTTAGGGTGAAATCGATCCTACAAGTGGTATCAGAGCAAGGTTAATAGCAAGGATGTCTAACCCTAGGCGCAAATCTAGCGAAAGTCAGTCCAGTATTATTCTTCCTATTTTTGATGGAACAGATTTTTTAGATTGGAAATTAAAAATGGAATTTTATTTAAAATCTGTTAATTTTAAATGTTGGGATATTATTGGAAATGGGTGTGATATAATAGACAAGAAAAATACTTTGATTAATGCTCTTGCTATGCCTATACTATATTCTCATATTAATCAACAAAATTTTAACTTTAATTCTCATTGTGAAAGTGCTCAGGAAATCTGAAATACTTTTGATGCAATGTATGGTGCAAAAGTCAACAACGATGGCAACGTCCACAATCGACTCAGTTAAAGAAACGTGCTTAACAGAATTGGCAAAAGGCGGTAGTGATGAAGATTCAATAGCCGATGATATAAGTGATTTTCCATTCAATGATTTAGTTCTCTTGTGCCGAAAATTAATTGAAAATAATAAAGCTCTTGAGATGAAAAATAATAAGTTAAAAAGGGAAAAAGTAAACTTCATCAGAAAAATAATAATTTGGAAATTGAGCTTAAAATATTAAAAAAATAAAAATTCTAATTGCAAAAGGTGTTTGGACGTGAAAAAGAATTTGCCCGTTTTCATGAAAACTTTCAAAAGTTAGAAAATGAAATTTTAAGTTGGGAGAAAAACAAAACTGAGTTGATTTGTAAAAATTATATTTTGCAAAAAGAGTTGGATAGCTTTAAGAAGTCTGAAAATTCTAAATGTGCGATTTTTGAAAAGTAATAAAATGAGATCAACGAAAATTTCAAAACCCTCGAAAAAGAAAACGTGATTTTGTGCAAATCTGAAATTATTCGACTAAATCATGAGTTTGAAAAGGAGATTGAAAAAATCAAGGATTTTGAAAAAATTGAATTCAAAAAACTCCAACCTTTTGAAACTGAGATGCTAGAAATTGAGAATAAAATTAGAGAGCTTCAAAATGAAAATATGCGATTAAAAATGAATAGTTTTGAAAAGAGAGATAGTACCATTAGTTGTTGTTCGAAGCTAATAAATGAAAATAAACTTTTTAAAATCCAAAGTTAATAAACTTGAGTTGATTGCTCGAAATTTTTTCCCTAGAGAAAAATCATTTAATATGCTTTTAGAAAATCAACTCTTTGTGAATAAAAGAAAATGACTTAGATTTGTAAAGGTGTCAAAATATGAACAAACGACTAATAACACTGTCGAGGGGAAATATGTGATACCCAAATGTGTAAAGTGTGGAAATATTGGACATAGCAAGAATAATTATCAAAATATATACAATCACAAAACCGTTAAACAAATATGGATTCCAAAAGGTACGAATATAAATGGTTTAAAATTTAAACAAATTTGGATTTCCAAAGGTACAATTGTAAATGTTAACGTTTTGTTGTATAGACAAATTTGGGTACCAAAGAGTTCAATAGATAATAATAGTGGTCCTACAGCCTTAGTTAGACCACTTGCCTTCTCCAAAATTTAGACACACAAGTGGGCTAAGGAACAAATTTGATGGAGATAGTTTTCGAGTTGTTCTAGGTGATTGGTAAACTAAAATTTAAATGTTCCTTAGCCTATAAAGATTAGATGGAGATCATCACATTTTGGATATCATGGAATCGAAGGAAAGTGAGGTATGGTATCTTAACTCAATTTTTGTTCACATCGACATTGTTGAAATATTTCTACCATCTCAACTTTGATTTTTGAAGTTATTGAAGTTCTGGAAAGCTAATCAATAATGCTACAATTTCTCTTTGTTTAGTTTTTACTGTTTCACTTTGGAATGTCATGAAAAATGGCTTTGACAATTTTTTGTTGAACCTGTGTTTTTGCTTAATATAGATTACTTATGCCTGATATAAATGGACGTGCTGAAAATTTCAAAAAAAAAACAATTTATGTGTTGAGGAGTATACATTTTTCTTATATACCACTATATATCACCATGAATATCTCAAATATAAGTAGTATTTGATATCATGTCATGTTAAAATCATTTTTGCAATTATTTAATTGTTATATTGATTTTCAACTAGAAGTCATTTTCACAAAACCCCTTAGGAAAAATTGATTTTCACTTGTTTTAATTTTTGAAACTTAGGTTTTCATCATGTTTAAAATACTCTAGTTTATTTCGGTAAGAGATGTTCTCTAGAAAAGATAATCATTGACTAATTGAACCTCTTTGGAACTTATCAAAATTATCATAGTGCTTGAAAAGTGATGGATATTGATTAAATTATATCTCATAACAAGAGGAAGTATAATTTTATAATTTCATGAAAATTAATTTTTTTTATAATATTTTTAGATTAGTACTTATTCCATGATCATTTTTATCATTTTCACCTTTCTGTCAATCCATACATCATAATGTAGTATGAAGAATTTGGTATTTCAAAATAAGGAAATATTTTTTTATAAAATAATTATATCCTAAAGTATTCACTCTCATTTAAAAGTCCTCGCGGTTATGCATGGGTTAATTACTTGAATTTCTATATATGGGCTTCCATTCTCATTTAAAAGTCCTCGCGGTTATGCATGGATGGGACACATATAAGAAAGGGATAAATATAAAGTATATTCTAATATCATTTAAGAGTCCTCAAGGTTATGCATGGTTAGAAAATATTTGACATATTTTTTTTTAAAAAATGGTAACTACTAACCTCATTTAAAAGTCCTAATAGTTATGCATGGTTAGTAAGTGATTCACATTTTCTTTGTATATTATTTGAAAAGAGAAAATGCACAAATCATTCCTTTATTGAAAATATCAAACTCTTGTCACTATATAAAATTTTCCATAATTGTACCATTTCTCTAAAATGGAGTTTGTTTCTAATTAATTAAATATTATGATTTTTTTTGATTAATTAGAATTTGAAATTAATATTTCCCTCTTGATTTGGTTTTATATTTTTAATCAAAATCGTATCTATTTCAGTTAATATTATAATTTTTGATGTTAACAAAAGGAAAAAAGATGTTAAGATTTTGATTTTTGAGCAACATCCTTACTAATATTCGAGATATTTTTATTCAAAATTATTTTTAATTAATATTTCAGTTTCAACTACACGCATCTGTGGAGGAGGAGTCTTGTTGTAAGGAAATCATTCAAATAGAGGGAGCAAATGGAATTCATCAAAATCAAATATATTTAATAGAGTCAAAATTTTAATATATGTTTGTCATCATCAAAAAGGGGAGATTGTAGAATATGCTAGTTTATGATTTTTGTTTGATGATAATAAACATATATATATATATATATATATTCATTTAAATGTATTTGTTATTGTACTATTTTATTTTTCGCAGAACTAAATAAATATTTGTTGAATAAAATAAATATCACAGAATTCATATTCAAACAAATACTTTATTCAAACAAATATTTTATTACAATTTTGAATAGGATAAATCTGAGCTCTCACTATATATACACAATTTCAATTGCAACACATTTTTCAATTTACAATGTCACCTCACTACATATTCACTCAACACTCGTATTTGATCTTCAACTCTATTCTAATTTGTATCTCGCATCCGAGTTATCTACAAAATAAACATTGATGCGGTAAAATTGAAAAAGGAAATATTTTGCAGTGAAAAATAAAGTATGTGTTTGAAAATATCATTTGCCTCAGTTATTTGAATTGTTCGTCATCATTTATTTTGAATTCATTCATGCATGAACAACTTGTGACATGCACAGTGTATCACTGCTCATGCCACAAGGCCGTGGACACCGATATACACTTGATAAAACTACAAGGATAGGTGAGCACAAGGTCAAACCCGAGCCGATGCTAGATTCAACTTAGGTGCAATACAAACCAACATGAGCCATATTGGAAATGCACATGGAAGAGAATAAAGCAACTGGACATGTATGCAACCGACACGAGCACTTGAAGTACAAACGTCCCAGTCTCCAAAATGAACCAAAACAATTTCAGACTCTGGAGAATTACACAAACATAGGCACAAGAGTGAAATGTACAAAAGAAAACATTGGGAGCAGATCAACATACATCAATGCAGACCAGGCAGCAAACAAAACAAAGCAACTTCACACATGTGTAAACACAGTGTTGGAACAGAGACCAGAGGCACACAGTAATGCAACATGAAGATGAATTCAGTGGATGTATACATATGCATTTAACATACATACAGTTCAAGTCTCGACCACAATAGGCTATAACATGAACATGACTTCAAAATGAAACATATGAGGCAAAACAAACTCAAGTGTGCACAAGCAAGCTACAAAAAGACCAAATACAACATCAATTCAATTATGTGAAACAAAAACAAGTGCAAACTCAAGCGAAATAAAAGACTCAGCAAACCAGCCTTAAAACATCAATACAACATGACAAAATTGCAACAGAGATTAGGAGAAAAGCAACAACCAAGTCAACAAGCACCTGAAAACAAGCCAGACCATCAAATGGAACAAGGCACCAGATCACATGAAAATATGGGTAACAAGACTTCAAATGGATTGATGTAGTGCAACGAACCATGAGGCAATGCAATATAACAGTGGACTAACTGGCCAGAGCTATAAACTTAGATGTATGCGTATATTCAATTATATACATACACATAATTGCACAAGTACGTAGGCAACTGGATGCATGAACAAAGACCATTGAAAACTACGTACTTATGAAACAGAGATGTATGCATACACTTGAAAGCAGAATTGATGCTAATTTCACACACATATATACATACATACTTGTATGTATGTATGTATATACATGGAAATACCTAGTAAAACAAGATCGAGCAAGGGAGCAGCTAGCTCAATGGGGCCAGAAACATCAACACGGCCTTAACACTCAAGTGCACAAGGACAACGGTAAGCACTTGTAACCAAGAAGCATGGTCCGATATGGAACCGGACTCCAAATGCAAAACAACATACAAGCACTTAGTTTCACTAAGCCATTGAAACAAGGAACCAGTAATGTACTCAATGAATGTGCAGGCACAAGTCAATGAACAGCCATGGGACATCAAGGCAATCGAGTACATAAGCACACAGAACACACAACACACATATATACATATGGGAATACACATGTATACATATATGCAGTATGGAACGAAGATAGTGAAAACAAGTCAAGGTTTATCAAGTCAATTTTTATCTCAAAGTCCAGAATATCACAAATTCAACTGACAAAGAAAATCAAGTCATGGTTCAAAGAGAAATGATATGCAGCAGCTCAAATCAAATAATGTTACAGGGGATTTCAAAATGAACAAGTCAATTTTATCTCAAAATTCAAAAAGCCTAAATCAAAGGAGCATGAACAACGAAAGGCAAATTCAAATGATGATAAAATGAACGAGTCAAGAATCACACGGTCATTCGATTACAAATCAATGCATAATCTAGAATAAAAGAATTAAAATACAAATATACGAATCGAACATTTAGGGATTTATCTGTAACGACCCGTAAATTTCGTTAATTAAATTTGTCAATAAGATATTGGAATTAAATTTAGGAAGAAAAAAAATTTACAATTAATAATGAAGCGAATGTTTAAAATTGTTAATTCAATAATATTTTATGAGTTAATATTGAAAGAAATTAAAATTCGCGATTTAATAATGGAATAATAACTAAATTAAAATGAAACAATGTTAATACGTGTTAATTGTCAACAATCTAAATAAAACTCAAATTCATTGTATTTAAACATGCTATGCTTAGTTATAAAATTTAACAAGTAACAAAATGTAAACATTTGATTATTGTATTAAATAGATAGTAAATGGTAACTGAAAATCAGTTTTGTGTAAGGGATTATAATATGTGTGCACTGATTTTAGTCGGATGTAAAAGGTAAAGAATAAATTTACAAATGTTATAAAATGGAAAATGGTGACAACTATTGTTCGTTACAAATATATTTAATCAATAGCAATTAATTGTAATTAAACATTACCTTATGTAAGTTAAGATAATAACTAAAGATTTTGAATGTAAAATCAATAGAAATGTTGATTTTATGCATAGATGGCAATTCATTTAATAAAATTTGAAACCAAGATAAATAAATGAATTGGGATATTAAATGTTTATAAGCGACTAAATTTCGGTAAATGAAAATAAAATAGAGAAATAAGTTATTTTAAGGTTAGTAATTGATAAATTGGGAAATTAATTCAAAGGTTATATAAATTTAGAAAATAATACGTATTAAATTTCAACTTGATTTAATCAATGCAAATTAAGTAATTATAATAAATTGTAGTTGATAATCAAGGATGAATCTGAGTAAAATTTGGCATTGAAGATAATTATAAAATTTTACCCATTCATCTAGTTTATTTAATTAAATCTAAATCAATGGCAACATTGTTGTTAATAATAGTTGTAAGTGAATTTGAATGTTAATGGGTAACAATTATTTAGTTTAACCATTTCTTTAGTATGTTGCATAAAATTTGGAAATCAAATTTGAAATTTAAGAAAGTTAGGTAGTACGTTATTGGGAAATAAATTTAATAAATATGTTAGTGGAATGTATTATGATTCAATGTTATTTATACCCATAAAATGTCAATTTATCGAATAGCAAGTTTTTAAATCAATAAATGAATTTATTGAGGTTTCAATTTATAATTAATAACATTTAATGTGGAATCAATTTCAATTAATTGACTTAAATTATGCAATTAGGGTATATTTGATTTGCCATTGAAGATGGTTAATTTATAAGATGTAATTTATGATAAGCCTATTTACTTTACGAAGTTTGTTTGATTTAAAGATTTGGAAGTAAGATTTATTATTTGGATTGAAGTGTAAAATTCAATAAACTGAATTTATTGCAAATAAATGAAATTCAACATTTATTATTTCGTAAATTGAAACTAGATGTAATGGGAGGATATTGTTATAATAGATTTTGAATCAAACATTGATTTCATCAGGGGTAATAAAGAAAGTACGTTGAATAGAAGAATGGAAATAAAGATTTACAAATTTTGAGATTTGAACTATAATAATTGGATTTAATTGAAATAAAATGAAATTTAATATTTAAATATTATGTAAATATAAATTTAGATGAAATTTGGAGATATTTACGTAATAGAGTATGAATCCAATGGTAGTCTCATCTGTTGGATACTAATAGATTGAGAAATTGAATGAAAGTCAATTAAAAGGGAATTATTGCAAATTTAATTTATAATTTGTGAATATAATGAAATTGAAATTTAACGATGAAATGAATAAATTTGTTAACTCTAAAATGACATCAAGATTTGGTTTAATTAATGTGAATGATTAAGGAAATAAAAGTGTTAAAGATTGTCAATTTCAGAATTTAAATAGGAAATTTGATTTAATTTAATTTTATTTAATTAATGGAAAAATAGGCATTTTGGCCACTGACTCGGATTTCGACGAAACTAGTTTCATCGGATCCGTAACGGTGAATTATTTTAGGATTTCAAGTTTCATAGCAATCGGGCTTGTCGTTTGATCGTACGGACTCGAAACGCCTTGAAACAAACGAAATTGAAATCAATTGAAATCAGTTTGAAAATATTGATTTCAGCATAACTTCTTCATACAATGGAATTTGGACGTGAAACTTTTCCATCGCATTCAGAATATTTTAAAACATCTATTTTGATATATGGGTTGACCCAATTTTGTTCCGGAGCCGAAACGGGCTTTTCGGGCCATATATTGTTTAGCGCGTACATCTATCTTATCCGATCCATCCTATTTCAACTTTGTCTATAAATATATCGTTATAAACCCTATTTCTCCTCATTTTTATTTAGCTGGACACATATCCCAGCTCTGTCCTCCTCAATGGTAGACAACATAAATTTCAGATCCAGATCCATTTCAAAAATCAAATCCAAAGCCTAAAATTCAAAGTCCTCAGAAAAATCTAAAAAAAATATATGTTAAAGTTCTCGACTAGCGTAATTCACTGGAGGTGTTCGTTTTTCGTTTTGGTTCATCGTTTGATCAGTAAAAATCGAGGAAGTTTCGGCCATTCATCGCTCGACGACGAACTTCGTCGGATCGAAAATCCCCTTCTGGGTTTTGTAGAGATTCTCGAGCGGAGCTCATCCATGTAAGTTAATTGAAGATTCAACGGTTAGATCGTCGTAAAATTATGATTAGGGTTTTGAAACCCTAAAATATAGGGAGGCGGTGCACGCACTTAGAGGCAGCCGGAGGTTGGGGCGTGGCCGTGGGAGGTGCGGCTCGGCATTTGCAAGTCGTTGGTGGCGGTGACTCGATGATCAGTGGAGGAGGATCAGCGAAATTCATGGTCAATGGCAAGCTTTTAGGGTGCGTGGGCGTCATGCTTCACGGGTTGTGCTGGGAAGAGAAACGTGTGCTACAGGTGGTGACGCGGCCGAAAGATAGTGGAAAGTTATTTATTTTGTTTTAAAAATTAATTTTGTTTTAGAGCAATTAAATCGCTATAACTCTTACATACAAACTCTGTTTCACACGCGATTTTTTTTGTTAGGATCGTAATGAAATTGTGGACGTTTTGACACCAGTTTGGACCAACTTGGAGACTGTCAAATTTTTGGGTTTAAATTGGATTTAAATTCAATTTAAATCCCAAAGGTGAGTGTTATAACCCACTCACAATTTCTAAAATTTCTTATGTTTGTTAAATTGATTTATGATGTGTTTAGAAATTTATTTATGGCTGTTAGGCATATATTTTATCATTATCTCAGTTAATTTGCATTCATATAATTTACTTGTTATTTAATTTATTTTGCATATAAACTGCCAGTTAAAATTTTAGTTAAATTTATTATTGCATATAAACTGCTAGTTAAATTTATTTATTATTGCATATATACTGCAGTTAAATAGTTATTTAATTCATTATTGAAAAATTAACTGTTAGTAATTAGCTATTATTTATTGATGTGATTGTTTGAATTGGATGATAAATTGATAAATGCTTGATGATCGATATGATGGATGAATAGATGCTGTGTTTATATTGTATAAATTGCAAGTGATTATGCATTTTCATTTCATTCGGGATTGCGGTTTGAAATGATATACAACTGCATTTTTTTATTTTTAATTGCGGATTAAAATGATAAATATCCGTATCACTTGACCATAGGATAGAAAATTATATACAGGCACCGCGGTATATATATAAAATTATTTTTGAAATGATTTTCTATGGTTTTAGAAAGAATACGGTTAAATAAATATTAAATTTTGATATATATATATATATATATATGTATATATATATAGTAAAATTCTTGAATTTAGCTATGTATAAGTTTGTTTCGAATTTAAAATAAGCTAAATAATGAAGTTGATTTTTGTTTATATAATATGGTTAAGTATATATCTGAAATTTTATTGTATATAGAGTTTATAATAACTCAATTAAAAGTAAGTTTGAAGATAAATGTGAATATGATTTGAATTTAAGTATTTAAGAATTTTCCTTGAAAAATATGTTTTGAAATGTAAATAAATCAAGATTTAAAGGGTATGATTTTATAACTTGATTTTGATTAGAGGATTTAAACGAATATCAAATTTATTTAAAGAATATTATCAAGTTAATTTAATTAAAAGAACATCCTGTTATTGAAGTTTAAGGGTTTTACCTGAATAATATTTGTTTAGTAAGTAAATATTTCAAATTTAAATAATAGGAATTGAATTTGATATATATTAAATTATCAAATGATCCATTTTGAAATAGTGGAATATTTAAAGATTGAAATATATGAACTATAAAGTTTTGAAATATAGAATATTTAAGCTTTGAAATATATGAGAATTAAAAATGGTTTATTTGGAGGCTCAAATTGATATTGGGAAATTTATTTTTAAATTTAAAGAAGCTGTTTAATTTTATAAAGTAATATAGTATTTGAACCATTAAGTATTAAAAGTTATGTTTCAAAGCTATGGGTTCAAGGTATATATATTTGAAAAATATTATGATTTTGGGAAAGAGATATTTATAAAATAAAAATGATACCATATTGATTTGGGTTTTAAAGATATAAATGCTATCGTATTTATATGGTTTGAAAGAGATATTATATTCTGGTTTTAAAGTATAAATTATTTTAAAAAACCGCGGTGTTATACTATCGATTGGTTGTTGAAGAGACCGGGATTGGAAGTTGTCATACTCTCTACCAACCCCGAAAACCACTTTAACAACCGTGTACGCGGTGGTGATTCCAGAATGAAGTAGGATGGTGGCGGCGTTTCCTTTGAGGTAAATACGTCGACCCAACTCCCGTGAGTTGGCATAAGGTGGCTAAAACAGGAGCGATTCTCGGGCCAAGGGGGTTAGCGCCCTTTATCGGATACTCCTCTTCGATATTATACTCTGACTTTGGATTGATTCGGTGACCACTTTTGATTTCTTTGATTTTAGGGGGGAGTTTGTCCGAAGTGGGCGGTAGCTGCGGCTACGCGTTACCACCAGCCCGGATGCGTAATTGGTATATCTACCTTGGCATTGCCTAGTTGTGCCGTGTCACCTACCCTAGCGCGCCTTCTACGAGTTTCTATTTGTGTCGTACCTATGGAGTATCCTCTGGTAGCCTCCCGATCAGGAGGTATTACGGTACTGTTTAGACTATTGGCATTTTACGTGTTAAGGTGGAAAATGTAAAGCCTTAACGCTATTTAAAAGTAAGTTTATTTTACAATTAGACACTATTATAATAGCGAAATATACTACATAGTAAATAGTTTAACGGATCCTTAGGAGAGGTAAATCCCGAGCATCTCTTGAGTTACTGCACTCATATTCATTTCTGTTAATTTAACTCACATAAGATATTTTAGTTCTGACTCGAGTGTTTGTCTTTTCAATTCGTTCGGGTCAGCCTGAGCATTTCAGGTTTCGAAGATTTTAGCTCTGGAGGACGAAAACGAAGATTTGTATTACTATTATCTAGTACATTATTCCACTACACCTTTTTATTCTGCTGCATAATTATTATTCTATGGTATGAGAACTCTGATATTTATTTTATAAAGAAAAATCAAATGTTTTGTAAAACAGTTTTATGAACCGTATATTGATTATTATATTTTATCGTTCCGCTGCAAGATTCTGTTTTGTTTTTTCCCTTCTCTGTTTTTCTTATTTACCCCATAACAATCCGCCCTTTCGTATGGTTTGAGTTGTCACGTGTGTCGATTTAAAGCGGGCGAAAAGGCGAGCTGTTACATTATCCCTATTTTAAACCCAAGTCATCATTCGCATAAAAGACATTTGAGTTCATGCAAACCAGAGAGGAAGCACTGAATAAAAATCATGAAACTCAAATCAAAGTCGAGTGTAATCAAAATCGAAAAGGGGATAAAATTGCATACCATTCTTATCATTCGTGCTCGACAAAATTGAAGCCACCATGTGCAATCAAAGCCAACAAATTGATTGATGAAGCAACCAAAATTAGAAGCATACTTCAATCGATCGAGAGTTCAAGTGGCGGCTTCAATCAAACAAAACCCTAGCTATTTGAAGAGAAACAAAAGAACAGCCAGAGCAAATGAAGTAAAGAGAAAAGGAAGTCTCTTCTTTTATTTACAAATTGGGCTCGCGTTTATTTTTATTTGGGCTTTAATTTTAACTAGGGTTTTGAGTTTTTATTATTTTGTAATTTTCTTTTAAACTTTTGTAATTTTCTAGTCGTGTGACTAGGGACAAACTACAGGGCATAGTTTGAGAATTCGCAACTCAGTAGCTGAGTTATGGTAGGGTTTTGAGCATAGGGTTATGTTAGCCAATAGCATGTGTCTCAAGTTTACGTGTGTAAGTGTCTGACTACTTAATTTCTAGTAGAAACCTTGAGGGCAGCACGTAGGCAGGTTATTGCCGAAGCTGGGTAAATCTATGTTGTTCTATTTTTGCTTTATTATTCTGCTATTATCTATGCTGCAATTATTATATATATTTCTGCATTAATTTTTTTTATCATTAGTATCACCCTATTCACCCCCTCTATGGTGAAATCGATCCTACAGGGAGAATACCAGAGGTAATATCTACTCCTACTCTGATTATCTATTAAGCGGGGATCATATCTTTAGGCAAACTAGGGAGAACATGACATCAACTTATAGGAGCACCCTAAAAGCTGGATAGTAATGGTAACTACCCTGTTTTTGGAGATTACCTGTCAATATTAAATTATAACGGTAGTTATAATTTAATACCGACAGGTAAAAATAAACTAAAGATTTTAAATTTTTTATTTGGAATAAACAATGAATTCTGGGAATAAAATGAGAAAATAAATTTTAAAAGCTTTATTTTGTTTGTTTGGGTAAATAATGAAGGGAAAATGGTTTTTATTTAGAGAAAATGCAATAATTTTATTAATTATTGCCCTTTACTTCTTTTAATAATTTTTAAAGGAAGAAATTGATTTTTAAAGAGTGTTTATTTAAATAAAAAGGTGAAATTTGATTGAAAAATGAGTTTTAATTATAAAATTGAGTTTGAAATGGTTAGTTGTTACTTTTTCAAGTAAGAAAATAATTTTTGTAGAATTTTTGAGGTGGAAAATGCGAATTACACATTTATTTGGTGTAAATTGCGCATTTATGTAAAATAAAGGATTTTAATAATAAAGTATTTTAAAAATTAAAATTATCTTTTTTATATGGTGGAAAATATTTTATTTCATATTTATGTGAGTTTACATATTTTATTTGTGTGAAAACTTGAAGAAAAATGCATTTGTTTTATTACATAATGTGAAACATCTATACACTTGGTTTTATGTTAACTAAATTAACTTAAAATAATTTGTTTTCTTTTAATTTTGTTCCAAAAGGCCCATTAGCCACTTAATGAAGTAATGAGTAAGAGGAAAAGAGATACCTGTACGTTCAAAACAGTAGCTATCTTCTTCCTCTTCTGAAATTAGAACCAGGAAAAGAAAACCTCTCCATTTTCTTCAATTTCAAGCTTAAATCTTCAATTTAATTCAAGCAAACTGAGATTTTTAGCAAACTAGACTAAAATAAAAGGGTAATCAACTCAAAACGCTATAATTTCATCAAAATTTTAATTTGAGAAGTGGGTTTTCTAATCACAGTAAATTTTCTTTTTGCATGCTATTGTTTCTTCCTGTACAGGTTCTTGAAGGCAAAAATCACTCCAGGCTTCAAAATTTCAGCATAAATTCGAGTTTTTGCATTCCAAAAGCAAGGTGAATTGAATAAAACACATAATCTAGCTAAGCCATGCTTCAAAATTGCAAAAGAAGTGAAAAATAACTCTCTGTATATCGATTTCTGTAGTTGTTTTGCCTCTGTTCAAATCTGTTCTGTGTTGCTTCTTTGTATGCTTATATCTTTTGATTCCGGCAACGAAATTCTGCCTGATTTCTTTCAAACGGTATTTTATATGTTGTATTTGGTCTCTGCAAAATTTCATTGCATAATATGATCATTTGATGCTTCAAACTTTCCTCAGAAAATCAATATGAAGGCTGAAAATAGCCTGGAACTAATTCGCGGAAGAGGGTCGATACCCCCTCTTCCTTGGGTCGACATGCATGTCGACCCAGAGGTCCTTAGGTCGATAGGGCTATCAACCTAAGGAAGGAAAGGGTCGACATGCTTGCTTTTCTTGTTATATTTTGTGATGTTTTCTAATTGTATTGAAGACTACAATGTCCATCAATAGGCTAGCCAAATTTTGGAGAATTTGAAATTCAAATTTTGGATTAAATTTGAATTGAATTTGAATATCGTTTTGAGCAATTTCTCCGTTTTCCTTCGTTTTCGAGCATGGATTTTTCCAAACAGTTTTGAAATAATTTTTTAAAATAAATTAGCATTTGAAACAATTATTACACAATATTTTTAAAGTATTTTTGAATATAAAATCCATTTATTCTCTAAAATAAGGGAACTTTCAAATATGGTTTTCAAAATTGATCTCAAAAATTGGTTTTAAAAGCTTATTTTCTCAACTAAATTATTTTATACATAAAATACACGTTTTTGCACTATTTGAGCGAATGAGAAGGAGAATTAAATGGTTTAGTAATATACGTGGTATGGGACACGTGCGTTTATCTTATCGGTTAATTCCTGACTTGTCCGTTCGATTGTTTTGACCTTCGGGTCGTGTTTACCGATGAGACGAGGTAAAGATTTTACTGCTTTCTAGTGTGGCATTTACTAGTGGTTAGTAAACCGTTTAGTGTGAACGTGTGGTATGGGACGCACATTAACACTTTTTGGGTTTCTATCTGAGAGTTTATGCACATTTTCATTACGACGTATTGCCAGTACTGGACCTTCGGGTCATGGCCATTACGGCGTTTTCCATTGCAGTATATTTGTCCTTGAGACGTTTTTCATTGCGGCGTGTTTGTCTTTGCAGCGTATTTTTCATTGTGGCGTATTTTCCTTCGGGCGTGGCGTCTTATTCGAGAAAGCAGTACTTGGCAGGCTTTGGCCATATGCACGTGCGAATTTTTGAGATGATTTCATTGATTATTGTGATTTCCCAAGTGTATCGCTCATATATGTTGGCCTTTCGAACCATTTGAGATATTATATGTATAGTGACCACCTTATGGGAATTTGAACTCTTTTGAGTTATATCTTTGAGATTTGGGTTGCCTACACTTGGCGTTTATTGAGATTGCCGTTATGGCATTCATTTTGGACTTATATTCTTCTATTTGGAGATATATTTGCCTTTATGGCGTATTTTGAGATGGTGATTTCTTTGGAAATGCTTTTGAGATTGCTTATATGGCGGGTTTGGGATTTCTTCCTTTTAGGAGTTATGATTTTCCTTAAACCATTTTTGATGATTTGTGACATGCCGATGATACGAGGCTTGCTATATTTAGCGTTTTGTGGATATTGATTTATCTCTTTTGATATTATATACTCATGCTAAGTGATACTATATCACTTGAAGTAGCCACTTATACTTGGAATAGTTTCTTCTTGTTTGAGAAGAATATCACCCTTATCCTTATGCTCATGCTATCGTTTAACCATATTAACTGATTATTTTAGCTAGACTGACCAGTGTATTTTATACTCAGGTCAGATCGAGGTGTTTCAGGTTAGGTATTCATTGGACTTAGCCTTTCTGCTTCCACTTGGACATTTTGTTATCGTCTTTTTGTTGTAGTCTTTTTGTGTTGACTCTGATGTATATTTTGACTCATGTGCATATTATGGTCGTCATACCACATATGTTGTATCGTTTTGTATATTCTTATGATGTATCTGTATATGTGTGTGTGTGTGTGTGTGTATTTATCTGCTGTTCTGCGATGTGAGTTGCATTTCTTTGTTATATTTTATTCTGATAGATCCATTAGCCACCTATAGTTTTGTATTAAATATTTATTGGATATGTCGATCTACTTAAGTTAGAATTTTTTTAGAGCATTTGTCGACGTATCCAATAGATATTTAAGACACGGCTATGGACAGTCGCTTCTAACCAGCCTTATTCTCCGCATTAGCAGAAAGTATTACCCAATAATACTCTTTATCAATGTGGGTCTCGAGGTGGGGCGTCACAGTAATTGACTCCTTGATAGGACCTAGTCTTTTTTATCATTGTGGACCATATAGACATATTAATAACAAGGGTGAGTGTTGATGGAAAAGTTGATAGGAAATAAATGACCTTAAGGAAATGTCCGGTAGGCCCACAATTAATATGGACAAATCAACATTTATGGAGGTAGTAAATAAAGGTGTTGTGTATAGAAGTAAGAAAAGCAGCAAACTTCTGTAAGAAGGAATACACTATAAGGAGGAAATTGGATTTTTAAAGGGTGTAGTACAAAGGTTTAAAGAAAGAACAAACTGTAATCCCACCTTTTGTGACATAAGTTGATAAAAAAATTTCTTTGAAAACCCCTTGAAAACTTTGAAAATGCCTTTTAGAAGATTTTAAAATGAAAATTTTATAAGAATTTTTTTTGATAAAAGATGATTTTAGACGACTTTTAAATTATACCACCTTTTGTTTTGTAAAAAGTTCGGAAAAAGGTTATAAATTAAAAAGGGCAGTGAAACATTTTTAGTAGATAATTTTAATTTAAAATTTTGGTGACTTGAGACGTTGAATTTTTTTCCATTTATTAGCTTCTCAATTTAAAATTTTGATTTAATTATAAAAGCTTTTAATTTCCTTATTTTTGTATTCTTTCATTTTTCTATGTTATATTTCCTATGCAATAAATTTAAAAGTTCTTTCTTCTATAACTTCTTAGAAGCTGTATAAATTGGAAATTTTTAGAAAAATAATTATGCTTTTAGATTAATTTGGAAATATACTACCACTAGTTTTAATTTTTTTTGGAAAGGTAATGAATTTTTTAAAAGCGGTGAATTTCTTTAAGACAAAATGGTGGATGGTTATAATTGTAAAAAAAGTTTTCATCTATTAACCTTTTTAATTTGATTAAAAAGATTCCAATTTTTGGTTCTTTAATTCTTCTATTTTTTACTTGTTTATAAACTTAAAAGTTCTTTCTTTAGAACTCTTTTCAGGGGTTTATAGATAGAAATAACACCTATTTTGGGATAGAGAAATTGAAAGAAATGAATGCCTACTAGTGTAAAAAGGGGAGCATTCCCATATAAAGTGATTAAGAGAATGATGGCTGGGATTTTGGTAATAATAGAATTGTTAATTTTGGTAGATGAGATATTAAAGGAGTAATGGAGTAAGATAGAAGTTACTTTGGTGTACTCCATATATTTTTCTATCGCATAAAGTTATAAAAGGAATCTTTGGCCATTGATTGGATTTTAATAATGATTGATAAATAAGTTAGATGTTTTTGTATAAGGAGAAGCATTTATATAAAAATGAGAATTTTATATGTTTTTCCTAATTTTAATACAAAAGTTATTTGAATAATAATAATAATATTGGGTTTGATAATGAAAAGTATCGCAAGAGATTTTTAAGAGTTTTGAGCAATGTTACGAGCTATATTTTAGAAATAACAATATATTCTGAGTAATAAGGTTATAAATATTATTGTATGCTTTAGAAGGAAATAATTTTTATTTTGAAATGATGATTGTGAAAATTTTATTATTTTGTAAACGATAATTTTTGTAGCTTGAAATCTCTTTGAAATAAAAATGGTGTAACATATGATTTTGAAAAGGTAACTAAGTTTTGAACCTTTTGTATTAAAATTCCTTTTTTCAAAAAGGAGTAAATCCTTATTTTAGCAAGCTATTGAAAAGGAAAGGTTTTTATAAGTTCCTTTTGAAAAACCAAGAGAATTTTTGAATGCCATAAATTAGAAAGTCCAACTTTTGAGAAAAAGTTTCGATAAATAAAGTTTTGAAAAGGAAGATTATTTTATTCTTATTTGGGAACAAAGTAATTTTGAATCTTTGATAAAGGTTTCTAATTTAAGTTTAATTTTTCAATGATGGAGATATTAAATTTGATACTTTATGTTTTAAGTATTGCAAGAAATGAAGTAATAAATGCTTAAAAAAACATTTTATTCGTATGAAGATATTTTATTTTGTGCGAAAGTTATGATTTTATAGAATTTTATGGAGTAGATATGGATTATGAACTAGGTGGGATAGACTAAGGTTTCTAGGATATGAGTAAAATAGAAACAGAACGCACAACCTGATCTGGAAAGTTGAAGTCAGTCCCAAACCCTTAGTTGAAGAAGTTGGTAAAGTCCAAAGGTATTCAGATCTATAACTGGGTTGTGAATTATGTTTCCCATAGAATATGAATTTCTATATTCTAATTTTGGAGCAATTTTCATTATTTCCATAAATTATTCAATTCCAAAATACATGTGAAAGTGCATTGTTTGAAGTAACAAGGAATACGCTAAAAAGAAAAGAGATGTGTAAGGGATGGATGTTCCTTTCCATAGTTCACACTGTCTATATCAATAATAAGAAAAGAAACGACTCTTTGTAATTTCAAAAAATGCAAAAATCTTAATTGCGGTTAATTTATGATAGTAAGCCTTTTTTAGGGTAGTTTCGATGAATTAAAATATGGAAATGAGTATTCTAGTTGTAGAATTAGTAGTTAGATATAGATTTCATACAGCTATGCTGAACGATTAGAATATATATAGATAGCATAGACTACGACTACATGTGTATTAGTTAGTAATTGATGGATTATGATTTATGGATGTTAATTATAAATTTAACGGACAATAAATGTGTAACTAATGGGAGGAAAAATAATCTTAAGGGGGACTAATTAAGGAAACTTGATATTGTATTTGTTGAAGAAAGAACTTTGAGTAACGAATGAATTTTGGAAACTTGAAGAAGGTTAAAAAGATTGAAGTAGGATTAATTGGAAATGTTCAAATTCTGACAGTAATGATCTGCCACTGTGGATATTAATTGAAGCAATAAATAGACCACATTTATTGAAGACAGAAAAAGGGAAAATTAAGAAAATAGGTAGCAATGGAATGAAATATTAAAGATAACCCATCTTAATTTGGAAAGAAGTGGTGGGACCACAAAACCATTTATATTAACTAATAATAAATGCCAATTTTCGGTAAAATTTTCTTTTGGGGTTCTTGGATCATAGTCGCTAGCCATCTTCCTTATTTATTGGAGAAGTGGATGATGTGGTATAAGATATATTCTCATTTTATTCCTATGTAGCCTTTGTGAATGAGATTTAAACCACTTGATATATGTTAGGAAGCAAAGTAAATAAGGAAATCTTATGGAAACACTTAACTAGCGATAGACCATGGGTAAAACTAGAGATTAATGAAGAAATTAGATTAGCAGCATAAAGTGAGTAAGTGTTTCAATCTCCAAACATTGGATTTGGAAAACACAAGGGATTTAGCTCACAAAATGCCACCATGCAAGGAAAAGAGAAATGTGTAGGAATGAGAATGGAATTTCCTATTGATCAAGGATTACGAAGAAGGTGATAGAAATTTTCTGTTAGAAGCAGTGGAATCATAGCATTCTAACACAGTATTATGGAGTTGCGCTCTACACCGTTAGTGATAGGGACCCTTATTTTACTAGCAAATTTGGATGGATTTTCTAGTAGCTTTGGGAACAAGCTTTAAAAATTTCGTTGAATTGGGGCATCGCTTACCGACTGAAGACTGATGGATAAACTGAAGCAATGGATGGGAATTTGGAGGATTTGTTAAGAGCTTGCGTCTTGGAATTTGGAGGACCTTAGGAGTAGCGCTTACCCTTAGTAGAACTCAGTAGGATTGTAGTCATCAATGAACGACTAATATGGCACCCTTGAAACATTCTTTTAAGAGGTCATACAAATTGTCAAATTATGGATGGGAAACCACCGACAAATTCTACTCAGACTAGCTTTGTATTGCGAGACTTTGGAAAGTCGGAATTGATTAGGCAGTGTACAATTTAGATAGTTGGAAAGTAGGCACCAAATTTATTGGGCTATTTCACAATATGGGGAAAAACAAGAAAACTTTTATGTTGGCTAGAGTCCATGACATTTTGCATTTGAGGAAATACCTTCTTAACATAGAAATTATTGTATAGTATAATCAACTGGGTAATTTTAAGACGGAGCCAATAACGCCCCATGCCATAGCGTGCATCGTAGAGCACAGAACTCGATGGCTTTGCAATAAGGGTTAGATTTGTTCGATATAATGATGAGAAAATATGATGGGAGGCATGAGAACTCTTCATCCAAAACCTTTCTCTAGGACCTCAAAATTAGGATTTTGGTTGCATCTTGCTTGCTAGATTGGATGGCAGAAGATGGCTGCTTCACTTTTTCACAAACACTTTACACTCATATAGAAATTTTTATGCATTTTTAGGGTATTTTCATATATACTTTCATGACACGGTTACACAATCACGCTAGGATTGAATAGGATTAAGCTCAGTTTCATATGTCTGCAGTACATAATCACATTACACCATTGGTTGAGTAAATGGTTGTGTAGATAACTTGGTTGTCTAACATGAATGTTATTGTACATTACGTTGTTCACCCCTCGGAAGATTTTGGGATGAAATCCTTTTTTAGGGAGAAAGAATGTAACACGCCGTAAAATGAAACATAAATAAATAAAGTAAATTGAATTTATTACGATAGGTGTTGGATATAGGAATTTTATAAAAGTTGGAATTTGACGACGAAAGTTATTCTGTTGTGTTCGTGGCAAAATTCTGATCTGTTTCCATATATAATATGCTTAAAATTAGAGCTCAAATGAAGAAGTTATGAGCATTTAACATTTTCATATTTAAATTAATTTAATGTGAATTCAAATTCAAATTAATATCTAAATTTAGGGCTTGAATTTCAAAATTAGATTGAGGGCTAACTAAATGTTTTAATTAACAT
The DNA here is from genome assembly GCA_030765085.1 of Allium cepa. Taxonomy (NCBI): domain Eukaryota; kingdom Viridiplantae; phylum Streptophyta; class Magnoliopsida; order Asparagales; family Amaryllidaceae; genus Allium; species Allium cepa. The sequence goes on from CM060940.1 coordinate 865,531,711, forward strand.
TTACATTAAAGTTAAATAGGTTTAGACATTAATTAAAAAGCAACGGACTAAATAAATACCCAAAATAATCAACCGGTCGAAACCTATGCTGTGATCAATCGATCCCTAGCGGTCGACCGATTGGGGAGGGGCGGTCGACCGATTGGGGAGGGCGGTCAACCTTCGGGAGGGGTTTTTGACTGATCAAAGCCTAAATTTTTCAATGGTGGCTTGGGTTTGAAGGATTGTGTTACTTATTTGTACGCTCCAGATTTCTCCGTTTTAACTATTTTCCTCTTATAGTTTGGTGCGTTTCAACTCCTATAAATAGAACCTTATCCTCTCCACTTTTTATTCATATTATTTTGGGGAATTCAATGAAACTCTGCCATTGTTATCTCTCCAAATTAGATTCGAAAACTCTATAGAGTTTTCTGTGAGTGGAAACCTTAGTATTTCTTTTCAATAATTGTTTAGTTTATTTCTTTTGGATTTGAATACGCCTTAGGGATTTTGAAAATATGATAGATAAAATCCCCCTAAATTCCATTTTATTTTGAAACGTCAAATCTGTGTTGAGATTCTTAATTATTTACATTAATTTGATGGAATTCGTTTCGTTATGCAATTTTTGATAGATTCATAGTTTATTCCGCTTCTCCTTCTTGTTTGGGTCAAATTGTGATCCTTCAATAAAATAAGGGATTTAGATTACGAACTCTATTTGTAATTTACGCTACTTGTTCATATCTATTTGTTTGTAAGAAGGGGAGTTAAGTATAATATGAGGTTCATATTGCAATTCTTATTGTTTAAGATATTCCATTGAATTGGTGTAATAAATTGAGCTTCCATTTTATTTATGAGTCTGTTATTGCAATTTTGATTATGAATATTTATTCTCTATTTTGGACATTTGCATTCCATGAAATCTTGGGAAATTGAAGGAAAAAGTACTTGATAGAGAATTGACATTCAACGTTAGTTTAGGGCGTAAAATATGTGCGTTTAGAACTTATCAAGCGTGGATATTTATTCATTTCTGTTTACGTAATTAATATGTAACTGTTGCGTATATGGCATAGTTAATTGGGAATTTATTTATATTTATTCTCCCCCATTAGGAAGGTAATTAATTTTAAGGTGAAAATAAGAGGAAACTCTTTTATAGCCCAATTATTATTTTAAGGCGTAATAAGAAAGATTTCCTATAAGGCGTTATTTATGAAACAGTGAGATGAGTGTATATGTGCGCGCACGCGTGCGTATATTTAGGGTAATTGATTTGTGGCTAAATCATAGGGACGCGAGGTCAATAGAGTTACACGATGGAAGTCTACCCTTCACTTTGAGGCTACCAGTAGTTGTATACACTTTTATTGATGTGAGATATCCTTATGATAAATATTTGTAATGACGCAAGGTTAGTTCCGAATTCTATAGGAAAAGTCTGCCTAGCTAATTTGGCTACCATTTTATACAAATAGAGGACTAAGGTGAGACATGATTATGGGTATGGCCATAAGACCAAGGGCCTACTTCGGGGTTTGAGGTATCAAGTGGTTGGACCCTCCTTTTTCCCCAACTAAAGTATTAAATGGCCAAGAGTTACGCTAGGTGGTATCTCTACAAGGGTTCGCTTTTGGAATTAAGCCTTAATTGACGGAGTCTACCTATTTTCCACTTGGAAGTATTAATTGACCTATGAGATTCCATATGACGTCAGCTAGATTGTACATTGAGAATCACACTTCTAGAATTAGGCCTTAAATGACGGGGTCTGCCTATTTTCCACTGGGAATATTAAGTGGCTTATGTACCGTCTCTTCCATTTTTAGCTGTTTATGACGTATGTTGGGATATGGGATTTACTTCTAGAATGGAAGGTATTAAATAGTTAGATCCGCCTCCTTTCCTTATAAAGAAGTAATTGATTTTTTTAATGGTTTTATATTCGTAGGCATATTGATATTTTGAAATATGCTACCAAAGTGCTGAAAAGGTAAGACTCGGGGTTTTTATTCATAGACACTTATTGTTTTGACTCCCTCCTTATTACAACACAGGTTAATGATCCAATGATGGCGGTAACAATGCTTAGGGATTGAGAAGCTTGACTTGCAGTAGTATTTGTTATTATTACTTTCTTTTATGTGTACCCATGTAACATATATTATGTTATGGCTTTTATGAATTTTGTATTATGAATTTTTTATGGTTTTGAAATAAACGAGTACACTTTGCTATTATATTTTGTTCCATTCGCTGTGAGTTTTGAATGGCTTTATACTGTTATTTTCTTAGTTCTATGAACAATTTACCTTAGAATGGATCTAAATTTCGATGGGCCATTTCTGGGTTGAAATTTAGGCATGTTCTGGGGTGGGTTGTTACATTTGGTAATAAAGCCCGGGGTTCCCCGATGAACAGGGAAGGTATACTCTACGTATGAGTGGCATACTTGTTATTTCTGAAAAGGTTTTTCAAAATATTTTTCGAAAACTCGTATTATATATAGACACACACTTATTACTGAATTTACGCTTAACTCTATAAATTCCAACTATAAAAGTAGTTGCGATCATATTTCGAAAGAATGAGCGAGGTGGGTATGAGTTGGAAGCATAACCCGAGGAAATTTCTACTCCTACTTCGATTATCTGTTGAGCGGGGATTATATCTTTAGGAGCAAACTAAGGAGAACATGACCTCAACTTATGGGAGCACCTTAGAAGCTGGATAGTAATTGACTCCTTGGTAGGACCTAGTCTTCCTTATCATTGTGGACCCTATAGACATATTTAATAATAAGGGTGAGCGTTGACGGAAAGATTGATAGGAAAGAAATGACCTTAAGGAAAGTCCGTTAGACCAACAACTAGTACGGAAAAATTAACATTTATGGAGGTAATAAATGAAGGTGTTATGTAAAAAAGTAAGAAAAACATCAAACTTCTGTAAGATGGAATACACCATAAGGAGGAAACTGGATTCTTAATGTATACAGTACAAAGGTTCAAAAGAAAGAACAAATTTTAATCCTACATTTTGTGACATAATTTGATAAAAAGGTTTCTTTGAAAACCCGTTAAAATTCTTGAAAATGCCTTTTAGAAGATTTTGAAATGAAGATTTATAAGTCGGAAATTTTTGATAAAAGGTGATTTTAGATGACTTTTAAATTATGCCACCGTTTGTTTTGTAAAAGTTTGAAAAGAGGTTATAAATTTAAAAAGGGTGGTGAAACAATTTTGCTAGGTGATTTTAATTTAAAATTTTAGTGACTTGAGAAGCTGAAATTCAACGTGTTAGAACTTATTAAGCATGAATATTATTAATTTCTATTTATGTAATTAACTATATATAAAATATATATATATATATATATAATACCATGTGTATACGACGTAGTTAATCGGGAATTTATTTACATTTATTTCCCTCATTAGGAAGGTAATTGATTTTGAAACGAAAATAAGAGGAAACTCTTATATAGCCTAATTATTATTTTAAGGCATAACGAGGAGGATTCCTTATACGGCCTCATTTATCAAAGGGTGAGATGGGTATATTTATATGGAGAGTAATTTACTTATGGCTAAGTCATAGGGATGCGAGGTAAATAGAGTTACATTGCGGAAGTCTGTCCATCACTATGCGGCTACCAAAAGTTGTGTACACTTCTATTGATGTGAGATATCCTTAGGATAATTATTTGTAATGATGCAAGGTTATTTCCAAATTCTGTAAGGGAAATCCACCTAGCAAAAGGTAAGTTTTTTAAATCGTCTGCAACATTTTTATTATAGTAAAATTATGTATTAAAAAGGTTGTAACAGTTGGTTTAAAGGTTACCAATCGTCGGTGAAGGGATGCACGAGAGTGAAGGGAGGAAACATCAATGGAAAAAACATCAAGTAAAAATTAACGACAAAACTTGTTGACCATTATTAAATTTAACAATCGACCGGTGTCGCCAATGGCCGTTTGTTTTGATTTTTATAGTTGTTAACCGATGGTCAACTGTTGAAAACTAGTAGTAGTTTTAAAAAGCTTTAAATCTTTAGTTTTTAAAATTCAATAAAAATCAGTAAAAATTTATTATGAACTAATTCAAAAATTAGAAGTGGTGATTTGGAGATTATAAGTAATTTTAATAATTTAAGATCTAAGACTCGATTAGAGAAAATACAAAGATAATACCAGAATATATGTATCTCTACCACAGTCATCTCCGGTTACTCCATCTAATAAACTCTTTGATGTTCCATCTTCATTTCTTCTTCTATTTATGTCTCTTTAATGTCTTTCTGTTTCTCAATTATCCTGTAATTTCTATGTGTGCATCATATATTTCATTGTCACCATCACATACATATTCTAATAATACCTAAAATCTACAATCTTCTGATTTGATGCACCATCAACGTACATTTTCCATTTTTTAGGTTTCCCTTTGATTTCCTAAATTTGTTGGTCTTATTTGTGTGCATTCCACAATGAATTCAGCTAGGGCTTGTTCTTTTATTCTATATCTTAGGCAATAGTGGATATCATATCGCCTCAGTTCAACAATTTGTCTAAGGTTTCTTCTTTCTGAAGGATCTGCTTTAATGGGTTTTCTATTAATCCTTTGGTAACATGATATTGAAATTAGAGACTTAATTTTCTATTTATATATAAGAGATTATATGTTAGTTTTCTACTGAGGTTTAATTTAGTTCTACGCTAGAAAAGCATTTTCTAGTAAGTATATTAGACACTGCACTCCTTCATATTCTCTTGCTATAGCTACGTTGATAACTTGATCATTAACAACTAAATATATAAATAAATACTCAATTGGGACCAGTTTTAGAGGATATGTGGACTGGATAAGTGATCTATTAGTACTTGAAACTCAACTTTGCATTCTTCGTTCCATATGAAGCTCCTTCCCCTCTTGATTTGTTCAAAGAATTGGATACATTTATTGGTAGCTTTTGAAATGAACTTCCTCGCCGCAACTACCTTTCCATTCGGATCATCACGTCATACGTACAAATGCCTGTATGAGTGTCATTTACGACCAAAGAATAATCGAATAAATAACACAATGGTGCTACTAGTCCGTTTATTCAATGTTCACTTATCACACTTATCACACTCACTCCTTTAGTATTCTATATATCGAGTTTAAAGAATAACCATAGAAATATTACCAAATGCCCTATCCCAAATGGTATTATAACTTTGTTTTTTCTAGTTCCCCACTACACAAAATTAAATATCATAAAATCTAACAGAAGTACAATACAACAAACTAAGACTCTCATACCATTTAAAAACGCTATTATACCTAACCGTAGCTCAGAGAATGCTATGGAAGGACATGCTTTGTAGACCACAAACTTTAAATAGCGGGAACAAAAATATGGAAAATAAATTTTCTATAGCATTTTCTCAGTGCTATTAAGCAAAAATTCTATAGAAAATATTATCTCGTGGTTACTTCCTATCATTTGAATTGCACGTTTCTATAGCGTTTTCTTTGCATATTTTATAGCATTTGGTATACATATTTCTATAGCACTGGTTTGCATATTTCTATATCATTTTTTGTGCATATTTCTGTAGTGTTTATTTAGTTATAGTATAACTTTTGTTATTCATATCCCTATGATTACTTTCCATAGTGTTTTATTAACGATAGTGTTTTCTAAACGCTATTAAATATAATATTATTTTATAGGTTTAATCCATCATCGTTTCAATTTTTCCCATATATAATTTTCATTTACCCATTTTTTCTTTGCATATATATAACTATAAAAGATTTTCGCTGACGAAAAATATGTAAATTAAAGCACAATATTTCATACATATCATACAAAAAACTTTTGACATGTTCATGCAGTAGTTCATACATATCATTTGAATAATTTTTTCCATATCCATATATAGTATTTCATACATATCGTTCGAGCAACTTTTCTATTGTTCACACATATATTTCATATATATTTTTTCATCAACAACTTACTTAGAGGCTTGTTAAACAATTGATTTCATCTTGGTTTGCTTTTGATATTTTCTCTCTAACATCTACAATAATCAAATAAGCAGTCTAGATGTTAGTAATTGTTATGTCAAACATTCACAAAGTAAAAGGGTCCCAAAGGAAGAAAAAAATATGTAGCTAGGACTCAAAATATGACATAGCAAGCCAATGCGTTTAGTACTATACTATAAAATAACTATATATATATATATATATATAGCTAGGACTAAAAATATACGTATACAAACTATATACAATCTACTTAATGTAAAAGGATAATATGGTATGGCTTCTATCCATTTAGAACATCAGGAACTAGTCAATAGAATTTTTTTGGCTTGTTTGGTAATTATGATCTGAAGAACGAAGATTCAGTTGGGTGTATAAAATGGACAACAGAAACTCTATAGGAGAGAGTGAGGTAAGAAAACATGACCCAGTAAGAACAATAATACAAAAGCCAGTGGACTAGCTGCTGATGCTCTAAGTAACCTTTTTTTGGGACATTGGTTAATGCATGACCTAGTAAGAACAATAATACAGAAGCTATAAACCGACAATCAAAGTTGGTTTTTGTAAAAAAGAATAATAATATAAAGGCATGAAATATAATATGTTTTCTCTTTAATCATTTTTTCTAAAGGTAATATACTTATAATTCAAATGACAATATCATATGTCAATGTACCTTACAATCGGCCTACGGAAGCTTACGAGTAACTTAAAGTGTTGAGACAAGTTAAAGAGGGTGTGAAAAAACTACAGCTTCAAAGATAGAAAGACAAGTAAAAATGTAGGGAAAAAACATTATCTGAATAGTACAATAGAGTTGAAAATACCAGACGAAATAAGAGCAGATAATGAAAACCACTATGATCAATGGAAAGAAGTAAGAAGTGAAAGGCAAAGATCAAAATCATTTCAAGGAAAAACACAAGTTTAAATAAAGAAGGCTTCAATGTTTCAGCAACAATTACACTCGAGGAACAAATTTTTTATTCTTCTGGAAGGAACAACACCACTTCCCCAGTAGTGGCACGGTTGTCCCTCTTAACGTAAAAAGTTTTAAGTGCATTAGTCCAGATATGGAGTAACTGGTACATATTTTGTCCATAATCTATTCAAACTTAGCTTTTAGTCTTTACTTGCTTAAAAACTCTACCACATCTGATAATTATGTAAATGGACAACAAATATTCTACCACGAACTATAATAAGCATATCTCTACGGCAAAGAAATAAACTTATAACATGCTAATTTCAAAGGATAGTAATTAATCATTAGAACATGGCTTGTTAATGCGTTTAGCTAAATAAAACATGTTTTGCATTTTTATTTACTTTATAATCTTCAAATGCTAAACAGACATAAATATACATAAAAAGATAAATTATAAATGGTCAGTAATCACAAGGTCAATGATTTTATCATTTAAAAAAAATAGGACAATGTCCATATAAACTGGTACAAGGCTCTAATACTGCCTTTTTGATGTAAAAATCTTTACAATGCATATTGTATCATTATGTATAACACTCAAAATGAGTACAAACAAATTGTAAACATGTTAAACTATGTGCTGGAAAGAACTGTAATAAAACGGATTTATTCTTATCACTCAAAACAAACTACGAATTCAAAATCCCAAAGTTTACACCATTCAAATGCATTCAAATGTAGATAAAGGCAATAAGATAATTGAATAAGAATCGATTAATTAAGAAGAGAAAAATGATGTCGATTTTAGAAATTGATGGGGAGATTAAAATAGCAAAATTATACCATCAATTTCAAACAGGTCATAATTTTTTCTGAAAAATTTGGTTAGTGGAGTAATTTTTAGGGAGAAAGTCAGTAATTTATTCACTAATAGCATTTCATAAAATAAACGTTGACTAAAAGTTGTTGTAGAAAGAATAAAGCAAAAACAAAAGACTCAATAACAACCGCAATCAGAATCACCAAGGACCTCTGCTTTCTTCCACGGCAATCATCCTACTAGTCAATATTGTAGCTAATGGATCAAATCGAGCACACCTTTTCATTTTAGAATTTTGTTCACATATTTGGAAAGAGGCCAACTAGCTACAACTATGACTAGTAGGAAGGCCATCTCAAGATATAATTCATACCCACCCACTGCTGCTTCTTCAATGACCATCAAAGCTTCTTTTATTGATTTATTCTTTCTCGATTTTCGGTCGACACATCTTCTTGTTATACTGATTTTTTATATTTAGTTGCTTTATCTAAGGCTGTCATGTGCATACAAACAACTCCTTATAACTTGAAATATAGTCCAACCTTATGAAGTAAAAAATGCACTCTCATTGCTTTTTTGATCCTCGACCAAACGATTGCAACTAGCATTTAAAAAAGAAGCTTCAGTGTGCATATGTGTGTGAATACTTCTGCAACAAAGATTCAGGTGTTCAGTGGGTTCAAAAGAAGTGTTTTAAGAGATTCATCATTTTATTTAATTCTATATGATAAATGTTTAAATTTGCTAATGCTTATAGTTGAGCTAAAAATTCAAGTCCATAAAGTTTGATCTAAGTTATTGATAGGTTTTTAGTCTGGCTTTAAGAATAAATGCATTTCTAAGTATAGAAACTATATGAAGTGATAACCCATTGCATAAATTAATGTAAAGCAGGAAAAGAAAAAACAAAAGCAAGAGAGCAAAACAGAATGGACGAGATGAAGATAAACAAAACAGTGATGGAAGCTATTTAACTTTATATAAGGCAATGATATAATAATCCACCTATAGGTTATGGTATAACCTAATTATATAGCTTGTGCGTACATTTTCATTTTCTGGTATATGGCTTCATTATTTCAATTTGAGGTTGTAAAGGTTGAGATTTGTTGGGAATTTTTTAGTTATATTTATTATACAAAACTTCAGACTCGAGGTCGAGATTTGTGGACCGATCTTTTGAACTAATGTCGAATAAATATTCAAAGTCAAATTGTGTGTGAATTACAGTATACAAGTATACATTTCATGCCGAATTGGGCCATCATTAATTTATGACAATATATTTTAAGGTCAGTTATCATTGGAGCTTTTTTGCATCCTTCAGTGTTTGTTGATTCGATAGAATATTTTGGATAATATGTTATGCAATGCTTCAGTCAATGATTTATTGCATAATGTCGAATTATTCATTTTTGCTAGAAGTTAGGATGTAAGATTTTATACCTTTTTTTGAACATGTATCATGCATACTCTTTTATTTGTGATCGTCTAACGATTTCAGTCGCATGCCTAAAACTAGTTACCGGGAGCAGCCACATTTTGACAAAAACAGTCGCATAAATTATCATTTAAAATGGTGATTGTCATTGAGACCAAAATTATTAAGATGAATGGCTCTATAGGGATGACTTCCACAGTGGTGAAGTCGTAGGCCATGCTAACAAAACACACCAAGAACATATAGCATAACAATTATATGTTTTTATTGGAACTTGCTAGAAGTTGAATCCATTATTATATTTGTAGTAGATCATGCTACTGTCGAAACCGAAAGCATCTAATATGCCTTCCAATGAAGACATAGGCTTCAGTGACCAACATCAATGCCAGAACCCATGAAACAGTTAACAGAGTTGAATGCGACCTTAGATGGATGGACAAACTCCTTTTTCTAGGAAATAAGCACCAACGCCACAATATAAAAAATCAGGACACATAAAGGATAATTATTGAGTAACCTTGTTATAACTAGGTTCCTTTATCCTAAGGTGCATGCTAAATTAATGCCAAGATGAGCTTATTACAGGAGCTCAAGTCCTAAATCTGTTACCAATGACTTGGACTATTACTAGAGCTGGGCTTATAGAGCATGAGGTCAAACCACAAAGCATAAATTAATATTCGACAAATTTCTCAATGCATAAAAACCGAGTTCGAATCAATCATAGTCAACAAGCATGTGTTAGAGCAAAGTAGTTAAAAACAGAAATGAGCAGAATGAATATATATATATATATATATATATATATATATTATATATATATAGGTTTCAAAATAATGACCTGCTACCTATTATTATTCAATTAATCTGAAGCCTTTTATAATAGGCTATTACATTACGAGAATAAAAAAATAAAAAGATTCTAAACTCTAGGCATGAACTTGCATGCCAAACTAGGACAACTATGACTTATTAAACCAATACGATAACCATGCATACTAAAATGTACTTTGAAACATGTAATTAAACTTCCCCCTTGCTTCAAATTTGCAAACTCCAAGTCTCTTTCGAAAATAATTATGCTTGACCTCAGGGAGTGATTTTGTTAGAATATCAGCAAGTAGTTCATTTGTGCCACAAAACTTCAGCTCTATCTCTCCATTTGCAGTAAGACTTCGAACATAATGATATCGTATATCAATATGTTTTGTACGACTATGAAAGGAAGGATTCTTCGTCATTGCAATTGTAGCTTTATTGTCACAAAATATTGGTGTAGCACTTGTGTGCTCATGCTCAATGTCTACCAGCAATCTTCTTAACCACACAGCTTGACATTCCGCGAAAGTTACAACAACATATTATGCCTCAGATGATGATAAAGAAACTACATCCTGCTTCTTCGATCTCTATGAAATTGCTGCAAAGCCCAGGTTGAAAACATACCTAGAGGTACTTTTTCGATCATCAATATTACCAGTCCAGTTACTGTCACTGAATCTGACCAAGCTATAATTTGCTGAATTTGAATACCAAATCCCAAAATCAGAAGTTCCAGCAATGTAACACAACACTCTTTTTGCAGCACCCAAGTGTTGCATAGTAGGAGAATGCATGTATCTAGACAACACACTTACTAAATACATAATATCCGGATGAGTATGAGCTAGATAATTCAACCCACCTATAAGACTTCGATAGTAAGTCGGGTCTGCAGGTTCTGTCCCATCTTCAAGCTGTAACTTTTCATCTGTATTCATGGGCATCGTTGCCACTTTGAAATTCTACATACCAAAAAAGAAGGTCTTTTGCATATTTTTTCTATGAGCAAAAAGTTCCATCTAGAGATCGCTTTACCTCCAAACCAAGAAAGTATTGCAAACTTCCCAAATCTGACATTTCAACTCTCTCTACATGCATGACTTGAACTCATCCACCAAAGCTTTTGATCCCATATAAATCATATCGTCTACATAAATGCAAACAATTAGAAATTTATTACTTTATGACTTCTTCACATACAATATGGGCTCATTCTCACTTCTCATAAATCCATTTAAAAGAAAATATGAGTCGATTCTTTTGTACCATGCTCGTGGAGCTTGCTTAAGCCCATGAAGAGCTTTCTTGAGCTTGTATACTTTGTGTTCATTTCCATTAACAACAAAACCATCAGGTTGACTCACATACACTTCCTCCACTTAGTCTCCATTTAGAAACGCTTATTTCATATCAAACTGATAAACTGGCAATTTCAGTTTTGTAGCAAAAGAAAGAAGAGTTCTCATCGTTTCAAAACGAGTAACCGGTGAGAAAGTTTGATCGAAGCCAATACCTTGATGTTATGCATAGCCTTTAGCAATGAGCCTTATTTTGTACTTTTGAATTGTGCCATATGCATGATGTTTGACTTTGAATACCCACTTCAGCCCAATGGGTGTCATGCCTTCTAGCTCTACTAAATCACATGTATGATTGTGTTCAATTGACCCCATCTCTTCCATCATTGCAACTTTCCATGCTTCATTGTCAATGGCTTCTTCAAAACATGTGGGTTCTTGTACATACAAGGCAAATGAGCATGATTCATATACTTCCCTCAAGGACTTGAACTTCCAAGGAGGCGTTTTAGAGTTGGAGTTTGAGGACGAGCTATTTGTTGGAGATGAGTTACTGCCACTGCTTGGTGAAGATGATAGGCTGCTGTTTGGCGAAGATGGAGGACAAGTGTCTGCAAGTGCATCTTCTGTCCCATAACCATCATCTTTTGGAATTTTTAGTTCTGAAGTATTTGCATTTATGTCATTTTCCCAAGACCAACTTCCTGCTTCATTGAATCTCACATTCCTACTCACAATAACTTTACCACTTACAGGGTTATATAACTTATATGCTTTGGATTGAGTGCTATTGCCCAAAAAATACGTTTATGATATTTCTCATCAAGTTTTGAATGATAAGAATTTACCAAAGAATAAGCTACACAACAAAAATACATAAGTGACTCACCTTGGGTTTGCGACCCTTCCATGATTCTTATGGAGTCTGATTGAGGACAGCCTTTATGGGAGAAATATTGAGGAGATAGACAGCTATAACTACCGCTTCTCCCCAAAATTGCTTCGGAACACCTCATGCCTTCATCATGCTTCTACCCATCTCAACAATAGTACAATTCTTTCTCTCCGCAATGCCGTTTTGTTGCAGTGAGTATGGTGCTGTAAGCTCCCTATGGATTCCATTTTCCTCACAATATGCACTAAACTCATTTGACACAAACTCCCTTCCTTGATCAGTGCGTAAGGTCTTGATCGAACAACCACTTTGTTTCTCAACCAAAGATTTAAATTTCTTGAAATATTCAAATGCTTCAGATTTATATTTTATGGAAAACACCTAGCTCATGCGACTGTAATCATCAATAAACAGTAAAAAATATCGATTTCCTCCTAGTGACTCAATAGACATTGGACCACACAAATCAGCATGTACGAGTTCAAGATGAGTAGATGCTCTCCATGCTTTACCTTCCGGGAATGATATTCTAGCTTGCTTTCCATACACGCGTCCTTCACAAAAACTGAGATCATGAATTTTAGGCAATCCAACAACCAAGTTTTTGTTTTCTAACAATTGCAACCCTCTATTATTCAAATGACCATATCTGAGATGCCATAAATTAGACTCTAAATTTTTCTTAACCACCAAAGCACTATTTTTTACATCAGCAGACACATCAAGTGAAAACATTCTGTTCGGAGTCATTTGAACATGGAATATTTTTCTACCAGATTGTTTATGTTAGATGATACACGATCATTATCAAAAACAACAGAATAACCACTTAATATCAATTGTCCCATACTTAACAAATTGTGAGCAAGACATTGAGCATATTGCACATCATGAATAAGCTTAAAATTACCACATTCAGTTTTGAGAGAAACTGTACCTCTGCCTTCTACTTGAATTGGCTTGCCGTTGCCAAGTCGGACCTCCGTTTTTTCAGTCTCGTCAAGGTCTTTGAAGAGCGATTTTGTGCTAGACATGTGGTTGCTGCACCCACTGTCGATGAACCAAATGTCATCTATTCCACCATCTTTACTTGCATGAGCCATGAATAGGTTGCTCTCCTCATGTGCTGATTCTGTGATGTTGGCATGCTTCTACTGATCTCTCTACTTACGCTAGCATTCAGACTCTTTATGGCCACCTTTCTTGCAATAATGGCACTGTTTTCTTCTGAATTCTGGACCACCATATTGACCATGCTCTCCGAATTGACCATGTCTTCTGCCTTCTCCACGGCCTCGTCCCTTGAATCCTCCTCTGCTATATCCACTGCCACCTGAGTGTTCATTCTTTCCCTTATAGGAAGATTCTCCCTTCACTTGCAAAGCTTTCTCTTCATTTTTAACAGATGGTTTGAGCTGTTCTCCATGTGATAACAAAGAACTCATCAACTCATCAAAAGTATAGGTGGATAAGTCCTTAGATTCTAATATAGCTGTAACAATATAATTGTAATATGAATTTAGACTTCTCAAAACCTTACTAACAATTGTTTCATCAGTAACAATTTCACCATATGTTCTCATATGACTTACAATCCCAGAGACTTTTGATAAGAAACTTTGTATAGGTTCTTTTTCCTTCATGGTCAGAGTAGTAAAATCACAACGAAGAGTTTGTAGTTTTACATCAATTACCCGTTTATCGCCGAAAAATTCGGTTTTGAGAATCTCCCATGCTTGGAAGATGAAGCTGCTGCAATTTGAGGGAATATTTCCTCATCCAATGCGGATTGAATGAAGAATAGAGCCTTTGCATCCCTTTTACAGTTCTCCTACAAACGTTGATCCGATGCCACTGGAGTCTCCTCTGGTTCTTCGTACCCATTTTCCACCATGTCCCATAATTCTTGAGATTTGAACATAGTTTTCATCTTCAAACTCCATAAGTGATAATTTTCCACTTTAAATAGAGGAATCAAAGGGTTTGATGCACCACTAACTCCATTGTTGGCCATGACTGAGGAACTAATTTTGGAGCAGAAGTAAATGAAGCCTGCGCGTGACCTTCACTTTGAACTGTGCTCTGATACCAAAAAATATGTTGGAGCAAAGTAGTTAAAAACAGAAATGAGCAGCATGAATTTATATATATATATATATATAGGTTTCGAAATAATGACCTGCTACCTATATTATTTTTCAATGAATCTGAAGCCTTTTATAATATGCTATTACATTATAAGATAAAAAAAAGACCCTAAACTCTAGGCTTGAACTTGCACGCTAAACTAGGACAACTATGACTTATTAAACCAATACGATAACCATGCATACTAAAATATATTTTGAAACATTTAATTAAACAACATGGAGTATTACATCTTAATTGGAATGTTAATTGTCTTATTTTCATTTCATATGTAATAAACAGTTTCAAAACTCAAGTATGAGATGGTTGTTGGTCCATAAAGACTAGATTTTTTTGTTAATTTGTTGATATTTTTTTTATTAATTAATAAATTATATGCTGTAGCCAAATTATGAAGCATGGAATATATCTACACTTCGAATGAGACATCTAAATACTTTACATGCATTATGTTTCTTCAACTTCTAATCAGACTAAGACTATAACAATTAAAGTCCTATCACCCCTAACATGCATCAAAAAGTGGCTTAATTCTATGGCATATGCACCTAAATAGATATTTAATCTGTTATTAGTTTCCAACTTGACTAATGTAAATGATTGCAAAAATTGAATTCAAATGACAATAGACAAAATTAAGAAAATACGAAATAATGTAGGGGACTTAATTTGAAACTTACACTTGAATGCTTAATGATTTTTTATCTTTTCCTTACAATCCTTAATATTTTGTTCTCATATTCTTTAGCGATCATCTCCTATCATGTAAGAATTGAAATAGGTTAGTAAATCAGACCAAATCAAATACCATGTTTAATTTTAATCATAATCATAAATGAGATGGCGATCATAAATGAAATCAGGACTCAAACAATCAACAAATGATTCCATAAAGAAGAGAACTAAGGTTGTTTCTTGGTTGGAATGGGAAAAGGACTAGAGAAATTCATAGATTTTTTATTAATGGAATATATACTATAAAAGGAGTAGCAACAAAATTATAATTTTAATATATAATTCTATTTTTTCATTTGGTTTCAAGAATAAATTGAACTGTTTATATTAAACAATCAAGAATAGACCAATCAAATAGAGGGAAAAATATAATCTAATGTGTAGATACCTAACAAGCCTCCATTATCATAATAGTTCGTACTTGTGTACTTGAACCAGGTGAAAGCATTGATAATGTATATCTACATAAACAATTATAAGAAAGGCACACGAGTGAATATAAATCTAATATGTATATCTGCAATATACCATTTGTATTACCTGAAATTTTATATGTTCATTTTTCTAGCCATATATATGAAAGTGAAATTGTTGTTAAATAACTTAGTGAAAATGCAAACATCAAAGACTAGTGTAAGAGCAGAGTGGAATATTTTTTGTTCAAGATTTATATTAAGCAGTTAGCTTAAAATTATATGGAGTGATAATCATACCAGGCTTAAAATTGGTTCACTGAAAACAATTTCAAGTAGAATGGTAGAAGATGGAAAAGGAGTTTCAAGCATGTGTGAAGGAAAACAATGAATAAAATCAATTTAATTTATACTTAAAATTGCAGTTTGTAAAGTGAGAGCTGTTAGTCCTTGAGAAGGATGGTTTTGATGACAACAACCTTAGGACTTATTATAAAATATAAATACTAACATTATAGTTTAGATATATATGTATATGCAGGATATAAACATGCATGTACTAAGAATGAAGACTATACAGTATAGAGATACAAGACTGATGAATTTAAAGATCGAAGATATCAAGATTGAAGACTCATGAGTATCAAGATATCAAGAGTTCAAGATTTTAAAGTACAAGATAAGTATTGAGTCTAGAATTATGTTAAAACTTCTCGAAAGCACTTACATCTTTATTCGAAGTTTATTCGTGGAATGGAATCCACTTCGAGCCTATTAAAGGGATGGAACCCTAGTGGGATGGAACCCATGACAATATCTAGTGGAACATATAGTGGTCCTATTTTGATATCTACTAATTTTATGAAAATGCTTTTCAAAAATATATCTCTTATTTTAAAATGTTTTTCAAAACCTTCTTTTTAAAAAGACATCTCTCCTGTTTGAAATACTTTAGCCTCAAAATTATCTTTATCATTTTAAATATTTTGATTTCAAAATTATCTTTGATTTTAAACTATCTCTTATTTTAATATTTAGCTTTTAAATATTTATGTACTTAGATTTTAAATCACTTTATAGATTAAGACTATATATTAAAAATTACTTTCTAAACTCTTTTATATGTTTAAACTATATTCAAGTATATTTATAAAAGTTTAGAAATTGTTTTGAAAAATTATAGAAACCAGTTTTAATAAGAAAATCAAAATCACCATTTTTGCCTAGAGCATGTCGACATCCTCCTACCCCTCATGTCGACATGGCGTCCGTTAATATTCAAAATTCAAATTTTCAAAAGAAGTGCCTATTCGTCGTATCCTTTCATGAATAGATATGGCTGTTGATCTTCTATAAATACTAGTAGTTCTAAACGAATTTTCAATCAGATCTTACTTATTTTCTCTCCTCTTCATCTTCCACATTTATTCTAAAGAATCCTAAAACTATACTCTGCCGAAATACCAAGTGAATCAAACTTGACTACCTCTTGTTTGATTCTCTACATCTCTCCATAAGATCTTAGTGCTATTCAAAGTTATAGGATTATTTGTAAATCAAACTGTTGAGTAAAAGGTGCGGTTGAGCCTTGAAATCAATTAGGTGCGATTGTTGCCCCGAAAATCGATTAGGTGATCTTGTGGCCTGGTAAATCAAGAGAGTTTCCCCGGACTCGAATACAGGAGGGTGTACCTCATGGCCTTGAAATCGAGGGTGTAATCTGGGAGAATATTTTGAAAAGAAATCTGTACAATTGTGCGGGACATGATGTAAGGTAACTCCGAACCAGTATAAAATCCTGGTGTGTTCTTTCCTTTACTGCTTTTACTTATTATTTGCATCTGTGTCTGATTTTGTGATTATATCTGTATCTGCGTATTGCATTTGTTGATGATTAAATTACATAAATTTAAAAAAGATTTATTAAATCCACAAAACACTATTCACCCCCTCTAGTGTTATTATAGCCTTGATCCATAATCCGCATTTCTAACATTTGGTATTAGAGCAAGGTTTTCAAAGTTTTCATAATCTGAATTTTGAAAAGTTTTTAAAATGGCTACCAAAACTGGTTCTGTTAACACTATCACTAGTTCATTTGTAGTGGGTCAGTGTACTGCCAGACCACCACTTTTTAATGGCAGTAACTATGCATATTGGGCATGTAGAATAAAAATATTTTTATAGTCAATAGGATTAGACACTTAGAATATCACAAAAACTGAATATTCTGAACCCACAACTAATTTCGCACAGTGGACCGCTGAGCAGAAGACTATTGCACAAAATAATTCCAAAGCCATGAATATTTTATTCTGTTCACTTAATAGGAGTGAATTCAATAGTGAAAGTCTATATGAGTGGATCGTGTAGTATATATATGCAAGTATAAGCAACTAACTATATGATGTATCTAATATAAACTTGATATACGATAGTAGCAAAGTAAATGAAAATAATCACACCAGGATTTTATACTGGTTCCGACCTCCCGTCCTACGTCCAGTCCCGAAGCTCCTCTTCGGAATTTCCTTTCACTAACTAACCCTCACTTCACCCGAAGGAACAGGTTTACAATAGTAGAGTTTTTTTCTCAAGAATGTGTTCTATAACACGGATGTTGACTGTTAAGTACAAATGCTTCCAATATATATATATATATATATATATATATATATATATATATATATATATATATATCTAGAGAATATTGAATGAGGAGTTCTGAATATATGGAAGAGTGAAATACATGTATTTGATTGCTAGAGATCAAATATAAATCAGAGTATAAGAGTTAAGAGCATAAGCGAGTAAGGTAAGATCTTCTCTTGAATTTCTGATGCTATTTATAGCGGTAGAGAGTTCCTTTGTGTAGTTGCATCTGTTAGTAAGTGCTCTAAGGTCGCTTCTAATGGTGATGAAGAGTTGCAGTGAAGAGGAGCAAACTTGTCTTTTCAATTGTGATAGTTGTACTTTGAATATACATAGCCAAGTTCAAAATCAGACGTCTGGAAAATGTTTCAGACGTCTGGCTCTCATATTTTTTTTTGTATATAGTTGCTTTTCAGACGTCTGAGTATATTAACCAGACGTCTGATTCTGTCTGATTTGCGAACCAGAGGAATCAATCAGACGTCTGACTAGTGCACTCAGACGTCTGGATTTGTGCATGTTTCTTTTCCTGTGCCTGTGTCATTCTTCTTTCGATTCTATCGACTTGTAGCCTCTTGATACTTCTTTTGACTCTTTTTTTGTCTCTTTGGTGATGTTACCTTATCAATTACTTGTAAATATAGATATATATGCATATTCGATTTCCATCGTATAGTTGTTATCATCGAAACCATAGAATTGATTTCCTAACAATCTTCCCCGTTTTGATGATGATAATTATTCAATATACCTATATATAGATTATAAATCTCTCCCTGAATATGTGCTTATTCTTAATGTTTTATGATTATACTTATATTTCTCCCCCTTTGGCATTATCAAAAAGAATTATAAAATTGAAGCCAATCATCAAAAAGAAAGTTTCATTAATAACTTGAAGTGTGATTAAAAACATAGATTTGTACAAAAATTGATATTCCGAAAACCTAAAATCTATGATTCCTAAAATCTATGATTCCTTTGGAGAAGCTTTATTTTGATCATCTTCCTTTGGTTCTTCTTTTTCAGAAGTGCTAGCCTTTGTAGGAGATGTCAAAGCTTCTTTGAGAGGTTCATGCTCAGAGAGTTTGGAATGTTTTACGGGAGGAGAAGGTACTGGGGTTAGCCAATCGTCAGAAGGTGGTGTTGGACCGCGAACCCGTTGTTGTACCTCTTTAAGAACCGACAAGACAGTGGAAAGGGATTCTTCAACTGTGGCTAGACATATAGAAAATGATGTTTCGAAGTTGTCAATTCGCTTAGCCAAAAGTTTTTGATTTTGAGATAGAATTTGTTGGTTTCGAAGAGTGAGATCTCGAACACTTTCGTTTGGATTTTTATCCGTTCGAGTCTCCATAATTTCATCTTGTCCCGGATAATCAAATGGTGCGGAAGGAGGTGGAGTGGCTTCTCGATGTTGTTCCTCCTCTTGGGATGGATCAATGTGTGGTTGAGGAGGAGGCTCAACTCTTTTAGATTGACGATTGTGCGTCCAATCTTCGAAAGACATGAATTCCGGAGGAATTTCGGGTAGGTTCATCAGAGAGAAGAATTTGGTAGAAGCATATTTAGGCGAGATTTCTTCGAATGTCGATAGGTAAGATGGAATGTTATGTGCATGAAGAAGTCTCGTAATATAAGTTGGGTAAATAATTGACGGCCTTGATCGAGTCCAAAAATGCTTTAGCTCGTCGAAGATGAATTTGGCCCAATTTACTCTTGTTCCACTAAATAGAGCATATAGGGCTTTGTGCTCTAGTTCGGTGATTTGCTCGTGACTTCCCATTCGTTGAACAATTGTGTTAATTATCATTCGAGTTAGGAGTCGAGCTTTTGGACGTAGAAATTTGGAGGCAAATTTTGGCATTTCGTCCTCCCAAATTTGATGAGTTATACTGTTCCGTGGCTTGAAGCGCATATCCGGAATGTTGTATAAATCTTCCCCTGTGTCAGAGCATCCTAGGGTTTGACCTATTATGCCTGGAGTTAATCTAATCGTGTTCCCATATACGCTAGACCAGAGCTAGTTATCCTCATTTTCAGTGTTCCACACTGAAGTACTGTCTAAATTTGCATAGAATAAAAGTATGGCTAATTGGTCTATTTGGACATCATTAGAAGTAAAAGAAATTAGGGATTCCAACCCGGCATTTTCATATAGTTCATCCAAATCATACATTGGAAATTTAAGGAGATTGTAGAATGGACCTATGTGGAGTTTTTTATTTTGGATGTCTTCATATCTTTTGATGGAATACGATGCTTTATTCATCCACCTTTCGATCTGTTCATTGGAGCACACCTGAGGATTTAAAGATGAGGCTGGTTGGTCTTGTTTTCTTTTTGACATCTTGGGATTCTTAGCGCGAGGAGGCATTATGATTAGATTTGCTTAAAGATGATGCTTTGGAAAGAAAATCGTCTCTGTGAAAATAGTAGGTTATAATAATTTTTGAGAGAAAAGAAAAAAATGACGTTATCTGGGTGAATTTAAATGGTCGATTGGGAATCAGATGTCTGGATTGGAAATCATACGTCTGGTTTGCCCTAAATTGAGTGCAGAAGATAAAATTAGACGTCTGGTTTTTGATATAGACGTATGGTTTGATAGAATTTGTAAAATTGGAGAGGCAGAGAGTTTTACCAGATGTCTATGTATGAAA
Source organism: Allium cepa (assembly GCA_030765085.1). Taxonomy (NCBI): domain Eukaryota; kingdom Viridiplantae; phylum Streptophyta; class Magnoliopsida; order Asparagales; family Amaryllidaceae; genus Allium; species Allium cepa. The sequence goes on from CM060940.1 coordinate 865,552,563, forward strand.
ACCAGACGTCTGGTTTGGTTAATTTTTGAAAAATTTCGAGGCAGAGAACTAAGGCAGACGTCTGGACGTCTAAACTACTCTGATTTTTATTTAGAGAAGACAGAGCAAAATTTTAGACGTCTAGGGGGTATATCAGACGTCTGACATATGCACAGTGCTTAAGTTTTAGACGTATATCTTTGTGTTAGACGTCTGAGATAAGCAGTGTGGCTAAAATAGCCTAAAATTTGATGGTTTTGCTTATTTCTCGAATTTTTATAACAAGTAATTTTATTGTTGTGAAATAAAATAACAAATAAGCATAGATATATACAAATATAATTTATTTAGAAGGCGATGGAGTTTTGCGATCTTTTGACTTGTCATTTGTCCATGGTTTAAGTGGAGACCATATATTTCCACGTTCATGGGTTCTCGGAGAGCCAGAATATTGTCTTGGTGAAGGGTCCGAAGGAGTATGATATGAAGATGAGGGATCCAAAGAACTACAAGGTTTTGGTAGCGGTTCATGGATATCTTTCTTCCGTGACGAACAAAACTTCATCGCTACTTGCTCCAAAAAGCTTAGGCGACATGCTGTAAATTTTTGTTCGAAATATAGTTCTCATTGGAGATCTATCCGTTGTTTCTGATAATGATGAATTTCATCAATTTTCTCCTTTGTGTTAGGAGAGACAAACAGAGATCTTTTGGTGTTCTTGTTGTCGGGAGTAAAACCCGTATGATACAAGGCCCACCCATTCGTTGGCTCCTACTTTGGTGTAGGTGTAGGAAGCCATTGTGGCGTATCAACCGAGCTGTCCGTCGATGGTGTTGAGATGGAGACGGATATATAAGAGTCCCCAGAAGACATGGCTATTTTTTTGTTTCTTTAAGGAAGATATGAATTGTGTACATAGTTTTGTATACCTCTCTATATATAAGCTGAAAGAATTATTTATAGACAAACTAACTGCCTAAAAAATTAAAGGTTCAGAAATTATTAAGTATAATTTATGGTAGTAGAATATACAACTTATCATAGCCTTAAAGAGAAATACTGATTAATTTTAAGGAAGAAGATCTTGAAGTGAGCGTATACCTAAATTTCGTCGGAGTTTGACAAAAGTTTGTTAATTTAGTGGTTTCGTAAAGATGTCTGCTACTTGATTTTCGGTATTTACGTATTCTAATGAAATAGTTCCTTTTTCAATATTGTCTCGTAAAAAATGATGTCGTATATCTATATGCTTGGTTCATGAGTGATTAACAGGGTTTTTTGATAAATTTATAGCACTTGTGTTATCACAATATTGGAGATTTGTTAATAATTTCGCCAAAATCCGTTAGAGTTTGTTGCATGTATATCACTTGTGCACATGCTAGAGCGACGGAGATGTATTCGGCTTTGCAAGTAGATAATGAAACACAATTTTTCTTTTTTCTAAACCATGAAACTAAAGATTGTCCAATAAAGTGGCAAGTTCCACTAGTACTCTTACGATCTGTTCTACATCCACCGAAATCCGCATCGCTATATGAAACTAGTTCAAAAGATGATCCTTTAGGGTAAAACAAACCATCTCTAATACTAGATAGATAACGTAAAATACGCTTAACAACTCTTATATGAGATTCTTTTGGTTTTGCTTGAAATCGAGCACACTGACAGACACTCATCATAATATCTGGTCGACTAGCCGTTAATAAAGTAAAGAACCAATCATGCTCCGATATAAATTTTCATCAAAATCTTTTCCATTATCGTCTTTTTCTAAGTGAACGTGGTACTCATTGGTGTTGGTTTGCTTGAAGTTTTATCCATTTCAAAACGTCGTAATAGACCGTTACAATATTTTTCTTGATGAATAAAAATTCCATTTTCAAGTGTTTTATTTCTAAACCTAAGAAGAAATTTCATTCTTCCACGTGTGACATTTCAAATTCATTTTTCATAATATTTGAAAATTGATTACATAAATTTTCGTTGGTTGAACCAAAGATGATATCATCAACATAAATTTGTACAACTAAAATATCGTTATTTTCTCTTTTAATAAACAAAGTTGTATATATTTTGCCTATTTGAAAACCAGATGTTATTAAGTGATTTTTAAGACGTTCGTACCATGCACGAGGGGTTTATTTTAATCCATATAGTGCTTTGTGTAATTTAAAAACATGATCGGGATATTGTTCGTGAACAAATAATGGGGGTTATTCTACGTATACATTTTCTTTAATAAAACCATTTAAAAAAGCACTTTTGACATCCTTTTGAAATAGTTTAAAATTGTGATGAGTTGCAAAGGCGAATAATGTACGAATGGCCTCTAATCTTGCTATTGGAGCAAAGGTTTCATCGTAATCGATACCTTCTTCTTGATTATAGCCTTGAGCAACTAAACGAGCTTTATTTCTAACAATATTTCCATTCTCGTCTGCTTTGTTTTTAAATACCCATTTTGTCCCTATAACTGATTGGTCTTTAGGTCTTGGTACTAATTCCTAAACATTATTACGTTTAAATTAATTTAATTCTTCTTGCATAGCTATTATCTAAAAAAATTCATTTGAAGCTTCTTTATAATTTTTTGGTTCAAAATTTGACACAAATGCTATATGATTTATTTGATTGAGTTGATTTCTAGTTCCTGTAGAATTATGATCTCCAATGATATTATCTTTTGGATGAATTCTAGGAGATGATATCAATGTGTTATTTTGCAAATTGGTTTCATTACTAACAGAATTTGTTGAATTTGTTAGTGGGATAATTTCTTCTTCATCATTGGTATTACAGTTAAAATGGTTTTCGTCGAACAAAACATGTAAACTTTCTTCAATAGTATTATTTCGTTTATTAAAGATTCTATATGCTTTGCTACGATCCGAATATCCAACAAAGACACCTTCATCGGCCTTTGGGTCAAATTTTCCTAAGTTATCTTTTGTATTTAATATAAAACATTTTGAACCGAAAGTTTTAAAGTATGATACTTTAGGTTTTTTACCAAAAAATATTTCAAAACAAGTTTGTTTTGTCATAGGACGTATGGTTACTCGATTTAACACATAACAAGCTGTGCCAATAGCTCATCCCAAAAGTGTTTTGGTAGACCACTACTATTTTGTAATGTTCGTGCACATTCTCGTAATGTACGATTTTTTCTTTCCATAGCACCATTCTGTTGAGGTGTGTGAGGAAAAGAAAAATTATGAGTTATTCCTTTCTTATTACTAAAAATTAGTAAAAAGATCGTTTTCGAATTCTCCTCCGTGATCACTTCGAATATTTTTAATTTTTAAGTTCATTTGTGTTTTAATCCTTTTAGAAAATATCTTAAACATGCCAAAAGTATCACTTTTATGTTTTAAAGACAAAGTCCATATATATCTTGAAAAATCATCAACTATGACAAAAACATATTTGTTGTGATTTATAGATCGTATTTGTGTTGGTCCAAATAAATCTAAATGTAATAATTCTAATGGTTTTTTTGTAGAAATATTACTTTTAGATTTAAAAGAGCTTTTGACAATCGTCACATAAATTTTCTACTTTGTAATTTATTTTAGGTAAACCTCTAACTAGTTCATATTTTTCCAATTTATTAAAATTCTTAAAATTGATATGACAAAATCGTTTATGTCATAACCATGGATCATCATGTTTGGCAGTTAAACATAAATTTGAATTTTTATTTATATTCATGTTTAATACATAAATATTTTTTTTCTAAAACCTTCAAAAATAAGTTGTTTGTTATTATCTAAAATATTACATCTATCTTTTTCAAAATTTATTTGAAAACCTTTATCACATAATTGACTGATACTTAGTAGGTTGTGTTTTAGATTTTCTACTAATAAAACATTTGTAATAATAGGAGAGTTAGATATACCAGAGTTGATGACTTCTCCAATGCCCACGACATATCCTTTTGAATTATCTCCAAAGGTTATCGTTCCACCATCGATGTATGTTATATTTGATAATATTTTGAATTTCCAGTCATATGCTTGGAGCATCCGCTATCCGGTATCCATTTTTCCTTATTTTCTATTTTGGGTACCTGCAAGATAAAAGATGTTTTAATTGGTACCCATATATTTTGTTAGGGTCCTATTTGTTAGGATAAGGTAGCCATACCCAAGATGGTTTGGTACCTTTATAATTATAATTTTTATTATAGACTACATTCTCTAAGTAATTATTAATATGCTTTTGTCTAATCAAATTATTATTTGTCTTAGGAATCCAAATTTTTATATTTTTGATATTCATTTTAGACTTAGGCAAACTTTTAGTTTTTATATAGCTAATATTTTTAGTATTATTTCCTTTTTGTTTAGAAGAATCTTTAAATCCTATTCCATTTCTATTGCCCGATGGTTTTGAAGTTTTGATAAGATTCTCTAAATCTTGTTTCCCTTTATTAAATTTTAACACATAATTTGTAATTTTATCTAATTTTTCTTTTAATTCTATATTTTCAATTTTCAATTTTTAATATTTCAATGCTATTTTTTAAGTCAACATTTTCTTTTAACAAATTATCCTTCACTATTTTAGTGTTTTCAAAATCAATAGTAATAGCCTCACTTTCTATTAAATTATTTTTGTTTTTTTCTTGAGATAATTCAAGTTCTTCTTCTAGGATAATTTTTTCATCTTTTAACATTCCTACTTCAAGTTCTAATCTATTTATTTTGGCTATATATTCTTTGTTCAACTTTTTATTTTGTCTAAATTTATCATCTAGTTCCATGCTAAGTTCTAATAGTTCGTCATAGCTAAGTTCAGGACATATCTCATCAATTTGTGCCATAAAACACACATTAACTTGTTCTCCGTCACTGTCGCTATCACTTTCAGATGATGAAGAGTCCGAGTCGTCCCATGTTACTTTGAAAGCCTTCTTCTTTTTGAATTTTTCAAATTTGTTCTTCTTTTTATCATTGTTGAGTTTTGGGCAATCCCTCTTCATATGTCCATATTGATCACATTCATAACACTTGATTTGAGATAGGTTTGTTGTGTTGGACTTCCCTTCTTTTTGGAATTTGGTCATCTTTCTAAATTTCTTAAATCTGTTATAATTCTTAGCAATGAAGACTATCTCTTCTTCATCTAAATCAGAGTCATCATTCTTTGTTGCTGGAATGCTATGTTCTTTTTCTTCGAATTCAATTCTTTCGTGCCTGCAAATTGGCTTCATAGGACATTAAATTTCCTACCAACTCTTCAACTTTGAGAGTAGAAAGATAATTAGCTTCATCAATAGCTAATACCTTCCTTTCCCAGTCTGATGTTAAAGAGTTGAGTATTCGAGAAACTAAATCAAAATCAGTGAACTTAACTCCTAATGCCATAAGATCATATTGGATAGTTTGAAATCTAGAATACATGTCAATGATACTTTCATTTTGCTTCATTTTGAATAACGATAATTGTTTTTGCAAAATTGAAATCTTAGTTTGTTTGACCTTTGTTGTACCTTCGTGTGTAACTTGTAAGGTACGCCAAATGTCAAATGCAGTTGTGCATAACATGACACGTGAAAATTCATTTTTTTTCTAGAGAGCAAAATAAAACATTCATAGCTGTAGCATTGTTTGATGCTAAAGTCTTTTGTGCATCGGTCCATGTGTTCATAGCAGTAGTAGGTGCTTCATATTTATCTTGTATGGCTAACCAAATTTCTAGACCATTAGCTTCCATAAAAATTCTCATACGTGTTGACCAATATGCATAGCTAGATCCATTAAAAAGTGGGGGTCGTGCTGTGGATTGTCCTTCTTGAAAAATACTTGCCATATTAAAGTGATTCAAAAACATGTTACTGTTCTTTGATCAAACCTAGCTCTGATACCAATTGAAAGATATGAGTGGATCGTGTAGTGTATATATGTGCAAGTATAAGCAACAAACTATGTGATGTATCTAATATAAACTTGATATATGATAGTAGCAAAGTAAATGAAAATAATCACACCAGGAATTTATACTGGTTCGAACCTCCCGTCCTACGTCGAGTCCCAAAGCTCCTCAATTTCCTTTCACTAACTAACTCTCACTTCACCCGAAGGAACATGTTTACAATAGCAGATTTCTTTGTCAAGAATGTGTTCTATAACACGGATGTTGACTATTAAGTACAAATGCTTCCAATACACACACACACACACACACACACACACACACACACACACACACATATATATAGAATATTAAATGAGGAGTTCTGAATATATAGAAGAGTGAAATACATGTATTTGATTGCTAGAGATCAAGTATAAATCAGAGTATAAGAGTTAAGAGCATAAGTGAGTAAGGTAAGATCTTCTCTTGAATTCCTGATGCTATTTATAGCAGTAGAGAGTTCCTTTGTGTAGTTGCATATGTTAGTAAGTGCTCTAAGGTCGCTTCTAATGGTGATGAAGAGTTGCAGTGAAGAGGAGCGAACGTGTCTTTTCAATTATGACAGTTGTACTTTGAATATGCACAGCCGAGTTCAAAATCAAATGTATGAAAAATGTTTCAGATGTCTGGCTCTCATATTTTTTTGTATATGGTTGCTTTTCAGATGTCTGAATATATTGACCAAACGTCTGATTCTGTCTGATTTGCGAACCAGAGGAATCAATCAAATGTCTGGCTAGTGCACTCAGACGTCTGGATTTGTGCATGTTGCTTTTCCTGTGCCTGTATCATTCTTCTTCCGATTCTATCGACTTGTAGCCTCTTGATCCTTCTTTTGAGTCTTGTTTTTGTCTCTTTGGTGATGTTACTTTATCAATTACATGTGAATATAGATATATATGCATATTCGATTTCCATTGTATAGTTGTTATCATCGAAACCACAGAATTGATTTCATAACAAACAGAATATCTATTTGTAAGTCTGAATATGATATCTGGAAAACTTTGCAAGTTACTCATGAAGGAACAAGCAAAGTCAAATAGACCAAAATATCCATACTCACGAACCAGTTTAAATTATTCAAATGAATTCAAATGAGTCTATTTCAGATATGTATAGTAGATTTCAAGATATTGTGCATTCTCTAATATTATTGGGAAAAAGTTTCTCCGAAGAAGATCAAGTCAGAAAATTCTAAATTCTCTTACTTCGGAATGGGATCAGAAAACTCTTGCAATCGAAGAAGCAAATGATATCAGTACTTTAAAGATTGAAGAATTTATTGGAAATCTAATGTCATTCGAAGTTCAAATGAAAGGGAGAAGAGATAGAAAGGCATAAGAAAAGAAGTCAATTGCGTTCAATGCATAAACAGATGAATCAGAATCGGGTAGTGATGATGATGAAGAAATAGCCTTCATGACAAGGAATTTTTGAAAGTTTCTAAAATATAGAAAAATGAACAACCTCAAAAAGAATGATCATAGGAATTCTGGAAACCATAATGTAGTACCAAATCATGTCAAACGTTTCAACTGTGATGAACCAGGTCATCTCTGAAGAGACTGTCTACATCCTGATAAGCAACAGTTTCCTGCAAGCAATGATTATACAAAGAAAAGAGCATATACCGCTACTCTAGACGATTCAGACTCAGATTCATCCTCAAGCGATGATGATCAGAAGAAAGAAAATTCAAATATGTGTTTTACGGCTATTCATGATTCTGGTGATCTTAGAGATACAAATTTAGAAAATGTATACGTTTACAATATTTTGGTTGAAATTGTTTGCTTAAAATTGATTGATTGTTTGATTGCACTTGAAATTATGTGTTGTTTGAATTTTAAATTTTTATTTTTATTATTATATTTTATTTTTTAAATATTATAATATATTTTTTATTTTTAAAAGAGTATTATTATATTTGATAATCACTTCAGAAAAATATATAGACATTAAAAATAATATATATATATATATATTAAAGTATTTAAGAATAGACAGGTCACATGAATTCTCTGACCCATGTCGACATGGCCCTACCCATGATGTCGACATGCCTGTCAGATATTTGAAATTCAAATTTAAATTCAAATCTTTGAACTTCCCTCCACCTTTTCACCAACTCCAATGTTCTGGAAAGGTACCTATTGACTAGAGAACATGACTATTGAATATCTATTTATTTCCTTCATCTTATCATATCTTTTCACCTTTAATACAAAACTTAAACTTTCTTTTACTCTTTCAAACCCTCTTCAAAAATGGCTTCTTCAAGCACTCCATCCACAATAAGGCTGACAAAAACCATTAAAGAGTATCTCTATAATGATCCCAAACCAATCAAGGCTTATATAAGCTGTGACGCTCGGGCTCCAGTGACCGAAATATCAGAGGGAGTTTACCGTCCGATAGCTCGGATCAGTGGGCACTAAAGGAGCGATCTCTCGTCTACACTACTTTGGATCAACATGGATACGTTTAAAATACCTGAGCATTTCTGAAATGATACGTATCTCATCCCGATGCAATGTAGTATACACGAGTTCAGAGAATTTGTATTTAAATCACATAGCAGAACACAATAAATAATGGTTTCACAAAACAGCGGACCAAAAAGATAGATATACATACATATACATAGGTACAAATAGACGCCAGACCATCACCATATATCTACAGCTATACATCACTGTCCCAAAAATGACGTCCTAATACATACATAGACAAATATATACATGAGACAGACGACATGACTACACAAAATCAACTTAACATAGTTCAACGGACTCTAAATGTATTTCTCTGACATTACTCCTCCAGATAACTCTAACAGTTCCTTTGAGGCATGTAGCTAGCATGCATCCGTGAAGCTCTAAATCTATGACTACTTTAAATTTATACACCGTATGTCATTTGCCGTCCATCTCAATGTCGTATGAACTCACCTCAAAACGTGAAAACGTAATCATCCTGAAAAGCCTCGGTCTGACTCGAGGAGTTGTCACAAAACAAAACCTCGAGTCAGGCTATAAATCTAGCTGTGAGTATAATAGTGCAACAATGAATCATATAAATGTGTGGAGTCGGGTTATATATATGTGATACCACAAGAAATAGATATGTCACACACTCCATAATCTAACTCCACCCACATCTCATTAGATTGTTTCAATTCAATTACCCATGTCATGGAACTATTTAAAGTGAATCACAGCCGCAACTCTGATCAACCTGGATATCACATCCTATTCATTTATAAGTTGCATTTATTATTCAATAGACATACTATTGTCAAGTTATTCATATACGAGGTATGAAATTACTAGTGAATCCTATTCATTATTCACTCTTACTAGACTCTGTATCGAACCGATATTACGGCCTTTTTCATCCGCATATCTTTCGATCAGAAATTGTGGGTGCCCCCACACGATCTATTAGTTGCACTATCTTTTCCTGTTTACCGTTGGCGCTCACCCCGTTGTGCTGTAATCTTCATCATTGTTTCATCACATATCCATCAATGAGATTACTCTCGATTCTTCCTCGTTTCCCGTTTGCACTGCGCTTGTCACCGTGGTTGTGTCCGTGCAACAGATCGTTTGGACAATAAGTGACGAGGGACCAGGTCGTCACGATTCAGGGAGCGACCCCGAATCTGTCCGCTAGGATGGATTCTAGCGTCTAGTAGTCTCATCCCGTCTCGTGTACTTCATTGGTTAAATTCATTCAAATTATTTTGTTTTTAACTTCCCAATATACCATTTATTCCCAAAACGGTATTGTTTTCTATTTTATATCACATATAAATGTCATGTTCATGTAACGTGGCATTGACTTACAGTATGTAACATCATGAACATTCATAAACATAACATGTAAACACAATTTTGAAGAACTTCATCGGATTTGAATTTAAATTATAACAAAATATACGTTTCAAATTTGGACTTGATTTTCGATGATGTCATTTTAATTTAATTTATAGAATTTTTCCATAATTTTTAATTTAGAAAATAAAATATTTTCGGTTAACGCGTTTTGCGTCAAACGTCGGTTCTTTTGAAGTTTTACAAAATAAGTTAACCAGTTTATTTTATTGTTGTTTTGTAATCGCGTAACGTTATCGTGCGCGATCGTATTTTTATTTCAGTTGTTCGCGGTCCGTACGCGAATGGAATATTGCGTAGCGTTGTACTCTAAAACTTTTTGGGTTTGTTCACCCTTCTACACACCTCCGACGAGAGAACCGAGACCATCGTTGTGTTACGCCACGCAATACGGTCCTGCTAGTACCTTCCGTTTTGGCCATAACATTCCCGTATATCATACGGTCGCGGACTTAACAGTATCATTTCTGATCACCACGGGGTCTGTCGGTCAGGCGAAAGCTAGTCGATTTGTTCGTCTCACTTCCCTCTACATATTTTCTTTTGGTTGCATGCTCAAAATCATCATAGATTGGAGTTATAAATAGTTAAAATTTTGGAACAAAACTTGTTATATAAATTTGCATGGATTCTATTATATCATAGAGTGCGCACGTTCTTTCTTTATTTTTTTTTGGTTTACCTTATTGTTTCATGTTAGGGAAAAGGAACATAGTTGCATTTGGTTTTCATTGTCAGTTTGTGCATATAACCCATTTAATTGAAAAGCATTTTGCGCATACAAACTTTTTTTTTCCACAACCAGCAAATAAATAAATAAAAACTTATTTCAATAGCAACATGACAATTTTACAAATAATGATCTGTGCAAATTTGGAAAGAGGTTATAATTTATTATGAATACTAAAATAGAGTATTGAATTATGTGTGTAACACGTACAAACGATGGATGTATCATTCCCAGACCACAAACAGATGCAAACATCTCTCCTTCTCTTTCTTTAATCCTAAACCTGCTATATTAATATCTTACTGCCTATTCGCATATAATCTCTCTTCTTCTTTTTATTGATGTGTTTTCGTGTGTACAAATTAGATGTGAAAGTGCGTCACTTTTTAAGCAAACAAACACAGAAGCATATAAACACATTTGCATTCATAAATGCAGGTCATGACCTAAACATATGTAGCATGCGGTAGTCCTCTTCACATTCACAAGCATGCACTTCCTATCTTCTAATATATCAGCATCATCTAATATATATATTTGGAAAATAAAGAAGGGTTCTGTACATTTACAAAGAGGGATGGAAAGAAAATATTTGCCAGAGAAGAGAAATATGAAGCCAAGCAAACTGTGTACGTGTTGTTTCTATTATTTGGCAGAGAAGAAGTAAGTGATAAAAAAGAAAAAAAATGTGAGAAGAATAGAGGATTATACTCACTTTGATCGCGCGTTTGATGAACATGGAAAGAGAGAATACTGAAGTTTGCTTGGGTTGGATAATGCAGTGCTTATATAATTTATATTCTGGAACTTTAGGCTTAAGCAATCAGATAGGTTAAATTATAATCATGAAAGAGATAAGAATGAGGGTGCATAATTATGAAAGTGATAATTTTGGAAGCTTAGGTCCAATAAAATTAAAGCATATTTATTTTAATTTCTCAGTAAGTAATTTTATGCCCCTCAAATAAATTTTCGTACCTTTAACCGCGATATTGCCTTACCGCAATTTGTTCTCCAATTGCAATTCCGCTCGTGGCGTTTTACTCCAAATTTTATTTTATATTCATAACGATTTATTTGATTTATTTATTACTTTTTTTAGTGTTACATTTTAAAACAGCAGCGGGATGTTACAGACTTCCCCCCTTAAAGAAATTACGTCCTCGCAATTTAGTAAAGAGTATTGTATGATATACGTATATTAAAATCGTTCTATCAGTTAATAAAGTCCTAACATCCATGACTCGATAAATATATAAATACGTACCTAATGAGTTTCATTTAACTCAGGATGTGATTTTCTAATTTACTCTGCAGCTTCCCAAGTGCAGTCATTGGGATTATCTGACCATTGAACTTTGACTAGTGGAACTTGCTTGTTTCTTAACTGCTTCATCTTTGCGTCCACTATTCTAGCTGGTTCAACGGTGAAAGTCAAGTTCGGTTCAATTTCTAGTTCCTCTAGCTGCTTTGGTTCTATAATAACATCGGAATCCCGTAGACATTTCCTTAATTGGGATACGTGGAACACGTTATGAACTCCAGATAGATAAACTGGTAATTCAATTCGGTAAGCAAGGCTTCCAATACGTTCCATAACTGGATAAGGTCCAATATACCTTGGAGCTAATTTTCCTGCTTTGCCGAACCTTACAACTCCTTTCATTGGAGATACCTTTATAAAAACGTAATCTCCGATCACAAATTCTAAGTCCTTTCTACGTTGGTCAGCATAGCTCTTCTGTCGAGACTGAGCGATCTTCATACGATTTCTGATAAGCTCGATCTTCTCAGTCGTTTCTCGAACCATATCTAGTCATATTATAAGTTTATCTCCAGTTTCTAACCAACAGGTTAGAGAACGACATGGTCTTCCATACAAAGCTTCAAATGGTGCCATACCAATACTAGATTGGAAACTATTATTGTAGGAGAATTCAATCAAGTGAAGATATTCTTCCCATGAACCCCCAAACTCTAAGATACATATCCTGAGTAGATCTTCTAAAACTCGATTTATCCTTTCTGTCTGTCCATCCGTCTGAGGATGGTATGCTGTGCTTAGATTGAGTTGTACTCCCAAGACTGAATGTAAGCTTTGCCAGAATTGACTGGTAAATATCGGATCACGATCGCACACTATATTCTTTGGAATTCCGTGCAATAGTATAATATGTTTTAGGAATAGTCTGGCTAAACTTTCTGCGGTTCTATTCATTCTAACAGGAACGAAATGGGCACTCTTAGTGAGTCTATCAACTATCACCCATATACTTTCATTTCCTGACCTTGATTTGGGAAGCCCATCAATGAAATCCATAGAAATCTGTTCCCATTTCCATTGAGGAACTTTGAGAGGTAATAAAAGTCCACTGGGCTTTTGATGCTCGCCCTTAACTAATTGGCACGTAATACATCGTTTCACATATTCACCGGTGTCCTTCTTCATGCCTTCCCAATAGTACATCCGCTTCATATCATTATGCATCTTTGTACCACCAGGATGTATAGAAAATAAAGATCGATCACATTCGTCTAGAACTTCTTTTCATAAATCGGCTGTGTTAGGAACGCACAGTCTTCCTTTAAATTTCAAGTTTCCCTTCAAGTCTAACTCGAACTTGCTAAGAGCTTCTGATGCATTACCATTCTTCAACTGATTAATTAGATCGGCTAGGATTGGGTCATTTCTTTGATTAGCTTGAATTCGATCGAGTAAACTTGGTCGAATATCCAAACTTGCCAACATGGCTGTTGTTTCATCCACTCTTCTAAACTGAAGGTTACACGAAGACAAAATTTCTAACTCTTTCCATTCTATTAACATCATTGACACTATGGCCTGGTGTTTTCGACTGAGAGCATCTGCCACCTTATTTCCCTTACCTGGCGTATACTGAATTTCTAGATCATACGTGGCTAGAAATTCTAACCATCGTTGTTGTCGCATATTTAAGTCTTTTTGAGAGAATAAATATTTTAACGATTTGTGGTCTGTGTATAAAACAAACCTTTCTCCCAATAAATAATGCCGCCAAAGTTTCAAGGCAAATACCACGGCTACTAACTCAAGATCATGAGTTGCATACTTTACTTCGTGAGGCCTGAGTTGTCTAGACGCATAGGCTACAACTCTATCTCATTGCATTAATACTGCACCAAGCCCTGTTCCACAGGCATCTGTGTATACTACTAGATCCTAATTTCCTTCTGGAACTATTAATATTGGAGCGTTAGAAAGTAATTCTTTCAACTTCTAGTAAGCCCCTTCACATTTATCCGACCAGATAAATTTAACTCCTTTCTTCGTTAAATTAGTTAGTGGAGCAGAAATCTTGGAAAAATCTTTTATAAATATTCTATAATATCCTGCTAAACCCAAGAAACTTCTGATTTTAGTTAATGATTCGGGTCGCTTCCACTTTTGAATAGCTTCGACCTTAGCTGGGTCAACTGAAATTCCTTTCTTCGAGACTATATGTCCTAAAAATTTCACTTTCTTCTGCCAGAAGTGACATTTTGAAAACTTCTCTTTAAGTTGGTGTTCTCTTAAAGTTTCTAACACTAGTTTCAAATGAATCACATGCTCTTCTTCTGTCTTTGAGTAGACGAGGATATCATCAATAAAAACTAGGACAAACTTGTCTAAATAACATCTGAAGACTCTATTCATCAAACCAACAAAATAGGCTGGAGCATTCGTTAATCCGAATGGCATTACTAACCATTCGTAGGAACCGTATCTAGTTCGAAATGCTGTTAGTGGAATGCTATCCTCCGCAACTCTTAGTTGATGAAAACCAGTGGCTAGATCTAATTGTGAAAAGACCTTTGCACCACTCAGTTGATCGAATAGATCATCAATCCTTGGCAGTGGATATTTATTCTTGATAGTATAGTCATTCAATTTTCTATAATCTATACAGAGTCGAAGTGATCCATCTGCCTTTTTAACAAATAAAGCCGATGCTCCCCAAGGAGAACTACTCGTTCTGATGAAATTCTTTTGCTCAAGATCTTCTATTTGAGATCTTAATTCTTCCATTTCACTGGGGCACATCCGATTAGGTGGTCTACTAAAAGGTTGAGTTCCAGGTTTCAAATCTATCCTGAATTCAACTGCTCGATGTGGTGGTAGACTAGTAAATGGTTCAAAGATATCAGAAAAATCTCTAACTACTGGAATTTGCCCTATTTCATCTTCTTTAGATTCCACAGCAAATAAAGAATAACTCGAACTAGCATTTGCTTTTTCTAGAGCTATAAGGATAAGCTTGGGGCACTCGGGATGTTGGAGAGTGATTACTCGTTCTGAACAGTGTAAATGAGCTTGATAGTGCTCGAGCCAGTCCATTCCCAAAATAACTCCAGAATTTAATGAATCCATAATAAACAAATCACTTGAGAAAGAATACCCAGATAAGCAAATTACTACTCCACTACATTTCATCTCCAGGGTAACGCATCCTCCAACAGGATTGGCCACCCTAAGAGAATTGTTAAGAGAAGAAACATCCAATTTTAACTTTTCTACTATTCCTTTCGATATAAAGGAATGTGATGCACCTGTATCGAAAAGAATTTTAATATATAATCCATGCCATAAAATTGTACCTTCTAGGACCGAAGCTTGTTTTCCCTTATCTGGTTTCAATGAACTGGGACCATCTAGTGCGAACATATTCCCTTGAGTCTGCTTCTTCGGCTTTGTGCATTGTCTCGCTATATGTCCCATTTCATTGCAATTGTAGCATTTTTTCGCAGAACCTTGACCTGTGTTTCTACATTCATTGGCATAATGGCCCTTCTTTCCACAGGAGTAACATTCTACTTGTGCTTTAGATTGTTGCTTCTTCTGGTCCCCTTGCTTAGGTTGGAATGGTCGCTTATTCTTTTGAAATTTTGCATTCTTCTTCGAGAAGAATGGCCTTTTCCTTTGTTGCTGGATTTTCTGGGTAGGTTGACTTTCAAAAACCGAATCTCGCTCTCGTACCTTTTCAAATCTTAAAGCCATATCCACAATCTCCTCAAATGGAAATCTTATTTGAGTAAGTAATTTATCTCTTAGTTCATTATTTAGACCAAGAACAAACTTCTCATTCTTTTCCAATGGGGTGCTAATGAGTGCCGTTCCATACTTCGATAGTGCATTGAAATCATTGACATACTCAGTCACAGATAAATTTTTCTGGGTAAGGTCAATAAATTTTCGAAGCAGGGCTGCTCTTTCTACTTCAGGTAGAAAATGGGCTTTGAAAATATCTTTGAATTCTTGCCAAGATATGTCTTCCTCTAGAGTTGCAGCAGCTATGGCTTCATACCAATCTAAGGCACCTCCTTGTAACTGTCGAGATGCTAACCTTCTCTTGTCCTGATCGGAGAGGTTCAGATCTCCGAATAATCTTTCGCATGTTCTCATCCATGTATGAACTCCCATTATGCCTTCATTTCCCAAGAATGGTTTACCACCTAGACTTGAGTAATCTTTGCAGAGCTTAGTAAACTCTGATCCGGGATTTTTATTATTGTCTCTGAGCATCCCCATATCTTGAACACGCTTCATGACTTCGACCCATTGATCCATAATTAAAAGTACATTTTGATTGCCTGGTTGACCATTTGGTGACTCAACTGTCGAGCCTATTCTGGGTCTACCTGGTCCTACCATTTTCTGATAAAGAACATTTGTCATTTTAATATATAATAAAATTTCACTAATAATTACGTATATAACACAAATACGTATCAAGTATTATCCCAATGTTATCCCTTTCAAAACATTTATTAGAACTCATCTATCACCTATACGAGATTAATTGTCGTGGGTTTTACTGACAGGGTAACAAACTAAGTCTGACTCCCTTATGGTCAAATGTGTCATGATTACTGATTTATACAAATTCTATTGAATCCTCGCTCTGATACAACGCTGTGACGCCCCGGCTCCAGTGACCGAAATATCAGAGGGAGTTTACCGTCCGATAGCTCGGATCAGTGGGCACTAAAGGAGCGATCTCTCGTCTACACTACTTTGGATCAACATGGATACGTTTAAAATACCTGAGCATTTTTGAAATGATACGTATCTCATCTCGATGCAATGTAGTATACACGAGTTCAGAGAATTTGTATTTAAATCACATAGCAGAACACAATAAATAATGGTTTCACAAAACAGCGGACCAAAAAGATAGATATATATACATATACATAGGTACAAATAGACGCCGGACCATCACCATATATCTACATCTATACATCACTGTCCCAAAAATGACGTCCTAATACATACATAGGCAAATATATACATGAGACATACGACATGACTACACAAAATCAACTTAACATAGTTCAACGGACTCTAAATGTATTTCTCTGACATTACTCCTCCAGATAACTCTAACAGTTCCTTTGAGGCATGTAGCTAGCGTGCGTCCGTGAAGCTCTAAATCTACGACTACGTTAAATTTATACACCGTATGCCAGTTGCCGTCCATCTCAATGTCGTATGAACTCACCTCAAAACGTGAAAAGGTAATCATCCTGAAAAGCCTCGGTCTGACCCGAGGAGTTGTCACAAAACAAAACCTCGAGTCAGGCTATAAATCTAGCTGTGAATATAATAGTGCAGCAATGAATCATATAAATGTGTGGAGTCAGGTTATATATATGTGATACCAAAAGAAATAGATATGTCACACACTCCATAATCTAACTCCACCCACATCACATTAGATTGTTTCAATTCAATTACCCATGTCATGGCACTATTTAAAGTGAATCACAGCCGTAACTCTGATCAACCTAGATATCACATCCTATTCATTTATAAGTTGCATTTATTATTCAATAGACATACTATTGTCAAGTTATTCATATACGAGGTATGGAATTACTAGTGAATCCTATTCATTATTCACTCTTACTAGACTCTGTATCGAACCGATATTACGGCCTTTTTCATCCGCATATCTTTCGATCAGAAATTGTGGGTGCCCCCACACGATCTACTAGTTGCACTATCTTTTCATGTTTACCATTGGCGCTCACCCCGTTGTGCTGTAATCTTCATCTTTGTTTCATCACATATCCATCAATGAGATTACTCTCGATTCTTCCTCGTTACCCGTTTGCACTGCGCCCGTCACCGTGGTTGTGTCCGTGCAACAGATCGTTTGGACAATATGTGACGAGGGACCAGGTCGTCACGATTCAGGGAGCGACCCCATATCGGTCCGCTAGGATGGATTCTAGCGTCTAGTAGTCTCACCCCGTCTCGTGTACTTCATTGGTTAAATTCATTCAAATTATTTTGTTTTTAACTTTCCAATATACCATTTATTCCCAAAACGGTATTGTTTTCTATTTTATATCACATATAAATGTCGTGTTCATACAACGTAGCATTAACTTACAGTATATAACATCATGAACATTCATAAACATAACATGTAAACACAATTTTGAAGAACTTCATCGGATTTGAATTTAAATTATAACAAAATATACGTTTCAAATTTGGACTTGATTTTCGATGATGTCATTTTAATTTAATTTATAGAATTTTTCCATAATTTTTAATTTAGAAAATAAAATATTTTCGGTTGATGCGTTTTGCGTCAAACGTCGGTTCTTTTGAAGTTTTACAAAATAAGTTAACCAGTTTATTTTATTGTTGTTTTGTAATCGCGTAACATTATCGTGCGCGATCGTATTTTTATTTCAGTTGTTCGCGGTTCGTACGCGAATGGAATATTGCGTAGCGTTGTACTCTAAAACTTTTTGGGTTTGTTCACCCTTCTACACACCTCCGACGAGAGAACCGAGACCATCGTTGTGTTACGCTACGCAATACGGTCCTGCTAGTACCTTCCGTTTTGTCCATAACGTTCCCGTATATCATACGGTCGCGGACTTAACAGTATCATTTCTGATCACCACGGGGTCTGTCGGTCAGGCGAAAGCTAGTCGATTTGTTCGTCTCACTTCCCTATACATATTTTCTTTTGGTTGCATGCTCAAAATCACCATAGATATGGAGTTATAAATAATTAAAATTTTGGAACAAAACTTATTATATAAATTTGCATGGATTCTATTATATTATAGAGTGCGGACGTTCTTTCTTTATTTTATTTTTTTGGTTTACCTTATTGTTTCATGTTAGGGAAAAGGAAATCAGTTGCATTTGGTTTTCATTGTCAGTTTGTGCATATAACCCATTTAATTGAAAAGCATTTTACGCATACAAACTTTTTTTTCTTCCACAACCAGCAAATAAATAAATAAAAACTTATTTCAATAGCAACATGACAATTTTACAAATAATGATCTACGCAAATTTGGAAAGAGGTTATAATTTATTATGAATACTAAAATAGAGTATTGAATTATGTGTGTAACACGTACAAACGATGGATGTATCATTCCCGGACCACAAACAGATGCAAACATCTCTCCTTCTCTTTCTTTAATCCTAAACCTGCTATATTAATATCTTACTGCCTATTCGCATATAATCTCTCTTCTTCTTCTTTTTTTTATGCGTTTTCGTGTGTACAAATTAGATGTGAAAGTGCGTCACTTTTTAAGCAAACAAACACAGAAGCATATAAACACATTTGCATTCATAAATGCAGGTCATGACCTAAACATATGCAGCATGCGGTACTCCTCTTCACATTCACAAGCATGCACTTTCTATCTTCTAATATATCAGCATCATCTAATATATATATTTGGAAAATAAAGAAGAAGGGTTCTGTACTTTTACAAAGAGGGATGGAAAGAAAATATTTGCCAGAGAAGAGAAATATGAAGCCAAGCAAACTGTATACGTGTTGTTTCTATTGTTTGGCAGAGAAGAAGTAAGTGAAAAAAAAAAGAAAAAAAATGTGAGAAGAATAGAGGATTATACTCACTTTGATCGCGCGTTTGATGAAAATGGAAAGAGAGAATACCGAAGTTTGCTTGGGTTGGATAATGCAGTGCTTGTATAATTTATATTCTGAAACTTTAGGCTTAAGCAATCAGATAGGTTAAATTATAATCATGAAAGAGATAAGAATGAGGGTGCATAATTATGAAAGTGATAAGTTTGGAAGCTTAGGTCCAATGAAATTAAAGCATATTTATTTTAATTTCTCAGTAAGTAATTTTATAACCCTCAAATAAATTTTCGTACCCTTAACCGCGATATTGCCTTACCGCAATTTGTTCTCCGATTGCAATTCCGCTCGTGGCGTTTTACTCCAAATTTTATTTTATATTCATAACGATTTATTTTATTTATTTATTACTTTTTTTAGTGTTACATTTTAAAACAGCAGCGGGATGTTACATAAGCTATGCTAATTACGGAAAAGTTCATACGGAAAAGTTTGCTATCTTTAGCGATTTATCTACATATGAAATCAATACTCTTCTTGAAGAGAATCATATTCTTAGTCTTTTTTACAATTATGAAAATGATTTTGTTTGCTATCCAAATCTTTTTAAAATATTTGATGCGAATTTGAATCGCGGTTTTCATGAATGAAATGAATATGAAATTTGGAGTAGTGTTAAAGGCACTAAAATTGTTTTAAATTGTGAAATTTTGGGCAACATTCTCAATTGCAAGAATTCGGGAATGGATCTTTCTACTTTTAATATCGATGAACATGACCGTGAGACATTTCATCACATTTTCGAAGGAGATAACAACCTTGAATTTAAAAAATCGTACTTTCGCCTGAAAGCACGTATTGTTAATCTTCTTTTGCAACATACTATCACTCCTATATTGGGAAATTTCAATAACCTGACTTTGAAAGTTTGTAAAATTCTTTTTGCTATTTTTCGTCATTATGACATTAATTGGGCGCAAGTGATTATGGATGAACTTCGTCCTAAGAATTTGAAAATGGGTGAGAATACTTTGTATCATGGAATCTATCTCACTCTAATTTTTACTTATTTTGGTGTTGATTATAAACGGGAAGAATTTGCTTCAATAAAAGTGTTTAATCATGCCGAAATTTCTCCTATGAAAATTCCTTTTATATTTCAACAATACGAATCTCTTTCCGAAAAGGATGAAAGGTTGGCACATGAAGAGATGGAAGAAGAAAATGAGGAGGAAGAAGAAGAAGGGGAGGAAATGGAAATTGAAGAAGAGAATGAAGACACCTCCTTGGAAAGTATTTAATATCCTATCAATACTAACAATCCTTCCAACAAAACTCTCCTCAAAAATCAAAATATCATATTGGAAAATCAACGGATTCTCGAAAGATCTGTTAATAAGAAATTGGATAAAATGACCACTAATATGAACAAGTTCTTTGCTAAAGTTAGTCGAATACTTGGCCTATCATCATCCTCCTCATCCTCTAGCACACTGTAAAAACTAGATGTGATGTACTAGTTTATTTTGTATGAACTTGTATTGCTCTTTTACCATGTTATGAAGTATCTCATGTATTAGCTCATCTTTCTACAATTTTTTTATCTATCTTATGTTTTTCTATCTTATTGTACCTCTGGAATAAATGATAGAATAGTATATAAGTTTATACACACACACACACACACACACACACTTATGCATAAAACAAAGAAGACACATAAATCAACATACCCATGTCGACATACCCCAACACCCTATGTCTACATATAACTGTCTGATTTAATTATTTGTTTAAACTTTGAATTTAAAATAACTAACTTGTGTCTATTCATTTTAAACGAATTCCTGCCTATTTAAACACCTTTTTTTCCAGAAATTTGTAAACTCTTTACTCATCTCTATTTGCATCTTTTAACTATTTATCAAAAATGGCATCCTCTTCTCAAACTCAAAGTGAAAATCTTGAAGAAACTCTCAAATCATTCAAGAATATACTTACTTTTATTCTCCGCAATCAAAGGCACTTAGAACTAAGTCAAATGTAGATGATAAAAGAACAAGAGAAGTGTTATCCCACCTTTTGGTCAAAGATGGAATATCAACAAATTGGCAAGGAAGGACGGATATCGGGATTGGAGATCGATTGGAAATAGGGCTGCAATCGATGTCGCTAAAATTTTGCCGAGCTCCGATCAGGACGGAATCGATTGGAGATGATGATCAAAGCAAGAAGAAGCTACGTTTCAAATTTCAGGTTAATCGGAGTTCGTATGAAGAAGGTATGATCGATACAAGGTGAGAAGAATATGCTGTTCGTATCCATCAAAAAATTGAGGTGATGTCCTATTCGAATCCATCAGGTTCGTATCCATCGGAATTACATCTCCTCAGTATGTTCGAATCGATCGAGCCATGTGCAGTTCGAATCCATCAGGCTCACATCAATCCAAACAGCAACATCGAGTCGGTTTCGGTTCGTATCTAGCATGGTAAGACTGCTTCGTATCGATCATGGGCTAGTTCACTTTGCATCAGTCGCAGGTAAGCATAGTTCGTATCCATCCAGTTCGTGGTTGCTTGAATCGGTTGCGCCGGAGTCCTTGTTTGCATCCATCATGCTCGAGTGAGTTCATTTCGTATCGATGAGCAATCGATACGAAGTGTGCCTACATTTATCGATACGAACAAGGGCTTCAATGAACAGTGGATAATCAATAGTTGATTCGAGGAAGGACTGAAGTGAGTGGATACGAATTATGCGTCGGTGCAAATGAATCTTCGGAATTGGATACAAACAACTCAATCAAACTCGGCACACAAAGTGGATCGATCCAGGAAACTCGCTCCACATCACTCCACGTCACTGCGCGAACGTGCTCCTGATCGATGCGAAAGGGATGGATACGAAGCCATGGATTCGAGCCGGACAGCCTTCCAAAGAACATTGCATCCTTTCGATCATATCTCCTAAACCACGGATCTAAATGCAACGAAATTTTCACAGTAGCTTGCATACAAGGTAAAGAACAGTCCTGCTAAGTTTCAGCTCGATTGGATCATTTTTTGATGGATTTGAAATTGTTTCGTATCGATAACAGATCGAGTCGAGACATGGTGCGGTCGATCACGTGGGCCCACTCATGTGCAGAAGAAGTCTCCCAAAGTTTGGGCGCGATATTAGCCTCCTACGCCTATAAATAGCCCCCTGAAGCCTACAGAAAGAGGATCTTTTGGCCATTCGACGTCTAGACTCTACTGGATTCAATCCTACATCTTACCATTGCTATAATAGTCGAAATTCTTCATTGTAACTTCTGTAATCATTGGTAATCAGCAAAGAACATCAATAAAAGATAAAACTTTGAAGCGGACGTAGGCCGAAGATAGCCGAACCACTATAAATCTTGCGTTTCTAATTGTGATTTCTGGATTGCTGTCTGTTGCTTGCTTAGATCTGAGACTTGTGCTTGAATATTGCTGATTTATATTCATTGTTTGGTGCTTTCATGATACTTGGAATTTGTGACCATTTTTTGCGCAAACACTTTGGTGCTTTCACTAAGAAGAACTAGCACCCACTACTACGGATTGAAGTTCGGATTTGAAGAGCTTGAAGGACTCAGGTTTAGAGAGAATGACTAGACAAACTAGTAGAAGGCAAAGGGCTGAGAGAAGCCAACAGGAAGGAAGTCAAGGTGCATCCTCCGGAGCTGGGGAAGGACAAGCTTCGATCTACATCACCAGGGATAAAATGGAGGCTATGGACAATTCATTGCAAGAGAAATTGTTGAAAAGTCAACAGGATATGATGCCGACTTTCTTTGAACAGATGAGAGCTGCAGGAACACAAAACCTTAGACCGACTACGGTGACTGCAGATGTGGAACAAGGAACTAGGGTCGCGGAACCCAATAGAGGGCAGAATACGAAATCAGAGGGCAATCAACAAAGGCTTCGGGGTAGGCCCGCAGGATCTGACACTGGGAGACCCTTGGATGGAGCTCAACAGGCTAGGGCGAGCGCCAACATTAGTGAACCACATGAGGAGTATGTACCGGAATTCCCTCGGGGGCATGGGGGGCAACCTTTGATAGATAATGCTGGATTGGCTGAGATTATTAGGAGAACTATGCGTGGAGGTCTGACCAATAGAGACTTGGAAGGAATGAACAAGAGTCTGTTTACACGGGAAATCAGGATGGCTCGAAGTCCGCCTGATTTCAAGCTACTAGTGTGGAAGTATACAACGACAAGGCTGATCCGACAGATCATTTGATGAGATACACTAGACACATGGAGGTGCTGGGGGCATCGAAGGAAGTTATGGCCCGATGTTTCCCCTCATATTTGACAGATATAGCCGAAATGTGGTTTAGGTAGTTGGAAGAAGGATCTATAAGAACATGGACGGAGTTGGTGGATAGGTTTTTGAGGCAATTTCGGGTTCATATTAAGAGGCCTAAGAACGTGATGATGCTAACGTCGGTAAAGCAAAGGACGAATGAATCACTTAGAGCTTTTCTAACTCGATTCAATGTGGCGGTTGCTTCGGTGGATCGGCCGGATCCATCAATGGTTTTAATGGCAGCAGTGTCAGGAGTCAGAGAGGATTCAGATTTCAAGGTATCTTTAATACGAGACCCACCACTGGATCTCGAGGAATTCTTTCACGAAGATGAGAGATTCCTTCGACAAGAGGATGCATGTGCAGATTTAAAGTTTAAGAAGGTGAATGCGACTGAGGGTGGAGGACCATCCAGCAGAGGTTCGGATAAAGATAAAGGAAAAAGGAAGTTGGACGATGATTCTGGAAAATCTAGGAAGCGATGGAAGGATCCAAAGTTTTCCACATACACAGGACTAAACAAGACGCTGGAGCGGATATACCTGGAAACCCGGAATCGACTTCTCTACGGAAGTCCAGCTAGGAGAGAGCCTTCTAACGGGAGAGGGCATCAGGAAGGCACTGCCTCTTCCATGATTTGGATGGGCATGATACCAACAGCTGCAGGCACTTGAAGGATATAATCGAGGAGCATGTAAGGAATGGACAGTTGTGACAATATGTCGGAACTCAAAATGCAGCGGTGGAGCAGGAGCAACCACCGCCTACCTCGAGTAATGATGGTATGAGGCCCAGGAATGATGGTCGATTGACTATCAATTGACCGGGATAATGTGAAATAAGTAGCAAGCTACTGGAAAACGGCTAAGTCATTTACACACATATATGGGGACGGAGATAGCCCCTAGGCATGCTATGAATGATGATAGACCATGCTGCCATGGTTTGTGAAATATGTCTTTTGCTTCCGGATTGGACACTTATTTTTCTGGTTTGGTTTGGAGTTTGGTCTGAACTCCTGGTTATGTTTGCTTCTGGTTTGGATTTTCCTATGGATGATTTTTTTCTGTTTTGGATGTTGATTTGGATTTCTGATTTGATTTGGATTTCGGACTGGATTTTGATTGGATTTTTATCTGGTTTTTGGTAAATGGTCTTCAGGTATGGATTGTATCTGGCAAGGGGTAAGTTTCTTCGTCCACATGTGGCGAATTGGCTTATTCAGGTCGTTGAGTATGGACTATGCTCAACAAGGGTCCGGAGTGACCAGGATTCGGCCTAGGACTTAGGCCCCATATTATCGATTATTGCTTCAGGTTGCTGAGTATGGACTATGCTCGGCAAGGGTCTGGAGAGACCAGGATTCGGCTTAGGACTTAAGCCATGGTATTGTACAACGTCCAGGGACACTGGACCACGGTCGTCAAGTGTGGAATGCGCTTGGCAAGAACCCGGAGAGGTTAGCTCAACGTCCAGGGACACTGGACCACGGTCGTCAAGTGTGGATTGCGCTTGGCAAGAGCCCGGAGAGGTTATGGATTTGGATATCGACCCGGAGTGGTCCTGGATTCGGTTATTGGCTATTGGATAATGTTGGATTAAGACTCGGTTGTCGGGTTCAGACGGATATGGAATTGACTAAAGGCTTTGGTTGCCAGATTTGGAATTGGGCATCGACTCGGAGCAGTCAAGGATGATGTACTCTAGTGATATGGCTATGGACTTCGGATATCAGATTCGGAACTATTCAAAACACGCCTTCTTACCACAAGGCATGTTTTGGAGGGCAAATGTTATCCCACCTTTTGGTCAAAGTTGGAATATCAACAAATTGGCAAGGAAGGATGGATATCAGGATTGAAGATCGATTGGAAACAGGGCTGCGATCGATGTCGCTAAAATTTGGCCGAGCTTCGATCAGGACAGAATCGATTGGAGATGATGATCAAAGCAAGAAGAAGCTATGTTTCAAATTTCAGGTTAATCAGATTTTGTATGAAGAAGGTATGATCGATACAAGGTGAGAAGAATATGCTGTTCGTATCCATCAAAATGTTGAGGTGATGTCCTATTCGAATCCATCAGGTTCGTATCCATCGGAATGACATCACCTCAGTATGTTCGAATCGATCGAGCCATGTGCAGTTCGAATCCATCAGGCTCACATCGATCCAAACAGCAGCATCGAGTCGTTTCGGTTCGTATCCAGTATGGTAAGACTGCTTCGCATCGATCAGGGGCTAGTTCAGTTCGCATCGGTCGCAGGTAAGCATAGTTCGTATCCATCCAGTTCGTGGTTGCTCAAATCGGTCGCGCCAGAGTCCTTGTTCGCATCCATCATGCTCGAGTGAGTTCATTTCGTATCGATGAGCAATCGATACGAAGTGTGCCAACATTTATCGATACGAACAAGGGCTTCAATGAACAGGTGATAATCGATAGTTGATTCGAGGAAGGACTGAAGTGAGTGGATACGAATTATGCGTTGGTGCGAATGAATCTTCGGAATTGGATGCAAATAACTCGGTCAAACTCGGCACACAAAGTGGATCGATCCAGGAAATTCACTCCACATCACTCCATGTCACTGCGCACGTGCTCTTGATCGATGCGAAAGGGATGGATACGAAGCCATGGATTCGAACCGGACAGCCTTCCGAAGAACATCGACTCATATCGATCATATCTCCTAAACCACTGATCCAAATGCAACGAAATTTTCATAGTAGCTTGCATACAAGGTAAAGAACAGTCCTGCTAAGTTTTAGCTCGATTGGATCATTTTTTGATGGATACGAAATTGTTTCATATTGATCACAGATCGAGTCGAAACTTGGTGGGGTCGGTCGCATGGGCCCACTCACGTGCCAGAAGAAGTCTCCCGAAGTTTGAACGCGATATCAGCCTCCTACGCCTATAAATAGCCCCCTAAAGCCTACAGAAAGAGGATCTTTTGGCCATTCGACGTCTAGACTCTACCGGATTCAATCCTACATCTTACCATTGCTGTAATAGTCGAAATTCTTCATTGTAACTGCTACAATCATTTGTAATCAGCAAAGAACATCAATAAAAGATAAAACTTTGAAGTGAACGTAAGCTGGAGATAGCCGAACCACTATAAATCTTGCGTTTCTAATTGTGATTTCCGGATTGCTGTCTGTTGCTTGCTTAGATCTGAGACTTGTGCTTGAATATTGTTGATTTATATTCATTCTTTGGTTCTTTCACGATACTTGGGATTTGTGACCATTTTTGGCGCAAACAAGAAGCATTTGGACGCCCTTCGTTGGATGATTTCTGCCCTAAACAAAGATGATTTCGATGCAAATCCTGAAGGAACTTTGATTCAAGATAATGAAGATTGGAAAGATATTAAAAAGGACCCTATTTTTGGAGAAGAAGGATGGGTTGAAGTTCCTAAAATTATTTAATCTTCTTATAATTTGACTTACTTGAATTGTTTGATTTGATTTGAATTGTTTATTTGATTTGCTTTGATTAGAATTGATTTGGTTTGAATGGAATGTATAACACTATATAAAACATAGTATATGGTTATTGGATTTAAACTATCATATTTATTATGGTAAGTAACTCATGTTATTATACATACATACATACATACATACATACATACATACATACATACATACATACATACATACATACATACATACATACATACATACATACATATATATATATATATATTCCATCTTAATTTGTCACAAGTAATCCAATATTAGTTTAAGGTAGAGTTTTATAGTTTTATGGTTTTAGGATGGTTTTTTTAATGACAAAGGGGGGAGGGGGAATTATAAAATAGAGTAGTTAGAGTAGTTAGGCTTAGATTAAGGGGGAGTTATTAGTTTAGGGGGAGTTAAAGTAAAGGTGAAGTATATTTTATAAACATAGGTTGTCATCATCAAAAAGGAGGAGATTGTTAGTCCTTGAGAAGGATGGTTTTGATGACAACAACCTTAGGACTTATTATAAAATATAAATACTAACATTATAGTTTAGATATGTATGTATATGGAGGATATAAACATGCAGGTACCAAGAATGAAGACTGTACAGTATAGAGATACAAGACCGATGAATTTAACGATCGAAGATATCAAGATTGAAGACTCATGAGTGTCAAGATATCAAGAGTTAAAGATTTCAAAGTACAAGATAAGTATTGAGTCTAAAATTATGTTAAAACTTCTCAAAAGCACTTACATCTTTATTTGAAATTTATTCGTAGAATGGAATCCACTTCGAGCCTGTTAAAGGGATGGAACCCACGACAATGTCTGGTGGAACATATAATGGTCCTATTTTGATATTCACTAATTTTATAAAAATGCTTTTCAAAAATATATCTCTTATTTTAATTTTTTTTTCAAAACCTTCTTTTCAAAAAGACATCTCTCCTGTTTGAAATATTTTAGCCTTAAAATTATCTTTATCATTTTTAATATTTTGATTTCAAAATTGTCCTTGATTTTAAACTATCTCTTGTTTTAATATTTTGCTTTTAAATATTTATGTACTCAGATTTTAAATCACTTTACAGATTAAGATTATATATCAAAAATTACTTTCTAACCTCTTTTATATGTTTAAATTATATTCAAGTATATTTATAAAAGTTTAGAAATTGTTTTGAAAAATTATAGAAACTAATTTTAATAAGAAAATCAAAATCACCATTTTTTCCTAGAGCGTGTCGACATACTCCTACCCCTCCATGTCGACTTGGTGCCCGTTAATATTCAAAATTCAAATTTTCAAAACAAAGCGTCTATTCGTCATATCCTTTCATGAATAGATATGGCTGTTGATCTTCTATAAATACAAGCAGTTCTAAACGAATTTTTAATCAGATCTTACTTATTTTCTCTCCTCTTCATCTTCCACATTTATTCTAAAGAATCCCAAAACTATACTCTGCTGAAATACCAAGTGAATGAAACTTGAATATCTCTTGTTTGATTCTCTACCACTCTCTCCATAAGATCTTAGTGCTATTCAAAGTTATAGGATTATTTGTAAATCAAACTGTTGAGTAAAAGGTGCGGTTGAGCCTTGAACTCAATCGGGTGTGATTGTTGCCCCGAACATTGATTAGGTGATCTTGTGGCCTGGTAAATCAAGAGAGTTTGCCTCGGACTCGAATACAGGAGGGTGTACCTTGTGGCCTTGAAATCGAGGGTGTAATCTGGTAGATTATTTTGAAAAGAAATCCGTACAATTGTACGGGACTAGATATAGGGTAACTCCGAACCAGTATAAAATCCTACCGTGTTCTTTCCATTACTGCTTTTACTTATTATTTGCATCTGTGTCTGATTCTGTGATTATATCCTTGTCTGTGTATTGCATTTGTTGGTGATTAAATTACATAAGTTTCAAAAAGTTTTATAAAATCCACAAAACATTATTCACCCCCCTCTAGTATTATTCTAGCCTTAAGATCCATAATCCGCATTTCTAACAAGAGCATGAAAAACTTGATGGGGATTGTGGTCAATTGGGTTGTTCTTTAAACATTAGCTTGCACGAGCATTACGATCAACCTTTTAAAAAATTTCTAGAATTAAATTAATGAATTCTAACTAAGAGACATACATATTTTGATCCTATAAAGTTATCACATCACATGCTATCTAAACAAAAAAAACAAAGAAAATTAGTTGTGTGGTGCTTTTAGGAGCCCCGCTAACAGCGAATAAACAAATGATTTACTTAATAGATTTGAATAGGTTTTGGTTTTGAATTTGATTCAAATATAATGGAGGAGATGAAAGCATTAAGATACACGACTCTAATG
This sequence comes from Allium cepa, assembly GCA_030765085.1. Classification (NCBI taxonomy): domain Eukaryota; kingdom Viridiplantae; phylum Streptophyta; class Magnoliopsida; order Asparagales; family Amaryllidaceae; genus Allium; species Allium cepa. Next base: position 865,582,156 of record CM060940.1, read on the forward strand.
TTCCAGATTTACTCATTACTCACAATAATGTATATTAAAGCATAAAAATAGTGTTAAGTTCAAATCAGTAAAATTCTTATACCAATTTATGGCTACATGAAGATGTTCAGAATCACCAGGCTTAAAAGTAGAAAAATATGAGAAGTCCACTCATTAACCAAATATTAAATAAAGGTTGTATAGCTTCATGCACAAGATTGTTGTCATCAAAAGTGAATAGCGGTTAGGGTTATATGTCTGTAACTGAAATCTTATCCTTTATAACTGAAATCTTATCCTTTTTGTTAAGAAAGATAGGCCTATCTAGGATAAGAAGCCAAGCAAAGCAATGTACATATTGTACGATCATAGGTAACCAAAGTTTAATATTCCTTTAATGACCTTAAACATATCAATACATTTTCCTATTATATAAATTTAATTTTTCAGGGTTAAAGATAATGAGGGGTAAATTAGGAGTAAAGGTAGTAGAAAACGACAAATTATTCGTTTTAGACGTAGTAGCAATAATGGTATCGCTAGGAGTTCAAAAGGCTGACTCTATAGACTTCGACCTAAAGCTTGGAATCAGGAAGCAATACAAGACATAACAGTTGGAACAGAGAACAAATCATGCTACACTTCGATGAAGTCTTCTAGCCAAACATGGCATTCCTTGGAGTCGTATTGTCTTTTACCTATAGCTGCAGCTATTTCCTTAGCCTTCATAAGGCGACGGGTCACCCCATGCCCCATGCTCGTTTATATGCCTGCAGGCTATCTCGCCCATGGCATTGAAAAGATGCCCTATCAGTGTAACAACTCGCAAATCTGTACCTCTTTGAGTCGACAATATTCTCCATCAGATCAACTCAAAGTGGACGGAAATACGAACCATTAGGGTTAAAGAAGAAGATGGAGGTAGAAGAAGAAACAAAAAACAATATTAGAATCTCACATTCGCAGTGGAACAACATATAATATATAACAACATATTTTCATACAAAAGAATCTTTAACTGTATAATATTTACAATCATCAGAGTACAACACAATCCATAACACACAACTGGACAGTTATAGTAACTTGCCCTCACAAAAGCTGACTATACAGCTTGCACCACACAGCGGAATATACATCAAGTACGTGTGATACGTCTTGCCATCCAGCTCGTCTCTTGAGCTCCACAGCATCCTATCCTGTATCCTATAATACTCGGTTTGATCCGAGCATTATAGTGAAATAACAACCGAGTTAGTCTGAAAAACTAGCGTGAGAAAACACACTCAATTGGATTATTAAAGTTTTCAAAATCCTTTGAAATCAAAGGTATCTCGTAAGACTACGCCACAAATAAACATGCCGCGTTTTTACCTTATGATAACCAAAACATTTTCTATCAAATTCGTCTGATATTATAATAGTGTCTATTGAAAGTAGAATAGAATATAGCTGAAATGCTTGCATCTCACGTTCCAGTATAGCTGGGCACAATCAAAACCGTGCAGGCGCTTATTGGAGATTGGATTCCATACAATGGCAGGGCTACTGGGGTACCGCCCATCACAGTACTTGGTCTAGATCAGCGTACCGAGAATCCCTCCCGATCCTCTGCAATACAAGACTGGAGCTACCCCTTATTGGATAATCCGAATAAGATCATCCCACGGTTGGGATCAGCAACCGGTCAAACAGCCGAATAAAAAGGGACATCTAGACAGGGACGACCTTACCCTAATTGGTTGCTAGCCACTTAGCCTTGCTACAACACCCCTATTTTAGCCATTCTCGGTTGATGAGGCTCGAGGCTATGCGTTACCTTTTTAGCACACATTCACTTAGAATGCTCATCATCACCCTGACGATGTTTTGATAGCATTCGTCCATACAAGTTGCCCTGGGTCTGGACAAACCGAATCACCTCTTCATCATCTTCATCGTATTCATTCGCAAACGTTCTAACCGGATCAAAGTGGTTTTCGGATAATTAAACCCGATCCCGGCCTCTTTGAAACGATCAGTGCATTGGCCAATATTGGTAGTCGGTTATTTAACCATCAAATAACATCCACAAACAACCATCAGGCCTTAATAATTTCCCCAATTATTTATTTCAAAATATCTTCGTAAGATATTTTTCTACACTTCAACCCTTTGAAAATAGTTTTCAAATCACTTTTTCTCTCGCTTAATAAATTTCCAACCAATTATTTTAAGCACAAAGTATTAATAATTTAAAATTTAAATAATTTAAATCATTTTTCCTCAAAATATACACTTAAAAAATGTAGAATAAAACTACTTAAAAACACTTTATTTAAAATACTAGTTATGAAATTTTATAATAATTTCTCATATAAAACTTAATCCAAAACTAAATTTAAAATAAAAGTTATTCTACAAGGTATAAATATTAAATAATTATCTTCTAAATCATAATACTAGTTAAACCTTTTAAAATAATTTACTTATATAATTAACTTAATAAATATTTACTTTTAAAGATTTCAAAACAGTTTAAATAATAAATTCCTCTAAAACATTATTTTTAAAACATTTTAACCCTTTAACTTGTACTTAGAAATTTTCCTTTGAAAATACACTTAACTTTTCACGAAATTACACTTTCCATTTCATTATAACCCGTATTATCATTCATAAATCCTTCTCGATTTATTCCGTTTTATTTTACGTCCCAATCTCGTAAATTTCTTTTCCACACTTTCAAAAATAAACCACTATTTATTTTTAAAACAAATCACCCTTTCCTTATGAATTCCCACAGTGAATTTAAACTTCCAAATTATCCACTGATAAATATTCACTTTATTTATAAAACCAGTTTATAAATTCCATAATCTCATTATCTTTTTAAATCACAGTTTCAACACTTCATCGATTTTCAAATCGATTTTCAAAATTAACTCCATTTTAAAATAAATTCCTTTACCGACCCAAATCTATTCCAAAACCCATTAATTTTAGATTTATCCATTTATTACGATTTAAAATCTTATTTAAATCTGACATTATCAACTTCACACTTCATTTCAAAATTTCCCCGTTTAAATTCTCCCAAACCATTTAAAACCCTGAATTTAAAAATAAATCATTTATTTCTTTAAACAATATCACTTAAGTTTCAAAATTCATTTATTCCCATTTATTCAAAAACCTCTTTCCCCATACTCGGAATTCATTTGATAGGATTTTAAATCAAACTCTTTATCCTTTCCCAAATTCATCCTTTTAATTCATCCAATTTCACTATATTTGTTCTACTTAGAATTCCCTCTTTTATTTTCCTTTAAAAATCCAATCTTTATATTTTTGATATCTCAATATACCCAAAATATATTCAGTCAAACCATAACATTCAATATTTTCAATTTGCAATATAATCCATATAACCTATCACAGATTATCAAATAAAACATATCACCGAATATGAAAATAAATTCCAACATTTTGAGGAATCCAGTTGGATCCCTCCAGCCTGTTTTCCTACATCCACAGATGTAAGCACAGTCTAAAAATACCAATCCCACTTCGAGGGGGATATCGTGGTATAAAGGGCCATCCGCTATTATGCGGGGTGCATAGGGTCTCATCCGCTATATAATGCGGAAAATATCAATCACTCCAATACACACACACACTACCATATGAAATATCATATCCGTACTGAAAATAAATCATCAATTCAAGCAATCAACCAATAATTTAAATTTAAACTATTTAAATTTACTAGAAATCCAGATGTGAGTGAGATTAAATCACCTTTGATTTTTGATTTGCAATCTGCTCCAAACCCGACTTGTTTTCTTCAAAGGTTTAGACCTTGTACAATATTATATGATTTATTAACATATGAGATAATCTACAAATAATTTACCATTTAACAAATTAAATTGACCAACAATTTAATTTAAACTTGCCATTTTTTTAACTAATAATTTGATATTAAGCAAAATTTTCTTTTAATAAATTATCTTTAGTAACTAAATAGCTAAATAAGTTTATTAAATAAATTAATCACCCTAAATACATTTTTATCTTTGAAAATTCATATATATATATATATATACTTATAAAATAATATATAGATTTAAAAATTTATTTTCATATAAACTCTTCAAACATTTAAAATTCCTACTTTCTTTTCAAAACCTTACCTATAAATATAATTTCCTTTATATATATATATATTTTAAATTGAAGTATGCACGTGTGTGTGTATATATATTTATATTTATATTATTATTTCTGCATATATATTTATATATTAAATTTAAATTGAAAAGCAACCAAACAAAATGTTACCTACTGTTAATTAATTTCCTAACCTAAATACATATAAATTAAATTAGATTTAAATTTGAAAATAAGATGTTAACATCTACCTTATTGTACAAGACCTCCCAACCCTAGCTCGGCCTCCTTCAGCATCTCGACTTTGACGAACCAGTGTCGCCCAAATCCTCAAACGCGAGCCTCCAAAGTCCTCGATCTCCCCGTCTTCACGCGAGCGTGCCCCAGCATGCGACGTCTATCCTCGGTTGATCACCAACGCGCAAAAATCAAAATAACCCTAGATCGCACTCGAACTACCCCTACGACAGAGCTCCGAACACGCGCCTTCGCCCACTCGCATCCTAGAAGTCGTCGCCTCCAAGAGGCTAAGAGGCATTTCGACGAAGTCGCGTGCATTTAATCCTTCAAATGATACGAATGAGCTTCAATTTTGACTGGGAATCGACAACGATTTTTCTTTTCTTTTGAACAGTTCGATTTGATTTTCATGAATGAAGGAAGAAGAGAAGAAGGATATGTGATTCCTTTGATCGATTTGGTATTTTTTTATTATTGAACAAGAGGCTTCGGCATTTCTTTTTTTTATTTAAGAGAAGACGCATGGCTATAGAAAAGACAGAAAGGATGCCATGTGTTGAAGGGAAGAATGGCACAGTGAAAGATAAAGCTACAGCTGAAAAGAGGTTTGACCAATAATTAAAATAATTTAAATTTCAAAATGTCTCGATAAACGCAACTTAAAAGCCCGACCTCCTACCGAGGCGTGCCGCTAGGCATTTACAATGTTATACCCCTATTTCGAACGTAATGGTAAAGGTTCCGAGTCCTAATTCGATCGTATGGAGAAGATAGCTTTTTGGACCCAGTTTTTGTATTAACCTTTCGACATAAAATCCCTCGCGTTTATATCTCGTACGATCACACGATAACTCCAAATGCTATGGAAATTGAAATCCGACAATAAAACACTATTACGGATTCTATGGAACTGGTTACGTTGAATTCCGAGACCGTGCCTCGGAAGGCTATTTTTAAACGTCAATTTAAACTATATATTTTTAAAACTGAACAAATAACATTTAAATTCAATTTTAAAACTTTTATTATCTTTAGTATTATCAATATAAATTTTACAAGACTTCAAATTATTTTTAACAAGCTTAAAACTCCCAATTTAACATTTTACCCAATTTCTAGTAATTAAATTCAATAATTAAATTATCCAATAATGGCGATATTTGAAATTCAAGTTAAAAATTTAACTCTTAAATATTTAAAATCAATTAAATATTCCAATTCCAAATATCCAAAATTCCTGGTCGTCACATTCCTCCCCCCTTAAAAGAATTTCGTCCCCGAAATTGCTAATAAAGGAGAATGGTCCATAACCCGTTTACTATTTCCCAAATCAAATAATTTCAATAACTTTTCAAAACAATTCTTTTATTAACGACACACTATCCCTCTTACTAACTCCTTGAACTCATCCATAGGTTTCAAACAATATCATTCACTCAACCAATTCAAATTTAAATTTAAAACCAAATATTAAATTAACAAAATTTTCTCAAAATTTTTCTAACTCCATAAATTTTCGAAATTATTTGCCAGCGTCTCCTTTGCACGACTAGTTCGGTACGACTACAAAAAGCCACTACAGGCCCCCAAATTCCAAAAGAAAAAGAATGCCAAGTGGCTAGACCAGAAAATCATCAATTTCATACGACAATTTAAATACATACCTTTTGTCGGGCAATTCAATTTTATCTTATGAAATCACAAACACCAATTTCCTTTTGCTTTTAAAACACATATATATATCCTACTTAACAATAATATTCAACCACAGAATTCAAACCTTTTTTATTTAATACCTTTCTAAAATTTTCAATATCTATTTCATTCAAGCCCGTGCGATGCACATATATCATCCGTACGCAATACCAAATTCGATCGCTCACTCGATCACACAATTTCACTTCCAAACTAGTATCATCCACTCGACTTCCTAGTGCGGACTCGGATCTGATTTCTTGATCAGAATCCGTCATTCTCCTTGCATAGCCATAACTATGATAGAGAATTTCCAGAATCAATCAAAAATCCTTATCCAGTGTTCGCCGTCGTAAATCGAGTGAAAAATCCCAACTCGGATCGAGATAAAGTTCTGTGCTCGAATCTGGTTTAAATCGTTATGCGAATAAAATAATATACGTACATCCTACATATTATCTGAATCGATTATTAAGTATATCAATTTCTTTTTATTCACATTTATTCTAATTTTTATTCACTTATCCGCACTTACCCTTTTCATAGCTTTACTTAACCTTCATTCAAATACTAACTTAGAATATATTCCTCAATTCCAAATTTACTTAAGAATTTACCATTCATATCTTTAGGTTCAAAATAAGTATTTTATACACTTCTTATATTTATTTTCGCTTTACCACTTAAGCTTTTATATTTATTTTCATCCAAATTAAAGTTCAATTTTATTTGAATCCAATCTATCTTTAAATTCTAGATACTAAATTTTTATCAACTATCTTCCATTCTTATCCGACCCATATCATTATTTTAAATTAGTTTCATTTACTAATTTATTTTTATCTCAAACCATTATTTTTATTTCCAAACCTTTATTATCTTTATCCCACTTCGAATTAATTTTCCGATTCCACTTTACTTTACACAATTTAAATTAAATACATCCCAATTTTCAATTTCCATTCATTTGCTTACCATTTAAATCAATTAGTTTACTTACTAATTTTTAATTTCAATACTTTATTTTATTCAGTCCAACTCGACTAATTTCCCATAATTCAAATTAAATTCCAATATTCAGTTTCAATCCCATTTACTTACAAATGTAAATCCATTTGTCCATCCACAAATTTATTTCCAACTTAATAAGTTTTATTTCAATACTCTTATCTCACTTAGCCTACTTAGGCTTATTTCACTCAAAGTTCACTTTTATTTAACTTAATCCAGTTAAATTTCATTTCCATTCAATTTTTTAAACTCTATAATTTTTCCAACTTATTTATATTCCATTCACTAATCTCCTTAATTTACTTCATCTAATTGGCTTCCTTTCTTGACTTATTTCGTTTTCACACTTATTTTAATTTAACCCTTCTTCAAGTTAAATTCTATTCTAACAATTTCAAAATTTATAAGTTATCAAACTCATTTATATCACATAAACATTTTTAATTAAGATTCAAGAGTCTTTTTAAACAATTACTCAACATTTCAAAATCATTTTTTTGAAATCAATTATATACATAATTCATTTGCATATCAAATTATCCTTTGAATTTTAAACCCAGTTTTGCAACAACTCCAATTCAAAACCTTCAGACATCAATTCCTCCCTTGGAAACTCGAAAATGAACACCGATGATGTTGCGATCATCATCGGAGTTATTTTCCAGTGACCGAAAAGAGTTCAGTGCTTTTATCTCTTTAAAAAATCCTTTTAAAATATTTTTAAATTCCAAATTTCAAATCCAATTCAAAAATATTTTCGAAATAATATCACTATTATTTCTCCAAAACCTTTGAAAATCATTTTCAAACTCAGAGGAATTTCCAAAATTTCGTATTCCAAATCCTTCCAATCTATATTCAAATATCACTCTGGAATTTTATTTCATTTCAAATTTCTTATTCAATTTTCCGCACAACAATGATAATAATTAAATATTATCATTTCCTGGCAACCAGGCAACCAAATATAACTATAATAACTTCTGGAAAAAAATTCCTTTTATATATATAAAAATAATTTGGGCAAAATTATTTCATTTACCCTATTTAAACAATATTATGTCGAATTTTCTATTCAAGTGTTTAGAGATCCTTATCAATAACGTTAGTTACTCGTATTGACCAGAATCCATAAGCCACTCAACAAACCAATCGACACAATATAAAGCAATTTTATATTTACTAACAAATATGCGCTCATATCTATTAATACACTCAAACTCATTCTAGAGTACTATGGACTCTATTTCTAATGAGTAATCCCCACCAGAGCCAAGGTTCTCGCTTAATCTTCAGCTCTGATACCACTGTAACAACCCGCAAATCTGTACCTCTTTGATTCGATAATATTCTCCATCATATCAACTCAAAGTGGATAGAAATACGAACCATTAGGGTTAAAGAAGAAGAAGGAGGTAGAAGAAGAAATAGAAAACAATATTAGAATCTCACGATCGCAGCGGAACAACGTATTATATATAACAACAGATTTTTATACAAAAGAATCTGTAACTGTATAATATTTACAATCATCAGAGTACAACACAATCCATAGCACACAGCTGGACTGTTATAGTAAGTTGCGTTCACAAAAGCTGACTATACAACTTGCACTGCACATCGGAATATACATCAAATACGTGTGATACGTCTCGCCATCCAGCTCGTCTTCTGAGCTCCACATCATCATATCTTGTATCCTATAATACTCGGTCTGAACCGAGCATTATAGTCAAATAAAACCCGAGCCAGTCTGAAAAACCAGCGTGAGAAAGCACACTCAATTGGATTATTAAAGTTTTCAAAATCCTTTGAAATCAAAGGTATCTCGTAAGACTACGCCACAAATAAACATGCCAGGTTTTTATCTTACGATAACCAAAACATTTTCTATCAAATTCGTTTGATATTATAATAGTGTCTATTGAAAGTAGAATAGAATATAGCTGAAATGCTTGCATCTCACGTTCCAGTATAGCTGGGCATAATCAAAACCGTGCAGGCGCTTATTGGAGATTGGATTCCATACAATGGCAGGGCTACTGGGGTACCGCCCATCACAGTGCCTGGTCTAGATCAGCGTACCGAGGATCCCTTCCAATCCCCTGCAATACAAGACCGGAGCTACCCCTTATTGGATAGTCCGAATAAGATCACCCCACGGTTGGGATCAGCAACCGACCACACAGCCGAATAAAAAGGGACATCTAGATAGGGATGACCTTACCCTAATTGGTTGCTAGCCACTTAGCCTTGCTATACCTCCCCTGTTTTAGCCATTCCCGGTTGATGAGGCTTGAAGCTACGCGTTACCTTTTTAGCACACATTCACTTAGAATGCTCATCATCACCGTGACGATGTTTTGATAGCATTCGTCCATACAAGTTGCCCTGGATCCGGACAAACTGAATCACCTCTTCATCATCTTCGCGGTATTCATTCGCAAACGTTCAAACCGGATTGAAGTGGTTTTCGGATAATTAAACCCGATCCCGGCCTCTTCGAAATGATCGGCACATTGGCCAATATTGATAGTCAGTTATTTAACCATCAAATAACATCCACAAACAACCATCATGCCTTAATAATTTCCTAAATTAATTATTTCAAAATATCTTCGTAAGATATTTTTCTACACTTCAACCCTTTGAAAATAGTTTTCAAATCACTTTTTCTCTCGTAGAATAAATTTCCAACCAATTGTTTTAAGCACAAAGTATTAATAATTTAAAATTTAAATAATTTAAATCACTTTTCCTCAAAATATACACTTGAAACATTTAGAATAAAACTACTCAAAAACACTTTATTTAAAATACTAGTTATGAAATTTTATAATAATTTCTCATATAAAACTTAAGCCAAAATTAAATTTATAATAAAAGTTATTCTATAAGGTATAAATATTAAATAATTATCTTTTATATCATAATACTAGTTAAACCTTTAAAAATAATTTACCTATATAGTTAACTTAATAAATATTTACTTTTAAAGATTTTAAAACAGTTTAAATAATAAATTCCTATAAAACATTATTTTAAAACATTTTAACCCTTTAACTTGTACTTAGAAATTTTCCTTTGAAAATACACTTAGCTTTTCAAGAAATTACACTTTCCTTTTTATTATAACCCGTATAATCATTCATAAATCCTTCTCGATTTATTCCGGTTTATTTTACGTCCCAATCTCGTAAATTTCTTTTCCACACTTTTAAAAATAAACCAATATTTATTTTTAAAACAAATCACCCTTTCCTTATAAATTCCCACCGTGAATTTAAACTTCCAAATTATCCATTGATAAATATTCACTTTATTTATAAAATCCATTTATAAATTCCATAATCTCATTCTCTTTTTAAATCACAGTTTCAACACTTAATCGATTTCCAAATTGATTTTCAAAATTAACTCCATTTTAAAATAAATTCCTTTACTGACCCAAATCTATTCCAAAACCCATTAATTTTAGATTTATCCTTTTATTACGATTTAAAATCTTATTTAAATTTGACATTATCAACTTCACACTTCATTTCAAAATTTCCCCGTTTAAATTCTCCCAAACCATTTAAAACCCTAAATTTAAAAATAAATCCTTTATTTCTTTAAACAATATCACTTAAGTTTCAAAATTCATTTATTCCCATTTATTCAAAAACCTCTTTCCCCATACTCGGAATTTATTTGATAGGATTTTAAATCAAACACTTTATCCTTTCCCAAATTCATCCTTTTAATTCATCCAATTTCACTATATTTGTTTTACTTAGAATTCCCTCTTTTATTTTCCTTTAAAAATCCAATCTTTATATTTTTGATATCTCAATATACCCAAAATATATTCAGTCAAACCATAGCATTCAATATTTTCAATTTGCAATATAATCCATATAACCTATCACAGATTATCAAATAAAACATATCACCGAATATGAAAATAAATTCCAACATTTTAAGGAATCCAGTTGGATCCCTCCAGCCTGTTTCCCTACATCCACAGATGTAAGCACAATCTAAAAATACCAATCCCACTTCGAGGGGGATATCGTGGTATAAAGGGCCATCCGCTATTATGCGGGGTGCATAGGGTCTCATCCGCTATATAATGCGGAAAATATCAATCACTCCAACACACACACACTACCATATGAAATATCATATCCGGACTGATAATAAATCATCAATTCAAGCAAACAACCAATAATTTAAATTTAAACTATTTAAATTAACTAGAAATCCAGATGTGAGTAAGATTAACTCACCTTTGATTTTTGATTTGCAATCTGATCCAAACCCGACTTGTTTTCTTCAAAGTTTTAGACCTTATACAATATTATATGATTTATTAACATCTGAGATAATCTACAAATAATTTACCATTTAATAAATTAAATTGACCAACAATTTAATTTAAACTAATCATTTTTTAACTAATAATTTGATATTAAACAAAATTTTCTTTTAATAAATTATCTTTAGTAACTAAATAGCTAAATAAGTTTATTAAATAAATTAATCACCCTAAATACATTTTTATCTTTGAAACTTCATATATATATATATATATATATGCACTTACAAAATAATATAATGATTAAAAAATTTGTTTTCACATAAACTCTTCAAACATTTAAAATTCCAATTTTCTTTTCAAAACCTTACCTATAAATATAATTTCATTTTTATCTATATATATATATATATTAAATTGAAGTATATATATGTGTGTGTGTGTATATATTTGTATTTATATTTATATTATTATTTCTGCATATATACTTATATGTTAAATTTAAATTGAAAAACAACTAAACAAAATGTTACTTACTGTTAATTAATTTCCTAACCTAAATACATATAAATTAAATTAGATTTAAATTTGAAAATAAGATGTTAACATATACCTTACTGTACAAGACCTCCCAATCCCAGCTCGGCCTCCTTCAGCATCTCGACTCTGACGAACCAGTGCCGCCCAAATCCCCAAACGCGGGCCTCCACAGTCCTCTATCTCCCCATCTTCACGCGAGCCCGTCTTGCATGCTACGTCCATCCTCTGTCGATCGCCAACGCGCAGAAATCGAAATAACCCTAGATCGCACTCGAACTACGTCTACGACAGAGCTTCGAACTCTTTCTCCCATTCGCATCCTAGAAGTCATCGCCCCCATGATGATAAGAGGCATTGCGACGAAGTCGCGTGCATTTATTCCTTCAAATGATTCGAATGAGCTTCAATTTTGATTGGGAAACAACAGCCATTTTTCTTTTCTTTTTTGAACAGTTCGATTTGATTTTCGTGAATAAAGGAAGAAAAGAAGAAGGATATGCAATTCCTCTGATCGATTTCGTATTTTTTTTATTACTGAACAAGAGGCTTCGGCATTTCTTTTTTTTATTTAGAGAAGACGCGTGGCTATAGAAAAGACAGAAAGGATGACATGTGCTGATGGGAAGAATGGCACAGTGAAAGATAAAGCTACAGCTGAAAAGAGGTTTGACCAATAATTAAAATAATTTAAATTTCAAAATGTCTCGATAAACGCAACTTAAACCCCGACCTCCTACTGAGGCTTGCCGCTAGGCATTTATAATGTTATACCCCTATTCCGAATGCAATGGAAAAGGTTCCGAGTCCTAATTCGATTGTATGGAGAAGATAGCTTTTTGGACCCAGTTTTTGTATTAAATTTTCGATATAAATTCCAGCGCATTTATATCTCATACAACCACACGATCACTCCAAATGCTACGAAAATTTAAATCCAACAATAAAACACTATTACGGATTTAGTGGAATTGAGTTCCTTGAATTCCGAGACTGTGCCTCGAAAGGCTATTTTTAATCATCAATTTAAACTATATATTTTTAAAACTAAACAAATAACTTTTAAATTCAATTTAAAAACTTTTATTATCATTAGTATTATCAATATAAGTTTTACAAGCCTTCAAACTATTCTTATCGAGCTTAAAACTCTCGATTTAACATTTTACCTAATTTCTAGTAATTAAATTCAATAATTATATTATCCAATAATAGCGATATTTGAAATTCAAGTTAAAAATTTAACTCTTAAATATTTAAAATCAATTAAATATTTCAATTCCAAATATCCAAAATTCCGGGTCGTCACGATCATGATGCTTCTAACTCCGCTTTCCTTTAGTTGACGCAGAGTCTAACAGATGCTTCCCACCCGATAATCATGTTTACATATTAAATTTAACATATTTGTATTATTGTTATATATAAACCATTCACCTATCATACTTGTTTTAACATACACGTATGCAGTTTCATTACCACTAATTATAGCTGTACTAGTAAATTTAGGGTGCGAAAAAAAGTCAAGGTTCAGTAGTACGTTGAAAGCATGTTCTTTTCAATTTGCATTCCTAAATTGAGAATTTGTATGTGTTTGAAATGTATTCAAGTGATCAATCCCTAATACAGGCTAAGGAAGGACCAAAAGATGACTAGTATATTGATTTTACTAAGGCGAACTGATTACTAAATCTGACAATATTAGGTCAAACAGTAAAATAACAAGTTCAGAAAACCAAAGCACCAACATTGGCTAAGAAAAAGCCGATAACACCTTCACCAACTCTAAAAATGCCATAAGGAAGCTGGGTAATAAACTTCAAAATCTGAGCATTAAAACTGATGCAGAGCTGGCTGAAAGATGGACCGTTCAATAATAAACTATCATAAATTAATGAACCTGTAGTATCAAACGATGCTGGCAATATTATGAATAGTAAAAGATCACCAAGGATAAAAAATGAAAGAAAAATAATCAAGATTTTTAATGATCCATCCAATGATAGAAATTTAGATATAGTTGGTTCACCATTACACTTAAGTATTGCATAATTACCTATTTAGACATACCCACTCTTTATCAATCCTCTCCAATATATAAGCAAACAAAATTCTACAATTCAATGTAACTATTAATTATCAGTTACATGCAAAGAAACCATTCAATTCTAGCACTTAGAAATGATATTCGCTCTATAGAGTGTAACGACCCAGAATTTTAGTTATTTGAAATTGGAATATTCAATTAATTTTAAATATTTAAAAGTTAATCTCTAACTTGAATTTCAAATAAAATGATTTATTGGATAATTAAATTATTGAATTTAATAATTGTAATTTAATAATTTCGAATAAAATGATCTAACTACCTTTCTTCCTCCTTCAATCCTATCTGATCACTCTCCACTAATCATAACCACTGGAAGGAAGCTCCATGATGTTAAAAGAGGATCTAAATTTTATAATACTTGGATCCTTGATCCTGAATTTATTTCTATAATACAAACTGTGTGGGATAATCATTTTTTTGGAAACCCTATGTACATTTTTTGTAGGAAACTAAGAGCAATTAAGGATGCTTTAAGAGTTTGGGCAAAACATAAGTTTGGTAATGGCAACCTCAGATCTACCATTCTCAAGGAACAACACAGGGTAGCTTAAGAAATGATGATGGCACATCCTGATATTGCTGAACTTGCCACCAAGGAGGCTGATCTTTTTCACGAGCTTAGTCAAGCTTTGGATATTGAAAGTGATATGAAAAGGCAACAGTCAAGAATTAAGTGGGCTTCGGATGGTGATAGGAATACTAATTTTTTCCATGCTTCCCTCAAAGCCAGGCAATCAAATAACAATATATTTTCGATACATGATGATGAGGGGAACCTGCATTCTACTCCCGAGTCTGTGATCAGAGCCTTTCATAAGCATTTTTCTGGCCTGCTTGGGAATGATAAAAACTTTGAACCTCATTTGGATGAACTTTCTTCTATTGCCTTGCCCCAAGTGAATAGGGATGAAGCTGCATGGCTTGTGGAAAAAGTCACTGATCTTGAAATTAAGAAAGCACTCTTTTCAATGAACAAGAACTCGAGTGGTGGACCTGATGGTTTCAACATTCATTTCTTCATATCTACTTGGGATATTGTTGGTGCGCAATTCTGCATGGCTGTACACAACTTTTTGACAAATTCAAGCTTCTTAAATCTGTCAATGCCATGAATCTTGTTTTAATTCCCAAAGGCTTGCACCCAACTACTGTGACATCCTTCAGACCAATCTCCTGTTGTAACGTTATATACAAGTGTATTTCAAAGATCATTGCCACACGACTTGTTTCTGTGCTTGTGAGAATCATCTCTAAGAACCAAATTGTGTTTCTGCCTAATAGGAACATCCTTGATAATGTCATGCTTGCTCATGAACTATTAAAAGGATATAGCAATGCTAATGCCACACATGGAGCTATGCTCAAACTTGATCTCAAGAAGGCGTATGATAGCATACAGTGGACTACTGTGGTCAGAACTATGTCCCTTATGAGGTTTCCTAAAGTGTTTGTTGCTTGGATATATGAATGCATCTCCACTCCTTCATTCTCTCTGATCTTGAATGGAGCAAACTCTGGTTATTTTGTCTCTAAGCAAGGGATTAGACAGGGCGACCCGCTCTCTTCCTATGTGTTCATTTTGGTTATGGAAGTCTTTACATGCTATATAAGGCCACTGTATCTGACCAGGCAAATCCATTTCCATTCCAAGTGCAAAGCCTCTCAGTTAACATCACTGCTCTTCGCTGATGACATCATGTTATTCACCAAGCCCAACCAACAGTCTCTTGAAACCATTAGACGTGCTCTTCATAGCTTCTATTTGATGACTGGTCTTGAGTTAAATCCTCAAAAGTCGAGCATTTTATTTGCTGGAGTATCATCTGTTCAAAGTCAAGCTCTTTCCTCAACTGCTGGGATGCAAATCATGCACCATGATATGACGTACCTTGGTTTGCCTCTATGTTCCTCTAGGGTGACCCTTTCAGATTGCCAATCTTTATTTATTAAAATTACTTCAACAATAGGGAGATGGTCCACCAGATTTCTATCACAAGCCTACAGGATCATTCTCATTAAATCTGTTAGTCTATCTATGATGATCTACTGGGCTAGGGCCTTCATACTTCCAACTAAACTTTTGAATATGGTCAGATATGCAATGTATAGATTCTTCTGGTTTGGTTCCATTCATGCTAGGAAGTCCTTTCCATGTTCATTCAAAGCTTTTGAGAAGCCATATAGAAAAGGTGGTCTTAGCATCATCAACATATCAGTTTGGAATAGGGCTGCTTATAGTACTCACTTCAATGCTATCATGCATAGGAAGGACTCTCTTTGGGTTTGTTGGTGTCTTTTGCATAATATTGGATCCAAGAATTTTTGGCAAATGGATGTTCCTCGGTCTTGCAACTGGATTTGGAGGAATATTTTGAAATTAAGAGAATTATTTAAGCCTCTTATCCAGATAAAACTCACTGCCATGAGTGTTCGCAGTTTCTGGAACGACCCATGGATTTGCAAAGGCGTCATACTTGATTCCATTTTCAACTCTCAGGAAAAGTTCCAATTCGGAGTTAGCACAAATGCCAAAGCTGTTGATCATATTGTGGATGGCAAGTTATGCCTTCCTTATTGCAGCAATCAAACTGTTAGGTCCTATTGGAACAATCTAGCATGTAATAGGTATGACTTTCATGATCAGGAAACAGTGCTTTGGAATGGCAGACCTCACACTATAAGCAGTGTTTATGAATCTCTACATGGTATTAACAACATGCCTGGTCGCATATGGTTTAGAGCAACTTGCAATGATATTTCTCCAGGCAGTGATAATTTGTTCTTCTGGAAGTTTGTAAATGATGCCCTACTAACAAGGAAAAAGCTTGTTGAGTATGGAATGGTCATTCCCACTATCTGTATCTTGTGCGATGCATATGATGAAACTGCTCAGCATATATACTTTGAATGTCCCTTAGTTCTCGAGCTATGGAGTGATATGATGATCAAGTTTGGGATTGTTGCTGTTCCTCGTGTCTTCTCTGAGCAGTGGTCTCTGATTTGGACTGCAACCAAGTGGAATAATGTGAGAAGATCATATTTTTTCTTCATATTAAAAAAATTGATGAAACTTGTGTGGGGTGAAAGGAATAAAAGGGTGTTTGAAGGAAAATGCAGGACTGTGCTTGTGCTTTGGGCTGTTCTTAAGCATGAAATTTTAGGTGGAATGAGAGCAAGTAAGCATGAGTTTTTGGATCATCAGATTGAACCATGGATACCGTAGCTCCACTTCTTCTTTTTTTGGTCTGTTTTTTTTCTTTTCTTTTGGTTGTACTCTCTTTTATTTTTAATAAATCTGGCAGGGGCCCAGTTTTCAACCCCGCTTACTCTGCAAAATAATAATAATTGAATATTGGTTAAATTATTACATCTGGATTTTTAAGCTTGTTAAAAATAATTTAAAGGTTTATCAAATTTATATTAATAATCCTAAAGATAATAAAACCTTTTAAATTGTATTTAAAAGTGATTTGTTAAAATTTGAAAATATATCGTTTAAATTGATATTTAAAAATAGCTTCCGGGACACAGTCTCAGATTTTGACGAAACTAGTTCCATTGGAACCATAATAATGTGTTATTATCGGGTTTTAAATTTCATAGTGTTTGGAGTTATCATTTGGTTGTACGGGTTAGAAACGCGCTAAAATTTATATCGAAAATTCAATATAATAATTAGGTCCAAAAAGCTATCTTCTCCATACGATCGAATTAGGACTCAAAACCTTTTCCATTGCATTTGGAATAGGGATATAACATTATGAACGCCTAGCGGCACGCCTCGATAGGGGTTCGATATTTTAAGCTATGAAATCGAGACGGTTTGGAGATTTAAATAATATATATATGTGTATTCGACTAGACTAGGCTGTCACACTTCTTTCCATCAGCTGCTCTTTCTTCTTTCCACGATGACCTTACCTATTCAAACACGCAAATAATCTCATCTCTTCTTTTTTTAAACTCACGCGACCGAGCATAGTTTAAAGAAAAAAATACACAGACCATATCTCGAATCTCCCTCAATCAAGTTCGAACGTTATCAAATTCAAGTTCGAACTGAGCTAAAAAAATGAAAGCTTTCTCTTTGTGCTTGAATGATTTGAGTATCTCGGCTGAAGTCAGTTTATTGAAAGAAGCTAGGGCTTGGGTCGATCGCAGTCGCGATCGTGGCAAAGGTGCGCAAGGGAAGGAAGCTTCTGCGCGTTGATGGGAGCACGTACATGTAGCAGGGGAGGTGCGACGCCGTGAATGACGATGGCGATTTTCCGCTAGGAGATTGCTGGTGGTTGAATTTAGGGGATTGTCGTCGATGTTATGGGTGGGCAACAACATGGAGAAGGAGGAGGTGTGGAGTGGAATCAATAGTTGAGGCTAGGGCGGCAATGAGCGATCATGAGGAAGGGTTTGGATCTGGCGGTAGCTCCTTACTTGGAGGCATACGAGATTTGAGTGGCGCGAGCTCGAAGGAGATGGCTGGGAATATTTCGCATGGGAGAAGGAGATACTTAGAGTAATTAATGTTTATTAATTACTGTAATTATGTTAAAATTAATTATTTTAAATTTATTCGAATGTTTAAAAATTTATAAATTATGCATACGAGGTTGAAATCAAACAAAACAAATTGCGTCGTGATTGTGATGACGAG
Source organism: Allium cepa (assembly GCA_030765085.1). Classification (NCBI taxonomy): domain Eukaryota; kingdom Viridiplantae; phylum Streptophyta; class Magnoliopsida; order Asparagales; family Amaryllidaceae; genus Allium; species Allium cepa. The sequence continues at coordinate 865,600,831 of CM060940.1, forward strand.
AGCTTCACAATGAAATTGGATTGGGATTTTTCGGAGTCGCGTTAGATTTTAGAAATTTTGAAATTCGGATGTTCGACAAAATAAAAAATCAAGATGAGTAAATCTCACTCTTTTTGGACTGCTGGTTTTAATTTAAAATATTTAAAATTAATTATTGAATGATTGGATGAATTGATAAATTATTATCAATTGAATGCGTCATTATATATATCGTAGTATATATATTATTAGTAGTTGGAGTGATTGTTCCCGCATATGTATAGCGGATGAGACCCTGTGTGCCTCACATAATAGCGGATGACCCTATATACCGCGATATGCCTCTCGAAGTGGGATTGGTATTTTTATGTTGTATTAACATTTATAGATGCAGGGAAATAGGTTGGAGGGTTCCAAATGGATTCCTCAAGAATATTGAATTTAATTTTCATCTATAGTGATATATGATTTGTTTGAATAATCTATGATAGGTTATAGTAGATTTTGAATTTATTGGATGCTATGATATTACTGGCTTAGATTTTGGTATTTTAAAATGCCTTAAATGTGTATATTGAATTTAAAAAGAAATAAATTTGGATAAAATAAATAGTTTGATTTTTTAATTTTACTTGATAATTTTGGAATATGGAAAATATATATTTTGGAATAATGTAAATAAAAGGATTTTAAATAATAAACCTTAAGCGATATTTGTTTAAGTGTAAAAAGATTTTAAAAATCGTGATTTAAAATAATTTGGGAAAATAAAAAGGATATTTGAAAGTAAAATATTAATTTGTTATACTAGGTACTAAATAAGGATTTAAATTATGAAATGGAAGTGGAATCAGAATTTAGTGGGGTTTGGAATATAGTTGGGTTATTTAAGAAATTGATTTAAAAATGGAATTTAAATTAGAAATCAATTTATAATCGATTAAGTATTGTGAAACTGTTATAATCGGGAAATGAGACTATGGATTTATAAACAAGGTTTATAAATAAAGTGAAGTGATTATCAGTGGACAAGTTGAAGTTATAAATTCACGGTGAGGATTATAAGGAGATAGGTAAATCGGCTTAAAAATAAATTATATATTTATTTTTAGAAATGCAAAAGGGAATTTACGGAATTGGAACGTAAATCAAATTCGTGTTAAATCGATAGGGATTATAAATATTAGACTGGCCATATTGGAGTTGAAATATATATATTTTATTGAGGAGCTAAGTTTGTTTTAAAAAGGAGGATTTTTAATTATCAACTAGGTAATTCAAAAAGTGTTGAAGAATGTTTCAGAAAATTAATTATTTAGTTGTTTTGGATTGTTTAAAGTATATTTAATTTATTAATCAAGTTAGCTTATAATGAGTTGATTTAAGTTAATTGTTGATTACGAATTGATCAGTATTATTATTTTAAAAGAATAAATTATTCAATTTTAATATTATTTTTATATAATAACTTTTATTTAAAGAGTATTTGCCTAAAATAAACTTGGAAATTCATATAGGAATTTTATAAGTATAATTTTAAAAATTCATTTAATAAAGTTTTCGAAAAGTAATGGTATACTTTCATGGTGAAATCAGAGGCAGTGAGTGCCTGCAGTTAAGTTTTGGATTTCTCTGGGATAGATACACAATCATTGAGCTGTGAGTCCATGGTTGATACCGCATGGTGCTTTCCATATTTATTTTAAAAAGCTTTCAAATATTTTGAAAGAATGGTTGGTAAACGTGCTTACTTCAATCAGATAAGTACATGACTTTTGACGGGAGATTTAATTTATTAAAATTAAATTAAATAGAGCTTTAGTGTTTTCAGGGGAAAATGAAATATTTGGTTGAACGATTTTTTATTTGATAGTTAAATAACCGACTATCAAATGTGGACCCAAAATATAACTTTGGGAATATTTAGGAGAAATACGGGAATTATATGGCACGATTCCCGTCGGAAGGTGCTATACTGTATGTATAAACTCGTCTTGTTCTTCTAGGATGACAATAAGGAAATCCGTCCACTAACGGTTAGGAGGTGATCTCCGATCTTACTTTCGTTTGTTTATTTTCTAAAGAAACCGGGGTTGAGTTTACCGAAAATATCGAACGTTGTTTCGAAGAGACCGGGATCAGATAAGTTATCCGAAAGCCACTTCGATCCAGCGAGTACATTATTAAAGTGAAAACAAGAGCATGTAATCGAAGATGGAGCATTGAAGTGCCAGGACTAATCGCTACTAATCCTGAGGATGGTTGCAAAATGGATGTAGTAGGAATAGTGCCTTTGATTTCGTTCAGACCCAGAACGGACTTGTATGGATGAATGCTATCAGTACATTATCATTAGAGAAAAATGAGCATTCTAAGTGAAAATTCCTTCAAAAGGTAACCGTAGCCTCTTGCCTCATCAACCGGGAATGCCTGAAAGTCAAAGGAGATGTAGCAAGGCTAAGTGGGTCGCACCCAATTAGGGTATGTTTATCACCTTTCTAGATACCCTCGAATATTATTACTATGGTGCACAGAAGAGCTCGGACCTAGGGTGATAGCATATTCGGTCTATGCAGGTTAGGGGCAATCCGATCTTGTGTTGTAAGGGATCCTGGCATCGTCCTCGGTATATTTTTTCTAAACGTATACTGTGACAGGTGGTACCCTAGTGCCTAGTGATTCGTATGGAATCCATTCTTCAATACGTGCCCTTTACAGTTTTAGTTGTAGAACCTAATATGCTGGAATTTAATTAATGTAACAATTTCAGCTATTTGAATACATATTTATATTTAGACACTATTATAATATCAGATGATTTTGATATAAAATGTTTTGGTTATCGTAGAGTAAAAACCCGTCGTGTTTACGTGGCGTGGTCTTACGGGATATCTTTGATTTTCAAAGGGATTTTAATAACTTTAATAATTCAAATTTAGTGTGATTTTCTCACATTGGTTTTCCAGACCAACACGGGTGTTATTTTATTATAATGCTTGGGTCAGACCGAGTATTATAGATACAGGATAGGATGCTATGGAACTCAGGAGACGAGCTGGATGACGAAGATGTATAACACGTATCTGATTATATTCTACGGTGTATTGTAGGCTGTATATTCAGCTTTTGTTAGGACAAATTATTATAACCGTCCGATATTGTGTTATTGATGTGTTGTACTCTGATGATGTAATGTGTAAATAACTGTTATAGTTATTTTTGTATAAAGACATGCTATTTTCTATTATATATTGTTCCATTGCGATTGTGATATTCTATGTTATTGTTTTCTATTTCTTCTTCTACCTCTTTCTTCTTTTTCCCTAACGATCTGGTATTTTCGGTATTCAATTGTTCGGCATGTAATACAGTGAACGCATTGATGTCGATTTTCGAGCGTCGAATATCCGGGCCGTGACATAGAGGCTTGTAGTACTCTATAGAAATAAAACGATTTTAATATAATTATAAAAAAAATGTAATTTGTAGATTTCATATTATAGATCTACTATACCGAGTGGTTTTTTTTCTATTATTGACTAGTACAAAGCAATTATCAGGATCGCTTGCTATACTAATTTACCATAATCTTTAGTAGTGGATCACCACATTTGGTGCATGTTAGTATATCATGTATATTTTAGACATCAAATATGGTGTTCCTAAAGTACTCATTCTCAAGTAAATTAACAAGTCAGAGATTCAAGTGCATGATGAGGAATCTAAAGAGTGTTGTAATCAAGTATTTTGTCCTTCTCACGGTTTAGCTGACTTATAACTGCGTAGCTACTACTCACTTTATTTCTTTATGCTTTATAATTACCCAAACATGTAAATATCTTTTTATTTACACAACGTATAAACAAAACTAAAGTATGATAGTACTAATACGAAATGTTCATAACACATTACATATCTGATTTATAATGTTTAAATAATATAAAAAATATGAATATATTTTTGAAAGTAGTTAAATAATATAAATATCATGTCAAATATTTGCATTCTTTTATCAATATTCAAGCACATACTCAGAATATTATCACTACACGGCACATCAGTAACAGAACTTTGCTTTGAAGTTGAGCTTGTGAGGTATAAATGGTCTTGTTACCTTTTAGATAACCAACCAATCCAAAAGGCATATCTAAGTCGGAAAAGAATATCAAGTGTGCAACTAGCAGCGAACAAATTGAGGTGCAAACGATGCCAGATTATAAAAAAGCACAAGACTGAACATGAAAAAAGCGCAAGATTTTAATAGAGAATTAAGACAAAACATTTGTCCACTTTTCTCTTTCTTTCTTATCACAATTTTCATAAAATACTGCTTATTTCGACGATGGAGATGGGAAGGTAGAAAATGCAAGGCCAAGGCAAGTCATTCCCCGTGATTGCAAAAACTACAACCACAAAGAACATCTTCCCACCATGAGCCTTAAAGCAATTGACAGTCAAAACTGCCAAGCTCCCAATTTGCCTCCATCAGCAGCCGATCTATCAAAACTTACTTTTGATTGTGTCGTATATGTAACTCCCATTTTGCTATTGCTAGCGATGTCAAATTTAAACTCAAGTCTATGCTTGTGTAGTCCATATATTATTCTTGCAGCTGCTCCAGTCAATAGGAGGAATTGACATTTTAGAAGAATTAGAAGATACCAAATTAAAAAATATCCCTAAAAAGAAGGTATCGCTAAGGATGACCTAGTAGCAGTACTATGATAGTATCTAATACCTGATATACTAAATGGTTTGACATTACATTAAATAGATTTCATATTGTATACCTATAGTAAACTATTTTAATACTATGATATGTGATAATTCCCATTTAAATCCATTTCTTAAACGCGTACAAAAATTTGTATACAAAAAGAAAACGTCCAAGTCTTTGTTAAGAATTTTCCAGGATCACTACACAAATAGATTTAGAAGAGAAAGTAGTGAAGAAAGCAAACAAAAATAATTATCCAAAAAACAAAAACTTTTATTGATTCAATCAAGAAGATACAAAAGAGACTTAAAATTGAGAAGAAATCTCAATTCCAAACACCCAACAAAATACACTTTTTCCCACACCTCTCTTATCAACCCTAGACATGTCTATTTATAATAGACTTGACAAATATCTTCTTCAAGAAGCTATTGAATCCGTTAATCTTTTCCATGTAGATAATTTATTGCCTTCTTTAATGCAATAAAAGAGGCAACTAATCTCTCTATCAAATACGTAAAATCTCTAAAAGATGCAATAAATGACCTTCCAAAATTCTATCAAATCTGTAAAATAGGCAATGAATTTGAGTCATAATTCCACATAGACTCAAATATCTCCAAGTTCTAATTATATATGTAATATTATATCACTAAAATCTAACAATCTCCACCTTGATATAATATTTCATAAATGACATCCAATCTCCTCCTCGAACCTCAACTCCAAACAATATATCCAAGGAAACATATATCTTCACCTAAAACTAAACCTCCCTCCAAACTATGCATGCCCGCCAATAGAACATGCACATCATCAACGGATCAGAATTGCTTGTAATACCACAAAGACCTCCAAATAGGCTTTGTGGTTTTCCGTTGTTGGCTCCACCTTGATTTAGATAGATTTGTTTCTCCAACTTCACTTGTATAAGAATCTGCAGTCTTTAAAGTTTTTCCTAGCAATGAATAAATATTATTGTTTTTCCTCTTCGCGCGCAACACCTCTCTATTACCCTTCCAGACCCTAGTTACTCCACCTCGAATCGAGAAGTTACAACCTTTCCCTTCCAGCTGTCCAACAGAGATAAGATTCCTTTTAATTTCTGGAATATGCCTAACCCCTGTAAGCGTCACCAACCTTCCAGTATCCATCTTCAACATGACAGAACCTATGCCTTGAACTTGTAGATCTCCACCATTAGCGGACTCCACCTTGCATGCTTCCTTCTTATAATCGGTGAATGCTTCCCTTTGATTGCAAATGTGGAAACATGCACCAGAATCTAGCATCCATTCTCCTTCCATACTCATATCAACACAAAGAACATCATTGTTAATGCCAAAGTTTACCTCCTCATCACCGTCTACCTCCAGCTTATTTTTGCTTCCTTCTTGAGTTTTCATCCTCTCTTTATCCTCTCTTAATTTATTGCAAAATTTCAGCTGATGGCCTGGTTTTTCACAGTAATAGCATATGAAATCTCGATCCGTATTTGGCTTGAATGAGTGTCTTTCTCTCTTTGCAAAGTGGACCTCTGCCAATGGATTTGTAGTTTCTTTTTCTTCAGTGGCCTTTCCTTCTGATGAATTTATCCTCCGCATCTCCTCATTAAGAAGGCTGCTAACCACAGTCTCCATGGAAATAACACAAGTAGAATTTGAATTGTTCAATGCAACTACAAGTGTTTCCCAACTTTCAGACAATGAGCTCATTAATATTAAAGCTTGAGTTTCATCATCAACTTTGAAGCTTATCTCCGCCAATTGGTTCACAATTGCTTGAAAGCTGTTGAGATGTTCGCTAATCGATTCGCCTTCCTTTAGTTTTAGATTGACCAACTTTCTCATCAGGAATGCCTTATTCGTCGTAGAATTTTTTGCATAAATTCCTTCCAATTTCTTCCATATGCCAAAAGCAGAAGTTTCACAAGCGACGATATGAAACACATAATTCTCCATAAAACACCGAATTGCTGCAGCTGCCTTCCTATCCAAAATTTCCCACTTTGCCTCAGTTATTCCATTTGGTTTTTCCCCTTTGTTTTCCAAGGGTTGGTGCAGATCATTAAGATAGAGATAATCTTCCATCTTCGCCTTCCATAACCCCCAGTTCCTTCCATTAAGCTTTTCAACACTTATCTTTTCCATAGCCAAAGACTCTTCCAAAAAATTTGTGTAGTTTGGCTCTGATACCAAAATGTTAAGAATTTTCCAGGATCACTACATAAATAGATTTAGAAGAGAAAGTAGTGAAGAAAGCAAACAAAAATAATTATCCAAAAAACAAAAACTTTTATTGATTCAATCAAGAAGATACAAAAGAGACTTAAAATTGAGAAGAAATCTCAATTCCAAACACCCAACAAAATACACTTTTTCCCACACCTCTCTTATCAACCCTAGACATGTCTATTTATAATAGACTTGACAAATATCTTCTTCAAGAAGCTATTGAATCCGTTAATCTTTTCCATGTAGATAATTTATTGCCTTCTTTAATGCAATAAAAGAGGCAACTAATCTCTCTATCAAATACGTAAAATCTCTAAAAGATGCAATAAATCACCTTCCAAAATTCTATCAAATCTGTAAAATAGGCAATGAATTTGAGTCATAATTCCACATAGACTCAAATATCTCCAAGATCTAATTATATATGTAATATTATATCACTAAAATCTAACAGTCTTCACTCCAAGTTGGGTCTAAGGGCATTAGTAGCATTATGAGTAACATAGGTCCAACCGGTAGCTATCGAACCTATCCCTCATATTGTGTCAAAGATATTATTTATTTTACAGAATTTGAAGGTAAAAATAATTTACAATTTTTATTGCTTTTGAAGAAAACAATAAGAAAATGAGAAAAAAAATGAAACTTTAAATATTTTTATTTTACATTTTTCTTATATTTTTCCATTATTTTAAAAAATTATAGATTGTTGCTTAAATGCTTTGTCCAAATTGCTCGATATAGAGTTAATTTTTAGTTATTAATATTTCGACTAAAATGTTCATTTATTAAGTAGAAAAAAAAATTATATGAAAAGAGGAGAATATTATAAAGATAATTTTGATGCTATTTCTACAATTTTCAATATACTTTTTATTAAAGAAATAGGAGTTCTACTTTATTCATTTTTTTAAATATGATAAAAATAATTTTCTATATACAATTTTCAGTATACTTAAAACGTTTAATATTACAAAGCCACTTAGACAACAAGTTAAAGGTGCGAAATTTATTTAGAATGAAATGGAAACATAATGAAATTTCTGACCAAACATATTGTCAAAACTAGTTCGACATATCTATATTTCTCGCTTGGAAACAAAATGTGAATTGGAAATAACATTGAAATTCATTCGGTTACATATTGGTCAAATCTCATTTGACCATGAGGCATATTTATCCTGTCGTGATCAACATCTGAATACTAAGCAAGGATGTATGTTACGTCCAAACTCATTGGACGTAGAGTAATAAAACTACATAAGATCTTTTTCTTTACTGAATTCACCATTTAAATGCTTTTGAAAATCTCAAACCATAGTTTCATACAAGTATCCATCGATTTTCATATATTTAAAAATCACAAAGCAATAAATTAATTTCTTTCTTTAGAGAACCAAAACATTCTTCACAAATACAATTAGAAGTAACTAATCTATAATTTCTCAAACCTTGTAACTAAATAGCTACCTTTGACGCGGTTCCTTTGACGGTAGTTCTTCGGATTGGAGCAACCGGACAAAGTGAGGGTGATTCTGTAGATTGGAGGGTGTTGGGTGGTTTGATTTGATTTAGGGTTTTTGATCGACAACGTGATTTGATTTAGGGCTTTTGAAGAGAAAGGAGGGATACAAAGTGAACTGGATTTTTTTCTTTTTCCCAACAGACGAATTGAAAAGAGGGAGGAAAGTGAATGTGATATCATCACCTAAATTATTTTTCCCGCCTTTCCATAATATAGCGTTGAAAATTATATCTTAATTTATTCCATTTGCTTTTAATAGGACACAAAGTGAAAACGCTATGGATTAGTGCTATAGATAGTGCATTTTGTTGTTGTGGGATGTCATCGCCATATGAAATCACATCAACATCTACTAATCAAAATAGATAACGGTGAATCACTCATAACAACAAAATCAATGTGGAAGAAATAAGAGACTAGAATAATATTGTAAAGATTCATTGAACAAATGCGTATAATAAACTATTTATTTTCATTATAATATAAACTGTTAAATAATTATTTAAACCAATTATCGCTTTCCTTTCAATAATTGATAGCTTTGAATAGAACTTTTCCTCAATTAGATTTATATTCCAAAACTAACAAATCTTGTAAAATATGCATATATCATTAAATTTACCTCATTTATATATTTACCAAAAATAATGATTAAAACATATTATTTATTTTATATATATGCATATGCGTGTGTGTGTGTATATATATATATTAGATATTCTATCTATAACTCAAACTATAAGATAATTTCAAAACATTCAATTATAAATTAGGAAAGTGGTTATAATTATTAAAATACAATAAAACTTCTTAAATCAATTATATCTTAAGAAAATAATATAAACCTTCAAAACCCCTATATATATATTAAATAATATATTCGCTTTGTTTATTTAATCACAATATAATTTTCAATTGCTAAAATTCATTACCAAATCCTTATATATATACATATATTTCAATACTACGAAAATCACTTTGCATGTCAAAAAATAATTATAGAAACTATTTATAATCTTCTAAAATTCAATATTATTTCAAAATAAATATATAAATTGCAAAATAAATATATTTATTTCAAACAATTTCAAATTTATAATATAATAATAATGGAGACTTTTAAAGTATTTTGCAACCAAAGAAATTTGTACTTATATATATAATTAATAGGGTTTTTAGGCTTAGGGAAAAAGTTGGGGAAAAAATTAGTTTCAAGGACAAGAAGTTTGCTTTTTAGGCTGGAAAACAATTTTTAGTGTAAATCACAGAATGATAGTTGCAACAATCATTTTCAGTTTACACTATAAAGTGTCCTTTAGACTAAAAACAAACTTATTGTCCCTGAGACTAATTTTTTTTACAACTTCTTCCCTCTGCCTATTTTCCTGTAATTAGTAATTGATTTTAAACTATGAAAATAAATAAATTGGGTAAAATTTTAGTAAATGATTTATAAAATACTTATAATTAAATTTTCAATCCCTTGATTAATTTTCAAATCTTCTCAAACATTTTTTTTAAAAACAAGAAAATCAATCGAATATCCAAAAATATAAATCATGGAGCAAAACTCTCCAAAATCATTAAATTATTAATATAGACTTTATCGTGCAATCCGACTCGAATTACCTAGAATTCCGTCCATTCAAACAATGAACACTCAATATAAATAAACTACAAAAATTAAAACGCAAATGGACAACATCTCCTTAGCATTTGAGACAATCCAAAATACACAAAAACTCTACCTAATCTGAAATCATATCCAATATTCCAAACAAATAATTCATCCAAAACAATTAAATCAGTATTCTCAATCAATTCAACCAAGCAGTATAATCTAATTGTGATAAATATATGTGTGTATGGTGCGAAGAAAATTAGATATAGATGTGAGTATAAAACTCACCGAATTGTCGAGTGAAGTCCTGTTTTTCCATTATCGTCATTGTTTGTAACGACTTTTCCTTTCGACCCCTGAATGTTAATACTAATAAATCCATAGTATTTATGTGCCGAGCATCCAAGTACCGGAGGGACAAACTGTTATGGTGAAATAAAAAGAAAAAGAAATAGAACAAGAAAAAGGAACACTATATCATAATCTAACAGCGGAATGATAACATACAATATCAAAGGAATAGTACAAAGTGTTACTCCAATATGGAAATTTCAAAGTTACAAAACCTAAGTGCCATCATTGGCCTGGACAATTATAACAACCTGTCCTCACAAATGTTGATTTGTACAATATAGTAATGTAGCGGAAATAAGAATAACATCCAGCTCGTCTTTTCCAGCTCCAAAGAACATCAACGAAAACCTATCTTTCTCAAATTACTTGAAGGAATGCGCGAGGAATTTAGGGAAAACAAAATCCAATAGTCAGACTAGTCTGATATGAAAAACTCAATGAATATATAGCTAGCATATAACAGTAATTTTGAGACTACATGGAATGCCATAACAGTTGTCCCCTCAAAAGAACCATCATCTAATAAGTACATAAGGTGATATAATGATAATGTTTAGAGTGTAGAATATAAATATTATAACATAGCTAGAATGATAACATTAGTTACATTCAACAATGTATAAGAGGTTATGATCAAAACCACTAAGGAACGTTCCATAATGGATTTTCCGTGAAGATATCTTCGGTCAAGCAAAAATCCAATCTGTCGCAAAATGGTCAAAAACGAAATCCGTGCGTCATATATCTTATGACGACCCACATTTTGAAAGGTTTAAATTGACAATAATCCACACTTTTCCAACTTAAACAATTTGGAACATAGATAATCATTGGGGTTATTTAAGAAAAATAAGAAGAGAATAAGAAAACAAACACAGAATCTCGTAGCGGAATGATAAAATATAATAATCAAATAAACAGTTCATGAAGCTATTTATATTATGCATTTGATTATAATTTATACAACATTTATCAGAGTTATATATACATCAGCAATAAATAGAGTAATGGAGCAAACAACATGATGTAGGAATAATAATAGTAATAATACACCAAATCTTCGTCTTCATCCTCCTGAATAAATCTTCAATAAGCTGAAAAACTCATGACTGACCCTAGTGTAATGAAAAGACAAAACACTCGAGTCGGGACTAAAACATCCTTAGGTGATTCAAATCGATATTGCATATAACATGAGTGTCGTGGATTCAGAGATGTTTACGGATTTTCACATCTCCTATCCAGTGTATAACGTGCATGCAATAACTCAAGAGATGTCATGGAATTTTCCATCTCTTAAGGATCCGTCAAAATATTTATATGTAGTAGAATACGCTACATATATAATGTCTAATCAATAAAACAAATATTTTCTTAGCGTTAAGGTTTTACATTAATCCCCCTTAACGCGTTTTTAAGCGTTGTCGTACAGTTTGCATATAAAACACCAGTAAACAGTCGGTGGATAGGGATGCGCCGTGATACCGACAACACTAAACAAAAATCGTATGGGTCTTTTATAGGGATAAAAGTATGACAAGACACATGAGGCAATGCCCAAGGTAAGATACTACCAGTTTACCCTTCACGGCTGGTGGTAACGCATCATAGTTATGATCGCCCACCACATCCAACACTCCCATAATTCGAAGGATGCGCACCAATCAATCATAATGTAAATTATGGTAATACGAAGAAGTGCGTCCACTCAGGGTAGCTAACCCACTTGATCGGTACAACTCTTGTTTTAGTCATTTCAAATCGAAGCAAGTGCTAGGTAAATCCATCATCTTCTCTTTCTTCAAATCCAGCTAACGACACCAAATCCAATCACTTCATTCCGTACCACCATTCCACGCACACAGTTGTTAAGGTGATTTCGGGTATCGACAGAGAGTATTCTCATATCCGACCCCAGTCTCTTTAACAATCAAATGTCGTTTTACACACAGGTTGGTTCTTTTACACTTCAAAAATAATTCGTACATGATATCAAAATATCATATTCGTTTCAAAGTCAAATCCTTTTCAAAATCATCATATTTTCTCAAAATATACCATTTTATTTCAAAATCCTTTTCATCTTAATATCTCGATTTCGATTCTAAAATTGATTTGAATATCAATTTGGGTTATAACTTCATTTAACCCAATTCGTATTTAAATCCATGATTTAAATATAACATTTCCCACCTTAACTAGTTTGTATTTTAGAAAAATAGTTTGAAAATTTAAAATGGTTTATATAGTAAAATAATTTAGACAATCGAAATAATTTGAATATTTAAAGAATGTAGATTTTAAACAGTTTATACTACATAATTCATTTGAAAAATAGTTTCAAGGTCAAACAGATTCAATTTCCAAATCATCTCAATTCAAATCAATCAAATTTCCATTTCCATTTATATCGATTGAATTTCGATTTCAATTCGAGTTAACTTCGATTTCAATTTATATTCAAATCAATTTCAATTCCGATACCAAATTAATTCAATTTCGATCTCAATTCCAATTAATTCAATTCAATTCCAATTCGAATTAATTTAAATTCAATTCTCAATTTTAAACCATTTCGATTTATATCAATTCCAAGTCCGATTTTCAAAATATCGACTCAAAACACTTAAATTGAATTTACCTTCAATACCCAATTTAAAATCCAAATTTTCAAATATAATTCAATCCCGAGTTCGATTTCAAAATATCATTTTTATATCACTTTTATTTAGTAATATTCAAAGTTCGAATAAGAGTCAAATCTTTTGAAAACAAATCAATTTCTGAAATTCAAATCATATTTCGATTATAACTTCAAAATCTCACTTCGATTTTTAAATAATTCTCATTACCAAATTTAAATTTCAACATTCCGAGCTCAAGTTCAAAAATAATTTGATTTCTTTGAATTTGATTTTTATTTCTTTTAAACCAAAATAACTTAAATAAATTTCAAATCAATTTTTTTAAAATCATTTAATTTAACCAATCCGGTGTTCGTATATAATTTTCTATCCTATGGCTGAGTGATCAGTTATTTAAATTTAATTGCAGGGATGGATATATATCATTTCAATCCAAAATAAATGTCATAGGTATATATCATTCCAACATGTTTCTTAACTTATTCGAAATAATTCGATTTGCAGTTTTTATATACTGTAAATAATATACAGAATCATAACATGATATATAAAAATAGATAAACATTCAAATCATCCAAAACATCAATAAATAGGATCCATCGCAATCAACATCCAAATCAGCCAATAATTCACAACAATTTCTTAGTTATCAATATCAGGTAATTTACAGGCAATGAATTTCCAATTTCAAATTTGACTGTCAATTTTAATATCTACAGTCAATTCATATGTAAATTTCATTTTCAATTAACAGCCAATAAAATCAAATAACTTCACGATTCAATTTTAACGAACATAAAAATATTATAGTACATCGTGAGCGTTTAAATCACTCACCTTAAGTTTTCAATTTTAAATCAAATCGAACGACATTCGATTTAACCTAAAATTTTATTTATTCCCAATCGTCTTCAAATCAACTCCATGATGTAATGCTCGTCACCAGATTCCAACACCGCTTGTTTCACCCAATTCCGACCTCGCATGGAAAAGTTATTCGCAATATAAAATTATACGATTTTATATATAAATAATTTACCAATTCTTTTTTTTAAATCTGGTCAAACGATCTTTTAGAGCAAATCACAGCCGCATGCTGCTTTCTTCTTCAATGAAATTGTTCCAGGCAACACACGAATGAACGGAATGCACTTTGACCACGTTTCTTGATTGTCGCACCCACTACAGCTCACCAGAGCTCGATCGAACATCCCCATATCGAAGCCTTTCCTTCGCCGTTCCTCTAGCTCGAACCACGTCCACTCCGGTCGCTGAAATTGTCCTCCACAACGAAGCCTAATTCAAACGAACATGACCCCTGTGCGCCTCCAATCGACGACGAAACAAGATTTCCACTGTAGGATACATTGACCTCAGGAGCTCTACGTTTTTGTAGTTGAATTTTTCTTCTAATTGTGGTGGATCGGTAGCTATCAAGGAGGAAATATCGTTTAATTTCGGCCATTAAAGAAGAGAGTGGCGGCTGTTGATTAAGAAGTTAGGGTTTTGGCTTGAACGCGTATATATATACATGAATATATAAATTTTAATATTATCTCGATTATTCACGTGCTTTTCCAAACGAACTCCAAACAAAGCATGTCGCCTAGCGTTTATAATGTTTTACCCCTATTCCAAACTCAATAGAACAAGTTTCAAGCTCCGATTCGATCGTATAGAGAAGATAGCTTTTTGGACCCAATTATTGTATTGAATTTTCGATATTAAATTCAACGCTTTTCCATCACGTACGACCAAACGAAATTCCAAATGCTATGAAATTTAAAACCCGATAATAATACACTATTATGGATCCAATGGAACTGGTTTCGTCAATCCGAGACTGTTCCTCGGAAGGCTATATTTACTCGTCAATTAAAATATAAAATTTTCAAATTTTAAATTAATCACTTAAATTCAACTTTTAAGTGTTGATAATCTTCATCCATATTAAAATAACATCTAAATCAACTTTTGAAATCATTTCATTCATATTTAATTTAGGATTCAGTTATTTATATAATTTTCAAGATTTAAACCTAAACAATTAAAATTGTCCAATATTCGACAAATTCCAATATTAGATATCAGATGAATTTTAGTTAAAAATCAATTACTTTATTTACATCTAATGAATTCAAAATTTATCATTCAATTCAACTATTGATTGTAAACACATTCAATAAATACTATTTCCTTTCAATACTTGTTATTACTTAAACCTTTAGAATTTGTTTATTTCAAAATCTTGTTCAAGTTCATATTTTATAACTATATTAATAAATCATTAATTTTTTTTTTAACCATTTTTATTCATTAATTACACTAAATTTAATAATTTAAAATAGTTAAAATTAGGTACATATCTCCAAATAGAATATACCATAAGTTAAATATAACCGGTCCACGTCTAAATCCACGATCCCGAATACCATCATTCTCGCATGCAACATCGATAAGCATACTCTAGATCTAGAGTGATAGTATCCTGTCATGGGTTAGCCAAACCCCAAGTATGCTCCTACTCTATTTTTAGCCATTTCTGATGTTAAGGTTACGTTCGACATCTTTCACATGAGACTTTATCACTCAAACAGAGCACGAATCCTAAATTAGATCCTTACATCTCGAACAAATCATGAAACTACACATGGATTCCCACATCTTAAATGTAACAAACAGAAATTTTCGACCTTCAAGAATCGACACTAATACTTTCACTGCATAGAATGCCGAGCAATCGAGTACTAGAAATAACAGATCATTAGGGGTTTTGAAGAAAAGAGGTAGAAGAAGAAACCGAAATTACAACAACATAGAATCTCACAGTCGCAGCAAAGAAAAATATAATATACAATAACAGATTTTTATACAAAAAATCTGTATCAGCCAATATACATACAAATTATAAGAGTACAACCATCAACATAGGAACCTGAACAGTTATAATAACTTGTCCTCAAAAATTCTTAAAATACAGGCTACAATACACAGCGTAACAAAATCAACTACATGCAATACGTCTCTACCATCCGTCTCGTCTCCTGAGCTCCAAAGAATCCTAACCTGAATTTGTAATACTCGGTCTAACCCGAGCATTATAATAAAATAACACCGGAGTCAGTCTGAAAAACCAGCGTGAGAAAACAAACTCAATTTGGATTATTACGGTTATAAAATCCTTTGAAAAGCAAAGTTATCTCGTAAGACCATGCCACGCATAAACACGATGGGTTTTTACCTTACGATAGCCAAACAATTTGTATTAAAATCATATGATATTATAATAGTGTCTAAGTACAAATACTTATTCAAATAGCCAAAATTGTTACATTAATTAAATTCTAGCATACTAGGCTATACAACCAAAACCGTAAAAGCTCGTATTGGAGAATGGATTCCATACAATGACTAGGCACATGGGTACCACCTATCATAGTACACGTCTAGAAAATATACCAAAGACCTTGCTGGGATCCCCTACAAGATAAGGACATCCTATCCCTAACCTGGATAGTACTGAATATGTTACCACCCTGGGTGTTCCCACCCTTACCGAGAGCTATTTTTCCATGCACCATCATATCCGTAATTTATAATATATCCGAGGCTATCTAGAAATGTCATAACATACCCTATTTGGGTGCGACCCACTTAGCCTTGCTGCATCTCCCTTGATTTTCAGTCATCCCGGCCAATGAGGCTTGAGGCTACGATTACCTTTTTAAGGAATTTTCACTTAGAATGCTCATTGTCCTCTAATGACAATGTGCTGAAAGTATTCATCATACAAGTCCATTCTGGGTTTGAACGAAACCGAAGGCACTATTCCTACTACATCCATTTCGGAATTGTCCTCAAGATTAGTAGCAATTAGCCCTTGCACTTCAATGCTCCATCTTCGATTCCATGCTCTTGTCTTCACTTTGAAAATGTATTTGTTGGATCGAAGTGGTTTTCGGATAACTTATTCGATCCCCATCTCTTCAAAACAACTTCGATATTACGGTAAAATCAACCACGGTTCTTTAGGAAATAAAAAGACGAAAATAAGATAGGAGATCATCTCCTAACCGTTAGTGGACGGATTTCCTTATCATCGTCCTAGAAGAACGAAACGAGTTTATACGTACAGTATAGCACCTTCGATGGTAACTATACCATATAATCACTTTGTTTCTCCTAGATATTTCAAAAGTTATGTTTTTGGGTCCAAATTTGATAGTCGGTTATTTAACTGTCAAATAAATAATCATTCAACCAAGATTCAACTTCCCATTGAAATCACTAAGCCTTATTTAATTTAAATTTCGATAAATTAAATCTCTTTATCAAAAAGGTATATACTTATCTCACCAGAATAAGTATATTCACAAAACATTCCTTTCAAAAGTATTTGAAAACATTTTAAAATGAATATGGAAAGCATCACGCGGTATCAACCATGGATTCATAGCTCAACGATTACGTCTCTATCCCAAGAAATCCAAACTTAACTAGGGGAAATCTCTTCCTCTCGATTTCTGCCATGAAAGTATACCATTACTTAACAACTTTATTTAATAATTATCTCAAAATAATGCTGATAAATTTTTATATAAACCACGAAGTTTAATTTAGGAAAGTACTCTTTTATAAATCTCAAACCATCGGTAAAACTTCGCTTTTTAAATCCTTTCATTTAAACCTATTCTTTAGAACAAAACATTATTAATTATAGTAAAATAAACTTTTAACATTATATAAATAACTTTTAAATATTTTAAATTAATTAACTTCAAACAATATTAATATTTCTATAAATAATTTAAAATATATTATTCTATTTATAAAATATACTTTTATAAAACCATTCGAAATCTCTATTTAAAGTATTTCAAAAAACAAAAATTTAATAACATTGAAAATCAATCCTTTATTTATTTAAATAAAATCCTTTCTCTCTGTAAAGCTGTTCCAATTTTTAAAACGTACAAAATTCCAAAATATGGCCCTATGCTACAGCAGCACTAAATAAGGCGATTCGTATGGATAACAACAATCATGACATCCAACATAACAAAAATCACATGATATAGCATATATATCAATATATGTAAATAAGATCAACAATAGTGAGGAATCCTGTTGGATCCCTCCAACTAGTCACCTGTAACAAATATACATACGAGAAATTATGTACAATTTCTGCTTCGAGGTAGGCGCGCGTACAAATGGCCATCCGCTCATACACGGGAATGTATTGGGTCTCATCCGCTAAAATATGCGGGAATATATCCAAACCAACTAATATATATATATATATATATATATATATATATATATATATATATAAAATCATACATCACCCAAACAAGCATCAATTAACACCAATTAAATTTATTCTCACTTATGCAAAAATATAAGCGAGTGAAAAAGAGTGAGTTGTACTTATTTTGCTTCTGTTAGTCGTTGTAGCGTTTTATTTATTTCGAATAAAATTAAACGGACATTTAGTTTTACCTAGAATTCCTAGCAGCTCCATCGTGCAGTTTTCATGAATATGAACCCAACGCAACTTGTTTCGTGCAATTCTAACCTCGTATGACAAAGACATACAACTTTAAAGATTACACGATTTAAATATAAATAGTTTACAAATTTTTTTTATTAACCTAAATTAGATCAGGGCCACACAATTAAATTAGAGTAGATTGTGGCCACGTCTTCTTTTCCCCTTTACCATGCGTTCCAGGTTTTCACACACGTAAAAGAACCCATTGGTCGCCCTTTTACTTTCGAATTATGCTACTCCATCGATCATCTATGCAACGATCGAGCTCCACGATCGTGAAGCCCATCCTCATGCCTACCTTCACCTTGAGCGATGTGAAGCTCGGCCCCAGATCTACCTCGATTTTCGAGTTCGAACACATGCCCTATTCCATTGAATTGCCACTGATCCACTCTATTAAATTAGATCATCACCATTCATATCGTAGAGCTCGACGAGCTTTACAATTTTCACGTTGAAGCTATGTAGTGGAAGTGGATAGATGATGAAATTTTAGAGGGAGAAGATAGTTGAATTTTGGCCATTAATCTCCAACTGGTGGCTGCCCCAGTTTATTAGGGTTTTAGAGAGATTGAGGATAGGGGTCCAATATGTATAGGCAATAAAAATTACTTTTCACTCAAAATAATTCCTGGCTCCAAACGAAGCGTGCCGCCAGGCATTTATAATGTTTTATCCCTATTCCGAACACAATGGAATATATATCGGGAGTCAATTCCATCATATTTGGAAGATAGGTTTTCGAATCGAATTATTTTAGTTAGAATTTACTTCAATAAACTTCTACGCGTTTTAGCTTCCCATGATCAAACTGTAAGTCCGATTGACATGAAATTTGAAATCCTACAATAATTCCCTATTATGGATCCAATGAAACTGGTTTCGTCAAAATCTGGGATAGTGTCAAAAATGACTATTTTTACACGTTAGTTAATTATTAAAATTTCCCATTTATATAAATTAACTTTTAATTTAATATTAAAGTTCCCTAACCCCATTCTAATTCAAATAGAATTTATATCAACATTAGAAATCATTTTTGACTCATATCCAACTCAAATTCAATTATCCACACAACTCGAATATTAAAGTAATTATTCCCGAATTACTATGAATGGTTATATTTGAAATTTAAATTCAGATTTCCAATTCAACCAAAATTTCTATATTCAAAATCAAATAATATTTCAAATTCAACATTTATAATAAATTAAATGTTCAAAATCAAACGACTAAAAATCCGGGTCGTTACATTCCTCCCCCACTTAAAAGAATTTCATCCCCGAAATTGCTAAGGTAGGAGAAATGATCCAAATCCAATAACTTATTAAAACTCACTTAGTTAAAACTTGACATTCAATTTTCTAAACTCTATAGTTTCTTCCCAACATTTAGTTTCCACTTCTGCTTCAAAACCTTTCTTCCAATTTCAAATCAAAAATCAACCTTTTTAAGTAGCAAAAATTTTCCATAAATTTTCAAAATTTTTCTAACACCCTAAATTTTCAAATTTTTTTGGCAGAGTCTCCCTTGTATAGAGAGCCTTTCTCAATATGAGAAGAGAGATAAATATATATACATCGACCCACACGGTTGGAATAAATATATATCAATATTTATATTTTTGCTATATTTAATCTGAAAACGTACATTATATTAGCATTTTTAAGCGAGTGACTTATTTTATAAACAATTTGCGTAATCAAACTTAAGCTAAACAACTCCATGTACCTGTGCTTACTCAATTTTAACACGTAAGTACCAAAGCCTGAAATTTTTATAACACTTTATTTATTTAGCTAGTTAAACACATAAAAATTTCATAAACAATGCACATTCTAACATACAATCATAAGCAATTACAAGGTCTCGATACTAATTTAATTACTTTTAATCGACCTATATATTTTTTCATTCAATTCGAAATGATTTACACCCTAATTATTTGCATTCAATCAATATTTATACCAAACAAATTCATATCCATTCCAAATTGATTTCAAAATCAATCTATTCACTTTCCATTTATTCGTAGAATTTTATTTACTTCCGTTTACGTCAAACGACAATTTTTCTGTACAAATTCGACGATATTCATTTAATAAAATAACCATTTTAGTTTATAGCTATATTAAATTGTGTGACGCCCTACCTCGAGACTCATATTAGCAAAGAGTATTACTGGGTAATATCGTCTGTTAATGCGGAGAATAAGGCTGTTTAGGAGCGGCCATATATAGCCTTGTTTTAAATATCTATCGAATTCGTCGATAAATGCTCTATATATTTTTCTCCTAACCAAAGTGGATCGACATATCCAATAAATACTTAATACAAAGCCATAGGTGGTTATAGCATCTATCAGAATAAAATACAACAACTCAAATGCAAAACACACCACGAAATAGCAGATAATCCCATAGATACACACATCTACAGATACATCACAAAATATACAAAGTGATACATCACATATGTGGTATGACGACCACAATACAAACAGGAGTCAAAAGAATATACATATCAGAGTAGCAACAAAAAGGACCACACAAAAAGCTATATCAAAAAGGTGATAGAAAAATGAGTCCATGCAGAAGCAGAATAGGCTAAGTCTAAATGTACCTAACCTGAAACCCCTCGGTCAGACCCGAGTATAAAATACATGGGCCAGTCTAACCAAACATATCATTTTAAGAGGATAAGCAATAATAAATGCATAAGAATAAGGGTAATGTTCTTCTTAAACAAGAAGGAACAATACTGAGGATAAGCATGAGTATAAATATGGTATGGTTACTTTAAGTGATGAGATGATATCACTTACACAAACATATAATCTAAGACAATCCATAAAACGCTAAATATAGCAAGCCTCATATCATCGGCATATCACAAATCATCAAGAATGGTTTAGGGAAAATATAACCCATGAAATGGAGAAATCCTAAACCCGCCATATCGGCAAACTCAAAGAAATCTCAAAGAAATCACCATCTCAAAAATACGCTACATGGCAATCAAATATAACTCTCCAACATAGGAGAATATAATCCTAAATAAAGGCCAAAAGGAAAATCTCATGTAATAACGCCAATAGGAAATCTAAATAATAACGCTAAAATGAAAATCTTAAATAATGCCAGTGTAGACAACTCATATTCCCAAAAGGTAATCGCCATATATATATATATAAAAAATGGCTTAAATGACCAACCATGAAAAAGGCGATAGACACGGAAAATCAATGAAAACATCTCAAAATTTGCACATGCTTTTTGCCGAAGCCTACCAATTACTGATCTCAAATATGGTACCACGCCCGAAGGAAAATAAGTCACAATGACAAATATGCCGCAATGGCAAATATCCTGCAATGGCAAACACCGCAATGGCAAACGTCTCGAGGACAAATACGCCGCAATGCCAAACGCCGCATTGGCAATGGCCCGATGGTCCAGTACAGGCAATATGCCGCAATGGAAAATATGTCACAAACTCTCGGATAGGAACCCAAATAGTGTTAACGTGTGTCCCATATCACATGTTCGCACTAAATCGCTTCCTAACCGCTAGTAAATTTCACACTCAAAGCAGTAAAAAGTTTACCTCATCTCATCGGTAAACTCGACTCGAAGGTCAAAATGATCAAACATACAAGTTGGATATTAACCGATAAGGTAAACACAGGTGTCTCATACCACATGTTTTACTAACCATTAAATTCTCCTTCTCATTTGCTCGAATAGTGCAAAAATGTGTATTTTATATATATAATAATTTACTTTGAAAAACAAGGTTTTAAAACCAATTTTTGAAATCAATTTGAAAGCCATATTTGAAAATTCCCTTATTATAGAGAATAAATAGATTTTAAACATGAAAATACTTTAAAAATATCATATAAAATAATTGTAAATGCTCATTAATTTTTAAAAAATTATTTCAAAAAATTTTGGAAAAATCCATGCTCGAAAACGAATCAAAACAAAGTAAATCACCCAAACCGATGTTCAAACTTAAATTCAATTTAAATTCATTCCAAATTTAAGTTTCAAAATCTCCAAAATTTTGCTAATCTATTGATGGACATCATGGCTGAAAAATATGTTCGGAAATATCAGAAAACAAGGTAGAAAAATAAGCAGAAAAGAGTCGAAAACGCAAAGGAATGAAGCAAAGAAGGGGATGCAAAAGCCAACCAGCTAGGTCGTCATGGAGGTCGACCTGGAGGTCACCGCTATGCCCCTTAGGTCGACCGCCCTATCGACCTAAGGATCCTTTAGGTCAACCTGCATGTTAACCCAGGAAGCAGGGTGTGACGCCCCACCCCAAAACCCACATTAAAAAAAAGGTTTACTGGGCAATTCTGTCTGCTAATGCGAAGAATATGGCTGGTTAGGAGCGACCATCTATAATCTTGTCTTAAACATCTACTGAATACGTCGATAAATGCTCTATGTTTTTTCTGTCTCTCATGGATCGACGTATCCAATAAGTGCTTAATACAAAACTATAGGTGGCTAATGGATCTATCAGAAAAAAAATACAATAATAGAATGCATATCACATCATAGAACAATAATCATCATATATATAAATACATATACACTGATACATCTCAGTACAATACAAAACGATATACAAGAGTGGTTCAGAGACCACACTATATACATTGAATCAAAATACACATCATGGTCAAGCGAAAAGAAATATAAACTACATAAAAATGCTAGGCTAATATCCAAGCAGATGGATCAAAGCTAAGTCCTGAAACTGATAGCTAACCTTAAACAACTCGGTCTGACCCGAGTATAAAATGCATGGGTCAGTCTAGCTAAAACAATCAGTTGATAATGATAAATGATAATATGAAGCATAAGATACAAGGTGATAATTCTTCTCAAATAAGAAGAGGCCATATAAAGAACACATACTCATGACTTAAGTGAAACAATGTCACTTAAGTATACAAAGACCACAAAAGAGGTAAACTCAACAATAACACTCAAATAATATAAACAATCACCGATGATAATCTCCAAATCAAAACTCATGAAACTCAATAAGAGTTTATAATCCCCGTAGCGAAATCACCATAAAACAACACACACACACACACACACATATATATAAGCCTTTCTCTAACTCAAGGCTATAAGTAAATTCATGATCTCAAAATTGGTGAAAGCGAAATCAATAACTCATAAAAATTCCCCGGATTGGCCAAATCCCATTTGCATGCCGAAGAGATGCTGCACGTGCCATTCTCAGGCCGAAGCCTCTGACATGGTTACTAACACCTCCCAAAGCAATTCTATTTGTACTAAAAATGGGCACAACACTCTTCAGAAGTTTTTGAAGAGATAAAAGTGAAGAATATAAATTTAAAAGGAAGATTATCTAACAAAAACTCCAACAAACAGGAATGTAAATGCACAAACAAGCAATTTAGAGTGGTTCGGCGTGTTGCTTACGTGCACTATGAAGTTTTTTATGACTTTATTGATTCTCTTTAAACGATTACACTTGATTACAGCGAACAACAGTAGATTACAACTGGAAATCCGAGTGTAACAGCAGGAATAGGATGCAAATCTCGATCCGGCAGAGTCTGGGCACTTGAGAATAAAAAAGATCCTTCTTCTTTAGTCTTTGGGGCTCTATTTATAAGCGTAGGAGGCTGATATTTTGCTCAAACTTCGAGAGACTCCTTCTGGCACGTGAGTGGGCGCACGCGATCGATCCCACCAAGTTTCGACTCGATCTGTGATCGATACGAGTCGATTTCGTATCGACCAAGAAATGGTCCAATCGAGCTGAAACTTGGCAGCAACATTCCTTGGCTTGTACGTAAGCTTCTGTGAAAATATCGTAGCATTTAGATCAGTGGATCTTGAGTTATGGTCGATATGAAACGACGTTCTTCGGCAGGCTGATTTGTTCGAATCAATCTAATCGAATCGATCGCTTCGAAATGATGACGGCATGCGCTAACAGGTGGACGTGACGCGCGTTCTTCGTACTGATCCATCTTTCTCGCCGTGTTGATCGAGTTGCTCCAGATATTTCGTCTTGTTCGTATCGAAAGCCATCGTGTCAATCCAGGCTCCTTTGACTCGATGGATACCAACAAGTCATCATATATGGATTCGAACAAAAGCCTCCAATAGATATGAAGCAATCGTTGTCCGATGGATACGAAGTAGGATAACTTGATGGATGCGAACAGCAGTTGCCTGATGGATTCGAGTAACTGCTTATCGACGGTTGCGAACTAGATGGATACGAAATAGGATCTAGCCGATCGATACGAAATGTACACTCTGTTGATGGACACGAACTTGATCGGTGCGAAACGAGGCCCCTTCATGGATACGAATGTGATCGATGTGACTCGGGGCTTCTTGATGAATACGAAGGCGCTGCCGCTCTGATCGATACGAAGGTAATGGATTCGAACCGGAGCTCGATGATGGATACGAAAAAGGGGTTATTACCTTCAACTTGCATCGATCACAACTTGAGCATACGAACTCGGATTGACCTGAAATTTGGAATGCCGGCTTTTATGGCTCCGCTTGTCGTGACTTGACAATTATAGCCTGATCCGGACGTGGACAAAATTCATCGACACCATAGCGAACCTGTGCATGCTTGATACCCAGGACAATTAATCTTGAGCTTGTAGCCAGTTCTTTGATATCTCGGCCTTGCCAAAAGGCGGGATAACATTTGCCCCCCAAAGTACGTCTTATGGAAACATGACGTGCTTTGAAAAGCTGCAGTCTTCACTCTGAACAGTCATTGCTTTCTCGTTGCGTTGCTGTAACTGATTCCTAACCCTCGTTAACGTTGCACGTTCACGAGTCGTTGTCAGTTTCCTCGTATCGAATTCCATATCGATTCTCTCCTGAACCGACGTGAAATTCTAGTTGTAAGGATGCTCGATGGTTGTTTTTGGATGTTCCTTTGCACCGATCCTCTCTTGAATCAATGTAAAAGGTTGGAAGGTTGCTCTCGCATCGATAGACGTTGCATCGATGGATACGTAAACGATCATTTCGCATCGATGGGTGTGAGCTTCGATGGATACAAAATTAACATTCGCATCGATGAACTTCAATAGTTGTGGGTCCAAGCATCGATGGATATGAATAAGTAGTTTCGAATCTATGGAGCTCAATGCCTTTGGGATTGTCTTCATTGTGTTCTTCGTATCGATGAAAACTGTGTCGTTTGTTATGAATGGGCGATCCACAATTCGTATCGATGTAAGTTGGCTTCTGGATGCTGTGATCCGATGGATTCGAACGACATAGTTTACATCGATGCATTGTGGTGGAGTCGAATCGAAAGAAAAGAATTGTAGTTTCGAATCGACAAATCTTGGTGGTAATTTTGCCTCGATGAAGGCGCGGGACGATAGATTCAAATAGAGCGTTCGAACCGGTCTGGGAGTTGACCTGCTATGACCGGTCGCATGGAATGGGAGGCGAATCGCCTTTCTTCTCTCACTTCGGCCCATATAAATACCATGGGTTTGGTCATTTCTCATTTTTTTACTTTCTACTATCGCCTTCTTTACTCCTTGCGTTCGCATCTATCCACGAGCTTGAGAAAAGTAGAATTGCACGCCGCTTTCGAATCGACCAAATACAGCGCTTTAATCCTTCAAACTTAATCTCTAATCTAGGTAACTAAGCGGATGCAACTAAATCCAAACGACAGAGTTTGAATCTCAGATCCATTCCATCTCCGCCGATTACCAATTCTGGCAACCTTTAAGGTCAAATCTAGGTCAGAGCTTGGTCGAGAATGGCCATGGCGATGCCCCTATTGATTGGAGAAGAAAGAGTGGAAAAAATAAAAATAAAAATGGCTCGATCTGTATTTTGTGTCGATCTGGGGGCCTGTGTTCGAATCGATGCAGGCGATAACGTTTCTTCTTGGATTTCGCATTGTTTTCGAGGATTTTCTAAGGGAGATGATTTAGTTCGTATCGATTGAGATGGTGGTAGATCGTGTCGATCTGTAATGACAGATGCGAAAATTAAGCAAGCTGCCGTTTCGAAATCCTCGGCTTTAGACCGATGCGAATCTTACTCTCATGATCGATACAAAAAGTATCGACTCGAACTTGATCGATGTGAAGCCGAGACTTTCCTTATCGATACGAATCTGACTATCGAGGATCAATTTGAAGTTATCTTTCCTGATCGATACGAACTCGAATCTTGATGATCGATTCGAAGTATGCCCCTGGTGATCGATACGAAATTCAGATCTTGATGGATACGAATAAGCTTCCCGTGATATATTCGAATTCATCCCGTGATGGATACGAAATTTTGAGCACTTGATAGCACGATTCCGACGAGCTTCATTCTCACATATCCGGACTTGACTGTTAAACTGCATACTCGACTGCCTTTCGAAGCTCGTTGATGGAACTGTGGCTTAACAAAACGAAATGAACTTTAACTTAGATCAATCGCTGGCATCTAGATCAAATGGTGGTGACGGTCAGCGATGACGGTCACTTCATTTGGATCTCGAAGTCTCATTATTTGTGTATTTCCTTTAATTCTGTAGAATCTCATCAAGTAATGCACAACACTGCACTGCATAACACACCCTTTACACGAGGGGGAGCACGAGCTCTTTGTCGTCTAATGATGGTTTTTCGTGAGTTAGCTAGTTATGGAAACCCCAAGCTCGTAGCCACAGGAAACTCAAAGTATAATTCCTCCCAAACTTGAAATACCGGACATTGGGGCCGAAGTTATCGACCCGGCTCCGGACGAGGCACCAGATGCATCTTTTATCAATAGTCCGCCAAATTCTGTTCCGTCCAATATCTCTAAAGATATGCTAGGGAGGATATGCTTAAGGCATGGTTTTTCAGTGGACGGCGTACTATTATCGGGACTAGATGACAGACCGTACAATCCACCGGAGGGGTATACCGCATTCAATCGACATGCGTGCGCAGCTGGGATGCTCCCTCCGTTCAATCAATATATAAGAGAAGTGCTGTCTTTTCTGGGGATCGCCCCATCTCAGCTACGCCCAAATGGATATGCTTTACTGAATAGCCTGTTCATTGTATTTATGGAGTACCTCTATCGACCACCTCTTCCAACTAAAATAAGGTACTTGTTCAACTTCAAGAGCCGAACAGACAGTCCATCTTTCACATTCCTGGAGGCTGTAAGAAACTGTCAAGTGGTCATAGGGTCTTGGACTAGACTGAGCTACTTCAAGACGGAGTGGTTTTACGTTCGATGTCCTCCAAGATTTTCCAGGCAATGGCTATTTAGACGTGAGTATCGCTATCTTCTAGAATAGTTGACAAGAAGGTCATAGTCGAAGTCAAACTTATCTCTTTTTCTTTGCAGCAATAATTCAGCGACCTGAAGGCGAATATTACAAGGATATAGTTCGGGTTCTCCAAGAGGTCCCAAGCGAAGAGAGGAACATTGACTTGGTCTTGATGGATTGAAACCTTAGGATTCTTGGACTGATTGAGCGAAGGCAAAGTATAAGGCTCGACAGTGCACTAAGGACTATCTCAAGAGAACGAGTTAAGCGCAAGAAGCCCAGAGTTGTCATAGTTGAGGAAGCTGATGACGAACCATTGGCCGGGCCTGCGGATGCGACTCAAGATTCTGAAGAAAAGAGAAAAGGCAAGGCGGCCATTTTTAAGAAATCCAAAATGGGGAGATGAAAATCTGTGATTACGTCCCGATCCGCCTCCGGAGTTAGAATCTCAAAGGCGTCTCCCCCGCGAACGGAAAATCTCCACGAAGGACTCGCTGACCTCCCAATTTTGGATGATGTGTCATTGCAACATGATGTCGGATTGGATGAACTCCAACACGCCTTAGTTTCAAGCGAGTCTCTGCGCACTAGCGTGGTTGACACATCCGGTTGGTCGGGGGGTTGAACATACATTCATGCTTCACGGCACCACACGATTTCTGACTGTAAACTGCCCACTGTGAAGATTACTAACTTCTTTCCTGTTTTACTTTGTAGACACCATGTCTGGTCAAGGCTCAATGCTTGGTAGCCTACGCAACAAATGCAAGTCTTCGTCATAATATGAATCACGTAGGAGAGAAGGGGAGATAGACTATGATCAGGGATACTCTAGTCAGGAACGGTCTGACAGAGATAAGGGGTACAAGCATCGGTCTCGATCTCGCATGCCTCCTTCCAGGGCTCCTGCACCACCGCCAGTTCATGTTTCATGACCTTTGGAAGCTCCGCGGCACAAACCATCTTCTCAATCGTCTAGACCGAAATCTCAACGTAGAACTGAACTTATAGACCTCTCAACTACTGCACAGGCCCTCGTCAAGCCCACTGGGGAAGGAGCGATTAGGCTCACTCGATTGAAAAAGGACTTTCCTGACATATGCTTTGATGGGTTCGTCTTTCCTCTGCGCTTGAAAAGGATTCCGCGTCAGCCGAACACACAGTGCATGATTATGTCACGGATATATTCTTCCAGTACCAGAAGTGGTCGAAAACTGCGAAAAAGGCATCGAAGGTGTCCTTCGACCGGGCAGTCATGATTGAAAGGCTGGAGAAAGAACTTGGTTAGAAAGAACGGATCATTCAAGCGCTCAATAATGAGGCCGAGTCTTCTCGCAAATCCGAGATTGAAGCTTTAAGAAAGCCGACGAGGCATACGAGGCGATGGACAGAATGAAAAGGGAGCATTATGCTACGGTGGAGGATATGGGTCACAGAAACACCATCGTGACCGTTGAGCGGGATGCAACCCTGAAAGAGTTAAACGAGCTTAAGGCCAAAATCTCGAAAATCATGAAAGAGAGAGATGTCGCTAATGTTTCCGCACAAGAAGCATGTGATCAAGCGGTGGTGCTTCAAAGGGAAAGATACGCGGCTATGGAAAAAATCCACTAGGTAGAGGCTGAAGTCGATGATAAGGTCCGACAGGCAGAAACCAAGCTCGAGGCGGACGTAGAGGAGCTCCTTGTCACTTATAATGCCAATATGTTGAGGTATAGAGATCTGTCTTGGCTCGATGACTACTCAACTCATCTCTACAACGCTTGGATCTTATTGGTTGAGGAAGAAAAGGCAGCGCATCTGGGTGAAGCGTTTGATGAGTTTGAGCCGGAGAACCGTATATTGAATGACGATGAAAAGAAAGTTCTCCATGAATCCATAATATCACATGCCAAAGAAAAGCTTGGCACCCAACGCCAAGACTAGGGAAGGATCGGGCGTTGAGCATCACGCCACAAGTTCTGAGACCATCGCTCCATCTCGATCCGAACCTACTTCCATGGTTGAACCTCAGCCTGTACCGGCTTACGACCTTGAACGGCCACGTTTATCCCCTATAAAGGAGCACACTTCAAAAGCTGTTCGGCCAACAACGAGCCAAACCGAGGAAGGTACTTTGAGCAATTCTCGTGTGTGTACGAAATGAAGAGCTTGTTTCGAAGTGTTTGCTAAAAACTTCTCTTTTTCCTTTTTCCAGTGATCGAAGTTATATCGACAGAGCCTTCTGCAATCCAGGAATCACATCAAGTGCAGGAGGCCATTATCACTGAGGCATCCTCTATGGCAACGGCCGCGCCCATCGAAGTAACGCAGGGGTGCTCAATCTCTTTTGATGAGCAAATGATGAACGAGCTTCTTGGCCGATAGAGCGACCCCTTTGCGGTCTTACCATTCATCCTTAGTGGATTTCCGCCTGCTTCTAGCGCTTCGACACACGCCGCTGTTGCCCATAGCGAAGCCCGAGCTATTGGAGAGGCGGAGATACTGGCTGAAATCAACGCCGAGATGGATGCAGCGGCACATGGCGGCAGTTCAGAGGGTGAAACAGTGGCGCATGGCCCTACTCCACTTATGATGATATCTCCTGAGGGCACGCTTGTTGGAATTAGCGTGTCGATCTCGCCCCCGGCCGTAGATTCAGTCCCTCCGACCCCTCTCGTAAGAAGCGTTCCTATAGATTCAAAGCTCGGAGGAAGACGTTGATATTATGCCTCTGTCTAGAGATGATCCGCCGAAGAGTAAAGGCTCAAAGCGAAAGATCATAGGTGGCTCCGGCGGATCCACACATAAGAAGAACCCAAAGAAGGCTAAAGAGTAGAGAGGCCCTTCCGGGGCGAATTTTTGTTAGCCAGGAACTTTTCTTTCTTTCATAGGCCGCGTTCAGATGCGTGTTCGACCCCGGCTAGTAGAATTTATTTCCCTTTTTGGAAGAACTCGTATGTGAGTCTTCGCTTTTGATTAGTTGAAATAAAATTTTGTTTTGTTGCTCCAATTCTTATTTCTGTCTTTTATACTCAAGTGTTGTAGCGTTTGAATCTGGGTTCCATGTACTCGTGGAGTTTCAACTCTTGAGTTGAGTTCTTTTTATTTGCAAGTTCTGAAAATCACGAGTACGGGTTGTAATAGGAGACCGAGTTGGCCTTCTAACATTGCACTACCTCGGTCAACGATCAACACTTAAGCTTTTACCCCCAGTCTAGGGGATAAGTTACAAAGATCGATTAGCGATCGCCAGTTGTCTCTACCCCTTCGGGTTTAGTGTTGTGGGATCGATACAAAAATGAGTAAAAGTTGAGAGATTGAATCGCGCCCGTTTATTTATGAATAGTCACATTCACACTCCGGGGATCAGCACTCACATTTCGGCGGTCAATCGCGCCTATTGAAGTCTTTAAGTGTATGTCCGCGCTCTGGGGACATATGCTAGTTTGTGAGTGGCCGTTTGCACCTGAATCGTTTTTACATTCTGTCCACGCTCTGGGGACTTAGGATAATTTGTGATCGATAATGCGGTTCGCCGTATGGGAATCCAAAGACTATCGATGTTTATAATCTAGTTCGCACTCCGAGAATCTGGACTTAACGCGTTATACTTTAAATCACACTCTGGGAATTTTGAGATGGCGTTTATGTTCTGATTCGCACTCCGGGAACCTAGAGCTGATGTTTACACTCCAATTCACGCTCTAGGAACTTGGAGTTGGCTGACATATGGTCAGTCACATCTGCTTAGGCTTTTTAGGAGTTCGTTCGCACTCTGGGAATGATGAATTTATCAGGATTGTGGATGGTCAATTCACATCCACCCCGAGTTAACAAGTGCGGTCGTAGGATGGACGGATCCATCCTCCTCAAACTTGGTTAAGATACGGTCGAAGTCGTTAGGCGGACGGGTTCGCCCTCTCCGAAACCACATTTATGAGTTTATGCTCCAGCTCGCACTCTAGGAGTTTGGAGTTAGTTAAAGGAATGTCGTGCATCAATCCTTTTTGGTTTTAGTGTAGTGACATGCCCCCGAGCTCGGGTTTCACTTAGTGAGTGACTGGTCGTATCACAGTCACTCTCTATTTGAATAAATTCCATCGCGTGATGGAAGTTAGCTCTCTGTGCATCGTGATGTTGTACGTCATATTCAATAAATCATAGCTCTGGCTCGAAGAGACGGCGTTTTATTGCTGAAATGAGAAAATGCGGCAAAGTCAGTTGCCTTATTACAAATTCAAATTTTGAAATGCAGAAACAAATTGTAAATGGAAAAATAGACTAAAGTAATAAAGCCTGTCTGTGTAGTAGCGACGGAGACTCTTGCTATTCCAGGCTTTTGGCAAAGTAAGACCGTCAATGGTCGATAACTTGAACGTGCCATCTTCAAGCTTTTGTGCAATCATATATGGTCCTTCCCAATTCGATTTCATGTGTGAAGGAACAAGATAGATTCTCTTAAGAACGAGATCACCGAGTTCAAAGGTTCGAGGCCGAACTTTGGCATTGTACAATCGGGCGACTCGACTTCGGTATGCGGTTGCCCTCAGATCAACCTCTTCCCGCTTCTCATCTAGTAGATCCAAAGATTCAGCAAGTAATATGGCGTTTGTTTTCGGATCGTAGTATGTCATGCGATGAGAAGGTACTTCCATCTCAACTGGAATAACGGCTTCGAAGCCGTAAGATAGAGAAAATGGAGTGGGTCCAGTCGTGGACTTGTGGGTTATTCGATAAGCCCATAGGGCCATAGGAAGTTCATCGACCCACTTACCCCTGGCCTTTTCCAGTCGCTTCTTCAAAATAGGTTTGATAACCTTATTAACAGCTTCGACTTGGCCATTCACCTGAAGGTGTGCAACTGCAGAGAATTTCTTGTGGATATGGAATCGTTGGCATAAATCCTTGAATTCAACGCTGTTGAATTGGGCTCCGTTATCAGTGATAATGGTATGCAGGAGACCAAATCGACAGATAATGTTGCGGACTACGAAGTTGATTACTTTCTTCGTTGTGATTGTCGCAAGAGGTTCAGCTTCAGCCCATTTAGTAAAGTAATCAACTGCACGATGGCATATTTCGCTCCACCTTTGGCAAGAGGTAGAGCACCAATGATATCAATGCCCCATATTGCAAATGGCCAAGGACTGACCATTTGGGTTATCTCAGTAGGTGGGGCTCTCGGAATTCGAGCATGTTTCTGGCATTTATCACATTTCATGGCGTAGTCTGCTGTATCACAGTTCATAGTTGGCCAGTAATACCGATATCGGAGTATTTTCTTAGCAAGAGCTTGCCTCCCGGTATGATCGCCATATTCTCCTTCATGCACATCATGTAACACTCGTTTGACTTCGTCGTGCGCGATACACCGGAGGAGAGGAACAGAATATCCTCTTCTATACATAACTTCGTTCTAAAGGGTAAACCGCGAGGCTTTTCGTAGAATCAGTCTTCTTTCACTTCTGCGCTCAAGTAACGTCCCGTGCTCGATATAGTTTCGATACGGAGTCATCCACGACTCCCTACTGGAAGTAGTCTCAAATACGAAGTCGGTCTCCATCTGATCAATGCTGGGAGAGGATAGAGTTTCAACAGGTACGAGCCCCAGCTGTTGAGCTTCGCCCGTACTTGCTAACTTTTCCAATGAATCGGCTTTCTAATTCCGCTCTCGGGGTATATAGAAAATGGCATAATAATCAAACTGATTAAGTACTTCCCGGACTCGAGCTAGATAAGCAGTTAGTCTTCAATCCTTGGCCTGATATTCACTCCGAACCTGGCATACAACTAATTGAGAGTCACAGTAAACTTGCACAGCAATAACTCTCAGATCACGTGCTAGCCTCAACCCAGCAAGTAAGGCTTCATACTCAGCTTCATTATTGGTCGCATGAAACTCAAATTTCAAAGCATAGCATATGGATCGACCCTCGGGGGTTTCAAGCACTATCCCAGCACCCGAGCATCGATCGTTGGATGCACCATCGGTATGCAGCTTCCAGATGTATTCGGGAGATTTATTGGTCTCGGGCAAGTCCTCTGGAACGGTGAACTCGACTATAAAATCTACTAGGACTTCACCTTGAATGGCTCTTCTTGGAGTATAAGTGATATCAAACTGACTCAGTTCAATGTTCCACTTAAGTAACCTACCAGACGTCTCAGGCCGCGTAAGGACCTGTCATAACGGCTGATCGGTGTACACCGTTATTGGATGAGCCTGGAAATACGGACGGAGCTTCCTTGAGGCAATGACTAGGCCGTAAGCCAATTTCTCTAGCTTTGAATAGTTTCTCTCATCTCTGGTTAGTCGTTTGCTAACATAATATACCGGCTTCTGCACTCGGTCTTCCTCTCGAACTAGGGCAGCACTGATTGCATTCTTTGATACCGCCAGGTAAGATACATCTGCTCATGGTCGATAGGCTTTGATAAAATCGGCGGTGTGGAAAGATGTTGAACCAGTGCTTGGAATGTGCCCTCGCATTCTGCAGTCCATTCGAAGTTCCGCTTTCCTTTTCGGATCAGATCGAAGAAGGGGATGCATTTGTCGGTGGACTTCGATATGAACCTGCTTAATGCTGCTACTTTCCCGTTGAGACTCTGGACTTGCTTTATGGTCCTTGGAGTTTACAAGTTTCGATTGCCCGGATCTTTCGGGATTGGCTTCTATTCCTCGAGCGTTGACGATGAACCCAAGGAACTTTCCGGATGCGACTCCAAAGTGGCACTTCAGTGGATTGAGCTTCATCCTGTATTTTCGAAGGATGTCGAACATTGACTCTAAATCTTTGATGTGATCAGTAGAGAACCGTGATTTCACCAGCATGTCGTCTACATAAACCTCCATGGTCTTCCCGATCTGGTTGGCGAACATCCGGTTGACCAGACGTTGGTATGTTGCTCCGGCGTTTTTTAGTCCAAAGGGCATGACTTTGTAGCAGTAGAGTCCCAGATCGGTTACGAAGCTGGTGTGTTCTTGGTCGGGTACATGCATGGGTATTTGATTGTTGCCGAAGTAAGCATCCATGAAAGATAATAGTTCGTGTCCAGCCGTTGAATCTACAAGTTGATCAATCCGGGGAAGTGGAAAACTGTCTTTTGGGAAAGCTTTGTTTAAATCAGAATAGTCAACACACGTCCTCCATTTCCCATTCGACTTTCGGACAAGTACAGGATTGGATACCACTTCGGGTATAGAGCATCTCAGATAAGCCCATTTGTTTTCAGCTTATCGACCTCTTCCTCAAGGGCAGCAGATCTCTCTAGATCCATACCACGCCTTTTCTGTTTAACCAGGATACACCCTGGGTCAATATTCAGAGTGTGGCGCACGATGTCCGGCGAGATCCCACACATATCGGAGTGTGTCCAGGCGAATACGTCAAGATTCGCCCGGAGGAATTCAACCAATTCCCGTTGTGTTTTTTGGCTCAACTGAGACCCAACCTTTAACATCTTTGAATCACCATCATCATCACCATCGATTGGAACATCGATCGTCAGTTCAGCCATGGAAGCTTGATTTTCTATAGATTCATCCTTGTTTTCATTGTTTCTAGGGTCAAGATTCCTCTGGAATTGGTTGTGGTGTCCAGACCGAGGCCCAAGCACCAATTGTCCACAAAACGGACGTAGAGAGATTCCTCTATGCCCTTTCCTTTCTCTTCCACTGCGCCTCTCGTAGCCTAGCAACATAACAGGCTCTCCCAGCAACCTGGTCTCCTTGAACGACTTTGATCCCACGATCGGTGGGGAATTTCAGAGTCAAACACCACGGGGCAATAGCTGCCTTGAATTCAGCAAGGGCCGGTCGGCCTAAAAAATCATTATAGGGGGAGTGAATGTCTAACACAACGAACTGCAACATCTGGACACTCGGGCGCTCCCGAACCCCTGGTTCCATTGGCAGCTCCACCACTCCAGTAGGTATATTGGCACTTCCATCGAAGCCGTGGATTCTAGATTGACAAGGTTTTAAATCCTCAACCTCCACTTTCATCAGATCGTAAGCTCTTTTAAATAAAATGTTTGTTGAACTTCCACTGTCAACCAGGATCCTCTTCATCCAAGCAAGACCAACCTAGGCAGAGATGACCAGTGGGTCAATAGTAGGGGCTTCGACCCTATCAGCGTCTCAGTTTCTGAATACGATGTCATCAATCATCGTCCTTTGCTGTTTGGCCGGAGCCCCGTCATCAATATTTCTACAACACTCGAAGTCCACATGTCGGATAGAGCTGACATACGAATCCATTTCCCTCCGATTTCGGTCTGCTGGATGGGGACCACCACTCACTGTGTTTATAGCCAACCCCCGCCCGTACGAGCGGGTTCCTCTTGTCTTTCTTGATTCTGCACACGATTTTGATTTGACGGGCCCGCACCACCAGATTGCGGCGCCCGCACGAACTGATCTAACTTTCTCTCCCTGATCAACTTCTCAATGAGGTCCTGCAAATGTCTACATTCATCGGTATTGTGGCCATAACTTTCATGGAACCTACAAAATTTTCTCGTTTGAATCTGCCTCTCCGACGATGGCTTCGGAGCAAGCTTCTTATACTGCATAACATCGCAAGTCTGCAGATATACGTTCTCTAGCGACGTATTCGGTGGTGTATAGTTATCAAACATTAGAGCCCTACGTCGTGGGCCACGGTTTTGATCCCGTTTCTTATTTCGGTTATCATTGTTTCTTGGCTGAGACTGCTTGTTTTGTATATTTAGCTGTACTTTTCCAGAACTTTCACCCGACTGTTTAACTGCCACATTGCTTTGAATCCCCTCACTGTTGGGTCCCACGTCGTCCTGCTTCCTAGACTATTTCGTGTCCTCACGCCTAAAGAATTGAGCGGCTTTGGAGTAGAAACGGTCCAATGACGCGGAAGGCTTCCCAGCTAACCAATTCCCGAACTCAGAGTCAGGGTTAATTCCCTTAGTCAGTGCCATTAAGATTGAGTTGTCATTGGGGTTACTGATCTCTGCGCATCCTGCGTGGAACCTCTCTAAAGTCTGAGTGAAACTGGATAAAGTGATAACATCTTTAGGTCTAGCAACATGCATACGAAACTGTTCTACAAACTTAGTGGCCAGCTGGTCGAACAAGGAGATAGATCGAGGTGGTAGTCTCGTGAACCACATTGTCACAATGCCTCCTCAAGAAATGGGAAAACTTTGGCACTTTATTGCGTCATTAGCCCTTGCAGCACTCATTGACCATTCATATTTCAGAATGTGCTGGTTGGGGTCGGAATTCCCTTCATACATTGGTAGCGTCGGCATCATGAATCGCCGAGGGGGTTCAGCATAAAGAATCTCATCTGTGAAAGGGGTATGACTCTGGGAGATTACCCGGTCGTCGTTGGTAAGACCCTGACTATCACGGATCATTTGACGCATCATGGTTGGAAGGTCTGACATCGGAACGTTCTGCGCACGTTGGGCCAAAGTGTGGTCGGGTTCACATTGCTAGGTTGAACCGGGCATTGTCAACGGTCCGCGTCTCGCCTCCTTGGCTCAACGTCTTCTGGGACGTAAGGTTCAAGAGTACGTCTGTGTTGATTTTGGGCATCAACCCCCGTCTCAATCGCAGTAGTGGTGGCACGGTTATCCGTGGTGTACTGAGGGACATTTCCTCCCCGGGAGGAGGGTCCAGTATGGAAGCTGGCCGATGGACCAACTCTCAGTTGCCTAACGGTCAATGCGGGCTGATGGCTTGTGGCCTGTGCGTAACCTTCGTCCGTCGAGGATGGACGGATCTGCGGTTGTAGCCAAACGAGGCAGAACTTCCTGTGGAGGAGCGAGAACCTTGATCTCTTCTAGTTCTTCTGTGCTTCTGGCGGTTTAACTGGTTGGTCAGCTCGGCATTTGCGCACAGCTGTTCTGTTAGCTGTTGACAGCTCCGTGTCAATTCCTGAAGCAACAAATGAAATTCTTGCCTGGTAACTAGGCCTGATGGCTCTGAGGGTCCGGTAGCGTTTTGGTTGGTTGGTGGCACCTGCGTGGGATTTTGCCTATCCCAGCCTTCTTTATCGCCAATGTTGGAGGTGGTCCTTGTGCTTACCGTCTTGAGGGATGAGCTCCTTTCCTAGACTTTTTGCAAATCTGAGTAGGATGGAAGGAATCTGGAGTAAAGATCTAGATCTTTCTCTTAGATTTATGCAATCCGGTACCGACGATAGATCCAAAGAGCAGAAGAAAACCTGAGTTCTCTCAGTGAAAGCACCAAAGTGTTTATACCAAAAATGGGCACAACAAATTCATCCTCATGACAAGGTCGCTGACACCTCTCCAAGCCGTTTTGTCAGGCCTAACAAGGCTGCTGACACCTCCCAAAGCAGTTTGTCCTCATGACTAGGTCGCTAACACCTCTCAAAGCAGTTCTGTTAGGTAAACATCGTTAATGTGTCACAAACTCACAGATAGGCACCCGAAAAGTGTTAACGTGAGTCCCATACCACACGTTCGCACTTAGTGGTTTACTAGCCGCTAGTCGATGCCATACTAGGAACATCATAAAACTCAAAAACTCATATCTCGCCTCGTCTCATTGGCGAGTGATAAAGAGACACCATACTCGTCTCATCTCATCGACAAGTATTAAATGACAGCGTAACTTGTCTCATCTCATCGACAAGTGAAAACATCGTGATGGTTCCTCATAAACCATAAATCTCAAAGTAGAAATCTCAAATCATAAAAGTCGCCAAATATTAGCCTTCCCAGATAATTCCTAAAGATAGGAATTATAATCTCAAAATCCCGCCATAAATTGGCTAAATAACTCATAAATCAATAACCCAGATAGTCTCGTACAAGTTTGGAATTAACCGAAATAGTAAACGCACATGTCTCATACCACGTGTTTTACTAAATCATTTAATTCCCTTTCTCATACGTTCGAATAGTACAAATGTGTGTGTTTTATATTTAAAATAGTTTACTAGAGAAAAAAAGCTTTTAAAATTTTTTCCCGAAAAGATTAATAAAACCAATATTTGAAATTCCCCTATTAAAGGAAATAAATATATTTTATATTAGAAAAATAATTTTAAAACACTATATAATAATAAGTTGAAATATCAATTTATTTCAAAAATCACTTCAAAATGGTTTAGTGAAAACCATGCTCGAAAACAACGAAAACATGAAAGATAATTCAAGACCGATAACTTGAATTCAATAAGAATTCAATTCAAATTTAACCAAAAATCAATTCAAATTCTATTTAGATTTAGGTTTCAATTTCTCCAAATATAGCTAGCCTATTGATAGGAATCATAGCTCTCAAAACATCTCAAAAACAACATCAAAATCGAACAAGAATGAGAGAAAAAATAAGCTAATATAATTCTCAGATCAATTATTGTTATTGCTGTCATTTTGCTCTCGGGACAGCCACAAACAAACACAGTTTTAACCAAGCTAGCATCGAAATTTCAGAAATCTCAAAACATGAAAATTTTACCACAAAGTCTAAGCTTTCTGGAACATCTAAAATTATTGACTTTGGATAAGAAACGTGAAAGATATGACCAAAACAAATTTCAGATATGAAGTTCACTACAGCTGACGTTTTTGTTTCGGGACAGCGATACTAAAATGAACTTTCGACCATGTAAACGTCAAAATTTAACAAATCTCAAAACATAAAAGTTGTAGCAGAAAATCTAAGCTTTTAGAAACATCAGGAATCTTCAAATTCGGACATCAAACGAAAATTTTATGCTCAAATTACCAACAACACTTAGCATAGAAAGTCACAGTTTTACAATGACAGGGCAGCGAGTTTGAATTGGGTTTTTCAAGCCTTTATGCTCAAAGTTTTCGAAAATGTTTGACATGAAAGTTATCACACTCTTTTCAAGCTTTCCAGAAAATTGAAGAAAATGAAATTCTGATGTAAAACGAATGATAAATGCCCAAGTTACTGACACCAATACACAAATGATCATGCAACAAACAAAATTGAGATTTCTTACCTTGAAATCTCAATCAAAGCTAGAAAATGTGAGTTTTGATACTCACCATATATGTTTTTCAGCGAATTAGACTTGCAAGCTTGAATCTTCTGCCATGAATTAGTTGTAGAAACCTGAAACTTGAAAAGAGAGAAATATGCAGCAAGAAGAAAACCGATTACAAACAACAATCTCTTAAACCAGAAACAGATGAGTAGATTTTGGTTTTTGAATGGATTACCTGTTTAAAAGCTTTAAATAGACTAATTTTCCGCAAAGATTTGGAGAGATTGAAATTTGGGTTTTAGGTTTCAAACGAGAAATAAGTTTCAGCTTCTTTCTAGTTTCTCCACTTTTAGAATTTACAGTACATACTAATTTCTGAGGAGAATATTATTTTCTTCTTTGTTAGGATGGTAAACGGGCTTAGACCCAAAAAGAAATAATTAGCCTATAATACTAATTAACACTAAGGCACATAAATTTTACTCAAAACAACATATATTCTCAAGTCTGCAATTTATATAAAATCAAACTAACATGTTTTATGGTTACAAAATATTTTACCACATATAAAAGTTATTTTAACCATTTAAAATTACCATTATCGATAAATTCTCATTTTTAATTAAATGCTTCAATTATAACTTTTATTCAAATAAATCAATATTTTAACAACAAAAATTACATAAAATCACTTCTTTTGTTTATATTGTCTTAACGAACTATGTTAAAGATATTTTACATCCAAATATTATTTCTAAAAAATTTGCCACCTTTTTATTTATAAAATCATCATAATAAATTTTAATACTTCATTAAAATTTACAAAACTTAATATTTTGCAATAATTTGCAAAATTATTGCGTTTTATCAAATTAAAACCATATAATGTTCATTTTTATCACAAACTAACATAATAAAATTTCCAAACTTTATTTCTAACATTTTACATTTATTTCCAATATTATTTATTTATTTCAATAGATTATTATTGAATTAAATTCTTTTATCTCACTTAATTAATTCAATTAATACCCAAATTGACATATTGCCATTATTCACCATTTATTACCAACATTACCATCTTAATTCCATTTTTATTTATTCAAAACTCATTGTTTATTCAATATAAACAATTTTAATAAATTCTCTATCTCCAATTTATTTTATTTCTCTATTATTAAAATATACTAGCATTATAATTTAATTTTTACAGGTAATCACAAAAACCAGGGTTATTACACGGGGTGTCCACTTCTTCGTACGCAATTGTTCCAGGTCGAGTTTTACGGTTTTTGTTCAAGTTTCAGAGCAAATTTCGGCATACAAACGACAGTAATTTTCAGCCAAAATTTGTAGAGATGAAGTTCAACATATAGGCTACCAAATGCAAGAAATCTGGTAGCATTTCGTCGCCGGAATCAAGAGTTATAAGGTTTCAAAGTAGCAATAGCAAACAGATTTCAAGTAGAGAAACAATCAACAGAAAATTTTTGTACAAAGAGAAAAAATTCACAGTTTCAAGCAATTTGAGCTTTTGTTTTTGCTAGATTGTGAGCTTATTCAACTCACTTGTTGATTGAAGATAGAAGCTCGGATTTTTGCAGCAAAGAGGAAGCTTTTAGCAAGAATGAAGCTTCTAAGAACCTATAGAAACCAAAAACAACACATGCGAACCAAAATTTATAGTAAATTAGAAATTCATTTACTGTAACAAGAAATCTTGGGTGAAATTAGGTGATTTGGAGTTATTTACCTTTGATTTATCACAAGATTGTAAAAAACTTTGATTTGTTGAATTTTTGTGAAGAAATTATTTGGATTTTGCAATTTGGAAGAAGGGGTTTGCTTTATTTTTGTTTGTAGGAGGAAGAGGAAGATGATAGCCATAAAATGAACGTACAACTATCTTTCTTTCCTATTTTCATACCAGGCTAAGACTAAATGGGCTGATTGGGTTTGACAATTAAAAGAAATAAAATGGCTTAAGGTTTAAATCACCTCTTAACAAATTAATATGTACATATCACATATACACATAAATAAAAATGCATTTTTCTTAAGTTTTACACAAGAAAAATGTGAAAACTTGTATACGTATAAAATAAAACATTTTCAATCATATAAAAAGAATAATTTATATTTTAAAACATTTTTATTATCCAAATCCTTAATTTAACAAAAATACACCATTTACTCAAATAAATGAATAAAACATTGTTTTTAACTTCTAAAATTCCACAAAATTTATTTTCACACTTAGAAAAATATTTCAAATCATTTCAAAACATTATTTATAGCTATAACTTATTTTTTAAACCAACTTCTACCTTTTTAATTAATAAATTACCCTTAAAATTACATACTTCTTTTAAAAATTATTAAAAGAAGCAAATGAGCAATAATTAATATAATTATTGCATTTTCTCTAGAATAAAGACATTTTCTTTATTTAAAGCCCATATTCCATTTATCATCACTCCAAACAAATTAAAATAAAGCTTGGAATTTTATTTTCTCATTTTAAATTCCAAAATCCATTGTTTATTCAAAATAAACAATTTAATTTCTCCAATTTTAGTTTAATTCACAATATTAAATTATAATTACCATTATAATTTAATATTGACAGGTAATCTCCAAACTACGGTTGTTACAAACTCCCCCTTATCAAAATTGCGTCCTCGTAATTTCTAGAGGAGAATTTGTATTCAACATATTAATTTCATCAATAAAAAGGAAAAAGAAATAAGCTTAAGATAAAGAAGTATTCTCACCATCGCTAGACGAAGATAGAAAATGGGGATAGGATCGCTCGATAAACTCTCTAGTTTTCCAAGTGCAGTCGTTGGGGTTAGCGAACCACTGAACTTTAACGAGCGGCACATCCTTGTTTCGATGGCGTCTCACCTCCGAAGCAAGCACACGAATAGGCTGTTGCACAATAGATAGGTCTTGTGAGATCTCAAGCTCTTGCAAATCGGGAGAATCGATAACAGAATCTGACTCTCGAAGACACTTTCGAAGATGGGAGACGTGAAACACGTCATGCGCTAGATAGATGAGTTGGAAGTGAAACTCTATAAGGCACATGGTCTATACGTTCAGTAATAGGAAATGGTCCTATAAAGCAAGGAGCCAATTTTCCAGTCATACTTAAACGCATAACCCCCTCCAAAGGAGAAACACGATTAAAGACAAGATCACCAATAGAGAACTCGAGAGGCTTCCTACGGTTATCCACATTGGATTTCTAGTGGCTCTATTCCTTTTTCATCCTTTACCGAATAAGAATAGCCTTCTTATATGAATCACGAATAGAAACTGGGCCATGAATAAGCTTCTCTCCAGATTCCAACCAATATGAAGGTGATCGACATGGCCTTCCATATAAGGCTTTGAAAGGAGCCATACCGATACTAGATTGGAAACTATTGTAGTAGGAGAATTCAACAAGAGGTAGGTGATCCTCCCAACTGCCACCAAAATCTAGAATGCAAGCACGGAGGAGATCCTCGAGAATATGATTCGCCCGTTTAGTCTGTCCATCAGACTACGGATGATACGCTGTGCTGAAATTAAGCTTTGCTCCCAAAGCTTGCTGAAGGCTACACCAGAAATGACTCATGAATAACGGATCACGATCACAAACAATCGAGCTAGGAACATTGTGAAGTTTCATGATTTCCTTGATACATAACTTGGCCAGATGAGC
The DNA here is from genome assembly GCA_030765085.1 of Allium cepa. Classification (NCBI taxonomy): domain Eukaryota; kingdom Viridiplantae; phylum Streptophyta; class Magnoliopsida; order Asparagales; family Amaryllidaceae; genus Allium; species Allium cepa. The sequence goes on from CM060940.1 coordinate 865,644,447, forward strand.
AGCACTCCTATTAGACTTAATAGGAATGAAATGAGCTGATTTGGTGAGGCGATCAACAATAACCCAAATGCTAGAATGGCCCGATCTCCAACGAGGTAGGCCGTCAATGAAATCCATCCAAATTTGATCCCATTTCCATAGTGGAATCTCTAGAGGCTGAAGGAGAGCAGAAGGGCACTGATGCTTGGCTTTGATAAGTTGACAAGTCATGCAATTACTCGCATAATTTGCCACGTCGTGCTTCATGCCTTCCCAATAATAAAGGCGATGTATATAAGCATACATCTTGCTACTACCGGGATGAATGGTATACTTAGAACGGTGACAGTCATCGATAATGTCACGACTAAGTGCAGAATCAGAAGGCACAACAAGACGGTTTTTCTTACGAAGACACCCATGAGAATCAATGCTGAAATCCTGTAACTCCTCATCACGGGACTCAGACTCACAAATTTGGATAAAGTGCACAAGATTTGGATCTTGCCGCTAAGTATTGGCTATGCGATCCAATAAACCGAGTCGAGATTCCAAACTGAATAATAAAATAGGAGAATCAGAAGATGGAGCTCGATCACGAATATCGCAAAGGAATAAGGTCTCAAGAACATCCCAATCGGCTAGCATTATAGAAATAATAGCCGAATGTTTCAGACTAAGCACATCGGTAACACGATTACCCTTACCAGGGATATACTAGATGTCGAAGTCATAGGAGGCGAGGAACTCGAGCCAACGATGTTGCCTCATATTGAGCTCCTTTTGAGTGAACAGATATTTCAAGGACTTATGATTGGTATAGAGAACGAAGCGCTTGCCTAATAGATAGTGTCGCCAAATCTTCAAGGTGAAGATGATGGCGGCTAACTCGAGGTCATGAGTGGCATAGCGTACTTCATTCGGATGCAGTTGCCTAGAAGTATAAGCAACTACCCGATCTCTCTGCATAAGAATGGTACCGAGGCCATAATGACTAGCATCGGTGTAGACAACAAGATCTTGATTCCCTTCGAGAACCACAAAAATAGGAGCACTAGTGAGAAGCTGCTTCAACTGCTGAAAAGAAGCTTCACACTTGTGGGACCAAATAAATCGAACGCCTTTCCGAGTAAGGATGGTGAGAGGAAGCACAATGCGAGAAAAATCCTTATTGAAATGATGGTAGTAACCCGCCAATCCAAGGAAGCTGCGAATCTCATGAACATTCTAAGGCTTCTTCCAATTCTAGATGGCTTTGACCTTCGAGGGATTGACTGAAATGCCTTTGGAAGAAACAACATGGCCTAAGAACTTAACGTTATTCTACCAGAAATTGCACTTAGAGAATTAGGCTTTAAGATGATGATGACAAAGAGTACTCAAGACAATTCTCAAGTGATTAGCATGCTCGGCTTCAGACTTTGAATAAACAAGGATGTCGTCAATGAACACAAGGACGAACTTATTGATATATTCCCGGAATACTCGATTCATAAGATCGACAAAAAAGCAAGATAGTTCGAACTGAATGGCATAACGAGCCACTCAAAAGAACCATAACAAGTGTGGCAAGCTATGAGAGGAATGCTTTCCTCTGCAACACGTAGCTGATGAAAACCAATGGCAAGGTCGAGCTGAGAAAAGACTTTAGCACCACTCAGTTGATCGAACATATCGTCGATCCTAGGAAATAGATACGTATTCTTTACGGTTACCTTATTAAGCTTGCAATAATCGATGCAAAGCATAAGAATACCATCAGACTTCTTCAGAAGATGACCGCGGCACCCCACGGTGAAGAACTGCACTGAATCAACTGCTTAGCTTCAACTCTAACAACCACTTCTTGATTTCCTCATTTTCCTTTGTAGACATCCTCATAGAAGGACGACTAATTGGCTGTGTGCCTGGAATGAGATCAATGTGGAACTCAATCGCCCGCTTGGGTGGAAAACCCGAAATAGGCTCGAATACATCAAAAAAGTCACAAACAATAGGAATACGAGATATATCATCATCATCTCGTGAGTCGAGAGAAAATAAACATGCTTCAGAATTATCTACATTCTTAAGAACAAGTGGTAGCTAAGCAGACGTATCTGGATGTCGAAGATATAAAACTCTCTCAGAATAAATAATTCTGGCGTCGTATCGCACTAGCCAATCCATACCCAAAATCATATCAAAACCCAAATAAGAAATAACATGCAGATTCGTACAGAAAGAAAAGCCACATAAAACAATATCAACTCCTCATAAAGCATGCTAAGGGTTGCGGATCCCCCGATAGGATTCGCAATCCTCAATGAAGTAACAAGGCATGAAACATCTAAAGAAATAGCATCTACGAGCTCCTTCGATACGAATGAATGCGACACTCCCGTATCAAAGAGAATTCGAATAGAACGATCATGAAATAAAATAGAGCCTTCAAGGATAGAAGGAGATGTACCTTTGCGCTGAAAAGACCCTCCAGAAGCATCGACTACATTCAGCTTGCCAGACTGGGTATTATTTGGAGCAATAGGACAAGTAGAAATACGATAGCCTTCCTTCTTACAATAGTGACAAAAGAGAGGCTTAGGACAATCTCGATTCATGTGGTTAGTAGAACCACAATTGAAACACCCCTTCCGAGTAGGAGGTGCTCCACTAGGCTGAGAATGAGAACTAGATCCAATGGGCTTCTTCTTCTTAGTAGGGAATGTCTTTTCACTACGCCATATATGGCCTTCTGCAACATTTTTGCAAGGTGTTGCCAGGTAAAATGTTGTGATAGCTATACAATTTTTGTCCTACTGCAACGTTGAATTTTTGGTGTTGCCTTAGCCATAAAAATGTGTTGCTCTAGCTAAACAAGTGAAATTGATGCAACATTTTTTTATAGTGTTGCTATAGCAGACCTTTGCATATCTTTCGCACCGATCCACGCCAATCTACCAAGGAAAATCCTACGTTGGAGAACGTGACACCTCATCAATCCGAACACCAATCCTTGATCTTTTAGAGCCGCGAAGAAAAAAAGTCCCCGCAAATAACTTTTTATTTTCATTCTTCTCTGTCTTCTTACAAAGGTTCTAGGAACATTCTTAATTTGGGGTTCAGCGATTTCGGTTCGATTAGGGCTTCGATTCAATTTTTAGAATCAAAATTCACAAATCAAAATTCAATTTTTAGAATCAAAATTCACAAATCGAACCCAATACGTGTTCGGCGATTGTTGCAAAGGGATGGTACTTGTCGATGGGAAGGTTATCGACGAACGATTTGGTTTAGTCGATGTTCGCAATTGACTGAGGTTGCATCGGCGGATCGGGAGTGGGAGGAGATGTCGTGTTTGGTGGTTATTGGGTCACGAGTTGCAATTGCATTTGGATTTGAGGCATTTGGATTCGAGGCGATGGTTGTAGATTTTGGGAGTTTGATGATTTGGGGAGTTTGAGGTTGAGATGCAGCGAGTATTCTCGTTCGAGGTTGAACGATTTGAGAGGTAGGGCGAAGCGGTGGTTTGTGGCAAGTCGCGACTGGTTACAGGTGATTGGCGGAGGTCGTGATTCGAGATGGAGGCAATTGCATGAATTGAATGACAGAGGTGGAGGTAGTCTCTGTTTGGTTGTGACTTGTTCTTCCACAGAATCATTCGGTAAGTAATTTCGAATACTATCTTTTGCCTGCAAGATTAAATGTATATTGATTTTTCCTTGTTATTTTTGTCTAGTTTGTGCCTTGGAATAATAAGCTGGGTTTCTTAAGAGCAAATTTTGAAGTTTTTCCTTTGTTGCTATTTTAAGTGGCAGCTTGTTCAATGATTTTTTACTTTGTGAAACTCAGGGAATTACTAAAACGTAAATATGCTTTATTAATTTGTATCATCCTTTCTACATGTATATTATATATTTCATTGTGATAATATTCTGTTGTTTCCAAATTATGTGAGTTTGTTGAATGCACTACTGTAGATTTTGTAATATAAACTGCATAAACTGATTGATTAGGGTGAGTAGCATTTGGTTTCTAGTTTGTGTGTAAATTGCATGATACACTATATTCACTTGCCAAGGTAATTTGTTGTCCACGATGTGAAATAACTCCCCAACTGCCTCACTCGGTAAGAAAATTCAAATTCTTTCATTTGCTTGCAAGGATGAATGTATATTGCTTTTTCCTTGTGGGTGATTTGTGTTCTGAAGTAATAAAGCTAGGTTTTTTAAGAGCAAATTTGAAGTTTTTTCCTTTGTTGCTTTTTTAAGTAGTAGCTTCAAATGATTTTTTGCTTTATGGAACTTTGTTTGCATATACTCAAAAAACACCACCTTTCCCACCAAAAATTAAAAACTTTGTTTCCATCAATCGCATAAAATCCTTCATTCATTGCAACTCCTTCAAACACTCTATAAACATAAGATCTACAAACTGATAAGTATACAACTTCTTCTAGTTCATTTTGTTTGAGTTTAAGTGGTAAAAATCTTCATCATATACATGTTGTATGTTATAGTTAAGTTTAACACCCTATTCCTTCAACTTTCCACATATTTTTTAGGCCATAATTAAGGAAAGCAAAACTCTACCACTCACAAACCTTACATTTCATTTTTCTGTTATCATGATATATAGGTTATGAAAATTTGTTACTTTGTTTAACCTTTGAAAATGTTAACTCATGGGTTATAATTTGGTGAAATGTTATTTTTTTCTGAAAAATGATGGGTTATATTTGCATTCTATAACCTCTACATCTTTCCATAGTCGAAATGAAGGATGCTGCATTGAAAGACTTCATGTTCTACAAAATTATGCTTCCTGGTTTCATAGATTCAAAATTAGGAGATGAAATGCTTCAAAAAGTTTTAAGATTGGTGGGGGGAATGTATTATTGAAGGGGTTATGTATTAATATCTACTTTGTATTATGAGGAAATGTTGCTAGTATTGTGATTACTAAACACAATGTAATATGGTTCAGCTATCAATCTATTATACATAATAGCTCTGTGTAATGTACATACCATTACCTGATTACTTGAATCTTCATAACCAGGTGGTTGTTGCTCAACAACTACCTGTAAGTCACCATTAAAAACATTATTATATACATTTTGTTGCAATATTTATTCTAACTGAAGTATGCTTAACTACTGATGAGGATGTCTCAGGGAAACCAAAGCCGAAGTACTTCTGTCACCGTTAGCAACTTATCTTTCTTTATATTTTGCTATTGTATCATCAAGATTTCTTTTTAGCTTGTAGAACAAGAGAATGTCGAATACTTGCTCAGTAGCCTCTTCATCCTACCAGCTTTTCTTAAAGGTTTTGAAGGTTTGATAGTTAGCTTTGAATTACTGTAATTATTTTGGACATCGCTACTGTTGAGTATGTCAGAATGGTATTTAAATGGTGTTACAGGGTGTATATCGGAGAATGATTACTACAGTTGTGGCAGTGAGGTCAGTGTGGTTGCTGTAAATGTCGTAAGGCAGTGGTGATAATGTTCGGTGATACAAAGGTGCAGTATGAATGTAAGTGCAGTATGAATGATGGACGATGTTGTAGTTGAATGGTTGTAGGCAATCTGTTAATTCGCGGAGGCAGTGTGAATTGGATGTTTTTGTGAATGGAAGTTGTGATGAATTAGTGGGATGCAGACAAGAATGGTGTTGTTCTGGAGGTCAGGGATGGAAAGGGTGGTTGTATTGGCTGCAATGAGTGCTGTTATGTTGCGGGTGGATGCAATTATGTGCTGCAATGTAGCTGTTGTATTATGAATACAACTTTGTGGTAGAATGGTTTAAGATGTGATATGGTGGAGTTGAAAGAGTGGTGGATTATGGGTTCAGGTATGCTGAATTGTTTGTAGAAGGAAGACAGTGAAGAACAGTGATTGGTAGCAGGCGACTGTTGGGGGAGTATTTTGCAAAGGCAGTTGCCACTGGTGGATGATGATAGTGTGTAGGTAGGCGTAGCAGTTGTTTTGTGTTGTTTGATATGATATTGTGGAATATGCTGAATGTATGTGTTTAACAGGGGTATGTGTAGATGATGTTATCAAGGGATTCTGTCAAGGCAGATGTTATGAAGGGATGTTGTAATTTATGTTATGAAGGGATGTGATTGCAGAACTGGGTGGGCAGTGTATGAAGTGGAGTTGAACTATGGCCAATTTGTAGAAGTTGGCAGAAATGAGTTAATAAGGGGAAGTGAGGGACTGATAATCTGACTGGAGGTACCAGCTCTTAAGTCTCGTTTATGAATTGTTATGTGTACCGGATATTTTGGAGTAGCTTTGTAGTATTTTGGGGTAACTGGATATTTTGGGGTAACTGACATGAATTGTGATGTGTACTGCTGTATGAATTGTTATCTGTACTGTGTATTATGCTGTGTATTATGCAAGTGTTTTATATGATATTGTACTGTGTATTATGCAAGTGTTCTATGTGATATTGTACTGTTCTATGTGCCCTTAGTGTCTTTTCAGTATAGTGTTGCAGTAGCTTCAGTATAGTGTTGTAGTAGCTTCAGAATAGTGTTGCAGTAGCTTCATAATAGTGTTGCCACCGGGTTATAAATGTTGCTTAAAATAATGTTGCAATAGTCATTCAAGGTGTTTCCATAGGGATGGACCCAGTTGGGTCGTGGGCCCCACAAGATGTGGGCCCCACAGCTTCGGAAAGTTAATATCTATAGCAACATTTTTGGAATGTTGCTACAGATACCTATGGGTGTTGCCATAGACCCAAATAGGGTTCTATTACAACAATATTATTTGTGTTGCCTTAGATAGTCAAAATGTTTCCTTTGAGGTCTAAGGCAACGGTAAAAATTGCATCACCCTAAAAGTGTTGCCATAGACCTATGGCAACATTTTTCGGGCCTGAGCCAACATTTTTTTTGTGTTGCAGAAGGCCATTTATGGCGTAGTGTTTACTTCTGAAAGGGAAACCGCTTCTTGTTGGGGTTCTTCCAAACCTTAACCTCATCACCACTATTGCACTCCTTCTCGACGGCTTTGAAATGAAGCGCCGAGTCAACCAACTCCTCGATAGAAAGCTTGAGATGGAACATCAAAGAATTCTTGAGATACTTCTTAAGATCAGAGACAAACTTCAGATTCTTCTTATATGGAGTGCTAATATATTCAAGACCATACTTAGATATGGCCTCGAATAATGAAACTTAATCAGAAACGAAATATTTCCCTTGCTTCAACTCAAGGAAGTGACGGACCAATAAAGCTTTCTCAGATTCAGGAACAAACTTGAGCTCGAATCGTTCCTGGAACTGAGTCCAAGAGAAAGTAGATTCATCGAGCTTGGCTATAAGAAGCTCGTACCAGTCAAGGGCACGCTCTTGCAACATGCTAGATGCTACAAGAACTATGTCGTGGTCAGAAAGATCCATGCGAGAGAAGATGCGCTTGCATGTGCGAATCCAAGCTTGGACCTCTAGAATGGACTCAGAGCCTTTGAACGGCTTTCCTCCAAGATGGGAGAAATCACTACACATGCGCTCAAAGACGAACTTGCATGGAGGAGATGCTTGAGTAGGAGCTAGAGCTGAGTGTTCCTAAATAACTCCATGAACTGATCAGGCAGACATACAAATGTTGTCCGAATGCGAACCGCTGGATTGGCCAGCATCCAAGTGTCGTCCTCTGCCTCTTCCAATAATTAGCTGAAAGTTAAGATAAGATAAAGATTATTCATAGGGAAGATATCATTAATTCAATAAGGAATACTACGGGACTAAAATACATTCCCAAATGTATTCCCAAACTTCTATTTACCCTAAAGGATACGAAAAGGTCAAAGGCACGATGATTCAGGGATTCGTAACTCTTGTATTATAATTAGATGTACCGTAATATGTGTTTCTGTTCTATGTTTATCATATTTTGTTCTGAACTCAGCTCTGATACCAAGCTGTAATGCCCCACCTCGAGACTTACATTAACAAAGAGTATTACCGGGTAATACCGTATGCTAATGCGGAGAATAAGGCTGTTTAGGAGTGACCATCTATAGTGTTGTCTTAAATATCTATTGAATAATTCGATAAATGCTCTATAACTTTTTTAACCTCAATTGGATCGACATATCCAATAAATACTTAATACAAAGCCATAGGTGGCTATAGAATCTATCAGAACAAAATAAAATAACTCAAATGAAAAACACATCACAAAACAACAGATAATCCCATAGATACACACATATATAGATACATCACAAAGTACACAAAATGATACATCACATATGTGGTATGAAGACCAAAATACAAACACAAGTCAAAAGACTATACATATCAGAGTAGCCACAAAAAGGACTGCACAAAAAGCTATATCAAAAAGGTGATAGCAAAATAAGTCCATGCGGAAGCAGAATAGGCTAAGTCCAAATGTACCTAACCCGAAACATCTCGGTCTGACCCGAGTATAAAATACAAGGGTCATTCTAGCCAAACATATCATTTTAAGAGGAGAAGCAGTAATAAATGCATAAGAATAAGGGTAATGTTCTTCTTAAACAAGAAGAAACAATACTGAATATAAGCATGAGTATAAGTATGGTATGGTTACTTTAAGTGATGAGATGATATCACTTACACAAACATATAATCTCAAAAGAGATAAGACAATCCATAAAACGCTAAATATGGCAAGCCTCATATCATCGGCATATCACAAATCATCAAGAGTGGTTTAGGGAAAATATAACTCCAAAAAGGAGAAATCCCAAACCCGCCATTACGACAAACTCAAAGAAATCTCAAAGAAATAACCATATCAAAAATATGCCACAAGGCGAACAAATATCACTCTCCAACATAGGGGAATATAATCCCAAATAAATGCCAAAAGACAAATCTCATGTAATAACGCCAATAGGCAAATCTCAATAATAACGCAAAAAATGCAAATCTCAAATAATGCTAGTGTAGGCAACTCTTCCCATAAGGTAATCGCTATATATATATATATAATGACTCAAATAGCCAACCATGAAAAAGGCGATACACTCGGAAAATCAATGAAAACATCTCAAAATTTGCATGTGCTTTTGGCCAAAGCCTTCCAAGTACTGATCTCCCACACCCGTAGGAAAATACATCACAATGACAAATGCGCCGCAATGGAAAATACACCGCAATGGCAAATACACCGCAATGGCAAATGCCGCAATGGAAAACGTCTCGAGGACAAATACGTCGCAATGGCAATGACCCGAAGGTCCAGTACTGGCAATACGTCGCAATGGCAAATGTGTCACAAACTCTCGGATAGGAATCCGAATAGTGTTAACGTGTGTCCCATACCACACGTTCGCACTAAACGGTTTACTAACCGCTAGTAAATTTCACACTCAAAGCAGTAAAAAGTTTACCTCATCTCATCGGTAAACTCGACTCGAAGGTCAAAACGATCAAACGGACAAGCTGGGAATTAACCAATAAGATAAACGCACGTGTCACATACCACATGTTTCACTAAACCGTTTAATTCTCCTATTCATTCGCTCGAATAGTGCAAAAACATGTATTTTATATATAAAATAATTTACTTTGAAAAACAAGCTTTTAAAACCAATTTGAGAGCCATATTCGAAAATTCCCTTATTATAGAGAATAAATAGATTTTATACTTGAAAATACTTAAAAATATCATATAATAATATTTTTAAATGCTTATTAATTTTTAAAAAATTATTTCAAAAAGATCTGGAGAAATCCGTGCTCGAATACGAATCAAAACGAAGAAAATCACTCAAACCGATGTTCAAACTCAAATTGAAATTAAATTCAAAATAATTCCAAATTTAAATTTTAGAATCTCCAAAATTTGGCTAGTCTATTGATAGAAATCATGGCCTAAAAATATGTGCAGAAATATCATAAAACAAGACAAAAAAACAAGCAGAAAAGAGTCGAAAACGCAAAGGAAAGGAACAAAGAAGGGCTGCAAAGGCGAACCAGCCAGGTCGACTAGAGGTCGACCGCTATGCCAGTTAGGTCGACCGCCCTGTCGACCTAAGGGTTCTCTGGGTTGACCTGCATGTCGATCCAGGGTGGGGGGTGTCCACTTCTTCGTACGCGATTGTTCCAAGTCGATTTTCATGGTTTTTGTTCAAGTTTCAGAGAAAATTTTGACATGCAAACGACAGTATTTTTCAAATTTTTTTTACAGAGATGAAGTTCAACATACAGGCTATAAAATGCAAGAAATCCGGTTGCTTTTCGTTGCTGGAATCAAAAGTTATAAGGTTTTCAAATTAGCAACAGAAAATAGATTTCGAGCAGAGAAATAATCAATAAGAAATTTTTGTACAGAGAGCAATAATTCACAGTTTCAAGCAATTTGAGCTTTTTTTTGCTAGATTGTGAGCTTATTCAACTTACCTTGTTGATTGAAGATAGAAGCCCAGATTTTTGCAGCAAAGAGGAAGCTTTTAGCAAGAATGAAACGTCTAAGAACCTGTAGAAACCAAAAACAACACATGCAAACCAAAATTTTCAGTAAATTAGAAATTCATCTACTGTAACAAGATATCTTGGATGAAATTAAGTGATTTGGAGTTGTTTACCTTTGATTTATCATTAGATTGCAAAAGGACTTTGATTTTTTGAATTTTAATGAAGAAATTATTTGGATTTTGCAATTTGGAAGAAGGGGTTTACTTTATTTTTGTTTTTAGAAGGAAGTTGATGTATCCCAGGCTAGAAGGATAAGTCGTATACGAGATAAGGACAAGTATTTAAGTCGTTCACGACTTAGGAGGGTAGAATTAAGTCGTTTTCGACTTAAGGAATCACGTGGGAAAGAAATACGAGTTAATGAAGAAGGTTTGAGTCGTTGCCGAGCTAACTGGAGGCCAGAAGGAAAATGGTGCAGAGTTAACGACCTAACTCTAACGGGTCACGACTTAAGGAAGGATTTTAAGTCGTTCACGAGCCAACGACCTAAGAAGGCGGTCTTAAGTCGTCTGCGGCTTAAAGGGGGCTTAAGTCGGTCGGTCAATATGAGTCGTTTGAGGAAATACCGCAGGGAGGTTATGTGTTAAGTCGGCAAGGAGTTGAGTCGTTGTAACTGATAAGTCGTAGGTCATGGTCAAAGTTAGCCTGGTGAAGTTTTGAGTCGTTTGTGTTGAACGTGTTGTACATAGGTTGTCTAAGTCGTGAGTCGTGTGTGATGAGTCGTTACTGCCGAGTCGTGAGTCGTTAGGTCGTATACGACCTAACTGTTGTAAACATGTGAGTGTGTGGTGATGTAATATGCTGAGCCGTGTGAGTTAAGTCGCTGCCGACTTAAGTTGAGTCGTATGATGGTCATGTGTATATAAGAGTCGGTTATGTTGTTCTTGAGTCGGAAAGTTTCTTAAGTCGGTTGTGTGTTAGGTCATACTTGATTAAGTCGGCCATGTTTTGAGTCGTTTGCATTGTGCTGTGTCGTAGAGGGGTTGAGTCGCTTTGTGTTAAGTCGGTGCCGACCTATGGGTAAGCCATAAGTCGAGTACGACTTAAGAGTCAAGTTGTGAAACTTCTATAAATAGGGAGTGAGTTGTAACTTTTTAGAAGTTGATTTTTTGAATAAAATTTCTTGTTGATTGCTGTGTGCTTTCTTCTAAAATTGGTAGTTGAGTGTAATCTCCTATCTCCACTTTCGGTTATTCGAGTGCGCTCGAATCAACGATTGTTGAAGCCGATTCGCGGAATCAAGTGCGCTTGATCAACGCTTGAAGAATTGAAGATCTTCTCTCACGGTATCGTGCGCGATCAACGTGTCGAAGATAGCTAGAATTCGGTATCCTTTTGATCAACGAATTTGGGCATTTTAGTATCTCCAATCCACCGATTGCTACTTTCATCGATCCATATCGTTTTGTTAATTATCCGCTGCGTCAGTTTTGGTGTTAGAGCTAGACTTAGCCAATCATAGCTAAGCCGAGACTTGGAGCCAATTTCTGAAGTTGAAGTTTGAAGTTGTTGTTCATCGTGTTCATCTTGAAGTTGCAACGAGTTTGAAGATTTTGATCCATTTCATTTTGGATCAAACTTGGAGAAGTGTTTGAATTTGAAGTTGCTTGGAGACCTTAAGCCGTGTAGAGCTATTGCCGAGTCAAGGTTGAGGCCGTGACTTGTTGGTCTTGTGTTGAAGTTTTGTGATCGATTTGTTGAAGTATTTGAGAAGTTTTGAAGTGTTCGTGAAGAGTTTCCAATCATGCCGCCAAGGAGAGCTAACCGTCATCAAAATGTTGAAGCGTTGTATAGAAGAGAAGAAGCCGAGCTTATGGAACAACGTATTAATGAGAAATTTGATGAAGGCATTGGAAAGTTAGAAAAGTTGATGAACGATTTGAATCAAACTCAAAGGAGGAGATCACCAAACTCGAACCATGGAGGAAACAGAGTTTCACCATCGGTTACGGAAACGAGGAGGGTATCACCGCATTCTTTTAGAGATAGAAGAGAAACATCAATTTCATCACGGAGAGATCATCATGACTATGGACATGAAGAGAGAAGAAGTCAACGTGAATTTGACAATGAGGCGTATAGAGATGAAGAGAGACATAGTCGAAGAAGCATGCATGAACGAAGGGATGATAATGGTCGAGATCGATGTAGGCGTACGTTTGATTTTGATGAAGAGGGTGATAGAGCTAGCATTCATTATCGAGATCGAGACCAAGTTCGAAATTCTTATCGGGATGTAGAGGATGATCGTCGATGGGAGTCGGGTATGAAGATGGAAATTCCTGAATTTAAAGGTGGAATGGTAGCTGAAGAATTTCTTGATTGGGTGTCCAATGTTGGAGAGATTTTTGATTTCAAGGAGGTTCCTGAGCATAGAAGAGTGAAGTTGGTTGCTACTAGGTTGAGGGAAAGAGCTTTGGCGTGGTGGCAGCAAACTTGACTTACGAGGGAAAGAATGGGGAAGTCAAAGATTGAGTCTTGGGATAAGATGAAGAAGTTGATGAGAGCTACTTTCTTACCATACAACTATCAATCACTTATGTACCAGAGGTTGCAGAATCTGAGGCAAGGGACGAAGTCTGTTAGTGATTATGCTGATGAATTTTACCAACTCATTGCCAGGAATGATATTATGGAAACGGAAGAACAGCTAACTGCTAGATTCATTGGGGGATTGAGAATGCAGATCCAGGAGATGGTTAATATGTTTGATCCTAGGTCAATGGCAGAGGCACATCAGAAAGCGTTGGCTTGGGAGAAGCAAGGAAGGCGTGGAGGTGGTGTGTTTACTAATTCCAATAATCAAGCGAAGGGTGTTAGTGGAAGTTCTAATGTTCCTAAACCTATTACAAAACCAGTGGTGAAGGAGGCTGAAAAGGCGAAGGTTAGCAGTGGTTTCAAATGTTATAATTGTCAGGAGTTGGGTCACAAAAGCAATGAATGTCCGAAGCCGAAGAAGAGAGCAATGGTTGCTGAGATTGAGGATGATGGTGAGGAGGCAGAATGTTCAAATGCACCTTATGTCGAGGAGGAAGAAGAATTGTCTGGAGATGAAGGTTGTAATCTTATGATGAGGAGGTCATGTCTTGCACCAAAGCAAGAAGAGGATTCTAGTTGGTTGAGAAGCAATATTTTTTAGTCGACATGCACTATTCTAGGGAAAGTTTGCAAGTTCGTTATTGATGCTGGAAGCTGTGATAATATTATCTCTACAGAAGCAGTAAGGAAGTTGAACTTGAAAACTGAGAAGCATCCTAAACCGTACAAGTTAGCATGGTTGAGGAAGGGTGGTGAAGTAAAGGTGTGTCGAAGAGCTTGTGTGAATTTTTCTATTGGAAAGAAGTACAAAGATGAAATTTGGTGTGACGTTGTAGACATGGATGTGTGTCATCTGTTGTTAGGCAGACCATGGCAGTTTGATAGAGCAGTACAACATGATGGTCGTGCTAATAGCTATAGTTTCATGTTTGAAGGTACTAAGATCACTTTAGTTCCCAAGAAGCAGCAACAGAAGGAAAGCAAGTTAGAGGAGATCGAAGAACTGAAAACTTTGCTATCTTTGAAGGAGTTTGTCAAGGAAGTTGAAGAGGAGCCTGAAGCCTTTTTGTTGATTGGGCGAGAGTGTAGTGAAGAGCTTGAAATTCCAAAAGAAGCGAAGCCGGTTTTGAAAGAATTTGAAGACGTATTTCCAGAAGAGTTGCCTAAGGAGTTACCGCCACTGAGAGACATTCAACATCAAATTGATTTTGTTCCGGGAGCAGTGTTACCACATCGACTACATTACCGAATGAGTCCAAAGGAACATGAGGAGTTACGAAGGCAAGTGGAAGAGTTGTTAGAACAGGGACGTATTTAGGAAAGCTTGAGCCCTTATGCAGTACCAGCATTGTTGGTGCCGAAGAAGGATGGAACATGGAGAATGTGTACCGATAGTAGAACTTTGAACAAGATTACTGTTCGCTACAGATTTCCTATGCCGAGTTGGATGACTTGCTAGATCAGTTGAGTGGGGCTACTATCTTTTCGAAGATTGATTTGAAGAGTGGTTATCATCAGATTCGAATTAGACCTGGAGACGAATGGAAGACAGCCTTCAAGACGAGAGAGGGGTTATACGAATGGTTGGTTATGCCATTTGGTTTATCAAATGCACCTAGTACATTCATGCGGGTGATGAATCAAATCTTTAGACCATTTATTGGGAAGTTCGTGGTGGTTTATTTCGATGATATTCTGATATATAGCAGGAGTACGGAGGAGCATGTTCAACATTTGAGAAAGGTGTTAATTATTCTTCGTGAGGAACAATTTTATGCAACTACGAAGAAATGTGTGTTCATGACTCGAAGTGTTTTATTTTTGGGATATGTTGTATCTGAGAAGGGAATCCAGGTGGACCAGAGTAAAGTTGAAGCAGTTAGAAAGTGGCCACAGCCAAGAACTATCATTGAAGTTAGAAGTTTTCATGGATTGGCATCATTCTACCGAAGGTTTATTCCACACTTCTGTAGCGTGATGGCACCGGTTACTGATTGTATGAAAGGGAAGCAGTTTTCTTGGTCGGAGGAAGCGGGGGTTACTTTCGAACGAATCAAAGAACTTTTGACGACAACACCAATTCTTGTATTACCAGATTTTCAGTTGTTGTTTGAGCTACACACTGATGCATCAAAGGTTGGAATTGGAGGAGTGTTGAGTCAGAGTGGAAGACCTATTGCATATTTCAGTGAGAAGTTATCAGGGGCAAAGATGAGATATAGTACATACGATGTTGAGTTTTATGCTGTTGTGCAAGCTGTTAAACATTGGAGGCATTATCTATTTCAGAAAGAGTTTGTTCTTTACACTGATCATGAGGCGTTGAAGCATTTGCAGGGGCAGGATAAGATTTCAGCGAGACATGCATCATGGATTGCTTATTTACAACAGTTTACTTTTGTCGTGAAACATAAATCTGGGGTAACGAATCGTGTGACTGATGCTTTGAGTAGGAGGAGTCATTTGTTGACTACAATGAAAGTTGAGGTGATGGGGTTTGAATTATTTCCAGAGTTGATTGACGAAGATCCTTACTTTGCAAAGTTTGTTGAGAAAGTTAGGGATGGAGATACTGTTGAATTTATGTTGGTTGATGGATTCTTGTTTAAAGGAAATCGATTATGTATTCCAGAGAGCAGTTTGAGATTGAAGATTATCAAAGAATTACACGAAGAAGGCCATGTGGGTAGAGATCGTACTTTGCAGTTAATTTCTCAATCTTATTTTTGGACATCGATGAGGAAAGAGGTTGAAAAGTTTGTGGAGAGATGTCATATATGTCAGGTTTCGAAGGGAACAGCGACAAATGAGGGATTATATATGCCGTTACCTGTACCATCTAAACTGTGGGTTGATATCATCATGGATTTCGTTTTGGGTTTGCCTAGAATTCAAAGGGGAAATGATTCTATATTTGTTGTGGTGGACAGATTTTCGAAAATGGCACATTTTATTGCTTGTAAGAAGACGGCGGATGTTGTTCGTGTTGCTCAGTTATTTTTCAAAGAGATCTATCGACTTCATGGATTGCCAGAGTCTATTGTGTCGGATAGGGATACTAGATTTTTAAGCCATTTTTGGTTGAGTTTGTGGAAGATGGTAGGAACGAAGTTGAATTTTAGTAGTGCTTATCATCCGCAAACAGATGGACAGATAGAAGTTGTTAACAGATCGTTGGGAAATTTGTTACGATGTTTGGTGAAGGATAATCTGAAGAGTTGGGACATGAAGTTATGCCAAGCAGAGTTTGCTCATAATCATGCAGTGAATCGTAGTATAGGTTTCAGTCCGTTTCAGATTGTATATTCAAATTTACCCAGGGGACCGTTGGATTTGGCAGTAGTACCACAACCAGAGGGGACAGTTAAACGAGCTGCTGATTTTGTTGATGAATTAACTGAATGTCATAGAATCGTTCATGAACGATTGAAGAGGGCAAATGAGAAATATAAGCAGACTATAGACTTGAAGCGACGAAATGTTGAATTTAACGAAGGAGATTTGGTGTATGCTGTGTTAACAAAGGATCGTTTTCCAATAGGCGCTTATAACAAGTTGAAAGCCAGAAAAATTGGTCCAGTAGAAGTTGTGAAACGGATCAATGAGAATGCTTATAAGTTGAAGTTGCCGGAGGATGTATACACTTCTAACGTATTCAATGTTAAGCATCTTGTGCCGTATTATGGAGTTGGACAATCTGGTGTGGAAGAATTTACAAATTCGAGAACGAATTTTTCTCAACCAGGGGAGGATGATGTAGCCCAGGCTAGAAGGATAAGTCGTATACGAGATAAGGACAAGTATTTAAGCCGTTCACGACTTAGGAGGGTAGAATTAAGTCGTTTCCGACTTAAGGAATCACGTGGGAAAGAAATACGAGTTAATGAAGGAGGTTTGAGTCATCGCCGAGCTAACTGGAGGCCAGAAGGAAAATGGTGCAGAGTTAACGACCTAACTCTAACGGGTCACGACTTAAGGAAGGATTTTAAGTCGTTCACGAGCCAACGACCTAAGAAGGCGATCTTAAGTCGTCTGCGGCTTAAAGGGGGGCTTAAGTCGGTCGGTCAATATAAGTCGTTTGAGGAAATACCGCAGGGAGGTTGTGTGTTAAGTCGACAAGGAGTTGAGTCGTTGTAACTGATAAGTCGTAGGTCGTGGTCAAAGTTAGCCTGGTGAAGTTTTGAGTCGTTTGTGTTGAACGTGTTGTACATAGGTTGTCTAAGTCGTGAGTCGTGTGTGATGATTCGTTGCTGCCGAGTCATGAGTCGTTAGGTCGTATACGACCTAACGGCTGTAAACATGTGAGTGTGTGGTGATGTAATATGCTGAGCCGTGTGAGTTAAGTCGCTGCCGACTTAAGTTGAGTCGTATGATGGTCATGTGTATATAAGAGTCGGTTATGTTGTTCTTGAGTCGGAAAGTTTCTTAAGTCGGTTGTGTGTTAGGTCGTACTTGATTAAGTCGGCCATGTTTTGAGTCGTTTGCATTGTGTTGTGTCGTAGAGGGGTTGAGTCGCTTTGTGTTAAGTCGGTGCCGACCTATGGGTAAGCCGTAAGTCGAGTACGACTTAAGAGTCAAGTTGTGAAACTTCTATAAATAGGGAGTGAGTTGTAACTTTTTAGAAGTTGATTTTTTGAATAAAATTTCTTATTGATTGCTGTGTGCTTTCTTCTAAAATTGGTAGTTGAGTGTAATCTCCTATCTCCACTTTCGGTTATTCGAGTGCGCTCGAATCAACGATTGTTGAAGCCGATTCGCGGAATCAAGTGCGCTTGATCGACGCTTGAAGAATTGAAGATCTTCTCTCACGGTATCGTGCGCGATCAACGTGTCGAAGATAGCTAGAATTCGGTATCCTTGCGATCAACGAATTTGTGCATTTCAGTATCTCCAATCCATCGATTGTTACTTTCATCGATCCATATCGTTTTGTTAATTATCCGCTGCGTCAGAAGTGGAAGATGGTAGCCTGAAAATAAACATACAGCTATCTTACTTTCCTCTTTTCCTACCAGGCTAAGACTAAATGGGCTAATTGGGTTTGATAAATAAAAGAAATAAAATGGCTTAAGGTTTAAATCAACACTTAACAAATTAATGTGTACATATCACATATACACAGAAATAAAAATGCATTTCTCTCAAGTTTTACACAAGAAAAATGTGAAAACCTGTATACATATAATAAAAAAATTCTATCATATAAAAAGATTAATTTATATTTTTAAAACATTTTAATTATTAAAATACTTAATTTAACAAAAATGCACCATTTACTCAAATAATGAATAAAATATTGTTTTTAACTTCAAAAATTCAACAAAATTTATTTTCCCACTTAGAAAAATATTTCAAACCATTTCAAAACATTATTTATAGCCAAAACTTATTTTTATACCAATTTCTACCTTTTTATTACTAAATCACTCTTAAAAATTATATACTTCTTTTAAAAATTATTAAAAGTAGCAAATGGGCAATAATTAATATAATTATTGCATTTTCTCTAGAATAAAGACATTTCTTTTTTAAAGCCCATATTCCATTTGTTATCACTCCAAACAAAATAAAATAAAGCTTGAAATTTTATTTTCTCATTTTAAATTCCAAAATTCATTGTTTATTCCAAATAAACAGTTTAATTTCTCCAATTTTAATTTAATTCGCAATATTAAATTATAATTACTATTATAAATTAATGTTGATAGGTAATCTCCAAAACAGAGTTGTTACAAATTGGTTCCAAATCAATTTATATTTAATTCTTTCCATTTCAAATTGATTCTCCATCAATTCATTTACATTCCATTCATATCCACATTTATTATATTCAAATCCATTTTATTAAGCTCGGAATCATTCAATGCTAATTTATTTATGAACCATTTCACACATTTATTTAAGCCAAGCTTCCATCCAAAATTATCAACTTAAGTTAATTCATTTAATCCCAATTAATTCAACTCTATAACTTAAGTTTGTTTCCCTTGCCATCAAATTCCAATTCAAATTGTTGATTTTATTTTTATTCAATCATTCCATTCCATTTACCAGTTAATTTAATTATTTCATCCACCAAATCCACTTCAACTTAACTTCAAACTCGAATTCATTTTAAACAATATCCAAGGCCATATTCAATTTATTTACACTTAAATTGAATTTATTTATAACTCAAGTCATTGCTACTTCAATCCAATTCCATTTTATTCGTCCACATTTCCAATTATATTTAGTTCGCTGATAATTAAGTCGAATTTATTTATAACTCAAGTTCCAAATTTCAGTTTATTCAATTCCATTCCACCCAAGTCCCATTTCAATATCTGGTTCACTATTTAGTTCTTCTAATTGGTTTTCTTTCATTTTATATCTCACAATTGGATTTTTATTTCAAAAATCATTCTATTTAATCCCCTTTAGTTCACATTCACTTTATAATTCAAGTTTTGACTTTTATTTCTTCATCAAAATAATGGATCATTTTTTTATTTTGGTTGTTCTATTTCATTAATTCCAATTTTGTAAGCTATTTAACTTCTTTGCTCACAATTCCAAAATTTTCACTTAAAATTTTATTCCATTCGAATTTGATAACGTATAGTCATACAATCGCTTTATAATTCAAACTCTATATTCAATTCAATTCGATAACATTTCAAATTCCAATTCAAATTTTATTTAACTTAAGTTAAATTCCAATCCATACAATTTATTTTCCACATTTTCATAAATTATTTATTTGAGTTGATTCCATCTCAAATTTTATAACTTCTAGCTATATAGCCATTTCACAACTCAAACTTTATATTCAATATCTTCTGTTACATTTTTTAAAAAACCCTACTCCGGAGAGTAGAGCTAGGAATGCAGCTGTCCGCCACACTGACCCCCCTTTTAGCTAGCCTAGCACAGAGATTTGATGCCCCTAATCTTGTTCAAGGATTGACGGGGACCCACCTCCGCGCCTTGAAATTGGGAGCAGGGCAGATGGGAATCGAACCTGCGACCTGCTTACCAGGAAGCAAGTATTTTACCACTAAGCAAATATCTTCCGTTACATTCAATTCAATCAACCATTAATATTTTCATATTAATAGTTTCCTTCATTTATACACATCCAATTCTTTTCAATTCAATTCATTTAATTAGTTCACTTTATTAATTTATTCCATTTAACTTTGCTTAAGTTAACTCACCATTTCATAATTTTTCCTTTAAATTTTATTCCATTCAAATCACAATCAATTAAATTTATAAAATTTAGTCCCTTCAACTTAAATTAAATTCCCTTTTAACTTTCTTACTTTGAATTTTAATTTCAAAATTCAGTTTTTATACTTCTTTCCTTATTCATATCTCTAAACCCTTTAGCTAGGGATTTCAGAATTCAAGTACCTGGTATTTATTTCAAATAACTTTGAAATCATATATATATATATATATATATATATATATATAACCCACTTTTTACATTTAAACCAAATCTGGTTTTTATCCAAAACAAATCTCCTTCGTAATTTCCAAAACAACACCTGTTTTCATCTAAAAACCTCCTTCTTAATTTACAACGTAGCAATCTGTTGCCTAGAAACTCGAAAATGAATACTGATGACGTTGTAGTCATCACTAGGATTATTTTCCAGTGACTGAAGTGAGGTTAGTGCTATATCACCTTCGAAATCCATTTAAAACAATGTTAATCCCAATTTAAAGCAATTTCCATTCCAAAAATAATACCACCATCATTCATTTCCAAATGCCTTACAATTCTTTTTTCAAAAAACTCTGGGATTTAAATTTCAAATTCTGGCTTGAATCAAATTTAACTATAATTTATTTGCATAAATTATTCTTATGCAATCCCTATTTGGTTATATGTAACCATTTCGATTTTATAATCTTATTTCGATTATAATAACAACCAAACACACCAATTATACTATAATAATTCCTAAAAAAATACTTATTTTATATCAAAATATAACTTAGGTAAAATTATTTCATTTACCCACTTCAAAACCATACTGTGTCGGTTTACCTGGTTCGAGTGTTTAAAAATCCCTATCGAATTCGTGGCGTCCCACTATTCAACCAGAATTCGTAAACCACTCAACAGATAAGTCAACATAATATAAATCAATTTATATTCACTACAAATACACGTTTATATCTATTAATACACTCAAACTCATTCTAGGGTTCTACTGACCCTATCTATAATGAGTAAGACCCACCAAAGCTAAGGTTCTCACTTAACCTTCAGCTCTGATACCAAGTGTAACAAACCGAAATTTTCGACCTTCGAAAATCGACGCTAATACTTTCACTGTATAGAATCCTGAGCAATCGACTGCTGGAAATACCAGATCATTAAGGGTTAAGAAGAAAAGAGATAGAAGAAGAAACAGAAATAAGAACAACACAGAATCTCACAGTCACAGCGGAACAAAATATA
Source organism: Allium cepa (assembly GCA_030765085.1). NCBI lineage: Eukaryota > Viridiplantae > Streptophyta > Magnoliopsida > Asparagales > Amaryllidaceae > Allium > Allium cepa. The sequence goes on from CM060940.1 coordinate 865,665,891, forward strand.
TATACAGTAACAGATTTTTATACAAAGAATCTATATCAGTCAATATACATAAAAATTATCAAATTACCACCATCAACATAGAAACCTGGACAGTTTTAATAAATTGTCCTTAAAAATGCTGAATATACACAGCGGAATAAAATCAAATATGTGCAATACGTCTCTGCTCAGCTTGTCTCCTGAGCTTCAAAGCATCCTAACCAGAATCTGTAATACTCAGTCTGACACGAGCATTATACTAAAATAACATCTGAGTCAGTCTGTAAAACTAGCATGAGAAAACACACTCAATTTGAATTATTACCGTTATAAAAATCTATTGAAAAACAAAGGTATCTCGTAAGACCATGCCACACATAAATACGATGGGTTTTTACCTTACGATAACCAAAACAATTTATATCAAAATCATCTAATATTATAATAATGTCTAAGTACAAATGCTTATTCAAATAGCCAAAATTGTTACATTAATTAAATTTCAGCATACTGGCTCTGCAACCAAAACCGTAAAGGCTCGTATTGGAGAATGGATTCCATATAATGTCTAGGCACTAGGGTACCACCTATCACAACATAGGTCTATAAAAATGTATCAAGGACCTCGTCGGGATCCCCAACAACACAAGAACGGCCTACCCCTAACCTGGATAGTACCAAATATGTTACCACCCCGGGCGTTCCCACCCTTATAGAGAGCTCTTTTCCATGCACCACACTATCCATAATTTATAATATATCTAAGGGTATCTAGAAAGGTGATAACATACCCTAATTGGATGCGACCCACTTAGCCTTGCTGCATCTTCTTTGATTTTCAATCATTTCGGTTGATGAAGCTTGAGGCTATGATTACCTTTTTATGATAATTTCACTTAGAATGCTCATTGTCCTCCAATGACAATATGCTGAAAGCATTCATCCATACAAGTCCGTTCTGGGTCTGAACGAAACCGAAGGCACTATTCCTACTACATTCATTTTGGGAGTAGTAGCGATTAGCCCTTGCACTTTAATGCTCTATCTTCGGTTCCATGCTCTTGTCTTCACTTTGAAAACGTATTTGTTGGATCAAAGTGGTTTTCGGATAACTTATCTGATCCCAGTCTCTTCGTAATAAAGTTCGATATTCCGGTAAAATCGACCCCGGTTCTTTAGGAAATAAACAGATGAAAATAAGATTGGAGCATCTCCTAACCGTTAGTGGACGAATTTCCTTATCATCGTCCTAAAAGAACGAAACGAGTTTATACGTACAATATAGCACCTTCAACGGTAACTATACCATATAATCCCCGTGTTTTTCCTTGATATTTCCAAAATTATGTTTTTGGGTCCAGATTTGATAGTCGGTTATTTAACTATCAAATAAACGATCATTCAACCAAGATTCAATTTCTCACTGAAATCACTAAGCCTTATTTAGTGTAAATTTCAATAAATTAAATCTCTTTATCCAAATGGTATATACCTATCTCACCGGAATAAATATATTCATAAACCATTCCTTTCAAAAGTATTTGAATTTTTTTAAAATGAATATGAAAAGCACCATGCGGTATCAACTATGAATTCGTAGCTCATTGTCCTCCAATGACAATGTGCCGAAAGCATTCATCCATACAAGTCCGTTCTAGGTCTGAACGAAACCGAAGACACGATTCCTACTACATCCATTTTGGGAGTAGTAGCGATTAGCCCTTGCACTTTAATGCTCTATCTTCGATTCCATGCTCTTGTCTTCACTTTGAAAACATATTTGTTGGATCGAAGTGGTTTACGGATAACTTATCTGATCTCAGTCTCTTCGTAACAACGTTCGATATTCCGGTAAAATCAACCCCGATTCTTTAGGAAATAAATAGATGAAAATAAGATTGGGGCATCTCCTAACCGTTAGTGGACGAATTTCCTTATCATCATCCTAAAGGAACGAAACGAGTTTATACGTACAGTATAGCACCTTCAATGGTAACTATACCTTATAATACCCATGTTTCTCCTTGATATTTCCAAAATTATGTTTTTGGGTCCAAATATGATAGTCGGTTATTTAACTATCAAATAAACGATCATTCAACCAAAATTCAATTTCTCACTGAAATCACTAAGCCTTATTTAGTGTAAATTTCAATAAATTAAATCTCTTTGTCCAAATGGTATATACCTATCTCACCGGAATAAATATATTCATAAACCATTCCTTTCAAAAGTATTTGAATTTTTTTTAAAATGAATATGAAAAGCACCATGCGGTATCAACCATGAATTCGTAGCTCATTGTCCTCCAATGACAATGTGCTGAAAGCATTCATCCATACAAGTCCGTTCTGGGTCTGAACGAAACCGAAGACACTATTCCTACTACATCCATTTTGGGAGTAGTAGCGATTAGCCCTTGCACTTTAATGCTCTATCTTCGATTCCATGCTCTTGTCTTCACTTTGAAAATGTATTTGTTGGATCGAAGTGGTTTTCGGATAACTTATCTGATCCCAGTCTCTTCGTAACAACATTCGATATTTCGGTAAAATCAACCCCGGTTCTTTAGGAAATAAACAGATGAAAATAAGATTGGAGCATCTCCTAACCGTTAGTGGACGAATTTCCTTATCATCGTCCTAAAAGAACGAAACGAGTTTATACGTACAGTATAGCACCTTCAACGGTAACTCTACCATATAATCCCCATGTTTCTCCTTGATATTTCCAAAATTATTTTTTTGGGTCCAGATTTGATAGTCAGTTATTTAACTATCAAATAAACGATCATTCAACCAAGATTCAATTTCTCACTGAAATCACTAAGCCTTATTTAGTGTAAATTTCAATAAATTAAATCTCTTTATCCAAATGGTATATACCTATCTCACCGGAATAAATATATTCATAAACCATTCCTTTCAAAAGTATTTGAATTTTTTTAAAATGAATATGAAAAGCACCATACGGTATCAACCATGAATTCGTAGCTCAATAATTACGTCTCTATCCCAAAGAAATCTAAACTTAACTGATGGCAATCTCTGCCTCCCGATTTCCGCCATGAAAGTATACCATTACTACTCCAAAACATTATTTAATAATTATCTCAAAATAGTGCTTATAAAGCTTCTATATAAATCCCTAAGTTTAATTTAGGAAAATACTGTTTTATAAATCTCAAACCATTGGAAAAACTTCCCTTTTTAAATCCTTTCATTTAAAACAAATTATTTATAACAAAACATTGTTTAATTATAGTAAAATAAACTTTTAACATCATATAAATAACTTCTAAATATTTTAAAATAATTAACTTCAAACAATATTAATATTTTTATAAATAATTTAGAATCTATTATTCTATTTATAAAATATACTTTTATAAAACCATTCGAGATTTCTATTTAAAGTATTTCACAAAACTAAAATTTAATAACATCGAAAATCATACCTTTATTTAATTAAAATCCTTTCTTTTCATAAAGCCATTCCAATTTTTAAAACATATAAAATTCCAAAATATAGCCTAATGCTACAACAACACTAAATAAGGTGATTCATATGGATAACAATAAGCATGCCATCCAACACAACAAAAATCAATTGATACAGCATATATATTAATATCTGCAAACAAAGTCAACAATAGTGAGGAATCCTATTGGATCCATCCAACCTATCACTTGCAACAAATGTACATATGAGAAAATATGTACAATGTCTGCTTCGAGGTAGAAGCGCGTACAAAGGCTCATCCGTTCATACACGGGAACGTATGAGGTCTCATCCGCTAAAATACGCGGAAATATATCCAAACCAACTAATATATATATAAAATAACATATATCACCAAACAAGCACCAATCAACACCAAATAAATTTATTCTCACTTATACAAAAATATAAGCGAGTCAGAAAGAGTGAGTTGTACTCACTTTTCTTCCAATAGCCGTTGCAGCATTTTATTTCGAATAAAATTAAATGGATGTTTAATTTTATCCAAAATTCCTAACGGCTCCAAATCAATCCAATCCAGCTCCATCGCGTAGTGTTCATGAATACGAACCCAACACAACTTATTTCATGCAATTTCAACCTTGTATGACAAAGATATACAATTTTAAAGATTACACAATTTAAATATAAATAATTTACAAATTCTTTTTATTAACCTAAATTAGATCGGGGCCACACATTTCAATTAGAGCGGATTGTGGTCGCGTCTTCTTTTTTCCTTCACCGCGCGTTCCAGGTTTTCACGCACGTGAAAGAACCAATTGGCTGCCATTTTACTTTCGAATTATGTTCCTCCATCGATCATCTATGGAACGATCGAGCTCCATATCGTAAAGCCCATCCCCACACCTACCTCCACCTTGAGTGACGTGAAGCTTGGCCCCAGATCCACCTCGATTTCCAAGTACGAATGCACACCCTGTGCCATTGAATTGCCACCGATCCACTCCACTAAATTCGATCATCACCGTTCACATCGTAGAGCTCGACGAGCTCTATAATTTTCATGTTGAAGCTTTGTCGTGAAAGTGGATAGATGATGAGATTTTTAGGGTAGTAGATAGTTGAATTTCGACCATTAATCTCTAACTGGTGGCTGCCCTAGTTCACTAGGGTTTTGGAGAGATTGAGGGATATGGGTCCTATATTTATAGGCAATAAAAGTTAATATTCACTCAAAATAATTCCGGACTCCAAACAAAGCATGCCTCCAGCCGTATATAATGTTTTACTCCTATTCCGAACACAATGGATTATATACCAGGATCCAATTCCATCGTATTTAGAAGATAGGTTTTCAAATCAAATTATTTTATTTAGAATTTGCTTAAATAAATTTCTATGTGTTTCAGCTTCCCATGATCAAACCATAAGTCCGATTGATATGAAATTTTAAATTCTATAATAATTCACTATTACGGATCCAATGAATATGGTTTCGTCGAAATTCAAGACTGTGTCAAAAATGACTATTTTTACATGTTAGTTAATTGTTAAAATTTCCAATTTCTATAAATTAACTTTTAATTCAATATTAAAAGTTCCCCAACTCCATTCTAATTCAAATATAATTTATATCAACATTAGAAATTGTTTTCGATTCATATCCAACTCAAATTCAGTTATCCACACAATTCAAATATTAAATTCACTATTTTTGAATTATAATGAATGGTTTTATTTGAAATTTAAATTTAGATTTTGAAATTCCACCAAAATTTCCATATTCAAAATCAAATAATATTTAAAATTCAACATGTAAAATAAATTAAAAGTTCAAAATCAAACGACTAAAAGTTCGGGTCGTTACACTGAATAGATCACGAACAACTACTTATGTTCGAGCGTCTTAAATAGATCTCGAGTCTCCACATAGACTCCCGCGTCTTAAATAGATCCACTTCCAAGAGATAGAACATGTATCTTAGCCTTGAAGTGGTTTTCGATATGTAAAATACTTACCGATTTCGGTCTCTTCAAGACTGAATTGACGAATTTGGTTATTCAATGATAATGAGAACGATTGCATATGGAAACTAAGTCTCCTATGCTTATCATGTTTTTGATATTTTCCTCACACACTATCGCTCTATCAAGAGCGAAGCCGGTAGGTTATGACTTTATTGCTCATATCCTCACATGAACATTATTCTTAATTCCAATAGATAAACAAGCCTACTTCTCGGCTTTTTATGCTAAGTATATGACTAAATATTTTCCATAAACGAGAAAATATACAAAGTATGATAAAGTCATACAAAGCACGATCAAGTCACACAAGCGACTACTAATTCCCTTTTTGTTTAATTAATCTTTTATTAATTAAAAATTCTTTTATCGGTAAAACTTCTTTTTATCTAATAAAACAATATTTATCAATTCTTACTATTCATTTTTACTCTTTTTATGTTTCAAAAAGTATTTATATACTTATCTCAAATGGTATAAGTAAATTCACAAATCATTTAACAAGATTTCTTACTTTAAAAACTTTACTCTTTTTATATTTTAAAAAGCATTCATATACTTATCGCAGATGTTATAAGTATATTCGCTAATCATTAACAAGATTCCTTACTTATAATTTCCTTTAAAATACCCATTTTAAGGATCTATTTACTTTCATAAATCCATTCAAAAGGTTTAAGACTAATGTTACTTAAACATTGTCACAACAACCCAAAGCCGTTTCGCTTATGCTTATCTTTAAATCATTCTTTTAAAGATCAATTTACATTCATAAGTATAATCAAGAAGGGTTAAAGATGAATGTAATTAACACATTGTTACTACAAACCCAAATATTTTTCCTACTTGTTACTACCTTTACAATCCTTTGTTTTAAAGATCAAGTTCATATTCGATTAAGATTGATACTCAACTAATCGATTCTCTAGTCAAATATCATTGCTTATACAAATCAATGTTTATATACCTAACTCTATTTCGGCATTTCCGACTTAATTATTCCTCGCTCAAGAGGGAAGCTCGGTAGGTTAGAGCTCTATTGCTTCGGACCTACCGACATCAATATTTAATTCTTAGAAATAGATAAACCTACTTTTAGCGTCAAACAAAGTTAATTATCTTTTTTAAACAAGTATGAAAACATCAAAATTAACACGTTTTTGACATTTCAACTTACACTATTCCTTGTTCAGATGTGAAGCCAAGTAAGTTTGGGCACCAAGCCTTACCTCGACACCTCATTCTAGAATCTGACAAACAAACAAGTTTACTCGTCGGCTTTTAGTGTTCAGCCTAGTCAATCACTGTTGTCAAAACCTATATATATATAAAATAATATTTTATAAATAATGTAAATAGGTTTTAAATGTCTATGCAAAATATTACTTGAACATAACTAATTAGAAGTTTGACTAAAAACATGTTTTACATTTTGTAGCATTTTACTTTCGAATTTCGTAAGTAATCATTAATACCATGTTTAAAATTCTACTCTTTTTTCATACTCAAACACATTTTATAAGAACTTCCATAACAATGTTTTATGAAGAAAAGAATTTAAAAACCATTTAAATCACGAAAAACTAGCTAAAGCATCGCATTTTAAACACTTAAATAGCGACTTACTACAACATTTATAAGTGCTATTAAAAGTCCCTGTTAAAACAGTATTGAAGAGCACAATCTTTGCGACTAGTTTTAACCACTTAAACAATGATTTAAGACTTGAAATTTTTATAGTAAGTACTACCATTATAGGAAATGAAAACCAAAGAAAGAAGTCCCTAAGAATACACACACACACACACACACACGCACATATATATATATATAAATTCCCGAAAACAAATGATTTGAAAGTGCACTTTCAACGAGTATTCCTATTTCAAACACTTTCAAACTTACTTCAATTTAGCATACAAGTTAAACAACAATTTAAACATCAAGTCAGGGTCACGCCACATGTTTAAGAGGGTAATAGAAGTGAGGTTGTATAATATATAGTTATCATTTTATTTCAAAAGTAAGAGTGGTTCAAAGTATAAAACTTTATTTAGTTAAGATCACTTAAACTATTATACTTTGCACACAACATATACACCCATGATATATAAAAACATGATAGCGGGATAACTCACTTAGACCCATGCCTAAGCTACGAAAAAAGCCACAAGAACCAAAGAACCACCTCCTTCCATCAACACAAGCCTAAAGGTCCAACCTTTAGCACTTCGAAACCAAAGCCACCTTCCTCCTCCTCGTCCAAGCTCATGGCCTATCCAAGACCCCCCCCCCTCTTCCCCCACCTCCTCTCACTCTTACTTTCTAGTCATGTCTCCCTTGATGTAAAAGTCAAATCTTAAAAGAGATTCGAGAAGATTTGGTTAATTTTGGAAAAAAGTTAGAGAGTAATTAGTAGAGCACTTCCACCATTTTCAACCCTCCTACTTCATCTCAAGCCTAGGAATTTATTTGTGATTATAAAGTAAACCCCTCCTCTTTATTTATAAGCTTTAAGTGGTGAAGCATAAACTTACTCTCACCCACCTTGGAAGGCTTACGTCCCATCACATATACTTTATCTTTTGCCTAACACTTAAGCATTTCCATTTATGCTTACTTTTACTTTATGTCACTTATCATTTAGGCTATTACTATTATATCCTTACAATAATACCTCTTATCCTATATGAAGCTTCTAGAACCTTCCAATCTTGTATAAAGAGGAGAGTGTCTGATTGGCGGTTAATGTGTTCATTAGATATTAGCTTAAGAGTTAATTATTTCCATTTTTGCTCATTTTCCTATTTAGTTAGCCATAAACATGAAAAATGTTTTTAGTTGCTGATTATCGCCATAATGATTACTTAAACATGTGCAAAATTTTTGAACAACTATAGTTGTGAAAATAGCTATTTATCGATAAAATGACTTTCGGTCATATTATCGATATTTTTCCAAAGTATATATTTTTGTAAACATTTTTCCGAAACAAGTTTACCATCATTAGTTATGACTAAAAGGGGGTTAAAATGCTAATTAAACCTTTTAAAAACATTAAATTAATGATTCAAATATTTAAATATTTTAGATATTTAAATAGAAGTGTTTGAAATTCTGGGTCGTTACTTTGTTCCACTTATAGCCGCTGCCTTATCTCAATCATTGCTTGAACCTCATATCGTTACTACCACGTCTTACACTGCGAACAATCTCCAACATCGCCAGTAACCATTCGCTCCATCAACCACCGCTACTCCTACCAACTTTGCATGAACACACACAACATTGATGCCTGCTCGCCCCACGCATAACCTCCACCGGGTCGAGGTGTAGCTTCGGCTATCACATGCACCAATTCGCATCACTAAGTCGGCCTACCTCACATCGCTAGCCGCCATCATCGCCTTGAACCACAACACAACCATGCAACCACCAGTCACTACAACTCCACATCGCGACCTCCCTTGCATCATCGCCTGGTACCCAAGCACCTTCTTCCTCGCCAATTATGTTCGCCGTTGCTAACAATCCTTTTTCGCGTCGATGCGATTTTTTTCCCATCGTGATTTTGATATGGGGATAATTAAGAAGAATGGGTTACCGGCTTAACCTAGTGAAGCAAGAGCAATTTCTAGAAACTGAGTTTAAATGGGCTGGGCTAGCTTTACTTGCTTTATTTTCTTTCCTTTTTCCTTTGAACAACTCTTAATTTATTTGCAAATAGAGTTCAGTTCAATGTAGATTGATTTACATCTTGTTCTACAAATTATATTTCTATAATTAACCAATTTAATTCATTTCAATGCTTGTTTATTTTTCTTTATTTTATTCTCATAATAATTATTTACATTAAAAAATATTTTAATTTAATTGAAACACTTATTTTATTTAAATACATTATTTGAAAATATTTATTGAACTAATTCAATTTATTAAAACAAAATCTTTTACTAATTAGACTTCAAATAAACAAAAAATTATTTTCAAAATAATAATTATCAAAAACTGAATTCAAATATTTTTTATTTTAATTAAATTTATTTACTATTACGGCGTAGAAAGCAACATTATTGCAGACTCCCCCTAATGAAAATTGCATCCTCGCAATTTCTTATGGAGAGACGTTAAACAGCTCATACCATGACTTACTTCGTATTCTGCAATCTTCTATCATACTTAAACCACTCAATCCTCTATGTGTCTCATACTCTATTTCTCTTATCGTATACTACCATTTAAATAGATTCAATTCAAATACTTTTTATTTTCACATACGATAAAAAATTTGTGATAATTTTAACAGTGTCAAATTTTTCAAAATTTTTGACAGAGTCTACTTTGTGCGGTGAGAGTTCCAAAAAATACAATATGGTAAAATAGATATATGCGATCAAACATGGTTAGAAATGACATATATAACCAAATTTGCCACACGACATATAATTCATAATATATATAACTTTTAAGTAAAAACATACCTTGTCTTTAACATTTTAAAGCTAGCTATTTAGTCTTTTAATGTGTGAAAAAGAAAGTATGTGCCAAACTCAACCTAAATAGTCTTCTTCAAGTACCTAAACTCATCTCACAAAACCCTATAAGATTATATATAAAAACATAATATAGCATGACATTCATGTAACAAAGGAAAGAGGTTGCATTGTCATTTTTGACCACCTTCCGAATGACTTAAACATGCCTAAAAATACAAAATTATTTGGTGATTTTGAAACTAGAGTTGTAGCATAATCGAATACTTTTTCAAAAAATCTTTCGGATCTTGAAAATATGGTTTGTATCAAAAGTTATAATGGTTTTACTAAAGGTACAATTTCATAAATGATTAAAATGCAGATCCACTCATTTACAATCCACTTTTTTTTTACCTATTAAACAAGAAAATTTCACACAGTTTCCAAAAAAACCCTGTTCCTCACTATCACAGCTTTAAAACGAGTATAACATAATCAAAAATGGATCATATGGTTAAAATTTATGATCAAAACACTATGACACTCTAGCTTAGAAATTTTAAGTGCGGATTTGAACTTAGGTTAAGGTTTAAACACATTTTTGCATTAGCAAATTTCTAATTTTCAAAAAGTGATAAACATAAAAGTTATTACTTATACAAATACCTTACCAATGAAAGAAGAATCAATGAAATATGATCAAAATTCCATGGGCTATGGCTATATTAGCAAATCATTATAAATTTCTCATTTCTAAAACTTTACTCTTTTCATATAAAATACTAGTATACACATCTAAAATATTAAACTATCTTCAAAATATTTTTTAACTCATCTTAATTTTTTTATTTAAAATACCGTTTATAATATTTCACGAGCATTGTCTCTTTCCAAAACATTTATAATTTTTTTCCAACACATTTGCAGTTTGAGATTTTGAAAAGTGATATCTCATTTCTTATCTTTTTTTAACTTTCCTAAAACCACATTTAATTCATGATGAATTGTCTAATGGATTTCAGTTTTCAAAATTTGGTTTTATGACATTGATTTGTTAATTTTTACTTCACGCGTTATTTGGTTATACTAATAAGTTTTGCCTTTTACTATATTAGTTTTCTCTTATCTCTATATATTTGTTAAGTTTGGTTTTACTCTACAATGCAATTCAGCAAACAACGGTTGACAATGAAAAAAGTAGGCCTAGCCAAGAGTATATGAATTATCAAAATGATTCCAACATAGTTTGTAGGTTATTAATTTTTATCGAACTGTTTATCAGTGATACTAACACTACCTTGCCCATTTTTTCACTCTTTTAAAAAGAAGCATCCATTGTAACAGTAGGTGGATAATGTAACTTTAGACTCATGTTTACAAGATTAAGTTTGAGTATGAAGTTATTATTTTTTAATGGATTTTTGATCCATTTAAGCTTAAATTTCCCTTGAACTGTATTAGTAGTATGTTTAACAATATGGCTAAACTAGTAATAAATTTTGAAAAGTATATTAAACTTTAGAAAGTGTATCAAATACAATAGTTCCTTTCTACCTGCACTTTATGCTTCCAAAATTAGATTTAATTAGAGAAATATAATCATTGAAAGTACTTGGAACTTTAGATGATTTTTAAGAACAAAAATAGGGCTTATTTCCTCCTTTATTCATTTTCCACAAATATAATTTCATATTATATACACATGTAGTATTCTTTCAATGCTTCATATACCTTTTCAAAACATTGTATTCGTTTTCAAAGCATTATGTCGAAATGCTCGTCCTAGAGTTTACAAATTCTTATCGATAATGTTGGCCAAATGCATTGACCAGAGTTCTTAAAGCGCTCAATGGACTAATCAATACCAAAACAAACTATTAAAATAATTTTTAATCACTATTCACCTTATAAAATCAAATTCATATTTTTTACCGAATCATTTGCTTGTTTGAATAATAATATTTATTTCAAAATCCATACTTCTATTCATCAACCATTAACAATGGTGAAAGTTATCACACATCATCCATAAAATCAAAAAAGGATCAATACAACAACACATACTTTCAAAAAGAAACAAACGTTTTTAATGGAAAATAATCTATTAGTTTCCACCACGCAACTCTGATCATTACTGGATCCTCTTACTCAACTCGTCTCAACGCAATCTAAAATTATGAAGTATTTAAAATGAGAGACTCAAATTAGGGTCTTTTATAGCTTCCCTAACTGAGCTACTTCAGTTCACTCAAGCCACACAGGGGTTTATTCGTCATCATCAATATTGACACTACTCGTCAGGCTATGTACTCCCTACTTCACTAACTCCCTCAATGACTTCTGCTTTTACATAAAAAAACACATACAAAAGATGTAGAGATAATGAACATATAGATAAATAGTAAGAAAAATAACAAGTACGTCCCCAGATGATTACCCTAGTAATCATCGTATGCTCCTTATATCACTTAAGTATTAAACAATAATCTACCACACACCCATGGGGATATGGGCTCTAAGTCTCATTTACGGCCAAGACTCATGTTTCTTATGCTATGTATTGTCCTAAACCTTGCTTTGATACCACTTTGTAGCATCCCAACCTCTATATCCATACTATCCAAGAATACTACAAAGTAATACTATCCAATAAGATGGAGAATAAAGCGAAATGGGTTACACTCATGAATATTTCCTTGGGCTTACACTGGTACTTATTTAAACATCAAGTATAACTCACCATAAAATGTACACAGTATCAACACAAAGCAATAAACATATGTGCCTTCAGGATAGAACAATACATAATGTACATTAAATAACAGAGATCATAGAGTCAATCACATCGGTAATATATAATATACAATATACAGAATATGCCCAGTGTTCATCATAATAATATACACAGAAGGGACTAAAGAATAATAGATAATAATATATAATAACAAATATCTAGTCTCCTCTGTGACTAGAATACACAAACTGATCTCGTCATCCCTGAATCGAAAATGTATTGGACTAACCCAAGTATTATATAAATAATAAATGGTTCAAACTATATCAAAATCCAAGGTCAATAAACATATGGAACTTTTTACATACTAGGTGTAAATATAATAATGTTATCTCAAACAATCCCAAATATCATATAACATAGAACATTACAAAACCTAGCATAAATTGTCATCACCCATATGGAAACTTATCCAATTAGAAGTCATGAAACAACATCAAATGAGTGAATCATCCATATCCAAAAATGATCATCTAAATCTAGAAATCATTAATAAAGAGATATCACCATGCATAATTAGGCTAACCCATATCTTGCCCAAAGATATCACTCAACATCAACAAATAAAACATCCTCAATATCAATATAAATAATCATCCATAAAAAAATCATACAAAATGGCAATACATGCCTATGAAGGACATAATTGGCGACACACACCTATAAGGAATAATCGATGTCACATGCTTGAGAAAGATAAATAAGCAACAAAAAAGATAAATAGACAACACATGTTAAGGAGAAAGAAATTCAGCGACACATGCCTAAAAATGATATAAGAATTGATCATACCCTGGACACAGTCACAGATATAATTTTAGCTCATCATCTCAAATACACACACACAAATATATATATATATATATATTTGTGTGTATATATATATGTTTATATAACACTCTAGAGCCAGATAAGAGACTAACAGACACACTTGCTCTAGCAGATTACATATGTAATTAGTGAAGACGACACACCGTATTCCACATGGCTCCTAGTGTCTTGGTTACCTCGACAAACATCATGACTCATATCCATCGTATGTCATAAGCACGATGCAAGACTGCGTTGTGCATTGGTCATGACCATACATATGCCCCCAAATGGTAACATACTACTGGCCTAGGTGACACACGAGGACTTTACATTGCCGACATGAACGATATATGTTGTCACACACGAGTATTTAGATTGCCAGCACACAGGATGGATATTAACCAATCTGGTTCAACTTCCACAATATAAAGGGAGTTGGATAATGAATGGACAAATTCTAAATATATATAATAGCCGACACACTACTATATACTCATGCTGACACACGGCACAATACATATGCCGACCCACGGCTAAATATGCGACTCACCGTAGCGAGCCACATAATACAGAATACATCCCCCTATAAGAGTCATTTATGAGCAAAGAATAATTGAATGGATAATACAACTGCGTCCTATACCACCATGTATTGCCAGTCCGTTTACTCACTGTTTACGCATCACGCTCGCTCCTTTAATATTCTATATATCGAGTCCAAAGAAAACTAGATAAATATTATCGAATGCTCCATCCTAAATAGTATTATAACTCCATTTATTCGAATTCCTCGCTACACAAAATTAAATATCATAAAATTAAATAGAAGGATGTCATCACCGTATGAAATCACATCAACATCAACTAATCAAGATAAATAACGGTGAATCACTCATAACAACAAAATCAATCTGGAAGGAATAAGAAAATCAGGAAAATGTTGTAAAGATTCTTTAAACAAATACATAGAAGAAATCACTTATTTTTATAATTATATAAACTGTTAAATAATTATCTAAAACTAATTATCGCTTTCCTTTCAATAAATTTATAGCTTTGAATAAACTTTTCTTTGATTAATTTTATATTCCAAAACTAATAAATCTGGTTAAACAAGTATATATCAATAAATTTACCTCATTATATAGTTTTTGAATTAAATACTAAAACACTATTGTTTACTTTAAATATATATTTTAGATATTCTATATGTAACCCAAACCGTAAAATAATTTCAAAATTTAAATTAAATTTGGAAAATGATTATATTTGTTAAAATATAATAAAATTCCTTAAATCAATAATATTTTCAAAAAATAATAAAACCCTTTAAAAACCTTATATATTAAAGAATATATTCACTTTGTTTATTTGATCCTAATATAATATTTAATTTCTAAAATCGTTACCAAATCCTTATATATATTTTCCAAACTTCCAAAATCACTTTACAAATAAAAAATAATTAAAGAAATTATTTCACAATCTTCTAAAATTAAATACTATTTCAAAATAAATTAATAAATCACAAAATAAATTATATTTATTTTAAATCATCTTAAAATCATTACAATTATTTCTGAAAATAAATACTTTATTTCTAAAATTTTGAAAAATCATCTAAAAATATTTAAATAATGATCAAAACACTCTAAATAGATTAATTACTTTATTAATATACTTTATAAGATATAATGAGAATATGATAAATTTTGTCTTTAAAATAATTTCAAATATATAATATAACAATAATAGAGATTTTTAAAGTATTCTGCAACAAAATAAATTTATATTTATATACTAATACATAATAGATTTCAAAATATGAAAATAACTAAACTAGGTAAATTTTTTGCAAGTTATTTATAAAATACTTATAATTAAAATTTAAAACCGTTGAATAAATTTAAAAGCTTCTCAAACATATTTTTTTTAAAATAAGAGAACTAATCGATCATCTAAAAATATAAATCAAGGAGCAACACTCTTCAAAATCATTCAGTTATCAATATAAACTTTATCATGTGGCCCGAGTCGAATTACATCAAATTTCGGCCCTTCAAATAATGCACTCACAACATAAATAAACTACACAAAATTAAACGGACATCATCTCCTTTGCATTTTGGGCAATCCAACATACATAAAAACTCTGACTAAAATCATATCCAATATTCTATACAAACAATTCATCCAAAATAATTTAATCAATATTCAATCTCAATTCAACTAAGCATTATAATCCAATAGGGATAAATATATATGTATATGATGCAAAGAAAATTAGATATATATGTGAGTATTAAACTCATCGAATTGTTAAACAAAGTCATATATTGTCGTTACCGTCGTTGCTCCATCATCAACTGCTGCCATACTACATCTCAATCATCGCCTGAATATCATATCATTGCTACCACGTCCTACGTTGCAACCAACCTCTAACATCGTCACAACCATCTGCTCCATCAACCATCGTTGCTGCTACGAACTTCGCACGAATGCACGCATACCATTGCCACCTGTTCTTCATATGCACGACCTCCACCAGGTCGAGGTGCAGGTTCAGTCATGCTTGCACCAATTTGCGTCACCAAGTCGCTGCCACCTCCCTTTACCAGCCGCCATCGTCGCCTCAACCCGTGACATCTCCACGTAACCACTAGTCACTATAAATCCACATCGCGACCTCCCTTCCATCATAGTTTAGTACCCTGAGTGCCTTCCCCTTTGTCTGCATTGTTCGCCTTTGCCAACAATCCCTTTTTATATTGGAGCAATTTTTTTCCTATCATGATTTGGATTTGAGGATGATTGAAAAGAATTGGTTACCGTCTTGAATTAGTGAAGCAAGGAGCGATTTATAGAAAATGTGTTTAAATGGGCTTGGCTAGCTTTACTTGCTCTTTTCCTTTCCTTTATCCTTTAACCTTAACTTATTGCATATATATATATATATATATATATATATATATGTCAATTCATAATAAATTGATTTACACGGTATTTTACAAATTCCATTTCTAAAACCACCCAATTTCATTCATTTCAATGCTTGTGTATTTTTCATTATTTTAATATCAGAGTAACTATTTATATTAAAAATATTTAATTTTTTATTAAAACGCCTTATTCGATTTCAATATATTATGTGAAAAAGTTTATTAAATTAATTTAATTTAATAAAGCAAAAGCTTTTATTAATTAGATTTCAAGTAAAAAAGAAGTTATTTTCAAAAAATAATTATCAAATACTAAATTTAAATCCTTTTATTTTAATTTAATATATTTGCTATTACAGCAAAGAAAGCCGGGTTGTTACATTACTCGATGCATGTTTGGTATTTTGGTTTTGGAGAAATAAATTTGTTTTCAGTGGGATAGTTTGATTTAAAAGGAGATAAATTTAATTTTAAGTGCTAAGATAGGCGCTGGGTTGTGCTTGCCACCTTTAAGGGCATGTGCAGCTTACTAAAGAGACCATATTTGCTTTACATCTAACCATAATGCACTGCGATGCATATGTAGCTAATATAGTTTAGGCTGATGTTGCGACGAACATCATACTTTGAGAATGTTATAAAATTATAGCGTTAAGCCTTAACGGTATTTCGAAGTGTGAAATTCTGGCTGATAGGTGAAGTTTTCAGGATTATGTAGGATAGTGTGGAATTCATTTAGCCTTAGGTGTTGTATCTTGTGCAATTTCTATGTGATGTGGCTTTTGGTCAGTTTTATTCTATACTACATTGTTGTGCCTATTGACTTTGTTTACGTAAACTTCCACTAATCATTTAATTGAAAATGTGTGTAGCAATAATGGAAACACATGCACACACATGCACACACATGTATATATATGTATATATATATGTGTGTGTGTGTGTATGTGTGTGTGTATTTGAACTATAATTTGTTTTGATCAAATATGAAACATTCAAATCACAAGCAATGCCTTAATTTATCCATTCCTTAATAACAATTTTAATTTACAAATAGGAAAAATCGATGCATACCTTCATCCTTGTCCTTTTCATATTGAATTTTTTTAAAACCCAATCCACCTCAGTTTCCATCCAAGATCATTACGGTCCAGTTTCACAACAATTATAGTGAGGTCAAGTATATTAATCCGGGCTCTATTCGCATCCACATCTTTGACCATCACTCTAATCAACTGCCGACTTCCATTTGCTCTATCTAATAAACCTTAACCTGAACCAATACAGATTATTCCTCATGAAAATATAAGCCGTGACCATTGGTTTGGCGTCGATGATAACAGTCCAAACTCGATAGAATGGATTAAACCAAATAATAGTCCAAACTTGATAGAATGGATTAAATAGGATAATTGTCCACTAAATCAATAATTAACACCACAAAGAGTTGTTGACTCTTCCCGCTGCAATTAAAGAAAACGAATTTGAAGGTTTAAATCAAATAAGGAAAGGAAAATCTCCAACAACGACTAGGAGGGTGCGCTTCCCTTACCGAAAGCATACCTCTAGAAATTACTTGAGAACTCTGATTTGAAGGAATAATTAGAGTTAAAACAAGTTGATTAATTTTAAATATCGTTTATAAAAAAGATTTATTAATTTAAAAACATTATTAACAAATTAGTTAACCACAATTCATCATTTATTGAATGATTAATTTTCTTTAAGCATCATTAAATTAAATGATTAATTAAATTTAAAACGTTCATTAATTAAGTAATTAGTTAACCTTAATGCTTATTAATTAAAAAATAAATAACTAAATTAAATAATCATTATTAAAAGGTTAATTATCTTTGAAAAAACATTAACTAAAAACTTGCTCAACCTGTAGAACAAACCCAAGCTCGATATTAAACCAATCGGTTTCGATAAGAAGATATTTTTCCTAAAGTGTCGATATAGCGACTGTCGCTATATCGGCAGTTCGAAAAACAAGTTTATGACATTATCAACACAACCAAACATCATAAAGCAATGGTTTGAGCATATATACAAGGTAAAGAATGATATACATGTAATGCAGCTTTACTAATAAAATAATTAACTTTGGCTACTATTTTTACGTAACGCTTACTACTTATTCTCTAACTACCAAAGCGACAACTTTTCTAAAGCATGACCCAAACTAACAACCAAAAAATCATCAAACACATACAACCATCATTCGTAGGCAATAAATATAAGCATGAATATATTTTAAGAACTTTGGTTTTGAGGGTAAATTTTTACTCACAAACTAGTTTTCTAACTAACCTTTTCTAATAGGTTTACTAACTTTCAACTAGTTTATCTTACTAACTTAACATGTTTGCAACCATCACAACATATACATGTCAAAACCAAACATATATAAAATCACATCATATCTAAACCAAGCAAGCTATATATAACACAATACAACAAAGATAACTTGTTCCAATAAGTTAGGAGTTTTACTCACAAAAAATGCTTGCTAACTTTAACTGAAATTGCACTATCTTTGAGAGTACGACTAGAACTTTGTATAATCATGGAAAAAGAAGTCTCCAAGTGCTTTAAATCACTACAAAGATTTGGCCTTAGGAAGTATATGGTATGGCCTTGATGGGTTGAGCGCTTGAACTTTGGAAAGAAGTGAAGAGATGAGTGTGTAGGCGTTTTAGCGAGCTTTGAAAGAGATTTAAGTAGAAATATATACATTTTTGTAACTTCGAAAGTGCTTAGGAAGCCATTGAATTATGGATAAAAGGTTTAGGAAGTTTAAACATGAAAGGAGAATGGAAAAGTGAAATAAAAGTTAGAAAAAACTAGTTTCTATAAGCATACAAAGCTTCTCAATGAAGCTTCTTTATTAAATTATATTTGCTTAGCTTACATGGAAAGCTTCTGTATTTAATTCATTTTTGCTTAGGTTACATGGGAAGCTTATTTATTTAATTATTTTTTTGCTTAGCTTACATAGGAAGTCTCTTTATTTAATTATATTTTCTTAGCTTACATGGGGAGCTTCTTTATTTAATTCATTTTTGGTGGCGTATGTTGGAAGCTTCCTTATTATTTATGTTTCCTTAAGCATACATACATTTATTTACATCGATTCAAACATTCCTAAGTAACTCATAAATATGTGTTGGTGCATAAAAAAGAGTTATGATATTTCTAATAATCTTTAGCCGATGAAAGGTCGAAAATTAGGAAAATGAATTCCGGTCGCATTTTTAATCTTACATCAAACTAAATATTTTTGTATATTAAATTAGAAAACTCTTTCACCATCATTATTTATTTATTTAAAAATGTTTTATTTCGTTATAAACCTATTATTTGAATATTTAAAATTAAATAAATATTCACAAATTCAAGTAGTGAAATTCTGGGTCGTTAAAATAAACCATTTAGCTATTATCAGCATTTCCAATCCTCTAATTGTTCATCAATGTTAACAATTTCAACAATCATATAATAATAATTATTTAATAGATAATATTTTCAGACTAAATAAATAATTAAATAAATAATTATATATATATACATATACATATATACATATATATATACATGTATCTTACTAGTTAGATTTTCAGTCCTCTTATAATTTCAAAATAATAATGAATTAATTGACATACAAATTATATTAATTTCCCCATAATAATTTATAACTGTTATAAATTATTTTAATAAATTATTTTCAGTTGAAATAGAGAGTTGTAATTGTGTGACTTCTAGGTGTGAACTCAGACCTTAGTAATATTGAAATAATTGAATATTAAAACTTGTACGGATATTGTCGAAGCAAAGTAGTGGACATGGGTTTAGATGCTTATAATTATTTAGGTGAAATCCATTATCTTTTAAAGCGACACGCTTAAGTAATAGTACATTATGCACTTTTTCTCATCGTCATCACTATACCATTTAGATATCTAAATCTCAGTCTATGGTTGAAGTCTATTAATTTCCATAGTCAATTTCGAAGTCTAAAAATAAATTATATGGTTTATTTTTATAACGATTATCAATTAACCAATTTGCTTTGGTCAAACACTTTGTCTTTACATTACTACCAATAATGGTGATACTAAACTTCCATTTGAAGGAGATGAACCCTCACTTGAATAGTGTTCCAATTCAAGTGGTTCACCTTTTGATCAAACTAAATTCTTTTAATTCTTTTGCATGATATATATTTTCAACTTTCGTTTTTATATTCTTTAACTTTATTATGGATATCTAACATGTGTATCAAGTACACATGTTCATATCCGAGAAGATTCATCGTCTATTTTGACGAAGTAAGTGGATTCTCTTTCGGTATCATTAGACATTGGACTGCATATATCCATATGTATCAACCCTAGGAGATTATTAACTCTTTTTTTGCTCCCACTGCGTTTTACGGTTAGTCATTGGGATATAATTCACAAGTTCCATATGATTTATAATCATATGATTAAATAATAGTTTCTCAAAGATATAGTTTAGTCAATGATTTAAAAAATAATCTTTAAATATATGTGTATATTCTATACAGCATATATCACTATTATTATGGAAAAAAATATAAACATTTAAGTACCAAAAAGAAATTTACTTTATAATGAATATTTGTAATATTCATATTCAAACAACGCTGTAGTTAGTTTTAGTTAAAATCGAAAATGGTTATTATTTAATAAGCAATATTTTCTATACATGAAAGTAATTTTTCAAAACTTGATAGTGTCCATTAGCATTTGTTACGTGGTATGCTCCTTCTATTTCCGCTATTTCAATAACAAATTTGAAATACGAAGCTCCATTCAATAATTTACCATGTGCTATTTATTTTTATATTGTAACTAATCTACAATCAAGAGCTTTAAACCAGATATCTTAAACTCAAAGAAATAGATCCTACAGAGAACAATTTTATATAGACAAATATAGGTTTGGAATATAAATCACATTTCTTGTTCCCTGTTAAGCATCTAAAAAAATTGTATACAATTCTGTTTTCAATGCCTCTTCATGAAGTAGAGGTGACCATTCACCATCTCTTCATCCCAACTATGCAAATATTACTTCCATTCTCAAACTTTTGCTTTCTCTTTTAAATGATCAAACTATTCAAATGAGAAACCCTTTGCTACATGGTTGGACAAAAATTTCTTTCCAAAATTTCTTTTAGTCATCCTTAACAACTTAACGAAATCGAATAAGTTGCACTTAAGTAAAAATAAAAAATAAATAGAATATCAATGATCGAGTTCTTAGGTACATTTGTGTCCTTGGTATTGTATCGTTTCTAAAACAATAAGATCATAGTTGTACTCATATTGAACACATGTTCTTGCATTATGATTTACTTGCTTATGTTGAATGAAAGAATATCATCGAGATTCCATATATTCCAAACATGGATTTTCACCATACAACTTTTATATTTGATCGAATATAGATCGAACGTCTATACTCTTGTATTATTCTATTGTTCAAAACTCAAAAAGGACAATACATGGTCTACGAATAATTCATGCTGAACCGACCAAGACTCGAATTGGCTCTTGCTACCACCTTGAAGAGAAGATAAACCAAATGACTAATTTATGGTAAGTAAACTATTACATATCTTCGATAATTTTTCATTCAATTCTAAAATAACCCATATTCTTAACATCTAAAATTAGTGTTGAACTCCGTCTACGCTTGCTCACAACTTCAGATGTAAAAAATAGTGGGCTGTTTGTAAATGAATTAAAATAATTATCTAGTTACATTTAAATATATTTCACAACAGAATTTAACAACAGTATATTAATTCATGATATATGTTAATACAAGCACCAATATCAAAAAGAACAAAACTTCTACATATCTACATCGATATTACAATTATGGGTTCTTAAATATAAGATAGAAAAACAAGTACTCGATACGAATACAAGAAAATGTTCAACCTTAAAGCATAAGTCATTGTAATGACACGGTTTTTTTAACTATTTAAAAATTTGGAATTAAAAACGATTTTGGAAAAAAGCACTTAAAAATTAAAATTTTATGATTAAAAATTTGTTTTAATGAGTTAAATATGTTTTTAAATAAAATTAAATAAAATGATAAAAAAATTAATTCTAATTGTATTTTACTATATATTCACCAAGTTAATGAAAATTGAATCCTATACATGCTACATCTAATCTGATTATTTGTTCGTTATGTTGACCCAAAGTTCAGACTTAACATATGTTAATTAATTTTATGCTCATCATGATAACATAATTTGGTCATACATTTGCTATATCTTTTTATCATATGTTCATATTACATGTATAATTTTAATTTAATTAACTTTTACAACGGATTTATATATGCCTAAGTTGTCTAATACAATTTTTGTCATGTATTAGAAATTATTGTTTTCCTTAACAAAATGAGATCAAATAAACAAATTAACTTGGATTGGAAACTAAATTTGATTAATTGATATATTTTTTACCTAATCATATACACAAAAACAAGTTAATTTTACTTGTAAATTATTAGGATTACTTTGTAGATTCATGTACCTAATCATATACACAAAAACCAGTTCACCCCCTCTTCCTCCACACAGACTACACGACCACAAAATACCCTTAACACCAAACACCAAACCCATTTTCATTAAACCATACAGACACTCGTATCATATTATGAATGAGCTTGAGAAACTTATCAAGGAGATGTTGGACTCTAGAAACATTAAAAATAGTTGCAGTTCATATTCTGCACCTGTGGTAATGGTGAGAAAGAAGGATGGAACATGAAGATTATGCATTGACTATAGGGCCCTTAATTCTCAAAATATAAAAGATAAATTTCCCATTCCTTGATAGAGGAGTTATTTGATGAACTTTATGGAGCCAAATTCTTCTCTAAACTGGATTTAAGGTCAGGATACCATCAAATCAGGATGGACGAAGTAGATATTCATAAAAATGCGTCTAGAACCCATGATGGGCATTATGAATTAATAGTAATTCCCTTTGGATTGGCTAATGCACCCTCCACTTTTCATTCGTTGATGAATGAGATAACTTGAGAAAATTTATATTGGTGTTTTTTGATGATATACTCATATATAGCAAATCTTGGCCTGAGCATCTAGAGAAATTGCAAGTTACTTTTCAGATATTGAAGCAAAACCACATGGTGATTAAAATGACCAAGTGTAGCTTTGTAAAGGAATCTCTGGAATATTTAGGGCATGTCATTTCAGTACAAAGTTTGGCTGTTGACCCCAGAAAAATAAAAGCAGTGGTGGATTGGCTATTTCCAAGCAACCTGAGGGCACTAAGGGAGTTTTTGGGCCTTATTGTTTACTACTAAAAATTTGTAGAAGAATATGGCACCATTGCTAGACCAGTAACAAATATGTTAAAGAAAGATACATTTTAATTGAATGAATAAGCCAAAGAAGCTTTCAAGAAGCTTAAGCATTGTCTGCTAACACCACCAATATTAGCAATGCCTGATTTGTCATAACCGTTTATTTTGGAGTGTGATGCAAGTGGACATGGCATAGGACCTGTAATAATGCAAAACCACAGACCCTTGGATTACTTGAGTAAGGCTTTACATGGAAGAAATTTGAACTTGTCAACATATAAGAAGGAGTTGCTTGCCATCATTATGGCTACAAGGAAATAGGCATAATATTTAATAGGAAGACAGTTTGTGATTAAAACTAATCACCAGAGCTTAAAGTATCTACTGACACAAAGGTTACATACTGGTGAAAAACAAATGGTTTGCCAAACTTCATGGGTTTAATTATAAAGTAGAGTACAAGAATGGTAAAGACAACAAGGTGGCTGATACATTGTCTAGAATAGAAGAAAATGAAGAGAAGAACTCTCATCTACAAGCAGTTTACATAGTACAGTCATCATGGATGCATGAATTGAAGGAGACTTTATAAAATTTTCCATGGTAGCAACAGTAGTTGGTGAGAATCCAAAGAAATGAATTACCTGAAAGCAAGTATAAAGTATTAGACAAGTTAATCTTTCACAAAGCCAAAATTCCAATAGATCATCACTTGGATATAATAATCCAAAATCTGGTAAAGGAGCATCATTCAAATCCATTGGAAGGGCACACTGGAATCAAAGGCACATTAAAGAAGCTAAAACAAGTCTTTTACTAGAAAAAAATGAAAAGGACCGTGGAAGAATATGTAAAAAGTTGTGATGAATGTCAAAGAAATAAAGGGAAGAACATATTAATTCTTGGATCTTGCAACCTCTTCCCATTCCTGATATGATATGGTTGGATATTTCTATGGAATTTATTACATGTTTTCCTAGAAGTCAAAAATATATAGTAATATATATAGTTATAGATAGACTTAGCAAATATGCCCATTTATTTCCATTGATTCATCCTATATAGCCAAGGAAGTGGCCGTAGTTTTCTTCAATGGTGTGTTTAAATTGAATGGAATGCCTAGAACTATTGTAAGTGACAGGGATATTTTGTTCACAAGTAATGTTTGTAAGGAAATTTTAAAATTACAAGGCAACAGTTTGAAATATAGCTCAGTTACCACCCATAGAGTGATGGGCAAACTAAGGTGGTTAACAAAATTTTAGAAGGCTATTTGAGATGTTATGTTTGCCACAAACCCCAAGAGTGGCCGAGATGGTTAATCTTAGCTGAGTATTGGTTCAACACTACTTGCAAGGCTCCCACTGGCGTTCAACCATTCAAGACAGTTTATGGCACTACCCTCCAAACTTGGACTTATGTACCAAACTCTGCAAAAGTAGAACAAGTTGAAGAAGAGCTGTATTCCCGAGATGTGGTGTTGGAGTTTCTCAAGGACAGTTTAAGGCTAGCTCAAGAGAGAATGAAAAATATGCAGACTTAAGGAGATCAGATAGGGAGTTTAAAGTTGGAGACTGGGTGTATTTGAAGTTACAAACCTGTAGGGAAATCAATGCTAGACTTTAAAAGACTCACAAACTATCACCTAAATACTATGGGCCTTACAAGGTTGAAGAAAAAATAGGCAAAGTAGCCTATACGCTACAACTGCCAATAAGTGCTAGAATACACCCTATTTTCTGTGTTACACAGTTAAAAAAGAAAATTGGCGAGGGATCGATAATATAAGAAGATGCACCTAGTTATGTGGAAGAGATAGTGGATCAGCTTGATGGAATTTTAGATAGAAGGCTTGTGCCTAAAAACAACGAGCCAGTAATGCAAGTGCTAGTTAAGTGGAAGGACAAGCCTAGAGAAGAGGCAATATGGGAAGATTATTGGCCACTAATTAGGAGATTTCCAACCTGATGCAGCACGATCTACAGAAGTTCAGAAGTTAGGTCATTCACAAGATAATGAAGCTTCGATCCTAACTCTTAAGTCGTGCACGAGTCAAGAAGTTTCGGTTTTAACTCGTAAGTCGTGCACGAGTCAGCCTAAGGAGTCATATGGGAAAGAGCTACGACCTAACCAAGAAAGTGAAAAGAAGTTACGACTCGATGGGAGTCTAAATCGTTCTGGATTGATGAGTCGTACACGACCTAACTGCATGGCTATGAGTCGTCCATGACTCATCAAGAAACAAAGAGAAGTTCCAGTAATTGAAGGCCGTAAGTCGGAGATGGGTTACGACTTAGATAAGTCGCTCGGAGATAAGCCGCAGGGAGATGAATCGTTCGGAGATAAGTCGTTGGAGATGAGTCGCTCAGATTTAGGTCGTTGGACCTTGAGTGGTGATACATATGAGATGAGTCGCTTGATCCATGAGTCGTTAAGCCTTTGTGCTGAAGGGTTAAGTCGTGACTGTCTTAAGTCGTAAATCGTCCAGGGTCATTGTGTCTTGAGTCGTTGTATTCTGAGTAGTAAGTCGTTCACGATCTACGCGTTGTGTTTTGTTGTGTTTCTTGAGTCGTATGTCGTGGTGTACTAGTGTTATACTGTTTTAAGCCGAACGTATGTTGCATTGTAAAGGAATGAGTCGCGCGTTGTTGAGTCGTTGCCGACCTAAGGTGAGTCGTGAGTCGGGAACGACTTAAGGGCAGTTGTGAGAAAGCTCTATAAATAGCGAGTGAGTTGTAACTTTTTGGAGCTTGATTTTTGAATAAAATTTCTTGTTGATTGTTGTGTGCTTTCATCTTAAATTGGTAGTTGAGTGTAATCTCCTATCTCCTCTTTCGGTTAATCGAGTGCGCTCGATTCAACGATCGTAGAAGCCGATTCACGGTATCTAGTGCGCTAGATCAACGTACGAAGAATCGTAGATCTTTGAACACGGTATAGTGCGCTATCAACGTGTTTGAGATAGCTAGAATTCGGTATCTTCGGATCAACGAATTTGGGCATTTTGGTATTCATCAATCCACCGATTGCTACTTTCACCGATTGAAGTTTATTTTGATTAATCCGCTGCGTCAGTTTTTGGTATCGGAGCTAGATTTAGCCAATCATAGCTAAGCCGAGACTTGGAGCCAATTTTTGAAGTTGAAGTTTGAAGTTGTTGTTCATCGTGTTCATCTTGAAGTTGCAACGAGTTGAAGATTTTGATCCATTTCATTTTGGATCTAGAGTTGGAGAAGTGTTTGAATTTGAAGTTGCTTGGAGACCTTGAGCCGAGCCAAGTTAAGCCATGAAGGGTGAAGGCCGTGCGTCAGTTTGGTATTAGTCGTGAAGAGTTGAAGCCGACCTATTTTTGAGCCGTTGCAAGTTGAGGCCAAGCCGAGTTGAAGTGAACCGAGACTTGTTTGTTTGTGTTGAAGTTTTGTGTTCTATTTGTAGAAGTCTTTGAAGAGTTGTGAAGAGTTTGTGAAGTTTTCAATCATGCCACCAAGGAGAGCTAATCGTCATCAAAATGTTGAAGCGTTGTATCGAAGAGAAGAAGCCGAGCTTATGGAACAACGTATTAATGAGAAATTTGATTAAGGCATTGGAAAATTAGAGAAGTTGATGAATGACTTGAAACAAACTCAAAGGAGGAGATCACCAAACTTGAACCATGGAGGAAACCGAGTTTCGCCATCGGTTACGGAAGCGAGGAGGGTATCACCGCATTCTTTTAGAGATAGAAGAGAAACATCAATTTCATCACGGAGAGATCATCATGACTATGGACATGAAGAGAGAAGAAGTCAACGTGAATTTGACAATGAGGCATATAGAGATGAAGAGAGACATAGTCGAAGAAGCATGCATGAACGAAGGGATGATAATGGTCGAGATCGATGTAGGCATACTTTTGATTTTGATGAAGAGGGTGATAGAGCTAGCATTCATTATCGAGATCGAGACCAAGTTCGAAATTCATATCAAGATGTTGAAGATGATCGTCGATGGGAATCAGGTATGAAGATGGAAATTCCAGAGTTCAAGGGTGGAATGGTAGCTGAAGAATTTCTTGATTGGTTGTCAAATGTGGAGGAAATCTTTGATTTCAAGGAGGTTCCGGAGAATCGAAGGATGAAGTTGGTTGCTACTAGGTTGAGGGGGAGAGCTTTGGCATGGTGGCAGCAAACTAAACTTACAAGGGAGAGAATGGGAAAGTCAAAGATTGAATCATGGGAGAAGATGAAGAAGTTGATGCGAGCTACATTTTTTCCTTACAACTACCAATCACTTATGTACCAGAGGTTGCAGAATCTGAGGCAAGGGACGAAGTCTGTTAGTGATTATGCTGATGAATTTTACCAACTCATTGCCAGGAATGATATTATGGAAACGGAAGAACAGCTGACTGCTAGATTCATTGGGGGATTGAGAATGCAGATCCAGGATATGGTTAATATGTTTGATCCTAGATCAGTTACAGAGGCACATCAGAAAGCGTTGGCTTGGGAGAAGCAAGGAAGGCGTGGAGGGGGTGTGTTTACTAATTCCAATAATCAAGCGAAGGGTGTTAGTGGGAGTTCTAATGTTCCTAAACCTGTCAGTAAGCCAGTGATGAAGGAGGCTGAGAAGGCGAAGGTTAGCAGTGGTTTCAAATGTTATAACTGTCAGGAGTTGGGTCACAAAAGCAATGAATGTCCGAAGCCAAAGAAGAGAACCATGGTTGCAGAAGTTGAGGAGGATGATGGTGAGGAGGCAGAATGTTCAAATACACCTTATGTCGGGGAGGAAGAAGAATTGTCCGAAGATGAAGGTTGTAATCTTATGATGAGGAGATCTTGTCTTACACCAAAGCAAGAAGAGGATTCTAGTTAGTTGAGAAGCAATATTTTCAGTCGACATGCACTATTTTGGGGAAAGTTTGCAAGTTCGTTATTGATGCTGGAAGCTGTGACAATATTATCTCTATAGAAGCAGTAAGGAAGTTGAACTTGAAAACTGAGAAGCATCCTAAACCATACAGGCTAGCGTGGTTAAGGAAGGGAGGTGAAGTGAAGGTGTGTCGAAGGGCTTGTGTGAATTTTTCTATTGGGAAGAAGTACAAAGACGAAATTTGGTGTGACGTAGTAGACATGGATGTGTGTCGTCTGTTGTTGGGCAGACCATGGCAGTTTGATAGAGCAGTACAGCATGATGGTCGTGCTAATAGTTACAGTTTTATGTTTGAAGGTACTAAAATATCTTTAGTTCCTAAGAAGCAACAACAAAAAGAAGACAAGCTGGAAGAGATTGAAGAGCTGAAAACTTTATTATCTTTGAAGGAGTTTGTTAAAGAAGTTGAAGAGGAGCCTGAAGTATATTTGTTGATTGGGCGAGAGAGCAGTGAAGAGGTTGAAATTCCAGAAGAAGCAAAGCCAGTTTTGAAGGAGTTTGAAGATGTATTTCCAGAGGAGTTGCCTAAGGAATTACCGCCACTGAGAGACATTCAACATCAAATTGATCTTGTTCCGGGAGCAGTGTTACCACATAGCACATTATCGAATGAGTCCGAGGGAACATGAGGAGTTACGAAGGAAGGTGGAAGAGTTGTTAGAGCAGGGACGTGTTCAGGAAAGCTTGAGTCCTTGTGCAGTACCAGCTTTGTTGGTGCCGAAGAAAGATGGAACATGGAGAATGTGTTCCGGTAGTAGAGCTTTGAACAAGATTACTGTTCGCTACAGATTTCCTATGCCGAGGTTGGATGACTTGCTAGATCAGTTGAGTGGGGCTACTATCTTTTCGAAGATTGATTTGAAGAGTGGTTATCATTAGATTCGAATTAGACCGGGAGACGAATGGAAGACCGCATTCAAGACGAGGGAAGGTTTATATGAACGGTTGGTTATGCCATTTGGTTTATCAAATGCACCTAGTACATTCATGCGGGTGATGAATCAAATCTTTAGACCATTCATTGGGAAGTTCGTGGTGGTTTATTTCGATGATATTCTGATATATAGCAGGAGTATGGAGGAGCATGTTCAACATTTAAGGGAAGTGCTGATTATTCTTCGTGAGGAACAATTTTATGCTGCTACAAAGAAATGCGTGTTTATGACGCACAGTGTTTTATTTCTGGGTTATGTTGTTTCAGAAGAAGGTATTCAAGTTGACCAGAATAAAGTAGAAGCAGTCAGAAATTGGCCACAGCCAAAGACAATTACAGAAGTGAGAAGTTTTCATGGGCTAGCGTCATTCTACCGGAGATTCATTCCACACTTCAGTAGCGTGATGGCTCCAGTTACTGATTGCATGAAAGGGAAACAGTTTGTATGGTCAGAGGAAGCGGGAGTTGCTTTTGAAAAGATCAAGGAACTATTGACGTCTGCACCAATTCTTGTATTACCGGATTTTCAGTTGTTGTTTGAATTGCATACTGATGCGTCGAAGGTGGGAATTGGAGGAGTGTTGAGTCAGTGTGGGAGACCTATTGCATATTTCAGTGAGAAGTTGTCAGGGGCGAAGATGAGATATAGTACATACGATGTAGAGTTTTACGCAATTGTTCAGGCTGTTAAGCATTGGAGACACTATCGGTTTCAGAAAGAATTTGTTCTGTACACTGATCATGAGGCGTTGAAGCATATGCAAGGGCAGGACAAGATTTCAGCAAGACATGCATCGTGGATTGCCTATTTACAGCAATTTACTTTTGTTGTCAAACACAAATCTGGGGTGACGAATCGTGTGGCTGATGCTTTGAGTAGGAGGAGTCATTTGTTGACTACAATGAAAGTTGAGGTGATAGGGTTTGATTTATTACCAGAGTTGATTGACGAAGATCCTTACTTTGCAAAGTTCGTTGAGAAAGTTAAGGATGGAGGTACTGATGAATTTATGTTGGTTGATGGATTCTTGTTTAAAGGAAATCGATTATGCATTCCAGAGAGCAGTTTGAGATTGAAGATTATCAAAGAGTTGCACGAGGAAGGACATGTGGGCCGAGATCGTGCGTTGCATTTGATTTCTCACTCTTACTTTTGGCCGTCGATGAGGAAAGAGGTTGAAAGGTTTGTGGAGAGATGTCATATATGTCAGGTTTCGAAGGGAACAGCGACAAATGCAGGATTGTATATGCCGTTACCTGTACCATCTAAACCATGGGTTGATATCAGCATGGATTTTGTTTTGGGTTTGCCTAGAACTCAAAGGGGGAATGATTCTATTTTTGTTGTAGTGGACAGATTTTCGAAGATGGTACACTTTATTGCTTGTAAGAAGACGGCGGATGCTGTTCATGTTGCTCAGTTATTTTTCAAAGAGATCTATCGACTTCATAGGTTACCAGAATCTATTGTGTCGGATAGAGATACTCGTTTTCTAAGTCACTTTTGGCTAAGTTTGTGGAAGATGGTTGGAACGAAGCTGAATTTCAGTAGTGTGTACCATCCGCAGACGGACGGACAGACCGAAGTTGTTAACAGATCGTTGGGAAATTTGTTACGATGTCTTGTACTGGACAATCTGAAGAGTTGGGACATGAAGTTATGCCAGGTAGAGTTTGCTCATAATCATGCAGTGAGTCGTAGTACGGGATTCAGTCCATTTCAAATTGTATATTCAAATTTACCAAAGGGACCGTTGGACTTGACGGTAGTACCGCAACCGAAGGGGACGGCTAAACGGGTTGTTGATTTTGTTGATGAATTAACTGAATGTCATAAAATCGTTCAGGAACGATTGGAAAGGTCAAATGAGAAATATAAGAAATTTGCAGACTTGAAGCAACGAAATGTTGAATTTAACGAAGGAGATTTGGTGTATGTTGTGTTAACAAAGGATCATTTTCCAGTAGGTACTTATAACAAGTTGAAAGCCAGAAAAATTGGTCCAGTAGAAGTTGTGAAACGGATCAATGAGAATGCTTATAAGTTGAAACTGCCGGAGGATGTATACACTTCTGACGTATTCAATGTTAAGCATCTTGTGCCGTATTATGGAGATGGACAATCTGATGGGGAAGAATTTACAAATTCGAGGACGAATTTTTCTCAACCAGGGGAGGATGATGCAGCACGATCTACAGAAGTTCAGAAGTTAGGTCATTCACAAGATAATGAAGCTTCGGTCCTAACTCTTAAGTCGTGCACGAGTCAAGAAGTTTCGGTTTTAACTCGTAAGTCGTGCACGAGTCATCCTAAGGAGTCATATGGGAAAGAGCTACGACCTAACCAAGAAAGTGAAAAGAAGTTACGACTCGATGGGAGTCTAAATCGTTCTGGATTGATGAGTCGTACACGACCTAACTGCATGGCTATGAGTCGTCCACGACTCATCAAGAAACAAAGAGAAGTTCCAGTAATTGAAGGCCATAAGTCGGAGATGGGTTACGACTTAGATAAGTCGCTCGGAGATAAGACGCAGGGAGATGAATCGTTCGGAGATAAGTCGTTGGAGATGAGTCACTCAGATTTAGGTCGTTGGACCTTGAGTGGTGATACATATGAGATGAGTCGCTTGATCCATGAGTCGTTAAGCCTTTGTGCTGAAGGGATAAGTCGTGACTGTCTTAAGTCGTAAGTCGTCCAGGGTCATTGTGTCTTGAGTCGTTGTATTCTGAGTAGTAAGTCGTTCACGATCTACGCGTTGTGTTTTGTTGTGTTTCTTGAGTCGTATGTCGTGGTGTACTAGTGTTATACTGTTTTAGGCTGAACGTATGTTGCATTGTAAAGGAATGAGTCGCGTGTTGTTGAGTCGTTGCCGACCTAAGGTGAGTCGTGAGTCGGGAATGACTTAAGGGCAGTTGTGAGAAAACTCTATAAATAGCGAGTGAGTTGTAACTTTTTGGAGTTTGATTTTTGAATAAAATTTCTTGTTGATTGCTGTGTGCTTTCATCTTAAATTGGTAGTTGAGTGTAATCTCCTATCTCCTCTTTCGGTTAATCGAGTGCGCTCGATTCAACGATCGTAGAAGCCGATTCATGGTATCTAGTGCGCTAGATCAACGTACGAAGAATCGTAGATCTTTGAACACGGTATAGTGCGCTATCAACGTGTTTGAGATAGCTAGAATTCGGTATCTTCGGATCAACGAATTTGGGCATTTTGGTATTCATCAATCCACCGATTGCTACTTTCACCGATTGAAGTTTATTTTGATTAATCCGC
The DNA here is from genome assembly GCA_030765085.1 of Allium cepa. Taxonomy (NCBI): domain Eukaryota; kingdom Viridiplantae; phylum Streptophyta; class Magnoliopsida; order Asparagales; family Amaryllidaceae; genus Allium; species Allium cepa. Next base: position 865,698,899 of record CM060940.1, read on the forward strand.
TGCGTCACAACCATAGACCTTGGAGGCATGGTCTGTTCTTAAAGAAGAAGGGAAGTGTAACAACTAAGCTATCATAAAGATGGTGATAGACTTTGTAACTGGCTGTGCGAGACCATAGATCACAGGAAAAAATTGAAAATTCCGATGAAGATCATCAGAGAACGAAAAATAGATCATCAAAGCTCATGAGAGTTGAAGTTGAACAGCTGCCAGAAGTTTTAACATGCCAGTTGGGAATGGAAGAGAGAGGGTTAGTTGGGTGTGGCATGTGTGTTCATGTTTGCATGTGCACATTTATCTTCATCAGATCTAAGGCTTGGCTTGACTGTAGTGATTTCCAATTACTCTGTATTGATGTATAATTTTTTTGTAAGATAATTGGGTCAGTTGGAGTCAAATTTGAATATTGTATCCGTTATGGCCCATTTACTTGATATGTGCATATATATATAAGCATGTATAAGAAGTTACTGTAATGTGTGAAAAAGTCTAAAATTCAATGTTAATTGATACCATTTCCTATTTCCATTTGGCATTGGTTTTCTTCTTTAAGTTCATATTCACAGTTTAGCTATCAGTTCTTTGAGTTATAGTTAGTTTCTTAATGTTGTTCTAACTATAATTGTTAGTTTTTCCTTGCTGTTATTACTTTTAACAATTTATGTTCTTGATTGAATTTAGTTCTTGGTCTCTATTCTTAAGTTTTTTTCTTTAAATCTTCATCATTATCCCCATGTGACAGCTCTTACTTTGAGAAATTGGTAATATTGTTCTCTATTCATTTTTCAATTGATTTTATTGAAATACTGATAGTAGTACCCCAAATTGAGTTTGAACCAGTTATATATTCATAACCATGATTTGTTTTTAGATCGAACTATTGTTGTTTCATAAGGGAATTTATTTATTGTTGAGGCTGAATTGTTGATTTCGTTGAATATTGTATTGTTGCATCAGTTTTGGGAAAAAGATGGTTAATCCAATCTTGTGCATATACACAGTTGTGCACCATATCAGTATCCACATCTCGATCATTATCATTAAACACCTTTTCAATTTCATCAAACACCTCCCCAAATTTAACAAACACCTTTCACTTCACCAGAGAATAACCATCATTCACCGTTGATGGCCTCCGATCAACCTCGACCTTACAGCCACTTAGTAGCCTTCTTTTCATTTTGTATCCATCTTCATTTTCTTTAGCCTAACTTTAGTTCATTTTTCCAAATCAATCCAATTCTTGAAGCTTTAGCTTAAAAAAATGTGTTTATAGTTTCATGCCTTCTCCCCTTCACCTTAATTTTTCTCCTTCCTTTTTCACTTTTCTTCTTCCAAACTCCAAATCCAATAAAAAAAATTAAATCGAAAACAACAAAATAAGGAAGAACTTTCATGTTGATTACTTTTTTAAATTTCGAGAATAGTCATGTCAAAATTTAATATTTTTTCCCAAATAATTTTCTATCCTAAATTTTTAATTCCGAAAATACCTCCTCTTCTCAAAGCCATAACATTCTCAAAACAAATTAAAATCCAGTGTTTCTTTTTTCAGACCAAAGATAATTTAATAAGTAAGAACTTTAATTCACATAAATTTTTCGAATTCATAAATCTATCTTGTCAAAAATCAGTGAGAAGTCAACCTATTTTCTGATCCAGTTTTGAATGAAAAGGATGGTCGCTTTGGCTTTGGGTTATAGTAGGAAGTGTTACATTGATTCTAGTGGCTTGTGATGTTTTTTTAACTTGATTTTTAGGTGATTTTTATATTTATGACTTATATTTACTTATGCTATTAAATTTAAATCTGGTTTGGTTGATTTGAATCTGAATTGAATGTTATCATATTATTGAAAATGAATGTGATTTAAATTGAATGTTAAAATTATAGTATTGAATTGAAATTAACTAAATGGATATAACTTGAAATATATTATTTAGAATAAGTATTTGAATTAACATTTTATTATTAAAATAAAGTTAGAATAAAATTTATATGAATATATTGTAAAATTTCCATTGTTTGGAACTTGGATATGAAGTTTATATTGATTGAGATATGAAATAAACTGAATTGAATATTGGTTGATATGGTTATTTTATTGAATGGTTGTTATAAATGTATTGTGATGATTTTAATTTACCATCTCATGTCATTCTAATTAGTTTATTATAATGACACCTTATTGATACTGTATTACGCCCTACCATCATTGATTTTTATGGATGTTATATTGATCTATCTTATTCTTGAATAATAAGTTAAACACGATTGAAATTTGATGTTGAAATAAAAAGATTTGGAATAATAATTTTAATTTTTTGGCTATTGGAATAGGAATCTAAATTAAATGATGTTTTTTCCTTATTATAAATTTTAATGTGTTTAATTCTAAATTTTTGGTATGTTAAAATAAATGATATTTTAAATAGTATAGTCTAAAATGTGGTAGTAAGTTTACATGTAGATTTTTCTTATTAAATTATTTAATTAAATATGAATAAATATGCGTTTTGAAAAATTATATTATTTTAACTTGAATTTTTTCTGTAATTTCTTTCAAGCAAAATAGAATATTTTGTAAACAAACCTATATTTAATTCAACCTTCAGTGTATTTTTATAATTTATGTTAAATAAATACCTTTATTGTAAAAATGTAATTTTATAAAAGTGATTATTTTGACCTAAGAATTTTTTACCTTACTGAGATTATAAGAAAAATATTTGATAAAGGAACATCAACATATCGAGACCATAGACATTCATACATAAGTGCTATCTTAATTGTTCTTAACCAATCTATGTAGTCAGGTATAATGAGTTTATTGTATTCAGAAAAAAAATTTGGTATAGAGATTTTGTGCAAATTTAAATTAACAACACTAGCCGGGTTTGGAGTGGGCCATCCACTTTTATTAAAAAAACATTTAAAACAGGTGTTTGGCACATGCACGAGAATAGCTAGAAAAAATAAAAAGCACAAGAGCTAGGAAAAATACCTAAACTAATACAACAGCGGATTGTTAAGAACCCTCCAAGGAGGAGGAACCACTACCATCATCAACATAAACATGCCTAATGACATGAATAAAATATGAAAATAAAGTAGCCAAGATAGGGTCGTAATCTAAAGAATCACCAGAATACAAATATTTTCTTTCCCAAGAGGCATCTTCTAAAACAATACATAGTCGTTACCATCTTCACATATAGTAGAAAGCTCAAGTATGTCTCCGACAACATGGTAAATTAATCGAGGGTTCTCACCATCACCACCTACGTGCATATGTAAATAATGATACGACGGAGAATATCGCATTTTCGATTTCACATGAACCCAGGTTTTCTCTAAGGATGTAATAACCCATCCTAGAACAGGCCTAAATTTTAATCCAAAAAAGGTCCATCGAAACTTAGATCCATTCTAAGACATATTGTTGGTAGAACTAAGAAAATAATATAGAGCCATGGCTAAACTTTCAGAACTCATAGTGTATGGAACAAAATATAATAGCAAAGTGTAACCATTTATTTCAAAACCATAAAAATGTCATAATAAAAAATCCCATAAAAATTGTAACATAATATCCGTTAAAACAAATGTCTAAATACATGGGTACACATAAAAGCAAGTAATAATGTTAGCACCAAAATTGGTCACTAACATCCAAAAGCCGTTGAAAGCACCAATTCATAGTTATAGTTCATAGATAGTAAATATGAAGAGGAAATAAATATGAAGAACAATCAAAATTAAAAAGAAATCAGTAATAAGAAAGAATTTACAGTGGTTCGGCTAACTTCGGCCAACGTCCACTCCATAAATTTCTGTTTTATTGATTAGAGAATTGATTATAGTTACAATCTCAAGTTTTTAAAACAAAAAATGGCTGAGTAACTTGAACATCCATTTGTAGAAGAAGTTATGGAAGAATAGAATGAGAATTCCTTTTCTGAAGAGCCTGTATTTATAGGCAAAATCCAGGTTACTAGGCTTCCTGGGTGATATACTCCCACCAAAACCATAGTCGAGTCCATACCGTCGACTATTGATTTTCTGGAGTATAAAACATGTCGACCTCAAGTGAACCGGGTTGTGACCCGAAGCAAGTCGTTCAATGACCCAAACTAAACTATCTTTTGACTCGAAGTGAAAACATACCAATCCCTAGCCTTCAATATGCCAACCCCGTATTGAAGTCTCCTCGTCCCCAAGCAAACTTGCAATGACCCGAAGTAAATCGTCCGCTGACCCGAAGCAGAATGCACCACGACTCTAAGCAAAATAATGTCGACCTGAGAACAAAACATACCCACCCAATTGACTTGAGTAGTGACCCAAACAAATTCTACATCTGACTCGAATTAAGATTCTCCATGACTCGAAGTAAAAACTAGCCAACCTGAGAACATGTCGACCCCTTCTTGATGCATGCCGATCCCATATTCATGCCGATTTGAAGCCAAAAGACTGCCGACCCGGAGTTTCCACAACATGCCAACCTAATTAAGATGCCAACCCCTAAATTCACGTCGACGCAAAGAAACAGAGATGCCGACCCAAAGTTGGCATGTTGCCGACCCCATGTAGCACCAATCCCATGGAAACATGCCGATACCAGAGCGACTCGAAGAATGCCCAGGGACGACCCGAAGCAATCCTCTCAAAAACCCGAAGCAAGTAGCCAACCGACCCAAAGTAAACGCCGACCTCACCAAAATATGCCATCCATATTAAACCAAAGCAAAGCCTCACCTGACTCGAAGAAACCATCATGAAAACCCGAAGTATCTAATGATGACTCGAAGTAAAATCCAAACAACCCAAAATTACTGAATTTTTGACGAAACTCGTATTTCAAGTATCCTACGCCTTTTGTCCATCGAGTATGTCGAATCCCGGCTTCATAATCATGTTTATCATCCGTGATTGATCGTTTATCCATCCAGTTAAGTCAAATCCATTGTATTCCAACCTCGATAACCGTGCAGTCGATTGGGATAAATCCGCCTGTATGCTGCGTTGCCAAAAGGCGGGTTAACACTTTGCCCCCCAAAAACATACCTTGCGATAGGAAGGTGTGTTTTGTATCACCATAAGTCCGAAATCCGAAGTCCATACTCCATCGATTGCCATATCGAACCTTGAATCCAGTCCATTGTCAAACTAATTCCTTTATCTCTCTGGATCACTAACAAAATCCACAACCGTTCTGAGTCGATATCCAATTTCGAATTCATTCCAAATCCTTTAACAGAATCCATAATCTTTCCGAATCATTTTATCCAAGTCTGGGACCTCTTCGGGCCCTGTAATCCAAATCCGAAACCTCGCCGGGTCCAAATCCAAAGTCGAGACCCTTCCGAGTCCATATCCAAAGACGGATCTCTCCGAATCATTTTATCCAAGTCCGAGACCTCTTCTGGCCCTGTAATCTTAATCCGAAACCTCATCGGGTCCAAATCCAAAGTTGAGACCCCTCTGGGTCCATATCGAAAGACGGGACCCCAGTTCTATGGGTAGTTGTGCTGATCCATTCTCCTTGGTCGGGGTTTTCCCCTGGCTGATCCAATCCATATCCATGCCTGCTAATTTCTGCTCCAAGTCCTGGATTCTAACTTCCAGCTATTCCTACATCCATAGGTGGTTTCTGACCACCATTCCCACCCTTCCCCCAAGTCCACGAGAGAATCCTAGATCATCCTCTTCCAAATATGCATCCAAGTTTCGATCCATGCCAAAATCCATAGTTCCATCCAACATCCTGCTTGCTTCCTTTTCTTGGTTTCGCGCTCCAGCTTTTCCAATCTACCAGGGTAAGTTCTGCATCATTTCCTTCTACCTTTTCAACATCCTTTCGTGCATAGCATCCATCATTGTTCCCATCTGATTCTTTGCTCTTTGTCTCTTTATTGATCCTAGCCTTTGCTTCCTAAATCCAAGATCTAAGCTTCAAAATCCTTGAGTTCACCTCTAAGTGAAAGCACCAAAATTTTAGCACCAAAATTGGTCACTAACACCCAAACACCGTTGAAAGCACTAATTCACAGTTACAGTTCATAGATAGTAAATATGAAGAGGAAATAAATATGAAGAACAATCAAAATTAAAAAGAAATCAGTAATAAGACAGGATTTATAGTGGTTCTGCTAACTCCGGCCTACATCCACTCTAAAAATTTCCTTTTTTATTGATTATAGAATTGATTACAGTTACAATCCCAAGTTTTTAAAACAAAAAATGGCAGAGTAACTTAAACAGCCTTTCGTAGAAGAAGTTATGAAATAACAAGATGAGAATCCCTTTTTTGAAGCTCTGCCTGCTGTATTTATTGGCAAAATCTAGGTTCCTAGGCTTCCTAGGTGATACGGGCCCAGCAGATCCATAATCGAGTCCATACCATCGACTACTGATTTCCTAGAGTATAAAACATGCTGACCCAAGTGGCCTGGGTAGTGACCCAGAGCAAGTTAATCAATGACTCGAAGTAAACTGCCTTCTAACTCGAAGTGAAAACATGTCGATCCCTAGCCTTTAATATGTCAACCCATATTGAAGTCTCCTCGTCCCGAAGCAAACCTAGCAATAACCTGAAGCAGAATGCACCACGAATCCAAGCAAAATAATGTCGACCTGAGAACAAAACATACCGACCCTAAGTGACCTGAGTAGTGACCCGAAGCAACTTTACATATGACTCGAAGTAAGATACTCCATGAGTCGAAGTAAAAAGTGGCCGACCTAAGAACATGCCGACCCCTTCTTGATTCATGTCGATCCCAGATTCATGCCGACCCAAAGCCAAAAGACCACCGACCCGGAGTTTTCACAACATGCCGACCTAATTAACATGCTGACCCCTCAAAGAAACAGAGGTGCCAACCCAATGCTGGGGTGTTGCCGACCCCAAGTAGCAATAAACCCATGGAAAACATGTCGATCCCATAGAGACTCGAAGTGCACCCGAAGATGACCTAAAGCAATCCTCACAAAAACCCGAAGCAAGTAGCCTGCCGACCCGAAGTAAACACCGGCCTCTCCAAAACATGCCAATCCCTATTGACCCGAAGCAAAGCCACACCTGACTCAAAGCAACCATCATAAAACTTGAAGTAAATCCACTGATGACTCCAAGCAAAATCAGAACAACCCGAAATTCCTCAATTTTTGTCGAAATTCGTATTTCAAGTATCCCGCGCCTTTTGTCCATTGAGTATGTCAAATCTCAGCTTCGTAATCATGTTTCTCATCTGTGATTGATCGTTTATCCATCCGGTTGAGTCAAACCCATAGTATTCCAACCTCGATAACCAGAGTCGATTGGGTTAAATCCGCTTGTACGCTGCCTTACCAAAAGGCTAGTTAACAAATAAAAACAAATACTACCACAAGATAAGCTTCCCCATCTCTAAGCACACCACTATCACTCCGCCCTTAATCTGTGTTATAATGAGGAGATGTCAGAACAACAAATGTCTGATGAATAAAAATCTCGAGTCTTACCTTTTCAGTACTTGGACATTTTATTTCAAAATAAAATATGTCTATGGACATACAACCATTAAAATAATTTAATACTTCTTTATAGGGAAAGGAGGTGGGTCCAACCACTTAATAATTTCTATTCTAGAAGTAGTTCCCATATCCCAATCATATGTCGTAAATAGCTAATAGTGTAAGAGACGGTATCCAAACAACCTTCATACTTCTCAGTGGAAAATAGGCAGACCCCGTCACTTATGGCGTAATTCTAGAAGCTGTGAGAAATGCGGATTATGGATCTTAAGGCTGGGATTAACACTAGAGGGGGTGAATAGTGTTTATAAAGAATTATTAAATCGTTTTTAGTTTATGTTAATTTGAACACAGATGTATGCAATATTTAGACACAGATATGATCACAGAAACAAACACAGATGTAGAAATAAAGTAAAAGCAGTAAAGGAAAGAACACACTGGATTTTATACTGGTTCAGAGTTACCCTACATCCAGTCCCACACAATAAGTACAGAATTCCTTTCAAAAGCAATCTTTACAATTACACCCTCGATTTCAAGGCTACGAGGTATGCCCTCCAGAATCACAATCCTCTGGGTAGAGATACTTGATTTTACGGGTAACAAGTTCACCCAATTGATTTCCCAAGGCTACAATCACACCTTATCTCGCTTGATTGATTTTCAAGGCCACAATCACACTTTTTCTCGCTTAATAGATTACAAAGAAGTCTATAACTCTGAATAGCACTGAGCACCTTTTTGAGATAGTGACAGAGAATCAAACCAGAAATGATCGAGTTAGATTCAACGTTGATTTCGGCAGAGTAATGGTAAGAATATGTATTAAGAAATGTGGAAGAAAAGAGGAGTGAAAAACCAGAAAATCTAATATAAAATTCGTTGAAACTAACCTCTATTTATAGAAGAACAACAGCCATGTCCATTCGTGAAGAGTTATGACGAATAGATACTTCTTTTGAAATTTAAGTTTTGAACCTAACTGACACTATGTCGACATGGTCACCATGGGTATGTCGGCATCCCAAAGAGTTTTTTGATGATTTGATTTTCTTTGAAAATAACCTTTATCTTATATTAAAACTATTTTAAACTTTATAGATATACTTGACTATAGATAAAATACATAAGTAAATATAGATAATAATATATATAGAATTTAACTATAATTTTATATTTAAATCTAAGTATAATTTTTTAAAAGTTAAATATATTATTTTAAATGATAGTTAAAATCAGAAGTAATTTGACTTTGAAATTAAAGATGATTTTGAGGCTAAAATTATTTAAAATCAGGATAGATGTTTTTGAATCTTTTAAACGGAAAGTTTTGAAATCATTTTGAAAACAAGATGATTTTGTAAAATCATTTGAATAAAAATTAGCGGATACAAAACAATGTTCCACTTGATTTTTCGTAGGTTCCATCCTACTTAGGGTTCCATCCCTTTGATGGGCTCGAAGTGGATTCCATTCCACGAATAAATTGGATTTTAAGATGCCAGTGCTTTTCTAGGAGTTTTAACAAAATTCCTAATTAAAATACTTATTCTTGAAGGCTTGAACTCTTGATAATCTTGATATTCATGAGTCTTCTAACTTAATATCTTGAATCTCTATACTGTACAGTCTTCATTCTTGGTACTTGCATGGTTAGATCCTGCATATACATATATATCTAAACTTATACTGTTAGTATTTAAATTTTATAATCTATTCTAAGGTTGTTGTCATCAAAACTATCATCTCACGGACGAACAATCTCCTCCTTTTTGATGATGACATCCTTTGTTTATAAAATATTACTTCTATCCTAATAACTCCCCCTTAATCTATGCCTAATAACCCTATTTTGTATTTCTCCGCCTTTATCATAAACACAAACCATCCTAAAACCATAAAACTATAAAACTCCTCCTTAAACTAATACTAGAACAAAGTATAGTAAATGGAATTTGAAAGACATTAACATAATTATATTGTAATTATTAAATACATACATACATACATACATACATATATATATGTATGTATTTATGTATGTATGTATGTATAAGTATATTTCAAACAATCCAACCAACACGCACATCAAATCCAATCATGTCAAACAAGTCAAACAAATCAATCAAGTCAAACAAACCAATTAAGTCAAACAAATAAAAAAACTAATAATCCTATACTATAAGCCAATACTACAAACTCCTCCTAAATAAAATACACTCGTTATCTATACATGTATGCAATGTGTAGTTTGTAATGTGGTATCATATGCAATGTAGCTTGTGATATGATATGCAGAATGAAGTGTAACTTGTGATGCAAATGATTATGATATTTCATGCATTGTAATTTATGATGTAATATGCAATGAAATGTGATATGAATTAGGATGCATAATGATATGTAATATGAAATAAAATTATAACAAAGTAAAAAATAATAATATGCAGAATGATATGATGACATATACTATGGTAAGAGACATCCAGATTATAAGATAAACATAAGTGATAAGTAATATCTAATTGACAAGCATATGTGTGTGTGTGTGTGAAGATCCGGAATTTTTAAGCATTTAAAATCGGGAATATTCGATTGATTTTAGATATTCAACAGTATAATTTTAACTTGAATTACGGATATCACAAATTTTTTGAAAACCAAACAATTAAATTAAATAAGTGAAGTTGGGAAAATTGTTGAATCTGGAGTTTTAAGCCTATTAAAAATATAATTTGAAGGCTTATAAAATTTATATTGATAATGCTGAAGATAATAAAAGTGTTAAAATTAAATTTAACACTGATTTGTTCAGTTTTAAAATTTTATAGTTTAGTTTGAATTTAAAAATAGCCTTCCGAGGCGCAGTCTCGGAATTCAATGAAACCAGTTTCATTGGATCCGTAATATTAAATTATTATCGGGTTTCAATTTTCGTAGTAATTGGAGCAGTTGTGTGAGTGTACGATATAAAAACGCGTTGAAAATTCTATTTGAAATTCTATTTAAATATTCACGTACTATCCCTATCAACTGCCTTCTTTCAAATCTTGCCTCCTTTTCTCAGCTTTCAGTACGACAACATCTATTCTTGTTCCCTCCTTCCTTCTCCTGGAAGCCAAAATCAAGCCTTTGTAAATAGATTCGCACACCCTTATCCTCTGTAATTGGAACGAATTTCAGAAGCAAAGTAATGGCAAACATAAATTCTTAATCCCTCATCTCCTTCTATTCTTCGAAATTAAATATAAGACCTTGTTCTAAATCACGTACCCTATGAAATCGAAATTTACACTCTTCCTAAAATCGAGAATCGCGAGTGCTGGGGGAAGTGCGGCGAATCACGCACGTGGAGATTGGATGCCGAAGAGATTCTCGAGTCTGGGAGGGAGTGTGCTCGTGTTCTCAGAATCGACGGTAGTCGAGCAGCGGCTATTAACTAGGGTTTGGGTTATCTGGGACGGTCACGATGCTTTGGTGATGGATGCGAGATAGGGCATCGCAAGGCTAGGGTTTCAACTCGAAGTAGGGTTGCTCGAAGTCGTGAGGCAGGATGGGTAAATCTCATGGGATCGACAATGCCTAGAGTAGAGCAGTGAACTTGAAAGTGAGTTTTAGTTCACGGCAGCGGATCCTCGTAGTAGAAGTATTCTTAGCCATCTGCGATTTGAAGTCATCGTGAAGTGGATGAGCGTGGGTTTTGGATTGCAGCGGGGGTCGGCAGCGAGCTGTTGTGGCTTCAGTTTCTTCGCGTATTGGGTTGGTTGCGATTGGATTCTCCTGGGATCGAAGAGTTAGGTATATCGATTTTACCTTTAATCCAAATTAATATCGATTGGATGTTTATATAAAAATCAATTTTAAACCCTATACAGACTATTTTTATAAGTATATGTTTATATACATATATATATATATATAGTTTCAAAATAAATAAATATATATGTATATACATCAATACATCTTAAAATTTACTTGATTATTTTAAAAATAGTCATTAGGTTGATTAGCTAATTAATTATTTTTGTAACGAAAATTTTTATTTATTGTGAGGAAAATTAATTAATAGAATAATTTGGCTAATTAAATCTATCTAATAGGAGATTGACCATTGGGCTAGTTCAAATTAAAAATGTTAATTAATTAAATCTATTGAAAGAAATTGATTGTTCAAGTATTAATAAACCATAATATATTTATACAAGGTCCAAAATTAGGAGTTAATGGTCGAGATGGAATGGGATTGCCAAACAAAAAGCAAAGGTGAGTTAACCTCACTCAGTGAACTTAAATTTAAATTTAAATGATTAAATTTAATTGTTTGAATGGCTGGAATTGATGGATGTGCTATAGTATGTTATATTCTGGAATTGGCATATTATTGTGCTAACATCTTTGGATGCAGGGAAAACAGGTTGGAGGGATCCAACTGGACCCCTCAAAATTATTTAGATTGTTTAATATTCTGTGGTCTGAATATTTGATATTCTATGATGATTTTATGAATAATTGAAGTATTGAATGGTATGGTTGGATCGAATATCTCAGTAGAATAAATTATCAAATCTCTAGAATTTTATTTCGAAAGAAATAAAAGAGTAAATTTTTGAGTAAAATAATTCTAGTGAATTGTAATAAATTAAAAAGGAATTGAAAATAAAATAAAATAAAAGAGATTGTAAAACTCTAACAAATTTGGAATAAGAGAAATTTGAATTATTAGGGGTAATAATAAATTGTAAAGCTTAAGTGATATTATTTGAATGAATAAAGAATTTATTTTAAATGAGATTTGGAACTTTTAAACTGGGATATCAAATAAAATAAAATAATGGTGGATATTTTAAATATGAATTCAAGTGGAAATTTATAGAGGAATGGAAATTCGTTTAAAAATAAATAGTAATTCAATTTTAAAGATGTGCAAGAGAAGAGTGTTTCCCTGGATAGCCAAGTACGGTTTTCAAGCAATTTTAAATATAAGTTAAAGGTTTAATGTTATTTTAAAAGCATATCTTAGAAAACTTATTAATTTTAAACGTTTAAATTCTAAAGTAAATATTTTTCAAAACTATTATCATATTAATTATTATCTGACTTGGTATTTGTTTTTAAAGAAAAATCTAGTTTTATATTTTATAAAAGTAATTAAATATTCCTAAATTTTTTTTAAATTAAGTATTTAAGGTAGTTTTAAACTTTTAAGGCTATGAAGTATATTTTATAACTAAGTGCTTTTAAATTATTTTAAAGCTAAAAGTATTTTATACTTGGCGTTTCAGTGGAAAAAAAAATGTATTGGGAAATTATTCTGGGAAAGGAATATATTTGAAACTGTTTTTCAAAGGGTTTTGAAAATATGTCTTGTGAAGATATTTTGAAGTAAATAAATAATTTGATGAAATTATTTATGTTGGATGGTTGTTTGTGAATATTAATTGATAGTTAAATCACCGACTATCAATATTGGACAAAAATACGTTGATCGTTTCGAAGAGACCGGGATCGAGATTTATTTCTCGAAAACCACTTCGATCCGGTTTGTACGTTTCATAGAAACGAGTTCCGAGTCGAAGATGGAGCTGTGAAGTGCAAGGGCTAGTCGCTACTAATCCTGAGGATATTTCCAATATGGATGTAGTAGGAATAGTGCCTTCGGTTCCGTTCGAACCCAGGACGGACTTGTATGGATGAATGCTTGCGAAACATCGTCAGGTGGACGATGGGCATTCTAAGGGATATGTTCTATAAAGGGTAACGCATAGCCTCATGCCTCATCAAATGGGAATGACTGAAAATCAGGGGTTATGCAGCAAGGCTAGGTGGGTAGCACCCAGGCAGGGTGAGGTCATTCCAGTCTAGATGTCCCTTATTATTTCGGCTTAGTGGGCGGTTGCTGATCCCAACCGCGGGGGGATCTCGCTCGGGATTATCCAGTAAGGGATAGTCCCGGCCTTGTGTTGCAGGGGAGCGGGCGTACTCCTCGGTACGGTGATCTAGGCCCCGTACTGTGACAGGTGGTACCCCAGTGCCTAGTCATTAGTTGGAAATCCATTCTCCCTACGAGCCTTGTACGAGTTTTGTTTGTATTACCCACTTTGTGGCTAGTAGCTGGAATTTAATGAATGTAACAATTTCGGCTATTTTATAAGTATTTGTATATAGACCCTATTATAATACCAGAGGATTTCTATAAAAATTGTTTTAGCTGTTGTAAGGTAAAAACCCGACATGTTTATTTGTGGCGTGGTCTTACGAGATGCTTTTGTTTCCAAATGATTTTTAAAACTTTAATCATCAATTGGGTGTGGTATTGCAGACTGACTCAGGTATTATTTAACCGTAATGCTCGGGTCAGACCGAGTATTATAGGATACATGTTTTGATGCTGTGGAGCTCTGGAGACGAGCTGGGTGACGATACGTACGTACGTACTTGTTTATACATATATTCCGCTGTGTTGAGTAGTTATGTATCCAGTTGTATGTTACTGATGTTGATCTCTGATGTTGTACTCTGATGATGCATGTATAAACACATATATATTTGTTTTGTGTAAAGATCATTATCATCTATTATATTTTATTTCGCTGCGATGGTTAGATTCTGATGTTGTTTTCTATTTTCTTCTTCTACCACTTCTTCTTTAACCCAAATGGTTCATATTTCTATACAACTTGAGTTGATTTAGGTAGAATAGTGTTGACTCAAGGGGTATGAATTTGCGGGTCGTTACACTTGGTATCAGAGCTTAGGTTGGAGATAACCTTGGCTCTGGTGGGAATTACTCATTTAAAATAGAGTTCGTAGTACTCTATAATGAGTCTGAGCGTATTAATAGATATGAGTGCGTATTTGTTAGTGAATATAAATTGTTTTAATATTGTGTTGATTGGTTTATTGAGTGGCATATGAACCTTCGTCGGCACAGTCTGGACAACTGTATTGAAAGGGTTTCTAAACACTTGAATAGAACAATCGACACGGTATTGTTTTAAATATGGGTGAATGAAATAATTTTATCCAAAAATATATTTTGCTATAAAGAAAAGTTTTTGTAAACTATTTTAACTAGTATATGGTTGCTTGGATGTTAGAAAGAATAATATTAAAACATTACCATTGTTAAGTGAAAATTTAACTAGAAATTGAAAATATAACTAACGTTTAAGGGAATAATTTCATTATAAAATGAAATTTGTAAATATGCATTATAAATATAATTTATGAATTGAAATACAATCAAATGAGAATTTGTGTAAGCATAAACTATACAAATGAATTATAGTTAGAATTTATTTAAGCAGGCTTTGGAAATTTAAAATCCCGAAGATTTTAGTAGTGTTTTGAAGACTAACGATAGTGCTATTGTTTTGGAGATATTTCTGAATGGAAATCTGTTTTAAAAGGATTTGAAAGTGATATAGCATTGAAATCACTTGGATCATTGGAAAATAATTCTGATGATGACAACCGCATCATCAGTATTCATTTTCGAATTCCTAAGTGACGGATTGCTGCCAAAATAAAACTGATTTGTTTAGAAAGCTGGTTGTTTTTGAAAATTTCAAAAGGGAATTTGTTGAAAATAAAAGCCAGGATTGGTTTAAAGTTTTTGAGAAATGAGATTTGAAATGTTGGAGACTTCAAAATGATTTGAAACCAAAGCCGGGAATTTAAAAATGCCGATGAGATAGTTGTAAACTTATAAATTAAGATGATTTTTAAACCAGGAAGGGAATATAAGCTTTGAATGTTGGAATTTAAATTTAAAGGGGAAATAAGAAAATCTAACTGGGTTGGAATAAATTGAATAGGTTGGAAATAATATCCAGTTGTATTCGTATTAAGTTAAAAATCGGATTGAGTTAAAGTAAAACTGAATTGGAATAAGAATTCAATTGAATTAACGAATGGAATTAAATTCTTACCTGAACAAGGGAAAATAAATTGGATAAGTATTGGAATTGAAATAAATAAATAAGAATAACGAGTAAGAGAATTAAAAATCCATAGCAATAAAATATGCTTGGGCTATAAATAAATAGAAGGCTTGAGTTAAAAATAAAAAATGAACATATTTAAGCCTAAAATGAATGGAAATGTATGAAAATAATAAGTTGTGACTTATAAAATTGGAAATGGAATACAAAGCCCAAATTTAATATTTTGATGAATTGGAAATGAAAAGAAAATCCAAACTTGAATTATAAAGTATATTGAACTTAAGAAAATAAAATGAAGTGATATTTGGGATAAAAATTCAAGTGTTGGATTATGAATAAGGGAAGAACTAATTAGATAATAAATTAGTTAATGAAATTGAATTGAGAGTTTATGATGGAGTTTGGAAATAAAACTCAAGTTATAAATTAAATTCGACTTAAATTGTTGGTGAAGTAAATGAAATTGAACTGTGAGTTCATAAAATTGGGTGGTAAATTGAAATGGATAGTGGATTCAGAACTTGAGTTATAAATTAAAATTTAACGTGAAGTGTTAACAAATTAATATAATTGGAAATGTATCGAATAAAAATGGAAATGGATTAAAATAGTAATGGTTTGAATTGAAAATAAATTCCAACAAAATGGAAATAAATTGGAAATGGCCATGTAATCAATTGAATGAGTTGAATCTGGAAAGTTAAATTTTATAATAACTAATTAAAGAAACTGTAGATTGAAATGAGATTTGATTGTGATAGAGTTAAGTTGAATAGAAAAAGAAAATTTACTTGTAAAATGAAAATGAGCTTAAGTATAAAACTTTGAATAAATTGAAGTAAATTATCTTAAGCTAATAGATGGAAGACAATTGAATTGAATTCAACTTAAAACTAAGTGTAATGATATTGTGTTGGATTTAAATCAAGTAGGAATAAATTTAAATCAAAATAGAATTTGGTGGGTTATAAATAATATTTAAGGAAATGAAAATTCAAAATGGATTGAGTGGATAAACTAATTATATTGAATAAATAAATGGATAGAATAAATAAGAATCAAAATGAAGTGTGGTTTAAATAAGTTGAGAAATGGTTATTGAAGGAAATAGCTTGGTTTGTTTTGAGCTAACTGAATAGTATAGAATAAAACGTTAATGAATGGATTGTGAATGAAATTTAAATGGAATGTGTCGAGCTAAATAAATGGTTGTGAATGAATTAAAATAAGAGGGGGAAATTAAATTGGAAATGAAAATGAACCTAAATTGTTATTGGTTTTGAATAAACCAGATTGGTTAATAAAATGAAATGCAATGAGAATGAGAATATATGGATTGTAAATAAATTGAAAATGGAATAGAATTAAGTATAAATTGAGTTGAAATCCATTTAAAATGGTTATAAAACATAAATACTTATTTATTCACATAAATCTCGTCAAATTGCAAAGAATAAATTGTTATTGAATGTAAATAGAAGTTATTACAATGCCTTGGATGGGTAGGAGTAAAATAAATTGATTTTGAGAAAATTGGATTAAGTATGAGTTTGGGTTGCTTGAAAATAAATTGAATGTAAGCGATTGAGTTTTAAACCATTCAATTTGAATGAAAATGGTTTGTAAATTAATTGAAATAGTTGAATTAGTATGGAATTGTATAAATTGCTTACGGAAAATGTTGATGTGCATTTCTTTTAGAATTCATATGTTTTAACCATTGTGACTAAGTGAAATATAGTTAAACTACATATACTTAGCACTTACATGTTTAAATTAAGTAAGTACAGGTACCTGGAAGTCGTATGGCTGGATTTGGTTGTGCTAACGGCTAAATAAATGAGCTACTTGCTTAAAAATGCTAAATAAGGTACGCCTACGCAATAAAAATAGGAAATATGAACTGTTTTTGGTTTTTCCGACCATGTGGGTCGATGTATATATATTTATATCTTTTGTCAAATTGCAAAAGCTCCTCCGTACAAGAGAGACTCTGCCGAAAAATTTCGAAAATTTTGGGAGTTAGAAAATTTTAGAATTTTTTTTTAAGAAATTTTTGTTAAAGATAAAGCGAATTTAAATTGGATACTAAAATTAGTTATAAATGAAACTAATTAAAATAATGATATGAGTTAGTAATAAATGACAAATAAAATTTATATATGCAGAGTGGAAAAATAAATTGAATTCATATAGAAATAGAGATAAACCAATGTGGATAGAAATGGATATAATTGAAGTGGTAAGACGGAAATAAATAAAGAAACATATAAAATGCTTATGTTAACTTAAGTAAGGAATGGTCAATTCTTGATTGGAAATTTAATATTGCAAATATATTCTAAGTTGATATTTGGATGAATATTGGCATTTGGTAAGGGAGTCGATAAAATGTTTTGGGAATATTGTGATTGGATATTAGTGCTAAGCAGGATATGCAGGTAATATAAAGGGAAAAGATAATTGATTTTGATTTCAGAAGATAAATATGAGTTGCCCGTCAAAAGGTATGTATTTAAATTTTGATATGAAATTGGATTGGGATTTGGACCGAGCCACTTGGCTTTTGTTTTCTTTTTGGATTGGGAGGCCGTAGAGCCATTTTGTAGTTGTACCGAGTCAGCCGCGCAAAGGAGACGCTGACGAAATTTTTCGGGAATTTAGGGAGTTAGAAATTTTTTGAGAAAATGTTGAGAATTCAAAATTTGGTTTTAAATTGAAACTTGAATGGTTAAACAAATGGCATAGTCTGAAACTAGGGAAAGATTTGGAAAATTACTAAGAATGATAATGGTCTTTTATAAAAGGTAGTTGGTAGAATGTTAAATTGTTTGGTTATGGGAATAAGTAAACGGGTATTGGATCATTCTTCTTAACTAATAATTTCGGGGACGAAATTCTTTTAAGGGGGGAGGGATGTGACGACCTGGAATTTTTAAGCATTTAAAATCGGGAATATTCGATTGATTTTAGATATTCAATAGTATAATTTTAACTTGAATCACGGATATCACAAATTTTTTGAAAACCAAACAATAAAATTAAATAAGTGAAGTTGGGAAAATTGTTGAATCTGGAGTTTTAAGCCTATTAAAAATATAATTTGAAGGCTTATAAAATTTATATTGATAATACTGAAGATAATAAAAGTGTTAAAATTAAATTTAACACTGATTTGTTCAGTTTTAAAATTTTATAGTTTAATTTGAATTTAAAAATAGCTTTCCGAGGCGCAGTCTCAGAATTCAATGAAACCACTTTCATTGGATCCGTAATATTAAATTATTATCGGGTTTCAATTTTCGTATAATTGGAGCAGTTGTGTGAGTGTACGATATAAAAACGCGTTGAAAATTCTATTTGAAATTCTATTTAAATATTCACGTACTATCCCTATCAACTGCCTTCTTTCAAATCTTGTCTCCCTTTCTCAGCTTTCAATACGACAACATATATTCTTGTTCCCTCCTTCCTTCTCCTGGAAGCCAAAATCAAGCCTTTGTAAATAGATTCGCGCACCCTTATCCTATGTAATTGGAACGAATTTCAGAAGCAAAGTAATGGCCGAACATAAATTCTTAATCCCTCATCTCCTTCTATTCTTCGAAATTAAATATACGACCTTGTTCTAAATCACGTACCCTATGAAATCGAAATTTATACTCTTCCTAAAATCGAGAATCGCGAGTGCTGGGGGAAGTGCGGCGAATCACGCACGTGGAGATTGGATCCCGAAGAGATTCTCGAGTCCGAGAGGGAGTGTTCTCGTGTTCTCAGAATCGACGGTAGTCGAGCGGCGGCTATTAACTAGGGTTTGGGTTATTTGGGACGGTCGCGACGCTTTGGTGATGGATGCGAGATAGGGCATCGCAAGGCTAGGGTTTCAACTCGAAGTAGGGTTGCTCGAAGTCGTGAGGCAGGATGGGTAAATCTCATGGGATCGACAATGCCTAGAGTAGAGCAGTGAACTTGAAAGTGAGTTTTAGTTCACGGCAGCGGATCCTCGTAGTAGAAGTATTCTTAGCCATCTGCGATTTGAAGTCATCGTGAAGTGGATGAGCGTGGGTTTTGGGTTGCAGCGAGGGTCGGCAGCGAGCTGTTGTGGCTTCAGTTTCTTCGCCTATTGGGTTGGTTGCGATTGGATTCTCCTGGGATCGAATAGTTAAGGTATATCGATTTTACCTTTAATCCAAATTAATATCGATTGGATGTTTATATAAAAATCAATTTTAAACCCTATATAGACTATTTTTATAAGTATATGTTTATATATATATATATATAGTTTCAAAATAAATAAATATATATGTATATACATCAATACATCTTAAAATTTACTTGATTATTTTAAAAATAGTCATTAGGTAGATTAGCTAAATTAATTATTTTTGTAACGAAATTTTTTATTTATTGTGAGGAAAATTAATTAATAGAATAATTTGGCTAATTAAATCTATCTAATAGGAGATTGACCATTGGTCTAGTTCAAATTAAAAATGTTAATTAATTAAATCTATTGAAAGAAATTGATTGTTCAAGTATTAATAAACCATAATATATTTATACAAGGTCCAAAATTGGGAGTTAATGGTCGAGATGGAACGGGATTGCCAAACAAAAAGAAAAGGTGAGTTAACCTCACTCAGTGAACTTAAATTTAAATGATTAAATTTAAATAATTGTTTGAATGGTTGGAATTGATGGATGTGTTAAAGTATGTTATATTCTGGAATTGGCATATTATTGTGCTAACATCTTTGGATGCAGGGACAGGTTGGAGGGATCCAACTGGACCCCTCGAAATTATTTAGATTGTTTAATATTCTGTGGTCTGAATATTTGATATTCTGTGATGATTTTATGAATAATTGAAGTATTGAATGGTATGGTTGGATTGAATATCTCAGTAAAATAAATTATCAAATCTCTAGAATTTTATTTTCGAAAGAAATAAAAGAGTAAATTTTTGAGTAAAATAATTCTAGTGAATTGGAATAAATTAAAAATAAATTGAAAATAAAATAAAATAAAAGAGATTGTGAAACTCTAACAAATTTGGAATAAGAGAAATTTGAATTATTAGGGGTAATAATAAATTGTAAAGCTTAAGTGATATTATTTGAATGAATAAAGAATTTATTTTAAATGAGATTTAGAACTTTTAAACTGGGATATCAAATAAAATAAAATAACGGTGGATATTTTAAATATGAATTCAAGTGGAAATTTATAAAGGAATGGAAATTCGTTCAAAAATAAATAGTAATTCATTTTTAAAGATGTGCAAGAGAAGAGTGTTTCCCTGGATAGCCAAGTACGGTTTTCAAGCAATTTTAAATATAAGTTAAAGGTTTTAATGTTATTTTAAAAGCATATCTTTGAAAACTTATTAATTTTAAACGTTTAAATTCTAAAGTAAATATTTTTCAAAACTATTATCATAGTAATTATTATCTGACTTGGTATTTGTTTTTAAAAAAAATCTAGTTTTATATTTTATAAAACTAGCCTTATTTATTAAATATTCCTAAAATATATATATTTTTTAAATTAAGTATTTAAGGTAGTTTTAAACTTTTAAGGCTATGAAGTATATTTATAACTAAGTGCTTTTAAATTATTTTAAAGCTAAAAGTATTTTATACTTGGCCTTTCAGTGGAAAAAAAAATATTGGGAAATTATTCCGGGAAAGGAATATATTTGAAACTGTTTTTCAAAGGGTTTTGAAAATGGAAAATATATCTTGTGAAGATATTTTGAAGTAAATAAATAATTTGATGAAATTATTTATGTTGGATGGTTGTTTATGAATATTAATTGATAGTTAAATCACCGACTATCAATATTGGACAAAAATACGTTGATCGTTTCGAAGAGACCGGGATCGAGATTTATTTCTCGAAAACCACTTTGATCTGGTTTGTACGTTTCGTAGAAACGAGTTCGGAGTCGAAGATGGAGCAGTGAAGTGCAAGGGCTAGTCGCTACTAATCCTGAGGAGATTTTCAATTTGGATGTAGTAGGAATAGTGCCTTCGGTTCCGTTCGAACCCGGGACGGACTTGTATGGATGAATGCTTGCGAAACATCGCCAGGTGGACGATGGGAATTCTAAGGGATATGTTCTATAAAAGGTAACGCTTAGCCTCAAGCCTCATCAAATGGGAATGACTGAAAATCAGGGGTTATGCAGCAAGGCTAGGTGGGTAGCACCCAAGCAGGGTGAGGTCATTCCAGTCTAGATGTCCCTTATTATTTCGTCTTAGTGGGCGGTTGCTGATCCCAACCGCGGGGTGATCTCACTCAGGATTATCCGGTAAGGGGTAGTGCCGGCCTTGTGTTGCAGGGGAGCAGGCGTACTCCTCGGTACGATGATCTAGGCCCCGTTCTGTGACAGGAGGTACCCCAGTGCCTAGTCATTAGTTGGAAATCCATTCTCCCTACGAGCCTTATACGAGTTTTGTTTGTATTACCCACTTTGTGGCGAGTAGCTGGAATTTAATGAATGTAACAATTTCGGCTATTTTATAAGTATTTGTATATAGACCCTATTATAATACCAGAGGATTTCTATAAAAATTGTTTTAGCTATCGTAAGGTAAAAACCCGACATGTTTATTTGTAGCGTGGTCTTACGAGATGCTTTTGTTTCCAAATGATTTTTAAAACTTTAACAATCAATTGGGTGTGATTTTCTCACGCTGGTATTCCAGACTGACTCGGGTATTATTTAACCGTAATGCTCGGGTCAGACCGAGTATTATAGGATACAGGTTTTGTTGCTATGGAGCTCAGGAGACGAGCTAGGTGACGATACGTACGTACGTACTTGTTTATACATATATTCCGCTGTGTTGAGTAGTTATGTATCCAGTTGTATGTTACTGATGTTGATCTCTGATGTTGTACTCTGATGATGTATGTATAAACATATATATATATATATATATATATATATATATATATATATATATATTTGTTTTGTGTAAAGATCATTATCATCTATTATATTTTATTTCGCTGCGATGGTTAGATTCTGATGATGTTTTCTATTTTCTTCTTCTACCTCTTCTTCTTTAACCCAAATGGTTCGTATTTCTGTACAACTTGAGTTGATTTAGGTAGAATAGTGTTGACTCAAGGGGTACGGATTTGCGGGTCGTTACAGTGTGTGTTTATGTATGTATATATATATATATATATATCAAATTATTTACTATAATTCTATATTTACAAAGGTAAAACACACCAATTACTAGACTTAAGTTAAGGAAACTAATGAATGGGACTGAAAGAGTTCTAAAGAAAGAGTTTGAAGGTAATAAATCATATTAAAACTATAACATAATCGTGAAAGGTAGTAATCAAACTTAATATTAAATCAAATGCTAAGGAATAAGGACTTATACTACATATAATCAAATATGGTTTTTATAAATATTAATACCTTCCTTATTTAATTCTCCTTTTTTTAAATATATATATATATATATATGTAACTTAATTGTTTTTTTAAGAATCGAAACTTCCATGATTATAAAATACTTAACTTACTAATTAAAACCTTTATATCAAATTATTATTAATTAAATTATTTTGAAACATGTTTAAACATTTTTATAAAAAAAATATCATAATGAAATATTAAAAATAACGAAGATTAAAAAACCAAAATAAACATGTGTTATATTATGGCCTCTTTCATTTAAAATTTTAATTAATTACTAAAAAATATCTAAACTTTAATTTTAAAATATTCTAATACAAGTTGAAAATAATTTCTAAAAAGAATAGAGAAAAATACTTAGTTTAAATATCGTTATTTTTATAATTTAAAGTTTCAAACAGAAAAGACAGCATTTACAGAATGATATAAAAGGTTTTTGCATTAAAATATATGCAAAACATTATAAAACAGAAACTGCAGTATTTACCAAATGCTGTGAAAAGTTTCAGAAATATTACAGCGTTTCAAAGCACAGAAATGCTATAAAAATGTATTTGCAGCGTAACAAAAGCAAAGACAGCATTTCAGAAATGCTATCTAAAGATTTTTGACCCAATTTTTTATAGTAGTTAATATAATTAAAGTACTTAAAAAAACATAAAAAAATAATGAGAAAACATGTATAAAGACACTTATCATTATGTATGTAAAAAAATGCTTTTATTAATGAACAAGTGTAATGACATGTGTTATTTTGCATGTATGTCCTTATTTATATGACAAGTATCATGTGATATGGCACAATCTTATTAATTGAAAAAAATCTATGAATAGACCCTTATTCTAACATTTTAAATTCTTCTATTAATTTCTTAAAAGAAATATAGTACAAGAAGTAAAAACAACATTAGAAAAGTTGAAATCACGAATGAAGGTATGCTTTTCTACTTAGTATAGTTGTAATAAATTAGCAGTAAGATTTTATTTGAAAGAAAACACATTTTAAAGACTTTTTAAAAAAAATATACTTGTATATCGATATTTATACTATGGTGTGCCGATATATGGACCAAAATATCAAAACTTATAAAAGAGATAAATTTCTATACCTAACTAAATGCATATATATATATATATATATATATATATATATATATATTCCTACATGCAACAATAAAGATGAAATAATAGTAAGGCGTATCAATTTTTGCACTCCATCTTTCTAACTTTGTTGTTCCTCCATTGTCGTGAACCACATATCTATATTTTTTCGAATTTGATGACGAGATCTGTTCTATTGCGACGGGCTCGTTTTTCTTATCAGCTAGTATATTCATTTGCTGAATTTGAAGACCGTATGAGAAAGATACAGATGATTTAGCAGATCGGCTAACTTGACGCCAAAACTTTGAATTTGAATTTTGAATGAATGGACACTTCAACCACTATAAATAGGTCCAACGGTCACCACTTTTTATAAAAGTTTCTCTTCTTCTTCTTCCCGTTTTTCTACTTACTATCAAACTTCTAGAAAGCATTTCTCCCTCGTTTCTTAACAGAATTGGATGAAACCAGCGGAAAATCAAAGAGGGAGGCAAGGGCTGCGATCAAGTAATAGTTTGGTGTCGAATTTGGACCGAATTGTGATGCAACAGGCCGAACGGTAGAAGAAATGTAGAAGATCACGTACACAGTTTTTCAGTTTTGGATAGCCAACTTCAAACTGTCATATCTCACTCAATTTTGATCGGAATTTGATGATCCACCAATCAAAACGACCGCGAGAACAAGAACTATAATCTTGAAAAGGAGTGGGAATAAAATACTCAAATCTCTGGATGCAATTTGAAGAATACCTTTGACAGATTTGCCTTCATTTTCTCTTTGTTCACCAAAACTTCATTTGACCATAACTTGGTCATTTCTTGACGGATTCACACGAAACCAGTGGCATTGCGAAGCAGATGGAGAGAAGTACATTTTCAAATCAAGTTGTAGATGAGAACCAAAAGTTTTGTACTGATCTGGTACCCATTTCTTTGTCGATTTCCATTATATATCCATTTGTTCTTCTTAATCGATGAATGATTATCTGATATCTTTTAACCAATAGTCATTAGACATAATTCTTCTCCAGAAAAATAACGTAACCTTTTAAAGAATCTAGTGACTTTTCAAAATAACTAAATATAGTTTTAAACAAAAATATCATGATGATTTTGTGACATATTCATATGAAAATAGTGTTAATAAAATCATAATAAATAGCCATTTTAAAAACTTTTTCAAAATTCAGATTATGAAAACTTTGAAAATCTTGCTTTGATACCAATTGTGGAAAATGCAGATCACGGATCTTAAGGCTAAAATTAACACTAGAGGGGGTGAATAGTGTTTATAAAGAAATACTGACCCCTCAAAGAAACAGAGGTGCCAACCCAAAGCTGGGGTGTTGCGGACCCCAAGTAGCACTAACCCCATGGAAAACATGTCGATCCCATAGAGACTCGAAGCGCACCTGAAGATGACCTAAAACAATAATCACAAAAACCCGAAGCAAGTAGCCTACCGACCCGAAGTAAGCACCGGCCCCTCCAAAACATGTCAATCCCCATTGACCCGAAGCAAAGCCTCACCTGACTCAAAGCAACCATCATAAAAACTTGAAGTAAATACACTGATGACTCCAAGCAAAATCAGAACAACCCGAAATTCCTCAATTTTTTTTCAAAACTCGTATTTCAAGTATCCCACACCTTTTGTCCATTGAGTATGTCAAATCTTGGCTTCATAATCATGTTAATCATCCATGATTGATCGTTTATCCATCCGGTTGAGTCAAACTCATAGTATTCAACCTCGATAACCAAGCAGTCAATTGGGTTAAAGCCGCTTGTACGCTGCCTTACCAAAAGGCAAGTTAACAAATAAAAATTAATACTACCACAAGATAAGCTTCCCCAACTCTAGGCACACCGCTATCACTCCACCCTTAATCTGTGTTATAATGAGGAAATGTCAGAAGAACAAGTGTCTGATGAATAAAAATCTCGAGTCTTACATTTTCAGTACTTGGACATTGTATTTCAAAATAAAATATGTCTACGGACATACAACCATTAAAATAATTTAATACTTCTTTATAAGGAAAGGAGGTGGGTCCAACCACTTAATACTTTCTATTCTAGAAGTAGTTCCCATATCCCAATCATATGTCGTAAACAGCTAATAGTGTAAGAGACGGTATCCAAACAACCTTCATACTTCTCAGTGGAAAATAGGCAGACCCCGTCACTTATGGCGTAATTCCAGAAGCTGTGAGAAATGCGGATTACGGATCTTAAGGCTAGGATTAACACTAGAGGGGGGGTGAATACTGTTTATAAAGAATTACTAAATCTTTTTAAGTTTATGTTAATTTGAACACAGATGTATGCAATATTCAGACACAGATATGATCACAGAAACAAACACAGATGTAGAAATAAAGTAAAAGCAGTAAAGGAAAGAACACACCGGATTTTATACTGGTTCAGAGTTACCCTACATCCAATCCCGCACAATAAGTACGGAATTCCATTCAAAAGAAATCTTTACAATTACACCATCGATTTCAAGGCTACGAGGTACACCCTCCAGAATCACAATCCTCTGGGTAGAGATACTGGATTTTACGGGCAACAAGTTCATCCAATTGATTTCCCAAGGCTACAATCACACCTTATCTCGCTTGATTGATTTTCAAGGCCACAAACATACATTTTCTTACTTAATAGATTACAAAGAAGTCTATAACTCTGAATAGCACTGAGAATCTTGTTGAGATAGTGACGGAGAATCAAACCAAAAATGATCGAGTTTGATTCAACGTTGATTTCGAGAGAGTAATGGTAAGAATATGTATTAAGAAATGGGGAAGAAAAGAGGAGTGAAAAACCAGAAAATCTAATATAAAATTCGTTGAAACTAACCCCTAAGTATAGAAGAACAACAGCCATGTCCATTCGTGAAGAGTTATGACGAATAGACACTTCTTTTGAAATTTAAATTTTGAACTTAACTGACACTATGTCGACATGGTCACCATGTGTATGTCGACATTCCAAAGAGTTTTTTGATGATTTGATTTTCTTTGAAAATAACCTTTATCTTATATTAAAACTATTTTAAACTTTATAAATATACTTGACTATAGATAAAATACATAAGTAAATATAGATAATAATATATATAGAATTTAACTATAATTTTATATTTAAATCTAAGTATAATTTTTTAAAAGTTAAATATATTATTTTAAAAGATAGTTAAAATCAGAAGTAATTTGACTTTGAAATTAAAGATGATTTTGAGGCTAAAATTATTTAAAATCAGGACAGATGTTTTTGAATCTATTAAACGGAAAATTTTGAAATCATTTTGAAAACAAGATGATTTTGTAAAATCATTTGAATAAAAATTAGCGGACACAAAACAATGTTCCACTTGATTTTTCGTAGGTTCCATCCTACTTAGGGTTCCATCCCTTTAACAGGCTCGAAGTGGACTCCATTCCACGAATAAACTGGATTTAAGATGCCAGTGCTTTTCTAGGAGTTTTAACAAAATTCCTAATTAAAGTACTTATTCTTGAAGTCTTGAACTCTTGATAATCTTGATACTCATGAGTCTTCTATCTTGATATCTTGAATCTCTATACTGTACAGTCTTCATTCTAGGTACCTGCATGGTTAGATCCTGCATATACATATATATCTAAACTTATCCAGTTAGTATTTATATTTTATAATCTATTCTAAGGTTGTTGTCATCAAAACCATCATCTCACGGACTAACAGAAGCTTGCTCCTCAATGGAACTATCTACCTGACATCATATGGAATCTCATGGGCCACATAATACTTCCAAATGGGAAATAGGCAGACCCCGTCATTTAAGGCCTATTTCCAAAAGCATACACCTGTAGAGATACCACCTAGCATAACCCCTTGACCATTTAATGCTTTATCTAGGGAGAAAGGCGGGTCCAACTACTTAATACTTCAAATCCCAAAGCAAGCCCTTCGTCCTATGGACCATACCCATAATGACTCTCATATTTGTCCAATATTCGTAGGAACTGGTAGCCAGATTAGCTAGCCAGATTTCCCCTACAAAATTTATAACTAACCTCGCGTCGTTACCAATATTTATCATAAGGATATCTCACATCAATAAATGTGTACACAACTGCCAATAGCCACATAATGAAGGACAATCTTCCATCATGTAACTCTATTGACCTCACACTCCTATGACTTAGCTATAAATCAATTACTGTTCAAATAAATATACTAATCTCACTATTTCATAAACGATGCCGTATAAGGAATCTTCCTTGTTATGTCTAAATATAATAATAGGCTATATAAGGGTTTCCTCTCATTTTTGCCTCAAAATCAGTTACCATCCTGATGGGGGAAAAATAAATGCCTAACTAACTGCGCCATATATTCCACAGTTATACGTTAATTACATAAACAGAAATAAATAAATATCGGCACTTAAGTAGTTATAAACGGACTGATTTTACGCCCTAAACTAATGTTAAATGTCAATTCTCTAACCAATTAGTATTACAAGTCCTTTTTCTTTAATTTTCTACAATTTCATGGAATTCAAATGTCCAAAACAAGGAATAAATATTCCTAATCAAAATTGCAATAACAGACTTTTAAATAAAATAGAAACTTAATTTATTACCCCAATTCAATAGAATATCTTAAACAATAAGAATTTCAATCTACACCCCATATTCTATTCAACTCCTCTTTTTACAAAGAAATAGATATGAATGAGTGGTGTAAAATATGAATAGAGTTCGTAGTCTAAATCCCTTATTTTATTAAGGGATCACAATTAAACCCAAAGAATAAGGAGAAGTGGAATAGACTACTAAATTATCAAATATTGCACAAACGAAACAAATTTCATCGAATAATTGTAAATAATTGAGAATCTCAACATTGAATTGACATATTGAAATAAAAAGGAATTTGGGGGATTTTATCTATAACAACCCAGAATTTAATTGCTATTTAAATGATATTTAATTTTGTTTTTAAATAATTAATAAATGGATTTTTATTAACTAATAAACCTATTTTAATTAATAACTAATGATGATAGAATCTTTTTCAAAATTTGTATACCTATATTTATATAGTTCATAGAGAAATAGAAAATATGACCGAAAATTATTTTTTGAAATATTGCTTTTTCAATGGTTAAAAGTTAATTCAAATGTTATAGCACTATTGTAACCATACATGCACACATTACAAACCATTTTAAACATGGTGTGTACATGTTCATATGCATGTACGTATATGCTCACTTAAACATATAAGATAAAAAGGAGATTTTATGTATCAAAAGTAAATATATTATGTAACGACCCAGAATTTTTATAAATTAAAATTTGAATATTTAATTAATTTTAAATATTAATAAGTGAATTTATAAGTCAAATAAATTTTTATTTGAATTTTTGGATTTAATTGGATAATTAAATCGATAATTTAATACGTTAAATTATGGAAATAATTGAAAATTGGGTTAAATATGATTGAAAATGATTTGTAAAATTTTATTTTATCATATTGGAGTTAGAATGATATTTTAGAACTTTTAAAATCGAATTAAAAGTTAATTTGTGAAAATTGAATATTTTAATAATTTAATCGACTAGTGAAAATAGTCAATTTTTGAACAGTCTCAGAATTGAACGAAACCAGTTCCATTGGATCCGTAATAGTTAGTTATTACCGGATTTCAAATTTCGTGTCAATCGGAGTTATCGTTTGATCGTAGCAGCTCGAAACGCATCGATTTATTTTTAGTTTAAATTTGACGAGTGAAAATAGCCATTTTTCAAAAAGTCTCGGATTTCGACGAAACTAGTTTCATCGGATCCGTAATGTGATATTATTGTAAGATTTCAAATTTCAAGTCAATTGGATTTACCGTTTGTCATGTACAAATTAAAACGCTTAGAAATCGACTTAAATCGGTTTAATTCAAATTGAGCGTTTATAGCCATAACTCTGACATACTTCCGAATTAGCTTTCGAAACATGTTCCATTGTGTCCGAAACGCGGGGTAAACCCTAGAAACGCTGGTTACGGCGCCTAAATCGGAGTTCGGAATTTCCGGGATGAATAGTGTCGCTCGTTCCTTATAAATAGCCCTACCCCTTCACAAAAATAAAAATAAAAAATAAAAAAACAAACCCTAGCCGCCACTAACAAGATAGATGGCCAGAAATTATCTCCACTTCCTCCCTCAATCACTCACAATCCATCGACAATTAGGCGAAGTGTTCAACTGCAAGGTTGTAGAGGATGGAGAGAGCTTTAATTCCATACGGTGATGATCGGAAATGGTGCAACGGAGAGGGAGCTAGGGGGGCCGAACCTGCAGATTTTCGCACGCGTTTCTATGCTACAGGGGTGGCCGAGCTTCGAGCTCTTCCTGGTGGTGGTAGCTTGCGTCGAGAGCTTCGAGATGAAGGTGGTTTGATCGAATTTCGTTGAGAGATGGAGGAGAACAATTAAACCCTAGTTTGTTGTAATGGGTTCGGCCTCAATATGCATTTCCTGGAGATGAACGAGAGGGTGGGGGAGATGAACGTGAGGCGTTGGATTTTAATCATGCGGCTGTGAGGATATAGGTTATAAATTTATTAATTAAGTTGCAAATTTGTTAGTTTAAATACGTGTAAACTTCAAAAATTCATAACTTTTTCATACGAGGTCGAAAACGCGCGAAACCAGTTGCGTTGGAATCGTATGGACGAGCACTACGAGATGGAGTTGGTTTGGAGTCGTTTGGAGTTAGTGAGAATTTTGGGTAAAATTAAACGTCCGTTTAATTTTATTCGAAATAAATCGCTAAAACGGAAATAAAATCAAGGTGAGAACTTCTCACTCAATCGAATCAGTTTCGATTTTATTTTTAATAGTTAGATTTAAAATATTTGAATGCATGTTTGAATGTTGATTGATATCTATTGATTGTTAAAATAGACATTATACGCCGTTAGTAAGCGGATGTTATTTATTAAAAACATATACCGCGAATATTTCATAAACAGTGAAATTGGTATTATAAATAATATCAATATATACATATTGGCATATGTATATATTGGAGTTGTTGATCTCCCGCATTTTTTGTTTAGCGGATGAGACCCTATTACGCCGTTATTAAGCGGATAATATTTAATAAGAACATATACCGCGATAATTTCGTATTGGAGCGAAATTGGTATTGTGCTAATGTTTTTGGATGCAGGAAGACAGGTTGGAGGGATCCAACTGGATTCCTCAACAGTTTTTATTTGATTTCAGATATTTTGATATTTGATGGATTATCATATCGATATATGATATCGTTGTTGTCGTGATTGACTATTTGGTGTGTGGCATCGTTGGACCCAAATATTGGGATTTTAAAATGAAATTTAAAGTGATTTTTGAAAAGTATACGTTTTATAAAATATTTTTGGAATTGATCCATTTTAAATAAATAAACATTATAATTTTTAAAGTTATAAAAATTATGATTTTTGTGAAATACAGTTAAAAGCTGATTTTTGAGAAATATGAACTATTGATTTTATAAAATAGTTAAATTGGGATTTCTGAAATAATTGTGGAAAGTTTAAATATAGGATTTATAAAATTTAATTATTTTATAAATAAAAATGGTGAAATTATAAAGGAATTTGAAGATGTTTTAAAGATTAATAAAAATTGATTTATATTAAGAGATTTATAAATGGACATTTATAAATTGAAATATAGACATTATAAAACGAGTTTTTACAAGTGTTTGAATGAAGTGAAAATGAATTTCATTGATGAATGAAATTGATAGAATTATAAACGGTGAAGTGATAAATGAAATTTTATAAGCAGTAGGTTTATAAAATAGTAAAGTTATTAAAAGAATATATTTGGATGAATGATTGAATCTTATAAGTTATAAGATTTATAACTATGAAGTTTAAAAGAACGATTTTGTAAAATAATCGTTTTATAAGCATTTAACTTATAATGTGAACTTTGGGTTATAATTGAGTTATAAATCGAATAGGTTAATAAAGGAGATTTATAAAGGAAATAGTTATGAAATAAATAGAAATGGAATTTATAAACGTTGTTTTATAAATTCGCAAAAGACTTATTTTGATAAGTAAATGGTTATAACTTATTTATGGAGTTATATTCACATTTTTGACTGTGAATAATCCTTTGAAATAAAATAAATAAAAGGATGAAATTTGTTAACAAAGAATATTCACGTTTTTGAATAGTGAATAATATGTTAAAGAAATTGTTTTGAATGTGATATTTGAAATAGAATTAAAACGATCTAACGAAGTTTTAATTGTGTTGAGATTCGAAACCATAGATTTCAACATTTATTGTTGAAATAGACGTTTTCGAGAAATGAAAAGGAAATGATGGACTATAACACTGTTGTTATAGTAAATGATTTCCGAAAGGAAATGTTTTGTATAGTATTGGGATTTATATATCTATTTTAATTTCGAATCCCTATACTAGTGATTTTGGGTTGTCGTAACAATGTTTTACGTAACATTCGTTTTGGCCCAAATAAATATGTTTAAGAGAATGATTTCCTTAAAGAATGAAATATATACTAAATTTCGATTTAAGTATATGGAATATTTTCCAAGGTTGAAAATAAAAAGATTTGTGAATTACTTATGAATAAATAAGTATGGAATTGTTTTTCCAATATGAAGTGAATATTTGGAATTTATCTTTTTGAAGATAAATTGAAAATGGATAGTTGAAATCGTATATGCATAGATATTTTGGAATATAAATTCATTATAGAATTTATATGTGAAAGTGGAATTTGTTTAAAAATAAATATTGATTTATTTTTGAAGTGTTGAAATTATATATCTAGTGAAGATATTTTTGTGAAATAAATAATTTGGAAAATTATTTGGAATCTGGTGATGTGTGCATATCAATTGATAGTTAAATAACCGACTATCAATATTTCCCTTTGAATGGGTAATTGATGTGATTTGTTTGAATGTGAATGCTACACTTATTTTTAAATAAGCGCTCACTATTCGGGTTAACCGAGAAAGGACCATGGGGTCGTATAACCCATTCCGAATATGTGATACGTCGTTATAATTGCATTTGAAGATCGGTGTTGAAGACCCGGTATTTGCGAGAGCGATAGGATGACCTGTCGATTTACTCTGCACCGAGTTGCTCCGGTATAGAGTTCTCCATATGTGATGGTGAATCCGATCAGGATTGTGAATATCCGGATTGCAAGGACTTCTTTGTAAGTGCCTTCGGTTTTGTTCGATCCCGGAACAAACTTGTATGGATTGTGTGTCTGACATTACAAGTTGAGATATAAAGCCGATTTCTTTCAAATATATTTCTGTTGGTGGCGAAGAATTTATTCTTTAGCTTAACACCCTTCTCTGAGACGTACGAGCTCAGAGGTTATATAGTTGATGTTATCAGCGATATATTCCCAATTTGGTAATGTGATATGCTGAGTGTTGCTGAAATGATCATTGTGTTGATTATTGTGATAGGATCATTTATTTGATCGTCTATCTTGGTGATCATTGTGTTGATCATTTGTTGACCCAAAGCATGGCTTTTGTATAAAGTATGTTTTTGTGGACGTGACTTCGTCGAACCTCACACCCCGGAAATGGTCAAAACAGGAAAGAAGCAGCAAGGTTATGAGGGGTAGCACCCTTTAGGGTATGTACATTTCCTTCTGGATAGAGGTGGTATCATGGTATGGAGCCCAGATATTTAACCTATGTGGTTACTACGAATTTATTACTTTGTGGTTGTTGGTTTTCGGGATCCCGTGAGAAAGGTCATTTACGATCGGGGAATGGCGTGCTCGTGTCAGTAGTTACCCAGTTAGGGGTAACCCGGCCTTGTGTTGGCAGAGTTCCGGTTTGGTTCTCGGGGATGTCTTTCCAGAGGCATTCTCATGTGGCAATGGGAAGTTCCTTGGCCTGACCATTTGTTGGAAATCCAATTCCCAATACGAAACTTGTACGGTTTTAGTTGTAGAACCTATCATTCACTTATGGTGGTCACCACTGTTTGGATGGTAGCTATAGTAGGCATAGTTCGAAATGTCTATGTTGGCTAAGATTTATATCTTTACTTTCGAAATGAATTTTTTCTACACTATGCACTAGTAATAATATCAAATGTTATTTTAATTGCGTATCAAGCATCTTTGACTATCATAAGGAGAAATCTCCTCCGATTCTGCGTTTGCATTGTGTGTGTGTGCGGGAGGCCTTATGGTAGTCTCATTTTTAAAAGCATTGCGAATTGAATTTAAAAATATTCCTCTATTTTGATTTTTAAAGATAAATAAACTGTTTTGAGTTCTCACACCAGTCACATGACTGACTTGGAGTTTATTGTTTTCCTTCCTAAACTCTGGGTGCCCACCAATTTCCACACGGGCAGTTAAGAGTTAAGGTTTATCAGGATATTTTGGATATTCTGGAGTTGCTGGAGGCAAGCTGGATGGCATGGCATATTACTTATATAGTATTTCTTTTTCCGCTGTTTGTTTGATGTTGTATACTCTGATGATATGATGTAATGTAATGTAAGTAATGTAATAACTGATATGGTTCTTTGTTTAAAGATTATTCATCTATTATTATATGTTGTTCCGCTGCGAATTGTGAGATTCTGATGTTGTTCTGTTGTTTTCTGTTCCGT
This sequence comes from Allium cepa, assembly GCA_030765085.1. Taxonomy (NCBI): domain Eukaryota; kingdom Viridiplantae; phylum Streptophyta; class Magnoliopsida; order Asparagales; family Amaryllidaceae; genus Allium; species Allium cepa. The sequence goes on from CM060940.1 coordinate 865,733,631, forward strand.
CCTATTTTCTTCTGTTTTTTTCTTTTTCCTCTATTCTCTTTTTCTTCTATTTTAAAATTTTCTATCCTATTTTCTATTTTCTATGTTCTTTTCTCTCTACCTTCTGTCTTCTCTCCTCCCTAATTTCTATCTTTTTCTCTTTTCTTTTCCTAAATTCTTTTTCTTAAAACCCTCAGTGTTCGGTTTTCCGTCGTTCGATTACTCGGCAGTCGATAAAGTGAGTATCGATGTTGAATTTTCGGAAGTCGAAGAATCGGGTCCTGACAATGTGGTATCAGAGCTTATGGTTAAGCGACAACCATGGTTCTGTTGGGTATTACTCATTAGAGATAGAGTCAGTAGTACTCTAGATTGAGTTTGAGTGTAATAATAGCTATGAGAGCGTATTTGTTAGTGAATATAAAAATTGTTTTATATTGTGATGATTGGTTTGTTGAGTGGTATATGAACTTTCGTCAGCGTGGTCCGCAAGACTATGCCGAAGGAGTTTCTAAACACTTGAATAGAACAATTCGACACAGTATTGTTTTAAATTGGGTAAATGAAATAATTTTACTTGAGTATATTTTATATATAAAGAAATAATTTTTTCAGAATTATTAAAGTGTATATAAGTTGATTGTTTAGTTGTTTGAATAATCTAAATAAAGGAATAATTGTATAAGTAAATGAATTATAAGAATTGAATTATAATTAAAGTGATTTACAATTGTGAAATAAACTTATATATATATAAGAAGTGAAACTAATGAATATATTTATGAATATGAGTAGTAAATAAAAAAAATGAATTAAATAAATTGGATTAAAGGATTGAATGTAAATCAATTGAATGTAAATTTAGTTGATATGAGATAATGAATGAAAGTGTTAATTCATTAAAATCTAATGTTATTAGAAAGTTGAATAGTTGAATGAAAATCAATTAAATTAAACCAATTGTAAGCAAAGGAATTTGGTTGTGATAGATATACTTTGGTTGTTGTATGATTGTTAGTTGATTGTATATAATTCATTAAGTATTAATAAAATTGGAAGCTAAAGAAATTGGAATTCAATTGGAAGTTAAGTGAAATTTGAATAGAATTGAATTTAAATTGGAAGTGAACCAACTTGAATATGAATTAGTGGATATAAACTAATTGAAAATAAATGTTAGTAAGAACATCCGCTGGTAATGAATCAAATGTGACTAAATTGAAAACCAATTCATTGTATATAAATGAGAATACAAATGAATATATATTGATTATGAATTTGTTGAATGCTAGTTGGTTGATGGTTGAATATGTTGCATATGCTATGTTAGCATATATAGTTGTTATGGAGATATATGTTATATATTGATACTATTATCTACATGCATGATTCTCATGTTGTTTGTTGAGTAATTAGTAGGTGCGGATCGCGTTTGCTTCGCATTTGGAGCTCGCTTTTGCGCTATATTAGCCGTATTGTCTTGCTAATAAAATATAAGGTACATATCTCGGATTACATACCGTACTTTTATACTTTTTCCCTGCGGGATGCCTCATTACTTGATGAGATGTATATTTGTGATATATATACTGTCATTTTTTTTTTGGATCGAGCCGCGCAAAGGAGACTATGGCAAATTTTTCCGAAAATTTAAGGCGTTAGAAAAAATTTGAGAAAATTGGAAAAATTTTGAAAACTTAAACTTTGATTTTGAATTGAAAGTTAAACAATAGTAGTTGTTTTTGAAAAGATAACTAAGTATGATTTGAAAACTTAGTAAAGTTATTGTAAGAAGTTTAACTATGAATTTTGGGAAAATTAATAGCATCTGTAACTTTTCTTACTGATAATTTCGAGGACGAAATTCTTTTAAGGGGGGAAGATTGTAACGACCCAGAATTTTTATTAATTAAAATTTGAATATTTAATTAATTTTAAATATTAATAAGTGAACTTATAAGTCAAATAAATTTTTATTTGAATTTTTGGATTTAATTGGATAATTAAATCGATAATTTAATACGTTAAATTATGGAAATAATTGAAAATTGGGTTAAATATGATTGAAAATGATTTGTAAAATTTTATTTTATCATATTGGAGTTAGAATGATATTTTAGAACTTTTAAAATCGAATTAAAAGTTAATTTGTGAAAATTGAATATTTTAATAATTTAATCGACTAGTGAAAATAGTCAATTTTTGAACAGTCTCAGAATTGAACGAAACCAGTTCCATTGGATCCGTAATAGTTAGTTATTACCGGATTTCAAATTTCGTGTCAATCGGAGTTATCGTTTGATCGTAGCAGCTCGAAACGCATCGATTTATTTTTAATTTAAATTTGACGAGTGAAAATAGCCATTTTTCAAAAAGTCTCGGATTTCGACGAAACCAGTTTCATCGGATCCGTAATGTGATATTATTGTAAGATTTCAAATTTCAAGTCAATTGGATTTACCGTTTGTCCTGTACAAATTAAAACGCCTAGAAATCGACTTAAATCGGTTTAATTCAAATTGAGCGTTTATAGCCATAACTCGCACATACTTCCGAATTAGCTTTCGAAACCTGTTCCATTGTGTCCGGAACACGGGGTAAACCCTAGAAACGCTGGTTACGGCGCCTAAATCGGAGTTCGGAATTTCCGGGATGAATAGTGTCGCTCGTTCCTTATAAATAGCCCTACCCCTTCACAAAAAAAAATAAAAAAAATAAAAAACAAACCCTAGCCGCCACTAACAAGATAGATGGCCAGAAATTATCTCCACTTCCTCCCTCAATCACTCATAATCCATCGACAATTAGGCGAAGTGTTCAACTGCAAGGTTGTAGAGGATGGAGAGAGCTTTAATTCCATACGGTGATGATCGGAAATGGTGCAACGGAGAGGGAGCTAGGGGGGCCGAACCTGCAGATTTTCGCACGCGTTTCTATGCTACAGGGGTGGCCGAGCTTCGAGCTCTTCCTGGTGGTGGTAGCTTGCGTCGAGAGCTTCGAGATGAAGGTGGTTTGATCGAATTTCGTTGAGAGATGGAGGAGAACAATTAAACCCTAGTTTGTTGTAATGGGTTCGGCCTCAATATGCATTTCCTGGAGATGAACGAGAGGGTGGGGGAGATGAACGTGAGGCGTTGGATTTTAATCATGCGGCTGTGAGGATATAGGTTATAAATTTATTAATTAAGTTGCAAATTTGTTAGTTTAAATACGTGTAAACTTCAATAATTCATAACTTTTTCATACGAGGTCGAAAACGCGCGAAACCAGTTGCGTTGGAATCGTATGGACGAGCACTACGCGATGGAGTTGGTTTGGAGTCGTTTGGAGTTAGTGAGAATTTTGGGTAAAATTAAACGTCCGTTTAATTTTATTCGAAATAAATCGCTAAAACGGAAATAAAATCAAGGTGAGAACTTCTCACTCAATCGAATCAGTTTCGATTTTATTTTTAATAGTTAGATTTAAAATATTTGAATGCATGTTTGAATGTTGATTGATATCTATTGATTGTTAAAATAGACATTATACGCCGTTAGTAAGCGGATGTTATTTATTAAAAACATATACCGCGAATATTTCATAAACAGTGAAATTGGTATTATAAATAATATCAATATATATATATTGGCATATGTATATATTGGAGTTGTTGATTTCCCGCATTTTTTGTTTAGCGGATGAGACCCTATTACGCCGTTATTAAGCGGATAATATTTAATAAGAACATATACCGCGATAATTTCGTACTGGAGCGAAATTGGTATTGTGCTAATGTTTTTGGATGCAGGAAAACAGGTTGGAGGGATCCAACTGGATTCCTCAACAGTTTTTATTTGATTTCAGATATTTTGATATTTGATGGATTATCATATCGATATATGATATCGTTGTTGTCGTGATTAACTATTTGGTGTGTGGCATCATTGGACCCAAATTTTGGGATTTTAAAATGAATTTTAAAGTGATTTTTGAAAAGTATACGTTTTATAAAATATTTTTGGAATTGATCCATTTTAAATAAATAAACGTTATAATTTTTAAAGTTATAAAAATTATGATTTTTGTGAAATACAGTTAAAAGCTGATTTTTGAGAAATATGAACTATTGATTTTATAAAATAGTTAAATTGGGATTTCTGAAATAATTGTGGAAAGTTTAAATATTGGATTTATAAAATTTAATTATTTTATAAATCAAAATGGTGAAATTATAAAGGAATTTGAAGATGTTTTAAAGATTAATAAAAATTGATTTATATTAAGAGATTTATAAATGGACATTTATAAATTGAAATATAGACATTATAAAACGAGTTTTTACAAGTGTTTGAATGAAGTGAAAATGAATTTCATTGATGAATGAAATTGATAGAATTATAAACGGTGAAGTGATAAATGAAATTTTATAAGCAGTAGGTTTATAAAATAGTAAAGTTATTAAAAGAATATATTTGGATGAATGATTGAATCTTATAAGTTATAAGATTTATAACTATGAAGTTTAAAAGAACGATTTTGTAAAATAATCGTTTTATAAGCATTTAACTTATAATGTGAACTTTGGGTTATAATTGAGTTATAAATCGAATAGGTTAATAAAGGAGATTTATAAAGGAAATAGTTATGAAATAAATAGAAATGGAATTTATAAACGTTGTTTTATAAATTCGCAAAAGACTTATTTTGATAAGTAAATGGTTATAACTTATTTATGGAGTTATATTCACATTTTTGACTGTGAATAATCCTTTGAAATAAAATAAATAAAAGGATGAAATTTGTTAACAAAGAATATTCACGTTTTTGAATAGTGAATAATATGTTAAAGAAATTGTTTTGAATGTGATATTTGAAATAGAATTAAAACGATCTAACGAAGTTTTAATTGTGTTGAGATTCGAAACCATAGATTTCAACATTTATTGTTGAAATAGACGTTTTCGAGAAATGAAAAGGAAATGATGGACTATAACACTGTTGTTATAGTAAATGATTTCCGAAAGGAAATGTTTTGTATAGTATTGGGATTTATATATCTATTTTAATTTCGAATCCCTATACTAGTGATTTTGGGTTGTCGTAACAATGTTTTACGTAACATTCGTTTTGGCCCAAATAAATATGTTTAAGAGAATGATTTCCTTAAAGAATGAAATATATACTAAATTTCGATTTAAGTATATGGAATATTTTCCAAGGTTGAAAATAAAAAGATTTGTGAATTACTTATGAATAAATAAGTATGGAATTGTTTTTCCAATATGAAGTGAATATTTGGAATTTATCTTTTTGAAGATAAATTGAAAATGGATAGTTGAAATCGTATATGCATAGATATTTTGGAATATAAATTCATTATAGAATTTATATGTGAAAGTGGAATTTGTTTAAAAATAAATATTGATTTATTTTTGAAGTGTTGAAATTATATATCTAGTGAAGATATTTTTGTGAAATAAATAATTTGGAAAATTATTTGGAATCTGGTGATGTGTGCATATCAATTGATAGTTCAATAACCGACTATCAATATTTCCCTTTGAATGGGTAATTGATGTGATTTGTTTGAATGTGAATGCTACACTTATTTTTAAATAAGCGCTCACTATTCGGGTTAACCGGGAAAGGACCATGGGGTCGTATAACCCATTCCGAATATGTGATACGTCGTTATAATTGCATTTGAAGATCGGTGTTGAAGACCCGGTATTTGCGAGAGCGATAGGATGACCTGTCGATTTACTCTGCACCGAGTTGCTCCGGTATAGAGTTCTCCATATGTGATGGTGAATCCGATCAGGATTGTGAATATCCGGATTGCAAGGACTTCTTTGTAAGTGCCTTCGGTTTTGTTCGATCCCGGAACAAACTTGTATGGATTGTGTGTCTGACATTACAAGTTGAGATATAAAGCCGATTTCTTTCAAATATATTTCTGTTGGTGGTGAAGAATTTATTCTTTAGCTTAACACCCTTCTCTGAGACGTACGAGCTCAGAGGTTATATAGTTGATGTTATCAGCGATATATTCCCAATTTGGTAATGTGATATGCTGAGTGTTGCTGAAATGATCATTGTGTTGATTATTGTGATAGGATCATTTATTTGATCGTCTATCTTGGTGATCATTGTGTTGATCATTTGTTGACCCAAAGCATGGCTTTTGTATAAAGTATGTTTTTGTGGACGTGACTTCGTCGAACCTCACACCCCGGAAATGGTCAAAAAAGGAAAGAAGCAGCAAGGTTATGAGGGGTAGCACCCTTTAGGGTATGTACATTTTCTTCTGGATAGAGGTGGTATCATGGTATGGAGCCCAGATATTTAACCTATGTGGTTACTACGAATTTATTACTTTGTGGTTGTTGGTTTTCGGGATCCCGTGAGAAAGGTCGTTTACGATCGGGGAATGGCGTGCTCGTGTCAGTAGTTACCCAGTTAGGGGTAACCCGGCCTTGTGTTGGCAGAGTTCCGGTTTGGTTCTCGGGGATGTCTTTCCAGAGGCATTCTCATGTGGCAATGGGAAGTTCCTTGGCCTGACCATTTGTTGGAAATCCAATTCCCAATACGAAACTTATACGGTTTTAGTTGTAGAACCTATCATTCACTTATGGTGGTCACCACTGTTTGGATGGTAGCTATAGTAGGCATAGTTCGAAATGTCTATGTTGGCTAAGATTTATATCTTTACTTTCGAAATGAATTTTTTCTACACTATGCACTAGTAATAATATCAAATGTTATTTTAATTGCGTATCAAGCATCTTTGACTATCATAAGGAGAAATCTCCTCCGATTCTGCGTTTGCATTGTGTGTGTGTGCGGGAGGCCTTATGGTAGTCTCATTTTTAAAAGCATTGCGAATTGAATTTAAAAATATTCCTCTATTTTGATTTTTAAAGATAAATAAACTGTTTTGAGTTCTCACACCAGTCACATGACTGACTTGGAGTTTATTGTTTTCCTTCCTAAACTCTGGGTGCCCACCAATTTCCACACGGGCAGTTAAGAGTTAAGGTTTATCAGGATATTTTGGATATTCTGGAGTTGCTGGAGGCAAGCTGGATGGCATGGCATATTACTTATATAGTATTTCTTTTTCCGCTGTTTGTTTGATGTTGTATACTCTGATGATATGATGTAATGTAATGTAAGTAATGTAATAACTGATATGGTTCTTTGTTTAAAGATTATTCATCTATTATTATATGTTGTTCCGCTGCGAATTGTGAGATTCTGATGTTGTTCTGTTGTTTTCTGTTCCGTCCTATTTTCTTCTGTTTTTTTCTTTTTCCTCTATTCTCTTTTTCTTCTATTTTAAAATTTTCTATCCTATTTTCTATTTTCTATGTTCTTTTCTCTCTACCTTCTGTCTTCTCTCCTCCCTAATTTCTATATTTTTCTCTTTTCTTTTCCTAAATTCTTTTTCTTAAAACCCTCAGTGTTCGGTTTTCCGTCGTTCGATTACTCGGCAGTCGATAAAGTGAGTATCGATGTTGAATTTTCGGAAGTCGAAGAATCGGGTCCTGACATATTAACATACAAAACTCTCTTTTTCAACACATGTACATAAGATATGGAACTAATAGTGCAAGGAGGGGGAACATGGCAGATGGAAATGGAGAGAGGAAGAGGAGTGGAGATCCATGCATGTATATATTTTATTATAAGCACTTATATGATTTTTAAATAATTTCCTAAGCCATATATACCCCCTAATTTTCATTTTTTCCATTTTACAATCTCTTTCTCTGCTTTAAAATCCCTAAGAGCTTAAGCAAAACATCCGTGGCTTTCTCTTTCTAAAATTTTAAAGTGAGAAAATCCACTTCATTTTGTTAAAAATCAACTTTTTAATTCTCAAAATCACTTCTACATCTTCTACAACACCTCCTCTTCCAAGTGGCAAGCCATAATTCCCAAATGAACATGAGACCCTAGCCCAAACTTCCCATAGCCGAGCACAATTAACCGTAGGCAAGCCCATTTTTAGTGTTCGAGCAACCAAAGTTTCAACTTTTGCAAGTTTCTAAAGCATTTTCAAGATTTGGCAAAAGTTCGCTTTGATTTAATAAAGTTTCGTTGAGTAAAATTTTTGTATTTGGAAAAGTGAAATACTTGATATTGAACTATATGTTGTGAAAATATAGTGGTTGTTGTGTTGAATTGCCTTTTTTTATGGTATATGATTATATGTTTATGGTTGAGCTTGGATTTATGATTTAGTTGTTAAATAATATGTTTGGATATGGATATGTGAGTGGTTAGTAGTGCATTTGTGAAACCAAAACCAAGTGTATGTGATGAAATTGTTGTGAAGTTAGCACATTGAAAAGTCTCAAAGGACTTGAGATTCGATTTGAAAACAAAAGGTCCTTTTTCTATCTTTTTTTTTGGCAAAGCCGGCAGGGTTGATTGGCCTTTACCATATATTAAACATAAAAAGATGTACATGCAAGGATGGCATACCATCCTAAAAATACAATACTAAAACAACAAAAGGACCTAAAGGCAACAAAAAGTCACAAAAAATGCCTAGAAATAGAGTGGAACAACACATGTTTAGAAGTTATAATTCCAGTAAACACTCTATTGCTCCTCTCCATCCAAACACTATATACAAACTTCTTAAGTACCTTTAACAGTAATTCTCCCTTTAAAGTCTTCCACCTTGTAGCTTTAAAGCTGTTAAACCACTCTAGAGAGGAATTCATACATGGATTTCGCAGCTTTAATAACCTGAGAGTACCTTTCCAAATAAGAAAGAATATTGACAATTAAAAAACAAATAATGAATATTATCTTCATCTCTTCCACATAGCAAGCACATTGAATCTTACACCAATCTTTTAACTTTTAACTTGTTAAGATTATGAAGCCCATTCCTGATCACTTTCTGCAACATTGCGTTTTCCTTTGGAGCTGAATAGATGACCATATCCTAGAGTCCCACGGGAACATGTGCATATCATTGGATTTAACAAGGTGCCTGTATACATTAGCAATGGAGTGTAACTTACCAGCCCATAATATTTTTTCTATCTTTTGATTTTGGAAATGTTTTTATCCAAGTTTTCAGCTTTTGTTTATTTTTCAAAACTTTTCCATTTTTTTTTCAAATATGTAGTTGTTAGAGCTAAAATAAGTTTTTATCTAGAAATCAATTCTACCGAACTGTGCTAATAATGATAGTCGCTATGGATACAGTTCGGAAAATTTCACAACTTCGGGTTTTAAAGTGTTTTCCTTTGGATCGCTTTTTAAACTCATTTCAAACCTATTAAGTAATTCAAAATTTTAAATTTTTCTTATTTAATAATTTAATAATTAAATTTACTAATTAGAGTAATTATTGTTTAATTTATCAATTAAGCAATTAGGTTATATAATTAGAGTTTAAGAAATTATTAACCAAATTAATTATTTTAATTAGGGAAGTTTAAATAATGATTGATTAAGATAAAAGGAAAATTAATTCTTATTTAATCAAGTTAACTTAATTTAATTAATTATTTAATAAGAGTTAATTATTTAATTAAAGTTTAATTATCCACTTAATTTGGGTTTACTTTCTTAAATGAATGTTAATTAAATTAAAGTTTAATTATAAATAATTTTGACTTAATTAATGTTCAAATTATGATTTTTGATTTATTGAAGGTTAATTAAAGTTTAATTTAGTTTTAAACTTATGATTTGGTGAAAGTTTATTTATTTTAAAGTTTCTTTCAAAACTCTATCGGTTATTTATTTTTAACCAATTTTCTTATTTAAATAAACTGTTTTTAAACCAAGGATCTCTTGTCCATGCTATTAAATAGCCAAATGAATTTAAGGTAGTTGTAATAAGACATTGATACATTTTATTGAAAGTAAGTCGACTTGTACTTATCGCAAATACCGCACATCGAGAATGTGATGAATACAAGGAGGTTAATTTCAATAAGAAAGTCATGATAATCAAAGCATATTGAATATATGTTCATATGTAAATTTTATACCCTGATAGCAGAATGGTCCACTATAAATAACTTGACCCCTTAAAATTATCGAATGTTTGTTTGGAGAGACTGAGAACAGATATTAGTTGTTATCTAAAAACCACATCGAACTAACGTAAACATTCGAATTGGAAATAGTAAAGGCAAGGCTTGAGATGTTGACTTTGATGTGCAAAGGCTATTTGGTACTAACCCCGAGGTGATTCCAAAACGGTGTAGTGGAGATAGTGCCTTTAGTTCGTTCATCTCCTGAACGACTTGTATGGTGAGTGTAGACATTGTGTCAACATATGGAAGGAAATGTTAGCATTCCAAGTGGCAATGCTATAATAAAGGTAAACGTAACCACGGGCCTCATCAACCAGGAATGACTAAAATGGGGGAGGTGCAGCAAGGCTTGGTGGGTCTCTCCCATGAAGGTAAAGTGACTCCTATCTAGAATTGCTTCTATTAACTCATTTATGCTTCGGTACGGTTGTTGATCCCAGCTAAGGAGTGATCTTATTCCATACTATCCAGTAAAGGGTAGGCCGATATTGTTTTGACAGATGTTGATAGGCTCGAGCTTGATGTTATTTTATCTATAGATGCACTGTGACAGGTGATACCCCAGTAGCCCAGTCGTTATATGGAATCCATTTCTCAATAAGTGCCTTCGGTCTTTGTCATATACATATTATGCTGAAATTGAATTGATGTGACAATTTTGGCTATGTGAATAATTTGTTTGGAAACCCTAGACGTTATGATAATACACTGGATTTCTATATAAAATGTTTTGTTTATTGTAAGGTAAAAACCGATTTATGTTTATGTGCGGCGTGATCTTACGAGATACTTTTGATTTCAAAGCTTTTTATAGAAGTAAAAATCAAATTATTTTCAGTTTATTCGCACCAGACCCATGTCTTACCTAGAGTTTTATTTTCTTTCCTAAAACTCTTGGGTACTGAAATTTGTATGAGTAGCCAAGTGATCCAGGTTTCTTCATAAGCATTTTGAAGGAGTTAGAGCAGGTGACTTCATCGTTAGCTAGTTATTATCTTATTCCGCTGTATTTATGTATGATCTAGGTATTTTTGTATGGGCATGTAGTTATAACTGTCCAGTTGAAGGTTGTAATGTAATGACTCTGATGTATTATTCTTGTGTAAATAATAATGTAATATCCTATGTTATCTATTATATACTTTTCTGATTCATGGTGAGACTCTATGATTTGTAGTTTTCTTCTTATCTTTCTTTTCTTCTACCTTTATTGGCTCGTCTTTCAGTGTAAGAAATACGATCGTTACAAATTTGGTATCAAAGTTTAGGTTAATCGAACACCTAGGCTTTTGGTTGAGGTTAACTTCGAGATTTCTTATTTGTTATTTTTATTCGTATACATACATACATACACACACATATATATATATATGTGTGTGTGTGTGTGTGTGTGTGTGTGTGTATATCTGATTGATAGATCAGCTTGACAGGTTTGATTTGTACCCTTCTTTCAAGATTTATCTCGTCCAAGTATTCTAAGATTTTCTTACCATGTCCACGTAGTAAGACATGAGTAATCAAGGTAGATAAGGTAGGGGAGTAGGTAGCACTACAACTACAAATGGTTGAACCCCAAATTTTGCAGAAGTTCGGATTGTCGAAGAGGTAGCTCCAAAGTAGCTAAGAGTGAATGTTATAATCTTATGCAAGGATTACACTAACCTAAGAGGGAAACCGTTTAAAGGAACTGAGTCTATCGTGGAAGTGTAAGCCTGGTTGCGAACTTGTGAAAAGATTTTGAAACGTCTTGGTTTATCCGAAGAATAGAAAAGGTTCTTGGTAGCATGGCAAATGCAAGAGGGAACATCAGCTTGGTAGAACTCCCTTACTACAAATATCCAAAAGAAGAGTTTTCGTGTGCCCAATTTAAAGAAGTTTTTGAGGACCAATTCTTGCCCACAGCAGAAAGTACCAAGATGTTCGTGAATTTCATGGACTTAAAATAGGTGGATCTATCTATACCAGAGTATGATACGAAGTTCAACGAGCTATCTTTTATGGATCAGAATTGATCAACACCCCTTTAAATAAAAATGAGATGTTTTTTTAGGTATGAGAGAAGAGTACCGTGAGAAAATGACTGCTCATGTTAAATGTACTTTTGTAGATTTAGTTGATATGGCTCTGAGGTACTTAGGCCTTGGAAAATAAGAAGCCTACTCAAGTAGCACCAACCGGTGGGAATGTAAGTGGAAATAATTCAAATAAATGGAAGCTCAATCCAGGAGATAATAAAGGAAAAAATTTCAAGAATATTAGTTTTTACCTTTGCAAGCAGAAAGGTCATATTTCAAGGCCGTGAAGCTTCGAAGCAGCAAAGTGGACCCATCTCTCCAATGGTCCTGAAGTCGCTTTGTTTCATTATCATCAGTTAGGTCGTATGATTAAAGACTGCCCACTCATAAAGAAGGTGCGACAACCCAAGGTGTACGACATTAAGAATGAACTGTCGAATATAAAGAATGTGAAGGGGAAAGGCATCCTTATAGGTACCTTACTAATTAGTGATATTCTTGTTCGAGCACTATTTGATACTGGTGCATCTTATAGCTTTATCTCTTGTGAATCCGTAGATAAATTTCATCATATTCCCAGTACTAGTATTGTAGAAAACCCTATGTGTGTGTCTAACCCCATCAGTGGGTTAGTTATTTGAATATGATTTGTGAAGATATGCCAATTTTGTACCTTTCTCATTACTTTTATTGCGACCCATATGTCTTAGACTTTAAAAGATTTGGCATTATTCTGGGTATGGATTAGTTATTGAAATATGGAGTTGTTTTAAGATTGTAATGAAAGAACTATATCATTAGTAACTAATTTAGGAAGAGTTGCCAAAGTGTTATGCAAGGAACCCAATATTCATATGTGTAGTTTCTTGTATGCCCTAGAGGCGTCCTAAGAAAATCTAGGATCTATTGAAGTTGTTAAGAATTTTACCGATGTTTTCGAAGAGGTTAAAAGTTTACCCCTGCATCGAGAGATAGAATTCCATATTGATTTGGTCCCAGGTGCTAGACCTATGGTTTAACCCAAGAGAAGGATGGCCCGAAAGAGTGGAAAGAATTAGAAAAGAGAACCAATGACCTGTTAAGAAGAGAGTTGATTAGACCTAATCATTCGAGTTAGAGATCAGTTATGGTATTTGCAGCTAACTCTGGTGGATATTTAAGGTTGTGCGTGGATTATAGGGAGTTGAATAAGCTGACCGTTAGTAATAAGTATCCTTACCCCATATCAATGATTGTTTAATCAACTTCATGGAGCTACGACATTTTCTCATACGACTAGCTACTCGATTCCATCAATTGAGGGTTACTGAAGATAGTATACCCTAACTGCGTTTAGTGGTTCAAACCGTTTGTTTGAGTGGTTGGTTATGCCTTTCTGTCTAACCATTGCGCTTGAATGTTTTGTAGATCTCATCCACCATGTTTTCCAAGATTTTCTTAACAAGTTTTTGTTATTTTTCATGGATGACATCCTTATTCACTCCAAATTCGAGGAGGTGCGTAAACATCATTTGGAGGCGGTGTTGGATACATTGAGTAGTCATATCCTCAAAGTGAAATTTTCTATGTGCCATTTTTGGAAATTAGAGGTAAGGATCTTAGGACATATTGTTGTAAGAGAAGGTATTTCGGTGGATCCGGTGAAAGTAGAAGCTATTTAGGAATGGAAGCGACCACGGACTCCTACCGAGGTTCAAAGATTCTTAGGGTTGGCTATATACTATAGAGATTTACTCAGGATTATTCCATGATTTCCTCTCATTTGACTAAGCTGACTAAGAATAGGAAGTAGTTTGTATGGACTCCAAGGTGTAAAGAAGCATTTTTGGAACTGAGGAAGAGATTGTCCAATGCACCAGTTTGGGCTGTTCCAGATGGAAATAGAGGATTCATGGTTTACATAGATGCTTGTGGAGTGGGACTAGGTGATGTTCTGATGCAGGAAGTTGAAGCCTCACGAGAAGAACTATGCTACGCATGACCTGGAGTTGCTGGCTGTTGTCTTTGCATTGGAAATGGGGAGACACTACTTCTGGGTAATGATCCTTCTATTCCTCTTAATTACTTTCTAATCTTTAGGGATTTTAGAAGTAAGTTTTCATTCTTTAATTAGGTAAAAAATTTGAGCCGTTCACAGATAATAAATTCCTGAACTATCATTTTTACTCAAAAGGATTTGAACCCAAGGCAACAAAGGTGGTTAGAGTTTCTGGCAGCTTACGACTTGGATATTCTTTATACACCAGGAAAGGCTAACGTGGTGGTGGTTGCCTTAAGCATGAATGCTATTTTGACTCTTTTGGAGGTCACTCCGACTCTCCTAGAAAGAATAGTGAGCAAGCAAAGAGAGGATAGAAGCTTAGTGGCAACCATCTGGAAGGTTGAGGAGGGATAGCGTACAAGGTTTAAGATTGACAACCGAGGAGTTTTAAGGATGAATGGATCGATCGATGTACCAAATATTAATGGTCATAGGTAGGAATTTTTGTTAGAATGCCATTGTTCTATGTTGAGTATCCATCCAGGTGCCTCAAAGAATGCATAGGGACAAGAAGCAGATGTTTGTTGGAAGGGAATAAAGAGAGATATCTCTATCTTTATATACAGGGTTCATGTTGTCAACAAATCAAAGGTGATCATCAAAAGGCAGCCGGATTATTACAACCTTTGGAAGTACCTAATTGGAAATGGGAAAGGATACTAATGGATTTTACCTATGGTTAATCTAGAATAAAAAAAGGAAATGAAGGAGTATGGGTTAACGTGGATCAGCTAACGAAGAGAGCATATTTTGTTTCAGTAAAATCGACAAGGACTGCTCCTTCTTTAGCTGAAATTTTTATGAGAGATAGTCAGCTTTCATGGAGCTCCTACGAGTATTTTAAGTGATCGTGGCCCTATATTTACTAGTCAATTTTCGAAGGCATTACAGACAACTCTAGGATTAAAGTTGAGCTTGAGCACATCATATCACCCCCAAACAGACGGGTAGATGGAGCAAGTGAATTGGATTCTTAAGTATCTCTTAAGAGCGTGTATTCTAGATTTTGGTGGATCATTTGGCTATTTGTGTTATGCCGATGATATTAAGCAATTATTGTGCTTAATTAATTTTATCATTGAGTTTGCCACTTTCGAGGATATATTTTGGTGAAATTCACTTACATGATGTATTAACATATTCTTAGTGTTACTTCTTCTCATTGGAGAAGAATCATTTTCCATTACCTTTATATTATAACTATCATATGTTAATCAAGTGTTTAAGTTAGACTAACATGTGTATTTTTATATACTTGGGTCA
Organism: Allium cepa; assembly: GCA_030765085.1. Lineage (NCBI taxonomy): Eukaryota > Viridiplantae > Streptophyta > Magnoliopsida > Asparagales > Amaryllidaceae > Allium > Allium cepa. The sequence continues at coordinate 865,748,981 of CM060940.1, forward strand.
GACCGAGTTGTTTCAGATTAGACCCTGATGTTGATTCCTTTATGCTACTTCTGCTTTGGACTTTCTGCTTGTCACCTTTTGTGTAGTTTTGTAGTCGTTTTGTAACTCTGATATGTATCTATTCATTTTGACGAGATGTATATATTATGGCCCTTGTACCACTTTTGTTGCATCACTTAGTATTATGCTGTGATGTATTTGTGTATATGTATATATGCTTGACAACTGTTCTGTGTTCTATTATACTTGTTGTTGTTGTATTTTGTTCTGATAGATCCGTTAGCCTCTGTAGTTTTGAATTAAATATTTATTGAGTATGTCGATCCATTAAAGAAAGGAAAAAAATTTCGAGCACCCAATCGACGTATTCAATAGATGTTCAAGACAAAGCTATGAATGGTCTCTCCTAACAAGGTCTATTCTCTGCATTATCAGATAGTATTACTCAGCAATACTCTTTGTTAATGTGGGTCTCGGGGTGGGGTGTCACAGATCCACTTGGAAAAGCACTTGCTACACTACTATGGAACAAAGCATTACTCAATAGCTTTTCACAATCTACGTCAACCTCTAATACCTGTCCATTCCATCATCTTAAGGCAACAAATGCCTTTCATTCCTCATAACTAATAGCCCTAAATATGTCCTGTAGACCACATAATATCACACATCATTCCTGAGATGAGAGGCTCGTGAGGCAATGCTTAACTTCTACAAAGCCACACTTTATTTCACACAAAGCCACGCATTGCCTTTCTCATAATAGTTTCCATTTTGAATGCCACATTGTTGTTCCTTTGATCACTTTTGGCTTTCACAAACTTACAACCTCTGAGTTGTACGTCTCAGAGAAGGGTGTTAAGCTTAGAGAAGATGCCCAAATATACCATTAATAGACAATATTAAATTGGATCACTTACTCGATCACATAATTTCACTTTTGAACTAGTATCATCCACTCGACTTTCCTAGTGTGGACTTCGACCCGGTTCCTTTATTAGAAACTGTCGTTATCCTTGCATGGCCATATACTATGATAGAAAACTTTAGCTTTAAATCAAAAATGTATATCGAGTGTTTACTATTGGGAATCAAGTGAAAAATCCTTGTTCGGATCGGTGTGAATAACCTTGAAATCATGTATTCGAATCTGGATCAAATTAGTTATGAAAAGAATGATCTACATACAACTTAGGTTTTATTCCATTGTTTCCTAAATTGTACCAAATTCTTTTTATTCATATTCAATTTTAAATTACACTTAATTTTTCCCAATACTATTTCCTTTAGTATTAAAATTCATTTACAAACCATATCACAAATAATCTTATTTAACTTTTCTTATTTTTAATTCACATTTATTATCTCTTAGTATATTCTCTTGAAAACTGAAATTATTTATGAACTATTTCATAAATCCATTTCCAGTAAACACTATTTTTATTTTGACCCATTTTAGAACACATTAGTTAAGAGCTTAAATATTTCACCACTTAAGTTTATAAACATCTTATAAACACCAATTAGTTTTATCAACACCTTAAATCTCAAGTTCACACACAATTTCAAAAGCCACAACTTCATCTTATAGCTCTCCATACTTACATTTGTAAAGCACACTTATGATCATTATCCATTTTAAAACCTATATTTTTAAATACTTAGAACTCATTTTTAGAGTCATTTTATAACAATTACTCCAAGCCCCCATTTACTTTATCAAGGCTTGCCTTCATTAATAAAACACATACAAGATTTTTATTATTTCCATAGTATCACTATTTTACTTAAGAAATACTACTCAAGTATATTAACATTTTATAACTCGAGTTATACTTGCAAAATACTCTTCCATTCCCTAAGAGTATATATACAGTAATTGATTTGTTTTACTTAATATGAATGTTCGACAATTTAAACCTTGTTTTCAAATTTTCATCCCTTCAAATTTTGTAAGTTACAAAGACTTATTTTCTTACGTTTTCACAAAACTCTTAGCCGAATTTTCCAATTCAAACTAGAAGTTTTCGACCATCCAAAATAGTTGAAAATTCCATTTCATTTTTATAAATGAAAATTACCTAATAACATCACAAAAGAGATGCAAAAACCATACTATTTCAATGGTATGATACATGAGTACATAATATCACTTAGTAGAAAATTTTAGAATTTTAAATCCCGGTTTTTATTTCAAATCATTTTGAAATAATAATAATATCCATATATTCCTTTGTTTATCAAATCGTATTTTTGGGAACTTTTAAACCAATTTTCTTTACCTCAAAACAATTCAATAAGCAACTATATATCACGGTAGTAATTTATCATTTTAGAAACTCGAAAATGAACATAAATGATGATGCAATCATCACCGAAATTTTTTTCTAGCAACCAAAGTGAGTTTCAATGTTTTTTAACTTCTCCAAATCCTTTTACAATAGTTCTATAAATCAATACTTCCAAAGTAATACCATTATTATTTTTCGCAAAATATTGAATTTCCAAACACCGGCTTTGAGTTCTAAATTTCTTAGTTTAAGTCCATTTTTATATATAAACCATATTTAAAGAAAATTTCTATTTCCAAAACAAATTTCAACAATACTGTTATTATTCCTTATAACAATTTGAAAAACCATTCTAAATTTTAGGGAGTTAAGTACCGATATTCTCAGTTTTTAATTCCTATTTATTATCTATAGTTATAAACCTACTTATATGATTTCACTTCCCATATAAGGTCGTTTCATGATTGTTTTTCTTATTATATATTACAATGGATAAATTTTATTAGAATTTAAAATTAAACTCAACATTATCATCGACCATCTTATAGTCAACTGTTAAACCGAATTCACTAGGTATTTGTATTTAATTTAACAAATAATAAAGGCATATAGAATACCCGAGCACAAACAATAAACAATAATGATAATAATTGAATATTATCATTCTCTAACAACCAAACACACATGTAAAACTATATTAATTTTTTGAAAATTATTCTTTTCATATATAAAATATAATCTAGGTAAAATTATTCCATTTACCCAAATTCAAAACCATACTATGTCGATTTTCCTTGTTCGAATGTTTAGAAACCCTTATCGGTACAGTTGTTCCTTCTGAATCGACCAGAATTCATAACCACTCAATCGATAAATCAACACAATATAAAATATTTTTATATCACTAACAAATACGCGCTCAGGTGTGTATGTGTGTATATATATACACTCAAACTCATCCTAGGGCCTCGCTTACCCTATCACAAATGAGTTAACCCCACCAAAACCTAGGTGTTCGCTCAACCTAAGCTATGGTACCATGTATAACGACCCACTTTTCCATACCATTCATGTTGACAATAAACCACACATGTACAACCCATATCGAAAAGAAAGACGGATAGTTATGAGGAAGAAAGAAGAAGGAAGAAGAGAAGAAGAAGAAGAAGGAAGAAGAGAAGAAGAGAGGAAGAGAAAAGAAACTAAAAAACAACATAGAATCACACAATTGCAATTGAACGACATAAAATATAATATCAAAGTTTTTATGAAAGAGAAACTATAATATACATACATCCATCAGAGTACAACAACAATCACAATTATCTGCCTGGATAGTTATTACAGCCTGTCCTCACAATTGTCGATAATTTCAATAATAAAACAGCGGAAAATAACATATATAAGAGTATGACTTGAAGACCTCCAACTCGTCTGCTGAGCTCTAACGCATCCAAAGCAATCTGTAAATATGCTCGGTCTGACCTAAGCATTATAATAAATAACACCCGAGTCAGTTTGAAAAACCAGCGTGAGAAAAGCACATCCAACGAAATTTGAAAGTCATAAAGACTTTTGAAAACAAAGGTATCACGTAAGACCACGCCGCATATAAATACAGACGGGTTTTACCTTACGATAACGAAAACATTCCATATGAAATCCAATGATATTATAATAACGTCTAGGGTTTGAAGTAAATACATATAATATAGCTGAAATGCTTGCATCTCACATTCCAGCATAGTTGGGCACAATCAAATTGAACGTAATGGCTCGTATTGGAGATTGGTTTCCATACAATGACTGGGCTACTAGGGTACCACCCGTCACGGTGCATTCCTAGATAAAATACACAAAGAGCCTCACATGGACTCCCTACAAGTCAAGACGGCCTTCACCCTTACTAGATAGCGTTGAATATATCATCACCTAGGTTGGTATCAAGAACCTAAATTGGCCCCGAGCATACATGATCTATAATGTTGATCTAGATTGGGTGATGTGCATACCCTAATGGTAGCGAACCACATAGCCTTGAAGCATCTCCCCTGTTTTAGTCAATCCTAGTTGATGAGGCTTGAGGCTATGATTACCTTTTATATAGCACTTCCCACTTGGAATGCTAATATTGCCCTCCAGGCAACAATGCAATGCAGCATTAATCCATACAAGTTAATTCAGGGACTGAATGAAACACTTGAGAGCTCTATCTTAGAATTCCCATCATCCTTATGATGTCTTCACTTCAAAACTCTTAAGTAGATTGAGGTGGTTTTCAGATAACATATCTGATCCCGGTCTCTTCGAACAACATTTGACAGTTCCGGTAAACTCAACCTCGGTTCTTTTGGAAATAAAGAGATGAAGATAAAATCGGAGATCACCTCCTAACCACTAGTGGATAGATTTCCTAATCATTCTTCCTACAAGAACGAAACGAGATTTATACGCACAATACAACATCTTCGGAGATGACTGTGCCATATAACTCATGTATTTCTCCTAGATATTTCCAATGTTACTTTTGGGTCTAAATTTGGTAGTCGTTATTTAACCATCAAATAAACAAACATTCAAATTATAGATTTAATTTCCCAAGGAATCCATTGAGCCTCACATTCATAAATTTAAAATCATTGTTCAAATACTTGGAAACCATTTCCATATAATTATCTTATTAAAATAAGTTTATTCACAAATGCAATATTTTTTATGTTTATAAAATTTTACTTATTTCCAAGGTCATATTAAAATGATTAAACACAGGTTTCCTTTAAACTAAGATATGAATATTCCAAAATACCATTTCTTTCTATTCTAAAAATATCATCTTTATAAATTTCCAAAGTGTATTTATAGAATTCCTCTATGTTTTATTTATAAAAGCACTCTTTTATAATCTCTTAATCCATTTATCAAAATCACCATTTAGAATTTTCTTCCCAAGATTTTTAAACTCCTTTACGTAAATCGTTTATATAAAAGAAATCCTTTTATAACAATTTATTTGTTTTATAATAAATAAACTTAGCTTTAATCATTTTAAATAATATAAAAGAAACATAACTAAAAACATTTTTAATAATATAATAAACAAAATCTCAAACTTTTAAACATCTCTAAAAGATAAATAAAATAAATTTAAACAAAATTTTAAATAAAATTAATTATCTTCAACAATATTTTTAATGAAATAATCATCTAGTTTTAAATAACTAATAAAAAATAATTATTATCTTCAAAAACATTAAGTAAATAACATATTTAAAAATACTATGGATAACATCGTAATTAACTTACAAAAATAATTTTTACAAACTTTTGCAATTAAGTATTAATTGGTCTCTTAGTATATATAGAAATGTTAAAAAACATTTTTCTTCCAATTTATAAAATTAGAAGTAAATCAAATCCACCGTTTCCAAATCTAGTAAAGGCTAAGTAATCTCAGTGGTACTTAACAAGCTACCATTATCTTCCAAATTTTCTCAAGTCAAATTGCTGACTTTTAAATAATAAAAAATATATGCAAACAAGTCCATAATTAACAATCAATTGACACTTAAATAAATATCCAAATTAATATAATAGCAGAATGGAGATTTATTCTGCTAATCAATGTCAATAAAAGATAAACCCTTGCATTTATTTAATGATGTCTATTTGGCCAAATAGATAGCACCAAGACATATACTCACATTAACTATGTTATAATTTTTAACAACGTAATTATATTAATCAAAATCATATCAATTTCTCACCACATATATATTATCCATTACTTTAAACAAGTTTGGCATTTGTTGGTTTCAAGAGTATGGAATAGCTTAACGTCTCATAACCTCAATTTTTTATTATGGAAGGTTCTCAGGAATGCTTTGATGACCAAAGTTAAATTACGCAGAAGAGGATTCACTGTGGACTTGATCTGTGTTTTCTGCAATGTTTATGCTGAAGATGCTGCCCACCTGTTTTTTGAGTGTGCGGTTACTGCTAATATTTGGAAAACTTGTCTCTCTAGTGCTGGTTTCAATGATCCTATTCTTTATGGTGATGCTGAGTGGAACAGGATGTTCAGGAAGACAAGGTGGAAGAATACTACAACCTTTTGGCATTTGTTGATTTTGAAAGTTTATGTCAATGTAATTTGGGCTGAGAGAAATGCAAGGGTTTTTGAGAATAGAAGGAAGACTGCAACTGCGTTGATCAGTGTTATTACTGCTAAGGTTAGGGAGAAGTCCTCTCATCATACTGCTTATGACACCATGGATTAGGGAGAGTATGTTTAGTTCTTGTGTTCTTGCTTGTGTGTCTTTTTGTTTTCTTTCTTTTTTTCCATGTTGCTTCACTGTGTGCTTTGGGTGCTGTTTTGCCCTGCTTTGTTTCTTTTGGTGTTTGTGTGTTTAATAAATATGGCTAGGGACCATGCAACCCTCCTTGCCTTTCAAAAAAAAAAAGTTTGAATACAAATTTAAAACTCAAATAGCCTAATAGCATTTGAAGATGCTATATAGCGATCCTAGATCAATTCAACCAATCTAATAGCATTTCAAGATGCTATATCTTGATTCTAGACCAAATTCAATCAAACAGCAAATCCAATCAATTCAAGTAAATATGAATAAATTTAATGTACACAATATTTTACTGGTAAATCAAAAAGGCAAGTTTAACCCACCTAAGTTCAAGTTGCCATTTTCGCTTTTTGGTTCCAACTAAAATCGAACAAAGTTTAATTTGAGCATAAAATCCCATTAGCTCGAATCTTTACCAAGTCGGTTCGGTAATGTAGTCCACTTCAATACAATCCTAATGCGACTGACCGTAACTGCTTTGGACCTAATACGAATGATTTATTCGATTTATAAGTTAACGATTATTTTTAACAGTTAATTATATAAATTAACAAAATTCTTCTTTACCCTAAATAAAAAAAAACCTAGCTCAGAAAACAAAACCAACCGCAAGCCCACTCTCTTTTCTTTTCCCCTCCGTTCTTTTCAAGCATCAAAACCCAATTGTGCACGGCCGTGCACCTTCCATGACCCTCCTCCCTTTGAATCAATGATCCAGCAATGCATTAACATTTCCTTCACATAGACTACACATCTATCCCCACCAGGTGAAGCTTGATAGCATGAAAACGCTCGCAACCTGGAGGCTTCACGCATGGTTCTACGAAGCCGCAACCTTCAAGTTTTGACCAGGCGATGTTAAATCGTGGATACCAGATGCTATTCGATCAGACGAATCCAAACCTGCCCTCTGAACGAGCTAAATCATACTCCATCTTAATGAAACTCAAACCCTGGCTTAAATACCCTTTCAGAAAAACTGCCGCACTCGCTAAATCTCCACCGAACTCATATCATCTCGTAGATCTACCTCCAGGATTCCAAAGGTATTTATTTTATAATTTTTCAATGAATAGATATTGCGATTTTGAATTTTAAATAAGGTCATTTTATTTTCTTGTTTTCAAATGAAAACGGAGGAGCAAAAAGAAGCAGACAAAATTGTGGCTGGTGTGTATGAGATGTAGGGTTGACTTAAGTTTTAATACTAAAATTTTCGACATCACGTTGTACCGCTTTTCTTTCACGCATGGACTTTGAATCGACAAAAGAAAAATACGGTCACTCTTCGAACGGTGATGTGACCTCAAAACAGTAAAATTATGTATCGGTTATTGAGTTTTATAAAATCACAAAACACCGCCGTTTACCGATTTATCATCAAACGGACAATTTCAATATTTTTCAAATTAAAAATTATGGAAAAATCAAATAATTAAATTAAAAATACGTCAATAAGAATCGTATCGTAAAAATAAAAATATATTCTCCGATTATTTATTTGGACCATTTATTACTGTAAATAACTTACAAATTAAACTTGCTGATATTATTTATCATTTGCAAGAAATTAACAAGTACATTTTATCCATAGAATTAATATTCAGTACATAATCCAAGTAGTTAAATTATTATTCAAAGAATTATTCACAATTCAAAGACTTTAAACAGTTCGATAATTTAATTCGAGTTTTAAAGCTTTTAATCTAATATTTTAATTAATAAAATAAATTAAATATTCAAAATTGAATGACCAAAATCTTGTTACAGTTTTTGAGATAAGAAGTTGTAGTAGTGAAGACGAATGGTTTAAACAATGTTTTAAGTACTTGGAAGTAAAAAAAGTAAGGATTTATTTAATATATCTTAACAAATAAGAGTGGAAGCCATGAAAGAGTATAGGAAGAAGATGGAACTTTTCATGAGAATGGAAATGAATAAAATGAAAAAGAATTAAGGAATTTTGTTTTATATGAAATGCATAGAGGAAATTGCCAAAATACCCATGTACTTTGCCCTCCTCTCCTCTTACTCCACCTCACCATGTCCTTGCACCCTAACCTACACCTCCACCATGTCCCCCTCCCTGTACCTTACTCCAACATGTAATAGATGCAATCTTGTACCTGGTTTAGACATATTTTTCACCTTAAGTCTTTTGATGTTTCCACAAGCATCTTTATATTACATACTTAAACATACATACATATATATATATATAAGTTATAAAATTCTAACTAAATATATATGTATGTGTATATTTATACCATGTGTACACACTAATGTTACAACAATTTCGATAACTTTTAGTTGGCGAAAAATCAGAATTCGGAAACGAAATCCGATCACATTTTCAATTTTTCTACGAACTAAATTTTTTTGTAAAAAAATTTTAAAAACTATTTCGCCATCATTATTATTTAAAAGAGTATGATTTTAATTATAAAATCCATTATTTGAATATTTAAAGTTGATTAAATATTCTCAAACTAAAGTGGTTCCAGGTCGTTACACTCTTCCCCTTTAAAAAATTTCATCCCTTAAATTTACCACAACCTTAACCAAAAAACAGCACTCTCAAGCATAACTAACACTATACATCAGTTTGTATGATGTACATTGATTATTCCTATGCAAAATTTGATTTGATCACTTACTCGAATATATAACTTTATTTCCGTATTAGTACCTCCCACCCGACTTCCTAGTGTGGATTCTGATCAGACTTTTTAATTAGAAACCTTCATTCTTCTTACATATCCATATATTGTGATTTAAAACTTTGGTTTCATATTAAGAACCCTCATCAAGTGTTTTCTATTAAAAGTCAAGTGAAAAATCCTTATTTCGAATGGTGTTAGACACCTCTAGTCATATAATCGAATCTTGGATCGTGAATTATATGAAAAAAGGAAGGATTTATGTACAACCTACATACTTATCTGAGGGTCCTTAATACATAATTAATTATTACCATCCCACATCATACTTATGAAAACAATTCATAAAAATTTCAACTGAAATTCAAACATTTCAAATGTTATAACTTATTAAAACCTTTCATAAAATCATTTTTTTAAAGTTGTATAGTACTCTCTACATCCTAATAGCATATACAAAACATTTGATTTCAAAATTCTATTCACTTTTATTTATTTAAATGTAGGACCAAAATAATTTGGGTGTCAAAATTAAGTCGACCAATATAGCCTCTTTACCCAATCGGTTTGGTAAGTAACTAAGAAGAATAGGATGCTAGTATCCAAACTCTGAGTCTACTTCTCCTTAGACACTTCTAAGGTAAAAGTGTTTATTATCCGGCTTAATAACATCAAATAAAAATTACCTCCTAGGTTTAAAATTCAAAAAGACATTGTTTAATAAACCCAACCTTATCGAATCTTATCATTAAATTAATTCAACTTTGACTTTATTTTTTAACCCACTCTCTACTCAAATACCTTATGATGGTCAACCTTTGCCCTATTGAGGTTGAAACAATATAAAATCAAGAACCATATTGGTTAAAGTCCTACTTTATCTATAAGGCTAAGAGATATAAAACTATGATAAGAGCCAGTGTTATACAAAGGAAAACAGAATGAATATTATATTTATATATATTATATCGTTCAAACCAACAACCCTAGATACAAGTCGAGTAACTCCATCGGAGAATGGAAGTACACTCCAAAAGATATGACACAATAGAAGACACTAAAAAAACTAAGGATATTACTTCCTAATATATGCCTTAAACCTCCTTAGTGTTAAACCAAACTTTTCATAACCTCCTTTCATTGTTGCCGTTGAAGTGGATGGTGCTAAAAAGAGAACAAAAGGCCTAGGCTGCTCCCCTTTCCTAAGCATAGGACAATCATTAACGAAATGACCTTTCTTATGGAAATAATAACAATCCATTGGTGCCGTCTGTGCCTCTAGCTTTGGTATCTTAATGACCTTTTCTTTCACCACTTTTCTTTTCTTACCCAACTTACATTCCTGAACAAAGTGATCATATTTCCCACACCTGAAGCAACCATGTTTAGGCATATTGGTCTTGAGCTTGCGCTTCTTATTCCTAACTGGAGTAGTAGTATCCTGCTTTGGAGATAAATCTTCAAATCGTAGAGCATTCCTTATTACCTTCTTAAATGATCCTTGAATACAATTCATCATGTCTCTACGTAACTTGTCACACAAGCCCAGCCAAATATTAACCTCGATGTAAGACTCAGTACCGTTGAACTTCCTTTTGCTCAAATCTCAAAGTCACGGCATAGCGAAGCGTTTTTGATCTTGCGTTCCTTCCTCAAAATCATACGACTTAGATTCAAAAACACCAGTACCCATAATTCTTTGCTGCCTGAATTCATATTAAAAACCTAAGAATAATTCCAAGAATATGGTTTTCAAAAATTATTTAACCCCACCTTTCCGCTTTTCAAAGGAAAAAACACTTTAAAGCTTTACTAGCTATTATCCGTGTTTAAAGAATAATTTTAGAAAAACCAACAATAACTACAATCATTCAAAACATACTATACATAGTTTCCTAAAAATACCATACATACTATGAATTCTTCCCAATAACCTTATCCATACTATGGTCCTCCAGACCTACCCATGGGTACTTCCCCCATATTTTCCTTCTTGTGGGGGATGATTTCTTAATAATACCCCCGGCCTGTTGTACCCTTTCTAAAATAAGGCAACACTTTTTAATGTGCCCTAGCTGATGGTAGAAAAAGCAATCTTTTTTCCAAAGTTTGGGAACCCTCGGCTTCCTACGCCTTTTGTACAATAATCCATGGTATGTTCTATCTTATGACACCAGTAGCAAGTAATTTCTTTTCCTTTCTTGAAAAACTTCCTTCGAGGAGAACCTTCTTTCGATTTGTTCTCCTACGGCTTCTTCCAATGTGGTAGAAATTTCCTCTTTTTGTGATTGTCGATACTGCTTTTTGGAGAGGTTGTTGGCTTCTTCTGATCTTCAAAAACTTCTACCTCCGGATCCATAACTGCTTTGATGACTTTACTATCAACCCTACCATCCTTAGAGACTATCATGTTTGATTCCTTTCCCATCCATTTCCTCCTTGTTTATTCATTTCTTACTACTTGAATATATTAGGATTTCCTTAGGATGCACTTCCAAATGGGATTTATATTGGAAAAGGTATTGTCTACAAATGATAAACAAATATTATCATTTCCTAACAATAATCACAACAAATAACTATATTAGTTTTGAATTTTTCTTTTTTTAATATAATCTTAAGTAAAATTATTTCATACACCAAATTTGAAAATATTACGTCAGTTTGCCTTGTTAAAATGTGTAGGAACCCCTATCGATACCGTGGCATCCCACATCTCGACCAGAGTTCATAAACCACTCAACGGTTAAATCAACACAATATAAAAAAAATTGTAAGCACTAGAAAATAAGAAATCTTATGTATAATACATTCATGCTAATTTTAGGGTCTCACTTATCTGACCTCAAATGAGTTTACCCCACCAGGGCCAAGATTCTCGCTTAACCTTGCACTCTGATACCTTGTGTAATGATATGCCTATCTTACACCTAAAGACGACACTTAATATATCCTCGGTATTCATGTGTCGACCTTTTAAATGTCCGAAAGACAGATCATTTGGGGTGAAGGAAGAAAAGATAGAATCAAATCTCATATCGTGACGAGTAATGTATAATATTAGCAAATAATTATAAAAGAAATCATCTTTATTATACATTACATCAGAATATATACTAATCTATTTACTAACTGGACAGTTATAAGTATCTTGTACTTATAATTTTTAATAAATACATATCGAAACAAGGAGATAATAGCGAAGAAAAATAAGATACGTGAATACGTCTTGGAGAATCCAGCTTGTCTTCTGAAATCCCCAAATGATCTAGCTAAATCTGGAAAATACGCTTGAGCTGACCTGAGCATTATAAGAAAATAACGCCTGGGTCAATCTGGTAAAACCAGCGTGAGAAAAGCTCGAAACAAATCATATGAATTACTATATTTGAAAAACCTTTCAAATAAAAAGTATCTCATAAGACCACACCGCACATAAACATGGATGGGTATTTATCTTACGATAATTGAAACATTTTATTATAAAATCCAATGATACTATAATAATGTCTAAGGGTTCAGAGTAAATATATAAAATTGTTGAAATGCTTACATCTTACATTCCAAATTAGTTGGGCATAATCAAAATCATAATTGCTCGTATTGGAGATTGGATTCCATACTATGGCAAGGTAAGGGACTACCTTCCGATGATACACCTCTAGAAAATATCTGAGGGCTACAGACGCAACTACCCCTCTACTACACCGAGCTAGCCTGCCCTTTTAACATGACAAGCCGAATTACCTCACCGCTTTAACACCAAGGCCTTCTACTACCACATTTCTTGCATGCAAACCAACTCTAAAAGGGACAATCTAGAATGTGATGATGGCTCCCAATGGTAACTAACCACCATGCCCGGTCTTTTTCCATTGCTTCGAATTGTAAGGCTTGTGAGGTCATGCTTTTACCTCCTCTACTAGCATATCATCTTGGACTACTAACACTACCCTTCAAGTAGAGATGCAATGCTAGCATTCATCCATACAAGTAATTACGGGATCGAACCAGCATTCAAAGTTTTACTATCTTCCATTTTGGAATCACCCTCAGGAAGGATGGTATAGCTCCATATCATACTTTATCACGAATATTATTCGTTTGGAGTGGCTTAGATAAATCCAAGAACCAGTGTCTCTAAACTAAGCGGAAATTTTCGACTGACTCAATTCCGGTTCTTTGGAAGTATGAAATAAGTATTTGATCCCTCACTGTGGAACTCGAATATACGATCATACTTCCTGAGTCATAATAGATCAAGATTTGATAGTCGGTTACTTAACTCTCAGATAAACAAACAACAACAATTCAGAGACTTAATTATCCATAGCAACCACTAAGCCTCAAAATAATTATTTCATTTATTAGAAACCTCTTTTCGAAAGTGTCTTTTAACAACATCCATATACGTATCTCACTGACATAAGTATATTCACAAAACAATTATGAAAGGATTCTCATTTACAAATCACAACAAAAAGTATCAAATTACTCCAAACACATTTAATAAAATAATTGCCTAAGTTAACTTTAAATATTTTTAAATATAACAAACTTTAAACCTTTATCAAAGAGGTATAATAAAATATTGGATTTCACAAATTTTGTAAAAAGGCTTAGTGACTACATATGGGAAAATATCCAAGTTTCTACAATAGCAGACGGGGTTTGTTATGCTAAACACATGTCCAAGTTAATATAATAGCGGAATGGTGTTTGATTCTGCTAACAGATGTCAAATATAACTTAACTAGCAGAATGGTGATTTATTCTTTAAACAAATGTCATTGGGTTTCATATTCGATGAAGTTACTTAAATGTGATCGATAAAGAAATCTGTTAGATTTAAAATACTCTTTGAAAGAGAGTTACTTAAAACAAAATCCGATTTTTGGAAATAAAATTGTTTTAAACCTTTAAACTTTTATTTAAAAATAATTAAATAACATTTAAATTCTTTATTAAATAATGATTGACCTTTAAATAATTAAACAATAATTAACTATTAAATAAATAATTAAATAATTGTTATCCTTAAACAAATAATTAAATAATTGTTAGCTTTTAAATTAAACCATAAATAAATCTTTAATGAATTATCTAATAATAATTTAAACTTTTACATAATAATTAAATATTAACCAACCTTGATTCATTAATTAAACAGTCCTTAATTAAAACTCAAATAATAAATAAACCTTTATTTTAAAATAATTAAAACATAATTAAGTTTTAAATTAAGTCTTAACTTTATTTAACTTGATTAGAAATTAATTATTAATTATACACTTTCTTGAATAAATAAATAATTTAATTAATTTTAATTAAATAATAATAAATTCTTAAATAATAAATTAAATAATAATTAACCTTTTATTATTTAACAAATTATAGTTAACCTAGTTAAAAATAATTAAGTACTAATTTCCTGACTTGATTAATGATTAAATGCTAATTACCTAAATTAATTATTTAGTTAATCATTAAATAAATAAATAAATAACTAAATAATAATTGCTTTTAAATATTTAAAATATGTTTGAAAATGCTTTCCAAAAAGATTCTTAAGCTAAAATATTTCAACTTCAAAAAGAGTTCGTTTTTCACGAACTGCATTTATAGCGATTATTGCTATATGACCAAAAAAATTTAAAATCTTGTTTTATACTCAAATAGCTTTCAGAACTCTATCCTTTATGATTAACTTACTTTTATATACCTAGAATAAAGTGTAGAAAATAAAGATAAGATCTTTAAAACTATTGGCATTTCTATAAGATAAAGTTAGAAAATAAACTTTTGAATTAAAGAATCTCGATTTTGAAATTTAATAACTCAGCACACTAACTTTTCATGTTACATAACTATAAGGGAATGAACACAACACACACACACACACTCACACACACATACAGATATATGTGTGTGTGTGTATGTGTATGTATATATGTGTGTGTGTGTGTGTGTGTGTGTGTGTGTGTGTATATTCCATCACCATGTACCACAAAAGGATCCTAACTTTCAAAGCTCACTAACCCTTTTAACTTTAATTTCTATTTCAAATCTAAATCACAACATTCATAAGCACATGTATATCCATCAACAGTCAAGCAAGGAATTTACATCAAAGTATACATCATACTACTTGACAATAACATATTTTTCAATCAATTATGAGTAATAAATTTTCATAAATTTTAAAGTTTTAAACTTAAGGTAGAAAGAGATTTTTCTCACCAACATTTGACTAAATCAAGGAACTTTCTTTTCAAACTTGAATATGACCAAGAACAATGCTTTGACTTTGAAAATGTTACTTTTGGTGGCCTTTAAGGCTTATGGTGATTCGGCCTATTTGATTTAAGGACTTGAGGGTTTGGTTTTTGAGATTAGGAGTTGTAGTAGTGAAGGAGAATGGTTTAAACAATGTTTTAAATACTTGGAAGTAAAGAAATTGAGGATTTTTTAAATATATGTTAACAAATAAGAGTGGAAGCCATGAAAGAGTATAAGAAGAAGATGGAAATTTTCATGAAAATGGAAATGAATAAAATGAAAAAGAAATTAAGAAATTTTGTTTTATATGAAATGCATAAGGAAAATTATCGAAATACCCGTGTACTTTGCCCACCACTCCCCTTGCCCCACCTCACCAAGTCCTTCCTTCCACGAGCTCACGCCTCTACCATGTCCCTCTCCTTGTACCTTACTCCAAAATGTAATAATTGCAATATTGTACTTGGTATAGGCATATTTTTCACCTTAAGTCTTTTTATGTTTCCATAAGCATCTTTAATATTATATACTTAAACATACATACATACAAACATACATACAAACATACATAGATGTAAATGATATAAAATTATAACTAAACATAAATGTATGTGTATATTTATATCATAGTGTACACACTAATGTTACAACAATTTTGACAAGTTTTAGTCGACGAGAAGTCGGAAACTCGAAAAACGAATTCCGGCCACATTTTCAATTTTTCTTCGAACTAATTGTTTTTGAAAATCTATTATGAAAACTATTTCACCATTATTATTATCACTTAAAAGAGTATGATTTTACTCATAAAATCTATTATTTGAATTTTTAAAGTTAATTAAATATTCTCCAATTAAAGCGGTGAAATTTTAGATCATTAAAGTGGATTTGGTTCATTCATTCCCATTCCAAATAATAATTGCCACACTCTTTTCATTGTTTTCTTTTTTCTTCCATTAGTGCTTCTCATTTACATCGTCTGAAGTTTTTTTTATTCCGCGAATGTGAATTACTTTTCATGCTTTTAATTCTTTTTTGTGATAACCTCTTTTTAATACCTGCCTCCTTTAAAAAGGCTGTTCATATTTACTTTATTTCAATATCTAGTTTGTTCATATTTACTTTACTACATTTACGTTCATTTTTAAATTTCATTTCCTAAAGCCTTATTTCATTTATTTTAAATTAAAAGCAGCCTTTTTTTCAAATTTAAATGGCCCTAAACCTAAATTTAACTTATAAATAAGTATGATGCAAATGAAACCCTGGCCTCCATTCTAGTCTTCTTCTTCTTTTTTTCTTTCTTTTTCCTTCAAATCTTCTTCTTCTCTCTAATTTTGTTTCCTTCTTCTTCAAACCTTCTTCTTCTTATTCTTGAAATCTTCTTACTCTTGAAATCTTCTTATTTTTCAAATTTTCTTCTTCCTTTTCAAAGCTTGATCTTCGATTTCATTTTTAATTCTTCATGTTTTATTCCTTTTCTTTTTTAATTATTCTTTTTGAATACTTCTTCCCTTTTTTTAGAAACTTCTAAATAATAATATAATAAGGAGACAAATTAAAATAAATCATACTAAAAGAAAAATTTAGGAACAAAGTTAGCAATCAAGAAGGTTACTAAAGAAACCTAGAGAGAAGCTATTGATTAGAAGTTTATTATTTTTCGATTCATATAAAGCCGAGTGATTCAACCCACTCACAGAATACTAAATTTTCTGCTGTTAGTTAAATTGAAATCATGAAGAGATAAATTTTTGTTGGTTGCTGTTTGGTAATTAAAACCTACATTTATATTGATATTGATATCAATATTGAATTGAATTGACATTTAAGTTAATATTAAAATTTAATTGCTAGTTAGACACTGACAATTGATGACTAGTAATTATTGTAATATATTGGTTTGATTTGCATGTTGATTGCAATTGGATGCTTATTTATTGATATGTTGGATGTGTGGTTGTTTATTTATTTGACATATTCCTGTTATAACCCTAATTATTATTTGACATCATATATATTTTCATTTGGACTATTTGAAATGAATTAAAAATTAGGTTGAAATGATATATACTTATGTCATTTAAGTACGGATTGAAATGATATATGTAATTAAAATTGAAATAAATGATCACTTGGCCATAGGTAGAAAATTATATATGGACATCGGATCTGGTTAAATTAAATGGTTACAAATCTTAAATTTGAATTTGTTTAAATGAGATTGTTTTAATCTTTTTGATTTCTTTGAAATAAATTATTTTCTAATTCGAGATTTGAAATGTTGAAATTGAAGCTGTTTAAATGAAATTGTTTAAGGATTTAATTTGAAATTTGAAAGTGGAAATTGATATATGATTTGAATTTATTGGAAGTGAATAATTGTGAAGGTTTATATTTTCATTTAAACTTTGAATTTACTTTAATTATAATGGTTTAAATTGGTATTTTAAATTTGGGATGTGAAATGGTTTTAAACTAAATTGTTTAAAATGAGAATTTGAATTGAAACTTTCAGTCATTTGAATAGAACCATTTAAACTGAATTTGAAGTAAAACTTGAAATTGTTTAGACTTAAGGCTGATTTAAATCAAAATTTGAATATTAAGTTGACTTGAAATTGGAAATCAAAAATGGAATTCATTATGATTTGGAATTTGAACCTTGTTGTGAAAGAAAGAAACGGTTTTAATATAACTGTTTTAATATAAAAACTATTTTGATAATCAAATTGTTTTAATATATAAACTATTCTAATTATTCAAACTATTTTAATTACTCAAAACCATTTTCAATATTCAAACTGTTTTAAAAAGGAAATATTTAGATTTATATCATTGATTTGAATACGAATGTTTTGATACAAAGGTATGATCTGTTTTGAATTCGAAATGATTTTGAAATGAATTTGGTATTTTGATACGAAGTACGACTTGTTCTTGAAATTTAAAAGAACCAACTGGTGTGAAAAATGACGTTTGGTTGTTAAAAAGATCAAGGCCGAATATTAGCATACTCTCTGTCAATACCGAAACCATTTTAACAACTGTGTATATGGTGGATGACTTAGAATGAAGTGGTTGGATTGGCGAACTTTTGCTAGATTTGAAGAAAGAGAACGATGATGGATAGACCTCAACACTTGTTTCAATTGAAAATGACTAAAACATGATAACTTGTTCTAACCAATGAGGGTAGTTATCTCTAACGACGTCTGTTCTTCGTATTACTATATTGATTTTTGAATTGATCGATGCACCTTGATTTGATTGTGGGATCGATGTTTGCGGTGGGCTATTAGGGGTTGCCACTAATCAGGCGACTTGATCCTACTTTAGGTATTGTCTCACATGCCTTATCATACTTTTATCCTATACGTGCCCACTACGATTTTGTTTTAGCATGGTACCAAAGGGGACTCCCTGGCTACCAATGTTACCGGTTGTGTTACAGGACCGACATAGACTACCTGCTTAAAAATGTGTTAAGGGGTATCAATGTAAAACCTTAACACTATTTTAATACGTTACTTTACTAATAGTCACTACATATATAGGTATTTTTACTATATATAGATAGTTTAACGGATTCCTAGAAGATGAAGATTCTGTAACATCTCTTAAGTTATTACACTAACGTTGTACACTTGATAGGAGGTGGAAAATCCCATAAACATCTCCGAAGCTTTTACGCTCATTTACTTATTATTGATTTAACTTACATAAGAACTTTGAGCTTTGACTCAATTGTTTTGTTTTTTCATTACGCTCGGGTCAGGCTGAATATTTCAGTATTTGGAGTCATTATTCCATGAAGATGAAGATGTAATTTGTTAGACCGTATTTAGTATTATTATTCCACTGCATTTTTTGGTATGTTGTTTATTTTACTCTGATTATGTTGTAAAAATTGAAGTCAAACGTATATTGCAAAACGGCTTCATGAACTATTTATTTGATTATTATATTTTATCATTCCGCTATGAGATTCTGTATATTGCTTTCCTTCTTTTCTCTTATTTTCTTATTAAACCCCATTGATAATCTGCCCTTTTGGCCTGAGTTAGACAAGTGTGGTTTATTGTCGACTTAAATCATCCAAAAAGGTGGGTCGTCACAACTCTTATATGAAATGGTTTGTATAAGTATGAAGTTATGTCGAAAACTATTGATTCTGAAAGATACTTGATTTGAAAAGCGATAATCTTACATATAACAAAATTTATATAAGAATGATATAATATATTCAACACTACTAATTTTGAGAAGTAATCGATTTGGAAACGAAATCTTATATATAATGGAATTTATATAAGTATGATATTTGAAGTTATGATTTGAAAAGGGTACTATATATAGTATGACATACTTTGACGTAAAAGGTATGGAGAAGTACCCTTCGCAAAGAACTATAGTATGATATGCTTCGAACCCTAATGGACTTGGGTGAATCCAAAAATGGATTTGTAACAACCCGCATATTTAACGATTTTATATTTAAATGTTTTATTTAAATATAGCGTCGTTAGTCAGATTTTTGGGTCCGAAATGTTACTTTTTGCAAATGGCCGAATTGGGAATTGAAACCACCTCCATTGAGTCCAAAATGGCGTTTGCAATCTTTTTGAGTATAATCTTTGATATGTTTGGAGTAAGTTGAATTTTGCTACTTTTCCTAGTTGGGTTTTGGGTTTGGGTTCAGCCCACTAGCCAACTAAATACCCTAACTCAGTCCCTCTCCTCTCCACTCACTTATTCATTTCATAAAAACTCAAGCTAGAACTGAAAATGGGGGAAAGCAAGAGGAATTAGAAATTCCAAGCCCTAGTTTCTTCTTGCAACTTGAATTCTTGCTCCAAAAATCAAATAGAAACTATTGGTAAGCCTCCTCTTCATATTCTCCAACTCTTCTCCTCTTAAATTTCAGAAAGCTTCCTAAACCTAATTTGGGAAATATGTGTTTTATTCTTAGATTGAAGCTTGTAGAGTTGAAGTGAAGAGTAGTTAGTCTCCTTCTTGTGTTTGAGCTTCTTCTTCTTTGTTTTGTGATAAAAGGTGAGTTTTGAACTCACATCTACTTCTCTTGATTTCATTGATGTTGGGTATGAATTCCTAACACTTGTTCTTATGCACTTTCTTTTGGTTTGGATTGAATTGGTGAATATCCAAATTTTTAGTGTTTGGGTTCAATTATTTAAAGATCCTAACTTTGATGTTTGAACATGTTTTGGTGGCGAACCGGAGAGCTAATGGAGCTGGGGTATCAATTGGCTAAGGCTCCTTAGGTCCATTGCTCGAACGGTTGCGTTTTGGGAGAATTTGCCCTTTGATGGAAAAAGGGAAGGAACTGTAGAAACTTGTAGTTCGGCCGACCGAACCTCTGGGTCGGTCGACCGAGCTGCTACTCCCGAGCACTTTTCTGCCTCTGGATCAGGTCAGCTGACCGACTCAGGAAGTCCGGTCGACCGACCTGCTCCTATTTTTTTTGTTTTGCCTATTTTTTCTTATTTTGATTGGTTTTCCAAATGTTATCGATCTACATTGATTCCAATTAGTTGTTTATGCATATTTGACTTTGATGATTCCTTTTTGACTTCATCCACGGGGTTTTATAAAATAATCTTTTAAATTGTATTAAAAGCTTACTTCTCTAATTTATAAATTCTATTTAAAACGCACACACAATTTTGCACTTCGAGCGGAGTGGAAAGGAGATTAAATGGTTAGGTAAAACACGGGCCATGAATCCATGCGTTTATCTTTCCGATTGATCCCCAACCTATTCGATTGATTGTTTTGACCTTTTGGTCTGGTTTACCGATGAGACGAGGTAAACTTTGTACTTCTTTGAGTGTGAAATTAACTAACGGATAGTTAACCGTTTAGTGCGAACGAGTGGTTATGGGACTCACGTTACCACTTTTCGGATTCCTTTTTGAGAGTTATGACACATTCTGCCAGTTAGTGGTGTCCAGTTTTGGGCCTCCGGACCTTCACCACTACGGTTTGTTGCCTTCGGGTTTGCACCTTCAGGTTTGTTGCCTTCGGGTATGTTACCTTCGGGTTTGTTGCCTTCGGGTTTGTGCCTTCGGGTTTGTGCCTTCGGGTTTGTTGCCCTATTGTATCGCTTTCGGAGTTAGGTCTTTATGAGCCGCTCGAGTGATATTTGGGTTTGGAGTCTTCGGGCTCATGGATCCTTGTTTATACAGTACTGAGCACGTGCAAATTTTATGATGTTTCATTGATATGTATATTCCCTAGGTATCGCCCTTCGGTGTTGGTCTTTTTAAGCCGTATGATGTATAGCGATTACCTTGTGGAACTTATGTTACCTTCATTGGTATTTGTTATTTACCTTTATGGCTTGTTTTGGGATATTCCTATCCTTTGTTTCTCTGAGTTGCCGATGAGATGAGGCTTGTCTTGTTATGATATGATTCATCTTTTTGTTAGATGATTGTGTTATCTCTTTTAGAGATATTTGTTATACTTTGTGACCTTGCAGGTTATTGTTGTTCAGTTTATCTAACTGATTTGTTGAGCTAGACTGACCCATGTATTTTATACTTGGGTCAGACCGAGATGTTTCATGTTAGGTGCTTTTGGACTTAGCCTATTTTGCTTCCGCATGGACTATTCAGCTTGTTCCTTTTTGTTAAAGCTTTTTGTGTAGTCCTTTTTATTGTATCTCTGATATATGTATTCTTTTGAATTCGTCTGTCTATTGTGGTTTGCTATACCACGTGTCATGTATTATTTTGTAAACTCTGTTATGTATCAATATATGTGTATATGATGATCTACTGTTTTGTGATGTATATTACATTTGAGTTGTTATATTCTGTTCTGATAGATCCTCCAACCACCTATGGTTTTTTTTAAGTATTCATTGGGTATGTTGACCTGCTTGGTATGTCTATTGTCGATGTATTCAATAGATAGTTAGAGCAAGGCTATAGATGGTCGCTCCTAACCAGCCTTATTCTCCGTGTTAGTTGACGGCATTACCCGGTAGTGTCCTTGGCTAGCGTGGGTATAGAGGTGGGGCGTCACAGCGTGGTATCAGAGCTGAGTTCAGAACAAAATATGATAAACACAGAATAGATGCACATATTCCGGTACATCAAAGTGTATAAGTGATACAAATCTTTGAACCATCGTGTCTCTCTATTCCTTCTACCATCAAAGGTTAGATAGAATGTGGTAATACGTCTAGGAATGCAATTTATTCCGTAGTATTCCATATTACGACATCTGCCTTGTGAATAATCTTGTTCTTATCTTACTTTCAGCGTATGGCTGGAAGAGGCAGGGGGCGACGTTCGGATGCTGAGCAATCCAGTGGCTCACATCCGGATGGCGTTTATAAATCTGCCGATCAGTTTTTGGAGTCGTTTAGGAGCACCCAGCCTCTAGTTCCTCCTCGAGTTTCTCCACCTCGCAAGTCTGCCTTTGCACGTATGTGCAGTGATTTTTCTCATCTTGGAGGAAAGTCGTTTAAGGGCACCGAGTCTGTTCTTGAAGTCCAAGCTTGGTTCCACACGTGCGAGCGTATTTTCTCTCGCATGGATCTTTCTGACCATGATAGAGTTCTTGTACCTTCTAGCTTATTACAAGAGCATGCTCTTGATTGGTATGAGCTTCTTGTAGCTGGAATTGATGAGTCTACTCTTTCTTGGACTCAGTTTCGGGATCGATTTGAACTCAAGTTTGTTCCTGAATCTGAAAAAGTTTTATTGACCCGTCGCTTCCTTAAGTTGAAGCAAGGGAAATCTTCTCTTTCTGAGTATGTTGCATCATTCGAGGCTTTATCTAAGTCTGGTCTTGAATTCATTAGCACTTCTTATAAGAAGAATCTGAAGTTTGTTTCTGGTCTTAAGAAATGTCTTAAGAAGTCTTTGTTGCTCCAGCTTAAGATTTCTTTTGAGGAGTTAGTAGATTCGGCACTTCATCTCGAGACCGTCGAGAAGGAGTGTGATAGTGATGTTGATGTTGAGGTTTCTAAGAACCCCAACAAGAGGCAGTTTCCATTTCAAAAATCCAGGTCTTTTCCTTCTAAGAAGAAAAAGACTGGTAGTTCTAGCTCTCAACCTCAATCTTCTGGAACACCTTTCATTCGGAAGTGTTTCAATTATGGTTCTCCGGATCACATTATTCGAGCTTGTTCCAAGCCTCTCTTCTGCCGTTATTGCAAGAAGGAAGGACATCATGTTTCCACTTGCCCTACTGTTCCGGCTGGTGCCAAGTCTAGCAGGCTTTATGCTGCTAAGGCTTCTGAAGGTCCTTCTCAGCCCAAAGGTATATCTCTATCTATTTTGGAAGGTTCTATTTTATTTCATGGTCACAGTATATGAGTACTTTTCGATACGGGTGCTTCACATTCTTTCGTATCGAAGAAGCTCGTTGATGATTTATCTTTGGATGTTTCTTGTTTGGTTACTTCTTTAAGGATTACGAATCCTATTGGGGGATCCGTGACCCTTAGTATGCTTTGTGATGATGTTGAGATTGTTTTATGTGGCTTATCTTTTCGTGCGAATCTGCACGTTATTTCTTGTTTGGGATTTGATATGATTTTGGGAATGGACTGGCTAGTGAGATATGATGCCAGGATTATTTGTTCGGAGAGAATTTTGTATCTTCGACATCCGGATTCGTCTACTCAGTTATCTCTTGTTCTTCGGGATGTGGATAATTTCGAAATGGCTTTATATTCTCTTGATTCGCGAGATGATGATGATATATCTCGTATTCCTATTGCTTGTGACTTTTCTGATGTTTTTGAGCCTGTTTTGGGTTTACCACCTAAGCGGGCAATTGAGTTCCGCATTGATCTCATTCTAGGCGCGTAGCCAGTTAGTCGTCCTCCCACAAGGATGTCTACAAAGGAAAATGAGGAACTCAAGAAGCAGCTTTTAGAGCTTGAGTCCAAGCAGTTGATTCAGTCCTATTTTTCTCCATGGGGATCCGCGGTCGTCTTCGTGAAGAAGTCCGATGGAACTCTTAGGCTTTGCATAGACTATCGCAAGCTTAATGAGTTAACCATTAGGAATAGGTATCCATTGCCCAGGATCGATGATATGTTCGATCTATTGAGTGGTGCTAAGGTCTTTTCTCAACTTGGCATTGCCATGGGTTTTCATCAGTTACGAGTCGCGGAGGATAGCATACCTCTTACCGCTTTCCGCACTCGTTATGGTTCTTTTGAGTGGCTCGTTATGCCGTTCGGGTCGACGAACGCTCCTACTTTCTTTGTCGATCTCATGAATCGAGTATTCGGAGAATATCTCGATAAGTTCGTCCTTGTCTTCATTGATGATATCCTTGTTTATTCTAAGTCTGAAGCTGAGCATGCTAATCACTTGAGAATTGTCTTGAGTACTCTCCGTCATCATCAGCTTAGAGTCAAATTCTCCAAGTTCCACTTTTGGGAGAATAGGGTTAAGTTCTTTGGCCATGTTGTATCTTCCGATGGCATTTCTGTCGATCCCTCAAAGATCGAAGCCATCCAGAATTGGAAGAGGCCTGAGAATGTTCATGAGATTCGTAGTTTCCTTGGATTGGCGGGTTATTACTGTCGGTTCATTAAGGATTTTTCCCGTGTTGTGCTTCCTCTCACCAGCCTTACTCGGAAAGGCATTCGTTTTGTTTGGTCCGACAAGTGTGAAGCTTCCTTTCAGACATTGAAGGAACTTCTCACTAATGCTCCTACTTTGGTGGTTCCCGAGGGGAATCATGATCTTGTTGTCTACACCGATACTTGTGGTAGTGGTCTCGGTGCTGTTCTTATGCAGAAGGATCAGGTAGTTGCTTATGCTTCTAGGAAACTGCGTCCGAATGAAGTTCGCTATGCCACTCATGATCTTGAGTTAGCTGCCATTGTCTTTGCCTTAAAGATTTGGCGACACTATTTATTGGGCGAGCGCTTCATTCTCTATACCGATCATAAATCCTTGAAGTATTTGTTCACTCAAAAGGAACTCAATATGAGACAACATCGTTGGCTCGAGTTTCTTGCTTCCTATGACTTTGATATCCAGTATACCCCTAGAAAGGGTAATCGTGTTGCTGATGCGCTTAGTCGCAAACATTCGGCTATTATTTCTATGATGCTTGCCGAATGGGATATTCTTGAGGCTCTATCTTTTTGTGAAATTCGTGATCGAGGTTCATCTTCTGATTCTCCTATTTTATTATTTAGTTTGGGAGCTCGACCCATTTTATTGGATCGTATTGCCGATGCTCAGCGGCGTGATCCTGATTTGTTGCATCTTGTTCAGCTTTGTGAGTTTGGATCCTGTGATGAGGCGTTGCGGGATTTCAGCATTGATTCTCATGGGTGTCTTCGCAAGAAGAAACGTCTTTTTGTGCCTTCTGATTTTGCACTTAGGCATGACATTCTTGATGACTGTCACTGCTCTAAGTATACCATTCATCCTGGTAGTAGTAAGATGTATGCAGATATGCATCGTCTTTATTATTGGGAAGGCATGAAGCGCGATGTGGCGAGTTATGTGAGTAATTGCATAACCTGTCAGCGTATTAAGGCCGAACATCAGCGTCCTTCGGGTCTTCTTCAGCCTCTAGAGATTCCAATGTGGAAATGGGATCAGATTTCTATGGATTTCATTGATGGCCTACCTCGTTCGAGATCGGGCCATTCTAGCATTTGGATTATTGTTGATCGCCTCACTAAGTCTGCTCATTTTGTTCCTATTAAGTCTAATAGGACTGCTTCGCATTTGGCTAAGTTATATATCAAGGAAATCGTGAGACTTCACGGTGTTCCTAGTTCTATTGTGAGTGATCGTGATCCCTTATTCATGAGTCATTTTTGGAAGAGTCTTCAGCAAGCTTTGGGAACAAAGCTTAATTTTAGTACAGCTTATCATCCGCAGTCTGACGGACAGCCTGAATGGGTGAATCGTATCTTGAAAGATCTTCTCTGCATCTGTATTTTTGATTTCGGTGGCAGTTGGTACGATCATCTACCCCTTGTAGAGTTCTCCTACAATAATAGTTTTCAGTCTAGTATCGGTATGGCTCCTTTTGAAGCTTTATATGGAAGGCCATGTCGATCACCTTCTTGTTGGTTGGAATCTGGGGAGAAGCTTATTCTTGGTCCAGATTTTGTTCATGATTCTTCCGTGAAGATTGATCTTATTCGGTCGAGAATGGAAGAGGCACAGAGCCGCCAGAAGTCCTACGCTGACAACTGTAGGAAGCCTCTCGAATTCTCAGTTGGTGATCTTGTCTTTGTTCGTGTTTCTCCTTTGAAAGGGGTGATGCGTTTCAGTACGACTGGGAAATTGGCTCCTTGCTTTATAGGACCATTTTCTATTGTTGAACATATTGTCCCTGTGGCTTATAGAGTTTCACTTCCTGCTCATTTATCTGGCATTCATGACGTGTTTCACGTCTCTCAACTTCGAAAGTGTCTTCGGGAGTCGGATTCTGTTATTACTTCTCCTGATTTGCAAGAGCTTGAGGTCTTACCGGACTTATCTATTGTACAGCAACCTATTCGCGTACTTGACACGGAGGTGCGACACCTTCGGAACAAGGACGTGCCGCTCGTTAAAGTTCAATGGTCCGCTAGCCCCAATGACTGTACTTGGGAAACCAGAGAGTATATCGAGCGATCTTATCCATGTTTTCTATCTTTGCTTGGGAACGGTGAGAATATCTTTTCGTCTCAAGCTTATTTCCTTTTCTTTTGAATGTTGTATGTATGTAGTTGTTACAAATATCGCCTCTAGGAATTACGGGGACACAATTTTGTAAGGAGGGGAGATCTGTAACAACCCGCATATTTAACGATTTTATATTTAAATGTTTTATTTAAATATAGCGTCGTTAGTCGGATTTTGGGTCCTAAATATTACTTTTTGCAAATGGCCGAATTGGGACTCGAAACCACCTCTATTGAGTCCAAAATGGCGTTTGCGATCTTTTTGAGTATAAGCTTTGATATGTTTGGAGTAAGTTGAATTTTTCTATTTTTTCTAGTTGGGTTTTGGGTTTGGTTCAGCCCATTAGCCAACTAAATACCCTAACTCAGTCCCTCTCCTCTCCACTCACTTATTCATTTCATAAAAACTCAAGCTTGAACTGAAAATAGGGGAAAGGAAGAGGAATTAGAAATTCCAAGCCCTAGTTTCTTCTTGCAACTTGAATTCTTGCTCCAAAAATCAAATAGAAGCTATTGGTAAGCCTCCTCTTCATCTTCTCCAACTCTTCTCCTCTTCAATTTCAGAAAGTTTCCTAAACCTAATTTGGGAAATATGTGTTTTATTCTTAGATTGAAGCTTATAGAGATGAAGTGAAGAGTAGTTAGTCTCCTTCTTGTGTTTGAGCTTCTTCTTCTTTATTTGTGATAAAAGGTGAGTTTTGAACTCACATCTACTTCTCTTGATTTCATTGATGTTGGGTATGAATTCCTACAACTTGTTCGTATGCACTTGCTTTTGGTTTGGATTGAATTGGTGAATATCCAAATTTTAGTGTTTGGGTTCAATTCTTTAAAGATCCTAACTTTGATGTTTGAACATGTTTTGGTGGCGAACCGGAGAGCTAATGGAGCTGGGGTATCAATTGGCTAAGGCTCCTTAGGTCCATTGCTCGAATGGTTGCGTTTTGGGAGAGTTTGCTCTTTGATGGAAAAAGGGCAGGAACTGCAGAAACTTGTAGTTCGGCCGACCGAACCTCTGGGTCGGTCGACCGAGCTGCTACTCCCGAGCACTTTTCTGCCTCTAGATCAGGTCAGCTGACCGACTCAGGAAGTCCGGTCGACCGACCTGCTCCTATTTTTCTGTTTTGCCTATTTTTGCTCATTTTGATTGGTTTTCCAAATTTTATCGATCTACGTTGATTCCAATTAGTTATTTATGCATATTTGACTTTGATGATTCCTTTTTGACTTTGTCCACGGGGTTTTATAAAATAATCTTTTAAATTGTATTAAAAGCTTGCTTCTCTAATTTATAAATTCTATTTAAAAACGCACACACAATTTTGCACTTCGAGCGGAGTGGAAAGGAGATTAAATGGTTAGGTAAAACACGGACCATGAATCGTTCCGATTGATCCCCAACCTATTCGATTGATTGTTTTGACCTTTTGGTCTGGTTTACCGATGAGACGAGGTAAACTTTGTACTGCTTTGAGTGTGAAATTAACTAACGGATAGTTAACCGTTTAGTGCGAACGAGTGGTTATGGGACTCACGTTACCACTTTTCGGATTCCTTTTTGAGAGTTATGACACATTCTGCCAGTTAGTAGTGTCCAGTACTGGGCCTCCGGACCTTCACCACTACGGTTTGTTGCCTTCGGGTTTGCACCTTCAGGTTTTTTGCCTTCGGGTATGTTGCCTTCGGGTTTGTTGCCTTCGGGTTTGTACCTTCAGGTTTGTGCCTTCGGGTTTGTTGCCCTATTGTATCGCTTTCGGAGTTAGGTCTTTATGAGCCGCTCGAGTGATATTTGGGTTTGGAGTCTTCGGGCTCATGGATCCTTGTTTATATAGTACTGAGCACGTGCAAATTTTATGATGTTTCATTGATATGTATATTCCCTAGGTATCGCCCTTCGGTGTTGGTCTTTTTGAGCCGTATGATGTATAGCGATTACCTTGTGGAACTTGTGTTACCTTCATTGGTATTTGTTATTTGCCTTTATGGCTTGTTTTGGGATATTCCTATCCTTTGTGTCTCTGAGTTGCCGATGAGATGAGGCTTGTCTTGTTATGATATGGTTCATCTTTTTGTTAGATGATTGTGTTATCTCTTTTAGAGATATTTGTTATACTTTGTGACCTTGCAGGTTATTGTTGTTCAGTTTATCTAACTGATTTGTTGAGCTAGACTAACCCGTGTATTTTATACTTGGGTCAGACCGAGATGTTTCAGGTTAGGTGCTTTTGGACTTAGTCTATTTTGCTTCCGCATGGACTATTCAGCTTGTTCCTTTTTGTTAAAGCTTTTTGTGTAGTCCTTTTTATTGTAACTTTGATATATGTATTCTTTTGAATTCGTCTGTCTATTGTGGTTTGCTATACCACGTGTCATGTATTATTTTGTAAACTCTGTTATGTATCAATATATGTGTATATGATGATCTACTGTTCTGTGATGTATATTACATTTGAGTTGTTATATTCTATTCTGATAGATCCTCCAACCACCTATGGTTTTGTTTTAAGTATTCATTGGGTATGTCGACCTGCTTGGTATGTCTATTGTCGATGTATTCAATAGATAGTTAGAGAAAGGCTATAGATGGTCGCTCCTAACCAGCCTTATTCTCCGTGTTAGTTGACGACATTACCCTGTAGTGTCCTTGGCTAGCATGGGTATAGAGGTGGGGCGTCACAGGATTCGACTGATAATCCTAATGGACTTGGGTGAATCTAGAAATGGGTTTGAACTGATATAGGTTGTTCGAACTTAAACTCATGAGTTCCTCGATTTTTTTTCTAGGGTAGATTGTTCTTTAGTTTACCTAATGGATACGCTTTCAATCCTAGAGTCTACTGTTTATGGATCTTCCAGGAAAGAAGTGCAACTATTTTGTAAATCACTAAAGCGTTTTACCACTACGGCAGGGGTCGATGGTCCCTTATTTACGAAATGGCTATGATATTCTTCCAGAATTCAAAAGGTAGATGGATCTTTTAAAAGGTTTTGAGTCCATTGTGTAAATAATGGAGTGGGCCACTACTATCTTAACATCATTATTTGACATCAAATTTTTGAGCGGTACTTTTCATATCCGTTTTTAAGTATTTTCACTGGGTGTTGAAACAGGTCCACTAAGTACTTGGAGATTCTATCTTGCGCCTGATCAACTTATGGCCAAAGTCTGTAAGAACGAGGATAAACTTGTTAAGATGTCGAGTTATAAAAGTATTTTGACAAAGTATTACATAAAGGATATTTTGATTATTTTTCTTTCTTTTCTAAATTGGCATCGACTTCTTAGGATCGAAAAGGCGGGTCGCTACAGAGATATATGAAAAGAAGAAAGAAAAATTTAAGGTCTCTCTTCCTCTTCAAACTTCATATCATCCCATTATTAGTATATCATTTTGGTATGATAGAACATGTAGGAGCTTACGAGTATACTTTCTCATAACTAAAGATTCATTTGCTTACATATATACTTTGAAAATGTTTAAAAGGTTGTTTATTTATGTACGACATGGTTTAAAAGTTAATTATCAATGTCGTAAATATTGTAAGAATTTGTCAATTCAATATGACATAGCTAAAGTCAATGATTCTAGATTTATTAATAATGTTTAAAAGACATTTTGAGATTAATACTACTAATGTTATAAATACTATTTTAATAATAAGATGTAAATAATGGATTTAAGGTTTTCAATATCTCCTTTTTAAATATATGCAATGATGTAAATAATTATTTTCAATTAATTTAAAGGTGTTATTTAAAATATTTAAATGGTATTTATAAATTGTGATGATCTACCTTTTTGGATGGTTTAAATCGACAATAAACCACTAATGTCTAACTCAAACTATTCGAAAGGGAGGATTATCAATTGGATAAATAAGAAAATAAGATAACGGAATGAAAAACAAAATACACATTCCCACAGTGGAATGATAAAATATAATATCAAATAAACAGTTCATGAAGCTATTTTAAAAATAACATTTGGTTACACTTTTACAATACAATTAGAGTTATACATGCAACAAGTATATTAGGATAATGCAGCGGAACAACATGATGTAGTGGAATATATATAATAAATAATATGCACATCTCCGTCTTCATCCTCCGAAAATAAAATGGCCTTCAATATACCGAAATGCTCAGACTGGCCTGAGCATTATGAAAAGACAAAACACTCGAGTCAGAACTAAAATATTCTCATGTAAGTTAAATCAACAGCAAATAAATATGAGTGTAATAACTTCAGAGATGTTTATATGATTTTACATCTCATATCCAGTATATAACGTGAGTGCAATAACTCAAGAGATGTTACGGGATTTTCCATCTCCTAAGGATCTGTTAAACTATATATTTGTCATAATATACGCTATATATGTAGTGTCTATCGATAAATTATAATATTGAAAATAACGTTAAATCTTTACCCATATCCTCCTTAACACATTTTATAGGCGTCGCGGTCTATACGGTACTGTAAACTGCACCGTAAACGGGTGGGCTATCAGGGAGCACTCTATAGGTACGACACAAACCAAAACCGTAGTGGGATCGATAAAGCATATGAAAAGGCACGCGAGGCAATGCCAGGGTAGGATTCTACCGTTTTATGGAACCAGGCTGGCGGTAATGCATAGCCACAGCTACCGCCCACCTCGCAACAACACTCCCATAATCAAATCGAAGGTGGCCACCAACCAATGACAAAGTAACATATATGTTATCGAAAAAGCATGTCTGATAGGAGGAGCGACCTCACTTGGCTTGGTTATGGCTCCTGTTTTAGTCATATCAAGCTAACCCAAAGGCCAGGGCTGCGTTCTTACCTTATACTCGTAGCGTTCGCCAAACCATATTACTTCGTTCTGGATTCTCCACCACGTGAACAGTTGTTAAAATGATTTTGGAATTGGCAGAGAGTATAACAATATCTGACTCCGATCTCTTTAACAACCAAATGATTATTTCACACCATGGTGAATTTATAAAACATTTTTAATAATAAATCTAGAAAACAGTTTATACCTTTATATCAAGATATCCATATACTTATTCCAAACGTATAAATGTATTCATAATTACCGAGCAAGATTCCTTTCGATCAATTTTGAAAATAATTTATAAATCTTACTTAAACCATTTATAAACTATTTATATGCTTTAGAATCATTTATAAAGCTGTTTATAAATTCTAAAATAGTTTATAATTCACCCCTTGTCATAAACTTCTACGCAAATTCCTTTAAAATGCTTCTAAATCCCTTTATATAAGTCTTTTTATAAAATCCTTTAAAACCTTTATAATTCCTTTATAAAACCATTATAAAATCCTTTATAAAAATCTTTTATGAAAATCATTTTATAAAATCCATTATAAAATCTCTTAAAAATATTTTATAAATTCCTTACAAAACCTTTTACAAAATTTTAAAATCTTTCATAAAAATCTTTTATCTATTAAAATTAATATAAAAGTTTGTATTTATTATCTTTAATTAAATTTTTGAATAAATCTTTTAAACTGTATAGAATATTTTAGTAAATTGAATCTTTAAAATGTTTTTATTGCATTACATAATTTAAATTATATATTTTAAAACTAAATAAAATTATAAGAAAAATCTTAAAATTTTGATTTTTAAAACTTATATTAATTAAAATATAAATTTTAAATAAATTTTTTAAAATTTTTTTGAAATAAAATTTCTTAAATCAACACATGCTTTACAATTTTAGAAAATAGTTTAAAATCGACCAACGGTGTCTGTATATAATTTTCTACCATATGGTCAAGTGATTGGGTATGTATCATTTTAACCCAAAATAGTTAAATTTTCTAGTTATATATCATTTCAACCACTATCCCGAATCGATAATTTCAAAATCCATAAAATTGCACAGGTATGTATCATTTCAACCCGTAACGATTTTCTCTGATCTATACGATCATTCATGTATGTATCACTTCAACCTATAGTGATTTTCCTAGCTGATATATTAAGGATATATAAGAACAAATAAACATCCAATCATCCAAAATGTGAACAAATATGTGTCCATCAAAATCAACATCCAAACAGTCACATATCATAACAGATTACTAGTTATAAATTCTCGGGTGTTTAACTAGAAAATTAAATTCTAATTTCAATTTAAATGTCAATTTCGATTTCAAATTAACTATCAAATTAAATTACACTATCGATGCAATTCAATATAAATGTCAATTTTAAACCATCAAGCTGTGACTCCCTACCCCAAGACCCACAATAGCAAAGAGTATTACCAGGTAATATTGTCTGCTAGTGCAGAGAATAGGGCTGTTTAGGAGCGACCATCATAGTCTATTATTAAACAAGCATTAAGCATGTCGATAAGGTGCTCGTTTTTTATTCAATTTACATTTACATTTCAAGTGGTTCGACACACTTAATTCTTATCTAATACAATACTACTGTGGCTACATGATCGACTCAAAACAAAACATAATAGCAATAATAAACACAGATCATAGAACGGCAAACACAGCCATATATATACATATACATCAAATACAATACATAGTGTCATGCGTGGTTGGTGATACAACCACAATATATACATACATCAAGTCCCCCATAAAAGAATATACACAACCAAGTCACACCATAGAATACACAACACAAAAACTATGCATCTAATCCAAAAGTCGATAGGTGGATCCAAAGTGAACAGCTAAACAAAAGCTAAGAGACCTAACCTACAACTCGGTCTGACTCGAGTAATAAATCATGGGTCAGTCTAACTTGAACATGATAATTAGCAATGATAGATAGGATATATGTCTCATAAGGGAAACATTCCTTTAATAAAAAAGGAATGATAAAAATATAGTTTTTCTCTCAATCCAAGTATTGGAAAATACTGAAATATCTCAAGGTTAATCTCAAGAATAACCTCAACTCAATATAAATGTTATCTTCTGAAAAGGTTACTCGTAATATAAGTACAACAAACAATCACATAAATTCATAGAAGGAAACACATAAATCTCTAGAGTCTCATAACTTGTGGAACTCAATTAAGGATTCAAAACCTCATAAATGAAATCACCATATATAATTAATTCTCATATAGCTCTTGGCTATAAATAAATAAAACATTCATCTCGAAAAAGGGGATTAATAATAAAAATCAAAACTCAAAAAAACTCCCGGATTGGATCCAAATCCCCGATTGCATGCCGATGCAATGCTGCACGTGCCAAACTTGTGTCCAACATTATGTATTAAGTACATATCTCGTGGACCCGAAGGTCATACTCATGGTAACCGGAGTCACATAACTCGTGGTGACCGAAGTAACATACAACTCGTGGTGACCGATGTGACGCCCCGAGACCCACATTAACAAATAATACTTAATACAAAGCTATAGGTGGCTATAGGATCTATCAGAACAAAATATAATAACTCGAATGCAAAACACATCACAAAACAGTAGATCATCACATATATATACATATACAGATACATCACAGAGTACACAAAATGATACATGTCAAGTGGTATAGCAACCACAATATACAAGCGAGTCAAAAGAATATACATATCAGAGTAGCAACCAAAAAGAACTAAATAAAAAGCTATAACAAAAAGGGCTAGCAGAATAGTCCATGCGGAAGAAGAATAGGCTAAATCTAAATGTACCTAACCTGAAACACCTCGGTCTGACCTGAGTATAAAATACACGTGTCAGTCTAGCTAAACAAACCAGTTTACAAGGATAAGCGATAATATGAGCATACAGATAATGTGATAATATTCCTGAAAGGGAAGGAACAATCTAAAGTGTGTGATTACATCAAGTGATAATATGGTATCACTACACAAACATATAATCTCGAAAGAGATAAAATAACCCATAAAATGCTAAAAGTAGCGATCCTCATATCATCGGCATCTATAAAACATCAAATACGGTTTAGGCGAAAACTTAAACCCGCCATCTTGGCAAACCCAAAACATGCATAAAGAGATCTCATCTAAAACATGCCATAAGGCAATATATCTCTAAAGAGGAGAATAAAATCTCAAGTAAACGCCAAAAGGCAAATCTCATATAATGCAAGTGTAGGCAATTCAAATCTCAAAAATAGAACTCCTACGAGTTCAAATTCCTGAAAGGTAATCCCACAAATATATATCGAATGGTTCAAAGGACCAATTACGGAAGAGGGCGATACACTAGGGAAATCACAAACGTCAATGAAATCATCTCAAAGATATAGCACGTGCTTATGGCCAAAGCCCACCGAGTACCGCTCTCTCAAAATAAGACGCCCCGTCTCTTAGACAAATGTCCCGAAGGACAATAAATATGTCTCTCAGACAAACATCCCGACGGACAAGTACGTTGTAATGGACAAATATGTCTCTTAGACAAAAGTCCCGAAGGACAAATGACCCGAAGGTCCAGTACTGGCAAATATGTCTCTTAAACAAATGTGTCACAAACTTTCTGATAGGAACCCAAACAGTGTTAACGTGTGTCCCATATACATTCGCACTAAACGGTTTACTAACTGCTAGTAAATTTCACACTCAAAGCATTAAAAAGTTTACCCCATCTTATCGGTAAACTCGACCCGTAGGTCAAAACGATAAAACGAACAAGTCAGGAATTAACCGACAAGATAAATACACGTGTCTCATACTACATGTTTTACTAAACCATTTAATTCTCCTTCTCATTCTTTCGAATAGTGCAAAAACTTGTATTTTATATATAAAATAATTTACTTGAGAAAACATGCTTTTAATACCAATTTTGAAAGCCATATTTGAAATTTCCCTTATTATCGAGAATAAATAAATTCTATATTTGAATATACTTTAAAAATATCATATAATAATAATTTAAATTGCCCATTTATTTTAAAAAAAATTCAAAAAGGTTTGGAAAAATCCATGCTCGAAAAACGAATGAAAACCTAAGAAATCACTCAAATCGATATTCGAATTTAATTCAAATTTAATTAAATTTAATTAAAAATTTGAATTTCAAAATCTCCAAAATTTGGCTAGTCTACTGATAGAAAACATGGCCTCAAAACAATTCAGGAATATCACAAAACATTAAGTAAAAGTTAAAAGTTGGATTGTATCATGAAGTAAAATAGTTTCGACAACCTAAATCTCATAATTTTACAATACTTAAAACATTGAAGTTGTAGGCAAAAGTCTCAGTTTTCAAACAAGAAAAAGATTATTTAGTTTGAATTTACGGTACAAAAGTTATGACCGTAGTAATTTTCAGATTTAAATTCATTGTCGCTGTCGTTTATTCTCAGGGTAGCGACAAAAATTATGATTTTGACTATATAAAGCTCAAAATTTAGCAAAACATAAATATAAAAGTTATAGCTAAAATTATAAGCTTTCTAGGACATTAAAAATTATCAAATTCTGATCGAAGAAGAAAAACATATGGCCAAAACAATTCTGCGTTTCAAAGTTGAAATTAAAAACATAAGACAGAGAGGTTACTTGCTCTTCAAACACATATACCGTTAGCAAAATGTAGATTTGTAGAAAATGATAAACATAAAAGTTGTTCCTTATAAATATACCTTTCAACTGAAAAAAAACCGCACTCAATTTCAATTTATCATTCAAAAGTTATGGTGATTATAGTTTTAGGTTTCAACTCAGAAAATCGACAGAGCAGAGCATGTGTATCAGTTTCAAACCCAATTTTGATCCTATAGATCAAACAATTGGCAGAAACTTACAACATAAAAGCTGTTCCTAATTTCTTAGCTTTCTAACATAAAAAGTATACTTAATTCGGATTAAAGGCTAAAAGGTTATGCCCATTTTACTGTCAGATATCAACTCAGGAAATTTGAAATTGCTCTGTTATAATATCAGTTTCAAACTTAATTTAGACCCTGTTAAACATAGAATTTCGAAAAATGATCAAAATAGAAATTATAGCTTATTAAAAATATCTTTCTACCACAAAAAGATTGAATGAATTCGGATAACTCTACACTAAGATATTGTTGTTTTACTACAGCAATGTTCACAAATAAATTTCAACAATCACTTTGCAAATTTCAACAATTCAATCAAATTACTCAAACCATTCAACTATTTATTGATACTTATCACTAATTCAAAGAATCAAGACTTTATAGAGATAGATATATGAGTTTGCAACCCACCTTAGAAAATTTGAAGAGCAAACCCTTGGAAATTCGAAGAAAGATGGAAGCTTGCCTTTGATTTTAGCTTCTAGAATCTGAAAAAGAAGTTTGTATAGACATGCAAGCACAAAAACTCAATTACAAACAACAACTCACAAAAACCAAAAAATAGATGAAAGGAATTTTCAGATGGATTACCTGAATAATCGACTTTAATTTGATAAATTTTCAACAAAGGAAAGAAGAAAATTGAAGATTTAGAGCTTTAGGGTTTAGAAAGAGGAATAGTTTCTGAGCTTTGTTTTGCTGTGTAAGAGAACGAATGTACTGATGTTTGAGGAAGAGAAAGATGTTTCTCATTTTTGTACAAGTTAGAATGAAAATGGGCTTAGCCCAATATTTAATTAAACTAAAAATCAAATTAACTCTCTAACCACTTAAACACACATATACACCTATGCCATTAATAAAACAACATATATATACAAGATTTTAACATAATAAAATCTTTCCAACATATTTTTAAGTTTAACAAACATTTTAACAACAATCAAAAAGATAATTTAGTTACAAAAATATTTTTCATTATTAAAAGTTCTTATTTTAATTAAACGTGCAATTTACCCTATAATTTACACAAAACTTTATTTTTAACACCAAAAATTACACAAAATTTATGTCCTTGTAATTTAAGTATAACAAACCATTTTAACATCATTCTTACTTCCAAAAAAACTTTTATCCAATATTTCATCTTTTTATTTACAATAAACAAAATATTAAATTAAATACTTCATTTAAAAATCAATAAATGCCACATTTGGCAATAATTGCTAGAATTATTGCATTTTCCCAAATTACAGTTATATATTAGTCATTTCGAATCTAGACAATCAAAATAAAAAATTTAAAACTTTATTCTTAACATCTTATATTTATTTCAACAGATTATTATTGAATTAACACTTTTTTATTTTAATTAATCTAATAAATTACCAAATTAATATATTCATTTTCCATCATTTATTACCAACATTATCATATTAACGCCATTTTATTCTTTCCAAATTCATTTTTTATTCAAAATAAACAATTTTCAATCTCCAATAAATTTTTATTTCTCCATTATTAAATTGTAACCACTTTTATTATTAAATTTTCAGGTATCACCAAATCAAGGTTGTTACAAACTCCCCCCTTATAAAAATTGCATCCTCGCAGTTTCTAGAGACTAGTTGTAAACAACATGATTTAATTTCATCAAGCAAAGAGAAAGATAGACAAGCTCGAGTTTTTTTTTGAAAAATCGCCCTCAACTTAAGATGATAGAAAACCAAGATAAAATTGCTCGATAAATTCAATGATTTCCCAAGTGTAATTACTTGAATTAGCGGACCATTGAATTTCTGCGAGTAATACATCATGATTTCGAAGGCGTCTCACCTTTGAAACAAGAACACAAACCGAATGCTACATAAACGATCAATCGAGTGAGATTGATTTCTCAAAAGCTTCTCGAATAGAGTCAGAATTTTAGCATCACTTTATCCCGGACTCCAGTCAACAAGATAATTATCGACATGACTTTCCATGTGTCACTACGGAAAGAGGCACACCGATTTTAGATTGACGACAATAAAGATAAGAAAATTCGACAAGAGGCGGTTCTTCAAATGCCACCAAACTAGGACGACCGCATATCTGCAAGTCGTTAGACCATTGCAGTAAGGCAAGATAAACACAAGGAACCAATATATATATATATATATATATATATATATATATATATAAATTTACAATAAAAAATTCTTAGAGTTTCAAAACGCATTATCTTCATAATCATAATCTCGATTTTCAATACTTAAAAATTTACAAAACTCTTATTTAATTTTAATTTAAACTCGTTACTCTTTATTTAGAGTAAATAAAATTTAAGTTGTTTATTATCTAACTTTCCTTAAATATATTTTAATTTGTAACACATATTTTTTTTTAAAATTTGTTGCTTAAATTTTCTAAGTGATAGAAATTTTAGGAAAAATTGGTGGAGTCTCCTTTGTATGGAGGGTCGTCTACAATATCACAAAAAAAAAGATTTATAATATACATCGACCATTAGGTCGGAAACACAATATATATCAACATTTAATACTTGAAAATTTAATCCAAAAACATACCTTTCTTTTTATCATTTTTAAAGCGAGTTAGCTTAATCTTATATAACCCTTTTGCTCAAAATATAGTCCAACTATCATCTTTCACCTGTACTTAACTCAAATAGATCATATTAGGTTACATTCATAAAATAAGAAGCACTACATTTGACTATTAAGGCGAACAAATTATTTTATTCTACTTCAGACCAGTTGTAAAGAACTCAGATTTTGATATTGCAAGCTTCAAAATATGAAAACACTTATAATACGAAAGTTGTTCTATTGAGTCTAATCTTTCTAGCAATATAAAGATCATCAAAATCGGACTCACGTTTAAAAGTTATGCCAAATTAACTTTCAGCTTAAATCTTAGAAATTTTCATAATAGGACAGAGATGCCCATCCATTTTCAAACCCACTTTAGACTGAATAAAAAGCAAAATCTTTTAAAGTGGTAAAAAGAAGATTAATAGATTAATGAAACCGGTTTCATTTACCAAAAAACTGAGCGCATTTGGAGTTATGAATCTCAAGTTACCGCTGTTTTAACACGGTACTTTTCCAAACCAAATTTAAGCTTTCAGATCAATTTAAAATTTAAAAAATTTCCTAAACCATTTTAGTTTTAAACTACATTTTCAAACAAGAGTTTTGCTAATCATTTATTAAATGATCTTCTTTTTCCTGAAAA
Organism: Allium cepa; assembly: GCA_030765085.1. Lineage (NCBI taxonomy): Eukaryota > Viridiplantae > Streptophyta > Magnoliopsida > Asparagales > Amaryllidaceae > Allium > Allium cepa. The sequence goes on from CM060940.1 coordinate 865,789,304, forward strand.
GCTAAGACATACAAAATTATGATCAACTCTATGTAATCATCTTTTAAAAGAAACAATTCACTAATTGGAAACACTTTTACCACTTTACACAAACAAGTTTTTTTTCAAACAACTAACGACTCATTTTGAAAGAGATAACTAATCTCTTTCATTATTAAAAGATAATTATCCATCCAAAATAAATTTTGAATTTACATATAAAATTTTAAATTGTTCTCACAATTTAAAATGATTGCATCTCATGACTTATTCATTTATTAAACCTTGCATCTCATAATATAGCATTTTAAAATGAATGAACCATTCAAATTCATATTTCCTCATCACAAAATTAAATTTCCATATTTTTATTAACATAAAATTAATTATAGTTGATAATTAACTCAAACTTGTTTTCAAAAGAATTTTACAATTTCATACCAACAAGTTTTAATACTATCAAGGTTTCAAAACCAAAGCTTACCCACAAATTTATGCTAAAAATTTAAATTTAGAATTCATTAATTTCCCTTAAGATAGAGTTTTAAATCATACTATCTGTTTTTTTTCAAATAACCAATTAAAAAATATATTTTAAAGTCATCAAATTTAGCTTTGAACAAAAACTATTCCAATATTCTCTAACCAATGTATTATTGTATCTTGAATACATCATGTTATTATTCAAAGCATCATATGATTTCCAATTAAGACATTTCCTTAATTTGAATTAATGTACTTTATTTACTCAAATCACATATTATATTTCTCAAATTTCAAATATTATAAGAGTATTCCTCGCCAATGATTTATAATCAATGACCCCATCGATTGGCCACATAGTTGATCAAATGGTCAAAACTGCCTCGCCACTCATCCAACACTCACTATGGTTTAATGGCTTCACTAAACATTTAAAATAAAACTTAATACTCCATGATATTAATTATTTCCAAACTTTACATATTAAAACTCAATTTACCGTGTCTGATTGTCTCATCACAACATTTAGAAAATTCCTATCGATAACGTTGGCCAAACGCATCGACCGGAATTCTTAAGCACTACACGGACAACCCAACATAAAAATTCATTTTCTTTAAAAAGAAATACCTCATATATAATACTCAAAATATTCTTTGTTTTTTCCAAAAACAAAATCCAATTTCGCTTAGAAACATATCTTCAATTTGAAAAGTCAATTATAACTATACTCAAAATAAGGGAACACAAATAGAGCTCATCGAGATATTCCCAGAATACTCGATCCACAAGATTGATGGAATAAACTGGAGTGTTCATTATTCCAAATGGTATAACGAACCACTCACAAGACTCATATTGAGTGCGGAATGCGGTAAGAGTAACGCTATCTTCTACAACTCATAGCTTATGAAAAATCGGTGTAGGGTCAAGTTGAGGAATGACCCTAGCACTACACAGTAGATTAAAAAGAGATAAATGAGATATAAAAGAAAGGGTAAATATCTTTTCAAATGAGGAGAAGTAACAATAACAACAAATTATTACTTTGAGTGAAGTAATACCACAAAGTATATCAACAAGTGAGTATCTAAAGAGGATATCTCAAAAGGGGTAAAAATGGCAATATCAAATAAATTCATTGAATTACCTTATTTACCTAGTGGACATTTTCATGGAAGGATGATCTAAAGGCGTAGAACAGGAAAGGAGGTTAATACAACACTCGATTGCCTGATTGGGTGTCATACCTATGTTGAAGTGGACTCAAATAGAATAATCTCAATGGATTACTCCTAAGATAAGATATCATAAATAATTATGGAATACTACGGAATAAAATATATTCCTATAAATATCCTAAACTATCTACTCCAAAGAATTAAGGGAAGGCTAAGGACACAAAGAGTAAGGGATTCGTAAGACTTGTATTACACTTAGACGTACCGTAATATGTGTTTCTGTTCTGTGTATATCATACCTTGTTCTAAACTCTGCTCTAATACCAAGCCGTGCCCGAGACCCACATTAACAAAGAGTATTACTGGGTAATACTATCTGCTAATGCAGAGAATAGGGCTGGATAGGAGCGACCATCTACAACCTTGTCTTAAATATCTACTGAATACATCAACAAATGCCGTATGTTTTTTTCTCTAGTGGATCGACATATCCAATAAATACTTAATACAAAGCCATAGATGGCTATAGGATCTATCATAACAAAATACAATAACTCGAATACAAAACACATCACAGAATAGTAGATCATCACATACACACACACACATATAGATACATCATAGAGTATACAAAATGATACATGTCAAGTGGTATAACAACCACAATATACAAGCGAGTCAAAATAATACACATATCAGAGTAGCAACCAAAAATAACTACACAAAAATCTATAACAAAAAGAGCTAGTAGAATATTCCATGCGTAAGCAGATAAATTTTCAGCAAAGGAAAGAAGAAAATTGAAGATTTAAAGCTTTAGGGTTTAGAAAGAGTAATGGTTTTGGAGTTTTGTTTTACTGTGAAAGAGAATGAATGTACTGATGTTTGAGGAAGAGAAAGATGTTTCTCATTTTTTTACAGGTTAGAATGAAAATGGGCTTAGCCCAATATTTAATTAAACTAAAAATCAAATTAACTGCCTAACCACTTAAACACATATATACACCTATGTCATTAATAAAACAACATGTATATACAAGATTTTAACATAATAAAATCTTTCCAACATATTTTTAAGTTTAACAAACATTTTAACAAAAATTAAAAAGATAATTTAGTTACAAAAATATTTTTCATTGTTAAAAACTCTTATTTTAATTAAATGTATAATTCACACTATAATTTACACAAAAATTATTTCCTTGTGTAGTTAAATATAACAAACCATTTTATTCTTACTTCCAAAAATTATTTTTCATCCAATATTTCTCCTTTTTATTTACAATAAACAACATATTAAATTAAATACTTTATTTAAAAATCAATAAATGGCACATTTGGCAATAATTGCCAGAATTATTGCAGTTTCCCAAATTACAATCATGTATTGTTCATTTCGAATTCAGATAATCAAAATAAAGTTTTTAAAACTTTATTCTTACATTTTACATTTATTTCAACAAATTATTTTTGAATTAACACTTTTTTCTTTTATTTACTCCAATAAATTACTAAATTAATATATTCATTTTCCACCATTTATTACCAAAATTATCATATTAACTCCATTTTATTCTTTCCAAATTCATTTTTTATTCAAAATAAACAATTTTAAATCTCCAATTTATTTTTATTTCTCCATTATTAAATTGTAACCACTGCTATAATTAAATTTCCAAGTAATCACCAAAACCAGGGTTGTTACAACCGAAGTCACATATAACTCGTAGTGACCGAAGTCACATATAACTCGTGGTGGCCAAAGTCACATAATCCTTGTGATGACCCGTATAGTACTGGCATAACTCGTGAATGTGTCACAAACTCTCAAATAGGAACCTGAAAAGTGTTAACAACGCGTCCCATTCCACACGTTCTCACTTAACGGTTTACTAACTAGTAGTCAATACCACATTATAAGACAAAATCATTCAATCATAGAATCTAAAAAATCTCATATCTCGCCTTATCATATGGGCAATACAAAAGTCAATGTATGGTTTCATGGACCATAACTCCTAAAATAGGAGATCTCAAACCTCAATGTTTGCCAAAGATTGAAAATCTCAAATAATCCTAAAAATAGGAGTTCACAAACCTCAAAACTCGCCAAAGAATGACAATCACAATTAACAACTCGAATGTTTATAGCTTCAAACGAACAAGTCTAGAATTAACCGAAAAAGTAATACATGACGTTGTAAATTGGTGGTGCACGCGCAACTAAGGGAGAACAACACTGGTCAGTTGATTGTGTGCATGAACTAGGCGGAGGAGAAGGCATTTCAAGCTTAAGCGGAGAGAAATCATTTGGGCAGAGCAATCTTTGGTTTGGTGCAGGCTGAGGCGAAATGGAAATAAGTAAAGCAATCGGTCGTAGTCAGGCTATTGCCTCGAGAAGGATGTGGAAGCGGCTAGTAATGGAAATGGATCTGGAAATGCTCAAGCAAGGAATTACGAGCCTAGCAACGCGTATTTCAGGTCAGGTTCTACACACAACGATGGGTTCTAGGTGCAAATGGCAGACTTCTTCTCTTCGTCAAGGTAGGATTTTTAAATCTCATGCATCTATATCTAATAGCTTGAATGCCTGAATTGATTGTTAGTTAGAATTATGTTTGAAGAATTGATTGTTAGTTAGAAAACTGATTACAGTCAATTTCTTAGAAAACTGATCACAGTTAACTTTTAAGGGTTTATGGTGTGATACGAATAGAACATGATTCTTAAGATAGACTTGATTTTGCATATACTATTATCTGCAGTTCAGCTAAGCTAAGAAATCCGATCATCAGAGTTTGAAAGGTGATACGAAAAACGGTGCAATTTTGCCAATTTTTGTTTGCCATTGTTTTGAAATTTTCAATTTATGTTTTGCTGAGATATTGTACTTATTTTGGAATCTGTTATTGTAACGACCCTATATTTAGCTATTTTTAAGTTATTAAATTTAATGTAATTATTAAATAAAAATGGTCAAAAATAAAGGTTTTAATGATTTTGAATGTAAGTTATTCGATATGAACTTGAATAAAATTTTGAAATAAACTAATTTTGAAGATTTAAGAAATACCGAGAATTGAAATGAAATTTTATATTTACTAGGTTTATGATCAATAACTGAAGTTGAATAATAATTGTGAATTATGTAGATAAAAATAAAATGATGTTGATATCAAAAATTCATTTGAAATATAATATTGGAATTTGTTGAATATTGAATAATTAAATTGTTAAAATTTAATATTGGAAATTATTTGAATAATAGAATTTTGAATTTAATATAACTGAAAATGATATCAGAAGTTGATGTAAATTTTATTTAAACAACAATGAAGATTGTTAACATCTAAAATTGGGTTTAAAAGTGAATAATGAGAAATTGGAAATTTTATATTATAATCGAGACGTTGAAATAGCGATCCGCGGCACAGTCTCGGATTTCGACGAAACCAGTTCCATTGGATCCGTAATAGTGTATTATTATCGGATTTCAAATTTCGTAGCGTTTGGATTTATCGTTTGGTCGTACGAATTAGGCCCCAAAACTTGTTCGGTTGTGTTCGGAATAGGGGTAAAACATTATAAACGCCAAGCAGCACAGTTCGTTTGGAGTTCGTCCGGAAAAAGTTGAAAATAATAATAAAATAATATGTTCTCACGTATATATATATATATATATATACACGTTCCTTTTAGAAAACCCTAGTCTGTTAACTTAGCCCCCGTTTGTTATTTATGGCTAAAACGCTCTCCCCTTCCACCCTCTATCTCTCCTCATCCACGCTATATTAAGCCACGACTCCAATTAGGAAGTCGCAGAGCATCTCAAGCTCGTCATATCCAATGGTGGAAATCTTGCATCGTCGTCAATTGGAGGCGAAATTAGGGCACGTTTATCCTCCGTTCATGCACGTTTCTCAAGATCTAGTTGCCGCTAAGCTTCAATTAGCTTCAGGCGTGGGTGGAGCGGGCTGTGACACGTCGTTTGGTGGTTGTCGATCAACTCCTGGAGCAACGTGGGTGGAGCGGCCAGACATATTCGTTAGCGTGCTTATGGGTTTCGAGTGCGACCGTGACCTAGGACCGATATCGAGAAGATGAACAGCATGCGGCCTTGATTCTCTGTTAGGAAACGAACGACTGTGATTCGTTGGTGGTATAAAACTGCAAATTAATTTGTAAATTAAATCGTGTAATCTTATAAATAGCATATCTTTATCATACGAGATCGAAATCGGACGAAACAAGCAGCGATGGGATCGTGGCAACGAGCACTACGTTGTAGAAGTGATTTGGAGACGATTGGAGCTAACTAAAATTTTAGGTTAAATCGAATGTCATTCGATTTGATTTAAAATTGAAAACTTAAGGTGAGTGTTTTATAGCGCTTACAACGTAGTAGAATATTTTTATGCTAGTTAAATTTGAATTTATGAAGTGATATGAATTTATTGGTCGTTGTTTGATAAATTTGATTGTCATTTGAATTAACCGCTATAAATTAAATTGGCAGTTAGATTTGAAATTGAAGTTGAATTGCCAGTAAATTACCCAATATTAATGACTATGTAACTGTTGTGAATTATATTGTCTGTTCGTATGATTGATTATGATGGATGCAAATTTGTTGATATTTGGATGTTTGGATGTTTATTTGTGTGTGTATATATATATATCCTGTTATCACCCTGTATATTATTTACAGTGTATAAAACCGTAAATTAAATCATTTCGATTGAATTAAGAAATATGTTGAAACGATATATACCCATGACATTGTGATTTGGATTTAAATGATATATATTCATCCCTGAAATTAAATTGAAATAACTATTCATATGGTCATAGGATAGACAAATACATACGGATACCGGATTGGTTAAATTAAGTGATTTTGAAAATCTTAGATTTGAAATGATTTAATGGTTCAGATTTAAAAGAAATAAAAATCAAATTTATAGAATTCGAATTAATCAAGAGTTCGAGTTTGAAATGTTGAAATAAATTTTTGGTTAAAATTAATTGTTAAATAATTGAAGTTGGTATTTTTAAAATCGGAATATGATTGAATTTCATAAATTGATTTGTTTCTAAAAGGTTGAACTTTTATTCGAACTTTGAATATTACTAAGTAAAAGTGATATAAAACGATATTTCGAAATTGAGCTTGAAATTTAATTATATTTGAAAATTGGATTTTTTTTTTTTAAATTTAGTATTGAAGTTAAATTTAATTTAAGTGACCTAAATCGATATTTTGAAAATTGAACTCGAATTTATATAAATCGAAATGCTTTAAAAATTTGAGAATTGAATGTAAATTAATTCAAATTGGAATTGAACTGAATTAGTTGGAATTAAGGTCGAAATTGAATTAATTGGGAATCGATATTGAAATTGATTTGAACATAAACTGGAATCGAAGTTCATTCGAATTGAGAAGCTGGAATTTGATCGGTTGGACTTTGAAGCTATTTTCAGTAAAATTATTTTAAAATAAATTGTTTATCTTCTTAAAATATACAGATTATTTTGGTTTTCCAAATATTTTTCTATATAAACCATTTGAATACTTAAACTATTTCCTATTAAACTATTTTAACCATTTAAACTATTTTAACTATTTTAACCATTTAAACTTTTTTTTACTATTTTAGTTATTTAAACTATTTTAAAATTATTCAAACTATAATTCTTAAAAATTCAAATTGGTCAAGGATGGAATGCTTATTTTAAATCATGCATTTAAATACGAATATGGTAAAATTGAAGTTATTACCCAAATTGGAATTCGAAACTATTTTGGAATCAAAATTAAGATATTAAACGAAAATGATCCTTGAAATAAAATCATTTATTTTGAGTAAATATAATGATTTCGAAATGGATTTGATTTTGAAGCGAATATGATATTTTGATATCAAGTATGAACTATTTTTGAAATGTAGAAGTACCAATCGGTGTGTAAAACGATGTTTGGTTGTTAAAGAGGCCGTGGCAGGATATGGGCATACTCTCTGTCGATACCGGAACACTTTAACAACTGTGTACGCGAAGCAGAATCCAGATTGAAGTGGTTGGATTTGGCGACGATGGCTGGATTTAAAGAAAGAGAACGATGATGGACAGACCTTGGCACTTATGTCAATTTGAAATGACCAAAACAGGACGGCTTGACGGGGCCAAGTGGGCTAATTACCCCAAGCGGACATCCGTTCTTCGATTTTCTTGGACTCAGTCCATATTATTACTCTTGTTGTTGCTTTCAAATGGTGCACCTTGATTTTGGATAGCCTCCTTTTGACTCGATATGGGATGGATGGACGCGATGGGCGGTTATGGCTATGATGTGTTACCACCAGCCCTGCGACCCGAACTGGTAGTATCCTACCTTGGGAATTGCCTTACGTGTCTTGTCATACTTTTATTCCTATATGAGACAAAAACGATTTTTTTTTAGTGTTGTCGTATCACGGCGTATCCCTATCCACCGACCGTTTAACTGGTGTTTTATATGCAAACTGTACAACGATGCTTCAAACGCGTTAAGGGGGATTAGTGTAAAGGCTCAATGCTAAGAAAAATATTTATTTTATTGATTAGACATTATATATGTAGCGTATTCAACTAGATATAAATATTTTGATGGATCCTTAAGGGATGAAAAATCTCGTAACATCTCTTGAGTTACTGCACTCACGTTATACACTAAATAGGAGATGTGAAATCCCCGCAAGCATCTTTGACGCCATGACACTCATATTTTATATACAATATCGATTTGACCTACATAAGGACATTTTAGTTCTGACTCGAGTGTATTGTTCTTTTTATTATGCTCAGGTCAGTCCTGAGTTTTTCAGCTTAATGAAGACCTATTCTGGAGGACGAAGACGAAGATTTGGTATACGGTTACTATTATTATTCCTGCATTATGTTGTCTGCTGCATTACTTCACTCATTCCTAATGTATGTATATAACTCTGGTGAATGTTGTATAGATTATAATCAAATGTATTGTATAAACAGCTTCATGAACTGTTTAGTTGAGTATTATATTTTATCGTTCTACTGCAAGATTCTGTGTTTATTTTTTTTTTCCTTTCTCTTATTTTCTTATTCAACCTCGTTAACAATCCACCCTTTTGAATGGTTTGATTTGAAATGTGTGGTTTATTATCGATTTAAACTGTCTAAAAGGTAGGTCGTCACAGCTGGTATCAGCGCCTTAGTTTAGCGATAACCTTAGCTTTGTGGGGTAACTCATTAGAGATAGGTTCAGTAGCACCCTAGAATAAGTTTGAGTATATTAATAGATATGAGCACGTATTTGTTAGTGAATATGAAATATATTATATTGTGTTAACTTATCGGTTGAGTGTTTATGAATTCTGGTCGGTACAGAAATGTACAACCGTGTCGATAGGGGTTTCTAAACTCTTAAACAAGGTAGACCGACACGGTATTCTTTTGAAATTGGGTAAATGGAATAATTTTACCCTGATTATACTTTATACATAAAGAAATAATTTTTCAGAAATTATTAGGGCATATATAGAGTGGATTGGTTGTTAGAAATGATAATGTTGATCATTATCATTTATTATTTGAATAGCCAATATTCCTAAACTGTTAGCTATTATATGATTTTAAGAAAATGAAATTGTATAAATGTGATTTATAAAATATAAAGTTGAGAATTTGAGAAATTTAAATTCCAGTGTTTCTGAAATGGTTTTCAAGGTTTGGAAAATAACATTAGCATTGTTTAAAATATATACAAATACAAATTGTTTTCAAATAAATTTTAAAAGAAATGAATTCAGTACTCCTCTCTTCTGTCACTGGAAAATAATTTCAATGATGACTGCATAACATCATCGACGTTCATTTTCGAGTCTCAAAGTGGGGGAGACTTCTGAGAAGCTTTGCTTCGAAATTGTTTCGATAAATGGATTTTGGTTTAAACTCCAAAGTACGATTTGATACATATAAAAGATATAAGTATATATACTTATTTCAAATGATTTGAAATGTACCCAGTGTTTAAATTTTTAAGTTCTGTTAACTAATAATCTTCAAATTATTTGAATGAAATGAAATATTTAAATAACCAGAACTTATAAAATAAGAAAAATTTAGAAATCTAAATTAAATGTTTTAAGAAACTTTAGAGTTAAATTGAAAGTAAATAAAATTAAACAAGTTAAAAGAGTGAACATTCAGATTAAGTAAAATGAATATGATTAATTTGTATAGTACCAAATTGCATTCTAATAACATATGATAAGACTTACCAAATGATAAAAGTTAAAAAGATGATTTGGAGATGTAATGGGATATTATACAAGTAAGCAAAACTTAAAAGTAATTAAATGTGTATAAATGGAAATTTGGTTGTAATAATAAATGTTATATACTTAAGTATATTATGAAATGATTAGTGACTAAATGGAAAAAGTAAGTGAGCCTAAGAAAGTAGACAAATGAATCCAAGAATATCCTTGTAAACTGGTTGTAGAATTAAATATAAATTTGCAAAGAAATTGTAAAATTGAGTTTGTAACTTTTGAGGTAACTATAAACTAGGAAAAGTCATATATGAAAAGTTAGACTTTTATAGAATGATTATAAACTAAAGTGATGATTAATAAAATGTTTCACAAATAAATCTGTTATTAAAGGAAATTATGAAAATAGATGTGAATGAAAAGGACTGGGTGTAACTAGGAATCAATTGGAAAATGAAATTGAATTCAATATAGTTGTATAGAATGTTTAAAACAAACTTAAGTAAGCGAATTGTATGGAATGATGTTTAAGAAATGATAGTATTAAATAATATGTTATGTGAAGAAACAGATATACTAAGTAAATAAGGGGTATGAATAATAGATTGTGAATAATTGATTGTAAATGAAATGTAGGTAAGGAAAAGAAATTTAATATAAATGAATTGGATAGAAATCTATTGAAAGATAATACGTAAGTTGTAAGTATATTACTTTATTTGCATAATAATTTGATCTAGATTTGAGCACAGAATTTCAAGATAATTTATATCGATCCGAGTTAGAATTTTTCACTAGATTCCCAATGGAAAACCCTGGATATGGATTTTTGATTGATTCTGGAATTCTCTATCATAGTATATGGCTATGCAAGGAGAATAACGGATTCTGACCAAAGAACCAAATCTGAGTCTGCATTAGAGAGTCGCGTGAATGATACTAGTTTGGAAGTGAAATTGTGTGACCAAGCAAGCGATCAGATTTGATATTGCGTATGGATGATATATGTACATCGTACGAGCTTAAGTAAAGAAAATACTGGAAACTGAAAATGCAAAATATAAAATGACTTTAAATTATATGATTGGATAACATTGGTAAATGAGATGCGGGTATTTAAAATCAAGAACATTTTTGATTGCCCGACAAAAGGTACATGTTTATTTTTATCATTTGATTTAATGGTTTTATGATGGAGCCACTTGGCTTTTGTTTCTTTTTATTAGTTTGGGGCCCGTAGTGGCACTTTGTAGTTGTTCCGATCGAGCCGCGTAAAGGAGACTCTACCGAAAGTAAATCTAGGTGTTAGATAAATTTTGAAGTTTTAAATTTTTTAACTTGGCTTTAAAACTAACTTGTGAATTCCATAAGCCGATCAGAGTTTATAAACGAAATTTTATGTTTCATAAGTTGATTATATTTTTAAATATATTAAATTTTGAATTATTTACTTAACGTCTTTTTAAGGATGAAAAGTGTTGAGTGAGGGAGATTGTAATGACCCGTATATTTAGCTATTTTTAAATTATTAAATTTAATGTAATTGTTAAATAAAAATGGTTAAAAATAAAGGTTTTAATGATTTTGAATGTAAGTTATTGGATATGAACTTGAATAAAATTTTAAAATAAACTAATTTTGAAGATTTAAGTAATAACGAAATGAAATTTCATATTTACCGGGTTTATGATCATTAACTGAAGTTGAATAATAAATGTGAATTATGTAGATAAAAATAAAATGATGTTGATAATTAAAATTCATTTAAAATCTAATACTGGAATTTGTTGAATATTGAACAATTAAATTGTTAAAATTTAATATTGGAAATTATTTGAATAATAAAATTCTGAACTTATATGATTGAAAATGATATCAAAAGTTGATGTAAATTTTAGTTAAACAACAATGAAGAATGTTAACATTTAAAATAGGGTTTAAAATTGAATAATTAGAAATTGGAAATTTTATATTAAAATGGAGATGTTAAAATAGTGATTCGGGGCACAGTCTTGGATTTCGACGAAACAATTTCCGTTGGATCCATAATAGTGTATTATTATCGGATTTAAAATTTTGTAGCATTTGGATTTATTGTTTGGTCGTACGGGATAAAACGCATTGAATTTAATATCGAAAATTTAATATAATAATTGGGTCCAAAAAACTATCTTCCGCATATGATTGAATTAGGCCCCGAAACTTGTTCCATTATGTTCGAAATAGGGGTAAAATATTATAAAGCCAGGCAATACGCTTTGTTTAGAGTCGTCCGAAAAGGTTTAATAATAAAATAATATGTTCTCATGTATATATATATATATATATATATATGCGTTCCTTTTAGAAAACCCTAGTCTGTTAACCTAACCGCCGTTTGTTATTTAATGGCTGAAACGCTCTCCCTTTCCACCCTCAATCTCTCCTCATCCGTTCCATATTAAGCCACAATTCCAAATAGAAAGTCATAGAGCATCTCAAGCTCGTCATATCCAACAGTGGAAATTTTGTATCGTCGTCAATTGGAGGCAAAATTGGGCCGTGTTTATCCTCCGTTCGTGCACGTTTCTGGAAATCTAAGTGCAGTAGAGATTCAATTGGCTTTCAGGCATGGGTGGAGTGGGCTGTGACGCATCGTTTGGTGGTTGCCGATCAACTCCTGGAGCAACGTGGGTGGAGCGGCCAGAGAAATTCGTTAGCGTGCTTATGGGTTTCGAGTGCAACCGTGACCTGGGAGCGAGACCGAGAAGATGAACGGCATGCGGCCTTGATTCTCTGTTAGGAAATGAACGAATGTGATTCGTTGGTGGTATAAAATTGTAAATTAATTTATAAATTAATTATAAATTAAATCGTGTAATCCTATAATAGCATATCTTTGTCGTACGAGGTATAAATCGAACGAAACAAGCGGCGATGGAATCGTGGCGACGAGCACTATGTTCTGGAACTAATTTGGAGATGATTAGATCTAACTAAAATTTTAGGTTAAATCGAACGCCATTCGATTTGATTTAAAATTGAAAACTTAAGGTGATTGTTGTAAAATGCTGACAATGTACTAGAATATTTTTATGCTAGTTAAATTTGAATTTATGAAGTGATATGAATTTATTGGTCGTTGTTTGATAAATTTGATTGCTATTTGAATTAACCGTTTTGAATTAAAATTGACAGTTAAATTTGAAATTGAAATTGAATTGGCAGTAAATTACCCAATATTAATAGCTATGAGACTATTGTGAATTATACTGTCTGTTTGTATGATTGGTTGTGATGGATGGAAATTGGTTGATATTTGGATGTTTGGATGTTTATTTGTTTATATATATATCCTGTCATCACCCTGTATATTGTTTACAGTGTATAAAATCGTTAATTGAATTATTTCGAATGAATAAAGAAATAGGTTGAAATGATATATACCTATGACATTGAGATTTGGATTCAAATGATTTATATCCATCCCTGAAATTAAATTGAAATGACTGATCACTTGGCAGTAGATAGACAATTACATACGGACGCCGGATTGGTTAAATTGAATGATTTTGAAAATCTTAGATTTGAAATGATTTAATGTTTTTGATATAAAAGAAATAAAAATCAATTTTATAGAAATAGAATTAATCACGAATTCGAGTTTGAAATGTTGAAATAAATTTTGGTTAAAAGAAATTGTTAGATAAGTGAAGCTGATATTTTGAAGTTAAAATCGGAATATGATAAAATTTCATAAATTGATTTGTTTTTAAAAGGTTGAACTTTTATTCAAACTTTGAATATTAATAAGTAAAAGTGATATAAAACGATATTTCGAAATTGAGCTCGAAATTTAATTATATTGGAAAGTTGGATTTTTTTAAATTTAACATTGAAGTTAAATTTATAAGTAACTTAAATCGATATTTTGAAAATCGAACTTGAATTTATATAAATTGAAATGATTTAAAAATTTGAGAATTGAACTGAAATTAATTTAAATTGGAATTGAACCGAACTAATTAGGATTAAGGTCGAAATTGAATTAATTTGGAATCGATACTGAAATCGATTTGAATATAAAATGAAATCGAAATTAATTCAAACCGAAAAGTTGTTATTTGACTGGTTTGATTTTGAAGCTATTTTCAATAAAATTATTTTAAAATAATTTTTTTAAATCTATCTTCTTAAAATATACAGATTTTTTTGGTTTTCAAATTATTTTGCTATATAAACCATTTTAATACTTAAACTATTTTAACCATTTAAACTATTTTTTTTTACTATTTTAACTATTTAAACTATTTTAAATATATTCAAAATATTTTTTTTTAAATTCAAACTGATCAAGCAATGATTATTATTTTAAATCATGGATTTAAATATGAATAGGGTTAAATTGAAGTTATTACCTAAAGTGGAATTCGAAATTAAGATATTAAACGAAAATGATTCTTGAAATAAAATCATATATTTTAAGTAAATATAATGATTTTGAAATGGATTTGATTTTGAAGCAAATATGATATTTTGATATCAAGTATGAACTGTTTTCGAAATGTAAAAGTACCAACCAGTGTATAAAACGACGTTTGGTTATTAAAGAGACCGGGGCTGGATATGGGCATACTCTATGTCTCTACCGGAACCACTTTAAAAATTGTGTATGCAGAAGAGAATCCAGGATTAAGTGGTGGGATTTGGCGACGATTGCTGGATTTGAAGAAAGAGAACGAAGATGGATAGACCTCGGCACTTGTGTGATTTTGAAATGACCAAAACAGGAAGGCTTGCCCAGGCCAAGTGGGCTAATTACTCCGAGTGGACATCCATTCTTCGATTTTCTTGGACTTGGTCTATATTATTACTCTTGTTGTTGTTTCGATTGGTGATGTGAACGTAAATGTGCATATTTTTACCACCATATTTAATCTATTTAAATTGAATAAATGATCATATTGGGTATTTTAACTTGTTTTAACCAAAATCCATATTAATTCCAAATTGTCACATATTTATCTTCATCCAAGGGTAAAATGGTCATTTTTGTGCATATATTAAATTGAGAAAATTTAATTGGAAATTTCTATAGTATTTTGTAGGTATTTGATTCCAATTACTAGTTGTTTCATGAAGAAGATATGCATGCACAAAAAGAACACAAAGGAATGAAGATGGAAATAATTCAAAGTGAAGAACATGGAGGACCCCACCTACCCACCACCTTCATGTACAAATTAGAGGCTAATGCACATGCTTATGGAGTTAATGGCTTCTTGTACACTTAAATGATGATTATTAGAAGCTAATGATCACCTGGCCTCCACACTACCTCAAGGGCATTTTGGGCATTCCCCAAAAATATGAATTATGGTTTCATACATGTATAAATACTCATATGTTTCATGTAATCTCTCTCTCCCTCTCCCTTAGTCTCTCTTCCTCTTCATTAGTTTAGGCTCAAAATAAAAAGAAAAGCTTCTCTTTCTTTTCATGGCTACTTAGCCATTTATCTTTATGTAATTTCTTTTTTAGCAACTTCAATACATGTTCTTTTATTCATGCTTATTTACTTTCATGTTGTAGTGTAGATTTATTTTCCATGCAAGTAGAATAGTTTTTCTTTTTCTTGCTTTCTTTTTCCTTTCTTTTTCTCTTATGTTGCAAGCTACATTTGTTATTTTAATGACAAATATGAGAGGCTAAACCCCTTCAATTTAGGGGGTAATGAAGCTCTCTAATTATGTAGCTTCAACTATTTGTTGATTCATGCTCTCTTTTTGTGCTTAATGATGATGATAGAAATGGTTTAATTGTTGTTTTTGATTTGAATTTGATAGCCTATATTGTAGACATCAAATAGGCTATGCTTAAACAATCACTAATACAAATGCCTCTTCATCAAAATATGATTATGGCATAAGAAAGTGATTTGAAATTCAAATTTTATGGTCTGTATTTCTAATCAATAGTTAATAGACCATACTTAAAATAGATTTCATTTTCATTTTCTTTGTCAAGTTTCATGAGAGTTAGCAAGTGCTTTAAGGGATGTGTTATAGTTTGATGGCTATGTTGTCTAATCAATAGCACAAATATGTCATACTTATGATAAACACATCAATTAAAGCACTAATGACCATAAAAGAGAGATCATGATTTCATATGTGTTGAACTACGTGATCTAGAGAGTGGATTTATTCTCTAAATTGTCACTTAACTCTTATATTGCTTCTTTTTTCTTTTAGTTAGTTAGTTAATTCTCTAGCTAAACTTTCCATCGACTTTGGTTTAATTTGAATGAATAGAATTTGAAAATCATCAATTCCCTATGAATCGACCCGTATTCTCCACGTGCTACATTCGTACACAGTGCGCGTGCGGTTATTTTTAAATTTGAATTCATTCGACGGTTTTCTAAACCGATAGAATTTCTGTCGACGAACAAGTTTTTGGCGCCGTTGCCGGGGAGTTGTTTTGATTTTGATTTTCTATTCTTCGAATTTTTTTTTGTTTGATTTTGTGTGTTTTCGTTTTGTGTGTTTGAGTGCATGTTTTAAAAAAAATTATTGTTGTGTGTTTTTGTGTGAATTTAGTTTTAATTTGTTTGTGTACATTGTGTGCTTGTTTTCCAGTCATATTGCATTTCCATTTCATATTAAAAAAATACACAAATTTCAACCAAAAAAAATTTTTATTCCATTTTCATTTTCTTTTACAAATTCTATTTACAATCGCATTTTCTTTTCTTTTTTTATAATTTCTGAGTTTACATTTGCATGTGCACAGTGAATACATAGTCTCTGTCACAACAGTGCCTTCAATTTCCTGCTAAACTGCACTGTACACTTCAACTTCACATCACTTCAGTTACAACCTCCTCCTTTATCTTCCTACACATTCCATCACCAGACTTTCCCCACAACCCAACTGTCCAAACACTCCTCTGTCAACATTCTCTGACCACTCACTGCAACAGTGCACATATCACTGACATACTCTCCCCATCCTCATAACTCCATCAACATTCTTCATTCTCCATCAATCTGCCTACACACTTCATCCAAACCACTACACCCCTTGCATCATACAAGCAACTCTCTGCCAACCCATCATCTAAAACCCACCTGAACTGCATTCATCTCCACCCCCTAACTACTTCGACTCCGATTCAATCTCCACTGTCAATACTTGCCTTCGCCACTCACATTGCCACCATAATCACTGAACCCCCTTGCATACATCATTTTATATCCCACTACCACCATCACAAATGTAAAACCATCATACTAACATCATTTTCCTTCCACCATCACTGTCTTCATTTCACCGCTGACCACCAAAGCTACCTCATTTCTATCGACTTCACCTCACTTCACCACATCAAACTCCACTTCACTTCACAGTGACCATTTGCCAATACCTCATTTCACCACATAAAACTCCACTTTATTCCACTAACCACCTCTGACAACAAGCTAACTCAATACTGAAAGCAACCAGTCACCACTGCAGTACTCCACCTTCTTCCCTCTCCACTACAACAGTGCACATAGTGTGCATAGTTGCTTCTGCTCAACCATCCACCTCTGATCAGCAGCATACATCAACTTCTTCAACAACACAACAGCATCACCTTCCTTCTTCTTGCCATCAGCCAAAATCAATCAATCCAATAACAACATACGACCTTCTCAGCAAACCCATAACTCGAACCTTCTAAACTTCAACCGCAACCATAACGCGAACAGACATCAACTCCAGAAAACTCCTCTGCCACCATCCAGCTTTGACCAATCGCGGACAACCTCGCCTGAAACCCGAACACCACAATCATCTTCGAACCTCCAGCCCCTAAACAATTGTGAACCCCACTACCATGAAATCACCCAAAATTCAGTCGCCTACATTGCCCCAATACACCGCCACTCCACTGCACCAGAATTCAAGCAACCATCAACATCACCGAAGTGCAGCAACTCTCCAATTCTTCTTCGCCAATCAGACTTAGGCTTCAGCAATCACCTCAAACAACCATCGCAACATTTTCCTCAACTGCGAAATCAAAATCGCCTCTGACCAATCATTGCGCCTTATCACACATGCGCGACAACAATTGAACAGCCGCGAACCAAAATTCTAGCGCCTAAACCCAATTCGATTCTGAATCTGGTGTGCTCGCCTCCAGTCAAGTTTTGATTTTTGTTTTTGGTATTTTAAGGGGAAAGCGCATGTAAACGAGAATTTGATTCTACGTTAAAAATAAAAATAAAAATAAAAGAAAAGGGGAACGTGGATCAGTTGTTTGGTTAGTGGGTCGGGGTATAAAACTTGTGGGTAGGCATGAGTATACTTCATTTATTTACTTATTTATTTCCATTTCTTTTGTTTTTAATTGTGTTTTGTCTAACTTGATTTTAGTCCATCATCATTATAAAAAAAAATTTCAAAATGCGTTTTTTTTAATTTCTTTGCTATTAGTTTAGTTTTTGCTTAATCTTTGTCTAAACAAAAAAACAAATAAGTTTCTCCTTTGACATATATTTAAAAAAAACTATACAAACATACATACATATATATATATATACATATATATATATATATATATATATATATATATCTTTGTTTTACTTGCAGATTGTCAAAGCAGAAATTCGCAAAAGAAAGAAGGGCTTGCCAAACCAAAAGGAAAAATAATTGCTTTGCTTAGCCAGCCAAAAAAATAAATTGCTTGCTTATAAAATAATTTTTCACCCGTATCTATTGTTTTAATTCCTTTGCATTGTTGGTTGCTTGCATTTGCATTTAGAAAAATAAATTTCTAAAAAAAATCCATTCGTAGTTGCATTATAAATACACGTTTAATTTCTGCTTTGCATCTCATCTTAGATTTTTATTAATAATAACAGTTAGACATTGATAACACTTAATTGTATATTGATAAATTGTCTTCTTTAAACAATTTAATTTCTTGGTGTCTAGGCTACGGTAGAGTAATAACCACTTATAAATATTACGGTGATTCGTAAATATTATACTGGTTGTTCCTCTGAAGGTACTTAAACCTTCCGCTGCATTGCTACGGTGATTCGTGGTGCACGGATAAATCCTGTCCGTTACCTGGATGAGAACTATCTTGTTTATCTAAGACAATGTGTGAGTATACAATTTTGGGTTAACTTAGGATAAATCATTTGTAATTAACCCTTGCATTCATTTAGTTGCATTAGTTCATGCATATTTAAAAAAAAACTAAAAAAGAAAATTTCAAAAATCCCAAACTAAAAAATTGTAAATATTCCTTTTATTTTTCTTTAAGATTTTTAAATCCTTTTCCTTTGAAATTTCAAAAATAAAAAAAAATTAGAAAAACAAAAATGCAAAAAAAATATAAAACCTTTTTTTTAAAAAAAGCCAAAAAAATTTGAAAATTCAAAAACAAAACAAAAATCAATTTTTCATTTTGAAAAATAAATTCTATCTGTAAATATTTTTCTTTATAAATAAAAACCAAAAAAAATTCTTGAAAATGTCCGAATTTCCATATTCACTTGAATTTGACAATAGTTGTGAAAATCAATACAATCCATATAATTTCACTCAAAATTCTTATAAATATTTTAACGACAACTACTTTGTAAATAATTCAAATTTCAACAAAGTTTTCAAAACGACGATCAACCCTCGAATCTCAAAAATAGCATTTTATCTTTACTTGAACTCTCTACATAACAAAATCAAAATATAAACGATTTGTGCAACTCATATTTGTACAATAGTTCAAGTCAAAATAATCAAAATTTGAATTCACTTCAAAATTCAAATGATTTCGAGTATAACCCATGCCAATTCAATTTCGAGCTTCAAATAAATTTCAAAATCAAGATGAAAATGTGAAGCAATTTTCAAATAATTTTGGCAATGGGAATAGTTTCAATAATGATACGATTGAAAATTTTGGTTGTCAACAAATCCAAAATGAATATTTTCAAATTAATAATCATGAATTTGATTTTGTTGACCAAATGGAAAAAGATAACGGGATTTTATTACTTGAAAAATACAAAAAAATTCATGAAAATCATAATCAAATCTCAACTTGCAAAGAATCAAATAATAATCTACCATTTATCGAAATTGACAATTCTTGTTCTCAACAAGTCCAAATCGAAAATTTTCAAGTTAATAATTGCAAATTCGATTTTGTTGAACAAATGAATGAAATTTACGATGATCACACGGATTTGTTGTTTGAAACATATATGAAACAACATGAAAAACAAAATCAAATTTCAACATGTGACAAGTCAAGTGATAATCCATCTTTCACCACAATTGATGATTTTCAAATAACAACTTTTGAAACTGAAAATGATGATCTTAATGAAGTTGTTGAAAACACGGTAATTGAGTTGGACTTCAATTCTTTTAAGGGTGTGGAACCAAATTTAAAATTCGATCTTCCTTTTCTTTATTTCGAAAATTTGAATACAACAACTTTGAATTTTGAACTTGAGACATGTAATAAAGTTGTTGATAATTCAAGAAAGGAGGATGAATTTAATGAACACGAATTTTTTGGACTTTTGGATGACGAGTTGTTAAATTCCGACGGGGAAGATGAAAATCACCATTTTGATTTTGAAATCAATAACTCTGAAAATGTTTTCAATGATAAGTTTGAATTTCAAATTGGTGAAAATAAACTTGAACTTCAATCAGTTGTTTTATCGACCCCAAAAATCATTGAAAACAAAACAACTTGTATAATTTTCAATAAAACAACATTCGTTTTTCAAAATCAACGTTCAACTTTGAAATCTTTTACGGTTTGGTTTTCTGTGCTTGAGCTGTGTCTTACATACTTGGTGAGACAAATGAATCGATTATTGGAAGACCGGTTCATTTACTCTTTAAAGACATACTTTCTGATGACTTGCAAATAATCATATTTTCATTTTTATTTAAATAAAGGCTATGTTTTCATATTTTCTCCTTCCACTTGGGTTGACTGTGGGGACACAGTCAAAATCAAGTGTGGGGGGAGACTCGTCTTTATTTTTTTAATGGTTTATTTTTGCTTTAAAATTTCAAAAATTAAAAGAAAATCCCAAAAATAAATTTTCTTTCGATTTATTTTTAAAAGAAACACTATAAGATAAATATATGGTTTTGGTTTATTAAATTGAAATTTTTGAAAGTTTATTTGTCTTAAAAAAATAAAAATGAAGTTTTATTACAAATTATAATGGTTTAACTGGTATATAGGAAGATTCATACGTTTTAATTATGAAGTACAACCTAATTGAAAATCTTCGTTTTAAAAAGTGGTTGATTTAAAGTAAAGGATATAACATTTTTTTTGTCTTCTAAGTTAAATGGTGCTAAGATGATTTTGCAAGACTCTCTCTCCCTCTTAAAAAAAATAAAAAAATAAAAAAAATAACATCCATGTATTCACTCTCACTTAAAAGTCCTCACGGTTATGCATGGGTGAATTACTTGGAATCTTTGATTATGTGCTTTCATTCTCATTTAAAAATCCTCATGGTTATGCATGTATGGAACACATGTAAAAAAAAGAGAACAGACTTAATAAAAACCACCTACGGTCGATAGGTGTATGCACAAAAGTGTGTTCACTCGTCATGCTCTGTACTCCCTCACATAAGCCCGAAAGGCAGTGAATATGTGGTATATCTAGCCTTAGTTTACCTGAGCTAGGTGTATAATTTTTCTTGCAAATAATGAGAGAGCAAGCAATTGAAATCCTAGCACTATTTTTACTTATTTGATTTGATTTGTTATTGAAAAAAAATGAAAATACCACTTTGATAAACTTTGATAATCAACTAAGGATCCATTTCTGCACCGTGTTATTAACCAAAACAACGAGTTAAACTATAGTTTATTTGTTATGATAACTTCATTTTTATTGGAAATATTGACGAGTAAATAACTTGAATTTCAAGATAATGACCAAAACTTATATTTAACTTATTCGTGTCAATTTAAAAATAAATCCTTCATTTGTAAATATTTTTCAAAAACTCGCATTCATCTCTTTGTAAATAAATCTTGCATTTTGTAAATATTGTCATCCTGCATTTGGATTTTGTGGGTAGTATCCGCTGAAAACGCTCACGAGACAACACTCATCCTACTGGGGACACCCAGAGGTTTAACGGCTTGTTACATACGCTCAATGCAATCATGCTTCCTACGAAAACAGATTTATCTTAGTTTTTCTTTATTCGAGGACGAATAAAAAGATAAGTGTGGGGATATTTGATGTGCACGTAAATGTGCATATTTTTACCACCATATTTAATCTATTTAAATTGAATAAATGATCATATTGGGTATTTTAACTTGTTTTAACCAAAATCCATATTAATTCCAAATTATCACATATTCATCTTCATCCAAGGGTAAAATGGTCATTTTTGTGCACATATTAAATTGAAAAAATTTATTGGAAATTTCTATAGTATTTTGTAGGTATTTGATTTCAATTACTAGTTGTTTCATGAAGAAGATATGCATGCACAAAAAGAATACAAAGGAATGAAGATGAAAATAATTCAAAGTGAAGAACATGAAGGACCCCACCTACCCACCACCTTCAAGTACAAATTAGAGGCTAATGCACATGCTTATGGAGTTAATGGCTTCATGTACACTTAAATGATGATTAGTGGAAACTAATGATTACTTGGCCTCCACACTACCTCAAGGGCATTTTGGCCATTCCCCAAAAATATGAATTAGGGTTTCATACATGTATAAATACCCATATGTTTCATGTAATCTCTCTCTCTTCCTCTCCCTTAGTCTCTCTTCCTCTTCATTAGTTTAGGCTCAAAATAAAAGAAAAGCTTCTCTTTCTTTTCATGGCTACTTAGACATTTATCTTTATGTAATTTCTTTTTTAGCAACTTCAATACATGTTCTTTTATTTTTCATGATTATTTACTTTCATGTTGTAGTGTAGATTTATTTTCCATGCAAGTAGAATAGTTTTTCTTTATCTTTCTTTCTTTTTCCTTTTCTTTTTCTCTCATTTTGCAAGCTACATTTGTTGTTTTAATGACAAATATGAGAGGCTAACCCTTCAATTTAGGGGGGTAATGAAACTCTCTAATTATGTAGCTTCAACTATTTATTGATTCGTGCCCTCTTTTTGTGCTTAATGATGATGATAGAAATGGTTTAATTGTTGTTTTTGCTTTGAATTTGATAGCCTATATTGTTGACATCAAATAGGCTATGCTTAAACAATCACTAACACAAATGCCTTTTCATCAAAATATGATTATGGCATAAGAAAGTGATTTGAAATTCAAATTTGATGGTCTATATTTCTAATCAATAGTTAATAGACCATACTTAAAATAGATTTCATTTTCATTTTCTTTGTCAAGTTTTATGAGAGTTAATAAGTGCTTTAAGGGATGTGTTATAGTTTGATGGCTTATGTTGGCTAATCAATAGCACAAATATGTCATACTTATGATAAACACATCAATTAAAGCACTAATGACCATAAAAGAGAGATCATGATTTCATATGTGTTGAACTACATGATCAAGAGAGTGGACTTATTCTCTAAATTGTCACTTAACTCTTATATTTGCTTCTTTTTTCTTTTAGTTAGTTAGTTAATTCTCTAGCTAAACTTTCCATCGACTTTGGTTTAATTTGATTGAATAGAATTTTAAAATCATCAATTCCCTGTGGATCGACCTGTATCGCCACGTGCTACATTCGTACACCGTGCGCTTGCGGTTATTTTTAAATTTAAATTCATTCGACGGTTTTCTAAACCGATAGAATTTATGTCGACGAACAATTGGTGCACCTTGATTCGGGATAACCTCTCTTTGAATCGATATGGGATGGATGGACGCAGTGTGCGGTCATGGCAATGATGCGTTACCACCAGCCATGCGACCCGAACTGGTAGTATCCTACCTTAGGCATTACCTCACGTGCCATGTCATACTTTTATCCCTATACGAGACCATACGATTTTGGTTTAGTGTTTTTGTGT
Organism: Allium cepa; assembly: GCA_030765085.1. Lineage (NCBI taxonomy): Eukaryota > Viridiplantae > Streptophyta > Magnoliopsida > Asparagales > Amaryllidaceae > Allium > Allium cepa. Next base: position 865,813,279 of record CM060940.1, read on the forward strand.
CACGGCGCATCTCTATCCACAGACCGTTTAACTGGTGTTTTATATTCAAACTGTACAACGATGCTTAAAAATGCATTAAGGGGGATTAGTGTAAAGCCTTAATGCTAAGAAAATTATTTATTTTATTGATTAGACATTATATATGTGGCGTATTCTACTACATACAAATATTTTGACGGATCCTTAAGAGATGAAAAATCCCGTAACATCTCTTGAGTTATTGTACGCATGTTATACACTGGACAGAAGATGTGAAAACCCGTAATCATCTCTGAGGCTTTGACACTCATATTTTATATGCAATATCGATTTGACCTACATAAGGATATTTTAGTCCTAACTCAAGTGTTTTGTTCTTTTTATTATGCTCGGGTCAGTCCTGAGTTTTTCAGCGTACTGAAGACCTATTCTAGAGGACGAAGATGAAGATTTGGTATATTATTACTATTATTATTCTTACATCATGTTGTCTGCTGCATTACTTTATTCATTCCTGATGTATGTATATAACTCTGGTAAATGTTATATAGATTATAATCAAATGTATTGTATAAACAGTTTCATGAACTGCTTATTTGATTATTATATTTTATCATTCCGCTGCAAGATTCTGTGTTTGTTTTCCTCTTCTTTTCTCTTATTTTCTTATTTAACCACTTTAACAATACACCCTTTTGAATGGTTTGAGTTGACATGTTTGTTTATTGTCGATTTAAACTATCCAAAAGGTGGGTCGTCATAGTTATCCTTTGAATGCCAGTGAATTTTTTTTAAATTTTCAAATCCTTTTTGATGAATAATTTAAAGAAAACTGATTATTTAAAAAAGGTTTTTAAACGTTGAAAAGAATTTAAATTACAAGTTTCTTTTTATATTATTTAACATATATATATATATAAAGATCTTAAAAATAAGATTTGAAAGCTTTTAAGATTTAATGAAAATTATACACACACATATGTATATGTATATATTTTTGTAAAATTTTAAGAATAAAAGGAATTATTTATTTCGGAAAGTAGTAGTTTGATTCAAATTTTAGATAAAGAAACTCCATTTTATTTGAAACTAATTTAAAACTCTTTTAATTTATTTATTATGGATTAACAAAGACGAGAAGTTTAAAAGTGAATTATAGATAAAACATTTTAGAAATAATCTTCTATATGATAAAATTATATTTATTACTTTCAACCTATGAGCTGTTGTTGGCTTTTATTGTATTGAGCTTTTGGCTATTTTATGCAAATTTGAATTGGATTTTTGATTAATTTCATAATTTTCAATGAAACAAAGAATTTTAATAAACGATTTAATTGTCGAGTGGTATGGGACACTTTGTACAATTCTTTTGATTATTTTTATAATTTATTAAATAATGTTCAGTGGAAATTACTAGCTTTTAGTAGATACTTGAATTTACTTTCTGGTATGGGACAGTTAGCTAAATTCTTGTGATTACTAGAGTGACGGTAATTAACACTTAGAGTTGTATTATCTCAGGGTGTTCTAATTTCAGTCTGATAGATCCCTAAGAGAAGATATTTGTTTTTCATCGATCCGAGAATCAATAGATTTTTAGATTTGGGAAGACCGATCTCTTTCGGAAGATCTGTTATGGCGTAAATACGGATTGTCTCTTTCGGAAGGCAGATTTTTACATGTATCGTAGTCTATAAATACTACAACCTATTAGTATATTTTTGTCTATACAGTTAGACTATGTTTACCTCTTTCGGAAGGTAAATTTGCATAGGACGGATTATGTACATGGCTGCTCTTTTCTTTAATCGGTGTTCCTAATCTGCAGTCTCTTTCGAAAGGCTTCCTTTCTATGTAGCGGATCTCTTTTGGTAGTTTTCATGTCACTGTATTAAATTGACAGATGACTGCTTTTATTATTTCATTATTGATGATTATTTCTTCAGAGATATTTAGTATGGATATTCGGGATCCTTTATGCTCTGAGGAATTTTGAATTGGTTATCACCATATTTTGAGATGATAGTATATTGAGACTTGATATGTCCTTATGAAATGGTGATTCGTTAGATATGCCTTATTTGAGTCCTTGTTTTAGCATATTTTAACTATGACTTACTTGGTTATTGTTAAGTAAAAATTATGAGAACTGTACTTATTGGTTTGATATGCCTTTTATGGATTTTTCGGTTTTAGGCATATTTTGAGATGACTTAATTTAGAGTTAAGTTATTCATGGATATAAAGTAATAAATTTAATTATATGCCTTATTATGATTGTTTGTTCAACATATTTTATATGACTTATTATTTTATGTCATATATTTATGATATTAATATATCACCTTTTTATTTAGATATAGTATGACCCGTTTATTGTTTTAATAGTCAGGTCATGCTGAGATTTTATAGGTTTAAGGACCCATTGACCATTGGATTTTGGGTTAGCGTTGAAGTAAACTATTTTGATAGTTTTAGTTTATTTCATATTTGTATATATTGACAGTTAGGAGTTTATGTCATCTATATTATATAGTAGTGCTTTGTACCTGAAATAAGATCTGGATATGATGTATATATTTATATGGGCCTAGTCTCATATTTTGTAGAATCTCCTTCTATTATGTATAAAATGATGTATATTATGTCACTGTGATCTGTGACTATGATTCTGATTTATCTGTATTATATTCTATTCTAAATATTTTTAATCAGTGTGTTTATTACTTGGTATTAATACCGTATCCATCTAATTTTCAGTCCAGATCCTCAAGAAAGGTAAATAAGACGTGTCAGTGTTAGTATAAAAATATATTCACATTCGATCGCATTTAACCAACCGTATTCTCCATATTAGCAGGCAACATTTCTTGTAATGTTCTTTGCTAACCTAGGCATAGCAGTGGGGTCGTTACAAAGTAGGTGTCCAACAATAAAATAATCAACTTATAGTAGAGCGAGGATTTATTCTACAAATATATATGTTCATACAATCAAACGACCAATGTATAGCAGAACAGAGATTTATCCTGCTAACCTATGTCCACAACAATTAGATCAATTACATTATAGCAAAGAAGAGATTTATTCTACTATTAGATGTCCACACAATACAAATAATCACATTATAGTTCATTTATAGTTGTTTTACTACTTAATGGTGTCGATATTTGAATCTCTTGTGTTCAAACCATCTTTGAAAAAAAAGTACCTTAACAACAATTTGATTCTTGGAAAACAAAGGGTTTAAAACTTAAAACTTCTTTTTAAAATAATTATTTACAAGTTAAACCCTTATTTAAACCGTAATCAATTTTAATTAATTTTTAACTTAATTTAATTATGGATTAAGAAATAATTAAACCTTTTATAACTAATTAAACAATAGTTAACTATTATATAAATAATTAAACCCTAATTTATCCTTTATTAATTATTAAATATTAATTTAAACCTTCGTTAATAATTAAATATTAACTAATCTCATTTAGTTAATTAAGTAATCTTTAATTAAACTTAAATAATAAACTAAACCTTCTTTAAATTAAAGCCTTAATTAGTTAAAAATAATTTCAATAATTGATTTATTTAAATAATTAACCTTATACTTAATTAATAATTAACTAAAAATAAATTATATACTTCAATTATATTTAATTAAAAATTAATCTTAATTAATAATGAATTAAAGTTAATCTTATCTTTAAAAGATAAGTAATTAATAACTAATTTTTACTTAAATATAATTAATAAACTCTATGTAATCTTAATTATTAATTATTTAACTTAATTAATAAAAACTTAATCATTTGAAAAACTTAATTAACTTTATAAAACATCATTGTTAAGTTTGTGAAATAATTTCAAAACACTTTAAGCTAATAAAATCAAATTTTGCAAAAAAGGGATTTTCAAGCGAAACTGCAACCATAGCAACTATCGCCATGGATACCCATAATCTCAAATTATTTTTATCTTTCCTTTTGAAAATTCACATTAAATTTTACTAAATTTTCCTTTTTCAAACATAAGAAAACCAAAGTTTGAAAACATAAGCTTTTGATTTCAAACTATTTACTATAGTTTCCTTAAGAAATTCCATATCGCTTTTACAAACAAGATGTTATCTAGCATACACCATATAAACATGTTTATAACACACATCATTTTTACGACTACCACGTAAACCAGATCATAACTTTAAAACCAAACACATCATTTTAATCCATCGATTCAACTCTACCTAAACACAAATTATCACATACATATGCATCTAAACCATATCATAACCAAACATTAACGTCGTTTATAAATACCGTCATATATGCAAAGGAAACATCCTTTTGAAAATATGAAGTTTACTAACCCAAAATCTTTGAAAACTTTAAATGCTTTAAAACTTGTAAAGCTTGGAAACACACAAAAACCACTCGAAAATGGGTCATCTTCCCCTTAATTTTTGGCTATATTACTCTTAGAATTTGTATAAGTGGTACAAATAAAAGTACTTGAAAATTACTTTCTCTATCATTTCAAAAAAAGAGTCACTCAATTTGGATTTTTGAGGGAGATATGGTCAAAAGAAGAAGTGGTATTCTCGGTCTTGATAATACGGGTCCGAAAATGAGTTAGAAAGAAATGCAAATCAAAATTTGAAACATCTATTCAAATGAAACTTATAGCCATTGGAATTCTATGTGGTTTGGAAAAAAGATAATCTTGATTTGGAGTATTGCAGAGGTAGTTATGGCCTAAAGGAGTGGTAAGAAAATAGAGAAGTTTTTAAAATGAAAATGAGGAGATTAAACAAGTTTGAAATCATTTTTAAAGACTAAACTTGGATTTTTAAAAACTTAAAATTATGAATGGAAGCCACTAAAAGGTTTTGGAAAAGCCCTTAGGAAGATGAATACTTTCGAAAAAATGGAAAAATTGAAATGAATAAGGAAAAAGAAAATGAAAAAAACTTTCATATAAAATGCATAAAGAAAATTACCACTAAACCATTGTCCTTTGCCCTCCATTCATATTCTTCCACCTCATCACAAAGCCTCGTTCCCCTTGTACTCATGGCACCATAACCTCATACCCCTTCTAATCAAAGCCAACATGCCATAAATGCATGTACTTAATGTTTGAACATGTTTCCATGATGCGATGTTTACTTGTATATAATTTTATATTATATTATCTTAAGTGTGTGTATACACACACACACATATATACATACATACATATACTTAACTAATGCATACATGAATACATACATATCCTATATACTTATGCTTTTGATTACAACATTTTCGACGAAAATTCGGATAATGAATTTCGGTCATATTTTCAATCTTTTTTCCAAGTAAATATTTTTGCAAACAAATTTGAAAAAAAAAAATTCACCATTATTATTTATTTTTAAAAAAGAATTTTATTTTCATTACAAAACTTATTATTTAAATATCTAAATTTAATTATGTTTGCGCCAAAAATGGTCACAAACTCCAAATACCGTGAAAGCACCAGTGTATGAACACAAATCAGCAATATTCAAGCACAAATCCCAGATCTAAGCAAATAACAAACAACAGTCCAGTAATAACAAACAAAGACACGAGATTTATAGTGGTTCGGCTATCTCCGGCCTACGTCCACTTCAAAGTTTTATCTTTTATTGATTATCCTTGCTGGTTACAGATGATTACAGCAATTATAATGAAATAATTTGACTACAACAGCGATAATAATGTGTAGAACTGAATCCGGCAGAGTCTGGACGTCGAATAGCCAAAAGATCCTTCTTCTGTAGGCTACATGGGGCTATTTATAGACGTAGGAGGCTGATATCGCGCTCAAAACTTCGGAAGACTTCTTCTAGCACGTGAGTGGGCCCACGCGACCGACCCCACCAAGTTTCGACTCGATCTGTGATCGATGTGAAATCATTTCGTGATCAAGAAATGGTCCGATCGAGCTGAAACTTGGCAGGAACATTCTTTACCTTGTATGCAAGCTGCTGTGAAAATTTTGTTGCATTTGGATCAGCAGTTTAGGAGATATGATCGATACGAGTCAATGTTCTTCGGAATGTTGTCCGGTTCGAATCCATAGCTTCGTATCCATCCCTTTCGCATCGATCAAGAGCACGTGTGCGTAGTGACATGGAGTGATGTGGAGCGAGTTTCCTGGATCGGTCCACTTTGTGTGCCGAGTTTGACCGAGTTATTCGCATCCAATTTCGAAGATTTATTCGCACCTACGCATAATTCGTATCCACTCACTTCAGTCCTTCCTCGAATCAATTATCAATTATCACCTGTTCATTGAAGCCCTTGTTCGTATCGATAAATGTTGGCACACTTCGTATCGATTGCTTATCGATACGAAATGAACTCACTCGAGCATGATGGATGCGAACAAGGACTCCGACGCGACCGATTCGAGCAACCACGAACTGGATGGATACGAACTATGCTTACCTGCGACCGATGCGAACTGAACTAGCCCCTGATCGATACGAAGCAGTCTTACCGTGCCGGATACGAACCGAAACCGACTCGATGCCGCTGTTTGGATCGATGCGAGCCTGATGGATTCGAACTGCACATGACTCGATCGATTCGAACATACTGAGGTGATGTCATTTCGATGGATACGAAACCGATCGATTCGAACAAGCCAATCTCATGATTTCCTGATGGATACGAACATGGTGGATTCGAACAAACCATCACCTCAACCCACCGATGGATACGAACAACATGTTCTTTTCACCTTGCATCGATCATATCTCCTTTATACGAACTCCAATTAACCTGAAATTTGAAATATAGCTTCTTCTTGCTTTGATCATCATCTCCAATCGATTCCGCCCTGATCGGAGCTCGGCCAAATTTTAACGACATCGATTGCAGCCTGTTTTCAGTCGATCTCCAATCCTGATATCCATCTTTCCTTGCCAATTTGTTGATATTCCAGCTTTGACCAAAAGGTGGGAGAACATTTGCCCCCCAAAACATTCCTTGTGATAAGAAGGCGTGTTTTGAATAGTTCTGAATCCGATATCCGAAGTCCTAATCCAACCTTATCCAATAGCCAATAACCGAATCGAGGACCTCTACGGGTCAATATCCAAATCCATAACCTCTCCAGGCTCTTGCCAAGCGCAATCCACACATGACGACCGTGGTCTAGTGTCCCTGGACGTTGAGCTAACCTCTCTGGGTTCTTTCCAAGCGCAATCCATACTTGACGACCGTGGTCCAGTGTCCCTGGACGTTGTACAAGGCCATGGCTTAAGTCCTAAGCCGAATCCTGGTCTCTTCGGACCCTTGCCGAGCATAGTCCATACTCAGCGACTTGAAACAATAATCGATAATATGGGGCCTAAGTCCTAGGCCGAATCCTGGTCACTCCGGACCCTTGTTGAGCATAATCCATACACAACGACCTGAATAAGCCAATTCGCCACATGCAGACGAAGGAACTTACCCTTGCCAGATATAATCCATACCTGATGACCATTTACCAAAAACTAGATAAAAATCCACTCGAAATCCAATCCGAAATCCAAATCAAACCAGAAAATCAGAAATCCAAACCAACATCCAAAACAGAAAACAACCATCCAAACAAGAATCCAAACCAGAAAGCAAACAAAACCAGGAGTTCAAACCAAACTCCAAAACCAAACCAGAAAAATAAGTGTCCAATCCGAAAGCAAAAGACAGATTTCACAAACCATAGCATCATGGTTTATCATCATTCAGAGCATGCCTAGGGGCTATCTCCGTCCCTATACATGTGTAAATGACTTTGCCGTTTGCTAGTAGCTTGTTACTTATTTCACATTATCCCGGTCAATTGATAATCAATCGACCATCATTCATGGGCCTCATACCATCATTGCTCGAGGTAGGCAGTGGTTGCTCCTGCTCCACCGCTGCATTTCGAGTTCCGGCTTATTGTCGCAACTGTCCATTCCTTACATGCTCCTCGATTATATCCTTCAAGTGCCTGCAGCTGTTGGTATCGTGCCCATCCAAATCATGGAAGAGGCAGTACCTTCCTGATGCCCTCTCTCGTTTAGAAGGCTCTCTCCTAGCTGGCCTTCGGTAGGGAAGGCGATTCCGGGTTTCCAGGTATATCCATTCAAGTGTCTCGTTCAATCCTGTGTATGTGGAGAACTTTGGATCCTTCCATCGCTTCCTAGCTTTTCCAGAATCATCATCCAACTTCCTTTTTCCTTTATCTTTATCTTTATCTGAATCCCTGCTGGATGGTCCTCCACCCTCAGTCGCATTCACCTCCTTCAACTTTAAATCTACACATGCATCCTCTTGTCGAAGAAATCTCTCAGCTTCGTGAAAGAATTCCCCGAGATCCAGTGGTGGGTCTCGTATTAAAGATACCTTGAAATCTGAATCCTCTCTGACTCCTGACACTGCTGCCATTAAAAACATTGATGGATCCGGCCGATCCACCGAAGCAACCGCCGCATTGAATTGAGTTAGAAAAGCTCTAAGTGATTTATCCGTCCTTTGCTTTACCGACGTTAGCGTTATCACGTTCTTAGGCCTCTTAATATGAACCCAAAATTGCCTTAGAAACCTATCCACCAGCTCCGTCCATGTTCTGATAGATCCTTCCTCCAATTGCCTAAACCACATTGCGGCTATATCTCTCAAATACAGGGGAAAACATCGGGCCATAACTTCCTCGGATTCCCCCAGCACCTCCATGTGTCTAGTGTATCTCATTAGATGATCAGTCGGATCAGCCTTGCCATTGTATACTTCCACACTAGGTAGCTTGAAATCAGCCGGTTTTAGAGCCATCCTGATTTCCCGCGTGAACAGACTCTTGTTCACCTCTTCCAAATCTCTATTGGTCAGACCTCCACGCATAGTTCTCCTGATAATCTCAGCTAATCCGGCATTATCCATCAAAGGTTGCCCCCATGCCCCCGAGCGAATTCCGGTACATACTCCTCATGTGGTTCACTAACGTTAGCGCTAGCTCTAGTTTGCTGAGCTCAATCCAAGGGCCTTCCAGTGTCAGATCCTGCGGGCCTGCCCCTAAGCCTTTATTGATTTCCATCTAGTCCTGTATTCTGTCCTCCATTGGGTTGCACGACCCTGACTCCTTGTCCTGCACTTGCAGCCGCTGTAGTTGGTCTAAGGTTCTGTGTTCCTACAGCTCTCATCTGTTTAAAGAAAGTTTGCTTCATGTCCTGTTGACTTTTCAACAATCTCTCTTGCAATGAATTGGCCATAGCCTCCATTTCATCCCTGGTTATGTAGATCGAAGCTTGTCCTTCTCCAGCTCTGGAGGATACTTCTTGACTTCCTTCATGTTGGCTTCTCTCAGCCCTTTGTCTTCTGCTTGTCTGTCGAGTCATTGTCTTTCAAATCTAAACTCTTCACGCATTTTAAATCTGAACTTCAATCCGATGTAGCGGGTGCTAATCCTTCTCAGTGAAAGCACCAAAGTGTTTGCGCCAAAAATGGTCACAAACCCCAAATACCATGAAAGCACCAGTGTATGAACACAAATCAGCAATATTCAAGCACAAATCCTAGATCTAAGCAAATAACAAACAGCAATCCAGTAATAACAAACAAAGACACAAGATTTATAGTGGTTCGGCTATCTCCGGCCTACGTCCACTTTAAAGTTTTATCTTTTATTGATTATCCTTGCTGGTTACAGATGATTACAGCGATTACAATGAAATAATTTGAGTACAACAGCGATAGTAATGTGTAGAATTGAATCCGACAGAGTCTGGACGTCGAATAGCCAAAAGATCTTTCTTCTGTAGGCTTCAGGGGGCTACTTATAGGCGTAGGAGGATGATATCGCGCACAAACTTTGGGAGACTTCTTCTGGCACGTGAGTGGGCCCACGCGACCGACCTCGCCAAATTTCGACTGATCTATGATCGATACGAAATTATTCCGTATCGATCAAGAAATGGTCGAATTGAGCTGAAACTTGGCAGGAACATTCTTTACCTTGTATGGAAGCTGCTGTGAAAGTTACGTTGCATTTGGATCAACGGGTTTGGAGATATGATCGATACGAGTCGATGTTCTTCGGAAGGCTGTCCGGTTCGAATCCATAGCTTCGTATCCATCCCTTTCGCATCGATCAAGAGCACGTGTGCGTAGTGACGTGGAGTGATGTGGAGCGAGTTTCCTGGATCGATCCACTTTGTGTGCCGAGTTTGAATGAGTTATTCGCATCCAATTCTGAAGATTCATTCGCACCTACGCATAATTCGTATCCACTCACTTCAGTCCTTCCTTGAATCAATTATCAATTATCACCTGTTCATTGAAGCCCTTGTTCATATCGATAAATGTTGGCACACTTCTTATCGATTGCTTACCTATACGAAATGTACTCACTCGACCATGATGGATGCGAACAAGGACTCTGGCGCGACCTATTCAAGCAACCACGAACTGGATGGATACGAACTATGCTTACCTGCGACCGATGCGAACTAAACTAGCCCCTGATCGATACGAAGCAGTCTTACCGTGTCGGATACGAACCGAAACCGACTCGATGCTGTTGTTTGGATCGATGCGAGCCTGATGGATTCGAACTGCACATGACTCGATTGATTCGAACATACTGAGGTGATGTCATTTCGATGGATACGAAACCGATCGATTCGAACAAGCCAATGCCATGATTTCCTGATGGATACGAACATGGTGGATTCGAACAAACCATCACCTCAACCAACCGATGGATATGAACAACATGTTCTTTTCACCTTGCATCGATCATATCTCCTTCATACGAACTCCGACTAACCTGAAATTTGAAATATAGCTTCTTCTTGCTTTGATCATCATCTCCAATCGATTCCGTCCTGATCGAAGCTCGGCCAAATTTTAACAACATCGATTGCAGCCCTGTTTCCAGTCGATCTCCAATCCTGATATCCATCCTTTCTTGCCAATTTGTTGATATTCCAGCTTTGACCAAAAGGTGGGATAAAAAATTAAATATTCACAAATCAAAACAATGAAATTCTAGGTCGTTACATACTTGATGTAAATATTGAACTAAATAATACACTTTATATTTTTGTACCTTTTTTGAGATTGATTTTGGATGATATGAGTGATTCACCGTTGATATAGATTTGATTGATGATTTAATTTGATATGATAGTGGTATGATTTTATTGTAGTTAATTATGTATGACAAGAAATCTGAATAAACAGAGTTATAAAACCGTTTGGGATGAGGCATTCGGTAATATTTCTTCAGTTATTCTTCAAACTCAATATATAGAATATTCGAAGATCAAGTGTAGTTTATAAGAAGTGAATAAGCGTTTAAATATAACACAGAAGTATGGGATGCTGTTGTGATATTTATTCAGTTATTCATTCTAAGTACATGACATTCACATGATGAAAATAGAGCGGATAGTGTGAGGTGATACACGTGGTGATATATGGCTTCGTTCTCATATTGAGAATGTATGTCTCTATGCCTAACGATAACCAAGGCTTTGTGTCTATATGTATTGGTTCTGTATGCCACCATTATGATGTAATCTTATTATGTTTATTGGAGAGGACCAAACTACTAGAATCCATCCTAGCGGCCTGATCATGGGGTCATACCCCAAATCCATGATACTATATTATAGAGCTTTGTGCTATTCATGCACATGTGTTTTCCCATGTGTCACCTAGGCCAGCAGTTTGTTACCTATAGGGGCAAGAGTAGTGTCACGACTTAAGAGTCCTTGCATTGACCAGCATATCAGTGGATACATGTCACTAAGACTATTAAGGTAATTAAGACTGTAGAGACTCTATGTCTCTGGAGGTTGCTTAGTACGATCAGTCTCCCTTCTAGTACCAACGATTTAGTAAATTTCCATATATGTTTGATACACCTCACTGGAGTATAGTTATAGGTTTGATGACCCACATAGTGGTATACATTTGGCTTTACTTAGGACTTCATGTCTATAGACAGTCATATCTCGTCATGATATTTACAGATAGATATCATATGAGGAGATGAGATTATACCTGTAATATATGTCCAGTGTATAGTGGATTCTCAGTATATTGATATGCAGCCTATCTTATTTTATATATATTGATGATGATGTTTTTTTGTGATTGAGAGATATATTTGGGCAATGCTTTGTGCAAGCCTAATTGTACTAGGTAATATCTCACATATTGATATTCCTAGATTTAGATGATAATTTCTGGATATGTATGATTCATCCATTCATGTTGATTATGTAATATTTGATTTGATATGTTTTTACATGGGTGATGACATCTTTTGATATTGGAGCCGATTGATTAATGCATATGTTTGGTTTACCTATGTGATGTGCTTCATTGATGATTATCTGTAATACTATATGCAACAAACATGTTGTTAATTACCTAATTAATAAGTTTAATTATGGATAATTAATTTTTAGTTGTGAATAATTTATTTGATTTATCTTAAACAATCTTAACATAATTTAGAAAATGTCGTAAATATAAACAAATGTTAATATTAAGATGTATCGTTTTAAAATAAGAATTTCAATAAGTTAACTAGTTTTGGTAAAGTTGTGAAATTAATTATGATTTTGCCAAACATTGGTTAAGTGTAAAATAGTGTTTTCTAATAAGTAATTTAATAAATTAATAACACTTAGGATTTTGTAACAACTTTCTTATTGGGTATAGGGATCCACTTAGGCCTATGTTGTTATGTTAATTAGGAGAAACATAAAACATATGTTCCTTCTCCTTACCTCTTTCTCATTTTATTTCAGCAGTAAACCAAAAATATGAAAAGTCATCTTCTCCTTGCTCCAAAAATCCTATTTTGAACCACCCCCTAATTCAAGTGCAAATTTTAGGGATTTTGTCTAATAATTAAAGAAATCAATCTCAGGTAATCTTTTTCATCATCTAATGTAATAGTTAGGTCGATTAATTTTAGTTCTGGTTTAAGGTTGTGATCTTTGATAATTAATAAAATAAAATATGAGTAGTTGATTAGAGAAGCTAGCCTAGGAGTTGTTGGGTTTCTAGCATCAAATCAAGCCAAAAGAGGTGAGTTAATCACTCATATCTATTTCTAAATCTTCGTTTGATGCACATAATTGTTTGATTAATTTGTTGATTGAATTTCTTGCATTTGTGAACTTAGGCGATTATTTGATTGTTATTTGCTGGAAATTTGATGTAAGAATCGCTATAGTAAAATAGTGATACATGATGTAAAATAATCCAAAATGGATCAACCTTTTAATGGTAGAAAGCAATTTCAGTTAGCTACAAATTTATTTAATCACTTTTTGAAATTCTGCTGTTTAGGGGGTCGAAATTGAGTACGAAACTGATGGTGTGGCACTGCTTTGTCTAATTTTCTTAGTTGTAACCTGATGTTTAAATCACCATAGCTTTTGAGTGGTAGATTGAAATTAAGTAAGGTTTATTTCAATTGAAAAATATTTTCGTAAGGAACAACTTTTATATTCATCACTTTTCGTGATTTTGCAGTTTACTAAGAGTAATTTCAGTTTGACGAAGAGATAACCTCTTTGTCCTGTGTTTTCAAAATTTGCATTCAAACACAGAAATTGTTTTGACCATAACTTTTTCATTACTTTTTAGAATTCGATTATTATTAAAGTTCTAAAAAAATTAGTCTCTGCTGTACAACTTTCATGTTTAAAGTTTTGCATACTTTTGAAGTTTAAATAGTCAAAAACTCATTTCTTTGTCGCCGTCCTGTCAATGAAAGACAGAGTTGATAAATTTAAATTAGAAATTTTTTCAGTCATAACTTTTGAATCGTAAGTCCAAATTCAATGACCTTTTTCTTATTCAAAATCTTGGACTTTTATCTATAATTTTCATGTTTTGAATTTTCAAGATTTTGCAATTTAAAGGATCGAAACTGCATATTTCTAAAACTCTAAAGTATGATTTATTATGTATTATTATTTGGCTATAAGCTCTTATGGTTTTAGTTTCGATATATTATATGGTTATATACAAAAAACTTGGTTTTATAATTAAATTTTTGTACATTTGGTTAATTGAATCACTTTGATGCTTGTTTTTAGAGCAATGCTTTGTATATTTCAATCGTGCAATTATAGTTGATTCGCTCTACGTATGTTGTTTGTATATGTATGGTTCTATATACCATACAATGATTTTCAATATAATTTGTTACGTAGGAATTACTTTGCTTTGTAAATCCTAGAATTTGTTTTAGAAATGTTATTATCTAAGTTTTTAAGAACAAATAGTTTTATAAAATGTGAGAACTTCTTTAGCATCCATCTTAATGGATTATCTTATTTTCTACATATATATTAGCATCAATCTTGTAATTCTTATTCTTTTAAATTTTAAAAAATGAAATTTGATTGATTTTTATTCTATTAAATTTTGTGCTTTTCTATGAAACAAAGAATTTAAGTAAACACTTGAATTTTTGGATTAGTATGGGACTTTCTGTTAAATTATTTCATTATTTCTATAATTGGTTGAAAAGAGTTTAAAGTGAAAATTAATAGCTTTTTGTAAATTCTTGAATTTAGTTTCTGGTATGGGACAGTTAGCTAAATTCTTGTGAATACTTGAGTGATAGTAATTAACACTTAGGGTTGTGTTATCTTGGGTTACTCTAATTTTGTTGATATGTCGATAGATACTTAAGAGACAACAATTCATTTTCAATTGACCCGAGAGCTGATACATTCTTAAATTTGGGTAGGCAAAACCTATATTGTTCTAGATAGTTTTGTGATGATGTATAATCTATATTGTTATGGATAGATATTTACATGCATTATGGTCTATATTATTTTGGATAGACTACAACTCTTTAATTATTAGGCAGTCTCGACATTATCTATATTGTTTTGGGTAGATAATTTGCTTAATCTATATTGTTCTGGATAGAATTTATATAGGAGATAATATCTATATTGTTTTGGATAGTTATTTCTACATTGTTTTGGGTAGCTCCTATATAATTAAGCAAGCCTATATTGTTCTGGGTAGACTTTTATGTCGTATCGTGTCGGCCTAAAAAGGACTACCATATTAATTCATTATTGAAATATTTCCTTAGAGATTTTAAAGTTGGATATTTTATTATCATTTGAGTTTTGAAGAATTTTGATTGCTGTCACCATATTTTAGACGATAGTCTTTATGACTTGAGATAAATTTATAAAATTGTAAATTTGTTTGTTATGCCTTATTATTATGATTGAATTTGGCATATATATGTTGCTTGGGTATGTTTATTCGATATGACTTATTTTGTTATGGTTAAGTCATATATTTTGTTAACAAACATATAAATTGTTTGAGCATACATATTGATATGAATTATTTTGATATGGTTAAGACATATGTTCTTGTTAATAGTATCTCACCTTTAGATACTTAGAGATAGTCTGGCCCAAGTGTTATTTGATGCTCGGGTCAGGTCGAGACTTTTTAGGGTACAGATTGCCTTTGGATGATTAGGCTAGTTGGGAGATATATCTTTAGACTTTAGTTTATCTCATTTTAGCCGTTTGGACTTTATATATTTGCGATGTATAGTTGATATTATAGAATTGTCATATATATATATATATATATATATATATATATATATATATTATTTGAATCTAGTGTTCGATTTTATAAACTCATAATTGTGAATGTCATAATATTTATTCTTCCATTGTGATCTGTGTAACTCTAACATGTTTTTGTATTTTATACCATTCCGAATACTTTTAAATCACTATGTTTATTGCTTTGTATTAATACAGTACACGCCAAATTTTAGTTCGAACAATAAGAAAAATATATAAGTGACGCGTCAGTGTTAATATAAAGATATATTCACATTCGATCGACTTAACAAGCCATATTCTCCGGATCAGCAGATGACATTACTTGTAATGTTTTTTTCTAAAATCGGAATAGTGATGGGGTTATTACAGCCGGTATCAGAGCTGTTTTTAGAACATTAGACAATATAAATTGATTCAGAGTTCAAATATTGACCTAGATGACCTAGAAGTCTCGTCCCTTGGGTGTGTAGTAGTTAGTAATTTTTATTAACTATTAGGTACAAGAATATAAATTGATTAGTAGGGTAATCAATTGGGTCATATTTTAAAATTGTCTTAAGTATGAATACATTATTAGTTAATTTTTGTTGATTGGTTGTTAAGAATTGATTGCTTAGTTGTGTTTATTTAATCGGATGCATAAATGTTCATACCGATAAATAAATACAACTAAAAAAATTTGGGATTATTTTTTATGTTAACTTATCCGAAGATCGTTTAGATTCTAATTGATATGTGGGACGCCATGTTATCGATAGGAGTTCTCAAACATCGAACGAGACATTTTAACATAAGAAATAATTATTTTGGTAATTGAAAGATAATTGAGTTTAAAATAACTTAAAATAATACATTTGCCATGAATCAGTGGTGTTAAATGGAGAAACTTTGTAAGGCAATGTTGAAGCCTAGGCGATCGGCTTTGTAGTGAAAAAGTAGATCACTAAATTTCATGCTTTAATATTATTTTATATTCTGAAAGGAATTTTTGAATTGGGTTATAATTAAATTTAAATTTCTGGATTTCTTTTGTTAAGGATACTGCGAAGGCACAATTTATTTAAGGGGGAAGTTTGTAACAACCTTATTGTAAATTTAATTTTAATTATGGATAATTAATTTTTAATTGTGACATCTGAAATTTAATTGTGAAATTAAACCTAGTTTTGTGAATAATTTTATTAGATTTATTTTAAATAATCTTAAGATAATTTTAGAAAATGTTGTAAATATAAATAAATGTTAATATTGAGAAGTATTTTTTTAAAATAAGAATTTCAATAAGTTAATTGGTTTTGGAAAAGTTAAGAAGTTAATTTGTGATTTTGTGAAACACTGGTTCAGTGTAAAATAGTGTTTTCTAATAAGTAATGTAATAAATTAGTAGCACTTAGGATTTTGTTGTTTATCATGATAATTTTTAATAATTTAATAAATTAGTAAAAGAGTGTTTGTCAAGAAATTATTAGGATAATTTAATAAGTGCTACTAATTTAATAAGTAATATCATGATAAACTCTATTTTACCAATTTAATAATTTCTTTGTCGTTGTCCTGTCAATGAAAGATAAAGTTGATAAATTTAAATTTGAAACTTTTTTCTGTCATAAGTTTTGAACCGTAAGTCCAAAATTAATGTTCTTTTTCTTGTTTGAAAGCTTAGATTCTTATCTACAACTCATGTTTTGAGTATTCCAAGATTTTGAATTTTAAAGGATCGAAACTGTATATTTCTAAAACTCTAAAGTATGGTTTGTTATATATTATAATTTGGTTATAAGCTCTTATCATTTTAGTTTTGATAAATCATATGGTTATATAAAACAAACTTGGTTTTATAATTATAGTTTTGAGCACTTGATTAATTAAATCACTTTGATGCTTGTTTTTAGATGAATGCTCTGCTCATTTCAATCATGCAATTGTAGTTGATTCCCTCTATGAATGTTGTTTGTGTATGTATAGTTCTATATACCAAACAATGATTTTCAATGCAAATTTTTATGTAGGCATTGCTTTGTTTTGTGAATCCTTGAATCTGTTAAAGAAATGTTATTATCTAATTTTTGAAAAACAAATAGTTTTAGAAAACTTGAGAATTTGTTTAGCATCCATCTTAAATAATTTCTTGTTTTCAGCATATATATATATATATATATAAATGCATCCATCTTTTAATTCTTTTTCTTTTAAATTTTCAGGTAAACAAAATTTGATAGATTTATATTCTATTAAATTTCCTACTTTTCTATGTAACAAAGAATTTAAATAAACAATTGAATTGTCAGATAAGTATGGGACTTTTTGTGCAATTCTTTCGTTTATTTCTATAAGTTGTTGAATAGAATTTAAAGTGAAAATTACTAGCTTTTAGTAAATAATTGAATTTACTTTCTGGTATGGGACAGTTAGCTAAATTCTTGTGACTACTTGAGTGGCGGTAATTAACACTTAGAGTAGTATTATCTTACGTATTCAAATTTTGCTGATGTGCCAATTTAGCCCTATGAGGCACAACTCGTTTTCAATCAACCTAGAAGTCGATACATTCTTAAATTTGGGTAAGGAAAACCTATATTTATGTAACATGTCATAATTTAAGGCCCGTAGCTAAGCACTTCAGATGCTGCACTCACCAATAGTATTAACTTCCGGTGAAAAAAATACGGTAATGTTAATGGTATCAATAATATCAGAAGCATATGAATATGAAATAAATTCAGCATAGATTTTAAAAACAGCTTTTATGATTACATTTCAAATCAGTTTTCATATTCAATTACATAATCACAAAAAAATTCTCATGTTTTGATCAAATATGAATATTACAAATTATGCCAAGAGCGACATATGAAGATGACCCCTTGGATGATCAGAGTACTAGATGGATAGACATATCAGTCATAAATACATCCATAAATAATACAAAGTAACTCCTACATAGCTAGCTTTGCATCCTACACATCTTCGGAAGCTTATTCGTCTAACCTACTAAACCAGAAAAGTCCTTAACTCTCAATTACTCAAATTTAATTTTGAGCACCGGAGAATTTAAAGAGTAAACATAAACTTTGAGTTAGATATAAAGACTGGTGTGAATAATTCTATTAGATCTCAGTTTATTGATATTAAGTGAGACCATGCCGCTATGTGGAATGGGTTTTCCCCTCAGTAATATCTTTTAAAAGCAAATCTTTTTCAAATAACAACTCTGCAATCAAATTGATTATAACAATAATAGCAATAACATATATGCATATAAATCAGGTACTCAATGTAATATCCGTCCCTTCATTCTATTTTTGGCTGGCTAACTATTAACCATTGACTGACTCGGGCCTACCAGACATATTAACTATTCTAACTTCTATTAGACACAATACTAGACGACCTGTCCTCAATTTTATTATTCTAGGGCCAACTGATCATAATGGATTTGCAGGCTCACCAATAACCTATCTTTACTCTGTATATTCCTTTCTACGTGTAACCTCATTTTAGTCTCACCTGTGACAAAACCCTACACACTAGAATTTTGGACTTATATTAGCTAGCACTACAAGCTAAAGTATAGGGCGTAATCTTACACCAGTCCCACCTAGTCTTCTATATCTGAATCATTTACTTAGAGTTAACTACCCTATCCAATTTTTCATGAAAATGTTTCTTTCAAAATGATTTAACCCATTTAAGTCATACTTAAACAAGGAAAATATGCTCGTTGCTTTACTCATAATATATAAGCCATGGTATATGCTTTACAAAAAATAATATTAATGAAATCTAAATCAATTGGATTATCTATTCCATCAAAATAAGTTAAAGCCCTTATTAACTTAGAAAACATAAGGCTATAAAGCCTAAACAATGCCTTCAAAACCATTATTTAAAACCTTAAGCAATTACATTCGAAATCAAAGAAAGCATCCCTTACGAATTCATTGCTTAAAAACCTTAGACATCCTCTTTTGAAACCATTAAACATATCTTTCAAAAGCATGGGAAACATTCCTTTAGAAACACCTAAAAATGCACCTTTCGAAAACATTGGCTTCAAATAAAAATTTGTGGAAACATAGCTTCAAAACCATTTAAAAGTATTTTTTTTCAAAATCATCAGGTTCAACATTCAATATAACAATAGGATCAAAGAGAACAAAAGAAAAAGCATCACTTTCGAAAGCATTGGTCTCAAGTAAAAGTATTGAGGAAGAGCAAGTTCGATACTACCCTTTTGAAACCATAGTTTGACAAAAAAATAAACTACAAAGTATGAAAGAGGACACATCCGAAAGCTATCCTTTCGAAAGACCTATGGTGACGGCAACATGCTTCCGCTACTTGGTTTAAACAAGCGACTTCAACCATTTCGAAAGGTATGGGAGTGGCCCCTACCCTTTCGCATGTATAAGTTAAATGAAAAGCGGCTCAGTGGATGCAGAGGAGTATTGGTTCGAAACCTACCTTCCGCACATATTGGTGTAGGCATTTAAAAAGGCGTCCTTTAACAAAGGCTTAAAGTATGAATGCGGTAGCTAGGGTATCGAACGGTTCAAAAGTGACAACCCTTTCGAAAGCTTCATTTAAAACAAAGGAAAGTTAATGGACTTGAAAGATAATAAAAGTGGCTTCAACCTTTTCAAAAGCATGCCTTCGGCACCATTCATTCCTTCTGCCTTTCTCTAATGCACTACATACCAAATAATTAATACCATGTGCATAGGTTTTGAATGGGTGTAAAAGGTTACAGATTGGAGTATGGTGGCGAAAGCAAGCATGGTAGGCGGTGAAGATGTAATTTGGGTAAAAACTGCATTTTTACTTGTTAAAGAATATACTTTTCACCTACCCCCTATACTTGTCAAAATCTTATTGGTTTAGAAAACTTTATCAATTTTCTTTTTTAGAATTTATGGCCGAAATCAATTTCGGTTTGAAATAACTTAACACTTATGCCCTTCTCCTTAACAAAACATTTAAGTCTGCTAACTTAAATAATTTATTATCAATAGTAGAGCACTTGGGAAAAATCCCTGACAATGACAATAATTCACATGGATATGTTTTCTAACATATATAAATTTCAGACCCGAAAACATTATTTAATTGCCTTAAATAATTTAAGCCCAGAATTAACTATTTTCTCTCATAAAAAAATCATAATAAACCCACAATCGCTTAGAAAATTATGAAATTTGAAATCCACTTCTAAAATAATGTTTTGGGTCATATATCAAAAAATCAACTCATTTGAATGTCATATGACAGGTATTCTAATTTAAACATATCATAATTTTTGTATTAAATTCATAAACCATTAACTTAAAACATATAATCATTTAATCAATATAACATGGCATATACTTGCAAAAGAAAACTTGTTTAACTTTAAACCAAAATAATTCATCAAAGATAAAGATGTAAACTAATTATTCACCTGGGGTTTGTGCTAGGAAGGCTGAGATTTTCCTTTAGATTGATTTGCTTAACCTTTCTAATTGAATCCTAGCTTTTCTTCTCCTCGAATCCTCTTAATGTTGCCTGCCGAGTTCATTAAGGCTTTTATTTGTTTGTGATAGTTAAAATGAGTGAGTAATGAAGGACAGAAGGATTTAGGGTATAGGAACAAAGGCTATTCCTATTTTACCCTTACATGTTCCTCCTACTTGCTTATTTTTAATTATCTTTTACTGATACATTCATTAAGGCGTGACTCCTTCTTAATTAACAAATCTGAATCCCTTATCTATCTAAATTATTTCATTTAATTTATCCAATTGAATGATCTAAATAATGATTGAAAATTAGGGTCATTATAGACTCCCTCCTTATAAGATTTCATCCTCAAAATTATGATCAGATACTCAAAACAATCAAACAAAAAGGTAAAATATACCATCAAACATGTCAGGATAAGTATCTCTAATACTGATCTCATTTTTCGAAGTACAATCTCTCTCGTATCACTCCACTGGACTTTGACTAATCTGATTGTCTAGTTCCTTTGTCTCTTCTCATCTCTCACAACTATAAGAACTGTTTTTCTAATTATTTACATATTTGGTCCGACTACTAGATCCTCTAACATGGTTGGTGTAATAATAGACTCTGGATCTCAACTACACATTCTTTGATGAAAATATGGAAAACATTGAGGACTCCTGCTAAACTGTTTGATAACTCTACCCTATTTTGAGTTTCCCGATCCTTTCTATAGTAGGAAATGGTCCAACGAATCTTGGTGCCAATTTTCCTGATTTTCCAAATATGGTCACCTCTTTCATTGGTGATACTTTGACGAAAATATGGTCTCCAACTGAAAACTCTAAGTCTTTACACCTCTTATCAGCATAGCTCTTCTGCCTAGACCGAGCCTCCTTCATTCTAGCTCGAATAACTTAATCTTCTTTGTAGCTTCTCTAACCAAATCCGATCCACGAACTAATCTACCCACAGTCTCTAACCAATGAACGGGAGATTTGCATGGCCTTTATACAAAGATTCAAATGGTGCCATCCCTATACTAGTCTAATAAATATTATTATATGAAAACTCGAATAAGTGTAGATGTTCTTCCATTGATCCTTCATAATCTAGCACATAAGGTCTTGAAAAATCCTCTGAGACTTTTTTAATTCTCTATGTTTTCCCATCTATCTGTCGATAGTAAGCGACACTCATATTGAGATTGGAACCTAAAGCGTCATGTAGACTCTTCCAAAACTCATTAATGAATAAAGAATCTCTGTTACTTACTATACTACTAGGAATTCCATGCAGTCTAACTATATTTTTCATGAATAACTTAACTAAATCTGGAGCTAACCTAGTCGACTTAACAAGTATAAAGTATGCACTCTTAGTCAACTTGCCCACTACAACCAAGGTACTCTCATTTCCTTTATTCGACCTCGGCAACCCATATATGAAATCCATTGAAATAGAGTCCTATTTTCAGATTGGAACATCCAAAGGCTAAAGTAACCCACTCGGTTTCTTATGTTTAGCTTTCGCCCGCTGACATTTCAAACACTTCCTCACCCATAGGCCTACATCTCTGTTCATACCTTCATAGAAGAAACTCCTTTTCATATCCTGATATATCTTAGTTCCTCCTGGTGAAGGATGTTCCTCCTGGATGACTAGTAAATTTCAAATGATGTCATTCTCTAAGAAATTCCTTCCTAATGTTCCCCACATTCGGAATGCATAATCATCCTTTCTTCCTCAACCACCCAATATGGTCAAGACTGAAATCTTTCAAGCCATCGCTCTCTGTTCCAATCTTTAACTTTCCAATTCGCTCGGCTAATAATGGATCTTCTCCTTGTTTAGAAGCAATCCTTTCGATCATCATTGGTCGAACTTCTAAACATCATGACATGGTGTTTTCTCAATTAGAACTAGCCTCAGATTTCCATTGTACTTCAATGTAGTCAAAACTTCTAAATCTTTTAACTCAACTATCATTGCTAGTACTGCATTCTGATGTTTTCTGCTATGTCAATCTGCAACCTATTTACTTTTCCTGATGTGTAATCAATACCAAAGTCATATGTAGCTATGAACTCTAACCATCTCTGATGTCTCATATTTAACTCCTTCCGAGAGAGTAAATATTTTAGACTTATGATTTATAAACAACTCGAATCTTTCTCCCAGGAGGTAATGTATCCACACCTTCAATGCAAAAATTACCGCTGCTAGTTCCAAATCATGAGTTGGATATCTAACTTCATATGGCCAGAGCTGTCGAGGAGCATAGGCAATCACTTTACCCCTCTGCATTAACACAACTCCTAATCGTGTTCCAGATGCATCCATGTATACCACTAAGTCCTGATTCCCCTCTGAAATAACTAACGCAGATGCATTAGTCAATAAATGTTTTAGTTTCTGAAATGCCTCCCACACTTATCAGTCAAAACATACTTCATGTCTTTTCGAGTTAGCTTAGTCATCGGTATGGCTATCCGTGAGAAATCCTTAATGAATCTCGGGTAGTAGCCAGCTAACCTAAGAAAGCTCTTTATCTCAGTCAGTGTCTCGAGTCTTTTCTAATTATTCACTACCGCGATCTTAGCCAGATCTACTGTAAACCCTTTCTCTAGGACGACTTGACCAAGAAACTTCACTTCCTTCCTCCAAAACTGACACTTCAAAAACTTTACCTTAACCGAATGTTGTCTCAGTGTCTCAAGCACATCCTAAGATGAACTCTTTATCTCTTTCATCCATGGAATGTATCAATATGTGGTCTATGAATACTAATACAAATCTGTCCAGATGCTCTCAAAAGATTTTGTTGATCAATTCCACGAGAATGCTAGCGCATTTTTTAGACCAAACAACATCACTACCCATTCATATGATCCATATCTTGTCCTAAATGTCATCAAAAAAATACTATCTTCTGCTACTCTAAGTTGATGGAACCCTGTTGCTAAATCCAACCGAGAAAATACTTTGGCTCCACTCAACTGGTCGAACAAATCGGCAATCCTAGGTAACGAATATTGGTTCTTTATCATCTTCTCAATCAGATTACGATAATCAATATACAACCTCATTGACCCGTCCGGTTTCTTAACAAATATTGCGGCTACTCCCCAAGGCAACTCTTTGGTCTAATAAAAAATTTACCTTCTAGATCCACCAACTGCACCTTTAGCTCCTTCATCTTGGTAGGTGTCATTCTACTTGGATGTCTACTCACAAATTTAGCTATTGGTGCTAAATCTATCTGAAACTTAATGGCTCGTTTCGGCAGTAGTCCTATTACGGGCTCAATAACATCCGCGAATTCTCTAACAACGAAAACTCGATTCAACTTGTCTTCTGCCTCAATAACACCCAACAAAGCACAAGAATCTAATTTTGGGTTTTCTATTGTATATAATCTGATCACTACAACTAGGGTGTCGTATCATGGATATCCTAGCATTGTACTTACTTAACCAGTCCATACCTAAAATAATTTTGAACCCTACAAAATCAATGTAACGACCCGTAAATTTTCGATAATTAAAATAGCTAATTTAAAAGATTTCGTGATTTAATGTTAGAAAAAAATTTGTAATTTCGTTTGGAATAATAATAACTGGAATGAATTGCAACAATAATTATCCAAGTAATGAAAAATGAATGTTACTTAGTGAATGCCTTTGAAATCAATAGTTGAATTGGATAATAAATGTTGAAATTCATTGGGTATAATAGAGTAACTGATTGATAAGTAAAATCTATTTAAAATCAAATATTGAATATTGAACAGGTAAATTGTTTAAATTAAATATTTGGAAATTATTGAATAATTTAATAATGGGAATTGAATAACCGTATAATGGAAATAGTTGTTCTATAATTTTAATTCATTTCAAAAGTTAAATTCTATAAGTTCGTTTTGAATATTTCAAAAGATAGTGATTTAAGAATAATCAAATTTGTTAAATTTAATATTACAAATGTTTGAATAAATTAAATTTCGAATTTGATATGATTAATTTGATATTGAAATTTAATATATGAAAATAGAGTGAATAATTGAAATTTTATTTAATATGATTCAAATTGGTTTCCAAAGTGAATATAGGTTATATTGGGATTATAATAGAGTTAATAAGATTTTAAAATTTAAAATTATTGGATAATTGAATAATGGGTTTAATACGATTAAAAATGATTTGTAAAATTTTATTTTATCATATTATAGTAAGAATGATGTTGTAGAACTTTTAAAATCGAATTAAAAGTAAATTTGTGAAAACTGAATATTGTAATATTTAATTACCGACTGGAAAATAGCCAATTTTCGAACAGTCTCAGAATTGGGCGAAACTAGTTCCATTGGATCCGTAATAGTTAGTTATTATCGGATTTCAATTTTCGTAGCAATCGGAGTTTTCGTTTGACCGTGGCAGCTCGAAACGCATCGAAATTGTTTTAATATTAATTTGGCGAGTTAAAATAGCCATTTTTCAAACAGTCTCGGATTTCGACGAAACTAGTTTCATCAGATCCGTAATGTGATATTATTGTATGGTTTCAAATTTCATGTCAATCGGATTTACCGGTTGTCCGGTGCAAGCCAAAATGCCTAGAAATTTGATTTACCGATTTAATTTTAAATCAAACGTTTATTGCCGTAACTCACACAGATGATCGAATTAGCTCCTGAACCCTATTCCATTGTGTCCGGAACGTGGGATAAACCCTAGAAACGTCGGTCACCGCGCGTAATTCGGAGTTTGGAAAAGCTGGATGTTTAGTGTTCGTCGTTTCCTATAAATAGCCCTTTATACACAAATTAAAAATATAGAAAAAGGGGTTAGGGTTTCGTGGCCGCCTCTTTCTGATATCAGTGGCCGAAAACTTAAAAACTTCTCCCATCCAAATCTCTTAATCAATCAACTTTTAGCGAAGGTTATCAACTAGGAAATTGTAGAGCTACGTGAGTTCTATAGAATCAACGGTCAAGATCGGGAATAGCGTCACGGATCAACGGCAAAATGGAAATGAACGTGTGTCGTTCAAACACGTTTTTCGAGCTTCTTGGGGGACCGAGTTTCAAGGGGTTGCAGCCGAGGGTGGTGCTAGCGTGGGCGGTCATGGTGAAGGCCTCTGATCATCTTCGTTTTGCTTGTAGAGGTTGAGTGATTTAGGGTTTTCAACGTGAATATGGGTTTGTGCGTACGCGATGGAGCAGGGAATGAGCGGCTTGGGGAAGAAATGCGCGTGCGGTCCAGATTGTGAAGGCATGAATCAACGGCCCTGATGATAGGGTTTGAAAATAAATAAAATTTTTAAATTTAATTATATTAAAATTTGTACAAACTTTAAACGTGTATAACTTTTTGATACGAGGTCGGATTGTGACGAAACGAATTGCGACGGGTTCATTTTGTCGAGCACTACGCAATGGAACTGGATTGGAGTCGTTTGGAACTAGTGGAAATTTCGGGTAAAATTAAACGCACGTTTAATTTTATTCGAAATAAAACGCTGGAACTACATTGAAATCAAGGTGAGTGTTTTATAACGCTCACAACGTACTGAATATCTTTATGCTAGTTAAATCTGATATTATGAAGTGTTATGAATTTTATTTGTCGTTGTTTGATAAAATTTAATTGTCATATAGATTGTCATTTGAATTAACCGTTGAAAATTAAATTGACAGTTAAATTGAAATTGAAATTGAATTGCGATTAAATTACCTGACATTGATAACTATGAAATTGCCATGTATTGTATTGCCTATTGGATGATGTATGTCGATGGATGTTATTGGTTGATAGTTAAATGTTTGGATGGTTATCTGCTTATATATACTATTATGCATACATATGAAACTGTGATTTGATTTAAGTAATATATATTCATCCCTGACATTTCATTGAAATAAATAATCACTTGGCCATAGGATAGAAAATTATATACGGACACCGAATTGGGTAAATTAATAATTTTAAAATCGTCGATTTGAAATTTAGTTAAATGTTTTGATTTAAAAGTTATAAATAGAAATCATTTTATAGAAATCGAATTTATCGAAAATTGAGTTTGGAATGTTGAAATAGATTTTGGTTAAAAGAAGTTGTTAAATGATTTAAGTTGAGACTTGAAATTTAAAATTGGGTTATGTTTGAATTTCAAAAATGTATTCGTTTTAAAAGATTGAACCTAAATTCGAGCTTTGAATATTACTAAGTAAAAGCGATATAAAATGATATTTGAAATTGAGCTTGAAATTGAATCATATTGGTAAGTGGGATTTAAATTTGAATATTGAAGGAAAATTTTGTTAAGTGTTAAAAATTGATATTTTGAAAAATCAAGCTAAAAAATCGATATACATTGGAATCGAATAAGTTGAAGGTGAATGTAAAATTGAATAAATTTGAAGTCAAAGTTGACATTGATTTGAATTGAAATCGAAATTGAATCGGTAAATTGGAAATTGAAATTTATTTGAACTGGGAAGTTATAATTGAAACGGATTGGTTTTGAAGCTGTTTTAATTTGTTTTCCAAATTACTCTGTTATATAAACTATTTTGAATACTTAAACTATTTTAATCTATTTTTAATCTACTTAACCCAATTTAAATTATTTAAAACTAATTTATCTATTTTAAATCCATTTTAAAGATTTTAAGTATTTTTAACTATTTTAATTATTTAAACTACTTTTAAACTATTTTCTAAAATTTTCAAGCTGGTTAATAAGGTGAAATGTTTATATTTAAACCTTGAATTTAAATATGAATTGAGTTAAATGAAGTTGCAACCTAAATTGAATTTCGAAATGATTTTGAAATCGAAATGAGATATTGAGGCGAAAAATGATTTTTGAAACGAAATCTTACATTTGAATAGATACGATGATATTTGAAATGGATTTGATTTTTGAAGCGAATATGATATTTTGATATCAATTATGAATCGATTTGAAATGTAAAAGAGCCAACGGTGTAATAATACGTAGTTATTAAAGAGACCGGGATCGGATATGGACATACTCTCTGTCGATACCGAAAACCACTTTAATAACTATTATACGCGGAGTGTTGATCCAGAATGAAGCGGATGGTTTGGTGAACGCGTTGACTGAAGAAAGAGAACGATATTGGATGACCCCTGACATGACTAAAACAGGAGCCGCGCCGGGCCATTGAGGTTCGCCACCTCTAACGGACACACTTCTTCGATACCATATCTATTACGTTTGTGATTCGATTTGGGTGCACCCCTTGATTTGGGAGTGTTGTTTCGCGGTGTTGGGGTAGCTGCTGGCTATGCTCAACATCAGTCCGGATCACGCAACTACTAATATCCTAGTTGGTATCGCCTCATGTACCTTGTCATGCCGATTATCCTATTCGCGACCACTACGTTATGTTTTGTGTTATACCTATGGGGTACCCTCTGATAACCACCAGTTTACGGTGGGGCTTACGGTGCTGTATAGACTATGGCATTATAAAAATGTGTTAAGGGGGATTATGGTAACGCCTTAACGCTATTTTGACACTTTATATTACTGATAGGAATTATCTACTTAGCGTACATTACTACATAGTAGATAGTTTAACGGATCCTTAAGCGATGGAAAATCCCGTAACATCTCTCGAGTTATTGCACGCACGTTGACACTGGATATGAGATGTCAAAACCTCGTAAACATCTCTGACGCCGTTACACTCATATTTATTTACGATTGATTTAACTTTCATAAGGATATATTAGTCCTGACTCGAGTGTTTTGTCTTTTCATTACGCTCGGGTCAGTCCTAAGTTTTTCAGATTTTGAAGATCTATTCTGGAGGATGAAGATGAAGATTTGGTATACTATTACTATTATTACCCTTGCATCATGCTATCTGCTGCATTATTTTAATTGTTCTGTTGTATATGTATAACTCTGATAAATGTTGTATAAATAATGATCAAAGTATAGTAAACAACTTCATGAACTGTTTATTTGATTATTATGTTTTATCGTTCCGCTGCCAGATTCTGTGTTGTTTCCTTTCTTTTATTTCTCTTTCCTCTTCTTTTCTTATTTACCCCAATAACCATCTGCCCTTTTGAATGGTTTGGAATCGACGTGTGTATTTGATCGTCGGTTTAAACTGTCCAAAAAGGCGGGTCGTTACAATCAAACACATGCAAACTTCAAGAAAATATAGGACCTAACAATTCAAGCTCTAACTGCTCGCATACCGTCCCCAGAGTTGCATACCCTCTTATCGGATTCACAACCCTTAGGGAAGTAACTAGGTATAAGGGTTCTAGGTAAAGCTTTTCTTCTAAACAACAAGATGTAAATGAATGTGGCATTAATATCAAATAGAACTCTAACTAACATATCATAAATCAAAAGCGTACTTCCCAACATAGCTTTTCCTTTCTCTCCTACAGTTGGTCTTGAGGTAGCTGGTTCTAATGCAAACATTTTGCCTTTTCCATCCTTCATTGCTTGCACTGGTTTTTACAATGTCCAATCTGATCAAAGTTGAAGCATCTCACTTCTTTCTTGTCAACAGTCTTCTTTGCATTGCTTGTCCGACACTCGCGAGCAAAATGTTGCTTCTTATCACACTTAAAGTGATCTCAATAAACGCATCACGTTGATCCCTAATATGTGGCAAAGTTGCTTTAGCAAGCTCGGGTCTCAATCCACGAGCGAACTTCTCATTCCTTTTGATAACTGTATCAAACATAGCATATTCATATCTAGATAATTACTCAATCTGATAGCATACTCAAGCATTGTCATGTCAACCTACACTAACTTAGAAAACTTCCTAAGCAGAGTTGATTTGACGACCTCCGACATGAATCTTTCCTTAAACCTTCTTTTGAATTCTGCCTAAGTCGTAGCCTCTTTAGCTACTCCTACCATAACACTGTTCCATTAGTAAAGTGCTGCTCCTTGCAACTATTTGGATGCCAATCTCCTTTTTTTCTCATCGTTGAGTCTCAAATTTGCAAAAATCCTCTTACAATGAAGTAACAAATTTTCCACTTTAATTGCATCCTCAGTACCAATAAATAGCTTCCCTCCAAGCCTAGCATAGTCTCTACTTAATACTACATAGTTATTGTAACAACCCTGGTTTTGGTGATTACTTATAAATATTAAATTATAACGGTAGTTATAATTTAACGGTAGTTATAATTTAATATTGTAAATTAATAACAAAATTGGAGATTTGAATGGTTAATAGGAATAAACAATGAATTTTGAAAATAATATGTGAAAAATAAAGTTTGGAAACTTTATTTTGTTTGTTTGGGTTAATAATGAATGGAAAATGATTTTTATTTAGAGAAAATGCAATAATTTTATTAATTATTGTCAATTACTTCTTTTAATAATTTTTAAAGGAAGTATTTGATTTTTAAAGGTTGTTTATTTAAATAAAAATGTGAAATTTGTTTTAAAAATGTGTTTTGGTTATAAAATTAAGTTTGAAATGGTTTTTTATATTTTTCTATGTAAGAAAATAATTTTTGTAGAATTTTTGAAATTAAAAATAAGGATTTATCATTTATTAGTGTAAAATTGGTTATTTATGTAAAATAAGGGTTTTAATACTAAAAATGCTTTTAAAACTAAAATTATCTTTTTATATGAGGTAAAATATTTTGTTTTATATGTAGGTATGTTTATATAAATTATTTGTAGTGAAAACTTGTAGAAAATGTGTTGTTTTATTTTTACATAGGGTATTACTATGCATATTTGATTAAATGAGTGATTTAATTAACATAGGCTAATTTATTTTCTCAATTTGGGTCCAAAGCTCATTAGCCACTTAAATCTAAAATTGATAAAGGATGAAAACAATTGCATGTACATACTTTATTCCATACCTTCTTCTTCTCTAATTAGTAAAAGAAACCAATAAATAAGAATCTCACCATTTTTCAATCCAAAGCTTTAAATCTTCGAAAATTTCTTCAACAAGTTGTGATTTTTATCAGTCTAGTGTGAAATAAAAAGGTAATCTAATCCAAAACCTATATATTTCATCGAAAATCTTAATTTATAAAGAGATTGTATGTTAACAGTTTCTTTCTTGTTTGCATGTATCTGTTCTTCCTTTTTATAGGTTCTCCCAGGCCAAATTAGCTCAAAGCTCCAATCTCTCAGCTCTACATCTAATTTTTGCACTTCAAAATCAAGATGAGTTGATAAACTCACAAACACTAGCTTAAGCCAAGCATCAAATTGCAAAAAGCAGTGAAAATTTTCTCTTTGTATATTGTTATATGAACCTGTTTTTGTCTTTGTGTCAAACTATTTTGATTGTCTCTTTGCATGCTATTATCTTCCAATTCCGACAGCAAAATGCTCCTGGATTTTCTTCTAAAAGTAGATTATATGTTGTAGTTTTGGTATGTCAAATTTCATTGCAAATTATGGTCGTTTGTTGGCTGAAATATGCACCAGAAAATCAACATGAAGCCTGAAATTCGCCTGAACAACAATCGCGTATAACAGGTCGACAGTCCACCTCCCTAAGTCAATATACAGGTCGACCCAGAGGTCCTTAGGTCGATAGCCATGTCGACCTAGGGAAGACCATGGTCGACACCCAAGTCGACCTACATGCAGACCTGGGTACTGACCACTTCCTGCCCATTTCGCCTTCGTTTGCTTCGTGTTTTCATCTATTTCGCTTGCTTCTCTTTCATATTTTTGTGAAATTTCTGATTGTATTTTATGGCTATGATGCCTATCCATAGTCTACCCAAGTTTTCAAGAATTTGAAATTCAAATTTTGAATTGAATTTGAATGTCGGTTTTGAGTGTTTTCCTTGTTTTTCTTCGATTTCGAGCACGGATTTTTCCAAACAATTTTGAAATAATTTTAAAAATAAATTGGCATTTAAAATAATTATTATATAATATTTGTAAATTATTTTTGAGCTATAAACTCTATTTATTCTCTATAATAAGGGAATTTTCAGATATTGTTTTCAAAATTGATTTTGGAAAATGGTTTTAAAAGCTTGTTTTCCTAAGTAAATTAATTTATATATAAAATACAATTTTTTGTAGTATTCGAGCGAATGAGAAGGAGAATTAAACGGTTTGGTAAAACATGTGGTAAGGCACACTTGCGTTTATCTTATCGGTTAATTCATATCTTGTCAATTTGATCGTTTTGACCTTCGGGTTGTGTTTAACGATGAGATGAGGTAAACCTTTTACTGCTTTCTGGTATGGCATTTACTAGCGGTTAGTAAACCGTTTAATGGGAACGTGTGGTATGGGACGCACGCTAACACTCTTCGAGTTCCTATCTGAGAGTTTGTGACACATTTGTCACTGTGACGTATTGCCAGTACTGGACCTTCGGGTCATTGTCCTAAAGACATTTGTCATTGCGACGTATTTGTCCTTCGAGACGTTTGCCCTCGGGCATGGTGCCTTATTTGAGAGAGCAGTACTTGGCTGGCTTCGGCCATATGCACATGCAAATTCTTTGAGATGATTTCATTGATAATTTATGATTTTCCAAGTGTATCATCTTTTTACATTATTGGCCATTTGAGCCCTTTGAGATATCATATATATGGCGATTGCATCTTTGGAAATTGAACTCCTTTGAGTTCTATATTTGAGATTTGAGTTGCCTACACTTGGCATTTATTTGAGATTTTACATTTTTGGCATTCATTTGAGATTTATACTCTTCTATTTTGGAGATATATGTGATTGCCTTATGGCGTATTTTTGATTGAGATTTCTCTATTTTGAAAATTTATATTAGATTGTCGTTATGGCGTATTTTGGGATTTCTCCTTCTTAGGAGTTATGGTTTCTCCAAACCATTATTGTTGTATTCGGATAAGTCGATGATATGACGCATGCTTTTGTTAAGAGCTTTTGTTATAGAGTTTATCTCTTTTGAGATTATATATTTGTTTAGTGATACCACTTCATCACTTTATGTAATCACATGTATTTTGAATTATTCCTTCTCATTTGAGATGGAATCATCACCCTATTTCGTGCATCATATTACCTCTTATCCTTATTAAACTG
The DNA here is from genome assembly GCA_030765085.1 of Allium cepa. NCBI lineage: Eukaryota > Viridiplantae > Streptophyta > Magnoliopsida > Asparagales > Amaryllidaceae > Allium > Allium cepa. The sequence goes on from CM060940.1 coordinate 865,846,466, forward strand.
ATTGTTTTAGCTAGACTGGCCTGTGTATTTTATACTCGGGTCAGACCGAGATGTTTCAAGTTAGGTACCTATTTGGACTTAGCCCTTCTGCTTCCGCTTGGATATATTTGTTATCACCTTTTTACTGTTGTGTCCTTTTTGTTGACTCTGATATATAACTATATTTTTTTGACTCGTTGTATATGGTGTGGTCGTCATACCACGTATGATGTACCATTTTGTATTACTTTGGTGATGTATCTATATATGTGTGTCTATATATGTGTGTGTGTGTTTGTGTGTGTGTGTGTGTGTTTATCTGCTGTTTTGTGATGTGATATGTATTTAGTTGTGGTATTTTGTTCTGATATATCCGTTAGCCATCTATAGTTTTGTATTAATGTTTACTGGATATGTCGATCCACTTGAGTTAGAAAAAAAAATTATAGCATTATCGACATATTCAATAGATGTTTAAGACAAGGCTATAGATGGTCGTTCCTAACCAGCCCTGTTCTCCACATTAGCTGACAGTATTACCCAATAATACTCTTTGTTAATGTGGTCTTGGGGTGGGGCGTCACAGCTTGGTATTAGAGCTGAGTTCGAAGCAAAAAATAAACACAGAACAGAAACACATTTTACGATACATCCAAGTATAATACAAGGGCTGCAAATCCCTTAATCATCGTGCCTTTAACCTTTTCATGTCCTTTGGGGTAGATAGAAGTTTTGAATACGCCTAGGAATGTATTTCAGTTCCGTTGTATTCCATAATTGAATTAACGATATCTACCCTATGAATAATTCTTATCTTATCTTAACTTTCAGCTAATGGCTGGAAGAGGGAGAGGACAGCGCTCGGATGCTTGGCAATCCAATGGCTTGCATATGGACGGCATGCACATGTCTACCGATTAATTCATAGGGTTATATAGGAGCATTCGGCCTCTAGCTCCTACTCCATTATCACCTTCACACATGTCTTCCTTTTCGCGCATGTGTAGAGATTTCTCCCACCTCTGAGGCAAGCCTTTCAAAGGCTCCGAGTCTGTATTAGAGGTACAAGCTTGGGTTCGCACGTGCGAGCGCTAGTTCTCTCGCATGGATCTTTCTGACCATGATAGAATTCTCGTAGCATCTATCATGTTGTAAGAGCATGCTCTCTACTGGTATGAGCTTCTCATAGTCGAGCCCGATGAGTCCACTCTCACTTGGACACAGTTTAGAGAACGATTTGGGCTCAAGTTCGTCTCTGAATCATAGAAAGCTTTATTAGCCCATCGCTTCCTTGAGTTGAAGCAAGGGAAGTCTTCCATTTTCGACTATATATCTTCATTTGAGGCCTTATCCAAATATGGTCTCAAATATATCGGCACCTTTTACAAGAAAAATCTGAAGTTTGTATTCGGTTTGAAGAAGTACCTAATGAAGTCCTTGATGCTCCAGCTCAAGTTATCTTTCGAGGAGTTAGTTGACTCGGCACTTCAACTCAAAGCCGTCGAGAAAGAGCAGGATAGTAGTGATGAGATTGAGGTTCACAAGAACCCCAATAAGAAAAAGTTTCCATTTCAGAAGTCAAAGTCTTTTCCTTCCAAGAAGAAGAAGTTTGTTGGTTCTAGTTCTACTTCTCAGCCTCGTGGAGCACCTCCTACTCAGAAGGGGTGTTTCAAATGTGGCTCTCCCGACCATATGATCCACGATTGTCCTAAGCCTTTATTCTGTCGCTATTGCAAGAAGAGGGTCATCGTGTCTCTACTTGTCCTACTGCTCCGAGTAATGCCAAATTTAGTAAGCTGCATGTTATGGATGCTTCTGGGGGGTATTCTCAGCTTAGAGGTACATCTCCTTCTATCCTTGAAGGTTCTTCGTTGTTTCATGATCGTTCTATTCGAGTCCTCTTCGATATGGATGCATTGCATTCATTCATATCGAAGAAGCTCGTCGATGCTGATTCTTTGCATGCTTCTCGTGTGGTTACTTCGTTAAGGATTGCGAATCCTCTCAAGGGACTCGAAACCCTTAGCATGCTTCGTGAGGATGTTGAGATTATTTTATGTGGCTTTTCTTTTCATGTGAATCTGCACGTTATTTCTTTTCTGGGTTTTGATATGATTTTGGGTATGGACTGGCTAGTTCGATATGATGCCAGGATTACTTGTTCTGAGAGAATTATATACCATCAACATCCTGATTCGTCTGCTCAGCCATCACTTATTCTTCGGAATGTGGATAATTTCGAAGTAGCTTTTTTTTCTCTTGACTCACGAGATAATGATGATATATCTCATATTCCTGTTGTTTGTGATTTCCCTGATGTGTTTGAGCTTGTTTTGGGTTTACCACCCAAGTGGGCTATCGAGTTCCGCGTTGATCTCATTCCAGGCGTGCAGCTAGTTAGTCGTCCTCCCACAAGGATGTCTACAAAGGAAAATAAGGAACTTAAGAAGCAGCTTTTGGAGCTTGAAGCTAAGCAGTTTATCCAGTCTAGTCCATCACTGTGGGGTGCCGCGGTGGTATTCGTGAAGAAGTCCGACGGAACTCTTAGCTTTGCATGGACTATCGCATGCTTGATGATTTAACCATCAAGAATAAGTATCTTTTGCCTAGGATCGACGATATGTTCGATCAATTATGTGGCGCTAAGGTTTTCCCTTAGCTCGACCTTGCCACTGGGTTTCATCAGCTTCGAGTTGCAGAGGATAGCATTCCCCTCACAGCTTTCTACACTCGATTTGGATCTTATGAGTGGCTTATTATGCCGTTCAGTTTGATGAATGCTCCTGCTTTCTTTGTCAATCTTATGAATCGAGTATTCCGGGAATATCTCGATAAGTTCGTCCTTGTGTTTATTGACGACATCCTTTTTTATTCCAAGTGAAAGATGATCATGCTCTATATTTGAGGATTGTCTTGAGTACTCTTCGTCAGCATCAACTCAAAGGAAAACTCTCCACGTGCCAAGTTTGGGAGAATAAGGTTTAGTTCTTAGGCCACGTTGTTTCTTCCAAAGGCATTTCGGTCCATCCATCGAAGATCGAAGCCATCTTGAATTGGAAGAGGTCCGAGAATGATTCTATGATCTGTAGCTTCCTTGGATTGGCGGGTTATTACCGTCAGTTCATTAAGGATTTCTCTCGCATCGTTCTTCCTCTCACTAGCCTTACTCGAAAAGGCATTCGATTCATCTGGTCTGATAAGTGTGAAGCTTCTTTTCAACAGTTGAAGGAGCTTCTCACCAATGTTCCTATTCTAATGGTTCTTGATGGGAATAAAGATCTTGTTATCACATTGATGCTAGTAGTTGTGGCCTCGGTTTCGTGCTTATGCAGAGAGATCGGGTAGTTGCTTATGCTTCTAGGCAAATGCGACCGAATGAAGTTTGATATGCCACTCACGGCCTCGAGTTAGCTGCCATAGTCTTCGCCTTGAAGATTTTGCGACATTATCTTTTAGGCGAGTGCTTCATTCTCTATACCGATCACAAATCTTTGAAATATCTGTTCACCCAAAAGGAACTCAATGTGAGGCAATAGCGTTGGCTCGAGTTCCTTGCTTCTTATGATTTCGATATCCAATATACTCCTGGAAAGGGAAATCGAGTAGCTGATGCTCTTAGTCGCAAACACTCGGCTATTGTTTCTTTGAAGCTCGAGTGGGATGTTTTAGAGACCTTATCTTTTTGTGATATTCGTGATCGTGCTCCATCTTCTGATTCGCCTATCTTATTATTCAGTTTGAAAGCTCAACCCAGCTTATTAGACCGTATTGTCGATGCTCAATAGCAAGATCCAAATCTTATGCATCATATTCAGATATGTGAGTCTGAATCCCACGATGAGGAGTTGAGAATTTCAGCATTAATCTCATGGGTGTCTTCGTAAGAAGAACCATCTAGTCGTGCCTTCTGATTCTGCTCTTAGGCAGGACATTCTCGATGATTGTCACCGTTCTAAGTATACCATTCATCCTATCAGTAGTAAGAAGTATGCCGATATGGATCGCCTTTATTGTTGGGAAGGCATGAATCGTGATTTGGCAAGTTATGTGAGTAATTGCATGACTTGTCAACTGATCAAAGCCGAGCATCAGCGCCCTTATGGTCTTCTTCAACCTTTAGAGGTCTCGTTGTGGAAATAGGATCAGATTTCCATGGATTTTATTGATGGCCTACCTCATTCGAGATCGGGCCATTGCAATATTTGGGTTATTGTTGATCGCCTCACTAAATCTGCTCACTTCATTCCTATTAAGTCTAATAGGACTGCTTCTCATCTAGCTAAGATTTATATCAAGGAAATCATGAGACTTCATGGTATTCCTAGTTCGATTGTTTGTGACCATGATCCGCTATTCGCGAGTCATTTCCGGCAGAGTCTTCAACAAGCTTTGGGAACAAAGCTTAATTTCAGCATAGCATATCATCTGTAGTCTGATGGACAGACTAAACTGTTGAATCGTATTTTCGAAGATCTTCTTCATGCTTGCATTCTGGATTTCGGTGGTAGTTGGGAGGACCACCTACCTCTTGTGGAATTCTCCTACAATAACAGCTTTCAGTCTAGTATTGGTATGGCTCCTTTCGAAGCCTTATATGGAAGGTCATGTCGATCACCTTCGTGTTGGTTGGAATCCGAGGAAAAGCTTATTCAAGGCCCCGATTCTATTCGAGATTATTCTAAGAAGATTATTCTTATTCGTCAGAGAATGAAAAAGGCACAGAGTCATCAGAAATCCTACGCGGACAACCATAGGAATCCTTTCGAGTTCTCTATTGGTGATCTCGTTTATATCCGTGTATCTCCTTTTAAAGGGGTTATGCTTTTCAGTACGATTGGGAAATTGGCTCCTCGCTTTATAGGATCGTTTCCTATTACTGAACGTATTGGCCCTGTGGCTATAGAGTTTCACTTCCAGCTCATTTATCTGGCATTCATGACGTGTTTCACGTCTTTCAGCTTCGAAAGTGTCTTCGAGAGTCGGATTCTATCATCGATTCTCTTGATTTGCGAGAGCTTGAGATCTCACCGGATCTATCTATTGTGCAGCAGCCTATTCGTGTACTTACTTCAGAGGTGAGATGCCTTCGAGACAAGGATGTCCTGCTCGTTAAAGTTCAATGGTCCGCTAATCCCAATGACTGTACTTGGGAAACCAAAAAGTTTATCGAGCGATCCTACCCTGGTTTTCTTTCTTCACATAATGATGGTGAGAATATTTTTATCTCAATCTTATCTTTTCCTTTTGATTGATGAAATAATTGTGTTGAATACAAACTCTTCTCCAGAAATTGCGAGGATATAATTTTTATAAGGAAGGAGTCTGTAACAACCTTGGTTTTGGTGATTACCTATAAATATTAAATTATAACAGTTGTTATAATTTAATATTGTGAATTAAAAATAAAATTGGAGATTTAAATGGTTATAAACAATGAATTTTGGTAATAAAATGTGAAAAATAAAGTTCGAAAACTTTATTTTGTTTGTTTGGGTAAATAATGAATGGAAAATGAATTTTATTTAGAGAAAATGCAATAATTTTATTAGTTATTGCCAATTACTACTTTTAGTAATTTTTAAAGGAAGTATTTGATTTTTAAAGGTTGTTTATTTAAACAAAAAGGTGAAATTTGGTTTAAAAATGTGTTTTGGTTATAAAATTAAGTTTGAAATGGTTTGTAATATTTTTCTATGCAAGAAAATAATTTTTGTAGTGTTTGTACCAAAATTGGGCACAACACTCTTCGGAAGTATTTAGAGAGATAAAAATAAAGAATAGAAATGTAAAGAGAGGATTATCTAACAAACACTTTGTTTGCACTAAAAAATGGGCAAACACCTCTAATCTGTATAATTTAGTTGATTTTATGTGGTTTTTAATGATTTGGGTGACTTATGCAAATATGTAAAAAGCAGGGACTGAACTGTAAAAGACACACAGATTTATAGTGGTTCGGGCAGAACGTGCCTACGTCCACTTTATATGTTATTATCCTTTTTCTTTCAGATTACAAGTACAAAGCTTTAAGTACAAGTATAAGAAAGTTGTTTGAAAGTTCCTTCCTTGCTTGAGCTCTCAAACTTGTCTGCCATTGTTGTACCCCTACCCCTCTATTTATAGAGTGAGGCTGGGGGCAGGGGTCTTGGATGTATATAGCTGCTGATGGGCCTGGGCTGAAGCAATCTGGTCTGGCATATCTGGTTCGGCGAAGCTTGGTTCGGTGATGTGTGGAGGGGGTTGGTTCGGCATGGGTTGGTGTGGCCTTGGACCGGTGAAGCTTGGTCCGGTGGTATGCTGAGAGGCTTTGGTTCGATGTTGAGTTGGCTCGGTGGTGAGTCTTGGTTCGGCAGGAGGATGGAGTGACATTGGTTCGGCAGGTGGTGGTTCGGTAGGCTTCAGTTATGTGGTGGTGGGTTTTGGACCGGTGATGGTAGGATGGTTCGGCAGGCATGGCCGAAGTGGTTGGTTCGGTGGTGCGAGGGAGTGTTGTTGGACCGGTAGTGCTTCCTTCCCTTTATTCGGTAGTGCCTTTCCTTGTTGGTTCGGTGGTGGTGTAAAAGCACCCAACACTTGCCCCCCAAAGTGGGTCATATGCCAGCATATGTCGCGCTTTGTTTTCTCGTGGTTTGGATAGCTACATTCGGTTTGGAGTGCCGAACCATTTGGTTCGGTTGTCCTGTGTACGTCTATAAATAGGGGCTACACACCTTCGTTATTCCTTACCGAATCAGAGAGAGCCGAACCAACTTGAGTGCCGAATCAACCTTATACCGAATCAACCTCGTGCCGAATCAAACTCGTACCGAATCAAACTCGTGCCGAATAGGTATGTTTCTCTTTTCGCCGAATGGGCTTGAAAGTTTTACTACCGAGTGAACATTATCCAAGTGATGCCGAATGGACAATTGCCGAATGAGTTCGATTATTGGAAATGCCGAATGAGTCTTTAACCTTTAATGCCGAATGAAACTCGAAAACTTGACCACCGAATGGAACTTGATAACTATTCGTTTATATTCCCATACTCCTTATTCTAATACCATGTTTTTCTTGTGCCGCAGATAAATGTCTCGCAAAGCGGAAACTCGATCAGATAGAAAGAATTCCAAGGATAGAGAAGAGTCTTCTTCCGTGCCCCCCGCCCAACCAGGACCGGCGCGACATGGACCTGCTCCGAGGTCGTTAGTGGATGGGTATGGTCCCCAGAAACTTCTGGTCTCCCCTCCCGATTGCTTTCCTAGCTCCCTGAAGGAGGAGCAACTCGATGTTATATCTCGTTCCTTTGGAATAGATAGAGCGCTCATGGTGCTGCCGGGGGCTGGAGTTATGCCATATGACCCACCTGAAGGGTATTTTGCGTATAGTAGGTACCACTGTATGTGCGGGGCCATTCCTCCCATCAACGCCTGGGTAGTCAGCTTCATCACTTATCTGAAGGTGGCTCCCTTCCAGCTTCAGCCCAATTCCTACGCCATCTTGGTGTGCTTATACATTATTTTCCAGAGAAGGTACGGGCGCCCCCTTCCAACCGGGAGATTCGGTATCTATATAACATGAGGGGTTACAAGAAGGGATCTCCGTACGTTAGCTTGGAAGCGGCTGTTCCCTTCAAGCCGGTCCTGGACCTATACTCGAAGCATAGTATGTTTAAGAAAGAATGGTTTTTTATCAGGGATGACTCCGTTTCCTTCCGCCTTTTCACCTCTGGCTGTAAGTTGACCTTCATTTATAGTTTCCTTGTTTCGGCTGCAACGCTTCTTCTGATATGCTTTTATTTCTTGCTAGCGACAGGTGGCTTTGCGGTCGTGGAGAACGATTCCTTGGTTCAGATGGCTGCGGAAATAAGAGCCATTTCGGGATGGGATCGGTCGGCTTCTTATCTGATCAGGAACGCTACTCTCCTAGAGCACAACTTGATCCTGCCACACCAGTCCGTGGTTAAGCAGAGAGACACGGTTGAAGAGAAGGCTGCCAAAGCCAAGGAAGGGGCCGCGGTGAAGAGTGGCAAGAGGGAACCTTTTACAAAGCCTCCCGTTGTTGGAGGTAAGAAACTTAAGAAGTCTGACGGCCCCTCTCCTAGCACTTGCCCGATTATCCCGGAGGAGGAAGATGTGGAAGAGGATAGAGGCGAGGGCGAAGGAGGCGATGTAGGAGGAGAGTCAGAGGGTGGAGGAGATGGCGATGGAGATGGAGAGGGCAATGGCGATAGCGACGGACAGGGCGGTAGTGGCACTGGTGCCTTAACCTTCGGGCAAGTGGGGGAGCTACAGGAGTGGACGGATGAGGCTCTCCGTCAGGCTTTCGGAGAATCGGAGGGAGAATCGGATTTAGCGGAGAAGGCGAAGAAGACTGGCAAGGCCGGGGCTGGCGCCGATCCATCCCCTAAGAGCTCCTCAGCTAGGGTGACTCCAGCGGAGCAAGGTGAACTTTTGACTTCTGCAGATTCCATTTACAATAGGGACTTAGGAATATTTTATGGTTCGCTTCCGTCCTGGAATGAGATTCAGGACTTATTGCAGTGTCCTACTCCGCCGCAGGATTTGTATAATAGATGTGCCTTCTCACTCTTTTTATCTTAACATATTTCTCGAATAGTGGATCATTGTATGTTCGTAACACTTGGTTTTTATTCCAGGAGCGGGTAAGGCAGCCAAGTCATTAGATATCCGGCACCGCCTTGAACAGCATAAGCTACTCAAAGCTTCTGCCAAACCAAAGCCTCCAACTGGCCGTCCTGGGGATGTAGTTAGATACCGCCCTCTCCTTGGAGTTATCGAGGAGGGTATCCAGCAGAGGAAGAGGAGGCGTTCCTTGTTTGATTCACCACCTGGTCCTCAGCCTCCTACTCAGCCTTCCCGAGATACCACGGAGGAGACCACGGAGTTTGTCCCCTCTCCGCATCCTTCCGAGAATCCTACTGTTATCCGCATCAAACGTCCCGACGTGCCTCGCAATCCCTTTGACGGGCACCCGAATTTGGACCCAAGTTCTCAGAATATTTTATTTGACGAGGCCATGGGCGAGCATCTTCTCCCCCGCAATCCCATGGTTCGGGTTCTTGATGAGGCTAAGTCCCTAGATCTGGATCTGCTCACTACTCGAATAGCTGCTATGGGGGACGAAGCCAAGGCCAATATTGACCGGGTCGCGGAGGAGGTCAAGAAGTTAATGGAACATCACGCCCTATTGGCCAAGGCCGGGGAGGAGATAGGGAGTGCCAATATAAGGTTGCGGTTGGTGGTTGCTGATCAGGCCAAACAACTTGACGACCAGGCTATTCAGATTTCGCAGCATGAAACCGACTCCCAACGACTGAAGAAGGCCATGGAAGAGGCTAGCAGAGCTGAGTTGCGGAAAATGGAGGCTGCTTGCAAGAAACGCATTGACATGGCCATTACCACGGTTGATGAGGTTAGGAGGGTGGATCTCGAGCGGATTGAAGAGATATCTGGGAGGCTTGAAGCTGCAGAACTTGCTCAAGCCAAGTTGAAAGAAGAGATGGAGGAGATGAGGAGATCCCTCCAGGCTGAGTGCTCGAGATACCGGCGGGAGAGGGATGCTGCTGCCACTAAGTTGCAGATTTTCGAGGCCCGGGTGAAGAGGTTTGAAGAGGATGAGGGGATGATGGACGATATGCTGCAGAACATGTACTTCCGCACTTGGAAGGAGGGAAGTTTATCCTGGATGGATGACTATCCCCAGGTTATGGCCAAGGTATATTTTCGGGCTTTAGAGGAGGCCAGGGTTGATGCGGGTAATGAAGGTGGAGCGGCCTTTAGTCTGGATGTAGTCACCGCTCAGTTTTCGAAGGAGGAGCAGGCGGAGGTGAAGGAGGGGATGCGGCTGCTTGCTGCGGAGGAAGCGGGTGTGAAATTGGAGGATGAGGATCAAGCGGCGGGCGCTGGTGAGTCTCTCTTCTCTTTCTCTTTTCTTTTTAGATTTTCATAACTTGATCGTTTACTGTTTGTTTAATGAATTCCTCTTCTGAATTGGACAAGTGGGACTTCCGATCAACATGCTGGGAGCTCCGACCCTGCGGCTAAGTAGGCTTGGAGAGTTGGTAGGATGAGGGCGAAGCGTGGACGCAGCTGGTTCCTTGTCCGGATTCGGCCACCTTTTGATTTCCTTTTGTCGCTGTTTATGTTAGTCCAAAACATTGATGTGACTGTAATAATATTGTTTGTGGTGAATGACTTTATGTAATTTCATAACATAAGCTGATTCCTTTATGTTGGAATGTTATCGCTATTTTTTTGTGCTGTGTAAGTGATGTAACTATGCATGTTACTAGTGACTTGACTGTGCCTGATGCCAAGTTTTTTGCATTAAAGTATAATTTTCTCATTTTGCAACGTAAATGCGATGCGTGAATATGAACTGCAGCTATGCATTAATGTATAAAAGTAGAAGGTACCGCCCTTCATGTTTCGGCTGTGGACGGCAACTTCGTGCGCCCTGTAAGACTAAGCACGGAATGCTGTTGAGTGTCTCGTTATCCGATTGTAAGTTTCTGTTCCCATTAGCGAGCGTTCCCTATTTCATGTCCTGTACTTTCAAGCACCGTTACGGAGAATAGGAGAAAGGTTTTAAATGAAATTGAAATATAGGAAAAGTAAAACTTCCAGTCACGGAAGGTCGTCGATGTGCTTAAGTTCGTGGCAAACGGGTTTTGTAGCCACTTTCCCTAGCTGTGGGTCTTGGAGACATTTGTCATCCATCTTACGCCTCTGCGGGGAGTTTTCTTTTTTACCACAGCCGCACTTAAGACACATCGGAGCCAATCGCGCACGGTAACTACCCGGGCCATTATGGCCTGTAATCGCGGGTATTATTCGATTTACTGTGGCCGGCTAGCGTGGGGGCCGATCGTCAACTGTGAACTGCCCCTGGCTGGCCACACCTTATGTTGGGGCTTATGATCGGTTCACAGTTGCCGGCGAGCCGAATCGCTGTAATGAGCTGCCATGGCATAATCGGCCTTCTCGGTGGCTTATACTCGGCTTATTACAGTCGGCTTTAAGGGCCGAGGCAAACAATGAGTTAACTCTCGGTAGAGGGATACCGGAGCGAAAGTGTCTCATTGGCGAGGGCATAGGATCGTAGCGTACCTGTTAGATTTTGTCCAGGTGGAGTTGTGTTGTGAAGCCCTGAGTTGAAATGTCATCTGCAAAGGATTTTGTTCAACAGCAAAGGATAAAGCTTAATAAGTAGCCAAGATATAAAGGAACAAGTTAACAAGAGCCAAGTTTTTTAAAGTGGTTCGGCACGAAGATGCCTACGTCCACTGATTCACTTTGTTAATTCACTTCATATGGGCAGTACAAGTTAAGAAAAGTATCGACGGAGGTGTCGGATGATCCATGCCCTCTGGAACACCTCCCCGTCCACTGTTGACAAAATATAAGCTCCGTTGTGGAGATCTTTATGAATTACATATGGTCCGTCCCAGATTGGATCCAGCGCTCCTGGGCGCGGAAAGATTCGCTTGAGGACAAGATCTCCTTCTTGTAAGCTGCGATGTTTGACTTTGGAGTTGTATAGTGCTGCCACTTTTTGTCTGTGAGCTGCTGCTTTGAGTGCTGCATCATTTCTTCTCTCCTCAATCAGATCCAAAGACATGAGGAGGAGCTCTTCGTTCTCTTCCGGGTTGTAGTGGATCTACGGTGAGAGGGCACTATAGTTTCAACTGGGAGCATGGCCTCCGATCCGTATGCCAAAGAGAAGGGAGTATGCCCTGTTGAAGTTCTGTAAGATGTGCGATAGGCCCAAAGTGCCGTAGGAAGTTCGTCCACCCAAGCGCCTTTCGACTTTTCAAGTTTCTTCTTGATTAAGGTTTTGAGGATCTTGTTGACAGCTTTGACTTGTCTGTTTGCTTGAGGATAGGCTACAGATGAGAAGCTTTTGTGAATTCCGTGCTCTTGGCACCAATCGGCGAATTCTTCGCTGTCAAATTGAAGTCCGTTGTCTGATATGATCTTGAGTGGGACTCCGTACCTGCACAGAATATTTTTGATCAAGAAGTTGATAACTTTTGCTGAGGATATTTTATTTAGAGGTTCCGCCTCCACCCATTTGGTGAAATAGTCAACTGCCACTATAGCATATTTGGCTCCGCCTCGGCCCATTGGCAGTTCACCAATCAAGTCAAATCCGCATACTGCAAAGGGCCAAGGGCTAGTCATTTGAGTGATCTCATTTGTTGGTAATCGAGGAATTTTGGCAAATTTCTGACATCTGTCACATCTTCTGACGAAGTCTTAGGCGTCTTTGTTCAAGGTGGGCCAGAAATACCCATATCAGAGTATCTTCTTTGCTAGGGTATGCCCTCCGGTGTGGTCTCCACAACTTCCCTGGTGGATATTGGATAGAATTTTCTTGGCTTCTCTTCCAGCAACGCACCGCAATAAGGGGTTAGAGAATCCGCGCCGATAGAGGATGCCTTCTTGTATTGTGTAGCGGGAAGCTTTCCTTAGAATTTTCTTAATTTCATTTTGCCCGTCGGGTAGGGTGCCGTTTTGTAAGTATTCTCGGATAGGGGTCATCCATGTTTCTTCTCCGGTTGCAGCTATCAGGTTTACTTGCTCGAAACTCGGGATTAGTAGCCTTGAGACAGTTATCGTTCCAGAAGTGGTATCATCTCCCATGCTAGCTTGCTTTGTCAGCTCGTCGGCCTCTTGATTTTCTTCTCGAGGAATGTGTTTGATCGAGTAGTGATCCAATTGATTGAGCAGCTGCTTGGTCTTTTTCAGATATGCCGTGAGCCGCTCTCCTCGAGTCTGGAACTTCCCTAGTATTTGATTTACGATGAGTTGCGAATCACTGTGAAGACATAAGGAACTGACTCTGATCTCCAGGGCGAAGTCTAATCCGGCTATTACTGCTTCATATTCGGCATCATTGTTGGTGGCAACGAATTCCAGCCTTAGTTCATAACGCAGCTTTCTTCCCCTGGGAGTGATGATCACAATGCATGCCCCCGAGCCTTGTTCGTTCGATGCTCCATCCACAAAGATACTCCATTTGATGTCCTCTGTTATTTCAGACTGCTCCCTGCCTCCGTTGATAGCGAATTCGGCAATGAAATCGACTATGGCTTGTCCCTTGATGGCGGTGCGGGGATGGTAGGTGATATCATATTGACTCAATTCAATGCACCATTTAAGTAACCGCCCAGAAGTATCGGGACGATGAAGTACTTGCCTTAGTGGTTGATCGGTTAGAACTCGGATGGGATGAGATTGGAAATAGTGTCATAGCTTCCTTGATGTGATTAGTAAGCAGTACGCTAGCTTCTCAAGTTTAGGATATCTGGCTTCTGCCCCCGTAAACCTCTTGCTTATGAAGTACACTGGCCGTTGTGTGCGGTTTTCTTCTCTTACCAAAGCGGCACTTAGAGCGTGGGATGACACAGCAAGATATAGATACAGTTCTTCACCTTCATTTGGAATCGAGAGTACCGGTGGCCGTTGGAGGTGCTCGATTAGGTTAAGGAAAGCTGCTGAACATTCGTCGGTCCACTCGAATTTTCCTTTGTCTCTCTTCAGAGCTTCAAAGAAGGGAATGCATTTGTCGGTTGCTTTAGAGATGAATCGGCTTAGGGCGACCACCTTCCCGTTTAGGCTTTGCATTTCTTTCCGAGTGGATGGTATCTTGATATCTTGCAAGGCTCGGACTTGTTCGGGGTTTGCTTCGATCCCTCTCGCATGGACGATGAATCGCAAGAACTTTCCTGATGACACTCCGAAGGAGCACTTTAGAGGATTCAGCTTCATTCCATATTGGCGGAGTACTTGGAACATCTCGTCCAGGTGGCTTACATGATCGTTGGCTTTTCTTGATTTAACCAGCATGTCATCCACATAGACCTCCATAGTCCGTCCTATCAGTTCTGCAAACATCTTGTTGACGAGGCGCTGATAAGTAGCTCCGGCATTTTTAAGTCCAAATGGCATTACCTTGTAGCAGTACAATCCTCGGTCAGTGATGAAGCTAGTGTGGTCTTGATCGGGGGCGTGCATAGGGATCTGGTTATATCCTGAGTATGCGTCCATAAAGGATAAGAGTTCGTGTCCGGCAGTGCTGTCCATGAGTTGGTCGATTCGGGGGAGTGGGAAGCAGTCTTTCGGGCAAGCGTCATTTAAGTTGGAGAAATCGATGCATGTTCGCCACTTCCCATTAGCTTTCCTTACCAGTACCGGGTTGGCAATCCATTCTGGGTAGATGGCTTCACGTATGAAGTCATTGGCAAGTAAGTTCTTTACTTCTTCCTCGAGGGCTGCTGATCATTCTGCCCCCATACTTCTCTTCTTTTGCTTTACCGGTACCTTGGTAGGATCGATGTTTAGTGCGTGGCATGCTATGTCCGGGGAGATTCCAGTCATATCAGCGTGCGTCCATGCAAATACATCCATGTTGTGGCGAAGAAAATCAATGAGTTGATTCTTTAATTCTCTTTTTAACTAAGATCCGACTCTCAGCAGTTTACTTGGGTCGCGTTTGTCTACAGATACGAATTCCATAGCCTCTGCATGCTCGGCGGTGGCCTCCTTCTCTTTGTTCCTGGGGTCTAATTCATTGAAAGGATCACTGGTATACCGAAGAGGAGGGGCTTTCTTTAGTTGGTATGCTTCCAAGCTTTTCATGCAGAGAATAGTCTCTGCATTTTTCCCTTTATCTCTCCTGCGATTATTGCGAAGTTCGGTTACATAGCAGTCCCGAGCGGCGTCTTGATCCCCTTCTACTTCTCCCACTCCATTGTTCGTTGGGAACTTCATCTTCAGGCACCATGGGGCAAGGACAATTTAGAAGTCGGACAAGGCTGGTCTTCCTAAAAAGGCATTATAGGCCGAGTGGTTGTCTATTAGCACGAATGTTTGTTTCTGAACGGCAGAGTGGGGATGACTTCCCAATTCAACAAAGAGATCCAATTGTCTGAGGGGCATCTTTGCTTCTCCAGTGAAATCGTGTAGCGGTTTGTTGCAGGGAGACACGTCCTTCATTGACAGCTTCATTTTGTTGAAAGCATGCTTGAATAGAATATTCACTGAGCTTCCAGTGTCTACTAGGATTCGAAAAACTTCAGCTGGGCCGAACCAGGCAGAGATGACCATAGGATCCATATGAGGGTACTGCCTTCCTTCTAGGTCGCGCTCACTGAATGTGATGTCATTATTTTCCTTCCGCTTAGGGTGGCGTTCTTCCATAACAGAATTGACGCAGTCTCCCTCGCTTCTGAGTGAGTTTCCATATCTTTCCATTTCTGCCCAGCTCTTGTCAGCGATGTGTGGCCCCCCAGATATTGTATGAACCACTATCTTCTCTTGACTGGAACCGCTGGTGTTGCGGTTTCCTCCGCCTGTTTCTGGGTGGAGCTGCCCTGGGTTTTCCTTGGCGGGAGCTGGAGTCCTGTCCTGGCCCTTTACTTAGCGTTCCAGCCTCTTTCTCCTGATGTGTTCTTCAATTAGGTCTCGGAGATGGCGGCATTCATTGGTATCGTGCCCATGAGACTCGTGGAAATGGCAGAATTTTCTGGACTGGATTGCGCGATCTGACTCTTTCTTGTACGGGGGGCGCTTGTATGTAAGCTCGTCCTGGGTGGCCAGGAAGATGTTCTCGACTGTTTCATTCAAGGGAGTGTAAGCGTCAAATCTCGGTCCTGGTCAGTACAAGCGCTTTTCTCCCTTCTTGCCCCCTGCATTGTCTCTGGAGTCGTTTCTCCGGATGTCCTTCGCTGCGGCGGGGGCGTTTCCATGAGCCGTCTTAGCCTGTGGTCCTGTCTGTCTTTCAGTGGCAGCCTCTTCGAGTCTCATGTACTTCCCAGCTTCATGGAAGAAATCGGGCAAGGTAGCTGGTTTTTCTTTAGTTAGTCTTCTAGCAAACTTGGTGTCCGGATGCACACCACTATAGAGGGCCATTAGGACAAGTTTCTCATCGGCATCTTGAACTGCTGCCGCTGCGGCATTGAACCGGGTTAGGTATTGCTGCAGTGTCTCTCCGGGTTTCTGTTTGACAGTAGATAGGGAGTAAGCATCCTTAGATTGTTCCACATGAATGCGGAACTGGCTGATAAACTTCTCCTTCAACATTTCCCATGAACTGATGGATCCTTGGGGTAGATGGCAGAACCAGGAGGTAGCTAGATCTGCTAAAAATAGTGGAAAGCATTTGCATAATACTCCTTCCGTTTCCCCGCTCATGAGCATATGTTGTGTGTATCTTTGCAGGTGTACAACGGGGTCGGAAGTTCCCTTGTACGGTTCCATCGTCGGCATTTTCCATTCTCGAGGGGTGATGGCGGTTTCGATGTCGCGGGTGAAAGGGCTAGTTAGCCTAGCGCCTATCCCTCGATCCCTTTGCTCCCGTCGGACGCATTCCCTGAATAATCGTGCCATTCTTTCATCAGAATTTGGAGCGGAAAAAAATGAGCTTGGTTCTTCCCTGCGGGATCGATCTCGTCCAGATGACCTGTAGGGATGGTATAGTCTATCACTTCTGACGTTATCCAGTGGCTGTCTTTGGCTGCTCGGATGCATGCTAGGACCAGCTACAGTTGGCCCCTGCCTTGATCTTCCCCTGTGGGGTTCTGTTTCGAGCATTTCCATGGGGTCAACTTCGGGCTGGGTTCTAGCTCGGCTCCGTTCAGCGGGGTTTCTATGATTAGGTGGCATGACTGGCTCAGCTAAATCCGACCCTCGCCTGGTGCCTCCCCCATTGGGTTCGGTTCCAAGCGCTTCCTCGAGTCGGAGTTCGGGCTGAGTCCGGGCGCAGCCCCTATCATTGTTGTTCCTGTTGATAGCTTCTTCGAAGAGGGAAGACCTTTGTTGTCTCCGAGATCCTCCAGATTGAGACTCACCCCATGATTCAGTGTTACGGTTGGATTCTTCGGCATCCCTCAAGCGTGACATGAGTTGGTTCACCAAAGCTTCTTGTTGGGATGCGAAGCGGTTAGTCACTTCAACCACAACTCTGTCTAGGTCTGCCCTAGTGATTGCTGCCGGTTGTTTCGCGGCAGGGGCTGTCGGAATTGCCTGATCTACATTTGGCACTGCTGGCGTAGTGGGTTGGTTCTCTTGATCTGGATCCACTGGATCTGGAGCGCTGCTGGTTGCAACGTTCTTTCCCTTGTTGGCGTCTTTTCTCGGCCTGGAAGTCATGTTTCCTAGGCAATGAAGGGTGCTATTGGGAAAGAAGGTTGAATGAGGGAAGCTGAAGCCTGAGTTTAATTCTCAGTGAAAGCACCAAAAATGTTTGCACAAAAAATGGGCAAACACCTCCAATCCGTATAATTTAGTTGATTTTATGTGGTTTTTAATGATTTGGGTGACTTATGCAAATATGTAAAAAGCAGGGACTGAACTGTAAAAGACACACAGATTTATAGTGGTTCGGCCAGAACGTGCCTACGTCCACTTTATATGTTATTATCCTTTTTCTTTCAGATTACAAGTACAAAGCTTTAAGTACAAGTATAAGAAAGTTGTTTGAAAGTTCCTTCCTTGCTTGAGCTCTCAAACTTGTCTGCCATTGTTGTACCCCTACCCCTCTATTTATAGAGTGAGGCTGGGGTCAGGGGTTTTGGATGTATATAGCTGCTGATGGGCCTGGGCTGAAGCAATCTGGTCTGGCATATCTGGTTCGGCGAAGCTTGGTTCGGTGATGTGTGGAGGGGGTTGGTTCGGCATGGGTTGGTGTGGCCTTGGACCGGTGAAGCTTGGTCCGGTGGTATGCTGAGAGGCTTTGGTTCGGTGTTGAGTTGGCTCGGTGGTGAGTGTTGGTTCGGCAGGAGGATGGAGTGACGTTGGTTCGGCAGATGGTGGTTCGGTAGGCTTCAGTTATGTGGTGGTGGGTTTTGGACCGGTGATGGTAGGATGGTTCGGCAGGCATGGCCGAAGTGGTTGGTTCGGTGGTGCGAGGGAGGTTGTTGGACCGGTAGTGCTTCCTTTCCTTGATTCGGTAGTGCCTTTCCTTGTTGGTTCGGTGGTGGTGTAAAAGCACCCAACACACTTCAAAACAAATATGTAAACACGTAGAAACACAATGATTTAGAGTGGTTCGACGTATGGCCTACGTCCACTATGAAATTGATGACTTTATTGATATTCACTTGCTGATTACAACTGACTACAGTGGATTACAACGAATTATAGTGTTGAAATTCGAGTACAACAGCAGCTATGGAGTACAAAAATAGTTCCGGCAGATTCTGGACGTCAAAGAGCCAAAAGATCCTTCTTCTGTAGGTCCTGGGGCTCTATTTATAGGCATAGGAGGCAAATATCTCGCTCAGATCTTGGGAGACTTCTTCTGGCACGTGGATGGTCCCACGATCGATCCTAGGCGATTTCTACTCGATCCGTGATCGATACGAACGAATTTCATATCGATCAAGACTTGATCCAATCGAGTCGAAATTTGGCCGGAACATTATTTATGTTGTACGTAAGCTGCTGTGAAAATTTCATAGCATTTGGACTTGTAGATCATGAGACATGATCGATGCAATTTGGAGTTTTTCGGTCCATGATCGATACGAATGAATTTCGTATCGATCAAGACTTGCTCCAATCGATTTGAAATTTGGGATGAACATTCCTTAGGTCATATGTAAGCTCCTGTGAATTTGGTGGCATTTGGACTTGTAGATCTCGAGTTATGATCGATGCAAGTTTGGATTTCTCAACCGTGATCGATCAATATCTTGAGCATACGAACTCCGATTGACTTGAAATTTGGAACGTTGGCTTTCTTAGCTTTGCTTGTCATGTTATATCAATTGTAGCTCGATCCGGACTCGGACATAATTTACTAACATCCATAGTAGACCCATGTATTAACGATCTCCAGGACGAACTATCCTTGGTTTCTAGTCAAGTTCTTGGTGTCACGGCCTTACCAAAAGGTAGGATAACATGTAGAATTTTTGAATTTAATAGTAAAGATTTATGCATTTATTAGTGTAAAATTGGTTATTTATGTAAAATAAGGGTTTTTAATAAAAAAATGTTTTTAAAACTAAAATTATCTTTTTATATGAATATTTTATTTTTTATGTAAGTATGTTTATATAAATTGTTTATAGAAACAACTTATAGAAAGTGTGTTGTTTTATTTTTACATAGGGTATTAATATGAATATTTGATTTAAATGAGTGATTTAATTAACATAGGATAATTGGGTCAAAATTCCATTAGCCACTTAAACCAAAAAAATGAGGAAGGAGGAAAACAATTGCTTGTACGTTCTTTATTCCATACCTCCTTCTTCACCAGTTAGTAAAAGAAACCAGTAAATAAGAATCTCACCATTTTTCAATCCAAAGCTTTAAATCTTCAAAAATTTCTTCAACAAGCTGTGATTTTTATCAATCTAGTGTGAAATAAAAAGGTAGTCTAATCCAAAACCTATGTATTTCATCCAAAATCTTAATTTGTGAAAAGATTGTCTGTTAACAGTTTCTTTCTTGTTTGCATGTATATGTTCTTCCTTTTTATAGGTTCTCCAAGGAGAAATTAGGTCAAAGCTCCAATCTTTCAGCTCTAAATCGGGTTTTTTCACTTCAAAATCAAGCTGAGTTGATAAACTCCCAAACATTAGCTCAATCCAAGCTTCAAATTGTAAAAAGCAGTGAAAAATTACTCTCTGCGTATTGTTATCTGAACCTGTTTTTGTCTCCGTGTCAAACTATTTTGATTGTCTCTTTGCATACATTTATCTTCCAATTCCAACAACGAAATGCTTCCCGATTTTCTTATGATAGAATTTTATATGTTGTAGTTTTGGTGTGCCAAATTTCAATGCAAAATATGATCATTTGATGCTTGAAAAATGCACCAGAAAATCAACACGAAGCCTGAATTTCATCTGAACAACAATCTTATATAGCAGGTCGACATGCAGGTCGACCTAGAGGTCCTTAGTTCGACAGCCATGTCGTTCGAAGGAAGACCATGGTCGACACCCAGGTCGACCTATATGGCGACCTGGGTACTGACCACTTCTTGCCCCTTTTGCCTTCGTTTGCTTCGTGTTTTCATCCGTTTCGCTTGCTTCTCTTGCATATTTTTGTGAAATTTATAATTGTATTTGATGCCCATGATGCCTATCCATAGGCTAGCCAAGTATTGGAGAATTTGAAATTCAAATTTTGAATTGAATTTGAATATCGGTTTTGAGTGTTTTCCTTATTTTTCTTAATTTCGAGCACGGATTTTTTCCAAACAATTTTGAAACAATTTTTAAATAAATTAGCATTTAAAATAATTATTATATAATATTTTTAAATTAGTTTTTAGCTATAAAACTTCCATAATAAGGGAATTTTCAAAAGTGATTTCGGAAAATGGTTTTAAAAGCTTGTTTTCCCAAGTAAATTATTTTATACAGAAAATACATGTTTTTGCACTATTTGGGCGAATGAAAAGGGGAATTAAATGGTTTGATAAAGCACGAGGTATGAGATATGTGCGTTTATCTTATCTGTTAATTCCTAACTTGTACGTTTGATCGTTTTGATCTTCGGGTCGTGTTTACCCGATGAGATGAGGTAAATATTTTACTGCTTTCTGGTGTGGCATTTACTAGCGGTTACTAAACCGTTTAGTGCGAACGTGTGGTATGAGATGCATGTTAACACTTTTTAGGTTCTGTCTGAGAGTTTATGGCACATTTTTCATTGTGACCTATTGCCAGTACTGGCCCTTCGGGTCATTGTCCTAGAGACGTTTGTCATTGCGACGTATTTGTCCTTCGGGATGTTTGTCATTGCGACGTATTTATCATTTTAGATGTTTGTCATTGCGACGTATTTGTCCTTCGGGACATTTGCCTTCGGGCATGGCGCCTTATTTTAGAGAGAAATACTTAGCAAGCTTTGGCTATATGCACGTGCAAATTCTTTGAGATGATTTCATTGATTATTTGTGATTTTTCAAGAGTTTCGCCTTTTTACATTATTGTCCATTTGAGCCGCTTGAGATATCATATATATAGTGATTACATCTTTGGAAATTGAACCCCTTTGAGTTCTATATTTGAGATTTGAGTTGTTTACACTTGGCGATTATTTAGATTTTCCATTTTTAGCGTTTATTTGAGACTTATACTCTCATATTTTGGAGACATATGCAATTGCCTTATGGCGTATTTTTGATTGAGATTTCTCTATTTTAGAGAATTTATTTGAGATTTCCATTATGGCGTATTTTGGGATTTATCCTTCTTAGGAGTTATGATTTCTCCAGACCATTATTGTTGTTTTGGGATCAGTCGATGATACGTGGCATGGTTTTGTTAAAATCTTTTGTTATGGAGTTTATCTCTTTTGAGATTATATTTTTTTAGTGATATCACTTCATCACTTGATAAAACCACATGTATTTAGAATTATTCCTTCTCATTTGAGTTGGAATTATCACCATATTTTGTATGCATCATATTACCTCTTATCCTTATTAAACTATTGTTTTAGCTAGACTGGCCCGTGTATTTTATACCCGAGTCAGACCGAGATGTTTCAGGTTAGGTACCTGTTTGGACTTAGCCTTTCTACTTCCGCTTGGATAAATATGTTATCACCTTTTTGTTGTTGTGTCCTTTTTGTTGACTCTGATATATATGTATATTTTTTGACTCGTTGTATATAGTGTGGTCGTCATACCACATATGATGTGCTATTTTTATTACTCTAGTGGTGTATCTATATATATATGTGTGTGTGTGTGTGTGTGTGTGTGTCTATATATATATATGTGTGTGTGTGTGTCTATATATATATATATATATATATATATATATATATATATATAGTTTTGTGATGTGATATGCATTTAGTTGTTGTATTTTGTTCTGATAGATCCGTTAGCCATCTATAGTTTTGTATTAAACATTTAGTGGATATGTCGATCCACTTAAGTTAGAAAAAAAATTAGAGCATTTATCGAAGTATTCAATAGATGTTTAAGACAAGACTATAGATGGTCGCTCCTAACCAGCCATATTCTCCGCATTAGCGGACAGTATAACCTAGTAATACTCTTTGTTAACATGGGTCTCGGGGTGGGGTGGCTCAATTATGGACCATCAGAGCTTTATGATTTCCTTCTCTAGCATTTCTTCCAACCAATCCCGCAATAGATCTAGTTTGCATCATGTTGACGGAGAACTGAAATAAAGCTCCTATATCAACTTACGGTACTCCAACGCCCACATAAGCAGCTTGTTTCCAACCTAGATACCTTCTAGTTTTTGGTCTAGCATTTCCATTAGTTGTGGTGCTTCCTCCACCAAGTTTAACTCTTCTAATTCCTGGCATCCATATCTTACTTCCTTTAAATTAGCATTAGAACCATTGTAAGATGCAGAAGAATAGCCTAAGAGAGATGGTAGAATAGAGATAAAGCATATAATTATATACAGAAAATACAAGTACGTTACTATAGCGTTATCCCATACCCCAATATTTTTTCTAATTCCTTAAGATTTTGTTTTCAAAAACCATTTTAAGTTTAAAATTTCTTTTAAGTTTTCATAAACCAATGCTCTCATACCAAGTTGTAACATCCTCTATTTTGAGGCCTGAAGCTAAGCGCTATAGATGTTGCAGTCAACTATAGTACTAACTTCTGATGACAAAATACGGCAATGTTAATGGTATCCATAATATCAAAAGCACATGAATATAAAAATAAAATCAACACGGATTTCAAAAATAGCTTTTCTGATTACATTTCAGATTAATATTTCATATTCAATTATATATTCCCAAAACGATTTTCAGGTTTTGATCAAATATAATTATTATAAATTACGCCAAGAGTGACATATGAAGATGCCCTTGGATAATCAGAGTACTAGATAGATGGACATGTTAGTCATAAATACATCACAACGAAAATAATTAAAAATAACTTCCACATAGCAAGCTTTGCCTCCTACACGTCTTTGGAAGCTTATTCGTCCAATCTAATAAACTTGAAAAGTCCTTAACTCTCAATATACTCAAATTTAATTTCAAGCTCTCGACAGTTTAAGAGAAAAACATAAATTTCGAGTCCAACATAAAGCCTGGTGTGAATAATTCTATTATATGTCGGTTTACTGATATTAAGTGGGACTACATTGCTTAGCGGATTGGGTTTCCCCTCGCTAATATCCTTTTAAAAGCATATCTTTTGCAAATCAAAATCATGCAATCAAACTATTTATAAAAACAATAGAATAACATATATGCATATAAATTAGGTAATAAATGGACTATATGTCCCTTCATTATAGTTTTATTTGGCTAACTATTAACCACTGGCTGATTTGGGCCTACCAAACATATTAACTGTTCTAACTTCTGTTAGACATGATACTGGACCGTCTGTCTTCAACTTTATTCTTCTAGGGTCAAATGATCCTAATGGTTTTTTGGGCTCACCAATAACCGTCTTTACTATGTTTATTCCTTACTGTGTGTAACCACATTTTAGTCTTACCAATGACAAAGCCCTATACACTGGAATTTTGGACTTACATTAGCTAGGGCTACTAGCTTAAGTATAGGACGCGACCCTACACCAGCCTCATCCGGTCTTTTAATATCTGAGTCATTTACTTAAGGTTAACTACCGTATTCATTTTCATTGAAAACATTTCTTTCAGATTGATTTAACCCTTTTAAATCATAATTTAACAAGGAAAATATGCTCAATGCTTTACTCATAATATTTATGCCATCGTATATGCTTTACACAAAATAATGTTGATGAAATCTAAATCAATAGGAATACCTATCCCTTCAAATAAGTTAAAGCCCTTATTAACTTAGCAAATATAAGGCTATAGAACCGAAACAATGCCTTCGAAACCATTATTTAAAACCTTAAACAATACCTTTCAAAATCATAGCAAGCATTCCTTTCGAAACCATAGAAAGCATCCCTTTCGAAATCATTGCTTAAAACTGTAGATATCCTCTTTCGAAACCATTAAACATATCTTTTGAAAGCATTGGAAACATTCATTTAGAAACACTTAAAAACATTCCTTTCTAAAATATTAGGTTCAAGTAAAAATTTATGGAAACATAGCTTCGAAACTATTTAAAAGTATTTCTTTTGAAATCACTGGATTCAACACTTAATATAACTATAGGGTCAAAGATAACTGAAGCAAAAGCATCCCTTTCGAAAGCATTGATCTTAAGCAAAAGAATTAGGGAAGAGCAACTTCGAAACTACCCTTTCAAAACCATAGTTTAAAAAAAAATAAACTACGAGGTATAAAAGAGGACACATTCGTAAGTTATCCTTTCGAAAGACCTATGGTGACAGCGACATACTTCCGCATGTGTACTTGGGTTTAAACAAGCGGCTTCAACTATGTCGAAAGGTATGGGAGTGGCACCCACCCTTTTGCATGTATAAGTTAAATGAAAATTGGATCAATGGATGCGAAGGAATATTGGTTCGGAACTACCATCCGCACTATTGGTTTAGGCCTTTAAAAAGGCGGCCTTTAACAAAGGCGAGAAGTACGAATGCAGCAGTTAGGGTATCGAAGGTGTTCAAAAGTGGCAACCCTTTAGAAAGCTTCTTTTAAAACAAAGGAAAGTTAATGGATTTGAAAGATAATAAAAGTAGCTTCAACCCTTTCGAAAGCATGCCTTTGGCACCACTCATTCCTTCTGCCTTTCTCCAATACACTACACACCAAATACTTGATACCTTGTGCATAGGTTTCAAATGGGTGCGAAGGGTTACAGATGGAAGCATGGTGGCGAAGGCAAGCATGGTAGGTGGCGAAGATGTAATTTGGGTAAAAACGGCATTTTTACTTGTTAAAGAAAATACTTTTCACTTATCCTTCTCATGTGCACGTAAATGTGCATATATTTACAACCACATTTTATCTCCTTTTATTTAAATAAATATCATATTTGGGTATTTTAACATGTTTAAAACCAAAATTCGGTTATTTTCAAATCATCGTATATTCATCTTCATTCAGTGGCAAAATGATCATTTTGTGCATGTGCCAATTTAAGAATTTTTACTTGGACATTTTTATGATTTTTATAGGAAATTTTGATGCATATAGAAGAGGGATTGAAAATATATGCATGCACAAAGGAATACAAAGGAATGAAGAGGAAATAATTGAAGTTCATGATCATGAAGGACCCCACCCACTTGCCTAAATCTACAATTAGAGGTTAATGCACAACCAAGTGGAGGTTAAAGCTTCATGCACATTAAATGATGGATTAATTAGTTTCTAATGGTTACTTTGTAGCCATACTTCCTAAAGGACATTTTAGGAAGCACCTTAAAAATTGAATTAAAGTTTTATGCATGTATAAATAGCATTCTAATATACATGTAAATATTTTCTACTCTTTCACATTAGTTAGGAAATTAAGAAAGCAAGTTGTAATGGCATGTTTCATGAAATAAAAATGGCTTCCAAACCTCTTTCTCTTTTCTTTTCTACATGCTTTCCTTTGCTTTTATGTTAATTTTTATTTCTATGCTCCCTTTCTTTTAATGTTTATAGCTTAGATTTACATTCATGCAAGTAGTGTAGCCTTAATTTTTATGCAAGTAGTTAGTAGTTAACTCTCTTTCTTCCTTTACTTAGTTTTCATTTTTTTGATTTTTAATGTTGAAATCTACAAGTGTTGATTTAATAACACAAATGAGTAGCTAAACCGTTTCAATTTATGGGTAATGAAGCTCTCTAACTCTACGTAATTTCAACATTTTTATGATTTACGATCTCTTTTGTTTGTGCTTCATGAAAGTGAATTTTGATGCAAGTTTATACAAGTGGGTTTAATAGCTTATGTTGCTTTTGCAAATGAGCTATTCTTATTCAACATAAACACAATTTACACCATCATTTGCTAATTGATTTTTGATTTTGAAATGAAATTTAAAACAAAATTTGATGATCTATATTACTAATTACAATAGTAAATAGATCAAATAGCTTTTGTTTTGCCTTCATTTTCATGAGATTTTATAGGTGGTTTATTTGTTGTATTATAGTTTGATGGTTTAAGTTATGTTAATTAATAACATAAATAAGTCATGCTTATGATAAATGCAACAAATATTTCACTTAATATCAAACTAGAGATCATAAATTATTTGTTTGTTGATTTACAAAAATATGAGAGTAGATTTGCCTCTAAATTGTTCTCTAATCTTATAGATTTTAAATCTCGCTTTTATTCTAATTTTAGCTTCATCTTGTTTACAATTTGTAATTAACAATCTTATCTCCACTTTGGTCTAATTTGATTGAATTGATTTTTAAGATCTAAAACGATTCCCCGCGGATCGACCCGCACTCGCCACGTACTAAAATTGTACGTCGTGCGCTTGCGGTTAATTTTAATTTTAATTTGAAATGTATAGACGATTTTCTAATCCGATAGAAAATTCATCTTAAACAAGTTTTTGCTGCCATTGTCAGGGAATTGCTTTGATTTTATTTTCTATTCTTTGAATTATTTGTTGTTTGATTTTTGTGTATTTTTATTTTGTGTGCGTTTGCATTAAAAAGAAATATTTGCGTGCTTGTGTGTGATTTTTTTTTATCATTCTTGTGTGCATCTCTTATTTTCAATTTGCATTTGCATTGCATATTCTATTCAAAAAAACACAATTTCAAAACAAAAACGACAATATTTTATTCTCTTTTCAACTTGCATTTCATTTTTCTTACAAGTTTATAACTTACACTGCATTTACGTTTACAATTAAAAAAAACAATACATTGTTGCATTAATACTTCTCTGCCATATTCTCCTCTGTCAATACATTTGCATCACTCCCTTCACCTACAGTCATCGACCACTGTCATACTGCCTTCATCTTCATCTACTTCCATTTCAATTCACATCTGTCTGTTGCCTTGCAAACTGTCAACACAGCAACATCCCAACCTCCTGCACCATCAAGTTTCTGCTACACAATTCAACCCCTCCCCTACCATACAGCATTTCCACACAACATCTACCACCACAAAACTTCACTGACTGCCAAACATCGACCGCAACCTCTTCACCAAACATCCCAACTACAACTATCACCGACAAAATCCACTGTCCACATACCTACACTATCAACAACAACTGCCTAAACACTGCCTAAACTCTGTGCATATCTGTGCACCAGTCAACAACAGTCACCCTCACCTTCCAGACTTGTAAACTTCTCCATCATCCAACTGATACAACACAGCAACTTCACCTAACCACCCACCATTGCATATACATCACCAGAACATTGACACTACCAACCAGACAACAACATCCACAAACACAGGCACATTACTGCCTGAGCCAAACACAATCACAGTCCCATTTACTACATTCCACTTGCCAAACAACATTCGCATATACCATATACATACCATATACGACATTCACATCTCTATTCCAGTCACTCCACTTCAACAATATTCCTCACCTGACTTCTGCTGTCCAACCACCATCACCTAACCAAATCACTGCCACATCGACCAATTTCCACCAAAACTACTAAATCTCCTAATCTCCAAACTACTCAACTTCACATTTCTCCAAACTATTGAATCAATATACCACTACTCCCCCTGTTGCATAGACAGCCACCTAAAACTGCTCTGCCAACAAAAACTGTGCCTACCTTTGTTTCTTTGACCAAATGGCCTCAACTGTAACCACATCTTTCAACACAGTGCAACTGCCATAATTCCTCAACCACACTCCTACCACCAAAAGCGCCGACCAACCATCACCAATTGCACAACCAACCCTGTCCACATTCCTCAACATCAACCAGAGCAACCAACCGCTACTCCCACTTCTCTGCAATCGCCTGCTCCAATTGCTGAAACACCACCATAGCCAAACTAAATCACCTCACCCAGTCACGAACCGAAACCCACCCCTGACCGCTTCCACAATCGCCTCACCCAGCCCACGAAGTCACAAAAATCACCTGTTGAGCTACCTGAACCACCAAAATCACCGCAACTACTTCACAGACCTCATCCTCTGTTGTCATTACCATCCCCCTACAACACACGCGGCATCCACCGATATTCCATCACCTGCTACTTCCGCGACCTCTCCAGAAATCGAACCACGTCTGAGACTCCAATAAAGCAACAGTGCTTCATACAATTCAATTCTCCTCCTACCGCTGAGCATCCCCAAATAGCCAACTTCAAAAACGACACAATCAAAGCCCTCACTTGAATGCCTCCATCGCCTTTACTTCTAGAGATTAAATTGCATTTGGAATCGGAATTGAAGTTAAATTGGGTGGAGAAATTTTTGATAAACAGATTTCTTGAATTTTACTCGGTCTGTAAATTTAGTCACGTTTTATCTACTTTGGTTTTCAATTGAGAATGGTATTGTGAATTTGGTTTTAGAATGGACCGGGTTTTGAGGGTTTGATAGTTTTGAGTGTGTATATAAACAGAAAAAAAATTGAAAAATATTTTTCTCTGTTAGTGGCTAGTGAAATTTTCTTGTAGTTTTCTTAGTTGACTAAAAAAAAAGGGCTTTTGGTTTCATTTATTTTGTTTTGATTTCTCTCATTTTTCTTTCATTTGTTTCGATACTTTCTTATTTTAATATAAAAACGGAGTATAAATCTTGCTTTTATTTTCAGGTTTCCAAAGCAGAAATTCAAAGAAAAACAGCTGCCGCTTTGCTCGCCAAATAAACTGCTTGCTAAATATTTTGCTAATAATTCTGCACGCTCTTTTATCGGGCGTTCATCTCTAGTTTTATTTTGAATTGCATTGTTGGTTGCTTGCGTTTGCATTTTAAAAAAAAATTCAAAACTCAAAAAAACAAAAAAAAAATCATTTTCGTTGCATTGTAAATTCACGTTTAATTTTTGTTTTGCATTCATTCCATTTTATTTTCTTTTCTAAGGGCAATACCCCAATTCACATAAGGTGAGGGATTTCATCACCCTTTTCTTAGCCCACAAACGCATTTCATCGTAGAATTTAACTAATAATTAATGTTAAACATTCGACTTAAGGGTGTGACGAGCTCACTTAGGGCTTAATTGTATCTTCACAATTGTTTTCTTTGAACAATTTTATTTCTTGGTGTCGAAACTACGGCAGAGTAATAACTAGCTATAAAAATTACGATGATTCATAAATATTATACCAGTTGTTCCTCTGAAGGTACTTAAATCTTCGGCTGCATTGCTACGGTGATTCGTGGTGCACCAATAACTCCCGCCTGTTACCTGACTGAGAAATATTTTTGTTGATTTAAGACAAAGTGTAATTATACAATTTTGGGTTAGGAACAACTAAGCACAAAAAACTGTAATTAAGTCTTTTGTACTCATTTAGTTGCATTAGTTCACGCATATTTAAAAACAAAAAAAATCCAAAAAAAATTGTAAATTTTACTTTACTTAGTTTTTAGCCCAAAAAATTTCTTTTTTCCTTTCCTTTGAAAATTTTCAATCAAAAAAAATCCCAAAAAAAAATATAAAATCTTTTCAAAAATAAAATTTCCTTTTTTTAAAACAAATAAAAAACAAAACAAATTTTGGTAAATATTTGAAAATTCAAAAGCAAAATAAAAATAAAATACAAAAACGTATAAAAAAATTTGAAAAGCAAAATCAAACTTCTCTTTTGAAAATAAATTTCATTTGGTAAATAGTTTTCTTCCTTAAAAAAAATAATTTTTCACTTCGTTTTTCAAATCTTCTTTCATTCTCTAAACTCGTTTCTAACTTCTTTCTCTCCTCGATTTTCACTTGTGGATGAGTACTTAGACTCGTGACACAACAACAAATCGTTAGACTCGCGACTCAATAACAAATCGTTTAACTCGAACAGACGATCCTTCCGAAATGGCGAACGAGAATGCCCCTCGAACTCTTATGGATAGAATCTTTCCCAATAGAGTTTCTATTCCCTCTTGCATCACATTACTCGCCCCTACGGGTAACCATTTCAAAATTCATTCAAACCATATTGCCACGCTTCCAAAATTTGGCAATTTCGAGCACGATGACCCATACATTTTCTTGACTAAATTCGAACAAGTTTGCGCAACCATTAAACTCCAACAACTTTCCGATGATGGAATCAAACTTCGATTAATCCCATTAGCTCTTACGAATTATGCTGAAAAATGGTCGTATAGCTTACCATCGAACTCGATTAAAACCTGGGAAGAATTCATAAAAGCTTTCTTAAAAAAGTTCTACCCCTTGGAAAAAACGAGTAGAATCCGAAACGAAATTGTAAATTTTCATCAATTCAAGGGAGAACCATTTGAAAAATATTTTGAAAGATTCGAAGAGCTTTTGATAAAATGTCCACACCATAACTTTGAAAAATGGTCGATTTGCCAAATCTTATACGATGGACTCGAAAACAGCTCACAAACCATGCTTGAATCAATGTGCCAAGGAAACTTTATTGCCTAACATCACGATGATGCTTGGTAATTTCTTGAAAACCCATCGAAAAATCATCCCAATGGAAACGTTCGAACGAAAAATCAATCTACTCACGATCGATTGCACACTCGATAGGATCTTCTTTTGCTTTCGAAGCTAAGATCGACGCAATGATTAAAAAATTCGATAACGTTTTCTCATCGAATCGAATGAACCAAGTTTCCCAATCGATGTGTTATAAATGCAATGATCCTAATAATATAGCCAATCAGTGTCCCAATTATGTCGAACAAATCAATGCTTTCAATAAAGCCGAAAATGACCCGCTTTCTCCAACGTACAACCCTGGCTAGAGAAATCATCCAAATTTTGCTTGGAACCAAAACAATC
Source organism: Allium cepa (assembly GCA_030765085.1). Taxonomy (NCBI): domain Eukaryota; kingdom Viridiplantae; phylum Streptophyta; class Magnoliopsida; order Asparagales; family Amaryllidaceae; genus Allium; species Allium cepa. The sequence goes on from CM060940.1 coordinate 865,877,264, forward strand.
CCAACACGAATTGGTTCTTCCTAATTTTCAAGCATTCCTGAATAATGCTTCGAATCCTCCTTTTCAACCAATTTTCAACCAAACTTTGTGGGTCCGTCTCATAATCATCCGCAACAATCAAATTTTCAACCAAATTCTACTCATCCTTTCCAAGACGATAAACGTTTAAGTTCACTTGAGAAAACTCTTGAAACGTTGGCTAAAGTAAGTACTCAAAGCCTTCAATCAAACAGCAATTTGCAAAATTTATTGACCTCATATATGCAAAACACAAAACAATCGATTGTAAAACTCGAAATGCAAATGAGTCAATTAGCCATGTCTATAAGTGAACGCGAACGAGGCACATTTCCAAGCCAGCCCATTCCAAATCCCCGAAATCAAAACGCAAATTTAAATCAAGCCCATGTTGTTCAAGATAGCAATGTCACACAATTGAATGCTATCACAACTCTACTTTTCGGTAAACAAATCGATAATCAAGTCGTTAATCCAAACGATTTACCGAATACCTCTCTCAACACTTATAAAACAACAAACGAATCTGAACAGAACATGGAGCCAAACATTGAATCGAATGCCAATCAAATTTGTTCTACTCGAGCAGACCCGGCTACCGAGTGTCGTGTTCCATTTCCACATCGTCTTTAACCCAAGAAACACTCGGACCAAATGGAAAAGATGTTGAAATTTTTTAAACAAGTGAAAGTGAACATCTCACTTCTTGACATCATTCAACAAGTCCCCACATACGCGAAATTTATTAAGGAATTATGTACCTAAAAGCGACATAATCAAGTGCCCAAAAAGTCTTCTTAGCCGCCAGTTTGAGTGAAGTCTTGTCCCAATCCATGCCCGTCAAATACAAAGATCCTGGCTGCGCTACGATTTCGTGTACAATTGGAGACAAAAGGATTAACAAATGTTTGATAGACTTAAGCGCGAGTGTCAATTTGATTTCATATTTCGTGTAAGAACAATTGGGCCTAGGTGTGCTCAAACCCACAAAAGTTCAAATTGCCGATCGCTCGATTAAGAAGCCCACGGAAGAAATCGAGGACGTGCTCATTCGAGTAGGGCAATTCATATTCCCCGTTGATTTTATCGTTCTCGAAACACAACCAGTGACAAATCCTGCGAGTGAAATTCCATTAATTTTAGGCCGACTGTTCTTAGCCACCTCAAATGCCTTAATCAATTGTCGTAACGGTTCAATGAAAATCTCTTTTGGAAACATGACCTTGGATCTTAATATTTTCAATCTTGAAAGCCAATCAAATGAACCACGTGACCAAATGTTGGAAGTTAGTGCCATTCACGAAAATTTTAAAAATGAGAGGATTGGCCTTAATGATGAATGCGAGGCTGAGTACGAAAAATTGTTTCACGAAATTCCCAACGAGATTAAATACACTCTTCCTTTTGAATCACTTCCAGTTGAGTCCGAATCTTAACCCAATTCTTTAATTGAGCAACTCCCGAAGTTGGACCTCAAACCACTTTCCGATCACCTTAAGTATGCATACTTAGGTGATAATGAAACATTTCCCGTCATAATTTCTACGACTCTCTCTCTCAATCAAGAAACCTCTTTACTTTCAATCCTGTACAAAAACAAGGAAGCAATCGGATGGTCGATCTTCTATATAAAGGGAATTAGTCCCGCTCTTGTTCAACATCACATCCATTTAATCGACGACGCCAAGCCTGTTCGTGATGTGCAATGAAGGCTTAATCCAAAAATGAAAGATACGGTGTGTGATGAAATTCTTAAACTTCTCGACAACGGAATCATTTACCCAATCTCTGATAGTTCATGGGTTAGCCCAATTCACGTTGTACCAAAAAAGCCCGGGCTGACCATTGTCAAGAACAATTCAAACGAACTTATTCCAATTTGTACTCAAACGGGTTGGCGTGTTTGCATTAACCATCGAAAATTAAATGCTACAACATGTAAAAATCACTTCTCTCTTCCTTTCATTGACTAAATGCTCGAACATTTAGCTGGCCACGAATTCTGCTTCCTTGATGGTTATTCCGGCTATAACCAAATTCCATTCGCTCCCGAAGATCAAGAGAAAATGACTTTCACGTGTCCATTCGGTACCTTTGCTTATTGAGTATGCCATTCGGACTTTGTAACGCTCCTGCTACTTTCTAACGATACATGGTTGGAATCTTTTCCGACATGATTGAATGCTTTCTAGAAGTTTTTATGGACGATTTCTCTATCTTTGGCGAGTCTTTTTCCCAATGTTTACATCATCTCGAGTTGGTTTTGAATCGATGTAAAGAAAAACATTTGACTTTGAATTGGGAAAAATGCCACTTTATGATAAAACAAGGTATAGTCCTTGGGCATATCATCTCAAATAAAGGCATTGAGGTAGACAAAGCGAAAATCGATGTCATTGCAAACCTTCCCATTACTAAATCTGTTAAGGACATTGGATTATTTCTAGAACACGTGGGCTTTTACGGACGCTTTGTGAAAGACTTTAGCGAAATCGCTCGTCCTTTGACAACTCTTCTTGGAAAAGACGTTCCTTTCGATTTGAACTCTGATTGTATCTCTTCTTTCGAATGTCTCAAAATGAACTCATTTCTGCTCCAATCATCTGCGCACCCAATTGGGATCTTCCATTTGAAATACTGTATGATGCTTCTAACTTTGCGATTGGTGTTGTCTTAGGACAACGCATCAACAAAATCCTTTAGGTTATTTACTACGCAAGTATGACTTTGAACGACGCTCAACTCAACTACACAACAAGTGAGAAGGAGCTTCTAGCTGTCGTTTTTGCTCTAGAAAAATTCCGACAATACTTAATAGGTTCACACATTACTGTGTATACGGACCACTCTGTGCTTCGATATCTCTTCGTTAAAAAGGATGCTAAATCCCGTTTGATTCGTTGGATCCTTTTACTTCAAGAATTTGACCTTACAATCAAAGACAAAAAAGGATCCGATGATGTCATAGCCGATCACTTATCTCGTCTTCCGACCGCACCATCTCTTTTGCCAATCAATGAAAACTTCCCCAGTGAACAACTTCTTTCAGTTTCTATCGATCCATGGTATGCTGATATAGTGAACTACTTAGTCACAAAAGAAACTCCCTCATCTTGGTCCAAACAGAGCAAATACAAATTCATTTCCCAAGTGAAATATTTCTATTGGGACGATCCATACCTGTTCAAATATTGCCCCGACCAAATCATCCGATGTTGCATTCCGGATAATGAGATCAAGAGTTTTCTTTCGTTTTGCCACGATCAAGCGTGCAGTGGACATTTCGGTCCTCGAAAAACTACGAAAAAGGCGCTTCAGTGTGGTTTCTATTGGCCTTCTCTTTTCAAAGACTCATTTGAATTTTGTAAAACTTGCGATTGATGTCAAATGCTTGGACGAATTTCTCGACGAAATATGATGCCTCTAAACTCCATTCTTACGATTGAAATCTTTGATGTTTGGGGTATCGACGTTATGGGACCTTTTCCCAATTCTTTTGGAAACTTGTATATCCTTCTCGCTGTCGATTACGTCTCAAAATGGGTCGAGACCGTTCCTTGGAAAACCAACAACCATAGAATTGTTGTGAAATTTCTAAAAGAAAACATCTTTTCGAGGTTCGGCACACCTTGCACAGTAATCAGTGATAACGAAACACATTTTTGTAACTGTTCTTTTGAAACTTAAATGAAGAAATACTAGATAACCCACAAGTTATCCACTCCATATCATCCTCAAACTTATGGGAAATTTGAAGTTTCGAATCATCAAATAAAAAAAATCTTGGAGAAAACTATCAACAAAAATCGAAAAGATTGGTCTCAGAAATTGACCGACGCGCTTTGGGCTTACCATACTGCTTTTAAAACTAACCTTGGGGTGTCCCCATTTCGTTTAGTTTATGGTAAAGCTTGCCATTTACCTGTTGAAATCAAATATAAAGCATTGTGGGCAATAAAGAACTTAAACTTTGATCTTGAGAAAGTTGGCGAAAATCGAAAACTACAACTCAACGAACTAGAAGAACTTAGGAACGACGAGTATGAAAACGAGAAAACTTACAAAGAAAGAACCAAAGTTTTTCATGACAAGTCAATCCTAAGGAAAACATTTTCGTCTAACCAAAAAGTTCTTTTATATGACTCATGACTTCATTTATTCCCTGGGAAACTTAAATCAAGAAGGACCAGACCAATTGTGATACGAACTGTTTTTCCACATTGTGCCGTAGAAATAGAAAACCCCAGGGATGGATCGATTGGTAAAGTCAATGGTCATCGTTTGAAACCTGGAATTGCCCAGTAACCAAGAGGAAGAGCTTATGATTCTTCATCAGCCAAGCTACGTCTAGTAAGAATGTTAACCCTCTTTTGTAAATATGTAAATATTTTCCCTGTTACACTCATTATATCATGCATTGACTGTGAGGACACAGTCAAAGTTAAGTGTGGGAGGGGAGTCTCATTTTCATTATTTTTTAGTTTTTCATGGCATTTTCATTTTCTTTTAACTAAAAAAAATCTCAAAATTTCTAAATCCCAAAAACATTTTCTTTCTAGAATTTTGATTTTTTTTGAAGAAACACTATAGGATAAGTATAAGTTTTGATTAATAAATTGAAATTTTTGAAAATTTATTTGTCTTAACAAAAATAAAAATGAAATTCGATTACAAATAATTATAGTTTAACTAGTATATAGGAGGTTCATATGTATTAATTATGAAGTATGTTCTAACTGAAAATCTTTATTTAAAAAAGTGGTAAATTTAAAGTAAAGGATATAACATTTTTATCTTCTAAGTAAATGGTGCTAAGATGATTTTTCAAAACTCTCTCCTTCTAAAAGAACACAAATATATATATATATATATATATAAAACATTTGTATATATGTATATATTTTTAACACCTAGAGTCATGTGTTCATACTCGTGTGTTCACTCGCCATGCTCTGTACCCTTCTCACGTAAGCCCGAAAGGCAGTGCACGATCGGTATATCTAGCCTCAGTTTATTTGAGTTAGGTGTATGTATATAAAAATTCTTTTTAATGACGCCTACAGTCGATAAGTGTTCACACTTATGTGTTCACTCGCCACGCTCTGTATTCCCCTCACATCAGTCCGCAAGGCAGTGCATGGGTAATATATCTGGCCTCTGTTTACCTGAGTTAGGCATATGTTAATATTGTTAATATCAATAAAATTTTCAAATAAGAGTGAGTAAGCAATTAAAATTCGAGCACCATTTTAACTTGTTTGATTTGACTTGTTATTAGAAAGAAATGAAAATACCACTTTGATAAACTTTGATAATCAACTAAGGATCTATTTCATAGTTACACTGTATTATCGACTGAAACAACGAGTTAAACTATAGCCCATTTATTTCGATAACTTCGTTTTTATTGGAAATTTTGACGAGTAAATGACTTAAATTTTCAAGATAATGAGCAAAACATATATTTAACTTATTTGTGTCGATTTAAAAGTAAACCCTTCATTTGTATATATATTTTCAAAAAAAGCCTTGCATTCATCTCTTTTGTAAATATTTTCATCCTGCATTTGGATTTTGTGGGCAGTATCCCCTGAAAACCCTCACGAGATAACACTCGTCCTACTAGGGACATCCAGAGGTCAAACGGCTTGTTGCATATACTCGATGCAATCGTGCTCCCTACGAAAATGGATTTATCTTAGTTTTCCTTTATTCGAGGACGAATAAAAGATAAGTGTGGGGGTATTTGATGTGCATGTAAATGTGCATATATTTACAGCCATATTTTATCTCTTTTTAAATATCATATTTGGACGATTTAACATGTTTAAAACCAAAATTCAATTATTTTCAAATCATCATATATTCATCTTCATTCAGGGGTAAAATGGTCATTTTTGTGCACATGTCAATTTGAGAATTTTTACTTGGACATTTTTATGATTTTTATAGGAAATTTTAATGCACATGGAAGATAGATTCATGAAGATATATGCATGCACAAAGGAATACAAAGGAATGAAGAGGAAATAATTCAAGTTCATGAACATGGAGGACCCCACCCACTTACCTAAATCTACAATTAGAAGCTAGTGGACAAATAAGTGGAGGTTAAATCTTCATGCACATTAAATGATGGATTAATGAGTGGCTAATGGTTACTTGATGGCCATACTTCCTAAATGGCGTTTTAGGAAGCACCTTAAAAATTGAATTAGGGTTTTATGCATGTATAAATAGCCCTCTTATGTACATGTAAATATCTTCTACTCTTTCACATTAGTTAGGAAATTAAGAAAGCAAGTTGTAATGGCAATGTTTCATGAAATAAAAAAGGCTTCCAAGCCTCTTTCTATTTTCTTTTCTACTTCCCTTTGCTTTTATGTTAATGTTTATTTCTATGCTCTCTTTCTTTTAATGTTTATGGCTTAGATTTACCTTCATGCAAGTAGTCTAGCCTTAATTTTTATGCAAGTAGTTAGTAGTTAATCTCTCTTTTTTCCTTTGCTTAATTTTCATTTCTTTAATTTATAATGTTGAAATCTATAAGTGTTGATTTAATAACACAAATGCGTAGCTAAATCCTTTCAATTTAAGGGTAATGAAGCTCTCTAACTCTGTGTAATTTCAACATTTTTATGATTTATGATCTCTTTTGTTTGTGCTTCATGAAATTGAATTTTGATGTAAGCTTATACAAGTGAGTTTGATAGCTTATGTTGCTTTTGCAAATGAGCTATTCTTATTCAACATAAACAAAATTTACATCATCATTTGATAATTGATTTTGAAATGAAAGTAAAAAAAATTGATGATCAATATTACTAATTACAATAGTAAATAGATCATACTTAAAATAGCTTTTGCTTTGGCTCATTTTCATAAGATTCTATAAGTGGTTTATTTGTTGTATTATAGTTTGATGGTTTAAGTTATATTAATTAATAACATAAATAAACCATACTATGATAAATGCAACAAATATTTCACTTAATACCAAAACTAGAGATCATAAATTATTTGTTTGTTGATTTACAAAAATATAAGAGTGGATCTGCCTCTAAATTGTTCTCTAGTCTCATAGTTTTTAAATCTCATTTTTATTCTAATTTTAGCTTCTTCTTGTTTATAATTTGTAGTTAACAATCTTCCCTCCACTTTGGTCTAATTTGACTGAATTGATTTTTAAAATCTAAAATAATTTCCTACGGATCGACCCATACTCGCCGCGTACTAAAATTGTACGTCGTGTGCTTGCGGTTAATTTTAATTTGAAATTTATAGGCGATTTCTAATTCGATAGAAAACTCATCGTTAAACACCTCCATATTTGTTAAAATCTTATTGGTTTAGAAAACTTTGTCAATTTTCTTTTTTTGAATTTGCTACCGATAAAATTTGGGTTTGAAATAACTTAGAACTTTCGCCCTTCTCCTTAATAAAACATATAAGTCCTTTAAATAAAGTAATTTATTATCTATAATAAAGCCCTTAGGAAAAATCCCCAAAAATCACAATAATTCACATTAATATGTTTTCCAATGTATATAAATTTCAAAACCCGAAAACATTATTTAATTCCCTTAAATATTTTAAACCCAAAATTAACATTTTCTCTTATAAAAAATTCATAATAAATCTAAAATCACTTAGAAAATTATGAAACTTAAAATCCACTTCTAAAATAATGTTTTTGACCGTACATCAAAAATGCAGCTGATTTGAATTTCATACGATAGGTTTTCTAATCTAAACATATCTTAATTTTTTATTAAATCTTCATAAATCATCAACTTAAAACATATAATCATTCAATTAATATAACATGGCACATACTTGCAAATGAAAATAGGTTTACCTTTAAACCAGAATCATTCATCAAAGATAGAGATGTAAACTAATTATTCACTTTTGCTTTATGTTAAAAAGGTGGAAATTTACCTTTAGATTGATTTGCTTAAGATTTCTACTTGAATCCTAACTTTTCTTCTCCTTAAATCCTCTTAATGGTAGCTAGCAAAGTTCTTTAAGGTTTTTATTTTGTTTGTGATAGTTAAATGAATGAGGAATGAAGGATAGAAGGGTTTAAGGAAGGGAACAAAGGCTATTCTCATTTACCCTTACTATATTCATCGCACTTACTTATTTTTAATTCTCTTTTCCTAATACATTCTTTAAGGCACGACTCCTTCTTAATTAACAAATCTCAATCCCTTAACTATCTATATTATTTCATTTAATTTATCCAATTAAACGTTCTAAATAATGTTAGTCAAAATTAGGGTCATTACAATTGTTCTGGATAGGTATGTGATGATGTACTAGCTATATTTTTCTGGATTGATATCTACATGCATCGTGGTCTATGTTTTTTTGGATAGACTACAACTCTTTAGTCATTAGGCAGTCTTGACATTATATATATTTTTTGGATACATAAATTTGCCTTATCTATATTTTTCTGGATAGAGTTTATATTGGAGATAATACCTATATTGTTCTGGATAGATATTTCTACATTTTTCTAGTCGCTCCTATATAAATATGCAAGTCTATATTGTTCTGGGTAGACTTTTATGTCGTACTGTGTCGGAGTAAAAATTATTTCCATATTAATTTATTATTGAAATGTTTCATCAGAGATTTTATAGTTAGATATTTTATTATCATATGAGCTTTGAAGAATTTTGATTGTTGTCATCATATTTTAAATGATAGTCTATTATGACTTGAGATGAATTTATGAAATGGTAAATTTGTTTATTAAGCCTTACTACTGGTCAATTGAATTTGGCATATATATACGTTGCTTGGGCATGTTTATTCGATATGACTTATTTTGTTATGTTTAAGTCATATATTTTGTTAACATGTATATATATATTTTGGCAAAGTTAGCCGACTTTATAGTGGGTCATGCCATTGTATATAAATGAAGAAAAGGTGTTCTACACATGCATAGATAGAACTATATGGTTTTATAGTGACCATTCCACTTAAAGTACAAAACAGGTGAGAAGCAGTCAAAACTAATGACACACAACACAATCCAACTTTAACATTCAATTCCTCACATTCTTAAGTATACTGGATCAGCCATTATACAATCAAACATTAGCATGAATATCATTCATAGATCCTATCTTAAACTCCTAAGTAATAAAATACGCCTTTTATGTTAAAATCGCACTTTTATCAATTTAAGGTTGCTCGTATATAAATAAATTCATCCAGTGTTAAAAAATGGTTAATACAAGTTGTTAAACTACGTCATAACATTTAATAAAGTCTCTCATCTTAACTAATTACATCTCTAACTTCTATATGGTTCTTAATAAAACATTTTAAGGGTTATTAATTAACTTGTTACTAATTACATAATAAGAATACTAGCCACTCCACTATGGTTCATAAGCATTCATTTATCATCTATAAAATAATAATAAATCATGAAATCCAACAAGTATCATACAATGATAAGCTTCATGTTTAGGCCTTACTAACTCTTTCACACAAAAATATGTTCCATCATTTCGATAAAATTTTATTTATTTGTCAATTATACAAACCCTATGCCAACATAGAATCAAACGTGGAATAATTGGATAAGGATATCACACAGAATGATGTTCCATCACTTAAGAATTCTCTAGAAAACCACTTTAACAAGAAGCCCATGCTCAAAGCCTCATCCATAGAAATTCCAAAATCCAAATATTCTTCAATCACGCTTAAATGAGTAAAGTTTGTATAGAATCTCATCATAGGAACCATAAGGATTTTGTTCGACTGTAGGGAATTATTTTGGCATAGTTTGAGTGAATCCAGGTCTTCCATGAGAGAGGGAAGAAGAATAAGATAAAAAGAGAATGAATTAGAAAATTAAAAGAGAAGATAGATCTACCCTCTTTTATTTCAGACAAACATGCTAATAAGCCTTTACCCGTGTACAAAGTACTCAAGAATGTGTTTCCCTAAACGTTATCTTTTTGTATCTTCTTTTTCATGGAAATGGTATTATGGATGTAGCAGTATTGATCTTGCATTCCAATATATTATATACAAAAGCTATCATTTTGGAACACTTACAAGTTGACTCTCAACATCTAATTCAAAAATAGAAATCCTAAATACATTGATGCTTACACTCAGAACATTTCTAAAAGATATTCCAAACTCAATAGAAGGTTTCTTGAGACCTAGTTTATTCATCTCTAAGAATTAGGCTTTTGGCCCTTTCTAAAAATCCACTTCAATTCCAAATCGATTATTTAAATTTCTAGGGTTAATTTATATGTTATTACAGAGAAAAGGAGTAATAACTAAGGTTTTGTTGCACTTATATATTTATATATATATATATGTAATTAAATGAGATAATATTAGAAAAGCTGGTTTCGAAATATTTTATGCATAAGTAGAAACTATTATAGTCAATAAAATGACCAAAAAATATATTTAGATAATTAAGTTTAAGTGAACAAGTATATATGATTACTATGTAAAACAAATGTGCTCAATCTGTTTAAGATGAGTATCAAAGTGGTTAGGATTGTGGATGTAGTAGTTTGATGAAGAGAGAGGACTTTTGTGGTATGGATGAAGAAGTCACAAGGGAACAAGTAATAAGGTGGCAAAGAGATAACGACTCTTTTAAACTTGGTCCCTTTTACCATTATATTAATAAGCATGCATACTCTTTTATTTAACATAATTTATTTAAGTGAATCAAACTGGCCTAAATTTGTTAACTCTTCAAAAAATCTCTTAAAAAATGAAAATCAAGTATAAACATCTTTAAGTCAACCTAGACTAACTTATCGTCCTTGTACTTTGTTCTTACAGTGAGTGGTTCTCAAGCAGAAAACAAGGTCAAAAGTGGTGAGTAAAGGCAATGGCATGGGTAAATAAGCAAGGAAGTTGTTTGGCTTGAGCTTTATTACAAGGAGAAGAAAGGAGTGAACTTAAGGCATTATCTTTGGTTGTAAGTGAGTTTGCTCACATATATAAACTACACACTACCAATATCATGTGTATAAATATGATATAAACATTATATTGTAATATAGTTGTTTGCAATAAACTGTATGTTTATTCATTTCCTTGTATATTTTTAATAAACAAATGATATTTTGAAAGTGTATGATTCATCGATACCACGTTATTAAAATTATAAAGTTACCCTAACTATATTTTACATGTGTGGTAGTATTGTATACTTGGATATGGACATTTGGTTGAGTATATGAAGTTAAAATGGTATTTTTTTAATAACATGATTGTGTCTGTGAATTATATGTCTAAAAGAGAAGTTTTTAACAAAAGTTTACCATTAAAAAGTAACCTAAATGAAGTAAATTTACATAATGTTTATAAATACTGTCTGGACTAAAATGGCACAAACACCCATCAAGCAAGTAATGAAATTGTAAAAGAAAAGTGATTAAAGGGGAGAAAAGATCACACAACTTTATAGTAGTTAGACAAATACTTTGGCATACGTCTACTTAATTATTTTCTATCGGTTGTACTTTGCTCCTACAAAGTATATTTTACAACTCGTATTTCACAACACAAGGGTGAATAGCATCAAGTTCAAAATTGAATCACTCAACTCGTATAGATTCAGAGTAGAGAAGAAACAGATCCCCTTTAAAGTGCATCTCCACCTCTATTTATAGACACAAGTCACCATCAAAATTACCTGAAAACTCTCAACCACCTTCTCCATGTCGTGCACGTTCGGGTTCATCGTGCTCCACTTTTCAAGTTGGTATTGAGTCGAAGGGGTTAACTTGGCACCAAGTTGATTTACCTTGGATCCCCTTTGCCCTATTATTTTCTTTCCTTAAACTTTTTGAGTAAGCAAGTTGAATCATCTTTGGTCATATCTCAACTCGATACAAACTTGAGGGGGGCTGAGTTGAGAGTCCTTGTGCAATTTTTGGCTATCTCTTTCGTACTTCTCTACTTTGTTATTGGTGATGTCTTCCAAGTGTTTGTAATCATTTTTGTATTGTTCTTTAGCATGGTTCAATCATTCGAGTTTGTTAGAAGACTATGGAAAGTTAGCCGAAAACACTTGCCCCTAAAGTAAGCCTTGTGAATATAAGGTGTGCTTTGCTCAAGGAAAAAATGTCAAAAGTAGGAGAATTATCAATATTTGAGCTTTTTGGCTACCCACTAGACAATTCAGGGTGAGTCATCTTGTTCCTTTGGATTCACATGAAAATCAAAGGTCATTCTTGTAACATCCCGCTATTTTGGACCATTCAAATCGACAATAAAACCACACATGTCGGACTTGAATAATTCAAAACAATAGATTGTTAATAAATTTTGAAGCAAATAAAATCAATCACAGAATCACAGACACGGAATATCAGAATATCTCGCAGCAGAATAAAATGAACGTAGTAGTTCATGAAGCTACTAGATACATAGTCTCAAAACAAATACATAATACCAGAGTCTGAAAGCAAATACAACTGGAAATCTAAATACATAAGTCCACTAATACATAAGCAAAGAATGAATGAAATAACTGAAATAGGAAATAATAGATATATAGATAAATCTCCAAGGGATCTCTAGCTCCAAAAGATGAATCCAAAACTGTGATACTCAGGCTAACCCAAGCATAAAGTCAAACAAAACACTCGAGTCAAGACATACATACTTATAAAATGTAAATCAACTCAAGTGAACTGTATAAGAAATGCATTAGTAACTTAAAGCATGCTTGGGATCGTCCATCTTTTAAGGAATTGTTAAACTATCTACTATGTAGTAATATACGCTATTATAATAATGTCTATAGTAAAGTAAAAGTATTAAAATAGCGTTAAGGCACTACCCATATCCCTCTTAGCACATTTTATATATTCCCATAGTCTATACAGTACCGTAATCTCCTCCGTAAACTAGAGGTCGTCAGAGGGCACTCCATAGGTATGGTACAAAACAAACTAGTAGTGGTCTCGATAAGGTAGGTGACACGGCACAAGTAGGCAATGCCAGGGTAGATATACCAATTACACTTCCGGGATGTTGGTAACGCATAGCCGCAGCTATCGCCAACTCGTTCCACACTCCCAAAATCAAAGGTGTGCACCAAATTAATCGCAGAGTAATAAAATGGCAATCAAAGAAGTGTGCAAGATCGGAGGAGCTCCCTCACTTGGCTTGTCAATTGCTCAAGTTTTAGCCACCTTAAGCTAACTTATGGGAGTCAGCTCCACGTAATGCCTCAAATAGAACGTCGCCAACCATCTACTTCATTCTGGAATCTCCACCGCGTGCACAGTTGTTAAAGTGGTTTTGGTATTGGTAGAGAGTATGACAATTACCGATTCCGGTCTCTTTAACAACCAACCATTATTATAACCCATGGTTATTTTATTTTCAAATAGTTCATATTTCATATCAAAACATATTCATTTCAAACCATATAAATCTGATATCGTTATTCTTTAAAATGGTATTCATTTTCAAAGTCGTAACACTTACAAAATTTATACACTTAATTATAACACTTTGAAATCATAATAATTTGGAAACCATAACACTTTGAAAACGTAACCTTTTAGAATCATAGCAATTTTAAAACATAACCTTTTAGAAATCATAACATTTTTGAAAACATAACTTTAGGAAATCATAGCATTTTAAATTCATAATAATTTCCACTATAACAGTTTATATATTAATAATGGTATATATATACTTACAATTTAAAATAGTCATTACATGAAATCTAATTTTGTTATACTAAATTATTTATTTGGATATTAAATAAACTATGATTTTAGTTAAATAAAATTTATTACCATAATATCCAATTAAAGTTGTATTTTCTTATATTAAGTTAAAAGTACATTATTAACTTAAAATTTTATTATTATAGTAAAAAAATTATTATTTTTATTATTTAAAATATACTATTACATTAATTAAAATTTATATTACTAGGTTAGATTAAAAATATTATCATTAAGTTAAATTAGACTATTAAATTAAATTTTACATTATAAATTAAATCTTAAATTACATTTTAAACCATTTATTAACTTATAAGAAAAATTTAAACATATGAAATATATATTAAAAAATCATTAAATTAAATTTAAGCTAAAAATTCATATATATGAAAATCCAAAATACTTAATAATTTTTAGAAAATTATTTTAAAACCAACCACGGTGTATGTATAAAAGTTTCTAACCTATGGTATAGTGATACAGATATATATCATTTCAATTTTTAAATTTTAAATTCCCAGGTATATATCATTTCAACCCGCAATCCCAAATCAAATAAAAATCGTTCGAGCCTATCATTTCAGCTCATAACGATTTTTCCTTAATCTAAAGATCGTTCGGTATGTATCATTTCAACCCATAATGAGGGAACTTGCAGTGTGAGAACAGAAAATGAAATAAATAGAAAAATAGGTAACGTATCACAACATATGATTATAGCAGGTGTAACATCAAATGAGATGACATAATATAAGCATATATGAAATTATAACATACACATGCATCTCAATACAATTCAAATGACATTGATTCACCAAAATATAAGTATGTAGTCGAGAGTGATTACTCACCTTCTTTGGCTAGAAAAAATGATTTCAAACGAAACACAAACAACTCTGAATAAGCACGACAATCACGGACAAGCTTGAGTGGAAGAAGATTCCAAATCCAAAGCTAAAAAATAAAATAAATATGTATATAAATAAATAAATTTACATAGAAAAAAATATTTTTATATATGAAGAAACAAACGAATGGGCTAGCCTAGAGGGCTACAAGCTGGGCCTAGATGGTGGTTTGTGCTCAGCCACAAGACTTTGGGTTAGGATTTGGTTCGGCTTGGGCTAGATCAAGGGTTCGGCCATGGTTCAAGGGAAGGGGTCGGCCATAGGAGAGTTTGACTAAGGGAATAGGCTCGGGAAGTGGAAGGTTTGGCTATGACAAGTCATGGCTAGGGGAAGTGGAAGGGTTTGGAAAAATGGATGGAGGCCGAAGAAAATAAAAAGGGGAAGGAGAGGAAGGGGTTCGGCCGTAAGAGAGTTCGGCCTAGGGTTTGGCAAGGGGAGGCTAAGGGGGAGTTGTTGGCCGAGAATGGGTGAGTGGTAGGTTCGGCCATGGTTAGGGAAGGGAACGGCTTTAGGTAGGGGAGGAGGCCGAACTAAGGAGAGGGAAAGAAGGAGGTAGAGGTGATGGCAGACTAAGGAAAAGAGGAGTGGTGATGAAGAAGGAAAAACTTAGAAATTTTAAGAAGGAGGAGGAAGAAACTTACTGTAATTTTCTTTGAGCAGAAGAATGAAAGAAGAATGAGAAGCAGAAGTCAGGAAAAAAAATTTGTACGTACAGTTTCTCAAAAGGTAACTTCTCAATTCAACACCCTTTCATGAGACCATTGACATCCTAGCCTAATAGCCTAAGCCTAACAACAAACAAACAAGCTAAAATCTAAACAAAATCTAGCCCACAAACCCAAGAATAAATATAATAATTAAAATATAAAATAACTGCATGTAATACGCCAAAGATTGCAAATTTTGAGATGTAGGACTCAGAATTTAACGAAATGAAAAGTAGAGAAAATGTTGGGATCCAATCCAGCTTCATAAAAAAAAATCAAGTTTAAAATTTTCAACTAGAAGTCAAACTTTGACCAAGTTTGACCAAAATTTGAATTTTCAGAAAACTTTTAATTTTATTAAATTTGGAAAAATATTTCACGTCAAATCCCAAAAATGTATATTAAAATTCCAAATTTATCAATTTTAAAATAATTTAAATCAAAGTCTCAAATAAAATTCTATTTAAAATATTTACCGAATTTACGGGTCGTTACACTCTCCCCCACTCAAAACTTTTTAGCCTTGAAAAGGAATGAGACACAGGAAAAACAAAGAAAGATAAGATAGAATAGCAAATAGTACTGGAACAAACAATTTCAAATTCGAAGCATGCATGCTCTCCTCTATCTCCCAAGTACAATCTTGATCATCAGTACTCCATTGCACTTTGACCAGGTTGACAGGTTTCCTTCTCAGCTGCTTCATACATCTATCAATAATATGAAGTGGCTTCCTCTCAACAGTAAGGTTTGGCACAACATCCAAACTCTCGAGTCTAGAAGGCTGAATAATCAAAGATAGATCATGAAGGTACCGACGATGGTGCGAAACATGGAACACATTATGCACTCCAAAAAGCTTCTCAAGCAAATCCAAACGATAAGCTAAAGGACTAAATCTCTCTAAGATGCGAAAAGGACTAAAAAATATAGGAGCAAGCTTCCCTTTCTGACCAAACCGAATCACATTCTTCAACGAAGAGATCTTAAGGTAAACCTGATCACCGACAGAAAACTCCAAACTCCTCCTACGCCTATTAGCATACTTCTTCTGCCTATCCTGAGCAATTCTCATCTTCCTTCTAATCTCCTCAACCTTCTCAGATGCTTCTAGAATCATATCAGGACCAAGAACCAAATGGTTACCGGATTCAATCTAGCAAGATAGAGATTTGCAAGGTCGTCCGTAAAGAGCAGCAAACAGAGCCATTGCGATACTAGCCTGAATTCAAAAGATGGAATAAGATAGATAAATGTTTAAGACAACCTTAAACAGAAGATTTAAAATTGTACCTGATAACCGTTGTTATAGGCGAATTCAATGAGATGGAGCTGATCTTCCCAAGATCCTCCATAATCAAGGACACAGGCACGAAGAAGATCTTCCAAAATCTGATTCACTCTTTTTGTTTGATCGTCGGTCTGCGGATGATAAGCAGTGCTCAAATTCAGGCGAGTACCTAAAGCTTCCTGAAAAGCTCTCCAAAACTGGCCGGTAAAGATGGGATCTCTATCACAAACAATACTGACAGAACACCATGAAGTCGAACATTCTCTCTCATATAAATCTCAGCTAAACTCGAAGCAGAACGCTTGGACCTAACCGGAATGAAATGAGCTGAATTGGTCAATCTATCCACAACTACCCAAATACTCTCATTACCCCTCATAGTCATCGGTAATCCATCAATAAAATCCATAGAAACCTGTTCCCATTTCCAATTGGGAACCTCGAGGGGTTGTAATAATCCAACTGTCTTTTGATGATTGGCCTTAACCTGCTGACAAGTCGTGCATCTACTAACATAAAGGGAGATATCACGCTTCATACCACTCCATTAATACAACTTCTTCATATCCTGAAACATCTTCGTCACACCTGGATGAATAGAAAGTCTAGACCGATGATTCTCCCGAAGTAACTCTTGCCTCAATTCATCGACATTCGAGACACAAATCTGATTATTAATCCTCAAAATGCCTTTATCATCGATCTGCGCTCCACTTCCATCTTGGCTACCACTAACCTTCTCACGATCATTCTCCTTAATAAGCCTCGGCATCTCATCCTCATCTTGCTTAGCAACAATCTGATCCATAAGAGGAGAAGAAACAAAAAGCTGACACAACATCACCTTCTTCCAACTTAAGGCATCGGCTACAACGTTAGCTTTCTCGGGGGTATAGTTGATGTCGAGGTCATAAGAAGCTAGAAACTCAAGCCATCTGACCTGTCTTTGATTCAAATCCTTTTGGGTGAAAATATACTTCAAAGTCTGATGATCCATAAAGAGCTCAAACTTAGTTCCCAAAAGATGATGTCTTCATGGATTCAAAGCAAAAACTACGACAAGCAATTCCAAATCATAGGCTGCATTATTGGCTTTATGGGTCTTCAACTGACGACTGGCATAAGCAATAACATTCCCATCCTGCATCAGAACAGCTCTCAAACCTTTACGACTAGCATTAGTGTATACCGTTAATCCCTCATTTCCATTTGGAACAATAAGAACTGGTGTGGAAGTAAGCTTGTGCTTTAACTCATAAAATGCGGCTTCACACTTGTCATTCCATATAAACTTAGCACTCTTACGAGTTAAAGTGGTGAGAGGTGCAACAATCCGAGCAAAATTCTCAATAAATCTCCAATAATAACCAGCAAGGCTTAGAAAGCTACGAATATCTGATGGAGTCCTAGGAATTTCCTAATCCTAAAATAGAATAGGGAAAATAAGAACTGCAGAGAAAGATAGAATAATTAATTTACAAAAGAAAGAAGAGAAGATAGGCTTACATTGATCGCAACGATCTTAACTGGATCAACAGAAACTCCATTACCAGAAACAGTATGCCCAAGAAATCGGACTTCATCTTTCCAGAAATGGCATTTCAAGAATTTTCTTTCAACCGATGATTCCTAAGAGTTCCAAGAACAAAGGTCAAATGCGATTCATGCTCCTCCTCTGACTTAGAGAAGACAAGAATATCATCGATGAAGACTAGAACAAACTTGTTAAGAACATCAAGGAAAACACAATTCATAAGATCGACAAATAAAACTGGGACATTATTCAAACTAAAGGGCATAACTAACCATTCATAGAAACCATTCTCGGTACGAAAAGCTGTTTTGGGAATACTTTCCTCAGCAACTCTGAGCTGGTGGAAACAGTGGCAAGATCATACTGAGAGAACACTTTAGCTCCGTTGAGCTGATCGAACATATCATTGATACGAGGCATAGGATATCTTTTTTCATAGTGAGCTTGTTCAGCTCCCTATAATCAATGCACATCCTCAAAGAACCATCAGACTTAGTGACAAAAACCACAGCTACTCCCCATTCGAAATGACTAGGTCTGATCAAACCCTTGGAGAACAAGTCTTCAATTTGCTTCCTCAACTCAACCTTCATACGGGGTGCCATTCTTCTAAGAGGAAGAACTACAGGTCGAGCTCCGGGAATAAGATCAACGCGGAATTCGATTCCCGCTTAGGAGGTAAAGTAGTGACTTCACCGAATATATCGGGATAGAGTCGAACCGCAAGAGTTGAATCAAGATCACCAGGGGAAGAATCAAGAGAAAAGATAAAACTGCCAGCATAATCCTGAGGCATACGACATTGAATCACCAAAGGATTACCAAAATCATCAACGAGAGAAACAGTTCGGGCTTTACAAGAGATAACGGTTTCATGTTTCTTCAGCCAATTTCCTCCAAGCAACATATCAAAAGCATCGAAACCAAGAACATAGAAATCACCACAAAAGTGATGGTTGAAATAGAAGTGTTTCACTTCGTTACAAATCCTACTAAGGTTCACGGGACCACCAATAGGATTAGTAACACACAAAGGTTCAGCTGCAAACTTAGGTGAAAGGATATGCTCAAACTTATCACAAAGATCCACAGAAATGAAACTACGAGAAGCTCCAGTATATATAGAACACGAACAGGAAAATTAAACAAAGTAAAGGTGCCTTGGAGAGTACCGTGAGTGTCACTAGGAGTAGGTTGAGTGGATGAAGTAACTGCAAAGATACCAGCTGGCTTGCCCCTCTACTGAGTAGGACAATCCTTCTTGAAGTGGCCAGGCTGCAAACAAATGTGGCAAAAATCACGCCTAGTCATCTGAACTGGAGGAACAGAAGCTCCAACTGAACTAGGAAAACTATTGGCATAGTGGCCCTTCTGGTCACACTTGAAGCAAGTGATGGAAGAAAGATCAATAGGTTGCCTTTGAGAAGAATATCCTAAACCTAGAGTCTTAAGCCAATTCTTCTTCTTCTAATGGAAATTAGACTTCCTCTTCTTAGAGTTGCCAGAAAAAGGCTGAGATGAAGGTGCACGAGCAACAGATGGTTCCTTAGAAATGGGTTCTCCTATCTAATGGCCATATCCATCAATCTAGTAAAAGGGCTATGCACATGAGAAATCAGACGATCATAATACTCTGGGTGAGCTCCGGTTATAAACTTCTCATTCTTCTTAAGAGGGGTGTCAATCAAGCTAGGACCAAACTTGGAAATTTCGTTGAACTTCCTCTTATATGTAGAAAATAACATATTCCCCTGCTTAAGATCCAAAAATTCCCTGTATAGCTGAGATTTCCTGGCTTCAGGCATCCACTTAGCCATAAAAGCATCCCTGAAATATGATATCCAAACTTAAGAAAGATTCCAAAGAGATAATTAAACCAAACTCAAAAACCAATTCAAGATAATACCTAAACTGCTCCCAAGTGAAATTTGCCTCAATAGTGTGGGCTGTAACAGACTCGCACCAATCCTGGGCTGCCTCCTACAGCTGCTAGCTGGTGCTTTTGAGTGTCGATGATCTCAAGACCAGTGAAAATCCTCTCTAAACTACTCAGCCACTGCTGAGACTCAATGATGCTCTCTGCTCCAGTAAACTTGGTACCACCAAGCTGAGTGAACTCCTTACAGAGAGTGGTGAACCTAATAGGTGCAACGGGTGCTGGAGCTGGGGCAATACCACGACCCTGACCTTTGACATTCCTATGATTCATCCTGTAAATTCAAGAATGAATTTTAGGACAAAGATAAAAGAAAAGATTCAAATTAGAATGGAAATCTTAATCAAAGAATTCTATTAAACAAGGTGGATTCGAAAAGGAAGGAAATTCTAAGAAAGAATTAGATTTAAAACAAGAAAATTTTATATCCAAAATAATCTTTGAAAAATCATTTTAAAAAAATCTTTACAAACCATTTATACTTTAAAAATACGTTCTCTCACAAGGAATGATTCTAAGACTGATTTTACTCATTCTAGGGTATTTCTACCCTATCTCTAATGAGTTTTTTCCCCACAGGCTAAGGTTTGCCTAAAACCAAAGCTCTGATACCAACTTGTAACGGGACCGTGCCAATGGGGTAACGCCCACCGTAGCATACAACGGCGCCTGTGTTCTGCTTTTACGGCCAGCCTCTCGACTGCACCAACCTCGTGGGACATGTAGGAGTAAGAGTCATCCGTTTGCTACTAAACCCAGAAGCGAGAACCTCCTATCATGATGCACCCGCCAAGTGCATAAGCAAACACACATGTTGGACTTGAATAATTCAAAACAACAGATTGCTAATAAATTTTGGAGCAAATAAAATCAATTACAGAATCACAGACACAGTATATCTCGCAGCGGAATAA
Source organism: Allium cepa (assembly GCA_030765085.1). Lineage (NCBI taxonomy): Eukaryota > Viridiplantae > Streptophyta > Magnoliopsida > Asparagales > Amaryllidaceae > Allium > Allium cepa. The sequence continues at coordinate 865,898,332 of CM060940.1, forward strand.
AATAAACATAGTAGTTCATGAAGCTACTAGATACATAGTCTCAAAACAAATACATAATACCGGAGCCTGAAAGCAAATACAACTGGAAATCTAAATACATAAGTGCACTAATACATAAGCAAAGGCTGAATGAAAATAACTGAAATAGGAAATAATAGATAGATAGCTAAATCTCCAGCAGATCTCTAGCTCCAAAAGATGAATCCAAGCTGTGATACTCAGGCTGACCCGAGCGTACAGTCAAACAAAACACTCGAGTCAGGACATACAAACTTATAAAATGTAAATCAACTCAAGTGAACAGTATAAGAAATGCACTAGTAACTTAAAGGATGCTTGGGATCGCCCATCCTTTAAGGATCCGTTAAACTATGTACTATGTAGTAATATACGCTAATATAATAATGTCTATAGCAAAGTAAAAGTATTAAAATAGCGTTAAGGCGTTACTCATATCCCCTTTAACACATTTTATATGTTCTCATAGTCTATACAGTACTGTAATCTCCTCCGTAAATTGGAGGTCGTCAGAGGGCACTCCATAGGTATGGTACAAAACAAACTCGTAGTGGTCTCGATAAGGTAGGTGACACGGCACAACTAGACAATGCCATGTTAGATATACCAATTATACTTCTGTATTGTTGGTAACGCATAGCGGCAGCTACCACCCAACTCGTTCCACACTCCCAAATTCAAAGGTGCGCACTAAATCAATCACAAAGTAATAGAATGGCAATAGAAGAAGTGTGTACGATCGCAGGAGCCACCTCACTTGGCCCGTCAATTGCTCCTATTTTAGCCACCTTAAGCTAACTAACGGGAGTCAGGTCCACGTAATACCTCAAATAGAATGTCGCCAACCACCTACTTCATTTTGGAATCTCCACCATGTACACAGTTGTTAAAGTGGTTTTCGGTATTGGCAGAGAGTATGACAATTACCGATCTCGGTCTCTTTAACAAACAACCATTATTATAACCCGAGGTTATTTCATTTTCAAATGGTTCATATTTCATATCAAAACACATTCATTTCAAACCATATAAATCCGATATCATTATTCTTTAAAATAATATTCATTTTCAAAGTCGTAACACTTTCAAAATTTATACACTTAATTATAACACTTTGAAATCATAATAATTTAGAAACCATAACACTTTGAAAACGTAACCTTTTAGAATCATAGCAATTTGAAAACATAACCTTTTAGAAATCATAACATTTTTTAAAACATAACTTTAGGAAATCATAGCATTTTAAATTCATAATAATTTCCACTATAATAGTTTATATATTAACAATAGTTTATATATACTTACAATTTGACATAGTTGTTATATAAAACCTAATTTTTTTATACTAAACTATTTTTTTATTTTTTTTGTAGTGCAAGCGGGGTTAAAACTGGTCCCCTACTAGATTTATTAAAAAAGAAAACACTACACAGAGAAGACAAAATAAAAAAGGAAAGAACAACAGGGAAAACAAAGAAGAAAACATAGAAATACATAGGAGATCTAGCTGATCCACTGATCAATCTGGTGATCGAGGAAGGTATGCACACTACCCCTCATCCCCATCAATATGTCATGCTTCAAAGCTATCCATAACACCTCATGACTTATGTTGATTCCATTGAATACCCTCTTATTTCTTTCTTCCCATATACTTCTCAAAAGCTTCTTCAATGAAAACAAAAAATGAAAACTGTCCTCATCCCTCAACATAATCGCATAGTCAATGTATGCCCATTGGTCAGGAGAAAAAGAAGACGCAACTACCCTATCTAATCTGATCATCAAATTGTTCCAAAGTTGCAAAACGTACTCACACTCAAAAAACAAGTGCTGCAAACTCTCTTCATGAGTGTGACATAATTCACATCACACATACCTAACCCAATTAACCTATCTCTGGTAAACAAAGCTTTATTCCTCACCTTCCAAAGCAACAGATTATCACTGTTAGGAGAGTTAGCAGGCCAAGTTGCCTTGCTTCACTTGCAATTAGGCACCGAATCCATGCCAAGTAATGCATTGTAAATGCTAGAGATAGCGTGGTCTTTACCATTCCAAAGGAATGTGTCGTGATCCCGCATAACATAACTGATGACATCATATTGTCCCCAGATCGCTCTGACTATCTGGTTACTGGAATAAGGCAAGACAAGATGACCATTGACAATGTGATCAATAGCCAAAGCATTCAAACTAATAGCAGATTGAAATTTTTGTTGAGACGTGAATATCTGATTAAGTATGATTCCCTTACTAATCCATGGCTCGTGCCAGAAACTGCAAGTGCTTCTATCAGAAAGCACGATCTGAACATAGGGAAGTAAAGTGCTTCTCAACTTCAAGATGTTTCTCTAAATCCAACTACAAGACTATGGAGCCTCCATATGCCAAAAAATGTTTGCTCCGACATTATACATGAGTACCCACCTGACCCATAAGTTATCCTTCTTCTGCATCAGTGCATCAAGGTGATGACTATAGGCTGCCTTGTTCCAAACTTCAATATTGCACAAGCCCAAACCCCCTTTTGCTTTAGGCTTCTCTATAGTAGAAAAGGAATAGGGAAAAGTCCTTCTGCAATGGATGGACCCAAACCATAAGAATCTCATTATGACGCTTCTCACCATTTTCAAAAGCTTGATTAGAAGAATAAATGCTCTTGCCCAATAGACCATCAACGATAAGCAACTGACTTGACAAGAACTAGCCTGCCGGCTTGAGTTAAGAATTTATTCGCCCAATTTCCCATGACAGCGGTAATTTTTTGATACAGCGGCAAACAGTCCGCATGGGTAACCCTAGAAGTACACAGAGGCAGACCAAGATAAGTCATGTCATGGTCCATGGTCTGCAATCCGGCTGAGTTTGCCAGATTATGCTGTTGCATGGTATTTATCTCCGCAAACAGTATACTTGATTTACTATGATTTAGTCTAAGCCCTGTCATTAGGTAAAACTTATGAAGAGCTCCCATAATGTTGTCAATAGAATGTTGATTCGGTTTGGCAAAGATCATGATATCATCAGCGAATAGAAGTGAAGTGATCTGAAGTTCTTTGCACTTGGAGTGGTAATGTATCTGCCTATTATCGAATAATGGTTTTAATAAGCAAGTTAAGACTTCCATAACCAAGAGAAATACATAGGATGAAAGAGGGTCCCCCTGCCTGATTCCTTGCTCAGAACCAAAGTAACCAAAGTTAGACCCATTCAAGAGGAGGGAGTAGAAAGGGGTAGATATGCACTCGTATATCCATGCAATAAAGACTTTTGGGAAGCCTATAAGAACCATGATTCTCACAATAGACATCCACTGAACAGTATCATAGGCCTTCCTTAAGTCAAGCTTCAACATAGCACCTGGAGTTGCATTAGCACGTTTATGACCCTTTAATAATTCATGGGTAAGCATAATATTGTCTTGGATGTTTCTTTTAGGCAAGAAGGCCGCCTGGTTAATAGAAATAACACGAGCGAGAATAGCAACCAATCTCGTGGCAATATTTTTGGAAACGCATTTGTAGAAAACATTGCAGCAGGAGATTGGTCTAAAAGAAGAGACAGAAACTGCAGGCAAGCTTTTTGGGATTAATACTAAGTTCGTAGCATTAACAGATTTGAGAAGTTTAAATTTGTCAAAGAAATTGTTGACTGCCCAGTAGAAATCCCCACCAACAGTATCCCATCCAGTAGTGAAGAAAACCACGTTGAAGCCATCAGGTCCGCCACACGAGCTTTTATTCATAGAAAAGAGGGTATTCTTAATTTCTTCATTTGCAACCTCATCTACCAGTTTTAAGGCTTCATCATTATTAACTCTAGGCAGATTAATATTAGACAGTAGATCGAGCTCAGGAGAGAAATTATTATCATTTCCATGTAGGGCAGTGTAATACTCCAGAAAGGCATTGTCAACCATTTCAGGGGAAGTGTGGAGGGTACCTGCTTCATCCATGATGGAAGTGATGTTATTTTTAGAGTGCTTTTCCTTTAGGGAGGCATGAAAGTATTTGGTGTTCCTATCCCCATCTGCAGCCCACTTGTTTCGAAGTTGTTGTCTTTTCATATCACACTCAGTTGCCAGTGCATTGTTGAGTTCATTGAAAAGAGCAGTTTCCTTTTCCGCGAGGTCAACATTGTCATGTTCAGCCATCATCAATTCCAGCGCCTCCTTTAGCAGCTGTAAGAGATTGATCGATTTGAGATTGCCATTTCCATGCTTGAGTCTAGCCCATGCCCTTAAAGCTTCTTTTGTTGCCCCGAGCTTCCTGCAAAAAATATACATTGGATTTCCATAAAAGTTATTATTCATCCAAGCAGTCTGCAAGATAGTTTTGTATTCTGGATCATTAACCCAGGAGTTAAAGAATTTAAAGCCTCTTTTGATTCTTTGTGGTAGCTTCCCAGTGGATATGATGAGGGGGGAATGGTCAGAAAGAACAGGAAGCGGAAGAAAGGTGGATATGTTAGGCCAAGAAGAAAGGGCTTTGAAGTTGACAAATGAATGATCAATGGTAGAAAAAGTTCGAACCCCACTCCTAGACCTATTGTTCCAAGAGAAGACAGCACCTGATTTTGGGATAGGAATTAAAGATGAGTCAAAAATAGCAATATTCAATGGCGGAATATCTCTTGGCACGAGAGGAATGCCTCCATGCTTGTCAGTCAAGTTGTAGCAACTGTTGAAATCTCCCAATATAACCCATGGATGTGATTCTTGCCTGAGAACATGTAATAAATTGAAGAGCGATTGTCTTGTGGAAATAGAGGTGAAAGCATAAACGAATGAGATATAGAAGGAGGAGGATGAATTGAAGAACTTTGCATGAAAAAGCATTATTTGAGGTGTAGCATGAATGAGATCAAGAGAAAGATCAGCTGGGTTATGAATCACCATTATTCGTCCATAGCTCGCTTTAGAAAGATTATGAGCAAGGGACCAGGTAGGATTAATGTACTTAGCTGTTGAAATAGTTAGGGGTAGATTGAGCTTAGTTTCAAGGATGGCAAAGATTGACAACTCGTGAGTGGATATTAATTGCTTTACTTGGTCAAGTTTGAGGAAGTTATGTGTTCCTCGAATATTCCATGCACCAAAACTGTGTATCATGGATTAAACAAGTGAGAGTAGTGCTGCTTCTGACATGCTCCTCGTGATGGGAGACTGTAATCTGATTTGTTCTGATTTGTGATTCTTAATTTTATTTATTTTCTTATGCTGACCATTCTTGGAAGAGGCACTGATGACTTCTGATGTATCTTTAGGATCAGGTGGCGAAATCCATCCAGGAATCTATCCTTAAAAGGTGTATGGTTGCTTTGTTGGAGTTTTTAGTTGAGAAGCAGAGGGGGAAGGGGCAGAAGAGTTTGGAGAGAGAGATGAATGATGGGATGAGAAAATTATGTCAGTTATTTGCTGTTGTAGCATACAGCAGAAAAATTCACCAGAAATAGGGTCTTGTTGTGATTTGCGATTAAAGTTTGATTGCAGAGAGGCAAAGGAAAACTGTGCATGATTGTGCATGGTTTGTGCAGTTTCTGCCTTATGAGCATTTTCTTGGTTAATCAGTTCAGCTCGGCTATCTTGCTTCAGAAGGTTAAAAGGATCAAGCACTAATAAGTGTGCTTTTTCCATAGATTGACATTGCATCACCCTTGTATCATCATTTCCAGAAGCATTAAGTTCATTTCTATTTTGCTGATCAGTCGTAAGCCCTAAAATTGATTCATTACCCTCTTCTACTAATTCCTCCCCTACATCAACTTCATCACCATTGCTAATTACATTCTACTCATCATCTACATTACTCAAATTATTTAAAACATCAAATTTATTGTGGGTCAGTATACAATCCTGCAGATTAACAGCTCGTCCAGTTTCCTCATCAGTTTCATTTCCACCCTTATCATCATTACTTCCATTCTCCACTAGATGTTTCTCATCAGATTTTGCCCCATCCCCCTCAACAATCACACCAATCTCCACGTGCACTGGACTTAACAGAGAATTTCTTTCCATAAATTTAACTTTCTTTTGAGGAACTTTCTTCCAGACTTGTTTACTTTTCATGAATTGCTTTGGTATCCCATGGTTTATCTCCTTCCCCTCTTAGTCCTTCACCAGAGATACCAAATTCACCTTAATCCCATCTTTAACCGCACAAAGCAACGAGCATTGGTTTGTGAAATGGCCAAATTCTTTGCAAACTGTACATATTTCAGGTCTCCATAGGTAGCTAACCCGCACCATCTGAGTACAACCATCAAGCAATTGCACTGGAAACTCATCAATCAAATCAGCATTTGGCGAGACGTCCACTAATCATTTAGCAAAACCAATCCTTTCCATTCTTTCAGTTGACGAATCCATACATAAGAGCCTGCCAATTCTCGAGGCAAACCAGTTAATACCCAACAGAGACCAAGCAAAAATTGGTATATTGGTTAATTTTAACCAACCGGGGACTGTTTTTATCGTACTGCAGTTGTTGCCTATTGTTGGATCCCAAGCCTACACAATGAAAATCTTGTTCCTAATGAAAATAGGATCTGATTCAATTATCTTCCTTCTGTCCTCAGCACAAGACAGATTGAATAGGAACAAGGTTCCATCAGATTTAACTGTGATATCCCCTTTGAGCTTCCAGTGTTTCTTCAGATAGTTGATCGCCGTTAAGTAGGATAGCGGCTTATACGGAAAGAAACCAACCAACCAATCTCCCCACACTTCATTACCTGCTTGAATAACAACACTAGGAGGGACAAGAGCAGTTCCATTGCAGTCAAGAGGAATTTCAACCGAAGAATATTGACCAGCATTGCATGGCTTAGATTTGAAAAGTGAGGGCCAGGAAGAGGAAGAAGAGCCAGGAGTTGGTTTTGAAAGAAGTGGCGGTGGTACAGGTGAGGGTAAGGTAGGTGGGGAGTTCGGTAAGGGGGCCATAGGGGAAGGAGGAGGAAGAACAGTAGCCGATGAGGGAGGGGCAGTTTGATGGGACAGGGAATGGGAAAGGGGATAGGCGGGGGGATGGGCGGGAGCTGCCATGGAAAATCAAAAAAAGGCTATTCTTTTTGACTAAATTATTTATTTGGATATTAAATAAACTATGATTTTAGTAAAATAAAATATATTACCATAATATCCAATTAAAGCTGTATTTTCTTATATTAAGTTAAAAGTACATTATTAACTTAAATTTTTATTTTTATAATAAATAAAATTAATACTTTTATTATTTAAAATATACTATTACATTAATTAAAATTTATATTACTATGTTAGATTAAAAATATAATCATTAAGTTAAATTAGATTATTAAATTAAATTAAATTTTATATTATAAATTAAATCTTAAATTACATTTTAAACCATTTATTAACTTATAAAAAAAATTAACACATAAAATAAATATAAATTTTAAAAAAAAACCATTAAATTAAATTTAAGTTAAAAATTTATATATTCAAAAATCCAAAATACTTATTAATTTTTAGAAAATTATTTTAAAACCAACCACGGTGTCTGGATAAAATTTTCTAACCTATGACAAAGTAATACGAATATATATCATTTCAATCCGAAATTATTAAATTCCCGGTTATATATCATTTCAACCCACAATCCCAAGTGAAACAAAAATCATTCGAACCTATCATTTCAGCTCATAACGATTTTTTCCTAATCTAAAGATCGTTCGGTATGTATCATTTCAACCCATATTGAGGGAACTAGTAGTGTGAGAACAGAATATGAAATAAACAGAAAAATAGATGACATATCATAGCATATGATTATAACCGGTATAACATCAGGTGAGATGACATAATATAAGCATATATAAAATTACTAACATACACATATATCTCAGTACAATTCAAATGACATCGATTCGCCAAAATATAAGTATGTAGTCGAGAGTGATTACTCACCTTCTTTGGCTAGAGAAAATGATTTTAAACGAAACACAAACAACTCCGAATAAGCACGACAATCGCGGAAAAAATTGAGTGGAAGAAGAGTCCAAATCCAAAGCTAAAAAATAAATAAATATGTATATAAATAAATAAATTTATATAGAAATCAAAAATATTTTTTATATATGAAGAAACAAATGAATGGGCTAGCCTAAAGGGCTACAAGCTCGGCCTAGATGGTTGTTTGTGCTCGGCCACAAGACTTTGGGTTATGGTTTTGGTTCAGCCTAGGCTAGTTCAAGGGTTCGGCTATGGTTAAAGGAAAGGGTTCGGCCATAGGAGAGTTTGGCTAAGGGAATGGCTCGGCAAGTGGAAGGTTTGGCTATGGCAAGTCACGGCTAGGGGAAGTGGAAGGGTTTTGAAAAATGGATCGAGGCTGAAGAAAGTTAAAAGGGGAAGGAGAGGAAGGGGTTCGGCCATAGGAGGTTTCGGCAAGAGGAGTTGTTGGCCGAGAATGGGTGAGTGGTAGGTTCGGCCATGGTTAGGGAAGTGGTCGGCTTTAGGTAGGGGAGGAGGCCGAACTAAGGAAAGGGAAAGAAGGAGGTAGAGGTGATGGCCAACTAAGGAAAAGCGGAGTGGTGATGAAGAAGGAAAAACTTAGAAATTTTAAGAAGGAGGAGGAAGAAACTTACTGTAATTTTCTCTGAGCAGGAGAATGAAAGAAGAATGAGATGCAGAAGTCACGAAACAAAATATGTACGTACAGTTTCTCAAAAGGTGACTTCCCGATTCAACACCCTTTCATGAGACCATTGACATTCTAGCCCAATAGCCTAAGCCCAACAACTAACAAACAAGCTAAAATCTGAATCAAATCTAGCCCACAAACCCAAGAATAAATAAGATAATTTAAAATATAAAATAATTGCGTGTAATACGCCAAAGATTGCAGATTTTGAGATGTAGGAATCGAAATTTAACGAAACGAAAAGCAGAGAAAATGTTAGGATCCAATCTAGCTTCATAAAAAAGCTAAATTTAAAATTTTCAACTAGAAGTCAAACTTTGACCAAAATTTGAATTTTCAAAAAACTTTTAATTTTATTAAATTTGGAAAATTGTTTCACATCAAATCTCAAAAATGTATATTAAGATTCCAAATTTATCGATTTTAAAATAATTTAAATCAAAGTCTCAAATAAAATTCCATTTAAAATATTTACTGAATTTACAGGTCATTACAATTCTTGTCCTATCATAGCAAAGGACTCAAGTCCTTGCTTAGGTGTTAGTCGTAATCATGGTCCTCTCTTATTTCTTCAAGATTATCATATCATACATTGATATCAAAATTGTCCAGAGTTTCCCCTAGATTTGGTGTATCATATATCGTACATCATGGTTATCCCACGTTCTTTCGTGGTTGGATTATCATCTATCATTATTAATATAATCTCGTGTCGGCTTAGGAGTTAACTATCATATATCATGCAATCAAGCATCATCAATCTTTGTTATACGTAGCCAGCGATTGGAACATCACTTATAAATTATCTAGTATCACTTAGCATCCCGTATAAGTAAGTCCAACCAAATCTAGGCAATGACGTAAGCCTACATTCATTATTGAATCGTTTTAAGGAGTTTATATCCTTGGGTTCTATAATACCCCACCTCTATATTCATACTATTTAAGAGTATTACTAGGTGATACTATCGAATAATACGGTGCATAAGGAAATATTTGGCTTACACATGTGAACATCCCCTTGGCTAACACTTTACGTATTTCAAGAATCATAAACAACTCAAATATACATACATGGTATCGGTACAAAACAATAAACATGTGTGACTTCAGGATAGAACAATACACAATACAAAGTAGGTCACAGAGATCAAAAAGTCATTAACGCAGTAATAATACAAAATGATAAATATACACAAGTCCAAATGAGTTTACAAAAATAGTCAAATACCCATAACCTCAAAAATATACATAAGATGTCCAATTATATACATTTCATCAACACATATAAACACATGTAACTAATATATACAAAATGATGTGCAACTAATCTATCCTCCATCTAAGCCCAACATCCATAAACAAGTCAACTTGTCTCTAAACCTAAAATGTCTCAGACTGACCCCAGTATTATATAAATAACACATCGGTCAGACTATGTCTAGAATGCAAGTGTCAATGTATCCAATAATAGTAAGGTATATCAAAGGAAACACGAAGTGATGTAAGGGTTCTAATATAGAAACACATCACACAACCTGTATAAGTAGTATCACCCATATAGAAAGTCAAGTTAAACCAGGTACTAGTGCATAATATGAAATGGATGAAATAATCCACGTTTCCAAATACCATTAATATAAATAATCACAACAACATAGGACATGCTCTCAGTAATGCTCTCGATTATCTTTAGATAATCATAAAGGGATATATCCGGGATCTATCATAATCACCACATATAAAATATACATGCAAGAAATACAAATATGGCATACCCTTGGTAGCTAAGGTCATCTCTCAAATAACCATAAAAGATAGGAAAGGGTCTAACTCGATCCTTTCAGCATCTCTAGCTATCATTGATAGCAATACAAACAATGTGTATGGGGTTACTCAACTAAAAGGACTCTTAGTCCAAAGAATAATCAAGGAGATTGATGATCCCATAATAATAATCTAGACCTTAGCCTCATCGTAACCGTCTTGGCTCTCAGCTAAAGAAATAATCATATGGTCTCTCAAACCTCTAATTATATACCTAACTCTCAATTCCGTAGATAATCGCCTTGGACTTTCCGTCCAAATGGGCTCTCACCAATATATATAACTATATTAACATTAATCTTGAAAAAAGTCTAGATGGCTCACGGCCACATCTATAACGATCTCATAAAGGTGAATAAGTAGCATCTATATCAACAATAACTAGATGGGAGACTTATAGCTCTCATCTTGTTGTAGGAGCCTTTCTCACATGCTCTCGGCGCTACTCCTATAGTCATATGTTACCTCGATGGCCATCTGTCCCAATATCTAGCTTTTTCTAGACAATGCTATGCAATGGTCGTGACCCTGCAAATGCCCTATTGGTAACTAACTATGGCCTAAGTGACACGGGGCAGTGGCTCTCAGCCATATATATATATATATATATATATATATATATATATATATATATATATAAGATGTGTCACAGATTCAGGGAGCGACCCCACGTTTAGGCCGCTAGGATGGATACTAGTAATCTGGTTTACTCCCATTTGTATGATTTGATCATACATACAAGATATATGCACTTATAACTCATAGCCTAGTCACTCTTAGCTTGCATCACTGTAACTAATAACTCATTGAAATACCTATTCTCACAGAAGGATTTGAACTTGAGGCAACAGCGATGGATGGAGTTTTTGGAGTCATACGACTTTGAGATATCTTATACAAGGAAAATGTGGTTGCGGATGCATTGAGTAGGAAGAAAGCAACCCTTAGTCCTATGTTCGTAGAGTGGAAGAGCCTAGAGTTTATTTCCACTTTTGATTTTAAGCCCTCTATGGACTTAACCCCCGGATTGTTAGCAGCACTTGAGGTGAGGCCTGTCCTTATAGATCAGATTGCTCGAGGCAGCGAGAGGATTCAGAGCTTATGGATATTATAGATAGGGTTACCAGAGGAGAGGTCTCTATACATCTCCAATGTTATTCCATTGATAGCAAAGGGTGACTTAGGAGAGATGGAAGTCTTTGTGTTCCCCGCACTAGTGATCTATTGAGAGTTGTTTTAGAAGATGAGCACCATTCTCATATGACTATTCATCCGGGTAGTGATAAGATGTATAGGCATATGAAGAGGATGTTTTATTGGAGTGGCATGAAGAAGGATGTGGCAGAGTTTGTAGCTAAGTGTCTTGTATGCTAAAGGGTTAAGGTAGAGCAGCTGAAGTCCGGTGGATTACTTTAGCCATTGGATGTACCCGAATGGAAGTGGGAGAGTGTATCAATGGACTTCCTAGATGGTTTACCCCGTTATAGGAAGGGGAATACTAGCATTTGGGTGATTGTAGATTATTTGACCAAGAGCGCCCATTTCATTCCGGTCAAGAGTAAGAGGACGACATCTTATTTGACATCCTTATATGTTCGTGAGATAATCCGAATTCATGGAGTTTCTTCTAGCATAGTGAGCGATAGAGACCCTATTTTTACTAGCGAGTTTTGAAGAAGCTTGCAAGAGGCTTTAGGGACGCAACTTAAATTGAATACGGCCTACCACCCTCAGATGGATAGCCAAACGAAGAGAGTTAATAGAGTGCTTGAGGATTTGTTGCGGATGTGCATTTTAGATTTCGAAGGAACTTGGCAGGAGCATCTTTTGTTGGTGGAGTTAGCGTATAATAACAGTTTCCAAGCAAGCATTGGGATGGCACCATTTGAGGCTTTATATGGGAGACCTTGCAAGTCACCTCATGTTGGGTGGAGACTACGGAGAAGTTGCTACTTGGGCCTGACATGCTTAGGGAGACCTCAGAGAAGGTGGATTTGATTCAAAGGAGGATGAAGACAGTCCAAGATAGGCAGAAATCTTATGCGGACAAGCGGAGGAGAGACATCGAGTTTGAGGTTGGAGACCTAGTTTTTATTTAAGTATCCCCGCTGAGGAAAGTGGTAAGGTTTGGGTCGAATGGAAAGTCTGCCCCCAGATTTGTAGGACCATTTCCAATCATAGAGAGAGTTGTGAAGATAGCATATCGAGTGAAGCTACCAAAGAGGCTCGTTGCAGTGCACGACATTTTCCATGTCTTGCACTTGAGAAAGTGCTTACATGACTAGGTGGAGTTTGTGGAGCCTAGTCAGTTAGAGGAGGTGGAAGTAGAAAGGGAAGAAACAGTTCATCGGATTCCTATGAAGATCATTGGACGAGACTACAAGCGACTTAGGAATAAAGAAGTTCTGTTAGTAAAGGTGCGGTAGGGAGATGATGTTGCAGACGCTACATGGGAGGCTGAAGAGAAGATTCGTACTTCTTATCCTCATATTTTCGATAGTAAGTTTTCGAATTTCCTATTTCCATCTTTACTTTTGAATAGGTTCTTTCCTTTATTATCCTTTGGGAGGTTAGGACTTAGGATTTAACCTATGGATGGTAGGATTTAATGTAAATATGTTGCTAGAACATGTTATGAATGATGGATGCTAGTGTGTGCAAGTGATTGCTAGTGGATGATAATGGATGCATATACTTACACTAGGCGCTATTATCTTTTCGGGATCGGCCTAACTAGGACACTAGAGCATATGCATATGGATGTGTGCGCATTTTCATTTTTATTTGTATCCCATGGTTGCTATAAATGGATGATTATTACAGATTGTTGCATTTGGATGATGACTGTAGCATGCATACAAAACTATCAGTTATCATTAGGGAATTTTGCATTCATTTGGACACATAACACGTACATGATTGCATAAAAAGGAGGTAAACTAAATTAGTGGATCGCTTAATCTTTTGCATTAGTTAGGGACATTTACACTACACTAATTGCATAAGTATCATAAATCGCAATAGAAAAACTTAAGGACGATGGATGAATGGTTGATGATTGAGTAGTTGGTTGTGGATATTAGATGAAAACATTTAGTTTGTTATTCTATCCTTAGAGATTTTGAGGACCAAATCCCTTAAGGTGGGGAGAATGTAACAACCTGAAAATTTAAGCTATAATAATTAATTAACGAATTAATTAAATGATAAAATAACTTTGTGAAATTATTAGAACTGAGCAATGGGAGTTGCACCATTGTGTCTGTGGTAATTTTTGGTCAATTTTCAGATATAGAACGTCAGAATCCGAGTTAGTATGAGAGAAATACAAATTAAACAAGAATAAACGAAAAATGAAAAAAAAATAGGGCTAGGTCGACCCCCAGGTCGACACCGCCTAGGTTGACCGGCCTATAGACCTAGGAGGGAGTGTGGTCGACTGGGGGGTCGATCCTCCCCTTTTGACAAAGCGAAGGATGCATTTCTTCATTATGTTACGATTTCCACCGTCATTTTGCTTGTTTTCTTTCATCCGGTCCATCCGTGCTCCCATCCGACGACTCCTATCCAGCTTATGGCGTGGTTGCACCATATTCAATCTCTAAATCCAATGGTCTAAGATCCCCAAGTGCCCTTATAAATAAGACCCTGAGCCTAGCAATTTTTCTCATTTAGATTTTCTCCACTTGGGTTCACCTTTTCAGAAAGGACCCTAAAAGGAACAATTTTTCAAGGAGAGAATCTTTTCATATAAAATATTTTAATACTCTCAAGTGGATATGGTAAGACCAAAGGAAGAGGTAAGGACCACAGGTGAGTGATTGTAATTATTTTAGATTTTTAAGTAATTTAAAATAATAGAGTTTCCAATAGTTGTAGTTTTTCTACGATTTTGGAATAACCTTTTTAGTAGTTTATTTTCAGTTATAGATTTATTTTCAGTCTGCTTTTTCTTTGCTATTATTTTCAGTTATTTGTAGTTAATTTCTGGTAATTATAGTTTTTTCATTTAATTACAGTTATTTATAGTATTTTTAATTATTTACCGTTATTTGCGATTTATTTACATCTTTTTCTACATTTGGGATTTTCTTTGAAAATTGTCAGTTTTCTTCTGTATCTCATTTTTCTTGGCGAATGGATTAGAATAGACAAACATGAATATGGATTAAATAATAAGAACACTGAAATTATGGAAAATAAGATGTAAAATGTAAAGACAGCAATAAAATGGAATTGGACTGAAATTGAGATATTTGCAAGCCTAATTATGAAGTAAAATTAGGACTAAAAAGAGTAAATGAAGATGTAGCTTATTTTTATACTTAGACCTTGGGTTAAGTTAATAAGCACAATTATAACGTAGGTTATAATAAGAAAACAGAATAGGAAAGAGGCTTATTTTGAGACTTAGGATAAATTAATAAGCAAAGATAGCAAGAATAACAGTAGAGGCTTATTTAAACAATTTATCTATGTTAATAAGCAAAGAATGAAAGTAAGACCTATAGCAACAACATTCCCTATTAGATTTATGGTGGTCTCACATTAGCCTGAAGTGAGACTGAAGGCGCGCTTATGCTGTAGATGTGGTAAATAAACGGTCAATAGAAGTTCAAATCATGGGGATTTGGACAAGGGGCACAACTAGATATTGTTTGGATGATGGATCAGTACCAACAACATTCCCTATTTTTCGATGTACACATGGTGTCTCACTATAGCCTGAAGTGAGATGAAGGCATGCTTATGCTGGAGCAGAGGTAATAAGAAGGTACAACAAGTGGAGCAATAGGTAACATGAGCATAGTGGTGGTCACGCGTGCGGCCTCCAATTGGTGTTCAGTAATCCTTATGAGTTCCATGCGCTTAGTAGGCATCTTCCGTAGATGCTGGTGTCTTCTGTGTAGGGGCCTATAGGGTCTGGTCTACAATTTTCTGTGTAGAGTGCTATAGGTGACCGGTCCGCTGTTGACACATTAGTAGAAGGCCGATCAAAGGGTGGAATTAGGATTTCAGCCTAATTAAAGTACGATTGGAAATTCAGCCTAATCAAAGCGGATATCAAGGATAAGTGCAAACAATCAAATTTATCCAATTGAATAATCTAGAAATAGTTAAACCACATCTTATTCTAGTTTTACCTTTTATTCTATTTCCTTTGTTTCCTTTTTATACTAGAACCTTTACAAAGTCTATTATCTTTACTTTGCTTAAAAATACTAGTAATTACTATCATTCACCAGACTTTTAGTCTGACCCCCTCCTCTGTTTTCCCCTCCCCCCCCCCCCCCCCCCCCCACCCCCCATAGGCCAGTAAGGGCAAGCTCGTTAGATTGTGGACTCTAGGAGATTACAGCAGCTGAGATTTTTCTATGTATTTCTCTTTTTCATTTTTAGTTTTTTTCTTTTCTTATACTGCCGCTTTTTGAGGGATCGTATGTACTCTGATTTTATGAAACTGAGGTTTTGATTTTCATTAGACATGTATTGGAATTTTTAGACATCTGATGTGTTTGGTTTATAATTCTATCTTATGGAATTTGATTTTTAAATCGGTTATTGTTTCAAATTGTTTCCATTGTTTTTATTATTCATGTTTGTCTTGTGAATCTTAGTCTCTATCAGTTTTAGCTATACCTATAACACACCACACCTTTTAGTGTGTCCTTTTGAGTATAGTAAAGGGTATAGGGTGTTTCACATACCAGGCTCTAGGAGCTTGTTTCAGACTTAATTTGTAAACATGATTTGGAAACATTTCACCTTCAAAAGGCAGGGGTTGTTCAACATAAATATCCTCTTTAACAAAACCGTTTAAAAATGCACTTTTGACATCCATTTGAAATATTTTAAAATTGTTGTGGTTTTCGAAAGCAAGTAAAATTCTAATGGCTTCTAATCTTGTTACGGGTGCAAAGGTTTCATCATAGTCTATTCCCTCCTCTTGACAATAACCTTGTGCGATTAACCAAGCTTTATTTCTATCGACCACACCTTATTCATTCATTTTATTTTTATAAACCCATTTAGTTCCTATTACAGTTTTGTCCTCGGGCCTAGAAACAAGTTCTCATACATCATTTCAGGTGAGTTGATTTGGTTCTTCTTGCATGGCAAGAATCTATGAATCATCAGATGATGCTTCCTTTGGATTTTTAGGTTCAATAGTTGATATAAAAGCTACATTACCATATTGTTTAGTTGATTTCTAGTTCTAACAATAGATTAAATATTTCCTAGTGTATTTTCTATAGGGTGGTCTATTAATAGCCTAATTCTTTTATTAGGACAAACAGTTTCACAATTTGTTTCATTTGATTCATTATTTAACATAACAAAATCATCTTTCATCATTTATTTGAACAAAATCTTTGAAATTTTCATCAACAGATACATGCATTGTTTCTTCAATGGAGTTAATTTTTAAATTGAAAACTCTATGCGCTTTACTTCTATTAGAATATCCGATAAAGATTCCTTTATCAGATTTAGGATCAAATTTATCCAAACTGTCTTTTGTATTTAGAATGAAACATTACTTCTAAAAACTTTTAAATAAGATACCTTTGGTTTCTTATAAAAAAGAAGTTCATATGGTGTTTTATTGGTTAGAGGCCTAATGAAAATCCTATTCAAAATGTAACAAGCTGTAGCGACTGCTTCGGCTTAAAAATTTCTTGGTAATTTACTATCTGAAAGCATTGTTCTCGCACAGTCCTAAATCGTCCTATTTTTATGTTCTACCAGCCTATTTTGTTGTGTAGTTCTTGAAAAGGAAAAATTATGAGTTATTCCTTTTCTATTATAAAAATTCTCAAAAATTTTATTTCAAATTCTCCACCGTGATCACTACGAATAGTTTTGAAATTTAAAGAAAGTTGATTTTGAATTATTTTTGCAAAAGTTTTAAATAAATCAAAAGCATCACTTTTAAGTTTCAAAAAAAAATTCCACGTAAATCTAGAATAATCATCTACAATTATAAAAACATATTTATTGACTGAATTTGTGATGGACCAAACAAATCTAAATTTAGTAACTCAAGAGGTTTTACGCAACAACCCGCATATTTTACGATTGAATGTTTAAATATTTTATTTAAATATTTTGTCGTTAGTCGGATTTTGGTCCGAAAAGTTACTTTTTTCATACGGTCGAATTAGGACTCGAAACCACTTCCATTGGGTTCAAAACGCCGTTTGCGATCTTTTTGAGTATAAACTTTGATATGTTTGGAGTTAGTGGAATTTTGCCACTTTTTCACTTTGGGCTTTGGGTTTGGTTTAGCCCATTAGCCTAAACTATTAATTCTAACTCAACTCCCTTCCCTTCATAACTTCACTTTCATTTCCTAACACTTAAGCTTCATCAGAAATGAAGAAAGGAATGGGAAATTAAAACTCTAAGCTCTAGTTCATTTGCAAATCCAACATCTAACTCCAAATCAAAGAAAAGCCATTGATTCTTCCTTTGCTTTCAAGCTTCTTCTTCATTGATCTTGTGTAAAGGTGAGATTTTTATCTCACATCTTTCTCTATAACTATCTTTGATTGTTGGGTATGAATTCCTAACACCTTTTCATATGCATTTGCTCTTGGTTTGGATTGAATTGGTGAAAATCCCAATTTTTAGTATTTTGGGTTCAAATCCTTAAAAATCCTAACTTTGATGATTGAACACGTTTTTGGTGATGCATCGAGAAGCCAATAGGACCGGGTAGCCGATGGGCATAATCCCCTAGCGTCCGTGCTCGTCCGGTTGCAAATTGAGAGAGTTTTTGCATTTCAGCTCCTTAGGTCGTTCGGCCTACATACAAATCTCTCGGCCTGCAGTTAGGTCGCGTGCAGTTAGGTCGCTTGCAGTTAGGTGGTGCCATGCTTTGGTCGCACCATGCTAGGTCATCCCCACTAAGTCGCACGACCTTCTTTACCCCTTAGGTTGTTAGGTCGCATGCCCATTAAGTCGCACAGCCTTCTTTACCCCTTAGGTCGTTTCGTCCCTAGGTCGCTCGACCATATGTTAAACCATATTTGTTAGGTCGCTCGGCTAGGTCGCGTCACTTAGGTCGCGACATTGGTCTCCTTAAGTCGCTCGGCTTGTCCCTGTGTGTTAGGTCGTGCTTTACCTTAAGTCGCTTGGCCTATTCTCTACCCCTTAGGTTGCGCCATGCCATAAGTCGCAACCTCTTAGGTCGCAACCCCATAGGCCGCTTGCCTTACTGTTAGGTCGGCCTGCCTTAGGTCGCTCGGCCTGCTTGCACTGTTAGGTCGCACATGCTTTGGGTCGCGTCATTCCTTAGGTCGGTTGCAGTTAGGTCGAGCCACCCTTTAAGTCACACCTGCTTTAAGCCGCATGCTATTTCTTAAGTCGCTGATCTCTTAGGTCGTATGTCGTGTAGTCGCATGCGTTGAGCCGTTGATTTCTTGTGCTGACTTATGTTAAGTCGTAAGTCGTGGCTGTTAAGTCGCAAGGGTATTTCCACTTTGATGAATTTGGAATCGAATTCTTTGGATTTTATTCACGTCTTCAAATGTGAATTTTTGTGATTTATTGTTTCTACAATCATTTTGTGATTTGACACTTCATCTCACTCGTACGAGAAATCTAATTAAACGGTTTAGTAAAACAAATGGTATGAAACGCTTTCATTTACTTCGCCGGTTAATTCTTGAACTTGTTCGATTGAATCTCTTGTGACAATTTTCGAGTGGAGATCTACAATTTGTTCGTAAATATTTAAGTTAAGCTAGTGGTTATGGGACATAAAGCTAAGCTTATATATTTACTAGCTTACTGTAATTGACACTTCTTGATGATCGTAATGATCATTTTTGTGATTTAGACTAGCAAATGTGCGATGTCTCTTTGTCTACGAGGGAGACTAAACCCCGTTTCTGTGGAGCTTCGGCTCAATTTGGTGGGGTCGCGACCCATGGTCTTTGGGCCGTTTTGTGGAGCTTCGGCTCAAAATTAATGATTAGCAACCATGGAATAGCTTTCCATTTTGTGATACACATGTTGGTGAGTTTTCATGCTCCCGTTTTGTGATAGGCCTCCCCCCTTTTTGTGATTTCTGGATTTCCATTGATGATTTCTAGAATTTGTGTTCCACCAATTTTCGTGATTTACATTGATAAGTTTTATCAATATTTGTGCATTGGTGAATTTGTGTGTCATTAACTTTTGTGATTGGCATTGATATTATTGTCAATATTTATGGTTTTGGTGAATAAAAATATAGAGTATGACATTCCTTTTGATCTTTGAGAAGATTCTTGTGATATTGATTAATTTCTTGTTGATTTTCAATTGCATACTTATCACAGTATGGCTTTATGGTTATCATATGTTTTTGTCATATCTCTTATTCTATATCATTTCATCTGATATTTATAGCAAGACTGATCCGTTTATTATTTTCTTATTAAATAATACTTGGGTCAGACCGAGATGTTACAGGTGCTTCTGCTTAACTTCACATTTGGGATTATCACCCTGACTTTTGGCTAACTACTTAGATTAGTAGTTTTTGTTGTATACATTTGAGATATAGACTCATTGATGTATCCATATTCTTTTGTCTAGCACTTGTAGCTATTCTTTTGTGATATTGTGAATCTTGTTGACCACTACTCTGATGTACACTTTCATATGTCATATTCATATCTATTTCCGCCTTTGTGATATGGATATCTGTGACTGATTTGTGTTATGTTTATTTCTATGTTTGTTTTCGAAGATATTATAGCCACTGTGTAGTAGCTTTGAGTTTGTATCGGTATGTCAGATTTCCTCCTGAAACCAAATGCATGTTGTACTATCTGACATATCGGTGCTCGCACCAAGCAATTACACGGATGGTCGCTCCTCAACAGCCTTATTCTCCATGCTAGTTGACGGCATTACACCGTAGTGTCCTTAGCTAGCGTGGGTATAGAGGTGGGGCGTCACATTTTGAAGTTGAAATCATATCTTTTAATTTGAATGAACTCTTCCTAAATTTTCCTAATTGACAAGCATCACATATGCTATATACTTTAAAATCCATTTTAGGGAGACCTCTTACTAAATCAAGTTTTGAAAGTCTAGATAAAAGTTTGAAATTCAAATGCCTAAATCTTTAATGCCAAAACCAAGGGTCACTTGTATTATCCAAAAGACATAGGTTATCATTTGAGATTTTCATACTGAGAATATAAATATTTTTCTTCCTAATTCCTTCAAAGATAATATTTGATTTATTATCTTCAATGTGACACTTATCTTTTTCAAATTTAATTTTGTAGCCCTTATCACATAGTTGACTTATGCTAAGCAAATTGTGTTTTAGATTCCTAACTAGCAAATGATCAGAAATAATAGGATTTTTAGAGTTACCGACATTGCCGATGCCAATCACATATCCTTTTGGGTTGTCTCCAAAATTGACCAATCCTCCATATGATTCAGTATTTTCGGATTGCCAGTCATTGTCTTGAACATCCACAATCACATATCCATCTGTTTTTCTTGATCTGCACCATTTGTCTATTGAGTGTTGACTCGTCAAAAGCCATATAACACATCTGTTCCTGCACAACACACCAATTCCGTAGATAACTTGATTTTCTATAATAACATTATGCAGACTTATGAAACAATGATGATTTGAGCAGTTTTGAACTAGTGTTAACAGAATTTTCAAAAATTGTCATTTTAAACTTTTTTAAAAATTAGATTACGAAAACTTTGAAAACTAATGCTCTAATACCAAATGTAGGGAATGCGGATTACGGATCTTAAGGCAAAATTAACACTAGAGGGGGGTGAATAGTTTTTAATGGATTTTATGGAATTTTTGAAATCTTTTGAAATTAAACACAGACAGATGCAATTCACAAATACAAACATAATCATAGAATCATACAAAGATGTAAATAGCAAATGAAAAATAGTAAAAGGAAAGAACACACCAGAATTTTATACTGGTTTGGAGTTACGCTACATCCAGTCCCACACAATTTTTTGTGCGGATTTCTTTTCAAATATAATGTCGATATTACAATCCTGATTTCAAGGCTACAAGATACACCCTTCTGTCTTCGAGTCCAAGACAAACTCTCTTGATTTAATCAGGCTACAAGATCACCTAATTGATTTACGGGCCACAATCACGCCCAATTGATTTACAGGCCACAGTAACACCTTTTCCAATATCATTTTGATAGATAGAGAGACTCCATACACTTCTTTGATTACAAATGATCATATAATTCTGAATAGCACAAAGATCTTAGAGAGAGAGGCAGAGAATCAAACTAAAGAAGATCAAACTTAGGATTTAGGCGAAGTTTTGTTAAGAATATTTGAAAATAAGAATGGAAGAGAAAGAGGAGAGAAAACAAAGAAAACTTATGCAAAAATTCGTTCAAAAAATCAGGTATTTATAGAAGAACAACAGTCATGTCCATTCATGAAAGGTTATAACGCGTAAACACTTCTTTTGAAAATTTAAATTTCAAATTTAACGGCCAACATGTCGACATGGAGGGATGGGGTATGTCGACATGCCCATGTATATTTTGAAAATTGATTTTTCTTCTAAAAATGATTTCTATTCTAAAACTTGTCATAAAAATTTCTGAAGTTTATAAACTATTTTGAATATAGTTCAAACTTATAAAAGAGATTTAAAAATAATCTTAAAAATATATAATCTATAATATAAAGTAATATTAAAAACTAAGTATAGAATATATTTTGATATTTTAAAACTTATAATATTTAAACCAGGAGATAGTTTAGAAACAAGAGATGATTTTAAAATTAAAATATAAAGATAATAAAAAATGTTTAAGGCTAAAATATTTAAACCGAGAGAGATGACTTTTAAACAATTTTTGAAATATATTTTAAAATAAATCTTTTTGATTCCGTTCCACTAGAGATGGTCTTGGGCTCCATCCCACTAAAGTGTTCATGGGTTCCATCCCACTATTAAAATCCGAATAAAAAATTTAGTGCTATTATGAAGTTTTAACATAAATCTAGACTCAATTACTTATTTTGATATCTTGAACTCTTGATATCTTGAACTTTTGATACGCATGAGCCTTCAGTCTTCGATCATGAATACTTCGATCTTGAGTTCGTCAGTCTTGAATCTTTATAATGTACAGTCTTCATTCTTCAGCACCTGCATATATATCTTGCATATACATATATGCATCTAGACACGAATATTAGTATTTATATTTTATAACAAGTCCTAAGGTTATTGTCATCGAAACCATCATCTCAGAAACTATCAGGAATAACATATAATATCATATCAATGATCTTTGCAAAAGAGAAATTGTAATATCATATACATACATCCATCAAAGTTCAACAATCAATCACTAATCATCAGCCTGGACAGTTATAATAACATGTCCCTATAATTGCTAATAATTTAAAATAACAAAGCAGTCAAAAATTACAGATACGAGAATACGATCTAAAGACTTCCATCTCTCCTCCTGAAGCTTCAAAAGCACCAAATCTGAACCTGTAAGTATACTCGATCCGACTCGAGCATTGAAATGGAAGAATAATCCAGAACAGTCTTGTAAACTAGCATGAGAAGACACATTCAATTGATTTTATTAAATTACCAAACTTTTCTTTTCAAAACAAAAGTATCTCGTAAGACACGTCCACACATAAAAGCTTACATGTTTTACCTTATGACGAAAACCTTCATATCAAATCCTGTTATATTATAATAGTTTCTATTATACAAATAATATTAATTGTAGCCGAAATTGTTACATTGATTAAATTCCATCATATAGCCCAAAGTGGGTAATACAAACAAAATGGCAGGCACGTAGTGGAGTATGGATTTACATACAAATGACCAGGTGAAAGGACTACCTTCTGGCAGTACACCTCTAGAAGAATGTACCGACGACCATCACAAAGGATCCTCTACCAACACAAGACCGGCCTACATCTATAACTAGGTAGTACCAAATATATCATCCCTTGGTCGTACTGACCTTTCCGAGGGCCCTCATAGCATACAAACTGCATTAATTTACGTCCCGAATGTCATAGCGGAAAGAAATATATCTAGAAGAGGATGTTCATATCCTAATTGGGAATGACCCACTTATCCTTGTCGCATCTAACCCTGTTTCGATCATTTCCAGTTGATGAGGCCTGAGGTAACAATTACCTTTCACATATCACATATCACATCATCTTTGAACGCCACATCGCCATTCCTTTTATCACTTTTGACTTTCACGAACATACAACCTCTGAGCTCGTACATCTCAGAGAAGGGTGTTAAGCTAAAATAAGTTGCCTTCTCCGCCACCAAGCATATGTATGTTTGTAAAAGCCAACATACGTAATCGTAGAAAATGCAATGTCAGACACTCGTCCATACAAGTTGTCGAGGAACAGGACAAACCGAAGGTACTCTCCTACCACATCCTATCAGATTAGTAGTGATAGCCCTTGCAATGGATATTTCATAACGGAGAGACTACTGCTACTATATGTATATTGGGATTTTAACCTCAAATGATCACCAAGCAGTCCTTCACTATGAAAATCCTAAATATCAATATCTTCAATAACCTGCACAATCGAACGCGTATACGTTGGTCCGATGTGGTTTTCAAATAAATTTGTTCCCGGTCTCTTTGCACCAACAACAATACATAGGCCAATATTTATTTGATAGTCGGTTATTTAACTATCAAAGCAAACAACAAATATCTAGCACCATAAGCAATCACTAGTCCCTTTTTATTAATCTTTTTTAGTTAAATCATTTTTCAAATATTCGTTTCAAATTATCTTTAAAAAGATATATTCTGAAAACCATTTCAATATTTCAATATTTGGAGAACATTTCCATATACTTATTTTATTAATAAGTGAATTCACAACTTATTTTATTTTCAAACCATTTAAAATCCATTTTAAAATATCACTTCCCAAAACATTTATTTAATTTAAAGTATTATTCACTGTCCAAAATTGTAAATATAATTCCTTTAATAAACTTTCATTACTTCTACACATTTAATTTAAAGGATTATTCACTGTCCAAAATCGGGAATACAATTCTCTTACCCAAATTCATTATTTCTACACATTTAACTTAAAGGATTATCCACTATCCAAAATCATGGATATAATTCATTTAATAAACTTTCATATTTAACTTATCAAATTAAGGTGATTTCACATTTATAAAACGATGTTTATACATCCTATTTATATTTTATGAAAACTTCCATATATATAATTCCTTTATCAACCAAATCCATTTATATCTCATATATATGCCAAAATCCAATTATACGTTAATTCACTTATAAATCTCTTATTAAAAATTCATTCTTTTTATAACTTCATCGATTTATATATCTTATTTACTTATAAGATTCATTTATACTTCATTTTAACACTTATATAACTCGTTTATAATTCCATTATTTTTATTTATAAAATATCGATTTTATAAATCTTATATATAAACCATTTAAAATAAATTCAAAATTCTCAATTTTAACTTATTTTACAAAATAGTTATCTCCATATTCCAAAATCATATTTGAGTATATTTCACAAAACCATAATTTTTATAATATAAAATTTATAACTTTTTTTTAAATAAATTCATTTCCTTAACAATTCAAAAATTAATAAAACATATATATATATATATATATTCAAAATCACTTTGAAATCCTTTTTAATTTGAAATCTTTTTAATATGAAATCATTACATTAATATTTTAAATTTCCAAAAGCATGGCCCAATGCTACAACAACACTAAATAAGGTGATTCGGATGAATAATAACAATCATGGCATCCAACACAATAAAAATCACATGATACAACATATATATTAATATTTATAAACAAAATCAATAATTATGAGGAATCATGTCGGATCCCTCCAACATGTCACCTACAACAAATATACATATCAAAAAATAAGTACATTATCCGCTTCGAGGCAGACGCGCGTATAAAAGTCATCGGCTCATGCACGGGAACAAATAGGGTCTCATCCGCTAAAATATGCTGGAATATATCCAAATAAATCAATATATATATATATATATATATATAATATCATATATCACCCAATCCATCATCAATCAACGTAAATAAATTTATTCTCACTTATATAAAAATATAAGCGAGTCAGAAAGAGTGAGTTGCACTCACTTTGATTCCAATAGTCATTGCAACATAATGTTTCGAATAAAGTTAAACTGACATTTAATTTTACCCAAAATTACTAGAAACTCCAAATCAATCTAATCCATTTCCATCGCGTGATGTTCGCGATCATGAACCCAACGCAACTTGTTTCATCCAATTTCGACCTCGTATGTGAAAGATACGCATTTATAAGTTTGCACGAATTTATAATTTAAATTTACAAAAAAAATTATTTTTAAACCTACCAATGATCTGGGCCTTTGATTCCATATTAGAGAAGATCTGGGCCGCTTTTCCCTATTCTTTTTTTCATTTGTTATTCCCAGGTGAAGTCGCATGAAAGAAACCCATAGCTCACATTCAACTTTGCCTTGGCCGCTCCCTCCACGATCGCCCGGAATACAATCCAAACCCCTTAACACGTGTGCCTATGCGAGCTCTGCCATAGGCCATGACCACGTCGAACTCGATCGCCCATAGGCTCCGAAAAATGTGCACGAATGCACCATGTTTGAACACAAACTGTTGCCACGTCGTTTGTCTAAAAACCATCATCACCGTATGGATTTATAGAGCTCATCGAGCTCCACAATGTTGCGGTTGGAATTTATTCGAATTGGTTTAAATATTGAGAGAAAATAAAGGGGAAAGATTCGAAGTTTCTCGATCGTTGATTAAGAACTGCCAGCTGGGGTTAGGGAACCCTAGGCTTTGAGAACAATGGAAAAAATGAGGTCCTTTTATAGAAAATTTCGTGCCCTATTCATCCGAAAATATTTCGAAATCCAATCGAAGCATGCTACTAGGCATTTATAATGTTTTACCATTATTCTGAACATGATGGAATTATTGTAATTAAATTTACTTAAATAAATTTCTGCGTGTTTCAGCTTCGCACGACTAAACCTTAATTCTGATTGGCATGAAATTTGAAATCCTATAATAATATAACATCACGGATCCAATAAAACTGGTTTCATCTAAATCGAAGACGGTGTTAAAAATGGCTATTTTTACAAGTTAATTAAATCGATAAATTTCCAATTTCAGTTTATTCGCTTTTAAACCAATTTTAAAAGTTCACCGATTCCATTCTAATTCATATAGAATTTAAAACAATTTCATAAATTATTTTCATTCACATATAATTCAAAATCTAATTATTTTTGCAATTTCAAATATTAAATCAACAATTTAATTATCCAATTAAATTATTATATTTGAAATACAAGTTATTCAACTTATAAAATATACTTTTGAATATTTAAAATCAATTAAATATTCCAATTTCGAATGACTGAAATTTCGGGTCGTTACATTCTCCCCTATCTAAAAGAATTTCATTCTCGAAATTACCAAGTGATAAAAAGCCACAAATCCATTAACTTTTCAAAACAATTCGTTAAGTTGGATTACCAAATTTCTTAAGTGTTTAACTTTCCCAAAATCATTTAGTTAAACTTCTTATAAGAACTCTCCTTAAGTTTTCAAATTCATACTTAATTATTTACTAATATCATTCCATGAATCAACTAACATCATTTCAAATTACAACTCAAAATCAAAATTTTAGTTATCAAAAATTTTTAAAAAATCTCTAAATTTTTCTAACACCTTAAATTTTCAAAAAAAATTGCTAGAGTCTCCTTTGCGTGGTCCGATCCGGGAAAATCATAATTAATATATGTATATCACAAATATACATCTCATCTTCAAGGATGAGACATCCCATAGAGAAAAAATATAAAAGTACGATATGTAATCCGAGATATGTACCTTATATATTATTAGTGAGCATATACGGCTAATATAGCGCGAAAGTGAGCTCCAAATGCGAAACATATGCCATCCGCACCTACTAAACACTCAACAAACAATAAGTATATGTATATATGGAAAGTAATACCAATACACAACATATACCAATGCAACAACTATATATGCCAATATAGCAAATGCAATCAAAAGCAACAATTTCAACCATCAAACAACTATCATCCAAATGACATCCAACAAACCAATATCTAACCAATCAAGCCATAACCAAATTAGTATACATTTATTTCTCATTAATATTCATTGAATTAATTTTCAATTTGTCCACATTTGATTCATTAACATTGGATTTTACTAACATTCATTTATTCATATTCAATTAGTTTACATTCACTAATTTACATTTAAGTTAGTTCACTTCCAATTATTATCCTTCGATTCATTAACTTTAATTTATTCACATTCAAGTTATTTAATTTAAATTTCATTTACATTCATTCCTCACTTAGTATATTTTCTTGAATGTTATTATCACTTATTAGCTTAAGTTACATTCAATTCTAACAAATAATATTTCAACTCACATTCACTTAACTAATTTATTTCATAAGTTCAATTCAATCCATTTTGCACTTCAAGTTGAATTTAATTTAACAATTCTAGTTTATATTCATATTCATCCTTCTACTTATTAAATTACTTTATTAATTCATTGTTAATATCAATTTCAACTTCATTCAACATCACTTAAGTTATGTTTCATTTCATTCTCACTTACGTTTAGTTTCACTATACAACTTAAGTTCACTTCTAATTTAATTCAAATTCTATTTTATTCAACTCATTTCATTTGCTCATTTCTTTTTCTTTACTTGAGTTAAATTTCATTTTCAAAGATCTTTTCCATTTAAATTAACTTATATTTCATTTCTAATGTCATTTTATTTAACTTTTACTTCATTCGAATTTCATATCACTATTCAAATTCAGATTTTGTTTTGCTTAACAAAATTGTTTAACTATTTTAACTATTGATTTTACTTAACATTTTCTCACTTTATAAGTTATACAACTTATTTATTTATAATTTTGCAAATATATACTTAAGTTTATTCACATTCTATATTTACAATTTAGAGTTATACAATCACTTTACCACTTAAGTTTAATTTTCATTCCAATAACTAATCTAATCTAGCTCAAATCCAATTCACTTTATTTAACTTTCCTTTAGTTAAATTTCAAATCATATATTTTATTATTCTAACTCAAATTTTTTTATCACAATAAAACTTAAATTCCCACTTTGCTAATGGTAGCAAATCTATCACATAGAAATTCGAAAATGATATTAATGATGCTGCAGTCATCACCCTTATCATTTTCCAACAATGGTAGTGAATTCAGTACTTTATATTCTTTTTAAATCCCTTTTTATATTCATAAATTACATTTATAAATTTTTTACTTATATAATTTCACTATTTCACTTCACTTATATGAGATTCATTCCAAATTTACTTATCTTATTTAGATTTATGATAATATGACCTCTTTAGACTTTGGAAAACAATTGTCAAAATCAATAGGATTCAAATTCTCAAATTCTTAGTTTAAATCCATTTTTATTTACAACTCATATTATAAGTATACTCATGTAGTTTCATTATTAATATTATTTCACAATTTTAAATCATATTAATTATAATTCCATACTTCATAATTCATTTGCTTATATAAATTATTCTTTTACAATTGTTGTTTTTATTTGGATTATTCAAACAGCTTTTATTAACTTATATATATTTACATTTTCAAACAAACAAACAATCCATTTATATACACTACAATAATTTCTGAAAAATTATTTCTTTATATATAAAATATAACCGAGGTAAAATTATTTCATTTATCCAAATTTAAAAACAATACTATGTCGACTTGCCTTGTTTAAGTGTTTAGAAATCCCTATCGATAACATGGCATCCCATGCACCGACCAGAATTCATAAGCAACTCAACGGATAAGTAAACTCAATATAAAATATTTTATAATCACTAACAAATACGCACTCATATATATTACACTCAAACTCAATCTAGGGCGCTAATGACCCTATTTATACTAAGTACATATCAAAGCCTAGGAATATAGTAAACCTAAGCTCTGATATCACATGTGAAGACCGGTAAATCCGTACCCCTTGAATCGACAATAAACCACACATGTCCGAACCAAAAATCACAGAATAACGGAAAGTCAAGAGAAAGAAAGACGAGAGAAGAAGAGGAGAGAAGAAAGAGAGAAGAAGAAAACCAAACAGAACAATAACAATATAGGATCTCACATCGCAGCCGAATAACATATAATATCATATCAATGGCCTTTACAAAAGAGAAACTTTAATATCATATACATGAATCCATCAGAGTTCAACAATCAATCACTAATCATCAGCCTGGACAG
Organism: Allium cepa; assembly: GCA_030765085.1. Taxonomy (NCBI): domain Eukaryota; kingdom Viridiplantae; phylum Streptophyta; class Magnoliopsida; order Asparagales; family Amaryllidaceae; genus Allium; species Allium cepa. The sequence goes on from CM060940.1 coordinate 865,928,309, forward strand.
TTATAATAACATGTCCTTATAATTGCTAACAATTCAAAATAACAAAGTAGCGGAAAATAACATATACAGGAATACGATCTGAAAACTTCCAGCTCTCCTACTGAAGCACCAAAAGCACCAAAGCTGAACCTGTAAATATACAGGGTCTAACCCGAGCATTGAAAGGGAAGAATACCCGGATCAGTCTGTAAACCAATGTGAGATAACACGCTCAATTGAATTTATTAAATTACCAAAACTTTTCTTTTCAAAAAAAATCTTGTAAGACACGCCTGCACATAAACACAGACATGATTTTACCTTACGATAACCAAAACCTTCATATCAAATCCTATTATATTATAATAGTGTCTACTATATAAATAATATTACATTGATTAAATTCCAACATATAGCCCAAAGTGGGTAATACAAACAAAATAGCAGGCAAGTAGTTGAGTTTGGATTTCCATACAAATGACTAGGTAAAGGGATATCCTTCCGGCAGTACATCTCTAGAAGAATGTACCGAGGACCATCATAAAGGATCCTCTACCAACACAAGACCGGCCTACCTATATACTAGGTAGTATCGAATATATCATCCCCCGATCGTTACGGACCTTTCGGAGGGCCCTCGTAGCATACAGACCACATTAATTTACATCCTGAACATCATAGTGGACAGAATTATATCTGGAAGGGGATGATCATATCCTAATTGAGAATGACCCACTTAGACTTGCCGCATCTAACCCTGTTTCGGTCATTTCTAGTTGATGAGGCCTGAGGTAACGATCACCTTTCACATATCATATATCACATCATTTTTGAATGCTACATTGCCATTCCTCTGATCACTAATGACTTTCATGTGCATACAACCTCTGAGCTCGTACGTCTCAGAGAAGGGTGTTATCCTAAGAGAAGTTACCTTCTCTGCCACCAAGTAGATGTATGTTTGTAAGCGCAACGTACATAATCTTAGAAAATGCAATGTCAAACACTTTTCCATACAAGTTGTCCAGGAACAGGACAAACCGAAGGTACTCTCCTACCACATCCTATCAGATTAGTAGCAATAGCCCTTGCAATGGATATTTGATAATGAAGAGACTAATCCTACTATATGTATCTTAGGATTTTAACCCCAAATGATCAACAAGCAGCCCTTCACTATGAAAATCTTAAACATCAATAACTTGAATAAACTGCACAATCGAACGCATATACATTAGTCCGGAGTGGTTTTCAGATAAATCTGATCCCGGTCACTTCGCACCAACAACGATACATAGGCCAATATTTATTTGATAGTCGGTTATTTAACTATCAAAGCAAACAACAAATATCTAGCACCATAAGCAATCACTAGGCCCTTTTCAATAATCTTTTATTAATTAAAATCACTTTCCAAATGTTCATTTTAAATTATCATTAAAAAGATATATTCTCAAAACCATTTCAATAGTTCAGTATTTGGAAAACATTTCCATATTTTAATAATAAGTGAATTCACAACTAATTTTAGTTTCAAACCATTTAAACTCCATTTTAAAATATCACTTCCCAAAATATTTATTTAATTTAAAGGATTATTCACTGTCCAAAATCGTGGATATAATCCCTTTAATAAACTTTCATATTTAAATTATCAAATTAAGGTGATTTCATATTTATAAAACCATGTTTATACATCCCATTTATATTTTATAAAAACTTCCATATATAAAATTCCTTTATTAACCAGTTCCATTTATATCTCATTTATATGCTAAAATCCAATTATACGTTAATTCACTTATAAATCTTTTATTACAAATTCATTTTTTTATAACTTCATCAATTCATAAATCTTATTTACTTATAAGATTCGTTTATACTTCATTTGAATACTTATAAAACTCGTTTATAGTTCCATTATTTTCCTTTATATAATACCAATTTTATAAATCTTGTACATAAACTGTTTAAAATAAATTCAAAATTCTCAATTTTAATTTTTTTTTACAATAGTGTTATCTCCGTTTTTCACAAATCATATTTGAGTATATTTCACAAAACCATAATTTTTATAACATAAAAATTATATATTTTTATTCATTTAAAATAAATTCATTTCCTTAACAATTCAAAAATTAATAACACACAGACATGTGTGTGTGTATATATATATATATATATATATATATATATATATATTCAAAATCGCTTTTAAATCCTTTTTAATTTGAAATCGTCGCTTTAATATTTTAAATTCCCAAAAGCATGGCCCAATACTGCAACATCACTAAATAAGCTGATTCACATGAATAATAACAATCATGGCATCCAACACAACAAAAATCACATGATACAGCATATATATCAATATCTATAAACAAAATAAACAATTTTAGTCATGTTGGATCCCTCCAACCTGTCACCTGCAACAAATATACATATGAGAAAATATGTACAATGTCCGCTTCGAGGCAGTCGCACGTACGAAAGGTCATCCGCCAATACACGGGAACGTATATGGTTTCATCCACTAAAATATGCAGAAATATATCTAAACAATCAATATATATAATATATCATATATGACCCAAACAATCATCAATCAGCATAAATTTATTCTCACTTATATAAAAATATAAGCGAGTCAGAAAGAGTGAGTTGTACTCGCTTTGATTCCAATAGTCGTTGCAGTGTTATATTTCGAATAAAATAAAACTCATATTTAATTTTACCCAAAATTCCTAGCAGCTCCAAATCAATCCAATCCAGCTCCATCGCTTAGTGTTCGCGAATACGACCCAACGCAACTTGTTTCGTCCAATTTCAACCTTATTGTGAAAGATACATATTTACAAGTTTACATGAATTAATAATTTAAATTTACAACTTTTTTTTTAGTTTTAAACCTACAAACGGTTTGGGTCTTTGATTACATACTAGAGCAGATCTGGGTCGCTTTTCCTTCTTTTTCGTTCGTTACTCCCAGGTGAATGTCGCACGCAAGAAAACCATAGCTTAAGTTCGACTTTGCCTTGGCGGCCCCCTCCACGATCACCTGGAACACGATCCAAACCCCTCAATGTGTGCGCCTACACGAGCTCCGCCATAGGCCATGACCATGTCGAACTCAGTCGTCCATAGGCTCCAAAAAACGTGCATGAACGCACCATGTTTGAACACAAATTGCCACCACGTCATTTTCCTGAGAACCATCATCACCGTATGGATTTATAGAGCTCATCGAGCTCCACAACATTGCAGTTGGAATTTTTTCAAATTGGTTTATGCATTGATAGAGAATAGAGGGGAAAGATTCAAAGTTTCTCGATCATTGATTAAGAACTGGCAGCTAGGGTTAGGGAACCCTAGGCTTTGAGAAAAATGGAAAAAATGAGGTCCTTTTATAGAAAATTTTCATGCACTATTCATCCGAAAATATTTCAAACTCCAATTGAAGCATGCCGCCGGGCGTTTATAATGTTTTACCTCAATTCCGAACATAATGGAATATATATTGGGAGCCAACTCCATCGTATTTGGAAGATAGGTTTTCGAATCGAATTATCTTAATTAAATTTACTTAAATAAATTTCTATATGTTTCAGCTTCGTACGACCAAACCGCAAATCTGATCTACATGAAATTTGAAATCCTATAATAATACAACATTATGGATCTAACGAAATTGGTTTCGTCGAATCTGAGACGGTGTCAAAAATGGCTATTTTGTTTCAGTTTATTCACTTTTAAATCAATTTTAAAAGTTCACTAACTTCATTCTACTTCATATATAATTTAAAACAACTTTATATTGTTGTGGGCATTTCCGCCCACTACATGGTGAATATGAAGAGTCAAGGGTAAAAGTTTCATTGTCTTGAAATGGACCTAAACTTGTTTAGAAGTATTCCCGAGATCAAGATTGGACCTAGGTCGAAACCACGTCTCAATCCAAGCAACAGTTTGAAAGATATGAACATCTTAACATTAGCTCATTGTCTAAGTTATATGGGTCCCGCTTTGGAGAACTACTAATTTTCTCTCACATGGAACATTTAGGGGCATTGGAATACTATACTTAGTGAACGCAGCTACCATTTCAAGTCTCATTCAATTCTGACCTGGATTGAAGGGATTATGGCATAATAACATGCATAGCACAATGGTAAAGACTTGCGCCTTTTAGCCAACCCACCTGGATTCAAGTCCTGGCAAGCACTTATTTTCATGAAGCATGAGTAATGGTCCAATAGGGAATCAAACTACTAAACATCTAACATTTCCAACAGAAGGAAGGTTGAACCAAATCTCATATAAAGGAAGGTTGAACCAAACCCTGGAGGAAGGGAGGTTGAACCAAGTCGCAGGGGAAGGAAGGTTGAACCAAATCCCAGACCAAATCCCAGAGGAAAGAAGGTTGAACCAAATCTCAAAGGCTATGTACTTAGCAGCCACTCCTATCATAACCTCACTCTATAAATACCAAGCACGTGGCATTATAAAAAAAGGAGGTTGGAAAAGAGTGAAGCTCTCATCAATAATGACAGACAACTTTGAAAGGGAAAACTCTTAGTTCCAATAACGTGTTTACTCATATTCAAAGCTTGTACTTGTAATTAGAAATGGAAGAGATAATAAAATAGGAACAGTGGATGTAGGCACATTCGGGCCGAATCACTATAAAATCTGTATCTTTTTACATTTAAGTCCTTTACCTATTCTTTATTGCACATTCTTGATTTTCTATCTCAATCATCCGCAACTAAAATTCATCAAACAATAGCTTTATACTGAAAATAGTATTTGCAGCTCCACTACCATGACTTGGAGGAGTTTGCCCATTTTTTATGTAAACATTTTTTATGCTTTCACTAAAGGCTGAACTTCCTTTTTTAAAAGGAAAATCCTCTCTTTCTTGTTTATCTTTTTTACTTTGAAACTTAAATCCGCTCTCTTTTGGAGTTTAAAGTTCATTTTTTTAGTCTTAAACTACTGTCTCGTTTAAATTAGAAATGTTATTGTTTCTAATCTTCATACTAGAGATTATCATTCCTTGTCATACAAAATTCTCTTCGAATCTTTATAGATCTAAAACATGTTTCTCTTTTCAAATTTAACATCATTATTTTCATAAAAAGAAATTCTTTTCTTTCTTCTGCTCTGAATCATCTTTTACTTAAAAAAAAATATAGTATCAATCTTTCAAATTTTCAAATCTACAATCATTGTTCTCAAAAGGAAAAAATTATCTCTTTATTGTTCAAGATGTGAAATAATTATTTCAATGAGAAAAAGAAACAATCTCTCTCTTTTCAGATCTAAATCATTGTAAAAGAAACTATATTTTTCCTATTCAAGATCTGAAATAATTGTTTCTATGAGAAAAAGAAACGATCTTGTTTTCTTTTCCAGATCAAATTCATCATTTTAAAAAAAAACTATCTTTTTATTGTTCAAGATCAGAAATAGAAATGGAGAAATATTTCATACTTTCCAACACCTTTCCATACGCTAACCATGATGCTCTGACAATAGCTAGGATCTATCCTTCCAAGTTGATAAATTTAGAGACACTGATGCATAGAAAAACTTTGACATCAGATTATTGAAATTTACTCTTCCAAGCTGATAAATCCAACAACACTGACGGATAGAAACATGAAGATTGGTAATAGAAATGGTACAACCAAACAAAAGAATAATTAGATTAACGGAATTTATCCTTCCAAGCTGATAAATCCAACTACACCAATTAATCATAATGAAAGGAAGCACACAAGTCATATTACATAGTCTACTTTATATAAATGCGTTGGAGCAGGGGGTTGAAATTATTTCACAATGTGGGACTAAACAACCAAATTTTGTATCATTTTTTTCTTGCAGTTCATATCTACACCAACAATTTCATTCAAAAAAGAAATATTTATTTGTTTCATAGATCCAAAATCATTCCAACTTTTTTCTCTTATTTCAGATCTACAAACACTATTTCTTAAGAAAAAAGAAACATTTATTTATTTTCTTAAGATCTGAAATCATTCTATTTTTATTCCTCTTATTTCAAATCTACAAACGTTGTTTCTTAAGAAAAAAGAAACATTTATTTATTTCTTACGATCTGAAATCATTCCAACTGTTTTCTCTTATTTTTGATCTACAAACACTGTTTCTTATGAAAAAGAAACATTTATTTATTTCTTCAGATCTGAAATCATTTTATTTTTTCCTCTTATTTCATATCTACAAACATCTTTTCTTATGTAAAAAGAAACATTTATTTATTTCTTATGATCTAAAATAATTCTATCTTTTGTCTCTTATTTTAGATCTACAAACACGGTTTCTTAGTAAAAAGGAAACATTATTTATTTCATAGATCTGAAATCATTCTGTCTTTTTTCTCTTATTTTAGATCTACAAATATTGTTTCTTAAGAAAAAAGAAATATTTATCTATTTCTTAAGATCTGAAATCATTCTATTTTTTTCTTTTATTTCATATCTACAAACATTATGTCTTAAGAAAAAGAAACATTCATTATTTTTTATGATCTAAAATAATTCTATCTTTTTTCACTTATTTCAGATTACAAACACGGTTTCTTAATAAAAAGAAACATTAATTTATTTCATAGATCTAAAATCATTCTAACTTTTTTTTATCTTATTTTAGATGTGCAAACCTAGTTTCTTAAACAAAAAAGTAAACATTTACATTTCTTAGATCTGAAATCATCACATCTCCTTTTATCATTTCAAATAGTATTTTTTATTTCAAAAAGTTTTTTTTACCAAAAGAAACTTGTGTTTATTTTTCAAAATCATTGTATATCATATTCTCTTCTCATCCAAAAGTATTATTCCCTTGACATAAGAAACTCATATTCCTTGTTAGATCTAGATCCTTATTTCTCTAACATAAGAATATCCTCTTCTCTTTTCCGACCTACAACCAATATTCCTTGAAATAAGGAGCTCCATTTCCCTTCTCTTATCTAAGAAAGGTCACTTTCATAAAATTCATTTATGTTGTCATGATCCCCAATCACTATGTCTTGGAAATAAGAAATCGTATATCTTTTCCCCTTTCAAATCTAAAAACATGGTTTCTTAGCCAAAAGAAACTTGTGTTCACTTTTCAAGTCTGAAGTTATTCAAACTCACGTTCCCATTACTGATCAGATCATTGTTTCCATCACCCAAGGAAACCTTACCCTCTTTCCTGATCTGAGATCATTGTTTTGAGAAACTCTATTTATCTTTTTAGAAATTCTATCTTTATTTTAAGAATTGGTCCATCAATCCTTTGAAACTACAAAACCTCTCCTTCCTTTTCAAAACATGAATTATTGTCCCTTGAAAATTACAAGCTCTTTAAGAAAGCGTCGGAGAAAAAATTTCCAACATGCCTCCTAAGTGAAGGAACTCTGCTACAAAGAATACAACTGCTGTTAGTACACCCAATCTAGATGTGAAAGGACGAAAGATTAGTCTAACAACCTCCCCGTGCTAAAAATTACCGGACATAACTTCGAAATAGTTGTGGTTTAAATCAGTAAACCCTTCGCTGCTTAATATAAAGCTTTGGTGGATAAACTCTTGACACGCTTAAGGTAAATGATAGTATTCAACCTTAACATTGTAATACAAGGGAAGCCCCAGTTTGAGAAATACAGGGGCAATTCGCCTAACCATATAAACCCCAAGCACAGCCCTCCTCCATCCAGCATATAATCAAAATACTGTAATTGGGATCCCACTGATGGATCGAAATATCACAACTTGAAGACCAAAGTCATGGTGATTGATACTCAAAGTATAGATATGACAAGCTTGACACTTCGTCACTCTTATCGCGCTCGAAGGCATCACCAATCCAACGCGTACTAGACAAGACCCAAATAATATAGCTCTACTTGCCTAGGGATATGTTCAACAAATAACAGAGAAGGAGATAAGACAAAGAGTTACTAGTCCACCCTCCAAGAAAACAAGAACTTTTGAGTGCCCAGTACAAACCTTTATAAGGGGCTATCCCGTCCCCCATAGACACTTGCCAAGATCTCCATACTTGTTATTAAGCGGGGGGAACAAAGAAGGTACTATATAATTACTTTTCTTTCATTCTGATCAATCTTAAGCTATTGCAGAGCTCTACCATCTACTTTTGGATCTCCATCCTTGGAAAAATGTGAAGGAAGGATTCGTAAATCGGTAGCATGTGCTGATTGACTCGAAGATGCTTAAATTCTACACGAAGTAAAGATAAAAAATCAAACTAGCCCCTACAACTATGCATAACCTCTCCATTGGGTCGGCAAGGCACATAAAGATGAGAAAACATCACTGTTATGAGTTTAGATAGATGGTCGCCCAAAAAAGCTAGCACAGCTTGTAGTACAAATGCTATAGTAAAATGGAAGAGATACAACTCTCTGCCTTCGGAGCTCGAATGATCAATGATAATGGAGAAGCCATCCATTTACGTACGGTATTACCTCAAAGGGTAAGGAAGAGGACGCGATGGAAAGGACATCTGCCGAGAACTTGGATAACATAATAGTTTATATATAAAGGCTTTGAAAGACCAAGTTCCAGCAATTCCAACATATTTGGCCTGTAGTAGAAAAGCAAGAGATATCCAGAACTACCACCGCTACTCCTCAAATCACAATTTAAACCGAATCAGCAATATACATAGTAAACCGCTAGGACACTGCAGTCACTAATTAAAATACTAGCTTCATCTCTCCATCATGATCCAATTATAAAAAAACAATTCAAATTGGTTAAGAACTAAGGATAGAAAGATTCACACTGGGGACATCCACCATATGTTTACCAAACTAGCCAGAGTCAACCTGACAAAATGACTAGACCAATGACTGCTAGGAGGCAGCAATAAAACGCCAAACAATAATCTTGGAATCTTGGCCAGGGCCATGCCATCGGCTAATAGGTTCCACAGAGTCTTACAAAATACCAAGCGAGAATTCCTATCCAAGAGAACATCTTAAACCAGGCATACTACATAACTGGTACTTTACGCTTCTTTCGAAGCGGCAAGTTGGTCTAAACTTCTCTTTCCCTTTTGACCGAGACAAGAGACTAATGCATTCACTTAACACATATGTAGTTATATTCACTTAATACATATGCGGTTATATTCACTTAACACATATGCCTTTATAACCACTACTTTTTTGTGATTAGTAACCCAGATCACAAGCTTGTGTTGGAATTAGTGAAAATAAGATATCCATGACTATGAGCACTAGCCTGGGTTGTTCACTATTGACGACCATCCCTTTCCCTCGCAATGACATATCAGTGGGCATCCAGGAAAAAATCTAGCTTGAGTCTCAAAGAATAAATGCATTCGAAGCCTAGCATGGATTGACTCATAACAGGAGATTCCCCAAGCCAAATGAGCAGGTTGAATCTGTCAACAAAGTCTTGAAAAGGATAATTAAGAAAAAACTCGATGAATCCAAAGTAGCATAGGTTGACGAACCACCCACGGCACTGCAGGCTTACCAAGCCTCCTACAAAACAGCAACATGACATACTCTATTTTCTCTAAAGCATAGGGGGCTAGACATGTTGAGGAGAGAAGGAATCACACCGCTCTCAAGACTACTGCACACTGACGGAAAGTGGCAAAACAATACAAATCTAAGGTGAAGCCCTAAGATTTACAAAAGGAAGATCGGCTGACCGGCAACTGCGAACCGATAATAAATCCCAAGATTAAGGCATGGCTGCAGCCAGGGATAGTTTGTAGTTGACGATTGGCACCCACGCTACCCGGGCCATAGTAAATCGAACAATACTCACGATACAGGCCATAATGGCCAGGGTAGTTACTGTATGTGAATCTCGGCTCTAAATCATAAGTTCGACAATTGTAAAAGTTACACTCCCTTGGAACATGGTTGGGCTGACAAACATATAACACCAAAATCCACAATTAGGGCAAGTAATTTACATGCCATAAATCTTAAGTTTAGAAGGACTCTCTTGATGGAGAATATATTACATTTTACTTAGACTAAAAACTTCTAATAATTTCTTTCAGTCTTGTGGCATTACATACAGATAGTAGGAATATGAATTCCACTCTACCAATCACAGCATGATATTCCTCCGCTTCCACTCCACCAGAGAAACAGAGCATCGACTCAACTCTGTTAGAGATAGCGAAATATCAATCCAACATTTCCACAAGAATTGGAATATACTTTCCAGCCAACTTCGCTCAAGAAACTGTAAGGATTCTCCTAAAGCTGAGCACACTTATAGAACCTGAGAAAAACTCAGTGCAAAGGTATGACTAACTTTTGTAAGATAAGCTAAATTTGATATAAAAAAATACTTGGGGGCACAACATCACCTCACCCTTTGATTATACGCATACGCTACCACTCAGCTTGGTAATAGCACATTTGAATCATAACCTTAAGTTTGCAAGTTTAAAACCTATTCATGGTACAAGGCAGCATGCTGTGAGAAGAAACCAAGTGCACTATACTGGGGACAAACCCAAACAAATAATGAGTGATACCGACTGACTTTTGACAACGTCACCAGAGGGTGCTCTGGAGGATGTGATGAGTAATTGTGAACTGCCACGTCCCCCAAATTACTCTCTAAACCTTAGTAATAGGGAATCACTTTGAATGATAAGGACCTCTGTAAACAGAAGTGATTCGATCTCTAACCTTCCGAATGTAATTAATTCGTGTCAAAGTCTATTTTAACGCAAATAGCTTGATACCTTTACCTAATAAATCAATCTTGAGGATATGCTGGATGACTCTAACACATGTCTATGGTAAAATTCCAAATAAAAATGTATTAATAGTCTGTAACTAATTCTAAGGCAAGGATGAAAATCCTTGACCACACTAGACCCAAACGGGCCCTAAACTTGTTGGTAAAGTCAATAGAATAGGATGATCTTCTACTACCAAAGCCAAAGAGACATTTGAGTTAAAAGGTTGGTTCTACCTGACCAATGTAGAGATAGCAAGACGATGTCACAAATAAACACCCAACGGCGAAGGCATCTGACTATGATAATCGGCATAAACCAGACCGGCAATAGGACTCCTAATTCTTACTGCAGATAGATTTCCTTGAGCTCCTCTTAAAAGATCTAGGACCACTCACTAAGACCCGACATCTACCCTATTATCGCTTGCCAATAGTCGACTCCAAACAGATGCACAAGATATCAGCAGACAAACTACCAAGGAAATTGGCTAAGCTAATCTTGTACAAATCTGCCTAGGGGCAAGTCCTGGAAAAGCTAACATAAGAACAAGGAATTGCTCCAAACATCATCACCTTGCCAGACTAGATGCAACACAAACCTACTGCAATTAGTTAAGCCTAATTAGATACAATAACCCCAATTAAAGCTCCTACAAAATGTACATGTCCTTATACAAACGTCCATATAGAAGACACAAAGCATAGGCTAGGAATGAAATTGTCGGCCTTCACTCAAAGGCACCATATTAAATATCCTACGTATGAGTACCATTCCATGGAGATTCTTACTCTACCAAATTCATCAACAATTAATCTCATATGTGCATGCATAGAAGTGGAGAAAAGTTCGCTAAGAAATATGCAAATTCGGCAATCGCATGGGATGGATAGGTCATGATCACTAGACATGCCCATACAATGAACATAAATAGAATTCCACATCAATAGATCCAAGAAAAATACCATAAAGTACACATCGGCTGGTTCATACACTTCAGAACCTCAAAGTATGAAGCAAGAAGACCAAACCTGGGAACAAAATCCCACCAGGTGAAGACTAACCAAAGACGACTAGAGACAGTCACCACACCATCCTTAAGAAGAGCCGAGCCTCACATTGAACTAGCGAAGGAAAACTCTTTAGGGAAACAAAAATAATATAAGGATAGTTGGATCAAGATGATGGCTGCAAGATAAGTAAGGCAACCCTTGATCAGACAAAGCACACTTTGCACTCACGAAAGTATGCTTTGGGGGGAAAATGTTGTAGGCATTTCCACCCACTACATGGTGAATATGAAGAGTCGGGGGTAAAATTTTCATTATCTTGGAATGGACCTAAACTAGTTTAAAAGTATTCTTGAGATCAAGATATGGACCTAGGTCGAAACTGCGTCTCAATCCGAGTAACGGTTTGAAAGATATGAACATCTTAGCATTATCCCGTTGTCTAAGTTAAATGCATCCCACTTTAGAGAACTACTAATTTTCTCTCTCACATGGAACATTCAGGGGCATTGGAATACTCTACTTAGCGATACGCAGCTACTAGTTCAAGTCTCATTCAATTCTGACCTAGATTGAAGGGGTTATGGCATAATAACATGCATAGCAAAATGGTAAGTACTTCGTCTTTTAGCCAACCCACCTGGCTTCGAGTCCTGGCAAGTACTTATTTTCATGAAGCATGAGTAATGGTCCTATAGGGAATCAAACTACTAAATATCTAAGCATTTCCAATGGAAGGAAGGTTGAACCAAATCCCAGAGAATGGAAGGTTGAACCAAATCTGATATAAAGGAAGGTTGAACCAAATCCCATAGGAAGGAAGGTTGAACCAAATCGTAGGGGAAGGAAGGTTGAACCAAATCTCACATGAAGGAAGGTTGAACCAAATCCCGGACCAAATCCCAGAGGAAAGAAAATTGAACCAAATCTCAGAGGCTATGTACTTAGCAACCACTCCTATCATAACTTCACTCTATAAATAAAAGGCACATGGCATTTATAAAAAAGGAGGTTGGAAAAGAGTGAAGCTCTCATCAACAATGGCACACAACTTTGAGAGGGAAAACTCTTAGTTCTAATAGCCTGCTTACTCATATTCAAAGCTTGTACTTGTAATTAGAAATGAAAGAGATAATTAAAGAGGAACAGTGGATGTAGGTACATTCAGGCCGAACCACTATAAAATCGGTGTCTTTTTACATTTAATTCCTTTACCTATTCTTTATTGCACATTTTTATTTTCTATCTCAATCATCTACAACTTAAATTCATCAAACAATAGTTATATACTGAAAATAGTATTTGCAGCTCTACTACTATGACTTGGAGGTGTTTGCCCTTTTTTGTGTAAACAATTTGCATTCACATATAATTCAAAATACAATTATTTCTACAATTTCAAATATTGAATCAACAATTTAATTATCCAATTAAATTATTATATTTGAAATATAAGTTATTCAACTTATAAAATTTACTTTTGAATATTTAAAATCGATTAAATATTCCAATTTCGAATGACTGAAATTCTGGGTCGTTATAGCTTCTTTCACTCCTATGACGATCTACATATTTCTTCACCCTTTCCTTAGATAAATTTATGTTGTCTTGAAGTAACTGAATAATTATATCCCTAGAAAATAGTAGCTCCTCCAATACTGCTAGTTCAGTGGTATGGGGAAGGTAGTGTAAAAAGATATGGGGTTCTCTACCATAGATAGCTTGGAATGGAGTGATATAAGTATATGCGTTGCAGGTTGTGTTATACCACTATTATTCCATAGTTAGCAATGACAACCACTCATTGGGTTTATGGAAAGCAAAACATGTCAAGCATCCTTCTAAAATCTTGTTAACGCTCTCACTAGGGTCATTAGAATGGGGATGATATGATGAGCTTAAGGCCAAGGTGCAACCTTATAGCATGAATAACTCTGGCTGACCTGTGAAAATAGAGTCTATGTCACTAACAACAGATGTTGGGAAGCCAAATTACTTATAAACTCCATCAAAGAAAAATTGGCCACTGTTTGAGCTATGTAGGGATATGCCATATGAAAGAAAGTGCATATTTAGCAAGTCCACCAACAACCAAAAAAATTACTGTATGATTTAGCTCTTAAGTAAGTGTGTAATGAAATCCATGCTTATTTCACTCCATATCGTTCTTGGTGTAGGCAGTGGCTACAGTAGACCAGGGGTAGGAACATTCTTTGCCTTTATCCTTTGACAAACATCGCAGGTCTTTATAAATTTCCTAATATCATTCCCTGCCATTTAAGTTTATTTTTAGTTTGTGAATGGTTCTCTTGATACCTGAATACCCACACAAGGGTGTGGAGTGGAATTCTTTGATCAAAGAAATAGTATGTTATGCATCAGAATAGTCTATTAGCAATTTATTCTTGTAGAATATGAGGTGATCAATGAATTATGGGTATTTGGCTCCCCGTTATTCTAGGATTCAAGTATTCTTTGTATAAATGATTGTGATAAAAAAAAATTCTTCTACATAAGGAATCATCCCTTCTGGATAGTGCATCAGCAATAACACTTCCTTTTCCACTTTTATACTAGACCATATAATCAAAACCATGAAATTTTGTAAGCCGGTTCTCTTTATTTCCCATTTGATTTTTTGGTTTAGAATATATTTCAGGCACTAATGATCAGAAATATTGCCTTCATTTCTCTATGGCATGAACCAATGCTAGTAACTCTTTTTCAAAAGGTTATAAGTGAAAATTTCTTTCCATTAACCCTTGACTAATATAGGCGATAGGGTTGTCTTCTTGAAGAACAACGACAATGCTAAAGCCTCTTGCATCACATTCCACCACAAACACCTTATTGAAATTATGCATGGGTAATATAGAGGGGATCTTCAATTTTCCTAAAGCTTTGATAGTTTGTTCATCCTAATTAAAAGAATTCTTTTTAATAATTTAGCCAGAGACTTGGTTAAAACTCCATAAATTTTAATAAATTTTTGTAATAACCAATAAATTTTATGTAATAACAAGTAAGCCATAAATTCCCTCTTAACCCCTTTGATGTTTTAGGAATTCATCATTCTTGAATAGCCTTCACTTGAATAGATTTCACCTTTTGAGGGTCAACTACTACATCTTGCTGAGAAATTATATGCCTAAATACTCAATTTTGGCCGAGCAAATCTACATTTGGATGCATCGATTACTAACTGATTTTTTTGAAGGACCTTAAATAGTAAAAATAATTTTATTTTATAAAAAGAATGATATTTAATTTAATACAAGCATTCATTTTGGTGCCTCAAGGGATCAAACCAAAAATCTCTAGAACCACAAATAGAGATCTAACCACTAGAGCTAGTGTTCCTTAACAATGATAAAAATAAGTGTAGTAAGTATTCATCTTAGTTTTTACTACGTATTAGTATATCGTCAAAAAAACAACAATAAATTTTCTCATATATTTTCTGAAAATCTTATTCGTAGGAGTTTGAAAGGTATAGGGTGCATTTGTCAAGCCAAAATGCACGATGAAAAACTCGTAGTGGCCCTAATGTGTCATGAATGTTGTATTATGCATATCTTCGTCACACATCCTTACATGATGCTATCCAGGTTTAAGATTAAGCTTATATATGACTCCCCATCCCGAGACTCACACTAACAAAGAGAATTACTGGGTAATTATGTCTGCTATTGTGGAGAATAAGGCTGATTAGGAGCGACCATCATAATCTTGTTTTAGATAAGAGCTAAGTATATCAATTTGGTACCCATTTTATTCATTTCATCTTAAGTTGTTCGACATAGTTAATTCCTATCAAATATAATATTGTGGTGGCTAAAGGATCGATTCAAAACAAAATACAATAATAATAACAATCACAGATCATAGAACAACAAACAAAGATAGACTTATATACATGTACATCAAATATAATACATCGTGTCATAACTGGTATTACAACCACAATATATACATACATCATATCCCCACAAAAATATACATATCCAAGTACAAGATAATTACATCAAAAACTATGCATCATATCCAAAGGGTCGATAGCGAAGTCCAAAAGATACAGCTAACAAAAGTCAAAAGATCCTAACTTGCAACTCGTTATGACCCGAGTAATAAATACACGGGTCAGGCTAACTAGAACATGATAATTAGCAATAGATAAATGGATATAAGTTCATAAGGAAGACATTCTTTTATTTGAAAAGGAATGATACAAGTATAGATTATTCATAATTTCAAGGTAGAGATTCTATAATGGCTGAAGGTTAACTCATGAACAAGTTTAACTCATATAAATGATTCATACTCAAGGGTTACTTAAGATAAGTGCGAATAAGCAATCGCAAAATCCATAGGAGAAAACATCAAAAATCTCCAAAATCCATAACTCATGGAACTCTAACAAGAGTTCAAAATCTCATAATGAAATCACCATATATATATATATATATATATATATATATAAATAAACCTCAAATAGCTCAAGGCTATAAACAAATTAAATCATCATCTCAAAAATAGTGAAATCAAAATAAACTCAAAACTCAGAAAAACTTCGAATTGGCTAGATCCCCTATTGCATGCCGAAGCAATGTTGCATGCGCCAAACTCTTGTCCAATACTATATATATTAGGTACCTATCTCATGGACCCGAATGTAACATCCCGCCTTTTCGCACACTTTAAACCGACACACGTGCCAGTTCAAACCATACGGAAGGGCGGATTGTTATGGGGTAAATAAGAAAAACAGAGAAGAAATAAAAACAAAACAGAATCTCACAGCGGAAGGATAAAATATAATAATAAATATACAGTTCAAAACAGTTTACAAACACTTGATTTGCTTTATACAATAAATATCAGAGTTACACATACCAATACAATCAATGCAGCGGAACAGTATGAGTGTGGCGCAATACTATAAATAATAATAATACGAATTCTTCGTCTTCGTCCTCCAAAGCTAAAGTCTTCGATCCTGAAACGCTCGGACTGACCCGAGCGAATTTGAAAAGACAAAAACAATCGAGTCAGAACTAAAAGATCTTATGTGAGTTAAATTAACAGAAATAAATATGAGTACAGTAACTCAAGAGATGTTCGGGATTTACATCTCCTAAGGATCCGTTAAACTATTTACTATGTAGTATATTGCGCTATTATAATAGTGTCTATTTATAAAATAAACTTACTTTTAAATAGCGTTAAGGCTTTACATTTTCCACCTTAACACGTAAAATGCCAATAGTCTATACAGTACCGTAATACCTCCTGATCGGGAGGCTACCAGAGGATACTCCATAGGTACGACACAAATAGAAACTCGTAGTAAAGGCTCGGTATGGTAGGTGACACGGCACAACTAGGCAATGCCAGGGTAGATATACCAATTGCTATCCAGGCTGGTGGAAACGCGTAGCCGCAGTTACCGCCCACCTCGGACTAACTCCCCAAAATCAAAATATAGAAGTGGCCACTGAATCAATCCAAGTCAAAGTATAATATCGAAGAGGAGGGTCCGATCAGAGGAATGACCTCATTGGCCTGAGAATCGCTCCTGTTTTAGCCACCTTATGCCAACTCACGGGAGTCGGGTCCACGTATTTACCTTACAGGAAACGTCGCCACCACCTACTTCATTCTGGAATCTCCACCGCGTACACGGTTAGTCAAAGTGGTTTTCGGTATCGACAGAGAGTATGTCCATATCCGATCCCGGTCTCTTTCCAACCCATCGTTATTATAACACCGCGGTCATTTAAAAATAGGTTATACTTTAAAAATCAGAATAAACATTCCATTTCATAACCATGAATACGATATCATTTCAAAACCCAAAACCATATTTTATCACTTATCCCAAATATAATTCTTTTCCAAAATCATAACGCTTTAAATTCATAACGTCTGAAAATCAAATATTTTCAAAGCATAATATTTTGAAAATCATAATTTAAAACCATAACTTCTAAAAAAAACTTGAATGGTTTGGACATTCAACGGTATATGAATTAAATGGTTTAACTTAAATGTTACTTTGTAAAGCAAATAGTTCTCATGGCTTTACAAATACATTTCTTTATTAAAGTCTAAACCAAAATTTATATTATCTCTCTCAAGTTCCAAAACCACTTCAATTTATTTATATATACGTATATCCATTTTGAGTAACAATATTTCAAACTAAAATTGGATTTTATTCTTTCAACAGATCAATTGTTCTATTAATTAGTCTTGAATATTCATATAAAATCCATAAATAATAAGACTTCAATTTCTAGTAATAAAAAATATATTTTTTTTTCCCAATTCAAATTATACTAGAATATTCATTTCAATTTATTTTGGGAAAAATCCAATTATAAATATCATATCTTAAAATTTCCAAACTTAACATTTAAACATATGATATAAATTATTAAACTCCATTTTCTTAATTTTCTTCCATTTTTATACACCTTTTAATTTCAAAATTTTCAACTTCATATGTATATATATATGGAAGAAAAATATTTATACAATATAAAATTTAAGATTATTATAAACCGTATTCCATCCAAACCATAGAAATCACATTAAAATAGTTATATATAGACCGCGGTGCCTGTATAAAATTTTCTATCCTATGGTCAAGTGATACGGATATTTATCATTCCAATCCGCAATTTAAAAATATAAAATTTTGCGGTTATATATCATTTCAAACCACAATCCCGAATGAAATGAAATATGCATGATAATTTGCAATTAAATGATATACAATAAAACATCCATCAACATCACCCATCATCCAATCACAATTATCAAGAATTATCAATCAATAACAATTTATATTTGATAATATATAACAGGTAATAACTGGCAATTTCATTCAGATTAAATTTAACAGCTATTAATCTACAGTCTATATTCAGTAATAAATTATATAACTGTTAACTAGCAGTTCATATACAAACAAATAAATTTTAACTGTAAATTTATACGCAATAAATTAATTAAATTAACAGTTAAATTTAATAAATGCAATTCAACAGATATGAATAAAATAAACATGCCAAATACCCATAATTAAATTTCTATTCATTTCTAAAATTAATTTAACAAACATAAAAGCTTCTGGTAGTTGTGAGTGGGTTAAAACACTCAGCTTTTGAATTTAAATCGAATTTAAATCCGATTTAAACCCAAAAATTCGACGGTCTCAGAATTTGTCCAAACCAGCGTCAATTGATCTGGAATTAAATTACGATCCTAATAAAAGAAATTTCGCGTGAATCGGAGAACGTATGAAAAAAATATTCATTTTAAACGATTTGAAAACAAAAATAAAAATAAAATAAAATAAAACAAAACCCACTTAACTTCAATGGCCACGTCAGCTAAAAGCTACAGCACATCGTCGAATTTTTTCTGGTCAAACGAATATCCAAAACAGAAAACGAATTGTACCAGCAGATTACGTGTCTCGAGAACTTTATCATAAATTTTCTGGAATTTTTGTGGAGAGTTTGAATTTTATTAGAAAATTTGAATTGTAGATAGATTAGGTTTTGTAACCATTGAGGAAGAGAAAGAGATGAAGAAAAATGGACGTACAGCCAATTGACAATAGAAAGGAGGCTAGGGTTTATCACAGCATATTTATAGATAGATCGCAACAGGATAGGTGTGCACGAATTTTAATGTGCAAACAGAAGTGGTCCCAAAAGGATATTAATTATACACGTTACGGATTAAATTATTCTTTCTCAACATTTACATTGCATTTTGAGCGTATTCACACATGTATAATTAGATGCTTCATTTAAATTTCCATATATATATTCACAATTCCATAAATTTCCAAATATGTAGATAAATTTCCAATTTCAACTAAATTCTAAATTACTGTAATAATTACAGATTAAATTTCTATCCATTCTCAATAGATTACGTTTACATACTAAAATCCACATTTCTATGTATATTTGAATTCCATATTATACATATTTTATTTATCTTAATTACTTCCAACTTAAATTTCAATCAACATAAAACGTTTTATTCAGTTTCCAAAAATTTCAATCATGCTTTAAATCCAAATGAATAAATAACTTAATTCCCATTTAAGCATTTTTCATTTGATTTGCAATCAACCTTTTATGATCAATTAAATCCCGATATATTAATTAAACGTTATTTCCATCATTCTTTATCCTATGAAGAAATTTAAGTTATTCACACCTATTACTAAATTTCATATTAATGCACACAAATTTATATTTATTGCAATGGTTACCAAATATTTCCCTGCAATAATTCATTCCCCTATACATACTTACAATTTCACTTAAACTTTACTATACCCATTTATTTTCTCAACATTACAACCAACGTTACCTCAATTCCACTAATGTACACTTATTCTATTATCACTTACTAACCATTCAAATTTTTATTAACAAATAGGCAGGTAATTCCTATGTTACAAATTTTTAATTCATCCTAATCCCCTACTATTGACATACATTTGCATTACTTACATATCATTTACAATGTTACCCAAAATCTCTATCCATTGTAATTAATACCTTAAATAAGTTTCAATTTATATTGAAGTGAATACATTACCCTTTTTCGTTATGTCATCCATTTTTCACAAGAAACGTTTTATCGTTTCGACAACATTTTATTTCTAATTACCTACATTGATTTGTGTACGTCTCTACTATTTAAAGCATTACCATTCTCACCTTCATCTAAATCTTCATTTATGAATATTTAAAATAAATTTCACTTATTTCCTATTTATACACTTATAAATTCCAATTCTAATAAATAGATAAATCTCCGTTTGCACTACTTAAATCAAAAATCAGCGATTATCCTATCTATACATTTTAAGTGGATGGATCAAATGTTGTATTCAAAAATCTACTTCTTAATATTCTTAGATTTAAACTCAACTCTCTATTAACAGATGTTTAAACTTCTTTTATTACCATTAACTTATTATTATACATTAAACTTAAATATACTGACAAAGCTTGTTTTTGGTACTCTTTTCATTTCTATAAATAAAATTAGCAGTGGATTCATACCTTATTATGTAATTATCTTTAATTCCACCTAACTAAATATTTACATAATCTTTTATTTGCAATAAATCAACTATTTTATATTAATTAAATTTAATCTTCCTGGTTTACTTATTCATAGTATGTAATTCAGTTACTCACCCTAACCTAATTATTTGAAATCCAATCCAGATTATTTTTACTAAGTTCCAATTTCCAAAGGTTACTGCAATTAATCCAATTAATTGCAATAAATTCTAATAAATTTGATTTTATTGGATTACAACTCAAAATAAATCAATTATTACTCAACTACCTAATTAACATTTCTTTTATATTCCAATACATAAATATTTCCCAAAATTTCATCTTTTATTTTCATAACTTACCGTATCTAAATTTTATTGGAAATTTTGTTAACTTTACGCATAAATAAAGTTAGAACCTCAATTAATTCATTCCATTTTGGTTTCATTCTTTATATCACATTAATCATCATATTATGAATGGAAATTTATCTAGGTTACATCTTATTTATTCACTTACCAACATTCCACACTAACTGCAATAATTTAGTGCATTAATTGAAATTGATCAAAATAAAACTTAACAAACTAATAGAATAAATAACGTACAAAAATTTATTGTCATTAATCTATTTCATAAGTCTACACTCAAATAATCACTTAAAATAAGTTTTACGTTTCCATTAATTCGCGTTCGCACACCCGTTACTATATTAAAAATTACTAAAGTAACATTTTTCTTAATAACAACATTAAAATTTCTCAATATTTAAATGAACTTTATTTCCAATACATGCTACCTAATTGCATTTACTTATGATCTTATCCAAACATTCATTTATATTTTATTTCCATCAATTAGTTAATATTTACATCCATTTATTAACAATTTACTTCCATTATACAATTGCAATTTATTATAGTTATTATTACATTAAATACTATTTCAATTTTATTCTTTTAGTATTAATTAAACAATCATATTAAGATATTATAATGTTTTTCACTACTTATTTACACTCCATTAAAACCCAACAGTCGTCTCAATCACATTTGAATTTGCATTAAATTGGTTGTCCAGCAACTGCCATTTGTATTACTATCTTAATTCTTATACAGTTACCGTTTTACCAATTTACTAATACATAGGTAATTTAAATTTTTGTCTTTAATTCTTTATTTTATATTTTATTCAAGTGCAACAAATTACACTATTCCTTTATTGATATTTCACCTAACCTTTCAACAATTAAGTTAAATAACCGTTTCTACAATTCATTATTAATTATAAATTTAATTCTCCTTTATTTATGCAACTTACACAAGGGTATAAATCTTCCATTATCTCAATCATTAGATTTCTATTAAATTTAACAATAATTAAGATTTTTAATTACCGTTGCTATAAATTTTCATTTAGCGTTCATCTAGTATTAATTTACCTCCTTTATATATATATATATTTCCCTTTTCTACAAAATTTAAATTTCAAAATCCTTTTTAATTAAAAATTTAATTGTCGAAATTTACGGGTCGTTACACTCTCCCCCACTCAAAACTTTTCGTCCCCGAAAAGGAAAAGAAGGGAAAAGAAGAATTTCGAAATCAATATTTTAAATTTACAAAATTAGTTAATTTAGCTAAAATATACAAATTTATATAAAGTGAAATATTTAAGTGGTTTCAACCATTAAACAACCAAACAAAACAACAACCATCAACCTTACAAACAGCATACCTACACAAGACAAAGCAACCATTTAATTCATCAAACATATAGTTATTCGGGTTCAGAACTTGAAATTTGTATGGAATGAAAATAACTATCAAGTGCATCCTTTACTCAACAGTCTTAGACGGAACAAAGATAGATTATTTATTCATCTAAAACTTCAAATTCCTTACCCAACAACCATAAATCAAACAATACAATTCAAACCAACAACCAAATTAACTTATTATACATTTAATTCATGCTTTAGTTGTTTGATTTTATTTTATTTTTCATTTATGGAGGGATTTCTTCATTTCCTACAAATTTCATTTTCCATTTATTACAAAATTCATTATATTGGTATCCTATTTTATTTACTTAAGTTTATATCATCTATTTATAATCTTACCTTTACTTATATAGTAGAATTTCCAATTTAACTTAAGTTTATACAATTTAATTCTCATTTTATCACAGCAAATTCATTGATTACTTTCATTACCTTACTCTTCACTTGTAAGAATTTCCCTTACATTTTCTTACTAACTTTGCACTTTTCTTATATGGTAAGTTATATATGTTTTAAGAATGTAAGTGGAAATTTATACAAGTTTCTTCTCAATTCCTTTAATTAATTAATGGTTCATCAAATATATATTCGTTTTATAAATTAAAATTTCAACTTACCTTTAATTTCATTCATTTATTAAATGTTGACGTTTCTATTATATTTAATAGTAGTAACAATTTAATTTCCCACTTCCACTTATATTAAACTAGTAGCATTTAAATCACACTTAAGTTTATAACCCTACACATCAATCTTTATTTGTTAAAGAATTTCATTTTATTTACTTAAGTTTAAAATCACCTATTAATAATACTTGTCTTAAATTATGGAAAAATTCAAATTATAACTTAAGTTTATACCATTATATTCTTATTTATAATAGCAATTCATTGAATCCTTCATTATTTCCCAAAATTCCTACTTGTAAAATATTCAATTCCAATCTCTCATTTAACATTTCAACTTTTTATATTTGGTAAGTTATATATATGTTAAAGAAAAATGCAATTGAACTTATACAAGTTTATCTAAATTCTTTTAATTCATTCATTGTTCAATAAATCTTTACCTCTCTTATAAGTTAAAATTTTAACTTCCTTTATAACTTAGCATTAATTCTCTAAATTAGAGGTTTCACTTCATTAATTACTTACCTTTTATTTCACTAAAATAATTTAAACCATTAATTAATGGAAATTTAAGAATTAAATACCGGGTCAAATTTCAAATTATCTTAAAAAAAATAATAAATAATTTCTTACTACTTTTATATCTCAATTATATTTGTAAAAATTAAAATTTTAGATATTTTCAAAATAAATCTGCAGTAGAATTTACTACAGTGGTCTTTCCCCTTCGAAACTTGAAAATGAAAGTCGATGATGCGGCCGTCATCACCGAAATTATTTTCCAGCGACAGAGAGGAAAGTACAAACTTATTTTCTTCAAAATCCTCTTAAACCAATTCTTTCGAATTATACTAAATATTTATATAAGAAAATATTTATAAACCAAATCATTATATTTCATAAATCCTTTGAAAGAAGATTTCAAAAATCCCGGACTTAAGTTCTAAAATCTCCAATTTGATTTATTATAATTTCGACTTAGCTTCAATTATTATAAATATTTTTATTACCTAACACCCAATCTATAGCAACCAAAATATATATCTTTATAAAAATATTTTTTATATATAGAAAATATAATAGGCAAAATTATTTCATTCACCTATATTAAAAACAAATATTATGTCGGTCTGTCCTATTAAGTGTTTAGAAATCCCTACTGATGTCATAGCGTCCCATGCATCAACCAGAATTTATAAATACAAAGCGGAACAGATTAACACAATATCAAAATCTTTATTAACACTAACAAATACGCTCTCTCATATATATACCCTCAGCGACTCCCATAGGGTATTACTACCCTATTAACAAAGAGTCAAACCCCACAAAACCAAGGTTTATCGCTAAACCTGGCTCTGATACCAACTGTAACATCCCGCCTTTTCGCACACTTTAAACCGACACACGTGCCAGTTCAAACCATACGGAAGGGCGGATTGTTATGGGGTAAATAAGAAAAACAGAGAAGAAATAAAAACAAAACAGAATCTCACAGCGGAAGGATAAAATATAATAATAAATATACAGTTCAAAACAGTTTACAAACACTTGATTTGTTTTATACAATAAATATCAGAGTTACACATACCAATACAATCAATGCAGCGGAACAGTATGAGTGTGGCGCAATACTATAAATAATAATAATACGAATTCTTCGTCTTCGTCCTCCAAAGCTAAAGTCTTCGATCCTGAAACGCTCGGACTGACCCGAGCGAATTTGAAAAGACAAAAACAATCGAGTCAGAACTAAAAGATCTTATGTGAGTTAAATTAACAGAAATAAATATGAGTACAGTAACTCAAGAGATGTTCGGGATTTACATCTCCTAAGGATCCGTTAAACTATTTACTATGTAGTATATTGCGCTATTATAATAGTGTCTATTTATAAAATAAACTTACTTTTAAATAGCGTTAAGGCTTTACATTTTCCACCTTAACACGTAAAATGCCAATAGTCTATACAGTACCGTAATACCTCCTGATCGGGAGGCTACCAGAGGATACTCCATAGGTACGACACAAATAGAAACTCGTAGTAAAGGCTCGGTATGGTAGGTGACACGGCACAACTAGGCAATGCCAGGGTAGATATACCAATTGCTATCCAGGCTGGTGGAAACGCGTAGCCGCAGTTACCGCCCACCTCGGACTAACTCCCCAAAA
Source organism: Allium cepa (assembly GCA_030765085.1). Lineage (NCBI taxonomy): Eukaryota > Viridiplantae > Streptophyta > Magnoliopsida > Asparagales > Amaryllidaceae > Allium > Allium cepa. The sequence goes on from CM060940.1 coordinate 865,953,762, forward strand.
TCAAAATATAGAAGTGGCCACTGAATCAATCCAAGTCAAAGTATAATATCGAAGAGGAGGGTCCGATCAGAGGAATGACCTCATTGGCCTGAGAATCGCTCCTGTTTTAGCCACCTTATGCCAACTCACGGGAGTCGGGTCCACGTATTTACCTTACAGGAAACGTCGCCACCACCTACTTCATTCTGGAATCTCCATCGCGTACACGGTTAGTCAAAGTGGTTTTCGGTATCGACAGAGAGTATGTCCATATCTGATCCCGGTCTCTTTGCCAACCCATCGTTATTATAACACCGCGGTCATTTAAAAATAGGTTATACTTTAAAAATCAGAATAAACATTCCATTTCATAACCATGAATACGATATCATTTCAAAACCCAAAACCATATTTTATCACTTATCCCAAATATAATTCTTTTCCAAAATCATAACGCTTTAAATTCATAACGTCTGAAAATCAAATATTTTCAAAGCATAATATTTTGAAAATCATAATTTAAAACCATAACTTCTAAAAAAAACTTGAATGGTTTGGACATTCAACGGTATATGAATTAAATGGTTTAACTTAAATGTTACTTTGTAAAGCAAATAGTTCTCATGGCTTTACAAATACATTTCTTTATTAAAGTCTAAACCAAAATTTATATTATCTCTCTCAAGTTCCAAAACCACTTCAATTTATTTATATATACGTATATCCATTTTGAGTAACAATATTTCAAACTAAAATTGGATTTTATTCTTTCAACAGATCAATTGTTCTATTAATTAGTCTTGAATATTCATATAAAATCCATAAATAATAAGACTTCAATTTCTAGTAATAAAAAATATATATATTTTTCCCAATTCGAATTATACTAGAATATTCATTTCAATTTATTTTGGGAAAAATCCAATTATAAATATCATATCTTAAAATTTCCAAACTTAACATTTAAACATATGATATAAATTATTAAACTCCATTTTCTTAATTTTCTTCCATTTTTATACACCTTTTAATTTCAAAATTTTCAACTTCATATGTATATATATATGGAAGAAAAATATTTATACAATATAAAATTTAAGATTATTATAAACCGTATTCCATCCAAACCATAGAAATCACATTAAAATAGTTATATATAGACCGCGGTGCCTGTATAAAATTTTCTATCCTATGGTCAAGTGATACGGATATTTATCATTTCAATCCGCAATTTAAAAATATAAAATTTTGCGGTTATATATCATTTCAAACCACAATCCCGAATGAAATGAAATATGCATGATAATTTGCAATTTAATGATATACAATAAAACATCCATCAACATCACCCATCATCCAATCACAATTATCAAGCAATATCAATCAATAACAATTTATATTTGATAATATATAACAGGTAATAACTGGCAATTTCATTCAGATTAAATTTAACAGCTATTAATCTACAGTCTATATTCAGTAATAAATTATATAACTGTTAACTAGCAGTTCATATACAAACAAATAAATTTTAACTGTAAATTTATACGCAATAAATTAATTAAATTAACAGTTAAATTTAATAAATGCAATTCAACAGATATGAATAAAATAAACATGCCAAATACCCATAATTAAATTTCTATTCATTTCTAAAATTAATTTAACAAACATAAAAGCTTCTGGTAGTTGTGAGTGGGTTAAAACACTCATCTTTTGAATTTAAATCGAATTTAAATCCGATTTAAACCCAAAAATTCGACGGTCTCAGAATTTGTCCAAACCAGCGTCAATTGATCTGGAATTAAATTACGATCCTAATAAAAGAAATTTCGCGTGAATCGGAGAACGTATGAAAAAAATATTCATTTTAAACGATTTGAAAACAAAAATAAAAATAAAATAAAATAAAACAAAACCCACTTAACTTCAATGGCCACGTCAGCTAAAAGCTACAGCACATCGTCGAATTTTTTCTGGTCAAACGAATATCCAAAACAGAAAACGAATTGTACCAGCAGATTACGTGTCTCGAGAACTTTATCATAAATTTTCTGGAATTTTTGTGGAGAGTTTGAATTTTATTAGAAAATTTGAATTGTAGATAGATTAGGTTTTGTAACCATTGAGGAAGAGAAAGAGATGAAGAAAAATGGACGTACAGCCAATTGACAATAGAAAGGAGGCTAGGGTTTATCACAGCATATTTATAGATAGATCGCAACAGGATAGATGTGCACGAATTTTAATGTGCAAACAGAAGTGGTCCCAAAAGGATATTAATTATACACGTTACGAATTAAATTATTCTTTCTCAACATTTACATTGCATTTTGAGCGTATTCACACATGTATAATTAGATGCTTCATTTAAATTTCCATATATATATTCACAATTCCATAAATTTCCAAATATGTAGATAAATTTCCAATTTCAACTAAATTCTAAATTACTGTAATAATTACAGATTAAATTTCTATCCATTCTCAATAGATTACGTTTACATACTAAAATCCACATTTCTATGTATATTTGAATTCCATATTATACATATTTTATTTATCTGAATTACTTCCAACTTAAATTTCAATCAACATAAAACGTTTTATTCAGTTTCCAAAAATTTCAATCATGCTTTAAATCCAAATGAATAAATAACTTAATTCCCATTTAAGCATTTTTCATTTGATTTGCAATCAACCTTTTATGATCAATTAAATCCCGATATATTAATTAAACGTTATTTCCATCATTCTTTATCCTATGAAGAAATTTAAGTTATTCACACCTATTACTAAATTTCATATTAATGCACACAAATTTATATTTATTGCAATGGTTACCAAATATTTCCCTGCAATAATTCATTCCCCTATACATACTTACAATTTCACTTAAACTTTACTATACCCATTTATTTTCTCAACATTACAACCAACGTTACCTCAATTCCACTAATGTACACTTATTCTATTATCACTTACTAACCATTCAAATTTTTATTAACAAATAGGCAGGTAATTCCTATGTTACAAATTTTTAATTCATCCTAATCCCCTACTATTGACATACATTTGCATTACTTACATATCATTTAGAATGTTACCCAAAATCTCTATCCATTGTAATTAATACCTTAAATAAGTTTCAATTTATATTGAAGTGAATACATTACCCTTTTTCGTTATGTCATCCATTTTTCACAAGAAACGTTTTATCGTTTCGACAACATTTTATTTCTAATTACCTACATTGATTTGTGTACGTCTCTACTATTTAAAGCATTACCATTCTCACCTTCATCTAAATCTTCATTTATGAATATTTAAAATAAATTTCACTTATTTCCTATTTATACACTTATAAATTCCAATTCCAATAAATAGATAAATCTCCGTTTGCACTACTTAAATCAAAAATCAGCGATTATCCTATCTATACATTTTAAGTGGATGGATCAAATGTTGTATTCAAAAATCTACTTCTTAATATTCTTAGATTTAAACTCAACTCTCTATTAACAGATGTTTAAACTTCTTTTATTACCATTAACTTATTATTATACATTAAACTTAAATATACTGACAAAGCTTGTTTTTGGTACTCTTTTCATTTCCATAAATAAAATTAGCAGTGGATTCATACCTTATTATGTAATTATCTTTAATTCCACCTAACTAAATATTTACATAATCTTTTATTTGCAATAAATCAACTATTTTATATTAATTAAATTTAATCTTCCTGGTTTACTTATTCATAGTATGTAATTCAGTTACTCACCCTAACCTAATTATTTGAAATCCAATCCAGATTATTTTTACTAAGTTCCAATTTCCAAAGGTTACTGCAATTAATCCAATTAATTGCAATAAATTCTAATAAATTTGATTTTATTGGATTACAACTCAAAATAAATCAATTATTACTCAACTACCTAATTAACATTTCTTTTATATTCCAATACATAAATATTTCCCAAAATTTCATCTTTTATTTTCATAACTTACCGTATCTAAATTTTATTGGAAATTTTGTTAACTTTACGCATAAATAAAGTTAGAACCTCAATTAATTCATTCCATTTTGGTTTCATTCTTTATATCACATTAATCATCATATTATGAATGGAAATTTATCTAGGTTACATCTTATTTATTCACTTACCAACATTCCACACTAACTGCAATAATTTAGTGCATTAATTGAAATTGATCAAAATAAAACTTAACAAACTAATAGAATAAATAACGTACAAAAATTTATTGTCATTAATCTATTTCATAAGTCTACACTCAAATAATCACTTAAAATAAGTTTTACGTTTCCATTAATTCGCGTTCGCACACCCGTTACTATATTAAAAATTACTAAAGTAACATTTTTCTTAATAACAACATTAAAATTTCTCAATATTTAAATGAACTTTATTTCCAATACATGCTACCTAATTGCATTTACTTATGATCTTATCCAAACATTCATTTATATTTTATTTCCATCAATTAGTTAATATTTACATCCATTTATTAACAATTTACTTCCATTATACAATTGCAATTTATTATAGTTATTATTACATTAAATACTATTTCAATTTTATTCTTTTAGTATTAATTAAACAATCATATTAAGATATTATAATGTTTTTCACTACTTATTTACACTCCATTAAAACCCAACAGTCGTCTCAATCACATTTGAATTTGCATTAAATTGGTTGTCCAGCAACTGCCATTTGTATTACTATCTTAATTCTTATACAGTTACCGTTTTACCAATTTACTAATACATAGGTAATTTAAATTTTTGTCTTTAATTCTTTATTTTATATTTTATTCAAGTGCAACAAATTACACTATTCCTTTATTGATATTTCACCTAACCTTTCAACAATTAAGTTAAATAACCGTTTCTACAATTCATTATTAATTATAAATTTAATTCTCCTTTATTTATGCAACTTACACAAGGGTATAAATCTTCCATTATCTCAATCATTAGATTTCTATTAAATTTAACAATAATTAAGATTTTTAATTACCGTTGCTATAAATTTTCATTTAGCGTTCATCTAGTATTAATTTACCTCCTTTATATATATATATATTTCCCTTTTCTACAAAATTTAAATTTCAAAATCCTTTTTAATTAAAAATTTAATTGTCGAAATTTACGGGTCGTTACACTCTCCCCCACTCAAAACTTTTCGTCCCCGAAAAGGAAAAGAAGGGAAAAGAAGAATTTCGAAATCAATATTTTAAATTTACAAAATTAGTTAATTTAGCTAAAATATACAAATTTATATAAAGTGAAATATTTAAGTGGTTTCAACCATTAAACAACCAAACAAAACAACAACCATCAACCTTACAAACAGCATACCTACACAAGACAAAGCAACCATTTAATTCATCAAACATATAGTTATTCGGGTTCAGAACTTGAAATTTGTATGGAATGAAAATAACTATCAAGTGCATCCTTTACTCAACAGTCTTAGACGGAACAAAGATAGATTATTTATTCATCTAAAACTTCAAATTCCTTACCCAACAACCATAAATCAAACAATACAATTCAAACCAACAACCAAATTAACTTATTATACATTTAATTCATGCTTTAGTTGTTTGATTTTATTTTATTTTTCATTTATGGAGGGATTTCTTCATTTCCTACAAATTTCATTTTCCATTTATTACAAAATTCATTATATTGGTATCCTATTTTATTTACTTAAGTTTATATCATCTATTTATAATCTTACCTTTACTTATATAGTAGAATTTCCAATTTAACTTAAGTTTATACAATTTAATTCTCATTTTATCACAGCAAATTCATTGATTACTTTCATTACCTTACTCTTCACTTGTAAGAATTTCCCTTACATTTTCTTACTAACTTTGCACTTTTCTTATATGGTAAGTTATATATGTTTTAAGAATGTAAGTGGAAATTTATACAAGTTTCTTCTCAATTCCTTTAATTAATTAATGGTTCATCAAATATATATTCGTTTTATAAATTAAAATTTCAACTTACCTTTAATTTCATTCATTTATTAAATGTTGACGTTTCTATTATATTTAATAGTAGTAACAATTTAATTTCCCACTTCCACTTATATTAAACTAGTAGCATTTAAATCACACTTAAGTTTATAACCCTACACATCAATCTTTATTTGTTAAAGAATTTCATTTTATTTACTTAAGTTTAAAATCACCTATTAATAATACTTGTCTTAAATTATGGAAAAATTCAAATTATAACTTAAGTTTATACCATTATATTCTTATTTATAATAGCAATTCATTGAATCCTTCATTATTTCCCAAAATTCCTACTTGTAAAATATTCAATTCCAATCTCTCATTTAACATTTCAACTTTTTATATTTGGTAAGTTATATATATGTTAAAGAAAAATGCAATTGAACTTATACAAGTTTATCTAAATTCTTTTAATTCATTCATTGTTCAATAAATCTTTACCTCTCTTATAAGTTAAAATTTTAACTTCCTTTATAACTTAGCATTAATTCTCTAAATTAGAGGTTTCACTTCATTAATTACTTACCTTTTATTTCACTAAAATAATTTAAACCATTAATTAATGGAAATTTAAGAATTAAATACCGGGTCAAATTTCAAATTATCTTAAAAAAAATAATAAATAATTTCTTACTACTTTTATATCTCAATTATATTTGTAAAAATTAAAATTTTAGATATTTTCAAAATAAATCTGCAGTAGAATTTACTACAGTGGTCTTTCCCCTTCGAAACTTGAAAATGAAAGTCGATGATGCGGCCGTCATCACCGAAATTATTTTCCAGCGACAGAGAGGAAAGTACAAACTTATTTTCTTCAAAATCCTCTTAAACCAATTCTTTCGAATTATACTAAATATTTATATAAGAAAATATTTATAAACCAAATCATTATATTTCATAAATCCTTTGAAAGAAGATTTCAAAAATCCCGGACTTAAGTTCTAAAATCTCCAATTTGATTTATTATAATTTCGACTTAGCTTCAATTATTATAAATATTTTTATTACCTAACACCCAATCTATAGCAACCAAAATATATATCTTTATAAAAATATTTTTTATATATAGAAAATATAATAGGCAAAATTATTTCATTCACCTATATTAAAAACAAATATTATGTCGGTCTGTCCTATTAAGTGTTTAGAAATCCCTACTGATGTCATAGCGTCCCATGCATCAACCAGAATTTATAAATACAAAGCGGAACAGATTAACACAATATCAAAATCTTTATTAACACTAACAAATACGCTCTCTCATATATATACCCTCAGCGACTCCCATAGGGTATTACTACCCTATTAACAAAGAGTCAAACCCCACAAAACCAAGGTTTATCGCTAAACCTGGCTCTGATACCAACTGTAACATCCCGCCTTTTCGCACACTTTAAACCGACACACGTGCCAGTTCAAACCATACGGAAGGGCGGATTGTTATGGGGTAAATAAGAAAAACAGAGAAGAAATAAAAACAAAACAGAATCTCACAGCGGAAGGATAAAATATAATAATAAATATACAGTTCAAAACAGTTTACAAACACTTGATTTGTTTTATACAATAAATATCAGAGTTACACATACCAATACAATCAATGCAGCGGAACAGTATGAGTGTGGCGCAATACTATAAATAATAATAATACGAATTCTTCGTCTTCGTCCTCCAAAGCTAAAGTCTTCGATCCTGAAATGCTCGGACTGACCCGAGCGAATTTGAAAAGACAAAAACAATCGAGTCAGAACTAAAAGATCTTATGTGAGTTAAATTAACAGAAATAAATATGAGTACAGTAACTCAAGAGATGTTCGGGATTTACATCTCCTAAGGATCCGTTAAACTATTTACTATGTAGTATATTGCGCTATTATAATAGTGTCTATTTATAAAATAAACTTACTTTTAAATAGCGTTAAGGCTTTACATTTTCCACCTTAACACGTAAAATGCCAATAGTCTATACAGTACCGTAATACCTCCTGATCGGGAGGCTACCAGAGGATACTCCATAGGTACGACACAAATAGAAACTCGTAGTAAAGGCTCGGTATGGTAGGTGACACGGCACAACTAGGCAATGCCAGGGTAGATATACCAATTGCTATCCAGGTTGGTGGAAACGCGTAGCCGCAGTTACCGCCCACCTCGGACTAACTCCCCAAAATCAAAATATAGAAGTGGCCACTGAATCAATCCAAGTCAAAGTATAATATCGAAGAGGAGGGTCCGATCAGAGGAATGACCTCATTGGCCTGAGAATCGCTCCTGTTTTAGCCACCTTATGCCAACTCACGGGAGTCGGGTCCACGTATTTACCTTACAGGAAACGTCGCCACCACCTACTTCATTCTGGAATCTCCACCGCGTACACGGTTAGTCAAAGTGGTTTTCGGTATCGACAGAGAGTATGTCCATATCTGATCCCGGTCTCTTTGCCAACCCATCGTTATTATAACACCGCGGTCATTTAAAAATAGGTTATACTTTAAAAATCAGAATAAACATTCCATTTCATAACCATGAATACGATATCATTTCAAAACCCAAAACCATATTTTATCACTTATCCCAAATATAATTCTTTTCCAAAATCATAACGCTTTAAATTCATAACGTCTGAAAATCAAATATTTTCAAAGCATAATATTTTGAAAATCATAATTTAAAACCATAACTTCTAAAAAAAACTTGAATGGTTTGGACATTCAACGGTATATGAATTAAATGGTTTAACTTAAATGTTACTTTGTAAAGCAAATAGTTCTCATGGCTTTACAAATACATTTCTTTATTAAAGTCTAAACCAAAATTTATATTATCTCTCTCAAGTTCCAAAACCACTTCAATTTATTTATATATACGTATATCCATTTTGAGTAACAATATTTCAAACTAAAATTGGATTTTATTCTTTCAACAGATCAATTGTTCTATTAATTAGTCTTGAATATTCATATAAAATCCATAAATAATAAGACTTCAATTTCTAGTAATAAAAAATATATATATTTTTCCCAATTCGAATTATACTAGAATATTCATTTCAATTTATTTTGGGAAAAATCCAATTATAAATATCATATCTTAAAATTTCCAAACTTAACATTTAAACATATGATATAAATTATTAAACTCCATTTTCTTAATTTTCTTCCATTTTTATACACCTTTTAATTTCAAAATTTTCAACTTCATATGTATATATATATGGAAGAAAAATATTTATACAATATAAAATTTAAGATTATTATAAACCGTATTCCATCCAAACCATAGAAATCACATTAAAATAGTTATATATAGACCGCGGTGCCTGTATAAAATTTTCTATCCTATGGTCAAGTGATACGGATATTTATCATTTCAATCCGCAATTTAAAAATATAAAATTTTGCGGTTATATATCATTTCAAACCACAATCCCGAATGAAATGAAATATGCATGATAATTTGCAATTTAATGATATACAATAAAACATCCATCAACATCACCCATCATCCAATCACAATTATCAAGCAATATCAATCAATAACAATTTATATTTGATAATATATAACAGGTAATAACTGGCAATTTCATTCAGATTAAATTTAACAGCTATTAATCTACAGTCTATATTTAGTAATAAATTATATAACTGTTAACTAGCAGTTCATATACAAACAAATAAATTTTAACTGTAAATTTATACGCAATAAATTAATTAAATTAACAGTTAAATTTAATAAATGCAATTCAACAGATATGAATAAAATAAACATGCCAAATACCCATAATTAAATTTCTATTCATTTCTAAAATTAATTTAACAAACATAAAAGCTTCTAGTAGTTGTGAGTGGGTTAAAACACTCACCTTTTGAATTTAAATCGAATTTAAATCCGATTTAAACCCAAAAATTCGATGGTCTCAGAATTTGTCCAAACCAGCGTCAATTGATCTGGAATTAAATTACGATCCTAATAAAAGAAATTTCGCGTGAATCGGAGAACGTATGAAAAAATATTCATTTTAAACGATTTGAAAACAAAAATAAAAATAAAATAAAATAAAACAAAACCCACTTAACTTCAATGGCCACGTCAGCTAAAAGCTACAGCACATCGTCGAATTTTTTCTGGCCAAACAAATATCCAAAACAGAAAACGAATTGTACCAGCAGATTACGTGTCTCGACAACTTTATCATAAATTTTCTGGAATTTTTGTGGAGAGTTTGAATTTTATTAGAAAATTTGAATTGTAGATAGATTAGGTTTTGTAACCATTGAGGAAGAGAAAGAGATGAAGAAAAATGGACGTACAACCAATTGACAATAGAAAGGAGGCTAGGGTTTATCACAGCATATTTATAGATAGATCGCAACAGGATAGGTGTGCACGAATTTTAATGTGCAAACAGAAGTGGTCCCAAAAGGATATTAATTATACACGTTACGGATTAAATTATTTCTTTCTCAACATTTACATTGCATTTTGAGCGTATTCACACATGTATAATTAGATGCTTCATTTAAATTTCCATATATATATTCACAATTCAATAAATTTCCAAATACGTAGATAAATTTCCAATTTCAACTAAATTCTAAATTACTGTAATAATTACAGATTAAATTTCTATCCATTCTCAATAGATTATGTTTACATACTAAAATCCACATTTCTATGTATATTTGAATTCCATATTATACATATTTTATTTATCTTAATTACTTCCAATTTAAATTTCAATCAACATAAAACGTTTTATTCAGTTTCCAAAAATTTCAATCATGCTTTAAATCCAAATGAATAAATAACTTAATTCCCATTTAAGCATTTTTCATTTGATTTGCAATCAACCTTTTATGATCAATTAAATCCCGATATATTAATTAAACGTTATTTCCATCATTCTTTATCCTATGAAGAAATTTAAGTTATTCACACCTATTACTAGATTTCATATTAATGCACACAAATTTACATTTATTGCAATGGTTACCAAATATTTCCCTGCAATAATTCATTCCCCTATACATACTTACAATTTCACTTAAACTTTACTATACCCATTTATTTTCTCAGCATTACAACCAACGTTACCTCAATTCCACTAATGTACACTTATTCTATTATCACTTACTAACCATTCAAATTTTTATTAACAAATAGGCAGGTAATTCCTATGTTACAAATTTTTAATTCATCCTAATCCCCTACTATTGACATACATTTGCATTACTTACATATCATTTACAATGTTACCCAAAATCTCTATCCATTGTAATTAATACCTTAAATATGTTTCAATTTATATTGAAGTGAATACATTACCCTTTTTCGTTATGTCATCCATTTTTTACAAGAAACGTTTTATCGTTTCGACAACATCTTATTTCTAATTACCTACATTGATTTGTGTACGTCTCTACTATTTAAAGCATTACCATTCTCACCTTCATCTAAATCTTCATTTATGAATATTTAAAATAAATTTCACTTATTTCCTATTTATACACTTATAAATTCCAATTCCAATAAATAGATAAATCTCCGTTTGCACTACTTAAATCAAAAATCAGCGATTATCCTATCTATACATTTTAAGTGGATGGATCAAATGTTGTATTCAAAAATCTACTTCTTAATATTCTTAGATTTAAACTCAACTCTCTATTAACAGATGTTTAAACTTCTTTTATTACCATTAACTTATTATTATACATTAAACTTAAATATACTAACAAAGCTTGTTTTTTGTACTCTTTTCATTTCCATAAATAAAATTAGCAGTGGATTCATACCTTATTATGTAATTATCTTTAATTCCACCTAACTAAATATTTACATAATCTTTTATTTGCAATAAATCAACTATTTTATATTAATTAAATTTAATCTTCCTGGTTTACTTATTCATAGTATGTAATTCAGTTACTCACCCTAACCTAATTATTTGAAATCCAATCCAGATTATTTTTACTAAGTTCCAATTTCCAAAGGTTACTGCAATTAATCCAATTAATTGCAATAAATTCTAATAAATTTGATTTTATTGGATTACAACTCAAAATAAATCAATTATTACTCAACTACCTAATTAACATTTCTTTTATATTCCAATACATAAATATTTCCCAAAATTTCATCTTTTATTTGCATAACTTACCGTATCTAAATTTTATTGGAAATTTTGTTAACTTTACGCATAAATAAAGTTAGAACCTCAATTAATTCATTCCATTTTGGTTTCATTCTTTATATCACATTAATCATCATATTATGAATGGAAATTTATCTAGGTTACATCTTATTTATTCACTTACCAATATTCCACACTAACTGCAATAATTTAGTGCATTAATTGAAATTGATCAAAATAAAACTTAACAAACTAATAGAATAAATAATGTACAAAAATTTATTGTCATTAATCTATTTCATAAGTCTACACTCAAATACTCACTTAAAATAAGTTTTACGTTTCCATTAATTCGCGTTCGCACACCCGTTACTATATTAAAAATTACTAAAGTAACATTTTTCTTAATAACAACATTAAAATTTCTCAATATTTAAATGAACTTTATTTCCAATACATGCTACCTAATTGCATTTACTTATGATCTTATCCAAACATTCATTTATATTTTATTTCCATCAATTAGTTAATATTTACATCCATTTATTAACAATTTACTTCCATTATACAATTGCAATTTATTATAGTTATTATTACATTAAATACTATTTCAATTTTATTCTTTTAGTATTAATTAAACAATCATATTAAGATATTATAATGTTTTTCACTACTTATTTACACTCCATTAAAACCCAACAGTCGTCTCAATCACATTTGAATTTGCATTAAATTGGTTGTCCAGCAACTGCCATTTGTATTACTATCTTAATTCTTATACAGTTACCGTTTTACCAATTTACTAATACATAGGTAATTTAAATTTTTGTCTTTAATTCTTTATTTTATATTTTATTCAAGTGCAACAAATTACACTATTCCTTTATTGATATTTCACCTAACCTTTCAACAATTAAGTTAAATAACCGTTTCTACAATTCATTATTAATTATAAATTTAATTCTCCTTTATTTATGCAACTTACACAAGGGTATAAATCTTCCATTATCTCAATCATTAGATTTCTATTAAATTTAACAATAATTAAGATTTTTAATTACCGTTGCTATAAATTTTCATTTAGCGTTCATCTAGTATTAATTTACCTCCTTTATATATATATATATATTTCCCTTTTCTACAAAATTTAAATTTCAAAATCCTTTTTAATTAAAAATTTAATTGTCGAAATTTACGGGTCGTTACACCGAAGGTCATACTCGTGGTGACCGAAGTCACAGAATCCTCATAATGACCCGAAAGTCTATAGTACTGGCATAACTCGTGGATGTGTCACAAACTCTCAGATAGGAACCTGAAAAGTGTTAACGGTGCGTTCCATACCACAAGTTCTTACTTAACGATTTACTAACTGCTATTTAGTTTCACATCATAAAATAAAATCATTAAAGCGCAAATCTTAAAAAACTCATGATTCGCCTCATCTCATCGGCAAGTATATAATATCGTGATGGTGCCCATCGACCATAACTCCTAAAAATAGGAGATCTCAATCCACAAAACTTGCCAAATATTGGCTATCTTAAATAATTCCTAAAAATAAGAATGTTAAATCTCAAAATACGCCATTGAATGACAAATCTCAAATATCAACTCAAAACTCCATAACCTCGATAGTTTCGATCGTACAAGTCCGGAATTAACCAAAAAGTAAACGCACGTGTCCCATACCATGTGTTTTACTAAATCATTTAATTCTCTTCCCCATACGTCCGAAAAGTGTAAAACAGTGTATATTATAGATAAAATAATTTGCTAGAGAAAACTAGATTTTAAAATAATTTTTCGAAATCATTTGGAAAACAATTTATTGAAAATTCTCCTTATTATAGGAAATAAATATATTTTAATAATTTAAAAATATTATATAACAATAATTTAAAAAGCCAATTTATTTTTAAAATTATTTCAAAATTGTTTGGAAGAATCCGTGCCCGAAATCGAAGAAAAACATAGAAAATACTCAATAATCGATATTTAAATTCAATTCAAATTTCATTCAAATTTGAATTTAAAATTCACCAAATCTTGGCTAGCCTATTGATAGGCATCATAGCCCTCAATCACATTCAAAAACATTTCCAAAGTGCATAAGAATAAGTGGTAAAAGCATAGAATAAAGGGGCAAAAAGCTGCAGGAAATAAGAAGGATATTGCCCAGAAATACACACAGAGTGGTCTACATGCAGGTCGACATGCATGTTCACCCCCATGTCGACCTAAGAAGACCCAGGTCGACAGCCATGTCGACCTGGAAGGAGCTGGGTCAACCTGCATGTCGACCCAGGCTACGGAATGTTGCAAGTTTCTAATTTCTTGCTCGTACTGATTTTTGAACAACATTTTGACAAATCTAGAAGATGAATTTTGCAATGAAACTTGGCAAGCACTAAGAACAACAATCAAACTATAATCCGGAAAAGGTCTGGTATTCGTGGCAAAAACAAAGAGATGCAACCACTCAAAGATGCACTCGGAAATCAAAATACACTAAAACACGGAATAGAGATATTTGATATACAGTAAGCAAATTTTTGAGCGATTTTCACATCAAACTTCATGTTTTAGCTAGAAGTTGTGAGTTTTGTACTCATCTAAGCAAATTAGCAAGAATTCAAGAGCAAGTTGCAAGCTTTTGGTAGAGAAACAGCCTTAAGGAACCTGTAGATGCTAAAAAGAAGACATGCAGTATAACCAGCAAAGAGTTACAGACAACTTCATATCAAATTAAAGATTTTGATGAAATAAGTTTAGTATTGGTTTGGATTACCTTTTCTAATCAAATTTTCCTTTTTACTGTAATTAGAGTTTGAGAAGGAGGTGAGAAACCAATGTACCGTAAATTTCTCTTTTCCTGAAGTTTCCAAATTAGGATAATGGGTGCAAGTTCTATACCCAATAAGCCCAATAATGATACTTAGTGAAATTTACTAAATAAAATGCACATTTTTGTCCTATTTTAACCAATATACACATATTTTCAAATTTTTAAACCAAATAAAAATTAATACAACAAAAACGTATGTAACAAAATTGTTCTCTCTACAAAATAAAGTTCATTTAACTATAAAAAGTTATTTTTATGAATAAATCCTTATTTTTACATAAAATTCACAATTTACACTATTTATTACAAAAACACCATTTTTAACACAACAATTTATTCAAAAATTGTTTTCTTATCAAATAAAATACAACATCCAATTCTAACTTTATTTAATCATCAAAATTTGTAAACAATATTTCACTCTTTTATATTAATAAAACACATAATTACATCTAGTTTCTCTTTTTAAATTCAATAAAAGATTAATATTGGCAATAATTTCTAATATAGTTGCATTTACCCAATAAAAATCACAAAATGATCATTTTCTATCCAAATTATCAAAATAAAGTTTTTAAAACTTTATTTTCATCAATTTATATTTATTCCAACAAATTATTGTTGAAATAAACCACTTAATTAATCTATTAACTCAAAATTAACTAAATTTCCATTATTCTCAATTTATTTACTAAATCCTAATCCAATCAATATTTAACCCAATATTTATTCCCAAAACATATTGTTTATTTAAAATAAATAATTTTAACAAAAATTGATTTTCTCCAATTTATTTTTATTCTCAATATTAAATTATAACTACAGGTAATCGCACATACCAGGGTTGTTACATTATAAAAATAATAGGATCCGTGCAATCCATCAAACAAGTCTTCGATTAAGGGAATAGGAAATTTGGCTTTGAGGATATGTTGATTTAAGCTTTTTTAATCCACATAAAATATCCATGTGCCATAACTCATTTTGACCATAACCACGGGTGAAGAAAAAGAGTTTGTGCTAGGCATAACGATTATCGACTACAACATTTCTTTAATTAACTTTCCAATTCATTTTTGACATGATAGGGATACATATAGGGTCTTAAGCATACTGGTTTTATGTGAGGTTTGAGAGGTATTTTGTGATAACAATATCCTAAAGGTAATAGCTAGTTCTTTTCTTGGATGACAAAGGGAAATTTTTGAAGTAACGTCTGAACTGCAGGAGGTAGATCCAAAGGATGATCTTGAAGTTGGTTGTTATGTAATTCTTAATGTCTTACGCTTCTATGCACTAACTTACTATCCACTAACTTACTATCCTCTATGCATAGGCCTTTCTGGACATAATCGTAGTCTTTATACGTAAACTTGACTTGAAATTTATTGAAACCGAAGGTGACATCCTCCAATTCTTCCCTAAAACTAACTGGCACCCCTTTGTATGTAGCAACAACATATCTACTGGAACAGTACACTTCTAACATGTATGAATAATATGATGGCATATTCCAGTGCCTTGTAGTTTATCCCCATTTGTCGTTGTTACTTCATACCCCTTAGTATTTGTAATAGGCAACTTAAGTTTCTCTATAATCTTGATGTTCAAAAAATTATGAGTGGAACATGAGTCATTTAATATATTGACTGGTTGATTGTTGACGCTTTCATGAACCCTGATAGTATGTAAAGCTGGAATTCCACATATAGCTTATAAGGACATACTGCATTTATGCTCTTGAATCTCCTATGAATCCTTATCATATCTTCTTCATGAAATTCTTCCACATTATCATATAATAATTTCATAATTCCCTCAATGATAGAGACCTATTTAGCCTTACATTGATGGCCTATGTTCCATTTCTCGGCACAACCAAAACTTTGATTTTTATTTTTGTTTTCAATAATTTCTGCAGGAATAAGCCTTTTTTCTTAGTCGGTCTTTTTATTGTAGAGTTCCCAAAACCTATTTGAAACTATGGTGGTGTAGGGAGGAGTTTGGTTGTGATTAATTAGTAGAATTCATGATAGTTGGCTGGTTAGGACTAATGTTCTCGATACTACTTTCAGTCACCAACCGTTTAGCTCCAAAAAAAATTGCAAGATTTACTGCTTATTTGAAATCTACTAGAATTGAAACCTTGACATCGTGTTTAATATTCTCATTTAACCCTTTAGTGAATGTCTTTAATTAATGCTTGGGTTGTATGGGGTCAAGAAGAGCTTGTAACTAGTCGAATTTATTCAAATAATATAGCATGGTAGAACTTTGTTTGAGATTAGTAAACGTAATGTATCTTTTCTAGAATTCAACACCACTAAATCTGACAAGAATACCTTCCTTGAACACTACCGAAAACTCATAATCTTCTATTTTTTTTGTTAGCACATAATACCATTGGTGAGCCTTCTGCTTGAGATGAAATGAACATGCTTGCACTGACTCATTTTATAGGGTTCCATGATAATTAAAATTTTGTGCAACTTGTTTTAACCAATCTGCCACATTTTCCTTCCCGTAGAAGGTAGGAAAATCTAATTTAATCATAGATTGTTGCAGAAATCTTAAGGAAATTGTCAAGGCTTGATTCTTAATTGATCGAAACAACCCCATATCAGAACTTGTAGGGAGTCTTGAGGGGTTCTTAACAAGTTCCTTTGATTAGATGATACATAGAGTGGTGTTTTAGAAGGGTTAACCACTAAAGTAGCAACCACAAGGTTCTTTTATCTTGTAGAATCTTATTAGTGGAAGCTGTTATGGCTTTCAACTCTTGAAAAATAGTGGTTAGGACTGTTGAAATCTCATCAACTTTAGCGGCTAAGGCTTGAGTACTTTTTTGAAGACCTTGCATACTGATTTGCAGTTCTTGGGTTGAATTTTGAATTTTTTAATAATGATAAAGAGTTTACATCCTACGAGTTAAAGTACAAATGTTAAATTTTATATGTATACAAACATATAGATATAATTATGTGTGTATGAAGATTAAAACAAAAACATTCTAATTAATTCAAAATAAACTTCCATACTATATATAAATTTTGGTGTGCTTGTAAACTTATATACACTTGAATTAGTTAAATAAATACGTACGTATACAATTAAATTAAGAGATGTAACCTAAACTAAAATTAAAACATAATAAATAAGCAATATATCAATAAGTATCTAAATACTTAAAAAGGATATTTGTGACATTAAATAGGGTAACAAATTTAGAAAACTATTGTAATCAATTTAAAGTTTAAATTCATTATCAAGTCATCCTTTAATCATATGTAAGTTTCCATTACAGTATAAATGAAAATAATAAGAAATACAGGCTTTCAGATCTGAAAAATTATACTTTACTCTCAGTGCTTAAAACAGAGATCTATAATTAAAACATCATACAATCGTATGCAAGTTTTAGTTTTGATTTAACTAAAAGGGAAACCAATCGATTAATGTAAGCATACAAACTTTTAGATCAAAACTTGGGCCAACATAACAAACAAAAGATTAAATTAGATGTAGCATGTATAGGATTTAAGCACCATTAACATGGTAAATATGTAAAAATTTAGAATTACCTAAATATGAAGCCTAAGTTTGCACCTTGAATGAAGAATAATTCTGATTTGATTGGATAAACCTTTGGATTTTGCAAATATCCAGAGACAAGTACTACCTTGAATTTATTTATTTATTCTGAATTTTTATTATGGAATTTATTTATCTTTTATTTTCGTGGAGGCCATTAAGGGAGAGGAGAGCAAAAGAAAGAAGATAAAATGTAATTTGTGAGGGAAAAAATCATGAATGGATTGAATAAGAGAAGATATGTTTTAAAGGAAACATTCAGACCTTTCAATTTTCCCTTTTAAAACATCTATATTTAATTCCTCATTAAATCCAATTAAAACTTCTTATCTCCTCTTCATACTTACATTAAAAAAATTGACATAAAGAGAAAGGCACAAAATTAATTTCATGAATGATATTTTAGTGGGTCATAAACAGGAGATTTTTTTTTAATCCGTCCCTCCTTTGGATTTTCAAATCACATTTGAAAACTCTCCCCTTTTTCATCATGCATGTGGGCCTTAATAAAAAAAATTCCCAAAACCACTTAGCAATTAATATATTTAAATGCAATTAAATATTTTATTGATATCGAATGTCAATATGCGCAGTTATAACTTTTATTGATGCTCTTTATTAAATGCTAATGAAATTTAAATAAATCAGATAAAGTTAATAATTAATATTTCATAAATATCAATTAATTTAATTAATTTACAATAATTTATACATTATTAAATCATGCGGTTTATTCAGATCATCCATCATCACGGTTGTGCAACTCAAAGGTGTAAATTCAGTCAGCGATTAATATTGAATAATTCAAAAATTAACGTTCACACATCACCTTAACTGGTGTGTGATATTTTAGCTAAATTTTCGCTTACACACATCTTTTGGTAAATTCTTATTTAAGCGTTACTAGTGACAATCATTTACATCAATTCTCTTCGCCAAAACTATATCAAATTAGGACTTACGAAATTTGGTAATGTTCAAAGTTCCAATATCATCCACATTCAACTTTATAGTCCAAACACAAAGACCTTGGTTCAAGAATAACAATTATTATTAACCAAACTGCTCTGGCTAGATAATTTAACTTTGAGTTGACATTGGTCGACTGTGATGCTAACCTCATATAACTGAGAAGATGAATCCTCTTTTGGATAGTGTTTCACTCCCAATGTTTCTACTCGACCCAACTGTAGTTGTTCGATAGACGTTATGCCATGACTTAACTATATCAAAATAGAGCTTCCGCATTAAAGATCAACGGTATTCTCGAGTCGAGAGAACTATGTAAATTAGTCACTTTGATATTTTCTGCTTGACCTTAGTTATATTAACGAATGAAAAACTATCGAGTGAGTTGTTCCATAGTTATCCAATAACTATCAGCACGTAACTCCTAGGTGCCCTCTGTTCTCATGAGTAATACACTTTCTAACATTTGGAGAGCGTTATGTACTCTGGTCTCAATGGATGCATCAATATTTAGCCTCGATGCATCTTGACTATGAACATTTAAAATGGTATATACTTTGTTTTCATTGTGATAATTAACTCACGTTTACAACACTTTGTAACTACTATCACAAAACATACCATTTATGTATTTTCTATTAAATATACTTTTAATCAAATTAATTTATTAATATATAACACTTTATATCAAGTATATAATACAAATAAAATACCTTTAATTTCGAACAGGATTGGTTATTGGGCATACCCCAAACTCTATCAAATATAATATCCAGACTCCTAATGTAACATAAACATGTCATAACACACAATCAAATGCAAAGATCTCTTGCGACCAACTATTTTAATAAGGAAAAGTACTATCAACTAAATGGCCCTAAGAGATATAAATATGCAATGCATCAACAAATCTATCAGTCGAGGCTCTAAGAGAGAAAGGTAGATGAGCACATAGCTGGTCTACAATGTCATAGAAAGACAACATGTATTTATCTTGGGTTAGGCTATCTCAAATGATAGACGAGCAGAAAACCAGTCTCTAATGTTAAATAATCATCATCCCTGGTGAGGTGATGATCATCCAATAACATATAGGCAATGGATTTACCAAATTCATCCAGATAAGAGATCAATGTACCTCAACACTGCTCCAGTAAACGCTAACGACTACAGGCCGTTTCCTACAGACCCTTGGTTACTCTTAGAATCATGCCACTCATATCCATCATATGTCATAAACATGTTGCATGACTACATTGTGCATTGGTGATGACTCTAACTTAACCTGAGTAACGGACTGTTGATTCTTAAGTAATGTTTGGGCAATAGCTCTAATGAGAGAAATTATACTTAGCCTACAAACTCAACAAAATGACATTACGGATTCAGGGAATGACCCCACAATTTAGGCCACTAGGATGGATACTATCCTATTTGGTAGGTTTTATTCATGTGCTTTCCGTAGTGGCATGAACCCTAAAACATAGATTTTCAAGAATGATCTTGATCCAAAAAGCCTAATAATAGCACCTCAACATAACAAATCCTTGACTACTAGCCTTACGAGTAGATAATGATACTTGACTAGATAGTCCTTAGAGGGTGCAACGGATGGTCTTGACTAGATGAGTCCTAATGAGAGTAATGATAAGTACTCTTGACTCCATGCGTCCAAATGAGACTATCTCAACATAATAAATCCTTAAATATCAACCCTAAGAGAAAATAATAATAATAATAATAATAATAATCGACTAGTTATTCCTTGGAGGATAAATTTGTAACTTCCAACATAATCCTAAGTGTGGCCCTTGGAGATTAATAGACTCTCGATTACTACTCTCTAAAAAAGAGTCACCTCTAGATGATATCATGAATTCCTAACCCACGATGCAACATAAGTGACATTTACTTACAAGAAGTAATCGAACAAATATCAATCTAAGCATCTCACGCCACCTGGTGTTACTCGCTCGTTTACTTAATGCTCATAAACTACACTCGATAATATTCTATACCATGAATCCTACGAGTAAGCGAAAAAATATTACCCAAGATTCTCATACCAAACAGAATTACTAATACATTTACTCAATTCCTCACAATCTTTAATTTCAACACAATATTATTCTATATAACTAGTTCAAAGAATAACCAAAGAAATAGTATCGAAAGTCATATACCAGAGGGTATTATAACATCGTTTATTCAGAGTTCTCATTACATAGAAATATAAACAACTACGACACATACAATCAACTTAATAAAAACGATTTTACAAAAATATATTATAATTCATAAAAGCCTTTGTAAATTTAAATAATCAAAATATTATTTCCTCTTTATAAAACCAAAACAAAAACAAAATTAATCCTTTCAACTAACTTCCAAAAACTCTTTTCTGTATTATAAACTTGTAAACTAAATATTACCCTTACTAATCATTTCATAATTTTCTATCACTAAATGTGGTTTCTAAACAAATTTTATAATCTCCAAATCAATTCTTTTATTTCAAATCCATAAAATAAATTTTCCAAAACTCTTGATTATACTCAAAATTCATGAAATACACTTTGAAAATCACACAATGTTGGTTTGAACCCATTTCATATTTTTCTAAAAATTTATAGGATTTAATTTAAAGTCAAAAATCAATTTTTCTTTAATAAATCAACATATTATTAAAAAAAAATCTCCAAAATAGTTTCACATCTACAATAGTCCATTTTCTACTTTTCAAATACATTTTTATTTTAAATTTTAATAAGAACATTTTTTTAAAATAAAGTAGTTCACATAATCGACCTAGAACTCATATCCAGGCCTTGCACTAGTGCACACTACACCAATCCACTGGTCGGCGACCTAGAAAGAGAATCATTCCAGGTCGACCATTTCTAGCAACTTTGACCGTCATATGCTCCTTTTTCCTTTCCACAGCTTTAACAGTTTAGACTACACTATATTCAAGCAATTCAAAACGCATCCATATCACAACAATTCAATTATAGAAATGCAAAACATTTATTTCATGAGAAGTAAGCAACATATAATTTTTAACTTCATTATCTAATAAGTAATTCAATCTTAAGACATAGATTTGTGAGTTGAAGTAACTCATCTTAGCTAAGACAAAGCTCCAAACATCTCATTACCATTCATAGCTTCAAAAAAACCCAATTTTCCTCTTTTCTAAAAAATGCAACATGACAAAAAAATTACTCAAAATCCAACTTTGATGATTTCTAGATGTGTAGATCATGATTGAAAAGCTTACTTTCAAGTTTCATGATTTGAGGAATTTTATTTGATTTTATTGGAAATTTTAAAGAAGTGGGGTTAGTGTTTCATAATTGTGTTTATGAAGATGGAAGCCAAAAGTTGAATATGAGAAATATTTTTGAAGCAAAGTGGGGGATTATAAACCCATGAGACAAATGCAAAGATGTGGATAAATTCCTAAGTTTTAGGATGGCCTGAGTAAGCTATTGGTCTTACTGTTCAATTTGTTTTCATTACTTTCTTTTTCCTCTTTACTAATCAATTTAGCTTCCATGATAAATTACTTAAAATCACCAAATAAAATTCATATTTATCTTTCTTAAGTGTTTTAGTAATATTACAAAATGTTACAATAAATTCTTTCCATTATTTAATTCATTTAAATCATTATTTCATTTTTACATCTTTTAGCCCATTGATTATATAAATCCCTTTTATAAATGAAAATAAATTTCTTTTTCTTTTGAAATACATATATATCTAATTTAATTTATTACAATATTAAACTTTATAAAAATTATTTAACCATTTTTGCTACATTCTTAAATTCATTGTTTATCAATAATTCATAATTTCAAAATATTTATCACCAAAAAATAATTTACCAACAATTTCTCATTTTTCCACAAAGTTCTCCATCGTAAAATCTCAATACTTCAAACAATCCAAAATTATTCTCATTTTAATCTTAAAAATCCATTTTAATTAACCAAAACATAATTACTAATTTTTAATCGATCGCTTCCCGACATTAGGTTATTACAGACTTCCTTCCTTAAGAAAATTGCATCCCCTCAATTCCTTATAAAAAAAAAAATATACCAAGCTAATATTACTACACTCGTCTATAATTAAAACAAACATGCAACATTCACGATAGATCACAAATTCAAAACATAAAGACTTATTTTGTACAGCATCAATTATTAGACCTTTTGGTGGCTTCTCATAACAATGGATTATCGTCCCTTGCCCATCATAAGTGGCCATGGGCCATGAGTCAAACAACTCAATTGGGATAATAGAAAACTATCACAATTACAAATACATAAAAAAGTTGGAATTTTCGGAAAAACTTCGGAGTAATCTCAAAATATTCACAACACTTGCATACAATGTACAACATAATCTATATATATCCATACCATTTCTTTAATGATAAACCTTTATGAATACAAAATCCTTTAATAGACTTCAAAGCGTAAAAACGTCTTATTGTTTATTACTTCCATAGAAGATGATGTTAAATAATTCGTAAATCTTCTTTCTTTAAATTTCTCCTTACTTTACAAAACCTTTCTAATATAAAAATACAACATATAGGACCCAAAATATTCATAAGCTTAAAATTTCAAATTCTATAAGAACTCTTATCTTTATAAAATGGGTCCTCACCACTCTTTCACTAGAATATAAAATGGGTCCTCATCTTTAATCCTCGATTCCTCAAAACAAATCTCAAAATTTTGTACAAGGCTTGAAACAAAAGTCATGACCTGATCTCAAGACTTTTCTAAAATCATAAATCATCAAAGCATAGCATGGTTTAAAATTTATGATCAATAACATCAAAACTTCAACTCACAAAAGATTTTTCCAAATAAGCTTACAAAACATCTTCCAAATAATCCTTTAATTCAAAAGCTCAACTTTCCAAAATATTCTTCTCCTTTCAAAAGCTTAATTTTCCATAAAAATACTTATTATTCTTTTAAACCTTCTAAACAATCAACATATTACTCCAACATTGAAATAACATATTAGTTTCAAAAATTATTTTAACTTAAAAGCTTACATACACACATCAACCCGAGCCACAACCAATCATACAGCATGGCAAGCATACGATCACAACATCACATACCATACAATTTCAAATTTCTACAATATCAACAAATTAACAACGACGCCTGAAATGAATTTTAGCGGCTTATTTTGTCGACTGGCTATAATGTTGATCATATGATCAACATTGCCTCGCCTCGATCTTAGCCATCCACTAATATTCGATGGATGTAATCATCATATAAAATATCTAAATTATGAAAATATTATTATTATTTTAACACAATCCATTTTATGAAATAATACATCTATATTCTCATAGTAAAATATTTAATAAAACAAATTTTTGAAATACTACTTCATTATTTTTCAAAGCACTTTTCTCAATAATATTACTTGTACTTTTCTTATGATTTTCTACTTCTTTCAAAATAGTAATTATTCATTTTCTAAGTCATTGCACTCATTTCAATATATTATTCATGTCATTTTAATCTTTTCAAAACATTAAATATAATCTTATTTAAAATATTATTTCAAACATTGGTTTTAACACAGTCTAAAATACTTTACTTCTTTTCAAAGTATCATATCATTTTCCAAAAATTTGTGTCAAATATCTCTCCATTGTGTTTAAGAATCTTTATCGATAACGTTGATAAGGTGCATCAACAAGAATTCCTAAAGCACTCAACGGACTAATTAACACAATATTAATTTTAAAGTTTCCTTTAAATATTTACTTTAATAAACTTTAAACAACTTGATCTTTTAAACAAACATTTGCTTGCTTCTAGTTAGACATCTTTCCAACTAATATATACAACCTATAACCAAAACGGCTTTTAACCAAAACATATGCTTGCTTGTATTAAAACATTTGCAAATAATTTATGAAGGTGCGATCAAAAATATTTTACTTACTAAAATCTAAACATCATGATCAACCATCCATATGTACGTACGTACGTATGTATGTATGCACGTACGTATGTATGCACGTACGCATGTACGTACGTATGTATGTACGTACGTATGTACGTACGTACGTATGTATGTATGAATGAATGAAAAAACAAGCAAGCTTTCATGTTCATGCTAATCACAATTTAAAATTTAGAAATGTATTAATTTGTCTTATGTGAATGTATGAAAAAACAAGCAAGCTTTCATGTTCATGCTAATCACAATTTAAAATTTAGAAATGTATTAATTTATCTTATGTGGAAAGAATTTTCATTATCCCTTGCGGTAACTTCATGACCGAAGACACCGCTAGGTTCGAAATATCAAGTTTTGAGTGACACTTTCCTTGAGTGATAGTTTTTATCGAAACCACACTCAAGATGAATCTCCAACAAAGCATCTATCAATCAATGCAATCATACAAAGAAATCCAAACCACAAAATAACCAAATAACAAATGTACTCGGTGGAAAGCAATCCATCGAATTCTGTCGTGCAATCTGATCACCAATAAATCAGGACACTCTATTCAAATACACAACAAGGTTTAATGTTCATTGCTGGTGCCGACATTACATGTTGGTTAATTACTTGTACGTATGCTACTCTTATCGGTTACTCTGTATCTTATACAGAGGTTTACTCTTAGAGTGGATAGAAGTAAAATACTATATAGTAAGAAAATACTAATACATCCTTAGAAGATTACCCCAATAATCATTCTCCTACTATCAATTAAGTATATATAATACTCTACCACACACAAATGGCGACATGACTCTTAACTCTCACCTAAGGCTAGGACTCATGTATCTATACTCTGTATTGTTCTAAATCAGCTCTGATACCAACTGTAAACCCCCATCTCCATACACATACTACCAAAGAGTACTACTAGACAATACTATCTGATGATACAGTGAATGATGCGATATTAGGCTGTCACACATGACTATTCCTTTGAGCTAACACCGGCACTTATTTAAATCTCATCTTACTCATCCAAAGTACTCGGTATTAGCACAAAGCAATAAACACGTGTGTTTTCAGGATAGAATAATACACAATATAAAACAGAAAATAGAGAACACTGAGTCATCATGTAGTGATGATACATTATGAATAACATACACAAGTCCAAATTGGTCTACAAAATAGTCAAATGCCCACTCTTTATCAAATTAATACAATGTATATGTCCAATACATACAATCCAACATCCTATACATACATGAGGCCATATAAATCTATAACGATACAAAATACTACTAATAATCAAGCCTCCACCTATATCCAACAATCAAAAGCTGGTTTCTTTGTCTATGAACCGGAAATGTATCAGACTGGCTTGAGTAATTTATAAATAACACACAGATCAGACTATGTCTAAAATGTAGGTGTCAGTATATCATAACTAACGGCATGGTATACATAAGTATGTCACAAATAACATAAGTATCTCAAGTGTATCCAGGATACCAAAACCATGCATAGAAAATGTCACCCATCGAAACAAACAGTCGAACGTCACATCAAATCAAATGGCATAAGAAATAAATGGGTGAAACATTAACATCTAATCAAATATTAGACAACTACAAAATCTATAATGCACATCTTGACCACCAACCCTAGTGAGAGACAATAATTTTCGACTACATGGCCCTAAGAGATATAAAAACAATATGATATACATACTCCTAATATAACATGCAAACATGGCATAACACACAATTAAAGGAAAAGATCTATCCTGACAAATATTTATAATGAGGAAAAGTGCTCTCAACTGAATGGCTCTAAGATATATAAATAAGAAGTATGTCAATAAATCTCTCAGCCAGGACCTTAAGAGAGAATGAAAGATGAGCACACAGCTAGTCTCCAATGTCATAGAATGACAACACGCGGCTACTATGGTTTGGCTATCTCAAATGACAGATGAGCACGCAGTCAGTCTTTGATGTCAAATAATCATAGTCTCTAGTGAGGTGATAATCATCAAATAACATATAGTCAATGGATCTACTTAATTCATCCAAACGGAGATCGACATATCGCAACACTGCTTTAAGAAATGCTAATAATGCAGCCCTTTTCTTACTGTCCCTTTTTCACACTTAGAATCCTGACACACATATATAGCATGTCACAAACACAATGCAAGACTATGTTATTCATTGGGCAAAATTCCTACTTGCCCTTGAAAACAGACTGCTTGCCCTTAAGTGATGTAATGGCTCTAATGAGAGTAATAACCACCACCCCACAAACTCAACAAAGTGACATCACGGATCCAAGCTGCAACCCCGCAATCAAGACTGCTAGGATGATGCTAGCCTATCTGGTCATGTTCTCTTCATGGTGGCGTGAATCATATGACATAGATTCCCAATAATACTCTTGACCCGAAAAGTCTAAATAAGAGCACCTCAACATAACAAATCCTCAACATAACAAATCCTCGACTACTGGCCCTAAGAGTAGATAATGATACTCGACTGGTTATCCTTAAAGGGTTCAACAAATACTCTAGGAAAGATGAGTCCTAATGAGAATAATAATAACTGCTCTCGACTCCATGTGTTCAAATTAGAGTATCTCAACATAATAAATCCTCGACAATTATCCGTAAGAGTGAATAATAATACTTCTAGACTAGTTAGTCCTTGGAGAATAAGTCTGTAACTTCCAATGTAACTCCAACTTATAGCCCTTGGAGACTAATAGACTCTCGACTACTAATCTTTATAAAAGAGTCACCTTCCCAACCCATAATGCAACATAAGTGACATTTACTTACAAGAAGAAATCAAATAAATATCAAACCAGGCGTCCCACACCATCTGGTGTTACTCGCTCGTTTATTCAGTACTCGTAAACTACACTCGATAATATTCTATATTGCAAGTCCTAGGAGTAAGCAAAAAGTATCACCGAGGGTCCCATACTTATTAGAATTACTAATTTGTTTACTTAAATTTCTTACAATCTAGAATTTCCACACAATATTATTCTATATAATAAGTCTAAAGAAGAATAGGAGAAATAATACCGAAAGTCTCATCCCAAACGATATTACAACTTTGTTTATTCAGGATCCTCATTGCATAGAAATATAAACAACCGTGACACACACACACACACACACATCAATTTAAAAAGAATTATATAATAATTATAATTCATAAAAGCCAATATAATTTCAAATAATCAAAATACTCTTTTTCCCTCCTTTATAAAACCAAAACAAAAAAATTAATCCTTTAAACTAACTTCCAAAAACTCTTTTCTACATTATAATATCTAAGAAATAGCTTTAAACTAAATAATGTATTATCATTTTATAGTTTTCTACTAGTAAATACAGTTTTTAGGTAAATTTTATAATCTTCAAATCAATTTTTTTTGCTTCAAATCCATAAAATATACTTTTCAAACTATTGATTATACTCGAACTTCATGAAATACGCTTTGTATACAATGTTACTTAGAACCCATTTCATATTTTTCTATAAATTACAAGATTATAAAATAACCATTAAAATCAAAAATATAATTTCCTTTAATAAATCAATATCTTTAATTAGATAGTTAATCCTCAAATTATCTTAAAAAATTATACAAAATAATTTTGCATCTACAATACGTCATTTTCTACTTTTAAATACATTTTTATTTTAAATTTCAATAAAAGAAATTTATAAATAAAGCAGTGAACACATACGACCTGGAACTCACGTCCATGCCCCGCATAGGTGCACCAGAGCACGCTGCACTTGTCCACTGTTGATAACCTGGATTATGAATCGTTCCAAACCGTGAGACCATTTTTAGCAACTCCAACCGTCGTATTCTCCTCTTTCCTTTCCACACTTTAAAATTTACAGTGCACTATATTCCAACAATTCAAAGCGCACTCATATCACAACAATTCAATTATAGAAATGTAAAACATTTGTTTTATAATAGCAAGTAACACACGATTTCTAACTTCATTGTCCACCAAGATATTCAATCTTTGGACATAGACTTGTGAGTTAAAATAACTCACCTTAGCTAAGCCAAAGCTCCAAACATCTCATTACCCTTCATAGCTTCAACAAAACACAATTTTGCTCTTTTCTAGAAAATGCGACATGAGATAAAATTTACTCAAAATCCAACTTTGATGATTGCTAGAGGTATAGATCATTGTTGAGAAGCTTGCCTTCAAGTTTCATGATTTGCATGATTTTATAGATTTCATTTGAATTTTTGAAGAAGTGGGATCAGTGTTCATGATTGTGTTATGAAGACGGAGGCCAAAAGTAGGATACAAGAAATGATTATGAAGGCAAAGAGGAGGATTCTAGACCACTCAAGACAAATGCAAAGATGGGGACAAATTCCTAAATGTTAAGACAAGCCAAGTAGACTATTGGGCTTACTTTTTAATTTGTTTTCATTCTTTCTTTCGTTTTTCTCTTTACTGGTCAATTTATCTTCCATGTTAAATTAATTAAAATCACCAAATAAAATTCATATTATCTTTCTTAATATTTTGCTAACATCACAAAAATTTAAAATAATTATCTTTTTCCATAATTTAATTCATTTAAATTGTTATTTCATTTTTACATCTTTTGGCCATTAATTAGAATAAACTTATAAACCCCTTTTATAAATGAAAATAAATATCGTTTTCTTTTGAAATACATTTCTAATCTTATTTATTATCAATATTAAACTTTACAAAAATTATTTAACTGTTTTTACTACATTCTTAAATTCATTGTATTAATAATTCACAATTTCAAACTATTTTCACTAAAAATAATTTATCAACAATTTCTCATTTTTCCACAAAGTTCTCCATCATAAAATCTCAATGTTTCAAACAATCCAAAATTATTCTCATTTTGATCTTAAAAATATAATTTAATCAATCAAATACTATTATTAATTTTTGATTAATCACTTCTCAACATCGAGTTGTTACCATTAAATGTGATGCCAATTTCATTGGAGAAGAAAATGCTAAGGTAAAAATAGAGTCCTTGAAGCCACGGTGTTGCGGAGGAGCTTGGAGGCCGAACCAGAAGTCTAGTTCAGCGGAGTAAATGTCGGACCAAAGATTTGGTCCTATGGAGTTCGTTCGGTGAGAAGGTGACCTCTTTCGGTGGAAGATCAGACCAGAATTTTGGTCCGGTGGTAGTGCTTCGCTCAGCAGTGAAGGCAAGCGGAATCTCGTTCGATAATGGGAGATGCCGGACCAAATATTTGGTTCGATGGTGATTGTTGTTGCCGCTCCAAATATCTCGTTCGGTGGTGATGGGATGCCGGTCCACACTTACCACTTCAGATATTTCGTTCGGTGCTGAAGCATGACCGAACCAATGATTGCCGCTCCAGATCTATGGGCTTGTACCCAACCAATAGCGTTGATGTAAACTGCCGGTCCAAGTGATGCCTAACCAAGTTAAGGCCGAACCAAATATTTGGTTCGTTATTGGTCCATGCTGGTCAAGATCTTGAGTGTTTTTCCGAACCAAATGCTATTGTGCTGTTTGCCGGGCCAGATGTGTCGAACCAAACCTCGGGGCTGCTATATAGCAGCTACCCCACCTTATTTCTTCACTATATAAATATTATAGCTTTTGGACAACAATGGCAGCCATTCAAGAGAGCTGAAACTCTGTAGAATTTTGTCTGTATTGTAAATTCTTCTATAGCCTTCAAAAGTGAATCAGGCTTGTAACTCTAATCTTTCAGTGATTAATAAAATCTTCTCTCCCCAAGTGAACGTACACTGCCTCGCGGTAGTGGAACCGCCATAAGTACTGGTGTTATTTATTTTTCTGCATTGCATATATCTATGACTGTCTGTTTTGGTGTTATCTCTGTTTGTTTCATCTCACTACAATCACGATTCAGTTGTTTCCGCTGCGTTGGGTTCTTATTCCCTTAGACTAATCGTCCGAAGGGACTTTTTCCAACAATTACGCTTGCCTCCTTGCCTTGCTTGCCTGCTCCTCTCCTCCCCTCCCCTCCCCTCCTTTATCATCGACCAAGGTTGCTAAAATGTCTTTGATGAACACCATTTGCTCTAGAAGGGATGGTGTTGAGCGTGTATTTGAGAAAATTCCTAAATGAACTGATACAGTGTTAAATGAAATTATGGCGGCATTAACATTCCAATCTAATCAAACAAAAATACAAGAATATAGAAATCATAATAAATCTGTAAAAAATTGAACTTAAAAATAACCTTACGCATTGAATCAACTAATACCAAACGAAAACGAATCTCTTATAATGATGGGTAATGAATTGAAAAACAAAAGGAAGAAAAAGATACAGCATGAAAAAGGTGCAAACCAAAAAGATTGGAGGCAATTTTTATAGATCTAGATGGAAAACATGATGGGTTGTGGTGGATATTAATTTAGATCCGTTTAACAATGAAATCCATTAATTCAACAGAAGTAATACGATAGACATTTATCCGAATTTTAATTTTTGCAAAAGATATTGCTAATATTTAAATTATGCAGCAATACACAAGCAAAAAAAATTCCCTGGATGAAAGCATGGAAAGTTTCCTGAAAGCAACCGGTATATCGACATTTCATAGTCAACACCAATTATGAGTTACCACCAATCATGCTTGTCATTGTACTCGTAGTTTATATGTTTTAGAGCTATCGCATATTTTAATCAGCGCAAGTTATATGTTGAAGAGTTATCGCAAACTAAGGATGTAGACAACCACACATTTCAAGTTGCTGCATGAGGCTGTCATAAGATTTTAACTAATTTGTTGTTGCATGATGAAAGTTGCCGCAAGTTTAAGGAACCGATCATCGGTTGGTATGTGCTTGAGCCTGTCAATGGACCGAGTTCGATTTGGGTATCTTAAAGCTCGTACACGAGGTCAGGTACAAAAATCATAACCCTAGTCCAATCCAAACTTGATTGTTATTGCAAACTTAATACTCAAGCCTGACCGTTGGGATTTTCAAGCCCGCCATGTAATACATGCATACCTAATTCATGATGTTAATGTTGAAACCATACTTTATACTTGCGATTTTATATTATACACAAACAATGTTAACATCTGATTTGGATAGTAATAAGGCCAAGTTCAAAATAGAAATATGCAAAACCATTTACATGCAAAAAAAGGGTAAAAAAATTGCAAACACACTCATGTTTTTGTACCAAGGAAACTAATAATAGGGTCGGACCAAAACTGGGTTGGGTTGTGATGAAACCGTGATGACCCTAATAGTAACTGAATTGGGTGTGGGTCGAATCTGGATAGTTTGAGCTAAACCTGTACCCATATTAATAGGGTAGGCTTAGACCAGGTTCGAACCAAAACGTCCCACTGAAAGGCCTACATGTGGCTACCCCTTGGTTAGTTCAATACTTCTTTCCAACTTTGTTTCACAAGGTCAAAAGATAAAGATTTGGAATTTTGGTATTTTCACCAAAGTAACACTTAGCACCCCATGGTTGGTCCACATAATCATCATTTATGCACATCATATTCTTGTTAGTCCACTGCACATCATCGTCTCTTTCTCATGTATAGAGCACTCACTAACAGATGTTCGATCTTCACTTGTCAAATATCTAATAATTAAAAGCTAGAGTAGTTAGATTAATGTCATGTATCCTTGACACATGTCAACGGTCCAATAGAAAAATATTCAGAATCGACATATTGAAGACAGGTGTCAAGCATCCACCAACAACCAGTTACTATAAATAAACTCATATACCTACATGAAAGGGGACTCTCTATGTCTCCATCTTCTTCCTTGACTTTCATTTTTATCTTGATAATTTTCTAAAAAAACTTAAAAGCCTCATCAATGGCATCTTACAAGCAATTTAATTTATAACTTTGTAGAAAAAAAGCCAAAAGAAAGTATAAATAGCATACTAGACTTAGAAATAGTTCAACTCTAAATCACTCTTAAACTGAATCGTCGTTTACTTTTCTCTTTCCTACTAAAAGGGTTATTTTACTTATCACTTTGCGGTGGTGTACTCGCGACTTACTTTATATTATGAAGTGTGTAACAAAAAATCATATAACAAACACCTATTTGTATTATCGATGGAACTCTTAGCTTGAAATCACGCAGAGAGGATGATACCGATATCTTCCCCTTTATTTAAACTCTCAAAATTTAAGTGTTGTTTGCTTTTCTCTTTCCTTTACGAAAAGGGTTATCCTACTTATCACCTTCCGGTGGTTAACTCTCAAACTTACTTATATTACAAAGTGTGTATAACAAAAAGTCGTATAACAAACACCTATTTGTATTGTCGATATAACTCTTAGCTTGAAATCAAGCAGAGAGGATGGTGCCGATATATTCCAATTTATTTATTTAAACTCTCAAAATTGAAATGTCATTTGCTTTTCTCTTTCCTTACTTTACGAAAGGGGTTATCCTACTTATCACCTTCCAGTGGTAAACTCTCAAACTTATATTATGAAGTGTATAACAAATCGTATAACAAACACCTATTTGTAGTGTCGATAGAACTCTTAGCTTTGAAATCAAAGAGAGAGGATGATATGGGTACTTCATATTTTTGTTTATCTATTCTTCCTCTTGCTTTCTTCTGCTCTCTTCACTCTATTTTCTACCCTTGTTTTCGGTTGTATCCATGTTGTACAATTTAAATAATTATCGTATTACATATTTGACCTATCAAAAATAGATATGAATAATACCTTTCATCGTTGCTTCTGTCATTACTAAACCAATGGTCAATGCAATCGAACATGCTACAATCAAAATAGTCATTGAACTACTATCAAAATAGTTATTGAACTACTTTCACCTTTAGGTGCATTGAATTTTGCCTAAATAAAATTCAACCATCTTCGTTTTACCATACATGTAGCCACAAAATAACGTTTTTGGGTTTACCAATTAACCTTTTAGGTCAAACCCAACCCGGACATCACCCTTTAATACGATTTCAGTATTGACTACCCATACATACATATATATAGTTGGAATAGAAACGCAAATTTTTGATCTGGCTGCGAAATTACAAAAATATCCTTACACATATTTCTTTATTAATAGTTGTAATATATTTACTGTCGCACTCCTTTAGCGCCAGCATGAAATACCAAATGCATATATATATATATATATATATATATATATATATATATATATATATATATATATTGAAAACCTGGAAGAACCTAACGGGCCGGTAAAATCCTGAGAAAGATATAGTAAATCCGTCCGCTGATCCAAGCCCACATACCTCCGGTAAATTTATATAGAATGGAGAAGCGCATTGTAGGAATCGAGCTTGGGTCTTTTTAGCAGAACCCAAACCTCCTTTCCACTGTGCATTATTGAGATTTAACATTACTTAAAAATAGGATCCGACAATTAAACTTTCTTTACACATTCAGAATTTCCTCTATAAATATTTATCAAGTTTTAATATTACTTTAAAAATAGGATCTAACAAATAAATTATATAAATAAAAAATTAAACTAACAAAAAATTAGATATTGCAATTTAAAGAAAAAAATTCAAATTAAATAGGTATGATTCACCACAAAAATATGACTCAATATTTGTGGAAATCATCTACTTTTGAACGTATTAAACAAGTAGAATCTGTAGAAAAACAATTCAGATGTCTTCATCACGAGCAAAGTGCATGTCGTAATGCTCGTATGTATGTGTGTGTGCATAAGAAGAGTTCGATAACATCCCAAACAGTACATCACCTCATTAGCTCTCTGATTTCCACCATAAGCTCTAAATTAAATAATAAAGGTGGTGAAAGAAAGAAAAAATACTGTCATTTAATTTATAGCATGTAATGAAAATAAAGAGCTAATGAAATGCTTCACTGTTTGGTGTGTCATTGAATGCTCCTAAACACTTTGTACCACTTGTTTGTCTACATATGGAGTTTCTACCTAACTTTGTTTAAGAACTTAGATTTCATCACCACCCAACTTAATTGCATAACCCATGTGGATTAATAATTTTAGAAAGTCACAATGTACAAGAACGAAATGTTTTCAATATTTCAATGGTTATGTTTTCGATACTTCAATCTAAGTAAATAGTCTTCACCCAAAAAACACACTAAATGTCAACAAACTAAGCAAACCAACTTCAGGAAATGGGGTATGAAACGAGCGACAAGCTCGGATTTTGAACCATTCAAAACCAAGATCAAGCCCAACTCAAACCCACAATAGGTTTATACATGTGTACATCACGTGTCAATACACTAATAAAAGGGACAAAAACTAACTTACATGAGTACTTACGGTTCCTACACAATAATAAAAAGGACAAAATGGTTAATAGAAATAGAAGATGTTTGGTCTGTTGGTAATGATCTGTAATTTGGAGTGCATGTAATGCAACAAAGCTCAAGTAGCCTCATCGGTTAATTAGTTAGTAAAGCTTGTGTGGTTAGTATAGATTTGGATACATATTAGTAAACTAAACAAAGAATCATCCTCCAAATAATAATAATCAAAAACATAAATAGTTGCAAACAAAGAAACATAGATAAACAGAACATAAAAAATAACACAACTCCATAAACTTCTTTTTGTTGAACCCTAAAACTAGCATCACGCCATTAAAATATAAACTTTCCATATTACTCTTCAGCCATTGTTCCTTTCTCGCTGACATAAATACCATCGAGAAATTTTCGGATATCTTTGTTCTTCACATGACATTTCTGCAAGCACACCACATTTTTGAAGTCAGTGTATTCGAAAAATGCTGTTAAATTTGAACCATTTCCATTTAGTACAGATCTCATGCTTTACTGCATAATCAATACTACAGCACTCACAGAACTATCTAGGGTCATAAAATAAGATAAAGGAATTTTTAAAGAGAATCAAATTGGTCAGGGATAGTAGACTAGATGGATGAAACGTATAAAGGGTAAAAGAATTAGATGCGAGTTTGTTTTGAACTGAATAAATATGCCTCATGTTCCTCCAAAATACCCTCATCCATTCCCCAGCTTGTATTCTATCTACCATAACCCTGATTTTTTACATTTTTTTTAGTATCAAATCTATTTGCTTCTCATCTTCATATTTTCAAGTGAAATTGGAACTATTGTACTGGAAATTAGAAGCACGAAAATTAAAAGACAAAAAAAGTAAAGATTAGCGCAGTAATTGTGTGTTATTTTTACAAGGAATGAATTAAAGCTCTGAATAATTGAATTTTCTATTAAAAAAAGCTCGATATCATTCCCTAATGTTAAGTTTGATGGTTAGAAAATGACCTGGTTAATCAAGGCACAAGAGCGAGAAACAAGCTCGATATCATTCCCATCAACGATGAGCTCATCCTTCACCTTCTCAGAACGGGTAACTGTTACTCCATCAAGCATATCCACTTTCCTTACCTAACAATTAATTTTTAGCAGTTTAATATTTCACTTTACATTAAAATTCCTTCATAAACCGAAGGAAAACCAACATGCAGTTACACAGTAAGAAGTGCAAATGGCAATAAGCAGCATTACTATTGAGGTTCAAAGGTTTTAGAACTTTAGAATTATTTCTAACATTGGCTGTGCACATTTTAAGGATTGGGTTTCGGTTTATAAATTGATGCCAAACTAAATCCATCATTAAGAACGTCAAATACAAACAGATTTTATTTCAAACCTGGATAAAATTTTGTGGATACTAGTAGAATCTAGAGGCTTCCAGACAGAGGGAACATCAAACCAAGATTAGCATAAATGCAAATATATCATTATACAAAGATAATTGTTTATTAAGCTGCCAATGACTTGCAAGAAGTTATCAGCATATGAATTATGGATTACTGCTTCGATGCGACTTTTGGAAAGAATTTAGTCGCATAAAAGTTAACCAAAGCAAACGTGGGTAAAATTCAGTCTAATAAACAAAGCAGTGAATGTTTTGCTTATAATACCCCGGACATTACTATTAATGGTATCATATAAATGTAATATACTGAAATGATTTTTTTAATGTAGTGCTAAGAGCACCATAACTCCGCCTATGTAGTTTTCTATGCAATCA
The DNA here is from genome assembly GCA_030765085.1 of Allium cepa. NCBI lineage: Eukaryota > Viridiplantae > Streptophyta > Magnoliopsida > Asparagales > Amaryllidaceae > Allium > Allium cepa. Next base: position 865,991,467 of record CM060940.1, read on the forward strand.
GTCCCAAGCTAGGATAAAGAAGGGTTGTGATAGGCTTGACGAGCCAACATAAAAACCATAGTCTCTCTTATGAAAATAAAACCTTATCATATTTCATTGGGGAGTAATCCAACTATCGAGGCTCGGGTACTGTGATAAATAAGCAAAGGCCGGGCCGACACTCCCTTAATGACATATCATATCGAGACTTGAATGTGGTGATAAATATGCAAGGGCTGGATCGTCACTCCCTTAATAGCACGCTACATCGACGCCCTGATTTAGTAATAAATGAGCAAAGGTCTTCGCACTTTACTCGGAGGCTGCGAGGGATAAAGAAACTAGCTGACGGAGGTACGATTCGATTAGCTAGTTGGAATGTAAGGTCTTAACGGAAAAGTTAAGAAAGATAGTCCATACTATGACTAAGAGACTTTAGAAGATCAAATGGACGGAACAGAAGACGAAGGAGATGGAGAGCGCATGCCTCATGTTAAGGTACACGGAAAAAGAACGTAACAAGAACGACATAGACGTCTTAACTGACAAGAACCTTAAAAAACAAAGCGGTCGACGTTAGAAGACAAAGGGACAGGATCATCCTAGTCAAGATGGCAGTTGGCGATACATTTCTAACAATCATTAGTGTCTATGCTCTACAAGTAGGCTTAAGTGAAGCTGCTAAGAAAAATTTATGATAAGAGCTAGATATCATGGTTAGAGATGTGTCTAATAGCGAAAAGTTTTCATAGAAGGAGAGTTCAATGACCATGTTAGTAGAACTAGTGGGAAGGTTTGAGAAAGTGCATGGTGGTTTTGAATATGGAACCAAGAAGAAGAAAAAATATTGAATTTCGCTACTGCTTATGACTTCATGATAGCTGATACATTCTTTAGAATGAAATAATCACATTTATTTACTTTCGGTAGTAGCCAACACTCTAACCAAATTGATTATGTGCTTACTAGAAGAGATGACAAACGAACTTGTATAGATTGCAAAGTCAAACCTGAAAACGTGTCATCTCACAACATCAGCTTTTGATATCTGAATTTCGTTTTCGAATGTGTTCGGCAAGATAAAGGAGCCAAGATTGGTCAGAAGAAATTGTGGATGCTCAAAAAAGATGCCTTACGGGTGTTTAAGGATAGAGCAATGGAGAATGGGCATGGAATATGGAAAGAGAATCAATTGACATGTGGGATGAGATGAGAACACGCATTCGAAAAATGACTACTGAGGTGTTTGAGATTACAAAATGATGTAAATACAAACCTAAATATTCATAACAGTGAAACAATGATGTGCAAAAGACTATCAAAAAGAAGGAATGCTACAAATGCTTACATCATCGCGGAAGCAAGGGCATGCAAAAATACAAAGCAACTAAGAAGAGCGCAAAGAAAGGGTGAGTGAAGCAAAAGGTCGGCGTACGAAGATCTATATCAACAGCTAAGTACGAAGGAGGATGGAAATAACATCTATGGTAGCTAAGTTCTGCGAAAGGAAGACAATAGACTTCAACCAAGTTAAATGCATCAAGGATGAGAATAATAGATTTTTGTTGAAGGACGATGAGATAAGAAATAGATGGAAAAAAATACTTCAACAAGCTATTCAATGAAGAAGATGATAGCACAATGATCGAACTGGATGATTCTTTTGATGACACCGGCAGACATTTTGCTCGAAGAATTCAATAGTCCGAGGTAAAGGAAGAACTAAAACAGATGAAAGCAGGCAAGGCGTTGGAGCCTAATGACATTTTCATTAAGGTGTGGAGATACCTTAGAGATGTAGGAAAACCTGGCTAAATAAGTTGTTCAATAATATTTTTAAATCAAACAAGATGTCAGGTGAGTGAAGAAGAAGCGTATTAGTTCCAATCTTCAAGAACAGATGATGTATTCAAAGTTGCACAAACTACAGAGGAATTAAGCTTAAAAGTCGTACAATGAAGCTTTGTGAGAGAGTCACCGAACATCAATTAAGAAGGATGACAAGCGTTTCAAAATATCAATTTAATTTCATGTTGGGAGGTCGATCACAAAGACAATTTTCATGACAAGACAACTTATGAAAAGATTTAGAGAGCAAAAGAAGAATCTACACATGGTATTTATCAATTTGAAAAAAAGATTATGACAAAATATCAAGAAATGTTTATGTGGTAGGCTCTGGAAAAGAAAAGGGTCCATACGTACGATGATGTTGTGATTAGTGTCAGAGCATGTGATGGAAAAAACCAGTGACTTTCTCATTAACATAGGATTACATCAAGGGTCAGCTTTGAGCTCCTATGTTTTTATCCTAATGATGGATGAGATAATAAAAAGCATACAATGTGAGATTCCTTGATGTATGCTCATTGATGCTAATGTTGTGCTACCTGACGAAAATACGATAGGACTTAGACAGCTGGAGTTGTGGAGACAGACTTTAGAATCAAAGAATTTTAAGCTTAACGGAACTAAAACAGAATATATGAAGTGTGAATTCAGCAGTGTCAGGTCAAAGAATGGAGATGTCACTCTGGCCGAACAAGCGGCGGCCAAGAAAAAAACCTTTCAATATCTACGATCAATGTTACAGTATGATGGTGAGATTGATGATGATGTCAGTTGAATTCGAAAGGGATTAGTGAAATGGAGACTAGCGTCTGGTATTCTTTGGGACAAAAAATTCCCAAGAAAACTTAAAGAGAAGTTTACAAAACCATAATCATGTCTGCGATATTGTATGATGCAGAATGCTAGCCTACTAAAAGATAATACGCCCAAAAGATAAGTGTAGCATAGATGTGTATATTGCGATGGAGTTGTGGTCATACAAGAAGATACCGAATTAGAAATGATGATATACGTGACAAACTTGAAGTAGCACCAATTGAAGAGAAGCTAGTTCAACACCACTTAAGATAGTTTAGACATCTCCAACGAAGGCCTCCTCAGGCACATGTGCGCGTTGGAATTATAGACTGCATCGAATATTCAAATAAAGGTAGAGGCCGATAAAGGTTGACATGAGAGAAAGTAGTAAAAAGAGACTTAAGGGATTGAAATATTATTTGTTTAATTATTTTACTTTATTTTATTATAATCCTGGTTTTTAAATTAATTTTGTCATTTGTTTTGGGTTCCATCTCTAGCCGACCCCAACTTGTTTAAGAATAATGGCTTAGTTGTTGTTGTTGTAGTGCTAAAAGCACCATGTTTTACACTTTTCAATACTATATTGGAATGAGTAAAACACGATGCTTTTAATTATTACTTTTTAAAGCGGTATCACTCAATGAACGTTTATCGCTTATACAGGAAGCGCTCATAACTACACAAATGTTTTTCTATTTATTTATTTGTAAATTTCGAAATGATATAATCTATGTTGTCCACTTTACTCATAACTTATAAACGAGATGTAAATAGTATTGTTGGCTATTTCGTTCCTTCATTCCATTGAAAACAAATTAAACATAAATAGTATAAAAGATATTTTTTAATTAACATATCAATGTTCTAAGATTCAAAAGTTTTAGGTTGGCCCTCATTTGAAATTGTTTCTATTTGAAATTGTTTTTACTATGTAATGATGATATCAAATTGAATTTCATCTTTTTTAGAACATTTTGTGTTAGTTGTCCTAGAGGGTTGCACATTTACCCGGCAAAGGAATGTGGATTACGGCAAGAATCATTGGAACCATCAGATTATGTTGACCCTTGTGATTTCCACCCAACTAAGAAGGACAAGCTCGTTTTCTTAAAAAACAAGTCCATGTTTTAAACATAACTAAATAAGTCTAGGATTTGGGCTGAACTTTTTGCATTTATATCAATTAAATTAGTAAGTGTACATCATTATAAGAACAAGACCAAACAACAATATATTTTGTCCCACAAATAAGTTTTAAATGTTTACTTTTGCACTTATAACTGTTAAAAATAAGAGCACTGTGTAATGAGAAACTTTAATGAATTTTTTGAATTAAGCCAATAAGAAACTTGAAATTGAGCCAAACATGCTCTTAAGTATGCGAAAGCAATCGTTGTAATAATATGGTTATTACAAAGTTATTATTCCAAGGAACTACTGAATAGTGGTTTATAAGTACTGCTGAATAGTGGTTTATAGGTAGAAGTGTTCCGATATTTGACTTTTAACTTTTAAGTAAAAGTAAGTAAAATAATTTATTAGAACTAGTTATGAAATATGTTCAAGTCATACACAACAAATTTTAGCTTTTCATGTTTCTGGAATTGTCAAACATTAAAGTTGAAATAACTAGCTTTTACAAGTGACTAAGGCATGTTTGGCATCTCCTTATAAGTAGTCAAATCTACTTATAGGCTACTTATTTGAATTGTAGTGTTTGGAAACTCCTAACAAGGAGCTTGCAAAAGTTACTTAGAAGTAGAAATTGAAGAAGCAACTCTTTGTTGCTTATGACTTATGAAAGAATTTCATAAGTAATTTTGATCAGCAAATGACTAAAATAGCCTTATGTTTTCAACTAATTTACAAACAAAATGCCATTATTTTACGTTCATCATGGTCCAATTATGTAATCTATTATACATTTATTGCTTATAAGTCATATTAGCCAAACATCAAATTGAACTTAAAAGTAAAATTACTTCCAAACACTTTTACTTAGAAGTTACTATTCAAAACTACTTAGAAGTTACTATTTAAAACTGCTTTCTAGGAGATTCAAAATAAGTTGTTGCCAAACGGGCTCTAAGCAAATAAGTTCCTTATAAAGTAACCAAAACATGCTCTAAGAAGTAGCCAGTTTCATGAATAATTGTTATCGATGCAGACCAGAATGTAACTTTTTTTAGATGCATAAATTGGAGAAAACATATTCGGATATGTAGCAAACCTATTCAATAACATAATCAATCTTCAATTATTTAGGGTACACTATTAAGCAGAATTACTTACCATTCTAGCTTAAACAGAAAACCTATTCATTCATTTGTAATTGACAAGTCTTCGACATATCGAAAAAGAAACAGAAAAGAACAGTACCTTCTTCTCACCCAAAAAGTTTCTGATCTCAATATTCTTAGCATCTCCACCAATACTGGCGTTAATTGGAAAATGAGCGTACACGAACCTCATTTTATAACGATATCCCTTTGTAACACCGGTAATCAAATTCTGGACGTGGCTGATAGCAGTCCTGATCGAAGCCATAGTTTTTCTAGATCCGAACCACGCGTCGACTTTAAGTTTGGTGCCGCCCTCGATGAGCTGGAAGTCGAGGTTCAGGTGCTTGAAATTGCGGGTGAGCTTACCACGCGGTCCGGTCACCTCGATCATCTTTGCGTTGACCTTGACCGTGACTTCCGACGGAATGTCCATCGTTTGCGAAGAAAGGATCGTCTTCATTTTATTTTTTTCTGAAGAAGTCTTGCGATGGGTGAAGCGGACAAAGAACAAGACGGCGGCGATGTGTGGGGATTTTATATACAGAGCTAGGGTTTTAAAAGAGAGGATTGGTGAGAGATCTTGGCCGTTGGATTGGTGTTGGGCATTGGGCCGCTGGTTTTAAGACTTTTTAAGTTGTGGGTGTTGGTGGCCTAGTCCAACCTTGCTCTTAATTTGTTTAAAATTATAATTCTAAAAAAAATTCTTACATTTAGAAAAGGAAAGGGAAATTCGAGAACAACAACAAAAGGTTGACATTTTCACTTGTTTTGAAAGATTATGCTACTAGCCAATCCAATTGATCGATGATACAAATGCATGTGCTAGCTGTTATCATCAAAAATCATTTCAACCTTTGTCGAAGCCTAAAAGAATGCAAAAGAAGGCTTCTTGAAGAACCATGGCGATAGCAAGACCTTTGAAAGGATCGAAGGGATACTTCCACGAATATTAGATGAACCGTGGGCTTTCCGAAGAGGTCGAAAGGGGACAGGGCCACGCTTCCGCTTCAGTTGATCCCTTCCGGAACAGTCGGTTCTGCATGTATATAGGGCTCTCGCATGTGTTAAAACGTCTTTCGAATGCATCAAAAGAAACGTTCCGGATTAATCAGGGGATTATTTTCGAAAGCTACCTTTCACAACCATCTTCTGCCCACCAAGACGCCTCCTCCATTACAATTGATCTTTCGCAATGATCCGTCTGCCACCATTAAATCCTTTCAAAACCATCCAAATTCCATTTCTCACTCATTCAAGTAGTAACATATAATGTTGACACCAGATCTTAACAACAATAAAGAAGTTCAAAAAGCCTTCTACTATGCTACAACCCTTTGAACCCAAGGAATTACCCTTTCGACAACGTCTAAAGCTATCAAAAATGCATATAAGTGGAGTGCAAACCGATTTGATAGTTAATGATGGAAGGAAGATTAAAGTGCTTCGAAAGCTTAAACGAATAAAGCATCATCACCTTTTGCAAGCATTGGATGTATACCTTTCGAATACGTTTGAACGTCATTTCCTGCTTACCCAACACTTCAACAACAAGATGAAGGTCACTCCTATACCTTCGGATAGAGTCGAAAGCACTCAGGTTCCATTCGAGAGCAATGTTAAAGAGGCGCTCTGGATGCAATAGCCGAGGAAGGTCATTAAGGCATCCTTTCGATTAAGCTGAAATGAATGATGTGAAAGGGTCCAACCTACACCAATAAATAAGATCCAAGGGGTATTGTTTTGCAAGACCAAATTCATTCATTCTATACTTGTTCTTTTCCTGAGTTTGTTAACCCTAATTCCCAAATCAAATTGGGGATTTCACTTTCTTGTAATATTCAAACCCATGTATTCATGAAAATTATCAATAAAGCAAATACATGGTACTTTCGAATGCATAGATTTTGATTTACTACATGTATATGATTTCAGCAATGGAGCACATGTATCAACGCATACCGAAGGGGTACCTTTCGAAGGAGTAGGATCCTTCTGACTCGATTAAAACCCTTTATATCCCATTAGGTATTACCTCAGCCTATTCGAAAGGTGGTTTCGAATGGTTCTTAGATTACTTAACCAAATCGAAAGGTGGTTTCGAAGGGGCCTTAGATTACTTCAACCGATTTGAAAAGGCGGTTTCAAAGGGGTCATTCACACTTTTAATTCGTTTTGGGGTGTTGACAAGATTTCTTGTTAACATTTTTGACGCTAAAAGAAGGACTTCAACCTCTAACTTTGTTGAATTTCCAACCTAACTTTCTCATATTCTTATTCCATTCTAAGATAACCTTAGACCTATACCACAAATGCTTACCAAAATCAAAAAGTCCGAGCAAGGATCTTCAAAACCACATTTGATTGGATTCTCTCATGAAACTATTGAAGATTCTAAGCTATATGAAAAACAAATGTTGAGATTGGAGGCTTTAAGAATCATGGAAAAGAAGAAAGCTGAATTTGATGATCCGGATAGTTGAAGCTTGAACCCATTTCACATTAGTCCTACACCCTTTTTGCTTTAGGAGGAGCAAGACATAAAGGTGATAACTTGTTCAAATAAGAAAGATCGTTCAACTCTATATTAAAGGCACTATCTTTGAGGAAGGAATGATAGCCAATTACTATACATTTGCTCAGAAATGGCATCGGATAACAAGTAAATCGTTACCTCCATATGAACTTCTAAAGATTTTAAAAAGGAAATTGGTTGTTGAGGGTGAACCTTCTGAATCAAGCAACAAAAGATCTAGAAATCAGCCTCAAAAGACAAGCTTCAAATCAATACTCCTTAGGGAATGTGACTTGACTACATCAATCGAGAACATTTAGTTACTTACAAAAGAGTAACTCAATTATTGGTCATCTAAAGGAAAAAGCCCAAACACAAAAGAAGTTTAGGAGGACATTACTTCCATTATCATATAGTAAACGGATGTGAGACCAATCAATGCAGAGCTCTTGAAGTGATGATCATCAATTCTTTTAGACAAGGAAAGATCGATGGATTTGTAAAGAACTCGTAAATAGATTCAACAAAGCATATTTTAAATAAAATTACATGGTCGGGAGTACGATTCTTCTTAAACTTGAACATTACCTTAAACGGTCATAAGCCTTTGTCCACGCCAAGATGGCTAGGTCAAAGTGCCTCCTGAAGAGAGGTCAGAGTAAGCCTTTAGCCGCATGATAAATGGCAAGGTTAAGGCACTCCTAGAGGAGGGACGGAATAAGCCCTTGAATGCGCCATGCTATGGCAAGTTCAAGGCACCGACCAACCTTCAGTCCCACCTATAAGGCCTGGTTGGAGCACCTCCCAGAGAGAGGATGGAGTAAGCTCTTGATCCCGCCACGCTATGGTCTGGTCAAGGCACCAAGCAAGCCTTTGTTCTCGCCTATAAGGCTTGGCTGTAGCGCCTCTTGGAGGAAGGTTGGGTAAGTCCTTGGGCCTTGCTTATGGATAAGCTAACCAAGCTCGAGAAGTGGTGCGTAAAACAACAGCAATATACAAAGCCTAAAGGGTGGCATATGTTAAAAGAATCAAGAATCGGAGAGGTGACAAAAAGCAAAAGATTCAAACAATCGGAGTCTAAAGAGTGGTGTAGAACAAAAGACTCGGATGAGAATTTATGAACTTCCATTATTCAAATAATATGACCAGATTCATACATACAACAAGTACACCAGATTCCAATCAACCAAGTTTATGTGCATATGAACAAAGTGAGGAGATTCAACAATGAAATGGTCAGGAACTCAAAAGCAACAAAAGCAACAAACCATGAATAAAGGTGCACAAGATCAAAATAGCTCACAGGCCAGTGCAATCAAAACTGAAGTGAATCAGTCTACAGTTCAAACCAGAACAATTTCAAGTCCATATGAAAGCACATTACATAAACACAGTGAAGAAATGAATTAGCAATATGAACCAGACCATTTCTACATGAATCGGTGCATATCACCACATTCATATGAAACCACAGGCATATGCATGTTCAAATAAAATGACAATAGCAACATCAATGCAGATTAGCAAGCAAGTGAACATGTTCAGATACACATATCACTTCAAAAGACTTCAAGTTCACCAAACATTGGAACAAGACCAAGTATGCACTAGATTCAAAAATGAACCAATGCACATGTATACACAAGAGAGCTAGCAGTATAACATGAATGACATGACTAGAAGAGACTACAAATGCAATTCAGTGAGGAGTGGAATTTACATGAATATTGTCTCTGACTATTACATATTTCATTAAATACAAGGAACTAGACTCCACTAGCTTCAACATTCTCAAACATACAAAGTTGTGAATGCAACATTTCAACCCAACATGACAACAAGCTCCAGACAAACTCAAGTGCAAAAAGACAAAGTGGTGGATCAGTAATGAACACAGTGGACTAGACTTCAAGAGGACCCAAACCAGAACACAATAACAAGAACACACCAGTATGCTTGAACCAAGTGCATACATGTGCATATGAAACTTCAAGCAATACAACAACATATACAGTGGCATTAAATGACACAAATAAGCAGATCATGGAGATCAATACAAAATGCAACATGAAGTCACAAATCAAAGACACGAACACAAGTAAATGCAATCAACCAATCACCATTAACATAAATAAATACAAATACAACAGACACCGCATCAAGTTACATGCAGAGAAGCATCACAACACATATACACACACATACATATGTATGTATTTATATACATGGTGACAATTATTTTTGTGAACATGATATGATCAAAGAAAATAACATTAGCAGTTTAAACTAGTCAAGGAATAGAAAAGTCTTACAGTGAAGTTAATTAGAGAAAATCAAGTCATGGTTCAAAAGAAATAGTCGTGGTTTACATGAAGCCATGGGTCATGAGGATATCGTGATGTACTAGGCAATCTTCACAAAGAAAAAACATTATCTCTAATTTAAATGCAAATAAATCAGCAGTTAATGAATAGGTCAAGCGGTGAAGAATGGATCAGATTCAAATGCATCAAAAAAATATGGAGTAACACACACATGAAGAACAAGTCAGAATTATCACGACTAGTCAATTAAAAATCAATGGCCAAGCATAGCAATGTGAAGAATTCAAATAAAAAAATACGAATATTTTAAGAATTTTATCCTTATAAATTCCCTCATCATCATCGGCAATAGGATGCAATCGAGTTCAAGCATATCAACGAAATTAATTAAAGGAAATCACATACCAATTCAAAGCACCGATCATTCAAGCTCGACATACAATTGGAGCAGCCATATGCGAAAAAAGCTAAAGATGACGAAGCAATTCAACTTAGAATCATCACTTCAATCGATATATTCAAACGGCGGCTTCAATTAATTACAAAACCCCAATTACCATAACGAAAAAGAAACGAGGCGACAACGGATGAAAATGGGACGAGACTCTTCACATTTATTTTAAAATTGGCCTGGCTTTGTTATATTGAATTAGGCTTATTTTTTAATTAGCGTTTATTTTGTTTTTTGTTTTATTTTGTAATTTCTCTTTTTAAATTGTGTAATTGTCTAGTTGTGTAACTAGGTTACGAATTACGGTTTTGTAGTTCGAAAATTCACAACTCAGTGGCTTAGTTGTGGCACGGTTTTGAGCTTAGAGTTAGGTTAGTCTAGTTAGCGGGTGTCGCAAGTTTACGTGTGTAAGCGCCTAACTACTTAACTTCTAGTAGAAACCTTAGGGGCAACACGTAGGTAGGTTATTGCCAAAGCTGGGTAAATTTGTGTGTGATCTCTTCTGCATTACTTTTAGTTATTATTTTTATTTCCACGTTTATTTTTATTATTATTAGTATCACCCTATTCACCCCTTTCTAGGGTGAAAACGAACCTACACCAGCACCATCCAAGAAGGGCGCTCCATGCTGCTGACTTGGAAGGAATGAAGATGCGACCAATGTAAAGTGGAACTGGTGGTGGACTTGAATAATAAAACTCCACTCCAGAGACTTGGTAAAGCTGGATGTAGCACCTAGCTGAAAGGTGAATCCTCCTGAAAATAGAACGCCATAATAAAGGTGAAGATGAACTGAGAAGAGTCCCTCACTGCAATTGGCAATCTTGCAATCAGCAATCTTGTGTACCTACAAAGAAAAACTAATACCCTATCTAGCCCAGACCTATATCTAAAAAGTAACTAAAGAAAAAAGTTAGAATGATACACATATATGTATATAAATAAATTCATCTACATATATACGTATGAATGAAATAGAAATAAAGATACAAAAGAAAAGCTAATAGGACAAAATAAAGAAAAGATTATAAACATTAGACTATAAAACAAACAAAAGATTAAACAAAGAAAAGCTAATAGGATCCATGATCTAAAGAAGTAAAATATCATAAAACTAAAATAAACTAAAAAACAATAACTACAACAAATCTAAATTTATCCTTAAGGTCCCTTGATCAAAAGTAAATTATGATACATTGTGAAATCATCATTTAAATTTGAAAAAATATTAATTCTACAGTTATTAATGTCAAAAATATTATATTTATGCTTAAATAGATTAATATTATTACTAACCTTATTTTAATGTTCTTTGAATATGATATTATTAGCTAATTTATAATTAGGATTAGATATCCAATTAAAACAAAATGAAGAGATAATAAAAATCATTCTATTAAAGTGACTATTATTAGTATTATTAAAAATTCTTTGACTTTTTTCAGACCAAATATACCACATATTATAAGGAATAAAGTGTCAAGTAAGAATCTATTATCTTTTTTGAACATAAATCTAAAAGTATTCCAATAGAACGCACAATCAGAAATTTTAGTTATTATATTGAAGTTAAAAATTTCAAGGGTATTAATTAGAATGAAATAAGTATCCTTGCAATCATAGTATACATGTTTAATATCTTCAAAATGTAGATTACAAAAATAACATTTATTATCAATTTGAATATTTTTTCTTTTTAAAAATTCTACTTAGTTTTCTATGCGTATTAACCACATGTGAATTTTAGATTTAGGAGGAGCATCTATTTCCAAATAAATTTAAAAGAATTATCGTGACGACCCACCTTTTTCAACCTTCGAAAAGAGATATAAATACGCTCATTGTATAACCTACCAAATAATTGAGCGGCAGAAAGACAGATTGTTGATGAGAAAAAAAGTAGGTAGAAGAAAGAAGAAAACTAAACAAAACAGAATCTCACAGTGGATTAAATAACATATAATATAAATATTTCTTTACACAAATAAAAAACTGTAATATACATATCTCACATCAGAGTACACAAATCAATAGTTACCAACCTGGACAGTTATAACATCCTGCCCTCACAATTGCCGTTGACTTCAACAAAACACTACAGCGGAATAAAATCAAATACGAGTGATACGTCTTTGCCATCCAGCTCATCTCCTAAGCTCCATAACATCATATAATATATCTGAAATACTCGGTTTGACCGAGCATTATAATAAAATAACACCCGAGTCAGTCTGAAAAACCAACGTGAGAAAACACACTCAATTTGAATTATTAACTTGTCAAAATCCCTTTGAAAATCAAAGGTATCTCGTAAGATCACGCCATACATAAACACGATGGGTTTTTACCTTACGATAACCAAAACATTTCATATCAAAATCATCTGAACTTATAACAATGTCTAAGTGCAAATACTTATTCAAATAGCTGAAATGCTTGTATCTCACGTTTCAGCATAGTTGGGCACAATCAAAACCGTACATCGCTTACTGGAGAATGGATTCCATACGAATGACTAGGTACTGGGGTATCACCTGTTACAATATACGTCTAGAAACAGTGTACCGAGGACCATGCCGGGATCCCCTGCTACACAAGACCGGACTATCCCTAACCTGGACAGACCAAATATGCTATCACCCCGGGTGTTCCCACCCTTTTTCGAGCTCCTTCCATGTATCGTAGTAATAATATCCGTGGGTATCTAGAAAGGTGATAAACATACCCTAATTGGATGCTACCCACTTAGCCTTGCTACATCTCCCCTGCTTTTCAGCCATTCTCGGTTGATGAGGCTAGACGCTACGATTACCTTTTTAAGGAATTTTCACTTAGAGTGCTCATTGTCCTCCAATGACAATGTACTAATAGCATTCATCCATACAAGTCTGTTCTGGATCCGAACGGAACCGAAAGCACTATTCCTACTACATCCATTTTGGAATAATCCCAAGGATTAGTAGCGATTAGCCCTTTCTCTTCACTGCTCCATCTTCGACTCCATGCTCTCGTTTCCCTTTCGAAAATGTACTCGTTGGATCGAAGTGGTTTTCGGATAACAAATCCGATACCGATCTCTTCGAAACAACGTTCAATATTTCCAATAAACTCAACCCCGGTTCTCTAGGAAACAAACGGACGAGAATAAGATCGGAGATCACCTCTTAACTGTTAGTGGACGGATTTCCTTATAAATTCCCTAGAAGAATGAAATGAATCTATACGTATAGTATAGCACCTCGAACAGTAACTGTACCATAAAATTCCCGTATTTCTCCTACATATTTCCAAAGTTATATTTTGGGTCCAAATTTGAAAGTCGATTATTTAACTATCAAATAAACAATCATTCAACCAAATATTCCCTTTTCTACTAAAAAACTCCAAGTCTTATTTAATTCAATTTTTAAATAAATTAAATCTCTTTACCCAAAGGTATGTACTTATCTTATCAAATTCAGCATATTCACAAACTATCCTTTTCAAAAATATTTGAAAACCCTTTTAAAATAATGTGGAAAGTACCACTGCGGTATCAAACCATGGATTCACAGCTCAATGGTTAGGTCTCTATCCCCGAGAAATCCAAAACTTAACTGTAGGCAATCACTGCCTCCGATTACGCCATGCTAGTATACCGTTACTTCCCGATAACTTAATTTAAAAAATTATCTCAAAATAATACTTATAAGTTCTAAAATAAATTTTCAAGTTTTAATCTAGGCAAATATACTTAAATAAAAGTTATTATACAAGGACACATTAATATTTATTAATTTATCTTTTAAAACACAATGCCGACTAATTCTTAAAGAATAATAATAAATATTTAACAACCATTATAAGGTTACTAATTAATAATTGAATATGTTTAAACAATTTAAAATAATTAAATAACTGATTTCTAGAATATTTTTGGCACTTTTAAAATTACCTAGTTAATAATTAAACATCCTCCTTTTTAAAACAAGCTCAATTTCTCGATTCTAATTTCATTTCGTAAATTTGGGAATCTTACGTGAGTTCCCGTATAACCAATTTTATACTTATTTCCAATTTCACTTCTATCTTTCCAATCTATTAAAATCTCGATTTTTAAAACCTTTCATATTAAACAAGCACCACTTAAGATTATTATTTAAAAATCCTTTTGTATATTTTATTTAAAAACCCCTACTTACAATATCCCAAAATAGTTAAATACAATTTCAAAACCATTTATTTTATCCAATTAATTTATCCAAAACTCCATATAAATATTTTACTTCAAAATCCATATTCACAATTCTTTACCAATTTAAAACCATATTTTATTGGTGTTTAAAAATACCAAAATCTAGGTCAAAACTATCATAGCATCCAATCAATTTAAATCACACAATAACCTATCACAGATTATTCCAACCAAACATATATCACTACATATGAAATTAAATTCAACATTTTTTAGGAATCCAGTTGGATCCCTCCAACCCATTGTCCTACATTCACAATTGTTAATACAACATAAAAATAGCAATTCAGCTTTGAGGCGGAATATCGTGGTATATAGGGTCATCCGCTATTATGCGGGGCATATAGGGTCTCATCCGCTATATATATGCGGGAATATAAATCGCTTCAATATATATACTACTAGATATAATATCAAATTCAACTGATTAAAATGTATCAGTTCAACCAATCAATCATTAATTAATTTTAACTATTTCAAAGTAATACCAGCAGTCCAAAATTGAGTGAGACTAACTCACCTTGAGTTTTAAATTCTCCGAACATTCCAATTTTAAATTAAATCGAACACGTTCGATTTAACCTAAATTTTTAGCTAAATCCAATCGACTCCAAATCTATCCTAGCACGTAGTATTCGTTGCCACGAGTTTGTCGCCGCTTGTTACGTCCGATTTCGACCTCATATGACAAAGATACGAATTTTTAAAGTTCATATGATTTCATATATATATATATATATATATATATATATATATATATTCAAATTTCCTTTTAAAATTTAAGCTTAGATCTAGGCCGCATGATCTGGATGGAGAAAATTTGGCCCCACTTACTTTCTTCCTTCTCACGTACGTTCCAGGCCATCAAAATTTCGTTCGAACCCATCACCGCCTCTTTTGATCGATCGCCGCTCCCCTTTCTTTCGCCTAGGAGTTGATCCAAGGCCATCACGATGTGCGCCCAGGCATGCTCCACCTACAGCTAAATTTCCAGCGAGCTCGGTCACCGCTAGCCTCTAGAAACCATGCTCGAACGTGCGTCCTTCCAACTCAATTGGCCATAAAACCAAAGCTCAAAATCCAATCAATCTGTTGAATACATCGAGCTCGGCGAGCTCTTCGATTTTGTTTTAGGAAGTTTTGTCCAAAAACACGTGGATCGAGAGATAAATGAGGGAGAAGGAAGGAATGTTTCGGCGATTGAAAATGATGAAGGCGACGGCTGATAATACGAATTAGGGTTTTACTGTTGATGGATATATACACGTGTACAAATAATATTTTAATATTATTTTCCAAATTCACAAGCTTTTCTTGACGAATTCCAAACGACATGCCGCTTGGCATTTTTAATGTTTTACCCCTATTTCGAACACAATGGAACATGTTTCGAGGTCCAATTCGATCGTAAACGGAAGATAGCTTTTCGAAACGAATTAAAATATTAAATTTCGATATTTAATTTCAACACATTTCTATTCCACATGACCAAACGTAACTCCAAACGCTACGAAATTTGAAATCCGATAATTATGCATTATTACGGATTCAATGGAACTAGTTTCGTCGAATTTCAAGACTATGCCCTGGAAGGCTTTTTTAACTCGTCGATTAAATTGAGCGATTTTCAAAATCAACGAAATTACTTGAAATTTAGATTTTAAAAACTTTCTTACTCAATTATAAATCATATAGAATTTATATTTATATTAGAAATCATTCTGATTCATTTTAAATCAAAGTTCAATTATTTACACTATTACTGTATATATTAATTTCCATTATTAAATTAATATATAAATTTCAAACTCTAAATTTATCAGCTTTTAATTCCATTCAAAGTCTATTACCATCACTCTAATTCAAAAAGAGTTCAAAATTAACTTATAAATCATTTCCATTTCCACTTAACTCCAAATTCCCATATTCACCCAATTTTCAAATATTAAACTACCATTTACTGAATCCATTAATAGCTATATTTGAAATTTTAAACTATTTCACTGATTCTTCCATATTCAAAATCAATTAATAATTCAAATTCAACATTTAGAAATAAATTAAATGTTCAAAACTAAACGACCAAAATTTCGAGTCATTACAATTATTGGCTACACCCAAAAAGAATCTATAAAAATAATCAGAAGTATGTTTCTTACTCATATCTCATTCTCAACTAATATTATCATTATCATTATCTATATTATAAATATTTATTCTAGCATTTAGAAAAGAAAGCTGCCTAAGGGTTGAACCTGCTAAAATTCTATTAAAACTAAAATTCCAAGGGGTGTCATTATCGAGAGAAATAACTTCTATAATTAAAGCATACTTAAAATTATAGATCTCTTATAGCTCTTTAAATTCAATCCTAAGGGGATAAAGGAAATCCTACGGTCATGCCAAAAAGAAGTACTATTACCTGAATGAACTATTATATTAATGCCTAAGTTAAAAATCTCATGACATTTTAAGATGGATTTCCAAAAATTAGAAAATTTACGAATGACTATAGGAGTAATTTGCTATAAATTACTACTACCAATATAGTAATATTTAGTAATGATTTCTTTCCAAGTAATTTTCATTAAAATCTGTAAACTTCCATAACCATTTACCCAACAAGGATAATTCATATTATGCAAATTAACGACTCCTAAGCCACCATCTTTTTTAGACTTATAAACAGTTTCCTAATTTACAAAACAATTAATACCGCTACTTGAGTTTTCCCCACTCCATAAGTAGTAACTTCTAATTTTTTCAATTTTATCAATCACTCAATCTGGAAAAAGATGCATGGACATCGAATAGATCGGGAGAGCTGATAAGACAAAGTTTATTAAAACTAATCTACCCGCTCTTGATAAAAATCACCCGTTCCAATTAGAAATCCTATTTTTAATTTTATCAATGATTAAGTTTAGTAGGCCTAATCAAAAAGCCTAGATAATCAAAAGGAAAATTCATAATTTTACAATTAAATATATTAGCAACTAAATTTTTGATGTTTTCAAAATCATCTAAAACTAAAACCGAACTTCTATCAAAATTTATTTTTAAACCTGAAAGTAGTTCAAAACTATATAAAATAAACTTAAGAGTAATAATGTGTGTGGGTAAATAAGAAGAAAAAAGCAAAGTATCGTCTGCAAATTGAAGGACAAATATCATTATGCGATATATCTTTACCTACATTCCCCAAAGATCCATTATCAATCGCTTTTTTAATTATCTTAGCTAAAGCATCTAAGGCTAAGTTAAAAAAATGGAAATAAAGGATCCCATTGCCTTAAACCTCGCTTAGATTGAATTTTATTACCTAAAATACCATTAACCTTGATACTAGAGTTACCAGTTCTAAGTAAATTCATGCTCCAGCTAATCCATCTATGACTAAAACCTCTAGCATGAAAAATATCTACTAGAAAATCCCAATTCACCATATCAAAAGCCTTTACAAAGTCCAATTTTAAAATTGCACAGGTAGTATTATTCTTATAACAGAGATTAATGTATTCTTGAACAACTGCCACACCGTCGGTGACATTTCTCCCCTTAATGAAAGTAGATTGCGAACAGTCAATTTGGTCGTTCATTCTTATACTAAGTCTATTAGCTAAACTTTAGAAATAATTTTAACAGAACGATTAATTAATGAAACATGTCTAAAATCTTTTAAGTTATTAGCACCTACTTTTTGTGTAATAAAATAACATTTACAAAATTACGTCTCCCTAATTACATATTTCCATTGTAGAAATCGTTAAACATGTTAATTAATTCTAATTTTAAAACATCCCAAAATGTTTTATAAAAGAAAATTGGGAACCCATCCAGACCTGGGGATTTATCACCTGGCATGTCATTTATAGCTTTCCAAATTTGCTCTTCAGTAAAAGGATTATTTAACTCAGAGAGATCTACATTAGAATCGGACGAATAAAGATCGTTCCATCTAACATTAATTCTATGTTTGTTTCTATTACCAAAAATATCTCCATAATAGTCTATAAAAGCCTTATTAAGGTCTCTTCGGTCAACTAATTCTTCATTGTTAACAAAAATGGAATTAATCGTATTACTTCGTTTTCTACCATTAGCCATATTGTGAAAGAATTTAATATTATTGTCACCTTCAATAATCCATTGGATTCTGGACTCTGTTTCCACATAACTTCCTCCTTTTCTAAATAGAATAAAGTTCCTTTTTTTAGACTAGCGAGAACATTACGCTCACCTAAATTTAGTTGTCTAGTTTCTTCAATCTTGTTTAATTTAAGCATCTCAGAAAGAATATATCTTTTTTAATTTTTATATTACCAAAAATATTTTTATTCCAGTTTTTAAGAAAAATCCTAAGCTCCTTAAGTTTTAAAACAAAATTTTTAGTAGAATTATCCTTATTTCTAATATTATAATAATTCATAGACCGCTTATTTTTAATTAAATTCGAAAAATTGGATTCTAATAATCACATTTTTTTTTTTTTGAATTTAAAAGGTTTACTAATAACTCTATGTTGATCACATGTGAGGATAATAGGAAAATGATCGAAATAAGTGTAAGGCAAACCGAAAACTCTAAAAATAGAAAATTTATCTTCAATTTCATCACTAACGAAAAACCTATCAAGAAGAGCCATAGATGAGGTTTCCCTGGTATTACTCGAAGTAAAATCTCTATTAGGAAGAGGAACCTCAATCAAATTAGAATCAATATTAAATCGGTCGAATTCCTCCATAGCAGAGTAATCACCCTCCCATGGCGATCGCTCTCCTATAAAACGCGTAACTTTGAAATCACCACCCAAAATCCAAGAACCCCGTGCTAAAAATCTAAACTTTAGACATTCATTCATAAAATCCGACGACCTATTTTAGAGTTAGGCCCATAAATATTAAAAATATTTAAAAAAGAATTATCGCTAAGATTTAATGAGAATAATATGCAGAGAGTGTTGTTGGAAATAAATTGGAGCAATTTTAAATAGTTATCCCACCACCCAATCAGTAAACCTCCAGAAGCGTCTATAGAAGGTAAGTATGCCCATTTTCTAAAATGATAACGACCTAATCTTCTATAAAATCGAAAATCAGGACATTCAATTTTAGTTTCTTGAAGAAGAGAATGTCATTAGAATAGTCTTTAAAAAAAGCTCTAATCTTGTCACACTTATTTAAATCGTGCAAGTCTCCGATGTTTCAACTAATGATCCTCATGAACCAAAAGATCTAGCCTTATCAAGTTCCATACTTCTAATATACTCAAGATCTACCTCAGCATCAAAATAAATGAAAGTAGTTTCTCTAGCGAACTGACTAAACGTAGAAGAAGACAATCTACCTAAAACATATGATGAATACGAACTACCCAATTTTGAATGCAAACCCGAGCCTGAATTCATAGCACCACTCATGAAACTAGAACCAGGTAACTCACCCGTGGACAGAGACTAACTACTTCGAATCCTGGCACTGCGTCAGATTGAACCACTGGCCACTACCGATATCCTTTTCCTACCTCTCTTCAACGAAGAAGTACAAGAAGCTGACAAGTTGCCGCTCACACTAAATGGAACATCAGATAAAAGACCATTTTCCAAATCCTCAATAGTATTTTTCGCATTATTATAATTGACCGATTTAATTTTTTCTCCGGTAGCCAAACGAAACCATAACTCACGCACATTTTTAAGGAACCAATAATCTCAGAATTCTCTACCATATTATAAGGACCCAGACCGATCATAATTCTCTTAAGCAAAGCATCATTACCATACTCCTCTAAACCAAAAGAAGCCTTCTTTTCCAAACCAATAATTCCAGAGTAATCAGCAATGCAATCACCCACACTCACATGCAAAACTGAAAAATCACTGCTAACCAAATATCCCACCAAATCAGATGAACCCATAAAACTTGTTAAACCCCCACACGAACCATCAGAACCATTCACTGCCAAACAACTCGAAGTCAAACTGGCATTAACACTCTCTAGTCTCGAAGCGGATAATACAGACTTCTCCACAATCTCACATGATCCGATGAAACCATAAAACTGCTATGCAAACCCACATAACCATTCTTCTCCAAAACATCTAAATCCTCATGCTCCAAACAACCTACCTCATCGTTAGGCAAAACAATATTTTCTATACTTTTGAAATCCACGGCAATAAAATCTTCAAAGACAGCAAACAATGGAACTTCAAAGTTGTCCTCCAACACTCCATCCAAACCAGAGATATTATCATTAATCTTAACAAAACTTGAAGAATCAGCAGTTAAGTCAAACAACTATGCACCATGTACACTGATATCAGTGTGCACATCAACATTATCTGATTTGTTTAAACACTCTTCTCCCAAAATAATCGCTGACTCATCTAAACGAACCATAGCCTCTTTCTCCAAAATAACATCAACAGATATAGGCGAATAAGAAGACCAAGCCCGATCAAAAGTCTCTCCAAACCGTTCAGAGGAACCTCGACATATTGCATCACATCAACCCAAACATCCGCCCCCGATTCAGTACAATGAACATCATCAAACTCTATGTTCTCAACAGCCAACAATTTACTCTCAACACTCTTTGAGCAAATATCCAAACGAACATCAGATACACCCTTCTCTGTCAACAAATTACTATCCGTAATAACATCAGAGCATTCCAATCCACACCTAACTTTTCAAAACCATCCGTCAACGAGGCAAGGCAATCTAACTTGTTGGCAGTAATTAACTCAAAATTGCCCAACTCTTGAGACTTCATTTTTGCTCTTTTGTTAATAACTTGAGTAAAACCATTATCATTGACATTATTTTTCAAATGAATATCCAGTGATGAGATAGAGGCATTAATCAATACGCTTGCCTTGATTTACTATAATCCAATAAACATTGCGAAACAGAAGGATCATATAGAATGGGATCAAAACCATTTTTCTCATCGCTGTTAGAAACTGCAAGCAAAACAGAGTCTTTACATCCATGTTTCTTATTCAAGATAGCAGCTTTCTCATCATTCACAACTGAATTATTGAAAGAAGATTTAGATTTACCAAAATAATTTTCTAGATCTCCAAATCTATCTCTATATCCCTTTCCAATATTCGGTGAATTTATTGCGTCAAAATGAACAAATAACTCTTCTAAATATTAGATTACTTCATTCCTCTTTAACCATAAGTGCTCGAGTAGAATTCCTTTAAGCAAATACAACTCAGTGTAAATTGAAAACCACGATCTTTCAGCAACGGCCCAGAAACAGTAGACGGACAAATATTCCTTTTATGACCAAATCTACCACACGCAAAACATCGGACATGTTCTCAACACAGATATGAAAAGTGATTTAAATCCCCACATCGAAAATAGTATTTCTTTCCTCTCTTCGAATATATCCAATTTTTGTTTCATACTTGATGGCGATTCTGAGATTGGAAAGAAATCAATTTGGAGGGAAGACTTTCTTTGATGATTTGCGCATAAGATAACTGGGAAAGAACCGCAGTTATTAATATCATTGCGGAAGATTGGATTCGATATCAATGATGAAGATGAGCTTGAGAAGCAAGAACCAAAAGAAGATGCCATTTTTCATTCGTTAAGCCAATTATTCGTGGAATTTTTGAATTGTTTATTATATGTAAAATAATTATTACATTAGAAATTCAATTTTATATTTAAAAATATTATATCATTTTAGAACATATAGAAATTTTTTAGGAAATTTTCAATAAATTTAATTATTTTTAGTAACTAATATTATTTTGGAAAAACTGTTTATGATTTATTAAAATAATCATTTAATTGAAAAATTCTTAAAAAAATTTGGTACCCTTTCATTTATGATCCTAGAATTTTTGAAATTTTAAAATTTGAATTTTTAATAATATATTATTTTATATTAAATAATTATTGTCGAAATTAATGTATTTGTTTTTGGAAAATAATATTTCAACTTTGAAAAATCTTCAAATTTTTTCTAAGCTCTGTTTTATGATCCTAGATTTTTGAAAATTGTAGAATGTGAATTTTCATCAATAGATTATTTTATGTTAAATATTTAAGGATGAAAAAATTATTTTAATCATAATATACACAAATTAAAATACTAAAATTATTATGTTTGCAAAACTAAGTTAATTTTGAATTGTAAATAATTTCTCTCTCCCTTTCTATATATATATACACAAACAAATGTTTTATGTTCATATATATACTTACATATGTGTGTGTGTTTGTAACACATATACATGCACATATTCGGACATCATACATGACATACAAAATGAGATAATATGTCCATTGGAATGTAAATCTCAGCAACTACATATAGACATATTATACCTTTCATGGATTATTATGTTACATATGCACTCATACATTATATGTATATGATACATTTATGTACAAACTAAATCAAATAAAATTAATTTCATATCTTAATATATTTGAACTTAAATAAAATAAATGATTTTATTTAAATGAAATTTAGAAATGTCCTAATTCAGTTAGATTTCATAGGCCTAATGAAGGTCCAATAGGACAAAATCGTTTTGAAATTCACGCATAACTTTCGCTGCATGCTGGTCCAGTTCCAACATATACAATATAAGAGCGTGTATTAAAGATCTTGTATAATGTTATCTAAATTCTCGGTAATCAAAGGATCAACAATATGGCATATTGCTATATAAAGAATTTCCTTGAGTTTCTTTTCTTGTCTCCAAATCTCACCAGTATCGTCAATAGATTCGATACGAGTCTTCAGAGAACGATTGAAAGCATCGTTTGCATCTTTAAGAGTCTTATTCGATCTTTCCAAATCGGCGATATGCTTTTGAAAAAAATATCTTCCGTATTCGAGTTTTGAATTTTAGTTGCGTACTCATTCATACATTGTGAGTATCTTTAATTTTTGTTGATCGTCGAAGTATTTCATCATTTCAAACTTGACTTTTCGACACCATTCGCCAATTGCTTTTTCATCCAAACCAGAGGAGAGTTAGCTGTAGTAGGGAAATTTTTGAATGGCTAAGGAATGAGACCTTTTCGATTTACCAACGGTAGAAGTGATTGGAGAAATTAGTAATATTTAGAATAAAGTTGAAGTGATTGGAGAAATTGGTAAATTAATATTTGGAATATCGCCTCCCATGATAACTTCTAAAGATTTACATAGAGCTTGACTATCCTTTAATTTTATTTCCAAATCACTCACCTATTGGAAAAGCTTGACATCTCATGATCGAAGTCGGTCGAAGGATTTGATTTAATATGACGTTTCAATTAAAGGTATGTTTATGATAGTAGTTACAAAATATTGTAACCACGAGTAATTTCTGATGATGAAATTAAACATACCGTTCTAAATATTCCTAGTCAAGAGTATCAAGGCTAGATATCGATACATCCGTTGAAACTAGAGTACGTATTGATCTCCAAATGTTATATAGTGTATTACTCATGACTATTGGAGGGACCAAGGGGTTACGTATTGATAGTTCTTTATAACCATCGAATAACTCACTCGATAATTTTCTGTTATATTAAGGAAAAACGGAAAATATCAATGTAACAAAATTACATGGTTCTTTTGACTTGAGAATATCATCGATCTTCAATGTGGAAACTCTGCTTTGATAAAGTTAAATAGTGGCATGACGTCCATTAAACGACTATAGTTGGGTCGAATGGAAGCATTGGAAGTGAAACACCATTCAAGAGAGGATTCGTCTCCTCAATTATATGAGGTTAGTATCACGGTCAATTTAAGTCAACTCAAGATCAAAGTTCCTCGCCATATAAGTACTGTTAATAATGAATGTTATTGTTGAATCAAAAATTTTGTGTTTGGACTATAGAGTTGAATATGGACAATACTAGAATTTTGATATTACCAATTTTATAAGTCCAAAGTGATATAGTTTTGACGAAGAGAATTAATGTAAATAATTGTCACTACCGGGTAATACTTAATAAAGTAAAATCAGATTTTACTAAAACCAAGTAAGCAATAAATTTAGCTTAATGTCACACCGCTTATTGTGAAGTGTGAACATCAATATTTGAATTGTTCAATATTAATCGCTGAATGAATTTACATGTAAGAGTCACATAACCGAAATGATGAATACTCGTATTTATCACCCGATTTAATTAGTTTGTAATTGTTATAAATTAATTAATATTTATGAAATATCAATTGTGAATTAAACTATATTATAAGACTGAATATAATAGTTATATAAACACTAGTCGATACACGATATCGATACATGTTTAAATTGGATTTAAATGCAGTAAATATTGTTTAAGCTTGAAATAGATTTAAGGCCCAACTAAGGCTTGGTTTAAGCGGCTATATGACAGAAAATGGAGCTAGATATATGATGTTTTAGAGGGATGAATTTTGGATTCAAAAGGAGAGAGAACTAGTAAGAGAAAAACATGGACCATGATCCATATTTCACCCTCTTATCACTCATTTATTTATTCTCTCTAACTTTCACTTCCCTTTTGACTTTAGCATTCTTTTGTTTGCTGCTCATATCATGCTGCTATCGCCCTATAACAACCCCAAAAAAATCCCAGCATTAATCCATATTAATTTGCTTCGATTCGATTATCGATTGCAAGGCAATTTAGAAGCTAGCAACTTCGGTATTGAAATTGGATTCAAGAATCTATTTCTATGTTATAACATGCAAACTTTGGGCTTCGGTGAAAGGTATTTTGCTGGTCTATTGTTATAAAATAATCTTTATATATTCATTGCTCTATATGTTACTGGTTAGAAATATAACAAATCGGTATATCATAGATTGTCACATGTTGATGATTATTATATAAGTGCATATATATATATGAATACTTGTATGATGCTCATTGCCAAAAAAAATACTATATTTTTATTAAAATAATATTATTAAAATAATATTATTAAATGATTTTATGAATTAAGTATAAACACAAAAGGATTAAATCATATAATAAATATATTTTAAATTTTATATAAATTTTGTTCATACCTAAAAGACTTTCACCAATAAAAAATTATTATTATTATATATTTATTATATATATACTATTATTTGATTCAAAATTAATTATATAGATAAAATATATGTATATATATATTTACTAAAAATATAAAATTCTGTAATATTTTATATAATATAAAATATACATTATGGTTTTGAAAATGATTTAAAAAGTCCTTTTCTGTTAATTTCATACGATTTTAACTAACTCTATGGTTTTAATTAATAAACTTTTTAAAATCGAAAATTAAATTTTAAAAAATATTTTTATTCTTTGGCTAAAAGCAGCAAAATAATACATATTTAATTATAAATTTTTATATGTTATATACGTTTAAATTAATAAATGTATAAAATGAAAAATAAATCGGTTTGGATTTCATGTTTTAAATTATTTTACAAAATAATGTTTATAATAATTTTGTAAATAAATTATATATATGTATGTCTATGTATTTTAATAAATTTTTTATGTAAATAATTTGTAACCAATATTTTACAATAATTATATGATTATACTTTACATACACATACCATATTTTGATGCATGTATATATATACATTTTGACAATCCATTTGTATACATGAGGGGCTTACATGTCCGCTGTGGTGTAAATCCCAACATCTATATACGAGCATGTCAAACCATGTACACATTATCCTAATGCACGAGCACACATAAATGTGTATATAATACACATTAATAAAAATTACAAACTTTATTTATAAATTTTATTAACATAGTGATTTTATTTAATGGAAAATTTAGAAAGGTTCTAAATGAATTAGATTACATAGGCCTTATTAACCCGCCTTTTGGCAAGGCAGCATACATGTGGATTTAACCAAATCGACTGCGCGGTTACCGAGGCTGGAATATTATGGGTTTGAGTCGATTGGATGGATGGTAGATCAATCATGGATAGTAAACATGATTATGAGGCCAGGATACAACATAGTCGATGGACAAATAACACGAGGTACTTGGAATATAGGTTCTGTAAAAAATGGGTTGCTTAGGGTTTACTTCGAGTCAGCGAGTGGTTTACTTCTGGTCAAGAAGAGGTTCACTTCGGGTTGGTGCTAGTAAAACTTTGGGTCGGCATACCTTTGGCATGGGGTTGGCATATAGGAGATGGCAAGGGGTCGGCATTGGATGGACTTCGGGTCGACAAGCGCCTTACTTTGGGTCGGTTGTTAAAAGGGATCGACTATTAGCAGGGTCGGCTATAATAGGTTACTTCAGGGTCGGCATCAGGAAGCACTTCGGTTTATTAAGGCATTTACTTCGGGTTTGGTGTACTTGGACATAGGATCGACATTGTTTCACTTGAGGGATCGACATATGGCAAAGCAGGGGTTGGTATGGCATCAGCTCTAGGTTGACATTGGAAAGGACTTGGATCGGCATTGAGAATGGAAAGGGGTCAGCATGTTTCACTTCGGTTCGGTGCTTAGGAAACTTCGGGTCGTCATTCTTGATACTTCGGGTTGGCTATGGGAAAACCAAGTTGGGGGCGGCATTGAAGAAGACATGAGCTACTTTTGGTCGACATGTACTTTGCTTCGTGTCAACGCGAGTCTTGCTTCAGGTCAGTACACTGGTTACTTTAGGTTGGCATATTAAGTACTTGAGATCGGCAGTGATGAACGATATGGGCTCGACTATGGTTTTGATGGGCCCATGTAAGCCCTGTAGCTAGGTTTTTCCTATAAATATAGCAGTATCGGCTTCAGCTTCAGAAAAGGGGATTCTCATCAATTTCTCTTCATCTTCTTCTACAAAAGGCTACTCTGCCATTTTGGTTTCAGAAATTCCGGATTGTAACTGTAATCAGATTTCAGTATAATAAAAATGAGATTTCTACAGTGGACATAGGTCGGAGTTAGCCGAACCACTATAAATCTGGTCTTTTTTATCTACTTTCATTTTAATTTTGATTGTTCTTCATATTTTAATCCCTACATATACTCTATCTGTGCTCTGTGACTGGATATTGGTGCTTTCACTTTCAATTGGGTGTTTCTGACTAATTTTGGCGTAAACATTTTGGTGCTTTCACTGAGAATTGATCCCAGGGATTTGGAAGCTTGGATCTTGGATTTGAAAGCTTAGGAGCTTGGATTTGGGAAGCCATGGTTAGGAAATCAACAAGGAGACAGTTGACCAAGAGGAGTCAGCATGAAGGAAGTCAGGAGGCCTTCTCAGAAGCTAATCAGACCTCAATCTATATTACTAAAGATGAGGTGGAAACGATGTTGAAAAGGCAGGAGGATATGATGCAGAACCTACTTCGACAGGTTGGACAAGCTGGAATGCAAAATGAAAGGAATGGAGCAGCAGGAGATACTAAAAATGTGGATCACGAAGTCGAGGCGACAGGAGCAGAGGGAGCCTAGAATTATAATCAGGGAAACAGAACAACCAGGATAAGGGATAGAGTGGGGCCATCGGGAATATGCCCTTGAACTACGGGCATGCCTCCGGATCATATTGGCTCGATTCCAAGCAGGGTACTAGGCAGTGCTATGCATTTTGGGGTTAATAGGGATATAGATGCTTATCCAGAAGGGTAAGTTTCAGGATTCCTTCATGGATTCGGGGGGCAGGTTGGAGACAATAGACGAAGGCTACCACTTGACGATAACGACAGGTTAGCGGACATGATCATTAGGCTATGAAGGGAGGATTGGTAAATAGAGATTTGGAGGAGTTGAATAGGAGCCTCTTTGCTCCTATGATTAGGCAAGCTAGGAATTCGCCAGATTTCAAAATACCAATGCTAAAGATGTATGATGGAAGAACGGATCCCGCTGTTCACCTAACAAGGTATATGAGACACATGGAAGTGTTGGGGCATCGAAGGAAGTCATGGCTTGGTGGTTCCTTTTGTACTTGACGGATATAGCAGTACTATAGTTTAGACAACTGGAAAGCGGCTCTATTGGCACATGGACGGAGTTGATCAAAAGGTTTATGAGGCAAATTCAAGTCCACATCGAGAGACCAAAGAGTGTGATGACTTTAACATCGATGAAGCAGTAGAAGGGAGAATCAATTAGGAATTCCTTAACCAGATTCAATGCGGCAGTGGCTTCGATGGATCGACCCAATCCGTCAATGGTTCCAATGGCAGCAGTCTCAGGGACTGCCGATAATATGGATTTTAATATATCATCGTAACGGGATCCACCGATGGATCTCGGGAGTTTTACCATGAAGTAGAAAGGTTTCTATGGAAGGAAGATGCGAAGGGTGATAGAGAGGGAGAAAGGCTAAATTCTATGTGGTAAAAGGTGGAGGTCCACCCAGGGAGGGTTCAAACAAAAATGATAAAGGCAAACGGAAAATCAATGACAAGAGTAATACACCGAAAAGGCAATGGAAGGAATCAAAATTCTCTTCTTTCATGGATTTGACTGAAAATCTAGAAATGATCTATTATGATACTCGAGGGCGCCTCCAGTATCGAAGGCCGACAAAAAGGGAACCTGTTGATACGCTATATTTTGATCAATGACAATGTGCTTCAACAAAAAGGAAGAGAAATATGCAAAGATAAAGGAAGGACTATGAAGACCAAGGATATCATGAGTAATTATTATATATAGGTCTTAGTTTTAGTTTTATTGTTAAAATCTATCCTCAAGAAACTTGCACAAACATAAAAAAACACATAACACAACTTCATATTTCAGTTAAGTGTTCATTGTGCATAATCTACCAGTTCAGTCGACTGAACAGGATATTTCAGTCGACTGAACCTATTACACATTTTACAACATGCACAGTTCCAGTCGACTGAAATCCCTGTTCAGTCGACTGAATTTGAACCTGCGAATTTTTCCTGAAGAGACACCTTCTTCTTCCCAAAAGTTGCAGCCATTCTCCAATGGAAATGGATGCATCTCTTGCCTGCACCTTTTGCAAATGGTTACACCTCTTCTACACATATAAAAACATGTTTCTATCATTTGAAAAATCACTAATTCTAATTTAATCTCTCTATTATATTTTCAGATTACTCAAGTTTTCAAAAGCATTCACAAACCACTTCAATTGCTTGAATCTCTGATTTATTTTTAAACTCTTTTGATTCATAGCTATTTATATTTCCTAAATCTTCATAATCACATTTCATATTCTTGAGGATTAGATTATAGGAAAGTTGTACTCAATTAGACTCATTAGTGTTATCAAGAACACAACAAGTCAAAAATCCCTTTTGTACCTAGTTGAAGTCCTCTTCGGTAGTTAAGGCAAGAAATCCTGTTCGGTTGTTCGGGTAAGTTGTAAACCTATTCCTCCGAGTTAAGTGAGGGTTGTTAGTTAGAATTCCTAAGAGGAGCTTACGGACTGGACGTAGGACAAGAGGTCCGAACTAGTATAAAGTCTTGGTGTCCACTTTACTTATTGCTTACTGCTATTTACCTATACCATTCCACTATTCCATATTATACGATCCTACCGCATAACTTCTTTCAATTGGTATCAGAGCAAGGCCATCCTATAATCATAACATCGTTATTTGACGTACTGATAATATGGAAAATAACACAAGCACAAGCACAATAACTGCCTATAGCCCTACATTTGCAGAAGGACAATCTACCCAAAGACCTCCTCTATTCAATGGATTAAACTATAATTATTGGGCTACAAGAATGAGGATTTATATGCAAGCAACAAGTTTTGAAGCCTGGAATTGCAACTCAAACAGAGTTCGTTGTACCCACAACTGATTATCCTACATGGATACAAACTCAGAAGAATGGAGCCAGTGCAAATGCCAAAGCTATGAATATGCTATTTTGCTCTTTGGATAGAAATGAGTTCAATCGTGTTAGCATTTGTACTACTGCACATCAGATATGGGATACACTTAGAATCATACACGAAGGCACAAACAAGGTCAAACAAACAAAGATTTCCATGTTAAAGAACCAGTTCCAAAACTTTAGAACGCGACAAAATGAATCTATCAATGACATGTACTCAAGATTTCAAGACATTCATCATGCCTTAATAGGATTAGGAGAAAAATTTACGGATTTTGATATTGTATCTAAGGTCCTAAATTCACTCACTGATGAATGGGAGAGAAAAGTATTAGCAATCGAGGAAGCAAATGATTTATCTACAATGAAACCAGAAGAATTAATTGGAAACCTTATGTCTTATGAAGTTAACATGCAAGCTAAGAAAGACCAAGCACAGGAAAAAAAATGTGGCTTTTCACGCAGAAAAGGAAGAATCGGAGTCCGAAGATGAGGATTTAGCATTTATTGCCAAAAATTTCAAAAATTTCTTCAAATATAGAAAAGGAAATAAAAATGGTATCAAAAAGAATTTCTTGAACAAACCTTCATCTTCAAATATAGAATACTTCAATTGTCACAAGAAAGGACACATGCACAAGGATTGTCCAGAACAAAAGAAGGAAAATCAAAAAATCTTCAACAACAAAAATAAGAAGGATAAATTCAAAAAGAAGGCGTTTTCTATAACATGGGATGACTCAGATTCATCTTCATCCGAAAGTGATAGTGATAGCGACAATGAACAAGCAAATGTATGCTTTATGGCTCAAGAATCCAAGGTTAGTGATTTATCTTATAATGATTTAATAGAAGTAAACATTGAATTTTTAAATACTATAAAAATTCTCAAAAAGAAACTTAAAGAGACACGTGAAAATTAGAATAAAGCTGAATTTGAAAGAGATATGTTAAAAGACGAGAAAAAATATTGGAAGAAGAACTTGAAAAAGTTCAAGAATCTCTCTCAAACTCATACAGTCAACTTTTACTTTTGAGTCAAGAAATTGAAACTCAAAAGACAAAGAATCATAAAATTATTTCTGAAAATCACAATTTAAAAAATAAAATAAAACAAGTTGAATTAGAAAATACTAGTCTTCAAATTAAATTAGACAACATTACTAAAAATGTTTCTAATTTTAACAAAGGAAGAGAAAATTTATCTAAGATTTTAGAAAATTCTCAGTCTTCCTCAAATAAATATGGATTAGGATATAAAAAGGAGTCAAAAATTTCTCAAAAGAAAAATACTAATCTTAAGAAGAATAATGATTCAAAACATAATATATCATTAAAAGCACCTACTAAAACAAAAGTAGAAACTAAGATAATTAAAATTTGGTTTCCAAAGACTAACAATAATTTAATTAGGAACAAATATGTTAAAACATTTATGAATACTGTTCATAACAATAAAAATTATATTTATAAAGGGGACACTAAACCCACTTGGGTTTTGCTTCCTAAGATCTAACTCTTAGGACCCTATTAAAAGGTGGGTACCAATGTATTTATTAATATTTTTTGCAGGTCCCACTCAAGAGAAGAAAATGGATTTTGGCTAGTGGTTGCTCAAAACACATGACCGGAGACAAAGAAATGCTTACAAATATTTCATACTTTGATGGTGGCTCTGTTACCTTCGGAGATGACTCAAAAGGCCTCATCATTAACAAAGGAGATGTGTGCAACTACAGAAAATAGTGCATATATTTAAGGGGAGGAAACATAAATTACATCTAAACAAACATAGGTTTTTTCATCAATCAAAAAGGGGGAGAATGTTGATACGCTATATTGTGATCAATGACAATGTGCTTCAACAAAAAGGAAGAGAAATGTGCAAAGCTAAAGGAAGGAATATGAAGACCAAGGATATCATGAGTAATTATTATATATAGGTCTTAGTCTTAGTTTTATTGTTAAAATCTATCCTCAAGAAACTTGCACAAACATTAAAAAACACATAACACAACTTCATATTTCAGTTAAGTGTTCATTATGCATAATCTACCAGTTCAGTCGACTGAACAGGATATTTCAGTCGACTGAACCTGTTACACATTTTACAACATGCACAGTTCCAGTCGACTGAAATCCATGTTCAGTCGACTGAATTTGAACCTGCGAATTTTTCCTGAAGAGACACCTTCTTCTTTCCAAAAGTTGTTGTCATTCTCCAATGGAAATGGATGCATCTCTTGCCTGCACCTTTTGCAAATGGTTACACCTCTTCTACACATATAAAAACATGTTTCTATCATTTGCAAAATCACTAATTCTAATTGCTTTAATCTCACTATTATATTTTTAGATTACTCAAGTTTTCAAAAGCATTCACAAACCACTTCAATTGCTTGAATCTCTGATTTATTTTTAATACTCTTTTGATTCATAGCTATTTATATTTCCTAAATCTTCATAATCACATTTGATATTCTTGAGGATTATATTATAGGAAAGTTGTACTCAATTAGACTTATTAGTGTTATCAAGAACACAACAAGTCAAAAATACTCTTTGTACCTAGTTGAAGTCCTCTCGGTACTTGAGGCAAGAAATCCCGTTCGGTTGTTCGGGTAAGTTGTAAACCTATTCCTCTGGGTTAAGTGAGGGTTGTTAGTTAGAATTCCTAAGAGGAGCTTAAGGACTGACGTAGGACAAGAGGTCCAAACCAGTATAAAGTCTTGGTGTCCACTTTACTTATTGCTTACTGCTATTTACCTATACCATTCCACTATTCCATATTATACGATCCTACCGCATAGCTTCTTTCAGAACCCTCCGAATACGAGCGGGCATCAGGAAAGCATTGTTTATTCCATGAGCTAGATGGTTAATACACAAACGAATGCAGACATTTAAAGGATATAATTGAGGAACATGTGAGAAATGGTCATTTGGGACAATACATAAGGAATCGAGCTGTGGTAGTGGAACAGGAACAGCCACCGCCCACCTCAAACGAAGATGACACTGGATCAAGGCATAATTGTCAGCTTATTATTAGCTGATTGGAATTATGGCGTGGGAAAATTAATAAACCCCAAAGTGATGCGGCTGGTCACTTTCACATGTACGAAATCGAGGATGATCCCTAGGCATGCTCTGAGATGAATTGTGATGCTTGGGTTTATGAAATCTTGTTTTTTTGTTTTCTACAAACTATGGTTTCTTTCTGGTAATAAGGCTGTTTAGTTTTCTTAGTTGAGCAGACTCTTATTTTATCAATTGAATTCCGTAATAATTGGATTTGGATTAATGTGATCAATAATACAGGTCGCGATTATGATCCTGATCGAAGAGACGGGGCGGTAACCGCGAGTTACGAGTCCCTTCGTCGAAGAGCGATGGGATGGACTCGAACATGGATAAGTCCTCGACCGGAGAGTCGAGGCCGAAGAATATAAGTCCTCGACCGAAGAGTCGAGGCTGGAGAATATTAGTCCTCGACCGTAGAGTCGAGGCTGGAAAATATAAGTCCTCGACCGATGATCGAGGCCATAGAAGGATACCCTACTGATTAAGTCCTCGATTGGGGATCGAGGTCGGAGAAGGATACCCCGTAAATAAGTCCCTGACCGGAGAGTCAAGGCCGGAGAAGGTAAGTCCTCGACCGGGGATCGAGGCCGGAGAAGGATACCCCACGAATTACTCCTTGACCGGAGAGTCAAGGCCGAAGAAGAAAAACCATGGATTAGCCCTCGACTGGAGAGCCAATGCCGGAGTAGGATTAAATGACCCGACGAGGTTTATGGATTTGGACCCGGAGAGGTCCCGGCTTTAGATTTGGACCCGGTGAGGTCCCAAATTTGGATTATAGGACCCGTAGAGGTATCAGACTTGGATAAAACGATCTGGAGAGATCGTGGATTCGGTTAATGGATCTGCAATGAATTCAGAATTGGATATCGACTCATGACAATCATGGATTTCGTTAATGAATCGGAGAGATCAAGGAATTGGTTTGGCAATGGATTGGATTCAAGGTTGGATGATATGGCGATCAATGGATTATGGACTTCTGATTTTGGACTTATAGCAATACAAAACACGCCTCCCTATCTCAAGGCATGTTTTGGGGGGCAAAGTGTTAACTAGCCTTTTGGCAAGACAACATATATGTGGATTTAGCCCAATCGACTGCGCGGTTACAAGGCTGGAATATTATGGGTTTGATTCGAATGGATGGATGGACGATCAATCACGGATAGTAAACATGATTATGAGGCCAGGATACGACAGTCGATGGACAAATAGCGCGAGGTACTTGGAATATAGGTTTTGGAAAAATGGGTTGCTTAGGGTTTACTTTGAGTCAGCGAGTGGTTTACTTTGGGTCAGGAAGAGGTTCACTTTATGCCGGTGCTAGTAAGACTTCGGGTTAGCATAGCTTTGGCATGGGGTTGGTATATTGGATCTGGCAAGGGTCTGTATTGGATGGACTTCGGGTCGGCATGTGCCTTATTTCGGATCGGCTATTAGAGGGGCGGCTATAATAGGTTAATTCGGGGTTGGCATCAGGAAGCACTCGAGTCATTAAGGCATTTGCTTCGGGTTCGGTGTACTTGGACATGGGATTGGCATTGTTTCACTTGAGGGATCTACATATGGCAAAGCAAGGGTCGACATTGCATCAGCTCCGGGTCGGCATTGGAAAGGACTCGGGTTAGCATTAAGAATGGCAAGGGGTTGGCAAGTTGCACTTCACTTTGGGTCGGTGCTTAGGAAACTTCAAGTCATCATTCTTGATACTTCGGGTCGGCTATGGGAAAACCAAGTTGGGGTCGGCCTTGAAGAAGACGTGAGCTACTTCGGGTCGACGTGCACTTTGCTTCAGGTCAACTTGAGGCTTGCTTTAGGTCAGTACACTGGTTACTTCGGGTCGACATATTAAGTAGTCGAGATCGGCGGTGACGAACGATATGGGCTCGACTATAGTTTTGGTAGGCCCATGTAAGTGAGGAGGCCCTGTAGCTAGGGTTTTTCCTATAAATACATGAGTATTGGTTTCTAAAAAGGGGATTCTCATTCTATTTCTCTTCATCTTCTTCTACAAAAGGCTACTCTACCATTTTTGTTTCAGAAATTTTGAATTGCGACTGTAACCAGATTTCAATATAATAAAAAGGAGATTTTTGGAGTGGACGTTGGTTGGAGTTAGCTGATCCACTATAAATCTTGTTTTTTTTTACCTACTTTCATTTTAATTTTGACCGTTCTTCATATTATATTCTCCACATATACTCTATATGTGCTCTGTGACTAGATATTGGTGCTTTCACTTGCAATTGGGTGTTTGTGACCAATTTTGGCACAAACAGACCCAATAAAGATCCAAATCGATTTTTTTTTTAAATTTACTCCGTTGCATGCTGGCACAGTTCCAACAATGGTATCAGAGCCAAATAGCCTAAATGCTCTAAATTAGTAGTATCAAAACTATCGTATTAAGACCTACATATATAGTAGGATGTCTAGAAAAGTAGCATCTAAGGTTAGGTTTGGGTAATCAAGTACTTTTCCTAACCTGGCTACTAGCATGGCCCAAAGGTTATCTCCAATATAAATGTCCAAATTGATTTGGGCCTTGGGCTAATTTCAAAATTATTTTGAAAATAATATAAAAGTTTTAAATATAAAAGTTATATTTAAATAAGAAAATAATATAAATGTTATGATATAGATGTTCAAATTATTTTGAAAATTAGAATAAAAATTTTAAATCTAAAAGTTAAATTTAAAATAAAAAACATATTATAAAGCTTATAATATAATTTTTCAAAACATTTGGAAATGTTATAAAATTAATTACAAAAATATTATTTATTCATAAAATAAACGAATTAATTAAATAAGTTAATTAATTAAATGTATATGCATGTATAATATATATAATGATACATGTTACGCTGCCTTGAATTGTTTAAGAAAATATGAGTATACATGTGTGTATAAAATAATTTTTGAAATTAATAAAATTTAATTAAAATTATTTGATTAAATAAATTAATTATAGATAATTAATAAATTAAAATACATATATAAGATATACCTGTATTACTATAAAGGTTACGATATATATATCCAATATAATGTGTTATATTTGAATAATATAATAATTAATTAAAGTGTTAATTAATTAATTAAAATTTAATTAATATAATATTATACATAAAATATTTTATAAGTTTAATAAAGTATATAAGTTATATAATAATAAAACTTATATAATATGAATGTATAAACTAAATGTGGAACAGTAAGAAATCTAATTAGACTTAAGGAATAAATACATATGTATAGTACGTACACTGTGATTTCCAATGTGTCCGATACTTAAATCACGAGGGTATTTCATAAGGAATACATTATTCTATAAGTCGATATCACTTGATATAATATATTAAAGATTATGAATCTTTAATATAAAGTTGTCCTCTAGTTATTGAGCTTTCCTCGAGCGAGAGACATTATGCATAGTATTATTAAGGTAAGGTACTTATACATATTTTTTGAGCTTTCCTCAAGGTATGTACTTGAGCGCATAATCTCTTTTTACTTTCTAAGCTTGCCTCAAGATAAAAATGATATTAGGACATGAAACCATGGGTTAGGAGTTGTATATGCTACAACCGATAAGGAATTTGCCATCGTATATGGGAGAATGATTTTTTGAGCTTTGCTCATGGTTAGAATCCTGAGATATACAAGTCCTAACACCTATTATTGAAGTCGAAAGACTTCTATTTTTTATTTTAGGGTTTGGAGAAACAACAAATACTAGTGGGAGCCTTGTTAGAAAAATAAAAGGATAACATTAACCTTTCAAATATTATAAGAACATATATTATATAAAGTTATAGTAATCTACATTGATAAATTTGCACAATTAACATAATTGATGAAATATTTATCAATTAAAGTTTACAAATGAATTGAATTAATATTGACAAATAGAAATATAAAATATACTTACCAATAAAATTTTGCATGTTGACCCAAGCAAACACCTTTTTATACAACCACTAAATACATTTGTAACATGGTCACTTACGAGTTTACTTGCCTGAGATGGTGTATTGTCTTCTGTGAGTTTCGAACTCTAGCTGTAAAAGGTTATAAAATTAATTTCAAAATGTTTAACAAAGCACGACTAACGACGAGTTAAGTTGAGTTAACTTCTTTCTATAAGGTCATGTATTTAAAAATAGTACACAAGGTTAAAATTAATTTTATCTAAAGGATAGTTAACAAAATCATACAAGATAAGAGTTTATAAGAAAACCTAACATGTTATATGCCAAGGAGTTGACAGGTTGTGTGAGTCGAAATACTACGTGTAATAATTGCACATGAGGGGTCTTGTATGAAGCGCCCCTAAAGAATTTTAGGAATGACCGTCAATTGG
The DNA here is from genome assembly GCA_030765085.1 of Allium cepa. Lineage (NCBI taxonomy): Eukaryota > Viridiplantae > Streptophyta > Magnoliopsida > Asparagales > Amaryllidaceae > Allium > Allium cepa. The sequence goes on from CM060940.1 coordinate 866,029,187, forward strand.
GTGCCTAACTTACGTTTTGAACATAAGTATTGTAAACTAAATCATTTTTGTGCATAAGGCAACTCATAAAGTGTTTATGAATACCTATTCCATTACATTAAGAAACAACTGTTGTTTCAAGTACTAACTTCGTAACGAAGGAATTTCTTTGAGAAATTACTGGAAGTAAAATGGATTTGGATATGATCCAATGATAAAACTGATTACATGAGATGAAATAAAATTAACCTACCATATGTGAACACATTGCATTAAAGTGTCTAATAAGTATTCTCGCACATTGAATAGAAACTATGAGTTTTTTATCAATATCAATAATAGATATTCCTCAGTTGTCAATTAAGCCATTAAGAGTATTGACTCTACGATATGGTATGATGCACAAATCCAAATAGGATTCAAAATAGGATTATGTTAGTTGAACCTGAAGGGAATGGATATGAGCTATCAGCCGTGAATGAGTCTTCAAGAGCAAGGAAATGTAATTGGAATATAATAAGCAACATTAATAAAAATAATTGTGAATTCCAATTGTTGAACTTGGCGTAATAGATTCGTTATTCAACGGACTCAAGTTAATTTAGATTTACTTACAAATAGCACTTGGTATGACTTTGTATTTGGTACTTATGGTTAAAATGGAGAATAATAAATAATGATTTAGAATGGACTGTTTGCACATAACAACCAAAGTGTCTTGAAGTCAGTAAGAGCGATATTGAGTTTATGGGTTTTAGGATATATTTCTTGAAATGATACGAAGGTATCATTCTACAAGCATCATAGGATAAGTATTTTGATAGAAATATCAAATAGTTTGATTTATAATCAAAATGCAGAGGAAGTGTTGTCCATAAGAAAGGACTATTAAAGGTGCTAAAATATTTCTAAAAGTAAATAATATACTACAGAATTGTTATACTTATTCTAAAATCAGTAATAGTTTAGTTGTTTAATAGTCGACATTGGACTTGTAAATGATATCTTTTATAATAAATATAAAGGATGTTGGTAATGTCCCATACGATATGCAAAGATACCTTATTAAAATGTTTAATATGGAACATATGTGATTGATTCTTTATGTATTGGCAATAAGAATTATCATACATGTTGTGTTGTCTATAATATCATTATTTTCTTATGTATTTGATGCATGAAGCCAATATCAAATCCAAATTAGGATTATTAAATGGTAGTTTAGAGTATTCTCGAGTATTTAGAAAATATTACACAATTGTTTACAAAAACAACGAACTCCTTATAAATGAGTGTTCAGACTCGAACTTCATAAGTGTTGTCGAGTATGATATGTCAATATTAAATTCATGCTCAAACATTAATTAAGAAGCTTTAAGTTGGAAATGTTCCAAACAAAGGTTGTAGCTGATTCAACAAAAAGAACGAGTAGATCACCTTGAATAGTGTCATGATAAAACAATGTATGAATATAAATACACAAATTTAAAATTGTGCTAGGGGTGATTCCAAGTAGTAAGAATACTACTTATTGTTATATGATAACAATGCAATGATAAGAACTTAGTAAAAGTCGAGAAACATACTCCGAATAGTTCCACGCTAAGTAGTTAACATCAATATTGGGTAATTATTGGTCAAGTACCAATATGAGATATTTTAAAATACATGATAATACCGAATAATATCAATAAAATATCGGATATGTGTAGAATATTTTATAAATGATATTTTACTATGTTATAATGTTATATTAATGTTAAGTTTCCAATATTTGGATCAATAATGGCCAATTACTATCAAAGACTAATTACATACAGTTTATATATTATAATGTATTTTTTGGGATATTTTATTAAATACAAATCATAAAATAGGCTAATTAAAACCATGAAATAAGTTTAATGTGCATCTTTATTATTTTCTTCATTTTTATACCGTATTCATTATTTCTTCAGTCATCTAATCATCTATATTACTTTCCCAATTTCTCCATATGAATAGTTTCTTCATTTTCATTCTCACTTGATTTATCAAATAAGAAGTGCTGATTTCGTACTAATTACAACTTTACCACGTTCCTTATTGATATGTCAAATATACAACTTTACTACTCTTCAATTATTAGTTTATAGTGCATGATAATAACTAACAAAATGATTTTTTATAAGCCAACTTCCCAATAAGAAATGATGAATAAATAAATAAATAAAAAGAGAAGTAGCTCTTTTTTGATCTTGTTTTTAGTTTTAAAGTCTTCATAGAAAATAAAATAATGGAATAAGTATAATTTTATTCATTGAAAGATTAATTAAGAAGACTGAAAGTGCATGGTTAAAAATGAAAAATTAGTGCATTGGAATTTCTAATACGGTCTACATTGTCACTCATCGTATACAAAAAGACAAACATCGAGAATGTGAAGATTTTTATTTGTAAATATCTATTTTTCAATACACACAATAATTAATTATATTCTTAAAATATATCGAATATTTTACACTAAACATCGAAGTGATTTATCGACAAATATTTTGCGATATATCGGTATATTTTCAGCGATATATCTAACTCGATAACCAATCTTGTTCGAAATAAAAGGTGTTTTCTTTCTATTGTACACTTGATATAATGAGTTATATCAATTAATTAAATTTAAAGCATATTTAGGAGAAAATCCATAAATGTTATGTTTTATGATAGTAGTTACAAAGTGTTGTAAGCATGAGTAATTTATCATAACAAAAGTAAACATATTTTTTAAATATTCGTAGTCAAGATGTATCGAGATTGGGTATCGATACACCCATAGGTACTAGAGTACGTAATGCTCTTAAAATATTGGATAGTGTATTTACTCATGACTATTTGGGAGCTCCAAGGGGTTACGTACTGATAGTTATTGGATAATTATGGAATGACTCACTCGATAGTTTTTTGTTGGATAATATAACTAAGGTCAAACAGAAAATAACAATATGGAAAAAGTACATAGTTCTCTTAAATTGAGAATATCGTTTATCTTCAATGTGGAAGTTTTTTAATCATACTTAACTCATGGCACAGGTCCATGGAACGACTATAGCTGGGTCAAATGGAAGCATTGGAAGTGAAAAACTATTTAAGAGAGGATTCATCTTCTCAGTTTTATGAGGTCAGTATCAAGGTCAGCCAAAGACAACTCAAAGTCAAATTCTCTTGCCAGAGCAATAGTGATAATAATAACTGTTATTATTGAACCAAGGACATTGTCTTTGTACAATAGATATGGGTGATATTGGAATTTTGACCATTACCAAATTCCATATGTCCAAAGTGATATAGTTCTAACAAAGAGAATATGTGTAAATTATTGTCTCCACCGAGTAACACTTAATAAAGTAAAATTGGATTTTGCCAAAACCAAGTATGATTTCACCATAATATCACACCACCTGTTGAGCGAAGTGCGAAAGTTAATATTTGAATTGTTCGATATTAATCGCTGACCAAATTTGCACCAAAAAGTTACATAACCGAAACGTTGAATACTTCTATTTACCACCTGATTTAATTAATTTATAATTGTTATAAATTAATTAAATTAATTAATATTTATGAAATATTAATTACAAAATTTTATTTGATGTGGATTAAACAATATTAAATAAGAGTGCATATAATAATTATATAAACAATAAGTGATACGTGACATCGATACGCATTTAAACTTGATTTAAATGCAATAAATATTGTTCGGGCTGGAAATAGTTTTAAGGCCCAAATGGGGCTTGGTTTAGGCAGCTATAGGGTAGGAAATTGGGAACAACCACATGATGTTATAGAGGGTGGAATTTTGAATTCGAAAGGAGAGAAGCGTTAAGAGAACAAAAAGGATCTTGATCCTTATTTCACTCTCTCATCCCTTCTTTATTTATGACCTCTAGCATTCATTTCTTTTGAGACTATAACATTCTTCTTTTTACTACTCATATCAGGATGCCATCACCCTATAACAATCTTAAAAAACCAAGCACTAATTCACATTAATTTGCTCCGATACGATCATCGGTGGTAAGGAAATTCGGAAGCTAGCAACTTCGGGATTGAGATTGGGTTAAAGGTGTCTATTTCTTCATTTCAATGTGCAAACTTCAGGCTTCGGTGAAAGGTATTTTGCCGATCTATTATTAAATAATAATGTATATATATTCATTGATATGTTGCTAGTTAGAAATATCAGAATTGATATATCAACAGATTGTCACATGCTGATGGTTGTATATATAAGCGCTCACACACACATATATAGTTATTATTAATCTTTATGTATATTTGTATGGTGCTCACGACCAAAATAAAAAAATTATTAAATAAAATTATTAAATGATTTTATGAATTAAATTTAAACACACAATGATTAAATCATACAATAAATATATTTTAAATTTTATAAAAAAATTCATACTTAAAAGACTTTCAACGATAATAGCTTTTTATTATTATTTAGACATTTATTATATGTATTTATTATTTTCTAGTTCAAACTTAATTATATAAATAAAATGTATGTACATATATATATATATATATTTATTTATTAATAACTAAAATTCTATATATATATATTAAGATATACATTGTGGTTTCGAAAAGGATTTTTTATTTCATTTTTATTAATGTTGTATGGTTTTATTTATTATATGTTATTAGTAATAAATTATTTAAAACCAAAAAATAAATTTTAAAAAAATATTTTTATTCTCTGGCCAAAAGTAATAGCATAATATATATTTAATTATAAACTTTTATTATATATATAAGTATACTAGTTTTATTTTTATATGTAAGTAATATACATTTAAATTAATAAATATAAAAAACCATTTAAATTTCATGTTATAAATATTTAAGATTATTTTACAAAATAATATTAAAAATAATTTTATAATATAATTATATATATATATATTTATTAATTCATATGTATATATTTTGCAATAATGGGGGATTGACCTTTCAGATACTGGGTGAAAAATGACGACCACGTACTTGTATTCTCATCTATTGTTATGGTTTGTTGTCTGGGCTGTGGACGTTGATTTATATGGAGGTGTATTTTGATGGAGTATGTTACATTTATATATTTTTATGTTATAAATAAAAGTACCATTTCCTTTAATATATGTATATATATGCAAATGTATTTTAATAAATGCTTGGTGTAAATAATTTACAACCAATATTTTATAATAATTATATTTTACTTACATACACACACAAAAAAATTATTATTTTGATGCACACACATATATTATACACATTTAGATAATCCATTTGTAAATACGAAGAGCTAAAATATCAGTTGCAGTGTAAATCCCAACATCCATACACGGGCATGTCAAACTATGTGCACATTATCCTGTTGCACGAGCATACACACAAATATGTGTGCATGATAGACATATATAAAATATAATACAAATTATTTATAAATTTAAATAAAATTAATATTTTATTTAATACAAAATTTAGAATTTTTTTAAATCCAATGAGATTTTTTGAAAACTTATACATTTATCCCACTATATGCGGGCCCAGTTCCAACAATGTGGTATAGCGTGTTGCAATAATTGACGAACTTGGGTACTTTGACCCATGAAGTGTAAATTTTAAAGACACGGTTGGATGTTGAGGCTACCGTAAACTATGTCCCACCGGCTCCTCTTGTAGTCGACCCATCTCTTCCTTAACCACTCCTTTCCAGCACCTACGAGCACAAGAATACCACAGAGGCCTAGGATAGAGTAGTGCCTGAAACCCAACTCATGGATGTTCATGCACATCAAAGAAGATACACTGCATGCCTGCCGAGCCATGTTATTAATATTGCTCTAGAAGTGGCAGTGTCAAGAGAACCAAGACGCTGTCGTTCCATATCAGTTGGACGACCATGTACTTTTGACCCTCTATGAACATAAGCTTTTAAATGTCTCGGCGATGCTCCTATTACCAACAGAGAATATGGGCCTCCTTCGGCATACTCTAGGTCTCATAAGGGAGTGGCTAGGAATATATCAAGGGAGGGGTAGGCAAGACGTTCAAGGTCGCCCTTCATGCATAGAGAGAGGAGGTCTCTCACTCCAACTCATCATCATCATTCTCCCCCTATCGATGATCTCCCACTCCACTAAGGCATCGGTGACCGAGTTCTCAGCCAATCGTTGGCCAGATTATCCCACCGTAGACCGATGTTGGTTTTTGAGAAGTAATGAACATCCTTCGCCAGCAGCTTAACATAATGCAAAACCAAAACATTGAGGGCAAAGCATTTTCTAGCGACAAGAATGGTGAGCCATTTTGCGAGAAAATTTTAAATACTAACATTCACAAGCGATATGCCTTGCCATCTACTGACAAGTGTGATGGAAGTGTGATGGAAGTGCTGACCCATCTGATTACATCATAGCATTTAACTCCATCACTCGTAATAATTTTCTTTTCGACCCAACAAAGAGCTTACTCTTTCCATCCACTCGACTGACCCCCTACTATTTCTTACATCTACAATCAGATAGCATCGGTTCTTGGGCCCAAATGTGCAGATTTCAAAACTAGGTTCTTTACTTCAATGACCCATGTCATGATGGTTGGCGAGCTAGGTAGCATCTGACATGGACCATGCGAAAGCTTGCGATCGTATACCAACCGCTTCAACAAAGAGTCCACTTCGGCTACAGGTGCAGACACAAATAAACTATTCATGGTCCTCTATTCGGGGGGTCAGACGTAAGTCTAGGATATGGAAAGTGCTCAAAAGCAACCAACTATGTCCCTAATTGAGTTCTATCAGTAGGCGAATGACATAATGAGAACGGAGGATGCTGATCTCTCTAGCAGCAACAATGAAACCCGACATGCCACTTAATGTGCAAGTAAAAATATATATTCTTACTCTTATACATAGTCTTCTTCTATTTAAATAAAGGACATAATAGGATATTTTTACATGTTTTTACCAAAATATAAAAGTGTTTTCAACTCATCACCCACTCTTCTACATTTGGGCAAAAACGGTAATTTTGTGTATGCATTAACTTTGAGACAATTTATTTGCACATTTTAATTTAATTTTATAGGAAATTGAGTGCAACTTGAAAAATTCTTCATGGACTTATATATATACACATTTGTAGGCCAAAAAGATGAGTAAAGAAAGAAATAATGCTTCATTGAGGAGCCCACCTACTTACTTGCTAATGGACCACAATTAAAAGCACATGTTAGTGGTGTTTTAATTAATTATTAATGTTGACTTGGAGGCCACACAAGTAAAAGGTATTTTTGGTAGCATCCTAAAAGGAGATTAGAGTTTTTGACATGTATAAATACCCATTTATATTCATGTAAAAAGAGATATACAGTTGTCGCCAAAAAATAGAAATAAAAGCTCTGATGTCATTAATGACTTCTTAGCCTTCTCTTTTATTTTATGCACCTTTATTTTCATGCTTTTTTCTTTTAAGCTGTTTTATTTTATGTTCTCTTCCATTTCATTCAAGTAGATTAGATTTCTTTCTTTGAAAATTAGTGTAGATTTTCTTTTATGCAATTAGTTAGCTCTCTTTCTCTTTACTTAGTTTTTCCTTTCTTTTTATTAACGTTAAAATCAACTTTTGTTGGCATGAATTCAAATACGAGAAGCTAAACCCCTTCAATTTAGGGGTAGTAAAGCTCTCCCAAATCATGTAAATTCAACATAATTATGTCATTTACAATATCTTATTTTTGTGCTCAATGTGAATTTAGATGTTAATGGAAGTTCGATGTTTATTAATGAATTTGATAGCCTATATTATTAATCACAATTGACTATACTTAATCAAATAATAAACTCAAGTTACATATGTATCTAACTATTTGATTTTGATAATGAAGTTTAAAGTAGAATAAAAATTTGATGTTCATGTTACTTGATCAAAAAATGGTAAATAGATCATGTTTAAATTAGATTTTATTTCTTTCATAATCATTTTCATCATATTTAATATTTGGGTTTTGATGATGTATTAAAGTTTGATGGTTTAAGTTGTGTTAATTAATATCATAAATAGACCATGCTATAATAAATACATCAACTAATTATACATGTATTAAAAAAGAGAGATTATAAATTTATTTTGTGTTGATTTATGTGAAAATTGGAGTGGATTTATCTCTAAATTGCCTTTTAATCTAGTTACTTTTATTCCGCTTTTATTCTAGTTTATTCTATAATTTTTAGTTTTACACATTTTCAAAAATTTTGGGATAATTTTATTGAGTAAATTTGAATATTTTGCTTTTCTTGTGGATCGATCCATACTCACATATGTACTAAAATTAGCTTGCGGCATTTTAAATCATATAATTCAGTGGTTTTCAAATCGATAGAAATCCATTCCAAATTAAGTTTTTGGCGCAGTTTCCTGGAAAGCGATTTAATTTTTATTTACTCTTCGAATTAATTGTCTTTAATCTTGCATTTTCTTCTTTGAAAAATCTACATTTCATTCTGTGTTACATTTCAATTGTGCATATCCATTTACTATTCTTGTGTGCATTTCATTTCATTTCCCTAGTTTATTATTCTATAGTTCATTTTTATAGTGTTATTCTTCGTCACAAACTTTTGATACCACTAACTTATACACATTTGATACATTTATTGGGGTTTCTGTAGTATCATTTTCAATTCATTTTCAGGCAAGCTTCACTTGTTACATCATTTGTTACATTGCATTTCACTAGCTTCAACCTCGTACCTGTGTAGTCAATTCCTTGAAATTGACCCGATATACCCCGTAGCGGACTTTTGGGGCAATGATACTCTTATAAAGCGGCCCAATATAGCGGCTCCGCTATTATCCTCGATATTGCGACAAAACCCGCTATATCCCCGATTTTGTTGCCCCGCTATATCCTTCTTTCCTATAAATAAGCATTTTTCTTAATGTCCCGCTTTTAAGTTTTATGGCAACTTCAAAGGTGATGTAACAATGATATACACTGTTGGTTATTATAACTAGTTCTAACTTTTTAAGTGTCAACTTTATTTATCTTTACTTTATTATAACTTGTTTTTCTCGGTGGGAAATAATAAGTAATACTTGCTCCTTTTTTAATGTAGAATGTTCATCATTCCTCTTTTTAAAGTCGTCCGCTATATCCCCAATATATCTCCGCTACAATTTTTTACACCTCAAACGCTATGGAGCAGCAGGGAGCTTTAACTGCATACCTTCCTACTACATTTCATTCATTCCTTCACCGAACCTTTAATCAAACGCCAACATCACCAAACTTCCTCCCTAATCTTTCTACTTCACCCAACCCGCAACCACCAACTTCTCTTCAACACTTCAAATTCCCTGCCGAACACATTCTTCAACCACAAACTACCAAAAACCCACAACTCCTCCTCACTATCGTTCATCCCTACCATAACAACTCCTCCATAACGAACCATACTGCATAACCAATCCCCACCATCTCCCCTCCTCCTCCGTGCCTCACCCTACCACCTTCTCCAAATCCCAACCCGAAAACCCCTGCAACAAAAAACCAACCTAACCAACTCAACCTACCACAACCATCATCCTCTTCATTCTTCACCATACTCTCACGCACTTCAACAAACACAACCTAAATCTCATACCACAACCCCACAACCACCTGAACACCTCTTGCATACTTTTCACATAAACGCAACTAATGCTCCACCTTCTACAATTCCATTCACCTCCTCTACCAGCACCACCAACCTCATCAATCAGCACGACCTCCATCCCACAACACAACTCACCCGCTCCATCCTCCATTGGAAGCATTTACTAGCTCTTGCAATTGCTGCGATGAATTCCCCAAGGCACAATGTGGTGGTCTCTATACTAAAATCAGTAGTTGCCCTTTCCATAAAGTGAGTGCAAGAGTAATGGCAAGTACATTCCTAAGATACATGGAGCTGATACAATTTTAATATCTATAGTCAACAATGTTTGCACAAACATTGATGATTCACTATCTCTTTATATTGCAGTGATAAGATATGAGAGTTATAGCCTGCAGAACTATAACCCCGGTATAATTTTAATGTAGAAAATGGCAGAAGAGAGTTTCAGGAAGAAGAATATGAATTCGAATTCTACATTGATTTCTGGAGTGGCCTAGTTTATATAAGTGACAAAAAGAAGCGACTTTTCATTCATATCCTCTTAGCCAAAGGTTGTACTCGTTCAAGGTTTCGTTTTGGTTCAAACAACAATAGGAAAAATTCAAAATGTAGATGCCTAAAACTAAATTTTGGACGCCTGATATAACTGTCCGAATCTATTAAATTTGAACTAAATACTTTTGGCCTTTCCTTATATATATTCAGCCGTCTGGAATTTATTTTTGAATGTCCGAAAACACTAAAAGCCCTATTGTCCCAAATTATTTTTCCTTACTTGGAACAGATGGACACACGCGCATGTTTGACATGCATGACATCTCTCTCCAATAGAGGCTAAAGCATTTGGGTGCCTAAAGGGCCGAAGTCTTAACCAAAATTTCGTATATTTATACAAGTATATTTTCTTCTTCCATATAACGTGGGACTTAACTATTCCACCTTTCTTCTTCTCCTTTATTTGAAAATTTATACCCATAATCTCCTATAACATAAAATAACCACCCAAATCCGATTCCAAACATTATGCTACTACCATAGTGTAACAACCCGTAGCTTAAAACCCACTCCAGCCTCCGTCAAGATAAAAAATTCACAGCCTAAACATAAAGTCCGCAATCCAATCACAGAAAAATTCGAAATCATGCAATCCCCCCTCCAAACTCCAGTAATCATCAACAACTTCTCTAACCCAAACCGACAAACCCGCCTCTTAACCACAATCGTGACAACAAAACCCTAATTAGAAAATGTCCATATAATTAATCTTGGAATTTTGATTTCTGAATTGTGAAATTTTCAAATCAAGTTTCAAATTTTCGAAAGAAATTTTGAAATTAGTTTGTGAGAGTTGATTTTGTTTTCATTGTCTTTCATTGTTGTTTTTTGTTTGTGTGTGCTTTGTTTGGCTTTACTTTCGAACTATAAAACAAAATTCCTCTGCCTTTCGGTAGTGGGCCAGTAGTGGGCTGCCTTATAGTTTTTTTAAAGTGTAATTTTTTTTAAAACGAAAGAAATAAAGAAATTTGTTTAGAAAATTGTTTTGGGTTTATACTTTTTTTTGTCTGTATGTTATTGTGTTATTTATTTACTTAATTTTGTTAAACTTAATTTTTTAAATTTACACAAAAAAACTAAAAAATTATTTTCTTTATTTGGCTTTGGTAAACAATAAAAAAATATTCAATAATTTTACAGGTTGCAAATTACCAGAAATCAACAGGAGAAGAACTGATTGCAAACAATTGTTTTGCTTTGCTTGCCAAAAAATTTACGCTAAAAATAAATTGCTGCTTTTAAATAAATTTACAAATGATTCTACATGCACTGATATCATGTTTTTATCACCTTTTTTTAGTTTTCTTGCATTATTCGTTGCTTGCATTGATACAAAAAAAATTAAAATAAAGCAAAACAAAGAAAAATCATTCGTAATTGCACCGTTAACACATATTTAATTTCTATTTTGCATCATTTCTTCTTTGTTTTTATTTTTATTTTCTGAGAGTGCCATTTATATTCACATAAGGGGGGAATTTCATTACCTTTCCTTGGCTCACAAATTGTATATTTCATTGTATAAACCGACTTAATTAATAAATCTTAGACGTTCGACTTAAGGGTATCACGAGCTCATCTAGAGAAAATCTGTATTTTGACAAGTTGATTTCTTTTAACAAACTTTTACTGGTGTCTATGACCACGGTAGAGTCATAATTATTTATAATTATTACATTGATTCTTAAGATGTTATATTGATTGTTTCTTTGAAGGTACTTCAACCTTCAACTGCATTACTATGATGATTCGTAGTGCACTGATAAATCTTGTCCTTTATCTGGCTAAAATTGTTTCTTTGAATTAAGTGAAAGTGTCATGACATAATTTTGGGCTAGGAGCTACTAAGGATAGGAAATTTTCTATTAATCGCATACATTCATTTAGTTGCATTAGTTTCATGCATATAAAAAAAGAATAAAAAACATTTTTTGTGTAAAAAAAATGTTTTCTTACCTTTCTCTTAAAAAAAGAAAAAACATTAAAAAAAACAAACTCGCTTCCATCTTTTCTCTTACCATTACTGTTCACCTTTCCTTTTTTTCTCTCTTTCCCCTTAATATTCTACCTTATCATGAGTGTTTGGATTCGTGACAACCCGACTAGCCGTTTTGGTCAAACAAACAATCTTTCAACCATGGCAAATGAAAATCCTTCTTGTAATCTCATGGAAAAATATTTCCCAATCAAGTTTCTATCCCTTCTTGCATTATCTTACCCGACCCAACGGATAATTATTTTGAATTCCATTCAAGTCTTATTAATACACTTCCAAAATTTGGGAATTTCAAAAACAACGATCCTTATATCGTTTTAACAAAATTTGAACAAGTTTGTGCAGCAATAAAACTTCAACAATTATGCAACGATGGAATAAAACATAGGTTAATCCTATTTGCAGTAACTGACTACGCTGAGAAATGGCTATATGGCTTACCATCAAATTCGATTAAAATGTAGGAGGAGTTTGTAAAAGTCTTCTTAAATAATTTTTATCCCTTGGAAAAAACAACTAAAATTTGAAATGAAATTGTAAATTTTCGTCAATTTGAGATTGAATCCTTCAAAAAATATTATGGATCATTTAAGGTACTTCTAATAAAATATCCACATCACAATTTTGAAAAATGGACTTTTTGCCAAATTTTATACGATGGACTTGAAAATAGCTCTCGAACAATGCTTGAACCAATGTGCTGAGTAAACTTTTTAGCATAATATCATGATGCCACTTGGCAATTTATCGAAAACTTAGCTGAAAAGTCAACTCATTAGGAACGATATGAAGAAAATCAATCTATTCAAGATCGAGTGCACATCCGATAGAATTATCATTAGCCTTAGAAGCGAAAAACGATGCGATGGTAAATAAATTTGATAATGCTTTTCATCTAATCAAATGAACCAAGCATCTTAACTCATGTATTATAAATGTAATGATCCAAACCACATCGCCTATTAATGTGCACACTCGTTAGGACAAATTAACACTTTTAACAAAGTTAGGAATGACTCGTTCTCTCTAACATACAATCCCGTTTTGAGAAATCATCCTAACTTCGCTTAGAACCAAAACAATTCAAAAACGAAATTTGTTTGACCATCTTTTTAAGCATTTTCGAACAATGCTTTGATTCCTCCTTTTCAACCAAATCAATTTCAACAAAACTTTGCGCCACCTTCTTAAAACCAAGTGTAATAATCTTTCATTTCTTAAGATGACAAACAAGTGACATCAATCTAGAAAAGGTTAGAAACTTTGGCTAAGGTGACCACTAAAAATCTTCGATCAAACAATAATTTGCAAAACTTTCTAACCTCGTAAATGAAAAATATGAGTCAATCAATCTCTAAACTCGAAATGCAAATGACTCAATCAGCCACTATCGTGAGTGAGTGGGAAAGAGGTATGTTCCCAAGTCATATGATTCAAAATCCTAGGAATTAAAACACAACTCAATCCAAACTCATATCGTTCACACTTCAAAACATGCTTGGTTTAGTGGCGGAAGCTAGCGACGGTTGGTGACGGCTAAAAAACATGGCCATCACTAGGCATCGCCAACCGTCACTAAACCTGATGATATAGCACAAACCAGAGAAGAGAAAGTGAAAACATCTTCACTTTCCCCCAAATCTGCTGTCGCCATTCCAAGTCCTCCCACCCCCTACTGACACCAACCACCTCCAAAAGCCGTTGTTGCCCTTCGGTGCTGCTGCGTTTCGTCCATCTTTTTAAATTTCTCAATTTTTAGGTATAATCTCTAAACCTTAATTTATGAAAATAATTTTATTATGGGTTTGAATATGTTAGAATAATCGATATTGGATGATGATAATAGTTTATTAGTTGATTTGAGGATAAAATTAAAACCTTTATTTACAAAATTAGTTGATTATGGATTTGAAATTGATGATTATTATGTGTTGGTCGACGATAATAGTATGTAAGTTGATTTTGCGATTTTAATAATTGGTTTAATTGTTTAATTTGTAAATAAAAAATAGGGTGATTTAAAACTAAAAAATTAGTGCGTAATCGTTGAATAATTTGCTTACTGATAAGTGTACATAATGTTCGATAAGTCTGTGTTAATTATAAGTTTTAGTGGTTAGTATAAAATAGCAAGTTAAAATTTTAGTTTACAAAATAGTTAAGTTAAAATTTTAAATTGTTAACTGAATTTTGTAATAAGTTTTAAATTTTACTGAATAAAATATTTAAATAGTTGAATGAATTATTAAATTCTTAAAGAAGCATAACAACAACAAATATTCTACTAAAATTGATTTGTAAAAAATTTAAGCAATGAATATATCAATAACAAATAATTCTACTGAAATCGATTTTGTAACAAAATTAAGAAATAAATATAACAACAACAAATATTCTACTAAAATCAAATTTATAAAATATAAAGAAATTAATATAACAACAACAAATATTGTACTAAAAATTGACGCTAAAAAATTAAAGTCTTTAGCCCCAAAAGGTTTTAATTTAGTTTAGAAAATACAACAACAAATATACAGCCCTTGGATGCTTAGTTATGCGTAGAAGAGGAGTGAAGTGAAGTGCTGTCGAAATTAAAAAAAACATGGTGTGTGAAGCCTTTAGTCCTAATTGGCTTTACTTTATTTTAGAAAATACAACAATAATATTCTAGTAAAATCGATTTTGTAAAAAATGAAGAAATGAATATAATAACATTAAATATTTTGCTAAAATCGATTTTCTAACAAAAATTAGGAAATGAATATAAAAACTAATATTATACTAAAATCGATTTTGTAAAAAATTTAAGAAACAAATATATCAACAACAAATATTTTACTAACATTAGTTTTGTAAAAAATTTAAGAAATGAATATAAGAACATTAAATATTATGCTAAAATCGATTTTTTGAAAAAAAATTTAGGAAATAAATAAGACAACAACAAATATTGTAATAAAATAGATTTTTTAAAGAAATTTAGAAATGAATATAAGAACAAATATTGACTAAAACCAATTTTCCAAAAAATTGAGAATTAAATATAATAAGAATAAATATTATACCCAAATCGATTTTCTAAAAAAGTTTGAAATGAATATAATGTTGATTTGAAAAGAAGCACTACATATTATTTCAATAAATAATTAATGCTAAAAAATTAAAGCCTTTAGTCTCAAAAGGTTTTCGTTTAGTTTAGAAAATACAACAACAAAAATATACCCCTTGGACGCTAAGTTATGCGTAGAAGAGAAGTGAAGTGCTGTCGAAATTAAGCAGAAGTGTGGTTTGTGAAGTCTTTAGTCCTAATTGGCTTTACTTTATTTTAGAAAATACAACAACAATATACCATTTGAGTGCAAGTTATGCGTAGAAGAGAAGTGAGCTGAAGTGTGGTCGAAATTACTAACATATATTTTTAAATTAGAAACAATGTTCGATTATTTTCTCGACCGTACTTGGATGTATAAAGCCAGAACTGGTATGAAAGGTTTGGTGAAGTAACATTTCTAGAATGATGTACACGAATTTATTAGATTCACTACATCTAATAATCGAAATAACGAAGAACTTCGATGCCCTTGTAGTAAGTGCTAACATTTGAAGCAATGGAAACTAGACACAGTTAAAATACATTTGTATAAATCTGGTTTTGTGACAAAATATTATTTGTGGGATCGTCGTAGAGAATATGCTGCACCTACATCTAATTCTGTAGCGTCAGAGGACGATCATGTTGTGATGAACCCAATAGAAGATATGGTGGAAGATGCAGCACGATCAATGTTCCCTACCGTCCAAGTTGACGATCAAGACGTAAACATCGAAGAAGAACCGAATGTAGGAGCGAAAAAAATTATGATTTACTGGATGCTGCTAAGAGGCCGTTGTGGGATGGTTGTAAAAGTGGAACCGAATTATTAGTAACCGCCGAATGCATCACTATGAAATCAAAATTCAATTTTACAGAAGCTGGATTTTAGTAGTTGTACAAGCTACAAAATGACATATGCCACTTAATAATATGATATACGATAGTCATTATAAAGTGGAAACACTTATGTCGGCTTTTGGTCTGCTGTACCAAAAGACAGATACATGTATAAAAGCTTGTATGTTATATTAGAAAGATGACATTAACCTTAGAAACTGCAAATGCAAGGGGAAAAGATACAAACCAAGAAAAAAGAAAGGATAGGAAGTTCCATACAAGAGAATGCATTATTTACCCATCACTCCTAGACTTTAAAGGTTATATGCATCCTTGGCTATGGCATGTCATATGCGACGGCACAGTGTGAGAACACAGGAAGAGGGAACTTTGACACATCCATCTGATGGAGAAGCATGAAAACATTTCAATAAAACATACTCCTGCGTTTGTTGCAAAGAGTCATAACATGAGACTTGGTTTATGTACGGATGGATTTTCACCATTCTCTCGGTTTAGTAGTAAATATTCATCTTGGCCTATTATCGTTACTCCGTATAATTTACCTCCATGGATGTGTATGAAAACTCCATATATGTTTCTGAGTGTTGTCATCCTTGGCCCTAATGATCCAACACAAGGAATCAATGTTTATTTACAACCATTGATAGAGGAGTTGAAAACACTAGGCATGAAGGAGTTGAAACATATGAAATTTCAAGGAAAAAGAATTTTTGTATGTTCGCTTCTTTGTTATGGACTATTGGTGATTTTCCTGCAATGGGATGCTTTCAGGTTGGAGTACAACCGATCATCTAGCTTGTCCTTATTGCATGGAAGAAACTCAAGCATTTTCCTTACAGTATGGAATTTTTTTTCATGGTTTGATTATCATCGGTGTTTTCTCCATCTCAATCATACTTTTAGAAGAGATAAAAAAACATTAAAGCTAACAGAGAAGAGAATATGCAACCACCAAAGGTTTGGTCAAGCGAAGAAATATATGAGATTGTGAAGGATTATCCGAAAATACATGAAACAGAAGTGCAGACTGAAATTCCAGATAAATCAGACATTCATAAGTGGTGCAAACAAAGTATATTTTGGGAGTTAGCATATTGCAAAGATCTCTTACTCCAACATAATATTGAACTGATGCACAATGAAAAAAATGTATTTGACAATGTGTTTAATATGGTTATGAATATAAAGGGAAAAACTAAGGACGGTTTGAATTCGAGACTTGATATAGCTCACTTTTGTAAACATCCCGCACTTCCTGTGTAGTTAATGCCCCGCTATTACCCCGCTATAACCCCGCTATATCTCATAGCGGATTTCTACCGCTACGATTTTTCCATGTAGCCCAAAATATAGCCTTTCCACTTTAAACCCCGCTATTTCCGCTATATCCCGTTATTTCCGTTATATTCCGCTATTTCCGCTATATCTTCTTTAATAAAATGAATTGAAAAATTGTATTTATACGTTATAAAAATTATGAATCTAATTTATTTGATTTAATTTTTAATATATTTTCAAAAATGAAAATACTTTAACATTCTACTTAATTCAATTATGTTATATGTAACAGTTTTACGTTTATTTAAAGTATATTCGCACATGTTTTTATTTAAAACTATTTATGTATTAATTATAATTCAATTGAATGATAATTTTTCATTTAATTACCATTTATATATTTGTAAAAACATTAAGTACGGGTTTTACATGCTATTTTAGAGCCATCCGCTATATCCCGCTATATCCTCACTGTACCCCCGCTTTGACTTTTTGCACCTCCACCGCTTTGAATATGCCGAGCGCATTAACTACATAGCGCACTTCATATGAATCCCGATGAAAATAAAAACCCAAAGCACGCTATGAACTAGACAACAAGTGTAACGACCCGTAAATTTCGATAATTAAAATAGCCAATTTAATAAGATTTCGTGATTTAGTGTTAGAAAAAATTGTAATTCGTTTAGAATAATAATAACTAGAATGAATTGCAACAATAATTATCCAAGTAATGAAAAATAAAAGCTACTTAGTGAATGCCTTTGCAATCAAAAGTTGAATAGGATAATAAATGTTGAATTCATTGGGTATAATAGAGAAATTGATTGATAAGTAAAATCTATTTAAAATCAAATATTGAATATTGAACAGGTAAATTGTTTAAATTAAATATTTAAACTTATTGAATAATTGAATAACTGTAAAATAAAAATAGTGTTCTAAATTGTGAATTGGTTTTAAAAGTTGATTCTTATAAGTTCAATTTCAATATTTCAAAGGATAATGAATTATTGGATAATCGAAATTGTTTAAATTAAATATTTGGAAATTATTGAACAATTTAATAATGGGGATTTGAATAACCGTATAATGGAAATAGTTGTTCTATAATTTTAACTCGTTTCAAAAGTTAAAATTTTAAGTTCGTTTTGAATATTTCAAAAGATGGTGATTTAAGAATAATCAAATTTGTTAAGTTTAATATACAATGTTTGAATAATTAAATTCCGAATTTGATATGATTAATTTGATGTTGACATTTAATATATGAAAATAGAGTGAATAATTGAAATTTGATTTAATATGATTCAAATTGGGTTCCAAAGTGAATGTAAGTTATATCGGGATTATAATGGAGTTAATAAGATTTTAAAATTGGAATTTATTGGATAATTGAATAACGGGTTTAATATGATTAAAAATGATTTGTAAAATTTTATTTTATCATATTGGAGTTATAGTGATGTTATAGAACTTTTAAAACTGAATTTAAAATTTATTGGTGAAAATTGAATATTTTAATATTTAATTATCGACTAAAAAATAGCCAAATTTTGAACAGTCTCAGAATTGGACGAAACTAGTTCCATTGGATCCGTAATAGTTAGTTATTATCGGATTTCAATTTTCGTAGCAATCGGATTTGTCGTTTGACCGTGACAGCTCGAAACGCATCGAAATTGTTTTAATATTAATTTAACGAGTTAAAATAGTCATTTTTCAAACAGTCTCTAATTTCGACGAAACTAGTTTCATCGGATCCATAATATGATATTATTGTAAGGTTTCAAATTTCGTGTCAATCGGATTTACCGTTTGTCCGGGGCGAGCCAAAACGCATAGAAATTCGTTTAAATCGATTTAATTCAAATTGATCGTTTATCGCTATAACTCTCACATACGATCGAATTAGCTTCCGAAACCTATTCCATTATGTCCGGAACGCGGGATAAACCCTGGAAACGTGGGTTACCGTGCGTACTTCGGAGTTTGGAAAAGCCGAATGAATAGTTTTCGTCGTTTCCTATAAATAGCCATTTATTCACAAATTAAAAACAAAAAAAGGGCCTAGGATTACAACCGCCATTGTCATATTCAATGGCCTGAAAACACCATCCTTCCTCCTCCATTTTCTTCAGATCCGTGAATCAATACGAGAAATGTTCAACTGCAAAAACGTAGAGGGTAGTGCGATCTTTAATTTCAACGGTTGTGATCGAGTTTCGTTGCGCGGATTGGCGGCAATCTCTATTTTAACGGCCGAAGTTGCACGCGTATTTCAAGATGCTAAGGGGGGACCGAGCTTGGCCGGTTTCTGGGCGGTGGTGCCCTTCGAGGCGAGCTTCGATATGTCACTCTCTGACTTCTAGGCACTCGTGGTGGCCGCGAGTTGGAGCCCTAGTTTGGCTTGAATGGGTTCCTAGTCGCGTGTGTTCCTGAAGCAAGATACGTGAACGTGAGGAAGAAGGGGGGGGGGGGGGGTGCGGCCTGATGGGTGGAGGATGGAAATCAACGGTTGTGATTAGGTTGTGAGAAAAATAAAAGAAAATTGTTAATTTATTTATATTATAATTCGTGTATCTTTGAAATAACATAACTTTTTGCTGCGAGATCGAAAACTGATGAGACGAAGTGCGTTGGGATCGTATGGACGAGCACTACGCTATGGAATTGGATTGGAATCGTTTGGAGCTTGGGAAAATTTTGAGTTAAATCGAACGTCGTTCGATTTGATTTAAAATCGTAAAAATCAAGGTGAGTGTTTTATAACGCTCACAACGTACTAAATATCTTTATGCTAGTTAAATTTGACATTATGAAGTGTTATGAATTTTATTTGTCATTGTTGATAAATTTAATTGTCATATAGATTGTCATTTGAATTAACCGTTGAAAATTTAATTGACCGTAAAAATCGAAATTGAAATTGAATTGCGATAAAATTACCTGACATTGATAACTATGAAATTGCTATGAATTGTATTGTCTATTGGATGATGTATTTCGATGGATGTTATTGGTTGATATTTAAATGTTTGGATGTTTATTTGCTTATATATACTGTTATGCATACATATGACACTATGATTTGATTTATGTAATATATGCTCATCCCTGACATTTAATTGAAATAAATAAGTACTTGGCCATAGGATAGAAAATTATATACGGACACCGAATTGGATAAATTAACAATTTTTGGAATCGTCGATTTGAAATTATTTAAATGTTTTGATTTAAAAGTTATAGATAAAAATCGATTTATAGAAATTGAATTCATCAAAAAAATTGAGTTTGGAATGTTGAAATAAATTTTGGTTAAAGGAATTTTGTTAAATAATTAAGTTGAGACTTTGAAATTTGAAATTGGATATGATTGAATGTCGAAAATTGATTTGTTTAAAGATTTAACCTTAATTCGAGCTTTGAATATTACTAAGTAAAAGTGATATAAAAAAAAGGATATTTTGAAATCGAGTTTGGAATTGAATCATATTTGGAATTTGGATTTAAACTTGAATATTGTTGGGAATTTTTGTTAAGTGTTATAAATTGATATTTTGAGAAATCAAGCTCCAAATCGATATAAATTGAAATTGAATAAATTAAAGGTGAATGAAAAATTGAATTAACTCGAAGTAAAAATTGACGTTGATTGAATTTAAATCGAAATTGAATCGGTAGAATGGAAATTGAAAATTGATTTGAATTGGAAAGTTAAATTGAAATGGATTGATTTTGAAGCTGTTTTATTTTGTTTTCCAAATTACTCGGTTATATAAACCATTTTGAATACTTAAACTATTTTAATCTATTTTAAATCTACTTAACCTAATTTAAATTATTTTAAACTAAATTTATCTATTTTCAAATCCTTTTTAAGATTTTAAAGTATTTTAACTATTTTAATTATTTAAAACTACTTTTAAACTACTTAAAACTATTTTTCTAAAATCCTAAGCTGGTCAATAAGGTGAAATGTTTATATTTAAATCTTGAAATTAAATACGAATTGAGTTAAATGAAGTTGCAACCTAAATTGAAATTCGAAATGATTTTGAAAACGAAATGAGATATTGATGCGAAAAATGATTTTTGAAACGGAATCTTACAGTTGAATAGATACGATGATATTTGAAATGGACTTGATTTTTGAAATGAATATGATATTTTGATATCAATTATGAATCGATTTGGAATATAAAAGAGCCAACGGTGTAATAATACGTAGTTATTAAAGAGACCGGGATCAGATATGGACATACTCTCTGTCGATACCGAACACCACTTTAATAACTATTATACGCGAAGTGTTGATCCAGAATGAAGTGGATGATTTGGTGAACGCGTTACTGAAGAAAGAGAAAGATATTGGATGACCCCTGACATGACTAAAACAGGAACCGTGTCGGGCCATTGAGGTTCGCCACCTCTAGCGGACACACTTCTTCGATACCATTTCTATTACATTTGTGATGTGATTTGGGTGCACCCCTTGATTTGGGAGTGTTGTTTCGCGGTGTTGGGGTGGCTGCTGGCTATGCCCAACATAAGTCCGGATCACGCAACTACTAGTATCCTAGTTGGTATCGCCTCATGTACCTTGTCATACTGATTATCCTATTCGCGATCACTACGTTATGTTTTATGTTATACCTATGAGGTACCCTCTGATAACCACCAGTTTACGGTGGGGCTTATGGTGCTGTATAGACTATGGCATTATAAAAATGTGTTAAGGGGGATTATGGTAACGCCTTAACGCTATTTTAATACTTTATATTACTGATAGGCATTATCTACTTAGCGTACATTACTACATAGTAGATAGTTTAACGGATCCTTAAGAGATGGAAAATCCCGTAACATCTCTTGAGTTATTGCACGCACGTTGACACTGGATGTGAGATGTCAAACCCCGTAAACATCTCTGACGCCGTTACACTCATATTTATTTACGATTGATTTAACTTTCATAAGGATATTTTAGTCCTGACTCGAGTGTTTTGTCTTTTCATTACGCTCGGGTCAGTCCTGAGTTTTTTAGATTTTTGAACATCTATTCTGGAGGATGAAGACGAAGATTTGGTATACTATACTATTATTACCCTTGCATCATGCTATCTGCTGCATTATTTTAATTGTTCTGTTGTATATGTATAACTCTGATAAATGTTGTATAAATAATTGTCAAAGTATAGTAAACAGCTTCATGAACTGTTTATTTGACTATTATATTTTATCATTCCGCTGCGAGATTCTGTGTTGTTTCATTTCCTTTATTTCTCTTTCTTTTTCTTTTCTTATTTACCCCAATAACCATCTGCCCTTTTGAATGGTTGGAATCGACATGTGTATTTGATTTTCGGTTTAAACTGTCCAAAAAGGCGGGTCGTTACAACAAGTAAGTAAAAATCATGCTAAAGTGGGTGGAAGGACTAAGATGTCCTGATGAGATTTCTTCTAATCTCCGCAGTTGTGTTAACTTTAAGAACAACAAACATAGTGGGATGAAAAGTCATGATTTTCATATCATGATGGAATATTTATTACCGGTGGTTTTCAAAGAACCGTTGCCTGTAAAAGTATGGAGTCTTATAATAGAATTAAGTATGTTTTGTAAACAGCTTTGTTCGACAACGTTAAAAGTCGACCGTATACGAAAACTTGAAGTGGAAATCCCTATACCGCTCTGAAAACCGAAGAAAATATTTCCGCTAGGTTTCTTTAATGTAATGGAGCATTTATCTATTCATCTTCCATTCAAAGCGCTTCTTCGAGGTCCTGTGCAATATTGATGGATGTACCCATTTAAGAGGCAAGACTGACTATCCGTAATATTTATGTTATTCTAAACTAAATTGAATTAATTTTCTAATAAGTCTTCGTTTGAGAGGTAATTCAGATTTACATAAGAAAATTTGAATTGAAATAATTATCTAATAGGTATTTGAATCATCTGAAGAAAAAAGTTAGACAAAAAGCATAAGTTGAAGGGTCAATTTGCAAATCATATCTTGAAGAAGAAGCTTCATTCTTTTTCTCTCATTACTTCAGTGACAATGTGAGTTTATCATTTGTAAGTGTTCCTGGTAACGATGAAGCCGTTGAACAAGATTCCTTTGAAGAAATATTATTTATTTTTAGTCAACATGGCAGTCATATTGGAAAATGTGTGAAAAAATGGTTAGACGATAGAGATTACCATATAGCACACACATATGTTCTTCTTAATTGTGCTGAAGTTGCACCATTTGTTATGTAATAATAAATTCATACTTATTTCAGTTATACTTACATGTCACTTATAATGGAACATATTGCATATATGTTCGCAGTATATACGCATCAAGACATCTATCCGGAGATCTTAGCAAAGACTTTGGTAAATGGTTTCGAATTGCGTTTATCATCCAAGAAGCAGTATCGTTGATGAAGGATTACAACATCTTGCACTCGGTCCAAAAAGAAATGTCAAGACTTATCCAATATTCTACGTTAATGGATTTAAATTCAACACCATAGATTATGATGCTGACAAATCAACATATAACAACAGTGTATTTTCAAAGGTAGTAATGATCTTGATGAGCCTATAAAAGATTTTTATGCCATCTCAAGTTCTCAACACAGTTTTAGAATTGACAAATTGTATGCAACCCGTAGAAAAAGTTTTTTTTAATTCAAATGCAATTGGTTCAACAATCTTCCCGGTTTTGGAATCAACGTGTACGAAGATTATAGTCTTATTGAAATAAAGCATACCTCACACTATTATAAGTATGATCTTTTCATATTAGCCAAGCAAGCATTACAAGTTTATTTTACTTCACATCCATCCTTAAAGAGAGATAAAGTAGATTGGTCGGCTGTTTTTAAAACAAAGGCAATATTTACATTTGATGGAATTAATATTCCAAACGAAGCAGCGTATCTTGTGCCAAATGATGAAATAGTAATAATTGATGATATTGATGTACGGTTGTTGAATGATGAATCGAATGAATTAATAGAAGCCTTTGAGAGCACAGAAGAAAACAAAGTAGAGTATGAGACTGAGTCTGAATCAGAAAATAACGAAGACTGATAATTCTAAATGATAACCATGTTGTGAGCTAAGTATCGGTTGTTGTGTATTGTGTATTCTGAGTTTCCGATGTTATATGTTAACAATGATGACTATGTTATGAGCTATGTATCGGTTGTTGTATATTGTATATTCTGAGTTGTCGATGTTATATGTTAATATTGACGACTATATTATGAGCTATGTATTATTCTATTTTTTGAATTCTATGGAATGATATATTTTATCGCTATATGAAATGATTTGTTTGTAGCAGATATGCCTTTTAGGAGACATGGCAGTAGATCTCAACCTTCTCCTTCTCCTACTGCGGGTGCCAGCGGCACAACGCTAGATGTATGTCCATTAGCGGAGATTGTTCCTCATATTTCATGTTATACTAACTTGTATCTTTCGATTAGTTAATGTTATGTATTGTTTATGTAATGTTAACTAAAATTTATCAATGAAAACCTTTATTTCTGTCCATTAGCTCTAAAACATCTCTGGAATACTTGTTATTATATTAAATAAGTTTACATATATAGACTTGTACAAAATATAAAGAAATAAAGAAAATTGCCAAATTCAACAGTGGCATGTCGACATCTTCCTACCCCCATGTCGACATGTAACGGCGAGAAAACAATTTTTGTTTTGAATTTCAATTTGACATAACAACCTTGTGTCTTTTCATTTCAAACGACTTTCTATCTATTTAAATATCTGTTTCTTCCAAAAAATTCACATTTTCAATTCTCCATTATTTTCTATTGAATTTCTTCATATTTTATCGAAAATGGCCTCTCCTATTCATAATCTAAATGAGAATCTTGAAGAAACTCTCAAATCTTTCAAGAAAATACTCATATTTATCCTTCACAGTCAACGAAACTTAGGATTAAGTCAAATGCAGATGATAAAAGAACAAGAAAGGCACTTCAATGCCATTCGTTGGAGGATTTCAGCCCTCAACAAGGAAGAACTCGAAGCGAATCCAGAAGGAACTCTGAACAAGGATAATGAAGAATGAGATGCCATAAAAGCAGATCCTATCTTCGGTGAAGAAGGATGGTTGAAGTTCCAAGAAATATTTGATTTGACTTGTATGCTTTGATCTACTTTGATTTGGTTTGATTTCAATTGTTTGGTTTGGTTTGACTTAATTTGAATTATTTGAATTGATTTGAACATGGTATGTAATTGAAATGGTGTGGTTTGATAAATATATTGATTGATTATGTTTGAAATTTTAATATCTCTCACATTTACCTTACTATATTTTACTCATATCATTATCTGTCTCATTTATATTCTACTGTACTATCTTACTATCCTATATAGTGCTATAGTATAAGATTTAGGGGAAGTTATGTGGTTTAGGATTAGTTTTTGCTGATGACAAAGGGGGAGAATTATAAAATAAGTTAGATAGGCTTAGATTAAGTGGGAGTTAGTAGATTAAGGGGGAGTCGGAGCAGAATCAAAGTTTTGTGAAGTATATTTTATAAACAAAGGTTGTCATCATCAAAAGGGGGAGACTGTTAGTTCCGGAGATGATGATTTTGATGACAACAAGCTTAGGGTTGTTATAAAATACAAATACTAATATTCTTGTCTAGATATATATGTATATGTAGATATATATGTAGGTACTGAAGAATGAAGACTGTACAGTATAGAGATTTAAGACCGACGAATTCAAGATTGAAGAAATCAAGACTGAAGACCCATGAGTATCAAGAGTTCAAAATATCAAGAGTTCAAGTTATCAAGAGTTCAAGATATCAAGAGTACAAGAGTTCAAGATAAGTAATTGAGTCTAGATTTATGTTAAAACTTCATAATAGCACTAAAATCTTTATTCGAATTTTAACAGTGGGACGAAACCACTTTAGTGGGATGGAACCCACGACCTTCTCTATGGAATGGAATTTGCGAAATTTTCAAAATGATTTATTTTTCAATTTTTTTTAAAAAACATCTCTCTGGGTTTAAATATTTTAGCCTTAAACTATTTTTATCATCTTTTGTATTTTGATTTCAAAATCATCTCTTGTTTTTTAAACTGTCTTCTGGTTTTAATATTATAAGTTATAAAATCTCAAATTATATTATATACTTAGTTTTTAGTATTACTTTTATATTATAGATTATATTTTTAAGATTACTTTTAAATCTCTTTTATAAGTTTAAATTATATTCAAAATGGTTTATAAACTTCAAAAATTATTTGAACAAGTTTTAGAATAGAAATCATATTTTAAAGAAAACTAAATTTTCAAAATTCACTAGGGCATGTCGACATACCCCATCCCCCCATGTTGTTGTGATGCCTCACCTCGAGACACACATTAACAAAGAGTATTACTGGGTAATATTGTTTGCTAATACGGAGAATAGAGCTGGTTAGGAGCGACTATCCATAGCTTGGTCTTAAATATTCGTCAAATACGTCGATTTAGTGCTTTAAATTTTTTCCTGTCTTAAGTGGATTGACTATTCAATAAATGCTTAATACAAAGCTATGGTGGCTAACAGATCTATCAGAACAAAATACAACAACAATATGTAAAACACAATCACAGAACATCAGATAAACATATATAAACATATACACTGATACACCCCAATGCAGTACAAAATGATACATCATAAGTGGTACAAGGGACACACTATACACAACGAGTCAAAAATATATATACATATCAGAGTTTAACTACAAAACTACAAAAAGGTGATAAGCAAATATCCAAGGCCCAAACAGCATAGCAAAGTCCTATAGAAGGTAACTAACCTGAAACAACTCGGTCTGACCCGAGTATATAAAAAATACATGGGTCAGTCTAGCTCAAACAATTAATTAGTAAAAGATAGGAGTAAGGTATATGGATAAAAGATAACAATTCTTCTCGAGAAGAAGAAACACTAAGTATATGCCATAAGGGTTTCTCGAAAGAGACAAGTCCAACACAATATCAAGTAACCATAAATATAGGCCTCATATCATCGGCATAATCAATAGCCAATATATGGCTAAGGTAAACAGAACGTCAAATATCCACAAATGTACTCCTCGTATCATTAGCGTAACAATAGCCAATGTATAGGCATTCATCAACTCCAACTCCTAAATAGGAGATTGCAAATCTCAAAAAAAGGCCAAAGAATGGCAACTATGAATCACCATATATAGAACTCGACTAAGAATTCAAAACCCCATAATGTAATCACCATATAATCAACACAATAACACTCATGCTATATAAATAATCCAACAAAAGAAACTATTGTGACGACATATATAAATCATCAAAATTCTAGAAATCAACATGAAGAAATCTAGAAAACAACAATATAAGAAATAGAACCCAACAACCCAATAATAGCCCAACAACTATAAATGTAGAAAGGACCCAACAGCCCAATAATAACCCAACAGCTATAAATGTAGAAAGGACCCAACAGCCCAATCTATGGCCCAACAGCCTGCCAAGTACAGTGTACAAGAGACCCACCGGCCTCTTTTAGGACCCAACAGTCCATGATTAGCCCAACAGGTGTATATGTACACGTAGAACCCAACAACTCAAGTACTGGCAAACCTCGTGAATGTGTCACAAACTCTCAGATAGGAACCTGAAAAATGTTAATAGTGCATCCCATACCACATGTTCTCACTTAACGGTTTACTAAATGCTAGTCAATGCCATACTAGAAAATAAAATCATCTAAATCACTACAATTGCCTCATTTCATCGACAAATGCAACCCGAAACTCAATAGATAAGTAGTTTCGAATGAACAAGTCCAGAATTAATCGAAAACGTAAATGCGTGTGTGCCATACCATGTTTTTTACTAAAACATTTAATTCTCTTCCTCATACGCTCGAAGAGTGCAAAAACGTATATTTTATATACAAAAAATTTGTCTGAGAAAACTAGCTTTTAAAAAAAAAATCGAAATCGTTTTAGAAAACAAAACTTTGAAATCCCCTTGTTATAGAGAATATATAATTTTAATAGCTTTAAAATAATTTTTGAAATATTATAAAATACTTATTAAAAAGACATTTTATTTTAAAGAAACCATTTCAAAAATGTTTAGAAAAACCCGTGCTCGAATCAACAGAAATCATCGAAAATAGCCAATCAACGGCTTAAAATTCATCACAAAAACGTGTCCATCCATAACTCAAAACAACAAAATTTATTGGCTTATCTATTGATAAGATGAACCCTTTTAAACATTCCGAAATATCATAAAAACAAGCAACAACAATTGCTGGAATAAGCAAAACAAGCAAGACAATTCACTGGAAAGAAGACCAGCCGACCTGGGTAAAATCAAAAGCCCAGGTTGACCCATATGTCGACCTATAGGTCAACCTATGTATGCTTTGGTCGACCTGTAGGTCGCGAAAATTACAGGCAATTTTGCCTCTTGCAAACCCATTTTTCAACGATTGTTTCAGGTACTTCCCAGATGAATTTGCACAAGAAATTGACACGAATATACTACAACACATGGACCATGATTCGGGAAAATTACGGTATGATTTCAAGATCAGGATTGCAAGATATGAACTCACAAAGAAGTAATGCAGAACTGATTTCACAGTAAACTATCAACAGAAGAAAAATATTTGCAGTAAACGATTCAGAGCAATTTTCAGCTAGCAAATTAGTTTCTTAAGCTAGAAATTGTGATCTTACACTCACCTTTGCAAAATTTGTTGAGCAACAATAGCAATCTTGTGCGGATTCCAGAGGAAGAAGAGAGCTTTTGGCCAAAGAGAGCTTCAGGAACCTGTAATTTGTAAATATACAGACATGTAGAAACAAAACCCAATTACAGACAATTAAACATTTCAAACTCCTAAATAGATGAAAGAAACTTTGGTTTTGGGATGGACTACCTGAATAATTGCCTTTAGTTTGATTAATTCGGTATAAAATGGAGTGATAGGAAAAATTTGATAGTTAGGTTGAGTTTTGAAGAAGAGAGAAGCTTCTGGTTTTTCTCTTTTCTTTTTACTGTAAACAACAAAAGTGTACGTACCAGTTGAGAAGAAAATGATCTTTCTTCTTAGTAAAATGGGTATTGGGCCTAAACCCAAAAAGAAAAATCATTTGCTTAATAATCTTATTTCTTTTAAAACACCAATACACTAATATTTAGAAATTACAACATATACTTAAATATACAAGATTTCAACGCAATAAAATCATACAATCATATTTCTATGTTTATAAACATTTTAATCAACAAATAAAAAGATAATTTAGTTATAAAAAATATTTTTATTATCAAAACTCTTTTTTTTAATTAAATACCCAATTTAGACAATAATTTACATTAAATTCTATTTTTAACCTCAAAAATTACATGAAAATTATTTTCTTGGATAATTAAATGCAACAAACCATATTAACATAAACTTTTATATCCAAAACTTATTTTAACCAAAATTTTACCTTTTTTATTTATATTATAAACATATTAAATCAAATACTTCATTTAATAAAAATCAATAAATGACTTAATAATTGGTATAGTTATTGCATTTCTCTAAAATAAAACCATATATTTCTCATTTTTATCACAATAACCAAAATAAAGTTATTAAAACTTTATTTTCAACATTTTACATTTAAAAGCCACTGTTTATTTAAAATAAATAATTTTAACTCCCCAATTTATTTTATTTCTCAATATTAAATTATAACTAACTTATAATTTAATATAACAGGTAATCACCAAAACCAGGGTTGTTACACATGTCGACATGGTAGCCACTTATTTCAAAATTTGAATTTTCAAAATACGTGTCTATTCGTCATACCCTTTTGTGAATAGACACGATCGTTGTTCTTCTATAAATACCTGATGCTTTGAACGAATTTGTAATCAAGTTTTCTCTCCTCTTTCTCTTCCATTATTATTTTCAAGTATTCTTAACAAAACTCTATCGAAATCCTAAGTGAATCAAACTCGATTATCTTTAGTTTGATTCTCTGATATTCTCTCTCAGTGATCTCAGTGCTATTCAGAGTTATAAGATCATTTGTAATCAAAGAAGCGTATCGATTCTATCTATCAATCAAAGCAATATTGGAAAATGTGTGATTGTGGCCTGTAAATCAATAGGTGTGATTGTGCCCAGTAAATCAATTAGGTGATCTTGTAGCCTGATTAAATCAAGAGAGTTTGCCTTGGACTTGAAGATAGGAGGGTGTATCTTGTGACTTTGAAATCGAGGTTGTAATATCAACATTATATTTGAAAAGAAATCTGCACAAGAAATTGTGTGGGACTGGATGTAGGGTAACACCAAACCAATATAAAATTCCGGTATGTTCTTTCCTTTTACTACTTTTATTTACTATTTGCATCTGTGTCTAATTTTGTGATTGTTTCTAGGTTGGTGAATTACATTTTTTGTGTTTAATTTCAAAAGATTTCAAAAATTCCACAAAATCCATTAAACACTATTCACCCCCCCTCTAGTGTTAATCCAGCCTTAAGATCCGTAATCAGCATTTCCTGTAGTTTAAACCATCAATATAGAAGGTAATGGCGGCCAAAAAAATTAGTAATTATTTTCAGATATATATATATATATATATATATATATATATATATATATATATATAGAGGGTTGTATTAGAGAGAAACGAGAAAAACCTTTTTACCCATTCTCACTTGATCTCAACCCATTATCTCCAAGCCAATCCCTATGTTTTAGCCACCCCTAGACCTTCCCAAAACCAAAATTTTGTAGCCCTAATGATGGTCCTTAAACAAATTTAAGCCCAAGCCAAAATACTATGCAATTAAATCTATTTTAATCGTTTGTCGATATTGTATATCGAGCGATATATTTATAACCGTAACAGTATTTATTTCTCAAATCATATTCAAATTTTATAATTAATATTTCATAAATATTAATTAATTTAATTAATTTATAACAATTCTAAACTAATTAAATCGTTCGGTCTTAAGGGAATTCATCATTTTGGCTGTGCAACTCTTAGGTGTAAATTTGGTCAGCGATTAACACCAAACTATTCTAATGTTAACGTTCACACGTCACTTAGCAGGTGGTGTGACATTATGGCCAAATTATCGCTTACTCATTTTTGGTAAAATCCAATTTTAGTTTAATAAGCGTTACCTGGTTGTGATGTTTGCTTACACAAATTCTCTTCATCAAAACTATATCACTTCGGACTTATGGAATTTGGTAATTGTCAAAATTCCAACCTCATCCACATTCAACTTTATAGTCCAAATACTAAGTCCTTGGTTCAATAATAACAATTGTTATTAATCGAAATGCTCTGACTAGAGATTTTGACTTTGGATTGACTATGATACTAATGGCATAAAAATGAGGAGACGAATCCTCTCTTGAATAGTGCTTCACTTCTAATACTTCCACTCGACCCAATTATAGTCACTTCATGGACGTCTTGCCATGATTTGGCTATAATCAAAGTAGAGCTTTCATATTGAAGATCCACAGTATTCTCAGGTCGAGAGAACTGTGTAAATCAGTCACATTGATATTTTCTGTTTGACCTTAGTTATATTAACCAACAAAAAACTATCGAATGAGTTATTCCATTGTTATCCAATAACTAGTAGTACGTAACCCCTAGGTTCCCCCCAGTAGTCATGAGTAATACACCGCCCTACATTTGGAGAGCGTTACGTACTCCAACCTCAAAGGATACACCGATATCCATTCTCGATGCATCTTGACTAGGAACATTTAAAATGGTATATTTGTTTCGTTGTGATAAACTACTCATGGTTACAACACTTTGTAACTACTATCACAAAATATACCATTTATGGGTTTTTCTATTAAATATAATTTTAGTTAAGCTAATTAATTAATTAAATCATATTATATCAAGTATATAATAAGAATAAAATACCTATTATTTCAAACAAAATTGGTCAACGAGTTAGATATATGTAACAAATTACATAATTGCCTCTGTGGCATACCCTTAACTCTATCAATCTTCCACTTGCACTTGGGTCAATTATGGAATCTAATTCCAACTTCTGCAATCTGTTTTCTCAAAACCAATTAAGTCAGTCTCTTAGTGAATGGGTATGCTATTATGTTTTAATTGTCCACTTTTTCGGTTAACTCTCTCTGACACTGATAAACTGCCTTTATCATGTGGAATGATTGGAAGTATGTCTTTCGACTTCTAGTGAGTTTAAAGTTCTATCATGAACAATTTCATGACATTGTTATCTTATAACAATATTATAGGATTCTCAACATTTGGAATTATCTTTGGCTCAATTATGATTTATGCATTTATATCTATATACGTGGATTTATTGTAGTGCTATTCATGTTAATGTTCTCAACATTTCATTGAATCGACCACAATCACTTTTATTTTGAAACAATTTCAAATTAAAGATTTTAACCTGAATTTTATCATTGACATGTTATACTCAATATCACTTATAAAAGTTTGTGTCCCAACGTTCTATCACAACGAGTTCGTTGTTTCTATAAACAATTCTCTAGTATTTCATAAATACGCGAGAATACCTCAAACAACCATTTAGTGATATCAATTTGGATTTTATATTTGCTCCATGTATCTAAAACATAATCAAAACACAATATCATACACAATATAACCTGTATGATAATTCCTATTGCTAATGCATAAGGAATCCAACTTATATGTTTTCTTTTTAATAGGGTGCTCTTGTATATCATTTTAGGACAATTCCTACATCTTTTATACTCGTTATAAAAGACGTCATTTACAATCCAAAAACAACTAAAGTTGATTTTAATACAAGCATATTGTTAAAATCAACAATGTGTTATTTACTTATAGTTTAGAAATATCAATGTACCTTTTAACGTTCTTTCTTATGAACACATGCTTCCTCAACACTTTGATTGAAAATCAAACTATTTGATATTTCTATCAAAATACTTATTCAATCTTGATGCTTATAAAAGGATACATTCGTATCATTTCTTGGATCATATCCAAAGACTCACAAACCATTATCGCTCCCACCAACTATAAGGTATTTTTGGTTAAAATGTGTAAACGGCTTACTCTAAATCATTATTTAGAATTTTTTGTTTCAACACATAAGTACCAAACACTAAGTCTTATCAAGTGATAATTTTGTGAGTAAATCCGAATTAACTTGAGCATGTTGAATACCGGATCTGTTATGCTAATTTCAATAATTGAAATTTGCGATATTTTTCTTATCAACATTACTCATGTAACTCCAACCAAATTAGTCTTTCCAATAAAGACACAATCTTGGCCGATGGATCACATCTCTTTGGTTACGACCACCAAAATCATATTTGAAAGCGTATTTAGAATTCTTTCAGATTTGCGCATCATACCATATAGAGTCAACAATATTAATGGTTTAATTGAACAACCGAGGGTAATGTATAATTTCGACATTAATAAGAAACTTATAGTTTCTCTTTATTGTACGAGAATACTTATTAGACATTCTAATGCTATGTGTTCATTTAGGTTAGTTAATTTTACTTCATCTCATATAATTAGTTCTATCTATGGATCGAATCCAATTCCATTTAACCATCAAAAATTTCTCAAAGAAATTCCTTTACAATGAAGTTGATATATCTTGAACAACAATTGTTTCTTAGTATAAATAGAATAGGGATTCATAAACGTTTTATGAACCTTTTTATTTATAAAAATGATTTCAATTTACAAAAATTATGTTCAAAACATAAATATGTCATTTGATGATAGAACTTTTCAAAAACTTTTTGGAGATTCATACAAAATTCTTCATGAACAATTATTACATGCAATCTTTAGACTCGCACAACCTGCCAACTCCTTAGCCAAGGATATGTTGAGATTTCTTACAAACCCTTATCTTGTATGATTTTATAAACTGTTGTTTAGATGAAATAATATCAACCTTATGTATTAATCTTAAGTACACGACCTTATAGAAAGAAACTAACTCAGCTTCACTCACAATTAATCGTAAATTGTCCAACAATGTCTAATTACTCCTTATCGATGCATCATTATGTATCACATGGACGAGTGACTTTTGAGATTGAATCTATATTCATTTTTAGATACATTTGGAACTCTTTTCAATATACTCACTTATTCACCAAATCATTTTATTCTATTGCATGTTATTTTATTTACTTTTCTTTTATATTCAATGATTTTATCATAAACTTACTACATCTGTATCTAATACACATGTTCATGTCGGTAATAAATCATCAATGAATATAACAAAGTATGTAGAACCCTTTTGGTATTAATAGACTTGTGATTGCATACATCAATGTGTATTAGTTCAAAGAGTTCATCAACTCTTATGATGCTTCTACTGAATAGGTGCATAGCCATTAATTGTTTGAGATATAATTAACCTATATCATATGATTCATAATCATACAGTAAAATTATTTCTCAAAACTACGGCTTAGTCTATAATTCCAAAACAACTGTAAACAATATTAGATACATATGTATTTTTGTTGCATCACTTTTACTATGAAAACAAATTCCATAATATAATTCTATTTCATAATGAATATTCATAATACTCATACTGAAATATAGTTACATCTATTTTTCAGTCAATTTCAAAAGTAAACATTATTTCACAAACAATGTTTGGTACATTTTACGAAAACAATTTTCGTAATTTAATGCAATCATTGGGTGCTTTATGGCATGCTCCAACTATTTCCGCCATTACTATAATATCATACTAAATTTAGAGGTTCACCATTCACTTAATATTGTTAATATTGTTTACTTATTTCATATGCTGCAACTAGTTTACAGTGGAGAGTTCTTTGATCAAATATCTTGAACTCAAAGAAATAAATGTTATAGAAGTCAATTTTCTATGTGAAAATACATTTCGAAAATAAAATCATATTTCATATTCTAATATTAAGTATTAATTATTATTACAATTCTTGTTTCCAATGTTTCTCTATGAAGCAGAAGTGACTACTCATTCTCTTCACTCCAACTTTACCTTAAATTACATCTATTCTTATACATTCGTTTTTCTTTCAAATGGTCAAAATATTCCAAATAAAAACTCACTACAATACCATAACAAATCTTTTACAAAAGCGCATTCGATTATTCTTAACATTTAAGACATCAAATATGTTGCAATCATGTAAACCGATCAAGATGACATTTCAACGATCGAGTTCTTAGATGTATCTCATATTTTATGGTCTTGTGTTACACTAACATAATATGATCCTTTTGAAATCATTCAATTTGAATACATGATCTTAAAATACTGTTTATTGGCTTACTTCGAATAAACTAACTTCATCGAAATATTGTACCCCACAAACTATAATTGTTCACCATATAACATTTATATGTGAAAGTACATGGATCAAATATCCATAGTCTTGAATTGCATTTAGAGTTCAAAAACTCATAAAATGCAATACACGGACTACACCAAATAAACATATAAGTGACCAACTTACGAATGTACTAAGTAGTTGAAATTAGGCATTTGCATGGGTATAGAAACATTATATAACATGCAGTTAGAATTATTAGTAAGTGTATATTATATTTCTATTTATCAACTTTCAATTCAGTTTGTTTATTTATGTTAATTGACAGACGTTTTATCAATCATATTAAATGCATAAATTTATCATTGTAGATAATTATAACATTATATAGCATATGTTCTTACAATATTAGAAAGGTTAAATGTTACCATTTCATTTTTCTCACAAGGCTCCCATTAGTCTTTTATATTTCTCAAAACCCTAAGACAAAACATAGAAGTCTTACAACTTCACTAGTGGGTGTCAGGACTTGTTTGTTTTGGTATTCTGACCTTGAGTTTGCTCAACAAATCATAGCCCAGTGGATAACTCCTTATCGGTTGTATCATTTACAACTCCTAAGCCATTTTTCCTTGTTCTAATCTCATTTCGACCTTGAGTTTGCTCAACAAATCGAAAGAGATTATTTACTCATACATACCATATCGTAATGGCTAAGTATAGTATATGTACCTTGGGTTTACTCAACAAATACATATAGTTATCTTACCTCATCTATTCAATATAGCAATCATACTATGCATAACATCCGTAGCTTGAGTTTGCTCAATAACTAAGGAGTATGTAAGTAATTTATTAATATATATGGTAGAGGACAATGTTATATTGAAGATTCATAATCTTCAGTATATATATTGAGTGATATCGACTTATAACATAATATATTTCTTATGAGATACCCTAACAATTCAAGCGTCAGACACATCAGAAATCATGGTATATGTACATTTACATATCTATTTATTTCTCAAATCTATTTGGGTTTCTTTAATGTTACACATTTAGTTTATACACATATTATATAAGTTTTATTGTTATATAAGTTTTACATTTCATATTACTTATATGATAGTCTTACATATAATATATCATTAAGTAAATCTTATCTGATTAATTTTAATCAATTAACTCATTAATTAATTTTAAATTAGTATTCCAATATAACTTTTGTATTGGACGTATACACTATAACATTCATAGTGTATACTATAACCTTTATAGTGTAACACACATATATCATATATATGTGTGTTTTATTTAATTAACTAACCTTTAATTAATTTATTCAATTAAACAATTTTTATTAGAATTTATTAATTTCAAAATTTATCTTGTATACATACATGTATACTTATGTTATCTCAAACATTTTAAAATAACATAACATATATCAACATATATATTAAATGCATATATACATTGATTAATTAATTAATTTGATTAATCTTATTAATAAATTTGAAATTATTATATAAATATTTTCAAATATTTTGAAAAAATTATTATCCTTTCAAACATTTTGAAAACTTATGTAGTATTATAATTATTATAATAAACATGTTTTATTTTAAATTTAACTATTAAATTTAAAATCTTTAACATTAATTTTCAAAACAATTTTGAAAATTATCCCAAGGCCCAACTTAAGTTGGGCCTTTTTGTTGGAAATGCGGATTATGGATCTTAAGACTTGATTAACACTAGAAAGGAGGGGGGTGGTGAACAGTGTTTAATGGATTTTATGGAATTTTTGAAATCTTTTCAAACTAAACAGAAACAGATGCAATTCACAAATACATAGACAATCACAGAATCTAAAATAGATGCAAATAATAAATAAAAGCATTAAAGAAAAAAACACACCAAAATTTTGTACCATTTAGAGTTACCCTACATCCAGTTCCAAATAATTTCTTGTGCAGATTTCTTTTCCAATATAATGTCGATATTACAACCTCGATTTCAAGGCCATGAGATACACCCTCCTATCTATGAGTCCAGGGCAAACTCTCTTGACTTAACCAGGTTATAGGATCACCTAACTGATTTACGGGCTATAGTCATACCCAACTGATTTATGGGCCCCATTCACACCATTTCCAATCACGTTTTGATAGAGAGAGACTCGATGCACTTCGATCTTTCGATCTTTGATTACAAATAATCCTACAACTCTAGACAGCACTGAGACCTTTGAGAGAGAGTGACAGAGAATCAAACTAGAAACAATCAAGTTTGATTCATTAGGATTTCGGCAGAATTTTGTTAAAGCATTTGAAATTTAAGAGAATATTTGAATGGAGAAGAAGAAGTGAAGAAATGAAGAAAAACTAACTTAAAATTCGTTCAAAACAACTGGTATATTTAGGTGAACAACAATCATGTCCATTCACGAAAGGCTATGATGAGTAGACACTTCTTTTGAAAATTTGAAATATACTGCTATCATGTCGGCATGGGGTATAGGGATGTCGACAAGCCTATGTTATTTTTGAAAGTTAATTTTGCTTTTAAATGATTTCTATTCTAAAACTTGTCAAAACAATTTCTAAACTTTGTAAACTGTTTTGAATATAGTTTAAACTTATAAAAGAATTTTTAGAAAGTAATCTTAAAAAATATAATCTATGATATAAGAGTAATATTAAAAACTAAATATAGACTTCTTTAAAATATATTTTTGAGATTTTAAAGCTAAAATACTAAAATCAAGAGATAGTTAAAATAAGAGATGATTTTGAGATCAAAATATTAAAAGATGATAAGAATAGTTTTTGAATTAGGGCTAAAATATTTAAATTAATAAAGAGGACTTTTGAAAAGATAGTTTTCGAAAAAATAGTTAAGATAAATCATTTTTAATATTTCGACGATTCCATTCCACTAGAGAAGGTCGTGGGTTCCATCCCACTAAAGAGGTCATGGGTTCCATCCCGCTATTAAAGCCAGAAGGTGGATTCCATTCCATAATTAAAATCCGAATAAAGATTTTAGTGCTATTGTGAAGTTTTAACATAAATATGGACTCTATTACTTATCTTGATATCTTGAAATCTTGAGCTGTTGATACTCATGAGTCTTCAATCATGATTTCTTCAGTCTTGAATTCATTAGTCTTGAATCTATATACTGTACAGTCTTCATTCTCAGTATCTACACACACACACATATATATACATACATACCCTGCATATACATATATATATCTAGACAATAATATTAGTATTTGTATTTTATAACAAGTCCTTAAGCTTGTTGTCATCATAACCATAATCTCAAGAACTAACAATCTCCCCCTTTTTGATGATGACAACCTATGTTTATAAAATATACTCCACCAAATTCCGATTCTACTTAACTCCCGCTTATTCCCACAACTCACCATTAATCTACTAACTACTTAATCTAAGCCTATCTAACCTATTTTATAATTCTCCCCCTTTGTCATCAACAAAAACTAATCCTAAACTACATAACTCCCCCTAAATCTTATACTATAGCACTGTATATAATAATAACATACTATAGTAGAATGTAAATGAGATAGATAATAATATGAGTAAAATATAGTCAGGTAAATATGAGAAATACGAAAATTTAAAGCATAATCAATCAATATATACATCAAGTTCTTATCATACCACACCATGTTGAATCATATATTACACACCATATTCAATTCAATCTAAACCATACTAACCTAAACCAAATCAAATCAAACCAAACAATTCAAACCAAATCAAAGTAAATCAAACCACATATGTCAAATCAAACATTTCTTGGAACTTGAACCCATCCTTCTTCACCTCAGATAGGATATGCCTTTATAGCATCCCATTCTTCATTATCTTTATTCAGAGTTCCTTCTGGATTTGCTTCAAGTTCTTCTTTGTTGAGGGCATAGATCATCCATCGAATGGCATCGAAGTGCCTTTCTTGTTCCTTTATCATTTGCATTTTTCTTAATTCTAAGCATCGTTGATTGCGTAGGATAGAAGTAAGTATGTTCTTGAAGGAATTGGGAGTTTCTTCAATTCTCACTTAGATTATGAATAGGAGAGGCAATTTTTTTATAAAATATGAAGAAATTCAATGAAAAATAAAGAGAATTGAAAGTATGCATTTTACTGGAAGAAACGAGTGTTTAAAGAGTTAGAAAGTCCTTTGAAATGAAAAGACACAAGGTAGTTATGTCAATTTCAATTTCAAAACAAAATAATAGCTTCTGGTCGTTACATGTCGACATGGGGGGTAGGGGGATGTGGACACGCCCCTGTTAATTTCGAAAATTTGCTTTGTTTCTTTATATTATGTATAAGTCTATAAATATAAACTTATATAATATAATAACAAGCATTCCAGAGGTATTTTAGAGCTAATAAATAAAGGATTTTCATTGATAATTTTAGTTAACATTACATAAAATGATACATAACATTAACTAAAGAGAGATATAAACTAATGTAACATGAAATGAAACTAGTATTAGTTAGAGGATGATACAGATGATGATAATCCAAGCTTGCGACTCACTTTCCCAAAGAACTTGTTTATTTTGGTGGAAATTTTGTCCAACTTTTTACTAATGGATCTTTTGAGAATCCGTTGGTTTTCCACGATAATCTTTTGGTTCTTGAGAATTGTTTTGTTGGATGGATTGGTAGGAGTGATAAGGTATTCGATGCTTTCCAATGAAGTCTATTCCTCCTCCTCTCCTTCTTCTTCAATTTCCACCTCGTCCCTTTCTTCCTCCTCTCTCCTATAATTAACTAGTTAAAAATCCGAGTGAGGTAAATTCCATGGTATAAAGTGTTTTCACCTAAAGTAAATTTTTTGGGACGAAATTCATCAAGAATCACTTGCGCCCAATTAATGTCATAGTGCCCAAAAATAGCAAAAAGAGCCTTACGAACTTTTAAGGTTGGGTGATTGAAATTTCTCGGTCTTTGAGTTATGATATGTTGCAAAAGAAGGTTTACAATTCTAGCTTTAGGATGGAAATTTTGGTTTTTAAACTCAAAGTTATCATCCCCTTAAATAATGCGATGAAATGTTGATCAAATTTAAAATCCAAAAGATCCATTCCCGTACACTTACAACCAAGAACGATATCAAAATCTCACTATTTAAAACAATATGCATTCCTTTAACGCTACTACATACCCCCCTTCATTTCCTTCATAAAAACTATGATTCAAATTTTCATAAAATATTTTGACAAGATTCAGATAACAAACAAAATCATTTTGAGAATTATCAATTAAGCTAAGAATTTGATTTTCTTGAAAAAGAACATTGACTTCATATGAAGGAAAATCACTAAAGATAGTAAATTTTCCCATATGAACTTTTCCAAAGTTTACATAGCTAATGTAAGCTTTGATAGCTTTCGGATCATTGTAGAGGGACTCTTTGGTGGCCTTCGATAGTCTTATGGTGGATGGAGTGCTTGAGGAAGCCATTTTTGAAGAGAGTAGAGAGCTTGAAAGAAAGTTTGAATTTTGAAATGAAAGTGAAAAGATAGGATAAAGTTAAAGCGATAAATCGATATCTAAGAGCCATGTTCTCTGGTTAAGAGACACCTTTTCAGAGCTTTGGAATTGGTGAAAAGGTGGAGGGAAATTCAAAGTTTTGAATTCAAATTTAAACTTCAAATTTCTAGCAGGGATGTCGACATGGGGGGTAGGGTCATGTCGACATGGGTCCTCTAAATCACGTGACTTATTTTTTTACTTTATTTAATATCTATGTCTACATATCCTATAATTTAATTTGTATTTTATCTTAAATAATATTAAATATAATAACACTTTAATATTAATATTTTAATATTAAAATAATATTGTTTTGAAAATCAAAATTTTAAATTCAAATAATAAGCAATTTCAAAACATGCAAACAACCAAACATTCAAATAAGCAATTTCAATCAGTATAATTTAAATGCGTACCTATTTTTAGATCCATATTTCCGAGATCATCAGACTCATGAATAGCTGTAAAGCATATGTTTGAATTTCCATCTCTTGATCTTCATCACTAAAGGATGAGTCCGAGTCGTCTAGTGTAGTAGCATATGCTCTCTTTCTTCTCTTTGACAAATCATTACTTGGAGAAAATTTCTGTTTATACAGATGTAGACAATCTCTTTTTAAATGGTCTGGCTCACCACAATTATAGCATCTGACGTTATTTTGAGTCTCATTACTATTTCCATAATTCTTATGATCATTTCTCTTGTAATTGTTCATCTTTCTGTATTTCAAAAACTTTCTAAAATTCCTTATCATTAAGGCTGTTTTTTCATCATCGTCACTATTTGAGTCTGAACCATATGTTATTGCATTGAACGCTATTAACTTCTTTTCTAAGGCCTTGCTTTCTCTTCTCCCTTGCATTTGTACTTCAAATGAAATCAAATTCCCAATTAATTCTTCAATTTTCAGAGTACTAATATCATTATCCTCTTCAATTGCTAGAGTCTTCTGATCCCATTCCGGAGGGAGTGAATTCATAATTTTTCTAACTTGATCTTCTTTGGAATATTTCATTCCTAATGCAATTAGTGAGTAAACAATGTCTTGAAACAGACTATATATATCTGAAATGGACTCATTTGGATTCATCTTGAATAATTGAAACTGATTGGTCAAGATAGATATTTTGATCTGTTTAACTTTGCTTGTTCCTTCATGAGTAACTTGCAAAATTTTCCAGATCTCATATGCAGACTTACAGACAGAAACTCTATTAAACTCATTCCTATCAAGTAAATAGAATAGAATATTCATGGCTTTGGAACTATTTTGTGCAATAGTCTTTTGCTCAGCAGTCCACTGTGCAAAATTAGTTGTGGGTTTAATGTACTCAGTTTGTGTAATATTCTAAGTGTATAATCCTTTTGATTGTAAATAGATTTTCATCCTACATGCCCAATATGCATAGCTACTGCCATTAAAAAGTAGTGGTCTAGACCGACCCTCTATAAATGAACTAGTGATAGTGTTGACATTACCAATGTTGGTAGCCATTTAAAAACTTTTCAAAAATCAGATTATGAAAACTTTTAAAACCAATGCTCTGATACCAAATGTTGGAAATGCAGATTACAGATCTAGAGGCTGGATTAACACTAGAGAGGGGTGAATAATGTTTAATGGATTATATGTAATTTTGAAATATTTTCAAATTAAACACAAACAGATGCAATTCACAAACACAGAGACAATCAAAGAACCCGACACAGATGCAAATAGTAAACAAAAGCAATAAAGCGAAGAACACACCGGAATTTTATGCTGGTTTGGAGTTGCCCTACATCCAGTCTCATACAATTTGTTATGCATATTTCTTTTCAAATATAATATTGATATTACAACCTCGATTTCAAGGCCACGGGATACACCCTCCTGTCTCCGAGTCTAGGGCAAACTCTCTTGATTTAACTATGCTACAAGATCACCTAATTGATTTACGGGCTACAATCACACCCAATTGATTTACCGGCCTCAACCACACCGTTTTCAATCACACTTTG
The DNA here is from genome assembly GCA_030765085.1 of Allium cepa. Classification (NCBI taxonomy): domain Eukaryota; kingdom Viridiplantae; phylum Streptophyta; class Magnoliopsida; order Asparagales; family Amaryllidaceae; genus Allium; species Allium cepa. Next base: position 866,072,679 of record CM060940.1, read on the forward strand.
ATAGAGAGACTCGATACACTTTGATCTTTTGATCTTTGATTATAAATGATCCTATAACTCTGAATAGCACCGAGATCTTTGAGAGGGAGCCGTAGAGAATCAAATTAGAAATAATTGAGTTTGATTCACTTAGGACTTCGGTAGAATTTTGTTAAAGAATTTGAAATACAAGAGAATATTTGAGTGGAAAAGGAGTGAAGAAATGAAGAAAAGCTAACTTAAAATTCGTTCAAAACAACTAGTATATATAGGAGAACAACATACATGTCCATTCGTGAAAGGTTATGACAAATAAACACTTCTGAAGAAAATTTGAAATTTGAAATATATGGCTACCATGTCTGCATGGGGGTATAGGACGTCGACATGCCTATGTTATTTTTGAAATTGATTTTGCTTTAAAATGATTTCTATTCTAAAACTTGTCAAAAAAAATTCTAAACTTTGTAAACCATTTTGAATATAGTTTAAACTTATAAAAGAGTTTTTAGAAAGTAATCTTAAAATATATAATCTATAATGTAAAATTAATATTAAAACCTAAATATAGACTTCTTTAAAGTATATTTTTGAGATTTTAAAGCTAAAAAATTAAAATCAAGAGATAGTTAAAACTAGAGATGATTTTGAGATCAAAATATTACAAATGATAAGAATAAATTTTGAATTAAGGTTAAAATATTTAAATTGATAAAGATGTCTTTTAAAAAGATAGTTTTTGAAAAATATTTAAATAAATCATTTTGAATATTTCGTGGATTCCATTCCACTAGAGAACGTCTTGGGTTCCATCCCATTAAAGAGGTCATGGGCTCCATCTCACTATTAAAGAGAGAAGGTGGATTCCATTCCACAATTAAAAACTGAATAAAGATTTTATTACTATTACGAAGTTTTAACATAAATCTAGACTCTATTACTTATCTTGATATCTTGAACCCTGATATTCATGAGTCTTCAGTCTTGATTCCTTTAGTCTTGAATTCGTCAGTCTTGAATCTCTATATTGTACAGTCTTTGTTCTCAGTACCTGCATATATATACCATGCATATACATACATATATATTTAGATAAGAATATTAGTATTTATATTTTATAACAAGTCCTTAAGGTTATTGTCGTCAAAACCATCATCTTAGGAACTAACACTTTTCTATTAGGAGCAACTTTTGGGCTCAGTTCACCTTTCGAGTCGGGCCGGCAAGCAGGTAGAACAGGTACTTGATTACCCAATTCTAATCCTAGACATTACCTTTCTAAACACTGTACTAAGTGGGCACGCTTAATTAGTTTGCCCTAATATGACTAATTTAGACGACATAAGCTATTGGGCTCTGATAACATTGTTGGAACTAGACCAGCCCGCAGCGGAAGTTATGGGTAAATTTCCAAATTTTACCCTATTGGATCTTTATTGGGCCTATCAAGTCTAATTGAATTAGAACATTACAAAATTTCATTTATGTAAAATCATTTATTTTATTTAAATTCAAATATATTAAGATATGAAATTAATTTTATTTGATTTAATTTATACATAAATGTAACATACATATATGAGTGAGTGCATGTCTAACATAATAATCCATGAAAGGTATAATATGTCCATATGTAGATGTTGGGATTTATATCAAAACAGACATATCAGCTCATTTTGTATGTCATGCATGTTAACCAAATATGTGCATGTATGTGTTACAAATACACACATACACACACATGTAAGTATAAATATATTATATATAATATAAGAACATAAAACATTTAATAAATATATATATATTAATTAACTTATTTTTCCAAACTTAATAATTTTAGTATTTTAATTTGTATATATTATGAATAAAATAATGTTTTCGTCCATAAATAATTAGCATAAAATAATATATTGATAAAAATTCAAATTTTACAATTTTAGAAAATCCAAGATCATAAAATAGATCTTATAAAGAATTTAAAGATTTTTCAAAGTTGAAATATTATTTTTAAAAACAAATACATTGATTTCGGCAATAATTATTTAATATAAAATGATAGATTATTAAAAATTCAAATTTTATTATTTCTAAAATTCTAGTGTCATGAATGAAAGGTTACAAAATTTTGAAATTTTTTCAATTAAATTATTATTTTTAATAAATCTTAAATAATTTTTTCAAAATAATATTAATTACTAAAAATAATAAATTTATTAAAACATTCCTATATTTTTTCTATACGTTTGTGAAATGACATAATATTAAAAAAATATAATAGAATTTTTAATGTAATAATTATTTTATATATAATAAACAATTAAAAACTTCAATAAATGTTAAATTAAAAATGTAAATATATGTATGATAATTAATTTTTTAATTTGTAAATTCATATTACATATAATTAAGTGTTCTAAAATTTTCAAATCATATATATATATATATATCTTATATATGCATATATGCTATTATGAGAGAAAAAATATACACTTATATATATATATATATATATATATATATATATATGAATTTATTGATAAATATAAAAAAAAAATTATTGACAAAAATTGATTTTTTTTGTGGCAAAGCCAGCGGGGTTAACTGGGCCCCTACCAGTTTTATTGCAAACAACAATAAAAAAGAACTACAGAGGAATAAACAAAATGTAGAAAAAAAACTAGAAAATACACACATGAAAATGAAACTACACAATCAAACCCATACTTGAATCATAGACTGGGGGAAGTTGCTAGCACAGTTCCTCAAAAGCTTGTAGGTGCAGCACTTGACTTCATTCCATAACTCATTTACATTTCTTCTAACATTTTCAAAAACTCTGGAATTTCTCTCTCTCCATATCACTGCCATATAAACTTTCAAACAAACTGCCATTACTCTACTTTTCTCAGTTCTCCACCTTGTTTCTCAGTTCCTCAAAAGTTGATTTTTTACAGTGAATAACGTTTGTCTATACATAATTAAATAGTATAATAAACAAATTATGTACATAACCAAACTGATTTGTGACAACTACAACTACTTACAAAAATCTCACCTAACTAAACATATAGTCGTAATATTTTTTAAACATATATGAAATTGCTCATTATAGAATTATAGAATATTATTTAATAACTATAATATGAATTAAAATTACCAATTTATTGATGCCTGTGAATCCACGTTGAAGCAACGACTTCCCTTCATTTTACTGTTCTTGATTCGTCAAATTGCAAGTCTGGAATCACCGACCTCTAATTATTGAATAACATTATTTTAGTTTGAAATAGATTTAAGAATTTTGGTGTGGATTGAGAAATATATTTTAACCAGAAATGTAGAAGGTAATGGAGGCCAAAAAGGTTAGTAATGATATGTATATATAGGGTTGTATTAGAGAGAAACGAGGAAAACCTCTTTACCCATTCTCACTTGATCCCAACTCATTATCTCTAAGCCAATTCCCTATGTTTTAGCCACCCCTAAACCTTCCTAAAAGCAAATTTTTTTAGTCCTAATGATGGGCCTTAAACCGATCTAAGCCCACGCCAAAATACTAAGCAATTAAATCTAATTTAATCGCTTGTCGATATTGTATATCGAGCAATGTATTTATAACTTTTATAAATATATATAACAATATTTATTTCTCAAATCATATTAAAATTTAATAACTAATATTTCATAATTATTAATTAATTTACTTAATTTATAACAATTATAAACTAATTAAATCGTTCGGTCTTAAGGGAATTCATCATTTCGGCTGTGTAACTCTTGGGTGTAAATTTGGCCAGCGATTAACATCGAACTATTCTAATGTTAACATTCACACATCATTTAGCAGGTGGTGTGACATTATGGCCAAATTTATTGCTGACTCATTTTTGGTAAAATCCAATTTTAGTTTAATAAGGGTTACCCGATTGTGACATTTGTTTGCACCAATTCTCTTCGTCAAAACTATATCACTTTGGACTTATGGAATTTGGTAATGGTCAAAATTCCAACCTCATCCACATTCAACTTTATAGTCCAAATACAAAGTCCTTAGTTTAATAATAACAATTATTATTAACCGAAATTGTGATATCCCGGAAATTTGAAGCAATATCAATTTAATAATCTACATTAAAAATTAAATTGATTTGATAATAATTGTTAATAATATTTGAATTGATTTAATAATCTTCCTTTAAATAAATATTTAACTGATGATTTATCTTTAAAAAGCTAGTAAATTGTTTTCTAATAATAATATATATAAATATATATACATTTGTGTATAATCTAAAGATCAGTTTTAAAATTTAATAAATAAGAAATTGTTTTTAAATTCTAATGTTTTGATAATTTGCAATTTGGTTTGAAAATATAGTTATTAAATAAATAATAATTTGGTTTTAAAGTATACTAAAGATAAAGTTAAAATTGTTTAAATGATCTTGACTTAAATCTAAATTTAACAAAGGTTATTTTGTTTTTGTTTAAATATGGTTGATAAAATAAGTAATTTATTTATGTAGTGATTTCATTTATGAATTATTTTAAATTAATAATGAGTTATTTTTAAACAATAACAATAATGAAATATCTTTAAAATGGATTTTAAATGAATCGAAATTTGTTACTTTAAACTTATGTATATATACACACACACACACATACTTTGGGAAGCTATGATTTGGAATATAAAATAAAACCTTTCAAGAATGTTTAAGATAAATTAAATTTTATAAAATATTTAAACAAAGCCAAATAAAACAGCTATGTACAAAGGAATAAAATGCAAAGCAAAGTTAAGAAACAAAATAAAAGAAAATATGCAGGCAAAACGAAAACAAAATTTCAGGCTAAAATAAGTAAAATATTGTGTGTAGCCTGTAGAACTTGGAAATGCAAAGTAAAGTAAGTACAAACAAAGTAAAAGCATATTTGGCCTAAGTAAAACATAATCAGACTTTGTATAAAAATAGGTCTGTAACCTGTAGATAAAAATGTAAAGCTAAGAAACAATTTTTTTTTAATACGTATGTAAAATACAAAAGCAAGCTGGGATTGTGTAAAATAAAATAAAATAAGAAAATATACAAGGCAAGAATATAAACAAAGTAAAATAAAGCATGAAGTACTTAAGCATTTAATGCTTGCATAAGCAAGTCAATTCAAATTGTTTTGGAGATCATCTCAGCCTCAAAATCTCTGATCAAAGAAAATTGAAAAAAAAATGTACCAGGCTTTGTATATTGACTGTAAAGCTTGGAAATGAAGGCAAGATTTAAAGTAAAAATAAGATAAGGCAGGAAAGAGAAATGCAAAGCAAAAAATAATAATATCTGAACATAAGATAGGATTAGTAGAAAACACATAGTACATTAGCATTAAAATGTTTTCATCTCAGCATAAACTTTAGTCAATTCGAAATCTTATTAAGCATCTCAGCCCCCATTTGATAAAATCTTGCCTGATAAAACAAAACACAAATAATTGTACTTGCAAATTTTCTAACCCAGATATCACCTGCCCCTTTGTAAACTCCTTTATATTCATGCCATCTTCTTTAGTTCATTCAACATAGTCATAGTAAACCCAAAAATATACAAGTAGCATTTTTATTTTGTTTACAACTGAAGCATTACTACAAAGGCAAGATGAATTAAAGTGAAAATCAAGCAAAACCACTTTCCAGTTTTTAAAATCCAAAGTTTTTCATACAAGCATGCTCTGTCCCTCTTTCCAAAAGCAAGGTGAGTAACATTTTTTTTAAATTACTTAAGATTTAAAATCTGTTGCATGTTGATATTTGGATGCTTAAATATATGGTGTGAATACTTATTTATTCATTTTTTCTCTGGGTGCTTGTGTGATTAAATTCTGTATAATTTAAACCTGCAAATTCAAAACTTTCTTCATTGAACTTGCTCTATTTTCATTTGCTATGAGTAACTTAAATTTCTAAAACTTAAGCATTTAAACTAGTTGCAAAGTTAAAATCTGGAATAAGTAAGATTTGTATTTATGTATTCTTCTGTGCATATGGATGTGGTCTGAGTACATATTAAAGTCTCTGTAAACAAACTTATCCATTTTGTTTTCAGGCTTGAGTTGATTCAAATCATTTTTATTACTTGATCTAATAGCTTTTAGGATTTACAATACAAACAGAAATTGATTGTTTCAACATAATTTAGAGTTTAAGTTTTATTTAAGTTGAATTAAATTTGAATATTGTTTAGGAAAAATCAAATAACAGAGTAAAACTTGTATAAGAGAAAAACCAAACCTTTAATTTATAAATTCAAGAACATACTTTGAATCTCTGTAACAAAATATGAATTTTAAAACTCAAATCAAGATTTTTAGTACTAGGAGTTATGTACAGTTCTGGTATGAACTAAAAATGCATTTTGGGAATTTTTGGGGTGATCACTGTATCTGGGTGGTCGGGGATCTGTTTGATGATGGAGGAGCTTACCGAGGTGATGGGAAAAATGGGTGGTGGATGATCAGAAGCAGGTGGAGGCGGCGGTCTTGAGTTTTAAGTTACTAAACCTAGTTTTGGAGAACTCTGGAATTTTGATCGACTCGGCATCTCTTGTCGATCGAGCGCGGTAGAATTTTGGGTGAAGGAAGTTGGAGAGCTATCGAAGCTATGGCCGGAGTTGCAATCTATCTGGTGGTCGGAGGAGCGGGGTTTTCGCGTTGACAGGTTTCAAGGGGGAAAGCTGCTCGTAGTTCCAGGTGAGAGTTGAGCTCAATTTTAGTTTCGAGCGAGTGGGTGGCTTCGGAGGGGTCGCGATCACGTCAGGTGAGGGTCGTTGGTGTGTGGATGCCTGAGTGATGGCTGGGGCCACCGTGCACGTGCACCGTGCCCATTGTAGTTCTGTGAAGTTTTGTGGGTGCAGGGTATTTTTGGGCTCGGGGAAGTCTCGGGTCACTCGAGTATATGACTCGAAGCAGGGGAGAGTTTGACCCGAAGTACTTCTGCTTTGGTCTCGGGTTGCGTAGTTTGCTGCAGGTTGTATAAAACTGCCAGTGGTTTTAAATTTAAACAAAATTTAAAAGCAAATTAAATGGTAAGCTAGTTATAACCAAAAGTTAAAACTAGTGTGATGTTAGATTCAAATGAAAGTCAAATCCAGATTGAAGTTTGAATTCAAATTTGTATTTCTGAATTTATATTTGAAATGAACTAAAAGTTAAAAGGTTTGAAGTTGGGTTTCAGGTTTAAAACCTGACAGAATTTAAAACCTGAAATATATGATTTAAACAATAATTTAAATCCTAAGGTTAAGTTCAGTTTTGAAAAACTTTGAATCTTAAGGTTTTAAAATAGATTTGGATTTGAAAAATCAAGTTTTAATTCAAGTTGTTAAAGGGAAGTTTAAATCAAAGTTTATAAAATCAAAGATAAATTGATGGATTCGAGTTTACTTCGAATTCAAATCTGAAAGATTAAATCAGTTTTTAAATATGAATGTTTTAAAAATAAGTTCAAATAAAATAGTTTTGAAAGCAAATTTGTTGAGAAAAGTTTTTAAATGGAAAGTAAATAAATTGTTTTAACTTGAACTTGCAAGTTAAAACATTGATGTATTTTGGAAATTTTAAATTTAAATAAAAGTTAGGCAATTGAATTTAAAAGGGCTTTTCTTATATAAGTTTCATATGTAAGTAATTAATGTTATTTACAAGATTTTAAATTGAATTTAAATTTGATTAATATTTAAATAAATAATCCTTTTGAATCTTAAATTCAGAATGGAATTTGAATTTAAATTTAAAAGTGTAATGTTCTAATACACATTTATATTAATTAAGTCATTTAATAAGAAATAAATTATCTTAAGAATAATTAAGGCATTTAATGATTTAATTAATAAGATAATAAAGGAATCGTGTATTTATTAAATTTATAAATTAATAATTTAAATTAATTTATAACTAAAGATCAATTAAGAAGTAAAGTAAGAGATGGTATTAGTTAATAAAGATAATTAACTAAGGATTATTAATTAATTAATTAATGTGATTAATTTTGATAATTAATCAGATTAATTAGATAATCATTTGTAAAGTGGTTAAATGAAATTACTTGATAAAAGTAATTAAGTGATTAATTACTTATTGTAATTAATTTTGATAAAATGATTAATTTAAGTTAATTAATTTAGTTTAATTAATTTAAGAAAATCATTTGATAAATTGATAAGTGTAATTACTTAGTGTATTTAATGGAGCATAATTACTTAAGGAAGTAATTAATGTTAATTACTGAACGTAATTAGTGAAAGATGATGTGTTAATGAAGTAATTTGGATAATTACTTTTATAATTAATCAGAGGATTAATTAATGGAGATAATTATATGGGATAGTTAATGTATTAATATAAGTAATTAATGATAGTTAATTACTGGAATGTTATTAATCAAGGGTGATTAATAGTTTAGTTAAATTAAAGATGAATCATTTGATGTAATTAATTTAAATAAGGTAATTTAATTTAAATCTAAATTAAAGATCATTAATTAATAATTAATGATGTAATTAAGAATTGGTTAAGTAAGGAATAATCAATAATGGGGTGATTAATTTATGTAATTAATTAAGAATAAATGTAATTAAGTAAATGAAGTAATTAAATGTTAATTACTATAAATGATTTAGGATAATTAATTTGGGAAATTTAATAAAGACTAATTTCTCATTATAATTAGAAGATGATTAATCAAAGGTATCTAATCAATAGAATATCTAGAGAATAGTTAATTAATTTGATTTATAATTAATTAATGGTTGTATAAGCAAGATTTATAGATGAAGTAATTAATTTAATTTACTTTAAATTAATTAGAGATAGAAGTAGTTAATTTAATTCATTTTAAATTAATTACAAATGGTATGATTATAAATCATGTCTTATGGATGAATGATATTGATATTTCATTTGATGATTGTGATCTCAGATACGAGATGAGTAATATCTTGTGATATGGATGTTTGGTTTAAGTATGATAATATTTATTATCTGTTTGGATGATAATATTAATTATCTGTTTATGATGATGATGTGATTATCTACTGTGATATTATAAATTATCCATCTGTGTGTATATTGATTATATTGAATTAAACTGTTAAGACTAAATAGACAACTTGGCCTTAAAAGACACGTTTTGGATTTCGATGAGACCGGGATCGGGTTTCCACATTTGGAACATCCGAAAACCACATCGATTCCAAATAACGATAGGTCGTGAACTGAAGTGAAGATGAAGATTCAGAATGCAAGGGTTATTGTCGTTAACTCTGAGGGTGATTTTAAAATGAGTGTAACGAGATAATGCCTTCGGTTTCGTTCGAACCCGGAACGAACTTGTATGGATTGAATGCTTTCAACACATTGTCAGGTCGGCGATGAGCATTCTAAGAAATGTTTTCTATAAAGGTAATCGCAGCCTCAAGCCTCATCAACCAGGAATGGCTAAAACAAGGAAGGTGCAGCAAGGTTAGGTGGGTCATGCCCAAGCAGGACAAGGATATTCCCCTGTCTAGATGTCCCTTATTTTTCGGCTGTGTGAGCAGTTGGTTGCAAACAACTGCGGGGTTTATCTTGTTCGGGACTGTTCGGTAAGGAATGGTTCCGGCCTTGTGTTGCAGGGGGTCGGGAGTGATCCTCAGTACGTTGATCTAGGCCACGTACTGTGACGGGCGGTACCCCAGTAGCCCTGCCATTGTATGGAATCCAAAATCCAATAAGTGCCAACGATTTTGATTGTATTACCCACTTTTGTGGCTAGTAGCTGGAATTTAATAGATGTTACAATTTCGGCCATTTTCTATTTACTTGAAAACCCTAGACCTATTACAATATCACTGAATTTCCTATCAAATGTTTTGGTTAGCGTAAGGTAAAAACTTACCCATGTTTATGTGTGGGGAGTCTTACGTGATACCTTTTATTTTCAAAGGATTTTCAAAATTAAGCGACTTTAACCTGTTACTCATACCAGACCCATGTCTGACCCGGAGTTTATTTTTGTTTTTCATAAACTCTCGGGTACCCAAATTTTTACGGGTAGCCAAGGGATTCAGGTTAGCTTTGATGAATTCTGGAGGAGCAATGGAGCAGGAGGCTTCAGCGTTGTAGATTTACATATAGTTCCGCTGTGTTGGTATCTCTGAGTCGTATTGTTTGAGTTGTTTTGTGTATTGAGTTGTATAACTAGACAGGTGTTTATAACTGTCTACTATGTGATGTATTGTCTGTATAACTCTGATTGATGTTGTATACTATGTAAATACTTATGTGATTATTATAATTTATTCGTTCCGCTGTAAGATTCTGATGTTGTTGTTCTTTCTTCTCTATCTTTTCTATTTTCTCACCTCTTTCTTTCTTCATGACGAAATGGTTTTCTGGGCATAGGAATCCGGGTCGTCACAGAAATGCTCTAGCCAGAGACTTTGACTTTGAGTTGAGTTTACTGTGACACTAACCGCATATAACCGAGGGGACGAATCCTCTCTTGAATAGCGCTTCACTTCCAATACTTCCACTCGACCCAACTATAGTCGCTCGATGAACGCATGCCATGATTTGGCTATAATCAAAGCGGAGCTTTCATATTAAAGATCCACTGTATTCTCGAGTTGACAGAACTGTGTAAATCAGTCACATCGATATTTCTGTTTGACCTTAGTTATATTAACCAATAGAAAACTATCGAATGAGTCATTCCATGGTTTTCCAATAACTATTAGTACGTAACTCCTAGGTGCCCCCAGCAGTCATGAGTAATACACTGCCCAACATTTGAAGAGCGTTATGTACCCCAGTCTCAACGGATATATCGATATCCAGTCTCGATACATCTTGACTAAGAGCATTTAAAATGGTATATTTGTTTCATTGTGACAAATTACTCACGGTTACAACACTTTGTAACTACTATCACAAAAATACCATTTATGGATTTTTCTATTAAATATACTTTTAATTAAGTTAATTAATTAATATAATCACATTATATCAAGTATGTAATGGGAAGAAAATACCTTTTATTTCAAACTAGATTGGTCAACGAGTTAGATATATGTAACAAATTACATAATTTCCCCTAAAGCATACCCCTAACTCTATAAATAAGAACAAAGGCTATGCCCTCTACTTACTTATTTTTAATTCTCCTTTTCTTAAATATTTATTTAAGGCACGACCCCTTATTAATTAACAAATCTCAATTCCTTAATCATCTGAATTATTTCATTTAATTTATCAAATTAATTATCCTAGATAATGTTAGTCAAAATTAGGGTCATTACAATGCAGTTACGTGACCATAGCTTTGGGACTTCGCTGAAGGTAACTTAACAGTGAACATAGGTCTCGATAATGGTGGCTTGATGTTGAAAGAAGTGATGATAAAGATTATCCACAAAAGGCGGGTTCTAGGAAGGGTGATCTGTGGATAGAATATTAAATGGTTCAATTGTAGAAAAAAGGAATGAGGAATGGCTCCTTAAGGATAATGGAAACTATATGGAGGAAGGAAAGGGCTCAAATACGCGTGCTAAAGGATCATTGATACTCAAAGTGTTTTCTGGTGAGCAAGGGTATTATGAGGACAATCATGTGTACTTTATTTGGCTACCTTGGATTGGTTGAATGGATCGTGTACCCTAGACTTGTGGAATGGGTCTAGTATCAGACTTGGGTTGAAGATAAGTACACTAAAAACTAGGATTTCCATTAATCCCTTGCAGGCGAAAGGTTATACAAGTTATCATATACACAGAGCATATTGAGTGATAGTGAGGATTGTTGTATAGATGTTATGTTTGCTTCGATTATTTCTACCATAATCTATCACTCTAGGGATGCCATTTGAGATAGGTATTGTGGATAGGGATACATAGACACCGCTTGTTGTACTTAGTTTGCAGTATACTTTTATGGTGTTATAAAGTATATTATGTTTATTATATGCTAACTCTTTAGTTGTTGGTACAGGCCCGATGTGGTTCGTATCCCTTGTTCCTTACTATATTGACTTGTGTAGTATTTTAAGATTTATTTATCCCTCACACCAGACTGTTGTCTGACTCGACGTTTTGTGCTTTACTTCTTATTATCTCGAGTACTCTTAAGTGAGTAAACTAGGTAGCAGGTCTAGGTACACAGTGGCATTGCAGAGGACGAGCATGATGGAGCATTTTTGTGTTACATAGGGATATTATGCTTATTCCATTGTGGTAACACCGTGGATCGTAGTCTGTGTTTCCCTTACTATTTTGAGACAGTTCATTTGTTTTTAATTCCATTTTGCATAAACTCTATTACTATGTTATATAACTTTATGGATCTATACTCTGATATTTGGATAATTAGTGAAAGATGATGTGTTAATGAAGTAATTTGGATAATTACTTTTGTGATTAATCAGAGGATTAATTAATGGAGATAATTAATTATGGGATAGTTAATGTATTAATATAAGTGATTAATGATAGTTAATTACTGGAATGTTATTAATAAAGGGTGATTAATAATTAATTTAAATAAAGTAGTTTAATTTAAATCTAAATTAAAGATCATTGATTAATAATTAATGATGTAATTAAGAATTGGTTAAGTAAGGAATAATCAATAATTGGGTGATTAATTTATGTAATTAATTAAGAATAAATGTAATTAAGTAAATGAAGTAATTAAATGTTAATTACAATAAATGATTTAGGATAATTAATCTGGGAAATTAAATAAAGACTAATTTCTCATTATAATTAGAAGATGATTAATCAAAGGTATCTAATCAATAGAATATCTAGAGAATAATTAATTAATTTGATTTATAATTAATTAATGGTTGTATAAGCAAGATTTATAGATGAAGTAATTAATTTAATTTACTTTAAATTAATTAGAGATAGAAGTAGTTAATTTAATTCATTTTAAATTAATTACAAATGGTATGATTATAAATCATTTCTTATGGATGAATGATATTGATATTTCATTTGATGACTGTGATCTCAGATACGAGATGAGTAATATCTTGTGATATGGATGTTTGGTTTAAGTATGATAATATTTATCATCTGTTTGGATGATAATATTAATTATCTGTTTATGATGATGATGTGATTATCTACTGTGATATTATAAATTATCCATCTGTGTGTATATTGATTATATTGAATTAAACTGTTAAGACTAAATAGACAACTTGGCCTTAAAAGACACGTTTTGGATTTCAATGAGACCGGGATCGGGTTTCCACATTTGGAACATCCAAAAACCATATCGATTCCAAATTAACGATAGGTCGTGAATCTGAAGTGAAGATGAAGATTCAGAATGCAAGGGTTATTGTCGTTAACTCTGAGGGTGATTCCAAAATGAGTGTAACGAGATAATGCCTTCGGTTTCGTTCCAACCCGGAACGAACTTGTATGGATTGAATGCTTTCAACACATCGTCAGGTGGGCGATGAGCATTCTAAGAAATGTTTTCTATAAAGGTAATCGCAGCCTCAAGCCTCATCAACCGAAAATGGCTAAAACAGGGTAGGTGCAGCAAGGTTAGGTGGGTCATGCCCAAGCAGGACAAGGATATTCCCCTGTCTAGATGTCCCTTATTTTTCGGTTGTGTGAGCAGTTGGTTGCAAACAACTGCGGGGTTTATCTTGTTCGGGACTGTTCAGTAAGGAATGGTTCCGGCCTTGTGTTGCAGGGGGTCAGGAATGATCCTCGGTACGTTGATCTAGGCCACGTACTGTGACGGGCGGTACCCCAGTAGCCCTGCCATTGTATGGAATCCAAAATCCAATAAGTGCCAACGATTTTGATTGTATTACCCACTTTTGTGGCTAGTAGCTGGAATTTAATAGATGTAACAATTTCGGCTATTTTCTATTTACTTGAAAACCCTAGACCTATTATAATATCACTGAATTTCCTATTAAATGTTTTGGTTAGCGTAAGGTAAAAACTTACCCATGTTTATGTGTGGGGAGTCTTACGTGATACCTTTTATTTTCAAAGGATTTTCAAAATTAAGCAACTTTAACCTGTTACTCATACCAGACCCATGTCTGACCCGGAGTTTATTTTTGTTTTTCATAAACTCTCGGGTACCCAAATTTTTACGGGTAGCCAAGGTATCAGGTTAGCTTTGACGAATTATGGAGGAGCAATGAAGCAGGAGGCTTCAGCGTTGTAGATTTACATATAGTTCCGCTGTGTTGGTATCTCTGAGTCGTATTGTTTGAGTTGTTTTGTGTATTGAGTTGTATAACTAGACAGGTGTTTATAACTGTTTAGTATGAGATGTATTGTCTGTATAACTCTGATTGATGTTGTATACTATGTAAATACTTATGTGATTATTATAATTTATTCGTTCCGCTGTGAGATTCTGATGTTTTTGTTCTTTCTTCTCTATCTTTTCTATTTTATCACCTCTTTCTTTCTTCATGACGAAACGGTTTTCTGGGCATAGGAATCCGGGTCGTCACAGAAATGCTCTGGCCAGAGACTTTGACTTTGAGTTGAGTTTACTGTGACACTAACCGCATATAACTGAGGGGGTGAATCCTCTCTTGAATAGCGCTTCACTTCCAATACTTCCACTCGACCCAAATATAGTCACTCGATGAGCGCATGACATGATTTGGCTATAATCAAAGCGGAGCTTTCATATTAAAGATCCACAATATTCTCGAGTTGACAGAACTGTGTAAATCAGTCACATCGATATTTCTGTTTGACCTTAGTTATATTAACCAATAGAAAACTATCGAATGAGTCATTCCATGGTTTTCCAATAACTATCAGTACGTAACTCCTAGGTTCCCCCAGCAGTCATGAGTAATACACTGCCCAACATTTGAAGAGCGTTATGTACACCAGTCTCAACGGATACATCGATATCCAGTCTCGATACATCTTGACTAAGAACATTTAAAATGGTATATTTGTTTCATTGTGACAAATTACTCACGGTTACAACACTTTGTAACTACTATTACAAAAATACCATTTATGGATTTTTCTATTAAATATACTTTTAATTAAGTTAATTAATTAATATAATCACATTATATCAAGTATGTATTGGGAAGAAAATACCTTTTATTTCAAACTAGATTGGCCAACGAGTAAATATATGTAACAAATTACATAATTTTCCCTAAAGCATACCCCTAACTCTATAAATAAGAACAAAGGCTATGCCCTCTACTTACTTATTTTTAATTCTCCTTTTCTTAAATATTTATTTAAGGCACGACCCCTTATTAATTAACAAATCTCAATCCCTTAACCATCTGAATTATTCTATTTAATTTATCAAATTAAATATCCTAGATAATGTTAGTCAAAATTAGGGTCATTACAATGCAGTTACGTGACGATAGCTTTGGGACTTCGCTGAAGGTAACTTAACGGTGAACACAGGTCTCGATAATGGTGGCTTGATGTTGAAAGAAGTGATGATAAAGATTATCCATAAAAGGCGGGTTCTAGGAAGGGTGATCTGTGGATAGAATATTTAATGGTTCAATTGTGGAAAAAAGGAATGAGGAATGGCTCCTTAAGGATAATGGAAACTATATGGAGGAAGGAAAGGGCTCAAATACGCGTGCTAAAGGATCGTTGATACTCAAAGTGTTTTCTGGTGAGCAAGGGTATTGTGAGGACAATCATGTGTACTTTATTTGGCTACCTTGGATTGGTTGAATGGATCGTGTACCCTAGACTTGTGGAATGGGTCTAGTATCAGACTTGGGTTGAAGATAAGTACACTAAAAACTAGGATTTCCATTAATCCCTTGCAGGCGAAAGGTTATACAAGTTATCATATACACAGAAAATATTGAGTGATAGTGAGGATTGTTTTATAGATGTTATGTTTGCTTCGATTATTTCTACCATAATCTATCACTCTAGGGATGCCATTTGAGATAGGTATTGTGGATAGGGATACATAGACACCGCTTGTTGTACTTAGTTTGCAGTATACTTTTATGGTGTTATAAAGTATATTATGTTTATTATATGCTAACTCTTTAGTTGTTGGTACGGGTCCGGTGTGGTTCGTATCCCTTGTTCCTTACTATATTGACTTGTGTAGTATTTTAAGATTTATTTATCCCTCACACCAGACCGTTGTCTGACTCGACGTTTTGTGCTTTACTTCTTATTATCTCGAGTACTCTTAAATGAGTAAACTAGGTAGCAGGTCTAGGTACACAGTGGCATTGCAGAGGACGAGCATGATGGAGCATTTTTGTGTTACATAGGGATATTCTGCTTATTCCATTGTGGTAACACCGTGGATCGTAGTCTGTGTTTCCCTTACTATTTTGAGACAGTTCATTTGTGTTTATTTCCATTTTGCATAAACTCTATTACTATGTTATATAACTTTATGGATCTATACTCTGATATTTTGTTCACTTAGTTATTACTATCTTTCTTGTTTTATATCTATGATGATTATTATATTTTATTTGATGGCTTGGGAGATATATAATAGGTTTTGAGATGTTTTTATTTCTTTTAACCCTCGATAATCGTCTTGTTTTGGCTGGCTATGGCAGCAGCATACTTTAGTTATACTGGATGTCAGTGGTGTCGGACGGTCATCACATTTGGTATCAAAGCTCTAGGTTACACAATTTAACTTGAGTTGATATCATGATCCAGTAGAGATAGGGAAGGAGCTATAGCCCAAGGCTAGATTGAGAGTGTATATATGTGTAAGAGAGAGTGCGTACTGTTATATATCAAAACTATATAGTAGTATATGCAGTATATAAGTCGCATGCAAACATGAGTGCCATTGATGTGGTTTTCTTTATAAGAGACCAATCATTCTTGTTACAGATCAAGAATGAGATGACATACAAAAAAAACTAAGAGGAACTTCGTCTCTAGAGTCAAAGAAGGAGTGACTTCGAAGGCTTCTAACCTCGACTTGCAGGTGATGTTCAACTCATTAATGGAGGACATGCTGCAAAATACCCAAGCAGTTGCTCCAAATGTCGCTATAGGTGGTGGTGCTCCAGTGCAGACGACCAGAGTTGATTTCGCTAAGCAAAATAAGGATTTTACCACTCTAGGTGGCAACCCAGTCCAAGGAATAGAAGCGGCTCTAGAAGTGCAGGATTGGTTTGATACTTGCGAAAGGATTTTCAATGACCTTGATTTGGATGATGCGATGAAGAGGAGGTTGGCTTCCCGGCAGCTACGATGGAGAACCATGAACTGGTGAACACTATTAGATTTGCTACACCCGAGGATCGGTTTACTTGTGACTAGTTCAAAACCCGATTCATGGAGAAATTCATTCCAGCTGCTCAAAAGTCAGTGATATTCAGGAAATTTTCTAATTTGAAGTAGGGAGATATATCTATCTTCGAGTATATTGTAGAGTTCGAAGCCTTGTCGATATAGAAGACGTCCGTCACTGACACTTCGTTAAGAAAGAATAAAAATTTTCTTATGGGTTTGGACGAATATTTGGGGAAGAAGCTAGTGAGTCATATTGATGAGCCATTTGAAAAACTCATCGAGAAAGCTCTTCGCCTGTAGAGTTTATACCCTAATTCCAAATCAGCTGTTGTGGTCAAGGAAGTCCCAAATACACAATGAGATGGTGGAGGCAAGAAGAAATGGAATGAAAGAGAAAGTAGTTTCAGGGAAAGAATGCCCAGAAGAAGGCTAAGTGAGATTCTCTCTATTATGATTATGGAGACAAGGTTCACTTGATTAAAGACTATTAAGCCGGTGGAAAGACAAGTGCTACAACCGTGGTAAGTTTGAACATATGAAGAAGAATTGCCCAGAACCAACACAAAAAAGCAAAGTTGTGGAGGCATATGCTTTAGATGTCGTCCTGACTTCGTCGTGTGCTCTCTCGGGGAAGGAGAAGGCAAAGAGCGTCTTTATTTAAGGCAAGCTTTCCATTTATGATGTTCCCATACATGTTTTGTTCGATATCGGCGATTCATATTCCTTCATATCCAGTAACCTAATAGATAGATTAGGATTGAAACCCGAAATAGTTGCTCGACCTTTGATTGTGACGAAACCCATTGGAGGCTCCCCAAGCCTATGTATGGTTTATAGTGATTTGGTATTATTTAGTCATGTACGCTCTTTTGATTGTGATTTTTTTTAGGTTTAGGATTATCTTGGGGTAGACTTGCTGAGGAAGTATGCCATAGTGGTGGATTGCAAGAAGCAGTTGTTGACGATTGTGGCTATAGAGGTGCGGACGGTAGTGATTGGTCGCCTACTTGAGAATGAGGTCATAATTAGTTTTTTATTTTCGCTCATGATTCCACATGGTGAATTGTCATTTGTGTATATTATTAGAAAGAATCTGAACGTATTTGTAGAGGTAAACGGATTATCGCCAGACTAAGAGATTGAGTTCCACATAGACCTAGTTAAGGATGTCAGGTCGATAGTTGTCTTTGAGGCATATGGCACCCAGAGAGCAGAACGAGTTAGAGGTACAAATGAACGACTTATTAAAATGAGGGTTTATTTGCAGAAGCATATCTGAGTGGGGCACACCTATGATATTTACCACCAAGGAGGATGGCTCTCTGAGGTTGTGGGTTGATTACTATGAGCTGAATAAGGTGAAATATCCACTCTCATGTATCGATG
Organism: Allium cepa; assembly: GCA_030765085.1. Classification (NCBI taxonomy): domain Eukaryota; kingdom Viridiplantae; phylum Streptophyta; class Magnoliopsida; order Asparagales; family Amaryllidaceae; genus Allium; species Allium cepa. The sequence goes on from CM060940.1 coordinate 866,091,344, forward strand.
ACTTGTTTGATCAGCTAAATTGTGCGAAGATGTTCTCTTAGTTGGATTTATCGACGGGTTTTCACTAGCTAAGAATAGCAAAAAAGGGTGTGATGATCACTGCATTTCGTATGCCGTCTGGTTTCTATGTGTGGTTGGTTATGCTGTTTGGGCTAACCAATGCTCTAGTATACTTTGTTGATCTCATGAACCATGTCTTCAGGGATAAACAAGTTTGTGCTTTCTTTGTGGATGATATTCCGGTTAGTTTAGGACAAAATAGGAACACAATACACATTTGAGGATTATGCTTGAAGTGTTGAGGAAGCATAGGTTGAAAGCGAAGTTTATAAAGCATCACTTTTGGAGAAGGAAAGTGAGATTCTTAGGTCATGTCGTCTTTGTACAGGGCATCATAATAGATCTTACCTAGGTGGCAAAGGTTCAGCATTGGAACCAACCGAAGAATGCTACTGATGTAAGAAGCTTCTTAGAATTGGCGAGTTATTATAGACATTTTATCAGGGACTTCTCGAAGGTAGCATCACCTTTGACCAATTTAACGAAGAATAACAAAGTGTGTGCAAGCGTTTATGAGTCTAAAGGAGAGGTTGATGAGTGCATCAGTATTGACCATTTCGAGTGGAAATGAGGAGCTGACAGTATACACAAACACCTATAGTACTGGACTTGGTGCGGTGCTGATGTAGAGAGGAAAGGTTGTCACCTACGATAGTCGGTAGTTGAAACCGCATAAGAAGAAGTATTCGACTCATGATTTGAAGATAGGACCGATAGTGTTTGCTTTGAATATTTAGAGGCATTATCTATTAAGAGAAAGGTCTGACCTATTCACAGGTCACAAATTCTTGAAATGCCTTTTCTCCTAGAAGGATCTCAACCTTCCATAGCAACGATGGTTGTAATTCCTGGTCTCTACTACGACTTTGACATGTCCTATACACCTGGTAAAGGAAATGCAGCCGCCGATGCATTAAGTATAAGACATACTAGTTTGAGAGCAATGTTCCTAGAGTGAAAGAAGTTGGAGTATATTATTGGCTATGACTTCAGACCTCATTGTGAGTTAGAACTAGAGATGCTAGCGAGTTTGACGATCATACCTACTTTAATTGAGTGGATCAGTACTAATTAGAGGCGAGATGCTAGACTAGCTGAGACCGTTGAAAAAATAGGATTAGGCATAAAGTCTAAGGAGATGAACTAGTATGGTTACAATCGAGATGGTTGGCTCTATAAGGATGGGAGATTATTTGTTTCTTATGTAGATGGATTACACTATAAGGTGCTACGTGAGTGCCATCACTCTATGTTGACTATACATCCTGGGGGTAATAAGATGTACCATGATGTGAAGCATACTTATAATTGGGAGGGATGGGAAAGACGTCAAGACATTCATCATAAAGTATATGAACTACCAATTGATTACGATAGAGTTAAAAAAGACGAATCGATTACTGCAATGACTTGAAGTTCACGAGTGGAAGTGGGAGCAGATATTGATGGATTTCATTGATGGACCGCCGATGATTAGATGAGGGTACGCTAATATTTGGTTCATAGTCGATAGATTAGCAAAGAGTCCTTAATTCATACTTGAACAACATCCAAATTGGTCGAGTTGTATGTGAAGTGGATAGTACGATTCCATGGTGTGTCGAAAAGCATTGTGAATGACAAAGTCCCTTTATTCACAAGTGGATTTAGGAATGGTTTTCATGAGGCATCGGGGACTGAGCTGCATCTCAATACAGCTATCAACCGTAAACAGATGGGCAGACTGAGAGATTGAATCATATATTACGGATCTCTTATGAGCTTGCATACTTGATTCCGAAGGCTCGTCGAATGATCACTTACATTAAGTGTAGTTCACATACAACATTACTATCAGTCTAATGTCGATATGGCTTCTTACGCAGCACTGTATAGCCGACCATGTAACGCTCCTTTACGTTGAGGGAAAGTAGCCGAGAAACTGATATTTGGGTCATATATAATTAGAGAAACTTGAAGAAGATTGAGATCATTCAGCAACATATGAAACCTGCTCAAGATAGGCAGAATACGTTGATAAGAGACATGGAGATTTGGAGTTCTCTGTCCATGATATGGTGTTCATAAAGATTTCTTCGTTGAAGAATGTTATCAAATTCGGTAGTAAGGAGAAGTTAGCATTGAGATTCGTTGTTCCTTTTCCGATAGTAGAGAGGATCTGGAAACTAGCATATATGGTCGACTCACCTCAGAAGATGGCAAGTGTGCACAACGTCTCTCAATTATGGAAGTTTGTGCACAACTTAGGAATAACGTGTAACAACTCATTATTTTCGACCCTTAAATTTTGACACTAGTACATCCACTGTATTGCAAGTCAAGCAATCGAATGCATAAAATTCGATCGTTAGGGGAAAATAAGAAGGAAGGAAGAAGAAAAAAGAAAAGAGGAAGAGGAAAGGAAAACTAAACAACACAAAATCTCACAGCAGAAAGAATAATATAAAATATACAACAAATATTTGCACAAAAGAAAACTATGATATATATATACACACACAGACAACACTTAGAGTATACAAACCTATTCTAGCTCGGACAGTTATAAAAAAATGTCCTCACAATTGCTGATAAATTAATCAACAGACAACACAGCGGAAAGATAACTATATACACAAATATGTCTCTGGGTCTCCAGCTCGTCTCTTGAAGCTCCAAAGCATCCAAACTAAATATATAATATGCTCGGTCTGACCTAAGCACTATCAAAAATAACATCCGAACCAGTGGGAAAACAGAGTGAGAAAATACACCCAATTGCATTTTAAAGTTATGAAAAACCTTTGAAATCAAAAGTATCTCGTAGGATCATGCTGCATATAAACATGGATAGGTTTTTAACATATGATAACCAAAATTTCTACAGAAAATCCATTGATATTATAATAATGTTTAGGGGGCATAGTAAAATATGAATGTTAACATTGCCCTTCAACCAATAATGCAATTCTAGCATTCGTCCATACAAGTTCGTTCTAGGACTGAATGAAACCGAAGGCACTATTTCCACTACATCCATTTTGGAATCATGCTAAGGATTAGTAGAAAGCAGCCCTTGCACTTCAAAGAGCTCCGTCTTTAAATTCCATCGTCCTTAAGATGTCTTCACTTCGAAACACTTGAGTTGGATCAAAGTGGTACTAAGATAACATATTCAATCCCGATCACTTCATAACAACTTTTGATAATTTTTGGTAAACTCAACCGCAGTTCTTCTGGAAATAAACAGTCAAAGATAAGAGCATGGATCGCCTCCAAACTTTTAGTGGGCGGATTTCCTTATCATTGTCCTAGGAGAGACAAACGAGATTTGTATGCATAGTATAACATCATTGGAGATGATTGCGCCATTTAACTCATGTGTTTCTCCTAAATATTTCGAAAGTTACGTTTTGGGTCTAAATTCGATGGTCGGTTATTTAACTACCAACAAACACACATCCAAATCAAGGATTTATTCAAAAGGGAAAATTAAAATTGATTAAGCACATTAGTGTAGGATCTAGATTAACCCTAGAGGGGGGGTGAATAGGGTTATAACAAATTTTCTCGAATTAATCACAGAAATAAACTGCAGAAATAAATATGCTGAAAAGTAAATCACACACAAAATTTACCCAGCTTCGGCAACCCCTGCCTACTGCTGCATTCCCAGATTTCTATTAAAATTAAACAGTATCCCGCTTACAAACACTCTACTAGACTCGCAAATCCTTGCTCCCGCTCACAAACACTCTCACAGACTCGCACACCCTACTCCGCCTATAGAGCTTTGCTTACTCGCAAACTATGCTCCGCCTATAGAGTTTTGTAAACTCGCACATCCTGCTCACTGAACTAATTCTAACTAGACAATCTGACACTACCTACGACCTAGGTGGTGATTTACAATTTCTTTGACTCGAAAAAAAAAAACAATTTCAAAATTAAAGCCTGGAGCAAAAAATAAAATACGAACTTTGACTCTACAATTTTTTGCTCAAAATAAAAAACAAAGAAAACCCCTTTAATAAAAATCCTAAAAACTAGAACCCTTGTTAAAAATTAACCCTGATTAAAACTAAATTCCCTTTAAAGTAAAGGCCGGCTCCTTTTCATTTTATCACCCGATCCACTTCTTTTATTTGTAAAAAAAAATGGCGGCCCAATGCTGTTCGATCTGAAATTAGGGTTCGGCTCTTGCGATCCAGATTTGGGGCTTTCTGCTCTTTGCGTGTGCTTGATTTCTGGAGGTCAATTGTTCTCTGATGATTGTTGTCCTTGCTCACTGCTTCGTTCGTTCTCTGATGATTGATTGTACTTGCAGCTGCTCCTTTTGATGACCGAGTTCGTTGAATTGCGGTATGTAATTTTACTTTCGTACGTTGGTTTGATTGTTTGCCTTTTTCACTTGATAACTCGATGCCGATGATGATTTCTTTTGGGTTTATTTATAGGGTTGAAACCCTAATAACCACTGTCAGATTTGATTTTTTCATGTCGTTGATTATTTTTCCTGAATTCGTTCTGGAATTTGAGTATTCCTTTCTTGATTCAATTTTGAATTATTGCCAACCATATTTGTCTTCGAATTAATTAATTCGAAGATTTCTTTCTATACTTGTTGTTTCGGCCCCTTTATAAATTAACACAGACCATATATGAATTCGAGAAATTTGATGCAGAGATTTCTTGCCAAATTAGATTTCTTTGACATAATTAGAACCCGATGTTTCTTTTTTAAATTCAACCCCAATCCTTTTTTGCTTTGCCTTTTTCAAAAATATGCATCTGAATTTTGACTTGCTGTTACTTGCTTGGTTCTTCTCTGCACTGTTGATGATTGTCGACTGTAGTATTGATTTTAAGCATTGCTGAGTTGATCACTGATGCATTGATTCACTTATTCATGCATTCAACATTGCCATGTTATTCACTTGAGTCTCTTTACTGTGTACATGCGTATTTCAATGTTGCAGTGATCATTGAATTTTGGTCGAGACCATTTGCACTTGTGTTGGTTCAAACATGAACTTGTCTCGTATTATTGTAGTGGTTGGTCTGCATTCTCTTATGATTTGAACATTCCATTGTTGTTCACAGTTTACATCTGATATCGCTGCATCCATTTTGTTTCTGCACCATGCATATGAAATTGGTCTCTGGACATTTCATATTCTTTTGAACATTTGTTTGTGGTCTGCATTTCATATGCCTGTAACTTAGTATCATTCTTGAGCTTCAACTGTGAACTTTGTCTGGTCGAGCTGTGGTCTCCAAGCATACTGCCGTGATTGTAGTTCCAATGTGCATTTCTCTGTTGCACTTGCTTTGGATATAGCTGTGTTGATCTTGTACTTGTGTACTTCATATATGTGAGTGTTTGAAGGTTGCTACTGACTTGATTTACTTCATGCTTGTTGCCGGTTTACCTTGATTGCATCACTTGTAGCTTGCTACTGTGTTGCATTGAGTTCGTTGTTGGTGGCAATCTTGACCCTTTGTTGTGCCTGTCACTGACTTGCTTCCTGTCTCATTTCCATTGATATGTCTTGAACTTGACTGTTTGGTTTCATGTGCATGCGCTTATATTTCCAGTGTGCACTTGTATGTACTGTCATTTTGCTGTAATCTCTCTTCGAATTGCATACACTTCATGTTTGACATTTGCCATGCTTTGACACAGATGCTACACTTGTTCATTGTGTTGTTGTCTGGACACATGTTTTATTACTTGAGCTTGCAGTCTTCATTTTTGCTGTGACACTTGTGATATTCATGTTGATTGCTTCATGACTTCAACTGTTTGATACTTCTGGATATTTGCAGTTTGGTCTTCTTATTGTGATGACTTTGTTGCTCTGATTTTATCACTGGATCCATTCTGGTTTGAGCATTTTAAAAAATGTTGCATTTGTGCATTGCCTTTGATTGCTTGATGTCTACATGCATGTGGTCTTGGTAGTGCTTGCTGTCCACTGCAGTTTGTGTTTGCATTGTATCTTGTGGTTGTTTCTGACCATTCCTTGTTGCCTCGTTGCAGTTTGATTATGCTGTTTACTGTTAGTCGAGTTGAGTTCCTGTAGTTGCACACTTTGACTTCACTGAGTCTTTTGTTGCATACTTGACTGCTGGACTTGTTGTACACTGCATAGTGCATCTGTTTTGGACTTGGCAATTTGAATTGCATTGCGTCGAGTCGAATTTGCAGTGATGGCTTGACCTTTGCACTTGCACACTTGCTCTTGTTGGCTGCGCACACGAGTTGGCGAGGCAGTGCACACGTGTATGAATGTACACGTGTGTATTGCAGCCACTTGTGATTACCTGTCCCTGTAATATCTATGTGCACGACTTTGTGATAAATTCAAGTGTGAATGATGACGAACAACCCATATAACTGAGGCAAATCATATTTTCAAAAACATCGTTTATTTTAAATTTCAAAAATATTTCTCGATCAATTTTACTGCGTTAGTGAATATTTTTGCAGATTTGCTCAGATGCTAGATACAAACTGAAATGCAGTTGAAGACCAAATACGAGTGTGAGTGATATGTAGTGAGGATAATGATGTAAATATGAAATGTGATGTAATTCAAAATTGTATATAGTGAGAGCATGAATTTGTACTATTCAAGATTGTAATAAATATTTGTTTGAATAAAATTTCTGTTTGAATTCAAAATCTGTGTAACTTGTTCTGTTTGAATTCAAATTCAAATTATATGTAATTTATTTTATTCAACAAATATTTATTTAATCTAGAAAAAATAAAATAGTACATTAACAAATACATTTAAACGAAATATATATGTTTATTATCATCAAACAAAAATCCTATAAGCGTATATTCCACAATCTCCCCCTTTTGATGATAACAAACATATATTTAAGATTTTGACCGTGTTAAATGTATTTGATCAATCATATGCTCTAATTGCTCCCCCTATTTAAATGCTTCCTCTCTACATGATGCTCCCCCTACATATATGCATACAGATAGAAATATATACAAATGAGCTTAGATGAATATGGAAAATTATTTGACCTTTGCTTGATTCTATTTGACAAAATCTTAACTTTTCTCTCCCCCTTTTGTTATCAGCAAAAGAATAATAGTGTTACATAAAAATAGAGATAGAGTGATCAATATTAATCCAACATTAAACTCAAATTGAATATAAATATTAAACTCCAATAAGAATCAAACAAAAATCATAACGACCCTTGTTAGGCGCATATTCCACTTTTAGAAATGACGGAAATAAAATTCTCATACAAAATCATACAGTTAAATCTTCTTGTGGTACATTTATATCAGGAATTTGAATATCTACTAATCATGCATAACCGTTAGGACTTTTAAATGAGATTAGTAGTATTCCAATTTAATTTTAAAAATGAAATCAAGTATCTTCTAACCACGCATGACCGTGAGGACTTTTAAATGGGATTAAAATCAACTTGTCTATTAAATCAATTAATTTTGATATGCGTTTCATACATGCATAACCGTAAGGACTTTTAAATGAGCATGGAAGCACATAATCAAAAATCCAAGTAATCCACCCATGCATAACCGTGAGGACTTTTAAATGAGAGTGAATACTTTGGATATTTATTTATTTTTACAAAAAAATGTGAAATGAAAAGCAAATGAACCCTGATTATAGTACCACCTATCGACAAACTATCTTGAATATTTGATAAATCATGGTCGATAGAAATAATGGTAGATATAGAAATGGTCATGGAATTTTTACCCAACAAAAAGTTTTATAACTCTTGATTAAATTCCTAAAGAAATTTTCCAAATATACTCTTTTGAGTAATGCATGTTAATTATCAACACTTATCACCTTTTGAATCACAATTTATCTCTTAGATAATCAGCAGGGAGTCGGATTCGTCAAAATTTGTCTTTAAAAATCAAATAAACATGACTAATCTGAAAGTATGGTCAAACAATTATTTTACGAAGAGGTTATACGAAAAAAAAATTCTGCTAAATGAAAATTATTTCAAGTGAAAAAAAATGCAGATATTTTCTTTGAAAAAAAAACGGTGCAGCAAATGTATGTTTCACCATAAATCACGTTCAACTCGTAAGTTTTCTATCAACTAGATTACCAGTATGAACTGCATCTGAATTTCTTTTTCACTTTAAAATATCACTAACTTGATAAACAAGACCATGAAAATGTGCATAAGAAACTTAAACTCAATTTTGAACAGTGAACAAGTCAGAATTAAAAAATAAATCATCATCTCAATCTTGGCTGATTTCATTCAGAATATGGTGCAGATTATCACTTAAATATACCTTTACCTGTTTTACCTTTACGATAATTTTATGTGATTGCCCATTGTGATTCTGTCACCTTTGTACTAGGCTAAGGAACTTTACTTTGTTGCCCGTTGTGTTTCTGGAACAGCCAAAATCCAGAAAACACTGTTGTTGTTCCTTAGCCTGCCACCATACCTACACGAGAAAAGATTTATGTGACCTATTTATAGGTCCATGGTTGTTAGTGGCAGAAGCATTATGAATAAACAAACTATTTGGAACCCAAACTTGTTTTGTTCTTTCATTCTTATTCCAATAGACATGAAATCTGTTTGTAGAATTCTTAGGAACCCAAACTTGTATAAATTTTGTGTTCTTGTTCCTATGTCTACAATTTTCAACATGATGTCCAATTATTTCAGATCGAGCAAAGACACTTTTACCTTTTGCACTATCATCAACTTGTGATTTCCCAAAACCTAGTCCTTTTCTGTTGTTAGCAAAAATTTGATTTCTCAATAACATGTTGAATGATTTTTCTCCTCTTGAAAAGTTATTTAGAGATTTCTCAAGATTTTGGACTTTGCTTTTAAGTGTTGAGTTTTCAGTGACAAGTGATGTGCATCTATTTATGAAATCCTTTTTCCTAGTGTCAATGGTTTTCATAAGACTCAAGTTTTCTTTTTCAAGATTCTCAAAGCTATTCTTGAGTCTTGACAATTCCGAATCTAAAATTCTACATTTTTCACATTCTTGGTCATGAATATTTTCAAATTCGGTTTCTAACCTAAGATTTTCACGAGCAAGTTCTCTCTTATCAGAGTTCAGTTTTTCAATTTTAGATTCAAGAGCATCAACTACTTTAGTAAGATCAGAACACATAAAAACAAGATCTCTATAGGAATATTCACCTGCCTCACTAGATTCCTCAGAGCTTGCTTCTGAATCTGATTTTGCCACAAGACACAAGTTAGCCTCCTCTGAGCTGCTATCTGAAACTTCCTCTCCTTCTTCGTCATCCCAAGTTGCTGCAAAAGCCTTTTTTATCTTTTTCTTTCCTTTGTTATATTTGAGAAGTGGGCATTCTGGTTTGATGTGGCCAGGCTTGTTGCAATTATAACACGTCAGCTCATTATCGGAATTTTCAGAATCTTTTGACGAATTGCCCTTTGTTTTCTTCTTGCGTGGCTTGAATCTTGACCATCTTCTAAGATTATTGACAGCCATGGCAAGTTCTTCAATTGGATCTTCTCCTTCATCGCTCTCTTGTTTGATTTTTAAGGCAATTGTCTTCTTCTTTGGTTCGGAGTTGTTGCGTTCTTCCTTTGCTTTTAGCTCAAGCTCATATGTCATCAAGTTGCCAATCAACTCCTCCATGCTTAGCTTGCTCAGATCTTTCGATTCTTGTATTGCTGTGACTTTTGCCTCAAAGTTCATCGGTAAGACTCGTAGAATCTTCCGCACAAGCTCTACCTCAGTGAAGACCTTCCCAAGTGCTCTAGCATTGTATACCAAGGTTGAAAAGCGTCCAAACATATCCTTTATGCTCTCGCCTTTGTCCATCACAAAGTTCTCGTATTCGTTGCTGAATAGGGCTAGACGAGACTCCTTGACTTGAGAAGTTCCTTCGTGTGTCACCTCCAAAGTGTGCCAAATTTCCTGTGCTGTTGTACAATGAGAAATTCTATTAAATTCGTTTTTATCAAGAGCACAGATTAAAGCATTCATGGCTTTAGCATTTGTGGTTTTCAATCTCTTATCGTTTTCATCCCACCTATCCTTAGGTTTAGGAATCTCAGTACCACCAACAGTTATAGTAGGAGGTTTATAGCCAGTTTCAATAATATCCCAAACATCATAATCCACTGAACTAAGATAAATACCCATCCTAACTTTCCAATAAGCATAATCATCTCCGTTAAACATGGGTGGCCTGACAATAGATTGCCCCTCAGAAAAAGCATTATTTGGTAGACTCATGACTCTAGAGTTAAATAAAAAATACCAGGCTCTGATACCACTTGTAGGATCTAGATTAACCCTAGAGGGTGGGTGAATAGGGTTATAACAAATTTTCTCGAATTAATCACAGAAATAAACTGCAGAAATAAATATGCTGAAAAGTAAATCACACACAAAATTTACCCAGCTTCGGCAACCCCTGCCTACTGCTGCATTCCCAGATTTCTATTAAAATTAAACAGTATCCCGCTTACAAACACTCTACTAGACTCACAAATCCTTGCTCCCGCTCACAAACACTCTCACAGACTCGCACACCCTACTCCGCCTATAGAGCTTTGCTTACTCGCAAACTATGCTCCGCCTATAGAGTTTTGTAAACTCGCACATCCTGCTCACTGAACTAATTCTAACTAGACAATCTGACACTACCTACGACCTAGGTGGTGATTTACAATTTCTTTGACTCGAAAAAAAAAAAACAATTTCAAAATTAAAGCCTGGAGCAAAAAATAAAATACGAACTTTGACTCTACAATTTTTTGCTCAAAATAAAAAACAAAGAAAACCCCTTTAATAAAAATCCTAAAAACTAGAACCCTTGTTAAAAATTAACCCTGATTAAAACTAAATTCCCTTTAAAGTAAAGGCCGGCTCCTTTTCATTTTATCACCCGATCCACTTCTTTTATTTGTAAAAAAAAATGGCGGCCCAATGCTGTTCGATCTGAAATTAGGGTTCGGCTCTTGCGATCCAGATTTGGGGCTTTCTGCTCTTTGCGTGTGCTTGATTTCTGGAGATCAATTGTTCTCTGATGATTGTTGTCCTTGCTCACTGCTTCGTTCGTTCTCTGATGATTGATTGTACTTGCAGCTGCTCCTTTTGATGACCGAGTTCGTTGAATTGCGGTATGTAATTTTACTTTCGTACGTTGGTTTGATTGTTTGCCTTTTTCACTTGATAACTCGATGCCGATGATGATTTCTTTTGGGTTTATTTATAGGGTTGAAACCCTAATAACCACTGTCAGATTTGATTTTTTCATGTCGTTGATTATTTTTCCTGAATTCGTTCTGGAATTTGAGTATTCCTTTCTTGATTCAATTTTGAATTATTGCCAACCATATTTGTCTTCGAATTAATTAATTCGAAGATTTCTTTCTATACTTGTTGTTTCGGCCCCTTTATAAATTAACACAGACCATATATGAATTCGAGAAATTTGATGCAGAGATTTCTTGCCAAATTAGATTTCTTTGACATAATTAGAACCCGATGTTTCTTTTTTAAATTCAACCCCAATCCTTTTTTGCTTTGCCTTTTTCAAAAATATGCATCTGAATTTTGACTTGCTGTTACTTGCTTGGTTCTTCTCTGCACTGTTGATGATTGTCGACTGTAGTATTGATTTTAAGCATTGCTGAGTTGATCACTGATGCATTGATTCACTTATTCATGCATTCAACATTGCCATGTTATTCACTTGAGTCTCTTTACTGTGTACATGCGTATTTCAATGTTGCAGTGATCATTGAATTTTGGTCGAGACCATTTGCACTTGTGTTGGTTCAAACATGAACTTGTCTCGTATTATTGTAGTGGTTGGTCTGCATTCTCTTATGATTTGAACATTCCATTGTTGTTCACAGTTTACATCTGATATCGCTGCATCCATTTTGTTTCTGCACCATGCATATGAAATTGGTCTCTGGACATTTCATATTCTTTTGAACATTTGTTTGTGGTCTGCATTTCATATGCCTGTAACTTAGTATCATTCTTGAGCTTCAACTGTGAACTTTGTCTGGTCGAGCTGTGGTCTCCAAGCATACTGCCGTGATTGTAGTTCCAATGTGCATTTCTCTGTTGCACTTGCTTTGGATATAGCTGTGTTGATCTTGTACTTGTGTACTTCATATATGTGAGTGTTTGAAGGTTGCTACTGACTTGATTTACTTCATGCTTGTTGCCGGTTTACCTTGATTGCATCACTTGTAGCTTGCTACTGTGTTGCATTGAGTTCGTTGTTGGTGGCAATCTTGACCCTTTGTTGTGCCTGTCACTGACTTGCTTCCTGTCTCATTTCCATTGATATGTCTTGAACTTGACTGTTTGGTTTCATGTGCATGCGCTTATATTTCCAGTGTGCACTTGTATGTACTGTCATTTTGCTGTAATCTCTCTTCGAATTGCATACACTTCATGTTTGACATTTGCCATGCTTTGACACAGATGCTACACTTGTTCATTGTGTTGTTGTCTGGACACATGTTTTATTACTTGAGCTTGCAGTCTTCATTTTTGCTGTGACACTTGTGATATTCATGTTGATTGCTTCATGACTTCAACTGTTTGATACTTCTGGATATTTGCAGTTTGGTCTTCTTATTGTGATGACTTTGTTGCTCTGATTTTATCACTGGATCCATTCTGGTTTGAGCATTTTAAAAAATGTTGCATTTGTGCATTGCCTTTGATTGCTTGATGTCTACATGCATGTGGTCTTGGTAGTGCTTGCTGTCCACTGCAGTTTGTGTTTGCATTGTATCTTGTGGTTGTTTCTGACCATTCCTTGTTGCCTCGTTGCAGTTTGATTATGCTGTTTACTGTTAGTCGAGTTGAGTTCCTGTAGTTGCACACTTTGACTTCACTGAGTCTTTTGTTGCATACTTGACTGCTGGACTTGTTGTACACTGCATAGTGCATCTGTTTTGGACTTGGCAATTTGAATTGCATTGCGTCGAGTCGAATTTGCAGTGATGGCTTGACCTTTGCACTTGCACACTTGCTCTTGTTGGCTGCGCACACGAGTTGGCGAGGCAGTGCACACGTGTATGAATGTACACGTGTGTATTGCAGCCACTTGTGATTACCTGTCCCTGTAATATCTATGTGCACGACTTTGTGATAAATTCAAGTGTGAATGATGACGAACAACCCATATAACTGAGGCAAATCATATTTTCAAAAACATCGTTTATTTTAAATTTCAAAAATATTTCTCGATCAATTTTACTGCGTTAGTGAATATTTTTGCAGATTTGCTCAGATGCTAGATACAAACTGAAATGCAGTTGAAGACCAAATACGAGTGTGAGTGATATGTAGTGAGGATAATGATGTAAATATGAAATGTGATGTAATTCAAAATTGTATATAGTGAGAGCATGAATTTGTACTATTCAAGATTGTAATAAATATTTGTTTGAATAAAATTTCTGTTTGAATTCAAAATCTGTGTAACTTGTTCTGTTTGAATTCAAATTCAAATTATATGTAATTTATTTTATTCAACAAATATTTATTTAATCTAGAAAAAATAAAATAGTACATTAACAAATACATTTAAACGAAATATATATGTTTATTATCATCAAACAAAAATCCTATAAGCGTATATTCCACAATTAGTAATCGCTAGCCTCCTTTAATAAAGTCTATCATTCCTTAAAATCACTTTGTAAATTACTTGTATAAAAATACTTTTACAAAGATATATCCACCAATCTCTATATTTTCAATACCTAGAAAATATCCATATACTTATCTCAACTGAACGACCCGTAATTTTATCCCTTTTAAATGAAATATTAAATTAATATTAAATATGCAAATATAGGATTACCAAACTTAAATAATCGTGTTTCATGTGATAAATAAGAATGGTGGACTTAATTTTAGAATTAAATACAGATTTTGAAGTTTCGGCGTAAAATTGACAAAAGTCCATTTTTGATAAAATATGATATACATTCAAATAATTTTTGTAAGTAGCAAATAATTCTTTTTAATTGTTATATAATGATATGAGAATAATAGAAATTTGAATTATAATGGTTTTATAAACATGCTTGTTTTATAAAAGTGTACAAACTTCATCCCACTTTGACTAATCGACGTCCTATTTTACAATTGGATTGTAATATTATTATATATGATATTATAAATAAAATAATCTTGTTTTAATTATTTAAAGATGATGATAAATGTATTTTCAATCTTAGTTTACATAAATAAATAGTTTGACTAAAAACAGAAAATACAACCGAAAAACGTTTTGTTAAAAATCAACGTGTTATCCAATATAAGTTGTCGTAACATTGTTGCACCTTTGTACACACACACACATATATGTACACACATTTTATAAATAAGTAATTTTACTTTTACTAAGTATCATTAGGAAACTTTTAGAATATAATTAGTAAAAATAAGTAAGAAAATTCGAAAAGCACAAATCAAGTCAAGTCAAATCATGCTTTACTTAAATAATAAATAAAGGAACAAAGTACAATGTGATGTTTGATGGTAAACATGATTTTGACGATGTGATGATTTTGAAAATACCCAAGGATATTTTGGTAACGCGGTAAGGATTTAATTTGGTAATTTACACTTCTAACTTTTCCTAAAATACCCATGCATTTCTTCACATCTTTACTTGCCATTCTCCTTCTTCTCTCTTTTCCAAGCTTCTTTGATGGCTTCTCTCCTTAGAAAAAGCTATGGCAAAATAATTCCAAAATAATAATAAATTTATGTACACTAGAGCGTAAGACAATTTCTCCTCAAAAAAAGTTCAAACCACCTTCCTTACCTCCTGCAATCCACGACCTTACCTAAATCAACCCTTAGTTGAGCTCCACCACTTCATCAAGGCTAAGCCGAACCTATATTGAAGTTAGGAAGAGATACAGGAATCTCCAGAGCAAGAAAAAGAGAAGGAAGTGCCACTGGTTTCATTCCAAGAAGATGAGAGAAAGTTCAAAGTACCGTGGAAGCTCTACTGGATTTTCTAGGGCTTGAGAAGGAGGGAGCAATTATGATTGTGAGTACTCACATTTAAATTAACTTATTAACATTTGAATGATTCCAAGTTTAATGATATAAAAATATAATATATATTGGATGATTAAATGTGTGATTACTTGATTGATTGTGTGTTTGAATATATGGACGATTACATGGTTTGATAAATTATAAGAGCAATAGTTAGTAATTGACCATAGTTAATTAAATGGGAATTAAATCTATATAAAGACGTGTAAGGAAATTGTTTAGCCTCTTATTGGTATTAAGTATCTAAAATGGTTGAAATTGATATAATAATAATAATAAATATTTTAATATGAAATAAATTGGAAAATGAGTTTCAAATATGGAAAATATCGGTTCAAATGTTTGAAAACGGTTCATAAATATTTTATAAACATTAAGGAAAGGTTTTGATAAATAATGATTTTGAAGTCAAAAATAAGCGTGTCGTATAATGGCAGTTTGCAATTTCACGCCGTAAATGTTAAATACTCCTATAGGATGGACTCAGAGCCAAATTTCTTTGCAATAAGAGTTTTCCAAACTCTTATGACTATAATTTTCAAACAAAAGAAAATTGTTGAGATTTCATTTAATAGATTTTAAGATATGAGCAAATCAAGTTTTCGATAAAATCGTGCTTTGGCAGTTCGGTGACCAAAGTAGATAATGTTCTATTTTTTTAAATGTTCAAAAATAAGGAATAAATCTAATTGATCATTTAAAGTGTTTTAAAAGTGATTTGAGTTGGAAATTGAATATATGTGAAATAAAAATGTTGTTTTGATCAAAAAAGCTTTAATACACCATTGAAGCACTTTCGCAGCACCATTTACAAACATTTCAATAAATTTTGAAATATGGTTTTAAACTTAATGATTATTTTCCAAATCCTTTATAATGTATTTTTATGAAAATTAGTATTTTAAAAATGTTGGAGATTTTATAAATTATTTCAAAAGTGGTAAATAAATTATTTAGGAAAAGCTATTATAAGTAAGTGTTTAATCTTGGCTCTAATAAGCCGACAAGTACACCTAATTTTTCTATTATGAGATCTAGGTAGAGGAGCATCAATCAAAGAGATGTTCAGGAGCAACAAGTATCCTGGTTCAGTTGGCCTAATCCCAGTCGAGTGATGGATAAGGTCGAAATGTCGAAAATGAGTTAAGTATAAAAGATTAATTTTTACAAATTTAAATAATTTGGATTGCATGGAGAAAATCTTCTTATACTTGGTATTAAATTCCAAGGAGGGAATCCGTACTATCCATGTAAATTTAAAAGGTGATTTCACTACTATTCAATGGATAGCAATGGTTGAATATGGAAATTGATATTGAGTAGAATTAGCATAATTTCAATTATCCTTTTTTCACAATGCTGTTTTCCAATATGAGATTTAAATAAATTATTTGGAAACCTTTTCTTAAGTACAAGATGAAATAATTTGGAATTATTTCAAGATTCAAAAAGGTTTTAAGTAACCAATGGATTTGATAAATTAGGCTTAATGATTCTGTATGTTATTAAGAAGATAAATGGAACAATTTAAAATATTACGTCTCTTTGAGATATTTATAAACGAGTAAAAAAGAAGAATTAAATTGAATGATGATTTATAGTCACATATGAACTTAACATCTTTATAATTGATGATTGGTTCGGAGGAACTAGAGTCGGAATTGGGTAACTCATATAGAAAATCACTTTGAACCAATGTACATGTTCATAAGTGAAGACATGATGAAGATGATGATTTTTGAAGATGGGGATCTTCACGATGAAGGGCTGCTTCCCTCGTGATGAAATATACCATATCATATATTTATGGTGGCAATAGTGCTCGGTTATGAAAATCATTGAATATAAGGTTTAATCGTTATTAACCCTAGGGATAGTTCCCGACAGGATGTAGTAGGACGAGTTCCTTTAGTTTCATTTAATCGAAGAATGAACTTGTGTGGACCAATGTCTGACATTGCATTTTTAATCAAAATTTGACTTTTACAAACATGCATCTGTTTGGTAGTGGAAAAGGCAACTTATTTTAGCTTAACACCCTTCTTTGAGATGTATGAGCTTAGAGGTTGTATGTTACTGAAATCAATAGTAATCGAAGGAATGGAAAAGTGGCATTCAAAAGGGAACCTGTTATGACCAAAGCATGGCTTTGCAAAGCAAACCTTGGCTTTGTGGAGCGTAGCCTCAGGAGCCTCACATCCTATGAATGATACGGGATACTATGTGGTCTGAAGGACAAATTTTAGGCTATTATTGAGAGACAATGTCCCTCTAGGCATTTGTGTCCATATTGTATAGATGGAAAGGTATGGAGGCTGACAGAGACCGTGTAAAGCCACCGAGTAATGCTCTGTTCCATGGTAGTGCAATAGGATAGTTCGGAGGCTGACAGAGATCGTGTAAAGCAATTGGAGTGAACTAGTATTATTATACTGGATTTTTGGTCCGAGTGGTCACTAGTTCCCAATCGTGTTGAAAATCCAATTCTAATACATTGATTTTTATGGCTTTGATTGTAGAACCTACTTTTAAAAAGTAGTTAGTACGCCATCAAATTTAATCGATGTACAAATTTCAGCCATTTCAATATGTTATATGAAAATTGTTTTCAAAGGAATGTCAATAGAAATAAGATCAAAATATTTTGGTATAAAAATGTTTGGTTATCATAAGTTAAAAAACCGTCCATATTCATATATGGGTTTGGTCTTATGAGATACACTTCTTTTTAGAATTTTTAACTTGGCATCAATTTAAAAATCGAGTACCTTATTCTGGTTTATCAAGCCTGATTAGGGTATTTCCACACTCGGGCCAAATCCGAGTAGTTTTAGGTTTAGTCGAAGAAGCTTGGAGTTTCCGGAGGAGAGTTGGAGATCTTCGTCTACATATGAACGTATTTTATTATCTACTACATCTACTGCATCTGTTCTTATTCTTTATCTTTGTAAGGACAAGGGATTTATAACTGTTCAGGTTGAATCTTGATTAGACTCTGATATTTTCTTTTTCCCTAACAATTGGTTTTTTTGACACTTGAATTGGCGACGCATGAATACAGAAGATGTATTAGTGTCAATTTGCGAAGGTTCAAAATCCTAGATTGTTACATTTGATATTAGAGCATAGGTTGAGTGAACACCTAGGCCTTTTTGGGGGCGACTCTCATTATAGATAGGGTTATTAATGTTAGAATTCTCAAAAATATTGAATGAGATATATCCCACATCGCCAAAAATAAGTCCATTTTCTTGTTTATATAGTGTACTCTCAATATCTATATTGGCCCTTAGGGTCAGGTAATTTTGTGCGAGGGGGAGGACCTATATGGCCACGGATTAACATGCACACGCGCGCTGTCGCCCGCCCGTCCGACCGACCGAACCGGACCGCGTCGGGTCGGGTGCGGGTGCGGATCCAATAAGAGTGGACCGTGTTATATTTTTGTTGCACAGAAGTGAACAGTTTCTACTGTTTAAATTCAAATAGAAGCGACTAGTGGATTGGACGCGACTGTTGCAAACCGCAACAGTTTTTGGCCGTTGCAAACGAAGAGACTCGACTGTTGCAAACCGTAACAGTTTTTGGCCGTTGCAGACGAAGAGATGCGACTGTTGCAAACAGCAACAGTTTTTTAGCGTTGCAAATGGAAGGAAGTGCCTGTTGTGAACAGTAACACTTTTTGGCGTTGCAAATGAAGGGATGCTACTTTTCTCAACAGGTATACCCATTGGGAATTCGGCTATAAATAAGGAAGAAACCTGATCACTTTCCTCACTCATTTTTCAACTCCGAATTTTCTCTTCTTCCTCTTCATTTCATATTCTCTACAATTCGTGCACTTTTTCATATCACATAGAAGATCATACACATCACAATCTCGAGCAGATTACGTCTGTTGTATCTTGGAAAACTTTAAATAAAGTCTTAAAGAAATTATTACGACAAGCCTTAGATGAAATTTCCTTCTTCAACTGGTTAGATTTCTAGTTGATTTATATATATATATATATATATATATATATATCATTTTCGTTTCTACATTATACTGTTTCTTTAAATAGTATAACGTTTGATCTATCGCTATAGTTATTATTACTATAGTTGTTAGTTTGTTGTTGTAATTAATTACAACATCTTATTGTAAAAATAGCTAATACAGAATTCAAAAGTAGTGGAAATCTGATCTGTAAACTTGCGTGACGAGTTTATTATTGATTAGTCTCTGTTATGGTATACTAGACCTATAACATCTTAAGACTTTCATGTTTTCACTAAAACCGAGATGGCAACAGTTGAACTATCAACAAAGGCTACTACTCACAATAGGCCTAATCCGTTCAAAGAAGATGGTGATGACTTCATAACATGGAAAAATCAAATGTTGTTTATCTCACCACCCTAGGGCTGTAGAAGTGCATCGAGGAGGATGAACCAAAGCCTAAAGAAGGACAAACTAGAGAAAAAGGTGTAGCTGTTTTTCTCGAAATTGACTCATGGAAGCATTCAGACTTCCTGTGTCGAAACTACATTCTGAATTGTCTGGATAAAGTATTATATAAAGTATATCAGCCACACCAGACAGCAAAATCCTTATGGACTGCACTTGCACATAAATACAAAATGCAGAATGTTAGTTTGAAGAAGTTCATCGTAGATAATTTTATGGAATACAAAATGATTGACTCCAACTCATAATTCATGAACTTGAAGCAGAAGGACATAAAGTTGGAGAATCCTTCCTTGTTGAAGCGATAACAGGGAAATTACCACCATCTTGGAAAGACTACCGCAATTATCTGAAACATAAAAAAAAGGAGATTTCCTAGAAGATCTTATTGTCAGACTAAAAATTGAGGCTGATAACCACGGAGTGACAAAACAAAGCGAAGAGGCATTTGTGGCAGAAGAGTCAAAGAACAAAGGGCATTTCAAGAAAAACCAGAAGAAGAAATTCCCTTAGAATAGAATAGGCTTGAAAGCAAACCCAAAGACAACAAACGAACCAAGAAGTTTAATGGCGAGTGTTGGGTTTGTGGAAAAGTCGGACACGCCACTACAGATTGCAGACACAAGAAGGAACGCAACTCAGAGGAAAATTTGGTGGATAACATGGAAGTAGACGAGTCTAATTTTTCAACAGTTATATCTGAATGCAATTTGGTTCAAAACCCTGACCAATGGTGGGTGCACATAGGTGCTACTCGTCATGTTTGCTCTAACAAATCCATGTTTTCTACGTACCAGAAATTTGATCAGGAAGAAAAAATCTACATGGGTAATTCTACAGTTTCCATGATCGAAGGCAGTGGCACAGTAATCCTCAAGTTTACTTCTGGAAAAACTGTTAAGTTGAATTACGTGCTTCACGTTCCAGACATACGTAAGAATCTCATCTCTGGTGCAGTGCTATCAAAGAAAGGATTCAAAATGGTCTTCGAGTCAGACAAGAT
Source organism: Allium cepa (assembly GCA_030765085.1). Taxonomy (NCBI): domain Eukaryota; kingdom Viridiplantae; phylum Streptophyta; class Magnoliopsida; order Asparagales; family Amaryllidaceae; genus Allium; species Allium cepa. The sequence continues at coordinate 866,111,927 of CM060940.1, forward strand.
GGTTCTGTACAAAGCTGGAATGTATATAGGAAGGGGATATTTATGTGATGGCCTATTTAAGGAATATGTAGCCGTTATCGGTAATAAAACTACGTATTTTGTTATGCTATTAATAAAATTGAAGTTTCTTATTTGCTTGAGCACGAAATATTATTATGGCATGATAGATTAGGACACATAAATTTTCGAAAAAAGAAAAAACTATCATACTTAGGATTAATTCCGAAATTCCAAGTAGATAAAAACTACAATTGTGAGACGCGTAGAAGCAAAAATGGTCAAAAAACCATTTCATACAGTTGATAGAAGCACAGGACCACTAGGTTTGGTTCATACTGATTTATGTGATTTCAAATCATTACCTACAAGAGGTGGGAAAAGGTACTTTGTTACCTTTATTGACGATTATACACGATAGTGCTATGTATATCTTTTAAATAGCAAGGATGAAGCAATTACATCGTTTATGAAGTACAAAGCTGAGGTGGGAAATCAGTTAAATAAAAAGATCAAGATATTAAGATCTGATTGAGGTGGAGAATATGAATCACCATTTGAACAATTCTGTGCCGAAAATGGTGTAATTCATCAAACAGCAGCACCATATTCACCACGACAAAATGGTATAGCCGAGAGAAAGAATAGAACATCAAAAGATATGATTAACGCGATGCTCTTAACTTCTGGCCTACCGACGAACTTATGGGGCGAAGCCTTAAATATGTCTAATCACATATTAAACAAGGTTCCTTACAATAAAACAGAAACAATTCCATATGAGTTATGGAAAGGACACATACCAAGTTTTAAATACCTCAAAGTGTGGGGGTGCTTGGCAAAAGTTCCAGTTTCGCCTCCCAAGAAAGTCAAACTTGGACCAAAAACAGTAGATTGTTACTATTTAGGGCCAGCCCAACATAGTAGTGCATACAGATTTTTCGTATTCAAGTCTGATATAACTGATATTCATGTAAATACAATCATGGAATTAAGAGACGCCTCATTCTTTGAAGATGTCTTTCCACACAAAAGAAATGAAGGAAATAATGTCCTTAAAAAGACAAGAGAAGAATTGAGTAAATCACATGAAGATGAAACTCATCGTGAAACTGAGAAAGTTGAACCAAGAAGAAGGTAAGGGCAAGAACTTCCAAGACATTTGGTTTGGAATTTTTAACATATATGTTAGAACACGAACCTCAAACGTACAAGGAAGCAGTATCATCTTCTGAATCCTCATGTTGGAAAGAAGCAATCCAAAGCGAAATTGATTTCAATTTTAAGTAATAAAACTTGGGAAATAGTTGATCTTCCACCTGGAATAAAATCAATTGGTTGTAAATGGATCTTCAAAAAGAAGATGAAACCAGATGGCTCCATCGACAAATACAAAACAAGATTGGTAGCCAAAGGATATCGTCAAAAAGAAGATGTAGACTTCTTTGATAGCTATTCACCAGTAACACAAATAACCTCTATAAGAATGTTAATAGCAATTGCATCCATCTATAACCTACAGATTCATCAAATGGATGTAAAGACGACATTCTTAAATGGAAATCTCGATGAGGAGATTTACATGGAGCAACCTGAGGGTTTTGTATCCAAAGGGAATGAAAACAAAGTATGTAGATTAGTCATCATTATACGGACTAAAACAAGCACCAAAATAATGGCACGCGAAATTTGATAGTGTCATGATGAAAAATGGTTTTCATATAAATGAATGTGATAAATGTGTTTATTACAAACAAATTGGACAATCATACGTGATGATTTTTCTATACGTAGACGATATGCTAATCTTCGGTCCAAATACTAAGATAATAGAGACCACTAAGCCGATGTTAATCAACAATTTCGATATGAAAGACTCAGGAGTTGTAGATGTTATTTTGGGAATCAAAATAATAAGAACACCTAATGGAATTAAATTATCTCAGTCACATTATGTAGAAAAAGTGATTGAAAAATTTCAAAATTTCAAAATTAAAGGAGTAAGAACGCCATATAATCCATCGGAAGTAGTGTATAAAAACACTAATGAGAGTGTAATGAAACTGGAATACTCTCGTGTAATAGGATGTCTCATGTATCTCATGAATTGCACAATACCAGATATAGCTTATGCAGTAAGTCGATTAAGCAGGTATACAAGCAACCCAGGGAAGGAACACTGGAAAGCACTAATGAGAGTGCTTGGATATTTAAAAAATACCACAAACTATTCCTTACATTATGGAAAATATCCTGCCGTCTTAGAAGGATATAGTGATGCAAACTGGATTGCTGATTCAGAGGAATCAAAATCAATGAGTGGTTATGTATTTAACTTAGCAGGGGATGCGATGTCATGGAAATCTACTAAACAAACATGCATAGCTCGATCCACTATGGAATCGGAGTTCATCGCTTTGGATAAAACAGGCGAAGAAGCAGAATGACTTCGTCACTTTTTAGAAGTTTCTCGATTTGGCCTAAACCTATGCCGGCCATATGCATACACTGTGATAACCAAGCAGTATTAAGCAGAGCGCAAAACTTTGTGTATAATGGAAAGTCAGGACACATTCGTCGATGCCGTAACACAGCTAGGCAGTTACTCTCAAATGGAACTATTTCCATAGATTATATGCGAACAAATGACAACCTAGCGGATTCATTTACTAAAGGTTTATCAAGAGAGAAAATTAACTGCGCATCGAGGGGAATGGGTTTAAAAGCCTAAACCAACAAGAGTTATCTTATACGGAAACCTATCCTAGCGACTGGAGATCCCACTGACTAGGATCAATAGGCAAACCAGTTCTGAATAACTCAAGACGTAATGCATTTGTTTTGACATAGCCCTACTCCATTCCTATGGTGCACAATATAAATGCATGCCTACGGAAGTATTAAAAGGATAAAACTATGTTTTTTTATGATGACCATATCTTGAAAATAACAAGTGAGGTATATGTAGGATACTCTTAATGGTTGTGATCACCTATGTTAGTGTGAGCTGGGTCGGCTCTATAAGAATATTAAAGGCTTTTGTTCTTTAAAAACACTCTCAAAACCAAAAATTGTTCAAGACCAAAATGAACACAACCAAGAGATTGGATGTGAAGGGAAATAATGCTTTGTAAAGCTTATTGTCTGGTTATACAATAACGGCCGACGGTTCAAGATGAAATAATTCACCGATTAGCCAAGTATATCCGATAAGTTTTAACTAGGGAAAGTTCAAAGTGAAATATCTACTTATCCTTGATATAGCATTATTTTCATATGAACTGTGTGATATTACACTTTGTGTGGGGGAGACATATATCGTCATTCATGTGGGGGATTGTTAGAATTCTCAAAAATGTTGAATGAGATATATCCCACATCGCCAAAAATAAGTCAATTTTCTTGTTTATATAGTGTACTCCCAATCCCTATATTGGCCCTTATGTTCAGGTAATTTTGTACGAGGGGGAGGACCTATATGGCCATGGACTAACACACACACGCGCCGCTGCCCGCCTGTCCGATTGACCGAGTCCGGTCGGGTGCGGGTCCAATAAGTGTGGACCGTGTTATATTTTTGCTGCACTGAAATGAATAGTTTCTATTGTTTAAATTCAAATAGAAGCGACTAGTGGATTGGACGCGACTATTGCAAACCACAACAGTTTTTTAGCCGTTGCAAACAAAGAGACCCGACTGTTGCAAATCGCAATAGGCTGTTGCAAATGAGGAGACGCGACTGTGGCAAACCGAAACAATTTTTGGCCGTTACAAACAAAGAGACGCGACTGTTGCAAACAACAATAGTTTTTTGGCATTGCAAATGAAAGGAAGTGCCTGTTGTGAACAGTAACACTTTTTGGCGTTGCAAAATGAAGGGAGGCTACTTTTCTCAATGGGTGTACCCATTGGGAATTCGACTATAAATAAGGAGGAAACCTGATCACTTTCCTCACTCATTTTTTAACTCCGAATTTTCTCTTCTTCCTCTTTGTTTCATAATCTCTACAATCCGTGTGCTTTTGCATATCACACAGAAGATCATACACATCACAATCTCGAGCAGATCACGTCTGTTGTATCTTGAGAGACTTTAAATAAAGTATTAAGGAAATTGTTACGACAAGTCTCAGATGAAATTTTCTTCTTCAACTGGTTAGATTTCTAGTTGATTTATATATATATATATCATTTTCGTTTCTACGTTGTACTATTTCTTTAAATAGTATAATGTTTAATTTATCGCTATAGTTATTATTACTATAGTTGTTACTTTGTTGTTGTAATTAATTACAACATACTTATTGTTGAAATAGCCAATACAGAATTCCAAAGTAGTGGAAATCTGATCTGTAAACTTGTGAGACGAGTTTATCATTGATTAGTCTCTATTTTGGATACTAGACGTATAACAAGTAATACCCTTGAATGAGTGACTCATTAGAGATAGGGATAGAAATACTCTAGAATGGGTTTGAGAGCATTATATATGAGTGCATATTTGTTATTTGGTATAAAAATGTTTTATGGTGATTAATCTGCTGAGTGGTTTATGAATTCAGGTCGGTGCATGAAGAGCTCCATGTAATCGATAGGGATTCCTAACTACCCAAAAAGGTGAATCAACATACAGTTTTAAAAGGAGTATATTTTATACCTACAAAAGTATAAATATTTATGTAATTTGGAAAATTTATAAGACGTTATCCCTTTGGAAAGTTCCAAGAATAAGGTCTTGGTCTGTTTGGTGATGGTGGGAGCAATCTTCTAAATATCGATCATATGTTGACTTAGGAGAATGGTATCGAACTTTGGTAAATTATTCTTATTATCATTGTAAAATTAAGGCAAGTTCAAATCTGAACAATTATGAATCAAGTAATTTGGACAAGTCAAGAAATTAATGGTATGAAACTTCTGATAATAACTTAGTATACCATTTATGTCAGGATGTCTTATTTTATGCCAAGGTTGAGTATTGGGCTAATCCAAAGCAAGCACAAAGAGTACGTGCACAAAAAGAGGCTGAAAAGAAATTAAAATTAGGATCTTATGCTGGCATCTTCTGCTACAGATGCGGTAAAGAAGGGCATTATGCAACTCTTTGTAAGTATAGGAAAGAAAAGGAAAGGGATAAAAGGAGAACAAAGAAAGAGAATAAGAAAATCTTTTAGGGTGGATATATTCTTTTTTAAGTGCAAAAGGCAAGGGAATTTTCTATGTGAATGCCCTAAAACAAAGAAAAAACTCAAAATTCAGTCAGGAGCAAAGGGTTACTACCGTTGCAAAGGACTAGGAAACATAACTAAAGAATGTCCCTGAACATGCATTTGGCGCTTCCAAGAGGAACATTTTATGATGGACTATCCAAAAATGAGGACGGCTGACTTCGATCTCAAAGATAAAGCATCGTCCAATTCTAAAGGGATCCAAGAATAATATAAATACTAGTTCAAGTATCTCTATATAAGATGGTGATGTATGATAGACGGTATTCCCTAGGGATTATCTCTAAAAGTTTGTAACATAGGCTAGGGTTTGTAATGAATGTATATAATGTTAATTAATAAATCTCTGTTAAGCATTCTCTCCATGCAATTCCTGTATCTTCCATCAAATCAATTTAATAAGATACTTAGAAATAAAAAGTTTAAAGGAATATTAGAAATGGCTTTTTAAAAAATATTTAAATTAAGAAATTATTTAAGAATATATTTCATAAAAGTACTTCTATAAAATAAAGTATAATTAGCAAAAATATAATGATGCTTGAGAAAGATGGATTTGAGAACTAATGATTTGAAAAAGCATAAAAGGGAAAGTTACGTTATATAAAACAAGTTTGGAATTAAAATTGTAATGAGGCATATTAACAAAGAAATTTCGAATAAGAAAGAATGTCTCAAATGGTAGCTAGTTTGAGTAGCTAAAAAATAACTAAAAAAATTGGCAAGAGATATGTTCGGATGGTAAACACTTCTCTTAAGTGTTACTTTTCTTATTAAGGGGATATAGGATACTATTTGTAGTACTCGGTTCCTTGGTATTAATTTACAGTTACTCGAAGTATGTAATTTTTCTTAAGTTAAAAGGGCAATTTTGAATTATTATTTGATAAGTTAATATCAAAGTTGGTTAAAAAGGAATATATTAAAATGAGAGAAGTTGATTGTAATTTTGGAAAATAAAGGGGTATATTGTCTTTTAAAATTGAAGTGATTTCTTTAGGGTGAAATATTTTCCTTGAAATGAAAATATTTGGAAACAAATATATAAAGAGACTATACATAAAGAAGCATTTAAAAAAAGATAAAAGTTTTATGAAAAGTTTTCATAAAGATTTTTGAATGTCAATAAGAGGTACATAGATCATTTCGTTGCATAATTTTGATCTAAGATTCGAGTACAAACCTTTAAGGTGTTCATACCAGTCTGAAAGAGGATTTATCTCTCGATTCTTAATGGCGAACAATAATGAGGGCTCATAGTTGTGTACTTAAGTTTTCTATTATAGTTGAGAGCTATGTGAGGGAAACAAAGGTTTCTAATCAAAAAAATTGATCAGAGTCCGCATTAGAGGATTGGGGAATCAGTACTAGTTTGGAAGTAAAGTTGTGGATTCAAATAAAAGATCGCATCGGATATCACATATGGATAATCGGTGTATATCATACCAAATTGAGTTTAAAGATTGTTTTGAATAAGTATTACCGGGTTTGGGTTTTGGTTTAATTTCAGGAATGAAGTTCTTTTAGGTAGGAAGTATATAACGACCCGTAATTTTATTACATTTAAATGGAATATTTAATTGATTTTAAATATTTAAATATAGGATTAATAAATTTAAATAATCGTATCTTGTATGATAAATAAGAATGGTGAACCTATTTTTAGAATTGAATACAGATTTTGTTGTTTCGGCATAAAATTGGCAAAAGCCAATTTTCGATAAAATATGATATACATTCGAATAATTTTTTTAAAGAGTAAATAACTCGTTTTAGTGGTTATATAATGATATGGTAATAATGCAAATTTGATTTATTATAGTTTTACAAAATATATACTTGTTTTATAAAAGTGTACAAACCTTGTTGCACTTTCACCAATCGACATCGTATTTCACAATTGGGTTTTAATCTTATTATATATGGTTTTTGTAACAACCTTGGTTTTGGTGATTACTTGTAATATTAAATTATAACGGTGGTTATAATTTAATATTGAGAAATAAATAGATTAGAGATTTAAAATTTCTATTTTAAATAAACAATGGATTTTAAATGTAAAATGATGAAATAAAGTTTTAGAAACTTTATTTTGGTTGTTTGGGAGAAATATGAACAATTCATGGTTTTAATTTAGTGAAATGAAATAATTTTGGTAATTATTTCCAAATGTGATCTTTTATTAATTTTTAAAACATGCATTTGATTTAATTTGTATATATTATAGATAAAAAGATGAAATTTTGTTTAAAAATAAGTTTTGGATGTAAAAAACGATGTTAAAATAGTTTGTTATATTTAATTATGGAAGAAAATAATTTTTATGTAATTTTTGTACTAAAAATAGAGTTTTATGTAAATTTTAGTGTAATTGTGTATTTAATAAAAAATAATGGTTTTTAATAATGGAAAATATTTATAAAGCCAAACTATCTTTTTATTTGTTGTTAAAATGTTTGTTAAATATAAAAATATGTTTGTACAATTTATAGAGATGAAATCATTGAAATACATATGTTGTATTATGTAAATATGAGACTGTTAGTGTAAATTAAGTGATAATTAGATTAATTAGGCTAATTAGTTAATTATTAGGTCAAGCCCATTTGCTTCACTTAACTAAAAGAAGAAATATCTTCTTCTAAAACTCCAGTACGTATATTTTTCATCCTCTAAACAAAAGTAAGAAGAAACGATTTCCCCTTTTCAAACATGGAAGCAAATTCTTCAAATTTCCTCAAGTAATTGCTAAAAATAATCAAATTAAAGCTATTTTTCTTAGGTAATCACTATAAAAACCATCTCTAATTCATTAAATTTCCGAGTTTGAAGATTATGACTGTCCGTAATGTGTTTTTCTGTGTTGCATGTCTCTATATTGTTCTTTTACAGGCTCCTGAAGCTTATTCAAGAGAAAAGCTTACAACTTCCTTCAATTTATCTAAGTTTACTCTTCAAATTGCAAATGTGAGTTAATAACTCTCATTATCTAGCTGAATCAATGCTATACAAGCTGAAATCTATTCAAAAATTAGCCTACTGTAAACATTTCTCTTCATATTTAGTTTACAGTCAATATTTCTTTTTAGTTGCTACATTGAGAGTCATATCTCCTTATTCCTATGATGAATTGCTACCGGAATTTTTGTGGATTGTAGTCTAGTTGTTGTAGTTTCGGCATGTAAATTTTTATAACTTGAATTAGTTTGTTACTGCCTGAAAATATTGATCAAAAGTCGAATCGAAGCTGGGAAAACTGATGTACAATTCACGTACATCATGTTGACCAGGCAATTTCATGGGTCGACCATAAGGTCGACCGAGAGCATACATAGCTTGACCGCACGGTCGACCTATGCACACCCAACGTCAACCTATGGGTCGACATGTAGGTCGATCTAGCATGTTGCCTTTTTCTTATGTGCTTTTCTCTTGTTCTGTCTTGTTTTCCAGCTTGTTCTGTTGATCTTTACACCTTGATTTCGTGATATTTTTGCATGTTTTTGATGGCCATGAAGCCTATGAATAGGCGATCCAAAATTTTGGTGAATTTGTGGTTCGAATTGAATTGTTTTTGAAATGATTTCGAATGTCGATTTTTGGTATTTTACGATGATTTTCCTTGATTTCGAGCTCGGGTTTTTCTAAATAATTTTGGAATGATTTTTAAAATAAAATGGCTTTTTAAAAATATATTATATAATATTTATAAATTATTTTTAAAGCTAAAAATTATATATTCTCTATAATAAGAAAATTTCAAAGGTTATTTTCCAAAACGATTTCGAAAAATTGTTTTAAAAACAAGTTTTCTCAAACAAACTATTTTCTATATAAAACACATGTTTTTTTACTCTTCGAGCCTACGAGAAAGTGAATTAAACGATTTAGTAAAATGTGTGGTATGGGACACATAAGTTACTTTTTCGGTTAATTTCGAACTCTTTCGTTCGAAGCCATGCATTATTTGACCATCAGGTCATATCTGCCGATAAGATGAGGCAATTATTGTGATTTGTATGATTATTTTTCCAGTGTGGCATTGACTAGCGGTTAGTGAACTGATAAGTGAGAACGTGTGGTATGTGACGCACTATTACCACTTTTCAGGTACCTATCTGAGAATTTTTGATACATTCTCGATGTTATTGCCAATACCGGACCTTTATGTCATTTGTCCTTTGGGATGTTGTCCTTCAAGACGTTTGTCCATTAAGACATATTTGTCCTTTGGGATGTTTTATTCTTCAAGATGTTGTCCTTGAAGAAATTTGTCCATTTGTGACGTGGCGTCTTATTTTAAGAGATAGTACTTGGCGAGCTTCGGCCATTTTATAAGCACATGCTACCTTTTGTGATGATTTCTTTGATTTATTTGTGACTTTCCAAGTGTTTCTCCATATCGAGACTATTTGGCCATTTGAATTGTTTGAGAACTATTATATGGCGATTACATTTCTGAATTTTGAACTCATACCGATTCTATTCATTGAGATTTGAGATTGCCATCTTTGGCGTTTATTTGAGATTTATAACCTCCTTTTTAGGAGATATATATGTGATTGCCATTATTTTGGCTATTTTGAGATTTGGGATTTCTCTATTTTTGAGAATATTGAGTTTTGTGATCTCCATTTAGGAGTTTGGTTTACGAAAACCATCATATTGGCTTTTGGTATTATGCCGATGATGTGAGGAATTCATTATGCTTAGTCGATTTTATCGTTGAGTTAACCTCTTTCGAGAATATATATATATATATATATATATATATATATATATATATATATATAGCGAAGTTTGTTCACTTGAATTATGGACATGTTAGATACCTGCCTTAGGACTTTACTATGCTGCTTCTGCCTTGGATATTCTGCCAATCTTCTTTTTGTAGTTTTGTAGTTAAACTCTGATACGTATTTATTGTTTTGACTCGTTGTATATAGTGTGGTTATTGTACCACTTATGTTGTATCATTTTGTATTGTACTGGGATGTATCTGTGTATATGTATGTATATGTTTATCTGCTGTTCTTTGATATGTCGCATCTATTAGTTGTTATATTTTGTTCTGATAAATCTGTTAGCCACCGTAGTTTTGTATTGAATTTATTGAATATATCGATTCACTTGAGATAGAAAAATAATTTAGAGAACTGAATTAACATATTTAATAGATGTTTAAGACAAAGCTATGGATGGTCGCTCCTAACCAGCCCTATTCTCCGAATTAGCAGACAGTATTACGTAGTAATACTCTTTGTTAATGCGGATCTTGGGGTGGGGCGTCACAGTTTTATAATTAAAAACTCTTTTTAATTATTTAAAGATGATAAAAAATTTATTTTTAAGTTTAGTTTATATAAATAAATAGTTTTATTGAAAATAGAAAATATGACCGAAATATATTTTGTCGAAAATCAACATTTTGTTCAATATAAGTTGTCGCAACGTTGTTGCACATTTGTTAACATGTTTTAACACACACACACACACACACACATATATATATATAGACACACACATTTTAGGATTAAACAAGTTTACTTTTACTAAGTATCACTAGGAAACATCTAGAATATAATTAGTAAAAGTAAGTAAGAAAAGTCAAAAAGCACAAATTAAATCAACTCAAATAATGATTTGCTTAAATAATAAGTAAAGGGACAAAGTGCAATATACTTTTTGGTGGAAAGTATGCTTTTGATGATGTGATGGTTTGAAAACATCCAAAGATATTTTGGTAATTTGGTAAGGGATTAATTTGGTAATTTACCACTTCTAACTTTTCCTATAAATACCCATGCATTCCTTCACATTTCTACACACCATTCTTCTTCTTCTCTCTTTTCCGAGCTTCTTTAGTGGCTTCTCTTCATAGAAAAAGTTATGGCAAAATAATGCCAATTTTTTTTTTAATTTGTATACACTAGTTCATAAGACAATTCCACCTCAAAACAAGTTCAAACAACCTTCCTTACCTCCTACAACCCACGGCCTCACATAAATCCACCCTAAGACGAGATCCACCACTTCATCAAGGGTAGGCCGAACCTATATTGAAGTTTGGAAGAGATATGGGAAGCTCCGGAGCAAGAAAAAGAGAAGGAAGTGCCACCGGTTTCACTCCAAGAAGATAGGAGAAAGTTCGAAGTGCCATGGAAGCTCTACCGGATTTTCTGGAGCTTAGGAAGGAGGGAGCAATTGTGATTGTGCGTACTCACATTTAAATTTATTAATTAATTTCTAAATGATTCCAAGTTTAATGACATTAAAATATAATACATATTGGATGGTTAGTTGTGTGACTACTTGGTTAATTATTTGTTTGAATATATTGATGTTACTGTGGATGATTAGTTGGTTTGATAAATATTATAAACTTTTAGAATCTTTTTTTCGTAAAAATCATGAATTTTTCAGAGCACTAAAGAGTTTATCAAAAACTTACAGCAGCTTGTGTATAATTTATAGACTTCGAAACAAAGATTCGAACGATAGATAGACCTTTCTCTTCGTCCCAGGTCGATGATAAGAGCAATGCTTAGTAATTAACCATACTTAATTAAACGAGAATTAAATCCATACAAAGATGTGTGTAAAAATTTTTTAGCCTCTTATTGGTTTTAAACATCTGAAAAGGTTGAAATTGATATTATAGTAATATGATGGTTAATATGAAATAAATTGGAAAATGAGTTTGAAATATGGAAAATATGGGTTTAAAAGTTTGAAAATGTTTTATAAACGTCAAAATTCAATTTGAAGAAGTTTTGAAAAATAATGAATTTGAAGTCAAAATAAGACGCGTCGCGTAACGGTAGTTCGTCATTTCGCGCCATAAAAGTTAAATCCTTCTATAAGATGGAATCAGAGTCGGATTTATTTGCAATAAGAATTTTTTGAACTCTTATGACAGTAGTTTTCAAACAAAATAAAAGGATCAAGATTTTATTTAATATATTTTAAAATACGAGCAAATCAAGTTTTCGATAAAAACAGGCTTTGGAAGTTCAGTAGCCAAAATAGTAAATGTTTAAAAAAAATTAGAATGTTTAAAAATATGGAATAAATCTTATAAATCATTTAAAGTGTTTTAAAAGTGGTTTTAGTTGGAAAAATGAACATATGTGAAATAAAAATGTTTTTTTGATCAAAGAAGCTTTAATACACTTTGTAGCACTTTTCGCAGCACTTCCAATAACTTTTGAAATATTGTTTTAAACTTAAAAATTATTTTTTGAATCTTTTACGAATGTTTTTAAATGAATAACAAAGTATTTTAAAGTTGATTTTAGGATTTTATAAATTATTTCAAAAGTGATAAATGAGTGATTAAGGAAAAGCTATTATAAGTAAGTGTTTTAATCTTGGCTTTAATAAGCCGACAAGTACACTTGATTTTTCTACTTTTAAGATCTGGGTAGAGGCATTTCGACCAAGGAAATGTTCAATAGGAATCAATGCCTGTCTCTCCAAGCCTCATCTCAGGCGAGGAATGAATAAGGACAAAATGTCAAAAACAAGTTGAGTATAAAAGATTAAAATTTTTAAATTTAACAACATGGCTTGCATGGAGAAAATCTTCTTACACTTGGAATTAAATGCTGAGGAGGGAACCCGTACTATCTGTGTGAATTTAAAAGGTGATTTCACCGCTATTCGACGGTTGATATTGAGTAGAATTAGTATAATTTTCATGATCCTTTTTACTCAATAATGTTTTCTAATATGAGATTTAAATAAATGCTTTGGAAATATTTTCTTAAGAAAAAGATGAAATAATTTGGAATTATTTCAAGATTCAAAAAGGTTTCAGTAATCAAAGGATTTGATAAATGAGACTTAATGATTCCATAACTGTTAAGAAGATAAATGGAAAATTTTAAAATAATATGCCTCTCTTAGATATTTATGAATGAATAAAAAGATGAATTAAATTTAATGATGATTGACAATCACATATGTGCTTAACATATTTTTAGTCGATGATTGGTTTGGAGGAATGGGGTCGGAATTGGGTAACTCTTATACAAAAACCACTTTGAACCAATATATACCTTCATAAGTGAAGAGATGATGATTTTTGAAGACGGGGATCTTCACGATGATGGGATGCTTACCACTGGTCTCTCGGGATGAAATATACCATATCATATATTTATGGCGGTGATAGTGCTCGGTTATGAAAATCATAAAATATAAGGACTAATCGTTATTAATCCTAGGGATAATTCCCAACGGGATGGAGTAGGAGGAGTTCCTTTAATTTCATTCAATCCTAGAACGAACATGTATGGATGAATGTCTAATATTGCATTTTATTGAAAATTTGACTTTTACAAACATACATGTAACAACCCTGGTTTAGACGATTACTTGTAATTTTAAATTATAATCGTGGTTATAATTTAATATTGTGAAATAAAAGTTAATTAGAGATTTAAAATTGTTTATTTTAAATAAAAAATGGGTTTAAAAATGTGAAAATAAAGTTTTGAAACTTTATTTTTGATTGTTTGGATTAAAGTAAGCAAAACATGGTTTTAAGTTTGAGAAATGCAATAATTTTTAATAATTATTGCCAAATGTTTCTTTCATTAATTTTTAAAAGAAGCATTTGATTTAAAAAATGGTTTATTATTAATAAAAATGAGAAATTTGGTTTATTAATAAGTTTTAGTTGTAAAAATATTGAAAATATGATTTGTTATATTTTACTATATAAGAAAATAAATTTTATGTAATTTTTGAAGTTAAAATGAAGCTTTATGCAAAAATTGTGTAATTTGTGCATTTAAATTAAAATAAGAGTTTTAATAGTAAAATTAAATTTTTAAAGTTAAATTATCTTTTATTATGATGCAAAATAATTTTTAGAACATAAAAATGTATTGTGTGAATTTTATAAAGTGGAAAACATTGCATATATTTTGCTATAATTGGTATACATTAGTAAATAAGTGAATTTAGTGTGTTATTTTCTCTTTGGGCTAATTAATTAAGTTATCAGGGTCTTAGCCCATTGATTACTTAACTAGATTAGTGTGAAAACACTTCTTTCTCATTTTTGGTTGTACGTACAATAAACTAGCATCTTCCATAAACAAAGAAATAGAAAGAAAATCAAACCTACTTCTTCTTCCTCAAATAAATTGCAGAATCTCCAACTTTTATCAAATATTTGCTGTAATTTATCAAACTAAAGTTAATTTAGATAGATAATCAATCTCTAAATCTAAATATTTCATCAAAATCCAATTTTGAAGAAATTTGTTTACGGTAATTGAAGTTCTTGTGTTTCATGTCTCTGTTATCTTCATTTTTAGGTTATCGAGGCCATTTTCAAGGCTAAAGCTTGTCTTTTTTCGCCAAATCGATCTTATAGCTCAAGTGTTTTACTAGATAACTATCAATCTCACAAATGTTAGGTTAAACAAAGCCAAAAATCGCAAGCTGAAATGAAAAATTCGTTTACTGTAAATTGTTTTTGAGTGTTTTGAATTTTCTGTGAAAACTGCTCTGAGTAGCATCTTTGTTCAGTCATATCTCTCGTTTTTGGCAAAAAAACGCTGTCGGATTCTCTTTGGTTTGTAGACCATGTTCTATAGATCATGCATGCCAAATTTGTTTGAAAATTCAGTGTCTAGATGCCTCAAAACGCAGCTCAAAGTTGGACTTGCAAGAGGCAGAAACACATGAAGGTCTTGCGACCTTCAGGTCAACCCAGGAAATGCTTGGGTCACCCGTACAGTCGACCCAAGGCACCCATAGGTCAACCTTAAGGTCGACCTAGGGGTCGACCTTGGCTCTTGTATGAGCCTAGGTCGGCCACTCCACTTCCAGGCAATGTTTTGCCTACTTTTACTTGTACCAGCCCAATTTGTTGCTTGTTTTTGTGACTTTTTCGAACCGATTTGAAGTGCTTCATCTTACCAATGGAGAAGCCAATAAAATCATGATGTTTTGAGTTTCAGATTTGCATATTTTTTAGATGAATTCACAAGCCAATTATTGACGATATTTCGATGTACACTATTGTTTTGTGCACAGGTTTTTTCCAAAACGATTTCAAAATGGTTTTTAAGATAAAATGGCTTTCAGATTATATTATATAATATTTCTAAAATTATTTTAAAGCTATAAAAATTATTTATTCTCTATAAGAAGGGAATTTCAAAAGTATTTTCTATAATGATTTCGAAAAATAGTTTTAAAAGCTTGTTTTCACTAATAAATTATTTTCTATATAAAATACACGATTCGGTAAAACACGTGGTACAGGACACATGCGTTTACCTTTTCGGTTAATTCCTGACTTGTCTATTTGAATTTTTCGACCTTCGGATCGTGTTTCCCGATGAGATAATGCAAATATTTTTATTACTTTCTAATGTGGCATTGACGTGTGGTTAGGAAATCGTTAACTGAGAACGTGTGGTATGTGATGCATTGTTACCACCTTTCGGGTTCCTCTCTGGGAGTTTGTAACACATTCACGAGTGATTGCTAGTACTTAGACCGTTGGGTCGCTTGTGGACTGTTGAGTCCTATGTGCATATACACAACTGTTGTGCCATCCATGGACTGTTGGGTCCTATAGAGACTGTTAGGTCTCTTATGCACAAGTACTTCGCAGGCTGTTGGGCCACCTTATGGACTGTTGGGTCCTATTTACTTATAGCTATTGGGCTACATTACAAACTATAGGGTCCTTTTCTCTTATTGTGTTTCCTTGATTTATTTAGGATGATTTCTAGGATTTTGATGTTGTATATATATGTTTTCACCATAATCGCCTTTGTTGGCTTATTCATATGTAGTCTGAGTGCTATCGCATTAATTATATGGTGATTACATTTAGTGTTTTGAACTCGAAATCGAGTTCTATTTTGTTGTGTTTGATGTTGCCTTATTTTGGGAATTTTGAGATTTATAATCTCCTACTTTTGAGATATAGTTAAAGATAGCAATTATATTGGCTATCCAATACACCGATGAGTTATTTTTGAACTTATACTCTTGAGAAATCCTTATGACCCTTAGCCATTGTCTTACACCTTATGTTCCTTCTTCTCATTTGAGAAGAATTGTTATTCCCTTTATCCTTATTTCATACTTCATCTTATATTCTAATCAGTTGTCTAAGCTAGACTGACCCATGAATTTTATACTCCGGTCAGACCGAGTTGCAGGTTAGGTCTTTTGGGCTTTTGCTTTACTGTTTACCTTAGACTCCTCTATCGACCCTTTTGGATTAGTCGCATAGTTTTCGTGTTGTCTACTTTGTGTATATCATGCTTACATATATTCTTTTGTAGGACGGATGTATGTATATATATTGTGGTTGTAATACCACTTCTGATAGTATGTATTATATCTGATGTATATGTATGTATTCGACTGTGTTTGCTGTTCTGTGACCTCTATTATCGTTTATATTGTGTTTGTTCTGAATCGATCCTGTAGCCATCATAGTTTTGTATTAAGCATTTATTGAATATATCGATCCACTTGAGACTGAGAAAAAAAATAGGGCACCAAATCGACGTATTTAATAGATGTTTTAAGACAAAGCTATGAATGGTCGCTCCTAACCAGCTATATTATCCGCATTAACAAACAGTATACCCATTAATACTCTTTATTAATGTGGATCTCGGGGTGGGGTGTCACAATACATCTGTTTGATAGTGGAGAAGACAACTTCTCTTAGTTTAACACCCTTCTCTGAGATGTACGAGCTAAGAGGTTGTATGTTCGCGAAAGTCAATTGTAATCAAAGGAATAGCATTATGGCATTCAAAGTGGAACCTGTTATTACCAAAGCGAAGGTTTGGAAAAGCAAAGCATGGCTTTGAGGAGCGCAGCCTCAGGCGCCTCGCATCCCAGGAATGATATGGGATATTATGTGGTCTGAAGGACAAATTTTGGGCTATTATTAAGGGAAGATTTCCCTCCAAGCACTTGTTTCCATATTGTATGGATGGAAAGGTATAGAGGCTGATAGAGACTGTGTAAACTCACCAAATAATACTCTGTTCCAAGGAAGTGTAGCAGTATAGTTCGGAGGTTGACGGAGATCCTGTAAAGCCACTAGACAGAACTAGTATTGTTATACGTGGATTTTCGGGTCTGAATGGTCGCTAGTTCCCTATCATGTTGGAAATCCAATTCCAATACATTTTCTTTACGGCTTTGGTTCTAGAACCTACTTTTAAAAAGTAGCTAGTATGCCATCAAATTTAATCAATGTAATAATTTCGGCTATTTTAATATGTTATTTAAAAAGTGTTTTCAATGGAATGTCGCTAGAAATAATATCAAATTATTTTGATATAAAAGTGTTTGGTTATCATAAAGTAAAAACCCGTCCGTATTTTTGTGAGGGTGCGGTCTTATGAGATACCCTTCTTTTCAAAAGTTTAAATTGATATTAGTTTATAAATCGAGTACCTCACATTGGTTCATCAAACAAGATTCGAGGATTTTTGTACTTGGGTCAGATCTGAGTAGTTTTAGGTTTAGTTGATGGCACATGGAGTTTCCAAAGGAGAGCTAGAGATCTTCATCTACGTATGGATGTATTTTATTACTCGCTACATCTATTGTATTTTTTTTTATTTTTCAGCATTTGTAAGGACAGGGGATTTATAATTGTCCAGGCTTAATCTAGGTTAGACTCTGATATTGTATTAAAAAAAATTCCATTGTAAAATATTTTATGATTATTAATATATGTTTTTCCATTCGTGTGAGATTCTATTTTTCTAATATATTTCTATATTTATTTTCTTTTTCCCCTAAAAATCGATTTCTTCAAAGGGTTGAGAGTCCTAGATCTTTACATCAAAGGTATAAGTATATTCACGCACATTACACTTCACAACTTAGAAAATGTAGTCATATACTTATCTCAGTGGTATAAGTATATTTACAAAACTGATAAAGATTTTCTCTTTATTCAATTCTAAAATCATTTATAAACTCCTTATAATTCTCTAAAACCATTTCTAAACCATTTTATAAATCTCTGGAAATCATATATAATTCCTTTTACAAATTTTAATCACTTATAAATTATTTTTGTACATTTCTAGAGTCATTTACAAATACTTTATAAATCCATAAAACCATTTATAAAGCTATTTTTACAAATTTATAAACCCATTTTTCAAACTCTTTCATAAGTATCGAACCTTTTATAAAACTCTTTCACATTGTAAATGATCTTCCCTTAAGTTTTCAAACCGTTTTATAAACTTCCCTTATAAAATCCAAGTCCGTTTATAGAACTCTATTTATGTCTCAAAGACATTTACAAATAATAAAAATCATTTACTTCAAAAAATATTATAAATGATAATAATAATTATTAACAATAAAATTTATATTTATAATAATTTTTAACCTTAAAACATCTTAAAATAATAATTAATAATTTCAAAACATTGTTAAATAAACAATAATAATTAATCTTTACCATTACTGTAAATAGTAATAATTCATTTCCAAAGCATTACTAACACATACTTATATTTAATTTTAAGCCATATTTATTTATATTTTTTAAATAATTAACTTTTCAAAATATTAAAATATTGATAAATAATTTTTAATCCACATTAATTAATTTAATAATTTTTAAAAAGATATTAAATATAAATAATAACCTTTAAAACAATACTACATATAAATTTGAAACAATGTTAAAAAAATAAAAAATAACAACTTTAAAACAATATTAAATATAAAAATAATCTTGGATAAAGATAGATAAAGAGGGTTGGAGTAAAATATAAATTAAATCCTTTAAAACCAAATATTTCCAAAAACCAAATACGGTTCTAAAAATCATTTCTTATGTCAAAAACCTATTTCCAACTCAAATGGCAATTTATAGTATTTTTAGAATACTAATTTTAGGCCAATAGCTAACAAACTCTTAAACGATATCTTTATTGATTTCCTATCACTACAGGGGTTTCTAGTTGCTCATATAACAATGTCATAACCATGAGGGTTAACAATCAGATTTGATATTCCATAACTATTCAACAAAAATATCATTGAAAACATTTCTACAAATGGCGAGGAATCTCGTTGGATTCCTCCAATCTTTTTCCATCTACATTACAACTCATATACATACATACATACATACATACATACATACATATATCAACACAGATATATGTCAACAAAATCAACAGTGGTGAAAAATCACGTTGGATCCCTCCAACTTGCCCCTCTGCATCACAAATAGTATATAATTATATAATATGGGTCATTCGTTATTAGGCAGGTATATATAAAGGGTCATCTGCTCCAGGGGCGGGAATAAATTCAAACTAACTGATTAAATAAATTGTGAATCATCCAAACATCCAATCAATAATTTTTATCAACTATATAATATTTATGGTTAACTATAAAGGTGAGTTTAGCTCATCATTATTCTAGTCGTCGCAAAACATTCCAGTTTGGAACTAAAATCGAATGACGTCCGTTTTAGCCCAAATTTCAACGGTCTCTTAATCTGACCAAACCAGTTCCAATGCGAAGCTTACGTCATCACCAGCATAACGCAAAATTCTGTGCCTCGATTTGACCTTGTATGAGAGAGTTATGCATGTTTAATTATTGATTTTAAAATCGATAAACTAATTACAAAAATAAATATACTAATAACCCTCAAATAAACAAATCCGTCTCCCTCATTCTTCTTCCCGCTTCCAGGTACGCTTTCTTTCTTTTTCTTTATTATGCGACCATGACTCCATCACACCGCTACCGCCTTCGTGTTGCCGCTCGTTGTCCTGACCTGGGCGCCTAGCTTCCCTCTTCCCATTGTCGCAGGTTCCATCACCTCCCATGCCCAAACGCTCCACAACAAACCCATAAATGCCCCCACACAACTCGAGACTACACCACCACCAAGCGACAAAAACTCACCAAATTTCTACAGCATGTTGCCCTGGCCATTCTCTACAATTTTCCTTTAGGTGCCATAGCCTAACGATGACATAAATCATCGGAATCGAAGGATTTTCTTTCGCCTTTGATCGATGAACTACGACCACCATGCAATGATTTATGATGATCCAGCCATCTAATAGGTCGAGCTCGATGTCGGCAACGTTTCTTTAGTAGGTAACTTCACTTGAAAACTCCTCGGATTGGTCCCGATGATCCTCAGCCATTGGATGAGGGATTTTTGGTTTGAATTTTTTTGAACTCGTTCTCTTTTGTAATGTGATTTTATATAGGGGGTAAAGTATGGGTTGAACATGGATGAGTATGGGCATATAGGCATGGGAGTATGGGTTGAATTGAAGGGTATGGCCTAATATTATATATTTAAAAATATTAAATTTAAAAATATTAAACTTTTAAATGACGAAAATCCCAAACTCCTATCGAGACATGTCACCTAGCGTTTTATATGTAATACCTCTATTTTAAATACAAATAAACTAATCTCGAGAGCTAATTCGATCATATGTAGAAGTTAGCTTTTCAAACCTAATTATTTATATATATTTCTGAAATTAATTTCTATGCGTTTCAATATCGCATGACCAAATGATACGTTCGATTGCCATGAAAATCGTCGGCATATAATAAATCATAATTACGGACCGAATGATACCGGTTCCGTCGATATCCGAGATAGTGCTCCGGAAGGCTATTTTTATACATTAATTAAAAAGAGTTATTATAAAAACCAAATTAGTCACTTTTAAATCTAAATTAAAAGTTTTACTATCCTCATTCTTATTTAAATAATTTAAATCAACCTTCGAAATCATTTTCATTTACGTAAAAATCAAGATTTAATTATTTAGACAATTCCTAGTATTAATTTCAACATTTTAATTATCAAATAAATCGCTATATTTGGAATTCAAGTTAGTTCAGTTATAAAATTAACTTTCAATATTTAAAATTAACTAAATATTCCAAATTCAAATGACTGAAATTCTAGGTCATTACATGACAATTGCCAGATCCACTTGATGATATCGAAATTGAACTAAAAGCTTTGAGACCCCATAAGCCGGCTCGTATTGTTGGATGCGATATGAAACAACTTAGGAAGAAGATGGGGAATTAGTGAAGGTTCAATAGGGCAAATGTGAAGGTGGTTGCATGTGGGAAACTAAGAATAACATGGGGGATGCATATCTGGAGCTCTTTGCTTGGTAAGGGCTATTGTTTATTATATTTACTTTCACCTTTGATATCATAAAGGATAGTTTAGCATCTCCAAGTCTAAGATAGGCTAATCTATACTATTGATTGCATGGCTGCTTGTTTGATATCTTTGATGGTTGTATGATAGTTAGGCAAGCAGTTAGCTGTTCTTCAACTTGTTTGGAGATTTCGAGGGCGAAACTCCTAAAAAGAGTAAGAATGTAATGACCCGTATTTTACTATTAGAGGATCGTAAAATACTTTTATTTATTTCATATAAGGTCACACGACTCTGATTTTTTGAGAAATGACTCTTAGAAACATTTTCCATTTCTGTGATTTTTTATAAATTTCTATGTGACCATTTTGACCTTGAAAATCTTGTATAGACTATAACTTTTGATAGAAGTCGAGTTACGGTCTGAAACCACCTTCATTGCTTCGAGATGATGGTTTTCCATTCCTTCGCATGATCATAATGGTAAAATGAACTTACTGTTTGAAAGTTACGGCCATTTTTAATTTGTCTGCCATTGGTCAGTATTAGTGTGTAATTAACTAGGCCTAAGCCTAAGCACGCCAACTAATTTTAGGATTGAAGCCTAAGGGGGACTGATGGGACTGCTCCAAGCTATTTTCATCTTTCCCCAAAATAGTTTTAAGCTTCCATTAGACCTATCTTTTTAATATTCATCTCCTTTTCTTACTAATTTTAGCCAAATCATCAATAAAAGGGTAATTAGCAAAGGAGATTACAGATCTATCACTTTGGTGCTTAGAATTCATCTTCCTTTGTTTTTGATCTCGAATCTAAGAGGAAAAATTGGTATTTTAGGTATTAGGTGAGTGGTTCTTCATCTCTCACTATCGTATACCTGTTGATATAGTTAAATTTGATGTTTTTAACATTATTTGAATGGCAAAATGTTTTCTAACTTATACATATTTATGGCGGAAATTAAAAAGGTTTAAAATGGTTTCATAATCCTTTTTAATCATATAGACATGCTAGTTT
This sequence comes from Allium cepa, assembly GCA_030765085.1. Taxonomy (NCBI): domain Eukaryota; kingdom Viridiplantae; phylum Streptophyta; class Magnoliopsida; order Asparagales; family Amaryllidaceae; genus Allium; species Allium cepa. Next base: position 866,134,364 of record CM060940.1, read on the forward strand.
ATAAGTTAGATCTAGATTAGAATTTCTATGACTATCATGTTCTGATGAATTACATGTGTATGTGGTTGTAATGGATGATATTTCAGTTTTTATGTTGTGCTTTGATATAGTTTGCTAATGCTTTTAGGCAATTAGAAAAGAGGCCGTTGAATTTGGAAAATCAAAGGCAAAAGTGGAAAAATTAGCTGAATCTTGGAGAAGGGTCTCTGAAGTAAGGGAAGATCCCGTGGTTTAAGTCACATGGAATTTGGCTCGATAGATTCTGGTCGCAATGAATTAATATAGGTCGTTGGAAATTCAGATCGGTGAGGATCACTTTGGGGAATGTTTTGGGCTAGAACAGGTAGAACTTTGAGGCAAGCTTCAGGAGGAGGCAAGGAAGGACCCTATGAGAAGAATAGCCAACATTGGCTAAGTACAGGACTTTGTATCGACCACTTCGGGTTGATACCAACCTCTTTTTATGGCAGCAGGTTGGTGAGGTGGACTTGGGAGTGCGGTGGAATGTAGCAAGGGGTTTCCAAGCAAGTTAAAAGGAAGTGGTCAGTAGAGAAAAGATACTCAGCCAAAATTGGTTAAATATGAGAAGAAGAACCATCTCAGTACTGACCTCTATTAGTTGGTACTGACATGAATTCTTAGAGGTAGATCGACTGAAACATCCAGAAGAGAATTCAGGGTCTCTACAGGCCACACTAAAGGTGTTTGCTTGTTCGCTTGAGGTTTGATGGCGATGTTGTAGCACGATGATAGCTTTATGACTTTAGTATAATAACTCGACGGTTAATGGAGTTAGGTCTCGTATATCGTGGGTTGATGTTTAAAGGAGTCATGAGAAAGATTATCCACAAAGGATGGGTTCCAGAAAGGGCGATCTGTGGATAGAACGTTGAAGGTTTTGTCATGGAAAAAAGGAACGGGGAATGGTTCATTAAGGATAATGGAAACTAAACGGAGTAAAGAAAGGGATTGGATACGCATGATAAGGGATTTTCAATACTCAATTGTTTTCCTATATAATCTGTTAGACGATGGATTTTTTATTGATTAAGAAACCGTGAAAAAATATAATCGTTATGAAAACCGCAAGCACACGATGTACAATTATAGTGCGTATGTGAGTATGGGTTGATCCATAGATGAAGAATTAAATTATCATATTTTTCAACCAAATTAGCCCAAAGTTTTAAAATTTATTTTTAACTAAGTAAATAGTAAAAAAAACTAGAGAAAAAGTGAATAAATGATGGGATTGAGGAACAGTTTAGAGGCAAATACACTTCCAATCATTCATATAAATCAACGTAAAATTTTAACTATAATCTCTCATTTTAATTTGAAGTAGAAATGATTGATGTGTTTATTATAAGTATGATTCATTTGTGCTACTAATTAGCGCAACTAAAACCATCAAACTCTAACACATCATTCATGCCCACTTAAAAATTCTCATGTAAATGACATGAAATTAAAAATAAAATTTATTTTAAGCATGATCTATTTACAATGAACTAGTATCATAGATGATCAAATTTTGATTCTAGTTTGATTTTCATCATCAGAATCACTTACGCAAATGATCAGATTGTTTATGTTTATATTGGATTAAGCATAGCCTATTTAAGATGTCAACATAAACTATCAAATTCGCTAAAAAAGAAACATAACCTACCATCATTCATGATTTCGATTAAGCACAAAAGAGAGATCATAAATGAAATCATTATGTTAATTTAATATGTTTTATGAGAGCTTCATTACCCTCAAATTGAAGGGGTTTAGCTTCTCGTATTTGAATACATGTTAACATGAAGTGATTTTAACATATCAAAACAAGTAAAACGAGAGCTAATTAAAAGAAAAGAGAGCTAACTGCTTGCATGAAATAAAAATAAACTAATTGCAAGAATTAAATATATTCTACTTATATGAAATATGAGAAGCATAAACTAAAAAAGAGAGCATAAATTAAAAATAACATAAGAGAAAGGAACATGTAAACAAAAGCAAATAAGATGGCTAAGAAGCCATTGAAAAGACATTTTATTTATCATTTATTTTGTGGCTACAACTTTCATAAAAAAGAAGAAGATAATTACATGAAACATAAGGGATATTTATACATGCTTAAACCCTAATTCATTTTTATGGACTACCAAAAATGCCCTTAAGCTAGTGTAACCTCCAAGTACGCATTAGAGAATTAATTAATCCCCACTAACATACCTTTAGTTCTCTATTAACATGTACATGTCCTTTAATTATGGTCCATTAGTTAATGGGCATGTAGGCTCCTTCATGTTACATGAATTCTTCTATTTCCTTTCTTCATTTTCTTTCAATATATATGCATGCATACATCCATTAATCGCCATCCAGTTTGCACTCAATTTCCTACAATAAAAATAATGGTATGCAAATAAATTTTCACAAAATTAATTCATACAAAAAACTATCATTTTTCCCTCAAATGAAAATGAACAAACGATGATGTGGAAACAATTTAGATTTTGTTTTAAACATGTAAAATACCCTAATTTGCTCATTTATTTTAATAAAAGAAGATTAAATATTGGATTGAAAATATACACTTTTATTTTCCATTAAATACCCTCACACATATCTTTTTATTCATCCTCGAATAAACAAAAACTAGGATAAATATGTTTTCGTAGGAAACATGATTGCACTGAACATATGCAACAAGCCGTTAAACCTCTAGGTGTCCCTGGTAGGATGAGTGCTGTCTCATGAGAGTTTTCAACGTATACTAGCCAATAATAAGTGCGATATGCAAATTCTAATGTGACTATATGATACAAATTTTCAAAATATTTACAAATGAAGAATTTACTTTTAAATTGACACGAGTAGGTTAGATACAAGTTTTGGTTATTGTCAAGATTTTTTAGACTTTTTACTTATCAAAACTTCAATCAAAAATTAAGTTATCATCACATTTAAACTCTAGTTTGGATACTTGTTTCGGTTGATAACATAGTGCGACTATGAAATGAATCCTTTCTTTGATTATCAAAGTTTTTCGAAGTGGCATTTCTATTTCTTTTGAATAACAAGTCAAACCAAATAATTGAAGATAGTGCTTGGGCTTTAATTCCTTGCTCTCTCTATTTTGAAAAATATTAACATTATTTTTTACATACTTAACTCAGATAAACTGGGGTCAGATATACTGATCATGCACTGCCTTTCGAGCTTACATGAAAAGAATACAGAGCATGACAAGTGTACACACTTGTGTAAGAACATATGACCCTAGGTGTGGCGAGTGTACACACTTGCGTATGAACATATGACCCTAGGTGTTTATTATTATTATTATTTTACTTACATACACCTAACTCAGATAAATCGAGGTAAAATATACCGATCATGCACTGGCTTTTAGGCTTACATGAGAAAGGTACATAACATGACGAGTGTACACACTTACGTGTAAACACATGACTTTAGGTCTTTTTTTATTTTTATAAAATATTTTTGTTTGAAAAGAGAGAGTTATACAGAATCATCTTAGCACCATTTAGCTTAGAAGATCAAAAATGTTATCACCTTTACTTTAAATCAACCACTCTTTTAAACAAAGATTACAATTATGATACACTTCATAATTATCACTTACGAACCTTCCTATATATTAGTTATACCATAGTACTTGTGATCAAAATTTTCCTTTTATTTTTGTTAAGACAAGTAAATTTCCAAGAATTTCAATTTAATAACCAAAAAACGTATACTATTTTATCATGTTTCTTTAAAAATAAATCAATATGCTAGAAAAAAATTGTTTTGGGCTTTTTTTTGGAAAGAAAATACCAAAATAAAAAATAAACCATGAAAAATCCAAATAAACTTCAGACTTCGTCCACACTTAATTTTAACTGTGTTACTACAGTCAATGCATGATATAATGAGTGTAACGGATGTACATATTTACAAGAGAGATTTAAAATTTCTTACTAGACGTAATGTGTCTTGTAAAGAATCATGAGCTCCTCCTCTCGATTGTTCTCCAACTCCAAGTAAGGTTTCAAAAGATGACCATTGACTTTATAAATCGATCCATCTCTAGGGTTTTCTATTTCTATGGAACTGTGTGGAAAAACAGTATGTACCACGTATGGTCCTGTCCACCATGATTTTAATTTCCCAGGGAGCTAATGAAGTTGAGAGTTGTACTAAAGAAATCTTTTATTAGGCGAAAATGTTTTTTTTAGGATTGACTTATCATGATATTTTTTATTTTTTCTTTGTAAATTTTCTAATTTTCATACGCGTCGTTCCTAATCTCCTCTAATTCACTGAGTTGCAATTTTTTTGTTTTCGCCCACTTTTTCAGGATCAAAGTTTATGTTCTTAATCGTCCACAACACTTTATGTTCAAATTCGACAGCTAAGTGGCATGCTTTACCATATACTAGCCTAAAAGGGAATATCCCAGATTGGGTTTATACGTAATTCTGTAAGCCCAAAGCACACCTGTCAATTTTCGTGACCAATCTTTTTTATTTTATTTACAATTTTCTCTAAAATTTACTTGGTTAGGAAATATGAAACTCCAAATTGATCACAAATTTGAGGATGATAAGGAGTGGATAACTTTGGGTTATCGAGTATTTCTTCATTAGATTTTCAAATGAGCGATTACAAAAATGGGTTCCATTATCGCTTATTATTGTGCGAGGTGTTCCAAACCTCGAAAATATGTTTTCTTTTATGAATTTCACAACAACTTTGTGTCTATTTGTTTTACATGGAATGGATTCATCCTATTTATAGATGTAATCTATAACAAGAAGAATGTACAAATTTTTAAAGGAGTTAGAAAATGGTCATAAAGTGAATACCCTATATGCCAAAGATTTCGAACGTAAGAATGTGGTTCAAAGGCATCATGTTTCGTTGAGAGATTTTCCCTACCATTTGGCAGTGACCACAAGTTTTACAAAACTCAAATGCATTTTTGAAAAGCGTAAGCTAGTAAAAACCATACCGAAGCACCTTTTCGCTGCTTTCTTAGGGATGAAGTGACCACCACAAGATTGGTCATGACAAAATGAAAGAACACTCTTAATTTCACAATATGGGAGTCGAATTATTTGTCCAGGACAATACTTAAACAATTATGGACCATCCTAATAGAAGTACTTGACTTGGGAAAGAAATTTTTCTTTATCTTATTTCGACCAAAATGAAGGATTTTCCTTAGTGACTAAATAGTTCACTATATCAGCATCATGGATCGATGGAAACAGAAAGGAGTTGTTCATTAGGAAAGCTCTCGTTGATTGGTTAAGAAGATGGTGTGTTTGGAAGAAGCGATAGATAATCGGCAATGACATTGTTGGATCCTTTTTTATCTTTGATCGTAAGGTCAAATTCTTGGAGTAAAAGGATCCAACAGATTAAATGAGACTTAACATCCTTTTTAGCGAAAAGATACCTAAGAGCGGAGTGGTTTGTAATAGTAATGCGTGATCCAATCAAATAAGGTCAGAACTTTTCAAGCACAAAAACTATCACTAGAAGCTCTTTTTCGATGGTCGTGTAATTGAGTTGAGAATCGTTTAAAGTCATATACCATAGTAAATGACATGCAGAATTTTGTTGATGTGTTGTCCTAAGACAGCACCAACTGCAAAGTTAGAAGCATTACACATTATTTCGAAAGGAAGATCCAAATGGGTGAACAAATGATGGAAGCGGAAATGAGTTCATTTTCAAGATGTTAAAAAGAAGAAACACAATCAAAATTAAAGTCAAATGGAATGTCTTTTCCAAGAGGAGTCGTCCAAGGTCGAGCAATTTTACTAAAGTCTATCATAAAGCGTCGACAAAAATCCAACATGTTCAAGAAATGAACGAATGTGCTTGATAGACTTAGGAATGGGTAGATTTGCAATTATGTCCACTTTCGCTTTATCTACCTCAACGCCTTTGTTTGAAATGACATGCCTAAGGACAATGCCTGTTCGACCATAAAATAACATTTTTCCTAGTTTAACGTTAAGTGTTTATCCTTGCATCGATTCAGAATTATCTCGAGATGGTGTAAGCACTCAGAAATCCCAAAGATGGAGAAATCATCCATAAACAATTCTAGAAAGCATTCGATCATGTCAGAAAAGATGCTGACCATGCATTTTGGAAAATAGAAGGAGCTTTGCAAGGCCAAATGGCATACGTCGATATACAAGGTGCCAAAAGAACTCGTGAAAGTCGTTTTCTTTTAGTCTTTGAGAGCGATTGGAATTTTGTTATAACCGAAATAACTATCAAAAAAGCAATAAAATTCATCGCCGGCTAATTATTAGAGCATTTGGTTAATGAAAGGAAGAAGAAAGTGATCATTACATGTTGCAGCATTTAGTTTTCGATAAACAAGGAAAACATACCAACCCGTTTGAGCGAGTCGGAATGAGTTCATTAGTGTTATTTGTGATAACAGTAAGTCTGGACCTTTTAGGCACGACGTGAATTGGGTTAACCCATAAACAATCAGAGATGGGATATATGATTCCGTTATCGAGGAGTTTAAGAATTTTGTCTCGAATAGCATCCTTTATTTTTGGGTTAATCCTTCTTTGCACGTCACGAATAGGCTCGGCTTCATCAACTAAGTGGATATGATGTTGAACAAATGTGGGACTAACTCCCTTTATTTCGATAATCGACCATCCAATTGCCTCTTTATTTTTGGACAGAATTGAAAGAAGGGAGGTTTCTAGACAAGAGAAAGGTTTAAAGAAATTATGACAGGAAATGTTTCGTTGCCACCTAAATATGCATACTTCAGGTGATAGGGAAGAGGCTTGAGCTCAAACCAACATGGTTGCTCAACAAAGAATTTGGTTGAAGTTCCGACTCAATAATGAGGGGTTCAAACTGAAGCACATTTTCGATCTCGTTAGGCTTAGCTTGAAACAATTGTTCGTGTTCAGTCTCATGTTCGTTGTTAAGGTCAATTGTTTGTTGTCAAAATTTTATTGAATGGGGCTAACTTCCAACATTTGGTCAAGTGGTTCATTCGATTGATTTTCGAGGTTGAAGATGTTAAGATCCAAAGTCATGTTTTCGAAAGAAATTTTCATCAAACCATTTCAACAATTGATTAGAGCATTCAAAGTGGCTTATAATGGTCTTCCTAAAATCAATGGAATTTGACTGGTCGGATTGTTCACGGGTTGTGTTTCTAGGGCGATGAAATCGACAAGTAATATGAACTAACCGATTTTGACGAGTACATCCTCGATCTCTCCCTTGGGTTTTCTTTATTGAACGATTGGAAAAATAAAGAGTTACTTTTGTTGATTTTAGTTCTCCTAAGCCAAGTTGCTGGTAAACTGACTAAGGAATCAAATTGACACTCGCATCCAAGTCCAGTAAGCAACTTATTAACCGTATTATCTCCTATTGCGCATGAGATCATCAGACATCTATGATCTCTGTATTTTATAGGAATTGATTGAGACAAGACTCCGCTAAAATAAGCAACTAAGCAAACTTTCTTAGGTACATGAGTGTGTCATTTTAGAGTATAGAAGTCCTTTAGAAATTAGCGTAAGTTGGGACTTGTTGAACGATATCAAGGAGAGGGATGTTCGCTTTGACATTTGAAAATTTCCAACATCTTTTCCATTTGATTGAAATGTTTCTTAGGGCGAAGTTGATGTGGAAATGGAATTCAATAATCAGTAGGTCGATCTGCTTGAGTAGAAGAAGAATTTGGATTAGCATATTATTGGCTTGATGTTTTGTTAAGAATCTCTTGTTGTTTTCGAAGTGTCAAGAGGAGCTTTCGGTAAATCAATGGAATGAACAACTTGTTATCGGCTAGTTTACAGAAATACAAAGTCCTGATAGCATTCATTTGGTTCACATTATTATCTAGAACAACATGAGCTTGATTTGAGTTCGTGTTTTAGTTTCTAGGGTCTAGAACTGATTGATTTAGGAATGTGCCTCGTTCACGTTAACTCACAAAAGTGGATAATTGACTCATTTGCATTTCAAGTTTAGCAATTTATTGGCTCGTATTTTGCATGTACGAGGTTAATTTTTTTTTGCAAATCGCTATGCTTTAGCCAAAGTTTCAATACTTTTCTCAAGTGAAGTCAATCATTTATCGCATTGGGGAGCAAAAGATGGTTGCGATTGATTTTGAGATGGAGGCGCAAAATTTTGTCGAAAGGGGTTATGCTAAAAAGAAGGATTCAAAACAATTGTTCGAAAATGCTTGAAATTTGAGACGTACCAAATTCGTGTTAGAATTATTTTTGTTCCATGCAAAATTAGGATGATTTCTCCAACGGGGATTATACGTTGAAGAAAATGGATCGTGCTTAATCTTGTTAAAAGGATTGAGTTATTCTATCGAATGAGGATACTAATTGGCAAGGTGATTCAGATCGTTGCATTTATAACACAATGGTTGGGAAGCTTGGTTCATTTGACTGGATGAGAAAACGTTATCGAATTTATTGATCATTGCATCGATTATAGCTTCCAAACCCAACGATGGTCCTAGAGAGTGTGCACTCGATTGTGTATAAGTGGATCATTAAAATGTTCCTATTATGATGATTTTTTGGCCAAGTTCTCAAGGAATTGCCAAGCATCGCCATGATGTTAGGCAAGAAAATTGCCTTTGGCATATCGTTTCAAGCATGGTTCGTGAGCTGTTTTCAAGTCATCATATAACATTTGACAAAGTGTCCAATTTTTAAAATTATGGTGTGGACATTTTATTAAGAGCACCTCAAATCTTTGAAAGTATTTTTCGAAAGGTTCACCCCCGAATTAATGAAAATTTACAATTTCATTTCATATTTTGGTTGCTTTTTCCAAGCAGTAGAATTTTTTTAAGAAAACTTTAACAAATTTGTTCTAAGTCTTGATCGAGTTCCGTGGTAAGCTGTACAACCATTTTTTAGCGTAAGCGGTAAGAGCGAATGAAATTAGCTGAAATTAGATTCCATCATCAATAGTTATTGAAGTTTAATGGTTGCACATACTTGTTCGAATTTTTTAAGAAGATATATGGGTCATTATGTTCAAAATTGCCGAATTTCTGGAGTGTGGCAATATGATTTGAATGAATTTAGTAGCGATTACTCGTCTGGGAGGGTAATATGATACAAGAAGGAATAGGGACTTGGTCTGGAAAGATTCTATCCATAAGAGCTCATGGAGTGTTTTCATTGACCATCGTTGGAGGATTATTTGTTCGAGTTAAATAATTTTTCGTTGTGTCATGAGTCTAAATACTCATGCATAAGTGAAAAGATCAAGGAGAGAAAGATGTGAAAATCAAGATTAAAAGACTAAAATAAGGTTTAGAGAATGAAATGAAGTCAAAAATCCTTTTCTTTTATTTTTTTTAAGACATTAATATTTACCAAAAAGAATATATTTGGTTTGATTTTTAGATTAATTTTTTTTAAAATGTTTTTGTTTTTTTGTTTTTGAAAAGAATTTTTTTGGATTTTTGTTTTTTTAAACTAAATTAAGTAAAACGCTTGTTTTTGATTTTTTTTTTTAATTTTTGTTTGAAAACTAAGTTAAGGAAAATGTGATTTTTTGAACTTTTGGATCTTTTTTGATTTTTTATATACGCATGAACTAATACAACCAAATGAATGCAAGGTCTTACTATAAATTTTCTGTCTTTAGTAGCTCCTAACCCAAAATCATATGATCACACTTTGACTTAATCCAACAGAATAGTAGTATAACGACCTAGATTTTTAGCCATCAGATGTCGGGGAAATTAATTGATTTTACTTATTTAAATTTTGATTTTTACAAGTCAAATAGATGAGTTTTCTGATATTTAAAATATATGGATATATATATATATATCGATTAAAACTATGTTTAATTATAAAAAATTTAAATTCCTGGATATAATAAGTATTATAGAAATGTGTATATAAACTCCATCATTTAAATTAAGATAAAATATCTATATATATATAAATACATACAAGCTTTATGATGTTTGATAATATATACTTAAGTATATAAATATACAAGTAAATGAATGCATGCCATATGAAATAATATATATGAAAGTTGTATAAATGTGAATATATATATATATGTAATGACAAAATATACATAAGCAATGTATATGAGAATATGTATAAATATAAGTGTATATATATGATGGAAAAACATATGTGAGTAAATGTATATGTACAAACGATACATAAAATGGTAAATAGGTAAAGTAAAGATGTATCTTTGCATATGTATGCATATTTACATATATATATATAAGTTGTATGGTGAAATAGTGTATAGAATATATATATATATATATATATATATATATATATATATATATATATATATAGACACATATAAGAAAGCACATGTACATGCATAGAGGGAACATCATCATGACAAGAATTAAATTCAAGTGTAATTTTTTTAACTCAAGCCATAATACATCAAATCTTTTTATGAATTCAAATCAAAGATCTCATCGGCTCAAAATCAAATCAAATCACTCAAAAGAATATATATATATATATAATTTAAAAGGAAGCTTGCATATGTACAGACCTCTACCTTGCTCTGTACACTTCATTCCCATATATATGTGTGTGGCCGAGCATATGTTGTTTAGACTCATAGGAAAAATATATATCAAAATAAAGAAGGCTGCCATTAAACATGTAGAAGACAAAGAAAACACTGTACCCCTTCGCTGATCTTGGTTCGAATAAAAACAGATAAGCTTCTTTAACTTTGAAAATTCACTAACTCACCATCTACGCAGTTTTAAAACAAGACATCAAAACCAAAGTAGTTTGTTTGTGAGCATAGAACAATTTAAAATTTGTTTCATAGGATTTCATTAAGTAAAAGGGTGGGAAAACCCCATTTTATTGTGAATGGGTCAGAAATAGTCGAAGTTCGACTATCGTAATTTTACAAATAAAACATGCAGCTTGAATCGTGACTGAAAAATACGATTTTTAAGTCTAGTTTGAAGATTTTTAAGGTGGTATGTGCGGCGAATTGGGGAGTTGAACGGAGTTGGGTTTTTCGCCGTTTTTGGTGACGTAGTTAATTTCGTGACACGGCAAGGGTTGTGGAGGAGGCTCGGTCGAGGGCGCATACGAGAAAAATGGCATGCGAAATTTTAGTTGATAGTGGAGGCGAGGCGAGGTAGATGTAGGGTTTTGTGGTGGGTTTTTATGGGGTCCCCGGTCGATGGGAATGGCGATGTGATAAGGGGAGTATGAGCATGCAGTCCGAGGGGAAACAATAGAGTGGATTGTGATGTAGCTCTAGGAAAAATTTGGTGGTGAATGGTGGACGATGGTGATGGGAAGAGGTGGTTTGAAGGGGTCATCTCTGTTCAGGTTTTGGGATGGGAGATGAAATTTCGAGTGGAGACCATGTTGCGTGTTCCAGGTGGCCAAGTGAGAGGCGGAGGTCGCGGGTGATAGGTAAGGAAGATCGACGGTGAGTTTCGGTGGCCAAAAGATAGGTGCACGTGCATGTTTTTTTTTCATGCACAGTCTCACGCTTCGGTTCTAATGGAAGAAGGAAGAAGAGGTACTGGAAGGAAAGGGAAGGAAGAGTGGGTCGGTCATGGGCCATGAAAGGAATAAAGGAAAGAAGAGAAATAAAGAAAGGAAAATAATGGAAAGGAAAAAGAAAGAAAAAGGAAATAGAAAAGAAAAGAAGGAAGAGGAAAGAAAATGGAGTTATATATTTTAAATTATTAAAAACCCAAAATCGATTTACATTATAAATCCAATCAACATGAAAACCCTTTGCCTTGTAGATCCTACCTCCTTATGTTTAAGTTAAATTTATTTTGTGAAAAGTAAGATTTAATTATCTATAAGAATTAAAGAAAGTAATTAATTAAATCCTTAATTAATTAAATTGTTTTAAAATTTCTTTAATTTATAATTGTTTGGGTCAATAATATAATAAATGGTTTCAGTAATAGAAGTTAATAAAATTCCTAGTTGTAAATTGTTTAGTCTTAGCTATTAATCGTTAAATTAGTAACGATCTAGGTTTAGGCTTATTTATTTGATAGTTATTCAAAATTATTCTTGTCTGTGCCATCCAGGGGTCAGACAGGTTAAAATAGTTAGAGCAAAATGATGTTACGGTCTATTTGAATAAAAATCTGTAATAAATTCCCATATTTAAATATTGTCATCCTAGATAATAAGTTGTTTATTTTAAACAATTTACATTTTACTTGGACTCGAAGAGACCGGAATTGAATATCAGTGTTATCCAGAATCGCTTCAATCACTCTGAACTTTTATGGGTTGATTTTAGAGTTTAATAGGCTAGAAGTGGATTAATATCACAAATTTAACTATTTTAAATCAGTATTTTAATTAGGCACTATCTTATATCAATGGATTTTCTGAAAAGTTGGGTTAAAATAAGATGATAACTCGTTGGGCTATACGAGTTACTTGGGTTTTCAAAGGTTTTCATAGCTCAAGTATTTCAATTTGAGTGGGGTTACTCACGTTGGTTTCCAGCCTGACTCGGGTGTTACTTTATTGTAATGCTTGGGTCAGACCGAATATTACAAATTTTCAGGTTAGGATGCTTTTTGGAGTTCAGGAGACGAGCTGGGTGGAAGAGATGTATTGCACGTATTTGGCTATATTCCACTGTGTATAGTAGGCTGTATGGATAATAGTTAGGGACGAGTTATTATAATTGTCCAGATTTATTTGTTGATGGTTGTACTTTGATAACTTGTATATGTATATTAGAAGTTACATATTTTCTTGTATAAAATGCTGTTATTATATTTGTTCCGCTGCGATTGTGAGATTCTGTGCTGTTATTTCTGTTTCTTATTCTTTTTATTTTTCTTAAAACCCTAACAGCCTAGTATTTTCGGCACTCGATTGCTCGACACTCTATATAATGGACGTATTTGTGTCAATTTTCCGTGGTCGAAAATCTCCCAGCCATTAAACGTGGTATCAGAGCTGAAGGTTAAGCGAGAAACTTGCCTTTGGTGGGAATTACTCGATAGAGATAGGTTCAATAGTACACTAGAATGAGTTGAGTGTAGCATATATGAGGGCATACTTGCTATTTGCATATATAATGATTTTAAAAATGAATTTTATATAATTTTTTACATAAGAATATATTTTGATATAAAAGAAATAAATTGTGTAGATTATTATAGTATATTAACTTGACTGGTTGTTGTTATTGAAACTAAAAAGAGATTGTAAGACTTAAGTGGTGAAACATATATAACCAAATAAAAATTTGATAGGAACGAACTATACAAATAAGTTAAGCTAAAATAGACCTAAAACAAGAATTTTAAATCCCAAATATTTTGGGAATGTTTTTCAAAAGTGTTTCGGAAACGAAACAAATTTTCCCTGATTGTATTTATATACAGGAAGAATCTCTCAGAAAATTATTGTGAGAAGTATGGTGTGTTTGGTTTCTAGATATGATAATATTATCATAAATTGGTTGTTGTGTCTTAATAAAGGAATGTTATTACAGAATAAACAATGATAAAATAGAGTGAAATGTTTGAGAAGGTGAAATTATATAAACATCATTATAAATATGACTTATAAATTAAAATAGATTTAAATGGGAAGTTTTAAATCTAAGTTTCGAAAATTTTGAAAATTGTTTCAAAGTGTTTAAGGAAATAATAAGTAATATTATTAGAATATTTTTGAATATGGAAATCTTTGTTTAAAAAACAAGAGTTGTTTTGAAATTCCGAAGGGATTTGTGTTGGATAAAAAACCAGAGTTAGTTAAAAATTTAAAGTGTGATTTTATGTGTAAATGGGATAAATATGTATATATATATGGATATATGTGATTTCAAAGTTGATTGAAACAAATAACCGAGTGTTTAAAATTATGGAATCCCTTTGAGAATGTGAAGTAAAGCCTAAAATGGAAGGTAAGTTTTGAACTTACAAGTGGAAAGTGATAATAACAAGAATTTAAATTTAGAATGTAAAATTTTAAATTGAGATGGTTAAATGGATTACATGAATTGAATTTAACTCAGGGTAAGTTAAATATGTTTTGAACTTATATGAATTTGAATTTCAAGGTGAAATTAAAATTTAACTTATGGAAGTTACATGAATTAAATTGTAAAGTAAGGGTATAGATGTGAGAAAAAGTTGAAATAGGAGTTATGTATGTATAATGATTTCAAAATGATTTTTAAAATAAAACGGGTTTTGAATTTTGAAAATTTGTGATGGATGGTGTTGATTAATGTTTTAGATGATCTAGATGTTTATTTTCTATCATTTTGTATATTATTTACAGTATATAAAACTGTAAATTAGATTATTTTGAATAAATTAAGAAGTGGATTGAAATGATATATATCCATTCCTGAAATTAAATGGAAACAAAACTTTATTTTGAAACTATTTAAATGATTTTGATTTTAAGAAATAAAATTGAATTTATGTAAATGGAATCATTTTGAACTTAAGCTTGAAATGTTAAAACCAACTTGTCAAGCGGAATTGCTTACAGAATCAGGTTTGAAAATTGAAGTTATAATTGGGAAATAAATTGATTTTCTCTAAAAGATTTGAACTCTCACTCGAACCTTGAAATAAGTTAAGTAGAGGTAATTTAAACGAATATTTGAAATTTGGGCTCAGAATATAATTATTAAGAGATTTAGATTGTTAAATTAAATATAAGGGTTAATTTGATTTAAGTGATTAAATCGGTATTCTGAAAACCGAAACCGAATTTATATAAATCGAGATGGTTGAAGATTGAGAATTGAATTAAATTAATTCAAAATTGAAATTGAATTTGTTTGCGCCAAAATTTGTCATAAACACCCAATTATCGATGAAAGCACCAATTCACAATCACAAATTACAGATAACAAGTATGTAGAGAGTAAAAAATAAAGAACACTCAGAAAATTTAAATGAAAGCAATAAAGAACACAGAATTTATAGTGGTTCGGCAATCTGGCCTACGTCCACTATGAAGTTTGATGACTTTATTGATATTCACTTGCAGGTTACAACTGATTTCAATGGATTATAGTGAATCAAAGTGTTGAGATTCGAGTACAACAGCAGCAATGGAGTGCAAAGTTGGATTCGGTACAGTCTGGACGTCAAGGAGCCTGAAAGATCCTTCTTCTGTAGGACCTGGGGATCTATTTATAGGCGTAGGAGGCTGATATCTCGTTCAGATCACGGGGGACTTCTTCTGGCACGTGGGTGGGCCCACGCGATCGATCCCATAAAGTTTTGGCTTGATCCGTGATCGATATGAATGAATTTCATATCGATCAAGATTTGACCCAATCGAGTCGAAACTTGGCATGAACCTTTCTTAGATCGTACGTAAGCTCCTATGAAAATTTCATAGCATTTGGACTTGTGGATTGCGAGTTATGATCGATACGAATTGGATTTTTCAATATTGTTTCGACTTCGTATCGATGACTTCACCTCCCTCTTCTTCGCATCGATCAAAGGCACATGCCTTCTTGTAGACATGGCGCTTGTTCCTCGGATCGATCCACATGTAGTGCCGAGTTGACTGCTTCCATCCTTGTATCCATCGAGTGTTGTGTCCTCTGGATCGATGTTTTGGCGCTCCTTTTCGTATTGATCACCCGCGTTCTTCTTCGTATTGATCATCAACTCTCCATTTCGTGTCGATGCCCTGTGCTCCATTTCGCATCGATGGGGAGGCCTCGTATTGATCTGTTGTCAACCGGTACGAAGTACGTTTTAAGGCTTGATCGATAAGAAATGGACGTATGTGGATGGATACAGAGTGAGTGGACCTTGGATGGATACGAAGAGAGGCCTGCTCACCGATAGACACGAGATGGACTGATACGAAATGAGCTTGCTCACTGATGGATATAAGGAGGATTGCCTTCATTGGACAGCAGGTTGGATGGATACGAGATGAGGTCTATAGGGTGGAAGGGTACGAACAACAGCTGACTGATCGATGCGAACAACATGTGACTGATCGATGCGAACAACATGCAATTTGATGGATGCGAATAGATGGATGGCGCGAAAGATCCGAACTATGGCTTTCTGATGGATACGAATGGTGTATGCTTGATGGATACGAACAAGAACAATGTTCAATTTGGCATCGATCATATCTTGAGCATACAAACTCAGATTGACTTGAAATTTGGAACACTAGCTTCTACGACTTTGCTCGTCATGTCATATAAATTCTAGCTTGATGTGGACTCTGACAAATTTACTGATATCCATAGCTAACCTGTACATAACTAGCAATCGAGGAGAACTGTCTTTGGATTCCAGCTAATCTTTTGGTATCACGGTCTTGCTAAAAGGCAGGATAACAAAATTGAATTAATTGGAATTGTAATCGAAGCTGCATTAGTTCGAATTCGAAATGGGACTTGATTTGAATTGGAATAGGAATCGAAGTTAATTTGAATTGGAATCTGGATTGAATCAATTTAAATGGAAGTGAAAATTGATTTGAATTGGAGGTTGGGAGTTGAATCAGTTTGACCTTGAAATTATTTTCAAATAAATTATTTTAATATAAACTGTCTAAAATCTATCTTCTTAAATATTCAAATTATTTTGATTTTCCAAGCTATTTACTATACAAACCATTCTTTTAATGCCCAAACTATCTTATATTAACCATTTAACTACTTTTAACTATTCAAGCTATTTTCCAAATTCAAACTAGTTAGAGTGGAAATTTTTTATATTTAAATCATGGATTTAAATACTAATTGGGTTGAATTGAAGTTATAATCCAAATGGAATTCGAAGCAATTCTGAATTGGAATCCAAATCGGAATATTAAGGCAAAAATGATTTGAAGTGAAGAGTATATTATGAGCAAAATATGATGACTTAAAAAATGAAGATCTAATAGTTACTATAACTGAAACTTACTTTGAAAAAAGTAAGTAATGTAACAAATAACTTTGTAAAGG
Organism: Allium cepa; assembly: GCA_030765085.1. Lineage (NCBI taxonomy): Eukaryota > Viridiplantae > Streptophyta > Magnoliopsida > Asparagales > Amaryllidaceae > Allium > Allium cepa. The sequence continues at coordinate 866,151,380 of CM060940.1, forward strand.
TAATCGAACTTGAAAATTTTGATTTGGCACTAATGAGATTATAAATATTAGTTGTATATTCAAACTTCCCTTGTTGAAATTCATAACCAGAAGAAATGATCTTTGAAAGATTTTTGGAATATTAAATATAGTTTATATAAGTATGGAATGGACTCAGAAATTATTGATCTGAAAGTTTTTTTGAGTTGAAAAAGAATGATTTTATATGTATATGAGAATGAACTGAGAAAGGTTTTGGAACTCATTGATTTTAAAAGGCTATTGATTTTGGAAAAAATTAAATTTTGGAAATTTGGTAAACCAAAATTGAGAATTATCAATTTTGAAAATATCGATTTTGTATAAATGAAGTTTACATGTGATGCATATAAAGAGTACGATTTGAAAGGTACAAAATATGTATATAGTATGATATGTTTTCAGAAAGCTATGGAAAAAAGGCACCCCCATTAAGAGTCGAAACTTATAGTAAGAGATCCACTAGGTGGTTCTGCCTAGAACCCTAAGGGTGGGTTCAATGAGATTGGGATCCTAGAGGACATCCGGACAAAACTCAAGTTCCTGATGATCATTTATTGGGTAACGTAAGTCGACAGGCGTTGATGCCTATAGTTACATTGGGGTTATGCTATGACGATAATGTAACCCTTGTGTAACTGCGATCTACTACGTTCCATAGCGGAAGTCGAGTGGGTGCCTAGTATCTAAGTTTGATTTCGCTGGGAGAGCGACGTAACATCGGTAGATTGTGATCTATGTGGTTAAATAGCGGAATTCATGTGGCAGTGAGTGCCTACAGTCTACATTGGGTTTCACTGGATAGTGACGCAGCCTTTGTGTAGTCTGCGATCTATGTGGTGAAGTTTCGTTTGGCAGCATAATTCGAGTAGCGCTGATGCCTACAGTCATATGGGTTTTGCTGTGATAGCAACGCAAACCTGGGTGTAGCTGCGATCTGTGCAGTTCCCATGGCGAAAGTCGAGAGGTGCGGATGCCTACAGTTTTCTTATGGATTTCGCTGGGATGGCAACGTAATCAACGTGCTAATTACGACCCATGGGGGTGATGCTTTCCATAGCATTTTCGAAAAGAGGGTTTTCAAGTATTTTCACTGGGTGTTGAAACGGGTCTACTAAGTACTTATAGATTTTCAGTCCTACACCCGATCAACGTATAACTAAATTTTTGTGAGAACAAGGATGGACTTGTTTGGACATCTAGTTATGAAAAATATTTTTATATAGAACTAGTTGATAATATTATGTAATTTAAGGTGTATATATTTTTAACTTATATAATAAAACAGCAAGAAGTTGAAATGTTTAAAGATTATTAATTAATAATACACATCAAAATTAAAATTCTCGTTTCGTTCCTTTTCGAGGACTAAAAGTTCTAAAGAGGGAGTAATGTAACGACCTGGATTTTTAGCCATCAGATATCAGTGAAATTAATTGATTTTAATTATTGAAATTTTGATTTTTACAAGTCAATAGATGAGTTTTATGATATTTAAAATATTTGGATATATATATATATATATATTGATTAAAAACTATGTTTAGTTTTAAAAAATTTAAATTCCTAGATATGATCAGTATTATAGAAATGTGTATATAAACTCCACCATTTAAATTAAGATAAAATATCCATATATACATATATATAAACATAAAGACACACACACAAGCTTTATGATGTTTGACAACATATACTTAAGTATATATGTATACAAGTATATGAATGCATGCCATTGAAATAATCTATATGAAAGTTGTATAAATGTGAATATATATATATATATATATATGTAATGAAAAAATATACATAAGCAATGTATATGAGAACATGTATAAATATAAGTGTATATATATGATGGAAAAACATATGTGAGTAAATGTATATGTACAAGTGATACATAAAATGGTAAATTGGTAAAGTAAAGATGTATCTTTGCATACGTATGTATATTTACATATATATATATATATATATATATATAAGTGTTATGGTGAAATAGTGTATAGAAAATACATACAAACACACACACACACATATATATGAAAGCACATGTACATGCATAGAGAGAACACCATCATTGACAAGAATTAAATTCAAGCATACAAAATTTCAACTCAAGCCATAATACATCAAATCTTTTTGTGAAATCAAATCAAAGATCTCGTCATCTTAAAAAAATCAAATCACTCAAAAGAATATATATATATATATATGTATGTATGTATGTATATTTATAAAAGGAAGCCTGTATATGTACAGACCTTTACCTTACTCTGTACACTTCATTCCCACATATATGTGTGTGCCCGATCATATGTTGTTCAAGTTCATAGAAAATAATATATATCAAACAAAAGAAGGCTGCCATTAAACATGTAGAAGACATTATTCAAGCTCCAACAAAAAACAAAAGGAAGAAGTTCATCATTCTTTTAGACTGTGAGTAAACACTCCCATCTTGTTTACAGGATGTTACTTATCCTATATCATATCTGTGAATATATAAGTATCATTGATCTATGTTAAATGTTTATGTGATTTGCTAGGTTAATATGTTTATGTGTGAATGTGTTAGATATAGATAATTACACCGACAACACAAAGAAAACACTGTACTTCTTCCCTGATCTTGGTTTGAATAAAAACAGATAAGCCTCTTTAACTTTGGAAAATCACTAACTCACCATCTACGTAGTTTTAAAACAAGACATCAAACCCAAAGTAGTTTGTTTGTGAGTATAGAACAATTTAAAATTTGTTTCACAGGATTTCATTAAGTAAAAGCGTAACGTTTCGAAATTTTCGACTTTCGAAAATCGACATTAGTACGTCCACTGTATCAACTGCCGAACAATCGAATGCCGGAAAATCGAGACCTTAGGGTTTAAGAAGAAGAAAAAAATAGAAGAAGTAAGAAAGAAGAAGCAATAGAAAAATATCAGAATCTCACAATTGCAACGGAACAACATATAATAGATAAATGAATAATCTTTAAATCAGAAGAACTGTACATTTTATACATTACATCATCAGAGTCAATATACAACACAACATAATAATGGACAGTTATATAAACCTGTCCCCACAATTGAATACACAGCGGAAAAGATAAGTGATACGTTTCGCCATCCAGCTCGCCTCTCGAGCTCCACAGCACCTCCTGAATTCCAGAATATCCTGATAACCTGACTCTAGGCTGCCCGTGTGGAAAATGATGGGCACCCAGAGTTTAGGAAGGGAACAATAAACTCCAGGTCAGTCATGGGACTGGTGTGAGAACTTAAAACAGTTTATCTTTTAAAAAAAACAAATATTTTAAAACAGATCCGCAATGCTTTTAGAAAATGTAACTACCATAAGGCCTCCCGCCACACACACCATGCAAACACAGAATCGGGGGAGATTTCTTCTTATGATAGTCAAACATGCTTGATACACAAATTTCTTTGATATTATTACTATAAGTGCAAAGTGTAGGAAAACATTTGGAAAGTATATTATAAATCTTAGCCAACATACGACCATTATCGTATGCCTACTATAGCTACCATCTAAACAGTGGGGCGCCACCATAAGTAGATGGCAGGTTCTACAACTAAAACCGTACAGGGCGCGTATTGTTTCTTTGGATTTCCAATAAATGGTCAGGCTAAGGAACTTTCTATTTCCACATGGGAACGCCTTTGGCGGGACTCCCCAAGAACCTAACCGGATCTCTGCCAACACAAGGCCGGGTTACCTCTGAAAAAATAGGTAATTACTGACACGAGTATGCCATCCCCCGGTTGTAAATAACCTTTATCCGAGGATCCTCAATACCAACAACCACAAAGTAATAAATTTGCAGCAACCACATAGGTCAAGTATCTGGGCTCCATACCATGATACCACCTCTATCCAGAAGGAAATGAACATACCCTAAGGGGCGCTACCCCCTAAAACTTTGCCGCATTCTTCCTATATCGACCATTCTGGGGTGTGAGGTCCGACAAAGTCTCGTCCACAAAGCTATGCTTTCTATAAAAGCCATGCTTCGATCAACAAATGATCAGCATCACTTCGTATGCCACATTACCAAATTGGGAATGTATCACTAGTAACCATCAACTACATAACCTCTGAGCTCGTACGTCTCAGAGAAGGGTGTTAAGCTAAGAGAATAAATTCTCCGCCACCAACAGAAATGTATTTGATAGAAACCAGCTTTACATCTCAAATTGTAACGTCAGACACACATCTATACAATTCCGTTTCGGGATCGAACGGAACCGAAGGCACTTCCAAAGAATTCCGTGCAATCCGGATATTCACTAATCACGTCCGGACTTCCCATCACAAAGGGTGATAAAATCTCCATATCGAAGATCAGCCGATGCAGAGACATTCGACGGTAATCCTTCCATTTCCGAAAATTTTCGATCTTCAACACCGGACTTCAAATGCTATCCATTACGACGTATCACTATTCGGAAGGGATTTATGACCCAAAGGTCCCCTCCCGGCTAAACCGAATAACGAGCGCTTATTTTAAAATAAGTGTAGCATTCAAATTCAAGCAAATCACAACAAATACCCATTTAAAGGTAAATATTGATAGTCGGTTATTTAACTATCAATCAACATTCACAACAATTTCCAGATTTAATTAATTTTCACAATTATTTATTTTCAAAATATCTTCGCAAGATATATTTTCACACTTCAACCATTTGAAAACAAATTTCAAATCACTTTTCACCTTTACAACTTTTGAAAACAAATTTCAAATCATTTTCCTTACACAGAAACACTTCCAAATGTTTATTCATTTTTACTGGAAATCTACCGAGTACAAATACTTTAAAATAATTTATAACACTTATCCAAAATATATCGGGAAAACACTTTGAAATAAAACTATTTTTCTTTAAACACTTCACTTAAAATATTAGTTATAAAAATATTATACCAATATCACATATAACTTAAGTTCAAACTAATTTCCAAAATAAAATTAGTAGATAGAGTTTAACTATTTAAATAACTATTTTCTAAAACAATTATTGATTAGATCTTAGAAATAATTATTTCTATATCAACTTAATAAATATTTACTTAAAGGATTTAAAACAATTTAAGAAGTTAATTTCTCCAAAATATCCTTTTCCAAACCAATTCTAGAATTATATATATGTATATATATGTATGTATATACCTTTCAAAGCTATTTAGAAATTTTATTCGGCTTTTCAAGGAGAATACACTTTCATTTCAAAATGGTTCATTTAAACCAATTAAATAAATCCTTACCGATTTACTTTAAATTTATGTTCCAAATTCGTAAATTTATTTCCACACTTCAAAAATAAATAAATGTTTATTTTTAAACAAATTTCATTCCATGGTGAATTTAAATTTCCAAATATCCACTGATATACGGTTTTCAAATTGATTTCAAGTATTCACTTTCAACAACAATTAAATTTTCAATTGATTTCATATACAACCAAATCAAATTCCATATTGATTTCCTAAGAAATTAAACACCAAGTGAATTTCATTCAAATCTTAAATTGAAATCAATTTCTACTAAACCCCAAATCAATTTTCAAATTGATTCCAAATTCTTTTCAAAACACCAAATAAATTTCCAAATGGATTTTCCAAAGATTTAAAATTCAATCACAAAAAAATCAATTCCCAAATGGGTTTCAAATTTTATTTCCTTTTAAAAATAAATTCCTTTTAAAGAAAACAAATTCTTTTATTTTTCAAACTCTTTAAAATCCGTATTTTGAATAAATTCTTTAGCCTTTGAATAATATTACCCGAAATCCATTTATTAAAGTTTTTCCCATATTTTGAAATTTTATTCAATAAGATTAAAAATAAAACTTTATTATTTTAGAATTCATTCTTTTAATTTTATCCAATTCTCAAAAATAAATTTTAATATAAACTTTCAACCTAAATTTTCAAAAATCAAATTTTTATTTATTTCCGGTATCCAACGATACCAAAATTATATTCGGCTAAATTTTAGCCTTCAACGATTTCAATCACAAAGATAATGATACAGAGATTATAAATAATCAACACACAACATTGAAACAAATTCAATTATTTGAGGAATCCAGTTGGATCCCTCCAACCTGTTTCCATGCATCCACAGATGTTAGCACAATACCAACCCCGTTTCAGGACGGGATATCGCGATACATGAGTTTATTTAAAATATCATCCACTATTATGCTGCGCAATAGGGTCTCATCCGTTATATAACGCGGGAAATCAACTCCAAGTACATATATAATACCAATTCCACTTCAATGTGGAATATCGCGGTATATGTGTTTAATATAATAACCTCCGCTTAATATGTAGCGTATAGGGTCTATTTCAATACAACAAATAGCAATTTATCGTCCAAGCATACAATCAAGCAATTTTAAATTTAACTATTTAAAATTTAAATCGAAACACAATTCAATGGAGTGAGAAGTTCTCACCTTGCTTCCAATAGCGATTTCGGCATTTTATTCCGAATAAAATTAAACGCGCGTTTAATTTTACCCAAAATTCACACTAGCTCCAATCAAGTCCAATCTAGATCCATCATGTAGTATTCGTCCATACGATTCCAACACAAGTCGTTTCGTCCAAAACGGACCTCGTATGAAAGAGTTATGCGTTTTAGAAATTCGTACTATTTTTAATATAAATTAATTTACAAATCTATTTTATTTTAAACCTCCATCAAATCCTGGCCGTTGATTTCCAAATTCCAGATCCAGGCCGTTCGTGTCTTCTTCCCCATCACAAGGTTTAAACGCCCGAAGAACCAATTATCGTGACCACCACACACATCTACACCACGATCGAAGACCGCCATTTGACTCGCCTACGAAAACCCCTCCATTGGCCACAGACCGGACCAACTCGGTGCTCCCCTTCAACTCGAAAACCATGCCTAACCACATGACTTCACTTGCTATTTTCTCCATGATTTTTGCATCGTTTTAGATCGCAGCCGTATGGATTTGTCGATCTCGCGAAGCTCTTCAATTTTGTTTCAGAAAGTTTTCAATAATATCGAGTGGATTGGAAGAGATTAAGAGGAGAAGAAACGAATATTTTCGGCCATTGAAGGGAAACTGGCGGCTAGGGTTAGAGGAATATAGGGTTTGCAAATAGAAGATAATGGATCCTTTTATAGAAAATTCTCAAAACATTATTTGTCCGGAATTTTTCCGAACTCCAAACGAAGCGTGCCGCCTGCCGTTCATAATGTTTTACCCCTATTCCGAATGCAATGGAATATATATCGAGAGCCAATTCGATCGTATTTGGAAGATAGGTTTCCGAATCAAATTATTTAAATTTAAAATTCACTTAAACCGATTTCTACGCGTTTTAACTTGCCCCGGACAATCCGTAAATCCGATTGACACAAAATTTGACATCTTATAATAATTTAACATTACGGATCCAATGAAACTAATTTCGACGAAATCCGAGACTGTTTGAAAAATGACTATTTTTACTCATCAAATAAATATTAAAATATTCAATTTCCACAAATTTACTTTAATTCGATTTTAAAAGTTCTATAACATCATTCTAACTCCAATATGATTTAATACAACTTTACAAATCAATTTTAATCACATTAAACCCAATTTCCAATTATTTCTGTAATTTCAAATTTCAAATTATCGATTTAATTATCCAATTAAATCTAGATATTCGAAATATAATTTATTTGACTTACAAATTTTACTTGTTAATATTTAAAATCAATTAAATATAAGAATTTCAAATGACAGGAATTCTAGGTCGTTACGAAAAGGGTGGAAAAACCCCATTTTACAGTGAATGGGTCGGAAATAATTGAATTTCAATTATCGTGATTTTAAAAATAATTCATACAGCTTGAATCGTAATTGAAAAATATGATTTTTGAGGCTGGTTTGAAGATTTTTAAGGTGGTATGCACGGCGAATTGGGGAGTTGAACGGAGTTGGATTTTCGCTGATTTTCGGTGACGTAGTTAATTTCATGACACAGCATGGGTCGTGGAGGAGGCTCGGTCGAGGGCGCATATGAGAAAAATGGAGTAGGAAATTTTAGTTGACTGTAGAGGCGGGGCGATGTAGATGTAGGGTTTGCGATGGGTTTTTGTGGGGTCCCCGGTCGATGGGAATGGCGATGTGACGAAGGAAGTATGAGCGTGCTGTCTCAGGGGAAACAATGGAGGGGATTGTGGTTTAGCTCTAGGCAAAATTTGATGGTGAATAGTGGACGTTGGCGATGGGGCGAGGTGGTTTGAAGGGGTCGTCTCTGTTCAGGTTTTAGGCTGGGAGATGAATTTCGAGTGGAGACCTTGTTGCGTGTTCCAGGTGGCCAGGTGAGAGGCGGAGGTCGTGGGTGATAGGTGAGGAAGATCGACGGTGAGTTTCGGCGGCCAAAGGATAGGTGCACATGCACGTTTTTTTCCGTGCACAGTCTCATGTTTCGGTTCTAATGGAAAAAGGAAGAAGAGATACAAAAAGGAAAGGGAAGGAATAGTGGGCCGGTTATGGGCCAGGAAAAGGAATAAAGGAAAGAAGAGAAATAAAGAAAGGAAAATAAAGGAAAGGAAAAAGAAAGAAAAAGGAAATAGAAAAGAAAAGAAGGAAGGTAGAGGAAAGAAAATGGAGTTATATATTTTAAATTATTAAAAACTCAAATTCGGTTTACATTATAAATTCAATCAACACGAAAACCCTTTGCCTTGTAGATCGTACCTCCTTATGTTTAAGTTAAATTTATTTTATGGAAAGTAAGATATAATTATCTTTAAGAATTAAAGAAAGTAATTAATTAAATCCTTAATAAATTAAATTAAATTGTTTTAAAATTTCTTTAGTTTATAATTGTTCGGGTTAATAATATAATAGACGGTTTCAGTAATTGAAGTTAATAAAATTCTGAGTTGCAAATTGTTTAGTCTTAACTATTAATTGTTAAATTAGTAACGACCTAGATTTGGGCTTATTTTATTTGATAGTTATTTAAATTTATTCTTGTCTGTGCCATCAAGGGGTTAGAAAGGTTAAAATAGTTAGAACAAAATGATGTTACAGTCTATTTGAATTAAAATCTGTAATAAATTCCCATATTTAAATATTGTGACCCTAAATAATAAATTGTTTATTTTAAACAATTTACTTTTTTACTTGGAATCGAAGAGACCGGAATCGAATATCTGTGTTATCCGGAATCGCTTCAATCGCTCCGAACCTATATGGGTTTATTTAGAGTTTAATAGGTTGGAAGTGGATTAATCTCACAAATTTAACTATTTTAAATCAGTATTTTAATTAGACACTATCTTATATCAATGGATTTAATGAAAAGTTGTGTTAAAATCAGATGATAACTCATCGGGTTATACGAATTACCTGAGTTTTCAAAGGTTTTCATAACTTTAGTATTTCAATTTAAGTGGGGTTTACTCATGCTGGTTTCCATCCTGACTCGGGTGTTACTTTATTGTGATGCTCGGGTTAGACCGAGTATTACAGATTTTCAGTTTAGGACGCGTTTTGGAGTTCAGGAGATGAGCTGGATGGTAGAGACGTATTGCACCTATTTGGCTATATTCCACTGTGTATTGTAGGCTATATGGATAGAAGTTGGGGACGAGTTATTATAAATGTCCAGATTTATTTGTTGATGATTGTACTCTGATAACTTATATATGTATATTAGTAGTTACAACTTTTCTTGTATAAAGTGTTGTTATTATATTTTGTTCCGCTGCGATTGTGAGATTCTGTGTTGTTATTTATGTTTCTTAATCTTTCTCTTTTTCTTAAAACCCAAACAACCTGGTATTCTGGCACCTGATTGCTCGGCACTCTATACAGTGGACGTATTAGTGTCGATTTTCGAGGGTCGAAAATCTCCCGGCCATTACAAGTACTTAACTAGGTAACTGACATAGGTTATTAGTGCACCACGTACCACCGTAGTAGTGCAGCTAATGGTTTAAGCACCTTTAGAAAAACAATCACAATAATATTTATGAATTAATGTAATATTCATAAATGACTATTGCTCTACTGTAGCCTAGACACTAAGAAAGTAGATTGTTAAAAGAAGGCAGCTTGTCAAGATATAATTAGGCCCTAAATAATCCCTTGACACTCTTAAAGCTAACGGTTAACCATTATTATTAGTCAAATTTTAAGATGATATGCAATTTGCGTATCAAGAAAGGGGTGAAGAAATTCCCTACCTTATGTGGATATGGGTATTGCCCTTGGAAAGTAAAAACAAGTTGAAATGAATGAAAAACACAAATTAAACGTGGATTAATAATGCAACTACTTATGAAATTTGATTTTGTTTTAAATTTTGTTTTTTTTAAATTGAAGCAACTAACAATGCAAAGAAAATTGAAAACAAGAGATAAGAGCATGATACCAAAGCGTGTAGAATTATTAGCAATTTTTTTAAAGCAACTATTTTTTAGCAAGCAGTTTATTTTGGCAAGTAAAACAAAGCAAGTAATTCCTCGTTCTTTTGATTTCCTACAACCTAAAATTTGCACCTGAAAAAGAATTGAATGATTTTTTTTCTTTCTTCTTCTTTTAGGAAGCTCAGAAAAAGAAACAAAATGAATTCAAATTAAAAAAAATTAAGTTTCTATGAAGTTTTTTATAGAGCAAATGAACTTACACAACAAAACGCATAACAAAAAAGAAAACGTAAGGCCCTTTGTGGTTTGCTGTTTTTAGTTTTTGTCTAAACAAAAATGTGCATTTCTTATATATTGTTTGAAAACACACAATTTCGAAAAATGAAATTAACATAGAAAATAGAAAACAAGTTTATTTGATTTTTCGTGTTTTGAGACATAACAAAAGGATGGAAAACAATTTATCTCCTCCGTTTTCCATCCATCTTAGTAATGGTTAAGAATTGTAAAAAAGATTCCAATATTTTCTTGTGTTTTATAGTGTAGGTTGAAAAAACAAAACGGAAAGCTTAAAACGAAACCAAACGGGCCCTAAATTACTCAGGCCTACAATCCCCGACCCAATACCAAAAAAATTCACAATGTTAAAATCTTTTTTTGAGAGAAATGTGTGATCCTCTATAGTAGAGGAGAGCACACACGTACATTTATATATAACACCAAAAGCAAAGGAGCTGCCGACAAGCCTGGCAGGTAGCCAAAAATCCCCCAATTAAAAAGGAAAGATAAAAACCCACCCAAAGGCAAAAGAAACCAATGACTTTCCTAAAACAAACAACTCTACCAAGAAGCTAAAGACTGAAACTTCTCCAGAAGAAAAGCTACCATCTAAAACAACCTCCACAACCTCAATCTCGACGACCAAACCTGAAAACAACTGATCAAACCACAAACATACTCCAAAACAACAATCACCTATACAATTCTCCTAAAAAACTGCAATCCTCAAGCCAAAAACTTAGAAGCTTTAGATTTCAAACGAGGACTTCAATTGATATTAGCTGAAGAAAAACTCCTTTTTTCCTACCAGGTTTGGATGCACGAGTCGATTCACAACCAAGATTAGGAGAATGAGGAAATTTACCTATAGATGCTAGACAACAATACATAACAAACCTAAAACCCCCGGTATGATAATAAACTGCTCTCTCAGAACCGACTTGTCCAATCAAATTGCTACACTCAAAAGAACCATCCAGCCCAATGTCAATAGAAGAGGCTTGCTTAACCAAACCCCTTTGTGCTACAGAACTCATGAAAACTGCATACCAATCAAAAGAACCACACAAACTCGCTGCAATTTGTTTATGCACATCTACTGCATAATACTTGACAGTAGTTACAATAGAATAACAGTTGACTTTGATCTTATCGACAAAAAAGATATTATTCTCATCGGCAAAAATGATAAAATTCTTGACAGTAGCTACGTTATACGCGTCCACTGCATTATGCACAGCCACTACATTAATCTTGTTAGCATCTCTAATAGTACGCAGTGCCACTCCATCCCCAAGAGAATAAACAACAACACAACTATCAGTAGCATGAACATTCCGATCCTTATTTGTACGTAGGGACAACCATTATGATAAATGTAAATGTCTTCACCCATCTCTGTACTTATATCAATACCAACTTTATTCTTTGCCAAATCCTCTCTATATTCTTCCAAATCACTCAAAGATAAGCATTTAACTCCAACGTCTAAATTTGCAGCAACCTCATATATGATACTACGATTATCAACAACCATGTTATTACCAGAACACAATACCATGTCAGTGATATGAATAACTAAACTCATATCAGAACCACCACCAACAGAAATCAGTGCAACTACATCCCCATCCAAACAAACACCGTCTATTAAAAAATCACTTTTATTTCCAAACAAGAACACTTTGTCACAATCCATTATTATGAAAAAGTTATTATGCAAATCAACCTCCTTTTGACAGTCAGACTCATTAGGATAATTGAACATGTCTGGTATATGAACCACCAGACTCATATCACCAGCCACTTCACAATAACGATCTACCAGACTTATCGAACAGTCAACAAAGGCTCTAGTATAACCTAAGTCATCAATTGGATGCGGATCTAGAACTTGCTCTAAAACTTTCTTACAGCAGCTATCAACAGAGAAACCATTATGAGTAACTGCCTCTTCCCCCACTTCCACACAATCATCGCTGACCAAATGAGACTCTACCCGATCTTCAGACAATATAAAATGCTCATTATCGACCATATTTGTCTTACTCACCGTTTGAATTAAATCAACAGAACAACCATTATTCATAAAACAATCACCAATTAACGAGCATTATCTATCAACTTCTAAAATATCAGAAATATAAAACTCTGGATCAACTAAAACATCTGAATCAATTGAATCAATAGAAATATTATCAACCTCTGGAAAACAATACTCACTGACACAAGGATCAAAAAGAAAAATGTCAGTCTAGCAATCCCATCTCGAGTCATTCATATACACTCCTCGATATCAACCCATGGCAATCCTTCACTGATATGAACAACAATATCCATTTTCGAAGACACTTCAGATTGAAACTCATTCCAATCTTCATTGATCGGATACTTTCCAATATTATCTACCGTTAAACAATCAAAATGCCAATAAATTTTGTTGAAAAGATAATCGCTTTCCTCATTATTACCCATACAACATTCATAGAACAAGCCTCTTAATCTCAAAAACTCAAGAACAAAATAAAAATGATGTTCTTTGAGGCTTAGACATTTCAAGAAAGACGAATCTGAGAAATTAGATAGAGGACCTAGATTTAGGATTGGATTGTAGATCGAGGGGAAGGACATTCTCTTATGACTGAACACACCACATTTAAAGCAACGAATAGGATTCCAACAATTTTTAACCATATGATTTTTATCTCCACACCTGTAACAGTAGAAACCCTTTTTCCAATTTGGAGCAGAAAAAGGACAAGGCATATGAACACGAGAATTTGGGTGAGTAGAACTATCATATTTGGAAGAAGAATTACAATTGAATTGTCTATGCGATGGAGGAAAAAATAATTCAGAACGAAAAAAAGAAGATGATTTAGATTGATTGCCATTATCTTGAACTCGAAAGTTTTTTCTTCTAGCAGTCGCCATTTCTCACAATGTTAAAATCTTTTAGAAATAAAATTCGGGTCGACAAACCCCCCTCTCTATTAAACAGAAAAATTGAAAATGCGATCTAAAAAACAGAAACAAAAAAAGAAAATTGCAGATTGGAAAATCACCGATTTGTAATTTAGGGTGCGATTGAGTCTTTTGGTTGTGATTTGTTATGTTTTAGAGGTAATTTGTTGCCGCTGTAGGCGAAGGCAAAAATTTTGGTGATTGAGTTGGGGTTCGCTGTTTGCGTTTAGATTGATGATTAACGTGAGGTTGAGGAAGGAGAAGGTCGCGGTTGTGGTCATGGAAAAGGTGCTTGATTAGAGCTGGTAACTTCTGTTGATGAACTTAGGGTAATATAAGACTAATCGCTCCAAGACACGAAATAATCGTTGTCTTTCAAGAATGTTTTCCCCTTTCTTTGTCACAGTAGGTTGTATGAAATCTTCTTTCAAGATACAATGGAGATTTATCTGTTCAAGTTATGATTACTTGCTCAGATCAGAAGAAACACTCAAAAGTAAATAATGCTATCGATTTTAGATTTTGAAGAAAAGAGAAGTAAAGTCTGTAGTGATGGAATGCACTGTTATATAGGGAGTGAGATGTATATTCGTTATAGGTGCCTATTCGAATGATCATGACCGTTTTTCTAACGGTTGTTACCGTTGGCTGTAGCGTGGGCGTTGCCCCCGCACCCCCACCTTGGGGGGTTGCCACCCCCCTGGACCTCCTTCCATAGGATATCTTATTTGAAAAACATTCAACATCCCCCACCTTTTTTCAAAACTTCACTTATAAAAGAAATATTTTAAGCATCGTCATAGAAAATAGTACATATATGAAAGTAGCTTATGGCTTTGAATTTTCACTTAGTGTAAACAACTCAAAGTTTGTCAAGGTGCTATGGTGAACGTGTGTTAGTGACTTACTGGAGTCATCACACATACTAATTTCATAATAGAGAGTAATTCTTCGTTCCTACGCATTAAACGGTCTTGCATAATATCCTGATTTCATGAATGCTATAGAGACAACCTGATCTCATAGAAAGCGGCCTAACTTTTTCATTCATGTAGGTGGGTTTTAACTAAAGTGATTCTGCGAGTCACTCCTCCTTATAATTGAACCCATTAAGAATTTTCTTCATCCTCTATCTTGCAGAAATTATACACTAGAGATTTTCCTTTTGTAATAGGATCTACTGTTGTACTCTAGTATATCTCCTATTTCATACTTCAACTTGTTCTTACCCTTTGAACTCTGTCTGTTTTTCAAAACATAAGTAGGGTTCCTATTGAAGAATGAATTCACATAGACCTTAATCCCATTCCTATTGATGTTTTCGCAATCATCTCTCTAGCCAGTCCTTTCGTCAAAGGATATGCTAAATTATTTTTTGATTCAACAAAGTCAACTGTAATTACACCTCGTTTGAGTAATCCTCTAACAAATTGATGTCGAAGGCTAAGATGTCTTTGTTTACCATTGTAAGTCTTCTTTGCTACTTTGTACAAAGTAGCTTGACTATCGCAATGTACTTTAATAGCCGGAGTAGGTTTCGTCCAAATCGGAATATCTTTCAATAATTCTCTTAACCATTCAGCTTCTTTACATGCATGTGCATGTGATATAAATTCTGCCAACATAGTTGAGTCAGAGATGCATGTTTGTTACTTATAACTCCATGATATGGCAGCCCCACCTATTGTAAATATCCATCATGAAGTGGATTTAGAGTTAGACTCTATATTGTTCCAATTTGCATCGCTGTAACCTTCAAGTACAGTTGGTTCTCCCTTGAAAATTAAACCATAATTCATAGTCCATTTCAAATATCTTAGAACTCTTGATATTGCATTCCAATGCTCTCTTCCTAGATTACTAGTGAATCAACACAAAATTCCTATAGCATATGCTATATCTGGTCTAGTATAATGCATGGCATACATAAGACTACCAATCACGAATCAACACAAAATTCCTATAGCATATGCTATATCTGGTCTAGTACAATGCATGGTATACATAAGACTACCAATCACACTAGCATATTTTAACTGATCGCAACATCTACCAGTATTTTTCATTAATTTGACACTAGGATCAATAGGTGCTTTTGCTAAACGGAGATCTAAGTGATCGTATTTTTTAAGGATACTTTCAATATAATGAGATTGTGTCAATAAGATTGATCCTTCTTTTCTCACTATTTTGATTCCTAATATTACATTTGCTTCTCCCAAATCTTTCATGTCAAAATTAGATTCTAGAAACTTCTTGGTTTCTATTATACTTTCTATACTTGAACCAAATATTAGCATATCATCCACATACAAACAAACAATTACACATATTCCATCTTTGTATATAGAACATATACACTTGTCTGCTTCATTTACTTTGAATCCTTTTGACAACATGACTTTATTAAATTTTTCATGCCATTGCATTGGAGCTTAATTTAATCCGTAAAAAGATTTTAGAAGTTTACAAACGTTCTTCTCTTGCCCGGATAAAACGAATCCTTCAGGTTGTTCCATATACACTTCTTCTTCCAAATCACTATTTAGAAACGCAGTTTTTACATCCATTTGATGGACAATTAAATTGTGAATTGAAGCAAGTGATAATAACAAACGTATCGAAGATATTCTTGCTACTGGAGCATATGTATCAAAGTTGATGCAGCTAAGGCCAGAGAAGAAGTTGTGCAATCTTTAATTCCTGAAAACATGAGTTTGTGGTGTAGTGTGATGAGTCGTACACGACTCAGTGAAGGCAGCATGAGTCGTAGGAGAGTAGATTTGAGTCGTCCACGACCTAAGGAGTCACGAGAAGGGACGTTGCAAGCTAATGAAGCGGCTTTGAGTCGTTTCCGACTCAACAAAGAAGGTCTAGGTCGGCAACGACCTACGAAGGAAGATGTGGACCGACCTAATGAGACACCGCTTCTGGTGATAAATCGTACACGTCTCAACGACTCATCCATAAGTCGTGTACGAGTTAACAAGAGCAGAGAAGTGGAAGTAGATGAGTCGTTCGGAGATGACTCGCTTGAAGGGATGTGCCGCAGGGAAGCTATGAGTCGGTGAAGACCATGAGTCGGTGAAGTCTTGAGTCGTGAGTAGTTGTAACTTGTATGGGTGTTGAGTCGGTTGAGTCGTGACATATGTTGAGTCGTGTTGTACGCATATATAGTTGAGTCGTATGGCGTTTGTATCTGATGACTCGTGTTGTATATAAGTCGTCATGTTTAGGTTGTCTATTTTTGCCGCTGTTATGAGTCGTAAGTCGTTGTTTTTGAGTCGTTTGCTCTTGAGTCGTGTGATGTACTTCGGTCTGTTGTGTTGCTAAGTCGATAACGACTTATGATGAGTCGTGAGTCATGAGTCGGCCACGACTTAAGGGTTGTGTTGTGAAAACTCTATAAATAGGGGTGTGTGTTGTACATTTAAAGTAGTTGATTTTTGAAATAAAATTTCTTGTTGATTGCTTTGTGCTTTCTTCTCCAATTGGTAGTTGAGTGTAATCTCCTATCTCCACTTACGTCATTCGAGTGTGCTCGAATCCACGTTTGTTGAAGCCGATTCACGGAATCTAGTGCGCTAGATCAACGTACGAAGAATCGTAGATCTTTGAACACGGTATAGTGCGCTATCAACGTGTTTGAGATAGCTAGAATTCGGTATCTTCGGATCAACGAATTTGGGCACTTCGGTATCTTCATTCCATCGATCGCTACTTTCACCGATTGAAGTTTGTTTCGATTAATCCGCTGCGTCAGTTTTGGTATCAGAGCCATACTTAGCCAATCATAGCTAAGTTGATTCTTGGAGCCAATTATTTGAAGTTGTGTTCGTTGTGTTCATCTTGATGTTGCAACAAGCTTGGAGTATTTGATCTACAGCATTTTGAATCAAGTGTTGGAGAGTGTTTGAATTTGTGAGGAGATTTTTGCACGCCAAGTGTTTGAAGTATTGAGGCCGATCTAAGTTGTAGCCGAACCAAGTTAAGTCGTGAAGATCAAGCCGAGATAAGATTGAGCCGAGCATTGTTGTTTGAAGTTTAAGGTTGAGCCGTGACTTGTTGTTTTGTTAAAGCTTTGAAGTCTTGTGTTCAAATTGTTGAAGTGTTTGTGAAGTTTTTCAATCATGCCACCAAGGAGAGCCAATCGTCATCAAAACGTTGAAGCTTTGTATCGTAGAGAAGAAGCTGAGCTTATGGAACAACGTATTAATGAGAAGTTTGATGAAGGCATTGGAAAATTGGAGAAATTGATGAATGATTTGAATCAAAGGAGGAGATCACCAAACTCGAACCATGGAGGAAACCGAGTTTCGCCATCGGTTACGGAAGCGAGGAGGGTATCACCACATTCTTGTAGAGATAGAAGAGAAACATCAATTTCATCATGAAGAGATCATCATGACTATGCACATGAAGAGAGAAGAAGTCAACGTGAATTTGACAATGAAGCATATGGAGAGGAAGAGAGACATAGTCAAAGGAGCATGCATGAACGAAGGGATGATAATGGTCGAGATCGATGTAGGCGTACTTTTGACTTTGTTGAAGAGGGTGATAGAACTAGTATTCATTATCGAGATCGAGACCAAATTCGAAATTCTTATCGGGATGTTGAAGATGATCGACGTTGGGAATCGGGTATGAAGATGGAAATTCCAGAATTTAAAGGAGGGATGGTAGCTGAAGAATTTCTTGATTGGTTATCTAATGTTGAAGAGATCTTTGATTTCAAGGAGGTTCCTGAGCATAGAAGGGTGAAGTTGGTTGCTACTAGGTTGAGGGGGAGAGCTTTGGCGTGGTGGCAGCAAACTAAACTTACCAGGGAGAGAATGGGGAAGTCAAGGATAGAATCGTGGGATAAGATGAAGAAGTTGATGAGATCTACTTTCTTACCTTACAACTATCAGTCACTTATGTACCAAAGGTTGCAGAATCTGAGACAAGGGACGAAGTCTGTTAGTGATTATGCTGATGAATTTTACCAACTCATTGCCAGGAATGATATTATGGAAACAGAAGAACAGCTAACTGCTAGATTCATTGGGGGATTGAGAATGCAGATCCAGGATATGGTTAATATGTTCGATCCTAGATCAGTTGCAGAGGCACATCAGAAAGCGTTGGCTTGGGAGAAGCAAGGAAGGCGTGGAGGTGGTGTGTTTACTAATTCCAATAATCAAGCGAGGGGTGTTAGTGGAAGTTCTAATGTTCCTAAACCTGTCAATAAGCCAGTGGTGAAGGAGGCTGGAAAGGCGAAGGTTAGCAGTGGGTTCAAATGTTATAATTGTCAGGAGTTGGGTCATAAGAGCAATGAATGTCCGAAGCCGAAGAAGAGAGCAATGGTTGCAGAAGTTGAGGAGGATGATGGTGAGGAAGCAGAATATTCAAATACACCTTATGTTGAGGAGGAAGAAGAATTATCTGGAGATGAAGGTTGTAATCTTATGATGAGGAGGTCATGTCTTACACCAAAGCAAGAGGAGGATTGTAATTGGTTGAGAAGTAACATATTTCAGTCGACATGCACTATTCTGGGAAAAGTTTGCAAGTTCGTTATTGATGCTGGAAGTTGCGATAATATTATTTCTACCGAGGCTGTGAAGAAGTTGAACTTGAAAACTGAGAAACATCCTAAACCGTACAGGCTAGCATGGTTAAGGAAGGGTGGTGAAGTGAAGGTGTGTCGAAGGGCTTGTGTGAATTTTTCTATTGGGAAGAAGTACAAAGATGAAATTTGGTGTGACGTTGTAGACATGGACGTATGTCATCTGTTGTTGGGCAGACCGTGGCAGTTTGATAGATCAGTTCAACATGATGGTCGTGCCAATAGCTACAGTTTCATGTTCGAGGGTACTAAAATTACTTTGGTTCCCAAGAAGCAACAACAGAAGGAGAGCAAGCTGGAGGAGATTGAGGAATTGAAAACTTTATTATCCTTGAAAGAGTTTGTTAAAGAAATTGAAGATGAGCCTGAAGTCTTTTTGTTGATTGGGAGAGAGAGCAGTGAAGAGGTTGAAATTCCTGAAGAAGCAAAGCCAGTTTTGAAAGAGTTTGAAGATGTATTTCCAGAGGAGTTGCCTAAGGAGTTACCACCATTAAGAGACATTCAACATCAAATTGATCTTGTTCCGGGAGCAGTTTTACCACATCGACCACATTACCGAATGAGTCCGAAGGAACATGAAGAGTTACGAAGGCAAGTGGAAGAGTTGTTAGAGCAGGGACGTGTTCAGGAAAGCTTGAGTCCTTGTGCAGTGCCAGCATTGTTGGTGCCAAAGAAGGATGGAACATGGAGAATGTGCACAGACAGTAGAGCATTGAATAAGATCACTGTTCGTTATAGATTTCCTATGCCGAGGTTGGATGATTTGCTAGATCAGTTGAGTGGGGCAACTATCTTTTCGAAGATTGATTTGAAGAGTGGTTATCACCAGATTCGAATTAGACCAGGTGACGAATGGAAGACAGCCTTCAAGACGAGAGAGGGGTTATACGAATGGTTGGTTATGCCATTTGGTTTGTCAAATGCACCTAGTACATTCATGCGGGTGATGAATCAAATCTTTAGACCATTCATTGGGAAGTTCGTGGTGGTTTATTTCGATGATATTCTGATATATAGCAGGAGTACGGAGGAGCATGTTCTACATTTGAGGGAAGTGTTGATTATTCTTCGTGAGGAACAATTTTATGCAGCCACGAAGAAATGCGTGTTCATGACGAGAAGTGTGTTATTTTTGGGATATGTTGTGTCTGAGAAGGGAATCCAAGTGGACCAGAGTAAAGTTGAAGCTATTAGAAATTGGCCACAGCCGAGAACTATCACTGAAGTTAGAAGTTTTCATGGATTGGTATCATTCTACCGAAGGTTTATTCCACACTTCAGTAGCGTGATGGCTCCAGTTACTGATTGCATGAAAGGAAAACAGTTTGTATGGACAGAGGAAGCGGGAGTTGCTTTTGAACGAATTAAAGAACTGTTGACGACAGCGCCAATTCTTGTTTTACCTAATTTTCAGTTGTTGTTTGAGCAACATACTGATGCATCAAAGGTGGGGATTGGAGGAGTGTTGAGTCAGCAGGGGAGACCTATTGCATATTTCAGTGAAAAGTTGTCAGGGGCGAAGATGAGATACAGCACATATGACGTTGAATTCTATGCTGTGGTGCAAACGATTAAACATTGGAGACATTATCTATTTCAGAAGGAATTTGTTCTGTACACTGATCATGAGGCATTGAAGCATTTACAGGGGCAGGATAAGATTTCAGCGAGACATGCATCATGGATTGCATATTTACAGCAGTTTACTTTTGTCGTTAAGCACAAATCAGGGGTGACGAATCGGGTAGCTGATGCTTTGAGTAGGAGGAGTCATTTATTAACGACAATGAAGGTTGAAGTGACAGGGTTTGAAATGTTTCCAGAACTGTTTGGGAAGGATCCTTACTTTGCAAAGTTTGTTGAGAAAGTTAAGGATGGAAGTTCGGATGAATTTGTGATGGTTGATGGATTCTTGTTCAAAGGAAATCAATTATGCATTCCAGACTGTAGTTTGAGAATGAAGATTGTAAAAGAGTTGCATGAGGAAGGGCATGTGGGCCGTGATCGTACTTTGCAGTTGATTTCACAGTCTTACTTTTGGCCATCGATGAGGAAAGAGGTTGAAAGATTCGTGAAGAGATGCCATATTTGCCAGGTGTCAAAGGGAACAGCGACGAATACAGGATTGTATAAGCCGTTGCCTGTACCGTCTAAGCCATGGGTTGATATTAGCATGGATTTCGTTTTGGGTTTGTCGAGAACTCAAAGGGGAAATGATTCGATATTTGTTGTGGTGGACAGGTTTTCGAAGATGGCACATTTTATTGCCTGCAAGAAGACAGCGGATGCAGTTCGAGTGGCACAATTATTCTTTAAGGAGGTGTATCGATTGCATGGTTTACCGGAATCTATTGTTTCTGATCGGGATACTCGTTTTCTGAGTCACTTTTGGTTAAGTTTGTGGAAGATGGTAGGAACAAAGCTGAAATTTAGTAGTGCTTATCATCCGCAAACTGATGGACAGACAGAAGTTGTAAACAGGTCATTGGAAAATTTGTTGCGATGTCTTGTACAGGATAATTTGAGAAGTTGGGACATGAAGTTATACCAAGCAGAGTTTGCTCATAATCATGCAGTGAATCGTAGTACGGGATTCAGTCTATTTCAGATTGTATATTCAAATTTACCCAGGGGACCGTTGGATTTGGCAGTGGTACCACAACCGAAGGGGACAGTTAAACGAGCTGCTGATTTTGTTGGTGAGCTGACTGAATGTCATAAAATCGTTCAGGAACGATTGGAGAAAGCGAATGAGAAGTATAAGAAGTCGGCAGATGTAAAACGACGAAATGTTGAATTTAACAAAGGCGATTTGGTGTATGCTGTGTTGACGAAGGATCGTTTTCCAGTGGGCACTTATAATAAGCTGAAAGCCAGGAAAATTGGTCCAATTGAAATTGAGAAGAAAATCAATGAAAATGCTTATAAGTTGAAACTGCCGGAAGATGTTTACACGTCTGACGTGTTCAATGTTAAACATCTTGTTCCATATTACGGAGGTAAACAATCAGATGAAGAAGAATGTACAAATTCGAGGACGAATTTTTCTCAACCAGGGGAGGATGATGCAGCTAAGGCCAGAGAAGAAGTTGTGCAATCTTTAATTCCTGAAAACATGAGTTTGTGGTGTAGTGTGATGAGTCGTACACGACTCAGTGAAGGCAGCATGAGTCGTAGGAGAGTAGATTTGAGTCGTCCACGACCTAAGGAGTCACGAGAAGGGACGTTGCAAGCTAATGAAGCGGCTTTGAGTCGTTTCCGACTCAACAAAGAAGGTCTAGGTCGGCAACGACCTACGAAGGAAGATGTGGACCGACCTAATGAGACACCGCTTCTGGTGATAAATCGTACACGTCTCAACGACTCATCCATAAGTCGTGTACGAGTTAACAAGAGCAGAGAAGTGGAAGTAGATGAGTCGTTCGGAGATGACTCGCTTGAAGGGATGTGCCGCAGGGAAGCTATGAGTCGGTGAAGACCATGAGTCGGTGAAGTCTTGAGTCGTGAGTAGTTGTAACTTGTATGGGTGTTGAGTCGGTTGAGTCGTGACATATGTTGAGTCGTGTTGTACGCATATATAGTTGAGTCGTATGGCGTTTGTATCTGATGACTCGTGTTGTATATAAGTCGTCATGTTTAGGTTGTCTATTTTTGCCGCTGTTATGAGTCGTAAGTCGTTGTTTTTGAGTCGTTTGCTCTTGAGTCGTGTGATGTACTTCGGTCTGTTGTGTTGCTAAGTCGATAACGACTTATGATGAGTCGTGAGTCATGAGTCGGCCACGACTTAAGGGTTGTGTTGTGAAAACTCTATAAATAGGGGTGTGTGTTGTACATTTAAAGTAGTTGATTTTTGAAATAAAATTTCTTGTTGATTGCTTTGTGCTTTCTTCTCCAATTGGTAGTTGAGTGTAATCTCCTATCTCCACTTACGTCATTCGAGTGCGCTCGAATCCACGTTTGTTGAAGCTGATTCACGGAATCTAGTGCGCTAGATCAACGTACGAAGAATCGTAGATCTTTGAACACGGTATAGTGCGCTATCAACGTGTTTGAGATAGCTAGAATTCGGTATCTTCGGATCAACGAATTTGGGCACTTCGGTATCTTCATTCCATCGATCGCTACTTTCACCGATTGAAGTTTGTTTCGATTAATCCGCTGCGTCAAAAGTAATCAATACCATGACGCTGTTTATAACCTTTAGCAACCAACCTTGCTTTGTATTTATTAACAGAGCCATCGACATTTAATTTTCTTTTCAAAATCCATTTTCTCCTTATTGGTTTTGATCCCGGTGGTAGATCAACCAACGTCCACGTTTTATTTGACAAGATAGAATTCATCTCATCGTTAATCGCATCTTTCTAAAAAACTTGCATCACGGCAAGTTTGTAACGACCCAGAATATCTATTAATTAAAATTTGTATATTTAATTGAATTTGAATATTAATAAGTGAAATTTATAAGTCGAATAAATTTTATTTCGAATAATTGGATTTAATTGGATAATTAAATCGATAATTTAATATGTTAAATTACTGAAATAATTGAAAATAGGGTTAAATATGATTGAAAATTGATTTGTAAAATTTTATTTAATCATGTTGGAGTTAGAATGATGTTATAGAACTTTTAAAATCGAATTAAAAGTTAATTTGTGAAAATTGAATATTTTAATATTCAATTAACGAGTTAAAATAGCCATTTTTTCAAACAGTCTCGGATTTTGACAAAACCAGTTTCATCAGATCCGTAATGTGATATTATTGTATGGTTTCAAATTTCGTGTCAATCGGATTTACCGTTTGTCCGGGGCAAGCCAAAACGCATAGAAATTGGTTTAAATCGATTTAATTTGAAATCGATCGTTTATTGCCATAACTCGCGCAGATGATCGTATTGGCTCCCAAAACCTATTCCATTGTGTCCGGAACGTGGGTTAAACCCTAGAAACGCCGGTCACCGCGTGAGATTTGGAGTTCAGAAAATTGAGTGAATAGTGTTTTTTTGGTAAATTTCTATAAATAGGACCCTTATCATTCCATTTGCTCAAAACCCTAATTCATTTCCTTCAGCTGCCACTTATGTTTTCAATGGCCAGAAAACTCCCATCTTCCTCCATTTTCTCACAATCCATCGACTTTCATCAAAAACTTCAACTACAAAAATGTAGAGGGCTATGAGATCTTGTATATCAACGGTGATGATCGTAAAATACGAAGTAGATTGGCGGCAATCTTCGTTCAAAGGCGCGTCGTTTGTCCACGTTTTTCAAGGCCAATATGGGGCCGAGCTCGACCAGGTTCAGGGCGTTGATAGCTCTCGAGTGGAGCATTCGAATGGAGTATTCTGATCGAGTCCTAGATGTTCGTGATGAGCTCGACAACCTAGGGTTTGATCGAGCATATGGGTTTCATGCGTGATTTACTACCTATGAGTGAAACGTGTAAATGGGAAGATGAAGCGCATGCAGCCAGGATTGGATGGAAATGGATCGAATGGCTCTGAAGTTTTATAGGTTTAAAAAATTAAAAAAATGTAAATTTAATTATATTATAATTCGTATAATGTTTAAAAGGCTCTAACTTTTTGATAGGAGGTCGAAAACGCACGAAACAAGTTGCGTTGGGTTCGTTTTGACGAGCACTACGCTATGGAACTGGATTGGAGTCATTTGGAGCTAGTTCGAATTTTGGGTAAAATTAAACGTACGTTTAATTTTATTCGAAATAAAACGCGAAAACTGAATTGAAACCAAGGCGAGAACTTCTCACTCAATCGAATTGTTTCGATTTAAATTTTAAATAGTTATATTTAAAATTTCTTGATTGTATGTTTGAATGATGATTGTTATCTATTGATTATTAAAATAGACATTATACGCCGTTAGTAAGTGGAGGTTATTTATTAAAAACATATACCGAGAATATTTCACTGCAAAGTGAAATTGGTATTATTTATGTACTTGGAGTTGATTTCCCGCATTATATAGCGGATGAGATCCTATTGCACCGCATAATAGAGGATAATATTTTATAAATCCCATATACCGCGATATTCCGTATTGGAACGGAATTGGTATTGTGCTAACATCTTTGGATGCAGGGAAACAGGTTGGAGGGATCCAACTGGATTCGTCACCAGTATTTATTTGATTACAGATATTGTGATGTTTGTTGATTATCATATTGATATATGATATTTGGATGTCGTGATTGACTATTTGGTGCTATTGCATCATCGGATCCATTTTTGAAGTTTTAAAATAATGATTTTGGTTTTTAAAAGAATTTTTAAAGTGATTATTGAAAGTATACGTTTTATTAAATTTTGAATTGTTAAAATAAATAAACATTATAATTTTATTGTTATAAAAGTTATATTTTTTGTAAAATAATACTTAAGTATAATTTTGGAGTTATATAAGTTTTAAATAACGTTTTGTAAATTATTAAAAGGATTGGTTTATTTAAATTGAGATTTTTGAATTATTATAAAGGGTTTATATATAAGATTTATAAAATTGATATTTATAAATTAAAAATATAGGAATTATAAAACGAGTTTTTTTGTAAGTGTTAATATGAAGAATGATTGGATTTCTTAAGTGAATGAAATTTATCGATTTATAAATCGTGAAGTTATAAAACGAATAGATTTTTGTAAAATAAAGGGCTTGTAAGTAATCAACTTGTAAATTAGATTTTTGGTATAAAATTGAGTTATGAATTGAAGTGGTTAATAAAGGAGATTTATAAACCGAAGTTTTATAAATAGAAATGGAATTTATAAACATTACTTATAAATTTGAAATCAACTGAATTTGATAAATTTAATATAAAAGGTTATTAAAGGAGATATATTCGCGATTTCGGATAGCGAATTATCCTAGAAATAAAATGTGTAGAAAATATTGAATTTGGTTAGTGAAGTATATTCACGATTTTGGACAGTGAATATATTATTAAAGAAAATAGATATGTTTTTGGGAAAGTGATATTATAAAATGAAGTTAATTGTTTTAAAGATGTTTAAAAATGTATTGATTATCGAAACCATAGATTTCAACATTCATTGTTGAAATAGATGTTTTCGAGAAATAGAAGGAAATGGTGGACTATAACACTGTTGTTATAGTAAATGATTTCCGAAAGGAAAATTTTTGTGTAGTATTGGGATTTTTATATCTATCTTAATTTCGAAACTCTATACTAGTGATTTTGGGTCGTCGTAACGATGTTTTACGCAACATTCGTTTTGACTCAAATAAATGTGTTTAAGCACACGTTTTCCTTAAAGAATGAAATATATACTTAATTTCGATTAAGTATATTGGGTATTTTCCAAGTATTAAAAATAAATGGATTTGTGAATTACTTATTATTAAATAAGTATGGAAGTGTTTTCCCAATATGAAGTGAATATTTTGAGATTTTATCTTTTAAAGATAAATTAAAAATGAATATTAGAAATCGATTTGGAAATCGTATATTCATAGATATTTTGGGATTATAAATTCACTATGGAATTTATAAAAGAAAGGGAAATTTGTTTAAAAATAAACGTTGATTTATTTTTGAAGTTTGGGAATAAATTTACGGATTTGGAACGTAAATATAAAGTAAATCGGTAAGGATTTATTTAATTGGTTTAAAGGAACCATTTTGAAATGAAAGTATTTCCGCGTAAGGAAAATGATTGAAATTTGTTTTCAGAAGTGGTAAAGGTGAAAAGTGATTTAAAAATTTGTTTTCAAATGGTTGAAGTGTGGAAATTATATATCTAGTAAAGATATTTTGGAAAGTAAATAATTTGCGAAATTATTTGAAATCTGGTGATGTTGAGCATACTTATTGATAGTTAAATAATCCGACTATCAATATTTACCTTTAAATAGGTATTTGTTGTGATTGCTTGATTTGGAATGCTACACTTATTTTTGAATAAGCGCTCACTATTCGGGTTAGCCGGGAAAGGACCTTGGGGTCGTATAACCAATTCCGAATATGTGATACGTCGTTATGGATTGCATTTGATGACCGGTGTTGAAGACCGAATATTTGTGAAAACGGAAGGATTACCGTCGAATGACTCTGCATTGGCTGATCTCCGATATGGAGGTTTATCACCCTTAATGACGGGAAGTCCGGTTGTGATTAGTGAATATCTGGATTGCAAGGACTTCTTTGGAAGTGCCTTCGGTTCTGTTCTAGCCCGAAACAGACTTGTATGGATTGTGTGTCTGACGTTACAATTTGAGATGTAAAGTTGGTTTCTATCAAATATATTTCTGTTGGTGGCGGAGAATTTATTCTCTTAGCTTAACACCCTTCTCTGAGACGTACGAGCTCATAGGTTATGTAGTTGATGGTTACTAGTGATATATTCCCAAATTCGTAATGTGGCATACGAAGTGCTGTTGAGCATTTGATGATCAAAGCACAGCTTTTGTATAAAGTATGGCTTTGTGGACGAGACTTCGTCGGACCTCACACCCCGGAAATGGTCAAAACAGGAAGGATGCGACAAGGTTATCGGGGGTAGCGCCCTTTAGTGTATGTCATTCCTTCTAGATAGAGGTGGTATCATGGTATGGAGCCCAGATACTTAACCTATGTTGTTGCTGCAAATTTATTGCTTTGTGGTTGTTGGAATCGAGGATCCTCGGATATAGATCGGTTACGATCGGGGAATGACATATTCGTGTCAGTAGTTACCTAGTTTGAAAGGTAACCCGGCCTCGTGTTGGCGGAGATCCGGTTAGGTTCTCGGGGCGTCTTTCCAGAGGCGTTTCCATGTGGCAATGGGAAGTTCCTTGGCCTAACCATTTGTTGGAAATCCAAAGAAACAATACGAACCTTGTACGGTTTTAGTTGTAGAACCTGCCATTTAATATGGAAGCTATAGTAGGCATACTATAATGGTACCTATGCTGGCTAAGATTTATATCTTTACTTTCGAAATGATTTTTTCTACACTATGCACTAATAATAATATCAAAAATGATTTGATTTTAGGTAGTAAGCATCTTTGATTATCATAAGGAGAAATCTCCCCCAAGTCTGCGTTTGCATTGTGTGTGTGCCGGAAGGCCTTATGGTAGTTTCATTTTTTTTAAAGCATTTCGAATTGACTTTTAAAATATTCCTCTATTTTGTTTTAAAATAATAATAATAATAAACTGTTTTAGTTCTCACACCAGTCACATGACTGACTCGGAGTTTATTGTTTTCTTTCCTAAACTCTGGGTGCCCACCAATTTCCACATGGGCAGTCAAGAGTCAGGTTATCAGAATATTCTGGAATTCAGGAGTTGCTGGAGGCAAGCTGGATGGAATATGGCGTATTACTAGTATATAGTATTTCTTTTCCGCTGTTTGTTGTTGTACACTCTGATGATGTAATGTAATGTAATATGATGTAATGTAATAACTGATATAGTTCTTTCTTTAAAGATTATTCATTTATCTATTACATGTTGTTCCGCTGCGATTGTGAGATTCTGATATTGTTCTGTTGTTTTCTTTTTCTTTCTCTCTTCTTCTACCTTTTCTTCTTCTTTAACCATAACGGTACGGTTTTTCGGCATTCGATTGCTCGACAGTTGATACAGTGGACGTATTCATGTCGGTTTTCGAGCGACGAAAAGTCGCACTCGTAACATTTGGTATCAGAGCATATGGTTAAGCGACAACCATGGCTCTGTTGGGAATTACTCATTAGAGATAGAGTCAGTAGTGCTCTAGAATGAGTGTGTGTAATAATAGCTATGAGTGCGTATTTGTTAGTGAATATGAAATTGTTTTATATTGTGATGATTTGTTTGTTGAGTGGTATATGGATTCTGGTCAACATGAGTAATTAACGTTGTTGATAGGGATCTCTAAACACTTGTACAGAACAATTTTACACGATATTGTTTTAAATTGGGTAAATGAAATAATTTTACCTTCATTATATTTTATATACAAAGGAATAATTTTTCAGAATTATTAAAGTGTATATGAATTGATTGTTTGGTTGTTGAATAAGTTAAATAAAAACAACAGCTGTAAAAGAATAAATTTTATAAGCAAATGAATTATAAGTATGAAGTTATAATTAAAATGATTTACACTTGTGAAATAATCTTATATATAAGAAGTGAAATTATATAAGTAAAAGATTTATAAATGTAATTTATAATCTAAAAAAAATTCCAGAGAAGTGTTTTGAAAGGATTTGATGTTCTGGGAAAATTGTTTTGGAGAAATTAAATCTCTAAACTCTTTTTGGTCGCTGGAAAATAATTCTGTTGATGATTGCAACATCATCGTTGTTCATTTTCGGGTTTCCAAAAGAGGGATTGCTGCCAAATTGTTTTATATGGAAGTTGTTTGGAAAATTTGGATATGGCTTTGGAAATTCAAAAGGTAATTTGAATTGATTTCAAAAATGGTTTTGAAAGGTTGAAAAGACTCTGGAATCCTATTTAAAATATTTGTGGGAATGATAAATGAGTTGATAACTTATACAATTGGAATTTTGATAGAATAAATTTAACCTAACTTAAAGGATGGAGTTAAATTAAAGGAAGTATAAGTGAATCAATAAAAATCCAAGTGGTAATTGTTGAATATAAGTTGTATAACTTATGAAATAAGAAAATGAAAGTGAAACAAATGATATGGGATAATGAATGTAAGTGTAAATTCATTAGAAGCTAATGAAGTTGAGAAATTGAATAATAGAATGGAAGTCAATTTAATATCAACCAATTGGAGTTAAAAAGTATTGAACCAAATTGAATAAATTTGGTTATGTTGAATAAACATTGGTTGTTATTTGCTTTTTAGTTGATTTTATATAATTCATTAAGTGTTAATGAAATTGAATTAAGGAAAATTGAAAGCTATAAATCAAATTGGAAGTTAAGTGAATTTGATTTGAATGTGGAAGTGAACCAACTTGAATGTAAATTAGTGAATGCAAACTAATTGAAATTGAGTATGAATGAATGTTAGTAAATCCAATGTTAATGAATCAAATGTGATTTAAATAGAAAAAAACAATTCATTGAATATTAATGAATATATGAATGAATATTTATTTGGTTAGTTGGATGATAGTTGGATGATGGTTGGATTGTTGTTTTGATTTGCATTTGCTATATTGCCACATGTAGGTGTTATGTTACTATATGCTGTATATTGATACTATTTTCATAAATGCATGTTTCTCATTTGTTTGTTGAGTGTATAGTAGGTGCGGATTGCGCTTGCTTCGCATTTGGAGCTCGCTTTGGCGCTATATTAGCCGTATATGCTCGCTAATAAAATATAAGGTACATATCTCGGATTAAATATCGTACTTTTACACTTTTTTCCCTGCGGGATGCCTCATCACTTGATGAGATGTATATTTGTGATATATATACCGTCATTTTTTTCGGATCGAGCCGCGCAAAGGAGACGCTGGCGAAATTTTCCGAAAATTTAAGGCGTTAGAATATTTTTGAGAAAATTGGGAAATTTTTGAAAACTAAGTTTGGATTTGGAAACATAGTAAAGATTTTGTAAGAAGTTTAACTATGAATTTTGGGAAAGTTAAACACTTAAGAGATTTGTAAAATCCAATTTGAATGGTTTGTTTTGGAAAGTTGGTGGATTCTGTAACTTTTTCTTACTTGGTAATTTCGAGGACGAAATTCTTTTAAGGGGGAAAGTTTGTAATGACCCAGAACTTCTATTAATTAAAATTTGTATATTTAATTGAATTTGAATATTAATAAGTGAAATTTATAAATCGAATAAATTTTATTTCGAATAATTGTATTTAACTGGATAATTAA
Source organism: Allium cepa (assembly GCA_030765085.1). Classification (NCBI taxonomy): domain Eukaryota; kingdom Viridiplantae; phylum Streptophyta; class Magnoliopsida; order Asparagales; family Amaryllidaceae; genus Allium; species Allium cepa. The sequence continues at coordinate 866,182,530 of CM060940.1, forward strand.
ATCGATAATTTAATATGTTAAATTACTGGAATAATTGAAAATTGGGTTAAATATGATTGAAAATTGATTTGTAAAATTTTATTTAATCATGTTGGAGTTAGAATGATGTTATAGAACTTTTAAAATCGAATTAAAAGTTAATTTGTGAAAATTGAATATTTTAATATTTAATTGACGAGTTAAAATAGCCATTTTTTCAAACAGTCTCGGATTTCGACAAAACTAATTTCATCGGATCCGTAATGTGATATTATTGTATGGTTTCAAATTTCGTATCAATCGGATTTACCGTTTGTCCGGGGCAAGCCAAAACGCATAGAAATTGGTTTAAATCGATTTAATTTGAAATCGATCGTTAATTGCCGTAACTCGCACAGATGATCGCATTGGCTCCCGAAACCTATTCTATTGTGTCCGGAACGTCAGTTAAACCCTAGAAACGCCAGTCACCGCGCGAGATTTGGAGTTCGAAAAATTAAGTGAATAGTGTTTTTTTTTGGTAAATTTCTATAAATAGGACCCTTATCATTCCATTTGCTCAAAACCCTAATTCATTTCCTTCAGCCGCCACTTATGTTTTCAATGGCTAGAAATCTCCCATCTTCTTCCTCCATTTTCTCACAATCCATCGACTTTCATCAAAAAGCTTCAACTACAAAATTGTAGAGGGCTATGAGATCTTGTATATCAACGGTGATGATCGTAAAATACGAAGTGGATTGGCGGCAATCTTTGTTCAAAGGCGCGGCGTTTGTCCACGTTTTTCGAGGCCAATATGGGGCCGAGATCGACCAGGTTCAGGGCGTTGATAGCTCTCGAGTGGAGCGTTCGAATGGAGTATTCTGATCGAGTCCTAGATGTTCGTGATGAGCTCGACAACCTAGGGTTTGATCGAGCATATGGGTTTCGTGCGTGATTTACTGCCTAGGAGTAAAACGCGTAAATGGGAAGATGAAGCGCGTGCGGCCAGGATTGGATAGAAATGGATCAAACGGCTCTGAAGTGTTATAGGTTTAAAAAATTAAAAAAATGTAAATTTAATTATATTATAATTCGTATAATGTTTAAAAGGCTCTAACTTTTTGATACGAGGTCGAAAACGCACGAAACAAGTTGTGTTGGGTTCGTTTTGACGAGCACTACGCTATGGAACTAGATTGGAGTCGTTTGGAGCTAGTTTGAATTTCGGGTAAAATTAAACGTACGTTTAATTTTATTCGAAATAAAACGCGAAAACTGAATTGAAACCAAGGTGAGAACTTCTCACTCAATCGAATTGTTTCGATTTAAATTTTAAATAGTCATATTTAAAATTTTTTGATTGTACGTTTGAATGATGATTGTTATCTATTGATTGTTAAAATAGACATTATACGCAGTTAGTAAGCGGAGGTTATTTATTAAAAACATATACCGCGAATATTTCACTGCAAAGTGAAATTGGTATTATTTATGTACTTGGAGTTGATTTCCCGCATTATATAACGGATGAGACCCTATTGCGCCGCATAATAGCGGATAATATTTTATAAATCCCATATACCACGATATTCCGTATTGGAACGGAATTGGTATTGTGCTAACATCTTTGGATGCAGGAAAACAGGTTGGAGGGATCCAACTGGATTCCTCACCAGTATTTATTTGATTACAAATATTGTGATGTTTGTTGATTATCATATCGATATATGATATTTGGATGTCGTGATTGACTATTTGGTGCTGTTGCATCATCGGATCCATTTTTGAAGTTTTGATTTTGGTTTTTAAAAGAATTTTTAAAGTGATTATTGAAAGTATACGTTTTATTAAAATTTGAATTGTTAAAATAAATAAACATTATAATTTTATTGTTATAAAAGTTATATTTTTTGGAAAATAATATTCAAGTATAATTTTGGAGTTATATAAGTTTTAAATAACGTTTTGTAAATTATTAAAAGGATTGGTTTATTTAAATTGAAAATTTTGAATTATTATAAAGGGTTTATATATAAGATTTATAAAACTGATATTTATAAATTAGGAATATAGGAATTATAAAACGATTTTTTTTGTAAGTGTTAAAATGATGAATGATTGGATTTCTTAAGTGAATGAAATTTATCGATTTATAAATCGTGAAGTTATAAAACGAATAGATTTTTGTAAAATAAAGGACTTGTAAGTAATTAACTTGTAAATTAGATTTTTGGTATAAAATTGAGTTATGAATTGAAGTGGTTAATAAAGGAGATTTATAAACCGAAGTTTTATAAATAGAAATGGAATTTATAAACATTATTTATAAATCTGAAATCAATTGAATTTGATAAATTTAATATAAAAGGTTATTAAAGGAGATATATTCGCGATTTCGGATAGCGAATTATCCTTGAAATAAAATGTGTAGGAAATATTGAATTTGGTTAGTGAAGTATATTCACGATTTTGGACAGTGAATATATTATTAAAGAAAATAGATATTTTTTTGGGAAAGTGATATTATAAAATGAAGTTAATTGTTTTAAAGATGTTTAAAAATGTATTGACTATCGAAACCATAGATTTCAACATTCATTATTGAAATAGACATTTTCGAGAAATAGAAGGAAATGGTGGACTATAACACTATTGTTATAGTAAATGATTTTCGAAAGGAAATTTTTTGTATAGTATTGGGATTTATATATCTATCTTAATTTCGAATCCCTATACTAGTGATTTTGGGTCGTCGTAACGATGTTTTACGCAATATTCGTTTTGACTCAAATAAATGTGTTTAAGCGCACGTTTTCCTTAAAGAATGAAATATATACTTAATTTCGATTTAAGTATATTGGGTATTTTCCAAGTATTGAAAATAAATGGATTTGTGGATTACTCATTATTAAATAAGTATGGAAGTGTTTTTCCAATATGAAGTGAATATTTTGAGATTTTATCTTTTAAAGATAAATTAAAAATGAATATTAGAAATCGATTTGGAAATCGTATATTCATAGATATTTTGGAATTGTAAATTCACTATGGAATTTATAAAAGAAAGGGAAATTTGTTTAAAAATAAACGTTGATTTATTTTTGAAGTGTGGGAATAAATTTAGGATTTGGAACGTAAATATAAAGTAAATCGGTAAGGATTTGTTTAATTGGTTTAAAGGAACCATTTTGAAATGAAAGTATTTCCGCGTAAGGAAAATGATTGAAATTTGTTTTCAAATGTGGTAAAGGTGAAAAGTGATTTGAAAATTTGTTTTCAAATGATTGAAGTGTGAAAATTATATATTTAGTAAAGATATTTTGGAAAGTAAATAATTTGGGAAATTATTTGGAATCTGGTGATGTTGAGCATACCTATTGATAGTTAAATAATCCGACTATCAATATTTACTTTAAATAGGTATTTGTTGTGATTGCTTGAATTTGAATGCTACACTTATTTTTGAATAAGCGCTCACTATTCGGGTTAGCCGGGAAAGGAGCTTGGGGTCGTATAACCTATTCCGAATATGTGATACGTCATAATTGATTGCATTTGGTGACCGGTGTTGAAGACCGGATATTTGTGAAAACGGAAGGATTACCGTCGAATGACTCTGCATCGGCTGATCTCTGATATAGAGGTTTTATCACCCTTAGTGACAGGAAGTCCGGTCGTGATTAGTGAATATCCGGATTGCAAGGACTTCTTTGGAAGTGCCTTCGGTTCTGTTCGAGCCCGGAACAGACTTGTATGGATTGTGTGTCTGACGTTACAATTTGAGATGTAAAGCTGGTTTCTATCAAATATATTTCTGTTGGTGGCAGAGAATTTATTCTCTTAGCTTAACACCCTTCTCTGAGACGTACGAGCTCAGAGGTTATGTAGTTAATGGTTACTAGTGATATATTCCCAAATTGGTAATGTGGCATACGAAGTGCTGTTGAGCATTTGATGATCAAAGCACAGCTTTTGTATAAAGCGTGGCTTTGTGGACGAGACTTCGTCGGACCTCACACCCTGGAAATGGTCAAAACAGGAAGGATGCGTCAAGGTTATCGGGGGTAGCGCCCTTTAGTGTATGTCATTCCTTCTGGATAGAGGTAATATCATGGTATGGAGCCCAGATACTTAACCTATGTCGTTGCTGCAAATTTATTACTTTGTGGTTGTTGGAATCGAGGATCCTCGGATATAGATCGGTTACGATCGGGGAATGACATATTCGTGTCAGTAGTTACCTAGTTTGAAAGGTAACCCGGCCTCGTGTTAGCAGAAATCCAGTTAGGTTCTCGGGGCGTCTTTCCAGAGGCGTTTCCATATGGCAATGGGAAGTTCCTTGGCCTGACGATTTGTTGGAAATCCAAAGAAACAATACGAACCTTGTACGGTTTTAGTTGTAGAACCTGCCATTTAATATGGAAGCTATAGTAGGCATACTATAATGGTAACTATGCTGGCTAAGATTTATATCTTTACTTTCGAAATGATTTTTTCTACACTATGCACTAATAATAATGTCAAAAATGATTTGATTTTACGTAGTAAGCATCTTTGACTATCATAAGGAGAAATCTCCCCCAAGTCTGCGTTTGCATTGTGTGTGTGCCGGGAGGCCTTATGGTAGTTTCATTTTTTTTAAAGCATTTCGAATTGACTTTTAAAATATTCCTCTATTTTGTTAAAAAATAATAATAATAAACTGTTTTAGTTCTCACACCAGTCACATGACTGACTCGGAGTTTATTGTTTTCTTTCCTAAACTCTGGGTGCCCACCAATTTCCACACGGGCAGTCAAGAGTCAGGTTATCAGGATATTGTTGAATTCAGGAGTTGCTGGAGGCAAGCTGGATGGCATGGCGTAGTACTAGTATATAGTATTTCTTTTCCACTGTTTGTTGTTGTTTGTTGTTGTACACTCTGATGATGTAATGTAATGTAATGTAATGTAATATGATGTAATGTAATAACTGATATAGTTCTTTGTTTAAAGATTATTCATTTATCTATTATATGTTGTTCCGCTGCGATTGTGAGATTCTGATATTGTTCTGTTGTTTTCTTTTTCTTTCTCTCTTCTTCTACCTTTTCTTCTTCTTTAACCATAACGGTACGGTTTTTCGACATTTGATTGCTCGAGAGTTGATACAATGGACGTATTGATGTCGGTTTTCGAGCGACGAAAAGTCGCATTCGTTACAAAGTTACTACTTCCCTATAAGTTTGTGGATCACCATCATTACTAAGAGTTATCTTAGTCTAGTGTGTGATTTTATTTATATCTCCTTCTACCAGATACGTCAAAAAATCCGGGCCAAAGTTCTTTTCAACCCTTTGCCTCTTGCTTTTACGGGGCTCTGTATCTAAACTTGGTGCAGTCGATTCTTTATGAATCTTTTTAGCAGTACCACGAATTTTGGTATTATCTTCCGAGGAAGATTTAAAAATATACTCAAAAAATTCTGCATCGATTGATTCTATAATTTCATTTGTTTCTAATTTCAGAAATCTATATGCAGAGCTATTCTTGGCGTATCCAATAAATATGCATTTATATGTTTTTCTTCCTAACTTTGTCATTTATGGGTATGGTTTTCTTACATAAGCTTAGCATCCCTATACCTTTAAACGACTAAGATTAGGTTTTCGATTATACCATAGTTCATAAGGAGTTTTGCAAATTCTTTTCATAGAAACTCTGTTTAAGATATAACATGCACTTAAAAGCGCTTCTCCTCACCAACAATCGGATAAACCGGAACTTAACAACATACAATTAACCATATTCAATAAAGTTTTATTTTTCCGCTCAGCAATACGATTTGATTCTGGTGAATACGGTAGTGTAAATTCATGGACTATTCCATTAGATTCACAAAACTCTAAAAGTTCTATTGATTTATATTCACCACCTCTATCAGATCTTAGCACTTTAATTTTACGATTTAATTGATTTTCAACTGCTGCCTTATATATAAGAAACTTGCTTAGAACTTCATCCTTACTTTTTAGTAAGTATATATAAGTATATTTTGAATAATCATCAATAAATGTCACAAAGTATTTGTTTCCTCCTTGTGAAACTTTACTATGTAAGTCTACAACATTAGTATGCACAAGTCCAAGCAATACAGATGTCCTTCTTACTGATTTGTGTGATTTACAAGTTAATTTTCCTTGTACACATATTTCACACTTATCAACATTCTCAATGTTGCATTTCAAAATAAGTCCCAGATTATGCATATTTCAAACATAATTATAGTTAATATGGCCTAATCTACCATGCCATAAGGGTAAAGATTCAACCATATAAGCAGAAACTGATTTTATTATATTCATTTTGAACATTCCATTACATGAATACCTCTTTCCAATAAATACATTATTTTTGGACATAACAACAATATCTGATTCAGTGACTAATTTAAACCCTCCTTTGTTGAGACGATCTCCAGAAATTAGATTCTTAGTCATTTCTACAACATGAAATACGTCAGCCAAAGTCAAAACCTTTCCTGAAGTAAACTTCAGAGTAATACTCCTAATACCAACAACTCTGGCACAAATATCATTACCCATCTTGACTTCTTTTAGTTCGCTGCATTCTTTATAGGTCTGGAACTGTGACTTATCATTACAGATATGAATGGTTGCACCTGTGTCTAACCACCATCCGTCTTGAACTCCAACAGAGTTGGCTTCTTCTACAACAGCGACAAGTTTAGGTTCATTTTCAAAATCAGCAACAATGTTAACCTGTTTATTCTTTTCTTTCTCGTCTCTTATGCGAATTATGCATGCTCGGGCATAGTGACCAGTTTTCTTACAGTAAAAGTAATCACCTTTGGGCTTCTTAGATTTCTCATGTTTATTCCCTTTGGAATTGTTCTTTCTTTTCTTCCCATTACTATGATTCTTAGAGAATTCTCCCTGAACCACATTTGCTTTTTCTGTCTCCTGATCATCTTTCTTATCTCTCTTGCGAGATTCTTCCTCAATACGTAAATGTCATATGAGGGATTCCAAAGAGTGTGTTTTTTCTTCATGCATTAGTTTCTTTTTGTAGCCATTCCAAGTACTAGGCAATTTTGCAATTACAACTCCTACTTGAAATGCTTCAGGAAGTTCTATTTTCGCATCTTTTAGTTTACTAACAAGCAGATTTAAATCATGGGCTTGGGAAACAATATCAGCATCATTATTCATCTTATAATTAATATAATTACATATTAGAAACTTCTGATTACTTGCCTTTTCAATGCGGTATTTGACATCAAAGCCATCCATAGAGCTTTTACGCCATCAATAGTTCTGTGTGCACTGTATACCGAATCTGAAAGTGCATTGAGAATGTGCCCGCGACAAAGAAAGTCTTCATTCTTTCACTTCTGCCTTAATTCCTTTAACTCTTTCTTTCGTTGATCAGAATCTGTAGTCCTTTCTTTCGGAATTGGTTCTAAGTCATTGCTTATTATATGGTTCATACCAATGGTGGTGAGCAAAAATAAAACTGTTTCTAGCCAGCGAGTAAAGTTATTTCCATCAAATCTTTCAAGGCGGGTGAGATCCTGATTCATTACTTGGAGTGATTGCGCTGTAGTTCTGTTAAGCGACGAGTCTTGAACAGAAGACATTCTTGAAACTGTTGATGAACTTAGGGTAATATAAGACTAATCACTCCAAGGCACGAAATAATCGTTATCTTTCAAGAATGTTTTCCCCTTTCTTTGTCACAGCGGGTTGTATGAAAACCTTCTTCTAGGATACAATGGAGATTTATCTGTGCAAGTTGTGATTACTTGCTCATATCAGAAGAAACACTCAGAAGTTAATAATGCTATCGACTTTAGATTTTGAAGAAAAGAGAAATAAAGTCTGCGTTGATGGAATTCACTATTATATCGGGAGTGAGATGTATATTCGTCTACAGGTTCCTATTCGAACGGTCGTGACCGTCTTTCTAATGGTTGTTATCATTGGCTGTTGAATTTGAATTCGTCTACAGGTCGAACCCCGTAGCGGAGGTGTTGCCCCCGCACCCCCACCTTGGGGGTTAACACCCCCCAGACCCTCCTCCATAGGGGATTTTATTTGAAAAAACATTCAACAATTTCTTGATTAGAGTCATGGTTCGATGTTGTGGGTGTTGTAATGGGAATGGAGTAGGTGACGGTTTTATGAGGCGATTGAGCAATAGTGCAGTTTTAGTTAGTGATAAGGAGAAATTAGTGATGCGTGGCAGGTGGAGGAATGTTTATTTGTATGCAGAGGGTGTTGAAGTGTGATTTAAAGGATGTTGAGAAAGTTGTTTACTGGGTGGTTGTAGGTTGCAATGAAGATTGGGTTTGGGTGGTTATGGTATGGTAGTTGTAGGAGTGGTTTTGGAGTATTTGGAGTGATGGATTGTTTAATGCAGTGGGTTGCATGCTGTGTTAATGGAGTTGAAGTTTAATGAACAATGGTTGGTGAAGTATGGAGAGTTGAATGATGCTGTTGTGGTGTGGGTTTTGCTATAGTGGACAGGTCGAAGGAAGTGGGTGGTTCTAGTGAAATGGTTTGGTATTTGGATAGGGATTTGTTGCTGTTTGACAATGGGTGGTGGATCTATAGGGAGATGGTGGTTAGGTTAGAGTTTACTAGTGAGGTGGAGGAGTTAATTTTTTTTAAATTGGAAGACAATCGAACTTGTTGGTGGGAGTGGAAGGGAATGAAGTAACTGGTTCAGGTGATGGGTTCGGCTCTGGTGAAGTTGCAATTTGGAAGGAGTAGCAGGACTTGGATTTGCAGTTGAAGAAGTTGGTGATTCAAGGAGGTAAGCTTGTGATTTGTGGCAGTTAATGAAGTTGTTTGTAGGTTTCTTTGTTCAAGTATGATGAGTTGTTGTTGAGCCGCGTAAAGAGAGGAGCGGTGAGGTGAACTCGTTGCTTAAGTTTGGAAACTAGGCATGTGATAAGGAGGAGGTTGTGGTGGTGAAGTAATGTAGGTAGGAGTCAGTGTGTAATGGAATGGTTGGAGTTGTGAAAGAGGAGAAAATGATGGTTAAATGGCAGAGGGGTTGTAGGATGAGGTTTAGCTAGAGCTTGGAGAATTGTGAAGGAGATTGTAGATGTATGGGGTGATGGTGAGGTATTGTAGCAGGAGGAGTTGAAGTGATTGTAAAAGGGTAGGCTTTGTTGAGAAGAGGAAGAAAGGATGCTTGTGAATTACAAAACGTGACAACGCAAAAGCAAAATTGCCTTTATAAAATGTTGTAAACAAGAAACATAGACTAATGAAAGTAAATGCAGTGTATAAAAATGTAAATGCACAGTTTTTGAAATGAAATGCAAAGTTCTTCATTTCTTTAAGTTAAAATTGAAGTTGTGAAAACAATGCAATGCAATACAACTCAAATTTTCAATACTAAGAACAGTGAACAGAGATGCACATATGAAATGCTAAAGTGAAATGGACAAAGATGTAGTGTAAAGACTAAGATGAAGAATGAAAAAAAATTACAAAATGCAATGCAAGAAAACAAATGCAATGAAATTATATATATATAATTATTTTTAATTTTTTTGTTTTTGAATGCAAAACAAAGTTAACACAGATAAAACGAACGCCAATATGAAATACTCAACACAAAAGAATTAAACAAACGAACACACAACACAAAAGAACCAAACAAGCGAACTGAATGAAAACAAGAAATGCACAACAAAAAATCCTTTTTTAACACAAAATAAAATAAAAGAAATGTAAATAATTTGAAGATTAAAATTTAATTTAATTGCTATCCCTGCTAATGGCGTCAAAAACATGTTAGACGATGGATTTTCTATCGACTAGAAAACCATCGAGAAATAAAATCATTGTAAAAACCGCAGTGCACGACGTACAATTGTAATACGTATGCGAGTATGGGTTTATCCAAAAGGAAAGAATTAAATTTTAATATTACTTAATCAAATTAGCCTAAAGTTTTGAAATTGTTTTAAACTAAGAAAATAGTAGAAAATAAACTGAAGTAAAAGTAAATAAACTATGGGATTAAGGATAAATTTAGAGGCAAATCCACTTCTAATCATTCATATAAATCAACACAAAATTTATCTATAATCTCTCCTTTTAATTTTAAGTTGAAATGATTGATGTGATTATTATAAATATGATTTATTTGTGCCATAATTAGCATAACTTAAACCATCAAACTCTAACACATCATTCAAACCCACTTATGAACTAGTAAAATAGATCATCAAATTTTGATTCTAATTTGACTTTCATCATCAAAATTACTTAGGAAAATGATCAAATAGTATATGCTTGTATTGGATTAAGCATAGCCTATTTGAGATGTCAAAATAGACTATCAAATTCACTAAAAAAGAAACATAAACTATCATCATTCACAATTTCCATTAAGCACAAAAGAGAGATCATAAATGAAATCATTATATTAATTTAATGTGTTTCCTGAGAGCTTCATTACCCTTAAATTGAATGGGTTTAGCTTCTCATATTTGAATATATGTGAACATAAAGTGATTTCAACATAAAAAGGAAAATGAGAGCTAATTAAAAGAAAAGAGAGCTAACTGCTTTCATGAAATAAAACTAAACTAGTTGCAAGAACTAAATATATTCTACTAACATGAAATAAGAGAAGCATAAACTAAACAAGAGAGCATATAATAAAAATTGCATAAGATAAAAGAACACGTTAACAAAAGCAAACAAAAAGTCTAAGAAGCTATTAAATAGACATTTTTATTTATCATTGATTTCATGGCTACAACTTTCCTGAAAAAGAAGAAGCTAATTATATGAAACATAAAGAATATTTATACGTGTTTAAAATCATAATTCATTTTTAGAGGCTACCAAAAATTCCGTTGAGCTAGTGTAACCACCAAGTAAGCATTAGAGAATAAATTAATCCCCATTAACATGTAACAACCCTGGTATTGGTGATTACATATAATATTAAATTATAACGATGGTTATAATTTAATATTGAGAACAAAATAAATTGGAGAAGTTAAATTTTGTTACAAATTGTTTATTTAAAATAAACAATGTGTTTGAGGTTAAATATTGGGTTTAAAATTTTTATTGTATGAAGATTAGGTTAAATAAATTGTAAATGTTGGGTTTTTATTTGTTTGATGCTAATAAATTAAATAAGTAATGTATTTCACTATAAAATTGTTGAAATAAATCTACATTGATGAAAATAAAGTTTCAAAAACTTTATTTTAACAATTTGGGTAGAAAATAATCAGTTTGTTATTTTATTTGGGTAAATGCAACAATATTGGAAAATATTGTCAATATTAATCTTTTATTGAAACTAAAATGAGAAATATGTAGTAAATACGTGTTTTATTAATATAAAAGGTGAAATATTGCATTAAAATAATATTTTAGCATTTAAAAAGATTTAAAATTAATTATTGTAATTTATTTGATAAGAAAATAATTTTTGTATAAAGTGTTGAATTAAAAATGGAATTTCTGTGATAAAATAATGTAAATTGTGTAATATTGATAAAAATAATTTTTTTTATAAAATGACTTTTTATTGTTAAAATAACAATTTTATTTGTGAACAAATAGATGTATACATTTTATTTGACTTTGAAATGGTGTAATATGTGAATATAGTGATAAATCATAGAAAAAGTGCATATACCTTTATATTTCTCTAAGTAAAAATAGACTTGGGCATATTTGGGTAAGGTTTGAATCCACTAACCCAATATTTAGTGGCTTCTGGTGAGAAAACTACTATGTACGTACCTTTTTTCTTCTTCTTCTCAAAGATAGAAAACATACAGTAAAAGAAAAATAGGAAAATCCATGGCTTCCTCAAACTAAAATCAAATTTCACCCAATTTGTTGTTAAATCAAGAAGTAAATCCACTAAATCAAGAATTATATAAGCTATTACAAGTTTCTAAAGCTTCATTTCTTCTCCATGGTTCACTACTTGCTACCAATTTCTTGTTGAATCATCAAGGTGAGTTCAATACTCACAATTGCTAACTAAAAACTTGTGCTGCTTTAAGAAATTTGTTTCAGAAAAGCTCTGTATACGTATATATTTCTCAGTTCTTGTTTTTGCCTATTTCTCGTTTTTGGTTGCTACTTTGAGCACCTATAACTTCTTGATTTTGTCTCGAATTGCTGCCGGATCTTTTCCGAAATGTAGTTTAGTTGTTTATCTTGTTGCATGTGAAATTTCATTCCAAAATACTGATGTTTGCTATGTCAATTTGTATCTGGAAAATCAATACGGGGATGAAAAGTCAAGCTGAAACAATTCTATGGCCTAGGTCGACCCACCACCCCACCGGGTTGACCGGCCCAAAGGCATGGGTCAACCCCCTATTGGCTCATGTACGTGAGTTATGTAGCCTTGTTTCCTTAGTTATTCGCAACACTTGACCTCCTTTGATGATTTTGTGTCCAATTCTTTTGCAATTTTCAAGATGTTTTTAAATGTGTTTGAGGACTATGATGCCCATCAATGGACCAAGATTTGGAGAAATTTGAAATTTAAACATTTGAATTAAATTCGAATTGAATTTGAATATCAGTTTGGAGTAATTTATTCATATTTCTTCGATTTCAAGCACTATATCTTCCGAACAAATTTTGAGAAAATTTCTAAATAATTTGGCTTTTAAAATCATTATTATAAAACATTATCAAATTATTTTCAAATTATTTTAAAGTGTTTAAATATATTTATTCCCTATAATAAGGAGAATTTTCCAATAATTTCCTTTAAAATGTTTTCGAAAAATTGTTTAAAAATCCCATTTTCTCAAGTAAATTAGTTTATAAATAATAAACACTATTTTACACCGTTCGGACGTATGAGGAAGAGAATTAAATGATTTAGTAAAACACGTGGTATGAGACACGTGAGTTTACTTTTTTCGGTTAATTCCAAACTTGTACGATCGTAGCAATTCTAGGCTATTGATTTGAGATGATTTCTTGGATTTGCCGTTTTATGGCATGTTTTGAGATTTATAATTCCTATTTTTAGGAATCTGAGATGGCCAATATTTGGAGAGATTAGTGGTTCAAGATCCTATAATTGTGGAGTTATAATCTATGAGAACCCGATATATTGTTTTACTTGCCGATGAGATGAGGGAGTCATGAGATTTCCGAGTTTTGAGATTTTTGATGATTTTGTTTTCTAATGTGGCATTAACTAGTAGTTAAGAAACCATTAATGAGAATGTATGGTATGGGACGCACTGTTACCACTCTTTGGGTTCCTCTCTGGGAGTTTGTGACACATTCTGGGTTTACGCACTATAGACCTTCGGGTCATCTGAGTTTACGACTTCGATCGTTTAGGATTTACATCTTCGGTCGTTTGGAATTTACGACTTCAGTCGTCTGGGGTTTTCGACTTCGGTCGTTTGAGTTCTATGACTTCGGTCATCTGGGATAGGTGCCTAAAATATATATAATACTAGTCTGAGTTTGGCACGTGCAGCATTGCTTCGGCATGCAATCGGGGATCTGGCCAATCCGGATTTTCTGAGTTTTTTGAGTTTTATTATGATTTCACCATTTGAGATATCTTTAGTTTATTGATAGCCTAGAGCTATGTGAGATGTTATACATATATGGTGATTTCATTTTTATGAGGTTTTGAACTCTTATTGAGTTCCTTGAGTTATGAGTTTTCATGATTCCTTGATCTTGAGGATATACTCCGGGTTTTTCCATTTTGGCTAGTTTGAGTTTTGAGTTACTTTATATATATATATATATATATATATATATATATATATATATATATATATATATATATGCGCCGATGAAATGAGCCGTATTTGAGTAGGAGATTTTGATGTTTCCTTTTATGGCTTTTATGTTGCTTATTTGCATTTATATTGAATAATCTTGAGTAGAAACCACTTATGTTAGGTTTAACTTATCCATGATTTAACTTAGAGCTTTTATAGAATCTCTAGTCTTAGAATTGCAAATTGAACTTTAACAATATCATTCCTTTCTATTTACTGGAATGTTTCCCTTATGCACTATATCCATTTATCTCTTGCTAATTATCATGTTCTAGTTAGCCTGACCCGTGTATTTATTACTAGGGTCAGGCCAAGTTGCAGGTTATGATCTTTTGGACTTTTGGCTTAGCATTATCTCTTGGACTTCAATACCAACCCTTTTGGGTAGGAAGCATAGTTCTTGTGTATTTTTTGTAGTAGTTGTCTTGTTGGGAACTTTTTTATGTATATTATTTTGTGGGGATGTATGTATATATTGTGGTTGAATACCACTCACGACATGTTGTATTACATTTAGTGTATGTGTATATCTGCTTGTGTTTACTGTTCTATGACTTGAGATTGTTGATGTCATTATGTTTTGTTTCTAAATCGATCTTGTAGCCACCATAGTAGTGTATTAGATAGGAGTTAAGTATGTTGAACACTTGAGGGGAAAAAAGAAGAAGAAAAAAGAGAACGAAATTGACATACTTAGCTCTTATCTAATGCATGACTATGATGGTCGCCCTTAACCAACCCTAATCTCCTCATTAACAAACATAATTACTCAGTAATTCCCTTTGTTAATGTGGGTCTCAGGGTGGGGCTTCATAGCTTGGTATCAGAGCTAGATTCAGAACAAAATGTAGTACAAATAGAACAGAATAGACAATTCTATACAACTAAGTATGATACAAGTGTAAACATCATCCCCAAATCGTAGTTAAACCCAACTTTGTCCTTAACTTTTTGAGTCCATTAGGGGTAGATAGAAAGGAATATGTCTAGGAATGTTAATTTTAAATTTCGTAGTATTCTTATTTAATGAATTCAATTGCTAATATCTACCCCTGTGAATAATTCTATCTTATCTTAACTTTCAGCTAATGGTTGGAAGAGGTAGAGGTCGCTCTTCGGAGGTGGGACCGTCTAGTGGTTCTCGTCCCGAAGGAGTTTATATGTCAACCGACCAAATTCTTGAGCTTCTTAGGAGCACTCAGCCTTCTGCTCCTACTCATCCCTCTCCTCCGTGGAAATTCACATTTGCGCGTTTGTGCAGCGACTTCGCCCACCTCGGAGGCAAGCAGTTCAACGGCTCCGAGACAGTTTTAGAGGTTCAAGCTTGGCTCCGAACATGTGAGCGTATCTTTACTCGCATGGAAATTTCCGATCATTATCGTGTTCTTGTAGCATCGAGTATGCTGCAAGAAAGAGCACTTAACCAGTACGAGCTCCTTACTGCCGAGATGGATGCGTCTACTCTTACATGGCAACATTTCTGAGAGCGTTTTGAGCTTAAGTTCGTGCCAGAATCCGAGAAGGCTTTTCTTCCCCGTCGCTTCCTAGAGTTAAAGTAGGGCAAATCCTCCATTTTAGATTATGTATCCTCCTTAGAATCCTTGTCCAAGTATGGGCTTGAGTTCATTAGCACCCTATATAAGAAGAATCTTAAGTTCGTATCTAGACTTAATAGATATTTGAAGAAGTCACTCATGCTTCAGCTTAAGCTCTCATTCGAGGAGCTTGTGGATTCGGCGCTTCATCTCAAAGCCGTCGAAAAAGAAAGGGATAGTTGTGATGAGGCCGAGGTTCGAAAGAACCCACACAAGAAGAAATTTCCCTTTCATAGATCTTAATCCTTTCCTCCGAGGAAGAAGGAAAAGCAAGACAGTTCTTGTTTTCATCCTCATACAACACCTTCTTCAGCTAGAGTTTTAGCTTGCTTTAATTGTGGTTCTCGTAATCACCTAGCTAGAGAGTGTCTTCATCCCCGCAAGCATGCCTATTGCAAGAAGGAAGGACATATGGTTTCTTCGTGTTCTAAGAAAGCGAAAGGTTCTAGTTCGGGGAATTTGAATGGGGCAAAGGCTTCTGGTAGTGCATCTTGGTCTTGAGGTATATCTCTTATCATTTTAAAAGGTTCTATTATTTTTCATGACTATTCTATTCGAATCCTCTTCAATATGGGTGCTTGACATTTATCTGTATTGGAGAAATTTGTTAATGTTATTAGATGTTCTGGTCTTGTTGCTTACTTGAGGATTGCGAATCCTTTTGAGGGGATCCGTAATACTTGGTGTGAGAATTTTGAGGATGTTCATTGTAGTTTATCGTTGCGTGCGAACTAGCATGATATTTTCTATTTAGAGTTTGGATTAATTTGTAAGGGAGTGGCTTGCATTTTATCAAGCCACATTCTAGGATTTGAGGTGTCCTATATTTAGATATCCAAATTTAGTTGGTTTGTTATTCCTTGTCTTAGGAATATTGATTATGATTTCGAAGTCTCTATATTCACTCTTGGGTATCGACATGTTGATGATATATCTCGAATTTTCGTCATTGTGCCTCTGTTGATTTCCATAAGTCCGTTCGGGTATGATACCCAATCGAGAAATCGAGTATTGTATTGACCTCATTCCTGGTTCTTAGCCTTTCGGTCATCCTTCCACGAGGATGCCCACTAAGGAAACAAGGTAATCCTTGGAATTTAATTGATATTTCCATTCTTACCTCTTTTGAGATAACCTTTTGGATACTTATTTATAGGCTTTGTAATATTACTTCACCCAAAGTAATGATTTTCCGTTTATGTTCTTCTTCTCATTCGAGAAGATATTTTACCCTTACCCTTATATCTTGTTGATTTCTTATTCGATCTATTGTGTGGTGCTAGGGTCTTTCTTCAGCTTGACCCTATACTGAGTCTCATTAGCTACGAGTTGCAGAGGATAGTGTTTCTTTTACCGCATTCTGCAATCATTACGAGTTTTTTGAGTAGTTCGTCATACCATTTGGAACGACGAACACTCCAATCTATTCTCTCAATCTTGTGAATCGAGTATTCGGAGAATATCTCGATGAGTCTTTTTGTGTTTTTGATTTTCGGTATATGTAATGATTTGTGCTCTCAATTTTTTTAGAAATTGAAGATATATTTCTAAGAGAAATTGGATTTGGTTTTTAGATAAACAAATAACATTTTGAGAACTAAATATGAGGTGCTTCTTTTATAGAAGATGATTTTTGTGTTGGGTTGTCCATTGGTGCTCTAAGAATTCTGGTCGTTACGCCCGATCAACGTTATTGATAGGAATTTCCTAAACGTTGTGATGAGACAATCAGACACGATAAATTGAGTTTTAATGAGATTAAATTTGGAAATAAATTAAAAATATTTGAGAATTAATTTTATTCTGGATGGCATATGCAACCGTTAAACCATAGTGGGTTGGATGAGTGGCGAGGCAGTTTTGATCATTTGGTTAACTCTACAGCCAATCGATAAAGTTATTTATTATAAATGGCAAGGCAATGCCATTATGATAATTGTATGCATGAGTTTGAATATAGTTATGTTTTATTGTTGAAATTATGAGATAATACTTTGTTTGAGAAATAAATGTTTATTAAATATTTTAAAATGAGTTATACATGTTAAAGATGGAGTTTGTTTTGAGAGTTTGGGTATTTGAAAATAAAGAGTAGTAAATTTTAAATTTTTATCTTAAGGATTGTTGAAATGAAATTATAAAATTCTTTCAAAAATTAAATTTTTGAATAAAAGGGAACATGAGTTTAAAATTATTTGTCATTTTATAAGAACTACATGAAAGAGTTGGAAAATTTCCCAGTGTTCAAAATTGAAATTTGAATTTAAAGGTAATGAGTTTTGGAACTTTAAGAAGTTTGATTGTAGTTTTTTTTATATTATGGTTTTTAAGATAATGAATTTCGAACTCTAATAAATTTTGATTGCAAATTAAAAACTTATATCTATTGTGTTCCTGGTGATTGTCTTGCCTTAGTGCAATTGTCTAACGACCAACATTTGCGGTCGTTTGAGTAGCGTGGTCTTTGAAGTAACCACCTCTCATTGGGTTTTCTTATCTTAATTGTTGTTATCTTAGTATCAGTATGGCACCATCCATAGTGACATACGGAAAGTCATTAGCTTACTATTAGAGTTCGGATAAAGCGATGCTAAATTCCTACTCTATTCGAGAAACTTTTGTGAAATCAATCTCCTTCGATATATTTTTGAGTAGCACCCCGTTGTGTTTTTGTGTCGATAGTGAGATACTTTCGTAATCATGATGTATTTCTCAAAGAAATTCAATGACCCGCAAATCCTAGTATTTATACTTAGGAAAATCATTGAATTTACCGAGCAATTTTATCTTGGTCTTCTTTCGTCTTGAGTAGAGAGTGAGGAATTTTGATCTCGAGCTAGTCTATATTTCCTTTGTTTGATGAAATAATTACGTTGAATAAAACTCTTGTCTAGAAATTGCAAGGACGTAATTTTTATAAGGAGGGAGTCTGTAACAACCCTGGTATTGGTAATTACCTATAATATTAAATTATAACGATGGTTATAATTTAAAATTGAGAATAAAATAAATTGGAGAATATAATATATTTTTAAAATTGTTTATTTAAAATTAACAATGCATCTGAGGTTGAACATTGGGTTAAATAAATTGTAAATGTTGGGTTTTTATTTGTTTGAAGCCAATAAATTAAGTAATGTATTTCAATATCAAATTGTTGAAATAAATCTAAATTGATGAAAATATAGTTTTGAAAACTTTATTTTGAGAATTTGGGTAGAAAATAATCAATTTGTAGTTTTATTTGGGTAAATGCAACAATATTGGAAAATATTGTCAATATTAATCTTTTATTGGAATTAAAATGAGAAATATATAGTGAATATGTGTTTTATTAATATAAAAGATGTAATATTGCTATAAAATAATATTTTGGTGTTTAAAAAGAGTTAAAATGATTAATTGTAATTTATTTGACAAGAAAATAATTTTTGTATAAAGTGTTGAATTAAAATTGGAGTTTTTGTGATAAAATAGTTGAAATTGTGTAATATTAATAAAAAATAAGGTTTTATTTATAAAATGACTTTTTTATTGTTAAACTAAATGTTAAAATAACAATTTTATTTGTAAACAAATAGATGTATACATTTTATTTGACTTTGAACATGTGTAATATGTGAATATAGTGATAAATAATAGAAAACTTGCACATACCTTTATATTTCTCCCAGTAAAAATAGACTTAGGCTCATTTGGGTAAGGTTTGAATCCATTAACCCAATATTTAGAAGCTTCTGGCGAGAAAACTATTATGTATGTACCTTTTTTCATCTTCTTCTCAAAGATAAAAAACATACGATAAAATAAAAATAGGAAAATTCATGGCTTCCTCAAACTAAAATCAAATTTCACCTAATTTGCTACTAATTCAAGAAGTAAATCCACTAAAACAAGAATTATAGAAGCTATTACAGGTTGCTAGAGCTTCATTTCTTCTCCAAAATTCACTTCTTGCTAAATCATCAAGGTGAGTACAATACTCACAACTGCTAACTAAAAACTTGTGCTGTTGTAAGAAATTTGGTTCAGAAAAGCTCTGTATACGTATATATATTTCTCTGTTCTTGTTTTTGCATGTTTCTCGTTTCTAGTTGCTACTTTGAGCACCTATAACTTCTTGATTTTATCTCAAATTACTACCGGATCTTTTCTGTAGTGTAGTTTAGTTGTTAATCTTGTTGCATGTCAAATTTCATTCCAAAAATACTACTATTTCCTATGCCAATTTGTATATGGAAAATCAATACGGGGCTGAAAAGTCAAGCTGGAACAATTTCGTGGCCTGGGTCGATAGAGTGGTCGACCCAACACCCCACCAGGTCAACCTGGCAGTCGACCAAGCGGTCGATCGGCCCAAAGGCATGGTCAACCCTCTGTTAGCTCATGTATGTGAGTTATGTGGCCTTGTTTCCTTAGTCATTTGCAGCACTTGACCTCCTTTGCTATGATTTTGTGACCAATTCTTTTGCAATTTTCAAGATGTTTTTGAATGTGTTTGAGGGATATGATCCCCATCAATGGACTGGCCAAGATTTGGAGAAATTTGAAATTTAACTGTTTGAATTAAATTTGAATTGAATTTGAATATCGGTTTGGAGTAATTTATTCGTATTTCTTCAATTTCAAGCACTATTTCTTCCAAACTAATTTTGAAAAAATTTCTAAATAATTTGGCTTTTGAAATAATTATTATAAAATATTTTAAAATCATTTTCAAATTATTTTAAAGTGTTTAAATATATTTATTTCCTACAATAAGGATAATTTTCCAATAGTTACCTTCAAAATGTTTTCGAAAAATTGTTTTAAAAATCCTATTTTCTCAAGTAAATTATTTTATAAATAATATACACTATTTTACATTCTTCGGACATATGAAGAAGATAATTAAACGATTTAATAAAACACGTGGTATGGGACACGTGAGTTTACTTTTTTCGGTTAATTCCGGACATATACGATTGAAGCAATTCTGGGCTATTGATTTGAGATGATTTCTGGGATTTGCCATTTTATAGCTTGTTTTGAGATTTATAATTCCTATTTTTATGAATTATCTGAGATGGCTAATATTTGGCAAGATTAGTGGTTCGAGATCTCCTAGTTGTGGAGTTATAATCTATGAGAACCCGATATATTGTTTTACTTGCCGATGAGATGAGGCGAGTCATGAGATTTCTGAGTTTTGAGATTTTTGATGATTTTGTTTTCTACTGTGGCATTAAGTAGCGGTTAGAAACCTTTAAGTGAGAACGTATGGTATTGGACACACTATTACCACTCTTTGGGTTCCTCTCTGGGAGTTTGTGACACATTCTGGGTTTACCAGTACTATAGACCTTTGGGTCATCTGAGTTTACGACTTTGATCGTCTGGGATTTACATCTTCGGTCATTTGGGATTTACGATTTCATTCGTTTAGGATTTAGGATTTCGGTCGTCTGAGTTCTTCGACTTTGGTCGTCTGAGTTCTACGACTTCGGTCGTCTAGGATAGGTACCTAATATATATATAGTGTACTGGTCTGAGTTTGGCATGTGTAGCATTACTTCGACACGCAATCAAGGATCTGGCCAATCTGGGTTTTCTAAGTTTTTTGAGTTTTCTAAATTTTATTATGAT
Source organism: Allium cepa (assembly GCA_030765085.1). Classification (NCBI taxonomy): domain Eukaryota; kingdom Viridiplantae; phylum Streptophyta; class Magnoliopsida; order Asparagales; family Amaryllidaceae; genus Allium; species Allium cepa. The sequence goes on from CM060940.1 coordinate 866,203,535, forward strand.
TTCACCATTTGAGATACCGTTAGTATATTGATATCCTAGAGCTATATGAGATGTTATACATATATGGTGATTTCATTTTTATGATATGTTGAACTCTTATTGAGTTCTTTAAGTTATGAGTTTTCATGATTCCTTAATCTTGAGGATATACTCTGGGTTTTTCCATTTTGGCTAGTTTGGGATGAAATGAAGTGTATTTGAGTTGGAGATTTTGATGCTTCCTCTTATGGCTTTTATGTTGGTTATTCGCATTTACGTTGAATAATCTTGAGTAGAAACCACTTACGGTAGGTTGAACTTATCCATGAGTTAACTTAGAGCTTTTATCTCCACTCTTGGAATTGCGAATTGAACTTTACTTATATCATTCCTTTATATTTAAAGGAATTGTTCACTATATCCATTTATCTCTTGCTAATTATCATGTTCTAGTTAGCCTGACCTGTGTATTTATTACTCGGGTCAGACCGAGTTGTAGGTTATGTTCTTTTGGACATTTGGCTTAGCAATATCTCTTGGACTTCAATACCAACCCTTTGGGATAGGAAGCATAGTTCTTGTGTAGTTTTTGTAGTAGTTGTCTTGTTGGGAACTTTGTTATGTATATTATTTTGTGGGAATGTATGTATATATTGTGGTTGAATACCATTCACGACATGTTGTATTACATTTGATGTATGTGTATATGTATATTTATTTGTGTTTGTTGTTCTGTGACTTGAGATTGTTGATGTTGTTATGTTTTGTTTCTGAATCGATCCTATAGCTACCATAGTAGTGTATTAAATAGGAATTAAGTATGTCGAACACTTGAGGAAAAAGAAAAAGAAAAAAAGAGTACCAAATCGTCATACTTAGCTCTTATCTAATGCAAGACTATGATGGTCACCCATAACTAGCCCTATTCTCCGCATTAACAAACAGAATTACTCGGTAATTCTCTTTGTTAATGTGGGTCTCGGGGTGGGGCGTCACATAACATGTGCATGTTCTTTTAACTATGGTCCATTAGTTAGTGGGCATGTGGGCTTCTCCACATTGCATGAATTCTTTTATTTCATTTCTTCATTTGCTTTCAACATATGTGCATGCATATATCAAAGAAGCTCCATCCAATTTGCACTCAATTTCCTGTAAATAAAAATAAAAATGCGAAAACTAATTTTCTCAAAATTAATTCATACACAAAATTACCATTTTACCCCCAAATGGAGATGAATGAATGATGATTTGAAAATAATTTAGATTTTGGTTTAAACATGTAAATACCCTAAAATGCTCATTTATTTTTATAAAAGAAGATTAAATATGGGAGTAAAATTATACACTTTTATATATACATCATGCTCGAAAGCAAGGTTATTGTGAGGACTCTCATGGGTATTTTATTTGACTACCCTATATCGGTTGAATGGATCCATGTACACTGGACCAGTGGCATGGATCTAGTATCAGCCTTGGGCTAAAGATGAGCACATTAAAAACTGGGATTTACATTAATTCTTGACGGGTGAAAGGTCATACGAGTTATCATATATCTAGATTATATTGAGCGGTCGTAAGGATTGTTTAATGGATGTTATGTTTTCTTTGATTTTTTTCTCCCGTAGTCTATCATCCTATAAACATCATTTGAGATAGGAACTGTGGATATGGGTACCTGGATACCCCTTCATTATACTTAGATTACACTATACCTTTATGATGTCATAGAGTAGCATATTATATGTTTATTATGTGCTAACTCTTTGGTTACAGGGATAGGTCAGGTATGGTTTGTATACCATTGTTCCTTACTATATCAACTTGTATAGTATTTTGAAATTCATATATCGCTTACAGTACACTGTTGTCTGACTCTTGGTTTTATGTTTTGCCTTTTATTATCCTACGTACACTGAAATGATTAGATTAGATTAGATAAGATAGAAGATCTAGGTACGTAGTGGCAGTACAAAGGACGAGCATGATGAAGCTTTCTCGTATTACATATGGATATTTTGTTTATTCCATTGTGCAAGTCTAGATAATTTTTTCTTTACTGTTATGAGATTTTTCATTTGAGTTCGTTTCCATTTTGCATAAACTCTATTACTCTATCGTATAACTCTATGGATTCGTACTCTGATATTTGGTTCACTTAGTAATCAACGTCCCTCATGTTTTACACATGTGATAATTATTATACTTTATTTGATGCACTGTGAGATATACAATAGGTTCTGAGATGTTTTTATTTCTTTTAACCTTGACAATCGTCCTACATCGGTCGGGCATGATAACATGCAACTATTTAATTATATTGGATGTCGGAGGTGTAGGGCAGCTGTAACAACAGGTTTGGCTGCACTGGTTAGAATAATATGAAGGACTAACTATAGGGTTGCTTGCGAGATGCTGCAGCAAAGCCGAGTTGGCGATAAGTCGTGCTCGAGGAAATCTAGAGACGAATTGGTCGAGGATAGCCGAGGAAGGTGCTGAGTATACGGGTTGTTGGGGGACTGTTGGTTATAAGAGGAGGCTGGATGGTAGAGCTTGATGGACAAGTGATGAAGATGTCTTGCTTTGCTTGAAGAGCTGGCTATTATCATTACTTCAAGGTGCACTGGTCGGAGGGCTGACCTAAAGTGTCATGGAGAGGATGGGTTGAAATGGGTCAGACCTTGAAGGTAGTCATGGAAACCTACTGGCCTATTTCAGATTCACTAGTAGCTCGAGTTAGGCTTTCCTAGGCACAAGTCGGCCGGAGCAAAGAAGATCAAGTTGAAAACAATGATTATGCTATCTTCTTACTTACTAAATTTTTGAGTAACACCTTCATTTCCATATATAAACGCTTCGTTCTAGTGTCGCTATTGTGCTAACCTTGAAAAATTAAAATCAATGGCTCCCAAATATAGGAGTAAGTTAAATTATAAATTTTGTTTCAATTAATTAAACAAGAGCTTATTCAAGTTAAAATAAAAAAATTAAATCACACAATAAATAAAAATGTATATACAAGTCACATCACTCAATAAATTAAACAAATGTATATATAGTTGAGTTAAGTTATAAATTTTGTTTCAATAAATTAAACAAAAGTATGTTTGTATAAGTTAAATCACTCAATAAATTAAATATTCATGTATACATACATACAAACATACTAATATATATATATATATATATATATATATAATTACATTAATTTAATTTTTTTCAGTAAATAATATAATATATTATTCAAGTTAAAATATCTTTTTTCTATATCACCCAATAAATTTAACATATAAGTTAAATTACTCAATTAATTATGCCGATGTAAATATAATTGAGTTAAATTGTAAATATTGCATTAATAAATGAAACAAGAGTATGTTTATATAAGTCAAATCACTCAATAAATCATATGTATAATATATAATTAAGTGAAATTGTAAATTTTGTTTCAATAAATTATATACGAGTTTATTTGAGTTGAAATATCTTTTTTCGAAATCCCTCAGTAACTTAAACAACTACATAAATTAAATCACTCAATTAATTAAACAAATATACAGCCAACACAATTTTAAAATTCTTACTTCAATAAATATAATAGTTGAAATAAAAAATTACATATCATCAAGATAATAATTTGGTTAAAATATAGAGATAGCCAATTGATAGAGCTGCTGCATTTTTTGCACTAGTGTAGAAGATGGTTGAAGTTACACGTCGATAAGCTATAAAAGTAGCTTGGAGCGATTTCAGATGCATTTTTAGAACATTTTCAATATGAGGATAATTTTTCTAAGTGTGGTGATGGTGATGTTGGGCGGGTTTCAGGCGAGTAGGTATTTGTGTTGGTATTATTTGGATACTTAGTTTGTTCGGAAATTTGTGTTAGTACTTTTGGTATTTGTTTTGTTTAGATGTTGGTATTATTGTTGGTATTTGTTGGATGTTTGTTTAAACATTTATGGTCGATAGTATTTGTATATATGTATGTAGACATTTGTGTCGTGATGGTGATGGAATGAGTTTGTATGATTGTTGACATTTGTGTTTCTATGGTTTAGTAAATTTATGATATTATGATGTTGGGTAATTTGGTTTGGTATATGAATTTGGTGTTATGTGATAGTACGATATATGAATTTGTGAGATGGGTGAATATACATTGTGTGTGTGTGTGTGTGTGTGTGTGTGTGTATATATATATATATATATTATTGTGTAATTGAGGTGAGAAATGCAGTAGAAATACTGCAAATATGTTTCAACAAAGGCATCGGCTAGGCATTTGCATGGCATTAGAAAATCTATTTTTTTCATTTAAATAGGGCATCGCTATGGTTTCGGCAATTCCAATTGTTGTAAATTTAAAAATTAGTCGACTGGGTGTCGAAATGGCATTGGTGACCCATGTCATCTATATAGCGTCAATTATAGTACCATGGAAGGCATCTTCAAGGTGTCGAAATAAATTTTTCGACATATCCTCTACCAAAGCCTCGCCGACGCCATTTGAGCATCGATAAATAGCCTTCATTCTGTAGTGAAATAAGACAACATTGGTCTCCTGTTTGTTCTTCATATAGCTCTATGAGCTATTGCTGTACCTATCCTCATTCTACTCACTGAATAGTACCCAAGAATATAAAAGGCAATGCAAATAACCTTTGGTTAGATGATAGTCTAGTATGAGCGACCAATAAACTTAGAAATAGATATAAAGTCGATATATTATAATAGATGCATATGGTATGAAAATTCATACCTGACTTGCTCCTATAACCAACAAGTTTGCACATAAACACAATATATGCTAAATAACTATTTGCTAGAACTGTGTCGGTCGAAAATAGGTGAAATAGGTAGATTTCAATTTGTTCTATTTTGGATAATATTGGACTTGTGAAGTATAAAAATTGAATTGCATCCATGCTAATTAATTTAAATAAAGTCAAGCTTTATTTAATTTACTGATTTATCTGTATTTAATTAATGATGTTTTTATATAGATTACGAGTACACATTACGTACTTGTATATGTGTTATTTATGAGTGCAACATAGTATAAGTATAGTTAATGCATACGTTTATAGATGTTCGGATTTGTATATGTATCACATACATTTTCCATTTATATGTGCAATGGTTGCACAAAACATTTTAAATTTTATATGTAAATATATATTTATATTTCAAATTAATTTATGTATTAAATGAAATAAGTAATATAAAATATTTGAATATATTAGACCAAGTTAATAAAGTCATATTCAAATTTAAAACCATAATACTTATTTTTTACTAGGTCAATAATTTAATTTTCAAACTTAAATTTATAAAAGAGTTAAAATTATCCTATTCATAATAAACATATTATCCTGTTAATGCAACGAACTTGGTTTTAATCCCAAAGAACATGCCTGCCAATTCTGTCACTTCATTTAGACCCATCTCCTGTTGCAACGTTGTCTACAAATGCATATAAAAAATTATTGCCTCGAGAATGGTTTCTGTTTTGGGTAGAATTATAACCAAAAATCAGGCAGCTTTCTTGCCTATTAGAAGCATACTTGATAACGTTATGCTTGCCCATGAGTTGTTAAAGGGATATAATCGTGTCAATGCTTCCCCTGGTGAGATGTTGAAACTTGATTTACATAAAGCTTATGATAGTATACAGTGGAAATCAATTGTTAGAGTTATGGCTCTCATGGGCTTTCCTAAAGTCTTCGTTGCTTGGATTTATGAATGCATATCCTCGCCCACCTTCTCACTGATCTTAAATGGTGCTAACAATGGATTTTTTTACGACTGAGCAGGGCATTAGGCAGGGAGACCCTCTTTCTTCCTATGTTTTTCTCATAGTTATGGAAGTCTTTACTTGAATGCTAAAGCCTTTGTACCAAAGCAAACAAATACTCTTTCATTCCAAGTGTAAGGACCTTCAGATCACTTTCCTCCTCTTCGCTGATGATATCATGATATTTACTAAACCAAACCTTCCTTCAATTGAATGCATTTTTGATTCACTTCATAAATTTTACCTAATGACAGGCCTAAGACTAAATATATCAAAATCCAGTATTCTGTTTGGTGGGATTACTGACTTGTAGCAGAACAACTTTGCTTCCTCTGCAGGTTTGCAAGCCATGAATCATGACATGACATACCTAGGTTTGCCTCCGTGTACTTCCAGAGTGACACAAGCGAACTGCCTTCCTCCCTATCAAAGAATAACTGATGTTATGGACCGTTGGGCGAACAAATTCCTATCTCAAGCCGGCAGGCTTGTTCTTGTTTAGGCGGTTAGCTTCTCCATGATGGTCTGTTGGGCTGGAGCATACATTCTTCCTATCAAACTTTTGAGAATGATTAGAAGGGCAATGATGAGATTTTTTTAGTTTGGATCCATTCATTCCAAGAAACCAGTTCCTTGCTCATTTTCAATATTTGAGAAACCAAAGAACAAAGGGGGCTTGGGTCTGTGCAACATTGAAGTGTGGAATAAAGTAGCAATTAGTTATCACCTTGATGCTCTGTTACATAAGAGAAATTCCTTATGGGTCCGATGGGTCCTCATTCATAATGTTGGAACAAAATTTTTTTGGCTTATGGAGGCTTCCCAGTCTTCTAGTTGGATATTGTGAAGCATATTGAAGTTGAGAAACTCTTTACTTTCTTATGTTCATATCATGCTTACTGGCTCTAGCACTTGCAGCTTTTGGCATGATCCTTGGATAAGAAAGGGAATCATAATTGGGCAGCTGTTCACTCCCCAACGAATATATCAATCTGGTATTGGGTTGAATGCAATGACAGTGGATCACATACACAATGGTGTTCTTGTGATGTCTTATTCCAGTAACCAGTTGGTTAGGGCCTTCTGGAGTCATTATGCAGTGAACAAATATGAGATACATGATGAAAGCATAGTGCTTTGGAATGGAAAAAACATGATGTCTCCAGTATTTACAATGATATGTTGGGAACTGATGCGATGCCTGACTACAAATGGAGTAAGGCTACATGGACTGCTATCTCATCTAGTACTGAAAATTTGATGCTCTGGAAAGTTAGAAACATGGCTTTGTTAACTAGAGATAGATTGATTGGGTTTGGCATGTCTGTTCCTTCCTGGTGTGAATTATGCTATGCACATGAAGAGAGTGTCAAGCATTTATTCTTTGAATGTGAGTATGTGCTGCAGTTATGGAATAAAATCATATACTGCAATGGTAGGGTGTCATTTTCAAATACTTTTGTTGGTCAACGGGATTTCATTAAGCAAGCTACTAGGTGGAAGGATGAGGAGGGTCTTCCTTTTTTCTTCAGTTTGAAAAAGTTGTTGAAAATAATATGGGAAGAAAAGAATATAAGGTGTTTCAAAGGAAAAATAAGGAGCCATAATGTTCTATGGTCTGCATTGAGGAATAACATTTTGTTGGGAATGAGGGAAAGTGTGCATTCATTTCATGATCATCAGATTGATCCTTGGATCAGCTAGTTACTTAGACTTTTCTTGTATTCTTTTTTCTCCTTTTTCTTGTTCTTCCTTATGTTGTCTTCCCATGTGTGCTTCCTTTCTAATAAATCTGGTAGGGGACCAGTTTTAACCCCGCTTGCTCTACTAAAAAATAAATAAATAAACATATATATATATATTAATTATAAAATAAAATAATTTTATTATTATTTAAAAAAATTATGCAACATATTTAAAATGCATAAAATTTGATATACACACAGTAATGAATGAATATTAAAATAAATTATATATATATTGAAACATTTTTGATTATATTTAATTTTTTTAAATCAAACTAATTATTATTAATTTAATAATATACAAACTATTTAAAATGGATAAATGAATTATTATATACATTTTCTAATAAATAAATAATAAAATAAATTGTATATGTATTTAATCTATTCAGCCAGGTTTTAAATTTCTTTTTTTAACCGAAAGTTTACACACACACACATACACATATGCATACATATATTCATATACATAATATTAAAATATAATATACCACATATACATACGAATAAAATTAATAAAAATAATCTTAAATTATTTAAATAAACTTTAATAACTCAAACTTTAAAATTAAATTATAAATAATATATGCATATCTTCGAAAATATTTTTTACATAACTTTATGCAAAGTCTAAAACAACATTAAATAATATAAATGATTCGGTGATATATAAATCAAGCACTTATAACTGACAATAATTGCACGTTCAAAATTGTTTTATAATAGACATATAACATCAGATAATTAACATAAATATATAAAAGAGTATACCTGTAGAAGTTACCTTGGTTGCACCAATCGATCTAGTCCATCTCCTTGATTTATTAGATTTACACCTTCTGCTACAAATAAGAAGCGTGTAACCATCGGAACTGTATGCATGATTGGATGTGATCGCCGTTGTAAAATAGAGGTACCGTAGATAGGAATTTTTTTCCATGGGTGACAAAAGAGAAGGCAAAGTGTAAAAGAAAAAATGGAGGCTAAGCTCTGAATTTACAGTGAGCTGTTTGGGAAAGTATCCCCATACTTCTTTCTTACCAATTCAAATACAATGACCCCTTTTAGCTACCCATTTCTGGCCGATCAAGAAAGAGCCCATCATGGATGCAACACCCAGTAATTTTTGAAATTAAAAAATTAAATTCAAAATGGTAAAATCGTAAGTTTAACATATAAGGCAAAGTAGTAAATTTGTACAGAAATTGTAATTAAGCTTCAACAGCTATTACATTATGTCCAGAATGTCATTTATAGTCGGAAAACGTATATAACTTGATGAATAATATTTAATGGGATAGAAATCAGAACAAGTCAAACTTAGTGGCATTTTCATAGTATATTTATTTCGAGATTTTAGCCCAAATTTGAGTTATTTTAGCCTATAAATAAAAATGTAAACAATATTCTATAATCTTACTCAATCCCTATCTTACCACTAATCTCCATCTTCTCCTTCATCTAATCTCTAAACAAAATAAACTAACACCATGTCAAATCAAATCCAAATTAAATAAAATTAATATAAAACTGATCACCAAAAAAAGACTACGCAGATACTTCAAAGCCATCGTAAGAATTAGAGTTTTGAAGAAAGGGATCTTTAAACAATGAAGAAGAAGGAGAATACATCGGGTCAGAAGGGATGCATGGGTAATCGGTGAGTGGTATTCATCATATTCGTGTATATATTAGTAAGATATAGTAATTCATCCCTTATGGTCATAAATCATGTTATTAATGATGTAGCTGAATTTTAAAAAGTGGCCTTTTTATATAATCATGATTAGGGGGTAGTACGCCATGGCTAGATGGTTAAAAATCTAATTTTTATCGATAGTAATTAGAAAATGATATTCTACTTCTATTTAAAAACTACGAAACATAAAAGTGTTTCAAATCAGGCATATTATATGTCAAAATTATAGTTCTCAACGATACAAATCCACTTATAGTTCTTGTTCATCAACTGGGTGTACAGATTGATTGGAAAACACAATGGAAGTTCGGTAAACATGGATCTGGAAAACAAAGCTTCAAATAGTTCCAGAATTCAAAACAAACTAAAATCAAAGACTGCAAAGAAAGTTCAAAGTAAGTAAACCCAGAAATCAACATTTAAAAGCTTCAGATCCAAGTTCCACTCAATGATTAACTGCAGATTCAATGAACCAAAGATCATCAGAAAATTAATAGATGGATTTATAATTCATCATGGAAGTCGAGCTAGAGTGATTTTGTATTTAAACCCAAATTTTGTTATGGTCGGGATTCGAGTTATTGCGGCATTTGAATATGAGTGTCGTATTCGGTGTCGATTTTCGAAGGTCGAGTCAAGGTCATTACATTTGGCAACCTGTTTCCATGAACAGTGAAACAGTGATGATGTGATGATCAAGAAGGATGGATGTGTAGAGGGAGTTATGTAGGTCACCATGTCGGACTCCGATCACCCTAAAATGAGGCGCGACAACACATATCTGAAAGGGAAGTCGGCGGTGGCGGTTTTCATGGAGGTGGCCGGAGGCGACATGGTTGGTATGTCCAGTTGGGCGAGTGACGAGGAGTCTAGCGGTGGTGTCTGATTGCGTTTGGGGTTTTATAGTGAAGGTGGTAGTTGGAAAGTGTAGCATCGGTTATGGATTAAGTGGATGCAGGGCCGCGATGAAGAAGAACATGCTGCTAATAATTCTCACATATGAACTCAATTTCATGCATGGTTTGTTGCATCATGATTGTGATAAGATGACAAACGTTTATTATATTGTTTTCTATGTTTTGAGATACTCTAGAATAATATCTTAGTTTTGGGCAGTAACGACTGGCGATTCCATTATTGATACGGTAGGTGTTACGATACATTTTCAAAGAAAATAGGTTCTTTTAGTATAATCAGTGATGTCTAGCGATGGCTATTACAAGCATAGGCATTGTAGTATATTTATTTTAGAGGAAATGAGTACTTCGGTATAACCGGCGACGTCTACCGACGGCAGTTATGAGTATATGTGTTAGTGTACATTTTTCAGAGGTAGTGAGTTCTTCAATGTAGGAGGCAGCGTTTGACGACAGCGTTGCATGAAATATTTAGAGGAACCGAGTTCTCAATGCATTATTTGATGATAATAAGTATGGTTCATTTTTCAAAGGAAATGATTTTTCTTTTGATGGGTGACCCCTAATGATGACAATTTCGATATTGTAGGCATTACGATACACTTTTCAAAGGAAATGAGTTCTTCGATGTGACCAATATGTCTAACAACATGTAGTATGTGGTAGCAAGTCACATATGATTTGATGACATGGTACATTTAGGCTAGTTGAGTTCTTGGTGTATGATTTGGCACTAAGGATCAAATACATATAGTTCCTTAATGGCGAGTCACATACGTTTTCGACATGCGAGTTAGGCCTTTGGGCCCGGTCATGTGCACATGATTAGGTATCAGATAGATTTTAGTGATGACCTTAGTATATGATGGAACTACCGTATTATATTTTGTTTATGTTGGGTGTTGGTGACAATGATTAAGGTATGGTTTTCAAGAATAATTGTTTTTCACTAGCTTATTAGTATAATACACTTATATGATGCTTTTCACTCACTAGACGTACCTCTGACCCCCTCTATCATTTTCTTCTTTTTAGTTATACTTTTGGTAGATCGATACAGAGGACAGTGGTGGCTTGGAGGCATCATGGTACAGTGGAGACATGTATATATTTATTTATTCTCTATCTAGTAGTTTATTTCATTTATTCTTAGACAATTTTTTCATTGCCAGTATAGAGAGATGTTGTAGTTGGAGTTTATTTGATACCGTATTGTTTTGTTCGTCTGAGATTGCACTATTGATTACTATTATATTATATTCCTTTCGTTGTGAGTATTCAAAAACTGCAGAATGTTATAGATGGCTCTGTGCTTTGTATTTTTGTATATTACCTGAAAATGATCAACCGTGTATGAAGTTTGTGATGTCCTCATCGTTTATACATTATTCGGGGTATCATAGATGTGGGTTATTACAAAGGACTAAAATCCAACTCGACCCATCTAGTTATTTGTTTGGTTCAATTCTAGTTTAAATCCTTACCGATATCATTATCGAGACATGTATATAATTTTTATATACACATCCAACAAATTACTAATAATACCCTAAACAATTCTAGAGGTTACAACATTTTACTAAACACACTCATGCAGTAATATAATAAAAATTAATAATTCCTAAATACTAATTAATGTAATAAATTTATAAATATGATAAATCAACTAAATTAAGCTGATTCAAAGACTGAAGAGATTAGGTTATGTGACTCATAGGTATGAATTTAACTAGCAATTAATATTTAAACAATTTACATACTAATGTTCACACATTACCTTACCTTGTGGTATGATAGGTTGACTTAATTCATCGCCTATAAATATTGTCATTAAAATCCAATTTTACAAATTCAAGCTGTGCTTTTTAGTAACGATTTATTTACACTAATTTTATTCGTTAACTCTACAACACATTAGGACTTATGGAATTAGGTTTATTCAAAAGTCCAATATCATCTATATTCAACATGGTTAGTTCATAGACAAAGACATTGGTTAAATAATTACAATTTTATAAACTGTACTACTCTAGTTAGAGATTTTGATTTTGAGTTGAGTAAGTTGACAGCGATACTAACCTCATACAACTAAGGACATGATTTCTCTATTGAAATGTGCTACACTTCCATTTTTTCACATCAAACCCAACCATAGCCTTTGATGAAATATATACCATAATTTTACAATAATCAAAGTGAAGTTTCCACATTGAAGTCTAAAGGTATTATCGAGTCGAAAAAACTGTGTAATATCATCACTTCAAGATTTCCTATTTGACCTAGCTGTTATTAACCAACTGGAAACTCTCAGACAATTCATTCTATAGTTATCCAATAAATGTCACTACGTAATGTTTTAGTACACCCAGCAGCCATGAGTAATACATTACCCAACATTTACAGAGCAATGGATGTATCTATATCCTTCCTCAAAATATCTTGACAAGGAATATTTAAAATAATATGTTATTTAATTTTGTGATAATTTTATCATGATTACAACTCCTTATAATTATTATCACATAGCATATCATTTATGAAATTTCAACTAAATACATTTAAATTAATTATTTAATTAGTGCATCGCAATTTAGCAAATATATATAATAGAAAACAAACACCTTTTATTTCGAATAATATATTATTCAGATTTAATAATTTACAACAAATTAAAGAATTGCCCATAGGATATAACCCTAACTTAATCACTGTCATCATCTGGGTGTACTACTACTGTAACAACCCAGTCTTAACACTCTAACATTAAACTAAATTGATTATAATAGAAGTGTTTGAATTTAATCTTTGATGACTACTATTTGGGTATCAAATTATTATTCAATTAAAGTCTATTTAATAAAGGATTTTGTTAATAAAAGAATTGGATTAGTTAATAGATTTCCTTTCGGATAATATATTAAGACCCAAATAAAGTGTTATTGTTAAATAAAAAATATTTCAATGTATAAATAATTATGTATAATTGAAATAGATGAAAAGAATTTTTATTCGATATTCATTAAAATCATTAAATCGATGAAGATGGATAAATTTGTTTGTATTGATACAATGAATTATTGAATAGAAAGGAACATTGAATTTGATGAAATTGTGTAGTTGTCGAAGTACCAATAGTTTATAAATAGTGTAAATCAACTTCAATGATGAAATATTTATAAATTTATAACAAGTATGAATTTTGTTTAAAAATTAAAGTAATTAAATAAGAGGTAGAGTAGAAAGATGGAATAAGGGCCAAAACATGGTAACCCAAACCCTCATATCTTATACACAAACCCGTATACCACTATTATTTCTTAAAATCCCTAAATCAAGACCGCAGCCTTAATTCATCTCGTAAAAAAAGGAGAATAAGAAACCACGAACCAAAATGCGACTTGGGTAGATGACCATAATCATGGCAAAGGCAGAGATCGAAGGTGAGTTCATGCTGGTTTGGCATCGAAGATGGGGGAGTTAACGGTGGCGGCTAACGGCTTCGAAGGAGGGAGCTCGTGGTGGTTTCGATAACCGAAAGTTCGTCAACGGCGAAATTGTGTTCGAGGCTTGCACCGTGGTTGCATTTGTACGGCTGCAACTTGGAGCAAAGTGGAGTCTAGGATAGTAGAGCTTGGGTCTAATAAATGATGAAACGAAGAGCAGTGAAGGTGGTTAGACTAACGGAGGATGTAAGTCATCGTTTGGAAAATTCGACGAGTTATAACAATCACTCGTCTATATCTCTAAATTTTGATATATCTGAGATGATTTATTGTTATGGATAAATTGCTAATTGGATGAATTGATCAGTTAAAATGAATTGGTATAATATTAACCTTTAGATATGAGCATGGTCGATTTCTTTTTAAGCACAAACATAACTGTACTTCAATAATTATGTCCTCTTTTGATATGCTTGTTTGATGTTGGATTGAGAAAATAATGGGCGATGAATGATTGAATTGCTACCTAAGACTTCATATTGTTTGATGAATGAACAGGTTGAAATTCTATGTTCTAAATATTAGATTTGATTGCATTATTGATTATGAAGTTGCATTATTTTGAAAACCATCGAAATACGTTTGATCAATTGTAGTTAAAGTGTATGGTCGTTATGCATTGTCTATGTGACTGGAGTAATCAGAAAGCAACTCAGGTCGCTAAATAATTCCATATTATGGATTATATTTTATAGAGCGATGTCGGCTCTAGTAGTTGCAATTTTGATGGATTACTGGTTTAAATTGTTTAAATCTTTTTAAATTTTTTTTTCAAAAGTGAGATTTAATTTATTTTGATCCTTATTGAAAATTTAATCATATGATACAATTAAATTATACTGTTTTTGATTTTCAGTAGTAATTGACTATTTTGAGGTGAAATTCTTTTAAATGTTATTTTGAATATAGACAAACTCCATTGTCCAAGTGGTTAAGTGATTCGGCTTTGGTGCGAGAGGTTACAATTTCGAAACTTATGTAGCATGATTCGAACATTTATGGACATGTGATACGTTATCCCAATGACATGTTGTATACAAAGTACCATTTCAAAAAGAATGAAATATATCTACTTATATATATAAAGTCTTGTTTTAAAATGGATTTAACTATAATTTTCAAGTTTACAAATAGTCTGTGGTTTTAAAGTGTTTATGGAGTAATACACACACACACACATATATTTGAAATGAAGTAAATCATCAATTATGAAAACACTATTTTGATCCAAAGATCTAATAAAGGAGTTTTATTTTTAAGACATTGTAACTCTTTTCGTTTTATATATGTGAGTTACTAGATTTTGAAACTGAAATATTTGAAAACAAACTATAGATGAAGAAATTTAGAAATCATTCCTATATGGTAAAATATTATCACTTACTTTCAAACTATAACCTATCATTGACCTTTATTGCTTGGCCCATGGCTATATGTATATACCATATTGATATTTCTTTGGTGGCTTCAAAACCATTGCCTTCGAGCAATTAATGCTTTCATTTATATTCTACTGAATTTTGTACTCTTCTATGAAACAAGGAATTTTAATAAACAATTGAATTGTTCGATTGGTATGGGAATGTGATGACCCGCCATTTTGGACAATTCAAGTCGACAATAAACCACACATGTCTGACCCAAACATCCCAAAAGAACAGATTATCAATGGGGTTTTATTCTAAAGAAATAAGATGCAGAAGAATAAACTTATTGAATCTCGCAGCAGAATGACAAAATATAATAATTACACAAACAATTCATGAAGCTTTTTGACAATATACAATAATTTCACTTTACAATATTATTAGACTTATGCATTTAACATATATAACAAACTAATATAGTAGAATAATATTAATAAATACGGTCTTCAAACACCATCTTCATTTTCAAGAAATAATATCTTTGGAACACTATATACTCAAGTTGATCCGAGCGTAAAAGAAAATAATATACTCGAGTAAGAACTAAAATTCTTATGCAAATTAAATGAAAATCAAAAGAAATAAGGAATGCAGATGACTACATTTATGAAGATTCAAATTTTCTAGAAAAGTTATTATTTCCATATTCAAAAGGCAATAGATTTCATAATAGATCCATTCTAATAACTTACAAATTTACAAAAAAAATTCCAAATTAAATTTCAGAGTTCAAGAGATCTTATTTGTGAAAATTTTCCAAAGTTTCAAAATTCAATTTATGAAAACTTCTCAGGGATTCAAAATTTAAATTTGAAAACTTTCAAATAAAGTAATGGCGGTTTGTTTCTCTAAAATAGATTTTATTGTTCAAAGAGAAATCTAAACATGCTAATTTTTTCCTTATGTAGATATGTGAAATCAAAGGGTTTTGTATCCTTATTCAGTGTTCAAATAATCAATATGAAAATTTATACGATTACAATAAACTAAAGAGTGATGATAGGGATATATCTAAATAAATGAACAAATACACATTCAATCACAATAGCATCCATCACAACGTGCAATCAACATTCAAATCAACCAATTCAACAAATCAACCAATTAAATAACATGTCACAATAATTAATAGGTATCACATATTAGAGTTTAGGTATTCAAATTTAACGTCAATTAAAATTCCAAACCAACCATCAACAATTTATCACTGTATGACTTGGTTTAACCTGTAATAAATTTTTAGTATTTTGTAAGTGAGTCTAAACACTCACGTTATGGATTTCCCTTTTCTACTTGGATTTAGATACGCTACTACTTTCTCCTTTTGATTTGTTTTCTTGCTATTTTAATCTTTTTTATAGAAAGTATTGGAAGTGACAGAGAAGTTTGTATAGATATGGTTTTGAAGACAAGGATTTGGAAAAAAATAAGAATGTTTGGAAAAGAAGAAGAAAATTTAAAGAAGATGAAGAATTGAAAAAGAAAAGGAAGCTTTGAAGAAGTACAAGAAGAAGATTTGAAGAACAAGAAAAAAAAATGAAAAAAGGGTGAAGAAGGAGATTCGAAGAAGAAAAAAATAAAAGGAAGGAGGAAGGTGAAGAGAGAGAGAAAATGAGATGGAAGTTTTGTTTGGAAAAATGAAGCCACGGAAGATGAGATTTGAAAATGAAATGAGGCTACAGAAATGAAGATGGGAAAAAAAAATTAAAAAGCTAATAAGGTATGTATAAACAAACTAGGAATTGAAATAAAGTAAAAATATGAACAACCCTAAAAATGGTAGTATTGAAAGAGGTGAAGTAAAGGAACAAATATATCAATAAAGATTAAAATAAATCTTCTGTTTCTAAATATGAAGCTTCAGAAGAATGAATTGTCAATGACAGGAAGCTACAAGAATTAATAATGCATAAGGAAAATAAACTTCAGAAATGGATAATAGTAAATGCTAATGAGGTGAAATGAAAATTAATTTGGATGTTCATATTAAAAATGGTAAAAAAGAAAAGGAAAAGAACTTCAGGTAAAGCACTTGAAAGGAGCAAATGAACAAATGAGAAATAAACGAAAAGAATGCGAAAATTATTGATTAGAAATAAATCAAATGACGCTATTATTGATTAATAAGAAACGAGTGAGTAGTCTAACAATTAAATGGATGCTCAAGTGGATCCTACACTAAGAACATGAAAATGAAAAGAGAGAGAACGTGGATGTGATAATAAATGTAACGACCAGCTATTTCAAATCGACAATAATCCACACATGTCAGACTTGAATTGCTCAAAACAACAGATTGTTAATTTATATTTGGCAAAACTTAGCATATACAGTAAATAAATCAATCACAGAATCACAAAAATAGAGTAATACTACAGTAAGCAATGTAATAGATAAATAGTAGTTCATGACGCTGCTACGTAAACATCACAATCTAAAGCAAATACAACAGAAATCTCAAATACAAAGAAGTCTATAATACATAAGTAAATGACAAGTCTAAACATAAACAACTAGAAATAACTGAAATAATTGCAGGCTGAATAGATAAAAGATAGATCTCTAAGCAAAGCTCCAAACTTCAAGGTGGGTCTCAAATACTGTGGCGCTCAGGCTAACCTGAGCATAAAGCAAATCACAAAACACTCGAGTTAGGATTAACATTCTTATGCAAGTAAATCAACTCAAGTGAAATGTCCAACTGAAATGCAATATAACTTAAAGGATATTGGGATTCAGTTCCTTAATGATGTGTTCATACCTCATATAGAATCGTTCGCCAAACCATCCTACTTCATTCTAGATTCTCCACCACGTGCATAGTTGTTAAAGTGGTTTCGGTATTGGCAGAGAGTATGACAATATCTGATCCCGCTCTCTTTAACAACCAAACTTTATTTCACACCGTAGTCGTTTTTATTTCATGCAGTTCATACTACATATCAAAATATCACATTCATTTCAAAATCATATCACTTTCGAAATCGTATTCACTTTCAAAATCGTTAATTAATTTTAAATCACATTCACTTTAAATCATAACAGTTCCAACTTAAACAATTTGAATATTGAAAATAGTTTATGTATTGGAATAGTTATACATTAAAATAGTTTATCTTTTAAAATAGGTTATAGATTAAAATAGTTTAAATATATTAAAAATAGTTTATATATTAAAAAGAGTTTATACCAAAAAATAGTTTCAAATTAGAATTGTTTCTTCCAATTTCACAAATCAATTCAGATGAACTTTAGTTCCAAAATTCAAAATTAAATCAATCTCAGCTCAACAATTTCAATTAAAAATGT
This sequence comes from Allium cepa, assembly GCA_030765085.1. NCBI lineage: Eukaryota > Viridiplantae > Streptophyta > Magnoliopsida > Asparagales > Amaryllidaceae > Allium > Allium cepa. The sequence goes on from CM060940.1 coordinate 866,221,914, forward strand.
TAAGGGTTCAATTCAAATTCTAATTAAAACCATTTTTAATTTATATCGATTTCAACTCCAGGTTTGAACTACAAATTCAAACCACTTCAAATTCAATAGGTTTCAAAACTTAAATATTCAAACAATTTACAATAACTCAATTTGATAAATTTCATTTATGTTTCAAAACTCAACTGTAATTTTATTTAAATTTGGTAATATTCAGTTAATCATTTTTAACAACATTTAAATAAAATCTCAAATTACAAATTTAAATCAATATTAAATATTTAATTTCAGTTTTATTTAAATTTGAAAATATTCATTTAATCACCTTTAATCAAAATCCAATTATCAAGGTATAAAAATCATATCTTTAAAATCTCAAAATTAATAAGTTTCAAATCAATTTTTATTTAAATACAATTCTTAAACAAATAAAATTTCAAATCAGTTTCAATTTATCTTTCCAACCTTAATTTATGAAAGTTAGTACAAAATCTATTTCAAAATATTAATATAAATATTAAATAAATATTTTAAATACAATATATACATACTTCTCCAACTAAATTCTATTTAATTAAATTTTTATTATATTAAATATTATTTTATTAAATCTAATTTATTTTATATTAAACTATATTTTATAGATAAATTTATAAGTAAAATCTTAAAATTTGCCCTTTTCAAAACTTACTTATAATTTTAAAATTTCCAAACATATAATTTAAAATATAAATTTTACTCATATATTAAAATAAAATCTTTAAAATCAATATTTATTAAAAACCCATATATTTCTCTTTTCTCAAAATTTTGGAAATCATTTTAATATAGACCAATGGTGTCCGTATATAGATTTCTACCCTATGGTCAAATGATACAGATATTTATTATTTCAGTCCGCAATTATTTAACTTTACAGGTATATATCATTTTAACCCGCAATCCCAAAATTCAAAATCAGTAAAATCGCTTGGATTTATCATTTCAACCCATAACGATTTTCCCCTAATCTATAATATCGTTCGGGTATGTATTATTTCAACCGATAGGGATTCTTAACTATTAGGGAACATGCAGTGTGAGAGCAATAATATCAATTACAAGCATGGATCATAATAAACAATTTATATATAATATATATACAACATGGTTATGGTGTCATATGTCAATTAACAAAGGTAAACAATTGAGCGATAATAACATATCATACTTAACAATTTATCACTAGTCAATTGAAATTTAACAACATATTTCAATTGTCATTTCATGTGAAACAAATTTGCAAAGATAAGAATGTTAATCGTGAGCAATCGCTCACCTTTCGAGGTTATGAAAACAATGACAGCGAAGAATGATGCAAACGGACACGGACTAATGTACACGGACATACGCACACACAATAGGGCATCGACAAAGCTAGGAAACAACTGTTGAAATCTCTGGATAGCGGCGAACCAAGCAAAGCTAGACGAACTAGAATTCGAGAATCAATATATATACACACACTTTTTAAAAAAAAGGAGAAGGCTACTTGGAGGAGAGGTAGTGCTAGCGAGGAGAGGTCTGTGCTCGGCTGTTTGGTGAACTATCGAAGGTGGCCACTGCGATTGACTGGAGTGGTGTTACGATGGAAGGGCTGAAGGTAGTGGGATGGCAGGAGAGTAGGTTGAATGTTGCGGCTATGCGGTGGAGTGGAAAAAGGCGAAAAGTAAGGGCTGCTAGGCTTGAGTTTGGTGGCTAACGACGCAAGCAAGGTCGGAGAGGTCTCGGCTATTCGGTTCTACGCAAGGAGTAGAGAGTTGCTGTGTGTAGTGTTCGGCCAGGTAAGGGAGGAGGCTGGGTTGGGTTCGGGTGGAGGGCTATGCGGCTAAGCAAGGTGACTCGGTAGTGGTGATGTGGATGGGTTTGGATGGAGATTCTGGTGGTGTGTGGTGGAGGGCTCGAGAGGGTTGGCTGAAGGGCGGTTCAAAGGAGTGGAGGTGTTTCATGGGAGAGGATGGCGGCTAGCAGCTAGAGATAGGTCAGGGAAAAACGGGCAGGATAACAGTATATGTATAAACTTCATATATAACATTCTCTTTTTTTAAATATATATAAGGAGGCAGGTCACTTGGTGGTTGCACAGGTGGCTGTTGTGGCTAAGGAGAGGCTGGAGTGATGGGCGATGGTGGAAAGCTGATGGCGGAGCGCGGATGTGAGCACATGGCAAAGGGTGTGAAGTTATGCGCTCGGAGGCGGATGAGGGAGCTGTCACGTTCGATGAGGGGAGGAGAGGTGATGCGGATGGTCAATGTTGGTGGGTCAGTTGAGAAAGAGAGGGGAAGGAGTTCGGCAAGCATGAGCAGGGTTAAGGAAATGAGCAGGTCATAGGATAATATACAAGTTTATATATATATATATACATGATTTATTTCCTTTTTTTAAACGAGAACAAAATGAATAGAACGTAGAGAGAAAGTAAGTGAATTAAGTGATATAAATCAAATTAGAGGATAAGCAAAAGTTCGGGCATGAATTCAGGAAATATTTAAAGCTAGTATCCATTTACTTCTCTCGGTTGATAAATGAATTGCCACAGGAAACCAAAAGGCTCAAATGCGGAATTGATGCGGCTAATCGTTTCGTAGATTTCGCCGTGTACCAGACGTTGAAATTCATAAATGAATATACTACAGAGATTGGTGCGATGAGACAAACAAGATGGTACACAGATATGAGTGGCAAGACCTTCCTATCAAAACTCGATTTTTGCCACCGAAACAGTTGCTAAATCACCGAAATTAAAATAAATGGGGCTAGAGCAGTCCAAATTTGGCGAAACGAATTATGACGTCTCACTCAGAAAATGTTTTGCATTTTTTTCTTATATAAAAATTTTCAGATTTCGAAAATATTTTAGCACTACCAATTTAACTGATTTTAAATTTAAAAAATTGAAATTTCACAACCATACAAACTTTCATATTTTCTGATGAAAATATGACACTTGCTATGCTTAAATAGACGTATTCCAAATATCATATTTTCATTGCAAAATTTTATATTGTTTATTTCATGAAAATTTTAACCTGGGTCGTTACAATAAATGTAAAGCAAATGAAGGGGCCACTTATATACTATAAACAAAACTTTAGCGTCCGAATTCCAAAACTTACTCCAATTAATTCATTTTAATAAACCCAAATATTAACATATTTATGTCATTTAATTCCTTAATAAAACATTCGTTTTGTGTTAATATATGTGCACACTCCGTTACTGCAATCAATAAATTAACAATCAATTAATCAACCAAACAATCTATATATTTATTTATGTTACCCAAACCAATTTTATTAATTTATGAATATATATCTACCCATGCACTATAAAAATGATTTACTTTACTTTTTTAGTTACTGTAACCGTTACATTAATGCAACCAATTTACAAATTTTAACCATATATAAAATGGAAATATAAATATATGTGAACCTATGTAATTAATGTACAACCATTAATACACGATAATTCTAATTTATTCCATGAAATTTACACATCCATGAACCCTCTAATATATTTAAAAATTTGAATATTAATGTGTGTTTTTATATATTATCATAAAATTCAATTTTTTTTCCAAAATCGTACTTATTCAAAATGAAAGTTTTATTTTTATACGTCTCAAAACATATTTTAATTAAATTGTTCATTTCATTTTGACACAAAAATGCAAGTTCCTATATTAACTCATTGATTACATTTTCATTTCTGTTTCCTTTTAATTGAAACATTTCAATTAATCTATTCCAATTCATTTCATTACTAATTTCAAATAAATTCTAATTATAAAACATTGTTTTCTTTTCATTTATACCAATTCAAACATGTTTTATAAAATTTCATATACAACAAAATTTATACACTATTTACAAAGTAAATGTTTTATCTTATTGAAAACAACTTCTCCAAGATACATTTCAAATAACAACTTATGTTATTCTTTCATTAAAAAATTCACTCAATTCTTTATTCAAATTCAACATTTGTTATTCCGGTTAGAGATAAATATACAATTTATTCTTTTCAAGTCAAAACTTAACTTTCATTAAAATATTTATCTTAATTTAATTTAAAATGTAAGTTATTATGTTGAACTTATTAATTACAATGCACTTGTGATTTCTTTTCAATTAAAGGATTCCAACAACTCTTATTGCAGTTTATATCCAATATTAGATTTCAAACAAATTCTTATTATACCACAACCGTTTTCTGTTCATTTCATACATTCCAACATTTATTTCTTAAATTATTCCATTCTTGTATTAACATATATTATTACAATCAATGGAACTTACATTCAAACAATTATCAAATAGATCATATTCAAATTAGTATCATTAAATTATGTTCTAATATGCATTACAATCTTCTACCTCATTGTTACATTTAGCATTTATTTAAGATCATCTTTTATATTTCAACAATTTTTTTTACGTTAATAAATTTTTAACCATTTTTAATTGACAATTATATTAATTTTAATATTTCTATTGGTTGAAACTATTGGTCGTTACAATCTCCCTCACACAGAACTTTTCAACTCCGAAAAGAAACAAGAAAGAATTAAGAAAATTGATATATTTTATTCAAAATGATCGACTTATAAACAATTTAACTTGCATTTTTAAGTTTGATATAAATATGAAATTAACTCGATTTCTACGAAAATTTTCTAAGTCCAAAATTCATGAAAAATTTCGGTAGCATCTCCTTTGCGTGGGTAGGTCCAGAAAAATTAATGATATCATCTATATCATATTTAATAATAAAGCATCCTAAACCATGGGGGAAACGATAAAATACCGCTACAAAATCATAATCCGAAAATATACCTATTTTTCGGCCAACAAACTTTATTTATGGAACCAAAAGCAACAGTTATTGCTTCCATAAACATGTATTTTACCTACATAATTCAAGAGAATTAAACATGATAAAAGGACAACATACTATATATTTTATCATAAATACCAATAACACACAAACAACAATCAAATGCAACAAAGTAATGTAACGCAACTAATAAGTATGATGCACTTCTACATGCAATTCTAATGGAATGTAACAAGTACATATGTAACAGCCCGCAAATCCGTACCCCCGAGTCAACACTATTCTTCATCAATTGACTCAAGTGGAACAGAAATACTAATCATTAGGGTTAAAGAAGAAAAGATAGAAGAAGGAGAAACTAAACAATATCAGAATCTCACAGTCGCAGAGGAATAAAATATAATAGTAAATAATAGATCTTTACACAAAATGAAACTATGCATGTTTTATACATCATATTATCAGAGTATCTCGTACAAACAACATTTACTGGTCAGACAATTCCATACAATCACTACAGCGGATACAAAAACATGTATGGATAATACATCTCGAACTCCAGCTCCTCTCCTGCTCCATAGCATCCTATCATGAACATATAATACTCGGTCTGACCCGAGCATTATAATGAAATAACACCCGAGTCAGTCTGGAATACCAGCCGATAATAATGCATCCAAATTGATTATTAAAGTGTCAAAAATCCTTTGAAAAACAAAAGCATCTCGTAAGACCACGCCACAAATAAACATGTCGGGTTTTTACCCTACGATAGCAAAAACACTTTTTATAGAAATCCTCTGATATTATAATAGTGTCTATATACAAATACTTATAAAATAGCCAAAATTGTTATATGATTAAATTCCAGCTACTAGCCACAGAGTGGGTAACACAAACAAAACTCGTAAAAGGCTCGTAGGGAGAATGGATTTCCAACAATGACTAGGCACTTGGGTATCACCTGTCACAGTACCTGGTCTAGATCAGTGTACCGAGGACCACGGCCGATCCCCTATAACTCAAGGCCTGGACTACCCCTTACTGGATAGTCCCGAGTAAGATCACCCCACGGTTGGGATCAACAACCGCAGCACTAAGCCGAAACAAAAGGGACATTTAGACAAGAATGACCTTACCCGGAAATGGGTGCTGCCCACCAAGTCTTGCTGCATATCCCCTGATTTTTAGTCATTCCCGGTTGATGAGGCTTGAGGCTATGTGTTACCTTTTAGAACGTTTCACTTAGAATGCCCATCACCCACCTGACGATGTTCCGAAAGCATTCGTCCATACAAGTCCGTCCCGGGTTCGAACGGAACCAAAGGCACTACTCCTACTACATCCATTTTGGAAATATCCTCAGGATTAGTAGCGACTAGCCCTTGCACTTCACTGCTCCATCTTCGACTCCGAACATGTTTTTCCACGAAACGTACAAACCGGATCAAAGTGGTTTTCAAGAAATAAATCTCGATCGCCGTCTCTTCGAAACGATCAACGTATTTGTCCAATATTGATAGTCGGTGATTTAACTATCAATTAACATTCACAAACATCCATCACACAATAAATAATTGCCCACATTATTTATTTTCCTCAAAAATATCTTTGCGAGATATAATTCCATTTTCAAAATCCCTTTGAAACACTTTTCAAACTCAATTCTTCTCATGGAAAAGATTCCCATATCTTTACTTCCTCTGAAAACACCCAAGTACCCATATTTAAGGTTTCAAATAATTTAAATACTATATCCCTCAAAATACATTAAAACCATTTATATTAACTCCACTTACATACTTAATTTAAAACATACATGTACCTTTTAAAAATATTTTGAATAAAACTGCTTTAAAAAAAATATAAACAATTAACTTTAAAATAAGTTAAGTCATACTAGATTTAAAAATAAAGTTATGAATCCTTATACAATTTCAAATAAAGCTTTAGTTGATTTTCTTTAAAATAGAACCATTTATAAAGTATAAGTGATAATAATATTCTTTAAAACATGCTTCTAATTACCCTTTGAAAATAATTACTTCTATAACTACTTTAATATATGTTCACTTTAAAAATTCTTACAACTTAAATAATTTTCTTGAAACCATTCTTTAATATAACTTCAAACTCTAACGTTTCAAAAAACTATTTTTAAACGTACTTGGCTTTCAGGGAAATATACTTCCATCTTAGAATAACTAAAGAATTCTTTTTATCAATCCAACACGTTTGTCCCAATTCATTTTTACGTTCATCCCGTAAAATTCTTTCCATACTTTAAAAATAGCTCCTTTTATTTTAAACACATTGCTATTCCCTGGAAATCACTTTCAAACATACGTTTAAAATATTTAAAATAAGCTCTAGAAATTATTTAATTGAAAATAATACTTAAGGAAATATATAGGGGTTTCCTAAGTATTTTAAATAAAATTTAACTTTTAAAATAAGGTTATTAAATCAAATATTCATATTAAAATTTCCTTTTGAAAACTTAATACTACTTTACCTTTTTCTAAAATAATTAAATACCATAATTACTTAATCAATGTTTTCTTTCACTTAAAAACATTTTAAAATAATATTTCTTTTTAAAATATTCTAAACATATTTAAACTGCAAATTTATAATTTGAAAGCTTTCTTAAAAACAAAATAAAATTTCCAGGAGAAAGCACACTTCTCATTCTTTAAAATAAATCTTGCTATTATTTTAAACAATACTCAATTCCCTTCTTAAACCACAAATTCAAACACTTCATATTATCAACCCATCACTTGAATCTAATTCCTTTTAAATCCTTTATTTAAGAATTTCTTTAATTTTCCTTTAAAACACAATTTATTTATATTTAAATTTCCCAGGTTGTATTCACCAAATCAGAGCACACAATTAAATGTCCAATTTATCTATCACAGTAACAAACAGAGCATAGCATAACAGGATCTAATTTTTTTTATCACGGAATATAAATGTGATATATTACAGAATATAAATAAATTCCTATTCGTGAGGAATCCAGTTGGATCCCTCCAACCTGTTTTCCTGCATCCACAGATATTAGCACAACAACATATATCGATTCAATTTGATAAAAATTGTCATATTCAACCAATCAAGCAATCATTCAGTTAACAACTATTTAAATTAACTAATATTCCAGATGTGAGTGAGTTAAACTCACCTTGGGATTTCAGTGAGCGTTCAAATTTAAATTAAACCGAACGGCGTTCGATTTAACTTAAATTTTTACTTGCTCGAAACGATTCCAGAACTGCTCCACTATGTAGTACGCGTCTCTGCGATTCCGGCATCGCCAGTTTAATCGAAATCTAATAACGTATGTACTAGATATGAATTTTCAAAGTTTGAATATAAAATTTATAAACAAATTTCCTTTAGTTTAAAAAAAAACTATCTGCTCTCAATCACTATCATACGTTCAACTTAGTAAATCGCGGCCGTCCCTCTCTTTCTTCCTCATGCGACATCTCCAGGATCTTTGAACCCATAGATGCGAACCAGGGTTAGGAATCACGGCCCCTTCGACGCACTAATCGACGATCAAACTCCACACCATCGCGCGCGCGCCTCTACTCCACCCACAACCCAATTTCGGTCGAGCTCGGCCTTCCCCTTACATCAAAACCGTGCGCGACAATTCCTCGGACACGGGCCTCTACTTCCTCCAAACGACGATAATAGCTGAGATCCACCGTTGGATAGGTAGACGTCGAGGTGTTCTTCGACTTTCCAGTTGGAAGCATCTTCTAAAACTCGATAGATCGATCGCAAATTGATGGCAAATGGGGATGGTTTTCGGCCATTAGAGTTAAATAAGTGGAAGCTCTGAAAATAATTAGGGTTAGGGTTCGTTATTCGTGTATATATATATACACACACACACACACACGTTTATCCGATTATATTAATATTTAATTCACCTTAAAGTAACTTTTTCAATCGATCTCCAAACAACGCGTGCTGACAGATGTTTCTAAGGTTTTACCTACGTTCCGAACACAATGGAACATGTTTCGGAAGCTAATTCGATCGTAAGCGCGAGTTAAGGAAATAAACGATCAATTTTAAATTAAATCGATTTAAATATGTTCTATGCGTTTTAAGCTGCCGGGGTCAAACGACGACTCTGATTGCTACGAAAATTGAAATCCGATAATAACTAACTATTACGGATCCAATGGAACTAGTTTCGTCGAGTTCCAACACTGTGCCCCAGAAGGCTATTTTAACTCGTCGATTAAATCGAGCGATTTTCACAATCGTCGAAATCATCTAAAATTTCACTTTTTAAAACTTTATTAACTCTGTTATAACTCGTATAAAATTTATATTCACATTAGAAATCATTTTGATTTAATTTAAATCAAAATTTGATTATTTACTTTATTATATTATTAAATTCCATTATTAAATTAATATAAAATTCTAAATTCAACCAATTGACTTTTAATTCCATCCATAGTCCAATATTATAATTCAAACCCAAATAGACTTAAAATAAATTTTAGAATCTATTTTATATCTATTTACACACAGAATTACCAATTATTCTAATTCTAATATTAAATTGCTATTATTCAAATTTCAATTTCATTTCCATATTTGAAATTTAACCAATTCTATTAACTTAACCAAAATCATTTTATTTCAAAATTAAATTATAATCCATATTCGACATTTAAAATGAATTAAATGTTCAAATTTGACGACCCAAAATTCTGGGTCGTTACAACATACAACCAAAATAGTATAACAATCAGAAGCAACAATCATAACACTTAGTTATTAAAGTTCGAACAAGTATTTTTAACTCGACTGCTCTAGTGCGAACTTTGATCTACTTACAACTTACGTATTTTATTACATTGGTTTCTTAAGAAAACATTCACTTTTCATTTATTTTTATATAAAGATCAATCACTTACATAATTTATTTTCCATTAAAGATTTTAGTCATTAATGAATCATTTCATAAAATATTACTTAAGCTTCTACTACATTTACATAAGTTATAACTTAATCCAATTATAGAGTAAAATTTTAAGTTTTAGATATCCGTCTTTGAAGAGAAAAAAATATTTCAATAAATCTTAAAATTCAACTAAACCATTTAAACTTATCCACTTAATATAAATATAAGACATACTTAAAATATCTTCATAGTATTATGCAAAGAGTATGCAAAAAGTTTAAAGCACTGTAAAAAATTATACCAAAACATTAATAAGCCTTAAAATAAGGTTCTTTAAATCTGATAATTTATTAGACTCATTATTTTAAAATAACTATAAACTCAAAATTATTAAATTGAAACTAATCGTATACTCAAATCTTACATTAAATTTCCAAATCAAAGTATAAAATTTCATATCTTCATAATTAATTTTACACGCTTGTTTTTAAATTAATATTCAAATCATGGAAAAACATTTACTTTGGTTTAATACTAAATTCAAATAGTAAATAAATCTATAAATTTCATATTACTACTTCGAAAGCCAAGTAAATATTTCAATACATGTTATCCCACTTTTTGCTCAAAGCTGGAATATCAACAAATAGGTAAGGAATGATGGATATCGGGATTGGAGATCGATTGAAAGAAGGGCTGCGATCGATGTCGTCAAAATTTGACCGAGCTCCGATCAGGATGGAATCGATTGGATATGGTGATGAGGATTTGGAGAGGCTATGTTTCAAATTTCAGATTAATCGGAGTTAGTATGAAGGAGATATGGATGGATTACGGTGTGCAAGGAACGGTTCGTATCGATGCATTTCGCATCGATCAGGATGGTGTTCGCATCGATGCAGTTCACATCGATCGGGGATAGGTTCGTATCGATGCATTTCACATCAATCACGAAGGTGATGTTTCGAATCGATGGTTCGTATCGATCAAAGGCGAGGCATAGTGGTGAACTTCGAATCGATACACTTCGTATCGATCGGCATGGACAAGGCTCGATTATTTCGTATCGATCGGAAAAGAAGGCTAGGTGGATTTCGACTCGATGACAACATACACAGGTTGGTGGGCAGGCATGCGGAGGTTTGTTCGAACCGATACGTTTCGTATCGATCAGCATGGGTATAGGAGGTGCATTTCGACTCCATCAGCTTTACAGGTCTCCTTCGTGTCCATCAGGTAAGAGCCTCCTTCGTATCCATCAGGTAAGAACCTCGTTTGTATCCATTAGGTGAGGTCTCGTTCGTATCCATCCTAAGGATGAGGTTCGTATCCATCCTTCACGACCACTTCGTATCGATGCCCCCCACGTTCTTTTCGAATCGATCAGCATATGGAGTCGATATGGGATGAGCTCCTGGAATCGATGCGAAGAGAAGCACGAGTTGGTGGATGCGAGCATGACCATTGTGAAGTTATGGACATGGACGAAGCATAAAACATGGATATGAGCCCACGTCTCCAGGAAAGAAGCGATCAAAGTGGCAAGAAGAATGGATCTAGCCTTGGAAGTAGCGCCACATCATCGATGCGCACGCGCTTTTGATGGAGTCGAACAAGATGGATTCTAAGACGACAGCCAACGGACAACCCAAATTCGAATCGATCATAACACAAGATCCACTGATCCAAATGCACTGAAATTTTCACAGCAGCTTGCATACAAGGTAAGGAATGTTCCTGCCAAGTTTCAGCTCTATAGGATCATTTTTTGATGGATACGAAATCACTTCGTATCGATCACAGATCGAGTCGAAACTTGGTGGGGTCGGTCGCGTGGGCCCACTCACGTGCCAAAAAAATCTCCGGAAGTTTGAGCGCGGTATCAGCCTCCAACGCCTATAAATAGCACCGTGAAGCCTACAGAGAGAGGACCTTTTGGCTATTGGACGTCCAGACTCTGCCGGATTCATTTCTATACTTCAATATGACTATTGTACTTGAAATTCTTCATTATTACTGTTGTAATCATCTGTAACCATCAAGGATAATCAATAAAAGGATAAAACTTTGGAGTGGACGTAGGCCGGAGATAGCCGAACCACTATAAACCTTGTGTCTTTGTTCATAATTTCTGAATTGCTGTTTGATATTTGCTGAGATCTGATATTTATGCTTGAATATCATTGGTTTGTGTTCATACGCTGGTGCTTTCACGGTATTTGGGGTTTGTGACCAATTTTGGCGCAAACACTTTGGTGCTTTCACTGAGAAGGACGAGCACCCGCTACATCGGATTTGAAGTTCAGATTTGAAGAAGTTTGAGGAGTTTGGATTTGAAGACAATGACTAGGCAAAGTAGTAGAAGGCAAAGGGCTGAGAGAAGCCAACAGGAAGGAAGTCAACAAGCATCCTCCGAAGCTGGGGAAGGACAGGCTTCGATCTACATAACCCGGGATGAAATGGAAGCTATGGCAAATTCATTGCAGGAGTGATTGTTGAAAAGTCAACAGGAAATGATGCAGACTTTCTTTGAGCAGATGAGAGCTGTAGGGACGCAGAACTTAGGAACAGCTACGGAGGCTGTGGATGCAGGACAAGGAGCTAGGGTTATGGAACCCAATGGAGGACAGGATACAGAACCAGAAGGCAATCAATGAGGGCTTGGGGGCCACAGGATCCAACATAGGAGGACCTTTGGAAGGAGTTCAGCAGGCTAGAGCCAATGTTGCTGCTAATGAGCCACATGAAGAATATGTGCCAGAGTTCCCTCGGGAGCAACCCCTGACAGACAACGCTAGATTGGTAGAGATAATCAGGAAGACTGTATGAGGCGGCTTGACCAATAGAGACTTGGAAGGGGTGGACAGGAGTCCATTCGCTCGGGAAATCAGGATAGCTCAGAATCCACCCAAGTTCAAGCTGCCTAGCGTGGATGTGTATAATGGCAAGGCAGACCCAAGTGATCACTTGATGAGGTACACCAGATACATGGAGGTGCTGGGGGCATCGGAGGAAGTGATGGCCCGATGCTTCCCTTTGTACTTGACGGACTTAGCCGCAATGTGGTTTAGGCAGCTGGAGGAAAGATCTATCAGGACTTGGAGGGAATTGGTGGATAGGTTTTTGGGACAGTTTCGGGTTCATATCAAGAGGCCGAAGAACGTGATGACATTAACGTCGGTAAAGAAAAGGACGGATGAATCGCCTAGAGCTTTTCTAACTTGATTCAATGAGGCGGTTGCTTCGGTGGATCGGCTGGATCCATCGATGGTCTTGATGGCGGCAGTATCGGGAGTCAGAGATGACTCGGATTTTAAGGTATCTTTAATACGAGACCCACCACTGGATCTTGGAGAATTCTTCCACGAAGCTGAAAGATTCCTTCGGCAAGAGGACGCTCGTATGGATTTAAAGTTAAAGAAAGTAAATGCGATTGAGTGTGGAGGACCATCTAACGGAGGCTCAGAGAAGGATGAAGGAAAGAGGAAGCTGGATGATGATTCTGGAAAAGTTAGGAAGCGATGGAAGGATCCAAAGTTTTCTACATACATAGGATTGAATGATACGCTGGAGCGGATATTCACGGAAACTCAGGAATACCTTCCATACCAAAGGCCGGCTAGGAGGGAGCCTTCTGAGCGGGAAAGGGTATCAGGGAGGCATTGCCTCTTTCATGATTTGAATGGGCACGGCACCAACAGCTGCAGGCATTTAAAGGATATAATCAAGGAGCATGTCAGGAAGGGACTGTTGCCACAATATGTCCAAACTCGGAATGCAACGGCGGCGCAGGAGCAACGCCGCCTACCTCAAGCCACGATTGTGGGAGGCCCAGGAATGATGGTCGATTGATCATCAATTGACCAGGATAATATGAAATAAGTAGAGAACTATTGGCAAGCAACCGAGTCATTTACACATGTATGGGGACGGAGATAGCCCCTAGGCATGCTCTGAATGATGATAAACTGCGATGCTATGGTTTGTGAAATTTATCTTTTGCTTTTGGATTGGACACTGCTTTTCTTTTTGGATTTTGTTTTGGAGTTTGGATAGAACTCCTGGTTTTCGTTTGCTTTCGGTTTGGACACTGCTTCCTCTAGTTTGATTTTGGAGTTTGGATTGAACTCCTGATTTTGTTTTCTTTCTGATTTGGATTTTCCTTTGGATGGTTGGTTTCTGTTTTGGATGCTGGTTTGGATTTCTGATTTTCTGGTTTTGATTTGGATTTTGGATTGGATTTCGGATTGGATTTTGATTGGATTTTTATCTGGTTTTGATAAATGGTCGTCGGGTATGGATTATACCTGACAAGGGGTAATCGTCCGTATGTGGCGAATTGGCTTATTCAAGTCGCTGAGTATGGACTATGCTCAGCAAGGGTCCGGAGAGACCAGGATTCGGCCTAGGACTTAGGCCTTACATTATCGATTATTGTTTCAAGTCGTCGAGTATGGACTATGCTCAACAAGGGTCAGGAGAGACCAGGATTCGGCTTAGGACTTAAGCCACGGCATTATACAACGTCTAGGGACACTGGACCACAGTCATCGAGTGTGGATTATGCTTGGAAAGAACCCGGAGAGGTTAGCTCAACGTCCAGGGACACTGGACCAAGGTCATCAAGTGTGGATCGCGCTTGGAAAGAACCCGGAGAGGTTAGCTCAACGTCCAGGGACACTGGACCAAGGTCATCGAGTGTGGATTGCGCTTGGAAAGAACCCGGAGAGGTTAGCTCAAAGTCCAGGGACACTGGACCAAGGTCATCAAGTGTGGATCGTGCTTGGAAAGAACCCGGAGAGGTTAGCTTAACACCCAGGGACACTGGACCATGGCTGTCAGGTGTGAATTACGCTTGACAAGAGCCCGGAGAGGTTATGGATTCGGATATCGACCCAGAGAGGTCCTGGATTCGGTTATTGGCTATTGGATAAGGATGGATTAGGACTCGGTTGTCAAGTTCGGATGGATATGGAATTGGCTAAGGCTTCGGTTATTGGATTTGGAATTGGGCATCGACTCGGAGCAGTCAAGGATGACATACTCTGGCGATATGGCTATGGACTTTGGATATTGGAATCGAAACTATTCAAAACACGCCTTCTTATCACAAGGCATGTTTTGGAGGGCAAAGTGTTATACCACTTTTTGATCAAAGCTGGAATATCAACAAATAGGTAAGGAATGATGGATATCAAGATTGGAGATCGATTGAAAGCAAGGCTGCGATCGATGTCGTCAAAATTTGGCCGAGCTCCGATCAGGACGGAATCAATTGGAGATGGTGATGAGGATTTGGAGAGGCTATGTTTCAAATTTCAGATTAATCGGAGTTCGTATGAAGGAGATATGGATGGATTACGGTGTGCAAGGAACGGTTCGTATCGATGCATTTCGCATCGATCAGGATGGTGTTCGCATCGATGCAGTTCGCATCGATCAGGGATAGGTTCGTATCGATGCGTTTCACATCGATCAGGAAGGTGATGTTTCGAATCGATGGTTCGTATCGATTAAAGGCGAGGCATAGTGGTGAACTTCGAATAGATACACTTCGTACCGATGGGCATGGACAAGGCTCGATTATTTTGTATCGATCGGAAAAGAAGGCTAGGTGGATTTCGACTCGATGACAACATACCCAGGTTGGTGGGCAGGCATGCGGAGGTTTGTTCGAACTGATACGTTTCGTATCGATCAGCATGGGTACAGGAGGTGCATTTCGACTCCATCAGCTTTACAGGTCTCCTTCGTGTCCATCAGGTAAGAGCCTCCTTCATATCCATCAGGTAAGAGCTTCGTTCGTATCCATTAGGTGAGGTCTCATTCGTATCCATCCTAAGGATGAGGTTCGTATCCATCCTTCACGACCGCTTCGTATCGATGCCCCCACGTTCATTTCAAATCTATCATCATATGGAGTCGATACGGGATGAGCTCCTGGAATCGACGCGAAGAGAAGCACGAGTTGGTGGATGCGAGCATGACCGTTGTGAAGTTATGGATATGGACGAAGCGTAAAACATGAATATGAGCCCACGTCTCCAGGAAAGAAGCGGTCAAAGCGGCAAGAAGAATGGATCTAGCCTTGGAAGTAGAGCCACGTCATCGAGGCGCACGCGCTTCTGATGGAGTCGAAAAAGATGGATTCGAAACAATGGATTCGAAGACGACAGCCAACGGACAACCCAAATTCGAATCGATCATAACACAAGATCCACTGATCCAAATGCAATGAAATTTTCACAGCAGCTTGCATACAAGGTAAGGAATGTTTCTGCCAAGTTTCAGCTCGATATGATCATTTTTTGATGGATACGAAATCACTTCGTATCGATCACAGATCGAGTCGAAACTTGTAGGGGTCGGTCGCGTGGGCCCACTCACATGCCAGAAAAAGTCTCCAAAAGTTTGAGCGCGATATCAGCCTCCAACGCCTATAAATAGCACCGTGAAGCCTACAGAGAGAGGACCTTTTGGCTATTGGACGTCCAGACTCTGCCGGATTCATTTCTATACTTCAATACGACTATTGTACTCGAAATTCTTCATTATTACTGCTGTAATCATCTGTAACCAGCAAGGATAATCAATAAAAGGATAAAACTTTGGAGTGGACGTAGGCCGGAGATAGCCGTACCACTATAAACCTTGTGTCTTTGTTCATAATTTATGAATTGCTGTTTGATATTTGCTGAGATCTGATATTTGTGCTTGAATATCATTGGTTTGTGTTCATACACTTGTGCTTTCACGGTATTTGGGGTTTGTGACCAATTTTGGCGCAAACAATACATACTTCCAAAATAGAGATTCAAATTTATTTGTCAAGCATATTACTATAAATAAAATTTACCAAATGATTTTTTACAAAATTTTAAAATAGATATTATTTTACAGTCTATTTATATAATATATTTAAATTATATATTCAAAAAACTTATATAAATTTTATTTGAAACATCCATTTGAAAACTTCCTTTATAAATCAGTTATCTTTAATACTTAAATATTTCGCAAAATTCATTTGTAAAATTTATTACTTCATTTTTAAATACCCTTTATATATGTTAAATAACATCTTTAAAAATATATGTAAACTATTTGAAAATGATTATTTACATCATTACTTATATTTAAAAAGGGGTTATCGAAAAGCTTAAATTAATTATTTATAAATTTTGTTAGTTTTAATCCTGAAATACTTTTCAAACATCATTAATAAATCAACAATCATTAACTTTAAATATGTTTTATTTAATTAATAACTTCTCAAAATATTTACAACACTAATAATTAACTATGAAACCATGTTGTACATAAATAAATAATATTTTAAACATTTTAAACTATTTAGAAAAGAAAGGGAAAAAATAATCAAATTATCCTTTATATAGTACTTTTATCAAAATACTTTATAACACGATGTTTTAACAATTTTATCATGGTTCTTACAGACTCTAGTCGGACGTTGATCAGGCGCAAGACTAGAAATCTCCAAATACTTAGTAGACATGTTTCAACACCCAGTGAAAATACTTAAAAAACAGACATGAAGAGTACCGCTCAAAATCTGATGTAAAATGATGATGTTACGATAGCAGTGGCCCGCTACTGATCCATTGTTTCCGTAATGGACACAAAACCTTCCAGAAGATCCTTCCACCTTTCGGATTCAAGAAAAATATTGTAGCCATTTCGTAAATAAGGGACCATTGACCCCTACTGTAGTGGTACAAATGATTTACGCAATGGATGCACTTCCTTCTTAGAAGATCCATAAACAACAGATCCTAGGATTGAAAGCGCTTCCATTAGGTAAACTAAAAAACCATCTAGTCTGAAAAATTTCAAGGAACTCAAGAGTTTAAGTCCGGACAACCATATCGGTTGGAATCCATTTTTGAATTCACCCAATTCTATTATGGTTTTTTTCGGTTGAATCCATTCCTAGATTCCCCAATCCATCTGGATTAGCAGCATATCATACCATACTTCTTCACGGAGGATACTTTTCCATACCTTTTACTTCAAAATATATCATACCATATATAGTACCCTTTCTATATCATAACTTTATGTATGAAATTTATATAAATTCCATTATATATAATATTTCATTTTCAGATCGAGTACTTTCTAAAATCAATAGTCTCGAATATATCAAACAATTCTTTTGTAAATTCCGTTATATATAAGATTTATTTCTTCAGATCGAACACCTTCCAAAATCAATAGTTTTCGAAATAACTTTATACTTCCAGTCAAAAACTTTCAAATCGGATATTTATATAGAGTCAAAGGTCTTCGAAATCAATCCATTTTAAAATATCAATTCAGTTTCAAATCCATATACGTTCTCAACAATCAATTTTTCTCAATCACATGTCATTCGCATTCAAAATTTTCCAAATTTTAATTTAGTAGTTTTCCACGACTTCGGTTTAATACTTATATCAAATTCAGATAAAGTCAAATTTCTTTCTAAAAGAAATACTTTTCAAAACTTTTATTATAAGACAATTACTAGGTTAAAAATGTTTCTTAAAACAAATTACATTATAAACTTGTCAAATTATTTTTCGTATTTATACAAAATCGGAACTGCTTAATATCAATTTGCCAACAATGAGTTTTTGTAAATATTTACACAAAACATTTCTTAAAACTCCTTTCACTCAAAAAAATTTCAAACTAAATTTCATACTTACATAATTCAAAATAATCTCATACAATTTACTTATCATAATATTTAACATTTTAAAACTTGTTCAACTTCTGTTAGTCTTTATTTAAAAATTTTCAAAACGAAACTTACTATACTTTCCGAAGTACTTAGTTATGAAAATAAATTCTCAATTTGGAAGTGTTCGACCCTTCAGAATAGTAGGAAAAAAATAAATTCCAATATAAAATTGGAAATCAGCAATCAATCTTCTCAACAAGAGGCACAATCAATTAACCAATCAATCCAAATGTATAGGATACATGTGTTCATAATATTATTCAGTAAAAACTCGATAACTGAACACCAGGTTTTATTTCAATCATTTGAAATAAATATATACATGTCTTTTGAATATCAAATCATACTTCAAGAATTTGAATCAAATCGATTTCAGAAGAAAATGAGTAACAAAGCTACTAAGGTGGCCTCCACCACTTTGAAACTCGAAAATGAACGCCGATAATGTGGCGATCATCACTGTAATTATTTTCTAGCAACAGAAGTGAGTTCTGCACTTTATTTTTTTTGAAATCATTTTGAAGACATTTCAGTATGGAAAATACTTTCAAAAAATAATACTACATTTTTTAAAAATCTTAGAAACCAATTTAAAAAACCCCAAAATTCAAGTTCTCAGATTTCTAGTTTGAATTACTTTTTAGTTATAAATCATATCTATCTAAACCATATTTTATTTATCACTTTCAGATATGGTACCAAATATTTGGTATAATAATATACTGGGGAATTCATATATGTATTAATTTCGAAATCCCATGTTGAAAATATGCAATTTCTTATAAACCGTTTTAAATGTTTCGAAAATTCATGACAATAATCAATGCTCAAATCAACAACCAGTAGTCGATGCTCATAAAATGGTGAGCATAACTAATCAATACTTAAATGCTAACAAGCACTACCATTCCAATCAATTAATTAATCAATCAGTAAAGTGATAACAGTCACTAATCGTAAAACAATAATAAAGGACTATATCATTTTATTAAATTCGTTCTTTTATATATACAAAATATAATCCGAGTTAAAATCATTTCATTATCAATTTCAATTATTTTTATAACACTAGCAAATACGCTCTCTCGTATATATATATCAATTAGCTTATCCTACAAGTTTAGGTATACACTAAACCTAAGCTTTGATACCAACTGTGATAACCCACAATTTTGGACGATTCAAGTCGACAATAAACCACACATGTCTGACCTAAATATCCCAAAAGAATAAATTATTAATGGGGTTTTCTATTGGAATGAAAAGAATAATGGTATAATTTTCTATGAAACCAATTAAATAATTTGTGCAAGTTACAAGGAATACATGAAAGAGATGTACAAGGTGTGGGGAGCATCATATTTTGTATAGCCTATTTCGAAAAATATGAAATAAGTTCCTTGTAATTTCACATAAACATGAAGTCCTCTTTTAAAAGGTTCATAGAAGATTTTAGCGTTAATAATTTCTCATAAGGGAAAGAAGTTCCAGTACATTAAGGTATGAGACCGTCAGGTGTAATAAGAAGATGTTTTTTTTGACAAAGCCAACGGGGTTGACTGGGCCCCTTCTAGATTTTATTGCACAACAATAAAAAAAATGATTCAAAACAAGCTTTGAATCAAGCAAACAACAAGATAAAAAAAGAGAGCAATAAGAGGAAAACAAGCAAAAAGAACTTAAATAAAATAGAAGAGTTATTGTGCCCATCCAAGAACCAAGACATCTCGTAATTGACTTGCACTCCTCTTCAATTGCATGTGAGTTCTATTCCTTGCCTCAATGGCAAACACTTCTCTCCAAATTACTTCCATACATATTTTCATGCTTACTACCAACTCTCTAGCTCTTTTTAATTCCTCCACCTCGTAGCCTTATAGATTATGTTCCAGTCCATGATAGAATTAACAGAAGATACAACTCTCCCAGTTTTGCAAACAATTCTTTCCCACATGAATAATATAGTCGGGCATGCAAAAAACAAGTGATAAATAGTTTCTTCATGCAACTCATAAACAATCAGGGCAACAAAAAATACCGTAACTATTTAACACTTGTCTAGTCAACAAAGCATGACTTAAAACCTTCCACATCATCAGATTTTCTTTAGATGTCGAATCTCTTATCTAAATAATAGAAAACCACTTAGCCGCAGGAAGCATAGCATTTCCAAAGAGCCGTTTGTACACAATATCAATAGAGTTTGCTTCAGATTCCAAGAAACGGTGAAAGGAGGGTTGTTTGAGAAGTGTAAACTCTGAATGAAACCCCGGAGCAGCCTGATCAACTGGTTATTGTTATATGGTAACTGCATGCTATTTTCAAAGATATAGTCATAGGCTTTAGCATCACAGTGAATACCAGATTGAACAATCTGAGAATGATCTAACACTTTAGACAGGAACATGCCTTTACTCACCCAAGGATCATGCCAAAAACTAACATCAGAATTAGGGTTAACATGATATTGAATCATTGGCAGGAAAACATCCCTAAGCTTCAGCAGATTTCTCCAAGACCAACTGCTTTGTTGAGGTATTTGCATACACAAGAAATTCTTATTTTTTATATTGAATTGCCACGTCCATTTAACCCATAAACTATCCTTCTTAATCAATAAATCATCAAGGTACTTACTAAATGCTGTGATATTCCACTTCTTAATGTTAATAATACTAAGACCACCTATTTTCAAAGAAGTTTCAAACATAGAAAAAGAGTAAGGCAACAACTTCCTATTGTGAATACCCAGTCTGAAAATATCTATTCATGGCAGACCTAACAAGCTTCAAAAGCCTACCCGGAAGAATTAGAGTGCATGCCCAATAGACTAGTTTAGAAAACACAACAGATTTAATAAGAACTAGTCTACCACTTTAAGAAAGTTGTCTATTTGCCCATCAATTCACGACTGATGTAATTTTATTAAATAGTGGAAAGCAATCAGCATTAGAAATTCTTTTAGTAATTAAAGGAAGACCAAGATATCTCATATCATAATCCATACATGGGAACCCAAAATATTGATACAATGCAGCAACATGTTCATCACTAACTCCAGCAACTAGCATGGAAGATTTGGAATGATTTATAGAAAGACCAGTCATGCTTTTGAAGGTCTATAGAGCCTCAAAAATTCTAATCAAAGAGTTAAACTCAGGCTTAGTGAACAACATAACATCATCAGCAAACATTATAGATGAAATTTTATGGTGAGAGCACTTAGGGTGATACTTGATTAGATTTTGAGAGTGTTTTTAAAAGAACAGAGAAGACTTCCATAACCAACAGAAATAAATAAGAAGAAATTGGATCACCTTGACGAATTCCTTTTTTACTTCTGAAATAACCAACATGCCTTCCATTAATAACAACTGAGAAAGATGGAGTGGATATACAAACATAAATCCAAGACACAAATGTTTTTGGGAAACACATCATGGCCATTATCCTAATAATAGAAGCCCAATGAACAGAATCATATGCTTTGGATATGTCAATTTCAAGAGCAGCTACTGGAGATACATTCCTCTTCTATAACCTTTTAATAACTCTTGGGCAAGCAAGACATTATCAAGAATATTCCTAGTAGGAATGAATGCAGCCTGATTGTTAGACACAACAGAGGGGAGTAGATTAACAAGTCTTGAAGCTAGAATTTTGGAAATACATTTAAATACCACATTACGACAGGATATAGGTCTGAATGAGGACACACCTAGTTTGAGGAGTAACTTTAGGAATTAATGCGATGTTTGTGGAATTGACTTCTCCCAATAATTTGCATTTATTAAATAAGTTATGAACATCTTGATAGAATTCTTGACCTAGCACATTCCAAGTAGAGATGAAAAAAAATAACATTGTGACCATCAGGCCCACCAGAAGACTGCTGGTTCATAGAAAAAAGGACAGGCTTTATTTCTTCATCAGTGACAGACCTTATAAGAGCAGCAGCTTCTTGCAATAAATTACATGGTAGGGAAAGGGAAGGATTTGGTCTAAATCAGGGATGAAACCAGTTGAATTTCCTACAAGCTTTGAGAAATATTCAACAAAGGCATTGTCAACAGTTTCAATAGTAGAATATAGAGTACCTTGTTCATCATAAATGCTATTAATATTTTCTCTAGCATGCTTAACCTTCAAAGAATCATGGTAGAATTTAGTGTTCTTGTCTCCTTCTTCAATCCATCTATCATGAAGCTATTGCCTTTTCATACAAGCTTCCAGGCTAAGAGCTTTGTTAATCTCCATGAATAATCTTCCTTCCTCAACAGCTGCATTCTCATCTTCAGGATGCTCCATCATATAGTCTTGAGAATTCTTCAGTTGCTCCTCCAAAGTGGTAGATAGCAGGCTGCCTGATCCAAAAATGGTAGAAACCCACTGCTTGAGAGATTGTTTGATGCATATTAATTTCCTATAAAACTTGAACATAGGGTTACCATAGGAAATAAAATTAGAATTAGCTTAAGAAACTAAAATATAAAACTCTTCATGCTTAGACTAAGCATTGAAAATTTAAAACTTCTCTTTTCTCCTCTGAAATGGGGACCATGAGACGATATCAAAGGAGAGTGGTCTGACAAAATGAGTTGAGGAAGAAATACAGACATGGTAGGCTAGATATTGAGAGATGGGATGTTACAAAAGGCATGGTCAATTATTATGAAGGTTCGAACACCACTTCTGCTTAATAAAAGTTTGGTGAAAAAGTAAACAAAGTTTTCGAAAATGAAAAAATGAATAAAATTAGAATTTGAAAATTCAATTTTTTTATGGAAGACTAAAAAGGTCTTTAAAAGAAAACGAGAATAATTTTTGGACTTAGAATTTGAAAGATTTTCCCATTAAGTTTGGGAAATAATGTAAATTCAAAAAGCTGTGAAGATGCAAGTCTAGAAAGATAAGATTTTAAGTAATCTAGTATTTTTGAATTTAGTATAAACTTAAAAATAACACTTTTTGAAGACAAAGATTTTAGGATTTGATGTTTTGAAAATTTAATCTTTAGTTTTTGAAATGAGAGGATAAATACCAAACCAAACTCTTAAAAGTGGAATAGATAGAAATCATTTCCTAAGGAGTGATGAAAAAGGTTTAGGCTATAAAGGAGACAGCAGTAATTACTTTAGGAAGTAATAATAGAGTTTCCATGAAGTATATAGGACCCTAGTAAGAACCTAGGAATGTTGATTCATGTGAGCAAACTAAAGGGGAACAGTAAGGTGAAATTAGTAAGATTGTAAGGCACACTGTAATGACCTAGATTTTTCGACGGTTAATCATGAATATTTAAATAGTTTAAATATTGGATTTTGAATTATAATTTAGTTAATAAGATTTTAAAACTGAAAATTCAAGTGATTTCGTTAATTTTTGAAATCGTCAATTCAATCGATGTGTTAAAATAGTGATCCAAACACAGTCTCGAAATTCGACAGAACTAATTCCATTAGATCCGTAATAGTGTATAATTATCAGATTTCAAATTTCGTAATGTTTGGATTCACTATTTCATCGGATGATCTGAATACGCCTAGAAATAATTTAACCGAATTTAATTTAAATAGTCAATCCAAAACGCTATCTTCTCCATACGATCGAATTAGATCTCGAAATCTATTCCATTGGGTTCGAAATAGCGGTATAACATTAGGAACGCCAAGTGGCACACTTTAATTGGAGCTCAAGGTTTCCCTAAATATAATACGGAATATTTTAAATGGACAAGCATGAAATCTAATCCAAATCAAATATCAGCTGCCTCTCCTTCTTTAGAATCACGTCATATTTTCCTCCCCTTCTAGTTAAAATCATAGAAGAAAAAAATAGCAGAACGAAAATCAAATTCGTTCGAAACAAAGAAAAAAAAGAACATCGTGATTTCGCTAAGGAGGGAAGCAGCAGCAGTCGCGGACATGGTGGTCATGGGCGAAGTCATGTTTGGGAGGCTCGCGATTTTCACCTTCAGTCTTTGGGTTTGTCTGCGTGTCATAGTTCGAGTTTGAGGCTCGAGGGAAAGGCGCTGGGTCGAGTAGATCGCCTGAAGGGAGGCCGCGACATTTGAATTGGAGGGTTAGGAGGAGCATGGTCGCGTGGACCTAGAAGGTGATGAGTTGGAAGTCACTCACGAGCACGCGGCACAAGGAGGTGGTCGCTCACAATGATGGGTTTTCTGGCGTGGGTAGGCAATGTCGGTATGGAGATTTTGGGGTACGTGGCATGGGCTATGGAAGGACACAACTGAGTTGAACGACGATGGCCTGCAGTGTCGACGGTCTCAAGTGATTGCAATGATCGTCTTTCGAAAAAGAAAAAAATGAAGTTGGCACATTCAACGTAATTAACTAAGGTAAATTAAAATTTCAATGTTTAATTACTTAATTCAAAATATTTAAAATTTTATAATTTGAATCATTCAAGGTTATTTAAATTCGCAAATAAGTCAGTATCTTAAATTACGTAAGTAGTTGATTAATTATAATAAAAATTGAAATTTGTATATTTATGTGAATTCAAAAACTGCTTATACAAGGTTTAATCGAACGGAAGTCATCGTGTGGGTTCAGAGCTGCGTGATCTGAGAAAAAGGATTTATATTGGAACGATCAGCAAATTAAAAATCAAGGTGAGAAATTCTCGCTCATTTGGATTACTAGAGTTTATTTTAAATAGTTAAAATAAAATTATTGACTGCTAGTTAAATTTATAAGTTATTATATGTTGGATGTTATATATATATATAGTAGCATATATACTAGTATTTGGAGTGACATTCCTGCACATTATAGTGGATGAGACCCTATGCACCCCACATAATAGCAGATCACCCTATATACCACGATATCCCCCTCGAAGTGGGATTGGTATTTTTGCGTTGTATTAACATCTGTGGATGCAGAGAAACGGGTTGGAAGGATCAATTTGGATTCCTCAAATATATTGTTTATTTTTCATATATAGTGATATATGATGTGTGTAGATAATCTGTTATGGATTATTGTTGTAATTTGAATTGTTGGATGGTATGGTAGCACTGGCCTGAATTTTGATATTTTAAATACCATAAATATATTTTTAAAATCTAAGCTATAAAAGTGAATTTTTGATATAAAAATATTTATATTGGAATATGGTTTATTTTAAAGGAATTTAGTTAGAGAAATATGTTTGATTTTGGTTATACTTAACTATTGTAAATTCTTAAATGGAGATTCTAAAAATGAATTATATCGAAAATATTATAAATGGTATTCTGGAAATATAAAAAGGAGTTGAATTTGATATTAAAAATAGATTGGAAGCTATAAATGGGACTTATACAGAAATGGATTTATAAAATGGAATTTCATAAATAAGATTGTTTTTATAAACATGTAAAATTCAAAGGAGTATAAGTATTTATAAACGATGTTTATAAATAAGGTAAGCGATATCTGTTGCTAAATTAGAAATATGAAATTCATTGGTGAATTTATATTAGAATATGGAAATAGGTTGAGAAAAATAATGGATACTATGTTTGAAAGTGAAAATGGTTAAGGAGAGCCGAATGGATGTAATGTGATTCGAGATAAATTCATAAATTGAATCGGTTATTGTGGTTTAAAAAAATATTTTTAAAATTTTAATAAGTTAATTTTGCTTTTAAAAGGAAAATTTTATTATTCAAAACTATAAAATTTTAAACTAGTTAGGATCGAAATACTTCGGTAGGTAGATTTTCAAATATTAAGTATTTATTTAAGTAAATTCTAACTTTTAATATCAGCTTTAGAAATTTATTAATTTATCTAAAAATGAGTTATTGATGGTTATAAAAGTGTTTTCGATATTCTAAATAATTATTTGAATATGTTTAAAAATAAATTATTATTCTTTTAATTACTTCTTTTATATATATAAGAGTTTGAAATGATTTTTTACTTTAGTCTCTCAAGACTTGTAGGTGGGTTTATTTAACGGAAAGGTTTTATAAGAGGATTTTTATAATGGTATGCTGGGAACTTAAGACATTTCCTAAGTGTTGGAATATGAAACTTAAAAAAAATGAATTCGGGTTTAATAAAGAAGTTATAAATGGTTAGATGGGATTATAAATAAATATAACCAGGTTTGGAAATTGTGAGAGGAAATTTATTAATAGTTTCGGAAATGTAGGAGATATGCTAAGAAAATTCCTAAGTTTTGGTACTTGAGATGGTTTTGGAAAAATGGACATAGAATATTTTCCTTAGTGTTGAATTTTTTTTGGATATCCTGTTATGGATTTAAATATTGAAAATTGTTTTCAAATATTTGAATATGGAAAGGAATTTGAAATATATACCTCGTAAAGGTATTTGGAAAGGAATACTTTTTTGGAAAATGTATAACAAGGCTTAGTGTCTGCTTATGGATGTTTTATTGATAGTTAAATAACCGACTATCAGAACATCGTCATTGGAGGAGGATGAGCATTCTAAGTAGAATTGTTTCTTGAAAGGTAACTTTTTGCCTCAAGCCTCATCAACCGGGAATGACTAAAACAGGGGAGGTGCAGCAAGGCAAAGTAGGTCGCACCCAATTAGGGTATGTTATCACTTTTCTAGATATCCTCGAAAACCTATATATTAAAGATATGATTGTGCATGAAAAAAGGAGCGCTCGATTTGTAAGGGTGGGAACACCCGAGGTGGTAGTATATTCAGTCTATCCAGGTTTGGGTTAGGCCGGTCTTGTATAGCAGGGGATCCTAGCGAGGTCCTTGGTGCATTGTTCTAGGGTGTACTGTGATGGGTGTTACCCTAGTGGCCCAGTCATTGTATGGAATCCATTCTCCAATAAGCGTCGTACGGTTTTGATTGTGCCCAACTGTGCTGAAACGTGAGATGCAACCATTTAAGCTATTTTCTATTTACTTTCTATAGACACTATTATAATATCAGATGATTTTGATAAAAAATCATTTTGGTTATCGTAAAGTAAAACCTGTCGTGTTTATATGTGATGTGGTCATACGAGATACCTTTGTTTTCAAAAGATTTTGAGAAAAGTTTATAATTCAATTGAGTGTGTTTTCTCACGCTGGTTTTCCAGACTGACTCGGGTGTAATTTTATTATAATACTTGAGTCAGACCGAGTATTACAGATTCAGGATTGGAAGCTATGGAGCTTAGGAGACGAGCTGGTGGAGTCTAGACGTATATCACTTACTTGGGTTTTCCACTGTATATGAGTTATGTATATTAGGACAGGTGATTATAACTGTCCAGATTAATGTATTGATTTTTGTACTACGATGATTTTAAGTATAAATAGCTATAGATTCTTTTTGTATAAAAATCTGTTATTGTATATTATATTTTGTTCCATTGCATTTGTGAGATTCTGTGTTGTAATTTTATTTTCTTCTACCCTTTTCTTCTTCACCCTAAAGATTCGTATTTTCCATTCAATTAGAATTGAACTGATGTGAATTATGGTCGATTCAAGAGCCATATGGGCCTTTACACTTGGTATCAGAGCTGAAGGTTAAGCGAGAACCTTGGTTTTGGTGGGGATTACTCACTAGAGATAGGGTCAGTAGTACCTTAGAATGAGTTGAGAGTATTAATAGATATGAGCACATATTTGTTAGTGAATATAAATGGTTTTATATAGTGTGGATTTATTGGTTGAGTGGTATTAAATTCTGGTCGAACAGTGGGATGCCACTAAATCGATAGGAGTTTCTAAACACTTAAACATGATAAATGTAACGTCCTGCCTTTTTGTACATTTTAAATCGACGATAAACCACACACGTTAGACTCAAACCGTACAGAAAGGCGGATTGTTATTGGGGTGAATAAGAAAAAGGAAGAAAGAAATAAAACAGAACCGAATCTTGCAGCGGAACGATAACATATAATAATAAAATATACAGTTCATGAAGCTGTTTTACAAAATATTCGATTATACTTATACAATACATATCAGAGTGACATATACCAGAAAATAATCAATAACAATGCAGCGGAACAATGTGAATGTAGTGGAATAATATAATAGGTAATAGCAATACAATCTTCATCTTCGTCCTCCAGAATAAAATCTTCAAATCCTAAAATGGTCGGACTGACCCGAGCGAATTGAAAAGACAAAACACTCGAGTCAGAACTAAGAGATCTTATGTAAGTTAAATCAACGATAAAATATGAGTGGAACAGCGTCAAAGATGTTTACGGGATTTGACATCTCCTATCCAGTGTCTAACGTGAGTGCAGTAACTTAAAAGATGCTCGTGATTCATATCTCCTAAGGATCCGTTAAACTATTTACTATGTAGTAATATTTCACGATTATAATAATGTCTATATTAAAATAAACTTACTTTTAAATAGCGTTAAGGAGTGACCCAAATATTCCCCTTAACATAATAATAGTCCCAGTAGTCCATCCAGTATCAGCGCATCTCCAGATCGGGAGACTACCCTAAATACTCCATGGGCTATGGGAGAAAAACAAACTCATACAAGGCGCGCTATGGTAGGTGACATGGCACAACTAGGCAATGCCAGGGTAGATATACCAATTACACTTCCGGGCCGGTGGTAACGCATAGCAGCTACTACCGCCCACCTCGAGCCACACCCCCAAATCAAAAGTGGCCACCAAATAAATCTCCAATTCGGAATATAATAGCGAAGGAGTGTGTCCGATCAGAGGAATGAACTCATTAGCCCGTCAATTGCTCCTGTTTTAGCCACCTTATGCCAACTCACGGGAGTCGGGTCCACGTATTTATCTCAAAGGAAACGCCGCCGCCATCCTACTTCATTCTGGAATCTCCACCGCGTACACGGTTGTTAAAGTAGTTTTCGGAGTTGGCAGAGAGTATGACAACTTCCGATCCCGGTCTCTTCAACAACCAAACGTTATTATAACACCGCGGTCATTTCAAAATAATTTATACTTCAAAACTAGAATAAAATATCCATTTCAAACCATATAAATACGACATCCTTTCCATTTCTAAAACCAAATCATTTTGATATCATGTTTATAAAAACCCAAATCGACATAATATCATTTTATTCCATATATATCCTTTTCAAAAATCATAACATTTCAACATTATAACCCTTCGAAATCAAAATACTAGAAATATAACACTTCCAATTTATACTACCTCGAAACTCATAACTTCCACCACTTATTTGGTTTAAATATTTAAAATATTTATATAACCAAAATATCTTCTTTAATTTCACAAATCAATTCCAAAACTCGAATTTCTAGATTTTGAATTTAATCCAAATCCCAAAATGATACACTTCAATTAAATCCAGTTTCCAAATAAACTTTTCCAAATTTTGTCGATTTCAGAACTGATTTGATCCACAAAATAAACCCTTTCAAATGCAATATATTTCCAAGCTTAAATATTCAATATTTCAAAACTAAATTTTATAATTCATATATATATACCAAATTCACTTTCCTATTATTTAGTTTTGAAATATTTACTTAATACATCCAGTACCCTTTAAATAAAACTTCAAATTTCGATAATTGAATATTCCTCAATTTATTTAGACTTGATATATTCACTTAAATCGCCTTAACCCCGAATCTAGTTATAAAACCATATTCTTTTAAAATCTAAATTTCAATAAGTTCCAAATGGATTCTTATTAAATATAATTTTTAATTAAATAAAATCTCAAATCAATTTCAAAACTATCTTCTCAACCTTGATTTATAAAAATCAATATAAACTCTATATTAAAATATAATTTAAGTAAATGCTTATCCATATTATATTTTAATAAAATCAAACTTTATTATTAACTTATTTTATACTTTAAACAAATTTATTCATAGCTTAAAACCAAGAATTTAACTATATACAAAATAACATTTATAAAATATCCAATTCAATAACTCATAAAACCATATATTTCTCTACAAAACCATAGAAAATCATTTCAAAATAGTTTTATATATAGACCACGGTGTCTGTATGTAACGACCGTGATTTTTGAATTACTTCGGAGTGAATATTTTAAATAGAATTTTTTTAAATTAAAATTTGAGAAAAATATATTGATGCAATTCAAATTTGCAAAGCCAGTTGAATTGTGTTACACTTTTATTAACCTTCACGTGCATAAGAGACATAGGGTCAGTTAGAAAAACAATGGTTGAACATTCATTGTTACGTGTTTATGGAAAACTAAGTTAGTATATTTATTTTATTTCACAGATGCGTGCGTCTGCATCCATATATGTGTGTGTCTTCATTCACATATGCGTGCATCTTCTGTTACATGCAAAGCGTGAATCCAAGTTACATGCAAATTGTGAATTCCAGCTATATGCAAAGCGTGAATTCAAGTACATGCAAAACTTGAAAATTAAAGTCAATTGGAACATTTTTGGTTTACACCAATAATTTTGTAAAAGCATGGTGCAAATAAGTTTTTAAAGCAAATAGATGTGAACACTTAACATTCTTTCTTTGCTATCACAACCTTTTTCTAAAAGCAAATTTATACACCTGCTGTCACTACATTTTTCTATAACCAAAGTTATAAGCAGAAAGCGAACCAAGTGTGATAACACATTTTGCATTGCAATCACTTCAGTTCACAGCTACACACCTCATTTTCTGCATGTCCTTTTCTTTCTTTGCTTCACTTAAGCACGTTGCATTAAATGCAAAGTGTACTAAGAGTTAGCCAGCACTCATTCTCCTTACTGGTGCAAATTGAAGAAAAGAAAGCAAACAAGTTGAAACATTTTTTCCATTTTCTTAAAAAGCTTGATTGAAGCATTAATGGCAGTATAGATTCATCTCAATTGGATCTGGCCTAAATTGGTTTCGGAGCAAATATTCTACGAGTTCACACTCACTCTCTAATTTTATTCTCCTTCGTTATTGCGTGCATCTGTGTTATGCTATCAACAAATTATTTTGTGCATGCATTTGGATGACAAGTTTCATTTTTTTCTTCATGGGCACGAAAGCTTTATACACGTACTGGTCAAATTATCACAATTAGCATGAAATTTTTTTTGAATGCTTTCACTTTTATCGATTCTTGCATGCCTGAATAACACATAGTCGGTTCTGTTAATGTGTTTACGTTTGCAGTTTTAGTGAATCAAGTCCAGACACTTTTATTTCATATTTGGAATGAAAACTTAGGTTGCGTCCTGGTCACTGTGTACATGAGAAATGGAGTATAACCGTACCTATTTTCTTTTGCAAAGAGACACATATCAGATCTCTGGCATTTTCTCCTTAAAGTTGAGTGCGTGCAAAACTTGTATGCATGCACAAATACGCACTCTCGTATATACGCTCATCGACTCTTCATAGGGTATTACTACCCTATTTATAAAGAGTCAGACCCCACAAAGCTAAGGTTTATCGCTATACCAAAGCTCTGATACCACATTTAACGTCCCGCCTTTTTGTACATTTTAAATCGACGATAAACCACACACGTCAGACTTAAACCGTACAGAAGGGCGGATTGTTATTGGGATGAATAAGAAAAAAGAAGAAAGAAATAAAACAAAACAGAATCTTGCAGCAGAACGATAAAATATAATAATCAAATATACAGTTCATGAAGTTGTTTTACAAAATATTCGATTATACTTATACAATACAAATCAGAGTTACACATACCAGAAAATAATCAATAACAATGCAGCGGAACAATGTGAATGTGGTAGAATAATATAATAGGTAATAGTAATACAATCTTCGTCTTCATCCTCCAGAATAAAATCTTTAAATCTGAAATGCTCGGTCTGACCCGAGCGAATTGAAAAGACAAAACACTCAAGTCAAAACTAAAAGATCTTATGTAAGTTAAATCAACGATAAAATATGAGTGGAACGGCGTCAGAGATGTTTACGAAATTTGACATCTCCTATCCAGTGTCTAACGTGAGTGCGGTAACTTAAAAGATGCTTGGGATTCATATCTCCTAAGGATCCGTTAAACTATTTACTATGTAGTAATATTTCGCGATTATAATAATGTCTATATTAAAATAAACTTACTTTTAAATAGCGTTAAGGAGTGACCTAATATTCCCCTTAACACAATAATAGTCGCAGTAGTCCATCCAGTATCATCGCATCTCCAGATCGGGAAACTACCATAAATACTCCACGGGCTATGGGATAAAAACAAACTCGTACAAGGCGCGCTATGGTAGGTGACACAGCACAACTAAGCAATGCCAGGGTAGATATACCAATTACACTTCCGGGCCGGTGGTAACGCATAGCAACTACAACCGCCCACCTCGAGCCACACCCCCAAATCAAAAGAATCAAAAGTGGCCACCAAATAAATCTCTAAGTCAGAATATAATAGTGAAGGAGTGTGTCCGATCAGAGGAATGACCTCATTAGCCCGTCGATTGCTCCTATCTTAGCCACCTTATGCCCACTCACGGGAGTCGGGTCCACGTATTTACCTCAAAAGAAACGCCGCCACCATCCTACATCATTCTGGAATCTCCACAGGGTACACGGTTGTTAAAGTGGTTTTTGGAGTTGGCAGAGAGTATGACAACTTCTGATACCGGTCTCTTCAACAACCAAACGTTATTATAACACCGTGGTCATTTCAAAATATTTATACTTCAAAACTAGAATAAAATATCCATTTCAAACCATATAAATACGATATCCTTTCCATTTCTAAAACCAAATCATTTTGATATCACTTTTATAAAAACCCAAATCGACATAATATCATTTTATTCCAAATATATCCTTTTCAAAAATCATAACATTTCAACATTATAACCCTTCGAATTTAAAATACTAGAAATATAACACTTTCAATTTATACTACCCCGAAACTCATAACTTCCACTACTTATGTAGTTTAAATATTTAAAATACTTTATATAACCAAAATAGCTTCTTTAATTTCACAAATCAATTCCAAAACTCGAATTTCTAGATTTTGAATTTAATCCAAATCCCAAAATGATACACTTCAATTAAATTCAGTTTCTAAATAAACTTTTCCAAATTTTGTCGATTTGAAAATTGATTAGATCCACAAAATAAACCCTTTCAAATGCAATATATTTCTAAGCTTAAATATTCAATATTTCAAAACTAAATTTTATAATTCATATATATATATATATATATACGCACACACCAAATTCATTTTACTATTATTTAGTTTTGAAACATTTACTTAATAAATCCAGTATCCTTTAAATAAAGCTTCAAATTTCAATAATTGAATATTCCTCAATTTATTTAGACTTGATATATTCACTTAAAACACCTTAACCCCAAATTTAGTTATAAAACCATATTCTTTTAAAATCTAAATTTCAATAAGTTCCAAATGGATTCTTATTAAATATATTTTTAATTAAATAAAATCTCAAATCAATTTCAAAACAATCTTCTCAACCTTGATTTATAAAAATCAATATAAACTCTATATTAAAATATAATTTAAGTAAATACTTATCCATATTATATTTTAATAAAATCAAACTTTATTATTAACTTATTTTATACTTTAAACAAATTTATTCATAGCTTAAAACCAAGAATTTAACTATATACAAAATAACATTTATAAAATATCCAATTCAATAACTCATAAAACCGTAGAAAAACATTTCAAAATATTTTTATATATTGACCACGGTGTCTGTATAAAATTTTCTACCCTATGGTCAAGTGATACAGATATTTATAATTTCAATCTGTAATTTAAAGTAAAAATACGGTTATATATCATTTCAAACCGCAATCTCGAATAAAATAAAAATGGATAACAACTTGCAGTTTATAACAATATAAATAAAACATCCATTCATCCAATATCAATCATCAAACAGTTATCACAATCATCATCCAATTCAATCAATAACATCAATATATAACAGATAATAAATAACAGGTATCAACTAGCAGTTTATATTCAAAAATAAATTAAATAACTGTTTAACCGGTAGTTTATATGCAATAATAAATTAAATAACAATTTAATTCAAATAAATTCAATTTAACCGGAATGATGATTAAAATATGCCAAACAGACATAATAAATTTCTAATCACATTATAAATCAATTTAACAAACATAAGAAATTTTAGAAGTTGTGAGTGGGTTAAAACACTCACCTTTTGAATTTAAACTGAATTTAAATTCAATTAAACCCAAAATTTGCGCAGTCTCAGAATTCGTCCAAACCAACACCAAAATGTCTAGAATTCAGATACGAACCTAGCGGAGAAAACCGCACGTAAATCGGACATCATACGTAGAAGTTATACACATTAGAAGAGTTGAAACGAAAATAAAACAAAATAAAACAAAGATTAATCTACCTGCCACGTCACCGGTCTCCAACATGCAAGTACTCACGCACGCTACAGGCAGCCCTACGCTGCTTCGTTCGTTCGATTGGCAAGAAGCGCCGCCAGCAACTCGAAGTCGCGCCAGCTCTGACCGGCATCGCTTGCCGCCCTTAGCACCGCGCCTCTCCTCCTACGCCGCGCGAGTGCCATCAACCCCCTCCGGTCGACAATCACGGCCCAAAACAAAAGCTGCCACCCCTTTATTTAAACCCAGTTCAAATTTTTCTGGCCGATCCAACCGTCAAATCGCAGAACGAACAACACCGATGCACTCCCCATCGTCCACTCTACAATACCCAAAAATGATTCGACGATCCGACAACGTTCATCGACGCGCGATGGACGGCCGTGAATGTTTCATTGATTTCCGGCCACATCGAAACTCAAACTGAAAAACGAATTGTAGATTTAGGTTGCGCTCGTCGAGTGCTTCAAATCCATATATAATTTGCTATGGTTTGAGGAGATTTAATTTTTTGGCTTTGAATTTGATTTGGAATTGCAATTGAAATTTTTGCTTGTCTGCCATTGAGGAAGAGGGAGAACAGAATGAATTGTACGTACAAACAATTGACAATGAGGAACAATTATGGTTTATAACAGAGTACTTATAGACAAAGCTGAAATAAAATAGATGGACCAGATTGATATACGCGTTGAACGATAAAGTGGCCCGAAAAGCCCGTTTTGACTCCGAAACGAAATTGGGTCAACCCATATATCAAAATAGATGCTTTTAAATATTTTAAACGCGGTGGAATAATTTTTAAGTCCAAATTCCATAATATGAAGAAGTTATGCTAAAATCAATTGATTTCAAATTGATTTCAATTTCATTGATTTCATGGCGTTTCGAGTCCGTACGATAAAACGACAAGTCCGACCGCTACGAAACTTGAAATCCTATAATAATTCGGTGTTACGATCCGATGAAGATGGTTTCGTCAAAATCCGAGTCAGTGGCCAAAATGGCTATTTTTACATTAATTAATTAAATTAATAAATTCACTAATTAAATCGAATTTCAATTCTTTAATTGAAAATTATCATCATTTTTTATTTCTCAATCATTTACAATGATTTAAACAAATTTAAATGTCAATTTAGAGTTGACTAATTTATCAATTCCTGTATTAACCTCAATTCATTAAATTCGGGATTTATAAATATAATTCCCAATAATTCCATTTAATTAAATAAATTAATTATTATTCCATTCATTATTGTCAAACGAATGAAATTAACCTTGGATTCAAAGTCTATACATTAATATTCTAACATTCCATCTTCATTTCAATTAACGTAAAATCTAGAAATTTAAATTTCATTTTATTTGCCATTAAATCCACTTATTATAGTTCAAATCCCATTAAATTGATAAGTCTTTGTTTTCATTCTTTTAAATTCAACAAATTGCCCTATTATGGATAGTATTAACATTATTGAATCAATTATCATTTTATGGGAAGAATTATTATTTGCTTACTCTTATTACATTAATAATTACCATTTTATTCAAATTTTCAATTAATATAGTAACTAAATTCATTCACTTACCAATAAATTCATTTATTATATATTTCCTTCCAATTAATTAAAATTGATTCCTATAAATTGATTTGATTTAATTGTCATCTTACTAGGTCCATTTTTACTTAATATGCCTAATTACATTAGTTTTATCCCATTACACTAATATACGCCTATTTACATCTTAATTTGAATAAATATTTCATTTCTAAATGTGTACTTCTATCAATTGTACACGTTAATTAAGGGTTAAAACCAACTAATGCATTTACCTTAATTCCATTCGTATACCAATTTATTTATACATACATACTTTCCATTATTATATTAATTTTCGTTAAAGAAATGTTCATTATTAGTCACCAATGATTATACCAACTCATATATCACTAATCCTATTCAATTCCCATTTATTACACAGATTCATATTAATTAATCAACATTTACATTTGTTACTTATATTTAACTTATAATAAAGTTATACCATTTTACATTATTTCATTTATTGCAATTTCATTCAATTTATGCAAATTCAGCTTTAATTAACTTCATTGTTACATTTCATCCTAGTTATTATTTCATTATTCATATTTAATACCAAGATTCATTTAATTAACAATTTAAATTATCGAAAATTTTACGGATCGTTACAATAAACCGACACAATATTGTTTTGAAGCGGGTGGATGAAATAATTTTACCCAAAATTATATTTATATAAAAGAAATAATTTTTTGAAAATTATTATAGCGATGTGTTTGGTTTTTAGTATATACTCATAATAGGACTATAAATATTGAATGGTTTATAAAAAAACCAAATTATATTGTATAAGAACGAATTGCACAAATGATTTAAAAATTAAAAAAGGAGTAAACTGGAATTCAGAAAATAAAACCTGGAGATTTTTGGAAATATTTTCCAAAGTAGTTTGAAATGAATAATAGTAATATTATTTTGGAGATATTTTGAATAGAAAGTGGTTTTAAATGGATTTCGAAGGTGATATAGCACTAAACTCACTTCAGTCGCTGGAAAATAATCCTAGTGATGACTGCAGCATCATTAGTATTCATTTTCGAGTTTCTAAATGATGGATTGCTACCATAAATAATTAATATGGAGATTTTTTTGTTGAAAAACAAATGATTTTAGAAATCCTAAGGGAATTGTTTTGGATAAAAATCAAGTTGAATTTTGAAATTTGAAGGAAATGGTTTGTTGCACCAAAAGAGTTATATATATATATCCATGATTTCAAAGTGATTTGAAAAAAAACCGGTTGATTAAAAATTCTGGGATCCTTATTAAATGTTCTGGAAAATATCAGAAATAAGTTTTTGAAACTTATAAGTGGAAGATGATATTTATAAGAAAAGAAGTGTGAAAATTTAATTTTGGAATTAAAATTTAAAATGAGAAAGTTAAAATGGAATTCAACTTAAATTGAGTGAAAATTTAAGAAATTTAAAATTGATTGGATTTGAACTAAATTAATGAAGTGCATTAACGGAATTGGAATTTAACTTAAGCAAAAGTTAAAGGAAATAAACCAATAAACGAAGTGATTGAAATAGATGGAATGAAATGAATAAAATGTAATGAAGTTAACTAAGTATAAAATCATATGAATGTGAATAAGTGAATGGTACAAATAGATATAAGTAAGGAAGTGTGGAAAAAGAAAAAAAAATTGAAATTGGAAATAACTTCTTACTTGATTAAATTGGACGAAATAAAATTAAAATTGCTTGGAGAGGAATTTAATTTAAGTATGGTTTTGGAATGATGGTTGAAAAGAATTAAAACTTAAATTAAATTGAATTGGATTGGATTCGAAATAATATCGAACTAAAGTAAAAATAAATTTTGAATTGTGAAATAAAACCATAGAGTATAAATTTTGAATGGAATAAAACTTAAGGGAAAGAAATTATGGAATGGTGAATAAATAAACTGGGATAGCTTATAAAAGTTCAAATTAATGAAGTAAAAATATATTTAAGTTGTAAAGCGATGTATAATCTCAAATTAAAAATAAAAGGTGTATATACTCGAGTATAAATTGATGAAATTGAAGAAAAATAAGTTGGGCAGCTTATAAAATTGAAAGGTGAAATAGACAACCCAAAATAAAAATGGTATGATAATTTAAAGTGAAGAATAAAGGCCAAACTTGAATTATAAAAGTGACGTGAACTAAGTAAATCAAATGGAAGGATTTTTGAAATAAAAATCTAATTGTGAGACATATAATGGAAACAAACCAATTTGCAAAATTAAAGAGAGTATTGGATATTAAAATGAGACCTGAGTTGAATGGAATTAAAATTGAAATGTGGAACTTGAGTAATAAATAAAATTCGACTTATATATAAGCTGATTAAATATATGTTGAATGTGGTCGAATAAAATGGAATTTGGTCGAAATAGCAATGACTCGAATTATAAATAAATTCAATGTGAGTGTAACTAAATTGAATATGGCCTTGAATATTATTTTTAAATAAATTCGAGAGTGAATTTGAGTATGGAACTAAAAATTGAAGTGGATTAAATGAATGGACTATTTAAAGTTAGTTCATAAATGGAATGGAATTTGATTTAAATAAGAATCAATCAAAAATTGAAATGGAATTTGTTTGCAAGGAAAATAAACTTAAGTTATATGGTTGAAAAATAGTTGAAATAAATGAATTAACTTAAGTTATTATTTTGGGATAGAAGCTAGGCTCAAACAAATTTGTGAAATGATTATTTAATGAAGTAGCATGGAATGATTCCGAGCTAAATAAAATGGATTTGAATATAATGAATGTAAATATGAATGGAATGCAAATGAATGGATTGAGAATCAATTTGAAATGGAATATAATTGAATATATATTGATTTGGAATTAATTTAAAATAGGTATAAACTGAAATGGTTGTTTTATTAAATGAATATCGCCGAATTTGCATAGAAAAATTGTCATTTGACGTAAACGGAAGTAAATAAAATTCTATAAATCAATAGGAAGTGAATAAATTGATCTAGAATTGATTTGGAATGGATATAAATATGATGTGTGTAGTTATGAATTGAATGCAAATAATTGGGTTGTAAATCATTCAAATTGAATGAAATGATATATAAATAGATTGAAATGAATAATGAATGTAGGAACCTTGTGGATGCCAATGAATTCATACTATGTCATGGTTATTAGTTAAAAAATTATGTGTTAAAGTTGTTAAAGTAATGAAATGTCATTAAATTTCATGTTTTGGTACTTACGTGTTTAAATTGAGTAAGTACAAGTACCCGAAGGCTATTGAGCTAAAATTGGTTTGTGCAAATTGCATATTAAATAAGCTGCTCGCTTAAAAATGCTAAATTAAGGTACGTTTTCAGATTAAATATCACAAATATATAATTATTGATATATATTGTGTTTTTCGAACGTGTGGGTCGATGTTTATATATTTATCTATCTTGTCATATTGCAAAAGCCTCTCCGTACAAGGGAGACTCTGCCAAAAAATTTTGAAAATTTACGGTGTTAGAAATTTTTTGAAAATTTTTGGAAAATTTTTGTTAACGAAAAGTTAATGTTCGAATTAAAATTGAAATAAGAGATTTTAAATTAGAAATGGAAACTAATTGTTTTGGTTTGAACTAAAAGAATATAAAAGTGAAATTCGAGTTAAACTAAGTGGGTTTTGTTAAGTTAATGGGTTTGGAGCATTTTTCCTACCTTAGCAATTTTGGGAACGAAATTCTTTTGAGGGAGGAATGTAACGACCTAGATTTTTCGACGATTAATCTTGAATATTTAAATAGTTTAAATATTGGGTTTTGAATTATAATTTGGTTAATAAGATTATAAAACAGGAAATTCAAGTGATTTCGTTAATTTTTGAAATCGTCAACTCAATCGACGCGTTAAATTAGCGATCTGGGCACAGTCTCAAAATTCGATGAAACCAGTTCCATTGGATCTGTAATAGCGTATTATTATCGGATTTCAAATTTCATAACATTGAGATTCAATGTTTGGTTGTACGATCTGAATATGCCTAGAAAAAGTTAATCGAATTTAATTTAAATAGTCAATCCAAAAAGCTATCTTCTCCATACGATCGAATTAGATCTCGAAACCTATTCCTTTGGGTTTGAAATAGTGGTATAACGTTTGGAACGCTAGGCAGCACGCTTCAATTGGAGCTCGAGGTTTACCAAAATATAATACAGAATATTTTAAATGGACAAGCATGAAATCTAATCCAAATCAAATCTCAACCGTCGCACCTTCTTTAAAATCATGTAATATTTTCATCCCCTTCCAGTTAAAATCACAGAAGAAAAAATAACAGAACGAAAATCAAATTCGTTTGAAACAAAGAAAAGAAGAAGAAGAGGACATCATAATTTCACAAAGGGGGGAAGCAACAGCAGTCACGAACATGGTGGTCGTGGGCGAAGTCGTGTTTGGGAGGCTCGCGATTTTCAGCTTCACTCTTTGGGTTTGTCTGCGTGCTGTAGTCATCGAGTTCGAGGCTCGTGGGGAAGGGGCTGGGGTCGAGTTGATCGCCTGAAAGGAGGCCGAGACATTCGAATTGGTGGGTTCGGAAGAGTCGTGGTCTCATGGACCTGGAGGGTGATGGGTTGGAAGTCGCTCGCGAGCACGCGGCGTAAGGAGGCGGTCGCTCGCGATGGTGGGTTTTTTTGGCATGGGTAGGCAATGTCAGTGTGGAGATTTTGGGGTTCATGGCATATGCTCTGGAAGGACGCAACTGAGTTGAGCGGCGATGGTCTGCAGTGTCGGTGGCCCCAAGTAATGGCAGTGATCGTTATTCGAAAAAAAGAAGTTGGCGCATTCAACGCAATTAACTAAGGTAAATTAAAATTTTAATGTTTAAATAGTTAATTCAAAATATTTAATTGCATAATCTGCTTCATTCAAGGTTATCTAAATTTGCTAATAAGTCACTAGTTTAAATTACGTAATTAGTTGATTAATTATAATTAAAATTGGAATTTGTATATTTATGTGAATTCAAAAATGCTTATACGAGGTTTAATCGAAT
Organism: Allium cepa; assembly: GCA_030765085.1. Lineage (NCBI taxonomy): Eukaryota > Viridiplantae > Streptophyta > Magnoliopsida > Asparagales > Amaryllidaceae > Allium > Allium cepa. The sequence continues at coordinate 866,263,464 of CM060940.1, forward strand.
GGTAGCCATTGTGTGGGGTTCAGAGCTGCGTGATCTAAGTAAAAGGATTTAAATTGGAATGATTAGCAAATTAAAAATCAAGGTGAGAAATTCTTAATCGTTTGGATTACCGGAGTTTATTTTAAATAGTTAAAATTAAATTATTGAATGCTGGTTGAATTTATAAATTATTATATATTGGATGTTATATATATATATATATAGTAGCGTATATACTAGTATTTGGAGTGATATTCCCGCACATTATAGCGGATGTGACCCTATGGGCCCCGCATAATAGCAGATGACCTTATATACCGCAACATCCCCCTCGAAGTGGGATCTGTATTTTTGTGTTGTATTAACATCTGTGGTTGTAGGAAAACAGGCTAGAGAGATCCAATTGGATTGCTCAAATATATTGTTTATTTTTCGTATATAGTGATATATGATGTGTGTAGATAATCTACCATGGATTATTGTTGTAATTTGAATTGTTGAATGGTATGGTAGCACTGGCCCGAATTTTGATATTATAAATACCATAAATATATTTTTAAAATTTAAAGGATAAAAGGGAATTTTTGACATAAAAATATTTAAATTGGAATTGGAATTGGGTTTATTTTAAATAAATTTAGTTAGAGAAATATATTTGATTTTGGTTGTACTTAACTATTGTACATTTTTAAATGGAGATTTTAAAAATGAATTATATATATAAAAAAATGGTGTCCTGGAAATATAAAAGGGAGTTGAAGTCGATATTAAAAATAGATTGGAAGCTATAAACGAGATTTATATACAAATGGATTTATAAAATGGAATTTTATAAATAAGATTGTTTTTCTAAACAAGTAAAATCCAAAGGAGTATAAGAATTTATAAACGATGTTTATAAATAAGATAAGCAATATCAGTTGCTAAATTGGAAATATAAAATTCATAGGTGAATTTATATTAGAATATGGAAATAGGGGGAGAAAAATAGTGGATACTATTTTTGAAAGTGAAAGTGGTTAAGAAGACCGGAATGGAAGTGATGTGATGTGATTTGAGAGAAATTTATAAACTGAATTGGCTATTTAGGTTTTAAAAAAAAAAAATTAAACAAGTTAAGTTTGCTTTTAAAAGGTAAATTTAATTATTTAAAACTATGTAATCTTAAACTAGTTAGGATTGAAATACTTCGGTAAGTAGATTTTCAAATATTAAGTATTTATTTTAGTAAATTCTAACTTTTAAAATCAGCTTTGGAAATTTATTGGTTTATCTAAAAATGAGTTATTGATGGTTATAAAAGTGTTTTCGATATTTTAAATAATTATTTGAACATGTTTAAAAATAAATTATTATTCTTTTAAATACTCCTTTTACATATATAAGAGTTTGAAATGATTTTTACTTTATTCTCTCGAGACTTGTAAGTGGGTTTATTTAACGGAAAGGTTTTATAAGAGGAGTTTTATAATGGTATACTAGGAATTTAAGACATTTCCTAAGTGTTGGAATACGTAACTTAAAAAAAAATGAATTCGAGTTTAATAAAGAAGTTATAAATGGTTAGATGGGATTATAAATGAATATAATTGGGTTTGGAAATTGTGAGAGGAAATTTATTAATAGTTTCGGAAATGTAGGAGATAAGCTAAGAAAATTCCTAAGTTTTGATACTTGAGATAGTTTTGGAAAAATGGACTTAGAATATTTTCCTAAAAAAGTTTTGGGATATCCTGTCATGGATTTAAACACTGAAAATTGTTTTCAAATATTTGAATGTGGAAAGGAATTTGAAATATATACCTCGTAAATGTATTTGGAAAGAAATATTTTTTGGAAAATGTATAATATGGCGTAGTGTCTTCTTATGGATGTTTTGTTGATAGTTAAATACCGACTATCAATATTGGCCAATTTCGATAATCGTTTCGAAGAGACCAGGATCAGATTTAATTATCTGAAAACCACTTCGATCCGGTTTGAACGTTACGAATGAATACCGTGAAGATGATGAAGACGGTGATTGGGTTTGTCCAGGCCCAGGACAACTTGATGGACGAATGCTATCAGAACATCGTCATTAGAAGACGATGAGCATTCTAAGTAGAATTGTTTCATGAACGGTAATGTTTAGCCTCAAGCCTCATCAACCGGGAATGACTAAAATAGAGAAGATGCAGCAAGGCTAAGTGGGTCGCACCCAATTAGGGTATGTTATCACTTTTTTGGATATCCTCGGAAACTAATATATTATGGATATGGTTGTGCATGAAAGAAGGAGCATTCGATTTGTAAGGCTGGGAACACACAGGGTGACAACATATTCGGTCTATCCCGGTTAGGGGTAGGCCGGTCTTGTGTAGTAGGGGATCTCGGCGAGGTACTTGGTACATTGTTCTAGAGATGTACTGTGACGGGCGGTACCCAAGTGGCCCGGTCATTGTATGAAATCCATTCTCCAATAATCGTCGTACGGTTTTGATTTGCCCAACTATGCTAAAACGTGAGATGCAGGCATTTCAGCTATTTTCTATTTATTTTCTATAGACACTATTGTAATATCATATGATTTTGATAAAAATTGTTTTGGTTATCGTAAGGTAAAATCCCGTTGTGTTTATGTGTGACGTGGTCTTACAAGATACCTTTGTTTTCAAAGGATTTTGAGAAAAGTTAATAATTCAATTGAGTGTGTTTTCTCACGTTGGTTTTCCAGACTGACTTGGGTGTTAGTTTATTATAATACTTGGGTCAGACTGAGTATTGCAGATTCAAGATAGGATGTTATGGAGCTCAGGAGACGAGCTGGAGGAGTTTAGACGTATTTCACGTACTTGGGTTTTCCGCTGTGTATGAGTTATGTGTATCAGGACAGATGATTATAACTGTCTGGATTGATGTATCGATTTTCATACTCTGATGATTTTAAGTATAAACCGTTATAGATTCTTTTTGTATAAAAATCTGTTATTATATATTATATTTTGTTCCGCCGCGTTTGTGAGATTCTGTGTTGTTTTATTTTCTTCTACCCTTTTCTTCTTCACCCTAAAGATTCGTATTTTCCGTTCAATTTGAGTTGAACTGATGTGAATTATAGTCGATTCAAGGGGTACGGAGATACGGGCCTTTACACAAACATGGTCGATGAAGTGTATTTTTGATTTTGAATAAACTTGGAAAAAGCATCTTCCTTTAAAGGGATTCTCATATGATAGTAGCATTAGAAGTGGCACCTTTCGTAGCTCTTTATGAAAGACCACGCAAGTCACCTTCGTGTTGGATAGAGTCTACAGAGAGATTGCCTTGGTCCCGACATAGTTAAGGAGACTTCGGAGAAGATTGGCTTATTTTGGAGAAAATCCGTATCTCATATCAGCATTTCTTTGATAGTAATTTTTCAAATTTCCTATTTTCCATCTATAGTTTTGAATAGATTCTTTCCTTTATTATCCTTTGGGAGGGTAGAACTTAGGATTTAACCTATAGATGGTAAAATTTGATGTAAACATTTTATTAGATCATGTTAGAATGATGGATGCAAGTGGTTGCAAGTGTTTGCCAGTGGATGCTAATGGACGCATATAATTACACTAGGCACTATTATCTCTTAGGGATCGGCCTAATTAGGACACTAGAGCATATGCTAATGGTTACTTGGCCACCACAATTCCTAAGGGGTAGTTTGGGCATTCCCAAAAAATATGGATTAGGGTTTCTAACTTGTGATATCCCGGAAATTTGGGACAATATCAATTTAATAATCTACATTAAAAATTAAATTGATTTGATAATATTTGTTAATAATTTAATAATCTTCTTTTAAATTAATATTTAACTGATAATTTATCTTTTAAAAGTTAATCAAATTGTCTTCTATTTAGAATATATATATATATATATATATATATATATATATATATCTGTATATATTGTAAATGAATAATCTTTGTTTTAAATTCATCTTGATAAAAATAAACAGTTTATAAAGAGATAAATTTTTTTTAAAATCATTTTGACTTAATAATGAGCTCTATTAATTATGTAAATGTTTACAAATGAATTTTTAATAATGTCAACTTTATTTATATGTGTGTTTGCATAAAATTTATGATTTGAAAATTTAAAATAAAGGTTTAAAAATGTTGAAATTAAAATAAACATTATTAATATTAATATAAGTATAAAATAAAATAATAACATGTAATTAAATATTTGTTAGTCATAGTTAAAATACAAATGTAAATACAAATAAGAAATGAAGTGAAACACAAACTACAGAATAAACAAACTTACAACACAAACTATAAATTTGAATCCAAAGAATAAATCAAGAATAAAGTACAAAATAAAATAAGAAAAATATGATGCAGGCTAACGATAAGCTAGGTGTGTAGCTGCAATATAGTATGCAGGTTAGAGAAAAGAATGCAGAGCAAAGTTAAGTAAACAAAGTTAAATATATATGCTTGTAAAGGAAATGCCAGGAATAGTATAAATATGAATGTCAACTGTTGAAATGCAAAAGCAGAAAAAAAAAAGAGAAACAAAATAAACAAAATATCTAAACATAAAGATGCAATAGCTTAGAACAAAGAATCAAGGCAATGTAAATTTATAACCTGCAAAGTAAAATGTGCAGGCTAGTAAGAATGCTAAGGTAACAAAACAAATATGCAGGCAAGGGAATACAAATGCAAAGTAAAGTTAGCTTAAAAATAAGCAACCTGACAAAGTCATAAATGTGTAGCCTGTAGAGTTTTGAAATGTAAGAGACAAAATAAAGTAAGTTGTGAAACAAAACTGATTTGAAAACAAATAAGTAAAAATAGCTAGAAACAAATGCAAATTTGTGACTGTAGATAAGTATGCAGGCTGAAGCAAATGCAAAGCAAAATAAAAAGAAAATATCTATGACACATGAAAAGATGTAATAAGCTAAGAGGAGACACTCCAACATTTAATGTAAGCAACATTTTAGGTCATTCAAAAGTTTTGAAATATCTTTTCAGCCTCCCTAATATAACATCTTGCCTGATACAGACAAATTTTGTACCTGCAAAGAAATTGTTGCACCAGTTATCACCTTCCCCTATAACCTTTTTCATATACACGCTTTCTAATTCGTTCAGCATAGTCTTTCATAGCAAACACATATATTTTAATAACTGAAGCATCAATGCAAAGTCAAAGCAGAAATATTTCACAACAGTTTCAGTTTTAAAGTATTTGCCATTTTCAACACTCAGGTGCTCTGTTCATTCCTTCAAATGCAATGGTGAGTAACTCCTTTAAATAACTTAAGTTTTTAAACTTGTTACATGTTAATATTTGAATGCATAAATATATTGTGTGTATATTTATATCTTCATGTTTCTGGGTGTTTGTGAGATGAAAGTCTCTGCATATTTAAAACCTGCAAAATTCAAAAAAAAAAAAAAAAAACTGTTTCATCGTAAATCTGTTCTATTTATTTTCAAGTGTGTAACATCATTTCCTATAAATCTAAGAATAAATATGGTTATATGTTTTCTGTGATAAATGTTGTGGTATGTACATATGTAAGTGAATCTGTCTGTGCATGTTTATGTCCATTTAAACACCCTCTGTTAGTTTCCAGTCTTCTTGTTTAGATTTAAATTAATAATTCTATTCAGTAAATTGTTAATAGAACTTAGTTACAAACAAAGGCTGTTTGTTTCATTATGTATTTGTGTTCAGAAGCCTGTTTTAGTTAAATTTCAAGCCTGTGTGTCCCAGAGAGCTAAAACAACAGTTTTGATAAACAAAGTAAAATTTCAACTTGTAATTTGGAGGCCCGGTATAAAAAAATTTGGAAAACAACAACTATAATAAAATTTTTGAACTAAACATTATAAATTTTAGTTTGGGTTTTAGGAAATGGTTCTGGTTTAAATGAAATATGAGTACATGGGTTTTTCTGGTGATCAAGTGGACTGGAGGGGTCGAGGATCTTCAGATCGATGGAGGAGTGATTGGTGATGCTGGGAAAAATAGGTGGCGGTGATGAAGTTCATCAAGGGAGATGCGGCAGTGGGTTTTCTCCTGGAACCCTAAAGTTTTGCTGCGTATAAAGAATTGATCGCCACGGCCCAGGTTGGTGATCGAGTGTAAGAATATTTGGGGTGGTGGTAGTTGGGTTGTAGTCGAATATGATGCCGGAGTTGTAGACAGTCATATGGTCGGAGGAGGGGATGTGACGCATTGACAGGTTTGGACAGTGCTGCAATGTTGAAATCCAGGTTTGGGTGAATGCCTGGAATCTGATTTTTGAGGAGAAATTCAAGTGGGGTGATTGAGGTGAGATATGCTGGTGATTGATGACTTGTTTAAGTCATCAAAATTGTTTGAAGTCTCGTGGATGATCAGTGCATGTGCACTGTGCACCAAATTCTGTTGAACTTTGGATTCTGGGTTTGTTCTTGAGTTTACTCGAGTAAGATCAGGGGTTTGCTCAAAGAAATATGCAGTTTGACTCAAAGCAATGTAATGGAAAACTCGAAGCAGTGAATAGGGTTGTTAATTTTGATGGTTCCATTTTTGTATGGTTACAGTTTTTAGTAAGCAGGGTTTTAGACTCGGGGAAGTCTCGAGTAGATTTCTTTTTTACTCGAAGCAGAGAGACAATTGACCCGAAGCAGCATAGTTTGGTCTCAGGTGAAGGTAAATTTCTACAGGCTGTAATAAACAACCTGTATATTTAAAATTTAAACTAAATTTAAGCAAAATTAATTGTATGTTAGTTGAAATCCTGATGTAATTGAATTTAAGTTAAGATTTAACAAAGCCTAAATCTAAATACAAGTATGAATTCAAATTTATAGTTTGAATCTAAAAGGCAGTTTTGAAATATTTAAATGAGTTTCAGTTTTAAAACTTGATAATTTTCCAGATTTTAAATTTAGATCAGAAACAAAAAGTTGTTGCAGTTAATATGATTTTTGGTTAAAGTTTTGATTCAAATGGATATTTGAATTTTAAAGTTTAAAATGAATTTGGATTTAAAAAAAATCAAATTTCTGACTCTAGTTGTTAAAAGAAAGTTAAATCGAAGTTTAAATTCAAAATAAATTGAGAAATTCAAGTTTACATAGAGTTTAAAATCTGAAAATTTAAATAAGTTTAAATATGGATAATTTAAGAATGAGTTCAAATAAAATAGTTGACAAGTAATTTGATTTAATAAAAATTAATTTGATTTTGAGAATTCTTTGATTTAAAGTTTTTGAATGAAATATAAATAAATTGTTTAACTTGAGGTTTGCAAGTTAAATATTAAGGTAAATTTGGAAATTTAAATTTGAATTAGAAATTCAAATAGTTTAATTTAAAAGATTTTAAATTGAATGTAAATTACAATCATTTTGGATCTTCGATTCAAATGATATTTAAATGCAATGTTAATGAAGTCATTAATTAAAGAATGAATTATCTTAAGGATAATAGGGTAATTAAGGAATGACCTATGTATCAAAGTTAATAAATAAAGATCAATTAAGAAGTAAATTAGGAAATATTATTAAATGTAGACAATTAACTAAAGATCTTTAATTAATTAATATGTATGATTAACTTTGAATAATTAATTAGATTAATTAGGTAATTACTTGATAAAGTAATTAAGAGATTAATTGCTTATGGTAATTAATTTTGATGAGATGATTAATTTAAGTTAGTTAATTTATTTTAATTTAAGAAAATCATTTGTTAAATTGATTAATTACTAGTGTATGCAATGGAGCATAATTACTTAGTGAAGTAATTAATGTTAATTACTGAATAAAATTAGTGAAAGATTATATGTTAATAAAGTAATTTGGGAAATTACTTTTGAAATTAATCAGAGGATTAATTAATGGAGATAATTAATTATGAGATAATTTATTTATTTATATGAGTAATTAAGGATATTTAATTACTGGTTGTTATTAATCAAAGGTGATTAATAATTGTGTTTAGTTAAAGATTAATCACTTAATGTGATTAATAAAGTGATTTAATCTGAATTAGGGATCATTAATTAATATAATTAATGATGTAAATTTAGAATTGTTTAATTAAGTAATGCTTAATAATGTGGGGATTAATTATGTAATTAATTAAAGAATGAATGTAATTAATTATAAATGAAGTAATTAAAAGTTAATTACTAGGAATGATTTAGAATAATTAATTTGTAAAATTTATTAAAGACTAATTACTTATTGTAATTAGAAATGATAAATCAAAGGTGTTTAATCAAGATGCATATCTAAAGAGTAATCAATTTATTTAATTTATAATTGATTAATAGTTGTATAAGCAGGATTTATAGATGAAGTAATTAATTTAATTTACTTTAAATTAATTAGAGATAAAAGTAGTTAATTTAATTCATTTTAAATTAATTACAAATGGTATGATTATAAATCATTGCTTATGGATGAATGATATTGATATTTCATTTGATGATTGTGAACTCAGATATGAGATGAATAATATCTAGGTGACTTGGATGTTTATTTAAGTATGATGGTATATTATTATCTGATTGGGTTGATAATTTTGATTATCTGTTTATGATGATGATATGATTATCTACTGTGATATTATGAATTATCCATCTTTGTGTATATTGATAATGTTGAATTAAACTGTTAAGGCTAAATAGACAACTTGGCCCTAAAAGACACGTTTTGGATTTCGATGAGACCGGGATCGGGTTTTCCGCATTAGGAACATCCGAAAACCACATCGTTTCCAAATTAACGATAGGTCGTGAATCTGAAGTGAAGATGAAGAATCAGAGTGCAAGGGTTGTCGTCGTTAACTCTGAGGGTGATTCCAAAATGAGTGTAACGAGATGATGCCTTCGGTTTCGTTCGAACCCGGAACGAACTTTTATGGATTGAATGCTTTCAACACATCGTCAGGTGGGCGATGAGCATTCTAAGAAAATGTTTTCTATAAAGGTAATCGTAGCCTCAAGCCTCATCAACCGAGAATGGCTAAAACAGGGGAGGTGCAGCAAGGTTAGGTGGGTCATGCCCAAGCAGGACAAGATTTTCCCCTGTCTAGATGTCCCTTTTTATTCGGCTTTGTGGGCGGTTGGATGTACACCAACTGCGGGGTTATCTTTTTTGGGACTGTTCAGTAAGGAATGGTTCCGGCCTTGTGTTGCAGGGGATGAAGGGAGTAATCCTCGGTACGTTGATCTAGGCCACGTACTGTGACGGGCGGTACCCCAGTAGCCCTGCCATTGTATGGAATCCACAATCCAATAAGTGCCAACGGTTTTGATTGTATTACCCACTTTTGTGGCTAGTAGCTGGAATTTAATGAATGTAACAATTTCGGCTATTTTCTATTTACTTGAAAACCCTAGACCTATTATAATATCACAGAATTTCCTATCAAATGTTTTGGTTAGCGTAAGGTAAAAACTTTTCCATGTTTATGTGTGGGGAGTCTTACGTGATACCTTTTGTTTTCAAAAGATTTTCAAAGTTAAACAACTTTAACCTGTTACTCATACCAGACCCATGTCTGACCCGGAGTTTATTTTTGTTTTTCATAAACTCTCGGGTACCCAAATTTTTACGGGTAGCCAAGGGATTCAGGTTAGCTTTGACGAATTCTGGAGGAGAAATGGAGCAGGTGGCTTCAGCGTTGTAGATATATATAGTTCCGCTGTGTTGGTATCTCTGAGTCATTTGTTGAGTTGAGTTGTATGAACTAGACAGGTGTTTATAACTGTCTAGTATGTGATGTATTATCTGTGTATCTCTGATTGATGTTATATAACTATGTAATACTTATGTTGTCATATTATATTTTATTCGATTCCGCTGTGAGATTCTGATGTTGTCTTTCTTTCTTTCTTATCTTTTCTACTTTCTCACCTCTTTCTTTTCTTATTAACGATACTTCTTCCTGGGCGTAGGAAGTGGGGTCGTTACAGTGGTATCAGAGCGCTAGGTTGAGTGAATACCTAGGCTCTTAAGTGATTTCTTCTTGAGAGAGCGTATTTGTAATTTTGATGTATATATATATATTTATATTTATTTCTACCTATTGTTGGGTTACCTGTCCGGGTTATCCAATATAAGTTATAAAGGTAGATAGATAGTGGTGTGTGTAACACAACTATCAATGGTTGGAAGTGTAATTGTCAAGACTGTAGGCTTAATACTGTCTTGAGTAAGTTCTGGAGGGTGTAAAAATTTCATTGATCTCTGAAGGAAACCTGTTTAGGTTCGGAGTTCATCTTTGAAGTGTTAGAGTTTGGATGAGTTAGAGTTTGGAAATGTATCTGCTTCGGTGTTGTGGCTGTGCTCAGCTGAGTGTTTTGTTTGTTTTGAGGTCCGAGTTTCTCGAAGAACTTTGGATAGGAAATCTTAGCATCTGTGGCAGCAATGCAGCTTGGAATGTTTTCGGTGTTGGCAAGAGATCTTCTGGCTTAGCAGTTTTTCTGTTATGGAATTCAGAAGTAATTATGTAGACCCGTTTCTTTGATGGATTGCCACCTAAGTGTAAGCTGTTCTGTTTTGTAAAAGGAGAAAGAGCAGTTTCCTTTGAAATTTGGATGTATCGATCGCAAAAGTGACTTGCGATAGTTTGGGTGTTCTTTTGGGATTTCAGGGATTTTTCTTGATGTCTTCTGGAAGTTAGGGTTTTGTTCTGGAAATTGAGTTTGGTGAAGCAGCTCGGAAATTTTGGTGGAACTTCTGAGTTTTATTTTTGGAATGTGTTAACCAGTCTGTGCTTGAGTTCATCATCAGCATTTTCATCTTTTCAGTCAGAATGGCGCAGTGGAAGCATGGTGGTAGCTGTTTTAGTTTGGAAGCAATTGGATATTGCAGTGTTTGGATTAGAGAGTTCTACGGAAATTTCTCAGAATATAAGATTAGATTGGGGTGCACCTGATTTATCTCTCCGGACAAGAGATGTGAGTTCTGTTTTCTGATTTTGGAATAGAGTTGTATTTTGAGTTTTGGTTGATCTTAGAAAGATCAATTTGTTGGATTGTCTTTGGTTCAGTTTGTTTATAGGGCATCAGCAAGGGTTGAGTTGATCAGGAAGGATGAAGGAAGCCCAGGATCGTCCGAAGAGTTTTGTGGATTAGAGACGAAGGAAGAGTCCGAAATCGGGATTTAATTTTGGATAAGTGCTTGGTCTTCAGGATTGAATTGTCAGTTTGGATAACTGGAATTCGGAGTGTTTCACGTATCTCTGAGGGAGTACGTGTAAGATCTATCTTTGATTTTAGAATCGGCAGTTCAGGGAGTTGTAGTGTAGGGTCAGATTTGAGTTTGGTCTGATTTCCTGTTTTGTTTTGTAGATTTAGATGAGTGGAACTCTGTAGTTTAATAGTAGCATTGGTTGTTTGGATTCTATAGGGCGAGTAACCCGGTATTTATACTTGGGGAGACTCGAGAAAATTATATTTAGAATTTTGTCTGGATAGTTAGATTTGTTTGTTTGGATGAATTGGTTGCTATGATTGTTAGTTTATGTTGATATATGCTTGTGTTTCAAATTTAAATTTTTAATTGGATTATTAAATTACCTTTGTTTTAAATTTCGGGGACGAAATTCTTTTAAGGGGGGAAGAATGTGATATCCCGGAAATTTGGGACAATATCAATTTAATAATCTGCATTAAAAATTAAATTGATTTGATAATATTTGTTAATAATTTAATAATCTTCTTTTAAATTAATATTTAACTAATAATTTATCTTTTAAAAGTTAATCAAATTGTCTTCTATTTAGAATATATATATATATATATATATATATATATATCTGTATATATTGTAAATGAATAATCTTTGTTTTAAATTCATCTTGATAAAAATAAACAGTTTATAAAGAGATAATTTTTTTTTAAATCATTTTGACTTAATAATGAGCTCTATTAATTATGTAAATGTTTACAAATGAATTTTTAATAATGTCAACTTTATTTATATGTGTGTTTGCATAAAATTTATGATTTGAAAATTTAAAATAAAGGTTTAAAAATGTTGAAATTAAAATAAACATTATTAATATTAATATAAGTATAAAATAAAATAATAACATGTAATTAAATATTTGTTAGTCATAGTTAAAATACAAATGTAAATACAAATAAGAAATGAAGTGAAACACAAACTACAGAATAAACAAACTTACAACACAAACTATAAATTTGAATCCAAAGAATAAATCAAGAATAAAGTACAAAATAAAATAAGGAAAATATGATGCAGGCTAATGATAAGCTAGGTGTGTAGCTGCAATATAGTATGCAGGTTAGAGAAAAGAATGCAGAGCAAAGTTAAGTAAACAAAGTTAAATATATATGCTTGTGAAGGAAATGCCAGGAATAGTATAAATATGAATGTCAACCGTTGAAATGCAAAAGCAGAAAAAAAAAGAGAAACAAAATAAACAAAATATCTAAACATAAAGATGCAATAGCTTAGAACAAAGAATCAAGGCAATGTAAATTTATAACCTGCAAAGTAAAATGTGCAGGCTAGTAAGAATGCTAAGGTAACAAAACAAATATGCAGGCAAGGGAATACAAATGCAAAGTAAAGTTAGCTTAAAAATAAGCAACCTGACAAAGTCATAAGTGTGTAGCCTGTAGAGTTTTGAAATGTAAGAGACAAAATAAAGTAAGTTGTGAAACAAAACTGATTTGAAACCAAATAAGTAAAAATAGCTAGAAACAAATGCAAATTTGTGACTGTAGATAAGTATGCAGGCTGAAGCAAATGCAAAGCAAAATAAAAAGAAAATATCTATGACACATGAAAAGATGTAATAAGCTAAGAGGAGACACAAGGTACTCCAACATTTAATGTAAGCAACATTTTAGGTCATTCAAAAGTTTTGAAATATCTTTTCAGCCTCCCTAATATAACATCTTGCCTGATACAGACAAATTTTGTACCTGCAAAGAAATTGTTGCACCAGTTATCACCTTCCCCTATAACCTTTTTCATATACACGCTTTCTAATTCGTTCAGCATAGTCTTTCATAGCAAACACATATATTTTAATAACTGAAGCATCAATGCAAAGTCAAAGCAGAAATATTTCACAACAGTTTCAGTTTTAAAGTATTTGCCATTTTCAACACTCAGGTGCTCTGTTCATTCCTTCAAATGCAATGGTGAGTAACTCCTTTAAATAACTTAAGTTTTTAAACTTGTTACATGTTAATATTTGAATGCATAAATATATTGTGTGTATATTTATATCTTCATGTTTCTGGGTGTTTGTGAGATGAAAGTCTCTGCATATTTAAAACCTGCAAAATTCAAAAAAAAAAAAAAAAAAAAAAACTGTTTCATCGTAAATCTGTTCTATTTATTTTCAAGTGTGTAACATCATTTCCTATAAATCTAAGAATAAATATGGTTATATGTTTTCTGTGATAAATGTTGTGGTATGTACATATGTAAGTGAATCTGTCTGTGCATGTTTATGTCCATTTAAACACCCTCTGTTAGTTTCCAGTCTTCTTGTTTAGATTTAAATTAATAATTCTATTCAGTAAATTGTTAATAGAACTTAGTTACAAACAAAGGCTGTTTGTTTCATTATGTATTTGTGTTCAGAAGCCTATTTTAGTTAAATTTCAAGCCTGTGTGTCCCAGAGAGCTAAAACAACAGTTTTGATAAACAAAGTAAAATTTCAACTTGTAATTTGGAGGCCCAGTATAAAAATTTTTGGAAAACAACAACTATAATAAAATTTTTGAACTAAACATTATAAATTTTAGTTTGGGTTTTAGGAAATGGTTCTGGTTTAAATGAAATATGAGTACATGGGTTTTTCTGGTGATCAAGTGGACTGGAAGGGTCGAGGATCTTCAGATCGATGGAGGAGTGATTGGTGATGCTGGGAAAAATAGGTGGCGGTGATGAAGTTCATCAAGGGAGATGCGGCAGTGGGTTTTCTCCTGGAACCCTAAAGTTTTGCTGCGTATAAAGAATTGATCGCCACGACCCAGGTTGGTGATCGAGTGTAAGAATATTTGGGGTGGTGGTAGTTGGGTTGTAGTCGAATATGATGCCGGAGTTGTAGACAGTCATATGGTCGGAGGAGGGGATGTGACGCATTGACAGGTTTGGACAGTGCTGCAATGTTGAAATCCAGGTTTGGGTGAATGCCTGGAATCTGATTTTTGAGGAGAAATTCAAGTGGGGTGATTGAGGTGAGATATGCTGGTGATTGATGACTTGTTTAAGTCATCAAAATTGTTTGAAGTCTCGTGGATGATCAGTGCATGTGCACTGTGCACCAAATTCTGTTGAACTTTGGATTCTGGGTTTGTTCTTGAGTTTACTCGAGTAAGATCAGGGGTTTGCTCAAAGAAATATGCAGTTTGACTCAAAGCAATGTAATGGAAAACTCGAAGCAGTGAATAGGGTTGTTAATTTTGATGGTTCCATTTTTGTATGGTTACAATTTTTAGTAAGCAGGGTTTTAGACTCGGGGAAGTCTCGAGTAGATTTCTTTTTTACTCGAAGCAGAGAGACAATTGACCCGAAGCAGCATAGTTTGGTCTCAGGTGAAGGTAAATTTCTACAGGCTGTAATAAACAACCTGTATATTTAAAATTTAAACTAAATTTAAGCAAAATTAATTGTATGTTAGTTGAAATCCTGATGTAATTGAATTTAAGTTAAGATTTAACAAAGCCTAAATTTAAATACAAGTATGAATTCAAATTTATAGTTTGAATCTAAAAGGCAGTTTTGAAATATTTAAATGAGTTTCAGTTTTAAAACTTGATAATTTTCCAGATTTTAAATTTAGATCAGAAACAAAAGGTTGTTGCAGTTAATATGATTTTTGGTTAAAGTTTTGATTCAAATGGATATTTGAATTTTAAAGTTTAAAATGAATTTGGATTTAAAAAAAATCAAATTTCTGACTCTAGTTGTTAAAAGAAAGTTAAATCGAAGTTTAAATTCAAAATAAATTGAGAAATTCAAGTTTACATAGAGTTTAAAATCTGAAAATTTAAATAAGTTTAAATATGGATAATTTAAGAATGAGTTCAAATAAAATAGTTGACAAGTAATTTGATTTAATAAAAATTAATTTGATTTTGAGAATTCTTTGATTTAAAGTTTTTGAATGAAATATAAATAAATTGTTTAACTTGAGTTTTGCAAGTTAAATATTAAGGTAAATTTGGAAATTTAAATTTGAATTAAAAATTCAAATAGTTTAATTTAAAAGATTTTAAATTGAATGTAAATTACAATCATTTTGGATCTTCGATTCAAATGATATTTAAATGCAATGTTAATGAAGTCATTAATTAAAGAATGAATTATCTTAAGGATAATAGGGTAATTAAGGAATGACCTATGTATTAAAGTTAATAAATAAAGATCAATTAAGAAGTAAATTAGGAAATATTATTAAATGTAGACAATTAACTAAAGATCTTTAATTAATTAATATGTATGATTAACTTTGAATAATTAATTAGATTAATTAGGTAATTACTTGATAAAGTAATTAAGAGATTAATTGCTTATGGTAATTAATTTTGATGAGATGATTAATTTAAGTTAGTTAATTTATTTTAATTTAAGAAAATCATTTGTTAAATTGATTAATTACTAGTGTATGCAATGGAGCATAATTACTTAGTGAAGTAATTAATGTTAATTACTGAATAAAATTAGTGAAAGATTATATGTTAATAAAGTAATTTGGGAAATTACTTTTGAAATTAATCGGAGGATTAATTAATGGAGATAATTAATTATGAGATAATTTATTTATTTATATGAGTAATTAAGGATATTTAATTACTGGTTGTTATTAATCAAAGGTGATTAATAATTGTGTTTAGTTAAAGATTAATCACTTAATGTGATTAATAAAGTGATTTAATCTGAATTAGGGATCATTAATTAATATAATTAATGATGTAAATTTAGAATTGTTTAATTAAGTAATGCTTAATAATGTGGGGATTAATTATGTAATTAATTAAAGAATGAATGTAATTAATTATAAATGAAGTAATTAAAAGTTAATTACTAGGAATGATTTAGAATAATTAATTTGTAAAATTTATTAAAGACTAATTACTTATTGTAATTAGAAATGATAAATCAAAGGTGTTTAATCAAGATGCATATCTAAAGAGTAATCAATTTATTTAATTTATAATTGATTAATAGTTGTATAAGCAGGATTTATAGATGAAGTAATTAATTTAATTTACTTTAAATTAATTAGAGATAAAAGTAGTTAATTTAATTCATTTTAAATTAATTACAAATGGTATGATTATAAATCATTGCTTATGGATGAATGATATTGATATTTCATTTGATGATTGTGAACTCAGATATGAGATGAATAATATCTAGGTGACTTGGATGTTTATTTAAGTATGATGGTATATTATTATCTGATTGGGTTGATAATTTTGATTATCTGTTTATGATGATGATATGATTATCTACTGTGATATTATGAATTATCCATCTTTGTGTATATTGATAATGTTGAATTAAACTGTTAAGGCTAAATAGACAACTTGGCCCTAAAAGACACGTTTTGGATTTCGATGAGACCGGGATCGGGTTTTCCGCATTAGGAACATCCGAAAACCACATCGTTTCCAAATTAACGATAGGTCGTGAATCTGAAGTGAAGATGAAGAATCAGAGTGCAAGGGTTGTCGTCGTTAACTCTGAGGGTGATTCCAAAATGAGTGTAACGAGATGATGCCTTCGGTTTCGTTCGAACCCGGAACGAACTTGTATGGATTGAATGCTTTCAACACATCGTCAGGTGGGCGATGAGCATTCTAAGAAAATGTTTTCTATAAAGGTAATCGTAGCCTCAAGCCTCATCAACCGGGAATGGCTAAAACAGGGGAGGTGCAGCAAGGTTAGGTGGGTCATGCCCAAGCAGGACAAGATTTTCCCCTGTCTAGATGTCCCTTTTTATTCGGCTTTGTGGGCGGTTGGATGTACACCAACTGCGGGGTTATCTTGTTCGGGACTGTTCAGTAAGGAATGGTTCCGGCCTTGTGTTGCAGGGGATGAAGGGAGTAATCCTCGGTACGTTGATCTAGGCCACGTACTGTGACGGGCGGTACCCCAGTAGCCCTGCCATTGTATGGAATCCACAATCCAATAAGTGCCAACGGTTTTGATTGTATTACCCACTTTTGTGGCTAGTAGCTGGAATTTAATGAATGTAACAATTTCGGCTATTTTCTATTTACTTGAAAACCCTAGACCTATTATAATATCACAGAATTTCCTATCAAATGTTTTGGTTAGCGTAAGGTAAAAACTTTTCCATGTTTATGTGTGGGGAGTCTTACATGATACCTTTTGTTTTCAAAAGATTTTCAAAGTTAAACAACTTTAACCTGTTACTCATACCAGACCCATGTCTGACCCGGAGTTTATTTTTGTTTTTCATAAACTCTCGGGTACCCAAATTTTTACGGGTAGCCAAGGGATTCAGGTTAGCTTTGACGAATTCTGGAGGAGAAATGGAGCAGGTGGCTTCAGCGTTGTAGATATATATAGTTCCACTGTGTTGGTATCTCTGAGTCATTTGTTGAGTTGAGTTGTATGAACTAGACAGGTGTTTATAACTGTCTAGTATGTGATGTATTATCTGTGTATCTCTGATTGATGTCTTATAACTATGTAATACTTATGTTGTCATATTATATTTTATTCGATTCCGCTGTGAGATTCTGATGTTGTCTTTCTTTCTTTCTTATCTTTTCTACTTTCTCACCTCTTTCTTTTCTTATTAACGATACTTCTTCCTGGGCGTAGGAAGTGGGGTCGTTACATAACTTGTATAAATACCCCTTAAGCTTCATGTAACCTCTCCACTTGTTTAGTCTCTCTTAGGTTCTCTTGTCTTAGTTAGTTTTAATTTAGGAACAAAAATAAACAAAGCTCTTCTCTTTCTCTTTTCATGGCTACTTTGCCATTTTTATTTCATGTAATTTTTCTTTTTTATGCAATATTAATTAGTGTTTTATTTCACATACATGTTCTCTTTATTTCATGCTAGTAGTGTAGATTTTATTTTATGCTATTAGATTAGTTCTTTTCCGTTAGCTTTCATTCCCCTCTTATTTTTGTGTCATGTTGCAAGCTACATTTGCTGATTTGGTAAAAAATATGAGAGGCTAAACCCCTTCAATTTAGGGGTAATGAAGCTCTCTAATTATGTAACTTCAACATAACTTGTTAATTTTGATCTCTTTTGTGCTTAAATGAATGTTGATGTGATCTATTGTTTCATGTTGAATTTGATAGTCTATGTTGTTCATAACAAATAGGCTATGCTTAGACAATCACAAACAATAATTACCTCTTCATTTACATATGATGATGGTAATGAAGTGGATGTTGAAATTAAAATTTGATGGTATATATTTCTAATTAATGGTTAATAGACCACACTTAAAATAGATTTTGCTTTTAATTTTGTTGTCATATTTCATAAGAATTAAAAGTGGTTTAAAGGTTGTGTTATAGTTTGATGGCTTATATTGAGCTAATTAATAGCAAAAATATGTCATACTTATAATAAACACATCATTTAAATTTACTTATGACACAAAAAGAGATCATAATTTCATGTTTTGTTGAACTATGTGATCTATAGAGTAGATTTATCTCTAAATTGTCTTTCTACTCTCATATTTTTATCACTTTCTTTTTGTTAGTTTTCTTAAATTTTTAGCTTAACATCATCAACTCTTTAGTTAATTTGATTGAATAGTAAATTTTAAAATCTAATAATTCCTTGCGAATCGATCGGTACTCACCACGTACTAGAATTGTACGCCGTGCGCTTGCGTTTATTTTTATTTCAAAATTCGTTCGGCTATTTTCTAACTCAATAGACATTAAGCCGTCCGAACAAGTTTTTGGCGCCGTTGCCGTGGAATTGCTACGATTTTGATTTTCAATTCTTTGAATTATTATTTTTTATTTTTTTTATTTTTGTGTGTGTGTTTGCATTTAAAAAATTATATTATTTTTTTGTAATTGTTGTTTGTTTTTTTATTTTCATTTATGTGTGCGCTTGTTTTTCTTGTTTGTTTTACACTTGAATTTTCTTTTCTATTAAAAAAATTCATTTTTCATTTTCATTTACATTTTATCTTTTTTTGTTACATTGCTTGGCTCGGTGACTGTTCATTCATTGTTCTGATAATTTTTTTACGTTTTACATTTAAAACTGCTCTGTTCATTCTGTTGCTCTGTTCATTTTCATTTACATATTTCCCACACTTAAGTTTAACCATTCTTCTGTCACACTTCAACCACATGTCTTGCCAATATACATTCAAGTGCATCACCTTCACCCCCTCACCAGTTCAACATTGTCACCCTTCAACTACCTATCTTGCCAATAAACATTCAAGTGCACTGCTCAAAATCAATACTCCCTTCACACTTCCACTCGACCACCATCCCTGAACCACCAATCAAACTGCCTGCTACATACACATAATTCTCTGCCAAAACTCACCATATCCCACAGACACCCCCTACGACATATCACAACCATTTCATCTACTTCCATCAATCAACCGCATGACTGTGCACATCACTATAGACATTCACCCTTCATTTCTATATCGATCACACTACTGCACTATATTACTGCTGTACACAGCCCTGCCTTCAGTACCAATTCGACCATCCAACATACCGACTGACATAACTCAACCACTTCATTGCTCAACTTGAACCAGCACGCTATATCAGCATACATCACTTCCTTGAATCCACCAAAATAGCTTCAAACTTCTTCACTGTCATCTACACAATGCTCTGTCTGCAACTACTCACTTCCTCTTACATTAACTGACAACAACACTTACATCAAATATCACCCATACTGACAAATCTACCACCATCTCATCCACTTCAAAAACCACCATCCAACACTGAAAACAAATGCAGTTCCATCAAAACTACCACCATTACAGCAGCTTATTCAACCATCAGTGCAGCAGCCTTAACATCCCTACCAGTCACAGCTATAGACCATCAGCCTCCAAAACTGTGACGACCCAGAATTTTTGGATATTTGAAATTGGAATATTTAATTGATTTTAAATAATTAAAAATTAATTTCTAACTTGAATTTCAAATATCGCTGTTTATTTGGCAATTAAATATTGAATTTAATAATAGGAAATTGAGAAAATTGTTGAATCTAGATGTTCTAGGCTTGTTAAAAATATTTTAAAGGCTTAGAAAATTCATATTGATAATACTGAAGGTAATAGAACTTTTAAAATTGAATTTGAAAGTATTTTGTTCAGTTTTAAAAATATATAGTTTAAATTGAATTTAAAAGTAGCCTTCCGAGGCGCAACCTCGGATTTCGACGAAACCAGTTCCATTGGATCTGTAATAGTGTATTATTATCGAATTTCAATTTTTGTGGTGTTCGAAGTTGTCGTGTGATCGTACTGATCGTAAAAGCACTGAAATTTAAATCGAAAATTCAGTATAAAATAAGGTCCAAAAAGCTATCTTCTCCATACGATCGAGTTAGGCATCGAAACCTTTTCCATTGCGCTCAGAATAGAGGTATAATCTTATGAACGCCTAGCAGCATGCCACGATAGGAGTTCGGAATTTTGAGTTGCAATTTCGACGA
Organism: Allium cepa; assembly: GCA_030765085.1. Lineage (NCBI taxonomy): Eukaryota > Viridiplantae > Streptophyta > Magnoliopsida > Asparagales > Amaryllidaceae > Allium > Allium cepa. The sequence continues at coordinate 866,284,141 of CM060940.1, forward strand.
TTTAAATTTGAATTTAAATTTAAAAATATAAAATATGATTGAAATACTGTTGCAAGCACTGACACGTAAAGAGATTTCAAAACAGGTGTTTACATGGATAACACGTGTCTCCTTAAAAATAAAATGGCCGATGCTTAAAAGAATAATAACTGTTTAAATCGTGCGACGTTTATTTTTCTTTTCCCCTTCTCGTTTAAAAAAATCGACGGCCGAGATTATAAACAAATGCCTGGTTCATAAATCGAAATCAAGTTCGACTAATGGCCAATACTTTCCCCTGTTCAATTTGTTCGTTCTCCAGCCCATCCCTCCTCAAATTTATTAGCAGGGAGTCGAAATTGCTTCGATTTCTTCTCTAACGAAATCTCGATGAAGCTCTCGGTCGATTTGGAGGCTTGTGTTGAGATCGTCGTGGTGAACGAGGGCGTGCGATGCTTTGGGATTAGGTCGCGACATCGAGGGCGGCGACCGGTGCTCTTGAGTGGGTGGTTCGCGTGAGCGCGCAGGTAGATGGGGTTGCGAACTCGAGTTCGAGTTCGATAGGGGTGGAGTCTAGGTTCGTCGGCGAGGTTGTTGAGTAATGTAGCAATCGTGATGGTGACTCTGGCAGGTCGCGAGGGTGGCTTTGGCTCGCTGGTAGCAGCATATATAGGTATAGTTTTAGATAAATGCGTATAGGACTTAGAAAATTATATTTCAACTAATAAACTGTTTTAAGGAAATTTGTACCAGTTTATTTTATTTAACTTTGTATGTATGAATATATTGCCAAATTTTTTTTAATTTAATTACAGTAATTACAAAAACAGTTATGTCTTTATTTTATACATATATACATATACATATATATATAAGTTAGAAGAATTTTATTTCAGTAAGGTATAAAATAATTTTGTTTTTAATTTAATAAATATATATATCCTCATGCATGTTCTCACTTAAAATATAAAAAAATATTTATGGGTAAGGTCTTGAAAGAAAAAGTAGAAATTTTAAAGGTTGGAGGAATTTAGATAAAATTGGATTTTTATGAAATTCATATAGCTTATTTTTATAAGTATATATATAGTTTCCAAATAAAATAAAATATACGTATTTTAATTTACTTGTTATTTTAAATAATGGAATTGGTGAATAAATTGTTAAGTTAACCTATTTAATTTATTCTAGTTGCTAAAAAGATTTTAAAGGGAAAATTGTTAGTTTAAATTTAAATCACTAGTTAAAAATAAAATTATTGGTTAATTAAACTTATCAAATAGGAAAATTAATTTGTTCGACTAGTTCGAATATTAATAAAACCTTATGATGTTTGTTACACAGTTTAAAAATTCGTGAAAATAAGCTGGAAGGGAAATGGATTGCAAAACAAAAGAAAATGTGAGATCTTCTCACTCATTTCGTTTGCCTAGTTAATTTAAATGAATAAATTTAAATTATTGTATGTGCTTGGATGAATTTAATAATTTATCTGTTGGGTGATATTATATATAGTAGTGTGTGTGTGTGTGTGTGTATATATATATTAGAGTTATTGATTTCCTGTATTATATAGCGGATGAGACCCTATGCGCCCCGCATAATAGCGGATAACCCCATATACCGTGATATCCCACCTCCAAGTGGAATTGGTATTTTATATTATGCTAACATCTATGGATGCAAGAAAATAGGTTGGAGAGATCCAACTGGATTCCTCAAAATTATTTAGATTGTTTTAATATTCTATGATATGAATTGCTTTGGATTGAGCTGTGATAAATATAATTTATTTATCTGTGATAAATTTACATGTTTATCTGTAAATGGAAGATAAGCGTTATACCGCTTATTTATATTGTTGTGCTTGGATTTGTGTTGGTTGTTATTGCATGCAAAACCCCTAGACAAAGCACACATAAATATGGATTTAACGGGAAATTGGTTAAGTCATGGGTATTTTGAATTTAATATTATTCAAAATGGTGAAAAAATTTAATTTTGAATCCAGAACAGTTTGGAAGTGAAATTGGGTTAAATATGAAAAAAAAATTGGAAAGGAAGTTTTGAAATTAAAATTAGTTTGAATATAACATGGCTTGTTAAAGTTTTGAAATTAAAATAATTTAATTTGAATTTGAATTCAAGAATTGAAGTTGAATTCTATATAGAAATAAGTTTAAAATTTGAAATTTCTTATTCCAACATTCTTATATATGGTTTAATTTGATTTCTAGAAATTTTGGGACTTAAAAGACGAATTTTGAAAAATAATAAAGAGAGAACATAGTATAAAAAATGGTTCATTTTAAGAACATGGTATAAAAAATGGTTCGTTTTAAAATGAACCATTTTTTATACTATGTTCTTATTTAAATAGTTATTTTAAATAATTAATTAATTTTGAAAATTTAAAATTTTGGAAACTATGGTTTAAAAGGGTTATATAATGTATATATATGGGTTTTAGACCATTTTTAAAGTATTTCAAATGAATTATTTTGGGAATTTAGATTTAACTCAAATAGAGCTTGCCGAGGGTGCGGTAGTTCGCTGATTTTCTGATTTATACTTTAAAAGGCTATAACTTGAGCAAATTTAATCGGATTTTCCTGAAATGAAAACCCTTGTTTTCAAATGATAATAGCTTTCATATAAATAAAGAATTTCCAGTTTTTGTTGAAAGGATTTCGAGTTATGGGTAAATCAAATTTGAAATGGAAATAGTTTTGAAAGCTATGAATGAATCTTGGTTAAAGATTTGGTAAACCTTGTTTCAAATTGAAGAGGATCTTAAAGGTGGATCTTTTGTTTAAAAGATTAAAAATGGAAATTTGTTTAAACCATTCAAAAGGAAAGGTTTTGGGGAAATAAAGGCTAAAAAGTTGTGACTTAACTAAGATCCGAATGTATCCATATGTTTTAAAATAAGCGTTCATTATTCGGAAAGGCCGGGGGGGACATTAAGTCATGAAACCAATTTCGAATAATGATACGACGGAATTGAATTGCATTTGAAGACGGTGGTTGAAGACCGGGTATTTTCGAAAATGAAAGGATTGCATGTTGATTGTCTCTGCACCGAGTTGATCCGGTATAGAGATTACCCTATGTGATGGGAAGTCCGGACATGATTAGGGGATATCCGGTTTTGCAAGGACTTTATCCTTAATTGGACGAAGTGCCTTCGGTTCCATTCAGACCCAGGATGGACTTGTATGGATGTATGTCTGACATTACACTTTGAGATATAAAGCTGGTTTCTATCAAATATGTTTCTGTTGGTGGCGGAGAATTAATTCTCTTAGCTTAACACCCTTCTCTGAGACGTACGAGCTCAGACATTATGTGGTTGATAGTTATTAGTGATATATTCCTAATTTGGTAATGTGGCATGCTAAGTGTTGGGTATTGGTTGATCAAAGCATGGCTTTTGTGTAAAGCATAGCTTTGTGGGACGAGACTTCATCGAACCTCTCACCTCGAAAATGGTCGAAACAGGAAGGATGCGACAAGGTTATGGGGTTCACGACCCAGCGGGTATGTACATTTCCTTCTGGATAAAAAGTGGTATTCTGGTATGGGTCCAGATATTTTACTTATGTGAATAAAAAGTGGTATTCTGGTATGGAGCCCAGATATTTTACTTATGTGGTTGTCAGAATTTGAGGCGCCTCGCTAAAGGTCGGTTACGACCGGGGGATGGCATACTCGTGACAGTTAGCTACCTAGTTACAGAGGTAACCTGGCCTTGTGTTGGCAGAGATCCGGTTAGGTTCGCGAGACGTCCCTCCAGAGGCATACCCATTCGGATAAAGGAAGTTCTTTAGCCTTGGCCATTTATTGGAAATCCAAACAAAACAATACGAGCCCTTTACGGTTTTAGTTGTAGAACCTGCCATTTAACAGGATAGCTATAGTAGGCCTACTATAATGATACGTATGCCGGCTAAGATTAATATTATACTTGCAAATGTTTTCCACACTATGCACTAATAATAATATCAAAAGGATTTTCGCATATCAAGCATGTTTGACTACTATTAGGAGAAACCTTCCCCATGTGTGCGATTGCATTTGAGTGTGTGCCAGGAGACCTTATGGTAGTTTCATTTTCCAAAAGCATGAACGAATTTCTTTTTGTGTAAATAACTATTTTTAGAACTCACACCAGTCCCATGACTGACTCGGAGTTTATTGTTCCCTTTTCTAAACTCTAGGTGCCCCTAATTTTCCACACAACCATCCTAGAATCAGGTTATCAGTTGGTTTTGGAGCTAAGTAAGGAAGTAGATGTGGATTTGGAAGTCTTTGTTTTGGAAGCTTTTGGTTTTGATCTTTTTGGTTTGGACTTTGGAGCTTTAGAAATGAAGATGCAGTATGTTTAACTCTCTTGGAAGACCACGTTGATGTTATTATTCCGCTGTTATGTTGTATTCCGCTGTAGTATCACATATATATGACTCTGATGATGCAATGTATAAACAAATATAGTTCTTTTGATTTTAAAGATTAGCCATTTATCTATTATATATTGTTCCGCTGCGATTGTGAGATTCTGATATTGTTTCTATTTCTTCTTCTACCTCCTTCTTCTTTAACCCTAACAATTTATATTTCCGTTCACTTTGAGTTGATATGATGGAGAATAGTGTCGACTCAAGGGGTACGGATTTGCGGGTCGTTACATTTGGTATCAGAGCTGAAGGTTAAGCGAGAACCTTGGCTCTGGTGGGGATTACTCATTAAAAATAGAGTCCGTAGTACTCTAGAATGAGTTTGAGTGTACTAATAGACATGAGCGCGTATTTGTTAGTGTATATTTTGTTGACTTATCGATTGAGTGTTTATGGATTCTGGTCGATATGTGGCACGCCATTTTATCGATAGGGTTTCCAAACTCTTAAATAAAATAAACCGACACAGTATTGTTTTAAAATAGGGTAAAGGAAATAATTTTACCCAAATTATTTTTGTATATAAATGAAATAATTTTTCGTAAATTATTATAGTATATATATAGTTGCTTGGTTGTTAGGGAATGATAATATTAAACTATTATCATTGTTATGAAGAAATTTAAAATAGGAATTGAAATCATAACCAAAGGTTAAGGAAATAATTCAGATAACGAATTGGAATTTGAAATGTAAATTGTAAATATGATTTATAATCTGAAATAGAATTCCAGAGAAATATTTGAAAATAAATTGAAAGGATTTGAAATGTTGGGATTTCGGAAATTTAAATCCCTTATGAGTTTGAAAATGATTTTCAAAGCTTATAGAGGAATAATGGTGATATTATTTCAGAAATATTTTTGAATTGGATTTGAAATCTGGTGGGATTTGGAATTTAAAAATATTTGAAAATGTTTTTAAAGAAGGCAAAAGCACTAAACTCTTTTCGGTCGTTGGAAAAGAACTCTGATGATGATCGCGACATCATCGGAGTTCATTTTCGAGTTTCCAAGGGAGGAATTGCTACCCGAATGTTTTGAATTGGGAATATTTGCGAAAATGAGTTTGATTTTGAAATAGTTTGATTTTGGATGTAATTGATTTCAAAAATGATTTTGAAATACTTAAGTGATTATTTAAACTCTGGAATCTTATTTAAAAATGGTTATGGAATATTTATAAGTTTAAAAACTTATAAGGGTTTGGAAAAGATTAATCGGAATAGGAAATTTAAGCCTAACAGGTAAAATAAAATAGTGTTGAAATTGGTCGTAATAAGATTCATCTTGGAAGGGTTAAATAAAAGCAAGTGTGAAATATAAATAAATTGGGAAACTTATAGAAATTTAAATTTTGAATTTAATTGGAAGATAATTGAACTAAATTAAATAAAGTAAATCTTGAGGAAATGAATCTAAGTAAGCTAAATGGAATGGACATTGAAATAAAAATTTATTAAGTAGGAAATAAATTTGTGAACGAACAAATGAATTTACATTTGTAAATAAATGAATTGAAATTGAAAATTGGAATGATATTTAATTTAAATTGTAAATAGAACTTGAACTGAATACTCGAATTCAATTTAAATTGTGTAAAGTAAGGTGAAGTTGAAGAATTATTTCGAAGTGGACTAAGAACAATTAAAGTTTGGGAATAAATCCATTGGGATTTAAAATAAATTAGTAAATGGAACTAATTAGAGAAATGGTTAATTAAGTGTGGATTTGAAATAAGGTGAATAGAATTCAATATTAAATATGATTTGGAAATAACTTAAGATTTGAATAGAAATTGAATTCAAAAGCAATTGAAATTTTAAGTCAAAGGGAATAGACATATAAACCAAAGTGGTAAAGTGAAAATAAATATAAGAAGTATATAAAACATTTATATTGTACTTAAGAAGGAATTGTAAATTCTTAAGTAAATTTGGTTTAGGAAAATTATTCTAAGTTAATATATGAATGAAGCTTTAATAAAAGGGGTGTGAAATGATAAGTGTGGATAAGTGAATAGAAATCGAAATAAATATGAATAAAAAGAAAATTGATATAGTTAATAATTAATTGAGATAAATACGTAGGATGTACGTATATTATTTTATTCGCATAACGATTTGATCCAGATTTGAGCACAGAATTTCGAGATAGTTATATCGATCCGAGTTAGGATTTTTCACTCGATTTTCGACGGCGAACCCTGGATATGGATTTTTGAATGATTATGGAAATTCTCTATCATAGTTTATGGCTATGCAAGGAGAATGACGGTTTTTGATCAGGAATCAGATCTGCGTTCGCACTAGGAAGTCGGGTGGATGATACTAGTTCGGAAGTGAAATTGTGTGATCAAGTGAGCATTCGAATTTGATATTGCGTACGGATGATATATGTGCATCGTACGGGCTTGAATAAAATAGATATTTAAACTTTTGTGAAGAAATGTATAAAATGATTTTGAATGTTGTAATTGGACATTATTGCTAAATAGGATATACAGGTGTGTTAAGGCAAAAGGAAATTGGGATTTTTGATTTTAGAAGATAAATAGAATTGCTCAACAAAAAGGTATGTATTTAAATTTCTGTATGAAATTTGATGATTTTCTGGTCTAGCCACTTGGCCTTTTGTTCTCTTTTAAGATCTGGGGGCCCGTAGAGGCATTTTGTAGTTGTACCGAGCTTGCCGCGCAAAGGAGACGTAGGCGAAATTTTTAGAAATTTAGGGCGTTAATTTTTTTTGAGAAATTTGGATTTAAATTTAAATTTGAATTGTTGATAAAATAATATTGTTTGGAACTTATGGCTGAGGTTGGGAAGTTAGTAAGAATGATAGTGTCTTTAATAAAAATTGTTTTGAAAAGTTGAAACTGTTGGGTTTTGGGAAGTTGTTAAAAATACTATTTGGATTGGAAAAATAGTGAACGGATTATGGATCATTCATCTTAACTAGTTGTAACAACCATATATTTTGTGATTATTTTATTTGCATATTTTAATTATTAAAATGAATAAATTTTGTTATTTTAAAATAAATTTTGATTTTTATGTGAATTATAATTTCAAACATGAATAAATAAAATATTTTTCAGAAATGTGAATTTTTGTCAATATGGTCAAACTTTGACTTTTAATTTAAAAATTTGAAATTTGAAATTTTGAAATTTATTTTTCTTTTATGAAAGGGGTGAAACTCTTTTACAATAACATGGATTCACAAGAGATTTTTATATCCTCGGTTTAGATGCTAGTACCTCTTATAATTCTGAACTCTATCTCTTGAGACCGAATGTAGATTTACCCCAGAAAATCCACATCGATCTTATTCTTCAAGTCACGGTTGACCCAGTTAAGTTTGTCCACGATTTATATAAGCTTATCCATCTTCCTATTCTGTTATTTAATCATCTCATCCTTGTTTCCAACTTATCTTCAAATCATTCTTGAAGTTTATTTGTAAACTAATATTTAGAATGTTTTATATATTGTGTTGTTTGAGTTGTTGATGTTGATTTGGGTTTCCGATCGATTCGTCTGATCAACGCTATTGCTAAGATTTCCAAAACAGTTGAACAGACCAAACTGACACGATATGTTTTTCAAATTTAGTAATGAAATAAATTTTGTAACTATATTATAAATCTTTTTCTGGACTTTATTGAATTGGTTGTCAAGAAATAATATTGATTTTATATGTCATTATCTCTTGTTTCATATATAAATAATTGAACTATAAACATGGTTATAATTTATTTGGAAATTTAAAATGAATTTAAAACAAGAATTTGAGAATTTAATTTCTGATGGTTTCAAACCTTGTATTTAAAGTTTTAAAGGATATATTATTTAAAGTATTTTCGAATAGAAATTTGTTTCCAAAGAATTTTAAAGTTTAAAACCGGTGCCCTTCTCTTTGTTGCTAGAAAAATAACTTCGGTGATGACTGCAGCATCATCGACATTCATTTTTGAGTTTCGAAGTGAAGAGACCGTTCTGTAGTCTTGCTACAATTTTGTTTTGGGGAATTTAATTGATTTGAATTTCTAAAATAAGACTGGATTTATAACATATGCTGATATATGATTTAAATTTGAATGGATATACATATAATATATGTGCATTTATTTATCTCTAAATAGTTGGAATTTATCAAAAATTTAATTTCTAAATTTTATCTTGAAGGATAATTTTCAAGTATAATTTCAAGATTTGGATAAATATTCAATCTTAAAATGATTGAATTAGAAAGTTTTATTTGTATAATACACAATTTCATTCCAATATAACTTACCTAAATTATACAGAAGTTGAATATGTAATTGGATAATATACAATATAAAAATATTTTATAAATAAAATTTTAGTGGTTATAATAAATGTTATACACTTAAATTTTAGTTATAAAAAGATTAACAGAGATAAATAGAGAAAAGGTAATGGAATAATTTACAATATAAAATGATGTTAATGGAACTAAGAATAAATTTAAAGCAGTTATAATAAGTATAAATATATTTAACATAGGTGATAAAATATATTGAGAGGAATAATTTTAATTTTAATTAGGAATAAAGAAGAATCAAATTTATTGGGTACATATGAGTATATTAAATGATTTTTTTCAAATCCATGATTTTAGAGATTGTTAATTTAAGATAATTGGATGATAAGATAATGAAATTAGAGATAGTTAAGATTTAATAAACTTATGTAAGATTAATTATCAATTTAAGTTGAAATTTTCATGGTTTCAAATTTATTATCTTATTTTGTTTTATAAACTATCTTTTGGTTGTCCTTATTTCCCTTATCTTGCTACAGAATTGGAAGGCTATTGCTTATACCAGTCTGTTTAGAAATCTTTCTGTAATCTTTGATAATCTTTAGTACTCATTTTTGAATCTGAGCACTGCTTGCCATCCAAAGACCGTCGGTCAAGCGGAAAGGGTGAATTAGATTCTAGAGTATTTTTTTCGTGCTTGTGTTCTTGATACTAGAGGATCTTGGGAAGATCATTTCCACCTTGTTAAACATACCTATAACAATAGTCATTAGGTATAAATTTCAGTCTTCTTGTCATCTTGTCTTAATCCTATTTCATTCTATCTTTTTCTGTGTTTTCTCGTACCTCATTCCTTTTTAAGGACGAAAAGTTTTGAGTGGTGGAGAGTGTAACAACCCTGTATTTTGTGATTATTTTAATTGCATATTTTAATTATTTGAATTGAATTTCTGATTTAAAAACTTTATTTTATTTATTAAAATGAATAAATTTTGTTATTTTAAAATAAATTTTGATTTTTATGTGAATTATAATTTCAAACATGAATAAATAAAATATTTTCCAGAAATGTGAATTTTTGTCAATATGGTCAAACTTTGACTTTTAATTTAAAATTTAAAATTTTGAAATTTTGAAATTTATTTTTCTTTTATGAAATAAATAAAATTTTAAGTATACTGCTTTTCGTTTTGTTGGAATCCGATTAGTACTGTGAAAGTTATGCTTTTTAAATCATTGTATGTAAATTGTTTTATTTAACAAAATTGTTTATTTTACTTTATATAAATAATATTTTTGTTTGTCATATCATGTTCTAATTTGTGCGCATATATATGTAACATGACATGTCATGTATATATTTTATTTTTAAAACATTTTAAATGTGTAGTTGAAATTTTTCAATTTTAGTTGTATTTTGTTTACAATTTAAATTCTAGTTTCAATTAAATAAAGTATTGTCTTTATTCATTTTCTATTTTCCTAAGACATTATTTTATTTTCATTTCCACTTTATTTTTTTTAGCTTTTTATTTTATTTACTTGATTTTTATTTGTTTAAAGTGAATTATGAAAATTGGAAATTCAAAGAGACAAAGTCTTTTCATTTACTTGTGACTTTTCATTAGCTTGGTCTTTTCATTTTCTTTTGGCTTTTCATTTCTTTCTTTTGGCCGTACACATCTCTATGCTTAGCCGTGTATTCCTCATTTATTTCACGTGAGAAATTTTCTTCTCTTAAAAACTCACGGCTATCTTCATTTTTGAAAAAAAATCGGTAATGGCTACTTCTTTCTACTTTTCCTTCTTCTTTTTCATTGATTTGCCTTCCTCCTCTTCAAGACTTTCTCGGCCTAAATCCTCCATCATCACCACCATCCTCTCCACCACCACCATCCACGGCGGCAACCACCACCTTTCCCCTTGTCCAGATCTGGCCGTGACCACTTGAGGAAGCAAGCACCTCAAAAAGTTGCAAAAACTCCTTAAAAAAACATTGCATAGCCGACCTTAGCTTCATCACCACCACCATATATTGCCTCGGCTACCTCCCTTTACTCCACCACCACCATGACCTGACCCCTGACCATCAGCCTCCCCTCTGTCTAGACCTGAACCATGCATGGCCGAGCCCAATATTGCACCAGGCCGAGCCTACAAGCACCAAAAACTCCACCTAGTGGCCTTGTTCCTTTGCATTCTTGATGTTGTAACTCTTACCTCTTCCAATTCCTTGTTAGCCGTGCCATATGGACCCATACCCGAGACAAAACATCACCATGGTCGAGCATATGAACCCCCTAGGCCAAGCACATGAATGGTTAAGGCAAGATCAAGTCATTTTGTTCTTTGTTGCTAATTGTTTCAACGTTGTTTTGTGTTGAATATATATGTTTATATGGTCTTCTTTATTTGTTGTTTACAAGATCAACATCTTGGCTTTCTTCCCACTTGAATCAAAAGTCGTGTTGTATCGTACTTGTCATGCTTTTGGAATCGCTCTTTTGTGTGTTGTTTTGGTCTCTAGCTTTGATAAAGGTGAGTTCTTCTCACTCTGACATTGTTACTTATGAAATGGTAAGCGAATGACAAGTGATTGGTAATTAAAATGTTTATGCAAGTTAATGATGATTTTAGGATATGTTATTTCATGTTATTACCATGTTGACTTTGTTAGTTATCACCTGACATATAATATATGACAGTATATTGTGACATTGACATGTTAGTATAATTGTTTATATTGTTTATGCATATGTTCACATTGCAAGTTCCCTGTTAGAATAGAATCACTATGGGTGGAAATGATACATACCCGAACGGACATTACAATAGGGAAAAATCATTATGAGCTGAAATGATAGGATCAAGTGATTTTTATTGTATTTTATTTGACTTGGGATTACGGGTTTGAAATGATAGAACCCGGGTTTTCTTTTTAAACCGCGGATTGAAATGATACATTCACTTGACCTAGATTAGAAAATTATATACAGACTCCGTGGTATATTTTTAAATGATTTTTCTTAAGATATGTATATTTAAAGCATGAAATTTTGATTTAAAAATATATATTTTATGGTTTTAAGAAGGCTAAATATTAAGTTTTGAATTTATGAATTTATGTATGTAAAATTGAAGTAAATGTGATTTTTAACTTTAATTTTTTTTCAAAATGTACGTAAATAATGGAAATTAAACTTAAAGTTTTGAAAAGATATTTGAAGTAAAATGTTAAAGTTTTGTTAAATTAATAAGTTAAGAAAACAGTGAAATTTTGACTTAACGAATGAATTGAGTTTTAAATTAGATATTTAATTATAAAATTTTGTTGTGATAAATAATATGTTAAGTTGATTTAAATGCGAAGTTTTGAAGCCTAAAAATATGATTTATAAGTTTAAAATAACAAAAATTGAAGTTTTATTGTTTCTGAAAAAATTATAATAAAATATGGAATTTTATTGATAGCATTTCCAAAAATGCTGTGGTTTTACGATGGCATTTGTTAAGTGCTATCATTTCTATAATTTAACTAAGTTTTGAAATAACTAAATATCTATTATGGCATTTTATAAATGTTGTTGTTCCTGAACTAAACTATTTTGAAAAGTAAATAACTACTGTAGCACTTTATAAATGCTGTCTTGAAATATTATATATTTTTAACACTATTTGAGTTATATTTTAAAAGTGTTAAATATTTAACTTTTGGAATTGATTATTTGTGAAAGGGGAGGAGTTTTGAATATATTTTAATATTTAAATTTGAATTTTTAAGGAATTTAAATTGAATTTGAGTTTAAATAAGGTTTACTTGGTTATGTGTTAAATGGAATGTGATAAATAAATTTTAAATGGAATTTTGAAATGTGTTTTGTAATGACATTTGAAATAATAAATGAGTGACATATTTGATTTTAAAATGATATTTAATTTGAACATTTGAATTAAAGAATGATAATGAATTGATAAAGGATTTGAAAGGAAATGATTTTGAGATGGTTTTGAATGACATAATCTTTATTTTGATAAAGAATGTGAATTTGGAAGGATATTTGATTTTTTATTTATTCGATAAATGAATATTTGAAGTTTATATTAGTATGAAAGGATGTTTGGTTTACTTGTACTTCGGGTTTATTTTAATGGTATTGTATTTTGTTAAGTGATTATTTCAAAGCTAAATAATATGAAAGTGAATTTTATATATACATATATGTATGTATGAGAAACTGAATTTTATTGGTTTGTTGGGAAATTGAATTGAATTGAAACTGATGGTTTGAATTTAATTAAATTGAAAATTTGAAAATTTGGGTTTAATTGAATAAATTTGTAAAATGTAAAGAATTAAAGGAAGGTACCATGATTTCAAGTATATGATTTCGAAATGTTATGATTTTCAAAGTGTAATGATTTCAAGTATTTTGGTTTCGAAAGAATTATAACTTTAAAAGTATTATGATTTTTGAAAGGTGAATATATATTTGAAATGGAAATGATATCGTATTGATTTGGATATAGTTTTGAAATAAAAATTGTTTTGGTTTCGAAGTATAAACTATTTTGAAAGGAATATAGTTTTGAAATGAAATGATTTGATTTTTTGTAGTATAAACTATTTTGAAATGACCCCGGCGTTGTAATAACGATTAGTGGTTAAAGAGACCGGGATCGGAAGTTGTCATACTCTCTGCCAACTCCGAAAACCACTTTAACAACTGTGTACGTAGAGGAGATTGCAGAATGAAGTAGGATGGTGGCGACGATGTTCTTGAGGTATATTATGTGGACCCGACTCCCGTAAGTTGGCTTAAGGTGGCTAAAACAAGAGCGATCTCGGGCCAAAAGGGATAGCTCCTTTGGTCGGACGCACTTCTTCGATACTATACTCATACTTGTGGTTGATTTGATGGCCATCCTCTGATTTTGATTGGGAGTGTGTTTCGAGGTGGGCGTAGTGGCTGCTACGTTGCCGGCAGCCCATGTGCGTAATTGGTATATCCACACTGGCATTGCCTTGTGTGCCGTGTCACCTACCATAGCGAGCTTTACTACGAGTTTAATTTGTGTCGTACCTATGGAGTATCTTCTCATAGTCTCCCGATCAGGAGATATGCATGTACTGCATAGTCTATTGGCACTATTACGTGTTAAGGAGAATATTGGGTCACTCCTTAACACTATTTTAAAGTAAGTTTATTTTACCATAAACATTATTATAATAGCGAATATTACTACATAGTAAATAGTTTAACGGATCCTTAAAGGAGATGCATTTTGTTACTGTTCACTTGAGTTGATTTACAGTTTATAAGTATGTATGTCCTGACTCGAGTGTTTTGTGTTTTGCTTTACGCTCGGGTTAGACTGAGTGATTCAGCATTCAGGACTCACCTTCGGAGTTGGAGCTTTGCTTGAAGATCCATCCATCTATTTTGCTTTTAGTACCCAGTGATTCCAGTGATGTATTCTGATTTGTACTTGATGTACCTTAATACTCTTATGTTGTATCTTGTTTAACTCTGATGTATCTTATATATATAGTAGCTTCATGAACTACTATCTCTTGTACTTCCGGTGCATTATTAAATACTCTGTGTCTGTGATCTGTGATTCATTAATTTACTGTATATTTTGAGATTTGCCAAATTTTATTTACAACGTGGTATTTTGAGCAATTCAAGTCTGACATGTGCGGATGCAAATGGTTGAAAATATCGGGTGGTTACACTAGTAATTTCGAGGACGAAATTCTTTTAAGGGGGGAAGAATGTGACGACCCAGAATTTTTGGATATTTGAAACTGGAATATTTAATTGATTTTAAATATTTAAAAGTTAATTTCTAACTTGAATTTCAAATATCACTGTTTATCTGGCAATTAAATATTGAAAATATAATTGGAAATTGGAAAAATTTTGGAATCTAGATGTTCCAGGCTTGTTAAAAATATTTTAAAGGCTTAGAAAATTCATATTGATAATACCGAAGGTAATAGAACTTCTAAAATTGAATTTGAAAGTGTTTTGTTTAGTTTTAAAAATACACAGTTTAAATTGAATTTAAAGATAGCCTTCCGAGGCACAGCCTCGGATTTCGACAAAACTAGTTCCATTGGATCCGTAATAGTGTATTATTATCGGATTTCAATTTTCGTGATGTTCGGAGTTGTCGTGTGATCGTACGGATTGTAAAAGTGCTGAAATGTTAATCGAAAATTCAATATAATAATAAGGCCCAAAAAGCTATCTATTCCATACGATCGAGTTAGGCCTCGAAACCTTTTCCATTGCATTTGGAATAGGAGTATAACCTTATGAACGCCTAGCTGCACGCCCCGATAGGAGTTCAGAATTTTGAGTTGCAATTTCTAAACGATTTAAATTTGAAATTAAATTTAAAGATATAAAATATAATTGAAATACTGTTGCAAGCACTGACGCGTAAAGAGATTTCAAAACACGTGTTCACATGGATAACACGTGTCTCCTTAAAAATAAAATGGCCGATGCTTAAAAGAATAATAACTGTTTAAATCGTGGGGCATTTATTTTTCTATTCCCCTTCTCGTTTAAAAAAGTCGACAGCCGAGATTATAAACAAATGCCTAGTTTTATAAATCGAAATCAAGTTCGATTAATGGACGATACTTTCCCCTCTTCAATTTGTTCGTTCTCCATCCCATCCCTCCTCAAATTTATTAGCAGGGAGTCGAAATTGCTTCGATTTCTTCTCTAACGAATTCGCAATGAAGCTCTCGGTCGATTTGGAGGCTTGTATTGAGATCGTTGTGGTGAACGAGGGCATGCGATGCTTTGGGATTAGGTCAGACATCGAGGGCGGCAACTAGTGCTCTCGAGAGGGTGGTTTGCGTGAGCGCGCAGGCAGATGGAGTCGCGAACTCGAGTTCGAGTTTGACAGAGGTGGAGTCTGGGTTCGTCAGTGAGGCTGTTGAGTAGTGTAGCGATCGTGATGGCGACTCTGGCAGGTCGCGAGGGTGGCTTTGGCTCGCTGGTAGCAGCAGGTATAGGTGTTGTTTCAGATAAATGCATATAGACTTAGAAAATTATATTTCAACTAATAAATTGTTTTAAGGACCAGTTTATTTTATTTAACTTTGTATGTTTGAATATATTGCCAGAGAAAAAAAAAACTAATTTAATTATAGCAAGTACAAAAATAGTTCTGTCTTTATTTTATATATATACAAGTTAGAAGAATTTTGTTTCAGTAAGGTATAAAATATTTTTTTTTAATTTAATAAATATATATATCCTCATGCATGTTCTCATTTAAAACAGAAAAATATATTTGTGGGTAAGGTCTTGAAAGAAAAGGTAGAAATTTTAAAGGCTGGAGGAATTTAGATAAAATTGGATTTTTATGAAATTCATATAGCTTATTTTTATAAGTGTGTATATATATAGTTTCCAAATTAAATAAAATATACGTATTTTAATTTACTTGTTATTTTAAATAATGGAATTGGTGAATAAATTGTTAAGTTAACCTATTTAATTTATTCTAGCTACTAAAAGTTTTAAAGGGAAAATTATTAGTTTAAATTTAAATCACTAGTTAAAAATAAAATTATTGGTTAATTAAACTTATCAAATAGAAAAATTAATTTGTTCGACTAATTCGAATATTAATAAAACCTTATGATGTTTGTTGCAAATTTTAAAAATCGTGAAAACAAGCTAGAAGGGAAATTGATTGCAAAACAAAAGCAAAGGTGAGATCTTCTCACTCATTTGGTTTGCCTAGTTAATTTAAATGAATAAATTTAAATTATTGGATATGCTTGGATGAATTTGATAATTTATCCGTTGAGTGATATTATATATAGTAGAGTATATATTGGAGTGATTGATTTCCCGCATTATATAGCTGATGAGACCCTATGCCCCTGCATAATAGCGGAGAAACCATATACCATGATATCCCACCTTGAAGTGAGATTGGTATTTTTATATTGTGCTAACATATGTGGATGCAGGGAAACAGGTTAGAGGGATCCAACTGGATTCCTCAAAATTATTTAGATTGTTTTAATATTCTGTGATATGAATTGCTTTGGATTGAGCTGTGATAAATGTAAGTTATTTATCTCTGATAAATTTACATGTTTATCTGTAAATGGAAAATAAGCATTATAGGATTATACTGCTTATTGATATTACTGTGCTTGGATTTATGATGGTTGTTGTTGCATGCAAAACCCCTAAACAAAACACACACACAAATATGGATTTAGCGGGAAATTGGTTAAGTTATGGGTATTTTGATTTTAATATTATTCAAAATGTTGAAAAAAATTTAATTTTGAATCCAGAATGGTCCGGAAGTGAAACTGGGTTAAATATGAAAACTTTTGGAAAGGAAGTTTTGAAATTAGAATTAGTTTGAATATAATATGGCTTGTTAAAGTTTTGAAATTAAAATAATTTAATTTGAATTTGAATTCCAGAATTGAAGTTGAATTCAATATATAAATAAGTTTAAAATTTGAAATTTCTTATTCCAACATTCTTATATATAGTTTAATTTGATTTCTGGAAATTTTGGGACTTAAAAGACGAATTTTGAAAAATAATAATATTTTATTATTTAAATATTTATTTTAAATAAATAATTAATTTTGAAAATTTGAAAATTTGGAAACTATGGTTTAAAAGGGTTATACAGGTTATATAATGTATGTATATATATATATGTATGGATTTTAAACCATTTTTAAAGTATTTTAAATGAATTATTTTTGGGAATTTAGGTTTAACTCAAACAGAGCTTACCGAGGGTGCGGTAGTTCGCTGATTTTCCGATTTATACTTTAAAAGGCTATAACTTGAGCAAATTTAATCGGATTTTCCTGAAATGAAAACCCTTGTTTTCAAATGATAATAGCTTTCATATAAATAAAGAATTTCCAGTTTTTGTTGAAAGGATTTCGTGTTATGGGTAAATCAAATTTGAAATGGAAATAGTTTTGAAAGCTATGAATGAATCTTTGTTAAAGATTTGGTAAACCTTGTTTCAAATTGAAGAGGATCTTAAAGGTGGATCTTTTGTTTAAAAGATTCAAAATGGAAATTTGTTTAAACCATTTAAAAGGAAAGGTTTTCGAAAAATAAAGGCTAAAAAGCTGTGACTTAACTAAGATCTGAATGTATCCATATGTTTTAAAATAAGCGCTCATTATTCGGAAAGGCCGGGGGAGGACATTAAGTCATAAAACCCATTCCGAATAATGATACGATGGAATGGAATTGCATTTGGAGACTGTGGTTGAAGACCAGGTATTTTCGAAAATGAAAGGATTGCATGTTGATTGTCTCTACACCGAGTTGCTCCGGTATATAGATTACCCTATGTGGTGGGAAGTCGGGACGTGATTAGGGGATATCTGGATTTGCAAGGACTTTTTCTTTAACTGAACGAAGTGCCTTCGGTTCCATTCAGACCCACAATAGACTTGTATGGATGTATGTCTGAAATTACACTTTGAGATATAAAGCTGATTTCTATCAAATATATTTCTGTTGGTGGCGGAGAATTTATTCTCTTAGCTTAACACCCTTCTCTGAGACGTACGAGCTCAGAGGTTATGTAGTTAATAGTTATTAGTGATATATTCACAATTTGGTAATGTGGCATGCTAAGTGTTGAGCATTGGTTGATGAAGCATGGCATTTACGCAAAGCGTAGCTTTGTGGGACGAGACTTCACCGAACCTCACACCTCGGAAATGGTCGAAACAGGAAGGATGCGGCAAGGTTATGGGGTTCGCGACCCTCGAGGTATGTATATTTCCTTCTGGATAAAAAGTGGTATTCTGGTATGGAGTCTAGATATTTTACTTATGTGGATAAAAATTGGTATTCTGGTATGGAGCCCAAATATTTTACTTATGTGGTTGTTGAAATTTGAGGCGCCTCGGTAAAGGTCGGTTACGACCAGGGGATGGCATACTCATGACAGTTAGTTACCTAGTTACAGAGGTAACCCGGCCTTGTGTTAGCAGAGACCGGTTAGGTTCTCGGGATGTCCCTCCAGAGGTGTACCCATTCAGATAAAGGAAGTTCCTTAGCCTTGGCCTTTTGTTGGAAATCCGAACAAAACAATACGAGCCCTTTACGGTTTTAGTTGTAGAACCTGCCATTTAACATGGTAGCTATAGTAGGCATACTATAATGGTACGTATGTTGGATAGGATTAATATTATACTTGCAAATGTTTTTCCACACTATGCACTAATAATAATATCAAAAGGATTTTCGCGTATCAAGCATGACTGACTACTATAAGGAGAAACCTTCCCCATGTATGCGATTGCATTTGATTGTGTGCCGAGAGACCTTATGGTAGTTTCATTTTTCAAAAGCATGAACAGATTTCTTTTTTTATAAATAACTATTTTTAGATCTTACACCAGTCCCATGACTGACTCGGAGTTTATTGTTCCATTTTCTAAACTCTGGGTGCCCCTAATTTTCCACACGGGCAACCTAGAGTCAGGTTATCAGTTGGTTCTGGAGCTAAGTCAGGGAGTAGATATGGATTTGGAAGTCTTTGTTTTGGAAGCTTTTGGTTTTGAGCTTTTTGGTTTGGACTTTGGTGCTTTGGAAATGAAGATGCAGTATGTTGAACTCTCTTGGAAGACCATGTTGATGTTATTATTCCGCTGTTATGTTGTATTCCGCTGTTGTGTCATATATATGACTCAGATGATGTAATGTATATACAGATATAGTTCTTTTGTTTTTAAAGAATAGTCATTTATCTACTATATATTGTTCCGCTGCGATTGTGAGATTCCGATATTGTTTCTATTTCTTCTTCTACCTCCTTCACCTTTAACCCTAACAGTTCGTATTTCCGTTCACTTTGAGTAGATATGATGGAGAATAGTGTCGACTCAAGGGGTACGGATTTGCAGGTCATTACAAAAACCCCACCCTGCTTCTTTCATTTCTTCCAACAGTGCAATCATCTTCACATCGCAATCGTGCACATTCGTCTTCCTTTTTCAATTTTAGTATTCACCGCCCTCACATTGCACAAACCATCACAATCCCACTGCAACTCCTTTCTTACAAACCCTTGCCACTGTCACCAAACTGCACTGTAAGAAATCGAACAACCACTATTGCCGAAGCCATCCACAATTCCCCTTGACCAACCACTTCACCAAAACATGACTACTGCTATCTGAAACCTACATCAAACTACAGCCTATTGAACTTCACCAAAATGCCCAATACTCAATCAACAGTCGCGACACTCGAAATCCTCTCCTATAATGCGCAACTTTGCCTGCCCCAAACTTTAAACACCACCGCAATCTTTAACAACTTCATGGCAATAGTCACAACAACTCAGCATCACAATCCCTCTATAACTCGAACAAACCCAAAATTGCAAGGAACTAAACTGAACTTCATCTTTAGTTGCTGATTTACAGTGGATTGAATCTTGAATTTAGAATTTAGAATTTCGATTTGAAGCTTTGTGTGTTGAGTGCGTTTGATAAGAATTGTATTGTGAGAGTTGTTGCGTGCGCGTGTTGGAAATTATTTTCAATTGGGTGAAGATAACAGCGAGTTGCATGTCTTTATAAAACAAAAACTGATATGGATTCATGGGTTGGGCTTTGTTTGTTTGTGAATTTTGTTTTTGAAATTGCAATTATGAAGTTTTTTTGTGTTATTATAGTTTGTTTCGTTTTTTTAATATGTTTTAAGTTCGTTTTCTTTTTCTTTCTTTAAAAAATATGTATATCTTCAAATTTGTTTTGTTTTGCTTCTTTTTGTTTCATTTGTCTTGATTTTTCCTTCGTTTTAGTTACTTCTTTGATATTGAAAATTATATATACATACATACATACATATATATATTCTGTTTTTAGCTTCTTTCCAGGTTGCCAAAGCAAAGTAGCAGAAGAGCTTGCCAAAAAGATAACTGCTTGTTTGCTTATATATTTTTTTACCGCTTTTAATCCCAATCTATTATTTTTACTTACCTTGCATTGTTTTTTGCATTTTCATTTTAAAAAAAATTCAAAAACCAAAAACAAACTTCATTGTAGTTCCATTGTTAATGCACGTTTAATTTCAGTTTTGCATTTCATCTTAGATTTCAATTAATCATAACGGTTAGTCATCGATAACACTTAATTGTATATTGATAAATTGTCTTCTTTGAACAATTTAATTTCTCGGTGGCTAGACTACGACAGAGAAATAATTAGTTATAAACATTGCGGTGAATCGTAAATATTATGCTGAATTGTTTCTCTGAAGGTACTTAAACCTTCGGCTGCATTGCTACGGTGATTCGTGGTGCACCGATGACCCCTGCTCGTTACCTGGCTGAGAACTATCTTGTTGATTTAAGACAAAATGTGATTCTACAATCTTGAGTTAACTTAGAATAAATCATTTTTAATTAACCCTCGCATTCATTTAGTTGCATTAAGTCATGCATATTTAAGAAAAATCCAAAATCAAAAACAAAAAATTGTAAATATTCCTTTGAAATTCTTAAATCCTTTTCCTTTGAATTTTTTTTAATCAAAATCTAAAATCCAAAAAAAATATAAAATCTTTTCAAAAACGAAAAAATTTTTGAAAAACCAAAAAAAAACCAAACAAAAATCAAGTTTCCTTGTGAAAAATTCATTTTGTAAATATTTTTCCTTTATAAAAAAAACAAAAACATTCTAGAAAATGTCTGAATTCCATATTCACATGAATTTTACGATAGTTATGAAAATCAATATAATCCATATAATTTCACATCAAATTCTTATGGATATTTCAACAACAACTATTGTTTCAACTATTCGTTTTTTGAACCATAAAATTTTCAAAATGACGAACAATCCTCGAATCTCGAAAATAGAATTTCATCTCTACTTGAAATCTCTACACAACAAAATCAAATGACAAATGATTTGTGTAATTCTTATTTCTGTGATAACTTAAGTCAGAATTTTCAAAATAATAAAAATTTGAATTCATTTCAAAATTCAAATGACTTTGAGTATAGCCTATACCAATTTAATTTTGAACTCATAAACGAATTTCAAAATCTAAACGAAAATGTTATCCACTTTTCAAATAATTTTAGCAATCGGAATAATCTCGATTACAATACGAGTGAAAATTTTTGTTCTTAACAAATCCAAATCGAAAATTCTCAAGTCAATAATTATAAGTTGGATTTTGTTGAACAAAAGAACGAAATTTACGATGATCACACGAAATTGTTGATTGAAACATATAAAAAATTGCATAAACAATAAAATCAAATTCAACGTGTGATGAGTCAAATAGTAATCCACCTTTTACCATAATTGACGATGTTAAAACAACAACTTTTGAAACTGAAAATGATGATCTTAATGAAGTTGTTGAAAACACGGTAATTGAGTTGGATTTCAATTCTTTCGAAGGTGGAACCAAATTTAAAATTCGGTCTTCCATTTCTCGATTTCGAAAATTTTAATACAACAACTTTGGATTCTGAACTTGAGATACGCAATGAAGTTGTTGATAATCCAATAAAGGAAGACGAATGTAACGAACACGATTTCTTTGAACTTTTTCAAAACGAGATTTCAAATTCTAATAGAGAAGAGTTACATCACCATTTTGATTTTGAAATCAATAATTTTGAAAAAGATTTCAATGAAGAGCTTGAATCTTAATTTGGTGAAATAAACTTGAACTTCAATCAATCGTTTTATCAACCCCGAAAATCATCGAAAAGGAAGCAACTCGTAAGATTTTTAATAAAACGACATTCGTTTTTCCAAATCAACATTCAACTTTGAAATCATTTATGGTTTGGTTTTCCGAGCTTAAGCTGTGTGTCGCATACTTGACGAGACAAATGAATCGGTCTTTAGGAGACCGTTTCATTTATTTTTTGACGATATATTTTCTGATCTCATGTTAATACCGCTCATTTTCATGTAAATATAAGTCATTTTTTTTATTTATATTATTTTTCTCCTTTCACTTGGATTGACTATGGGGACACAGTCAAAATCAAGTGTGGGGGGAGACTCATCTTCATTTTTAATTTTTCATGGTTTATTTTTTCTTTTCTTTTAAAAACTAAAAAAAGTCCTAAAGCAATTTTCTTTTGATTTATTTTTAAAGAAACACTATAGGATAAAAATATGGTTTTGGTTTACTAAATTGAAATTTTTGAAAATTTATTTGTCTTAACAAAAATAAAAACAAAGTTTGATTACAAATAACAATGGTTTAACTAGTATATAGGAAGATTCATATGTGTTAATTATGAAATACATCCTAATTGAAAATCTTTGTTTTAAAAAGTGGTTGATTTAAAATAAAGATATAACATTTTGTTTTTTGTCTTCTAAGTTAAATGGTGCTAAGATGATTTAACAAAACTCTCTTTCAAAAAAAACAAAAAAACGATATATTTCTTGCATATATGTATATATTTTTAATAAACGCCTAGAGTCATGTACTCACATTTGTGTGTTCACTCGCCAAGCTCTGTACCCTTCTCATGTAAGCCCAAAAGGCAGTGCACGATCGGTATATCTGGCCTCAGTTTATCTGAGTTAGGTGTATGTATATAAAAATTCTTTCATTAATAACGCCTATAGTCGATAAGTGTTCACACTTGTGTGTTCACTCGCCATGCTCTGTATTCACCTCACATAAGTCCGCAAGGCAGTGCATGGGTAATACATCTAGTCTCAGCTTTCAAAGTTAGGCATATGTAAATATTGTTAATATCAATAATTTTTCAAATAAGAGAGAGTAAGCATCTGAAATCCAAGCATTATTTTAACTTATTTGATTCGATTTGTTATTCAAAAGAAATGAAAAGATCACTTTGATAAACTTTGATAATCAACCGAGGATCTATTTCATAGATACACTTTGTTATCAACCGAAACAACGAGTTAACTATAGTCTATTTGCTACGATAACTTGATTATTGTTGGAAATTTTGACGAGTAAATGACTTAAATTTTCAAGATAATGACCAAAACTTATATTTAATTTATTTGTGTCTATTGAAAAGTAAATCTTTCATCTATAAATATTTCCAAACACTCGCATTCATCTCTCTGTAAATAAATCTTGCATTTTGTAAATATTTTCATCCTGCATTTGGATTTTGTGGGCAGTATCCGCTGAAAACCCTCAGGAGACAACACTCGTCCTATTGGGGACACCCAGAAATTTAACGGCTTGTTGCATACGCTCAATGCAATCGTGCTCCCTATGAAAATGAATTTATTTTAGTTTTTCTTTATTCGAGGATGAATAAAAAGATTAGTGTGGGGATATTTAATGCGCACGTAAATGTGCATATTTTAGCACCATATTTAATATATTTACATTAAATAAATGATCATATTGGGTATTTTAACTTGTTTAAACCAAAATTCAAATTATTTTCAAATTATCACATATTCATCTTTATATAAGAGCAAAATGGTCATTTTTGTGCAATTATTAATTTGTGAAAATTTACTTGGAATTTTCTATGTTGTTTTTAGGAATTTTAGTGAATTTTACAAGTGGTTTCATGATGACATATGCATGCGCAAGAGTGAAGAGAACAAATGAAGATGGAAATAATTCAAAATCATGATCATGGAGGACCCCACCTACCCACCTACCTTAATGTACAAATTAGAGATAACCCACATGTTAAAAGGCCATTGAATCTTCATGCACACTTAATGGATGATTATTTGATGCTAATGGTTACTTGACCATCACACTTCCTAAGGGGTAGTTTAGACATTCCCCAAAAATATGGATTAGGGTTCCTAACTTGTATAAATATCCTTTATGCTTCATGTAACCTCACCTCTTCTTTAGTCTTTCTTATGTTCTCTTCTCTTAGTTAGTTTTAGTTTAGTAACAAAAATAAACAAAGCTCTGCTCTTTCTCTTTTCATGTAATTTTCTTTTTTTTATGAAATATTAGTTAATGTTTTATTTTACTTACGTGCTCTCTTTCTTTCATGCTAGTAGTGTAGATTTTATTTTATGCAATTAGATTAGTTCTCTTTCCATTAGCTTTCATTTTCCTCTTCTTTTTGTGTCATGTTGCAAGCTACATTTGTTGATTTGATAAAAATATGAGATGTTAAACCCCTTCAATTTAGGGGTAATGAAGCTCTCTAACTATGTAGCTTCAGCATAACTTGTTAATTTTGATCTCTTTTGTGCTTAAATGAATGTTGATGTGATCTATTATTTCATGTTGAATTTGATAAGTCTATGTTGTTCATAACAAATAGGCTATTCTTAAACAATCACAAAAAATAATTACCTCTTCATTTACATACGATGATGGTAATGAAGTGAATTTTGGATTTAAAATTTAATTATCTATATATCCAATTAATAGTTAATAGATCATACTTAAAACAGATTTTTCTTTCAACTTTGTTGTCATATTTCATGAGAATTAAAAGTGGTTTAAAGGTTGTGTTATAGTTTGATGGCTTATGTTGAGCTAACTAATAACACAAATATGTCATACTTATAATAAACACATCATTTAAATTCACTTATGACCAAAAAAGAGAGATCATAATTTCATATTTTGTTGAACTATGTGATCTAGAAAGTAGATTTATCTCTAAATTGTCTTTCTACTCTTATATTTTTATCACTTTTTTTTGTTAGTTTTCTTACATTTTTAGCTTAACATCATCAAATCTTTGGTTAATTTGATTGAATGGTAAATTTTAAAATCTAACAATTTCCTGCGGATCAACCTATACTCGCTACGTACTAGAATTGTACGCCGTGCGCTTGTAGTTATTTTTATTTCAAAATTCGTTCGGCTATTTTCTAACTCAATAGACATTTAGCCATCCAAACAGTGTGAATTTACATTTTTCTTCATTTTAATGGTTGCTATAAATGGATGTTTATCACATGGCTATTGCATTTGGATGATGATTGTAGCACGCATATAGAACTATCAGTTATCATTAAGGATTTTTCGCATTCATTTGGATACATGGCACGGACATGATAGCATAAAAGGAGGTCAAATGAAACAGTGGACAGCCTAATTTTTTGCGTTAGTTAAGGACGTTGACAATACACTAATTGCATAAGTATCATAAATCGCATTAGAAAAACTTAAGGACAATGGATGTAATGGGTGACGATTGAGTAGTTAGTTATAGAACTTGGATGAAAACTTTTATTTCATTCTTCTATCCTTAGAGATTTCGGAGACGAAATCCCTTAAGGAGGGGAGAATGTAACAACCCATAATTTAAGGACGAATTAATAAATAATTATAAGTGAAAAGAAATAGTGTTTATAACTAGAATTTGTTTGAAATTAGTATTGAAATTAATTGGCAGTTGATTGATTGAAATGTTTCGATTAGAAAGGGAAAAAGGAATTAAATTGTAATGATTGAGTTTAATATAAGAACTTGCATTTGTGTCAAAATGGAATGAACATTTTAAATAAAAATAAATGCATGTATTGAGATAAATAAAATAAACTTCTCATTTTTGAATATATGTATGATTTTATAAATAGGGAGTTCGTTCTGTTACAAAGGAAAAAAAGGTATAACGGTATATTTAAAAAGAATGCATCTACGTTTATAAATTTAGACGACGATGCTCAAATGAGATAGGTTATTGTAAATGAGAGGAAATGTAACCATATATTTATAAAAAGAAGGCATTTAGTAAAATAAACATTATATTTTAAAAAGAAAATGCAAAAGTGTATTATGGAAGGATTAAATTTCTTACAAAAAATATAAGGTATGTTATTTCTTTGTTATTAAAGAATAAGGATCGGTTTGAGTTTTAAACATAAAAACATTAATACCAATCAATTAATGTAATTGATTGCTCAATTTAAATGTAAAGAATTAGGTTACTAATTAATACACAACATACACACACATTTGTGGACATATGTTATTTATCTAATTACAACAGATGTGAATAGGGAAAAAATTTAGACATAACAATTCACATGTTATTTAATGAATTCAGATTTGAATATATAGAATATTGACATAACAATTCACATGTTATTCATCCAATTAATTCAAACGTCAATATGTACAATACTGGCATCCAATTAATTGAAAACAATTCACATGTTATTTATTAATTTATTTTTGACATAAACATGGAGAAATATTGACATGTTAATTTACCTATTTCAGATGTAAATGTGGAAAGATATTGATATGTTGTTTAATTACTTATTTCAGATGTAAACATGTAAATTAAATGGGATGTTGAAAACTGAAATGAAACATGCGAATAAAGAGAGACGCGTGGAAATTTAATATGAAATAAAATGTCACAAATTATAAATTAATTGAGGAGAAGAAAACGTTATTTATAGTTTGTATATTATTGAGGGTGTAATTAATTAAATTAAATATAAGATAAGGTGTTGATAAGGCACATTGTAATATTTGACACAACAATGAGTCAGCAGAAGTTTCTAGAGATTCTAATCTACGGTTGAAAGCATACCTGAAACACTACAAATAAGACCTAAGGTTTTCACTCTAAAATTAAAACCTAGCCTCCATTTCTCTCTCTCATATATTTACCAACATTCTTCATTTATAAAATTAAATTATATTATATATATACATTCGAATAAAAGATGGAGATTGTACAAATTCGAGAAGATTTCTAGAGAATTTTGGTTGCTGTAAAAAAGGAATTCTAGCTTTTGTCCTAGATGAGTGATAGTAATTATTTTAGATTTCTTTAAGTAATTTAAAATAATAGGGTTTTCAATAGTTGTAGTTTTACTATGAATTTTGGAATAACCTTTTTAGTAATTTATTTACAGTTTTTAGAATTATTTTCAATCTATTTCTTCTAGTTATTCTTTTTAGTTAATTTTAGTTTATTTCTATTAATTCTATCTTTTCCATTTATTTACAGTTTATTTACAGTATTTGAATTTATTTACTGTTATTTATGCGTTATTTACATTTTTTCCTACGCTTTGGATTTTCTTCTATTTTCAGTTTTCTTTATTTCTCCTTCTTCATGTATGGATTAGAATAGATTAAACGCGAATATGGATTAAAATTATAAGAATACTAAAATAATGGAAGATAAGATGTAAATTCAAAAGACTGTAATAAAATGGAATCATGATTGAAATTGAACCTAATTATGATATTAATGTTAGAATTGAATTAATTAAAGATAATTGGCCTAGTTATAACTTAGAATTATAACTAAAAAGAGTATAAGATGAAAGAAGCTTATTTTTAGACTTAGACCTTGGGTTAAGCAATAAGCGTGATTATAACGTAGGTTATAATAAGAAAACAAAACGTAATGAGGCTTATTTTAAGATTTAGAATAAATAAATAAGTACAGATAGTAAGAATAATGATAAAGGCTTATTTAAATAATTTATCTAAGGTAATAAGTAAAGAATTAAAGTAGGACCTGTACCAAATAGCATTCCCCTATTATTTTTGTGGATACGGTGTTTCACATAATCCTAAAGTGAGATAAGGGGCACGCTTATGCTAATAATGGTAGTAATTGGTCAATAAGTAGAAGTTCAAATCATGAGAATTTGGGCAAGGGGCGCAACTAGATATTGTTTGGATGACGGGCCAGTACCCATAGCATTTCCCCTATTTTCTATGGACACGGTGGTCTCACATTAGCCTGAAGTGGGATGAGGGGCATGCTTATGCCGGAGCTTGAGGTAATAAGAAGACCCAATAGGTGGAAAAATGGGTAACATGAGCATGGTGGCGGTTATGCATGCGACTTCCATTCGGGTGCTCAATAATCGTTATGAGTTCTAAGCGCTAAGTATGTGTGCCTTCCATTGGCACCATTGCCTTCTGTATAGAGAGCTACATATGTTTTAGTCCATAGTAGATACTTTGCGTGTCATTCGTAGACACCATTTCTGTGTAGGGAGCTATATAGCATCTGGTCCGCAGTAAGGTCCATGGAGTAGCAGGCCGATCAAAGGATAGAATTAGGATTTCAGCCTAATTATAGGATTAGAAATTCAGCCTAATCAAAGCAGCTAAAAAATACAAGTGCAAACAATAAAAGTTTACCAATTGTGTTAATTTAATTAATTCGTATTTATTTCCAGCTTATTCCTTTTCTTCCTATTCCCTTTGTTTCCTTTATATACTAGAACTGTCGTAAGGTCTATTTCTTTTACTTTGCTTAAAGATTTTAATAATTACTATCATTCACCAGACTTTTAGTCTAACCCATTCCTCAATTTTCCCTTTTTTCCCCCATAGACAATCAGGGGCAAGGAAGGTAGACCGCAGCTTCTCGGAGACTTGGAGATCTTACCATATATTCCTTTCTTTTATTTCCAGCCTTTTGTTCTTTTATTGTACTGGCACTGTATTGAGTGAAAGTTTGTGTTTGCATTCTGGTTTTTCTGATGAGATTGAGATTTTAGTTTCTTAAGACAATTATATTAGGTATTTAGAACATATGTTGTTTTTTTGTAGTATTTATGAAGTACTAATTTTTAAAATCACTTATTGTTTTTTATTTACTTCCGCTGTGTTATTATCTATCTATTTTGTCTTGTGAATCTTAGTCTCTGCTAGCTTTAGCTATACCTACAACGCATCATGCCTTTTAGTGTGTCCTTTTGGGTATACTAAGGGGTGTGAGGGTATTTCAATGACTTGGTTTAATTTGTAATAAAATTTTAGTGTTTCGTGAGTGAGTTTAAACACTCACATTATGGATTCCTTTTCTAGTAGGATTTAGACCCACTACTACTTTCTCCTTTTGATTCGTTTCCTTGCTATTATAGTCTTTTTTATAAAAGTATTGGAGGAGACAGAGAAGTTTGTATAGATCTGGATTTGAAAAAAGATTCGAAAAAATAAGAATGTTTGGAAAAGAAGAAGAAAATATAAAGAAGATGAAGAATTGAAAAAAGAAGCTTTGAAGAAGAAGATTGAAGAACAAGAACAAAAAAGAATAAAAAACGAAACTAAAAAACAGGCGAAGAAGTAGATTTGATGAAGAAAAAAATAAAAAAGGAAGGAGGAAGGAGATGAGAGAAAAAACAAGACGGAAGTTTTATTTGGAAAAATGAAGCTACAGAAGATGAGATTTGAAAATGAAATAAGGCTATAAGAATGAAGATGGAAACAAATGAAAAGATAATAAGGTATATATAAACAAACTAGAAATTGAAATAAAGTAAAATATAAACAGCCCTAAAAATGGTAGTATTGAAAGAGGTGAAGTAAAGGAATAAATATATCAATAAAGATAAAAATAAATCTTTGTTATAATATATGTTAATAATATTAAGAGTGAATATGCTTCTATGTATTTGTTTAGTCCCACATCGTGGAATAAGTTAAATCCTTAGCTCTGAAGCCTTTATATAAAGGAGGCTATGTAAATATATGTCTATATTCAAAAATAAATAATATATCTTCTGCCTCTCTCTCTAATGGCTTCTACTTTCTTTATTTTATAACATGTTATCAACATGATCCCTACAAAAAAAATATAGATCGACAATTGTGATACTCTAGAAGATCAGATCTACATGGTTTTTCAGATCTACTTATAGATCTCAAGATGGTAAGTAATTTTTTGATTTAGTTATATTGATTTATCTTTTTTAGATTTGATTCTATTAATTTTATCTTCTTAGATCTCATTGAATCATATAACTAATTTTTTGGATCTCATTCCATTGTAGATCTTATGCTCTATATTTTCTTATATCTTTTGTAGATCTTGATATCATACTCAAATGATATATCTTTGAGATCTATGTATTTCAATGATTAGATTTATTCTTTTTCATGTATAATATCCTTTTCTCTTATTTATTTATTGAAATCAGATATGAATTCTGAGATTACTTATTGTTACATATC
Source organism: Allium cepa (assembly GCA_030765085.1). NCBI lineage: Eukaryota > Viridiplantae > Streptophyta > Magnoliopsida > Asparagales > Amaryllidaceae > Allium > Allium cepa. The sequence continues at coordinate 866,314,807 of CM060940.1, forward strand.
TTCTACTTGAAATCAATTTTCTTTATTCTTTCAGAATTTGTACTTGATAATTAATTCAATTTGAATTGATTCGAAATTTCTAATAAGTGGTATTAGATCCACTCATCTTTGATTTCGTTATGAATTTTTGATTTTTTGAGTAAGGTTTAAATCGACTTTATTTATAAGTCATTGAATTCTTGTAGTATCTTACTCAAATTTTAGATCTATTTGATTTATGTAAGAAAGATTTTTTCTTAATAATTTTGGATTTGGTTTGAACCTAAAGTTGGTTTTCCTAGACCAAAAGGTATCTTTTAATATAGAAAGTAAGATCTAAATGATCTGTATATGGTTTATGTAATTAAATAAAATTCTGAAATATTTTTATATCTGGGAAATAATCTTAATTCCCTAAATTTTTTAAATAACTTGCATTGATTTGAAGATTTACATGTTCGTTTTGATATAAAAAATTATGAAGTTAATTTTCTTATGAGAGAAATAATTTGGATCTAAGATGTATAGTTATTTATGATTATGAATGACATAGATAGATCTGAGATGTTAATGTTGTTTTTTTTAGAAACTCTAATTATTGAGAAATAAACTCTCTCTTTAATATATCCATTTTAATTTTATTATTGAGTAATATTGCACCTAGATCTGAGATGAATTTTTTTACTTTAAGTATTCTTTGTTCAATTGATTCATATTTTTATAATGAAATCATTTTGTTGTGATGGTAGTTATATCTTAGACCACATAAAGGTTAATTGCATTTATTTTCATCATAAATGTATTAAATGCAATGGTTATTGTAAATTAAATGATATTGTATGTTTGCGTTTGAACATGGATTTGAGAAATCAAACATGGTTGGTAAATCGAGTTTTCATTTTGAAAACCTTTTGATTTGATTTAGATTTGAATGAAGGCTTCGAAAATTATTTTGATATACGATTTATATTTCTAGAAGAAATATTTTATTGTTTCTTGGAGAAACAAATACAAAGATAATACGTATCTAGAAGTTTGTATTAAGTTTAGATCTAATATAGATTTTTATTTAGCACATCTAAAGTGAATGGAAACATTAATAAAAGCTTACATTATAAGCTTAATATTGTTGAGACTTGGTTTTGATTTATGACATAAAGCTATTACTACGACATACAGATTTGACGACTGCTATGACAAAAAGAGAATATATACTACAAGGACACAAGACTACAAAATCGGTGCATCGATTAAATTAATTTAGTTTGAGTCTTAGGTTAATTTTACTAAAATCTCTCCTCGTTTACGTATATATTAGCTTATATATTTAATCATCTTATTCCTAAATATTTTGTACATATATAAGCAAATAAAATATGTAAAAGTGTTTAAAGTTGTGTATATTACTATACATGTAAAAACTGTGCAAATTGCATAAATTTTACAAGGTTAGTCGACTGACCCAGAGGTTCAGTCGACTGACCCTGGAAATTCTGTGCAACATGCACAGGTGCACAGATATACAAATATATATTTAAAAATCCGTTTGAATATTAAGTCGACTGACCCAGAAGCTCAGTTGACTGAATTTCTACAACGGCTACTTTTTGGAAAGACACGACTATTTGTGAAGAGTTACGAACTTCTACGAAAAGATTTGGACGTAACACTTCAATCGAAACTCTTCACCAACAGTCGCTGCTCTTTAACCTCTATAAGTACATACCCTAACTTGGTTCCAAATCACTGAATTATCATCAAATTTTCTTATCTTTCTAATCTAACTCTCTTGAATCTATTTGCTATAATACTTTCAATTATTCTGTATTAAAGCAATATTATACCTTTCTATTCTTCATAAACTTCAAATAAATATACTTATACTCGAGGAGAAGATTATAGGAAGGGTGTACTACAAGTGACAAATCCGTGTTATTAGAACACACAATGTCAAAACAATCTTTTGTATTTGTTGAAGTCCTGTTCTGCTGCTTAGGCGTGTGAAGTCGTCTTCGTCTGCTGAGGCGAAATCCTGTTCTACCGCTCAGGACCTTGTTCGGCTGCTTAGGGGTTGTATAGACATGTTTCTCCAGGTTAAGTGAGGGTTGTTGTTTTAGTGAAATTCCAGAAGGAGTCTGGGACTAGACATAGGACGGTGCTCTGAACCAGTATAAAAATCTCTGGTGTCATTTTATTATACTGCTTTTATATTCTGCACTATTTACTGTATTACTATCATAACTATACTCTGTATTATCATATATCCATATTACACAATCCATAGCACACTTTCAAATATCTTCCAATATTTCCTATAAAAAGGGGGAAAGGAAATAAGAATTGAGAATCTGCAGTTTCTATAATGATAAAAAGTTGAGTTTCCATGAATCAGTCAATTACAAGTTTCCTCAAAATAAAGAACTAGAAGTTCTAACTAAAGAAAAAAAGGGATTTGAAAATTTAATCGTCAAATGGAAATGGGTTTTGACAATAACTTGAACTTGGGCAAAGAAATTATTTTAATAGAAGTTGTATAACTCAAAGTCCAAGACTTGAAGTCTTAAATTATGAAAAGACTTTCTGATAAAGTTTACAAGCTCGAATTCTTATCAGTATTTTTTTTTTCTTGATTTGTCAAAATGTACAAGCTTCTAAATAAAGAAGTTTATACAAAATTTGAGAACCTGAAGTTCATAACAAATTCATGAACTTGACATTCATAAATTAGAAGCCCAAAGCTCTGTTGAAATCATGTAAAATGATAAGGTTGTACTTCTTGAAAAAGTTAAAGGAAATTAATAACTCGTCATATGAGATAATGATGCCGCATTCAAGAGATTACAAAAATCTTCAAACGAATTATACGTTACCTTATATATTTACATTTACATTATATTAACCAAATATACTAAAGATATTATGTTATATGATATTTCAAACATCACTGGATGTATGTGTATACATTAATCTCTTGAAGAGATGTTTTAGAGATTTATTAATATTTATATTGCAAAATCCAACATCCCAGAAGAGATGTTATAGGAATTTTATTTTTGTTACATTGCAATTCCTTAAAAGGAAACATTGCATTCCCTGAAGGAATAACTATATAAAAGTTTTAAAGCAATAACGATAATTTATCCCTAAATAAAATAGTATTGTATACCAATATCACACTCTAGAAATAGTGGTTTTATCTCTCACGTCTCACTTTAATTTGGAGCATCTAACTTTGTTACTGTATTTAAAGTTTGATGTGCCATTTCAAAAGCAGTTACGACAAAAATCTCCAATAGAGATATTTTATGCTACTGTACAAGTAATAGTTATGTAATTTGGAAAAAAATGGGAAATTTATAATATGATGGGTACACAATATCATGCTTATTTTTATGATAAAAGCAATATTGTATATTGATATGGCATTCAAATAGTGCATATATATAGAAAAGATAAGTTCACTCCAGAAGTGGTGATAATAAAACATCTCTAGAAGAGATTTATGAATTTGGAAATGATAACATATCTCTAGAAGAAAATTGTTTATATATTTGGTAATTTATTAAACCAAATAAGTGTACATAAATTTGATTATGAAGGATCCTAATTAAGTTTAGATTAGATCCTAAAAGTTTGAAAGCTATACGTATGATCTTGAGGTGATCTGTATCTGTAACATTCCAAGTATTGAGAAGATACTCTTATTATTGTTTTTTGGAATAAACCTTAACAACTTGGAGTTGTGTTTACAATTTATTTGAACCAGAAATTCAACATATTTTCACACCAAAAAGTAGCGACCCGTATTTTTTCGACAATTAAAATATTGAATTTAATAAAATTTTGTAATCTAATGTTGGAAGAAAATAAAATTTATGATGTAGGAATGAGAAAACTAACTAGAATGAAGTTTAGTAATGTAAAATTAATGTAATAGATGACTAATCAAATGTTATTTCAAGTAATTGTAATAATTGTAAGTTATAATTGGTTATAAATTTAAAATAAGGAAATAAATTGAATGTGATACTAATTGATGAAATAATATGTAATTAATTGTAATTGGATAAAATTAGTGTTGTGTAAGTACTTATAACATTTGTGCATAGTTAATAAACTTATAAACGTGATTAAATTAAGTAAAAGGTGACAATTGTTATTTGTTACCTATTTACTTAATTTGTTGATTGGAAATCAATTGCAATTTAATGTAATTAAATATTACGCTAATATGAATTAAGATGATAATTGTAGTATATTAATGTTATAAGATATAAACCAATCTTAACCATATCCATAAGATGATAATGGATTGAATAATAAGATGAAATATCAAATAGATTGATTATTGGAATTTTAAATTATAATTAATTGGTTTACTGAAATTGGAATTAAACATTGTAAATGGTAAAATAATTAACATTGAATTGATATGGAAATTTGTTTTAAAAGTGATTTAATCAATTTAATATTAATTTATCTAATTAATGTGAAAATAGCTATTTTGGCCACTATCTCAGATTTCGACGAAACCAGTTTCATCGGATCCGTAACGGTGAATTATTATAGGATTTCAAGTTTCGTAGTGATCGGGTTTGTCGTTTGATTGTACGGACTCGATACGCGTAGAAATCAATTTATTTGAATTCAATTTAAATAAGTTGATTGTTAAAGCTAACTTCTTTGTACGATGGAATTAAGAATGGAAACCTATTCCATTGAATTTAGAAGTATTGAAAACATCTATTTTGATAATGGGATGACCCATTTTCGTTTTGGGAACGAAACGGGCTTTTTCGGGTCGTTGTTATCGTTTCAATCCAAATCGATCTGGGCCATCCTTTCTATTTTCAGCTCTGCCTATATATAGGCCGTTATAAACACTAATTGTTTCTCATTTCTGATTAGAGTACGTACTATTCTCTCTGGCAATCTCTTTCTTCTAATGGCGGAAACAAATTTCAATATACAAATCCTAAATCCAATTTCAAAATAAAACTCCTCAAAACCCAACATATTATATACCGATTCGAAGCTCTTGATGAGCGCAACCCAAATCTGTAATTCTTATTTCGATTTGAATCATGGTTTGACCAGAAATTGGCCATTCATCCACGGCCGTTCATGTGGGGATGTTGAGATTGGACAGTGGATCTTTGTCCTATCGTCGATCGTAGGACATGGGGTAGTAGAGCTCGTCGAGTAGTAATCATTAGTGGTAGTCATTTGTCTCAGATGTATGTGTAGGCACCTGGATTAGCCTGGAAGGATAGATGGTGGTGGAAGCTTTCTGGTGGGCCGCGTATGGCCATGTGGGCAGGGGAGAGGCGCCTCGGCGAGGCTAAGGTGTTGGCGATCTTCGATCATGGTGGAATCGCTCGGAAGCGGCGGCACTGGGGAGAATTGATGGCGGCTTCGTTCGTTTGCAGGTTGAAAGAAGACACGTCAAGGTTGTAGGGAGAGGTCACGTATAGTGCTAAGCTGGACAAGTACGCCACGTTTTTTCTTATTTTAATAATAAAAATTTTATTATTTAAAAATTTAGTCGTTCTAACGTACTTAACTTTCACGTGAGAGGTCGATTTACTCGTGGTTTTCTCGCTGCGATCGTACGAAATTACGGACATTATGAAACTGGTTTGGATGAATTCGAGATGAATTCAAGACCTTATTTTGGATTTCAAATCAATTTAAAATCAAAAGTGAGTGTTTTAACCCACTCACAACTACTACACTACCTTATGTTAATTGAATTGAAGTTATGATGCGATTAGAAATTGATTGGTTGATGTTTGGTTTATGTAAATTTTCATTCCAGTTAAATATGACTATTATTGAATATATGGCCATTAATTTAATATTAAATTCTAAATTGCCAGTTAATACCCGTTATTGATAATCAGTAAATGGTTGTTATTTATTATTGATTTGGATGATGATTGTGATAGATGTTCGATTATTGATATTGGATGACTGGTTTTATATTTATATATTGTTATAACACAGCAAGTTCTTTATGGGTTGAAATGATACATATCCGAACAATCTGGTAGAATAGGGAGAAATCGTTATGAGTTGAAATGATGGACTCAAGCAATTCCATGGATTTGAAATAAAATTTTAGGATTGCGAGTTGAAATGATATATACGCGTAAAATATTAAAATTTTAAATTATGGACTGAAATGATAAATATCTGTATCACTTAACCATAGGGTAGAAAATTATATACGGATACCAGATTGGTTAAATTAAATGATTTTAAATCTTTAAATTTTTAATTTGGTTAAATGATATTTTTAAATAGAATTTGATTTATATAAACTGAATTATTTTCGAAAATCCAAGCGTTAAAGTTGAAATTGGAATTGATCTAATGAATTGTTTAAAGAATTAAAATGGAAACTTCAAAGTTTATTTTTGAAGCATAAATGAAATTTATCGAAATTGAGTGTTGAAATGTTTGAATATAACTTTGAAATCTATTTAACTTAAAGTGGTTTAAAATTGATAATTCAAACATGGATTAGAAATCGATATTGATTAAATGGTTTTAAATGAGAATCTGAATTGAAAAACAAATTTAGTTAGTTGATTTGAAAGCTAGAGATAGTCCAGAGGTGTTGAAATGAAAGAAATAGCTTAATTTTGGTATAAATTTCAAACTAACTATTTCAATATAAACTGTTTGAAGATTTATTATTTTAAAAATCCCGATTCTAAGATTTTTAAACTATTGAACTATTTTAAGCTATTTCACCTATTTTCAAACCATGCAAAAACAATTTTAATCCATTGTAAACTATTTCAATCTATTTTTAAACTATTTAAAACTATATTAAACTATTTTAATCTATATTTAAACCATTTAAACTATTTTAAAATATTTTAAACTATTTTAATCTATTTTAAAACTATTTAAACCATTTAAGCTATTTCAAATTATTTGAAACTATTTTTTTTCTATTTTAAACTATCTAAACTATTTCAAAATTTCAGACCTTGTAAAGTTGAAGTATTTATATTTAAATCTTTGATTTAAAAGCGAATACAGTTAAATGATGTTATAACCTAAGTTAGGATTTAAATAACATATTTGAGAAGTATGATGATTTTAAATTTAAGGGTTTAACCTACTTTAGAATATGATTTCGAAAGTTAATATGGTTTCAAAAGTGAATTCGATTTCAAAAGTATGATTCTGAAAGTGAATATAATTTTGAAAAGTAAATATGATTTCGAAAGTGATATGGTTTGAATTGAATATGATACTTTGATATCAATTATGAATTGAGTTTGGAAATGTAAAAGAACCATCCGGTGTGAAATAAGCGTTTGGTTGTTAAAAAGACCTGGAACGGAAATTGTCATACACTCTGCCATTACCGAAAACCACTTTAACAACTGTGTACGTGGCGGAGAATCCACAATGAAGTAGGATGGTTTGGCGAACGATTCTGTATGAGGTATTTACATAGCCTTGACTTCCACGAGTCAGCTTGATTTGGCTAAAACAGGACCTATACCTGGGCCAAGTAAAGTCACACCTCTGATCGGACATGCTTCTTTGATACCATATTATGAATTTTTGATTGATTTGGTGGCCACCCCTAAATTTTGATTATGAGAGTGTGTTCCGAGGTGGGAGGTAGTAGCTGCTATGCGTTACCACTTGCCTGGTTCTGCAAACGGTAGAATCCTACCCTGGAATTGCTTCGAGTGCCATGTCACATGCCTTATTGTGCCTTCTACGAGTTTGTTTTGTACCGTACCTATTGAGTGCTCACCGAGTAAACCTCCAGTTTACAGAGGAGCTTACAGTATCTGTATAGACTACAAGAATATATAAAATGTGTTATAGGGATATGGGTAAACCTTTAATGCTATTTTAATACTTTACCGTAGGCACTATTATAATAGTGTTATACTATGTATGTAGATAGTTTAACGGATCCTTAGGAGATGAAATTTCGAACATCTCTTAAGTTATTGCACTCACATTAGACACTGGATAGGAGATGTCAAAACCTGTAAACATCTCCAATGCCATTACACTCATATTTATTTACTGTTGATTTAACTTACATAAGATCTTTTAGTTCTGACTCGAGTGTTTTGTCTTTTCAATTCATTCGAGTCAGTCTTAGCTTTTCAGTGTATCGAAGACTGCTTACTGGAGGACGAAGACGGAGATTTAGTGCTATTATTATTTATTCCATCGCATCATGTTGTTCCGCTGCATTATTTATTTACTATTGCTGCATGTACTCTGATTCTGTATTGTAAAAGTATAATCAAATGTTATTTGTAAAATAGCTTCATGAATTGTTTATTTGATTATTATATTTTTTTCATTCTTCTATGAGATTCTATATTTTGTTTCTTTCTTTCTCTTTATTTTCTTATTTACCCCATAACAATCTTCACTTTTGAATGGTTTGGTTCGGCATGTGTGTCGAGTTAAATCGTCTAAAAAGGCAGGTTGTTACAAGACATTTTGGAAATTATCAGTTAATCTTAAAGGATTCATATTTACAGAGCGATAAACAAAAATTTATGGTTTGAATCCTTGTATTAGTTCGTTCTAAAATCACTAACTCAAATGAGAAGATCATGCAAATTTATATAATACATGGATGCACGTATATATCCATATACGTAAGTATTCAACTAACTACCCGAAGTTTGTTATGAGCTCGTCTTATAGATTATGCATAGATTTTATTTAGGGATTTAAAATTCAATCAACATAATTGTTGAATGACCTGAAGTCATGTATATATTCAAATAATCTACACGATAAGTAAATTCCTCTAATTGGCTTGATCAATGAATGAGAACAAACTCTAACAAGAAATATCAATTGAATGCATTCTATCAATTGAATGCATTCTATCAATTGATAAAAGAATTATCCTCCTATTATTAATATGTATGGTGTATTTGCAAGTAGCAATATCATAATGGATCAAAATGAGAATCCAAAGATGATTATCATTTAATGTGATAATGTTTGTCAACATTGAGGGGGAGGATAAGGGGATACAAGTTCATTTTGATCATTAGTGTTAAATATTTGTTAAAATATACAATGATGAAAATATTAAGTAACTTGAATAAATTATCAATAATATCCGCAGTAGACTTTTTCTAATATAAATTGGAATCCCTAAAGGATCAAAATGTGTAAACCACATCTGAAATGTGGTTCAAAAGTTAGTTCAAAATATTTTTGGAGTAAGTAATAACGTTGTCAAATAAAGAAGGTGAGTGTTCTTGAAGAAACACTTAAGGGTGCTCTGAAAGAGATCCACGACATGATTGTCAAATAAACCTAGAAGTGGTTTAGGTACCTAAAATATGATAAATAAAGAGATCTCAATAAATCATATCTAGAACTGAAAATAAATAATCATTGATTATAACTTTAAAAATAATAAAGCGCTTATGTTTATAAATGGATTAAAGATCCTAGATTAGAGAAAAACATGATTGGTCATCATGAAATTTTCCTAAATAAGAAATGTGGACCTGTAGTCCACAAAATAAAATTAGAAACATGTATATAAAGTGGCAAAAGCACACTAAAATTATTAAAGCACATAGTGTATCAACAACATGTTAAATGCCATAAGCATGTTATTTTTAGAGATATTTGAATTGATTGAAGCAGTGAAAGTGTTTGAAACCCTTAAAATACCCTAAATGTATAAATATTTTTTAAATCATAATAAACAATGAAAGTACACAAATTCCTGAAGAACATAAATAACTTTGGTGGTTATAAAGAAGGTAAAGAATAAGGAGCGTAGATTACAACTTCTTTTAAGTATTGTTGTAATGAAAATCTTGATATAATTCATGATGAGTAGATTACTTCCTATTTTTAAGTATTGTTGTAATGAAACTCTTAATATCCATTGAACTGGTAGTTGCGATATGCAAATACTTATTCAAGTATACAAATTCTTGAAGAATATATATAACTTTTGTAGTTATAAAGAATGCAAAAAATATGAAGTGTATATTACAACCTTCTTCTATGTATTGTTGTAATGAAAATATTGATATACTTCAAGATTAGTAGATTGCTTCCTACTTTTTAGTAATGTTGTAATGAAGTTTTTTATTATTCATGAAAAATGTATAACTGCAATACGCAAAACTGATTTGAAGCACAAAAATGAAAGCACATGAAGTGTTTTTCATAAAAGTAGCAAATAAAATGCATAAAATGCAAATCATATTTGGAAGAAACAATCTTAGAAATTTGATTATACCGAAGGAAACCATTAATAAGTTGTATTATTAAGGAGATTCGTATTTATGGATCCAGAAGTATCTATAACCAATTTGAGTTATCGACAAACAAATACGAACTCAAAGGAAACTTTTAAATCAGGGGGAGCATCCATAAGTATGTTATAATGCACTCTTTTCCCTTAACTAAGATTTTTCCAACTGGGTTTTTATTAGTAAGGTTTTAATGAGGCATTATCTTGATCCAAAAGTATTAACTCCCCAATTACATTTAAAATAAGTTATAATGTACTCTTTTTCTTATTTAAGAATTTTTCCACTGGGTTTTTCTTAGTAAGGTTTTAATGCGGCATTAGTTTGATCCAGAAGTATCATTTGAAGAAATAAGAAAATAAAATATGTCATTGTACTTCCTTTTTCCTTCACTAAGATTTTTCCCATTGGGTTTTTCTTAGTATGGTTAATGAGCCATTATTTCGATCTCGAAGTGTCAAACTCTTTAGAAGAAATATTGTTTTATGATATCAATGCTTTCATAAGTTGCACTCCTTTTCTCTTTCAAGGTTTTTCCTATTGGGTTTTCCTAATGGATGTTATTAATGAGGCAACAGAAATAGCTGTATAAACTTCATGGATATATGCAAGCAAGATAATAATAAGGGGGAGTAATCATCATACACGTTTCAGAAAGGACAATTTCAAGTTATCAGAGTATTCATGATTTTGAAGACGCATATTCAAGGGAGAGTTTTATAATATAAGTTAATAATATTAAGAGTTAATATGCTTCTATGTATTTTGTCCAACATCGTGGAATATGTTAAACCCTTAGCTCTAAAGCCTTTATATAAAGGAGGCTATGCAATGTAAATATATGTCTATATTCAGAAATAAATATTATATCTTCTGCCTCTCTCTCTAACGGCTTCTACTTTCTTTATTTTATAACAATCTTCCATTTTTTAATATGAAATTTTGGAAGAAAGAATTGCCAATGAAAGGAAGCTACAAGAACTAATAATGCATAAGCAAAATAAACATCAGAAAAGGAGAATAGTAAATGTTGAATATGTGCTTATATGATTTTTGTTTGATGATAATAAACATATATATATATATATTCATTTAAATGTATTTGTTAATGTACTATTTTATTTTTCATAGATTAAGTAAAAATTTGTTTAATAAAATAAATTACACAGAATTTGAATTCAAACAGAAATTTTATTCAAACAAATATTTATTACAATTTTGAATATTACAAATTCAAGCTCTCACTATACATATACAATTTTGATTCCAATTACATCACAATTCAATTTACATAAATTCCTCACTACATATCACTCACACTCGCAGTTTATCTTCAACTTCATTCCAGTTAGAATCCAGCATTTGAGCAATCTGCAAAAATATTCACTAACGCAGTAAAATTGAAAAAGAAATATTTTTGCAATATAAAATAAAATATGGATTTTGAAAATATTATTTGCATCAGTTATTTGGGTTGTTCATCATCATTTACATTTGAATTCATCATACACGAACAATGTGACATGCACAGTGTATCACTGTACATGCCACAAGGTCATGCACACCGATATACACTTGATAATGTTACAGGGACAGGTGAGCACAGGTCAAACCCAAATGAAAAGCCGAGTTTAACTCACGTGCAATATAAATAAAATCACGACATGAGCACAAGGTCAAACCCGAGTTTTTAAAACTGGGTTCAGCACAATGCACATGTCAACAGCACCAAACTGCAACAAGACCAACTACAGAAGCAAATCAGACCAGACTTTAAATGGAAGCCCAACTGAGAAGACTTGAACCAAATAAACAAATGAATCAGATGAACACAGACTTCAGCCACAAAATGTATGTGCTCAAAGCTAACAACATCAAGTGAGAAACACCAATGATACAATCCAAACTGAAACTCCAGAAGAATCAGGCAGTACAAAGAATGACTACTTCAGTGATAATAAAAAATGCACCAGTGAAACCAATGCAAAACTCAAGCATGGTCGAGAACTGATACAAGTGAACTGAAGACACGTGCACAACAACATGAATACTGCAACAACCAAAGGCAAGACTATAGTGATACAAGTACAGGTAGCAACAATAATGCAAACTACAATGCCACAGCAAACAAGATGAACCAGACAGGTCAAGCAATGAAGTATCAGACTACAATATCAAGATTCAAACATGGTGATGCAAATGAGTGAAACATGAAATAGCATCTGACAAAAGTCAACACATTTGAAGTAAATGCAGAGAACAAGCATACTTGAAACAGTGCATACATGAAGACTACAATACATGAGTCAGTGCAGTGATACATGGAAGTATTAATGACAACAGACAACTCAGTGCAGCAAAGACGACAGTGGAAACTACACAAGCGTCGATTACCAGTGAACAACCAGACAACATCAAAATTCACGAATGCAATGCTCAAGTGGAGTTCAGGTTAAACCAACCAGAGAAGATGGCCAGAGACGAGGCTGACAGGGATGAACACAAAGATGGCCGAATTCGTGGCAATCAAGATGTTAAACAAGTCGAAGAATAACAATGCAGACGCAAAATAATCAACGCAGAATAAAAATGAAAAAAAAAATCAAAATTCAAGTGCGTATCTTTGAAATAGTCAAACAAATCGAAAGAGGAAATTTTTTTTGCCGTATGACTCAAGAAAAATCGAACGCTTCAAAATCAAATCCGTGTGCATCAAGTCACAAATATCAAGCAATCGAAAAATAGGAAAGTGACGAAGTCCATATAAATACAACCCCAAATCATCATCGGCATGTGTGGAAAATTCAATCAAGTCCAAATATAAACCCACAATCATCATCGGTAAAATCATCGATCAATCGGTGTTCAATCGAGCATAACAGAAAAGCAATAAGGAAAGTCACATACCAAATTGAAGTTGAACTCCAGAAGCCCTAAATTTCACAAACCCTAATTGCAAGCAAAGCAAAGGAACGAGAGCGGCCGACATCATCTCAAGAGACGATCAACAAATAAAGCAAGAGAACCAAGATCAATCGAGCAGTAATAGTAGCGATCGTCTATATTTTCTGAAAGCCCTAATTTGGACAAAGAACGAGCGAAGATTAACGAGGCCGCCATTTTTTTCACAAGCCAGAGAAAAGAGAACGGGCTAGAGAATAATAAAAAGAAAGCTGGCTTTTTGATTGAAAAGGGGATTAGGGTTTAATCCTTATTTTAATATAAGGGTGTTTTTATTTTTGCTCTTATTTTTGAAGTCTGCACTTTTCGAATCAATTCTTGGTAAATCACGACCTAGGTTTTAGGTTGTGTCAGATTGTCTAGTTAGAATTAGTTCAATAAGCAGGGTTTGCGAGTTTGCAAAACTCTATAGGCAGTAGCAGGGTTTGCGAGTCTGTTAGAGTGTTTGTAAGCGGGAGACTGTTTAATTCTAATAGAAATCTGGGAATGCAGCAGTAGGCAGGTGTTGCCGAAGCTTGGTAAATTTTGTGTGTGATTTACTTTTCAGCATATTTACTTCTTTGCAGTTTAATTCGAGAAAATTTGCTATAACCCTATTCACCCCCTCCCCTCTAGGGTTAATCTAGATCCTACAAGTAGTATTAGAGCACGGTATTTTTCTTTAACTCTAGAGTCATGAATCCACCAAATAATGCTTTTTCTGAGGGGCAATCTATTGCTAGGCCACCCATGTTTAATGGGAATGATTATGCTTATTGGAAAGTTAGGATGGGTATTTATCTTTGTTCTGTTGATTATGATGTTTGGGACATTATTGAAACCGGCTATAAATCTCCCACTATAACTGTTGGTGATACTGAGATTCCTAAACCTAAGGATAGGTGGGATGCTAACGATAAGAAATTAAAAACTACAAATGCTAAAGCCATGAATGCTTTGATCTGTGCTCTTGATAAGACTGAATTTAATAGAATTTCTCATTGTAAAACTGCATAGGAAATTTGGCATACCTTGGAGGTGACACATGAAGGAACTTCTCAAGTCAAGGAGTCTCGTCTAGCCCTATTCAGCAATGAATACGAGAACTTTGTGATGGACAAAGGCGAGAGCATAAAGGACATGTTTGGACGCTTTTCAACTTTGGTGTACAATGCTAGAGCGCTTGGGAAGGTATTCACTGAGGTAGAGATTGTGAGGAGGTGCTACGAGTCTTATCGATGAGCTTTGAGGCAAAAGTCACGGCAATACAAGAATCGAAAGATCTGAGTAAACTAAGCATGGAGGAGTTGATCGGCAACTTGATGACATATGAGCTTGAGCTAAAAACAAAGGAGGAACGCAACAACTCCGAATCAAAGAAGAAGACGATTGCCTTAAAGAGCAAAGAAGAGAGCGATGATGAAGAAGAAGATCCAATTGAAAAGCTTACAATGGCTGTCAATAATCTTAGAAAATGGTCAAGATTCAGGCCACGCAAGAAGAAAACAAGTGGTAATAGGCCAAAAGATACTGACAATTCCGATAATGAACTGACATGTTTTAACTGCAAGAAGCCTGGCCACTTCAAACAACAATGCCCACTTCTCAAAAACAACAAAGGAAAGAAAAAGAATGCCTTTGTAGTGACTTGGGATGATGAAGAAGGAGAGGAAGTTTCGAATAATAGCTCAGAGGAGGCTAACTTGTGTCTTATGGAAAAATTAGATTCAGAAGCAAGCTCAGAGGAATCTAGTGAGGGAGGTGACTATTCTTATAAAGAACTTGCTTTGATGTGTTGTGATCTTACTAAAATAGTTGATACTCTTGAATCTAAAATTGAAAAACTGAAACATGATAGGAGAGAACTTGTCCATGAAAATTCTAGGTTAGAAACTGAACATGAAATATTCAAAACCTAGACTGTAAAAAATGTAAAATTTTAGATTCAGAATTATCAAGACTTAAGAATAGCTTTGAGAATTTTGAAAAAGAAAACTTGAGTCTTAAGGAAACCATTGACACTAGGAAAAAGGATTTTATAAATAGATGCACCTCACTTGTAACTGAAAACACAACACTAAAAACCAAAGTCCAAAATCTTGAGAAATCTCAGAATAACTTTTCAAGAGGAGAAAAATCATTCAACATGTTATTGGGAAATCAAATTTTTGCTAACAACAGAAAAGGACTAGGCTTTGGGAAAACACAATCTGATGATAATGCAAAAAGTAAAAGTGTCTTTGCTAGATGTGAAATAATTGGACATCATGTTGAAAATTGTAGTCATAGGAACAAGAACACAAAATTTATACAAGTTTGGGTTCCTAAGAATTCTACAAACAAATTTCCATGTCTATTGGAACAAAAATGAAAGGACAAAATAAATCTGGGTGCCGAAAGGAACATATATAAATAGTTTTGGGTCTCCTCAAAATTATCTTTCAAAATATTCTGCCACTAACAATCACGGACCTATAAAAACAAATAGGTCACAAAAATCTTTCATCGTGTAGGTATGGTGGCAGGCTAAGGAACAATAACAGTGGTCTCTGGATTTTGGCTGTTCCAGAAACACAACGGGCAACAAAGCAAAGTTCCTTAGCCTAGTACAAAGGTGACAGAATCACAATGGGCAACCACGAAAAATTATCGTAAAGGTAAAACAGGTGAAGGTATATTTATTTGATCGATATATTAAATGTGATAATCTGCACCGTATTTTGAATTAAATCAGCCAATAATAATGTGATGATAAAGAGATGATGTTTTTTTGATTCTGACTTGTTCAACATAGTTGGCCAATTATATTTATGCCAAAAACACTATTCTTTGAATTGCTTCATACATATATGTTTGGATTAAACATAGTGTTTTGTTGGATGATAATACATTAGGTTATAATACGGCTAACTCTATATCCACAGTTTCTGGTTATTTACACGACTCCAATTCAAATTCAAGAATGCTGTTAAAAAATTGAGTTTGAGTTTTTATGCACACTTCATGGTCTGGTCTATCAAATTTAATTAGTGATGTTTTGAAGTGAAAGAGAAATTCAGATGCAGGTCATACTGGTAATCCAGTTGACAGAAAATTTACTAGTTGAACGTGATTTATGGTGAGACATTTAGTAACTGCATCGTTTTTCAAAGAAAATATCTGCATATTTTTCATTACAAATAATTTTCAAATAGCAGAAATTTTTCTCATATAACCCCTTCGAGAAAATCATTTTTGACCATATTTTCAGATTAGTCATTTTGAAAAAAATATTTGATTTTAAATGACAAATTTTGACTAAACCGACTCCCTACTAATTATCAAAAAAATAAATAGTGACTGAAAAGGTGATAAGTGTTGATATTTAACATACCTTACTCAAGACAGTATATTTGAAAAATTTCTTTAGGAATTCAAACAAGAGTTATAAAAAAAAAATTGTTGGGTAAAGATACCATGACCATTTCTATTTCTATCATATTTCTATCGACCATTGTTTATCAAAAATTCAATATGGTTTGTCGATATGTGGTACTATAATCAGGGATCATTCGTTTTTCATTTTACATTTTTTTAAGTAAAAATAAATAAATACCAAAGTATTCACTCTCATTTAAAAGTCCTCACGGTTATGCATGGGTGAATTACTTGGAATTTGTTATGTGCTTCCATGCTCATTTAAAAGTCCTTACGGTTATGCATGTATGGAACGCATATCAAAATTGATTTATTAAATAAACAAGTTGATTCTAATCCCATTTAAAGTCTTCATGGTCATGCGTGGTTAGAAGATACTTGAATTTATTTTTAAAATTACGATGGAATACTACTAGTCTCATTTAAAAGTCCTAATGGTTATGCATGATTAGTAGATATTCAAATTCCTGATATAAATGTACCACAAGTAGATACAACTGTATGATTTTATATGAGAACATCATTTCCATCATTCTAAAAGTGGAATATGCGCCTAACAAGTGTAGTTATGATTTTTGTTTGATTTTTATTGAAGTTTAATATTTATATTCAAATTGAGTTTTAATGTTGGATTAATATCGATCACTTTATCTCTATTTTCTCTAACACTATTATTCTTTTGCTGATAACAAAAGAGGGAGAGAAAAGTAAAGATTTTGTCAAATAAAATCAAGCAAAGGTCAAATAATTTTTCATTTGCATCTAGGCTCATTTGTATATTTCTATTTGTATGCATATATGTAGGGGGAGCATCGTGTAGAGAGGAAGCATTTAAATAGGGGGAGCAATTAGAGTATATCATTGATCAAATACATTTAACACAGTCAAAATCTTAAATATATGTTTGTTATCATCAAAAGGGGGAGATTGTTGAATATGCGCTTATATGATTTTTGTTTGATGATAATAAACATAAACATATATATATATATTCATTTAAATGTATTTGTTAATGTACTATTTTATTTTTCATAGATTAAATAAATATTTGTTGAATAAAATAAACTACACAGAATTTGAATTCAAACAGAAATTTTATTCAAACAAATATTTATTACAATTTTGAATAGTACAAATTCAAGCTCTCACTATACATATACAATTTTGATTCTAATTACATCACAATTCAATTTACATAAATTCCTCACTACACATCACTCATACTCGTAGTTTATCTTCAACTTCATTCCAGTTAGAATCCAGTATTTGAGCAATCTGCAAAAATATTCACTAACGCAGTAAAATTGAAAAAGAAATATTTTTGCAATATAAAATAAAATATGGATTTTGAAAATATTATTTGCCTCAGTTATTTGGGTTGTTCGTCATCATTTACATTTGAATTCATCATACACGAACAATGTGACATGCACAGTGTATCACTGTACATGCCACAAGGCCGTGCACACTGATATACACTTGATAATGTTACAGGGACAGGTGAGCATAGGTCAAACCCAAATGAAAAGCCGAGTTCAACTCACGTGCAATATAAATAAAATCACGACACGAGCACAAGGTCAAATCCGAGTTTTTAAAACTGGGTTCAACACAATGCACATGTCAACAGCACCAAACTGCAACAAGGCCAACTACAGAAGCAAATCAAACCAGACTTTAAATGGAAGCCCAACTGAGAAGACTTGAACCAAATAAACAAATGAATCAGATGAACACAGACTTCAGCCACAAAATGTATGTGCTCAAAGCTAACAACATCAAGTGAGAAACACCAATGATACAATCCAAACTGAAACTCCAGAAGAATCAGGCAGTACAAAGAATGACTACTTCAGTGATAATCAAAAATGCACCAGTGAAACCAATGCAAAACTCAAGCATGGTCGAGAACTGATACAAGTGAACTGAAGACAAGTGCACAACAACATGAATACTGCAACAACCAAAGGCAAGACTACAGTGATACAAGTACAGGTAGCAGCAATAATGCAAACTACAATGCCACAACAAACAAGATGAACCAGACAGGTCAAGCAATGAAGTATCAGACTACAATATCAAGATTCAAACATGGTGATGCAAATGAGTGAAACATGAAATAGCATCTGACAAAATTCAACACATTTGAAGTAAATGCAGAGAACAAGCATACTTGAAACAGTGCATACATGAAGACTACAATACATGAGTCAGTGCAGTGATACATGGAAGTATTAATGACAGCAGACAACTAAGTGCAGCAAAGACGACAGCGGAAACCACACAAACGTCGATTACCAGTGAACAACCAGACAACATCAAAATTCACGAATGCAAAGCTCAAGTGGAGTTCAGGTTAAACCAATCAGAGAAGATGGCCAGAGACGAAGCTGACAGGGATGAACACAAAGATGGCTGAAGCCGTGGCAATCAAGATGTTAAACAAGTCAAAGAATAACAATGCAGACGCAAAATAATCAACGTAGAATAAAAATGAAAAAAAATCAAAATTCAAGTGCGTATCTTTGAAATAGTCAAACAAATCAAAAGAGGAAAGTTTTTTTGCCGTATGACTCAAGAAAAATCGAACGCTTCAAAATCAAATCTGTATGCATCAAGTCACAAATATCAGGCAATCGAAAAATAGGAAAGTGACGAAGTCCATATAAATACAACTCCAAATCATCATCGACATGTGTGGAAAATTCAATCAAGTCCAAATATACACCCATAATCATCATCAGTAAAATCATTGATCAATCGGTGTTCAATCGAGCATAACAGAAAAGCAAAAAGGAAAGTCACATACCAAATTGAAGTTGAACTCCAGAAGCCCTAAATTTCACAAACCCTAATTGCAAGCAAAGCAAAGGAACGAGAGCGGCCGACATCATCTCAAGAGACGATCAACAAATAAAGCAAGAGAACCAAGATCAATCGAGCAGTAATAGTAGCGATCGTCTATATTTTCTGAAAGCTCTAATTTGGACAAAGAACGAACGAAGATTAACGAGGCCGCCATTTTTTTCACAAGTCAGAGAAAAGAGAACGGGCTAGAGAATAATAAAAAGAAAGCCGGCTTTTTGATTGAAAAGGGGATTAGGGTTTAATCCTTATTTTAATATATGGTGTTTTTATTTTTGCTCTTATTTTTGAAGTCTGTACTTTTCGAATCAATTCTTGGTAAATCACCACCTAGGTTTTAGGTTGTGTCAGATTGTCTAGTTAGAATTAGTTCAGTGAGCAGGGTTTGCGAGTTTGCAAAACTCTATAGGCGGTAGCAGGGTTTGCGAGTCTGTTAGAGTGTTTGTAAGCGGAAGACTGTTTAATTCTAATAGAAATCTGGGAATGCAGCAGTAGGCAGGGGTTGCCGAAGCTGGGTAAATTTTGTGTGTGATTTACTTTTCAGCATATTTACTTCTTTGCAGTTTAATTCGAGAAAATTTGCTATAACCCTATTCACCCCCCCTCTAGGGTTAATCTAGATCCTACAGTAAATTCTAATGAGGTGACATGAATATTAATTAGGATGTTCACAATAAAAATGAAAAAAAGAAAAGGGAAAAAAGTAAAGCACTTGAAAGGAGAAACGAACAAATGAGAAACAATGGAAAGAATACAGAAATTTAAACTAGAAACAAGTCAAATGAGGCTACTATTAATTAATAAGAAACGGGTGAGTAGTCTAAAAATTAAATGGATGCTCAAGTGGAGCCTACACCGAGAACTTAAAAAATGGAAAGAGAGAGAATGCGGATGTGATAAAAAATGTAAAGAAAATGAAGAGACTACTTATATACTATAAACAAAACTTAGGGGTCCAAATTCCGAAACTTACTCCAATTAATTCATTTCAATAAACCCAAATATACACATATTTATGTCATATAATTCCTTATTAAAACATTCTTTTTATGTTAATATATATGCATACTCTAATAACGCAATCAACCAATTAACAATCAATTAATCAATTGATCAACCAATTAATCTATATATTTATTTACGTTACCCTAATCAATTTTATTAATTTATGGATATATATCTACATGTGCACTATAAAAATTATTTACTTTGCCTTTTTAATTACGGTAACGGTCACATTATTGCAACCAATTAACAAGTTTTAACCATATATAAAATGGAAAAATAACTATATGTGAACATATCTAATTAATGTATAACTGTTAATACCAGGTAATTATAATTGATTCCACAACATTTACACAACCATGAACTCTCTCATATATTTAAAAATTTGAATATTAATGTGTGTTATATATATTATCATAAAATTTAATCTTTTTTCCAAAATCATACTTATTGAAAATGAAGGTTTTATTTTTATACGTCTCAAAATATGTAATTTTTTTAATTAAAATGTTCATTCTATTTTGACACAAAAATGTAAGTTCCTATATTAACTCGTTCATTACAATTACATTTCTATTTCTTTTTGATTGAAACATTTCAATTAATCTAATTCCAATTCGTCTCATCACTAATTCCAAACAAATTCTAGTTATAAAACAGTGTTTTCTTTTCATTTATACCAATTCAAACATTTTTTATAAAATTTCATATAGAACAAAATTTATACACTATTTACAAAGTAAATATTTTATCTTATTGAAAATAAACTTCTTCAAGATACATTTCAAA
This sequence comes from Allium cepa, assembly GCA_030765085.1. Taxonomy (NCBI): domain Eukaryota; kingdom Viridiplantae; phylum Streptophyta; class Magnoliopsida; order Asparagales; family Amaryllidaceae; genus Allium; species Allium cepa. The sequence continues at coordinate 866,336,097 of CM060940.1, forward strand.
TAACAACTTATGTTATTCTTTTATTAAAACATTCACTTAATTCTTTATTCAAATTCAACATTTGTTATTTCGGTTGGTGATAAATATACAAGTTATTCTTTTCAAATCAAAGTTTAAATTTCATTAAAATGTTTATCTTAATTTAATTTAAAATGTAAGTTTTTATGTTGAACTTATTAAATACAATGCACTTGCCTTTTTTTTTCAACTAAAGGATTCCAACAACTCTTATTGCAGTTTATATTCAATACTATATTTCAAACGAATTCTCATTATACCACAACCATTTTCTATTCGTTGCGTATATTTCAACATTTATTTCTTAAATTATTTCATTCATATGTTAATATCTATTATTACAATCAATGGAACTTACATTCAAACAATTACTAAATACATCATATTCAAATCAGTATCATTAAATTATGTTCTAATGTGCATTACAATCTTCTACCACATTGTTTTAGCATCTATTTAAGATCATGTTTTATATTCCAACAATTTTTTTACGTTAATTTCTAACCATTTTTAATCAACTATTATATTAATTTTAATATTTCTAAATGGTTAAAAATATGGGTCGTTACAGGGAATTTTCATACAACTATTTAGTTTATTATTATAATTTCTTAATTAGAGTTTGAGTGGAATTTACTAGCTTTTAGTAAATACCTGAATTTACTATCTGGTATGGGACAGTTAGTTAAATTCTTGTGATTATTGGAGTGACAGTAATTAACACTTAGAGTTATTTTATCTTAAGGCATTCAGATTTCAGATCGATAGATCCGCGAGAGAAGATAACTCATTTTTCATCGATCTAAGAATCGATACATTTTTAGATTTGGGTAGGCAGATCTCTTTCATAAGACCTATTATGGTGTAAATATGGTTTCTCTTTCGAAAGACAGATTTTTACATGATCGTAGTCTATAGACACTACAACATATCAGTTTATTTTGCAAAAAGGTACTTTATATACTAGAATGGAATTATATACTTTCATGATATGCCTTATTAAAACCTTACAACCCCCAACCTATATGGGTGCCTTTTGAGGAAAAAAGTACATATCATGTCCATATATTGACAGTACAAAGTACAACGCCAGATTCAAGTTGCCAAATTGATGGAGGAGTAAACAAAATAAGGATACACTCAAAACGATACATACGAGCAACTGCTTTCGGCGAGAACAAAAAAAGCAAAAGAAAAAAATATATAGCTCTAAAAAAAAAAACAAAGACACGTGACAAGTGCATAGGAGAGATCATCTCCAGGAGTGAGAAAGAAACTTCACTTTACCAATTAATAACTAGAATGAAGTCAAATAACTCTAGAATAAAAAATGGTGAAATCCAAATCGCGAAAATGCAGATGAAATCCAGCTATGAAAAACAAGAGAAGCAAATCCAATCTCAGGGTGGACGTGGATTGGATCTCGGGTCGGTGGGTATTTCAAAATCATCCAAGAGAAGTTTCGAATCTCTATTAATTATATTCAAGTTCAAACTATGCTTGATTAAGTGTTTGCAGCCTTGAAGTAAGAGTCTAAATCTAGTGTTAGTAAGCATTTCGATGTTGTTGAAAACTCGATTTTTTCTTTCGCAACAAACATTCCAAACCAGTGAGGTAAATACTATGCTAGTTATCTAATTGATTAAAGAATTGGAATTCTGGTTTTGACAAATAGTCTCTAACACATGATTAATATCAAGTTATCAACGAGTATGATGTTAAGTTTATGCATAGTTTCCTTCAGTAAACATCTCGAATAATTACAGTTAAAGAAGAGATGATCTCTGTCTTCATCCTGATTTAAACAGAGGACGCACCTACGATCTATAGTAGTATTCCATTTGCTGAGTCTGTCTTTTGTGTTTAATTTGTTAATTTTGGCCAAAAGAGAACAAGTGAACATTTTTGGAGCATAATTCTTATCCCATGTGATATTATTTGTAACGACCCGTAAATTTTGATAATTAAATTTAATAAATTAAATAAATTTTGTAATTTAATATTTGAAGAAGTTAAAGTTTGTGATTTATTGATGAGAATAATAACTAGAATGAAATGGAATAATGTTAATTTAACGCAATTGATAATTATTTTAACGCAATTTCAATTAATTGAAATGATTGTAAACATAAAACTTGGTTATAAATTACAAATAAGGAAATAAACCAAATGTTATTATTTGGTGATATAATATGTAATTAATTGTAATTAGATAAAATCAGTGTTGTGCAAGTAGTTATAACATTTGTTTGCGGATAATAAACTGATAAATGTGATTGAATTAAGTAAAATGTGACAATCGTTATTTATTACCTATTTATTTAACTGTTGAGTTAAATTGAAAATCAATTGCAATTAAATGTAATTAAGTATTACATTAACATGAATTAAGATGATAATTGTAGAATATTAGAGTAATAAGAGATAAACCAATGTTAATTATATCCATAAGGTGACAATTGATTGAATAATAAGATGGACAATCAAATAAATGGATTCATTAGAAATTTAATTTAATAATCAATTGAATTGCTGCTATTGAAACAGAACACTGTCATTAGTGTAATATTTAACATTGAATTGATATGGAAACTTGTTTTAAAAAAATTATAAGTTACTAAGTAATAAAAACTGATAAATTTTGTTAGTTATTAAATGTGAATTTGAAAGGTGAATTATTGTAGGATTTCCAGCTTCGTAGCGACCGGACTTATCACTTGATTGTACAGACTCAAAACGCGTAGAAATCAATTTAATCGGATTCAATTGAAATAAGATGCTTTTAAAAGCTAACTTCATAGGATGAAATTAGGACTTGAAACCCGATCCATTGAGTTTAAAAATATGGAAAATATCTAGTTTGATATATGAAATGACCCATTTTCGTTTCGGAAGCGAAACGGGCATTTTAGGTTGTTATTGTCGTTCGTACGAATTCGATACATGTTCATTTTCTTATCGGGCTTTGTTCATATAAATAGATTCTTTTAAACCTTAGCAGTCTTTTTATTTCTCATTTCTATACGCACTGAAATTTCTGTCGTTCCTCTCTTCTCAATGGCAGAAAAACCCTAGATTCCCCATTAAATTTCAAATCAAAATTCAATTTCAAATTCAAACTCCTCCAAACTGTAACGTGTTATATACTATTTCGAAGCTGTCGACGAGCGTAATTCACTGGTGCAATTCGTTTCTCGAATTAAATCATTTGTCCAGAAATCCGTGATTTATTTTCGGCCATTCATGTTTGGTCGTTGAGATTCAATGGAGGATCTATTACTATAGGATAATCGGGGGGTTGCGTTGTGTAGAGGGGGACCAGAGCATTGCATCGATGGGTTCGTGATGGTCGGAAGGGGTGTGGGTTCGCTTGGAATCACCTTATAAGACGGCGGCGGCAAATGCTCTCTGGTGGGCCACATGGGGCCGCAAGGGCAGGGAAGAGGCGCCTCGGCGAGGCCAAGGCGATGGCGGGGATCAATCAAGGTGGATGTGCCTCAGGCGGTGGTGATCTATGGTCAAAGATTCGATGAAGTGGTAGCTCCTTTGTTCGAACGAGATACGCAAGGGTTTTTCACGCGTACAGACGTTGATGTGGCGAATAGTGCTGGTAACGTGTCTTTTTTTTGTTTTAATTTAATTTTTAAATGTTCTGATATGCATAACTTTTACATACATGCTCGGATTTGTGCGGTTCATTTCGTTGGGATCGTATTGGAATTCTGAACATTTTGGAATTGGTTTGGATGAATTCTGAGACTGTTGAATTTTGGGTTCTATTTAGATTTCAGATCGATTTGAATCCAAAGGTTAGTGTTTTAACCAACTCACGATTACTAAATTATTTTATGTTAGTTAAATTAAATTTATGATGTGATTAGAAGTTGATTGACTGCAGTTTGGCATATATAAATCGTCATTCCAGTTAAATCTGACTTTATTGAATATAATCGCCATTTAATTTAATATTAAATTTTAATTTTCCATTTTATGCCTGTTAATGATAATCAATTATCTATTGATATTTATTGGTTGATTTGAATAATGATTGTGATGGATGTTTGACTGTTGATATTGGATGATTTAATGTTACATGTATATTGTTATAACACTACAAAGTTCCCTTGCTCGTTGTTAGAAAATCTCTATGGGTTGAAACGATACATACCCGAACAATCTTGTAGAATAGGGAAAAATCGTTATGGTTGAAATGATAAACCCAAGCGATTTTTATTGATTTTGAAATTTTAGGATTGCAGGTTGGAATGATGTATACCCGTAAATTTAAATTTATTGCGAATTGAAATGATATATGTCCGTATCACTTGACCATAAGGTAGAAAATTATGTACGGACACCAGGTTGGTTAAATTAAATGACTTTAAAACCTTAAAATTTTGAAATCCAGTTAAACGATATTTGTTGAAATAAAAATTTGGATTTATATACACTAAATTATTTTCGAAAATCCAAGCTTTAAATGTTGAAATCAGAATTGGTTTAAAGGAATTATCTAAAAAAATTAGATTGAAATTTTAAAGTTGAATTTGAAAAGTAAATGAAATTCATCGGAATTGAGTTATTGAAAACATTTGAAAACTTAACTTTGAAATCTACTAAATTTGAAATAGTTTGAATTTATTGTTCGAACATGGATTTGAAGCGATATTGATTAAATGGTTTTAAATGAGAATCTGAATTGGAAGATTTGAAATTGGGTTTTGTTGATTTGGAAACTGAATACGATCTAGATGTGTTGAAACGAAAGAAACAGTTTATTTTGATAATAATTTCAAATTTATTATTTTAATATAAACCATTAAAATATTTTTTTTTCCAAATACTGATTATTAAGGTTTGCAAACCATTAAACTAATTTAATCTATATCAAATTATTTTAATCAATTTAAAGCTATTTTAATTTATTTTAATCTATTTAACCTATTTAATCCAATTTAATCTATTTAACCTATTTTAGACTGATTAACCAATTTTAATCTATTTTAAATCTATTTATATTTATTTAAACTGTTTTAAATCTATTTAAACTATCTTAATTCCATTTAAACTATTTTAATCTATTTTTAAATAGAGTATTTTAACTATTTAAAAATTTATTTTAAACAACGCTAAACTATTTAAACTATTTATAACTATCTGAACTAATTTCTAAATTTCAAACTGTGTTAATTGGAAGTGTTTGTATTTAAATCCTTTATTTTTAAAGAGAATATGGTTAAATGATGTTATAACTTAAGTTGAGATTTGAAATGATATTTGCTAGTGAAATGACATATTTGAGTTAATATGATGATTTTGAAATGAGGATTTAATTATCCTATCTTATCGATATGATTTTGAAAGTGAATATGATTTTGAAAGTGAATATGATTTCGAAAGTAATATGGTTTGAACTGAATATGATATTTTGATATTAATTATGAAACGGTTTTGGAGATTTAAAAGAACCATCCCCGGTGTTAAATAAGCGTTTGGTTGTTAAAGTGGCCGGAACTGGATATTGTCATATTCTCTAACAATACCAAAAAGCACTTTAACAAATGTGTACGTGGTGGAGATTCCAAAATGAAGTAGGATGGTTTGGCGAACGATTATGTACAAGGTATTTACGTAGCCCTGACTTCCATGAGTCAGCTTGATGTGGCTAAAATATGAGCTATATAGGGCCAAGTGAGGTCGCTCCTCCTATCGGGCACATTTCTTCGATGCCATATTATTATTTTGCGATTGATTTGTTGGTCACCCCTTGATTTTGATTATAGGAGTGTGTTCCGAGGTGGATGGTAGTAGCTGCTATGATTATCACCAGTCCGAGAGTGCAAATGGTAGAATCCTACCCTGACATTGTCTCGAGTGCCGTGTCACGTGCCTTATCGCACCTTATTCGAGTTTGGTTTGTACCATACCTATGGAGTGTCCTCTGATAGCCCTCCAGTTTATGGAGAAATTACGGTAGTGTATAGACTGTGCGAATATATAAAATGGGTTAAGAGGGATATGGGTAACATCGTAACGCTGTTTTAATACTTTACTGTAGACATATTATAATAGCGTAATGTACTATGTATGTAAATAGTTTAACGGATCCTTATGAGATGAAATCCTAAACATCTCTTAAGTTATCGCATGCACGTACACTTGATAGGTAATGTAAAAACCCGTAAACATCTCTAATGCCGTCACACTCATATTTATTTACCGTTGATTTAACTTACATAAGATATTTTAGTTCTGACTCGAGTATTTTGTCCTTTCGTTACGCTCGGGTCAATCTGAGCTTTTTAGTGTATCAAAGACTGTATTTTGGAGGATAAAGATGAAGATTAAGTAATATTACTATTTATTGTATTCATACTACTGCATCGTGCTATTCCGCTACATTATTTATTTATTCATGTTGTATGTAACTCTGTTATGTATTGTAAAGTGTAATCAAATGTTATTTGTAAAACAACTTTATGAACAGTTTATTTGATTATTATATTTTTCCATTCCGTTGTGAGATTCTATGTTTGTTTTATTTTTCTCTGCTTTTTCTTTTTTACTCCATAACAACCCTCCCTTTTGAATGGTTTGAGTTGGCATGTATGTCGATTTAAACAGTCCAAAAAGGCCGGTCGTTACATTAGTCCAGTTGAATTCAGTGTGTTTAACTCTGATTTGCTCCCAAGCTGATTTTAAACTAAACTGAACAAGTTTATTAGGGATCCAGTGCCAGTAATCATGTTCCATATGATTATGAATAGTTAACTTGTGTATTGATGTATGAATTTGTGTTGGAATGTAATGTAACTGAGGTTTCCATTCATTACCAGAGATTAGCTTAGATACCTTTTTGTTACATCCACCATTTACAACCATAGAGTTCCATCTAAACATGTCTGTTAGAGAAGAACCATTTAACTAAGGATCAAACCAAATGTCTGTGTTATCTCCATTAACAATTTTTCTATTTATATATACTTTACACCATTGTTTGGCCCTTAACAGAGTCCTCCATGTGTAAGATGCATTATTATCCAATGCGACAGTCCAAAAATTTGCGTTCTTGCAGTACTTGTTTTGCATCCATTTTGCCCAAAGTCTTCCACCATTAATATAGTTCCATAAAAGTTTAATGGCCACTGCTTTGGCAACATCATCAATTCTTCTAATGCCGAGGCCTCCTTCATTTTTGGTTTTACATACGTCATCCCAAGTCATTTTATGGGCTTTGGATTTCCATAAAAGTTAGCAAAAATGGAATTAATTTTGTGAATAATAGACACTGGAAATTGTGAAATTTGAAGCCAAAATTGGATTATTGGGAAGATTACTGATTTAATCAATTCTATTCTTCCACTAATATTTAGCAATTTATTATTCCAATGACTGAATTTTTTGTTGATTTTGTCAATTAACCAACCAAAATCTCTTGTTCTTAATTTGTTGTTATATAAGGGGATACCCAAGTACATAATAAGAAGACTTCCAGTGTAAATATTGAGGATGTTAGCAATTTGGTTCTTACATTTTGCTCCTTAGCTGAAGTATAAAGAAGATTTGTTTACAGTCAAGTCAAGGCCAGATAAGTGCTTCAGTTTTTGAAAAACTGACTTATTCAATCAGCATTCTGACATTAGCCTTAGTTAAAATCAAAATATCATCTGCATATAATAAGTGAGTGATCACTGGCTTAGTTTGATAAATGTGGGTCATATTACCATTTAAATATTCTTTATCAAGATTGATAGTCAGAAATTCCATAGTAATAGAAAATAGACATAGCGAAGGAGGGTCCCCTTGCCTTAACCCTCTCGAGCTGTCAATAAAACCATAGGGGAACCATCAATTAAAATTGAAAACGAAGGAGTAGAAACACACTCAAAAATAAGGTTAGAAAATGTGAGAGGGAATCTCATAGAAATCAACATATGATGTATAATCTCTCGAATAATTTTATCATAGCCTTTATTCACGTCAAGTTTCAGGCATAAATTGTTATAATTTTTCCTGTTGAAAACCCGAACCATTTCATAGGCTAGTAAGGAATTCTCATTAATCAGTCAGCCTGGGAGGAAAGCATTCTGATTGTATGAGATGAGATCATTCATGTAGTCTTTCATATGGTTACATAAGAGATTGGCAAGAATTTTGTAAGAAACAATGCATAAAGAGATAGGTATGAAATCATTCTTGTCCACTGCATCAGGCTTTTTTGGAATTAGGGAAATAAAACTATGGTTATTTCTTTGATGATTTTCCCAAATCCGAGAATGCCATTCATATCATTCCATATATCAAAATTGATTTGCTCCCAGTGGACTTTATAAAATTTTGAGTTAATACCATCCAGTCCAGGGGAGCCATTACCATTAATCTAAAATATGGTCGCCTTTCTCTAGCTGAAATGGTTTACATAGATTATGTTTGGCATTGTTAGATAGAATTTTCTTGCAAATAATTCCTGGAAATTGATTTGTGGCATGTATTGATAAGAACAGAGCAAAAAATTAATTAATAGCCTCATGAGCTAGTTTATCTGATGCTGATACCAATACGCCATTATAAGAGTGAAATTGCTCCTTCATTTAAGTTTGATTACGTTAATTTTACTGAAGAAATTTTTTGTAGATTTTTCCCCTTTGGTTAACCAATTAATTTTCATCTTTTGGTCATTGTCCACTGCAATTTGTCTCATAACAGAGTGAAGCTGCTCATTATGCACCATATACTGCTCCAGTATATTGTTATTCATTAGGTCTTTAATAAGCTGTTGATAAAACTGATTAGTATCATTTTTTTAATTTATCAACCATTGTATAAATTTTACTATGACTTTTTGCCCATTGCTTCAGTGCAGATTTGGTAGACTTCAGTTTGCATAACATCATATAAAGAGGACTTCAAGAAAACAGTTGCTGCAAAGCATGTTGGATGGAAGACTAGTAGTCTTTGTGAAGAGGCAAGGAGTTTTTGAATCTGAAAGGTACTCAAATCTTTTTATTGTTTGGAATCAACAGATTTATAAGTATGGGGGTGTGATCACTCAAAGAGCGACAGCCAAAGTGAATTCCAAACTGAGAAAATTTATCCAACCATAATGCATTGACAAAAACCCGATCTATTTTACTATGAGTAGGAAATTTTAGACCCCCTCTCCATGTATAATAGTTACCTATGAATTTAGGCTCAACTAAATTAGAGTAGGAAATATAGTCAAGAAAGTTTTGCTCGCCTAACGAATTGAGAACACTGTTATCCCATTTTTTGGTCAAAACTGGAATATCAACAAATTGGCAAGGAATTATGGATATCAGGACTGGAGATAAGGCTACGATGGATATCGTCAAAATTTTGTTGAACTCCGATCGGGACGAAATTGATTGGAAATGATGATAATGACTATGAAAGGCTATGTTTCAAATTTCAGGTTAATCGGAGTTCGTATGAAGGAAATATGATGGATTCAAGGTAGGAATAGTACGTAGTTCGAATCCATCAAAAAGGGGATAAAGTGACGCTCGGTTCGAACCGATCAGGTTCGAACCCATTAGGATTCGAACCCATGAGGTTCGCATCGATGACGCTTCGAATCGATGGGAACTAGATGGGTTCGAAAGGAGTAGCTTCAATGCAATGGACATGGATTCGAACGGTGGACATGGACTCGAAGATGGTGGATTCGAACAATAGGTATGGATTCGAAGAGCATGGATTCGAAGATGAAGATGGACTCGAAGAAGGAGATGGATTCGAAGTGGACATGGATTCGAAGAAGGAGATGGAGTCGAAGTGGACATGGATTCGAAAAGGAGATGGAGTCGAAGTAGACATGGATTCGAAGAAGGAGATGGAGTCGAAGTAGACATGGATTAGAAGAAGGAGATGGATTCGAAGTGGACATGGATTCGAAGAAGGAGATGGATTCGAAGAGGACATGGATTCGAAGATGATGGATACGAAGCAAGGGACATGGATTCGAAGGACGAGGATTCGAAAGGGATGGATTCGAAGAGGATGGACTCGTAGGATATGGACTCGAAGGAGGCGGCTTCAGAAAGCATGGATTCGAAGAGCATGGGTTCGAAGGGTATGGATTCGAAGGAGTCGGCCCTATGGGTTCGAAGGGGATGGTTTCGAAGTAGATGGTTTCGAAGCATGGGTTCGAACCATTCAGGACGCACGGATTCTTAAACTTGGATCGATCATATCTTCCAAACCGTTGATTCAAATGCAATGAAATTTTTACAGGAGCTTACATACATGTTGAAGAATGTTCACACCAAATTTCAGCTCAATTGGATGGATTCTTGATCGATTCGAACGTCACTTCGAATCGATCCCAAACTGGGCACGGATTCCGAGAACACGGGCCTGTGGGCCCCCCCTCATGTGCCAAGCAGCCTCCCCAGGTTTTAGGCGGGATTTCAGCCTTCCACGCCTATAAATAGAGCCCCTGGTCATTCAGAAAAGGGGTCGGAAGATTTGGAGAGAAGAGGCATGCCCGGATGCTGCTAGAATCATTCCATAGCTTCATTACTGCTATTTTCTTCAGATTTGGTCATTACTACTGTTGAAATCGCTTGTACCCTTGAAGGATAATTAATAAAAAGAAAAAAAAATTTGGAGTGGACGTAGGCCGGAGATAGCCGAACCACTATAAAACCTGTGTTTCTGTTCTTTACTTTTGGATTGTTGTCTATTATTTGCTAAGATTTGTTATTTGTGTTTGAATATCACTAATTTATATTCATACACTGGTGCTTTCACGGTATTAGGTGTTTGTGACCAATTTTGGCCCAAACATTTTGGTGCTTTCACTGAGAAGGCAACTAGCACCCGCTACATCGGATTTGAAGAGTTTGAGGAATTTGGATTTGGAAGACAATGACTAGGCAGAATAGCAGAAGGCTAAGGGCTGAGAGAAGCCAACAAGGAGGAAGTCAACAAGCATCCTCCGGAGGTGAGGAAGGACAGGCTTCGGTCTACATAACTCGGGATGAAATGGAAGCTATGGCCAATTCTTTGCAGGAGAGATTGTTGAAAAGTCAACAAGAAATGATGCAAACCTTCTTGGAACAAATGAGAGCTGCAGGGATGCAGAACTTAGGAACAGCTACAGCAACTGCGGATGTAGGACAAGGAGCTAGGGTTGTGGAACCCAATGAAGGACAGGATACGGAGCCAGAAGGCAATCAACAAGGGCTTGGGGGCAGGCCCACAGAATTCAATGCAGGAGAACCTTTGGGAGGAATTCAACAAGCTAGAGCTAACGTTGCTGCTAGTGAGCCACACGAGGAATATGTACCAGAGTTCCCTCGGGGGCATGGGGGGCAACCCCTACCAGACAATATAGGATTAGTAGAAATGATCAGGAAGACTGTGCGAGGTGGTTTGACAAACGGAGATTTGGAAGGAGTGAATAGAAGTCCATTCGCTCGGGAGATAAGGATGGCTCAGAATCCACCTAAGTTCAAGCTACCTAGCGTGGAGGTATATGATGGTAAGACGGATCCAACAGATCACTTAATGAGGTACACCAGACACATGGAGGTGCTGGGGGCATCAGAGGAAGTGATGGCCCGATGTTTCCCTTTGTATTTGAAGGACTTAGCTGCAATGTGGTTTAGGCAGCTGGAAGAAGGATCTATCAGGACTTGGAAGGAATTAGTGGAAAAGTTTCTGGGACAGTTTCGGGTTCATGTCAAGAGGCCGAAGAACGTGATGACTTTAACATCGGTGAAGCAAAGGATGGACGAATCGCTTAGAGCTTTTCTAACTCGATTCAGTGCGGCAGTCGCTTCGGTGGATCGGACTGATCCATCAATGGTTTTAATGGCAGCAGTATCAGGAGTCAAGGAGAATTCGGATTTCAAGGTATCTCTGATACGAGATCCCCCGCAAAATCTCGACGAATTCTTTCATGAGGCAGAAAGGTTCCTTCGGCAAGAAGATGCAAGTACGGATTTAAAGTTGAAGAAGGCTAATGCAATCGAGGTTGGAGCGGTATCCAAAAATGGTTTGGATAAGGATAAAGGAAAAAGGAAGTTAGATGACGACTCTGGAAACGCTAGGAAGCGATGGAAGGATCCAAAGTTTTCCACATACACAGGATTGAATGAGACGCTGGAGCGGATATACCTGGAAACTCGGAATCGCCTTCCCTACCGAAGGCCGGCTAGGAGGGAACCAACAGAGCGGGAAAGGACATCAGGAAGGCACTGTCTCTTCCATGATCTGGATGGACATGATACCAACAGCTGCAGGCACCTAAAGGATATAATCGAGGAGCATGTAAGGAATGGACAGTTACAGCAATACGTTGGAACTCGGGATGCAACGGTGGAGCAGGAGCAACCACCGACCACTTCACGCCGTGATGATGGGAGGCCCAGGGATGATCGTCGATTGATCATCCATTGACCAGGATAATATGGAATAAGTAGCAAGCTACTAGCAAACGGTAAAGTCATTTACACATGTACGGGGACGGAGATAGCCCCTAGGCATGCTCTGAATGATGATAAACCGGGATGCTATGGTTTGTGAAATTTATTTCTTGCTTTTAGATTGGACATTGCTTTTCTTTTTTGGATTTGGTTTTGGAGCTTGGATTGAGCTCCTGGTTTTTCTTGCTTTTTTATTTGGATTTTCCTTTGGATGATTGTTTTTTGTTTTGGATGCTGGTTTGGATTTCTGGTTTTCTGGTTTGGATTTGAATTTTGGATTTGGATTTGGATTTTGGATTTGGATTTCGGATTTGAATTTCGGATTTGGATTTTGGAATAAATTTTGGTTGGACTTTTATCTGGTTTTTGATAAATGGTCGTCGGGTATGGATTATGCCTGGCAAGGGATGAGTCACTTTACCCAAACAAGGAAGATTGACTCATTCAGGTCGTCAAGTATGGACAATGCTTGGCAAGGGTCAGGAGTGACCAGGATTCGGCCTAGGACTTAGGCCTTCTATTATCATTTATTATTTTCAGGTCGTCGAGTATGGACTATGCTCGGCAAGGGTCCGGAGAGATCAAGATTCGGCTTAGGACTTAAGCCATGGCATTTTACAGCACCCAGGGACACTGGGCCAAGGTCGTCAAGTATGGATTGCGCTTGGCAAGAACCCGGAGAGGTTGGCTCAACGTCCAGGGACACTGGACCAAGGTCGTCAAATATGGATTGCGCTTGGCAAGAACCCGGAGAGGTTGGCTCAACGTCCAGGGACACTGGACCAAGGTCGTCAAATATGGATTGTGCTTGGCAAGAACCCGGAGTGGTTGGCTCAACGTCCAGGGACACTGGACCGAGGACTTCAAGTATGGATTGCGCTTGGCAAGAGCCCGGAGAGGTTAACTCAACGTCCAGGGACACTGGACCACGGTCGTCGGATGTGGATCACGCTTGGCAGGAACCCAGAGAGGTCATGGATTTGGATATCGACCCGGAGAGGTCCTGGCTCCGGTTATTGGCTATTGGATAAGGATGGATTGGAACTTGGCTGTCGAGTTCGAATGGATACGGAATTGGCTAAGGCTTTGGCTATTGGATATGGAATTGGACATCGACTCAAAGCAGTCAAGGACGATATACTCTGGCAATATGGCTTTGGACTTCGGATATTGGATTCGTAATTATTCAAAACACGCCTTGTTATCACAAGGCATGTTTTGGGGGGCAAAATGTTATCCCATTTTTTGGTCAAAACTGGAATATCAACAAATTGGCAAGGAATTATGGATATCAGGACTGGAGATAAGGCTACGATGGATATCGTCAAAATTTTGTTGAACTCCGATCGGGACGAAATTGATTGGAAATGATGATAATGACTATGAAAGGCTATGTTTCAAATTTCAGGTTAATCGGAGTTCGTATGAAGGAAATATGATGGATTCAAGGTAGGAATAGTACGTAGTTCGAATCCATCAAAAAGGGGATAAAGTGACGCTCGGTTCGAACCGATCAGGTTCGAACCCATTAGGATTCGAACCCATGAGGTTCGCATCGATGACGCTTCGAATCGATGGGAACTAGATGGGTTCGGAAGGAGTAGCTTCAATGCAATGGACATGGATTCGAACGGTGGACATGGACTCGAAGATGGTGGATTCGAACAATAGGTATGGATTCGAAGAGCATGGATTCGAAGATGAAGATGGACTCGAAGAAGGAGATGGATTCGAAGTGGACATGGATTCGAAGAAGGAGATGGAGTCGAAGTGGACATGGATTCGAAAAGGAGATGGAGTCGAAGTAGACATGGATTCGAAGAAGGAGATGGAGTCGAAGTAGACATGGATTCGAAGAAGGAGATGGATTCGAAGTGGACATGGATTCGAAGAAGGAGATGGATTCGAAGAGGACATGGATTCGAAGATGATGGATACGAAGCAAGGGACATGGATTCGAAGGACGAGGATTCGAAAGGGATGGATTCGAAGAGGATGGACTCGTAGGATATGGACTCGAAGGAGGCGGCTTCAGAAAGCATGGATTCGAAGAGCATGGGTTCGAAGGGTATGGATTCGAAGGAGTCGGCCCTATGGGTTCGAAGGGGATGGTTTCGAAGTAGATGGTTTCGAAGCATGGGTTCGAACCATTCAGGACGCACGGATTCTTAAACTTGGATCGATCATATCTTCCAAACCGTTGATTCAAATGCAATGAAATTTTTACAGGAGCTTACATACATGTTGAAGAATGTTCACACCAAATTTCAGCTCAATTGGATGGATTCTTGATCGATTCGAACGTCACTTCGAATCGATCCCAAACTGGGCACGGATTCCGAGAACACGGGCCTGTGGGCCCCCCCTCATGTGCCAAGCAGCCTCCCCAGGTTTTAGGCGGGATTTCAGCCTTCCACGCCTATAAATAGAGCCCCTGGTCATTCAGAAAAGGGGTCGGAAGATTTGGAGAGAAGAGGCATGCCCGGATGCTGCTAGAATCATTCCATAGCTTCATTACTGCTATTTTCTTCAGATTTGGTCATTACTACTGTTGAAATCGCTTGTACCCTTGAAGGATAATTAATAAAAAGAAAAAAAATTTGGAGTGGACGTAGGCCGGAGATAGCCGAACCACTATAAAACCTGTGTTTCTGTTCTTTACTTTTGGATTGTTGTCTATTATTTGCTAAGATTTGTTATTTGTGTTTGAATATCACTAATTTATATTCATACACTGGTGCTTTCACGGTATTAGGTGTTTGTGACCAATTTTGGCCCAAACAAACACCATTAGAATTCTATCATTATAGGTTAAAATAGAGTTGAAATCGCTTGCTACAAGCCAAGGTAAACTGACTCTGTTAGATTGGTCAGAAATGTATTTCCAATGTTCTCCGTGTTTCGACTCTTCGTTGTAACCATAGACTGTGGTGCATAAAACACTAGCACTGCTAATATTGTGTAAAATGCAAGTAGTAAATTGGTCGTTAGAGTGCAGGATGACATTTGACCACTGAGATGAATCACATAAGATTAAAATACGAAAACTCTGACCATCCGAAATATTATGTGAGGATTTCCAATTTGAGTTAGTTCTGGTCATGAATTTATCAATTTTAAAGAAAGTTTATTAAGTCCAAAGAAGGAGAACGTATCACTGTTTAAAAGATGCAAGATTTCAAACTGTTTAGCTGGCGCATTCATACCCCTAAGGTCCAAAAATAGGAACTACATTTGGATATTGCTGTCTGGGCTCCTACTATTGTCAGGGAAGTAGCAGTCCCCGCTAGCTTGGCTTTTTTGCCTTTTTGTTTTTACCTTTTATTTGATTAACTAAATTTACCCTTGTATTATTCTCGATGACATCGGAGGAGGCTGTAGGTGTAAACTTGAAAAGAGTCTCTTCTGCTCATGTTTTTCTTGTTGGCCTTGATTTGGGGTTAGAAGGGGTTCAGAGCTCTATGTAGCATTTACATGAGTCGGGAAAGTGTTCATATGCACTTCAGCTATATATGTAGAGGCGTTATTGTGTTTGTTTGCATCACTGATAACTAAATGTATTTCTACTTCAGCTTCCTTAGACTTAATCTTGCTTTGTAAATTTGTATAAGAAGTCGAAGTAGAGATATTCGACTGGACTTTTTAAGGATGTAAAGGAACATTTTCTTTTGAGTGGTTGATAGATTCAATTGTAGGGCTGCTGTGTATGATTTCTTCATGATATATAATCACTATTTTCTATTGAATTTCTTTGTTCACTGACTTGTTTGCCACATTGATGTCATCATTATCATCTATAACCATTTCATTGTTATCCATGCTTTGGTTTTGAATAGTTTCTTTCGGTACACAAACTTTGTTAAATTGGCAATGGTTATCGGAATGCCCAAAACTTGAACAATCCGAGCAAATGGAAGGCTTCCACTCATACAAAACTTCTTGCCAAATAATTTCATCATTTTTAGATAAAATAGGAAATCTATGAGGAAACTTAAAAGAATTATTGATTTCAATAAAAACTCGTGCATAGGCAATTTTAATAATTCCTTCAGTAAACTTATCTAATTTGATTGGTGAGCCAAGGACTGAGGCGATACGACTTATCCTCTCCCATGTCCAGTAATCAAGGGGATGGTTGGGAAAGCGGATCCAGATCAGGATAGTATGGAGAAGATCTTTGTTGAATTTCATTGCAAGAGTCCACCTTTTCATTATCATCAATTTTTTATTATAGTAATAAGTACCACCTTCCAAAATTCTATCGCTTATTAAATTTAATGATATAAAACCCATTTTCTTTTGAATAAATCGAGAATTCATCTTTTGGTTTCCATACTCTAATAATATAGTCTTTGAAATATGGACAATATGGTTTAGGACCAACCACATAAACTACAATGACATTATCCTATTGTTTTCTACCATCTTGAACAACTTCAGTGGATATTTTAGCACATTGCATAGAATTAAAAACACGGGGTGATAATACTTCAACGGGATGGAGACTAGGATGTTATTACTCTTGAAAACTCCGTTACATGCCCTGCTAGATGTAGTGGAAAACTTCCATTTGTTAACTTCAGATCTGTTTTCAGAGTGTTTGGGAAGGTCGTTATTGTTATTGATGGGAGTGAAAATATGCTGTACGCTTCAAACAGGGGGGCGATCTAGATTCCATAATAGGTGTATCATGGAATGTAGAGCTGAGAGGACGAGATTGGGTTGAGGACATAGAGAGGCATTTCCACTTGCGAACAAAACCGAAGTGAAGCTAAGATCATCAGGTTTGATGGGAAAAGGGGCAGGAATCGGATCAAAGCCTGGTGGAGGTTCAGGAAGATGGGGTGGAGGCTTAGGTGAAGGGGAAGTCTGATGGTGAGAAGGGATGGATGGTGGCATGACTGAGACTAGGAAAGCCAGGGGGTCCAAACGAAGGAAGGAGGAGGAGGTCTGACCACGGTGGTGATTAGGGAGGCATGAACGCAATCGTAGGAACAGGCGGCTAGGGTTTCTATTACAAATGTTCCAGTCTTGCTGGTGGTGCCATATATATTTTGCCAAAAAAATTGTGCTTCGGTTTGTTTTGTTTTATACAGTTATATTATGTTTACCTCTTTCGGTATGTAACTTTGCATAGGACAGATTAGGTACACAGCTACTCTTTCCTTTTAACGGTGTTGCTAATCTGCAATCTCTTTCGGTTGGTTTTCTTTCTATGTAGCGGGTCTCTTTCAGTAGATTATGTTGTCACTGTATTAAATTGATAGATGACTACCATTATTATTTTATCCTTGATGATTAATTCTTCAAAGATATTTTGTATGTATATTTGTATCTTTATGGCTCTAAGAAATTAAGAATTGGTTATCACTGTATTTTGAGATGACAGTCTATTGAGACTTGATATATATTCATGAAATGGCGATTTTGTTGATATGCCTTTTTTTGATGATTATTTTAAGGCATTTTCATATTACGACTTATCTTATTGTTGTTAGTTGTATACTTATATCATCGGTATCTCATCCTTTTTTTAGATATAGCATGACCCGTTTATTATTGTATTACTCGGGTCAGACCGAGACTTTACAGGTACAGGGACTCATTGACTCTTAGATTTTGGGTTACATTTGGAGTAAACTATTTTGACGGTTTCAGTTTACTTCATTATTATGTATATTGACATTTAGTAGTTATGTCATGTCTATGATTCAGTAGTCATTTTGTAACAGATATAGCGTATGAGATATGATGTACATTTGAGTGATTCAAGTATTGACTTTTTGTAGACTCGAATCTTATTATGAAATTTGTTGTATATTTGTTCACTGTAATGTGCGATTCTGATTCTGATTTATCTATATTATATATTGTTTTGAATATTTTTAATCATTGTGTTTATTACTTTGTATTAATACTACACACATCAAATTTTCAGTTCAGACCTGCAAAAAAGGTAAATAATACATGTCAGTGTTAGTATAAAAATATATTCACATTCGATCGCCCCTAACCAATCGTATTCTCGGAATTTGAAGATGACATTACTTAAAATGTTCTTTGCTAAACTGGGCATGGTGATGGGGTTATCACAGCTTGGTATCAGAGTTGTGTTTAGAACATTATAGAATATAATTGACATAGTGTCGAGATCTAAGTCTAGGTAGACTTAGAGTTCTGTCCATTGGGTGTGTAGGGTAGAATTAAAATTTATATTCTTATTTAGGATATGAATATAAATGATTATTAGGAATGATCATCAAGACGTATTTATAAAATTTTTGACTTTCTATACAAACTATTATTATGAAAAATAACTCTAAAGTTTGAACTCACTTCTGTAAAGAGTGAGATTTATTAGATAATATAAATGAGACCTTAGATGTTTAGAATTAAATTGTTGTGTCCTAATCTGTTAGTAATCAGGGTTGCACAGTGAAAGTTGGAAGATAACTTTCCTTTGAAGATGATTGTTTGTTTGATCAAAATGTATGTTGTTTGCATCAATTTTTATTTTTATGTATGCTTAGTTTAAAATTATAAAATTGAATAAGATATTATCATTTGAATCTGGATGAATCCAATTATTAACAAAAGCCAACGGTTTGTAAAAAATAGAATCACTGGGGAATTATAAATATATTTAAGAGATAGTAAGTATAAAATATAGAATGATAAATAGTATGTATTTAATTAAATTTGGAATTGGAAAATATATTTAATAACTAAAATAAGATATAATAAAAATTTATTGTTGATGGATGCTTGATTGTTTTAAAATCGTAAATGTTTATGCAAAATTAATATTTAGTAGGAACCAATATTGAGAGTTAGAACTTGCTCAATAGTAACAATAAGATCTTACAGTGTGTAGTTATCGCAAGAAATATTGAAAATTTAAATTTATATATAAAATGAAGTGTTAATTTATATTTGTAATTAATTAAATGATAAGATGAATTAAAAATTTAACATTTGCTTAAAGTATATATTGATGATTGTGTGTGCTATGAAATTGTTATTAGTAAATTATTATTTTTAAGATAATATGAAGATTGATTGAAAGAAATTTTAATTAAAGCTCACATCTATTTAAATTAATATCTTTTTGATGAAAGATATACATATTGGTGAAATATTGATTATGTTTATTATAGGAAAGTAAATATTTTGAATAAGTATAAGGTATTAAAAGATATATGTATATCATAGGGAAATTTAATATTGTGTTAAATTGTCTATTGAGTGCGTTAAGAATTTTGATCGATGCACCTGATCAACGTTATCGATAGGGATTCGTAAATGCTAGGACGAGACACTCCTAGTGGTTTGGACAATAAAATGTTTTCGGTAATAATACTTAGTAAATATATAATATTTTTGTAAAGGAGATGGAATTTTGGTATAAGTTAAATATTATATACATTAAAATGGACAATTTGGAAGGATTTCTTTGAAGGTTAAATAATGTTTTATAGAAGTGTATAAATTATATTTTCGAAGAAGATGCCTTGAGATATTTTGAAGAATAAAATAAAGTACGTAATATTTTTAAGTTTTGTGAATCTGTTTAGTTTCGTAGATTTTTAATACTAAACAATTATGTAGATAATTTCACTTTCAAGTATTGGGTAAGCCGAATAAATACACTCAAAATTCTTCATTTGAAAAAAAAATTCTCATCTGTTTAGTGATTGTGTAATGTAATATTTAACTTTTGTGCAAGCTCCTCAAGAGTGAAGTAGTAAGCATAATAATTTAACATTTTCAACAAATGTCTTAAATCTGTGTTCATTTAATGTTATATTTAATACTTAAATGTTAACCTGGATGAGTTTTCCATGAAAAGAAAATCAAATTTTAAATTTTTTAACTCTTGGGTCCATGATCCAGATTTCCTTCGTATTGTTGAAATGGCCTGGACTAAAACTAACTTTGGCAACCCAAATTGCAGAAAAAACTCATAGACGTGAAAGTGGCTCTGAAGAAGTGGTCCAGAAACAAGTATGGCAATGGCAATCTGATAAATTTGGGGATCAACTTCAAAGAATTCAGGATAAAATGCAAATGAATGTTGCAGATGAGTCCCTTTCAAGACAGGAAATTGAAGTGAACGAACAATGCATTGATGCTTTAAATAAGGAAAATGATATGCTCAAACAAAAGACAAGGATCAGATGGAAAAATGAAGGGGATAGTAACGTGACATTTTTTCATGCCTCTCTCAAAGCTAGACAAACTCAAGAAAATATTCTAGCCAGTACTGATGAAGCTGGTACTCAACGCCATGGAACTGATAGTGTTGCTAATGCCTTTATTAGCTATTTCTCTAACATGTTTGGCCATAGTGAAAACAATACCCTTGACATTGAAGCAATTGACCCTCTGCTTCTTCCAACTCTTAGCCAAGAAGATGTCAAGTCACTAAGTGAAGAAGTTTGTGACATAGAAATTAAAAAAGCTATGTTTTCTCTTAATAAAGAATCTTGTGGTGGGTCAGATGGTCTTAGTGCCTGCTTCTATACCTCATGCTGGCTTATTGTTCAGGCAGATGTTCTTAAAGCTGTGAAATATTTCTTTAAGAAAGGACACATGCCCAACTCATTCAACAATACCTATATTGCTTTAGTTCCTAAAAACAGAAATGCAGATAATGTCAACTCCTAAAACCATCTCATGCTGCAACACTATTTATAAATGCACATCCAAAGTTATTTCTACTCGTATGAAATATGTTCTACCCAAAATCATCTCCCTCAGTCAAGCTGCATTCCTTTCAAGCAGAGATATCCTTGATAATGTTCTAGTTACTCATGAATTACTCCATGGTGATAACAATGTTAATGTTTCTCCTAGATCCATATTTAAGATTGACATACGAAAAGCCTTTGACAACCTTCATTGGGATGCAATTGTATGCATTTTGGGCTACAGGAACTTCCCCAAACATTTTACAACATGGATATATTTGTGCATGTCAAATGTTAACTTCTCAGTCAGAATCAATGGAACAAATGAAGGCTCATTTAGTAGTAAACGTGGGATCGGGCAGGGTGATCCCATGTCTGTGTAAATTTTCATCTCTATGATGGAACTGCTTACATGGATTCTTCAAGATCTTGTAAACAAAAAACTGTATCTTCTACATCCACGATGCAAAGACCCATAGATAACCACACTTATGTTTGTAGATGATCTTGTTATATTCTGAAAACCAACTCATGAAACCATTAATGCAATATTGGGAGGCCTGAAACTCTTTTACAAAATAACTGGCCTTAAGATCAATTTGGATGAATCAGGCATAATGATGGCTAGTCTGAACAGTCAGCAGAAAGAAGATATCTACATCACGACTGGACTCGGTCCTACTGAGAATACTGCTTCCTACATTGGAGTTCCTCTAGCTACCTCACGTATCACATCAAATCAATGCTTTCCTCTGTATGGATAAATAACAGCTCGCCTTGAGTGTTGGACAATCAGACATCTTAGTCAGGCGGGAAGGCTCGCTTTAATTAAGTCAGTCATTTTTCCAATGATTGTTTACTTAGCTAGGACATTTATTTTACCCTAGAAAATCTTCTCTATGATTAAAAGTGCTGTTAAGAAGTTCTTCTAGAAGGGGAGTACAGATGGAAGTTATATGGCACCAGTTTCATTCCAACAACTTGAAAAACCATTGATGAAGGAAGGACTTGGTGTTCTCAACACGTCACTTTGGAATAAAACTGCGATTATCAAGTTCATTGATAAATTCTTGTGTAATAAGGATAACATATGGGTAAAATGGTCCTATAAACATGTAATTAAAAGGAAAAAATTCTGGAATTATCGTCCCCCCAGTCAGTCAGTTGGACTTGGCGTAACATGTTTAAGATGAGAGAATAAGATCTGCCTCTTGTTAAATATGTTCTCTCTCTACATAACAAGGTTAAATTCTGGGATGACCCATGGCTTACTGAAGGATGCATATTGAACAGGATGTTGACTCATCAGGAAAGAAATCAATCGGGAGTTGGCGAGCTTGCTTTTGTTAATTCAAATATACATAATGGTGTCATACGTCTTCCTCCCTCATCAAACTATACGGTAAACACCCTCTGGAACTCCATGTCTACTTTAGTTATCATCTATTCGTTTGAACCTATGATACTTGGGGACATAACAAGACTGAATTTAGTTCTAAAACTGTATACTTTTCCTTTCTGGTGAACACAATCTCTCTAACAACATCTGGACATCAATAGTTTGGAGAAAGGAAAGCACGACAAAGAATAACCCGTTACGCCCCACCTCGAGACCCACATTAACAAGGAGTATTACTAGGTTGTCTGCTAATGCGAAGAACATAGCTAGTTAAGAGCGACCATTTATAGCCTTGTCTTAAATATCTATTGAATACGTCGACAAATGCTCTATTTTTTTTCTTCCAAGTGGATCGTCATATCCAATAAATACTTAATACAAAGCCATAGGTGGCTATAGGATATATCAGAACAAAATACAACAACTTAAATGCAAACACATCATAGAACAACAGATAATCACATATATACACATATACAGATACACCACAGAGTATACAAAATGATACATCACATATGTGGTATGACGACCACAATGAAAAACATGAGTCAAAAGAATATACATGTCAGAGTAGCAATAAAAGGACTACACAAAAAAGGTATATCAAAAAGAGCTAGCAGAATAGTCCATGCAGAAGCAGAATAGGCTAAGTCCAAATGTACCTTACCTGAAACACCTTGGTCTGACCCGAGTATAAAATACACGGGTCGGTCTAGTTAAACATATTAGTTTAAGAGGATAAGCAGTAATAAATGCATAAGAATAAGGGTAATGTTCTTCTTAAACAAGAAGGAACAATACTGAGTATAAGCATGAGTATAAGTATGGTATAGTTACTTTAAGTGATGAGATGATATCACTTACACAAACATATAATCTCAAAAGAGATAAGACAATCCATAAAATGCTAATATAGCAAGCCTCGTATCATTGGCATATCATAAATCATCGGTAGTGGTTTAAGGAAAATATAACTCCTAAAAAGGAGAATTCCCAAACCCGCCATGTCGGCAAACTCAAAGAAACTCAAAGAAATCACCATCTCAAAAATACGCCACAAGGCAATAAAATATAACTCCCCAACATAGAAGAATATAATCCCAAATAAACGCCAAAAGGCAAATCTCATGTAATAATGGCAATAGGCAAATCTCAACAATAACGCCAAAAGGTAGATTTCAAACAATGTCACTGTAGGCAACTCAAATTCCCATAAGGTAATCGCCATATATATATATATATATATATATATATATATATATAATGGCTCGAATGGCCAACTATGAAAAAGGAGATACACTCGAGAAATCAAGGAAAACATCTCAAGATTTGCACGTGCTTTTGGCCGAAATCTGCCAAGTACTGATCTCAAATATGGTACCATGCCCGAAGGAAAATATGTCACAATGGCAAAAACGTCGCAATGGCAAATACGCCGCAATGGCATACGTCTCGAGGATAAATACACCGCAGTACCAAACACCGTAATGGCAGTGACCCGAAGTTCCAGTACTGGCAATATGCCGCAATGGCGAATGTGCCACAGACTCTCAGATAGGAATCTAAACAGTGTTAACATGTGTCTCACACCATACGTTCACACTAAATGGTTTACTAACTGCTAGTAAATTTCACACTCAAAGCAGTAAAAAGTTTATCTCATCTTATCGGTAAACTCGATTCGAAGGTCAAAACGATCAAACGGACAAGTGGAGAATTAAACGATAAGATAAACACACGTGTCCTATATCACATGTTTTACCAAACCTTTTAATCCTCCTTATCATTCGCTCGAAATGCGCAAAAACATGTAATTTATATATAGAATAATTTGCTTTGAAAAACAAGCTTTTAAAACCAATTTTCGAAATCGATTTGAAAACCATATTTGAAAATTTACCTTATTATAGAGAACAAATAGATTCTATACTTGAAAATACATTAAAATATTATATAATAATTATTTTGAAATGCCCATTAATTTTAAAAATCATTTCAAAGGATTTAGAGAAAACCATGCTCGAGAACGAATAAAAACAAGGAATATCACTCAAACCGGTATTCAAATTTGAACTCAAATTAAATTCAAAACAATACAAAATTTGAATTTAAAAATCTCCAAAATTTGGCTAGTCTATTAATAGACATCATGGCCTTTGAATACAATTGGAAACAACTCGAAATATGGCAAGAAAATAGCAAGAAAAACGAGTCGAAAACACATAAACAACGAGCAAACAAGCCAGCCAAATGGGCTGCAACCAGGTCGACCTGGAGGTTGTCCCCCTTGGTCCATAGTTGACTGCCAGGTTGACCTAGGAGCCTCTAGGTCGACCCAGGGAGGTTGGCTTGTCGTCTTAGCATATGAATTTTTCTCCAGCTCGATTTAAGGGAGCGAACTGAATTTCTGAGCAAGTTTTGACATACCAAACAAAAATATGTTTCAGTGAAATTTTACAGAGATGAAGTTCAACATGCATGCTACAAAATGCAAGAAATCCGGCAGCATTTTGTTGTCGGAATCGAAAGTTATAAGGTTTCAAAGATACAACAGAAACTGGTTATAAACAAGGAAAAATCAACTACATAAAATTACAGACAAAAGCTAATTTTTCACAGTTTCAAGCATTGTTTTTGCTAGATTGTGAGCTTATTCAACTCACCTTGCTAATAGAAGGTAGAAGCTTGGATTTTTGTTGCAAATGAAGCTTTTACTTGAGAAATGGCTTCTAAGAAACTGTACAGGAGGTAGAAAGAACATGGAAACCAAAACATACAGTAAAATTAGAAAACCACTTACTGAAAAAAGAAATTTTGATGAAATTGGATGATTTGGAGGTATACTACCTTAGATTTAACTCTAAATTGCAAAAAGACTTTGATTTGGTGAATTTAATTGAAGAAAATGGTTGGATTTTGAAATTTGGGAAAATGGTTAACTGTATTTTTGTTTTTAGGCTGAAGGAGGAAGAAGATAGCCTGTAAAATGAACGTACAATATACTCCTTTTTCTCACTTTTCACCAGTTTAAGGATAATGGGCCTAATTGGGTTCAAAAATTAAAAGAAAATAAGTTGGCCTAAAGTTAATTAAACAATAATAAACAATTTATGTGCATATATCACATATACACAACAAAAAATGAATTTTCTCCATATTTTAATATAGGAAAAATATGTAAATTGAGTACTTATAAAATAATACATTTTCTATCATATAAACAGATTAATTTATATTTTTGAAACATTTTTATTATTAAATTCCTTTATTTAACAAAAATACACAATTTACTTAAATAAATGAATAAAACATTGTTTTTAACTTCTAAAATTCTGCAAAAATACTATTCTCACTTAGAAAAATATTTCAAACCATTTCCAACCTTAATTTATAGCCAAAACATATTTTTAAACCAATTTCCACCTTCTTATCTAAATAAAACACCTTAAAAATCAAATACTTCTTTTAAAAACTATTAAAAGAAGCATTTGAACAATAATTAATATAATTATTGCATTTTCTCTAAATTAAACCGTTTCCCATTTATAATTAATCCAAACAAATAAAATAAAGTTCTAAACTTTATTTTCGCACTTTAAATTCCAAAACTTTATTGTTTATTCCACATAAAAAATTTAAAAATCTCCAATTTATTTTAATTCACAATATTAAATTATAACTACCGTTATAATTTAATATTAACTGGTAATATCCAAAATCAGGGTTGTTACAGACTCCTCCCCTTAATAAAATGCATCCTCGCAATTTCTAGAGAAGAGTTTGTATTTAAAATTTTAATTTCATCAATCAAAAGAAAGATAGACAAACTCGAGTTTAAAAATTCTCTCGCTCTCAAAATAGAACAGTAGAAAACCAAGATAAGGCTTGCTCGATTAATTCTATGGTTTCCAAAGTGCTAACATTGGAATTAGCGAACCACTGAATTTTTCGAGCAACACACAAGATTTCGAAGGTGTTGTTAGAAATGCGGATTACGGATCTTAAGACTAGGATTAATACTAGAGGGGGGGGTGAATAGTGTTTTTAAAGAATTACTAAATCTTTTTGAGTTTATGTTAATTTGAACACAGATGTATGCAATATTCAAACACAGATATGATCATAGAAACAAACAAAGATGTAGAAATAAAATAAAAGCAGTAAAGGAAAGAACACATCGGATTTTATATTGGTTCGGAGTTACCCTACATCCAGTCCCGCACAACAAGTACAGATTTCCTTTCAAAAGATATCTTCACAATTACACCTTCGATTTCAAGGCTACGAGGTACACCCTCCGGAATCACAATCCTCTGGGTAGAGATACTTGACTTTTCGGGTAACAAGTTCACCCAATTGATTTCCCAAGGCTACAATCACACCTTATCTCGCTTGATCGATTTTCAAAGCCACAATCACACCTTTTCCCGCTTAATAGATTACAAAGAAGTCTATAACTCTGAATAGCACTGAGAATCTTGTTGAGATAGCGATAGAGAATCAAACCAGAAGTAATCGAGTTCGATTCAATGTTGATTTCTGCAGAGTAATGATAAGAATATGTATTAAGAAATGTGGAAGAAGAAGAGGAGTGAAAAACCAGAAAATCTAATATAAAATTCGTTGAAACTAACCCTTATTTATAGAAGAACAACAACCATGTCCATTCGTGAAGAGTTATGGCGAATAGACACTTCTTTTGAAATTTGAATTTTGAAACTAACTGACACTATGTCGACATGGGCACCATGGGTACGTCGACATCCCAAAGCATTTTTTGATGATTTGATTTTCTTTGAAAATAACATTTATCTTATACTAAAACTATTTTAAACTTTATAAATATACTTGACTATAGTTAAAATTCATAAGTAAATATAGAGAATAATATATATAGAATTTTACTATAATTTTATATTTAAATCTAAGTATAAATATTTAAAAGTTAAATGTATTATTTTAAAAGATTGCTTAAAGTCAGGAGTAATTTGACTTCGAAATTAAAGATGATTTTGAGGCTAAAAGTATTTAAAATCAGGGTAGATGTTTTTGAATCTTTTAAAAGGAAGGTTTTGAAATTATTTTGAAAACAAGATAATTTTGTAAAATCATTTGAATAAAAATTAGCGGATACAAAACAATGTTCCACTAAATTTTTCGTAGGTTCCATCCTACTTAGAGTTCCATCCCTTTAACGGGTTCGAAGTGGATTCCATTCCATGAATAAAATGGATTTTAAGATGTCGGTGCTTTTCTAGGAGTTTTAACAAAATTCCTAATAAAAATACTTATGCTTGAAATCTTGAACTCTTGATGATCTTAATACTCGTGAATTTTCAATCTTGATATCTTGAATCTCTATACTGTACAGTCTTAATTTTTGATACCAGCATGGTTAAATCCTGCATATACATATATATCTAAACTTATAATGTTAGCTTTTATATTTTATAATCTATTCTAAGGTTGTTGTCATCAAAACCATTATCTCACGGACTAACAATCTCCCCCTTTTTGATGATGACAACTGTGACGACTCGGAATTTTTAAACATTTGAAATTGGAATATTTAATTGATTTTTAAAAAATTTAAAAGTTAATTTTTAACTTGAATTCAAATATTACTATTTGTTTGATAATTAAATTATCGAGTTTAATAAATTGAAATTGAGTAAAATATTGAATCTGGAGTTTTGAGCCTGTTAAAAATAATTTGAAGATGTATAAAACTTATTTTAGTAATACTGAAGATGATAGAACTTTTAAAATGGAATTTCAAAGAGTTTTGTTCAGTTTTAAAAATATATCGTTTAAATTGAATTCAAAAATAGCCGTCCGAGGCACAGTCTCAGAATTCGACGAAACCAGTTCTATTGGATCCGTAATATTGTATTATTATCGGGTTTCAAATTTCGTAGTAACTGGAGTTGTTGAGTGAGCATACGATATATAAACGCATTGAAAATTTTATTGAGACGATTTGAATTTAAACAATATACCATTCAAATCACATCCGAAATAATTTCACATCATAATTTTTAAAGCTTTCATTTCGTGGTCACTGTAGCAAACTGGTTGGAGCATGTTACCATCACATCGTGTTCCCCCAATTTCTCCTTAAATCCCGACTTCCTTCAATATCAAGGCAGTAAAACAAAAGAAGGTAAGGCCGAACGAACTCTCTTCAATTCGAAAAATGGCAGATCCTTCTTTCCCCTCTTATTCATTTTCGAAACCGAGGAAAAAAAATCTAGCAGCCCCGCACGAAATCAAATCGAGGAAGAGGGGGAAATCGGGGCCGAGC
This sequence comes from Allium cepa, assembly GCA_030765085.1. NCBI lineage: Eukaryota > Viridiplantae > Streptophyta > Magnoliopsida > Asparagales > Amaryllidaceae > Allium > Allium cepa. The sequence continues at coordinate 866,364,960 of CM060940.1, forward strand.
CTCGTTCGAAATCGCGTCAACCTAGCGCCTTGTTCGATTTTGTTTTCGAGAGCAGAAGCGATTCGAAATCGCGGCCGAGTCCTAGCCGTTCGATGGCGAAGCATTGGCAACGAGGCGAAGGCGTGCGAGTGAGAGGTGATCTCCGGTGGAAGCACAACAGCGTTGGAAGGTCGAAGTTGTGTCGTGAGTGCTCTGGGCGAAGTTCAAGACAGGCAGATTTGGGTGATGGCGATTTCATTGGTCATGGTATGAAGCGTCGAAGCTTTGGAGGTTGGGGGCTCACATCGATTTCGGGAGATTCGTGTTGAGCTGGGTTCGTTTTCCTTTCTGCATTAGGTATATTGGTTACTTATTTTCATTTTTATTCTAAAAAAAAGGTTTTTCAGTAAGGTCGAAACAAAAATATATTTTTAACTCTAATTTAATAAACACATATGGAGTTTCAAAAAGAAAATAAAACAGTAGGGTTTTTGAAGAGGAGTTCGGTTTAAATCTATATATATATATATACACTTTACTTTTGTAGAGGATTTGAAAAGGGATTTTTAGTTTCAATTTAAATTTGGTATATCTATAAATTATATATGTTTCTGCCTATTTTAAATTGAAGGTAAAAAGAGGAATATATGTATAGAAAGATTTTGGAATTTATTTATATATGGAATCAGAAAGGAAATAAATATACATATTTTTTTTACCTTCTAGTTTATTTTTGATAATGAATTTTAGTTATATATATGTTTAGTTAACTTATTTAAAATTTATTTTTAGTTACTATAGGGTTATTCAAAAAGGAAATTTGTTTGAAATTTGAATTATTAATCAAAAATTTAAATCATTAGTTAAATTAAATTTATTTAATTGGCAATAAATTGTCCGATCAATTTGAATGTTAATAAAAATCATCTAATGTTTATTCAAGGTCTAAATCGGGAAGAAATCAAGCTGGATTGGAAATAGATTTCATACAAAATCAAAGGTGAGTTAATCTCACTCGTCTGGTTTAATTTAAATTTAAATAGTTAAATTTAAATAATTGGTTGAATGGTTGAATTGATTGATGTGTTATATTATAGTATATACTACATCTTGGAATGTTTGATTTCCCGCATTATATAGCGGATGAGACCCTATGCGCCACATAATAGCGGATGATATTATATAAACCCATATACCGCGATATTCCACCTCGAAGTGGAATTGGTATTGTGCTAACGTCTGTGGATGCAGGGAAACGGGTTGGAGGGATCCAACTGGATTCATCAAAATTATTTAGATTAATTAATATTCTGTTTTATGAATATTTGATATCCTATGATGATTTTATTGATAATTAAAATATTGGATGATATGGTTGGGTTGAATATTTCGGTATACTAAGTTATCAAAATCTATAGAATTAGATTTTGAAAGGAAATAAAAGGGTAAATTTTTAAGTAAAACTACTACAGAGAATTTGAATAAATTGAAAAATGAAATTGGAAGAATAAAAGTGATCTTTAATTTTCAAATAAATGAATTTCGAGTATGGAAAGGGAAAATTTGAATAAACAGAGGAATGATAAATTGTAAAAATTAAGAGATATTATTTAAAAGAATAAAGAATTATTTTAATTCAAGGGTTAAAATTTAACTTAAAAGAAAAAGAAGGAATTTGGAAAGTTTGAAATTCAAGTTTTCAGTTTAATAATTTTAACTCATAATAAAGGAAAAGGAATCTGAAAGTTAATGGATTTTGAAATAATAAAGTAAGTAAAGAAATTATTTCAAAGTGAAGTAAATTAAAAATCAATTATAAATCGAAAATTAATTTAAGTGTTTGAAATTGGAAATTTAAAGAAAATGAGACTTTGGGAATTTATAAACTGGGTTTATAAAAGTAAAGTAAAATATATCAGGGATATTTGGAAAGAATAAATTCAAGATGGAAATTTATTAAAGGAATGAGAAAATTTGTTTAAAAATAAATAGTGATTTATTTTTAAAGGAATGTGAAGAGAAGTATATTTCCCTGGATAGCCAAGTACGATTTCAAAGTAAATTTTTGAACATAAGTTAAAACTTTAATGTTGTTTTAAATAGCATGTTTTAGGAAATTTATTATTCTAATATTTAAATTTTAAAGTAAATATTTTACAAATCTATTATCGTAATAATTATTTAAAAGGTGACAAGTATTCTGTTTAAAAAGTGAAAGTCTAGTTTTTATTTTATAAAGTAACCTTATTTTCAAATATTCATATAGTATGTATTTTTAATAAATTATTGAAGTAGTTTTTTTTAAATAAATGTTTTAAAGTATATTTTTCAATAAAGTGTTTTTAAAATATTTTAAAAATCTAAAGTTTTGTGCTTGGTGATTTCAGTGGAAATAGAAATATTTGGGAAATTTATTCTGTAAAGGAAGATAGTTGGAAACTGTTTTCAAAAGGGTTTGAAAAGTGGAAATATATCTTGTAAAGATATTTTTGGGATAAATAAATAATTTGGGAAATTATTTACTGGTTGATGGTTGTTTGTGAATTTTAATTGATAGTTAAATAACCGACTATCAATATTGGCCAAATGCGCTGATCGTTTCGAAGAAACCGGGATCGGAATTAATTTCTCGAAAACCACTTCGATCCGGTTTGTACGTTTCGTGGGAAACGAGTTTGGATTCGAAGTTTGAGCAGTGAAGTGCAAGGGCTAGTCACTACTAATCCTAAGGATATTTTCAAAATGGATGTAGTAGGAATAATGCCTTCGGTTCCGTTCGAACTCGGGACGGACTTGTATGGATGAATGCTTTCAGAACATCGTTAGGTGGACGATGAGCATTCTAAGGGACATGCTCTATAAAGGCAACGGTTAGCCTCAAGCCTTATCAACCGGGAATGACTGAAAATCAGGGGTTATGTAGCAAGGCTTCGTGGGTAGCCTCCACTTGAGAGTAAGGTCATCCCTGTCTAGATGTCCCTTTTTATTTCGGCTTAGTGGGCGGTTGCTGATCCCAACCGCAGGGTGATCTTATTCGAAACTATCCAATAAACGATGGTTCCGGCCTTGTGTTGCAGGGGAGCGGGCGTACTCCTCGGTACTGTGATCTAAGCCACGTACTGTGACAGGTGGTACCCCAGTGCCTAGTCATTCGTTGGAAATCCATTTTCCCTACGCGCCTGTACGGTTTTGATTGTGCCCAACTATTGCTGAAACGTGAGATGCAAGCATTTCAACTAGATTCTATTTTACTTTCTATAGACACTATTATAATATCAGAAAACTTTAATAAAAAGTGTTTAGTTATAGTAAGGTAAAAACTTGACATGTTTATTTGTGGCATGGTCTTACGAGATGCTTTTGTTTTCAAAGGATTTTTGAAACTTTAATAATCCAATTGAGTGTGATTTTCTCACGTTGGTATTCCAGACTGACTTGGGTGTTATTTACTGTAATGCTCGGGTCAGACCAAGTATTATAGGATACAGGATAAGATGCTGTAGAGCTCAGGAGATGAGCTGGATGGAGATACGAACTTCCGCATTAGTTTATATATTCCGCTGTGTTGATTTGCTATGCATTCAGTTGTATGAGGACATGTGATGATTACTGTTCAGATTTATGTTATGTGATTGTTGTACTCTGATGAATGTAATGTATAAACAGATATATTTTTCTGTTGAGTAAAGACTAGTTATTATCTATTATATTATATTCCGCTGCGATGGTTAGATTCTGATGCTGTTTTTTGTTTTCTTTTCTTCTACCTCTTCTTCTTTAATCAAAAATGGTTTGCATTTCTGTTCTTCTTGAGCTGATTGAAGTAGAAAAGCGTTGACTTAGGGGTACGAAACTGCGGGTCGTTTCACTTGTATCAGAGCGAGGTTGATGATAACCTTGGCTCTGGTGGAAATTACTCATTAAATAGAGTCAATAGTACTCTAGAATGAGTTTGAGCGTATAAATAGATATGAGCGCGTATTTGTTAGTGAATATAAAATGATTTTATATTGGGTTGATTGGTTTATTGAGTAGTTTATGGATTCTGGTCAATACGAGTAATTAACGTTATTGATAGGGATCTCTAAACACTTAAATAGAACAATTCGACACAATATTGTTTTAAAGATGGGTAAATGGAATAATTTTACCCAAATTATTTTTGTATATAAAAGATATAATTTTTGTAAAGTATTATAGTATTTGGATGCTTGATTGATAAGGAATGATAATATAAAATTATTAACACTATTGTGTAGAAATTGAAAACTTATAACCAAAGTTGAAGAATAAAATTTATATAACAAATGGAATTTGGAATATAGATTATAAATGTAATTCATAAATTGAAATAAACTTCATATATAAATGAGCTTATAATTTGAAACAGAATTCCAGAGAAATATTTGAAAATAAATTAAGATGAAATTCCAGAGTAATGTTTAATTATGAATTGGATGGATTTCAGATTTGGAATTTTGGGAAAATTTTAAATTCCTTTGGATTTGAAAGTGGTTTTCAAAAGTTTTGGAGAAACAATAGTATTATTTCAAAAATATTTTTTTGAGTTGGATTTGAAATCTGGAAGGATTTGAAATTAAAAATGTTTGAAATGTTTTTAAAAGAGATAAAAGCATTTAATTCTCTTTCGGTTGCTGGAAAATAATTTCGGTGATGATTGCAGCATCATTGATGTTCATTTTCGAGTTTTTAGAAGAGAAATTGCAACCAAATTGTTTTAAATTGGAATCGTTTACGAACTTGGTTTTGTTTTGAAATTCAAAGAGATAATTGAATTTACCAAAGAATTTTGGATATAGTTGAATTCAAAGGTGATATTGAAATTTTGGAAAATTGTTTAAACTTTGGAATCTTGTTTAAAATGTTTATGGAATAATAAAAATATATGGGCTAAATAAAAAGGTATAATTCCGAGTTAAAAAATAAATGTGGATGAGATTGATTGTAAATAAATGAAATATGAATATAAATAAGTGGTGACTTATAAAAATTGGAAGTAAGATAAATAAGCCAAAATAAAATAGTTTTGAATTCTGGGAAGTGAATGAAAATCCAAAAATTAAATTATAAAATAAATAGGTTGAACTCCAGTAAAATAGATAAAGATATTTTGAAATAAAAATCAAATATTGATTAAATGTAAGTTGAATATCAATTTGTGGTGACAAGTGTTTGGCTTGTAAATGAATTATGGAATGAATATTAGATGTAAATAATATGGAATGTTCCAAGATTAATAAATGGATTCAACTGAAATAAATGTGAACAAGGAATGTAAAATAAACTGGAATGGATATTCCTTTAAATAAACATCATTGAATTGGCATAAAAATAGTCATCGTTGACGCAAATGAGATTGTATAAAATTTATGAATTAATATAAACAATAAAGTTGATTTTTGAATCAATTGAGATAAATATGTGTTCGTTTGGATTAAAATGAATAAAATGTAAGAAATGAAGTGTAAACCATTTAAATGGAATGAAATTGATGGGTGATGTAACGTCCTGCCTTTTCGCACGCTTTAAATCGACACACGTGCCAATTCAAACCATACGGAAGGGCGGATTGTTATGGGGTAAATAAGAAAAACAAGAAAGAAATAAAAAGAAACAGAATCTCATAGCGGAAGGATAAAATATAATAATCAAATATACAGTTCATGAAGCTGTTTACAAAATATTTAGTTATACTTATACAACATATATCAGAGTGCACATACCAATAATAACAATGCAGCGGAATACAGTGTGTAGTGCAATAGAATAAATAATAATGATATGAACCTTCGTCTTCGTCCTCCATAGCTAAATCTTCAAATCCTAAAACGCTCGGACTGACCCGAGCGAATATGAAAAGACAAAAACACCCGAGTCAGAACTAAAAGATCTTATGTAAGTTAAATTAACAGAAATAAATATGAGTGCAGTAACTCAAGAGATGCTCGGGATTTACATCTCCTAAGAATCCGTTAAACTATTTACTATGTAGTATATTATGCTATTATAATAGTGTCTAATAGTAAAATAAACTTACTTTTAAATAGCGTTAAGGAGTTACACAATCTCCCCCTTAACACAATAATAGTCCCAGTAGTCCATCCAATATCATAGTCCCTCCTGATCGGGAAGCCACCAGAGGATACCTCACGAGCTACGGGAGAAATCCAAACTCGTACAAGGCGCGATAGGGTAGGTGACACGGCACAACTAGGCAATGCCAGGGTAGATATACCGATTACGCTTCCGGGTCGGAGGTAACGAATTATACCGTTGAATTTCGACCGTCAAGAGCATCAACATATATTTTTTTGAGAATTTTCTGAGGACTTTGAAATTTTGACTTTTGATTTGATTTTTGAAATTTGAATTTAGATCTGGGGTTTGCAGCCATTGGGAAGAGGAGGAGCTGAGGAAACGAACGCACAAAGAAATGAGAATAGATGGAGGCTAGGGTTTATAACTAGGTTTATATATAGGTAGGTTAGAAATAGAGTGAATGGATCCGATAAACAAACGTGTTGAACGATAATTGGCTCAAAAAGCCCGTTCTGACCCCGGAACGAAATTTGTTAAACCCATATATCCAAATAGGTGTTTTAAAATATTCTGAAGGCGATGGAAAAAGTTTCACGTCCAAATTCGATCGTATGAAGAAGTTATCCTGAAATCAATATTTTCAAATTGATTTCAAATTGATTCCAATTAAATCGATTTCAAGGCGTTTCGCGTTCGTACGGTCAAACGACAAGTCCGATCGCTACGAGACTTAAAACCCTACAATAGTTCACTGTTACGGATCCGATGAAACTGGTTTCGTCAAAATCTAAGTCCGTGACCAAAATGGCTATTTTTATATTAATTAATAAATTAAGAATTAGTAAATAAATCCAAATTTTTATATTTCAGTTTCAGAATTGGAAAATTTTATCACTTATGATTCCTCAATTATTTACAATGATTTTAAACAAATCTTTAAATGTCAATTTGTTAAAAATAATAAATATACATCTTCAATTCCATAAAATTCCATATTATAGATAAATTTCTATATTTCCATTAAATTGAATTAACTCGTAAGTATTCCATTTATAAATTTCAAATAGAAGGGTCTACCATTGGACCTAAAATTTGTTACACAATTATTTCCAAATTTCAACTAAAATTTTAAATTAATGTAATAGTTAAATATTTGATTTCATTTATTTGCAATCAATCTAATTATTATAAGTTACATAAATCAACTCCTTATTAAAATTAAAATTCTATAATTCATCAAATTTATCATCTTGATTTACTTATTAATTTATAATACTTTAAAACAATTCCCATTTCAAATTTTAAAATGTAAATTATTGCACCAATTATATTATTTATTTTAATTTCTTAAAATCATCCCTTAATTTCACTTTGCATCCAATTTATTTAAATAAGTTCCAAATTAATCGGATTAGATTCAATTTTAAACCTTTTACCAACACTTATGTTTAGGTTATACTTAACTTATAACGTATTACTTCCTAAGTATTTACCTTACATCTTCCCGTATTAACTTCCAACATTCCGAGCTTCACTTCAAAATAATTCAACTTAAATAAATTGGATTTTTTTTCTTAAAAATCAATTCATTTAAATAATTTCAAAACAACTTTTAAAAATTATTTAATTTAACCAACCCGGTGTCCGTATATAATTTTCTAATCTATGGCCAAGTGGATAATTATTTCAATTTAATTTCAAGTATGGATATATATCATTTCAATCCAAATAGATGTTATAGGTATATACATATCATTTCAACATATTTCTTGATTTATTTGAAATAATTTAATTTACCATTTTATATACTATAAATTACATATAGGAAGATAACATGAAGTATCAAATCAAACAAACATCCAAATTAAAACCCAATAGCATCCATCACAACCAATCATCCATATAGTCAATATAATTCACAACAATCATATAATTATCAATATCGAGTATACTATTGCCAATAAGATTTAAATTTATTTTAACGGTCAATTTAAATTCTATCAATAAATTCATATATCAATATAAATGACAATTAAACCTACCAAATAACAGCCAATAAATTTCATATCATTTCAGAATAAAAATTTAACTAACAAAAAATATTTTAGTCAAATACGAACGTATAAGTACACACCTTTTTTATTTGAAACTGAAATTAATTCAGCTTCAAATAAACTCAATCTGACTCCAAGCTGTGAACGACGTCAATACAGATCCACTGCAATTCATTCCTTCCAAAACGGCCCTCGAACGTAAAAAATATCGATTTTTATTAATATACGATTAAAATTAAAACATAGTTAATAGGATAATTATCACTTAATGAATAACTAACGCATTACCTTATCTCACTGCATCGTGCCAGGTTTCCCCCTTTTGTAGCCTTCTTCGCTCGTTCAAGTTCCTCCTAGAACAACGCAAAAACCCAAATCCACGTGACAATATCAACGCGCGCCACGCCCGAGGTGACCATCACCATCCCTTACACACGCGAGCCACCCCACCTATTACCTCCACATCATCGCAACCCCTGCATGCGCGCAAAACCCTACAATCAATGCCGAGCTTAATTGCAGTGTCGCTCTTCTCCTAGTCGTAGACGAACTCACATGCGTGCGACTCCTCCCAGATCGCGAGGGTTCAATCGCGATTGATTTAGGGATTCATGAATTTGATTTTTCGATTTCGATCGGCAGACGGCAGCTCATTTTTTTATACGTCTGCGATTTCGAATGGCAGACACGGCTCCTTCCTTTTTTTGAGGGATCGATTTGCCCTTTTTTTTAGCGTTGCGATTCGAAGATAAAGGGGAAAAGAGGGAGATGCACGGTGAAGATATTATCACACAGATAAATAGTTTTGTTTGAATTTTTATATTATTATTTAAATTTTAAATTCTAGCCTAAGTCGTACGAAAATTTCTCGAGTTCCAAACGAAGCGTGCCGCGAGGAGTTTATAATGTTTTACCCCTATTCCGAACGCAATTGAACTATTCCCGAGGCCTAATTCAATCGTATTCAGAAGATATCTGTTCGAATCGAATTATTTTATTTAAATTTTGAATCTAAATTCTACGCGTTTCAAGATTGTACGGCCAAACGAAAGTCTGATCACTACGAAACTTGAAATCCAATAATAGTTCATTATTACAGATCCGATGAAACTCGTTTCGTCGAAATCCGAGATAGTGGCCAAAATGGCTATTTTTACTCGTCAATTAAAATATAAAATTTCAAATTTCAAATTATTCACAATTAAATCAAATTTTAAATTTATCCATCTTCGTTTATATTTTGAATAACATTGAAATCAAATCCCGATATCATTTCCCATCATCTTATATACAAAATCAAATTATTCAAATAATTTTCAAAAATTAAATTTTAAACAATTTAATTATCCAATAAACCAATATAAATAAATCACTAAATTTTATTGCTACCCAATTTATCCAATAACACATTTAATTTAATAATTTAAAACATCCAAAAATACAGGTCGTTACATGACTCATCTCAAACTCTTTTGTCACTATTTCAGAAAATTCTTTATTCATTTCAAAATTAGTTGATCCAAAAATGATATCATCTAAATAAACTTGTACTAGTTGAATATCATTTTTATTCCTTTTAATAAAAAGAGTATTATCTACTGTAACAACCCTGTATTTTCCGATTATTGTAATTGTATATTTTAATTTTTTTAATTTAAATTCCTAGTTTAAAAACTTTATTTTATTTATTAAAATGAATATATTTTGTTAATTGAAATATAAATGTTGATTTTGATGTGGATTAGAATTTCAAACACGCATAAATTGAATATTTCCAGAAAATGTGAATTTTGGTCAATCTGGTCAAACTTTTACTTTTAAATTTAAATTTTAAAAGTTTGAAAATTTTAATTTTTTCTTTTATTATGAAAGTAAATAAAATTTCAAGAACACTGCTTTTCGTTCCGTTGAAATCCGAATAATATTGTGAAAGTTATGCTTTTTACAAAATTGGGTGTAAATTGTTTTATTTAACACTACTTTTTATTTTAAATTATATAAATAATCTTTTTAATTGTCATATATTATTCTAAATTGTATTATATGTTATGTTACATATATTTTTACCTTTTGAATATTTTAAAGTGATGTTTGAATTTGTCCAAAGCTCATTGAATTTATTTTCTATTTTTAAAGGTTAGTTTCCATTTTTCTGCTATTTTCTTCATCTAAACTATATTTAAATTAAAATTTATTTATTTACATTTGTGATTTCATTTTTATTTTGTTTTCTTATCTTTATTTATAAATACTTTTAAGTACATAAAAATTTTCCCAAGTTCATTGCACTTATTTTTCATATTTTCAAGACTAGTTGCAAATTTTGCTGTTTTATTTAATTAAACTATATATAATTAATAATTAATTAATTTATTTTTGTTTATTTAATAAATTTTCGTATTTTATCTGATTTTATATATATATTTCAGTTATATAAGGTTTAAAAAGAAAATAATGGAAATTTGAAGAGTTTGTGTCTCTTCAGTTGCTCAAGGCTCTTCGTTTTTCCGCCTCTTCATTTGCTTTTGCCTTTTCCTCTACTTGCTTTAGCCGTACATCCCTCTACCCTATAGCCATGTTTCTCATCTTCAATTCACGTGAAAAATATCTTTCTCCTCATTTCAAACTCACGGCTACATATATTGAGAAAAAATTGCAAGCTAATGGCTTCTTTCTTCCATTTTTCCCTTTTCTTCATTGATTTAGCCTTCCTCTTCTCTTGCTTTCTCGGCCCCACTTCTCCTCCATCACCACTGACCATCTCCTCCACTATCTACAGCAGCAAACATCTCCTCCTCCTCTGACCATGACAAACCATGCCATCCAATTGAAGCCATCTGCACAAAACTTTGCTTAAAACTCCAAATATTGCCTAACCGAGCCTTGTATTCCCATTTCATTCATGTTTAGCCTTGGCCACCACCTCTAACACCACCACCACTTGCTGCCATGACCTATAGCCATCATCATCATATCTGACCTGACCTGAAGATGCACCAGGTCGAGCTCATAGGACCATAGGCCGAGCCTATGTACACCAAAACCTTCCATTCCTTGACCCAAACCCCTTGCCTCCTTTACTTTCCACTTGTTTTGCCTTTACCTTCCACTTTCATGCCCTAAGCCTTGTATCTAGGCCATGGCCGAGCCATGTTGACACCTAGGCTGAGCCTAGTGTGGTGAGGTCAAGCCCATTTGATCATGTGACAAGCTTATGTTGTCGTGTGCAAGTCGTTTGCTTCTAAGGTTTGGTCATCTCTCTTGTTTTGCAACTGTTCTGCAAACTAAAGTTGTTGATTATATTTGTATGTCGATATCTATATTTGTGCTTATGTATGTTATATTTTGTGTTGTTTACAAGGGTCTCCATCAATTCAAATCAAATCGTGCTTGTCGTGCCTTTGGAATCGCTCTTGTGTGTGTTGTTTGTCTCTAGCTTCGTAAAAGGTGAGTCTTTCTCACTCTGACATTTATACTTATGAAATAGTGAATTGATGACAAGTTTTTAGTAATATAAAATGTTATGCAAGTTAATTATGATCATATGATATGCTATGCCATGTTATTACCATGTTAAAACTGTTAATTATCACCTGACATGAGATATATGACATTATATTGTGACACTGACATTGTTTATATTGTTTATACATATATTCACACTGCAAGTTCCCTGTTAGAATAGATTCACTATGGGTTGAAATGATACATACCCAAACGGACTTTAGATTAGGGAAAAATCGTTATGGGCTGAAATGATGGGCCTGAGCGATTTTTATTGTATTTTATTTGACTTGGGATTGCGGGTTTGAAATGATAGAACCCGGGTTTTCTTTGTAAACTGCGGATTGAAATGATATATATCCGTATCACTTGACCTAGGTTAGAAAATTATATACAGACCCCGTGGTATATTTTTAAATGGTATTTATTAAATACGTATTTTTAAAAGTATGAAATTTTGATTTAAAAAAATATATTTTATGGTTTTAAGAAAATTAAATATTAAGTCTTGAAATTGTGAATTTGAGTACGTAAATGTGAAATAATTGAGATTTTAGACTTTAAATTTTATTTTAAAATGTAAATAAATAATGGAAATTAAATTTAAAGTTTTAAAATTATATATGAAGTAAAATTTTAAGTTTTATTTAATTTATATGTTAATAAACAGTCAATTTTGACTTAATAAATGAATGGAGTTTTTAAATTGAATATTTGATCTAAAAATTTTGTTGTGTTAAATCATATGTTAAAATGATTTTAAATGTGAAATTTTGAAGTCTAGAAATATGATTTTTAAGTTATAATAAAAATTTGGAGTTTTATTATATATTTTTTTGAAAAGCTAAAATGAAATCTGGAATTCATAGCATTTTCAAAATGTTGTAGTCTTTTGACAGCATTTTTAAATGCTATTGTTTTGAATCTAACAATATTTGAAATAACTAAATATCTATTACGACATTTTATAAATGTCGCTATTTTGAAATAAACCATTTTGGAAAATATAAGCTACGATAGCACTTTATAAATGCTGTCGTTGCTATAATTTGACAATGTTTGAAATGTTATAGTTTTTAACACTGTTTGAGTTATATTTTAAAGTGTTAAATGATTTAAATTTTGGAAATTGATTAATTGTGAAATTTAAGAAGTTTTGAATATATTTTAATATTTAAATTTGAATTTTTAAGGAATTTAAATTTGAATTTGAATTTAAGTAAGGTTTACTTGGTTATGTGTTAAATGGAATGAAATGTAATGAGATAAATGAATTTTTGAATGGAATTTTTAATGTATTTTGTAATGATACTTGAAATAACAAATGAATGACTTATTTGATTTAAAAATGATATTTAAATTTGAATATTTGAATTCGAATTCAAATAATGATTTGATAATAAGGTTTGGAAATGATTTGATCTTTATTTCGATAAAGAATATGAATTAGAATGATATGTACTTTTGATAAATGAATATTTGAAGTTTATATTGGTATGAAAGGATATTTAGTTTAATTGTAAATTGATTTTATTTAAATAATATTGGATTTATGAAATGAATATTTCAAAACTAAGTAATAATGAAACTAGATTTGAGATATATGAAATTATAAAATCTAGTTTTGAAATGCGGGATATTAAAGCTTTGAAATTTATTAAAAATTGAATAGTTTAATTTGTCGATCAAATCTATATTTGAAAATGATATGATTTGAAATGGTTATTGGGAAATTTAATTGAAACTGATGGTTTGAATTGAATTAAGTTGGAAATTGAAAATTTGGGATTAATTGAATGAATTGTAAAATGTAAAGAATTAAATGAATATACCATGATTTCAAATGTATGATTTTGAAATGTTATGATTTTCAAAGTGTAATTGTTTCAAGTATTTTTGGTTTCGAAAGAGTTATACTTTGAAAATATTATGATTCTGAAATGAATACATGTTTGAAATGTTTTTGGTTTTGAAGTATAAACTATTTTGAATGAATAAATAGTTTTGAAATAAAAATGGTTTTGGTTTCGAAGTATAAACTATTTTGAAAGAAATATAGTTTGAAATGAAATGATTTGATCTTTTTAAAGTATAAACTATTTTGAAATGACCACGGCGTTATAATAACGTTTGGTTGTTAAAGAGATCGGGATCGGAAGTTATCATACTCTCTGCCAACTCCGAAAACCACTTTAACAACCGTGTACGCGGTGGAGATTCCAGAATGAAGTAGGATGGTGGCGACGTTCTTGAGGTATATTACGTGGACCCAACTCCCGTGAGTTGGCATAAGGTGGCTAAAACAGGAGCGATCTCGGGCTAAAGGAGGTAGCACCTCTGGTCGGACACATTCCTTCGATACTATACTCTTACTGGTGATTGATTAGATGGCCATTCTCCGATTTTGATTGGGAGTGTGTTCCGAGGTGGGCGTATGTGGCTGCTGCGTTACCACCAGCCCGTGTGCGTAATTGGTATATCTACCCTGGCATTGCCTTGTGTGCCGTGTCACCTACCATACCGAGCCTTTACTACGAGTTTGTTTTTCTCCCGTAGCCCGTGTGGTATCTTCTGACAGTCACCTGGAGTGGAGATGGCATGATATTGGATGGACTACTGGGACTATTATGTGTGAAGGGTGATATGGGTAGCCCGGAACGCTATTTAAAAGTATGTTTATTTTACTGTAGACATTATTATAGTAGCGCAATATTACTACATAGTAAATAGTTTAACGGATCCTTAAAGATGGGCGATCCCAAGCATCCTTTAAGTTACTGATGCATTTTTGTTACTGTTCACTTGAGTTTATTTACAGTTCATAAGTATTTATGTCCTGACTCGAGTGTTTTGTATTTTGCTTTACGCTCGAGTCAGATTGAGTGAGTTAGCATTCAAGATTCACCTTCGGAGTTGGAGCTTTACTTGAAGATCCAGCCATCTATTTTGCTTTCTGTATCCAGTGATTTTAGTGATGTATTCTGATTTGTACCTGATGTATCTTGTTACTTTTTGTTATATCATGTTTAACTCTGATGTATCTTATTTTTATATAGTAGCTTCATGAACTACTATTTCTTTTAAATTCCGCTGCATTATTAAATACTCTTTGTCTGTGATATGTGATTATGTATTTACTGTATATTCTGAGATTTGCCAAATTTTATACGCGGTATTTTGAGCAATTCAAGTCCGACATGTGCGGATGCGAATGGTTGAAAATATCGGGTCGTTACAGTTGGTATCAGAGCTTTGGTAGCTCTAGGCAAAACTCAGCATATAGGGTAAATGTATTTACAAAATCACTTTCATTCGAGTTTAGATCTCTTCCTTTTTGACTCGATTCCTTTGAATTTTGGAACATTCCCTGTGGTTCCAAAATCCATTCGTGTCCCTCACTATTTATCTTCTTTTGTTTCTGGAGTATCCCATAACTCAACTTCAAAAGATCTTCATAATGAGTCGGCAGTCTCGCCAACCTCAAATTTATTTGTAAAGGGGGAAAACTCCTTTACAACAGCATCGGTTCACCAGAGATTCTATATCCTTGGTTTAGATGTTAGTATCTCTTATAATTTCGAACTCTACATCTTGAGATCGAATGTTGATTTACCCAAGAAATCCACATCGGTCTTATTCTTTAAGTCACGGTTAACCCGGTTAAGGTTGCCCGCGATTTATATAAATTCATCCATCTCCCTATTCTGTTATTTAATCATCTCATCTTTGTTTCCAACTTATCTTCAAATTATTCTTGAAG
Organism: Allium cepa; assembly: GCA_030765085.1. Classification (NCBI taxonomy): domain Eukaryota; kingdom Viridiplantae; phylum Streptophyta; class Magnoliopsida; order Asparagales; family Amaryllidaceae; genus Allium; species Allium cepa. The sequence continues at coordinate 866,380,317 of CM060940.1, forward strand.
TGTATTTGTAAACTAATATTTAAAATGTTTTATATATTGTGTTGTTTGAGTTGTTGATGTTGATTTGGGTTTCTAATCGATTCGTCTGATCAACGCCATCGATAAGATTTCCAAAACACTTGAACAGAGCAAACTGACACAATATGTTTTTAAAATTTAGTAATGAAATAAATTTTTGTGAAAATTTTGTACCTTTATTATATATCTTTATCTGGATTTTATTTGAATTGGTTGTTAAGAAATAATATTTGATCATATATCTAATTGAACTATAAAACATGGTTATAAATTTATTTGGAAATTTAAAATGAATGTAAAACAAGAATTTGAGAATTTAATTTCCGATGGATTTCAAACTTGGTGTTTAAAGTTTTAAAGTATATATTATTTAAAGTATTTTGGAATAGAAATTTGTTTCCAAAGAATTTTAAAGTTTAAAACTAGTGCTCTTCTCTTTGTCGCTGGAAAATAACTTCGGTGATGACTGCAGCATCACCGACATTCATTTTCGAGTTTCGAAGTGAAGTGACCATTCTGTAGTCTTGCTAAAGTTTTTTTTTGGGGAATTTAATTGATTTTAATTTCTAAAATAAGAATGGATTTATAACATATGCTGATATATGATTTAAATTTAAATGGATATATATATATATATATATATATATATAATATATAAGCATTTATTTATCTCTAAATAGTTTGGAATCTATTGGAAATATAATTCCTAAATTTTATCTTCAAAGATAATTTCTAAGTATAATTTCAAGATTTGGATAAACATTCAAGCTTGAAATAATTTAATTAGAAAGTTTTATTTGTATAATACACAATTTCATTCCAATATAACTTACCTTAATTTTCAGAAGTTGAATATGTAATTGGATAATGTACAATAAAAAAAAGATTTTTATAAATAAAATTTGAGTGGTTATTATAAATGTTATATACTTAAATTTTAGTTATAAAAGAGATTAACAGAGGTAAATAAAGAAAAGGGTAATGGAATAATTTACAATATAAAATGATGTTAAAGAAACTGAGAATAAATTAAAGCAGTTATAATTAGTATAAATATATTTAACATGGGTGATAAGATATATTGAGAGAAATAAACTTAATTTTAATTAGAAATGAAGAAGAATTAAATTTTATTTGGTACATTTTGAGTATAATAAAAGATTTTTCAAATACATGATTTTAGGGATTTGTTAATTTAAGATAATTGGATGATAAGATAATGAAATTAGAGATGCTTAAGATTTATTTGACTTATGTAAAATTAATTTTCAGTTTAAGTTGAAATTTTATGGTTTCAAATTTATTATTTTATTTTGTTTTTCAAACTATCTTTTGGTTGTCCTAATTTCCCTTATCTTGCTACAGAATGGGAGGCTATTGCATATACCAGTTTGTTTAGAAATCTTTCTATAATCTTTAATAATCTTTGGTACTCATCTTTGAATCTAAGCACTGCTTTCCATGCACAGACCGTCGGTCAAACGGGAAGGGTGAATCAGATTCTAAAAGATTTTTTTTTCATGCTTGTGTTCTTGAATTCTGGAAGATCTTGGAAAGATCATCTCCACATTGTTAAACTTACCTATATCAACAGTTATCAGGCATAATTTTAATCTTCTTGTCATCTTGTCTTAATACTATTTCATTCTATCTTTTTTTGTGCTTTCCCGTACCTCATTCCTTTTCGAGGACGAAAAGTTTTGAGTGGAGGAGAGTGTAACAACCTGTATTTTCTGATTATTGTAATTGTATATTTTAATTTTTTTAATTTAAATTCCTAGTTTAAAAACTTTATTTTATTTATTAAAATGAATATATTTTGTTAATTGAAATATAAATGTTGATTTTGATGTGGATTAGAATTTCAAACATGCATAAATTGAATATTTCCAGAAAATGTGAATTTTGGTCAATCTGGTCAAATTTTTACTTTTAAATTTAAATTTTAAAAGTTTGAAAATTTTAATTTTTTTCTTTTATTATGAAAGTAAATAAAATTTCAAGAACACTGCTTTTCGTTCCGTTGAAATCCGAATAATATTGTGAAAGTTATGTTTTTACAAAATTGGGTGTAAATTGTTTTATTTAACACTACTTTTTATTTTAAATTATATAAATAATCTTTTTAATTGTCATATATTATTCTAAATTGTATTATATGTTATGTTACATATATTTTTACCTTTTGAATATTTTAAAGTGATGTTTGAATTTGTCCAAAGCTCATTGAATTTATTTTCTATTTTTAAAGGTTAGTTTCCATTTTTCTGCTATTTTCTTCATCTAAACTATATTTAAATTAAAATTTATTTATTTACTTTTGTGATTTCATTTTTATTTTGTTTTCTTATCTTTATTTATAAATACTTTTAAGTACATAAAAATTTTCCCAAGTTCATTGCACTTATTTTTCATATTTTCAAGACTAGTTGCAAATTTTGCTGTTTTATTTAATTAAACTATATATAATTAATAATTAATTTTTTTTTTTTGTTTATTTACTAAATTTTCGTATTTTATCTGATTTTATATATATATTTCAGTTATATAAGGTTTAAAAAGAAAATAATGGAAATTTGAAGAGTTTGTGTCTCTTTAGTTGCTCAAGGCTCTTCGTTTTTCCGCCTCTTCATTTGCTTTTGCCTTTTCCTCTCCTTGCTTTAGCCGTACATCCCTCTACCCTATAGCCATGTTTCTCATCTTTAATTCACGTGAAAAATATCTTTCTCCTCATTTCAAACTCACAGCTACATCATATTGAGAAAAAATTGCAAGCTAATGGCTTCTTTCTTCCATTTTTCCCTCTTCTTCATTGATTTAGCCTTCCTCTTCCGCTTGCTTGCTCGGCCCCACTTCTCCTCCATCACCACTGACCATCTCCTCCACTATCTACAGCAGCAAACATCTCCTCCTCCTCTGACCATGACAAACCATGCCATCCAATTGAAGCCATCTGCACAAAACTTTGCTTAAAACTCCAAATATTGCCTAACCGAGCCTTGTATTCCCATTTCATTCATGTTTAGCCTTGGCCACCACCACTTGCTGCCATGACCTATAGCCATCATCATCATCTCTGACCTGACCTGAAGATGCACCAGGTCGAGCCCATAGGACCATAGGCCGAGCCTATGTACACCAAAACCTTCCATTCCTTGACCCAAACCCCTTGCCTCCTTTACTTTCCACTTGTTTTGCCTTTACCTTCCACTTTCATGCCCTAAGCCTTGTCTCTAGGCCATGGCCGAGCCATGTTGACACCTAAGCTGAGCCTAGTGTGGTGAGGTCAAGCCCATTTGATCATGTGACAAGCTTATGTTGTCGTGTGCAAGTCGTTTGCTTCTAAGGTTTGGTCATCTCTCTTGTTTTGCAACTGTTCTGCAAACTAAAGTTGTTGATTATATTTGTATGTCGATATCTATATTTGTGCTTATGTATGTTATATTTTGTGTTGTTTACAAGGGTCTCCATCAATTCAAATCAAATCGTGCTTGTCGTGCCTTTGGAATCGCTCTTGTGTGTGTTGTTTGTCTCTAGCTTCGTAAAAGGTGAGTCTTTCTCACTCTGACATTTATACTTATGAAATAGTGAATTGATGACAAGTGTTTAGTAATATAAAATGTTATGCAAGTTAATGATGATCATATGATATGCTATGCCATGTTATTACCATGTTAAAACTGTTAATTATCACCTGACATGTGATATATGACATTATATTGTGACACTGACATTGTTTATATTGTTTATACATATATTCACACTGTAAGTTCCCTGTTAGAATAGATTCACTATGGGTTGAAATGATACATACCCAAACGGACTTTAGATTAGGGAAAAATCGTTATGGGCTGAAATGATAGGCCTGAGCGATTTTTATTGTATTTTATTTGACTTGGGATTGCGGGTTTGAAATGATAGAACCCGGGTTTTCTTTGTAAACTGCGGATTGAAATGATATATATCCGTATCACTTGACCTAGGTTAGAAAATTATATACAGACCCCGTGGTATATTTTTAAATGATATTTATTAAATATGTATTTTTAAAAGTATGAAATTTTGATTTAAAAATATATATTTTATGGTTTTAAGAAAATTAAATATTAAGTCTTGAAATTGTGAATTTGAGTACGTAAATGTGAAATAATTGAGATTTTAGACTTTAAATTTTATTTTAAAATGTAAATAAATAATGGAAATTAAATTTAAAGTTTTAAAATTATATATGAAGTAAAATTTTAAGTTTTATTTAATTTATATGTTAATAAACAGTGAATTTTGACTTAATAAATGAATGGAGTTTTTAAATTGAATATTTGATCTAAAAATTTTGTTGTGTTAAATCATATGTTAAAATGATTTTAAATGTGAAATTTTGAATTCTAGAAATATGATTTTTAAGTTATAATAAAAATTTGGAGTTTTGTTATATATTTTTTTGAAAAGCTAAAATGAAATCTGGAATTCATAGCATTTTCAAAATGTTGTAGTCTTTTGACAGCATTTTTAAATGCTATTGTTTTGAATCTAACAATGTTTGAAATAACTAAATATCTATTACGACATTTTATAAATGTCGCTATTCTTGAAATAAACCATTTTGGAAAATATAAGCTACGATAGCACTTTATAAATGCTGTCGTTGCTATAATTTGACAATGTTTGAAATGTTATAGTTTTTAACACTGTTTGAGTTATATTTTAAAGTGTTAAATGATTTAAATTTTGGAAATTGATTAATTGTGAAATTTAAGAAGTTTTGAATATATTTTAATATTTAAATTTGAATTTTTAAGGAATTTAAATTTGAATTTGAATTTAAGTAAGGTTTACTTGGTTATGTGTTAAATGGAATGAAATGTAATGAGATAAATGAATTTTTGAATGGAATTTTTAATGTATTTTGTAATGATACTTGAAATAACAAATGAATGACTTATTTGATTTAAAAATGATATTTAAATTTGAATTCAAATAATGATTTGATAATATGGTTTGGAAATGATTTGATCTTTATTTTGATAAAGAATATGAATTAGAATGATATGTACTTTTGATAAATGAATATTTGAAGTTTATATTGGTATGAAAGGATATTTAGTTTAATTGTAATTTGAGATTATTTATATAATATTGGATTTATGAAATGAATATTTCAAAACTAAGTAATAATGAAACTAGATTTGAGATATATAAAATTATAAAATTTAGTTTTGAAATGCGGGATATTAAAGCTTTAAAATTTATTAAAAATTGAATAGTTTAATTTGTGGATCAAATCTATATTTGAAAATGATATGATTTGAAATGGTTATTGGGAAATTTAATTGAAACTGATGGTTTGAATTGAATTAAGTTGGAAATTGAAAATTTGGGATTAATTGAATGAATTGTAAAATGTAGGGAATTAAATGAATATCCCATGATTTCAAATGTATGATTTTGAAATGTTATGATTTTCAAAGTGTAATTGTTTCAAGTATTTTTGGTTTCGAAAGAGTTATACTTTGAAAATATTATGATTTTGAAATGAATACATGTTTGAAATGTTTTTGGTTTTGAAGTATAAACTATTTTGAATGAATAAATAGTTTTGAAATAAAAATGGTTTTGGTTTCGAAGTATAAACTATTTTGAAAGAAATATAGTTTGAAATGAAATGATTTGATCTTTTTAAAGTATAAACTATTTTGAAATGACCACGGCGTTATAATAACGTTTGGTTGTTAAAGAGACCGGGATCAGAAGTTGTCATACTCTCTGCCAACTCCGAAAACCACTTTAACAACCCTGTACGCGGTGGAGATTCCAGAATGAAGTAGGATGGTGGCGACGTTCTTGAGGTATATTACGTGGACCCAACTCCCGTGAGTTGGCATAAGGTGGCTAAAACAGGAGCGATCTCGGGCTAAAGGAGGTAGCACCTCTGGTCGGACACATTCCTTCGATACTATACTCTTACTGGTGATTGATTAGATGGCCATCCTCCGATTTTGATTGGGAGTGTGTTCCGAGGAGGGCGTATGTGGCTGCTGCGTTACCACCAGCCCGTGTGCGTAATTAGTATATCTAACATAGCATTGCCTTGTGTGCCGTGTCACCTACCATACCGAGCCTTTACTACGAGTTTGTTTTTCTCCCGTAGCCCGTGTGGTATCCTCTGACAGTCACCCGGAGTGGAGATGGCATGATATTGGATGGACTACTGGGACTATTATGTGTGAAGGGTGATATGGGTAGCCCAGAACGCTATTTAAAAGTATGTTTATTTTACTGTAGACATTATTATAGTAGCGCAATATTACTACATAGTAAATAGTTTAACGGATCCTTAAAGGATGGGCGATCCCAAGCATCCTTTAAGTTACTGATGCATTTTTGTTACTGTTCACTTGAGTTTATTTACAGTTCATAAGTATTTATGTCCTGACTCGAGTGTTTTGTATTTTGCTTTACGCTCGAGTCAGATTGAGTGAGTTAGCATTCAAGATTCACCTTCGGAGTTGGAGCTTTCCTTGAAGATCCAGCCATCTATTTTGCTTTCTGTATCTAATGATTTCAGTGATGTATTCTGATTTGTACCTGATGTATCTTGTTACTTTTTGTTGTATCATGTTTAACTCTGATGTATCTTATTTTTATATAGTAGCTTCATGAACTTCTATTTCTTTTAAATTCCGCTGCATTATTAAATACTCTGTGTCTGTGATCTGTGATTATGTATTTACAGTATATTCTGAGATTTGCCAAATTTTATTTACAATGCGGTATTTTGAGCAATTCAAGTCCGACATGTGCGGATGCGAATGGTTGAAAATATCGGGTCGTTACATCTACTTTACCAATTTCAAAATTTGATTGTGATAAATAAGATCATAGTCTATCATACCAGGCTCTAGGAGCTTGTTTTAGACCATATAAAGCGTTCTTAAGTTTGTAAACATGATTTGGTAATTTATCATTTTCAAAAAGTGTTGGTTGTTCAACATATACTTCTTCTTTTACAAATCCATTTAAAAAGGCACTTTTAACATCCATTTGAAATAATTTGAAATTATTATGATTTGCGAAAGCAAGTAGAATCTTAATGGCTTCAAATCTTGCTACGGGAGCAAAGGTTTCATCAAAATCTATTCCTTCTTCTTGACAATAACCTTAAGCGACTAATCGAGCATTATTTCTAACTACCTCTCCTTGTTCATTCATTTTATTTTTATAAACCCATTTTGTTCCAATTATAGTTTTATTATCAGGTCTAGGAACAAGTTTCCAAACATCATTTCTAGTAAATTGATTCAATTCTTCTTGCTTAGCCAAAATCCATGAATCAACAGTTGATGCTTCTTTTGGATTTTTGGGTTCAATGGTTGATATAAAAGCTACATCACTCATTTGACTTAGTTGATTTATAGTTTTAACAACAGATTGCATACCTCCCAGGGTATTTTCTATAGGATGATCTTTTAAAAGTTTAGTCCTTTTATTAGAATGATTAATTTCATTATTAGTTTCGGTTGACTCTTGATTTTGAGTGATTAAATCCTCTTCATCATTTGTATCTTCAAAATTTTTGAAATTTTCATCAAAAGAAACATGCATTGTTTCTTCGATGGTATTAGTTTTTAAATTAAACACTCTGTACGCTTTACTTCTATTAGAATATCCGATAAAGATACCTTTGTCGGATTTAGGATCAAATTTATCTAAATTATCTTTTATATTTAAAATAAAGCATTTACTTTCAAAAATTCTAAAATAAGGTACCTTAGGTTTCTTTGAATAAATAAGTTCATAAGATGTCTTATCAGTTAAAGGTCTAATTAAAATTCTATTTAAAATATAACAGGCGGTAGCAACTGCTTCTGTCCAAAAATTCTTTGGTAAACTACTATCTAAAAGCATAGTTCTCGCACACTCTTGAATCGTCCTATTTTTACGTTCTACTACTCTGTTTTGTTGTGGAGTTCTCGGAAATGAAAAATTATGAGTTATTCCCTTTTATTGCAGAATTCCTCAAACTTTTCATTTTCAAATTCACCACCGTGATCACTACGAAGAGTTATAATTTTTAGAGAAAATTGAATTTGAATTCTTTTTGAAAAGTTCTTAAAACATTCAAAAGTATCACTTTTATGTTTCAAAAATATTGTCCATGTAAATCTAGAATAATCATCTACAATTACAAAGACATATTTACTATGATTTATTGACAGAATTTGAGATGGACCAAATAAATCAAGATGAAGTAATTCAAGAGGTTTCGAAGTTGAAATCATATCTTTTAATTTAAAAGAACTTTTTATAAGTTTTCCTAATTGACATGCATCATATAGACTGTCTACTTTAAAATTCATTTTAGGGATACCTCTTACTAGATCATGTTTGTACAGTCTAGATAAGAGTTTGAAATTCAAATGCCCAAATCTCTTATGCCAAATCCAAGGGTCACTTGTATTTTCCAACAGACACATGCTATCATTTGAAACTTTCATACTAAGAATATAAATATTCTTCTTTATGACTCCCTCAAATATTATGGTTGAATTATTATCTTCAATGTGACATTTATCTTTTTAAAATATAATTTTATATCCTTTATCGTAAAGTTGACTTATACTTAGCAGGTTATGTTTCAGATTCTTAACTAGCAAAACATTAGTAATAATAGGAGTTTCAGAGTTACCGACTTTGCCGATACCAATCACATATTCTTTTGAATTGTCTCCAAAGTTAACTAGTCCTCCATCTTTGTATACTATATCATTCAGCATATTTGGATTGCCAGTCATGTGTCTAGAACATCCACTATCAAGTATCCATTTGTTCTTTTTGATCTGCACAATTTTTCCTTTGTGGATTGATTCCTCAACAGCCATAAAGCATGATTCCTGCACATCAAAAAATTTTTGTAGACAACTTGAATTTGAATATTGATTATATGCCGACTCATGAAACAATGATGATTTGAATACTTCTAAACTAGTATTAACAAACATATCCATTTTAAAAACTTTTTCAAAAAATAGATTATGAAATTTTGAAAACCTTGCTCTGATGCCAATTGTTAGAAATGCGGATTATGGATCTTAAGGCTAGGATTAAAACTAGAGGGGGGTGAATAGTGTTTTTGAAGAATTTCTAAATCTTTTTGAGTTTATGTTAATTTGAACACAGATGTATGAAATATTCAGACATAGATATGATCACAGAAACAAACACAGATGCAAAAATAAAATAAAAGCACTGAGAACCTTATCTCGCTTGATTTTTCGGGCAACAAGTTCATGCAATTGATTTCCCAAGGCTACAAGTACACCTTATCTCGCTTGATTGATTTTCAAGGCCACAATCACACCTTTTCTCGTTTAATAGATTACAAAGAAGTCTATAACTCTGAATAACACTAATAACCTTGTTGAGATAGTGATAGAGAATCAAACCAGAAGTAATCGAGTTCGATTCAATGTTGATTTCGGCAAAGTAATGATAAGAATATGTATTAAGAAATGTGGAAGAAGAAGAGTGAAAAACTAGAAAATCTGATATAAAATTCGTTGAAATTAACCCCTATTTATAGAAGAACAACAACCATCTCCATTCGTGAAGAGTTATGGCGAATAGACACTTGTTTTGAAATTTGAATTTTGAAACTAACTGACACCATGTCGACATGGTCACCATGGCTATGTCGACATCCCAAAGCATTTTTTGATGATTTGATTTTCTTTGAAAATAACCTTTATCTTATATTAAAACTATTTTAAACTTTATAAATATACTTGACTATAGTTAAAATTCATAAGTAAATATAGAGAATAATATATATAGAATTTTACTATAATTTTATATTTAAATCTAATATAAATATTTAAAAGTTAAATATATTATTTTAAAAGATAGCTTAAAAACATGAGTAATTTGACTTTGAAATTAAAGATGATTTTGAGGCCAAAAGTATTTAAAATCAGGATAGATGTTTTTGAATCTTTTAAAAGGAAAGTTTTGAAATTATTTTGAAAACAAGATAATTTTGTAAAATCATTTGAATAAAAATTAGCGGATACAAAACAATGTTCCACTAGATTTTTCGTAGGTTCCATCCTACTTAGGGTTCCATCCCTTTAACGGGCTCGAAGTGGATTCCATTCCACGAATAAATTGGATTTTAAGATGCCAGTGCTTTTCTAGGAGTTTTAAAAAAATTCCTAATAAAAATACTTATTCCTGAAATCTTGAACTCTTGATAATCGTGATACTCATGAGTCTTCAATCTTGATATCTTGTATCTCTATACTGTACAGTCTTCATTTTTGGTACCTACATGGTTAAATCCTGCATATACATATATATCTAAACTTATAATGTTAGTATTTTTATTCTATAATCTATCCTAAGGTTGTTGTCATCAAAACCATAATCTCATGGACTAACAGGTGTTTCACCTTCGAATCAGAACACAACAAGATGCTACACAAAGGATAAACCAAATGAGATTGATTTCTTATAAGCTCCTCAATTAGGGTTGGGATTTAGCACAACGTCAACCTAAACTCTAACCAACAAAATGATTATCGATATGATTTTCCGTATGACACTACGGATGGAACCACACCGATACAAGATAGACACAAAAGAGGCAAGATAGATCAATCAAAAGGTGGTTTCTTCAAAGGCCACCAATACCATACTCAAACGACCGCATAAATGCACATCGTTAGAAAATAACACGAGAGTAAGATAAACACAAGGAACTAAAATATATGTATAAACTCTCAATCAAAAATTCTCAGAGTTACAAAATTCAATATTCTTATAATTATAACCACAATTTTTAACACTTGAAGTTTTTTCAAAACTTCTTACTTAGATCTTAAATTTAAATTCATTACTCTTCATTAGAGTAAATAAAGTTTAAGTTATTTATTCTCTAATTCTTTCATAGGCATTCTCTATTTTGCAACATATTTTTTTTCAATTTGTTTCCCAAATTTTCTAAGTGTTAGAAATTTTCATAAAAATCAGCGAAGTCTCCTTTGTACGGAGTGTCGTATACAATATTACAAAAATGATTTATATAATATACATCGACCATTAAGTCGAAAACACAATATATACCATCATTTAACTCCTAAAATTAATCCGAAAACATAACTTTCTTTTTAGCATTTTAAAGTGAGTTTTCACAATCTTATATATTATCTTTTTGCTCAAAATATAGTCCAAATATCCTCTTTTTACCTATAATTAACTTAAATAGATGATATTAGTTCATGTTCATAAATAAGAAGTGCAACATTTAATTATTAAGGGGAAATAGATCAATTTCATTTCAGACCTGCTGTAAAGAAGACATGTTTTGACCCAGCAAACGACCAAATCAATTTTTTTTTATAAAATAAAGGTTGTTCTACTCAGTCTAAGATTTCCAGCAATATAAAGATCATCAAAATTAGATTTACAGTTTGAAAGTTATGTTAAATTTACTTTCAGCTTAAATCTTAGAGAATTTTGTAATAGGTCAGAAATGCCTATGCACTTTCAAACCTATTTTAAACTAAATCAAAATCAAAATCTTCCAATGTGGTAAAAAGAAAATTCATAGCTTACTAAAAGCTCTTTCATTTACAAAAATATTAAACTCATTTGTAGATTTAAAAGCTTGTTTTAGTACAATGCTTTTCCAAACAAAATTTTAGCTTTTAAATCAATTTTGAATTTGAAATTCTCCCAAACCATTTTAATTTCAAATTACATTTTCAAACAGGATTTTTGCTAAATCATTTATTAAATGATCTTCGTTTTCCTGGAAAGCGAAGACATACAAAATTATGATCAACTTATGTAGTTATAAAAAAACAATTCAAGTCATTAAGTGAAAATATTTTCATTACTTTCCAAAATCTAGCTTTAAAAACAATTAACTATGAAAACTCATTTTGGAAGAGATAACTAATCTCTTCCATTATCAAGAGATGATTATTGATTATCCACCAAAATAAATTTTTGGGATATATATATATGTATATAAAGTTTAAAATTATTCTCGTAATTTAAAATGATTATACTACATGAATTGTTCATTTATCAAAACAATCCAAATTTACATTTTCACTTGTTATAAAAATTAAATTTCCATCTAATTATCAACATAAAACTAATTAAAGTTGATAATTAATTCAAACTTGTTTTCAAAAGAATTCTGCAATTTCAGACCACAAATTTTAATACCATTTAAGTTTAAAATAATAACTAGCTCACAAATTTTTACTATATGTTCTAAACTAACACCTCTTTATTTTCTCTTAAGATAAAGTTTTATGTCTATCCTCTACTACTACTCAAATAATTAAGTGACAAAACAAATTTTTATAGTCATCATTAATAACTTGTACCAAAAAATTCAATTAAGATTTTAATTTTCAAACCAAAGTATTCTTTTACCTTGAATACATCATTTTATTAATCAAAGCATCAAATGGTATTTTCTTCTAAATAATACATCCCCTTAATTAGAATTATTCACTTTTACTTACCCAAATTACCATATCCAATTTCTCAAATTTCAAAAAATATAAGGGTATTGCCTCGTCATTGATTTATAATGAATGACCCCATCAATTGGCTACAGAGTTGATCAAATGATCAAAACTGCCTCGCCGCTCATCCAACACTCACTATGGTTCAATGAATTCATTAAACATTTAAAATAAAAATTAACACTCCACCATATTAATTATTTCCAAACTTTACTTATTAAAACTCAATTTACCATGTCTGACTGTCTCATCACAGCGTTAGGAAATTCCTATCGATAACATTGGCCAAATGCATCGACCAGAATTCTTAAAGCATTGGATGGACAACCCAACACAAAAATTCATTTTCTTTGAAAAGAAATACCTCATATATAATACTCAAAATATTCTTTTTTTTTCTCAAAAATCAATTTCACTTAAAAACATATCATCAATTTGAAAGATTTGAAAACTCAATTACAACTTATAATCAAAATCAAAAAAACAAGAAGAACGCATCAAGATATTCCCAGAATACTCGATTCATAAGACTGATGAAATAGTATGGAGCGTTCATTATTCCGAATGGTATAACGAACCACTCACACAAACCATACGAGTGTGGAATGCGATAAGAGGAACGCTATCCTCCACAACTCGTAGCTTATGAAAATCGATGTAAGGTCAAGTTGAGTAATGACCCTAGCACCACTTAATGGATTAAAAAGAGATCAACGAGATATAAGAGTAAGGTTAAGATATCTTCTCAAATGAGAAGAAGAACACTAACAACATATCATTACTTTGAGTGAAGTAATTCCACAAAGTATATCAACAATTGAGTATCCAAAGAGGATATCTCAAAAGGCAAGAACGACAACATCAGTTAAATTTAATGAATCACCTCATTTCCTTAGTGGACATCCTCATGGAAAGATGACTGAAGGGATAAGAACTAGGAATGAGGTCAATACAATTCTCGATTACCCGATGGAGTAACAAACCCGAACGGACATACAGAAATCAACAAAGTCATAATGACTAAATTCAAGATATATCATCAACATCTCAAAACTCAAGAGTGAATACATATACATGAGAATCATCATTAACATTCTGAAGAACAAGAAATAACAAATCAGCCAAAAGTAGGATACCTAAATATAGGTTCCTTTAAATCATAGAATGCGGCTTGATAATACGCAAGCCACTCCATTTCAAATTATTCCAAACTCTAGATAGGAAAAAGTGTGCTAATTCGCAGGAAAAGATAAGGTACAAGGAATAAATCCCAAAACCCTCATACACCATGCCAAATATTATGGATCCCCTCAATAGGATTCGCAATCTTCAAATAAGAACAAGACAAGAACCACCAAAGAGAATCAACAAATTCCTCCGGTACGAATGAGTGTCAAGCATCCGTATCGAACAGGACTCGAATAATCTATTAGGATTACTCCTAAGATAAGATATCATCGATTAAATTTAGGAATATTACAGAATAAAATATATTCCTAGACATATCCCAAATTATCTACTCCAAAAGATACGATAAGGTAAAGGACACAATGATTAAGGGATTGTTACACTTGATATGTGTTTTGTTCTATGTTTATCATAATTTGTTTTGAACCTGGCTCTGACACCAAGATGTGACGCCCCATCCCGAGACCTATATTAACAAAGAGTACCACTGGGTTATATTATCTGCTAATGCAGAGAATAGGGCTAGTTAGGAGCAAACCATCTTTAGCCTTGTCTTAAATATCTATTGAATACGTCGACAAATGCTATTTTTTTCTTCCATGTGGATCGACATATCCAATAAATACTTAATACAAAGTCATATGTGGCTATAGGATCTATCAGAACAAAATACAATAACTCAAATGCAAACATATCACAGAACAGTAGATAATCACACTTATACACATATACAGATACATCATAGAGTATACAAAATGATACATCACATATGTGGTATGACAACCACAATACAAACAAGAGTCAAAAGAATATACATATTAGGGTAGCAATAAAAGAACTACACAAAAAGCTATATCAAAAAGAGCTAGCAGAATAGTCCATGTGGAAGCAGAATAGGCTAAGTCCAAACGTACCTAACCTGAAACACCTCGGTCTGACCCGAGTATAAAATACACGGGTCAGTCTAGCTAAACATATCAATTTAAGAGGATAAGCAGTAATAAATGCATAAGAATAAGGATAATGTTCTTCTTAAACAAGAAGGAACAATACTGAGTATAAGCATGAGTATAAGTATGGTATGGTTACTTTAAGTGATGAGAAGATATCACTTACACAAACATATAATCTCAAAAGAGATAAGACAATCCATAAAATATTAAATATAGAAAGCCTCATATCATAGGCATATCACAAATCATCAATAGTGGTTTACGGAAAATATAACTCCTTAAAAGGAGAAACCCCAAACCTTCCATATCGGCAAACTCAAAGAAATCCCCAAAAAATCACTATCTCAAAAATACGCCACAAGGCAGTCAAATATAACTCTCCAACATAGGAGAATATAATCCCAAATAAACGCTAAATGGCAAATCTTATGTAATAACGTTAATATGCAAATCTAAATAATAATGCCAAAAGGCGGATCTCAAATAACGCCAGTGTAGGCAACTTAAATTCCCGTAAAGTAATCGCCTTATATATATATATATATAATGGCTTGAATGGCCAACCATGAAAAGGAAATACACTCGGGAAATCAATGAAAACATCTCAAAATTTGCACATGCTTTTGGCCAAAGCCTACCAAGTACTGGTCTCAAATATGGCAATGACCCAAAGGTCCAATACTAGCAATACGCCGCAATGGAAAATGTGTCACAAAATCTCGGATAGGAACCCGAACAGTGTTAACGTGTGTCCTATACCACACATTTGCACTAAACGGTTTACTAACCGCTAGTAAATTTCACACTCAAAGCAGTAAAAAGTTTACCTCGTCTCATTGGTAAACTCGACTTGAAGGTCAAAACGATCAAATGGACAAGTTGGGAATTAACCGATAAGATAAACGCATGTGTCCCATATCACATGTTTTACCAAACCTTTTAATCCTCCATTTCATTCGCTCAAAATGTGAAAAAACGAGTAATTTATATATAGAATAATTTGCTTTGGAAAATAAGCTTTTAAAACCAATTTTCGAAATCGATTTGAAAATCATATTTGAAAATTTCCCTTATTATAGCGAATAAATAGATTTTATACTTGAAAATACTTAAAATATTATATAATAATTATTTTGAAATGCCCGTTAATTTTAAAAATCATTTTAAAAAGATTTGGAGAAAACCGTGCTCGAAAACGAATAAAAATAAGGAAAATCACTCAAGCCGATATTCGAATTTAAATTCAAATTTTGACTTCCAAAATCTCCAAAATTTGGCTAGACTATTGATAGACATCATTTCCTCTGAATACAATCAAAACAACTTGAAAAATGGCAAGAAAATAGCAAGAAAAACGAGTCGAAAACACAACAACAAGCAAACAAGGCAGCCGAAAAGGGCTGCAACCAACTTGACCTCAAGGTTGACTTGGAGGTCGACCTCCTTGGTCCCTAGGTCGATGACCAGGTCAACCTAGGAGCCTCTGGGTCGATAGACAGGTCAACCTAGGAGCCTCTGGGTCGATAGGCAGGTCAACCTAGGACTGGGTCGACGGGCAGGTCGACCCAAGGAGGTTGGTCTGTCGTCCTAGCCTACGAATTTTTCTTCGGCTCGATTTTAGGCTGCGAATTGATTTTCTAAGAAAGTTTTGACATATCAAAAACTAATATTTTTCAATGAAATTTACAAAGATGAAGTTCAACATGCAAGCTACCAAATGCGAGAAATCCGAAAGTATTTCGTTGCCAAAATCGAAAGTTATAAGGTTTCTGTTGGGCGAACTCTCACCCATGAGATCATGAGGCCAAGGAGCATCAATGTCGTCCAGAATCACCATTTACATACGGTATCCATGTCCATTTGGTACGTATGCCTAGCCAGACCAAACCCCATCCCTCATCTGCCGAACCAACACCTCTCCTTCCCAGTACCGGACCAACCATGCCGAACCAACCTCTACTAGCCCATCACCGGTCCAAGCTCCATGCCGAACCAATAACCTCTCCCGAGAGTACCGAACCAAACCTCGCATCTACAAATACCGAACCAAGCACACCTCTTCGGCACCGGACCAACATGAAGCAGTTGCCACCGAATCAACCTCCAACCTCACCGCCGAGCCAACCTCCTCCAAGACAACACCGAACCAAAGCCTCTCAGCATACCATCGGACCAAGATTCACCGATCCAATGCCACTTCACTCACAACCGAATCAAACTCCACCCAGCTACGGCCGAACCAAGCTTCGTCGAACCAGATATGCCAGACCAGATTGCTTCAGCCTAGGCCCATCAGCAGCTATATACATCCAAGACCCCTGCCCCCAACCTGACTCTATAAATAGAGGGGCAGGGGTACAACAATGACAGACAAGTTTGAGAGCTCAAGCAAGGAAGGAACTTTCAAACAACTTTCATATACTTGTATACAAAGCTTTGTACTTGTAATCTGAAAGAAAAGGGAGAATAACATATAAAGTGGACGTAGGCACGTTCTGGCCGAACCACTATAAATCTGTGTGTCTTTTATAGTTTAGTCCCTGCTTTTTATATATTTGCATAACTCACCCAAATTACCAAGAACAACATAAAATCAACTAAATCATACGACTTTGAGGTGTTTGTCCATTTTTTGCGCAAACATTTTTGGTGCTTTCACTGAGAACTTGGAACTCGAAGCTTCAGCTTCCCTCATTCAACCTTCTTTCCCAATAGCAACTTTCATTGCCTAGGAAACATGACTTCCAGGCCGAGAAAAGACGCCAACAAGGGAAAGAACGTGGCAACCAACAGCGCTCCAGATCCAGTGGATCCAGATCAAGAGAACCATCCCACTACGACAGCAGTGCCAAATGTAGATCAGGCAATTCCGACAGCCCCTGCCGCGGAACAACCAGCAGCAATCACTAGGGCAGACCTAGACAGAGTTGTGGTTGAAGTGACTAACCGCTTCGCATCCCAACAAGAAGCTTTGGTGAACCAACTCATGTCACGCTTGAGGGATGCCGAAAAATCCAACCGCAATACTGAATCATGGGGTGAGTCTCAATCTGGAGGATCTCAGAGACAACAAAGGTCTTCCCTCTTCGAAGAAGCTATCAACAGGAACAACAACGATAGGGGTCGCGCCCGGACTCAGCCCGAACTCCGACTCGAGGAAGCGCTTGGAACCGAACCCAATGGAGGAGGCACCAGGCGAGGGTCGGATGTAGCTGAGCCAGTCATGCCGCCTAATCATAGAAACCCCGCTGAACGGAGCCGAGCTAGAACCCATCCCGAAGTTGACCCCATGGAAATGCTCGAAACAGAACCCCACAGGAGAAGATCAAGGCATGTGGCAACTGTAGCTGGTCCTAGCATGCATCCGAGCAGCCAAAGATAGCCACTGGATAACGTCAGAAGTGATAGACTATACCATCCCTACAGGTCATCTGGACGAGATCGATCCCGCAGGGAAGAACCAAGCTCATTTTTGTCCGCTCCAAATTCTGATGAAAGAATGGCACGATTATTCAGGGAATGCGTCCGACGGGAGCAAAGCTAGGGATAGGCGCTAGGGTAACCAGCCCTTTCACCCGCAACATCGAAACCGCCATCACCCCTCGAGAATGGAAAATGCCGACGATGGAACCGTACAAGGGAACTTCCGACCCCGTTGTACACTTGCAGAGATACACACAGCATATGCTCATGAGCGGAGCAACGGAAGGAGTATTGTGTAAATGCTTTCCGCTATTCCTAGCAGACCTAGCTACCTCCTGGTTCTGCCATCTACCCCAAGGATCTATCAGCTCATGGGAGATGTTGAAAGAAAAGTTCATTAGCCAGTTCCGCATTCATGTGGAACAACCCAAGGATGCTTATTCTCTATCCAATGTCAAACAGAAATCCGGAGAGACACTGCAACAATATCTAACCCGGTTCAATGCCGCAGCGGCCGCAGTCCAAGATGCCGATGAGAAACTCACCCTAATGGCCCTCTGTAGTGGTGTGCACCCATATACCAAGTTTGCTAGAAGACTAACTAAAGAATAACCAGCTACCTTGCCCGATTTCTTCCATGAAGCTGGGAAGTACATGAGACTCGAAGAGGCTGCCACTGAAAGGCAGACAGGACCACAGGCTAAGACGGCTCAGGGAAACGCCCCCGCCGCAGCGAAGGACATTCGGAGAAACGAATCCAGAGACAATGTAGGGGGTAAGAAGGGAGAAAAGCGCTTGTACCGACCAGGACCGAGATTTGACACTTACACCCCCTTGAATGAAACAGCTGAGAACATCTTCCTGGCCACCTAGGACGAACTTACATACAAGCGCCCCCCGTACAAGAAAGAGTCAGATCGCGCAATCCAGTCCGGAAAATTCTGCCGTTTCCACGAGTCTCATGGGCACGATACCAATGAATGCCGCCATCTCCGAGACATAATTGAAGAACACATCAGGAGAAAGAGGCTGGAACGCTATCTAAAGGGTCAGGACAGGACTCCAGCTCCCGCCAAGGAAAACCCAGGGCAGCTCCACCCAGAGACAGGCGGAGGAAATCGCAACACCAGCGGCTCCAGCCAAGAGAAGATAGTGGTCCATATAATATCAGGAGGGCCACACATCGCCGACAAAAGCTGGACAGAAATGGAAAGATATGGAAACTCACTCAGAAGCGAGGGAGACTGCGTCAATTCTGTTATGGAAGAACGCCACCCTAAGCGGAAGGAAAATAATGACATCACATTCAGTGGGCACGACCTAGAAGGAAGGCAATACCCACACATGGACCCTATGGTCATCTCTTCCTGGTTCGGTCCAGCCAAAGTTTTCCGAATTTTAATAGACACTGGAAGTTCAGTAAATATCTTATTCAAGCATGCTTTTGATAAAATGAAGCTGTCAATGAAGGATGATTCCCCTGCAACAAACCACTACACGGTTTCACTGGAGAAGCAAAGATGCCCCTCGGACAATTGGATCTCTTTGTTGAATTGGAAAGTCATCCCCGCTCCGCCGTTCGAAAACAAACATTCGTGCTAATAGACAACCACTCGACCTACAATGCCTTTTTAGGAAGACCAGCCTTGTCCGATTTCCAAATTGTCCTTGCCCCATGGTGCCTGAAGATGAAGTTCCCAACGGATAATGGAGTGGGAGAAGTAGAAGGGGATCAAGACGCCGCTCGGGACTGCTATGTAACCGAACTTCGCAATAATCGCAGGAGAGATAAAGGAAAAAATGCAGAGACTATTCTCTGCATGAAAAGCTTGGAAGCATAGCAACTAAAGAAAGCCCCTCCTCTTCGGTATACCAGTGATCCTTTCAATGAATTAGACCCTAGGGACAAAGAGGAGGAGGCCACCGCCGAGCCTGCAGAGGCTATGGAATTCGTATCTGTAGACAAACGCGACCCAAGTAAACTGTTGAGAGTCGGATCTCAGTTAAAAAGAGAATTAAAGAATCAACTCATTGATTTTCTTCACCACAACATGAATGTATTTGCATGGACGCACACTGATATGACTGGAATCTCCCCGGACATAGCATGCCACGCACTAAACATCGATCCTACCAAGGTACCAGTAAAGCAAAAGAAGAGAAGTATGGAGGCAGAACGATCTGCAGCCCTCGAGGAAGAAGTAAAGAACTTACTTACCAATGACTTCATACGTGAAGCCATCTACCCGTAATGGATAGCCAACCCGGTACTGGTAAAGAAAGCTAATGGGAAGTGGCGAACATGCATCGATTTCTCCAACTTAAATGACACTTGCCCGAAAGACTGCTTCCCACTCCCCCGAATCGACCAACTCGTGGACAGCACTGCCGGACACGAACTCTTATCCTTTATGGACGCATACTCTGGATATAACCAGATCCCTATGCACGCCCCCGATCAAGACCACACTAGCTTCATCACTGACCGAGGATTGTACTGCTACAAGGTAATGCCATTTGGACTTAAAAACGCCGGAGCTACTTATCAGCGCCTCGTCAACAAGATGTTTGCAGAACTGATACGACGAACTATGGAGGTCTATGTGGATGACATGCTGGTTAAATCAAGAAAAGCCAACGATCATGTAAGCCACCTGGACGAGATGTTTCAAGTACTCCGCCAATATGGAATGAAGCTGAATCCTCTAAAGTGCTCCTTCGGAGTGTCATCAGGAAAGTTCTTGGGATTCATCGTCCATGCCAGAGGGATCGAAGCAAACCCCAAACAAGTCCGAGCCTTGCAAGATATCAAAATACCATCCACTCAGAAAGAAATGCAAAGCCTAAACGGGAAGGTGGCTGCCCTAAGCAGATTCATCTCCAAAGCGACTGACAAGTGTGTCCCTTTCTTCGAAGCCCTAAAGAGAGACAAAGGAAAATTCGAGTGGACCGACGAATGTTCAGCAGCTTTCATTAACCTAATCGAGCACCTCCAACGGCCACCAGTACTCTCGACTCCGAATGAAGGCGAAGAACTATACCTATATCTTGCTGTGTCATCCCATGCTTTAAGCGCCGCTTTGGTAAGAGAAGAAAACCGCACACAACGGCCAGTGTACTTCATAAGCAAAAGGTTCACGGGAGCAGAAGCCCGGTATCCCAAACTCGAGAAACTGGCGTACTGTTTACTAATCACATCAAGGAAGCTACGACACTATTTCCAATCTCATCCCATCAGAGTCCTAACCGACCAACCACTGAGGCAAGTGCTCCATCGTCCCGACACCTCTGGGCGACTGCTCAAGTGGTGCATCGAGCTAAGCCAATATGATATCACCTACCATCCTCGCACTGCCATCAAGGGACAAGCCATAACCGATTTCATCGCCGAATTCACTATCAACGAAGGCAGGGAGCAGTCTGAAATAACGGAGGACATCAAGTGGAGTCTCTTTGTGGATGGAGCATCGAACGAACAAGGCTCGGGGGCAGGCGTTATGATCATCACTCCCAGGGGAAGAAAGCTGCGTTATGCACTAAGGCTGGAATTCGCTGCCACCAACAATGATGTCGAATATGAAGCAGTAATAGCCGGATTAGAGCTCGCCCTGGAAATCGGAGTCAGTTCCTTATGTCTTCACAATGATTCGCAACTCATCGTAAATCAAATACTAGGGGAGTTCCAGACTCGAGGAGAGCGGCTCACGGCATATCTGAAAAAGACCAAGCGGCTGCTCAATCAATTGGATCACTACTTGATCAAACATATTTCTCGAGAAGAAAAACAAGAGGCCGACGAGCTGGCAAAGCAAGCTAGCATGGGAGATGGTACCACTTCTGGAACGATAACTGTCTCAAGGCTACTAGCCCCGAGTTTCGAACAAGTAAATCTGATAGCTGCAACCGAAGAAGAAACATGGATGACCCCTATCCGAGAATACTTACAAAACGGCACCCTACCCGACGGGAGAAATGAAAGCAAGAAAATTCTAAGGAAAGCTTCCCGCTACACAATGCAAGAAGGCACCCTCTATCGGCTCGGCTTCTCTAACCCCTTATTGAGGTGCGTTGCTGGAAGAGAAGCCAAGGAAATTCTATCCAATATCCATCAGGGAAGTTGTGGAGACCACACCGGAGGGCAGACCCTGGCAAAAAAGATACTCCGATATGGGTATTTCTGGCCCACTTTAAACAAAGATGCCTTAGACTTCGTCAGAAGATGCGACAGATGTCAGAAATTTGCTAAGATTCCTCGACTACCAACCAATGAAATTACTCAGATGACCAGCCCTTGTCCCTTCGCAATATGTTGAATTGACTTAATTGGCGAACTGCCGACGGGCCGAGGCGGGGCCAGACATGCTATAGTGGCAGTTGACTATTTCACCAAATGGGTGGAAGCAGAGCCTCTGAATAAAATATCTTCAACTAAAGTTATCAACTTCTTGATCAAAAACGTTCTGTGCAGGTACGGAGTTCCACTCAGAATCATATCAGACAACGGGCTTCAATTTGACAGCGAGGAATTCACCAACCGGTGCCAAGAGCACGGGATTCACAAAAGCTTCTCATCCGTGGCTTATCCCCAGGCAAACGGCCAAGTAGAACTGTCAACAAAATTCTCAAAACACTGATCAAGAAGAAGCTTGAAAAGTCAAAAGGTGCTTGGGTGGATCAACTTCCTACGGCACTCTGGGCCTACCGCACATCTTTCAGAACATCAACAGGACATACTCCTTTCTCTTTGGCATACGGATCGGAGGCAATGCTCCCAGTTGAGACTATTGTGCCTTCCCACCGTAGGATCTGCTACAATCCAGAAGAAAACGAGGAACTCCTCCTCATGTCTTTGGATCTGATTGAGGAAAGGAGAAACGATGCAACACTCAAAGTAGCAGCTCACAAACAAAAAGTGGCAGCACTATACAACTCCAAAGTCAAACATCGCAGCTTACAAGAAGGAGATCTTGTCCTCAAGCGAATCTTTCCGCGCCCCGGGGAACTGGACCCCATCTGGGACGGACCATATGTAATTCATAAAGATCTCCACAACGGAGCTTATATTTTGTCAACAGTGGACGGAGAGGTGTTCCAGAGGGCATGGAACATCCGACACCTCCGTCGATACTTTTCTTAACTTGTACTGCCCATATGAAGTGAATTAACAAAGAGAATCAGTGGACGTAGGCATTTTCGTGCCGAACCACTTTAAAAAACTTGGCTCTTGTTAACTTGTTCCTTTGTATCTTGGCTACTTGTTAAGCTTTATCCTTTGCTGTTGAACAAAATCCTTTGCAGATGACATTTCAATTCAGAGCTTCACAACACAACTCCACCTGGAGAAAATCTAACAGGTACGCTACGATCCTATGCCCTCGCCAATGAGACACTTTGCTCCGGTATCCCTCTACCGCGAATTAACTCATCGTTTGCCTCGGCCCTTAAAGCTGACTGTAATAAGCCGAGTATAAGCCACCGAGAAGGCCGATTATGCCATGGCAGCTCATTACAGCGATTCGGCTCGCCGGCAACTGTGAACCGATCATAAGCCCCGACATAAGGTGTGGCCAGCCAGGGGCAGTTCACAGTTGACGATCGGCCCCCACGCTAGCCTGGCACAGTAAATCGAATAATACCCACGATTACGGGCCATAATGGCCCGGGTAGTTACTGTGCGCGATCGGCTCCGATGTGTCTTAAGTGCGGCTGTGGTAAAAAAGAGAACTCCCCGCAGAGGCGTAAGATGGGTGACAAATGTCTCCAAGACCCACAGCTAGGGAAAGTGACTACAAAACCCGTTTGCCACGAACTTAAGCACATCGACGGCCTTCCGTGACTGGAAGTTTTACTTTTCCTATATTTCAATTTCATTTAAAACCTTTCTCCTATTCTCCGTAACGGTGCTTGAAAGTACAGGACATGAAATAGGGAACGCTCGCTAATGGAAACAGAAACTTACAATCGGATGACGAGATACTCAACAGCATTCCGTGCTTAGTCTTACAGGGCGCACGAAGTTGCCGTCTATAGCCGAAATATGAAGGGCGGTACCTTCTACTTTTATACATTAATGCATAGCTGCAGTTCATATTCACACATCACATTTACGTTGCAAAATGAGAAAATTATACTTTAAGCAAAAAACTTGGCATCAGGCACAGTCAAGTCACTAGTAACATGCATAGTTACATCACTTACACAGCACAACAAAATAGCGATAACATTCCAACATAAAGGAATCAGCTTATGTTATGAAATTACATAAAGTCATTCACCACAAACAATATTATTACAGTCACATCAATGTTTTGGACTAACATAAACAGCGATAAAAGGAAATCAAAAGGTGGCCGAAACCGGACAAGGAACCAGCTGCATCCACGCTTCGCCCTCATCCTACCATCTCTCCAAGCCTACTTAGCCGCAGGGTCGGAGCTCCCAGCATGTTGATCGGAAGTCCCACCTGTCCAATTCAGAAGAGGAATTCATTAAACAAACAGTAAACGATCAAGTTATGAAAATCTAAAAAGAAAAGAGAAAGAGAAGAGAGACTCACCAGCGCCCGCCGCTTGATTCTCATCCTCCAATTGCACACCCGCTTCCTCCGCAGCAAGCAGCCGCATCCCCTCCTTCACCGCCGCCCGCTCCTCCTTCGAAAACTGAGCGGTGACTACATCCAGACTAAAAGCCACTCCACCTTCCTTACCCGCATCAACCCTAGCCTCCTCTAAAGCCCGAAGATATACCTTGGCCATAACCCGGGGATAGTCATCCATCCAGGATAAGCTGCCCTCCTTCCAAGTGCGGAAGTACATGTCCGGCAGCATATCGTCCATCATCCCCTCATCCTCTTCAAACCTCTTCACCCGGGCCTTGGAAATCTGCAACTTAGTGGCAGCAGCATCCCTCTCCCGCCGGTATCTCGAGCACTCAGCCTGGAGGGATCTCCTCATCTCCTCCATCTCTTCTTTCAACTTGGCTTGAGCAAGTTCTGCAGCTTCAAGCCTCCCAGATATCTTTTCAACCTGCTCGAGATCCGCCCTCCTAACCTCATCAACCGTGGTAATGGCCATGTCAATGCGTTTCTTGCAAGTGGCCTCCATTTTTCGCAACTCAGCTCTGCTAGCCTCTTCCATGGCCTTCTTCAGTCGTTGGGAGTCGGCTTCATGCTGCGAAATCTGAATAGCCTGGTCGTCAAGTTGTTTGGCCTGATCAGCAACCATTAACCGCAACCTTATATTGGCACTCCCTATCTCCTCCCCGGCCTTGGCTAATAGGGCGTGATGTTCCATTAACTTCTTGACCTCCTCCGCGACCCGGTCAATGTTGGCCTTGGCTTCGTCCCCCATAGCAGCTATCTGAGTAGTGAGCAGATCCAGATCTAGGGACTTAGCCTCATCAAGAACCCGAACCATGGGATTGTGGGGGAGAAGATGCTCGCCCGTGGCCTCGTCAAATAAAATATCCTGAGAGCTTGGGTCCAAATCCGGGTGGCCGGCAAAGGGATTGCGAGGCACGTCGGGACGTTTTATGCGGATAACAGTAGGATTCTCGGAAGGAGGCGGAGAGGGGACAAACTCCGTGGTCTCCTCCGTGGTATCTCGGGAAGGCTGAGTAGGAGGATGAGGACCAGGTGGTGAATCAAACAAGGAACGCCTCCTCTTCCTCTGCTGGATACCTTCCTTAATGACTCCAAGAAGAGGGCGATATCTAACTACATCCTTGGAACGGCCAGTTGGCGGCTTCGGCTTAGTAGAAGCTCTCATCAACTTGAATTGTTCAAGGCGGCGTCGAATGTCTGAAGTTTTGGCCACCTCGCCTGCCCCTGTAATAAAGAACGAGTGTTACGAACATACAATGGTCCATAATTCGAGAAATGTGTTAAGTTAAAAAGAATGAAAAGACACATCTATTATACAAACCCTGTGGAGGAGTAGGATCCTGCAATAAGTCCTGGATTTCATCCCAGGACAGGAGCGAGCCATAAAATATTCCTAAGTCCCTATCGTAAATGGAATCCGCAGAAGTCAAAAGTTCACCTTGCTCCGCCGGAGTCACCCTAGCTGAGGAGCTCTTAGGGGATGGATTGGCGCCAGCCCCGGTCTTGTCAGTCTTCTTCGCCTTCTCCGCCAAATCAGATTCTCCCTCCGATTCCCCGAAAGCCTGACGGAGAGCCTCATCCGTCCACTCCTGAAGCTCCCCCACTTGCCCGGAGGTTAAGGCACCAGTGCCACTACCGCCCTGTCCGTCGCCATCACCATTGCCCTCTCCATCTCCATCGCCATCTCCTCCACCCTCCGACTCTCCTCCTACATCGCCTCCTTCGCCCTCGCCTCTATCCTTTTCCACATCTTCCTCATCCGGGATAATCAAGAAAGTGCTAGGAGAGGGGCCGTCAGATTCCTTAAGTTTCTTACCCCCGACAACCGGAGGCTTTGTAAAAGTTTTCCTCTTGCCACTCTTCTTCGTGGCCCCTCCTATAGTATGGGCAGTTTTCTCTTCCGTCGTATCTCTCTGTTTAACCACGGACTGATGTGGAAGAATCAAGTTGTACATCAAGAGTCTAGCATTCCTGATCAGGTAAGCAGCCGATCTGTCTCTCTCTGAAATAGCTTCTATCTCAGCTGCCATCTGAACTAGGCGATCGTTCTCCACAACCACAAAGCCACCTGTCGCTAGCAAGAAATGAAAGCACATAAGGAAAAGAATTGCGGCCAAGACAAGGAATGTAAATAAAACTTTGACTTACATCCGAAGGTGAAGCGACGGATGGAGACGGAGTCATCTCTGACGAAGAAACACTCCTTCTTGAACATGATGTACTTCGAATAGAGGTCCAGAACCGGCTTAAAAGAGACGGCAGACTCCAAGCTAATATATGGGGATCCCTTCCCGTATCCCCTTAGATTGTACAGATACCGTATCTCCCGGTTGGAAGGAGCGCGCCCATACCTCTCCTGAAAGATAGCGTACAAGCACACCAGGATGGCGTAAGAGTTGGGCTGGAGTTGGAATGGAGCCACCTTCAGATAAGTGATGAAGCTGACTACCCAGGCGTTGATAGGAGGAATGGCCCCGCACATACAGTGGTACCTACTATACGCAAAATACCCTTCAGGAGGGTCATATGGCATAACTCTAGCCCCCGGCAGCACCATGAGCGCTCTATCTATTCCGAAGGAACGAGATATAACATCGAGTTGCTCCTCCTTCAGGGAGCTAGGAAAGCAATCGGGACGGGAGACCAGAAGTTCTTGGGGGCCATACCCATCCACTAACGACCTCGGGGCAGGTCCATGTCGCGCCGGTCCTGGTTGGGCTGGGGGCACGGAAGAAGACTCTTCTCTATCCTTGGACTTCTTTCTATCTGATCGAGTTTCCGCTTTGCGAGACATTTATCTACGGCACAAGAAAAACATGATATTAGAACAAGGAATATGGGAATATAAACGAATAGTTATCAAGTTCCATTCGGTGGTCAAGTTTTCGAGTTTCATTCGGCATATCACATTCGGCATTCCCAACACAACGGTTCATTCGGCATATCACATTCGGCATTCCCAACACAACGGTTCATTCGGCATATCACATTCGGCATTCCCAATACAAGTGTTCATTCGGCATAGGAGATACTCGATAATAAATTTTCAAACCTCATTCGTCGAAAAGAACGCACCTGATTCGGCTCCAAGTTGATTTGGCACTAAGACGATTCGGCTCTAAGTTGATTCGGCACTAAGAGGATTCGGCACTAAAAATGATTCGGCACTTATGTGGTTCGGCTGTCTCGTATGATGGAGGTTGAACGAAGGCTCTAGGCCCCTATTTATAGACGTACACAGGACAACCGAACCAAACGGTTCGGCACTCTGGACCGAACGAAGCTACACCAACCGGAAGAAAAACAAAGCGCGACACATGCAAGCACGCGCCCCACTTTGGGGGGCAAATGTTAGGCGAATTCTCACCCATGAGATCACGAGGCCAAGGAGCATCAATGTCGTCCAGAATCACCATTTACATACGGTATCCATGTCCATTCGGTACCTATGCCTAGCCTGACCAAACCCCATCCCTCATCTGCCGAACCAACACCTCTCCTTCCCAGTACCGGACCAATCATGCCGAACCAACCTCTACTATCCCATCACCAGTCCAAGCTCCATGCCGAACCAATAACCTCTCCCGAGAGTACCGAACCTGAGACACCCCATACCACTACCGAACCAAACCTCGCATCTACAAATACCGAACCAAGCACACCCCTTGGGCACCGGACCAACATGAAGCAGTTGCCACCGAATCAACCTCCAACCTCACCACCGAACCAACCTCCTCCAAGACAACACCAAACCAAAGCCTCTCAGCATACCACTGGACCAAGCTTCACCGGTCCAATGCCACTTCACTCACAACCGAATCAAACTCCACCCAGCTACGGCCGAACAAAGCTTCGCCAAAGCAGATATGCCAGACCAGATTGCTTCAGCCCAGGCCCATCAGCAGCTATATACATCCAAGACCCCTGCCCCCAACCTGACTCTATAAATAGAGGGGCAGGGGTACAACAATGGCAGACAAGTTTGAGAGCTCAAGCAAGGAAGGAACTTTCAAACAACTTTCATATACTTGAATACAAAGCTTTGAACTTGTAATCTGAAAGAAAAGTGAGAATAACATATAAAGTGGACGTAGGCACGTTCTGGCCGAACCACTATAAATCTGTGTGTCTTTTACAGTTTAGTCCCTGCTTTTTATATATTTGCATAACTCACCCAAGTTACCAAGAACAACATAAAATCAACTAAATCATACGACTTTGAGGTGTTTGTCCATTTTTTGCGCAAACAGTTTCAAAGATACAACAGAAACTGATTATAAACAAGGAAAAATCAACTACATAAAATTACAAACAGAAGCTAATTTTTCACAGTTTTAAGCACTGGCACTTTTATTTTTGCTAGATTGTGAGCTTATTCAACTCACCTTGCTGATTGAAGGTAGAAGCTTGGATTTTTGTTGCAAAATTGAATCTTTTACTTGAGAAATGGCTTCTAAGAAACTACACAGGAGACATAAAGAACATGGAAACCAAAACATACAGTAAACTTAGAAAACCACTTATTGTAAAAAGAAATTTTGATGAAATTGGATGATTCAGAGGTAGATTACGTTAGATTTAACTCTAAATTGCAAAAAGACTTTGATTTGGTGAATTTAGTTGAAGAAAATGGTTGGATTTTGAAATTTGGGAAAATGGTTTACTGTATTTTTGTTTTTAGGCAGAAGGAGGAAGAAGATAGCCTGTAAAATGAACATACACTATACTCCTTTTTCTCTCACCGGTTTAAGGATAATGGGCCTAATTGGGTTTAAAAATTAAAAGAAAAGAAGTTGGCCTAAAGTTTAATTAAACAACAATAAACAAAATACGTGCATATATCACATATACGCAACCAAAAATGCATTTTCTCCATATTTTGATATAGGAAAAATTTGTAAATTTGTGTACTTATAAAATAATACGTTTTTTATCATATAAAAAGATTAATTTATATTTTAAAATATTTCTATAATTAAATTCCTTTATTTAACAAAAAAATGCACTATTTTCTCAAATAAATGAATAAAACATTGTTTTTAACTTCTAAAATTCTACAAAAACACTTTTCTCACGTAGAAAAATATTTCAAACCATTTCCAAACTTAATTTATAGCCAAAACATATTTTTAAACCAATTTTCACCTTTTTATTTAAATAAAACACCTTAAAAATTAAATACTTCTTTTAAAACTATTAAAAGAAGCAATTGGACAATAATTAATATAATTATTGCATTTTCTCTAAATAAAACCATTTCCCATTTATTATTATTCCAAAACTAAAATAAATTTCCAAACTTTATTTTTGCATTGTAAATTCCAAAATTTTATTGTTTATTCCACATAAATAATTTAAACATCTCCAATTTATTTTAATTCACAATATTAAATTATAGCTCCCGTTATAATTTAATATTAACAAGTGATCTCCAAAACCTGGGTTGTTACATAACCTCTTTATCTTGAAGGTTTTGAACAATGGTCTTCTTTCTAGAGTGAAACTGGTAAGCAGAGGCATGCTTGTGACAGTCAAAATGTATCTTTTATGGAGATCTTCTCGTAACATTAAAGCATATCTACTTTCACTGCCATACTACTTGGGGTCTATGGTTCAATGTTGTCGAAGCTGTTGGTTTCAATATGGTAGGTATGGGTCGACTAGATGAATGGGGGAAGCTAGTAAAAGTGATGGCATGCGAGGATAAGAGAGCAACTAAGTATGGTATCACCTTAAAAATAATTTTGAGATTGATTTGGTTAGAGAGAAATATAAGTATTTTAAATCCATAAAAAACAGGAGCAATATTCAGCTACGTGACTTCATAATGCATGAGGCAAAAAAAGGTATAATGGATGCTAATATTACTTTTGGCCCGGGCGATGTTTAAGCCATTTTATGAAACAGTGCTCATTTCTTTTGATTCTGGGCTTGCCTTCCTCTAGTGTGTTCTTTTGTTTTTTTCCTGTCTATTGATTCCTCAGTGTTTTGATCTTCCATCCACATTTTCTTGTTTGATTTTGATGTTTTTGGTTTGTGTAGTGGAGTTAGTATGCTTGTGTGCTTGTATTTGTTTTGCTTTTCCCCATGGTGGATTAATAAAATGGTAAGGGTCCATTCAACCCCATCGGCTATGCCAAAAAAACTGTTAATCTAATGTTAACAACAATTTTTTTTGTTCTCCGTGTAATGTTATTGACTATTTCATGAAAAATTAAATCTTGATGAAAGCCACCTTAATGTTATAACATAAAATTTGCATTTCTTTATTTGTGTACATAATGGGAACTAGTTCTTAGTGGTTTTTTTTAGGAATTTCAAATATCATACTACTTTAGTTTTGGTATTTTCATTTGTGCTTAACTAATAAGTTGTATTGAATACTTGAACTTTCATTAGCATGTACTCAATTTTTAATATAGGATTAGTCATAAAATTTTACTTTATAGCCATAAAACAATATATATATATATATATATGCATATTTTATATACATGTGGATTACATGTGCCAAGTGAATTGATCAGAGTGATCAACTGTTTGTTAGTTTTTTTAATTTAATGGAACTGGATGGGATTATATTCAAGGAAGTATAAACTTAAGTAAACATGGAAATGTTGAAAAACTAAAATCACTAATGCAGAACTACTTGAAGATATGGAAATATATGTGCCAGGATAGTTGGTTTAGCTGGTGTTTAGGTATAAAACTATTATATGAGTTTCTATGCTAATTTTTCTATTATCAATAAAGGAACTATATGTATTTTTACTATTCCTAAGTTTTCATTATTTTCACATTTTCCGTTTACAATAAATCAAAAATCTGATATATAATGACAAAGCAGAAAAATTTGTGATGCCATATTAATATCTAAATTTGGTTTTTGGAAGTTATAATAGTTGAATAAATGTAGCATGCTAATGATTTCCTTGATAGTGTTGTACGAAAAAAAGTGCATTGCTAAATTTGGTACATAGCCTGATAACCCCGTCCACATGCATACTAATTTTGCCATCATTTGACTCTATAACTTCATATTTCTTTACAGGATAAGAATGGTGGTTATTCAGTCTTATGTTTAATCATATTGCTTGTGAAAATCCATAAATGTAATTTTGAAAAGAAATTTTTTTATTAGAAATTCACATGCAGTTCATTCAATATTGTGCAAAGACCATTTTCAGTTCATCCCTTTAATTCATGGTCCACTGCTTAAAATGTTCAAATATTATTTTTATCTTTCTGACAATTCCTCATTTTATCAACATTGCACTCTTCGTTATTAAGAACTGGTGTAATAAACCAATACATAAGAAATTCAAAATGACACGTCCTTTAAGTTTAAAGATTATATGAATATCAATTAGAGGATTGGTCTCCTATTCTTCTTATTCTTAAACTTATAATTTTTAACAAATACATGTTCAACCCCTTTTACTTTTTATAGACTGTCAAAATTTTGCATTCTATATTGAATTGATTTTTATACATTGCTTGAGTATGTATACCAGCCATTTGATTGCTTGACAATTAAGTGAAATTTTTGCAGTTTATTACAACAGTAAAAGTATGTATTTTGTGTAGTTATCATATAAGTGATTTGAAAATATGATTACTCACTTTACAACTAGCTTTGTGAAGTGTAAAGGAAATATAATTGACAGTTGGGTTGAAATTACTGAAATATAATGCTTGCCAAGAATTAAAGTAAGATTACTAAGTAAGTATTAGCTGCCTGGAAAATGTTAACTGTAACGAACCATATTTTCGATCCTCGAAAGTCGACACTAATACGTCCTTGTATCACATGTCGAATATTCAGGTGTTGGAAATATCGATTTATTAGGGTGAGAAGAAAGTAGAAGGTAGAAGAAAAATAAACAACACAGAATCTCACAACGCAGCAAATAATATATAATATAACAATGATCTTTACAAAAAGGAAACATCTTTATTCATATATACAATATCACAGTACACCAGACTTATCCTAAATTTGGACAGCTATAGAAACCTATCCTTATATTGACAAATATACAGACTCTACATTATAGAGGAAAAATATATATGAATATGTCTTTACCATCTAGCTCCTTTCTGACCCTAAAGTATCCAGCTAAAGCTGAGAAAACATGTTTGGTCTGACCCGAGCATTACATCGAATAACGCCCGGGTCAGTCTGGTAAACCAACGTGAGTAAAACTCGATGACAGGTAACAACCAAACCGATTCTATGTGCGAAAACTTTTGAAACAAAGGTTATCTCGTAAGACTACATCGTACGTAAAAATGGATAGGTTTTTATCTTACGATAACCAAAATATTTTATATCAAATCCAATAATATTATCATAATGTCTAGAGGTCAAAGTAAATAGATAAAATGCTTGAAATGCTTGCATCTCACATTCAAAATACTCGGCTCTAAAATCGAAAACGTAAGCTCGTATTGAAGGATGGATTCCAACTTTGACTGGGCTACTAGGGTACCACCCGTCATGATGCGTCTCTAGATAAAATAACACCGAGGACCTTGCTTGGAACCCCTGCCAACACAAGATCAACCTACCCATTTCTAAATAGTACCGAATCATGCATACAATTTTAGAGATAATAGTGACTCTAGATAGGAATGATCATACCCTACTTGGGAGCGACCCACTTAGCCCTGTTGCGTCTTCCTATTTTAGTCATTACCATTTGTAAGGCTTGAGGCTACGATTACCTTTCAAGAATATTTACACATAGAATGCTTATTGCCCTCTAATGATGTAACGACCCGTAAATTTTCGATAATTAAAATAGCTAATTTAATAAGATGTCGTGATTTAATGTTAGAAAAAAATTGTAAGTCGTTTGGAATAACAATAAATGTTGAATCCATTGGGTATAATAGAGTAATTGATTGATAAGTAAAATCTATTTAAATCAAATATTGAATATTGAACAGGTAAATTGTTTAAATTAAATATTTAAAACTTATTGAATAATTGAATAACCGTGAAATGAAAATAGTGTTCTAAATTATGAATTGGTTTTAAAAGTTGAATCTTATAAGTTCAATTTCAATATTTCAAAAGATAATGAATTATTGGATAAGCGAAATTGTTTAAATTTAATATTTGGAATTTATTGAATAATTTAATAGCGGGAATTGAATAACTATTTTAATGAAAATGGTTGTTCTATAATTTGAATTTGTTAAATTTTATAAGTTCGTTTTGAATATTTCAAAAGATAGTGATTTAAGAATAATCGAATTTTGTTTAAATTCATTATTACAAATGTTTGAATAATTAAATTTCGAATTTGATATGATTAATTTGATATTGAAATTTAATATATGAAAATAGAGTGAATAATTGAAATTTGATTTAATATGATTCAAATTGGTTGCCAAAGTGAATGTAAGTTATATTGGGATTATAATGGAGTTAATAAGATTTTAAAATTGGAATTTATTGGATAATTGAATAACGGGTTTAATATGATTAAAAATTATTTGTAAAATTTTATTTTATCATATTAAAGTTAGAATGATGTTGTAGAACTTTTAAAATTGAATTAAAAGTAAATCTGTGAAAATTGAATATTTTAATATTTAATTATCGACTGAAAAATAGCCAATTTTCGAACAGTCTCAGAATTGGACGAAACTAGTTCCATTGGATCCGTAATAGTTTGTTATTATCGGATTTCAATTTTCGTAGCAATTGGAGTTTGCGTTTGACCGTGGCAGCTCGAAACGCATCGAAATTGTTTAATATTAATTTGACGAATTAAAATAGTCATTTTTCAAACAGTCTCGGATTTCGACGAAACCAGTTTCATTGGATCCATAATATGATATTATTGTAAGGTGTCAAATTTCGTGTCAATCGGATTTACCGTTTCTCCGGGGCGAGCCAAACGCCTAGAAATTCGTTTAATCGGTTTAATTTAAATTTGATCGTTTACTGCCATAACTCGCACAGATGATCGAATTAGCTTCCGAAACCTATTCCATTGTGTCCGAAACGCGGGGTAAACCCTAGAAACGCGGGTCACCGCGCGTAAATCGGAGTTCGGAAAAGCCGGATAAATATTGCTCGTCGTTTTTCTATTTAAGCACTTCATTAATTTCACTTTTGCAAAATAAAAGGAAACCTAGGGTTTCAAGGTTACAGCCGCCGCTTGTTTATAATCAATGGCCGGCATCTCATTCTTTTCTTCCTCGATTTCTGGCCAATCCACTAATAATTAACAAAAACATTCAATTGCAACATTGAAGATCGTATTGAGTTCTAGAGGATCAACGGTGGAGATCGTTTAACTCGAAGTGGATCGACGGCAAATTGCTCGTGAAGTCTTCACGTTCGCGCACGAATTTCGAGACGAGGGGGTGGCCGAGCTTCAAGTGGTGGCAGGAGCAGGTGGCTCTTGAGATGCACGTTCGTTTGGCGTTGGTTGATCGACTTGGAAGCGATCGTGGAGGGAGTAAAATTTAACCCTAGTTTTTGATGATGGGTTCGGCCGTGCGTTAATAAATGGAACGCATACGTGAATGAGGGAGAAGCTGAGACGCGCGCGTGGCCTGGATTCCATCTCCAAAAACAAACGGCCCAGATCTGATGAGGTTGAAAATTTAAAAGAAATTGTAAAATTATTATATTTATAATTCGTGTAAACTTTAAAATGATGTAACTCTTTCATACGAGGTCCTTTTTGGACGAAACGATTGTGTTGCAATCGTTTTGTCGAATACTACGCCATGGAATTGGATTGGAGTCGTTTGGAGCTAGTGGAAATTTTGGATAAAATTAAACGCTCGTTTGATTTTATTCGAAATAAAACGCTGGAACTGCATTGCAATCAAGGTGAGTGTTTTATAACGCTCACAACGTACTAAATATCTTTATGATAGTTAAATTTGATATTATGAAGTGTTATGATTTTATTTGTCGTTGTTTGATAAAATTTGATTGTCATGTAGATTATCATTTGAATTAACCGTTGAAAATTTAATTGACAGTTAAATTGAAATTGAAATTAAAATTGAAATTGAATTGCGATTAAATTACCTGACATTGATAACGATGAAATTGCCATGAATTGTATTGTCTATTGGATGATGTATTTTGATGGATGTTTTTGGTTGATATTTAAATGTTTGGATGTTTATTTGCTTATATATATATATATCATGTTAGGCATATATATGAAACTGTGATTGGTTTAAGTAATATATACTCATCCCTGACATTTAATTGAAATAAATAATTACTTGGCCATAGGATAGAAAATTTTATACGGACACCGAATTGGCTAAATTAATAATTTTAAAAATCGTCGATTTGAAATTTATTTAAATGTTTTGATTTAAAAGTTATAAATAGAAATCAATTTATAGAAATCGAATTTATCGAAAAAAATTGAGTTTGGAATGTTGAAATAGATTTTGGTTAAAAGAAATTGTTAAATAATTAAAGTGGAGACTTTGGGATTTAAAATCGGGATATGATTGAATTTCGAAAATTGATTTGCTTAAAGATTTAACCTTAACTCGAGCTTTGAATATTACTAAGTAAAAGTGATATAAAAATGATATTTGGAAACCGAGCTTGGAATTGAATCATATATTGAAATTTGGATTTAAACTTGAATATTGATGAATAATTTTGTCAAGTGTTATAAATGGATATTTTGAAAATCAAGCTTCAAATCGATAGAAATTGAAATTGAATTAATTGAAAGTGAATATAAAATTGAATAAATTTGAAGCCAAAGTTGACGTTGATTTAATCGAAATCGAAATTGAATCGGTAGAATGGAAATTGAAATTGTTTTGAATTGGGAAGTTATAATTGAAATGGTTTGGTTTTGAAGCTGTTTATTTTGTTTTCCAAATTACTCAGTTATATAAACCATTTTGAATACTTAAACTATTTTAATCTATTTTAAATCTACTTAACCCAATTTAAATTATTTTAAACTAATTTATCTATTTAAATCCATTTTAAGATTTTAAGTATTTTTAAGTATTTTAATTATTTAAACTACTTTTAAACTACTTAAAACTATTTTCTAAAATTATAAGCTGGTCAATAAGGTGAAATGTTTATATCTAAATCTTGAATTTAAATACGAATTGGGTTAAATGAAGTTGCAACCTAAATTGAAATTCAAAATGATTTTGAAAACGAAATGAGATATTGATGCGAAAAAATATGATTTTTGAAACGGAATTTTACATTTGAATAGATACGATGATATTTGAAATAGATTTGATTTTTGAAGATATATGATATTTTGATATCAATTATGAATCGGTTTGAAATGTAAAAGAGCCGACGGTGTAATAATACATAGTTATTAAAGAGGCCGGGATCGGATATGGACATACTCTCTGTCGATACCGAAAACCACTTTAATAACTATTATATACGGAGTGTTGATCCAGAATGAAGTGGATGGTTTGGTGAACGCGTTGACTGAAGAAAGAGAACGATATTGGATGACCCCTGATATGACTAAAACAGGAGCCGCGCCGGGCCATTGAGGTTCGCCATCTCTAGCGGACACACTTCTTCGATACCATATCTATTACATTTGTGATTCGATTTGGGTGCACCCCTTGATTTGGGAGTGTTGTTTCGCGGTGTTGGGGTAGCTGCTGGCTATGCTCAACATCAGTCCGGATCACGCAACTACTAGTATCCTAGTTGGTATCGCCTCATGTACCTTGTCATACTGATTATCCTATTCGCGACCACTACGTTATGTTTTGTGTTATACCTATGGGGTACCCTCTGATAACCACCAGTTTACGGTGGGGCTTACTGTGCTGTATAGACTATGGCATTATAAAAATGTGTTAAGGGGGATTATGGTAACGCCTTAACGCTATTTTGATACTTTTTATTACTGATAGGCATTATCTACTTAGCGTACATTACTACATAGTAGATAGTTTAACGGATCCTTAAGAGATGGAAAATCCCGTAACATCTCTTGAGTTATTGCACGCACGTTGACACTGGATATGAGATGTCAAACCCCGTAAACATCTCTGACGCTATTACACTCATATTTATTTATGATTGATTTAACTTACATGAGGATATTTTAGTCCTGACTCGAGTGTTTTGTCTTTTCATTACGCTCGGGTCAGACCTGAGTTTTTCAGCTTATTGAAGATCTATTCTGGAGGACGAAGACGAAGATTTGGTATTCTATTACTATTATTATCTTTGCATCACGTTGTCTGCTGCATTATTTTATTTGTTCTGTTGTATATGTATAACTCTGATAAATGTTGTATAAATAATTGTCAAAGTATAGTAAACAGCTTCATGAACTGTTTATTTGACTATTATATTTTATCGTTCTGCTGCGAGATTCTATGTTGTTTCATTTCCTTTATTTACCTTTCCTTTCTTTTCTTAATTACCCCAATAACCATCTGCCCTTTTGAATGGTTTGGAACCGACATGTGTATTTGATCGTCGGTTTAAACTGTCCAAAAAGGCGGGTCGTTACAAATGACAATGTGTTGATAGCATTCATCCACACAAGTTCGTTCTGGGTCTAAATAAAACCGAATGCATTATTCCTGCTACATCTATTTTTGGAATCACCCTCAGGATTAGTAGCGATTAGCCCTTGCACTTCACATCTCTATCTTCAGTTCCGTGCTCTTCACGATGCCTTCACTTCGAAATTCATTTGTTGGGTCGAAGAGGCTTTCGGATGACATATCACTTCCCGGTCTCCTCGAAACAACTTTCGATAATTTGCGGTAAACTCAACCCCGGTTCTTTAGCAAATAAACAGACGGAGATAAGAGCAGAGTTCACCTCCTTACCATTTGTGGACGGATTTCCTTATCATTGTCCTACGAGAACGAAACAAGATTTATATGCTCAGTAAAGCATCATTGAAGATGACTATGCCATAACTCATGTGTTTCTCCTAGATATTTCTAAAGTTACATTTGGGTCCAATTTTGATAGTCGGTTATTTAACTATCGATTAACAAACATATAATCAAGGATTTACTTTATAGCGAAAACCAACATTGTTTCAATACATAAGCAATTTCTAGCTCCTTTTATAAATCTTTCATAAATAAAACCCTTTGTAAATTACTTGTATAAGAATATTTTTTTACAAAAATACATTTCCCAATTCTTATATTTTCAGCACTAAGAAAATATCCATATACTTATCTCAATGGTGTAATTATATTTACAAACTGAGAAAGATTCCATTTTATTTGATTCAAAAGCAATTTATAAAACTTCCTCATAATTCTCTAAAAACATTTACAATCCATTTCATCGATCTTCTAGATCATTTATAAAAAAATTACCTTTTAATTTCTCATACATTCATTTTGTACATTTCTAAAATCATTTGTAAATTTTTTATAAAACCATTTATAATCTTCTTTTATAAATTGTGACGACCCGGAATTTTTGGATATTTGAAATTGAAATACTTAACCGATTTTAATTATTTGGAAGTTAGTTTAAATTTAAATTTCAAATATCACTGTTTATTTGGCAATTAAATTATTGAATTTAATAATTAGAAATTGGATAAAATAGTGAATCTTGGTTTTTAAGCTGGTTAAAAATATTTCAAAGCCTTGAAAAATTTATAATGATGATATTGAAGATAATAAAAGTGTTATATTTAAAGGTGTTTTGTTCAGTTTTAAAAATATATCATTTAAATCTATATTTAAAAATTGTCTTCCGGGACACAGTCTCGGAATTCGATGAAACTCATTCCATTGGATCGTAGTAGTGTATTATTATCGGATTTCAATTTGCATAGTGTTTGGAGTGATCGTTTGTCCGCACGTTAGATAAACGCTAAATCTATATCGAAAATTTAATATAATTACTGTATCCAAAAAGCTATCTTCTCCATACGCTCGAATTAAGACTCGAAACCTTTTCCAAAATCCTGGATCTTCGAATTGAGAGAGATATTGAGTGAGATCAAGAATTCTCACTATTTCTTAGATTCATGGATGAAATTCGATTTAGTGGGATCTTTCACTCACATTTTTTTCCAACAAGAACATTTTATGAAACTCTATGACCCCCGAATTTGGAGTATCCTACTTTCAAATCTTGTTTGTCGATAGCTTCGGACCAATCAATCGAATATTTACTCATACGTAATCGATCGAATACTACTTGAAAACAGTTCTTCTGTTCAGAAACGAAACGTTTCAAATGTTCCTGTAAATTCTTGCTCCCACTTTTCCATTGGGTTCGGAATAGGGGTTTAACATTATAAGCGTCTAGCGGCGCGTCTCGATTGGAGATCGAGATTGTGAGTTACGGAAACCGAAACGATTTGAATTTGAATTTAGATTTAAATTATATATATATATATATATATGTTGACTAGTCAAAATTTATTCACATCAGTTTCTTTTTATAAGTTATATCATTCCAACACCTTTACAAAAAGAAACAACATTTCCCCATCTGTGAAGCATGCATAGAAATTTAAGCACGTATCAGATATAATTTTTTTAAAAAGAAAGATTAATAACTGTTAAAAATTGCGCCGCATTCATTTTACGTTTTCACATTCTTTCCTTCTCTGTTGGAAGATAATGGCTGCCCTTCTTCTTGAATCATTCGTGTAAATAAATAAAAAAGAAATCGAGAAAAAGAAATTGGCCGTTATCTCCTACTTTTCGAATCGAATCAGATGGCGACCAAATTAATTCGCCGTTCACCCAATCGCGCTCGCAAAGGGGGGAATCTCGAATCGGGTTCCTTGAATCATGAGGCGACCGAGTCGCCTTCACGCAAGCCGTGGTTCAAGTAGCACGACAATCGTAGCTCACATTCGAAGAGGGAATGAGCACGAGTCGCGTCACTGGTGAAGGTGTCGCGATGGGAAGGGGGAAGGTGGACTCGATAGCGATTTCAGATCACGCGCGTGTTCTGGATGATTATTCCAAGTCGAGATCGATTTGGGCTTATTGTAGAGGTACGTATATATTAGCAGATTATTTTCAAGTTTATATCTAATATATATAAGTGTATATATTAAGGAACAGTAAAGGTATGTATACATATATACAGGAATTTTAAATCCATATTCTTTTTTTTGTCTTCCACAAATAAATATATATGTTAACATTTTTAATAGTAACGGGAAAGTATAAATAAATAAATATATATACCCATATATCTACTTTAGTTTAAAATATATAGGTAAATGGTAAATATATGTATAGATAAGATTTTGAAAATTTTATATAAGGTTTTTAAATGTTGAAGAGTTTATTTAAAAATTGGACTTTTGAATCTATATAAGTTATTTTATAAATATATATGTAATTTCAAAAGAAAAAGAAAGAATATATATATATATATATATATATATATATATATATTCACTCACTGTTCATTTTTAAAAATAAGTATTAAGGTGGTTAACTTATTTAATAGCTTATTAATTACTTTAGTTACTAAAATATTTTTTTAAAGGGAAAATTTTAGTTTAAATTAAATTAAATTATTAGTAAATTAAATTTTTTAAATGGTAACAAATTGTGTGGTTAATTTAAATGTTAATAAATAGTGAATTGTTTATGCAAGGTCAAAATGTTGAAGAAACCAAGCCGATTGGAATGAATTTGCAAACTATAGGGGAAAGGTCAGTTAATCTCACTCATTTGGATTTCGTTTAAATTAGAATAGTTAAATTTAAATTATTGGTTGGTTGCGTGAATTATCTGGATGTGATAGTATATATAGTAGTATATATAGTATATATTGGAGCGATTGATTTCCCGCTATATAGCGGATGAGACCCTATGCGCCCTACATAATAGCGGATGACCCCATATACCACGATATTCCACCTCGAAGTGGGGTTGGTATTTTATATTATGCTAACATCTGTGGATGCAGGGAAACAGGTTGAAGGGATCCAACTGGATTCCTCAAAACATTGAATTTTATTTTATATTCAGCGGCGTATTTTATGTAATAATCTGTGATGGACTTTATTGATTTCATTAGGAATTGAAATTATTGAAATGCTATGGCTTGGTGAATATATTGGTATATGAGAGAGCAAAAAATATATAAAGCTTGGATTTTTTTGAAGGAAATAAAAAGAGAAATTTTTAAGTAAAATAATTACAGTGAATTTGGGTAAATTAAAAGATTGAATTTGGAAAAGTTTAAAAGTTTGATTTTTAGATTTTATTAAATAAATTATGAATATGGAAATGAAGACAGGGTTTTTAAAATAAAAGAGTTTGGAGACTTAAGTTATATTGTTTAAAACAAATTTAAAGGATTTAATTTTCAAAAATTTAGATTTAAATGTTTGGGAAGAAATAAAAGGGTAGAATTTCGAATAAAGTATGAAATGGATATTTTTGTTTAAAATAAGATTATAAATCATAAATAAAGAAGTAAATATGGAATTAATGGGTTTTAAAATAAATTTGGGTAAGTAAAGGAATTTATTTTAAAAATGGAGTTGGTTTTGGAGATCGATTTGAAAATCGACTAAGTGTTGAAACTGTGAATAAAGGAAAATGAGATTGTGAAATTTATAAATAGGGTTTATAAAGTGAAATATTTATATGAGGATAATTTTGGAAGTATAAATTCAGGATGGGATTTTATAAGGAAAGGATGATTTGTTAAAAAATAAATTGTGGTTTATTTTTAAAGGTGTGGAAAGGAAGTATATTTCCTTGAAAAGCCGAGCATATTTTCAAAGAAGATTTCCAAGTATAAGTTAAAGGTTTTAAAATAGTTTAAAAGAATGTTTTAGAGAAATTTTATTGTGATTAATTTGTTTTAGAATTTTAAAATAAGTATTTATTTAAATTAATTTTAGCAGTGATTATTTTAAAAAGGGTTAGCTAGTATTTTGATTTAAAGATAATTATTTATTATATATACCTTATAGAATAACTTTTATTATTTTTTTAAAATTTTGCTTAAGTTTTACATGAGAAATTATTTTAGAATTTCATAACTAATATTTTAAATAAAGTGTCTTAAATAGTCTTATTTTAAGTATTTTAAAGTGTATTAAGACTTGGTGAATTTCAGTGAAAATAAAAAATATTTGGAAATTTATCTCGCAAGAGAAAACTGATTTGAAAACTATTTTCAAAGAGTTGAAGTGTGGAAAAAAATATCTTGCGAAGATATTTTTAAATAAATAAATAATTTTGCAAAATTATTAAGGCCTGATGTTTGTTTGTGAATGTTGTTTGATAGTTAAATAACCGACTATCAATATTTGCCAATGCGCTGATCATTTCAAAGAGATCGGGATCAGAATTAATTTCTTGAAAACCACTTCGATCCGATTTGAACGTTTTCGTGAGGAAGACAAGAGCTTGGAGTCGAAGATGGAGCAGTGAAGTGCAAGAGCTAATCTCTACGAATCTTGAGGGTGATTCCAAAATGGATGTAGTAGGAATAGTGCCTTCGGTTTCGTTCGAACCCAGATTGGACTTGTATGGTCGAATGCTATCAGAACATCGTCAAGGTGACGATGAGCATTCTAAGTGAATGTGTGCTAAAAAGGTAACGCATAGCCTCGAGCCTCATCAACCGGGAATGGCTAAAATAGGGGAGATGCAGCAAGGCTAAGTGGCTAGCAACCAATTAGGGTAAGGTCATACCTGTCTAGAGGTCCCTTTTTATTCGGCTGTGTGGACGGTTGTTGATTCCAACCCCAGGTAGATCTTATTCGGGCTATCCAGTAAGGGGTAGTCCGGTCTTGTGAAGCAGGGGATCAAAGGTGGATCCTCGGTACGGTGATCTTGACCACGTACTACAACAGGCGGTACCCAGTAGCCCTGCCATTGTATGAGAACCAATCTCCAATAAGCGCCTGTATGGTTTTGATTATGTCCAATTATGTTGAAATGTGAGATATAGCCATTTCAGCTAGATTCTATTTTACTTTCAATAGACACTATTATAATATCAGACGGATTTGATAAAAATGTTTTGGTTATCGTAAGGTAATAACCCGGCATGTTTATTTGTGGCGTGGTCTTACGAGATACCTTTGATTTCAATGGATTTTGAAAACTTTAACAATCCAATTGAGTGTGTTTTCTCACGCTGGTTTTCCAGACCGACTCAGGTGTTATTTCGCTATAATGCTCTGGTTAGACTGAGTATTATAGAGTACAGATTCTGGATGGACTGTTGTGGAGCTCAGGAGACGAGCTGGATGACGAGGCGTATTTCTGTAGATTTATATTACGCTGTGCTGTGTAAGCTGTATATTCAGCTTTGGGAGGACACGATATTATAATTGTCCTGAATTATGTTGTTGTGTTGTACTCTGATGATGTAATGTATATAACAGGTATAATTCTTTTTGTTTAAAGATCACTCATTTATCTATTATATATTGTTCCACTGCATTTGTGAGATTTCGATATTGTCTTTTATTTCTTCTTCTACCTCCTTCTTCTTTAACCCTAACGGTTCATATTTCCATCCACTTTGAGTTGAACCATTGGAGAATATTGTAGGCTCAAAGGGGTATAGGTTTGCGGGCTGTTACAGTGGTATCAGAGCTGAAGGTTAAGCGAAAACCTTGGCTCTGGTGGGGATTAATCATTCGGATAGAGTCAATAGTACTCTAGAATGAGTTTGAGTTTATTAATAGATATGAGCGAATATTTGTTAGTGAATATGAAAATTGTTGTATATTGTGTTGACTTATCGGTTGAGTGTT
Source organism: Allium cepa (assembly GCA_030765085.1). Classification (NCBI taxonomy): domain Eukaryota; kingdom Viridiplantae; phylum Streptophyta; class Magnoliopsida; order Asparagales; family Amaryllidaceae; genus Allium; species Allium cepa. The sequence goes on from CM060940.1 coordinate 866,424,787, forward strand.
TATAAATTCTGGTCGGTGCAGTCTGGCCAACTGTATAGATAGGGATTTCTAAACTCTTAAACAAGATAAACCGACACAGTATTGTTTTAAAATAGGATAATTGAAATAATTTTGCCCAAATTATTTGTATATAGAAGAAATAATTTTGTACATTATTATAGTATATGGTTGTTTGGTTGTTAGGAAGTGATAATATTAAATTATTATCATTGTTGTATGGTAATTGAAATAAGGAAATAATGGTACAACCAAAGATTTAGAGATAAATTTCATTAGTCAATTAAATTTATAAATGTGAATTATAGTGTGATTTATAATTAAAATGAGATAAAATTCCAGAGTAATGTTTAAATATGAGTTGAAAGGATTGAAAATTTAATTCCTTTTGAGTTTAAAAATGATTTTCAAAGATTTTGAGAAATAATAGTGATATTATTTGGGAAATATTTTTGAATTGGATTTGAAATTTGGTGAGATTTGGAATTTAAAAATATTTGAAGGGGTTTTAAGAGATAAAAGCATTAAACTCTCTTTGATCGCTGGAAAATAACTTCGATGATGACTGCGGCATCATCGATGTTCATTTTCGAGTTTCCAAGGGAGGAATTGCTACCCGAATGTTTTGGATTGGGATTATTTGCGAAATTGAGTTTGATTTTGAACTAGTTTGATTTTAGATATAATTGATTTCAAAGATGATTTTGAAATGTTGAGTAATTATTTAAAAGACTCTGGAATCTTATTTAAAATGTTTACGGAATATAAATAAGTTTGATAACTTATAAAAATTTGAAATTTTGTTGGAATAGGATTCAACTAGAAAAGAGTTAGATTAAAATAAGTATGAAAACAAAATAAGCTAGTGAAGTAAACCAAATAAATAAAGTAAACAGATTAGTAAATGAGATGTAATTAAATTTGGAAAACTTATAGAAATTTGAAAATTTGAAATAAAATTGAAGTGTAATTGAATCTAGTAAAAGTGAATGTAAGGAAAAGTCTAAGTGGACTAAGCGAAATGATTACTTAAATAAAATTTATTAAGGTAGAAATAAATTTGTGAATGAATAAATGAATTTATAATTGCAAGTAAATGGAATTGAAACTGAATGTTGAAATTCATTTTGAATTGGTAAGTAAATGGAAAATTAGTCAAGAGGACTAAACAAAATAGAGGATTGAAAATAAAATTAGTAAGTAAACTAATTAAATTAAATGGGTAAGCAAACAAACTGAAATTATATATTGAAATGATACTTAATTTAAACTGTGTAAAGTGAAGTGTAGAATTAGTCTGAAACGGACTAAAGATAATAATGGTTTGGAAATAATAAAAAATGGTTGAGATATGAATAAATTAGTAAGTGGAACTAATTAGAGAAATGGTTAAGTTAAATATGGTTTGGGATAAGATGAATAGAATTCAATATTTAAAATTGGATGGTACATTGAATTTAAATGGAATTGATAATGCAATGTTGAATAGAAATGGATATATAACTTCAGTAGTGAAGTGAAAATAAACATTAAAGTGCAAAATATTATATTGAACTTAATGAAATGAATGGTGAAATTCTTAAGTATATTTGGTATTGGAAAAATATTCCCAGTTAATATTTGAATAAAGATTAAGTAAAAAAGAGAAATGGGATAATTGAGAATATGAGTATAGAAATCACTTGTGAATAAAAAGGGAGTTGATATAGCTAAATAAATTAAGATAAATACATACGTATATTATTTATTTCGCATAGCGATTTGATCCAGATTCGAGCACAGAATTTCGAGACAGTCATATCGATCCGAGTTAGGATTTTTCACTCGATTTTCGACGGCGAACCCTGGATATGGATTTTTGGTTGATTTCGGAAGTTCTCTATCATAGTTTAGGACTATGCAAGGAGAACGATGGTTTCTTATCGAGGAACCAGATTTGAGTCCGCACTAGGGAGTTAGGTGAATGATACTAGTTCGGAAGGGAAATTGTGTGATCGAGTGAGCAATCGAATTTGGTATTGCGTACGGTTAATATATGTGCATCATATAGGCTTGAATGAAATAGATATTGAAAACTTTTGTAAAGAAATGTATAAAATGATTTTGATTTGTGATTGGATATGATTGCTAACTAAGATATACAGGTATTTATAAAGCAAAAGGAAATGGGGATTTTTGATTTTAGAAGATAAATGGAATTACCGACAAAGACGTATGTATTTAAATTTTGTGTATGAAATTTGATGATTTTCTGATCTAGCCACTTATCTTTTGTTTTCTTTTGAAATTTAGGGGCCCATAAAGGCCTTTTGTAGTTGTACCGATCCAGCCGCGCAAAGGAGACGCTGGCGAAAATTTTCGAAAATTTAGGGAGTTAGAAAAATTTTGAGAAATTTTGAAATTTAAAACTTGATTTTGAATTATAATTTGAAATGATTGAGTCAATAATATGGATTGTAATCTATAATTGAATTTGGAAAGTTAGTATGGGTGATTGTGTTTTTAATAAAAGATTTTTTTTGGGAAGTAGTTAGAAACCGGTTGGTTTTGGAAATAGTTAACGGGTTATGGACCATTTCCTCTTAACTAGTAATTTCGGAGACGAAATTCTTTTAAGGGGGAAGGTATGTGACGATCCGAAATTTTTGGATATTTGAAATTTAAATATCTAAATGATTTTAAATATTTGGAAGTTAGTTTAAACTTAAATTTCAAATATCATTGTTTATTTGGCAATTAAATTATTGAATTTAATAATTAGAAATTGGTTAAAATAGTGAATCTTGGTTTCTAAGCTGGTTAAAAATATTTCAAAGCCTTGGAAAATTTATAATAATGATATTGAAGATAATAAAAGTGTTATAATTGAATTTAAAGGTGTTTTGTTCAGTTTTAAAAATATATCGTTTAAATCGATATTTAAAAATAGCCTTCGTGGGAACAGTCTTAGAATTCGATGAAACCCATTCAATTGGATCCGTAATAGTGTATTATTATCGAATTTCAATTTTCATAGTGTTTGGAATGATCGTTTGGCCGTATGGTAGATAAACGCGCCGAAATCTATATCGAAAATTTAATATAATTACTGGGTCCAAAAAGCTGTCTTCTCCATATGATCGAATTAGGACCCGAAACCTTTTCCGTTGCATTCGGAATAGGGGTTTAACATTATAAACGCCTAGCGGCACATCTCGATTGGAGATCGAGATTGTGAGTTGCGGAAACCGAGTCGATTTGAATTTGAATTTGAATGCTATATATATATATATGTGTGTGTGTGTGTGTGTGTGTGTGTTGAATAGTCAAAATTTATTCACATCAGTTTCTTTCTATAAGTTATGACATTCCAACACTTGTGCAAAAAGAAAAAACTTTCCCCCATCTGTCAAGCATGCATAGAAATATAAGCACGTATCAGATATATTTTTTTAAAAAAGAAAGAATAATAACTATTAAAAATTGCGCCGCATTCATTTTACTTTTTCACATTCTTTCCTTCTCTGTTTGAAGATAATGGCTGCCCTCCATCTTGAATCGTTCGTGTAAATAAATAAATAAAAAAGAAATCGAGAAAAAGAAATTGGTCGTTATCTCCTACTTTTTGAATCGAATCAGATGGCGACCGAATTAATTCGCCGTTCACCCAATCGCGCTCGCAAAGGGGGGAATCTCAAATCGGGTTCGTTAAATCATGAGGTGACTGAGTCGCCTTCACGCAAGCCGTGGTTCAAGTAGTACGGCGATCGGAGCTCGCATTCGAAGAGGGAATGAGCACGAGTCGCGTCACTGGTGAAGGTGCCGCGATGGGAATGGGGAAGGTGGACTCGATAGAGATTTCAGATCATGCGCGTGCTCTAGATGATTATTCCAGGTCGAGATCGATTTGGGCTTATTGTGGAGGTACGTATATATTAGCAGATTATTTTCAAGTTTATATCTAATATATATAAGTGTATATATTAAGGAACAGTAAAGGTATGTATGCATATATACAGGAATTTTAAATCCAAATTTTTTTTTTCTTTTCTACAAATAAATATATATATGTTAACATTTTTGATAGTAAAGGAAAAGTATAAATAAATAAATAAATATATATACCCATATATCTATTTTAGGTAAATATATGTATAGATAAGATTTTGAAAATTTTATATAAGGTTTTTAAATGTTGAAGAGTTTATTTAAAAATTGGACTTTTGAATCTATATAAGTTATTTTATGAATATATATGTCATTTCAAAAGGAAAAGAAAGAATATATATATATATATATTCACTCACTGCTCATTTTTAAAAATAAGTATTAAGGTGGTTAACTTATTTAATAGCTCGTTAATTACTTTAGTTACTAAAAGATTTTTTAAAGGGATATTTTTAGTTTAGATTAAATTAAATTATTAGTAAATTAAATTTGTTAAATGGTAACAAATTGTGTGGTTAATTCAAATGTTAATAAATAGTGAATTGTCTATACAAGTTCAAAATGGTGAAGAAACCAAGCCGATTGACTGAATTTGCAAACTATAGGGCAAAGGTGAGTTAATCTCACTCATGTGGTTTCCGTTTAAATTTAGAACAGTTAAATTTAAATTATTGGTTGTTTGCGTGAATTGCCTGGATGTGATAGTATATATAGTATCATATATTGGAGTGATTGATTTCCCGCATTATATAGTGGATGACGACGTCGAACGATATTGGCTGTCATCGAATTTACATGAAAAATTCCTTTCTTCGATGCGAACATATTGGCGCAGAAGACGTCGAACGATTCACGTTGAGGTATGATAATACATTTTTCAAAGTTTTTAACATTATTTTCCCCCTTCAATTTTTCTAAGATTACTCCAACTTGACGAAATTCGATGTCGTAAGTTTGTAAAAATACTACAAGAGAGCACAAACAACTCTCATTTAGATGATCAAGGCTATTTTGAAGTATTTAGGAAGATACGATTTTTTTTAGGAGGAAAAGGTGAATTTAACTTTACTATAAGTGTCATTTGAAAAAAATATGAACTATCTCCTCTGTATACATGCTTTTCACAATACCATACATCATAACAACATGTACCATCATTTTAAAACTCCAATTATACATGCATCATACAATTTATTGAAATATGACTTCCAAAAAAGAAGAAATCAAGATAAAGCACTCACTGCATTCTTCTAGAAAAGTTCCTGCTACTGGAAAAATGAACTAAAAAGATGTTCAGAGAATGGAGGATAGGGCAGTTCTATTTATAGGCCCAACTTTGTGTTTATATTTTAACAAAATATCCCTATTTATGAAATTATTGCCCATAACTATTTTTTTCCAACCGTACTGAAGCCTATGGGTGACTTAACACACCCCAATCTATATTTCCTTTTTGACATAACATAGCTAAAATGATTTTATATGTTCTTTTCACATGATTAAGAAAGATATTTAACATAGCCCAATTACATATACATACATACATATATATATATATATATATATGATGAATAAACATATAGATAGAGTATTGAAACTCATAATAAAAATTTCCAACAATTTAAATAAACCAAAATATCGAAATATACCAGATATATAATATGTCGAATCACACGTTGAATACGTTTCTTATGTATATATGAAATTTTGGGGTTGCTATGTGTGAGGTAAGAAATTTTCTCCAAAAAAAATCAACTGACAATATCCAACAATGTTGCAAAGTAAATATTGTAAATCTCCGATTTTTGATCGAGTTTTCCAAGGATGTACATTTTTAAGATTGATTAAATATCCATATAAAATGTGATCGAATCCTAGATTGTTACATTAACCATTAAAAACAGAGATGAATTCATCCGACCATAACTTTTAAACAATTTGTCCAATTTTGACGGTTATTTTTTGAAATGATATTTTAATATATAATAACTTTTGCGCTATTTATTTTTTAGAATTTTGACATTAAGAAGTATTTGAACATGTTTAAAAAGATATTAACATTGCTGTCTTGAAAGCGAACTTTGTATAAACATAGCTGAATTCATTTGGTCATAGGTTTTGAATGGTTAATCCAATTTTTATGATTTTGCCCATTCCGAAAAGCTAAGAGTGCAAGCTGTAACTTTTGTTTTAAGTGTTTAGTAAAATTTCATTGTTTTTGAGGCTAAAAATTGTGTTTCATGAAGTGGACCTGCACCTCTTTAATCATTTTAAATTTATACACTTGGGGAAAAACACCATAACTTATGGCATACTATATTTTGATGATCCGGGAGTTGCTTTGAGAGGCAAGTGCAATAAGACAACAATCATGCTTTAAAATCATCATCTAATTTTAGTGATGTTTGACTATGGATGCCTTAGCGATTAGTGGTCTAACTAAAATGCATATGTTTATATATTAAAACTATGTATACTTATTATAATTCTCATATGTAAATAATGGTTAACTTCAAATTGAGATAGGTACTCAAGATTCTTGATTGGATTACTAGTCGGTGAAGTTGGCTTGCTTCAGTTCACATAAAAATATAATAGTTTACTTAAATGCTAATAAAGAGGTATGGTTCTGTATTAAATACATAAGCATTAGAATAATATATATATTATGTTTCCGACCGTGTTTTTGATGTATATTATATATATGATACTTGTGAAATTGCAAACAGCTCTCCGTACAAAGGAGACACTGGCAAAAAAATTCGAAAATTTTGACACTTAGACAAAATTTTCAACTTCTTTTATGCAAAGAAATGTAAATCAGTAAATGAGTTCAATAAAGTTTTAACATATAATAAGTTTAATTATAATGTTAACCGCTTATGGGAGATGCTTGTTTTAACTCAATTATAGAACTCAAAAGAGAATTAGCAATTCTGAGTGTGCGACGTCTCCCTATAATAAATTATGAGAACACAATTTTCGTAAGGGGGAGGTTTGCAACAACCCAGTCTTGACACTCTAACATTAAACTAATCTGATTATAATAGAAGTATTTGAATTTAATCTTCGATGATTATTATTCTGGAATCAAATTAGTATTCGATTAAAGTCTATTTAATAAAGGATTTTGTTATAAAAGAATTGTAATAGATTTCATTTTGGATAATATATTAAGTCCCAAATAAAGTGTTTTTGTTAAATATAATATATTTCAAAGCATAAATAATTATGTATAATTGAAATAGTTGAAAAGAATTTCTGTTCGATATTCATTTAAATCATTAAATCGATGAAGATGAATAAATTTATTTATATCAGTACGGTGAATAATTGAATAGAAAGGAATAATTGAATTTGGAAATTGTGATGTTTTCGAAATGCCAATATTTTATAAATAGTGTAAATCAACTTCAATTAGATTATGAAATATTTAAAAATTTATAACATGTGTTAATTTCGTTTTAAAATTAAAGTAATTAAATAAGAGGTAGAGAAGAAAGATAAAATAAGGGCCAAAACATAGAAACCCAAACCCGAATACCCTATACACAAACTCGTATACCACTATTATTTCTTTAAATCCCTAAATCAAGACTGTAGCCTTAATTCATCTTATAAAAAAAATCGCGAATCAAAACATGACCTAGGTAGATAACCATGATTATGGAAAAGGCGGAGATTGAAGGCGAGTTCGTGTGGGTTTGGCAGTGAAGATGGGGGAGTTCACGATGGCAAATGATGGCAAAGTGGAGTCTAGGCTAGTGGATCTTGGGTCTGATAGATGAAGAAATGAAGGGCAGTGAAGGCGGTTAGATTGACAGAGGATTAAGTCATTGTTCATAAAATTCAATGAGTTATAACACTCACTCATCTATATCTCAAGATTTTGATATATCTGAGATGATTTGTTATTTTGGATAAATTGCTAATTAGATTAATTGATTAGTTAAAATGTATTGGTATAATATCAACTTTTGGATGAGCACGGTTGAATCCTTTTTTAGCACAAACATAACTATAATTGAATAATTTTGTCCTCTTTTGACATGCTTGTTTGACGTTGGATTAAGAAAATAATTGGAAACAAATGATTGAATTGCTCCTCACGACTTCAGTTTGTTTAGTGAATGTATTGGTTGAAATTCTATGTTCTAAATATTGTAATCGATTGCATTATTGATTATAAAGTTGCATGATTTTGAAAACCGTTGAAATACGTTTGATCAGTTATAGTTAAATTATCTAGTTGTTATGCATTGTCTATGTAACCGGAGTTATCGAAATGCAAGTTGGGTCATTAAGTAATTCGATATTATGCAATTATATTTTATATAGCGATGTTTGCTCTAGTAGTTGCAATTTTGATGGATTACTAGTTTAAATTGTTAAAATCTTTTTAAAAGTATTTCATAAGTGATAATTTATTTATTTTGATCCGTATTAGAAATTTAATTTATAGGATATAGTTAAATTATACTATTTTTGATTTTCGGTAGTGATTGACTATTTTGAGTTAAAATTCTTTTAAATGTTATTTTAAAGAAATATATCTATTTATAGATATTAAGCCTTGTTTTAAATGGATTTAACTATGATTTTCAAGTTTACAAATAGTTTATGGTTTTAAAGTATTTGTAAGTAATATTATATATATACATATATATTTGAAATAAAGTAAATCATCAATTATGAAAAAATTGTTTCGATTTAAAGACCTAATAAAGGAATTTTATTTTTAAGACTTGTAACTTTGTAACTTTTTTGTTTTATATATATGAGTTACTGGATTTTGAAAGTGATAAATTTGAAAGTAAACTATAGATAAAGCAATTTAGAAATCATTACTATATGATAAAATTTTATTACTTACTTTCAAATTATAACATATTCTTGACCTTTATTGCTTGGCCTCTGGCTATATGTATATACCGTATTGATATTTTTTGGTGACTTCAAGACTATTGTTTTCGAGCAATTAATGCTTTTATTTATATTCGATTGAATTTCTTGATTTTCTATGAACCAAGGAATTTTAATAAACAATTGAATTGTCGGATTAATATGAAACATTTTATACAATTCTTTAGTTTATTATTATAATTTGTTATATACAGTTTGAGTGGAATTTACCAGCTTTTAGTAAATGCTTGAATTTACTATCTGGTGTGGGATAGTTAGTTGATTCTTGTGATTACTAGAGTGAGATAATCAGTACCTAGAGTTGTATTATCTTAGGGTGTTCGGATTTCAGACCGATAGATCCCTTAGAGAAGATAACTTATTTTTCATCGATCTGAGAATCGATACATTTTTAAATTTGGGTAGGCAAATCTCTTTTGGATGATCTACCATGTTGTAAATATTGCTGCCTCTTTCAAAAGGCAGATTTTTAGATACATCGTACTCTATAGATACATCAACCTATAAGTTTATTTTGTTTTATACAGTTAGAACATGTTTACCTCTTTTGTTAGGTAAATTTGCATATGAGAGATTAAGGTACACAGTTGCTCTTTTCTTTGAGCGGTGTTCCTAATCTATAGTTTCTTTCGATAGGTTTCCTTTCTATGTAGCGGGTCTCTTTTGGTAGATTGTGTGTCACTGTATTAAACTAATAGATGGCTACCATTATTATTTTATTATTTATGATTAATTCTTCAGAGATTTTTAATATGGATATTTTATCCTTTATGGCTTTGAGGAATTTGAATTGGTTATCACTATATTTGTGATGATAGTCTATTGGGACTTGATATGTATTTATGAAATGGTGAGTTTGTTGATATGCCTTTTCTGATGATTATTTTAAGCATTTTATACTACAGCTTATCTTACTGTTGTTAGTTATATACTTATATCATCAGTATCTCATCCTTTTATTTAGATAGAGTCTGACCTATTTATTATTTTAATACTTGGGTCAGGCCGTGACTTTACAGGTACAAGGACTCATTGACTCTTGGATTTTGGGTTGCCTTCGGAGTGGACTATTTTGAAGGTTTCGGTTTACTTCATCATTATGTATATTGACATTTAGTATCATGTCATTCATATTATCCAGTCGTCATTTTGTACCTGATATAGTGTATGAGATGTGATGTATGTTAGAGTGAGTCTAGTATTGACATTTTGTGGGTTCACCTCTTAGTATGAAATATATTGTATATTAGTCCATTGATATCTGCATTCTGATTCTGATTTATCTATATTATATGCTATTATGAATATTTTTAATTGGTGTGATGATTATTTTGTATTAATATTACATACGTCAAATTTTTAGTTCAAATCCTCAAAAAGTAAATAAGACGTGTCAATGTTAATATATAGATATATTCACATTCGATCTCCCTTAACCTGTCGTATTCTCCAGATTAACAGACGACGTTATTTCTAATGTTCTTTGCTGAATTGGGCATGGCAGTAGGGTCATAACAACTACTCTAAGTACAAACTAGAATGTAGAAGCATTGGACTTGATAATACATACATCATAATATATTCGAAGCAAATATTGCATCTCTCATACAAAAATGCCGTAGGATATATGGTAACTCAAATAGTCCACTCAGATAGCCAGTGACTACACATCATCACGGTTACATTAATACTCGAACCTTTGCACACTCAGACAGCTAGGAATTAGACATACTCGGACCGTCTAGAGATATAGGTACACTCAGACTATCCATGGTAAGGATCCTCACCAACTTTATACTTGTTCCACTTCATCACCATATTGAACTTGTCTGCTCAATCAATCCCCATATGCTCCTACTAGCTCCACGATATAGCATATATAAGATTTTCACTGTAGCATGGATCGATACTGATCTATCATGGATCATTGTAGTCCATGTACTTAGCTAATTTTTGTCCTTAGCTCCTTCCCAAAGTGAATTATGCCTAAATCCAATATTTCGATGGATCAATGCAAATACACGCCTCGACTAAAAATCAGTTCAAAAAAATCTTGCGATAAATACACCATTATACTTAGTCAAAATTTAAAAAGTTCCAAACATTGATATGGATCAGTATGGACCAATGCTAATGTAATATCCCTTATTTGAGACTCAAAGATGAATGCTGATGATGCAGCAATCATCACCGAAATTATCCTCTAGCGAAACAGCGAGTTCGGTGTATTGATTAACATAGATAAAATAAATAGAGCGACTAAATAATTCCATTTTATTAAAAAAAAATTAAGCGTTATTTACATATACTTCTATCATAATTAAACCCAAAGACATGCCCACTCAGGGGTCAAATATAATTGAAAATAACATAATGAAGGGTCAGGTCAACATATGATGATGCGGCTTGCACTCCATAGCACATCGAAAACAAAAATCATTTCTAGCTAAAAGTCTCCAACTCCGTCTTCGATCTTTGTACTGGGCCCTTATTTTATATCTTTCTAATCCCATAAACTCCGCCTATTCAAATGAGCACCCATAAGTTTATAGGTAAAATAATAATAAAACATAGGTCAGACATGAAGTATGGTATGAATAGTAGTTATCCAAAACAATCATACAATGAGACCAAACGGTACTGCATAGGTTGGGTTTCCCCCTCACTATTCTAACATCCAGAGTGGAACATTCAAAATGCTGATGAAATTGGTTCTTAACTACGTCTACATCCTCTGCTTCCCTAAGCGGTCCCCTTTTACTGCTGCAACCCCAGCGTAGACACCATTTAATTCTAATTCTACTTCATCCTTTTATTTCATTACAGTATTTTACTACTTCGCACCTTGTAGAGTCCCCACTTGGTTTCCACCTTAGATTATTATTTAATCCACTGTAATACTGCACCCTACGCATCTTCTTACTTCTCCTTTAATTATTTAATATTGAGCCTCTGCAGGTCTTACTTATTTTTTAACTATTTAATATTGTGTCCCGTGCAGGTATTACTTATACTTCTTTATCTACTTAATACTACGCTCCGAGCATGTCATGTTTTTCTTCTTTGAGTATTTAGCACTATGCCTCATGCAATTCTTATTTACTATTATTATTTCTTTTGAAGTGTTTAGTACGGCACCCCGCATAATACTTAATATTGTGCCCCACACAGTTGAATGCCTTTCTTTACCTTTCCCACGTATGCATTCATGAATCCCTCTCCTCACCTTTTCAAGATATGCATCCACTTTAAACATTTGTTTAACTTGCGGCTAATCTGCCTTGGTCGAATTTATGCGTCAATCCGTCTATTTCTGACTTCTTTGATCTATATGCAACTCCCCTTTGTAATGAACGAACTCCAAAATCTCTAGAGTCGATCCACTGCAGCTCATTCTACAACTACAAAACTTCCATCCTTATATGTTATCGAATAAGAGAACTCATATTGCTTTTCCATCTACACTGAAGATCCTTGCCTATAAAACATTTTAACTCTGACTCTCTCCACATGAGAGTTTCATCCATCAAACATGCAAAACAAACCATACAAGTACCATATCATGACCCTTGAAACATATAAACATCCATATACTAGCCTAACATCAACATGCATATCCATAGCATGAAAACACATGATTTAAACACCTTAGAATCATTTAAATATATTTTTATCTTGTTTTAAAATCCAAATCAAATCTAAAAGAATTATTTTCACTTAAAAAGGATCCAAATCATGTGTAAACATATATAATAAGCGTGAGATCATAAATTACTCACTATTCATTGTAAAATTGATGAAATCTAGCAAAATCAAGCAAATGAAAGCTGAGGTAGCAATATCTTGAAATCACCTCCCAAAGATGCTAGCTTTGATAATCCTTACTTTGAAGTATTAATTGAAAGTTGAATGATTTGATGATGGCCTAAGTGGAGATTACATTAATAATGGTTTAGATCTATTTTGAGAATAAAAGAAGTTGATTAGAGACTATTCTAACTGTTATAGTTAGCATAATTCCCCAAATCTAGTAGTAGGACTAATTATGGGCTTAAGTCAACCACACCAAAATCTACCTAAAATTATCGTACTTAAAACTACGAATCTCCTAAAGCCCTCGGCCAAATTACTATTATGACCACTCTACGAAAAAGCAAGCACATCTTTCCTTTAATTTGGAATATACGTCAGGCCAAAATTTAGCTTATGTCAAAAGTTGTTTAGATTATTAGATTCTAGTGTCAAAAATGTCTATAATTAATTCTTAGGGTCAAAAATGTCAAAGCATGGTATTACCTAAAGTTTTAGTTCATTCTAAGGTCATATGGTTATGAAAATCTTTTTTTTTACCATCCACCGATAAGTAAAAACATGGATAGTTACTCTCCTCCCCTTTGAGAATATTTCCCCAAAATTCCATGCAAAATAACATAACTAATACAAGCGATCAAACATGCACAATCAAAGTATAGCAATCATCAATACCATCATCCTATAATGTATAAACTACTAACAAAATAATAAGATACTAATATAATGTCAAATGTAATACCAAATACGACAAACATAAACTTACAAAGTAACGAGCTCCAATTAAGCAGTCATGTTACCCCATTTTTTCATAAATGAGAATATAAAATGATTAAGGTTTCTAAGCCTAAACTGGTCCAGTCCATGCCGAATCAGGTCTAGGTTAGGCCTCAAATTAACCATGGCTAGAGATAGGTCGGTTGGGCTTCGACACTTGATGTCAACTCAAATACAAGATTGTCCTGCATTGGCCCCACTACTCAATTGCACATTAAGCTAGCTGCCATCGAGGCACCCTACATCAACTCCAATAGCCAACTCACCAATCAAAATGAGGCTTAAGCGTAACTCTGCTTTGACCCATCTTGCTTACGTTTGGCTCTCTCATACCAACCTGCTTTTAACACATCATTAAGTCAGCCCACCTGCTTAAGCATGTCTCCAAGCTATTTGCCGACTAGCACAGCTCAAGACCAGTCAACGTTGCCCGTCGTTGATCCAGTTTGAAAATAGCCATCCATGGCCTGCAGCTCGCCTCACCATCCCTTACCCAGCTTGGTACGCCCTCATCACTCACCAATTCCCTATCCTCTTCATGCCAGCGAACCAACTCGACTCATCTTGAAACCTAGGAAAATGGGAGTAAAACGACTAAACGTACAATCATGTGTATCTATTCTTCACAAGAAGCATGTTCTGTTTCCCTTAACATATTGCCATAGCACAAATGCATTAAATGCGAAGCATGGTAGGGCATGCAACTGGTATAGTTCCCCTATTGAAATTCATCTCAGCTACACATTCTTTTATTTAGCCAGTTGACTCACATCAGATATGTTCAGCAAGGTCAATGGCCTGGTGTAGTTTGTGCCTATTTTGCAGCATGATCTCAACCATCCAAGCATCGTTTTTAGCTACTATAAAAACCCTATGCATTACCACATCAAAGGGGTTGGATGGTTGGTTATTGTTTGGCTAGTTGGTTAGGGAACGCATAGCCAGGCCAAGGTTGATTGGAAACATAGAAATTCCAGTCATTACACTCAACCAAGAGCTCTTCACTCAGCAAGCTCTTAAGATTAACAGCTCCACTAGTCCTAAGCACTTCCCTTTTCTTTTTCTAATTCCTTGTAATTGTAAGAGAGTCCTTTAGTAATTGAACTTCATAATGGATATAGGCAGTTTTGCTAAAAAATTCTACATCTTTTGTCATTTACCTCTAAATGCCTTCTTTATAATAGTTATTTATTCTTCAGCTTAGTGATTAGTAAGTGGCCGAACCCGAGTTCTCCAAAGGCAAGCTATACATGTTTAATTTAACGTTTTATCAATAAGCTAAGTTAAATTAACTATGGTGTAACGACAGTATCCCAAATGCTATAACAATATATAATATGAAATAAATTTAACCAGAATATGATATACATAAATAAGACATAATAATGCGGAAGCAACTGATAGAAACAGCAATAGTCAGAATACATCGACTCTATCCATACGAAGTATCAAATATAACATCAAATGGTATATGTCTCATACATATAAAAACAAGTTTGTCATGTACTACAAAATATACATCTAAGTGTATAACAAAATGTCGTCCTCCTGCTCTAATCCAAAATAATGTGATCCTGAGTTATCCCTAAAACTACCTACCTATCAGCCTACTCAATCAAGTAACTGAGAGGTTTCATAATATAAATAGAGACAAAACGCAGGTTGGACTTAAAGCCTAGTGTGAGGGGAAATAAAATCAAAATATGGTATATGAAATCCATATATACATAAGCGACTATAGTAAAGATAATGATATTTTTATAAATATATACCTCAACCTACTCTTCACTTACAATCAATGAGTTAACACAACTAATATATTGTGATTGGCACATAATAGCATACTATGATGGAGTTAGCTCAATGCACACATATAGATGTTGCATAAGTATCATAATATAGGTCTACAACACAACAATATAACCAATAAGATGTGTGTGATTATGCCCAACATTTCTGATGAGTGGAGTCCATGATGGACATCCATCATGGTCCAATAATTACCGTCGAGGGTCCAAAATAAATAGAGTCAATTCTCAAATGTATCTAAGACCCCAAGCCACATCCTCGATGATGGATCTCGTATAGATCTCAAATTACCCTTTAAAACAAGCTTTTGTGAAATATGACCTACTCTATTTACTTGAAACATACATGGCCCCAAAACGTACCCTCTTCATCGAGCTTTCGTGACATCTAATCCACTCAAAAATAACTATCATCATCACTCCCTTCCTAGCCATCTTGAATTCTTGCAAAACTCACATTACGTCTCCATGAAAGAGAATGACGGGTGTGTCCCATATAATAAGCCATTGGGAGCTATGAAGGAACACTGAGGTCGTATAACATCATGTAGTGCACACTGTATCCCTAGCTAACATGATACAATATTGTAATCTCGTGTAACACCCCCAATTTTGATTAACATTATTTAGGATATTTAATTAGAAGAATAAGATAAAATAATAAAGGGTCACAAGGAAAATGAGATTTGATAATTAAAATAGGTCGTGCCTTAGTCAATAAGTTTTTAAGAATGGATTATAAGTTAAATAAGAAACAAAAATATACGCTAAGGACAAAATAGTAACAGGCCATAATTCCTAAACATAAACCCTTACATTCCTTCTCCCTCATTCACTTTCATTCATACAAAATTAAAATAATTAAAGGCCGGCCATTGCTGAAAGCACTAAGAAGAAGAAAAGCTAGAAAGTCTAAAAGAAGCTTAGGGGAAGTCAAATCTAAATACAAATCTCAAGTTTCTTTAACCAATCAAGGTATATAATGACAACCATCTCTAATTTGCTTGTTTAGTTAGGGTTCTAGGATTAAACCCAAAATATTATGATTGATATGATGCCATGTTTGAATGTTGGATGATTGTATACTTTATGATGAATTATTGAATTTAATTATGAAATTCTTAAATAGGTTTAAGTGTGAAACCTATCATATGACATCCAAATGACTTGAACTTTTGATATGATATTAGAAACATTATTTTGGAAGTGGGTGTTAAGTTCCATACCTTTTAAATTAAGTATGAATAATTTATGATTTTATTAAGGAAAGAAAATGGTTTATTCCGGGTTTTAATTATTAAAAATAATTAAATAATGTTCTTGGGCACAAAATTTTATACCTTAAATAATATATAAAATCGGATTTATTATGAATTTTGGGGATTTTTCCTATGTTTTTATGATTTATTAGGCTAGAGAAGCTTAATAATTACATTAAAATATTAATATAAAATAATAGATTTGCAAATGTTTTGGGAATGATATTTCTGGTCTATAGCAGATTTCTGAAGAGGATTTGATAAAGGGAATTATTATCCAATGAGATTTTTTCAAACAGAAGGGGTTAGTGAAAGGAATTTACTTTTGATAGCACGAAAATAGTTTTCATGATAATTACGGTTTTACAATACCAAAGTTATTGACGTTGAATTCCTAGATGCCGCCACTATACATTTTCGACCTTAGTAAATGCATAGAATATCACTTGCAAGTGACATGGAACGAATTCATTTGGGGTGGGGTCGACATCGGCATTCAAGCTAACGACGTCAATGATGCCACATGTATACTCTAGTCATGTGCCTAAGTTCCACATTTTATATAAAAGGGCATGATGTCGCATATTTTCTTTAACGTCGCCGGCTCTATAAGGAAATGGTGCCACATATTTTCATACCGGCAATAACGATGCCGCGTGCTATCAACCTCGGCCTTAATGATGCCGCATTTTTCCTTAAGGCATTAACGCTGCCAATCTTCAATGTCGCCATTCCTACATTTTTAAGCCCTAAAACTTTATACTACGAAAAACTATGTGCTAGTTTCCACGCAATGGATCGATAACAATCGATAGTAATAAATAATGTAAATTCGGTGGATTCGTAAAGTATACCACATAGTTGATTTTATGCTGGTTCAAACCTCCCTACCTACTCCCAATCCCGAAGCTCTCTTTCGGTATTTCATTATCAACATCCTCATTTCACCTGAAGGAACAAGTTTACAGAATATGCCTAAACAACTTAATAAGGCTTCAACAACAACTACGAGTAGTGTAACAAAAATGTTACTCTCTGACATAGTGTAGTTGATATACAGAATGTCAATTTGATGTACAGTGACTCTTACAACCAAGCTAGATGATATTTAGTAGAGGTGTAGAGGCTAAGGAGTTTATTCAACTAGTGTATAGGAAGTGGAGATGAAGCAAACCAATCGAAATATCTGAATCGGATGAATTACTTAGCACTCAGAGAATTGCTTTAGGAATTGAGAGTTTAGGTGTGGAAATCAAAGCATAAAGTTGTGTTATGATTCAGAGGTTGTTACGGATTTTGTATAGCTGTTGTAGGGATGCTAAAGTAGGGGTGCAACTTTCCAATTTCACCATTGACGAAGAGAAGTGGCTGCAGAAGTGGAGAAATGGAACTTCTGAAGAAAAGAGACAATGAGATATCTATTCAAAAAACTACCCATTTTATACTAGGTTAGTCAAATGAAAGAAGGCTTCAGTCGACTAGCTTAGTGTAAAATTCAAGTCCGAGAGCACAGCTAAAGTTGTTTATATTCAGTCGACTAGATTCAGTCGATTAAAAAAGATTTTCAGTCGACTAAATAATTTTAATTTCCAAAAGCTTGCATGGTTCAGTGGTAAAGGTATTTGCTCATCTCTCGGCCCATTTGGGTTCGAATCTCAACTTTGCATATTTTTGGCAAATTAATTTTTTAGCTTTTCCATCATCATTTTGACTTGAAATAACTCAGTGAACATATTAGTAGCATTGTTGTATGCTTGTTATCATCAAAACATCCCATATATATATATATATGTATATATATATATATATATATGCTTCTTTCATTCTTCCCCTTTTGATGATGACAACCACGCTATTTTAATATAAATAATAGCTCCTCCTAGATATATGTTATGTAAGTTTATTTCCCTCAATTACATAAAAATGCCAATATAATTTATGTAAAACACATGTTCTTCTCCCCTTTTTCATCGCCAAAAAGAGATAAGAGCGTTGACGTACTATATGATAATGTTTCTCTATAACTTTTAACTATGTACCCGCTTATCAATATGCTCATTATTTCTCCCCCTTTTGCAATAAACAGAAAATATGAGAAAAATAAAAGTAAATGAAGAATATCATAGAAAAGTCAAAAAAAATAATTTTAACATAATGCAAAGCGATGAGTATCCAATAGACATGTCAAATGTAAGAAAAATGATATCCAGTTTACAATTGATATAAGATTTACGACTTAGAAAACCATATTCAGTTCGATGTGGTTGATCTCTTAAAAATCTAATTTCCACTATTAATCATAAAATTAGAAACGTACGATTGTCTACTGTAATCAGTTAGATTAGCAGAAACCCATATATCAACATTAATTGTCATTGATCTAATGTTTAAAGGATTTTTCCATTTCTAAGCATAACAATATTATGACATGAATTGGTTTCAAAACTATCTCCACTTTGAGTACTAGCATTGAAATGTTTGTACAAGAATGCATATCTAGTACTTTTACGCAATCATCTTGTTTATAGTCTAAACTAGTTCTATTATTGTGGGCTTTACTATTAGTAGTTAAGGAAGATAAATCATCTTTTTCTCTATTTTTGTGATTTTCTCATTCAATTTACCAAAAACAGGTTTAGAATCACAAATTTCCTTTTGCAACATAATTTTTTTTGAAAATTCACATTCTTTAATTAATTCTAGATTTTTATCATTTAAAGCCCTATTCTTTTTTGCAAGAGATAAAAATTTATAATTAGAGTCATTTAAAGAATTTTCAAAAATAAATTTTTATTTTCCAAAACTTTGATTTCCATAAAACGATCAGTATTTTTATCGTTTAAACGGCAGAAAATACTTTTATAATATAAGTTCTTCCAATATATTTTCAAAAATTTCAGTTTTTTTTATAAATTACTTATTTTCATCTATTAAAATACTAATTTTACTCTCAGAATCATCTAATTTAGTTAAAACAATAGAATTGACCTTTTGTGATGCTTTAAATTTTTTTAATAACTTCTCACGCAAAAAGATCGCTATATATAAAATCTAAGTGTAATGATTCTGATCCGAGATTAGCCATACAACACATGTACCTTGATTTTATAGATTGTTGCTCGCTTCCAAAAAATTTCTTTTTCTCGACTATCTTTGAACTTTGACAGGATCTTCTCTTCCTGGCCATTATTCTATGATGTCGCGACGATCGTAGCATTCCAAGCTCTGATACCACTTGTTAGTCTCTATGCATAGGATTCAAAATGGTGGATAATAGTAAACAATGTAAATGCAGTGTAATAATAAAGTAGATCATATAGTCAATTTTATACCGGTTCGGACCACCCGTCCTACGTCCAGTCCTGAAGCACTCTTTCAATATTTCACTATCAACATACTACCTTCACCTGGAGGAACAGGTTTGCAGACTCAACCTGAACAACCGAACAAGACTTTAGTAACACTTGTAAGTAGTGCAACAAAACATTACTCTCTGACATGGCGTATCTTGATATACAGAATGTCATTTTGATGTACGATGACTCCTATAACCAAACCAAATTATATTAAGTAGAGGTGTAGAGGCTAAGGAACTTGTTCGACTAGAGTATGGGATGTGGAGATGAAGAAAACTGGTCGAAATATCTAAATTAGATGAATTAATTGGAAATTGTAGAATTGCTTTAGGAATCGAGAGTTTAGGAGTGGAAATCAAAGCGTAGAGTTGTGTTATGGTTCAATGATGGTTATGGGTTTATATAGATGTTGTAAGGATGCTAAAGTAAGGGTGCAACCTTCCAATTTCACCATTGATGAAGAGAAGTGGCTGCAGGAGCAGAGAGATGCATCTTCTGGAGCGAAGAGACATGAAGATATCTATTCAAAAACTAGCCATACTAGGCCAATCGACCAAACGAAGGCTTTAGTCGACTGGCTTAGTGTAAAATTCGAGCCTAAGAGCATAACTAAAAATAGCAAACAAGCTGTTTATATTCGATCGATTGGGTTTAGTCGACTAAACAAGGCATTCAGTCGACCGAATCATTATAATTTCCAAAAGCTTTTGTGGTTCAATGGTAAGGCATGTGCTCATCTCTTAGCCCACTCAGGTTCGAATCTCAGCTTTGCATATTTTTGGCTATTTTACTTTCCAGCTTTGACATGATCCTTTTAACCTGAAATAACTTAATAAACATATTGGTAGCTTTATTATATGTTGTTATCATCAAACACCATATATATGTGGTTCTTTCACTATGAAATCGATACTATACTAGGCAACATAGATATATATCAGCCTTATAGCCTTATGCTTTGTTAAATCAAATTCTTTAACATAATTTTCGGTAATAAAGGGGTGCGATAACCCATGTCGACAGCACATATGTCACACTTTATCGATTGAAGAGTTTGACTGTTTTGGTTTATAACCTATAGTTTTAAGGTAGGGACAACCTCTAAGGGGTTCCAAAATTCATCAACTTTGTTTTATAAAAGCATGACATAAGTATTTTAGATAGTAAAGGGCTATAATTTTCCTTGTTTTAAAATATGGTTTCAAGGGTTGAATCTTTTATAAAAATTTTGTTTTCAAGGAAATATGAAAGGGTATTTAGCCCAGAGTTTTACTAAAGAATTATTGTCCTTATCGCTTTTACATAAATTGTGGAATTTTTTCAAAGATTAGAAAACCACATAGGACTGGTCTATGGTCGCGCCCTTTATTTTAGTTGTTAGCCCGTAACTGATACTAGTCCAAAATTACAGTGAATAGGGATGTGTCATGGGTTAGACTAAAAGTAAGTTTACGCACAATACACAAAGATAAGGTATTTATTGGTTGGCCTGCAAAACCATTAGGATCAGCGTGACCCTATGAATAGTAATTTCGGATAGACTGTCCAGTTTCACACCAGACTTTTTATCTAACCGAAGTTTTCATTTTTTAAATTTCGGGAACTCAATTAAACGGTTCAAGAGTAAGGTCCATAGGTAATTTAGTGGACGAATAAAGCATCCAAAGATGTCCAGAAGGCAGATCTAGCTATGTACGAACATATCGACATATATAGTTCTTTTTGTTGAATTTTAATTTTGTTGGAACTTATGCAATGATAGATGTTATAACTGTCTAGTAATAAACTCTAATCAACCAATGGGGAATCTTCATATATTGCGCTGGGAGTATTTTATAATAACTATATTTTATTTGAACTTGGGCTACATTTTGGATTATGTAATGAATATGAAGTATTATCTTTGAAATGAAATGTGAAAGTTTATTTTGAACTTATGTTTAAGAAAATTTCATACTCTTGTGCTTTTGATGTTATTGATATAATTAACATTACCGCATTTTGTCACTGGAAATTAATACTATAGATGACTGCAGCGTCTATAGTGGTTAATTTCGGGCCTTAAAATGGTGGATGTTACAACTTGGTATCATAGCATAAGTTTATGTAAGAAAAAGGACTTTGAACTTTAAAAGAATTTTGAAAACATAATCGAAATGAATCAGAGAATAAGATTAGGGTGTGGGATTACACTGTAGTAACTTACTCGTATTTGTTGCATATAAGTATATATCCTATCCTATTTCTCCAATATTTCTTAGACCATTCTTTTGCATCCGACTAAGGTTCAAATGAAGATTTAAGGAAATTAAGATATGGAGGCAGAAAATGGAAGAGTGAATCCCTGTGGAGGAAGTACCATAACTAATGGAAATGTCAGGCCTAATGCTAGAGGAATCCAAATCGACAAACAGTTGCTATTGTGGGTGCTAGAACAACACCGGTGGATTTGGGAGCTACTTAGTCAATATGATGCAAGCAAGAGCTGCTACTAGATTAGTTGGTGGTACTGTTGGAGGTGCAAATCATTAAGTCTCATGTGTTAACAACTATGTTGTTTTGAGTAGAGATTATGCAAGAATTGGAGGGAAGCTGTTCATGGGAACCGAGGAAGCTATCGAGTTGGAGAATTGGCTGCTACATTGTGAAAGGATTTTTGTTGATTTAGGATTGAACGATGAGAAGAAAAGGAGATTGGTTTCAGTGCAGTTACTAGTAGAACAGTGTTATTATTGGGGTTATAGAGGAGAGCTAGACTTGGGCAGAGTTTAAGTGAAGGTTCAAAAAGAGGTTAATCTCTAAAATTGTCAAGTCGACTTTGCTAAGGAAGTTTGATGAGTTAGTGCAAGGAGACATGATTGTGTTGGAGTATGCAATAAGGTTTGAGGAGTTATCCAAGTATAGGCATGCTACGGTTAACACAGTGATTAAGAGAGATGAAATTTTCATCCATAGGCTAAGACCAGAGCTTGCAAAGGCAACTTTATCCCATCTCAACGATCCACATGATGTGGTAATGGAGATGGCATTGAGAAATGAAGAAATGCTTGCTTTCTTTGGCGGTACCAAAGTAGTGGAGACCTAGAGTGGGCAAAATCAGCAAAGGAATTTCTTTTGTAAAAAGGGAGCTTAGAAGGGTGAAGCCGCTAAGAAAGGAAAGGTAGAATTGTATGTTACAAGTGTAATAAGAAAGGAAACTTTGCAAATAAATGTCATTCCAATGATGGAAAGAAGGTGATTGGGAGAAAGAACTTTAAGTGCTTTAACCGTAACCATATTGGACACTATAATCAGTGCAAGGAACCAACTAAAAGGGAAAAAGGAAAGGTATTTGCTTTTGAACCAGCCACCTTAAGACAAACAGTTGAAGAAGAGGAAAAGCTATGATGGGAGGTACACTTTTGATTGTAACCTGTATAGTTCTATTTGATATTGGTGCATCGCATTCTTTCACATCTCATTGCTTGGTAGATAAGCTTAGTCTATATACATTATACCTAGTTACTTCCTCAAGGGTTGTGAATCTAATAGGATGGTATGCAACTCTCGAATGAGATGTGACCATTTAGATTTTGAACTATTATGTCACATATATGCTTGAAGCTTACATGTGTTTGATTTTGTTGGCTTTGAGATTATTTTGGGTATGAATTGGTTAAGTAAATATGATGCTACAATATTCTGTGAAGATATGACAATATCACTAAGACGCTAATAGTAGCGACCGAATTATATACTCAGTAGAGAACTTGAATTTCTAAGTTTGTGCTTTATTAGGTGCAATGGAGGAGGAAGATGAGTTGAACAGAGTTTTTGTTGTTAGAGAGTTTGTAGATGTCTTTAAGGCAGTTACAGGACTACCGCTAAAATGAACTATTGAGTTTCTAATAGCTCTTGTATTTGGAGTTGTACTCGTAAGTAGACTACCTAGCAGAACGACATTACCGAGATGAAGGGGTTAAAGGTACAACTAGTGGATTTAGAATGGAATTTTTTTATTAGTCCAAGTAGTTTTCCTTGGAAAGCGGCCTCGGTATTCGTGAAGAAACCGGAAGGGTCGTTGAAATTGTGTATTGATTATCGTAAATTGAATGAAAATACGATAAAGAACCAATATCCCTTGCCGAGAATCGACTATTTATTCGATCGGTCAAGTGGAACCAAAGTGTTATTCCAATTGGATTTGGCGATGGCGTTCCATCAATTAAGGGGAGCGAAGGACAATGTTCTTTTGACGGCATTTAGAATAATATGTGGCTCATACGAGTGGTTAGTAATGTCATTCGGGTTGACTAAGGCACCTACTTTTTTTATAGATTTGATGAATCGAATCTTCCGAGAGCATTTAGATAGATTTGCGTAAATATTCATTGACGATATTTTGATATATCCTAAGAGTGAAAGAGGTCATGAGATTCATCTTAGAATAGTGCTTGAGACATTGAGACAACATCAGTCAAAAGGGAAGTTTTCAAAGTGTCATTCTTAAAAGAAAGAAGTGAAGTTCTTGGTCATGTAGTCTCAAAAGAAGAGTTGTCGGTAGATTCATCCAAGATAAAAACTGTTAATAAATGGAAGAGATGCGAGACAGTGACTAAGGTAAAGAGTTTTCTTAGACTAGCTAGCTACTACCGGAGATTCATCAAGTATTTTTTCCAATATAGCAGCACTTATGACTAAATTAACAAGGAAGGATGTGAAGTATGTTTGGACCGATAAACAAGGAGGCACTCAAGAAGATAATACATTTATTGACCAATGCGCCCGTATTAGATGTTTCGGATGGAAATCAAGACTTAGTGATATATACAGATGCATGCGGAACATGATTAAGAGCCGTGTTAATGCAAAGGGGTAAGATGATTGCCTACGCTTCTCGATAGCTCAGACCACATGAAGTTAGGTATCCAACCCATGATTTAGAATTGGCTATTGTAATTTTTGCTTTGAAGGTGTGGAGGCTTTATCTTTTGGGAGAGATATTCGAGTTGTTTACAATCACAAGTCTTTAAGATACTTATTCTCTTAGAAGAAGTTAAATATAAGAAAACAGAGGTGGTAAGATTTTATAGCTTCTTATGATTTTGAAATTGAGTATATACCAGGGAAAGGAAATAATGTTGCGGATGCACTTAACAAGAGACATCAGAATGAGGTGTTAGCTATGTTGCTAGAATGGAAATATTTAAAGGCGTTGACTACTTGTAGTGTGTAGTTAAGATTGACTGCTAGTTCTGAAAAGAGTATTGCAATGTTATCTTGCTTAGAAGTCCGACCATTACCGATTGAAAAGATTACTTCTAAGCAAAGAGTTGATCCATTACTAGCTGAAAAAATTAGAAGATTAGAAGGTGGAACCGAGATTGATGATTTAAAGGATTTATCTTGATCATAACAGATGATTAAGGAAGAAAGAAAAAATGTGTGTTCCGTATGTTGGTAACCTAAGGAAAGGAGTTCTTAAAGATTGTCATCAATCAAAGTTTATCATTTATCCTGGAAGGACTAACATGTATTAGGATATGAAATTCTTCTGGGAAAGTATGAGAAGGGATATAGCCTTATGGATGAAGTAATGCTTGAATTGTCAACAAGTGAAAGCCGAGCATTAAAATCCAAGTGGATTAGTTGAGCCTTTGGATATACCAGTATAACCGGGATTCTATATCTGTGGATTTCATAGACCGGTTGCCAAGGTCGAATAGAGGAGATAAAAGTATTTAAGTCATCTGGATATATTGACTAAGAGTGCATATTTCATTCCTATTAAGTCGACAAGGACTGCACCTGTTTTAGCTAAGTTGTTTATAAAGAATATTATCAGACTATATGGAGTTCCTAGTAGTATAGTCGGTGACAGAGATACCATATTCCCCAGCGAATTTTAGAGGAGTCTACAAGAGGTTTTAGGTACCAGGCTCAAGATGAGTATCACTTATAATACATGGACCGATGGGCGAACACTAAGAGTTAACAAAGTTGTAATGTCCCGCCTTTTTGTACGTTTAAACAGACATACGTGCCAACTCAAAACATACAGAAAGGCAGATTGTTATGGGGTAAATAAGAAAGAGAAAGAAAAAACAAAATAGAATCTCGCAGCAGAATGATAAAATATAATAATCAAATAACAGTTCATGAAGTTGTTTACAAAAAACATTTGATTTTATTTATACAACACAGAATCAGAGTTACACATATCAGAGATAAATAAATAATGCAGCGGAATAGTATGAATGCTGTGGAATAAATATAGTAACTATAGTAGCACAAATCTTCGTCTTCGTCCTCCAGAAATATAGCCTTCAACCCTGAAATGCTCAGGCTGACCCGAGCGAATTGAGAAGACAAAACACTCGAGTCAGAACTAAAAGATCTTATGTAAGTTAGGTCAACGGAAATAAATATGAGTGGAACGACGTCATAGATGTTTACGCAGTTTGACATCTCCTATCCAGTGTCTAACGTGAGTGCAGTAACTTAAGAGATGTTCGGGATTCACATCTCCTAAGGATCCGTTAAACTATCTACTATGTAGTACAATAATCTATTATAATAATGTCTATAGTAAGGTAAATTATTAAAATAGTGTTAAGGGGTTACCCATATCCCCTTTAACATATTTTTATAATGACGTAGTCTATACAGATACTATAAACTCCACTCGCAAATGGGCTACCAGGGAGCACTCCATAGGTACGACACAAAATAAACTCGTAGAAGGTGCGCAAGGGCATGTGAACATGACACATGAGGAAATGCCAGGGTAGATATACCGTTTGCGGATCCGGACTGGTGGTAACGCATAGCAGCTACTACCGCCCACCTCGGAACACACTCCCAAATCAAAATCAAGGGTGGCCACCCAAACAATCACAAAATCAGAATATAATATCGAAGAAATGTGTCTGATAGAAGGAATGACCTCACTTGGCCCGGCATGGCTCCTGATTTTAGTCACATCTAAGCTGACTCACGGGAGTCAGGTCACGTCATTCCTCATACAGAAATCGTTCACCAAACCATTCTACTTCCTTACTGGAATCTCCACCACGTACATAGTTGTTAATGTGGTTTTCGGTATTGGCAGAGAGTATGACAATATCTGATCCCGGTCTCTTTAACAACCAATCGCTTATTACACACCGGATGGATCTTTTACATTTCTAAAATCATTTCATAATTGATATCAAAATATCATATTCTCAAACCATATCACTTTCAAATCATATTCACCTTCAAATCATGTTCACCTTCAAATTATATTCACTTTCAAATCATCGATTAAGATATAAACACCTCTACTTTATTTAATTAAAATTTAGCAAGATAGTTTAGATAGTTATAGATAGTTTTAAATAGTTATAAATAGTTAAAATACTGTAAAATAATTTAAATTAGATTGAAATAGTTTTAACTTGATTTAGGATAGTTGAATAGATTTAAAATATATTTAAATATAATTAAAATAGATTAAATAGCTTTAAAATAGATTAATTAGATTTAAATTAAATCAAATGGTTAAATAAGTTACATTGGTTTAGAAATAGGTTAAAATAATTTATATGGTTAATATAGGCTAAAATAGTTTAATAATTTTGAAATCTTAATAATCAGAAAATTTTAAAATAATATATTTTTAAAACAGTTTATATTAAATATGAATTTGGAACTTATGTAAATTTAACTATTTATTTTATCTCAACATATCTGGACCATTTCACATTTCCAAATCAAAAACCAAATTTCAAACCTTCAATTTTTAAGTTTCAATAAACTATTGAATTTCATCTCATTTTCAATCCATGTTCAAATATCAATTCGAATTTCTCCCATTCCAAAATATTTCAAAGTTATATTTCAAACCAATTCAATAGCGTAATTCAGATAAAATTTCATTATACATAAAACATTTAACTTTCAATTTAATTTCTTAGCACAATTCCTTTTAAGCCAATTAACATTTCAACACAAAAATTGATTTTCCAAAAATATACTTCAGTTTATATAAATCAATTTTATTTCATAATATCATTTAATTAAATTCAAAAATTTAAGGATTAAAAAATCATTTAATTTAACCAATCTGGCGTCCGTATATAATTTTCTACCCTAGGGTCAAGTGATACAGATATTTATCATTTCAATCCGCAATTTAATATTTTACGGTTATATATCATTTCAAACCGCAATCTCGAATTTTATAGTAAAATCCATAAAATTGCTTGAGTCTATCATTCAACCCATAATGATTTTTCCTTAATCTGTAAATCATTCGGGTATGTATCATTTCAACCCATAGTGAACTTGCAGTTTATAACGATATAAAATACAATATCCATTCATCCAATATCAACAATCAACACCCATCACAATCATCATCCAAATCAATCAATAAATATCAATATAGAACCGATAATCAATAATAGGTATTTAACTGGAAAATTGGCAATTTATATTCAGTAATAAATTAAATGACGATTTAATTCAAATAAATTCAAATTAACTGAGATAATGATTCAAAATATACCAAACAGTCATAAATAAATTCCTAATCACATCATAAATTAAATTTAGCAAACATAAGAAATTTTAGAAGTTGTGAGTGGGTTAAAACACTCACCTTTGAATTTAAATTGAATTTAAATCCAATTTAAATCCAAAATTCAAATAATCTCAGAATCCATCCAAACCAACATCAAAATATCCAGAATTTCAATGCAATTTCACCGCAAGAAACCGCACGTGAATTGGACCTCGTATGAGAAAGTTATGTGAATTAGAACAATTGGATTTAAAATTTATAAAAAATTAAACAAACCAATAACCACACGACACATCATCACCATGAACCAGAGCAACCTACGCATTCGAACCCATGTGAACCAGCCCAGAGCCGTGCGTTGACCACCCAAAAAAGCCACCCTCCGACCATCTTAGCCAACGCCGCCACCTCCGTTCGAACCGCCTACTTCTCACACACCCTCGCCCTAAAGGCCACCGCGACCGGACACCTCTTTCGACACCGCCACCGCCTTAAAGTATCGGTTATTCGAACCCTAATCCACCAATTCCCGTTGCTATAGATCGAATTTTTTTTTAGGAGTTTAAATTTTTGATTTGGAATTTGATTTGAAATTGAACTGGAATTTGTTTGTCTGCCATTGGAATGAGAAGTTGAGAAGAAATATACATACATACAAATGAGAATAGAAACAACCTAGGGTTTATAACGAGCTATATATAGGTATAGCTGAAAACAGAAAGAATGGACTAGATTGATTGAACGATAAACGACCCGAAAAGCTCGTTTCGACTCCGGAACAAAATGGGTCAACCCATTTATCAAAATAGATGTTTTCAAATATTTTAAACTCAATGGAACATGTTTCAAGTCCTAATTCCATCGTATGAAGAAGTTATGCAAAAATCAAATTATTTCAAATTGATTTCAATTAAATTGATTTCTAGGCGTTTCGAGTCCATACGATCAAACGACAAGTCCGATCGTTACGAAACTTGAAATCCTATAATAATTCACTATTACGGATCCGACAAAACTGGTTTCGTCAAAATCAGAAACAGTTGCCAAAATGGCTATGTTTCGGTTAATTAAATAAAATAATAATTAATTAAATCACTTTTTCATTCAAATTTAATAATTTACAATTTCTGTCATTTTGGATTTACTTAGTAATTTATAATCTTTTAAAACAAATTTCTATATAAATTCAATGTAAATTACTTTACCAATTACAGTGTTAAATTTCAATTGTAATTAAATCCAATTATTTATAATTAATTTCAAATAAATTGATTTGGTTCAATTTCAATCCTTCTATTAAATCCATTGTTACTCTATAAACATAATTAGCATTTGTTTTACATTAATATGCTCTAATTTTCATCTTCTATTGGTATTAACAATTATATTTCCATTATATTGGATTTTGTCAAATTTACACGTAAACTAAAATATAAAGTCCCAAATTATTTATTTATTTCAGTTCCATTCTTTTGTTAACTCAATTGTTACCTTATGAATAAATTGACATTTCTATTTATTTTAACACAACGACACTTTAAGTTATTGTATTAAATCACATAAGTGTAACATTTATTTGCATTTAATTTCAATTGATTAAATATATTGGTATCAACAACAATCGCTACCATTACTACATTTTAACACATGTAAGTTTAATATTTACAAATAAATTATCATAACTACTACTAATTTAAATCATAATTAATTACACCTTATTGCATTAATTAACCAACATTTGAATTATCAACTTAACCTACATTAAGTGCACAAATTAAGTGGATTGAATGCAATTAATTTCCAATTAATTTTTAAAGACCAAATAAATAGGAAACATGTCATAATCGTTATCAAAACTTTTAATTACACTTATGAATTCATTATTCACAAACAAATGTTACAATTGTTATAAAATACTGATTTGTTTAAATATCATTAACTCTCTAATTCATACAACAATTATATATTTACATTTGTTTCTTATATTGAATTTTTTAACCAAGTACAACAATATACATTAGTTCATCATCATTGGAATTTCATTTCAATTGCTAATAATTAGTTTTAATTACCATTGTTACATTTCATTTTAGCATTCATTTCATTAATAAATCCCAAATTTCCATTTCTGCCAATTTTAATTACCAAAATATTATTAAATTAACAAATTTAATTATCGAAAATTTACGGGTCGTTACAAAAGTCTTGGGGATTGTTAAGATCTTACAGGCTAAACTTTGGAGGATCATGGGAAGACTATCTATACTTAGTCGAATATTCTTTATAATAATACTTACCAGACTAGTATAGGGATGGAACCTTTTGAAACTTTAGATGGAAGACTATGTAAATCACCCATATGTTGGTTAGAGACCGAAGATAGGTTAGTTCTCGGTCTAGATTTAGTGAAAGATGCCATGGAAAAGATTGATTTAATACAAGCTAAGATGAAGAAAGCATAATCAAAGTAGAAAAGTTATGCAGATAAGAGACGAAAGATTAGAGTTCTTAGTTGGAGATCAGGTTCTCGTCAAAGTATCACTAATGAAAGATGTAGTAAGATTTAGAAAGTCAGAGAAATTGGCATCTAGGTTTGTTAGACCATTTCCTATTATAGAAAGGATCGGGAAACTGGTTTATAGGATAGAGTTACCGAACAGTATGGTGGGAGTCCACAATTTTTTCCATCCTTCTCATTTTAGGGAGTATGTTGAGATCCAGAAGCTGCTATCACGCCGACTGCATTGGACGATTTTGTAGTAGAGCCATACATGAATATAATTAGACATCCAGTTTGTATTGTGACTAGAGATGAGAAGAAGCTAAGGAACAAGATATTTATATTAGTAAAAGTCTAATGAAGTGACGACGAGAGAGACTGCACTTGGGAAACAGATAGCTGTATTAGCGATAATTATCCTGATTTGTTGTGATGGTATGTTTTATGCCTTTTATTATATGTTGGTATGTACATTATCGTAATTTCGAGAATGAAATTCTTTAAGAAAGGGAGTCTATAACACCTCTAATTTTGATTAACATTATTAAGGATACTTAGAAGAATAAAATAAAATAATGAAGGGTGATATGAAAAATGAAAAATGATAATAAAAATAGGTCCAGCCTTGATAAATAATTTATAGATATTGTATTATAAGTTAAAGAAGAAGGAAAAATATATGCAAAGGGAAAAATAGGAATAAGCCATAATTCCTAAACATAAATCCTTTACAATCCTTCTCCCTTATTCACTTTCATTCACACAAAACTAAAAAATTCAAGTTTGACCATTATTAAGAGCATAAGAAGAATAAAAGCTAGGAAATCTAAAAGAATCTTAGAGGGAAAAATCTAAATTCAAATCTCAAGCTAATTTAATCAATCATGGTGAATAATGATAACCATCTCTAATATGCTTGTTTTATTTTGGTTTTATAATTAAACGCTAAATATTATAACTGAAATTATGTCATGTTTGAAGTTTGGATGATTGTATACTTTACCATGAATTATTGAATATGATTATGAAATACTTAAATAGGTTTAAGTGTGAAAACCTATCATATGACACCCAAATGACTTGAAATTTTGATATGATGTTAGAAACATTATTTTTGAAGTGGGTTTTTAATTTCATAATTTTCAGATTAAGTATGAATATTTTATGATTTTCTTAGGGAAAGAAAATTAATTATTTTGGGTTTTACTTATTAAAAATAAATAAATAATGTTTTCGGTCCCGAAATTTTTATATGTTAAAGAATTTATAAAATTTGATTTTTCATGATTTTGAGGGTTTTTCCATGTTTTTGTGATTTATATGAATTTATTCAGTTCGAGAAGCTTAGTAGTTATATTAAAATATCAATACAAAATAATAGGTTTGCAAATGTTTTGGGAATGATATTTCTAGTCTATGGTAGATTTCTAAAAATGATTTGATAAAGAGAATTAATATCTAACGATATTTTGACAACAATAGGAGTAGATGAATTTTTTTTACTTTTACTAGCAAGAAAATAGTTTTCATCATAATTACAGTTTTACCATGCTAAAGTTATTGACGCCAAATGCCTAGATGCCGCTAATATACATTGTTGACCTTGGTGATTTCATAGGATACGCTTCCACCTTTGTATGGAACAAATTCATTAGGGATGGAGTCGATGTCGGCATGCAAGTTAACGACGTCAATGATACCTCATGTATTCTCTATGTCGTGTGCCTATGTGCTACGTTTTATATAAAAGGGCATGATGCCACATATTTTCTTTAACGTCGTCGACTCTACAAAACTGGTGCCGCTTATTTTCATATCGGCTATAACGATGCCATGTGCTATCCACCTCGGCCTTAATGATGCAGTGTTTTTCCTTGAGACATTAATGACGTTGATCATCAATGTCGCCATTCCCATATCAACGTTAGGCTTATGGCCTTATGCTTTGTTAAATCAAATTATTTAACACAATTTTCGATAATGAAGGGTTGTGATGACCCATGTCGGCAACACATATGCCACACTTTATCAATTTAAGATTTTGACTATTTTGGTTTTACAGCCTATAGTTTTGAGGTACAACAACCTCTATGTGGTTTCGAAATTCATCAACTTTGTTTTATAAAAGCATATATCTTGGCATAAATATTTTCGATAGTAATGGGCAATAATTTTCCTTGTTTTAAAATATGGTTTCAAGTGTTGAATATTATATAAAGATTTTGTCTTTAAGGAAATAGAAAATGGTATTTAGCCTAGAGTTTTACAAAAGAATTATCGTTCTTATCACCTTTAGATAAATTGTGATAGGATGAATTTGACTCAAAATTAGGAAATCGGATGAGACTGGTGTAGGTTCGAGCCCTATACTTCAGCAATTAGCCCCTTGATGATATTAATCCAAAATTCCAGTGCATGGAGATTTGTCATGGGTAAGACTAAAAGTAAGTTTACATATAGAAAGGAATACATAAAGATGAGGTAGGTCACTGTTTGGCTTGCAAAACCATAGGAATCAGTGTGACCCTAGGAATAGTATGTTCGGGAAAACCGTCCAGTTTCCCTCTAATAGTAAGTTAGAAAAATTGATATATCTGATAGGTCCAAGTCAGCCATATAGGTTTGTAGTTACCCTGAGAAAACTACAATGTGCGACAAATAGTTTGTTATTTAGATAGGTTTGTCATGATTACCAATGTTGCATGCATGCATATGATCATTTATATTTTTTGGTTTGACCATTGCGGTTGCAGGTGCATAACATATAAAAGATATATTAGAGGGTACTGGTGAGGGGGAAACCCGTTCTACTTAGCAGCGTGGTCTCACTAGATATCCATTAACCAAGGTGGAATATTATTATTATTCACACCAGACTTTTTGTCTAACCAAAAGTTTTTGTTTTTCCTCTTTAATTCTCAGGTACTCAATTGATGGGTTCCAGAGTAAGGTCCATATGTTATTTAGGTTGGATGAATAAAGCTTCTGAAGATGTGTAGGAGGCAGATCTAGCTATGTAGAGATCTATCTATATATATTGTCCACTGTATTGAATTTTAATTTTGTTGAAATGTATGCAAATACATATGTTATAACTGTTTAGTAGTAAACTCTAATCAACCAAGGGAGTATTTTCATATGTCGCTCTTGGAATATTTGGTAACATCTATATTTTATTTGAACCTGGGCTACGTTTGGGATTATGTAATGAATATGAAGTATTAACTTTTAAATGAAATGTGAAAGTTTGTTGTGAACTTGTGTTTAATAAAATTTCATATTCTTGTGCTTTTGATGTTATTGATACAATTAACATTACCACATTTAGTCATCGGAAATAAATACTATAGATGACTGCAGCTTCTGTAGCGGTTAGTTTCATGCCTCAAAATGAAGGATGTTGCCTCTCATCATCGGAACATTGGGATAACGCACCTTAACATCATCATTCAACATCCTTAGCGTCATTCGGTTGATAGAGGATTTGGTTCGAAGCAAAGTGCTTTGGATCTGGTCTTAATTGCCCAGTCCAGAAGCCAATCGGTGGACTGATTGGAACCTACCGGTCCATCTGCTGTGCACAAATTTGGCAAATGAAGCCCAGCTCGGAGCACTTTCGAATGCCAGCTTGTGCGTCGTCTCCACCTATAACATCCCCTTATTCGAAGGCCTAAAACTAACGGCTACGAATGCTGCAACCATCCATAGTTATTAATCTTAGGCGACTAAATATGGCGATGGTAGATTCATTGATACACGGATCATAAGAATATGGAAAAAATTAATTCCACATTCCATTCAAAACATATCATGTTCATTACATAATCCAAAACGTTATCCACGTTCAGCAAAATATAATTAATAAACATACGCCAAGAGCGACGTATGAAGATGCATCCTTGGTTGATCAGAGTATATAATAAGGGTAATAAATCTGCCTTTTCATCCAAATACACAGCAGAAAGAAAATTCTAAATAACTATCTGCCTCATGCATCCCTCCGGAAGCTTTATTCCTCTAAGAAAACATGAAAAACCTCAAACTACTCAAAATCAACGGAGTACCCGAGAGTTTAAGGGGAAAAAATTTCGAGTCGGACATAAAGCTTGGTACGAATAATAGTCTATCATCTCAAACCAAATAGATATCTAGTGAGACCACGCCGCTTAGCGAATCGAGTTTTCCTCTCACTGGTATCCTAAAACCTCTATAAAACCATATACTGCGCTCCTACATCCACATGGTTAAAACATAATATTTTAAACCATTATGATGATATGAAAAACAAGAAAATCAAATCTGGATTTTCCATCCCCATTTATTCTACTATCTGTCTCCATTATAGTTTCTAGGATTGTTATTAACCTAGTAGTTTTCATGGGCTAACTAATAACCGGTTAAACATTTAAGGACTCCCTGTCCAATTACATAGTTTTCATGGGCTAACTATGAACCTTCCTATCTAACATCTTCATTTACACATAGTTTGAATGGGCTAACTATAAACTTATCTATCTGACATCTTCATTTACACATAGTTTTTACGGGATAATTATGAACCTGCCTATCTGGCATCTTCATTTACACATAGTTTTCATGGGCTAACTATGAACCTGTCTATCTGGCATTTTCATTTACACATAGTTTTCATGGGCTAACTATTAACCTATTAGCCCCAGCCAATATCATGCAGTTTTCATGAGCTTACTGTAAACATATCGGCCTCTGCCAATATCTTTGTTTTATATTTTACTCATTCAGGTGTTTATTCAATTTATATTCACTATTGTGTTAACCCAATTGGTTCTCCTACCTTTTTTCCCAAAATACAGTTGTGGGTCCATTATAAAGTGAATATATTCATTTTAGAAGAAGCAAATTAGCAACATAACAGTACCACTCCTGTTTAGCTTAGAAAATTCATAACAAATCGAAAACACTTGGGAAAAATCTCAAAAATTCACCAAAAATCTGAGATAACATTTTCTTCATCATATAAAAATTTCAAGGCAAAATTCATTGTTTTATTGTTTTTAATAATTAAAACCCAAAATAAATGCCTTTTTCACCTTCAGAAATTCATAAAGTATTCCTATTAACTCCAAAAATTATGAAATTAAAAATCCATTTCCAAAATTACGTTTTACACAGCATGTCTAAAAATCAAGTTGTTGGAAATCGTGTACTAAGGTTTTAACTCTAAAACCCATCATTTTAATTCCATAATCATCTAAATAAATCACCATAAATCATTATTCTATCAAAACAATGATTATCATATCAAAACATGATCAACACAGCAAATTTTTTTGGTTACTATCTATAACCGAACAAATCAGGTAAAAATGAGATGATATACACTATTATTCACCTTGTTGAGATAAGGAGATTAGAAATTGTTTGAGGTTGATTTTCCTCTAGCATGAATCATTAGTTTTTAGTTTATTTTCTCTTCTCTTCTAATGGTTGGCCTTGCTTCTCATGGTTGCTATTGCTTTAGTGAAAAAATGAACCCTAAGGAAAGTGGTATAAGGGTGGGGTGTATGGCTGTTTACCCAAATGCCCTTATGTCTATTGTCCTAAACATTTACATATGTTCATTAGTTTTAATAAGCATGACCACCTAGTTTATTAATCAACCTCAATCCCCTTATCTACATTATTATATTTAATTTATTTTAATTAAATCTCTTGAATAATGTCAATAAAATTAGGGGTGTTACACTGCCCCACCTCCTCTAGCAAGCCACCTGCTCCTCACACCATGTTGTCATCGTCACATGGTTGAAGCTGGGTGTCGTTTACTTGAGTATTTGCCTTGATTTCATAAAGTATTCAATTATAGTTCACGTCACGATGAATTTTTTCGTTCGTGTAGCCACCGAATCACGATTATACACTTCTAGCAACTCAACTACACTTTCTACATCGCTCGGGCTCATGCCAAATGTGTATAAATGCATCTAATTGCACCATACACACACACACACACACACACACACACACACACACACACTCTTATAAACATATATTTTAAGTTCGTTTATTGCATTCCTTCAAAATATTTAGGTTTCTTCATAAACACTTTATACTTTGATGCGAACTTTTATAAACATCTTTTGTATATGTAATTACTCATTCTTATCTTTGTATTTCTTTTATTAAATATAAAATTATATTATTCACCACATGCACTACATACAACACCAACAAACAAGCAATTAAAAATAACAATCAACAACAATTTCCTACCATTCGACAATCAAATACTCACTGCTTAAGAAATCAATTTACCACTTAAAAATAATTTATTTATCATTCAATTAATTTATATTTAAATTTTCAAGTTTAATACTTTCATCTAAAATCTATAACTTCTACAAGTCATGTTGTAAAATTCCTAATAAGTTTTATAAAATCATATATCCGCTTATTCGTCATTTTATAACTTCACATTTATTTATTTCTTCATTTAATTAGCATTTTGATCCCTAAATGCTTACTAACTTTCTTAAATCACTAACATAAATCTCCAAGTTGATTCTTTTAGTGTATAATCAAGTTTAGTACACACATACAAGCTCAATGAAGCTACATCCAACATCCTAACCAATTCTACTTTCATTTAACAAACAAAATCCAAATAAACAGAAAAAATTCCATAATAAATTAGATGCATTCCCAATCACCTTGCTAAGAGGAGGAAACAAGTAAATCAAACAAAACTAATATTTTCTTCTCTTGAAAGATTGGATGATGAAGCTCTCTTATTCAAATCAAGCTCCAAGATGAATTGCATTGGCACTCCTTGCTCTAATTAGAGCTATGCTGATTTTTATTTGGTTTTAGAAAATTTATTGTGGCTTGTAGAGATTAGTTTAACGTTGAAGCTTAGATGAGAATGATTTTGAGAGTGTTTTGAGAATGAACGGTAAAATAAAGTGAATGAAGAAAGAGAAGAGGGAAAGTTCATTACAAAGCCCAAAATTTGGATAAGTATAGCTTTCCTCTTTTTCCACAAAAACATTATTCACTGCTCAAAATTTCAAACTTTGAAACATATCAAAGCTTATACTCATTCAAATTTGGGACGCCATTTCGGACTCAACCAGACTACCTACGGTGCCTAATTCTAACGTCTGCAAAATTTGAGTATTTCACCTCAACATTGATTAATAATTTTAATCAATAAAATTTCTAATTAACTTCTCAATACTCAAACACGTGGGTTGTTACATTCTCTCCTGCTTGAAAAGGATTTCATCCTCGAAATCGCAATGCATGGAGAATCAATCTCCAAGCCCCATTGTAACGACCCGTAAATTTCTGATAATAGAATTTGTTATTTTAACAAGATTTTGTAATTAAATTTGGAAATAAATAAAAAATTTATAATTTAATATTGAAATGAATGCTAAAATGAAATGTAGGAATGGTAATTAAAACTAATTATTGACAATTGACGTGAAATCCCAGTAATGGGATAGTGTAAATTGTTGCACTTGGTTATAAATTGAATATAAGTAAATAAATGTAAGTGTTGTGTAAATAGAGGAATTTGTATATAATTGATGGCAATTGAATGAATTCAGTATTATGTATGTAATTATAATAACTAGTTGAAAATAATAAACTTAAGTGTAACATTGGCTTGTAAACAATTATTATAGGTTACATGTTTAATTAGTTAATTGAATTGAAAATAAAATTTTAATAAATGTAAATAAATGTTACATTAATGTGAAATGTAATACAATCTTTAGGAGTTGTTAAATTGGAGTGTATTAAGGTAATGAAAGGTAAAACAAGGTAACTAGGTTTATAGAGTAGTAATGAACTTAATAAAGAGATTGGAATTGAAACAAATCAATTCATTGAAATTCAATTTATAATAAATGTAATTATTGTAACAATTGAAATTAAATATTACGCAATTGAAATAAAGATGAAATGGGAAAATGTTAATGTATTAGGATACAAACCAATGTAAATGGTACCTAAGATGATAATATGATGATTGAATGAATAACAAGATTTAGAAATCAAATAAATGGATTCCAGTGGAATTTCAATCGATAATTTATGAATTTAATGGAACTGGAATTTAATACTATAATTGGTGAATTAATTAACCTTAAATTGATAGGGGAATTGGTTATAAAGGATTTTAAATTACTAAAGTAAATCCAAGATGATAAAATTTATAAATTATAGGATTTGAATTTAAATAGTGATTTAATTAATTTAATATTAATTTATTTAATTAACTGGAAAATAGCCATTATGGCCACTGACTCAGATTTTGACGAAACCAGTTTCATCAGATCCGTAGCTGTGAATTATTGTAGGATTTCAAGTTTCATAACAATCGGGCTTCACGTTTGATCGTACGGGCTTGAAACGCCTTTAAACCAATTAAACCAAAATCAATTAAAATCAATTTGAAATAAACAGATTTTAGCATAACTTCTTCATACGATAGAATTTGGACCTGAAACCCATTCCATTGATTTTAAAATATTTTAGAACATCTATTTTGATATATGGGTTGATCCATTTTCGTTCCGGAGTCGAAACGGGCGTTTGGGCCAGTATCGTTCATCAACCCAAACCAATCAGGCCCATTCCTTTCTATTTTGTTCTGCCTATATATATATATATATATATATATATATATATATATATATCGTTATAAACCCTAGCAGCCTTTCAATTTCCCATTTCTGTACGTACAGAAATTTCTATTGCTCCTCTTTCTCAATGGTAGACAAACCTTGAATTTCACAACCCTATTTCAATTAAAAAATTTAACTCAAAAATTCAAACTCCTCAAACTATATCGAATTATATATCAATTTGAAGCTCTCGACGAGAGCATCTCAGATCTATAATTCGTTTTCCCATTTGAACCACTGTTTGTCCACAAATTGAAGAACAATCCACGACCGTCCATCACGCAACGATCAACTTTAATGGATCGCCAAATCAATGGTACTGTCGTGTGGAGAAGACTAAGAGGAGCTAATCGACATAATTTGTTAGACAAGATGACGGTCTGATCGACAATGAAATTTCGATTAGGGTTTGCATAAAAGGCGGCGGTTGGGCTTTTAAATCGTCGAACGACAATCATTCACGTGGCCTGGAGGAGTTCGGCGAGCGAGGCGGCTCCATCGGTGGAGGTGAGCGCGGCCGCGATGGCCTGGTTCGATCGGCGATGAACGAGGGTTTGGTGGCTGCTGTAGTTGTACCGGTATTAGGTTAATTATTTAAATTATATTTTAATATATAGTTTATAATGATCTAAATAAAATTAAGGTTGGAAGATAAATTTGAGATTTATTTGAAACTGAATTTATTTAAGAATTAAACTCAAATAAGCTAGATATGAAATTTATTAAATCTGAAATTTTAGAAGGTATGATTTTTATAACTTTATTTTGGTTTAAGGTGAATTAAATGAATATTTCAAGTATAATTAAATTGAAGGAAATATCAAGTTATTTGTAATTTGAGTTTTATTTAAATGATAATGTATTTATTATGTAAATATTTCAAAACTAAATAATAGAAAACTGAATTGCTGAATCGTAATTACCAAACTTAGTTTTGAAATTGTTGAATACTTAAAGTTTGAAATATATTGAATTTGAAATGGTTTATTTTGTGGATCAAGTCTGGTTTGAAATCGATAAATTTGGGATAATTTATTTGGAAACTAAATTCAATTGAAATATATGATTTGGTATTTGGTTAAATACAAAATGTAGAAATATGAGTTGTGTTTCTATTTTATTTTATAAAGTATTTCAAATATTCAAACCATTTAAGTGGTGGAAGTTATGTTTCAAAGTTATGAGTTTCAAGGTATTATAATTTGAAAGCGTTATAATTTGAAGTATTATAACGTTGAAAGTGCTATGATTTTTGGAAAGGATATATTTGAAATAAAAATGATATTATATTGATTTGGGTTTTAATAAAAATGATATCATATTGGTTTGGTTTTTGAAATGGAAATGATATCATATTTATATGGTTTGAAATGGATATTATATTCTGGTTTTGAAGTATAAATTATTTTGAAATGACCGCAGTGTTATAATAACGTTTGGTTGTTAAAGAGACTGGGATCGGAAGT
This sequence comes from Allium cepa, assembly GCA_030765085.1. Classification (NCBI taxonomy): domain Eukaryota; kingdom Viridiplantae; phylum Streptophyta; class Magnoliopsida; order Asparagales; family Amaryllidaceae; genus Allium; species Allium cepa. The sequence continues at coordinate 866,465,830 of CM060940.1, forward strand.
TGTCATACTCTCTGCCAACTCCCAAAACCACTTTAACAACCATGTACGCGGTCGAGATTCCAGAATAAAGTAGGATGGTGGCGACGTTCTATTGAGGTATATACGTGGACCCGACTCCCGTGAATTGGCATAAGGTGGCTAAAACAGGAGCGATTCTCGGACCAAGGAGGTAGCCCCTCTTATCGAACACACTCCTTTGATATTATATTCTGACTTTGGATTGATTTGGTGGTCACTTTTGATTTTGATTTTGTGGGTATGGCTCGAGGTGGGCGGTAGTAGCTGCTACGCATTACCACCAGCCCATATGCGTAATTGGTATATCTACCCTGGCATTGCCTTATGTGTCGTGTCAACTACCCTAGCGCGCCTTATACGATTTTGGTTTTGTACCATACCTATGGAATACCCTCTGACGAAGCCTAGTACGGGGGAGATTACGGTACTGTATAGACTATGGGAATATAAAAGTGTGTTAAGGTGGAAAATGTAAAGCCTTAACACTATTTTTAAATTATATTATACTTTATTGTAGACACTATTATAATAGCGTATATTACTACATAGTAGATAGTTTAACAGATCCTTAGGAGATGTGAATCCTGAGCATCTCTTAAGTTACTGTACTCACGTTAGACACTGGATAGGAGATGTCAAAACCCGTAAATATCTCTAACGTCGTTCCACCCATATTCATTTACCGTTGATTTAACTTACATAAGATCTTTTAGCTCTGACTCGAGTGTTTTGTCTTTTCAATTCGCTCGGGTCAGCCTGAGCATTACAGGATTTTGAAGACCTTATTTCTGGAGGACGAAGACGAAGATTTATTATTATTATTATATACTATATTGTTCCACTGCATCACTGTTCCGTTGAATTATCTATTATTCCTTGATATGTGTAACTCTGATTCTGTGTTGTATAAGTATAATCAAATGTTTGTAAAACAGCTTCATGAACTGCTATTTGATTATTATATTTTGTCATTCCGCCGTGAGATTCTGTTTTGTTTTATTTCTTCCTCTGTTTTTCTTATTCACCCCAATAACAATCCGCCCTTTTGTATGGTTTGAGTCTGACGTGTGTGGTTTATCATGGATTTAAAACGTACAAAAAGGCGGGATGTTACACCCATGAGTTTTAGCTGAATTTTCAAGAAACAAAGCAGCAACAATTTAATATACATTATATCCTAAAAACCCAATCAAGAAAACATGAAGAAACAAAAGAAAAAATAGAACAAAGTGTAATTTCTAACAAAGTAAACATAGGTAACATAATGAATAGCTTGGGATGAGAAGCTAGAATCCTCTCTTCAAGCCCACATGCGCTATCACTAGGATCAAACCCCACTAAACATGGACTAGGTTATCCACCTTGTTCCTAAGCTTTCTATCATCTCTACCGACTATGCGAATAGGTCCACATGGTTTGCCAACATTCGGCTAAACATCTACCTCCACAAACTAGCTTGACTCAATAACAACTCCTGAATTATGCACACTTTCATAGACGCGAGGCATGAAACACATTATGCGCCCTAAAAATCTTCTAAAAAAGATCAACCTGATATGCTAAAGTACCAATCCTCTCTGTAATGGTAAAAAGTCTAACAAATCTCGGTGCAACCTTCCTTGAACTGCCAAACCTCGTAACATGCTTCAATGGAGTTGCTATCACAAAGACCTTATCCCCAACGGAAAACTCTAAGTATGAACGCCTCTCATAAACATAATCCTTCTGATGGTTCTGACCACATTATTCCTCTTCCTAATCATATCGACCTTCTATATAGTCTAATGGATCATATCGGGACCAAATATCAATCTACCGATCTTCTCCGACCATCATAACCGTGACTTGCACTGCGCCCATACAAAACCTCACAAGGTGTCATGCCAATACTCGCTTGATAACTATTATTATAAGTGAACTCTATCAATGGAAAAAGGTCCTCCCACGAAACCCAAAAATATAGAATATATGCTCTCAACAAATTCTCAAGCACGCGATTCACTCTCTCAATCTGTCTGTCTATTTACAGGTGATACACGGTACTCAAGCTCAACTCTATGCCCAAAGCATCCTACAGACTCCACCAAAACTGATTAGTGAATATTGGGTCCAGAACACTAGCGATGCTCATAATAATTTCATGGAATCAAACAACCTCCCTCACATCCAAATGGGCTAAAGATGAAGCTTTCCATAAAGAACGAACAAGAATGAAATAAGCGCTCTTCACTAGTTGGTCTATTATGACCTAATGCTCTCATTCCCCACCTTCTTTGGGGCAAGCCATCAGTGAAATCTGTGGAAATCTGTTCCTACTTCCATAGAGGAACCTCTAATGGAACAAATAATCCGCTCGGCTTCTTAAACTCTGCCTTGACTCTTTGACAAGTCAAGCACTTCGCAACAAACTCTAAACGTGATGCTTCATCTTTCTTCAATAGAATGAAGGCTGAATATCTCTATGCATCTTTTCATCCCAGGATGAATATTCATCGTAGAATGGTAACACTCTCTAAGAACTTCATCCATAAATCCATCCACATTGGGAACAAACAATCTACCATCATGTCGAAGCCATTCATTTCAGTCAGTAGAATATCGGTCCAGATCACTAGACTTCACTCCACTCTCAAGCTGCTGAAAAGTCCCGACGAGTTATGTATCACGTCTTTGGCAAGAACCGATACGATCAATGAGATTACGTCTCACCAATGCTTGGAAGTATTTTAGAGTTTCTAAAACTTTTTATCTAATCTAAATGTCAAAGTATTAGTAAATCGCATGCCACCAGGGTCGCTAATAACCAAGGCATGATATCAAAAGGAGGCCATAAATTAAATTCTGCAATATACTATAGCCTCAGCCACTCAACAAGTAAAGAGCCCAATGCGGCATGTCTTCTATTAAGCCCATTCGCAACAACATTTCCTTTGCCCGGGGTATAAGATATGCCAAAGTCATAAGAAGCAAGAAAATCCAACTACAGCTGCTACTAAAGATTAAGATCCCTTTGGGAAAAGGGATATTTCAATGACTTATGGCCAGTATACGGCTCAAATCTCTTGTCTAAAAGATAATTCCTCCATGTTTTCAATGCAAAAATTAATGCTGCAAGATCTAAGTCATGGATCGGGTAATTCCTCTCATTAGACTTGAGTTTTTTGCTTGCATAAGCCACAACTATCCCCTCTTGCATCAAGATTACTCCAAGTCCAAACCCACACACTTTAGAATAAACTCCGAATGGTCTAAAACTCTGAGAATGAAAATAATAGGTGCAAAGATAAGCAACCTCTTCAACTCAACAAAAGCGTGCTCACACTTAAGGTCCCATACAAAAGGTTTCCCCTTCCTAGTCAAGCATGTCGAAGGTGTGGCTATCTTCAAAAAATCTTGAATGAACTTATGGTAATACTAAGAATGATAAGAATAGGTGCAAAGCTAAGCAACCTCTTCAACTCAACAAAAGCATGCTCGCACTTAGATTCCCAAACAAAAGGTTTCCCTTTCTTAATCAAGCGTGTGAATGGTGTAGCTACCTTTGAAATGTTTTGAATGACCTTACGGTAACACCCAGCCATTCCAAGGAAGCTAACCATCCTAGGTACTTGTCAATCCTAAATTGTTATCACCTTACTAGGATCCACTGAGATCCCCTTCCTTGGGATGATATGGCCTAAGAAACGAACCTCCTTCCACCAAAAGTGGAACTTCATAAACTTAGCCCTCAACTGAAGTCTAACCTCCAAAATAATCTCTAGACGTAATTGGTGCTCTTCCTAATCACGAGAACAAAAAGGAATGTCATATACGAATAGCACAACGAATTTACTTAGCCGACTCGAAATACATGGCTCGTGAGATCGACGAAATAAGCCTGTGTGTTGGTTTACCCAAATGGCATAACCAACCACTCAAAATATTGATGTGGAGTCCTGAATATTGTCTTACTTATACTATCGAAAGCAACCTTAGGTTGATGGAAGCATGTAGCAAGATCCAGCTGTAAAAATATCTATGCTTCTCTAAGCTAATCAAACAAATCATTGATACACTGTAAATGACATTTGTTCTTCTTGGTCAGCTTATTCAACTCTATATAATTAACATGTAGCCTCAATGACCCATCGGGCTTAGTAGCAAATACCACTGCTGCTCTCTACTCAAAAATACTCCGATGAATTAAACCTCTTCGCAATAAATCAAACACCTAAGCCTTAAGCTCATGGTACTTCCTAAGCGCCATCCACCTAATAGGTAACACGAAGGCCTAACATCTCTTACTAAGTCAATACAAAACTTTATCTCATAGTGTATGGGCAAACCAATAACCTTACCAAAGGCATCCAAAAATCTACTAACAACAGGAGTAGTGACTAATTTCTCATGAGAAACATCTAGTAAATACAAGTAGCTAATCATTTAAGTGATCCCAGAATCGTACAATATGTCAAGTCGATTTGCTTCACCATCCCTCACGCGGCCCGCTCTCCTATCACAGTCAAGCATAAATCCATACCTCGACATCCAATCTATACCCAATATCAAATCATATCCAAAAAAACCGAAGTACAAAAGCATTAGAAGAAACCTGGAAGACCGATATGAAAATAGAACCCTCGACAAGTCATAGAAAGTGATGTTGATCCCCTAATTGGATTCGACACAACATAAGGATCATATATAATATCTGGCTCAATACGTAACCAATAAACCAAGGAACTGGAAATAAAAGTATGCGAATCCCCGATATCGAAAAGAACCCATAAAGGAAAATCATGAATAAAAGTCACACCTTCCGATATGATTCCCTTCCCCTTCTGCTAAGCAGTATGCCGACTGGAACTCGGAATAGATGCATTGGCATAAGCCTTCACCACCTGTCCACCTTGAGGAGCCAACAGACACTTCCACATAATTTGACACGTTGGTTGCAATTGAAATACTTCTTCTGCAATATATCTGACTTGTAGCCTTGCTCCACATAGCCTTCAAAAATAGGAATGATTAATATCTAAGTGAACTGCATAATAATTTACACGTCTAAGATACACGAATCATTACCTTTCATACCACAACACTTGCAAAAATAACTGTGCTTCTTAGGATAGGACCTCCTAATAGAGCCCTACTTCTTCGGAAATAACTTCTTCTTACCTCCAACCTTTGCTGCCTCCCTTGGATCTACCCTCGTGCTCTCATGCAAAAAAGCCATCTCCATAAGATCCTCATAAGAATCCCCCATCGGGATATGTGTAAGAGCCAAATCCCTAAGTGCCAAACTAACCCCTCTAGAAAAGTTCTTTTCGCTCTTCATGGGACTATCGATTAGTCAGCCCCACACTTAGCCGAAGTGTTGAACTGGCTAATATACTCACTAGTGGTCATGTCTTCCGGCTACAAGTGAATAAAGTGCTGAAACAGCATGCCTCTCTCAGTTGTAGAAATAAACTGTGACTCAAAACGATGCCTAAAATCATCCTAAGTCATAGTCTGCTTATCCACTTCCTTGACAATAATATCCCACCAAGCTAAGGCCTCCCTCACATTATGCTGGGAGGCAACCCTCATCATAAGAATATCATCCAAGTCTATGTCGGTGAAGGCTCTCTTTACTGTATGTATCCAAGCTTCAGTCTCTAGTCCTTATTAAGGCCTTCAGCCAAGATTAAGAAAATCCTTGCACAACTTTGGGAGATCCAAAGCTGGCGGACTTGGTAATGTTGGTTCCTCAAGGGCTACACCTCCTACTTCTAACTGTTGGTGCTGAAGGGTCCCTCATGGCAGCTAAGAATTCTCTGAACCAATTAGGTATAGCTTCCCTACTAGCTGTTGTTGCACGTATGCCTCATCCATTCATAATGCTTAGCTTGAAAGGAAGATACTTTAACAACTTGAAATTTTGAAATGCAGGAAGTTTGAGGTGTAAATAATATTATTCTAATAACAAAATATAAGTATGTTCTCTCATGTTCTCATTTATATAACCTCAAATGGTTAGCTTGGTCCTAAAAGTAGAATATAGGCCCTAATACCAAATGTAACAACCTGCTTTTTGGCAATCTAATTATTTTTGCCACTGAATGACAGCGACCAAACTTGAGTCCCATAAAGACATGCTATACGGGGTTAATTTAAAGTTTTATTATTAATCCAAATTAATTTAATTATGGTGTAATGATAATATATGACACGGGATGACAATATATAATATACAAAAATACATAACTAGAACATGATATACATATGTGAGATATAGTAATGCGGAAGCAACTTTATATACACAAAAGTACCCCTTTCAAAAACATTGAGTTTATCTTTAAAACATCTTTTGGGTCAAAGTGAATATACACGAAAGTACCCCTTTCGAAACCATTAGTCTTTATATAAAATTGTTTGGGGAAAATTTGATGGCGTTGGAACCATCCCTTCGGAAGCTTCAAAACTTTTAAGTAAAATATTGAAGAGTGGCATCGAAACCCCCTTTCGAAGCCATTGCCTTTGAAACCCTTGACCCCTTTCGAAAGCTTTAATAAAGTGGCTTAGTTCAAGTATAAAACAAACACTAACTTTCGAAAGCATTAATGACTTCAATACATTCGAAAGGCATAAGATTGGTAGCAGGGTTTTAACTACGTTGGAACCATCTTTTTCGAAAGCATTAGTTAAAAACACAAAGTCTTATTCGAAAGCTACACTTAACCAAAAAGAAAGCAACCCCTTCGAAAGCCATTTTAGAAAGGGTAAGTTTAGCTCACATCCCTAATAAGTTTCAAAATAGAGAAAACATCCTTCCCAAATGAAACTTACATTTCCGGTGCCTATTTTCAAATTTGCACACGCAAAAAGACCCAAATACCCTTTATGTTTTTAACATTTCAAACGTGTATAACTTTATGCAGAAAAAACGGATCAACATACTGTTTTCACCAAAAAATCACAAATTTTATAACCTTTAAAATAAGATCCGTTGCTGATACCAAAACTTCATATTTATAGTAAAGTTGTAATTATTTAATATATTTGCATGTAATTCAGCAAATTTTGAACACTTTCGATTTTTTTTCAATTTTACAACATTTGCAAATAATTGCAAACATTTCTGCAACTATATGGTATAGTTGCAGAAATGTCTGCAACTATTGCATATAGTTGCATAAATTTCTGCAACTATATGGTATAGTTGCAGAAATGTATGCAACTATTGCATATAGTTGCAGACATTTCTGCAACTATTGCATATTTGCAGAAATGCAACTATTGCATATAGTTGCAGACTAAAACTATTGCATATAGTTGCAGAAATGCAACTATTGCATATACTTGCAGAAATGTCTGCAATTATTGCATATACTTGCAGAAATGTTTGCAACTATTGCATATAGTTGCAGAAATTTCTGCAACTATATGGTATAGTTGCAGAAATGTCGGCAACTATTGCATATAGTTGCTGAATTGTCTGCAACTATTGCATATAATTGCAGACATTTCTGCAACTATTGTGTATAATTGTAGTTTTCCATTGAAATCGAGAAAGCTGATCTCGCCATTGAAGAAGAAGATAAAATCAAGAAATATAAGTTCGCCAATGAAGAAGAAAATGAAATCAAGAAAGATAAACTCATTTTTAAAATCAATCGTGTAAGAAGCGGAGAGGTATTTTAGGGAAAAAACAGCCGAAATGAAAAACAGGGACCGTCAAATTATGTTTTCTTGCGGGAGGAGTTTTAGTGAATTAAGTTTGCTTTTAGGGATGTGTGTCTAATATTCACTTTTAGAAAACCCTTTCAAAAGCATGTGTTTCGACTCCTTCAAAAGTTTTTACTAAAACAAGGCCGGTGGTTTTCTTTGGAAAACAAAACAAAAGTTTCGAATCCTATCGAAAGCAATGACTTTGACACCATGCCTTCCGCCTTTTTTTTTGATCCACTACGCATCATTATATTGATGCCTTGTGTATTGACTTCGGTATGGGTCGAAAGATAGCTTCTTAAAGAGGCGAAACGTACTTTTTTGGATAAAGGCTGAATTAGAGCTAATAAAAGCAATTATTTTACAACTAACATGCCTAGTTATAATTTTGGTTGTCTTAACTTTTCAAATTCTTTCTCAATTAACTGCTGCATAATTCTAGATCTAAATCAAGAATAATTTAACAACTAAGCCCTTTCATTAAGCAAAATCAATAGTGCAATTAAGCCCTTCTTTCTAAAATAAATTAATTTCCATAATAAATTACTTAGAAAAAATCCCAAAAATTACAAATATTCACTTTCAATATGTTATCTAACATACAAAAATTCCAGACCCAAATTCATTATAAAATTTCTAAAATTAATTTATAAACTTGATTATTCATCATTTCCTTTAAAAATTCATAAAAATTTCTATAGCTTGGGAAATTATAAAAATTAAAACTCAACCCCAAAATCATGTTTTACATAACATATAATTTTCTCGTGAGATACAAAATTCATTATAACCAGTTTTACACTTAAACCCGTATAAAATCATATTTAAGCAATCTTGTTTAAATCAAACGTGTTATAAAATTCAAGCATATCATCATCAAAATCATCATAATGGATTTAACCTTAAAAATGAAAATTAAATGATCATAAAAGCAAAAATAGAGATGTTTTTTATCATTATTCACCTTTATTAGGATAAAGAGATTAGAATGAGATTAATTTCCATATGCTTGATCAATCCCTAACTTTTGATTTAATTTCCTCTTTTCTTCCATAGCAATCGTAGGCTATTCTTCTTTTTTGTTTACATTTTTGTGACAAACGAAAATGAATGTGAATGGATAGTAAAGCCGTGGATATATAAGGGTTGTGGTAATAAGGGTGGTTATTTCCTAATACCTTTATGCAAACTAATTTTCTTATAGCATATTCTTAAGCCCATTTAAACAATTAAGCACGGCCATTAATTTTATTTTCAAATCTCAATACTCTTATCACTCTAATTATTTACATTATTCTATTTAATTATTTAATTAAATCTTCTGAATAACGTTATTAAAAGTTAAGGGTGTTATTAAAAATTAAATCACCTGAATAACGGCTTGATGCCAAATATAAGGCATGAATGGAATAAGTATAATTATTACTTTCTCTTGCAAACAAGAGAATGGTGTAATTCAGTACGAATAAGTATATAATAGTTATTGACCAGTAGTTGTGGAATTCAAGCTTGATTTGGAAATTGATTTTAAAATTACCTTAGCACTAGGATTCGATAATGAATTTTCTGAAGACATGGATCCAATTGAAGAAGCTGGAGAAAGACATGACTATTAGAAACTTAAGTAAGAGCAACGTTTCTAGAAGAAGAAGATGTTCTTGCTTTAACGGTAGGATTTGATGACTCATTAGAAGCTGAATTTTTGGTATTTTATGATTCCGTGATAGTCTTTTTTCCATCAAAAGTAGGGAGTGAGTCCTTCGAATCACCCAATGATTTCACTTTTGCATACGCAAAATATACAAGGATAATGATGTTAATTTAGAAGTGACATGTATGAAAAAAATGGATACATTAACCTTCGCAAAGTAGTATAAGACTATTTAAATAGTAAATAAAGACATCAAGATTTATAAGTCTTCGACATGCCTGCAAGTGAATAGACATGATTTAGAAGCAATAGTTTATGCTAACCGTCACCTTTTGATACTTGAGACATGTTAAATACCTACACAATTTATGTTAAATAAATACAGTTAAAAGAAATAGACAAAGACACGCATTCAGAAAATAAACAATGTAAGAACCAAGGTATGAGGTATCGTTCGAAACGCCGAATCTCGGCTATCTCGTATCGTCCTCGACGAAAGGCGAAACGAAATTAAACCCTAATTTCATTTCGCCATCGCATGTTCAAAAAATCGCGCAACAGAAATAGCGAAAGCAGGTACGGGTTGAAAAAGAAAACGCGAAAGCAAAATCAAAAGCACACACGAGATCGAAAAACTAAAACAATCAGGATCAACAACAGAAATAACGTGAGCACACAGTAAAGATTCAATTCGATTCTGTGTGTATAAATATAGTTGAAATCGAGCAAGAAAAATTAAAAACATTACTTAATTCTCTTCACTGTCCACTGTTGAAGGCGGCGACGGCGATGACGAAGGCAAAGAAAAGGCAAAGGTGTGGCGAAGCGAAGGCAAAGCAAAGGCGAAGTCGAGGCGAAGTCCAGGAGCTTGACGAAGTCGATCTTAGGTGCAGGTAATTCTTTTTCCAATCATGATTTATGCGATCTCTTTTTTTCGGGGTGAATTAAAGTTGCCGCATGAATAAGAAATGGAGAGTTGCCGTGAATAACTAATGGACTTAGACATATATAACCATCAATGCCGTGAATAACAATTTTTACACACACACACACACACACACATATATATATGCCATAAGTTTTATGTGCTGATTGATTTAGACAAAATGTTCAGTTCGTTATTGTAATTTTGCATCCTAAAAATAAGTCATTTCAATACGAAATATGAACAAATGTTCCAAAGAAACATACGTACTTTGCTAGCACTGCCAATTGTCATGTAGCATCTCATTTATATAATATGGGAAGTGCCGGAACGACTGATGTTGCTGAATAAATTGAACTGACATATGTTGGACCTGAATATATTGAACTAACCTTATTATGCCCTGAATATCAGCCTTGAATATGCCGATTTGAATGTGGACTTACATATGTTGGATTTAGAACATCGAACATGAACGTGAATATATTGGACTTGAATATTGAACATGAACATTGAACTTGACTCGAAATTGTGGACTTGAATATTGAACTTTGATGACTTCAATTATTGTTTTTTAATTTATTCATATTTAATTTTTGATTTAATTTTTTGAATCGATTATTGTTTGTTAATTATAATTTCAGGTACACTATGCCAAATCCGACTGAAATTGGTTGGAATTATGGTACTGCGATCGATGGCAATCTTTGAAAAACAAAATGTAACTTTTGCAATAAAATAATTAATGGTTGTGGTGTGACACGTTTAAAGGAACATCTTGCAGGAGTGGGCGGCGACGTATCGGCATGTTTAATTGTCCCTAAAGAAGTTAAACAGCTTATATGATCACATAACGTTCAAAATAGAAATGAACGAAACAAAGAAAGCTTAACAAGCAAAGCTTACAAGAGGAATTAATGAGCAGACCGCAACAACTATCGGACAATGAAAATGAAGATGATGAACAACTTCAACATGTCATACGGCAAAGCAAGGATGAATTTAGAGACGAAGTGCTGCGTAGATCTCATATTGTAGGACGATCGGGTGGTGGTTCAAGTCAAACATTGCATAGATCTAATACCGCTGGACGATCGGGTGGTGGTGATTTTGACACTAATGCTGCTAGACGAATCGACTCATATATGCAAAAACGAGGAGGTAGAACTCAACCTTCTATCAAATCTGCAATGAAAGGTATTAAAGATGCCAAAAAACATATAGGTCGAGCAATTTCTAAGTTCTTTTTTTTCAACCATATTCCACATAATGTTGCTAATAGTCCATACTATACAACAATGGTTGATGCGATTGCAGAATGTGGTCGTGGAATTGATCCACCAACTGCATATGAAATATCACACTCGTACCTCGAAATGGAAATAGAAGAAGTTGGGTAATATATTAAAACATTGCACAATTTTTGGGATGAATATGGTTGCACATTAATGTGTGATGGTTGGAGTACACAAAATCGACGAAAAATAATAAATTTTCTCGTGTACTCTACCCATGGAACAATATTTATTAAATCTGTGGATGCCACTGATGAATTCCAAAGTGAAGAATATATTTGTGGATTAATGGATGAGGTTGTTGAAACTATCAGTGAAAATAGAATAGTGCAAGTTGTTACAGATAATGGAGCAAACTACAAAGTTGTCGGTCAATTATTAGTGCAGAAAAGAAAGCATTTATATTGGACACCATGTGCAGCACACTGCATTGATTTGATTTTGAAAGATATTTCCAAAGAGCCAGAGGTAACAACCGTTATTACAAACTGCCAGTTAATAAATACATTTATATACAATCATGGTTGGTTACTTTCCATCATTAGGAAAGAGACCAATAATAAAGAATTGATTAGACCGGCGGTAACATGGTTTGCAACTCATTTCATCGCACTAGACTGTATTCATAAACATAAAGATGACCTAAGAAGGATGATTGTTTCGAGAGAGTGGACATCAAGAGTTCCCAGACTCAATACTAAAGACAAAAGAATCGCAAATATTGTCTCTACACTAATTTACAACAACACATTTTGGACCGGTGTTGCTTCCATCATCCTTGTTTTTGTGCCATTAGTGAAATTTTTACGAATGGTAGATAGTGATGACAAAGCCGATATGGGATATCTTTATGAAGCAATGGATCGAGCAAAAGAATCGATTAGAAAAAATGTTGGTGGAAGGCATTGCTAAAAATGGTGGGATATAATAGACAAAAGATGGGAAAGATAGTTACATCGACCTCTTCACGCCGCAGGTAATTTGTTTTATCTTATCGTCATACAAATAATAAAATATATAACATTTCAATAATATTTTAAATATCTCACATATAGATTATTTTCTTAATCCCATCATCCAATATGGGAATGCAACAAACGATGGAGAAGTATTAAACGGATTTAACAACGTCGTTGAAGGAATGGTGCCAGAGATTGTAACACAAACTAAAATTGGAAAAGAGGTAAAACTAACATATATAATAGTTACGTTAAACATTTAACATTTAAGACATATTAACTATTTAACTTAACATCACAGGTAGAAAGATACAGAATGAAAATTGGTGCATTTGGTTCTGCAAAAACATACGCAGCCGTAAAGACATGTTTCCCGCTCAATGGTGGTCAATAATTGGAAGAGTGATGCTCAAAAATTAACACATTTAGCAATGCATATTTTAAGCCAAATAGTTTCATCTTTAAACTGCGAAAGAAACTGGACTACATTTTCAATGATTCATACAAAATTACGAAATAGAATAAAAATGAAAAATCTTGAAAAAATAGTATGTGCATTACAACATGAGACTAAGAGAAAAAAATTCAAGACGCCGCGACACTGAATGTTAGTTGATCGATCTAGATTATATATTCCATGAAGAGGATCCATTAGCATAATGGACTACTGAAATTAAACCATCCTTGTTGGACAACGACCCTTGGATGATCAATACACTGAATGATGTAGTCGCTGCTGTTGATGGTATACCTACACGAGCAACAACGAGTCAAAGCAATGAAAATAGTAGCAGCTCATCAAATGATGATCATGGTAATGCAGGTGGAAGTGGCATTGGTTTAACAAGTAATTATGGCATTGGTTCTAGTAATGGTGGTGAATTAAATAGACCAACTCAAACATATTCAAGAAGAATGGGTGCGAGCGGCAATCCTAACCAAAGAGATAGTAATTTAAATGTTGAATCCGGACATCAATATGATTATGAGCACCACAATCCATATACTTCAAATGATCCACCAACCTATCGGTATTCTACTTCTGACTATACAGGTGGTAACTCATATAGTGATATCTCGAGTGATCAAAATAGTCAAGATACATATACAACACAAAATGATGAACCATCGTCTTTTGATAATATGATGAAGACATTTATTGGGCCAGGACAAATGCAATATGGTTATCCATCATGTTATACAACACAAGACGATGAAGAAAATTATGAAAACAATCCATATGTAGCTTCGAAAAATAGTTTCGGGATGTAGTAGTGTTGTGTGTAACATTATTATTTTATTGTATGCTATATTTCTATATGAATTTGAATCGTTTATCCTTACGTTTTCATTAAAAATGCAAAAATCCTATATCAGGACTGAAACCCAAAAAAAAACCGAAATAAACGAAATGACCGAAACATACAGAAACCAATAAAATTTCAAATGACCGAAACTGAGACCGAAACTGAGTTCTCGAACCTTGGTAAGAACACACTTGTAGTTTTCTTAATGAATTCATTCAAAATGTTCTTGTCCTTCTCATTGTTTTTTATCTGCTTCTCATCAAACATAAGAAATGTTTCATTAATATTAACTGATAAGCCATCTTATACTTTGAGAAAATGATACAATAATAAAATAGGATGCATGCATGGTTGCAAACCTGGTACTATCAGTACTGATTGGTGACTTATTTGAAACTATACCAGCAAAAAGTGGAGCATTGATGTAAGAGACAGAATCAAGTACACCCTTATCAGAATGGATCTGAGCAGGTATTTCTTCCACATAAGCATCACCATGTATTTATATTATACTATTATTACTGAGTTTGATTTCAAAAGCACACAAATACTTTGAATATTTCTTGAAATGAACAGTCGTGTTTTTCTCCTTTCTTATATTTGCTACCGTTTTTCACCAGTTCCCTTCTTCAGCTTCAAATAAGGTCCACAAATCAGGTTATCTAACCCTAAATTCAAATCAGGTCCACACGACGGCGCTTTCGATCTTCCACATCCCGACGGCGCCAAATATCAGTCGCCTTCAAAATCATGATGTGCTATTGCCGCCTGGGATGTCACAATACGTGAAGTTTGACGCCGCGTGCTGGAGTTCTTCTACGATGGAATTCATCGCTAGGAATTTATAGGGATTCTCCCTCTTTGAAGTTCTTTCAGATGCTAGAGTTAAAGGCCGATGCTGCACTCGATTTCAGTACCAGAGATTTGTATAGATAAAGCTATTTGCGATGCTGATTCCATTGTGAATATGATGATGTTGTTGAGGTTCTGATAAAAAACTTGCTCTTTTTTGTGTTTATTTCTCCTGAGGCCATTGAAAAAAAACATTCTCGGTCTGATTCCTTCTGGTAGCCTATCGTTTTGTAGGTCGGTACACATTACCTGCTAATTTGGATACTGAGGCCATCGGAAAAAAAACATTCTCGGTCTGATTCCTTCTGGTAGCCTACCGTTTTGTAGGTCGGTATACATTATAATTTGGATATTCACATTTTCCCTTTCAGTTCAGTTTTTGTTCCCGTTTTCCGCTACTACGAAACTAACCTTAAGTCCTAATTTAGTCCTCTTGACTATCGAATGTCAATCGTTCTTTTATCTCCTTACAAACTTCAAACTCTAGAGATATATTTGTATACCATTTCCATTGAACTATGGTTTGTATTTCTTATGCGATTGTAGAAACATGAAATTATCAAAATGTTGTTTTAGAGGTTATTAGTTGATATTAGTCCATGGTGCAAAAATTTATCATGAAATTTACATCTACTACTAAATCAAGTTTGTGGATCATCTACTGAGGTACTATGACTACACTTTGTAGCTTTTGATATAATATGAATTTAAGTTTTCCACTATATTTTATCAGGTGTTGCTACTGATTTTTGTTGATTCATCGATTAGTTATTCCACACAACTATTTTTTGATGCATTAACTATGATTTTACAGTACAGTTTTGGGCATCTTTGTGTTTCTGAGAATATATCATTGTCACTCATCTTTCTGAGAATATATCTCTGAATATTCGTTTTCTAGGTGGTAGAATGGGTTTTCTGATGTCCCATTCACTGCTGTAGGTAAGAAGTTTGGCTAATATATATTTTTTCAAATTTTTTAATTTATAGATGGAAACCACTGTGGAAATCTCTTCAAACCCGATTGCTATTTCATTTTTTTGATTCTTCGCATAAGACATAATCCAATATATTTTTGAACAATTAATTTTAAAATTTATGATCACTTTTAATGAAGTTTGAGCAATGTTTGTGAATGTTGATAGTCTTTTTGGGTTGTTGTTTATACTATATTTGTTCATATTTATTATTCACTGTTTACTCAATTTTATATAGGATTGGATTTTGATTTGTGCATTATAAAGGTCTTTTTATTTTTGACAAAATCTGAATAACAAATTTATTTGATTTCTCTAGCTAGGGATGAGAATGATTCAATCATTCCTTACAACTGTATGCCTATAACTGCCGTTGAAATTTGGTTGGAAGAATGAGTAGTGAAGTTGCCTCGCCTGACCCAACATTCCTTTCTTATCGAGGTAAAAAAGTTTCTGCCTATAAGTCGTTTATCGTTTTGGTATTCCAGTTGATTTTCTAGATTTCTTAATTAAAGTGAATATATACTTTTTCAATGAATCGTTTGGCTTTCACCATAGTCTAAATTTATATTTAAATAAACTATTTTGCTTGCAATCAATGTCTGCTGCATTTGTATTGATAAAGAAACTGAAATTTGTTTTCAACTTACCTCAAAGCTCTTAGCTTAGATAACACGTCATTTGAAAGGACTTGATATTTCAGGTGTTCTAAGTACATCGATATCATGAAACTTATTATTATAAGATTGATACGATTTCTTTTGTTTTGAAATTCAATTATTTTTCTCATTAAAGTTGATCTAGAAAGTAAAATGGGTGCTCTATCTAGGTTGTTAGCATAATTCAGAGCTATGTTTGTTAGTGCAGTCTTAGCAATGAATAATAAAGAGTTACTTTGTATATGTAGTTAGTTCGCAATATCAAGCGAGCACATGAACCAAGTTTCATATGGATAAAATGATGTAGCATCAAACAATAAATATGAAAGGAAAAGGTACATTTAATCCTGAAACTTTAAAATGCAAAGAAGTGTAATTCTATTTTTTTAGGAAAGACTTGGATTTGAATTTATTGGTCATTAATAGTAGGAGATGTTTGTTTTCACTCATTGTAGCTAAATACTTGATCAAGCAGGGGTAGATATTATTGAATTCCTATCATCATGATGCTAGAAGAAATTTTCCATCTACCACTACATGGATACAAATCTTCTCAAGTAAATTTGATGCATGTTGGGTTATTCTACTATAAAGATCTTATTGTTAATTTGTGCATTGTTTCTTAATTTTAGTTCGACAATGGGAATGATGATTATAACATGGACTTAGTTCAGTCTTAATTAATTGGCCAACCTAATTCTCAAGGTACTTAATCCATTTAACATTATCATTTAATTTGTCAAAATTATCAACCTGATAGGAAGTGTTATCTTTTAGCATTTTTACTCCATTTCTTTTGCTATTACATTATGCTAATGCTTGCTTTGGTATAAGTATTTTTAGTGCTATAAAAATAAATAGAAGAAATTAGGAGATTTACAGTCATATGCAAAACATTAAGCATGTTCGAACTATATTTTAGTTGCTATTTATTAAACATTTGACGTATTAATGCATGTGAGGTTTTTAATTTGTGGTTTTTATAGAAAAAAGAACATTTTCTTACAAGTATTATATAATATATAATTTTAATTGCACGAAAAATTTTCTTTGTTCTCTTTAATTACGCATTAATGTTAGTGCATATATTGATATTTCATTTGGCCTTCTTTAAAATGTGTTGTAGTAACAACTTATACTTCATTATGCATTGTGTTAACATTCCCTCATCGAATATTTCTTGGTCTTCTGTTAAGCTATTAAAATTTATAAAATTTTCAATTTGCGACCTTTTCTTAAAATGAAGAATCAAGAATGCAATATTTCAGTTATAATGTATAATTTTTGGACTAATTGGGTATAAGAACTTTTACTTAGAAAATTTCATGTTATATTAGAATTGCAAATTTTTATTGGTCATGATTCGAATAGAATTGCACGAACATGGGTTTTTGTCGTTTTATCATCTTGGTTCGCATATTTTTTATTGGTCGAGATGAGCACTTTTGTGATTGTTTATTTTGTTCCTTAGTATTGAGTTATCTCAATCAATCCAAGCATTTTCCTGTATAATATGAACCCATGCAACATTTTACTAACCCACGTGCATTTTAACTACTTAAATTCTTGGACTTATAAAATTGTATTTTAATGTGTCCTAGGATGTATGATAAGGTTGGACCAAACTAATAAGTTGCGAACTAAATAACATGTGCTTTTATTTCATATAGAATCCCTATCAAGCCTGATAACATAGCTCCTAAGTGTCACTTATATTAGGTAATTGATATTCATTCTTATTTGGAATATTGTACGAGCTTTACTATATTGTTTTATTTAATTTAGTTATGCATGGTAAATATAGGTGGTTGAACCATTATTAGTGGTTATGTAGATCTAAGTGTTGCCCATATTTTTAGTATAGATGGAGCATAATGCCATACTCTTGAATCTAAGCATGATGAGTATTGAGCTGAGATTATAGATTTAGTTGTGAAAGATTTCAACGCATTCAATTTGGTAACGCGGTGATCTTAAGCTCATCGGCTATTCGATTTAAAAAAAACATGGTTGTCATATGTGGCTATAATGAAATCATTACTACGTTTAGATTATGAAAAGCTGACATGTTACTTCATTTGATGGATATGGATCTCAGCGAATTTTATTAGTTATGGCACTACCTTGAGTTATCATGCTAATATTTTGGATGACTTGATGAAGTTGAGTATTAATGGAATTAATTGAAATGTCTGAAGCTTAATGTCATATGAGTAGAGTTGCTAAGATGAGGTTGGTGATTGATTATAGCATTGGTGATAGTAATAGTCTCATTTTATCAACTTGAACAAAATAAATTTTTAATGGTGTGTTTGTATATGAATCTTATACAGTAATTTTTTTTAACTATTTGTATGTAACATTCCTTTGACTAAATTAGCACAACTTGGAGGTCAGGCAAGCATTTAACAAGTATATGGGACAAGCTTCAAATCTGTGAATTCAAAATGAAAAGAAAAGAGAAAAGCTTAGGGTGACCGAGGTATCGAACAAGTTTTCATCAATATTTGCGATGGGTAATAACTCCTCTCCTCTAACTGGAAAAACATGGATGCTTAGAAAGTAGATGAAGGTCTGGAAGATAGCATGGAGATGAAATCAAAGTTTTTGAGCCATGCTTTTTTTATAATGAAGATAGCTTGACAATCTTTCAAGCTGTTTCTGTATATGTAACACAATTATTAACGTGGACTCTTAAGCATATAACGTGATTTAAGGTCAAGAACATGCAAGTACAATTGGCGAATTGACAATTCTATTGCGCTTCAATTCCTTTTCTATTGAGGTTGATGATGTCCATTCTTTTCTCATTTTGGTAAGTAATGCATTCTCTATTGCTTTGAAAATGATACAGTGATTGTCTTAGTATATATTTATATCCTATAAAGTGTTTACAAAATAATCAATATTACAGCGAAAATAAGCTTAGTCAATATTAATTTTAATAAATATCTAATGTAAAATCATGTACAATTTGAATGTGTTTACAAATAAACTTAACAATTCCTAACAAATACATTAACGGTGCCCCTAATCTAAGTTAGTTTTCCGTCCAACAATTCCTAACATTTATAAATGTATCCGTGTGCGTAGCACGGGTTCGCACTAGTATAATAGATTAATGAACCAAGATCGAGAAGCAACACATTTCTTTTGCAGTGGACAAAAGCAAGCCTAATAGCATTCATCTACCACAATAACTACAACATCTTCAATATGTTACTGCTTTAAAACTATTACCACTAGCAACCTTCATGTACTTTACTACACACTACCTCAGAACTCCAACTAAGAAACAAATTCAACGCTCCAAATTCTTAACAAAGAACTTATTTTGAAAGATTTGCACAACTTGTTTGTCAGTGATATCACAATTGAGATTCCATAACGGAGCTCGATTGCAATTTTCTGGATAATATCACATATAATGGGCTCATTTAAAAAGTGAGTACAGTTTTTTTAATGTAACTTGTTGAAAATACCAAATAATAACTTAGTTTTCAAATCCTTTAAACATTCACAAGTTTATGTATGCATTATACATCGAGTAAAAAAATAATACTTCAGTGATCGTATTCAACAAATTTTACTAAATCAAACCATCGATAAAAAATAAACAAATTTGCTTCAGTGAGTTCCATCTTTCTAGTCGATCTTACCAGAAACTTCTTGTATATAGCTTCCAATTTTTCCAAAGGTTTTTCCCTCCTATTTCGTCGATTAAATATTGTTAGCATTAGGCATAATTTACAGCTGAAGTTAAAGAAGAAGCTTACCTAGCTATACCAAGATTAAAAATATCATCAGCTCTTTTAAGTTTATTTTTTGGTTCCATATGCAATGCATATGCAGTATAAAACGCTGTATGACTCTGTCCAATTTCATTTGCTTCAACAAATGCATATATAACTTTAACGTGATCACAATTCTCAACCTCTCGACCTGTAATTGATAAACAAGAAATATAGGTTTTCAAAATGTGATTCAAATCGCAAATCATAAAATTATATTCAATTTCGAAACTGGATTAGATCACGAATCTTAAATTCAAAGAATTCATACATTAACTAAAAATACCCGTAAGGCGCTATAATTTGAGCAGGGATATACGTATCCAAGGGGTAAAAACAAATTGGGGAATTTTGCAATGGTTCGAAATCGTGGAAAGTTTACCATGGCCCGCAACCTTTGGCTTTTTTTGCAACTGCTAAAAGTCGTGACAAAATTGACACGGCTAAAGGCCATGACAAATTTTTCGTATTAAGATGTGTCAAAATGGACGATATGGTTTAGAGGTCATATGGTAAGCATTATGTCCAATTTAAGGGAGAAAATTAGACTGCATCAGCTCTTCTGCTCTTATTGTTTCCTATCATACTGGTGTGAACATAAATATGAATATTAGAAGTCAATAGACATTGTTTTATTAAAGTTGTTTAAAGCATAACTTTTGCTTGTAGATGCGCATATTATCATTTTTAGGGATATAGGATATGTAGAGCATGTATAAGATCTCAGTTTTTTAAAATGAAGTAGTATTAGTAACTTAATTATTTTTTCTTTATTTTCTTGAGATGTTATGCGATGATGAAAGATCGATTTGGAAACTGTGTTATGCAGAAAGTCCTAGAGGCATGCAATGATAAGCAAAAGTCAACTGATTTTTTCTTGAATTAATATTCACTTAACTGTTCTAAAGAAGCATACCCTTGGAAAACATATTGTTGCTTATGTAGAGAAATTTTGGCTATTGGAGGTATGTATTTATATAATTTTACCATGTATCTTGGAAATAATAGTATATGTTGTTTGACTAGGTATTATGAAATATACTTAGTTTGGAATGACACGTATAAACTCATATTTGACTAAAATTCCAAAAAAAAATTGGATGTAGAAAGAAGAAATGCACTTTAGTCTGCTAATCACTTGAATATAGCATAAAATAATCTTGTATTTGTTTAAATGTACATATTTTCTTCTATTAGAGTAAGTACTTAGAAACATGCTTATCAATAAATATTTCGCTTGTAGCAAGAGAAGTAAATCCATAGTTTTGACAGTATAAAAGTATCAGCGTTGATGATTAAACTTGTCCATTGGTGGATTTTATGTGAATGGTGTTATTTTATTTAAATTATTTTATACTAAATTGTTTGTATATATGTAACGAAACGCCCTTCGTAACCCAAAGTCAACTTCGAATGACGATGTCTAACTCCCGGATATTACAAAAGACGGTACATGGAGGTAAATAAAAAAAAATCTAAACATCATACAAAGTTACATCATCCCAGTCACAGGGGAATATGTCGAATATGCATGAACAGAACATGATAAACAATTTAAAAAAGGGACCGCACTAACGAAAGCAAGCAATAAGCAAATATCAATACAAAGAGTTGGAATACATCAACTCCATTCATATGGGTTCTTAATACAATATCTGATATCCTAAGTCTCTTATACAGCATGGTCTGAACTGCCATTTCCTACATAGAAGGCAAGTATATGCATACGTATATCCAATATAACGACTTCACACATCTAGAATGCTCCAACTGCCTTGCAAGCCTATTCTCAATGCACATGACTCTCAACTACTCAATCGAGTATCCGAGAGTTGCAATGGTATAAACAGACAAAGACAAAACACGGGTCAGGCATCAAGCGCGGTGTTAGGGAAACTATCTCAAAATATTGTATATTATAGTTATATAAATATAAAACAAGAAACCATTAGGAGCAGCCGGTCCTCTGCACGAACGTGGCTCAGGAGTAACCCGGACTGTCCATTAACAAGTAAAGTAATCGTGTCGCAAAAGATAGAAAATCATACCATAACCTGCTCTTCGCCTGTAATCAACAAGTCAGCACAATTATTAAAGTACGATAAACACATAACTATATAACTTGATGCAGGTAACCCAATATCAAAGTGGAAGGGTAATGTAGATATCACAAGATAAGTCTAACACACAATAAGAATTAATAACTAACTACTAACCAATAACATGCACAACTGATAATCATTATCGCTGATGGGTGGAGTCCAGTAAAGATATCTAATGTAGTTCAATGATACCCATCTAGTGACTGAAATAAACATGGTTAGCACTTAACCATACTATAAACCTCGAGTCGTATCCGGTATGATTGACCTTATGAATTTCTCACAGTGCCCATACCCAAAAATATGAATACCAATAATTGATATCCATGCTAGATTGAAATTTGCTACTAAAAAGAACTATCGACGGTCACAACTTTATTGTGGAATTTCCTAAAATGAAACAGCTCAAAAGAAGTTGGCATGTAGGTCTTGGCACAGCATCCGATGGCACCACAAAACATTGTAGGATCTACTCTAGACTGGCATCGCAGTCTGTCTTTGTCCCTGCTCAGGCATGTCATCTATGACTGTTCCCATCACGTCCGGGCAACCCAACGACCAAAAAGCCTGCCATAGCCTCGTCGTTCAACTCTAGATCTGGCCACCACCGACCGCTATCGCCTAATCAACCACGTCGAACTTAGCCCTAGCCACGACGCCCTTTCGACCAGCCTCGCCCTCTTTGGTGGCCCATCGGCAGAGATCGAAGGTAAATTAATTTGGGTTGTTGACTTGAAGAGTTACAACATGGATTTAGGAGAGAGGAAATACTATTTTATGTAAATAAAATTAAATAAAAATGTATTTATTCAATTTTCACTTCACATTTCCGACTCGTACAAGTTTTAACAACTTCTGATCGAAACGATTCTCGCTCCACGCTACTCCATGTTTTTTTCAGTCCCGATGGTATAAAATACAATGCAATTCGAGACTGCTTACCAGACGATCAATTCCGCATGTATCGGTCAAAATATCTATCAAGAAATTTGCAAATCCAAAAGAAGCATGCTTACTATCTTTTATAACCAAATACCCATATCCCGAACTATGATGACCTACCCTTTTGGACAATTTAAATTAACAATAAACCACACATATCTGACTCAAACCATTCAAAATGGCAGATTATCAATGGGGTTTAATAAGAAAATAACAGAAAAGAAGGA
Source organism: Allium cepa (assembly GCA_030765085.1). NCBI lineage: Eukaryota > Viridiplantae > Streptophyta > Magnoliopsida > Asparagales > Amaryllidaceae > Allium > Allium cepa. The sequence goes on from CM060940.1 coordinate 866,489,227, forward strand.
AAGAAAATACAGAGTCTCGCAGTAGAATGACAAAGTATAATAATCAAATAAACAGTTCATGAAGCTGTTTTACAATTTACATTTGGTTTCAATTTTTACAACATAATAAGAGTACAATCACAAACATGCCAAAAAATGCAACGGAATAGTAATTGTAAATACGGTCTAGCAGACGCCATCTTCAAGGAATAATATCTTCAAATGCTAAAATTCTCAGGATGACCCGAGCGTAAGGAAAAGACAAAACACCCGAGTCAAAACTAAAAGTTCTAATGTAAGATAAATCAATAACAAATAAAAATGAGTGTAATAGCTTCAAAGATTTTTACAGAATTTTCCATCCCCTACCAAGTGTACAACGTGAGGGCAATAACTTAAGAGATGTTACATGATTTTCCATCACCTAAGGATCTGTTAAATTATCTATTTGTAGTAAGATCCACTACATATATAGTGTCTATCAATAAAGCATTAAAATAGTGTTAAGGCTTTACATTGATCCCCCTTAACACATCTTTTAAGCAGGTAGTCTATGCAGGTCCTGTAACACAACCAGTAACGTCGGTAGCCAATGAGTCCCCTTTGGGTACCATACTAAAACAAAATCCTAGTAGTTTCATATAAGGATAAAAGTATAACAAAGGCATGTTAGGCAATGCCCAAGGTAGGATACTACCATTTTGAGTCGCCTGACTAGTGGTAACCCCTAACGGCCCACCGTGAACATCCATCCCGTAATCAAATTAAGGTGCACATATCAAATCAAAATCAATATAATAATCCAAAGAACAAATGTTACTAGAGGTAGCTAGCCTCATTAATCAAGACAAGTCATTCTGTTTTAGTCATTTCTAATTGACACAAGTATCGGGATCTATCCATCATCATTCTCTTTCTTTAAATCCAGTAAACGTTAGCCAAATTCAGCCACTTTATTTTGGATTATCCACTGCGTACATAGTTGTTAAAGTGGGTTCGGTATTGACAGGGAATATGCCAATATTTGGTGTCGGTCTCTCTAACAACCAAACGTCATTTTTCACACCGATCGGTTCTTTTAAATTTCAAGAACGAATCACACTTCATATCAAAATATAAGATTCAGTTTAACAGTAAAAATCATACTTCATATCAAAATATCAAATTCGCTTCAAAATCATTTCTAATTCAAAAATAGGTTACACTTCCAAATCAAAACATTCATTTTTAAATCAATGATTTAAATCTAAATGATCCCCAGTCTTAAAGCAAGTTGAATATTTAAAATAGTTTCGAATAATTAAAATAGTTTGAATATTAAAATTAATTTATAATTAAAAATAGTTTGGAATATTGAAAATAGTTTTGATAACTAAGAATAGTATGAATATTAAAAGTAGTTTTGATAATTTAAAAGTTCGGAAGACTGAAAAAAGTTTGAATATGTGAAATAGTTTATATATTAAAATAATTTGATTATTAACATAGTATATATATATATATATATTAAAATAGTCTATATTAAAACTATTACTTTCTATCACAACATTTTGAACTCGGGTTCAAATCCAAATCAAAATGAATTCAATTTTTCGACTTCCAATTCAAGTCAACTTCATATTCAAAATTCAATTTAAATCAACCTCAATTCAAAACAACTTCGAAATTTCTTCAAATTCAATTTAAACGATTCCATTGAAATGGTGAAATTTTCAATTCAAATTCTCATTTCAAACAATTTAGTTTAAATCCATTTCACATCTAAATTTTGAAATACCAGTTTAAACCATTTTAGTTACAGTAAATTAAAAGTTTAAATTAAAATTTAAACATTTAAAATAATTCATTTCCAATAAATTCAAATCATATCTGAATTTCATCTTTAAGATTCCAAATTAAATCCTCAAAACGATATCATTTAAACCAGTTCAATTTCAACATTTCTAAACTTGAATTAGTAAATAATTTGATTCATATAAATCCAATTTTCATTTTCTTTAAAACAATATCATTTAAATCAATTCCAATCTAAGATTTGAAACCATTTTATTTAACCAAATCTGATGTCTGTATATAATTTTCTATCTTATGGCCAAGTGATCGGTTATTTTAATTTTAATTACATGGATGGATATATATCATGTAATGACCTGCTACTTCTAACCATTCAAATCGACAATCATCCACTCATGTCAGACTTGAATTTCTCAAAACAACATATTATTAGTTTTTATTTGGAAAAACTTAGCATATACAGTAAATAAATCAATCATAGAATCATAGACATAGAGTAATATAACAATAAACAGCGGAATAAATAAATAGTAGTTCACGAAGCTAATATATAAACATCAAAGTCCGAAATAAAATACAATAGAGATCTCAAATACAAAGAAGTCTTGAATACAAAATCAACTGAAAAATATGAATCATGAACAACTGGGATAAACTGAAGTAACTGGAAAGTTGAATAGACAAAGACAGATCTTCAAGCAAAGCTCCAAACTCCAAAGGTGAGTCTCAAATGCTTTGACACTCAGTCTGACCCGAGTATAAAACAAAATACAGAACACTCGAGTCAGGATTAACATTCTTATACCAGTAAATCAAGTCAAGTGAAATGTCAAGTGAAATGCAAAATAACTTAAAGGACGTTTGAGATTCCCATCCTCTAAGGATTCATTAAACTATCTACATACATAGTACAATACGCTACATATATAATGTCTATAGTGAAGTAAACTATTAAAATAGCATTAAGGCGTTACCCATATCCCCCTTAACACATTTTATATATTTTAGTCGTATATACCGATACTGTAAGCTCCATCAAACCAGTGGTTTACTCAGGGAGCAGTCCATAGGTATGATACAACACAAATTCGTACTATGCGATAAGGCATGTGACAAGGCGTGCGAGGCAATGCCCAGGGTAAGATTCTACCATTTTGCGGATCTAGACTGGTGGTAACGCATAGCATCTAATACCGCCCACCTCGAGACACATTCCCAAAATCAAAGGTGCACTAAATCAAATTATAAAGTAATAGAATGGTACCAAAGAAATGTGCACGATAGGAGAAGCGACCTCACATGACCCGGCGTGGCTCTTGTTTTAGCCACATTAAGCTAACTTGCGGGAGTCAAGGCTGTGCTAATACCTCACATAGAATCGTCACCAAACAATCCTACTCCATTCTGAAATCTCCACCACGTACACAGTTGTTAAAGTGATTTTCGGTATTGGCAGAGAGTATGGCAATATCCGATCCCGGTCTCTTTAACACCCAAACGCTTATTTCACACCGTTTTCATTTATATTTCAAACAATTTACATACCAAAATATCATATTCTTTCCAAAATCGCATCACTTTCAAAATCGCATTCACTTACGAAATCATAACCATAAAATAGTTTAAACCATCTTGTCAAATATTTGCATTTAAATCCATTAAATCTAAACTATAACAGTTCCCACTTAAACAATTTGAATATTTAAAAGTAGTTTTTATATATTAAAATAGTTTATATTTAAATAGGTTATAGATAAATAGTTTATATACTAAAAATAGTTTATAATTAGAATTGTTTCTTCCAATTTCACAAATCAATTTGAACTCTCATTAAACCGTTTTTAATTTATATCACCTTCAAATCCAGGTTTGAATTACAAATTTAAACCACATCCAATTCCAACCAATCCGCAATTTTAAATTTTAATATTATACGGGTATACATAATTTCAACCTGCAATCCTAAAATTTCAAATCAATGAAAATCGCTTGGGTTTATCATTTCAACCACAACGATTTTCCCTTAATTTACAATATGGTTCGGGTATGTATCATTTCAACCCATAGGGAATTTCTAAACTAATTAGGAACTTACAGAGTGAGAACAAATATGATAATAATTTAACATATCAATAAAAGACATATATCATCAGCAAAAAATTTAAAAGTAATATATGCAACAGGTTATGGTGTCATATGTTATATGTCATAGGTAAACAGTTACAAATAATGGCATATCAAGTTTAGCAATTTAACAATTCAAATTTAATATCAAATTTCAATCGTCATTTCCTATGAATTAAATTTACTAAATATAAGAATGTTAATCATGAGTGATCGATCACCTTTTGAGCTTAGAGAAAGGAGGACAACACGACAAGCTATGAATTAAATCACGAATCTGATAATCAACCAATCCAAACTACAAATCTCAAGCAAAGCAAGATGAACACGGATTCGACGAACAAAGCTGATAATTAGGAATCGATGGAAACAAATCAAAATCATCTTGATATAAACTAAAACGAAATGTATATTATATTATTATTTTTAAAACTAATATTCAATTTGAAAACGCATATTTAAATTATTATATATATATACGCACACACTTTAAAATCAATATTATTATAAACATATATACTTTAAAAAATGGTATTATAAACATATATACAAACAAGACAACACTTTGTAAAAAAAAATTTGAAACGTATATATACTAAATAAACGTAAAACATATATATGTCCACTTAGGTGATAAAAACAAGCTATGAATGGAATGAGGAAAATCATATACACTTGAATTATAACTCACCCTTCAGCAATTGGAAAGGTGATACAAAAACAAGCAATGGCAGACATTGTTCAGAGTGTTGACGTAAAGGCTACTACGGGAAGGTGAATCAATGGAAAGATAAGAGGGAAGAGGAGCAGTTTCACGCATGGAAGTGAGCAGCTTCAAGAAACAATTGCATGCTTTCATTTCTTTTTTCTTCTTTTTTTCAATCACAAAGCCTGCATCCTATGCTCCATTATATGAACAGATCTATATTATATGCATGCCTTTCAATTTTTTTTTAATTGAAGAAGCTCGAGCGTGTAACGGGTGGAGGGGTGGGCCAAGCAGTCTCGCATGGAGGAAGGCAGCGTGGACGATGGCCATTGTCGAGCTAAGGCGGAGGTGGGAGGAACCCTGCCGAGTGGTGGGTGTTCTTGGCTTTGGGTTTTCGGAGGAAAGATTGGCGTGGTTCACGGCTACCGGTGAATGTTGAAGGAGGTGAACGACTGGTAGGCTGTGGCGGTGGAAGATGGAATGGCACAGGGAGAAAGACTGCAGCAAAAGCTGGGGAAGGGAGGATCGGCTAGCGGTAGATCCAGTGAGGGTTGAACTGAGGGTGAAGGCGGCTCTCAAATCTCAGCAAAATGAAAGAAGATGAGCATGCAAAGGAGACGTGCAAGCTCCAAATGCAAACGAATATGAAACTGTAACGACCCGAAATTTACGATCCCGAAAATTATAAATAGTTAGGAAAAAGAAGAAAGAGATAGAAGAATAGAAACACCAACATCTCACATTTGCAGCGGATAAAATATAGTAACAAATAATAACGGTTATACAAAGAAAAACTGTACTTGTCAATTTCACTTTAATACATCAGAGTTACAACATATATACATATACAATCAACATGACTCAGATATATACAACAATATAATATAGAGGAAACTCTCCATACGTTCCTGTCATCCAACCCGTCACTTGAGCTCCAGAACGTCCTTACCTGAAAACCTGTAATACTCGGTCTGACCCGAGCATTACATCAAAGTAACACCCGAGTCAGGCTGGAAACCAACGTGAGTAAACCCATCTAACATGGAATACAAAGCATACAACTTATATAAAACCCGGGGTAACTCGTATCAATTTTCAAATTCACAATTTGTTATAGACATCACTTATTTCACACATAAATTTTCCAAGTACCAAAATTTAGATTAAATAGTCCAATTCACTTAAATCATTTCATTCCAGTCTATTGATTTTACATATCAATCTATAAAAATTCGAGATGGTTTCGGGTATTTCCTAATACCCGACCCCGGTCTCTTCGAGTCTCATGTCATCCTAACCCAAGGTATCCAAATGAAATACACTTCGAACTTTAAATACAGGATGTCCCTTTACACAACAATTCAACATTGATAGATAACCATAATATCCTGTCCACCCAAACATACGATACTACAAAACATTTCATATCAATGATATCAACTCATTCAAGGCATCCAATACCATTCAATCATCCATAGGCAAACTTGATCACTTCCAAAATAAATTTAATCACTTCTAATTGAATTACTAACCTCAATCACTTAGATTCCTTCACTTGACATTAATTAATTTCAAATCAATTAATTAATTATCCCTTAATTATCCATCTTAATTAATCGCCCTAGATTAATTATCCTTCAATTACATTCAAGTAATTATCTTAATTAATTACACAAATTAATTATTCTTAACCAAAAACAGTAATTAATCTTTAATTACTTCACAAATTCATTATCTATAATTAATTACATTAATCCTTAATTACTTATATTAATTAATTTCTCATAAATCACTTATTATTGATTAATTAATCTTAATTAATCAACCTTTAATTACATCATTAATTATATGTAAATTAATGATTTCTAATTACATTTTAATTTATCATAATCTAAATTAATTTCATTAAGTAATTAATCATTAATTAAACCACAAATATTAATCACTCTTGATTAATCTCAACCAATAATTAACTAACTTTTTATTTACTTCATTAAATAAATTAATTACTCATTTTATAAAAGAAGTTTAAAGGAATTTAAAACCAATTCATTTGTAAATTCAAATCAATTTAAAAATGCACTTTAACGTTCAAGTTTTTAAAACAATTTAAATTTAAAAACTTTATTTGTTTAAAAACTGAGATTCACTAACTTGAATTCCAGATTTAACTTTGATATAAACTTGTTTTAAATCTCTACTTTACAATCTAACTTCAGTTTTTAAAAAAATCACCTTTATTTCTTTCCAATTCATTCTTATTTTTATTCTTTAATTATTTCACTTCCAAAATTTACTCTTATATTTCTTCCAAAAAATCCAATTCTAAATAATTTGATGATCCAGTGTACTGAAATATATTCAAGCAAACCATAGTATACAATATTCCAATTATCAATAGAGTTCATCACTGAATATCAAATATTCATAACATTGAATATTAAACAATCTAAATAATTTTGAGGAATCCAGTTGGATCCCTCCAACCTATTTCCCTACATCCACCGACGTTAGCACAACATAAAATACCAACTCCACTTCGAGGTGGAATATCGCGGTATATGGGATTTATATAATATCATTCGCTATTATGCGGCGCATAGGGTCTCATCCGCTATATAATACGGGAAATCAATCACTCCAATATACTATATAGTACTATATAATATATACCACATTCAATCAATACAATCATTCAACCAATTATTTGAAATTAACCATTTTAAATTTAAATAGAAATCCAAAAGAGTGAGCTCACCTTTGATTTTTGCAATCCACTTCAATCTCGACTCGATCACTTCACGATTCAGACCTTGTATAAACAAATTACATATCTTTATTAATCACTAAGGTAATTAAATTTTGTTTTAAATTAAAGTTGACTTACAAATTTAAATTGTTATTTACCTACTACCTCTTCACTTGCGTAACCCACTAACTCCAAGTGACAATCCCTTAGACTTATCGTGCTCTGTCCAAACTTCACCAAAAGTTGCATCGACAAGCCAAGCAAGAGCCCACAAGCAGCATCACAATCACCAAGACGCCTCGCTCCCCAACCTCTTGCCAAACGCCAGAGCAACGCACCGCCATTGCGCTTTCCTGCTCGCGACTTTAGCTCGATCACAACCCTACCTTCGCATCGTCCCTTCTGGCTTGCTTGATCGACAGCCTCGACTTCGAATTCGTTCCTTGAAACGCGATAGCGTCAGCCACCATTGACACGCACTCGACGTTACACCTCCTCTTCCCAAAGCCCTAATCGGTCGAACCATAAGCCGCTTACCCACGCGCACGCGTGCGGCGCGAAGCACCTGCCCTTCGATCCCCTTTCCCCCACTCTTTTTCGAACGATACTGAGATGGAAGAGTATTTTGTTTAACTGAAGAGAGGCTCATGATTGTATTAGAAGACAGCGCCCCTTTATCTTTTATTTGATTCGAATCTTGGTTGATTTCCTTACTCGATTTATTCGATACAGTGGCCATTCCTTCGTTAATTTTTTTTATGTTTGATTTCTATAAGAAGAAAAGAGGGATGTCAAATGGATTTGAACTTCTGTGAATGAAGAAAAAGCGTGAGGACAGGGGTTTTAATTTTGAAGGTGGCGTGTTTCGAACGATTTGTATTTTGACTGATTCAAAGGGAAAAGTAGAACGTGATTTGAACGTGAATAGGCAGCTAACTTGAATTGATTTGATTATATATAATTTTATTTAATTATAAAATTCTTGTTTTATCAACTTAAAATTTTGATCTCCTATCAAGGCGCGTCGCTAGGCGTTTATAATGTTATATCCCTATTCCGAACACAATGGAAAAAGTTTCGAGTCCTAATTCGATCGTATGGAGAAGATAGCTTTCTTGAGCCCAGTTATTATATTTAATTTCCGATATAGCTTCATCGCGTTTATATATTGTACGCTCACACAACAATTCCAAACATTACGAAAATTGAAATCCAATAATAATACAATATTATGGATCCAATGGAACTGGTTTCATTGAATTCCGAGACTATGCCTCAGAAGGCTATTTTTAAACGTCAATTTAAACGATATATTTTCAAAACTTAATACAACATTCCCAAATTCAATTTCAACACTTATACTATCTTCAGTTCTATCAATATAAATCCCTCAAGCCTTCAAATTATTTTTAACAAGCTTAAAACTGAAGATTCAATATCTCACCCAACTTTCAATTATTAAATTCAATAATTTAATTATCAAATAAATAGTGATGTTTAGAATTCAAGTTAAAATAGATCTTGAAAATATCTAAAATCAATTAGATATTCCAATTTTACATGCTTAAAAATTCCAGGCCGTCGCATTCCTCCCCCCTTAAAAGAATTTCGTCCTCGAAATTACTTGTTAGGAAGAATGATCCAATACCCATTACTATTTTCCAAACCAAACAGTTTTATCAACTTGCCATAACATATCTTTTATAAAGGCCCCACTATTACTTCAACCAACTTTCCAAAACCTTCCATAGTTTCCAACAACATTCTTTACTCCACTTATTCAAATTTAAATTTAAATCCAAATTTAAATCATCAAAAATTTCTCAAAAATTTTCTAACTCTCTAAATTTCCAAAAAAAAATAGCCAGTGTCTCCTTTGCGCGGCTAGCTCGATACAACTACAAAACGCCTCTACGGGCTCCCAAATTCCCAAAAGAAAACAAAAGCCAAGTGGTTAGATCACAAACTCAATCAAATTTCATACAGAAATTTAAATACATACCTTTGCCGAGCAAATTTCAATTTATCCTCTGAAATCAAAAATCCCAAATTCACTTTCCTAATCCTTTAGTTCCAATTAAATAATTAGTTTCAATTTCCATTTCCAGAATCCCTTATTTCAATTCCAATTTCAAATCGTTTAGTCGCTAACAAAAAATTTCCAAAAAATTTCAAAAGTTTTCTAACTGCCAAAATTTTCGAATTTTTTTGGCAGAGTCTCTTTTGCGCGAAGGAGCTTTTGCAATTTGACAAGAGATATAAATATATATACATCGACCCACACGGTCGGAAAAACAAAAACAGCTCATATTTCCTATTTTTATTGCATAGGCATACATTTATTTAGCATTTCCTAGCTAGCGGCTTATTATTTTAGCAATTAGCGCGTCCAAATCCAGCCAAACGGCTTCCCGGTACCTGTACTTACTCAATTCAAACATGTAAGTATAAAATATAGGGAGTTTATTTACATTTCACTCATTTTCAATAGCTAACACATGGAATAAGCAATGCATACTAAACAATTTTTATAAAAAAATTTAAGATTTCGACACTAATTTGAATAGCTTCCAACCAAATTTTTACTTAATTAGAATGGTTTATTATTCAATAGCTTATATTCAATTCCTTTTTAATCCAAACGAACCCAATTCACTTCAATTGATTCCAAAATCAATTTTTATTAAAGTCTCTTCACATATTAAATTATTTACAAGCCATACACCTTCATTTCATTCCATTTCCGCAATCGTTTCATTCAAAGACATTTCATTAAGCTTGGCACATTCAATACTTATAAGTTAATAACCATTTCCCAAATTAATTTAACCCAGACTTCTATTTAATGGAATTTCACTTTTACTCGAAGTTGAACTTCTATTAACTTTAAACTTAAGTTTATTTACTATCTTCAAATTATTTCAACTTCAAACCTAAGTTCACTTCCATTCAATTTGATTCTCATCAAATCAAATTCCATTTAATTCAGTTAGCCCATCCATTTTAATTTTAATTTTAATTCACAATCTCAATTTATAAAAATAATATCCAAGCACATATTTAACTCATTTATACTCGAGTTGGATTTTATTTGTAACTCAAATCATTTCTATTATAATCCAATTCCATTTTATTTTTACAACATCTCCACTTATTTTAATTCATTATCAACCCAAATCGAATTTTATTTATAATTAGAATTTATTTCCAAACTTCATTATTAACTTACAATCCATTTTATTTAACCGAGTTAAATTTTATTAACATACACTTTTATTTTAAAATTTTAGAAGTACTTTTAAATTCACATAATACTATTAAAATAGCTTCTTATAAAAATACTTCTTATAACTCGGTGTCTCAACCAGTCCATCCTTGTTCTCATAGAAATTCAGTCATACGTTGATCAAGCGTAGGACTGAAAATCTATAAGTACTTAGCAGACCCATTTTCAACATCAAGTGAAAATACTTGGAAAATAATTTTATAGAAAATATAGATAACAGTTTTTGAAAATAGAGGAAATATCTTTGGTGAGAATGCTCTGGAAATCATCATCCCCATCCATGGTCGCAGTTACATCCTGGATTACATTGCCATCGCAGCAAAAGTCCATGTAACTGTAGGCACTCCGCGCCCCTCGATTACGCCATGGAACCCACAACAGATCACAGTTACATTCAGGGTTACGTTGCCATCGTAGCAAAAGTCCATGTAACTGTAGACACCAGCGCCCTCGATTTTCGCTGTAAAAATAAAACTTCTCCACTCTCACATAGGTCGCAGTCTACCGATGTAAAATCTAACGCAGACTGTTGCTCTCAGCAGCACACACGACTTTCGCTATGTTACCATAGGTCACATTCTATCGATATAAAATCAAACGCAGACTGTTGGCTCTCAGGAGCACACAAGCTTTCTCTATGGTCTGCAGCAGATCGCAGTGACATCGAGTTACAGTGTCGTCACAGCATAACCCAAATGCCTCTGTACGCATCAGCGCCCTCGACTTTCGCTACACACTACACATAATCCTCAGGAACTAGTTTTGTCCGGACTCACCACAGGATCAACTTTAGAACCCTCCTTAGGGTTCAAGGCAGTACCACCCTGTGGTACTACTGAGAAGTTCATTTCAAGGGAGCGCCTTTTTCTCCAGAGCCCATTTTCAAAACACTTTATACTATACACATATAGTATCTTCCAAGTCATACACCTAGTATGATCTCATACAAAGATCATTTACACAAAATCAATTATCTCAAAATCGATAATTCTCAAACTAGGCTTTCCAAATTCCAAAATTGATTTTACCCGAAAATCAAAAGCCTTTCCAAATCCAAAGGTTCCCAAAACCTTTTTCCAAAATCCTCATATGATCCTTATATATATATATATATATATATATATATATATATATATATATATATATATAATTTTTAAAAACTTTCGATCATTTCAAACTTGTATAAAACCCCTTTTTATACTTCACATATTTTCAAAACCCTTTTCTTCCGGCTATAGATTAACAAAGGGAGATTTATCTTATATAACCAAGATATATAACTTTGTTTATGCCAAATCAAATATTTAAATTTGATTACTATATAAAGTCACTTTTATCATAGAAATTTCCAGTATTAGTTTCATTCAAACCCGTACGATATACACATATCATCCGTACACTATATTAATCTGATCGCTCACTCGATCACACAATTTCACTTCCGAACTAGTATCGACCATCCGACTTCCTAGTGCGGACTCAGATCAGAAACCTTCATTCTCCTTGCATAGCCATAACTATGATAGAGAATATCCAAAATCAATCAACAATCCATATCCAGGTTCGTCGTCGAAAATCGAGTGAAAAATCCCAACTCGGATCAATAAACTATCTCGAAATTCTGTGCTCGAATTCGGATCAAACCACTATGCGAATAAAATAATATACGTACATCCTACGTATTTAACTTCATTGATTATTAGCCAAATCAATTTCCTTTCTATTCATCCTTACTTTGATTTTGTTCACTTATTCATATTTGCCTTAATCCCCATTTGGATTAACACTTCAATTCTTATCTCAAATGGATATTTAATCATAAACAGTTTAAACTCTGTCCAGCTTAAATTTAGAAAATAGTTTGAAAATTTTAAAAATAGATAAGTAGTTGAAAAATAATTATTAGTTTGCAAAATATCAGTAAAATAGTTAAGAAATTGTAAAATAGTTGGAAAATAGTTAAATAGTTATAATAATCGTAAATAATTGCAAAATAGTCGTAAAATAGTAATTAATTTGTAAAATAGTTGAAAAACATTAATTTGTTTATAAAACAGTTGTTAAATTGTTAAATGGTTTCAAAATAATTGTAGAATAAGTATAAAATAGTTTGGCTTTAAAAAAAAGAAAGTTTGTATATAGTAAATAGCCTGGAAAAATAGATTTATATTAAACAATTTATTCTGAAAATAGTCCAGAGCCAAACTGTTCAATTCCCAATCTCCATTCTCATCAACTCAATTTAAATTTCCACTTCCATTTAAATTGACCCAATTCCAATTTAAATAACTCCAAATTCCATTGGGCTTGATTTATTCCCAATTAAAGTTGAATTAATTCTCAATTTCTTTCCGACTTCAAATCAAATGGAAATTTGATTTTTACTTATTCCACTTTAATTACAGTTCCAAATTATTCAAATAAATTTTGACTAATTTTAAATTGAATCCACTTCAATTTCAAATCATTTCAACTTCTGCTTGAATTAATCCCAATTCCCATTCAAATTTTAAACTTTCAGATTAATAACCTTTCCACTTAAGTTTAAAACTTGCTTCACTTTGGGTTTTCACATCACATTCCAAGGGAAATTCAAAAGTCAACCTTAGAGTTTATTTCATATTTATTTCCTTTACACACCGGGCTACTTTTAAATTTTAAACCACCCTTGGTTTTAATTTCAAAACAAATCCCTTAAAAATCTTCCAAACATTTCTTATTTTAAAATATGACTATATTCAAAATAGTCTGAGTTATATTATTTGTTATTTTCTTCAACTCTTTGAAACAATTGATTGTTTCCAGAATTAGGTTTTAAAACTTCACAATTAAAACTACTTCAATTTAGAAGTTATACTCATCTTAAAAGTTTACTTCATTTGGCTTACTTATTAACAAATATATCATTATTAAACATAATAACTATTTATGATAATACCCAAGGTTATCATATCTGGATACCAATTCCTTTTTATCTTATTCTTACTTCTATAAATTCAAGATTAAATTTCAGTTTGCATCCATTGCAAACTTACTTTTATTTAATTTCAATTTGGTTGTATTTCTATTATCTCTTAATTTAATTCCTATAATTTAACAACCAATTACCTTAACATTTATTAGTAAGATATATTACTTTATATATCAAAATATATTCTTATATAAATTCATTTAAAATCTTTATAAGAAAATAACAAGTACGTTCTCATATATATACACTCAACTCATTATAGAGTACCTCGGACTCTATTTAATGAGTAATCCCCACCAGAGCCAAGGTTCTCGCTTAACCTTTTAGCTCTGATACCAACTGCAACAACTCGAAATTTTCGATCCCGAAAATTGCAGATAGTTAGGAAAAAGAAGAAAGAGATAGAAAAATAGAAAAACCAACATCTCACAGTCGCAGCGGATAAATATAATAACAAATAATAACAGTTATACAAAGGATAACTATACTTGTCAATTTCACTTTAATACATCAGAGTTACAACATATATACATATACAATCGACATGACTCAGATATATACAACAATATAATACAGAGGGAACTCTCCATACGTTCCTGTCATCCAGCCCGTCTCCTAAGCTCCAGAACGTCCTTACCTAAAAACCTGTAATACTCGGTATGACCCGAGCATTATATCAAAGTAACACCCGGGTCAGGTTGGAAACCAGCGTGAGTAAACCCATCTAACATGAAATACAAAGCATACAACTTATATAAAACCCGGGGTAACTCGTATCAATTTTCAAATTCACAATTTGTTATAGACATCACTTATTTCACACATAAATTTTCCAAGTACCAAAATTTAGATTAAATAGTCCAATCCACTTAAACCATTTCATTCCAGCCTATTGATTTCACATATCATTCTATAAAAATTCAAAATGGTTTCGGGTATTTCCTAATACCCGACCCCGGTCTCTTCGAGTCTCATGTCATCCTAACCCAAGGTATCCAAATGAAATACACTTCAAACTTTAAATACAGGATGTCCCTTTACACAACAATTCAACATTGATAGATAACCACAATATCATGTCCACCCAAACATACGATACTACAAAACATTTCATATCAAAGATATCAACTCATTCAAGGCATCCAATACCATTCAATCATCCATAGGCAAACTTGATCACTTCCAAAATAAATTTAATCACTTCTAATTGAATTACTAACCTCAATCACTTAGATTCCTTCACTTGACTTAATTAATTTCAAATCTATTAATTAATTATCCATCTTAATTAATCGCCCTGGATTAATTATCCTTCAATTACATTCAAGTAATTATCATAATTAATTACGCAAATTAATTATTCTTAACCAAAAACAGTAATTAATATTTAGTTACTTCACAAATTCATTATCTATAATTAATTACATTAATCCTTAATTACTTATATTAATTAATTTCTCATAAATCACTTATTATTTATTAATTAATCTTAATTAATCAACCTTTAATTACATCATTAATTATATGTAAATTAATGATTTCTATTTACATTTTAATTTATCCTAATCTAAATTAATTACATTAAGTAATTAATCATTAATTAAACCACAAATATTAATCACTCTTGATTAATCTCAACCAATAATTAACTAACTTTTTATTTACTTCATTAAATAAATTAATTACTCATTTTATAAAAGAAGTTTAAAGGAATTTAAAACCAAATTCATTTGTAAATTCAAATCAATTTAAAAATGCACTTTAACATTCAAGTTTTTAAAACAATTTAAATTTAAAACTTTATTTGTTTAAAAACTGAGATTCACTAACTTGAATTCCAAATTTAACTTTGATTTAAAACTTATTTTAAATCTCTACTTTACAATTTAACTTCAGTTTTTAAAAAGAAATCACCTTTATTTCTTTCCAGTTCATTCTTATTTTTATTCTATAATTATTTCACTTCCAAAATTTACTCTTATATTTCTTCCGAAAAATCCAATTCTAAATATTTTGATGATCCAGTGTACTGAAATATATTCAAGCAAATCATAGTATTCAATATTCCAATTGTCAATACAATTCATCATAGAATATCAAATATTCATAACATAGAATATTAAACAATCTAAATAATTTTGAGGAATCCAGTTGGATCCCTCCAACCTGTTTCCCTACATACGTTAGCACAACATAAAATACCAATTCCACTTCGAGGTGGAATATCGCGGTATATGGAATTTATATAATATCATCCGCTATTATGCGGCGCATAGGGTCTCATCTGCTATATAATGTGGGAAATCAATCGCTCCAATATACTATATACTACTATATAATATATACCACATCCAATCAATTCAATCATTCAACCAATTATTTAAACTTAACCATTTTAAATTTAAATAGAAATCCAGAAGAGTGAGCTCACCTTTGATTTTTGCAATCCACTTCAATCTCGGCTCGGTCTCTTCACGATTCAGACCTTGTATAACCAAATTACATATCTTTATTAATCACTAAGGTAATTAAATTTTTGTTTTAAATTAAAGCTGACTTACAAATTTTAAATTGTTATTACCCTACTACCTCTTCACTTGCTTAACGCACTAACTCCAAGCGACAATCCCACAGACTTATCATGCTCTGTCCAAACTTCACCAAAAGCTGCATCGACAAACCAAGCATGAGCCCACAAGCAGCATCACAATCGCCAAGACGCCTCGCTCCCCAACCACTTGCCTAACGCCAGAGCAATGCACCGCCATCGCGCTTTCCTGCTCGCGACTTCAGCTCGATCGCACCCCTACCTTCGCATCGTCCCTTCTGGCTTGCTTGATCGACAGCCTCGACTTCGAATTCATTCCTTGAAATGCGATAGCGTCAACCACCATTGACATGCACTCGAGGTCACGCCTCCTCTTCCCAAAGCTCTAATCATTCGAACCCTAAGCCGCTCCCCCACACGCACGCGTGCGGCGCGAAGCACCTGCCCTTCGATCCCCTTTCCCCCACTCTATTTTGAACGATACTGAGATTGAAGAGTATTTTGTTTAAGTGGAGAGAGGCTCATGATTTTATTAGAAGATAGCACCCCTTTTTCTTTTATTTGATTTGAATCTTGGTTGATTTCCTTACTCGGTTTATTCGATACAGTGGCCATTCCTTCGTTAATTTTTTTTTATGTTTGATTTCTGTAAGAAGAAAAGAGGGATGTCAACATGGATTTGAACTTCTATGAATGAAGAAATAGCATGAGCACTGGGGTTTTAATTTTGAAGGTGGCGTGTTTCGAACGATTTGCATTTTGACTGATTCAAAGGGAAAAGTAGAACGTGATTTGAACGTGAATAGGAAGCTAACTTGATTTGATTTGATCATATATAATTTGATTTAATTATAAATTATCTTGTTTTATCAACTTAAAATTTTGATCTCCAATCAAGGCGCACCGCTAGGCGTTTATAATGTTATACCCCTATTCTGAACGTAATGGTATAGGTTTCGAGAGCCCGGTTATTACATTTAATTTCTGATGTAGCTTCAGCGCGTTTATATACCGTACGCTCACACAACAATTCCAAACATTACGAAAATTGAAATCCGATAATAATACAATATTACGGATCCAATTGAACTAGTTTCGTCGAATTCCGAGACTGTGCCTCGAAAGGCTGTTTTTAAACGTCAATTTAAACGATATATTTTCTAAACTTAATACAACATCTCCTAATTCAATTTCATCACTTTTACTATCTTCAGTTCTATCAATATAAATTCCTCAAGCCTTCAAATTATTTTTAACAAGCTTAAAACTGAAGATTCAATATTTCACCCAACTTTCAATTATTAAATTCAATAATTTAATTATCAAATAAATAATGATGTTTGGAATTCAAGTTAAAATAAATCTTTCAAATATATAAAATCGATTAGATATTCCAATTTCAAATGCTCAAAAATTCCAGATCGTCACAGAAACTTTGCATATATTATTATTTTCTTATAAGTTAGAGCAAACATAAAAGGGGAAAGGAAGCTAATCAAAAGACAAAACACAACTAGAAAATACTGTTGTTTCCTACGCAAAATTTCCGACGTCTTTCCTACGCCAAAAGGCGGGGCGTAGGGTAAGCGTAGGAAACCGGTAGAAAGAAGTAAAGGCGTAGGGAAGACGTAAGGAAATTTCCTACGCTTCTCCTACGCTAAATTCAACATGTAGAAAAAAAAATTGAGGCGTAAGTAAGGTGTAGGAAATCGTCTACACTAAAATGATACCATAGAAAAGGCGTAGATAATCTTCTACGTCATTTCCACGCCTCTGTTAATTTCCACACTGGCGTAGGAAATACGTAGGAAACGTCTAACGCCGTCCCTACACATGCAATTTTTTTATTTTATTTTTACGCCCTCTCCTAACATCAGTTTTTACCGAATAAAAAAAACCTAATTCTTCAAAAAAAAGGTAATTCTTCAAAATATTCGATTCAGGTGCTTCTTTTGGGTTTTCGATTCAGGTGCAATCTCCATGTTGGCGATGCTTGAACCCAAAAAACTAGGGTTTCAAAAACCAACGCCTTCTAAATAATCATCGCTGCATACTCGGCTATTCCATCAGTCATCATCGGCTCATCCTTGCCTCCTACGCGATATTTTCTACTGCTGATTTGAAGTCCGCTACAGTCTCTTTATACTGCCACTGCTAATTAAGTATGTGAATTTATTGTTTTAACTGGTGCTCCTTATTTTATTCCAAATTTGCAATATCTGTAAACTTTATCCACTTTATATTATTTATTTATTGTAGTCGATAACCTTATTATCCTTCTGAAAATAATAGCAGTGCTGATATCTTTTTAGCCCTCATGAAATTAAGTTGTCAAAACGTAGAAGGAAATACAATATTCTATAATTTCCTAGGTGGGGGGGCAATAAGGTGGCAGGTTGAATGTAGTTTCTACAGGTGGTCTTCAGAGGAGGGTGGTCAGGTGAAATTATTGTGTTGTATCTGTTGAATGATGGAGGAGCTTGCAAATTTGGGTTGTCAAGTGCACAGGCACTGTTAGTATCTGGAATGCTCTGTAGTTTTATGAAAACAGAGAGAGAGAGAGAGTGAGGCAGAGAGGAGAAATAGTGAAGATGTTTGGGTGATATGATTTTGCACTGTGAAGTTTGAAGTTTCAATGGTATGAAAAAGGTGTGTCGATGAAGGAGTTGTTGCAGATGTTTGTAGTTGTAGAAGGAGACAGTGAAGGATAAAGGTGGTTAGGGGTTGAAGGTGATATTGAAGTCGAATGTTGCTAGCAGTTGAGTGAAGTTGTGGGTTTGGGATGGCAGTGTAGGAGATTACAGTTGTTTGGGAAGTGGATTTTGTTGAACAGTGCTGGTGGTTTGGAAGTTCGGTTAAGGGGATGGTCGACTGCTTTTGGTGGAGTGGACAGGGTGAAGTATTGTTGAATAGGATATTGTAGAACAGCAAAGTTGTGGGTTTGGGAGGGCTAAGGAAAGGGGAGTTTCATTTGAAAGTGGTGACAACTGAAGTAGTTTATAGAGAAGCAAGACAGTGAATTGTTACTTCAGACTTCAATTTTCATAAGCAGGTTTGAGTAAAGTATATGTAAAGTCAAAAGTCTACAGATCCATGTGTAGGAATGGAAATGAGGCGGGTTGGGGCGGGTTTTGCAGTGCGTAGGCGTGAATTTAAACATAGACCACTTTCAAACTTATTTACAAATATAGACCTATTTTTTGTTTTCTGGACGTTAAATTTCCTAAAATTAAATATATTTAATTTATTTCTAATTATGCAGTGAAAGATGGATTATATGAAAGTTCGAACTTGGTTGTATGATCCTGGATGGAAAAGAGGATCAATATCATTGCATTTTAGAAACGGCGTGGAAGCATTTCTAAAAGTGGTGTCCTGTAATAAAACAAAGATGAAAGAAATTTGATGCCCGTGTAAGAAATTCCATTGCATGAAACTTCAAGATTATGAAACTATAACTTTTCACTTGCATAATTATGGTTTCATGCCAAATTATTACGTGTGGAGATATCACGGTGAATCGGGGACAAAGCATGATTCGACAGTGGTAGTTGAAGATGCAACCGAAACCATCGATGCTAATTTTGATGACTATAGTATGGAAGATAGGATGACAGAAATGGTCCATGATGCTGCCGGTCCAAGTTTGTGGACTGATGAACCTGAAGCAGAAGAACTTGACTCGGAAGCTAAAATGTTTTTTGATTTGTTAAAAGCATCGAAACGACCGCTTTATAAAGGTTGTACAATGACACACTTGTTGGCTACATCTAGGTTAATCACTATAAAATCCGAATACAATGCGTCAGAAAACATCATGAATGCGATTTTAAGTCTGTGTAAAGAAATGCTTCCACCTGACAATGTGTTGGCATGTAATTGGTATTCATTAAAAAAGGAAGTATCTGCATTTGGTTTGCCGTATGAAAAAATTGACACATGCCCAGGTGGATGCATGATATATTGGAAGGAAGATCAAAACCTTACGAATTGTAAATTCTGCAATAAAAAAAGATATAAGTCTACAAAAACCAATGGAAAAGGTGTACCTTTCACTCGTATGCATTATTTTCCGCTTACACCCAGATTACAAAGGTTATATGCATCTTGTGCTACCGCAAAACACATGCGATGGCACAATGAACGACAACGAGAGGAAGGGATTTTATGCCATCCTTCTGATGGCGAGGCGTGGAAACATTTTGATAAAGTTTATCCCGATTTTGCTAAAGAATCACGAAATGTCCGACTTGGTTTGTGTACGGATGGTTTCGCGCCTTTTGCGTCGTTCGGAAAACCTTATTCGACATGGCCAGTTATTGTAACACCTTATAATTTACCTCCGTCGATGTGTATGAAGAATTCATACATGTTTTTAACTGTGATTGTTCCTGGACCAAAGAATCCCAAAAACGGAATAGACGTATATCTGCAACCTTTAGTTAATGAGCTGAAAAAACTGTGGATAGATGGTGTTGTTACTTATGACGTGTCAAGGAAAAAAATTTCAGAATGTTTGCTTCTTTATTGTGGACAATAAGTGATTTTCCAGCATATGGGATGCTTTCTGGGTGGAGTACTAGCGGCAAGTTCGCTTGTCCTATCTGTATGGATTCGACTGAATCCTTTCAATTAAAATATGGCGCAAACAGTGTTGGTGGGATCGTCATCGTCGTTTTTTGCATCCAAACGAACGTTTTAGATTTGATAAGAAAAACTTCAGGGCAAATACAACTATTACTTTAGAGCCACCTGACATTCTGAGTAGTGAACAAGTGTACGAGATCGTGCAAGATTATCCTAAAATGCATGAGATAGGAAGAGAGCCAAAAATCCCTGGTAAAGGACAAATTCATAATTGGTGCAAACAAAGTATATTTTGGGAGCTACCATATTGGAAGAATCTGAAACTTCGGCATAATCTGGACGTAATGCATAATGAGAAAAATGTGTTTGAGAACTACTTTAACACAATTATGAATGTTAAGGGAAAAACAAAAGATGATTTGAAGTCAAGGAAGGATATTGCATTCTACTGTAATCGTCCTGAACTAAAAATTGATAGTGAACGTCCAAATTTCAAACGTTTAGCTTGTTATGAGTTGGAAAATATTCATCGTAAAAAAGTATTAGAGTGGGTAGAAAATTTGAAGTTACCAGATGGAATTGCTTCTAATATGAAACGATGTGTTGACATGAAGGACCTTCAACTATCGGGAATGAAGAGTCACGATTGTCATGTATTTCTTGAGACTCTATTTCCGATAGTTTTTAAGGAGCTATTACCACAAAAGGTTTGGATGCCCATAACTGAGCTTAGCTTAATGTACAAAGATTTATGTTCGACTACTCTTATTAAAGCTCATTTGGAGAAACTAGAGAAGGATGTACCGAAGTTATTGTGTAAATTGGAAAAAATATTTCCTCCTGGAGTTTTTAATTGCATGGAACATATACCTGTACATCTACCAACTGAAGCTTTAATGCGAGGACCGGTACAATATAGATGGATGTACCCTTTTGAGAGGTATATATATATATAACTAAGGTGGACTTTTTTTCTTCATATTTTCATCATATCATTATGAGAATGTTATATTTAATATTTCATGTATTCATATTAAGGTATTTTGGTCACCTTAAAAAAAAGGTGAAACAAAAAGCACGCGTTGAAGGTTCAATTTGCCAAGAATGCATTACTGAAGAAGCATCCACATTTTTAAATTACTATTTTGAAGACCATATCAAGATTTCTAACAGTGGCCACCGTAATGAGGATGAAATGGATGATTAATCTGATATATCTCTATCCATATTTCAGAAACGGGGACGTCCATATGGTAAATGGAAAGATGGAGGTTTTCAGACAATTAAAGATTTTACTTTAGCTAAATCAACCATGCTTCTCAATTGTGAAGAGCTATCAAATCTTATTTGGTATGTAACACAACTTCAATCAATTAAAATGATTTATGTTTTATATTATAAATTTTCCTTGGTAATTTTAATCGTCCAATAGTCAATTTGAAGAAGAAAATCCTGATGTTGAGCCCAGTAAAGGATTTGAGAAATGGTTTAAGAAATATGTGAGCATGATTTATTATATATTAATCGCGTTTTATATCATAAATATTTATAATATTATAATGTATGTGAATTTATTTTAATAGGTTGATGATAATGGAGTCACTGATGTTTGTTATGCAAAACTTGCATTTAGTCCTATGATGAAGTATAGAAAATGTCCAATTATGTACGTTAACAGCTATAAATTTCACACAACTGAATTTGGAGCAAATAAAACAACTTACAACAGTGGGGTGTGTGTTAAAGGAGGCAACAAGGATGATGATCTAGAAGATTATTATGGAATGTTACAGGAAATAATTGAACTTACTTACTTGATGGCACCAGAGCTTAAAATCTTTTTGTTCAAATGTGAATGGTTCGACAATAGAAAAGATGTAGAAATATGTCGTGCACATAAAGATTATCCACTTATTGAAATAAATCATAAAAGACGATACCAAGGTTATGATCCATTTTTGTTAGCGATGCAAGAAACTCAAGTTTATTATGTACCCTATCCTACTATGAACAACAATAAAGCGGATTGGTGGGCTGTCGTTAAAACAAAGCCAAGATGGTCATTCAATTCGAACATGATCGTAAGCGAAGATCAACCACATCAGAATGATTTGGACCATAACAGACTACTGCAAATCACTGAAGACATTGACGACATCGGACCACTTCATAATGAAGTATTTGATGGAGTAGAGGTTGACAATGATGTCGAAGTTGATTATGACATCGAAGCTGCAGAAAATGATATTGAAGATGAAATTGTCGAAGTTGATGAATGTGAAGATGAATATGATAGTGTAACTAATGGAAGTTATGATTATAATGTTGATTGGTAGCATGCTTTCATTAATATACTTGTTTGACTTTTCCACTAGTATGAATTTTTACTTCAAATCAATCTTGTATGCTTAGTTAACTTTGGGTATTTAGTCTTCAGTTCATGTTGTTTTAATTGGTTTGTTGTATATTTAATTCTTCAAATCATATGTGTTTCTCTATGTTATAGTAATTGCATGTAACAAGACATGTCTACTCGAGCTGATCGTCATCGTCGTTCCGTGAAACGACCCGCTCTACGTCTTTCTAGCAATAACACATCTGCCACAATACAACCTAGTGCATCTCCTATCGATCAAGATGGATCGGGATCACAGTCAGCAGAGCAGCATAATATCATGTCTCCCGTTGTTCATCCTACATCCCTTGAAGTTGATGCTACCAATCCATCGACTAATGCATCCGTGTCGGACTCCTCCTCCGTAACAAGGGTCGGAGTTTTCTGGCAAGCCAATGTTGGGTAAGAATTCTTGCAAAATAAGTAATTGATGTTGACTTTTACAAAATAAGTAATTGATGTTGACTTTTGTGACTCTGTTTAATTTACTTTGACTAATTTGAAATAAGCTAGGTGAGAACATAAATATATATTTATGCTTTACATTTATATGTTTCAGATATGAGTTCACTTCCAAGGCTACATCTTATGCTATTCGAGTAGGTTTGTTAGCACGGGTTAACGATTTTTGGCCCAATTTTAAAAGTATACCCGATGATGTTAAGAAAGTGATGTTTCAGGAGTTTCTGGTAAAATAATATTAGTGTATTTGTGTTACATCTATTTTTTTGGTTATTACATTTTCCGCTACATGTACAGGAGTCATTTCAAAGGACATATGATGCTTCACCAGCAATTATGAAGCAGATATGGAATAGAAAATCAAGTTTGACGCATCGGGACTGGATTCACAGTATGAAAGAGTCAGGCAAGAAGCATCCGAACCTACCCCATGAGATATATGAGCAGTTTTTGGCATATTGGGAGCTTCCTGAAGTAAAAGCTCAAGCAGAAAAAGCTGCAAACTCTAGGGCTCAAAACCAAAAGCGACATTGTGGTGGTTCGAGATCCTTTGCGGATTATCGAAACGATTTGGTTTGATCTCTAAAATCTTATTTTAACGTTAATTTACACCAGCGTTCACATTTTTACTCTATTTTTATCTTTATTTTCTAGACCGATGAACTTAATAGGGAGCCAACTACTTAGGAAGTGTATTGTAGGACTCACAAGGTCACTTTGGACAGCGGATCTACCACTAGTGGATGGGTTGATGAAGCATCGATGGAATTTGCAGTAAGTGATTCTTATATCTTGGTTTTAAGAACTGGTTAATAGTTTAATATGTGCAAGATTAGTTAAATTTTGTTAAAATATCTCTTCGACGGTTAAAATTTGGGAACATTTTTAGGTATTTTTATTTAATTGAGATTAAAGATGAATCTATGAAGCATAACACATATATATAACTTGACATTATGTTTATGCATTAATGTTTACTGTTGAGAAGAGGAACAGTGAGTGGTTAATACCTCAGTTTTAGTCAATGCAAATCAGTTCTATCAAACTATGCTATTATTTTTGTTTCCAAATCCATACCACTTACCCTTAGCTGTCATGTTTTCTTATATGTGTTGGAGTCAGCATGATACAATTTTATACCGAGTCAGTATCCATTATTGCTTTAATAGCTTGACCGTTGTAACGTCAGCGCATGGTCATTGAATCGAATAGAGATTGTTTCTTTAACTAACTGTAGAGAGTAGATGTTCTTTATATATTTTCTTTAGCCTGTTTTGATTTGCATGGATATACAACATATTTTATTAAGTAGAGGTCGATGGTTGGTCACGGTGATGCAGCAGGTTGATGGATGGGTTGTACGGTTTGTGGTGGCTCTGGTTGTTAGTAGTTGAAGTATTGAGATAGTGGTGGTGATCTTGATTGCAGTGATGGATGGTGGTTTGGTGATTGCCGTTGGCTTAAGGAATTGATGAAGATGTTATATGCACAAGGCAGTGGAGGGCTGTGTTGAAGTTACGGCAATTGTGACAGTAGTTTGAAGTTTAGGGGTGTCACTGTGGCAGGAGAATGATGAAGTGCACAGTCGAAGCAGTGACAGTAGTTATTTATAAGACTCTTCGCCTCAACAGATTAAGTATCAATTGAGAATTATATACAGATCAATTTTTACAACTCAGGCCACATAAGCATTTTCCTTTCACTTAGTAACTTAAGCTGACAATTCAATCAACTTTTATAATTTATACAATTTTTTAAAGTCTGTTGTTATAAAAGCTAAGATGGTAGTAATGACAATGATGTCAAAAAATCCTATTTAGATATATCCTACAAACGTTTAGTCAGGTAACATCATAAATAACATTTATTCCACTAAATGATAAAATCTAAGAAGATAACAATCATCAAACCCAGCAGGCAATGTGACAGTATAAAGGGATCAAGTGGAATGATGATGGTGATTTTGTGTGGAAAGAAGTGTTGTCGTGGCTGTTAGGAAATGTAATTTTGTAAGTTTGGAGAGTAATGCAACAGTATCAGTAAAGTGAAGAGGCAGTAAAGTGACGAAGTTGTTAATGGTTGATGAATATATGAAGTGATGTCTGAGGTTGCTTGTAGAGTGGTGTAACTGGCAGAGGTTGGAGGTACAATAGTTGTCAGTTATGAAGTATGCCTAGGCAGCTTTGAGTTAAAATGTTGGTAGTGGTTGGAAGATGCTTGTGAAATGAAGCAGGTCGAGTGGTGTGATTGTAATGGTGTAGGAGAATGTTGTATGGGTTTGTGGAAGTGTAGTTGAGTTGTTTCTTTTGCTTAATAGAAGAAAGTCGATGAATAAAGTAGTTGATAATGAGGCTGGGAAGTCAGGTTGCACTACAGTGAAGTGGGAAGGCTTATGATCTCTGGTTGGTGGTTGACGATGATCTCTGGTTTGTGGAAGTGTAGTTGATTTTATTTTGTAGTTGTGTGGAATTTGAATGTTGCAGTTTGGTTGAATAGTGGGGAAGTAGTATGTACTGGTGAATTTTGAGTTGCGGCAAAAACTGTTGAAGTTTGGTTGCCGTGGTTGTTTGTTTAAGTTTGTGTAGATGGGTGATAATGTGACTGGGAGTATGACAGAGGAAAGTGGAGTTTGGGAGCTGAAAACTTAAGAAAATGTACAAGAACAAGAGTGCACAAAAATGCACACAAAAATGGATGAAATCAACAAAGATGCACAGTATCAGTGCACGGTTTGCAATTATTTTTGAATGAAACAAATCAAATAAATGCTAGAACAAAACAAAATAGAACCAAAGCAACAAAAGGTTTACAAACCAAGAAAAAGAAGAAAACGGAACCAAGAAAAATGCAAGAAACATAGACAGGATCCTTTTGTTTTCCTTCATGAAATAAGATTATGCACAAATTTGGAATTATGGAAAAAGGGATAAAATGGTTTGATGACAAGTGGTTGCATGTGAGAAGTTTGCAGAGAGGAAGTGTGTATAAGGTTAATGCAGTTGACAGAGGAGAAGTAGATGTTGGAGTTGTATACAAGGGAATTGCAGTGTAGTTGTTTGGTGTTGGTAGTAGGGTGGACAAAGGCAAACGTAGTGTAGCAGGATTGTCACCGGTGAAGGTAGTTGTATACAGGGTAATGTGGTTAGAGGAAGATGGAAGGCACTGATGTGCAGGGGATGTTGAAACAACAGTTTTTGTGTGATATGCAGCATTTTTTGTGTGATATGCAGCGGTTAGAGGAAGATGGAAGTGTTTTCAGCAAGTGATGTATATGGCAGTTGAATTGGTTGGAGAAACGGCAGTGGTAGTGGAAGCAACAATGGACAGAGGCAGGGCTGTGCACAGTGAAAATGCATAGTGACTGATGTAATTTTTTTTTCGTATTAAAATGCACGGTGAAAATGCACAATGAAGGCTTGAGTATAAGTTTAGGTTTGAGTATAAGTTTCAGCATCTTTATTCTTTGGTTGCCATGTAGTTTCAGCTTGTCCCTCAGTAGCATCGATTGCATTAGTTTATGACTTATGTACTGGGCATTTATGCATCTGATGTCCAAAAGTGTTGCACAATGTACGTATATAAGGCTTGAATTCATACTCAAATTGTACATGACACATATTTCCACTGCCGTCCTTTATAGTTAAAAGGTTGGTGAATTTTTTTTTTTACTTATTCTTTAATATCTTTACCACAGCATGTTAAGACTCAAGTTCAAATATGTATTTATGTTTTTGTTCTTGTATTTGGAAAATCACAAATACAGACACAATATCAAGCTAGAATTGAAGAATTAAAAAGTCAAGGCACAGTAATTTCGTATGATGTTGAAGAAGAAGTATTCGACAAGCTTACCGGTGCTATAGCTAAAAGAAAGGACCGTAGGCCATATTATGGCAATATCCCTGGAATAAGTATTTAAACTTTCAACAAAACATTATTTTAATTAGTTTAAAATGCAGAAATTGATGCAATATTTGATAAAATGCAGAAATACAAAGACGCTACTTATAGCATTAATAAGGGAGAAGCACAGACTAGAGCTAAACTAGAGGAAAAGGTGGAGCGTCAAGAAGGGGAGATTCAAATGCTGAAGATGCAGTATGAACAACTCACCGAGATGCTTCGACGGCGATTTGATGAAGAGCCGAACGATCGTCGTGAGGAATGAGGGTATTGAAAACTTTTTAATGGTATCTGTATGATGTCATATATCATGCACATATTATCATATTATTTTAACATATAGGAACTTGATTAATATTGTTTGACTTTGTAATATGAATGAGATATTTGTTTTTTGAATTAAAGATGAATGGTTTGACGTTAATCTTTTTGTTGGAATGTGTATATATATAAAATAAGTTGATTTTAGTTTCTATTTAATGTGGTGAAATGAAATAGAATAGTAATATATCAAAATTGCTTCAGAAAAGACGTAGGGAAGGTCTAGGGAAGGCGTAGGTAAATGAAATATTAATGCAGCAAAAAGTCGTATGCATGGCGTAGGAAAAACATTAAAAACACGGGCGTAGGTAAACCGTGGATAAATGAATGACGTAGAAAAGACGTAGGAAACATAATATGTAAGAATGACGTAGGGAAAGCGTAGGAAAACTGGGCATAGGGAAGACGTAGGTAAACAAATGACGTAGGAAAGACGTGAGCACTAAAAGAAGTAAAATTGTCGTAACAAAACCGTAGGTACAACATGGCGTGGGGAAGGCGTAAGAAAATTATGGCGTAGGAAAGGCGTAGGAAACAACCAAGCGGATGACATAGGTAAAGCGTAGGTATTTTATTAGCTACGCAAGTTTTACCCACGCCAAAATTGGCGTAGGGGTTACGTAGTTAATGCATTTACCTACGCCCCGCCTACGCCATTTTGGCGTAGGTAAACCGCAGTTTTCTTGTAGTGAAAGGAAATGGGCGACTGCACATGGAGTGGAGGAGCAGTTTTCGAAGTTGAGTAGCTTCAAGCAAACAAAAAAAAATATAAGCTTAGTTATATATTATTATATTTTCTTTTTTTTTCTTTTTCTTTTTATAGAACTGAAAGGTTGATGGAGGAAAAGGTAGGAGGCGATGCAAGAACGTAGTGGTGGGTTGATGAGGAAAGAAGATGAGTAGGCTTAGGGAATAAGAAATTATATAATATAAACTTATAATTATTTCATTTGCAAGAATAGGAATGAACAGAACGGAGAATAGCAAATGAACCAGAAATATAAATTAACTTAGGAAAAGCAACAGTTAGAGGTCGAAATTATTAATAGCTGATGACTATTAGTTTGCACAGTGGATAATGGAAAGACACAACGAAACCAAAAGGCTCAAATACGGTACCGATACGATTAACCGTTTCGCGGTTTCCGCCGCATACTGGACATCAAAATGCACAAATGAATATACTACAGAGATAAATACTACGACATGAACAAAATGGTACATACATATCAGCGATACGATCATCCTATCAAAAGTTGATATTCGGTGCCAAAAATGCTACTAAAACACCGAAAATAAGATAAACGGAGCTAGAGCAGTCCAAATTTAGCGAAATGCAATATGACTTCTTACTCATAAAATGATTTACATTTTTATTATATAAAAATATTTTGGTTTCGAAAATATTTAATTTTCATCAAATTTAACTGATTTTAATTTAAAATTGGAAATTACACAGTAGAACTAACTTTCATATTTCTGATGAAAATCTGACGCTTGCTATGTTTAAATAGTACATACCAAATATCAAATTTTCATTACCAAATTTAGTTGTTTTATTTTCATGAAAAATTTAGTTAGTTACGTTAGAAAAATCATTAAAATTTACGGATCGTTACACTCTCCCAAACTCAAAACTTTTTGACCACGAAAATGAACGAGATAGGAAAATAAAAGCAACAGAAAGAAAGATAAATTCAAAATATATTGTACCAGATACACAATAAATTCAAAATCATATATATATATATATATATATATATATATATCTAACTAATTTGCATCCATTTATTATGATAATTTTTATTAACTCACTTTGAATTTAATTTCCATTAAATCCAATTTATTTGAATTCACCCTAATTACTACTTAATTGATTGACCTTTATTTATTGTTGTTTACCTCATTAATCATCTAATGGATTTATTCAATTCATAAGTTTTAACCAATTTATATTCAACTTATTTGGTTTCAATCCAATTTTTCTATTAATCCCTATTTAATCAGTTTACATTCAATTTAAATAACATTCTCTTTTTAATATTCAATTTATTCACTTAACAATTCTTATAACATAGATTAAGTGTATAAACATTTATTATAACCACCAAATTTTTATGTATAAACTTTATTAACAATATTCCATTTAGACATCTTATCACCTACATTTATATTGTATATTATTCAATTGCATATTCACGTTACATTTTAACTTTTTGAATATTTTAGGTAAGCTATATATGTTTAAAATGCAATTGAGTACTGTACAAATAAATTTTATCCTATTTCATCTATTTCAAATTATTTCAAGTCCATTTCTCATAGATACTCCAATTATTCAAAAAAAATTGCTACATTTCAATAATTGAAAACCATCACGTATCAAAGAACTTGAGAGATAAATTATCGGTTTCACTTCAAACCATTTTTAAATAAATATACACATAATTGTACATCA
Organism: Allium cepa; assembly: GCA_030765085.1. NCBI lineage: Eukaryota > Viridiplantae > Streptophyta > Magnoliopsida > Asparagales > Amaryllidaceae > Allium > Allium cepa. The sequence goes on from CM060940.1 coordinate 866,519,513, forward strand.
AATCATACTTAAGAAATTCAAACCAAATCTATCTTTCAAAAACAAAAGTGTAGCAATGCTGCTAAGTGGTCTCTCTACTTTGAGACTCGAAAATGAATGTCGATAATACTGCAGTCATCATCGAAATTATTTTCCAGTGACAAAGAGGAGTGTACTGACTTGCTTTTAAAAATTCTTTGGAAACAATTTCTATTTGAAAATACTTTCAGATAATATATTTTCAAAACTTTCAAAACCAAAAGAAAAGCACTGGAATTAAATTCTCAAAATCTAAATTTTAATTCATTTCAAATCAGTAAAAGATAATCTAGTATTAGCGTTTCTAACAACCAATCATTTAACTATTCAAGTTCATAAAATTATACTTATGTATAGTATATACATACATAAATTATTCCATCTACCAATTTCGAAAACAATATTGTGTCTTGCTCTGTTCAAATGTTTTGGAATTTCGATCGATAGCGTTGGCCAGACGGATCAATCGAAACCCAAATCAAACTTAACAATTCAAACAAAACAATTTAAAACACTTTTATATCAATTTCAAATACAATCCCCACAGAATGATACAAGAATGGATTTGGAACAAGGATAGAGATTCAAATTTAGGGGACCCTAATCAAATAGTATTCTAACTACGAAGATAGGCTCGAAAGGAAGGTAAGATAATTAGATTACGAAAGAGGAGAGATGGATAGACTTATGTTAATCGCGGTGACCTTAACCGAGTCAACCGGGACTTTGGATAAGACGTGAATATCATCAAAGAAAGTGGGGACAACTTGTTGAGAACATCGCAAAAAGCGATTCATGAGATTGACACAGAAAGGCAGGAGCATTGGTTAATCCAAAGGGCACGACTAACCATTCATAGAACCATTCGTATGGGAAAGAACGGACAACAAATCAAGATCCATGAATAAGATCGATGCAGAATTAAATTTCCCGCTGGGGAGCTAGAGAAAGTGATTTCACCAAAACATCGAGATAATCCCTGACTATCGGGTGGAGTCGAAATCATAAGGCTGAGAATCAAGCGAAAAGATAAGGCTGCATGCATACTACTGAGGAATTCGACATACGATCACAAGAGAATTACTCTGGTCGTCTACTAAAAAATGATTCGGCATTGTAAGAGATAACGGCATCAAAACCGAGGACTAGAAATCTCCAGTGGCCTATTGTAAAGGAGTTTCGCCCCTTTACAAATCATATGAAGTTTGGTGGGACCGCCGAAGGGATTAGTCACACATAAGTATGAAGTTGCCAAGTGAGATTGAAGCTATAGGATGCTGTTCGTCGACGGAAATTCTATCGGTTTAGAAAACCGTCGAACGAATTCAGAAATAAAAATAACCGCAAGCGCACGGTGTACGAATGTAGCACGCGGCGAATACGGGTCGATCCACAGGGAATTGATGATTTTAAAATTCTATTCAATCAAATTATACCGAAATCGAGAGTGAATAGCTAGAAATGTAAGAAACTAACAAAAACTAGCAAAAGAAAATGATAAAAATATGAGAGTTAAGAGAACAATTTAGAGATAAATCCACTCTCTAGATCATATAAATCAACAAAATGAAGTTATGATCTCTCTTTTCTTGTCATTAGTGAATTAGTTGATGTGCTTATCATAAGTATGGTATATTTGTGCTATTAATTAGCTCAATATAAACCATCAAACTATAACACAACCACTAATACACATTTAACTCTCATGAAATATGACAACAAAGTTGAAATAAAAATCTATTTTAAGCATAGCCTGTTAACTATTGTTTAGAAATATAGGCTATCAAATTTCAATTTCAACATTCACTTCTTTGCCATAATCATATTTAGATGAAGAGGCAATTTGTGTTATGTTTGTTTAAGCATAGTGTATTTGTTATAAACAATATAGACTATCAAATTCAAAGCTAAACAACATTATTAAACCACTTCAATCATTCTCATTAAGCACAAAAAGAGAGCATAAACAACAAAATGTTGGATCTACATACTTGAGAGCTTCATTACCCCTAAATTGAAGGGATTAAGCTCTCATATTTGTTATTATATGAACAAATGTAGAAAACAACATTAAACAAGAAGAGAAAAAGAGAGCAAAATGAAAGGAAAAATTATTCTACTTGCATAAAATAAAAGAGATCTACACTACAACATGAAAGCAAATGAACATGAAAAGGAAAGAGCATGTATTAAATTGCATAAAATAAAAAAGATTACATAAACTAAAAATGGCTAAGTAGCCATGAAAAGAGAAAGAGGAGCTTTCATTTTATTTTTGATCTAAACTAAACTAAAGAGAATGAGGCCTAAGAGAGATTAAGAGAAGAGAGCATGTTACATGAAACATATGGGTATTTATACATGTATGAAACCCTAATTCATATTTTTGGGGAATACCCAAAATGCCCCTTAGGAAGTGTGGAGGCCAAGTAACCATTAACATGTCTTAATCCCCCATTAAGTGTACATGAAACCATTAAGTCCAAAAGCATGTGCATTAGCCTTTAATTTGTACATTAAGGTAGGTGGGTAGGTGGGTAGGTGGCCTCCATGTTCTTCACTTTGAATTATTTCCATCTTCATTCCTTTGTATTAATTTTGTGTATGCATATCTTCATGAAACCACTTCTATTTGAGATCAATTTCCTACAAAAATATATACAAATTTTCAATTAATTTTTCTCAAAGAAATATATGCACTTAAATGACCGTTTTGCCCCTATATGAAGATGAATATGTGAAAATTTGGAATTAATATGAATTTTGGTTAAAACAAGTTAAAATACCCAATATGATCATTTATTTAATTTAAATAGAATAAATATGGTGGTAAAAATATGCACATTTACGTGCACATCAAATACCCCCACACTTATCTTTTTTATTCGTCCTCGAATAAAGAAAAACTAAGATAAATCCGTTTTCGTAGGGAGCACGATTGCATAGAGCGTATGCAACAAGCCATTAAACCTCTGGGTGTCCCCAGTAGGACGAGTGTTGTCTCGTGAGGGTTTTCAGCGGATACTACCCACAAAATCCAAATGCAGGATGAAAATATTTACAAAAGGCAAGATTTATTTACAAAGAGATGAATGCGAGTTTTTGAAAAATATTTACAAGTGAAGGATTTATTTTTAACTTGACACGAATAAGTTAAATATAGGTTTTGGTAATTATCTTGAAATTTAAGTTATTTACTCGTCAATATTTCCAATAAAAATGAAGTTATCATAACATATAAATTATAGTTTAACTTGTTGTTTTGGTTAATAACACAGTGTAACTATGAAACAGATCCTTTGTTGATTATCAAAATTTATCAAAGTGGTATTTTCATTTCTTTTCAATAACAATTCAAATCAAATAAGTAAAAATAATGCTAGGATTTCAATTGCTTGCTCTCTCATTATTTGTAAAAAAAATTACACACCTAGCTCAGGTAAACTGAGGCCAGATATACCACCCATGCACTGCCTTTCGGGCTTATGTGAGGGAGTACAGAGCATGCGAGTGCACACACTTTCGTGCATACACCTATCGACCGTAGGTGGTTTTATTAAGACTGTTTTTTTTACATGTGTTCCATACATGCATAACCATGAGGACTTTTAAATGAGTATGAAAGCACATAATCAAAGATTCCAAGTAATTCACACATGCATAACCGTGAGGACTTTTAAATGAGAGTGAATACTTAGATGTTATATATATATATATATATATAATTATATTATTTTTGATTTTTCTAGGGGAAAGAGAGTTTTGCAAAATCATCTTAGCATCATTTAACTTAGAAGACAAAAAAAATGTTATATGTTTACTTTAAATCAACCACTTTTTAAAACAAAGATTTTCAATTAGGATGTATTTCATAATTAATACGTATGAATCTTCCTATATACTAGTTAAACCATTGTTATTTGTAATCAAACTTCATTTTTATTTTTGTTAAGACCAATAACCTTTCAAAAATTTCAATTTAATAAGCCAAAACCATATATTTATCCTATAGTGTTTCTTTAAAAATAAATCAAAAGATGTTTTTGGGACCTTTTTTTTAAAGAGCAAAAATAAACCATGAAAAAGACAAAAAAAATGAAGCTGAGTCTCCCCCCACACTTGATTTTGACTGTGTCTCCACAGTCAACCCAAGTGGAAGGACATAAAATAAAATAAAAATCCTATATTTACATGAAAGATTATTATTTACAAGAGATGAGAAAGAATACAGTCAAAAAGTAAATGAAACGGTCTTCCAAAGACCGATTCATTTGTCTCGTCAAGTATGCGAGACACAGCTTAAGCTCGAAAAACCAAATCGTAAAAGATTTCGAAGTTGATTGTCGATTTGGAAAAACGAATTTTGTTTTATTAAAAATTGAACAAGTTGTTTTGTTTTCAATGATTTTTGGGGTTGATAAAACAATTGATTGAAATTCACATTTATTTTCACCAAATTGAAATTGAAGTTTATCATTGAAAACTTCTTCCAAATTATCGATTTCAAAGTCAAAATGGTGATCGAAATCTTCCCCATCAGAATTTAATGACTCATTTTCGAAAAGTCCATAAAACTCGTGTTCGTTAAATTCATCTTCCTTCGTTGAATTATCAACAACTTCATCGCATGTATCCATTTCAAAATCCAAAGTTGTTGTATTCAAATTTTCAGAAAAAGGAAGATCGAAATTTAAATCGAGTTTCTCACCCTCAAAAGAATTGAAATCCAACACAATTGCCGTCTTTTCAACAACTTCGTTCAGATCATCATTTTCAGTTTCAAAAGTTGTTGTTTGAAAATCATCGATTTGGGTAAAAGATGGATTATCACTTGACTCGTCACACGCTGAAATTTGACTTTGTTTTTCACGTTGTTTCATGTATGTTTCAAACAACAAATCCGTGTGATCATCGTAAACTTCATTCATTTGCTCAACAAAATCCAATTTGTAGTTATTAACTTGAGAATTTTCAATTTGGATTTGTTGAGAACAAAAATTGTCAATTTCGATATACGGTAGATTATTATTTGATTCTTCGCAAGTTGAGATTTGATTATGATTTTCACGAAAGGTTTTGTATTTTTCAAGTAATAAATCCCCGTTATCGTTTTCCATTTGGTCAACAAAATCAAATTCATGATTATTAATTTGAAATTTTTCATTTTGAATTTGTTGACAACCAAAGGTTTCAATCATATCGTTATTGAAACTATTCCCATTGCCAAAATTATTTGAAAATCTATTCACACTTTCGTCTTGATTTTGAAATTCATTTTGAAGCTCGAAATTGAATTGGCATGGGTTACACTCGAAATCATTTGAATTTTGAAGTGAATTCAAATTTTGATTTTTTTGACTTGAACTATTACACAAATATGAGTTACACAATTCGTTTACACTTTGATTTTGTTGTGTAGAGAGTTCAAGTAAAGATGAAATGCAATTTTCGAGATTTGAGGATTGATCATTGTTTTGAAAAATTTGTTGTTCGAAATTTGAATCGTTTAAACAATAGTTGGTGTTAAAATATCCATACGAATTTGGAGTGAAGTCGTATGGATTATATTGATTTTCACAACTATCGTAAAACTCACGTAAGTGGGGAAACTCGGACATTTTCAAGATTTTTTTTTTGGTTTTTTTTTATAAACAAAAATATTTACAAGTAGAATTTATTTTTCAAAATGGAAATTGATTTTTGTTATGTTTTTGAATTTTCAAATTTTTTTTTTTGGCTTTTGAAAAGATTATATAATTTTTTTTGGATTTTTTGTTTTTCTAATTTTTCTGGATTTTTGAAATTTCAAAGGAAAAGTATTTAAAAATTTCAAAGAAAAAGAAAAGGAATATTTAAAAAAAAATTAGTTTTGGAATTTGAATTTTTTTTTTAAACATGCATGAACGAATGCAACTAAATGAATGCAAGGGTTAATTACAAATGATTTATCCTAAGTTAACCCAAAATTGTATATTCACAAATTGTCTTAGATAAACAAGATAGTTCTCAGCCAGGTAACGGGCAGGATTTATCGGTGCACCACGAATCACCGTAGCAATGCAGCCGAAGGTTTAAGTACCTTTAGAGGAACAACCACTATAATATTTACGAATCACCGTAATATTTATAAATGGTTATTACTCTGCCGTAGCCTAGACACCAAGAAATTAAATTGTTTAAAAAAAGACAAATTGTCAATATACAATTAAGTGTTATCGATGTCTAACCGTTATTATTAATCAAAATCTAAGATGAAATGCAAAACAGAAACTAAACGTGTATTAACAATGCAACTACGAATGAATTTTTTTTTTAAATGCAAATGCAAGCAACCAACAATTCAATTCAAATAAAACTAGAAATGAAAGCAGAATTTTTAGCAAGCAGAGCAATTTATTTTGGCTAGCTAAGGAAGCAATTTTCAGCAAGCTATTCTTCCTTTATTTCCTGTTTTGACAACCTGAAAATTAAAAACTAAGATACATACAAATTTTTTTTTTTTTTGGTTTTTTTTGAAAGGAAACTTAAAAGTAGGGTTTTACTTAAAAAAAAATTGTGTTTTTTTTTTTAAAAAAAAATTTGGTGACTTGACAAAAGAGAAGAAAATGATTTAAAACAAAACAATAAACAAATCTAAGCCCATATAATTCTCGGCCCACTCTGCTAAATGTTTTCTTTCCTGTTAAAATACCCTAAACAAAATAAGCAGCGACTAAAATATTCAATCAAACTTAACTCAGAAATTCTTATTCGTGCGACCAAATTCAACTCAGAGAAAAGAAAATTTATCTCGAGCACGAATTCAGGCGTTTAGGGTATTAGAGTGTTCGAATTCGATGCTCGAACTCGGCGACTCGTACTCGATTATGTTGTCGAGGGTAGTTCGAAATTATCTGTGGGCTGAGGCGATTGCAGATGAATTGGTTTAGGTATGCCTGTAGTTGAATGATGTGAGGAAGGTCGCGATTTCGAGTTCGAGGCGATTGGGGAGGAAATGTGAAGTTTTTCTGGTTCGTGGATTTTGAAGTGTGGAAGGGTCGGTTTTGGTCGCGATGGATGATTTGGCCGTGGAGATGAACAGGCAGTAGGAGGAGGAAGGAGTTTGTTCGATTGATGTTCTGGTTGTTTGATTGCAGCGTGATGGTGCTGCAGTGTGGAATTCGAGCAGTGAGGCTGGGCTGTTGGAGTTTGGTGAGATGATGGCAACAGCTTTGTGGTTTATGAAGTTTCGAGACTGTGATATGACCCCAGTGGCTAAAAGGCAGTGTTGCAATGCAGAAGTGATGGCAACAGCTTTTGTGGTTTAAGTTTGTAGACAGCAATTAGAACACGTTTGTATTGGGGTAGGAGGTGATGGAGGTAAAGAGGATGTATGAGAGTGTGTCGTTAACAGTGCAACCTTGTTTGTGAGATGTAGTGCAATTTTGGGATGATGTTGTATTGACAGCAGAGGATGTTTTATTGAATTTGTATGTTGGATGAAGTTTGTAATTTGTGAAGTGATGATGGCAGAGGCAGGCAATTGGAAGGGGCAAGTTGTTTGATGGTGGATAGTGGAATGAGGTTGATCAAGGTGTATGTATGCCACAGTGATGGGGTATGAAATGGCAATAGGGAGGAGTTGATATGTCAAGTGATTGATATGCACAGTGGAGGAGTAGTGCAATAGCTTGGATGACGGGGTAGACAGTGTGTATGGTAGATGAACAGCTGTAACAGGGAGTATGTCAGTGGTGCGTAGAGGCAGTGGTGGGTAATATTTGCACTTGCTGGTAGATGGTTTGGATGGTGGTTGCTTTGTTGAGATGTAGATGTTATATGGATGGATGAAATGGTGATGTTGTATGGATGGTATGTTTTAGTGTTGGCTTCGAGATTGTTCAAGTGGTAGTTTGACAGTTGTTTGTGGTGTAGCAAATGGCAGTGGGGCTGTGGTTTGAAATGGTGAGTTTAGGTTATGGGGATGTTTGAAATGGTGGAGAAGCAGCAGTTTTGATATTTGGTTATGGGGATGTGGAATAGGAGTGATGGTGGTTGATGACTTGATTGAATAGAGGCAGGTGATGCAGAAGTTGTATTTGTTGTATGTTGTGGTTGCCAGGAAGGTGGTAGGAGGATGTTGAATGGTGTGGCAGCAACAGTTTTGCACAGAGAAATGGATATGCAAATGCAAAAGAAAATGTAGCACAGAGTTTTGGCACAGGATGCTGCTCCAATATGCACAGAGGAAAATGTATGCACAGTGGGATTCAAGATGAGGTGGTAAATTAAGGGGTGTTTGGTGAAAAAATTGTGGTTTGAAGTGGCTGGAGAAGGTTGTGCAATGGAGAAGAGATGGAGTGGAGATAGCTGGTGGTTTGTATTGATGAAGATAGTTTCTGAGGCTGTATGTTGTTGACTGTAGTTGTCTGTTGTGGAGGATGGTGCAGAAGCAAGGGGATGTGTAGTGGGAGGTAGAAGTAGTGATGTTAGTTTGCTGAAGTATGGTCAGTGAGGTAGAGAGTTGTGGTAACAGTTCAGTGGAACTGGGGTAGTTTTGTTGGCAGGTATATGTAGGGAACAGAGAATGTGTATAGCAGCTGCTGTTGTTGGTGGCAAGTGTTACTGAAGGGGTTGTGTGATTTTAATGGTGTGGGAGGATTTGCATTGGTGAAGTGATGGTGAGGAGAAGGATGGTAAAGGCAATTGAGGTAAGAAGTTTGGTGATGTGCTGGAAGTTTGTTGCTGTTGTATTCTGCAGGAAAGAAATGTAGATAGTGGGGAGGTGGTTACAGTAGTGAGGCAGAACTGTGTGCACAGAGACAAATGCACAATTTTTTTTCTTTCAATGTAATAAAAGAAGAAAATGCAAATGTAAAAGGATGTGAATGCAATAAAATATTTTTTTTCTTTTTGAAATTGTGTATGCCTTTTTTTTGTATATACAAATGCAAATGAGCAATACACTCGAAAACAACAACAAACAAAATCAAACAACACACACAACAAACAGACAAAATAAAAACACAAATAAAATCACACAAAAATAATCCGAAGAATAGAAAATCAAAATCAGAACAATTCCCCGGCAACGGCGCCAAAAACTTGTTCGTCGACGGAAATTCTATCGGTTTAGAAAACCGTCGAACGAATTCAGAAATAAAAATAACCGCAAGCGCACGGTGTACGAATGTAGCACGCGGCGAATACGGGTCGATCCATAGGGAATTGATGATTTTAAAATTCTATTCAATCAAATTATACCGAAATCGAGAGTGAATAGCTAGAAATGTAAGAAACTAACAAAAACTAGCAAAAGAAAATGATAAAAATATGAGAGTTAAGAGAACAATTTAGAGATAAATTCACTCTCTAGATCATATAAATCAACAAAATGAAGTTATGATCTCTTTTTTCTTGTCATTAGTGAATAGTTGATGTGCTTATCATAAGTATGGTATATTTGTGCTATTAATTAGCTCAATATAAACCATCAAACTATAACACAACCACTAATACACATTTAACTCTCATGAAATATGACAACCAAGTTGAAATAAAAATCTATTTTAAGCATAGCCTGTTAACTATTGTTTAGAAATATAGGCTATCAAATTTCAATTTCAACATTCACTTCTTTGCCATAATCATATTTAGATGAAGAGGCAATTTGTGTTATGTTTGTTTAAGCATAGTGTATTTGTTATAAACAACATAGACTATCAAATTCAAAGCTAAACAACATCATTAAACCACTTCAATCATTCTCATTAAGCACAAAAAGAGAGCATAAACAACAAAATGTTGGATCTACATACTTGAGAGCTTCATTACCCCTAAATTGAAGGGATTAAGCTCTCATATTTGTTATTATATGAACAAATGTAGAAAACAACATTAAACAAGAAGAGAAAAAGAGAGCAAAATGAAAGGAAAAATTATTCTACTTGCATAAAATAAAAGAGATCTACACTACAACATGAAAGTAAATGAACATGAAAAGGAAAGAGCATGTATTAAATTGCATAAAATAAAAAAGATTACATAAACTAAAAATGGCTAAGTAGCCATGAAAAGAGAAAGAGGAGCTTTCATTTTATTTTTGATCTAAACTAAACTAAAGAGAATGAGGCCTAAGAGAGATTAAGAGAAGAGAGCATGTTACATGAAACATATGGGTATTTATACATGTATGAAACCCTAATTCATATTTTTGGGGAATACCCAAAATGCCCCTTAGGAAGTGTGGAGGCCAAGTAACCATTAACATGTCTTAATCCCCCATTAAGTGTACATGAAACCATTAAGTCCAAAAGCATGTGCATTAGCCTTTAATTTGTACATTAAGGTAGGTGGGTAGGTGGGTAGGTGGGGTCCTCCATGTTCTTCACTTTGAATTATTTCCATCTTCATTCCTTTGTATTAATTTTGTGCATGCATATCTTCATGAAACCACTTCTATTTGAGATTAATTTCCTACAAAAATATATACAAATTTTCAATTAATTTTTCTCAAAGAAATATATGCACTTAAATGACCGTTTTGCCCCTATATGAAGATTAATATGTGAAAATTTGGAATTAATATGAATTTTGGTTAAAACAAGTTAAAATACCCAATATGATCATTTATTTAATTTAAATAGAATAAATATGGTGGTAAAAATATGCACATTTACGTGCACATCAGATGCTCTAGTATCCAAAAGAACACTATCGAGGAGGACAAGAATGGATTTCAAAACAAAGAGAAAGTTTCGAAATTCAAGGGAAATCCTAATAGAAGAGGAATCTAACCAAGAATTTCAAGCTCGGATGAATATGAATCTATAATCGATTCCACTCATTCTAGGGTATTACTACCCTACCTCTAATGAGGTTTTTACTCTATATGCTAAGTTTAGCCTAAACCAAAGCTCCAATACCACTTGTAACGACCTGTTATTTCGAACCATTCAAATCAACAATCATCCACTCATGTCAAACTTGAATTGCTTAAAACAACAGATTGTTAATTTTTATTTCGCAAAACTTAGCATATACAGTAAATAAATCAATCACAGACATAGAGTAATATAACAATAAGAAACAGAATAAATAAATAATTAGTAGTTTATGAAACTACTATATAAACATCAGAGTCTGAAATAAAATACAGCAGAGATCTCAAATACAAAGAAGTCTTGAATACAAAATCAACTGGCAACTCTGAATCATAAACAACTGGGACAAATTGAAGTAACTAGAAAGCTGAATAGACAAGGACAGATCTTCAAGCAAAGCTCCAAACTCCAAAGGTGAGTCTCAAATGCTATGACACTCAGTCTAACCCGAGCATAAAGAAAAACACAAAACACTAAGTCAGGGATTAACATTCTTATACCAGTAAATCAACTCAACTGAAATGCAAAATAACTTAAAGGATGTTTAGGATTCACAACCTCTAAGGATCCGTTAAACTATCTACATACATAGTACAATACGCTACATATATAATGTCTATAGTAAAGTAAACTATTAAAACAACGTTATGGCATTACTCATATCCCCCTTAACATATTTTATATATTCCGTAGTCTATATAGATACTGTAAGCTACACCAAACCAGTGGTTTACTCAGGGAGCACTCCATAGGTACGGTACAAAACAAACTCGCAGTGGGCGCGATAAGACATGTTACAAGGCGCGTGAGGCAGTGCCCAGGGTAGAATTCTACCATTTTGCGGATTCGGACTGGTACTAACGCATAGTAGCTACTACCGCCCATCTCAAGACACACTCCCAAAATCAAAGGTGCACTGAATCAAATCATAAAGTAATAGAATGGTATCGAAGAAATGTGCCCGATATGAGGAGCGACCTCACTTGGCCCGTCATGGCTCCTGTTTTAGCCACATCAAGCTGAATCGCAGGAGTCAGGGCTGCGCTAATACCTCTTATAGAATCGTCGCCAAACCATCCTACTCCATTCTGGAATCTCCACCATGTACAAAGCTGTTAAAGTGCTTTTGGGTATTGGCAAGAGTATGGCAATATCTGATCTTGGTCTCTTTAACAACCAAACGCTTATTTCACACCATGTTCATTTATATTTCAAACAGTTTATATATCAAAATATCATATTCTTTCCAAAATCATATCGCTTTTGAAATTGCATTCACTTTCAAAATCATAACCACAAGATAGTTTAAACCATCTTGACAAATATTTGCATTTAAATCCATTAATCTAAACTATAACTTTCCCACTTAAACAATTTGAATATTTAAAAGTAGTTTATATATAAAAATAGTTTATATATAGAATAGTTATAGATAAATAGTTTATATACTAAAAATAGTTTATAATTAGAATTGTTTCTTCTAGTTTCACAAATCAATTCGAATTCTCATTAAACCATTTTTAATTTATATCGATTTCAAATCCAAGTTTGAATTAAAAATTTAATCCATTTCCAATTCCGTACATTTCAATATTTACATATTTAAACATTACCGTAACTCAATTTGATAAATTTCATTTATATTTAAAAATTCAACATTGATTTATTTAAATTTTGAAAATATTCACTAAATTATTTTTAGTGTCATTTAAATAAAGTCTCACATTATGAATTTAAATAAAATCAAAAATTAAATAACTAACTTCAATTATATTTAATTCTAAATTATTCATCCAATCGCTTTTTATCAAATCAAGTTATAAAATCATACCTTTAAAATCTAAAATCAATAAGTTCAAATCAAACCTTATTTAAATTCAATTCTAAACAAATTTAATTATAAATCTATTCTTATTTAAATTTATCATTCCAACCTCCATTCACTTAAAATTATTTAAAAAATCTACTTTAAAATATTATTATAAATTTAAATAAATACTTATTATATTATATATATTTAGTTAAATTAAATTATTAATAAAATTATTATGTTTGTTACTATTAAATTAAATATTATTATTGTTAAATCTATTTTAAATGAAAAATAATAAAAAAGTTATAAGTAAAATTTTATAGATTTTATTTTAAACTTGACTTATAATTTTAAAATTTCCAAAATAGATAATTTTAAAAATCTAACTTTTATACATATATTAAAATAAATATTTATTATAATTTAAAATCAATATTTATCAAAAAACCATATAACTTCCGTTCATAAAATTCCAAAAATCATTTATAATAGACAAACGGTGTCCGTATATAGTTTTTAATCCTATGGTCAAGTGATACAGATTTTTCAATCCACAATTTTAAATTTAATATTTTACGGGTGTACATCATTTCAACCCGCAATCCCAGAATTTCAAATCAATGAAAATAGCTTGGGTTTATCATTTCAACCCATAATGATTTTCCCCTAATCTATAATATCATGTGGGTATATATCATTTCTATCCATAGGGAATTTTAAACTAACAGGGAACTTACAGAGTGAGAACAAATATGATAATAATATAACATATCGAAAATAGGCATATATCATTAGTAACAAATTTAAATGTAATATATACAACAAGTTACATATGTCATATGTAAACAATTACAGATAATGACATATTATATTTAGCAATTTAACGATTCAAATTAAATGCATATTTGAATCGTCGTTTCATGTGAATTAAATTTGCTAAATATAAAAATGCTAATCATGAGTGATCGATCGTCTTTCGAGGTTAGAGAAAGAAGAACAACACGACAAGCTACGAATTGAATCGCGAACCCGATAATCAACCAATCCAAACAATCTCAAAGAAAAGCAAGGTGAACACGGTCGACGAACAAAGCTGGTAATTAGGAATTCATGGAAACAAATCAAAATCAGCTTGACATGAACTAAAACAAAATGCATATTATGTTATTATTATTTTCTAAACTAATATTCAATTTGAAAATGCATATTTAAAGTAATATATATACACATACACTCTCTTTAAAATCAATATTATTATAAACATATATACTTTAAAATAAATGTTACTATAAACATATACATACATAAACAAGACAGCACTATGTAAAATAATTCATTTTTTTGAAACATATATATATATATACACTAAATAAACGCAAAACATATATATGTACACTCGGGTGATAAAAACAGGCTATGAATGGCGGAGAGGAAAATCATATACACTTATAACTCACCTTTCAGTAATTGGAAAGGTGATATAAAAACAAGCAGTGGTTGGCATTGTTCGGAGTGCTGACGTGAAGGCTACTACAGGAAGGTGAATTAGTGAAAAGATAAGAGGGAAGAGGAGAAGTTTCATGCATGGGAGTGAGCAGCTTCAAGAAACAATTGCATGCTTTCATTTCTTTTTTCTTCTTCTTCTTCTTTTTCATCACAAAGCATACATACTATGCTCCATTATAAGTATAATAGATCTATATTATATGCATGCCTTTCATATTTTTTAATTGAAGAAGCTCGGGAGTGTAACAGATGGAGGGGTGGGCTTAGCAGTCTCGCATGGAGGAAGGTGACGTGGACCGGTTGCCACTGTCAAGCTAAGGCGGATATGGGACGAACGGTGTCAGGTGGTGGCTGTGCTAGGCTTCGGGTGTTCGGAGCAAAGACTGGCGTGGCTCGCGGCTACCGATGAACGGTCGGAGGAGGTGGACGGCTGCTAGGATATGGTGACGGAAGATGGAATGGGACAGAGAGAAAGACTGCGACGAAAGCTGGTAGAGGGAGGGTCAGTTAGCGACGGATCTGGTGAGGGCTGAACTTAGGGTAAAGGCAGAACCGACCCAAACAACAATGTTGCCCTAGCCGATTTCAAAAAAAGGTATTTGAAATCAGTTAATGCAGTAGGAATTAAACTCTGATCAATTGTCACATTTAGTAATGTGAAAACCACCAAGACATAACACAATTATTGTTTAAGTTATACATAGATATTATTTAATTTTGACTATTTTTAGAGAATCATATTCGACGCCACCATCATCGTTGCCCCCTAGCCGTCCGTTGCCCTAGACGATTGCCTAGCCCGCCTACCCCTAGGGCCGGGCCTGGGTAAAGGTGGCTCTCAGATCTCGATAAAATGAAAGAAGATGAGCACGCAAAGGAGACGTCCAGGCTCCAAATGCAAATGAATACGAAACTTTACATATTCTTTTTTTATAAGTTAAAACAAACATAAAAGGGGGAAAGGAAGATAATCAACAAACATGAGGAAATAGTGGCCGCATACAGAGTGGAAGAGCAGGTTTCGATGTTGAGCAGCTTCAGGCAAAAAAAAAAAAAAATATAAGCTTAGTTATATATATTATTATATTTTCTTTTTCATTTTTTTATAGAACTGAAAGGTTGATAGAGGAAAAGGTGGGACGAGATGCAAGAGCGCACGGGTGGGTTGATGAGGAAAGAAGACGAGTAGGCTTAGGGAATATGAAACTATATAATATAAACTTATAATTATTTCATTTGCAAGAAGAGGAATGAATAGAAAGGAGAATAGCAAGCGGACCAGAAATATAAATTAACTTGGGCAAAAGGTCGAAATGAAGGATATTAGTTTGCACATTGGATAATGGAAAGACACAACGAAACAAAAGGCTCAAATATGGTACCGATACTGTTAACTGTTTCGCGGTTTCCACTTTGTACGAGACACCAAAATGCACAAATGAATATACTATGGAGATCGGCACGAAGAGACGAACAGAATGGTACACAGATATCGGTGATATGATCATCCTATCAAAAGTCGATATTTGGTGCCGAAAATACTGTTAAAGCACTGAAAATAAGATAAACGGAGCTAGAGCAGTCCAAATTTGGCGAAATGAAATATGATGTCTCACGTAGAAAATGATTTACATTTTTATTATAAAAAATATTCAGGTTTCGAAAATATTTAATTTTCATCAAATTTAACTGATTTTAATTTGAAATTGGAAATTACACAACAAAATTAACTTTCATATTTTCTGATGAAAATCTAACACTTGATGTGTTTAAATAGACGCATACCAAATATCAAATTTTCATTACCAAATTTAATTGTTTTATTTTCCTAAAAAATTCAGTTAATTACAATAGAAAAAATCGTTAAAATTTATGGGTAGTAACATATTATTTCAACCTATATTTAAATGACATAGGTATATATCATTTCAACATATTTCTTAGTTCATCCAAACAATCCAAATGACAGTTTATAGGTTGTCAAATAATAAAAAGGGTAATAACTGGGATACGAACAAATAAATAAATAACCGTACACCCAACATATAAATCAATTGGCATACAAATACAATCAACATCCAAATCAACTAATATATCACAATGGTAACTAGTTATCGATTGTTAGTGTTTAACTAGCGATTAAATCCAAATAACAATTTAATTTTCAATAAAATTCAATACCAACATCAATTTCAATTTAAATGTAAATTTAGATTACCAAACGACAATCAATAAAATTTATCACTTTATGATGTCAATTTAACTAGCATCAGAAAATTCAGTATTGCATAAGTGGGTTTAATCACTCACTTTTGATTTAAGTCCATTAAAAATCCAATAAAACCCAAAATCTCAACATTCTTCAAATTCAACTAGACTAATTTCATGTTTTCCAAAATTTCAATACGAGTCTAACCGAGGAAACTGCGCGTGAATTGAAATTCGTATGCAAAAGATATTCATGTTATAAGAAATATTATTAAAATAATAAACGGTGCATATTAAATATAAAAAACAAAGTTTAATACTTGTTTTTTCTAAAGATGAGCCTTTAGGCAAAGATGGAAGAACAAACTAAGACAAGGGCAGGACGTGCAGGAAAAATGAACAATGAAACTCATGTTTCATAAACGAACGCTTTTGAATTTGCAAAAATGACAGCTTTTGAATTTGCAAGCTCGTGTTAAAATGATTCAAGGAAAGAAAGTTTTGAAATATAGATCTAAACATAGTTAATGAGCTAGCAATAAGAAAAAATGAAGGGAGAAGCTTGAAAACATGAATAATTCGCTGATAAGAATATAGCTTCAGTAAAGAATAATTTCAACTAAATGAATATGACGTGTCAGGAGTAAAAAATACAAAGGAAGAAATAAAGTGGAAGTTTGTTTAATAATAAGGAAATGAAGGTGGAGGGACAAAATGAATGTCATGTTTTGTTTTAAAAGCTTCAGGCATTAATAATGCATAAAGAAATATACGTAGGAATAGGAAAATTTGCAAACTAAAGGAAAGTTGTTATAAACAAATAAGAATATGTTATAAAGAAATAAGAGCAGAAGCCATTAGAGTAAAAAAATGGAGATATTTTATTCATTCAGAGATTGGTTATATCAGATTGATTCATATAATTACATTACACAGGCTCCTTTATATATAGGCATTGGAGCATGAGATGGAACATATCCCATGATGTGGGACTAATAGAAAAACACAAAAGCATATTCACTTATATATTTACATATATTATAACACTCCCCCTTGAATATGCGTCTTCAAAATCTTGGATGCTCATATGGTTGCTAGAAATTGTTTCTTTTAAAACGTCCATAACAATTGCTCCCCATCATTATTATCTTGCTTTCATACATCCATTCAGTTGATATAGATATTGTCTGTTGCCTCATTAAAAACCTTGTTATGAAAAACCCAGTGGGAAAAAATCATAAACAAGGAAAAGAGTACAACATGATTTCATCTTTAAATAACATATATTTTATAATGTTACTACGAGGGTTGATTCTTCTGGATCAAGTTAATGCCTTTTATTTTTCTGAAGCTGAATCATTGTTCTTTATAGGCTCAATTTTCTTTTGTTGCTTTTTAAAGTTGGTGGTTTTGTTACCTTTAAAACCACCATAACCACCTCTGCTAGAGTTATATCCACGTCCACGACCATGTCCTCTACCTCGACCTCGACCCCTACCTCTTCCAGAGTGGGCAAAATTAGCATTAACTTCAGGTAATGCAGTTGAACCAGTTGGTCTTGAGGAATGATTTTTTATAAGCAATTCATTATTTTGTTCAGCAATTAGTAAGCATTCTATGAGTTCAGAATATTTTGTAAAATGACGCTCTCGATATTGCTGCTGCAGGAGTATATTCGAGGCATGAAATGTTGAGAAAGTCTTTTCAAGAATTTGTGCGTCATCCACCTTTTTTCCACATAATTTCAGTTTAGAAGTGATTCTAAACATTGCAGAATTATATTCTCTTACGGACTTAAAATCTTGAAACCTCAGGTTTAACCACTCTTGCCTAGTGTTTGGAAGTATAACCGTCTTCTGGTGGTCATAACGCTCCTTCAGGGAGTTCCATAAGTGGAGAGGATCTTTTTCAGTCAAATATTCTGTTTTTAGATCGTCATGGATATGACTTCTTAAAAATATTAGAGCCTTTGCCTTGTCCTGCCGGGACATAGTATTGCCATTTTTAATGGCATTTTCTAAGCATTGAGATTGCAAATGAATCTCAGCATCCAGTATCCATGATAAGTAGTTGTCTCCAGATATATCCAAAGCTTTAAATTCAAGCTTGGTGATGTTTGTCATTTTGTGAACTGTTCATAAAATAAATTGCATAAGGTGAAAATATTCGCCACAACAGCATTCACTATATGTTTGTTTCCAGCTAAAAAGAAAAAAAATGGGAAGTCTTCATTCATGGTATCAAACAACCATACCAAAAAAAAATTGTATCAACAAAACCAAACATTTGGATTTTGCAACTTCCATGTATTTATCAAATAAGAAAGGAAAGTCGGCTTTTGCGTATATTCCATTCCAAACTTTTGAATTTTATTTGGCAATAGATCCGCAAAGGGAAAAAAATATAATAATATTGAATTTAGAAGCCAAAGAATAAAAATAAGAGTGATACAAGAAAAGACATGAAAAATATAGAAGCGAACCCCAAACTAGCATGTGCTGACTTGATAGCTTTATCAAAAAAAATATGATATTGACAATTACCTTTTTGGAGAGAGGAAAAGTAACGAGTTTATAAAGAAATGCAAGAACAATTCCTTTACCTGCTGTTTTAAAGGAAATAAGAAATAGAACGTATGTAGATATATTCTAAAAGACTTGTCTGCACTAATATATATATAACAGGATTTTGAATATAAATAGCCTTAGAATTGGAATGGTCAGAAGAGAAACAGTCAGAGTAATTAATATTTAATTACTTGCTGAGAAGTTGGAAAGTTAGAAGGTGAACAGGTTGAGGTCAATAATTAATTCGCATTCCTTCGTGCTGATAACGTGTTATAAACAAATAAGAATATGTTATAAAGAAATAAAAGCAGAAGCCATTAGAGTAAAAAAAATGGAGATATTTTATTCATTCAGAGATTGGTTATATCAGATTGATTCATATAATTACATTACACAGACTCCTTTATATATAGGCATTGGAGCATGAGATGGAACATATCCCATGATGTGGGACTAATAGAAAAATACAAAAGCATATTCACTTATATATTTACATATATTATAACAAAAGTGAAATTTTATACAGCCGAAAATGAGATGGCAGAAATAAATACAGCCTAAAGGTCTATGCTCGAATATTAAACAAAAAGAGAAATGAACAGATCAAGTACTAATAATGAGGTAACTATTTTAAAACGTACATGCGACCATTAATAACAGAAAAAATGAAGAGACCATGTGCACCACACAACTTTTTGAAATTCAAATTTTGAAACGTGTTCTTCTTAACCAAATTAATCTCAATAACTCAAATAATACTCAAATCTGCTGACATTTAATTTCTTTATTAACACATAATAAAATTATATCTACCTTAGAAATGAAAACGTTCAATTTGGTTTTCCCAAAATAATCTTTTGTTCACATTAGAATGCATCTTCTGTTTAACACAAAACGTGCACTTCTTTTATTAAATATATTAATTGCAATCAACATTTTCTTTCCTTTTAATAGAACTAATTCAATTTTGCAAAATTATATTCAAAACGGACAAACTAAAATGGATGAGAAGCGGAATAATTGATTCCTTTAATTTATAAATTTTTGCTTATAGACCAAAACAATAAATAACTTACTTAAATAAATGATTTCCCTATTCTAATCTGTATGCTAAAACATAGTTCAAATAAACATATGTTTCTTCCTTTAATCAAATCATTCTATTCTTTATTTTAATGAAATTAAACGTATATTCATAAATGAAATATCCATTTATTAGATAAAAATGTTTTTTCATTAAATCAAACTTTTCCTTTTATTTTCACAAAACATAACATATGTTTAATTACATCTATTAATTTAAAATTTAGTGTTCGCTTCCTTACTAATTGAAATTATTCAATTACAATAATTACAATTGATTACAATGGTGAATTTCAAATCAGAGAAAATAAATGCGATGGGAAATAATCAATTGTTTCCTTTATAAATTTAAAATCATTGTACACAAACAAGAGTTATAAATTCTTACTAAATAAGATCTATTATTTCTATAATCAATGTCTAAGCTATAGTACATTTCAAATAAATAAACATGTAATTTTTCCTTTAATACAAAAATGTTTATTTAATTTCTTATTAAAGTAAACATTTGTTATTTCAAATTTTGTTGTTAATATGCAACCTAACATTATTTTACATCCATAAATCATAAATTTTTAATTTTTGACAATTTTGAATGTCAATGTCTTATTTAATTTAATATTTTTTATTGTCAAAAATATGGGTTGTTACATGGACTTAATGGAAAATGTTTCGCAATCTAATTCCATCGCATACAAAAGCTAGCCTTTTGGATCGATCTATAAATCGAATGTAAGCTACTAGCTAAAAATCCACCGTTCAGAATGTATCGATGCTTATGCTCATTCTGACCACTGAAATGATCGGGACTCAATAGAAGTGGTCTCGAGTCCTAATTTGTCCTATTGGAAAGTTGATTTCAACCCATCGATTAAGTTAGCAATTTACTATTTAAATAAATCAATTATTTAAATATTCTAATGTATAAAAATGCTGATTGTTACATTCTTCTCCCCTTAAAAGAATTTAATCATTGTAATTCCAAACCCAAAATGTAACTCTACCCTAACACCCTGATACATACGACACTACACTTAAGTTGTCGCTTACCCATGTGTTATAACAACCGAACACCAACATACCCATATAATCATTCGCTAGGACATACACGTGCAATGTAACTCGTAACAAGCAAGTCCTATATAATCACATTTTGGCACTAGCCTACACAAGATCACATATGAAAACACACTTGAAAATACACATGTCTACTAACATGATGCATATCACTAATCGAGCATCTGCAAATACTCAAAATATAAACAGCGAACCACCAACTTCAAATGACCGCAACAAGGGAAAAGGATGTGGACTAGTCTTTAGCTATCATCCTCATTCCCTAAGTACACTCATGAACAACCCCAAGTATATTCGACTAAACCAAACGCCTAATTTACATGCATGTTTTCAAAGAAATGGAAACGGAAAACAAAGTGCAATCTTGCAATTCAAAAGAAAAGTTAAGTAGCTATCCTATACTACTAACTCTCTCGACTATTGGCTACGTATAAAAACCTTCCCATTAAGTTTTCTTTCAAATTCGACTCTGGTTATGGAAAATTTCGGCAGCAACTCCTTGGCGCGGCTCGATTCGAAAAACCACAATCACTCCAATCATAGCTATATAAGCTCATATCTGGGACCTCCCATATATATGGACAACAAAACAATAATATATACATATGATATACCTTATAAAGTGTGTGATACATAGCAAACACACCCGTTAAGAATAAACTTGTATCATGTTGTGAGCAAGCTAACTCAACTCATGAAACCAAAAGCAACAAGCAAGCCTTAGCATCCATATACCTGCATTTCACTTATATAACCCAAAAGAGAGTTAAACATGACAAATGTAATAATACAACATGGCAACCTAATATAAAAAATTCCACCAAACATGCAACTCAACATGTGCTCCAACTTGCATTTCTAAAATGAATGCAACTTGTTATCTCAATCATGAATGCAAACAGTGACATGGTACAAATCTACATGTGAACCCTAGCATGATATAAATCCATATGCAACATGTATCTCAAATAAATATATTACAACTAACTATGCAACAAACACATCCAATGCAACAAGCATCTAAAATAAATATGTTGCTATCAAAAACAACAAGCATGCTTGTAAAATACAAGCAATAACAAAGCAAGCTCAACGCTATGCTTTCTTACATTTTAACAAAACAAAAGGAAAATAAAAAATTTCCTTCAGTAACTGAAGGCATACCAATACAAAGCTCCATCAGACACAGACGAGGTTAACCCCATCGTTTTGAAGCCACATCGCACCATTCCCAGAAATGAATAGGCCCTCTAGGTCTAAGCCACATCCTGTTCACTTCCACTTTCTCTAGTTGAGTCATCACGATGATGTCACTAGAATTGCACACTTATACAAACAAACAATCAATCAATAATTAAGCAACAACAAGCAATCAATCACTCAAAAATAAACAATCAAATAACAAAAAATAGTCACACAAAACAACCAACAACAATATATCAACAAAATATCTAAATCAGTCAGCAGCACACAACAGCAAACTATAATAAGCAACATCAAGCAATAATCAACAATAGCATGCAACAATAAACAACAAGCAGCATATAAAATATGAAACATAATAAAGAGTTTGTACTGACATGCACGGTGACTAACAACAGCTAAAATGTGCACATTAAACTGAAAACCCCAATGAGTCTGCTCGACATCTAAGATGACCCAAATGCTTGAACATGTGACGACCGCCCATGACTCCCGCACCAAAACAAGAGAATAGTGCGCTGAAAGGTGTGCCAGGCAGCCATGGATGATAGTCAGGGTAAAATAAAATCGAAGAATCTCTATCGTAACTCACAGCGCATGGATAAAATACAATAGAGAAATATATAGTGAAGTCTCATAACAGGAAATCATCATATAAGCATCACAGAAGTTTTATACAATCATCTCAACAAATCCATACATCAAGACCTCACTACAAGCACTCATCAAATACAGCACCTGTCACCTGCTTACCTAGTCTGCCCATCCCAACATGGATGAACAGCCCAAGGTAATAAGAGGAGACATAAAACCTTGAGTCAGACAAAGTCTTAGTGAGCAGTAAATTAACAATCAAGCATACCAAAAGAGCATAAAGGATAAAAGGAATAGGAATCAAACCATCCCACTCCACCTCTTCTCACAGTGATAGCCCCCAGACACACTAAGGAGAAGCAAGCATAACAATATAGACAAATAAGGTAAAGCAATAACCACTCGAGTCAAGGGCAATGTTTTCCAAATACAAACCCCCAAGGCCTAAACCAAGATCAGATAAGCACCCAGAAAACACCGCTCTTGAAGCCGAATGATAATACAACCAAACATCCATGACTCTGGCTATCACTGCATCGTTGCCTTGATTTCACCGTTAGTTGAATGACCATCCGTCAAGGGCTAATGGTAACCCCGGTTCTAGCCATAACTCCGCACGTCGTCGCAGCCCGTGCCTAGGAATTTTCGCAACTACCCAGAGTACTAGCACGTCGTCGCAGCCCGTGCCTGGAACGTCGTCGCAGCCCGTTCCAACGTACCCTTGCTTTGAGCATGCTAGAACCTTCAACAACGATGAGATCTAAGCCTCCAAGTCATCCTCCTCGACGACCATCCATACTAGCTCAAGCGCCTCTCAAGCTAACCATTATCACCAACTCGGATCGCATCACCGAGTATCAACATAACTTTGCACGTCGTCGCAGCCCGTGCTTGGAACGTCATCATGACCCGTTCCATCTCAACATCACACTTTGCTTCATTGCATCATAGCAAAGTCTCATCTCAACATCATGGCTTGCCTTCTCGCATCATGGCAAAGTCCCATCTCGCTCTCATACTTCGCCTCTTCGCATCATGGCAAAGTCCCTCATCATCGAATCCGTCCATATGAGCTTCCACATTCACTTCATATGCCATCGGCAGCTTTCAACATTCAAGAGCCTTTCCACTTAGCTTTTGAATCACCTTCAACCATCTTGTCCAAATCAACCACAAGCTAACTTGGAGCAATCACATCTAACATACATTCAAACATTCAAGCATTCAAACAAGATCTATCAAACAATATTAACTATAATGGCAATTTCGTAATTAAGTGTGCAAAAGTCCAACATATGTGAAATCATGGTTTTTAGCATAGATCTATCAAATCTAAAACATGGGTTTTGTCTCTAATACTTTATAAATAACTTTCATAAGCAAACATCTTCAAATATGATGGATCTACATGCAGACTTAGGGAAAATGCGAGAAAACGCTAACTTTAACACATAAACATATCACCAATCCCATATACTCCTTTGGATCCGCGTGAGAGATAACTACCACTCACCAAATCACCCAAACACCTCAAAATCACAACACTTCAGATCTGGACAGTGAAGATCACGACTTGATCCGGCGAAATCTCACTTGAAACGATGAATTCTAGCTCAAACGGATGAAGATCTTCAACTTGAACACTTGGATCTTCGATCTCGATCTTCGATCTTGGATGGATGTTAGATCTAGATTGAAATGGAGAAAAGAAGATGAAGAAATGTTGTAGACGAGTCTTCAAAATGACAGCACTTCGTCGCTTCAAAAACCGGTGCCAAAAAGTGAGCCAAACCCCTCTATTTATAGGCTGAAACAACCATAGCTCGGCTGTCCCTTAGGTCGTCGCCGACCCAACACTTGAGTCGCCCCCGACTTATCACAATGCCGACTTACCATGAGTCGTTCACGACTCATTGCCATGCCGACCTAACCTTGCAACCTAAGCCTCTACAGTACTCACGCGACCTAATTCCTGCCGACCTATCAACAACAGGGACCTCACGAGTTAACACACGGCCGACTTGCGACTCAACGTACTACCGACCCAACTGCCACACGACTCAACAAAGCAAGAAGGTCACACGACTTATTCCTATATGCGACCTAACGACTTAGCCTTGCGGCCGTCCTAACCCCTAGCCGACTCAACATAAGTCGGTAACGACTCAACCGCGGTGCCGACCTAACTCAAAACAAGGGTTCTGACTTAACCTTATAGCCGACCTAACGACACACACGACCCAACACCCTACCGACTCATCTACACAACCGACTCACCAGGCAGCCGACCCACACTAAGTCGTACTAAGGTCCTATTTGCCACACGACTCACGACCTACAGCCTCACCGACTCAGAGACCTAACGACTCAAAAGCCTAAGTCCCTAACGACTTATCCACTAAGTCGGCCCACCGACCTAAGCCTTAGCCGACTCAACATCTACCGACCCAACTCCCTAAGTCGGTCACTTCCTTAGGTCGGTCTAAACTACTGGATCCCTAACACCATGAGTCGGTAACGACTCAAGCCTTAACTCGGCTATGACTCATCACCTGACCCACTAACTCGTCCAAACGACTTACCTAACTTAAGTCGGTTGCTTCCTTATCTCGGCCAACACTCCAACCCGTAACCCCTCCTTGAGTCGGTCCCCTATGAGTCGGTCACGACTCATCCCTTAGCTCGGCAATGCTCATGAGTCGGTCACAACTCATACTCCACCCGGGTTAACTTCTAAACGACTCAAGCTAGAGGCAACACAAACAACACTATCGACCTGCAAATTCTACGATCTATCGACACGTAAAATACGGGTCGTTACATTCTCTCCCCCTTAGGAATTTCGCCCCCGAAATTCCAAGCAAACAACAGAAATCAAAGATATTCCGCATGCCTACCATCCATAGCAATCAACAAACCATGCATCCAATTCTAGCCTAGCATGCAGAATTCTAAGACTTAGAACAAGCTACAAATTCATGAGATGTCACGACACTTTAGGGCCATACCTCGAAGAGTCCGGGATGAGCTGCCTTCATCCTCTCTTCCTCCTCCCACGTACAGTCGTTAACATCGTCACTCCATTGCACCTTGAGCAACGTAATCGTCTTCCTCCTAAGCTGTTTCGTATCGGTTTCAACAATACGAAGCGGCTTACGAGGTCTCGAAACAACTGGATCAACCTCCAAGTCTTCACAGCTATCAGCAGAAACCACCATACTTGGGTCGTGCACATACTTCCGTAGACAAGATACATGAAAAACATTGTGCACACCCGCCATCTTTTCCGGTAACTCCAATCTATAAGCGAGCTTTCCAATTCGCTCGATAATCGGGAATGGTCCAACGAATCTTGGAGTTAACTTTCCTTTGTTCCCGAATCTTATAACATTCTTAAATGGAGAAATCTTCACAAAAACCATATCACCTACGTTGAATTCCAAATCCTTTCGACGATTATCTGCATAACTTTTCTGACGATCCTGGGCTGCCTTCATTCTTTGCCGAATGATCTCTATACAATCCGAAGTCTGTCGAATCATCTCTGGCCCAAGTATCAGTTTTTCTCCAGCTTCCAACCAACATGTCGGAGAGTTACACGGTCTTCCATATAACGCTTCATATGGTGCCATACCAATACTCGACTGATAACTGTTATTATATGCAAATTCCACCAAATGAAGGTGATCCTCCCATGATCCCCCGAAGTCCAAAACACAAGCTCTAAGAAGATCTTCCAAAACCCGGTTGACTCTCTCAGTCTGACCATCTGTTTGAGGGTGATAAGCTGTACTCAAACACAACTCAGTTCCCAAAACCTCCTGGAAGCTCTTCCAAAATCCACTAGTGAACAACGGATCTCGATCGCTCACTATACTCTTCGGAACACCATGGAATCGAACAATCCACTTCACATACAATTCAGCCAACTTCGATGCAGTCCTAGTCGATCGAACAGGAATGAACCTTGCACTTTTAGTCAAACGATCTACGATGACCCAAATCCCTTCATTCCCTGTCCTGGTTCTAGGTAGACCATCAATAAAATCCATCGACACTTGCTCCCACTTCCACGTAGGAACTTCTAATGGCTGAAGTAATCCACTGGGCTTCTTCTGCTCAGCTTTCACCAACTGACAATTCATACACTTGGAAATAAAATTTCCAACATCTTTCTTCATACCTTCCCAGTAGTAAGCTCTCTTCATATCCCGATACATCTTATTTCCACCTGGATGAATTGTCAACTTCGAGTGATGACTTTCCCTCAGAACTTCATCTCTCAATCCATCAATATCGGGAACAACCAATCGTCCTTGCTTTCGAAGCCAACCCTCTCGATCGACCTCGAATCCCTTATCCTTCTCTGGTTCCAATTCAGATTCCAAATCACGGATAATCTTGACAAGCTTATCATCTTTCTTTTGGCTCTCGCCAATTCTTTCCACTAGAGTAGGCCTTATCGATAAGTTTGCCAACATCTCAGGTTCCAACTCGCATCTAGGCCTGAAATCAAATCCAGCCAAATACTCGAGACTCTTCCACTCCGAAAACATGGCTCCCAAACCTGCATGTCTTCGACTTAACGCATCAGCCACTGCGTTTCCTTTTCCCGGAGTATAGGCTATACCAAAATCATAAGATGCTAGAAACTCTAACCACCGTTGCTGTCGAAGATTCAAATCCTTTTGGGAAAACAGATACTTCAACGACTTATGATCTGTAAACAACTCGAATCTAACTCCCAATAGGTAGTGTCTCCACATCTTCAAAGCAAACACAATCGCCGCTAACTCCAAATCATGAGTTGGATAGTTCCTTTCATGCGGCTTCAGTTGTCGACTAGCATACGCAACAACTTTATCCTTCTGCATTAGCACCGCTCCCAGTCCAGTGCCACATGCATCGGTGTAAACCACCATCTCATCATTCCCACTCGGAATAGTCAATACAGGAGCACTCGTCAATCGCTCTTTCAGGATTACGAAAGCTTGCTCACACTTGTCATCCCATCTGAACACTTGGTTCTTCTTCGTCAATCCTGTCAACGGTGCAGCTATCTTGGAAAAGTCTTTAATAAACCGACGATAATACCCGGCTAATCCAAGAAAACTTCTCACATCAGATGCATTCTTAGGTCTAACCCAATCCTGGATTGCTGCCACCTTAGCGGGATCAACCGCTATTCCACTTCTAGAGATAACATGGCCTAAGAACCTCACTTCACTCTTCCAGAAGTGACACTTCGAAAACTTAGCCTTCAGCTGATGTTTCCGCAGTATATCCAAAACAATCCTCAAGTGCGTCTTGTGCTCTTCCTTGGTTCTGGAATAAACCAAAATATCATCCACGAACACAAGCACGAACTTATTCAACTGATCTCTGAATACTCTATTCATAAGATCCACAAAATATGCTGGCGCGTTAGTCAACCCAAACGGCATTACCAGCCACTCATAAAACCCGGATGGTGTCCTGAAAGCAGTCTTCGTCACACTATCCTTCGCCACTCTCAATTGGTGAAATCCCGTTGCCAAATCCATCTGAGAAAACACCTTAGCCTCGTGAAGCTGATCAAACAAGTCATCTATTCTCGGCAATGGATACTTGTTCTTCTTAGTCACCTTATTCAGTTCACGATAATCAACACACAACCTCAACGATCCATCCGCTTTGGTTGCGAACACAACGGGCGCACCCCATTCGGACACACTTCTCCGAATGAATCCTTTCCGTAAAAGGTCATCAACTTGCACCTTCAGCTCTTGCTGCTCCCTCGGTGCCATCCGCCTAAGAGGCATCACAACAGGTCTGGCTCCCTCAACTAGATCGATACGAAACTCGATCTCCCTATGCGGCGGCAACCCTTTGACTTCGTCAAAGACATCCTCAAATCCATTCACAATAGGCACCGATGACAGTCCTTCCCGTGGAACAACCAGCGAATACATGAAGCTCATGAAGACGCCTTCCTCATGCTTACATCGTATCACAACCTTTCGCCCTTCCACATTCCCGACTGTCACCTCCAGCCTCTCACAATCAATCCTAGCCGCATACTTTCTAAGCCAGTCCATACCCAAAATAATTCCGAACCCCGCAAAGTTCAGAACAAAGCAATCACAAACAAACGAGCAATCATGACTCGAAACAACTAGACCACGGCATATCATACACAAACATGACGAACCCCCAACCGGATTAGTCACAACCAATGGCCTATCAACAATATCCGGTTTCAAACCTAACCGGCCTACCAAATCATCACAAACAAAAGAATGCGACGCTCCAGTATCAAACAACACCCTAACTGGAACACCACAAATGGAAAGAGTACCTTGGACCACCACACTCTTCCCCTTCTCCTCAGCAGTAGGAGCTCTTGAAGACGACGGCACAGCTTCCAGAGCATAAGCTTGCACAACCTGCCTATCCTTTCTCGGCTCTGGACAGTCCTTCCTGAAATGCCCTGGCTTATCACAGTTATGGCACTTCGCCGGCGCCTTTGGATTCCTACAATCCTTAGAGAGATGGCCCTTCTTCTGGCAATTATAGCAAGTCACTTCGCCCTTAGGCTTCTTCTGACCATCCTTACCCTTCTGCTGCTGCTGCTGCTTCCTCTTCCTATTCCCACTCTGCTGTGGTTTAGATCCTTCCCTGGTTACAGCAACAACAGAACTTTCCTTAGGGAACAAACTCTCATGTCTCAAGGCTTTCTCCACAAGCTTCTCAAATGGATCGTCCAGATGATCCACTAACTGCCTTCCAAGATAAGCATCCAGACCAGTCACAAACTTCTCGTTCTTCTGGTAGGGAGAATCAATATACGATCTGGCATACTTGGATAGAGCCTCGAACTCAGAAATATACTCAAGAACAGGCCTCCCGCCTTGTTTGAGCTCCACAAATCTCTTGAACAAAACAGACCTCTGAGCAGTAGAGATGAACTTGCCTTCAAATCTAACTTGGAATTGCTCCCAAGTAATCTCCTCCTCTGGTGTATCTATAGTGATAGAATTCCACCAATCCGCAGCTCTCCCTTGAAGCTGTCTCGATGCAAGCTTTCTCTTGGTTGCATCCTCAATCCCTAGATCACCAAAAATCCTTCGGCAAGCATCCATCCATCTCTGCACTTCAATAGTCGACTCCGTCCCTAAGAAAGCTTTTCCCCCAAGAGAAGTATAATCCTTGCAAAGCTTGGCGAAATCCACCGGTCTCGGAGCTTGGACTTGAACCCCAACATCAACAGTAGGCCCTGGAACGGGCATCCTCCTCATGATTGAAGTCATCATGGCCTCAAACATAGGAGCATAATCAACAGCCTCCCTAGCAGCACGGCTATCCCTCGCAGCTTGTCTCTCACTTCTGCTCATCCTTAATATCTGTAAATAAGAATGATTAGAACACCTTAAGAAACAACTGCATAAGGAGTTCAAATCCTTCTAAGCTACTATATTATATATAGTAATCATCCATCAAAATACAATTACGTCTCTCTTACGTAATTACGTCAGCGAGCGTTGGCTAAAATCGATTAACCAAAGCTCTGATACCAAATGTGACGACCGCCCATGACTCCCGCACCAAAACAAGAGAATAGTGCGCTGAAAGGTGTGCCAGGCAGCCATGGATGATAGTCAGGGTAAAATAAAATCGAAGAATCTCTATCGTAACTCACAGCGCATGGATAAAATACAATAGAGAAATATATAGTGAAGTCTCATAACAGGAAATCATCATATAAGCATCACAGAAGTTTTATACAATCATCTCAACAAATCCATACATCAAGACCTCACTACAAGCACTCATCAAATACAGCACCTGTCACCTGCTTACCTAGTCTGCCCATCCCAACATGGATGAACAGCCCAAGGTAATAAGAGGAGACATAAAACCTTGAGTCAGACAAAGTCTTAGTGAGCAGTAAATTAACAATCAAGCATACCAAAAGAGCATAAAGGATAAAAGGAATAGGAATCAAACCATCCCACTCCACCTCTTCTCACAGTGATAGCCCCCAGACACACTAAGGAGAAGCAAGCATAACAATATAGACAAATAAGGTAAAGCAATAACCACTCGAGTCAAGGGCAATGTTTTCCAAATACAAACCCCCAAGGCCTAAACCAAGATCAGATAAGCACCCAGAAAACACCGCTCTTGAAGCCGAATGATAATACAACCAAACATCCATGACTCTGGCTATCACTGCATCGTTGCCTTGATTTCACCGTTAGTTGAATGACCATCCGTCAAGGGCTAATGGTAACCCCGGTTCTAGCCATAACTCCGCACGTCGTCGCAGCCCGTGCCTAGGAATTTTCGCAACTACCCAGAGTACTAGCACGTCGTCGCAGCCCGTGCCTGGAACGTCGTCGCAGCCCGTTCCAACGTACCCTTGCTTTGAGCATGCTAGAACCTTCAACAACGATGAGATCTAAGCCTCCAAGTCATCCTCCTCGACGACCATCCATACTAGCTCAAGCGCCTCTCAAGCTAACCATTATCACCAACTCGGATCGCATCACCGAGTATCAACATAACTTTGCACGTCGTCGCAGCCCGTGCTTGGAACGTCATCATGACCCGTTCCATCTCAACATCACACTTTGCTTCATTGCATCATAGCAAAGTCTCATCTCAACATCATGGCTTGCCTTCTCGCATCATGGCAAAGTCCCATCTCGCTCTCATACTTCGCCTCTTCGCATCATGGCAAAGTCCCTCATCATCGAATCCGTCCATATGAGCTTCCACATTCACTTCATATGCCATCGGCAGCTTTCAACATTCAAGAGCCTTTCCACTTAGCTTTTGAATCACCTTCAACCATCTTGTCCAAATCAACCACAAGCTAACTTGGAGCAATCACATCTAACATACATTCAAACATTCAAGCATTCAAACAAGATCTATCAAACAATATTAACTATAATGGCAATTTCGTAATTAAGTGTGCAAAAGTCCAACATATGTGAAATCATGGTTTTTAGCATAGATCTATCAAATCTAAAACATGGGTTTTGTCTCTAATACTTTATAAATAACTTTCATAAGCAAACATCTTCAAATATGATGGATCTACATGCAGACTTAGGGAAAATGCGAGAAAACGCTAACTTTAACACATAAACATATCACCAATCCCATATACTCCTTTGGATCCGCGTGAGAGATAACTACCACTCACCAAATCACCCAAACACCTCAAAATCACAACACTTCAGATCTGGACAGTGAAGATCACGACTTGATCCGGCGAAATCTCACTTGAAACGATGAATTCTAGCTCAAACGGATGAAGATCTTCAACTTGAACACTTGGATCTTCGATCTCGATCTTCGATCTTGGATGGATGTTAGATCTAGATTGAAATGGAGAAAAGAAGATGAAGAAATGTTGTAGACGAGTCTTCAAAATGACAGCACTTCGTCGCTTCAAAAACCGGTGCCAAAAAGTGAGCCAAACCCCTCTATTTATAGGCTGAAACAACCATAGCTCGGCTGTCCCTTAGGTCGTCGCCGACCCAACACTTGAGTCGCCCCCGACTTATCACAATGCCGACTTACCATGAGTCGTTCACGACTCATTGCCATGCCGACCTAACCTTGCAACCTAAGCCTCTACAGTACTCACGCGACCTAATTCCTGCCGACCTATCAACAACAGGGACCTCACGAGTTAACACACGGCCGACTTGCGACTCAACGTACTACCGACCCAACTGCCACACGACTCAACAAAGCAAGAAGGTCACACGACTTATTCCTATATGCGACCTAACGACTTAGCCTTGCGGCCGTCCTAACCCCTAGCCGACTCAACATAAGTCGGTAACGACTCAACCGCGGTGCCGACCTAACTCAAAACAAGGGTTCTGACTTAACCTTATAGCCGACCTAACGACACACACGACCCAACACCCTACCGACTCATCTACACAACCGACTCACCAGGCAGCCGACCCACACTAAGTCGTACTAAGGTCCTATTTGCCACACGACTCACGACCTACAGCCTCACCGACTCAGAGACCTAACGACTCAAAAGCCTAAGTCCCTAACGACTTATCCACTAAGTCGGCCCACCGACCTAAGCCTTAGCCGACTCAACATCTACCGACCCAACTCCCTAAGTCGGTCACTTCCTTAGGTCGGTCTAAACTACTGGATCCCTAACACCATGAGTCGGTAACGACTCAAGCCTTAACTCGGCTATGACTCATCACCTGACCCACTAACTCGTCCAAACGACTTACCTAACTTAAGTCGGTTGCTTCCTTATCTCGGCCAACACTCCAACCCGTAACCCCTCCTTGAGTCGGTTCCCTATGAGTCGGTCACGACTCATCCCTTAGCTCGGCAATGCTCATGAGTCGGTCACAACTCATACTCCACCCGGGTTAACTTCTAAACGACTCAAGCTAGAGGCAACACAAACAACACTATCGACCTGCAAATTCTACGATCTATCGACACGTAAAATACGGGTCGTTACAGTGCAACTCCTTTCATAAAAACAATACATGAAAGACTATCACACCTCCCGCCCTGAAGATGAAAACTTAGATTATATGATGGATCCCGATTCTCAAAATCCCGAATAAATCAAGCGAACTAAGTCTCAGTTTTCCTTACCCCTCCAAACAAAACTCATCCCTAAAGGAGACAACTTTATAATTAAATCACCATTAAATAACGATCTACAAATACTTGGGCTCGCTCGGGTTCAAACTTACCTTAACTGCACAATGATAATAGGGACAATAAACTAAGTGTACTACGATGCTTGCTTAGGAAAGTATCATATCGCTACATGAAAGATTAACCAAATCGTCACAAAACTGGTTAAGGAATTCCTTTCCAAACTATCACAAGCTATCCTAACTATACCATACCATACACATAATTTTAGAATGAATAAAGATCATTACAAATGATTACAATGCCCGATCAAATCCCTTGTTTAATTTTCTCATACGGTTCCTTTGTTAAAATTAAGGTTGATCGCCTGACTCTTCCCGTGCGAACTCCGATCCGGTTACTTCGTTTGACCTCCAAATTTTCCTAGCATGACCAGGGTCGCACTTCAGAAATCTCCCAATCACCTCAAGAATCTGACTCAAGTGCTTGCCTTTAAGAATTGAGTGAAAAACCCTTGTCCAACAAGTACAAATCACCTACAAACCTTGCGCTCGAACTAGTATGTGAATGAACTTAGCTTTAGAAAATACCACTTCAGCACATAGGATTAATCCCATCACCTAAGGTTTAGAAATGTTAGGAAAACACTTCTAACACGAACGACTCTACGTATAATGTATAGGTCATCTATTCTGTCTTTACCCAATTCTACAACCGTTGGATCCTGATTGGATACAGAATCTTATCACACTTCACCAAAAAAACTCCACTTTACTTGAAAGCTTGTGCATCAAGTTCGAATGGAAGTACACTCGGTTATTGTACCTTAGTTGAACAT
The DNA here is from genome assembly GCA_030765085.1 of Allium cepa. Lineage (NCBI taxonomy): Eukaryota > Viridiplantae > Streptophyta > Magnoliopsida > Asparagales > Amaryllidaceae > Allium > Allium cepa. Next base: position 866,553,929 of record CM060940.1, read on the forward strand.
CCAAGGTTTTCCTACGTAAGATTAAACCTTATAAAAGAGTTAACCTATAGTACGAGGGATCGAGTTCAAGATATGCCTAAGTGATAAATCCCAATCTACGCGTTAAGACCCTGGGTAAGTTTCAGTGCTTATTTCAAAGGAGTAATGACCACCTCCACACAGAATTTAGCCAAAAGGTTAAATCGACTAACATATGCCTTCAATGACATGCTAACATGTTACGAATGGATGAAATGCTCAAGTCGTACGTCCCTTTCGATCTCAGAAATAAACCGAGACTCGAAGTGACGTTTAGAATCAATTTAAGTCATGGTCTTCTTGTCAGTCTCTTCTTCTACTATGCCCAAAGGATTACACTGCCTTCAGCACTTACCGCCACAGCTGGAATGTTCTCGGGAGACGGAATATCCAATGTTGTGGAAAAATAGTCTTTGAACTAATCAGACATCTCAGACTGCCCATCCATAGTCACTCTTGTACTCCATCTGCTAATACTGATAGCCTGAACGATGAAACCTTAGAAACTAATGATCAAAAAAAATATAAATCCAGAGGACAAGCGATGTATACAGTATCATATAGTAAAAAAATATAAGTACGCACTCTCAACGTATCTCCATCTACCAGGTTGCGTAACTCAAGCACGCCTACTTGGTCCTACGTGTTGAGCTTAAGCTCTGATGCAACTGTAACGACCCATCCTTTGTAATACCCAAAATCAATATTGAATGACAATATCTGACTCCCGGATACTACAAAATAATAGTTTGTAGGGGTAAAAAATCTAAACATCGTACTAAGTCACATTGACTCGGTCTCATAGCGGAAAGATAAAAAATAATATATTGAACATGCATGAACAGAACATGATAAAAAAAATAAAACAAGGGGTTGCAAAAACGGAAGCATACAAAGTGCTATGAACTATCATATACTACATAAAAAGGACAGCACCATCAAAAAGAGTCATTGTGCTTAACATCATTCATATGGGATTTGAATGTAATATCTGATATCCCAAGTCTCCTATACAAAATGGTCACATACTACATAGAAGGCAAGTACATATGTATATCCAATATAACGACTTCACGCCTCTAGAATGCTCCAACTGCCTCGCAAACCTATCCTCAACACACTTGACTCTCAAACTACTCAATCGAGTACTCGAAAGTTGTTATGACATAAACACGAAAAGATAAAATGTGGGTCAGACATAAAGTCTGATGTAAGGGGAACCATTGCAAAATACTATATATCATTGTTATATATACATATAAAATAAGAAACTACTAGGCACAGACGGTCTTCATTACAAACATGGCTTAGGAGTAACCCGAAATGTCTATAAACACGTAAAGTAATCATGTCTCAAAAGATAGGAAATCATAACATAACCTTCTCTTATCCTATAATCAACAAATCGACACAATTACTAAAGTGTGACTGACACGTAACAATATACCATGATGTTGAATATACAAGTATATGATTTTTGTTTGATGACAATAAACATATATATAAATATATTCATTTAAATGTATTTGTTAATGTACTTTTTTATTTTTCACATAATTAACAAATATCTGCTGAATAAAAAAAATAACACAAAATTTACTTTCAAACAGATATTTTATTCAAACAAATATTTATTACAATTTTGAATAATACAAATTTGAACTCTCATTATATACACAATTTTCAAACAATAAAATTTTGATTACACAATTATCATTTACATAAGCACCTCATAACATTTCACTCGTTCACTCGTATTAGATCTTCAACTGTATTCCAGATTGAATCCAGCATCTGAGCTATCTGCAAAAATACACACTGACGCAGTAAAATAGAAAATGAAATATTTTTGCAGTGTAAAATAAAATATGTATTTTGAAAATATTATTTGCCTTAGTTATTTGGGTTGTTCGTCATCACTTAAATTTGAATTCGTCATACACGAACAGCTTGTGACATGCACAGTGTATCACTGTACATGCCATAAGGCCGTGCACACCGATATACACTTGATAAAACTGCAGGGACAAGTGAGCACAAGGTCAAACCCAATCAAAAGCCAAGTTTAACTCAAGTGCAATACAAATAAAGTCACGACACGAACACAAGGTCAAACCCGAGCTTTAAGCTGGATTCAACACAGGTGCAATCCAAATATACACATGAATGCTATGATCAAAGACACAAATGTGCACAGTGAAGTTATGAATACAGTTCAAACTTCAAAATAAATAGTCAAAGTGCATCTCAAAGACAGGTTCAAAAGGAACCAACAATAAGTGATGCATTAGTGAAATAGTGGATAGAGCCCAATGCAACTCATCACATAATCAAATGGTCGAATTCAACTTGCAGATGAATACGATGAATTGGTTCAACTAAACCAGCATATATACAAATGTACTACAACTACCAAAAAAACAAAACAACCAGACTCAAGTACTACCAGAGTCCACTACAACCTGAACTAGATTACAAGATCAATGAACATATTCAAGTGCATCGAACCACCATCAAGTGACTACGATCAATCAACACAGCAAGAAGTCATAGGTCAAACATAGTGCAACAAAATACAAGTCTCGACCAGACTCAAGTGCAAGCCTCAAGTAACATGAATATACATATATGGTGATACAACAAGTTTATGTGGATATCCAAGCAGTGTAACTCGATATTAAAGTAAGCAAGTGAGTTTGAATCAAAACTGGTCAGATGCCGTGGGTTAACAAAGTAGAATTCGAACAAAAGAAATTCGCATAGCAGGTTTTTACAAAAATATTTTCACAAAATCAAGCTTGCATTTCAAACAAAGTCAAAGACAACTGCAGTTCAAAGCAATGCCGAAGTCACAAACAAAAACAAGTTCAACAGCAAATCAAAATCATGGTGGCTAAGGAAGTCGAACAAGTCAAAAACCAAAACCGTGATAACCAAGCAATCAGAAAATATATGTATTGAAAAGGTCAGGATCAATCTTAAGAATCCAAGCAAAATCAACGGCCGAGCTAAATTAAATGACAAATTCAAATGAACGAAATTATAGGAATTCGATTCCTATTTAAACCGTAACATCATTGGCATACGAGGTTATTCGAGTTCAAGCAAAACAGAGATCAATAAATCATTAAACTCAAATCAAAGTCGAGTATTATAAAATATTGAAAAAGGGAAAAACTGCATACCAATTTAACAGACAAACTCGACTTAATTGAAGTAGCCGTGTGTATAATCGAAGAGACGATCATTCGACAAAGCAAGCAATGCGATATTATTCAAACGATCAAAGTCGGCGCCCTTCAATTCCATGAAGCCCTAACTATCAGAGATAAAGAGGAACAAACGAGCTAAAGAAATCTCCATTTTTTTACAGAGCAAGTCGAGCCGAATAATATAAAAGGAGAAAGAATAATCTTTGCTTTATTTATTTTTTGGGTCGGCCTTTATATTTGGGCTTAGTATAATAATTAGGGTTTATTGTTTTTATATTGTTTTTAAATTTGTATTTTCTCTTTTAAACTTTTGTAATTTCTAGTCGTGTGACTAGGGGATGAACTACGGTGGTGTATTTTGAGAATTCGCAATTTAGTGGCTGAGTTGTGGCAGGGTTTTGAGCGTAGTGTTAGGTTAGTCGATAGCGGGTGTTGCGGGTTTACGTGTAAGCGTCTGACTACTTAATTTCTAGTAGAAATCTTAGGGGCGGCACGTAGGCAGGGTTTTGCCGAAGCTGGGTAAATCTATGTGTTCTATTTTTTGCTTTTTTTATTTTGTCGTTATTTGTGCTGCTATTATTTTATACAAACGTCCACAATAAATTTTTACAATTAATAGTATCACCCTATTCACCCCCCCCCCCCCTCTAGGGTGAAATTGATCTTACAAGTGGTATCGGAGTTAGGAACAAAAGCAATCTTTTAAAAAAGATGATTTGTTTTCAAAAACCAATTTTTGTTTTAAAATTTTAATTTTTAAAATGACTTCTTTTAGTAATGCTTTTGTTGAGGATTAGTCCATAATTAGACCACCAATGTTCTATGGTGAAAATGCTTATTGGAAAAATAGAATGAAAATTTTTCTGAAAGCCGTTGATGCTTTGAATATTGTTGAGACAGGTTACAGAGCACCAACTACAGTTGTAATTAATCAAGAAATAGATAAACCAACGGATCAATGGAAAGATCTAGAAAATGAACTACAGAATACTAACTCCAAAGCTGTGAATTCTATTATTTGTTCATTGGATCAAATTGAATTTAATCGTGCCTCAAATTGTCTAACTGCGCAGGAAATCTGGCACACACTTGAAGTGACCCACGAAGGAACATCTCAAGTCAAAGAATCTCACCTTGCCATGCTTAGTAGCGAATACAAGAACTTCACAATGGCCAAGGATGAAAATGTAAAAGAGATGTATGGACGACTTTCCAATCTCATATACAAATCAAAAGCTCTTGGAAAATCATACACAGAGTTGGAAATAGTCCGAAAAATCCTTAGAGTCCTTTCTTGGAATTTTGAAGCAAAAGTTACGGCAATTCAAGAATCAAAGGATATGAAACAAATCAAAGTTGAAGAGGTCATCGGAAATCTCACCACTTACGAGCTAGAAATGAAATTCAAGGAAGAATGAGAAGGAGGTGATACTCGAAAGAAATCAGTAGCTCTTAAAGGAACAACGGAAAGTGATGATGATGATGATGAAGCGGCTGAATTGGCGCTGATAATAAAGAGATTCTAAAAGTGGAATCACAAAAACGGAAATCCAACTCTAAATCAATAATTGAAAAGCGGAATAGTCAAAGCACTAGACAACTCAGAAGAACAGGAGATCATATGCCATAAGTGCAATAAACCCTGTCATATCAAGTCCAATTGTCCTCAGAGTCGACTCGACTAAGAAAAGAAATCAAAAAGGAGAAGTTTTGTGGCCACGTGGGATAAAAGTGATGATGAAAATAAAAGCACTAATAGTGAAAGTGAGAAAGCGGATCTGTGCCTTTGAGGTGATATAACTAATAGCGATGATGACGAGCCAAGCAAGGTATCAAAACTTACTTCTCAGAATTACTTATATATTTCCATGAAGTAAATGGAAGTTTTGAATGACTTAGGGAGAAATACACTAAAATTAAATCATAAAGAGATACTTTGATAGATTTAAATAAGCAGCTTGATAAATTAGTTAAAAACTAATATCACTAAGTGTGATAAGTGTCCATCACTTGAAGAAGAAATTAAAAAATCAGAAATTAAAATTAAATCACTTGAAAATGAAATTCTGATTTTGAAAGAGAGTGAAAACACTAGAAGAGAAAATTCTATTAATAGATGCACTCAATTATTGTACGAAAACGAATCACTAAAAACACAAGTCCAACAATTGTCAACGACTTTAGGACAATTTTCGAAAGGAGAAAGATCGTTGAATATGCTATTAGGGAAACAAACTGTTAACACTGTTAGACAAGGACTTGGGTATAATCACTTTGAACGTAGTAAAATAAAAATTAATCAAGTAAATTCAAAGTGCAAAATTTGTGGAAAATTTGGACACAATCACAATATTTGCTAGTATAGACTCAAATACGTAAAAACCATACCAATTTGGGTTCCCAAAGGCATAAATGTAAATTCTCTTAAGTCAAACAAATCTGGGTGCCAAAAGGAACATGTATAAATTATTTTGGGTCTCTACAAACTTACTTTTCAAAATCTGTTGCCATTAACAACCATGGACCTATAAAAACAAATAGGTCACAAACATCTTCTCTCATGTAGGTGTGGTGGAAGGCTAAGGAACAACAACAGTGTTACTTGGGTTCTGGCTGTCCTAGGCACACGATGGGCTACAAAATCAAAGTTTCTTATCCTAGTATAAAAGTGGCAGAATTACAATGGGCAACATCGAAATATTATCATATAGGTAAAATAGGTAAAGGTACATCTATCTTGAACGATATATTAAATGTGATAATCTACACCGTAATCTGAATTAAATCAGCTAGTTATGTGATGACAAAATAAATGTTGATTTTGATTATGATTTATTCTTATTTGATATGTTCTTATTTGACTTGTTCTTATTTTTTATTCTGATTTAAAAATGTTGACCAATCATATTTTCGTCTTTGAATTGGTTCATATAAACGTGTTCAGACTAATCATGTTGATACACGTGGACTTAGTCATTATGTTCACTGATTTTTTTATTTGCATGAATTCAATTAAAATCCAAAAGAAACATTTAAAAGTTGTAAAAAGGAGTTCAAGAAATTGTTGCAACTTCACGGTCCGATCTATCAAATCCAACTAATGATAATTTCGAGTGAAAGGAAAATTCAGATGCAGATTATGCTGGTAATCTAGTTAGTAGAAAAATTACTAGTGAAACGTGATTTATGTTGACATTCATTAACTGCATCGCGTTTTCAAAGAAAATATCTGCATATTTTTCATTTCAAATAATTTTCAAATTAGTAGACATTTTTCTTATAAAACCCCTTCTAGAAAATCATTTTTTGTTGACCTTGTTTTAGATTAGTCATTTTTTAAAATTTGATTGTATAATTAATTTTTATTTGATCTTAAATGACTACATTGACTAATTTGACTCCCTACTGATTATCTGAAAGATAAATAGTGATTGAAAAAATGATGAGCGTTGATATTAATCATATATTATAACTTGAGACAGCGTAATTTGTAAATTTCTTTAGAAATTCAAACAAGAGTTATAAAAACTTTTTGTTGGTAAAAATTCCATGACCATTATCATATTTCTATCGACCATCACTCATCAAAATCCAATATAGTATGTCAATATGTGGTATTTTAAATGGGAAATTATTCGTTCTTCAATTTATGATATTTTTAGCAATAAGAACATCCAAAGTATTCACTCTCATTTAAAAGTCCTCACGGTTATGCATTGGTGAATTACTTACGATTTTTAATTATGTGCTTCCATGCTCATTTAAAAGTCATCACGGTTATGCATGTATGAAACGCATATCAAAATTGATTAATTAAATAGACAAGTTGATTCTAATCCCATTTAAAAGTCCTCACGGTTATGCGTGGTTAGAAGATACTTGAATTCATTTTTTAATAAAAATTTGGAATACTACTAATGTCATTTAAAGTCCTAACAATTATGCATGGTTAGTAGATATTCAAATTCCTGAAATAAATATACCACAAATGGACACAACTGTATGGTTTTATATGATGACATCATCCCTATCATTCTAAAGTGGAACATTAGCCTAATAGAGTATTTATGATTTTTGTTTGATTTTTTATTGAAATTTAATATTTATACTCGATTTGGTATTAATATTGTATTAATGTCTATCACTATATTACACTTTTGTAACACTATTACTCTTTTGCTGATAACAAAAGGGAGAGAGAAAAGTTTAGATTTTGGAAAATAAAGGTCAAATATTTTATTTTGTATTTTCTATTTGCATCTAGGATCATTTTCATATTTTGATTTATTCTAATGCATATATGAAGGGGGAGCTTTGTTATAGAGAGGGAGCATTCAAAAAGGGAGCAAATTGAATAATCAAATACATTTAATAAATTCAAAATCTTAAATATAAGTTTGTTATCATCAAAAGGGGAAGATTGTTGAATATGCAAGTATATGATTTTTGTTCCATGATAATAAACATATATATATATTCATGTTAATGTACTATTTTATTTTTCACATAATAAATAAATATCTGCTGAATAAAATAAATAACACAGAATTTAATTTCAAACATATATTTTATTCAAACAAATATTTATTACAATTTTGAATAGTACAAATTTGAACTCTCATTATATACACAATTTCCAAAAATACAATTTTGATTGCACGGTTATCATTTACATAAACTTACTACACTTCACTCATTCACCCCCATTTGATCTTCAACTGTATTCCAGATTGAATCAGCATCTGAGCTATCTGCAAAAATACACACTGACATGGTAAAATTGAAAATGAAATATTTTTTGCAGTGTAAAATAAAAATGTATATTTTGAAAATATTTTTTTTCCTCGGTTATTTGGGTTGTTTGTCATCATTTAAATTTGAATTCATCATATACAACTAGCTTGTAACATGCACAGTGAATCACTATACATGCCACAAGACCCTGCAAACCGACATACACTTGATAAAACTGCAGAGACAGGTGAGCATAAGGTCAAACCCAATCAAAAGCCAGGTTTAACTCAAGTGCAATACAAATAAAATCATGACACGAGCACAAAGTCAAACCCGAGCTTTAAGCTCGATTCAACACAGGTGCAATCCAAATATACACATGAATGCTATTATCAAAGGCACAAATGTACACAGTGAAGTCATGAATACAGTTCAAACTTAAAAAGAATAATCACAAGGCAACTTAAAGACTGGTTCAAAAAGAACCAACAGCAAGTGATGCATCGGTGAAATAGTGGATAAAGCTCAATGCAACTCATCACATAATAAAATGGCCAAATTCAACTTGCAGATGAATACGATGAACTGGTTCAACTAAACCAACATATATACAAATGTACTACAACTACGAGAAAAACAAAACAACCAGACTCAAGTACTACCGGAGCCCATCACTGCAACCTGAACCAGATTACAAGATCAATGAACAAATTCAAGTGCATTGAATCACCAGCAAGTGACTACAATCAATCAACACTGCAAGAAGTCGTGGGTCAAACATAGTGCAACAAAATACAAGGGTCGACCAAACTCAAGTGCAAGCCTCAAGTAGACATGAATATACGTATATGGTGATACAGCAAGTTTATGTGGATATGCAAGTAGTGTAACCCGATATCAAAGTAAATAAGTGAGTTTGAATCAAAACTGGTCACCGTGGTTTATCAAAGTAGAATTCGAACAAAAGAAATTCGCATAGCAGGTTATTACAAAAATATTTTCACAAAATCAAGCTTGCAGTTTCAAACCAAGTCAAAGACAACTGCAGTTCAAAGCAATGCCGAAGTCACAAACGAAAACAAGTTCAACAGCAAATAAAAACCATGGTGGCCAAGGAAGTCGAACAAGTCAGAAACCAAAACCGTGATAACCAAGCAATAAGAAAATATACGTATTGAAAAGGTCAGGATCAATTTCGAGCATTCAAGCAAAATCAACGGCCGAGCAAAATTAAAAGAAAAATTCAAATGAACGAAATTATAGGAATTCGATTCCTATTTAAACCATAATATCATCAGCATACGAGATCATTCGAGTTCAAGCAAAACAGTGACCAATAAGTCATTAAACTCGAATCAAAGTCGAGTATTATCAAATATTGAAAAAGGGAAAAACTGCATATCAATTTAACAGATGAACTCGACTTAATTGAAGCAGCCATGTGTATAATCGAAGAGATGATCATTCGACAAAGCAAGCAATGCGAGATTATTCGAACGATCAATTTGAAGTCGACGCCCTTCAATTCCACGAAACCTTAACTATCAGAGATAAAGAGGAACGAACGAGCTAAAGAAATCGCCATTTTTTTACGGAGCAAGTCGGGCCAAATAATATAAAACGAGAAAGGATAATCTTCACTTCATTTTGTTTTTGAGCCGGCCTTTATATTAGGGCTTAGTATATTAACTAGGGTTTATTGTTTTAAAACTGTTTTTAAATTTGTAATTTCTCTTTTAAACTTTTGTAATTTCTAGTCGTGTGACAAGAGGACGAACTACGGTGGTGTAGTTCAAGAATTCGCAACTCAGTGGCTGAGTTGTGGCAGGGTTTTGAGCGTAGACTTAGGTTATTCGATAGCGGGTGTCGCGAGTTTACGCGTGTAAGAGTCTGACTACTTAATTTCTAGTAGAAACCTTAGGGGCAGCATGTAGACAGAGTTTTGTCGAAGCTGGGTAAATCTATGTGTTCTATTTTCTGCTTTTTATGTTCTATCATTATCTATGCTGCTATTATTTTATATAAACTTCCACAATAATTTTTATAATTAATAGTATCACCCTATTCAACCCCCTTCCCCTCTAGGATGACATCGATCCTATACATGATACATGTAACATAATATAAAAGAGGAAGGGCAATATAGATATTATAATATAAGTCGAACACATAGTAAATAATAATAACTAACTACTAACCAATAACATGCCCAATCATAACAATCAAGGTCAAACAAAGAATAAAGATTGGCAATTATCACCGCTGATGGGGGAGTCCACTAAGGATATCTAATGTATTCCAATGATACCTATCTAGTGCTCAAAATAAATAGGTTCAGTACTTAATCGTACTATAGACCTCGAGCTGTATCTAATGTGATAGACCTTGTGAAGTTCTCATAATGTCCATACCCACAATACGAATACCCTTAACTGATACCCATGCTGAATCTCCATTAACTACTAAAGAGAACTATGAGAGCCGCAACTTTATTGTGGACTTGCCTGAAAACCACCTCAAAAGAAGTTGGCATGTAGGTCCTGTCGCAACACCCGTTGGTATTACGGAATAGCGTAAGACCTGCTCTAGATTGGCATTACAGTCTCTCTTTGCCCTTGCTCTAGTGAGTCATATGAGACTGCTCCCATCAACTCCTGTCAAACCTAAAGACTAAAAAGGCTGCCTTAGCCTCGTAGGTCAGCTCCAGATCAAGGCCACCATTGACCGCCACTGCTTAATCCAACATGCCAAACCTAGCTTAAGCCACGATGCCTATTTTCCAAACAACCACCCTCCTCCCGTGGCTCATCGCTAGGGATCGAATGTAAACTAATTTGGGATGTTGATTTGAAGAGTTACGACATGGATTTGGGAGAGAGGAATAATATTTTATGAAAATAAAATTAAATAAAAATGTATTTATTCAATTTTCACTTCACATTTTCAACTCGTACGAGTTGTAACAAGCTCCAATCGAAACGATTCCCGCTTAGTGCAACTCGCATATTTTGATGATCCAGATCGTATAAATTATGACACAATCTGCGACTGCTCCCCGGATAGTCAAATCCGCACGTATTGACTACAAATATCTATCACAAATTTGTAACTCCAAAAAAAGCGTGCGTACTGTCGTTTATAACCAAATACCCATATCCTCGACTAAATGCAGAAGTTTTCAGAATCTAATTCCATCGGATACAAAAGTTAGCTGTAACAACCCGCATATCCATACCCCTTGAGTTAACACTATTCTACCTAAATCAACTCAAGTTGTACAGAAATACGAATCATTTGGGTTAAAGAAGAAGAGGTAGAAGAAGAAAATAGAAAACAACATCAGAATCTAACCATCGCAGCGGAATAAAATATAATAGATAATAAATGATCTTTACTCAAAATATAAATATTTCTGTTTACATATATTACATCATCAGCGTATATCAATCACAGCTCAACATCAATATTATACAAATGGATACACAACAACTCAACACAGCGGAATACGTATATATATACAAGTACGGGAGTACGTATCGCCATCCTGCCCGTCTCCTGAGCTCCACAATATCATATCTTGTATTCTATAATACTCAGTCTGACCCGAGCATTACAGTTAAATAACACCCGAGTTAGTCTGGAATACCAGCGTGAGAAAATCACACCTAATTGATTATTAAAGTTTCAAAAATCCTTTTAAAATAAAAGCATCTCGTAAGACCACGCCACAAATAAACATGTCGGGTTTTTACCTTACGATAGCTAAAACAATTTTTATAGAAATCCTCTGATATTATAATAGGGTCTATATACAAATACTTATAAAATAGCCGAAATTGTTACATGATTAAATTCCAGCTACTAGCCACAGAGTGGGTAATACAAACAAAACTCGTACAAGGCCCGTACGGAGAATGGATTACCAACCAATGACTAGGCACTGGGGTACCACCTGTCACGGTACGGGGCCTAGATCACCGTACCGAGGAGTACGCCCGCTCCCCTGCAACACAAGGCCGGGACTACCCCTTACTGGATAATCCCGAGTGAGATCACTCCGCGGTTGGGATCAGCAACCGCCCACTAAGCCGAAATAAAAAGGGACATCTAGACTGAAATGACCTCACCCTGCTTGGGTGCTACCCACCTAGCCTTGCTGCATAACCCCTGATTTTCAGTCATTTCCATTTGATGAGGCTTGAGGCTAAGCATTACCTTTTAGAATATATTCCTTAGAATGCCCATCGACCTCCTGACGATGTTTTTCGCAAGCATTCATCCATACAAGTCCGTCCCGGGTTCGAACAGAACCGAAGGCACTATTCCTACTACATCCATTTGGAAATATCCTCAGGATTAGTAGCGACTAGCCCTTGCACTTCACTGCTCCATCTTCGAATCCAAAAATCGTTTTTCACGAAAATGTACAAACCGGATCGAAGTGGTTTTCGAGAAATTAATCTCGATCCTGGTCTCTTCGAAACGGTCAACGTATTTGTCCAATATTGATAGTCGGTTATTTAACTATCAATTAATATTCACAAACATCCATCAAACAATAAATAATTTCCCAAATTATTTATTTATCTCAAAAATATCTTAACAAGATATATTTTCACGTTTCAAATTCCTTTGGAAATAGTTTTCAAACATATTCCTTTCCCGAAATAATTTTCCAATATTTATTTCCACTGAAATGCCAAGTATAAATTACTTTAAGCTTTAAAATAAATTTAAAAGCACTTAGTTATAAAATATACTTCATAGCCTTATAATTTAAAACTACTTTAATACTTAATTAAAATATATACTTTAGGAATATTTAATAAATAAGGCTACTTTTATAAAATATAAGACTAGATTTTTCTTTAAAACAAATACCAAGTCATTTAACAATTACTACGATAATAGTTTTGAAAAAAAAATATTTTAGAATTTAAACATTTTTTAATAATAAGTTTTCTAAGATACGCTTTTAAAATAACATTAAAACCTTTAACTTATATTTAAAATTGCTTGAAAATCGTACTTGGCTATCCAGGGAAACACTCTTCTCTTTCACATCTTTAAAAATGAATCACTATTTATTTTTAAACGAATTTCCATTCCTTTATAAATTTCCACTTTGAATTTATATTTAAAATACCCACCGATATTTTATTTTACCTGATAACTCAGTTTAAAAATTCCAAAATCTCATTTAAGATAAATTCTTATTTCATTCAAATAATATCACTTAAGCTTTTCCATTTATTACTACCCCTAATAATTCAAATTCCTCTTATTCCAAATTTGTTAGAGTTTTGCAATCACTTTTATTTTATTTTATTTTCAATTCATTATTAATTTATTCCAATTTACTAGAATTATTTTACTGAAAATTTACTCTTTTATTTCTTTCGAAAATACAATTCTAAGGATTTGATAATTTATTTTACTGAGATATTCAATCCAACCATACCATTCATTACTTCAATTATTCATAAAATCATCACGGGATATCAAATATTCCAAACACGGAATATTCAATAATCTAAATAATTTCGAGGGGTCCAGTTGGATCCCTCCAACCTGTTTTCCCTGCATCCAAAGATGTTAGCACAATAATATGCCAATTCCAGAATATAACATACTATAGCACATCAATCAATTTCACCCATTCAATAATTATTTAAATTTAATCATTTAAATTTAAATTTTACTGAGTGAGGTTACTCACATTTGCTTTAAACTTGCAGTCTATTTCCATTCACTTCCAATTCAGCTTGTTTCTCGATTTTTTTTTAGACCTTGAAAAAAAATATTTATGTAATTTTATTAATATTTGAGAAATTGAACAATTAATTTCCATTTAATTAACAAATCATTTAATTTATACAATTTTCCCTTAAACCATTTGGTAACTGAAATATTTAAATATGTTAAATAAACAGGTTAATCACTAAATCCATTGCTAAAAATAAACTAGCAATTTTAAAATAGGTATATGTATATTAATTGAAAAACAATTTTATATCTTTACTTACCTCACTGCTAAATCTAATACTGTTAGATATATAAATTTAAACTTGTAAAATTCATACCCAAAACTAGCTCTGCAATTTAAAATCTAGAGAGTAAACATTCTCTAGTGTAAAAACATAGTTTTCTATGTATATACATAAACATATAAATAAAATAAATAAAATATATAAATAAATAAATAAAATACCTCACTGCACTATCAGCTTGGCATCAATACGTACGTTCTCCTCTACATCCCTCGGCCACACGCGAACTAGGGTTATTCGAAACCCACAGTATGAACATCATGCATGTCACCACGCGTCGGAAATCGAGCTCGCGAATTCAATTCCATCGCCGCCTAGAACCACGCAACCACCTCTCGCGCGCCTCCTTGCTCAACCTCCACGCCATGGCCACGCGAACTCATTCGCGACCTGGAATCGCATTTTGTCTCTTTTCCGAGCGAAACCTCAGAATACCTCACGAACTCCGAGATGTGAAATCGCATCCAGGCTTCATGCCGAACTTGATTTCGATTTGCTTAAGTTATTAATTTTTTCTTTTACCAATCTCGGCTCGAAAAGAATTCCCGTCATTCATTTTTTTTATACGAGATTGATTTGGGAAAAGGGTTTGGGAAAAGTAAATTTGCTCGGCCATAAATCGAATTTAGGTTCAAATGGAAGCATCGGCCATAAATTTAAATTTTCTTGAGTTAGATTTCAACTGAGAAGTAGAAAGGGACGAAGAATAAATATCGATTAGGGAAGTAGCTTTCTGCGTACGCTTGTTACAAAAATATCTCTGACTAAACGTACTTCAAAATTTATTATATTATAGAATATTGAAAATATCTTGCGTTGTATAACGCGAAATCCCGAACCCCGAATCAGACATGCCGACAGACGTTTATAAGATTCTACCCGCATTCCGAACACAATGGAACGTGTTTCGGAGGCTAATTTGGTCGTATGTGGAACTTAGCTTTATAAATCGATTTAAAATATTAAATTATCGATTTTAATTTCGACGCGTTTCTCACCCGTACGAGCAAACAGTAAATCCAAACACTATGAAAATTGAAATCCGATAATAACTAACTATTACGGATCCAATGAAACTGGTTTCGTCGAATTCCGAGACTGTTCCTCGGAAGGCTATTTTTAAATTCAATTTAAACGATAAAATTTTAAAACTAAACAAACCACTATCAAATCCAATTTTAACACTTTTACTATCTTCAGTATCTTCAATATAAATTTTATAAGCCTTCAAATTATTATTTTTTTGTTTTTTTTAATCGGCTTAAAATTCTAGATTCGATAATTTTCCCAACTTCAAATTAATTCCATAATTAAATCATCAAATAAATTGTGATATTTGAATTCAAGTTAAAATTAAGCCTTTAAATATTTAAAATCAATTAAATATTCCAATTTAAAATGCTCTAAAATTCTGGGTCGTCACATTCCTTCCCCCTTAAAAGAATTTCATCCCCGAAATTACTAGTTAGGAAGAATGGTCCAATACCCGTTTATTATTTCCCTAAAACTAAACAGTTCCTAACAATTTAACATCTTACCAACCATCTTTTTATAAAAGATCCATTATCATTCTTATTAACTTTCCAAACCTTTCCCTAGTTTCAACCTATACCATTTGTTTAACCATTCAAGTTTCAATTTAAAACCAAATTTTGAATTATCAAAAAATTTCTCAAAATTTTTCCGACTCCCAAAATTTTTGAAATTTTTTGCCAGTGTCTCCTTTGCGCGGCTAACTCGGTACAACTACAAAATGGCTCTACGGCCTCCCAAATCCAAAAACAAAACAAAAGGCCAAGTGGCTCAATCCAAAATCCCAATCAAATTTCATAAAAATTTAAACACATACCTATTGGTCGGGCAATTTAATTTTTATCATCTGAAATCAAAACCAATTTTTCTTTCCTTTCATAATACCTGCATACTTGCTTGCAATAATATCCAATCACAATATTCAAAAACATTTTACCGTTTATTCATTCAAATATTGACTTAGATTATATTAGTAGTATCACTTTCCATTTAAGAATTCACCATTCCCTCTTAAGTTTAGTATAAGCATTAAATATGTTCCTTATATTTATATTCATCTTACCACTTTAGTTTATATCTATTTCTATTTAAATTGATTTCCATATTACATATGAATTTTATTTATTTTCATATTTGAACATTTAATTTTATTTTTCATTTATAACTAATTTATGTCATTATTTTAAATTGGTTTCCTTTACTAATTTATCTCAATTTCCAGTTTGAAATCGTTTTGTCGTTAACAAAATTTTCCAAAATTTCCGAAAATTTTCTAACTACCAAAATTTTCAAAAAATTTTGGCAGAGTCTCATTTGTACGGAGGAGCTTTTGCAATTTGACAAAAGAGACAAATATATATACATCGACCCACACAGTCAGAAAAACCAAAAACAGTTCATATTTCCTATTTTTATTGCATAGGCGTACCTTATTTAGCATTTTAAGCAAGCAGCTTATTTATTTAGCAGTTAATGCAACCAAAATCCAGCCATACGGCTTCCAGGTACCTGTACTTACTCAATTTAAACATGTAAGTGCCAAATATATGAAGTTTAACAGCATATCACTTATTTGCAATAGTTAAAACATAGGAATTCTAAAGAAATGCATATCAAACATTTTCCGTAAGCAATTTATACAAATTTCATACTAATTCAATTGTTTCAATTTATTTATACCAATTTAAATTGATTTCAACTCAATTTATACTTAATTCTATTTCATTTTCAATTTATTCACAATCCATATATTCTCATTTTCATTGCATTTCAGATTTGAATCCATTCACTTGCATTTCATTTTATAACCGAACTAGTTTATTCAAAACCATTAACAACTAAGGTTCATCTTCATTACCTATTAAATTTTATTCACGGTCCACTCATTTATACTTCATTTCTTATCCACATTCATTTAAATCCATTCTATTAAACTTGAAACATTCTATTTTCTTATTGTCTCAAGTTATCAATTTCTTAATAATTTTAAATGGTTTACAATCATTTATTCTAGAACTTCATTCCATTAATATTATTTATAACTCACCGAATTTTATTTCTATTAAAAATTTATTTTCACTTGATTTAAAACCAATCCAATATTATTAAACTTTGTTTAAGTTGAATTCAATTCAACTCTCCTTCATTCATTTAACTTAAGTCAATTTCCTTCCATTCATTCAAATTTTATACTTAAGCTCACTCAAAGTTCTCTTTTCAATTTAACTTGATTCTATTTCAATCCAATCTCCTTTCAAACTACCAATTTATTTGATTAGTTATTATAAATTTCAAATTTCCAAGTTCGATTCATTCTCAGTTCACTTAAATAAATTACAAGGTCATTTCAATTTATTTCTACGTATTTGGATTTTATTTGCAAACCATACCATTACTAATTTAATCCAATCACATTTTTATTCGATACATTCCCAAATATATTTAATTTGTTAACACTTCAAGTTAATTTTAATTTATAACTCAAGTTCTGGATCCATTATCTATTTCAATTTACCATTCACTAACAATTTAAGCCGAATATTATTTATAACTTGAGTTTTATTTCCCAACTTCAATATTAACTCACCAATTCAGCTTTTCCTTAGCTACATTGGTTATCATTATCTAATTATTATGTAAATAGTCTTTCCTCAACTTATAATCCAAAACTTGATTTTAATCTCAAAATCTCTTCATTTAAATTTTCTTAAGTTCAAATTTATTTTATAATTCAAGTTTGGATTTTTATTTTATTTTTCAATTCATCCAACAATATTTATTTTGGATTTGTATACCATTTTCAATTTTATAAGTCACAACTTATTATTTACACTATTCCATTCATTCTAGGCTTGAATATGTTCATCTTTTATTTTTAACTCAAGCCTTCTATTTATTTATAGCCCAAACATATTTTATTTCTATGGATTTTTAATTCTCTTATAAGTTATTCTGATTTATTTATTTCAATTCCAATCCTTATCCAATTTATTTTCCATTTGTTCAGGTAAGAATTTAATTTCATTCATTAATGCAATTGAATTCTCATTCCAATTCAGTTTTACTTTAACTCAGATTTATTTAACTCAATTCAATTTCAACTTATTTCGAAAACAACTGAATATTATTTTCAGCTTATCCAATTAATGTCAATCCAGTCAAATTTTATTTCCTAATCCATGTTAATTTCATTTTCATTTTAAATTTAATTTCCATTATTCAAAGCTTATATTTCTTTCATGGTTTAAAAATCATCTTAATTTATCAGCTTACAACCTATCTCATTAGGATCTTTAAACACCCGGCTTTGGTTTAGAATCATCTTGAAATCTCCAACATTTCAAATCTCATTTCTCAAAAATTTTAAGCCAATCCTGGTTTTTATTTCCAACAAATTTCCTTTGGAATTTCAAAAATAAATAGGTTTTTCTAAACAAATCAATTTGGTAGCAATTCATCACTTAGAAACTCGAAAATGAACATCGATGATGCTGCAGTCATCACCGAAGTTATTTTCAAGTGACTGAAGTGAATTCAATGCTAAATCTCTTACCAAAATTTATTTAAAACAATTTTCCTTTCAGAAATACCCTAAAACAACAATGCTACTATTTATTTTCAAAATACTTTCAAATCTCCGGGATTTAAATTTTCAAATCCTGCTTAAATCAATTTTACTATAATTTATTTGTATAGCTTATGCTCATACAAATTCTTATTTGATTATATTTCAATTTATAAATTTCATTTATAATTCATATTTATGAATTTCATTTTATAATGAATTTATTCCCTTAAAATTTGGTTATATATTCAGTTTCTAGTTAAATTTTTGCCCACGATGATAATACTCAAATATTATTATTCCTAACATCCACGCAACCACATATTAGCTAAAATAGTTTACAAAAACCTTTATTTATATCAAAATATTTTTGGGTAAAATTATTTCATTCACCCACATTTAAAACAATATCGTGCCAATTGTTCTATTCAAGTGTTTAGAAACCCCTTCAATACAGTTGCGCAGACTGTGTCGACGAAGGTTCATATGCCACTCAATAAACCAATCAACACAATATTAAACAATTTATATTCACTAACAAATACGCACTCATATCTATTAATACGCTCAAGCTCATTATAGAGTACTACGGACTCTATTTTAATTGAGTAATTCCCACTAGAGCCAACGTTATTATCAACCTAAGCTCTGATACCACTGTAACAACCCGCATATCCATACCCCTTGAGTTAACACTATTCTACCTAAATCAACTCAAGTTGTACAGAAATACGAACCATTTGGGTTAAAGAAGAAGAGGTAGAAGAAGAAAATAGAAAACAACATCAGAATCTAACCATCGCAGCGGAATAAAATATAATAGATAATAAATGATCTTTACTCAAAAGTTAAATATTTCTGTTTACATATATTACATCATCAGCGTATATCAATCACAGCTCAACATCAATATTATACAAATGGATACACAACAACTCAACACAGCGGAATATGTATATATATACAAGTACGGGAGTACGTATCGCCATCCTGCCCGTCTCCTGAGCTCCACAACATCATATCATGTATTCTATAATACTCGGTCTGACCCGAGCATTACAGTTAAATAACACCCGAGTCGATCTGGAATACCAGCGTGAGAAAATCACACCCAATTGATTATTAAAGTTTCAAAAATCCTTTGAAAACAAAAGCATCTCGTAAGAGCACGCCACAAATAAACATGTCGGGTTTTTACCTTACGATAGCTAAAACGATTTTTATAGAAATCCTCTGATATTATAATAGGGTCTATATACAAATTCTTATAAAATAGCCAAAATTGTTACATGATTAAATTCCAGCTACTAGCCACAGAGTGGGTAATACAAACAAAACTCGTACAAGGCTCGTAAGGAGAATGGATTTCCAACCAATGACTAGGCACTGGGGTACCACCTGTCACAGTACGGGGCCTAGATCACCGTACCGAGGAGTACGCCCGCTCCCTTGCAACACAAGGCCGGGACTACCCCTTACTGGATAATCTCGAGTGAGATCACTCCGCGGTTGGGATCAGCAACCGCCCACTAAGCCGAAATAAAAAGGGACATCTAGACTGAAATGACCTCACCCTGCTTGGGTGCTACCCACCTAGCCTTGCTGCATAACCCCTGATTTTCAGTCATTCCCATTTGATAAGGCTTGAGGCTAAGCGTTACCTTTTAGAATATATTCCTTAGAATTCCCATCGACCTCCTGACGATGTTTTTCGCAAGCATTCATCCATACAAGTCCATCCCGGGTTCGAACGGAACCGAAGGCACTATTCCTACTACATCCATTTGGAAATATCCTCAGGATTAGTAGCGACTAGCCCTTGCACTTCACTGCTCCATCTTCGAATCCAAAAATCATTTTTCACGAAAACGTACAAACTGGATCGAAGTGGTTTTCGAGAAATTAATCTCGATCCCGGTCTCTTCGAAACGATCAACGTATTTGTCCAATATTGATAGTCGGTTATTTAACTATCAATTAATATTCACAAACATCCATCAAACAATAAATAATTTCCCAAATTATTTATTTATCTCAAAAAATATCTTCACAAGATATATTTTCACTTTTCAAATTCCTTTGGAAATAGTTTTCAAACATATTCCTTTCCCGGAATAATTTTCCAATATATATTTCCACTGAAACGCCAAGTATAAATTACTTTAAGCTTTAAAATAAATTTAAAAGCACTTAGTTATAAAATATACTTCATAGCCTTAGAATTTAAAACTACTTTAATACTTAATTAAAATATATACTTTAGGAATATTTAATAAATAAGGCTACTTTTATAAAATATAAGACTATATTTTTCTTTAAAACAAATACCAAGTCATTTAACAATTACTACGATAATAATTTTGAAAAAAAATATTTATTTTAGAATTTAAACATTTTTAAATAATAAGTTTTCTAAGATATGCTTTTAAAATAACATTAAAACCTTTAACTTATATTTAAAATTGCTTGAAAATCGTACTTGGCTATCCAGGGAAACAGTCTTCTCTTTCACATCTTTAAAAATGAATCACTCTTTATTTTTAAACGAATTTCCATTCCTTTATAAATTTTCACTTTGAATTTATATTTAAAATACCCACCGATATTTTATTTTACCTGATAACTCAGTTTAAAAATTCCAAAATCTCATTTAAGATAAATTCTTATTTCATTCAAATAATATCACTTAAGCTTTACCATTTATTACTACCCCTAATAATTCAAATTCCTCTTATTCCAAATTTGTTAGAGTTTTGCAATCACTTTTATTTTATTTTCAATTCATTATTAATTTATTCCAATTTACTAGAATTATTTTACTGAAAATTTACTCTTTTATTTCTTTCGAAAATACAATTCTAAGGATTTGATAATTTATTTTACTGAGATATTCAATCCAACTGTGACGACCCAGAATTTTAAGCAATTTAAAATCGGAATATTTAATTGATTTTAATTATTTAAATGTTAATTATCAACTTAAATTACAAATATTATAAAAATCATAATTTAATTGACAATTAAATTGTTGAATTAATTAACTTGAATTTGAATGAAATGTTGAATCTGGAATTTTAATCCGATTAAAAATAATTTGAAGGCTTATGAAATTTATATTGATGATAGTGGAGGCAGTAAAAGTGTTAAAATTGAATTTGGAAGTGATTTGTTCAGTTTTAAAATTATATTGTTTAAATTGAATTTAAAAAAATAACTTTCCAAGAGACGGTCTCGGAATTTGACGAAACCAGTTCCATTGGGTCCATGATATTGAATTATTATCGGATTTCAAATTTCATAGTGATCGGAGTTGTTGTGAGATCGTACGGTAAGTAAACGCACTGAAGTTTAAATCGAAAATTTAATTTCCATCAGCCGTTTTCCTTCAATTCACATTTCTGTTCACAACCCAATTTTACACGCAACGATCTTTTCTTTTCTCCCCTACTCTTTCTAAACACGCAGTGTTCATTTCAAAAGGGGAGAAAAATAAAAATAAAGAAAAAAAATGGCTTCCTTCAGAAGCGAATGAAGAAAAAAAAATCTCTCCCGTCTCCTATTACTTTATAGCCGACCTTCCCCTTTTACTCAAATCCATCGTTCGATTTTATAAAAAAAAAAAAAGGGAAATAAATCAACAGTTTAATCGAATGGCCGCCTCCCCCGTTCGTTTTCGTTCTTTACCTCGACTCGATCGAAGATGGGCAGACGAAGGGAGAGCTCGCAAAATCGAAGGGCGGTGCTCGAACACGTCTTGAGTGAGAGATGGTTTCGCGTCGAGCTCGATATGGGTTGCGAGGCAAAGACCGTAGCGAGCTCGATGGCGTAGGGCTTGTGTTGTGAGGCTAAAGGAAGGAGTCGCGTGGGAGTGAGCGAAGGCAGGAGTCTCGATCTGGGCGTGCGAGAGGGGAGCTAGGCAGTTTGGGGTTCGCGTAGGGATGTGGCAGATTTCGTTCTCTGTGCTGTGTCGTTAGATGGGACTCTGTCTGGAAGGTATATTATATTTATTTTAATTAATTAAAATCATAAAAATAATTAGTTCAAAAGTGAATAAATTGATTTACAGGGATAGTTTTGGTTTTCAATTAAATTCTGGATATGTATATTTATACAGAAATAGTTTTATTTAGCGAGAAATTTCTAAATGAAATTTTATACTGTTTTTATCATATTAAACTGAAAAGGGTATATCAGTTTTATGTAAGTAGAAATTTTAAATATTTCGAATTAGAAAGATATATAAAATAATGGATCTGGTGATAAGTTGTTAAACTAACTTATGTAATTATTTTTAATTGCTAAAGTTTTCTTTTAGCAAGGAAAATTAGTTAAGGTTTAAATTATTAGTTCAAATTTAATTATTAGGTAAAATAGATTATTATTAATTAAACGTAATTTATCAAATGAAAATTAATTTATTCGATTGATTAAATATTAATAAAACATCTAATGATTTTACAAGGTTTAAAATCATGGAAATTAGCCAGTCTGGAATGGATTGCATACAACAAAATAAAAGGTGAGTTAATCTCACTCAGTTATATTTAAATTTAAAAGAAAAAATTTAAATGATTGATTGTATGGTTGAATTGATTGATATAGTATAGTATGGTATAATTTTGGATTGGCATATTATATTGTGCTAACATCTGTGGATGCAGGGAAAAACAGGTTGGAGGGATCCAACTGGACCCCTCAACTTTATTTAATTATTTAATATTCTCTGATCTGAATATTTGATATTCTGTAATGATTTATGTGCAAGTATTAGATGTTATAGCTGGATTGTTATAATCGGGCAATGTGAATTACCAAATATATAATTTGGGTTTGGAAATGAAAATAAAAGAAATGAAATTGTAAGTAAATAATTATAGAAAAGTTAAATAAATTTATAAATGAACTGGATAGGAAATAAAGCGACTTTAAAATTTTAACAAATAAATCTAGAGTATGTAAAGGAAAAATTTAAATAAATAGAAAGTTAATGAAACTTAAACTTCAATGTTATTGTTTAAAAGAACAAAACATTTATTTTAAATTGAGGATTTAAATTTATTTAAGGAGAGTAAAGAAGAATTGGGAATAACCTGGAATTTGAATATTTCAGCTAAAGGATTTAAAAAAAAAATCAAACTGAAATAATAATAGAGACCATAATTAATGAATCTTGAAATGAACCGATAAGCAAAGAAATTTATTTCAATGGCATAAATTAGCAATCAATTTGGAAAATTGATTTAAGTAATTGAGATTTGGGAATTTCTCTCTGAATAACCAAGTACGTTCTAAAAGTAAATTTTAAATATAAATTAAAGGTTTAAAGTTGTTGTAAGAAGTATGTTTTGAAAATTTACTATTTCTAAATATTTAAATTTTAAAGTAAGTATTTCCTTTTCATCTATTATAGTAATAATTATTTAAAGAGTGACTTAGCATTTTGTTTCAACAGTGAAAATCTAGTTTTATATTTTATTAAATACCTTTATTTTCAAATATTCATATAAGATGTATTTTTACAAATTATTAAAGTAGTTTAATTTAAATGTCTTAAAAGTATATATTTCAAAGTAAAATGTTTTAAAATTATTGTTTTTAGAAATCTAGTTTTGTACTTGGTGACTTCAGAAGAGATAGAAAATATTTAGGAAAGTTTATTCTGAAAGAAAAATGGATTTGAAACTGTTTCAAAGGATTGGAAATAGAAATATATCTTGTGAAAATATTTTTGGAGATAAATAAATAATTTGGGAAATTATTTATTGGTTGATGGTTGTTTGTGAATATTAATTGATAGTTAAATCACCGACTATCAATATTGGACAAATGCGTTGATCGTTTCGAAGAGACCGGGATCGAGATTTATTTCTCGAAAACCACTTCGATCCGGTTTGTACGTTTCGTGTAAACGATTTTGGATTTGAAGATGGAGCAGTGAAGTGCAAGGGCTAGTCGCTACTAATCCTGAGGATATTTCCAAAATGGATGTAGTAGGAATAGTGCCTTCGGTTCCGTTCGAACCCGGGACGGACTTGTATGGACGAATGCTTGCGAAACATCGTCAGGTGGACGATGGGCATTCTAAGTGAAAACGTTCTAAAGGTAACGCTTAGCCTCAAGCCTCATCAACCGGGAATGACTGAAAATCAGGGGATATGCAGCAAGGTTAGGTGGGTCATGCCCAAGCAGGACAAGATATTTCCCCTGTCTAGATGTCCCTTTTTATATATTTCGGCTTAGTGGGTGGTTGGTTGCACCAACCACGGGGTTTATCTTGTTCGGGACCGTTCAGTAAGGAATGGTTCCGGCCTTGTGTTGCAGGGGATGAAGGGAGTAGTCCTCGGTACGGTGATCTAGGCCCCGTACTGTGACAGGTGGTACCCCAGTGCCTAGTCATTGTTGGAAATCCATTCTCCCTACGAGCCTTGTACGAGTTTTGTTTGTATTACCCACTTTTGTGGCTAGTAGCTAGAATTTAATAGATGTAACAATTTCGGCTATTTTATAAGTATTTGTATATAGACCCTAGTATAATATCAGAGGATTTCTATAAAAATTGTTTTAGCTATCGTAAGGTAAAAACCCGACATGTTTATTTGTGGCGTGGTCTTACGAGATGCTTTTGTTTTCAAAGGATTTTTGAAACTTTAATAATCAATTGGGTGTGATTTTCTCACGCTGGTAATCCAGACTGACTCGGGTGTTATTTAACTGTAATGCTCGGGTCAGACCGAGTATTATAGGATACAGGATATGTTGCTGTGGAGCTCAGGAGACGAGCTGGATGACGATACGTACAGTCGTACTTGTTATATATCTATTCCGCTGTTTGAGTTGTTGTGTATTCATTGTATGTTATTGATGTGAGTTATGACTGATGTACTCTGATGATGTAATATATGTAAACAGATATATTTGATTTTAAGAAAAATTATTTACTACCTATTATACTTTATTCCGCTGCGATGGTTAGATTCGGATGTTGATTTTGTTTTCTCTTCTTCTACCTCTTCTTCTTAAACCCAAATGGTTCGTATTTCTGTGCAACTTGAGTTGATTGTTGTAGAATAGTGTAAACTCAAGGGGTACGGATTTGCGGGCTATTACAGTTGGTATCAGAGCTTAGGTTGGTGATAACCTTGGCTCTGGCGGGAATTACTCATTTAAAATAGAGTCTATGGTACTCTATAATGAGTTTGAGCGTATTAATAAATATGAGCACGTATTTGTTAGTGAATATAAATTGTTTTAATATTGCGTTGATTGGTTTATTGAGTGGCATATGAACCTTCGTCGGCACAGTCCGTACAACTGTATCAAAGGGGTTTCTAAACACTTGAATAGAGCAATCGACACGATATTGTTTTAAATATGGGTGAATGAAATAATTTTACCCAAAAACATATTTCGATATAAAGCATAGTTTTTGTAAACTGTTTGACTAATATATGGTTGCTTGGATGTTAGAAATGATAATATTAAAGTATTATCATTGTGACGCCCCACCTCTATACCCACGCTAGCCAAGAACATTACTGTGAATGCTGTCAACTAGCACGGAGAATAAGGCTGTTGAGGAGCGACCATCTGTATAATTTCTTTGTGCGAGTACCGATATACCGGATAAAAATATAACTTTTCATCTCAAGAATCCGACATACCGACACAAACTCAAAGCTACTACACAGTGGCTATAATTTCTTCGGAAACAAATATAGAAATAAACATAACATAAATCAGTCATAGACAATTCATATCACAAAGGCGGAATAAGATATGAATATTACACTAGAAAGTGTACATCAGAGTAGTGGTCTAAAAAGATCCACATATCACAAAAGAAATAGTTACATGAACTACTCAAAAGAATGAGTATACATTATGGAGTCTATCTCAAGTGTTTACAACAAAATAAACTACTAATCTAAGTAGTTTGCCAAAAGTCAGAGGGATCAATCCCAAGAGAGAAGTCAAGCCGACGCACCTGTAACATCTCGGTCTGACCCGAGTATTATTTAATAAGAAAATAATAAACGGATCAGTCTAGCTATAAATATCAGATGAAGTGATATATAATAAGAGATATGACATAAACATATAATAATCACAATGCCAAGCTGTGATAAAATAGTAATTGAAAATCAACAAGAGATTAATCAATATCACAATAATCTACTCAAGATAAAAAGGAATGTCATACTCCTAATTTCATTCACCAAGCCACAATAAATGACATATATATCAATGCCCATCGAAAAAGTTGGTGAAACATAAATTCCAGAATTCAACACACGAAATCCAGAAATCACAAGGAAAGGATCAACGACGTCATACAACGGGACATCCGATGAACCAAATCACAATAAAAAGGATGGCCAATCCCCAAAAGAGACTGGACATCGACACACCTAAAAAGACATGCCCCATGAACAGTCGAACATCGATGCACCTAGAAAGATACACCCCATGCTCTAGCATCGACGCACCTAGAAAGATACACCCCATGCACAAATAAACATCGATGCACCTAGAAAGATACACCCCATGTAATGTCGAACATCGATGCACCTAAAAAGATACACCCCATGCTCTAGCATCGACGCACCTAGAAAGATACGCCCCATGCACACAAAAATAAACATCGATGCACCTAGAAAGATACACCCCATGTAACGTCTAACATCGATGCACCTAGAAAGATACACCCCATGCTAAGTCGAACATCGACGCACCTAAAAAGATACGCCCCATGCATAGACGAACATCGACGCACCTAAAAAGATACGCCCCATGCCCCGACTTATTGAGCCGATTGCTTCACGAAATAAACAAACATCGATGCACCTAGAAAGGTACACCCCATGCATAATAAAACATTGACGCACCTAAAAAGGTACGACCCATGTATAAAATGAGACGAAACTCAATAAAATGAGGAACAGTCCTCTACATAGACAAAGAGACATCGCACATTGCTAGTCTAAACCACAAAGATGATCGTCATGATCAAAGAGAAGTGTCAATTACAATAAGCTAGTAAATATATGAGCTTAGCTTCATGTCCCATAACCACTAGCTTAACTTAAATATTTACGAACAAATTGTAGATCTCCACTAGAAAATTGTCACAAGAGATTCAATCGAACAAGTCCAAGAATTAACCGACAAAGTAAACGCAAGCGTTTCATACCACTCGTTTTACTAAGTCATTTAATTAGATTTCTCATACGAGTGAGGTAAAGGTTTGTATATACTAATAGATTGGAAAACGGTTTTATAAACGAATTTGGTATTAAAATAATATTGAAATCGTTTGAGGAAAGAGTTTTGATATTTACTACTAGTATAGAAAACCTTTATATTTTTAAAGTGACAAAGCACAAGGGGGATTGTAGAAACAATCAATCACAAAGATCACATTCGAAGATGTGAATAAAATCCAATGAAATCGATAAAGGATCCATCGAAGTGGATATATCTAAAATTCCCAAAGAAAATAAGTCATCAAAGATGATAATAAATGATGACAATAAATAGGATCATCACGAATCGATTTAAATTGGAAATTCAATCCAAAAAGGCAAATTGGACTCAAACAGCAGGTTCAGTCGACTGAACAGAGTTTTTTCAGTCGACTGACCCTGTGCATGGAAATTTTCCAGGTTCAGGAAACTTTCTGTTTCCAGTTTCAATCGACTGTGCAGAGATTTTCAGTCGACTGAATCATGCCTGGAAACTCTCGGGTTTCAGGTTCAGTCGACTGAACAGAGATTTCAGTCGACTGAATCATGCCTGGGCTGTTTTTCAGCCTTATTCAAATGAAGAGCAAACTCTTCCAAAATGCAATCGGACGAACATTGGCTCTAAGGGTTTATGCCAATCGGCAACCCAGCCCTATATGCTCCTCGATGCATCACCAAAAGCATGATCAAACATCCATTAAAGGATTTTACACAAATTTGACTTAAAAACCCAAAAATTGGAATATTCACAAAACCAATCCAAATCAAGAGCAAATGCACATGAAGAAGTGTTAGGAATTCATACCCAACAACCAAAGATAATTATAGTCATAGATGTGAGATAAAAATCTCACCTTTGCACTAAAATTTATGAAGATGAAGCTTGAAAGCAAAGGGGAATCAACCACTCTTCAAATCCAACTCTAGAAGCTTGAATCTAAGCTAAAAAGAAGAACATTTCCTAAGTTAGGTTTAGGAAATTTCTGAAATTGAATGGAGAAAGAGTTGGAGAAGGTGAAGGAGATGCTTACCAAAGGGTTCTTCTTGAGTTTGGAGCTAAAGCTTGGATTTGCAAAGAAAGTTAGGGCTTGGAGTTTTAATTCTTTTTCCTCTCCACCATTTTCAGTTGGAGCTTGAGTTTGAGGAGTTTGAATGAAGTAATGAAGAGGAGAGTGTTGGAACTGAGTTAAGTGGCTAATTGGCTCAGCCCAACCAAAGCCCTAAGCAGGAAAAAGTAGCAAAAAATCAACTTTCTCCAAACATATCGAAGCTTATACTCAAAAAGGTCGCAAACGGCATTTTGAACTCAATGGGGGTGGTCTCAAGTCCCAATTCGACTGTTTGCAAAAAGTAGGTTTTTGGACTAAAATCCGACGAACGGTGAAATATTTAAATAAAATATTTAGATATAAAATCGATAAATATGTGGGTTGTTACAGACTCCCCTCCTTAAAGAAATTGCGTCCTCGCAATAAGTAAGAAGGAAATATAAGAAGTAACAACCATAGAAGCATATTAACACAAAAGAAAATTTGAAATAGGAAGTTCACCATAAAGTGCACAAAAGAGTTAGCAAGAAATCTAGTGAAACTTCAATTTCCACAATAACACCGGGCTCAAGAATGAAAATCGGAGTCCCTAAGGTATCTCCGTAGATAAAAGACGTGGGGGACGTCAAGAATAGCAGAAAATTGAGTCGGTGCAACGACGTAGTACCAAAACGGTACGCCCGAAAAACTAGAAACTCAAACAATTTGGGACATCAGCGTAGTACAAAAACGGTACGCCCAATGAATCAAAAGCAAAGACATCGATGTAGTACAACGGTACATCCGATGAATCAAATGCAAAGACATCGATGTAGTACAACGGTACATCCGATGAATCAAAAGCAAAGACATCGATGTAGTACAACGGTACATCCGATGAATCAAAAGAAAAGACATCGATGTAGTACAACGGTACATCCGATGAATCAAAAGCAAAGACATCGATATAGTACAAACGGTACATCCGATGAATCAAAAGAAAAGACATCGATGTAGTACAACGGTACATCCGATGAATCAAAAGCAAAGACATCGATGTAGTACAACGGTACATCCGATGAATCAAAAGAAAAGACATCGATGTAGTACAACGGTACATCCGATGAATCAAAAGAAAAGACATCGATGTAGTACAACGGTACATCCGATGAATCAAATAGCAAAGACATCGATGTAGTACAACGGTACATCCGATGAATCAAATAGCAAAGACATCGATGTAGTACAACGGTACATCCGATGAATCAAAAGCAAAGACATCGATGTAGTACAACGGTACATCCGATGAATCAAATCCTAAATAATTCGGAACACCGACGCAGTACAAAAACGTTACGTCCAATGAATCGAACACAATAAAAGGACATCGGACGCTAGTCCTTAAAAGGAATGAGATAAAGCTCAATAAACGAAGTATACCAAAACGTCCGATGAACTTGATAGAAAAATAATTCCATTCAGACAACATCAAAGAATCAACTACTTGTTGCCTACGACAAAGCGCATTGGCAACACGATTTCCCTTTCGGGAATAAAAAGGAATATCAAGATCATAAGATGTCAGGAACTCGAGTCTACGAGCAGTTCCTTAAGAGAACATAAATATTCCAAAGATTTATGATCGAGATAGAGAATGAATTTCTCACCCAAATATGATGATGCCAAATTCCAAAAGCAAAACATTAGCCGAGAGCACTAGATCATAAGTGGCATATCTAGTCTCGAGAAGCTATAATGATTTAGAAGCACAAGTGATAGAACGTTCTCCTTTGCAAGAGAATGACATCCCAAACCAATAGGTACAAATAGCAAAGTCTTGGTTCCCCTTCAGGAATCACAAGAAGGAATAAGAGTATCGAAAAGAAAGAACTTCTTTTAATATAATTCTCTTTCCCGAAAAGTTAAAACTTCCAAAATTACATTTTTACTTTTATGTAATAATCTTTCTACAAAAATTTTACATTTTCAAGTTAATATACTGTGTCTGATTGTCACATCGAAGCGTTTAGGAAATTCCTATCGATAACGTTGATCAAGCGCATCGACCAAAATTCTTAAAGCACTCAACGGGCAATACAATCACAAAATCATATTTTATAGGATAAATAAATCTTATGAAAAATATTTGCAAAATTTTAAATTACTATTTTCATCCAAAATCAATAAATACAAGAATGGTCTCATCGAAATTTTCATAGAATATTGGATTTATAAAACGGATGAAACAAGCTGGACAATTTGAATGACATAATAATTCATTCATAGGAATCATAACGAGTGCGGAATGCGGTAAGTGGAATGCTAATTTCCGCAACTCGTAGCAAACGAAAACCGGTGGTAAAGTCAAACTGAAAAGACCTTAACACCACACAAAAGATTTCTTAGGTGATAATCCTAAGACAAACTCAAAAATACCGGAAAATTTCTCAAACTACATGAATGAGAGAAATAACACTTTCCTTATAAGTGGGCTTAAGGAATAAAATGATGCCATCAAGTTGGAATCAAAATCATAAAGGAAAAATAGAAATCTGCTTAACAGATTGAAAATGTCGAAGATGAATAGTCCACCCGAAAAATAGGATATGGACTTCACAATAATTAAGCCGATCCTTTCAAAAAAAATCAATTCCGAAGCCAAAGTAAGTATCAGCTCAGAAAGAAAAGTCACATAAAACAATCTCGACATCTAAACAAAAGCAAATTGAGTGTTGCGAATCTACCATCCGGATTCACAATCCTCAAAGAAGTCATCAAGCCCAAAATATTCAAAGAAAAGAATCGACAAGTTCTTTTGATATAAAATAGTGAACTATATCAAAAAGAACATGAACAAGATAATCACAAAGCAAATGTCATCAAGGATTGAATGAAAAATACCTTGACCACGAGAAGTGTTACCAGGAGCTTGCACAACATTGAGCTCTCCCTCCTTCTTACTTTGAAGTACGGGACATGCAGTAATATGGTGACCCGAATTTTTGCAATAGCGACAAAAGAGGGGTTTCGGGCACTCCCTTACATGGTGGTCTGTGGAACCACAATTGTAGCATTGACCACGACTAGAGGTAGGAGTCTTTGCTTCCGGAATTTCTTGCCTCCCTTTCTTGTTGGGAATGGGGCCTTTGAATTTGATAGGCCTCTTCAAGTTATTGTCGAAGTTCTGTTGGGCACGCACAACTTCAACATCACCTTCATTATCGGCCTCTTCAAGACGAAGAGCGATATCAATAAGCTGATCAAACGAAACCTCAAGTTTCAGGAGTAATGGCTTCTTAAGATTCTTATTCAAGCCATAGACAAATCTCTGATTTTTCTTCATCGGGGTATTAATATACTCGACCCCGTACTTAGAGAGCGATTCGAAAGATGCGACGTAGTCTGTCACAGAAGATTCACCCTGAACAAGGTCTATGAAACGCCGGGCTAAAGTTACTTTTTCAGCCTCCGGCATAAATTTCGATTCGAATCTTTCCCGGAATTGCTCCCAAGTGAGATCCGCCTCAACGATTTCAGAAATTAAAAGCTCATACCAATCCAATGCTCTTTCTTGGAGCATGCTAGAAGCTACTTGGACTCGATGAAGGTCAATAAGGTTCATGCGAGAAAAGATGCGATCGCATGATTTGAGCCAAGCTTGAATTTCAATAACACTCTCGGATCCCCTGAATGGCCCTCCACCCAAATCGGTGTAGTCTCTGCACAAGCGTGCAAAACCGGATCTAGGATAAGTAGGCTCCTGATTGGGACCGGCTGCTTGAGCGTTCTTAACAAGATCTAGAAGCTGCTGGGCAGACATAAATACTCCATCCTGGGTAGTAGCACTAGATTGACCGGCGCTGGGACGGCCTGGTCTAACCATTTCTCTTCTTTAAGAAAGAAAGAAAGAAGAGGAAAATGTTATTCTCAAATGAATATCAAGCAATCTTGATAGATAAAACAAGGAATCATAAAAGAAAGTAGGATAGAACGGTACGAAGACCCGAATAAAATCCTAAAGCACAACTCCTAAGAAAGACTTAGGACATGATCCTTGCTAAATTATTCTACATTGTTTCGAAGTTTGGCTCTGATACCAAGCTGTGACGCCCCACCTCTATACCCACGCTAGCCAAGAACATTACTGTGAATGCTGTCAACTAGCACGGAGAATAAGGCTGTTGAGGAGCGACCATCTGTATAATTTCTTTGTGCGAGTACCGATATACCGGATAAAAATATAACTTTTCATCTCAAGAATCCGACATACCGACACAAACTCAAAGCTACTACACAGTGGCTATAATTTCTTCGGAAACAAATATAGAAATAAACATAACATAAATCAGTCATAGACAATTCATATCACAAAGGCGGAATAAGATATGAATATTACACTAGAAAGTGTACATCAGAGTAGTGGTCTAAAAAGATCCACATATCACAAAAGAAATAGTTACATGAACTACTCAAAAGAATGAGTATACATTATGGAGTCTATCTCAAGTGTTTACAACAAAATAAACTACTAATCTAAGTAGTTTGCCAAAAGTCAGAGGGATCAATCCCAAGAGAGAAGTCAAGCCGACGCACCTGTAACATCTCGGTCTGACCCGAGTATTATTTAATAAGAAAATAATAAACGGATCAGTCTAGCTATAAATATCAGATGAAGTGATATATAATAAGAGATATGACATAAACATATAATAATCACAATGCCAAGCTGTGATAAAATAGTAATTGAAAATCAACAAGAGATTAATCAATATCACAATAATCTACTCAAGATAAAAAGGAATGTCATACTCCTAATTTCATTCACCAAGCCACAATAAATGACATATATATCAATGCCCATCGAAAAAGTTGGTGAAACATAAATTCCAGAATTCAACACACGAAATCCAGAAATCACAAGGAAAGGATCAACGACGTCGTACAACGGGACATCCGATGAACCAAATCACAATAAAAAGGATGGCCAATCCCCAAAAGAAACTGGACATCGACACACCTAAAAAGATATGCCCCATGAACAGTCGAACATCGATGCACCTAGAAAGATACACCCCATGCTCTAGCATCGACGCACCTAGAAAGATACACCCCATGCACAAATAAACATCGATGCACCTAGAAAGATACACCCCATGTAATGTCGAACATCGATGCACCTAAAAAGATACACCCCATGCTCTAGCATCGACGCACCTAGAAAGATACACCCCATGCACACAAAAATAAACATCGATGCACCTAGAAAGATACACCCCATGTAACGTCTAACATCGATGCACCTAGAAAGATACACCCCATGCTAAGTCGAACATCGACGCACCTAAAAAGATACGCCCCATGCATAGACGAACATCGACGCACCTAAAAAGATACGCCCCATGCCCCGACTTATTGAGCCGATTGCTCCACGAAATAAACAAACATCGATGCACCTAGAAAGGTACACCCCATGCATAATAAAACATTGACGCACCTAAAAAGGTACGACCCATGTATAAAATGAGACGAAACTCAATAAAATGAGGAACAATCCTCCACATAGACAAAGAGACATCGCACATTGCTAGTTTAAACCACAAAGATGATCGTCATGATCAAAGAGAAGTGTCAATTACAATAAGCTAGTAAATATATGAGCTTAGCTTCATGTCCCATAACCACTAGCTTAACTTCAATATTTACGAACAAATTGTAGATCTCCACTAGAAAATTGTCACAAGAGATTCAATCGAACAAGTCCAAGAATTAACCGACAAAGTAAACGCAAGCGTTTCATACCACTCGTTTTACTAAGTCGTTTAATTAGATTTCTCATACGAGTGAGGTAAAGGTTTGTATATACTAATAGATTGGAAAACGGTTTTATAAACGAATTTGGTATTAAAATAATATTGAAATCGTTTGAGGAAAGAGTTTTGATATTTACTACTAGTATAGAAAACCTTTATATTTTTAAAGTGACAAAGCACAAAGGGGATTGTAGAAACAATCAATCACAAAGATCACATTCGAAGATGTGAATAAAATCCAATGAAATCGATAAAGGATCCATCGAAGTGGATATATCTAAAATTCCCAAAGAAAATAAGTCATCAAAGATGATAATAAATGATGACAATAAATAAGATCATCACGAATCGATTTAAATTGGAAATTCAATCCAAAAAGGCAAATTGGACTCAAACAGCAGGTTCAGTCGACTGAACAGAGTTTTTTCAGTCGACTGACCCTGTGCATGGAAATTTTCCAGGTTCAGGAAACTTTCTGTTTCCAGTTTCAATCGACTGTGCAGAGATTTTCAGTCGACTGAATCATGCCTGGAAACTCTCGGGTTTCAGGTTCAGTCGACTGAACAGAGATTTCAGTCGACTGAATCATGCCTGGACTGTTTTTCAGCCTTATTCAAATGAAGAGCAAACTCTTCCAAAATGCAATCGGACGAACATTGGCTCTAAGGGTTTATGCCAATCGGCAACCCGACCCTATATGCTCCTCGATGCATCACCAAAAGCATGATCAAACATCCATTAAAGGATTTTACACAAATTTGACTTAAAAACCCAAAAATTGGAATATTCACAAAACCAATCCAAATCAAGAGCAAATGCACATGAAGAAGTGTTAGGAATTCATACCCAACAACCAAAGATAATTATAGTCATAGATGTGAGATAAAAATCTCACCTTTGCACTAAAATTTATGAAGATGAAGCTTGAAAGCAAAGGGGAATCAACCACTCTTCAAATCCAACTCTAGAAGCTTGAATCTAAGCTAAAAAGAAGAACATTTCCTAAGTTAGGTTTAGGAAATTTCTGAAATTGAATGGAGAAAGAGTTGGAGAAGGTGAAGGAGATGCTTACCAAAGGGTTCTTCTTGAGTTTGGAGCTAAAGCTTGGATTTGCAAAGAAAGTTAGGGCTTGGAGTTTTAATTCTTTTTCCTCTCCACCATTTTCAGTTGGAGCTTGAGTTTGAGGAGTTAGAATGAAGTAATGAAGAGGAGAGCGTTGGAACTGAGTTAAGTGGCTAATTGGCTCAGCCCAACCAAAGCCCTAAGCGGGAAAAAGTAGCAAAAAATCAACTTTCTCCAAACATATCGAAGCTTATACTCAAAAAGGTCGCAAACGGCATTTTGAACTCAATGGGGGTGGTCTCAAGTCCCAATTCGACTGTTTGCAAAAAGTAGGTTTTCGGACTAAAATCCGACGAACGGTGAAATATTTAAATAAAATATTTAGATATAAAATCGATAAATATGCGGGTTGTTACAATCATTGTTAAGTGAAAATTTAATTAGAAATTGGAAATATAACCAAAGTTTGAAGGAATAAATTTATTATAAAAAGAAATTTATAAATATGAATTATAGATGTAATTTGTGAATTGAAATATAATCAAATGAGAATTTGTATGAACATAAGCTGTGCAAATGCATTATAGTTAAAATTTATTTAAGCAGAATTTGGAAATTCAAAATTTCAGAGATTTTGGAAATGTTATCGAAGTGTTTTGAAGATAAATGATAACATTATTGTTTTGGAAGTATTTCTGGATGGAAATTTGTTTTAAATGGGTTTTGAAAGTGATATAGCATTGAATTCACTTTAGTCACTGGAAAATAACTTCGGTGATGACTGCAGCATCATCGATGTTCATTTTCGAGTTTCTAAGTGACGGATTTGCTGCCAAATTAATTTGTTCAGGAAAGCCGAGTGTTTTTGAAAATTTCAGAGGAAATTTGTTGTGAATAAAACCAGGATTGGTTTAAATTTCTGAGAAGTGTGATTTTGAAATGTTGGAGATTTCAAAATAATTTGAAACTAAAGCCGGGTGTTTGAAAATCCTGATGAGATGAATTGTAAGCTTATAGATTGAGATGATTTTTAAAACAGAAAGGAAATATAAGCTTTGAATAATGGAATGTAAATTTAAAATGAAATGAAGTTAACTTGGATGGGAAATAAAAAAAAATAAACTTAACTGGATTGGAATAAATTGAATAGGCTAGAAATAATATCCAGTTGTATTTGAATTTAGTTGAAACCGAATTGGGTTAAATAAACCCGAGTTAAGATAAAAATTGAATTGGCATAAGAATTCTATTGAATTATTTAATGGAATTAGATTCTTACCTGAATAAATGGAATTAAGTGGGATAAGGATTGAAATTGGAATAAATAAATCAAAATCACTTATAAAAGAATTAAAATCCATAGAAATAAAATATGATTGGGCTATAAATAAATAACAGGCTTGAGTTAAAAATAAAAGATGAATATATTCAAGCCTATAATGGATGGACTTGTGTAAATAATAAGTTGTGGCTTATAAATTTTTGAAATGGAATACAAATCCAAATAAATATTTAGATGAATAGGGAAATGAGAGGGAAATCCAAACTTGAATTGTAAAGTATATTGAACTAAGGAAAATAAATAAAAGTGATATTTGGAATGAAAAAAAAAATTCAAGTGTTGGATCATAAATAATGGGAGAACTAATTAGATAATAAATTAGTTAATAAAATTGAATTGTGAGTTGATGATGAAGTTTGGAAATAAACTTAAGTTATAAATTAAAGCTGATTCAAATTGTGATGAAAGGAAAGTAATTAAGAATGGAGTTGAATTATGAGTTAATAAATTGGATGGTAAATTAAAAGTGGATAATAGAATCAGAACTTGAGTTATTAATTAAAAATTAGACTTGAAGTGTTAACAAATTAAATATAATTGGGAATATATAGAATAAAAATGGAAATGGATTAAAATAGTGATGGTTTGAATGTGCAAATAAAATCCAAATACGTGAAGATAACCTGGAAAATAGCCAGGTAATAAATGGGATGAGTTGAATTTGGAAAGTTAAATTTTATAATAACCAATCAAATGAAATTGAAAATTTAAAATGATATTTAATTGAGATGGAATCAAGTTGAATAAAAGAGAAAAAAATATTTATTTGCGAAATGAGAATGAGCTTAAGTGTAAAATTTGATTGAATCAAAATAAATTGACTTAAGCTGAGTAGATGGAAGAGTGTTGAATTTAATTCAACTTAAACAAAGTTTAATAATATTGGATTGGTTTTAAATCAAGTGAAATAAATTTTAATTGAAATAAAATTCGGTGTGTTGCCGATAATATTTAATGGAATGAAAATGCTTAAATAAATAATTGTAAACCATTTAAATTAGTAAGGGATGGAAATAACTTGAGACAATAAGGAAAATAGAATGTTTCGAGTTTATTAGAAATGATTTAAGTGAATGTGGATAAGTTAATTATACTGAATAAGTGAATGGATGGGATAAATAAGAACCAAAGGAAGTGTTGGTTTAAATAAGTTGAGAATGGTTATTAAATGAAATAGCTTGGATTGTTTTTGAGCTAAATAAAATAGTTTGAAATAAACTAATATGGAATGAAATGTAAATAAATGAATTGTAAATCAAATTTAAATGAATGTGTTGAGCTAAGCAAGTGATTGTGAATGGATTAAAATAAAAGGGAAGTTTAAATTGGCAAATAAGATGAAGTGTAAGTGAATGTATTCAAATTTGATATGCAATGAAAATGAGAGTATATGGGTTGTGGATAAATTGGAAATGGAATAGAATTAAGTAATAATTGGGTTGAAATCAATTTAAAATTGATTATAAAACTCAAGTACCTATTCATTCACATAGATCTTGTCAAATTGCAAAAAATAAATTATTATTTGATGTAAATTGAAGTAATTAAAAATTCTATGGATTGATAAAGAGTAAAATAAATTGATTTTGAAAGTAATTGAATTAAATATGAGTTCAGTTTGCTTAAAATAAATTAAATGTAAGCAATTGAGTTTTAAACCATTCGAATTAATGAAGTGGTATACGAATGGATTGAAAACCATTCAAATTGAATGAAAATGGTTATAAATAAATTAAAACAGTTGAATTGACATGGAAACT
Organism: Allium cepa; assembly: GCA_030765085.1. Classification (NCBI taxonomy): domain Eukaryota; kingdom Viridiplantae; phylum Streptophyta; class Magnoliopsida; order Asparagales; family Amaryllidaceae; genus Allium; species Allium cepa. The sequence goes on from CM060940.1 coordinate 866,592,784, forward strand.
ATATAAATTGCTTACAGTAAAATGTTTGGTGTGAGTTTCTTTTAGAATTCATATGTTTTAACTATTATAAATAAGTGAAATGTAGTTAAACTGCATATATTTGGCACTTACATGTTTAAATTGAGTAAGTACAGGTACCTGGAAGGCGTGTGGCTGGATTTGATTGTGCTATTTGCTAAAAATAATAAGCCGCTTGCTTAAAATGCTAAATAAGGTACGCCTACGCAAATAAAATTAGGAAATATGAACTGTTTTTGGTTTTTCCGACCGTGTGGGTCGATGTATATATATTTATCTCTTTTGTCAAATTGCAAAAGCTCCTCCGTACAAAGGGGACTCTGCCAAAAATTTTCAGAAATTTTGGGAGTTAGAAAATTTTTGAAAATTTTGGAAAATTTTGTTAACGAAAAAACTATTTAGAATTGGAAACTAAAATAAGTTAGTAAATGAAACTAATTAACGTAATGACTTAAATTAGTTTAAATGAAGGATAAAATTTAAAATTCAAAGTTGAAAATAAATGAAATACATATGTAATGTGGAAATCGATTTGAATAGAAATAAGTATAAGCTAAAAGAGGTAAAGAGAAATAAAGACATATAAAATGTTTATACTAACTTAAGAAAGGAATGGTAAATTAGAGATGGGAAATTGATAATACAAATAAAATCTAAGATAATATTGAAATGAATAGATATTGACATTTTGTAAGAAAGTCGATAAAATGTTTTGGAATATTGTGTTGGATATTAGTGCTAAGCAGGATATGCAGGTATTATAAAGGGGGAAAAGGAAATTGGATTTGATTTCAAGAGGTAAATTTGAATTGCCCGACAAAAGGTACGTATTTAAATTTGGTATGGAATTTGATTGGGATTTGGATTTGGTTTGAGCCACTTGGCCTTTTGTTTTCTTTTTGAATTTGGGAGGCCGTAGAGCCATTTTGTAGTTGTACCGAGCTAGCCGCGCAAAGGAAACGCTGGCGAAATTTTTCGGGAATTTAGGGAGTTAGAAATTTTGAGAAGATTTTGATAATTCAAAATTGGTTTTAAGGTTAAAACGGGAATGGTTGAGCAAATAGGATCGTTTGCAAACCAGGGAAAGGTTTGGAAAATTAATAAGAATAATAATGGGTCTTCTTTAAGAAGATAGTTGGTGAGATGTTGAGTTGTTAAAAACTATTTGGAGTTGAGAAGATAGTTAATGAGTTATGGATCATTCTTCCTAACAAGTAATTTCGGGGACGAAATTCTTTTAAGAGGGGAGGAACGTGACGACCCAGAATTTTAAGCAATTTAAAATCGGAATATTTAATTGATTTTAATTATTTAAATGTTAATTATCAACTTAAATTACAAATATTACAAATATCATAATTTAATTGACAATTAAATTGTTGAATTAAATAACTTGAGTTTGAATGAAATGTTGAATCTGGAATTTTAATCCGATTAAAAATAATTTGAAGGCTTATGAAATTTATATTGATGATAGTGGAGGCAGTAAAAGTGTTAAAATTGAATTTGGAAGTGATTTGTTCAGTTTTAAAATTATATTGTTTAAATTGAATTTAAAAAAATAACTTCCCAAGAGACGGTCTCGGAATTTGACGAAACCAGTTCCATTGGGTCCGTGATATTGAATTATTATCGGATTTCAAATTTCATAGTGATCGGAGTTGTTGTGAGATCATACGGTAAGTAAACGCACTGAAGTTTAAATCGAAAATTTAATTTCCATCAGCCGTTTTCCTTCAATTCACATTTCTGTTCACAACCCAATTTTACACGCAACGATCTTTTCTAGTCTCCCCTACTCTTTCTAAACACGCAGTGTTCATTTCAAAAGGGGAGATAAATAAAAATAAAGAAAAAAAAATGGCTTCCTTCAGAAGCGAATGAAGAAAAAAAAACCTCTCCCGTCTCCTATTACTTTATAGCCGACCTTCCCCTTTTACTCAAATCCATCGTTCGATTTTATAAAAAAAAAAAGGGAAATAAATCAACAGTTTAATCGAATGGCCGCCTCCCCCGTTCGTTTTCGTTCTTTACCTCGACTCGATCGAAGATGGGCAGACGAAGGGAGAGCTCGCAAAATCGAAGGGCGGCGCTCGAACACGTCTTGAGTGAGAGATGGTTTCGCGTCGAGCTCGATATGGGTTGCGAGGCAAAGACCGTAGCGAGCTCGATGGCGTAGGGCTTGTGTTGTGAGGCTAAAGGAAGGAGTCGCGTGGGAGTGAGCGAAGGCAGGAGTCTCGATCTGGGCGTGCGAGAGGGGAGCTAGGCAGTTTGGGGTTCGCGTAGGGATGTGGCAGATTTCGTTCTCTGTGCTGTGTCGTTAGATGGGACTCTGTCTGGAAGGTATATTATATTTATTTTAATTAATTAAAATCATAAAAATAATTAGTTCAAAAGTGAATAAATTGATTTACAGGGATAGTTTTGGTTTTCAATTAAATTCTGGATATGTATATTTATACAGAAATAGTTTTATTTAGCGAGAAATTTCTAAATGAAATTTTATACTGTTTTTATCATATTAAACTGAAAAGGGTATATCAGTTTTATGTAAGTAGAAATTTTAAATATTTCGAATTAGAAAGATATATAAAATAATGGATCTGGTGATAAGTTGTTAAACTAACTTATGTAATTATTTTTAATTGCTAAAGTTTTCTTTTAGCAAGGAAAATTAGTTAAGGTTTAAATTATTAGTTCAAATTTAATTATTAGGTAAAATAGATTATTATTAATTAAACGTAATTTATCAAATGAAAATTAATTTATTCGATTGATTAAATATTAATAAAACATCTAATGATTTTACAAGGTTTAAAATCATGGAAATTAGCCAGTCTGGAATGGATTGCATACAACAAAATAAAAGGTGAGTTAATCTCACTCAGTTATATTTAAATTTAAAAGAAAAAATTTAAATGATTGATTGTATGGTTGAATTGATTGATATAGTATAGTATGGTATAATTTTGGATTGGCATATTATATTGTGCTAACATCTGTGGATGCAGGGAAAAACAGGTTGGAGGGATCCAACTGGACCCCTCAACTTTATTTAATTATTTAATATTCTCTGATCTGAATATTTGATATTCTGTAATGATTTATGTGCAAGTATTAGATGTTATAGCTGGATTGTTATAATCGGGCAATGTGAATTACCAAATATATAATTTGGGTTTGGAAATGAAAATAAAAGAAATGAAATTGTAAGTAAATAATTATAGAAAAGTTAAATAAATTTATAAATGAACTGGATAGGAAATAAAGCGACTTTAAAATTTTAATAAATAAATCTAGAGTATGTAAAGGAAAAATTTAAATAAACAGAAAGTTAATGAAACTTAAACTTCAATGTTATTGTTTAAAAGAACAAAACATTTATTTTAAATTGAGGATTTAAATTTATTTAAGGAGAATAAAGAAGAATTGGGAATAACCTGGAATTTGAATATTTCAGCTAAAGGATTTAAAAAAAAATCAAACTGAAATAATAATAGAGACCATAATTAATGAATCTTGAAATGAACCGATAAGCAAAGAAATTTATTTCAATGGCATAAATTGGCAATCAATTTGGAAAATTGATTTAAGTAATTGAGATTTGGGAATTTCTCTCTGAATAACCAAGTACGTTCTAAAAGTAAATTTTTAAATATAAATTAAAGGTTTAAAGTTGTTGTAAGAAGTATGTTTTGAAAATTTACTATTTCTAAATATTTAAATTTTAAAGTAAGTATTTCCTTTTCATCTATTATAGTAATAATTATTTAAAGAATGACTTAGCATTTTGTTTCAACAGTGAAAATCTAGTTTTATATTTTATTAAATACCTTTATTTTCAAATATTCATATAAGATGTATTTTCACAAATTATTAAAGTAGTTTAATTTAAATGTCTTAAAAGTATATATTTCAAAGTAAAATGTTTTAAAATTATTGTTTTTAGAAATCTAGTTTTGTACTTGGTGACTTCAGAAGAGATAGAAAATATTTGGGAAAGTTTATTCTGAAAGAAAAATGGATTTGAAACTGTTTCAAAGGATTGGAAATAGAAATATATCTTGTGAAAATATTTTTGGAGATAAATAAATAATTTGGGAAATTATTTATTGGTTGATGGTTGTTTGTGAATATTAATTGATAGTTAAATCACCGACTATCAATATTGGACAAATGCGTTGATCGTTTCGAAGAGACCGGGATCGAGATTTATTTCTCGAAAACCACTTCGATCCGGTTTGTACGTTTCGTGTAAACGATTTTGGATTCGAAGATGGAGTAGTGAAGTGCAAGGGCTAGTCGCTACTAATCCTGAGGATATTTCCAAAATGGATGTAGTAGGAATAGTGCCTTCGGTTCCGTTCGAACCCGGGACGGACTTGTATGGACGAATGCTTGCGAAACATCGTCAGGTGGACGATGGGCATTCTAAGTGAAAACGTTCTAAAGGTAACGCTTAGCCTCAAGCCTCATCAACCGGGAATGACTGAAAATCAGGGGATATGCAGCAAGGTTAGGTGGGTCATGCCCAAGCAGGACAAGATATTTCCCCTGTCTAGATGTCCCTTTTTATATATTTCGGCTTAGTGGGTGGTTGGTCGCACCAACAACGGGGTTTATCTTGTTCGGGACCGTTCAGTAAGGAATGGTTCCGGCCTTGTGTTGCAGGGGATGAAGGGAGTAGTCCTCGGTACGGTGATCTAGGCCCCGTACTGTGACAGGTGGTACCCCAGTGCCTAGTCATTGTTGGAAATCCATTCTCCCTACGAGCCTTGTACGAGTTTTGTTTGTATTACCCACTTTTGTGGCTAGTAGCTGGAATTTAATAGATGTAACAATTTCGGCTATTTTATAAGTATTTGTATATAGACCCTAGTATAATATCAGAGGATTTCTATAAAAATTGTTTTAGCTATCGTAAGGTAAAAACCCGACATGTTTATTTGTGGCGTGGTCTTACGAGATGCTTTTGTTTTCAAAGGATTTTTGAAACTTTAATAATCAATTGGGTGTGATTTTCTCACGCTGGTAATCCAGACTGACTCGGGTGTTATTTAACTGTAATGCTCGGGTCAGACCGAGTATTATAGGATACAGGATATGTTGCTGTGGAGCTCAGGAGACGAGCTGGATGACGATACGTACAGTCGTACTTGTTATATATCTATTCCGCTGTTTGAGTTGTTGTGTATTCATTGTATGTTATTGATGTGAGCTATGACTGATGTACTCTGATGATGTAATATATGTAAACAGATATATTTGATTTTAAGAAAAATTATTTACTACCTATTATACTTTATTCCGCTGCGATGGTTAGATTCTGATGTTGATTTTGTTTTCTCTTCTTCTACCTCTTCTTCTTAAACCCAAATGGTTCGTATTTCTGTGCAACTTGAGTTGATTGTTGTAGAATAGTGTAAACTCAAGGGGTACGGATTTGCGGGCTATTACACCAACCATACCATTCATTACTTCAATTATTCATAAAATCATCACGGGATATCAAATATTCAAAACACGGAATATTCAATAATCTAAATAATTTCGAGGGGTCCAGTTGGATCCCTCCAACCTGTTTTCCCTGCATCCAAAGATGTTAGCACAATAATATGCCAATTCCAGAATATAACATACTATAGCACATCAATCAATTTCACCCATTCAATAATTATTTAAATTTAATCATTTAAATTCAAATTTTACTGAGTGAGATTAACTCACCTTTGCTTTAAAATTGCAGTCTATTTCCATTCACTTCCAATTCAGCTTGTTTCTCGATTTTTTTTTAGACCTTGAAAAAAATATTTATGTAATTTAATTAATATTTGAGAAATTGAACAGTTAATTTCCATTTAATTAACAAGTCATTAATTTATACAATTTTCCCTTAAACCATTTGGTAACTGAAATATTTAATATGTTAAATAAACAGGTTAATCACTAAAACCATTGCTAAAAATAAACTAGCAATTTTAAAATAGGTATATGTATATTAATTGAAAAACAAATTTATATCTTTACTTACCTCACTGCTAAATCTAATACTGTTAGATATATAAATTTAAACTTGTAAAATTCATACCTAAAACTAGCTCTGCAATTTAAAATCTAGAGAGTAAACATTCTCTACTGTAAAAACATAGTTTTCTATGTATATACATAAACATATAAATAAAATAAATAAATAAATAAAATACCTCACTGCACTATCAGCTTGGCATCAATACGTACGTTCTACTCTACATCCCTCGGCCACACGCGAACTAGGGTTAGTCGAAACCCACAGTATGAACATCACGCATGTCACCACGCGCCAGAAATCGAGCTCGCGAATTCAATTCCATCGCCGCCTAGAACCACGCAACCACCTCTCGCGCGCCTCCGTGCTCGACCTCCACGCCATGGCCACGCGAACTCATTCGCAACATGGAATCGCAATTTATCCCTTTTCCGAGCGAATCCTCAGAATACCTCACGAACTCCGAGATGTGAAATCGCGTCCAGGCTTCATGCCGAACTTGATTTCGATTTGCTTAAGTTATTAATTTTTTCTTTCACCAATCTCGGCTCGAAAAGAATTCCCGTCATTCATTTTTTTTATGATTGATTTGGGAAAAGGGTTTGGGAAAAGTAAATTTGCTCGGCCATAAATCGAATTTAGGTTCAAATAGAAGCATCGGCCATAAATTTAAATTTTCTTGAGTTCGATTTCAACTAAGAAGTAGAAAGGGGCGAAGAATAAATATCGATTAGGGAAGTAGCTTTCTGCGTACGCTTGTTATAAAAATATCTCTGACTAAACGTACTTCAAAATTTATTATATTATAAAATATTGAAAATATCTTGCGTTGTATAACGCGAAATCCCGAACCCCGAATCAGACATGCCGACAGACGTTTATAAGATTTTACCCGCATTCCGAACACAATGAAACGTGTCTCGGAGGCTAATTTGTTCGTATGTGGAAGTTAGCTTTATAAATCGATTTAAAATATTATTTATCGATTTTAATTTCGACGCGTTTCTCACCCGTACGAGCAAACAGTAAATCCAAACACTATGAAAATTGAAATCCGATAATAACTAACTATTACGGATCCAATGAAACTGGTTTCGTCGAATTCCGAGACTGTGCCTCGGAAGGCTATTTTTAAATTCAATTTAAACGATAAAATTTTAAAACTAAACAAACCACTGTTAAATCCAATTTTAACACTTTTACTATCTTCAGTATCTTCAATATAAATTTTATAAGCCTTCAAATTATTATTTTTTGTTTTTTTTAATCGGCTTAAAAATTCTAGATTCGATAATTTTCCCAACTTCAAATTAATTCCATAATTAAATCATCAAATAAATTGTGATATTTGAATTCAAGTTAAAATTAAGCCTTTAAATATTTAAAATCAATTAAATATTCCAATTTAAAATGCTCGAAAATTCCGTGTCGTCACATTAGCCATTTGGATCAATCTACAAATCGAATGTAGGCTACTAGCTAAAAATCCATCAATCGAATTATATCGATACCTATACTCATTCTCGACTGCTCGAACGATCCGAACTCAATGGAAAGGGACTGATTTCCTAATTTATCCGTTTGTGAGAATTGAGTTTTCAGCCCGTCGATTAAACTAGCAATTTACTATTTAAATAAATCAATTATATAATATTCTAAATATAAAAATGCGGGTTGTTACAATATCGTATTTCATTATGTGGTTACTGTGTTTTTTGGTTGTTTGAATGTGATAATTATATGAGTGGTTGTTGGTTTCATGCTGAAATATGTAGATTATTACTATATAATATATGTTATGAGCAAAATGAAGTAGATATTGAACGAGCTACCACAACAAGGGAAATTTACACAAAATCAGCAGTATTTAACAGCGTTTAATAAACCCTACCAAAATATATGTGGTGGAAGACAAAAAATGCTACTATAATAGTGGTGTTTATACAATGCTACAATAAAAAATTTGGTTGTGTTTGCAGAATGCTGCAGTAAGTTACTTTCGCTAGTGTTTATGATAATGCAACAGAAAGTCGTGTATTTTTACTTACATGTCATCTAACGGCGTTCCCTAAAACGCTACTACAAGTTATGGTAGTGTTTTTTATGCGCTACTAAATCCAGTTTTTAGTGGACCGAAAGCACATGTTGTTACATGACCTTTTCTAGTCATGATGTATTAATCTCATTCCAAGGTTGACGAAAAATACAGTCAACATTTTTGTGCTAGAAGGAGGGCCCTTCCCCTAATCACTCTCAGCATTTCCTCGCTTGTTTTCTCTTCTACAAGCTCCTTTCACACCTTGTGTTCCACCGCCCCCTCTAGTAACTAAGTAAATTCCCTTGACATTTTGGGCCATAATCTCAGTTTGGCTCATGTCATGTGTTGCCTTAGTGCATGTTCGCTCTTTGACATTTCTGCTCCTATCAACCAAGTTTTGGAGGTTGCACGTGTATTCTATGTAAGGATTGTGCCAACCATCGAAGGTCGAATTCCTCCATCTTCCATCTTTCATCAAATGGCATTGGCCATACTAGTGTAAGCGGCGCCTCCTCCTGCTAAAGGGGAAGGGTCATGCGTCTCTCTCTGCATAAGAGTGCTACCTCCCATAAAAGTGTCTGGGCTGGTCCACGCTTACAATTAAACCCTGCGGGCAAGACAACAAGCCTAGGAATCATGGTCACCTGTCGCATGTCTCCCTTGATGGGTCCTTAAGCAACTTAGCAGTTCGGGTTATATTTGGATCAACCTCTCTTGGTCCATCAATTAGCTCCCTCATCTGTTTTTGCCCTCAACCATTTCCGAAAGTGGCCGAATGCTCGCTTGCATGTCTAAAGATGCCCGGCTTAACAATTAATGCCCTTCTCAAGCACACTCACAAGCCTATCCCAGCATCACAGGTAAGTTATTACTCCTAATAATAAGTTCTACTATATGCTAAGTTCTTACGAATGACGAAACTTACTGTCCATCTCACCATTTTACATTACACCTATATACAATAGCGCTCGAGCCACCCATGCGCTCCGGTCTGGAAGCTGGAATCATCTTACAACTAGCAATGTGTCACCTAGTAGAACATTCGAACCCTCATGCGCTCTGGTTTGACTCGGGCCCATATGCCACTCTACACATGACTTCTTGTAACCCAGGAGAAACCACTAGCAAACATGTGCTCTCGCTTGACACTAGTGTCGTCTACACTCAATACCTTGACGGCACTTGGTCCATATGAATTTCCAAGCTCGACACATCACATAACCACATTACTATTTAACATATCTTAAAAAGAAGGAAACTTTTCTATCAATAATGCAGGGACTACATTAGCTATCCAACATACACTACTCTATAAGTCACATGTAATAAGCAAAGAAAGAACAATAATTTCATAGAAAATGTTTACAACCAAAGATCTGTTTTATTCAGTTCCAAGAGTGTTGGTGCACAATGCTTGCATCGCTAGGCTTAAAAGATTTTTCATCGCTAACTAGTTGAAAACAAGAAAAGGAGAAAGAGAAGGAGAAGTCCGTCATGGAGTCCTCTGGAAGGCCCAGCTTCAAATGTGTAGATCAGTGCTCCTGGTAGTGCTTGATTTTATTTTCCTACGAAAGTAGGAGTTATTCCTATTCCAATTATGTTTTTTATACGGTGTTCCTATACATAAGTTTTAAGCCTAGAATTCAATAGATTTAGTAACTAAATAAAATCCAAAGTTATAAGTTTCAATGCTATAAACAAATTATATAATTTCCCACTCATCTTATTAGCGTTCCAAATCTCCCAAAATTAAGTCCATTCCTTTACTTGACTCATTTTCTTTTTTAACCCAAAAGAATATGTATAATAAGGTATATACAAACTATAGAATTACAGACTTGACAAGAGATTTAAGGTTAATATGAATATAGAATTATAATTATAAAATCTTGTCTTTTCTTTTGCAATGTTGATTCGCTCCTTCTTTTCTTCACTTTTATTTTCTGCCCTTCTCCGATATTTTTTATGTGTGTGTGTGTGTGTATATAATATATAGAATTTTTAGAAGTAGTGGATAAGAGAAAATGTTAGAGCTTCTCTGCGTGGATTAGAAAATATGAGAAGAAAAGGGAGGGGTAAGGGTTGTATTTATTGACTTTTGAATCAACCATAACCATTAGATTAAAATAATTAAATCTGGGCTGTTGGCAATGGTTCAAACCATAGATGCCACCTGAAAACCAATCGGTCGCTCCCTTATAGACGGTTAACCGCTAGCAGTCGGTCGACCCATAAGGGACGGTCGACCAGTGGATTCTACGTTTTAGTGTTTGTTTTTATATTCTTGTTTTTTAATTATTTTCACTCTGGAAATTCCAAACGCTGATAACTTTTTCATTTGAGCTCCAATCGTGAAACTCCATATATAAAAGATGCTCGGAAAATTGTCATGAATACAATGGTGCGAGCTTCATGGCCAAGTTACGTCGTTTGCTCAGATTACATTTTTGGAGGCTCATTATTTATTAATTATCATTAATTTTGTTACATTCTCTCCCTTAAAATAATTTCATCCTTGAAATTCCATAAAGGTAGAATCATGTAATACAGCGCGCTGCCAATCTAAGTTATCTAATCAATTAGTGTACAACTAATTTGCAGCCAAACGTATACAAGTGCATGGTGTATCACAACAAATAAAAAATTTATGCAGAATGACTCTAAATCGACATTGCTTATACGAATGCATTCTTTTAAAAACATTTGAAAATATGATGCAGACAACCTAGATATACTGGAAATTCTATATCTAATGCAAAGTTTCAAAAATCATTTTCCACACAATAATTTCTACACTCCTTCGAGTAGGAGTATAGTTCAACCAATTTTGCATACAATCCCTACCATCCAAACCTAGTATAAAATGCTTAACATCAAAATTTTAAAAATCCAATTTTTGAATCTATACTCCTATGTCGAAAAAGGAATTTGGTGGAAAAATTTACAATTCCACTCCTTTTTTGGATACCTATTTCACTATACCTAGGAACCTTCTCTTTTTCCCCCAAAACGTTTTCGAATTTAAAGTACAACTCGCATAAAGAGGTTTATTTTTCGATGCTAACATGTAATTATCCTAAGTACAATTTTCGGTTTACTATCAACAAGGTATAAAAATAGAAATTCCAAAGCTAAAATAGCATTTTCCCTTGTTATTATTTACGTTGAGTATACTGTCACCCTTGTCGGACGGTAAAATTTATATTTACTAACATGTCGACCCATCATACGTTAAGCATGTGGCCCTAGAAAATTGAAAATTTTCATTTTCCTTCAAAAATCTTTTTCCTTTTCCAACCAACCTTGCAAAATAGTTTGAAAAATCAAATTCCTAAAAGCATTTAAACACCATTTTTTAAAAAAGCATTTGGCCAAAAAATTTAAAAATCATTTGAACCCAACTTCTCAAAAGCATTTGAATAAAAAATTTCAAAAGCATTCAAACAAAATTTCCCTAAACATTTGCCTCTACATTTTTAAAACAAATCAGGTAATTTCTTAATGTAATATGGACTCAGTCTATGAGTTAATGCATATGTTTGACCATAGTATTATGCAATTAGTCTTAGATTTGAGGAACCTTTTTTCTTTTATTCTAAAACAACAAACTACCTATAAGAGTATTTATAAATTTCTTTTAAGGCATAGGGATAGTAACTTGTGATTTCACAATAAACTTTCCATGTCTTCGGCCCGTTAAAATTTACTTTTTCCAAAATCCTAAAGCTTTTGAGATTGTAGCATTTTTAATTTTAGTCGCTAACTTAATTTCCTAGTTTATTTTAAAACTTTTAGTCTTACATACAATTTATCGCTAGCTAAGTATCGTTACGATTTTTTTATTTACACTATTTCTATATATGTGTGTGTATGTGTGTGTGCATGTATGTTTAATCACATCCATAAAATCAACCCAGTGATTAAACAAGAGCATGTCTCATATCATATTGTACGCTTTTCAAATAATCTAAGGGATACAACTAGCAATTACAACTCCAAAATCCTAAAATAAAATTTTGTTGGTGGTCGTCATTCATCATTGGCTGGTGTTAATGATGTTGTGTTCCTAACACTCATTACTAAATTAAGATGGACGTTTCTAGTATGTCATTCCACTATCACCAACCTTCCTTGACTCTCCTTCTTGGCTTCTAACAAATGTGGTCTATTTGCTACTTCAATTATTGTATCCGATTATGGAATAAATTGTGCACTCCTACACTATAATAGGTAAGAAATATAAACTATGCACATTTAGAGTAACTCATTAAAAAACTAGCTTGATGGAATAATTTTTCTACCACCTGTCTTGCCTTCACTAACCTTGTGTCAACTAACATCCTTTATGTGTGTTTATCATCTTATTATTCTCTTCTTCGACCATACTACTATCTTCTCTCAACGATAATATCTAGACAATATCCTCAAATTTTGGTATTTACTTCCTCTATATCCTTGATCCTTCATGCGAGTATACCCTGGACTTTCAAAATTGTACTTTGATACCATTTCCCATTCCTATGAGGGTTATTCTCATGGCTTCCACGCATCTCTAATAAAATATTTCTAGGCTCATACCAACATTCCTTTTATTCAATGGGGACTCTTGTTGCTACCATACGAGCATCCATAGTTTTTATATTCATAGAATAAATCTTTACCTTATCTTACATGGGAAGTCATCCCTATCTACTCCATATCAAAATTTAATTTGGGTTTCATCATTCTTTATAAAACTAAAACTTCACAATCATGAAATACTTAATCCAAAAAAAAATTATCTTTAAAAATATAAATCTAGAAATGTTTTTATAAAATTTAAAATTGCTTGGTCTCCAAAAAGAGCGATGGAAATTTTCTCTTTTCTAACCAACTTTATATTTTCAAGGACTTTGTACAATAGCAATTTACTTCTTTTTAAAAGTAGAATTTTTAACTCAAAACATTCAATACTCAATTATCATCCCAAATCATTTTGTTCAAAAAACATCTTCTACAACTTTAAACAATGAAAAGTTGAATATACAAGGATAACTTTCGTCTTATTAATTTCTTACTAATCATGCTAATTCTACTTTTCCTTTGGCGAAGATTTTAATAGACACAAGAAGGAGACCTCTAAAAGATATGTGTAATTGCAATATCAATCGAAGCGTCTATCGAAAATGTACGTGCTAATTACTATTTATCTATGGAATTTATTCATTCTTTCTATCCTAGTTCTATTATTTTTATCTTATATTATTTTTAACTAGATTACTAATCCTATTTATATATAAATTCCTAATGTTATTTCTGTCTAAATTATTAGGCGTTCTTACCATTCTATTCTTTGTAACCTATTTTAATCAAGTGCAATTTCCATATATCCATCCCTTAAAAAGAATTTTAAAATGGAACTTCAAAATTTACACAATAGGAAAAATCATCGACCCCAACATACGCTCTATTATTCATCTATTTCAAAAATGAAGTATCCTTCTATCAAAAATCTTTACATTCAAACATTTTGACTTAATCAATTTTAAATAAGAAATTCAAAAATGAAAAACCATATTTATCAAAAATATTTAAATTAGAAACTTCTTATTCAATAAATTTTTAAATTATGAATATCCAAATTTTCTTGATTTTCAAAACTACAATATCCCAATAAGTCCTTTGAAAAACTCATTCAAAACATTTCAAAGGAATTCTCAAAAACCTTTCTATCAAATTCTTTACATGTGGTTGGACTTAGAAATGGACTTTAATTATCTTTCCTTTTGGGCTTTCCTTCCTCCTTACTCAATCTTAATCAAAAATCTGAGCATCTTCTAGTGGTGATTAGTGCACACCTGCTTGCGGGAATTATCTCCACTCCTTCTTCATACCTTAGTTCCAAACACTTGCAACATATAGTTTCTTACTTCCTATTTGTTTGGATGAAATATGCATCTTTAATCGACAATCCATCAAAATCTACAATCATAAGGCAGCCTACATCCAACAAAGAAGTCAAGTACGATCCAGCCTTCGGGACTTTTCTATATGTCGTGATCATGCACTTCTCGATCCACTCATTATGATACAACCTATGCATGTAGGGTAATATGGGTAGGAGTATAAATTTAACTCTCTTTATTCTTTTCCAACTCACAGTCGCCTCGCCCATCCGTTCAAAATATGGTCACAACAACTTATATAGTCGAAATTTATAGGGTTGGGTGTATAATTATATGTAATTATAGATAAAAATATCTCTCAACGTATCCTAATTCACATGATCGACTAACGTAAACTATGATACCAAATGTTATAACATGCACTTTAATGGGCCTGAATTTCGACTAAATCGAGACCTATGTCCATTAGGGTATGGATCGTTAGTATTGTTAGCCTGTAATAAATACAAATATCTCAGAATGTGATCAATATAAACTCGCAACGGAATTGGAAAAAACATGTACACTGACTAAGGCTATTATCTCGAAATATCATTCCTTGGATATTTAATTACCTTGTAAATGTCGAGCATGAATAAGAAGACTTCACCATATGTAGTTTCTATCTTGCTCCAGTATCCAATCTTTCTAAACCTATCATGTGGTGTTATAAGGAGGGGGTCAAAACAATGTTTCGGTGATTGAAAAATTACATACTTTACCTATACCATTAGTTTATGTCGATTGATTTCCATTTAAGTGTTATATCTATTATTTGCGGCTAAGCCATTAAATCTTATGTGCACGTACGATATGCCTAGCCTAACCTACCCCAAGATATAACTATATAAGTACGTGCCTATCCTCATATATGTCTAACTGTTTGACTACCAGAAAACACCGGTCACTTAATACTTCTTAAATAAGGAGGAGGTAGACCCAGTGACCATTTAATACCTCGGTCCTCGAAGCGGGCCTTCCACGACGTAAATGCTAGTCAATTGGTTCAAGCTACAAAGATCAATGACCTTTATATACGGCTTTACAATTTGTAATTTAATTGTCGTACTACTAACGCATCTCAAAGACTTGTCTAAAATTAACTAGCCCACTTCCGATAAACTAGTTTCATCTAACCATATACTTTGAGATTTGTGCGTCTTCCATATGGATTCTATACTAGTAGGAAGCGAAATCTATCAGGGCATAACCCAATTGCTACCGCTCACTTGGGACCACTGGTGGTCATAGCCTATATGCGAGACCTACTACTAAATACCAGTACAATATTGACATAACCTACAGACCTTCCACAACTGACATCTCGTTTGGAATAACCTAAGTAAGTGAAGGAAAAATGCCCCTTTCGGTTGCTTAGTACCTCTTAACGGAAATGAAGCAGACCTATTTTTCTTAAAAGTACTGGGCCATTTAATACTTCGAACCCAAGATGAACCCTCGGTATATTTTCCTTTACCTATTTGCAATGCATATCCCTTCCCCACGAGTCCTACAACTGGATATGTCTCACATTATTAGTAAGAATACACAACTGTTGGTAGCAAATAGGTGAATGGCAGACTTCTGTTGTGTAACTCCACTGACATCGCATTCCAAACCACTATACCAAACCTACCATCCAAAGCCTAAGGGTTGAGCTAGACCCACTAATTCACGCTTGTAGAAAACATATAATTGAAGTTATATAATTTCCTATTATGAAAATTATATTGTCTTCTACGTGTATTTAATTGTATTAATACATGTTCGCTACGTAATTATTTCTATTTTATACTCTTAGGCTTTGGTTTCCTTGTTTCATTCATAGTCTAATAAATGTCCATTGTCCATAATTATTAATCATTAATGTCAAAATTGGATAATCTCTCATAATATATTTACCTGTTTCAAAATCCATTTATTCTGCCTATTCAATTACCTCATCTGTGCCATACTAAATTCTCTAATCAGTCCCCGTTTAATTCCTTAAACTCTCTACTAACTACAAATTTATTGCCTATTAAATTTGTAGTTAATGTCCATAAAATTTGAAATTCTTATTCCCTCTTTTTAGTCCAATAATTTAATACGCTATAATAACTAATGCAGATATTATCGTAAATTATGCTATATATATACATGTGTGTGTGTTTTTATTCTTAATCGGTATGCACGCTTTTGTGTGTGTGTGTGTGTTCTTATTTCCTAATCATTAATTCATAAAATAGGACATTCTTTTCCACCTTTTAATTTTTTAGAGTTATCCTTTCAAAAGGATTGCAACTATAACTGTCCATAAATTACCCAAAAATGAGACTTTTGCTTTATTTGAAATTATAAGCAATTATCTCTTTTCTTTTATTGAAATAGATAGTGCAAACTACAAAGAAAAAAAATCCATACTTTACACTTATGTTTCCTTTTTGATATAATCCCTGTAAACTCAAATGACACACTTTTATACATATTTTATTGAAATAGATAGTGCAAACTATGGAGAAGTAAATTCATGCTTTACATATTTTTTGCCCTTCTTCGATTTGCTCGCATGCATGTGTGTGTGTGTGTAATATTTTATTATTTTTAAAAGTAGTGGAGAAGGTAAAATGGAAAAACTTCGCTGCTTGGATTAGAAAATATGAGAAGAGAAGTGAGGGGTAAGGCATGTATTTGTAGACGCTCGAATCAACCGTAACTGTTATATTAAATTAATTAAATCCATGTCGGTGACCAAGATCAAACCCTAGCTGCCACCTAAAGACTAGTCGACTGCTCCCCTATAGGCGGTCGACCGACCTATGGGGTCCACATTTTAATGTTAATTTATTTCTATTTTTTGATTTTTTAATTATTTTCACTTCGGAAACATCAAACGCTAATAACTATTTTGTTTGAGCTTCGATCGCAAAACTCCAAATATGAAAGTTGCTCGGAAAATCGTCAAGAACATAATGGTGCAATTTTCGTCATTTGCTCAAATTCCATTTTTGGAGCGTTATTATTTATTAGTTATCGTTAATTTTACAGGGATTTATAAAAGTAAAGTATGTAAAGGATCACACCCAGATTTATCCTGGTAAGGAGCACCTCTTCTACGTCCAGTCTCTAACCACCTCTTAGGATTTCCTTTCAAACCCTTCACTTAACCTAGAGGAACAAGTTTATAATACAGAGTGTCTGAGCACCACACAGACCTACCTTTTGATAGAAGTAAAAAACGTTCTTCGATAAGGTTGTGTCTGAAATACACGATTCACGTCACTGAAGTACACCAACTCCTATAACCACTCGATATGGAAATGAGTAGAGGTTCAGGGGCTTAGAAGTTTGAGTATGAGAATATCTCTTTGAATGATCAAAGAAGCAATAGTGCTGAGAGAATCAAAGAGAAAGAAAGCAATATAATTTGTATTCTAAAAAATGGATATTCAACTCTGAAGTCTGCTGCTTCTTTTGTACATATGAATGGATGCATTGAGATTAGTGATTGGTCAAAGGGTAGCCAAGAAGAGAAGCACTGGTCTAGAGGAGAAGCGACAAAGAGATACAAGGGAAAGGATAAAAACAAACAGGCACAGACACATGCACAAAATTCTACCGCCATCGGTGCACCAGTGAGATCATCACCGGTCGACCAGTGTAAGCATAATTTTAATGCTCTGTTGTTTTGTTTCACTTATTCTTCAATTCCCTTGGATTCGAAAATCCTGAGAAAATTTATAAAAGTGAAGCATATGATTCTGGAGTGTGTAGCAAAGTTTTCATTGAAATGGAGGACATATGAGTGGTTTTACAAAATATAATCTCTAAGACTCGATTATCAACTTAAATATAAAAACTTAGATCTTCGATGTCAATTCTTGTTTCTTATATCACTCAGTGATTTCATCAAAGTTCATCAATTTCCATAGTCTTCTCATTAGCCACAGTTTGTCATTTGTTGATAAATGATCTTCTGAAATAGCTAAATTTTATATGTTGTTTTCCAAACTGAATTCTGCAATCAAGTAGTTAGTGGAACATATTTCATTGACGTCATCAAAACCAAGGTTCTAATATAAACCCTTGCAGGGTTTGCAATCTTTCTTCTAAGTTGGTTCCACTCACACTCAACTATATGAATAGGTCGACGATGTCTCAATGCTTCAATTTCAACTTCCAAATCATCTTGTTGATCTGGTGCAACTATCACACTTGAGTCATACATAAAATTTCAAAGATGTGAAACATATAATACAATGTGTACACTCGGCTTTTTTTGAGGTAAGTCGACCTTATATGCAAGGTTCTAAATTCTCTCGAGTATTAGAAAATGTCTTACAAACCCAGGTGCCAACTTCCCTTTATTAGTGGAGAAACCTTGACAAACACCATATCGTCAATAGAGAACTCAAGTAAAACATATAAATAAATAAAAATTGATTTCTCTTCTTGAAAACAAACGAAATGGAGAATAGAAAATGAACACCTCAAAAGAACTGCAAATAAAAAAACAAAAAGTTGGGAAGAAAATAAAATTTAATAAATAAGATAATAAACAATTTTTCTCACATATGACATCAAATTAAGTTCATAAGTGAGAAACATGAATAACTAATAAATCCATGTTCAAATGACCAACTAAAATGACTTCCCATCTAAAGTAACAAATCACAAAATAAATCGACTAATCAATATCATCAAACTTTATGGAAACCTAAAAGCTTGTAAACTTAATTGGTCTAACAAAAATTAAACCAAACGAATAAATTGCAACACAAAGATGGACAATATATCTTTTCTTTTCAAACAAAGATAATGTGGTGTTAGTGGCAATCTAGGAGAATTAAAGATCACACAATACCCCCTTCGTATTTTTTATGAGAAGTAAAAATAAATTTAACAAAAGAATGCGAGCATAAATTTTAAATAAGTGAAAATTTGGATTCACCTCACTATTTTCAAGTTGATACATGAAGATTCTCCTTAATAACATTTTTAAATTGAACGTTCAAATTAGTTTTGATAAAAATTTCCTTTTATTTTCTTTTCAAAATCAAATATGCACTTAATCGCATGTTTCTATGAACAAAAGTAAAAAAAATTCTTTACAGAACTATAAATATTTGCAGTCTGACTGAAATTAAAAACAAGGGTGTTTTTTACAATGAAAATTAGGATTCATCCCTTATTTTAAAGTTTGATACACGAGAAATTCTCATCAAAAACATTTATTAAGTTACACCCTGTTTTTATTTTTTGATAGAATCATTTTTTCATTTTTTTTCAAAAATTAAATCTTAACTTAATCATTTGCTTTAAAACTTGGTTTGAAGGAGGGTCGGCTATGTATTTTGAAACTTAAACGGGGTGTTTCACTGAATTTCTTTTTCTATAACAAGTTTTTGAGAAGGGACGAAGGTGTACTCTGAAACTTAAATGAGGCGTTTTATAAAGTTTTCTTTACAAAATTTAGCAAAACAATTCTCCAACAATAGTGCCAAAACCTTATTCCATCTTTTATATTTAATTAGAAAATTGCAAAATTTAAATTATAAATACCACAAGCGCTCGATATACCATTGAAATAAGCAACAAATACGGTTGACCCGCATGGAATAAATTTTGAAACAATTTTGAAACTCTAAACTAAAAACCTTGGGTGGTAAAACGGTTTTTGCAAGAATTTCTAAACCTCATCTCCTATAGTCTACAAATATTATCAAATCAAATTATTGTATTAAAAGAAATCGAATCCATAAAGCAAAAGAGAGCAATAAGGAACAACTTTATGACAAGAACCGAAAATAAAAAGAACAATCGATAAAACGTCAATTTGCATGGTAAAATGACAATAAAATTCAAATTGCATGTAGGAACGAAGGGAAACAAGAGTCGATTATTTAGCTTGTCACCTTTTAAATAACCACTTCTATTTATTATTTTTTATGAACAAAGAAAAAATTATACGAATCAACGAATGAAAGATGCAAAAATCAAATTTAAAAATAAGAGAATGTGTTTTTCACGTGGGATTATTCTATGCATATAGGAGATGGATATTGCTATGGAAAACAATCTCTTCTTTAAGATTGTAGATGCATATCCAAATATAAAAGCAATCAACATCTACCCCTATCGCAATAGATTAGAATTTATATGAACGACATTGCACATGATTTTTTCAATTTGACCATAATATTCTTTCTAGAATCTAATTAACTCTACACCTTTTAAGCAACTATTGTGTTTTTCATGTGGTCGGTCACGTGGATTAATACAGTGTAGAACAAGTGTGTGTATATATACATATACAGACACGCATATACATACACACACCATTAATCAGGACTAGGTAACACTAGCCTTCTTTGGGGCGGACCAATTTAACGAGGAAGATGAAACAAAGGCCCGATCCAGTTTTGAAGGATTCAAGTGTAGTCTGTCAACGAATACTTTCGGATACGGATAGTGTTATATCCTCATCCGAAATTATTTTTGGATAACGGATATCCGCATGCATCCGCAGATACGGACGGATATCAGATAATTACACTATCCTCCAACAATCGATAAATCAAGAAATATAAATATAAATTTTAAGTTTAACATGCATTTTTTTCAATCCAATTGATTATTAAAGTGCTTAATATAAACAAATATGGCGATAATAAATAGTTTTGAGCGGTTAATAAGCATTAAATGCATATGATATAAATTAATAACTTAAGAAAACAATAAATAAATATTTTTCATTATACTAAAATACACATAATTTATACTATAATCTTGACAAAAAACGGATGGATAATTTTTGAATGCGGATTTTTCTTATCTGCATCCACGTCCATTTTTCGAAAATCGGATATTATCCGCTATTCGATACGGACGGATTTCAGATTTTTCGAATATCCATTGACATCACTATTCAAGTGAGTTCATTTCTTGTGTCCTTATAAAATATCAACTTCCAAGTTTCAACATATCTAGACCGCCATATTAAAAAGGAATCACTTCTTATATCATAATTAACATGTTATAATGTGAAAAATATTGATATACTTGCATTTAATACATGCATACACTGACAACCATGTTACACATACTTCTATATGAAACATTCGAACACTTTATACTACATGATGTTAAAACCTAAAAGCCGATAGCAGGTGAGAACCTATATAGAACATGAATAGGAAGACATGAAATTTAAAATTAATATCCATAATTTTGTTATATAAATTTAATATATAGTAAAAAAGAACAATATATTATGAACTAACGTTCCCAAAGTATAACTGATTTGGTAGAAACAAAGATGCCGATGAAGACATGCAATGATTGTAATGTCACAAAAATAATTTTTTTTTTCAAAGGTAGATGCAAAGCTCCTCAAATAATCAAACCGGAAGTTTGTATATCATAAGTATACAAAACCAAATTATGTGAAGCCAAAAAAATTTAAAAAACATATCTTTAACATGTCTCCTTAAATCTCTTTAATATATCTTTTCACAAATGTCGATTTAAATCTCTTCCACTCTATTTTTTTTAAACATTATTATTTGGTGTTTAACTAAAATTAATGAAAGTATATGATGCATTGTATTTATTTTTAAAAATTATATGATCAAACGATCGGTTCCCAACCGTTGTGCTAGTTGTGAATTGTGCCTAGCATATCTACAAATTTAATAAATGATTATTGCTCTGATTCCTTTTTTTTTTTTTAAATAGTTGAATAGTCAACAGAGCTTATAATGTTGGTCAGCTTATTCAACAATGCTTATGAAATTCAATTCAACATACCGCCATTTTTCAGATAATGCTTCCAATTATACACAATAATAATTGCTCATTTTCTGAAAAATACTAAAGCTTAACTCATTAAGAAAACAACATCCATAGTCATTTCATAAACAAAAGAAATATGAATTATCTTTTTGTAATTCCATCAAGTCTGGTGGAGACAAACCACGCAGTGATTTCTACATCAACGAACACAAAAGTAAAAAATGTCAACTGGCTATAACAAGGCATGCATCATAGGGTAAAACATGATTGAAATTTTAACTTGAAAGTTTAATGGTTTATCAAATTGGTAGCATAGCAAAAGAGGGGAAAAAAATACATTAGTTCAAACTCCCACATATAAAGGGTGGACGAAACAGATACCTTCATTTATTCCACTTTCTGAAATCAAAATACCTTTAAGTTTCCAATTAAAAGCTACTAAAACTAAACAAATACCTTCAAATACCATCATTTATTCCACTTTCTAACTTCCTACTTGTCCCCTGATAAGCTTTGAATTAAAGACCTTTTCATTAGTTGTCACTTGAGAAACTGTGAAGACCTGTTCGTCCAACTTTCATCCTCTTCATACTACCCTCAGCGTTATCGTTATCGCAAGTTATTACAGGATCACAAGCAACGCTGGTTGATTTAAATTTGGTAACTTCACCATTGTCAACGTTTTCTGCTCCAAACCCAATAGCAGTACCAGGACAAGTACATATACCTTGCAAGTTAAATATAAACATTCATCTAATAAGTCATATTTAGACAGCCATAGTCTATTTAGACGATATGAAGGACATGAAAATTCAGATTCATTCATTGCAACATTTTTATGTTTATGGTTTCTTTTAAATTTGACGAAGAAAGAACATATTAAATGTCGCCTCAACACAGTCTAATCCTAATTCAACGCCCATTCAATTATAAGTAATAATTCTATAATTAAAACATTTATTGAAATAAGGAAAGACATAAATTGCACAGTTGATGTCTATTTAATCCTCCAATATTAAAGCATTGATTCTACAATAGACTCTTTCCATATTGATGAAACAGGGAAAGAGAATAATCACAGAATTAATTTATATTTCAAGATTTCAAACTCCATGCAACTTTCCAAAGGAGTACTAATTAAGAGAGGAAAGTGATTTACTTGCTCAGTTGCATTCGTAAAAAATGAAACCCGGTTGGAAAAATTGGTGATGTAGTTCGTAAAATGATTGTCTGGTTTCTCTTCATCATCATCATTAAATAATAGTAATAGTAATAAATAAGTTAGACTGTGTATTATTACAACAATAAAAGAAAACGATTAAAGAATACTGGAAAAATATACACAGTTACCAGACTATTATTATAATGCCTAACAATCAGATCTGTGTAACTGAATTGACTAGAAAAAGCAAACAAACTAAACTTTCTACTAAGCTGATGTTATCACTTATCCGCCTTCCTTTCCTACCACATAAACAAGGAAGATTTTCTTTATGTCAAAAATATCACTATAGGATGGTATGACAACAACAGATGGAGCAACAAAATGGTAGGCCAAATATAGCGCAGCAAAGTGCAAGCATTACCGTAGACACTTTCATACACTACCAAGCATGTTAAACAAAATTTTAGTACTGAACCTGCTTTTCATGTCAAACATAACTAGCGAATATTATGATAAAACCAATCTATCTCTTACACAAAAAAGAGACAAGAACATAAGTATTCTCGTTTCTCAGTCAATCTCAAATCATATACTCTTATTAGTGTGAGAAAACTTTTATAATTAGCTCCTCCAGTTTATTTTATGTAAACAGTCAATACTATCACTATTTACCTATCATGGAAAATCAAGTATCACTTTTTTCTTCAGTCAATTGGATTAATTTCCTATCATTCAATTATGTTTCATTACCTTCCTAATTCTTTTGTTTCTACATAAAATCAAAAAAAAAAAAATTAATTTAGCGTGAGTTTGCTTCTTTGTATTATGCATTAAATTCTCAAAATTTCTCAAGCAAAATCCGGGCGCATTATGTTCCATCTTTTGTCCCCCTAAATTCTCAACCAAGTATTTTTCTCCATCAAAATTGGATTTCATGTAGATTGTCACATTATGATTCACTGTTTCATTTGTTTGTTTGCTAAGTTTTTTAATGTTATTGTATAAATATCTCTATCATAAGTAAGTTTCCTTTTTCAGTACATGTAATCAAATTTTTTATTTGCATTTGTTAGCAAGGTTCAATATTAGAGTGGCATATTAGGTTTCGTTAAATTATAGTACGAGTGAATCTCGTTAAAGTTTCTCTTAATTCCGCTAACATGAATTAATCATAGTACAAATTGATTCATTATATATTTACAATTATGCAAAATGGTATGTTAGAGATTGTATATTAATAATAAACAAAATATGATTCTAATGGTGGAATGAGATTTTGTGAAACAAAATTGAATGTGCTTGAAATATGTCGTTATAAGAGTGATCATATATATGTCATTTGAGTAGAATAACAAAGAACAATAATAGACGTTTCACATATATTCGAATTAAGTTATTCCTTGATTTCAAATGATGTAATGGAATTGAAATATGATTTTTAGGAAGACTCGTATGTGTTTATCTATATAATAAAATCTCTTGGTAGAACAAACAAGGGACAAAGGATGGTTGAGATTTAATTTTAAAGTAACACATCCGAATGGCTGCAAAGAACTAACACTCAGATGAGAACATGTTAGTCCACCCCACGTTTACTCATACCCACTGAGATGTAAAACACGTTGTTCCTAAACTACTTCTACGATGCATTCTCCTCCACGTTTTATTTCACAATTTGACTACCTTTATTCATCAATTCCCCAATGTTCTGCTTCTCACCTGTCTTCCTTGAAGACTTTCTTTCTCTCTTTAATGCCATGGCAAAACCTATCTTCTCATTTCGTCAACACAAGATTTCATCTTTTAGAATTGGTATTCATCTTGATTAATATCAGATCTGGACTACTGACGATAAGTAATTGCTTATTTTAATTTGGTTTGGTGTATTTTTTTTGTTTTTGTCTTCAATTTCTCCATGATATGCATTTAATATGTTTCTCAGTTGCCATGATCATCTATTGGTATTCTACATCAGTTCACGTAGAGTATGCTGTCCATTCATGAGATGTCAACTTAGACTTTGGTCTAGGTTTCAAGTTAGCTTTTCATCCTTTCCTAGGATATGGTTCTGTATGAACTCCAGGCTAATTAATCAGTATCTAACCTCTCAAAACATGTATCTATGCTGAAGTGATATACATAGCAATAAAAATTATAAGTTTTGTAAAGCCTATGATTTGCTCATTCTGGCTGATCGTTTACATTAAACTGTATGGTTTCTCTTTTTCACTTTCCTTAAAAATAATAATTGATTTATAATAAATGAATATTTCTCCATTGTGTTCAAAATATGATTATTTTAAATTCACCATGGTTGAATTATTTAATCTATTATGCATTCATTAGTTATAGGCCGCAATATCAAAATATCAAAAGTAATAGTTGTACTTAAAAAGTTAATTAACATCCAAAAAGTTTTTACTTAGAATCTGTCATTTAAAATTACTAGAAAGTTACTCTTTCAAACTCCTGTTAAGAAATTTTGTAACAAATAGTTTCCAAACATGCTTAAGTCTATCTAGGAGGAAAACTTTTCAAGTGCCACCATTACTTTACAACTTCATATGATGTGAAGTCCACTATTACCAAACAAGTTTCAATAATTATATGATCGACGTGTACACATTTTAAAATGTATATTGTGTGTACACACATAGAAAACATTACAACATCACACCAACTTACAATGGTATTCATAAACAACAAATAATTAAATCAAAGCATCATGATAACTTTTACTACTAGCCAGATTATTATATTCCCACATTTTACTCTTTTGAAAGTTAACAGAAGCAAAACTTGCTCCCGTGCAACGCATGAGCTACAGACTGTCTTCTATATAATAAAATCCCTTGGTTAGTTATAAAAGACAAAGCGAGGCTGAGATTCATTCTCAGCTTAGATATCAAGCGGCTCCCATTTTTCATGGAAATCAATTTATTCACATGATCTGCCATGATCTATCATTAACTAACCACTGCATATTAATAGCGTTAAAGTCTTCGGTACAACTGATGTTGTTAAACATTTTTGAATTCTCCTAACTACCTCCTCTAGCACGATCTCCACTCACTCATCGTCTTTGAAGACAAATCATACCTAACCACTTAGAAACCCTGTCTGTTCTATGTATTATATGTGGCAATTGCATTTTGTTGTCTCATTCATTTTAAATTCTTTCCCCTTAAAACCCATTGGAACCCTTTAAGCTTTCATCTATTTATGATTGAATTCATTACCCATTCTCTAATCAAACATCATTGAAATTCAGGGTATTCTCCATTCATGCTTTTTGCTCGCTGCAAAATTATGGGCATGAACTATTTGATAAAATACAGTAATTAAGAAATTCAAGGTATTCTCCATTCATGCTTTTTGCTCACTACGAATTATGGGGTTGAACTGTTTGTTAAAATATAGAAATGATGAAATTAGGGAGTTCTCCCATCATACTGATCATGTGACTTTTGTCCTGTAGCAAAACAATATGGAGTTGCTTTGATTTCAAACCGTCCAATGAGGATTCTCAGTGTGTATAAATGATATGCGATGACGTTAACTAAAAGTCATTTGGTTGTACTACGATTCATGTTTCCACATTAACATCTCTATAAGGCGTTGCAAGTTCCCAGTTTTCCACATTAACTAACATTTATGTTCATTGTATCCAGATTGAGTTATTGATGCAGCTAAGGCCAGAGAAGAAGTTGTGCAAACTTTAATTCCTGAAAACACGAGTTGGTGGTGTAGTGTGATGACTCGTCCACGACTCAATGAAGGTTTGAGTCGTTTCCGAGCTAGGGAAGGAGGTCCACGACCTAACAAACCACGGGAGAAATCAGGCCGAGATAACAAGGCATCGGAGTTGAGTCGTCCACGACTCAACGGTCTATCCATAAGTCGTTTGCGACTTAACCAAGCTCAGGAGAAGAAGTACCGACCTAATGATATCTACATGAGTCGTCTACGACTTAGCATGAAGCAAGGGAAAGCCCCAGCTAGTGAAGACCTTGAGTCGGAGGGAGTTAGGACGGCAAGGAGTTGAGTCGCTTGGCTTGTTGAGTCGTGTACCTTGTGTGTTTGATGAGTCGTGAGTCGTTCACGACATAAGTTGGGTCATGTATATATGAGTCGGTCGTATTTGAGTCGTTTGTATTGTCTGTGAGTCGTAACGTGTTGAGTCGGGTGAGTTGTGGTTGAGGTAGTAAGTCGTGAGTCGTGCTTGCTTGAGTCGGTTGCGTATGAAGTGTTGTAGTAACAGTATGAAGCGTCTGTTGAGTCGGCAGCGACTTAGATGAGTCGGCAACGACTTAGATGAGTCGTAAGGTATGAGTCGGTCACGACTCAAGGGCTGTGTTGTGGAAACCCTATAAATACGCGTGTGTTGTACATTTTTTTCGGTGGTTGATTTTTGAATAAAATTCTCTTTTGTTAGCTTTGTGCTTTCATACCAATTGGTAGTTGAGTGTAATCTCCTATCTCCTCTTTCGGTTAATCGAGTGCGCTCGATTCAACGATCGTAGAAGCCGATTCACGGAATCTAGTGCGCTAGATCAACGTGCGAAGAATCGTAGATCTTTAAACACGGTATAGTGCGCTATCAACGTGTTTGAGATAGCTAGAGTTCGGTATCTTGGATCAACGAACTTGGGCATTTTGGTATCTTCAACTCACCGATTGTTACATTCCATCGATTGAAGTTTTGTTTGATTAATCCGCTGCGGCATTTATTGGTATCAGAGCCATACTTAGCCAATCATAGCTAAGTTGATTCTTGGAGCCAAGTTTTTGAAGTTTTTGAAGTTTGAAGTTGTTCATCGTGTTCATATTGAAGTTGCATCAA
Organism: Allium cepa; assembly: GCA_030765085.1. NCBI lineage: Eukaryota > Viridiplantae > Streptophyta > Magnoliopsida > Asparagales > Amaryllidaceae > Allium > Allium cepa. The sequence goes on from CM060940.1 coordinate 866,620,570, forward strand.
GTTTGGAGTGTTTGATCCATTTCATTTTGGATCGAGGAGTTGGATATTGTTTGGATTTTGTCTTGGAGTTTTGCGCGCCAAGATTTGAAGTGTGGAGCCGTGTAGAAGCCATTGCCGATCTAAGAAGAGGCCGAGACAAGATTAAGCCGTGCATTGTTGAGCCGTGACTTGATCTTTTGAAGCTTGAATTTTTGTGTTCAAATTGTTGAAGTGTTTGTGAAGTTTTCAACCATGCCACCAAGGAGAGCTAATCGTCATCAAAACGTTGAAGCTTTGTATCGTAGAGAAGAAGCCGAGCTTATGGAACAACGTATTAATGAGAAGTTTGATGAAGGCATTGGTAAATTGGAGAAATTGATGAATGATTTGAATCAAAGGAGGAGATCACCAAACTCGAACCATGGAGGAAACCGAGTTTCGCCATCGGTTACGGAAGCGAGGAGGGTATCACCACATTCTTGTAGAAATAGAAGAGAAACATCAATTTCATCGCGAAGAGATCATTATGACTATGCACATGAAGAGAGAAGAAGTCAACGTGAATTTGACAATGAAGCATATAGAGATGAAGAGAGACATAGTCAAAGAAGTATGCATGAACGAAGGGATGATAATGGTCGAGATCGATGTAGGCGTACTTTTGATTTTGTTGAAGAAGGTGATAGAGCTAGTATTCATTATCGAGATCGAGATCAGGTTCGAAATTCTAATCGGGATGTTGAAGATGATCGTCGATGGGAATCGGGTATAAAGATGGAGATTCCGGAATTTAAAGGCGGGATGGTTGCTGAAGAGTTCTTAGATTGGTTGTCTAATGTGGAGGAAATCTTTGATTTCAAGGAGGTCCCGGAGAATCGAAGGGTGAAGTTGGTTGCTACTAGGTTGAGGGGGAGAGCTTTGGCGTGGTGGCAGCAACCTAAACTTACCAGGGAGAGAATGGGGAAGTCAAAGATAGAATCATGGGATAAGATGAAAAAGTTGATGAGATCTACTTTCTTACCTTACAACTATCAATCACTTATGTATCAGAGGTTGCAGAATCTGAGGCAAGGGACAAAGTCTGTTAGTGATTATGCTGATGAATTTTACCAACTCATTGCCAGGAATGATATTATGGAGACAGAAGAACAGCTAACTGCTAGATTCATTGGGGGATTGAGAATGCAGATCCAGGATATGGTTAATATGTTTGATCCAAGATCTGTAGCAGAGGCACATCAGAAAGCGTTAGCTTGGGAGAAACAAGGAAGACGTGGAGGTGGTGTGTTTACTAATTCCAATAATCAAGCAAGGGGTGTTGGTGGAAGTTCTAATGTTTCTAAACCTGTTTCAAAGCCAGTGGTGAAGGAGGCTGAGAAGGCGAAGGTTAGCAGTGTTTTCAAATGTTATAATTGTCAGGAGTTGGGTCACAAAAGTAATGAATGTTCGAAGCCGAAGAAGAGAACCATGGTTGCAGAAGTTGAGGAGGATGATGGTGAGGAGGCAGAATGTTCAAATACACCTTATGTTGAGGAGGAAGAAGAATTGTTTGGAGATGAAGGTTGTAATCTTATGATGAGGAGAAGTTGTTTGACACCAAAGCAAGAAGAGGATTCTAGTTGGCTGAGAAGCAATATTTTTCAATCGACATGTACTATTCTGGGGAAAGTCTGCAAGTTCGTTATTGATGCGGGAAGTTGTGATAATATTATTTCTACAGAAGCAGTAAGAAAGTTGAACTTGAAGACTGAGAAACATCCTAAACCATACAAGCTAGCATGGTTAAGGAAGGGAGGTGAGGTGAAGGTGTGTCGAAGGGCCTATGTTAATTTTTCTATTGGGAAGAAGTATAAAGATGAAATTTGGTGTGACGTTGTAGACATGGACGTGTGTCATCTGTTGTTGGACAGACCGTGGTAGTTTGATAGAGCAGTACAACATGATGGTCGTGCCAACAGTTACAGTTTCATGTTCGAGGGTACTAAAATCACTTTGGTTCCTAAGAAGCAACAGCAGAAGGAGAGCAAGCTAGAAGAGATTGAGGAATTGAAAACTCTGTTGACTTTGAAAGAGTTTGTTAAGGAAGTTGAAGAAGAGCCTGAAGTATTTTTGTTGATTGGGAGAGAGAGTAGTGAAGAAGTTCAGATTCCAAAAGAAGCAAAGCCAATTTTGAAAGAATTTGAAGATGTCTTTCCAGAAGAGTTGCCTAAGGAGTTACCACCACTTAGAGACATTCAACATCAAATTGATCTTGTTCCGGGAGCAGTGTTACCACATCGACCACATTACCGTATGAGTCCGAAGGAACATGAGGAGTTACGAAGGCAAGTGGAAGAATTGTTGAAACAGGGACGTGTTCAGGAAAGCTTGAGTCCTTGTGCCGTGCCAGCATTATTAGTACCAAAGAAGGACGGAACATGGAGGATGTGCACAGACAGTAGAGCATTGAATAAGATCACTGTTCGTTATAGATTTCCTATGCCAAGGTTGGATGATTTGTTAGATCAATTGAGTGGGGCAACTATATTTTCAAAGGTTGATTTGAAGAGTGGTTATCATCAAATTCGAATCAGACCTGGGGACGAATGGAAGACAGCTTTCAAGACAAGAGAGGGGTTATACGAATGGTTGGTTATGCCGTTTGGTTTGTCTAATGCACCTAGTACATTCATGCGGATGATGAATCAAATCTTTAGACCATTCATTGGGAAGTTCGTCGTGGTTTATTTCGATGATATTCTGATTTACAGCAGAAGTATGGAGGAGCATGTTCTACATTTGAGGGAAGTATTGATTATTCTTCGTGAAGAACAATTTTATGCTGCTACGAAGAAATGTGTGTTTATGACGCACAGTGTTTTATTCCTGGGTTATGTTGTTTCAGGGGAAGGTATTCAAGTTGACCAGAGTAAAGTTGAGGCAGTCAGGAATTGGCCTCAGCCAAAGACAATTACGGAAGTGAGGAGTTTTCATGGGCTAGCGTCATTCTACCGAAGATTCATTCCACACTTCAGTAGCGTGATGGCTCCAGTTACTGATTGCATGAAAGGGAAACAATTTGTATGGTCAGAAGAAGCGGGGGTTGCTTTTGAAAAGATCAAGGAATTGTTGACGTCTGCACCAATTCTTGTTTTATCGAATTTTCAGTTATTGTTTGAATTGCATACTGATGCTTCGAAGGTTGGTATTGGAGGAGTTCTGAGTCAGAATGGGAAGCCAGTTGCTTATTTCAGCGAAAAGTTGTCGGGAGCAAAGATGAGATACAGTACATATGACGTTGAATTTTATGCTGTTGTACAAGCTGTTAAGCATTGGAGACACTATCTATTTCAGAAGGAATTTGTCCTTTATACAGATCATGAAGCATTGAAACATTTACAGGGGCAGAATAAGATTTCAGCGAGACATGCATCGTGGATAGCATATTTACAGCAGTTTACTTTTGTTGTCAAACATAAATCAGGGGTGACAAATCGGGTAGCTGATGCTTTGAGTAGGAGGAGTCATTTATTAACGACAATGAAAGTTGAAGTGACGGGTTTTGAGATGTTGCCGGAAATGATTAATGAAGATCCTTACTTTGTGAAATATGTTGAGAAAGTGAAGGGTGAGAGTACCGATGAATTTACGTTGGTTGATGGTTTTCTGTTTAAAGGGAATCGTTTATGTATACCGGACTGTAGCTTGAGATTGAAAATTGTCAAGGAGTTACACGAGGAAGGGCATGTGGGCCGTGATCGTACTTTGCAATTGATTTCACAGTCTTATTTTTGGTCATCGATGAGAAAAGAGGTTGAAAGATTCGTGGAGAGATGCCATATTTGTCAGGTGTCAAAGGGAACAGCAACGAATGCAGGGTTGTATATGCCATTACCAGTACCATCTAAGCCATGGGTTGATATTAGCATGGATTTCGTTTTGGGTTTGCCTCGAACTCAAAGGGGAAATGATTCGATATTTGTTGTAGTGGACAGGTTTTCGAAGATGGCACATTTTGTTGCTTGCAAGAAGACAGCGGATGCAGTTCGAGTAGCACAGTTATTTTTCAAAGAGATTTATCGACTTCATGGATTGCCAGAGTCTATTGTGTCGGATAGAGATACTCGTTTTCTGAGTCACTTTTGGTTGAGTTTGTGGAAGATGGTGGGAACGAAACTGAAATTTAGCAGCGCTTATCATCCACAAACAGACGGACAGACGGAAGTTGTTAACAGGTCATTGGGAAATTTGTTGCGATGCCTTGTACAGGATAATTTGAGAAGTTGGGACATGAAATTATGCCAAGCTGAGTTTGCCCATAATCATGTAGTGAATCGTAGCACGGGATTCAGTCCATTTCAGATCGTATATTCAAATTTACCCAGGGGACCGTTGGACTTAGCAGTGGTACCTCAATCGAAAGAGATAGTTAAACGAGCTGCTGACTTTGTTGAAGGTTTAACGGAGTGCCACAGGATCGTTCAGGAACGATTGGAAAAGTCGAATGAGAAATATAAGAAGACTGCAGATTTGAAACGACGAAATGTTGAATTTAAGGAAGGTGATTTGGTTTATGCTGTATTGACAAAGGATCGTTTTCCAGTGGGTGCTTATAACAAGTTGAAGGCGCGGAAAATTGGTCCAGTTGAAGTTTTGAAGAAAATTAATGAGAATGCTTATCGATTAAAGTTACCGGATGATGTTTATACTTCTGATGTTTTTAACATCAAACATTTAATTCCATATCATGGAGGTGGGATTGTTGAGGAAGAATTTACAAATTCGAGGTCGAATTTTTCTCAACCAGGGGAGGATGATGCAGCTAAGGCCAGAGAAGAAGTTGTGCAAACTTTAATTCCTGAAAACACGAGTTGGTGGTGTAGTGTGATGACTCGTCCACGACTCAATGAAGGTTTGAGTCGTTTCCGAGCTAGGGAAGGAGGTCCACGACCTAACAAACCACGGGAGAAATCAGGCCGAGATAACAAGGCATCGGAGTTGAGTCGTCCACGACTCAACGGTCTATCCATAAGTCGTTTGCGACTTAACCAAGCTCAGGAGAAGAAGTACCGACCTAATGATATCTACATGAGTCGTCTACGACTTAGCATGAAGCAAGGGAAAGCCCCAGCTAGTGAAGACCTTGAGTCGGAGGGAGTTAGGACGGCAAGGAGTTGAGTCGCTTGGCTTGTTGAGTCGTGTACCTTGTGTGTTTGATGAGTCGTGAGTCGTTCACGACATAAGTTGGGTCATGTATATATGAGTCGGTCGTGTTTGAGTCGTTTGTATTGTCTGTGAGTCGTAACGTGTTGAGTCGGGTGAGTTGTGGTTGAGGTAGTAAGTCGTGAGTCGTGCCTGCTTGAGTCGGTTGCGTATGAAGTGTTGTAGTAACAGTATGAAGCGTCTGTTGAGTCGGCAGCGACTTAGATGAGTCGGCAACGACTTAGATGAGTCGTAAGGTATGAGTCGGTCACGACTCAAGGGCTGTGTTGTGGAAACCCTATAAATACGCGTGTGTTGTACATTTTTTTCGGTGGTTGATTTTTGAATAAAATTCTCTTTTGTTAGCTTTGTGCTTTCATACCAATTGGTAGTTGAGTGTAATCTCCTATCTCCTCTTTCGGTTAATCGAGTGCGCTCGATTCAACGATCGTAGAAGCCGATTCACGGAATCTAGTGCGCTAGATCAACGTGCGAAGAATCGTAGATCTTTAAACACGGTATAGTGCGCTATCAACGTGTTTGAGATAGCTAGAGTTCGGTATCTTGGATCAACGAACTTGGGCATTTTGGTATCTTCAACTCACCGATTGTTACATTCCATCGATTGAAGTTTTGTTTGATTAATCCACTGCGGCATTTATTTGTCAAACCCTTCCCAAATATTGCTGAGATCAGCTCACTATACTTTTTAACACATTGGTGTCCCTCTTTTTTCCACCCTTCCATTTCATCCGCTTTGACTATTTTTTTAATCATTTTCATAGAAGAATATGACATAACTACATAAATATACAGACATGAATAGATGTAACGAACAAAATTACGAACATCATCATCTCTGCTAACAACATTGACACTTTCTTAATTAGTCGATATGATGGGATGTTTGGTGGGCAAGGGAATTTTGATTGTACAACAATGCACATTCTCAAGTATACTCTCACCTTTAGCTTTAAGAACGATGTCATCCACTTCACTGTTGGATGGTACTCAACCTATTCGTCTTCATTTGTTACTAGCATTTAGGTGTAAGTTACAATCGTACAACAACGATACACACAAAGAGGGTGTGATGATCGGGGGTTATGAGATAAAAAAATGGTTTTGGATCCTATTTTGTAATATTGGTATAAAAAAATGGTTTTGGATCCTATTTTGTAATATTGGTAATTCTGAAGGCATAAACATTGTTCTAATCTAGAGAATATTTTACTAAAATGGTTCTAATTGAGTCGAATGAGTATATTAGTTTACTAAAATTTCAAAAGCTTTTAGTTGGAACATTTTTTTTATTAAAAAGGGTAATAAACACTTAATGCACAATGACTATTGTGTTTTCATTTGTTAAAACACAACCGAATGCTAGATTAGACTTGCCAGACATACACATTAAATATGCATTGATAACTGAATTTTATAGTGGTTATTATAATTTCTCTCTGCAGTTACCATGGAACATGGAGCATACTCCCCAGCCTCAACAGGGTACAACTCCTACAGTCCTACATGGCAAGTACATCCTAAGATGACTTGATCATAACATCTTGAGAATACTTAGGAAGCGAATCCATATCGCATGCTAGATGATTTCGGCAGTGGTAATTAGTTGCTCTAATTATTGATTCTATTGTATCATTGATATGAAGATTCTTAAATTCATTCAAAATAGTCTGAGTATTGCATTATAAAGCCAGTTATTAAATAAGATTGCTGGAAGTGGTGGTATGATAATAACTAGGGGAAAATATTCATTAGCACGAGCATTCTTGGCAAGTATGAGTTGCATATAAGATTGAATAGTATACAACAATATATGATTGTTTGTCTATGATTAGGTTGTATTTCTTTTTATTTGATCAACCGTAGTATTTTTGTACTCTGGTGAAACATATTAAATCAATAAAATTCTTGCTTTTCATGTACTATATATGTCATGTTTTAGTACATTTATGTATTGTACATGTTGTGTCCCCCGTGATGTTATCTATACAATAGGAGTTATAAGGATATATTCTCGGTAAACTAGCTTTAGAAAAGATCATATAAATCTTACAATTTATCATATAAATCTTACAATTTATGCAATTCTTAAATACGTGCATTACAAAAGTGTTAATTGTGTCATTAAGTCTTATTTATCCTCAAAGATATTCAAGGAAGCTTACAACAACTAATTTTTGTTCACTTCAAATTATGATAACGCTATGTTATGTTTATTTGTTCTTTTGTTCTTTCAATGAACGGTGTACCTTTTCTGTATTATGCAAAGATTTTGCTAATATGGGTTTCGTCAATTATGTGTTTCCATAGATTTGGGTTTTATAACTAAGCAATAGTGCACTCTCTGGGTTGTTAGTAATGATTTTGTTCCTATGGGTTGATTCTTATGAAAGTGGAATAGGTGATATCGATTTTGTAATTGTTGATTCATTATACTTTAATCTACTGCTCTATATTTCACATCCAATAGTGTAGTGTTGGAATTTGGAATTCATGATATTTAATAAATATGCCATTGCAAAGAAACGATGTAATATTTATATTTCTTAACTTATAAAATTAAATCATTCATCACATTTGTTCGTCGTTGATTTATTAAACAAATATCAATCCTATGACCCGTGCAACGCACGGGCTTTGTACTAAAACAAAAAAAATTCTTCTCTAAAATTCATGAAATAAGAGGATACCGGATATTCATGGATATGGTTATTGGACGGTGAACATTTGTTTTAGGTGTAGATAACATATGTGAATATAGTTATTTGATACCAAAAAATTATTTCAAATACGAATGTAGATATAGCGTTATTCATGTCCACATTTAATGTCAATATATGTAGTTTGCAACTACAGCTCTTTTATATTCTAGGGACACTTGAATATGTTCTATAAGTATTACATTTAAATTATGCAAAATTATATAACACAACGTTAGTAAACTTATGTTGTACAAAAATGAAAAAAAATCTTAGGGCATGTTATATGCATTTTAACATTAAAAAAAGTCTTATCGGTTATGTTGTGAATAAATTTAACACCGATCAAATTGTACATATCCAACACAATAAATTGTAGGTTATGTCAAGAAAAAGCTAACCCGTGCTATCGGCATGGACTACATACTAGTACATATATATTTTTGCCTTTAATCATCATATTATTATTTGTATAATGGTAATTATATTTGCCTTTAACCATCATATTAATTAGTTTGAATTCAATTTTAAAATAGTAAACATATTGATTTACTTTCACCTTATGTCGTATATACCGACAAATATATTTTCATTCTCAAGTTGAACCTATTTTTACACTTATTAGTATGCAAAAATTTAATACCAATAATAATTTACAAGTTGAACTGAATTTCATATCATTTATTTATTTCCTTTAATAATCTTGATGCATAATAAATTTTCTATAAGATTTACAAACTTATGTTCATAAGTAAGATTACGTTCATAAGTGATTGTATATATCCTTACACTCATATGTATACATTACGTTCATAACTTTCACAAGCAAGATTGACAATTATTGAAACTATAAATTACCTATACTTCTGATTTTAATAATAATGTCGTGCTTTTTTTCAATGCACTAAGTTTCTAAAATTCTTATTTTTCGCTTTATCCAATTTTAAGACTATCAAAGAATACGCTTAATTTTTCAAAATAAACATATATTTATTAGAGAATACGCGGAATTTAGTTGATTTTTTAAAAAAAAAGTAAAAGAGGTTGACTGAACCATAGTAGATTTTATATATTTAACAGAGTTAATTATTAAAGTTATAGCTATAAGGCCTACATCTGTTACAGGTCAGTTTGGAATTTGACATGTTTGTTTTATAGTAGAATATTGATTTGATAAATGACTTTAGGCTATGACTCAAAGATGGACTGATGGTAGTTAATTATTTAATTATGCTTCCTTAACAAGTTTGGAAAAATGTATGTTTCTTATATTAGGCTACATGCATAAATTTTTCCAAAAACTACAATCTCTATCTTTTAACGATCCATGTTTATGCACTGCATTCTCTATTTGATGTCATAGATAATGTATGAAGAAGGTTGAAAAGAAGTTGAACTTCGTAACAACTTACGATATAGTAGATAGTAAAGTTATTTCACATATTTTTTTAAAGTATAAAATTAATAATGATAATTACTGATAAGTTTCCAATAGTGGGAATCAGATGCAAGCATCCTAAATTTGGTAGAAGCAAAGTATAGAAGCATTTTTTAATTGTATTTGCCATTAACTACCGCAACAGTGGTAATTAATTAAATAATTAGCTTCATAATTTATTAGTTTGAATATGAATTTAAATAATTATTTTTTCTTTCACCTTTGGTTATACCAACAAATATATTTTTTTCCTCCTGTTGCACCTATTTTATACTTATTAGTATGCGAAATTTTATATCAATAACAATCTACAAATTGAACTGAATTTTATAGCATTTATTTTCTTTAATTATCTTGATGCTTAATAATTTTGATATAAAATTTATAAACTTAAACTGTGCGCACTCTTCATCAGCAAGATTGACAATTAATGAAACTATAAATTATCTATACTTTCGGTTTTACTTAAAATGTTATGTTTGGTTTTTTTTTTAAATTGATTTAAGTTTTTGGAATTCTTACTTTCCACTTTATCAAATTTTAAACTTACCAAAATACACTGAATTTTTGAATACAACTATACATTAATTAGAGACTGTATAATTCGGTTGATTCAATTTTTGTCTGAACCGTAAACGAAATTGACTTACCCATACCAAATTATATATATTTTACAAAGTTAAATACTAGAGTTATAGCTATAAACCCAAATCTATTCCAATTTAGTTTTGAACTTCGCATGTTTATTTATTAGTTGAATATTAGCTTGATAATTGATTTTAGACAATGCTTCAAAGAGGAATGAATGTTCTCTTATCGTTCCAACTTTACTATTCAAGCAGAACAACAATCAAACTCTCAAATTGATGGCAATTGATTATTTTAACTAGCATTTAATAGAATTGATGCAAGAAACAATAATCAATTATCTAATTTAATTTTGTATAAATATAACATTAAATTAATATTGTTAATAATTGTCTAATTGGTTAATATTCAGGTTCATATTAGTAAATATTCTTATATTAATTGTAACACCACATATTTTTGATGACATTACTTAGGATATTTAATTAAGTGAATTAAATAAAACATCGTGTTGATTAGGAGATTGAGATTTGATTTAAGTAAGATGTAGCCTTGTCATTAACTAATGAATTTAAAAGAGGAGTTTAACATGAAATATAGGAAGGGTAAAATAAAAAAGAGGTCATTCTCATATCTTTATCTCTTGGCAGTGAAGAACATCAGGTTTTCAACTGTGATCAGATAGGCCACTATAAGAACCAATGCAAGGAGCTCGGCGAGAATGGAAATGGCAAGGTGTATGCATTAGAACCTGCCGCTTCAAAACCAACAGCTCATGAGAAGGGAAATGCAGTTTTGAAAGGTACGCTTCAGATCTTTGATATGTCTGTTAGCGTTCTATTTGATACTGGTGCATCGCATTCTTTTATATCTAGATGTTTGATAGATAAACTTAACCTAGAACCCACAAACTTAGTTACTTTCTTACGAGTTGTGAATGCAACAGGATGGTATGTAACTTTAGGGTTGAGATGTGATTAGTTAGAATTTTGTCCTGTTAGGTCATATTTTTGTTTACAGTTTGCATGTGTTTGCTTTTATGGGTTTGGAATTATTCTTGGGATGAATTGGTTAAGTGAGTATGATGCTAGGCTAGTATAGAAAAATGTCACTTAGACATCCATATGTAGCGACGGGATTATGATGTAGAAGGTTCTAGCGGTGAGATGTATGCTTTATTGGGTGTTATGGATTCAGATGATGAGTTGAGTCGAGTCTTCATATTTGGAGAACTCGTAGATGTTTTTGAGCCTGTAGTAGGATTGCCATCGAAACGAACCATTGAGTTTCAGATAAATTTGATTCTGGAAGCAAAAGCAGTGAGTAAGCCGCCAAACAAGATAATCCCTACGGAGATGAGGGAGCTAAAAGTGCAGTTGGTGGAATTGGAAGGCAAGAGTTTTATTAGGTCGAGTAGTTCGCCTTGGGTTGCAGCAGCCATGTTTGCTAAGAAGCCGGACGGATCGTTGAGGTTATGTATCGATTATCGTAAGTTGAATGAGAGGACGATAAAAAATCGATATCCATTGCCAAAAATTAACAATTTATTTGACTAGTTGAGTGAAGCTAGGATATTTTCCCAGTTGGATTTGGCAACAGGTTTCCATCAGCTCAGAATACCAGTGGATGGTATATCTTTGATGACGTTCAGAACCAGATATGGGTTGTACGAATGGTTAATTATGTTGTTCGGACTGACGAATGTGCCAGCTTCTTTGTAGATTTGATGAACCGGATTTTCCAGGAGCATTTGGATAGGTACGTGTTGGTTTTCATAGATAAAATCTTGATTTACTTTAAGGATGAAAAAGAGCATAAAGTTCATCTTAAAGTGGTGCTTGATACACTGAGGCAGGATCAACTGAAGGCGAAATTTTCGAAGCGTCACTTCTGTAAGAAGAAAGTGCAGTTTTTTGGTCATGTAATCTCAGATAAAGGGTTGCCAGTGGATCCAACTAAGATTGAGGCAGTGAACAGTTGGAATAGGTCCGAGACATTAACCGAGATAAAAAAGTTCCCTTGGATTGGATGGTTATTTGATGAGGTTTATTAAGGATTTCTTGTGTATAGCAGCACCGATGACCAAGCTAACAAGAAAGAATGTGAAGTTTGTATGGACCGATAAGTGAGGAAGCATTCCAGAGTTTGAAACACTTATTGACTCATGCACCTATGTTGGTTGTTCCAGAAGGGAATCAGGATTTGATGGTTTATATCGATGCATGTGAAACGGGATTAAGAGCTGTGTTGATACAAAGATGTAAAATGATTGTCTATGCTTCTAGGCAGCTTAAACCGCATGATGTCAGGTATCTGACGCATGATTAGGAGTTTGATGCACTGATTTTTGCACTGAAGGTGGAAAGACATTACCTTTTGGGGAAAATGTTTGAGTTATATACAAATAATAAGTCGTTGAAGTATTTGTTTTCTCAGAAAGAGCTGAACATGAAACAGCAGAGATGGTTAGAGTTTATAGCCGCTTATGATTTTGAAATTGAATACACACCGGGGAAAGACAACAAGGTTGCAGATGCACTTAGCAGGAAGCATCATAACGCAGTGTTGGTGATGATTGCTGAGTGGAAGGATTTGGAAGCATTGGCAAACTGCAGAGTGCAGTGGAGATCCGAAGCCGGGTCTAGCGGAGAAACCGTGGTGTTATCTTGTTTAGAAGTTCGACCAGTGATGACTGAAAGGATTGCTTACAAACAGAAGAAGGATCTACTATTAGCTGAACGGATTAGGAAGTTAAAGAAAGAAACCGAGAACGATGACTTAAGGGCTTCAGTCTTGACCAGAATTGATAGTTGAGAAAGAAAGATTGTGTGTTCTAAGTGTTGAAAACATAAGGAAAGAAGTCTTTGAGGAATCATCGTTCGAAACTATTCATCCAGGAGGAAGTAAGATATTTCAGGATATGAAGAGGAGTTTCTTATGGGAAGGTATGAAGTGGGATATCGGCTTGTGTGTAAAGCAATGCTTAAATTGCCAACGGGCAAAAGGCTGAACACCACAAGCCAAGTAGATAGCTTCAGCCATTAGATATTCCAGTATAAAAGTGGAATTCTATTTCAATGGACTTTATTGACGGGTTGCCAAGGTCGAACATAGAAAATGAAAGTATATTGATCATAGTGGACAGATTGACTAACAGTGTCCATTTCATTCCAGTTAAGTCAAATAGGATGATGCCTATTTTAGCGAAATTGTTTATAAGGAATGTGATTAGACTGCATGGAATTCCTAGTAGCGTAGTCAGTGACAGAGATTCCTTATTCACTATCAAGTTCTGGAAGAGTCTACGGGTTTTGGAAACCAAACTCAAGATGAGTACATCTTACCATCCGCAGACAGATGGATAAACGGAAAGAGTTAACAAAGTCTTGAAAGATTTGTTAAGAGCTCGTGTTCTAGATTTTGGGGGATCATGGAAGACCATCTGCATCTAGTTGAGTTTTCTTACAACAACAGTCATCGGACTAGTATTAAGATGACACCGTTTGAAGCTTCGCATGAAAGGCCATGCAAATCTCTCGATTGTTGGTTAGAGACCGGAGATAGGTTGGTTCTTGGTCCAGATTTGGTTGCAGAAAAGATTGAGGTCATTCAGGGTAGAATGAAGGAGGCTCGGTCTAAGCAAAAGAATTATGCAGATAGAAGACAGAAAGATTAAGAGTTATCAGTTGGAGATCAGGTTTTCGTCAAGGTGTCGCCGATAAAGGGGGGTGATCAGATTTGGAAGATCAAGAAAGTTGGCACCGAAATTCATTGGACATTTTCCTATAGTTGAGAGGATCGAGAAAGTCGCATATAGAGTTAAGTTACCGAGCAGTTTAGCAGAAGTCCACGGTATTTTTCATGTTTCTCATCTCAGAAAGTGTGTTAGAGACCCGGAGACTACTATTACACCGACTGTGCTAGATGACTTAGTAGTAAAACCGGACTTGACCATAATTAGAAAGCCAGTTGGTATTGTTGCTAGAGATGAGAAGAGGCTTAGAACCAAGACAGTTGGATTAGTCAAGGTCCAGTGGAGTGACGACGACAGAGACTGGACTTGGAAGGTTGAGAGCGGGATTAGAGATGCTTATCCTGATTTGTTTGATGGTATGTATTATCTTCTTATTTGAGTTGTGTGTACCTTATCGTAACTTCGGAGATGAAATTCTTTAAGGAGGAGAGTTTGTAACGCCCCATATTTTCGATAACATTATTTAGGATATTTAGTTACATGAATTAAATAAAATAATGTGTTGATTAGGGGATTGAGATTAAATTTAAGAGATAGCTGTGTCATTAACTAATGAATTAAAAAGAAGAGTTTAACATGAAATATAGGAGGGGTAAAATAGGAAATAGATCATTCTTATATCTTTATCTCTTGGTTGTGTATCCTATACGCGTTTAATTCATTTGAAAAAATTATAAGCTAAGGTCGGCAACCATTAACAAGGAAAATGGAAAAGTATGGAGAAAAGCTAGGAAGAAGCTTAAGCAAATCAAATCCATTCACATCTTAATCTCTTTAATCACAAAAGCTAAGGTGAATACTGTTTACATCTCTCATTTGTTTTGTTTCGGTTTTAAGGAGAAATCCAAAATGATTTGCAATGTTTTGTCATGTTTTTGAATGATGGAATGATTATATATACTTATTGATGATTTATGCATGTTCATATTAATTCCATGATGAGTTTAAGGTAAAAACCCTACTAAATGATATTTATATGCCTTGCAAATTTTTATGAAAACCAGAAATAATATTTTGGAGATGGGTTTCAATTTTCAAGATTTTTTTGAATTTATGTGGATTTTATATAAATTTCCTAGTAAAGAAAATGATATTTTGGAGTTATAAATTATTTACGGTCAAATAATAAAATATTTGGGTATGAAATTTTTATGTGTTGGAAAACATATTAAAAGAGATTTTCTAAAAAAATTCTAGATTTTTCCTAAGTGTTTTGATGGGTATATAAAATTATTTAAGGTATGAAACTAAAATGTTTTATATATTTTAATTAGAGGAGGGGCTTTTTGTAAAGAGTTTGAAATTGTTATTTATGGAAATTAACAGTACTTTTGAAAAAGTAATATGGCAACCAATCAGATTTAGACAAATAAGGCAGATTGAGTCAAAAAATAGTTTAAAAGTACAAATAAACATGTTTTTCACTGTTTCGATGCTTCCGGCACCAGGTTCCGCCTTCATTCATTCGCCTCCGACACGGTCGAAACCAATGCACGTGGTATCAAGGAACTGGTACGTAGTAAATTGATGTGGGCATAAGGTTCAAGGTCAAAACGAGAGGTTCCGAAAGAGTAGAGGCAATGCTTTGTTTTAAAATGGAAATGCGTCTGCTTGCTTTCGACTAAGATGCTTTCGACTTGGTTGGCTTTCAACCTGGTCAACTGGTTTTAAAAGAAATGGTTTATATTAGGTTGTGTCTTTGTTTTAAATGATTGCTTACGACTTTGTCGAAGCCCTATGCTACCGCCTTTTTACTTTTCGACCCAGAAGGTTTCGAAAGGATTGTTTTGTTTTCAAAAAATCTGTCCATCTCTCCAATATTTTCGAAGGGATGGTTTCAACAACATCACTTCTTTCTTAGGAATGTTTTCGAAAGATAGGTTTTCGACTTAAATGGTTTTAATGAGCCTTTTTCTCAATTGAAATATAGCCCAAAATGGTTTCGAAAGAGTTAGTTTTGAATGGTGTTCTTCCACATGTTTTAATTAAACCCAAGTGTTTTCGAAAGGTTTAGATTTAATGCTTTCGAAAGGTATTAAAGAAAGGTTTCAAAGGGTTGGTTCTTCCATGGTTTCAAAGGAGTCGAAAGGTATAGTTTTTTTTTCTGATGGTTTCGAAGGAGTCGAAAGAAAAGATTTTTCCAAGTGTTTTCGTTATTTTGACGAATAAAACTTTCGAAGATGAACACGTGGCTGACGGATAACTAATTAGGAGTTTCAGTTTATTTTGTTTTGATTCCGCTGTGTATATTAAGTCGGTTATGACTATATTTTCCCAGTCAACCAAAAGGACATCGTCATATGTTGCTCTTTACGTATTATTGTAAAATATATTTGATCAATACCTGAGAAACGGTTAAGGGATTACATAACTTGGCCTCTAGATATAAAATGTTACACTAATTTACCTCACTTTGTCAGTTTCATATGATATTAAGTGTAAACTAAATTCTCATAGAGTCCGATGGTATATTCATACACTAAATCGTGTAGGTTTCAGAAGATTCTCTAACGGTTAGGCTATCATAAGTTTCGATAATTGTTTAAAATAAAAAAAGAGCAATTGTGCCAGAGATGCTTCTTTCTTGAAATGCACCAACGTCAAATACAACGATCGTTAAAATGTTAGACAATATGCTTAGTTAAAAAGGCTATAAATTTGTTAAAGAATATGCATAACTAAGTTCATTTGAAATTTTATATATTTTTGTTAACTGTTGATAATATAACATGGTGAAGCGGTTCAAATTTTTAACATTACAAAAGTTTTATATAGATTGTTTTATAAATTTAACAAATGCTTTATCACTGTAGAGAAATAGTAAAGTATGAATACACCATCGTTTTTAACAGATTTTCTTCATATTCATACTTTTACTAAAATAATAAAAAATGAAATATTTATTGATAATTTTCTACTATAAACGAACAAAATATTGTTAAAGTAATATTCTTAATGCTTTTAAAGGTAATATTATATTTTACATAATTATTTATGCTTGAAATGAAACATTATATTTTTACACATGATAAAACATGATTATAATTTTTGCCTTACATGTGAAACAAAAAGATTGGATTATAAATACTATATCATGTTGACACCTACATGTGTAAATAAAAAATATAACGAGCAGACATACTTGAATTGATACTCCAACCAACTTTATGGCTATTGCCCCAATGGATATTAGGAAAAAACTCATGGCCAATATTTGAAACCATGATTCCATGTGGAGTATAAATTTGAATGAAGGCTAATTACATGAAAAAATACAAGGTAATTGTGATGGATTAATAAATAAGAGTCAAATTTAAATCAAAAATATATTTAAATATAGAGTTAAGTATAAAGTGTCGTTGATTGGCTAAGGAAAGAAATATGACAAATACTTTCATTTAACTAATTGTTTTCGAAGAATTTGCAAAAAATAATTAAGGTTGCGGTTGGTTTGCCATTTTTAGTTGAGTTTTCTTCCATACAATAATGTGCATGATGCATGCATACTACAAAAAATGATCATTTTAGAAAACGAAGTTAAAACGGAATAAAAAACAATTTTTTTTAACATTCTGTATTTTGAAAAATAACACAAGCACAAGAAACAACTCATCCTTAGTCGTCCCCTCCATCTTCCTTCATCTCTTTGTCTTCTCTTCACTTTTCTCATATTTTGTAATTAATTTTGTAAGCGCAAAACAATTTTTTTTAAATGAAACCAAACAAGCCATAAGATTTTTAATGGGTATAATTAATATTGAAGTTTTTACTTTTCATATTTTGAGAAAATGCATATTTTTTGAGTAAGCCATAGTTTCATAGCTTTTGGTTCATAATAGAACAAACTAACTTGGGGTAATTTCAGAATTTTTCAAAATTATTATTTCACTACATATCAGTAATACTTCCATTTTAATATTTGTTCCTTCTTTGCATATTTACAAAGTACCTTTTTCTACTCTATAATATAGGCATTTACAATAAATTTATTCTAACAACAACAACAACAATAATAATAATAATCAATTTTTTGTGATTTTCTTTGTTGATTATGTTTCTTCGCACAGTTGATCTAAATTTATTATTAATTAATTGTCATGAAAAGGTTTCTTATGCGTATCTATAAGTATTTTTTAATAATGATATTAGTTAACTTTGACATATGATTGTGCCATTTTTTTAGTTATTAAGTTCGTATGAATATTTGAACTAAAGAGGGAAATTATTTGGTTAATCCAAAATTTTGACTACATAATGCATATATTACATATAATTCTCA
This sequence comes from Allium cepa, assembly GCA_030765085.1. Classification (NCBI taxonomy): domain Eukaryota; kingdom Viridiplantae; phylum Streptophyta; class Magnoliopsida; order Asparagales; family Amaryllidaceae; genus Allium; species Allium cepa. The sequence continues at coordinate 866,638,509 of CM060940.1, forward strand.
TGTCATATTACTTTATAGATATTATAAAATAAGATGTTCCAAAGTTGTTATAATATTTTTCTCAAATTTAGTTAGCATTGTGCAATATCAAAGATAATGCAAATGTTGAAATGTTGTTTATTGAACCAAACATAAAATTATTTCACTTCGAGCATAATTTTTCTATCTCAATTTTTGGAACATTATGGTCAAACTAACTTATGTGCATATTTAAATTTATATGAACATATGATAACTTAGTTAGAACTTTGTTGATCACATTTGAAATTAATAAACAGTAACACATAGTAATGTAATGCTTACCAATTTAGGAATAACTGATAGCTGATGTTATTTGTTGTATAAAATCGTTGTGTTCTATAAATATCAATTATACTTCATATGCTTCGCGATTATTTAATTAGATTTATCAACAACCATCTGTCTATAATATTTATGACAAAAAACATAATCTAAGTATTACAATCTATAAACAAATTCTTTCACCTTCATATAACTAAAAAACATCTAAAAAATACTCTGCTAAGTAAATTATATGGTGAACTCCGTGTGCATAGCACGGGATCACACAAGTATGCTATGTATGTCTGTGCACTAGCGCACATGCTGAAATAGCAATTCTTTTAAGTGTAAATTCTAGAGCGCTATTGACCAAGGATGCTTGAAGAATCTGCATGGACCACATATGTTCACCATAATATAAATATTTAGGATCTATCACAGTTAATAGCTACCTAGTTAAACAATCTAAAATTCATTTAATGATGCAGTAGTTCGCGTGAAATCGTTCTGTTACCGTAGACATGAGAGATGATTAATTAAACGGACTCCATTAATCATCACCTCAAATGCTAACACTACAAAGGTTTACCAGATATGGTGATGTTAATGTGGTCCATTAAATAAATCATCTCTCTGGTGTCTTTAAGAACAAATATGGTGCAAAAAATTGGTGATACCACACTTAATAGGTTCACTGGATAAATCAAAACTTAAAAAAAAGGAATGTATCAAACCTCCATGCTCAAAAAACCTCAATCAACAAGTAAGTATAGACATACAAGGAAAAAAAAGTAATACCATGTTGCAAATCCACGCAGAAGCAAGCCCAAATAGCATTAAGTATGAAGTAGCCTTTTTCGCCCACGTTGTGAAGTTCTTCGTCAACGGCTACGCCGCGGAGAAATACAAATACACTATCGCTATTGAACGCAAAGTTGCCAACCTCATCATTTAACGATACATCAAGTCTGAAATTATAAAGGTTGCGTGGAAGAATTAAGGCAGGGCATACAATAAGGGTATCACTTCCACCTACATGCTCTGATTTCTTATACTCCTGCCCACCAAAAAGATACTTTTCATAGTTTTTTCCACCAAGCTTAAAATATGCACGTACATGTCCTTTTAGATTGAGTGCTGGGTTACCATCATCGTTGTATGATCTTATTTCAAATTTGACTCTGTAAGCATTACTAAACAACGAGTACTTCACCTCATAACCATCAACTGTTGCAGAATTCACGCTGTCACATTGTTTAGTGTCTAAGAAAAAACCAACCACTTTGGTGTCACTTGTTTCATTTTCATTTTTGTCACGACTCTGTATTTCAAGCTCAATACTATTTGTTGAATCTTCAAATTTGGCTGACCAAGAAAGAGAGCTTGACTTATTATTGAGGCTTATATTCCAAATGTGCATTATCTTAAGATCCTCAAGTGACAGGTTATTTCTACGAATACGAGGTTCAATGAGAGTGGTATGTACATTATACAGGTCATGATGCAATATCTTACCTTGAAGCATTTCATATCCGCTAAAATCTTTGTCATCATCTTATAATGCCCTTTCAATTTTAGCAAGGGGCACCTTTCCATCATGATATTCATTTGTATGATCATTATCATAGTCTATGTCTCGGTCTTCAATCGTATCATCGGTTTGGCTTTGAACCTCTTCACTGTAATATACTATCTCACCTTTCCATCCCTTTATTGGACAATACATCGGATAAATTCGTGCATGATAAGGTATTTCTTCGTCCACCACTTGTAGCAAAGCCATTTCCTGTAATTAATATGGTCAGAGAAATTATAAATTTTTCCTGCAGATCCAACCAAAACAAAATAAAATTGGGAATTAGATGAAAATTTTACCGCTGCTTATTAATTGAGAAGAAATCAGAAGGTACAGAGAAAGAGGAAAAGGTCCTGATTTTGAAGAGCGGATATAACTTGCGGCCACAAAAAATTAACCATAGCGTGTTGTTATTCTCCGTAAATAAGAATATAGAGAATATGGGTCGGACAAAAGATAGCAATATTACCCAGAAATCAAACCCGACAACCGGTCACTGATTCAATGATGCAATGAATATGTGTCACGATTTAATGCAACATTAAAATTGTGGGCCGCTTCTATTTCTAAAAAATGGCATTCCATCTTCTTTTTCTTTTATTCTAACCGATCTCTATACAAGAAAAATGAGGGAAAAGACGTGAACCTCTTTTTTTACTTTTCAATTTACCTAATTTCCATCGGCATCGGTGGATAACAATTCGACGAGGAAGATGAGACGGAGACCCGATCCGTGATCTCCTTCTTCAGCAACTTCTATTTAGTGTTCAAAATCGAGTTGGCCAAGATGAAACAAATGTCGATATGTCAACATACAATGGACTATTTAACTCTTTCCCAATAAGTTATTTTAATTTGAAATCGTGGTATTATTTATCAAATAATTCACGTTAACTTTGCTACGTATTCCCATCAACTTTGGGATATACTTAGTTCACATCTTGTCTTGGTAATAAGCTTATTAACTACTAGCTTATGTTAGTTGTTAAGAGTATCTACATAATATTATGAATTTTTAATGTTGAAAATGTCCAAATACATAGCTGTTAAGACATTTATTTCCTTTATTCATGAACAATCACTTCATGTATGTTAACTTCGGACTTTTTGGATATAAATTTGATCTTGCATCAACAAATAAGATTTTGTTTGTTTGTTTGTTAAATGTTGGATATCAAAATGAAAATAGTGGATCTTTAACCATATTATTTGATCTTACAAAAGAGAACTCGTTTTTCGTAGAGAAGCAAAACGAGCTCTCTTGTCTAATTTATTGATACAAGGTCTATCAAGATTTACTATTATAAGACTCATAAGACCTGTCATAATATGTACACATGTTTTTAGTCATAGGCAAGTCTATTGTTTACTGTTTGCTTCTCCGATTGAGGTATAAAAATTAGCCCTTACAATTTTACATTTTCATTATTTTGATCGTCCATCCGATTGAGTGAAACCCAAACGTTATGGATAAATGGAACTTAAAATGTGTGAACTAGGAGCGTTCAGTGCCCTCTAGCCTCATGATTTCCATCATACATTCAGATTTAAATAATAGTTTTTTCTCACTCTTCCGCGTCATATTTTACTATTTAATTGGAATATGGGATGGAAATCAAGGGGCTAGAGTAGTGTTGCAAAACAGGATTGTCATTGAACTTCCTCATTCCTTATGTGTAACACACCAGTTTTGCTGTATTACTAAATAATTTTCTTTTCATTTTAGATGTTGTATTATGGATTCAAGGGAGCCTGATAATATTATTATGGAGAATATAGAGAATGAACCAGATTCCATAAGTAGTTCGTTTGGAAAAAATGCGTTAGCAGTACACATTATGAAGTTTGGAAATGCGTTCACAAAATTAAATTGTTAAAGGAGAAAAATAGACATGTTATTGCAAGTTGTGTTTGGAATATTTGCATTCCTTTCTTCGGTCATAATGTTTTCAAACCATGTTAATAATCTTATTAAAATTATGAAGCTCTTTCTCACTTTTTCTCTCTCCTTCCATGGTCATAGTGTCATGCTCTCATTTCATGAGCTTAAGTGCTTGGATATCTCGGCTAAACTATAATTATCATCGTATGGTATATCAATATAGATGTTGCAAATTAAAATTCTTTCTACCAAAACACAAGATAATTGCAGAATGGCATTTCTATATCCATAAGGCGTAGTGGAAAAAATGGATATTTTTGCAAGAACTGATGAATTATGTTACTCAATTACTTTTTCAGTCAACATCATAAATGCCTACAATTATAAGCAATTGGCCCTTTTATATGCCAAATGGAGGACACAAACGATAGTTTTGTGCAGTTTAACAACATATGTGTGCATTTAATTTCAAAATAAGGAAACTGCAGAAGCTCTTAAAACAATAATTTGCTTCAGCTTATTTAAATAAGATATGGATTGACAGTATGTTGCAAGCCTAGGAAGCACATTGGCCTACTAGCACCAAAAGAATGTGATTCATAGAGATATCAAACCAGAGAACTTGTTATTGGCTGTAGAGGTATGAGATATGTTTCTTATAGCTGTGGTTATTTTTATTTCCTACAATTATACATACATCTATTGCTATAATTATATATGTTTGCCACATAGTTTGGTTGTGGTTTTAGGACTTTATGTGGTTGTTATGGTAGCTTTGACAATTTTCTGACCATATACGCGAGTGTGTGTATTATTTATTAATTTATTATTTTTTTTCTTATGTTTAATATACAAGAGTGTTCATCGAATCATTTGTCATTTATTTCTATTTTGTATTGTATTTTAGTTTTTATTTAACTTATTATAATTGGCTTATGGCTGCATAGTTTAGGCCTAATACATTTTATCAAGCTCTTTTGCATAAAGTTTTGATCTCAAAGGCAGCAAATATTATGATATTTGCATATGCAGAACTGCAATTGTGTAATATGTTGCCTTATTTGCATAATATGCATGCTTCAAATGTTGTAGTTTGTCATTGTACTTTCAACTTCATTAAAGATACGTTGTTAGTTTAGTATTTTGATATTAAGTGTAACAACCCGTAATTTTACTACTATGAAAATAGAATGTTTAATTTATTTAAATACTCAAATGTAGAATTTTCAAAAACTAAAATATCATGATTTATATGATAAATAAGAATGGTAAACTTATTTTTGATATTGAATAAAGGTTTTGAATTTTCACTGTAAAATTGACAAAAGTCGAATTTCGATAAAGCATGATAAATATACAAGAAATTTGTTTTAAAGGATAAATGATTCTTTTTAACTCTATATAATCCATATCAAACTCATTTGAAAATAATAGTAATTTAATTTATAATGGTTCGATAAATATATAAAACTTGTTTTATAAAAGTTGACAAATTTCGTCACATATCGATAAATCGATGTCGTATTTTTACAAATAGAAAAATAATATTGTTTGATATTATTTTATAAGTCAAATATACTTGTTTTTGTTTGATATTTATCGGCAATTGTAAGGATAGATGTTTATAACTGTCTAAGCTGAATCTAGGTAGACTCTGATATATGTATTTTAAAAGTTTTCCGCTATAAAGATTATTGTTCAATATTACATGTTATTTCATTCATATGAAATTTTGTTCTGTCTATTTTTCTTTATTACCCTTGATTATCCATTCTTCCATGCAATTTGGGTCGAACATGTGTGGTTTATTGTCGGCTCAAAGGGTGCGGAAATTATGGGTCGTCACATTAGGTAATTGATTGATGATTGATAATCACATATGAACTTAACATCTTTTAATCGATGATTGGATTTCGAAGGAATGAGGTCGGATTTGAGTGATTCCTATCCAAAAACCACTTCGGATCAATTTACATGTACGAAGAATGAACCAGTTTGAAGAGGGAGATATTGAGAAAAATAATCACGAAGGACTGCTTGTTGATTAATTGGGGATAAACTTCGATTTACTTATTGTAGTAGTGGTCATTTTGTTATGAAAAACCTCATAAAAACAAGGACTTCTCGTCTAGCAATGGTAAAGGAAAGTATCTTCGATTTCGTTCAGTCCCAAAACGAACTTGTATGAACGAATGTCCGACCTTGCATTCTAATCACATCGAGTGATCTCTATAAAATGTATATCATTTGGTGGCAGAGAAGATATCTTTTCTTAGCTTACACCCTTTCCCGAGAAACATGTGCTCAAGAAGTTATATATTTGTAGAGACCAGGCATGTGGATATGGAATGGCAATGTAACGACCCATAAATTTTTGATAATTAAAATAGTTAATTTAATAAGACTTCGTGATTTAATGTTGGAAGAATTAAAATTTTGTAATTTATTTATGATAATAATAACTAGAATGAATTGCAATAATATTTATCTAAGGTAATTATTAATGAATTGAATGAAATTCCAATCAATTGAAATGGTAATAATTATTATAAGCTACCCGTTTATTTAGTCAGTCGAATTGAATTTGGAAACCAATTGCAATTGAAATGAAATTATATATATTAGATGGGCTTATGATCAATAATTGAAGTTGAATAATAATTGTGTATTATTTACATAGAAATAAATTTTTGAAATAGACCGACTTTGAAGATTTAAGTAGTAACAAGTATTGAAAATAAATGCTACTTAATAAATGAGTTTATGGTCAATAGTTGGATTAAATAGTAAATGTTGAATTCATTATATGTAAATAAAGTAATTGATTGATATGTAAAAATTTATTTAAAATCCAATATTGAAATTTGTTGAATATTGAACAATTAAATTGTTTTAATTCAATATTGGAGATTAATTGAATAATTGAATAACGGGAATTGAATAACTATATAATGGAAATGGTAGTTCTATAATTTGAATTTATTTAAAAAGTTAAATCTTATAAGTTCATTTTCAAATATTTCAAAAGATAGTGAATTTTTGAATAATCAAAATTGTTTAAAATTTAATATTGCAATTATTTGAATAATTGAATTTTGAGTCTAATATGATTGAAAAATGAAATTGGAAGCTGTTGTAAATTTTATTTAAACAACAATGAAGATTTTTAATATTTAGAATTGGATTTAAAACTGAATAATTAGAAATTGGAAATTTTATACTATAATCGAGATGTTAAAATAGCGATCCGGGGCACAGTCTTGGAATTTGACGAAACCAGCTTCATTAGATCCGTAATAGTGTGTTATTATCGGATTTTAAATTTTGTAGCGTTTGGAGTTATCATTTGGTCGTACGGTTTAGAAACGCGTTGAACTAAATATCGAAAATTTAATATTTTAATTCGATTCAAAAACCAATCTTCCACATGCAATCGAATTAGGCTATGAAATATGTTCCATTGCATTCGGAATACGGGTAAAACATTATAAACACTAGACGACACGGTTCGTTTGGAGTTTGTTTGAAAAAGTATGTAAAAATTTGAAATATATTAGTAAAATAATGTTATATACTTGTATAAATACTGTTCATAGCACAGTAAACCCTAGCTAAATTATCAGTCACGCCTCCGTTATCATTCGATGGCCGAAATCGCCTAAACTTTCCTCCCCGATTCCTCTCAATCCTCCTTCTTTTACGCTTCGACCTTTAAACAAAATTGTAGAGCTCGGAGAGATCTCTAATATCAACGGTTGTGATCGAGATTGAAGCGATGGATCGACAGCAAATTGACCATGAATGCATGGCTTGGGAAGGGCCGAGTGTGGCCGGCCTCTGGTCGATGGTGGAACTCGCGACAAACTTTCACGTGGTAGTGTTTGATCGAGCTCCAGTGGCTCGATGAAGTTGCGGCATGAAGGAGTCGATAGGCGATGATGGCTTATCTTGCGTACGAGTAGTCTGGAGCAAAAAGGGAGGGAGATGGAACGTTTGGCCTGGATTTGCAAAGCTACGATGAACGACCTTGATCGATTGTTAGTTAAATTATAAATAAAAGTTTATAAATTATCTATATTAAATTCGTTCAATCATTTATACTGTATATCTTTTCATACATTATCAGAATTGGACGAAACCAGCGGCGACGAGCTCTACGTTTTGGAATAGATTTGGGACGTTTGGAGCTTGTTAAAATTTTAGGTTAAATCAAACGCCGTTTGATTTGATTTACTACTGAAAACTCAAGGTGAGTATTTTATAACGCTCACAACGTACTAGAATATTTTTATGCTAGTTAAATTGGATATTATGAAGTGATATGTTTGTATTGATAGTCGCTTGATATATTTAATTGTCATCTAGATTGTCATTGAATTTATCGTTAAAAATTGAAATTGATAATCAAATTGGAATTGGATTTAATTAAAATTAAATTACCTGATATTAATAACTATGAAATTACCGTAAATTATATTGTCTGTTTAGATGATTGATTGCGATGGATGCTATTGGTTGATATTTGAATGTTTGGATGTTTATTTGTTTATATATATATATCATATCATCACCCTGTATATTATTTACAGTGGTAAATTGAATCATTTCGAATAAGTTAAGAAATAGGTTAAATGATGTATACCTATGACACTATAATTTGGATTAAAATGATATATATACATCCCTAAAATTAAATTGAAATAACTAATCACTTGACCGTAGGATAGAAAATTATATACGGACACTGGATTGGTTAAATTAAATAATTTTTAAAATCTTTGATTCGAAATTATTTAAATGTTCTGATTTAAAAGAAAATAAAAATCAATTTATAGAAATCGAATTTATCGCGAAATTGAGTTTGAAATGTTGAAATAAATTTTGGTTAAAACAAATTGTTAAATAATTGAAGTTGAGACTTTGAAATTAAAATCGTGATACAGTTGAATTTCGTAAATTGACTTGTTTTTATAAGATTGAACTTATATTCGAGCTTTGAATATTACTAAGCAAAGGTGATATAAAAACGACATTTCAAAATTTAGCTCAGAATTGAATTATATTGAAGATTTGGATTTTAAACTAAATATTGAAGGTTAATTTGATTTAAATGTTTGAATTGATATTTCGAAAATCGAGCTCGAAAATCGTTATAAAGTAAAATCGAAATTGAAGCAATTGGATTTAAAAATGGAATTTGAATTAATTTGAAATCAGAGTTGAAATTGATTTGACGTAAAATCGAAATTGAATCGACTGAATGGAAATTTGAATTTGATTCAAATTGGTAAGTTGGAATTGAAATGGTTGACTATGAAGCTATTTCATATTTGGTTATCCCAAATATTTTGCTATTTAAACTATTTTAAAAACTTAAAGTATTTTAACATATATTAACTATATTAAATAATTTTAACCTATCTTAAACCATGTTAACTTATTTTAATCTATTTTAAACCTAGTTAACCAATTTAATTTATTTTACACTAATTAACCTATTTCAATTTATTTTAAATCTACTTAATCTGTTTTAAAGCTATTTAACCTATTTAATTGTATTTAATCTATTTTAAATCTATTTAACTCTACTAAATCAATTTAAAATATTTTGAAATCTATTTTTAAATATTTTAGGGTATTTTAACTATTTAATTCTTCAAACTATTTTTAAACACTATTCAAACTATTTTCTAAAAATTCAAGTTGGTCAATAGGGTGAAATGTTTATATTCAAATCTTGGATTTAAATATGAATTGGGATAAATGAAGTTACAACTTAAACTGAAATTCGAAACGATTTTGAAATTGAAATGAGATATTGAGGCGAAAATGATTTTTGAAATGGAATCGTATATTTTGAGTAGATATGATGACTTTGGAATGGATTTTATTTTTAAAGCGAATATGATATTTTGATATCAATTATGAATTGATTTTGAAAATGTAAAAGAGTCATCCGGTGTGTAATAAGCGATTGGTTGTCAAAAAGACCAGGATCGGATATGGGCATACTCTTTGTCGATACCGAAAACCACTTTAACAATTATGTACGTGGTGGAGATTCTGGAAATGAAGTAGGATAGTTTGGCGAACGATCCTGTATGAGGTATTTACGTGCCCCTGATTCCCATGAGTCAGCTTAGATGTGACTAAAACAGTAGCCATGCCTGGCCAAGTGAGGTCATTCCTCCGATCGGACACATTTCTTCGATACCATATTATGACTTTGTAATGATTTGGTGGTCACCCCTCGATTTTGACTATGGGAGTGTGTTCTGAGGTGGGCGGTAGTAGCTACTGTGCGTTACCACCAGTCCGGATACGCGAATGGTATATCTACCCTGGAATTGCCTCGAGTGTCGTGTTCACATGCCCTAGAGCGCCTTCTACGAGTTTGTTTCATACCATACCTATGTGGTGCCCTCTGTGTAAACCTCCAGTTTACGGAGGAGCGTACGGTACTGTATAGACTATGGGAATATATAACATGTGTTAAGGGGGATATGGGTAACGCCTTAATGCTATTTTAATACTTTACTTTATTGTATACACTATTATAATAGCGTATTGTACTACATAGTAGATAGTTTAACCGATCCTTAAGAGATGGAAAATCCCGTAACATCTCTTGAGTTATTGCACTCACGTTGACACTGGATAGGACGTGTCAAAACCCGTAAACATCTCTGATGCCGTTACACTCCTATTTACTTACGATTGATTTAAATTACATAAAGATATTTTAGCCCTGACTCGAGTTTTTTGTCCTTTCATTGCGCTCGGGTTAGTCCTGGGTTTTTCAGCTTATTGAAGATCTATTTTGGAAGACGAAGATATAGATTTGGTATACTATTACTATTATTATCCATGCATCATGTTGTCAGCTGCATTATTTTATTTCTTCTGTTGTATATGTACAATTCTGATAAATGTTATATAAATAATTATCAAAGTATAGTAAACAGCTTCATGAACTATTTATTTGATTATTATATTTTATCGTTCTACTGTGAGATTCTGTGTTTGTTTCCTTCCCTTTATTTCTTTTCATTTTCTCTTCTTTTCTTATTTAACCCCTAAAGATTCGTATTTCTGTTCAATATAAGTTGGACACGTGTGATTTATTGTTTACTCAAAAAGAACGAGGATACATGCCTTTACAGGTAATATGGCATTCAAAGTGGAATGGATTTGTGCTATGTGAAAAGGAAATTGTTGCCTCAAGACTCATCAACCAAAAATGACCGAAATATGGTAGATGCAGCAAAGCTAAGTGGGTCATTCTCATTAGGGTATAATCATCCACTTTTAGATATATTTCTTCCCGCTATGGCGTTTGGGATGTAAATTAATATGGATTGTATGCTAGAGCATGCTCGGATAAAGGTCGGTAACGAATGGGGATGGCATATTCGGTACTATCTAGTTACATAGGTAGGCAAGTCTTGTGTTGGTAGAGAAGCTTTGTGATGGTTCCTTAGGACGTCCATCTAGAGGTGTACCCATGGGAAGGTAGTCCCTTCACCTGGTCATTTGTATGGAAATCCATTCTCCAATAAGAACTTGCGGTTTTGTTTGTAGAGCCTAGTATGCTGGAATTTAATCGATGTAACAGTTTCGTTTAAGATTAATATGTTTATTTGCAAATATTTTCAAAAGTATTTCATTAGAAATAATATTAAATGTTTGGGTATAAAGGTATTTTAGTTATCATAAGGTAAAAACCAGTCTGTGTTTATGTGTGAGCGTGGTCTTATGAGATACTCTTTCTTTTCAAAAGGATTTTATTTCCAAGGCTGATATATGACACTGTCATTTATTATTGAGTTTTCTCACGTTGGTGTATCAAGCCTGATCTAACTATTTTCAATACTCGGATCAGATCCGAGTAGTTTCATATTTATTTGAAGACGGTCGATCCGAAGGAGAGCTGGAGATATTCATCTACGTATGGACCTATTCTATTATCCACTACTATTTGTTTTTGTTTGATGTTTCTCAGCGATTGTAAGGACAGATGTCTATAACCGTCCAAGCTGAATCTAGGTAGACTCTGGTATACGTATTTTAAAAGTTTTTCGCTATAAAGATTATTGTTCAATATTATATGTTATTCCATTTGTGTGAGATTGTGTTTTGTATTTTTCCTTATTACCCTTGATAATCCACTCTTCCGTGCAATTTGGGTTGGACATGTGTGGTTTATTATCGGCTCAAAGGGTACGGAAATTGTGGGTCGTCACATTTGGTATCAAAACCGATGCTTAAATGAGAACTTTGGCTTTGGTGGGGTAAAGACTCATTAGAGATAGGGTTAGTAATATCCTAGTATGAGTAACTCATTAGAGATAGGGTTTGTAGCGCCCTAGAATAAGTTAATGGTATCATATATGATCGCGTATTTGTTAATGTTATATGTAAAGGTTTTGTTTTGAAAAATTGGTAAATGAAATAATTTTACCTAATATTATATTTTGAATATAAAGTATATATTTTGAAAAGTTATATAGTTAGAAATCAAGGTTAATGAAATTTGAATATGAACATCTTGTGATTAGAATTTTGCAGTTTGAGTATAAGGTGTTTAATAATAAGATTGCTTTAAGAAATTAACATATAAGATAAAAATGTATTTAAAAAATAGAAAATGATTATGTAAAAAATAAATGTAAAAGAATGGGAATTTAAATCCGAGTAATTTAAAAGAATTGTGGAAATTAATATGAAATTAATTAATATAAGATGAATTCATAAAAAGAATTTACAAAATAGGTTTTATAAACAAAAGTAACCTATAAAGGGTTTTGAAAATGGTATTATTTCAAATAAAAAGATATACTTTATGATAACTAGTTCGAATGGCTCGAAAATAAACTAAAATGGGCAGAAGATGTATTCGGATGGTAAACACATCTCTTAAGTATTACTCTTCTTGTTAAGAGAGTATATAATACTATTGGTAGTACCCAATTCCTTGATATTATTTTGGAGTTACTCGATCTATATAATTTCTTAAGTTAAAGAGATAATGTGAATCATTAATTGATAAATTGGTTAGTAATATTTATAAAAGTGTTTAAACCAAATATAAATTTGGAATCGCTAATTGATAAGATAAAGCGGGATTCTCGACGATTTTGGACAGTCGAATTTTTTTGAATCACACCAAACTCAGAGCTAGGGAATTTATGAAAACTTTTGGTAAAAGATAAACAATTGCGAAATGTTTTGAGTAATTGAAGTTGGATAAGTATAATTAATAATTATGATTATAAATAAAAAGGGATTAAAGTAAGGAATTTCTAATAGCATTAAGTCTAAATTTTATAATTGTGAATTTGAAATGACAGTAACCTATAATAAATTTTAAATCTGTAATTCACCCGAATATAAAACCAATCGGAAATTTGGAATGTATATATATACTGTTAGGATGTAAAAGGGTAATAGATTTAAGTCATGAACTATTTATGCACTTAAGTAAAATCATGACTCTTTGAAATGTAATTATAACCTGGAATTTTTTTATATTAATGAATTCTAGCATCAATTAAAGATTCAGACTTAAGTTTTTTTATAAAAGTTATGTATTTACATAGTAGTGTTCATAAGATATAATAAACTTAAGCAAGAATTTTGTGAAATGATTCATAAACAACATTAGTATTAAAGAAAATATACTAAAAAATGAATGTGAAAAATAATGTATGTGAATAAAGAGAATTTGGTATAACCGAGAAAAACCAATAGGAATAAATACATAATTCATATGTAATTCATTTCATCATACAAATTTTGACCTAGTATCCGAATACGGAACTTTGAGGTGTTTACACCACTCCGAAAAAGGATCTCGATTTCTTAACGGCAGTCATTGATGATGGTTTATGGTTAATTTCTCAATTTTCTCTTATAGTTCAGAGGTATGCAAGGAAAGCAAGTGTATCTGATCTAGAAGCTTGATCAAAGTCCGCACTAGAGGATCAGGGGGATCGATACTAGTTCGAAAATAAAGTTGTGGATTCGAATAAAAGATCAAATTAGATATTTTATACATATAATTTGTGTAAATCTTATGGGTTTAAGTTTGTGAAATAATGATTTATGTAAAATATCGTGGGTTTAGGTTCAGGGTAATTTCAGGGATGAAATTCTTTTAAGCAAAGGAGAATGTAAAGATCTCTAATTTTATCACTTTGAAAATGGGATATTTAATTTATTTAAATATTCAAATGTAGAATTTTCAAACATTAAAATACCATGTTTTATATGATAAATAATAATGGTAAACTTATTTTTGATATTGAATAAAGGTTTTGGATTTGCAGTATAAAATTGACAAAAGTCGGATTTCGATAAAGTAGGATAAATATTCATGAAATTTGCTTTAAAGAATAAATTATTCTTTTAAATATATATAATCCATATCAAACTCATTTGACAATAATAGTAATTTAATTTGTATTGGTTCGATAAATATATAAAACTTGTTTAATAAAAGTTGACAAATTTCGTCGCATATCGATAAATCAATGTCATATTTTACAAATAGATTTGGATATTGTTTTATATATTTTATAAGTCAAATAAAGCTGTTTTAATTATTTAAAGATAATAAGAAATTCATTTTGAAGTTTGGTTTACTTTAATAGATAGTTTATCAAAAACGTTAAAATATGATCGGAAAATGTTCTATCGAAAATCAACGTTTTGTTCAAAATATTTTGCTACAACATTGTCGCACCTTTCTTAACACGCTTTAACATATATATTACACATTTTAATAATTAAAGATATTTTCTTTTACTAACTATAATTAGAAAACTTCTAAAAATCATTAGTGAAAGTAAGTAAGAATTTAAAAAAAATAAGAAAAAGTAAACATCAAATCAATATCACATCAAAAACCAACACAATTATTATTTTACTTAGCTTGCTTCTTAAAAGATTAATACATAAAGTAAGAAGTGGAAGGATGATGTTAAGTATTGAAAAAGTGGAGGTGGACTTAGGTTGAAGTGAGGATAGTTTAGTAATTTAATAAGAGGTTATTTTGATAAATTTATCACTTCTTTCTTTTTCTATAATACACACCTCCTTCTTCACTTTCATTCACACTTCTTCTTTTTCTCTCAAGCTTCTTCATCTACTTCCTCTCCTCTTTAATGGCTTTCAATCCATTGGAAAAAATTAGAAATAAATAATGTCAAAATATTTAGAAAATATTCAAAAGAATTCAATGTTTATTCTCTTCAAATCAAACTCATCTTTTCTCCATATTTTACCTCTTGTGCTCTTGGTCATAACTTCTTCAAAACAGAACCAAAATGATTTTTTTTTATTTTTTTCAATGTCTACAACTTCCATGTTCACTACCTTTTCTCATTCTAAACTTAACTGCGTCAAAAATCCACTTCTTTCGGATGCATTCCGACCCAGTGTTTGAGACAGAGAATAACTCTTTTTTTTAATCATAACTGATCCAAATTAATAAATTCTTTTTTTCAAACCATTTTTAATTTAAATGACTACAACTTTTATATTGATCACTTATTCCCATTTCGAATTTTTCTATACCTAAAAGGCTGAAACTCGAGATTTTGAAATGCTTTTAGGGCTTTATTTTTATCAATCCGATGGTACCTCTTCTTCATTCTATTATATCTCCCTCAACAAAAATTAGATTCAAATGATTATTTTTTTCAAACTCAAAAGAAAAGAATTTGCAACAACTTTTTAGTTAACAACTTTTCTAAATTTTGAGATTTAGAGGACCTAAAACCATATACAAGATAACCTATTTTTCGGATCTAAATCTTGAGAATTCAAGTTCAAAGCTCTACCGCTTCTTCTCTATACTTTCGCCCAACCTCCATCTCAAGCCTTGAATGAGCCATTGGAAGGAAGAGAATGTCGTTTTCTTGTGTATAAATGGAGTATGGATTAACTAGTGAAGTGTTGGTTAATTAGAATATTGATAGGAAGTTAATCGCTTTGGTTTGTGGCAGACGCTCTATTTAATATCTATATCTATATATATTCATGTTTGATGATATGATATGATTTATATGGATGCTTATATATGCTTTGATCATAAGTATCGACTGTTTGATATGACTGTTGAATTGTTTTACCAAGTCATGTTAATACACGTCGATAAGCACGAAGGAAATCATTTTCCTTTTGAAAATAAAATGGTGTATATGGAATGCTTAAACATTTTGAAAATAGTTTTAAAATGAGTTAGAAATGTTTTATAAACATTTAAATATGTCATCTTTTATATTTAAATTTTGTCAAAAACAATTTTCCAAAAAAATCGCGCATTTGTAGTAAAGTGGCCAAAGTTTAAAAATGATATTTTAAATATTTTAAAAATATGAAATAATTTCTAAAAATATTTTAAATTGCTTTAAAAGATATTTAAGTTGAAAAGATGTATTTCTAAATGATATAAAAGTCGTTTCGAAGAATATAACTTTTAAAACACTATTTGCAACACATTTCGCAATTCTTTTCGCGGCAGTTTTAAATGACTTTTGAAATGTAGTTTTAAACTTAAAAATTCTTTCCT
The DNA here is from genome assembly GCA_030765085.1 of Allium cepa. Classification (NCBI taxonomy): domain Eukaryota; kingdom Viridiplantae; phylum Streptophyta; class Magnoliopsida; order Asparagales; family Amaryllidaceae; genus Allium; species Allium cepa. The sequence goes on from CM060940.1 coordinate 866,654,823, forward strand.
AAATCTTTTGTGAATGATTTTAAAAGAATAATTTAGTAATTTATGATGATTTGGAAGTTTTAATAAGAGTTTGAATAAATGGTTAAGAGAAATTTTTTATAACTCTTAAACAATAATTGAAGAATATTGAATATAATAAATAACAAATCGATTAAGCGGAAATGACTATTACATTTGTACCGCCTATAAGGGTTAAACGGTAAAACTAAGTGTGTAACTAAAGTTAGGAATAGAGCAACAAGTGCCGTGAACTTACCCGGCCTTTGCTTTATCTTCTAAACGAGGGTGGGAAATATCAAAAAGAATGCCTGGATGTTCTAAAAGATCATATTTAAGTTTTTTTCCAAGTTAGAAGAAAAAAACAAATTCTTTTAATGTTAATTAACCACTTAACATCTTTTATTCGATGATTGGTACGAAGGAACTGGGATCAAATTTGGGTTATTCCTATCTGAAAACTAGGATCGAATTTGGGTGATTCCTATCCGAAAACTCCTTCAAACTAATTTTCAAAATAAAACATATTGCAAACAAAGATCATTGAAAACAAATATCTTCATGATGCAGGATTACTTTCCACTAGTCCCTCGAGGTGAAATTCACCATATCTAGGGTGGTAGTAGTGCTCTGTTATGAAAATCTTCGATTTGCAAGAATTAAGAAAGAAATCTTTGATTTAGATTCGATGAATGATTTGGGTATATTTTTCCAAAGTTAAAAGTTATAACTTGAATATAAGAAATCTTTGATCAAGATTTAATGAATGATTTGGAAATGTTTCCCTATAAGAGATGAGCTGATTTGGATTTATTCCAAGATAAAAGGAAAGGTAAATAAACCAAATAATTTGATAAATGAGGCATAAGAATTCCATATAATCATGAAAAGAAAATGAAATAAATTGAAAAGAATATATCCAAGAAAGATATTTTATTAAATGAAAAGATAAAGTAATTGATTGATGTTTGATAATCACATACGAACTTAACATCTTTTAATCGATGATTGGATTTCGAAAGAATAGGGGTCGGATTTGGGTGATTCCTATCCGAAAACCACTTCGAACCAATTACGTGTTCGAGGAATGAAGCTGTTTGAAGACGGAGATATTGAGACAAATAATAAAAAGGACCACTTGTTGATTAATTGGGGATAAACTCTCGATTTACTTTTTGTAGCAGTAGTCTCTTTGTTATGAAAAACCTTAGAAAAACAAGGACTTCTCGCCTAGTAACGACTGACGAAAGTACCTTCGGTTTCATTCCGTCTCAGAACGAACTTGTGTGGATGAGTGTCTGACCTTGAATTCTAATCACATTAAGTGATCTCTATAATATGTATATCAGTCGGTGGTGGAAATACACCTTCTCTTAGCTTAACACCCTTTCCCGAGACATACAGGTTCTAGAAGTTATATATTTGTAGAGACCAGTCATATGAATATGAAATGGCAATGTGGCATTCAAAGTGGAAGGAATTTGTGCTATGTGAAAAGGTTATTGTCGCCTCAAACCTCATCAACTGGAAATGACCGAAACATTGTAGATGCAGCAAGGCTAAGTGGGCCATTCCCATTAGGGTATAAGCATCCCCTTCTAGATATATTTCTTCCCACTATGATGTTCATGACGTAAATTAATGTGGTTTGTATGGTAGAGCATGCTCGGATAAAGGTCGATATTGATCGGGGGATGACATATTTGGTACTATGTAATTATAGAGGTAGGCCGGTCTTGTGTTGGTAGAGGAGATTTGTGATGGTTCCTCGGGACATCCATCTAGAGGTGTACCCATTGGAAGATAGCCCATTCACCCGGTCATTTGTATGGAAATTCATTTTCCAACAAGAACTTGCGGTTTTGTTTGTAGAGCCTAGTATGCCAGAATTTTATCAATGTAACAATTTCGGATAAAATTAATAAGTTTATTTACAAATGTTTCCAAAAGAATATCATTTGAAATAATATCAAATGTTTTGATATAAAAGTGTTTTAGTTATCATAAGGCAAAAACCCGTCCATGTTTATGTGTGGGTGTGGTCTTATGAGATACTTTTTTTTTCAAAAGGACTTTATTTCTAGGGCTGATATATGATGCTATCATTTATTATTAAGTTTTTCTATGCTGATTTATCAAGCATGCTCTTGGTATTTTCAATACTCGGGTCAGATCCAAGTAGTTTCAGGTTTAGTTGAAGACGGTTGAAGTTTCCAGAGGAGAGCTGGAGATATTCATCTACGTATGAATGTATTCTATTATATGTATTTTAAAAGTTTCAGGTAGACTCTGATATATGTATTTTAAAAGTTTTCCACTGTAGAGATTATTATTCAATATTACATGTTTTTTTTGAGTTGGTACTTATATACAACATGTCACTGGGATAACATATCACAAATCACACATTTCAATATATGTTCGAGTCACGCTATGCAAGTTTCGAACTTGTGACCTCTTGCACCGAAGTCGAATCACTTAACCACTGGAATAATGGTGCTTGTCTATTCAATATTATATGTTATTCCATTAATGTGAGATTCTGTTATGTGCAATTTAGGTCGAAGATGTGTGGTTCATTGTCGGCTCAAGGGGTATGGAAATTGTGGGTCGTCATATTAAGCTATCATTTATTAATTTTGTGAAGTTTTGATGATATTTATGTGCAATTTTGATGATATTGTGTGTAATTTTGTATTACACACAACATTTTTGGATGTATTTTGTAGATCTTGGTCATAGTTTTTCTATCTTAAGCAGCCATTTTTGCTGAACTCTGCAAAAAAAAAAATTTGTCGAAGGATCTGGTCATGTTGACTCTTTTAGTAAGTGTATGATTGAAGCTTAAAGGGTTTCTTGGAATTATTAAACTATGTGCTATGTAAATGCATCCATATTATTATTTCAAGCATATTTTCCTGTAGTAATTTTTCTGAACTTTTCTATTATAATAGGTTTATACTATTATATATATGGATACTAGTTTACTATAAAAATATATATACTATAATTAATTTAAATACTATCAAATAAAATGCCATTGAGTCATATTATACGATATTAAATATATTTTCTTTTTTATAGTTGAATAAAATGTTAATTTTATATTACAATAACACATACACACACAGATACATACATATATATAATAGTTATTTGTTTTATATATTATTTATTTACAATAAAGTTGGATATCATTCACACATATAATATCGACATTAATAATAATTGGTTCAAACTAGTTGTACGTTTAAATATCGTAATGATCGAAAAAAATCAATTTGAAGTAACAATTCTGTTTATGTTTGGAATTTCCATGATCCAACCATGTAAAATTATTAATGTGGTCCAATAGGCTTAAATATAGAATATCATGTCATTTTTAATAATCTTTAGCAATCTATATTTATAAAAAAAAATAAAGATCCTCCCTTTAATTTTTGGAATTAATGCATGGAAACCTTGTCAAAAAAAGTTATAAATTTCCCCTCTTAAATTATTTTCGATAACTTTTTTGTTTTTTTCGAAAATCAAATCAATATTTAATCAAAGGATAATATGACCAGAATTAAGTGCAGATGTTTGCAATGATTCATGTGATTGAAATTAAAAACACATATGTTTTTCCAAATTTCTTTTTGGTAGGGACAACTTTGTCTATTTTGAAACTTAAAAATGGTGTCTTACAAAAGTTCCCTTAAAATTAATTATAATTAAGAATTACATATACCATTTCAGACTTTAAAAAATAAACTAGTAGTGTTTAATTTATATTGAAATTAATTTTAAGTTAAATTACAGTAATATTTATAAAAAGTTACCTTTCGAGTAAAATGAGTGATTATCTATGGTAGGAGAGCGATTATTTATTACAAACTATTTTGTAATATTTATTGAAATGTTAAAAAAATACACTATTCTAAAATTTAATTAAATAATATTTAATGATAGAATTAAACTATGGTAATTTTGTAACTTAAAGTTAAATTTATTATTTATACCATTTTTTATTTGTATTTGCTGGATTTTCTGGTATTTTACAAGTTATAAATACAATGGTATTTTTATATTTTAGAAATTATTTCATTTTAAATGCTTCACAAAATTTCAATTGTATCTCCTATACGTTCCCCATGTACATAAACTGGCATACAGTGTCCGGGATAAAGGGAAGTATTGCTAAAATTTCATCGAACCATTTGAGGTGGAGCAATTTAGAAAATTTAAAAATAGCGTGTGTTTGTAATGGGAAGTAAGGATGACTAGCCATTAAGTATTTGTTGTTAGGATGATTAATTTTAAGTTGTTATGAAAATTTATTAGATAATTAATATTAACAGTTATTATTTAGATAACTTAGAAGCATATATAATAGATAACTAATTTTAAAAAACTAATTGTAATTTATGATTAAGATAATTATATTTAAATTGATAGGAAAATTTATAAAATGTTTAACTGATCATAAAAGTTAACATTAAGATAATTTATATGCATATATATAAAAGATATTAAATTATAAGAAAATAATTAATATAAACTGATTTATAATGAGATAATTATTTTTAAATTTATAACAAAATGCATAAGATATTTAATTAATGTTATTAGTTAAAATATTATTGGATGTAAGTTATAGTTTATATTATATGTAAGTTATAATTAATATTAACAATTAACAAATTTACAAGACGTTTAATGAATTAATATATTTATGTTAATTACGCAATAAACTATGGAGCATTTGAAAGTTTGATGTTATTGTCTGTGTAGAAAGGTAGAGTGGGTAAAGGATTGATAACAATAACTTTTCTAATAGGTTTATAAGAATTCATGAAAGCAGCATCTTGTAATATGATAAATACGATAGATATGCGATGTCTTTGCAAGAAGTGTAAGCTTAAAATCTTCTTCATTATGACACCGTAGGGGTCCATATGAAAAAAGACGATATGGAAAATTATTGTTTGTGGAAATTGTTGAATCAAACTCATTTGGAAGCAAGTGAAAAGGGTAAATTCTAGGGGGAAAAAAGAAAAACCATCTATTTGAACCTTAATGGGTGCATATAAATTATTAGTTGCAGTACAGCAAACTAATGATTTGCCAACAATTAGTTTTTTTCAATTACTAACACTTTTAAATGTTACTAGTTGCTAACAATAAATTGGTATGCAAAAGAACATTGGTAAAAATGAGAGAAATTATTTTATAATTGGATAATCTGTTGCAACACTTGTATGTGTTATATTGTTTTGGTAAATTGGTATATAATACGAAAGTGGGTGATTAGTTTGTAATTTATAATTCCTCTCTCTAAATCCATCAGGATGCATTTAGATCCTCTTTATATCTTTTATTCCAAACCGTGAAATTAGGGTTTTTACCAAGTCGATTTCCTTTTCTAAGACACGTATGGTTTTAATTTTGGATTTCTTGATTTTCATCTCAATAGCAAGAATTTTTAGATAATTTTTATTGGTTTCTATTTTCCTATAAAAAAGAACAAAGTATTTTTTCAAAAATTATGATTCGTTTAATTTCAATTTGTAGTTTTTATCGAATCTTCTAGTACTCCATGTTATTCACAGTTACTAAAAGGATATAACATAGTGATTGTACAAATATTATTATTTCCACAACTTTGATTTTGTTGATATAGAATACTCTACCTAAAACCAAGTGCCACTGTGAACTTATTCAAATGTCTACTATAAGTTTTGGTGAAAATACTAATCTTTATGAAGATGGTAGTATTTTGACTTGAAAACAGATCTTTGTGTTATATATTTTTGAAACTGTGATAAGCTTTAAATCTTTCCATTTGTTTATATCTTATTATTACATTTAAACAGATGAAGGTAACCATGAATCACATCTTGTTAGGCAACTTTTTGCCGTAGCAAGTAACTTCAGATTAATACTGATAAGTGGGTACTGCTACATAATAATGACTAATAGAAATCATTATTATATCCCGATTTGAGTTGAAGTTGCTTGACAAGTCTTGATTATAAGATTTGTTTCATAGCATTTTGATGATTTTTTCAACTACTTTATAAATTCCATATATAAAAAAGACCCTGATTTATCCAAGATGATATTCTTTGTGTATAGTTTGAGAATTATATTTTTTTAGTGTCACTGGGACAACATATCACATGATAAACGCTCGAATTACGCTACGCAAGTTTTGAACTTGTGAACTCTTGCACCAAAGCCGAATCACTTAACCACTGGGACAATGGTGCTTGTCTTTAGAATTTTTATATACATCTGGCTCTTGTTTAATAATCATCTATTTTAGCATTATTTATTTTTCCTCACATTAAAGATTGGAATACCTTACAGCTGATGGGTATAATTTTGAATAATTATTGGTTGTAAACAAATATGAAAAGAAATTAAGATCGAGTTTGTCAGTTTTATGTTTAATTTAAACATTAGAAACTTCTTAGGCTAAAAGTATTTTATTGGTTTAATTTGTCAGCTCAAAGCATAAGCTTTTTGAATAAGAACTTGTGTTTTACTTTGAATCATACTGCATATGTCTTTTTGTATGAGTTTTTATATTATTAACTATCAAGTCCTGTTCTTATTTGTGCATACTTAAACTAGCTCTATATGATATTTAGTACTCATGTTTTAGAAACTAACTACAAATTCTAATATAATTTTTGCCTATTTTACAATTTAACACAAAGCTCTCTCATTACTCTAAAATGCGCAATTATAGGTACTAATTGATATGTTTCGTTTTAAAAATAAATGTTTTGGAACTGTCTTATTATAGATAATGTGTCCATAATAGAAAATTTATGGATATTCATTGCTACCATAATCACAATGTTAGGGATATTAACAGGTATTATGGAACATAACTCGTAATACTATCCTTATTATGGAGGTAAGCTTTAACATAGACCACTTTATTCGATACACAATTTTAGCTAACAAATCCATCTATCAATCACTTAATTGTAATTTTGAACATTACAAAAATGAGTAGAGACCCATTAAAGATATTTTGTTTTCATTTTAATTAACGCTCGCTTTTATCACTAGTTGATGAGAATTTTAGCAAACAAACCCTAATTCCAAAAAAAATCAATATTTTATTTTTGTTCATTTCCTCTTAAATAGCGCTCCCTTTTATCACTAATTGATTGGAATTTCAACATTTTACATTTTTGTGAATATTGGGTTATTATTTGATAGGGTTTTTAGATCGGAGAACAAGAGAACAAGAGAAAAGAGGAAGGAAATTTCATGAAGAGATTGTTGGAAACTTAGTGATATTTCCTCAAATGGTGTAAAGCTCCCGAGATAAGAAAATTCAGGTGTGGCATGTAACTTCCCCTTTACATATCAATTTTACTTCACTATAGTAAAATGATCATTCTGCAACTTGAAATGATAGTTGTAATAGATTTATGATGATGGTCAGCTGAAAGTCTTAATATCCAATGTTGTAATAGGGTGGGTACAATTTATGACGATTGAGAACCCTAACCGCCAATTTTTTCCCTGCCTTTCTGGTCGTCGATCTCGGCTAGATCCCCTCCTCCATTTTGTACTCCCTGGCCTCGCTAGCTTCTATCATGCCCCCTTCCAGCCCATCTCATCGCTAGTCTTCCCTTCCCCCTGAGCCACCACCCTGCCTCCCTGATCCCCCTTTAGGATTTGAACTGATCCCACCCCCCGCTCCTAATAATACTTATGAAGATGGACTTACCTCGGTATTGTCTTGCAAATGGAAACGTTTACCTAAGAGATCATTTCAACCACGTACTCATAATTCCAAATCACACGATATTCGTACTAACAATCTTAGAATGCCTCCCCTTCGAAGCGTGCATCTAAATTCCACCCCCATTAATAGTGTAACGCCCCGGAAATTTTCGACTTTCGAAAATTCAACATCGATACTCACTTTATCGACTGCCGAGAAATCGAAGGCCGGAAACCCGAAATGTTATGGTTTAAGAAAAGAAAAGAGGTAGAAAAGAAGAGAAAATAGAGGGAAAAGAAAATAGACAATAGAACGGAACAGAAAACAACAGAACAACATCAGAATCTCACAATTCGCAGCGGAACAACATATAATAATAAATGAATAATCTTTAAACAAAGAACTATATCAGTTATTACATTTTATACATTTCATTACATCATATCATCAGAGTGTACAACAACAACAACAACAAACAGTGCAGCGGAAAAGAAATACTATATACTAGTAATATGCCATGCCATCCAGCTTGCCTCCAGCAACTCCAGAATATCCAGAATATCCTGATAAACCTAACTCTTGACTGCCCGTGTAGAAATTGGTGGGCACCCAGAGTTTAGGAAGGAAAACAATAAACTCCGAGTCAGTCATGTGACTGGTGTGGGAACTCAAAACAGTTTATTTATCTTTAAAATCAAAATAGAGGAATATTTTTAAAGTCAATTCGTAATGCTTTTAAAAATGAGACTACCATAAGACCTCCCGCCACACACACAATGCAAACGCAGACTTGGAGGAGATTTCTCCTTATGATAGTCAAAGATGCTTGATACGCATTTAAAAAGAAACATTTGATATTATTGCTAGTGCATAGTGTAGAAGACATTTCGAAAGTAGAGTATAAATCTTAGCCAGCATAGGTACCATTATAGTATGCTTACTATAGCTACCATATTAAATGGCAGGTTCTACAACTAAAACCGCACAAGTCTCGTATTGTTTCTTTGGATTTCCAACGAATGATCAGGCCAAGGAACTTCCCATTGCCACATGGAAACGCCTCTGGATGGACGCCCCGAGAACCACCGTTCTCTGCTAAACAAAGCCGGGAATCCCTTTTCCCAAGGAATATTACAAACCCTCAGATATGCCACCCCCGGTCCTTTGGGACCTTTAAACGAGAGCGCTCTCTAACCAACATCACACCATAATAATAAGTGTTTCAACATGAGTAAGTATCTGGGCTCCATACCATGATACTACCCTTTTCCAGAAGGAATGGTCATACCCTAGGGAAGTTATCCCTGAAAACTTTGCCGCACAATTCCTGTTTCGATCATTACCGGTTTGTGAGGCTCGACGAAGTCACGTCCACAAAAACATACTTTATACAAAAGCCATGCTTTGGGTCAAAAAATGATCATAGAAATGATCACCAAGATAGACGATCAAACAAATGATCCTATCACAAATAATCAACACAATGATCATTTACAGCAACACTCAACATGTCACATTACCAAATTGGGAATATATCGCTGATAACATTCAACTATATAACCTCTGAGCTCGTACGTCTCAGAGAAGGGTGTTAAGCTAAAAGAATAAATTCTCCGCCACCAACAGAAATATATTTGAATGAAATCGGCTTTATATCTCAATTTGTAATGTCAGACATACAATCCATACAAGTCTGTTCCGGGCTCGAACAAAACCGAAGGCACTTCTTACGAAGCCCTTGCAATCCGGGTATTCACAATCCCGATCGAATTTCCCATCACTTAGGAGATCTCTATACCAGGAGCTACCCAGTGCAGAGACAATCGATAGGTCATCCTATCGCTTTCGCAAATACTCGGTCTTCAACACCGATCTTCAATGCTATCATAACGACGTATCACATATTCGGAATGGGTTATACGACCCCATGGTCCTTTCCCGGTTAACCCGAATAGTGAGCGCTTATTCAAAAATAAGTGTGGCATTCAAATTCAAACAAATCACATCAAATACCCATTCAAAGGGAAATATTGATAGTCGGTTATTGAACTATCAATGGATATGCACACATCACCAGTTTCCAAATAATTTTTCAAATTATTTATTTTCCAAAATATCTTTACTAGATATATAATTTTCACACTTCAAAAATAAATCAATATTTATTTTTCTAAACCAATCCCACTTTCTTTTATAAATTCCATAGTGAATTTATATTTCACAATATCTATGAATATATGATTTTAATTATTCATTTTCAATTTATCTTCAAAAAGATAAATTCTCAACTTATTCAATGAAATATTAGAAAACATTTCCATACTTATTTATTCATAAGTAATTCACTTTATATTATTTATTTTCAATACTTAGAAAATATTCAATATACTTAAATCGAAATTAAGTATATATTTCATTCTTTAAGGAAATCATTCTCTTAAACATATTTATTTGGGCCAAAACGAATGTTACGTAAAACATCGTTACGACAACCCAAAATCACTAGTATAGGGATTCGAAATTAAAATAGATATATAAATCCCAATACTATACAAAACATTTCCTTTCCGAAATCATTTACTATAACAACAGTGTTATAGTCCACCATTCCCTTTTATTTCTCGAAAACATCTATTTCAACAATAAATGTTGAAATCTATTGTTTCGAATCTCAACACATTTTAAAACATCGTTAGGTCGTTTTAATTCTATTTAAAACATCACATTCAAAACAATTTCTTTAACATATTATTCACTATTCAAAACGTGAATATACTACGTTAATCAATTTCATCCTTTCTATACATTTTATTTCAAAGGATTATTCACAGTCAAAAACGTGAATATAACTCCATTAATAAGTTTCAACAATTTACTTCTTAAAATAAGTCGTTTGCGAATTTTATAAAACAACGTTTATAAATTCTATTACTATTTATTTTATAACAACTTCCTTTTATAAATTCCTTTATTAACCTATTCGATTTATAACTCAATTATAAACCAAAGGTTCATATTATAAGTGAAATACTTATAATTTATTTGTTTGCAAAATCGTTCCTTTGAACTTCATAATTTATAAATCTTATAACTTATAAGATTTAATTATTTATCCAAATATATTCTTTAATAACTTCACAAATTTTATAAACCTACTGTTTATAAAATTCTATTTCTAACTTCACCGTTTATAATTCTATAAATTTCATTTATTTATGAAATTCATTTTCACTTCATTCAAACACTTATAAAAACTCGTTTTATAATTCAAAATATTCTAATTTATAATATTCATTTTATAAATCTCTTAATATAATTCAATTTATATTATTCTTTTAAAACGTCTTTAATCTCCTTTATTATTTCACCATTTTGATTCAAAAAATAATTAAATTTTATAAATCCTATATTTAAACTTTTTACAATAAATTCTAAAATCCCAATTAAACTATTTTATAAAAACATTAGTTCATATTCTCAAAAGTCAGTTTTTCAACTATATTTCTCAAAATCAATTTTTTTACCGTATTTCTCAAAATCATAATTTTTTATAACTTTAAAATTATAACGTTTATTTATTTTAAATGGATCGATTCCAAACATATTTTTATAAACGTTTTCTTTCAAAAATCACTTTAAAAATCATTTTAAAATTTCAAATTTGGTCCAATGATGCTACACACCAAATAGTCAATCACGACAACAACGATATCATATATCGATATGAAAATCAATGAATATCAAAATATCCATAATCAAATAAATACTGTTGAGGAATCCAGTTGGATCCCTCCAACCTGTTTCCTGCATCCACAAACATTAGCACAATACCAATTTCGCTCCAGTACGAAATTATCGCGGTATATGAGATTTAAAATATTATCCGCTTAATAGACGGCGCAATAGGGTCTCATCCGCTAAACAAAAAATGCGGGAAATCAATAACTCCAATATATACATATGCCAATATATATATATATATATATTGATATTATATATAATACCAATTTCACAGTTTATGAAATATTCGCGGTATATGTTTTTAATAAATAACATCCGCTTACTAACGGCGTATAATGTCTATTTTAACAATCAATAGATATCAATCATCATTCAAACATGCATTCAAATATTTTAAATCTAACTATTTAAAATAAAATCGAAACTGATTCGATTGAGTGAGAAGTTCTCACCTTGATTTCAATTTCGTTTTAGCGATTTATTTCGAATAAAATTAAACGGACGTTTAATTTTACCCAAAATTCTCACTAACTCCAAACGACTCCAATCCAATTTCATCGCGTAGTGCTCGTCCATACGATTCCAACGCAACTAGTTTCGCGCGTTTTCGACCTCGTATGAAAAAGTTATGAATTATTGAAGTTTGTACACGATTTTATAACTATAATTACAACATATTTAAAAATTTAATACCCTCATCATCACCCTCCACTCCCAATCCAACGGCTCTCCCCCCTTCTTCCTAACACACGCAACTTGCCTCCAGGTACTCACGCAAGGCCGAACCCACTTATAGCAATTTAGGGTTAAATTTTTCACCAAACACCAACCACTTCACATCGATCAGGAAGCGCCAATGGAAAGCTCGCGGCAAGAGCTACTCACGCCCCTAACATAGTTGAACTCGGCCACCTCCTGCTCCTCGTTTTGCGTGCGCAACCGGCCACGGTCGGCCCCCCTTAGCTCCCCCTCCGATGCTCCAAAACCCATCAAATCCGTATGGATCTAAAGTACTCGTGAAGCTCTTCAATGTTGTAGTTGATCACTTCGCTTGATTGTGAATGGATTGAGAGTGATTGAGGAGGAAGTGAAATCAAATTCTGGCCATTCAATATAAAAGAGGCGGCTAGGGTTTAGGAATTAGGTTTTTTTTTTTTTATGAAGGGTAGGGGCTATTTATAGAATTTCGAACGACACTATTCATCCCGGAAATTCCGAACTCCGATTCACGCGCCGTAACCAGCGTTTCTAAGGTTTACCCCGCGTTCCGGACACAATGGAACAGGTTTCGAAAGCTAATTCGAACATCTGTGCGAGTTATGGCAATAAACGTTCAATTTGAATTACACCGATTTAAACGATTTTCTAGGCGTTTTAATTTGTACCGGACAAACGGTAAATCCAATTGACACGAAATTTGAAACCATACAATAATATCACATTACGGATCCGATGAAACTAGTTTCGTCGAAATCCGAGACTTTTTGAAAAATGGCTATTTTAACTCGCCAAATTAAAATTAAAAATAATTCGATGCGTTTCGAGCTGCCACGATCAAACGGTAACTCCGATTGACACGAAAATTGAAATCCGGTAATAACTAACTATTACGGATCCAATGGAACTGGTCTCGTCCAATTCTGAGACTGTTCAAAAATTGACTATTTTCACTAGTCGATTTAATATTAAAATATTCAATTTTCACAAATTAACTTTTAATTCGATTTTAAAAGTTCTAAAATATCATTCTAACTTCAATATGATAAAATAAAATTTTACAAATCATTTCCAATCATATTTAACTCGATTTTCAATTTTTTTCATAATTCCACATATTAAATTATCGATTTAATAATCCAATTATTCAAAATAAATTTTATTCGACTTATAAATTCACTTATTAATATTTAAAATTAATTAAATATTAAAATTTTAATTACTAAAAATCCTGGGTCGTTACAATCTTCCCCCCTTAAAAGAATTTCGTCCTCGAAATTAACAAGTAAGAAAAGTTATAGAATCTATTAATTTTCCATAAATCCATAGTCAAACTTCTTACAATAACTTACTAAGTTTTCAAATCATACTTAGTTATCTTTTCAAAAACAATTACTATTGTTTAACTTTCAATTTCAAATCATAGTTATAGTTTTCAAAAAATTTCCCAATTTTCTCATATTTTTTCCAACGCCTTAAATTTCCGAAAAAATTCGCCATGGTCTCCTTTGCGCGGCTCGATCCGAAAAAAAATGACAGTATATATATTAGAAATATACATCTCATCAAGTAATGAGGCATCCCGAAGGGAAAAAGTATAAAAGTACGATATTTAATCCGAGATATGTACCTTATATTTTATTAGCAAGCATATACGGCTAATATAGCGCGAAAGCGAGCTCCAAATGCGAAGCAAACGCGATACGCACCTACTAATCACTCAACAAACAACATGAGAATCATGCATATAGACAATGGTATCAATATACAACATATAGCAACATAATAACTATATATGTCAACATAGCAAATGCAGTAAAACAATAAATTCAACCACCAACCATCATCCATAACCAATAAATATTCATTTATATTCTCATTAATATTTAATGAATTGATTTTCAATTTAATCACATTTGATTCATTAACAGTGGATGTTTATACAAACATTCATTTTCAATTAGTTCATATTCACTAATTCATATTCAAGTTGGTTCACTTCCAATTTAAATTCAATTCTATTTAAGATTCACTTAACTTCCAATTGAATTTCAATTACTTTAGCTTTCAATTTCATTAACCCTTAATGAATTATATACAATCAATCAACTAACAATCATATAACAACCAATGTATATTAATTGCAACCAAATTCTTTTGCTTTCAATTGGTTTAACACCATCACTTTCAATTGGTTTAATTAATTGATTTTCATTCAATTATTCAACTTTCAATATCATTAGATTTTAATGAATTAACACCTACATTCATTATTTCATATCAATTTAATTTAATTGATTAACATTCCATTCACTCAATTCAACTTCCAAATTCTAAAGTAAATTTTCATTTAACTTTAAATTCATTTTTATTTTACAACTCATATTCATAAATATATTCATATAGTTTCACTTTTTTATATATATAAGTTTATTTCACAATTGCAAATCACTTTAATTATAATTCAATTCTTATAATTCTTTTTGCTTATACAATTATTTTTTTTATTTAGATTATTCAAACAACTAAACAATCAACTTATATACACTTTAATAATTCTGAAAAATTATTTCTTTATATATAAAATATAATCAAGGTAAAATTATTTCATTTACCCAAATTTTAAAACAATATTATGTCGAATTGTTCTATTCAAGTGTTTAGAAACCCCTTCGGCATAGTCTTGCGGACCACGCTGACGAAAGTTCATATGCCACTCAACAAACCAATCATCACAATATAAAACAATTTTACATTCACTAACAAATACGCTCTCATAGCTATTATTACACTCAAATTCATTCTAGAGTACTACTGACTCTATCTCTAATGAATAATACCCAACAGAACCATGGTTGTCGCTTAACCATAAGCTCTGATACCAAATGTAACGTCCCGAAAGTAGCGGTCACAACCGGTAGGCTTTTCAACCATCCCAGCCCCACCGTGGCTTACACCGGTACCCCAGACCTTGCTTTTACGGCCAGCCTCTCGACTGTCTCAGGTTACACCTAACCAACCCCCTAAAAGAGGACGTGTAGGGGTAAGAGTCTCCCGTTCGCCACCAAACCGCGAAGTGAGAACCCCCCATCACATAGCCCAAAGCTTAGCAAGACTGGTGTGAGAACTCAAAACAGTTTATTTATCTTTAAAATCAAAATAGAGGAATATTTTTAAAGTCAATTCGCAATGCTTTTAAAAATGAGACTACCATAAGACCTCCCGCCACACACACAATGCAAACGCAGACTTGGAGGAGATTTCTCCTTATGATAGTCAAAGATGCTTGATACGCATTTAAAAAGAAACATTTGATATTATTGCTAGTGCATAGTGTAGAAAACATTTCGAAAGTAGAGTATAAATCTTAGCCAGCATAGGTACCATTATAGTATGCTTACTATAGCCACCATATTAAATGGCAGGTTCTACAACTAAAACCGCACAAGTCTCGTATTGTTTCTTTGGATTTCCAACGAATGATCAGGCCAAGGAACTTCCCATTGCCATATGGAAACACCTCTGGATGGACGCCCCGAGAACCACCGTTCTCTGCTAAACAAAGCCGGGAATCCCTTTTCCCAAGGAATATTACAAACCCTCAGTATGCCACCCCCGGTCCTTTGGGACCTTTAAACGAGAGCGCTCTCTAACCAACATCACACCATAATAATAAGTGTTTCAACATGAGTAAGTATCTGGGCTCCATACCATGATACTACCCTTTTCCAGAAGGAATGGTCATACCTTAGGGAAGTTATCCCTGAAAACTTTGCCGCACAATTCCTGTTTCGACCATTACCGGTTTGTGAGGCTCGACGAAGTCACGTCCACAAAAACATACTTTATACAAAAGCCATGCTTTGGGTCAACAAATGATCATAGAAATGATCGCCAAGATAGACGATCAAACAAATGATCCTATCACAAATAATCAACACAATGATCATTTACAGCAACACTCAGCATGTCACATTACCAAATTGGGAATATATCGCTGATAACATTCAACTATATAACCTCTGAGCTCGTACGTCTCAGAGAAGGGTGTTAAGCTAAAAGAATAAATTCTCCGCCACCAACAGAAATATATTTGAATGAAATCGGCTTTATATCTCAATTTGTAATGTCAGACATACAATCCATACAAGTTTGTTCCGGGCTCGAACAAAACCGAAGGCACTTCTTACGAAGCCCTTGCAATCCGGGTATTCACAATCCCGATCGAATTTCCCATCACTTAGGAGATCTCTATACCAGGAGCTACCCAGTGCAGAGACAATCGATAGGTCATCCTATCGCTTTCGCAAATACTCGGTCTTCAACACCGATCTTCAATGCTATCATAACGACGTATCACATATTCGGAATGGGTTATACGACCCCATGGTCCTTTCCCGGTTAACCCGAATAGTGAGCGCTTATTCAAAAATAAGTGTGGCATTCAAATTCAAACAAATCACATCAAATACCCATTCAAAGGGAAATATTGATAGTCGGTTATTGAACTATCAATGGATATGCACACATCACCAGTTTCCAAATAATTTTTCAAATTATTTATTTTCCAAAATATCTTTACTAGATATATAATTTTCACACTTCAAAAATAAATCAATATTTATTTTTCTAAACCAATCCCACTTTCTTTTATAAATTCCATAGTGAATTTATATTTCACAATATCTATGAATATATGATTTTAATTATTCATTTTCAATTTATCTTCAAAAAGATAAATTCTCAACTTATTCAATGAAATATTAGAAAACATTTCCATACTTATTTATTCATAAGTAATTCACTTTATATTATTTATTTTCAATACTTAGAAAATATTCAATATACTTAAATCGAAATTAAGTATATATTTCATTCTTTAAGAAAATCATTCTCTTAAACATATTTATTTGGGCCAAAACGAATGTTACGTAAAACATCGTTACGACAACCCAAAATCACTAGTATAGGGATTCGAAATTAAAATAGATATATAAATCCCAATACTATACAAAACATTTCCTTTCGGAAATCATTTACTATAACAACAGTGTTATAGTCCACCATTCCCTTTTATTTCTCGAAAACGTCTATTTCAACAATAAATGTTGAAATCTATTGTTTCGAATCTCAACACATTTTAAAACATCGTTAGGTCGTTTTAATTCTATTTAAAACATCACATTCAAAACAATTTCTTTAACATATTATTCACTATTCAAAACGTGAATATACTACGTTAATCAATTTCATCCTTTCTATACATTTTATTTCAAAGGATTATTCACAGTCAAAAACGTGAATATAACTCCATTAATAAGTTTCAACAATTTACTTCTTAAAATAAGTCGTTTGCGAATTTTATAAAACAACGTTTATAAATTCTATTACTATTTATTTTATAACAACTTCCTTTTATAAATTCCTTTATTAACCTATTCGATTTATAACTCAATTATAAACCAAAGGTTCATATTATAAGTGAAATACTTATAATTTATTTGTTTGCAAAATCGTTCCTTTGAACTTCATAATTTATAAATCTTATAACTTATAAGATTTAATTATTTATCCAAATATATTCTTTAATAACTTCACAAATTTTATAAACCTACTGTTTATAAAATTCTATTTCTAACTTCACCGTTTATAATTCTATAAATTTCATTTATTTATGAAATTCATTTTCACTTCATTCAAACACTTATAAAAACTCGTTTTATAATTCAAAATATTCTAATTTATAATATTCATTTTATAAATCTCTTAATATAATTCAATTTATATTATTCTTTTAAAACGTCTTTAATCTCCTTTATTATTTCACCATTTTGATTCAAAAAATAATTAAATTTTATAAATCCTATATTTAAACTTTTTACAATAAATTCTAAAATCCCAATTAAACTATTTTATAAAAACATTAGTTCATATTCTCAAAAGTCAGTTTTTCAACTATATTTCTCAAAATCAATTTTTTTACCGTATTTCTCAAAATCATAATTTTTTATAACTTTAAAATTATAACGTTTATTTATTTTAAATGGATCGATTCCAAACATATTTTATAAACGTTTTCTTTCAAAAATCACTTTAAAAATCATTTTAAAATTCCAAATTTGGTCCAATGATGCTACACACCAAATAGTCAATCACGACAACAACGATATCATATATCGATATGAAAATCAATGAATATCAAAATATCCATAATCAAATAAATACTGTTGAGGAATCCAGTTGGATCCCTCCAACCTGTTTCCTGCATCCACAAACATTAGCACAATACCAATTTCGCTCCAGTACGAAATTATCGCGGTATATGGGATTTAAAATATTATCCGCTTAATAGACGGCGCAATAGGGTCTCATCCGCTAAACAAAAAATGCGGGAAATCAATAACTCCAATATATACATATGCCAATATATATATATATATATATTGATATTATATATAATACCAATTTCACTGTTTATGAAATATTCGCGGTATATGTTTTTCATAAATAACATCCGCTTACTAACAGCGTATAATGTCTATTTTAACAATCAATAGATATCAATCATCATTCAAACATGCATTCAAATATTTTAAATCTAACTATTTAAAATAAAATCGAAACTGATTCGATTGAGTGAGAAGTTCTCACCTTGATTTCAATTTCGTTTTAGCGATTTATTTCGAATAAAATTAAACGGACGTTTAATTTTACCCAAAATTCTCACTAACTCCAAACGACTCCAATCCAATTTCATCGCGTAGTGCTCGTCCATACGATTCCAACGCAACTAGTTTCGCGCGTTTTCGACCTCGTATGAAAAAGTTATGAATTATTGAAGTTTGTACACGATTTTATAACTATAATTACAACATATTTAAAAATTTAATACCATCATCATCACCCTCCACTCCCAATCCAACGGCTCTCCCCCCTTCTTCCTAACACACGCAACTTGCCTCCAGGTACTCACGCAAGGCCGAACCCACTTATAGCAATTTAGGGTTAAATTTTTCACCAAACACCAACCACTTCACATCGATCAGGAAGCGCCAATGGAAAGCTCGCGGCAAGAGATACTCACGCCCCTAACATAGTTGAACTCGGCCACCTCTTGCTCCTCGTTTTGCGTGCGCAACCGACCACGGTCGGCCCCCCTTAGCTCTCCCTCCGATGCTCCAAAACCCATCAAATCCGTATGGATCTAAAGTACTCGTGAAGCTCTTCAATGTTGTAGTTGATCACTTCGCTTGATTGTGAATGGATTGAGAGTGATTGAGGAGGAAGTAAAATCAAATTCTGGCCATTCAATATAAAAGAGGCGGCTAGGGTTTAGGAATTAGGTTTTTTTTTATGAAGGGTAGGGGCTATTTATAGAATTTCGAACGACACTATTCATCCCGGAAATTCCGAACTCCGATTCACGCGCCGTAACCAGCGTTTCTGGGGTTTACCTCGCGTTCCGGACACAATGGAACAGGTTTCGAAAGCTAATTCGAACATCTGTGCGAGTTATGGCAATAAACGTTCAATTTGAATTAAACCGATTTAAACGATTTTCTAGGCGTTTTAATTTGTACCGGACAAACGGTAAATCCAATTGACACGAAATTTGAAACCATACAATAATATCACATTACGGATCTGATGAAACTGGTTTCGTCGAAATCCGAGACTTTTTGAAAAATGGCTATTTTAACTCGCCAAATTAAAATTAAAAATAATTCGATGCGTTTCGAGCTGCCACGATCAAACGGTAACTCCGATTGACACGAAAATTGAAATCCGGTAATAACTAACTATTACGGATCCAATGGAACTGGTCTCGTCCAATTATGAGACTGTTCAAAAATTGACTATTTTCACTAGTCGATTTAATATTAAAATATTCAATTTTCACAAATTAACTTTTAATTCGATTTTAAAAGTTCTAAAATATCATTCTAACTTCAATATGATAAAATAAAATTTTACAAATCATTTCCAATCATATTTAACTCGATTTTCAATTTTTTTCATAATTCCACATATTAAATTATCGATTTAATAATCCAATTAAATCCAATTATTCAAAATAAAATTTATTCGACTTATAAATTCACTTATTAATATTTAAAATTAATTAAATATTAAAATTTTAATTACTAAAAATCCTGGGTCGTTACAAATAGCAACAACGTCCTTCCCAAACACTCTGCAACAGATCTGAAACCAACAAATGGAACTTTTCCACTACTTACAACAGGTATGAAATGAAGTTGTCAAGGGTAATCACATCCTATCTTCTATTCTGTTAAACTATTATCATCCTTGTGTATATAATTTTATGCAACGCGCTAAAATGTCTCCCGATTGTTCAGAATGCTAGAAAACACCATTGTAGTTTATGTGGTTGGTCCTAAACTGTAACAACCCGATATTTTCAACCATTCGCATGCGCACATGTCGTACTTGAATTGCTCAAAATACCAAATTGTAAAAATAAATATGGCAAATCTTAGAATATATAGCAAATAAATAAATCACAGAATCACAGACACAGAGTAATAAATGCAGTGGAAGTAAATACACAAAACACTCGAGTGGATAACCGAATTGAAATAGATAGCTGGATCTTCAAGCAAAGCTCCAACTCCGAAGGTGAGTCTCAAATGCTGTATCACTCAGTCTGACCCTAGCGTAAAGCAAATACACAAAACACTCGAGTCAGGACATACATACTTATACAATGTAAACCGACTCAAGTGAACTGTAATAGAAAGGTACAAGTAACTTAAAGGATGCTTGGGACCGCCCATCCTCTAAGGATCCGTTAAACTATTTACTATGTAGTAATATTTCGCTATTATAATAATGTCTATAGTAAAATAAACTTACTTGAAAATAGCGTTAAGGCTTTAAATTTTCCACCTTAACACATAATAGTGTCAATAGTCTATAGAGTACCGTAATACCTCCTGATCAGGAGGTAACCAGAGGATACTCCATAGGTACGACACAAATCAAACTCGTACAAGGCGCGCTAGGGTAGATGACACGAAACAACTAGGCAATGGCAGGGTAGATATACCAATTACACTTTCGGGCCGTTGGTAACGCGTAGCAGCTACTACCGCCCACCTCGAGCCACACCCCCAAATCAAAAGAATCAAAAGTGGCCACCAAATCAATCTCAAAGTTAGAATATAATATCGAAGGAGTGTGTCCGATCAGAGGAATGACCTCATTAGCCCATTAATTGCTCATGTTTTAGACACCTTATGCCAACTCATGGGAATCGGATCCACGTTCATACCTCAAAGGAATGTCGCAACCATCCTACTTCATTCTGGAATCTCCACCGCGTACACGGTTGTTAAAGTGGTTTTCGAAGTTGACCGAGAGTATGACAACTTCCGATCCCGGTCTCTTCATCAACCAAACGTTATTATTATCCATGGATATTTATTTTAAAAATCATTTCTATTCCAAAGCCATTTAGAATCAATTACTATTACTTGCCAAGATGATATCCATTTTCAACTAAATACTATATTATTTTATTCCAAAACCCAATCAATATGTCAATTCCATTTCAAAACCCAAATTAATATATCATTTAAATTCCAAAAACCAAATCAATATATCATTTAAATAAAACCCAAATTTTCGAATCATTGAATATTTTCTTTAATTTATTAAACTCGAAATATTCCCTTTAAAATCACCTTAAACCGAAACCAGGTTATAAAATCATATTCTTAATTCATCAATTTCAATGAGTTTCAAATCACTATATTTAAATACAATTCTTAATTAAATAAAATTTCCAACTCATAACGCCTTTAAAATGACCTTCATTTTAAACCATTAAATATGAAGTAGTTATCCTTTCAAATCAATTATTAAATTTCCAGAATTTCAACAATTTCTAAGTTCATTAATTCAATTTCAACATTTCAAAGCATTGAAATATTCAAAACTGCAGCACTTATAAAGTGCTGCGGTAAATATATTTAGTATATATCAAAACATAGTTCAAATTCAGAAACTACAGCATTTTAGAAATGCGGTTATAGGTTTATTCGGAAATTTCACCACCTAGTTCAAATTTCAGCACCTGCAGCACTTCAGAAATGCTGTTATAGGTTTCTTTAGTATAATTCAAGCCATAGTTCAAATTTCAGAAATTACAGCACTTCAGAAATGCTGTTATTGGTCTTTTTAGTATAATTCAAGCCATCGTTCATTTAACCACGGCATTTCAGAAATGCTATAATTTCTGTTATACCCTTTAAAGCAATATATTTTCAATTTTTCTCATTTTTAACTTATCAAACTTATTCCACTTTTCAAAATTTTTATTTGGATATTACTTAACTTATACATTTTAATAAAATAACATTTATTAATAAATATCCAATTTAAATTAAACATCTATTTGTTAAGTCAATAATAAATTGCTTAACCTTTATTCCAATAAATAACTTAATAATTTATTTAACATACCCATCTCATAAATAAATTAAATTTCCATTTATTTGCTTACCTTAATATTTCCATTTAAAAGCAAATTTCAAATTTTCAAGTTAAGTCATTATTTAAATTACATTTTCCCATTCTAAAACCATAACTATTTATTTTACACAACATAACATTTCACAAAAGAACATTTTATCATAGTTTATATAACAATCAAATTTCCTCAATGGATCTATTCATTTAGACATCAATTCAACTATGATTCCAAGTTAAATAAACTTGCTACAAATGTCCCATAAAATGTATTTCCTTTTATTTATTCAAAAATACATTATTTATTATACAAAATATGTCCATTTCAGGAAATAACCTTTATTAAAATTACTAGGTTAGATTAAAGATTCCAAATTAAATCAAACTTAATTATTAAGTTATTTATCATAAATAAAACTCTTTAAACTCCATCCAAACTAATTAACTTATAAAAAATTTAGCTTATAGACAAACAATATTTCTTTACGCTTTAAAGCATTAAATCAAATTAAGTTAAAATATTCATATATTTATAATTTCAAATAGTTAATAATTTTCAGAAAATATTTAAAATACTTCATAAATTTTTAGGAAAATATCATTTAAAAATATAATCATGGGCCTGTATAATATTTTCTAACCTCGGTCAAGTGATACAGATATGTATCATTTCAATCCGTAATTTAAAAGAAAAATCCGGGTTCTATCATTTCAAACCCGCAATCCCAAGTAAAATAAATGCAATAAAAATCATTCAAGACTATCATTTCAGCCCATAATGATTTTTCCTTATTCTAAAGTCCGTTCGGGTATGTGTCATTTCAACCCATAGTGATAGGGAATTTGCAGTAATGAATACAGTAAATAAAATGAACAGTATATCATATAATAACATATTAGATGATGTAACAATTATATAAACAACAATTAACATCATAGAACATATCACAGGCATATATGGGCATAACATATAAATTTATACAATTCATTGGTCATTATTCCACAATAATATAAGTACATATATCTAGAGTGATAAAAGCTCACCTTTTTAACTAGAATCGAATTCAAAGCACACAACTGAAATTCCGAAAAGCACGACCAGACACGAACAAGGTTTTTAGTGGATGAACAGTCAGATTCAAATCTTGTATGTAAACAAATATCACAAACATAAGTATGTGATTCAATACAAAAGAATAGATGGATCAAACAATGAAAATATATGAAATAAAATCACATAACCTTGCTTTCAACCACCAAGTGGGCTCGGCCATGGTCTAATAGGCTAGACCACATCATATTCTGCTCGGCTACGTCATGCTTGAGGTAACCTAGGCTTAGCCATGAAGTCAAGGTACGGTTATGGGCATGGAAATTGAAGAGGAGGAAGTTACAATTGCATGGAAGGCTAAAGGTCAAGGGGTTTGTGAATACTGGGTTCGGCCATGGCAAACATGGCTCGGCCATGGTGGTCTTCATGCATATGTGCACCGCTAAGGTTAGGCAAAGGCATGGAAAAGCAAGACATGGTGATGTTATGTGTTGTGGCCGAGCAATAGGAAGGAGAATGGGATGAAATAGTGGAGCTTGGCTAGGCTTTCAACAAGTTGTGGTGATGTCTTCATCTAGGTGGTCACAGCCATAGGCTAGGTAGTGAAAAGGGGTGGTGATGGTCGGCATGGTGATGGTGGAGTGATGAGGTCGGTTAGCATGGGTAGAGGCCGAGCATAGCAAAGAAAAACAAAAGGAAAATAAAAATGAAAAAGAGGAGAAAGAGAAGGAGGCCATGGATTTAGATCTTGAAATATATTTTTTCTCTTAGGGAATGAGATGAGATGGATTAGTACGTGGATTACAAAGCAAAATACACGGCTAGAAGGAAAAAAAGAAAAAGAAACGGCTAAGGAAGTGGGAGTAAATGCCAAGAAATGGAAAAGGCAAAATTCAAGGAGTTTTGAATGGTAAGAAAAGGAAAAGAATCTTGTATAAATTTTATTCTTAAATGCAAAAGGAAAAATGAGATGTAATACTTCCTTTTTCACGTGGATTGATAGGTAGTATGTGGCTAGGGTTTTGAGGAATAAGTTATGAACAACTATGGTAGGAAATAAATAGATAGGCAAGTAAAGAGGTAAGAAATAAAACAAATGTAACGTATGCCAAATTAAAGCAAAGTAATATACGTTAATTTGATTTGTTTCCTTGCCATTAATTAAAAGGTATATACAAAAGAAACATTCAATAAACAAAAATAAATAAAAGATATACACAAGAAACATCTAATAAATAAACTTTTAAATGATATGCTTTTAAGACAATATAACGTATACCCATTGAAATTTTTTCCAAGTAATAAATAAGAGATATAAACACATAACAATTCAGATAATAAAATGAATGTCAACAAAATAGAAAGATAAAAATAGGGATGAATATATGTGAAAAATATAAATATATATATATACAGAAATTATTTATTTTATCACATTTAGAATGGAAATTACAAACAAAATCCAAATTTTATTGGAAAATTTTCAAAATTCAGATTTTTAAATAATTAAAATCAAAGTTTTCCAATAAATTTAATTTAAAAATATTTACCCTTAAGTTTGTTATATTCAACTAATTATTATAATTACCTACCTTATATTGAATTCATTCGATTACTATTAATTATACCAATTCATTTATTTATACACTACTTACCCTTATTTACATATATTCAAATTTATACTCAAATATAACAGTTACAACTAAATTAATAGGCCAATTAAATAGTAACTTACAACCGTTACTATTACTTTAAGTCACATTAATGAATTCATTATTGTTTACAAATCAAATGTTACAATTACTTAACTAACACTGATTTACTTCCATTTACATTAATTATATATTTTCTCATTAATGATTCAACATTCACACTTGTGATTTCATTGTTCACAACAAATGTTACCATTCTTATATACCCAATCTTTATTCAAGAGTCATTTATTTCATATTATTCCTCCTATAAATTCAAATGTTTGCATTAGTTTTCTTACATTAATTTATAGCCAAGTATACCAATTTTCATTACTTCACTAAATTGTAATTTCCTTTCAATTGTTACTAATTAGTTCTAATTACCATCGTTAAATTTTTAATCGACAAGGTTTTTTTTCATATTAAATTATCAAAACTTATTAACTTAACAAATTAAATTATTGAAAATTTTACAAGTCGTTACACTCTTCCCCACTTAAAACTTTTCGTCCCCGAAAGGGAAAAGAAAGAATTAAGTAATTAATATATATTATTCAAAATACTAACTTTATAAACAAATAAATATACAAAATTAATTAATTTGAATAAAATATACCGATTTATTTATAAATTCCTTTAACACCACTTTATATTGTAAGTTATTCAATTAACCTTATATTCTATTTATCTCAATTTATCCTTTTTACAACTAAAATTTAAGTGTATAACATTTATTATAAACACTCAGATTTTATTTATAAAAATCCCTTTTATATTGTATATTATCCAATTACATATTTAACTTTCAATAATTTAGGTAAGTCATATTGGAATGTAATTGAGTATTATACAATATAAAATTTTCTAATTCAATTATTCAAGCTTAAATATTTATGTATAATTTTGATTTCCTTTTATAATTGAAATTTTCCTTTAAGATAAAATTTTAGAATTAAATTTCCGATCAACTTCAAACAATTAGAGATAAATAAATATACACAATATATATCAAATCAAATTGAAACAATATATATATATATATATATATATTGTAATTCAAATCATACTTTACGAAGTTCAAATCAAACTTTACTTCCAAACAAAAGTGTAGCAGAGCTACAGAATGGTATATCCACTTCGAAGCTCGAAAATGGATGTCGATGATGCGGCCGCCATCACCGAAATTATTTTCCAGTGACAAAGAGAAGAGCACTGATTTAAAACTGAAATTCTTTGAAACAATTTCCACTTGAAATGCCTTGAATAATGTACCCTTTAAAACTTTAAACACAAAGTTTGAAACTATCGGAAATTAAATGCTTAGTTTCTTGTTTAAATTCATTTATATTTCCAAACTAATTTATAACCATGTTTATATTTCAATTATTTATATCTATGAACAAAAGTTAATGGTTATAAGCTATATACAAAGTCAAATACTATTTCTCAACATCCTATTCAATTAACTTTCAAAATTTAGAAAATTATACTTATACATATATAATATAATTATACAAAATTTGTTCATTTACTAAGTTTGAAAACAATACTGTGTCCATTTGCTCTGTTCAAGTGTTTTGGGGATCCTATCGGTAGTGTTGATCAGACGAATCGATCGAAAACCCAAATCAACATCAATAACTCAAACAACACAATATATAAAACATTTTAAATATAGATTTACAAAGAAAGGATAGAGATTCCAATTTGATTAACTCAATCGAAGAAAATTTTGATTTGAGGATAAGTTGGAACAAAAGATAAGATGATTAAACTAACCGAAATAGGAAATGGATAAGCTTATATAAATCACGGGCAACCTTAATTGGGTCAACCGTGACTTTAAGAACTAATCGATGTGGAATTCTAAGGCAAATCTATATTCGATCTCAAGAGATACAATTCCGGATAACAAGATACACTAGAATCTAAAGCGAGGATATAGAAATCTCCGATGAATCAATTCCAATTGTAAAGGAGTTATGGGATACTCCAAAATCAAAGAAGATGAATAGTGAGGGACAAGAATAGATTTTGGAACCGAGGAAACGTTCCAAAATTCAAAGGAAACAGAGTCAAAGAGGAAGAGATTCACACTCGAATGAAAGTGATTCTGTAAATAAATTTACCATATATGCTAAGTTTTGCCTAGAGCCAAAGCTCTGATACCAAATATGATAGCCCGATATTTTCAACCATTCGCATCCGCACATGTCGTACTTGAATTGCTCAAAATACCAAATTATAAAAATAAATTTGGCAAATCTCAGAATATACAGCAAATAAATAAATCACAGAATCATAGACACAGAGTAATATATGCAGCAGAAGTAAAGGAATAGTAGTTCATGAAGCCACTATATAAATATACATCAGAGTTAAACAAAATACAACAGAAGTCTCAATATGATAGTCAAGTACAAAGCAGAAAATCACTGAAATCAACTGAATAACTGGAATCAACTGGATAACTGAGTTGAATTAGATAGCTGGATCTTCAAGCAAAGCTCCAACTCCGAAGGTGAGTCTCAAATGCTGTATCACTCAGTCTAACCCGAGTGTAAAGCAAATACACAAAGCACTCGAGTCAGGACATACATACTTATACAATGTAAACCAACTTAAGTCAACTGTAATAGAAAGGTTCAAGTAACTTAAAGGATGCTTGGAACCGCCCATCCTCTAAGGATCTGTTAAACTATTTATTATGTAGTAATATTTTGCTATTATAATAATGTCTATAGTAAAATAAACTTACTTGAAAATAGCGTTAAGGCTTTACATTTTCCACCTTAACACGTAATAGTGCCAATAGTCTATACAGTACCGTAATACCTCCTGATCGGGAGGCTACCAAAGGATACTCCATAGGTACGACACAAATCAAACTCGTACAAGGTGCCCTAGGGTAGGTGACACGGCACAACTAGGCAATGCCAGGGTAGATATACCAATTACACTTCCGGGCCGGTGGTAACGCGTAACAGCTACTACCGTCTACCTCGAGCCACACCCCCAAATCAAAAGAATCAAAAGTGGCCACTAAATCAATCTCAAAGTCAAAATATAATATCGAAGGAGTGTGTCCGATCAGAGGAATGACCTCATTAGCCCGTCAATTGCTCCTATTTTAGCCACCTTATGCCAACTCATGGGAGTCGGGTCCACGTTCATACCTCAAAGGAACGTCACCACCATCCTACTTCATTCTGGAATCTCCACCACGTACACGGTTGTTAAAGTGGTTTTCGGAGTTGGCAGAGAGTATGACAACTTCCGATCCCAGTCTCTTCAACAACCAAACCTTATTATTACCCATGGATATTTATTTCAAAAATCATTTCTATTCCAAAACCATTTAGAATCAATTACTATTACTTTCCAAGAAGATATCCATTTTCAACTAAATACTATATTATTTTATTCCAAATCCCAATCATTATGTCAACTCCATTGCAAAACCCAAATTAACATATCATTTAAATTCCTAAAACCAAATCAATATATCATTTAAATAAAACCCAAATTTTCAAATCACCGAGTATTTCCTTCAATTTATTAAAATTGAAATATTCCCTTTAAAATCACCTTAAACCAAAACCAGATTATAAAATCATATTCTTAATTCATCAATTTCAATGAGTTTCAAATCACTATATTTAAAGACAATTCTTAATTAAATACAATTTCCAACTCATAACACCTTTAAAATGACCTTCATTTTAAACCATTAAATATGAAGTAGTTATCCTTTCAAATCAACTATTAAATTTCTAGAATTTCAGTAATTTCTAAGTTCATTAATTCAATTTCAACATTTCAAAGCATTGAAATTTTCAAAACTGCAGCACTTATAAAGTGCTGCGGTAGATATATTTAGTATATATCAAAACATAGTTCAAATTCAGAAACTACAACATTTCAGAAATGCTGTTATAGGTTTGTTTGGAAATTTCACCACCTAGTTCAAATTTCAGCAGCTGCAGCACTTTAGAAATGCTGTTATAGGTTTCTTTTGTATAATTCAAGCCATAGTTCAAATTTCAGAAATTACAGCACTTCCGAAATGCTGTTATTGGTCTTTTTAGTATAATTCAAGCCATAGTTCATTTAACCACGGCATTTCATAAATGCTATAATTTCTATTATACCCTTTAAAACAATATATCTTCAATTTTTCTCATTTTTAACTTATCAAAACTTATTCCACTTTTCAAAATTTTTATTTGGATATTACTTAACTTATACATTTTAATAAAATAACATTTATTAATAAATATCCAATTTAAATTAAACATCCATTTATATAATTTACAAAGGAATACGATATTTGACCATTGTAAAACCTTAATAATGGCGTCTTCCTTCTTTCTAGATCCAACCTTTTCTAATAGATTGGCCAACCCTTTTCCTCTAACATTCAATCGCAAGCACCTGTTTAACAGAATCGATACTAAGCCCAGATCTTATGTCGAAGTCGTGAAATCCCCAGCGTTCCACCAGAGCGAGGATCGTACTAGGCAGAGAAAATCATGGATCGATGGCAAAAGAAGGAAATCCTTTTGCTTTCGATGCGGCGATGCAAATCACTTAGCTAAATCCTATAGAGATCAATTCGTTGTTTCGCCTGTGGGAGATTCGGCCATAAAAATTTTGAATGTTCTGTCAAATCGAAAAGTGTAAAAATTACTTCTCGCAATTTGGTTAACCACGGGTTTCAATTCATGTTGAAATACCTATTATTGAATGGGATTTTGCTAGATAATCCAGGGCCCAAAAGTTTTGAAAGCTTGTACTATTTGGAGGAATTGTTTAAGCACTTTGATTTTATAAATTTGCCTAATAAAGGTAAGAGGTATCGGGATTGGTTTGGGGATCCTGAAACTCATCCTGGCAAATCGGAAGCAATAAATTCTACATTCTCTTCCAATCCCTCTTTTATAGATCATCGGTTCCAATTTGTTCTGAAATACCTATTTTTAAGAGGGCTTTTGATAGATTTTCTGTGGCATATGAGATAAGAGGCTCTCAGATATCTGGAAGATTTATTCAAGCATTTTGAGGCTATCAATCATCGGCCTTCTGGTGATGGTTACCAAATTAATGTTGGCGACCACGATGTCCTTCTGGGAAAACCCGAAGCTCGGTCAAATAACCTCTTGTTCTGCTTCTTCTCCAACAACAGAAGTCAAACTTGATCCAGAAATCTTGGTTCACGAAAGGATGTTGTCCTTGGATCAGCAAGATGATGCAATAGCTGCTGAGATTGAGCCTCGACTTCCTGATATTTTTTCATGCGCTGATTCTTCTGTTGTTTTGCGCGTTGACACAGTGTCCGACATATTGGATCGTAATATCTGCTCTGTGCCAGTCTCTACTTCTTCGAAGAGAGGTAAGCGTAAGAGTTCTATAGCTCCTAGCGGTTCTGTTCGTCGAAGCGCTTGAATCTGCAACTGTCGGTCTTCTCCTTTAGGTGAGTTACCTGGAGCGAGTGCCACTTGCGGTACTTCGCATCCAGGCTCAGGTATGAGCTCGTCTTTAGGTAGCACTTTTTCTACTTTTGCTTTAGGTAATCTATCTTCTGCTGAGTTTAGTCGGTTAGCTAGTGACACATCTTTTATTTTTACTGATATTGAGTTAGATCGGAGTACATTAGAGGTAGGGAATTAGAGAGGGCCAGTTCATTTCTTCTATGAGGATCATTAGTTGGAACATTAGAGGCTTAAATGATTTAAACAAATGTGATAAGGTTAGAATATTTTTTAAAGACTACTCCATAGATATTGCTCTTCTTCAAGAAACTAAAATTAACTGTCCCGATGTCCATTTCTTTCGACGATTAGGTGGTTATCATTTTAGAAAATGGGTTTTTTACCTTTCGTGGGCTCTTTTGGGGGATTAATGATAGGTTGGAGAGATAATTATTTTAAATTTCTTCAGTGTATTGTTAAATAGCATTCTCTTCATGTTATATTATTAATCCCTCTGATAACTCTTTATTAAATATTTCTAATGCCTACGGACCTAATTCAAAAATTAATAGGAGAATTTTATGGGATGAATGTCTAGAATTTATATCTCTGGCCCCGGGTTCTTGGATTTTGGGGGGTGATTTTAATGTTATGCGTTTTATAGGTGAGCGTTTTCCTAGGGTGGGGGATTACTCTGCTATGAAGGAGTTCGATCAATTTATTTTTAACTCTAACTTGATTGAAATTCCTCTCTTTAATAGAGAGTTTACTTGGAGTAACGCTAGAGAGCCTCCATCCATGGCTCTTCTCGATAGATTTTTTGTTAGCGATGAAATTGCATATCCGTAGAGTCAATGGCTTACCTTATACCTTTTCTAACCATTGTCCTATTATCCTTTCTTGCGAGTTTCATAGAGTTACTATAAACAACTTTAAATTTGAAAAGATGTGGCTTTTAGAACCTATTTTTGTGAACTTAGTCATCTGTAAATGGAATTCTTTGAGTTTTCACAATTTCAAAAATAAGGAGAATTCTGCAAAAGCGTTTGTTTCTAAACTTAGAGATCTTAGGATTTTTCTTGAAAATTGAAACAAAAATGTTTTTGGTAATTTAAAAATTAAAAAAGATAATATTCTTAATGAAATGCTTAAAATTAACAAGATAGAAGAATCTAGACCCCTAAACCTAGGTGAACGTAATGTTCTTTCTAATTTACAAGATGAACTAAATTCTATCTTAGATAAAGAAGAGGTGATGTGGAAGCAACGATCTAGAATTCAATGGATCAACGAAGGTGATAATAATACCAATTTTTTCATAATATTGTTAATGGTAGAAAATGCTCTAATACAATTAACTCTATATTTGTTAACAATATAGAGTTAGTTGATCAAGGAGACCTTAACAAGGCTTTTATAGACTACTATAAGGATATTTTTGGTTCCAAAATCAATCATAGAATCAATGTTAGATGGACAGATCTGTATCCATCAAACTCTATTGTTAATTTATCAAAGCTAGATAATTCTTTTTCCGAAGAGGAAATTAGGAAAGCTATTTATGATATTCCCAGTGATAAATCACCGGGACCTGATGGTTTTCCTATATTATTTTACAAAACTTTTTGGGATGTTTTAAATTTGACTTAATTAATTTGTTTAATGATTTTTATAATGGTAACTTGCAATTAGGGAGATTTAACTTCGCAAATGTTATTTTGTTGTATAAAAAAGTAGGAGCTAACAACTTAAAAGACTTTAGGCCTATTTCTTTGATTAAATGTTCAGTAAAAATCATTTCTAAAGTCCTTGCTAATAGACTTAGTAAAAGAATGAACGATTTAATTGATTGTTCATAGTCGACTTTTATTAAAAGGAGAAATATCACCGATGGTGTGGCTGCTGTCCAAGAATATATTAATTACTGTTGTAAGAACAACATAACCTGTGCGATTTTAAAACTTGATTTTGCGAAAGCCTTTGATTCAGTGGATTGGGATTTTCTTGTAGATATTTTTCATGCAAGAGGATTTGGACATAGATGGATTAGTTGGATTGTGACTCTGCTTAAAACCGAAAACTCTAGTATTATGATAAATGGTATTCTAGGTAACAAAATTCAGTCCAAGAGAGGTCTAAGGCAAGGGGATCCCTTATCACCCTTGTTGTTTAACCTAGCCGCAGATGTTTTTGCCAAAATTATTAAGAAAGCTATGGATAATGGATCTCTAGGAAGTGTTGGTAATGGCATATCGCGTAATGGTATTTCGGTTCTGCAATTCACAGATGATACCTTACTGTTTTCATCTCATCTTCCTAGACACATTATTACTCTCAAGTTCATCCTTTATAGTTTCGATCTTTTGTCTGGTTTAAAAATTAATTTTGACAAAAGTTCAGTTCTTGTTTTAAATGACTTTGAAAGAGTGAAAACTTAGTAGCTAATACTCCAAATTGCAAAAAAATGAATTTCCCTTTTGAATACCTAGGGTTTGTGATTAGACCTTCAAAACTCAAACATGATGAATGGCTTATTATTATTGATAAAATTAAAAACAAGATATCTAACTGGAATGAGAGATTTCTTTCTAAAGCAGGTAGGCTTGTTTTAATTAACTCGGTTCTATCATCCGTACCGATCTATTGGATGTCTATGCATTTGTTTTCCGATTGGGTTATTGATAAAATCGATAAAATTAGAAGAGATTTCTTATGGAGTGGTGATAATATTAATAACAGTATAAAATGTCTAGTTAACTGGGAAGCTGTTTGTAAAGCTAAAAAGGAGGGCGGTCTAGGAATTATAAACTTGCGTAACATGAATTTGTCCCTTTTAAGTAAATGGCTTTTGAAGTTTAAAGATGCAAATGATAACGCTATTTGGAAAGTGATCATTTCAAAATACTATTATAACGATAATTTCAATTTACACCAAATTGATTATTCCTTAGCCCATAAATTCTCTAATTTTTGGAAAAACGTTTTAAACTGTTATGAAAATTTTAACTTAGGAACTAAGACAATAGTGCACTCAAGAAATTGTACTTCCTTTTGGCATGATTGTTGGATTTCGATTTTGCCTCTTAAGTTTGAATTTAAGGATTTGTATGATATTAGTAACTTTAAGTATGCTTTAATAAATGAAGTTTATTCTCAGGAAAATGATCTTCCTTGGAATCTCAGTTTTAACAGAATTTCAACAGGATCTGACCTTAGGCAAGTTTCTTTGCTTTATGCCAAATTAAATCTTTACAACATTGATAACGATTTTGATTCTATTAGTTGGGAATGAGATAAGAGTAAGAAATATACTCCAAATTCTTTTTATAGATTTATCAATTTTCTGGGAACTTTAAATAACTCTTTTAAATATATGTGGAAATCTAATGCTCCTCCTAAATCCAAATTCCACATGTGGCTAATTCTTCATGGAAAACTTAATACAATAGAATTTTTAAAGAGAAAAAACATTCAAATTGATAATAAATGTTATTTTTGCAATCTGCATCCTGAGGACATAAATCATTTATATTATGATTGTTTGGATTCTAATTACATTCTATTTAATACTCTTAAAATTTTTAAGTTTAACATGATAAATAAAATTTCGGACTGTGAATTCTACTGGAAAATTTTTACGTTCAAATTCAATAAAAATATTAGATTTTTGCTAAACACTTTATTTATTATTATTAGTTGGTTTATTTGGTTTGAGAGAAATCAAAGAATTTTTAATAATAACAATAGTCATCCCGCCAAATTGATTTTTTCTATTTCTACATTTTGTTTTAATTGTATTTCTAATTCCAAATATAAATTAGCTAAAAATTTCCTTTTCAAACAGTATCTTAACAAGGTTAGCTATGATATTAACTTCTTTAAACATAAGAACAACTTTCATAGCGCTAATAATAGTATTGTTAATGTTTTTCCAAATTCATATGCTAACCTCACTTTAAATAATAGTATTGTTTGGCTTATATAGGTTTGTATTTCTTTTATTATAAATACATATATATGCATTTTTCCTCAATGAATATACATATATATATGCATCACTCTATATCTTTTATTCCTAGTCTTGTTTCAGATACAGGCTTCGGGCGATTGGTTATCAGGTTCATTATGCAGGCTTCTCTTGTCTTCAGATCGCTGGGTACTAGTTTGCAGAGAGGTCATCAGAGCCGAGTTTCTTCATCCAGGACTTCTCACAGATATCCCTTCAGATATGGGATTTTGCTACCTTCACTATGGAGTACTTGTTCAGGATGGTTCTATCCTCCAGTTTGGCACTCCTTCTTCTCGCCCTGAGCCTTCAAAGTGGTCCTCTTTTCAGCAGATCCTCTCCAGAGCAGATGCTTTTTCCCTTTAGCCTTTTCGGTACTTTCAACATCTTAATATCGGGTGAAGGCCTTGCCGGAACTTGATATTGAGGTGCGATGAGTGGTGGCATCGCCGGAACCCATCTTAGGAGTACCTGAGTTTAGATATATGTATTTTTGCTCTTGTTACCTGCCAGGCATGTTGGCAGCTCCTTATATTTGTGTTAAATATATATATATATATATATATATATTCACATGTGTGCTACATGTGTGCTCTCCTCTACGCGTAGAGGAGAACACATTTTTCTCAAAAAAAATTAAACATCCATTTGTTAAGTCAATACTTGATAAATTGCTTAACCTTTATTCCAACAAATAACTTAATAATTTATTTAACATACCGATCTCATAAATAAATTGAATTTCCATTTATTTGCTTAACTTAATATTTTCATTTAAAACCAAATTTCAAATTTCCAAGTTAAGTCATTATTCAAATTACATTTTCCCATTTTAAAACCACAACTATTTATTTTACACAACATAACATTTCACAAAAGAACATTTTATCATGGTTAATATAACAATCATATTTCCTTAATAGATCTATTCATTTAGACATCAATTCAACTATGATTCCAAGTTAAATAAACTTATTACAAATGTCCCATAAAATGTATTTCATTTTATTTTTCAAAATTACATTATTTATTATTCAATATATGTTCATTTTAGGAAATAACCTTTATTAAAATTACTAGGTTAGATTTAAGATTCCAAATTAAATCAAACTTAATTATTAAGTTATTTATCATAAATAAAACTCTTTAAACTCCATCCAAAACCAATTAACTTATAAAAAAATTAACTTATTAACAAACAATATTTCTTTACACTTTAAAGCATTAAATCAAATTAAGTTATTTTCTTTATATATTTATAAATTCAAAATACTTAATAATTTTCAGAAAATATTTAAAATACTTAATAAATTTTAAGGAAAATATCATTTAAAAATATAACCATGGGCATGTATAATATTTTCTAACCTAGGTCAAGTGATACAGGTTCTATCATTTCAAACCCGCAATCCCAAGTAAAATAAATGCAATAAAAATCATTCGAACCTATCATTTCAGCCCATAATGAATTTTCCTTACTCTAAAGTCCGTTCGGGTATGTATCATTTCAACCCATAGTGATAGGGAACTTACAGTAATGAATACAGTAAATAAATGAACAGTATATCATATAATAACATATTAGATGTTGTAACAAATATATAAACAACATTTAACATCATAGAACATATCATAGGCATATATGGACATAGCATATAAATTTATACAATTTACTTGTCATTATTCCACAATAATATAAGTACATATGTCTAAAGTGATAAAAACTCACCTTTTTATCTAGAATCGAATTCAAAGCACACAACTGAAATTCCGAAAAGCACGACAAGGCACGATCAAGGTTTTTAGTGGATGAACAGTCAGATCCAAATCTTGTATGCAAACAAATATCACAAACATAAGTATGTGATTTAATACAAAAGAATAGATGGATCAAATAATGAAAATATATGAAATAAAATCACATAACCTTGCTTTCAACCACCAAGTGGGCTCGGCCATGGTCTAATAGGCTATACCACATCATGTCCTGCTTGGCTATGTCATGCTTGAGGCAA
Organism: Allium cepa; assembly: GCA_030765085.1. Lineage (NCBI taxonomy): Eukaryota > Viridiplantae > Streptophyta > Magnoliopsida > Asparagales > Amaryllidaceae > Allium > Allium cepa. The sequence continues at coordinate 866,691,741 of CM060940.1, forward strand.
CCTACGCTTGGCCATGAAGTCAATGGGTACGGTTATGGGCTTGGAAATTGAAGAGGAGGAAGTTACAATTGCATGGAAGGCTAAAGGTCAAGGGGTTTGTGAATATTGGGTTCGGCCATGGCAAACATGGCTTGGCCATGATGGTCTTGATGTATATGCGCACGGTTAGGGTTTGGTAAAGGCATGGCAAAGCAAGGCATGGTGATGTTATGTGTTGTGGCCGAGCAATAGGAAGGAGAATGGGATGAAATAGTGGAGCTTGGCTAGGCTTTCAACAAATTATGGTGATGTTTTCATCTAGATGGTCACGGCCATGGGCTAGGTGGTGAGGAGAGGTGGTGACGGTTGGCATGGTGGTGATGGTGGAGTGATGAGGTCGGCTAGCATGGGTAGAGGCCGAGCATAGGAAAGAAAAACAAAAGAAAAATAAAAATGAAAAAGAGGAGAAAGAGAAGGAGGCCATGGATTTAGATCTTGAAATATATTTTTCTCTTAGGGAATGAGATGAGATGGATTAGTACGTGGATTATAAAGCAAAATACACGGCTAGAAGGAAAAAAAAAGAAATGGCTAAGGAAGTGGGAGTAAATGCCAAGAAATTGAAAGGCAAAAATCAACGAGTTTTGAATGGTAAGAAAAGGAAAAGAATCTTGTATAAATTTTATTCTTAAATGCAAAAGGAAAAATGAGATGTAATACTTCCTTTTTCACGTGGATTGATAGGTAATATACGGCTAGGGTTATGAGGAATAAGTTATGAATAACTATGTAGGAAATAAATAGATAGGTAAGTAAAGAGGTAAGAAATAAAACAAATGTAACGTATGCCAAATTAAAGCAAAGTAATATACGTTAATTTGATTTGTTTCCTTGCCATTAATTAAAAGGTATATACAAAAGAAACATTCAATAAACAAAAATAAATAAAAGATATACACAAGAAACATCTAATAAATAAACTTTTAAATGATATGCTTTTAAGACAATATAACGTATATCCATTGAAATTTTTTCCAAGTAATAAATAAGAGATATAAACACATAACAATTCAGATAATAAAATGAATGTCAACAAAATAGAAAGATAAAAATAGAGATGAATATATATGAAATATATATATATATATATATATATATATATATACACAGAAATTATTTATTTTATCATATTTAGAAAGGAAATTACAAACAAAATCCAAATTTTATTGAAATTTTTTCAAAATTCAGGTTTTTAAATAATTAAAATCAAAGTTTTCCAATAAATTTAATTTAAAAATATTTACCCTTAAGTTTATTATATTCGACTAATTATTATAATTACCTACCTTATATTGAATTCAGTCAATTGTTATTAATTATACTAATTCATTTAGTTATACACCATTTATCCTTATTTACTTATACTCAAATTTATAGTCAAATATAACAGTTACAACTAAATTAACAGGCCAATTAAATAGTAACTTACAACCGTTACTATTACTTTAAGTCATATTAATGAATTCACTATTGTTTACAAATCAAATGTTCTAATTACTTAATTAACACTGATTTACTTCCATTTATATTAATCATATATTATCTCATTAATGATTCAACATTCACACTTGTGATTTTATTGTTCACAACAAATGTTACCATTCTTATATATCCAATCTTTATTCAAGAGTCATTTATTTCATATTATTCCTTTTATAAATTCAAATGTTTGCATTAGTTTTCTTACATTAATTTATAGCCAAGTATACCAATTTTTATTACTTTACTAAATTGTAATTTCCTTTCAATTGATACTAGTTAGTTCTAATTACCGTCGTTCAATTTTTAATTAACAATGTTTTTTTTCATATTAAATTACCAAAACTTATTAACTTAACAAATTAAATTCTTGAAAATTTTACTGGTCATTACATAAATCTTACCACCCATATTTTAAAAACATTACTAGAGTATGAAAACCAGAAGATGGGTTCTTGATTTATTCTAAAGAAAATGGATTCTACGTCATCAAATTTAACAAAAACAAGATTGTGATAAAATTTTGGAAGGTGGTCTTATTACTATAATAAGAAATTGATGATGATGAAGAGATGGTCTCTTGGAATGCAACTCAACAAAGAACTACTTTATACTATCCCGATCTGGATCTGTTTTCCTAATCACCCCCTTGATTATTAGACTGAGGAGGGGATTAGCCGTATTGCCTCAGTCCTCGATTCCCCAATCAAATTGAATTTTTTTACTGAAGGAATTATTAAAATTGCTTATGTGAGAAATTTAATTCAAATTAATAATTATTTCAAGTTTCCTCATGGAATTCCTATCCTATCTGAAAATGATGAAATCATTTGGCAAGAAGTTCTGTATGAGTGGAAACCTTCCATTTGTTCAAACTGTTCAAATTTTGGACATGCTGAAAATCATTGCCAATTTAGCAAGGTATGGATGCCGAAAGAAAATACTCAGAAATCATACTCCGACGACAATGAAATGATCATAGATGATAATAGCGACATCAACTTGGTAAGTGAACCTTTGAATACAGAGATTCAACAGAAAGATATGAGAACAGAACATGTAGACATTAACCATAGCAGTTCTAATGTTGAATCTTTTAATCACTCAAAGGATACTGATACAGTTCACCTTCAAAAAGTCCAGTCGAATCCTTCTAATTTGACTACTTACACAAATTTGCAAGCCAAATCTATGTCTAAAGAAACTGATACATAAATTCACACAAATATCAGTGATGCAAACATAGATTACAATGCACCTACAAACAAGTCTGCTATGTCTATGAATTCATCCCTGATCCAGGTAGATACGAAACATAAGTCTGAGCCTCATTCTAACCATAAATCAAGACCAACCAGGAAGACTCAAACAGAAGAAACTCCTTTCGAGTTTGCAGCTACAGCCCCCTATGATGTCATTGACAATCCTACGTGGGCAAATTTAGTTAATAAACTAAAAGGTAAAACCAAAAAGACAAAAAAAGCCAAGTTAGCGGGGTCTGCTACTTCTCCTGACAACAGTAGCAGCCCAGACATCAATATATAAATGCAGTTCCTAATTTGGAACATAAGGGGCATGAATGCCCCTGCTAAACAATGTGAAGTTCTTCATATTTTAAACAGTGATAAATTTTCCTTCTTCGGCATTAAAGAGAATAAACTTTCCTTCGAAAAAAATTGGTAAATTTATGTCCAGAATTAACTCAAACTGGAAATACTCTCATAATATATCTGATGGACAGAGTTGTCGTATATCATTCTTCATTCTAAAGACCAATTCATTACTTGCATTGTACACAATGTTAATGGCACTAGCATTCTATTTACCACAATCTATGGTTTCAATGAATATTTGAAATGAGGGGAATTGTGAAACTATATTCTAGACCAATATAACAGAGTAAATTTACCATGGCTTGTGGGGGGTGATTTCAACTCTATTTTAACTCCTAGTGATATAATGTCAAATGGTCTTCATAATTCGCTGGCGATCAAGATTTTGTTGACTATATTTCTAATTCAAAATTGATTGAGCTAGGCTTCACAGGTAATTATTATACATAGAGAGGTGGTCAAAGTTTTTCTATTTGCAGTAAAATAGATCGTATCTTTGTCAATTCCTAATGGTTGGACAAATTTTTTCAGTTTGGGATTCATTTTGGGTGTCAATCTTTGAGTGATTATACCTCCATAATTATTAATCTTTTGATCCAAAACAACAAAAGAACTCGAGTACCTTTCAGATAAAAGAACTCCTGGCACCTTCATGTAGATTACCAGTCATCTGTCCTTCATGCTCTGCAACAACATTTCTTTGGAAACCCTCTCAATGTCCTGCTATGCAAGCTGAAGTCTGCCAAATCTACTCTGAAGGAATGGGCCAGAAATAAAAGCAACATATATTCATTGGTTGAGAAACTAAAAAAATGATACTAATGAATTATATCTTCATCTTACTAAAGATCCTTTAAATATTAGTATACAGGAACAATTTACAGTGCATTATGAGCAGCTTCACTCTATCATGCGACAAAGTGCAGTGGATAACAAGCAAAAGATGAAAATTAATTGGTTAATCATAGAAGACAAATCTACTGAGTTTTTCTTTAGTAAAATTAATGTAATTAAACCTAAACGAAGGAGCAATTTAACCCTTAATGAGAATGGCATATGGATATCAGCATCAGATAAACTAATGCATGAGGCAATTAATTATTTTTCTGATCTGTTCTCATCAACACATGCAACAAATCAATTTCTAGGAATAATTTGTAAAAAAATCTTGTCTGAAAATGCCAGACATAATCCATGTAAACCATTTCAGCTTGAGGAAATTAAAGCAGCCATATTCCAAATGAATGATAATTGCTCCCCTGGACCGGATGGTATTAATTCTATAAAGTTCATCGGGAGGAAATTAAATTGAATATATGGAATGATATGAATGGTATTCTCGGATATGGGAAAATCATCTGAGAAATCATTCACACATTTATTTGACTTATTCAAAAAAAGCCTGATGCCATGGACATGTGTGATTATAGACCAATATCCTTGTGCAATGTTTCTTATAAAATTCTAGTGAATATGCTTTGTAACCAAATGAAAGATTACATGAATGATCTCATCCCATATAATCAGAATGCTTTTATTCCTGGCAGAATGATCAATGAGAATTCTCTTCTAGCTTATAAAATGGTGCGGGGCTTTAACAGGAACAATTCTAACAATCTATGCTTGAAAATTGATCTGAATAATGCCTACGATAAAATTAATAGAGATTTTATTCATCATATGCTGATTTCTATGGGTTTCCCTCTCGCATTTGCTAATCTTATTTTTGAGTGCATTTCTACCCCCTCGTTTTCTATCTTAATTGATGGTTCACCATGTGGTTATATTGACAGCTCGAGAGGGTTAAAGCAAGGGGACCCTCTCTCGCCGTATCTATTTTCTATTGCAATGGAATTTCTGACTATCAGCCTTGATGTGGCATAATTAAAAGGCAATATTACTCCTATTTATCAAACTGAGTCTATGATTACACATTTACTTTATGCATACGATATTCTGATTTTGACAAAAGCTACTATTCAAAATGCTGAAAGTATAAACCAAATTTTCAAAAAGTGAAGCACTTATCTGGTCTTGACTTAAATGTCAACAAATCTTCTCTATACTTCGGCAGAGGAGCAAAATGCAAGCATCAAATAGCTAATCTCCTTAAAATTAGAACTAGAAGCCTTCCCATCATGTATTTGGGTATCCCTCTATCTGCCAATAAACTAAGAACAAGAGATTTTGGTTGGTTAATTGACAAACTCAATAAAAAATTCAACCATTGGAGTAATAAATTGCTAAATATTAGTGGCAGAATAGAACTGATTAAATCAGTAATATTCTCAATAATCCGATTCTGGCTTCAGTTTCCACAATTTCCACTGGCTATTATTCAGAAAATTAACTCCATTTGTGCAAACTTTCACTATAAAAAACGCTTAGTATAGCGACGGACAGGGGCAACGGCTAGCGACGGCTAAAAAAAGCAGCCGTCGCTAGCCGTTGCTCGACCTGTATATCTGCCAGACCCGAGCTTTCTTCTTCCCCATTCTGTAAAATGAAAAAAAAAATGAAAAAACCCTACCCGTCACCCCCCGTCGCCCCGCCGATTCGGTACTCAAAAATTCGCTCCCTACCTCCCAAATTGATTCGGTATGTGTTCTAACCCTATTTTGTATTCAATTAGGGTTTAATTTGGGTTTATTTGCATGTTTATTGGGTTTAAAAATTGGTTGTTAATGGCATGTTTATGGGTTTGAGATTGATAGTTATATGGTATATGTATGGTGATAGTAGTATTGTAGGTTGATTTGAGAATAAAATCATTTTATTTCGAAGTTGAAATCGATGATTAACGCATACTATTATGATGTTGGTTATTGTAGAATTAATGATTAGTGATGTGATTTGGATTAAGATGGTGATAACATGTTTAAGATGCTTATTGATAAGTTTATGCAATGTTGGTTGTCGATTAGGTGAAAATTTAATTATTTAGCATGCGTTAGTTATAAGTGTAAGTACACTACAACTGTGTATTTTGTTCAAATATATCATTTATGCTCACTTGCAATGGTCATGCTAAAGTACTCATAGCCTAAAAGAATTACAATGATTCACTTTTGTCTCATTGTGGAATTTCCAATTAAACGTATATAGTTTAAAATAAAAATAATTCAATTTATTATAAGTGCTAACTTCTAATTTGATTTAAAAAAATTCGTTATTTAAAATTTGACTTAGTTAGCCAAATTTTAAAGTACGTGTTAAAATGTGAAATTTACTTGACAATATTTATTGAACGTATTATTAAAATTTTTATAGTTGTTAAAATATAAATTAGAAAATTTGTTTTATTTGTGTGAATCCCTTAGACAATTTTTGGCCCCGTCTGACAAGTGTTGTATATGATCGTTATATGGATGTTCGTTTTTACACAGAACGGACATCTGTATTCATCTGATACAATATTTGTTGGATTTGTCCCAGTATTGGACAAGTTACAAACACAATAACGTAATCGCAGTTTATAAATCATTTCAGTTTAAACGGTTAACGAAATTTCGATGGCACTTCCTTTTTTTCCCTGTGTACATGTATTTGTGTATGATACAGGGAATAAATGGAAGTGCTGCCGAAATTTTGTTGAATCGTTTAATCTGAAATGATTTATAAAATATGATTAAGTTATTGTGTTTGTAATGGAAAGTAGGATGACCGGCCGTTAAACAAGTATTAACAAGTGTTGTATATGATCTGTATTTTATAAAACAATCAAATAATGTATTAAGTGCAATTTACTAAAGTAATAAAATTTAAAAGTTAGTTTGAAACTAATAAATTTGTTCAGTCTAATTTATTAAAGTTTGTTTAAAATTTACTAAAGTTAGTTTAAAATTTACCAAATTAATAAAGTTAGTCTAATTTACCAAATTAATAAATTTACTAAAGTTCAGTCTAATTTGTCAAATTAATAAAGTTACTAAATTAATAAAATTTACTAAAGTCCAGTCTATTTTGTTTCAGTGAAGTGTTTGTTTGAATTTTCTAATATAATTTTTGCAAATCAGGAGATATGTTCGATTAGTTTCTCGATCGTAGTTGGATGTATGAATCCCGAAAAGGTATGAAAGGATCAATAAAAGAACATTTTGTTAACGGTGTACACGAGTTTATTAGATTTGCTAAATCTAATAATGGAAATAACGTAGACATTCGTTGTCCGTGTGCTAAGTGCAAACATCTGAAGTATTGGAAGGCATAGTAGAAGTTCATTTGTATAAATTTGGTTTTGTACCGAATTATTATTTATGGGATCGTCACGGAGAGTTTGTTCAATATACACCTAATCCTGTAGTGGAAGAGGATGATAATACAGCGGCAAATCCAATAGAAAATATGGTGCAAGATGCAGCCCGATCAATGTTTCCATCTATTGATCAAGGCGACATTGAAAACGAAAATGGTAAAGAACCGACTATGGAAGCTAATTTTTTTTATGATTTATTGGATTTCGCTAAGAGACCATTGTGGGATGGATGTGAAAGTGGAACCGAATTATCTGTAACCACTGAATACATCACGATGAAATCAAAATTCAATCTTACAGAAGCAGCGTTTACAGCAATTGTACAAACTGCTAAACGACACATGCCACCCAATAATTTGATGTGCGATAGTCATTATAAAGTTAAAAAACTTATGTCTGCTTTTGGTTTGCCATACCAGAAGATAGATACATGTGTTAAAGGTTGCATGTTATTTTGGAAAGACGACGCTCACCTTAGAAAATGCAAAATATGTAACAAGGAAAGATACAAACCAAGGAAAAAGAAAGGAAAAGAAGTCCCGTATAAAAGAATGCATTATTTACCCATCACTCCCAGACTTCAACGGCTATATGCTTCTTCTGCTACAACATGTCATATGCGATGGCACAGCGTGAGAACACCAGTAGAAGGAACATTGATACATCCATCTGATGGAGAAGCATGGAAACATTTCGATAGGACGTATCCTGAATTTTCTCGAGAGAGCCGTAATGTTAGGCTCGGTTTATGTACAGATGGATTTTCGCCATTCTCTCAATTTGGTAGTAAATATTCATCATGGCCTATTATTGTCACTCCTTATAACTTACCTCCAAGGATGTGTATGAAAACTCCATATATGTTTTTAACGATTGTCGTTCCCGGTCCTGATGATCCGACTCAAGGAATTGATGTTTATCTACAACCGTTGATCGAAGAATTGAAAACACTATGGCATGAAGGAGTTGAAACATATGACATTTTGAGAAAAAGAAATTTTCGTATGTTCGCTTCTTTATTATGGACTATTAATGATTTTCCCGCATATGACATGCTTTCAGGTTGGAGCACAGCTGGACGTCTAGCTTGTCCATATTGTATGGAAGAATCACGAGCATTTTCATTAAAGTACGGCAAGAAAATTTCCTTGTTTGACTGTCATCGGTGTTTTCTACATATTAATCATAAATTCAGAATGGATAAAACGAACTTTAAAGCTAACAGAGTAGAGAATATTCTACCACCTAAAGTTTGGACAAGTGAAGAGATATATGAAATCGTGAAAGACTATCCTAAGATTCATGAAACTGGGAAACAGGTCGACATTCCGGGTAAATCGGACATTCATAACTGGTGCAAGCAAATTATATTTTGGGAGTTACCTTATTGGAAAAATCTCTTACTGCGACATAATATTGACGTCATGCACAATGAAAAAAATGTGTTTGATAACTTTTTTAATACAGTTTTGAATGTATAGGGGAAAACCAAGGACGATGCGAATTCGAGACGTGATATATTACATTTCTGTAAGCGGCCCGAACTTCAGTTGTACGACGATAACAAAAAACCCAAAGCATGTTATGAGCTAGACAACAAGCAAGCAAAAATCGTGCTCAAATGGGAGGAAGGACTAATATGTCCTGATGGGATTTCTTCTAACCTTCGCAGACGTGTTGACTTGAAAAACAATAAATTGAGTGGGATGAAAAGTCATGATTGCCATATCATGATGGAATATTTCTTACCTGTGATATTCAAAGAACTGTTGCCAACAAAAATATGGAGTGTTATAACAGAATTAAGTATGTTTTAGAAACAGTTTTGTTCGACCACGTTAAAGGTAGATCATTTACGTAAACTTGAAGTAGAAATTCCTGTATTGCTCTGCAAACTCGAGAAAATATTTCCGCCCGGTTTTTTTAATGTAATGGAGCATTTGCCTGTGCATCTGCCATCCGAAGCACTCCTTCGAGGTCCTGTGCAATATGGATGGATGTATCCATTTGAGAGGTGATTTTAAACTCCTCAATATTCTTGTTGATTAGTTGAAAATGTATATTCTTGTACCAATATACAAAATTAATTATTTTTGTTATAGGTACTTGAATCATTTGAAGAAAAAAATTAGACAAAAAGCACGAGTAGAAGTTTCGATTTGCAAATCATACCTTGAAGAGGAAGCTTTTTTTTCTCACACTACTTTAGTGACGATGTGAACTTATCGTTTGTAAGTGTTCCCCGTAATGAAGAAGCTGTTGAGCATGATTCTTCTCAAACAATGTTATCTATTTTTAGACAACATGGAAGACCTGCTGGAAAATGTGTGGAAATATGGTTAGATGATAGAGACTACCATGTGGCACACACATATGTTCTTTTAAATTGTGTTGAAGTTGCACCATTTATCAGGTAATACTGAATGATTGTACAGTTCAATTATACATGTATTTATATATTAATAATTAGGGGAATATAATACATTTATTTGCAACATATACGAATCACAACATCCATCTGGTGATTTCAGTAAACAATTTGCTTGGTGGTTTGCAAGCTATGTTCACGATCTGAATAACAGTGTTGTTGACGAAGGAATACGACACCTTGCTATCGGACCAAGAAGAAATGTCAAGACCTATCCTATATACTTCGTCAACGGATTTAAATTTAACACCAAAGATTATGGAGCTGAAAAATCAACGTATAACAGCGGTGTATTTGTCAAAGGCAGCGATGATCCAGAAGAGCATATAAAAGATTTTTATGGCGTCTTAACACAAATTTTAGAGTTGACTTATTATACACAACCGCTAGAGAAAGTTTTTTTATTCAAATGCAACTGGTTTAGCAACGTTCCCGGTTCTGGAATTAACGTACATAAGGATTATAAGTTAATTGAAATAAAGCATACGTCATGTAACGACCCAGAATTTTTAGAAATTAAAATATGAATATTTAATTAATTTTAAATATTAAGAAGTGAATTTATAAGTCAAATAAATTTTTATTTGAATTTTTGGATTTAATTGAATATTTAAATCGATGATTTAATATGTTAAATTATGGAAATAATTGAAATTGGGTTAAATATGATTGAAAATGATTTGTAAAATTTTATTTTATCATGTTGAAGTTAGAATGATATTTTAGAACTTTTAAAATCGAATTAAGAGTTAATTTGTGAAAATTGAATATTTTAATAATTTAATCGACTAGTGAAAATAGTCAATTTTTGAACAGTCTCAGAATTGAACGAAACCAATTTCATTGGATCCGTAATAGTTAGTTATTGCCGGATTTCAAATTTCGTGTCAATCAGAGTTATCGTTTGATCGTGGCAGCTCGAAACGCATCGAATTATTTTTAATTTAAATTTGGCGAGTCAAAATAGCCATTTTTCAAAAAGTCTCGGATTTCGACGAAACAGTTTCATCGGATCCGTAATGTGATATTATTGTAAGGTTTCAAATTTCAAGTCAATTGGATTTACCGTTTGTCCTGTACGAATTAAAACGCCTAGAAAATCGCTTAAATCGGTTTAATTTAAATTGAGCGTTTACAGCCATAACTCGCACAGATGTCCGAATTAGCTTTCGAAACCTATTCCATTGTGTCCGGAATGCGGGATAAACCCTAGGTACGTCAGTTTCGGCGCCTAAATCGGAGTTCGGAATTTCCGGATGAATAGTGTCGTTCAAAACTCTATAAATAGACCACCACCATCACAAAAAAAAAAAAAAAGAAATCTAAACCCTAAAAAACTGCAGCCGGCCCTAAAGCATGAACGGCCAGAAAATCATCCTCTTTCCCCTCTCAATCTCTCTCAATCTACAAAGATTTAGCCAAGGTGTTCAACACGAAAGTCGTAGAGCTCGACGAGAGCTTCGATTCCATACGGTGATGATCGGAAATGGTGCAACGTAGGAGGAGCTATGGTGGGCCGTTTGCTTCAGCTCATGCACGCAATTCGAGGCATATATGGTGACCGAACTCCAAGGTGTTGAGGCCGAGCATGGTGGTGGAGTAGGGCTACGCAATGGAGCTTCCTGATCGAATTCAAGTCGAGTGATTTTGGTGCAAAATTAAACCCTAACTCAAGCATGATGGGTTCGGCCATATGCGTGTTGCCTGGGAGCAAATTTACGTGGGGAAGATGATAGGGGGGGACGGCCCAGATTTGCTTGAGAAGGAATGGACGGTGGATGATGGATGTGGGTTTTAATTTTTTAATTTATGTTATAAAATGTTATATAAATCGTGTATAAACTGTAAAATCAATAACTTTTTCATACGAGGTCGAAAACGCGCGAAACCAGTTGCGTTGGAATCGTATGGACGAGCACTACGCGATAGAGTTGGTTTGGAGTCGTTTGGAGTTAGTGAGAATTTTGGGTAAAATTAAACGTCCGTTTAATTTTATTCGAAATAAATCGCTAAAACGGAAATAAAATCAAGGTGAGAACTTCTCACTCAATCGAATCAGTTTCGATTTTATTTTAAATAGTTAGATTTAAAATATTTGAATGCATGTTTGAATGATGATTGATATCTATTGTTTGTTAAAATAGACATTATGCGCCGTTAGTAAGCGGATGTTATTTATTAAAAACATATACCGCGAATGTTTCATAAACAGTGAAATTGGTATTATATATAGTAGCAATATATATATATATATATTGGCATATGTATATATTGGAGTTATTGATTTCCCGCATTTTTTTGTTTAGCGGATGAGACCCTATTGCGCCGTTATTAAGCGGATAATATTTAAATCCCATATACCGCGATAATTTCGTACTGGAGCGAAATTGGTATTGTGCTAATGTTTTTGGATGCAGGAAAACAGGTTGGAGGGATCCAACTGGATTCCTCAACAGTATTTATTAGATTTTCAGATATTTTGATATTTGATTGACTATCATATCGATATATGATGTCGTTGTTATCGTGATTGACTATTTGGTGTGTAGCATCATTGGGCCAAATTTGGAATTTTAAAATGATTTCAAAGTGATTTTTGAAAGTATACATTTATAAAATATTTTTGGAATTGATTCATTTTAAATAAATAAACGTTATAATTTTTAAAGTTATAAAAAATTATGATTTTTGAGAAATATAGTTAAAAACTGATTTTTGAGAATATGATGCTATTGAGTTTATAAAATAGTTAAATCGAGATATTTTAGAATTATTGTGAAAAGTTTAAATATAGGATTTATGAAATTTAATTATTTTATGAATCAAAAGGGTGAAATAATAAAGGAGATTTAAGACGTTTAAAAGAATAATATAAATTGATTTATATTAAGAGATTTATAAATGGATATTTATAAATTGAAATGTTGACATTATAAAACGAGTTTTTATAAGTGTTTGAATGAAGTGGAAATGAATTTCATAAATGAATGAAATTTATAGAATTATAAACGGTGAAATTATAAATGGAATTTTATAAACAGTAGGTTTATAAAATTTATAAAGTCATTAAAAGAATGGTTTTGGATAAATAATTAAATCTTATAAGTTATAAGATTTATAATTATGAAGTTCAAAGGAACGATTTTTGTGAACGAATAAATTTTAAGTATTTAACTTATAATATGAACCTTTAGTTTATAATTGAGTTATAAAATCGAATAGGTTAATAAAGGAATTTATAAAAGGAGTAGTTATAAAATAATTAGGAATGGAGTTTATAAACGTTGTTTTATAAATTCACAAACGACTTATTTTGATAAGTAAATTGTTGAAACCTATTAATGGAGTTATATTCACGTTTTTGAATAGTGAATAATATGTTAAAGAATTGTTTTGATTGTGATGTTTTAAATTGAATAAAAACGATCTAACGATGTTTTAAAACATGTTGAGATTCGAAACCATAGATTTCAACATTCATTGTTGAAATAGACGTTTCGAGAAATAAAAGGGAATGGTGGACTATAACACTATTGTTATAGTAAATGATTTCCTCAAGGAAATGTTTTGTATAGTATTGGGATTTATATATCTATTTTAATTTCGAATCCCTATACTAGTGAATTTGGGTTGTCGTAACGATGTTTTACGTAACATTCGTTTTGGCCCAAATAAATATGTTTAAGAGAATGATTTCCTTAAAGAATGAAATATATACTTATTTTTGATTTAAGTATATTGAATATTTTCCAAGTGTTGAAAATAAATAAAATTTGTGAATTACTTATGAATAAATAAGTATGGAATTGTTTTCCAATATGAAGTGATATTTAGAATTTATCTTTTTGAAGATAAATTGAAAATGGATAATTGAAAACGTATATCAATAGATATTGTGAAATATAAATTCACTATTAAATTTATAAAGGAAAGGAGAATTTGTTTAAAAGTAAATATTGATTTATTTTTGAAGTGTGAAAATAATATATCTTGTAAAGATATTTTGGAAAATAAATAATTTGGAAAATTATTTGGAATCTGGTGATGTGTGCATATCCAGTAATAGTTCAATAACCGACTATCAATATTTCCCTTTGAATGGGTAATTGATGTGATTTGTTTGAATTTGAATGCCACACTTATTTTTTAATAAGCGCTCACTATTCGGGTTAACCGGGAAAGGACCATGGGGTCGTATAACCCATTCCGAATATGTGATACGTCGTTGTGAATTGCATTGAAGATCGGTGTTGAAGACCCGGTATTTGCGAGAACGATAGGATGACCTGTCGATTGACTCTGCACCGAGTAGCTACGGTATTGAGTTCTCCATATGTGATGGTAAATCCGATCAGGATTGTGAATATCCGGATTGCAAGGACTTCTTTGTAAGTGCCTTCGGTTTTGTTCGAGCCCGGAACAGACTTGTATGGATTGTATGTCTGACATTACAAGTTGAGAAATAAAGCCGATTTCATTTAAATATATTTCTGCTGGTGGCGGAGAATTTATTCTTTTAGCTTAACACCCTTCTCTGAGACGTACGAGCTCAGAGGTTATGTAGTTGAATGTTATCAGCGATATATTCCCAATTTGGTAATGTGACATGCTGAGTGATGCTGAAATGATCATTGTGTTGATTATTTGTGATAGGATCGTTTATTTGATCGTCTATCCTTGTGATCATTGTGTTGATCATTTGTTGACCCAAAGCATGGCTTTTGTATAAAGTATGTTTTTGTGGACGTGACTTCGTCGAGCCTCACACCCCGTGAATGGTCAAAACAGGAAAGAAGCAGCAAGGTTATGAGGGGTAGCACCCTTTAGGATGTGTCCATTTCCTTCTGGAAAAGGGTGGTATCATGGTATGGAGCCCAGATACTTACTCATGTTGAAAACACTTTGTTATGATTGTGTGAATTGATTACGAGCGCTCGGTGAAAAGGTCCCAAAGGACCGGGGGATGGCATATTCGGTCAGTTGTTACTCAGTTAGGGGTAACCGGGCCTTGTGTTGGTAGAGATCCGGTTTGGTTCTCGGGGATGTCCATCCAGAGGCATTCTCATGTGGCAATGGGAAGTTCCTTGGCCTGATCATTCGTTGGAAATCTAAAGAAACAATATGTGACTTGTACGGTATTAGTTGTAGAACCTATCATTCACTTATTGTGTCGCAACACTGTTTGGATGGTAGCTATAGTAGGCATACGATAATGGTCGTATGTTGGCTAAGATTTATATTCTACTTTCGAAATGATTTCCTACACTATGCACTAGTAATAATATCAAATGTTATTTTAAATGCGTATCAAGCATCTTTGACTATCATGAGGAGAAATCTCCTCCGATTCTGCGTTTGCATGTGTGTGTGTGCGGAAGGCCTTATGGTAGTCTCATTTTTAAAAGCATTGCGAATTGAATTTAAAAATATTCCTCTATTTTGATTTTAAAGATAAATAAACTGTTTTGAGTTCTCACACCAGTCACATGACTGACTTGGAGTTTATTGTTTTCCTTCCTAAACTCTGGGTGCCCACCAATTTCCACACGGGCAGTCAAGAGTTAAGGTTTATCAGGATATTCTGGATATTCAGGAGTTGCCGGAGGCAAGCTGGATGGCATGGCGTATTACTAGTATATAGTATTTCTTTTTCCGCTGCATTGTTTGTTGTTGTACACTCTGATGATATGATGTAATAAAATGTGATGTGATGTAATAACTGATATAGTTCTTTGTTTAAAGATTATTCATTTATTATTATATGTTGTTCCGCTGTGATTGTGAGATTGTTCTGTTATTCTGCTGTTCTGTTCCGTTCTATTCTCCATTTTTCTATATTTTAAAATGTTTCTATTATCTTTCTTCTCTATTTTCTATCTTCTTATCTACTCTTCTCTCTGTTTCTTTTCTTAAATTCTTTTTAAAAACCCTAACTATTCGGTTTTTCGGCAACGAAAAATCTAATACGTTACACGTCACATTACTATAAATATGATCCTTTCGTGTTAGCGAAGCAAGCATTACAAGTTTATTTTGCTCCGTATCCATCCTTAAAAAAAGATAAAGCAGACTGGTGAGCTGTTTTTAAAACAAAGGCAAGATTTACATTTGATGGAAATAATATTCCAGATGAAGCAGCGTATCAAGCAGATCTTGAGCCAAATACCGAAATAATAATAGCCGATGACATCGATGTAGGATCGTTGAATGATGAAGCGAATGTTTTAATAGATGCATTTATTAGTAACGAAGAAAACAATGTAGAGTACGAGACCGAGTCTGAATCAGAAGATGATGAAGAATGATCACAGATGGCATCGTTTGTTGTATTATGTGATGTACTATTCTGAGTTATGTCATGTGTTATATTGAGCTATGTATTCACTTATGCAATGTACTATTCTGAAAATGTACTATTCTGAGCTATGTATTCACTTATGCAATGTACTATTCTGAGCTATGTAATATTCTGAGCGATGTACTATTCTAAGCGATGTATTATTCTGATTTATGCGTTATCGTTTTATTGTATGATTATGTGATGCTCATTTGATCATTATGCTTTTATATATAATATATGATTGTGGCAGATATGGCTGATAGAAGACGTAGGAGTACATCTCAGCCTTCTCCATCTCAGTCTCCTGGAGCTGCAGCGGGTCCTAGTAGCTTAGAGGCAGATACACGCCGAGTTGAAGAGATTATTCCGAAGAGTGTTGGGTAAATGTCAAATTTATTTCAATTATACTATTTGAAATATATAAACTATGTAAAATATGCACGTTAACAATTACAGGGGGTTCGAGGTAGAACCATCACAGTTTATTTTAGATGTCTCGAAGAATTCATATAAGGGTCTGATGTCAGCAGCTTGGCCGCATTGGGATAACATTCCAGCTCATATTAAAAATGCTATATGGGCCGACTTGATGGTAATTACAATTTATATATTTCTATTGAAAATAATATGCAGTATGTAATTCAAAATAAATTCAATATGCAGGCTGTTGTACGAGTGGAGCTGCATGATTTAGATGTTTTTAGCAATAAGTGAAACCAAAAAATGCGGAAGAATTATAGAGAGACAATATCAAGGGCGAAGAAGGCTGGCAAAAAGCCAGGTTGGATGAGCGATGAAGTCTGGAACGGATTTCTCACATATTGGGAGTCAGAAGCAGCTAAAGTAAGCTATGATGAGAATGCTTACAATTATGTTAGTTGCATTATTTTAATCGTGTATCTAAATTAATAGGAAGTAGCAGCAAGAAACCAAGCCAATAGGAATAAGAATCCTGGTTTACATCGAGGTGGCTCTAAATCGTTCCAACAGCATAGGAGAGAATTGGTAAATATAAAATATATTTAGCATATGGTGATGCATATCTTCATGTATAACATTTATGCTTATTTTCAATATATCTTATTCGTGTATATCTTCAGTTTGCAAAGTACGGAAGGGAGCCTACAATGGCTGAGGTTTTTAGAGCCAAACACGCAGTTGAGTCTGTTGATGATGAGGGGAATGCGACCTATGATTGGACCAACAGCAAAGCTGAAGCAGCGATGGTAAATATGCTAACTCGTGATTCAAATTGTATATATGTAAATTGTATACCAATTGTTTCAAAATTATGTTTGTAATTGTAGGGGCGATATGAGGCAAAGGCATCGGCATTGACAAAGGCGAGTGGAAGAGCAGAGCTTACAGTTGAGGAGTCCAACAGGATTTGGGATTCCGTTATTGCACCGCCTACTCGAAATAGGCGTTATGGTTTCGGCAATCAGGAGGTAAACCATTTCACTAACTTCATATTAAAAGATCCACATTATTCTCACATCGATATAAATTTCCCTCCAATGTTGTGAAGTAATAGCTTATTTTAGCCCAATCAAGTACATTTATTTAAATATGATACAATTGCATATCTAGATCTCATATCGATCAATAAATTTATAATAATTATGAATACATACAATATCATTAATTTTTCAAAACATAGTCAAATTTTATACTTCATATTTCATAAATATTAAATAAATGTAAACTAATTAAATTATTTGGCTTCAAAAGAATTCTCCGTTTCAACTGTGAAAATTTTGAATGTAAATTCGATCAATAATTAGAGTCAAACTATCCAAACGCTAACGTTCAAATATCACTTAGCACATCGTGTGACATCGTGCGTAAATTTGTCGCTTACATATGTATAGTAAATTCTTATTTTAATTTAATTGCCATTAGTAAGTTGTGACATTTATATACATCAATTCTTTTCATCTAAATGATATCATTTTGCACTTATGGAATATGATAATGATCTAATTTCAAAATTGCTCACATTCAACTTTATAGTCCAATTACACATTCTTTGGCGTAATAATTATTATTGTTATTGACACATACTTTATAGTCCAAATACACATAATAATAATTATTGTTATAATTTGACAACAGTCAAAGCATATAACTTCATATTAAAAGATCCACATTATTCTCACATCAAAAGAATTATTTATATACTATCCAATTCATTCAAAATTCATGTAAAATGCTATCGTATTAACTTCAGTTATTTCGCAGGCTGTTAATTTCCAAAGAGCTTATAGCAAATCGATGGAGGAGGAGCGTATTGCTCAGATGCAGAGGCAGCTGGATGAGCTCAACGATTGGCGAAAGGGCCAATTGGCACAGCAGATAGATGAGCGCATTGCAGCATTTTATCAGGAGCACGGCTCTATGCCTGGGGAGCAGGGAGATGGATCTGATGATACCGAGGATGATGAGGAGGAAGCTGAAGATGAGGAGGATGATGATGCATAGTTTTACTATTCTTGTGGGTACGTATTTATGTACATATTTAGACTAGATTTGATACTTGGGCTTGGATACTTGGTATTTTGGATGATGTTTGGGTTTGGTTATATTTGGATTTGATCATTATACCTTGATACTTGGTTTGGTTTTGTATATTATGTTGGTTTGGTTGGTTTTTGTGTTTTTTTGGTTATATTGTTGAATATTGATGTTGTGGGTATTGTTGAGATGTGTTATTGTTGATATTATTGAGGTTTGAGGTTTGAGACGAGGTTTGAGGTTTGGGATGAGGTTTGATGGAAGAATAGCTGTTGTGTGCACAGCAAGTTTTGCCCAGAAAAGCAACGGCTAGTAACGGCTTTCTGGGCAAAGATAGCGACGGCCAGCGACGGCTAGTAACGGAAAAATAGCGACGGCCAGCGACGGCTAGTAACGACAAAAAAGCGACGGCAAGCGACGGCTAGTAACGGCAAGTAACAGACTTCCGGAAAACAAACTAACTGTCACGTGGCGTTGACATGTGTACGTTGCCGTCGCCTGCCGTCGCTTTTTTAGCGACGGAGCCGTCGCTATTGTCGTTGCTTTTCCTGTTGGCAACGGATTGAATAGCGACGGCAACTAGCGACGGCTAGCAACGGCCGCCGACGCAATTTTGCCGTCGCTATACGCTGCCTTTGTTGTAGTGTTTTTATGGAATTCCAAAGCCCACAAAATGTATCGAGATGATGTATGCAAAACCAAAAATGAGAGGGGCTTGGGAATTAGAAGAATTGATGAAGTTGCCAAAGCTATGGCTATTAAATTTTTATGGAATTATATTAATGGTGATACTCTTTGGGCAAAATGGATGCAAAACAAATACTCTAAAAATGCTAATTTCTAAACCGTGTCTATGGATAATAATGCATCTTACATATGGAAGACTCTATTAAGGGCCAGACAATGGTGTAAACGATATATAGATAGAAAAATTGTTAATGGGGATAGAACAAACATTTTGTTTGACCCATAATTAAATGGAGATTCTCTAGTTAACTGGTTTGGATGGAATTCCATGGTTGTGAATGGTGGAGGTAACAAAAAAATATCTACACTTATCTTTGGTCATGAATGGAAACCTCATTTATAGTGCATTCCTACACAAATTCATAATGATGTGCACAAGTTACCTATTCATGACCGTATTAAACATGATTTATGGTACTGGATCCCTAACCGTATGTAGTTGATGGTGATGATCATGGACTTTCTGTTGCTAAATCTCTTGGTGTCGATGAGGTCATTAAAATGTCCACCAACATTGAGGAAGTGGTAAAGATACTGAATGCAATGGATTCGTACGTTGATGTGAGCTTTGATTGTGCTGGTTTTAGCATGACAATATCGAATGCCTATGATGCCACCAGCTCTGGTGGTAAAGTTTGTCTTTTTGGAATGGGACATAATCATTTGACTGTGCCTATCATTCCTACAGCCGCTAGAGTGGTGGATGTAATTGGAATATTCCGATACAAGGACACATGGCCTCTATGTCTCGACTTCATCAGGTCAGGAGCAATCACCGTCAAGCCTTCGATAACTCATCACTTTGGATTCACGCAGAAAGAAGTGGAAGAAGCATTTGAAGTCAGCGCTACTAGCAGTACTGCTGTTAAAGTGATGTTCAATCTCTGAATGAATTTTATAGATAAAGGGCCATTTCTTAGAACTGAATGATTTCATTTGTTCAGTTTTATCCTTTGGCAGAACCCGTTCTAAAAAAAAAATTGCTTAGTTTTGCGAGTTCACATTGTAATAATTAATGATACCACAATCAGCAGAGGTGGCTGCCCTCTTCTATCAATTCTCACATCCTGTTCAAAACTTTTCATAACATACAAACTTGTCTTTCTTATTTCCTGTTGTAGCTCTATACTTGTGACGCCCCACCTCTATGCTCACAATAACAAAGACAATTAAAAGGAAACACTGTCTGTTATTACGAAGAATAAGGCTGGATATTAGCGGCCATCCGTAGTTAGGCCTTACACCAGGATTGGTTATCTCGATAGGAGTGGTATATTTTCTTTTTTCATCTCTTATTTATTTACTCCCATCGACATATCCAATTCCAGTATAAAACAACTACGATGGTTCATAATAGTTTAGGACAACATATATAATAATATCACAGATAAGCTAAATGTGGAACACAGATAATATAAAATCTCATATATATATAACTGAAGTCAGTTACAATACATGTGGTACAATACATGTGATACAACAACAACTGTCGACTCAGGAAGTTACATAGACAAGTACATTATCGTGAATAATATACATGAATACATATTATCCTAAAAAATACACTGACTACCCCAAAAGATATGAAGAGACTTCATAGCTCAAGCAGCAACCCAAAGCAAGATATCAACAACCTGAAAATAACTCGGTCTGGCCCGAGTATTAATTCAAAAGAAAATAATACGCGGGTCAGTCTAATTCAAACTCAGTTATTAATGCACGGAAGCAATAGTAATTAAATAATCGATAAACTAAGCAATAGTAATTCAACAGTTACAATAAATCTCACATATCCAATCCTTTAATAAGAAAATCGGATAACGGTAGATATAACACGGAACAACATTAAACAGCAAATCAGCAGAGCCAAATCATAAACAAAGATAAATAGAAGTATTATAAATGAAGATAATTTGAAAACAACAAAATTGCCTAAACGGCAATTAACAATAAGTGGCCAAAGCAAAACCCTAGCCAATGAAACAACAGAAACATCAAAGTCTAATTATCGCTACGATAATTAGAAAACGCATAATCTAATTATCTAGTAGATAATTAGATATCACAAAATGATGAAGTTAAACCAAATCAAAATATCATTTCAAAATATATTGAATTGGACACACGAAACAATTCAAACAATTGAAATATCACTTAAAAACTTCAATAATGATTGGCTGCAGTTGTAACGACCCGCCGCTCTGACCGCCTCCAGTCGGTAATTAAACCAACTTGAGACGTTCAAAATGACGGATTGTTATTCAGTTTATAGAGTTTAAACAGAAACAGCCACAGAATCACAGAATAATCATAATATTTTACATAAATGAATTTTTATACATATATCAGAGTTTGTACAATGCTTTAAATTTTTATACAGCGGAATATTTCTTTTAAGTACAAAAATTCTTCGAAAAGCTAAAGTGAAGCAATTTCCCCAACTCTCTCTCTAACTTCGCGGCCTGAAAATCTTCTAAGCTGTAAAAATACTCGGTCTGACCCGAGTATTACATTCAAAAGAAAATAATACACAGGTCAGTCTAATTCAAACTCAGTTATTAGTGCATAGAGGCAATAATAATTAAATAGCAATTAGACGACAGTCAAAGATAAATTCACCTATCCGATCCTTTAACAAGAAATCGGATAACGGTAAATACAACACTTAACAGTGTTAAACAACAAATCAGTAGATTCAAATTATCAATGAGGATAGATGAAGGGATTTTTTTTGATGAAGATAATTTAGAAAATAATCAAAATCTGCCTAAACGGCAATTAACAACAAAATCATCAAAATCGGTTCAAAATATATTGAATTGTCAACATAAAACAATTTTCATCAAAAAGAAAACATTATTTAAAACATTAGATTTGGTAGGGCTGCAGTACACACACGCGTATACGGCCTCGCCACATTTAAAATGTCAACTTCGTGTGGCTGCAGTTCACGCTTGCGTGCACTGCCTCGCCACTACCGTAATGAAATATGCAAAAGATCATAAATCAAAACGAAATAGTATATCAATAAAAATCAATATCGTGTGGCTGCAGTTCACGCTTGCGTGCACTGCCCCGCCACTATAGTGTCAAAAATAGGAATCAGCACAAGGTCAAATCCGAGCTACAAGCTGGATTCAACACAATGTACAAATCAATGTGCCAGTCCCAATACAACAATGCCCACACTAAATATTATCAATAGGGTCGAGCAAAGACAAAGGAGATTCCAAATGAAGACCCACACATAAATGGCCAAGAGACAGCACATTTATCTCAATTTCACTAACGGTACATATAAATGCAGTGACACAGCATATTGATATATGCTATAGTGCAACACAGTAGCCAGGGCCGAAGTGAAAAAGAATCCAAACCAAGTAGATAATAGGTTCACATTAAAATCAATGCCCAATGAATCAGAACATATCACAAAAGCATCGAACGACAAAGCGAAGGTGAAAGCACCAAGTGAAACACAGTGAAACCCAAGTGTTAAACAAATTTAAAACAATGGGACAGCAAGCAAGACCGAAATGCAACTGCGCAAGGTAGGTGCAGGCACAAGTAATAGACCAGGTATGCAAGTAAACACAATGTGAACTAGAGGTGCATGAAGGCAGATACGCCAAACAAATGCAACAGCAACAAGAGATTGCAACTTACATGAAAATGCACATGGGTGCGACAGGTAGTAAACAAGACTCAAACAAGGCAACAGTGAATGGCAAATACAACATGCATAAGCCTGGCAACAAGCTTAATACTGTGGAATAAATACAACTCAACCAAAACTACAAAGACCAGAGGATGTCCAGGTATAATGCAACTGTGTACAAAAAATTGCAAGGCCAGTGAATATAAATGGTCGACTACTGAACATTTTATAATATATATACTTGTGTTATACCTCTGCATGTTTTCACGCAGGGTTTGAACTAATTTCTCATGATATACCACAAAGGCTGGGGTAAAGGTAATAGAGGATAACCACTAACTCAATGATTCAATGTAATAAGAAATTTATACATGTGAATTCATTGGTTCAGATATACAATCCAAATGTAATCTTGTGCAACAAAGAATGGAAACACACAAAGACTGGAAACACAATTCGTATATGCCACAGAGACTAAATCAAGACAAAACCAAGATACACATTTCGAATGAGTCAGCCAGAGATTCACCAAAGTAGTCGAAATCATGGAACCGCAATGTTAAATCAAGACGGTGCCAAATTCACAAATGACCAAGTCAAATTCCAGCGATAAAAAAAACCATCAAATTCAAAGTAGCAGGTTTTTCAATTTAAGTCAACTGCCAAATTTTTTTCTTTTTTTTTCTTTTTTCTTTCTTTTTTTTTTCTTTGATCAATGATCGAACAGCCGGTCAAAACATTGGACAAATCTTGTTAAAGACGAATGCAACAAGAAATCGGATCCAGTTTAGCAAAATTACCAACATCTGAACAAAGTCGAACGAAATCGACAGCGTTCAAAAAAAATCTACTGCAACATTTTCAATCAAACCCGAATTCAACATCGAACCAATCGAAACCCTGATCAAAGAATGGGCTGAACGAGTCAGAGACAAGATTGTCAAGAATCGAGCAGCTCAAACCCGAGTGTATCAAGTATCAGGTTATACAAAATTGGAAAAATTAAGGAAATCATCACAGTAAAATCATCTCAAGCCTCTAAACAAAAACAAATGGCCGAAACCCAATAAATCATCAAAAATTCAAAGCACTGATAGCCCAGAAAATCAAGCAACAAAATACACAAATAAACGAGATTAAATTAGATGTGAGCGAGGAAGTCACTCACCTTTCACAGAAGCGGTCGCGAAATTTGAAGCCGAAGCCCTAATTTGAATGACGAAGAGGAACGGCGAACGAAGATGAAGCCCTAATTTGAATCGAAGGATGAAGAGGAGACGAGAGAGGCTGCCATTAATTTTTCGTTTTTTTTTTGTCTGAAGTGAAGAGAAGAGGAATGGCGAAAATAAGAAGGGGAGGAGATCTTGATTTTGCAGAGGGGCACGATTTAGGGCGTGGGTTTTGGCATGTTTGAAGGCACGAATTTGGCTGATGAGAGTAAAGTAGTGTACTCTTATTTTATTATTTATTTATTTTATTTTTATTATATATATTATTATATTTATTTATTTATTTTCTTTTCAATTTAAATTCAATTTGTTTTGTATAATTATTTTCTTAAATAAACATATAAACGTTTTGAAGTTCAACTATCAAACATAAATTAATATTAACATGTTTTACAATTAGATTTTATACTTGTATTTTGTATTGATAAAATTTTATTCCATTTTATTTAAGTTAAGAAAAATGTTATTAACTAACCATCAATTTATTAATTTACATAAATAAAAATTCGTAAATCCAAACTATTTTTTCTAAGTCATTAGTTCGAATTTAAAATACAAATTCAATATTCAATTCAACTTCAAAGTCAAATTCAAATTCTATTCAACTTTATATAAATTAAATTCTAAGATTTAATCGCCAATTTATAGTTATATTGGGAATTCAACTTAAACCATCATTCAAATATTTAAAATTAATTAAATATTTTTATTTTTAAATTGTTCAAAATTCAGGGTTGTTACAGCAGTACACGCTCACGTGTACTGCCTCGCCAATACAGCATATGAAATACACAAAAGATCAATGAATTAGAAGCAAATGGCACAAATTCAAATCAAAATAAACCAGATGGAACTGCAGCAGCAGGAATGAGCACAACATCCACCCGGTAACCACCAAATGAACAAAGTGCACATGAATGCACAATGAAAATTCACAAACGAGCACAAGGTCAAACCCGAGCTATCAGCTGGATTCAACACAGGTACAAGTTAAAATGAGCACATCAAATATTTTTCAGCAAAAACAGATTCAACATAATGCTACAGGTCTGAACTCCAAGATAAGCAAAACTCCAACCAAAGGAAACTGGCTATGAACAAAGTACATGAAGGACACAGTGAAGCACGACAGCAGCTCCCATACTTCAGAAACAAACCTATACACCGGCAAACTCAATACAGCACAAAAGTTCTCAAATTCAACATGACAGTAAACATCAGTGCACAAGGGCAATGACAACATACATATACATGAACCAGCATAAGCAAGTGAACTGCAAGGGTCGACCAAACAACACAATGCCATCATAATGAAGCCCAAATTTCGAATTAGGCAATGCAGACAACAGGGGCTTGAACACATATGTACAAAGTCGGTGACAATGCCAAACGTTATCACCAGACCAGCCATGATCAGAGAGGAGCAAAAGCAAGTTTATGTGGATATGCAAGTGTAGACTCAAGTGCTACTAGATAACAATGTAGCATGAAGGGAACATATTGAACAGTGAACAGAGTCGAGGCTACAACCCAGTTTAATATGCAATGTACCCAAAACAAGTGAAAACAACAGGTGACAAGACTCAAGTGTAATGCAAAGTCCAACTAAAAGTCAACAAGCTCACAAACGAATCAAGACTGCACAATTCAAAGATATGGCGACAAAGCACCAAAGCACAAGGCTACAACTTCAAGTGAACATTACTACTGACTTCAACAAGTTGATATGCAACACAATATGCAGTGACAATGTACATGAACCCAAAACTGTCGAGCTATATCAATGAAACAACACAGTGGATGTTCAAACTCAATAAACACAAGTGATACATGTATTCAAGCTCCAGACAGTACAACCCAAAATGCAAACATTCATGAACACACCTATATGACTTGCATAAACAATCTACCAGAAAGAGAAATGCAGCAACCCATCAGTGATACTAAGTGCAACAGAGTCTCAAGCATCATCAACAAAAGGATACAACGGTCAAAACATAATAGCCGGAGTCATGAAATAATAAGAAAATCGAACAAGATCGAAAGTAGAACAAATTCAACATCGTAAAATCAAGTGAAATCCGAAGACAACAAGAAATCTGACCTAGTCAAAAAATCATCAACGTCGAACAAAATCGAACTGCCGAAATAAACCAATTGACAAATTCAATAATTGCAGATTGAATTAGATGTGAGTGGATATCACTCACCTTATTTTGACGAGCGCAGATCCATCAACCGAAATCCCCCGTTTTCTCTTCGAAAATCAAAAGCCCTAATTTCAGAACGTGCGAGCGACGAAAATTGTAGCCGCCATTCTTTATTTTTCTCGTTTTGTTTTGTTTTAGGGTTGCAATGAAAAATGATAAAGGAGGAACGAGTCTTCCCTTTGGTTAATGCAGCACCAAAATAAAAAGGAACGTGGGCCGATATTGCATTTTAAAGCCCGTATAACCTTAATGACTTTCAAAAGAATTTCAACCTGATTTAAAACTCCAAATAACAATTAGCTAGCAAAATTAATCGTTTAATAACGATAATTAATTGTTACAAAACCCTGACTTGTTACAGACTCCCCTCCTTATAAAAATTGCGTCCCCGCAATTTTCATAATTAAAGTCGTCAATAACAGTTATTTTTCTAACATAAACTGGTTAAGCTAGAAAAATAAATGTCAAAAACACAGACGCCAAAGAAATCTTTTAATTTCATAAAAGAAATTCACAAATTCTCAACAAAATCTAATTATCAAGTAGATAATCAGAAAAAACAATTATCCAATTATCAAAAACGATAATCAGAAAACAACAAATATATAATTATCAAAAATGAGAATCAGAAATCTGAAATCAACAAATATCTAATTATCAAAACGATAATTAGAAATCTCAAATCAACAAATATCTAATTATCAAAAACGATAATCAGAAACCTCAAATCAACAAATATCTAATTATCAAAAACGATAATCAGAAATCTCAAATCAACAAATATCTAATTATCAAAAACGATAATCAAAAATCTCAAATCAACAAATGTCTAATTATCAAAAACGATAATCAGAAATCTCAAATCAACAAATATCTAATTATCAAAAACGATAATCAGAAATCTCAAATCAACAAATATCTAATTATCAAAAACGATAATCAGAAATCTCAAATCAAAATATCTAATTATCAAAAACGATAATCAGAAATCTCAAATCAACAAATATCTAATTATCAAAAACGATAATTAGAAATCTCAAATCAACAAATATCTATTTATCAACAACAAATCAGCAAATATCAAATCACCTGCAGATAATTAGAAACAAAAAATATCTAGAAATCAATTAAGACGACTAGAAAATCAACATAAAAGGTGGATCGATCCCAGCAGATGACGAGTTTTAGCTACGCCGCACGTGCATCTCAGATGGCCGAAGCCTACCAAGTACTATAAATTTTGATGCCCATTAGATGACCCGAAGGTTCGCAGAGTGACCCAAAGGTCTAGTACTGGTATTTGACCCAAAGGTCCGCAGAGTGACCCGAAAGCCCAACAAATGACCCGAAGGTCCAGCAGAATGGCTCGAAAGCCCAACAAAAATCATCAAACAGCAGATGTTTCAATTTACGAGTCCGGAATTAACCAAAATAGTAAAATTGTTGTTCCATACTCCGCACTTTTTCTAAATCATTTAAATCTCTTCATCGTTTCCTTGAAAGTGCAAAATTGTGTATTTTAAATAAATAACATTTTTTGTTCTCAAACGGACAAGTCCGGAATTAAGCGAATCAGTAAAAGTGAGGGTTCATAGTCCTCAATTTTGTTGAAGCGTTTAAATCGCTTCCTCATTCTTTTGAAAGCGCAAACTGTAAAATTTTTGAAAACAATTTTATTTTAAAACGATTTGAAAACCCGTGATTAAAACAGCAACATCTGTAGCAATTTCGATAAGGGAATTGCACTTCTCAAAACACCGTAAAAACGGATCTCAAAATCAGCATTGCGGGATAACCGCCTGAAAATTCACTTTAAATTTGACGGTTACTGAAGTCAAAGCGACGGTAATTTTTATACGTCAAAATCTCATCAAAATAATTCGCATCAAAATATAATACCAGTGAATTTTAATCCATCAAAAATGTTAACAAAACACCGTGCTTCAAAAATTTAGCACCGATATAAAAATCCCGTTATAAAAACAACGGCAACAAAATACGTTTAAAACCAAACACCGGTTCAACGTAAAATTAATGCAGTAACGTGCAACTCAAATTTGCACGCACACTACAAGATGAACAAAGAAATCACTCGATTATATCTTCAATGAAGATAATTCAAAACAGCAAAAATCTCAACAAAATAACATAACTGCAATCGCTTCGGATCCTCAAATCGGATTAGAAATTTTCAAAGAAAACAAAATAAACACATCTATGTAACAACACAATGAATTTAATTTCATTTTCATATTTTGATTTTTAAATCAAAAGAGTTATCAGCTGTACTCAGCGAAGGCAGTCTCATTGTTTCCGCTGCGCACTCTGATAAACAGAACACAAATTTCTCCATCATCAAAACACAATTTCACATTTATTTTAAAAAAAAAAATAAAAATTTCATCATAATTTCAAAACTTTAGTTTTGACTCAAGGCACAAATAAAAACATCATCTAATAGTTGTAACTCATGTTCTATCTAAGTTACATTATATATTATGTCCATAAACCTCTCGCTCTGATAACAACTGTGACGCCCCACCTCTATGCTCACAATAACAAAGAGTATTAAAAGGAAATACTGTCTTTTATTACGAAGAATAAGGCTGGATAGGAGCGGCCATTCGTAGTTAGGCCTTACACTAGTATTGGTTATCTCGATAGAAGTGGTATATTTTCTATTTTTCATCTCTTATTTATTTACTCCCATCGACATATCCAATTCCAGTATAAAATGAACTATGGTGGTTCATAATAGTTTAGGACAACATATATAATAATAACACAGATAAGCTAAATGCGGAACAAAGATAATATAAAATCTTATATATATATATATATATATATATATATATATATATATATATATATATATATAACTGAAGTCAGTTACAATACATGTGGTACAATACATATGATACAACTACAACTGTCGACTCAGGAAGTTGTTGAATATGCGATTATATGATTTTGTTTGATGATAATAAACATATATATATATTCGTTTAAATGTTTTTGTTAATGTACTATTTTATTTTTCATAGATAAAATAAATACTTGCTCAGTAAAAATAAATAATACAGAATTTGAATTCAAACAGAATTTTTTTCAAACAAATATTTATTACAATTTTTTGAATAGTACAAATTCAAGCTCTCACTATATATATACAATGTCGATTACAATACAATTACAAATTACATCACAATTCAATTTACATAAATTCCTCACTACAACCACTCACACTCGTAGTTTATCTTCAACCTCAATCCAGTTAGAATCCAACATCTGAGCAATCTGCAAAAATATTCACTAACGCAGTAAAATTGGAAAATAAATATTTTTGCAATATAAAATAAAATATGGATTTTGAAAATATTATTTGCCTCGGTTATTTGGGTTGTTCGTCGTCATTTAAATTTGAATTTATCATACACGAACAGCTTGTGACATACACAGTGTATCACTGTATATGCCACAAGGCCGTGCACATCGAAATATACACTTGATAATGTTACAGGGACAGGTGAGCACAAGGTCAAACCCAAAATAAAAGAACGGATTCAACTCAGGTGCAATATAAATAAAATCTCGACACGAGCACAAGGTCAAACCCGAGCGTTTAAGCTGGATTCAACTCAATGTACAAATCATAATACAACAGTGCCGCATTCAAGTCATAGAAACAAATAACAATAAAGCCAGCTCAAAGAATCATATGTGCACGAGCTAGGCCAGAGAGTAGTTCAAGTGCATGAACACAGTGAAATGCACAAAGGCATAGCAATTGCACCAAACCAAGACCACAAGCCAATTCTAACAACTACTACAATGAACCAGCAATATGAAAAAGGCAGTGGACAGGACAAGTGCAAGTATCATACTCAAGAATAACTCAATTCAATTGTAAGCACAGCCTCAAACTAGAACAAAATATACAGGACTGCAACAGCCAAATGAAAATTAGTACAACAGATATATGGTGATGCAGTCAACAACTACTCAACTGTTCAACAAATGTATTGAGGGATATTTCAAATGGAGTTACAAACATCAGGTCAGAGATTCAATACACTGCAAGTGCAACAGGTAAATGAAGATGCAGTGAAGCATGTACATGGGTAAACAATAAATACAAACTGCAACAACACATTGCAACTATACTGGAAAAACAAATGCACAGCAGTTCATATATATATATACACAACATATACAATGCAGAAGATCCAAGGACTCAACAAGATGTATAAAATCAAATGCAAGCCAACATCAAAGACACAGCAGTGACAAATCAAGTGCATGAAGATTGCATCAAGATGCAATCATACATATATGCAGCAGATACACCCTGAAGAATGCAAGTTAGAACTGCTCATATACACGAACCAGTGAATAGCATGGCAAAAGTCAAGGGCACATGAAGATCAACAGCAACAAGTGGATATAACCATCAAGCCGCAAATCAATCATATTCAAATTTATAGATTTCAAATGACCAGAGTTATCATTAACCAAAGTCAGAGTCAAGCCAAGTCGAGATGAACAGTGATCAAACAAACAGGTCAATGAAGTTTCAAGTCAAGGCCTAAGCCATAGCATAAAATTCAAACCAAAAATAAGGTCATAGGGATTACAAACAAGAAACCAAATCTAATGATCGAAATCAAAGTATAAACAAGTCAAATTCGAAATCGTTGTGGCCGAGATAATTGACCGAGTTAAACATCAAAGTCGTGGGAAGCAGTATCAAAAAATACAAATTTGAATAAGTCAGTGAAATCTCAATCATCCAAGTAACATCAATCGGCCGATCAAACAAAATTGACAAATTCAAATATACTTGTACGAACGAAAATCAAGGGTTACAAACCCTATATAAACAAATCATCATCGGCAAATTCAATCATAGGAGTTCGAATATGAAAATCATTAAAAGCACAAAGCATAAATTCTTACCCAGCAAGAATCGAACTCGTCGAAGCAACCAAAGTGAGCAACAAGGAAAAGATCGATCAAAGCTACTCACGAATTATCCACGCGAATCGATCAACATAAAGTCGGCTCTTCACAAAGCCCTAACTTGGATCGAAGGACGAAAGCCCTATTTGTAATAAAAAAAAGGAAGCCGCCATTATCTCAAAGGAACGGAGAAAATAAACAAAAAAAGGACCGGGTCAAAATATAAAAGGGGGCCGGCCTTTTCCTTATTTTTTAAGAGCTTTACTTTTTATTATAAAGGGCTTTTATTTTAAATTAGGGTTGTTTTTTATTTAAATTGTTTTAAATTTGTATCTTTGTTTTTAAACCGTTGTAATTTCTAGTCGTGTGACTAGGGGACAAACTACGTGGCGTAGTTTGAGAATTCGCAACTCAGTGGCTGAGTTGTGGCATGGTTTTGAGCGTAGAGTTAGGTTTAGTCGATAGCGGGCGTCACGAGTTTACGTGTGTAAGCGTCTGACTAACTAATTTCTAGTAGAAACCTTGGGGGCAGCACGTAGGCAGGGTTTTGCCAAAGCTGGGTAAATTCTGTGTTATTCTGTTTCTGTTATTTATATTCTGCAATATCTGTGCTGCTATTATTCTGCTGTGAATTGTGTTGAAATCTGAATTGAATATTTTATAAGCTTCCGCAATAAATTTTTATGATTAATAGTATCACCCTATTCACCCCCCTCTAGGGTGAAATCGATCCTACAAGTGGTATCAGAGCTAGGAATAGAAGTCAACTTTCGTTTTTAAAATTTCGTTTTTCAAAAAATAGTTTTTTTTTTAAAAAAAATTGAATTTTTAAAATGGCCTCTTTTAATAATGCTTTTGCTGAGGGTCAGTCCATAGTTAGACCACCAATGTTCAACGGTGAATATGCTTACTGGAAAAATAGGATAATTTTTCAAAAAAAACCATTGACGCTTGGAATATTGTTGAGATAGAACACTTACTGTAATTGTAGATGATCAGGAAATAGAGAAACCGATGGATCAATGGACAGATCTGGAAAACAAATTACAAAATGCTAATGCTAAAGCTATGAATTGTATTATCTGTTCATTGGATCAATTTGAGTTTAATCATGTCTCACATTGTCTAACTGCGCAGGAAATATGGCACATGCTAGAAGTGACTCACGAAGGAACATCTCAAGTCAAAGAATCCCGCCTTACCATGCTAAGCAGCGAATACGAGAACTTCACAATGGCAAAGGAAGAAAATGTCAAAGAGATGTATGGACGACTTTCCAGTATCGTATACAAATCAAAAGCTCTCGGAAAATCATACACGGAATTGGAAATAGTTCGAAAAATTCTCAGAGTCCTTCCACGAAGATTTGAATCAAAAGTTACTGCCATTCAAGAATCAAAAGATTTGAAACGGATGAAAGTTGAAGAACTCATCGGTAATCTCACCACTTATGAGCTAGAAATAAAATTCAAGGAAGAGCGTGAAGGAAGTGACACTCGAATGAAATCAATAGTGTTGAATATGCGCTTTGCGCTTATATGATTTTTGTTTGATGATAATAAACATATATATATATATATTCATTTAAATGTATTTGGTAATGTACTATTTTGTTTTTCATAGATTAAATAAATATTTGTTGAATAAAATAAATTACACAGAATTTGAATTCAAACAGAATAAGTTACACAGAATTTGAATTCAATCAGAAATTTTATTCAAACAAATATTTATTACAATTTTGAATAGTACAAATTCAAGATCTCACTATACATATACAATTTTGATCACATCACAATTCAAATTACATAAATTCCTCACTACATATCACTCACACTCGCAGTTTTATATTCAACTTCATTCCAGTTTGAATCCAGCATCTGAGCAATCTGCAAAAATATTCACTAACGCAGTAAAATTGAAAAAGAAATATTTTTGCAATATAAAATGAAATATGATTTTTTGAAAATATGATTTGCCTCAGTTATTTGGGTTGTTCGTCATCATTCACATTTGAATTCATCACACACGAACTGTACATGCCACAAAGTCGTAGATATATACACTTGATAACGCTATAGGGACAGTAATCATAAGTGGCTGCAATACACACGTGTACATTCATACACGTGTGCACTGCCTCGCCAACTCATGTGCACAGCCAACAAAAGCAAGCATGCAAACAGAAAAACCAAAACAGAGGCAATATGAACAAGTGACTACTGCAAATATACAGAAACATCACAGTGCATCAGTATGCAAATGAACTCGACCAAGTATAGTAATGCAACAGTGATATGCACAGATGCATTCAAAGTCCAAACCAGTTGCAACATGGATGTCACAAGCAATGACCAGAACACAAAGACAGGAAAACATGCATGCAACATGGTGAACAAGACACAGTGCAAAGCAAGTGCAATTCGAAGTGACATAACAGCAAAAATGAAGACTGCAAGAATTTTGCAGTGATACAAAGAAGACCATGAAGCAAAACCAAATACCAGACAATAGTGAAGTACACAAGTACAATATCAAACAGCAGGTCGAAAAAGTACTCAGAGATGAAAGCAACATGACCACAAGATCACACTATGCAGTGTACAACAACAAGTCCAGTTACATCAAAACTCAACAAGGCATAGCAATGGAAACAGTGTGGCCGAGAACTGATACAAGAAATGAAACAGATGTACAAACTGAAACTCCAGAAGGACCAGGTCGTAAAACTGCAAGTACAGGTCTCAATATCAAAGAAACAGCATAAAAGCTTATGTATGCAGACCACAAAGAAATGACACCAATGATACAAGAGAGGTAACGACATGGTACAACGCATACACATGGAACAATGCTCAAGTATGGAAGTGACTCAAAGCAACAGTGTGCAGGTGACAAATGCACATGTCAACAGTACATGAAGGCAACATAAATCATGTCATGTTCAATGCAACACAGTGGCAACCACAAGATGCAGACCATCCAGAAGTACAAGATGACCAAGTGAATCAGTTCAGGTACACGACCTAATGAAGACTGCATCATGATGCAAGGCCAGAGACTACAATATCAGGTGCAAGTGCAAACTCAAATAAGTATGTGCAACTGTGAAAACTTCAGTGAGCTAGTGCAATTTGTACAAAATTGCCACCAACATAACAGTACAAATGAATACTGCAACAACCAGAGCCAAAGTTCACAAGTGAAGCCAAATATACACAAGTGCAGACCAAATGAAGACCACAAGTATACAACAACAAGCAGGAGTGTGCAAGTGCAGATGAACACATATGGCCGAAGTCAATGAAGCCGAAGTATACAGAAGTCATAGAAGTCGAAATCATAGAAGTTCATGTGGAAACAGTGAATAACATGTTCGAAGTCGAAATCTTGTGGAAGCATACAGAAGTCAACAAGGAAATTCGTGAACTTATCTTTGAAAAAGTCAAAAATCAATTTAGGAAGGTTTTTTTCCGTATTATTCAAGGAAAATAAAACGATTGAAAATCAAAGCCGTGAGTAACAAGTCGCAAAAATATCAGGAAAGCCGTGCGTATCAGGCAATTGAAAATTAGGAAAGTATCGAATTGATACGAGCAAATACAAGTGTCTCGAATTCATATAAATGCCAAACCCAAGAATTCATCATAAGCATCGAGTTCGAATACGAGAAATCATAAAAGCACAAATAGGAAATAACATACCGAATCAACAGTGAACTCGATCAAAGGAGGAGTTGCGAAGGAGCAAAGCCACAAGAGAATCGATCATCAGAGAGCCGCAAGATTATTGAATCAGAAACAAACTCGTCAAAGCAACCAGAGAATTGATCATCAGAGAAAACCCTAGTTTCTGAAAAGAAGACCGAAGCCCTAATTTAGTTACAAAGAGGAAACAGCCGCCATTATCAAAAAGAGGAACGGGTTAAAGAAATTGAAATGGGCCGGCCTTGTTTTAATATAACAAGGGCTTTAGTTCAATTTATTTTGGGTTTATTGTTAAAGGGTTTTTGTTCATTAGTTTTGTTTTTTATCTGTTCTTTTCGAATCAAGTCTTGGTAAATCACCACCTAGGTTGTAGGTAGTGTCAGATTGTCAAGTTAGAATTAGTTCAGTGAGCAGGGTGTGCGAGTTTGCAAAACTCTATAGGCGGAGCAGAGGGTGCGAGTCTATTAGAGTGTTTGTAAGCGGGAGCAAGGGTTTGCGAGTCTGTTAGAGTGTTTGTAAGCGGGAGACTGTTTAATTCTAATAGAAATCTGGGAATGCATCAGTAGGCAGGGGTTGCCGAAGCTGGGTAAATTTTGTGTATGATTTACTTTTCAGCATATTTATTTCTGCAGTTTGTTTTTACGTTTAATTCAATAAAATTTGCTATAACCCTATTCACCCCCCTCTAGGGTTTATCTAGATCCTACAAGTAGTATCAGAGCAAGGTAATTTTCTTTAACTCTAGAGTCATGAATCTACCAAATAATGCTTTTTCTGAGGGGCATTCTATTGCTAGGCCGCCCATGTTTAATGGGAATGATTATGCTTATTGGAAAGCTAGGATGGGTATTTATCATAGTTCTGTTGATTATGATGTTTGGGATATTATTGAAACTGGCTATAAATCTTGCACTATAACTGTTGGTGATACTGAGATTCCTAAACCTAAGGATAGGTGGGATGCTAACGATAAGAGATTAAAAACTACAAATGCTAAAGCCATGAATGCTTTGATATGTGCTCTTGATAAAACCGAATTTAATAGAATTTCTCATTGTAAAACTGCACAGGAAATTTGGCATACCTTGGAGGTGACACATGAAGGAACTTCTCAAGTCAAGGAGTCTCATCTAGCCCTATTCAGCAATGAATACGAGAACTTTGTGATGGATAAAGGCGAGAGCATAAAGGACATGTTTGGAAGCTTTTCAACTTTGGTGTACAATGCTAGAGCGCTTGGGAAGGTATTCACCGAGGTAGAGCTTGTGAGGAAGGTGCTACGAGTCTTACCGATGAACTTTGAGGCAAAAGTCACGGCAATACAAGAATCGAAAGATCTGAGTAAACTAAGCATGGAGGAGTTGATCGGCAACTTGATGGCATATGAGCTTGAGCTAAAAGCAAAGGAGGAACGCCACAACTCCGAATCAAAGAAGAAGACGATTGCCTTAAAGAGCAAAGAAGAGAGCGATGAAGAAGAAGAAGATCCAATTGAAGAGCTTGCAATGGATGTCAATAATCTTAGAAAATTGTCAAAATTCAGGCCACGCAAGAAGAAAACTAGTGGTAATAGGTCAAAAGATTCTGAAAAGTCTGATAATGAATTAACGTGCTTTAACTGCAAGAAACCTGGCCACTTCCAACAAGAATGCCCACTTCTCAAAAAAAACAAAGGAAAGAAAAAGAAGAAGAAGGCCTTTGCAGCGACTTGGGATGATGAAGAAGGAGAGGAAGTTTCAAATAGTATCTCAGAGGAGGCTAACTTGTGTCTTACGGCAAAATCAGATTCAGAAGCAAGCTCAGAGGAATCTAGTGAGGGAGGTAACTATTCTTATAAAGAACTTGTTTTTATGTGTCTTGATCTTACTAAAGAAGTCGATGCTCTTGAATCTAAAATTGAAAAACTAAAATCTGATAGGAGAGAACTTGCTCGTGAAAATTTTAGGTTAGAAACTGAACTTGAAAATATTCAAAACCTAGACTGTAAAAAATGTAAAATTTTAGATTCAGAATTATCAAGACTTAAGAATAGCCTTGAGAATCTTGAAAAAGAAAACTTGAGTCTTAAGGAATCCATTGACACTAGGAAAAAGGATTTTATAAATAGATGCACCTCACTTGTCACTGAAAACACAACCCTAGAAACCAAAGTCCAAAATCTTGAGAAATCTCTGAATAACTTTTCAAGAGGAGAAAAATCATTCAACATGTTATTGGAAAATCAAATTTTTGATAACAACAGAAATGGACTAGGTTTTGGGAAAACACAAGCTGATGATGATGCAATAGGTAAGAGTGTCTCTGCTAGATCTGAAATAATTGGACATCATGTTGAAAATTGTAGTCATAGGAACAAGAACACAAAATTTATACAAGTTTGCGTTCCTAAAAGTTCTACAAACAAATTTCATGTCTATTGGAACAAGAATGAAATGACAAAACAAGTTTGGGTTCCAAAGGGTTTGTTTATTCACAATGCTTCAGCCACTAACAATCATGGACCTATAAAAACAAATAGGTCACAAAAATCTTTCATCGTGTAGGTATGGTGGCAGGCTAAGGAACAACAACAGTGTTTTCTGGATTTTTGCTGTTCCAGAAACACAACGGGCAACAAAGCAAAAGTTCCTTAGCCTAGTACAAAGGTGACAGAATCACAATGGGCAATCAAGTAAAATTATTGTAAAGGTAAAACAGGTGAAAGTATACTTATTTGATCGATATATTAAATGTGATAATCTGCACCATATTCTGAATGAATTCAGCCAGTATTGTGATGTTGAAAAGATGATGTTTTTTTATTCTGACTTGTTCAACATAGTTGGCCAATTACATTTATGCCAAAAACGCTATTCTTTGAATTACTTCTTACATATACGTTTGAATTAAACATAGTGTTTTGCTGGATGATAATATTTTTGGTTATTTTTGGCTAACTCTATATTCACAGTTTCTGATTATTTACATGGCTTCAATCCAAATTCAAGAGAATGTCATTTAAAATGCTGTGAAAAATTGAGTTTGATTTTCTATGCACACTTCATGATCTGGTCTATCAAATTTAGTTAGTGATATTTTGGAGTGAAAGAGAAAATCAGATGCAGATTACACTGGTAATATAGTTGATAGAAAAATTACTAGTGGAACGTGATTAATTTTTGAAACATTCATTTGCTGCATCGTTTTTCAAAGAAAATATCTGCATATTTTTCACTCGAAATAATTTTCAAACAACAGATTTTTTTTTCCATATAACCCCTTCGAGAAAATCATTTTTGACCATGTTTTCAGATTAGTCATTTTTATTTGATTTTAAATGACAAATTTTGACTAATCCGATTCCCCACTAATTATCAAAAAGATAAACAGTGATTGAAAAGATGATAAGTGTTGATATTTAACATACATTACTCAAGAAAGTATATTTGGAAAATTTCTTTAGGAATTCAAACAAGAGTTATAAAACTTTTTGTTGGGTAAAGATTCAACGACCATTTCTATATCTATCATATTTCAATCAACCATTGTTTTTCAAATCTTAAAAATAGTTTGTCGATATGTGGTACTATAATCAGGAATCATTTGTTTTTCATGTCACATTTTTTTGAAAATAAATAAATATCCAAAGTATTCACTCTCATTTAAAAGTCCTCACGGTTATGCATGGGTGAATTACTTGGATTTTTGATTATGCTTCCATGCTCATTTAAAAGTCCTTACGGTTATGCATGTATGGAACGCATATCAAAATTAATTGATTAAATAGACAAGTTGATTCTAATCCCATTTAAAAGTCCTCACGGTCATGCGTGGTTAAAAGATACTTGATTTCATTTTTTAAAATTAAATTGGAATACTACTAATCTCATTTAAAAGTCCTAACGGTTATGCATGATTAGTAGATATTCAAATTTCTGATATAAATGTACCACAAGTAGATACAACTGTATGATTTTATATGAGAATATCATTTCCATCATTCTAAAAAGTGGAATATGCGCCTAACAAGGGTAGTTATGATTTTTGTTTGATTTTATTGAAGTTTAATATTTATATTCAATTTGAGTTTAATGTTGGATTAATATTGATCACTTTATCTCTATTTTTCTCTAACACGATTATTCTTTTGCTGATAACAAAAGGGGGAGAGAAAAGTTAAGATTTTGTCAAATAGAATCAAGCAAAGGTCAAATAATTTTCTATTTGCATCTAGGCTTATTTATATATTTCTATTTATATGCATATTTGTAGGGGGAGCATCATGTAGAGAGGAAGTATTTAAATAGGGGGAGCAACTAGAGTATATCATTGATCAAATACATTTAACACATGTATAAAATCTTAAATATATGTTTGTTATCATCAAAAGGGGGAGATTGTTGAATATGCGCTTTGCGCTTATATGATTTTTGTTTGATGACAATAAACATATATATTCATTTAAATGTATTTGGTAATGTACTATTTTGTTTTTCATAGATTAAATAAATATTTGTTGAATAAAATAAATTACACAGAATTTGAATTCAAACAGAAATTTTATTCAAACAAATATTTATTACAATTTTGAATAGTACAAATTCAAGCTCTCACTATACATATACAATTTTGATTACATCACAATTCAAATTACATAAATTCCTCACTACATATCTCTCACACTCGTAGTTTTATATTCAACTTCATTCCAGCTTGAATCCAGCATCTGAGCAATCTGCAAAAATATTCACTAACGCAGTAAAATTGAAAAAGAAATATTTTTGTAATATAAAATGAAATATGATTTTTTGAAAATATGATTTGCCTCAGTTATTTGGGTTGTTCGTCATCATTCACATTTGAATTCATCATACACGAACTGTACATGCCACAAAGTCGTGCACATAGATATATACACTTGATAACGCTACAGGGACAGTAATCATAA
The DNA here is from genome assembly GCA_030765085.1 of Allium cepa. NCBI lineage: Eukaryota > Viridiplantae > Streptophyta > Magnoliopsida > Asparagales > Amaryllidaceae > Allium > Allium cepa. Next base: position 866,731,846 of record CM060940.1, read on the forward strand.
GTGGCTGCAATACACACGTGTACATTCATACACGTGTGTGCTGCCTCGCCAACTCATGTGCACATCCAACAAAAGCAAGCATGCAAACAGAAAAACCAAAACAGAGGCAATTTGAACAAGTGACTACTGCAAATATACAAAAACATCACAGTGTATCAGTATGCAAATGAACTCGACCAAGTACAGTAATGCAACAGTGATATGCACAGATGCATTCAAAGTCCAAACCAGTTGCAACATGGATGTCACAAGCAATGACCAGAACACAAAGACAGGAAAACATGCATGCAACATGGTGAACAAGACACAATGCAGAGCAAGTGCAATTCGAAGTGACATAACAGCAAAAATGAAGACCGCAAGAATTTTGCAGTGATACAAAGAAGACCATGAAGCAAAACCAAAGACCAGACAATAGTGAAGTACACAAGTACAATATCAAACAGCAGGTCGAAAAAGTACTCAGAGATGAAAGCAACATGACCACAAGATCACACTATGCAGTGTACAACAACAAGTCCAGTTACATCAAAACTCAACAAGGCATAGCAATGGAAACAGTGTGGCCGAGAACTGATACAAGAAATGAAACAGATGTACAAACTGAAACTCCAGAAGGACCAGGTCGTAAAACTGCAAGTACAGGTCTCAATATCAAAGAAACAGCATAAAAGCTTATGTATGCAGACCACAAAGAAATGACACCAATGATACAAGAGAGGTAACGGCATGGTACAATGCAAACACATGGAACAATGCTCAAGTATGGAAGTGACTCAAAGCAACAATGTGCAAGTGACAAATGCACATGTCAACAGTACATGAAGGCAACATAAATCATGTCATGTTCAATGCAACACAGTGGCAACCACAAGATGCAGACCATCCAGAAGTACAAGATGACCAAGTGAATCAAGTTCAGGTACACGAGCTAATGAAGACTGCATCATGATGCAAGGCCAGAGACTACAATATCAGGTGCAAGTGCAAACTCAAATAAGTATGTGCAACTGTGAAAACTTCAGTGAGCTAGTGCAATTTGTACAAAATTCCCACCAACATAATAGTACAAATGAATACTGCAACAACCAGAGCCAAAGTTCACAAGTGAAGCCAAATATACACAAGTGCAGACCAAATGAAGACCACAAGTATACAACAACAAGCAGGAGTGTGCAAGTGCAGATGAACACATATGGCCGAAGTCAATGAAGCCAAAGTATACAGAAGTCATAGAAGTCGAAATCATAGAAGTTCATGTGGAAACAGTGAATAACATGTTCGAAGTCGAAATCATGTGGAAGCATACAAAAGTCAACAAGGAAATTCATGAACGTATCTTTGAAAAAGTCAAAAATCAATTTAGGAAAGTTTTTTGCCGTATTATTCAAGGAAAATCAAACGATTGAAAATCAAGGCCGTGAGTAACAAGTCGCAAAAATATCAGGAAAGCCGTGCGTATCAGGCAATTGAAAATTAGGAAAGTATCGAATTGATACGAGCAAATACAAGTGTCTCGAATTCATATAAATACCAAACCCAAGAATTCATCATAAGCATCGAGTTCGAATACGAGAAATCATAAAAGCACAAATAGGAAATAACATACCGAATCAACAGTGAACTCGATCAAAGGAGCAGTTGCGAACGAGCAAAGCCACAAGAGAATCGATCATCAGAGGGCCGTAAGATTATTGAATCAGAAACAAACTCGTCAAAGCAACCAAAGAATTGATCATCAGAGAAAACCCTAGTTTCTGAAAAGAAGACCGAAGCCCTAATTTAGTTACAAAGAGGAAACAGCCGCCATTATCAAAAAGAGGAACAGGTTAAAGAAATTGAAATGGGCCGGCCTTGTTTTAATGTAACAAGGGCTTTAGTTTAATTTATTTTGGGTTTATTGTTAAAGGGTTTTTTGTTTATTAGTTTTGTTTTTTATCTGTTCTTTTCGAATCAAGTCTTGATAAATCACCACCTAGGTTGTAGGTAGTGCCAGATTGTCTAGTTAGAATTAGTTCAGTGAGCAGGGTGTGCGAGTTTGCAAAACTCTATAGGCGGAGCAGGTTTTGCGAGTTTGCATAACTCTATAGGCGGAGCAGGGGGTGCGAGTCTATTAGAGTGTTTGTAAGCGGGAGCAAGGGTTTGCGAGTCTGTTAGAGTGTTTGTAAGCGGGAGATGACTGTTTAATTCTAATAGAAATCTGGAAAATCAGCAGTAGGCAGGGGTTGCCGAAGCTGGGTAAATTTTGTGTGTGATTTACTTTTCAGCATATTTATTTCTGCAGTTTGTTTTTACGTTTAATTCGAGAAAATTTGCTATAACGCTATTCACCCCCCCTCTAGGGTTAATCTAGATCCTACAAATATCGCTCAAAGGAACGACCAATAGTGATGATGATAACGATGATGATGATGAAGCAGCAGAGCTGGCACTACTAATATAGAAATTCAAAAAGTGGAATCGCAAATACGGAAATCCAGCTCGAAATCAGGAATTGAAAAGCAGAATAGGCAAAGCACTAGACTACTCAGAAGAACAGGAGATCATCTGTCATAAGTGCAACCGACCCGGACACATCAAGCGCAATTGTCCTTGAAATCGACGCGACTTTGAAAAGAAATCAAAAAGGAAAAGTTTTGCAGCCACGTGGAATACAAGTGATGAAGATAATCACAGTTCTGGCAGTGACAGAGAGAAAGCAGATAAGTGCCTTCATGGAAATATAACTGATAGAGACGATGACGAGCCAAGCGAGGTATCAAAACTCACTCACTCTGAATTGCTTATTTATTTCCATGAAGTAAATGGCTGGTTTGAACGACTTAGGGAGAAGTATTCCAAGCTTGAATCACAAAAAGATACTTTGATAGAATTAAATGAACAACTTGACCAATTAGTTAAAAACTATCAACGTAGGATCCCTAAGTGTGATAAGTGTCCAACATTTGAAGAAGAAATTAAAAAATCAGAAATCAATATAAATTCACTTGAAAATGAAATTCTGATTTTAAAAGAGAATGAAAACACTAGGAGAGAGAATTCTATTAAAAAGTGCACACAATTGTTAAACGAAAATGAATCTCTCAAAACACAAGTCCAACAATTGTCAACGACTTTAGATAAATTTTCAAAAAGTGAAAAATCGTTGACTATGCTATTAGGAAAGCAAACTGTTAATACGGTTAGATAAGGACTTGGATATAATAAATCGAAAATTGTTGAAAGCAGTATTAATCAAGTAAATTCAATGTGCACAATTTGTAGAAAATTTGGACACAATCAAAATATTTGTTGGTATAGACCCAAACTCATAAAAACTATACCGATTTGGGTTCCAAAAGGCACAAATATAAAATCTCTCAAAGTTAAACAAATTTGGGTGCCGAAGGGAACAATTATAAATAGTTTTGGGTCTCCACAAAATTATTTTTCTAAATATTCTGCCACTAACAACCATGGACCTATAAAGACAAATAGGTCACATAAATCTTTTCCCGTGTTGGTGTGCTGGCAGGCTAAGGAACAACAACAGTGTTCTTTGGATTTTGGCTGTTCCAGAAACACAAACGGGTGACAAAGCAAAGTTCCTTAGCCTAGTCTAAAGGTGACAGAATCACAATGGACAACAACGAAAAATATCGTAAAGGTAAAACAGGTAATGGTATATTTATTTGAACGATATTAAATGTGATAATCTGCACCATATTTTGAATTAAATCAGCCAATAATGAGATGATGAAAAGATGATGATTCTGACTTATTCAACATAGTTGGCCAAATATATTCTTATGCCAAAACACTATAAAATTCTCTAGATTCTTTGAATTACTTCATATATATTAATTTGGATTAATAATAGTGTTTTTTGTTGGATGATAATTGATTTGCTTATAATACGGCTAACTCTATATTCACGGTTATTGATTGTTTACACGGCTTCAATTCAAATTCAAGAGAATGTCATTTAAAATACTATTAAAATTGAGTTTGAAATTTTTGGTGCACACTTCATGGTTTGGTCGATCAAATTCAATTAGTGATAATTTTGCGTGAAAAAGAAATTCAGATGCAGATTACACTGGTAATCTAGTTGATAGAAAAATTACTAGTGAAACGTGATTTGCTGAGACATTTAGTAACTGCATCATTCATTCAAAGAAAATATCTGCATATATTTTCAATTCAAATAGTTTTTCAAAAAGCAGAAAATTTTCTTATAAAACCCCTTCTAGAAGATCATTCTTGACCTTGTTTTTTCTCACATTGGTCGTTTTTTTAGAAAAATTGATTTATAATTATTTCTGAATTTATTTTAAATGATTACATTGACTAATCTGACTCCCTAATGATTATCGAAAAGATGAATAGTGATTGAAAAAGTGATGAGTGTTGATATTTATTATATATTATGACTTGAGAAAGTATAATTAGAAAATTTCTTTAGAAATTTAAACAAGAGTTATAAACTTTTTGTTAGTAAAAATTCCATGACCATCTCTATATCTATCATATTTCTAACGACCATCACTCATCAAAATTCTATATAGTTTGTCGATATGTGGTACTTTAAACAGGAATCGTTCGTTTTTCATTTTTACATTTTTAAAATAATAAAAAAATTATATAGTAAATAATAATAATAAATAAATACCAAAGTATTCACTCTCATTTAAACTCCTCAAGGTTATGCATGGGTGAATTACTTGGAATTTGTTATGTACTTCCATGCTCATTTAAAAGTCCTCATGGTTATGCATGTATGGAACGCATATCAAAAGTTGATTTTTAAATAAACAAGTTGATTCTAATCCCATTTAAAAGTTCTCGCAGTTATGCATGGTTAGAAGATACTTGAATTCATTTTTAAATAAAATTGGAATACTACTAATCTCATTTAAAAGTCCTAACAGTTATGCATGGTTAGTTGATATTCAAATTCCTGATATAAATATACCACAAATAGATACAACTGTATGGTTTTATTCTATGACATAATTCCCATGATTCTAAAAGTAGAATATGCGCCTAACAAAATATTTATGATTTTTGTTTGATTTTTTATTGAGATTTAATATTTATATTCAATTGAGTTTTTAATGTTGGATTGATATCGATCACTTTATCTCTATTTTCTCTAACACTGTTACTCTTTTGCTAATAACAAAAGGGGGAGAGAAAAGTTAAGATTTTGTCAAATAAAATTAAGCAAAGGTCATATAATTTTCTATTTGCATCTAGGTTCATTTGCATATTTCTATTTGTATGCATATATGTAGGGGGAGCTTCGTGTAGAGAGGAAGCATTTAAATAGGAGGAGCAATTAGGATATATCTATGATCAAATACATTTAACATATTCAAAATCTTAAATATATGTTTGTTATCATCAAAAGGGGGAGATTGTTGAATATGCGATTATATGATTTTTGTTTGATGATAATAAACACACATATATATATTCGTTTAAATGTATTTGTTAATGTACTATTTTATTTTTCATAGATAAAATAAATACTCGCTGAATAAAAATAAATAATACAGAATTTGAATTCAAACAGAATTTTATTCAAACAAATATTTATTACAATTTTTTGAATAGGACAAATTCAAGCTCTCACTATATATATATACAATGTCGATTACAATACAATTACTAATTACATCACACTCACACTCGTAGTTTATCTTCAACTTCAATCCAGTTAGAATCCAGTATCTGAGCAATCTGCAAAAATATTCACCAACGCAGTAAAATTGAAAAAGAAATATTTTTGCAATATAAAATAAAATATGGATTTTGAAAATATTATTTGCCTCAGTTATTTGGGTTGTTCATCGTCATGTAAATTTGAATTTATCATACACGAGCAGCTTGTGACATACACAGTGTATCACTGTATATGTCACAAGACCGTGCACATCGAAATATACACTTGATAATGTTACAGGGACAGGTGAGCACAAGGTCAAACCCAAAATAAAAGGACGGGTTCAACTCAGGTGCAATATAAATAAAATCTCGACACGAGCACAAGGTCAAACCCGAGCGTTTAAGCTGGATTCAACTCAATGTACAAATCATAATACAACAGTGCCGCATTCAAGTCATAGAAACAAATAACAATAAAGCCATCTCAAAGAATCATATGTGCATGAGCTAGGCCAGAGAGTAGTTCAAGTGCATGAACACAGTGAAATGCACAAAGGCATAGCAATTGCACCAAACCAAGACCACAAGCCAATTCTAACAACTACTACAATGAACCAGCAATATGAAAAAGGGCAATGGACAGGACGAGTGCAAGTATCATACTCGAGAATAACTCAATTCAATTGTAAGCACAACCTCAAACTAGAACAAAATATACAGGACTGCAACAGCCAAATGAAAACAAGTACAACAGATATATGGTGATGCAGTCAACAACTACTCAATTGTTCAACAAATGTATTGAGGGATATTTCAAATGGAGTTACAAACATCAGGTCAGAGATTCAATACACTGCAAATGCAACAGGTAAATGAAGATGCAGTGAAGCATGTACATGGGTAAACAACAAATACAAACTGCAACAACACATTGCAACTATACTGGAAAAACAAATGCACAGCAGTTCATATATATATATACAACATATACAATGCAGAAGATCCAAGGACTCAACAAGATGTATAAAATCAAATGCAAGCCAACATCAAAGATACAGCAGTGACAAATCAAGTGCATGAAGATTGCATCAAGATGCAATCATACATATATGCAGCAGATACACCCTGAAGAATGCAAGTTAGAACCGCTCATATACACGAACCAGTGAATAGCATGGCAAAAGTCAAGGGCACATGAAGATCAACAGCAGTAAGTGGATACAACCATCAAGCTGCAAATCAATCATATTCAAATTTATAGATTTCAAATGACCAGAATCATCATTAACCAAAGTCAGAGTCAAGCCAAGTCGAGATGAACAGCGGTCAAACAAACAGGTCAATGAAGTTTCAAGTCAAGGACGAAGCCATAGCATAAAATTCGAACCAAAAATAAGGTCGCAGGGATTACAAACAAGAAACCAAATCTAGTGATCGAAATTAAAGTATGAACAAGTCAAATTCGAAATCGTGGTGGCCAAGATAATTGACCGAGTTAAACATCAAAGCCGTGGGAAGCAGTATCAAAAAATACGAATTTGAATAAGTTAGTGAAATCTCAATCATCCAAGTAACATCAACCGGTCGATCAAACAAAATTGACAAATTCAAATATACTTGTACGAACGAAAATCAAGGGTTACAAACCCTATATAAACAAATCATCATCGGAAAATTCAATCACAGGAGTTCGAATACGAAAATCATTAAAAGCACAAAGCATAAATTCTTACCCAGCAAGAATCGAACTCGTCGAAGCAACCAAAGTGAGCAACAAGGAAAAGATCGATCAAAGCTACTCACGAATTATCCACGCGAATTGATCAACATAAAGTTGGCTCTTCGCAAAGCCCTAATTGTAATAAAAAAAAGGAAGCCGCCATTATCTCAAAGGAACGGAGAAAATAAACAAAAAAAGGATCGGGTCAAAATATAAAAGGGGGCCGGCCTTTTCCTTATTTTTTAAGAGCTTTACTTTTTATTATAAAGGGCTTTTATTTTAAATTAGGGTTGTTTTTTATTTAAATTGTTTTAAATTTGTATCTTTGTTTTTAAACCATTGTAATTTCTAGTCGTGTGACTATGGGACAAACTACATAGCGTAGTTTGAGAATTCGCAACTCAGTGGCTGAGTTGTGGCAGAGTTTTGAGCGTAGAGTTAGGTTTAGTCGATAGCGGGTGTCGCGAATTTACGTGTATAAGCGTCGGACTAACTAATTTCTAGTAGAAACCTTGGGGGCAGCACGTAGGCAGGGTTTTGCCGAAGCTGGGTAAATTCTGTGTTGTTCTGTTTCTGTTATTTATATTCTGCAATATCTGTGCTGCTATTATTCTGCTGTGAACTGTGTTGAAATCTGAATTTAATATTTTATAAGCTTCTGCAATAAATTTTTATAATTAATAGTATCACCCTATTCACCCCCCTCTAGGGTGAAATCGGTCCTACAGTTACATAGACAAGTACATTATCGTGAATAATATACATGAATACATATCATCCTAGAAAATACACTGACTACTCCAAAAGATATGAAGAGACTTCATAGCTCAAGAAGCAACCCAAAGCAAGATATCAACAACCTGAAAATAACTCGGTCTGACCCGAGTATTAATTCAAAAGAAAATAATACGTGGGTCATTCTAATTCAAACTCAGTTATTAATGCACGGAAGCAATAGTAATTAAATAATCAGATAGACGACAATCACAATAAATCTCACATAACCAATCCTTTAATAAGAAAATCGGATAACGGTAGATATAACACGAAACAACACTAAACAGCAAATCAGCAAAGCCAAATCATCAACAAAGATAAATAGAAGTATTATCAATGAAGATAATATGAAAACAACAAAATTGCCTTAACGACAATTAACAACAAGTGGCCAAAGCAAAACCCTAGCCAGTGAAACATCAGAAACAACAAAGTCTAATTATCGCTACGATAATTAGAAAACGCATAATCTAATTATCTAGTAGATAATTAGAAATCACAAAATGATCAAGTTAAACCAAATCAAAATATCATTTCAAAATATATTGAATTGGACACACGAAACAATTCAAACAATTGAAATATCACTTAAAAACATCAATACTGATTGGTTGCAGTACACGCTCACGTGTACTGCCTCGCAAATACAGCATATGAAATACGCAAAAGATCAATGAATCAGAAGCAAATGGCACAAACTCAAATCAAAATGAACCAGATGGACTGCAACAGCAGAAATGAGCACAGCATCCACCCGGTAACCACCAAATGAACAAAGTGCACATGAATGCACAATGAAAATTCACAAACGAGCACAAGGTCAAACCCGAGCTATCAGCTGGATTCAACACAGATACAAGTTAAAAATGAGCACATCAAATATTTTTCAGCAAAAACAGAGTCAACATAATGCTACAGGTCTGAACTCCAAGATAAGAAAAACTCCAACCAGAGGCAACTGGCTATGAACAAAATACATGAAGGTCACAGTGAAGCATGACAGCAGCTCCCATACTTCAGAAACAAACCTATACACCAACAAACTCAATACAACACAAAAGTTCTCAAATTCAACATGGCAGTAAACATCAGTGCACAAGGGTAATGACAACATACATATACATGAACCAGCATAAGCAAGTGAACTGCAAGGGTCGACCAAACAACACAGTGCCATCATAATGAACCCCAAATTTCGAATTAGGCAATGCAGACAACAGGGGCTTGAACACATATGTACAAAGTCAGTGACAATGCCAAACGTTATCACCAGACCAACCATGATCAGAGAGAAGCAAAAGCAAGTTTATGTGGGTATGCAAGTGCAGACTCAAATGCTACCAGATAACAATGCAGCATGAAGAAAACATATAGAACAGTGAACAGAGTCGAGGCTACAACTCATTTCAATATGCAATGTACCCAAAACAAGTGAAAACAACAGGTGACAAGACTCAAGTGTAATGCACAGTCCAACTAAAAGTCAACAAGCTCACAAACGACTCAAGACTACACAATTCAAAGATATGGCGACAAAGCACCAAAGCAAAAAGGCTACAACTTCAAGTGAACATTACTAGTGACTTCAACAAGTTGATATGCAACAAAATATGCAGTGACAACGTACATGAACCCAAAACTGTCTAGCTATATCAATGAACCAACACAATGGATGTTCAAACTCAATAAACACAAGTGATACATGTATTCAAGCTCCAGACAGTACAACCCAAAATGCAAACATTCATGAACACATCTATATGACTTGTATAAACAATCTACCAGAAAGAGAAATGCAGCAACCCATCAGTGATACTAAGTGCAACAGAGTCTCAAGCATCATCAACTAAAGGATACAACAGTCAAAACATAATAGCCGGAGTCATGAAATAGTAAGAAAATCGAACAAGATCGAAAGTCGAACAAATTCAACATCGTAAAATCAAGTGAAAGCCGAAGACAATAAGAAATCTGACCTAGTCAAAAAATCATCAACGTCGAACAAAATCAAACTGCCGAAATAAACCAATTGACAAATTCAATAGTTGCAGATTGAATTAGATGCGAGTAGATATCACTCACCTTATTTTGACTAGCACAGATCCATCAACCGAAATCCCCCCTTTTCTCTTCGAAAATCAAAAGCCCTAATTTCAGAACGTGCGAGCGAAGAAAATTGAAGCCGCCATTCTTTATTTTTCTCGTTTTGTTTTGTTTTAGGGTTGCAATGAAAAATGATAAAGGAGGAACCGGTCTTACCTTTGGTTAATGCAGCACCAAAATAAAAAGGAACGTGTGCCGATATTGCATTTTAAAGCCCGTATAACCTTAATGACTTTCAAAAGAATTTCAACCTGATTTAAAACTCCAAATAGCAATTTGCTAGCAAAATTAATCGTTTAATGACGATAATTAATTGTTACAAAACCCCGGCTTGTTACAATACTACAAAATATAAAGATTAAATATGAGTTGTAAAATCATTGAATATACCTCTTTTGAAAGACCAAGAGCAATTGTGAAAAATATATTTGCCAATGTACAACATGAAGGGGAAGGAGCCACCATTCGAAGAAGTATTGAAAGGTGGTCGAATGTATCATATTTGAACTCAACTGTAATTATTCATTTCACCTTAATAATGATCAAATCGGTTTTATTTCTTGGTTTGCTTATAAGCGGAAGCTAAAAAAATTAGATCAATCCTGGGCTTCCCAATAATGAATAAATTGTAGTAGATCTGCATGGAAAGAACAATGTTAGCTCATTGACGTTGTGATAGTTCATTGTGACAACAAACTTGAATGGCAATGCAGTTATGAATAGTCGTGGATGTAAACATTATGATTGGCGAAGCTCCATTAATCGTAGTACTCCTCCAAAGAAGTTTTGTTACCCTAGTATGTAGTATGAAATTTGTTCCGGTTGTAATAAACCTAACAGTGACAAAACATTTAAATGATTTTTAATAGTTAAAGAGGGTGCTGAAATAAATTGAATACCATGAAAGATAATGGATAGATTCCGGACTCCCATTTGACAGTTAATGGTACTTGAAAACCGACATCCTCCGTTGGTCGCACGGTTGTGCATAGAACCAGATCCGTAGATAATCGCGGATTGCATGATAAGCATCAGCAACCGCTTTAACGTAGACTCTAGCAATATCATTTATGTTTTCATCATTACAGAAAACAGGCATGAATGCATTTTGTCACACTGTCCAGTATATGCATTCATGGTTTTAGGCTAAAACTAAAGCAGTAAATGATATAATAGCAAGAGAGTATGTATTAGGAACCATAGAAAGAACCAAAATCATTTTTACATAAATGACAACATATAACAATTACTTTGTTGGTTAGTGAACGTCAAAGTTGAGTCTGTTACTAACATCTTTGTGCAACAATTGCATGTTATACCATGAAGATGTCATTGGTTTTTGAGTTCATCCAATCCCACATTCTAGCGACGAACATTAACACGTTCACGACTTCTAGTCAATCCAAGTGAAAGTATCAAGCAACGTTATGTTTGTTCTGCACCTGCATGAACCCATTAGAGAAATGACCTGAAAGCAAGGTTCGAAGTTTCGATTTCCGTTTCCGTTCCGGTCAGTTGAAAAATTCAAAATTCCGGTCCCGTTTCGGGATTTCCGGAAATTCCGTTTTAAATCCGGTTTGTGAATTCCGGTACATTTTTGTTATAAATACGCAAATATGTATGCAACACTGATAGTCAATTACACTACATTATTCAAGTGACAAAGAAGTTACAAAACATACAACATAAAAATTTAATACCAAAGCTATTTCTTTGAGCATCATGTAAATTTTGTTCGTCGCTCTCTTCATCTTATGATGGATTATAATATGTTGGAAAAGCATACTGCTATATCTGATCCGAACTTAAAAATGTCGTCATCATATTATCAAAGGGTGAGGGTTCATTTTGGCTACTTGATGGCTCATCAGTATACGGTTGATTTAATCCACAATACGAATAACCTCCGATATAGTCAGACGTAGAATACATAAAACTTGGGACATTGTTAGAAATATATCTGCCATCATAATCCCCTTGATCTTCATGTACAATGTTCAAATTTCTATCTCTTCGTCGACTATAGTCATCTGCTTCATAATTTTGGATATGTCTTTGAGAATCATCAAAAGTGGAACCAATGCCATAACCAGTAGAACCAATACCGTCACCACCAGCATTACCTGAATCATCATTTGATGAACTATCATTTTCAGTATTTTCTGCAGATATATTATCATTGTCCGACCAAGGATTATCGCTTGCATTATTAAGTAGTGGATTCTCAGCTTCTCTAGTCCATTATGCAAGTGGATCCTCCTCATGAAAGATGTAATCCAAATCAATAAGTTGGTTGGTTGTTTGTTGGCGTTTAGCATGTCGTACTCTTAACCGCATATTATAACGTACGAATAACAGTTTTTCTAAGTTCTCCATTTTTATTCTGTTTCTCGGCTTTGTATGAATCATTGCAAATGTTGTCCAGTTTCTTTCACAGTTTGAAGAAGAAACCGTTTGGCTAAGAATGCGCATTGCTAAATGTGTTAAATTTGGAGTAGCTTCTCTGCCAATTATTGACCACCACATAACGGGAAGACATGACTTAACTGCTTGTTTTGTTTTTGCAAAACCAAACACACCAAGTTTCATTCTGTATTTTTCCACCTACACAACATTTATTAATGGACATGTCATAATTTGAAAAAGAATCATAAGTAGTCAAGTATTATGTTTTATTACCTCTTTCGAAATTTCAATTTGCATAGCAATATCCGGTACCATTCTTTCAAGGATGTTTGTCCATCCATTTAAAACTTCATCATCATTTGTTGCTTTATCTCCATATTGAATTTGGGGATTGAGAAAATAACCTAAAAGAATTGAATGGTTAAAAGAAGGTATTGAAATGATATGCATTTGTATAATTGTGTAATGGCTAAAAGAATTACATACTGCATGAATAGGTCGATGCAACTGTCTTTTCCATCTTTTATCGATTATATTCCACCATCTTTGATACTGTCTTGAACCAACATTTTTCTTAATTAATTCCTTCGCTCAATCCATTGCTTCGTACAAATATCCCATCTCTGCTTTATCATCATTGTCCACCATTCTTAAAACTTTTACAAGTGGACCAAATACGAGAATAATGGCAGCAATGTTAGCCCAAAATTTATCGCTATGAATCAAGTTATAGACAAGAATTGCTGTTTTTCTGTCTTTAGGACCAAGTTTTGGAATCTTTGCACTCCACTCCCTCGAATAGATCACCCTCCTAAAATTCTCTTTATGTGTGTATATGGATTCTAATGCAATAAAGTGAGTAGCAAACTTGGTTACCGCTGGCCGAATTAATTCTTTGGTGTTTGTTTCTTTTCTCATTATTGTAAGTAGCCAACCATGATTGTATATGAATCCTGTTATTGACTGGAAATTTGATATAATAATTTTTACCTCGGCTTCTTTTGAAATATCCTCTAAAATCAAATCGATGTAATGTGCTGCACATGGTGTCCACTATAGTTGTCTTCTTTTTTCCATTAGTAATTGACCAGCAGCTTTATAATTTGCTCCATTGTCAGTTACTATTTGCACAATTCTATCTTCTCCAATAAAATTAACGACATTATCCATTAGACCACAAATATACTGAGCACTTTGAAATTTGTTAGTGGTGTCTACAGATTTAAGAAAGACGGTTCCTTGAGTGGAGTACACAAGAAAATTTATGATTTTTCTTCTATTTTGCGTGCTCCAACCATCGCACATCAATGTGCAACCATACTCATCCCAAAATTTGGAGTAAGTATCAATATGTTGTTTGATTTCAGCGCACTCTAAATCTAAATAAGTTTTCGAAAGTTCCCCTGGAGTGGGTGGTTTGACTCCAGGACCAGCTTCTGCAATGGCATCAACCATTGTTTGATAATAAGGACTGCTGGCAGCATTATGGGCAATATGGTTAAAATAAAAAAAAATTAGATATTGCACGTCCTATATGTTTTTTGGCATCTTTGATGCCTTTTATTGCAGTTTTAATTGAAGGTTGAGATCTACCTCCTCGTATTTGAACATATGAATCTATCCTGGAAGCTGCACGTATCTCAAAATCATTATCCACTCTTAAGGATTTAGAACGATTGGTGCACTTTACTCGGCTGGATCCTACGCCTGAACGTCGTCTTTCATCACTAATATAAGATTCTTTACTTGCTTGAAAGGCATGTTGAATATCTCTATCATCTTCATTTCCATCACTTCCAACGTCTGAATTTTGTTGTTCGGGCATGCTCATCAATTCTTCTTGCACACGTTGTTTTTCAAGCTTCCCCTGGCTTCGTTCGTTTCTCTTTTTGATTAGATGTTCCCGTATCAGTTTTCTGACTTCTTTAGGAACGTTTGGACATGGTGCAACATCGCCAGCCATTGCTGCCAAATGTTCTTTCATACGTGTTACACCTCCACCAGAAATTTCTTTATGGCAATAATTGCACTTCGTTTTCTTTTTATTGATATCGACTGCCGTACAGTAATTTCAGACAATATCACGATTTGCCATATTCAAGCACCTAAATAATAAACAAAAATTTAACAAATTATATAACATAAATATGTTAATATCAACTTCAATTAACTAAAAAGAATTATAATAAAAAACAATGAACATATAAGTTTATAATGATGGTTACTTACTGTGAGTTGCTTTAATTTCATATGTGTTACATATGTTTTGATGTATGTACCATCAAACTTAGTCTCGGACACAAAAAAAGAGCAATGAATATAGTAAATAACCATCATTATAATTTCAAATTAAAGCAACTCACTTCAAATTATAATTTTAAAGCAATTCTAAAGGCTTGCCAATCAACAGCCTAATTAAAACCCAACCCGCATTATAATTTCATCCCAAGTCATTTGCCCTAGCATTTGCCGCTCGAAGCCCCTGTTCATTCACGTTTCCAAAATCCAGAAGTCCAGACGCGAATAGAAAAAAGAAAAAAAAATGAATACTTGATTAAAGTGAAGCGCGCGTTTAATTTAATTGAAGCACACGGCTGCGAATTCCAGTTATCAAATGCTTCTTCCAGTCGATTGCTCACGGCTCTGAAATTGGTGAGTTACTTTGTTCTGCTTATTGTTCTGAGATTGTTATGTTTTTATAGCCAAATATTTGATTTGTTTGCAAGTTTGAGAGTTGAGTCCGTGATTTGTTGTCTGATTTTTTGAGCAAAAGTTAAACATGAATTGATTGAATGCTGGTAAGATTCTAAATTTCTGAAATGATTTACCTTTTTGTTTTTACTTTACTTTTTTTTAAATCTACTGATGAGTTGATTTTTTTTACTTGAATTGATTTAAAGTTGAGACTTGAGACCGTGTTTTTTTCTACTTCAATTGATTTTTTTTTTGACGGAACGGTTTTTTCCGACGATTCCGTTCCGGTCATCGTCGGAACCGGGCCGAGATGGCCGGAGTTCCGGCACGCCGGACGGAATGTGGAACCTTGCCTGAAAGTAACTATGTTAGTTGGCGTGGAAGATTGTTTATATAATGGATAGCAAAATGGTCGAGAACTAACCTGCTATAGATTTTAAAGGAATAAATGTCTTAACAACAGACCTAGGTAAGTAATTTGGTCGTTGTTTGTTAAAGGAACTTATACCACATTCTTTGATTTTATATCTTTCTAATTGTTTTTCTTTATCTTATTTTACCAATACCTTAATTGATATACTTGGGATTGCAGTTTCTTCTCC
Source organism: Allium cepa (assembly GCA_030765085.1). Taxonomy (NCBI): domain Eukaryota; kingdom Viridiplantae; phylum Streptophyta; class Magnoliopsida; order Asparagales; family Amaryllidaceae; genus Allium; species Allium cepa. Next base: position 866,747,797 of record CM060940.1, read on the forward strand.
TGCTGGATTTCCTGATCACCCTCACAGAGGTTATTCATAGTTCAAATTAATAATATTAATTTAAATTTGTAAAGGTGGATACTTGCAATTTCAAGTTTACTTCTTAGGTTTGGAATTCCTTACATATATGCTAGAGGTATATTTTGCGGCAAATTCGTTTAAAACTCACATAAATTATGGTACAAAATAATCTAAACCAGTCTTGAATTTAATGCGTATTTCAAGGTTCATTAAGTTACCAAGATTTTTCAGGCCATAAGAGCACCATCAGAGCTGGTGATGTCCAGGTATTTGTTGTTTTCCTAATAAAATAAACCATGTGAACAGAAATATACGTGTGTGTGGTGTGTTGCATAAGCGTGTAGTTTTGATGCTTTAAGGAAAGCATGAAAAGTAACTCCAGTTGACTACTTTTATGTTTTAAACATAATCAACAACCTGAAATATAAAAATCATAGGAGAATATTGTGTTATAATACAGAAACTTTTACATCATATGTCAGATTCATATAATAATATTTTTGAAATTTAAATTAATATTAAAAAGATTTATGTCATCAAACAAATCAATTATTAACATTCTTTTGCTGCGTCTTTCCTTATTTATTGGCAAATAATACAAAATATTATACACACCCTAGGAGATTCGTTATGCTTGAATCGAAAGTCATTTTCTTATCTAATTAATGTTTCTAACTGCTTCTTTATATGGTCATACAAGAGGTACACATATCAATTAAGTGCTTCTGGTCAAAAGTTGTCTGGTATTTTATAACAGACTAAGTTTACCCTAATAATAATAAATTAACTAAGTTTATAAAAAAATTATAAGTTTGAGATAATTTATAAAAATTAACCAAGTTAATAAAGTTTTAAGTTTTAGCAATTGAGATAATTTATAAGTTTGAGTTAATATAAATAAAGTTATAAATAAGTTAACTGTGCTTTATAACAATTCAACTCCTTTTTATAAATATTAACAAAATTTTAAAAATTAACTAAGTTTTATATAATTTAACTACGTTTTATAAAAATTATATTTAACTAAGTTTTATTAGAATTAAGTAAGTTAATAAGTTTTTAAAATTAAATAAGTTCATTATAAAAATTAGCTAAGTTTTATAAAATTTAACTAAGTTAACTAAGTTAACTAAGTTTTATAAAAAATATTTAAATTTAATAAAAGTTTAAATAAGGATGTTCGATATACTTTAAATATGCAAAATAGTTTTATAATCATCTGTTGATTGTTAAACTTGTCTACAGGTAATTAGCTTTTTAGTAGCGAAGACCAGCTACAGCGAAGAATTGTGAGTAATCAAGTAATGAACATGACTTTAATTGTTATATATATTGTAACATTTTGTTAGTACTTGTTGTGTAAACTTGTTTATGAATGGTTATGGATTTTATGTGAATTTGCTCAGTTTGTCGGAAAACTATTATTGAAATGGTTATGAATATTATATTTGATTATGTGATTAACGTGTTTTTTTAATTATTTGAATATGATGATTATGCGATTGATTGATTGATTGTTGGTTTGAACATGACGATTATGTGATTGATTGATTGTTGGTTTGAATACGACAATTATGTGATTGATTGCTAGTTGTAATAAGATTATTATATGAACGATGGTTGGAAATGGTACAAGCCATTAACAAGAAATGCTAGCGTGTACTATATGCTACAAAATAGTTGATAACTTTTAGTAGCGTTTTAAAAACACTACAAAAATTAATGCAAACAACTACGATACGACTTCTGTAGCGTTGAGAAAACGCTACCAAAACTTTCAGTAGCATTTCGATAAACACTACGATACGACATGCTACTGAAAGTTTGCAACTTTTTGTAGAGTTTCTAAAATTCTACAATATGTCAAAGTTTTGGCAGCGTTTTCTACAAGGCTACAAAAAATTTCGGACTTTTAGTTGCATGCCGTGTCGCAGCGTTTACCGAAATACTACTAAAAGTTTGACATCGATTTTTCAACACTACGAAGGTCTTTTCTGGTGTAGTGGATGTGAAGTTTTTTATTTGAGAAGAAGAAATGGATTACTTTACCTTGCTTATAAAAAAGAACAAATGTATGGAGTTGTTTCTCGTGCAAGAAAAATTGAATTAGTCAATGACCATGGCAAAGCATTGATATAACAATAGTAGTAAAAGTTAAAACATGAAAAAAATGTAACCAACCAAGTCACATGGATAGATCAAAAAGTTACCCTTTATTAGATTTGTGTAAACTTTATTCGGTTATTCTTGTAAACATAATTAGTTATGCTTTTTCTCTGTTTGTTTTAATTGATTATATTTTAATAGTAACTATTTAATTTAAATAGGATTTTAAATGTAATGTATCAAAATTGGTAACCATACCGAAACGAAAACCGATGCATCCAAAACTGATCGAAAATTTCAAATGACCGAAACTGAGTTCTCAAACCATGGGAAAAAGAGTAAATTTATCTATATATATAAAAATATGAATACAAGTTCCTATTATTGTTCTAAAGTATACAATGACAGGACCATAAAACTCATCTATACTGGTAAATAGAAGGAATGGTTCGATAAGATATTTTAAAAAATCATGATGGATCTCCATATCTTCTAGCTCGCCTTGCAGAACATTTCACCAAGTGCGTGAACATGCATTCATCAGTTTCTATACTTCCACACATGCCCCTTCTGCCAGCTTAATCCCAATGAGAAAATTCACGGTGGTTTCATGTTCTTTCTCCTCCGAACTCCATAATCCCACTAATTAATAGACTTCATGCTTCCTTCTTTCACTAGATTCAACCTGGTTAAAATGTGTAATAGTCAGAAATAAAAATTTCCTTTTATCTATCTTTTTCTACAAAATGGAAGAGGGTGAGCATAACAGGGGATAGTTCCAATTGAATATCAGTAACAAAATTAACCAGCATCAAACTTTACCATGATGCAATTTAAAATAAACAAAGTAGATGGAACAAGAACAAAAAAAATAAACTTTTGCTAGGCATGCATTTAAACTCTCTCTTTCTTAATGTGCTTACTTGAGAATCTCTTCGTTACTCTCAGTTACTCAGCAGCGGCAGGAGCAACTGAGTTAGAGGCACGGGCTACAACAGAACCTGCAGCTGCACAAGTAGGAGAACGAGCGCGTGATGATGCTGCAATAGTAGAAGAAACTGCAGCTGCACAAGTAGGAGAACAAGCGCGTGATGATGCAATAGTAGAAGGACCTGCAGCTGCACAAGTAGGAGAACAAGCGCGTGATGATGCTGCTGCAATAGTAGAAGAACCTGCACAAGTAGAAGCAGAAGCAGAGAAAGAAGACGTAAAGGACGCTGTAGAAGATAAAGGAAAAAAGCGGTGCCAGAAACAACAGCAGCTCCAGATGATGGATGAAGCTAAGTTTGAGGAAGCACCAAAAGTGATTACTGCTGAGTAATCACTCCTTTGATCTGATCATCTACTGCTATAAATGATGGATGTGTTATATTATTGTATTGAAGTTAATTAATTAGCATAAGCATATGCATACATATGGCGGTGGTATTTACACTACTATGGTGTACGTTTATTTGTGTGTCTTCTCTTTCCCTTTTGTTTCTTCTTTCCCTTTCTTCACGTATTCAGAATGATAATTATGTTGCTGCATGTACTATTGTTGAACTGAGTATGTTCACTTCTATTATCTTCTTTTGTATCAACTCTAATGCTTGAACATACTCAATTCAACAATAGTACATGCAGCAACATAATTATCATTCTGAATACATGTAGAACGTGAAGAAAAGGAAAGAAGAAACAAAAGGGAAAGAGAAGACACACAAATAAATATACACCATAGTAGTGTAAATACCACCGCCATATGTATGCATATGCTTATGCTAATTAATTAACTTCAATACAATAATATAACACATCCATCATTTATAGCAGTTGATGATCAGATCAAAGGAGTGATATGGGTGATTACTCAGCAGTAATCACTTTTGGTGCTTCCTCAAACTTAGTTTCATCCATCTTCTGCCGCTGGAACTGCTACTGCTTCTGGCACCGCTTTTTCCTTTTTTATCTTCTACAGCGTCCTTTACGTCTTCTTTCTCTGCTTGTTCTCATACTTGTGCAGCTGCAGGTTCTTCTACTATTGCATCATCAGCAGCATCATCACGCGCTTGTTCTCCTACTTGTGCAGCTGCAGGTTCTTCTACTATTGTATCATCATCAGCATCATCACGCGCTCGTTCTCCTACTTGTGCAGCTGCAGGTTCTGTTGTAGTCCGCGCCTCTAACTCAGTTGCTCCTGCCGCTGCTGAGTAACTGAGAGTAACGAAGAGATTCTCAAGTACGCACATTAAAAAATAGAGAGTTTAAATGCATGCCTAGCAAAAGTTTATTTTATTTTTTTTGTTCTTATTCCATCTACTTTGTTTATTTTAAATTGCATCATGGTAAAGTTTGATGCTGGTTAAATTTTGTTACTGATATTCAATTGGAACTATCCCCTATTATGCTCACCCTCTTCCATTTTGCATAAAAAGATAGATAAAAGGAAATTTTTGTTTCTGACTATTACACATTTTACCGGAGCTGGTATTTGCTGTGATTTTGGGATTTGGCTCTTTTGTTTCCACTTGAAGGCCTCAGCCTTCGGTGGAAGCTTTGGAGTTTCCTTGCGTTCTGCTTCCAATCATTAGATAAATTGAAGATTTATATATGGTAAATCTTCATGGTTACATGCATTTGATTAATGTTTGGAGTTGGTAATTATCATCTTATAGTTCTGAGTGGTCGGGTATATACGAACATCTACTCACTACAACAATTATACATTATTACAACATCCAAAAAAACGTTGCAATATGGTTTTCGCAACATTTTTGCAAACATCGTGTTAGGCTAAGTACTATATGGTCGGCGTTTTTTACATGTTGCAAAAACCACTGTAATAAATCTTATTACAACTGTTTTTTGATGTTACATTATATCAAAAAACATTGTAATAAATCTTATTACAACTCTTTTCAACGTTGTGATATGTTTTTTCACAACAATTCTAAAAGTTGTAATAAGCTTTTTTACAACGTTTTTTAAAAGTTGAGGTATATTTTTTACAACTTTTTTTAAATATTGCAATTTTTTTTTACTTTTTAGGAAAAATACATAGACATTTCAAGTTATTATTACCGTAAATACAATTTTAATACGTAAATTTAAATGACACAAACAGTAAGCAACACAAATCCAAATTGTTTTCATTCAAAATATGCCAACAATTTATTAACATAAACAATATTTACAGTAATTTCAAAGAAACATTCACATCAAATTCAAAATTTGAATGTGCAATAATTTACACAAAAGTTATAAATAGTAGCGTGCTCAATGTGACAGCTTGTTAAACCAGAGTAGTGTAAATATAACCAGGTAATTCAAGTTCTCTTTTGCGTATTACTTTACTTCTTTTAGTTCTCGTCGTTGCCAGAATAATATTGGCAAAAAACGGAGGAGAAGTTCTTTAAATCATAGCCCTTCTCAAACATCTCTGTATACCTACAGTTATAGATTGTTGAATCTAATGTACTGTACTATATAACCATTCAACATTTTTGAGAACTAAATTGACGTACATGTGGAGTGCTTTGGAATTAAATGAACACTTGACATTAACCTCCTTTGCTGCGTTCATAGCTAGTCTCAAATCTTTAACCTGAAGCACGATCATAATCAAAATTAAATGTAAACAAATCCTATATACATGCTCGTGCAAAAATGCAAACATGTGCTTGCACGAGAAAATATTAAGGTAAAGACAGAGAATCTAATGTGCAGTCGCTCTTACCATAAGTTTAGAAGAAAACCCACCATCGTAATTTTTTAAAGGTGGCACCCCAGACATAATTTTTTGCACAGTAAAGATAGGACATAGTAAAATGTGCTAAGGAAATTATTGACTTGATCTCATGTATTGTTTACCTGGAAATCAGTGGTTACAACAAACAAAGGCCATATCACATATAAAGTATCCTATCTGCCCGCTATTTGCGCTTGAAAAAAACTGATGAAAAGTCATTAGTGATAGTGTCCCACCATGACTAATTTTACACGCTTCACACCAGTATCATGATCCAATAAAAAGCAGCATCAATTACCTGCATAAATAATCATACAACATAAGCATACACACAATATTATTAGTCTACACCATACAAAATAAAAACATGCAATTTGAGCTTGAAAGGTAAAATCTTTCGATCAACTCAAAATGCTAGTATGAATTCCATACTAACTTTTGAATTTTTCAAAACTTTAAGATTAATATTTTTCTTATCCATATGAAAGGAAAAGTATACTATCTTTAACTCAGAAATAATAGTGTTGAAAGGTAATTTCCCATTCCCATCCCTTATCACTCTACGGGTGACTGGAGGAACCCCCACTTGGTAAAAAAGCTCTAATGATCAATGCATATAATGGATATGAACCATTTCAAAATCAAAATAGTTTATGAACCAAAGAAACCCCAAATAAACAAAATATATTTTCTCTCAATCATCATCGTCAATCAAGAAAGCAAGCTACGCAATCAGTACACAAAATTTACAAAAATTGCTTGATTAATGATTGAAGCCTGTAGATATATGAAGAATAGATGGCTAAAGAAATATGAAGAATCTTTGAAGTATCATGAATAAAAGGACGACTTGTCGTATTCCACTTTGTGTCTACGAACATCACACAGTGAAATCACTAAATGCAACTATAACTGCCAACCATTTTTTTAAACTGAGATTGCAACTGCTTTTACGAACAAAATAAAAATAAAAAACTGTCTTCTATTTTCACTGACAATAATAAATTACTTAATATGATATAAAAAATTAAAACAAAGGCAGAAAATTATGAAGTCGATGGCACGGCAAGGTAACACTATGGAAAGCTAGCCACATCATGAAGTTGATGGCACGTCAAGTATGAAACATACTGAAAGAAATCTATTTAGAAATCAATTTGCTTGCCATTGTATTCCACTTTCAATCATATATATATGGTTTACAAGAGTTAAGATATGCTACTAATTAACCAATTGATTTGCTAAAACAAAAAGGTAAGTAAATAAATACTTCCTAAATAAAGATATCGTCAAATCAACTGATTTGCTAAAAGAAATGTAACTAAATAAATATTTCCCAAATAAAGAGTAAGTCAAATCAGAGAATAAATGCAGAAAATATCAGAGAATAAATGCAGGTAATATCAGGAAATATTCTAACGCCTAGAATATATGTAAAATATATTCTATCACACCCCCTCAGTCGAAGCAGGAGGTTCTCGTATGCTTAGACTGTCCCTGAAATCATTAAATAGTATGCGCGAAAGCATTTTTGTAAAAATATCAGCAATTTGATAACGGGCCGGTACATGAAGCACACGCACTTCACCACGAGCTACTTTCTCACGGACGAAATGAATATCCATCTCAATGTGTTTAGTGCGTTGATGTTGAACAGGATTGCCGGATAAGTATATAGCACTCACATTATCACAATAAACTAGAGTAGCCTTTTGAATAGGACAATGCAACTCTAGAAGCAAATTTCTGATCCAGCACGAATCAGAAACAACATTAGCAACACCTCTGTACTCCGCTTCAGCACTACTACGGAAAAGAGTAGGTTGCCGTTTCGAAGACCAAGAAATCAAATTATCTCCAAGGAATACACAATAACCAGAGGTAGAACGACGGGTGTCAGGACAACCACCACAATCTGCATCTGTATATGAGATAATACGATTAATATTGGATTTGTACAAGTGGAGACCAAAAGAAAGGGTACCCTGGAGATAGCGTATGATACGCTTAAGGGCTTTCATATGCTCATTAGTCAGGGCATGCATATGAAGGCAGATCTGCTGCACGGCATAGGAAATGTCTGGCCGAGTGAATGTAAGATACTGAAGAGCACCTGCAAGACTACGATACTTAGTCGGATCATCATAAGGAGTGTCTGCGGTGGCACTTAGTTTGGACTTAGTGTCAACAGGAGTAGGACATGAACTACAGTTAGACATTCCGGCACGTTCAATAATATTTGCAGCATATTGTATCTGAGATAAGAAAAGACCATGGGCATGACGAGTGATAGCAATACCCAAAAAGAAACTCAAAGGACATACATCCTTCATAGCAAATTCAGAAGCTAAGAGAGTCATAATATACTTACGAAGACGATCAGAAAAAGCTGTAAGTACTATGTCATCCACATATAACAGAATATAAGCAATATCAGAACCATCTTGTAGATGAATAAAGAGTGATCTGATATACTATGAGAGAACCCAATGGTAGCAACAAAATCAGCAAATCTTTGATACCAAGCCCGAGGAGCCTGTTTTAATCCGTACAAAGATTTCTTCAAAAGGAAAACATGATTCGGATAATTTTTGTTACGAAAACCCATGGGTTGATGCATATAAACTGCTTCATTGAGATGACCATGCAAGAAAGCATTCTTGACATCCATTTTATGAATGGGCCAAGATTTAGAAAGAGCAATGCTGAGAACCGCTCCAATAGTGACCGGTTTAACCACAGGGCTAAACGTTTCATCACAATCAATGCCCTGTTGCTGTGTATTTCCATTACCTACAAGACGAGCTTTATAACGCTCAAAAGAGCCGTCAGACTTATATTTATGACAAAAATCCACATAGACCGAATAACATTAACATTAGGCGGCCTAGGCACTAATTCCCAAGTCTTATTGTCAATTGAGCATTAAATTCATCCAACATTGCACTTTTCCAATTATGGTCACTAAGTGCACTAACAGGATTTTTCGGAACAAGAGAAATATCTGTAGTGGTGGTAGTATGGTAATTAGAAGAGTATTTGGGGTTGGGTTTAAAAATGTCATTTGATGCACGAGTGGTCATGCAGGTTGAAATGGGGTTGGGAGGCATTGGGGTGGTGTGAGGAATGGTCAAAGTGGGAAAGGACATAGACGGGGTTGGACTTTGGAGAAGAGAGGATGGGTCAGAGGAGGAAATAGAGGACCGAGTGTGGGCAGCAGTGGGAGGTGTGGAATCTGGGCCTGTGTGAGACTGTGACCTAGATTGAGGAAGAGATAACGAGTCGTTGGGCAGCGTTGTTGGGTCAAGCTGCATATTTTATGGTGTGGTATTTTGAGATAAATGATGTATTAATTGAGGATTAATATTGCCATCCAAAAAATCATAATTCGAAGGTTTTGTTTTGTGGAGTTTGGAGAATGGAAATTCTATTTCAACAAAACGAACATGACGACAAATAAATTTTACCACTAGACATGTCATAGCATTTGGAGCCACGATGATTAGGAGCCGGACCTAAATAAGCACAAGGAGTCGACCTTTCTTGTAATTTATGAATAGTAGAATAGGGGAATAATGAAAGACATAAGCAACCAAAAACACGCAAACCTAAATAATCCGGATCACTTTGATAGAGGATATGAGCGGGTGATTGCTAATTCAATACCTTGGAAGGAAGGATATTGAGAAGATATGTAGCCATGGAGAGAGCATGATGCCAAAATGAGAGTGGCATAGATACATGAGCAAGAATAGTCCGGATGATATTATTTATGGATTTTATGTGTCTTTCGGCCTTCCCGTTTTGAGGAGATGTATGAGAACATGAGAGACGGAAAAGCATACCATGTTTCTCAAAAAAATCCTTAAAAGTGTCATTAATGTATTCCGTACCATTGTCACACTGAAAAGTCTTAATATTACGTTCAAATTGTGTCTTGACTAAAGCATGAAACGCTAAGAAAAGTTGTTTGACCTGAGATTTTTTTGCAATAGGAAAGGTCCACAAAAATTTGCTATAGTCGTCAAGAAAAAGAACATAATAACAATGGCCGGAAGTACTAACAATAGGAGAAGTCCAAAGATCACTATGAATAATATCAAACGGAAGAAAAGTATATGACACTGAATCATAAAAAGGTAGCTTAGAATGTTTCTCAAGAGGACAAGGAAAACAAAAAGTTTTACAAACCTTATTACAATCAATAAATTTTTTACTACAAAGAGACTTAAGAATAGCATCGTCAGGATGACCTAAACGATTGTGCCAAATATTCGAAGGCAAAGCAGTAAAAGCAGAATGATTGTTGGAAAAATGGCTTGAGAGTTGGAGAAAAGTGGATATAAGCCCTCAGTGCTATCACATCTCATTAGTCTGTTCCCGGTCTGTAAGTCATTAACAGAGAAACCAAAAGGGTCAAAAGAGATAAAAACCATATTATCATCGGTGAATTTACGAACAGAGATCGAATTTTTAATGAGCCTAGGAGCATGTAACACGTTGTTTAGGGTAAATGGTGGATAAGGTGGAGACAATGTAGTGCGACCATGACCAATAATTGAAATTAAATGACCACTACCAACAACGATGCCATGATGCTTATTGCTTGAATTGAAATAAGAAGGGAGAATACCTGCATCTGCAGTTATGTGAGATGTAACACCAGTATCCATGTAGTAGTTTCCATCTGGTTGAGAGAACGAAAGAGCATGCATAGCTGCCTCAATGTCGGTAGGCATGTAGCTAGGAGCAGGAGGAGCAACTGCATTGAAAGATTGAGATCTGGACCCAAGTAAGCCTGATCCAGAAGAGGAGGGACGTTGGACCGCTAGATTGGGCCTTGGCTGCCAAGTGTATGCGAAAAATAGGCAAGAAGGAATAGTCCACCCTCCCCAACCAGGCTGCTGCCACTGTGGTGGTGGGGCCTGCTGACGTGGCTGACTTGGACTGGACCCATTAGTACTTTGGTGGATTTTTTCTTCCCATTGTATTTGAAATTGTTCCTCCCTTTATTATTGTTGTTGTGTTTGTTGCTTGTAGATGAATCAGTGGCAACCATGGCAACAGCACTGGACCGACTCCCAGAACCACCAGTTTCACGAGCTTGACGAGCCTTGATAGTACGCTCAGTCATTTTCAACCTTAAACGACAACTCTCAAAGGATGGCAAAGGCTCTTGATTTTGTATATAGTCCACCGTACCACTACACGCTTCTGGTAAGGACCCGGTGAGACGTAAAACCAAACGACCATTTGTCACCAGAGCATCAACATCAGCCAACCTATCCGCCAAAGATTGTAGATAATTACAATAATTGTCGATCGAAAGCCTCAAAAGCAGCATTTGTAAAGTCCTCCTCGAGATGGGTACCCGAGAGGCTTTGTTGTCCTAAAAAAGAGCTTCAAGACGGTTCCATGTCCCCTCTGCCGTGTCATTACGTCTGAGAATAGCGAGGAGAAGATCGGAAGAAATTATGATGTAAATCCATTGCAAGACAACAGCATCCAAACGCCTCCAAAATGCTGAATCAGCGGACATAGCCTGGACATGGGCAGCCATAGCCTTCTCCTCCGTTGGTGGAACCAAGTGATTGTAAAGATCATGAACCCTAGCAAGATTGGTAAACAGAGTAGCCCAAGAATGATACATGGCTTGCTCATTGTCTAATGTTATGGAAATAAGAGATTTAACATTAGTGATGGTGAGTGCGGTATGAAACTTGGATGAGTCTGCAATGGAAAAGAACTAAAGATAGAAGAAGAAGAAGAACGGAGAAGAAGATAGGTGAGGCTAGGGTAAGGAGAATAGCTCTGATACCATGAAAGAAATCTAATTAGAAATCAATTTGTTTGCCATTGTATTCCACTTTCAATCATATATATATGGTTTACAAGAGTTAAGATAGGCTACAAATTAGCCAATTGATTTGCTAAAACAAAGGTAAGTAAATAAATACTTCCTAAATAAAGATATCGTCAAATCAACTGATTTGCTAAAAGAAAGGTAACTAAATAAATATTTCTCAAATAAAGAGTAAGTCAAATCAGAGAATAAATGCAGAAAATATCAGAGAATAAATGCAGGTAATATCAGGAAATATTCTAACGCCTATAATATATGTAAAATATATTCTATCACATACATATAAGGTAACACTATCTACTTAGTGAAGTAAGTTGAATCAATAAGTGAAAATAATGTGAGTGCTGATGAATTGCAAGAGATTATAGGAAAAATTGAAGCTAACTATGAAAATTCTCAGGTTGTGGGTATTATGTTGTTTCTAAAGTATACTTTGAAGCTGAACTACATGAAACAAGCTTAAATTTTGACATGAAAATAAATAATCAATTAGACCTTTATCTATATATAACAGAGAGATCGTTGCTGGCTCTAAAGTAGAGGCTCCTAAGATAATCAGAACTTGCATTATATCCTCATATCTTCGAGCAAGTATGATTGTGATCAATATTTTGATGATCTAAACACAATAAGGCACAGGGTTTGGCAAAAATGGCTGCATTTTTTGAAGATATGGAATTGGAAAGTCAAATGCGTGTACATGCTCTAAAGCTAATGCAAGGAATTACTGGGCAAAATTTAACTAACCTTCCAGAAAAATTCTACGAGAAGACCGATTTTAAATTATTGCTCTGTAGCATTGTCATATTCATCTTAAACCTATCAAAATTCCCCAATGGCCTATGACTATGACTATATTTTACGACCGTCTTGCTTATAACCTGAATGAATATTTTCCAAACAAAAGACAATACATGTATAATATTGATACTGATAATTTAGGATTAAATAAGTACATATTCAATTTGACAAGAGGAAGGTGCGTGGACGAGGAAGATGCATGGTCTGAGAGATGGCTTTCATTTTGCTGATCAATATTTATATGTTAGTCAATATTTATATGTTGTCTAATATAAAATTCCAGAAATGATACCATAACATCAGACTATGTATGGTTTTTTCCTTTTATGTGTTCGTGCATATCAGACGACAATGCATATCTGTGGTCTGATGTGTAATGAGATGGCATGGAAGTAGAAGACAGATAGGTATTCATTCAGACAACGGAGCATATCTGTCGTTTGATTCGTTTTTTCTCATAGCGTGAACTAAAATCAAAAGGCCAGACAAAAGGATCTAGTAAATAGGATTGAAGAAGACTTATAACACCATTTCCAGAACTACGACAGTAGTTAGAGTATTTACCTATGGCTTGGAACAAGGGTTTGGCTGCTTCATATGACTCTTCAGGCCCACCAACCTATATAAAACATGAAACGGTTACTGTATTATGAAACAGGATAAAGAAAATTGTGCATAAAAATGAACACTTAATTAAGTGTTCATGCTATATTAATTATAACCTAGGCCTCAACGGGATCTCCATGACTTCACAGGAATAAGTAAAAATCATGGTATAAGTAACATTGATTGATATATTGCAAAATCACAATATTTGTTACTAATCGTCTACATACTCCATCGCTACTTCATATCATGCTGTTGAAATATTACCCAAATTTGAATAAACTGACTACTTATCCATGGCCATAAATAAGACATAGACCAATTTTTTGTGTGCTGGAAAACCTGCAGCTTCATGCATATCTATATCTTTCATCTTCATGCCAGCAGCTGGCAAGTGCCAGTTCAACCGTAGAAGTACCCAGTTGCATTCCTGGGCAAATTCTTCCACCAGCACCAAAAGGCAACTACTCAAAATCATGGCCTTTGTAGTCAATTGTACCTGCAACTTCAGGATTAAATTCATTGGCGCTTTCCCAATACTCTTCATTCTTTCCTATAACCCATACGTGAACAAACGCCTTCGTTTTAGGGCGATGTTCTAATTGCCAATTTTATACACGAAAGTCTCACCAAATATGCTACAAGCTTGTGTAATTTATCCTTGCAGCTCTCGATATACTCGCTGAAGCATGAATCGGCAACTTGACATCCAGCTCCAACTTCAAACCACCTTAATCGCGATTAAATATGGAGATGGATTGCGATTTTGATTGAACATATATATTGTGGAGAAAGGAGATTTTGTGGGTGGACTGAAACCGCGATTAGGGATTGTGGTGGAGAAAATGGAGAAAAGAAAATTGATTTTTTCTTTTTTAGGATTTTGTGGTGGGATTTAGGTTTTATGTAAGTTGGGGAAGCGGGAAATGAAAATCTATAGAAAAGATGGACAGAAGCAATGGAAACTATTGGGTTCGATGTTAATTTCAAGCCTGACCTGGGCAAGGGATAACAGTCATTATTATAAACTTTTATTTTTGAATTTTAAAAAAGTTTCTATATATTATGAATTTTTCCAGATTTATTAATTGAAATACTTTTGGAGTAAGTAATAGGGGTTTTTAGGCACAGGGAAGAAGTTGCAAAAAAAATTAGTCTCACTGACAACAAGTTTGTTTTTTAGTCTGAACAACACTTTGTAGTGTAAGTCACATAATGATAGATGTAGCTATCATTTTCTGTGTACACTGTAAAGTGTCCTTCAGACTAAAAAACAAACTTATCGTCTATAAGATTAAATTTTTTTGTAACTTTTTCCTTGTGCCTATTTTTCTGTAAGTGTTAATAAATATGCCAAATAAAATAGGTGAGTATTCTTGAAAAAACACTTAAAGGTGCTCTTGAAGAGACTGATGACATGATTGTCAAATTACCCTAAAAGTGGTTTAGATACTTAAAACATGATAATTAAAGAGATCTCAATAAATCGTGTCTAGAACTGACAAAAAATAATCATCGATGATAACTTTGTAAATAATAAAGCGCTTATGTTTATAAATAGATTAAGGATCTTGAATTTGGGGAAAACATGACTGGCCATCATGAATCATTTACTAATAGAGAAATATGGACATGTAGTCCGTAAAGTAGCAAAAATACTTGAAATGTTTAATATACCTCGAAGGTATAAATATGGTTTAAATCATATTAAATGATGAAATTATACAAATTCCTGAAGAATATAAATAACTTTCGTGGTTATAAAGAATGCAAAGAACAAGGATCATAGATTACGACCTACTTTTAAGTATTGTTGTAATGAAAATCTTGATATAATTCATGATGAGTAGATTACTTCCTATTTTTAAATATCGTTGTAATGAAACTCTTAATGTTCATTGAAGCATTAGTTGTGATATGCAAAACTTATTAAAATATATAAATTCTTGAAGAATGTAAATAAGTTTGACGATTATAAAGAATGCAAAGAACATGAAATGTAGAACAACGTTCTTCTAAGTATTGCTGTAATGAAAATCTTGATGCACTTCAAGATGAGTATAGTACTTCCTGCTTTTAAGTATTGTTGCAGTGGAACTTTTAATATTCAACAAGGATGCAGTTGTAACATGTAAAACTTATTCGAAGCACAAAAATGAAAGCACATGATGTGTTTTTCATAAAGGTAGCAAACAAAATGCATAAAATGCAAATCAAATTTGGAAGAAACAATCTTAAAATTTTTGATTGTATCGAAGGAAACTATTAATAAATTGTATTATTAATGAGATACATATTTACGGATCTAGAAATATCCATAACCAATTTAAGTTATCGAAGGACGAACACAAATTCAGAGGAAACTTTTAAATCAGGGAGAGCATCCATATGTATTTTATAATGCCCTGTTTTTCTTCAACTAAGATTTTTCCCACTAGGTTTTTATTAGTAAGGTTTTAATGAGGCATTATCTTGATACAGAAGTATCAACTCCTCTTAGTAACATTTGAAAATAAGTTACAATGTACTCTTTTTCCTTATTTAAGGTTTTTCCCACCGGGTTTTTCTTACTAAGGTTTTAACGAGGCATTAGTTTGATTCAGAAGTATCAAACTTCATTTGAAGAAATTAGAAAATAAGATATGTGTACCTTTTTTTCCTTCACTGAGATTTTTTCCATTGGGTTTTTCTTAGTTTGGGTTTAACGATGCATTATTTTGATCCCGAAGTACCAAATTATTAGAAGGAATATCATTTGTAGTATGATACCTATGATTTCACAAGTTGCACTCTTTTTCTCTTTCAAGGTTTTCCCATTGGGTTTTCCCTACAGAGGTTTTTAATGAGGCAACGGACGATGTCTATATCGGCTGAATGGATAAATGCAAGCAAAATAATAATGAGGGGGAGAAATCATCATACACGTTTCGAAAGGGAAAATTTCAAGTTATCAGAGCATTAAAGATTTTGAAGATGCATATTCAAGGGGGAGTGTTACAATATATGTAAATCATGAAATGGATATGCTTTTATGTTGTTTTGTTTAGTCCCACATCGTGGAATAAGTTAAATCCTTAGCTTTGAAGCCTTTATATAAAGGAGGCTATGTAATGTAAATACATGTCTATTTTCAGAAATGAATAATATATCTTCTGTCTCTCTCTCTAGTGGCTTCTACTTTCTTCATTTTATAACAGTATTTATAATATTAGCTGCTTGAAGGATATTACTACAACCTTTCCAAAAAAGTCGTAAAAAACAAGGTTTACAACGTTTGCTCTAAAAACGTTGTAAAAAACCTTGTTTTTTCACAACTTTTGTTGTATATAAATAATAATTAGTAATTATAAATTATTTATTAGTAACCATAGAGTATAATGAATTGTAAATAATGACCTACATATAAGCTATGAACATTTAAAGCAACATTAAATATATATTTTATTAGTTATAAATTACTAATTATTAATTGTAATATTTAGAGCAATAGTAAATTTATATAAAAAAATTAATGTTAAGTCTTTTATTAATTATTAAATATTAATTATTATTTATTTAATTATGAATGGTTGACTATTACTTATTACTTCTTAGTTATAATTGCACATTGATTACTAATTATTTAATATTAATTATTTAATAGTAACAACTGAATACTAGTTCTTAATTATCTTATAGTAATTATTAATTATATTTGTTAACTATTAAATGTACTTAATATATATTAATTATAATTTTCTAATTATTAACGGTTAATTTTAATAATTATTAACTATAAAAAATAATTATTGAATATAGATAATAATTACTAATTATAAATTATTTATTGATAATCATTGGTTATAAATTATAAATAATTACCCATCCAAGTTTTCATTTATAATCAATTATAAACCACCATTTATAAATTATTTAAGTAAGTATTAAATATTTATTATTAGTTATAATTGTTAATTATTAAGTCAAGGATCTCTTACTCAAGTGGTTAGGGCGTAGTGCTTTAGACAGAGGTTCTAAAGGTCATGGAAACTTGTGAATGAAACTACTTTTAAAAAAGTTTAGGCAATTAATAGTTAGTTGTGGAAAACCACATTTTTATAACATTTTAATGCTGTTGTTAAAAGAGTTTATGACAACGTTTTTAAAAAGAGTTGTAAAAAAGGGTTTTTTACAACGTTTTTGGAGGAAAAGTTGTAAAAAGACATGGTTTACAACTTTTTCTATAAAAACATTGTAAAAAGGATCTTTTACGCAACGCTTTTAAAAAAGCATTGAGAAAGGAGGTTTTTTATAACGTTTTAAATACAAACGTTGTAAAACAAAAGTTGTAATAAGCTGTATTTGTTGTAGTGACCGGTAAATATTAATTTTGAAATTTTCTTAGGTTTAGCTTAACACAAAAGTGCCACACGGTAGTACTGAATGCCACATCTCCCAGACTAGATCAAATTTTTTTTGTTTAAAGATGTTGTTAGTAGATCGAAGAGAGGAGATAGTTTGTTCGTGTTGACATTTTGTATCATAAGTAGTTGTTTTATGTTATGCAGAATTTATTCAGAATTTTTGCATCGAAAAAATAGAAGTTCGTTAGTTTCTTCTCGCTTGTTGCATAGTTAACAGGCCAAAGATTGAACGTTACACCAGTTTTTAATCTTGTCTAGGGTTTTAGTCCATGTTCATTGAAGTTAGATATAAACAAAGTGACATTTTTGGGTGCATTGATCAAGTTCCACGTATGATGACTTTGACTTTGAGGTTGTTCATGAACGCTATTCCAGGCCGATTTTAGACTAAATTGCCTATTTACATTTGGATTCCAGGACCAAAAATTTATTTGTTTATTGTTATGACTGCGCAAATTTCAAGGATCAAAATTCTCGATATACAAAAGACGATTTCCTTTTTATACACGCACATATGCATACATATAAACATACACACACACGTATACATATATGTACACACACATATGCATACATACATACATATATACATACATATATATTCTCAATATTAACATAAATTTATATTACAGTTTTTGAATTACATATAAGATACAGGATTTGATGAAAATATATGTAATACACAACAATTTCAACACAAAAGGCGATTTCCTTTTTATACAATACTCCCTTATTAGACCTTGTAAAAAGCAAGTAGAATTTTAAACAAACTAAATAAATATAATATTAATTTATACCCCTAAATCAATATAAGATTTTCCTATATTAGCTATTTTTATTAATTATTACCTAGCCCAAAATCCAACTCGACCCAATTACCTAAATGAACCCAACTCCAACCAATTTTTATCCTCGTTCACTCCTGTCTAATTGATTTTGTATCCTAATTCATCCATTCACTTTCTCTTTTTCTCTTCTCCTCGCACTAATTCTCTACCCTAATTTACCAATTATATCTATCTCTTTCTCTTATTCGAAGATGACTAAGAGGGAAAAACCAACAACAACTGCATTTCAAGATGAAGACGAACTACAGCTTGAAAATCAAAGCAAATGATGATCTAATTAGCAAAAAAGGTATTTCTTGGTGTTTGCGTTTCATTTTTAATATATCTGCAATTTTTTTCTTCACCCAAACTGAAAACGAAATATTTGTGAAATTCCGGTCCAGACCACGCCAGAACCGAAACAGATGGGATTTCGACGTGTTGGTCGAAATTTAGAACCTTGGTATATATTCAATTTGATTGCATATGTTGGAGGAAGTAGGAGTTGTTAAGGCACCATTTATCCTCATAAATGAGTAAACACCTGTTTATTAACTCTCTATATAGAGCTGATTGATTGCCATCAAAGGAAACTGACCAATGCATCTCCATTTAACCAAGGGTTGAACCATAAGTTAGTATCCTTCTTATTTGAAATTTCTTATTTTTTTGTTCTTGTAACGATCCCTTTTTTAAGCCAAATTTAATTCTGTAATTAATAAAAAAATAGAATTAATTTGTGAATTAATTTGAAATTTTCCAAAACAAATAAGATATGGGTTTGTTTATATATATATATATATATATATATATATATATATATATATTGTAAATAGAATTTTAATTTGAAATTCAAATATCAATATCTTAAAAATAGTTTGGATTTAAAAATAATATATATATGATTTTTGTTAGTGTATAATTTAGTTTTAAAACATTTTCTTTTTAGATTATATAATAATAAATAAAGGAAATGTATTTATAAAAATAGAAAATACAATATAAAATTATATTAAAACATTAAGTCATGCAAATTACAAGTGTAAGTATTATAATATGAAATTTTACAAGTGTTAACTTAATTATAGCATGCAACTAACAAGTGTCAAATTTTTAAAAATAATAAAACTCAAGGCTATATATACTTCCTTTCCTACTTTTCTACTTTCTTTCATATTTTCAAAACTAAAACCAGAAATAAAGCTATCAAAACAAATCTGAGAAAAGAAAACAAACTAGAGATAAAAGAATTACAGCAAACAATCTTTCCAATTTTCAAACCTGAATCAAAGTAAAGATCAACTCAGTTTAAAGCAAGATTTCAACTCAAACATCTAACAAAGAAAATCAAAGTTTTCAAGATCAAAGCAAGATCAAATTCCCAGTTTTCAAATACAAAACAAATTCCAGGCTCTCTGTTTTCAAAATACAAGTGAGTAAACTATTTTTTAAAAACTTGAATCTAGGTTAAATCTTGATGTATTGATAAATGATAGATATAATGTTGTGAGAAATGCTTGTATGTATATAAATATGCAAATATTTGTGTGTGCATGTCAGTGTACAGGCAGATATGCCTCTGTTCTAAGTTCATAGGCTTTTAACAATTTCAAAATTCAAATCCTCATCTCCTAATTCTTTTTAGAATTTGATGCCTAAACAAAAAGTGTTTAAATTTACAGGATCTTAACTTTAAAAATACTTTCAAGTATAATTATCAAGTGGTTTTGCTGGAAACAAGAAAATACAGTGAAAACTCTAAACCAAGTCAAATTCGAATATCATGATTTATTGTTTCAATTATATCATCTAATTCGTTTCCAAAAAATATGATTTTTAAAGTGGAAACAAAATTTTTAGTTTAGTAAATCGTGGGAACTCGCGAGTTGAACGGGAAGGAGTTTTTAGCATTTTCTGGTGATCGGTGATGAGATGGGTCTCGAGATCATGGCTGTAGGTAGCTGGGAGGTTGACGAACTCGGGAAAAATAATCAAGGAATTTCCTTATTATCGTGGTGGCGGCACGGTGTCGATTTAGGGTTTAAACCCAAGTTTTGATTGAGGTCGGAATTCGGGTTACTGCATCATCGTCGATGCATCGGTCTTGATTGCAGGTGGGGGAATCGAAGCGTGGGTCGTCGACTAAGCTCTGGACGTGATTGCGTGATCTTTGGTGACCGAAGGTGGCAATACAAGGCGATTCTTTGATGATCATATTCGTCCCAGTGGGTTTCATTTTTCTCGATTTTAATTCTAGTGATAGTCGTGGGTTCTGGGTAATTGCTTGGGTCTAGTAGGTCGACGAAGGCTTGCTGGTGGTAGCGAAGTTGGTCGGAGGGAGGCCGATTGATCGTGCATGTGCACAGGTATCTGTGTGTCAGACTTTGAGGAGAAGTTGATCTCGAGTTTGCTCTCGGGAAAGTGATGTGGTGGCTCGGGGTTGTGATCGAGTCGTTCGCGAGTGTCTAGCATGATAACAGTTTTTAAAATTTAAAAACATAACAAAAAAAAGAAGTTGGGAAGATGGCTCGGGTTTGTGCTCGGGAGAATAATGAGTTAACTCGAGTTTGTCTCGGGTATTTGAACACTACTAGAAAATACTGCAGTTTCCTACGCAAAATTTCCGACGTCTTTCCTACGCCAAAAGGCGGGGCGTAGGGTAGGTGTAGGAAACTGGTAGAAAGAGGTAAAGCCGTAGAGAAGACGTAAGGAAATTTCCTATGCTTCTCCTACGCCAAATTCAACATGTAAAAAAAAATCGTGGCGTAAGTAAGGTGTAGGAAATCGTCTACAGTAAAATGATACCGTAGAAAAGGCGTAGATAATCCCTTACGCCATTTCCACACCTTTGTTCATTTTATACAGTTACACGTTGACGTAGGAAAGACATAGGAAATTTCCCACGCCGTCCCTACGCATTAATTTTTTTTTTTAGGTTACTTACGGTATTATTCCCTCTCCTAAAATCAGTTTTTAAATAAAAAAAAATTTCGTGCAATCTGGCGATGCTTGAACCCAAAAAACTAGGGTTTCTAAAATCAACGCCTTCTAAATAATCATCACTGCATACTCGGCTATTCCATCAGCCTACGCGATATTTTCTACTGCTGATTTGAAGTCCGCATCATCAGCTCATCCTTGCCTCCTACGCGATATTTTCTACTGCCGATTTGAAGTCCGCATCGTCGGCTCATCCTTGCCTCCTACGCGATATTTTCTACTGCTGATTTGAAGTCCGCTACAGTCTCTTTATGCTGCCACGCGATATTTTCTACTGCTGATTTGAAGTCCGCTACAGTCTCTTTGTACTGCCACGCGATATTTTCTACTGCTGATTTGAAGTCCGCTACAGTCTAATTTTCTAAAATTGAGTCGCCATTTTACTGCTTTAGATTTCATGCGAATATGTCTAATTTGATTGGTAAAAGAAGGTCAGTGCTTAGTTTACAAAAATGGTCAGTAAAATTACCAAATTCAAGAATAGAGCATGAACACCAATTTATTTTACGCTAACAAAAGAGTTGAAAAAACCGAAAAATGAACATAAAATTTAAAAGTATTTATGAAGAAAATAAAATAAAAAAACAACAAAACAGAATGGCTCCAGTTTGTTTCTTTTTTGCTAATATCAACACCAACTTGCTGTGTGCTATAATAATAATTGAACAAAATAATAAAAAAAGTAAATTCAAGTTGCTTATTAGCAAAGATATCAAATATAGTTTGCCAGTAGAATATGCAATAATGAAAGATCCTGCTCAAAATTTTTGCTCCTGACATCATAAACCTGCACAAAATAAATTAGCTGCCTTTGTTACATCCTAAATTAAATGGATAAATTATATGTAGGAAGGGACGTACAAGAGTTAACATGTATCATATATGTTTGAAAATAAACCATCCCCTCCTCTTGCACTCAACACCCTATTTGCTGCAGATATATTTAGCACCATCAACATTAGAACCCCTTACACAACCCACATCTAAAACCAATACTTCATGGTGATGTCTCCACATTAGTTAGTTCCCTTTTAATTGCTATTTATATGTTTTTTACTTTGTCGTACAAAACAATGGTACTGATTGCTACTCATATTTGGAGTGCTAGGCTATATTCAGTTGATCATCAAATTGATGTTCTCTTTAGTCAATTGAAATAAAAACATCTCAATATGACATTGTAAAAGCAACCTTAGAACCTAAAATTGTTAAAGGAACTTAAGTTTTATGAATACTCTAGCTATCTTATCTAGGTATGCATTCCCAAATTAAGTTGCTCCTGTATATAATCGAACTGCGGATTATCAGTTCTTGATTTATTTTTATACTTGCTACACGTGTAATACTCAATTAGACAAGTCTTCCAAAATTACTACTAATGACATATTATTAAATAGCGACTCAATCAACACAAATAATACTTCACTGTTAACAGTTCTGATAAAATATAGACCACTTTCAAACTTATTTACAAATATAGACCTATTTTTTGTTTTCTGGACTTTAAATTTCCTAAAATTAAATATAATTTAATTTATTAGTAATTATGCAGTAAAAGATGGATTATATGAAAGTTCGAACTTGGATGTATGAGCCTGGATGGAAAAGAGGATCAATATCGTTGCATTTTAGAAATGGCGTGGAAACATTTCTAAAAGTGGCGTCTTGTAATAAAACAAAGATGATAGAAATTCGATGCCCGTGTGAGAAATGTCATTGCATGAAACTTCAAGATTACGAAACTATAACTTTTCACTTGCATAATTATGGTTTTATGCCAAATTATTACGTGTGGAGATATCACGGTGAATCGGGGACAAAGCATGATTCGACAGTGGTAGTTGAAGATGCAACCGAAACCATCGATGCTAATTTTGATGACTATAGTATGGAAGATAGAATGACAGAAATGGTCCATGATGCTGCCGGTCCAAGTTTGTGGACTGATGAACCTGAAGCAGAAGAACTTGACTCGGAAGCTAAAAAGTTTTTTGATTTGTTAAAAGCATCGAAACGACCGCTTTATAAAGGTTGTACAATGACACACTTGTTGGCTACATCTAGGCTAATCAGTATAAAATCCGAATACAATGCGTCGGAAAACATGATGAATGCGATTTTAAGTCTGTGTAAAGAAATGCTTCCACCTGACAATGTGTTGGCATGTAATTGGTATTCATTAAAAAAGGAAGTATCTGCATTTTGTTTGCCGTATGAAAAAATTGACACATGCCAAGTGGATGCATGATAAATTGGAAGGAAGATCAAAACCTTACGAATTGTAAATTCTGCAATAAAAAAAGATATAAGTCTACAAAAACCAATGGAAAAGGTGTACCTTTCACTCGTATGCATTATTTTCCGCTTACACCCAGATTACAAAGGTTATATGCATCTTGTGCTACCGCAAAACACATGCGATGGCACAATGAACGACAATGAGAGGAAGGGATTTTATGTCATCCTTCTGATGGCGAGGCGTGGAAACATTTTGATAAAGTTTATCCCGATTTTGCTAAATAATCACGAAATGTCCGACTTGGTTTGTGTACGGATGGTTTCGCGCCTTTTGCGTCGTTCGGAAAACCTTATTCGACATGGCCAGTTATTGTAACACCTTATAATTTACTGTAGGATCGATTTCACCCTAGAGGGGGGGGTGAATAGGGTGATAGTGTAAATTATAAAAATTAATCGCGGAAGCTTATCAATTAATTTAAATTCAGATCACAGAATAGCAGCACAGATATAGCAGAATATAACTAACAGAACAGAACAACACAGAATTTACCCAGCTTCGGCAAAACCCTGCCTACGTGCTGCCCCCAAGGTTTCTACTAGAAATTAGATAGTCCCTCGCTTACACACGCAAACTCGCTATACCCGCTATTGACTAATCTAACTCTACGCTCAAAACCCTGACCACAACTCAACCACCGAGTTGCGAATTCCCAAACTACACACCGTAGTTTGTCCCCTAGTCACACGACTAGAAAATTAAAAACGGTTTAAAAGAAAATACAAATTAAAAACAATTTTAAATTGAAATAACCCTAATTTAAAATAGAACCCTTATTATAATTTTAAAACCCCTTTTTAACATAAACAAGGCCGGCCCGCTTCACTATCTGTTAGCCCGATCCTTTATCTCCTTGTGAAAAATGGCGGCCGTTCTTTTCTTTCGTTCCTCTCAGTTCTGAATTTAGGGCTTCGTCCCTGATTTCCAAATTAGGGTTTGTGCAAATTGAAGTTGCCGCTTGATACAGATAGTTGTAGACTTCGTTTCTCTTCTATTAGCTCACGGCTCTTCGATTTGGATCGAGTTCATATGTAATTTTCTGGTATGTGTTTTATTCCTTTTGCTCTGCTGGTTTTGGCTTTCTCGAACTCTATACTTTATGCCGATGATGATTTTGGGTATTTATAGGAGTTCGATCTCCTTTATTTTCGTTCGTATAATCATGTTTGAATTTGTCATTTTCGTTTCTCTGCCGCTTGATTATGCTTGAACGATTGATGATTAATCTGACTTTGTCAAATTCGTATACTTGATGCTTGATCCCCACGGCTTGGTTGACACGGTTTTGATTATTGACTCGTTCAATATTGACTGTGACGATTTTTGGCTTTGTTATGCTTCCACGGCTTCGACATTTTGTAAATTTGCTTCGGCCACTCTCTGCATTCCTGTAGCTTTGTTCTAGCAATTTTGAGCATTTTTGTGTCCATTGCAGTTGCACTTCTAGTCTGTATTTCGTATGCTCTGGGTTTCACTGCCTTCTGTCCATGTTGGTACTGACTGTTGTTATGTAGTAATTGACTTGTGCTTAGTTGCATCACTGGTATATGCATATTTGTTCACTTGCAGTTGCACATTGCTGCTTGTAGCACTTGTGTACTTGGTCGAGTTCATTTGCATTCTGCAGTTTTGTTCCATATATGTATGTTCATTCATTTGTATCAGTGGTTCAGTTTGCACTTGTTCATCTTGTATTTTGCTTTGGTCTTGAGCATTGCCATGCCATTGAGCATTGTTGTGTCCATATGTATTCAGTGTTTACTTTGAGCATGTTGTAGTGTGTTACCATATTGATGCCTCTGATCATTTGACTGCACATGTTTCAGTGACATTGTGTTCATTTGAGTTGTCTCCACCTTCTGGTATGCTGCAGCTTGGTCTTTGTTGCATCTTTGTGTTGTTGTACTTTATGATGTATTCATGCAGCTTGTTTTCAATATATACTTGAATATTGCAGTCCATGTTCTTCACTGTTAGTCGAGCTTGAGTACATGTATTCTTGGCTCACTGATGCATTGTAACTTGAGTTTCACTCACTTGAGTGTTTGTTGCAGTATCTTGTGGTTGCTATGCCTTGTTTACCATGTTGTTGCATTGTATTGTTTGTCTCTATGCTTGATGTCTACATGCATGTGGTTTTGCTGTAGTTTGGTCTCATATTCATTCTTTGATCATGTTGGCTATTTGGTCGAGTTCATTTGAGGCAGTGGAGTTGTTTCATTGTATATATCACATGTTTTGTTTCATGTTGGCTTGAGTCTGTTGAAGTTGTGATGACTGCTTCATGCTGTTGGACTTGTTTTTGTACATTATTTGAATTTGCATTGATGCATTGTCTTTGCATTCCATGTTGCATGCATGAGACTGGTTCTCGGCCTATTGCATTTGACCACTGAACTTGACTGTTTAGTTTCATATTCATGTGTACTTTTGATTTGCGCTTGAGTTGAATCCAGTTACAAAAACTCGGGTTTGACCTTGTGCTCACCTGTCCCTGTAAATTAATCAAGTGTATATATCGGCGTGCACGGCCTTGTGGCATATACAGTAATACACTGTGTATGTCACAAGTTGTTCGTGTATGATGAATTCAAATATAAATGACGACGAACAACCCAAATAACTGAGGCAAAAATTATTTTCAAAAAACCATATTTTATTTTATATTGCAAAAATATTTCTTTTTCAATTTTACTGCTTTAGTGAATATTTTTGCAGATTTCTCAGATGCTGGATTCAAACTTGAATGAAGTTGAAGATAAATATGAGTGTGAGTGATATGTAGTGAGGTGATGATATGTAAAATAGTGATGTAATTGAATTTGTATCAAAGTTGTATAGTGAATAGTGAGAGCTTGAATTTGTATACTATTCAAAATTGTAATAAATATTTGTTTGAATAAAATATTTGTTTGAATTCAAATTCCGTGTTATTTATTTTATTCAGCAAATATTTATTTAATCTGTGAAAAATAAAATAGTACATTATCAAATACATTTAAACGAATGTATATATGTTTATTATCATCAAACAAAAATCATATAAGCGCATATTCAACAATCTCCCCCTTTAATGATAACAAACATATATTTAAGATTTTGAATATGTTAAATGTATTTGATCATAGATATATCCTAATTGCTCCCCCTATTTAAATGCTTCCTCTCTACACAAAACTCCCCCTACATATATGCATACAAATAAAAATATGCAAATGAGTCTAGATGCAAATAGAAAATTATTTGACCCTTGCTTGATTTTATTTGACAAAATCTTAACTTTTCTCTCCCCCTTTTGTTATCAGCAAAAGAATAATAGTGTTAGGAAAATAGAGATAAAGTAATTGATATTAATCCAACATTAAAACTCAATTGAATATAAATATTAAATTTCAAAAAAAAATCAAACAAAAATCATAAATATTTTGTTAGGCGCATACTCGACTTTTAGAATGATAGGAATGATATCATCATATAAAACTATACAGTTGTGTCTATTTGTGGTATATTTATATCAGGAATTTGAATATCTACTAACCATGCATAACCGTTAGGACTTTTAAATGAGATTAGTAGTATTCCAATTTTATTTTATTTTTAAAAATGAATTCAAGTATCTTCTAACCACGCATAACCGTGAGGACTTTTAAATGAGAGTGAATACATTGGTATTTATTTATTTATTATTATTATTATTATTTTATTTATTTATTTATTTATTTTTTAAAAATGTGAAAATGAAAAAACGAACGATTCCTGTTTAAAATACCACACATCGACAAATTATATAGAATTTTGATGAGTGATGGTCGTTAGAAATATGATAGAAATCGAGATGGTCATGGAATTTTTTACCAACAAAAAAAATTATGATTCTTGTTTAATTTGAAAAAAAATTACTAATTATACCGTCTCGAGTAATAATATATGATAAATATCAATACTCATCAATTTTTCAATCACTATTTATTTCTTCGATGATTTGTAGGGAGAAAAAAAATGTTAAATATTCAGCAAATTTCTAAAACACCTAGACTGAGTCGTAGTTTACAAAAACTATTTTCTGGTAGGAGTTTTGTAAAGATGTCTGCCAATTGAGAATCAGTTGGAATAAAATTTATGCAGATATTTTCTTTGGAAATATGATCTCTAATAAAATGATGTCTTACATCTATATGTTTTGTTCGCGAGTGATGTACAGGTTTATTTGTGAGATCAATTGCGCTTTTGCTATCACACATTAGTGGTACACGTTTAAAATTTAGGCCATAGTCATGCAAGGTTTGTATCATCCATAAGATTTGAGCAGAGCAACCGCTCAAAGTAATATACTCTGCCTCTGTTGTGGATAATGCAATACAATTTTGTTTTCTACTCGACCATGCAACTAATGAATGTCCTAACATAAAACATGCTCCACTAGTACTTTTTCTATCAACCAAATTTCCAGCATAATCAGCATCTGAAAAACCTTTCAATTCAAAATTATCGTTTGATGGATACCAAAGACCAAATCGTGGGGTGTGCAACAAATATCTTATAATTCTTTTAACAGCTTTTAAATGAGATTCTTTTGGATTAGATTGAAAACACGCACATAAGCAGACATAAAACATGATGTCAGGTCTAGAGGCGGTAAGATAAAGGAGTGATCCAATCATACCTCTGTACTACTTTTGATCAACTGTCTTACCCTTTTCATCCTTGTCAAGTTTAAGTGTTGTACTCATGGGAGTTCTTGCTGGTTTAGCATCTTTCAATCCAAATTTGTTGACAAGTTCCCTAATATATTTTGTTTGAGAAATGAATGTGCCTTTATTGCTTTGTTGGATTTGAAATCCTAAAAAGAATTTTAACTCTCCAACCAAGCTCATTTCAAATTTTTCCTGCATGACTTTTTCAAATTTCTCATACAATAACTTGTTAGTAGCACCATAAATGATGTCATCAACATATATTTGAACAATCAAAAGATCATCGTTTTCATGCAACAGAAATAGTGTGGTATCTACACATCCCTTTTTGAACCCATTTTCAAGGAGATAAGAAGTAAGACATTCATACCAAGCTCTGGGAGCTTGTTTTAATCCATATAATGCCTTCTTTAGTTTGTATACATGGTTTGGGTATTCATGACTTTCAAAACCTTCTGGTTGTTCAACAAACACATCTTCTTTTAAAATTCCGTTAAGAAAAGCACTCTTAATGTCCATTTGTCTTAGTTTAAATCCTTTGTAACAAGCAAAAGCTAACAATATTCTAATTGATTCTAGTCTAGCTACAGGCGCAAAAGTTTCATCAAAGTCAACTCCTTCAATTTGATTGTATCCTTTAGCAACTAGTCTAGATTTATTTCTAATTATATTTCCAGATTCATCATATTTATTTTTAAAAATCCATTTTGTTCCTATAACTGGATAATCCTTAGGTCTAGGTGCTAGACTCCAAACATTATTTCGTTCAAACTGATTTAGCTCTTCTTGCATGGCCAGGAACCAGTTTTCATCATTAAGGGCTGAATCTATGTTATTTGGTTCTATTTCTGAAATAAATCCACTATATAAGCACAGATCACATAGATTTTTAAAGGATGAACGAGTTTGTATACCTGTTATAGGGTTTCCAATTACCAATTCTGGTGGATGGTCTGTTTTGTATTTCAGCTTTTCTGGATCCAGATTTCTTCGGACTTCTTGAGTTGTGGTAGTTTCTCTAGCATCAGCAGTTTCTTTTGGTTTTTCGAACTCATCTTTTTCTTTCTCCTCTTCAACGTTGCTTTTGGATGTATCCTGATCGTCAATGCCTTCATCAAATTTCACATTGATTGACTCTACGATTGTTTTAGTCTTTTTGTTGTAGACTCTATAAGCTTTGCTTCTCGAAGAGTAACCCATGAAGATGCCATCATCAGCCTTTGCTTCAAATTTTCCTAACTGATCACCTGTATTAAGAATATAGCAAGGACATCCAAACACTTTGAAGTAAGCGATGTTTGGTTTTTTGTTGAACCATAGCTCATAGGGGGTTTTGTTAAGAATCGGTCTAATGATAACTCTATTCATTACATAACATGTTGTATTTACAGCCTCTGCCCAGAGATGCAGAGGTAGTTCATATTCATTTAACATAGACCTAGCCAATTCTTGTAAAGTTCGGTTCTTTCTCTCAACTACCCCATTTTGTTGTGGAGTACGTGGTGCAGAGAACTCATGTTTGATTCCGTTTTCATCACAGAAAGTTTCAAATTCATAATTTTCAAATTCTCCACCATGATCACTTCTTAACGAAACAATAGAGACTTCTTTTTCATTTTGCACAAATTTTGCGAATCTTGTGAAGTATGAAAAAGTTTCTGATTTTTTAGCCAAGAAATATACCCATGTATATCTTGAGTAATCATCAACTAACACAAAGCAATATTTCTTACCTCCTAAGCTAGCAATGTCATTAGGTCCAAATAGATCCATATGAACTAGTTCAAGAACTCTAGAAGTGCTTACATTGTTTTTGGCATGAAACGATGATTTTTTAAGTTTTCCCAAAGTACATGCTTTACAAATGTTTTCAGTTTCAAACTCATGTGATGGCAACCCTCTTACCAAACTTTTCCTTTTTAATTTGTTTAATAAGTTCATACTAGCATGCCCTAAACGTCTATGCCATAAATTCACTTCTATATCCTTAGCTACCAAACATTTAGAGAGGATGAGATCATCAAAAGATAGAGAATATATATTACCTTTCCTTTTTCCTGAAAATAAGATTTCTTTTGATGATTTATCAACAATTTTGCACAAGTCAGAATCAAAGATAACATTCATACCTTTATCACATAGCTGGCTGATTGATATCAAATTGTGGTGCAGATTTTCAACATATAGTACGTCATTCAAGGTAAATGTATTGTTACCTACTTTACCTTTACCGACAATTTTACACTTGTCATTGTTCCCCATTGTGACTCTGCCACCTTTGTACTTTTCTAGGCTAAGGAACTTCGATTTATCACCTGTCATGTGCCTGGAACAGCCAGAATCCAAGTACCATTGCTGTTGTTCCTTAGCCTGCCAGCATACCTACGCGAGAAGAGAGTTTAGTGACCTATTTGTTTTTATAGGTCCATGATTGTTAGTGGCAAAATATTTAGAATGATAATTTTGTGGATACCCAAAACTATTTATAATTGTTCCCTTCGGCACCCAAATTTGTTTAACTTTGAGAGATTTTATATTTGTGCCTTTTGGAACCCAAATCGGTATAGTTTTCATATGTTTGGGTCTATTCCAACAATTATTGTGATTGTGTCCAAATTTTCTACAAATTGTGCACATAGAATTAACTTGATTAATATTGCTTTCAACAATTTTCGAATTATTATATCCAAGTCTTGTCTAACCATATTAACAGTTTGCTTTCCTAATAGCATATTCAACGATTTTTCACTTTTTGAAAATTTATCTAAAGTTGTTGACAGTTGTTGGACTTGTATTTTGAGAGATTCATTTTCGTTTAACAACTGTGTGCATTTTTTAATAGAAATCTCTCTCCTAGTATTTTCATTCTCTTTTAAAATCAGAATTTCATTTTCAAGTGATTTTATATTGATTTCCGATTTTTTAATTTCTTCTTCGAATGTTGGACACTTATCACACTTAGGGATTCTACATTGATAGTTCTTAACTAATTGATCAAGTTGTTTATTGCATTCTATCAAAGTATCCTTTTGAGATTCAAGTTTAGCATATTTTTCCCTAAGTCATTCATAACAGCCATTTACTTCATGGAAATAAATTAGTAATTCAGAATGAGTGAGTTTTGATACCTCGCTTGGCTCGTCGTCATCACTGTCTGTAACTTCACCATGAAGGCACATGTTTGCTTTTTCACTCTCACTCTCGGTGTTATCACTTTCATCTTCGTCAGTTTCATCCCAAGTAGCCGCAAAGCTTTTCTTCTTTAGTTTCTTTCCTTGATTTGATCGTTTTTGAGGACATTGTGGCTTGATATGGCCGGGTTTGTTGCATTTGTAACAGATGATTTTCTGTTCTTCTTGATTGTCTAGTGCTTTGCCTATTCTGCTTTTCAATTCATGATTTCGAGCTGGATTTCCGTATTTGCGATTCCACCTTTTGAATTTCTTTATTAGTAGCGCCAGCTCTGCTGCTCCGTCATCATTATCATCATTATCATCATCACTTTCAGTTGTTCCTTTGAGAGCTATTGATTTCTTTCGAGTATCTCCACCTTCACGCTCTTCCTTGAATTTCATTTCTAGCTCATAAGTGGTGAGATTTCCGATGAGTTCTTCGACTTTGAGTTGTTTTAAATCTTTCGATTCTTGAATGGCAGTTACTTTTGCTTCAAAGTTTCGTGGAAGGACTCTGAGGATTTTCTGGACTATTTCCAATTCGGTGTATGTTTTTCCGAGAGCTTTTGATTTGTATACGATAGTGGAAAGTCGTCCGTACATCTCTTTGACATTTTCTTCTTTTGCCATTGTAAAGTTCTCGTATTCGCTGCTTAGCATGGCAAGGCGAGATTCTTTGACTTGAGATGTTCCTTCGTGAGTCACTTCTAGTATGTGCCATATTTCCTGCGCAGTTAGACAATGTGAGACACGATTAAATTCAAATTGATCTAATGAACAGATAATAGAATTCATAGCTTTGGCATTAGTATTCTGTAATTTATTTTCTAGTTCTGTCCATTGTTCCTTTGGTTTCTCTATTTCCTGATCATCTACAGTTATAGTTGGTATTCTATAACCTGTCTCAACAATATCCCAAGCGTCAATGGTTTTCAAAAAAAATTTCATCCTATTTTTCCAAAAAGCATATTCACCATTGAACATTGGTGGTCTAACTATGGATTGACCTTCTGCAAAAGCATTATTAAAAGAAGCCATTTTAAAAATTCAAACTTTTAAACAAAAACAGATTTTTTTCAAAAAAATAGAATTTTTAAAACAAATGTTGACTTCTATTCCTAGCTCTGATACCACTTGTAGGATCGATTTCACCCAAGAGGGGGGGTGAATAGGGTGATAGTGTAAATTATAAAAATTAATCGCGGAAGCTTATCAATTAATTTAAATTCAGATCACAGAATAGCAGCACAGATATAGCAGAATATGTTTGCGCCAAAATTGGTCACAAACACCCAAAATCGTGAAAGCACCCGTTTACGTTTTCAATTCGATAATATTCTACACAGAACTCAGCAACAATCAATATATAATTCAGCTCTAAGTAACAAATCGCAGTAATTCACAAACAACAATCACAAACACAGGATTTATAGTGGTTCGGCGTTCGCGCCTACGTCCACTCTGAAGGATTTCTCTTTATTGCCTTGTTCGATTAAATCGATTACAATGGATTACAGCGGACAATTGCTTTGAAATCTGAATACAACAGCGATTCTGATAGTTAAACTTGAATCCGGCAGAGTCTTGGCGTTCAATGGCGGAAAAGATCCCTCTTTCTGAAGGCTTCAGGGTGCTATTTATAGGCGTTGGAGGCCCAGATCTTGCCGAAACTTCGTGAGACTCCTTCTGGCACGTGAGTGGGCCCACGCGACCGACCCCACCAAGTTTCGTCTCGATCTGACATCGGTTCGAAGTGATTTCGAACCCATCAAGAAATTGTCCAATCGAGCTGAAACTTGGCAGGAACAATCTTTACCTCATATGGAAGCTACTGTGAAAATTTGGTTGCATTTGGATTTGTAGTTTAGGAGATATGATCGGTTCGAAATTGGCATTTTCGGTTGGCTGGGACGTTCGAACCCATTATTTCGAAACCAGGAGCCCGAACCCATGTACGCACGTGCTTCTGCAGTGACGTGGCGCGTACTCCACGCGTCGATCCAAATTTATCTCCGAGTTGACCGCTTCGAATCCATGGATTTCGCTGACTTCGTATCGATGATCGTTGTGTAGTTTGAATCAATCAACTACGTGACTTTCGTGTTGACCTGTCTGTCTAGTTCGAACCGAAGGGATGGAGCTTCCTTCGTATCGATACATGTGATGGATACGAAATCAAGCTCCGCGATGGTTTCGAACGTTCATCGGTTCGAACTAAGCACCAGCGTGGATGATTCAACGCTCATGGATACGAAGATGCAACCTAATAATGGATACGAAAAAGTGTTTTTAGCATGGATACTGATGGATTCGAACGCAATCAATTCGAAGTTAACAGTGGCCGATGGGTTCGAACATGGCAGGGAGCGATGTGCTCGAAGCAATGGGTTTTGGATGGGTTCGAAATGGATGGTTTCGAAGCAGTGGGTATCGGATGGTTTCGAAGTAATGGGTTCGAAGTGGATGGCTTCGAAGCCACGGGTTCGAAGTAGATGGGTTCGAAACCATGGGTTCGAAGCGGCTGGGTTCGAAGGCGATGGTTTCGAATCAAACAATGACTACTTTTCTTCACACTGAATCCATCATATCTTGAGCATACGAACTCGGATTGACTTGACACTTGAAATGATGGCTCCTACAACCTTTCTTGTCATGTCCTATCAATTGTGGCCTGATCCGGACTCGGGTAAAATTCATCGATATCCATAGCTAAGTGATGTATAACCAATCTCTAAGACGGACTGTTTCCCGTTTTCGACCAATCTTTTGATATCACGGCTTTGCCAAAAAGCGGGATAACATTTTGCCCCCCAAAACATGCCTTGCGGTAGGAAGGTGTGTTTTGTAATGCTTCGAGTTGGATGTTCGTATCCGATTATCAACCTGCAAAGAACTCAATAGTTTCATATGTCCTCAAATGACGATCGTTCGGGATCGAGCCATTTGGGATGAAGTGCGGCCGTTCATGGTCAAGCGCTCAACTTCAAATGACGATCGTTCGTGATCGAGTCATTCGAGGGGAAGTGCGACCGTGCGCGGTCGAGCGTACAAATGCATGCTTCGATCGTTCGGGATCGTATGCTGCTTGAAGTGAATCGGGACCGTTCACGGTCCGTGCCGTTCGTGGCATAAGATGGAATAGGACCGTTCGCGGTCGATGCCGTTCGCGGCGAATGATGAGATGGGACCGTTCGCGGTCGACTGCCGTTCGTGGCAAATGATGATCGTTCGCGACCAAGTGCCGTTCAAGGCGAGTGGTGACCGTTCGAGGTCGGATTTCATAATCAGTGAGCCATGACCGTTCGCGATCGATGGCGTTCGAGGCAGGAAGTGATCGTTCGCGATCGTGTGCCGCTCGAGGCGAATTCGTGACCGTTCGCGGTCGGATGTCGGACCTCAAGTGACGACCGTTCGCGATCAAGCCATTGAGGTAAGGTGAGTTATGACTGTTCGAAGTCGGGTGCCGTTCGAGGCGGATTGTGTGTGTGCCCGGGAGGGCTTGATGTTATCGATGCCAGGGTCACGTTCGGGTGAGATCCTGGATCGTTTGTCAGGGCGGTTCATCGCCATCTCGGAGCATGCCTAAGGATCGTTCGCGACCCCCATACATGCGTACGTAGCTTAGTCATTCCAGAGTTATCAAAATCAAATAATTATTAAACAGATGAGTTCCAAAAACAATGTCCAAATAAACAAAGTCCAAACGTTCAAATCAAAATGAAACGAAAGTAAAGCATGGATGTCAAAGTGTAAGTTCCCACTACGAAACGGTCAACGATCATTCAGAGCATGTCTGGAGATCGTTCGCGATCTCGCACATGTGTAAATGATTTAATTACGTTAGTGGAAGCTTACAACTTGTTCATCGTTGTCTTACTCAATTGATAACCATACGGTGCCTTGATTCGGGGTCGCCCCTAGCTGATGTGGACGGTGGTCGTTCTGGTTCCGCCACAGGGGCTCGTCTCCTTACATATTGAAGTAGCATACCGTTCCTGATATGCCCTTCCACCTCATCCTTCAGGTGCCTACAATCGTTAGTATTATGACCATTTAACTCATGGAATACACAGAACTTATCTGATTTCCTTTCGTCAGAGGTAGGGTCCCTTCGCATCGGCCTACGGTACGGAATCTGTTCTTTGGTATCCTGATAAATTCGTTCCAGGCTCTCGTTCAACTCGGTGTAGGTGGTGAATCGCGGCTCCCTTCGTTGCCGCTTCGATCTGTCTCTGTCATTCTCAATCTTTCTTTTACCTCTATCCTTGTCCGAATCCTTTTTAAGAGGCTTTTCGTCTCTAAATGCAAAAATTTCTATCCCATCTCTTTCTTCTCTCTCGGCATTCGCATCTTCTAATCGTAAAAACTTTTCTGCTTCATGATAGAATTCCTCCAGATCTGTGGGTGGATCTTTAGTCAATGAGTTCTTGAACTCTGTGCCGTCAGCTATTCCGGACACAGCTGCCATTACCACCATGGATGGATCCGCTCTATCCACTGAAGCTGCTGCTGCATTAAATCGTGTTAGATAACTTCTCAAGGTCTCTCCGGCCTTCTGCTTTAGGGTTGCCAGAGTCATCACGTTCTTGGGTCTTGTAATATGAACCCTGAATTGCCTCATAAATCTCTCTACTAAACCATTCCAAGTTCCGATGGTTCCGTTCTCCAACTGTCTAAACCATAGTGCAGCGATATCTGTCAAGTATAATGGAAAACACCGGGCCATAACCTCCTCCGATGCCCCCAGTACTTCCATATGCCTCATATATTTTGTCAGGTGGACCGTGGGGTCCGTTCTCCCGTCATACATATCCAACGATGGTAGTTTGAAATCAGGTGGGTTCCTAGCTTGCCTGATTGATGAAGTAAAAGGGCTTCTATTAACATCTTCCAAATCCTTGTTCACCATACCGCCTCTCAAAGCTCTCCTAACTATCTCTGCTAATCGGTCATTGTCTCCGAGATGTAATCCTTGTTCACTACTTCCAACCTGCCCCCCGAGTTCACGAGGTAACTCCGGGATCTGCCCCCTTAACTGAGCGTTTGCATCTCTACTACTACCGGGTTGCGCAGATGCTCCCCTTTCTCCCTCCGAAACTGGATCAACGTTCTCCAAGGATGTGCCCCCTAATCCAGGTGCTACTCCGGATGGTCCTGCTCCGTTCTGGACTCCATTGGCTTCCCTATTCTGTGCTCCGAGCTGTCCTATCTGTTGGAGTAAACTCTGAATCATGTCCTCTTGCCTCTTCATCATAGTTTCCATCTCGTCCCTAGTAATGTATATCGATGGTTGATTTGCTCCTGAGGAAGCCTCTTGGCTTCCTTGTGGTTCACTTCTCTCAGTCCTTGGCCTCCTACTCGATTGTCTTGCCATAATTCTGAACTTCTGAACTTTCAAATCCAACTTCTTCCTGAATTAGTTTCTCAGTGAAAGCACCAAAATGTTTGCGCCAAAATTGGTCACAAACACCCAAAATCGTGAAAGCACCCGTTTACGTTTTCAATTCGATAATATTCTACACAGAACTCAGCAACAATCAATATATAATTCAGCTCTAAGTAACAAATCGCAGTAATTCACAAACAACAATCACAAACACAGGATTTATAGTGGTTCGGCGTTCGCGCCTACGTCCACTCTGAAGGATTTCTCTTTATTGCCTTGTTCGATTAAATCGATTACAATGGATTACAGCGGACAATTGCTTTGAAATCTGAATACAACAGCGATTCTGATAGTTAAACTTGAATCCGGCAGAGTCTTGGCGTTCAATGGCGGAAAAGATCCCTCTTTCTGAAGGCTTCAGGGTGCTATTTATAGGCGTTGGAGGCCCAGATCTTGCCGAAACTTCGTGAGACTCCTTCTGGCACGTGAGTGGGCCCACGCGACCGACCCCACCAAGTTTCGTCTCGATCTGACATCGGTTCGAAGTGATTTCGAACCCATCAAGAAATTGTCCAATCGAGCTGAAACTTGGCAGGAACAATCTTTACCTCATATGGAAGCTACTGTGAAAATTTGGTTGCATTTGGATTTGTAGTTTAGGAGATATGATCGGTTCGAAATTGGCATTTTCGGTTGGCTGGGACGTTCGAACCCATTATTTCGAAACCAGGAGCCCGAACCCATGTACGCACGTGCTTCTGCAGTGACGTGGCGCGTACTCCACGCGTCGATCCAAATTTATCTCCGAGTTGACCGCTTCGAATCCATGGATTTCGCTGACTTCGTATCGATGATCGTTGTGTAGTTTGAATCAATCAACTACGTGACTTTCGTGTTGACCTGTCTGTCTAGTTCGAACCGAAGGGATGGAGCTTCCTTCGTATCGATACATGTGATGGATACGAAATCAAGCTCCGCGATGGTTTCGAACGTTCATCGGTTCGAACTAAGCACCAGCGTGGATGATTCAACGCTCATGGATACGAAGATGCAACCTAATAATGGATACGAAAAAGTGTTTTTAGCATGGATACTGATGGATTCGAACGCAATCAATTCGAAGTTAACAGTGGCCGATGGGTTCGAACATGGCAGGGAGCGATGTGCTCGAAGCAATGGGTTTTGGATGGGTTCGAAATGGATGGTTTCGAAGCAGTGGGTATCGGATGGTTTCGAAGTAATGGGTTCGAAGTGGATGGCTTCGAAGCCACGGGTTCGAAGTAGATGGGTTCGAAACCATGGGTTCGAAGCGGCTGGGTTCGAAGGCGATGGTTTCGAATCAAACAATGACTACTTTTCTTCACACTGAATCCATCATATCTTGAGCATACGAACTCGGATTGACTTGACACTTGAAATGATGGCTCCTACAACCTTTCTTGTCATGTCCTATCAATTGTGGCCTGATCCGGACTCGGGTAAAATTCATCGATATCCATAGCTAAGTGATGTATAACCAATCTCTAAGACGGACTGTTTCCCGTTTTCGACCAATCTTTTGATATCACGGCTTTGCCAAAAAGCGGGATAACAGAATATAACTAACAGAACGGAACAACACAGAATTTACCCAGCTTCGGCAAAACCCTGCCTACGTGCTGCCCCCAAGGTTTCTACTAGAAATTAGATAGTCCCTCGCTTACACACGTAAACTCGCTATACCCGCTATTGACTAATCTAACTCTACGCTCAAAACCCTGACCACAACTCAACCACCGAGTTGCGAATTCCCAAACTACACACCGTAGTTTGTCCCCTAGTCACACGACTAGAAAATTAAAAACGGTTTAAAAGAAAATACAAATTAAAAACAATTTTAAATTGAAATAACCCTAATTTAAAATAGAACCCTTATTATAATTTTAAAACCCCTTTTTAACATAAACAAGGCCGGCCCGCTTCACTATCTGTTAGCCCGATCCTTTATCTCCTTGTGAAAAATGGCGGCCGTTCTTCTCTTTCGTTCCTCTCAGTTCTGAATTTAGGGCTTCGTCCCTGATTTCCAAATTAGGGTTTGTGCAAATTGAAGTTGCCGCTTGATACAGATAGTTGTAGACTTCGTTTCTCTTCTATTAGCTCACGGCTCTTCGAT
The DNA here is from genome assembly GCA_030765085.1 of Allium cepa. Classification (NCBI taxonomy): domain Eukaryota; kingdom Viridiplantae; phylum Streptophyta; class Magnoliopsida; order Asparagales; family Amaryllidaceae; genus Allium; species Allium cepa. The sequence goes on from CM060940.1 coordinate 866,786,858, forward strand.
TTGGATCGAGTTCGTATGCAAGTTTCTGGTATGTGTTTTATTCCTTTTGCTCTGCTGGTTTTGGCTTTCTCGAACTCTATACTTTATGCCGATGATGATTTTGGGTATTTATAGGAGTTCGATCTCCTTTATTTTCGTTCGTATAATCATGTTTGAATTTGTCATTTTCGTTTCTCTGCCGCTTGATTATGCTTGAACGATTGATGATTAATCTGACTTTGTCAAATTCGTATACTTGATGCTTGATCCCCATGGCTTGGTTGACACGGTTTTGATTATTGACTCGTTCAATATTGACTGTGACGATTTTTGGCTTTGTTATGCTTCCACGGCTTCGACATTTTGTAAATTTGCTTCGGCCACTGTCTGCATTCCTGTAGCTTTGTTCTAGCAATTTTGAGCATTTTTGTATCCATTGCAGTTGCACTTCTAGTCTGTATTTCATATGCTCTGGGTTTCACTGCCTTCTGTCCATGTTGGTACTGACTGTTGTTATGTAGTAATTGACTTGTGCTTAGTTGCATCACTGGTATATGCATATTTGTTCACTTGCAGTTGCACATTGCTGCTTGTAGCACTTGTGTACTTGGTCGAGTTCATTTGCATTCTGCAGTTTTGTTCCATATATGTATGTTCATTCATTTGTATCAGTGGTTCAGTTTGCACTTGTTCATCTTGTAGTTTGCTTTGGTCTTGAGCATTGCCATGCCATTGAGCATTGTTGTGTCCATATGTATTCAGTGTTTACTTTGAGCATGTTGTAGTGTGTTACCATAATGATGCCTCTGATCATTTGACTGCACATGTTTCAGTGACATTGTGTTCATTTGAGTTGTCTCCACCTTCTGGTATGCTGCAGCTTGGTCTTTGTTGCATCTTTGTGTTGCTGTACTTTATGATGTATTCATTCAGCTTGTTTTCAATATATGCTTGAATATTGCAGTCCATGTTCTTCACTGTTAGTCGAGCTTGAGTACATGTATTCTTGGCTCACTGATGCATTGTAACTTGAGTTTCACTCACTTGAGTGTTTGTTGCAGTATCTTGTGGTTGCTATGCCTTGTTTACCATGTTGTTGCATTGTATTGTTTGTCTCTATGCTTGATGTCTACATGCATGTGGTCTTGCTGCAGTTTGGTCTCATATTCATTCTTTGATCATGTTGGCTATTTGGTCGAGTTCATTTGAGGCAGTGGAGTTGTTTCATTGTATATATCACATGTTTTGTTTCATGTTGGCTTGAGTCTGTTGAAGTTGTGATGACTGCTTCATGCTGCTGGACTTGTTTTTGTACATTATTTGAATTTGCATTGATGCATTGTCTTTGCATTCCATGTTGCATGCATGAGACTGGTTCTCGGCCTATTGCATTTGACCACTGAACTTGACTGTTTAGTTTCATATTCATGTGTACTTTTGATTTGCGCTTGAGTTGAATCCAGTTACAAAAACTCGGGTTTGACCTTGTGCTCACCTGTCCCTGTAAATTAATCAAGTGTATATATCGGCGTGCACGGCCTTGTGGCATATACAGTAATACACTGTGTATGTCACAAGTTGTTCGTGTATGATGAATTCAAATATAAATGATGACGAACAACCCAAATAACTGAGGCAAAAATTATTTTCAAAAAACCATATTTTATTTTATATTGCAAAAATATTTCTTTTTCAATTTTACTGCTTTAGTGAATATTTTTGCAGATTTCTCAGATGTTGGATTCAAACTTGAATGAAGTTGAAAATAAATATGAGTGTGAGTGATATGTAGTGAGGTGATGATATGTAAAATAGTGATGTAATTGAATTTGTATCAAAGTTGTATAGTGAATAGTGAGAGCTTGAATTTGTATACTATTCAAAATTGTAATAAATATTTGTTTGAATAAAATATTCGTTTGAATTCAAATTCCGTGTTATTTATTTTATTCAGCAAATATTTATTTAATCTGTGAAAAATAAAATAGTACATTATCAAATACATTTAAACGAATGTATATATGTTTATTATCATCAAACAAAAATCATATAAGCGCATATTCAACATTTACCTCCGTGGATGTGTATGAAAAATTCATACATGTTTTTAACTATGATTGTTCCTGGACCAGAGAATCCCAAAAACGGAATAGATGTATATTTGCAACCTTTAGTTAATGAGCTGAAAAAACTGTGGATAGATGGCGTTGTTTCTTACGACGTGTCAAGGAAAAATAATTTCAGAATGTTTGCTTCTTTATTATGGACAATAAGTGATTTTCCAGCATATGGGATGCTTTCTGGCTGGAGTACTAGCGGCAAGTTCGCTTGTCCTATCTGTATGGATTCGACTGAATCCTTTCGATTAAAATATGGCGGCAAACAGTGTTGGTGGGATCGTCATCGTCGTTCTTTGCATCCAAACGACCGTTTTAGATTTGATAAGAAAAACTTCAGGGCAAATACAACTATTACTTTAGAGCCACCTGACATTCTGAGTAGTGAACAAGTGTACGAGATCGTGCAAAATTATCCTAAAATGCATGAGATGGGAAGAGAGCCAAAAATCCCTGGTAAAGGTCAAATTCATAATTGGTGCAAACAAATTATATTTTGGGAGCTACCATATTGGAAGAATCTGAAACTTCGGCACAATCTGGACGTAATGCATAATGAGAAAAATGTGTTTGAGAACTACTTTAACACAATTATGAATGTTAAGGGAAAAAAAAAAGATGATTTGAAGTCAAGGAAGGATATTGCATTCTACTGTAATCGTCCCGAACTAAAAATTGATAGTGAACTTCCAAATTTCAAACGTTTAGCTTGTTATGAGTTGGAAAATATTCGTCGTAAAAAAGTATTGGAGTGGGTAGAAAATTTGAAGTTACCAGATGGAATTGCTTCTAATATGAAACGATGTGTTGACATGAAGGACCTTCAACTATCGGGAATGAAGAGTCACGATTGTCATGTATTTCTTGAGACTCTATTTCCGATAGTTTTTAAGGAGCTATTACCACAAAAGGTTTGGATGCCCATAACTGAGCTTAGCTTAATGTACAAAGATTTATGTTCGACTACTCTTATTAAAGCTCATTTAGAGAAACTAGAGAAGGATGTACCGAAGTTATTGTGTAAACTGGAAAAAATATTTCCTCCTGGAGTTTTTAATAGCATGGAACATCTACCTATACATCTACCAACTGAAGCTTTAATGCGAGGACCGGTACAATATGGATGGATGTACCCTTTTGAGAGGTATATATATATACATAACTAAGGTGGACTTTTTCTTCTTCATATTTTCATCATATCATTATGAGAATGTTATATTTAATATTTCATGTATTCATATTAAGGTATCTTGGTCACCTTAAAAAAAAGGTGAAACAAAAAGCACGCGTTGAAGGTTCAATTTGCCAAGCATACATTACTGAAGAAGCATCCACATTTTTCAATTACTATTTTGAAGACCATATCAAGATTTCTAGCAGTGGCCACCGTAATGAGGATGAAATGGATGATTCAGCTGATATATCTCTATCCATATTTCAAAAACGGGGACGTCCATGTGGTAAATGGAAAGATGGAGGTTTTCAGACAATTAAAGATTTTACTTTAGCTAAATCAACCGTGCTTCTCAATTGTGAAGAGCTATCAAATCTTATTTGGTATGTAACACAACTTCAATCAATTAAAATGATTTATGTTTTATATTATAAATTTTTCTTGGTAATTTTAATCGTCCAACAGTCAATTTGAAGAAGCAAATCCTGATGTTGAGCCCAGTAAAGGATTTGAGAAATGGTTTAAGAAATATGTGAGCATGCTTTATTATATATTAATTGCGTTTTATATCATAAATCTTTATAATATTATAATGTATGTGAATTTATTTTAATAGGTTGATGATAATGGAATCACTGATGTTTGTTATGCAAAACTTGCATTTGGTCCTATGATGAAGTATAGATAATGTCCAATTATGTACGTTAACGGCTATAAATTTCACACAACTGAATTTGGAGCAAATAAAACAACTTACAACAGTGGGGTGTGTGTTAAAGGAGGCAACGAGGATGATGATCTAGAAGATTATTATGGCATGTTACAGGAAATAATTGAACTTACTTACTCAATGGCACCAGAGCTTAAAACCTTTTTGTTCAAATGTGAATGGTTCGACAATAGAAAAGATGTAGGAATACGTCGTGCACATAAAGATTATCCACTTATTGAAATAAATCACAAAAGACGATACCAAGGTTATGATCTATTTGTGTTAGCGATGCAAGCGACTCAAGTTTATTATGTACCATATCCTGCTATGAACAACAATAAAGCGGATTGGTGGGCTGTCGTTAAAACAAAGCCAAGATGGTCATTCAATTCGAACATGATCGTAAGCGAAGATCAACCATATCAGAATGATTTGGACCATAACGGACTACTGCAAATCACTAAAGACATTGACGACATCGGACCACTTCATAATGAAGTATTTGATGGAGTAGAGGTTGACGATGATGTCGAAGTTGATTATGATATCGAAGCTGCTGAAAATGATATTGAAGATGAAATTGTCGAAGTTGATGAATGTGAAGATGAATATGATAGTGTAACTAATGGAAGTTATGATGATAATGTTGATTGGTAGCATGCTTTCATTAATATACTTGTTTGATTTTTCCACTAGTATGAATTTTTACTTCAAATCAATCTTGTATGCTTAGTTATCTTTGGGTATTTAGTCTTCAGTTCATGTTGTTTTAATTGGTTTGTTGTATATTTAATTCTTAAAATCATATGTATTTCTCTATGTTATAGTAATTGAATTTAACAGGACATATCTACTCGAGCCGATCGTCATCATCGTTCCGTGAAACGACCCGCTCTACGTCTTTCTAGCAATAACACATCTGACACAATACAACCCAGTGCATCTCCTATCGGTCAAGATGGATCGGGATCACAGTCTGCAGAGCAGCATAATATCATGTCTCCCGTTGTACATTCTACTTCCCTTGAAGTTGATGCTACCAATCCATCGACTAATGCATCCGTGTCGGACTCCTCCTCCGTAACAAGGGTCGGAATTTTCTGGTAAGCCAATGTTGGGTAAGAATTCTTGTAAAATAAGTAATCGGTGTTGACTTTTGCAAAATAAGTAATTAATTGGTGTTGACTTTTGTGACTCTGTTTAATTTACTTTGACTAATTTGAAATAAGCTAGGTGAGAACATAAATATTTATGCTTTATATTTATATGTTTCAGATATGAGTTCACTTCCAGGGCTACATCTTATGCTATTCGAGTAGGTTTGTTAGCACGGGTTAACGATTTTTGGCCCAATTTTAAAAGTATACCCGATGATGTCAAGAAAGTGATGTTTCAGGAGTTTCTGGTAAAATAATATTAGTGTATTTGTGTTACATCTATTTTTTTGGTCATTACATTTTCCACTACATGTACAGGAGTCATTTCAATGGACAGATGATGCTTCACCAGCAATTGTGAAGCAGATATGGAATAGAAAAGCAAGTTTGAAGTATCGGGACTGGATTCACAGTATGAAGGAGTCAGGCAAGAAGCATCCGAACCTACCTCAGGAGATATATGAGCAGTTTTTGGCATATTGGGAGCTTCCTGAAGTAAAAGCTCAGGCAGAAAAAGCTGCAAACTCTAGGGCTCAAAACCAAAAGCGACATTGTGGTGGTTCGAGATCCTTTGCGGATTATCGAAACGATTTGGTTTGATCTCTAAAATCTTGTTTTAACGTTAATTTACACCAGCTTTCACATTTTTACTCTATTTTTATCTTTATTTTCTAGACCGATGAACTTAATAGGGAGCCAACTACTTTGGAAGTGTATTGTAGGACTCACGAGGTCACTTCGGACAACGGATCTACCACTAGTGGATGGATTGATGAAGCATCGATGGAATTTGCAGTAAGTGATTCTTATATCTTAGTTTTAGTAACTGGTTAATAGTTTAATATGTGCAAGATTAGTTAAATTTTGTTAAAATATCTCTTCGACAGTTAAAATTTGGGAACATTTTTAGGTATTTTATTTAATTGAGATTAAAGATGAATCTATGAAGCATAACACATATATGTTTAATGTTGAGAAGAGGAACAATGAGTGGTTAATACCTCAGTTTTAGTCAACGCGAATCAGTTCTATCAAACTATGGTGGTTGTTTAGAACGGAGGAGCTTTGTGTTTGTTTTCTATTTGCTAACTGAGGTGAGAGTGTCATTGAAGTGGATGTCGGGAGATGGTTGCTGGTTGTTGACAGTGGATGGTTGGTGCAGTTTTTGGTGGTAGGTGATTGTGGGTTATTGAAGAAGTGATGTGGTAATGTCGTTAATTGGTAAGCAGGGGCTTGTAGCAGCAGTTGTTTGCACAGTGAAGGCAGGAAAGTGACAGTGAGGTCTAGAGGAGGATCTTGGTGGATGGAGATGGTTTAGAGCAGTGTAGGGTTGAACTGCACTATAACTGATAGCGGTTGCAATCTACAATTGTTGAAATGGAAACGATGTGGTTATGAAAAAACCATAATGTTATGTGGTCAAAATAATTATCAAGTATATCGATGATAAAACCATAATGTTATGAAACTATTGACATTATGTAACATAGTATAAACTAAAGTACTGTGTATTATCAAACTATTGACATGTGCTACAGTTCTAAATTCATAAAATATTTCACTATGAGACATAATGTATGGTTGATAATTACACTTCTCTGTTTATGGTTGATATGGAGGGATGATAACAACTGTTTATGGTTGATAAGGCAATAAGGCAGATTGTGGTGGTGAGGATAGTAGTGGGTGTAATGATATGAAGAAATGCAGAGGAAAGATGATGCGGTTTGGATTGTAAATGTCAGTGAAGTGGTAATGGACAGTGGATGTTGATGGAATTGACTGGTTTGCAGCAGTTTGAAATGGGGTTTGGTTGGTGATGTGGGATAGTAGTATGTAGTATGTGGGTTCAGGTATGAGGCAGGAATTGTAATGGTTGTTTGTAGTATGTGGGGATGATGTGGGTTGTTTGTAGTATGTTGAGGAATTGCCAAATACTTGTTTGCTGTAGTTGGTAGTTTAGGGGTGAATTTGTTTTTGGATGGTGATGAACTGGAGTGTTAGCGGTGGAGGAAGTAAGGTCAATGGTGGTTATGTGTGCAGGTTGATGAAGTAAGGGCAGAAGTTAGGAGATGAATGTGCACTGATGTTGATGTTTGATGATGAGAAGTAGTTGATGGTGGAGATGGCAATGTGAAGTATGTTGTTGTTGTGTTGCTCTGTCCAGTGGATGGCAGTATGGTTGGGGTGGTGAATGTAACAAAGGTGAGAAGTAGTGGCAAGTAAGTGGTTTAGTAGTTGAATGATTTGGTGAGTGTTGTTAACAGAGGGTTGTAAGATGGTTTGGATGTAGCTACTGTTGTATGGGGACTGATGGGTTGGCAGTATGTAGTATATGTGGCTATGCGGATGGCTTTGAAGTTTGTGCAGATATGCACAGTGAGGTGCACTAGAAGAGGAGGTTGCCCAAGCTATGCACTGTGATGTTGGGGGTTGGTTTTGGAGGTGGTGAAGTTCAGTGTGTACACTGTGATGGTGGCTGTTGTGATGTGGTTGGTGATTGGTAGGAGGATGACACGGGGGGATGTGATGATAGGGAAATAGAGTAGCAGCAAGATCAGTTACTAGAGTTGTGGGGGGATTGATTCATTGAAGGAATAAAGGAAGCAGGGGGGAGTTGCACTGATGTTTTGTATGTAGCAGATATTGTTTGATGATTGTTTCGTTTCTATGTAGACATTACACTTCTCTGTTTACATAACTCTCTTCTAAATATAACTTTGTATCTCCAACTTCATGAAACACAGCCAACCTTACCTCCTTCTCCTATACCCCAGCCTGCACCTCAACCATTCATCTCAAAACCACCCTTCCCAGTCATAAACAACAACCTTCTCTGTTTGATGTTAGAGGGGGAATATTGGAGTTTGGGCAGAGAATGTTGATGATACATGTTTCGTTGTCACTTTTCACTTGCCAAAACATGGAAAGCCCAAATCATTGAACTCTGAGCATTCTCATAGCAACCGAAACTTTAAAATAATATTTAATGTACTTTTGTTATATAAGCTAACTATTCAGCTTGCGTAATATGCCATGGGAATATGCCGTAGGTTTTGTCAGGATGTTTTGCTCAAATATGTATATATTTTTTTTACCTATTCCTTAATATCTTTACCACAGCACGTTGAGACTCAAGTTCAAATATGTATTTATGTTTTTGTTCTTGTATTTGAAAAATCACAAATACAGGCACAATATCAAGCTAGAATTAAATAATTGAAAAGTCAAGGCACAGTAATTTCGTATGATGTCGAGGAAGAAGTATTCGACAAGCTTACCGGTGCTATAGCTAAAAGAAAGTACCGTAGGCCATATTATGGAAATATCCCTGGAGTAAGTATTTAAACTTTCAACAAAACATTATTTTAATTAGTTTAAAATGCAGAAATTGATGCAATATTTGATAAAATGCAGAAATACAAAGACGCTACTTATAGCATTAATAAGGGAGAAGCATAGACTAGAGCCAAACTAGAGGAAAAAGTGGAGCGTCAAGAAGGGGAGATTCAAATGCTGAAGATGCAGTATGAACAACTCACCGAGATGCTTCGACAGCGATTTGATAAAGAGGTGAACGATCGTCATGAGGAATGAGGGTATTGAAAACTTTTTAATGGTATCTGTATGATGTCATGTATCATGAACATATTATCATATTATTTTAATATGTAGGAACTTGATTAATATTGTTTGACTTTGTAATATGAATGAGATATTTGTTTTTTGAATTAAAGATGAATGGTTTGACGTTAATCTTTTTGTTGGAATGTGTATATATATAAAATAAGTTGATTTTAGTTTCTATTTAATGTGGTGAAATGAAATAGTATAATAATATATCAAAATTGCTTCAGAAAAGACGTAGGGAAGGTGTAGGTAAGGCGTAGGTAAATGAAATATTAATGCAGCAAAAAGTCGTATGCATGGCGTAGGAAAAACATTAAAAACACAGGCGTAGGTAAACCGTGGATAAATGAATGACGTAGAAAAGACGTAGGAAACGTAATATGTAAGAATGACGTAGGTAAATCGTAGGAAAACTGGGCGTATGGAAGACGTAGGTAAACAAATGACGTAGGAAAGACGTGAGCACTTAAAGAAGTAAAAATGTCGTAACAAAACCGTAGGTACAACATAGCGTGGGGAAGGCGTAAGAAAATTATGGCGTAGGAAACAACCCAACGGATGGCGTAGGTAAAGTGTAGGTATTTTATTAGCTACGTAAGTTTTACCCACGCCAAAGTTGGCGTAGAGGTTACGTAGTTAATACATTTACCTACGCCCCGCCTACGCAATTTTGGCGTAGGTAAACCGCAGTTTTCTTGTAGTGGAAATTGCAGTTTTCAAACTTTAAAAAAATCAAGTTTAAATCAATTTCTTAATTGATTCTTTTATATAATAATTGTTTTATTTAAGTTTGGAACTAGATAAAGGTTTAAAAATAAATTATTTTAATTTATTAAGTTTTAATGTGTTTTAACATATATCTTTTATCTTAGTTAATTCTTAAGTTTATTTTAAATAAAAATTAAATAGTATAATTAAGAGGTTAATTAAGAAGATTAAATGTTTTTAATTTATTAATTAACTTAAAGGTCTTAAGTTAATTTATTTGTTAATGATAATTAATTCCAAGGTTTATCAAATAAGATTTAAATAATAATTAAGTGATTAATTAAGATAAATTGTTTATCTTCAATTAATTAAGGTCTTAGGTAATTGTAGATTAATTAATGAAAGTACTTAATTTAAGGATAATTAATTAATGTAATTAATTAAAGGTTAATTAATTAATGTAATTAATTAAAAGTTAATTAATTAATGTAATTAATTTAAGGATAATTAATTAATGTAATTAATTAAAGGTTAATTAACGTAATTAATCAAAGGTTAATTAATTAATGTAATTAATTTAAGTATAATTTATTAATGTAATTAATTAAGTATTAATTAATTTATGTAAGTAATTAAGGATAATTAATTAAGATGGATAATTAAGGATGATTTATTAATTTCATTAATTAATTACAATAATTAATTAAAATGTTTTTAATTAATTAATGTTAATTAAGCAGGATTTAAAAGTAATTGAAGTAATTAATTTAATTTATTTGGAGATTAAATTAAATTAATTAAGAATTGAACAACTAATTAATCTTGCTTATGGATGATTGGATTATATTGAATGCCTTGAATTGTTTGATATCTTTGTTATGTGATGTTCTGTGATATGAAATGCCTGGATTGAACTGTGATAATGTAAGTTATCTACCTGTGATCGAATTGCTGTGTGAATGTGAACTTATGAATTGAATTGAAATTGTTTACATAAATAACTTGGCCTTTAAGACGACATTTAAATTTCGATGAGACCGAGAGTCGGATTCCAAATGGTTATCCGAAAACCACATCAGATCTTAAAGGTGATCTTTTGTTTAAAAGATAAAAAATGGAAATTTGTATCCACGTGTTTTAAAATAAGTTCTCATTATTTGGATAAGCCGGGGGAGGACATTGAGTCATAAAACCCATTCCGAATAATGATATCACGAAATGTAATTGCATTTGAAGACCGTGGTTGAAGACCGGGTATTTTTGAAAATGAAAGGATTACCTGTTGATTGTCTCTGCACCGAGTTACTCCAGTATAAAGACTAACCTATGTAATGGGGAGTCCGGACGTGATTAAGGGATATCCGTATTTGCAAGGACTTCTTCCATTAATGGGACAAAGTGCCTTCGGTTCCATTCAGACCCAGGATGGACTTGTATAGTTGTATGTCCGACATTACACTTTAAGATATAAAGCTAGTTTCTATCAAATACATTTCTGTCTGGTGGCGGAGAATTTATTCTCTTAGCTTAACACCCTTCTATGAGACGTACGATCTCAGAGGTTACGTAGTTGATATTTATTAGTGATATATTCCCAATTTGGTAATGTGGCATGCTAAGTGTTGATCACTGGTTAATCGAAGCATGGCTTTGGTGTAAAGCATAGCTTTGTAGGACGAGACTTCGTCGAGCCTCACACCCTGGAAATGGTCGAAATAGGAAAGGATGCAGCAAGGTTATAGGGGTCACACCCTTCAGGGTATGTGCATTTCCTTCTGGATAAAAAGTGGTATTCTGTTATGGAGCCCAGATATTTTTGCTTATGTGGTTGTTGGATATAGAGGTACCTCGATAAAGTTCGGTTACGACCGGGGGATGGCATACTCGTGACAGTTAGTTACCTAGTTACAGAGGTAACCCGGCCTTGTGTTGGTAGAGATCCGGTTAGATTCTTGGGATGTCCCTCCAGAGGCGTACCCTTTCGGATAAAGGAATTTCTTTAGCCTTGGTCATTTGTTGGAAATCCAAACATCAATACGAGCCCTTTACAGTTTTAGTTGTAGAACCTGCCATCTAATATGGTAGCTGTATGCATACTATAATGGTACGTATGGTGGCTAAGATTAATATTATACTTTCGAAATGCTTTTCCACGCTATGCACTAATAATAATATCAAAAGGATTTTCGCATATCAAGCATGTTTAACTACTATAAGGAGAAACCTTCCCCATGTGTGCGATTGCATTCGAGTGTGTGCCGAAAGACCTTATGGTAGTTTCATTTTCCAAAAGCATGAACGGATTTATTTTTCTTTCTTTGGCGCAAATAACTGTTTTAGTTTCTCACACCAGTCCCATGACTGACTCGGAGTTTATTGTCCCATTTTCTAAACTCTGGATGCCCATAATTTTCCACATAGGCAGCCAAGAGTCAGGTTATTAGTAGATTCTGGAGCTAAGTAGATGTAGATCTGGAAGTCTTCGAAGCTTTTGGTTTTGAGCTTTTGCTTTGGAGCTTTGGAATCGAAGATGCAGTATGTTGGACTCACTCTCTTTTGGAAGACAATGTTGATGTTCCGCTGTTATGTTATCTTTCTGCTATTGTGTTGTATATATGTGGCTCTGATGATGTTGGTCACTTGCTGTAGAATATTGTAATCCATGTTGTGTATCAATGAAAATCATTTTGTTTCCGCTGTGATGTTATCATCTAATGTGTTATAGCACCAGAAATACGGACTCCAACGTTCTAATCTTCGGCATTTGAATAATGGTGATGTATCGGATGCCTATTTTCGAAGGTTGAAAGTCCGGGTCATTACATGTATTATCAGAGCTAAAGGTTGATTAAGAAATTTAGCTTTAGAGTATAACTCATTAGGTGACTCATTAGAGATAGGGTTAGAAATGCCTAGAATGAGTATATTCTCTAAGATATCTCGTCTGTATGTCTAAAACAATTTTCTTACTATTTACATATAGTGAGAATGATTGCAAGGAGAGTATGAGATATGGGAAGGAGGAGTACCACTACAAATGGTCGAGATCCTGCAACAATAGAAGCAGCTCTTCCCATCCAACCCCAGCCAAATCTGGCACAGTTATATCAGATTTTCTCAAGACATGAAGGGAAACCATTCAAAGGCACGGAGACTATTATAGAATCGTAAGCTTGGATTCGATCTTGTGAAAGGATTTTTAAAGGATTGAAATTAGATGATGATCAAATGAGGTTGATAGCTTATTGGCAGCTCCAGGAAGAAGCTTTGGCATGGTGGGAGACCATTACCTTGGCCGAATCAGAGGACGAGTTTACATGGGATAGATTCAAGCAAGTATTTGAGCAGCGTTGTAGCCTTCTACTGGTATTTCCAGGATGTATCAAGAGTTTACCGATTTGAAGCAAGGAAGTTTATCTTTTGAAGAATTCTTAAATAAGTCTAACGAGTTATCCCGATTTGGACCTGAATTGGTGAATACCCCTCTTAAGAAGAATGAGAGATTTATTAAAGGGATGAACAAGAAGTTTCACGAAAGGATGACAAGCCATGTGAAGGAGTCTTTTGCTGATTTGGTAGATATGGGATATAGATATGCCACCTTAAATAAACAAGAGATTCCAGAAGAGAGAGGAAGCAGAAGTAATCCAAATTGGAAGAAGAGAAAGTTTAGAGGAAAGAAGCCTTGGCAAGGTAAAGAAAAGAAGGATACTCAGGAGAACAATGCAAAGAATGTTACTTGTTTCAACTATTTGGAGAAAGGTCATTACTCAAGTAGTTGCAAGAAGCCTAAGAAGCAAGGGAAGAAGGATCAACCTAAGAAGTCAGGACAAGAAGCCTGGGAATGCTACTATTGTCATAAGCTAGGACACATGGTTAGAGAATGCCCGATAATGAAGCAGACCCAAGTAGCAAAGGTATATGCAATCAAGGATGAACCTTCAACCTCAAGAGCTGATAAAGGAAAAGGAGTTTTGAAAGGTTATCTTCTTATTTATGATAAAATTGTTAGAGTTCTGTTCGACACTGGAGCCACGATAGTTTTATTTTCCAGCAAACCGTAGAAGAGTTAAATCTTGAACCTGAATTCGTAGACGAACCTATTTGTGTGAAGAACCCGGTAGGAGGCCCTGCAAATCTTTTTTTACGTTGTAGAAAAGTTCCTATTTCGTATTCTCATCTTCAGTTTCCTATCAGCCTTTTCATTCTTGACTTTAATGAATTTGAAATTTTACTCGGAATGAATTGGTTAACAAAATATGAAGCTAAATTTGATTGTACCAATAGAACGATTTTGGTCAAAACCAAACTTGGAATTTTTTTCATAATTTCTTATGAGGATCCAAGTCCGAAAAAGGATAAGCTAATGTATACTTTAGGGTATTCCGACCCGAGTTTGGAATCCATACCTATTATTCGAGAATTTCCTGATGTATTTGAAGAAGTTAAGTCTTTACCTCCGCATAGGAAAAACGAATTTAGAATCGACTTGGTTCCCAATGCCTGTCCAGTTGTGCATGCAAGACGTAGGATGGCACCAAGGGAACGAGTAGAGTTAGTTAAGCAAACCCAAGATTTACTGGAGAAAGGATTTATACGACCTAGTCGTTCCAGTTGGGGTTCAGCTATAATATTTGTAGCCAAGTCCGATGGATCTTTAAATTGTGCGTAGATTATCGTGATCTTAATAAGTTAACCCTTAAGAATATATTTCCTTTGCTCCGAATCAACGACCTGTTTGATCAGTTGCATGGTGCCCGATTCTTTTCCAAGATGAACCTAACCCAAGGATTCCATCAACTGAGATTGCAGAAGATCGTATCCATTTGACTGCTTTTACGGGTCTCGATACATTATACGAATGGTTAGTTATGCCCCTCGGACTAACCAATGCCCCTGCATATTTCGTAGACATGATGACCCGAGTATTTCGTGAAGTATTGAATAAGTTCGTTCTTGTATTTATTGATGATATTCTAATTTATTCCAAAACTAAAGAAGAGCATCCCGAACACTTAAAAATAGTTTTGGAAATATTGAGAAGGAATATTCTTTTTGCCAAGTTTTCTAAATGTCATTTTTGGGCAAAGAAGTTAGATTTCTGGAACATATTGTAATAGAAGAAGGAATTTCTGCAGACCCTGGTAAGGTTTTCGCTATTCTAGATTGGAGGCAACCCACAACTCCAAAGGAGGTTAGAAGTTTTTCGGGATTAGCTGGATATTACCGAAAGTTTGTCCTAGATTTCTCTAAGTTAGCCAGTCCATTAACTAAGCTGACTATGAAGAATGCCAAATTTATTTGGACTCTAAAGTGCGAGGAAGCATTGTAGGAATTGAAGAAAAGGTTGACCACTGCTCCCGTTCTTGCTATTATTAACGAGAATAAAGGTTTATTCTGTTTACACAGATGCATGTGGTGAAGGAATGGGTGATGTTCTAATGTAAGAGGGTAGAGTGATTGCCTACGCGAGTAAACAATTGCGACCACATGAGAAGAACTACCCGACCCACGATCTTGAGCTTTTGGCAGTTATCTTTGCTTTGAAAATATGGCGTCGTTATCTTCTGGGTGAAAATTTTGAATTGTTCACCGACCATAAATCTTTGAAATACCTCTTTACCCAGAAGGATTTGAATCTAAGATAGCAATGTTGGTTGGAATTCCTAGCGTCATACGACCTGGATATTTAGTATACATCCGGCAAAGCCAATGTGGTAGCTGGTGCTTTGAGTAGAAGACGTGCTGTTCTTGCTTATCTTGTTGTCACTCCTACTCTTCTTGAGAAGATTGCTAGTAAGTAAAAAGAAGACAAGTTTCTTCAAGAAATTTATGGGAGAATACAGCGAGGCGAAGATTCCAGGTTTGAAACCAAAAATAGTGGAATTATAAGGTTAAAATGGAGGATTTGTGTTCCAGACATCCCAGATCTCAAACGAGAAGTATTGGACGAATGTCACAAATCCAAGTTCAGTATCCATCCAGGGGTTAGCAAAATGTATCGAGATATTAATAGGACCTTCTAGTGGAAAACAATGAAGAGGGATATATCCATTTATGTTAGTCGATGCGCAACTTGTCAACAAATAAAGAGTGATCAAATGAAGATGGCAGGTTTACTCCAACCACTGGAGGTGCCTAAATGGAAATGGGACCAAGTGTCTATGAATTTCATAGATGGTTTGCCACGAACTCGAAAAGGTAATGAGGCGATTTGGGTTATTATGGATCATCTGACCAAGACTGCCCACTTTATCCCAATTAAATCCACCCGAACGACATCGAGTTTGGCCGAGTTATATGTGAAGGAAGTTGTTCGACTCCATGGAATACTAAGTAATATAGTGAGTGATTGTGACCCGATCTTCACTAGAAGATTTTGGGAGGCATTTCAAGCTGCACTGGGAACCAAGTTGAACTTCGGTACTGCTTACCACCCGTAGTCTGATGGGCAAACTGAGAGAATAAATCGAATCTTGGAAGATCTTTTGAATGCTTGTATTCTTGATTTTGGAGGTTCGTGGGAGGACCATTTGCATTTGGTTGAGTTTTCGTATAATAATAGTTATCATGCCAATATTAGAATGGCTCCTTTCGAAGCATTGTATGGTCGTCCTTGTAGATCACCCGCGTGTTGGATTTAGTCGGGTGATAGGCTTGTTCTTGGTCCGGACATGATAAGGGAAGTTTCTGAGAAAGTTGATTTCATTCGGAAGAAGTTGAAAACTGACCAGAGTTGACAGAAAAGTTATGCCGACCGCATAAGAAGAACCCTAGAGTTCTAGGTTGGAGATTCAGTTTTCTTAAAGGTTTCTCCAATGCCTGGAGTTTTGAGATTTGGAAAGTCCGGTAAGCTGGCACCGCGATATATAGGTCCTTTTCTTATACTTGAGAGGATTGGTCCTTTGGCTTATCGAGTGCAGTTACCTAATTGGATAGCTAGCATACATAATGTGTTTCATGTTTCACACCTTCGGAAGTATGTGCACGACCCAGATCATATCGTTGAGGCGGCCGCTCAACGGGATTTGGAAATCACACCTAATTTGGCAGTGAAAAGAGAACCATTGAAGAATATTGGTCGAGATGAAAAGCGGTTAAGGAATAAAGTGGTGAAATTAATGTAAGTACAATAGAGTGGAGATCCGAATGATTGTACTTGGGAAATAGAGGAAAGCATGCAGAAGACCTATCCCAAACGTAGAATGGATATTTCGGCTTGATCTGGTAAGTCATTTCTCTTTTTATGTGTTCATATGTTCTTTGTTTGTCTCACTGTCTATCAAATTTTGAGGATGAAATTTTCTTAAGGGGGAGAATCTGTAACGATCTCATTTTTAAGCCAAATTTAATTCAGTAATTAATAAAAAAATTAGAATCAATTTGTGAATTAATTTGAAATTTTCCAAAACAAATAAGATATGGGTTTGTTTATATATATATACATAGAATGTAAATAGAATTTTAATTTAAAATTCAAACATAAATATCGTAAAAATAGTTTGGATTTAAAAATAATATATATATATGATTTTTATTAGTGTATAATTTAGTTTTAAAACATTTTCTTTTAAGATTATATAATAATAAATAAAGGAAATGTATTTATAAAAAATAGAAAATATAATATAAAATTACATTAAAACATTAAGTCATGCAAATTAAAAGTGTAAGTATTATAATATGAAATTTTACAAGTGTTAACTTAATTATAGCATGCAATTAACAAGTGTCAACTTTTTAATTTTCTTTTATTTTTAAAAATAATAAAACTTAAGGCTATATATACTTCCTCTCCTACTCTTTCTACTTTCTTTAATATTTTCAAAACTAAAACAAAAAACAAAGCTATCAAAACAAATCTGAGAAAGAAAACAAACCAGAGATAAAAGAATTATAGCAAGCGATCTTTCCAATTTTCAAACCTGAATCAAAGCAAAGCTCAACTCAGTTTAAAGCAAGATTTCAACTCAAACATCCAGCAAAGCAAATCAAAATTTTCAAGATCAAAGCAAGTTCAAATTCCCAGTTTTCAAATACAAAACAAATTCCAGGCTCTCTGTTTTCAAAATACAAGTGAGTAAACTACTTTTTAAAAACTTGAATCTGGGTTAAATCTTGATGCATGTGATAAATGATAGATATAATGTTGTGAGAAATGCTTGTATGTGTATAAATATGCAAATATTTGTGTATGCATGTCAGTGTACAGGCAGATATGCCTCTGTTCTAAGTTTACAGGCTTTTAACAATTTCAAAATTCAAATCCTCATCTCCTAATTCTATTTAGAATTTGATGCCTAAACAAAAAGTGTTTAAATTTAAAGGATCTTAATTTTAAAAATACTTTCAAGTATAATTATCAAGTGGTTTTGCTGGAAACAAAAAAATACAGTGAAAACTCTAAACCAGGTCAAATTCGAATATCATGATTTCTTGTTTCAATTATATCATCTAATTCGTTTTCAAAAAATTTGATTTTTAAAAGTAGAAACTAGATTTTTAGTTTAGTAAATCGTGGGAACTTGCGAGTTGAACGGGAAAGGAGTTTTTAGCATTTTATGGTGATCGGTGATGAGATGGGTCTCGGGATCATGGCTGAAGGTAGCTGGGAAGTTGACGAACTCGGGAAAAATGACCAAGGAATTTCCCGATCATCATGGCGGCGGCACAGTGTCGATTTAGGGTTTAAACCCAAGTTTTGGTTGAGGTCAGAATTCGGGTTACTGCATCATCGTTGATGCATCGGTCTTGATCGTAGGTGGGGGAATCGAAGCGTAGGTCGTCGACGAAGCTCTGGACGTGATCGCGTGATCTCTGGTGACTGGAGGTGGCAATACGAGGCAAGTCTTTGATGACCATGCTCATCCTAGTGGTTTTCATTTTTCTCGATTTCGATTTTGGTGATAGTCATGGGTTCTGGGTGATTGCTAGGGTCAAGTAGGTCGACGATGGCTTGCTAGTGGTAGTGAAGTTGGTCGGAGAGTGGCCGATTGATCGTGCATGTGCATAGGTATCTATGTGTCAGAGTTTGAGGAGAAGGTGGTATCGAGTTTGCTCTCGGAAAAGTGATGTGGTGGCTCGGGTTTGTGATCGATTCGTTCGCAAGTGTTTAGCATGATAACAGTTTTTAAAATTTAAAAACATAACAGAAAAAAAAGTTGGGAAGATGGCTCGAGTTTGTGCTCGGGAGAATGATGAGTTAACTCGAGTATGTCTCGGGTATTAAATCAATTTCTTAATTAATTCTTTTATATAATAATTGTTTTATTTAAGTTTGGAATTAGATAAAGGTTTTAAAATAAAATTTTCAATTAATTAAGTTTTAAAGTGTTTTAACATATATCTTTTATCTTAGTCAATTCTTAAGTTTATTTTAAATAAAAATTAAATAGTATAATTAAGAGGTTAATTAAGAAGATAAAATGTTTATAATTTATTAATTAACCTAAAGGTCTTAAGTTAATTTATTTCTTAATGATAATTATTCCAAGGTTTATCAAATAAGATTTAAATGATAATTAAGTGATTAATTAAGATAAATGGTTTATCTTTAATTAATTAAGGTCTTGGGTAATTTTAGATTAATCAATTAATGAAAGTAATTAATTTAAGGATAATCAATTAATGTAATTAATTAAAGGTTAATTAGTTAATGTAATTAATTTAAGGATAATTAATTAATGTAATTAATTAAAGGTTAATTAATTAATGTAATTAATTTAAGGATAATTAATTAATGTAATTAATTAAGTATTAATTAATTTATGGAAGTAATTAAGGATAATTAATTAAGATGGATAATTAAGGATGATTTATTAATTTCATTAATTAATTACAATAATTAATTAAAATGGTTTGTAATTAATTAATGTTAGTTAAGCAGGGTTTAAAAGTAATTGAAGTAATTAATTTAATTTATTTGGAGATTAAATTAAATTAATTAAGAATTGAACAACTAATTAATCTTGCTTATGGATGATTGGATTATATTGAATGCCTTGAATTGTTTGATATCTTTGATATGTGATGTTCTGTGATATGAAACGCCTGGATTGAACTGTGATAATGTAAGTTATCTACCTGTGATCGAATTGCTGTGTGAATGTGAACTTCTGAATTGAATTTTTTTACTTAAATAACTTGGCCTTTAAGATGGTATTTAAATTTCGATGAGACCGGGAGTCGGATTCCAAATGGTTATCCGAAAACCACTTCGGATCTTAAAGGTGATCTTTTGTTTAAAAGATTAAAAATGGAAAGTTTGTATCCACATGTTCTTAAAATAAGTGCTCATTATTTTGATAAGCCGGGGGAGGATATTAAGTCATAAAACCCATTCTGAATAATGATACGATGGAATGGAATTGCATTTGAAAATGGTGGTTGAAGACCGGGTATTTTTGAAAACGAAAGGATTACCTGTTGATTGTCTCTGTACCGAGTTGCTCCGGTATAGAAATTACCCTATATGATGGGGAGTCCGAACTTGATTAGGGAATATCCGGATTTGCAAGGACTTCTTCCTTTAATGGGACGAAGTGCCTTCGGCATTCAAACCCAGGATGGACTTGTATGGTTGTATGTCTGACATTACACTTTGAAATATAAAGCTAGTTTCTATCAAATACATTTCTGTCTAGTGGCGGATAATTTATTCTCTTAGAAACACCCTTCTCTGAGACGTACAAGCTCAAAGGTTATGTAGTTGATATTTATTAGTGATATATTCTCAATTTGGTAACGTGGCATGCTAAGTGATGATCATTGGTTGATCGAAGCATGGCTTTGGTGTAAAGCGTAGCTTTATGGGACGAGACTTCATCGAACCTCACACCTCGAAAATGGTCGAAACAGGAAAGGATGCAGCAAGGTTAAGGGGGTCGTGCCCCTCAGGGTATCTGCATTTCCTTCTGGATAAAAAGTGGTACTCTGGTATGGAGCCCAGATATATTTGCTTATGTGAATGTTGGAAATAGAGGTACCTCGATAAAGGTCGGTTACGATCAAGGGATGGCATACTCATGACAATCAGTTACCTAGATACAGAGGTAACCCTGTCTTGTGTTGGCAGAGATCCAGTAAGGTTCTTGGGACTGTTAGTCCTTGAGATAATGGTTTTGATGACAACAACCTAAGAATGGATTATAAAATATAAATAATAACATTATAGTTTAGATATATATGTATATGCAGGATTTAACCTTGCAGGTACCAAGAATGAAGACTGTACAGTATAGAGATTCAAGATATCAAGATTGAAGACTCATGAGCATCAAGATTATCAAGAGTTTAAGATTTCAAGAATAAGTAATTTTAATTAGGAATTTTGTTAAAACTCCTAGAAAAGCACTGACATCTTAAAATTCAATTTATTCGTGGAATGGAATCCACTTCGAGCCCATTAAAGGGATGGAACCCTAAGTAGGATGGAACCTACAAAAAATCTAGTGGAACATCTTTTTATATCCGCTAACTTTTATTCAAATGATTTTACAAAATTATCTTATTTTCAAAATGATTTCAAAACCTTCTTTTAAAGAATCAAAAACATCTACCCTGATTTTAAATATTTTTTAGCCTCAAAATAATCTTTAATGTCAAAGTCAAATTATCCTTGGTTTTAAACTATCTTTTAAATATAATATATTTAACTTTTAAATGTTCATACTTAGATTTAAATATAAAATTATAGTAAAATTTATATATATTATTCTCTATATTTACTTATGTATTTTAGTTATAGTCAAGTACATTTATAAAGTTTAAAATAGTTTTAATATAAGATAGAGGTTATTTTCAAAGAAAGACAAAACACAAAAAATTCCTTTGGGATGTCGACATGCCCAAGTACTCCATGTCGACAAAGTGTCAGTTGGTTTCAAAAATTTGAATTTCAAAAAAGTGTCTATTCGCCATAACCTTTCACGAATAGACATGGTTGTTGTTCTTCTATAAATAGGGTCTGTTTTCAACAAATTTTCTATCAATATTTTCTGGTATTTCACTCCTCTTCTTCTTCTACATTTCTTTATACATATTCTTGCCATTACTCTGCCGAAATCAACATTGAATCTAAATAGATCATTTATGGTTTGATTCTCTATCACTACCTCAACAAGACTTCGGTGCTATTCAGAGAAATATACTTCTTTGTAACTAATTAAGCGAGATAAGGTGTGATTGTAGCCTTGGAAATCAATCAAGTGAGAAAAGGTGTGAATGTAGCCTTGGAAATCAATTGGGTGAATTTGTTGCCCGGAAAATCAAGTATCTCTACCGAGAGGACTGTGATTCTGGAGGGTGTACGTCGTTGCCTTGAAATCGAGTGTGTAATTGTAAGATTGCTTTTGAAAGGAATTCCGTACTTGTGTGCGGGGTTGAATGTAGGGTAACTCCGAACCAGTATAAAATCCGGTGTGTTCTTTCCTTCACTGCTTTTACTTTATTTCTGCATCTGTGTTTGTTTCTGTGATCATATCCGTGTCTGAATATTGCATACATCTGTGTTCAAAATTAACGTAAACTCAAAAAGATTTAGAAATTCTTTAAAAACACTATTCACCCCCCTCTAGTGTTAACACTAGCCTTAAGATCCGTAATCCGCATTTCTCACATTTGGTATCAGAGCAGGGTTTTCAAAGTTCATAATCTGATTTTTGAAAAAGTTTTTTTTTAAATGGCTATGTTCGTTAATACTAGTTTAGAAGTATTCAAATCATCATTGTTTCTTGAGTCTGCATATAATTAATATTCAAATTCAAGTTGTCTACCAAAATTATTTGATGTACAAGAATCATGTTTTATGGCTATTGAGGAATCAATCCACAACGGACAAATTGTGCAGATCAGAAAGGACAAATGAATACTTGATAGTGGATGTTCTAGACACATGACTGGCAATCCGGATATGCTGAATGATATAATATACAAATATGGAGAATTGGTTAACTTTGGAGACAATTCAAAAGGATATGTGATTGGCATCGGAAATCGGTAACTCCGAAACTCCTATTATTACTTATGTTTTGCTAGTTAAGAATCCGAAACATAATCTGCTAAGTATAAATCAACTTTGCGATAAAGGATGTAAAATTATTTTTGAAAAAGATAAGTGTCACATTGAAGATAATAATTCATCCATAATATTTGAAGTAATTAGAAAAATATATATTTATATTCTTAGTATGAAAGTTTCAAATGATAACTGGTGTCTTTTGGCAAATACAAGTGACCCTTGGATTTGGCATAAGAGATTTGGACATTTGAATTTCAAACCCTTATCTAGACTGTCAAAAGATGATCTAGTAAGAGGTCTCCCTAAAATGAATTTTAAAGTAGATAGTCTATGTGATGCATGTCAATTAGGAAAACTTAGAAAAAGTTCTTTTAAATTAAAAGATACGATTTCAACTTCAAAACCTCTTGAATTACTTCATCTTGATTTATTTGGTCGATCTCAAATTTTGTCAATAAATCATAGTAAATATGTTTTTGTAATTGTAGATGATTATTCTAGATTTACATGGACAATATTTTTGAAACATAAAAGTGATACTTTTGAATGTTTTAAGAATTTTACAAAAAGAATTCAAAATCAACTTTCTCTAAAAATTATAACATTCGTAGTGATCAAGGTGGTGAATTTGAAAATGAAAAGTTGGAGGAATCTGTAATAAAAGGGGGATAACTCACAATTTTTCATTTCCAAGAACTCCACAACAAAACGGAGTAGGAGAACGTAAAAATAGGACGATTCAAGAGTGTGCGAGAACTATGCTTACAGATAGTAAATTACCAAAGAATTTTTAGGCAGAGCAGTTGCTACCGCCTGTTATATTTTAAATAGAATTTTAATTAGACCTTTAACTGATCAGACATCTTATGAACTTCTTCATTCAAAGAAACCTAAGGTATCTTATTTTAGAATTTTTGGAAGTAAATGCTTTATTTTAAATACAAAAGATAACTTAGATAAATTTGATCCTAAATCCGACAAAGGTATCTTTATCGGATATTCTAATAGAAGTAAAGCGTACAGAGTGTTTAATCTAAGAACTAACACCATCGAAGAAACAATGCATGTTTCATTCGATGAAAATCTTAAAATTTTTGCAGATACAAATGATGAAGATGATTTAATCACTCAAAATAAAGAGTCAACTGAAACTAATAATGAAATTAATCATCCTAATAAAAGGACTGAACTTTTAAAAGATCATCCTATAGAAAATATACTAGGAGATATGCAATCTGTTGTTAAAACTAGAAATCAACTAAGTCAAATGAGTAATGTAGCTTTCACTACCACAAATCAGTGATTTTGCAACAGTTTATATCTGTTAATTGCTAACACTTATAAATGCTACAAACTCCTAACAGTAAAAAGGTGTTAGGATACCTGAAAAGTGTTGGTAAAATAAATACTTTTCTGAATAAACTTTGCAACACAAATAAGTGTTACCGTAGTTGGTAAAAATGTAAATAATTAATTAACAAGAGGAGTCATATGTAATTTAGACATATGCATTCTCTTCTCACGCTTACCCATCCATTCCCAGACATATTTCGGTGGTGTAAAATTTAGTTTAGGGTTTTCTCTTCTTCCCAAAATCAACGTCCATTTCAACCACTTCCTAAAATCAACGGCGACTTCATCCACTTCCCAATATCGAACGTCGACTTCAACCACTTCAACGATGCCGACTTCAATTCGCTTTGCTGCAGTTCTTTTTCCTCTCTTTTTTCATTTCTTCGCTTTGCTGTAGGTTCTTCTTCTACTCTATTTTTTTTCTTTCTCTGAACTTTTGAGTGATAGTCTTTTGAGGTATAAATGATGCCTTTTACAATGAATCTGATCGATTCCTTTGGATTTTCCAAAGCCGTTTGCCATTAGTTGAGCTCAAATTGATGCTTCATCTTTCCCAATTTCAAAAGCCATTCTCAGATTTCATAAAAAGAAGGCCTTTGGGATTTTCCAAATTTGCTTCTATGACGTGAAGACTTGAATCGCGATTTGTTTTCAGGTATCGATATTTTTGATTTCACTTTGATGCTTATGACTTTTAATAGTTGCGATTCAAACTAAATTTTGAATCGAAGATGGTACGTTTTGAGTTGAAAAGCATTTTGAATTGTATTATTCTGCGATTATTGAATTCCATGATAGAGATAAACAATAATGTGGTCTAACTTGATAATTCTGGGAATGTGTATAATAATTTTTTTTGATTCTGTAATTAAACTTAATATTTTCCACATTAGTCTTCTTAGTAAACATTATATGAACTGAATTAATATTAATCTTTTATATAAACATTAAGATATATGCATTTATCATTAATGTATGTCTTCTTTTTATTGTTTTAATCCTTAATATATTTATTGATACCTTCATTTAATATTCTTACATGCCAAAGGTCCCTAGTTCTGGGCTCTGACAGTTTATGGTTTATTTGAAAACATGATAATAATATATAACAAGAAAGACCTTGTATTTCATTTGTTGGAAATGAATATAAAATAGACCAATTACTTCGTACCAGGATTTTCAGTTTACTTTCGAGGTGTTAAATAAAATGACTGGGCTTATACAAACTAATTTTTAGTTAAAATAGTATTACTAATACAGAGAAGACCTGGTATTTGTCAGCAATGAATAGTTCCCTTGGTCGAATGTGTGCTTTGAACTGGATATTTAAACGGAGTATTTTGTTAAGAGGGGAATGTGCTTTTGTCTTATGAACGCGATATTTGAATAAATAGGAAAAAGAATCTAGATTTTAATAATTATTTACTACGATTGAGTAATATTTTTAGTTACTTGTAAATAAAATGAAATAAAATACGGAAATTTACTAAACAATATTAAAAAATTCGAAAGTACGACTATACTTTCGATGGATTACCCAAAGCGAGTATGAAGCCTTTCTCAAAGTAAGGTGTCCATGGTCGGTGGATACGAGACTTTGACTGCTACCTTTAGACATACTTCTTTTTATGATATTTATGCTACACTTGGTATGGTTCTTAATTGATTCCTTTTAATTGATTTTTAGCTGCATTGAATTTGATTTGGTTGGAAAAAAACCTTGTTGATTAAAGAAGCATTCATATGCGGTACTTCACTATAGTGTTCTGTGCCAGATACATTCTGTTAAGAATTTAAGATGATATCATGTTTTGGTGCATTTAATCATACAATTAAAACACATGAATATGCAAATAGAATAATATTGGAACAAGAATAATTCATATGAATAAAAGAAAATTATCAGTCATATATTATGCACATTTGTTGCAGAACCATGACAGACAGAATTACTATATCAATTTATTTTCGTTTTCAGTCATAGACATTCTTTGGTCCACCCGTCTTAAAATTTTCCAATACAGAGATTATTTTGGATAAAAGATATAAAAGATGAGATTCTGGGTGATAGTTTTTATTTTCTATAATATAGTGATATGTTGATCTATAAACATAAATATCTAAATGATCTTTATTTGTTATTGTTTTGACTTGTTTACATATTAATCTTAGTGATTGGTGACATTGAATAATCTTTACAACGTTTTTTTACTTGCTATGAGATTTTGGAGTTAGCAAGTAGGCCATTGTTAAAATTTTTATTTATTTTAGCTATCCTTATGTACAATTTTAGTAAGGATTATTAGTTAAAAGATAATAAAGTTGCGTTTGTGTTTCAAAAATGAACTTATAAGCTTGCTTTACTACATATTATATAACGTAATAAATTTTGGACTCTTAAATTATGCGGCTTTGGCCTTTAAGCTTAAGTCAACACACTAAGTAAAGGTGATGATAGAGATAAGATCTTATTTGAAAGTAATTAAAGGGAGGGTTAGAAGATAAAGTGAAGTGAGTGATAAAAAAGATGAAGAAGACGAGGAATAGCAAGAAAATAGTGAAGAAAAGGGCGAGGTTGATATAAGAAATATGATAAAATGTGGAAATGTTTGTAATAACTTCCTTAGTTTTTCCATTCATTAAACCATCTATGTAAAGATTGATTCGTTTCTTGTACCTTCATATTGTTTCAATAAGACACTTATGAATAGTAATAACTGCTGCTGACATTTACTAATCAACTATATTTCTAGATGTCCTTAATTCGGTAAATTTCATTTTTACTTCGAATAAAGCCTCTCTTCATTTTTGGTGTTTTTCATTGTAATTATTATTTTCAATATTAACATTGGTACAAGAAAGGTTTGAGGTTAACATAAAGGAGTTACGTGAACGAATTGATACATCAACATACAGTAAGCTCTCACTTTGCCAACTTGCAGTTAACATTCATTCATTTGCATGCTTACATATCTATGGTTGGGAATTGATTCTTGAAATCAAGGAACAACTGGTTTCATCTCTTGTTGGAAATTTTCATTTCCAGTTAATATATGATTATCAAACATTTTACACTTTAGTCAAACTTCTTATAGTAAGCGACTTAACAGGACGAACTAGCAGAAGATAGCAAGCATGATGAAAGGAGTATGGTTGGAGATAGTTCCAGGTAGCAGTATAAATGGTTAAAACCAACAGGCTGTCATTCATGATTTAGGCTGAACCAGTGTAGGAACTGGCAGAAGCGGATGGCAGAGCAAGAGTTGGACTTGACACTAACGCAGGCACTTTGTATTTGAATCCTGCTTTCTAGGAGTAGAATATGACTGCAAATGTGCCAGCAGTCCTATCCTGTAAGCATTTGTCTTGCTTTCAGCTTCATGTTTCATCATCAAGGTTTATTTTGCATGTCCATACATGATTATCTTATATTAATGATGCCCATTTCTAACTTATCTAAGATATTTTCCACTGTAGATAAAATGTCAACATGCATTAAGATAGAGCAGAACGTATTTGCAATGGGGATGAGTGCGTTCTGATTTCTCATCATTCATTTCTCTTTTTTACCTTCTCATGTCCTTTCACGTTGAATCGACAATATTTTTTTATAGTTAAATTCTATTTCCAAATATCCATTGCAATCCTGTTTGCATATGTGCAATAGGCATATATAATATTAGATTGGTGCTTATTATTCTTTGCAAGAAGTAAATAATTAGCCTTATTCACCGTAATCATTGAAGTATTGGATTTCATTGGGTCAGATAATTACACGCTTTGCAGTATAATTAAAGGCATGTTCAAATCAGATTTTTGATTGCCAAAACTTAATTAGCTCAGTCTTTTGGTTCATTTTTAAGAATTATGTCTGTTTGCTCGCAGTTCACTTATGATGATTTCTATCCATAAGTTTCTACTTATTCGCCTTAAATCTGATAGAATAATATTTAGGCTATTCATATAAGATGTTGTTGCTTACTTAAACTGAATTTACTAAAACCCACTGAAGCCATGCAAAATCCTATTTATTGCAAATAACGTTCTTGGATCCCTGCGTTTTTTCAATAATTAAATAGTAGATCCTTGAAGTTCCCATTTTTTAATCTGTTCCCATATAACGTTGTTTGTATGAAGTTGACGGAGGCAATGCTATTTCATTTTTTTTTCATTTCATTCCCGTTGATGTTTTTCTTGTTTTACTGTTATTGCAACACATGTTAGCTTGGCCACACAATAATTAAATAGTACACGTAAATTACAATATACGTACAATTGTGTATGGGTCAGGTCCAGTTAGAGTTCATGTTTTATACACATATATGTGTTTTCCCCTGTTGGTACAGTTACGGAAAGAATTAAAGTGACTCAATGTTTGAAAAATGAATACTTGCCTGTGGGTTAGGTTGTATATTTGTCTGTGTGTTGCATGAATAATAGTACCAAGGACGCTATTACTGCATTAATACGACCCACTAACTACTGTTAAGTGTATATAATTACACATGACCTTTTAGCTAATATTTTAATATCATATTAGATTGCCATACTTGAAAACTAAAAGCGATAAAATTGTGTATGTGGTTCATATTATCAGTAAGTTTTTCATATTTATTCTTGCAGGTCAAGGAAAATCCAGAAGTGCAAGTTACACAAACAATGGTTGGATGGTGGCACATAAAAATAAGAAATCTGGACAAGTTCTTCCATCTGCAACAAAAACCTACATAAGTATTTTCACTCTTAAGTAATTTATTCATTCACTTGCATTACATTAGTTTTAATTAAAAAAGGTAATTTACCCATTCACTTGCACTTTCTTCCTTTTCTGTATTTTTCTTCTGGTAAATGAAGAACAGAACATATGAAAAAGAAAGAGTTAGGGAAGTATTAAGTTGGTTGGGTCATATTTTATCCCTCCTAACCCTATTTTTAATTAACTAAAACTTTATTTCTTTCCCCATATATAATATGTTATTTCTCTCTTTTTTAGTTAAGGAAATTCAAAATTAAACAATTTAGGTTTTCTCCATATTTATTATATTTCTCCACATTATTATTTAATTATTAATTAACTAAAATTTCCAAAATAACGTGGGTTAAAAATAGTGGTGTTACAATAAAAATTATGAGCATGTCGACTTGATGAACAATGATAGTGACTTGTTGGAAATCCACGTTCAAATGTGACAGGATATTTAGTAGAAGCTAAAGTGGGAGGTGAGAAATAGATTGAAAACACCAGTTGTTATAGGCTTAACCAATGATATAGCTTACCGTAGGAAATTAAGAATAAACACGAGCAGGGATAGGAGGAAGACAAAATAGAGAGGAAGTTGGAAGAAAATAACAGAGATTGTTTAAACTTTTCAATATCCATTCTATAGCGTACTAGCACTAGTACATTTATAGTCAAAATAGTTCCCCTATTCCCAAACGGTGTGCTCTCTGCCCTTTTATAGTAATAAATATTGTTATGCCAATTATAGGCTACCAGCACAACATTATTTTCAGTAAAACATAACAAATTCTAGTTGCGCAAAAACAAGACACGTTTTATGTTCTTAGAGTAGATGGCTGCTGTATGCTTGTTTCCAGAATTATGTAAATGAATACTTTGTCTTGGCATAGTCTTATCTGGATCTATTGCATCAATTTTAACCCAAATATACCTTCAGATGATTTTTACATAAAAATCACTTTTATACCTTATCCAAATTGTCAGTGCAGATACTAACCCCATCATATTTGTACTTCTATTTCAAATTATCAAACTGTGTGACAAACACCTTTGTCCAAGTGGTTAATTGATTCGGCTTTGGTGCAGGATGTCACAAGTTCGAAACTTTCTTTCGAACATTTATCTGACATGGGATATGTTGTCCCAATGATTTGTTGTATATAAAGTACCAGTTCAAAAAAAAAATTATCAAACTGTGATCCTGAGCAACTTAATTAAAATTATGAAGGATACTGCAAACAAATAATAAACTGAGCACATTTAGTTTGCAAATCTAAGCATGCAAACTTAGTTTGCAAAACTGAGCACACAAACCGAGCTTGCAAACTGAACACACAAACTGAGCAGGTAGCACGATGCAAATTGGGTTTGCAAACTCAATTTGCAAATGCTAATTGAGTTTGATTAACATGTATTTTGCATACTAAGTTTGTGAATTCATAAATACAAAAAAATGAGAATCTGAGTTGTAACTCTCAGTCTTTAACCTTTTGATTTTGAAGGTATAAGTTTTATCGAGTGTTTATATTAAATGCAGGAACTTGAAGAAGGACGCTTTAGATTGTTGTATTGGACGTTGAAGAATATTCAAAACCATTAGAGTTTGGAGTGGATGATCAGGAACGGTTAGGTTAACCGTAAGTTAAACTTTAAGTGTATTTTGAAAAAAAAATTGAAGCTTATGTTGTAATAATATCTGAATATATGACATTGCGGTATTTGAAATATGTAAATAATTGTTTATGATATATTATACTACATTTGTAGAGCGTTTAAACTTTGCATTGAATATGTATTGTGAATTATTTATGATATGGAAACCATTATTTGCAGAGTGTTTATATTTAAACTTTGCGTTTAAGTTTTGGTATATATATGTGTGTGTGTTACTAAATAACCATTTTCCATAACCATTTTCCAACACTTATAAACGTTACCGTATATTTCTGGACCATTATAAGTGTTACCGTGTATTTCGTTTCCAACACTTATAAGTGTTACCATATATTTCTGCACCAACACTTATAAGCGTTATCGTATATTCCTGTACCAACACTTATAAGTGTTACTGTATATTTCGTTACCAACACTTATAAGCGTTACCGTATATTTAGGTACTAACACCTATAAGTGTTAGTAATACGTATGTTTGTAACACTTATAAGTGTTACAAATTTGGCCGCTCCATTCCTCACAGTTCATTAGTAACACTTAAAAGCGTTACTAAAATTATTTGTAACACTTATAAATGTTAGAATTTTCCTATTTTGGTGTTGTGTTTTATATCAACTATTGAACCCAAAAATCCAAAAGAAGCATCATCTGATGATTCATGGATTTTGGCTATGCAAGAAGAATTAAATTAATTTACTAGAAATGATGTTTGGGAACTTGTTCCTAGACCTGAAAATAAAACTATAATTGGAACTAAATGGGTTTATAAAAATAAAATGAATGAACAGGGAGAGGTAGTTAGAAATAAAGCTCGGTTAGTCGCTCAAGATTATTGTCAAAAAGAAGGAATAGATTTTGATGAAACCTTTGCTCCCGTAGCAAGATTAGCCATTAGGATTCTAGTTGCTTTCGCAAATCATAATAATTTCAAATTGTTTCAAATGGACGTTAAAAGTGCCTTTTTAAATGGATTTGTAAAGGAAGAAGTATATGTTGAACAACCACCACTTTTTGAAAATTATAAATTATCTAATCACGTTTACAAACTTAAGAAAGCTCTATATGGTCTAAAGCAAGCTCCTAAAACCTGGTATGATAGTCTAAGATCTTACTTATTACAATCAAATTTTGAAATTGGTAAAGTAGATAATACTCTTTTAATTAAAAGAAATAAAAATGATATTCAACTAGTACAAGTCTACGTAGATGATATCATTTTTGGATCAACAAATTTTGAAATGAATAAAGAATTTTCTGAAATAACGACAAAAGAGTTTGAGATGAGTCATATGGGTGAATTAAACTTCTTTTTAGGATTACAAATAAAACAATTAGATAATGGTATCTTTATTAGTCAAGAAAAATATGCTAAATACCTAATTAATAAATTTGGTTTGACTGCTTCGAGTGGAAAACCCACTCCCATGGCAACCAACGAGTACCCTAGTAAGATCTCTCGGAAGATGTAGATCAAAAAATATATAGAGGAATGATTGGATCACTACTCTATATCACTGCTAGTAGACCTGATATTATGCATAGTGTTTGTCTCTGTGCAAGATATCAATCCCAACCTAAAGAGACCCACTTAAAAGCCGTAAAACGTATCATAAGATATGTTAAACATACCTTTGATTATGGCTTATTTTACCCTAAAAATGATTCTTTTGACTTAATATCTTACTGTGATGCTGATTATGCTGGTTGTAAATCAGACCGAAAAAGTACAAGTGGAACTTGTCACTTTTTGGGACATTCTCTGGTTTCCTGGTTTAGTAAAAAGCAAAACACAGTTTCTTTATCAACAACTGAAGCAGAGTATATTTCTGCTGCTTTGGCTTATTCTCAAGTAATATATATGCAACAAAATTTAAAAGATTATGGTTTAAATATCTCAAAATCACCAATATATTGTGATAATACTAGTGCAATAAATTTATCTAAAAATACTACTCAATATGCTCGAACTAAACATATTCATATCAGACATCATTTTCCCAGAGATAATATAAGTAAGGAAGTAGTTACTCTCGATTATATCAATTCTGAGAATCAAATTACTGATATCTTAACAAAACCCTTAAATGAATCTATATTTACTAAATTAAGAAGAGAATTAGGTATTTGTTCAATAACTGAAATATAAAATAAAAATAACCAAGTACAATTAAAAATTAAATCAAAATAAAGTAAAAAGCAAAAATTCAACACCATGTCGACATCCCCTGGTATGCCATGTCGACATACAACCTTTTTTTATTTTTGAATTTTTTTCCCACCAAAATTCAAATAATTGGTTATATATTCTTCTTATTTTCGAAATTTTGTTCATTCTCTCTGTTCTCTTTCTATTCAAACTTCTGAAATAAATTAAACTAGGCCTCATCTTCCAAATCAAACATAAAATCAACCTTTTCGTTCCCCTCTCTTACTTCTAGTCCGTTTAAACGAACAACGCTTGCTCGAGTGACGAAAATGGAGGATTCTTTGAAGGATTCACTTTAGTTAATGACTGAAATCCAAGTGATGCAACTTCGAATGGCCAAGGAACAAGAGAGGCAAGGCAAAATTCTTAGGAATTTGCAAAAATTTCTAATGGACAATCACGCTACCCAATCTCGATTGATGAAGACTCTTCAGGAGATCGAGCACAAGAGGCCAGCGAGGAAGAAGAAGAAGAAGAAGTCCCCATGAAAGAAGAGCGTGCGGAAGATGACGACAGAGCCGTTTGCGTTCACAGATCTCCCATTTTCAAAGGCACTCATTAGTTTCTTTTCTCCTTTTCTAGTT
Source organism: Allium cepa (assembly GCA_030765085.1). Classification (NCBI taxonomy): domain Eukaryota; kingdom Viridiplantae; phylum Streptophyta; class Magnoliopsida; order Asparagales; family Amaryllidaceae; genus Allium; species Allium cepa. The sequence continues at coordinate 866,819,911 of CM060940.1, forward strand.
GTATGTTCTTTCTTACGTTTCCCACGGAAATGTAAATATAACTATATGATTAATATATAAGTTGTGTTCTTATAACTGTCATATTAGAAGTATTATTATATTGATACTTAGTTAGGATAGTTAGTAGTTTACGACTATGTTTTAGTTTTAGATCTAAGTATTGATTATTTATGATAACACTATCATTATAATCACATATCATAGAGTATTAGATTTAAGGGGAGATATATAGTTTAGAGTTATATATTTAGAGTTAGTTTTTGTTGATGACGAAGGGGGAGAAGTATAAAATATGATAGTTAGGCATAGATTAAGGGGGGAGTTATTAGTTTTAGGGGGAGTTATTAGGTTAGAAGTAATATTTTATAAACAAAGGTTGTCATCATCAAAAAGGGGGAGATTGTTAGTTCTTAAGATGATGGTTTTGATGACAACAACCTAAGAATAGACTATAAAATATAAATACTAACATTATAGTTTAAATATACATGTATATGCAGGATTTAACCATGCAGGTACCAAGAATGAAGACTGTATATTATAGAGATTCAAGATATCAAGATTGAAGACTCATGAGTATCAAGGTTATCAAGAGTTCAAGATTTCAAGAATAAGTAATTTTAATTAGTAATTTTGTTAAAACTCCTTGAAAAGCACTGACATCTTAAAATCTAATTTATCCATGGAATGGAATCCACTTCGAGCCCGTTAAAGGGATGGAACCCTAAGTAGGATGGAACCTACAAAAAATCTAGTGGAACATTGTTTTGTATCCGCTAACTTTTATTCAAATGATTTTATAAAATTATCTTGTTTTCAAAATGATTTCAAAACCTTCTTTTAAAAGAATCAAAAACATCTATCCTATTTTTAAATACTTTTTAGCCTCAAAATAATCTTTAATTTCAAAGTCAAATTATCCTTGTTTTTAAACTATCTTTTAAATATGATATATTTATCTTTTAAATATTCATACTTAGATTTAAATATAAAATTATAGTAAAATTATATATATATTATTCTCTATATTTTCTTATGTATTTTAATTGTAGTCAAGTATATTTATAAAGTTTAAAATAGTTTTAATATAAGATAGAGGTTATTTTCAAAGAAAGACAAAACAACAAAAATTCCTTTGGGATGTCGACATGCCCAAGTACCCCATGTTGACATAGTGTCAGTTGGTTTCAAAAATTTGAATTTCAAAAGAAGTGTCTATTCGCCATTACCTTTCACGAATGGACATGGCTTTTGTTCATCTATAAATATGGACTGTTTTCAATGAGTTTTCTATCAATATTTTCTGGTATTTCACTCCTCTTCTTCTTCCATATTTCTTTATACGTATTCTTACCACTACTATGCCGAGATCAACATTAAATCTAACTAGATCATTTCTGGTTTGATTCTCTACCGCTATCTCAACAAGACTTCAGTGCTATTCAGAGTTATAGACTTCTTTGTAATCAATTAAGCGAGATAAGGTGTGATTGTAGCCTTGGAAATCAATCAAGCGAGAAGATGTGTGATTTTAGCCTTGGAAATCAATTGGGTGAACTTGTTTCCTGGAAAATCAAGTATCTCTACCCAGAGGATTGTGATTCTGGAGGGTGTACCTCGTTGCCTTGAAATCGAGGGTGTAATTGTAAGATTTCTTTTGAAAGGAAATCCGTACTTGTGTGCGGGACTGGATGTAGGGTAACTCCGAACCAGTATAAAATCCGGTGTGTTCTTTCCTTTACTGCTTTTACTTTATTTCCGCATCTGTGTTTGTTTCTGTGATTATATCTGTGTCTGCATATTGCATACATCTGTGTTCAAAATTAACAAAAACTCAAAAAGATTTAGTAATTCTTTAAAAATACTATTTAGCCCCTCTAGTGTTAATCCTAGCCTTAAGATCTGTAATCCGCATTTCTCACAAGGACGTCCCTCCAGAGGCGTACCCTTTCGAATAAAGGAAGTTCCTTAGCCTTTGCCATTTGTTGGAAATCCAAACAATCAATACGAGCCCTTTATCGTTTTCGTTGTAGAACCTGCCATCTAACATAGTAGCTATAGTAGGTATACTATAATGGTATGTATGCTAGCTAAGATTAATATTATATTTTCGAAATGCTTTTCCACACTATGCACTAATAATAATATCAAAAGGATTTTCGCGTATCAAACACGTTTAACTACTATAAGGAGAAACCTTTCCTATGTGTGCGATTGCATTTGAGTGTGTTCCGGGAGACCTTATGGTAGTTTCATTTTCCAAACATGAACGGATTTATTTTTCTTTCTTTGGCACAAATAACTGTTTTAGTTTCTCACACTAGCCATGACTGACTCGGAGTTTATTGTTCCCTTTTCTAATCTCTGGGTGCCCATAATTTTCCACACGGGCAGCCTAGAGTTAGGTTATTAGTAGATTCTGGTGCTAAGTAGATGTAGATCTGGAAGTCTTTGAAGCTTTTGGTTTTAAGCTTTTGCTTTGGAGCTTTGGAATCGAAGATGCAGTATATTGGACTCACTCTCTTTTGGAATACAATGTTGATGTTCCGCTGTTATGTTATCTTTCCACTGTTGTGGTGTTTTCCGTTGTTGTGTTGTATATATGTGGCTCTGATGATGTTGGTCACTTGTTGTAGAATGTTGTAATTCATGTTGAGTATCAATGAAAATCATTTTGTTTCCGCCATGTTATTATCATCTATTGTGTTATAGCTCCAGCGATATGGACTCCAACGTTTGAATCTCCGGCATTTGAATATCGGTGATGTATCAGATGCCGATTTCCGAAGGTTGAAGGTCCAGGTCGTCACAGTTCTTAAAAGAGGATTTCTTGTAAATGAAGCGTTTGCATCATACCGCATTATCCAAAACTTGTTTTTACTTCAATACTTTTGTTGCATCTAAATATCCCTTATGTTGTCTTACTGTAAGTATCTTCAAATAAGTTTCAAAGAGAAAGAATCTGCTATATCATGCAAACTTCTTAGGTCCATGCAGCATTCTTGTTTTGGTTTTCATACTGTATTCTAATTTATTAATTGTTATCTTCCCTACCATAAAAACTTAGCACAAATACTTTCTATATGATTTATCAAGTTTTGAGGCATTTGACACATTTTCTTCCAGAAAACTAATTTAGATTGAATTACTGTTCTGATTAGCTCCAATCTTCCATCGATGGTAAATAGTTTTCCACTCCATCCACCTTGCTTATGCTTAATCTTGTCAATAAGGCTACTATAATCACTTCTTTTTAAAGAAGAATTGCTTGGTAGAATGTCCAAATACATCATAGGGAGGTTCTGAATTTATAAATCAAACTTTCTAACTATTCTTGATTTTTTTTACATGCAGGCTCCTTTAGTAAAGAACGGTTTATACTTTTTGATCATGGCTAGACCCACATACTGTTCTAACTTCTTTATAACGTGCTTAATCAAATATACACTTCCAATTATAGCTTTAGTAAAAACCTAATGATCATCTGCATCTGCACATAATAAATGATTAATGATTGGGTTGTTCTTATAGATTGGGGATAGATTACCTTCTAGTGTTCTATTTCAAACATGAGTTCTTATCTTCTCATAAGCTGCAGAGAGTTTCCAATAATTTCTTCCTAGAATATATGCGTTTGGTTATATGAAATCAGTTCTTTCAAATTTCACTTGTTCTTTTGCAAATGATGTTTAACATAATTTTCTAAAAACCATCCAGTGTATGCAAATATTGTTTATTTCGCGAATTAGATGTCCACTTGAAATTTTTTTCTCTTATAGCTAATGTGAGAACTTCATTAATCATGTCTCAGCGTTTTTTGAAATTTTTGCACCACAGGACCAGAGCTATTATTATCGTCTATTTCAAACGTTGCTTGCTTTGTTTACTCTTAAGTGACTTCTACATCTAATTTCATCCTAGCTTGATCAGTTAAAACTTTTTAAAAACTATGTGATTGTTATTGTTCATCCATTGTAGTAATTACAGCATTTTCCTTGAGCTCATCCAAATTTGTTGTTGTTCTGCCCTGAGGATCTATTATTTGCTTTTATGTTTTTCTATTTCTAGCTGCATTCATATGAGTATAGAATTGAATATTGATCCCCTTTGTTTATCCATTTAATTTTTTTTATTTTTTGTTGCATTTTAGTGGTATGACTATGCATTAGTCTTTCCTGGTTTAAAAGGTTTCTTTTATACTCCTGGACTAGTCTTGAACCAGTGAGATCATGTAACCCTTATGTGTGCAAGACATTGTTTTCACTTCTTAATTTATCTATCATGTCATGTATGCTTTCTCTACATCTATTCCATTCTTTTAGTTCATTTATAATTTTCTTTAATTGCATTAAAAGAATGGACAAGGGAATGCCAGTAATTAGGCATGACCATTCATTGTCAACTACACTATTATGCCAACTAAAATTTGTAACGACCCGCCATCCTAACACCAGAATGACGCATCGCTAATAAGAAAGAAAGGGATAGAAAAGAGAAAGAAAGAGAAGAAAGAAGAAACAACACATCAGAATCTAAACAGCGGAACGAATAAATTATATTAATAACATAAAATATTACATACTTTACAACCACTATCAGAGTACACAGATAATACAACACATACTAGACAGTTATAAACACCTGTCTAGTTATTACAACACATCACAACTCAAAGACAACATAGAGATACCAAACACAGAGGAATATTATATATCTAACATTGAAGCCTCCTGCTCCATTGCTCCTCCAATATTTGTCAAAGCTAACCTGAATCCCTTGGCTACTCATAAAAATTTGAGTACCCAAGAGTTTAAGAAAATAAAGAATAAACTCCGGGTCAGACATGGGTCTGGTGTGAGTAACAGGTTAAAGATGCTTAATTTTCAAAAACCATTTGAAAAGAAAGGTATCACGTAAGACTTTCCACACATAAACATGGAAAAGTTTTTACCTTACGCTAACCAAAACATTTGATAGGAAATCCAGTGATATTATAATAGGTCTAGGGTTTTCAAGTAAATATGAAATAGCCGAAATTGTTACATTCATTAAATTCCAGCTACTAGCCACAAAAGTGGGTAATACAATTAAAATCGTTGGCACTTATTGGATTCTAGATTCCATACAATGGCTGGGCTACTGGGGTACCGCCTGTCACAGTACGTGGCCTAGATCAATGTACCGAGGAGTACGCCCGCTCCCCTGCAACACAAGGCCGAAACCATTCCTTACTGAACAGTTCCGAACAAGACGACCCCGCAGTTGGTGCGCATATCCAACTGCCCACTAAGCCGAATAAAAAGGGACCTCTAGACAGGGGGAAATCTTGCTCTTCAATGGAAGCTACCCACGAAGCCTTGCTGCACCTCCCCTGTTTTAGCCATTCCCGGTTGATCAGGCTTGAGGCTACAATTACCTTTAGAGAACACATCTCTTAGAATGCTCATCGTTCACCTGACGATGTTCTGAAAGCATTCAATCCATACAAGTTCGTTCCGGGTTCGAACGAAACGGAAGGCATTATCTCGTTACACTCGTTTTGGAATCACCCTCAGGTTAACGACGATAACCCTTGCACTCTGAATCTCCATCTCGAACCTGTAAGTACTATTTCCGTCAAACTCATCATGGAATCACCCCCAGAGTTATACTGACTAATAGTCCTTACACCTCGAGTCTTCACTCTTCACATAAGATTCATGACCTAACGTTAATTTGGATCGATGTGGTTTTCGGATATCCAAATATGGAGACCCGATCCCGGTTTCATCGAAATCCAAAGCGTGTCTTTTAGGTCCAAGTTGTTTTAGAGTTCAAAACAATTCAATTACATTATCTATATACACACAGATAGATAATTCATAGATCCACAACAGATAATTATCACAATAGATAATCCATATTATCACTATCAAAGATAATTAATATCACAATGCAACCATTGCATCCATATCACTCAACATTACTAATCTCATAGCTGAGATTCAAACCATTCAAGGTAACCAATATCAACCATTCATAAGCAATGACATATAATCATGCCATCTTTAATTAATTTAAAATGAATTAAATTAGTTACATCATCTCTAATTAATTTAAAAGGAACTAAATTAATTACTTACACAATATAAATCTTGCTTACATCATCATTAATTAATTACAAATTAATTAATTAACTAACCTCTAATTTATCATCTTAATTAATCACCCCTGATTAATTATTCTTTAATTAATTTCACAAAATTAATTACTCTAAACTAAATACAGTAATTAACCTTTAATTATTTCATTAATTAGTTAACTATAATTAATTACATTAAACCTTAATTAGTTATAGTTAATTAATTACCCTTAATTACTTATTAATGATTAATTAATCTTAATTAATCAAACTTAATTACTTCATTAATTATATTAATTAATGATTCTTAATTATATTTAATTAATTAATCAATTAAATTAATTACTTTCAGTAATTAATCTCACTTAAACCATAATTATTAATCATCTTTGATTAATTAACTGCCCTTAATCACTTCATCCAATTAATTATTCCTTAATTAATTCCTGAATTAATCCCTTGATTAATTATACAAAATAATTTAATCCAAATTATTTCCGCAATCCCAACATTATCCACTAATTACATCCAGTAATTATTTTTAATTACTTCACTGAGTAATTTTACTTCATTAATTACATCAAGTAATTACTATCAAATATAATGTTTAAAACTAATTAAACTTAATTAATTAATTTAAACCAATCTCAATAAACTCCATTAATTACATTAAGTAATTAATGTCTTAATTACTTTTATTTAAGTAATTAAACTTAAATAAATTTCACAATTCATTATCATTTATTAATTATCTAATTAATTATTAAAAATTAATCATATTAGTTAATTACTAAATAAACTTTAGTTAATGACCATCATTAACTATTATTAATTCGTTAATTACTTTTTCTTAAGTAATTAACTTTCGTAAATCAATATTAATTATTAACTAATTAATCTTTAATTATTTATTTAATTAATCTTTAATTAAATTAATCCAAATTATTAATTATAAATTAAATAAATAAGTCATTCCTTAATTATCTTATTTATTTAATTATTTTAACAACTTAATAACTTCTAAGATAACCCATTTCTTATTAATAATTTTATTAATACTAAAGTGTACTTAGAACATTGCATTTTAAAATTTAAATTCAAATTCCATTTTGAATCTAAAATTCAAAATGATATTAATTAAAGCATTAACCAATTTAAATTCTATTTATATTCTTCAAAATAAATGTAAATAACATTTATTACTTACCTTTAAAACTTATATAAGATAAGCCTTAATCCAATTTGCTTAATTTCATTTAAAATTAAGTTTAAAGTACATTACCCTTTAAATTTCAAATTCAAGTTAACAAATCACTAAACTTCCTTTTATAAACTTTTTATAACGTCTTCATTCAAAAGGAAAATCAAGCTTAAATATTTGTTTGAAAACAAATTTACCTCTAACAAATAATTTAAATTAAACTTGTTTGAAAACATTCAAAATATTGAAACTTACTCAAATATTCAGATTTTAAATTTAAGATACTAGAACCCATTTTAAATCTTTTGATTTAACTTGAACTTTTGATTTACATTTTGATTTTAAAACTTTTATTTTAAAATCGAAATTCCATTTTAAAAAAACTTGAAGATTAAAGGGTCTTAAGAAAACTGGACTTAGATTTAAATTCAAACTGCTAGTTTTAAATTAAGTTTCAGATTTCAAAATGAAATTAAATTTCCGGAAAAACTGTCAGGTTTCACATTTTTTTTTTATTTTAAAACTGAAAACCACTTTCAAATTTTAAAAACTTATAAGATTTCAAACTCTTTGAAACTATAATACATTCTACAGATTTAAACTTGTTTAATCTTATCATTATAGCTTATTCATTTTAAATTTGATTTAAATTAAAAACCTTCAGACAACTTTACAGAAAACTGTACTAACTACAAGTTACCCGAGCTAACTCTATAATGCTTCGAGTCATCAGACCCAAATCTTCGAGCAAGACACAGTAAACACTCGAGTATTACTCGAGTTCAAAACTCTACAGTACCCAGTTCCGTCAGAACTCAAAAATTTGCACGGTGCACGTGCACCATGCCTCCAGCCACCATCACCTACCTCCGGTGACTTCCTAACATCGACAACCAACCCCACGACCAACCACCACCATCGGATTCTCCTTCCAAAACACAGAATTGAATTTGAGTTGCCTTCTCAAAACCTGGAATGGCAGAAAACATGTTTCACCCCCAAACCTGTAACACGCCTCATCCTCCACCTTCTGACCACCGGAATGGCAACGACTCCAGCTACAACTTCAAATATGGCTAAGCTTCCATCTGCCCAATTTCCATCCAACTCGATCGTCTCTACAGGTAGAATTGACCAAAACAACCAACTCAGATAAAACTAGGGCTTCAGATATCAATTCATCACCACTGACTCCATGTTGATTTGCATCAACAACCATTATTTTTCCAATCATCAGTGACTGCTCCTCCACCTACCAGAAGAACCCCGACACTTAAATTTGCCTAGATCACCCAAAAACTCCAAAATTCCCCTCTACAGTTCAACACAGAACAATACTCAAACCTCTTAATAAAAATGTTGATTTTTATTCTAAAAATCGAGTTTTGATCTTAGTATTTAATTCTTAATACTAAATTTATAAATTATTCAGTTTGGATTTACACATAATTTAACATCCACTGATGTTTTTATATTCCCAGTGAACCTTTCAATTTAAATTTAACTTAACAAATCTTTAAAACTCTTCTATGACATAACAACAGTTTTATTCAAATGCTAAGTACTAACCCAATGGATTTAGGAGAATATAAATTTTTGAATCAAACCTTGAACTTGAAACTGGTAACAGAGATTGAACAGAAACACTTCATACACATCCACACATCCATATAAATATTCAGAGATAAACTTATAATTGCATTCTCAAACATATTTTGTTTCAGTGATAAAACATGCAACATAATTATACCTTAAACCATTTATATTATGAAGTTACTCACCTTAATCTTGATGGGCAGACCAGTGAATTTTGAAAAAGACTAGTGCTTTAAAAACTGAGTTGTTGAAGCTTTGAGACTTGACTTTTAAAAAGAAACTACATGCATTTTGTCTTGCATCTGAACTTGCAGTTGTTTGCTTGAGAGCAGATCTCAGATTTTTGGAAAAAAATTTTGCAGGCAGGCTTCAGATTTTAAGATGGTGAATGGTTGGATTTTAAGATTTTAGATTTACAAGGAAATAATTTGTAGGCTTGATATTTGAAGATGGTGCAGGTTATTGTTTTCTGGAAAAATTGAAAGTGTTATGCAGGCCTTGCATTTTGAAATGAATTACAGGCAAAAGGGATTACATGTTTGAACTGAGGCTTTTGAAGATGATTTTGTTTTGAACATGATTTACTTGATTACAAATTTTGGATCTGAAAAATAGTTTTCATGTTTCCAGATTTGTTTTGCATTTTGGGTTTGAAGATTTATATTTGGCTTTTGATTTTGAAAAAGGAAAGAAAGGAAGAATGTGAAAGTGTTTTATATGGAATAATTTTTTTTGTTTACTTAAAATTTAAAGAAAATAAAACAAGTATTGACACTTGTCCTATACATTAACATTTGTCACCTTAAATGTCTTATTTCCTAACACATGTTCTTTTAATTAGTAAAATGTTTACATTTGTTTTTAAATGTTAATTTGTTATAATTATGTAATTTAGTTATAGTTAAATGCTAATTAGTTATTTAGTTAACAAGTTGATATAAGATAAAAGTGGATCTTTGTTTAATTAATTAGTTAACATGTATTTATTTATATGTGGATAATTTCAAAATGAATAAATCCAATTTAGTCTATAAAAAAAATAAAGTTTATGAAAATATTTTAAAATCAAAACAAATTAAAAATATTTATACTTTAAATTTCAAAGCTTTGAATTCAAGTTCAAATTAAATTTTGAAATCCAATTTATTTACAAATATAACTACACAATTTAAATTTTTGAGAAACAATTATTTTTATATAAAAATCTTTTTGTTAAAACAATGTATTATTATATTTAAAAATAACAATTTTGATAACTCTAAATGATTTATAAAAGAAATTATTTCTTTATTAATAAATTACTTATTTTATCCAACTATATCTTAAGAAATCAAAATAAACCTTATTGTTATTTATTTAAATTTAAACTTCAGTTAAACATGTTTTAAATCATTTCAATAACTTACCTTATGTATTTAAAACCATATTTATTTATTAAATAACCTTTAAAAAGTTTAACTTTTTAAATAAAATCATAATTCCCAATTTTTACTATATATATATATATATATTTTATAGAAAACAGGATTTATTAACTAGATTAAAGCAATATCTATTTCCAATGTATACATATTCTATATACATTATAAATAGATAACAACTTATTAGATTTAAAAAGATAAAATCTATCAATTCAATATTTATTTAATTGGATTATTAAATTAATTCAAATCTTATTACAAAGATCATCAAATCAATTTAATTTTTAATTCAGATTATTAAATTGATATTGTTTCAAAATTCCGGGTCGTCGGAAAATTAGTCCATGCATTGTTAAATCTAAACGGTTTATCCGAAGTTAAATATAATAGGGGTATGATCACTAGTAGAGTATTTCTAGGTTTAAAAGGTTGCTTTTATACTCCTAGACTAGTCTTGCATTAGTGGAATCATGTATCATTTTCGTGTATAGGACATTGTTTTCGCTTCTCAAATTGTATACAGGCCCAGCTTAATCATTTCACCACCCCAACCTATAATCTATATCCGTTGAAAAAAAAAATTATGCAAAATATTGCCTCAAACCAGAGTTGAACCGAGCACATCGATTTGCTAACTATCTAGGCTATCGCCGCTCTAATACATCAAAAGTTTAAAATTTGCAACCAATCATATCTATTTACTTAATGTTGTAAACAAAATAAAAATAAGAAGCCATCAGAAAAAAAGGAAGAAGGAATTTTATCTATTTCTGAATTAGTAATCTATTTCCATTACATAGGCTCTTTTATATAATTTTTTTGGAGTTTGTGACTGAATATCCCATGAAGTGGGACTAGACAAAATATAACAAACATCGTATAGCATATTCATTCTTTGTAGTTTACACATATTATAACACTCTCCCTTGAGTATGCGTCTTTAAAATCTTGGATGCTCATACGGTATCTTGAAATTTTCCACTTTAAAATGTGTATGATGACCTCTCCCCTTATTATTATCCTGCTTTCATATATCCATTTAGTTGCTGCAAATATTGTCTGCTGCCTCATTAAAAATCCATGTTAGGAAAACCCAATGGAAAAAACCTTGAACGAGAAAAAAGTGCAACTTGTGATATCATAGATATCATGTAATGATATTCCTTATGAATATTTTGAAACTTCAAGATCAAAATAATGTCTCATTAAATCTTTACTAAGAAAAACCAATGGGAAAAATCTTAGTGAAAGAAAAAGAATAAAATGGCGTATTTCAATAATTTATATCACATGGAGTTTGATACTTCTGGATCGACGTGATGCCTAATTAAAACCTTATGAAGAAAAACCCAATGGAAAAAATCTTAGTAAAGGAAAAAAGTATATTATGATATACTTATGTATGCTCCCCCTGATTTTATAGTTTTCCCTTTAAGCCTGAATATATGTCATTATAATTCAAATCAGTTATAAATACATTTTGTAACATAGCTTAGAAAAGTGTTAAAAATATGAAGATAATAATTCTACTTTTCTTTCTTTAGATCTTCATCATTTACAAATAGTTTCCTTCGATATAATCGAATTTTCCATTATTGTTTCTTCCAAATATGATTTGCATTTTATGCAATTGGTATGCTACCTTTATCAAAAACACTTCATATGCTTTCGTTTTTGTGCTTCATATCAGTTTTTCATATTGCAACTACATCTTTGATGAATATTAAAAGTATTATTACAACAATACTTAAGAATAGGAAGTAATATACTCATCATAAATTATGTCAAGATTTTCATTACAGCAATACTTAAAATATGGTTGTAATCTATGCTTCTTATTCTTTGCATTCTTTATAACCACCAAAGTTATTTATATTCTTTAGAAATTTGTATACTTTATTGTTTAATATGATTTAAGCAATATTTATACCTTCGGGGTATATTAAATGTTTCAAACGCTTTTGCTACTTTGTGTATTACAAGTACACATTTCTATATTAGTAAAGGATTCATGATGGCCAATCATGTTTCCTCCAATTCAGGATCTTTAATCTATTTTTAAACATAAACGATTTCTATTATTTACAAATTTATCATCGATGATTATTTCTTGTAAGTTCTAGATATGATTTATTGATATCTCAATATTATTCTATTTTAGGTATCTAAACTACTTCCGTTAGTCCTTGAGATGCTGGTTTTGATGACAACAACCTTAGAATAAGATTATAAAATATAAATACTAACATTATAGTTTAGATATATATGTATATGCAGAACTTAACCATGCAGGTGCCAAGAATGAAGACTATACAATATAGAGATTTAAGATATCAAGATTGAAGATTCATGAGTATCAAGAATATCAAGATTATCAAGAGTTCAAGATTTCAAGAATAAGTAATTTAATTAGGAATTTTGTTAAAACTCCTAGAAAAGCACTGGCATCTTAAAATCCAATTTATTCGTGGAATGGAATCCACTTCGAGCCCGTTAAAGGGATGGAACCCTAAGTAGGATGGAACCTACGAAAAATCTAGTGGAACATTGTTTTGTATCCGCTAACTTTTATTCAAAATGATTTTACAAAATTATCTTGTTTTCAAAATGATTTTAAAACCTTCCTTTTAAAAGAATCAAAAACATCTATCCTACGAAGGCACGTGATAAGTTTTGACCCTAATACGGTGGCGCGTGATAAGTTGATGTTTACGAAGGCACTCATCGAGATATCCCCTTCTAAGCCTCTCCCTACTTCTATTCCTGTTCATCTTGCTGTTGGCCATATGGTGGTGGTCAGAGTTCGTTATGGCTGGGTTCCGGATATATGTACCTTCTGTCACTCCTTTGGACACCTTACTAGTGATTGCCGGCTTTCTGTAGCCTCCGCGACTGCTCCTAAGTTTCCTTTGCCGCGCCCCCGTCGTAGGATCTGGGTCCCCAAAGTTTCTGTCACTCCCTCTCCCCTTTATCCTGCACATGAGGCTGCTTTGCCATATCTAAGTGTTCCTCCATTGCCCTAAGTTATGCCTGTTTCGCCGCCTGGTTCAGTGGTATCTGGTGCTGCTCCTGTTATCCCTCTTGTATCGACTCCTGGTTCAGTGGTTCCTAGTTCTGCTCCTGTCATCCCTCTTGTTTCTTCTGACCCTTCCTCGCTGCTGCCTCCTGTCGCTTGGGATAAGGCTGAAGGGTGTTGGATTGATCCCATTTCTGATATGAGGTATAACCCGATTGATGAATCTTTATTCCGGTTTGTATCTGATGATCAGATGGACCTGAGATGCCTTCGCTACAAACAATCAGGTGATTCTATAGTTCTTGATATGGATGGTTTGGATGCGACTTCGAATTCTGCCATGCTTGCTGATCCATCCTGGGAACGATCATTTATCTACTGTTCTGATGATGTGGTTTATGATCCTTGTCTTGCTTTGCGGTTCCGCCCTTTTGCTGGTCTTTCTGGGTCTACCCCTTTGAGCTCTTCTTCGGTGGCTAGGGTTGTTGGTGTTTCTCCCTCCTCGGAGGAGTGTTAGTTTTTTCTTATGTTACTTATAGTTACTGTGACGTAGCTGTCACGTACCTGTGCTGTTTTTCTGTATTTTAGTATTTAAGGTGCTTTTACCTTACTCCTGTACTTCCATTTTTATTACATTCGTAATAAAAAGTGGACGATCCACTATAAAACCGGCTTGCTTTGCAAAAAAAAAACATCTATCCTGATTTTAAATACTTTTAGACTCAAATAATCTTTAATTTCAAAATCAAATTATCCTTGGTTTTAAAATATCTTTAATAATATATTTAACTTTTAATATTTATACTTAGATTTAAATATAATATTATAGTAAAATTATATATATATTATTCCCTGTATGTACTTATGTATTTTAACTATAGTTAAGTATATTTATAAAGTTTAAAATAGTTTTAATATAAGATAGAAGTAATTTTCGAAGAAAAACAAATTACCAAAATTTCCTTTGAGATGTCGACATACCCAAGATACCCATGTCGACATAGTGTCAGTTGGTGTTATCCCATTTTTGGTCAAAACTGGAATATCAACAAATTGGCAAGAAATGATGGAGATCAGTTGGAATCGAGGCTACGATCGATATCGCCAAAATTTGGTTGAGCTCCGATCGGGACGAAATTGATTGGAAATGATGATAAGGACTAGGAAAGGCTATGTTTAAAATTTCATGTTAATCGGAGTTCGTATGAAGGAGATATAACCAAGCCAAATGAAAGGAAGCACTGCCGAACCATCCATCCTCCACTCCCAAGCACTGCCGGTCCAAACCAAACCCTGTTCCATTACCTGCCGAACCAACTCCCTGCCGAACCAACTCCCTGCCGAACCAACACACTTCCCACACCTTGGCCGGACCAACCTCCACTGGTCCAACTCCATCCCCATGCACTGCCGGTCCACTCACCACCGAACCAACCTCCTGCCGAACCAAACCATCTACCACCTACCACCTAATACCGAACCAAGGCGTACCGGACCGACACTACTAGGCCAGATTGCATCAGCCCAGGCCCACCAACAGCTATATACATCCAGGACCCCTGCCCCCAGCCTCACTCTATAAATAGAGGGGCAGGGGTACCACAATGGCAGAGAAGTTTGAGAGCTCAAGCACGGATAGAACTTTCAAACAACTTTCAGTTACTTGTAATCAAAGCTTTGTACTTGTAATCTGAAGAGAAAAGGGGAATAACATATAAAGTGGACGTAGGCACGTTCTGGCCGAACCACTATAAATCTGTGTGTCTTTTACAGTTTAGTCCCTGCTTTTTATATATTTGCATAAATCACCCAAATCACTAAAAACAACATAAAGTCAACTAACTCATACGACTTGGAGGTGTTTGCCCATTTTTTGTGCAAACAGTTGGTTTCAAAATTTTGAATTTCAAAAGAAGTGTTTATTCGCCATAACCTTTCACGAATGGATATGGTTGTTGTTCTTCTATAAATAGAGGTTGTTTTCAATGAATTTTCGATCATATTTTTCTGGTTTTACACTCCTCTTCTTCTTCTTCCATATTTCTTTATATATATTCTTACCATTTGTCTACCGAAATCAACATTGAATCTAACTAGATTATTTCTGGTTTGATTCTCTATCACTATCTCAATAAGACCTTAGTGTTATTCAGAGTTATAGGCTTCTTTATAATCAATTAAGCGAGATAAGGTGTGATTGTAGCCTTGGAAATCAGTCAAGCGAGAAAAGGTGTGATTGTAGCCTTGGAAATCAATTGGGTGAACTTGTTGCCCGGGAATCAAGTATCTCTACCCAAAGGATTGTGAATCTGGAGAGTGTACCTCGTGGCCTTGAAATCGAGGGTGTAATTGTAAATTTTCTTTTGAAAGGAAATCCGTACTTGTATGTAGGACTGGATGTAGGGTAACTTCGAACTAGTATAAAATCCGGTGTGCTCTTTCCTTTACTGCTTTTACTTTATTTCTGCATCTTTGTATGTTTATGTGATCATATCTGTGTTTGATTATTGCATACATTTGTGTTCAAATTAACTTAAACTCAAAAAGATTTAATAATTTTTCAAAACACTATTCACCCCCCTCCAGTGTTTATCCTAGCCTTAAGATCCATAATCTGCATTTCTCACATTTGGTATCAAAGCGAGGTTTTCAAAAGTTTCATAATCTAATTTTTGATTTTTTTTTAAATGGCTATTTTTAAGAAATTTGTTAATACTAGTTTAGAAATATTCAGATCATCGTTGTCTCTTGAGTTTGCATATAATCAATATTCAAATTCAAGTTGTCTACCAAAATTGTTTGATGTGCAGGAAACATGCTTTATGGGTGTTGAGGAATCAATCCACAATGGAAAAATTGTGCAAATCAAAAAGAATAAATGGATACTTGATAGTGGATGTTCTAGACACATGACCGGTAATCTAGATATGCTGGATGATATAATATACAAAGACGGAGGACTGGTTAACTTTGGAGACAATTCAAAAGGATATGCGATTGGCATCGGCAAAGTCGGTAATTCTGAAACTCCTATTATTACTAATGTTTTGCTAGTTAAGAATCTGAAACATAATATGCTAAGTATAAGTCAACTCTGCGATAAAGGATATAAAATTAAATTTCTTTTTAGGATTACAAATAAAACAATTAGATAACGGTATCTTTATTAGTCAAGAAAAATATGCTAAAGACTTAATTAGTAAATTTGGTTTGACTACTGCGAGTGGAAAACCCACTCCTATGGCAACCAATGAGTACTTCAGTAATGAAGATCTCTCAAAAGATGTAGATCAAAAATTGTATAGAGGAATGATTAGATCATTACTCTATATCACTGCTAGTAGACCTGATATCATGCATAGTGTTTGTCTCTGTGAAAGATATCAATCCCAACCTAAAGAGACCCACTTAAAAGCCGTAAAACGTATCATAAGATATGTTAAACACACCTTTGATTATGGTTTATTTTATCCTAAAAATGATTCTTTTGATTTAATATCTTAATGTGATTATGCTGGCTGTAAATCAGGCCGAAAAAGTACAAGTGGAACTTTTCACTTTTTGGGGAATTCTCTGATTTCCTGGTTTAGTAAAAAGCAAAACACGGTTTCTTTATCAACAACCGAAGCAGAGTATATTTCTGCTGCTTTGGCTTGTTCTCAAGTAATATATATGCAACAAACTTTAAAAGATCATGGTTTAAATATATCAAAATCACCAATTTATTTTGATAATACTAGTACAATAAATTTATCCAAAAATACTACTCAACATGCTCGAACTAAACATATTGATATCAAACATCATTTTCTTAGAGATAATATAAGTAAGGAAGTAATTACTCTTAATTATATCAATTCTGAAAATCAAATTACTGATATCTTAACAAAACCTTTAAATGAATCTATATTTACTAAATTAAGAAGAGAATTAGGTATTTGTTCAATAACTGAAATATAAAATATAAATAACAAAGTATAATTAGAAAATTAAATCAAAATAAATTAAATAGTACAAAATCAAGCACCATGTCGACATCCCTAAGAAATTCATGTCGACATACAACGATTTTTTATTTTTGAAATTTTTTCCACCAAAATTCAAATAATTGGTTATATATTCTTCTTATTTTCGAAATTTTGATCATTCTCTCCGTTCTCTCTCTATTCTAACTTCTGAAATAAATTAAACTATGGCCTCCTCTTCTGAATCAAACATAAATTCAACCTTTTCGTTCCCCTCTCTTACTTCTGGTCCGTTTAAACGTACTACACTCGCACGAGTGACGAAAATGGAGGATTCTCTGAAGGATGCACTGCAATTAATGACTGAAATTCAAGTGGTACAACTTAGAATGGCCAAAGAGCAAGAGAGGCAAGGCAAAATCCTTAGGAATTTGCAAAAATTTCTAATGGACAATCACGCTAACCCGATCTTGATTGATGAAGATCCTTCAGGAGATCAAGTACAAGAGGACATCGAAGAAGAAGAAGAAGACCTCATGGAAGAAGAGCACGCTGAAGATGACGACAGAGTCGTTTGCGTTGGCGAAGTGTGCTTTGACAAAGATGGAAATCTTGTTGAACAACGTGGAAATTTCTATTTCCACTATCCAAATTGTTCGGTTCATAGATCTCCCATTATCAAAGACACGCATTACTTTCTTCTCTTTCTTTCTTATTGTTGTATGTTCTTTCTTACGTTCTCTATGAAAATGTAAATATAATTATATAATTAATAAATAATTTGTGTTCTTATATGTGTTCTATTAAAAAGTATTATTATATGGAAACTTAATTAGGATAGTTAGTAGTTTAGGACTAAGTTTTTAGTTTTAGAGTTAAAGTGTTGATCTATACTATATTATTATTAGTGAGTTGAATTTCAAGCTCACACAGGCCCCCTTGAATTTTGGCAACCGAACCGTCTCCCACTTTATACGTATTCCATCTTTCTCATTTTCATCCACTACTACCCTTCCCCTCTTTCTGTATCTTCTTCTCCCCTCCCCCTTAACGCTGCCCATTGCCAATTGAATACCCTTTCGATTCTCTCCCCTTCAGCTCCTTTTCCTTCGTTCCCTTCGCCAATCGATCGTATCAAGTTCTCACTTCTCCCAATCCTCTCTTCCCATCAAAACCCTAGATATCCACGTCCCCAGTTTAGGCCTTTTACCCACTGTTAACATTGACCTCTCCTCCTACCAGCGTCGCCAACCACTTCGAATCCAAATTTCTGACCAATCAATTGACAGCTGCGTTCATCTTGCCATTCTTTTTTAAATTCCTCATCCCATCGATGGGAGGTATCTGACTTCTCAGGCCGTCAGAAGATTTTTCGGCAAGGCAGCATTGATAGGTTATCTTCGAAGGTACTGGTTCTTCTCCTATTATAAACACTTCTTTCTTTTTGCTGTAACTATGATATTTAGATTCATCTTAACTTGCTGGTACTCCTAAACTAGCGAAAAATTTAGTTTGTCCAAAATACTTATTATTCAAAAGCCTTTTGGTTGTATAGAACTTGGTAATATGTTGAACCGTGATATATGCCTTCAACTTCATAGGTAGTTTGTTTGTTTTCATTCTTTAATTTTTTATGACTGCCATGGTGTTACACAACTATATTTACTAAAGAAACTTACAATGGTATAAATTACATTTTTATTTGACAATCACGTAATCCATACATTTTTGGTATGTAACTTCTAATTTTTTTATTGCTATAATAAATTTATGTGTTGTAATCTATATCTGAAAGAAAAGATAGGATTTAGTATTCTGAAATGTGTTACAATTAATTTATGCTAGAATGATAAATTTGGATATATCAATACACAATTTAAATTATATTTAAAGCACTATCGTTGTGCAAGCTTAGAGTTCAATTTCAAGATTGAGAGAAGAGAGAAGTTGTGATGCCATATCTGTAGATTCATTTAACTGTGTTGTTGGAGACCCCTTTAAATATATATATATATATATTATGTATTCATAGTTGAATCTTACTTTTTTTCTGCTTTTTATTCTCCTCTAATTGTTTTTCTGTTAAAGTCACATTTACATCAACTGCATGACTAAATCCAAATCTAGGATGTTTAGTTTTGTATATATCTATATTATAATATTATTGGTGAGTTAGATTTCAAGAGCACACAGGTCTCCTTCTTATTTTGGAAAATGAACAGTCACGTTTTTAATTTCTTTCTATTCCAAACTTTGAAATGTGATAACTTTTTCTACATTAATTGGATTTAAGAATCGATTTCACTATTAAATCTCAAATTTAATATGCTTTCCAATGATATCCATTGTTGATAGCCAAAAATAAATTTTTTAAAATCATAGTTTTTTGGATTATTCATATTATTAAAGTTATTAAATCTATTTGACTTTATTTCTTTTAAGTAATCTATGTCGTTGAATGTTTTGAAAATTTCCAGCCACTGATTCTATTTTCACAAATTGCAGTCAAGTCTGGTGAAATCCAACATTACCAAAATACAGCAACAATATTAGATGGAATTAGAAATGGAACCAGAAAGCTCAAAAATATTAAATACAATTATATGCTTCTTATTATATTGAATTTGCTTTGACTGTAAAAGGAATACAATGATATTCTTCACATTAAAATAAATATTGTTGAATAATGGTTGTTAGTTCCAACGCTTCAGACATAAAATATGTATGCTTTAGATTTAGCATATTTTTCACAAGAATCGTTCAAAACAGAAATAAATCTCTTTATCCTCTAATCTTATCATTCTACAATACTATGATGCTGCATAATGTGTTCCTAGACATAGTGAGTTATGGGATCATCATCAACACTTGCATTCTCATGAATCATGTCAACGTTGCTTTTGGCATTTTGGATCAATGGTCAAGTGTAAACCAAATGTTGTTACCTGCACTACTCTTATAGACAGTTATTACTGAAGCAGCAATTGGAATCAACGACATCAAGTATTAAAGGAAATGATTGATAAAGGTATCTCACCAAATGAAGTTACATATAATACAATTGATGCATGGAGCAATAGCCGATGCACACAATAGATTTATATGTGTATTGTGTGGAAATTTTATCTTTGAAATCATTTTTGCTCGATATTTTACAATTGTTTATCAAGCACCAGTACTATCTGCATTGCTGTTTTCAAAGATTTATACACAAGTTTTAGACAAAATGCAAACTTATTTGAAAATTGATAAAAAAAGATCACTATTTCTTAATCAGTGAACCATATAAATCATTTAAACATGTTATGATGATAAGAGGTTGAGTGTGATCCGTATGCGAAGCACGAGTTCGCACTAGTTATACAAAATAGGGGAATGTTCCACTATCTGTCATTTATTAAACGATATTTGTTTGGCCAGACTATCCAAATGATTCCAAATTATATACTACCAAAGATTTAAAAAAATTTGTATTCAACATAGTTACACTTTTCTTTACTTAGATTCATATTAAATACTTTTTCTGTAACATATTCGCAAAAATGTATATATGCATGTATGTGTGTGTGTATTTGTAAATATACGAGTATGTATATGCATGTGTGCGCAAGTACATGCATACCTATATATGTTTTATTCACCTGTATGTACTTTCTTTCATATTGGTGCTTATGTTTATGTTTTATTTGTCATTTTAGATATATGTTAAAATTACTAGCGTCGATGTGTAGATCCTAAATCGATCTATTTCTTTTTGGGGATGCTTTTGGCGCCATCATTATATGATATATTTGTTAAGACAAATAACAGTAAAAATACATTACAGCCATACACCCCAACTTGAACGTGGGTATAGAAATTTATAATTACATCCATTCTATTTCCTTCTAATTTCGTGTAGCATACTGTTCTTCATCAATATGAAGCAATAATCTATTCAACGCAGATCTTATAGGGAGCACACACAATTCATGAATGATTGAGAATGCCAACTAATGGCACAGGTTAAAGCATGAGTAAATCATAAATTGCTTGATTACTCTCATGCATGTTTCATTATTCAATCAACAATCTTAACTGATATTTGATAATAATAACGTAGTATTGAAACTATGAAACTCTATTTAGGTATGTTATCTATTCAGTTTCCATCCTTTTCTTTTAGGAAGGATCATTTAATTTGTAGGACATGAGAATTTATTTTATAAGGGACTAGAGAAACAATTCTCCAGTTATCCCTTTGATAACAGTCGCATCCTTTCTTTTAAACGGGTCATAAATCTTATCGATATGTGTTGTTTTGTTTTACATGTCCTATGCAATATGTGCCATGTATTTAAAGCACATAAATAAAGATGTTATTATTGACAATGCCATCTTTTCTTAGACATTATTTCTGTTGTTATAACTAGACTGAAATAAGTTTATTAAGTTTATTTTATATGCTAAACCACTTAAATTATGTAAATTTAATACCCTCCACTGGAAAGGATGAATTTGATGTTTATTATTTAGCTAACTCAATAAATTTTTTCGTAATAATTTTTAAATATGGCAGTGACATGGATATTACAATCCTCTATCATAAAATTTTAATTTCTAAAAACAACATTAAAGAAGGAACAAAAGTTGAGGTAAATTTAGAAAAAATTATCTGAACGTGCACATTTGATGACAGGTTCAGTTTGTAAATGTCCCTTCTATGTGTAAAATCATTACGAAATTCATTCTTAACTACTTCAACATTATTTTGCAACATAATAAATGATAAATACTTCAATATATTATTTCAATTCATGGTATCCTTTTATAATTGTCTAATATATTGCTTTGTCATGGCTGCAATATGCAAATAACTTCCGTTTTACCACTATGGTGTCCATTTTACTTTAAATTTGTACAAATCAGTACATTATGTATATAAATACCATTCCATTCTGCGCATGCACACTCTTCCATTTTTTTTTTGTAGATATACATACATCCGAACTATATATGTAGTGAATCTTATTTGGTAGAAACCAATTCCTATACTAAGAATGACTTTAAGCTTTTTATAGATTTGCTTCTTTGCCAGATTCAGTTCTTTTGTTGCAAGCATATGTCTCAAAACTCTTTTAGTACCGTAAATAAAATTAATTCATTATTTAACATAACCGTTATAATTATTTCTCATTTTCAAGCAAAAGACATATGTTTCAAATGGTTAGTTCAATCGTACATTTATTTTAAATTAAATAAAACTTTCATTTACTCAACAATTTGAGTAATCCTAGCAGTATTTGAATTTATATGTTGGTGATTTTGTTAACTAAAATGGTAAGAAATATTTAACTAATCTTCATCATGCAAATGAAAATCAACTCAGTAGATTCCTACAAGTTAGTTTTAATACGAGTATCCTTAATTTTTAACTTGAAAAGGTAATAATATTGTCCAGAAGGAACATATAATCTTCTTAAAGATTGCATTTGTTATACCTATGGAGATTTTTCCAAGCTTGAGCATAAGAGGACCGAAACTATATTAATTTGCATTACCGTTGCTCAAGTAGTTTTTGTCCAAATTTTGAATGGTTGAACGTATAAAGCCAAAAAAAATTCATAGCAATTTAGCAGTTTAACCTTTAAATAAGACCGTTTGATTCGTATTAATACTTTAAAGTTCAAATTGTTTAGGTGTATGGAGATATTAAAACACTATTAATTTAGTTCTTGTTTAATTTTTTAATTCTAGACTATATGCAATTGTCACCGAAACTCAACTAATCATAAACACCGTCCCTATCTTGGGAGAGGATTGGTTGGAACGAGATCCACTAAAAAAATCAGAAGATGTAATATTCATGATCATAGGTTTCATAATGTATGTTGATTTTGTTATTTCTATTTTGGTTCTTGATAAAAGAAGGCTTAATAAAGACGATAACATCATATTTACTTTTCTATATACATGTCTTCCTGGATCTAATGAATAGATTGACATGGTTGTGTTTTTATTTGTATTCCTATAATAGGTCTAAATGCATTACATTAATTGTGGATATTCCTAATTTTATCATACACTAAATACTTATGTGCAGACTACATCTTGTGTACAGTTTTTACATTAATCCCCAGTAGGATGACTTGGAGCAAAAGCAATAATGTCGAAGGCGTCATATGGGTAACCTCTTATGAATAATGTGGTAGTTATAATCTCCACAAATGTTAGTTTCAAGTTACTAAAGTCAACCAAAACTTTCGATCTGAATTTCAGCAAACTGTTTTTTATAATGGAAAAACTACTAAAGGAATTGAGCTTATTGACATATAAGAAATTTATCAACCAAAAGTATCAGTTCACGTATTGCTTCAATTTGATAAGTCTTTAATGTGTTCTATTAAATATTTATGTAAAAGAGTGACATGAAGATCCACGCTTTGGATATTAGCTCATACATTAGTTTTCCGTATCTAATTTACATGCACTATGATATATGCGTCGTCATCATTTTGGTGATAAGCAAGCAAAATAGCAAAAGTGTGAGTCCATAATTATAGGAAAGTTTAGCAACCCTGCAAATTATATAAGTGATCAATTTGTGATACTTTTGATGGTTTATTTTTTAGCAGCCACATGCATGAAAAATGGATTCAAGATCAAATAATGGAGAGAAAAAACATATTGTGCAAGTTTCAGCCACAAAGGCTAATACAAAAGATAGTGAGGTAAACAATTAGCCTACGACAACAACATTATGAAGAATTAGCCGCATTATATATTTTTTACATTGAATAAATTAATAGTAGCTGACTGGTTTAAGAATATGTCAAAAAAATTGAGTACTTAATTTAAAATCCACGAATTAATGAAAAATGAAATTTTGGACACATTAAAGATAGAAAGGAGGCAATATTTTCATCTATAATTTCCCTTTATTATGGTTCTCATGATTATATGTTTGATATTTTATAGATATTTATATTAGAAGCCATATTGAACTCGAAGTAACACACGGGTATAATAAAATCGCTATTTCCACATGCTTTAGAGCAAAGCAAGGATCATCACTATGTATAGATAGATATTTGATTTTAAGCGTGGTGTTAGTAGTAATTGGATAATTGGATTTTGATAAATGTCGTATGTATTTGAACATTACACATTAAACCTCATTTTGGATGCTTCATCTCTATGCTTATTGTTATCAACTCTAAATTCGGAAGTATTAACATATGACATCTATTTTTACACAGAAATTATGAAGATAATGCGTAAGTCATTTGTTGGCATCTATACACTAATGTTATTTCACAGAGTGATTCCTCTACGAACTATATATGCTTATTATAGTATGTAAAACTCAAATATTGTATTGCACCAACATTTGAGAATGGTATGAACCGGTCTAATATCAGGTAATATAGTAAACCTAAAACTGATCTGTTAGTTGCATGGTTAGAGTCCATTTTGGCTAAAGAAAGGAAGGCACGATTGGAAGAAGTTGTAGATGCTTATCTTGAGGTGGAACAAGCTCTTGCTAAGTTAGTTTGTTTCATTGTCATTCAAAGTTGCATACTCCGCTAAAATGGTAATGTTGCTTACTAAATGTTACTTCTCATTCAGCATCCATAATTTACATGCATTTATTTTTGGTTACACCTTAGCATTGCTAGATGCACAACTATACTTGATATAACATCCACTCAAAAAAATTCAATGTTATTAGTGCACCAGTTATGTTTAACAGTGCCAAACATGAGTATCGGACCAGCTAAGTGGCAGCCTAGGGCTCGATTCAAGAGGAGGTCCAATTTTTACCTTAATATCATTATCAAATATATAACCTGTTACAAAATTAAAACAATTAGTTTTATACATGGATTATGCCACCTAAATAACTAGCGTGAGTTTTACTACCGTCCTTGATTCTTTTGTATTTTATGAATAAACCGCCTACTTTTTTTCAAAAAAAATAAATACAATATATTAACATTTAAGATTGTGTGTGTATGATTTGCCCATAAATCATCATCCTTCGTTATTAATTTATAGAATAGAACCTGTAAAAACAAAATAGGGAAGTCATAGTAAAATATATATATAACTTCAGTACCACATAGTGCGATCTAGAAACGAATAACGTTGAGAATTACTTTTCCATTATATACCTTACTCGATTTCGCTCTTCATATTAAATACATTTATAGATTGTTAAGGATTTCAAGTTATTTAAGTGTTTTAGGAGTGTTATGTTTGGTTTTTTGGGAACAAGTTAGATAGCATTTAGTTGATAAAGGAATAAGGAAAGATTATGTTAAGCATCGTGTGAAAAAACTCTTAACTTTTAGGTATATCACCGACTAATTAACTAATTAAATATTCACTACATTGACATTGATTTTCCTTTGTGATTATGGTAAAACAATGATATTGTCATTCATTCCATAAAGCTCACCCTTAATAGGGAATTATGAAGACGCCTAAAGTTCAGTAACTATCTTTACCACTATTATACAAGTTTCATGGTTTATTCCTTTATCCGTTTTTTCTATTATTTTTGTATACATGTTTTACAGTTTTTCTTTGAAGAAGTAGAAATTTGAAAAAAAAAATTGGTCAATGGTCAGGTCTGCAGCCGCCAATGACAATGGAAAGAAGACTAGCAAGATGCTATCGTCCAGATCAATAATAAGCCATACCTAAATTTAAAATTTTGCAGAAACGTGCCACATCAAAAAATTAGTAACTAAGATGTTGGCATGAAAAAGGAGTTGACGAGTTCCCCTTCTGCATTTATCTGGTAAGATGGGAAAAGGAGAATGTCTGAAGTGTAGCTTCTAAGGCTGCATATGTTGCAAGCACCAAGTACATGACCAAGTTTGCTGGAAAACATGTCTTCCAACCGTGAGTGAGAGTGCATCCTTTTTGTGTTGCGTATCAAAAATATGCTTCCATCTGCTGGTATTGATAGACTACAAATTGGAATGAGAGGTGCTCTCGGTAAATTGCAGAGTGTATCTGCTAGAGTTGTGATTGGTTAGGCCCTTTTGTTTGTTAAATGCAAGGAACAGAGTAGCCACATGCTAATGAGGCACTTCGTTGTGATAAGTTTATGTTTCCTAGGTGCCATAAAATAGAGCCAAAAATGTGGTTTCACCAAAGTAGGCAGCAAAGAATATGCAAATTAAAAGGGGAGAACATGACTATACCCGATGGTGCATAATCGTCAGCATGGAAGAGCATTCGTTAATGCTGTTAGAGCTAAGTAATCTCTTTAAGATAAAAACTTTGGCTCATGGATGGCTTTGCACATACTCCTTGATACTTTATTTTTTTACTATTATATAAGTTTTAATTGCATATTAGAAGTTACTTTACTCTATATTTGCATGAAAATTGGATTGTTGTTGATGTCCATGTCATTTGATGATAAGAATTTAGTTTTGTAACTGAACATTTAGTATGTTTTCTTTTACATGGAGTATATATATAGTAGAATATTATAAATTAATGTTCTACAATGTAATAATAACAAAATGAAGCGTTCACTTGGTGAGAAAGTAACCAACATAATTCATTACAAGCACGCTAATTGAACAGAGCAATATCTGATTTCAAAATAGAGCAATTTTTGCAAAGTTTTCAGTTATTTTTATTTCTTATTATTCATTTGCAATTGCTTGAGTACTTAAGGAGAGTAAGATTATATCAAACTTTTGAATAGATGTGTTGATCATTTGTGCATTTTATTTGCAACTGTTTTTTTATGAGTTCAATATCTGATTTTGTCCAATTGCATGCTTATTGCTCATACTTTTACCTGTTTCTGTAACTATGTGCACAGTGATGATTGAAGTGCCAGTAACCTTATGTCTGAAATGACCTCAAGATCTTACCAGATTAATATGCTAGGATGAACTACATCCACCGTTTCACTCAAATTTTGCCTTGATATGCTTTGTCTTAGTTTAAATTTGTTTCAGTTTTATGCATTTGATTATTTTAATGCATGATATTAGACAAACAACTATTTAGTCTAATAGAATGCAATAATGCACAAATCATAAGCATGCTAATCTAAGCTGCATCCGCCTCTCCTACGGAAATTCTCATTAAAATCAATATGATTCAGAGATATGCTATTTTCCATTAATTATAAGGAAATTTATGACAATAAGAACTTAGCCGTTGACAACTACAAGACTACTGTAAATACGCCTAAGCCAATGCAATTGGGACAATCATTAGAAAAATTGATCAATATCACGTACTCTAAATTTAACAACATCTGTGTGCGTAGCACGGGTTCACCCTAGTTATTTATGATAACACTATCATTATAATCACATGTCATAGAGTATTAGATTAAGGGGAAGTTACATAGTTTGGAGTTTTATACGTTTATGGTTTTAGGATGTTTTTGTTGATGACAAAGGGGGAGAAATATAAAATAGGGTAGTTAGGCATAGATTAAGGGGGAGTTATTGATTTTAGTAGGATAGCAGTAATATTTTATAAACAAAGGTTGTCATCATCAAAAAGGAGGAGATTGTTAGTCCTTGAGATGATGGTTTTGTTGACAACAACCTTAGAATAAGATTATAAATACTAACATTATAGTTTAGATATATATATATATATATATATGCAGAATTTAACCATGCAGGTAGCAAGAATAAAGATTATACAGTTTAGAGATTCAAGATATCAAGATTGAAGACTTATGGGTATCAAGAATATCAAGAGTTCAAGATTTCAAGAATAAGTAATTTAATTAGGAATTTTGTTAAAACTCCTAGAAAAACACTGGCATCTTCAAATCCAATTTATTCGTGGAATGGAATCCACTTCGAGCCCGTTAAAGGGATGGAACCCTAAGTAGGATGGAACCCACGAAAAATCTAGTGGAACATTGTTCTGTATCCGCTAACTTTTATTCAAAATGATTTTACAAAATTATCTTGTTTTCAAAATGATTTCAAAACCTTTCTTTTAAAAGAATCAAAAACATCTATCCTGATTTTAAATACTTTTAGACTCAAAATAATCTTTAATTTCAAAATCAAATTATCCTTGGTTTTAAACTATCTTTAATAATATATTTAACTTTTAATATTTATACTTAGATTTAAATATAATATTATAGAAAAATTTTATATATATTATTCCCTATATTTACTTATGTATGTTAACTATAGTTAAGTGTATTTATAAAGTTTAAAATAGTTTTAATATAAGATAGAAGTAATTTTCAAAGAAAAAACAAATTACCAAAATTTCCTTTGGGATGTCGACATACCCTAGATACCCATGTCGACATAGTGTGTGTTGGTTTCAAAAATTTGAATTTCAAAAGAAGTGTCTATTCGCCATAACTTTTCATGAATGGACATGGATGTTGTTCTTCTATAAATAGAGGCTGTTTTCAACGAATTTTCAATCATATTTTTCTGGTTTTTCACTCCTCTTCTTCTTCCACATTTCTTTATATATATGCTTACCATTACTCTGCCGAAATCAACATTGAATCTAACTAGATTATTTATGGTTTGATTCTCTATCACTATCTCAACAAGACCTCAGTGCTATTCAGAGTTATAGACTTCTTTGTAATCAATTAAGCGAGATAAGGTGTGATTGTAGCTTGGAAATCAATTAAGCGAGAAAAGGTGTGATTGTAGCCTTGGAAATCAATTGGATGAACTTGTTGCCCGAGAAATCAAGCATCTCTACCCAGAGGATTGTGAATCTGGAGGGTGTACCTAATGGCCTTGAAATATGTGATGTCCCGGAAATTTAGGCAATAATTATTTAATAATTTCATTTATAATTATTTTAAAATGTGAAATGTTGATTTAATAATCCAATTCAAACAGAAATTATCCTTTGTAAATTAATAAGTTTGATAAATGATATTCTTTTGAAAATTTATAATAATGATAACTTTATATTTGGGAATTTTATTCTTTTCGAAAGTTAAAAATATTTAAATGATAAAATTATATTTCTAAGCTTATTTAAAAGAATATTTTATTTATAATGTATATATGTGTATACATTGTAAACAGAGAATTTGATTTTAATTTAAATGTAAATTTAGTAAAAATATTTTCTAATTTATTTTATATATATAGATGTATAAATTATGAATTGATTAGATTTATTTAAATTAGTATTGAAACTTTTCAAAGGTTAATTTAAAAATCTTTCTTATACCTTCAAAGAAATTGAAGTAAAATATTTATTTGTTTATAAATATATTAGTTTAAATTGTATTTTATAATGAAGTTTATTTTGTTTTATTTTAAAAATTGTTTTCTTTTGAAATAAACTTAGTTCATTTATATTAGAGTAAAATATTTAGTTTGAAACTTTGGACTAAAATGTATTTCAACATTCTTTTTCTTTTTAAATTTTTTCTTTTGAAAATTTGTTTTAAAAATATTATTTTAAAATGTTCAAATAAACATTAAAATGTGTAATGTTATAAAAAAAGTTTTTATGTAAATATGTAAGGCTAAATTTAGATAAAATATTTAAAACATGTTAAATTAATAAGAAATTATTTTAGAATAAATTTAAAAACCTTTAAAAATTTAGAAATCTATTTTTATATTAAATGCACATGTGTTAAGCTTTTAAACTAATAAGGAGACACTTGTAATCACATTTGCAAACTTAAGTAACATGTGGCAATGTAATTTATTTTTTGAAATAATTAAATTATTTTAAATAAGAGAAACTTAGATATTCATTTTGTTTAAACCATTATCTTCAATTGAATCTGAAAATCAGATTTTAAGTAAAAATCAAAACCAAATCTGCACAAAAAAAACCCAATTCATGTTTAAGATCTGCAAAACCCAATCTGGTAACAAAAATTAAATCTGCAAGTTTCAAAATCAATTTGCAAGTTCAACTTCAACTCAAGCAAAAGAAGAATGGTCTGCATGCAGTTTTAAATAATTTACAACATCAAGAAAATCAACTACAACTGCTGCAGTTTAAAGATCAACATCAACTAGCAAAAACTGCTCCAGGAAATTCAATTTGCAGATTCCAGGGAATTGTGAATGCATCTCTGGATTGTTCTCTGCCTCTTCAATTGATAAGTGAGTAAACTTTTATTTTAAAGATAGTTCTTCTTTTTAAAAGTTAATTGTCTAAACAAAGTTTTCAGAACTCAAGTTCTAATTCAAAATGTTTTTTTCAAACAAGAAAATAAAAACTATGGTAAATAAAAAAACTACTCTGCTCTTTTCTTTTTTTTAGTGAGCAACCTCACAATCTAAAGGTTTCTTTAAAATTATCTGTGCATGTGTTCTGATGGAATTGAGCATGTTTGTTTGATTTGTATTGTGATGATGTTTTGTGTATACATATATAAATATGTATATGTGTGTAGTTGATGCCAGGAATCTATCGGCATACATGTCTCTATTTTGAAACTCAGATTTTAATGGAAATTTATTTCCACTTGGTTTGATTCTCCGTTAAGATTTGTTTTGTGAACAAAATGTGTTTGTTTAGTATATATTTAGATTTATAAATTATAATTTAGCTTAATTAAATTTATTGCCTCTGAAAACCATAAAATCAGTCATCATTTAAAATAAAACAAATATCAAACCATCTTAAATCATTAAAATAGTTTTGTAACCTAATGCATGTTTGAAATTTTGAATTTTAAAACAAACATCACATTTTTAAATTCACTGGGGAGTAGGCATTTCTGAGTTGAACCAAATTGGGGTTTTTGGGTCTATCTGATCATCTATTGGATTTTGAAAGCTGTGATTCTTCCTGGAGGTGGAGTGTTGATTGGAGAGTAGGGGAAAATTTTGAAGTGGATAGCCAGAAATCGGTGGCGACGGTAGTAGCTATTTCCAGGTTTTAACCCTAATTTCTGGAGGTAGGGGTTTTTTGTAGATTTTTGATTCCTCTGTTGCACCGAGTGTCACCATATTATGGGAAGTTGCAGAGGAGTCATAGAAGGAGGGTTGGTCGGAGTCATAGTGTTGCTGATGGTCGGAAATGGTTGTCGCGATGGTTGAAAGGTTTGGGAATGTTTTGGATGCAGTGTTTCCAGGTTGCATTGGTTAACTGGATTTTGATTTTGAGTTGCAGTGATTTATCTGATGGTCGCAATCATATTGTATGGTGGTCGGCGACTTGGTGAGGAGTGGTACGGTGGCTGGAGATCGCCGGAGTGCCGGTGCATATGCACCATGCACATATTTGTTTCTGGTGAACTATTGGGGTTGTGCAGAATTTTGTCTCGAGTATTACTCGGGTAGAACAAGCAATTGTCTCGAAGTAGTTAGGATTAGTACTCGAAGCATTTTGTTGGATGTCTCGAGTAAATATTGTTTCAGGTTTATAAACCCGACATTGTTCAGATTTTAAAATTTGAATGAAATTCAATTTTTTTTACAGAGTGTTAAAATGCAAAGTTTGAAATTGAATTCAAAGGAACTTTTGAATTCAAAGTTTTAAAAATGAAGATTTTAAATTTAAGTAAGTTTTGAATTAAGTTTTTAAATCAAGTTTAAAAATCAAGTTTAAAAATGGTTAAAGTCTACTATGAACCCAGATTTAAACAGTTTTGTAGATTTTAAATATTGAACATGTTTGAATGTTTTAAAATAGATTTTAAAATGAGTTGTTTTCAAATAAGTTTTAAACTTGATTAAATTCTTTTCTTTAATTAAAATTATGAAATGTTTAACTTAAATTTGAGAAGTTAAATAATCAATTTATTTTAAGCTTGATTTCTTTTAGTAAAATTAAGTAATTTAGATTTTTAAACTTTTCTTATATAAATATCTTATATAAGTAATGATGGTTCTTTACTTTTATTTTAAGAAATTAATTTATTTAAAATTTGGATATGTTTTAAATAGTTAAACATTTTGAAATCTTAAATTTTAAAATGAAATTTGAATTTAATTTAGAAATGTATTATTTAAATACATTTGAATGTTAATAAAATCACTAATAAGTAAATGGATTATTTTGGAAATAATTAAGAAAATTAAGTATTTACTTATTTATTTGATTTTAAATAATGATTTAGATTAATTTAATTAGAGATGATTAATGATAATTAATCTAAGATCATTTTTCTTAAGTAAGTAATTAAGGAAAATGTTGTTAATTAATAATGATAATTATCTAAGGATAATTAAGTAACTAATTAATGTAATTAATTTTGATTAATTAATTAGATTAATTAATTGAATATAATCTATTGTAATTTGTTAAGTATAATTACTTGATAAAAGTAATTAAGTAATTAATTACTTATTGTAATTAATTTTGAAAATGTGATTAGTTTAAATTAATTAATTTAGTTTAATTAATTTAAATAAATCATTTGATGATTTAATGAGAGTAATTAATGGAGCATGATTACTTAGAGAAGTAACAAATGATAATTACTGGAATGTAATTAGTAAAGATGATTTATAATGAAGTAATTTGGGTAATTAGTTTTGTAATTAATCAGGGGATTAATTAATGAAGATAATTAATTATGGATTAATTAATTTGGTTTACTGATTTAATATTACTCAATGGTGATTAATAATTGTATTTTTAAATTTTAGATTAATTACTAAATGTAATTAATTTTAAATAAAGTGATTAATTTAAATATAAATTAGAGATCATTAATTAATACAATTAATGATCTAATTAGAGAATTGTTTAATTAACAAATAATTAATAATTAAGTGATTAATTAATATAATTAATTAAGGATAAATGTAATTAATTATAGTTAATTAATTAGTGAAGTAATTAAAGGTTGATTACTTATGATTAAGGTTAATTAATTTTGTGAAATTAATTAAAGACTAATTGCTCATTGTAATTAGAGAATGATTAATCAAAGATGCTTAATCAAGTCGAATACTTAGTGAATGATTAATTAACTAGGTTAATTAATTAAAGGATATTAAACAGGATTTATAGATGTGATAATTAATTTAATTTATTTTAAATTAATTAGAGATAGATCTAATTAATTTAATTCATTTTAAATTAATTATAAATAAATGGTTAATAAATCTTTGCTTATGGATGATACTGATATTACATTGGATGGTTGTGATCTCAGTAATGAGATGAGTAGTATCTATATGATATGGATGCTTAGTTAAAATATGATAATATGGATTATCTGTTTGTGATGATTATCTGTTTGTGATTATGATACATATTATCTGTTTATGATAAATGTGATTATCTATTGTGATATGTGAATTATCTATCTGTGTGTAAATAGATGATAATGAATTGAATTAATTGTTCAAACTAAATTCACTTGGACATTGAGATGGCGTTTGGATTTCGATGAGACCGGGATCGGATTTCCAAATTTGGAATTCCGAAAACCACATCGATCCAAATTAAACGTTAGGTTGTGAATCTCAAGTGAAGATGAAGATTCAGAGTGCAAGGGCTATGGTCGTTGACTCTGAGTGTGATTCCAAAATGAGTGCAACGAGATAGTGCCTTCAGTTTCATTTGAACCTGGAACGAACTTGTATGGATTGAATGCTTTCAGAACATCGTCAGGTGGACGATAAGCATTCTAAGATTGTTGTATCCTATAAAGGTAATCGTAGCCTCAAGCCTCATCAACCGGGAATAGCTAAAACAGGGAATGCGCAGCAAGGCTAAGTGGGTCATGCCCAAGTAGGACGAGATTTACCCCTGTCTAGAGGTCTCTTTATATTTCGGTTGTGTGGCAGTTGGCGACGGCTAATCTGCGGGGTGGTATTGTTCGGAATTGTTCAATAAGGAATGGTTCCGGCTTTATATTGCAGGGGAGTGGACGTACTCCTCGGTACGGTGATCTAGGCCACGTACTGTGACGGGCGGTACCCCAGTAGCCCTGCCATTGATGGAATCCATAATCCAATAAGTGCCTGTATGGTTTTGATTGTGTCCAACTATGTTGGAATGTGAGATGTAAGCATTCCAGCTATTTCTGTACTTTATTTTGAAAACCCTAGACACTATTATAATATCACTGGATTTCCTATCAAATGTTTTGGTTAGCGTAAGGTAAAAACGTTTACATGTTTATGTGTGGGAAGTCTTACGTGATACCTTTTCTTTTCGAAAGATTTTCTAAAGTTAAACAACCTTTAACCGTTTACTCACACCAGACCCCTGTCTGACCCGAGTATTTATTTTCTGTTTTATTAAACTCTTAGGTACTCATATTATGTCAAGCGATTCAGGTTATCCTTGACGAATTCTGGAGGAGCTTTGGAGCAGGAGGCTTCAGCGTGTAGATATATATATAGAGTTTCCGTTGTGTGTTATTCTGAATAGTTGTTCTTGTATTGTATATTAGACAGAAATGGTATAACTGTCTAAATTGAGATGTATAGTTGTGTACTCTGATGTATATGATACTATGTATATGTTATATATTATATTTCATTCGTTCCGCTGTGAGATTTTGATGTGTTGTTGTTCTTTCTTCTCTTCTCTTTTCTTCTTCTATCCCTTTCTTTCTTCTTAATGATGCGTCTTTCTATGGAATGAAAGACGGGTCGTTACAAAATCGAGGGTGTAATTATAAAATTGCTTTTGAAGGAAATCCGTACTTGTGTGCGGGACTGGATGTAGGGTAACTCCGAACCAGTATAAAATCCGGTGTGTTCTTTCCTTTACTACTTTTACTTTATTTTTGCATCCGTGTCTGTTTCTGTGACTATATATGTGTCTGATTATTGCATATATTTGCGTTCAAATTAACATAAACTCAAAAAGATTTAATAATTTTTTAAAACACTATTCACCCCACTCTAGTGTTTATCCTAGCCTTAAGATCCGCAATCCGCATTTCTCACAACTTCTATGTTTATTTGACAATCAAGTCATCTGTCTCTTCCAGAGCACTCTTAAGTGTTTCTTAAAAAAACACTCACTTTCTTTATTTGACATATTTATTGTTTTCTCTCAAAAAATTTCAAACTGACTTCTCTACCACACTGCAGATGTGATTTATACCCTTTTGGTCCTTCTGGGATTTCAACTTATATTGAAGCAAGTATATTAGGAAAATTATCAATAATTTATTCAAGTTACTTAATATTTTGTAATCAATATCTTATCTTGATAATCAAGATGAACTTGCATCTCTTTTATCCTCCCCTCAATGTTGACGAACATTGTCACATTTAATAATGATACTTTTGGATTCTCATTTTGATCCATTATAATATTGCTACTAACAAATACATCATACATATTGATTATAGGAGGATAATTCTTTTATTAGTTGATAAGATACATTCAATTGATATTGCATATTAGAGTTTGTTCCCATTCATTGATCTAACTAATTGGAGGAATTTACTTATTGTGTAGATCATTTGAATACATACATGACTTCAGATCATTCAACATCTATATTGCTTGAATTTTAAGTCACTGAATTATATCTATACATAATCTATAAGATCAGCTCATAACAAACTCCAAGTTGTTATATGAATATCTACATTTTTTTTGAAATAAAAGGTGCTTTATTAAAAATTTAGAACCAGTAATAAAAGTTGTTATATGAATATCTACATATATACATACATATACATACATACATACATACATACATACATACAACTATTAATTTATGTTTATAGATCTATGTCAATGGGAATCTTTCGAGACTGCAAAAAAATGTTCAAACCATCTGGTTTGGAATCATATTGAATTTCTGGTTCAAATAAATTATATACACAACTCCAAGTTGTGAAATTTTATTCCTTAATTATATCTCATATATCACTTTTAAACATTAATTATGATTACTTATCAGAGAATAATACATTGTTATAGTTGCATATAGACATTTCTATACATCTCTTCTTGAGAGTTCAACAAAAGAGATATATTTTTAAAAAATACGAGTAGCTTCTAGACACTTGGAATTTTATAAAAATAAGAGATATACACATTATGTAACTCTCAAATTTTAAGTTAGAATTAGATCTAAACTAAATTGGAATCCTTCATAATCAAATTTATATACATTTATTTGGTTTAATAAAAATACAAATTTATAAACAGATCTCTTCTAGAGATATTTCATCATTTCTAAATGTATACGTCTCCTCTAGAGATATTTTACTATCACCACTTCTGGAGCAAACTTATTTCTTCCAGAGATATATATGCAAACTATTAGAATGTCATATCAACACACATAAATTACGCAATTACTACTTTTGCAGTAGCTTAAAATATCTTTGTTGGAGATTTTTGTTGTACCCACTTTTGAAATGTCATATCAAACTTTAAATACAGTAACAAAATTAGATGCACCAAATGAAAGTAAGATGCAAGAGATAAAACTACCACTTCTGGAGTGTGATATTAGTATACAGTACCTTCTTTTAGAGATAAATTATTGTTATTGCTTCTAAAGTTTTATATGACATTCCTTCGGGAAATATAGTGTTTCTTTTTAAGGGATTGCAATCTATTAAAAATAAAATTTCTATAACATCTCTTTTGAGACGTTGGATTTTGTAATATAAAATTTAAAGATAATATCCCTTTAAGAGATTAATATATACACACATCCATAAACTTAAATAGTACGTTATATGAGTTATCTCCTCTGGATAGTACTAAAATGTATTTCGTCAATTAAATAGTTTGACTAATGCATCCAAAAATAATTTATCAAAACTTTAGGTTTTAAAACATAGTGCGACTAGTAAAGATCAGATCTATATTTAGATATATCAATGAGAAAGCAACAGAGAGAATAATTAAATTAAAGCTGCACATATTGAAATCAAATTATATTTCGCATTGCACAGAAACTATAAATTGACCATGTGTACTTTTATATAATTGAAAGTACATATAATGGGGAAAAACGTTTTAAAATAACTACAACATATAAACTGAAATAAAAAATGAGAAATATGGACTAAAATGTTGTTTGAATTCATATTTTATAAATAAAGAACATCCCTTTTCAAAGTTAAATTAATAATTAATTTTCAATTCCAGGCATATTTGAAATATCATACAGCATAATATCTTCAGGATATTTGGTCAATATAATACGAGTATATATGCACGTCCAGGTGGACCTGCGTCTAATCACAATGTCTTGTTGCTAGATTACATGCTCCATCCTTTTTAGTGCTCCATGGTCAGTAGTCTCTCATATACCATTTACGTTATATTTTTTTCTTTTTTAAATTCACATTTTGTTGAATATACTCGTTAATATTTTTGTTAAATTTGTGATTGTGAAAAGAATACATGTTAGATGATTAAAAAAATTCAAAGTTTGAATCAAAAATGTTTTTACTTTAACCTTATGATACCATAATTTTCATAAGGTTAGGAAGTTAAATTTTATTTGCCTGGCTAATTCTTCCTCAAGAAAATGGAACTGCAACGCTGTTCAAGATGAATGCAAGCTCTCATATGTTGTGTTTCGGCACTCCAACGCGTTCCCATAAATGCACGATTAATTGTTTTGAAATGACGCTACCTTAATGAAGGTTTACGATGTGCTAGCGTCCTGATTGAACATCCCTTTCACCACCTTTCGGAAGGGGCACATACATGATCTTGCCAACACTTGTTTGTAAAAAAGGAATTCTCAATGTTACATGTCACCAATTTCACATATATATTATGTCATGCACCATATTTCTTACGATATGGAACTTAACATTCACCAACGCGCTCTCGATGCGAGACACACCTAATAGAACTCCAACTTGGCAAGCATTTAATCTAACCTTCATTAGGAGCATAATAAAGAAGCTCTACAGTTGGTCAGGCTGCTTCCACCTCTTTACGCAGTTGCTCAGCTTTTGATTTGCACTCCCACAAATTCTGTAGTCGTCGTTGTTATAAAGGTATTGGAAGATTACACCTATTGATAATCATTATTCAATGAAAACTGTGATCATAATCAAGAAAGGTATAATAATAACTTTAAACAAACTATTATTAAATTTCAAATTAAATGTAACATCTAGAGTTATATATCATATAAAAAGTTAAACTAAGCACTACTATTGTGCCATGGGTAAGAACCAAAGCTTATGAATTCCTTTAAACCACATATTAATCATTGTTGTCTTCCAAACATAAAACAACAGCAAGCTCAAATATTGATGAGTTATAATCTTTTAAATCTTTATCTGAGGGTAAGTTTAATAAATTACACGTATGGATGCTAAATTGGGATAAATTTTCCATCCAAAATGTCATTTATGTAAAGTAGGTCAGCTTTAAAGGGGAAAAAAGACAAAACAATAAGTGATGACCTTATGAACCGTAAACAAATATCAAGTTACACAGCAAAATATACAAAACTTATCAGAAGAACATTATAAATATACATATAACTTACGGTACGGAATAGAAGTATGATTTATTAATTACCAATATCAAACGTAACAATGAGTCTTCTAACCAATTAATG
This sequence comes from Allium cepa, assembly GCA_030765085.1. Taxonomy (NCBI): domain Eukaryota; kingdom Viridiplantae; phylum Streptophyta; class Magnoliopsida; order Asparagales; family Amaryllidaceae; genus Allium; species Allium cepa. Next base: position 866,858,700 of record CM060940.1, read on the forward strand.
AAGAAATATTGTTACCTAAAGCAATTTCTGACAACAAAGATTCCATAAACAGAAGATAATATGATGACAATGTGTTGAATTAGTGAGGACCGATAACCATTTCCAACAATGAATACTGCAATATCTAGATAACTCTCAACGTTTTGTCTACAAATCTTACTCATTCTTGTTGATTCTAAAGAAGCTTGTATCTTGATTGCTGAAGCAAATGAATGCATTGCTTCAATATCTGAACTGCTTGAAATTGGAAGCCGAGAAGACAAATGGCACAGTGTAGCAATTCTTCATAGCATTTGTTCTCAGAGTTTGCAGTACTGTCTACTGCTGATGAAAGAAGGTGTGATTCCCGTTAATGGCACTTCCAAGTCAAAGGAGCACGCCATGAAATTGCTTCATCATTTCAAAGATTTAATAGTTTTTTTATTTCTATCCAAATCCAACATCAGAGATGAAGCCCAAAAGCTAACCAATATTTCAAAATTCATCTACTAATCAACTGCAAGTCTTATTTATAAAAGTGAAATGACATGATCATAAAATAAAAAATAAAAAATAAAAAAATTCTAAAAAAAGAAGCAACCTTCACACAGTGAAACGTCGGGTGTATAAAAATAAACTGCAAAGAAATCACACAACATGTCGTATTCATCATTTGTGGAAAACATAGCACTTTCAAATAGTAACAAACATATTTTCATAAATAACTTAAGTTACATAAACACATCAAATATTCCTACATAATTATCAAATTCAGGATCACTATTCAGACATATAATCCACATCTCCGTTGTTGACTTGATCCGGACAGAACCAACTCAAGAACCCAACATGAGCTGCACCATTCAATCTTTGAGTACAATACTCTACAAACATGCTCCAAAGATTCCCAACTGTCCATCCATGCATCATGACCCGTTGTCTCACCTGCCATACGTACATATATGTGAATTCCTATTTTTCCATAGATCCTTCTGAATAGGATGTGACAGCCCCATTCATAATATCACTGTTGTGCATATTCAAAACAACATATTCATTTCTCCAAAAAGACAGTCGGGTCAGTTGCATATGTATATGTCAAGAATAACTGGAAATCCCAGAAGCAAGAGCTCAAAATTCTAACAATTTATTTAGTTGCAAATGTATTTAGTTGTTATGCACCCCAGTGAGTTGTGGAAAAACTTAAAAGATCAGATTGAGGTGCATCATGAATGCAAATAGGAATATTTTCTACGTGACACAGTTTGATAATGCATACAATCATCACTTTGTTCAAACTAACAAATGCAAAAATGTGAAACATATAATTCCATATAACTGGATTACATATAATTTTATGGTGTTAGGCATATGTTTTATTCTTTACATATAATTTTTGAGAACTCATAAAGTAGAAGTTAAATCTACCAAATGCATGATATAATCAAAAGGTTATACTTTATGAAGCTGTATATTATTTGAATTGAAGCACAAATTTGTATTAAAGGCGTCCGTTTAGTGACATTGCTGATTGCAGTCAGTTATCATAAAGAGTTGAGAAACTGAATCAACGAAAAGAAGATAAAATGGCATGATAAAAGATTACCTGTCTTTACTGTACTTGATTCGAAGCAATGAATTAGCATGGATGATGATTTTCTCACAATCATATGACCTATGTGTAATCGAGTTTAAAAAAAAAGTCAGTATAGTAGGCATGAAATCCACTGAGAAAGAATTTCTTATAATGTATTTCTCAACCGGAAAACTCTAAGTGCACTTAGGAGTTTAGACTTAAGCGGAAGGATAAAATTTTATGACACTTTTTACTCCAATAAAAAATGCATTCTATCTAGTAAAATTACGGAAGAAAAATATCAAGTAGTACAATACTTTTACTTTTTTGTGGTTCCACTATAATTTGACCTTCAGGTACCACCAAATGAAGACATGCAGTCTAAAATGTTAACAAAATTACAAAATTGAAACAACTAAAACATATATTTACTGATTCGCTATGAATATCAAAGCATGATCTTAATTAAAAAATAGTAGCAGCCATGGGGAAAAGTGCCAATTTAGTATTGCCAACAATAGAGATGTATGAGCAGCTAATCACCACTTAAGCGTATTATTGCAGCATAAGAAAACAGATGTTATGCTCCAAAAATTGAATTAGCAAAATATATCAGCTCTATAATTCATTCCCAAGCATAAAAAAAGGCCCGAATCTTTTATGAACTACACATGCAGTAGGGTTGGAGCTTGGAAGTTTTATACCGAGGCATCTCTATACTCTTTTTTTAACTTGTGATTGTATAATAATATTTTGTAGGTGAGAAATATGAACTTATCACTGGCTAGTATAATTGAATGACTGTTGTCTAGGGTCTTCATGATAGTTTTGTACACTTAGCTTATCTAATTCCGTTAATTTATGATCTTAACTTACTTATGCATAAAAAACCATTATTGTCTTGGGGCTTAACTATAGCTTGAAACCATAGGAGATCTTGCCAATAGATAACTGCAGAAAACTCAACAAAGATGTCTTCTAGCGTTTACTTACTAAGTATTATTGATTATTTTGGTTATTAACTTTAATACAGGCTTACTTGTTAGCATTTTTTTAATAAATATATTAAAACTTCATTAGTTGCCAACCGTAGTTAATTACTAACCATAGGAGATCGAGTCTTCTAATTCTACTGATAGCAACATTAACTTTCAGCATTCACCAAAATCTTTAGAAGTACAATCTTCTACTGAGAATCAAGAGTTCAAGTCTACTACTTCTGCTAACATATCTGACTTTTCTTCCTCAATAAGCGTACATACTTCTTTTGAACAATCTGGTACAGAGTCCAGTCCTGTTGCTGCTGAACAAATCTAATCAAAACAAAATCTTTCATTAGATACTAAGTAAAATACCATTTCAAATAATAATGTTACAAATACTATTATTTCAGGCCAGAAGTCGATACATTTGCACTGAGTGTATATAAAAATGTGGATAAAGTATATTTGTAAACTGAATAAAACAGTACAAAAACAACGTTGGCCATCAGTGGTGTTTATGAATCAAAATAAACCTTTTCCATTACAGGAACTCATTTTCAAGCGAAATTCAAAGTAGGATTAATACTGTGAGTAAGCCAATTTAAATTATTTTGAAGCAAAAAATGTAGGTCCTTAACTAAAGAGAAAAATAAGAGGATGATTAAAAAGTTCCTGCATTAACACTAAACCGCCACCAGAGCTCGAAGTAATTATCAATAGCTGAATTTTCGGTGGCGATCTAGGAAATAAATAATTAGCGCCATAAATATTCGGCGCTCAAACAAATAGATTATGTCGGCTTAGGTTCCAATATGATTTTTATTTTAAATAATTAGAAAAAAATAATCCAAAGATCATGCATTCACTATTTTCCTTAAAATTAATCCCAAATTGATATCAAATCACAATCTTGGGCAAAAGCAACACGATGTTAACCCTAATAACAGAATACTCAAAAAGTTGGCGAAAACCGGACTGAATTTTGTGGAAAAAAATAAAGTAATAAATCATACCACTACAGTAATGCCACGAAAAATGTCTCGAGACACCAGCCACCGCCGTTTCTCAAACGTCATTGCCATCAGAGGTTGCGACTTCGCCTTGCTAGGGCTTCTGATATCGATGGAGACTGCCACGTGTGGGTTTCTGATCGGATCCTCCATTCCATCCGTTAATCCTCCTTTAAGTAACTCGTATTTCCGCATTATTATTGCAAATTAATATTTTGGACATTGGAACAAATAGTATTATTTCGAGACAGGACTTTTTTCTCTCCGAGTTAGGAAAAATAGAAGTAAATTATTCGACGAATTTTGGAGAGAGGAAGAGAGATTGAAGGATTTTGAAGAGAGTAAGATAATTCTTAATCGTCGTTGCTAGTGTACAGGCGAGGAAATTAAATCGTTTTTCCCGTCAGTGGGAAAAGAATTAGGGTTGATTAGCTTTGGAAAGAGTTGGAAAGTGCAGATCTGAGATATGCAGAAAGGAAAATTAGGGTTGATTGATTTTGGAAAAAGGTTGAAAAAGGCGGATGTGGGATCGTAGGAGACTGAGCAAGACAGCGTAAATAGTGACTATGCCAAGAGAACAGATACGAACGTTGAAGGGTAATTTGGGGATTTCAAAAAGACACGGTTGAAATCATGTAGATGGAGTTTACATTATTAATAGTAAAGATGTGAATGCAAAGATGTAAGTAAGATATAACTCATTTGGTGATGTTTGAAATCTCTTGAACGCACTGTCATAGTCTTGCGTTAAAATATATTTATCTCTTTTAACTTCTTCAAGAAGTGTAATTTAACATTTCGCATAGTTTCAAGAAAGCTTCGGGTTTCTAATTTATGAACTTCAAGCTCATTAATTTGTTATGAATTAAGATTCTCAAATTTTGTGTAAACTTCTTGTTTAAAAGCTTATACATTTCGACTAATAAAAATATAACTATAAGATTTCAAGTAATAGACTTTATTAATAAATCATTACATAATTCAAGATTTTAGGTCTCGGACTGAGTTATACGACTTCTGGTTGAAAAAAAAATTCTTTACACAACTTCTGCCTGCTGTTAAAACTTATTTCTTTCATTATATTGTTTGCCAATATAAATACACCAGATGATAAACCATATGTCTGTTCTTATTCCAAACATAAAAATACATATCATTTAATTTACTATAGCCAATGCATTTATGATGATAAGGTAATTTAATTTATTACTAGATGACAACATTTAATGCATTTATTATTAAAAAATGAATGCAATTTACCATTTCTATGGCCTAAAACATAAAAAATTATCATGACCGATTGATTTCTTTACAAACAAATAAATCGATCGAACTAACGTTACTTAGCAAAATTTCATCTCCAATCTAAGTTCAGTATACTCGATAATAAAACTAAAATGAATACCATAAAAGAAACTTTATTTCTTAGTAGTCAAAATTTCTAAAATAACTAAAATAACTCTTATATACATATCTTCCTTTTAATAATTCAAGTTTATGCTTTTTTGGGGACATCTGATTCTTTATTACAAGAAAACTTGAAATTTAATAATTTATGAAAACTCAAGCTTTTAACATTATAGGAAATGCAGGTTCTCAACTTTTATTTCAAATGCTAGAAATTAAGTTTACCATGTATGCTTTCATCAATGTTTCCATTCACTTCAGGTGTGCTAAATCATTGATATTGGATCTAAACTTAATATGATGTTCTAATTACATATTATTCTTGTATATGTTCCTCTAAGAAACAACAAAATATTTCTTTTGGAAGTATAAACTATATATATATATATATATATATATATATATATATATATTAAAATCATTTCCAAAGTCAAAATCCAAATCAAAGAGTTTTAAAAATGAAAGCTTCATTTACCAAACATGTAAAGATTACTTAGATCTGTATCACAACCAAAATGCAATCAAGTTCAATATGCTTATTTGAATCAACAACAGAAATTGTCAGATTCAAAACTTGCTTTCCAAAATAATGAACTCAAAAAGCATGCAATAATAAGCAAGTTTCTGAAATCAATTCAAATCCAAATTTAAAAAATCACAACATTTAATTTTTAAACCATGTACAAATCTCAAAGATATATTATTTGAGTGTGATTTTGAGATCTACAATATAACGAGATCAGAAAAATAAGAACAAAAAAAACAGATCTATAGTGGAATGAGATCTGAAATATAATGACAAAATTACACGTGTAATGAAATAAGATCTATAAATTTAGATCTATCATACAATAAGATCTTGAAAAGATAAGATCTATTAAAAATTAAATCTAAATATTAAAAATTAAGAAATAGATATAGTATTGTGAAACAAGAATACTTAAATCAAGATTTAAATTAATCACAAAACAAATCTAGAAATGTAGATCTAGAAAATTTCAAACCTGATTTCATTGGTTGAATAATGGGAATAGATAGATCTAATTTCAATAACTGATTAAGAGAAAGAGATGTATCTACATAAAAGGAAAAAATGGATCTAATCTTCTAGATTAGAATATCCAACACATTTAAGAAAGAGATCGTGCTGATAACATATTGCAAACAATATAAAAATAAGAAGCCATTAGAAAAAGAGGAAGGAGACATTTTATTCATTCTTGAATTAGTAATCTATTTCCATTATATAGGCTCCTTTATATCAAAGTTTAAATAGTCTAAATAGTTAAAATAGTTTAAATAGTTTAAAGATTGAAAACGGTTTGATATAAAATAATTCGAGTATTGAAAATGGGTTATATATTAAAATGGTCTGAAATAATTTGAAAATTTAAAAAGATGAATTTTAAAACAGTTTATAGTAAAATAGTTTACAGTGAAAATAGTTTCAAATTTAAAACTATTTCTTTCCGTCTTCAATAAATTTGGACTCAGGTCCAAATTTCAATCAAACCGATTCAATTTCAAATCTTTCAATTCAATCGACTCAATTTCGATTTAAATTCAAATCAACTCCAATTTCAATTTCAATTAACTTCAACTGTGAAACTTTAATTTTTAACTTCAGATTCAATTCAATGGTTCAAATTTCAATTCGATTCTTTTTTTAAACCATTTCAACTTATAAAAATTTCAAGTCCAATTTCAATTTACTGATTTAAATCACTTATATCAAATTGAACTTCAATGTTCAATTTAAGGTTCAAATCTTTAAATTACTTCCATTTCGAATATTTCAGTTCCAAGCCCAATTTTGAAATATCAATCTAAATTACTTTAACCAAGATAAATTTTCAAAGTTCGAATATAGTTCAAACCATTAAAGCAATTCCCATAATTCAAATCATATATCGTTTTAACTTCAATCCAAATTAAATTCTTTTAAATAATTTCTTTTACAAATTTCACCTTCAACATTTCATGCCTCAAATTTGAAAATAATTCAATCTTTATAAATTTGATTTTTTTTATTTCTTTAAAACAAAATCATTTAAATAATTCAAATTCAAGAATTTAAAACCATTCAATTTAACCAATCCGGTGTCCGTATGACCAAGTGATCGGTTATTTCGATTTTCAATTTCAAGGATGGATATATATCAGTTCAATCCAAATCAAAGTATCATAGGTATATATCATTTCAACTTATTTCTTAATTTATTTGAAATAATTCAAATAACAGTTTTATATACTATCAACAACATACAGGGTGATAATATATACATAAACATCCAACCGTCCAATATCAACCAATAGCATCAAATCTCAATCAACATCCAAATCAACCGATAAATCACAACAGCTAACTATAAATACCGAGTATTTAACTAGCAATTCAATTTCAATTTCAAATTTAACCGTCGATTTAAATTCCTATCAATTTAAACCATATGTCAATTTAAAAATCAGTTAAATTACCAAACAATGGTCAATAAAAATAATTCACTTCATGATTTAAATTTTACTAATATCATAATATTTTAGTATTTCGTAAGCGGTTTAAAACATTCACCTTTATTTGAAACCGAATTTTTTTCAAATTCAAATAAATTCCAATCCAACTCCATGTCGTAGACGATGTTGATACAAATCTAATGATACAAATCTAATGCAACTTGTTTCATTTGAAACGAACCTTGCATGAAAAAGTTATGGATTAAAAAATATTCGATATAAATTAAAATTTAATTAACAAAATTAATTAAAAATTAAAACCTTACCTTTTCTAATCTCCTTCCATACGCGCTTCTCCCTTTAGGCAACCGCGTTTCATTTTTTAAACTTCAACTTCGATCGACGAATGCACAACAACCACCAACGTCGAGTCTCCCACACCACTGCCGTAGTTGCGCCATCGCGCGCTCTGCCTACTCCCCTCGCCGCACGCATGTACGTGCTTGAAAACCCAAAAAATATACATCGAATGCGACGACTTTACCGCCACCTCGGTCGACAATTTGTCGATCCAACCGTGTGATAGCTTCGTATCGACGCGCTTTACATCTACCTAGTTAAAGTCGAAGGCTAATCCGGCCTCTAGAGGCTCCGATCGACGTCTGTCGTTGGATGAAGGGTTTGGGAAATGGCGGCTAGGTTTTTAAGTTGGGGTTTAAGAAAATGAAAGAAGGTAGAGGCTATTTGTAAAAAAAAATCGTGGTACTATTTATCCTTGAAAATTTCGAATTCCAAACCCCTATTCCGAGCATGATGGAATATGTATCGAGAGCCAATGTAACACTCCAGATTTTTGGTAACATTTATGATATTTAATTAGCTAAATTAAATAAAATAATGTGTTGATTATGAGTGGGATTTGATTTGATTAAAAGGTAGACGTGTCATTTAACTAACAAATTAAAAGAAGATTTAAAATGAAATATAGGAGGGGTAAAATAGGAAAGAGGCAATTCATATATCTATTTCCTTAGGCCGTGTAACTCTGCACGTTCATTTTCATTTCTCAAAATTTTAAAACAAGAGGTCGACCGCCATTAACAAGAAAACGGGGAAGAAGATTAAGAAAAGCTAAAGGAAAAGCTAATTCAAATCAAATCTATTCAAATCTCAAGCTCCTTAATCTCTAAAGCTAAGGTGAATAATGCGTACATCCCATGTTTGTTTTATTTTTGGTATTAATATGAAATTCAAAGTATTTTACATTGATTTGCCATGTCTTTGAAGGATGGAATGATTATATGTACTATTTGATGATTTATGTATATTCATATTCATTTTTGTGAAATTTATATGAATTTTCTAGTGAAGAAAATGTAAATTTGGATTATAAATTATTTACGGATAAATAATAAAAGTTTTGGGTCTGAAATTTTTATATGTTGGAAAACATATTAATAGAGATTTTTTGAAAATTTTCTAGATTTTTTATAATTGTTTTAATGGTTTTATAAATTATTTAAGGTATAAGACTTAAATGTTTTATATAATTAAAGAAGGAGAAGGGTTTTTTTTTTTGTAAATAACTCAAATTTGTTAAATCTGAAAAGTATGCAGCGCTTTTAAAAAGAGAAACTTGCAACAATCAAATTTAGACATATAAGGTAGGTTAGGTACAAAAGAATAGTTAAAAAGTACAAATAAACATTTTTTCACTGTTTCGATGCTTTCTATACCAGGTTCCGCCTTTCTACATTCGCCTCCGACACAGTCGAAACCAATGCACATGGAATCAGGCAGTTAGTACTTCAATGAATTGGACATAGGTGGAAGGTATAGGATCGAAACCAGAGATTCCGAAGGAGTTGAAGCTTTGCTTTGGTATAAAAGGAAAATGCGTCTGCTTGCTTTCGACTAAGATGCTTTCGACTTAGTTAGCTTTCGACTAGGTCAAATGGTTTAAAAGAAATTGGATTCACATTTGTTTTCAAATTTCGACTGAATCGAAACTTTAGCTGTCACTTTCTTCCTTCCGATCCAGATGGTTTCGAAGGGGTTGTTTTTGTTTTTTTTCAAATTTGGCCACCTCTCCAGAGCTTTCGAAGGGATTGTTTCGACAACATCACTTAATTACTTAGGAAAGAGTTTCGAAAAGAATGTTTTCGACTTTATTGAGTTTCTGATCATTTTACTTCACTTGAAAGCATAATCCAAATATTTTCGACAGAAACGGTTTTCAAAGGTTTCGAAGGGTAAATTTTTGAATGATTTCGAAAGGTGTTTCCACATGTTTTAAAACTGAACCCAAAGTGCTTTCGAAAGGATTGAGTTTTGATTGTTTCGAAAAGGGTGGATCCTCAGTGGTTCAAAAGGGTTGAAAGAAAAGGTTTTTACTATGTTTCGAAAGACAATTTTAAAGGTTTTAAAGAAGAATATCTAATGCTTTAAAGCTTTCGAAGGAAAGACTTTTATTGGTTTCGAAAGAATTACTTTTAATGGTTTGGAAAGAGTTACTTTCAATGGCTTCGAAAGGGTACTTTCAATGAGTTCGAAAGGGTTACCTTCAAGGGTTTCGAAGGGCTTGTATAAAGGTTTGAAACAAAATTTTCGAACATATAACTAGGCAAAATAGCCTAAGTGTATTAAGTTAAAAAGGACTTTAACTTACTTTGAGGGGATAGACAATCCTCATTAAAACTCATCAACATTTTGAGTAAAGTATATATAACATAGCAAAATAGCTTAGAGTAAAGCTAAATATGTACTTTCCTTGTATATGTATGATTTAAAGGGATAAATCATTTTAAAAAGGTTTTCAAGGAAATTGATGAAGGATAGTTAGTCCTAAGAAAATGATTTAGACAGATAGCCCGTTTTGATTCGAACAGTTAGTCCAGTTTGATGACAGTTAGTCCAATTTGAGGAGAGTTGGTCCAATTATTGGACAGTTAGTCCAGATTGCGGACATCTAGTCCAATGTGAGGGTAGTTAGCCCAGATTTCGGACAGATGGTCCATTTAGTACATGTTTATAGCAAAACGAGTCTTGCTATTATTTTATGATTATAATCGGTTTGATTAGCCAGTTTGGTTGCAAGAAAAGATTTGCAAAATATATGTTTTGGAAAGGATATTAGCAAGTACAAACCCGCTCTGCAAAGCGGCGCGGTCTCACTCAATATCAATAAACCAAGATGTAACAGAATTATTCACACCAGGCTTTATGTTTGACTTAAAATTTTTATTTTTCCTTGGGCTCTCGGGTGTTCAAAATTGATTTTAGTATGCTGAGGGTTGAGGTTTGCATGTTTTCGCAGTTTTGACGAATAAAGCTTACAGAGACGAGCAGGTAGCTAACGGATAGCTAAATTTAGAACAACAGATTATTTTGTTTTGATTCCGTTGTGTATTAAGTCAGATATGCCTATATTGTTTTTATCATCCAAATGGACACCGTTATATGTCGCTCTTGGCGTATTATTGTAAATTTTAATTCATCAATGCCTGGAAAGCGTTTTGAGGTTATGTAACTTGAATATGATATTGTTTTGAAATGCAATCAACAAAATGCTGTATTTTGAAACTTAAAGAGGGTGTTTCATTGATTTTTTTTTTCTATAACAAGTTTTTGAAAAGGAACGAATGTGTATTCTGAAACTTAATGAGATGTTTTACAAAAGTTTCTTTAAAAAATTTAACAAAACAATTCTCCGACAACAGTGCCAAAATCTTATTCCAGCTTTTATATTTAATTAGAAAAATGCAAAATTTAAATTATTAAAGACCACAGGCTCTCGATGCACCATTAAAATAAGCACACGAATACGGTTGACCCACATGGAATAAATTTTGAAACAATTTTAACACTCTAAACTAAAAACATTGGGTGTGCAAAACGGTTTTTGCAAGAATTTCTAAACCTCCTAACTCCTATGTTCTACAAATATTATCAAATCAAATTATCCTAAAGAAGAAATAGAATCCATAAAGCAATAAGGAACAACTTTAATATATACTGAAAAGGAATAATATGAACCAACCTTCCCAAAGGATATCTCATTTGGTAGATGTTAACTCCACCTCGGTCAAGTGTTACCAATCCAAGAATAACCGACCTAAAAGACCCACCGATCTAGCATATCAAACAGTTAGCGACCCAGCGTTCTGCCGACCTAAGGCACAGAGGGATGCCGACCTAGTATCTTAGCATGGAAGACCGACCTAACCGCATAAGGCTTAAGAGGAATACCGACCTAAGGGACTTGAGAAGCATGCCGACCTAATGCCTCAAAGAGAGTTCCGACCTAACATCTTGAAATGATGCCGACTTAAGGTTTAAGGAGATTCCAACCTAGGGCTTACATAAGTCCACCGACCCAACGCGTGTACCGATCTAACTACCCAAGTTGGTCGCCGACTTAACTGTTAAGAACAAATTGGTCCACACTTGAGTCGTGACCGACTTATGATTATGCTAGGTCGGCCGCGACCTAAGGATACAAAGGAGATACGGTGTTAAAACCTAACGCAGAGCACATTAACTCGGCAACGGCCTAAGACTTAAGAAACGAGGCTGGAAAAACATTGGTCTTTGGCTTAAGCTGTAGACCGGGCATAAGAGATCGGTGCCGACCCACGACCTAGTTTAACCCGGAGCCGACTCACGATCTAACCTGCCTCGGCTACTACCTGCAATGTGACACCAAGAACTCCTATAAATACGCGACCACCTCCAACTTTCAAGGGACTTTTGGCCAATCATTTCAAGCGCCAATACTCTGCTGAATTCTCAACTCACCCGACACTTCAAGTTCGAAAGACATCTCAACTAACTTCAAGGGAAAATCTAACGCAATCTACATGGATTCGAAGAATTCTTCTCTACCAAAGTTCTAGTTGTTTGTCTCGTCATAATTGTAATTGAAGATTGTTGTAAAGTTGTAATCGGTTTAGCAATAAAGAGAATTAAAGTGGACGTAGGCTTGCCTTGAGCCGAACCACTATAAAATCGTTGTTATTCACTGCTTTTTCTGTGACTTTCTGCTTATACTCTGTTCCCGAATCATCGGGTGGTGCTTTCACAACTACACTTTATACACCGGGGTGTTAGCGTTCAAATTTTAGCGTTAACAGTAGACACAAAGATGCCGATGAAGACATGCAATGATTGTAATGTTACAAAAAAAAAATTGTACGATTGATGCAAAGTTCCTCAAATAATCAAATTGGAAGTTTACCCTAAGTATGCAAACTTATATGCTTATAATGTTGGTTAGCTTATTCAACAATGCTTATGAAATTCAATTCAAACATACTGCCATTTTTCAGATAATGCTTCTAATTATACACAATAAATGCTCATTTTCTGAAAAATACTAAAGCTTAACTCATTAAGAAAACAATATCCATGGTCATTTCATAAACAAAAGAAATATTAATTATCCTTTTGTAATTCCATCAAGTCTGGTGGAGACAAACCACGCAGTGATTTCTACATCAACAAACGCAAAAGTAAAAATGTCAACTGGCTATAACAAGGCATACACCATGAAAAGCCAGTTGCACCACGTGCGTTTCTTTGCTAAAGTGCATCATAGGGTAAAACATGATTGAAATTTTAACTTATAATTTAATGGTTTATCAAACTAGTAGCAAAGAGGGAAAAATACATTAGTTCAAACTCCCATACATAAAAAGGATAGACGGAGCAAAATCTGAAATCAAAATACCTTCAAGTTTCCTATTTAAAGCTACTAAAACTAAACAAATACCATCATTTATTCCACTTTCTAACTTCTTACTTGTCCCTTGATAAGCTTTGAATTAAAGACCTTTTCATTAGTTGTCACTCGAGAAGCTCTGAAGACCGGTTCATCCCATCTTCATCCTCTTCATACTACCCTCAGCGTTATCATTGTCGCAAGTTATTACAGGACCACAAGCAACGCTGGTTGATTCAAATTCGGTAACTTCACCGTTGTCAACGTTTTCTGCTCCAAACCCAATAGCAGTACCAGGACAAGTACATATACCTTGCAAGTGAAATATAAACATTCATCTAAGTCGTATTTAGACAGCCATCGTCTATTTGGACGATATAAAGGACATGAAAACTCAGATTCATTCATTGCAACATTTGATGAAGAAAGAACATACTAAAATGTTGCCTCAACCAGTCTAATCCATATTCAATTATAAGTAATAATTCTACAATTAAAACATTTAATGAAATAAGGAAAGACATAATTTGCACAGTTGATGTCTATTTAATCCTCCAATATTAAAGCATTGATTCTACAATAGACTCTTTCCATATTGATGAAACACGGAAAGAGAATAATCACAAAATTAATTTATATTTCAAGATTTCAAACTCCATGCAACTTTCCAAAGGAGTACTAATTAAGAGAGGAAAGTGATTTACTTGCTCAGTTGCATTTGTAAATTGAAACCCGGTTGGAAAAATTGGTGATGTAGTTCGTAAAATGATTGTCTGGTTTCTCTTCATCATTAAATAATAGTAATAGTAATAAATAAGTTAGACTGTGTATTATTACAACAATAAAAGAAAACGATTAAAGAATACTGGAAAAATATACACAGTTACCAGACTATTATTATAATGCCTAACAATCAGATCTGTGTAACTGAATTGACTAGAAAAAGCAAACAAACTAAACTTTCTACTAAGCTGATGTTATCACTTATCCGCCTTCCTTTCCTACCACATAAACAAGGAAGATTTTCTTTATGTCAAAAATATCACTATAGGATGGTATGACAACAACAGATGGAGCAACAAAATGGTAGGCCAAATATAGCGCAGCAAAGTTCAAGCATTACCGTAGACAATTTCATACACTACCAAGCATGTTAAACAAAATTTTAGTACTGAACCTGCTTTTCATGTCAAACATAACTAGCGAATATTATGATAAAACCAATCTATCTCTTACACAAAAAAGAGACAAGAACATAAGTATTCTCGTTTCTCGGTCAATCTCAAATCATATACTCTTATTAGTATGAGAAAACTTTTATAATTAGCTCCTCCAGTTTATTTTATGTAAACAGTCAATACTATCACTATTTACCTATCATGGAAAATCAAGTATCACTTTTTTCTTCAGTCATTTGGATTAATTTCATATCATTCAATTATGTTTCATTACCTTCCTAATTCTTTTGTTTCTACATAAAATCAAAAAAAGAAAAATATTAATTTAGCGTGAGTTTGCTTCTTTGTATTATGCATTAAATTCTCAAAATTTCTCAAGCAAAATCCAGGCGCATTATGTTCCATCTTTTGTCTCCCTAAATTCTCGACCAAGTATTTTTCTCCATCAAAATTGGATTTCATGTAGATTAGCGCATTATGATTCACTGTTTCATTTGTTTGTTTGCTAAGTTTTTTAATGTTATTGTATAAATATCTCCATCATAAGTAAGTCTCCTTTTTCAGTACATGTAATCAAATTTTTTATTTGCTTTTGTTAGCAAGTATTTTTCTCCATCAAAATTGGATTTCATGTAGATTATCACATTATGATTCACTGTTTCATTTGTTTGTTTGCTAAGTTTTTTAATGTTATTGTATAAATATCTCCATCATAAGTAAGTCTCCTTTTTCAGTACATGTAATCAAATTTTTTATTTGCTTTTGTTAGCAAGGTTCAATATTAGAGTGGCGTATTAGGTTTGGTTAAATTATTGTACGAGTGAATCTCGTGACAGTTTTTCTTAATTCCGCAAACATGAATTAATCATAGTACGAATTGATTCATTATATATTTACAATTATGCAAAATGGTATGTTAAAGTCTGTATATTAACAATAACAAAATATGATTCTAATGATGGAAAGAGATTTTGCGAAACACAATTGTATGTGCTTGAAATATGACGTTATAAGAGTGATTATATATATGTCTTTTGAGTAGAATAACAAAGAACAATAATGAGATGTTTCACATACATTCGAATTAAGTTATTCCATGATTTCAAATGGGGTAATGGAATCAAAATATATAATTTAGGAAGATTCATACGTGTCTATACGTATATATGTTTGCCTTTAATCATCATATTATTTGTATAATGGTAATTATGTTTGCCTTTAATTATCATATTAATGGTAATCAATCAATTTAATTGGCTTCATAACCTAACTAGTTTGAGTTCAATTTTAAAATAGTAAACATATTGATTTACTTTCACCTTCTCGTATATACCAACAAATATATTTTCATTCTCAAGTTGAACCTATTTTTACACTTATTAGTATGAATTTTTTTAATACCAATAATAATCTATAAGTTGAATTGAATTTCATATCATTTATTTATTTCCTTTAATTATCTTCTTGACGCATAATAAGTTTTCTATCAGATTTATAAACTTACGTTTATAAGTAAGATTATGTTCACAAGTGATTGTATATAACTTTACATTCATATGTATACATTACGTTCATAACTTTCACAAGCAAGATTGACAATTATTAAAATTATAAATTACCTATACTTCCAATTATAATAATAATGCCGTGTACTTTTTTTAATGCACTAAGTTTCTAAAATTCTTATTTTTCGTTTTATCCAATTTTAAGACTATCAAAGAATACACTTATTTTTTCAAAATAAACATATATTTATTAGAGAATATGCGTAATTTAGTTGATTTTTTTGAAAAGTAAAAGAGGTCGACTAAACCCTAGTAGATTTTATATATTTAACAGAGTTAATTATTAAAGTTATAACTATATGGCCTAAATCTATTATATGTCAGTTTGGAATTTGACATGTTTGTTATACAGTAGAATATTGATTTGATAAATGATTTTAGGTTATGATTCAAAGATGGATTGATGGTAGTTAATTATTTAATTATGTTTCTGTAACAAGTTTGTAACAAGTTTGGAAAAATGTATGTTTCTTTTATTAGGTTACATGCATAAATTTTTCCAAAAACTACAATCTTTATCTTTTAACGATCCATACTTATGCACGGCATTCTCTATTTGATGTCATAGATAGCGTATGAAGAAGGTTGAAAAGAAGTTGAACTTTGTAACAACTTATGAATATAGTAGATAGTAAGGTTATTTTACATTTTTTTTTAAATTATAAAATTAATAATGATAATTACCGTAAAGTTTTCAATAGTGGGAATCGGATGCAAGCAGCCTGAAGTTGGTAGGAGCAAAGCATAGATGCATTTTTTAATTGTATTTGCCATTAACTACTGCAATAGTGATAATTAATTAAATAGCTAGCTTCATAATTTATTGGTTTGAATTTGAATTTTAAATAATAATTTTTTCTTTCACCTTTGGTTGTATATACCAACAAATATATATTTTCTCCTATTGGACCTATTTTACACTTATTAGTATGCGGAATTTCATATCAATAACAAACTACAAATTGAATTGATTTTCATAGCATTTATTTTCTTTAATTATCTTGATGTTTATTAATTTCGATATAAAATTTATAAACTTAAACTGTACGCACTCTTCATAAACAAGATTGACAATTAATGCAACTATACATTATCTATACTTTCGGTTTTATTGATAATGTTATGTCTGGTTTTTTAATTAATTAAGTTTTTGAAATTCTTACTTTCCACTTTATCAAATTTTAAAATTACAAAATATACTGAATTTTTGAATACAATTATACATTAATTAGAGAATAGTATAATTCAGTTGATTCAATTTTTTTTGAAATGTAAACGAAGTTGACTATAACCCATACCAAATTATATATATTTAACAAAGTTAACCATTAGAGCTAAAACTATTACCATTTAGTCTTAATCTTCACATGTTTATTTGTTAGTTGAATATTAGTTTGATAATTGATTTTAGACTATGCTTCAAAGAGAAATGAATGTTCTCTTGTTGTTCCAACTTTACTATTCAAGTATAACTACAATCAAACTCTCAAATTGATGGCAATTAATTATTTTAACTAGCATCTAATAGAATTGATGCAAGAAACAATAATCTATTATCTAATTTAATTTTGTATAAATATAACATTAAATTAACATTGTTAATAGTTGTATAATTAGTTAGTATTCGGGTTTATATAAGTAAATATTCTTTATACTAATTAGTTAATATTGTTAATAATTATTTTATATCTATATGTTTGATAGATAAGCTTAACCTAGAACCTACAAATTTAGTTACTTCCTTACGGATTGCGAATCCAATAGGAGGGTATGTAACTTTAGGGTTGAGATGTGACCAGTTAGAATTTTAACATGTTAGATCATACTTTTGTTTGCAGTTTGTATGTGTTTGATTTTGTGAGGTTCGGAATTATTCTTCGGATGGATTGATTAAATGAGTATGGTGCTAGGCTATTTTGCCAGGATACGAAAATATCACTTAGATATTCAGATGCGGCGATGGAATTATACTGTAGACGGTTCTAGCGGTGAGATGTATGCTTTATTGGGTGTTATGGATTCAAATCATGAGTTGTGTCGAGTTTTCATATTTAGAGAATTCGCATATGTTTTTGAGCATGTAGTAGGATTGCCACCAAAATGAACCATTGAGTTTCAGATAAATTTGGTTTCGAGAGCAAAACCAATGAGTAGGCCGCCAAACAGGATGAACCCTACGGAGATGAGGGAGCTAAATGTGCAGTTGGTGGACTTGGAAGGCAGGAGTTTTATTAGGTCGAGTAGTTCGCCTTGGGGTGCAGCAGCCGCGTTTGCTAAGAAGCCGGACGGATCGTTGATGCTATGTATCGATTATCATAAGTTGAATGAGAGGGCGATAAAGAATCGATATACATTGCCGAGAATTGACGATGTGTTCGACCAGTTGAGTAGAGCTAAGATATTTTTCAAGTTGGATTTGACAACAGTTCACATCAGCTTAGAGTAGCAGGGGATATTATATCTTTGACGACGTTTAGGACCAGATATAGATCGTACGAATGGTAAACTATATCGTTCGGGCTGACAAATACGCTAGCTTTCTTTGTAGATTTGATAAACCGGGTTTTCCGATAGCATTTGGATAGATACATGTCAGTTTTCATGGATGATATCTTGATTTACTCTAAGGATGATATCTTGATTTACTCTAAGGATGAAAGAAAACATGAAGTTCATCTTAGAGTGGTGCTTGATACACTGAGGCAGCATCAGCTGAAAACGAAGTTTTCGAAGTGTCACTTCTGAATGGAAGCAAAATTTCTTGATCATATAGTCTCAGAGAAAGGGTTGTCAGTGGATCCGATTAAGATTGAGACAGCGAACAGTTGGAAGAGGCCCGAGACAGCAACCGAGATAAAGAGTTTCCTTGGGTTAGCTGGTTATTATCAGAGATTTATTAAGAATTTCTAGTGGATAGCAACACCGATGACCAAGCTAACAAGAAAGGATGTGAGATTTGCGTGGACAGATAAATGTGAGGAAGCATTCCAAAGTCTGAAACACTTATTGACACATTCACCTATGTTGGTTGTTCCGGAATGAAATCACGATTAAGTGGTTATACCGATGCGTGTGAAACAGAATTAGGAACTGCGCTGATACAAATATGTAAGTGCTCGCCTATGCTTCTAGACAGCTTAAAACGCATGAGGTCAGGCATCCGACGTATGATTTGGAGTTGGCTGCAGTGATTTTTGCATTGAAGGTGTGAAGACATTACCTTTTGGGAGAAAAGTTTTAGTTATACACAAATCATAAGTCGTTGAAGTTTTTGTTCTCCCAGAAGGAGCAGAACATAAGACAACAGAGTTGGTTAGAGTTTATAACCGCTTATGATTTTAGGATTGAGTGCACACTGGAGAAAGGAAATAAGGTTGCAGATGCACTTAGCAGAAAACATCATAATGCAGTATTGGCAATGATTGTTTGGATGGAAGAATTTGGAAGCATTAGCATATTGCAGAGTGCAGTGGAGATGCGAAGCTGGGTCTAGCATAGAAACCGTACTATTATCTTATTTGGAAGTTCGACTAGCGATGACCGAAAGGATTGCTTCTAAACAAGAGGAGGATCCAGTGTAAGCCGAATGGATCAAGAAATTAAGGGAAGGAACCAAAAGTGATGGCTTAAATGACTTCAGTCTTGACCAGAATGGGTAGTTGAGAAAGAAAGTAAGATTATCTATTCCAAGTGTAGGAAACATAAGAAAAGAAGTCTTCGAGAAATGTCATCGTTCAGATTTCACTATTCATCTAGGAAAAACTAAGATGTTTCAGGATATGAACAGGAGTTTCTTCTGGGAAGGTATGAAGCAGGATATCGACTTATGTGTAAAGCAGTGCTTGAATTGCCAGCAGGCGAAGGCTAAACACCATAAGCAAATGGATTGCTTCAGCCATTAAATATTTCAGTATACAAATAGGATTCTATTCCCATAGACTTTATTGATGGATTGCCAAGGTCGAACAGAGAAAATGAAAGTATATGAGTCATAGTTGACAGATTGACCAACAGTGCACATTTCATTCCAGTTAAGTCAAAGAGAGCGACACATGTTTTAGCGAAGTTGTTTATGAGGAATGTGATTAGACCGCATGGAATTCCTAATAGCATAGTTAGTGATCGAGATTGCTTATTCACTAGCGAGTTCTGAAAGAGTCTACAAGTTTTGGAAACCAAGCTCAAGACGAGTACATCTTACCATCCACAAACAGGTGGACAAATGGAAAAGGTTAACAAAGTCTTGGAAGATTTGTTAAGAGCCCGTGTTCTAGACAAGAGGAGGATCCAGTGTAAGCCGAATGACGAGTACATCTTACCATCCACAAACAGGTGGACAAATGGAAAAGGTTAACAAAGTCTTGGAAGATTTGTTAAGAGCCCGTGTTCTAGACAAGAGGAGGATCCAGTGTAAGCCGAATGGATCAAGAAATTAAGGGAAGGAACCAAAAGCGATGACTTAAATGACTTCAGTCTTGACCAGAATGGGTAGTTGAGAAAAAAAGTAAGATTATCTATTCCAAGTGTAGGAAACATAAGAAAAGAAGTCTTCGAGAAATGTCATCGTTCAGATTTCACTATTCATCTAGGAAAAACTAAGATGTTTCAGGATATGAACAGGAGTTTCTTCTGGGAAGGTATGAAGCAGGATATCGACTTATGTGTAAAGCAGTGCTTGAATTGCCAGCAGGCGAAGGCTGAACACCATAAGCAAATGGATTGCTTCAGCCATTAAATATTTTAGTATACAAATAGGATTCTATTCCCATAGACTTTATTGATGGATTGCCAAGGTCGAACAGAGAAAATGAAAGTATATGAGTCATAGTTGACAGATTGACCAACAGTGCACATTTCATTCCAGTTAAGTCAAAGAGAGCGACACATGTTTTAGCGAAGTTGTTTATGAGGAATGTGATTAGACCGCATGGAATTCCTAATAGCATAGTGATAGAGATTGCTTATTCACTAGCGAGTTCTGAAAGAGTCTACAAGTTTTAGAAACCAAGCTTAAGACGAGTACATCTTACCATCCACAAACAGGTGGACAAATGGAAAAGGTTAACAAAGTCTTGGAAGATTTGTTAAGAGCCCGTGTTCTAGATTTCAGGGATCATAAGAAGACCATCTGCATCTAGTCGAGTTTTCATATAACAACACTTATTATACTAGTGTTGGGATGACGCAGTTTGAAGCTTTGTAAGGAAGGTCATACAAATCTCTCGTTTGTTGATTAGAGATCGGGGATATGTTGGTTCTTGGTCCAGATTTGGTTGCAGAAAAGATTGAGATCATTCGGCGTAGAATGAAAAAGGTTCAGTCTAGGCAAAAAAGTTATGCAGATAGAAGACAGAAAGATTTAGAGTTCTCGGTTAAAGATCAGGTTTCGTCAAGGTGTCACCAATGAAAGCGATGATCAGATTTGGAAACTCAGAAAAATTAGCATCGAAATTCGTTGGACCTTTTCCTATAGTTGGGAGGATCGGAAAACTCGCATATAGAGTTGAGTTACCGAGCAGTTTAGCAGAAGTCCATGGTATTTTTCATGTTTCTCATCTCAGAAAGTGTGTTAGAGACCCGGAGACTACTATTACACCGACTGTGCTAGATGACTTATTAGTAGAACCGGACTTGATCATAGTTAGAAAGCCGGTTGGTATTGTTGCTAGAGATGAGAAAAGGCTTAGAACCAAAACAGTCGGATTAGTCAAGGTCTAGTGGAGCGAAGATGAAAGACTGTACTTGGGAGGTTGGGAGCATGATTAGAGATGCTTATCCTGATTTGTTTGATGGTATGTATTACCTTCTTATTTGATTTGTGTGCATCTTATCGTAATTTCAGGGACGAAATTCTTTAAGGAGGAAAGTTTGTAACACCTCATATTTTCGATAACATTATTTAGAATATTTAATTAGATGAATTAAATAAAATAATGTGTTGATTATGCGATTGAGATTTGATTTAAGTAAGGGATAGCCGTGTCATTAACTAATGAATTAAAAAGAAGAGTTTAACATGCATTCCTATATCTTTATCTATCGGCAAATCAAATCCATTCACATCTCAATCTCTTTAATTACAAAAGCTAAGATGAATAATGTTTACATCTCTCATTTATTTTGTTTTCGGTATTAAGGAGCAATCCTAATGATTTGCAATGTTTTGTCATGTTTTTGAATGATGGAATGATTATATATACTTATTGATGATTTTTACATGTTCATATTGATTTTATGATATGTTTTAAGGTAAAAACCCTATTAAATGACATCTATATGCCTTACGAATTTTTATGAAGACCAGAAATAACATTTTGGAGATGAGTTTCAATTTTTAGAATTTTTGAAATTTATGTGGATTTTATATGAATTTTCTAGTAAAGAAAATGATATTTTGGTTTATAAATTATTTACAGTCAAATAATAGAAGGTTTGGATCTGAAATTTTTATGTGTTGGAAAACATATTAAAAGAGATTTTTTTGAAATTTTCCTAAATTTTTCCTAAGTGTTTTGATGGGTATATAAAATTATTTAAAATATGAGACATAAACGTTTTATATATTTTAAATGGAGGGGGAGCTTTTTGTAAAGATTTGAAATTGTTATTTTTGGAAATTGAAAGCACTTTTGAAAAAATAATATGGCAACCAATCGGATTTAGACAAATAAGACATGTTACGTCCAAAAGAAATAATTTAAAAATACAAATAAACATGTTTTTCACTGTTTCGATGCTTTCGGCACCAGGTTCCGCCTTTATTTCTTCGCCTCCGTCGAAACCAATGCACATGATATTAGAAACTGATACGTAGTGGATTGGATGAGGACGAAAGGTTCAAGGTCGAAACCAGAGATTCCGAAGGAGTTGAGGCAATGCTTTGTTTTAAATGGAAATGCGCATGCTTGCTTTCGACTAAGATGCTTTCAACTTGGTTGGCTTTCGACCTGGTCAAATTATTTTAAAAGAAATGATTTAGATTGGGTTGTGCATTTGTTTTAAATGATTGCTTTCGACTATGTCAAAGCTCTATGCTACCGCCTTTTTACCTTTCGACCTAGATGGTTTCGAAAGGATTGTTTTGTTTTAAAAAATCTGCTCATCTCTTCAATATTTTCGAAGGGATGGTTTTGACACCATCACTTCTTTACTTAGGGATGTTTTCGAAAGATAGGCTTTCGACTTAAATGGTTTTAATGGCCTTTTTTCTCGATTGAAATATAACACAAAATGGTTTCGAAAGAGTTAGTTTTGAATGGTTTCGAAAGGTGTTCTTCCACATGTTTTAAATTGAACCTAAGTGCTTTCGAAAGGTTTAGATTTAATCAAGGTTTTAAATCTCGGATTTTGATCATGTTTCGTCTCGAAGATTTTAAGGACCCGATCTCGTATCGGGCGAGATCTCGTACGGCTTCTAGATACAGAATGTTACACTAATTTACCTCGCTTTGTCAGTTTCATATGATATCAAGTATAAACTAAATTCTCATAAAGTCCGATGTTATATTCATACGCTTAATCGTGTAGGTTTCAAAAGATTCTCTAATAGTTAGGTTATCATAGGTTTTGATAATTGTCTGTAAATATAAAAAAAAGCATTTGTGCCAGAGATGCTTGTTTCTTAAAATGCACCAACGTCAAATACAACGATCCTTAAAATATTAGACAATATGCTTAGTTAAAAAGGCTATAAATTTGTTAAAGGATATGCATAACTAAGTTCATTTGAAATTTTATATATTTTTGTTAACGGTTAATAATATAACATGGTGATGTGGTTCAAATATTTTACATTACAAAAGTTTTATATAAATTGTTTTATAAATTTAACAAATGATTTATCACTGTAGAGAAATAATAAAGTACGAACTCACCATCGTTCTTAACAGTTTTTCTTCACATTCATACTTTTACTAAAATGATTAAAAAATTAAATATTTATTGATAATTCTCTACTATAAACGAAACAAAACATTGTTAAAGTAATATTTTTAATGGTTTTAAATGTAATATTATATTTTACGTAATTATTTATGCTTGAAATGAAACTTTATATTTTTACACATATGATAAAACATGATTATAATTTTGTCTTACATGCGAAACAAAAGGATTAGATTATAAATACTATATTATATTGACACCTATATGTATAAATAAAAAATATAACGAGTAGATATACTTGAATTGATACTCCAAACAAACTTTATAGCAATTGTCCAAATGGATCTTCGAAGAAAACTCATGGCCAATATTTGAAACCATGATACAATATGGAGTATAAATTTGAATGAAGGCTAATTACATGAAAAATTACATGGTAATTGTGATGGATTAATAAATAAGAGTCAAATTTAAATCAAAAATATATTTAAATATAGAGTTAAGTATAAAGTGTCGTTAATTGGCTAAAGAAAGAAGTATGACAAATATGTTCATTCAACTGATTGTTTTCGAAGAATTTGCAAAAATTAATTAAGGTTGTTGTCGGTTTGCCAATTTTAGTTGGGTTTTATTCCATATAATAATGTGCACGATGCATGTATATTACGAAAAATGATCATTTTAGAAAACGAGGTTAAAATGGAATAAAAAACAACTTTTTTTAATTTTTCGTGTTTTTTTGAAAAATAACACAAGCACAAAAAACAACTCATCCTTCGTCGTCCCCTCCAACTTCCTTCACCTCTTTGTCGTTCCTCCACCTTTCTCATATTTTGTAATTAATTTTAAAAATACAAAACATATTTTTTTAAATGAAACCAAACGAACCATAAGATTTTTAATGGATATAATTGATATTGAAATTTTTACTTTTCATATTATGAGAAAATGTATATTTTTTGAATAAGCCATAGTTTTCATAGATTTTGGTTCATAACAGAATAAACTAACTTGGGCTAATTTTTGAATTTTTCAAAATTATCATTTCACTACATACCAGTAATACTTCCATTTTAATATTTGTTTCTTCTCTGCATATGTTACAAAATACCTTTTCCTACTCTATAACATAGTCATTTACAATAAATTTATTCTAACAATAATAATAATCTATTTTTATTATTTTGCTTTTTTGATTACGTTTCTTCACACGGTTGATCTAATTGTTTTTAATTAATTGTCATATGTGTATCTATAAGTATTTTTTTAATAACGATATTAATTAACTTTGACATATGATTATGCCACTTTTTCAGTTATTAAGTTCCTATGAATACTTGAACTAAAGAGGAAAATTATTTGGTTATTTCAAAATTTTGACTACATAATGCATATATTACATATAATTCTCATGTCATATTACTTTATAGGTATTATAAAATATGATGTTTCAAAGCTGTTATAATATTTTTCTCAAATTTAATTAGTATTGTGCAATATCAAAGATAATGCAAATGTTGAATGTTGTTTATTGAAACAAACATAAAAATTATTTCACTCCGAGCACAATTTTTCTATCTCAATTTTTAGAACATTATGGTCAAACCAACTTATGTGCATATTTAAATTTATATGAACATATGATAACATAGTTAGAACTGCTGATTACATTTGAAATTAATAAACAGTAACACATAGTAATGTAATGCTTACCAATTTAGGAATAACTTACAGCTGATGTTATTTGTTGTATAAAATCGTTGTGTTCTATAAATATCAATTATACTTCATATGCTTCGCGATTATTTAATTAGATTTATCAACACCATTTGTCAATAATATTTATGACAAAAAACATAATCTAAGTTTTACAATTTATAAACATATTCTTCCACCTTCATACAACTAAAAAAAATCTAAAAAATACTCCGTTAAGTAAATTATATGGTGAACTCCATGTGCATAGCACGGGATCGCACGAGTATGCTATGTATGTCTGTGCACTAGCGCACATGCTTAAAAAGCAATTCTTTTAAGCGTAAATTCTAGAGCGCTATTGACCAAGGATGCTTGAAGAGTCTGCGTGGACCGCGCACCATAATATAAATATTTAGGATCTGTCACATTTAATAGCTACCCAGTTAAACAATCTAAAATTCATTTAATGATGCAGTTGTTCGCGTGAAACCATTCCGTTACCATAGACATGAGTGATGATTAATTAAACGAACTCCATTAATCATCACCCCAAATGCTAACACTACGAAGGTTTACCAGATATGGTGATGATTAATGGGGTCCATTTAATAAATCATCTCTCTGATGTTTTTTAAGAACAAATATGGTGCAAAAAATGGGTGAAATCATGCTTAATAGGTTCACTGGATAAAACGAAACTTTAAAAAAAGGAATGTATCAAACCTCCCTGCTCAAAACTCAATCAACAAGTATAGACATACTAGGAAAAAAAAAGTAATACCATGTTGCAAATCCACGCAGAAGCAAGCCCAAATAGCAGTAAGTATGATGTAGCCTTTTTCGCCCACATTGTGAAATTCTTCGTCAACGGCTATGCTGCGAAGAAATACCACTACATTATCCCTATTGAACGCAAAGTTGCCAACCTCGTCATTTAACGATACATCAAGTCTGAAATTATAAAGGTTGCGTGGAAGAATTAAGGCAGGGCATACAATAAGGTTATCGCTTCCACCTACATGCTCTGATTTCTTATACTCCTGCCCACCAAAAAGATACTTTTCATAGTTTTTTCCACCAAGATTAAAATATGCACGTACATGTCCTTTTACATTGATTGCTGGGCTACCATCATCATTGTATGATTTTATTTCCAATTTGACTCTGTAAGCATTACTAAACAACGAGTACTTCACCTCATAACCATCAACTGTTGCAGAATTCACACTGTCACATTGTTTAGTGTCTAAGAAAAAACCAACCACTTTGGTGTCACTTGTTTCATTTTCATTTTTGTCACAACTCTGTATTTCAAGCTCAATACTATTTGTTGAATCTTCAAATTTGGCTGACCAAGAAAGAGAGCTTGACTTATTATTGAGGCTTATTGTCCAAATGTGCATTATCTTAAGATCCTCAATTGACAGGTTATCTCTTCTAATACGAGGTTCAATGAGAGCGATAGTTATATTATACAGTCTATGATGTAATATCTCTTCTAGAAGCACTTCATATCCGCTAAAATTTTTGTCATCATCTTTAAATGCCCTTTCAATTTTAGCAAGTGGCACCTTTCCATCATGATATTCAATTGTATGATCATTATCATCGTCTATGTCAGTTTGACTTTGAACCTCTTCGCTGTAATATACTATCTCACCTTTCCATCCCTTTATTGGAGAATACATCGGATAAATTCGTGCATGATAAGGTATTTCTTCGTCCAGCACTTGTAGCAGAGCCATTTCCTGTAATTAATATGGTTAGAGAAATTATAAATTTTGCCTGCAGATCCAACCAAAATAAAATAAAATTGGGAATTAGATGAAAATTTTACCGCTGCTCATTAATTGAGAAGAAATGAAGTACAGAAAAACTTGCGGCTACAAAAAAATTAACCCTAGCGTGTTTTATTCTTCTTAAATAACATCATAGCGAATACGGGCCGGATAATGACAGCAATAATACCATTAATCAACGCAACAAATGGATCGACAAAGATTCAATGATGCAATGAATATCTGTGAGAATATAATGCAATATTAAAACACATGGACTGCTCTTATGAAGCGGTCATGATTCAATGATGCAATGAATATCTGTGAGAATTTAATGCAATATTAAAATCGTGAACCACTCTTATTCCTAAAATATGCCATTTCATCTTTCTCTTCTCTAAACGATCTCTATACAAGGAAAATGATAGAAAAGAGATGAGCTTCTTTTTTACTTTTTAATTTACCTAATTTCCCTCCCATCGGCATCGGTGGATACCAATTCGACAAGAAAGATGAAACGGAAGCCCAATCCATGATCTCCTTCTTCAGCAACTTCTGCTTTGTGCAGTTGGCCAAATGGTTGACTTGTCGCTGCCTCGAGGGAGATAGGGAAGGATTACATGAAGAAGATGATGACGATGCAAAGGATGTTGCAAATGATGCAAGGGATTCAACCGAGTTCAATTTTTTCTCGTTTGTACAACTTTCCTTACAAGGTAGCAGCTTTCAACTAGTCCTAGGCACTGTATCATAGCTATAAGGAACCGCTTCTTATATAATAACTGACATGTTATAGTGTGAAAAATATTGACATGTTTACATTTAGTACATGCGCCCACTCAAACCCATGTTAAATGCAGATATTCTTCATTTTTGAAACGTGCGAACGTTTTATGTTATGCTTTATTATGTTAACTCTTAAAAGGCTGCAGTGGGTGAAAACATTGTGCGCGCGCATACATACGCACATATATATACACTTAATAATGTTAAATCCATGATTTTGTTATAAATTTATTGTATGCTTAAATAGAATAATATGTGTTATCCCATTTTTTGAACAAAACTGGAATATCAATGTTGTGTGCGTTTCCACCACGACCAGAGTAAGAAGAAGCAAGCAAGCGTGCATAAGTCAGGGATTTCACTCAAGTATGAAACAAGATCTCATTCGGCATTCGAAACTCCAAGAGCTCATTCGGCATTCCCAGCTCCAAACCACCATTCGGCACCGGACCATTTGGTGCCGGACCAACGTCTCACCAAGCCAAAACTCCACTGCCGAACCATCTCAACCTCCATCATCCTACCGAACCCAAGCTCCACCGGTCCATAGCATTGCCGAGCCAATCCCTTCTCCACATAGCCGAATCAACCTCTCCCCCTACCACCGAATCAAACCAAGACCGGACCACCGAACCAAGGCTTCTCCATCCTTCTCTCCAAGCACGACCGAACCAAGCTCCGCCGAACCAGATGTGCCAGTCCAAATTGCATCAGCCCAGGCCCACCAGCAGCTATAAACATCCAAGACCCCTGCCCCCAGCCTCACTCTATAAATAGAGGGGCAGGGGTACAACAATGGGAGAGAAGTTTGGAGACAAGTTTGAGAGCTCAAGCCTGGAAGGAACTTTCAAACAACTTTAGATACTTGTAATCAAAGCTTTGTACTTGTAATCTGAAGAGAAAAGGAGAATAAGATATAAAGTGGACGTAGGCACGTTCTGGCCGAACCACTATAAATCCGTGTGTCTTTTACAGTTTAGTCTCTGCTTTTTATATATTTGCGTAAATCACCTAAATCACTAAAAACAACATAAAATCGACTAGTTCACACGACTTTGGGTGTTTGTGGCCATTTTTGCGCAAACATTTTGGTGCTTTCATTGAGAGTTGAACTCAAGGACCTACCGCTTGGAAGTTGAATTTGAGAGTTTAGAGATTCAAATTGGAAGAGTCATGGCAAAACAATCAAGCAGAAGGCCAAGGCCAGAGCAGAGTCAACAGGAAGGGAGTCAAGAGGCTTCCTCAGGAGCAAACCAAGCTTCAGCCTTCGTCACCAGGGATGAGATGGAGGCTATGATGAGAAGACAAGAAGAGATGATACAGAACTTGCTTCAGCAAATTGGGCAACTTGGAGCACAAAACCAAGGAGCAACTGGAGTTCAGAACGGAGCAGGACCATCTGGCGTAGCACCAGAGCTAGGGCGCACACACGCAGAGCATGTTAATCCGATCCCGGGAAGAGAGACGGTGGCA
This sequence comes from Allium cepa, assembly GCA_030765085.1. Taxonomy (NCBI): domain Eukaryota; kingdom Viridiplantae; phylum Streptophyta; class Magnoliopsida; order Asparagales; family Amaryllidaceae; genus Allium; species Allium cepa. Next base: position 866,888,190 of record CM060940.1, read on the forward strand.
TCCGAACAACCTAGCGGCAGTAGAGGAGTGAACGCTCAATCAAGGGGGCAGATCCCAGGTTTCCCTCGTGAACTCGGGGGGGCAGGTTGAAAGTGATGAACGAAGATTGCATCTCGGAGACGATGACAGATTGGCGGAGATGGTTAGGAGAGCTATGAGAGGCGGTTTAGTAAACAAAGACTTGGAAGATGTAAACATGAGTCCTTTTTCTTCTGCAATTAGGATGGCTAGGAACCCACCAGAATTCAAGCTACCATCAGTAGAGATGTACGATGGGAGGACAGACCCTGCGGTCCATCTTACTAAGTATATGAGGCACATGGAAGTGCTGGGGGCATCGCAGGAGATCATGGCCCGGTGCTTTCCACTGTATTTGACGGACATTGCAGCGTTATGGTTTAGGCAACTGGAGAGCGGCTCCATAGGAACGTGGGCAGATTTAACTGAGAGATTCATGAGGCAATTCAGGGTTCATATTGCGAGACCCAAGAATGTGATGACTTTGGCAATCTTGAAGTAGAAAACTGGAGAGACTTTGAGGAGCTTTCTAACGCGATTTAATGCGGCGGCAACATCTGTGGATCGACCAGATCCATCTATGGTCATGATGGCGGCTGTATCTGGAATAGCTCATAGTACAGAGTTCAAGAATTCATTAACCAAGGACCCGCCTATGAATCTGCGAGAGTTCTATCATGAGGCTGAAAAGTTTCTGCGTTTGGAAGATGCTAGCGCAGAAAAAGAGAAAGAAGATGACGTTTACGCAATCAAGAGCGGAAACCCACCTGGAAAGGGTGTGGAGACTAGCAAAGGAAAGAGAAAGGCTGAGGATAATGATGACAGGTCAAAGCGGCAAAGGAGGGAGCCGCGATTCATCACTCACACTGAGCTGAATGAGAGTCTGGAACGAATTTATCAGGATACCAAGGGGCATGTTCCGTATCGGAGACCAATGCGAAGGGATCCAACCTCTGACGAAAGAAAATCAGATAAGTTTTGTGTATTTCATGAATTATACGGTCATAACACTAATGATTGTATGCATTTGAAAGACGAGGTGGAAGGGCATATCAGAAACGGTATGCTCCTTCAGTACGTGAGGAGGCGAACTCCAGTGGTGGAGCCAGAGCGACCACCGTCTACATCGGCTAGAGGTGACCCTGGATCGGGGCACCGTTTGATTATCCATTGATTGCTTGATTAAAATAACGATGAACAAGTTGTAAACCTCTCGCTAACACGGTTAAATCATTTACACATGTGAGCGATCGCGCACGATCCATAGGCATGCTCTGAATGACTACCAACCGCGTTATAGTAAGAGTTTACGCTTTGACATCTTCATTCTGTTTTTTGCTTTGATTTTCATTTGAACATTTAAATTCTTCCTGTTTGGACATTTCTTTCATAAGATTCATATGATTATTGCTTTAACATTTACAATTCTATGGAAAAATTACTTGTATGCCCGTGGATCGCGAACGGTCCACGAGCACCTCTTGCATGGCAGCGAACTGCCGAAATCTTTGATTCGGAAACTCCCCCAAACAATAACTCCGGCACTGATAATATTAAGTCCCCCCCGGGCACACATAATTCGCCTCGAACGGCACCCGATCGCGAACGGTCACAACTTGCCTCGAACGGCACCCGACTTCGAACAGTCACAATTCGCCTCGAACGGCACCCGACTTCGAACAGTCACAATTCGCCTCGAACGGCATCCGACTACGAACAGTCACAATTCGCCTCGAACGGCACTCGACTTCGAACATTCACAAACTCGCCTCGAACGGCACAACTCACCTTACCTCAAATGGCTCGATCGCGAACGGTCGTCATTTGAGGCCCACCACTTGACCGCGCACTGTCGCACTTTACCTCGAATGACTCGATCCCGAACGGTCGTCATTTGAAGTTGAGCGCTTGACCTTGAACGATCACATTTCACCACAGATGACTCGATCTCGAACGATCGATACATGGATTTACGCACTTGACCGCACATTGTCGCACTTTACCTCGAATGACTCGATCCCGAACGGTCGTCATTTGAAGTTGAGCGCTTGACCTTGAACGGTCACATTTCACCGAAGATGACTCGATCCCGAACGATCGACGCATGGATTTACGCGCCTGACCGCGCACGGTCGCACTTCACCTCAAATGACTCGATCCTGAACGGTCGTCATTTGAAGTTGAGCGCTTGACCTTGAACGGTCACATTTCACCGAAGATGACTCGATCCCGAACGATCGACGCATGGATTTACGCGCTTGACCGCGCACGGTCGCACTTCACCTCAAATGACTCGATCGCGAACGGTCGTCATTTGAAGTTAGGCGCTTGACCCTGAACGGCCGCGCTTCATCCCAAATAGCTCGATCCCGAACGATCGTCATTTGGGGCCATATAAAACATTAAGCTCTTCACAGGTTGTCAACATGATATGAACATCCAGCTCATGGCATTACAAAACACGCCTTCCTACCACAAGGCATATTTTGGGGGGCAAAATGTTATCCCATTTTTTGGACAAAACTGGAACATCAATGTTGTGTGCGTTTCCACCACGACCAGAGTAAGAAGAAGCAAGCAAGCGTGCATAAGTCAGGGATTTCACTCAAGTATGAAACAAGATCTCATTCGGCATTCGAAACTCCAAGAGCTCATTCGGCATTCCCAGCTCCAAACCACCATTCGGCACCGGACCATTCGGTGCCGGACCAACGTCTCACCAAGCCAAAACTCCACTGCCGAACCATCTCAACCTCCATCATCCTACCGAACCCAAGCTCCACCGGTCCATAGCATTGCCGAGCCAATCCCTTCTCCACATAGCCGAATCAACCTCTCCCCCTACCACCGAATCAAACCAAGACCGGACCACCGAACCAAGGCTTCTCCATCCTTCTCTCCAAGCACGACCGAACCAAGCTCCGCCGAACCAGATGTGCCAGTCCAGATTGCATCAGCCCAGGCCCACCAGCAGCTATAAACATCCAAGACCCCTGCCCCCAGCCTCGCTCTATAAATAGAGGGGCAGGGGTACAACAATGGGAGAGAAGTTTGGAGACAAGTTTGAGAGCTCAAGCCTGGAAGGAACTTTCAAACAACTTTAGATACTTGTAATCAAAGCTTTGTACTTGTAATCTGAAGAGAAAAGGAGAATAAGATATAAAGTGGACGTAGGCACGTTCTGGCCGAACCACTATAAATCCGTGTGTCTTTTACAGTTTAGTCCCTGCTTTTTATATATTTGCGTAAATCACCTAAATCACTAAAAACAACATAAAATCGACTAGTTCACACGACTTTGGGTGTTTGTGGCCATTTTTTGCGCAAACAATATGGATGGACTTCCCCAAAAGATATCTCATCCGGTAGATGCAAATGATGACGAAGACATGCTATTGTCAATCTACAATGGACTATTTAACTCTTTTCCAATAAGTTATTTTAATCTGAAATCGTGGTATTGTTTTTTAAAAAAATTCACATCAACTGCTACATGTTCCCATCAACTTTGGAATATACTTAGTTAACATCTTGTCTTGGCAATAAGCTTATCAACAACTAGCTTATGTTAGTTGTTAAGAGTATCTACGTAATGTTATGAATTTTTAATGCTGAAAATGTTTAAATACATAGCTGTTAAGACATTTATTTCCTTCATTTATGAACAACCATTTCGTGTATGTTAACTTCTAACCTTTTTGATATAAATTTGATCTTGTATTAGCAAAAAAAGATTTAATTTGTTTGTTTGTTAAATATTGGGTATCAAAGTGAAATAGTGGTTCTTTAACCCTGCTATTTGATCCTACAAAAGAGAGCTCGTTTTTCTTAGAGAAGCAAAACAAGTTCCCTTCCCTAATTTATTGATACATGATCTATCAAGATTTACTATTATAGGACTCATTAGGTCTATCATAATATGTATACATGTTTTTAGTCATAGGCAAGTCTGATGTTTACTGTTTGCTTATTGTTTGCTTCTCTATTTGAGGTATAAAAATTAGCTCTTACAATTTCACATTTTCATTATTTTGACGGTGCATCTGATTGAATGGAATCCAAGCGTTATGGTTGTAAATGGAACTTAAAATGTATGAACTGAGAGCGTTCAATGACACCCTAATTTGCAGCATCCCTCTAACCCCATGATTTCCACGGAGCATTTTGATTTAAATAATAGTTGTTTTTCTCGCTTCCATGTCATATTTTACTATTTGATCGGAATATGGGGTGGAAATCAAGGGGCAAGAGTGGTGTTGCAAAATAGAAATGTCACCGAATGTTCCTCATTCCTCATGTGTTACACACCAAATTTGCTGTATTACTAATACTTTCTTTTCATTTTAGATGTTTTATTATGAATTCAAGGAAGCTTGGTAATATTATTTTTTTGAAATGGTAATTTATATACAACATGTCACTAGGACAACATATCACTTGTCAATAAACGTTTGAATCATGTTATGCAAGTTTGAAGTTGTGACCTCTCACACCAAAGCCGAATCACCTAACCACTTGGACAATTGCGATCGTCAGCTTGATAATATTATTATGGAGAATACAGAGAATGAACCATATTCCATAACTAGTTCGATTGGAAAAAATGTGTTAGGAGTACACATTGTAAAGTTTGGATATGTGTTCACAAATGAAATTGTTAAAGGAGAAAAATAGACATGTTACCGCAAGTTGTGTTTGGGATATTTGCATTCCTTTCTTCAGTCGTAATGTTTTCAAACTATGTTGATAATCTTATTAAAATCATGAGGTTCTTTCTCACTTTTCTCTCTCCTTCTATGGTCATAGTGTTTTGCTCTCATTTCATAAGCTTAATGGGTTAGGTATCTCGGCTAAACTATAATTATCATCATATGGTATATCATATAGATACTGCAAATTGAAATTCTTTCTATCTGAACACATGATAATTGCATAATGGCATTTCTATATCCATAAATTATAGTGGAAAAAGATGGATATCTTTTGCAAGGACCGATAAATTATCTTTACTCAATTGCTTTTTCAGTCAACATCATAAATGCCGAGAATTATAAGCAATTGTCCCTTTTATATGCCAATTGAAGGACACAGACGATAGTTTTGTGCAGTTTAACAACATATGTGTGCATTTAACTTCAAAACAAGGAAATTGCAGAAGTTATTAAAACGACAATTTGCTTCAGCTTATTTCAATAAGATATGGATTGATAGTATGTTGCAAGCCTAGGAAGCACATTGGCCTACTGCCACCAAAAGAATGTGATTCATAGAGGTATCAAACTAGAGAACTTGTTGTTGGATGATGAGGTATGAGATATGTTTTTTATAGCTGTGATTATTTTTATTTCCTACGATTATACGTACATCTGCTGCTATAATTATATATGTTTTCCTAGCTTGGTTGTGGTTTTAGGACTTTATATGGTTGTTATGGAAGCTTTGACAACTTCCTGACCATATACATACATACATACATATACAATACACACACACATATGTATATGTGTGTGTGTGTGTTTGTGTGTATATGTATTATTTATTAATTTATTATTTTGTAACTTATATTTAATATACAAGAGTATTCATCAAATCATATGTCATTTATTTCTATTTTGTATTTTATTTCAGTTTTTATTGAACTTATTATAATCGGCAGATGGCTGCATAGTTTAGGTTTGATACATTTTATCAAGCTCTTTTGCACAAGATTTTGATCTCAAAGGCAGCAAATATTATGATATTAGCATACGTAGAAATACAATTGTGCAATATGTTGCCTTATTTGCATAATATGCATGCATCAGATGTTGCAATTTGTCATCATACTTTCAACTTCATTAAAGATACATTGTTAGTTTAGTATTTTGAAATTAAGCTACCTTTTATTTATTTTGTGCAGATTTGATGGTATCTGTGTGCAATTTTATATTACAAACAACATTTTTGGTTGTATTTTATAGATTTTGGTCATAGTTTTTCTATTTTTAGCAGTATATGATTAAAGCTTAGAGGTTTCTTGGAATTATTGAAGTATATGCTGTGTAAATGCATCCATAGTATTATTTTAAGCACATTTTCCTACAGTAATTCTTTTGAACTTTTCTATTATAATGGGTTTACACTATTATATATATATGGATATAGTTTACTATTAAAATATATATGCTATAATTAATTTAGGTACTGTCAAATAAAATGTCATTGAGTCATATTATACAGTATCAAATATATTTTCTTTTTTATAGCTGAATAAAGTGTTAATTTTATATTACATTAACACACACCTACACACATATATATAATAGTTGTTTTTTATATTATTTATTTATAATAAATTTGGATATCATTCACGTACATAATATCGATGGTAATAATAATTGGTTCGAACTAGCTTTTCATTTAAATATCCTAATGACCGAAAAAGATCAAGTAGCAATTCTGTTTATGTTTGGAATTTCCATGGTCCAACCATTTAAAATTATTAATGTTGTCTAATAAGCTTAAATATAGAATATCATGTAGTTTTAATAATCTTTAGCAATCTAAATTTATAAGCAAATTAAGATCCTTTAATTTTTATAATTAGTGCATAGAAACCCTTATCAAAACAAGTTTTAAATTTTCCCTCTTCACTTATTTTCGATAACTTTTTTTGTTATTTTTCGAAAATAAAATCAATGTTTAATCAAAGGTTAATACAAACAAGATTAAGTGCAGATGTTTGCAATGATTCATTTTGTTAAAATACAGGTGTTTTTCCAAATTTCTTTTTCGTAGGGCCAACTATGTCTATTTTGAAACTTAAAGATGGTATCTTACAAAAGTTCCCATAAATTTAATTATAATAACAAATTACATATACCATTTCAGACTTTAAATAATAAAATGGTAGTGCTTAATTTATATTGAAATTAATTTGAAATTAAATTATAGTAATATTTATAAAAGTTAGTTTTTGAATAAAATGAGTGTAGGTAGGAGAGCGCTTATTTATAAGAAACTATTTTGTAATTTTTGTTGAAACTAAAACAAAAATTATAATAAATTATATATTATTTTAAAATTTAATTAAATAATACTTAATGATAGAACTAAACTATGGTAATTTTGTAACTTAAAGTTAAATGTATTATTTAAACCATGCAATAAGTATTTGCCAGATTTGTCTAGTATTAGACAAGTTAAAAATGCAGTGATATTTTTATATTTTAGAAATCATTTCATTTTGAATGCTTCATAAAATTTCAATTTTATTTCCTATATGTTACCTATGTACGTAAACTGGCGTACAATGTCCGGAATAAAGGGACGTGTTGCTAAAATTTCGTCGAACCATTTGAGGCGGAGCAACTTAGAGAATGTAAAAATAGCATGTGTTTGAAATGAGAAGTATGGATGACTGACCATTAAGTATATATTGGTAGGATGATTAATTTTAAGTTGTTATGAAAATTTATTAGATATTTAATTGATATTAACAGTTATTATTTAGATAATTTAGAAGCATATATATTAGATAACTAATTTTAAGAAACTAATTGTAATCTATAATTAAGATAATTATTTTTTATGTGACGACCCGCTTTTCATTCCACAGAAAGACGCATCATTGATAAGAAAGAAAGAGGTAGAAATAAAATTGATAGAAGAAAGAACTAAACAATATCAGAATCCCTTGGCTGAAACGGAACAAAATATAATATATCACATAACTATTACATAGTCTTTACTTTAGAGTTACACAGTTACAACAACATCATCACATTAGACCGTTATAAAGGTCTGTCTATCCATTACCACCAAAATACAACAGACAATGACTCTATACAGTGGAAACATATAGATAGATATAGCTACGTCTGGACTCCTGCTCCGAGCTATCCAAAATTCGTCAAGCCAAACCTGATCACTTGGTTACTCATAAAATCCCCAAGAGTTTAAGAAAACAGAAATAAACTCCGGTCAGACATGGGTATGCTGTGAGTAAACGGTTAAACAGTTTAACTTGGAAAACCTTTGAAAGAAAAGGTATCTCATAAGACTCTCCGCCAAAAAATACGGACAAGTTTTTCCTTACGATAACCAAAATATTTGATAGGAAATCTGGTTATATTATAATAGGGTCTAGGGTTTTCAAATAAATATTCACATGGCCGAAATTGTTACATTCATTAAATTCCAGCATACTAGCCACAAAGTGGGTTATACAATCAAGTCCGAGATCACTTATTGGAGATTGGATTTCCATACAATGGCAGGGTTACTGGGGTACCTCCCCTCACAGTATGTAACAACCCGCATATTTATCGATTTTTAAATTTAAATATTTTATCGTTCGTCAGATTTTAGTCCGAAAAGCTACTTTTAGCAAATAGTCGAATTGGGACTCGAGACCACCCCCATTGAGTTCAAAATGACGTTTGCGACCTTTTTGAGTATAAGCTTCGATATGTTTGGAGTAAGTCGAATTTTGCTACTTTTTCTTTAGGGCTTTGGGTTGGGTTTCAGCCTATTAACCCCATTTATACTCTAGCTCAGCCCTCTCCTCTCCATTCACTCATTCCCACTCCTCAAACTCAAGCTCCAACTGAAAATGGTGGAAAGGAAAGGGAATTAGAAACTCCAAGCCCTAGTTGCTCTTGCTAGCTCAAATTCTTGCTCCAAAATCAAAGAGAACCCATTGGTAAGCCTTCTCTTCTTCTTCTCCAACTCATTCTCTTATCAATCTCAGAAATTCCTAAACCTAACTTTGGGAATGTTCTTCTTTTAAAGCTTAGAATCAAGCTTCTTGAGTTGGATTTGAAGAGTGGTTGATCCTCCTTTGCTTTCAAGCTTCTTCTTCAATTGTTTGGGTTCAAAGGTGAGATTTTTATCTCACATCTTAGTCTATAACTATCTTCGATTGTTAGGTATGAATTCCTAACACTTATTCGTGTGCATTTGCTTTTGGTTTGGATTGATTTGGTGAATATTCCAATTTTTAGTGTTTTGAGTTCAAATCTTTAAAAATCCTAACTTTGATGTTTGAACATGTTTTTGGTGATGTATCGAGGAGCATATAGGGCCGGGTAGTCGATAGGCATAAACCCTTAGCGCCGTTGCTCGTGCGATTGCAATTTGATCGAGATTTGCACCTCATTTGAAATAGGGCATGGGAGTGCCAGCAACAGGTTCGGCCGACCGAGCCCCTGGGCCGGCCGACCGACCTGTAGAACGGGCACTTCCTGCCTCTGTTTGGAAGTGCTGGCTACAGGGCTCGGTCGACCGAGCTCAGGGTCCGGTCGACCGACCTGCTACCCCGTGCACTTCTGTTTTTGGTTCGGTCAACCGACTCAGGGAGTCTGGTCGACCGACCTGCTCCTATCTGCCAACTATGCCTTTTTGCCTAGTTGTTTGAATTTCCAACTTTAATCGATTCGTGTCGTATCCTATTTGTTGTTATCATTTATTATGACATTGATGACTCCTTTTTAGGGATTTTTGAATATCCATTTCGATGGATCCTTTATCGATTTCTTTGGATTTTTATTCACGTCTTCGTATGTGAATTTTAGCGATTGTTTGTTCCTACAATCTTCTTTGTGACTTGTCACTTTAAAAATATAAAGGTTTTCTATACTAGTAGTAAATATCAAAAATCTTTCTTCAAATGATTTCAATACTATTTTATTACAAAGCCCGTTTTCTCAAACCGATTTTCAATCTATTAGTATATACAAACCTTTACCTCACTCGTATGAGAAATCTAATTAAACGGCTTAGTAAAACAAGTGGTATGAAACGCTTGCGTTTATTTCGTCGGTTAATTCTTGGACTTGTTCGATTGAATCTCTTGTGATAATTTTCTAGTGGAGATCTACAATTTGTTCGTAAATATTTAAGTTAAGCTAGTGGTTATGGGACATGAAGCTAAGCTCATATATTTACTAGCTTACTGTAATTGACACTTCTCGTTGATCATGACGATCATCTTTGTGGTTTAGACTAGCATTGTGCGATGTCTCTTTGTCTATGTGGAGGACTGTTCTTCATTTTATTGAGCTTCGTCTCATTTCTTTCATGGGTCGAACCTATCTAGGTGCGTCGATGTTTGTTCACACATGGGTCGTACCTTTTTAGGTGTGTCGATGTTTATTTATGCATGGGGTGTACCTTTTTAGGTGCATCGATGTTTGTTTACTTCGTGGAGCAATCGGCTCAATAAGTTGGGACATGGGGCGTATCTTTCTAGTTGCGTCGATGTTCGTCTATGCATGGGGCGTATCTTTCTAGGTGCGTCGATGTTCGACTTTGCATGGGGTGTATCTTTTAGGTGCATCGATGTTAGACATTACATGGGGTGTATCTTTCTAGGTGCATCGATGTTTATTTATGCATGGGCTGTATCTTTCTAGGTGCATCGATGTTTATTTATGCATGGGGCGTATCTTTCTAGGTGCGTCGATGCTAGAGCATGGGGAGTATCTTTCGAGGTGCGTCGATGTTCGATTGTGCATGGGGCGTGTCTTTCTAGGTGCGTCGATGTCCAGTTTGTGGGATTGGCCATCCTTTTCTTGTGATTTCTGGATTTCGTGTGTTGAATTCTGGAATTTATGTTTCACCAACTTTTACGATTGGCATTGATATATATGTCATTTATTGTGGCTTGGTGAATGAAATTAGGAGTATGACATTCCTTTTTATCTTTGAGAAGATCTTTGCGATATTGATTAATCTCTTATTGATTTTTTCAATTAGTTATTTATCACAGCTTGGCATTGTGATTATTATATGTTTAGCCATATCTCTTATTCTATATCATTTCATCTGATATTTATAGCTAGACTGATCCGTTTATTATTTTCTTCTTAAATAATACTCGGGTCAGACCGAGATGTTACAGGTGCTTCTGCTTGACTTCTCATCCAAGACCATTACTCTGACTTTTGGCTAACTACTTAGATTAGTAGTTTATTTTGTTGTATACACTTGAGATATAGACTCATAGTTGTATTCTTTTGTATAGCACGTGTTGCTGTTCTTTTGTATTATTGTGGATCTTTTTGACCACTACTCTGATATACACTTTCATGTGTTAGGGTTATATTCATATCTATTTCCGCCTTTGTGATATGAATTGTCTGTGACTGATTTGTGTTATGTTTATTTCTATATTTGTTTCCGAAGACCTTTATAGCCACTGTGTAGTAGCTTTGAGTTTGTGTCGGTATGTCGGATTTACTCTTGGGATGAAAAGTAATATTTTTATCTGGCATATCGGTACTCGCACAAAGCAATTATACAGATGGTCGCTCCTCAACAGCCTTATTCTCCGGGCTAGTCGACAGCATTACTCCGTAGTGTTCTTGGCTAGCGTGGGTATCGAGGTGGGACGTCACACAGTACGTGGCCTAGATCAACATACCGAGGATCACTCACAATCCCCTGCAACACAAAGCTGGAACCATCCCTTACTGGATAGTCTCGAATAAGACAACTTCGACAATTGTTGCAATCAACTGCCCACATAGCCGAATAAAAAAGGGACCTCTAGATAGGGGAAATTTTATCCTACTTGGGTGCTACTCACTTAGCCTTGTTGCACCTCCCCTGTTTTAGCCATTCCCGGTTGATGAGGCTTGAGGCTATGATTACCTTTAAAGAACACATCTTGGAATGCTCATCGTCCTCCATTGACGATGGTCTGCTAGCATCATCCATTTAAGTTCATTCCAGGTTCGAAAGAAACCGAAGGCATTATCTCGTTACACTCATTTTGGAATCACCCTCAGAGTTAACGACAATAACTCTTGCACTCTGAAACTCCATCTTGATCTTCACTTGAGATGTCACGACCTATTGTTTAACTTGTATCGATGTGGTTTTCGGATAATCAAATTTGATCCCCGATCCCAGTCTCATCGAAATCCAAACGTATCTTAAAGGCCAAGTCGTTTAAGGATAAACAATTCAATTTAATTCAATTCAATACTTTGAATTCACACAGCAATTATCACTGATAAATATCACACATTTATCATAGATATATCTAATATCACATCACAGAATGTCATAAATTATCATACAATAGATATCAAATAATTCAGACATTCTACTCAAAACAATCAATCCACAAACTGGAATTATTAATCCATATTATAATTAATTTAATTAACTTAAATTAAATTAATTACTTAAGAATTAATCACCAAACCCTGCTTAATCAATCATTAATTCATTACATACCATTTAATTAATGATTCCTTAATTACTCTTTAAACCAATTAATTAATGTTTAATTTCAGATTAATTATCTTTTAACTATTAATTAATAAACCTTAATTATTAATTAATATCTCTCAATACAAATTAATTAATTCCTAATTACCAGTTGATTAATCCTTAATTACTATTTGATTAATCAATTAATTAATCTTTAATTATAGATTAATTATCCTTTAAGTATTAATTAATAAAACCTAATTATTAATTAATAAAGCTTAATTACAAATTAAGTACTTCTTGATTACCAATTCATTTACCTCTAATTACTTAATTAATTAATCTCTAATTACTAAATTAATTAATCTCTAATCATTAATAACTCAATCTTAATTGCTTAATTAATTCATCTTAATTACTTAATTAATCTAGTCTTAATTATCAATTAATTAACCATTAATTAATTAATTATAACCTTAAATTATAAATTAATTAATCCTCAACCATCAATTAATTAATTACTTAATTAATCCTTTATCATTAATTAATTAAATTAATTAATTATACTTAAATTTCTTAATTAACTTAATTAATCTTAAATCATTAAACCTTAATTATCCTTTGAGGTAAACCATTATCTTGATTAACGACTTAATTATCATTAACATTTTGAAAACATTTTATCCTTAATAATTAACTTCATAATTAAATCATTTAGTTTAAATTTTAAAATAACAAAACAATTTAACTTAACAAAAAAAGTAAACAAAATTTTATAACTTCCAAATCAAATTTTAGGAAAACATTTATTATTATATGTATAAAAGAAATTTGTATAAGAAAAGTTTTTAAACTAAATTATTATATTTTCAAAATCTTGCTTTAAAACCCCTTTTAAAGCAGTTTGAAATCTACTTCGGGTCGAACCCGAGCCCTACCCGAGAGCTACCCCGAGTTCCCTTCTTCTTCCCATTTTTTTTTAAAAAAACTTTGTTTACTTTTAAGTTTAAAATCCTGTAGGCTTATCACCCACAAACGACCAACGTCGACCTCCGTTGAACCCTCCTACACATCGACCAATGTCGTTGCAACCAACTCCGACCACCAAAACACCATCACAAGCCACAGATCAAATTCGAGCAACTCAAATGAAACTGGAACCAGACACCATGCCAGAAAAGCGCCTCGAACTCACGTCTCCGACCACCAGACAACGCGCAACCACGATCACACAATCTCCGACCATCCACGAAGCCATTCCCCTTAGTCCGATCGAACTCGAAACTACAGAGATGATGCAGCGATCCAATTACCAGGCTCGACTCAAATTAGGGTTTAAAACTCAAATCATCCCCTTGGCGTCGCCTCGACGATCTGGAACCCCACCAGTCATTTTTGCCGAAACCACCTGACATCCTCCTACTTCCAGCCAAGTTCCCGACCACCCCAACCATTTTGATCACCAGATAAACCTCAAAACCCAATTTCTGGTCATCAATGAACTACACTCTCGATACAACATTAAAAATTGTGATTTTCTTTTTTAAAAATCATGTTTTCCTGAGATGATTCAGTTTATATAATTGAATCAGCCAATTACATCATTTGATTTTTTAACATGATATTAGAATTGCTACTATGTTTCTTATTTCAAACTTAAAATACTTGAACCTATTTTTAAATCCTAGACCACGTTTAAACTAAACTATCTTGTTCGAAATCCCAAACTTAACGGTGAACAGATAAAAAGATTTGAAATTTTTATCAAATTTAAACTCTGTATCTTGAAAAACAGAGAAGCATAGACATATCAGACATGCAAACTTTAATCCATTCATATACATGGAGATATCACTATATATATATACACAAGCAAACATCATTCATCTCAGAAATTTCACAAGCAACAAACAATTATTTACTTAATTCTTCAAACAAATGTCTACTTACCTATTTTTAAAAAGACAGAGAGCTTGAAAACTTGAAACTTTGAATTGCTGAAGCCTTGATTGGTTTTAAACTGGAAAACTTTGAACTTGTAGAAGAAAATACCTTGAAACTGAAATGCTTTAAAACAGATTCTAATTTGAATACTGAAGCTTTTGTTGTTTTGAGAAGATTGCTTTGATATTCCAGGTTTGCTTGCTTGTTGATCTTTATTACATGCCTGTTAAATGGTTTACAAAATTAATGTTACATTTTTTGGTTTGTAGAGTTTTACAGGTTTGATTTGTTTTTGAGAAATGTTTACAGGTTTTGTTTTGAGAATTTTTTGGTTTTTGAAAAATAGTTTTACAGGTTGAGTTTTCTTGAGTTTTAGAAATGAGAAAATAAGAAAAGAGATGGGAAAGAGGAGATGTATGTTTATATAGATTAAATTTAGGATTTATTAAAATTAACGAAAATGAAAAATAAAAATAAAATAAAAAAAGTGACATTTGTTCAATTCCACAACGTTTGTCATTACACTTATTAATCACATTACACATGTACTTAATATGACTTAAAAGCTAACACTCGTAATTATTCCTTTTTATATTATTTTATAATGATTTAAAAGCTTTTGTATTTAATTTCCTAATTAATAAATACATTTCTTAATTAATAAATGCTTTTCTAAATTTATATAAATAAAAATCTTTAAAAGAAAATAAAATAAAAACCAATTATATCCTAAATAAAATCATATATAATATATTTAATCCATTTTTAAATGTTAATAAAAACTTTTGTATTTATTTTACTATTAAATAAATACTTTCTTAATTTATATAAATAAAATTATTTAAGGAAAATAATATAAAACGAATCTTGTTCTAATAAAAACTTTATTCATATATTTTTATATCCAAATTATTATTAAGATATATATCTTTTAAATTCCAAATTCAAATTTAAAATCCAATTTAAAATCAACTCAAATATATATATATATATATATATATATATATATATATATTTAAACAAACACAAATTAAATTTGTAAATAATTGTTCTATTTAAAATCTATCTATATTTATATTTAAAAACATCACAATATTAATATTTATAGTTTGAAATAAAATTTTTACCAATTTTAATATTAATAAAGGAGATTATCACATTTTAAATTTCTTGAAATTCCGGGATATCACATTCCTCCCCCTCAAAAGAATTTCGTCCCCGAAGTTTAAAAAAAAAGGATAATCCAAAATTTTTATTTCATTTCAACCATTTCAAGCATATATATCGACCATACACTATCAACCAAATAACAATTCATCCAAACAATTCATTCAAACAAACAACTCTAGCTATCTGGACACAGATCCGGATAAGCCTTCCTAAAACTATCCAGAATTTCCCAAGACAAACTCTGGAATCCTAGCTGCACTGCACCTAAACCAGCTTCACTACCTCACTTCGGAGTCACCTCTCATCTTGACCAACGATCTACACACGATGCCCGACAACAGATAAGTCTGGTTTGATCATTAAATCTTCATGCACTGCCGTCTCTAAAACAAGCGATGGATCGTTCACATATTTCCTCAGATGAGATACATGAAAAACATTGTGAACTCCAGCCATCCAGACTGGCAATTCAATCCCGTAGGCCACAACACCAATCCTCTCGAGCACTCGGAACGGACCAAAATACCTTGGGTCAAGATTTCCAATCTTTCCAAATCTTATCGCTCCTTTAATCGGGGAGACTTTGACAAAGACTAAATCTTCAATCTCAAATTCCAATTGTCTTTGTCTCTTGTCCGCATATCACTTATGGCGATCCTGCGCTGCTCTCAACTCTTCTTGATAAGCTCCACCTTTGCAGATGCCTCTTGGATCAAAAACTGGACCAAGAACAAGATGATCTCCTGACTCTACCCAACAGGATGGAAATCTACAAGGTCTTCCAAATAAAGCTTCATAAGGTGTCATCTTGATACTCTCCTGATATCCGTTATCGTACGAGAATTCCATTAAATGTAGGTGGTTCTCCCAGGATCTACCAAAATCCAAAACACAAGCCCTTAGCATAACCTCGAGAATTCTATTCAGCCTTTCAGTCTGTCCGGGAATGATAGGCTGTACTCAAACTCATACCCAAAGCTGATAGCAAAGCCTCCCAAAATGTTCTGGTGAAGATAGGATCACAGTCGCTAACAATGCTGACTGGAACACCATGCAGTCGGACAATCTCCTCAAGAAAATCTCAGCCAAAGATGCTGCAGAATGGGTTGCCTTAACCGAAATAAGATGGGTGCTCTTAGTCAACTGGTCTACAATTACCCACATTCCTTCATTTCCCTTTTTGGTTCTTAGCAAACCATCGACGAAATCAAAAGAAATCATTTCTCACTCCCCCGTTGGAACTTCCAAAGGATGCAACAAACCTACGGACTTCTGCTGATCACCTTCACCTGCTGACAGATCGCACATCCATTGACGAAAGCAGTAACTTCCTTCTTCATACCCTTCCATCAGAAAACTCTCTCATATCCTTACACATCTTTGAAATCCCCGGGCAGATACTCAGCCTGGAGCGATGACTTTATGACAGAACTTCTTGTCTCAAATCCTTGAAATTCAAAACACAAATCCTTTTGTTGATCCTCCAAGTTCCTTGGTCATCAATCTCAAAACTGGAACACTGACCATTCTTGACTCAATCCATCCACCTCTGGTATACACAAACGTCTATGTAGACCTCAAACTTACTCTTGCCATCAGAAATAGCTAGAACAGATGCACTGGTCAACCTTGCCTTCAAATCCAAGAAAGCCTCTTCACACTTGGGGGTCCACTTAAATTTTTCTCCTTTTAGAGTCAACTTGGTTTAGTGCGAAGAAATCTTAAAATAGTCCTTGATAAACTTCCTGTAGAACCCTGCCAATCCCAGAAAAAATGCGGACTTCCGTCGGAGTCTGCGGCTGCTTCCACTCCTGAATAGTAGCTACCTTGGCTGGATCTACAGAAATACCCTCACCAAAAACAAAATGCCCTAAAAACTGACTTCCGACTTCCAAAATGACACTTCAAAAACTTAGCCTCAAAACATACCTTCGCAAAGTCTCTAACACTATCCCAAATGCCGCTTGAGCTCCTCTTCAAACTTAGAGTAGACAAGAATATCATCGATGAACACAAGAACAAACTTATTCAACACATCTTGAAAACTCGGTTCATCAAATCCACACAGAATCTCAAAGACCCATCCGACTTGGTCACAAAGACAACAGCTGAACCCCTACTGGAAAAACTAGGCCGGATCAAACCTTTCTCTAAAAAATCTTGGGTCTGCTCCACCAACTCTCTTCCCTCTCCTTCGGCGCCATCCTTCTACTGGGCTGAACAACAGGTACTGCTCCCAGAACTAAGATGGTCCGAAACTCTATTTCCCGATGAGGATAACCTTTCACTTTCATGAAACATCCGGAAAATCTCTAATCCACTTCGATGAACTCTACACCTTCTGGATATGCCATGCTTCCATGCAACAAATTGCTCAAAAGAACTCCGGCATCATCGCAAGTCACTTTTACGATCCTTCCCAACTCAGTCTCAAAAGACACACTCCTCTCTTCCCACATCAAAACAGCCTTATACCTATCCAACCAATCCAGAATAAGATCAAACCCTTTGAAATCCAATACAAAAGGGCCATAAGAAAAACTATGGGCGAGATAAGAAAGCCTTAAGCCTCTATAGATCTTATCTAACTTGGTTACCCCGCCTATAGGATTAGATACAAAGATAGTTAGTTCAACCAATCAAAGAGAAAGATGAAACTTCTCTAGATTTCATGTTGGAAAGCCGAACAGATACCCAACAAATTTAGATAGGTATATAGTTATATAAAAATTACAAATACGCGCTCTCAAGATAGACACTACTCTAGAGCCTAGTTACTATCTCAACCTACGCTCTGATACCAAGTGTGACGGTCTAGACTTTGCAACCATCGACAGCGGCCACTCTCGACTGGTAGGCTTTTCAACCATCCCATCCCCGCCGTGGCATACAATGGTACCCTACCCTTGCTTTTACGACCAACCTTTTGACTTCTTTACCTACCCGGTTAACCAACCCCTCCCCAGGGACATGTAGGGGTAAGAGTCTCCCGTTCGCCACCAAACGCGAAACAAGAACCCCCTATCAAGTTGTATTAAGCAAGGTCAGTCAAGGGTCTGGTGTGAGTAAATGGTTAAACTGTTTAACTTGGAAAACCCTTTGAAAGAAAGGGCATCTCGTAAGACTCTCCGCCAATAAATACGGACAAGTTTTTCCCTTACGATAACCAAAACATTTGATACGAAATCTGATTATATTATAATAGGGTCTAGGGTTTTCAAATAAATATTCACATAGCCGAAATTGTTACATTCATTAAATTCTAGCATACTAGCCACAAAGTGGATTATAAAATCAAGTCCGAGATCACTTATTGGAGATTGGATTTCCATAAAATGGCAGGGCTACTGGGGTACCATCCGTCACAGTACGTGGCCTAGATCAACGTACCGAGGATCACTCCCAATCCCATGTAACACAAAGCCGGAACCATCCCTTACTAGATTGTCCCGGATAAGACAAGCCCAGTAGTTGTTGCAATCAACTGCCCACACAGCCGAATAAAAAAGGGACCTCTAGACAAGGGAAATCTTATCCTACTTGGATGCTACCCACTTAGCCTTGTTGCATCTCTCCTGTTTTAGCCATTCCCGGTTGATGAGGCTTGAGGCTACGATTACCTTTAAAGAACACATCTTGGAATGCTCATCGTCCTCCATTGACGATGGTCTGCTAACATTCGTCCATTCAAATTCATTCCGCGTTAGAAAGAAAACGAAGGCATTATCTCATTACACTCATTTTGGAATCACCCTTAGAGTTAACGACAATAACCCTTGCACTCTGAAACTCCATCTCGATCTTCACTTAAGATGCCACGACCTATCGTTTAACTTGGATCGATGTGGTTTTCGGATAATCAAATTTGATCTCCGATCCCAGTCTCATCGAAATCCAAACGTATCTTAAAGGCCAAGTTGTTTAAGGTTAAACAATTCAATTTAATTCAATTCAATACTTTGAATTCACACAGCATTTATCACCGATAAATATCACACATTTATCACAGATATATCCAATATCACATCACAGAATGCCATAAATTATCATACAATAGATATCAAACAATTCAGACATTCTACTCAAAATAATTAATCCACAAACAGGAATTATTTATATCCATATTATAATTAATTTAATTAACTTAAATTAAATTAATTACTTAAGAATTAATCACGTAACCCCGCTTAATCAATCATTAATTTATTACATACCATTTAATTAATGATTCCTTAATTACTCTTTAAACCAATTAATTAATCTTTAATTTCAGATTAATTATCTTTTAACTGTTAATTAATAAACCTTAATTATCAATTAATATCTCTCAATACAAATCAATTAATTCCTAATTGCCAGTTGATTAATCCTTAATTAGTATTTGATTAATCAATTAATTCATCTTTAATTATAGATTAATTATCCTTTAAGTATTAATAAATAAAACCTAATTATTAATCAATAAAACTTAATTACAAATTAAGTACTTCTTAATTACTAATTCATTTACCTCTAATTACTTAATTAATTAATCTCTAATTACTAAATTAATCTATCTATAATCATTAATTACTCAACCTTAATTACTTAATTAATTCGTCTCAATTACTTAATTAATCTAGTCTTAATTATCAATTAATTAGTTAATTATAACCTTAAATTATAAATTAATTAATCCTTAATCATTAGTTAATTAAATTAATTAATTACTCTTAATTAATTACTTAATTAATCCTTTATCATTAATTAATTAAATTAATTATTTATGCTTTAATTTCTTAATTAACTTAATCAATCTCAAATCATTAAAACTTTAATTTTCCTTTAAGGTAAACCATTATCTTGATTAACGACTTAATTATCATTAATATTTTTAAAACATTTTATCCTTAATAATAACTTCATAATTATATCATTTAGTTTAAATTTTAAAATAAAATAACATTTTAACTTAACAAAATAAAGTTAACAAAATTTTATAATTTCTAAATCAAATGTTAAGAAAAGATTTATTATCTCTACTTCTAATAAAGAAAATTGGTTGAACTAATTTACTTGGTGTCCTTTTGAAATTCCAAAAATGCACTTGCTTTCCGTTTGTATGTTTTGCACTCAAACAAAATATCAATGTATGCAGAATACAAACAGCCAGTGTGCGAAGCACGGGCCCATATTAGCATAATTAAAAGAAATTTATATAAGAAATGTTTTTAAACTAAATTATTGTATTTTCAAAATCTTGCTTTAAAACCCTTTTTAAAATAGTTTAAAATCTACTTCGGGTCGAACCTGAGCCCTACCCGAGAGCTACCCCGAGTTCTCTTCTTCTTCCCATTTTTTTTAAAAAAATTTAGTTTGATTTTAAGTTTAAAATCCTGTGGGCTTATCACCCTCAAACTACTCGAGTATAAACTTGAGTCACTACCCCCAAAACCCGATCCTTCCTTCGAGACCATCCACAACAAAGCCCACTGACACACTAAAACCACCATGCACATGCACCGGCGTCAGAGCCACCTCCGCCTTCCGATAAACCCTCCGGCACATCGGCCAACGTCGTTGCAACCGACTCCGACCACCAAAACACCATCACAAGCTACAGACCAGATTCGAGCAACTTAGATGAAACCGGAACCAGACACCATGCTAGAAAAGCGCCTCGAATTCACGTCTTAGACCACCAGACAACGCGCAACCACGGCCACACGATCTCCGACCATCCACAAAGACATCCCCCTTGGTCTGTTCGAACTTGAAACTATAGAGATGATGCAGTGATCCAATTACCAGGCTCGACTCAAATTAGGGTTTAAAACCCAAATCATCCCCTTGACGTCGCCTCGACGATCTGGAACCCCACTGTCATTTTTGCCAAAACCACTTGACATCCTCCTACCTCCAGCCAAGTTCCCGACCACCCCAAGCATTTTGATCACCAGATAAACCTCAAAACCCAATTTTTGGTCATTAATGAACTGCACTCTCGATACAACATTAAAAATTGTGATTTTCTTTTTTAGAAATCATGTTTTCTTGAGACGATTCGATTTATGTAATTGAATCAACCAATTACGTCATTTGATTTTTAACATGATGTTAGAATTGTTACTACGTTTCTTGATTTTTCAGAGGATTTTCAAACTTAAAATACTTGAACCTATTTTTAAATCCTAGATTATGTTTAAACTAAACTATCTTGTTTGAAATCCTAAACTTAACAGTGAACAGATAAAAAGATTTGAAATTTTTATTAAATTTAAACTTTGTATCTTGGAAAACAGAGAAGCACAGACATATCAGACATGCAAACTTTAATCCATTCATATATAGAGATATCACTATATATATGCACAAGCAAACATCATTCATCTCAGAAATTTCACAAGCAACAGACAATTATTTATTTAAGTCTTCAAATAAATGTTTACTCACCTGTTTTTAAAAGACAAAGAGCTTGAAAACTTGAAACTTTGAATTGCTGAAACCTTGATTGGTTTTAAACTGGAAACTTTGAACTTGTAGAAGAAAATACTTTGAAACTGAAACGCTTTGAAACAGATTCTAGTTTGAAAACTGAAGCTTTTGTTGTTTTGAGAAGATTACTTTGATATTCCAGGTTTGCTTGCTTATTGATCTTTGTTACAGGCTTGTAAAATGGTTTACAGGGTTTATGTTTTTTGGTTTGTAGAGTTTTACAGGTTTGATTTGTTTTTGAGAAATGTTTACAGGTTTTGTTTTGAGAATTTTATGGTTTTTGAAAAATAGTTTTACAGGTTGAGTTTTCTTGAGTTTTAGAAATGAGAAGATAAGAAAAGAGATAGGAAAGAGGAGATGTATGTTTATATAGATTAAATTTAGGATTTATTAAAATTAAAGAAAATGAAAAAAAGTGACACTTGTTCAATTCCACAACATTTGTCATTACGCTTATTAATCACATTACACATGTACTTAATATGAGTTAAAAGCTAATACTTGTAATTATTCCTTTTTATATTATTTTATAATGATTTAAAAGCTTTTGCATTTAATTTCCTAATTAATAAATACATTTCTTAAGTAATAAATGCTTTTCTAATTTTATATAAATAAAAATCTTTAAAAGAAAATAAAATAAAAACCAATTATATCCTAAATAAAATTATATATAATATATTTAATCCATTTTTAAATGTTAATATAAAACTATTGTATTTATTTTACTATTAAATAAATACTTTCTTAATTTATATAAATAAAATTCTTTAAGGAAAATAATATAAAACAAGTCTTACTCTAATAAAAACTTTATTCATATATTTTTTTATCCAAATTATTTTTAAGATACATATCTTTTAAATTCCAAATCCGCAAAATACAATTTAAAATCAACTATAATATATATATATATATATATATATGTATATATATTTAAACAAACATAAACTAAATTTGTAAATAATTATTCTATTTAAAATCTATCTATATCTATATTTAAAAACATCATAATATTAATATTTATTTTTTAAAATAACAATTTTACCAATTTTAAATAATTAATAAAGGAGATTATCAAATTTTAAATTTCTTGAAATTTTGGGATATCACATTTTAATTGATAGGAAAATTTATAAGATGTTTAATTCCTCATAACAATTAATATTAAGATTATTTGTAAACATATATGTAAAAGGTAATAAATTATATTCTTATAATTAATATTATCTGATTTATAATAAGATAATTATTTTTAAATTTATAATAAAATGCATAAGATATTTAATTAATATTAATAGTTAAAAGAAAATTAAATGTAAGTTATAATTAATATTAACTATTAACAAATTTATTAGATGTTTAATGAATGAATGTATTTATGTTAATTACGCAATAAAATATGGAGCATTTGAAAGTTTGATGTTATTGTATGTGTAGAAACGTAGAGTGGGTAAAGGATTGACAACAACTTTTCTAATAGGTTTATAAGAGCGGGTAAAGGATTGACAACAACAACTTTTCTAATAGGTTTATAAGAATTCATGAAAGTGGCATCCTGTAATATGACAAATACGATAGACGTGCGATGTCTTTGCAAGTAGTGTAAGCTTAAAATCTTCTTGATTATGACATCGTAGGGATCCATTTGAAAAAGTTGATTTTATGGAAAATTATCAATCGTGGAAATTATCGAATTAGACTCATTTGGCAGCAAGTGAAAGGGGTAAATTTCAAAAAAAAAAAACGAAAGAAAGAAAAACCATCTATTTGAATCTTAATGGGCGCATATTTACTATTACTTACAGTACAAAAAACTAATGATTTGCCAACATTTAACCTTTTTTTTAACTCCTAACATTTTTATATGTTACTGGTTACCAACAATAAATGACTGTAGGTATACGCAAAAGAACATTGGTAAAAATGAGAGGAAGTAATTTTTTAATTTGATAACATTGCAACACTTGTATGTGTTACATTGTTTGGTAAATTGGTACATATCACGGAAGTGGGAGATTAATTTATAATTTATAGTTCCTCTCTCCAAATCCACCAGGACGCATTTTGATACTCTTTTTATCTTTTATTCCAAACTATGAAGTTAGGGTTATTACCAATTCAGTTTCATTTTCAAATACATGTATAGTATTAATTTTGAATTTCTTGATTTTCATCTCAATAGCAAGAATATTTAGGCAATTTTTGTTGGTTTCTATTTTGCCTAGAAAAAAGAAGTAATGTATTTTTTCAAAAAATATGATTGGTTTAATTTCAATTTGTAGTTTTTATCGAATTTACCAGTACTCCATATTATCCACAGTTGCTAAAAGGATAAAACATAGTGATTGTACAAATATTATTGTTTCCTCAATTTTGATTTTGTTGATATAGAATAATCTAACTTAACCTAAGTGCCGTTATGAACTTATTCATATGTCTACAATAAGTTTTGGTGAAAATTAATCTCATAAAGACGGTTGTACTTTAACTTGAAAATAGATCTTTATGTCATATATTTTTGAAATTACGATATGCTTTGAATCTTTTCATTTGTTTATATCTTATTATTACATTTAAATAGATGAAGGCAACCATGGATCACATCTTTTAGGCAACTTTTTGCCTTCGCAAGTAACTTCATATTAATCATGATAAGTGAGTACTGCTACACAATAATGACTAGTAGAAATCGTTATTATATCTCGATTTAAGTTTGAAGTTGCTTGACAAGTCGTGATTATACGATTTGTTTCATGACATTTCGATGATTGTTTCAGCTACTTTATAAACTCCATATATATCAAAGATCCTAATATATCCAAGGTGGTATTTTTTTTGCAATGGTACTTAGATACAACGTATCACAAATCACACATGTAAATAAATGTTCGAATCACGCTACACAAGTTTCGAACTTGTGACCTCTTGCACCAAAGTCGAAGTACTTAACCACTGGGACAATAATGCTTGTCAAGTTGGTATTCTTCATGTGCACTGTTTGATAATTATGTTTTTCTATGTCAAACTTTAATTTGACAAATTTTGAATGATGCTTAAGTCTTTACAGCCTCTTGCATCTTTACTTGACCTCTTTAGAATTTTTTATATATCTAGATCTTGTTTAATTATCATCTATTTTAGCATTATTTACTTTTGTTCACATTAAAGATTGGAACACCTTACAACTGATGGTTATAATTTTGAACAATTATTGGTTGTAAACAAATATGAAAAGAAATTAAGATCGAGTTTGTCAGTTTGATGTTTAATTTGAACATTAGAAACTTCTTTGGCTAAAAGTATTTTATTGGTTTGATGTTTAATTTGTTGACTTAAACTTTTTGAATAAGAACTCATGTTTTATTTTTGAATCATATTGCATATATCTTTTTGTATGAGTGTTTATGTTATCAACTATCAAATCTTTTTCTTATTTGCGCATACTAAATATGGCTATATATATATATATATTTATTAAAATATGAATATAAGTTTCTACAGTTGTTCCAAAACAAACGATGAGTGGACCATAAAACTCATCTATTCCGGTAAATTGAATGAGTAGTTCAATAAGATATTTTAAAAATCATTGATGGATCTCAATATCTTCTAGGCTTCTAGCTTGCTTTGCAAAACATTTCACCTGATGCGTGAACATGCATTAATTAGTTTGTATACTTCCACACATGTCACCACATTATCCACACCTTCTGCCTGCTTAATCCTAATGGGAAAAATCATGGCGGTTTCGTGTTCTTCCTCCTCCGAACTCCATAATCCCACTAATTTATAGGCTTCATGCTTCCTTCTTTCACTAGATCCAACCTGGTTGATTTAATTGTGCATGAGAAAAGGAAGCAGTGGGTTCATGAAGTCATACAACCAACTTGAGCTCTTTCAAACTTTCCTAAGATGGTGCATTAAATGTTAGCGGTAGATAGACTTGAAGGCCTTAGTAGAAGCTTTGGAGTTTCCTTGCGTTTTTCTGCTTCTAGGCATTAGATAAGTTGAAGATTTCTACATGGTAAATCTTAATTGTTACATGCATTTGATAAATGTTTGGATTTGATAATTATCATCTTATAGTCCTGAGTGGTCAGATATATTCGAACACCTATTGGTAAACATTAATTTTGAAATATTCTAGGGTTTAGCTTAACCCAAAAGTGCCACAAGGTAGTACCGAATGCCACATCTCCTACACTGGATCAAAATTTTTGTTTAAAGATGTTGTTAGTAGACCGAAGAAGGGACAGTTTGTTCATGTTGACATTTTGTATAATAATTCTTTGTTTTATGTTATGCAAAATTTATTCATAATTTTTGCATCGAAAAAACAGATGCTTGTTAGTTTCTCCTTAGTTATCGCATAATTAACAAGCCGAAGATTGAATGTTACACCAGTTTTTAATATTGTCTAGGGTTTTAGTCCATGTTTATTGAAGCTAGATATAAACAGAGTGACATTTTTGGGTGCGTTAATCAAGTTCCATATATGATGACTCTGACTTTGAGGTTGTTCATGAATTCTAACGCTTTTCTAGGCCGATTTTAGATTAAATTTCCCATTTACAATTGGTTTCCAACACCAAAAATTTATCTGTATGTTGTTATGACTGTGTATATTTCAAGGTTCAAAATTATGGTTTAGTTCCATTTTGTGAATTGCAATACTTTTCTGTATAAATACGATGACTAACACACACAGATAGATAGATAGATATACATACACATACATATACATTCATACATACATATATACATATATATACATATAAATACATACATACATATAAATACATATACACACACATATACATATATACATTCATACATACATACATACATATATACATACATATATGTATATTATTGGTATTAACAAAATATATATTATAGTTGTAACAACCCGGGATTTTGACGTCTCGAGCTTTGAATATTAATTTTTAATATTCAATAATACGGTATTTTAATCAAATAAAAATCCCCGTTAAATAACAATTGGTAATAATATACAGTTTTTCAACCCAAGATAATATTTTGAATTTCCAAATTTTATTTATAAAATAGGAAATTGATTTAAAATGGAATTTCTTATATATATATATTCAGGACAACAATATATATATATATATATATATATATATATATATATATATATATATATTTGTGTGTGTGTGTATATAATTTGGAAACGAATTTATAGCAAATAACTATAGATGAAAAAAGAAAAGAAAATATTTTAAGTAGAAATGATATGACTTATGGAAAATACAATGTATTATAAATAGAAAGAGTTTAAATTGGATTTTCTTAGACACACACACACACATACTGGATAAGAAGGAATGTAAAATATGTCTAAGCTAAAAAGAAATAGTATGTTGAAAAACAATATATGAAATGGTGTTATATACATATACATACACACACGAACTAGATAAATATAGTTTATTAAAAAATGATATATATTTTTATATATTGAAAAATAAAAGAAGAAATATATATGAAAATATATATGATAATATCATATTGTAGAAGTGAGAAAATTGGGAAAATCATGTTTAGCAAAAATGTTATTTTGTGCTCAACTATAGAATAGTAAATGTTTTATTTTACTTTTTTGGGTTATGTATTTTAAATGTAAAATAGAGATGGATATGTAAACTTAAATTGTTTATTTCAAAACTACTTTGTAATTTTTGTTCTCAAAATATATATGAAGGAATGTTTCAAATCAAAAGAAATGTAACTAAGTAAATAGAAAGGTAAAATTACGAAAAAGTGAATCATGCAAAATTAAAACTAAAAAATTACCAAGCAACAATGTAAACATTTGCATGGTAAGGAATAGTATACAGCCAAAAGAAAAAAATGAGTATAAACGTATATATAAACTTGCGTGGCCAAAAGGAGTGAAAACTAAAACATTCATCTTAACCTCTTTTCAACTGAAAACCATATATCTTCTCAAACATTTTATCATTGCAGCCACCTCAATTAAATCCATCAACCCATCAAAACATTTGTGTAGGTCTGCATTTTTCTTGATCCAAAATATTTGAACCAATACATCATATCATTCGATGAACACACACACACACACACATACATACAGACTTGTATATGTGTTTGAGTGTTAGCTTCGAATTTTAATACACTGTAAATTAGAGCCTGTAAAACAAAAAGAGCCTGTAAAATGCAAACACTGTTAAGAAAAAAGAAGGAAAAAGTAAAACACTATTCTTCCAAAATCCAGAGGCAAAAGCAAGATTTCAAGTTTTCAGATCATTAACTAAGATTCGATTAAGAGATTTCAAAAGAATTTGACATGTTTAAGGTGAGAGTTTTAAAATTTGAGTTGCTTGGAAGTGTTAAAAACATTACCCTGTCATGCTAACAGAGATGAAAATTTCTTACGAACTCTAGCTCGAAAAATCTTTATTTCTCAATCCACTTTGAAATTTCAGATGATGTTAACTAAAAAATTGTTTGTTACTGAGTGTACAACACATCAATAATGGTTGGTAGTTTGTTCATCATATATAATATGTAAAACTTCAGATTTACAGTACGTAACATAAGTTTTGTAATTTTTTAACTTATCCGAAATATCGAATCAAGTATGGAATCATGATTATCGGATGAGGTTAGGGATTTTAGTGGAAAATTCATGATTTTTAATAGCCTAAGGTGTGAGAAACAAAGAGATGATCGGAACTCGTTTAAAAATAAAAATCCAGCGAAGCAGTCAATGACGAGAGGCGGGCTTGGCCGAGGAGAAGCGTTGCATCGTGGTTGAGGAGTTCACCATGGCCGAATCTTTGGTTTGGCTTTGGTTTGGGATGGTATGACATTTCTAGAGTTTAAGGCCTATATTCTATAGAGTTGAGTTATTACAAGATTGGCGAGAAAGGGCGGCATCGAGCTTGGTTGGGGTTGGCATGGAGGGAGTAGAGGACGTGGTGGTCATGGTGGTGGTGGAGGTGTGTATTCTGGTGTTGGGATAAGGCGGGGCGTGGTAATTTGTGGGTTGATGGAAAAAACTGGAGGGTTTTCATTTTGGGTCTCACAGTGGAAACTTGGTGAAGAAGGTTGGAGTTTCGGTGGAGGTGCGCAGTCGAACGAAGGTGAGGGGGAAATCTGGTGGTAAGTCTCGTCGGTCGAACGAAGGTGTGGTTGGCCGTGCACGTACACACATGCATGCGTGCACAAAAGAGTTCCAAGCCATGGATAATCGTAGCATGTACAAGGATTTTGTGCGGCGGTAGTTTGGGCTGGTGCTCGAGTCTTGCAGAACGTTGGGAAAGATGTTAAAAGGAATCAGCAATTAGATCGAAGGTTTTAGGCATTTGGGTTTGGGAAATCTTCGGCAGCAGTGGGAATTTGGGAGGAAGAAGAAGAAGCGGTTTTGGTCAGCGGTGATGGGCTTTAGGCCGAAGGAAAAAATGGGTAAGAAAATTAAATTTAATATATATATATATATATATATATATGTTTAATTTCATAAATGTTTTGAAATTTTCAAAATATGATAACTTCCTTATACGAATTCCGATTTATGCGAAATTCATTGCAATGGGTTCGTATCGATGAACACTACGTTGTTGTAAGATTTGTTGTAGAATTTGAACAAGTGAAATTTTATGATACATTAAAACAGACAGAAATTTAATTACCCGATTTAAAACAAATATCGTCGTTTAAAATTATACGGCCCGTATATTTAAGTTATTTTCCCAGATAAAAATAATGACGAGTTAAATTAATTAAATTACGATGTTTTGACATCTGTTTAGCGGAATAAAATTCTGTTCCGCTAATTGTTTTAAAATGGACCCCTATTGACAGAATAAATCACCGTTCTACCATTATCACTGAATATATTAGTTGTGGACATTTACTAGCAGAAATGAAAACCCTGTTCTTCTATTATATTAGTACAGACATCTATTTATTCTCCCGGTAAATTATGTTGGTAATATGATGTTGAATTGATTGTTAAAAAACTGATTGATATGAATATCTACTTCAGTTATTCTGGACCGTTACGAAATTGAATGGTAACTTGTTTAAGTACTATTGGAATTACTAAACCTTCTTTCCTGATTTGGAAGTTGACTGTTGAACCAAAATTGTTCAAGGATGAATATTATTTATAAATGATATTTTGAAGTTAATTAGTAAATATTTTGATAATGATTTAAAGTAACTAATTTATTATTCTTAAAAATTATATAAAAAGTACTAATTATTGTTTTAAAGTTATTAATTATCTAAACTATTTAAATTATATTAATTATTAACTAAAAGTTATTTTATAGTGATTTTTAAAGTTAATTATTACTCAAGGGTTAATTAGTATTAAAGTATATTTATTCCAAAGATAAATTTATTAAATATTAATAATGTTTTAAAAATAGTATATTATATAGCATACTTTTATAAAATAGTATTTTACTTAATTAGAACTTGGAAAAAATTATATTGAAACTTTATACGTAATATTTTGAAATTTTTTAAATAATTTTTTGAAAAGTAACGGTATGCTTTCATGGCGAAATCAGAGGTAGAGAGTGCATGCAATTAAGTTTTGAATTTCTCTGGGATAGAGACGCAACCATTGAGCTGTGAATCCATGGTTGATACCGTAGTGGTGCTTTCCAGATTTTTTTTAAAAAGGGTTTTCAAATATTTTGAAAAGAATGTTTTGTGAATATACTTATTCAGTGAGATAAGCATATGTTGTTTTGATTAAATAATTTTAATCATTGAAATTTAAATAAATAAGGCTTAATTTTTTCAGTGGGAAATGAGATATTTGGTTGAATGATTATTTATTCGATAGTTAAATAACCGACTATCAAAATCTGGACCCAAAAACATAACTATGGGAATATCTAGAAGAAACACGGGAATTATATGGTACAATTACTGTTCTAGGTGCTATACAGTACGTATAAATTCATTTCATTCTTCTAGGATGAAGATAAGAAAATCCGTTCACTAATGGTTAGGAGGTGATCTCCGATCTTATTTTCATTGATTTATTTTCTAAAGAACCGAGGTTGATTTTACCGGAAGTATCGAACGTTGTTTCAAGACAACGGGATCAGATAAGTTATCCGAAAACTACTTCGATCCAACGAGTACGTTTTTGAAGGGAAAACAAGAGCATGGGGTCGAAGATGGAGCGGTGAAGTGCAAGGGCTAATCGCTACTAATCCCGAAGATGACTCCAAAATGGATGTAGTAGGAATAGTTGAAATGACCCTGACTCGACCTACGAAAATCGGCACCGAATATGACACTCGTATTCAAATGCCGCAGATCCAAACGTCGAATCTGGTTCGCCGGAGCTTATAACACATTAAGTATAACACAACGGAAGAAATGAATAATACATTTGGTATACAACATTTGATATAATATTCAGATACAATGATGATACAATGAATATCAATATACATCAGAGATATGATAAAAGACAATAGCAGTGGAAAGAAAAGATAACACCAGCAACGGAACAATATCTCCAATATGGTCTTCAAGAGAGAAAGAGAGATAGAATCCAGAACTGCAACTCCATCTCCGAAGAACCAATTCAGAAGTAGCTCGAAATCCCAATAACGATGCACAAAGCTAAGCAAGGTCAGTCGTCCAAAGACTGAAGAAGATTCCAAAGGACTGAAAGCTACCAAACCAAAGACTTCGAAAGCTATCGAATCTACACCTATTATTGATTATCTGAAAAACCCAATTCTAGACTGCCCTTGTGTGAAAATGGTGGGCACCCAGAGTTTAGGAAGGGAACAATAAACTCCAGGTCAGTCATGGGACTGGTATGAGCAAACAAAATAGTTTATCTTTAAAACGAACAACCAAGGATTTAAAAATTTAAATCCGCAATGCTTTTTTGGAAAATGAAACAACCATAAGGCCTCCCACCACACACACAATGCAAACGCATAATTGGAGGAGATTTCTCCTTATGATAGTCAAATATGCTTGATACGAGAAAATTTCATTGATATTATTACTAGTGCATAGTGCAGAAAACCTTTCGAAAATATAATATTAATCCTAGCCATCATACAACCATTATTGTATGCCTACTATAGCTACCATGTTCAATAGCAGGTTACCGCCACATTCCATGGCAGGTTATACAACTAAAACCGTACAGGGCTTGTATTGTTTTACTTGGATTTCCAACAAATGGTTAGGCTAAGGAACTTCCTGCTGCCACATGGGTACGCCTCTGGAGGGACGTACCGAGAGCTTAACCAGCTCTCTGCCAACACAAGGCCGGTTTCCTCTGTAACTAGGTAACTACCACACGAGCATGCCATCCCCTGGTCGTTTGCGACCTTTATCCGAGGCGCCTCTCAACCACAAAGAAATCACAAAGTAATAGATTTGCAGTGACCACATGGTTTAAGTATCTGGGATCCATATCATGATACCACCCTTTTCCAGAAGGGAATGACACACCCTAAAGGGAGCGACCCTCATAACCTTGCCGCATCTTTCCTGTTTCGACCATTTCCAGGGTGTGAGGTCCTAATGCAGTCGCGTCCACAAAGCTACGCTTTATGCAAAAGCCATGCTTTGATCAACAAATGATACACAATAGCACTCAGCATGCCACACGACCAAATTGGGAGTATATCACTGATAACCATCAACTACATAACCTCTGAGCTCGTACGTCTCAGAGAAGGGTGTTAAGCTAAGAGAATAAATTCTCCGCCACCAAGCAGAAAGAGATCAGTTTTATATCTCAAAGTGTAGTGTCAGACATACAACCATACAAATCTGTTCCGGGTTCGAACAGAACCGAAGGCACTTCCGAAGAAGCCCTTGCAATCTGGGCATCCACAATTCCGATCGGACTCTCCATCACATATGGAGAACTCTATACCGAAGCAACTCAATGCAGAGTCAATCGATAGGTTATCCTATCGTTTTCGCAGACACCTGGTCTTCACCACCGGTCTTCAAATGCTATCGTCGTATCACTATTCGGAATAGGTTATATGACATAAGGTCCTCTCCTGGCTAAACAAAATAGAGAGCGCAATATTTAAAAACATATGGATATGGAATTTCAGTTAAGTCACAGCTTTTAAAACACAAAACCTTTCTTCAAATGGTTTAAACAAATTACCATTTCAAATCTTTAAACAAAAAGATTCATTTCACAAAGTTCACCCAGTTTCACAAAGATCCATTAATGGATTTCAATATAATTTCCATTTCGATTAGGATTAACTCATCCAATCTTTAAATTAAAGATTTAACTTATAGCATTCAAACCCGTTTCCATAACTTGGAAAACCATTTTCATTTTAGACTTGAAATCCTTTTAACACAAATTGGAAGTTCATTTCTTATGTGAAAGCTTTTATTATTTGAAGACAAATAGTTTTCATTTCGGAAAAATCCGATTTCATTTATACAAGTTAAAATCTTTGGGTTAAATTCAAATTCCCAAAACAACACTTTAAAAATGGTTTAAAACCCATATAAACTTGTATACCCTTTTTAAATCATAAATAGAATTTAATATCAATTTTTTTGAATTCAAATTTAAATCAAAATTCAAAACTAAATCAAGTTATTCAAAAATAACTTTTATCTTTGAAATTCCATTTCAAAAGCTTTTTATTTTAGTCCCAATCCATTTCCAAAACCATTCAAAAATTCAATTTTAAAACTATTCCAAAAATCTATGACTTAACCCATTTAAATGTGCAATCCATATTTTTGTGCGTATAAGTGTGGTCCAGGGGTTTTACACAATAGAAATGCAACATCATCAATCAGTACATATTCAAATACAACAATATATTTGATAAGCTGTATAAACTATAATGCTTATCTTTAATTCACAGATCACAGATTTATATTAAAGATAACCAATTACGTTAAACACATCTCAAATCAAAACAGAGCATCACATATCAGGGATACCAAACAATTCAATCATCCAACAGAATCCAAACATTCATCTTTAATTAATTACAATGATTAGTTAATTAATTAATCCTTAATTAATAATCATTCCTTAATCACTTATGTAAATTAATTTACTTTTAATTAATTAATTATTTTCAAATTAATTATCTTCATTAATCAATCACATTAATTAATTATTCTTTAAATTAATTAACCTTTAAACACTTGATTTATAAATCTTTAAATCGTTAATTATTCATCCTTAATTACTTTCATTAAGTAATCACTTTTAAGAAATTAATCATTCTTAAATTAGTTATTCCTTAATTTCTTGATTTATTAAACTTCTAATCATTGATTAATTATCCTTAATCATATAAGTTAACTTAACCTTTATGTGGACAATTTATAAACATTTGATTAACTCCTTTATTACTTTGTTAAGTTTATTTAAAATGTAACTCTTTTAAAATTATAAGTTTAAAGCATTTTGAACTTAATTAACTTAAAATATCTTCATTTTAAAACCTTTGATTACATATTTCAACTTAACAACAATCATTAATTTAAAAAGGGTAGTTTAGAAATCAAGTTTACTTCGATTGTTAAAGTTTTCAAAATTGGAAATTATGAAACCCGAGAAAATCTCGTGTAATACCCGAGCCAGAGATAAGTTTACCCGAGCATCCCCCCAGGTCACCCATTTCTTCTTTCTTTTTCTTTTAACTTTGTTTTGGTTTAAAAATTACAAGCTGTTATCAAACCACACGAATCTCTCTGGAACGAACTCGAGCCAAAGCCTCTTTTCCCCGAGCATGAACTCGAGCAACTTTCTTCTTCCCCAGCTCCACCAATACAAGTACACGAGAGTGCACTGTGCACATGTACATCCGATTGGATCGTCACCGACCATGTCCAAGACCTCTGGCACGTCATCGTCGATCTCCACAAGCATCCCGACCTAACTGATTTTTGAATTCAACAGTGAATTGAAATCGAGTAATACAATCGAGCAACTGAACCAGAGTTGATCTAAAACCCACCAATTATCGTCACCTCCGACCACCGATGAACTCAGCATCACGCCCAAAGCTACACCAAACACTCCTCTTTCAATTCCCTAAGTTTGGTCCGACTCGATTCATCCATGATGACAAACCAATTCTATAAACTTCAACAAACAACAACACACTCGAACCCTAATTCAACATCGCCGAGCCGCTACGTCCAACAATAAATCAAATCTCTATTTTTCCGGTCATCTCCCTCCTACCCGCTATCTTCCCAAACAATCTCGACGAACAATTATAACCCGATCGCCAGGAATTGAACGAAACCCAAAATCTGGTCAACTTATTATATCTCATGATTTATGTAGTTAAAAATCATGATATTTATTTCAAAAATCTCAGTTTTCATATTCGAATCCGATGATATTAGCAAAATTTAAAATTTTAACATTTGATTTTTTCTGTTTTGAAAATATCAGTGCTGTAATTTCCAATTCCCAAAATATTTATCCAATAATTTCACCTGTGATCATTTTTAAAGGTGGTGTTACAATTCTACAATTACTTTCCATTTTGAGATTAAAGCTTAATATTGACCGACTTGGGTCATATTGATTTTTTTTCTTTGAAACAGGTTTAAAAGCCTGTAACATAGGAACAAACATATATATGCCTATACACAGTTATCTGTGTATATATATGTGTGTGTGTATAAACATACAACACAATTCACAGTCATAAAACCATATAAAAGAGTATAGGCAAAAAATAAGTGAGTTTGCTCACCTGAGAGGTTTGAGGCAGAGACAAAGAACAGAGACAGACTATTTTTTTTTTCTTTAACCTGAAAAACATTTTTTTTTTGTTTTCTAAAAGCTGGATTTTGATTTCGTTAGCTAGACTTTATTGCATGCCTTGATTTGTTTCTGGAATTGCTTGATCCTTAGATTCTTTGCTTTGAAACAGCAGTTTGTTTTAAAACTGAAACCTGAATACTTTGATCTAGGTTGAACTTTTATCTGATCTTTATATTGCTTTGAATTTGTCTTAGGCTCTTGAATGTTAGATTGATACTTGCTTACTTCAAAATTGTTTTTAGGCTGGAAAGCTTGAACACTTGCTTGATTTTGTTTGAACTCAGGTTGAAGAAGAAGAATGCACAGGCTTTGAATTCGAAACAAGAAAATGGAATTACAGGTTGATGGATTTTCATGATCTTGTTTTCAAACAGAGTTGAACTTTCTTTGATAAAACTCTGTTTGGAAGAGATGCTTATAGATTTTGATTATAAGTTGAAGAATTGATTTTCTCTAATCTTTTGTTTTGATTTTCAAGTTTGAGAAGTTTCAAACTGGTTTCATCTTAACTTATCATTTTTTTATATAATTTAATTTCAAAAAGAAGAAGAATTTTGCCACTTGTAAAATTTGCATATGATTTATTTACACTTGTTAGTCCCTTTTGTGCATGACTTACGCTTGTTCAAAACAATACAAATTATGTTTATATCCTTGCTTCAATTTATTTTACAAATCTTGTTTCGGACCTTGCTTTATTTTAATTTTATAAAGCATGTTTTTATGTTTTCTTATGCATTTTTAACTTTACACTTTCAGAATATACATTCATATCAAAGTTTAGTATTACTAAAATTTTATTATGTATATTAGTTTACTTTTAGTGATGTATATATTTATATTCTTTAAAGAAATATGATTTAAAAATCAAATTATACTCTAACACATATATTTTATATGTACTTATCCCATTTTGAATCCTAATTAATGCATTTTCCTATGTATACATATCTAAAGCCTTCATTCATTCTAGTTTTAAAAATTTTAATTCAAGTTATTATACTTTTAAATAAATAAACACACATATGTATATTATAGAATTTAGCTTTAAATAATTGTTTTGAAAATCATTCGTATTTAATTCAAAATATAACTTTATAAACATATTACATATGTCTCTTAAAACTATAAAACAAATTTCGGTAAAATTATATAGTTTTCAAATCCAAATTTTTATTTATAAGATATTAAATATAGAATTTCAAAGCCCCAGTTGAATTTTAAAATCAATACCCAAATAGCCAATCATCTTATTAAATCTTAAAAATTCAAATTAATTTACAATTTTATTCAAAAAATTATTTTAATTATCAATTTAAATTTGATGAAAAATCGAGATCGTTACAGATTCACCCCTTAAGACAATTTCGTCCTCGAAATTTGCAAGGGAGCCAACAAAGAAAAGATGAAAGATAGAGAAATATCTTTTTATATCAAACTGAGTATCTATTCTGCATTTGGCTTACCAAATCATAATATCACCAATAGATACGAGAAAAAACTTATTCAGTATTACACAAGATACTCGGGTCATCCGGACTACGAAATGCAGGGCATTGGTTAGTTCGTAGGGATAACTAACAGTTCGTAGAATATATCGAGACCCGGACAATAGATAAATGGATTTAATCTACCTCAATTCTCAAACACTGGGAATGGATTCCAAACTCAAGTCGGAATACTTCAAAGTATATACCAACTTGTCCCTCTTTGTACTTCAGTCTGCATAAGAAATTACAATAGAATTCCAAATTTGGTTTTAACCGATATCGTTTTATTTATACAATTCAAATTTATCCTTATATTTGTTAACCAATTTTTCCAAATAAATTTTCAAATTCATTAGAGTTTAAAACGAAAAGCTGATAACGAGAATACGAGGTAGGAACTTATCTACACGATTCGTAGGTCACCACCGCACCGAAGCTTCTTCTTGTAGCTGCTGCGAAGCAATCAAAGAATTTGAGATCGAATCAAAGGAGATTGATAGAGAAAGATATTTCCGTTGTTGCAGGGCATTGACCATTTGTACTGGTATTTCCCTGTCCCCTATCTCGTTCTCTTCTTGCACTCATACTTACTATAAATGGATAGTAAGAGAATGTACTGAGGCGTTCGAACTGATATCTTAGAGATATACTCATTCTAGGGTATATTTCACCCTATCTCTATCGAGTTACCTAATGTGTTATACTCCTGAGCTAAAGTTTCAACCTTCAGCTCTGATACCAAATGAAACGACCCTAACTCGACCTTCGAAAATCAGCACCTAATATGACACTCGTATTCAAATGCCGCGGATCCAAACGTCGAATCTAGTTCGTTGGAGCTTATAACACATTAAGTACAACACAGCGGAAGAAATGAATAATACATTTGATATACAACATTTGATACAATATTCAGATACAATGATGATACAATGAATATCAATATACATCAGAGATATGATACAAGACAATAGCAGCGGAATGAAAAGATAATACGAGCAGCGGAACAATATCTCTAATATGGTTTTCAAGAGAGAAAGAGAGATAGAATCCAGAACTGCAACTCCATCTCCAAAGAACCAATCCAGAAGTAGCTCAAAATCCCAATAAAGATGCACAAAGCTAAGCAAGGTCAGTCGTCCAAAGACCGAAGAAGATTCCCATGGACTGAAAGCTACCAAACCAAAGACTTCAAAAGCTATCAAATCTACACCTATTATTGATTATCTGAAAAACCCAATTCTAGACTGCCCGTGTGGGAGAATTGTGGGCACCCAGAGTTTAGGAAGGGAAAAATAAACTCTAGGTCAGTCATGGAACTGGTATGAGCAAACAAAACAGTTTATCTTTAAAACGAACAACCAAGGATTTTAAAATTTATATCCGCAATATTTTTTTGGAAAATGAAACTACCAAAAGGCCTGCCGCCACACACCCAATGCAAACGCAGAATTGGAGGAGATTTCTCCTTATGATAGTCAAATATGCTTGATATGAGAAAATTTCTTTGATATTATTACTGGTGCACAGTGTAGAAAACCTTTCGAAAATATAATATTAATCCTAGCCAGCATACAACCATTATTGTATGCCTACTATAGCTACCATGTTCAATAGCAGGTTACCGCCACATTGCATGGCAGGTTATAAAACTAAAACCGTACAGGGTTCTTATTGTTTTGTTTGGATTTCCAATAAATGGTCAGGCTAAGAAACTTCCTACTGCCACATGGGTACGCCTCTGGAGGGACGTCCTGAGAGCTTAACCAGCTCTCTGCCAACACAAGGCCGGGTTATCTCTATAACTAGGTAACTACTACACGAGCATGCCATCCCTCGGTCATTTGCGACCTTTAACCGAGGCGCTTCTCAACCACAAAGCAATCACAAAGTAATAGATTTGCAGTGACCACATGGGTTAAGTATTTGGGCTCCATACCATGATACCACCCTTTTCCAGAAGGGAATGACACACCCTAAAGGGAGCGACCCTCATAACCTTGCCGCATCTTTCCTGTTTCGACCATTTCCGGGGTGCGAGGTCCTGATGCAGTCTCGTCCACAAAGCTACGCTTTATACAAAAGCCATGATTTGATCAACAAATGATACACAACAGCACTCAACATGCCACACTACCAAATTGGGAGCGTATCACTGATAACTATCAACTACATAACCTCTGAGCTCGTACGTCTTAAAGAATGGTGTTAAGCTAAGAGGATAAATTCTCTGCCACCAAGCAAAAATGTATTTGATAGAGATCAGTTTTATATCTCAAAGTGTAGTGTCAGACATACAACCATACAAGTCTGTTCCGGGTTCGAACAGAACCAAAGGCACTTCCGAAGAAGCCCTTTCAATCTGGCATCCACAATTCCGATCGGACTCCCCATCGCATACAGAGAACTGTATACCAGAGCTACTCAGTGCAGAGTCAATCGATAGGTTATCCTATCGTTCTCGAAGACACCCGGTCTTCACCACTGGTCTTCAAACGCTATCGTCGTATCACTATTCGGAATGGGTTATATGACACAAGGTCCTCTCTCGGCTAAACCGAATAGTGAGCATAATATTTAAAAACATATGGATATGGGATTTCAGTTAAGTCACAACTTTTAAAACCCAAAACCTTTCTTCATATGTTTTAAACAAATTACCAATTCAAATCTTTAAACAAAAAGATCCATTTCACAAAGTTCACCCAGTTTCACAAAGATCCATTAACGGATTTCAAAACAATTTCCATTTTGATTAGGATTAACTCATCCAATCTTTAAATTAAAGATTTAACTTATAGCTTTCAAACCCGTTTCCATAACTTGGAAAATCATTTTCATTTTAGACTTGAAATCCTTTTAACACAAATTGGAAGTTCATTTCTTATGTGAAAGCTTTTATTATTTGAAGACAAATAGTTTTCATTTCGGAAAAATCCGATTTCGTTTATACAAGTTAAAATATTTGGGTTAAATTCAAATTCCCAAACAACACTTTAAAAATGGTTAAAAACCCATATAAACTTGTATACCCTTTTTAAATCATAAATAGAATTTAATTTCAAATTTTTTTGAATTCAAATTTAAATCAAAATTTAAAACTAAATCAAGTTATTCAAAAATAACTTTTATCTTTGAAATTCCTTTTCAAAAGCTTTTTATTTTAATCCCAATCCATTTCCAAAACCATTCAAAAATTCAATTTTAAAACTATTCCAAAAATCTGTGACTTAACCCATTTCCGTGTGCAATCCATATTTTTGTGTGTATAAGTGTGGTCCAGGGGTTTTACACAATAGAAGTGAAACATCATCAATCAGTACATATTCAAATACAACAATATATTTGATAAGCGGTATAAACTATAGCGCTTATCTTTCATTCACAGATCACAGATATATATATTACAGATAACCAATTACGTTAAACACGGCTCAAATCAAAACAGAGCATCACATATCAGGGATACCAAACAATTCAATTATCCAATAGAATCCAAACATTCATCTTTAATTAATTACAATGATTAATTAATTAATCCCTAATTAATAATCATTCCTTAATCACTTTTGTAAATTAATTTACTTTTAATTAATTAATTATTTTCAAATTAATTATCTT
Source organism: Allium cepa (assembly GCA_030765085.1). NCBI lineage: Eukaryota > Viridiplantae > Streptophyta > Magnoliopsida > Asparagales > Amaryllidaceae > Allium > Allium cepa. The sequence goes on from CM060940.1 coordinate 866,928,939, forward strand.
TATTAATTAATCACATTAATTAATTATTCTTTAAATTAATTAACATTTAAACACTTGATTTATAAATCTTTAAATCATTAATTATTCATCCTTAATTACTTTCATTAAGTAATTACTTTTAAGAAATTAATCATTCTTAAATTAGTTATTCCTTAATTTCTTGATTTATTAAACTTCTAATCATTGATTAATTATCCTTAATCATAGAAGTTAACTTAACCTTTATGTGGACAATTTAGAAATATTTAATTAACTCCTTTATTACTTTGTTAAGTTTATTTAAAATGTAACTCTTTTTAAATTATAAGTTTAAAACATTTTGAACTTAATTAACTTAAAATATCTTCATTTTAAAACCTTTAATTACATATTTCAACGTAACAACAATCATTAATTTAAAAAGGATAGTTTAGAAATCAAGTTTACTTAGATTGTTAAAGTTTTCAAAACTGAAAATTATGAAACCCGAGAAAATCTCGTGTAATGCCCGAGCCAGAGATAAGTTTACCCGAGCATCCCCCCAGGTCACCCATTTTGTAACGACGCGGATTTTGCCCGCTCGAAAATCGACATCCATACTTCAAATCGTATTCGAATGCCATAGATTCGACCGTTCAAATCCGATTCGCCGGAGCTTATAACAACATTAAGTAAATAACACAGCGGAATAAAAAAAATACATTGATATACAGCTTTGATACAATATCTGATACAACAGATGATCCAATAGATATCATTATACATCAGAGATATGATACAATAAATAGCAGCGGAAAAGAAAATAGATAGTCTTCAACAAAGAACTCCAGATCTGTAACTCCATCTCCAAGAATCAATCCAGCAATAGCTCGAACTCCCAATAATGATGCACCAAGCTAGGCAAGACTGGTGCGATCCAAAGACTAAACTAACTCCAGATAATTCACTGAACCTAACTATCTGTAAAACCCAACTCTAGACTGCTCGTGTAGAAAATAATGAGCACCCAGAGTTTAGGAAAGAAAACAATAAACTCTGGATCAGTCGTGGGACTGGTGTGAGCAACAAAAACAGTTTATCTTTTAAAACGATCAACAAAAGATTTTCAAAGTCAATTAGCAATGCTTTTTTTTTTAAAAAAAAAATGAGACTACCATAAGACCTCCCGCCACACACACAATGCAAACGCAGACTTGGAGGAGATTTCTTCTTATGTTAGTCAAAGATGCTTGATACGCATTAAAAAGAAACATTTGATATTATTACTAGTGCATAGTGTACAACAAATCATTTCGAAAGTAGAATATAAATCTTAGCCAGCATAGGTACCATTATATTATGCCTGCTATAGCTACCTCCTGAGGAAGCAGGTTCTACAACTAAAACCGTACAAGATCGTATTGTTTCTTTGGATTTCCAACGAATGGTCAGGCCAAGGAACTTCCCATTGCCACATGAGAACGCCTCTGGATGGACATCCCCGAGAACCAAACCGGATCTCTGCCAACACAAGGCCGGGTTACCCCTAACTGGGTAACAACTGACACGAGTATGCCATCCCCCGGTCCTTTGGGACCTTTAACCGAGCGCTCGTCACCATCATCACACAATCATAACAAAGTGTTTTCAACATGAGTAAGTATCTGGGCTCCATACCATGATACCACCCTTTTCCAGAAGGAAATGCACATACCCTAAAGGGAGCTACCCCTCATAACCTTGCCGCATCTTTTCTGTTTTGACCATTCCGGGGTGTGAGGCTCGACGAAGCCACGTCCACAAAAACATACTTTATACAAAAGCCATGCTTTGGGTCAACAAATGATCATAGAAATGATCACCAGGATAGACGATCAAATAAATGATCCTATCACAAATAATCAACACAATGATCATTTCACAGCAACACTCAACATGTCACATTATCAAATTGGGAATATATCGCTGATAACATTCAACTACATAACCTCTAAGCTCTTACGTCTCAGAGAAGGGTGTTAAGCTAAAAGAATAAATTCTCCGCCACCAACAGAAATGTATTTGAAAGAAATCAGCTTTATATCTCAATTTGTAATGTCAGACATACTATCCATACAAGTCTGTTCCGGGCTCAAACAGAACCGAAGGCACTACAAAGAAGTCCTTGCAATCCGGATATTCACTAATCACGTTCGGACTTCCCATCACATATGGAGTCTCTATACCGAGGACCAGTCGATGCAAAGACATTCGACGAGTTGTCCTTTCGCTTTCAAAAATATCCGGTCTTCAACACCGGTCTTCAAATGCTATCCATAACGACATATCACATATTCGGAATGGGATATATGACACAAAGGTCCTCTCCCGGCTAAACCGAACAGTGAGCGCAGTATTTCAAAAATATATGGATATTGGGATTTCAATTAAGTCACAACTTATTACCCAAAACTTTTCTTCAAATGGTTTAAACCAATTACCATTTCAAATCTTTAAACAAAAAGATTTATTTCAAAAAGATCCATTCATAGATTTCCAAAACAATTTCATTTCGATAGGATTAACCCGTTAAATCTTTAAATCAAAGATTTAACTTATAGCTTTCAAATCGTTTCTATAACTTGGAAATCATTTTCATTTTAAACTAGAAATCTTTTTAACACAAATTGGAAGTTCATTTCTTATGTGAAAGCTTTTATTATGAGAAAACAAACAGTTTTCGTTTCAGAGAAATCCAATTAATTTACACAAGTTAAAGTTCTTGAATTATATTCACATTCCTAAATCAATATTTTTAAAATAGTTTAACCCGTATATAACTGGTATAACATTTTTAATCCCTAGTTTTAAATCATAGAATTCAATTTCAAATCTTGAATTTAAGTTCAAATCAAAATTATTCAACTTCATATTTTATCGAGTTATTCAAAATAAATTTCATCTATGAAATTCCATTTCAAAAGCTTTTCACTTTAAACCCAATCCATTTCCAAAACATTTGAATTCAAATATTCAAATTTAAAACTATTTCAAAAATCTGTGACTCAATCGATTTCCTCGTGAAATCCATATTTGTGTGTGTATAAGTGTGGTCCAGGGGTTTAACACAATAGTGCAACATCATGCAATCATCACAGATTAGAATACAGAAATATAGTTGATAAGCGATATAACTATAAAGCTTATCGCCCATTCATAGATTATATACAGATGTATCATCAATAAATGAATAAATTATACATAGCACAATCTACTAAACAAAAGATCACAAATCAGATAGGACAATCAATTCGAGGCATCTCGTACAATACAATCATTCATAAGTAAGGTCAAGCATCTAATAATCATTTATAAGCAGGACTAATTAATTATTTAATCCTAATCAATTCAATTTATTTCCTAGTAAATTAATTACTTATGAACTAATTATCTAATCCTAATTTATTAATTAATTACAAATAATTTGACATAAATTAATTTATCAAACGCTTTAATTTATTTTCTTTAATTAATAAATTAATTAGATTAACCTTAAGGTTGATTTCATAAATCTTTTAACCTTAATTTAATTTCATTAAAGAAATTAAACCTTTAATCATTTTCATTAGTTAATTAACCTTTGACTTATATTGGTTGATTTCAAATTAATTCCTTAATTAATTTATTACATTTTCCTTGAATTAATTATTACTTAATCACTTGATTAATCAACTTTAATCATATTTTATAAAAATTTACTAACTATAAATAATCCATTAACTAATCCTAATTTTATTAATTTATTAAGTGTTAATTATAACTTAATGAATCTTAAATTATTTTATTAATTAACTCTTAACCATTATTTAATAATCTAATCCTATCTAATTAATGATTTCTTGATTAAAATTAATTAATTCTTGATTTATTCACTTAAACCTTTAATTTATTAAATTAAACCCTTAATTTCTTAATTAATTAAATCCACATCATTAGTTAATTTAACTTAAAATTTTAATGAACTATAAATCATTAAATCTTAAATATCTTTGAGATAAAATCATAATTTTTTATAATTGATTCAATTATCATTTCACAAACACTTTTGAAAACATTTTGTTTTAAATTCACTTTTAAATTCCATTTCAAATTAATTTAATTTGAATAACTACAAATTTAACTTTGAAATTTTAATCTATTTTAAATTCAAATTTTTATTATACATTCAATTTCTTTTAAATTAACTTATTTAACTATGTAAATTTAGATTTTAAAATACATAAATTATTTAACTTGTAAATACAAGTTTTAAAACATTTGATAACTTGTTTTGAAACCTTGTTTCAAAATCAAAATTTTATTTTAAAATCTTAAGATTCAAAAGTTTCATCTCAATTTTTTTTTTCTTTAACTTTGAATTAAAACGCTGTTTAAACCTGGTTCAAATTTTGAATTTAAATTCCAAAAGACTGTTTTCATCCCGTTCAAAAATTGAACTAAGTTAATCCAGAAATAACCAGGTTTACTAAAACCTGAAATGCTCCACTGTCTTGAGCAAAACACTGGAGCCAATCAGCGAAAAACTTCGAGACGCCTCCCCCTTTTCTTCGAGTTCAACACGTCTTCCCCTTTCTTCCTCCCCAGTGCACACACATGCACCGTGCACCTACCCACGCTCCTCCGGCCACCGATGAGCACCGCGTCCATCCCACACACCCACTCGAACACGCGAGACCCCAAAGCACCAACATGATCGAAGAAATTTCGATCAGATCAAAATCGACCCATTTGAACCCACTGACCCAAAAACCCATCCACGAAAATCGCTTCGCTCCTCCTCCCCCGACCATCAGAGAACCACCACCACCGGCCACGACTTCGCCTACCATCCATCTACGAATTCCCAAACCCCCTTGAACTCGATGCTTCGTGGTGTTCGAACAGACCCCAAAAACTCCACTCAGCTAAAACTAGGTTTACCCACCTCAATCGAAAGCCACCATCGCCACAGTGATCGAGAGTGCCTCCGACCATTTTTCATGGCCTCTCCGACCACCCATCTACCTCCGGAACGAACCTCAACCACTCCAATCAAGTGTATTTCCCGAGGCAACCCAAAATCCCTGAATCGATCAAACCAGAAGTGCAAACTCAACTCATTACTAAAAAATGTGATTTAATTTTTAAAAATCCTAATTTTGGTTTAGTAATCAGTTTATGATCCTGAATCATTGATTTACTAAGATTGAATTTTTGATAAATACTTAAGCATTACTGATCTTAAGTTTTTCCAGAGCAACTACTTCATTTTTAGTTTAAATAAATTTTAACACTTCCTTTGTAATCAAACAGTCAGACCTTATTTTGACCCAAGTCCTAGAAATCAACGTATCCAGAGAAAATGATTAAGAATTTAAACCTGAGTTTGAAGTTTAAAAACAGGGTATCTTCCAGCTAAACCAACATTGATATCATGTATACTCAGAATTGCAAAAGTTGGTATACATATAAACATACACATTTCAGGCATTATTCAAGCAACATATATAATTATACTAAAGCAATTTTTTCAACAAGAAGTTACTCACCTTTGTCTTGCAGAATGTATAGAGCTTCATTTGTTTGAAACATGCTTGTAAAACAAAATAAGCTGAAACCCCTTCTTTGATTCTTCTGGTTTTAGTTGATTGTTTGTAATCTTTGTTTTAAGCTTAAGTTGACATTATTTTCTTGAGGTATCCATTTCAAATGAACGAACTGGTGAAGATTGCTATATGTAGAGTGAGTTTACAGGGATATCACTTTGTACAGGGTATTTTATATTGTTTGTACAGGTGATTGATATGTTATGGTGGCTGATGTGATTATTACAACAGTGTGATATCTTTGTTTATACAATAAACATGGCTGAGATGCTTGCATTCCTTTTTCTCGGCTAATATCATGCTTTTGCTTATGTGCTTGATATGTTATCTTATCTTTTGTTGGCTGATAAGTTGTTTATACAATATCAGGTACAAGTATTTTATTTGCTATACTTTTGTTTACAGCCTAGATTCTTGTCTTCATTTGTTTATTTACTTACTCTACAGGCTGCCTATTTTCTTTGTCTTGTTTTATTTGTTGTGAGCATATTGTTTATTTAGCTTGCTTTGTCCTTAACATCCGTTGATTAATTATACACAAATATGGTTTTCTTCCATAAGCTTTTGCATATATGTTTGTTTAAGTGTTCATGAAAACATATTTCTGTTTTAGTCCTTTGTATTTTATTTGTTTGTTTTATTTTCGTCTACATTCTTTTCATATTTAAATGTATTTTATTTTCTTTAAATCTTCTTGTTTTGTAATACAAATAAATTTCTATTTTATTATGTTGTTAGAATTTAGCAAATGTTCTACTTCCTATTTTTTTTATTAAAATTTATCTCATATTATTTTTCTATTTCTAGTTTAAATATTTATTGTTATCTTACTTTAATATTTATTGTCTTATATTATTTTATAAACTCAAACCATTAATTTTACAATTCATATCTAATGTATATACATATATATCTCTATATTTATTTTTAAAACCATTTATTTAAGATTTTATTTCAAATCCAATATAAATATATATTCACATATATACAAATTGTCAAATCCATATGACTTTATATATTTTCTAGTCGAATCGGGGAAACTCGCTTCCATTTAAATTAATTTATCTTACAATTTTATTCAAAAATTCATTTAATTATCAATTTAAATTAAATTAAAATCTAGGGTCGTTACACATTTCTTCTTTCTTTTTCTTTTAACTTTGTTTTGGTTTAAAAATTTCAAGCTGTTATAAAACCACGTGAATCTCCCTAGAACGAACTCGAGCCAAAGCCTCTTTTCCCCGAGCATGAACTCGAACAACTTTCTTCTTCCCCCAACTCCACTAATACAGGTACACGAGAGTGCACTGTGCACATGTACATCCGATTGGATCGTCGCCGACCATGTCCAAGACCTCCGGCACGTCATTGTCGATCTCCATGAGCATCTTGACCTAACAGATTTTTGAATTCAATAGTGAATCGACATCGAGTAATACAACCGAGCACCTGAACCAGAGTTGATCCAAAACCCACCACGTATCGTCACCACCGACCACCGATGAACTCAGCGTCGTGCCCAAAGCTACACCAGACACTCCTCTTTCAATTCCCTAAGTTTGGTTCGACTCGATTCATCCATGATGACGAACCACTTCTATAAACATCGACGAAAGCACACTCGAACCCTAATTCAACATCGCCGAGCCGCTACGTCCAACAATAAATCAAATCTCTATTTTTTCGGTCATCTCCCTCCTACCCGCTATCTTCACAAACAATCTCGACGAACAATTATAACCTGATCGCCAGCAATTGAACGAAACCCAAAATCCGTTCAACTTATTATATCTCATGATTTATATAGTTAAAAATCATGATATTTATTTCAAAAATCTAAGTTTTCATATTCAAATCCGATGATATCAACAAAACTTAAAAATTTTAATATTTGATTTTTCTATTTTGAAAATACCCAATGCCGTAATTTCCAATTTCCAAAATATTTATCCAATAATTTCACCTTTGATCATTTTTAAAGGTGGTATTACAATTCTACAATTACTTTCCATTTTGAGATTAAAGCTTAACATTGACTGACTTGGGTCATATTGATTTTTTTTCTTTGAAACAGGTTTAAAAGCCTGTAACATAGGAACAAACATATATATGCCTATACACAGTTATCTGTATATATATATATATATATATATATATATATATATATATACACACAAACATACAACACAATTCACAGTCATAAAACCATATAAAAGAGTATAGGCAAAAAATAAGTGAGTTTGCTCACCTGAGAGGTTTGAGGCAGAGACAAAGAACAGAGACAGACTATTATTGCTTTTTTTCTTTAATCTGAAAATATATTTTTTTCTTCTGAAAGCTGGACTTTGATTTCGTTAGCTAGACTTTATTGCATGCCTTGATTTGTTTCTGGAATTTCTTGATCCTTATATCCTTTGCTTTGAAACAGAAGTTTGTTTTAAAATTGAAACCTGAATACTTTGATCCAGGTTGAACTTTTATCTGATCTTTATATTGCTTTGAATTTGTCTTAGGCTCTTGAATGTTAGATTGATACTTGCTTACTTCAAAATTTTTTCCAGGCTGGAAAGCTTGAACACTTTCTTGATTTTGTTTGAACTCAAGTTGAAGAAGAAGAATGCACAAGCTTTGAATTTGAAACCAGAAAATGGAATTACAGGCTGATGGATTTTCCTGATCTTGTTTTCAAACATAGTTGAACTTTCTTTGATAAAACTCTATTTGGAAGAGATGCTTACAGATTTTGATTATAAGTTGAAGAATTGATTTTCTCTAATCTTTTGTTTTTATTTTCAGGTTTGAGAAGTTTCAAACTGGTTTCTTCTTAACTTATCATTTTTTTATATAATTTAATTTCAAAATGAAGAAGAATTTTGCCACCTGTAAATTTCCATGATGATTTATTTACACTTGTTAGTCTCTTTTGTGCATGACTTACACTTGTTCAAAACAATACAAATTATGTTTATATCCTTGCTTCAATTTATTTTATAAATCTTGTTTTGGACCTTGCTTTATTTTAATTTTATAAAACATGTTTTTATGTTTTCTTATGCATTTTAAACTTTACACTTTCAATATATACATTCATATCACAGCTTTGTATTAATAAAATTTTAATATGTATATTAGTTTACTTTTAGTGATGTATATATTTATATTCTTTAAAGAAATATGATTTAAAAAATCAAATTATACTCTAACACATATATTTTATATGTACTTATCCCATTTTGAATCCTAATTAATGCACTTTCCTATGTATACATATCTAAAGCTTTCATTCATTCTTGTTTTAAAAATTTAAATTCAAGTTATTATACTTTTAGATAAATAAACACACATATGTATATTACAGAATTTAGCTTTAAATGATTATTTTGAAAATAATTTATATTTAATTCAAAATATAACTTTATAAACATATTACATATGACTCTTAAAATTAGAGAACAAATTTCTGTAAAATTATATAGTTTTCAAATCCAAATTTTTATTTATAAGATATTAAATATAGAATTTCAAAGCCCAAATTAGATTTTAAAATCAATACCCAAATAACCAACCATCTTATTAAACCTGAAAAATTCAAATTAATTTACAATTTTATTCAAAAATTTATTTTAATTATCAATTTAAATTTGATAAAAAATCGGGATCGTTACAATAGTTCTTTTGATTCCATTCGGACCCAAAATGGACTTATATGGACGAATCCTATCAGTACATTGTCATTAGAGGAAAATGAGCATTCTAAGCGAAAATTCCTTTAAAAGGTAATCGTAGCCTCAAGCCTCATCAACCAGGAATGACTGAAAATCAGGGGAAATGCAGCAAGGCTAAGTGGGTCGCACCCAAGTAGGGTATGTTTATCACTTTTCTAGATAACCTTAGATATCATTTTATTACTACGATACATGGAAGGAGCTCAAAAAGGGTGGGAACACTCGAGGTTATAGCATATTCAGTATATCCAGGTTAGGGATAGTCCGGTCTTGTATTGCAGGGGATTCCGGCATTATCCTCAGTACGCTGCTTCTAGACGTGTGCTGTGGTAGATGGTACCCCAGTGCCTAGTCATTCGTATGAAATCCATTCTCCAATATGTGCCTTTACGGTTTTGGTTGTAGAGCCTAATATGCTGGAATTTAATTAATGTCACAATTTCAGCTTTTTGAATAAGTATTTGTACTTAAACACTATTATAATATCATTGGACTTTCTATAAAAATGTTTTGGTTACCGTAAAGGAAAAACCCGTCGCGTTTATGTGTGGCATGGTCTTATAGGATACCTTCGATTTTAAAAGGAATTTGAAAGTTATGACGGATAAAATTTCTTGTGATTTAAATTCTCACGTTGGTTTTACAAGACTGACCCGGGCGTGGTTTTTCCTATATGCTCGGGTCACTATATGTTCGGGTCAGACCGAGCATATTTCTAGGTTTTGCTGGAAGAATGGGAGCTTCAGGAGAGGAGCTGGAGGGCTAGAGTCGTATTCTCGTAGATGATTATTTTCTTTTGCATTTAGTTGTGTATATCAGCAATTGTAAGGACATGTTGTGAGAACTGTCCATGTTGAATAGGTTGTATGCTCTAATTGATGTCTATATATGTTTAAGTTACGGTTTTTGTCTTATGTAAAGGCTTGTTCTATATTATAGACTATTCGTTTCCGCTCTGAGATTCTGTATTGTTCTATTTCTTTACATCTTCCTTCTATTTTCTTTTCTTACTATCCACCTTTCTGTTCATTTTGGACTGGACAAGTGTGGTTAAGTGTGTGTTCAAACTGTACGGAAAAGTGGATCATGACAATAGTCTTTGAATTACATATAAGATGCAGGATTTGATGAAAATATATGTAATACAATTTCAATACAAAAGGCGATTTCCATTTTATATATTATTCTCTTATCAGAACTTGTAAAAAGCAAATAGAATTTTATACAAACTAAAAAAAATTATATTAATTTATACCCCTAAATTATTATAAGGTTTTCCTATATTACCTATTTGCATTAATCATTACCTAGCCCCAAATCCCACCGACCGAATTACCTAAATGAACCCAACTCTATACCAATTTTTATCCTCGTCTTTTAGTCCTATATATAATCGATTTTGCACCCTAATTCATCAATTCTCTTTCTCTCGTTCTCCCTTTCACTAATTCTCTACCTTAATTTACCAATTAAGTCTATCTCTTTCTCTTATTCGAAGATGAATAAGAGGGAAAAACCAACAGCAACTGCATTTAAGGATGAAGACGAATTGCAGCTTGAAAATCAAAGCAAAATGATGATCTAATTAGCAAAATATGTGTTTATTTTTGTTTGCGTTTCATTTTCAACATCTCTACAATTTTTCTTCACCCAAACTGAAAACGAAATATTTGTGAAATTTCGGTCCGGACCACGCCGGAACGAAATGGATGGGATTCCGATGTGCCGGTTGGAATTTGGAACCTTGGTGTATTTTTAATTCGATTGCATATGCTGGGGGAAAGTAGAAGTTGCTAAGGCTCCATTTATCCTCAAGAGTGTAAACACTTGTTTATTAGAACTTTTTATACAGTTGATCGATTGCCATCCAAGGAAACTGACCAATGCATCTCCATCTAACCAAGGGTTGAACCATAAGTTAGTATCCTTGTTATTTGCAATTTTCTTTTCTACAAGTCCATGGCATAATTTTCTTGTTTTAAAAGAGGATTTCTTGTAAATGAATTGTTTGCATCATACCGTGTTATCTAAAAGTTGTTTTTACTTCAGTGCCTTTGTTGCATCCAAATAGCCCTTCTGTCGTCTTGATGTAAGTAACTCCAAATAAGTTTCAAAGAGAAAGAATCTGCTATATCTTGCAAACTTCTTAGGTCCATGCTGCATTCCTGTTTTGGTTTGCATATTGTATTCTAATTTATTAATTGTTTTCTTACCTACCATAGAAAATTAGAGCGGATACTTTCTATATGATTTATCAAGTTTTTAGGCATTTGACAGATTTTCTACTAGAAAACTAATTTGGACTGAATTAATATTCTGATTAGCTCCAATTTTCCATCGACGGTAAATGGTTTAATCTTGTCAATAAGGCTATTATAATCACTTCTTCTTTAAGAAGAATTGCTTGGTAGAATTCCCAAATGCATCACAGCAAGGTTCTGAATTTATACATCAAGCTTTCCAACTATTCCTGATTTCTTTTTACATGTAGGCTCCTTTAGTAAAAAAAAGTTTAGAATTTTTGATTATGGCTAGACCCAATATTGTTCTAACTTCTTCGTAACGCGCTTAACCTATTGGGTCGGGATTCCAACTAGAGACCACTCAAATCAAAACCCCAAAAGCACGGCGGAAGGCGAGATCTTGGTAAGAAGTGTAAAAACAACCAATTAATATCACAATCCCAATCAATCCAATCCAAAAGCAATCACAATCCACGAACAAGAAATATAGAAATCAAAGCAATAACGAAAAATAAATCACACAACGATTTATAGTGGTTCTACTAACGTTGTGTTCGTGTGCATCCACTTTAAGGCAGAGCCTTTATTAATACTGATGAGAAAAGTACAAGAGATTGATTACAATGATCAAGATTATAATTAAAAGTTGATTTGTGGAGAAGAGAATTGAAGAAAATTAGGTAGTATTTGGTTTAAAAACTAATTTTGTGTTTTTGATTTTCAATATGCAAGTAAAATATGAGAAGAATGAAGCGATGATGGAGGGATGAAAGAAAGACGGATGAGAGGATGAAGGGGATAGGGGAAAGATGGAAGAATGGATTGTTTGACATGGTCGGAAAATAAAAAAGTTGTTTTCTATTTTATATGTTAACCTCGTTTTCTAAATTGGTCATTTTCAATAATTTGCATAAATAATGTGCATTTTTGTATGAACAAAAACGCAAACCCAAAAACAACAAACCAAACACTACTTTAGGTTTTGATAAACCCTAATTTATGGAGGCTAATCTCTTGCAGTCGCTTTCAATTCCTTGCTTGTACACATATCAGATCTGGAACCTGAAGCTATCTTATATAAGAGAATAGAAACCCTAGGAAATGTTCTAAAATTGCCCTTGAAAATATCACAGATCTTCACGCCAGCCCTTGCCCGAAAACAGGTAGATGTCGCCACAGAGGTCTGTCCAAAAACTAGGGAAAATTTTCTCTGAGGCATCAGACGTTTGTTCAAAATGACAGACGTCTATTTTAGGCCTCTGGAAAATTTCTACAAAGAATCAGACGTCTGACCATTTGGTCACATGTCTGTCCTAACTCTTAGGAACAGACCTGCTGTAAGTTTGCTGAAGCGACAGACGTCTGTCCATTTCCTCAAACGTATGTCGTTGTCATTTCCACACTAATTCACATTTTTCCCCATAACTTCCACCTCTGATTTGTAAACTTTTTTCTCCGTTATGAAGCTACTTCCAACCTCTATAATTCTCCATATAGTGTTGCCAAAATTTAACATTCCACCTCCACACTATATCCATCTCCAACTCCAATGGTACCATACCATCAAGAACAACCGATAACACCAACTATCGCTTCTTTTACCTTCAACCTTATACGAATGCTTTCCCAATGAGCTCCATCAAAGCCATCGCCCATTGCACTCCACGAACGAGCTCAGGCATAGCCCCCGCCCACTAATGAAGTGTTGAAAACAACCAACTCCTAAACCGTCTCACCAAAGACTAAAGCGTTAAGAAGTGTAAATAGCACTTACCTAGAAGATAGAACTTCAATCTCATACCAATACTCTTCCTCATATACAACCAAGCTCCTCCCTTAATCATGCCACCCCGTGGCACCTAGCACTTGTCCAAGCGAATCAATTTTGAGCAATGCTCGAACTTCCCAACCGGTAATGCCTTAGTGAACATATCCGCCGCGTTATTCTTTTTGTGCACTTTCCAAAGATATACTTGCTTATCCTCATCCATGACTACTAGAAATGACTCTCTCACTTCAATATGCTTAGTCCGTGAGCTAAACGCTAAATTCTCTATCAAGTGAATAGTACTCTGGCTATCACATCGAACATCAACGCTATCTTGCTCGAATCCTAAGTCACACAACATTCACTTCAAATATAGTGCCTCCTTTGCCGCCTCCACCACGACTATCAACTCCACCTCCGTTGTGGATAAAGCAACTACGGCCTGCAATCTCGATCTCCAACTTACGGATGTACCCCTAAGTGTGAAGACATATCCGGAAGTTGATTTTCTTCGATCCCTATCACCAGCGTAGTCCGAATCACAATAACCGACCAACTTGCAATCCATTCTATCACTACCGCCGAAAACAAGACCATGAGATGAAGTGCTTCTAAAGTATCTCAACATGAGCTTCACAACTTCCCAATGAGATTTCCCCATATTATCCATATATCAACTAATAATCCCGATGGCATTTGCAATATCGGGCCTTGTACACACCACATCATACATTAGACTTCCAACCGCACTAGCATATGGCACTTTTGCCATGTAAGCCTTGTCTTCCTCCAAGATAGATGATTCTTTATTCCAAAGCTTTATATGCAAAGGTAAAGGTGTATTTGACGCCTTTGCATTCTCCATGCTAAACCTGCAAAGCACTTTCTCAATGTACTCCTTTTGAGTTAGTTTCAACTCAAAACGGTTCTGATCTCTTTCAATTTCCGTATCCAATATCCTTCTTGCTTCTCCAAGATCCTTCATTTCAAACTCCGATTGCAAACTCAGTTTTAACTTGTTAATTTCATTCTTATCCTTAGAAGCGATGGGCATATTGTCCACATACAAAAGTAAATACACCCAACAATCATTTCTCAACTTCTTGAAATAAACAAAAGCATCTTTGAAGCTTTTATCAAAACCATTTTCAAGCATAAAATGATCAAATCTCTTATACCATTGTCTAGGTGATTGCTTTAAACCATATAGTGATTTCTTTAGGTTGCAGACCACATTTGACCTACCATCCACAACAAAACCTTCTGATTGCTCCATGTAGAGGTCTTCATCCAAGTCACCATGTAAGAAGGCGGTCTTCACATCAAGTTGCTCCAACTCCAAGTCATGAATATCAACTATGACAAGTAATATGATGATAGAAGTATGGCACACCACCGGTGCGAATATCCCATCATACTTCTTCCTCTTCCTTTATGCAAACTCCTTTTCCACTAGCCTAGCTTTGTATCTCCCATTGTCCTTTATCTTGTATATACATTTGCACCCAATAGCACGGTTTCCTTTAGGAAGTTAAACCAAATCCCAAGTTTGATTTTTCAACAATGATTGCATCTCTACCTCCATGGAACAAATCCATTTCGAGCTATCACTCAACTCCATGATGTCATCAAGGTCCATCGGCTCATCTTGGACTACATGAAGAGCATAGTCCAAATTAGCACAAAGGCTAAAATAGTTCCAATTAGCATATCTTTTGGGTGGCCTTATAGTACAATGACCAACCCGAGTAGCAATACCACCACCCAAACTCCCTTCATTTCCACCTTGAACCAAAACTTCTCTAGAATCATGCACCTCACCAACACTACTAGAGGTACCCTGTGGACTATGTGATGTAACATCAACCGCTACCTCCTCGCAAGCATCTTCAACTACTCTACTCTCTCTACTCCTTGGACAAAATGTGGAAATAACTTCCTTCTTCTTTGATTCACCATGAATCAAATCTAGAACATCCGGTGAGCTCTCTTTCTCCTTGAACATCGCCGACTCATCAAAAGTAACATGATGAGAATTTATAACCTTCTTCGTTTTTGGATTTCAAATCCGATAGCCTTTTACTCCATCTGTATAACCAAGAAAAATCCCTTTGAAAGCTCTAGATTCAAGCTTATCATTTCTTGGATCATGCACATAAATTGGACTGCCAAACACACGAAGATAACTCAAGTCAACGCCCTTTGCCTTCCACACTTCCTCCGGAATTTTGTTACCAATAGCGGAGCATGGAATTCGATTAATAATATGCACTGCGGTTGACAAAGCTTTAGCCCAAAATCCCTTAGCCAAACCCAATGTCAATCTTTTGCATCGAGCTTTTTTAAGTAGAGTATGATTCATCCTCTCCGCAACACCTTTCGACTGTAGATCTTCCGGTGTAGTAAAATGCCTTCGAATACCATGATTCTTGCAAAACACCAAGAATTCTCCAGAAACACACTTTCTGCAATTGTTAAACCTCAGAACCTTCAAAGACTTGCCACTTTCATTCTCAATAAGAGCTTTCCATGCTTTGAACTTTTCAAATGCCTACGACTTGTCCTTCATGACGTATACCCAAATTTTCCAAGAAAAGTCATCTACGAAAGAAATAAATAGCGAGTTCCACCTGAAAAAGCTAAAGGTGCAGGTCTCCAAACATCTGTGTGAACATACTCAAGAACCCTTCTCAAATCATGCTTTCCCCCATCGAATGAAACTTTAGTTTACTTCCCCATAAAACATTCTTCACAAAACTATAGCTTGTTGAAACTCTCTCCATCGATCATCTCCCTCTTCTGAAGAATATCCAAAGTCCTCTCTAAAACATGACCTAACCTCAAATGCCACAACCTAGTCGCATTCAAGCCACGAGAACTATCAACTCCTATACAAGTTTCACCTTCCATGTCCACTCTTTGAAGCAAATAAATACCACGACTCCTAGCATCCTTCATCACCACAAGCACACCATTTGAAACCCTTAAGCTATCGCTCTCAATATTGATTTTACAACTTAAAGAATCCAGCTGCCCCAAAGAGGACTTCCTAAGTCCCGAAACATAGCCACATTTGTGAGAGTACGAACCACTCCGTCAAACATCCAAATTTGCATGGAACCAATGCCTTTAGACTTGCAAATAGCACCATTTTCCATGACAATTGAATTTCCTTCTTTGTTGATGTAAGAAGAAAAACAATTCCTATTTGGCGTCATATGATAAGATGCCTCTGAATAGAGCACCCACTCGCTACCTGAAACATCCGATGCTACCGCCAATAAAACATCTACGTATCCCTCACCAACTCCACTCTCCACCACTACCGATGAAGATGCTACTTCCTTCTTCACCTTCTCCTTGTTAGAACACTCATTCTTCTAATGGCTGTCCTTCTACAAATATAGCACTTGCCTTTTCTTTCCTTCGACTTTCCTCTCCAACCGGGGTTCCTTGATTTAGAAGGCCCCCAGTTCTCCATCTTCACATACCTATCCTTCTCCACAAACAAACCATGACCATTACTTGCACCACTGCTTCTATCACCTAACTCATTCATCTGATCCTGCATTCTCACTAAGAAGACCTGTCTTGGCATCATCTAGATTCAATGTATCCCTGTTATAGATCAAACTATTTGAGAAACTTATATAGCGGCCAGGCAATGAACACAACAATATCATCGCTTTTTGCTCTTCCTTGATCTTCAAATTTACCGCCTTCATCTTCATTACCAAATCATCAAAGGTGTTCAAGTGTGCCTTTAGAGACATACCTTCCATTATCTTATAGGTGAAGAACGTTAGCAATAAGATCAAATGATTAATCAGTAACTTCTTCATACATAACTCTTCCAACTTATCCCATATACCCTTAGCGGTAGTCTCACCACTAATTTCGGAGATAACATTCTCCTCCATAGAAAGTTGAAGTGCAGTGAATTCCCACTCTTCCATCTCCTCTCTCTTAACACCCGAGATGTCCGCTGGCAATAAATGCGTGTCAAACACTATTCGATGCACCCGATTCCTCCTTCGAACCGCTTTCAATTTTCATTGCCATTTTTCAAAATCATTATCGGCATTCCACTTGTCTATAACCAATTGTGATTCTGAAGCTGCATAGGAACCTCGTATATAAGGAGCTACACCACTTAGATTACCCATTGAGGAACTACTTGAGGTATTATCTGATTCCGGTATTTCTACAACCACCTACCAACACCAAAATCTCTGATATCAAATGTTGGGTCGGGATTTCGACTAGAGACCACTCAAATCAAAACCTCAAAAGCACAGCAGAAGGCAAGATCGTGGTAAGAAGTGTAAAAAACCAATCAATATCTCAATTTCAATCAATCCAATCCAAAATCAATCATGATCCTCAAACAAGCAATATAGAAATCAAAGCACCAACGAAAAATAAATCACGCAACGATTTATAGTGGTTCCACTAACGTTGTATTAGTGTCCATCCACTTTAAGAGTGAGATTTTATTAATACCAATGAGAAGAGTACAAGAGATTTATTCCAATGATCAAAATTCTAATTAAAAATTGATTTATGGAGAAGAGAATTGGCGAAAATTAGGTTTTGATAAACCCAATTCGTAGAGGCTAATCTCTTGCAGTCGCTTTCTATTCCTTGCTTGTACGCATACCAGATCTAGAACCTGGACCTAGCTTATATAAGAGAATAGAAACCCTAGGAAATGTTCCAAAATTGCTCTTGCAAATATCACAAATCTCACGCTAAGCCCTTCCCGAAAATATGCGGAAGTTGCCACAGACGTCAGTCATAATGAGATAGACAACTGTCCAAAACCTCGAAAAAATTTCCCTGAGGCATCAGACGTCTGTCCAAAGTGACAAACGTCTGTTTTAGGACTTTGGAAAATTTCTGCACAGACTCCGACGTCTGACCATTTGGTCAGACATCTGTCCCAACTCTCTAGAACAGACCTGCTATAAGTTTGCTGAAGTGACAGACGTCTATCCATTTCCTCATATGACTGTCGCTATCATTTCAGCACTACTTCCCCTTTTTCCTTATAACTTCCGCCTCCGAAATCCGATTTGTGAACCGTTTCCTTCATCACAAAGCCACTTCCGAACTCCACAGTCGCCAAAATTTAACATAACCAAATATACATTTTCAACTGTAGATTTAGCAAAAACCTAGGGATCGTCTACATATAATAAATGATTGATGATTGGGTTATTCTTATAGATTAGGGATAGATTACCTTCTGGTGTTCTATTTCAAACATAAGTTCTTACCATCTCGTAAGCTAGCAAAGAGTTTCCAATAATATTTGTTCTCAGAATATATATGTTTGGTTATATGAAATCAATTCATTCAAATTTCACTTATTCTTTTGCAAATGATATTTAAGATAATTTTGTAAAGAACATCGCTACAAGAAGCATATCTGCTATCTAGGGATTATATTTTTTGAAACAAGTGTCATGAAAATATTGTTTATTTTGGGAATTAGCTGTCCACATGAAAAAATTCCTCCTATAGCTGACGTGGGTAGTCATATCCCAGTGTTTTTTGAAATTTTTGCACCACAGGACCAGAGCTACTATTATCGTCTATTTCAAATGTTGCTTGCTTAGTTTCCTTTAAAGAGACTTCTACATTTAATTCAACCTTGCTTGATCAGTTAAAACATTTCACAAACTATATGTGGAAATTTGTTGTGTATGTTGTGTCAAAGTTGTATAAATTAGTGGAGCAATTTATAGCAATTGCCTTGAGCACATCCAATTTTTTTGCTGTTCTGCCCTGAGGATATATTATTTGCTTTATTTTTTTTCTGTTTCTAGCTGCATTCATGGGAGTATAGAATTTTTTTGAATATTGGTCTCCTTTTTTTAGATATTTAATTTTTTTTTTTTGCATTTTAGTGGTATGAATATGTATGAGTCTTTCCAGGTTTTAAAAGATTTCTTTTATACTCCTAAATTAGTCTTGAACCAGTGAGATCATGTATTATTTTGTGTGAAAGACATTGTTTTCACTTCTCAATTTATCTATCATGTCGTGTATGCTTTCTATGCATCTATTTCGTTTTTTTAGTTCTTTTATAACTTCTTTAACTGCTTTAAAAGAATGAACAAGTGAATGCCAATAAGTGGGCATGACCATTCATTGTTAACAACATTATTATACCAACTAAAATTAGTCCATGCATTGTTAAATCTAAATGGTTTATCTATAGTTAAGCATAATGAGGATAGAATCACTGGTAGATTATTTCTAGGTTTAAAAGGTTGCTTTTGTACTCCTAGACTTGTCTTGCACTAGTGGGATCATGTATCATTTTTGTGTATAGGGCATTGTTTTCACTTCTCAAATTGTATACAGGCCTAGCAAAATTATTTCATTGCATCAGCCCATAATTTATATCCATCGATTTTTTTTATGTAAAATACCATTCCTTCTAACCAAACTTGAACCTAGCACACTGGTTTGCTAACCATCTAGGCTACCACTGCCCCAATACATCAAAAGTTTAAATTTGCAACTAATCATATCTATTTACTTGATGTTGTAAACAATACAAAAATAAGAAGCCATTAGAAAAAGAGAAAGGAGTCATTTTATTCATTCCTGAATTAGTAATCTATTTCCATTATATAGGTTCCTTTATATTAAGATTTTGAAGATTGAGATTGAACATGTGAGACTAAACAAAATATTAACAAACATTATATAACATATTCACTCTTTATAGTTAACATATATAATATCACTCCCCTTTGAATATGCGTCTTCAAAATCTTGGATCCTCATATGGTATCTTGAAATTGTCCACTTTGAAACGTGTATGATGACTGTTTTCCCTCATTATTATCCTGCTTTCATATCTCCATTCAGTTGCCACAGATATTGTATGTTCCCTCACTAAAACCTCTGTTAGGAAAACCCATTGGGGAAAACCTTGAACGAGGAAAAGAGTGCAACTTATGAAATTATAGATATCATATAATGATATTCTTTCGAAAAAGTTTGATGCTTCAGGATTAAAATAATGTTTCGTTAAACTCTTACTAAGAAAAATCCAATGAGAAAAATCTTAATGGAAGAAAAAGAATATAGTGGCATATTTCAATAATTTACATCAAACGGAATTTGATACTTATGGATCGATGTAATGCCTCATTAAAACCTTACAAAGAAACACCCAGTGGGAAAAACCTTAGTGAAGGAAAAAGAGTATATTATAATATACTTATGCATGCTCTACTTGATTTTATAGTTCTTCCTTTAAGCATGAATATATGTCATTACAGTTCAAATCGGTTATAAATACTTTTTGCAACATAGCTTAGACAAGTGCTAATAGTCCAAAGACAATAACTATGCTTCCCTTCCTTTAGATCTTCATCATTTACAAATAGTTTCCTTCGACACAATCGAATTTTCCAAGATTGTTTCTTCCAGATATGATCTGCATTTTATATGCTACCTTTATGAAAAACACTTCATATGCTTTCATTTTTGTGCTTCAAATTAGTTTTGCATATTGCAACATCGTTGGGAATATTAATTTTTTTATTATAACAATACTTAAATATAGGAAGTAATATACTCATCATGAATTATATCAAGATTTTCATTACAACAATACTTAAAAGATGGTTGTAATTTATGGTCCTTATTCTTTGCATTCTTTATAACTACCACAGTTATTTATATTCTTCAGGAATTTGTGTACTAACATCTTTTAATATGATTTAAGCTATATTTATATCTTTGAGGTATATTAAGTGTTTCAAACACTTTCGCTACTTTGCGGATTACAAATACACATTTCTATATTAGTAAAGCATGATGGTCAATCATATTTGCTCCAATTCAAGATCTTTAGTCTATTGATCAACTTAAGCGCTATCTATTATTTAAAAGTTTATTATCAATGATTATTTCTTATCAGTTCTAGATATGATTTATCGATATCTCAACGTTTATTCTATTTTTGGTACCTAAACTACTTCTAGGTTTATTTGACAATCATATCATGGATCTCTTCCAGAGCACCCTTAAGTGTTTCTTAAAAAAACACTCACCTTCTTTGTTTGACATCTTTATTACTTTCTCCAAAAATATTTCAAACTGACTTCTCTACCATACTATAGATGTGATTTATACCCTTCCGGTCCTTTTGGGATTTCAACTTATATTGGAGCAAGTATATTAGGGATATTATCAATAGTCTACTCAAGTTACTTAATATTTTGCAATCAATATTTAATCCTGATAATCAAAATGAACCTGTATCTCCTTTACCCCCCTTAATGTTGACGAACATTGTCACATTTAATAATAATATTCTTTGGATTCTCATTTTGATCTATTATGATATTGCTACTAGCAAATACATCATACATATTGATTATAGGAGGATAATTCTTTTCTCAGTTAATAAGACGCATTCAATTGATATTGCATATTAGATTTTGCTAACATTTATTGATCTAGCCAATTGGAGGAATTTAATTATTGTGTAGATCATTTGAATACATACATGACTTTAGATCATTCAACATTTATGTCGACTGAATTTTAAATCATTGAATTATATCTATGCATAATCCATCAGATCATCTCATAACAAACTTCAAGTTATTATATGAATAGCTACATATATACATATACAGACACAAACACACACACATGCGTCCCATTTTTACATATATATTATAAATTTCTGTATTCTTTCTCATTTGTGTTAGTGATTTTTAGAGCAAACTATTACAACTATTAATTTCTGTTTATAGATTTATGTCAATGGGAATCCTTCAAGACTGCATGATAATGTTCAAAACATCTGGTTTGGAACCATATTGAATTTCTAGTTTAAACAAATTATATACAGAACTTCAAGTTGTTAAGTTTTATTCCTCGATTATATCTCAAATATCACTTTTAAACATTAATTATGATTACTTATCGAAGAATAATACATTGTTATAATTGCATAAAGACATTTCTACGCATCTCTTCTGGAGAGTTCAACAAAAGCGATATACTAATAAAAATAATAATAAGAGTAGTTTTTGAACACTTGGAATTTTATAAAAATAAGAGACATACATATTACCTAGCTCTCAAAATTTAAGTTAGAATCAGATCTAAACTGAATTCCAATCCTTCATAATGAAATTTATATGCATTTATTTCATTTAATAAAATTACATAATTTACAAACAGATATCTTCTAGATATATTTCATCATTTCAAATGTACATGTCTCTTCTAGAGATATTTTACTATCACCACTTCTGAAGAAAACTTATCTCTTCCAGAGATATATATGCAAACTATTAGAATGTCATAACAATGAACAATATTTCTTTTACCTAAATTACTTAATTACTACTTTTACAATAATGTAAAATATTCCTATTAGAGATTTTTGTTGTAACCGCTTTTGAAATGTCATATCAAACTTTAAATGCAGTAACAAAATTAGATGAATTTAATGAAAGTAAGATGCCAGAGATAAAATCACTACTTCTAGAGTGTGATATTGGTATACAATACCATTTTTAGAGATAAATATTTGTTATTGCTTCTAAATTTTTATACGATATTCCTTCAGGGAATATAGGTTTTCTTTTCAAGGGATTGCAATCTAGCAAAAATAAACTTTCTATATCGTCTCTTCTGGGACGTTGGATTTTGCATTATAAATTTTAAAGATAATATCTCTTCAAGAGATTAATATACACACACATCCATAAATTTAAATAGTATGCTATATGAGTTATCTCCTCTTGATAATACTAAAATGTATTTCGTCAATTAAATAGTTTGAATAATGTATCAAAAAATAATTTATCAAAACTTTAGGTTTTATAACATAGTGTGACTAGTAAAGATCAGACCTATATTTAGATATATCAATGAGAAAGTAATAAAGAGAATAGTTAAATTAAAGTTACAAATACTGAAATGAAATTATATTTCGCATTGCACAGAACCTATAAATTGACCATGTGTAATTTTAAATAATTGGAAGTATATATATTGAAGAAAAACATTTTAAACTAACTACAACATATAAATTGAAATGAGAAATGAGAAATATGGACTAAAATATCATTTGAATTTATATTTTTATAAATAATGGACATCCCTTTTCAAAGTTAAATTAATAATTAATTTTCAATTCCATGCATATTTGAATGTCATACAACACAATATTTTCAGGATATTTGTTAATATAATACGTGAATGCAAAGATGTAAGTAAGATATAACTCATTTGGTGATTTTTGAAACCTCTTGTACGCACTGCCATAATCTCTGTTAAGATGTATTTACTTTTAACTTCTTCAAGAAGTATAATCATAACATTTCACACAGTTTCAAGAAAGCTTTAATTCGTGAACTTCAAGCTCATTAATTTGTTATGAATTTAGATTTTCAAATTTTGTGTAAACTTCTTGTTTAGAAGCTTATACATTTCGACTAATAAAAAATAATTGTAAGATTTCAAGTAATAGAATTTATCAAAAAATCATTACGAAATTCAAGAGTTCAAGTATCGGATAGAGTTATACAACTTTTGATTGAAAATAAAATTCTTTGCACAAGGCTACTGTTTAACCTTATTTCTTTCATTATATCGATCATTGTTTGCCAAAATAAATATCCTAGATAATAAACCATACGTCCATTCTTATTCCAAACATAAAAATACAACAACATTTAATTTACTATAGCCAGTGCATTTATGATGATAAGGTAATTTATTTTTACTATATTGACAACATTTAATGCATTTATTACCAAAAAATGAATGCAATTTACCATTATTGTGGCCTAAGATATAAAATATTGTCATAACGAATTGAATTCTTTACAAATAAATAAATCGATCTAACTAACGTTACTTATCAAAATTTTATCTCAAATTTAAATTTAATATACTCGATAATAAAATTGAAGTTTTAGCAAAATTTCGATAAAATTAGCCAATAGGGTTGGCGCGGTTGGTTGATGGTCCAGACTGCATGATCGAAGGTCACGGGTTCGAGCCTCGAAACTGACAACCCTGTAACAAGTACCCGAAGTTTGTGTTTGCAGGCACATACTTTCCTAGAGTTTACAAGCGATGCTTGGTTCATTAGGTAATTCAAAAAATAAAATAAAATGAATACCATAGAGGAAACTTTATCTCTTAGAAGTCAAATTTATAAAATAACTAAAATAACTCTTATATACATATCTTCCTTTTAATAATTCAAGTTTATGCTTTTTTTGGGAATATCTGGTTCTTTATCATAATAAAACTTGAAATTTGATAATTTATGAAAACTCAAGCTTTTAACATTATACGAACGGCATGTTCTCAACTTTTATTTCAAATGCTAGAAATTAAGTTTACCATGTATGATTTCATCAATGTTTCCATTCACCTTAGATGTGCCAAATCATTAATATTGGACCTAAACTTAATATGATCTTCTAATTATGCATTATTCTTGCATATGTTTCTCTAAGAAACAACAAAATATTTCTTCTGGAAGTATAAACTATATATATTAAAATCATTTCCAAAGTCAAAATCCAAATCAAAGAGTTTTCAAAATGAAAACTTCATTTACCAAACATGTAAAGATTACTTAGATCTATATCACAAACCAAAACGCAATCAAGTTTAATAAATTTATTTGAATCACAATAAAAATTGTCAAATTCAAAACTTGCTTTCCAAAATAATGAACTCAAAAGCATGCAAAAAGCAAGTTTAAAACCAATTCAAATCCAAATTCAAAAATCACAACATTTAATTTTTAAACCATGTACAAATCTCAAAGATAGATTATTTGAATGTGATTTTGAGATCTAAAATATAACGAGATCAAAAAAATAAGAACAAAACAAAATTCAGACCTATAGTAGAATGAGATCTAAAATATAATAACAAAAATACATGTGCTGTGGAATAAGATCTATAAATTAGATCTATCGTATCATATGACCTTGAAAAGATAAGATCTATTAAAACTTAAATCGAAATCTGAAAAACTAGGAAACGAATATAGAATTGTGAAACAAGAATACTCAAATCTAGTTCTAAATTAGTCGTAGAACAAATCTAGAAAAGTAGATCTAGAAAATTTCAAACCCAATTTCATTGGTTGAATAATGGGAAGGGATATATCTGATTTCAGTAACTGATTAAGAGAAAGAGATGTATCAACATAAAAGGAAAAAATGGATCTAATCTTCTAAGTTAGAATATCCAATGTATATAAGAAAGAGATCATGCTGATAATGTGTTGTAAACAATATAAAAATAAGAATCCATTATAAAAAGAGGAAGGAGACATTTTATTTATTCCTGAATTAGCAATCTATTTCCATTACATATGCTCCTTTATATAAAGGTTTTGGAACTTGGGATTGAACTTATCCCATGATGTGGGGATAAAAAATATATAATAAATACTGTATAGCATATTCACTCTTCGTAATTTACATATATTATAACACTTAATTAATAATTCAAATTTCAATAAATTTTGCCCCGGCCCAGTGTGTTGCCCTAGCCCACGCACTTGGTGAGCTGCCCTTTGGACCGGTCCTGTTTATATATCAAGTCATGTTTGCTTTCTTTACATCTATTCCATTCTTTTATTTCTTTTTAACTTTCTTCAATTTGATTAAAAGAATGAACACGGGAATGCCATTAACTGGGAATGACCATGCATTCTTAGCAACATTATTATGCCTAATAAAATTGGTCCATGCATTGTTAAATCTAAATGGTGTATCAGCATTTAACTAGAATAGGACAATGACCACCAGTAGAGTATTTCAAGATATGAGTAGTAGAGTTTGGAAATTACACCTGAGTATTAGTGAAGACCATGTCTATCTTGCAATGTGAGAATATTCTTTCTCTCCATGTAATGTAGCTACTCGAGTACTGAATTTCCTGCAAGCATGCAGACATAATAGCATTATAGAAGTCTTCGTTTGCTTTAGTAGTTTCACTAGTTGACTTATTCGGTCTGAACGAAAACACGGTTCAAATATCCCACTTTGATCCATGTGCACTTGAACTCATTCCTAATTCATTAATTTGACTCAAAAGTTTTACCCTTTTGGATTGGGGATATAAACCATAAGGCTCCGCTTAGGAGTGATGTGCTACTGGTCATGAAAGGCTTTTAGAGTATCTGTTTTGACCATTGATGACCGTAGCGGTTTTGATCGGTTTACATGAAGTGATGTTATTACCGATCGATACATGCTTGAGAGTTTAGCATATATTGGTTTTGAGAGTTTTCCACTAAAGTAGCATTACATATATATACCCTTAATTTTGTAAAGATTTATTCTACAATATATTAGTAGGGTATAATTGGAAAAAGGGTTATAACCCCTCAAAATACCTCAAATTAATGGGTTATTAACTGCCACTAAAATTACATTGCATCGGTTTTCATCGATTTTATAATCAACAATAACCGGTGTGAAAAAGAATTTTGCAAATAAGGATTATGATAATACCTAATATGCAACCATTCAAAACCAGTCATAACCGATAGAAAAGAACTTCCAAGTAGAATCTAAATGCCTATAACAACCATGCCTACGCAGCCATTATTCTATATAATACAAGGTATGCATTCATCATCATATAAAAGATTTCTAATTTTCCTAATGTTTGGGTTCCAAATTTAAAGAATTTTGACATTGAATTGTAAGTATAACACTTGTTACCAAATTTTTATTGAAAGTGTGAATAGTTTCTCATTAAGCTTATGTTCAGTACGAACTATAATTGGTGGTTTGAATTTCCTAATATGCTCTAGAATATCATTTTTTCTAGTAAGAGAGTTAAGTCCTCTAAAGTTCCAAATAAGGAACGACACTAAAGTTTTTAGATGAATTTCCCTCATTTTCCATGCCACAGGGGAAGAGCTAATTTCTCTGTCCCCACATGGATGAAGACATAACGTTTACCAAAAACAATTATGATCTTTTTGTTCAAATAACAATTAAGGTGAAGTAAAGCCAGGAAAACGAATCTCTTTATGATAAATAGATCCATTTTGCAAGTGTGCTATTAAAAAGAGTAGTTTTCTTGCTTATCCTTGCTTTGGTTTTAATTTGAGTAATAATATTTGTCGATCAAGGATTTGATAACTAATTTAGCAAGGGTAGTAGACTTGAATTCGGAGGGGCCTTCTTTTGCTCTTGATCTACAATTTTCATGTTGAATAGCCAACGACTTCATTTCCTTCAAGGAAAGTTTTATTTGTTGTAGTTGTAGCATTTTCAGTCAAGGTAGTTTAATGGAGTCAATGTTTTCATCCATTGTGTTATCTCTGTTCGGTTTACTTGAGACAAGCTACTCCATGTTTTCTACCATTATCTGAGAATATAAAAGGTTTGAATAAGGAAAACAGATTAGCAATAGCCAATTTACCTTTTTTTCCATGCTATTTTAGTATTTGCAACGATAGTGTTGTTATCATTATATTCCATGCTTGTAACATTTGATCTTGACTTCCTCAGTGTTTGGGAAAGTTGTTAAGGGTCACAGTTTTCATTTAAATGTGCAAAATAGGACTGTATATTATACGGTTTATTATTATATGCGACGACCCGCATTTCGAAAGGTTTAAGTCGAGAACAAACCACATATGTCCAACTCAAAAACAATTTGAAACACAGATAATCAATGGGGTTTTATTAAGAAAAAGAAGAAAAGAAGAGAACAACATAGAATCTCACGACGGAATAACAAAATATAATAATCAAATAAACAGTTCATGAAGTTGTTTGTACTATATATTTGATTAAAATTTTACAACATCAACCAGGGTTATACATACAACAGAGGCAAAATAAAACAATGCTGCAGAACAACATGATGTAGGTGAATAATATAGTAATATAATATGCCAAATCTTCGTTTTCATCATCCAGAAGAATATGATCTTTAATGCACTAAAAACTCAGGCCTGGCCCGAGCATAAAGTAAAATAATACACTCGAGTCGGTACTAAGATATTCTTACTAAAGTCAAATCAATATCATATATAATAAAAGTGTAACGGCGTCAGATATATTTACTAGGTTTTACATCTCCTATCTAGTGTACATGCATGCAATAATTTAAGAGATGTTACTGGATTTGCCATCTCATAAGGATCCGTCGAAACATCTATACATAGCAGAATACGCTATATATAATGTCCAATAAATAAAATAAATATTTTCCTCAGCATTAAGGCGCTACATTAGCCCTCCTTGACGTGTTATTAAGCATCGGCATATAGTTTATGTATAACACCGTAGTAGAATGTTGGAGGATAGGGATGCGCTGTGACAGGACAATAAACCAAACTCATAGTGGTCTTGTATAAGATTAGAAGTATGAAAAGACACGTGAGGCAATGCCCAAGGCAGTATGCTACCAATTGAATTCGTCAAGCTGGTGGTAACGCACCATCGTAATGGCCGCCTACCGTGTCCACCCATCCCATATCAAGTCATAGGGGGTTATCCCAATCATGGTGCACCAAGCAAAACAACAACAAAAGTAGAAATATGGATCGAGTGCACAAGAGAATTCGAAGAATAGGTGTCCGCTATAGGTAGCTAGCCCACTTGGCCTGGTTCAAGCCGTCCTGTTTCAGTCATTTCAAATTGACACAAATGTCGGGGCTATCCATCATCGTTCTCTTTCTTCATATTCAGCAACTACACCAAATCCAACCAATTCATTCTCGAGCCAACTCCACGTAACAGTTGTTAAAATGGTTCCAACATTGATCGAAAGTATGCCAATAATCAGCATCGGTCTCCTAATAACCAAATGTCATTTTACACTCCGGTTGGTTTTTTTACATTTTAAAAGTGAATCCTTGCTTGATATTTAAAATATCATATTCGCTTCAAAAATATGCTTCATTCCAAAATATCATATTTACTTCATATGTCATTTTCACTTGAAAATATAATTTTATTTGCCACGAAATCAATTTCATTTCAAAATCATTATATTCATTTTGAAATCAGTTTCATTTCAGAATCATTATATTCACTTCGAAATCAATTTCATTTCAAAATCATTTCGAATTTCGACTTGGGTTGTAACTTCAATTTAACCATATTCGTATTTAAATCAACGATTTAAATATAAAGAGTTCCTTCAACAGCTTAAATTTTGAAAATAGTATAAATAATTTAAATAGTTTAAATAGCTTAAATAGTTTAAAGATTGAAAATAGTTTGATATAAAATAGTTTGAATTTTAAAAATGGGTTATATATTAAAATGGTTTGACATAATTTAAAATTTTAAAAAGATGAATTTTAAAACAGTTTATACTAAAATAGTTTACAATGAAAATAATTTCAAATTTAAACTGTTTCTTTCCATTTCCAATAAAGCTGGACTCAGGTCCAAATTTCAATCAAACTGATTCAATTTCAAAATTTTCAATTCCATCGACTCAATTGCGATTTAAATTCAAATTAACCCCAGTTTCAATTTCAATTCGAATTAACACCAATTGCGAAACTTTAACCTTTACCTTCAGATTTGATTCAATGGTTTAAATTTCAATCAATTCTTATTTTAAACCATATCAACTCATATAAATTTCAAGTCCAATTTTAATTTACCGATTTGAACCACTTAAATCAAATTAAACTTGAACGTTTAATTTAAGATTTAAATCTTTAAATTACTTCAATTTTGAATTTTCAATTCCAGGCCCAATTTTGAAATATCAATCTAAATAACTTTAACCAACATAAATTTTCAAAGTTCAAATAAAGTTCAAACTTTTAAAGCAATTCAATTCCCATAATTCAAGTCATATATCGTTTATAACTTCAATCCGAATTAAATTCATTAAACAATTTCATTTATAAATTTCACCTTCAACATTTTATAGCTCAAATTTGAAAATAATTCAATCTTTATAAATTCGATTTTTTTCTTTTAAACAATATCATTTAAATAGATTCAAATTCAAGAATTTAAAATCATTCAATTTAACCAATCTGGTGTCCTTATGACCTATTGATCAGTTATTTCGATTTTTAATTTCAGGGATGAATATATACCATCTCAATCTAAACCAAAGTGTCATATGTATACATCATTTAAACCTATATATTAATATAATTGAAATAATTCAAATAACAGTTTTATACACTGTCAACAACACATAGGATGATAACATGATGTATATAAAATCAATAAACATCCAATCGTCCAATATCAACTGATAGCATCAAACCTCTATCAACATCCAAATCAACCAATAAATCACAATAGTTAACTAGTTGTCAATATCAAGTATTTAACTAACAATTCAATTTCAATTTCGAATTTAACCATCGATTTAAATTCTTATCAGTTAAACCATATGTCAATTTAAATATCAGTTAAATTACGAAACAATAGTCAATAAATACAAATCACTTCATGATTTAAATTTAACTAACATAAGAATATTTTAGTATTTCTAAGTAGTTCATAACACTCACCTTTATTAAAACTAAATTTTTTCCAGATTCAAATGAATTCCAATCCAATTCCATGTCGTAAACGATGTTGATACGAATCTAACGCAAATTATTTCGTTTGAAACGAACCTTGCATGGAAATGTTACGGCTTAAAAATATTCGATATAAATTAAAATTTAATTAACAAAATTAATTTAAAACTAAAACTTTATCTTTTCTAATCTCCCTCCATACGCGCTTCTTCCTCTAGAAACTACGTTTCATTTTTTAAACTTCAACGTCGATCAACGAACATACAACAACCACCACCGCCGAGCCGTCCACGCCATCGCCACAGCCATGCAATCGCACGCTCTGCCTGCTCCCCTCGCCGCGTGCATGTACGCGTATGAAAATCTAAAAGATCTACAGCGAACGCAATGACTTTGCCGCCACCTCGGTCGACGATTTGTCAATCCAACCATGGTATAGCTTCGTATCGATGCTCTCTACATTTACCTAGTTGAAGTTGAAGGCTAATTCGGCCTCAAGAGGCTCTGATCGACGTCAGTCGTTGGATGAAGGGTCTAAGAAATGGCGGCTAGTTTTTATGTTGGGGTTTAGGAAAATGAAGGAAGGTAGAGGGTTATTTATAGAAAATTTTCGCGGTACTATTTATCCATGAAAATTTCGAACTCTAAGTTAAGCGTGCCGTTTGGCCTTCTATATGTATTACCCACATTCCGAACACAGTTGAATATGTATCGAGAGCTAATGTAACACCCCAGATTTTTGGTAACGTTATTTATGATATTTACGTAGCTAAATCAAATAAGATAATGTATTGATTAGGAGATTGAGATTTGATTTAATTAAAAGGTAGCCATGCCATTTAACTAACAAACCAAAAGAAGATTTATATTGAAATAGAAAAGAGGCCATTCCTATATCTATTTCTTTAGGCTATGTATCTCTTCGTTTTCATTTCTCAAGATTTTAAAACAAGAGGGCAACCACCATTAACAAGGAAAAGCGAAAGAAGATTAAGAAAAGCTAAAGGAAAAGCTGATTCAAATCAAATCCTTTCAAATCTCAAGCTCTTTAATCTCTAAAGCTAAGGTGAATAATGTGTACATCTCAATTTTTTTTTACTTTCTGTTTTAAGACAAAATTCAAAGTATTTTGCATTGATTTGCCCTGTCGTTGAAGGTTGGAATGATTATATATACTTGTTGATGAATTATGCATGTTCATATTGATTTTATGATAAGTTTTAAGGTGAAACCCCTATTAAAATGACATCCAAGTGCCTTACGAATTTTTATGATGATCGAAAATCATATTTTAGAGACGAGTTTCTGTTTTCATATTTTTTTTGAATTTTTGTGGAATTTATATGAATTTTCTGGTAGAAAATGTTATTTTGGATTATAAATTATTTACGGATAAATAATAAAATATTCGGGTCTGAAATATTTATATGTTGGAAAATATATTAAAAGAGGTTTTTTGAAATTTTTCTAGATTTTTTTCTAAGTGTTTTAAAGGTTATATAAAATTATTTAAGGTAAATGTTTACATAATTAAAGAAGAAGAAGGGGTTTTTTGTAAATAATTCAAAGTTGTTAAATCTGGAAAGTCGGCTGCACTTTTGAAAAGAGAAACTTGCAACCAATCAGATTTAGACAAATAAGGCATGTTAGGTATAAAAGAATAGTTTAAAAGTACAAATATAAACATGTTCCTGCTTCGATGCTTACGGTACGAGGCTCGCCTTTCTATCTTCGCCTCCGACGCACTTGAAACCAATGCATATGGTATCGAGCAACTGGTACTTTCGTAAATTGGACATAGGCGGAAGGTATAGGATCGAAACCAGTAGTTCCAAGATGGATGAGGCTTTGCTTTGGTTTTAAAGCAATATGCACCTGCTTACTCTCGACTAAAATGCTTTCGACTTAGTTAACTTTCGACTAGGTCAAATGGTTTAAAAGGAAATGGTTTCGATTGGGTTGCGTCTTTGTTTTTAAATAGTTACTTTCGACCGAGTCAAAACCTTTAGTTAGTGCTTTCTTCCTTTCGATCCACATGGTTTTAAAGGGGTTATTTTGTTTTTCTATAATTTGGCCACCTCTCCAGAGCTATCGAAGGGATTGTTTCGACACCATCATTTTTTTACTTAAGAAAGGGTTTCAAAAAGAATGCTTTCGACTTTATTGAGTTTCCGATCCTTTTGCTCTACTTGAAAGCATAATCCAAATGATTTCGACCGAGACGGTTTTCAAAGGTTTCGAAGTATAAATTTGTAAATGATTTCGAAAGGTGTTTCCACATGTTTTAAAATTGAACCCAAATTTCTTTCGAAAGGATTGAGTTTTAACTATTTCGAAAGGTTTTAATAATCGGTTTGAAAAGGGGTGGTTCCCAGTGTTTCGAAAGGGATGAAATAAATGATTTTTCCGATGTTTTCGAAAGGCAATTTTAAAGGTTTTAAAGAAGAATATCTAATGTTTTATAGCTTTTGAAAGATAGACTTTTATTGGTTTCGAAAGAGTTACTTTCAATGTTTTCGAAAGTGGTACATTCAACGGTTTCGAAAGGGGTATATTCAAGGTTTTGAAAGGTTTACCTTAAAGGGTTTTGAAGGAGTTGTATAAAGGTTTTAAACAAGTGTTTTGGAGATATAAATAGGCGGAATAGCTTAAGTGTTTTAAGTTAAAGAATACTTTTACTTCTTTTGAGGGGATAGGCAACCCTCATTAAAACTCATCAACTTTATTTTGAGTAAAGTATATATAACATGGTAAAATAGCTTAGAGTAAAGCTAAATATGTATTTTCCTTGTATATGTATGATTTAAAGGGTTAAATCATTTTGAAAAGGTTTTCAAGGAAAATGATGAAGGGTTGTTTGCCTTAAGAAAATGTTTCGGAAAAATATTCCATTTTGATTCGAACAGTTAGTCCAGTTTGAGAACAGTTAGTCCAGTTTGATGACAGTTAGTCTAGATTGCGGACAATTAGTCCAGTGCGGCGCCAGTCAGCCCAGATTTCAGACAGATAGTCCATTTATTACATGTTTATAGCATGACGAATCTTGCTATTATTTTATTATTATAATCAGTTTAATTAAGTAGTTTGGTTGTAGGAAAAGATTTGCAAAATAAATGTTTTGAAAATGATATTAGTGAGGAGAAACCCATTCCGCTAAGCGATGTGGCCTCACTCAATATCGGTAAACCGAGATGTAACAGAAGTATTCATACCGGGACTTATATTCAACTAAAAGTTTTTTTTACCCCTTAAACTTTCAAGTGCTTAAAATTCATTTGAGTAGGCTAAGGGTTGAGGTTTGCATGTTTTCATAGTTTTGACGAATAAAGCATTCGGAATCGAGCAAGTGGCCGACGGATTGCTAAATTAGGAACTACAAATTATTTTGTTTTGATTCTGCTATGTATTAAGTGAGATATGACTATATTGCATTGATCATTCAAGGGGGCATCGTCATATGTCGCTCATGACGTATTGTT
Source organism: Allium cepa (assembly GCA_030765085.1). Lineage (NCBI taxonomy): Eukaryota > Viridiplantae > Streptophyta > Magnoliopsida > Asparagales > Amaryllidaceae > Allium > Allium cepa. The sequence continues at coordinate 866,963,287 of CM060940.1, forward strand.
GTAAATTATAATTGATCAATGCCTGTGAAGTGTAACGACCCAATTTTTAGACGCCTGAATGTCGACATTAATACATCCACGGTGTCCAATGCCGCACAGTCGAATGCCGAAAAACCGAATCGTTAGGGTTTAAGAAGAAGAAGATAGCAGAAGAAACAGAAACAATAACAGAATCTCACATTTCGCAGCGGAACAATATACAATAGATAAATGAATAATCTTTAAAATAAAAGCACTATATCAATTTATACATCACACTATCAGAGTTTACAACGACATAATACAAACATTGGCAGTTATAGTAACTTGTGTATAATAAAATTTGACTTGCACTAACCCAGGCGCAACGGACTCTACATAGTATAAGTGGTACGTCTCGCCATCCAGCTTGCCTCCAGATCTCCACAACAACTTCTTGACTTCGCTCTCGAATAACCAATAACCTGACTCTAGGTTGCCCGTGTGGAAAATTATGGGCACCCAGAGTTTAGAAAGGGAACAATAAACTCCAGGTCAGTCATGAGACTGGTGTGAGACCTTAAAATCAGTTATTTTTCACGAAGAAAGGAAAAGAAATCCGCTATGCTTTTGAAAAATGAAACTACCATAAGGCCTCCCGCCACACACACAATGCAAACGCAGAATTGAAGGAAATTTTTCCTTATGATAGTCAAACATGCTTGATACGCAAAATCCTTTGATATTATTATTATTATTAGTGCATAGTATGGAAAACATTTGCAAGTATAATATTAATCTTACCAGCATAGGCATTTCGTACTTATGCCTGCTATAGCTACCATGTTCAATAACAGTTACCGCCACATTCCATGACAGGTTATACAACTAAAACCTTACAGGGCGCGTATTGTTTTCTTGGATTTCCAACAAATGGTCAGGCTAAGGAACTTCCTACTACCACATGGGTATGCCTCTGGAGGGACGTCCCGAGAACTTAACCAGCTCTCTGCCAACACAAGGTCAGGTTACCTCTGTAACTAGGTAACTACTACACAAGTATGCCATCCCCGGTCGTTTGCGACCTTTATCCGAGGATCCTCAACCACAAAGCAACAACCACAAAGTGTAATAGATTTGCAGCAACCACATAGTTAAATATCTGGGCTCCATACCATGATACCACCCTTTTCCAGAAGGAAATGACATACCCTAAAGGGCACGACCCTCATAACCTTGCCGTATTCTTCTTATTTTGAACATTTGCGGGGTGTGAGGTCCGACGAAGTCTCGTCCACAAAGCCACACCTTTCACAAAGTCTTTCTTTGATCAACAAATGATCAGCAACACTTCGTATGCCACATTACTAGTTTGGGAATATATTACCAGTAACCATCAACTACATAACCTCTGAGCTCGTACGTCTTAGAGAAGGGTGTTAAGCTAAGAGAATAAATTCTCCGCCACCAACAGAAATCTATTTGACAGAAATCAACTTTACATCTCAAAGTGTAATGTCAGACACACATCCGTACAAGTCCGTTCCGGGATCGAACGGAACCGAAGGCACTTCAAAAGAAGCCTCTGCAATCCAGATATTTACTAATCACGTCCGGAATCCCCATCACAAAGAGTGATGAAATCTCTATACCAGAGCAACCCGGTGCAGAGACGTTCGACAGGTAATTCTTTCGCTTTCGAAAATACCCGGTCTTCAACACCATCTTCAAATGCAATCTCATTTCATCGTATCATTATTCAGAAAGGGTTTTATGACACAAAGTCCTCTCCCGGCTAATCCGAATAATGAGCACTTATTTTAAAAAATAAGCGTTTCAATCAGATTTCAAACAAATCATAACAAATTTCCACTTTATCTTTTAAATAAAAGATCCATCACAATCACACAGGTTCGATGTGGTTTTCGAATATCCATTTGGAATCCGACCCCGGTCGCATCGAAATTCAAATGCCATTTAAAGGCCAATATTGATAGTCGGTCATTTAATTATTAATCAGTATTCACAACAATCATCAAGATTTAAATAATTTTCCCCCCAATTATTATTTTCAAAATATCTTTGCAAGATATAATTTTAACACTTCAACCATTTGAAAACAAATTTCAAATTACTTTTCACCTTTCAATCCTTTGAAAACAAATTTCGAATCACTTTTCCACATTTCAATACTTTGAAAACAAATTTCAAATCATTTTTTCCTTACGCGAAAATCATTTCCAAATATTTATTTATTTCCACTGAAAATCTTCCGAGTTCAAATATTTTAAAATAATTTAAAATACTTATCCAAAATATACTTAGGAATATTTAAAATAAAACTTTTTTGAAACACTTGCTTAAATATTAGTTATGAAAATATTATACTAATGTCTCATATAAAAATTTAAGTCCAAACTAATTTTTAAATAAAATTAGTAGATAGGATATAACTATTTAAATATCCAATTTCTAAAACCAATATCAATTAAATCTTTGCTCATTACTTCCATAATTAATTAAATAAATCTTTACTTTAAAGAATTACAAAATAACTTAAGAAACTAATTTCTCCAAAATATTCTTTTAAAACCAAGTCTAGAACTTTTAATTTATATTTCAAAAGCTATTTTACAAACATATTCGGCTTTCAGGGAAAATACACCTTCCTTTTCAAAATGGATCATTTTTAATCAATTGATAAATCCTTCTGGATTTATTTTAAATTTACATTCCAAATCCGTAAATTCCTTTCCACGCTTTTAAAAATAAAACAATGTTTATTTTTAAAACAAATTTCCCTTTCTTTCATAAAATTTCATTGTGAATTTAAATTTTCAAATATTCACAGATATACAATTTTCAAATTGATTCCCAAATATTCACTTTAACACCAAATCAATTTTCTAATTGATTTTCAAATTTATTTCAAATACCAAATCAAATCCCAAATTGATTTTCCAAACATTTACTTCAAAACACCAAATCGATTTTCAAAATTGATTTCCCAAAATTTATTTTTAAACACCAAATTAATTTTAGATCGATTTCCCAAATATTTATTATTTTTACCAAATCAATATCAAATTGATTTTCCAATTTATCTTCAAAATACCAAATCAAATTTCAAATTGATTCTTAAATTTATTTCAAACACCAAATTTATTATCTTTTGAAACAAATTCCTTCTTTTGAAATTATTTAATTTTCTACAATTAATTTACTACAAATTTTCTACTTAAATTTCAAAAATCCAATTTTTATTTATTTCTGGTATCCTATGATACCAAAAATATATTCGGCTAATCCATAGTCTTCAACGATTTCAATGACAAATATATTCATACACAGATTATAAACAAATCAACACACAATTATTGAAACAAATTCAATCATTTGAGGAATCCAGTTGGATCCCTCCAACCCGTTTCCCTGCATCCACGGACGCTAGCACAAAAATTAAATACCCATTCCACTTCGAGGTGGAATATCACGGTATATGGGATTTATAAAATATCATCCGCTATTATGCAGTGCATAGGGTCTCATTTACTATATAATGCGGGAAATCAATCACTCCAAATACATATATAATACCAATTCCACTTCGAGGTGGAATATCGCGGAATATGGGTTTATATATATAGTATCATCTGCTATTATGCGGTGCATAGGGTCTAATTCAATACAACTGATAATAAATTATCATCCAAGCGCACAATCAAAAATTTTAAATTTAGTTATTTAAATTAAACTGGAAAATTCGATTGAGTGAGAAGATCACACCTTAGCTTTTTATTTTGCAATCCATTCCCATTCCAGCTTGATTTCTTCACAATTTTAAACCTTGTATAAATAATTTATACAATTTATTAATATTTGAATTAATCGAACAGTTAATAACTATTTATTCATTTAATTTGACTAACAATTTGGGTTTAAACTAATAATTTATCCTTAATTTTAAATTTTAAATTTTGAACTTATATTCTACTTTAAAAATCTTTTAGCAACTAAAAATAGTTAAATTGGTAAATGACAAATTAATTGCCATTTTAAAATTTTAATTAGCTAATGACTCAGCTCAAAACTGATTTTCATTTAATAGATTATTTTTAGTAACTAAAATAATTAAATAAATTTATTAAACAAATTAACCACTAAAATACATTATTTAAAATAACCGGTAGATTTAAAAATTCACATATAGGTATATAATTTTTTCTTATTTCGCATCTTCAAACTGCATAAAAATAATGTATATACATATAGCTTAAAAATCCAACTTTTTATACGAACTCTTATATTCATGTATATGTATATTTCCTGTTTTTAAACCTTAAAAAACAAAATTGTTTTGAAATCAAAAATTTAAAACTCACAGTTTCAAAACTAAAATTTTAAAGTCAATGTTAAAATACCTTACTGCAATTATTTATAATTTTTTTTGTTCTTTGTACAAATCTATATGGACATTACCAATTTCAAATTGAAATGAAATAGTATGTATACCTTACTACCTGAAACCACGACGTGGCCGACCTCTTTGACTTCACGAAACCCTTGCACCATCGCGACATGTTTCGCCTTAATTGCCGTAACCGAATCGAGCGCCAACACTCGAGCAGCCAAAGCCTTGATTTTCGACTGCCACGACATCAAACGCCCGCGCGAGAACACTCGTGATCCACCGGCCTTGCCACCATCCATGCACCCACACAAATCCACGCGAGCGCCTCACTTTCAAACCACCGCTCTATCTCGAGCTCCTCTTCATCACACGAGCGCCTCACCCCTCAAGTCACGCCTCGTGCTCGCGGGCTTCATTCCAAATCAATTTGAATCGAACGAGGCGGATAAGGCTGTATTAAATACGGCGGCCATTGTTTTTTTCTTCTTCTTTTTTCTTTTTTTTTGAAGGGAAGCACGGCCGCTTCTTTTCTTTTGTACGAGATTGAAGAATGGAACTGGGAAAGAACACGGCTATTTTGTTTTGAACGAAGAAAATGTTTTCGTTCGATTTTTCTTTGAAATGAATACGCGTGTAGCATAAATCAGAGGAAATGGGACACATGCAAAAAATTTCCCCTACGTGTTTACTTAAATCTGAATTTTTTTAAAATAAAATTATATCCCTTATGTTTAAATTTGAATTCAAATTCAAATTTTCCTGAAAACGAAGACAAAATTCTCGATCTCCAATCGATGCGTGTCGCCAAGCGTTTATAATATTATACGTCTATTCCGAATGCAATGAAAAAAGTTCCAAGTCTAAATTCGATCGTATGGAGAAGATAGCTTTTCATACCCAGCTATTAAATTAAATTCCGATATAATTTTTTTAGCGCGTTTGCTTATCGTACGGCCAAACGATCACACCACACACTACAAAAATTGAAATCCTATAATAATACAATACTACGGATCCAATGGAACTAGTTTCGTCAAATTCCGAGACTGTGCCTCGAAAGACTATTTTATATATCGATTTAAACGATCTAAATTCAAAACTGAACAAAACAGTTTCAAATTCATCTTTGAAGCTTTTATTATCTTCAGTATGATCAATGTAAATTTTCGAAGCCTTGAAAAATATTTTTTTACAAGCATAAAACTAAAGTTTCAAAATTTTACTCAACTTTAACAAATTAAATTCAATAATTTAATTGTCAATTTCATAGTTATATTTGAAATTCAAGTTTAAAATAACTTCCAATATTTAAAAACCAATTAAATATTCTATTTCAAAAGTTCAAAATTTCTGGGTCGTCACATCCTTTCCCCCTTAAAAGAATTTCGTCCCGAAATTACTAGTTAAGAAGAATGATCCTCAACCCGTTTATCTTTTTCGCAAAATCAAACAGTTTTATCGATTTTCCAAAACAAATCTTTTTATTCAAGAGTCATTCATTCCAAATAACTTTTCAAAGTTTTCCATAGTTTCCAAACAACATTGTTTTCTTAACCATTCAAATTTAAATTCAAATTCAAATTTTAAACTTTCAAAATTTTCTCAAAATTTTTCTAACTCCCTAAATTTCCAAAAAATTTCACCAGCGTCTCCTTTGCGTGACTAGCTCGATACGAATACAAAATGCCACAACGGGCCCTCAGATTTCAAAAGAAGACAAAAAGCTAAGCGGCTAGACAAGAAAATCATCAAATTTCATATAAAATTTTAAATACGTACCTTTTTTGAGCAATTTCAAATTTATCTTCGAAAATCAAATCCTGATTCCTTTTCCTTTATAATACCTGTATGCTCTTTAACAATCATATCCAATTTCTACATTCAAATATCATTTTGCATATTCCATTACAAAAGTTTGAATACTTGTTTCTTATACCATCTTTACTTCATTATTGAAGTTATATATCCATTTTCATTCAATCTTCGATTTTCAATTTCATTTGAATTCAATTTATAATTTCAATTCTATTTGGATTCAATTTACCTTCTGAATATTCAATTTTATCAACTATCTTTCATTCACAACTGATTCATATCACTATTTTAAATTAGTTTCATTTACTAATCCATTACAAATTCCAATTCATTTTATCTCAAACCATTTTTTTATTTCCACTTTTATTACCTTTAGTTCACTTTGAACTAATTTTACGACTTCATTTTATTTCACATAATTCAAATTGGTTTTTAATATTCAGTTTCAATTCCAATTTTATTCTTTTGTTCATTCCCAAACACAATTCAATTCACTATTTTGGTTTATAACCACTTATATTGAAACTAGATTTCAAACTCCATATGAATTTAATTCACCTTTCATTTACAATTATTGAATCCAATTCATTCCAAACCATATCTATTTGGTCATTCCTTCAATTAATTTCACTTACTAATTTTATTTTAATACTTTGCTTTACAAATCAAATTCAATTCCAACTCTAGTTCTATTTACTTACAAATTCGAAATGAATTTCAACATTCAATTCACTTTCATTTACTTGAAATCGCAAATTTATTCACAATTTATTTTCCATCTTAATAAATTTTATTTCAATCATTTTAGTCTATTGGACTTCTAAAATTCATCTTTATTCAAATTAACTCGAGTTAATTTCAGGTTAATTCTGAATTTCCTAAGTTTTAAAACTTATTATTCCATAGCTATTTTTTTATAAGATTCTAGAGTCTTACCATCTTTTCAAAATCATTTTTGAAATCAATTCAAATTATCCTTTGAATTTCCAAAACCAAACCCAGTTTGCAAACAACTTCCATTTAAAACAATTTGGCAGTAATTCCTCTCTTGGAAACTCGAAAATGAACATCGATGATGCTGCAGTCATCACCGAAGTTATTTTCCGACGACCGAAAAGAGTTTAGAGCTTTCATCCCTTCAAACATTTTTTCAAAAACCTTCGAAAACCATTTTCAAATCAAATGGATTTAAACTTTTCCAAATCTCCAAAAATTTTCAAATTCTTTTCAAAACATTTCTCTGGAATTCCATTTCAAATTACAAATCACATTTACTATTTATATTTACAAGTTTCATTTATATATGAATTTATTTCTTAGCTGTTTGTTATCATTTCAATTTCTTATTCAACAATAATGATAATACTTCAATATTATCACTTCCTAACAAATAAGGAACCATATACTACTATAATAATTTACGGAAAATTATTTCCTTTATATACGAAAATAGTTTGGGTAAAATTATTTCATTTACCCGATTTTAAAACAATACTGTATGGGTTTATCTTGTTTAAGAGTTTAGAAACCCCTATCGACACAGTTGGCCAAACTGCACCGACCAGAATCTATTAACAATCAACCGATAAATCAACACGATATAAAACAATTTTTTATTCACTAACAAATACGCGTTTATTTCTATTATTACACTCAAACTCATTCTAGAGTACTGCTGACTCTATCTCTAATGAGTAATACCCAACAGAGCCAAGGTTGTCGTTTAACCAAATGCTCTGATACCAAAATTGTAACGACCCAATTTTTCGACACCCTAAAGTTGACGTTAATACATCTACGGTATCCAATGCCACACAGTCGAATGCCGAAAAACCGAACCGTTAGGGTTTAAGAAGAAGAAGATAGCAGAAGAAACAGAAACAATAACAGAATCTCACATTTCGCAGTGGAACAATATACAATAGATAAATGAATAATCTTTAAAATAAAAGCACTATATCAATTTATACATCACATTATCAGAGTTTACAACGACACAATACAAACACTAGCAGTTATAGTAACTTGTGTACAATAAAATTTGACTTGCACTAACCCAGACGCAATGGACACTACATAGTATAAGTGGTACGTCTCGCCATCCAGCTTGCCTCCAGATCTCCACAGCAACTTCTTGACTTCGCTCCCGAATAACTGATAAGCTGACTCTAGGCTGCCCGTGTGGAAAATTATGGGCACCCAGAGTTTAGAAAGGGAACAATAAGCTCCAGGTCAGTCATGGGAATGGTGTGAGATCTTAAAAACAGTTACTTTTCACGAAGAAAGGAAAAGAAATCCGCTATTCTTTTGAAAAATGAAACTACCATAAGGCCTCCCGCCACACACACAATGCAAACGCAAAATTGGAGGAGATTTCTCCTTATGATAGCCAAACATGCTTGAACGCAAAATCCTTTGATATTATTATTATTAGTGCATAGTATGAAAAACATTTGGAAGTATAATATTAATCTTAGCTAGCATAGGCATTTCGTACTTATGCCTACTATAGCTACCATGTTCAATAGTAGGTTACCGCCACATTCCATGGCAGGTTATACAACTAAAATCGTACAGGGCGCGTATTGTTTTTTTGGATTTCCAATAAATGGTCAGGCTAAGGAACTTCCTACTGCCACATGGGTACGCCTCTGGAGGGACGTCTCGAGAACTTAACCAGCTCTCTGCCAACACAAGGCCGTGTTACCTCTGTAACTAGGTAACTACTACACGATTATGCCATCCCCCGGCCGTTTGCGACCTTTATTCGAGGATCCTCAACCACAAAGCAATAACCACAAAGTGTAATAGATTTGCAGCAACCACATAGGTTATATATCTGGGATCCATACCATGACACCACCCTTTTACAGAAGGAAATGACATACCCTAAAGGGCGCGACCCTCATAACCTTGCCGCATTCTTCCTGTTTTGACCATTTTCGGGGTGTGAGGTTCGACGAAGTCTCGTCCATAAAGCTACACTTTTCATAAAGTCATGCTTTGATCAACAAATGACCAGCAACATTTTGTATGCCACATTACCAGTTTGGGAATATATCACTAGTAACCATCAACTACATAATCTCTGAGCTCGTACGTCTCAGAGAAGGGTGTTAAGCTAAGAGAATAAATTCTCCGCCACCAACATAAATGTATTTGATAGAAACTAGCTTTACATCTCAAAGTGTAATGTCAGATACACATCCATATAAGTCCATTCCGAGATCGAATGGAACCGAAGGCACTTCAAAAGAAGCCCTTGCAATCCGGATATTTACTAATCACGTCCGGAATCCCTATCACAAAGAGTGATAAAATCTCTATACCGGAGCAACCCGGTGCAGAGACATTCGACAGGTAATCCTTTCATTTCGAAAATACCCGGTCTTTAACACCATCTTCAAATGCAATCTCATTTCGTCATATCATTATTCGGAATGGGTTTTATGACACAAAGTCCTCTCCCGGCTAATCCGAATAATGAGCGCTTATTTTTAAAAATAAGTGTTTCAATCAGATTTCAAACAAATCGTAACCAATTTCCACTTTGATCTTTTAAATAAAAGATCCATCACAATCACACAGTTTCGATGTGGTTTTCGAATATCCATTTGGAATCCGACTCCCGGTCGCATCGAAATTCAAATGCCATTTAAAGGCCAAAATTGATAGTCGGTTATTTAACTATCAATCAGTATTCACAACAATCACCAAGATTTAAATACTTTTTCCCCCAATTATTATTTTTGAAATATCTTTGCAAGATATAATTTTAACACTTCAACCATTTGAAAATAAATTTCAAATCACTTTTCACCTTTTAATCCTTTGAAAACAAATTTCGAATCACTTTTCCACATTTCAATACTTTGAAAACAAATTTCAAATCATTTTTTCCTTACGCGGAAAGCATTTCCAAATATTTATTTATTTCACTGGAAATCTTTCGAGTTCAAATATTTTAAAATAATTTAAAATACTTATCCAAAATATACTTAGGAATATTTAAAATAAAACTATTTTGAAACACTTGCTTAAATATTAGTTATGGAAATATTATACTAATGACTCATATAAAAAACAAGTCCAAACTAATTTTTAAATAAAATTAGTAGATGGGATATAACTATTTAAATATCCAATTTCTAAAACCAATATCAGTTAAATCTTTACTCATTACTTCCATAATTAATTAAATAAATCTTTACTTTAAAGATTTACAAAATAACTTAAGAAACTAATTTCTCCAAAATATTCCTTTAAAACCAACTCTAGAACCTTTAATTTATATTTCAAAAGCTATTTTACAAACATACTCGTCTTTTCAGGGAAAATACACCTTCCTTTTCAAAATGGATCATTTTCAATCAGTTGATAAACCTTATGGATTTATCTTAAATTTACATTCCAAATCCGTAAATTCCTTTCCACACTTTTAAAAATAAAACAATATATATTTTTAAAACAAATTTCCCTTTCTTTTATAAAATTCTCATTGTGAATTTAAATTTCCAAATATTCATAGATATACGATTTTCAAATCGATTCCCAAATATTCACTTTCAACACCAAATCAATTTTCAAATTGATTTCCAAATTTATTTCAAATACCAAATCAAATCCCAAATTGATTTTTCCAAACATTTACTTCAAAACACCAAATCGATTTTTAGAATTTATTTCCCAAAATTTATTTTTAAACACCAAATCAATTTTAAATCGATTTCCCAAATAGTTATTATTTTTACCAAATCAATATCAATTTGATTTTCCAATTTATCTTCAAAACACCAAATCAAATTTCAAATTGATTCTCAAATTTATTTCAAACACCAAATTTATTATCTTTTGAAACAAATTCCTTCTTTTAAATTTATTTAATTTTCTAAAATTAATTTACTATAAATTTTCTACTTAAATATCAAAAATCCAATTTTTATTTATTTCTGGTAACCTATGATACCAAAAGTATATTCGGCTAAAACATAGCCTTCAACGATGTCAATCACAAATATATTCACACACAGATTATAAAAAAATTAGCACACAATTATTGAAACAAATTCAATCATTTGAGGAATCCAGTTGGATCCCTCCAACCTGTTTCCCTGCATCCACAGACGTTAGCACAATACTTAGATACCCATTCCACTTCGAGGTGAAATATTGCGGTATATGGGATTTATAAAATATCTTCCGCTATTACGTGGCGCATAGGGTCTCATCCGTTATATAATGCGGGAAATCAATCACTCCAAATACATATATAATACCAATTCCACTTTGAGGTGGAATATCGCGGTATATGGGTTTATATATATAATATCATCCGCTATTATGCGGCGCATAATGTCTAATTCAATACAACTGATAATAAATTATCATCCAAGCACACAATCAATAATTTTAAATTTAACTATTTAAAATTAAACTGGAAAATTCGATTGAGTGAGAAGATCTCACCTTTGCCTTTTATTTTGCAATCCATTTCCATTCCAGCTTGATTTCTTCACAATTTTAAACCTTGTATAAATAATTTATACAATTTATTAATATTTGAAAAAATCAAATAGTTAATCACTATTTATTCATTTAATTTGACTAGCAATTTGGGTTTAAACTAATAATTTATCCTTAATTTTAAATTTTAAATTTCGAACTAATATTCTCCTTTAAAAATCATTTAACAACTAAAAATAGTTAAATTGGTAAATGACAAATTAATTGCCATTTTTAAAATTTAATTAGTTAATGACTTAGCTCAAAACTGGTTTTCCTTTAATAGATTATTTTTAGTAACTAAAATAATTAAATAAATTTATTAAACAAATTAACCAGTAAAATTCATTATTTAAAATAACCGGTAGATTTAAAAATGCACACATAGGTGTATAATTTTTTCTTATTTCCCATCTTCAAACTGCATAAAAATAATGTATATATATAGCTTAAAAATCCAACTTTTTGTACAAACTCTTATATTCCCAAAATCTATGTATATGTATATTTCCTGTTTTTAAACCTTAAAAAAAACAAAATTGTTTTGAAATCACAAATTTAAAACTCACTGTTTCAAAACTAAAATTTTATAGTCAATGTTAAAATACCTTACTGCAGTTATTTATAATTATCATTTTTTCCGTTCTTTGTACAAATTTATATGGACATTACCAATTTCAAATTGAAATGAAACAGTATGTACACCTTACTACCTGAAACCACGACATGGCCGTCCTCTTTGACTTCGCGAAACCCTTGCACCATCGCGATATGTTTCGCCTTCATTGCCGTGACCAAATCGAGCGCCAAACTCGAGCAGCCGAAGCCCTGAATTTCGACTGCCACGATATCAAACGCCCGTGCGAGAACACTCGCGATCCACCGGCCTTGCCACCATCCACGCACCAACACAAATCCACGCGAGCGCCTCACTTTCAAACCACCGCTCTGTCTCGAGCTCCTCTTCATCACGCGAGCGCCTCACCCCTCAAGTCACGCCTCGTGCTCGCGAGCTTCATTCCAAATCAATTTGAATCATACGAGGCAGATAAGGCTGTATTAAATATGGCGGCCATTGTTTTTTTCTTCTTTTTGTTCCTTTTTTGAAGGGAAGCACGGCCGCTTCTTTTCTTTTGTACGAGATTGAAGAATGGAACTGGGAAAGAACAAGGCTATTTTGTTTTGAACGAATAAAATGTTTTCGTTCGATTTTTCTTTGAAATGAATACGCATGTAGCATAAATTAGAGGAAATGGGACACGTGCAAAATTTTCCCTTACGTGTCTACTTAAATCTGAATTTTTGTTAAAATAAAGTTATATCCCTTATGTTTAAATTTGAATTCAAATTTAAATTGTCCTGAAAACGAAGACAAAATTTTCAATCTCCAATCGATGCGTGCCGCCAGACGTTTATAATGTTATACGTCTATTCCGAACGCAATGGAAAAGGTTGCAAGTTCAAATTCGATCGTATGGAGAAGCTAGCTTTTCAGACCCAACTATTAAATTAAATTTCGATATTTTTTTTGGCGCGTTTGCTTATTGTACGGCCAAACGATCACTCCAAACGCAATGAAAATTGAAATCCGGTAATAATACAATACTACGAATCCAATGGAACAAGTTTCGTCAAATTCCAAAATTGTGCCTCGAAAGACTATTTTTATATATCGATTTAAACGATCTAAATTCAAAACTGAACAAAACAGTTTCAAATTCATCTCTGAAGCTTTTATTATCTTCAGTATCGTCAATGTAAATTTTCGAAGCCTTGAATTTTTTTTTTACAAGCATAAAACTGAAGTTTCAAAATTTTACTCAACTTTAACAAATTAAATTCAATAATTTAATTGTCAATTTCATAGTTATATTTGAAATTCAAGTTTAAAATAACTTCCAATATTTAAAAACCAACTAAATATTATATTTCAAAAGTTCAAATTTCTGGGTCATCACATGAAGCATTTAGAGTTATGTAACTGGGATATGATATTGTTCTGAAACACAATTAGTAAAATGTTGTATTTTGAAACTTAAAGAGGGTGTTTAATTGAATTCCTTTTTCTATAACAAGTTTTTGAGAAGGAATGAATGTGTATTTTGAAACTTAAATGTGGTGTTTTACAAAAGATACATTTAAAAAATTTAACAAAACAATTCTCTGACAATGGTGCCAAAACCTTATTCCGTGTCTTATATTTAATTAGAAAAATGCAAAATTTAAACTATTAAAGATTACATGCTCTCGGCATACCATTGAAATAAGCACACAAATACGGTCGACCGGCATGGAATAAATTTTGAAACAGTTTTAAAACTCTAAACTAAAAACCTTGGGTGTGTAAAATGGTTTTTGCAAGAATTTCTAAACCTCCAAACTCCTATGTTCTTTAAATATTATCAAATCGTAGTATTGTATATAAAGAAATAGAATTCATAAACCAAAAGAGAGCAATAAAGAACATCCTTATGACATGGACTGTAAATAAAAAGAACAGTCAATAAAACGTCAATTTGCATAGTAAAACGACAATAAAATTCAAATTGCACGTAGGAACGAAGGGAAACAAGAGACAATTATTTAGCTTGTCATGTATTAAATAACCACTTCTATTTTACTTATGAACAAAAAAAAATTATATGAATTAAGGAATGAAAGATGAAAAAACAAAATTTAAAAATAAGAGAATATGTTTTTCACGTGGGATATTGTGTATCTATAGGAGAGGAGATTGTGGGATATTATACATAAACCACTTCTTATATCATAGTTAACATGTTATACTATAAAAAATATTGATATACTTACATTTAATACATGCACACGCTGACAACCATATTACATATACTTCTATATGAAACAGGCGAACACTTTATACTACGTGATGTTAAAACCTAAAAGCCTATAGCAGGTGGGAACATATGTAGAACATGAGTAGAAAGTAAAATTAATATCCATAATTTTGCTATAAATTTAGTATGTACTGAAAAAGAATAATATGAACCAAATGTATTAAATTGCCCATTCAATTATAATTCAATTTTAAGCTTATATTAAATGTCGGCCTAGACACAGTCTAGTCCTAGTTCAATGCCCATTCAATTATAAGTAATAATTCTATACTTAAAATATTTAATGAAATAAGGAAAGAGATAAATTGCACAGTTGATGTCTATTTAATCCTTCAACATTAAAGCATTGATTCTACAATAGACTCTTTCCATATTGATGAAAAAGGGAAAGAGAATAATACAAAATTAATTTATATTTCAAGATTTCAAACTCCACGCAACTTTCCAAAGGAGTAATAATGACTCAGTTGCATTTGTAAAAATTGAAACCCAGTTAGAAAAATTGGTGATGTAATTCGTACGCTACCAAGTATGTTAAACAAAATTTTAGTACTGAACCTACTTTTCATATCAAACATAACTAGCGAATATTATGGTAAAACCAATCTATTGCTTACACAAAAAAGAGACAAGAACATTAGTATTTTCGTTTCTCAATCAATCTCAAATCATATATACTCTTATTAGTATGAGAAAACTTTTACCATTAGCTCCTCCAGTTTGTTTTATGTAAACAGTCAATACTATCACTATTTATCTATCGGAGAAAATCATGTATCGCTTTTTTCTTCAGTCATTTGGATTAATTTACTATCATTCAATTGTGTTTCATCCCCTTCCTAATTCTTTTGTTCCTACGTAAAATAAAAATAAAAAAATAATTCAGCGTGAGTTTGGTTCTTTGTATCATGCATTAAGTTCTCAAAATTTCTCAAGCAAAATCCGAATGCATTATGTTCCGTCTTCTGTCTCCATAAATTCTCAACCAAGTATTTTTCTCCATCAAAATTGAATTTCGTGTAGATTATCACATTATGATTCACTGTTTCATTTGTTTGTTTGCTAAGTTTTTTAATATTATTGTATAAATATCTCCGTCATACGTAAGTCTCCTTTTTCGGTACATGTAATCAAATTTTTTGTTTGCTTTTGTTAGCAAGGTTCAATATTAGAGTGGCGTATTAGGTGTAGTTAAATTATAGTACGAGTGAATTTTGTTAAAGATTTTCTATATTCTGCTAATATCATTTACAGATAAATAGGCATAAGAAAGAAGTTTGCTTTTTAGTCTGAAGAACATTTTTTAGTGTAAACTGAAAATGATAGTTACAACTATCATTCTGTGATTTACACTAAAAGTGTCATTCAGCCTAAAAAACAAACTTCTTGTCCTTGAGACTAAATTTTTTTGCAACTTTTTCCTTGTGCCTAAAAACCCCTATGATTTAATCATAGTACGAATAGATTCTTTATATATTTACAATTATCCAAAATGGTATGTTAAAGTTTGTATATTAACAATAAACAAAATATGATTTTAATGATGGAAAGAGATTTTGCGAAACATAACTGCATGTGCTTGAAATATGACGTTATAAAAGTGATTATATATATGTCTTTTGAGTAGAATAACAAAGAACAATAATGAGATGTTTCACATATCTTTGAATTAAGTTATTCCATAATTTCGAACGAGGTAACGAAATCAAACTATGATTTTTAGGAGGATTCATATGTGTCTATACATAGATATGTTTGCCTTTAATCATCATATTATTTGTATAATGGTAATTATATTTGCCTTTAATTATCATATTAATGGTAATCAACCAATTTAATTGGCTTCATAACCTAATTAGTTTGAGTTCAATTTTAAAATAGTAAACATATTGATTTACTTTATCCTTCATGTATATACCAACAAATATATTTTCATTCTCAAGAGGAACCTATTTTTACACTTATTAGTATGAATTTTTTTAATACCAATAATAATCTAAAAGTTGAATTGAATTTCGTATCATTTATTTATTTCCTTTAATTATCTCGATGAATAATAAATTTTCTATCAAATTTATAAACTTACGTTCATAAGTAAGATTACATTCATAAGTGATTGTATATAACTTTACATTCATATGTTTATATTACGTCCATAACTTTCACAAGAGGGATTGACAATTATTGAAATTATAAATTACTTATGCTTCCAATTTTAATAATAATGCCGTGCTTTTTTAATGCACTAGGTTTCTAAAATTCTAATTTTTTGCTTTATCCAACTTTAAGGCTATCAAAGAATACACTTAATTTTTCAAAATGAACATATATTTATTAGAGAATATGCATAATTTAGTTGATTTTTTCAAAAAGTAAAAGAGGTTGACTGAACTCTAGTAGATTTTATATATTTAACAGAGTTCATTATTAAAGTTATAACTATAAGGCCTACGTCTGTTACAGGTCAGTTTGGAATTTGACATGTTTGTTTTATAGTAGAATATTGATTTGATAAATGACTTTAGGCTATGATTCAAAGATGGATTGATGGTAGTTAATTATTTAATTATGCCGTTGTAACAAGTTTGGAAAATTGTATGTTTCTTTTATTATGTTACATGCATAAATTTTTCCAAAAACTACAATCTTTATCTTTTAATGATCCATGTTTATCCACTGCATTCTCTATTTGATGTCATAGGTAATGTATGAAGAAGTTTGAAAAGAAGTAGGGCTTCGTAAGAACTTATGAATATAGTAGATAGTAAAGTTATTTTACATATTTTTTAAAATTATAAATTTAATAATGATTATTACTGAAAAGTTTCCAACAGTGGGAATTGGATGCAAGCATCCTGAAGTTGGTAGAAGCAAAGTATAGATGCGTTTTTAATTGTATTTGCCATTAACTATTGCAATAGTGGTAATTAATCAAATAATTAACTTCATAATTTATTAGTTTGAATTTGAATTTTAAATAATAATTTTTTCTTTCACCTTTGGGTGTATATACCAAAAAATATATATTTTTTCTCCTGTTGGACCTATTTTATACTTATTAGTATGCAAAATTTTATATCAATAACAATCTACAAATTGAACTGAATTTCATAGCATTTATTTTCTTTAATTACCTTGATGCTTAATAATTTTGGTATGAAATTTATAAACTTAAACGGTGCACACTCTTTATAAGCAAGATTGACAACTAATGAAAATATAAATTATAATTAAGTTTTTGAAATTCTTACTTTCCACTTTATCAAATTTTAAAATTACCAAAATACACTGAATTTTTAAGTACAATTATACATTAATTAGAGAATATGTATAATTCGGTTGATTCAATTTTATTTTTTTTGAACCGTAAACCAAATTGACTTACCCATACCAAATTCTATATATTTTACAAAGTTAACCATTAGAGTTATAGCTATAAGCCCAAAGCTAGTCCAATTTAGTTTTAAACTTACCATGTTTTTTTATTTGAATATTAGTTTGATAATTGATTTGGACCATGCTTCAAAGAGGAATAAATGTTCTCTTGTCGTTCCAACTTTACTATTCAAGTATAACTACAATCAAACTATCGAATTGATGGAAATTAATTATTTTAACTAGCATTTAATAGAATTGATGTAAGAAACAATAATCAATTATCTAATTTAATTCTGTATAAACATAACATTAAATTAATATGTTAATAATTGTCTAATTGGTTAATATTCTGGTTCATATTAGTAAATATTCTTATACTAATTGTAACACCACATATTTTTGATAACATTATTTATGATATTTAATCAGATGAATTAAATAAAACATCATGTTGATCAGGGGATTGATTTTTGATTTAAGTAAGATGTAGCCATGTCATTAACTAATGAATTTAAAAGAGGAATTTAACATGAAATATAGGAAGGGTAAAATAGGAAAGAGGTCATTCCCATATCTTTATCTCTTAGCAGTGAAGAACATAGGTGCTTCAACTACAATCAGATAGGCCACTATAAGAACCAATGCAAGAAGCCCGATAAGGATGGAAATGGCAAGGTGTATGCATTGGAACCTGCCGCTTCAAAGCTAACAGCTCAGGAGAAGGGAAATACAGTGTTGGAAGGTACACTTCAGATCCTCGATATGTCTGTTAGCGTTCTATTTGATACCAGTGCATAGCATGATTTTATATCTAGATGTTTGATAGATAAGCTTAACCTAGAACCCACAAATTTAGTTACTTTCTTACGGGTTGCGAATCTGATAGGAGGGTGTGCAACTTTAGGGTTGAGATGTGATCAGTTAGAATTTTGACCTGTTAGATCATACTTTTGTTTGCATTTTTCATGTGTTTGATTTCGTGGGTTCGAAATTAATCTTGGAATGAATTGGTTAAGTGAGTGTGAGCTAGGCTAGTATAGAAAAATATCACTTAAACATCCCGATATAGCGATGGGATTATGTTGTAGAAGGTTCTAGTAGTGAGATGTATGCTTTATTAGGTGTTATGGATTCAGATGATGAGTTGAGTCGAGTTTTCATATTTGGAGAATTTACAGATGTATTTGAGCCTGTAGTAGGATTGCCACTGAAACGATCCATTGAGTTTGAGATAAATTTGGTTCCGGAAGCAAAAGCAATGAGTAGGCCGCCAAACAAGACGACCTCTACAGAGATGAGGGAGCTAAAAGTGCAGTTGGTGGATTTGAAATGCAAGAGTTTTATTTGGTCAAGTAGTTCATCTTGGGTTGCAACAGCCGTGTTTGTTAAGAAACTGGATGGATCATTGAGTTTATGTATCGATTTCGTAAGTTCAATGAGAGGACGATAAAAAATCGATATCCATTGCTGAAAATTGACGATTTATTCGACTAGTTGAGTGAAGCTAAGATATTTTTCCAGTTGGATTTGGCAACATGTTTCCAACAGCCCAAAATAGCAGGGGATAATATACCTTTGACGATGTTCAGAACCAGATTCCGATCGTATGAATGGTTAATTATGTCA
Source organism: Allium cepa (assembly GCA_030765085.1). Lineage (NCBI taxonomy): Eukaryota > Viridiplantae > Streptophyta > Magnoliopsida > Asparagales > Amaryllidaceae > Allium > Allium cepa. Next base: position 866,982,832 of record CM060940.1, read on the forward strand.
TTTGGACTGACGAACATTCTAGCTTTCTTTGTAGATTTGATGAACCGGATTTTCTGAGAGCATTTGGATAGGTACAAGTTAGTTTTCATTGACGATATCTTGATTTACTCTAAGGATGAAAAAGAGCTTAAAGTTCATCTTAGAGTGGTGCTTGATGGACTGAGGCAGGATCAATTAAAGGCGAAGTTTTCAAAGTGTCACCTCTGTAAGAAGTAAGTGAAGTTTCTTGGTCATGTAATCTTCGATAAAGGGTTATCGGTGGACCCAACTAAGATTGAGGCTATGAACAGTTGGAAGAAGTTCGAGATAGTAACCAACATAAATAAGTTTCCTTGGGTTGCTTCAGCCATTAGATATTCTGGTATAGAAGCGAGATTCTATTTCAATGGACTTTATTGTCGGATTGCCAAAGTTGAATGGAGAAAATGAAAGTATACGGATCATAATGGACAGATTGACCAAGAGTGCCCATTTCATTAGTTAAGTCAAATAGGACGATGCCTGTTTTAGCGAAGTTGTTTATGAGGAATGTGGTTAGACTGCATGGAATTCCTAGTAGCATAGTTAGTGACAGAGATTCCTTATTCACTATCAAGTTCTAGAAGAGTCTACAGGTTTTGGAAACCAAACTCAAGATGAGTACATCTTACCATCCATAGATAAGTGGACAAATGGAAAGAGTTAACAAAATCTTGAAAGATTTGTTAAGAGCTCGTGTTCTAGATTTTGGAAGATCATTGGAAGACCATCTGCATCTAGTTGAGTTTCGTATAACAACAGTTATCGGACTAGTATTAGAATGACACCGTTTGAAGCTTCGTATGGAAAGCCATGCAAATCTCTCGATTGTTGGTTAGAGACCGGAGATAGGTTGGTTCTTGGTCCAGCAAAAAAGATTGAGATCTTTCAGTGTAGAATGAAGGATGCTCGGTCTAGGCAAAAGAGTTATGCAGATAGAAGACAGAAAGATTAAGAGTTATCAGTTGGAGATCAGGTTTTCGTCAAGGTGTCACCGATAAAGGGGGTGATCAAATTTGGAAGATCAGGATAGTTGGCACCAAAATTCATTGGATATTTTCCTATAGTTGAGAGGATCGAGAAACTCGTATATAGAGTTGAGTTACCAAGTAGTTTAGCAGAAGTCCATGGTATTTTTTATGTTTCTCATCTCAGAAAGTGTGTTAAAGACCCGGAGATTGTAATTTCACGATTGTGCTAGATGACTTAGTAGTAAAACCAGACTTGACCATAGCTAGAAAGCCAGTTGGTATTATTGCTAGAGATTAGAAGTGGTTAAAACCAAGACAGTTGGATTAGTCTGTTAGGAAATCAATTCTACGGTTTCGATGACAACAACTATACAATGGAAATAAAATATGCATATATATATATATGTATGTATGTATATAGTTACTTGCTAGAACAACATCTCTAGAAAGACAAAAACAAGGCTCAAAGGACACTGCTAGTGACCATAAGTCGATAGGAACAAAGAAGCACAAGAAAAAGTGCATAAAAACTGACATGCACAAATCAGATGTCTGGATCACAAGCCAGACGTCTGAAACAGTTCTTTAGAACAACATACAGGCTGAATCAGACGTCTGGCAATTGCACTTAGACGTCTAATCTACTACTATATTCAAAAATATATATAGTATCAGACGTACGTAACATATTCTAGATGTCTTATTTCAAACTCGAATTTTAAATATAAACTTCAACTGCCACATTCGAATGGACATCTCCACTTCTCTTCTCTGCAACTCTTCATCATCAACAGAAGCAACTGTAAAGCACTAGCTAATGGATGCAACTACTTAAGATACTTATCTACAAGCGTAGATAACATCAAGAATCAAGGGAACAAATTACCTCTCTCTAATTACATACTCTATCATATATTCTTGATCTCTAGCAATTCATACTTGTATTTCACTCTTCCAAATATTCAATTCTTCACGAACAATACTCTCTAGATATATATTGGAAGCATTTGTACTAATTAGTCCATATCCATGCTATAGAACACACATTTGACAAGAACAACTTATTGTAACCAAGCCTATTCCTTCGGACAAAGCGAGGTTGTTTGATAGTCGAATTCCGAAGGGGAGCTTCGGGACTGGACGTAGGACATGAGGTCCGAACCAGTATAAATTCCTGGTGTGCTTATTCTATATTTACTTAGATTAATATTGTTTTAGTTGCGTCACATATTTTGTCACATGTACTTGCATATACACTACGCGATCCACCCTGTAGACTTTCAATTAATATTGGAGCAAGGTTTGATCAAAGTACAGTAACACATTTTTGAAATACTTTAATATGGCAAGTATTTTTCAAGAAGGTCAATATACAGCACGACCCCCACTTTTTAATAGTTATGATTATGCATATTGGTCAACACGTATGAGAATTTTTATGGAAGCTAATGGATTAGAAATTTGGATAGCCACTTAAAATAAATATGAAGCACCTGACACTGCTATGAACACGTGGAATGATGCACAAAAAACCACAGCTTCTAATAATGCCAAAGCTATGAGTATTTTATTTTGTTCGTTAGATAAGAATGAATTTTCACATGTCATGTTATGTAACACTGCATATGATATTTGGCGTACCTTACAAGCTACACACGAAGGCATAAACAAAGTTAAACAAACAAATATTTCAATTTTACAAAATCAATTTTCATCATTTAAAATGAAACAAAATGAATCTATAGTAGACATGTACTCTAGATTCCAAACCATTCTATACGATTTAATGGTACTTGGAGTCAAATTCAAAAATTGACTTAATATCTAGAAAATTCAATTCTTTAACTCCAGGGTGGGAAAGAAAAGTATTAGCTATCGAAGAGGCTAATGATCTCTCAACACTCTTAGTTGAAGAATTGATAGGAAATTTAATGTCCTATGAAGCTAATTTGTAGACAAGAAAAGAACAAAATTCGAAAAAGAAAAACATAGCATTCCCAGCAAAAAATGAAGACTTTGACTTAGATGAAGAAGAAATCATATTTATTGCCAAAACTACAACAAATTCAAGAAATTTAGGAAAATGATCAGATTTCAAATAGGAGGAAAATCAAGCTCTACAAATCAAGCATCAATCAAATGCTATGAATGTGACCAATTTAGACATATGAAAAAAGATTGTCTCAAGCTTAACAATGATAAAAAGAAGAACAAATTTGAAAAAGTCAAAAAGAAGAATGCTTTCAAAGTAACATGGGATGACTCAGATTCTTCATCATCATCAGATAGTGACAACGATAGTGACGGAGAACAAGCTAATGTATGCTTTATGGCACAAACTGATGTGGTATGTCCCGAACTTAGCTATGATGAATTATTAGAACTTTGCATGGATTTGATGATAAATTTAGACAGATTAAAAAATTGAATAAAGAACATGTAGCAAAAATAAATAGATTAGAACTTGAAGTAGGAATGTTAAAAGATGAAAAAATTATTTTAGAGGAGGAACAAGAATTATCTCAAGAAAAAATTAAAAATAGTTTGGGTGAAAATGAGACTATGGCTATTGATTTTGGAAAAACTAGACTAGAAAAGGATAAATTGTTAAAAGAAAATATCAACTTGAAGAGTAATATAGAAACATTGAAAATTGAAAATTTAGAATTAAAAGAAAAATTAGATAAAATTACAAATATTGTTTCAAAATTTAATAAAGGAAAACAAGACTTGGAAAATCTTATCAAAACTTCAAAACCATCAGGTAAAAGAAATGGAATAGGATTTAAAAATATTCCTAAACACAAAAGGTAATAATATTAAGAAATATAGTTGTATTTATCAAAAGATTAAAAGATCACCTAAGTCTAATACGAATACCAAAATTATAAAAATTTGGATTCCTAAGACAAATAATAATTTGATCAGACAAAAACATAATAATAATTATTTAGATAATGTAGTCTATAATAAAAATTATGTTCAAAAGGGTACCAAACCTTCTTGGGTATGATTACCTGCTCCTCCTATCATCTAGGACCTTAACAAAGTATATGTGTACCAATTAAATCATCTTTTATTATGCAGGTATCCAAAATAAAAAATAAGGAGAAATAGATACTTGATAGTGGATGCTCTAAGCATATGACCGGAAAATCAAAAATGTTATCAAATATAACATACATCGATGGTGGAACGGTAACTTTTGGAGATAACTCAAAAGGATACATCGTTGGCATCGGAGAAGTCATCAACTCTGGTATTTCTAACTCTCCTATTATTGCAAATGTTTTGTTAGCAGAAAATTTAAAACACAACCTACTTAGTATTAGTCAAGTATGCGATAAAACTTTCAAATCAATTTCGAAAAAGATAGATGTAATATTTTCGACAATAACAAACAACTTATCTTTGAGGGTTTTAGAAACAAAAATATTTATGTCTTAAATATGAATATAAATCGAAGTTCAAATTTATTTTTAACTGCCAGACATGACGATCCATGGTTGTAGCATAAACGATTTTGTCACATTAATTTTAAATATATTAATAAATTAGCAAAATATGAGCTAATTAGAGGTCTACATAAAATAAATTATGAAGAAGAAAATTTATGTGATGATTGTCAAATTGGAAAACTAAAGAAAAGCACTTTTAAATCTAAAAATAATATTTCTACAAAATAACCATTAGAATTATTACATTTAGATTTATTTGGTCCTACTCAAGTGTGATCTATAAATCACAATAAATATATTTTCGTAACAGATGATTTTTCAAGATATACATGGACTTTATTTTTAAAACATAAAAGTGACACCTTTGGTATGTTTAAACTTTTTTCTAAAAGAATTAAAACTCAAATGGATTTGAAAATTAAGAATATTCAAAGTGATCACGGTGGAGAATTCGAAAATGATTTTTTTACTAATTTTTCTAATAAAAAGGGTAAAAGTCATAATTTTTCTTTTTCCCGCACACCTCAACAAAATGGTGTAGTAGAAAGAAAAAATCGTACGTTACAAGAATGTGCATGAACACTATTAAATAGTAGTGGTCTACCAAAACATTTTTGGGCTGAAGCTATTGCTACTGTTTGTTATGTTTTGAATCGAGTAACCATATGACCTATGACTAAACATACTTGTTTTGAAATATTTATTGGAAGAAAACCTGAAGTATCATATTTTAAAACTTTCGGATCAAAATGTTTTATACTAAATACAAAAGATAATTTAAGAAAATTCGACCCGAAGTCCGATGAAGGAATCTTTGTTGGATATTCGGATCGTAGCAAGACATCTAGAATTTTTAATAAATGATATAACACAATTGAAGAAAGTTTACGTGTTTCGTTTGATGAAAATTTTCTTAACCATCATACTAATGACGATGAAGAAATAATTCCAATCACAAATACAATAAATTCTTTCAATAGTGAGACGAATGCACAAAATAATACTTTAGTATCATCTCCTAGAATTCTAAAAGATCACCCAAAGGATAATATCATTGGAGACCTCAATTCCAGAGTAACTAGAAATCAACTTAACCAAATAAGTCATATTGCATTGTGTCAAATTTTAAACCAAGAAATTATAAAGAAGCTTCAAACGATAATTTTTGGATAACAGCCATGCAAGAAGAATTAAATCAATCTGAACGTAATAATGTTTGGGAATTAGTACCTAGACCAGAAAATCAATTGGTTATTGGAACAAAATGGGTATTTAAAAACAAAGCAGATGAAAATGGAAATATAGTTAGAAATAACACACGTCTAGTCGCTCAAAGTTATAATCAAGAAGAAGGCATCAACTACGATGAAACATTTTCTCTAGTAACAAGACTCGAGGTCATACGTACATTACTTGCTTTTGCAAATCATCACAATTTTAAATTATTTCAAATGGACGTCAAAAGTGCATTTTTAAAAGGTTTTATTAAAGAAAACGTATATGTTGAACAACCTCCATTGTTTGTTCACGAAAAATATCTCGATGATATTTTTAAATTACAAAAAGCCTTATATGGTTTAAAGCAAGCCCCCCGTGCCTGGTACGAACGTCTTAAAAATCATTTAATTATATCTGGTTTCCAAATAGGTAAAATAGATACGACTTTCTTTATTAAACGAGAAAATAATGAAATTTTAGTTGTACAAATTTACGTAGACGATATTATTTTTGGTTCAACTCACGAAAATCTTTGTAATCAATTTTAAAATATTATGAAAAATGAATTTGGAATATCTCACATGGGAGAATTAAATTTCTTTTCAGGTTTACAAATAAAACAACTTGTAAATAGTACCTTTATTCATCAAGAAAAATATTGTAACGATCTATTACGTCGTTTTGAAATGGATAAAACTTCAAGCAAACCAACACCGATGAGTACTAGTGTTCACTTGAAAAAAGATGATAACGGAAAAGATTTTGACGAAAAATTATATCGTAGTATGATTGGCTCCTTACTTTATTTGACGGCTAGTCGGCCCGACATTATGATGTGTGTATGTCTTTGTGCCCGATTTCAAGCAAAACTAAAAGAATCTCACCAAAGAGCTGTTAAACGTATCTTACGATATCTATCTAGTACTAGAGATTACGATTTTTTTACCCTAAGTGATCATCATTTGAACATGTTCATATAGCGATGCGGATTTTGGTAGATGTAAAACAAATAGTAAGAGTACTAGCGGAACATGTCACTTTATCGGACAATCATTAGTTTCATGGTTTAGCAAAAAGAAAAATTGTGTCTCCTTATCTACTTGTGAAGCCAAATATATTTCGGCAGCTCTAGCATGTATACAAGTGATATACATGCAACAAACACTTACGGATTTTGGCAAAGATATCAATAAATCACCAATATATTGCAATAATACGAGTGCAATAAATCTATCAAAAAACCCAGTAAATCACTCACGTACTAAACATATAGATATCCGTCATCATTTTTTACGTGATAATGTAGAAAAAGGAATTATTATATTAGAATACGTAAATACTGAGAATCAAATAGCAGATATTTTCACAAAACCACTAAATGAAAAAACATGTGTTAAACTGCGACGCGATTAAGGAATATTCTCTCTTAATGATCTTCTAAACTAATACTACATTTTCATTTATTCTATTTTTGCATAAAGTTTTATCCACAAATTAAAATTGTCAACCCCTTCACTTTAAATTTTTTAGGTTGTTGTTTTCTAAAATTACCTTTGAATAACCTTTAAAATCATGTATAATAACTTTTTACAAAGCAAAAAGTAAAGAATATATGTAGATCTCGTATTTTTTTACAACAGAAAATATAAGTACGTCTTCCGATAACTCTCATCTCTCCTTCTCAACACCAACAACAGATAGTTCAACGGATACACCTCATCGCCTTCCTACTCCTACACTAGATCATGAACCGACATATAAGTGGCCTTCCTATCACACGGGATTAACTCCCGATAAAAAGAAGTCCAAGCAATCTCTATTTGTCTCTTTTAACACTAAGGAGAAAATCGATGAGATACATCACTATCAAAAGAAACAAATGGATATACGACGGGAATTATACTTTGAGCAAAAGGTCACTGCGCGACGACTAAGTTTTCTTGAGCAAGTAGCGATGAAATTTTGTAATTCATGAAAGAAGGATATACATGAACCACTTCCGATTCCTTGTAATCCTTTGGATTCCTCTGCCTCTTATCGTACACCTTTGGATCCTTCACTTAGGCGATTCTCTGGTTCCCTAAGAAGAACCCACGAACGTGGAAATATATGGTCTCCACTCAAGCCATGGAGGGATGACAAGTCTGAAGATCGCAATGCTCCATCGTCATCTAAATAAATTTACTTACTCTTATTATATTTTTATCTACGTATATTTGTATTCTGTTTCACAAATAACAATTCTATGTTCTATTAAAATCAAACTCTCGAAAAATAAGAAACAGCCTTCACAATTAGGCTATTTTAAGACAAACTGGTCATTTCAGACGTCTGATACTCTTGTATCACACAAATTTTTAACCATCGTGCATACAGCAGACGTCTGATATAATCTTCCAACCGTCTGAAAATTATCTCTGCTTTATAAAAAATAGAAACCAGTCTATTTTGGACGTCTGAACTATTGACCAGACGTCTGAACAAAGTCTCCGCTTCCATAAGATAAAAACTCAGACCATTTTCAAACGTTGATATTATATCCAAACGTCTGAGAAAACTATCTGTCCTACAAAAATAACACTTCGACCTATTCTAGATGCCTGATTCTACAACCAGACGTCTTATAATTCTCTCTACCTTTCAACATTTATAAATCGATCAATTCCAAACATCTGCCACCAACAACCAGACATCTGATTCTATTTACTATCTTCAAACTAGGTTAAATCAAATGTCTGAATTACCTTCCATACGTCTGAAATTCAATCGGCACTCTTAAGTACCTAGATAACGTCTATTTTTTTACTTTTCTCACTTAAGTTTCATTTCATTTCTACCGCAAAGTCGTTCCCTATTTCTCAAAATTACTTTCTCTTCCAAACTCGCTCGAATTTGATGGCTCCTAAAACAAAAAACCCTAAGATCTCTAAGCGAAAGCAAGACCAAACAACTTCATCCAACCCTCAAGTTTGCTCTGATGATCAAATTGAATGATGGATAAATCGTGTGCCACATTCAATCAAGAGATACAAGGATATTCAAAAGAAGAAACTCCATACAGGTCCATTTTATAATTTTCTAAAGTTCCCAATGTATTATTTAGACGAAATGTGCGAAAGTGCTGGATTACAAACATTGATATCCTTTAATCCCAATAAAATCCAAATTGATCAGCTAGCCATATTTTTTTTCTATTCTAATTTAGATAGCACAACAGTTTGGAACATTGATGTAACATCCCAAAAATTATCAATTAAAATAAATAATACATTTTAAACTTTTGGAATTTAATTTGAAAATAAATTGAAAAAAATCTTAAACAAGTTAAATAAGTAAAAAAAAATTATGTATGAATAAAATCCCAGTTTTATCTTGAGTTTAAATTATTGAAATAACGAAAGCTTATAAAAGTCATTTGGATTTAAAACCTTATACATATGAACATTACATATATTAGTAGAATTGATTACACATTGAAAATTTAATTTAAAATTTTCAAGGTGAATGTGAATATAAGAATGGGCATAAATGTTTATATTTCAAGTTTAAAAATTAAAGATTTGAATTTAAATTTAAAATAAATGTTTTAAAAAGTAAGTAGCATTTAAAATTATTAAGATGTAATATATATATTAGTTAAATTCTTTCAACATTGTACATGTATGTAGATATACAAAAGAATAAAGATATACATTTACTTTTAAAATGTATAAGATATAAATAAAAAATTTATAAAATTTTCTTTTGCTTTGTAAACATCAAAGGCTGAACATACATCCACATGGAAGGTAGAGTAGAATGATAACCAAAATCTAGAGCTCAAGATTTTCTTCTTACAAATGGCACAAGACATCATTGCTCAAATAAAATAATCAAATAAAAAATTTCAGAAAACCTTTTCACCTTCCAATTCAAAATTTTAAACTCCTAATCCCTGAAGTTAAGTAACCAAAAAGAGATTTTGCAATCTTTACTTCAACATTCAAGAAAAAAAAAGTTCAAGAAAAAAAAGAGAAAAAAACTGCCTTCTTCAACTCAATTCAAAAAGTAAAATCTGAAGTGTTTTCAAACTGTAATGATACATTCATCTCTCAAATTAGCTTGAAAGGGGGGAGGGCTTCAGGTTTGCTAAGGCAATAGTTTCTGGAAATAAATTTAAAAGGAAAATCAAGATCCTAGATAAATTTTACCTTTGGTTTTCAAAACTACAGAAAAAAAAAGAAAAAGAAGGAAAGCTTCTCTGATTATTCAAACTGAGAGAAATCAAGAGCAAAGCTTTAATCTACCTTTGGTTTTCTAGTTACAGAAAAGAAAAAAAAGAAACTTCTTTGTCATTCAACTGTAAGTAAATTAAAAACCACTGTAACAATGAATTCAGTAAATAAATATAGCAAAGAATAAGCAAAGATTTTCACTGATAACTTGCAGATCTAAAACCCCAAACTTTAAAGTAGAAAAAGAAAAAAAAAGAAGGGAGGTTGCAGGCCTTCATTTTCATCTCTGTTTTGATAAAAACTGCCTGAAAACTCTCTGGAAACAAGCGAGTAAACTCTTGTTTTCTTTTAATCATTGTTGCTGTGTGTATGCTTGGATGATATAGGAAACTTAATCTTTGTTTGGCATGCAAGAATTTTGGTATATGATTGAAGCCTTGGCTGTGCATGTTGATTATACAAAATGCAATCTCTGTTTAGCTTCAGGAAACAAAAAAACCTATCGAACCCTAATTTTTTTGTTTCTAGCCGTGGATAGATTAAAGTATTAAAATGGAAATTGTTCAGATACACTTAAATTGAATTTGAAAAAATATTTGTATGGACCAAAATCAAGGATGCATGCCTGGGGATATTATTTTTCTTCCCTGTTTCCTAAATTCTCTGATTTACAGCATAACTATGGCCAATCAAATCCTTCTCTCCCCCATTTCTTCTGTAAATAAATCGAAACAAGTTGAAGTATTGTTTTTGAACTTGCACTATGTTCCAGTAACAACCCAAAGCAAGTTTTGAAATTTCCTTTTTACTGGAAACTATGAAAACACAGTTCCATCTAAGTTCTGTGTTACAGGTTAAACCACATCAAAAAAATCTAATCTTTCTTCCTCTTTACTTGTGAAAAGAAATGTAAACAAGTTAAAATTACGGTTTAAACCTGTATTTTACTTCAGTAATGGATTTAAAGAAAATTATGTATATAGTTTTTCCGGGAAACTATGTAATGCAGTACCATTCAACTTTTCAAGAAACTCGAACTTCATACATTTTAATTTCAATAATACCATGTGAATCCACTCTAAAAATGATGATTTTTGAAAATAGAATAAAAAAAATATCATTGGATTTTCACTGAGAATTAGGGATTGATCAGAAAAATGCAATTTCGTCAATTTCTGGTGATCTATGAAATTATAGCTCTCGAGTTCATTGTGGTAGCAAGATGGAAGGTGAGAGATCATCAGAAAAATATGAGTATAAATTTTAAATCCTTAAATCTGTGATTAGACATCGAACTAGGGTTTAAGAACCCATTGTTGTTCGCGACCGAAATGATGGTGCTGCACCATCCATAGGTGATCGGACTTCACGTCAGTGGTGCTAAACGCGGTGAAACACGTGTACGAAGCTTCGGTCCAAACTTGGTGGCCGATAACGGACTGGGGAGGCGACGCGAGGCGATTTACTAGTGGCATCCCTGATGGGTGTTTTGGGTCGTGCTGCTTCGATTCGCGTTTTCGAAATAAAAATTGAATTCTGGGTGTTTAAAACGTTTTGGGGGATGGACATCGACGTATTGGTGGCCGCAGCTTCGATCAGCCGCGGCGAAACCGGCCGTGCACGTGCACGTGGGGGGTTGGTGTGTCAGTATGATGGTTTGGGGAAGAAGGGGGTAGGTCATAGTGTTACGTGGGGATTCTGGGTGGAAACTCGAAGGAGAACTCGAGTTGTTTTAGTGTTGTATCGTGTTGATTTAAAACTCAAACTAATTTTTTTGTGAAAATTTATCACACGGGTCAATTTGGGGAAGAACTCGAAGCTGGGTGGTGTTATTCTCGGGGACGACTCGAAGCAAGCCTCGGGTTGGTCCATAAAAACAGCAAGTTCCGGTTTTAACTAAATTTTGAAACTCAAGTTAAATAATTTTTTTTAAATCCACGCTTTAGAAATAAATGAGAGTTGTTAATGGAATATGAAGTAAATAATATAGAGTCAATTATCTAAAATTTATGAAGTTCAAAATTATTTCAAATTGTATATTTTCCTTTAAACAAAAAGTTGTTTTAAAAGTTTAACTTAATAAAAAGTTTGAAAATAAAATCAAATATTCAAGTGTTAATTTTAAACCCAATTTATAATGATGAAATAGTAATTAACAATTAATGTTTTATAATGATTTTATAATTTAAAATTAATTAATTAAAGAATAGGCAATTTATAAATGTAATTAAATTTAATTTCTTAACAATTAAGAATAAATAAATTAAGATAATCAAATAAAGGAATAATTAATTTACAAAGTAAATTAAGATTAATTCATAATTAAATAATTTAAACATTGGTTTAAAATAATTAGTAAAGATAATTATACGGTTAATTCACTTTAATCACAATCACCTTAATCAAAGATGATTGATCATCATCAAATATTATGTACTGGATTGATATTTCTGTTGTGATACTGTGATTACTTTGTGATGAACTATGATTTGTGATTTGTTCCTATATGCGTATGAAACCCCTTTTGCCCGTAAAACGGCATTTAAACTTCGATGCGATAGGGAGTCGGATTTCAGTTTGTTATCCGAAACCCACATCGAACCTTGAATATGAATTCTTGTAATTGATACACCCATATGTTTTAAATTGAGCGTTCACTATTCGGATTAGGCGGGAGAGGACCTTTGTGTCATATAACCCATTCCGAATAGTGATTCAATGAATGGATAGCATTTGAAGACGGTGGTGAAGACCGGGTGTCTTCAAAAACGATAGGATAACCTATCGATTTTCTTTGCACCGAGTTGCTCCGGTATAGGGATTCACTAAGTGATGGGAAGTCCGATCGGGATTGTGGATGCCCAGATTTACAAGGGCTTCTTCCTTTATTGGATGAAGTGCCTTCGGTTCTGTTCGAACCCGGAACAGACTTGTATAGTCGTGTGTCTGACACTACACTTTGAGATATAAAGCCGATTTCTTTCAAATACATATCTGTTGGTGGCGGAGAATTTATTCTCTTAGCTTAACTCCCTTCTCTGAGACGTACGAGCTCAGAGGTAATGTAGTTGAAGGTTATCAGCGATATGCTCCCAATTTGGTAGTGTGGCATGCTAAGTGCTGTTGTATATTGATGATCATTTGTGATCAAAGCATGGCTTTCGTGTAAAGCGTAGCTTTGTGGACGAGACCTCATCGGACCTCACACCCTGGAAATGGTCGAAACAGGAAAGATGCGGCAAGGTTATGAGGGTCGTGCCCTTTAGGGTATGTCATTTCCTTCTGGAAAAAGGTGGTGTCATGGTATAGAGCCCAGATACTTACCTATGTGGTTGCTTCAATCTCATTTACTGTATGGTTGTTGCTTTGTGATGGGGGCCACTCGGATAACGGTCCCAAAGGACCGGGGAATGACATAGTCATATAGTAGTTACCTAGTTACAGAGGTAACTCGGCCTTGTGTTGGCAGAGAACTGGTTAAATTCTCGGGACGTCCCGCCAGAGGCGTACCCATGTGGAATAGGAAGTTCCTTAGCCTGACCATTTATTGGAAATCCAATCCCCAATACGAACCCAATACGGTTTTAGTTGTATTACCTGTCATTTACTTATGGTGGCTCCCCACTGTTTAGATGGTAGCTATAGTAGGCATATGATACTGGTCTTATGTTGGCTAGGATTGATATTATACTTTCGAAATGGCTTTCTACACTATGCACTAGTACTAATATCAAAGAAATTTTCCTGTATCAAGCATATTTGACTATCATAAGAAGAAAACTTCTTCAATTTTGCGATTGCATTGTGTGTGTGGCGGAAGGTCTTATGGTAGTTTCATTTTCCAAAAGCATACCGGTTTTTCCTGTATAAATATGTTATGTTTAAAAGCAACTATCTTTGTTTACTTATACCAGTCCCATGACTAACCCGGAGTTTATTGTTTTATTTCTAGACTCTGGGTGCCCACCATTTCTACACGGGCATCCTAGTAGCAGGTTTTTCGTATTTTGGCATTAGCTATATTTTGGAGTATTTTGGGTTGGAGATTATTGGTTTTTGGAGGCTCATACCTTAGAGACATTTTGGAAGCTTTTGGATCTCAAGGTGCTTAGCTTGGATGTTCACTGTCATTCTCTACTTCCTTTTTGAAGACATTTGGCATATGATCTCTAGTTGTTCTATTTTGTCATTCTATTTGGAGTTGTGATTCATGTATTATGTACTCTGATGTTGTAACAGATATCACTATGATGTTATATCTGTGATGTGATGCATGATATTCATTTTATTTCCGCTGTTTTATATTCATCTAATGTTGTTATAAGCTCCATCCGACTGGAGTTCGATGTTTGAATCATTGACAGTCGAGTACAAGCGAGGTATTTAATGTCAATTTTCGAACGTTGAATCTCGGGTTATGACATGTGGTATCAGAGCTAAATGTTGAGTAAGAACTTTAGCTACGGAGTATAACACATTTGATGGCTCATTAGAGATAGGGTGAAGTATACCCTAGAATGAGTATAATTGATCGAAACCTCAAATTTTTTCTTAGTCTATTTCCTTTAATTGCTGATATTCCTTAAGATATCTCGTCCAAATATCTAAGCCAATTTTCTTACTATTTACAGATAGTAAGGATTATTTACAGATAGTAAGGATGAGCAGACGAAGAGGCAGAGTTGGGGAGCAAGAAAATGCCACAGCACCTAGCCAAGTTCCCCCTACACCAGAAGCAGCTTTACCTATTCAGCATCAGCCGAATCTGGCTGCATTGTATAAGATTCTCTCAAGGCTTGGTGGTAAGCCGTTCACCGACAAGGAGACGATTGTTGAGGCCCAAGCATGGATTAGATCATGTGAGAAAATCTTTAAAGGGCTTAAGCTGCAAGATGATCAGATGCGTCTCATAGCTACTTGGCAACTTCAAGATGAAGCTTTAGCATGGTGGGAGACCGTCACTATTGATGAGCCTGAAGACGAGTTTACTTGGGGAAGATTCAAAGAAGTATTTGAGAAGCACTAGATGCCATCAGCTAGGATTTCTCGTATGTACCAGGTATTCTTGGACTTAAAGCAAGGGAGTTTGTCATTCGAGGAGTATCTCAACAAATTCAATGAATTGTCTCGCATTGGTCCAGAATTAGTGAATACACCTTTGAAGAAGAATGAGAGGTTCATTCATGGGATGAATAAAAAGTTCCACGAAAGGATGACTAGCCACGTCAAAGAATCCTTCTCAGATTTGGTTGATATGGGATACCGTTATGCTACACTAGACATCCAAGAAGCACCGGTGGAGAAAGGAAATTCGAGCATTCAGAATTGGAAGAAGAGGAAATTTGGGGGCAAGAAACCATGGCACGGTAAAAAGAAAAAGAAGAGCAATCAAGGAAGCACTGTAGAGAATGTCACTTGTTATAATTGCTTGGAGGGCCACTATTCTAGTAGATGCACGAAGCCTAAGAAGCAAGTCAGTCAATCCGTTCGAGCAAAGCCTAAAAAAAGGCTATTATTGTCAAAAAGTGGGACATGAAGTTAAAGACTGCACAGTTATGAAGCAAGCACAGCTGGCCAAGGTGTACACAATCAAAGATAAGCCCACATCTTCCAAAGCAGAAAAGGGAAGGGAGTTCTGGAAGGTAATCTTACCATTTACGATAGCATTGTTAGAGTCCTTTTTGACACTGGCGCTACACACAGTTTTATCTCTCAACAAGCTATTAATGAATTGAATCTTGAACCTGATTTTGTTGATAAGCCTATACGCGTAAAGAATCCAGTTGGAGGTCCCGCAATTCTTTGTCTTAGATGTAGAGATGTTCCTATCTCATATTCTGCCATTAATTCCCTATTGGTCTCTTTGTTTTTGATTTCAATGAGTTTGAAGTCTTACTCGAGATGGATTGGCTAGCAAAATATGAAGCCAAATTGGATTGCAATAATCGATTGATTTCAATCAAAACCTAATTTGGGGATTTCATCGAAATTTCTTGTGAGGACCCTAGTCCTAAAAGGGAAGGGTTGATGTATAATTTGGGTTATCCTGAACCCAATCTGGAGTCCATTCCTATTACTAGAGATTTTCCAGATGTATTTGAAGAAGTGAAATCTCTACCTCCGCACCGAGAAACAGAATTCAGAATCGACCTTTACCCAATGTTTGTCCTGTCGGTCATGCAAGTCGCAGGATGGCACCTAGGGAAAGGGTTGAATTAGTTGAGCAGACCAGGGATTTACTAGAGAAAGGGTTGATTCGACCCAATGTTTTTAAATCAACTGTCGTATTTTTTGCTAAATCAGACGAATCTCTGAGATTGTGTGTAAATTACCACGATCTCAATAAGCAGACTCTCAAGAATAAATTTCCACCGCCCAGAATTGATGATTTATTTGATCAGTTGCACTGCGCTTGTTTCTTTTCGAAGATGGATCTAGCCTAAGGGTTCCATCAACTACGAATCGCCGAAGACTGTGTTCATTTGACAGCTTTCAGGGGTCCCAATATGTTCTACGAATGGTTAATCATGCCTTTCGGGCTAACCAATGCCCGTGCATACTTTATGGATCTTATGACTCGTGTGTTTCGGGATGTATTGAATAAATTTGTGCTCGTATTCATTGATGATATTTTGGTATATTCAAAGACAGAAGAGGAGCATGTCGAACACTTTAGAATCGTCTTAGAGATATTGAGGAGAAATATTCTATATGCAAAATTTTCCAAATTCCATTTCTGGGTCAAAGAAGTCAAATTTCTTGGCCATATTGTTAATGCAGAAGGGATTTCTGTTAATCCTAGCAAAACTTCTGCCATTCTTGATTGGAGGAAGCCTACTACCCCAAAGGAAGTCCGAAGCTTTTTGGGTTTAGCAGGTTATTATCGGAAGTTTGTTCAGGACTTTTCGAAGTTAGCTAGTCCATTGACCAAGCTAACAATGAAGAATGCAAAGTTTATTTGGACTCCAAAATGTGACGTAGCTTTTGAGGAATTGAAGAAGAGATTAACCATCGCTCATGTTCTCGCTATTATTAATGGGAACCAGGGATTATCTGTTTATACCAATGCTTGCGGTGAAGGCTTGGGTGCAGTATTGATGTAGAACGGGAAGGCGATTGCCTATGCGAGTAGACAATTACGTCCTCATGAAAGAAATTATCCAACCCATGATTTGGAGCTTCTAGTTGTTATCTTCGCTTTGAAAATATGGCGACATTATCTTCTGGGTAAGAATCTTTTCAGCTTTCTTAACAATCTACGAATTTAATTTAATTTAACTTAACTTAATAATATACTTATCGAACTCTCTTTATTTCTAGGTGAAAAATTCGAATTATTCACCGATCACAAATCTTTGAAATATCTCTTCACCCAGAAGGATCTGAATTTGCAACAACAAAGTTGGTTGGAATTTCTAGCATCTTATGACCTAGACATTCTATATACAACAGGAAAAGCCAATGTAGTTGCCGACGCCTTGAGCAGAAGACATGATATTCTCGCATATCTTGTTATCGCTCCTACTCTTCTTAAGAGGATTGCAAGACAGCAGACAGAAGACAAATTACTTCGGGAAATTCGTAGAAGAATATGTCGAGGGGAGAATTCCAGTTTTGAGATTGACGATAATGAAGTTATAAAGTTGAAAGGCAGAATATGTGTTCCAGACTTCCCTCATCTGAAGTGTGAAGTTATAGACGAATGTCACAAATCTAAACTTTGCATCCATCCAGGAGTTAACAAGATGTATAGAGATATCAAAAGAACTTTCTGGTGGAGGACGATGAAAAGGGATATATCTATTTATATGAGTCGCTTTGCTACTTGCCAACAAATCAAGAGTGACCAAATGAAAATGGCGGGTTTCCTTCAGCCTTTATAGGTGCCCAAGTGGAAATAGGACCAAGTATCGATGGATTTCATTGACGGTTTGCCTCATACTCGTAAAGGAATGAAGCAATTTGGGTCATTGTGGACCGTTTGACTAAGACCGCCCACTTCTTGTCAGTGAAAGCTACCCGCACGGTAGCTAGTCTAGCTGAATTGTATGTGAAAGAAATTGTCCGTATCCATGACATTCCTAGCAGCATAGTGAGTGATCGTGATCCGATCTTCACTAGTAGATTTTGGAAGGCGTTCCAAGACGCATTGGGAACCAAGCTGAATTTCAGCACTGCTTATCACCCACAGTCTGATGGGCAGACTGAGAGGATCAACCGAATCTTGGAGTACCTATTGCAAGCTTGTATACTTGATTTTGGTGGTTCTTGGGAGGACCATTTACATCTGGTCGAGTTCTCTTATAACAACAGCTATTAGGCTGGTATAGAGATGGCTCCTTTGAGGCTTTATATGGCCGTCCGTGTCGATCTCCGACATGCTAGATCGAGGCAGGTGATAGACTCGTTCTTGGATCGAATATGATTAAAGAAGCCACCGAGAATGTTGATTTTGTCCGGAAGAAATTGAAGACAGCTCAGAGTCATCAAAAGGGTTATTATGATCGTAGAAGACGGGATTTGGAATTCCAGATTGGGGACTCTGTCTTTCTTAAAGTATCTCCTATGCGGGGTGTACTGAGGTTTGGAAAGGCCGGAAAGCTAGCACCACGATATATTGGTCCTTTTCCTATTCTGGAGAGGATTAGTTCTCTATCCTATCGAGTGCAGTTGCCTAGCTGGTTATCTGGTGTGCATGATGTATTCCACATTTCTAGCCTTCGAAAGTATGTGCACGATCCAGATAGTATTATTGAAGAAGCTGCCCAACAGGATCTCGACATCGCTCCCAATCTAACAGTCAAAAGAGAACCGATAAAGATTGTGGATTGTGAAGAGAAGCAATTGAGGAACAAAATTGTGAAGCTAGTTAAAGTTCAGTGGAGTGACGATCCAAAGGACTGCACTTGAGAAATTGAAGATAATATGCAGAAATCATATCCAAATTGCAGAGTGGATATCTCGGCTTAGCCGGTAAGCCATTTCCTTATCCTTTTTGAATTCGTATATTTTTTTGTTTGTTTTTCTCTCTCTTTTAATTTCGAGGACGAAATTTTCTTAAGGAGGGGATATCTGTAACATTCCAAAAATTATCAATTAAAATAAATAATACATTTTAAACTTTTGGAATTTAATTTGAAAATAAATTGAAAAAAATCTTAAACAAGTAAAAAAAAATTGTATATGAATAAAATCCCAATTTTATCTTGAGTTGAAAATTTTGAAATAATGAATGCTTATAAAAGTCATTTGGATTTAAAACCTTATACATATGAACATTACATATATTAGTAGAATTGATTACACATTGAAAATTTAATTTAAAATTTTCAAGGTGAATGTGAATATAACAAATGGGCATAAATATTTATATTTCAAGTTTAAAAATTAAAGATTTGAATTTAAATTTAAAATAAATGTTTTAAAAAGTAAGTAGCATTTAAAATTATTAAGATGTAATATATATATTATTAAATTCTTTTAACATTGTACATGTATATAAATATACAAAAGAATAATGATATACATTTACTTTTAAAATGTAAAAGATATAAATATAAAATTTATAAAATTTTATTTTTCTTTGTAAACATCAAAGGCTGAACATACATCCACAGGGAAGGTAGAGTAGAATGATAAAAAAAATCTAGAGCTCAAGATTTTCTTCTTACAAATGGCACAAGACATCATAACTCAAATAAAATAATCAAATAAAAAATTTTAGAAAAACTTTTCACCTTCCAAATTAAATTTTTAAAGCTCCTAATCCCTGAAGTTCAGTAACCAAAAAGAGATTTTGCAATCTTTACTTCAACATTCAAGAAGAAAAATAGTTCAGGAAAAAAGAGAGAAAAAAACTGCCTTCTTCAGCTCAATTCAAAAAGTAAAATCTGAAGTATTTTCAAACTGTAGTGATACATTCATCTCTCAGATTAGCTTGAAAGTGGGGAGAGCTTCAGGTTTGCTAAGGCAATAATTTCTGGAAATAAATTTAAAAGGAAAATCAAGATCCTAGATAAATTTTACCTTTGGTTTTCAAAACTATAGAAAAAAAGAAAAAGAAGGAAAGCTTCTCTAATTATTCAAACTGAGAGAAATCAAGAGAAAAGTTTTAATCTACTTTTGGTTTTCTAGTTGCAGAAAAGAAAAAAAAAGAAACTTCTCTGTCATTCAACTGTAAGTAAATTAAAAACCACTGTAATAATGAATTCAGTAAATAAATATGGCAAAAAATAAGCAAAGATTTTCATTGATAACTTGGAGATCTAAAACCCCAAACTTTAAAGTAGAAAAAGAAAAAAAAAGAAGGGAAGTTGCAGGCCTTCATTTTCATCTCTGTTTTGATAAAAACTACCAGGAAACTCTCTGGAAACAAGCGAGTAAACTCTTGTTTTCTTTTAATCATTGTTGTTGTGTGTATGCTTGGATGATATAGGAAACTTAATCTTTGTTTGGCATGCAAGAATTTTGGTATATGATTGAAGTCTTGGCTGTGCATGTTGATTATACAAAATGCAATCTCTGTTTAGCTTCAGGAAACTAAAAAACCTGTCAAACCCCAATTTTTTTGCTTCTAGCTGTGGATAGATTAAAGTATTAAAATGGAAGTTGTTTAGATACACTTAAATTGAATTTGAAAAATATTTGTATGGACCAAAATCAAGGATGCATGCCTGGGGATATTATTTTTCTCCTTGTTTCCTAAATTCTCTGATTTACAGTATAACTATGGCCAATCCAGTCTTTCTCTCCCCCATTTCTTCTGTAAATAAATTAAAACAAGTTTAAGTCTTGTTTTTGAACTTGCACTATGAAAACACAGTTCCATCTAAGTTCTGTGTTACAGGTTAAACCACATCAAAAAATCTAATCTTTCTTCCTCTTTACTTTTGAAAAGAAATGTTAACAAGTTAAAATTATGGTTTAAACCTGTATTTTACTTCAGTAATGGATTTAAAGAAAATTATATATATAGTTTTTCCTGGAAACTATGCAATGCAGTACCATTCAACTTTTCAAGAAATTCGAACTTCATACATTTTAATTTCAATAATACCATGTGAATACACTCTAAAAATGATGATTTTTGAAACTAGAATCAAAAATTTTCATTGGATTTTCACTGAGAATTAGGGCTTGAACAGAAAATTGCAATTTCGTCAATTTCTGGTGATCTATGAAATCATAGCTCTCGTGTTCGTTGTGGTAGCAAGATGGAATGTGAGAGATCATCAGAAAAATATGAGTATAAATTTTAAATCCTTAAATTTGTGATTAGAGATCGAACTAGGGCTTAAGAACCCATTGTTGTTCGCGACCGAAATGATGGTGTTGCACCATCCACACCATCCACAGGTGATCGGACTTCACGTTAGTGGTGCTAAACGCGGCGAAAGACATGTACGAAGCTTCGGTCCAAACTTGGTGGCCGATAACAGACTGGTGAGGCGGTGCGAGGCGAATTACTGGTGACGTCCCTGATGGGTGTTTTGGGTCGTGATGCTTCGATTCGCGTTTTCGAAATAAAAATTGAATTCTGGGTGTTTGAAACGTTTCAGGGGATGGACGTCGACGTGTTGGTGGCCGCAGCTTCGACCAGCCGTGGCAAAACCGCCCATGCACGTGCACGTGGGGGTTGATGTGTCAGTATGATGGTTTGGGGAAGAAGGGGGATAGCTCGAAGTGTTATGCGGGGATTCTGGGTGGAAACTCGAAGGAGAACTCGAGTTGTTTTAGTGTTGTACCGTGTTGATTTAAAACTTAAACAAATTATTTTGTGAAAATTTATCACACGGGTCAATTTGGGGAAGAACTCGAAGCTGGGTGGTATTATTCTCGGGGACGACTCGAAGCAAGCCCTGGGTTGGTCCATAAAAACAGCAAGTTCCGGTATTAACTAAATTTTGAAACTCAAGTTAAATAATTTTTTTTTAAATCCACGCTTTAGAAATAAATGAGATTTGTTAATGGAATATGAAGTAAATAATATTAAATCAATTATCTAAAATTTATGAAGTTCAAAATTATTTCAAATTGTATATTTCCTTTAAACAAAAAGTTGTTTTAAAAGTTTAACTTAATAAAAAGTTTGAAAATAAAATCAAATATTCAAGTGTTAATTTTAAACCAAATTTATAATGATGAAATAGTAATTAACAATTAATGTTTTGTAATGATTTTATAATTTAAAATTAATTAATTAAAGAATAGGCAATTTATAAATGTAATTAACTTTAATTTATTAATAATTAAGAATAAATAAATTAAGATAATCAAATAAAGAAATAATTAATTAACAAAGTTGATTAAGATTAATTCATAATTAAATAATTTAAACATTGGTTTAAAATAATCAATAAAGATAATTATACGGTTAATTCACTTTAATCACAATCACCTTAATCAAAGATGATTGACCATCATCAAATATTCTGTACTGGACTGATATTTCTGTTGTGATACTGTGATTGCTTTGTGATGAACTATGATTTGTGATTTGTTCCTATATGTGTGTGAAACCCCCTTTGCCCGTAAAACGGCATTTAAACTTCGATGCGACAGGGAGTTGGATTTCAGTTTGTTATCCGAAACCCACATCCAACCTTGAATATGAATTCTTGTAATTGATACACCCACATGTTTTAAATCGAGCGTTCACTATTCAGATTAGCCGGGAGAGGACCTTTGTGTCATATTACCCATTCCGAATAGTGATTCGACGAATGGATAGCATTTGAAGACAGTGGTGAAGACCGGGTGTCTTCGAAAACGATAGATAACCTATCGATTGTCTCTGCACCGAGTTGCTCCGGTATAGGGATTCCCTAAGTGATGGGAAGTCCGATCGGGATTGTAGACGTCCGGATTTACAAGGGCTTCTTCCTTTATTGGATGAAGTGCCTTCGGTTCTGTTTGAACCCGGAACAGACTTGTATGGTCGTGTGTCTGACACTACACTTTGAGATATAAAGATGATTTCTTTCAAATAAATATCTGTTGGTGGCGGAGAATTTATTCTCTTAGCTTAACACCCTTCTCTGAGACGTATGAGCTCAGAGGTTATGTAGTTGAAGGTTGTCGGCGATATACTTCCAATTTGGTAGTGTGACATGCTAAGTGCTGCTGTATATTGATGATCATTTGTCGATCATTTGTGATCAAAGCATGGCTTTCGTGTATAGCGTAGCTTTGTGGACGAGACCTCATCGGACCTCCCACCCCAGAAATGGTCGAAACAGGAAAGATGCGGCAAGGTTATGAGGGTCGTGCCCTTTAGGGTATGTCATTTCCTTCTGGAAAAAAGTGGTGTCATGGTATGGAGCCTAGATACTTAACTATGTGGTTGCTTCAATCTCATTTACTGTGTGGTTGTTGCTTTGTGATGGGGGCCCCTCGGACAAAGGTCCCAAAGGACCGGGGAATGACATAGTCGTGTAGTAGTTACCTAGTTACAAAGGTAACCCGGCCTTGTGTTGGCAGAGAACTGGTTAAGTTCTCGGGACGTCTCGCCAGAGGCGTACCCATGTGGCATATGAAATTCCTTAGCCTGACCATTTGTTGGAAATCCAATCCCCAATACGAACCCAGTACGGTTTTAGTTGTATTACCTGCCATTTACTTATGGTGGCGCCCCACTGTTTAGATGGTAGCTATAGTAGGCATACGATACTGGTCGTATGTTGGCTAGGATTGATATTATACTTTTGAAATGGCTTTCTACACTATTCACTAGTACTAATATCAAGGAAATTTTCCCGTATCAAGCATATTTGACTATCATAAGAAGAAATCTCCTCCAATTCTGCGATTGCATTGTGTGTGGGGGGGAGGTCTTATGGTAGTTTCATTTTTCAAAAGCATACCGATTTTTCTTGTATAAATCTGTTCTGTCTAAAAGCAACTATCTTTGTTTACTCATACTAGTCCCATGACTGAGCCGGAGTTTATTATTTCCTTTCTAAATTCTGGGTGCCCACCATTTCTACACGGGCAGCCTAGTAGCAGGTTTTCCGTATTTTGGCATTAGCTATATTTTGGAGTATTTTGGGTTGGAGATTATCGGTTTTTGTAGGCTCATACCTTAGAGACATTTTGGAAGCTTTTGGATCTCAAGGTGCTTAGCTTGGATGTTCACTGTCATTCTCTACTTCCTTTTTGAAGACTTTTGGCATATGATCTCTAGTTGTTCTATTTTGTCATTCTATTTGGAGTTGTGATTCATGTATTATGTACTCTGATGCTGTAACAGATATTATTATGATGTTGTACCTGTGATGTGATGCATGATATTCATTTTATTTCCGCTGTTTTATATTCATCTACTGTTGTTATAAGCTCCATCCGACTGGAGTTCGATGTTTGAATCATTGACAGTCGAGTACTAGTAAGGTATTTGATGCCAATTTTTGAACGTTGAATCTCGGGTCGTGACAACTAACAACGATGATAATTGGCTATGGTCAAGTATTTACGGCAACACAATTAGACTTACTCCAGGGATCATAAGCCGAACTCTCGGATGTTCCAACACGGGAGAAGATTTATATAATATCCCGGATATGCATCTCAAACCACGATATCATATCACACATCAAATATGGAAGGATGAAATGCCGAGATTTGCATCAAAATACCTAACCTAAGGCGAGACTTTTCACTAGAATGATTATCAATGCTATCATTCCTCGCCTTGGTAGTCATGAGCATATCGCGGAGTTTGAGCACTTGGCCCTATACGCTATATTCAGTGGAACAAGGGTTAATTGGAAAAAATTTATATTTGGCGAGCTCAAACATTTTTGAACTCGATCATCATGCCCATCCATCATCTATACTACATATATCATGAGACTTCTACGAGCTCACAACATCCCCTCATATTTATCTACTTTTGAAGAGATTTCCCCGAAATATGCATCCACAAATTTTTTATTTATAATGCACTTACCAAAAATCCCCCGGATTTTATATCATTTGAAGAATGGACACAACGTCATCAAGCCGGACAAGCTAGGCCTCTACCTCAAACACAACCTGAGCCATCACAAGGGTGGAGCAACATCACGAGAATACTCCTCCTCCTGCACCATTTGATTATACGTGCCAAGATGATATTTTGGAGACTCGCATTGAGACGAATCCAAGTAAGAGTATTCATGGCTTAACTCTCCAAAATCAACTTTTTTTATCTCGAAATAAAAAGCTATTGGCTAAGCGCATTGATAGTTTTGAAACATCTTTTGCTTCTCGCCTAGTCACAGTTGAAACGTCACTTTCAACTACATTATCCATTCTAAAGGAGGTTCTTCAATGGGTTCGTGGTCCTATACCACCTTCAGAAGATTGGCCAACTCCAATGCCTTCTCCTTCAAAACATTCCAAACTTTTTGACGAGGAGAAAGAACCTCTCGAACAAACTCCAACATCTCCTAAAAAACAAGCTAGCTCTTTCAAAAATGAAGATGAAGGAGATGATCAAGATAAAACTTCCCCAAAAGATCCTTAAATTTTTAGGATTCCATCTTTTTTATAAAAATGATACAAATCTACAAATGTAATCGATTGATGTGATTAATTAAATTGCTTTTTGGTTTGTTATTTTTGTGTATATTAATGTAATCTTACAACGATTGGTAAATACTTAATGGTATGGACATGATGTCCACAATTAAAAAGTTATTACTCCTTTTTGAAATGCCAAAGGGGGATAAATAATAGAAAGCACATATTCAAGGGGAGATTTATAAAATTATTTATAAGTACATTATATAGTTGTCATCATCAAAAAGGGAGAGATTGTTATGAAAACAGATCTACGGTTTCAATGACAACAACTATACAATGGAAATCAAATATGCATTGATATATTTATATATATAGGCACTTGCTAGAACAACATCTCTAGAAAGATAAGAACAAGGCTCAAAGGACACTACAAGAGACTACAAGTCAATAGGAACAAAGAAGTACAAGAAAAAGAGCACAAAAACTGATATGCACAATATCAGATGTTTGGGTGAACAAGCTAGACGTCTGAAACAGTTCTCTAGAACAATAGACAGGCTGAACCAAACATTTGGCAATTGCACTCAGATGTCTGATCTACTACTATATTCCAAATTATATATGGTATCAGACGTCTGAAACATGTTCCAGACGTTTGATTTCAAACTCGGATTTAAAATATAAACTTCAACTGCCACATTCGAATGGACATCTCCGCTTCTCTTCACTGTAACTCTTCATCATCAACAGAAGCAACTGTAGAGCACTAGTTAATAGATGCAACTACTCAAGATAGCTTATTAGGAGTTTCAGTTTATTTTTTTGATTCCGCCGTGTATATTAAGTCAGTTACGACTATATTTTCCCAGTCAACCAAGAGGACATCGTCATATGTTGCTCTTGACGTGTTATTGTAAATTATATTTGATCAGTACCTGAGGAACGGTTAAGGGATTACGTAACTTGGATATGACGTTGTTTTGAAATGTAATCAGTAAATTGTTTTTTTTCAAAATGTGTTTTTGTTCATATTCAAGTGTTTCTGATATTATGAATACCATTAGCATTACCGTATTTTTCACTAGAAGTTTATATTATAGAAGACTACAGCATCTGTAGCGCTTAGCTTTTGGCCTCTAGATATGAAATGTTACACTAATTTACCTCACTTTGGCAGTTTCATATGATATCAAGTGTAAACTAAATTCTCATAGAGTCCGATGTTATATTCATACACTAAATTGTGTAGGTTTCACAAGATTCCGTAATAGTTAGGTTAATAGTTTCGATAATTGTTTGCAAATTTAAAAAAAGAGCATTCGTGCCATAGATGCTTCTTTCTTGAAATACACCAACGTCAAATACAACGATCATTGAAATATTAGACAATATGCTTTGTTAAAAAGGCTATAAATTAGTTAAGGAACGCGTACTAATGTAATGCTTACCAATTTAGGAATAACTAATAGTTGATGTTATTTGTTGTACAAAATCGTTGTGTCCTATAAATATCAATTATACTTTATATGCTTCATGATTATTTAATTAGATTTATCAACAACCATCTGTCAATAATATTTATGACAAAAAACATAATCTAAGTATTACAATCTATAAACATATTCTTTCACCTTTGTATAACTAAAAAAAATCTACAAAATACTTTGCTTAGTAAATTATATGGTGAACTCCGTGTGCATAGCACGGGATCGCACAAGTATGCTATGATGTCTGTGCACTAGCGTACATGCTGAAATAGCAATTCCTTAAAGTGTAAATTCTAGAGCGTTATTGACCAAGGATGCTTGAAGAATCTTCATGGACCACAGATGTTCACCATAATATAAATATTTAGGATCAATAGTAGTTAATAGCTACCCAGTTAAGCAATCTAAAATTCATTTAATGATACAGTTGTTCGCGTGAAATCATTCTGTTACCGTAGACATGAGAGATGACTAATTAAACGAACTCTATTAATTATCACCCTAAATTCTAACACTACAATGGTTTACCAGATATGGTGACGTTAAGGGGTCCATTAAATAAATCATCTCTCTGGTGTCTTTAAGAACAAATATGGTGCAAAAAATTGGTGATACCACGCTTAATAGGTTCACTAGATAAATCAAAACTTAAAAAAAAGGAATGTATCAAACCTCCATGCTCAAAAAACCTCAATCAACAAGTAAGTATAGACATACAAGGAAAAAAAGTAATACCATGTTGCAAATCCACGCAAAAGCAAGCTCAAATAGCATTAAGTATGAAGTAGCCTTTTTCACCCACATTGTGAAGTTCTTCGTCAACGACTACGCCACAGAGAAATACAAATACACAATCGCTATTGAACGCAAAGTTGCCAACCTCATCATTTAACGATACATCAAGTCTGAAATTATAAAGGTTGCGTGGAAGAATTAAGGCAGGGCATACAATAAGGGTATCACTTCCACCTACATGCTCTGATTTCTTATACTCCTGCCCACCAAAAAGATACTTTTCATAGTTTTTTCCACCAAGCTTAAAATATGCACGTACATGTCCTTTTACATTAAGTGCTGAGCTACCATCATCGTTGTATGATTTTATTTCAAATTTGACTCTGTAAGCATTACTAAACAACGAGTACTTCACCTCATAACCATCAACTGTTGCAGAATTCATACTGTCACATTGTTTAGTGTCTAAGAAAAAGCCAACCACTTTGGTGTCACTTTCATTTTCATTTTTGTCACGACTCTGCATTTCAAGCTCAATACTATTTGTTGAATCTTCAAATTTGGCTGACCAAGAAAGAGAGTTGACTTATTATTGAGGCTTATATTCCAAATGTGCATTATCTTAAGATCCTCAAGTGACAGGTTATTTCTACGAATACGAGGTTCAATGAGAGTGGTATGTACATTATACAGGTCATGATGCAATATCTTACCCAGAAGCATTTCATATCCGCTAAAATCTTACAAAAGAGAACTTGTTTTTCTTAGAGAAGCAAAACGAGCTCTCTTGTCTAATTTATTGATACAAGGTCTATCAAGATTTACTATTATAGGACTCATAAGACCTGTCAAAATATGTATGCATGTTTTTACGCATAGGCAAGTCTACTGTTTACTGTTTGCTTCTCCAGTTGAGGTATAAAAATTAGCCTTTACAATTTCACATTTTCATTATTTTGACCGTCCATCTGATTGAGTGAAACCCAAACGTTATGGATGTAAATGGAACTTAAAATGTGTGAACTAGGAGCGTTCAGTGCCCTCTAGCCACATGATTTCCATCATACATTCAGATTTAAATAATAGTTTTTTCTTACTCTTCCGTGTCATATTTTACTATTTAATTGGAATGTGGGGTGGAAATCAAGGGGCTAGAGTAGTGTTGCAAAACAGGATTGTCATTGAACTTCCTCATTCCTTATGTGTAACACACCAGTTTTGATGTATTACTAATAATTTTCTTTTCATTTTATATGTTGTATTATGGATTCAAGGGAGCTTGATAGTATTATTATGGAGAATACAAAGAATGAACCAGATTCCATAAGTAGTTCGTTTGGAAAAAATGCGTTAGTAGTACACATTGTGAAGTTTGGAAATGCGTCCACAAAATGAAATTGTTAAAGGAGAAAAGCAGACATGTCACTGCAAGTTATGTTTGGAATATTTGCATTCCTTTCTTCGCTCATAATTTTTTCAAACCATGTTAATAATCTTATTAAAATTATGAGCTCTTTCTCACTTTTTCTCTCTCCTTCTATGGTCATAGTGTCCTGCTCTCATTTCATGAGCTTAAGTGCTTGGGTATCTCGGCTAAACTATAATTATCATCATATGGTATATCGATATAGATGTTGCAAATTAAAATTCTTTCTACCAAAACACATGATAATTGCAGAATGGCATTTCTATATCCATAAGGTGTAGTGGAAAAAATGGATATTTTTTGCAAGAACTGATGAATTATGTTACTCAATTACTTTTTCAGCCAACATCATAAATGTCTGCAATTATAAGCAATTGGCCTTTTTATATGCCAAATGGAGGACACAAACGATAGTTTTGTGCAGTTTAACAACATATGTGTGCATTTAACTTCAAAATAAGGACACTGCAGAAGCTCTTAAAACAATAATTTGCTTCAACTTATTTAAATAAGATATGGTTTGACAGTATGTTGCAAGCCTAGGAAGCACATTGGCCTACTAGCACCAAAAGAATGTGATTCATAGAGATATTAAACCAGAGGACTTGTTGTTGGTTGTTGAGGTATGAGATATGTTTCTTATAGCTGTGGTTATTTTTATTTCCTACAATTATACATATGTCTATTACTATAATTATATATGTTTACCACATAGTTTGGTTGTGGTTTTAGGACTTTATGTGGTTGTTATGGAAGCTTTGACAATTTTCTGACCATATACGTGAGTGTGTGTGTATGTATTATTTATTAATTTATTAATTTTTTATCTTATGTTTAATATACAAGAGTATTCATCAAATCATTTTTCATTTTATTTTCTATTTTGTATTCTATTTTAGTTTTTATTTAACTTATTATAATTGGCTTATGGCTGCATATTTTAGGCCTAATACATTTTATCTAGCTCTTTTATATAAGGTTTTGATCTCAAAGGCATCAAATATTATGATATTTGCATATGCAGAAATGCAATTGTGTAATATGTTACCTTATTTGCATAATATGCATGCTTCAAATGTTGTAATTTGTCATTGTACTTTCAACTTCATTAAAGATACGTTGTTAGTTTAGTATTTTGATATTAAGTGTAACAACCCGTAATTTTACTACTTTGAAAATGGAATGTTTAATTTATTTAAATATTCAAATGTAGAATTTTCAGACACCAAAATATCATGTTTTATATGATAAATAAGAATGATAAACTTATTTTTGATATTGAGTAAAGGTTTTGGATTTTCACTGTAAAATTAACAAAAGTCGAATTATGATGAAGCAGGATAAATATACAAGAAATTTATTTTAAAGGATAAATGATTCTTTTTAAATCTATATAATTCATATCAAACTCATTTGACAATAATAGTAATTTAATTTATAATGGTTCGATAAATATATAAAACTTGTTTTATAAAAGTTGACAAATTTCGTCGCATATCGATAAATCGATGTCGTATTTTTACAAATAGATTTGGATATTGTTTTATATTATTTTATAAGTCAAATATACTTGTTTTTGTTTGATGTTTATCAGCAATTGTAAGGACAGATGTTTATAACTGTCTAAGCTGAATCAAGGTAGACTCTGATATATGTATTTTAAAAGTTTTCTGCTATAAAGATAATTGTTCAATATTACATGTTATTTCATTCATATGAAATTTTGTTCTGTCTATTTTTCTTTACTACCCTTGATAATCCATTCTTCCGTGCAATTTGGGTCGGACGCGTGTGGTTTATTGTCGGCACAAAGGGTGTGAAAATTGTGGGTCGTCACATTAGGTAACTGATTGATGATTGATAATCACATATGAACTTAACATCTTTTAATCGATGATTGGATTTCGAAGGAACGGGGTCAGATTTGGGTGATTCCTATCCAAAAACCACTTGGGACCAATTTATATGTTCGAAGAATGAAGCTGTTTGAAGAAGGAGATATTGAGAAAAATAATCACGAAGGACTGCTTGTTGATTAATTGGGGATAAACTTCGATTTACTTATTGTAGCAGTGGTCATTTTGTTATGAAAAACCTCATAAAAACAAGGATTCTCGCCTAGTAATGGCCAAGGAAAGTACCTTCGATTTCGTTCAGTCCTAAAATGAACTTGTATGAACGAATATCCGATCTTGCATTCTAATCACATCGAGTGATCTCTATAAAATGTATATCATTTGGTGGCAGAGAATATATCTTTTCTTAGATTAACACCCTTTCTCGAGAAATATGTGCTCAAGTAGTTATAAATTTGTAGAGACCAGGCATGTGAATATGGAATGGAAATGTAACGACCCGTAAATTTTTGATAATTAAAATAGTTAATTTAATAAGACTTCTTGATTTAATGTTGGAAGAATTAAAAATTTGTAATTTATTTATGATAATAATAACTAGAATGAATTGCAACAATATTTATCTAAGTTAATTATTAATGAATTGAATGAAATTCCAATCAATTGAAATGGTGATAATTATTATAAGTTACCCGTTTATTTAATCAGTCGAATTGAATTTGGAAACCAATTGCAATTGAAATGAAATTATATATACTAGTATGGGCCCGTGCTTCGCATACGTGCTGTTTATGTTATTGTATACGTCAATATTTTGTTTGAGCGAAAATATGTAAACAGAAAGCAAGGGCATTTTTGGAATTTAAAAAAGACACCGAGCAAATTAGTTCAACGAATTTTCTTTAATAGTAGTAGAGATTAGCTGGGCTTATGATCAATAATTGAAGCTGAATAATAATTGTGTATTATTTACATAGAAATTAAATTTTGAAATAGACCGATTTCGAAGATTTAAGTAGTAACAAGTATTGAAAATAAATGCTACTTAATAAATGAGTTTACGGTCAATAGTTGGATTAAATAATAAATGTTGAATTCATTAGATGTAAATAAAGTAATTGATTGATCGGTAAAAATTTATTTAAAATCCAATACTGAAATTTGTTGAATATTGAACAATTAAATTTTTTAAATTCAATATTGGAGATTAATTGAATAATTGAATAACTATATAATGGAAATGGTTGTTCTATAATTTGAATTTATTTAAAAAGTTAAATCTTATAAGTTCATTTTCAAATATTTCAAAAGATAGTGAATTTTTGAATAATCAAAATTGTTTAAAATTTAATATTGCAATTATTTGAATAATTGAATTTGGAGTCCAATATGATTGAAAAATAAATTGGAAGCTGTTGTAAATTTTATTTAAACAACAATGAAGATTTTTAATATTTAGAATTGGATTTAAAACTGAATAATTAGAAATTGAAAATTTTATATTATAATCGAGATGTTAAAATAGCTATCCGGGGTACAGTCTTTGACAAAACTAGTTCCATTGGATCCATAATAGTGTATTATTATCGTATTTCAAATTTCGTAGCGTTTGGAGTTACCGTTTGGTCGTACGATTTAGAAATGAGTTGAACTAAATATCGAAAAATTAATATTTTAATTCGATTCAAAAACCAATCTTCCACATACGATCGAATTAGGCTACGAAACATGTTCCATTGCGTTCGAAATACGGGTAAAACATTATAAACACTAGGCGGCACGGTTTGTTTGGAGTTCGTTTGAAAAAGTATGTAAAAATTTGAAATATATTAATAAAATAATGTTATATACTTGTATAAATAATATACTTGTATAAATACTGTTCATAGCACAGTAAACTCTAGCTAAATTATCAGTCGTGCCTCCATTATCATTCGATGGCCGAAATCGCCTAAACTTTCCTCCCCGATTCCTCTCAATCCTCCTTCTTTTACGCTTCGACCTTTAAACAAAATTGTAAAGCTCGGAGAGATCTCTAATCTCAACGGCTATGATCGAGATTGAAGCGATGGATCGATAGCAAATTGACCATGAATGCATGGCGTTCGAGCTTGCATATCGACGCTTGGGAAGCGCCGAGTGTGGCCGGCCTCTGGCCGATGGTGTAACTCACGACAAGCTTTCACGTGGTAGTGTTTGATCGAGCTCCAGTGGCTCGATGAAGTTGCGACATGAAGGAGTCGATAGGCGGTGATGGGTTATCTTACGTACGAGTTGTCTAGAGCAAAAAGGGAGGGAGATGGAACGTTCAGCCTGGATTTGCAGAGCTACGATGAATGACCTTGATCGATTGTCAGTTAAATTATAAATAAAAGTTTGTAAATTATCTATATTAAATTCGTTCAATCATTAAAACCGTATATCTTTTTCATACATTATCAGAATTGGACGAAACCAGCGGCGACGAGCACTACGTTTTGGAACAGATTTGGGACGTTTGGAGCTTGTTAAAATTTTAGGTTAAATCGAACGCCGTTCGATTTGATTTAATATTGAAAACTCAAGGTGAGTGTTTTATAACGCTCACAGTGTACTAGAATATTTTTATGATAGTTAAATTGGATATTATGAAGTAATACGTTTGTATTGATCGTTGTTTGATAAATTTAATTGTCATCTAGATTGTCATTGAATTTACCATTAAAAATTGAAATTGACAATCAAATTGGAATTGGAATTCAATTAAAATTAAATTATTTGATATTAATAACTATGAAATTGTCGTGAATTATATTGTTTGTTTAGATGATTGATTACGATGGATGCTATTGGTTGATATTTAAATGTTTGGATGTTTATTTGTTTATATATATCCTATCATCACCCTATGTATTATTTATAGTGGTAAATTGAATCATTTCTAGTAAGCTAGAAATAGGTTAAATGATATATACCTATGACACTATGATTTGAATTAAAATGATATATATACATCCCTGAAATTAAATTGAAATAACTAATCACTTGACCATAGGATAGAAAATTATATACGGATACCGAATTGGTTAAATTAAATAATTTTTAAAATCTTTGATTTGAAATTATTTAAATGTTTTGATTTAGAAGAAAATAAAAATCAATTTATAGAAATTGAATTTATCGTGAATTTGAGTTTGAAATGTTGAAATAAATTTTGGTTAAAACAAATTATTAAATAATTGAAGTTGAGACTTTGAAATTAAAATCGAGATATGATTGAATTTCATAAATTGACTTGTTTTTATAAGATTGAACTTATATTCGAGCTTTGAATATTACTAAGTAAAGGTGATATAAAAACGACATTTCGAAATTTAGCTCAGAATTGAATTATATTGAAGATTTGGATTTTAAACTGAATATTGAAGGTTAATTTTATTTAAATGTTTGAATTGATATTTTGAAAATCGAGCTCGAAAATCGTTATTAGGTGAAATTGAAATTGAAGCAACTGGATTTAAAAATGGAATTTGGATTAATTTGAAATCAGAGCCGAAATTGATTTGACGTAAAATCAAAATTGAATCGACTGAATGGAAATTTGAATTTGATTCAAATTGGTAAGTTGGAATTGAAATGGTTGACTATGAAGTTATTTCATATTTGGTTTTCCCAAATTATTCTGCTATTTAAAACATTTTAAAAACTTAAACTATTTTCACCTATATTAACTATGTTAATTATTTTAACCTATCTTAAACCATGTTAACTTATTTTAATCTATTTTAAACCTAGTTAACCAATTTAATTTATTTTAAACTAATTAACCTATTTTAATTTATTTTAAATCTACTTAATCTGTTTTAAAGCTACCTATTTAATTGTATTTAATCTATTTTAAATCTATTTAACTCTACTAAATCAATTTAAACTATTTTGAAATCTATTTTTAAATATTTTAGGGTATTTTAACTATTTAAAGAACTATTTTTAAACACTATTCAAACTATTTTCTAAAAATTCAAGTTGGTCTATAAGGGTGAAATGTTTATATTTAAATCTTGGATTTAAATACAAATTGGGCTAAATGAAGTTACAACTTAAATTGAAATTCGAAACAATTTTGAAATTGAAATGAGATATTGAGGCGAAAATGATTTTTGAAATGGAATCGTATATTTTGAGTAGATATGATGATTTTGGAATGGATTTTATTTTTAAAGCGAATATGATATTTTGATATCAATTATGAATTGATTTTGAAAATGTAAAAGAGCCACCCAGTGTGTAATAAGCGATTGGTTGTTAAAGAGACCAGGATCGGATATGGGCATACTCTCTGTCGATACTGAAAACCACTTTAACAATTGTGTACATGATGGAGATTCTAGAAATGAAGTAGGATGGTTTAGCGAACTATCCAGTATGAGATATTTGTGCGACCCTGATTCCCATGAGTCAGCTTAGATGTGACTAAAACATGAGCCATGTCGGGCCAAGTGAGGTCATTCCTCCGATCGGACATATTTCTTCGATACCATATTATGACTTTGTAATGATTTGGTGATCACCCCTTGATTTTGACTATGGGAGTGTGTTCCGAGGTGGGCGGTAGTAGCTACTATACGTTACCACCAATCCGGTTACGCGAATGGTATATTTACCCTGGAATTGCCTCAAGTGTCGTGTTCACATGCCCTGGAGCGCCTTCTACGAGTTTGTTTTGTACCATACCTATATGGTGCCCTCTATGTAAACCTCCAGTTTACGGAGGAGCGTACGGTACTGTATAGACTATGAGAATATATAACATGTGTTAAGGAGGATATGGGTAACACCTGAACGCTAATAATACTTTACTTTACTGTAGACACTATTATAATAGCGTATTGTACTACATAGTAGATAGTTTAACAGATCCTTAAGAGATGGAAAATCCTTAACATCTCTTGAGTTATTGCACTCACGTTGACACAGGATATGTGGTATCAAAAACCGTAAACATCTCTGATGCCGTTACACTCATATTTACTTACGATTGGTTTAAATTACATAAGGATATTTTAGTCCTGACTCGAGTGTTTTGTCCTTTCATTACGCTCCGGTTAGTCCTGTGTTTTTCAGCTTATTGAAGATCTATTCTGGAAGACGAAGACAAAGGTTTGGTATACTATTACTATTATTATCCATGCAACATGTTGTCTGCTGCATTATTTTATTTGTTATGTTGTATATGTATAACTCTGATAAATGTTGTATAAATAATTATCAAAGTATAGTAAACAACTTCATGAACTATTTATTTGATTATTATATTTTATCGTTCTACTGCGAGATTCTGTGTTTGTTTCCTTCCCTTTATTTCTTTTCCTTTTCTTTTCTTTTCTCATTTAACCCCTAAAGATTCGTATTTCCGTCCAATATAAGTTGGACATGTATGATTTATTGTTTACTCAAAAGGAACGAAGATACGGGCCTTTACAAGCAATGTAGCATTCAAAGTGGAATGAATTTGTGCTATGTGAAAAGGAAATTGTTGCCTCAAGCCTCGTCACCCAGAAATGACCGAAACAGGGTAGATGCAGCAAGGCTAAGTGGGTCATTCCCATTAGGGTATAATCATCCATTTTTAGATATATTTCTTCCTGCTATGGCGTTCGGGATGTAAATTAATGTGGATTGTATGCTAAAGCATGATCGGATAAAGGTCGGTAACGATCGGGGGATGACATATTCGGTACTATCTAGTTACATAGGTAGGCCGATCTTGTGTTGGTAGAGAAGCTTTGTGATGGTTTCTTAGGACGCCCATCTAGAGGTGTACCCATCGGATGGTAGTCCCTTCACCTGGTCATTTGTATGGAAATCCATTCTCCAATAAGAACTTGCGGTTTTGTTTGTAGAGCCCAGTATGCTGGAATTTAATCAATGTAACAATTTCGGTTAAGTTTAATATGTTTATTTGCGAATATTTTCAAAAGTATTTCATTAGAAAAAATATCAAATGTTTGGGTATAAAAATGTTTTAGTTATCATAAGGTAAAAACCAGTCTGTGTTTATGTGTGAGCGTGGTCTTATGGGATACTCTTTCTTTTCAAAAGGATTTTATTTCCAAGGATGATATATGACACTGTCATTTATCACTGAGTTTTCTCACGCTGGTGTATCAAGCCTGATCTAACTATTTTCAATACTCGGATTAGATCCGAGTAGTTTCATGTTTATTTAAAGACGGTTGGAGTTTCCAAAGGAGAGCTGGAGATATTCATCTACATATGGACCTGTTCTATTATCCACTACTATTTGTTTTTGTTTGATGTTTGTCAGCAATTGTAAGGACATATGTCTATAACTGTCCAAGCTGAATCTAGGTAGAATCTGATATACATATTTTAAAAATTTTCCGCTATAAAGATTATTGTTAAATATTATATGTTATTCCATTTGTGTGAGATTATGTTTTGTATTTTTCTTAATTACCCTTGATAATCCACTCTTCCGTGCAATTTGGGTTGGACATGTGTCGTTTATTATCGGCTCAAAGGGTACGGAAATTGTGGGTCGTCACATTTAGTATCAAAACCGATGCTTAAATGAGAACTTTGGCTTTGGGGGGGTAAAGACTCATTAGAGTTAGGGTTAGTAATATCCTAGTATGAGTAACTCACTAGAGATAGGGTTTGTAGCACCCTAGAATGAGTTGACGGTATTATATATGATCGCGTATTTTTTAATGCTATATGTAAAGGTTTTGTTTTGAAAAATTGGTAAATGAAATAATTTTACCTAAGATTATATTTTGAATACAAAGTATATATTTTGAAAAGTTATTTAGTTAGAAATCAAGATTAGTGAAATTTGAATATGAACATCTTGTGATTAGAATTTCACAGTTTGAGTATAAGGTGTTTGATAATAAGATTGCTTTAAGAAATGAACATATAAGATAAAAATGTATTTAAAAAATAGAAAATGATTATGTAAAAAATAAATGTAAAAGGAATGGGAATTTAAATCCAAGTAATTTAAAAGAATTGTGTAAATTAATATGAAGTTAATTAATATAAGATGAATTCATAAATTTTTTTTTTACAAAATAGGTTTTTATAAACAAAAGTAATCTATAAAGTGTTTTGAAAATGGTATTATTTCAAATAAAAAGATATACTTTATGATAACTAGTTCGAATGGCTCGAAAATAAACTAAAAATGGTCAGAAGATGTATTCGGATGGTAAACACATCTCTTAAGTATTACTCTTCTTATTAAGAGAATATATACTACTATTGGTAGTACCCAATTCCTTGATATTATATTGGAGTTACTCGATCTATATAATTTCTTAAGTTAAAGAGATAATGTGAATCATTAATTGATAAATTGGTTAGTAATATTTATAAAAGTGTTTAAACCAAAGATAAATTTGGAATCACTAATTGATAAGATAAAGCGGGATTCTCGATGATTTTGGACGGTCGAAATTTTTTGTATCACACCAAACTCAGAGCTAAGGAATTTATGAAAACTTTTGGTAAAAGATAAACAATTGCGAAATGTTTTGAGTAAATGAAGTTGGACAAGTATAATTTATAACCGTGATTATAAATATAAAGGATTTAAAGCAAGGAATTTATAATAGCATTAAATCAGAAATAAATTTTATAATTGTGAATTTGAAATGATAGTAACCTACAACAAATTTTAAATCTGTAATTCACCCGAATATAAAACCAATCGAAAATTTGGAATGATGTATATACTGTTAGGCCGTAAAAGGGTAATAGATTTAAGTAATGAACTATTTATACACTTAAGTAAAATCATGACTATTTGAAATGTAATTATAACCTGGAAATTTTTTTATTAATGAATTCTATCATTAATTAAAGATTCAGACTTATTTTTTTTATAAAAGCGATGTATTTACATAGTAGTGTTCATAAGACATAATAAACTTAAGCAAGAATTTTGTGAAATGATTCATAAACAACATTAGTATTAAAGAAATTATAATAAAAAATGAATGTGAAAAATAATGGATGTGAATAAAGA
This sequence comes from Allium cepa, assembly GCA_030765085.1. Taxonomy (NCBI): domain Eukaryota; kingdom Viridiplantae; phylum Streptophyta; class Magnoliopsida; order Asparagales; family Amaryllidaceae; genus Allium; species Allium cepa. Next base: position 867,021,751 of record CM060940.1, read on the forward strand.
GAATTTGGTATAACTGAGAAAAACCAATAGGAATAAATACATAATTCATTTCGTCATGCAAATTTTGATCTAATATCCGACTACGGAACTTTGAGGTGCTTACACCGATCCGAAAAAGGATTTATCACTCGATTTCTTGACGGCAGTCATTGATGAAGGTTTGTGGTTGGTTACTCAAGTTTTCTATCATAGTTGAGAGGTATGCAAGGAAAGCAAGTGTATCTGATCTAGAAGCTTGATCAAAGTCCGCATTAGAGGATCGAGGGATCGATACTAGTTCGAAAATAAAGTTGTGGACTCGAATAGAAGATCAAATCAGATATTTTATACGTATAATTTGTGTACATCTTATGGGTTTATGTTTGTGAAATAATGATTTATGTAAAATATTGTGGGTTTAGGTTCAGGGTAATTTCAGGGATTAAATTCTTTTAAGCAAAGGAGAATGTAAAGACCTATAATTTTACCACTTTGAAAATGGAATATTTAATTTATTTAAATATTCAAATGTAGAATTTTCAAACATTAAAATACCATGTTTTATATGATAAATAAGAATGGTAAATTATTTTTGATATTGAATAAAGGTTTTGGATTTGCATTGTAAAATTGACAAAAGTCGGATTTCGATAAAGTAGGATAAATATTCATGAAATTTTCTTTAAAGAATAAATTATTCTTTTTAAATATATATAATCCATATCAAATTCATTTGACAATAATAGTAATTTAATTTTTATTGGTTCGATAAATATATAAAACTTGTTTAATAAAAGTTGACAAATTTCGTCGCATATCGATAAATCAATGTCGTATTTTTACATATTGATTTGAATATTGTTTTATATATTTTATAAGTCAAATAAAGCTTTTCTAATTATTTAGAGATAATAAGGTATTCATTTTGAAGTTTGGTTTACTTGAATAGATAGTTTACCAAAAACGTGAAAATATGATTGGAAAACGTTCTATCGAAAATCAACGTTTTGTTCAAAATAATTTGCTGCAACATTGTCGCACCTTTCTTAACATGCTTTAACATATAAATTACACATTTTAATAATTAAAAATATTTTATTTTACAAACTATAATTAGAAAACTTCTAGAAATCATTAGTGAAAGTAAGTAAGAATTAAAAAAATAAGAAAAGGTAAACATCAAATCAATATCACATTAAAAACCAACATAATTATTATTTTACTTAGCTTGGTTCTTAAGGGATTAAGACATAAAGTAAGAAGTGAAAGGATGATGTTAAATGTTGAAAAAGTGGAGGTGGACTTAGGTTGAAGTAAGGATAGTTTAGTAATTTGGTAAGAGGTAATTTTGATAAATTTATCACTTCTTTCTTTTTCTATAAATACCCACCTCCTTCTTCACTTTCATTCACACTTCTTCTTTTTCTCTCAAGCTTCTTCACCTTCTTCCTCTCCTCTTTAATGGCTTTTAAGCCATTGGAAAAAATTAGAAATAAATAATGTCCAAATATTTAGAAAATATTCAAAAGAATTCAATGTTCATTCTCTTCAAATCAAACTCATCTTTTCTCCATATTTTACCTCTTGTACTCTCGGCCATAACTTCTTCAAAACAGAACCAAAGTGAAATTTTATTTTAGATCATGTATTTTTTTAGTGTCTACAACTTCCATGTTCACCACCTTTTCTCATTCTAAACTTAACTGCGTCAAAAATCCACTTCTTTCGGATGCATTCCGGCCCAATGTTTGAGATAGAGAATAACTCATTTTGTTTTAATCATAACTTGATCATAATAGATCCAAATTAATGAATTCTTTTTTTCAAATCATTTGTAATTTCAATGGCTAAAATTTTTATTTTGATCACTTATTCCCGTTTTGAATTTTTCTATACCTAAAAGGCTGAAACTCGATATTTTGAAATGCTTTTAGGGCTTTATTTTTATCAATCCGACAGTACCTCTTCTTCATTCTATTATATCTCCCTCAACACAATTTAGATTCAAATGATTATTATTTTCAAAATCAAAAGAAAAGAATTTGCGACAACTTTTTAGTTAACAACTTTTCTAAATTTTGAGATTTAGAGGACCTAAAACCATATACAAAATAACCTATTTTCGGATCTAAATCTTGAGAATTTAAGTTCAAAGCTCTATCGCTTCTTCTCTATACTTTCGCCCAACCTCAATCTCAAGCCTTGAATAAGCTATTGGAAGGAAGAGAATGTCGTTTGCTTGTGTATAAATGGAGTATGGATTAACTAGTGAACTGTTGGTTAATTAGAATATTGATAGGAAGTTAATCGCTTTGGTTTATGGTCAGACACTCTATTTAATATCTATATCTATATATATATTCATGTTTGATGATATGATATGATTTCTATGGATGCTTATATATGCTTTGATCATAAGTATTGACTGTTTGATATGATTGCTAAATTGTTTTACCACGTCACGTTAATACACGTCGATAAGCACGAAGGAAATCATTTTCCTTTTGAAAATGAAATGTTGTATATGGAATGCTTAAACCTTTTGAAAATAGTTTTAAAATGAGTTAGAAATGTTTTATTAACATTTAAATATGTCATCTTTTATATTTTAAAATTTGTCAAAAACAATTTCCCAAAAAAATCGCGCATTTGTAGTAAAGTGGCCAAAGTTTAAAAATGATATTTTAAATATTTTAAAAATATGAAATAATTTCTAAAAATCTTTTAAAATGATTTAAAAGAGATTTAAGTTGAAAAGATGTATTTCTAAATGATATAAAAGTCGTTTCGAAGAATATAACTTTTAAAACACTATTTGCAACACATTCGCAATGCTTTTCGCGGCAGTTTTAAATAACTTTTGAAATGTAGTTTTAAACTTAAAAATTCTTTCCTAAATGTTTTGTGAATGATTTTAAAAGAATAATTAAGTAATTTAAGATGATCTGAAAGTTTTATAAGAGTTTGAATAAATGGTTAAGAGAAATTTTTTATAACTGTTAAACAATAATTGAAGAATATTGAATATAATAAATAAAAAATGGATTATGCGGAAATGACTAGTACATTTGTCCCGCCTATAAGAGCTAACGGTAAAACAAGGTGTGTAACTAAAGTTAGGAATGGAGCAACAAGTGCCCTGAACTTTCCCGGCCTTTGCTTTATCTTCTAAACGAGGGGTGGAACAGATCAAAAGGAAAGCCCGGATGTTCTAAAAGATCATATTTAAATTTTTTTCCAAGGTAGAAGAAAAAAACAAATTCTTTGAATGTTAATTAACCACTTAACATCTTTTATTCGATGATTGGTACGAAGGAACTGGGATCAAATTTGGGTTATTCCAATCTGAAAAACTAGGATCAGATTTGGGTGATTCCTATCCGAAAACTCCTTCAAACTAATTTTCGAAATAAAACATATTGAAAACAAATATCATTGAAAACAAGTATCTTTATGATGTAGGATTACTTTCCACTAGTCCCCCGAGATGAAATTCACCGTATCTAGGGTGGCAGTAGTGCTCTGTTATGAAAATCTTCGATTTGCAAGAATATGATTTGAAGTTAAGAAAGAAATCTTTGATTTAGATTTAATGAATGATTTGGGTATATTTTTCCAAATTTAAAAGTTATAACTTGAATATAAGAAATCTTTGATCAAGATTTAGTGAGTGATTTGGAAATGTTTCTCTAAGTAAGAGATGAACCGATTTGGAATTATTCCGAGATAAAAGGAAAGGTAAATAAACCAAATAATTTGATAAATGAGGCATAAGAATTCCATATAATCATGAAAAGAAAATGAAATAAATTGAAAAGAATATATCTAAGAAAGATATTTTATTAAATGAAAAGATAAAGTAATTGATTGATGATTGATAATCATATATGAACTTAACATCTTTTAATCGATGATTGGATTTCGAAAGAATAGGGGTCGGATTTGGGTGATTCCTATCCGAAAACCACTTCGAACCAATTACGTGTTCGAAGAATGAAGCTATTTGAAGATGAAGATATTGAGACAAATAATAAAGAAGGACCACTTGTTGATTAATTGGGGATAAACTCTCGATTTACTTATTGCAGCAGCAGTATCTTTGTTATGAAAAACCTTAGAAAAACAGGGACTTCTGGCCTAGTAACGACCGACGAAAGTACATTCGGTTTCGTTCAGTCCTAGAACGAACTTGTGTGAATGAGTGTCTGACCTTGCATTCTAATCACATTAAGTGATCTCTATAATATGTATATCAGTCGATGGCGGAGAATACACATTCTCTTAGCTTAACACCCTTTCCCGAGACAGTCAGGCTCTAGAAGTTATATATTTGTAGAGACCAGTCATATGAATATGAAATGGCAATGTGGCATTCAAAGTGGAAGGAATTTGTGCTATGTGAAAAGGTAATCGTCGCCTCAAGCCTCATTAACTGGAAATGACCGAAACAGCGTAGATGCAGCAAGGCTAAGTGGGTCATTCCCATTAGGGTATGACCATCCCCTTCTAGATATATTTCTTCCTACTATGACGTTCAGAATGTAAATTAATGTGGTTTGTATGATAGAGCATGCTCGGATAAAGGTCGATAATGATCGGGGGATGACATATTTGGTACTAAGTAATAATAGAGGTAGGCCGGTCTTGTGTTGGTAGAGGAGCTTTGTGATGGTTCCTCGAGACATCCATCTAGAGGTGTACCAATTGGAAGATAGTCCATTTACCCGGTCATTTGTATGGAAATTCATTCTCCAAAAAAAACTTGCGGTTTTGTTTATAGAGCCTAGTATGCCGGAATTTTATCAATGTAACAATTTTGGATAAAATTAATAAGTTTATTTACAAATGTTTTCAAAAGAATGCCATTTGAAATAATATCAAATGTTTTGATATAAAAGTGTTTTAGTTATCACAAGGTAAAAATCCGTCCATGTTTATGTGTGGGCGTGGTCTTATGAGATACTCTTTCTTTTCAAAAGGACTTTATTTCCAGGGCTGATATATGATGCTGTCATTTATTATTAAGTTTTTCCATGCTGGTTTATCAAGCCTGCTCTTGGTATTTTCAATACTCGGGTCAGATCCAAGTAGTTTCAGGTTTAGTTGAAGACGGTTGGAGTTTCCAGAGGAGAGCTGGAGATATTCATCTACGTATGAATGTATTCTATTATCCGCTGCTGTTTATTTTTGTTCGATGTTTGTCAACAATTATAAGGACAAATGTTTATAACTGTCAAAGCTGAATCTAGGTAGACTCTGATATATGTATTTCAAAAATTTTCCACTGTAAAGATTATTATTCAATATTATATGTTTATCTTGAGTTGGTACTTATATACAACATGTCACTGGGATAACATATCACAAATCACACATTTCAATATATATTCGAGTCATGCTATGCAATTTTCGAACTTTTGTCCTCTTACACCGAAGTCGAATCACTTAACCACTGGAATAATGGTGCTTGTCTATTCAATATTATATGTTATTCCATTAATGTGAGATTCTGTTATGTGCAATTTAGGTCGAACATGTGTGGTTCATTGTCGGCTCAAGGGGTACGGAAATTATGGGTCGTCATATTAAGCTATAATTTATTAATTTTGTGCAGTTTTGATGATATTTATGTGCAATTTGATGATATTGTGTGTAATTTTGTATTGCAAACAACATTTTTGGTTGTATTTTGTAGATCTTAGTCATAGTTTTTCTATCTTAAGCAACCATTTTTGCCGAACTCTGCGGAAAAAAAAATTGGTCGAAGGATCTGGTCATGTTGACTCTTTTAGTAAGTGTATGATTGAAGCTTGAAGGGTTTCTTGGAATTATTAAACTATTGCTTTGTAAATGCATCCATATTATTATTTCAAGCATATTTTCCTGTAGTAATCTTTCTGAACTTTTCTATTACAATGGGTTTATACTATTATATATATGGATACTAGTTTACTATAAAAATATATATACTATAATTAATTTAAATACTATCAAATAAAATGTCATTGAGTCATATTATACGATATTAAATATATTTTCTTTTTTATAGTTGAATAAAATGTTAATTTTACATTACAATAACACACACACACATAGATACATATATATAATAGTTATTTGTTTTATATATTATTTATTTATAATAAAGTTGGATATCATTCAGGCATATAATATCAACAGTAATAATAATTGGTTCAAACTAGTTGTACGTTTAAATATCGTAATGATCGAAAAAAATCAATTTGAAGTAGCAATTCTATTTATCTTTGGAATATCCATGATCCAACCTTGTAAAATTATTAATGTGGTCCAATAGGCTTAAATATAGAATATCATGTCATTTTTAATAATCTTTAGTAATCTATATATTTATAAAAAAATAAAGATCCTCCCTTTAATTTTTGGAATTAATGCATGGAAACCTTGTCAAAAAAAAGTTTTAAATTTCCCGTTTTAAATTATTTTCGATAACTTTTTTTTCGAAAATCAAATCAATATTTAATCAAAGGATAATATGACCAAAATTAAGTGCAGGTGTTTTCAATGATTCATTTGATTTAAATTAAAAACACATAGTTTTTTCCAAATTTCTTTTTGGTAGGGACAACTTTGTCTATTTTGAAACTTAAAAATGGTGTCTTACAAAAGTTCCCTTAAAACTAATTATAATTACAAATTACATATACCATTTCAAACATTAAAAAATAAAATAGTGGTGTTTAATTTATATTGAAATTAATTTTAAGTTAAATTATAGTAATATTTATAAAAAGTTAACTTTCGAGTAAAATGAGTGATTATCTATGGTAGGAGAGCGATTATTTATTACAGACTATTTTGTAATATTTATTGAAATGTTAAAAAATGTAATAAATTATACACTATTTTAAATTTAATTAAATAATATTTAATGATAGAATTAAACTATGGTAATTTTGGAAAATAAAGTTAAATTTATTATTTATACCATTTTTATTTGTATTTGCTAGATTTTCTAGTATTATACAAGTTATAAATACAATGGTATTTTTATATTTTAGAAATCATTTCATTTTAAATGCTTCAAAAAATTTCAATTGTATCTCCTATACGTTCCCCATGTACATAAACTGGCGTACAGTGTCCGGGATAAAGGGAAGTGTTGCTAAAAATTCATCGAACCATTTGAGGTGGAGTAATTCAGAAAATTTAAAAATAGCGTGTGTTTGTAATAGGAAGTAAGGATGACTAGCCATTAAGTATTTGTTGTTAGGATGATTAATTTTAAGTTGTTATGAAAATTTATTAGATATTTAATTAATATTAACAGTTATTATTTAGATAATTTAGAAGCACATATAATAGATAACTAATTTTAAAAAACTAATTGTAATTTATTATTAAGATAATTATATTTAAATTGATAGGAAAATTTATAAAATGTTTAACTGATCATAAAAATTAACATTAAGATAATTTATATGCATATATATAAAAGATATTAAATTATAAGAAAATAATTAATATAAACTGATTTATAGTGAGATAATTATCTTTAAATTTATAATAAAATGCATAAGATATTTAATTAATATTAGTAGTTAAAAGATTATTAGATGTAAGTTATAGTTTATAGTAAATGTAAGTTACAATTAATATTAACAATTTACAAATTTATAAGACGTTTAACGAATTAATATATTTATGTCAATTACGCAATAAATTATGGAGCATTTGAATGTTTGATGTTATTGTCTGTGTAGAAAGGTAGAGTGGGTAAAGGATTGATAACAATAACTTTTCTAATAGGTTTATAAGAATTCATGAAAGTAGCATCTTGTAATATGATAAATACGATAGATATGCGATGTCTTTGCAAGAAGTGTAAGCTTAAAATCTTCTTCATTATGACACCGTAGGGATCCATATGAAAAAAGACGATATGGAAAATTATTATTTATAGAAATTATTGAATCAGACTCATTTGGCAGCAAGTGAAAAGGGTAAATTCTAGGGGAAAAAAAGAAAAACCATCTGTTTGAACCTTAATGGGCGCATATAAATTATTAGTTGTAGTACACCAAACTAATGATTTGCCAACAGTTAGTTTTTTTTTAATTCCTAACCCTTTTAAATGTTACTAGTTGCTAACAATAAATCAGTATGCAAAAGAACCTTCGTAAAAATGAGAGAAATTATTTTTTAATTGGATAATTTGTTGCAACACTTGTATGTTTTACATTGTTTTGGTAAATTGGTAAATAATACTGAAGTAGGAGATTAGTTTGTAATTTATAGTTCCTCTCTCCAAATCCATCAGGATGCATTTAGATCCTCTTCTTATCTTTTATTCAACTGTGAAATTAAGGTTATTACCAAGTCGATTTCCTTTGATAAGACATGTATAGTTTTAATTTTGGATTTCTTGATTTTTATCTCAATAGCAAGAATTAGATAATTTTTATTGGTTTTTATTTTGCCTATAAAAAAGAACAAAGTATTTTTTTCAAAAATTATGATTGGTTTAATTTCAATTTGTAGTTTTTATCGAATTTGCTAGTACTCCATGTTATTCACAGTTGCTAAAAGGATATAACATAGTGATTGTACAAATATTATTATTTCCTCAACTTTTATTTTGTTGATATAGAATACTCTACCTAAAACTAAGTGCCACCATGAACTTATTCAAATGTCTACTATAAGTTTTGGTGAAAATACTAATCTTTATGAAGATGGTAGTACTTTAACTTGAAAACAGATCTTTGTGTTATATATTTTTGAAACTGTGATAAGTTTTGAATCTTCACATTTGTTTATATCTTATTATTACATTTAAACAGATGAAGGTAACCATGAATCACATCTTGTTAGGCAACTTTTTGCCTTAGCAAGTAACTTCAGATTAATACTGATAAGTGGGTACTGCTACACAATAAAAACAACATTAGTATTAAAGAAAATATACTAAAAAGAAGAATGTGAAAAATAATGGATGTGAATAAAGGGAATTTGGTATAACTGAGAAAAACTAATAGGATTAAATACATAATTCATATGTAATTCATTTCGTCATGCAAATTTTGATCAAATATCCGACTACGGAACTTTGAGGTGTTTACACCGATCCGAAAAAGGATTTATCACTCGATTTCTTGATGGCAGTAATTGATGATGGTTTGTGGTTGGTTACTCAAGTTTTCTATCATAGTTGAGAGGTATGCAAGGAAAGCAAGTGTATCTGATCTAGAAGCTTGATCAAAGTCCGCATTAGAGGATCGGGGGATCGATACTAGTTCGAAAATAAAGTTGTGGATTCGAATAGAAGATCAAATCAGATATTTTATACGTATAATTTGTGTACATCTTATGGGTTTATGTTTGTGAAATAATGATTTATGTAAAATATTGTGGGTTTAAGTTCAGGGTAATTTCAGGGATTAAATTCTTTTAAGCAAAGGAGAATGTAAAGACCTATAATTTTACCACTTTGAAAATGGAATATTTAATTTATTTAAATATTCAAATGTAGAATTTTCAAACATTAAAATACCATGTTATATATGATAAATAAGAATGGTAAACTTATTTTTGATATTGAATAAAGATTTTGGATTTGCATTGTAAAATTGACAAAAGTCGGATTTCGATAAAGTAGGATAAATATTCATGAAATTTTCTTTAAAGAATAAATTATTCTTTTTAAATATATATAATCAATATCAAATTCATTTGACAATAATAGTAATTTAATTTTTATTGGTTCGATAAATATATAAAACTTGTTTAATAAAAGTTGACAAATTTCGTAGCATATCGATAAATCAATGTCGTATTTTTACAAATTGATTTGAATATTGTTTTATATATTTTATAAGTCAAATAAAGCTTTTTTAATTATTTAAATATAATTAGAAATTCATTTTGAAGTTTGGTTTACTTGAATAGATAGTTTACCAAAAAGGCCAAAATATGATCGAAAAACGTTCTATCGAAAATCAACGTTTTGTTCAAAATAATTTGCTCCAACATTGTCGCGCCTTTCTTAACATGCTTTAATATATATATTACACATTTTAATAATTAAAAATATTTTATTTTACAAACTATAATTAGAAAGCTTCTAGAAATCATTAGTGAAAGTAAGTAAGAATTAAAAAATATAAGAAAAAGTAAACATCAAAATAATATCACATTAAAAACCAACATAATTATTATTTTACTTAGCTTGGTTCTTAAGGGATTAAGACATAAAGTAAGAAGTGAAAGGATGATGTTAAGTGTTGAAAAAGTGGAGGTGTACTTAGGTTGAAGTAAGGATAGTTTAGTAATTTGTTAAGAGGTTATTTTGATAAATTTATCACTTCTTTCTTTTTCTATAAATACCCATCTCCTTCTTCACTTTCATTCACACTTCTTTTTTTCTCTCAAGCTTCTTCACCTTCTTCCTCTCCTCTTTAATGGCTTTCAAGCCATTAGAAAAAATTAGAAATAAATAATGTCCAAATATTTAGAAAATATTCAAAAGAATTCAATGTTCATTCTCTTCAAATCAAACTCGTCTTTTCTCCATATTTTACCTCTTGTACTCTCGGCCATAACTTCTTCAAAATAGAACCAAAATGAAATTTTATTTTAGATCATGTATTTTTTCAGTGTCTACAATTTCCATGTTCACCATCTTTTCTCATTCTAAACTTAACTACGTCAAAAATCCACTTCTTTCGGATGCATTCCGGCCCAATGTTTAAGATAGAGAAAACTCATTTTGTTTTAATCATAACTTGATCATAACCAATCTGAATTAATAAATTCTTTTTTTCAAATCATTTTTAATTTCAATGGCTAAAACTTTTATTTTGATCACTTATTCCCGTTTTGAATTTTTCTATACCTAAAAGGCTGAAACTCGATATTTTGAAATGCTTTTAGGGCTTTATTTTTATCAATCCGACAATACCTCTTCTTCATTCTATTATATCTCCCTCAACACAACTTTGATTCAAATGATTATTTTTTTCAAACTTAAAAGAAAAGAATTTGAGACAACTTTTTAGTTAACAACTTTTCTAAATTTTGAGATTTAGAGGACCTAAAACCATATACAAGATAACCTATTTTTCGGATCTAAATCTTGAGAATTTAAGTTCAAAGCTCTGCCGTTTCTTCTCTATACTTTCGCCCAACCTCAATCTCAAGCCTTGAATGAGCTATTGGAAGGAAGAGAATGTCGTTTTCTTGTGTATAAATGGAGTATGGATTAACTAGAGAAGTGTTGGTTAATTAGAATATTGATAGGAAGTTAATCGCTTTGGTTTATAGTCAAACACTCTATTTAATATCTATATCTATATATATTCATGTTTGACGATATGATATGATTTCTATGGATGCTTATATATGCTTTGATCATAAGTATTTACTGTTTTATATGATTGCTAAATTGTTTTACCACATCACGTTAATACACGTCGATAAGCACGAAGGAAATCGCTTTCCTTTTGAAAATGAAACGGTGTATATGGAATGCTTAAACCTTTTGAAAATAGTTTTAAAATGAGTTAGAAATATTTTATTAACATTTAAATATGTCATCTTTTATATTTTAAAATTTGTCAAAAACAATTTCCCAGAAAAATCGCGCATTTGTAGTAAAGTGGCCAAAGTTTAAAAATGATATTTTAAATATTTTAAAAATATGAAATAATTTCTAAAAATCTTTTAAAATGATTTAAAAGAGATTTAAGTTGAAAAGATGTATTTCTAAATGATATAAAAGTCGTTTCGAAGAATATAACTTTTAAAACACTATTTGCAACACATTCGCAATGCTTTTCGCGGCAGTTTTAAATAACTTTTGAAGTGTAGTTTTAAACTTAAAAATTCTTTCCTAAATCTTTTGTGAATGATTTTAAATGAATAATTAAGTAATTTAAGATGATTTGGAAGTTTTAATAAGAGTTTGAATAAATGGTTAAGAGGAATTTTTTATAACTCTTAAACAATAATTGAAGAATATTGAATATAATAAATAACAAATTGATTATGCGGAAATGACTAGTACATTTGTCCCGCCTATAAGAGCTAACGGTAAAACAAGGTGTGTAACTAAAGTTAGGAATGGAGCAACAAGTGCTCTGAACTTACCCGGCCATTGCTTTATCTTCTAAACGAGGGGTGGAACAGATCAAAAGGAAAGCCCGAATGTTCTAAAAGATCATATTTAAGTTTTTTTCCAAGGTAGAAGAAAAAAAAATTCTTTGAATGTTAATTAACCACTTAACATTTTTTATTCCATGATTGGTACGAAGGAACTGGATCAAATTTGGGTTATTCCTATCTGAAAAACTAGGATCAGATTTGGGTGATTCCTATCCGAAAACTCCTTCAAACTAATTTTCGAAATAAAACATATTGAAAACAAAGATCATTGAAAACAAGTATCTTCATGATGTAGGATTACTTGCCACTAGTCCTTCGAGGTGAAATTCACTGTATCTAGGGTGGCAGTAGTGCTCTGTTATGAAAATCTTCGATTTGCAAGAATAAGATTTGAAGTTAAGAAAGAAATCTTTGATTTAGATTTAATGAATGATTTGGGTATATTTTTCCTAATTTAAAAGTTATAACTTGAATATAAGAAACCTTTGATCAAGATTTAATGAATGATTTGGAAATGTTTCCCTAAGTAAGAGATGAACCGATTTGGAATTATTCCAAGATAAAAGGAAAGGTAAATAAACCAAATAATTTGATAAATGAGGCATAAGAATTCCATATAATCATGAAAAGAAAATGAAATAAACTGAAAAGAATATATCTAAGAAAGATATTTTATTAAATGAAAAGATAAAGTAATTGATTGATGATTGATAATCATATATGAACTTAACATCTTGTAATCGATGATTGGATTTCGAAAGAATAGGGGTCGGATTTGGGTGATTCCTATCCGAAAACCACTTCGAACCAATTACGTGTTCGAAGAATGAAGCTATTTGAAGATGGAGATATTGAGACAAATAATAAAGAAGGACCACTTGTTGATTGATTGAGGATAAACTTTCGATATACTTATTGTAGCAGTTATGAAAAACCTTAGAAAAACCAGGACTTCTCACCTAGTAACGACCGACGAAAGTACATTCGTTTTCGTTCAGTCCCAGAATGAACTTGTGTGGATGAGTGTCTGACCTTGCATTCTAATCGCATTAAATGATCTCTATAATATGTATATCAGTCGGTGGCGGAGAATACACATTCTCTTAGCTTAACACCCTTTCCCGAGACATACAGGCTCTATAAGTTATATATTTGTAGAGAGCAGTCATATGAATATGAAATGGCAATGTGGCATTCAAAGTGGAAGGAATTTGTGCTATGTGAAAAGGTAATGTAATCGTCGCCTCAAGCCTTATTAACTGGAAATGACCGAAACAGCGTAGATGCAGCAAGGCTAAGTGGGTCATTCCCATTAGGGTATGACCATCCCCTTCTAGATATATTTCTTCCTACTATGATGTTCGGAATGTAAATTAATGTGGTTTGTATGATAGAGCATGCTCGGATAAAGGTCGATAATGATCGGGGGATGACATATTTGGTACTATGAAATTATAGAGGTAGGCCGGTCTTGTGTTGGTAGAGGAGCTTTGTGATGGTTCCTCGGGACATTCATCTAGAGGTGTACCAATTGGAAGATAGTCCCTTCACCCGGTCATTTGTATGGAAATTCATTCTCCAACAAGAACTTGCGGTTTTGTTTGTAGAGCCTAGTATGCCGGAATTTTATCAATGTAACAATTTTGGATAAAATTAATAAGTTTATTTACAAATGTTTTCAAAAGAATGCCATTTGAAATAATATCAAATGTTTTGATATAAAAGTGTTTTAGTTATCACAAGGTAAAAACCCGTCCATGTTTATGTGTGGGCGTGGTCTTATGAGATACTCTTTCTTTTCTAAAGGACTTTATTTCCAGGGCTGATATATGATGTTGTCATTTATTATTAAGTTTTTCCATGCTGGTTTATCAAGCCTGCTCTTGGTATTTTCAATACTCGGGTCAGATCCAAGTAGTTTCAGGTTTAGTTGAAGACGGTTGGAGTTTCCAGAGGAGAGCTGGAGATATTCATCTACGTATGAATGTATTTTATTATCCGCTGCTATTTATTTTTGTTTGATGTTTGTCAACAATTATAAGGACAGATGTTTATAACTGTCAAAGCTGAATCTAGGTAGACTCTGATATATGTATTTTAAAAGTTTTCCACTTTAAAGATTATTATTCAATATTATACGTTTATTTTGAGTTGGTACTTATATACAACATGTCACTGGGATAACATATCACAAATCACACATTTCAATATATGTTCGAGTCATGCTACACAAGTTTCGAACTTGTGACCTCTTACACCGAAGTCGAATCACTTAACCACTGGAATAATGGTGCTTGTCTATTCAATATTATATGTTATTCCATTAATGTGAGATTCTGTTATGTGCAATTTAGGTCGGACATGTGTGGTTCATTGTCGGCTCAAGGGGTACGGAAATTATGGGTCGTCATATTAAGCTATCATTTATTAATTTTGTGCAGTTTTGATGATATTTATGTGCAATTTGATGATATTGTGTGTAATTTTGTATTACAAACAACATTTTTGGTTGTATTTTGTAGATCTTAGTCATAGTTTTTCTATCTTAAGCAGCCATTTTTGCTGAACTCTACGGAAAAAAAATTGGTCGAAGGATCTGGTCATGTTGACTCTTTTAGTAAGTGTATGATTGAAGCTTGAAGGGTTTCTTGGAATTACTAAACTATATGCTTTGTAAATTCATCCATATTATTATTTCATGCATATTTTCCTGTAGTAATTTTTCTGAACTTTTCTATTATAATGGGTTTATACTATTATATATATGGATACTAGTTTACTATAAAAATATATATACTATAATTAATTTAAATACTATCAAATAAAATGTCATTGAGTCATATTATACGATATTAAATATATTTTCTTTTTTATAGTTGAATAAAATGTTAATGTTACATTACAATAACACACAAACATAGATACATATATATAATAGTTATTTGTTTTATATATTATTTATTTACAATAAAGTTGGATATCATTCACGCATATAATATCAACAGTAATAATAATTGGTTCAAACTAGTTATACATTTAAATATCGTAATGATCGAAAAAAATCAATTTGAAGTAGCAATTCTATTTATGTTTGGAATTTCCATGATCCAACCATGTAAAATTATTAACGTGGTCCAATAGGCTTAAATATAGAATATCATGTCATTTTTAATAATCTTTAGTAATCTATATATTTATAAAAAAAAATATCCTCCCTTTAATTTTTGAATTAATGCATGGAAACCTTGTCAAAAAAAAGTTTTAAATTTCCCCTTTTAAATTATTTTCGATAAATTTTTTTTGGAAAATCAAATCAATATTTAATCAAAGGATAATATGACCAAAATTAAGTGCAGGTGTTTTCAATGATTCATTTGATTAAAATTAAAACACGTATGTTTTTCCAAATTTATTTTTGGTAGGGAAAACTTTGTCTATTTTGAAACTTAAAAATGGTGTCTTACAAAAGTTCCCTTAAAATTAATTATAATTACAAATTACATATACCATTTCAGACTTTAAAAAATAAAATAGCGGTGTTTAATTATATTGAAATTAATTTTAAGTTAAATTACAGTAATATTTATAAAAAGTTACCTTTCGAGTAAATTGAGTGATTATCTATGGTAGGAGAGCGATTATTTATTACAGACTATTTTGTAATATTTATTGAAATGTTAAAAAATGTAATAAATTATACACTATTTTAAATTTAATTAAATAATATTTAATGATAGAATTAAACTATGGTAATTTTGTAACATAAAGTTAAATTTATTATTTATACCATTTTTATTTGTATTTGCTAGATTTTCTAGTATTATACAAGTTATAAATACAATGGTGTTTTTATATTTTAGAAATCATTTCATTTTAAATGCTTCAAAAAATTTCAATTGTATCTCCTATACGTTCCCCATGTACATAAACTGGCGTACAGTGTTCGGGATAAAGGGAAGTGTTGCTAAAAATTCATCGAACCATTTGAGGTGGAGCAATTCAGAAAATTTAAAAATAGCGTGTGTTTGTAATGGGAAGTAAGGATGACTAGCCATTAAGTATTTGTTGTTAGGATGATTAATTTTAAGTTGTTATGAAAATTTATTAGATATTTAATTAATATTAACAGTTATTATTTAGATAATTTAGAAGCATATATAATAGATAACTAATTTTAAAAAAACTAATTGTAATTTATGATTAAGATAATTATATTTATATTGATAGGAAAATTTATAAAATGTTTAACTGATCATAAAAATTAACATTAAGATAATTTATATGCATATATATAAAAAATATTAAATTATAAGAAAATAATTAATATAAACTCATGTATAATGAGATAATTATCTTTAAATTTATAACAAAATGCATAAGATATTTAATTAATATTAGTAGTTAAAAGATTATTAGATGTAAGTTATAGTTTATACTAAATGTAAGTTATAATTAATATTAACAATTAACAGATTTATAAGACGTTTAATGAATTAATATATTTATGTCAATTACGCAATAAATTATGGAGCATTTGAAAGTTTGATGTTATTGTCTGTGTAGAAAGGTAGAGTGGGTAAAGGATTGATAACAATAACTTTTCTAATAGGTTTATAAGAATTCATGAAAGTACCATCTTGTAATATGATAAATATATACGATAGATATGCGATGTCTTTGCAAGAAGTTTAAGCTTAAAATCTTCTTCATTATGACACCGTAGGGATCCATATGAAAAAAGACGATATGGAAAATTATTATTTGTGGAAATTATCGAATCAGACTCATTTGGCAGCAAGTGAAAAGGGTAACTTCTTGGGGGAAAAAAGAAAAACCATCTATTTGAACCTTAATGGGCGCAAATAAATTATTAGTTGCAGTACACCAAACTAATGATTTGCCAACAATTAGTTTTTTTAATTCCTAACACTTTTAAACGTTACTGGTTGCTAACAATAAATCGGTATGCAAAAGAACCTTGGTAAAAATGAGAGAAATTATTTTTTAATTGGATAATTTGTTGCAACACTTGTATGTGTTACATTGTTTTGGTAAATTGGTAAATAATACAGAAGTAGGAGATTAGTTTGTAATTTATAGTTCCTCTCTCCAAATCCATCAGGATGCATTTGGATCCTCTTCTTATCTTTTATTCCAAACTGTTAAATTAAGGTTATTACCAAGTCAATTTCCTTTACTAAGACACGTATAGTTTTAATTTTGGATTTCTTGATTTTCATCTCAATAGAAAGAATTTTTAGATAATTTTTATTAGTTTTTATTTTGCCTATAAAAAAGAACAAAGTTTTTTTAAAAAAAATTATGATTGGTTTAATTTCAATTTGTAGTTTTTATCGAATCTGCTAGTACCCCATGTTATTCACAGTTTCTAAAAGGATATAACATAGTGATTGTACAAATATTATTATTTCCTCAACTTTTATTTTGTTGATATAGAATACTCTACCTAAAACAAAGTGCCACTATGAACTTATTCAAATGTCTACTATAAGTTTTGGTGAAAATACTAATCTTCATGAAGATGGTAGTACTTTGACTTGAAAATAGATCTTTGTGTTATATATTTTTGAAACTATGATAAGCTTTGAATCTTTCCATTTGTTTATATCTTATTATTACATTTAAACAGATGAAGGTAACCATGAATCACATCTTGTTAGGCAACTTTTTGCCTTAGCAAGTAACTTCAGATTAATACTGATAAGTGGGTACTGCTACACAACAATGACTAATAGAAATCATTATTATATCCCGATTTGAGTTGAAGTTGCTTGACAAGTCTTGATTATAGGATTTGTTTCATGGCATTTTGATGTTTTTTTCAACTACTTTATAAACTCCATATATATAAAAGACCCTGACTTATCCAAGATGATATTCTTCATGTGTACAGTTTGAGAATTATATTTTTTAGTGTCATTAGAACAACATATTACATGATAAACGTTCGAATCATGCCACGAAACTTTCGAACTTGTGACCTCTCGCACCAAAGCCGAATCACTTAACCACTGGGACAATGGTGTTTGTCTTTAGAATTTTTATATATATCTGGCTCTTGTTTAATAATCATCTATTTTAGCATTATTTATTTTTCCTCACATTAAAGATGGGAATACCTTACAGCCGATAGGTATAATTTTGAATAATTATTGGTTGTAAACAAATATGAAAAGAAATTAAGATAGAGTTTGTCAGTTTTATGTTTAATTTGAACATTAGAAACTTCTTAGGCTAAAAGTATTTTATTGGTTTGATGTTTAATTTGTCAGCTCAAAGCATAAGCTTTTTGAATAAGAACTTGTGTTTTATTTTTGAATCATACTGCATATATCTTTTTGTATGAGTTTTTATATTATCAGCTATCAAGTCCTGTTCTTATTTGTGCATACTTAAACTAGCTCTATATGATATTTAGTACCCGTGTTTTAGAAACTGACTACAAATTCTAATATAATTTTCGCCTATTTTACAATTGAACATAGAGCTCTCTCATTACTCTAAAATGCGCAATTATAGGTACTAATTGATATGTTTCGTTTTAAAAATATAATTTTTGGAACTGTCTTATTATAGATAATGTGTACCATAATAGCAAATTTATGGATATTCATTGCTACCGTAATCACAATATCAGGGATATTAACTGGTATTATGGAACATAACTCGTACTACTATCCTTATTATGGAGGTAAGCTCTAACATAGACCACTTTATTTGATACACAATTTTAGCTAACAAACCCGTCTATCAATCACTTAATTGTAATTTGGACATTACAAAAATGAGTAGAGACCTATTAAAGATATTTTGTTGTTTTCTTTTTAATTAACGCTCGCTTTTATCACTAGTTGATGAGAATTTTAGCAAACAAACCCTAATTCCAAAAATATTCAATATTTTATTTTTGTTCATTTCCTCTTAAATAGCGCTCCCTTTTATCACTAATTGATGGGAATTTCAACATTTTACATTTTTGTGAATATTGGGTTGTTATTTGATAGGGTTTTTAGATTGGAGAACAAAGAGAAAAGAGGAAGGAAATTTCATGAAGAGATTGTTGGAAACTTAATCATATTTCCTCAAATGGTGTAAAGCTCCCGAGATAAGAAAAATCAGGTGTGGCAGGTAACTTCCCCTTTACTTATCAATTTTACTTCACTATAGTAAAATGATCATTTTGCAACTTGAAATGATAGTTGTAATAGATTTATGATGATGGTCAGCTGAAAGTCTTAATATGTGATGTTGTAACAGGGTGGGTACAATTTATGACGATTGAGAACCCTAACCGCCAATTTTTTCCATGCCTTTCTGGTCGTCGATCTCGGCTAGATCCCCTCCTCCATTTTTTACTCCCTGGCCTCACAGCTTCTGTCATGCCCCTTTCTAGCCCATCTCATCGCCAGTCTTCCTTTTCCCCTGAGCCGTCACCCTGCCTCCATGATCCCCCTTTAGGATTTGAACTGATCCCACCGCCTGCTCCTAATAATACTTATGAAGATGGACTTACCTCGGTATTGTCTTGCAAATGGAAACGTTTACCTAAGAGATCATTTCAACCACGTACTCATAATTCCAAATCACACGATATTTGTACTAACAGTCTTAGAATGCCTCCCCTTCGAAGCGTGCATCTAAATTCCACCCCCATTAATAGCAACAACGTCCTTCCCAAACACTCTGACATCAGATCTGAAACCAATAAATGGAACTTTTCCACTAGTTACAACAGGTATGAAATGAAGTTGTCAAGGGAAATCACATCCCAGTTTCTATTCTATTAAACTATTATCATCTTTGTGTATATAATTTTATGCAATGCGCTAAAATGTCTCCCGAGGTTGTTCAGAATGCTAGAAAACAATGGGATAATACCATTGTAGTTTGTGTGGTTGGTCCTAAACTGTAACAACCCGATATTTTCAACCATTCGCATCCATACATGTCGTACTTGAATTGCTCAAAATACCGAATTGTAAAAATAAATTTGGCAAATCTTAGAATATTCAGCAAATAAATAAATCATGGAATCATGGACACAGAGTAATAAATGCAGCGGAATTAAAGGAATAGTAGTTCATGAAGCTACTATATAAATATACATCAGAGTTAAACAAAATACAACTGAAGTCTCAACATGATAATCAAGTACAAAGAAAAATACATCACTGGAATCAACTGAATAACAGGAATCAACTAGATAACTGAATTGAAATAGATAGCTGGATCTTCAAGAAAAGCTCCAACTCCGAATGTAAGTCTCAAACGCTGCATCACTCAGTCTGACCCAAGCATAAAGCAAATACACAAAACCCTCGAGTCAGGACATACATACTTATACAATGTAAACCAACTCAAGTGAACTGTAATAGAAAGGTACAAGTAACTTAAAGGATGCTTGGGACCGCCGATCCTCTAAGGATCCGTTAAACTATTTATTCAAATTTATACTCAAATATAACAGTTACAACTAAATTAATAGGCCAATTAATAGTAACTTACAACCGTTACTATTACTTTAAGTCACATTAATGAATTCATCATTGCTTATAAATCAAATGTTACAATTACTTAATTAACACTGATTTACTTCCATTTATATTAATTATATATTATCTCATTAATGATTCAACATTCACACTTGTGATTTCATTGTTCACAACAAATGTTACCATTCTTATATACCCAATCTTTATTCAAAAGTCATTTATTTTATACTATTCCTTTTATAAATTCAAATGTTTGCATTAGTTTTCTTACATTAATTTATAGCCAAATATACCAATTTTCATTACTTCACTAAATTGTAATTTCCTTTCAGTTGTTACTAATTAGTTCCAATTACCGTCGTTCAATTTTTAATTAACAAGGTTTTTTTCATATTAAATTACCAAAACTAATTAACTTAAAAATTAAATTATTGAAAATTTTACGAGTCGTTACACTCTCCTCCACTCAAAACTTTTCGTCCCCAAAAAGGAAAAGAGGGGAAAAGAAAGAATTAAGTAATCAATATATATTATTCAAAATACTAACTTTATAAACAAATAAATTTACAATATTAATTAATTTGAATAAAATATACCGATTTATTTATAAATTCCTTTAACACCATTTTATATTGTAAGTTATTCAATTAACCCTTTATTCTATTTACCTCAATTAATCCTTTTTACAACTAAAATTTAAGTGTATAACATTTATTATAAACACTCAAATTTTATTTATAAAAATACCTTTTATATTGTATATTATCTAATTACATATTTAACTTTCAATAATTTAGGTAAGTCATATTAGAATGTAATTGAGTATTATACAATATAAAATTTTCTAATTCAATTATTCAAGCTTAAATATTTATTTATAATTTTGATTTCCTTTTATAATTGAAATTTTCCTTTAAGATAAAATTTTAGAATTAAATTTTTGATTAACTTCAAACAATTAGAGATAAATAAATATACACAATATATATCAAATCAATTTGAAATCATATATATATTGTAATTCAAATCATACTTTACGAAGTTCAAATCAAATTTTACTTCCAAACAAAAGTATAGCAGAGCTATAAAATGGTTCTCCACTTCGAAGCTCGAAAATGGATGTCGATGATGCGGCCGCCATAACCGAATTATTTTCCAGTGACAAAGAGAAGGGCGCTGATTTAAAACTGAAATTCTTTGAAACAATTTCTACTTGAAATGCCTTAAATAATGTACCCTTTAAAACTTTAAACACAAAGTTTGAAACTATCGGAAATTAAATTCTTAGTTTATTGTTTAAATTCATTTATATTTCCAAACTAATTTATAACCATGTTTATATTTCAATTATTTATATCTATGAACAAAAGTTAATGGTTACAAGCTATATATAAAGTCAAATGCTATTTCTCAACATCCAATTCAATTAACTTTCAAAATTCAGAAAATTATACTTATACATATGTAATATAATTATACAAAATTTATTCATTTACTAAGTTTGAAAACAATACTATGTCCGTTTGCTCTGTTCAAGTGTTTTGGGGATCCTATCGATAGCGTTGATCAGATGAATCGATTGAAAACCCAAATCAACATCAAAAACTCAAACAACACAATATATAAATATTTTAAATATAGATTTACAAAGCAAGGATAGAGATTCCAATTTGATTAACTCAATCGAAGAAATTTTTGATTTGAGGATAAGTTGGAACAAAAGATAAGATGATTAAACTAACCAAAATAGGAAATGGATAAGCTTATATAAATCGCGGGCAACCTTAAATGGTTCAACCGTGACTTCAAGAATTAGATTAATGTGGAATTCTAAGGCAAATCTACATTCGATCTCAAGAGATAGAATCGGGATAACAAGAAACACTAGCATCTAAACCGAGGATATAGAAATCTCTGGTGAATCAATGCCAATTGTAAAGGAGTTATGGGATACTCCAGAATCAAAGAAGATGAATAGTGAGGGACAAGAATGGATTTCGGAACCGAGGGAACGTTCCAAAATTCAAAGGAAACAGAGTCAAAGAGGAAGAGATTCACACTCGAATGAAAGTGATTCTGTAAATAAATTTACCATATATGCTAAGTTTTGCCTAGAGCCAAAGCTCTGATACCAAATGTAACAGTCCGATATTTTCAACCATTCGCATCCACACATGTCGTACTTGAATTGCTCAAAATAACAAATCGTAAAAATAAATTTGGCAAATCTCAAAATATACAGCAAATAAGTAAATTACAGAATCACAGACACAGAGTAATAAATGCAGCGAAAGTAAAGGAATAGTATTTCATGAAGCTACTATATAAATATACATCAGAGTTAAACAAAATACAACAGAAGTCTCAATATGATAATCAAGTACAAAGCAGAATAAATTACTGGAATCAATTGGATAACTGAATTGAAATAGATAGCTGGATCTTCAAGCAAAGCTCCAATTCCAAAGGTGAATCTCAAATGCTGTATCACTCAATCTGACCCGAGCGTAAAGCAGATACACAAAATACTCGAGTTAGGACATGCATACTTATTTAATGTAAACCAACTCAAGTGAACTGTAATAGAAAGGTACAAGTAACTTAAAGGATGCTTAAGACCGCCCATCCTCTAAGGATCCATTAAACTATTTACTACGTAGTAATATTTCGCTATTATAATAATGTCTATAGTAAAATAAACTTACTTGAAAATAGCGTTAAGGCTTTACATTTTCCACCTTAACACGTAATAGTGACAATAGTCTATACAGTACTGTAATACCTTTTGATCGGGAGGCTACCAGAGGATACTCCATAGGTACGACACAAATCAAACTCGTATAAGGCGCCCTAGGGTAGGTGACATGGCACAACTAGGCAATGCCAGGGTAGATATACCAATTACACTTTCGGGCCGGTGGTAACGCGTAGCAGCTACTACCGCCCACCTCGAGCCACACCCCTAAATCAAAAGAATCAAAAGTGACCACCAAATCAATCTCAAAGTCAAAATATAATATCGAAGGAGTGTATCAGATCAGAGGAATGACCTCATTAGCCCGTCAATTGCTCCTTTTTTAGCCACCTTATGCCAACTCACGAGAGTCGGGTCCACTTTCATACCTCAAAGGAACGTCGCCACCATCCTACTTCATTCTGGAATCTCCACCGCGTACACTGTTGTTGAAGAGGTTTTCGGAGTTAGCAGAGAGTATGACAACTTCCGATTCCGGTCTCTTCAACAACCAAATATTATTATTACCCATGGATATTTATTTCAAAAATCATTTCTATTCCAAAACCATTTAGAATCAATTACAATTACTTTCCAAGGTGATATCCATTTTCAACTAAATACTATATTATTTTATTCCAAAACCCAATCAATATGTCAATTCCATTTCAAAACCCAAATTAATATATCATCTAAATTCCAAAAACCAAATCAATATATCATTTAAATAAAACCCAAATTTCCAAATCACTGAATATTTCCTTCAATTTATTAAACTCGAAATATTCCCTTTAAAATCACCTTAAACCAAAACCAGGTTATAAAATCGTATTCTTAATTCATCAATTTCAATGAGTTTCAAATCACTATATTTAAAGACAATTCTTAATTAATATAGTTTCCAACTAATAACGCATTTAAAATGACCTTCATTTTAACCATTAAATATGAAGTAGTTATCCTTTCAAATCAATTATTAAATTTCCAGAATTTCAGCAATTTCTAAGTTCATTAACTTAATTTCAACATTTCAAAGCATTGAAATTTTCAAGATTGCAGCACTTATAAAGTGCTGCGGTAGATATATTTAGTATATATCAAAAGATAGTTCAAATTCAGAAACTATAGCATTTCAGAAATGCTGTTATAGGTTTATTTGGAAATTTCAGCACCTAGTTCAAATTTCAGCAACTGCAGCACTTCAGAAATGCTGTTATAGGTTTCTTTAGTATAATTCAAGCCACAGTTCAAATTTCAGAAATTACAGCACTTTAGAAATGCTGTTATTGGTCTTTATAGTATATTTCAAGCCATAGTTCATTCAACCACAGCATTTCAGAAACGCAATAATTTCTGTTGTACCCTTTAAAATAATATATCTTCAATTTTTCTCATTTTTAACTTATCAAACTTATTCCACTTTTCAAAAAAATTATTTGGATATTACTTAACTAATAAATTTTAATAAAATAACATTTATTAATAAATATCCAATTTAAATTAAACATCCATTTGTTAAGTCAATACTTGATAAATTGCTTAACCTTTATTCCAATAAATAACTTAATAATTTATTTAACATACCCATCTCATAAATAAATTAAATTTCCATTTATTTTCTTAACTTAATATTTTCATTTAAAACCAAATTCCAAATTTCCAAGTTAAGTCATTATCTAAATTACATTTTCCCATTTTAAAACCATAACTATTTATTTTTACACAACATATCATTTCACAAAAGAACATTTTATCATAGTTAATATAACAATCAAATTTCCTTAATAGATCTATTCATTTAGACATCAATTCAACTATGATTCCAAGTTAAATAAACTTATTACAAATGTCCCATAAAATGTATTTCATTTTATTTATTCAAAATTACTTTATTTATTATACAAAATATGTCCATTTCTGGAAATAACCTTTATTAAAATTACTAGGTTAGATTTAAGATTCGAAATTAAATCAAACTTAATTATTAAGTTATTTATCATAAATAAGATTCTTTAAACTCCATCCAAAACCAATTAACTTATAGACAAACAATATTTCTTTACACTTTAAAGCATTAAATCAAATTAAGTTAAAATTTTCATATATTTATAATTTCAAATACTTAATAATTTTTAGAAAATGTTTAAGATACTTAATAAATTTTTAGGAAAATGTCATTTAAAAATATAACCATGGGCCTGTATAATATTTTCTAACCTAGGTCAAGTGATATGGATATGTATCTTTTCCATCCGTAATTTAAAAGAAAAATCCGGGTTCTATCATTTCAAACCCGCAATCCCAAGAAAAATAAATGCAGTGAAAGTCATTTGAGCCTATCTTTTCATCCCATAATGATTTTTCCTTATTCTAAAGTCCGTTCGGGTATGTATCATGTCAACCCATAGTGATAGGAAACTTGCAGTAATAAATACAGTAAATAAAATGAACAGTATATCATATAATAACATATTAGATGATGTAACAAATGTATAAACAACATTTACATCATAGAACATATCACAGGCATATATGGACATAGCATATAAATTTATACAATTCACTTGTCATTATTCCACAATAATATAAGTACATATGTCTAGAGCGATAAAAACTCACCTTTTTAACTAGAATCGAATTCAAAGCGCCTAACTGAAATTCCGAAAAGCACGACAAGGCATGAACAAGGTTTTTAGTGGACGAACATTCAGATCCAAATCTTGTATGCAAACAAATTTCACAAACATAAGTATGTGATTCAATACAAAAGAATAGACGGATCAAACAATGAAAATATATGAAATAAAATCACATAACCTTGCTTTCAACCGCCAAGTGGGCTCGGCCATGGTCTAATAGGCTAGACCACATCATGTACTGCTCGGCTATGTCATGCTTGAGGCAACCTAGGCTTGGCCATGAAGTCAATAGGTACGGTTATGTGCTTGGAAATTGAAGAGGAGGAAGTTACAATTGCATGGAAGGCTAAAGGTCAAGGGGTTTGTGAATATTAGGTTCGGCCATGGAAAACATGGCTCGGCCATGGAAAACATGGCTCGGCCATGATGGTCTTGATGCATATGTGCACGGCTATTTAGGCAAAGGCATTGCAAAGCAAGGTATGGTGATGTTATGTGTTGTGGCCGAGCAATAGGAAGGAGAATGGTATGAAATAGTGGAGCTTGGCTAGGCTTTCAACAAGTTGTGGTGATGTCTTCATCTAGGTGGTCACGACCATGGGCTAGGTGGTGAGGAGAGGTGGTGATGATCGGCATGGTGGTGATGGTGGAGTGATGAGGTCTGCTAGCATGGGTAGAGGCCGAGCATAGCAAAGAAAAACAAAAGGAAAATTAAAATAAAAAATAGGAGAAAGAGAAGGAGGCCATGGATTTAGATCTTGAAATATTTTTCTCTCTTAGGGAATGAGATGAGATGGATTAGTATGTGGATTATAAAGCAAAATACAAGGCTAAAAGGAAAAAAAGAAAAAGAAACGGCCAAGGAAGTGGGAGTAAATGCCAAGAAATGGAAAAGGCAAAAATCAAGGAGTTTTGAATGGTAAGAAAAGGAAAAGAATCTTGTATAAATTTTATTCTTAAATGCAAAAGAAAAAATGAGATGTAATACTTCCTTTTTCACGTGGATTGATAGGTAATATGCGGCTAGGGTTTTGAGGAATAAGTAATGAACAACTATGGTAGGAAATAAATAGATAGGCAAGTAAAGAGGTAAGAAATAAAACAAATGTAACATATGCCAAATTAAAGCAAAGTAACATACGTTAATTTGATTTGTTTCCTTACCATTAATTAAAAGGTATATACAAAAGAAACATTCAATAAACAAAAATAAATAAAAGATATACACAAGAAAGATCTAATTAATAAAATTTTAAATGATATGCTTTTAAGACAATATAACGTATATCCATTGAAATTTTTTCCAAGCAATAAATAAGAGATATAAACACATAACAATTTAAATAATAAAATGAATGTCAACAAAATAGAAAGATAAAATAGAGATGAATATATATGAAAAATATAAATATATATATATATATATATATATATATATATATACAGAAATTATTTATTTTATCATATTTGGAAAGGTAATTACAAACAAATTCCAAATTTTATTGGAAAATTTTCAAAATTCAGATTTTTAAATAATTAAAATCAAAGTTTTCCAATAAATTTAATTTAAAAATATTTACCATTAAGTTTATTATATTCGACTAATTATTATAATTACCTACCTTATATTGAATTCATTCAATTACTATTAATTATACTTATTCATTTATTTATACACCACTTACCCTTATTTACTTATATTCAAATTTATACTCAAATATAACAGTTACAACTAAATTAATAGGCCAATTAAATAGTAACTTACAACTGTTACTATTAATTTAAGTTACATTAATGAATTCATTATTGTTTACAAATCAAATGTTACAATTACTTAATTAACACTGATTTACTTCCATTTATATTAATCATATATTATCTCAGTAATGATTCAACATTCACACTTGTGATTTCATTGTTCACAACAAATGTTACCATTCTTATACACCCAATCTTTATTCAAGAGCCATTTATTTCATATTATTCCTTTTATAAATTCAAATGTCTGCATTAGTTTTCTTACATTAATTTATAGCCAAGTATACCAATTTTCATTACTTCACTAAATTGTAATTTCCTTTCAATTGTTACTAATTAACCATCGTTCAATTTTTAGTTAACAAGGTTTTTTTTCATATTAAATTACCTAAACTTATTGACTTAACAAATTAATTTATTGAAAATTTTATGGGTCGTTACATAAACCTTACTATCCATATTTCAAAGACATATTATTAGAGTATGGAAACCAGAAGATGGGTTCTCAGTTTATTCTAAAGAAAATGGATTCTACGTCATCAAATTTAACCAAAACAAGATTGTGATAAAATTTTGAAAGGTGGTCCTTATTACTATAATAAGAAATTGATGATGATGAAGAGATGGTCTCTTGGAATGCAACTCAACAAAGAACTACTTTATACTATCCCGATCTGGATCCGTTTTCCCAATCTCCCCCTTGATTATTGGACTGAGGAGGGGATTAGCCGTATCGCCTCAGTCCTTGATTCCCCAATCAAATTGGACAAATTTACTGAAGGAATTATTAAAATTGATTATGTGAGAAATTTAATTGAAATTAATAATTATTTCAAGTTTCCTCATGGAATTCCTATCCTCTCTGAAAATGATGAAATCATTTGGCAAGAAGTTCTATATGAGTAGAAACCTTCCATTTGTTCGAACTGTTCAAATTTTGGGCATGCTAAAAATCATTGCCAATTTAGCAAGGTACGGATGCCGAAAGAAAATACTCAAAAATCTGACTCCGACAACAATGAAATGATCATAGATGATAATAGCGACATCAACTTGATAATAGCATCAGATAAACTCACGCATGAGGCAATTAATTATTTTTCTAATCTATTCTCATCAACACATGCAACAAATCAGTTTCTAGGAATAATTTGTAAAAAAATCTTGTCTGAAAATGCCAGACATAATCTATGCAAACCATTTCAGCTGGAGGAAATTAAAGCAGCCATATTCAAAATGAATGATAATTGTTCCCCTGGACCGGATGGTATTAATTCTAAATTGTATAAAGTCCATCGGGAGGAAATTAAATTGAATATATGGAATGATATGAATGGTGTTCTCGAATATGGGAAAATCATCCGAGAAATCAATCACACATTTATTTGACTTATTCCAAAAAAGCCTGATGCCATGGACATGTATGATTACAGACCAATATCCTTGTGCAATGTTTCTTACAAAATTCTAGTGAATTTGCTTTGTAACCGAATGAAAGATTACATGAATGATCTCATCTCATATAATCAGAATGCTTTTATTCCTGGCAGAATGATCAATGAGAATTCTCTTCTAGCTTATAAAATGGTGCAGGGCTTTAACAGGAACAATTCTAACAATCTATGCTTGAAAATTGATCTGAATAAAGCCTATGATAAAATTAATAGAGATTTTATTCATCATATGCTGATTTCTATGGGTTTCCCTCTCGCATTTTCTAATCTTATTTTTGAGTGCATTTCTACCCCCTCGTTTTCTATCTTAATTGATGGTTCACCATATGGTTATATTGACAGCTCGAGAGGGTTAGAGCAAGGGGACCCTCTCTCGCCGTATCCATTTTCTATTACAATGGAATTTCTGACTATTAGCCTTGATGTGGCATAATTAAAAGGCAATATTACTTTCATTCATCAAACCGAGCCTATGATTACACATTTACTTTATGCATATGATATTCTGATTTTGACAAAAGCTACTATTCAAAATGTTGAAAGTATAAACCAAATTTTTCAAAAAGTGAAGCACTTATCTGGTCTTGACTTAAATGTCAACAAATCTTCCCTATACTTCGGCAGAGGAGCAAAATGCAAGCATCAAATAGCTGATTCCTTAAAATCAGAACTAGAAGCCTTCCCATCATGTATTTCGGTATCCCTCTATCTGCCAATAAATTAAGAACAAGAGATTTTGGTTGGTTAATTGACAAACTCAATAAAAAATTCAACCATTGGAGTAATAAATTGGTAAATATTAGTGGCAGAATAGAACTGATTAAATCAGTAATATTCCCAATAATCCAATTCTGGCTTCAGTTTCACAATTTCCACTGGCTATTATTCAGAAAATTAACTCCATTTGTGCAAACTTTTTATGGAATTCCAAAGCCCACAAAATGTGCCGAGATGATGTATGCAAAACCAAAAATGAGAGGGGCTTGGGCATTAGAAGAATTGATGAAGTTTCCAAAGCTATGGCTATTAAACTTTTATGGAATTATATTAATGGTGATACTCTTTGGGCAAAATGGATGCAAAACAAATACTGTAAAAATGCTAATTTCTAGACCATGTGTATGGATAATAATGCATCTTACATATGAAAGACTCTATTAAGGGCCAGACAATGGTGTAAAAGATATATAGATAGAAAAATTGTTAATGAGGATAGTACAAACATTTTAATTGACCTATAATTAAATGGAGATTCTCTAATTGACTGGTTTGGATGGAATTCCATGGTTGTGAATGGTGGATGTAACAAACAAGTATATACACTTATCTCTGGTCATGAATGGAAACCTCATTTATAGTACATTCCTACACAAATTCATAATTGGACAAAAATTATACGGGATAAGAATTGTGCTCCAAAATGTCCATTTGTTCACTTTTGGCAAAAATTAACAAGTTAAACACAAAAGACAGACTCAACAAATGGAATACTACCATAGATAGCAAGTGTGCTCTTTGTTTAAATCAGATTGAAGATAGAGATCATCTCTTCTTTAAATGCAATTACTCGAGACAGTTACTGGAGGAAATTATGTACAAATTAAATATAAATCTTAAATCTTGGTAACAATTTCAATATTAATCACGTCCTAGAGTTAATTTATCAAAACCAGAAAAGCAATTTATTTAACAATCAGATTACTAGCATTGCCTTTACTACACTAGTTAGGAATGTATGGTGCGAGACAAATAACCGCGTCTCTAAAAACATCGAAATGCCTAATAGCATTAGAATTAGACTCTTAATTCAAGACGACAGATACTTGATCAAGCACAATTTGAACTTGAAATTAATTAGCACAGAATCGAAACTTATCTTGGCTGTTTTTGACATAGCTACTGACTCGAGATCCACTCTTTGTCCTCCCTGAGCTCGGTTTGTTCCTCTCTTGTTTTTGAAACCGTATTTCTTCTGCATTGTTGTGACTCCAATTTTTCCATTAACGATTCCTGAGTTTTTTGATTGAGCTCCAGTTTTATTTTGGTAAAGTGTCTTTTTCTCTCCTAGAGGCGATGCTTTGTTCATCTTGGTATATGTGACCGGCTTCCCATGCTTTAGTCACATGATGTTGGATTTTGTTGTTGTACTTTGTTTCTTTTTTTCCTCTTGTGCTTTTTCCTTTTTTCTCTCGCCGATACAAGTTGCTCATATGTATGGTTTTGAATGTGATCCTATTTTATTTACTCCTCCATCTATTTGACAACTTGTATCAGTCCCTGTATTATTGTACTGTTAACATATGGGCATGATATGTACTCTTTTCCTGGCAATGTACCCATATATTCTAGGGGGACTACACGGTTTTAATGAGGCATATAATGGAAGTATATGTCTTTTTCTCATGTATATAAAGTACCTTTTTCCCAAAATAAAACTTTTACAACTGTTTTTTCTTGTTGTAATAGAATTTTTACAACTAATATTGCTCGTTGTAATAAGTCATTTACAATTGTTTTTGCCAGTTGTTAAAAAATGTCCCAAAAAATAAAGCGCTAATGCAGCCCACACACTTACATTTAATATATTTTTCAGCTGAAATCAACATCGTACTAATAATAATTAAGATCATTCATATTTATTAAAAATAACACAAAAGATTCACATTATTAAAAAATTGATATAAAGGGTGTATGATCCGAGGATCATACAACCATACTAAGCTTATATATAAAATAAATTAAGAGGTACATGAGTACAGGGCGGGCAGCCCGCACCCAATAAGCTGCCAACATGCTTGGCCAACTAGTAAATTATAGCGATAGCACCAAGAGAACTTACGAGGCCCCTCTACGACATAGCATAACAAATAACAAATGCCAATAATAATATAACAAGAGTACTGATAATATACCAAAGATATATCATAACTATATTCCCACGCAATGGAGGAACCAACCAATGAGCTTCGGGCAGAAACAAGGAGTGCGGGGGAGAAGATATATTCCACTCTCGGTCCGGAGTAGCCAGAATCTCTTTGTTTTTGGCACCGAATTTACTATCATTGAAAGGACAAGCTCATCATCCATTAACCAAAAATGGAGTTCTCGCTCATATTTCATCATCTGAAATCCCCAAAGAGAAAACCTTCCAATTTGAGTGGAAGCACAAACCACTTTCCTCATTGGTCCAAGTCCCCGTCTTATTTTTCCATATCAGTTGCGTATCTTCAGCTAATTTTTCAGATAGCTTTAGAACAATGCCGTCCATATTTGGAGGATCAGAAATGACAACATGGATAAATTTCTTCTTAAGAGCTATCATAGGGGTATCACGAGGAGGGATATTGCTGGCAAGGTTTGCGGAAGCAGGAGGATCAGGAGGAGGGTTAGCTAGACGGTCTCGAGGGGGAGAGGATGATGCGAATAAAGATGAATGCGAAGGGTCAACCTGGGGGACATATGTAGGAGTAGGAGAAAGGGGCGAGACCGAATCTTAGGGTCAACCTGGGGAACAACAGGGTCGGAGACGACTGGCTTGACTTACAAATGCTTGGATGTGCCTTTGGGAGAGGAACCTTAGTAGGGTGCTCATCAGGCGTAGAACCACTTAGAGGGCAAGAAGCAATGGTATGGCCAAAATAATGACAATGATAAAAAATAGGCCGTGAAAACTGGTGTGATATGTTTGTGTGCATTACTTATCCCTTGCCAGGGATACTGGAATATTAGTAGGTAACTGCCTAGCAGGGGCAATTTCGATAAGAGCATTGGCGAAACGAAGAAGATGTTGCGCTCCATGGAGATGTCAAAACAGA
This sequence comes from Allium cepa, assembly GCA_030765085.1. Taxonomy (NCBI): domain Eukaryota; kingdom Viridiplantae; phylum Streptophyta; class Magnoliopsida; order Asparagales; family Amaryllidaceae; genus Allium; species Allium cepa. Next base: position 867,054,784 of record CM060940.1, read on the forward strand.
TAAGCACGCCTATGTGGTTAGCAATCCAATTTATGCCCTCCAGCGATTAGAAAACAGAGAGAATATTAGAGATATGCACCTAGATGGGAATAGATAGAACTTTTCCACTCGGGGTTCACATCATTAAATTATAATCAAGTTGTCAACGCTTAAAGTGAATACATAACATCAATAGTAGACTTTAAAATGTTACAACTTTAATACGAAAGTAATCAAATCTAGAGTGGCAAACAATGAGTGTTATTGATAGTTTAATACATAAAAACAAGCCACTATTGACTTGTTGATGATCAGTTTTGAAGGAACAACCCCAATAACGCTGCTTACGTTACCAATCCGCCGATCTTGATATGTTTTAAGGCCAGTTTCCACTTGGTCTTTATCAATATTTTTCTATAAACGAAAAACATAAGTTTCATATTTCACGTAAAAAAATGTCATATATTATAATAAATATATATGTTTATAATCAAGCTACCAGAATGTTTTAACTTTTGGCTAAAACTTTCCATGTAAAAAGCGAAGGAAGTGACACAAAACATATGCACTAATTTAACATCAAAGCTATTATTATGCCAATATTAAGTTTGAGTCCCACTATCTACACCATAATGGACAATGAATATTACCCACTTAGTTTCTTTAATGTGATTTACCCATTTCGTTTGGCAACCATTCGGTATTTTTTAGTTTCTATATATTTTTTTGCTGATAAAAATATCTTGACAAACAGTGTAAAAGATGTCCATAAGATACTAAAAATTTGACAAAATTCAACTACTGAATATATAGTTAAGCAAATGCACTCAATTTTAATATTATATGTGTACAAAAGACATTAAAATAAGACTATCGCTTCCAAGCTAAATTTCAGTTTGGGTCCATATGACCATTGCCGCCATTATATGAACAATATGGAGTACATAAAGATAGCTGCAACATGATATGCACCTATTACTCATAAACAATAGATAAACAGTTTTTATGATAACTCTGTTTCATCGAAATCTTTAGCAAATAACAAGTTCGCATTGGATTCAATTCATGTGGCCATCCTTCATTTAACACATTCTACATAAAAAAAAGTGAGAGTGTGTTGAAAATGAATAGCAAATGAAATGAATAGCAAATGAGAGTGTTTTTAATTTCAGTTTCGGTCGTTTTGAATTTTCGTAGTTTCGATCAGTTTCAAAAATTCCAAATGTATCGGTTTTCGTTTCAGTTTCGATATGGCTACCAATTTTGATACATTACATTTAAAATCATGTTTAAGTCAACTAATTACTATTAAAATAAAATATAATCAATTAAATCAAACATAGATTAAGCTTAACTAATTATGTTTACGAGAATAAACGAATTAAGTTTATACATATTTAAAAAAAAGTAACTTTTTGACCTATCCATGTGACTTGGCTGTTTGCATTATTTTTTTCACGGTTTAACTTTTACTGCTATTATTACATCAATGCTCTATCGCGGCTGGTGACTAATTCAACTTTTCTTGCAAGAGAAACAAAGCCATACATTTCTTTTTTTAAGCAAGGTAAAGTCATCCATTTCTTCTTTTCAAATAAAAAAAATTCACATCGTCAATGACTTCAGATTTGATTTTGCTAAAAACTACAAAGTTTTTTAAAATGTAAAGTTATCCATTTCTTTTCTCAAATGAAAAACTTCATAGTTTTTTAGCAAAATCAAATCTAAAGTCATTGAGGATCACTACAATAAAATTTGTTTTTAGATGCATTTATTAGTAGGTTTAAATACTAAATGCAACTATTGCTCATTTATAAAAACTAAAAGTAAATAAAAGAACGTTGCTACTTTATCCCGCCAACAATTACTAAAGTAAATAAAAGACCGCTCATATTTCATTTTACTCTTCCATCCGCGCAGTATGAAATCTATTAAAGAAATTTTCTCATTTTCGTTTCTCTTTAGCTCGTGTCGTTCCATATCAACTTTGCCTCAGAACTCTTACGTTCAACCAACGATTCCAGTCCCCATCACCGCTTCTAACCTTTAGCTCAAATACAGGTAATCTGAAAATAAGGTTTTGTTTGGCTTGTCGTTTTTAGTTTTATGTTTTCGTCTATACAAAAACGCGTCCGTTGTAGATATTGTTGAAAAACAAACAATTTTGAAAAATGAAATTAACATGTAAAATAGAAAACAAGTTTATTTTATTTTTCGTGTTTTGAAGCATAACAAAAGCTCAGAGAACAATTCAATTCCTTCGTTGAATGAATAAGAATTATATGTTTTTCCCTTATTTCTTGTTATCTATTAGTGTTGGTGGAAAACACACAAAAAAATTCGTTGATTTTGATACTTTCAGTTTTCGTAATGGCGTTTGAGGGCAACTATAGAAGTACTCTTTCAATGATATTTGAGAATTTTTTCATTTTATAAGAATCCGCAAGAGCATGTTTCGGGTTTCTTTACTTAAGCGAATCTTCGTTTTAGTTGATGAAGCAGTGGATTTTTTATTTTTTTTATTCACTGCATATAAGAGCAAGTACATATTAATGGTTAGATTCCAGTTTAAAGCTTCTCCCTTTTCATTTGTTGATGATCTTATGGTTAAAATTACTCACAGAAAAATTTATTCAATAACCATAGAAACCCCTGTTTCAAAGAGAGGGCGGTCTATTAAAAATGTTGATTTGGATATGACGAGGAAAACCCAAAATTTCATATTTTATTTCCATGTCTTTATTTTCCCAGGACCCATATATAGTTATGAACATTATGTTTTGTATTCCAATCCTATTTTATTTTCCCTTAGTATCAATAAATTATGTACCTACTAAGAACTTTATTGGCTACATTGTTATATAGTTTATATCCATAGAAATTTGTGTATTTTATAGGGTTCTTGATGCTATATGTTCAAAGATCTAGAAGAGGTGGAGCTTTTAATGGTCATATGAGATTTTTTTTAATATGGCATCAAAAATCATCAGGCAGTGCTGACAATTCGGTAATGTGATCTTCGTTTCTGTACTTTTTAATTTTTTAATGGAAGTTGCATTGGTAAACTGTGTACTACAGTCATTTACCTGTTATGGCTGTTTATTTCTCTTGATTTTTGCTCAAAGATGTACAGTATTTTGTGTTGGAATACTCTTTATGAACATATAGGTAAGAGTTGCTGGATAGGAATAGAAGTTTTGCTTAATCTAATCTTGCCCGCTTCATATTACATTTTATGTGACAGTTGCCTTTTTACATGTCATAATGTTCCGATTCTGAGATACTATATAATTCGTATCAAATCAGCACAAACATATGAGTTTTCTTTACTCATCCTCCAATTGAATCTCTCTGTTCCATGTTAAATTAAATAATTCATTATATAATCAATTTTACGATTGTAATATGAATGGATGGTAAACCTGAGACAATAAGATATGCAATCTCTATAAACATGGCTTCTCCAAAGTTGCATTGAAATGGTATTCACCGTGTTTGTTGTTGAAGTTGAATATATACCATAGAGCATTTAAAAAACCAGTGAAAGGTAAAAGAATATATGTTATGTATGTGTGTGTGTTATTCATGCTATAATGTCTTCTTCTTAAAAAGATAAAGTGTGCCGCTAAGGGCACCTTGATTTGTTCTTCCTAACACCACTCAAAATGTAACTAAAATTTAATATAATTGTACTCTTCCTAATACCATAATTTATCTCGCTACTGAACACTTAATCATCGGAAAATATAAAAAATTCGCAAGTTAACGTCGATATGCTATGTGGAAGCAAGTATTGTCGTGTGTGTGTTTCTGAACTTGTACGTGTGGATTTGAGTGGGTGCGTATTTGTGTACATGAGTGCTGCATGTTGATGTGCGAGCAAGACCATGCGTGTATGTATTTCTGTAGTGAGCTGTGTGGGTGGGTTTTTGCTAAGTGCTTTGTGTGTGAACACAAAGTGTGTTATGTGTGTGTAATAGTAGAGTGCTGTGTTTTTGCTGTGTGCGTGCTATGTGTTTGCAATTTTGAGTAAATGTGAGCACCCTTAAACTCTACAATGAAGTGAAAATAATTATTCTAAACCTTATGTGTGTGTGTGTGTGTTTGTATTTGCCCATGGAACTGAAATGATAAAAGCAGAGTTATTCTGTAATTTTGTAATTCTTAGATGAGTGAATGTGGAAGCAAAATTTTATACACGAGGGATTGCGTGAATTAGCAGCATATATACATAAATATGCATGTTCAATGGGCTGTACGTGTTAAGTGGATTCAAGTGCATGCATGTTGTTGTGTAAAGCCCAGTGTGTGTTTTGTGTAATGATAGTGTTCGAGTTGTGTGAGTCTGTGTTATGTGTGTTCTTGCGTGTATATAAAGGTTGCTATGAACAGGTTGTGGGTAGGTAGGTGCATGGGAACATGTGTTCATAGTTGTGTGATGAGTTATTGCGCTAAGTTCAGATGTATATTGAGTTTACTGGTGCACTATGGTACTATGTTTTTTCATGTGTAGGTGTAACATATGTTAGCAGGCTATGTTTGTTATTGAGTAAGTGAAGGTAGCAACTGTTAGTGCATGAGTGGCATAAGTGTTCCAACTTATACTTGAAAGAGCCTGATTATGCAAATTGTAAACCCAATGTGTATGTGTCTTTTAGTTACAGACATATTTACAATTTCTAACTAATTTTATTATTTATCCTTGTTTGATTTGTAGATGGCTTGATGAAGTAACTTTGAGAATTGTATTTGGGCTAAACAATTTGGAATCCAAGTTTATGTACTGACCACAAGAGATCACAGTCATTTAGCCTTACAAGTAAGTTATGTTTTTTCTGTTCATTCTATTGCATGAAGCAGAAAAAATTTGGTGGTTTGAGTATCGCAAGGAAGGCCGAAAGAAAAATTTATAATTATGGTTTAATGTATGTATATACGTATATGAACCAAACATACTTCACGTTCAAGCAGTTTTTTACACATTCTCTATCCATGAACTATTTTTGCTTACTACATATATCTCAAATTTAAGGTATATTTTCAGTTCATATATTGTCTTTTTTTTCTTTTTGAAAGCAAAATCCACTCCGCTGCTAGATGTCGGGTACATGGAGCTTGATATCATGTTAATGCATGAATTCACATTTTGGTTTGAAAATCAGAGAACTCCATCCAAATTGTAAATTTTGGTTGGAATTTGCAATCAGAAAAATTCACCACTGATTTTCTTTTCTTTTCTTTGTTGGAATTGTCAATCAGGAGGGTATTCCGTCACAGACAGTCATGGTTCCAAAAGATGTTCCATGGTGGACTTGCACCAACTGATTTGGTGTATAGTGGTAATCTTTGTTGAGGACAGAAGTTGAGTAATGATCTATGATGCTCTAAGTTAATCATCAAGCTGAAATGATAATCCAACGATTTATGAAGATGTTGAGTTAGAGGTAAGAATTGCTATTCTTGAAGACAATTCTTTACTTTTTTTTAAATTAATTTATGCTTCAAAATGGTAATCGGTGACTCAGACAGAAAGTAGGCGGAAATGCTCACGTATGGATATGTACGCACATATACACATATATGCATACACACATACTCACATATATATACATACGTACATATGCACATACACGCGTATACACTTACATATGCGCATATATAGCAACAATAGTAGTAGTAGTAGTAATAAACTAAGTTTGATAAAAATTAACTAAGTTTGTAATAGTATAATATATAATAATAATTGTTTGCGTCAAAAATGGTCACAAACCCCAAATACCGTGAAAGCACCAAGGTATGAATATAAGTCAGCAATATTCCAAACACAAATCACAGATCACAGCAAATAACAAGCAGCAATTCAGAAATAATGAACAAAGACACAAGATTTATAGTGGTTCGGCTATCTCCGGCCTACGTCCACTTTAAAGTTTTTATCCTTTTATTGATTATCCTTGCTGATTACAGATGATTACAGCAGTAGTACTGAAGAATTTCGAGTACAATCGTTATATTGAAGTGTAGAAATGAATCCGGCAGAGTCTGGACGTCCAATAGCCAAAAGGTCATTTTTCTGTAGGCTCTGGGGCTCTATTTATAGGCGTAGGAGGCTGAGATCGCGCTCAAACTTTGGGAGACTTCTTCAGGCATGTGAGTGGGCCCACGCGACCGACCCCACCAAGTTTTGACTCGATCTGTGATCGATACAAAATTATTTCGTATCCATCAAAAAATGATCCAATCGAGCTGAAACTTGGCAGAATTGTTCTTTATCGTGTATGCAAGCTGCTATGAAAATTTCGTTGCATTTGGATCAGCGGTTTGGGAGATATGATCGATACGAATTGCATTTTTGTGAGGGATGTTCCGTTCGAATCCATCCTGTTCGACTCGATCAGAAGCGCGTGCTTGTTCGTGACGTGGCGCAAGCTTCCTGGATCGATCCTAAACTCGTGCCGAGTTGAAGATTTCTTCCTTTGAACCATGCACGTCCTTCGCCACTTTGAACGTCTCTTCCTATGATTCACACTCGCATCCATACTTTGTGTTCGTTCGTGTTGATAATTCGGCATTGCATCTGTATCCAACTGCCTGCACCGTACCATTCTTCGTATCGATGTCCGGAGTGTGTTTCGTATCGATCTATCTGATCGATATGAAATAATGTTATGCGACGCATTATCAATCGATACGAATAATGCACGAAGGGCCAATCTTATGGATACGAAGCTTGACACGAACGAAGCGAAGATGGATACGAGGGAGGCCTTACCTGATGGATACGAGAGAGGCCTTACCTGATCGATGCGAAACCATCGAGCCGAGTCCATGCTGGTCGATATGAATGTCATCGATGCGAACCCGAACCAATCGATACGAACAAGACGTTGTTCCATGGATACGAACTGCCGAGCATTTGTGACCCTGATCGATACGAACCTGATGGAGTCGAACTTATACAAAACCTGATGGATTCGAATAGGGTCGAGGATGTATCATTCCGATGGATACGAAATAGATCGATTCGAAAGAGCCAATACATAATTTACTGATGGATGCAAATGATGGATTCGAACCGCGCCAAACTCGGTGTATATGAACATATTGAGGGGATGCCATTCCGATGGATACGAACATATTGAGGGGATGCCATTCCGATGGATACGAATCTGATGGATTCGAAATGAGCATCACCTCAACCCTTTGATGGATTCGAACAGCATATGCTTTCTACCTTGTATCGATCATATCTCCTTCATACGAACTCTGATTGACCTAAAACTTGAAACATAGCCTCTCCTAGTCCTCATCATCATCTCCAATCGATTTCGTCCTGATCGGAGCTCGGCCAAATTTCGACGACATCCATTGCAGCTTTGTTTCCAATCGAACTCCAATCCTGATATCCATCATCCATCGCCAATTCTGTTGGGATTCCAGCTTTGACCAAAAAGTGGGATAACATTTGCCCCCCAAAACATGCCTTGTGAAAATAAGGCGTGTTTTGAATAGTTCCGAATACGATATCCGGAGGCCATAGCCAATTCCAATTCCATGTCCATTCGAGCTTGACAGCCGAGTCCTAATCCATCCTTATCCAATAGCCAATAACCGAATCCATGACCTCTCCGAGTCGATATCCAAATCCATAACCTCTCCGGGCTCTTGCCAAGCGCAATCCACACCTGACGACCGTGGTCCAGTGTCCCTGGACGTTGAGCCAACCTCTTCGAGTTCTTGCCAAGCGCAATCCACACCTGACGACCGTGGTCCAGTGTCCCTGGACGCAAGAAATGCCGTGGCTTAAGTCCTAAGCCGAATCCTGGTCACTCCGGACCCTTGTTGAGCATAGTCCATACTCAACGACCTGAAACAATAATCGATAATATGGGGCCTAAGTCCTAGGCTGAATCCTGGTCACTCCGGACCCTTGTCGAGCATAGTCCATACTCAACGACCTGAATGAGCCAATTTACCACGTTCGGGCAAAGCAACTCACCCCTTGCCAGGCATAATCCATACCCGACGACCTTTTATCAAAAACCAGATAAAAATCCAATTAAAATCCAATCCAAAATCCGAATCAAAACCATAAAATTAGAAATCTAAACCAACATCCAAAACAGAAACAATCATCCAAAGAAAAATCCAAATCAGAAAGCAAGCAAAACCAGGAGTTCAATCCAAACTCCAAAACCAAACCAGAAAAATTAGTGTCCAATCCGAAAGCAAAAGACAAATTTCACAAAGCATAGCATCGCGGTTTATCATCATTCAGAGCATGCCTAGGGGTTATCTCCGTCCCCATACATGCGTAAATGACTTTGTCGTTTGCCAGTAGCTTGCTACTTATTTCATATTATCCAAGTCAATTGATAATCAATCGACTATCATTCCTGGGCCTCACATCGTCATGGTGTGAGGTAGATGGTGGTTGCTCCTGTTCCACCGTTGTTGGTATCATGTCCATCTAAATCATGGAAAAGACAATGCCTTCCTGATGTCCTCTCCCGTTCTGATGGTTCTCTTCTAGCCGGCCTTCAGTAGGGAAGGCGATTCCGAATATCTAGGTATATCCGCTCCAGTGTCTCGTTTAATCCTGTGTATGTGGAAAACTTTGGATCCTTCCATCGCTTTCTAGCTTTCCCTGAATTGTCATCCAGCTTCCTTTTTCCCTTATCCTTGTCTGAGCTTCTATTGGATGGTCCTCCACCCTCAGTCGCGTTCACCTCATTCAGCTTTAAATCCATACTCGCATCTTTTTGCCGAAGAAACCTTTCGGCTTCGTGAAAGAATTCCTCGAGATCCTGTGGGGGATCTCGTATCAAAGATACCTTAAAATTTGAATCCTCTCTGACTCCTGATACCGCCGCCATCAAGACCATCGATGGATCCGGCCGATCCACCGAGGCAACTGCCGCGTTGAATCGAGTTAGAAAACCTCTAAGCGATTCATCCGTCCTATGTTTTACCGATGTTAATGTCATCACATTCTTTGGTCTCCTGATATGAACCCGAAACTGCCCCAAAAACTTATCCACCAATTCCTTTCAAGTCCTGATAGATCCCTCTCCAAGCTGCCTAAACTACATTGCAGCTAAGTCTGTCAAATACAAAGGGAATCATCGGGCCATCACCTCCTCTGATGCCCCCAACACTTCCATGTGTCTAATATACCTCATCAAATGATTAGTCGGGTCAGCCTTGCCATCGTATACTTCCACGCTAGGTAGCTTGAACTTAGGTGGGTTCTGTGCTATCCTGATTTCTCGAGCGAACGGACTCCTGTTCACCCCTTCCATATCTCTATTAGTCAAACCTCCACGCATAGTTTTCCTTATGATCTCCACCAATTCAGCATTGTCTGTCAAGGGTTGCCCCCCATGCCCCCAAGGGAACTCCGGCACATATTCTTCATGTGGCTCATTAGCAGCAACGTCGGCTCTAGCCTGTTGAACTCCTTCCAAAGGTCCTCCTGTGTTGGATCCTGCGGGCTACCCTCAAGCCCTTGTTGATTGCCTTCTGGCTCTGTATCCTGTCCTCCATTGGGTTTCATACCCTAGTTCCTTGTCCTGCATCAACAGCCACTGTAGCTGTTCCTAAGTTCTGCGTCCCTGCAGCTCTCATCTGCTCAAAGAAAGTCTGCATCATTTTCTGTTGACTCTTCAACAATCTCTCTTGCAAAGAATTTGCCATAGCTTCCATTTCATCCCTGGTGATGTAGACGGAAACTTGTCCTTCTCCAGCTCCAAAGGATGCTTCTTGGCTTCCTTCCTGCTGGCTTCTCTCAGCCCTTTGCCTTCTACTATTTTGCCTAGTCATTTTCTTCAAATCCAAACTCCTCAAACTCTTCAAATCTGAACTTTGAATCCGATGTAGCGGGTGCTAGTCCTTCTCAGTGAAAGCACCAAAGTGTTTGCGCCAAAAATGGTCACAAACCCCAAATACCGTGAAAGCACCAAGGTATGAATATAAGTCAACAATATTCCAAACACAAATCACAGATCATAGCAAATAACAAGCAGCAATTTAGAAATAATGAACAAAGACACAAGATTTATAGTGGTTCGGCTATCTCCGGCCTACGTCCACTTTAAAGTTTTTATCCTTTTATTGATTATCCTTGCTGATTACAGATGATTACAGCAGTAGTACTGAAGAATTTCGAGTACAATCGTTATATTGAAGTGTAGAAATGAATCCGACAGAGTCTGGACGTCCAATAGCCAAAAAGTCATTTTTCTGTAGGCTCTGGGGCTCTATTTATAGGCGTAGGAGGCTGAGATCGCGCTCAAACTTTGGGAGACTTTTTCTGGCACGTGAGTGGGCCCACGAGACCGACCCCAACAAGTTTCAACTCGATCTGTGATCGATACGAAATTATTTCGTATCCATCAAAAAATGATCCAATCAAGCTGAAACTTGGCAGGATTGTTCTTTATCATGTATGCAAGCTGCTGTGAAAATTTCGTTGCATTTGGATCAGCGGTTTGGGAGATATGATCGATACGAATTGCATTTTTGTGAGGGCTGTTCCGTTCGAATCCATCCTGTTCGACTCGATCAGAAGCGCGTGCTTGTTCGTGACGTGGCGCGAGCTTTCTGGAGCGATCCTAAACTCGTGCCGAGTTGAAGGTTTCTTCTTTTGAACCATGCACGTCCTTCGCCACTTTGCACGCCTCTTCCTGTGATTCACACTCGCATCCATACTTTGCGTTCGTTCGTGCCGATAATTCTGCATTGCATCTGTATCCAACTGCCTACACCGTACCATTCTTCGTATCGATGTCCGGAGTGTGTTTCGTATCGATCTATCTAATCGATACGAAATAATGTTATGCGAGGCATTATCAATCGATACGAATAATGCACGAAGGGCCAATCTTATGGATACGAAGCTTGACACTGATGGACACGAACGAAGCCTTACCTGATGGATACGAGGGAGGCCTTACCTGATCGATGCGAAACCATCGAGCCGAGTCCATGCTGGTCGATACGAATGTCATCGATGTGAACCCGAACCAATCGATACGAACAAGACGCTGTTCCATGGTTACGAACTGCCGAGCATTCGTGACCCTGATCGATACGAACCTGATGGAGTCGAACTTATACAAACCTGATGGATTCGAATAGGGCCGAGGGGGTATCCTTCCGATGGATACGAAATAGATCGATTCGAAAGAGCCAATACATAATTTACTGATGGATGCAAATGATGGATTCGAACCGCGCCAAACTCGGTGTATACGAACATATTGAGGGGATGTCATTCCGATGGATACGAACATATTGAGGGGATGCCATTCCGATGGATACGAATCTGATGGATTCGAAATGAGCATCACCTCAACCCTTTGATGGATTCGAACAATATATGCTTCCTACCTTGTATCGATCATATCTCCTTCATACGAACTCCGATTGACCTGGAACTTGAAACATAGCCTCTCCTAGTTCTCATCATCATCTCCAATCGATTTCGTCCTGATCGGAGCTCGGCCAAATTTCGACGACATCCATTGCAGCTTTGTTTCCAATCGAACTCCAATCCTGATATCCATCGCCAATTCTGTTGGGATTGCAGCTTTGACCAAAAAGTGGGATAACAATAATAATAATATTAACATTAATAAACTATAGGTTGATAAAAATTAGCTAAGTTTTATAATAATAATGGTAATAATAATATCAACAACAATAATAATAAATTAACTAATTTTGTAAAAATTAAACACGTTAATTAAGGCGACTTGTTTTATAACTTGGTCTGCAAATAACTAGCTTCAGTTGAAATAAATTAAAGAAGAGCAAGAGGCAAAAAAAGGGAAAAGGAGGAGATGAAAGCGAAGAGAACATGGCGGCCTGGCTTGTTGCGATTAACAACCTGAAGATCCAACCTTTCGAATTGCCTCCACTTGGATCACACGATGTCGAGTGCGGATGAAGGCTGTGGGTATCTGCGGCAGTGATGTTCACTACCTCAAGACGATGACATGTGCACATTACACTGTGAAAGTGTTGAATATGCGCTTTGCGCTTATATGATTTTTGTTTGATGATAATAAACATATATACATTCGTTTAAATGTATTTGTTAATGTATTATTTTATTTTTCATAAAATAAATAAATATTTGCTGAATAAAATTAAATGACACAGAATTTGAATTCAAACAGAAATTTTATTCAAACAAATATTTATTACAATTTTGAATAGTACAATTTCAATCTCTTACTATAACTATACAACTTTGATTACAATCACATCACATTTCACATTTACAGTTAACCTCACTACATATCACTCACACTCGTATTTTTATCTTCAACTGCATTCCAGTTTGAATCCAGCATCTGAGCAATCTGCAAAAATATTCACTAACGCAGTAAAATTGAAAAATAAATATTTTTGCAATATAAAATGAAATACGATTTTTGAAAATATGATTTGCCTCAGTTATTTGGGTTGTTCGTCATCATTCACACTTGATTTCATCACAAAGTCGTGCACATAGATATTACAGGGACAGGTATACATAAGTGGCTGCAGTACACACACATACATTTGTACACGTGTGCACTGCCCCGCCAACTCGTGTGCACAAATCAAACAAAAGCACTGTTAACAATTCAGCACAAGGTCAAACCCAAATAACACACGGGATTCAACTCAAGGCAGAATACAAGCTGCAGTATACCAAAGTGATACAGATACATGCAAATTCGACAAGCAACTGAAGGCAAAAGGTCCAAAGTATCACTTACAACATGTATGCAGCCCAATGAACCAGTGACAACAAACTACAAACTCAACAAGACATGTACACAAAGCATAGTGCACCGAAGGAGCAGCAACAATGAAACTGACTCGAAGCAGTAGTGACAGTAAGCAATGCAGCAACGATGGTCAAGTAATATGTATCAGGCATCAAAACAATGTTCAAGACACCAAGTGATACAACAGCTACTACCAGATAACTACAAGGCATGAAACCATACTTGACACAGTGGCAACACTGGAAGCACACGAGCTAATGAAGACTGCATGAATCAAGCTCAGTGGCAAATGCATATATATATCAGAGTGAAACATTTGAGTTGCAACATGAATGAAAAGAACCAGACACAACAGTGCACAAGTATAGGGAACAACTAAATCAACTGCAACAACTCAAGTGCTACCAGTGAAACACAAATGAACAAATATCACAATGAACCAACAATACATGCAGGTGAATAGAAGTTTTGTATCAAAACATAATCAAGGCCAGTTGATAACAGGGAACACAAGTGTGGCAAATGCAAACTGTGGTGAAGCAAAAAAGATGAACCAGAGCTAGTAATACATGTACAGGCCGCAACAAAATGCATCACCAAGAAAAGCCATGGTCAATGCAAGGCAAAAAGCGAAGTTACAGAGAAACTTGAACTCAATTGCAACAACTCAATGGACCAAACTGCAAGTACAAGGCACAATGCACACCAAACCAGGTTCAAATTACACAAGCTCGAGATGAAAGTGTCGAAGTTACCCGAAGCCAACAGCAATACATGTATTATGAATATACACAATGCAGTACAACTACAGGTATAAGGCTAAATGACCAATGAATGCAACTACAGGACTGCAACAGGTCAAGACTGTGTACCCAGCAAATACAACGACCAAAACCATCAATGAACAAGACTACAGATGAAGCCAGAAACAATGCAAGTAGACCAAACGAAGAGTGCAGGTGAACAAATGTACAAATGAACTGCAAATATCCAAGTACAGCATGAACAAGTCAATTACTACATAACACAGCAGTGCAAACACTTCGAGTATGACACAGCAACACTTGCAACAGTGAAGTCGAAATCATGTAAAGGACACAGCAGTATACAAGTACAAGCCACAATATCAAAGCTGTGCCGTGGATAGCAAGAATATACATGCATATGAACAAGTCAACATCAAAGCCGTGGGACGCAAGAAATGAAATTATACGCATATGAAAAAGTCAGAATCGATCTCAATCATTCAAGCATCATCAAGTGGCCGAAGTGAATCAGTTGACGAATTCAATTAGAAAATATATGACGCAAATCTAGGGTTACAAACCCTATATAAATTGACATCATCATCGGCAATTTGTGTATCAAGTTCAAGGAAGTCAAAACCAGAAAAAGCAAAAGCTAACATACCAATTATAATTTGAACTTGATCGAATTGAAGTAGCTGTCTGCAATTCAAAGTAACATCTGATCGAACAAGCTAGCATCGAAAATAATCATCTGCTTCGATCGAACATCTTGAAGCAGCGCTTCAATTAAAAACCCTAAATTGGAACGAAGAAGGGACAAATCCCTAATTCAATTTCACGAAAAGCCGAAGCCCTAAGTCAAATCTCTCGAGAGCAAATTTTACACAGCAGCCATTGATTAGAGAAGAGAAGGAGTCGAAAATAATAAAAGGATACGGGTTAAGGAAATCAAGCACTTGGGCCGGCCTTGTTTACGCAAAGGGATAAGAATTTTAAAAATAGGGTTTTTTATTTTTAATTTGTTTTTGTTTTGTATTTTCTTTTAAACCGTTTTTAATTTTCTAGTCGTGTGACTAGGGGACAAACTACGGTGTGTAGTTTGGGAATTCGCAACTCGGTGGTTGAGTTGTGGTTAGGGTTTTGAGCGTAGAGTTAGATTAGTCAATAGCGGGTATAGCGAGTTTACGTGTGTAAGCGAGGGACTATCTAATTTCTAGTAGAAACCTTGGGGGCAGCACGTAGGCAGGGTTTTGCCGAAGCTGGGTAAATTCTGTGTTGTTCTGTTCTGTTATTTATATTCTGCTATATCTGTGCTGCTATTTTGTGATCTGAATTTAAATTAATTGATAAGCTTCCGCGATTAATTTTTATAATTTACACTATCACCCTATTCACCCCCCCTAGGGTGAAATCGATCCTACAAGTGGTATCAGAGCTAGGAACAAAAGCCATTTTTGTTTTAAAATTTTGATTTTACAAAAACCAATTTTCGTTTAAAAATTCGTGTTTCAAAAATCAATTTTTGTTTTAAAAATTCGTGTTTCAAAAAAAATCGGTTTTTGTTTTAAAAATTTGAATTTTTAAAATGGCTTCTTTTAATAATGCTTTTGGAGAAGGTCAATCCATAGTTAGACCACCAATGTTCAATGGTGAATATGCTTACTGGAAAAATAGAATGCAAATTTTTCTGAAAACCATTGACGCTTGAAATATTGTTGAGACAGGTTATAGTATACCAACTATAACTGTAGATAATCAGGAAATAGAGAAACCAAAAGATCAATGGACAGATCTAGAAAATAGATTACAAAATGCTAATGCTAGAGCTATGAATTCTATTATCTGTTCATTGGATCAATTTGAATTTAATCGTGTCTCACATTGTCTAACTGCACATGAAATATGGCACACACTAGAAGTGACTCACGAAGGAACATCTCAAGTCAAAGAATCTCGCCTTGCAATGCTAAGCAGCGAATACGAGAACTTCAAAATGGCGAAGGAAGAAAATGTCAAAGAGATGTACGGACGACTCTCCAATATCGTATACAAATCAAAAGCTCTCGGAAAAACATACACCGAATTAGAAATAGTCCGGAAAATCCTCAGAGTCCTTCCACGAAGCTTTGAAGCAAAAGTAACTGCCATACAAGAATCGAAAGATTTAAAACAACTTAAAGTTGAAGAACTCATCGGAAATCTCACCACTTATGAGCTAGAAATGAAATTCAAAGAAGAGCGTGAAGGAGGTGACACTCAAAAGAAATCAATAGCTCTCAAAGGAACAACCAAAAGTGATGATGATAACGATGAAGATGATGGAGCAGCAGAATTGGAGCTGTTAATAAGGAAATTCAAAAAATGGAATCAAAAACATGGAAATTCAGCTCGAATTCAAAAAGCAAAAAGCAGAATAGCCAAAGCACTAGACTACTCAGAAGAACAAAAGTTTATTTGTTATAATTGCAACAAACCCGGCCATATCAAGCCCGATTGTCCACAAATTAAATCCAGCCATGGAAAGAAACAGAAAAAGAAAAGTTTTGCAGCCACTTGGGATGAAATAGACGAGAATGATCAAAGCACTGGCAGTGAAAGCGAAAAGGCAGAATTGTGTCTTCGTGGTGATACAACTGACAGTGACGATGACGAGCCAAGTGAGGTATCAAAACTTACCCATTCTGAGTTGCTTATATATTTTCATGAAGTAAACGGTTGTTTTGAACGACTTAGGGAAAAATACGCCAAACTTGAATCTCAAAAAGATACTTTGATAGAATGTAATAAACAACTTGATCAATTAGTTAAAACCTATCAAAGTAGGATCCCTAAGTGTGATAAGTGTCCCACATTTGATGAAGAAATTAAAAAATCAGAAATTAAAATAAAATCGCTTGAAAATGAAATTCTGATTTTAAAGGAGAATGAAAATACTAGGAGAGAGAATTCTATTAAAAAGTGCACACAGTTGTTAAACGAAAATGAATCTCTCAAATCACAAGTTCAACAATTGTCAACGACTTTAGATAAATTTTCAAAAAGTGAAAAATCATTAAATATACTATTAGGAAAACAAACTGTTAATACGGTTAGACAAGGACTTGGATATAATAATTCGAAAATTGTTGAAAACAAGATTAATCAAGTTAATTCTATGTGCACAATTTGTAGAAAATTTGGACATGATCACAATAATTGTTGGTATAGACCCAAACATGTGAAAACTATACCGATTTGGGTTCCAAAAGGCACAAATATAAAATATCTCAAAGTTAAACAAATTTGGGTGCCAAAGGGAACAATTATAAATAGTTTTGGGTCTTTACAAAAATTTTTTTCAAAATTTTCTGCCACTAACAATCATGGACCTATAAAAACAAATAGGTCACATAAATCTTTCATCGTGTAGGTGTGGTGGCAGGCTAAGGAACATCAATAGTGTTCTCTGGATTTTGGCTGTTCCAGAAACGCAACGGGCGACAAAGCTAAGTTCCTTAGCCTAGTATAAAGGTGACAGAATCACAACAGACAACAACGAAAAATATCGTAAAGGTAAAACAGGTAATGGTATGTTTTAAATGATATATTAAATGTGATAATCTGCACCGTATTCTGAATTAAAATCAGCCAATATTGAGATGATGAAAAGATGATGATTTTGACTTTGACTTATTCAACATAGTTGGCCAATTATATTCTTATGCCAAAAACACTATAAAAATCTCTAAATTCTTTGAATTACTTCATATATATCATTTTAGATTAAAATTAGTGTTTTTGTTGGATAATAATACATTTGGTTATAATTCGGCTAACTCTATATTCACGGTTTTCTGATTATTATCACGGCTTCATTTCAAATTCAAAAGAATGTCATTTAAATTGTTGTTAAAATTGAATTTGAAATTTTTGGTGCACACTTCATGTTTTGGTTTATAAAATACATTTGATGATAATTTTTGAGTAAAAGAGAAAATCAGATGCAGATTACACTAGTAATCAAGTTGATAGAAAAATTACTAGTTGAACGTGATTTTTGAGACATTTAGTAACTGCATCGTTTTTCAAAGAAAATATCTGCATATTCTTCATTTCAAATAATTTTCAAATAGCAGAAAATTTTCTTTTAAAACCCCCTCGAGAAAATCATTTTTGACCTAGTTTTCAGATTGGTCGTTTTTAGAAAAATTGATTTATAATTATCTTTGAATTTGATTTTAAATGATTACATTGACTAATCTGACTCCCTAATGATTATCGAAAAGATGAATAGTGATTGAAAAAGTGATGAGTGTTGATATTTATTATATATTATGACTCGAGACGGTATAATTAGTAAATTTCTTTAGAAATTTAAACAAGAGTTATAAAACTTTTTGTTGGTAAAAATTCCATGACCATCTCTATGTCTATCATGTTCTCTATCACTCATCAAAATTCTATATAGTTTGTCAATATGTGGTACTTTAAACAGGAATCATTCGTTTTTCATTTTTACATTTTTTTTAAAATAAAAAAATTAAATAAATAAATAAATACCAAAGTATTCACTCTCATTTAAAAGTCCTCACGGTTATGCATGGGTGAATTACTTGGAATTTGTTATGTGCTTCCATGCTCATTTAAAAGTCCTCGCGGTTATGCATGTATGGAACGCATATCAAAAGTTGATTTGTAAAATAAACAAGTTGATTCTAATCCCATTTAAAATTCCTCACGGTTATGCGTGGTTAGAAGATACTTGAATTTATTTATTTTAAAATAAAATTGGAATACTACTAATCTCATTTAAAAGTCCTAACGGTTATGCATGGTTAGTAGTTATTCAAATTCCTGATATAAATATACCACAAATAGACACAACTGTATGGTTTTATATGATGATATCATTCCTATCATTCTAAAAGTGGAATATTGTAACGCTTCGGTTTTTCGTTGCCGAAAAACCGAATAGTTATGGGTTTAAGAAAAAGAAAAGAAGAAAAGAGAAGAAGAAAATAGATAATAGAGGGAAGAGAAAACATAAGATAGAAAATTTAGATAGGGAAAAGAAGATAGAAAATTTTTAACATAGAAGAAATAGAAGAGAAAGAGAATAGAGGAAAAAGGAAAAAAACAGAAGAACATCAGAATCTCACAATTCGCAGCGGAACAACATATAATAATAATTGAATAATCTTTAAACAAAGAACTATATCAGTTATTACATTACATCACATCACATTACATCATATCATCAGAGTGTACAACAACATACAACAATTAGTGCAGCGGAAAAAGAAATACTATATAAGTAATATGCCATGCCATCCAGCTTGCCTCCAGCAACTCCAGAATATCCAGAATATCATGATAAACCTTACTCTTGACTGCCCGTGTGAAAATTGGTGGGCACCCAGAGTTTAGGAAGGAAAACAATAAACTCCAAGTCAGTCATGTGACTGGTGTGAGAACTCAAAACAGTTTATTTATCTTTAAAATCAAAATAGAGGAATATTTTTTTAAATTCAATTCGCAATGCTTTTAAAAATGAGACTACCATAAGGCCTCCCGCACACACACACAATGCAAACGCAGAATCGGAGGAGATTTCTCCTTATGATAGTCAAAGATGCTTGATACGCATTTAAAATAACATTTCATATTATTATTAGTGCATAGTGTAGGAAAAATTCATTTCGAAAGTAGAATATAAATCTTAGCCAACATACGACCATTATCGTATGCCTACTATAGCTAACTATGTTCAATAGCAGGTTACCGCCACATTCCATAGCAGGTTATACAACTAAAACCGTACAAGTCACGTATTGTTTCTTTGGATTTCCAACAAATGGTCAGGCCAAGGAACTTCCCATTGCCACATGAGAATGCCTCTGGAAAGACATCCCCGAGAACTAAACCGGAACTCTGCCAACACAAGGCCGGGTTACCCCTAACTGGGTAACTACTGACACGAGCACGCCATTCCCCGATCGTAAACGACCTTTCTCACGGGATCCCGAAAACCAACAACCACAAAGTAATAAATTCGTAGTAACCACATATGTTAAATATATAGGCTCCATACCATGATACCACCTCTATCCAGAAGGAAATGTACATACCCTAAAGGGTGCTACCCCTCATAACCTTGCCGCATCTTTCCTGTTTTGACCATTTCCGGGGTGTGAGGCTCGACGAAGTCACGTCCACAAAACATACTTTATACAAAAGCCATGCTTTGGGTCAACAAATGATCAACACAATGATCACTAAGATAGACGATCAAATAAACGATCCTATCACAATAATCAACACAATGATCATTTACAGCATCACTCAGCATATCACATTACCAAATTGGGAATATATCGCTGATAACTTCAACTATATAACCTCTGAGCTCGTACGTCTCAGAGAAGGGTGTTAAGCTAAAAGAATAAATTCTCCGCCACCAACAGAAATATATTTGAAAGAAATCGGCTTTATATCTCAACTTGTAATGTCAGACATACAATTCATACAAGTTTGTTCCGGGCTCGAACAAAACCGAAGGCACTTACAAAGAAGTCCTTGCAATCCGGATATTCACAATCCTGATCGGATTCACCATCACATATGGAGAACTCTATACCGGAGCAACTCGGTGCAGAGTAAATCGACAGGTCATCCTATCGCTCTCGCAAATACCGGGTCTTCAACACCGATCTTCAATGCAATTCACAACGACGTATCACATATTCGGAATGGGTTATACGACCCCATGGTCCTTTCCCGGTTAACCCGAATAGTGAGCGCTTATTCAAAAATAAGTGTGGCATTCACATTCAAACAAATCACATCAATTACCCATTCAAAGGGAAATATTGATAGTCGGTTATTGAACTATCACTGGATATGCACACATCACCAGTTTCCAAATAATTTTCCAAATTATTTATTTCACAAAATATCTTCACTAGATATATAATTTCATACTTCAAAAATAAATCAATATTTATTTTTAAACAAATTCCACTTTCTTTATAAATTCCTTAGTGAATTTATAATTCCAAAATATCAATGAATATTCGATTTCAATTCGATTTCTAATATTCATTTTCAATTTATCTTAAAAAAAGATAAATTCAAAATATTCACTTTATATTGGAAAACAATTCCATACTTATTTAATAAGTAATTCACAAATCTTTTATTTTCAACACTTGGAAAATATTCAATATACTTCAATCGAAATTAAGTATATATTTCATTCTTTAAGGAAATCGTTCTCTTAAACATACTTATTTGGGCCAAAACAAATGTTGCGTAAAACATCGTTACGACGACCCAAAATCACTAGTATAGGGATTCGAATTTAAAATAGATATATAAATCCCAATACTATGCAAACCATTTCCTTTCGGAAATCATTTACTATAACAACAGTGTTATAGTCCACTATTTCCTTCTCATTTCTCGAAAACGTCTATTTCAACAATAAATGTTGAAATCTATAGTTTCGAATCTCAATATATTTTAAAACATCGTTAGATCGTTTTAATGCTATTTAAAACATCATATTCTAAATAATTTCTTTAACATATTATTCACTATTCAAAACGTGAATATAACTCCATTAATAGGTTTCAACAATTTACTTATCAAAATAAGTCATTTGCGAATTTATAAAACAACGTTTATAAATTCCATTTCTATTTATTTATAAAAGCTTCCTTTTTATAAATTCTTTTATTAACCTATTTCAGTTTATAACTCAATTATAAAACAAAAGTTCACATTATAAGTTAAATACTTATAAAACGATTATTTTACAAAATCGTTCTTTTAAACTTCATAGTTATAAATCTTATAACTTTTAAGATTCAATTATTCATCCAAATATATTCTTTAGTAACTTCACAAAATTTATAAATCTTACTATTTATAAATTTCATTTATAACTTCACAGTTTATAATTCTATAAATTTCATACTTTAATGAAATTCATTTTCACTTCATTCAAACACTTATAAAAACTCGTTTTATAATTTCAATATCTCAATTTATAAATCCATTTATAAATCTCTTAATATAATTCAATTTATATTATTCTTTTAAAACTTCTTTAATCTCCTTTATTATTTCACCATTTTGATTTATAAAATAATTAAATTTTATAAATCCTATATTTAAACTTTTCACAAAAATTCTAAAATATCTCGATTAAACTATTTTATAAACTCAATAGCATCATATTCTCAAAAATCAGTTTTTAACTATATTTCTCAAAAATCATAATTTTTATAACTTTAAAAATTATAACGTTTATTTATTTAAAATGAATCAATTCCAAAAATATTTTATAAACGTATACTTTCAAAAATCACTTTGAAATCATTTTAAAATTCCAAAATCTGGGTCCAATGATGCTACACACCAAATAGTCAATCACGACTACAACGATATCATATATTGATATGATAATCCATCAAATATCAAAATATCTGAAATCAAATAAAACTTGTTGAGAAATCCAGTTGGATCCCTCCAACCTGTTTTCCTGCATCCAAAAACATTAGCACAATACCAATTCCGCTCCAGTACGGAATTATCGCGGTATATGTTCTTATTAAATATTATCCGCTTAATAACGGCGTAATAGGGTCTCATCCGCTAAACAAATAAATGCGGGAAATCAACAACTCCAATATATACATATGCCAATATATATATATTGCTATCATATATAATACCAATTTCACTGTTTATGAAATATTCGCGGTATATGTTTTTATTAAATAACATCCGCTTACTAACGGCGTATAATGTCTATTTAACAATCAATAGATATCAATCAACATTCAAACATGCATTCAAATATTTTAAATCTAACTATTTAAAATAAAATCGAAACCTATTCGATTGAGTGAGAAGTTCTCACCTTGATTTTAATTTCCGTTTTAGCGATTTATTTCGAATAAAATTAAACGGACGTTTAATTTTACCCAAAATTCTCACTAACTCCAAACGACTCCAAACCAACTCCATCGCGTAGTGCTCGTCCATACGATTCCAACGCAACTGAGTTTGCATTTTTTCGACCTCGTATGAAAAAGTTATGAATTTATGAAGTTTGCACACGATTTAAATAAACAAATCAACATAAACTTTATAATTTTAAACCCTGATAAATTAGAGCCATTGGATCCCACCCCCATCTGATCATAGCCGCACGTCTCCTCTCCCTCTCCCTTCGTTCTCCTTCCCAGTAACAAATACGCACACAAAACCCATCACCTTCAAATTAGGTTTTCAAATCACGGCAACAACATCGACTTCGAAGACGATCAAGTGGTGCCATCATGACCGCCCCCCTCCACTCCACCCACGGCCCATGACCGGCCACGTGCGGCCCACTATGGCCTCTCGAAATGTGTGCCGACCGTTGGTGCTTTGAGTGATAATTGCCGTTGATCCACTACACTAATTACAATCTTAACCGTTGATCCTATAGATCTCATCGGCCTCTTCAAATTTGCAGTTGGAACTTTTTGCTAATTCTCGATGGATTTAGAGATTTGGGGGAAAGAAGGAAGAACATTTATGGCCGTTCATGCTTGAACTGGCGGCTAGGGTTTATAATTTTTTTTTTTTTTTTTAATGAAGGGTGGGGCTATTTATAAAGAAAATTCGAACACTATTCATCCCGGAAATTTTGAACTCCGATTTAGGCGCCGTAACCAGCGTTTCTAAGGTTTACCCCGCGTTTCGGATACAATGGAACAGGTTTCGGAAGCTAATTCGGAAGTATGTGCGAGTTATGGCTATAAACGCTCAATTTGAATTAAACCGATTTAAGTCGATTTCTAGGCGTTTTAATTTGTACCGGACAAACGGTAAATCCAATTGACTTGAAATTTGAAACCTTACAATAATATCACATTACGGATCCGATGAAACTGGTTTCGTCGAAATCCGAGACTTTTTGAAAAATGGCTATTTTCACTCGTCAAATTTAAATTAAAAATAAATCGATGCGTTTCGAGCTGCCACGATCAAACGATAACTCCGATTGACACGAAAATTGAAATCCGGTAATAACTAACTATTACGGATCCAATGGAACTGGTTTCGTTCAATTCTGAGACTGTTCAAAAATTGACTATTTTTACTAGTCGATTTAATTATTAAAATATTCAATTTTCACAAATTAACTTTTAATTCGATTATAAAAGTTCTAAAATATCATTCTAACTTCAATATGATAAAATAAAATTTTACAAATCATTTTCAATCATATTTAACTCAATTTTCAATTATTTCCATAATTTAACCTATTAAATTTATCGATTTAATTATCCAATTAAATCCAAAGATTCAAATAAAAATTTATTTGACTTATAAATTCACTTATTAATATTTAAAATTAATTAAATATTAAATTTTTAATTTCTAAAAATTCTGGGTCGTTACAAATATGCGCCTAACAAAATATTTATGATTTTTGTTTGATTTTTTTTTAAATTTAATATTTATATTCAATTGAGTTTTAATGTTGGATTAATATCAATTACTTTATCTCTATTTTCCTAACACTATTATTATTTTGCTGATAACAAAAGGGGGAGAGAAAAGTTAAGATTTTGTCAAATAAAATCAAGCAAAGGTCAAATAGGGTCAAATAATTTTCTATTTGCATCTAGACTCATTTGCATATTTTTATTTGTATGCATATATGAAGAGGGAGTTTTGTGTAGAAAGGAAGCATTTAAATAGGGGGAGCAATTAGGATATATCAATGATCAAATACATTTAACATATTCAAAATCTTAAATATATGTTTGTTATCATCAAAAGGGGGAGATTGTTGAATATGCGCTTTGCGCTTATATGATTTTTGTTTGATGATAATAAACATATATACATTCGTTTAAATGTATTTGTTAATGTACTATTTTATTTTTCATAAAATAAATAAATATTTGCTGAATAAAATTAAATGACACAGAATTTGAATTCAAACAGAAATTTTATTCAAACAAATATTTATTACAATTTTGAATAGTACAATTTCAATCTCTCACTATAACTATACAACTTTGATTACAATCACATCACATTTCACATTTACAGTTAACCTCACTACATATCACTCACACTCGTATTTTTATCTTCAACTGCATTCCAGTTTGAATCCAGCATCTGAGCAATCTGCAAAAATATTCACTAACGCAGTAAAATTGAAAAAGAAATATTTTTGCAATATAAAATGAAATACGATTTTTGAAAATATGATTTGCCTCAGTTATTTGGGTTGTTCGTCATCATTCACACTTGATTTCATCACAAAGTCGTGCACATAGATATTACAGGGACATGTATACATAAGTGGCTGCAGTACACACACATACATTTGTACACGTGTGCACTGCCCCGCCAACTCGTGTGCACAAATCAAACAAAAGCACTGTTAACAATTCAGCACAAGGTCAAACCCAAATAACACACGGGATTCAACTCAAGGCAGAATACAAGCTGCAGTATACCAAAGTGATACAGATACATGCAAATTCGACAAGCAACTGAAGGCAAAAGGTCCAAAGTATCACTTACAACATTTATGCAGCCCAATGAGCCAGTGACAACAAACTACAAACTCAACAAGACATGTACACAAAGCATAGTGCACCGAAGGAGCAGCAACAATGAAACTGACTCGAAGCAGTAGTGACAGTAAGCAATGCAGCAACGATGGTCAAGTAATATGTATCAGGCATCAAAACAATGTTCAAGACACCAAGTGATACAACAGCTACTACCAGATAACTACAAGGCATGAAACCATACTTGACACAGTGGCAACACTGGAAGCACACGAGCTAATGAAGACTGCATGAATCAAGCTCAGTGGCAAATGCATATATATATCAGAGTGAAACATTTGAGTTGCAACATGAATGAAAAGAACCAGACACAACAGTGCACAAGTACAGGGAACAACTAAATCAACTGCAACAACTCAAGTGCTACCAGTGAAACACAAATGAACAAATATCACAATGAACCAACAATACATGCAAGTGAACAGAAGTTTTGAATCAAAACATAATCAAGGCCAGTTGATAACAGGGAACACAAGTGTGGCAAATGCAAACTGTGGTGAAGCAACAAAGATGAACCAGAGCTAGTAATACATGTACAGGCCGCAACAAAATGCATCACCAAGAAAAGCCATGGTCAATGCAAGGCAAAAAGCGAAGTTACAGAGAAACTTGAACTCAATTGCAACAACTCAATGGACCAAACTGCAAGTACAAGGCACAATGCACACCAAACCAGGTTCAAATTACACAAGCTCGAGATGAAAGTGTCGAAGTTACCCGAAGCCAACAGCAATACATGTATTATGAATATACACAATGCAGTACAACTACAGGTATAAGGCTAAATGACCAATGAATGCAACTACAGGACTGCAACAGGTCAAGACTGTGTACCCAGCAAATACAACGACCAAAACCATCAATGAACAAGACTACAGATGAAGCCAGAAACAATGCAAGTAGACCAAACGAAGAGTGCAGGTGAACAAATGTACAAATGAACTGCAAATATCCAAGTACAGCATGAACAAGTCAATTACTACATAACACAGCAGTGCAAACACTTCGAGTATGACACAGCAACACTTGCAACAGTGAAGTCGAAATCATGTAAAGGACACAGCAGTATACAAGTACAAGCCACAATATCAAAGCTGTGCCGTGGATAGCAAGAATATACATGCATATGAACAAGTCAACATCAAAGCCGTGGGACGCAAGAAATGAAATTATACGCATATGAAAAAGTCAGAATCGATCTCAATCATTCAAGCATCATCAAGTGGCCGAAGTGAATCAGTTGACGAATTCAATTAGAAAATATACGACGCAAATCTAGGGTTACAAACCCTATATAAATTGACATCATCATCGGCAATTTGTGTATCAAGTTCAAGGAAGTCAAAACCAGAAAAAGCAAAAGCTAACATACCAATTATAATTTGAACTTGATCGAATTGAAGTAGCTGTCTGCAATTCAAAGTAACATCTGATCGAACAAGCTAGCATCGAAAATAATCATCTGCTTCGATCGAACATCTTGAAGCAGCGCTTCAATTAAAAACCCTAAATTGGAACGAAGAAGGGACAAATCCCTAATTCAATTTCACGAAAAGCCGAAGCCCTAAGTCAAATCTCTCGAGAGCAAATTTTACACAGCAGCCATTGATTAGAGAAGAGAAGGAGTCGAAAATAATAAAAGGATACGGGTTAAGGAAATCAAGCACTTGGGCCGGCCTTGTTTACGCAAAGGGATAAGAATTTTAAAAATAGGGTTTTTTATTTTTAATTTGTTTTTGTTTTGTATTTTCTTTTAAACCGTTTTTAATTTTCTAGTCGTGTGACTAGGGGACAAACTACGGTGTGTAGTTTGGGAATTCGCAACTCGGTGGTTGAGTTGTGGTCAGGGTTTTGAGCGTAGAGTTAGATTAGTCAATAGAGGGTATAGCAAGTTTACGTGTGTAAGCGAGGGACTATCTAATTTCTAGTAGAAACCTTGGGGGCAGCACGTAGGCAGGGTTTTGCCGAAGCTGGGTAAATTCTGTGTTGTTCTGTTCTGTTATTTATATTCTGCTATATCTGTGCTGCTATTTTGTGATCTGAATTTAAATTAATTGATAAGCTTCTACGATTAATTTTTATAATTTACACTATCACCCTATTCACCCCCCCTCTAGGGTGAAATCAATCCTACAGAAAGAACCTACGGTAATTGGATATGAATGTGCTGGAATAATAGAAGAGGTGGGAAGCGAAGTGAAGTCTTTAGTTCCAAGCGATCGCGTAGCATTGGACCAGGAATTAGTTGTGGGCGCTGTAAACATTGCAGAGGTGGAAGATACAATCTTTGGCCTGAGTTGAAGTTCTTCGCTACACCACCTGTACATGGCTCTCTGGCTAATCAGATAGTGCATCCTGCTGATTTATGCTTCAAACTTCCCGGTAATGTGAGTTTAGAAGAATTAGCAATGTGTGAACCGCTCAGTGTTGGAATCCATGCTTGCCGCCGGGCTAAACTGGGACCTGAGACTAATGTCCTCATCATAGGAGCAGTTCCTATAGGACTTGTTACATTACCTTCGGCACGTTCTTTTGGTTCTCCTAGAATTTTTGTAGTTGATGGCGATGATCATGGACTTTCTGTTGCTAAATCTCTTGGTGCCGATGAGGTCATTAAAGTGTCCACCAACATTGAGGAAGTGAATGAGGATGTGGTAAAGATACTGAATGCAATGGGTTCGGACGTAGTTGTGAGCTTTGATTGTGCTGGTTTTAGCAAGACAATGTCGGCTGCCCATAATGCTACCAGCTCTGGTGGTAAAGTTTGTCTTGTTGGAATGGGACATAATCATTTGCCTGTGCCCATCACTCCTGCTGCCGTTAGAGAGGTGGATGTAATTGGAATATTCCGATACAAGGACACATGGCCTCTATGTCTCGACTTCATCAGGTCAGGAGCAATCGCCGTCAAGCCTTCGACAGCTCATCACTTTGGATTCACGCAGAAAAAAGTGGAAGAAGCATTTGAAGTCAGCGCTACTAGCAGTACTGCCAATATACAACATAAAGGGGAACGAGCCACCATTCGAAGAAGTATTGAAAGGTGGTCGAATGTATCATATTTGAACTCAACTGTAATTATTCATTTCACCTTAACAATGATCAAATCGGTTTTATTTCTTGGTTTGCTTATAAGCCGAAGCTAAAAAAAATTAGTTCAATCCTGGGCTTCCCAATAATGAATAAATTGGAGTAGATCTGCATGGAAAGAACAATGTTAGCTCATTGACGTTGTGATAGTTCACTGTGACAACAAACTTGAATGGCAATGCAGTTATGAATAGTCGTGGATGTAAACATTATGATTGGCGAAGCTCCATTAATCATAGTACTCCTCCAAAGAAGTTTTGTTACCCTAGTATGTAGTATGAAATTTGTTCCGGTTGTAATAAACCTAACAGGGACAAAACATTTAAATGATTTTTAATAATTAAAGAGGGTGCTGAAATAAATTGAATACCATGAAAGATAATGGATAGATTCCTGACTCCCATTTGACAGTTAATGGTACTTGAAAACCGACATCCTCCGTTGGTCGCACGGTTGTGCATAGAACCAGATCCGTAGATAATCGCGGATTGCATGATAAGCATCAGCAACCGCTTTAACGTAGACTCTAGCAATATCATTTATGTTTTCATCATTACAGAAAACAGGCATGAATTTTTATCTAATAACACCCTGCATTTTGTCACACTGTCCAGTATATGCATTCATGGTTTTAGGCTAAAACTAAAGCAGTAAATGATATAATAGCAAGAGAGTATGTATTAGGAACCATAGAAAGAAGCAAAATCATTTTTACATAAATGACAACATATAACAATTACTTTGTTGGTTAGTGAACGTCAAAGTTGAGTCTGTTACTAACATCTTTGTGCAACAATTGCATGTTATACCATGAAGATGTCATTGGTTTTTGAGTTCATCCAATCCCACACTCTGGCGACGTGAACATTAACACGACTTCTAGTCAATCCAAGTGAAAGTATCAAGCAACGTTATGTTTGTTCTGCACCTGCATGAATCCATTAGAGAAATAACCTGAAAGTAACTATATGTTAGTCGGCGTGGAAGATTGTTTATATAAGGGATAGTAAAATGGTCGAGAACTAACCTGCTATAATAATAGATTTTAAAGGAATAATTGTCTTAACAACAGACCCAGGTAAGTAATTTGTTCGTTGTTTGTTAAAGGAACTTATACCACATTCTTTGATTTTATATCTTTCTAATTGCTTTTCTTTATCTTATTTTACCAATACCTTAATTGATATATTTGGAATTGCAGTTTCTTCTCCTGCTGGATTTCCTAATCACCCTCATAGAGGTTATTCATAGTTCAAATTAACAATATTAATTTATTAAATTTGTAAAGGTGGATGCTTACAGTTTCAAGTTTACTTCTCAGGTTTGGAATCCCTTACATATATGCTAGAGGTATATTTTGCTGCAAATTCGTTTAAAACTCACATAAATTATGGTACAAAATAATCTAAAACAGTCTTGAATTTCATGCGTATTTCAAGGTTCATTAAGTTACCAAGATTTTTCAGGCCATAAGAGCACTATCAGAGCTGGTGATGTCCAGGTATTTGTTGTTTTCCTAATAAAATAAACCATGTGAACACAAATATACATGTGTGAGTGGTGTGTTGCATAAGCTTGTAGTTTTGATGCTTTAAGGAAAGCATCAAAAGTAACTCCAGTTGACTGCTTTTATGTTTTAAACATAATCAACAACCTGAAATATAAAAATCATAGTAGAATACTGAGTTATAATACAGAAACTTTTACATCATATGTCAGATTCATATAACAATATTTTTGAAATTTAAATTAATATTAAAAAGATTTATGTCATCAAACAAATCAATTATTAACATTCTTTTGCTGCGTCTTTCCTTATTTATTGGCAAATAATACAAAATATTATACACACCCTAGGAGATTCGTTATGCTTGAATCGAAAGTCATTTTCTTATCTAATTAATGTTTCTGACTGCTTCTTTATATGGTCATACAAGAGGTACACATATCAATTTAAGTGCTTCAGGTCAAAAGTTGTCTGGTATTTTATAACAGACTAAGTTTAAACTAATAATAATAAATTAACTAAGTTTATAAAAAAATTATAAGTTTGAGATAATTTATAAAAATTAACCAAGTTAATAAAGTTTTAAGTTTTAGCAATTGAGATAATTTATAAGTTTGAGTTAATATAAATAAAGTTATAAATAAGTTAACCGTGCTTTATAACAATTCAACTAATTTTTATAAATATTAACAAAATTTTAAAAATTAACTAAGTTTTATATAATTTAACTACGTTTTATAAAAATTATATTTAACTAAGTTTTATTAGAATTTAAGTAAGTTAATAAGTTTTTAAAATTAAATAAGTTTATTATAAAAATTAGCTAAGTTTTATAAAAAATTAACTAAGTTAATTAAGTTTTATAAAAAATATTTAAATTTAATAAAAGTTTAAATAAGGATGTTCGATATACTTTAAATATGATAGTTTTATAATCATCCATTGATTGTTAAACTTGTCTACAGATAATTAGCTTTTTAGTAGCAAAGACCAGCTACAGCGAAGAATTGTGAGTAATCAAGTAATGAATATGACTTTAATTGTTATATATACTGTAACATTTTGTTAGTACTTGTTGTGTAAATTTGTTTATGAAATGTTATGGATTTTATGTGAATTTGCTCAGTTTGTTGGAAAACTATTATTGAAATGGTTATTAATATTATATTTGATTATGTGATTAACGTGTTTTCTTAATTACTTGAATATGATGATTATGCGATTGATTATTTATTGTTGGGTTGAACATAGCGATTATGTGATTGTTGGTTTGAATACGACGATTATGTGATTGATTGCTAGTTGTAATAAGATTATTATATGAGCGATGGTTGGAAATGGTACAAGCCATTAACAGGAAATGCTAGCGTGTACTATATGCTACAAAATAGTTGATAAATTTTAGTAGCGTTTTAAAAACACTACAAAAATTAATGCAAACAACTACGATACGACTTCTGTAGCGTTGAGAAAACGCTACCAAAACTTTCAGTGGCGTTTCGATAAACACTACGATACGACATGCTACTAAAAGTTTGCAACTTTTTGTAGGGTTTCTAAAATTCTACAATAGGTCAAAGTTTTGGTAGCGTTTTCTACAAGGCTACAAAAAGTTTCAGACTTTAGTTGCATGCCGTGTCGCAGCGTTTACCGAAACGCTACTAAAATTTTTGACAGTGATTTTTCAACACTACGAAGGCCTTTTCTGGTGTAGTGGATGTGAAGTTTTTTATTTGAGAAGAAGAAATGGATTACGTTACCTTGCTTATAAAAAAGAACAAATGTATGGAGTTGTTTCTCGTGCAAGAAAAATTGAATTAGTCAATGACCATGGCAAAGCATTGATGTAACAGTAGTAGTAAAAGTTAAAACATGAAAAAAATGTAACCAACCAAGTCACATGGATAGATCAAAAAGTTATCCTTTATTAAATTTGTGTAAACTTTATTCGGTTATTCTTGTAAACATAATTAGTTATGCTTTTTCTCTGTTTGTTTTAATTGATTATATTTTAATAGCAAATATTTAATTTAAATAGGATTTTAAATGTAATGTATCAAAATTGGTAACCATACCGAAACGAAAACCGATGCATCCAAAACTGATCGAAAATTTCAAATGACCGAAACTGAAATTAATACGGAGTTCTCAAACCATGGGAAAAAGAGTAAATTTATCTATATATATAAACATATTAAAATATGAATACAAATTCCTATTATTGTTCCAAAATATACAATGACAGGACCATAAAACTCATCTATACTGGTAAATAGAAGGAATGGTTCGATAAGATATTTTAAAAAATCATGATGGATCTCCATATCTTCTAGCTCGCCTTGCAGAACATTTCACCTAGTGCGTGAACATGCATTCATCAATTTCTATACTTCCACACATGCCCCTTCTGCCTGCTTAATCCCAATGAGAAAATTCATGGTGGTTTCATGTTCTTTCTCCGAACTCCATAATCCCACTAATTAATAGACTTCATGTTTCCTTCTTTCACTAGATGCAACCTGGTTAAAATGTGAAATAGTCAGAAACAAAAATTTCCTTTTATCTATCTTTTTCTGTAAAATGGAAGAGGGTGAGCATAATAGGGGATAGCTCCAATTGAATATCAATAACAAAATTTAACCAGCATCAAACTTTACCATTATGCAATTTAAAATAAACAAAGTAGATGGAACAAGAACAAAAAACAAAATAAATAAACTTTTACTATGCATGCATTTAAACTCTCTTTCTTAATGTGCTTACTTGAGAATCTCTTCGTTACTCTCAATTACTCAGCAGCGCATGAGCAACTGAATTAAAGGCACGGGCTACAATAGAACATGCAGCTGCACAAGTAGGAGAACGAGCGCGTGATGATGATACAATAGTAGAAGAACCTGCAGCTGCACAAGTAGGAAAACAAGAGCGTGATGATGCAATAGTAGAAGAACCCGCAGCTGCACAAGTAGGAGAACAAGCGCGTGATGATGCTGCTGCAATAGTAGAAGGACCTGCAACTGCACAAGTAGAAGCAGAGAAAGAAGACGTAAATGACGCTGCAGAAGATAAAAAAGCGGTGCCAGAAGCAGCAGCAGCTCCAGAAGATGGATGAAGCTAAGTTTGAGGAAGCACCAAAAGTGATTACTGCTGAGTAATCACCCATATCACTCCTTTGATCTGATCATCAACTGCTATAAATGATGGATGTGTTATATTATTGAATTGAAGTTAATTAATTAGCGTAAGCATATGCATACATATGGCGGTGGTATTTACACGAACATACTCAATTCAACAATAGTACATGCAGCAACATAATTATCACTCTGAATACATGTAGAACGTGAAGAAAAGGAAAGAAGAAACAAAAGAGAAAGAGAACACACACAAATAAATGTACACCATAGTAGTGTAAATACCATCGCCATATGTATGCATATGTTTACGCTAATTAATTAACTTCAATACAATAATATAACACATCCATCATTTATAGCGGTTGATGATTAGATCAAAGGAGTGATATGGGTGATTACTCAACAGTAATCACTTTTGGTGCTTTCTCAAACTTAGTTTCATCCATCTTCTGCCGCTGGAGCTGCTGCTGCTTCTGGCATCGCTTTTTCCTTTTTTATCTTCTACAGCGTTCTTTACGTCTTCTTTCTCTGCTTCTACTTGTGCAGTTGCAGGTTCTTCTACTATTGCATCAACAGCATCATCACGCGTTTTTCTCCTACTTGTGCAGCTGCAGGTTCTTCTACTATTGCATCATCACGCGCTTGTTCTGCTACTTGTGCAGCTGCAGATTCTTCTACTATTGTATCATCAACAGCATCATCACGCGCTTGTTCTCCTACCTGTGCAGCTGTAGGTTCTTCTACTATTGTATCATCAGCAGCATCATCACGCGCTCGTTCTCCTACTTGTACAGCTGCAGGTTCTATTGTAGCCCGTGCCTCTAACTCAGTTGCTTCTGCCGCTGCTGAGTAACTGAAAGTAACGAAGAGATTCTTAAGTAAGCACATTATGAGAGAGAGTTTAAATGCATGCCTAGCAAAAGTTTATTTATTTTGTTTTTTGTTCTTGTTCCATCTACTTTGTTTATTTTAAATTGCATCATGGTAAAGTTTGACGCTGGTTAAATTTTGTTGCTGATATTCAATTGGAACTATCCCCTATTATGCTCACCCTCTTCCATTTTGCAGAAAAAGATAGATAAAAGGAAATTTTTGTTTCTGACTATTACACATTTTAACCAGAGCTGATATTTACTGTGATTTTGGGATTTGGCTCTTTTGTTTCCACTTAAAGGCCTCAGCCTTCGGTGGAAGCTTTGGAGTTTCCTTGTGTTCTGCTTCCAGTCATTAGATAAGTTGAAGATTTCTACATGGTAAATCTTCATGGTTACATGCATTTGATTAACGTTTGGAGTTGGTAATTATCATCTTATAGTTCTGAGTGGTCGGATATATACGAACATCTACTCACTACAACAATTATACCTTATTACAACATCCAAAAAAACGTTGCAATATGGTTTTCGCAACATTTTTCCAAACATCGTGTTAGGCCAAGTACTGTATGGTCGGCGTTTTTTACATGTTGCAAAAACCATTGTAATAAATCTTATTACAACTGTTTTTTGATGTTACAGTATATCAAAAAACGTTGTAATAAAACTTATTACAACTCTTTTCAACGTTGCGGTATATTTTTTCACAACAATTCTAAAAGTTGTAATAAGCTTTTTTACAACATTTTTTAAAAGTTGAGGTATATTTTTTTACAACTTTTTTTAAATGTTGCATTTTTTTTTTTTACTTTTTAGGAAAAGTACATAGACATTTCAAGTTATTATTACCGTAAATACAATTTCAATACGTAAATTTAAATGACACAAACAGTAAGCAACACAAATCCAAATTGTTTTCATTCAAAATAAGCCAACAATTTATTAACATATACAGTATTTACAGTAATTTCAAAGAAACATTCACATCAAATTCAAAATTTGAATATGCAATAATTTACACAAAAGTTATAAATAGTAGCGTGCTCAGTGTGACAGCTTGTTAAACCAAAGTAGTGTAAATATAACCAGGTGATTCAAGCTCTCTTTTGCGTATTACTTTACTTCTTTTAGTTCTCGTCGTTGCCAGAATAATATTGGCAAAAAACGAAAGAGAAGTTCTTTAAATCATAGCCCTTCTCAAACATCTCTGTATACCTACAGCTATAGATTGTTGAATCTAATGTCCTGTACTATATAACCATTCAACAGTTTTGAGAACTAAATTAACGTACATGTGGAGTGCTTTGGAATTAAATGAACACTTGACATTAACCTCCTTTGCTGCGTTCATAAGCTAGTCTCAAATCTTTAACCTGAAGCACGGTCATAATCAAAATTAAATGTAAACAAATCCCATATACAGGCTCATGCAAAAATGCAAACATGTGCTTGCACGAGAAAATATTAAGGTAAAAACAGAGAATCTAATGTGCAGTCGCCCTTACCATAAATTTAGAAGAAAACCCACCATCATAATTTTTTGAAGGTGGCACCCCAGACATAATTTTTTGCACAGTATAGAGAGGACATGGTAAAATGTGCGAAGGAAATTATTGACTTGATCTCATGTATTGTTTACCTGGAAATCAGTGGTTACAACAAACAAAGGCTATATCACATATAAAGTATCCTATCTGCCTGCTATTTGCGCTTGAAAAAAACTGATGAAAAGTCATTAGTGATCGTGTCCCACCATGACTAATTTTACACGCTTCACACCAGTATCATGATCCAATAAAAAGCAGCATCAATTACCTGCATAAATAATCATCAAGGTTTTAAATATCGGATTTCGGTCACGTTTCGTCTCGGAATTTTTACACAAGTTATCTCGTATCGGAGGAGATCTCAGACGAGATGAGTACATATCGGGTGTACATCTCGGATTGACATCTCGGGTCTTATAATGCATCTCGGGAATATCTCGGATGTACTTATATGTCAGAAATTGATGTGTCAAAAATTTATTTAACGGTTATAACTTTCTTAGTAAAAATAAAAATGGTAATATACTTGATTTACATGGAAAAAGGAATATTTTTAGAAGAGCAGTAGTTTGATTAGCTTAATTGATTTGGTAATGATTGAATAATATCCTTTTATTTGAATATAATAAAGAAGTGAAACTTTTTGTTATGACTCGTTAAGATAAAAAGTAAAGAATATGTTCAAGAAGTTGGTAAATTATATTTGAATTGAGTAGTTTCTTTTGAATCAATATGAAAACAAAAAAATATTACGCAAAATAAGAAAAATGTATGATTTCGGTTAAGATCTCGGATTGAGATTTTGATCCATATTTCGGGTGAGATTTGAATATCTCAGACGAGATGAGTGTCGAGGGAGATATGGAAGAGATTTGATGTCTCGTCTCGTTTAAGTGTGAAAAGGTGATCTCGGAGAAGATCTCGGGCGATATATAGGAGATTTAAAACCATGATAATCATACAACATAAGCATGCACACAATATTATTAGTCTACACCATACAAAATAAAAACATGCAATTTGAGCTTGAAAGGTAAAATCTGTTCGATCAACTCAAAATGCTAGTATGAATTCCATACTAACTTTTGAATTTTTCAAAACTTTAAGACTAATATTTTTCTTATCCATATAAAAGGAAAAGTATACTATCTTTAACTCAGAAATAATAGAGTGTTCAAAGGTAATTTCCCATTCCCATCCCTTATCACTCTACGGGTGACTGGAGGAACCCCCACTTGGTAAAAAAGCTCTAATGATCAATGCATATAATGGATATGAACCATTTCAAAATCAAAATAGTTTATGAACCAAAGAAACCCAAATAAACAAAATATCTTTTCTCTCGATCATCATCATCAATCAAGAAAGCAAGCTACGCAATCAGTACACAAAATTTACAAAAATTGCTTGATTAATGATTGAAGCCTGTAGATATACGAAGAATAGATGGCTAAAGAAATATGAAGAATCGTTGAAGTATAATGAATAAAAGGACGACTTGTCGTATTCCACTTTGTGTCTACGAGCATCACACAGTGAAATCACTAAATGCAACTATAACTGCCAACCATTTTTTTAAACTGAGATTGCAACTGCTTTTACGAACAAAATAAAAATAAAAAACTGTCTTCTATTTTCACTGACAATAATAAATTACTTAATATGATATAAAAAATTAAAACAAAGGCAGAAAATTATGAAGTCGATGGCACGGCAAGGTAACACTATGGAAAGCTAGCCACATCATGAAGTTGATGGCACGGCAAGTATAAAACATACATACAAGGTAACACTATCTACTTAGTGAAGTAAGTTGAATCAATAAGTGAAAATAATGTGAGTGCTGATGAATTGCAAGAGATTATAGGAAAAATTGAAGCTAACTATGAAAATTCTCAGGTTGTGGGTATTATGTCGTTTCTAAAGTATACTTTGAAGCTGAACTACATGAAACAAGCTTAAATTTTGACATGAAAATAAATAATCAATTAGACCTTTATCTATATATAACAGAGAGATCGTTGCTGGCTCTAAGTAGAGGCTCCTAAGATAATCAGAACTTGCATTATATCCTCATATCTTCGAGCAAGTTTGATTGTGATCAATATTTTGATGATCTAAACACAATAAGGCACAGGGTTTGGCAAAAATGGCTGCATTTTTTGAAGATATGGAACTGGAGAGTCAAATGCGTGTACATGCTCTAAAGCTAATGCAAGGAATTACTGGGCAAAATTTAACTAACCTTCCAGCAAAATTCTAAAAGAAGACCGATTTTAAATTATTGCTCTGTAGCATTGTCATATTCATCTTAAACCTATCAAAATTCCCCAATGGCCTATGACTATGACTATATTTTACGACTGTTTTGCTTATAACCTGAATGAATATTTTCCAAACAAAAGACAGTACATGTATAATATTGATACTGATAATTTAGGATTAAATAAGTACATATACAATTTGACAAGAGGAAGGTGCGTGGACGAGGAAGATGCATGGTCTGAGAGATGGCTTTCATTTTGCTGATCAATATTTATATGTTAGTCAGTATTTATATGTTGTCTAATATAGAATTCCAGAAATGATACTATAACATCAGACAATGTATGGGTTTTTTCCTTTTGACGTATTAGTGCATATCAGAAGACAATGCATATATGGGGTCTGATGTGTAATGAGATGGCATGGAAGTAGACGACAGATAGGTATTCATTCAAACAACGGAGCATATCTGTTGTCTGATTCGTTTTTTCTCATAGCATGAACTAAAATCAAAAGGCCAGACAAAAGGATCTAGTAAATAGGATTGAAGAAGACTCACAACACCATTTCCAGAACTACGACAGTAGTTAGAGTATTTACCTATGGCTTGGAACAAAGGTTTGGCTGCTTCATATGACTCTTCAGGCCCACCAACCTATATAAAACATGAAACGGTTACTGTATTATGAAACAGGATAAAGAAAATTGTGCATAAAAATGAACACTTAATTAAGTGTTCATGCTATATTAATTATAACCTAGGCCTCAACGGGATCTCCATGACTTCACAGGAATAAGTAAAAATCATGGTATAAGTAACATTGATTGATATATTGCAAAATCACAATATTTGTTACTAATCGTCTACATACTCCATCGCTACTTCATATCATGCTGTTGAAATATTACCCAAATTTGAATAAACTAACTACTTATCCGTGGCTATAAATAAAACATAGACCAATTTTTTGTGTGCTGGAAAACCTACAGCTTCGTGCATATCTATATCTTCCATCTTCATGCCAGGAGCTGGCAAGTGCCAGTTCAACCGTAGAAGTACCCAGTTGCGTTCCTGGGCAAATTCTTCCACCAGCACCAAAAGGCAACTACTCAAAATCATGGCCTTTATAGTCAATTATACCTGCAACTTCAGGATTAAATTCATTGGCGCTTTCCCAATACTCTTCATTCTTTATAACCCATACGTGAACAAATGCCTTCATTTTAGGGCGATGTCCTAATTGCCAATTTTAT
Source organism: Allium cepa (assembly GCA_030765085.1). NCBI lineage: Eukaryota > Viridiplantae > Streptophyta > Magnoliopsida > Asparagales > Amaryllidaceae > Allium > Allium cepa. The sequence continues at coordinate 867,093,596 of CM060940.1, forward strand.
ACACGAAAGTCTCACCAAATATGCTACAAGATTGTGTAATTTATCCTTGCAGCTCTCGATATACTCGCTGAAGCATGAATCGGCAACTTGACATCCAGCTCCAACTTCATACCACCTTAATCGCGATTAAATATGGAGCTTGGATTACGATTTTGATTGAACATAGATATAGTGGAGAAAGGAGATTTTGTGGGTGGACTGAAATCGCGATTAGGGATTGTGGTGGAGAAAATGGAGAAAAGAAAATTGATTTTTTCTTCTTAGGATTTTGTGGTGGGATTTAGGTTTTATGTAAGATGGGGAATCGGGAAATGAAAATCTACAGAAAAGATGGAGGGAAGCAATGGAAACTATTGGGTTCGATGTTAATTTTAAGACGGACATATGCAAGGGATAACAAACATTATTATAAACTTTTATTTTTTGAATTTTAAAAAAGTTTCTATATATTATGAATTTTTCTAGATTTATTAATTGAAATACTTTTGGAGTAAGTAATAAAGATGTCAAACAAAAGAGACGAGTGTTCTTAAAGATACACATAAGGATGCTCTTGAATAAACTAATGACATGATTGTCAAATTACCTTAGAAGTGGTTTAGATGCCTAAAAATTATAAATAAAGAGATCTCAATAAATCATGTCTAGAACTGACAAGAAATAATCATCGATGTTAAATTTGTAAATAATAAAGTACTTATGTTTATAAATAGATTAAGGATCTTGAATTAAGGGAAAACATGACTGACCATCATGAATCATTTACTGATAGAGAAATATGGACATGTAGTCCGTAAAGTAGAAAAAGTACTTGAAATGCTTAATATACCCCCGAAGGTATAAATATAGTTTAAATCATATTAAATGATGAAAGTATACAAATTTCTGAAGAATATAAATAACTTTCATGGTTATAAAGAATGCAAAGAATAAGGATCATAGATTACAACCTACTCTTAGGTATTGTTGTAATGAAAATCTTGATATAATTCATGATGAGTAGATTATTTCCTATTTTTAAATATCGTTGTAATGAAACTCTTAATATCCATTGAAGTGTTAGTTGCGATATGCAAAACTTATTAAAATATATAAATCCTGAAGAGTATAAATAAGTTTAATGGTTATAAAGAATGCAAAGAACATGGAATGTAGATTACAACCTTCTTCTAAGTATTGTTGTAATGTAAATCTTGATGCACTTCAAGATGAGTAGATTACTTCCTGCTTTTAAGTATTGTTGCAATGAAACTTTTAATATTCAACAAAGATGTAGTTGTAATATGCAAAACTGATTCGAAGCACAAAAATGAAAGCACATGATGTGTTTTTCATAAGGTAGCAAACAAAATGCATAAAATGCAAATCAAATTTGGAAGAAACAATCTTGGAAATTTTGATTGTATCGAATGAAACTATTAATAAATTGTATTATTAATGAGATACATATTTACGGATCCAGAAATATCTATAACCAATTTAAGTTATCCAAAGACGAATACAAATTCAGAGAAAACTTTTAAATCAGGGAAGCATCCATAAGTATTTTATGATGCACTTTTTTTCCTTAACTAAGATTTTTCCCACTGAGTTTTTATTAGTAAGGTTTTAATGAGGCATTATCTTGATCCAGATGTATCAACTCCCTAGTAACATTTGAAAATAAGTTACAATGTATTATTTTCCCTTATTTAAGATTTTTCCATTGGGTTTTTCTTACTAAGGTTTTAACGAGGCATTAATTTGATCCAGAAGTATCAAACTTCATTTGAAGAAATGAGAAAATAAGATATGTGTACTTTTTTTCCTTCGCTAAGATTTTTCTCATTGGATTTTTCTTAGTCTGGGTTTAATGAGGCATTATTTTGATCCCGAAGTACCAAATTATTAGAAGGAATATCATTTTTAGTATGATATCTACGATTTCACAAGTTGCACTCTTTTCCTCTTTCAAGGTTTTTCCCATTGGGTTTTCCCTACAGAGGTTTTTAATGAGGCAACGGACAATATTTATATCGACTGAATGGATAAATGCAAGCAAGATAATAATGAGGGGAAGCAATTATCATACACATTTCGAAAGTGAAAATTTCAAGTTATCAGAGCATTCAAGATTTTGAAGACGCGTATTCAAGGGGGAGTGTTACAATAGATGTAAATCATGAAATGAATATGCTTTTATGTTGTTTTGTTTAGTCCCACATCGTGGAATAAATTAAATCCTTAGCTTCGAAGCCTTTATATAAAGGAGGCTATGTAATGTAAATACATGTCTATTTTTAGAAATGAATAATATATCTTCTATATCTCTCTCTAATGGCATTTACTTTCTTCATTTTATAACAGTATTTATAATATAACTGCTTAAAGGATATTACTACAGCCTTTCCAAAAAAGTTTTTAAAAACAAGGTTTACAACATTTACTCTAAAAACGTTGTAAAAAAAACCTTGTTTTTCACAACTTTTGCTGTATATAAATAATAATTAGTAATTATAAATTATTTATTAGTAACCACAGAGTATAATAAATTGTAAATAATGACCTACATATAAGCTGTGAACATTTAAAGCAACATTGAATATACTTTTTATTAGTTATAAATTACTAATTATTAATTCTAATATTTAAAGAAATAGTAAATTTATTCAAAAAAATTAATGTTAAGTCTTTTATTAATTATTAAATATTAATTATTATTTATTTAATTATGAATGGTTGACTATTACTTATTACTTCTTAATTATAATTGCACATTAATTACTAATTATTTAATATTAATTATTTAATATTAATTATTGAATACTAGTTCTTAATTATCCTATAGTAATTATTAATTATATTTGTTAACTATTAAATGTACTTAATATATATTAACTATAATTTTCTAATTATTAACAGTTAATTTTAATAATTATTAACTATAAAAAATAATTCTTTAATATAGATAATAATTACTAATTATAAATTATTTATTGATAATCATTACTTATAAATTATAAATAATTACCCATCCAAGTTTTCATTTATAATTAATTATAAACCACCGTTTATAAATTATTTAAGTAAGTATTAAATATTTATTATTAGTTATAGTTGTTAATTATTAAGTCAAGGAACTCTTGCTCAAGTGGTTAGGGCGTAGTGCTTTAGACAGAGGTTCTAAAGGTCATGTAAACTTGTGAGTGAAACCACTTTTAAAAAAGTTTAGGCAATTAATAGTTAGTTGTGGAAAACCACATTTCACAACATTTTAATGCTGTTGTTAAAAGAGTTTATGACAACGTTTTTAAAAAGAGCTGTAAAAAACAGTTTTTTTTACAACATTTTTGGAGGAAAAGCTGTAAAAAGACATATTTTACAACTTTTTCTATAAAAACATTGTAAAAGGGATCTTTTTCGCAACGCTTTTCAAAAAGCATGGAGAAAGGAGGTTATTTATAACGTTTTAAATACAAATGTTGTAAAACAAAAGTTGCAATAAGCTGTATTTGTTGTAGTGACCGGTAAAAATTAATTTTGAAATGTTCTTAGGTTTAGCTTAACACAAAAGTGCCACACGGTAGTACTGAATGCCACATCTCCTAGACTAGATCAAATTTCTTTGTTTAAAGATGTTGTTAGTAGATCGAAGAGAGGAGATAGTTTGTTCGTGTTGACATTTTGTATCATAAGTAGTTATTTTATGTTATGTAGAATTTATTTAGAATTTTTGCATCAAAAAAACAGAAGTTCGTTAGTTTCTTCTCGCTTGTTGCATAGTTAACAGGCCAAAGATTGAACGTTACACCAGTTTTTAATCTTGTCTAGGGTTTTAGTCCATGTTCATTGAAGCTAGATATAAACAAAGTGATATTTTTGGGTGCGTTGATCAAGTTCCATATATGATGACTTTGACTTTGAGGTTGTTCATGAATTCTAACGCTATTCCAGGCCGATTTTAGACTAAATTGCCTATTTATATTTGGATTTCAGGACAAAAAATTTATCTGTTTATTGCTATGACTACGCAAATTTCAAGGATCAAAATTCTCGATATACAAAAGACGATTTCCTTTTAATACACACACACATACATAAATATAAACACACACATACACTCATATATACATATACACACACACATATGCATACATACATATATACATACATATATATTCTCAATATTAACATAAATTTATATTACAATTTTTGAATTACATATAAGATACAGGATTTGATGAAAATATATGTAATACACAACAATTTCAACACAAAAGGCGATTTCCTTTTTATACACTACTCCCTTATTAGACCTTGTAAAAAGCAAGTAGAATTTTAACAAACTATATAAATATAATATTAATTTATACCCCTAAATCAATATAAGATTTTCCTATATTAGCAATTTTTATTAATTATTACCTAGCCCAAAATCCAACTCGGCCCAATTACCTAAATGAACGCAACTCCATACCAATTTTTATCCTCGTTCACTCCTGTCTAATTGATTTTGTACCCTAATTCATCCATTCACTTTCTCACATTCTCTCCTCCTCGCACTAATTCTCTACCCTAATTTACCAATTATATCTATCTCTTTCTCTTATTCGAAGATGACTAAGAGAGAAAAACCAACAACAGCTGCATTTCAAGACGAAGACAAACTATAGCTTGAAAATCAAAGCAAAATGATGATCTAATTAGCAAAAAAGGTGTTTCTTGGTGTTTGCGTTTCATTTTGAACACATCTGCAATTTTTTTCTTCACCCAAACCGAAAACGGAATATTTGTGAAATTCCGGTCCAGACCACGCCAGAACCGAAACAGATGGGATTCCGACGTGCTGGTCGAAATTTAGAATCTTGGCATATATTCAATTTGGTTGCATATGTTAGGGGAAGTAGGAGTTGTTAAGGCACCATTTATCCTCATAAATGAGTGTCAACACCTGTTTATTAACTCTCTCTATAGAGCTGATTGATTGCCATCAAAGGAAACTGACCAATGCATCTCCATTTAACCAAGGGTTGAACCATAAGTTAGTATCCTTGTTATTTGAAATTTCTTTTCCACAAGTCCATGACACAATTTTTTTTTCTTGTAACAATCTCGTTTTTAAGCCAAATTTAATTCAGTAGTTAATAAAAAAAATCAGAATTAATTTGTGAATTAAGTTGAAATTTTCCAAAATAAATAAGACATGGGTTTGTTTATATATATATATATATATATATATATATATTAAATAGAATTTTAATTTGAAATTCAAATATAAATAACTTAAAAATAGTTTGGATTTAAAAATAATATATATATGATTTTTATTAGTGTATAATTTAATTTTAAAACATTTTCTTTTAAGATTATATAATAATAAATAAAGGAAATGTATTTATAAAAAATAGAAAATATAATATAAAATTATATTAAAACATTAAGTCATGCAAATTACAAGTGTAAGTATTATAATATGAAATTTTACAAGTGTTAACTTAATTATAACATGCAATTAACAATTGTCAAATTTTTAATTTTCTTTTATTTTTAAACATAATAAAACTCAAGGCTATATATACTTCCTCTCCTACTCTTTCTACTTTCTTTCATATTTTCAAAACTAAAACCAGAAACAAAGCTATCAAAACAAAACTGAGAAAAGAAAACAAACCAGAGATAAAAGAATTACAGCAAACAATCTTTCTAAATTTTCAATCCTGAATCAAAGCAAAGATCAACTCAGTTTAAAGCAAGATTTCAACTCAAACATCTAGCATAGAAAATCAAAGTTTTCAAGATCAAAGCAAGATCAAATTCCCAGTTTTCAAATACAAAACAAATTCCATGCTCTCTATTTTCAAAATACAAGTGAGTAAACTACTTTTTAAAAACTTGAATCTGGGTTAAATCTTGATGCATGTGATAAATGATAGATATAATGTTGTGAGAAATGCCTATATGTATATAAATATGCAAATATTTATGCGTGCATGTCAATGTACAAGCAGATATGCCTCTGTTCTAAGTTTATAGGCTTTTAACAATTTCAAAATTCAAATCCTCATCTCCTATTTCTTTTTAGAATTTGATGCCTAAACAAAAAGTGTATAAATTTATAGGATCTTAATTTTAAAAATACTTTCAAGTATAATTATCAAATGGTTTTGCTGGAAACGAGAAAATACAATGAAAACTTTAAATCAGGTCAAATTTGAATATCATGATTTCTTGTTTCAATTATATCATCTAATTCGTTTTCAAATAATATGATTTTTAAAAGTGGAAACAAGATTTTAGTTTAGTAAATCGTGGGAACTTGCGAGTTGAACGGGAAAGGCGTTTTTAGCATTTTCTAGTGATCGGTGACAAGATGGGTCTCGGGATCATGGCTGAAGGCAGCTGGGAGGTTGACGAACTCGAGAAAAATGATCAAGGAATTTCCTGATCATCGTGGCGGCGGCACTGTATTGATTTAGGGTTTAAACCCAAGTTTTGATTGAGGTCGGAATTCGGGTTACTACATCGTCATCGATGCATCGGTCTTGATCGCAGGTGGAGGAACCGAAGCGTGGGTCGTCGACGAAGCTTTGGACGTGATCGCGTGATCTCTGGTTACCGGAGGTGGCAATACGAGGCGATTCTTTGATGATCAAGTTCGTCCAAGTGGGTTTCATTTTTCTCGATTTTGATTCTGGTGATAAACCTGGGTTCTGGCTGATTGCTTGGGTCTAGTAGGTCGATGATGGCTTGCTGGTGGTAGCGAAGTTGGTCGGAGGGAGGCCGATTGATCGTGCATGTGCATAGGTATCTGTGTGTCAGAGTTTGAGGAGAAGGTGGTCTCGAGTTTGCTCTCGGGAAAGTGATGTGGTGGCTCGGGTTTGTGATCGAGTCATTCGCGAGTGTTTAGCATGATAACAGTTTTTAAAATTTTAAAACATAATAGAAAAAAAAGTTAGGAAGATGGCTCGGGTTTGTGCTCGGGAGAATGATGAGTTAACTCGAGTTTGTCTCGGGTATGTGAAATAGCAGTTTTCAAACTTTAAAAAAATCAAGTTTAAATCAATTTCTTAATTAATTCTTTTATATAATAATTGTTTCATTTAAGTTTGGAATTAGATAAAGGTTTTAAAATAAATTATTTTAATTAATTAAGTTTTAAAGTGTGTTAACATGTATCTTTTATCTTAGTTAATTCTTAAGTTTATTTTAAATAAAAATTAAATTGTATAATTAAGAGATTAATTAAGAATATAAAATGTTTTTAATTTATTAATTAACTTAAAGGTCATAAGTTAATTTATTTGTTAATGATAATTAATTACAAGGTTTATCAAATAACATTTAAATGATAATTAAGTGATTAATTAAGATAAATAGTTTATCTTTAATTAATTAAGGTCTTGGGTAATTGTAGATTAATTAATTAATTAATGAAAGTAATTAATTTAAGGATAATTAATGTAATTAATTAAAGGTTAATTAATTAATGTAATTAATTTAACGATAATTAATTAATGTAATTAATTAAAGGTTAATTGATTAATGTAATTAATTCAAGGATAATTAATTAATGTAATTAATTAAGCATTAATTAATTTATGTAAGTAATTAAGGATAATTAATTAAGAAGGATAATTAAGGATGATTTATTAATTTCATTAATTAATTACAATAATTAATTAAAATGGTTTGTAATTAATTAATATTAATTAAGAAGGATTTAAAAGTAATTGAAGTAATTAATTTAATTTATTTGGGGATTAAATTAAATTAATTAAGAATCGAACAACTAATTAATCTTGCTTATGGGTGAATGGATTATATTGAATGCCTTGAATTGTTTGATATCTTTGATATATGATGTTCTGTGATATGAAATGCCTGGATTGAACTGTGATAATGTAAGTTATATACCTATGATCGAATTGTTGTGTGAATGTGAACTTCTGAATTGAATTAAAATTGTTTACTTAAACAACTTGGCCTTTAAGACAACATTTAAATTTCAATGAGACCGAGAGTCGGATTCCAAATGGTTATCCGAAAACCACATCAAATCTTAAAGGTGATCTTTTGTTTAAAAGATTAAAAATGGAAATTTGTATCCACATGTTTTTAAAATAAGCGCTCATTATTTGGATAAACCGGGGGAGGAAATTAAGTCATAAAACCCATTCCGAATAATGATACGATGGAATGGAATTGCATTTGAAGACGGTGGTTGAAGACCGGGTACTTTTGAAAACGAAAGGATTACCTGTTGATTGTCTCTGCACCGAGTTTCTCCGGTATAGAGATTACCCTATGTGATGGGGAGTCCGGACGTGATTAGAGGATATTCGGATTTGCAAGGACTTCTTCCTTTAATGGGACGAAGTGCCTTCGGTTCCATTCAGACCCAGGATGGACTTGTATGGTTGTATGTCTGACATTACACTTTGAGATATAAAGCCGGTTTCTATCAAATACATCTCTGTCTGGTGGCGGATAATTTATTCTCTTAGCTTAACGCCCTTCTTTGAGACGTACGAGCTCAGAGGTTATGTAGTTGATATTTATTAGTGATATATTCCCAATTTGGTAATGTAGCATGCTAAGTGCCGATCATTGGTTGATCGAAGCATGGATTTGGTGTAAAGCGTAGCTTTGTGGGATGAGACTTCATCGAATCTCACACCCCGGAAATGGTCAAAACAGAAAAGGATGCAGCAAGGTTATGAGGGTCGCGCCCCTCAGGGTATTTGCATTTCCTTCTGGATAAAAAGTGGTATTCTGGTATGGAGCCCAGATATTTTTGCTTATGTGGTTGTTGGAAATAGAGGTACCTCGATAAAGGTCGGTTACGACCGAGGGATGACATACTCGTGACAGTTAGTTACCTAGTTACAGAGGTAACCCGGCCTTGTGTTGGCAGAGATCCGATTTGGCTCTCGAGATGCCCCTCCAGAGGCATACCCTTTCGGATAAAGGAAGTTCTTTAACCTTGGCTATTTGTTGAGAATCCAAACCATTAATACGGGCCCTTTATAGTTTTAGTTGTAGAACCTGTCATCTAACATGGTAGCTATAGTAGGCATACTATAATGGTACGTATGCTGGCTAAGATTAATATTATACTTTCGAAATGCTTTTCCACACTATGCACTAATAATAATATCAAAAGGATTTTCACGTATCAAGCATGTTAAACTACTATAAGGAGAAACCTTCCCCATGTGTGCGATTGCATTTGAGTGTGTGCCGGGAGACCTTATGGTGGTTTCATTTTCCAAAAGCATGAACGGATTTATTTTTCTTTCTTTGGCACAAATAACTGTTTTAGTTTCTCACACCAGTCCCATGACTGACTCGGAGTTTATTATTCCCTTTTTTAAACTCTGGGTGCCCATAATTTTCCACACGGGCAGCCTAGAGTCAGGTTATTAGTAGATTCTGGAGCTAAGTAGATGTAGATTTGGAAGTCTTTGAAGCTTTTGGTTTTGAGCTTTTGCTTTGGAGCTTTGGAATCTAAGATGCAGTATGTTGGACTCGCTCTCTTTTGGAAGAAAATGTTGATGTTCCACTGTTATGTTATCTTTCCTTTGTTGTGTTGTTTTCCGTTGTTGTGTTGTATATATGTGGCTCTGATGATGTTGGTCACTTGTTGTAGAATGTTATAATCCATGTTGTGTATCAATGAAAATCATTTTGTTTCCGCTGTGTTATTATCATCTAATGTGTTATAGCTCCAGTGATACGGACTCCAACGTTTGAATCTCCGGCATTTGAATACGGGTGATGTATCAGATGCCGATTTTCGAAGGTTGAAAGTCCGGGTCGTCACATGTGTTATCAGAGCTAAAGGTTGAGTAAGAAATTTAGCTTTGGAGTATAACTCATTAGGTGACTCATTAGAGATAGGGTTAGAAATGCCCTAGAATGAGTATATTCCCTAAGATATCTCGTCCATATGCTTAAATCAATTTTCTTACTATTTATAAATAGTGACAATGAGTGCAAGGAGAGTATGGGGTAGGGGAATGAGGAGTACTACTACAAATGGTCGAGACCCTACAACAACAGAAGCAGCTCTTCCCATCCAACCCCAGCCAAATCTGGCAGAGTTATATCAGAGTTTCTCAAGACTTGGAGGGAAACCATTCAAAGGCACGGAGACTATTATAGAAGCACAAGCTTGGATTCGATCTTGTGAGAGGATTTTTAAAGGATTGAAATTAGATGATGATCAAATGAGGTTGATAGCTTCCTGAAAGCTCTAGGGAGAAGCTTTGGTATGGTGGGAGACCATTACCTTGGCCGAATCAGAGGACGAATTTACATACGATAGATTCAAGCAAGTATTTGAGCAGCGTTATACGCCTTCTGCTGGTATTTCAAGGATGTATCAAGAATTTACCGGTTTGAAGCAAGGAAGTCTATCTATTGAAGAATACTTAAATAAGTTTAACGAGTTATCCTGATTTGGACCTGAATTGGTGAATACCCCTCTTAAGAAGAACTAGAGATTTATTAAAGGGATGAACAAGAAGTTTCATGAAAGGATGACAGGCCATGTGAAGGAGTCTTTTGCTGATTTGGTAGATATGGGATATAGATATGCCACCTTAGATAAACAAGAGATTCCAGAAGAGAAAGGAAGCGGAAGTAATCCAAATTGGAAGAAGAGAAAGTTTGGAGGAAAGAAGCCTTGGCAAGGTAAAGAAAAGAAGGATACTCAGGAGAACAAGGCGAAGAATCTTACCTATTTCAACTGTTTGGAGAAAGGTCATTACTCAAGTAGTTGCAAGAAGCCTAAGAAGCAAGGGAAGAAGGATCAACCTAAGAAGTCAGGACAAGAAGCCAGGGAATACTACTATTGCCATAAGCCAGGACACATGGTTAGAGAATGCCCGATAATGAAGCAGACCCAAGTAGCAAAGGTATATGCAATCAAGGATGAACCTTCAACCTCAAGAGCTGATAAAGGGAAAGGAGCTTTGGAAGGTAATCTTCTTATTTATGATAAAATTGTTAGAGTTTTGTTCGACACTGGAGCCACACATAGTTTTATTTCCCAGCAAACCGTAGAAGAGTTAAATCTTGAACCTGAATTCGTAGACGAACCTATTTGTGTGAAGAACCCGGTAGGAGGCCCTGCAAATATTTGTTTACGTTGTAGAAAGGTTCCTATTTCGTATTCTCATCATCAGTTTCCTATCAGCCTTTTCGTTCTTGACTTTAATGAACTTGAAATTTTACTCGAATGAATTGGTTAACAAAATACGAAGCTAAATTAGACTGTACCAATAGACCGATTTCGGTCAAAACCAAACTTGGGAATTTTGTCATAATTTATTGTGAGGATCCAAGTCCCAAAATGGATAAGCTAATGTATACTTTAGGGTATCCCGACCCAAGTTTGGAATCCATACCTATTGTTCAAGAATTTCCCGACGTATTTGAAGAAGTTAAGTCTTTACCTCCGCATAGGGAAATCGAATTTAGAACTGACTTGGTTCCCAATTCACATCCGGTTGTGCATGCAAGTCGTAGGATGGCACTAAGGAAAAGGGTAGAGTTAGTTAAGAAAACCTAAGATTTACTGGAGAAAGGATTTATACGACCTAGTCATTCTAGTTGGGATTCAGCTGTAGTATTTGTAGCCAAATCCGATGGATCTTTAAGATTGTGCGTAGATTAATCTTAATAAGTTAACGCTTAAGAATAAATTTCCTTTGCCCCGAATCAACGACCTATTCGATCAGTTGCATGGTGCCCGATTCTTTTCCAAGATGGAACTAACCCAAGGATTCCATCAACTGAGATTGCGGAAAATTGTATCCATTTGACTGCTTTTACGGGTCCCGATACATTCTACGAATGATTAGTTATGCCCTTCGGACTAACCAAAGCCCCTGCATATTTCATAGACCCGATGACCCGAGTATTTCGTGAAGTATTGAATAAGTTCGTTCTCGTATTTATTGATGATATTCTGATTTATTCCAAAACTGAAGAAGAGCATGCCGAACACTTAAAAATAGTTTTGGAAATATTGAGGAGGAATATTCTTTTGGCCAAGTTTTCTAAATGTCATTTTTGGGAAAAGAAGTTAGATTTGTGGAACATATTGTAACAGAAGAAGGAATTTCTGTAGACCCTGGTAAGGTTTCCGCTATTCTAGATTGGAGTCAACCCACAACTCCAAAGGAGGTCAGAAGTTTTCTGGGATTAGCCGAATACCACCGAAAGTTTGTCCTAGATTTCTCTAAGTTAGCCAGTCCATTAACTAAGACGACTATGAAGAATGCCAAATTTATTTGGACTCCAAAGTGTGAGGAAGCATTCCAAGAATTGAAGAAAAGGTTGAACACTGCTTTCGTTCCTGCTATTATTAACGGGAATAAAGGTATATCCGTTTACTCATATGCGTGTGGTGAAGGAGTAGGTGCTATTCTAATGCAAGAGGGTAGAGTGATTGCCTACGCGAGTAAACAATTGCGACCACACGAGAAGAACTATCCGACCCACGATCTTGAGCTTTTGGCAGTTCTCTTTGCTTTGAAAATCTGGCGTCATTATCTTCTGGGTGAAAATTTTGAATTGTTCACCGACCATAAATCTTTGAAATACCTCTTTACCCAGAAAATTTGAATCTAAGACAACAACGTTGGTTGGAATTCCTAGCGTCATACGACCTGGATATTCAGTATACACCTGGCAAAGCTAACGTGGTAGCTGATGCTTTGAGTAGAAGACGTGATGTTCTTGCTTATCTTGTTGTCACTCCTACTCTTCTTGAGAAGATTGCTAGTAAGCAAAAAGAAGACAAGTTTCTTCGTGAAATTTTAGGGAGAATACAGCGAGGCGAAGATTCTGGCTTTGAAACCAAAAATAGTGGAATTATAAGGTTAAAAGGGAGGATTTGTGTTCCAGACATCCCATATCTCAAACGAGAAGTATTGGACGAATGTCACAAATCCAAGTTCAGTATCCATCCAGGAGTTAACAAAATGTATCGAGATAATAAGAGGACCTTCTAGTGGAAAACAAGAAAGAGGGATATATCCATTTATGTTAGTCGATATGCAACTTGTCAATAAATAAAGAGTGATTAAATGAAGATGGCAGGTTTACTCCAACCACTGGAGGTGCCTAAATGGAAATGGGACCAAGCTCTATGGATTTCATAGATGGTTTGCCACGAATTCAGATGGGTATTAGGCGATTTGGGTTATTGTGGATCGTCTGACCAAGACTGCCCACTTTATCCCAATTACATCCACCTGAACGCAACGAGTTTGGCAGAGTTATATGTGAAGGAAGTTGTTCGACTCCATGGAATACTAAGTAAAATAGTGAGTGACCGTGACCCGATCTTCACTAGCAGATTTTGGAAGGCATATCAAGCCGCACTAGGAACCAAGTTGAACTTTAGTACTGCTTACCACCCGCAGTTTGATGGGCAAACTGATAGAATAAATCGAATCTTGGAAGATCTTTTGCATGCTTGTATTCTTGATTTTGGAGGTTCATGGGAGGACCATTTGCATTTGGTTGAGTTTTCATATAATAATCGTTATCTTTGCTATATTAGAATGGCTCCTTTCGAAGCATTGTATGGCCATCCTTGTACATCACCTGCGTGTTGGATTGAGTCGGGTGATAGGCTTTTTCTTGGTCCGGACATGATAAGGGAAGCTTCTGAGAAGGTTGATTTCATTCGGAAGAAGTTGAAAACTGCCCAGAGTCGACAAAAAAGTTATGCCGACCGCATAAGAAGAACTCTAGAGTTCCAGGTTGGAGATTCAGTTTTCTTAAAGGTTTCTCCAATGCGTGGGGTTTTGATATTTGGAAAGTCGGATAAGCTGGCACCGCGATATATAGGTCCTTTTCCTATACTCGAGAGGATTGGTCCTTTGGCTTATCGAGTGCAGTTACCTTATTGGTTAGCTGGCGTACATAATGTGTTTCATGTTTCACACCTTTGGAAGTATGTGCACGACCCAGATCATATCATTGAGGAGGCCGCTCAACAGGATTTGGAAATCACACCTAACTTGGCAGTGAAAAGAGAACCATTGAAGATTATTGGTCGAGATGAAAAGCAGTTAAGGAATAAAGTGGTGAAATTAATGAAAGTACAATGTAGTGGAGATCTGAATGATTGTACTTGGGAAATAGAGGAAAGCATGCAGAAGACCTATCCCAAATGTAGAATGGATATTTCAGCTTGATCTGGTAAGCCATTTCTCTTTTTATGTGTTCATATGTTCTTTGTTTGTCTCCCTGTCTATCAAATTTCGAGGACGAAATTTTCTTAAGGGGGGAATCTACAATGATCCCGTTTTTAAGCCAAACTTAATTCAGTAATTAATAAAAAAATTAGAATTAATTTGAAATTTTCCAAAACAAATAAGATATGGATTTGTTTATATATATATATATATATATATTGTAAATAGAATTTTAATTGGAAATTCAAATATAAATATCTTAAAAATAGTTTGGATTTAAAAATAATATATATATATATATGATTTTTATTAGTGTATAAATTAGTTTTAAAACATTTTCTTTTAGTATTATATAATAATAAATAAAGGAAATGTATTTATAATAAATAGAAAATATAATATAAAATTATATTAAAACATTAAGTCATGCAAATTACAAGTGTAAGTATTATAATATGAAATTTTACAAGTGTTAACTTAATCATAGCATGCAATTAACAAGGGTCAAATTTTAATTTTCTTTTATTTTTAAAATAATAAAACTCAAGGCTATTTATACTTCCTCTCCTACTCTTTCTACTTTCTTTCATATTTTCAAAACTAAAACCAGAAACAAAGCCATCAAAACAAATCTGAGTAAAGAAAACAAGCTAGAGATAAAAGAATTACAGCAAACAATCTTTCCAATTTTCAAACCTGAATCAAAGCAAAGATCAACTTAGTATAAAGCAAGGTTTCAACTCAAACATCCAGCAAAGCAAATCAATGTTTTCAAGATCAAAGCAAGATCAAATTCCCAGTTTTCAAATAGAAAACAAATTCCAGGCTCTGTATTTTCAAAATACAAGTGAGTAAACTACTTTTAAAAACTTGAATCTGGGTTAAATCTTGATGCATGTGCTAAATGATAGATATAATGTTGTGAGAAATGCTTGTATGTATTTAAACACGCAAATATTTGTGTGTGCATGTCAATGTACAGGCAGATATGCCTCTGTTCCAGTTTATAGGCTTTTAACAATTTCAAAATTCAAATCCTCATCTCCTAATTCTTTTAAGAATTTGATGCCCAAACCAAAAGTGTTTAAATTTACAGGATCTTAATTTGAAAAATACTTTCAAGTATAATTATCAAGTGGTTTTGCTGGAAACAAGAAAATACAGTGAAAACTCTAAACCAGGTCAAATTCGAATATCATGATTTCTTGTTTCAATTATACATCTAATTCATTTTCATAAAAATATGATTTTTAAAAGTAGAAACAAGATTTTTAGTATAGTAAATCGTGGGAACTTTCGAATTGAACGGGAAAGGAGTTTTTAGCATTTTCTGGTGATCGGTGATGAGATGGATCTCGGGATCATGGTTGAAGGTAGCTGGGAGGTTGATGAACTCAGGAAAAATGATCAAGGAATCTCCTGATCATCGTGGCGGCGGCAAGGTGTCGATTAAGGGTTTAAACCCAAGTTTTGGTTGAGATCAGAATTTGGGTTACTACATCGTCGTCGATGCATCGGTCTTGATCGCCGGTGGGGGAATCGAAGTGTGGGTCGTCGACGAAGCTCCGGACGTGATCGTGTGATCTCTGGTGACCGAAGGTGGCAATACGAGGCGATTCTTTGATGATCATGTTTGTCCCAGTGAGTTTCATTTTTCTCGATTTCGATTCTGATGATAGTCGTGGGTTCTGGGTTATGGCTTCGGTCGAGTAGGTCGACGATAGCTTGTTGGTGGTAGCGAAGTTGGTCGGAGGGTGGCCGATTAATCGTGCATGTGAACAAGTATCTGTGTGTCAAAGTTTGAGGAGAAGGTGGTCTCGAGTTTGCTCTTAGGAAAGTGACGTGGTGGCTCGAGTTTGTGATCGAGTCGTTCGCGAGTGTTTAGCATGATAACAGTTTTTAAAATTTAAAAACATAACAGAAAAAAAGAAGTTGGGAAGATGGCTCGGGAGAATGATGAGTTAACTCGAGTTTGTCTCAGGTATGTGAAATTGCAGTTTTCAAACTTTAAATAAATCAAGTTTAAATCAATTTCTTAATTAATTCTTTTATATAATAATTGTTTTATTTAAGTTTGGAATTATATAAAGGTTTTAAAATAAATTATTTTAATTAATTAAGTTTTAAAGTGTTTTAACATATATCTTTTATCTTGGTCAATTCTTAAGTTTATTTTAAATAAAAATTAAATAGTATAATTAAGAGGTTAATTAAGAAGATAAAATGTTTTTAATTAATTAACTTAAAGGTCTTAAGTTAATTTATTTGTTAATGATAATTAATTCCAAGGTTTATCAAATAAAATTTAAATGATAATTAAGTGATTAATTAAGATAAATGGTTTATCTTTAATTAATTAAGATCTTGGGGAATTTTAGATTAATTAATTAATGAAAGTAATTAATTTAAGGATAATTAATTAATGTAATTAATTAAAGGTTAATTAATTAATGTATTTAATTTAAGTATAATTAATTAATGTAATTAATTAAAGGTTAATTAATTAATGTAATTAATTTAAGGATAATTAATTAATGTAATTAATTAAGTATTAATTAATTTATGTAAGTAATTAAGAATAATTGATTAAGATGGATAATTAAGGATGATTTATTAATTTCATTAATTAATTATAATAATTAATTAAAATGGTTTGTAATTAATTAATGTTAGTTAAGAAGGGTTTAAAAGTAATTGAAGTAATTAATTTAATTTATTTGAAGATTAAATTAAATTAATTAAGAACTGAACAACCAATTAACCTTGCTTATGGATGATTGGATTATATTGAATGCCTTGAATTGTTTGATATCTCTGATATGTGATGTTCTGTGATATGAAATGCCTGGATTGAACTGTGATAATGTAAGTTATCTACCTGTGATCGAATTGTTGTGTGAATGTGAACTTCTGAATTGAATTGAAATTTTTTACTTAAACAACTTAGCCTTTAAGACATTTAAATTTCGATGAGACCGGGAGTCGGATTCCAAATGGTTATCTGAAAACCACATCGGATCTTAAAGGTGATCTTTTGTTTAAAATATTAAAAATGGAATTTGTATCCACATGTTTTTAAAATAAGCGCCCATTATTTGGACAAGCCGGGGGAGGACATTAAGTCATAAAACCCATTCTGAATAATGATACGATAGAATGGAATTGCATTCGAAAACGGTGGTTGAAGACCGGGTATTTTAGAAAACAAAAGAATTACATGTTGATTGTCTCTGCACTGAGTTGCTCCGGTACAGAGATTACCCTATGTGATGGGGAGTCCGGACGTGATTAGGGGATATCCTGATTTTCAAGGACTTCTTCCTTTAATGGGACGAATGCCTTCGGTTCCATTCAGACCCAAGATGGACTTGTATGGTTGTATGTCTGACATTACACTTTGAGATATAAAGCTGGTTTCTATCAAATACATTTCTGTCTGGTGGCGAAGAATTTATTCTCTTTGCTTAATACCCTTCTCTGAGACGTACGAGCTCAGAGGTTATGTAGTTGATATGTATTAGTGATATATTCCCAATTTGGTAATGTGGCATGCTAAGTGCTGATCATTGGTTGATCGAAGCATGACTTTAGTGTAAAGCGTACCTTTGTGGGACGAGACTTCAATGAACCCAGCAAGGTTATGGGGGTCGCGCCCCTCAGGGCATGTGCATTTCCTTATGGATAAAAAGTGGTATTCTAATATGGAGCCCAGATATTTTTGCTTATGTGGTTGTTGGAAATAGAGGTACCTCGATAAAGGTCGGTTACGACCGGGGGATGGCATACTCGTGACAGTTAGTTACTTTGTCACAAAGGTAACCTGGCCTTGTGTTGGCAGAGATCCAGTTAGGTTCTCGATACGTCCCTCCAGAGGCGTACCCTTTCGGATAAAGGAAGTTCCTTAGCCTTGGCCATTTGTTGGAAATCCAAACAATCAATACGATCCCTTTACGGTTTTAGTTGTATAACTTGCCATATAACATGGTAGCTATAGTAGGCATACTATAATGGTACGTATGCTGGCTAAGATTAATATTATACTTTCAAAATGCTTTTCCACACTATGCACTAATAATAATATCAAAAGGATTTTCACGTATCAAGCATGTTTAACTACTATAAGGAGAAACCTTCCCCATGTGTGCGAGTGTGTGCCGGGAGACCTTATGGTAGTTTCATTTTCCAAAAGCATGAACGGATTTATTTTTCTTTCTTTGGCACAAATAACTGTTTTAGTTTCTCACACCAGTCCCATGACTGACTCGGAGTTTATTGTTCCCTTTTCTAAACTCTGGGTGCCCATAATTTTCCACACGGGTAGCCTAAAGTCAGGTTATTAGTAGATCCTGAAATTAAGTAGATGTAGATCTGGAAGTCTTTGAAGCTTTTGGTTTTGAGCTTTTAGTTTGGAGCTTTGAAATCGAAGATGAAGTATGTTGGACTCACTCTCTTTTGGAAGACAATGTTGATGTTCCGCTGTTATGTTATCTTTCCCCCGTTGTGTTGTTTTCCACTGTTGTGTTGTATATATGTGGCTCTAATGATGTTGGTCACTTGTTGTAGAATGTTGTAATCCATGTTGTGTATCAATGAAAATCATTTTGTTTCCACTGTGTTATTATCATCTAATGTGTTATAGCTCCAGCGATACAGACTCCAACGTTTGAATCTCCGGCATTTGAATGTGGGTGATGTATCGGATGCCGATTTTCGAAGGTTGAAAGTCCGGGTCGTCACAGTTCTTAAAAGAGGATTTCTTGTAAATGAAGTGTTTGCATCATACCGCGTTATCCAAAACCTGTTTTTACTTCAATACCTTTGTTGCATCCAAATATCCCTTCTGTTGTCTTACTGTAAGTATCTTCAAATAAGTTTCAAAGAGAAAGAATCTGCTATATCATGCACACTTCTTAGGTCCATACCGCATTCTGTTTTGGTTTTCTACTATATTCTAATTTATTAATTTTTATCTTCCCTACCATAAACAATTAGCAAAAATACTTTCTATATGATTTACCAAGTTTTGAGGCATTTGACACATTTTCTTTCAGAAAACTAATTTCGATTGAATTACTGTTCTGATTAGCTCCAATCTTCCATCGATGGTAAATAGTTTTCCACCCTATCCACCTTGCTTATGCTTAATCTTGTCAATAAGGCTACTATAATCACTTCTTTTTAAAGAAGAATTGCTTGGTAGAATGTCCAAATACATCATAGGGAGGTCTGAATTTATACATCAAGCTTTCCAACTATTCTTGATTTTTTTTACATGAAGGCTCCTTTAGTAAAGAACGGTTTAGAATTTTTGATCATGGCTAGACCCACATATTGTTCTAACTTATTTATAACGTGCTTAATCAAATATACACTTCCAACTATTGCTTTAGCAAAAACTTAAGGATCATCTGCATCTACATATAATAAATGATTAATGATTGGGTTGTTCTTATAGATTGGGGATATATTACCTTCTAGTGTTCTATTTCAAACATGAGTTCTTATCGTCTCATAAGCTAGCAGAGAATTTCCAATAATATTTCTTCCCAGAATATATGTGTTTGGTTATATGAAATCAATTATTTCAAATTTCACTTGTTCTTTTGCAAATGATGTTTAACATAATTTTCTAAAAACCATCCAGTTTATGAAAATATTGTTGATTTCGCGAATTAGATGTCCACTTGAAAAAAATTCCTGTTATAGCTAATGTGAGAACTTCATTAATCATGTCTCAGCGTTTTTTGAAATTTTTGCACCACAGGACCAGAGCTATTATTATCGTCTATTTCAAATGCTTGCTTGCTTTGTTTACTCTAAAGTGACTTCTACATCTAATTTCATCCTAGCTTGATCATTTAAAACTTTTTAAAAACTATGTGATTGTTATTGTTCATCCAGTGTAGTAATTACAACATTTGCCTTGAGCTCATCCAAATTTGTTGTTGTTCTGCCCTGAGGATCTATTATTTGCTTTTATGTTTTTCTATTTCTAGCTGCATTCATATGAGTATAGAATTGAATATTGATCCCCTTTGTTTAGCTATTTAATTTTTTTTATTTTTGTTGCATTTTAGTGGTATGACTATGTATTAGTCTTTCCAGGTTTAAAAGGTTTCTTTTTTACTCCTGGACTAGTCTTGAACCAGTGAGATCATGTAACACTTATGTGTGTAAGACATTGTTTTCACTTCTCAATTTATCTATCATGTCATGTATGCTTTCTCTACATCTATTCCATTCTTTAGTTCTTTTATAATTTTCTTTAATTGCATTAAAAGAATGGAAAAGGGAATGCCAGTAATTAGGCATGACCATTCATTGTCAACAACACTATTATGCCAACTAAAATTAGCCCATGCATTGTTAAATCTAAACGGTTTGTCCGAAGTTAATTATAATAGGGGTATGATCACTGGTAGAGTATTTCTAGGTTTAAAAGGTTGCCTTTATACTCCTAGACTAGTCTTGCATTAGTGGGATCATGTATCATTTTCGTGTATAGGACATTGTTTTTGCTTCTCAAATTGTATACAGGCCCAGCTAATCATTTCACTGCCCCAACCTATAATTTATATCCATTGAAAAGAAATTATGCAAAATATTGTTGCCTCAAACCAAATTTGAACCGAGCACATCGATTTGCTAACCATCTAAGCTATGTCGCTCTAATACATCAAAAGTTTAAAATTTGCAACCAATCATATCTATTTACTTAATGTTGTAAACAATATAAAAATAAGAAGCCATTAGAAAAAAAGGAAGAAGACATTTTATCCATTCCTGAATTAGTAATCTATTTCCATTACATAGGCTCTTTTATATAAAGTTTTTGGAGTTTGGGACTGAATTTATCCCATGAAGTGGGACTATACAAAATATAACAAACATTGTATAGCATATTCACTCTTTATAGTTTACATATATTATACCACTCTCCCTTGAATATGCGTCTTTAAAATCTTGAATGCTCATATGGTATCTTGAAATTTTCCACTTAAAATGTGTATGATGACTTCAACCCTTATTATTATCCTGCTTTCATATATCCATTTAGTTGCTGCAAATATTGTCTACTGCCTCATTAAAAATCTATGTTAGGAAAACCCAATGGAAAAAATCTTGAATGAGGAAAAGAGTGCAACTTGTGATATCATAGATATCATATAATGATATTCCTTCTAAAGATTTTGATACTTCAAGATCAAAATAAGTCTCATTAAATATTTACTAAGAAAAACTAATGGGAAAAATCTTAGTGAAAGAAAAAGAATAAAATGGCGTATTTCATTAATTTATATCAGATGGAGTTTGATACTTATGGATCGATGTAATGCCTAATTAAAACCTTATGAAGAAAAACCCAGTTGGAAAAATCTTAGTGAAGGAAAAAAAGTATACTATGATATACTTATGTATGCTCCCCTGATTTTATAGTTTTCCCTTTAAGATTGAATATATGTCATTATGATTCAAATCAGTTATAAATACTTTTTGTAACATAGCTTAGAAAAGTGTTAAAAGTCTGAAGATAATAATTCCACTTTTCTTTCTTTAGATCTTCATCATTTACAAATAGTTTCCTTTGATATAATTGAATTTTCCATTATTGTTTCCTCCAAATATGATTTGCATTTTATGCAATTTGTATGCTACCTTTATGAAAAACACTTCATACGCTTTCGTTTTTGTGCTTCAAATAAGTTTTTCATACTGCAACTACATCTTTGATGAATATTAAAAGTTTTATTACAATAATACTTAAGAATAGGAAGTAATATACTCATCATGAATTATATCAAGATTTTCATTACAACAATACTTAAAAGATGGTTGTAATCTATGCTTCTTATTCTTTACATTCTTTATTACCACCAAATTTATTTATATTCTTTAGGAATTTGTATACTTTATTGTTTAATATGATTTAAAATACTTATACCTTCGGGGTATATTAAGTGTTTCAAACGCTTTTGTTACTTTGTAAAATTACAAGTACACATTTCTATATTAGTAAAGGATTCATGATGGCCAATCATGTTTCCTCCAATTCAAAATTTTTAATCTATTTTTAAACATAAATGATTTCTATTATTTACAAATTTATCATCGATGATTATTTCTTATCAGTTCTAGATATGATTTATTAATATCTCAATATTTATTCTATTTTAGGTATCTTAACTACTTTTAGGTTTATTTGACAATCAAGTCATATGTCTCTTCCAGAGCACTCTTAAGTGTTTGTTAAAAAAACACTCACTTTCTTTATTTGACATATTTATTGTTTCTCTCGAAATATTTCAAACTGACTTCTCTACCACACTGCAGATGTGATTTATACCCTTTTGGTCCTTCTGGGATTTCAACTTATATTGAAGCAAGTATATTAGGAAAATTATCAATTATTTATTCAAGTTACTTATTATTTTGCAATCAATATCTTATCTTAATAATCAAGATGAACTTGCATCTCTTTTATCCTCCTCTCAATGTTGACGAACATTATCACATTTAATTATAATCCTTTTTGGATTCTCATTTTGATTCATTATAATATTGCTACTAGCAAATACATCATACATATTGATTATAGGAGGATAATTCTTTTATCAGTTGATAAGATGCACTTGATAGAATATATTTTACATATATTCTAGGCATTAAAATATTTTCTGATATTACCTGCATTTATTCTTTGATATTTCCTGCATTTATTCTTTGATTTGACTTACTCTTTATTTGGGAAATATTTATTTAGTTTCCTTTCTTTTAGCAAATCAGTTGATTTGATGATATATGTATTTAGGAAGTATTTATTTACTTACCTTTGTTTTAGCAAATCAATTGGCTAATTTGTAGCCTATCTTAACTCTTGTAAACTATATATATATATATATATATATATATATATATATATATATATATATATATATATATATATGATTGAAAGTGGAATACAATGGCAAGCAAATTGGTTTCTAAATAGATTTCTTTCATGGCATCAGAGCTATTCTCCTTACCATAGCCTCACCCATCTTCTTCTCCGTTCTTCTTCTTCTTCTATCTTTAATTCTTTTCCATGGCAGACTCATCCAAGTTTCATCCCGCACTCACCATCACTAATGTTAAATCTCTTATTCCCATAACATTAGACAATGAGCAAGCCATATATCATTCTTGGGCTACTCTGTTTACCAATCTTGCTAGGGTTCATGATCTTTACAATCACTTGGTTCCACCAACGGAGGAGAAGGCTATGGCTGCCTATGTCCAGGCTAAGTCCGCTGATCCAGCACTTTGGAGGCGTTTGGATGCCGTTGTCTTGCAATGGATTTACAGCACCATTTCTCCTGATCTTCTCCTCACTATTCTCAGACGTAATGACACGGCAGAGGGGGCATGGAACCGTCTTGAAGCTCTTTTTCAAGACAACAAAGCCTCTCGGGCTACCCATCTCGAGGAGGACTTTACAAATGCTGCTTTTGAGACTTTCAACTCGATCGACAATTATTGTAATTATCTACAATCTTTGGCGGATAGGTTGGCTGATGTTGATGCTCCGGTGACAAATGGTCATCTGGTTTTACGTCTCACCGGGTCCTTACCAGAAGCGTATAGTGGACTATATACAAAATCAAGAGCCTTTGCCATCCTTTGAGAGTTGTCGTTCAAGGTTGAAAATGGCTGAGCGTACTATCAAGGCCCGTCAAGCTCGTGAAACTGGTGGTTCTAGGAGTCGGTCCAGTGGTGTTGCCATGGTTGCCACTGATTCATCTGCAAGCAACAAACACAACAACAATAATAAAGGGAGGAACAATTTCAAAAACAATGGGAAGAAAAAGGTCCACCAAAGTACTAATGGGTCCAGTCCTAGTCAGCCGCCATATCAACAGCACCAGTGGCAGCCACGTCAGCAGGCCCCACCACCACAGTGGCAGCAGCCTGGTTGGGGAGGGTGGATTATACCTCCTTGCCCATTTCCCGCATACTCTTGGCAGCCAAGGCCCAATCCAGTGGTCCAACGTCCCTCCTCTTCTGGATCAGGCTTACTTGGGTCTAGACCACAAGCTTTCAATGCAGTTGCTCCTCTTGCTCCTAGCTACATGCCCACCGACATTGAGGCCGCTATGCATGCTCTTTCGTTCTCTCAACCAGATGGAAACTACTACATGGATACTGGTGCTACATCTCACATGACGGCGGATGCAGGTATTCTCTCTTCTTATTTCAATTCAAGCAATAAGCATCATAACATTGTTGTTGGTAGTGGTCATTTAATTCCAATTATTGGTCACAGTCGCACTACATTGCCTCCACCTTATCCACCATTTACCCTAAACAATGTGTTATATGCTCCTAGGCTCATTAAAAATCTGGTCTCTGTTCGTAAATTCACCACAGATAATATGGTTTCTATCTCTTTTGACCCTTTTGGTTTCTCTATTAATGACTAACAGACCGGGAACAGACTAATGAGATGTGATAGCACTGAGGGCTTATATCCACTTTTCTCCTACTCTCAAGCCATATCTTCCAATAATCATTCTGCTTTTACTGCTTTGCCTTCGAATATTTGGCACAATCGTTTAGGTCATCCTGGCGATGCTATTCTTAAACCTCTTTGTAGTAAAAAGTTTATTGATTGTAATAAGGTTTGTAAAACTTTTTTTTCTTCTTGTCCTCTTGGGAAACATTCTAAGCTACCTTTTTATGATTCAGTGTCATATACTTTTCTTCCGTTTGATATTATTCATAGTGATCTTTGGACTTCTCCTATTGTTAGTACTTCTGGCCATTGTTATTATGTTCTTTTTCTTGATGACTATAGCAAATTTTTGTGAACCTTTCCTATTGCAAAAAAATCTCAGGTCAAACAACTTTTCTTAGCGTTTCATGCTTTAGTCAAGACACAATTTGAACGTAATATTAAGACTTTTCAGTGTGACAATGATACGAAATACATTAATGACACTTTTAAGGATTTTTTTGAGAAACATGGTATTCTTTTCCGTCTCTCATGTCCTCATACATCTCCTCAAAATGGAAATGCCTAAAGACACATAAAATCCATAAATAATATCTCCAGACTATTATTGCTCATGCATCTATGCCACTCTCCTTTTGACATCATGCTCTCTCCGTAGCTACATATCTTCTCAATATCCTTCCTTCCAAGGTATTGAATTACCAATCTCCCGCTCAAATCCTCTATCAAAGTGATCCGGATTATTCAGGTTTGCGTTTTTTTGGTTGCTTATGTTTCCCATTATTCCCCTCTTCTACTATTCATAAATTGCAAGAAAGTTCGACTCCTTGTGCTTATTTAGGTCCGGCTCCTAATCATCGTGGCTCCAAATGCTATGACATGTCTAGTGGTAAAATCATAATTTGTCGTCATGTTGAAACAGAATTTCCATCCTCCAAACTCTACAAAACAAAACCTTCGAATTATGATTTTTTGAATGACAATATTAATCCTCAATTAATACATCATTTATCTCAAAATACCACACCACAAAATATGCAGCTTGACCCAACAACGCTTCCCAACGACTCGTCCTCTCTTCCTCAATCTAGGTCACGGTCTCACACAGGCCCAGATTCCACACCTCCCACTGCTGCCCACACTCGGTCCTCTATTTCCTCCTTTGACCCATCCTCTCTTCCCAACAGTCCAACCCCGACTATGACCTCCCCCACTTTGACCATTCCTCACACCACCCTAATGCCTTCCAACCCCATTTCAACTCGCATGACCACTCGTGCATCAAATGGCATTTTTAAACCCAACCCCAAATACTCTTCTAATTACCATACTGCCACCACTACAGATATTTTTCCTATTTCGAAAAATCATGTTAGTGCGCTTAGTGACCATAATTGGAAAAGTGCAATGTTGGATGAATTTAATGCTTTAATTGATAATAAGACTTGGGAATTAGTGCCTAGGCCGACAAATGTTAATGTTATTCGGTCTATGTGGATTTTTCGTCATAAATATAAGTCTGATGGCTCTTTTGAGCGTTATAAAGCTCGTCTTGTAGGTAATGGTAATACACAACAACAGGGCATTGATTGTGATGAAACGTTTAGCCCCGTGGTTAAACCGGTCACCATTAGAGCGGTTCTCAACATTGCTCTTTCTAAATCTTGGCCCATTCATCAAATGGATGTCAAGAATGCTTTCTTGCATGGTCATCTCAATGAAGCTGTTTATATGCATCAACCCATGGGTTTTCGTAACAAAAATTATCCGAATCATGTTTGCCTTTTAAAGAAATATTTGTACGGATTAAAACAGGCTCCTCGGGCTTGGTACCAAAAATTTGCTGATTTTGTTGCTACCATTGGGTTCTCTCATAGTACATCAGATCACTCTTTATTCATCTATAAGTGTAACGAACGGATTTTTTCGACTTTCGAAAATTCAACATCGATACTCACTTTATCGACTGCCGAGAAATCGAAGGCCGAAAAAGCGAAATGTTATGGGTTTAAGAAAGAAGAAAGAAAGAAGAAGAGAAGAAGGTAGAAGATGGAGAGAAGAAAGAATAGAAAATTTTAAAATAGAAGAAAAAGAGAATAGAAAATGGAACGGAACAGAAAACAACAGAACAATAACAGAATCTCACAATTCGCAGCGGAACAACATATAATAAGTAAATGAATAATCTTTAAACAAAGAACTATATCAGTTATTACATCACATTATATTACATTACACCAAATCATAATCAGAGTGTACAACAACAAACAATGCAGCGGAAAAAGAAATACTATATAAACTAGTAATACGCCATGCCATCCAGCTTGCCTCCAGCAATTCCAGAATGTCCAGAATATCCTGATAAACCTAACTCTTGACTGCCCGTGTGGAAATTGGTGGGCACCCAGAGTTTAGGAAGGAAAACAATAAACTCCAAGTCAGTCATGTGACTGGTGTGAGAACTCAAAACAGTTTATTTATCTTTAAAATCAAAATAGAGAGATATTTTTAAATTCAATTCGCAATGCTTTTAAAAATGAGACTACCATAAGGCCTCCCGCACACACACACATGCAATGCAGAATCGGAGGAGATTTCTCCTTATGATAGTCAAAGATGCTTGATACGCATTTAAAAGAACATTTGATATTATTATTAGTGTATAGTGTAGGAAAAATTTATTTCGAAAGTAGAATATAAATCTTAGCCAACATAGACATTTCGAACTATGCCTACTATAGCTACCATCCAAACAGTGTTGCGACACCATAAGTGAATGATAGGTTCTACAACTAATACCGTACAAGATCGTATTGTTTCTTTGG
Organism: Allium cepa; assembly: GCA_030765085.1. Classification (NCBI taxonomy): domain Eukaryota; kingdom Viridiplantae; phylum Streptophyta; class Magnoliopsida; order Asparagales; family Amaryllidaceae; genus Allium; species Allium cepa. Next base: position 867,121,105 of record CM060940.1, read on the forward strand.
ATTTCCAACAAATGGTCAGGCCAAGGAACTTCCCATTGCCACATGAGAATGCCTCTGGAAAGACATCCCCGAGAACCAAACCGGAACTCTGCCAACACAAGGCCGGGTTACCCCTAACTAGGTAACTACTGACACGAGCACGCCATTCCCCGATCGTAAACGACCTTTCTCACGGGATCCCGATAGCCAACAACCACAAAGTAATAAATTCGCAGTAACCACATAGGTGGGCTCCATACCATGATACAACCTCTATCCAGAAGGAAATGTACATACCCTAAAGGGTGCTACCCCTCATAACCTTGCCGCATCTTTCCTGTTTTGACCATTTCCGGGGTGTGAGGCTCGACGAAGTCACGTCCACAAAAACATACTTTATACAAAAGCCATGCTTTGGGTCAACAAATGATCAACACAATGATCACCAAGATAGACGATCAAATAAATGATCCTATCACAATAATCAACACAATGATCATTTACAGCAACACTCAGCATGTCACATTACCAAATTGGGAATATATCGCTGATAACATTCAACTACATAACCTCTGAGCTCGTACGTCTCAGAGAAGGGTGTTAAGCTAAAAGAATAAATTCTCCGCCACCACAGAAATATATTTGAAAGAAATCGGCTTTACATCTCAACTTGTAATGTCAGACACACAATCCATACAAGTCTGTTCCGGGCTCGAACAGAACCGAAGGCACTTACAAAGAAGTCCTTGCAATCCGAATAATCTCTAATCACGTTCGGATTTCCCATCACATATGGAGATCTCAATACCAGGGATCAGCCAGTGCAGAGACAATCAACAAGAAATCCTTTCGCTTTTGAAAATATCCGGTCTTCAACACCGATCTTCGAATGCAATTCATAACGACGTATCACATATTCGGAATGGGTTATACGACCCCAAGGTCCTTTCCCGGTTAACCCGAATAGTGAGCGCTTATTTTAAAAAAATAAGTGTGGCATCCAATTTCAAACAAATCACAACAAATACCTATTTAAAGGTAAATATTGATAGTCGGTTATTGAACTATCAATAGATATGCCAACATCACCAGATTCCAAATAATTTTCCAAATTATTTATTTCACAAAAATATCTTTACAAGATATAAACATAATTTCCATATTTTAAAAATAAATCAATATTTATTTTTAAATCTAATTTCCCAATTTCATTTATAAATTCTATATTGAATTTACATTCCAAAATATTTATGAATATGCGATTTCCATTCGTTTTCAAATATTCATTTTCAATTTATCTTCAAAAAGATAAATTCAAAATATTCACTTAATATTGGAAAAACATTTCCATACTTATTTATCTATAAGTAATTCACAAGCCCTTTTTATTTTCTACGCTTAGAAAATATTTAATATACTCTAATCGAAATTAAGTATATATTTCATTCTTTAAGGAAATCATTCACTTAACCATATTTATTTGGGCCAAAACGAATGTTGCGTAAACATCGTTACGACAACCCAAAATCACTAGTATAGGGATTCGAAATTAAAATAGATATATAAATCCCAATACTATGCAAAACATTTCCTTTCAGAAATCATTTACTATAACAACAGTGTTATAGTCCACCATTTCCTTTTATTTCTCGAAAACATCTATTTCAACAATAAATGTTGAAATCTATGGTTTCGAATCTTAACACATTTTAAAACATCGTTAGATCGTTTTAATTTAGTTTAAAATATCACATTCTGAACATTTTCTTTAACATATTATTCACTATTCAAAAACGTGAATATACTACGTTAATAAATTTCATTCTTTTATTCATTTTACTTTAAAGAATTATTCACTGTCTAAAACATGAATATAATTCCATAAATAAATTACAACAATTCCTTATCAAAATAAGTCGTTGCGGATTTATAAAAAACCGTTTATAAATTCTATTTCTATTTATTTTTATAACAACTTCCTTTTATAAATTTCCTTTATAAATCTATTCAATTTCATATCTCAATGATATATTAAAATTTCATATTATAAGTCAAATACTTATAATTTATTTATTTATAAAAATCATTCCTTCAAACTTCCCAAATCTATAAATCTTATAACTTCTAAGATTCATTTATTTATCCACATCTATTTCCTAAATAACTTTATAAATTTTATTTATAAAATTCTATTTAGAATTTCACCGTTATAATTCTATAAGTTTCATTCATTAGTGAAATTCATTCACAATTCTTTCTAATACTTATAAAAGCTCGTTTTATAATTCCAATATTTTTAATTTATAAATATCAATTTATAAATCTTTTAATATAAAACAATTTATATTACTACTTTAAACATCTTTAAACTCTTTTATAATTTCCATCATTCTGATTTATAAAATAAAAATTTTATAAATCCTATTTTTAGACTTCTTATAATAAATTCAGAAATCCCAGTTCAAACTATTTTATAAAATCACTAATCCCATATTTTCAAAAATCAACTTTTAACTGTATTTCTCAAAAATCATAATTTTCATAATATTAAAATTATAACGTTTATTTATTTAAGATGAATCAATTCCAAAAATATTTTATAAACATATATTTCCAAGAATCACTTTAGAAATCAAAAATCATTATTTTTAAACTTCAAAAATTGGATCCGATGATGCAACACATCAATATTCAATCACAACTTTCAAACATCATATATCATCCATGATAAACAATCAAATATCACAATATATGAAATCAAACAAATATTTGTGAGGAATCCAGTTGGATCCCTCCAACCTGTTTCCCTGCATCCACAGACATTAGCACAATACCATTCCGTTTCAAGACGGAATATCGCGGTACATGGGATTTTATAAATATATATCCGCTTACTAACGGCGCAATAGGGTCTCATCCGCTAAAAGAAAATGCGGGAAATCAAATCAACTGCAATATATACATATGCCAATATATATATATATTGCTATATATAATATAATACCAATTCCACTTCGAGGTGGAATATCGCGGTATATGTGTGTAATAAATAACCTCCGCTTACTAACGACGTATAGGGTCTATTCACATCCAATATATATATCAATCATCATTCAATTATTTAATCAACACAGTCAAGCAAATTTTAAATCTAACTATTTAAAATTTAAATAAACAATAAAATTCCTTTTGAGTGAGAAGTTCTCACCTTTATTCCCGTTTGCAATCCACTTCCAATTCAACTTGTTTTCTTCATTTATACCTTGTATAAATATTTACACAATTTATTAATATTCGAAATAATCGAATAATAAATTTTCCATTTTATAATTTTAATTCATCGGTTTTGTTCTAAACCAATTCCTTTAAAAAAAAAATTTATTCAACTAATTATTTCATCTCAAGTTAATGATTTTTATTTTAAGCTAAAAATTAAAGATTCAAACTGATTTTCTTTTTAAAATAATTCTAACATCTTGCTTGTATAAATTTTCTTAAATCTTTTAAAATTCCTTTGTTTAATAAATTATTTTAACTAAAATTTTAATTTAATTAACCAAACTCACTTTCAATAAAATTATCTAATTGAAGATTTAAATCCTAAACTAGAATTCCTTTAATTCATTTATCCAATAAATTAAATTCCTATTAGGTAAATTAAATTAGCCAATAATTTTATTAATATTTGAATTAAATCGAACTATTCAATTTTCGTTCTTGATTGTTTAATTAATCAATTGTTTTATTTAAACCAGTCTCTTCTTTAAATAAATTTATTAAAACTAAATTTCCTTTAAAAATAATTCTAACTAGAAATTTCCAATTAAACTAATAAATTCAAATCAACTAATTTTTCTTTAAACAAATTTATTTAACTACAATTTAATTTTTAAAACTAAATTTTCTTCTTTTAATAAATTATTCTTACCCCATTTTTCCAAAAATAATAATATTTCTTTTGATAAGTCATTTTATTAAATAAATTAAATCTCTAACACATTTTCTTTTACAAAATATTTTCCATTTGAAACTAAAATTTCTATTCCTTTAATAACATTATAAATTTTTAAACAAAATCCCTTTTATAAAACAAGTTTTCCTTTTTATAACTTATTTAACTAAAATTTAATTTAAACAATTAAACTTCCAAAAATTTATTTTTTTAGTAACTTAAACGAATCAAATAAATATTTGTTAACGAGTTAATCACTTTAATGTAACTATTAAATATTCTTTCTAGGTTTAAACATGATAACAATATTTAATTTTAATTTATTTTTAAAACTAACTTTTCCTTTATTAAATTATTTTTAATACCTATATGTAAGTATATATATATTTTTTTTTTATTTTTTTTTCTTTCTTCTGCATACAATCTAAATTAAAAAAAAAAATTATTACCTTACTGTCTATACCCAGATCCATGTTTGCTCTGCCTCGAGTCGCGACTGCTACGCCCTCTGCAACGACTCGTGCGCGCCTTCGTCGCCGCGAGCTTGAAGCCGTCGCCGTTGCTTCACTACCCTAGCATCGCCTCCATCATCTATCTGCTCGACAATCATTGCCGCGAAACCCCAATCGACGCAGCGACTTGCTCGGTCCTACGCGCGCGCGTGCTCGCGCGTCCCCTGTCGTCGCCTCGTGCCGCTCCTCTCCTTCCATCGCGCCTCGTCGCTGCCGCCGCCTTCGATCGCTCGCGCGCGAGCGATTCCCAATTTTTTTTTTCCTTTTTCCTTGAATCGGCTGCGGCCATGATTTTAACTTCGTGAATTAGGTTGTAATGACCCTAAACTAAAATAAAATGTAAGATATATTTATTTCAAGAATTTCAAAAGTTAAAAAAAAAAGAAAGGTTTTGACTTAAAACAAATAGTTTTATGACTAAAGAATTATATGAATATATGTATTTAAAATATAGGGAATTTCCTGTTTAATTTAAGAAGTAAAATGTAATGGAAATTTATGAAATTTTAAATGACTTAAGTAATCATGTTGAAAAGAAAAAAAAAACAAATAAACTTGTGTGTGTGTATAATTTTTATAACTCATATATATATATAAAAGTTGCTGTTTAAAGGGGTGAAATAAAAGTAATATAGTATAAATAATTTTTATATCACATAACCATATATAATGGTGTATATAATTTAATGGAAAAGGTGGCTAGGTAGAAAATGCAAACAGATTACAGTTTTTATAAAGATAGAGCAAAAAATAAAAATGCACAAGGTCACATGCATATGGCATGAATGGGATGAAATTATAGAAATAGCATGCAGAAATAAAAGTATTGGAGATCCCGAAATAACTACTAAAGGAAATCAAGAGGGTATAATTCCAATTGAGGACTATGCATCAGTGTAAACTGTGCATAAAAGAATAAAAGGGTATCAAAGGAATTACCCATTCCCTTAAACCCTAAAAACAGCTTTATAAAAACCTGCATATCATAAGGATCATCATCATTCTCCCAGAAAAAAATAAATACATATAAGAAAAAAAAAAGGGTATGCAGACCTGAAGGCAATTGCAGAGTAGAGGAGCAAGATAATACAAGAAAGAATATAGGTGAGCATTAATTCATTTTATGCAATGGCAGTAAGACCTCTGGTAGGCAGCCTGAAAATATTAAAAGTAGTATTTAATCTTTGAAATGGTTTGATATGGATGAAATGGATGTTGTTGTGTATTTCTGTTTGGAGTTTTTGTATGATAGTTTTTCCAAGCTTATATGGTTTGAGCATTTTTAATTCTGTTTTTACTATTGTTAAGTATGAATCTAAATTATTTTGAACATAGGCAGCAAGATGAAGGTCTAGCTCATGTTTATATTCTAAATAATAAGATAGGAGGCTTTTCTGGGTTTTGATGAATTTTTAACAAACACCTCTGTCCATACTTCTGCAATAGAATAATAACAGGATCATAATGCTTAAGTTAATATAGGAAAGATCATATACATGATGAGAAATCTCTGCAATAAGAAAAGACTGTACTAAAGAGTACTTATGTTTTCTGAAAACATGAATGGGTTGAAGTTTTTATGTATAAGCTATAGGCAGGGGCTTAGTAAGCTAACCATAAAAATTGGAGGGAGAGTTTTCAATAAACTCTATCATTAAATAAAATTAATCAGGTCACTTGGAGTTAGTCAATGATCTGCTTTCTTCAGGAGGGGGAAAGCATATGCATGGTGCAAATGCACCCTGAGGCCTTTGTGTGATTGGAATAAGTAAGACTAACTGGGAGAATTCCTTCACAATGCATACTTGTGTTCATTTGACAGGGGGATTTAGACCTTAAATAAAATGGGGGATGAGATTTAAAAATCTCTGGGTTATAATATCTGAACAAAACTGTAAATTAAATAAGGTTTAATGTAGTAACCTTAATGATCTGCTGGGGGAAAAATCTGGGAGAACATAACCTGAATTTATTTATGATGTTGTGAATAATGCATGGCTTGTTACATATATGTTGAATGTATGGTTGTATGCTTAAGGTCACCTAGCTATTTTGCTGATGTGCCTAGTTTATAATCTGCTAGATTATGAAAGTGACAAAAGTTCATAAGATTTGTAAACTTGTATAGAATTTATTAATGCTCATACCAGTGTAAACTGACCCTTTTGTTGCCTTGCAAACATCTGGGTGTCTCATATAAATGGGGCAGCTCAATGATTTGCATGCAAGTAAGTAAAAGTGACATGATGATGAAGGAGGCATTAGCTGCTAGTATAAATAAGAGAAACAATGCTTGTATTTGCAGAATTGCCTGTAGTGGAAGACCTGAATATTATTAGTAATTAAAAGTTAGATAGTGAAGATGTTTTTTCTTGGGTGTTTGAATTATGACATGTATCTAACTAATACCGTGATGAGTGAAGTTTTATGACAAGTAGCTAGATGATGCTCTTATAAAATGTTTAGTTATCTTTTGAGGTCTATGAAAATCTGATATATCATAGCTATAAAATATATGTGCATATCAGTCCCTTGTTCTTTTGTTTGAAACTGATTGGTGTTATAATAATGACAATTAAGAATGGCAAGTGCAACAGATTTTGCATAAAAACAAAATAAGCTTGTGAAATTTGAACAAGATAAATTATGCTTGAACTGTAATGTACATTGGGTGGTGTATAATCCTTGAGAAAATGCATGACTTATGTTTATGCAGTTGATTTAAAAACAGAAAGAGTTTCAAAAGAAATAGATTTGGAAACATTTTGGTTTTGTGTCTGAAAACCTGGGAAAATAAAAATCTTATAGAAACTTTTATAAGATAAAAGCAAAGTGGAGATAAGAAAGAATGTTTGTGGAAATGATTTACACAGAAATATGGTTTTGAATATTGAAGAAATGGGATCATGACCAACTCAAATGGTTAAGAGTCAGATCCTTATAGTCTGGAATCACTTCTCTGCAATTCATGTGGTGCAAGTGTTTCCAACTCGAAGAAAGCAACTGAAAAACTCCAAGTTTTTGAAATATAAACTCGAAGCAAACCAGTATGTATTTTCAACCAACCTGAAAAATGTAGAGCAAATATAACTGTGTAACCTGAAATGAAAATTTGATAGTGAAAGCAGATTTGTAAGTTCATACTAACAATTATACTCCTTTCAATTATATTTCTTAACACCTAAATATTGTATCATATATCAGTAGTTATATATATGCAGAATGAGTAGAAAAAAAAAACAAAGGTGCACAGTGCCTGCACCATCATACTTATATGTATAGAAACTGATGTAAATATCATCTCATTCAAAAATAAAAAGAAGCAAACATATCATCAAATATGTAGAGCTATTATATGGTGAATTATGAACTGGTATAATTATATTGGTAACTTAGGATCTTGGGAAACAGATTAAATGAATTTCCTTATGCAAAAATAAAAAAGTAAAAAAAAAAAAACAAAACAAAAATATAATAAATTTTTTTTTGGGATAAAAATATATGGGGTCACCACAGTTGGTATCAGAGCTATGTTTTAAATAACATAGTAAACATTATAGTATATATGTGGATGGTTGAATGCATTGATTGAATTCTTGAGGTTGGATGTTTTTGTATGCTTGAGATACATGTATAAGGTACACCTAAATCAAATAAATGAACAAAATAAAGATATTAAGAATATGGGGGTAAATAAACTAACTTAAAAATTATATCTATAGCATTATGGTAGGACCCAGACATCACGCAGGTGCAGGACCATCACGTGAGCCACCTGTGATAAGCATGGAAGATTTTATGAGGGCTTTGAGGGATGGAATGGCACCAAGGCAAGATAATCCTCATGAGGAGCTCTCCAAATTGCTCAAGACTTGTACCAATTTGGGAGGAAAGGATTTTGAAGGCACTGAAGGAGCTATGGGTGTTCAAATGTGGATAAGGACTATGGAAAGGGTCTTTACAGATATGCAAATCAATGACCAAAGGAAAAGACAAATAGCTTCAAGGAAATTGAAGGGGGTTGCACTGGACTGGTGGGAGGTTGTGATAGTAGGAAGGCCAGAAAATGATATCACTTGGAATGATTTCAAAGTCATGCTTGAGGCCAGATTTATCCCAGCATCTGCCAAAGCCACACTGCTTGAAGATTTATTAGATTAAGGCAAGGAGGCATGAGTGTAAATGAGTACACTCAGAAGTTTGAAGCATTATCTAAATATGGAATGGTGTTGATAGGGAATGCAGAAGCAAAGAATGCAAGGTACATTCAAGGCTTGAACCCCAATCTATCCAGGGCAATGTTACCATATAAAGATAAAACTTTTGATCAAGTGATTGATCTAACACTCTCTTTTGAGCAACATGATACCACAAGAGAGAAATTTAGGAACATGAAGCTCAATAAGAAGAAGGGAGGCCAGAACAAAGTGCAACCTTATGACAAGAGAAATGCAAGTAAAGGAGTTAAGAAAGGGGAAGGAGCAATAACATCTGAAAGCAAGAAATTTACTCATTGTTTTAACTGTGGAAAAGCTGGACATTACAGTAACCAATGCCCTGACCCAAAAATACCAAAAGGAAGCTGCTATAACTGTGGAAAGATGGGACATTTAAAGAAGGACTGTCCAGAGACTCATAAGAAAACAGCAAGGGTAGGAGCTTTGGCAACCAACACCACTGAAAATGTTGAACAACTTGAAGGTATAATTCTAATCAATACCCAACCAATATCAGTAGTATATGACACTGGTGCCTCACATTCACTGATATCTTTGGAAATTGTAAAGAAATTAGCACTTGCTTGTGTTTTTATTGAACAACCCTTAACTATACACAGTCCCATAGGGAGTCATTGTATGCTAAGAATGAAGTGTATGGGTCTGAAATTAATTATAGGGGGTTATGGTTTTGATTCAGATCTATATACTTTAAATTATCCTGGTATTGGGATTATATTGGGGGTAGATTGGTTAATGAAAAATAAAGCAATTTTAAATTTAGAAAATCTTACTATTTCTTTGGAGACAAATGAAGGCAAAAGAATTACAGTTCTAAGTGAAATAGCAAAGAACACATGTTTTAATAAAATTTGGAGTATAAATGAAATTCAAAAGGAATTAAAAATAGAGGAAATTCCAGTAGTCAATGAATACACAGATGTGTTTGGAGAAGTAAGAGGAATTCCTCAGAATAGCCCAGTTGAGTTCAAAATAAAGTTAATGCCAGGAACAAATCCAATCATTAAAAAGCCTTATAGGATGGGTCCAAAAGAACTGGTAGAATTAAAACATCAACTAGAAGAATTAGAAGAGAAAGGATTCATAAGATCAAGTAGTTCTAGTTGGGGTTCCCCAGTGCTCTTTGTCAAGAAACATGATGGAACAATGAGGTTGTGTGTAGACTATAGGGATTTAAACAAAGTAACTATTAAAAATAAGTACCCACTGCCTAGAATAGATGATCTATTTGATCAATTACATGGAGCTAGAATATTTTCAAGATTAGATTTAGCCTCTGGATTTCACCAAATGAAAGTTGCAGAGGAAAGCATTGAGTACACAGCCTTTAATACCAGATATGGCTTATATGAATTTTTAGTAATGCCATTTGGCTTGACCAATGCTCCCTCTTATTTTGTAGATTTGATGAATAGAATTTTCAGAGACTTTTTGGATAAATTTGTTCTAGTATTTATAGATGATATATTAATTTACTCCAAGACAGAAGATGATCATGCTATGCATTTACACTTAGTATTATCCAGACTTAGAGAACATGAATTAAAGGCCAAGTATTCAAAATGTACATTTTGGCAACATGAAGTAAAATTCTTAGGACACATAGTGTCACAGCAAGGGGTAAGTGTAGATCCAAGCAAAGTGATTGCAGTTCAATCATGGAGTAGACCCAGAACAGTGACTGAGGTGAGATCATTCTTGGGATTGGCAGGGTATTATAGAAGGTTTATCAAGGATTTTTCAAGAATAGCTGCACCGATGACTAAGTTGACAAAAAAGAACCAACCATATGTGTGGACTGAGCAATGTGAACAAGCTTTTGAGAAATTGAAGCAAGCACTGGTAGAAGCTCCTGTTTTGGAAATCCCAGAAGAAAATGAAGGAATGGTTGTATATACTGATGCTAGTGGGTCCGGATTAGGTGCAGTGCTTATGCAACATGGCAAGGTAGTGGCATATGCATCAAGACAGCTTAAACCCAATGAAACTAAATATGCAACTCATGATTTAGAATTAGCTGCAATAGTGTTTGCATTAAAACTTTGGAGGCATTATTTGCTTGGAGCAAAATTTGAATTATTTACAGACCATCAAGCATTGAAATATTTATTTTCTCAAAAAGATTTGAATATGAGACAAGCAAGGTGGATGGAGTTTCTAGCTGCATATGATTCAGATATTTTGTACACCCCTGGAAAAGCCAATAAGGTGGCAGATGCCTTGAGTAGGCATCAAGTTAGGTTAGCAAGTCTAATGATTGATGAATTTAAAAACCTAACAATGCTTGGGGAGGCAGATATACATAGCAAGAATGAAAAGAATTTTGGTGAGCACAATGATATGGTAGAATATGGCACACTAGGGTTGATTACAGTAAAATCTAATATAGTGGAGAAAATTGGTAGTATGCAAGACCAAGACAAGGATTTGAAGGAGAAGAAAGAAATGTTACATAGCAATATTGAGTTGGAAAATTTTAAAATAGATCACAAAGGATATTTGAGGAAGAATGAGAAGCTGTGTGTACCAGACATTGCAGAGTTGAAGGAAGAAATCATGAATGAGCATCACAAAACCAAGTACACCATACACCCTGGTGGTACTAAAATGTATCATGATTTAAAAAGAAGCTATTGGTGGCCAGGAATGAAACAAGCAGTGCAAGATATGTGGCAAAGTGTTTCACTTGTCAACAAATTAAAGCAGACTACCAAAAGCCTTCTGGCATGCTGCAACCACTGGAGGTACCTCAGTGGAAATGGGAAAGTATTTCCATGGATTTTGTGGATGGTTTGCCTAGAACTAAGAGAGGCAATGATAGTATATGGGTAATTGTTGATAGGCTAACCAAATCAGCTCACTTTGTCCCTGTCAGCTCAGATAGAAATGCATCTAAACTTGTACAATTATTTATTAAGGAAGTGGTAAGGCTACATGGTATACCTAAGACCATTGTAAGTGATAGAGACACTTTGTTTACCTCAAGATTTTGGGAAAGCTTCCAAGAAGCAATGGGAACACAATTATGCTTAAGTACTGCCTACCATCCTCAAAGTGATGGGCAGACAGAAATAGTAAATAAAATATTGGAGGATCTATTAAGAGCATGTGTGCTTGACTTTGGGGGTAATTGGGAGGACCACATTCATTTGGCATAATTTACATATAACAATAGCTACCAGTCAACCATAGGAATGGCACCCTTTGAAGCCTTGTATGGGAGGCCCTGCACATCCCCTGCCTGTTGGTTGGATATGGGAGAGGGTATACTAATAGGACCAGATCATGTTAAAGAAACTTCCAACATGATTGAGTTAATTAGACATAGAATGAAAACAGCACAGTCAAGACAGAAGTCTTATGCAGATAAAAGGAGAAAGCCAATGGAGTTTAAGGAGGGAGAGTATGTTTTTCTAAAAGTATCACCAATGAGAAAGGTGTTAAGATTTGGGAAATCAGGAAAGTTATCACCAAGATTTGTAGGGCCATATGAAATTATACAAAGAATTGGTGCTATGGCCTATAAGCTTCAATTACCTGAGGAATTAAGTGGTGTACATCCAGTGTTTCATGTTTCTCAATTGAGGAAATGGGTGCATGATGAAGGGGCAATTTTGGAGTCACCTACTCAAATTCAAGTCCAAAAGAATTTGGTCTATGCAAATGAACCAGTGGGGATAGTTGCCAAGAAGGAGAAAAAGTTGAGGAACAAGGTGATCAAACTGGTAAAAATTCAATGGAGCTTGGACACCAATGATTGTACATGGGAGGTGGAGGACAAAATGAGGGCTAAATACCCCAACTTGTTTACTGATAGAGAGGTATGTTTAAGTAGTTTATGATAATTCTCTGAATATTCTTATGCATTGCTTGCTTTCATAAAATGTGAGTATGGAGTTATGGAATTAAAACAGGCTATGGATTAATATTTTTAATTGGAGAAATTAGAAGAAATTATGGGGACATAATTCCTTTAAGGGGGAGGGTATGTAATGACCCTAAACTAAAATAAAATGTAAGATATATTTATTTCAAGAATTTCAGAAGTTAAAAAAAAAAAAAGAAAGGTTTTGACTTAAAACAAATAGTTTTATGACTAAAGAATTATATGAATATATGTATTTAAAATATAGGGAATTTCCTGTTTAATTTAAGAAGTAAAATGTAATGGAAATTTATGAAATTTTAAATGACTTAAGTAATCATGTTGAAAGAAAAAAAAACAAATAAACTTGTGTGTGTGTATAATTTTTATAACTCATATATATATAAAAGTTGCTGTTTAAAGGGGTGGAATAAAAGTAATATAGTATAAATAATTTTTATATCACATAACCATATATAATGGTGTATATAATTTAATGGAAAAGGTGGCTAGGTAGAAAATGCAAACAGATTACAGTTTTTATAAAGATAGAGCAAAAAATAAAAATGCACAAGGTCACATGCATATGGCATGAATGGGATGAAATCATAGAAATAGCATGCAGAAATAAAAGTATTGGAGATCCCGAAATAACTACTAAAGGAAATCAAGAGGGTATAATTCCAATTGAGGACTATGCATCAGTGTAAATTGTGCATAAAAGAATAAAAGGGTATCAAAGGAATTACCCATTCCCTTAAACCCTAAAAACAGCTTTATAAAAACCTGCATATCATAAGGATCATCATCATTCTCTCAGAAAAAAATAAATACATATAAGAAAAAAAAATGGGTATGCAGACCTGAAGGCAATTGCAGAGTAGAGGAGCAAGATAATACAATAAAGAATATAGGTGAGCATTAATTCATTTTATGCAATGGCAGTAAGACCTCTGGTAGGCAGCCTGAAAATATTAAAAGTAGTATTTAATCTTTGAAATGGTTTGATATGGATGAAATGGATGTTGTTGTGTATTTCTGTTTGGAGTTTTTGTATGATAGTTTTTCCAAGCTTATATGGTTTGAGCATTTTTAATTCTGTTTTTACTATTGTTAAGTATGGATCTAAATTATTTTGAACATAGGCAGCAAGATGAAGGTCTAGCTCATGTTTATATTCTAAATAATAAGATAGGAGGCTTTTCTGGGTTTTGATGAATTTTTAACAAACACCTCTGTCCATACTTCTGCAATAGAATAATAACAGGATCATAATGCTTAAGTTAATATAGGAAAGATCATATACATGATGAGAAATCTCTGCAATAAGAAAAGACTGTACTAAAGAGTACTTATGTTTTCTGAAAACATGAATGGGTTGAAGTTTTTATGTATAAGCTATAGGCAGGGGCTTAGTAAGCTAACCATAAAAATTGGAGGGAGAGTTTTCAATAAACTCTATCATTAAATAAAATTAATCAGGTCACTTGGAGTTAGTCAATGATCTGCTTTCTTCAGGAGGGGGAAAGCATATGCATGGTGCAAATGCACCCTGAGGCCTTTGTGTGATTGGAATAAGTAAGACTAACTGGGAGAATTCCTTCACAATGCATACTTGTGTTCATTTGACAGGGGGATTTAGACCTTAAATAAAATGGGGGATGAGATTTAAAAATCTCTGGGTTATAATATCTGAACAAAACTGTAAATTAAATAAGGTTTAATGTAGTAACCTTAATGATCTGCTGGGGGAAAAATCTGGGAGAACATAACCTGAATTTATTTATGATGTTGTGAATAATGCATGGCTTGTTACATATATGTTGAATGTATGGTTGTATGCTTAAGGTCACCTAGCTATTTTGCTGATGTGCCTAGTTTATAATCTGCTAGATTATGAAAGTGACAAAAGTTCATAAGATTTGTAAACTTGTATAGAATTTATTAATGCTCATACCAGTGTAAACTGACCCTTTTGTTGCCTTGCAAACATCTGGGTGTCTCATATAAATGGGGCAGCTCAATGATTTGCATGCAGGTAAGTAAAAGTGACATGATGATGAAGGAGGCATTAGCTGCTAGTATAAATAAGAGAAACAATGCTTGTATTTGAAGAATTGCCTGTAGTGGAAGACCTGAATATTATTAGTAATTAAAAGTTAGATAGTGAAGATGTTTTTTCTTGGGTGTTTAAATTATGACATGTATCTAACTAATACTGTGATGAGTGAAGTTTTATGACAAGTAGCTAGATGATGCTCTTATAAAATGTTTAGTTATCTTTTGAGGTCTATGAAAATCTGATATATCATAGCTATAAAATATATGTGCATATCAGTCCCTTGTTCTTTTGTTTGAAACTGATTGGTGTTATAATAATGACAATTAAGAATGGCAAGTGCAACAGATTTTGCATAAAAACAAAATAAGCTTGTGAAATTTGAGCAAGATAAATTATGCTTGAACTGTAATGTACATTGGGTGGTGTATAATCCTTGAGAAAATGCATGACTTATGTTTATGCAGTTGATTTAAAAACAGAAAGAGTTTCAAAAGAAATAGATTTGGAAACATTTTGGTTTTGTGTCTGAAAACCTGGGAAAATAAAAATCTTATAGAAACTTTTATAAGATAAAAGCAAAGTGGAGATAAGAAAGAATGTTTGTGGAAATGATTTACACAGAAATATGGTTTTGAATATTGAAGAAATGGGATCATGACCAACTCAAATGGTTAAGAGTCAGATCCTTATAGTCTGGAATCACTTCTCTGCAATTCATGTGGTGCAAGTGTTTCCAACTCGAAGAAAGCAACTGAAAAACTCCAAGTTTTTGAAATATAAACTCGAAGCAAACCAGTATGTATTTTCAACCAACCTGAAAAATGTAGAGCAAATATAACTGTGTAACCTGAAATGAAAATTTGATAGTGAAAGCAGATTTGTAAGTTCATACTAACAATTATACTCCTTTCAGTTATATTTCTTAACACCTAAATATTGTATCATATATCAGTAGTTATATATATGCAGAATGAGTAGAAAAAAAAAACAAAGGTGCACAGTGCCTGCACCATCATACTTATATGTATAGAAACTGATGTAAATATCATCTCATTCAAAAATAAAAAGAAGCAAACATATCATCAAATATGTAGAGCTATTATATGGTGAATTATGAACTGGTATAATTATATTGGTAACTTAGGATCTTGGGAAACAGATTAAATGAATTTCCTTATGCAAAAATAAAAAAGCAAAAAAAAAACAAAAAAACAAAAAAACAAAAATATAATAATTTTTTTTGGGATAAAAATATATGGGGTCACCACATAGGTGATGAAAGGGGGGAAAGAGAAGAAATATGAGAGAAGTGGAGAACGGCTTCGGCCATTATTTTTATCTCTCTGTGTTTTGATTTTGAAGGTGAGGGACGTGATATTTAAAATCGTGAAGAACATGGGCTGCACGATTTTGTATCGTGATCGTAGGCGTGAGTTTAGGCATGATATTAGGGATACTGCCTTTTGTTTAATTTAATTTTAAATTTAAATTAAATTCGTTAAAAATTTCAACGCGTTTACTCACCGTGTGCTCACATACTAACTCGGAAAAATGCGAAATTTGAAATCCTAGAATAATTCAATATTACGGACCCAATGGAACTGGTTTCGTCGAATTCCGAGACTGTGCCTCGGACGGCTATTTTTAAATATCGATTCGAACGATTTAATTTCAAAACTGAACAATTCACTTCCAATTTCAATTCTGAAGCTTCTATTATCTTCAGTATTATCAATATGAATTTTACAAGCCTTTGAAATATTTTTAATCGGCTTAAAATTGAAGATTCAAATTTTTATTCAACTTTCAATAGATTAAATTCTAAAATTTAATCGTCAAATTCAAAGTTATATTGAAAATTCAATTCAAACCATCATTCAAATATTTAAATTTAATCAAATATTTTCAATTTAAATTATTCAAAATTCTGGGTCATTACAATAAGAATGGTTCTGATATTGCTTATATTCTGTTATATGCGGATGACATTATACTTACAGCTTCTTCTGATCGTCTTCGTAAATATATTATGACTCTCTTAGCTTCTGAATTTTCTATGAAGGATCTAGGTCCTTTGAGTTTCTTTTTGGGTATTGCTGTCACTCGTCATGCCCATGGTCTTTTCTTATCTCAGACACAGTATGCTGCAAAAATTATTGAACGTGCCGGAATGTCTAACTGCAGTTCATGTCCTACTCCTGTTGACACTAAGTCCAAACTAAGTGCCACCGCAGACACTCCTTATGATGATCCGACTAAGTATCGTAGTCTTGCAGGTGCTCTTCAGTATCTTACTGTTAGCGTCAAAATTGGTCACTAACACCCAAATCCGGATGAAAGCACCAAATCCCAATCACAGCTCACAGATAGGATGTATGTAGAGAGTAATAATATGAAGAACAGTTAAAATTAAAATGAAAGCAGTAAAGAACAACAGATTTTATAGTGGTTCGGCTAACTCCGGCCTACGTCCACTCTAGAAGTTTTCTTTTTATTGATGTAATAATCCATTACAGTTACAATGTGGTAGACTTGTCTTAGTCTTGGAAGTAAAAAGTAAGAGAGCGGAAAGAATGTCCTTTTTTCGAACCCTCACGTGATATATTTATAGACAAATCCCGAGTTGTCGGGCTTTCTGAATGATTCAGACCCACCAAGGCCATATGTCGAGCCGTGCTTCCCATTCTAACCGGAATGCTCATGCCGACAACAACCAAGGCCGAACCTCCCTTGCTAAACCCTCGGGCTGAACAACCTCCCAATGCATAGCCACCGTCGGATGCCGAACCATCCAAATGCCGAGACACTAATGAGTGCTGAACTACCCAGATGCCGAACAATGCTACTATGTCGAACGCTAGTTCAATGTCGAACGCTGCTTCCATGCCGAACGCTGCTTTCATGCTGCATGCTCATCCAATGCCGAACGATCCAAATGTCGGGCCACTAATGAGTGCCGAACTACCCAGATGCCGAACGAGATTTATGTTGAGCGCTCCATCCAATGCCGAACGAGATTTATGTCGAGCGCTTCATCCAATACCGAACGATACTGGGAGCCGAACCAGTGTATTTGTGCCGAGCGACTAAATGCCGAACCATCATCTTTATGCCAAACAATCTTGGGATGCCGAACAAGACTTAGGCCGGTCGATACTTTCTCCGAACGCTAACCAGGCCGATCCATGTCTTGGCCGAATGCTAACTAGGATGAACCATGTCTTGGCCGAATGCAAACTAGGACGAACCATGTCTTGGCCGAACGCTACTGAATGCCGAGTGCCCATGGATGCCGAGAGATCCATCCAATGCCGATCAATCCCTGATGCCGAACGCTACCTGATGCCGAACGACCCATCTAATGCCGAACGCTTCCTGATGCCGAACGGTCCACCATGCCGAACCATCCGTCATGCCGAACGATCTACCATGCCGAACCATCCATTATGCCGAACGATCTACCACGCCGAACCATCCATTACATTTATGCCTCGATAGTTGTGAAGTCATTTTAGTTAGATCCGCCTGTCCGTTGCCTTGCCAAAAGGAGGGTTAACACTTGCCCCACAAAACATGCCTTGCTATTGGAAGTCGTGTTTTGAATAGCCTCAAATCCTATATCCAAAGTCCATATCCTTTTTATAACCATATTATTAAATCCATGACCTCTCCGGGTTTAACCTTGAATCCGTAGACCTCGCTGAGTCATGTTATCCTGTTCCATAACCTCTCCGGGCTCTTGCCAAGCGCAGTCTACATTTGACGACCATGGTCCAGTGTCCCTGGACGTAAGTAATGCCGTGGCTTAAGTCCTAAGCCGAATCCTGGACATCTCTGGGTCGCTATTCAAATCCGTAACCTCTCCGGGTTCTTGCCAAGCGCAATCCACACTTGACGACCGTGGTCCAGTGCCCTTAGACGTAAGTAATGCCATGGCTTAAGTCCTAAGCCGAATCCTGGTCGCTCCGGACCCTTGTTGAGCATAGTCCATACTCAACAACCTGAAATAGTAACCGATAATAAGGGGCCTAAGTCCTAGGCCGAATCCTGGTCCCTCCGGACCCTTGCCGAGCATAGTCCATACTCGACGACCTAAATAAGTCAATTCGCCTCATACGGACGAAGAGACTTACTCCTTGCCAGGTATAATCCATACCTGACAACCATTTACCAAAAACCGGATAAAAATCCAATCGAAATCCAGATCAAATCAGAAAACAAAAATCCATATCGAAAATCCAAACCAATATCCAAACCAAAATTCAAACCAGGAAATAAACAGAATCAGGAGTTCGAACCAAACTCCAAAACCAAACCAGAAAAACGGAAATCCAAATTAGGAAACAAACAAAACCAGCAGTTCAATCTAAACTCCAAAACAGAATCAGAAAAAGCAAATGTAGAAAAAGCAAATGTCCAAATCAAGAGGAAAAAACAGATTTCACAAACCATAGCATCTTGGTTTATCACCATTCAGAGCATGCCTAGGGACCATCTCCGTCCCCGTACATGAGTAAATGACTTGGCCGTTTACCAGCATTTTGCTACTTATTTAATATTATTCATGTCAGTTGATGACCAATCGACCATCACTCCTGGGCCTCGTACCATCGTTGTTTGAGGTAGACGGTGGTTGCTCCTGCTCCACCACTGCATTCCGAGTCTTGACATATTGCCGCAACTGTCCATTCCTAACATGCTCCTCAATTATTTTCTTTAGACGCCTACAGCTGTTTGTGTCATGTCCGTCCAGATCATGGAAGAGACAGTGCCTTCCTGATGCCCTCTCACGTTCGGAGGGTTCTCTCCTAGCCGGCCTTCTGTAGGGAAGGCGATCTCGGGTCTCCATGAAAATCCGCTCTAACGTCTCATTCAACCCTATGTAGGTGGAGAACTTTGGCTCTTTCCACCGCCTCCTAGCTTTCCCTGCTTCTTCATCCAGCTTCCTTTTT
Source organism: Allium cepa (assembly GCA_030765085.1). NCBI lineage: Eukaryota > Viridiplantae > Streptophyta > Magnoliopsida > Asparagales > Amaryllidaceae > Allium > Allium cepa. The sequence goes on from CM060940.1 coordinate 867,140,665, forward strand.
CCTTTATCTCTGTCCGAGCTTCCACTGAATGGTCCTCCATCCTCAGTTGTGTTTGCCTCCTTTAACTTCATATCTGAACATGCGTCTTCCTGTCGAAGGAACCTCTCAGCTTCGTGAAAGAATTCCCCGAGATCTATTGGTGGATCCCGTATTAGAGACACTTTGAAATCTGAATCATCTCTGACTCCTGAAACCACTGCCATTAGAACCATTGACGGATCAGGCCGATCCACCGAAGCAACTGCCGCATTGAAACGAGTTAAGAAAGCTCTGAGCGATTCATCCGTCCTTTGCTTTATTGACATTAGCATCATCACATTCTTCGGTCTTTTAATGTGAACTCGAAACTGCTTCAGAAACCTATCCACCAATTCTGTCCATGTTCTGATTGATCCCTCTTCCAATTGTCTAAACCACATCGCAGCTATATCTGTCAAGTATAATGGGAAACATCGGGACATTACTTCCTACGATGCCCCCAGCACTTCCATGTGTCTGGTGTATCTCATCAAATGATCAGTTGGGTCAGCTTTGCCATTGTATACCTCCACGCTAGGTAGCTTAAACTCTAGTGGATTCCGAGCTATCCTGATTTTCTGAGTAAACGGACTCTTGTTCACTCCTTCCAGATTTCTATTGGTCAAACCTCCACGTATAGTTCTCCTAATGATCTCAGCTAATCCAGCATTGTCCGTCAAGGGATGCCCCCCGAGTCCCCGAGGGAATTCTGGTACATACTCTTCATCTCTTGCTCTTACATTCCTGCCAGCATCCTGTTGCGCGGTGTTAGCTGGAACCCCTCCATGAACTGATTCAGCATTATCTGGTGGTGCGCCCCCGAGTCCAGGTCCATCCGGATTGTTAGTTGTTTGTTGATTGGGGGTTGCCCCTTGCTGGACCATTCCCTCTGCTTACTAGTTGAGTGCTTCTGATCTGGCTCCATGGATCTGAGCTCCTGTATTTCCTGCTTGCGTAAATTGTCTGAGAAGAGCATGCATTATCTCCTCTTGTCTTTTCATCATCGCTTCCATTTCCTCTCTGGTGATGTAGATGGATGCTCCTCCTTTTCCATTTCTAGAGGAAGCCTCTTGACCTTCCTCCTGATTGCTCCTTTCTATCACTTGCTTTCTTGCTGATGGCCTAGCCATTGCTCCTTCAAATTCAAGTTTCTAACTCCAAAATTCCTGAGCGCTTCAGCTTCTCAGTGAAAGCACCAAAATGTTAGCGCCAAAATTGGTCACTAACACCCAAATTTGGATGAAAGCACCAAATCTCAATCACACATAGGATGTATGTGGAGAGTAATAATATGAAGAACAGTTAAAATTAAAATGAAAGCAGTAAAGAACAACAGATTTTATAGTGGTTCGGCTAACTCCGGCCTACGTCCACTCCGGAAGTTTTCTTTTTATTGATGTAATAATCCATTACAGTTACAATGTGGTAGACTTGTCTTAGTCTTGGAAGTAAAAAGCAAGAGAGCGGAAAGAAGGTCCTTTTTTCGAACCCTCACATGCTATATTTATAGACAAATCCCGAGTTGTCGGGCTTTCTGAATGATTCAGGCCCACAAGGCCATATGTCGAGCCGTGCTTCCCATTCTAACCGAACCGCTCATGCCGACAACAACCAAGGCCGAACCTCCCTTGCTAAACCCTCGGGCCGAACTAATTCCCAATGCCGAGCCACCATCGGATGCCGAACCATCCAAATGTCGAGCCACTAATGAGTGCCGAACTACCCAGATGCCGAACGATGCTACTATGTCGAACGCTAGTTCAATGTCGAACGCTGCTTCCATGCCGAACGCTGCTTTCATGCTGCATGCTCCTCCAATGCTGAACGATCCAAATGTCGGGCCACTAATGAGTGCCGAACTACCCAGATGCCGAATGAGATTTATGCCGAGCGCTCCATCCAATGCCGAACGAGATTTATGCCGAGCGCTTCATCTAATACCGAACGATACTGGGAGCCGAACCAGTGTATTTGTGCCGAGCGACTAAATGCCGAACCATCATCTTCATGCCGAACAATCTTGGGATGCCGAACAAGTCTTAGGCCGATCGACACTTTCTCCGAACGCTAACCAGGCCGATCCATGTCTTGGCCGAACGCTAACTAGGACGAACCATGTCTTGGACGAATGCTAACTAGGATGAACCATGTCTTGGGCAAATGCAAACTAGGACGAACCATGTCTTGGCCGAACGCTACTGAATGTCGAGTGCCCCTGGATGCCGAGAGATCCATCCAATGCCGATCGATCCCTGATGTCGAACGCTACCTGATGCCGAATGACCCATCCAATGCCGAACACTTCCTGATGCCGAATGGTCCACCATGCCGAACCATCCGTCATGCCGAACGATCTACCATGCCGAACCATCCATTATGCCGAACGATCTACCACGCCGAACCATCCATTACATTTATGCCTCGATAGTTGTGAAGTCATTTTAGTTAGATCTGCATGTCTGTTGCCTTACCAAAAGGCGGGTTAACACTTACATTCACTCGACCAGACATTTCCTATGCCGTGCAGCAGATCTGCCTTCATATGCATGCCCCGACTAATGAGCATATGAAAGCTCTTAAGCGTGTCATACGCTATCTCCAGGGTACCCTTTCTTTTGGTCTCCACTTGTACAAATCCAATATTAATTGTATTATCTCATATAAAGATGCAGATTGGGGTGGTTGTCCCGTCACCCGTCGTTCTACCTCTGGTTATTTTGTATTCCTTGGAGATAATTTGATTTCTTGGTCTTCAAAACGGCAACCTACTCTTTCCCGTAGTAGTGCTGAAGTGGAGTACAGAGGTGTTGCTAATGTTGTTTCTGATTCGTGATGGATTAGAAATTTGCTTCTAGAGTTGCATTGTCCTATTCAAAAGGCTACTCTAGTTTATTGTGATAATGTGAGTGCTATATACTTATCCGACAATCCTGTTCAGCATCAACGCACTAAACACATTGAGATGGATATTCATTTCGTTCGTGAGAAAGTAGCTCATGGTGAAGTGCGTGTGCTTCATGTACCGTCCCGTTACCAAATTTCTGATATTTTTACAAAAGGGCTTCCGCGCGTATTATTTATTGATTTCAGGGACAGTCTAAGCATACGGGAACCTCCCGCTTCGACTGAGGAGGTGTGATAGAATATATTTTACATATATTCTATGCATTAAAATATTTCCTGATATTACCTGCATTTATTCTCTGATATTTCCTGCATTTATTCTCTGATTTGACTTACTCTTTATTAGGGAAATATTTATTTAGTTTCCTTTCTTTTAGCAAATCAGTTGATTTGATGATATATGTATTTAGGAAGCATTTATTTACTTACCTTTGTTTTAGCAAATCAATTGGCTAATTTGTAGCCTATCTTAACTCTTGTAAACTATATATATGATTGAAAGTGGAATACAATGGCAAGCAAATTGATTTCTAAATAGATTTCTTTCAGCACTCAATTGATATTGCCTATTAGAGTTTGTTCTCATTCATTGTTCTAGCTAATTGGATGAATTTACTTATTGTGTAGATCATTTGAATACATACATGACTTCAGATCAATCAACATCTATGTTGATTGAATTTTAAGTCACTGAATTATATCTATACATAATCTATAAGACCAGCTCATAACAAACTCCAAGCTGTTATATGAATATCTATATTTTTTTGAAATAAAAGGTGCTTTATTAAAAATTTAGAACCAGTAATAAAAGTTGTTATATGAATATCTACATATATACATACATACATACATACATATATATATATATATATATATACACACAAGCACACGTGCGTCAACTTGTTACATGTATATTATAAATTTGCATATTCTTTCTCATTTGAGTTAGTGATTTTTAGAGCAAGCTATTACAACTATTAATTTCTGTTTATAGATCTATGTCAATGGGAATCTTTCGAGACTGCATGATAATGTTCAAACCATATGGTTTGGAATCATATTGAATTTCTGGTTCAAATAAATTATGTACACAACTTCAAGTTGTGAAGTTTTATTCCTTAATTATATCTCATATATCACTTTTAAACATTAATTATGATTACTTATCAAAGAATAATACATTGTTATAATTGCATATAGACATTTCTATACATCTCTTCTTGAGAGTTCAACAAAAGAGATATATTTAAAAAAAAATGAGTAGCTTCTAGACACTTGGAATTTTATAAAAATAAGAGATATACAAATTATGTAACTCTTAAATTTTAAGTAGAATTAGATCTAAACTAAATTGGAATCCTTCATAATCAAATTTATATACATTTATTTGGTTTAATAAAATTACCAAATTTATAAACAGATCTCTTCTAGAGATATTTCATCATTTCCAAATGTATACGTCTCTTCTAGAGATATTTTACTATCACCACTTCTGGAGCAAACTTATTTCTTCCAGAGATATATATGCAAACTATTAGAATGTCATATTAACACACATAAATTACATAATTACTACTTTTGCAGTAGCTTAAAATATCTTTGTTGTAACCGCTTTTGAAATGTCATATCAAACTTTAAATACAGTAACAAAATTAGATGCACCAAATGAAAGTAAGATGCAAGAGATAAAACTACCACTTCTGGAGTGTGATATCAGTATACAATACCTTCTTTTAGAGATAAATTATTGCTATTTCTTCTAAAGTTTTATATGACATTCCTTCGGGAAATATGGTGTTTCTTTTTAAGGGATTGCAATCTAATAGAAATAAAATTTCTATAACATCTCTTCTGGGACATTGGATTTTGCAATATAAAATTTAAAGGTAATACCTCTTTAAGAGACTAATATATGCACACATCCATAAACTTAAATAGTATGTTATATGAGTCATCTCCGCTGGATAGTACTAAAATGTATTTCGTCAATTGAAAATAGTTTGACTAATGCATCCAAAAATAATTTATCAAAACTTTAGGTTTTATAACAAAGTGCGACTAGTAAAGATCAGATCTATATTTAGATATATCAATGAGAAAGCAAAAGAGAGAATAATTAAATTAAAGCTGCACATATTGAAATTAAATTATATTTCACATTGCACAGAAACTATAAATTGACCATGTGTACTTTTGTATAATTGGAAGTACATATAATGGGGAAAAACATTTTAAACTAACTACAACATATAAACTGAAATGAAAAATGAGAAATATGGACTAAAATGTCGTTTCAATTCATATTTTATAAATAACGAACATCCCTTTTCAAAGTTAAATTAACAATTAATTTCCAATTTCAGGCATATTTGAAATATCATACAACATAATATCTTCAGGATATTTGGTCAATATAACATGTGAATGCAAAGATGTAAGTAAGATATAACTCATTTGGTGATTTTTGAAATCTCTTGAACGCACTCCCACAGTCTTGCGTTAAAATTTATTTATCTCTTTTAACTTCTTTAAGAAGTGTAATTTAACATTTCACACAGTTTCAAGAAAGCTTCGGGTTTCTAATTTATGATCTTCAAGCTCATTAATTTGTTATGAATTAAGATTCTCAAATTTTATGTAAACTTCTTATTTAAAAGCTTATACATTTCGAATAATAAAAAAAATAACTATAAGATTCCAAGTAATAGATTTTATCAATAAATCATTACATAATTCAAGGTTTTAGGTCTCGGACTGAGTTATACGACTTCTGGTTGAAAAAAAATTCTTTGCACAACTTCAGGCTGCTGTTAAAACTTATTTCTTTCATTATATTGTTTTCCGATATAAATACACCAGATAATAAACCATATGTCTATTCTTATTCCAAACATAAAAATGCAACATCATTTAATTTACAATAGCCAATGCATTTATGATGTTAAGGTAATTTAATTTATTACTAGATGACAACATTTAATGCATTTATTATCAAAAAAAATGAATGCAATCTACCATTTCTATGGCCTAAAACATAAAAAATTATCACGACCGATTGATTTCTTTACAAACAAATGAATCAATCTAACTAATGCTACTTAGCAAAATTTCATCTCAAATCTAAGTTCAATATACTCGATAATAAATTTAAATGAATACCATAAAAGAAACTTTATTTCTTAGTAGTCAAAATTTCTAAAATAACTCTTATATACCTATCTTCCTTTTAATAATTCAATTTTATTCTTTTTTTGGGAACATTTGATTCTTTATTACAAGAAAACTTGAAATATAATATGTAACGACCCGCCGCTCTGACCGCCCCCAGTCGGTAATTAAACCAACTTGAGACGTTCAAAATGATGGATTGTTAGTCAGTTTATAGAGTTTAAACAGAAACAGCCACAGAATCACAGAATAATCATAATATTTTACATAAATGAATTTTTATACATATATCAGAGTTTGTACAATGCATTTTATTTATACAGCGGAATATTTCTTTTAAGTACAAAAATTCTTCGAAAAGCTAAAGTGAAGCAATTTCCCCAACTCTCTCTAACTTCGCGGCCTGAAAATCTTCAAGCTGTAAAATTACTCGGTCTGACCCGAGTATTACATTCAAAAGAAAATAATACACAGGTCAGTCTAATTCAAACTCAGCTATTAGTGCATAAAGGTAGTAATAATCAACAATTAGATGACAGTCAAATATAAATTTACCTATCTGATCCTTTAACAAGAAATCGGATAACGGTAAATACAACACTTAACAGTGTTAAACAACAAATCAGTAGATTCAAATTATCAATGAGGATAGATGAAGGGATTATTGATGAAGATAATTTAGAAAACAATCAAAATCTGCCTAAACGGCAATTAACAACAAAATCATCAAAATCGGTTCAAAATATATTAAATTGTCAACATAAAACAATTTTCATCAAAAAGAAAACATCATTTAAAACATTAGATTTGGTAGGGCTGCAGTACACACACGCGTATACGGCCTCGCCACATTTAAAATGTCAACTCCGTGTGGCTGCAGTTCACGCTTGCGTGCACTGCCTCGCCACTACCGTAATGAGATATGCAAAAGATCATAAATCAAAACAAAATAGTATATCGCTAAAATTATCACCGTGTGGCTGCAGTTCACGCTTGCGTGCACTGCCTTGCCACTATCGTGATGATATACTCAAAAGATCAACGAACCAAAATTTATGAAATCAAATGTCGATGCAACGCAAACCGACATAGGAAAAACTGCATATAAAAACGAAACTGCAGTCACTGATGAAAACAAGGGCGAATCTGCAATCAAAAATTTGCAGCCACCCCAAGATCACAAAGCGCGAAGGCTCGAATGACCCAATGCGCAAAGGCAGGGGTTCAAATTTCATAGAAACAACAAAATGAGGTAAGGGCACCAAAATATGGCACCACAACACCAATATTATACGACACAAAGCATCAATACCCAACAAGGCAACTGGCAATCATGTATACGGATACATGTTATCAGCTATTACAAAAAGCAAAGGTCAAGTCACAACTATCATGACTCAACACAACTGCAGAGCACAAAGGATACAAGGGTAAATGAAGGAAATAAACACAACTGAATTCAAGTGAAATGCAACTATACATCTGAAGTCAAAATGATCAAGGCAACAAACCCAGATCCAAGTATACACACAAATGTGCACAGGGCAACCAGGCCATCAAAGTGCAGACAAGATGAAGTCAGTGCCAACAGTACTGACAGCAACTCCATCAAGTCGTGATTCAAACCCCAAAATAAAATCAGAGATGTCAACAAGTATGTAGCTACAAGTCAACAAATGAATTTCAAAGTGATCAAGGACATCTGCAACATTGAATATATAATATCAAGTCAATGCAGCAGATGGAACACAAGTATAGATCCAACTATGCATGCATACACACATACAGGGGTATATATGCCCACATTTTTAATCCACACGTGTATATATATGCTGCACTTATACGTACAGGCATCTACAAAATTTGATACAACAAATCAAACTGCAATTATCACAAAGGCACAAAGGCCATACTCAAACCAAGATCAAGTTATAAGAACGAAACCCAAAAATGCATATACTTATGTTAACATAAGTATATACACACTGCAATTATAAGTACAGATGGCTCCACTAACTAGAATATATAATGAAACCGAAGTGCACTTAAATGCATGAGGATAATTATACAAGAGCCACTGCAGCCCAACATGAAGTTTGAACACTTACAACTGAACCAAACTCAACTACAAATGCACAGCAACAATAATTCAAGCTTGGTACAATTCCAACCATATATGTACACAAACATACATATGTATGCATGTACATATATGCAGATTTGAATAATAGGTGACAAAGCAAGGTCACAACTCATCAACAATCGAAACAAGTAACTGAGAGAAATAAATTCAAGTCGAAGTGCTACAGAGATGTACTCAGGGAAGGATATGAAAAGTACACAGCAACAATGGCTTTTGAATACAGACAGTGCAACATGCTCAATAAAAATCACTTATCACTAGATTCAACTAACATGTTAAATCTGTACTAGAGATGAGTTTTACTCACTTGCAAAACTTGATGAACAGAGATGCATACATACTTATTCACAGACATGTAGGTACAACAGATTTTTATACTTTTCAAATTATAATAAAATAGTGTTACTCATTATTCAAACCAATGAAATGCAACTTAAATTAAAAGCTATACAGTGATCAAACAGACTGCAAGATGTATGCAAACCTAAGGCATGAAAACACAGTGCAACAGATCAGCAAGTCAGATGCAAGACTAGATTAATGAATATGAGAACAAGCATATATGAAGACTACAAGAATGCACAGTTAACTTAAACGAAGACATGAGTGCTAAACTGGAATGCACGCGATGTCAACAAAGGCCAAAGTGAACAAGATCAGTGGGAAGGCCGAAGTCAATATTAATTCATGGAATCAAAATTTCCACAAAAATCAAAAGCAAAACAAGGCAATCTGCAAAATCAAAGTGACCGAAGTCACAGTTGAAAATAGATACGTGGTAGCCACGAAATCCAGCAACAATAAAAATTAAGTTGAAACCGAGACAATGAAAACACAAATAAGCAGACGAGGATGAACAATTTACAGTTAAATGCAGCCCAGGCCGGAGCCAAAGTCGACATTTTTAAACATTAGAGATTTCAAAATAATCGAGCAGTGGGTTTCAAGCAATTGGCCGAGACCAAATAAATCAGAAAGCCAGAGAATCCAAAGCAATAAGTTCCAAAAATCTAAATCAAAACCCATGGAAATCGAGAACAAAAGATCAACTAACTTTGAATTAGATGTGAGTAGTAAAATTTACTCACCTTTGTCGAACGAGGAGCATGCGAACGAAGAGGAGAGTCGAGCAAGATTGAAGCCACAAGAAACCCTAATTTTTGGAGCACGGGATCGAAGAGGAACGACGAGGCCGCCATTGTTTCTTTGTTTCGTTTGAAAGGGTAGGGTTTTCGAATGAATATAAGGGAAAGAGGAGACGTGTTTTTGCAGAGGGCACGATTTAGGGCGTGTTTTTAGGGATAATAGATCGTTCTTGTAGCTGATAAAATATAAGGCAGTGTACTCTTTTCTTTTTATTTTTTTTATTATATTATTTTATATATTATTATATTTTTTTATTTTTATTTTGAATTCAAATTTTGTTTTGTATAAATTTTCTTTAGTAAATATAGAAACGTTTTGAAGTTCAACTATCAACATCAATTTATAAATTTACATAAAAATAATTCGTAAACCCAAACTATTTTTTCTAAGTCATTAGTTTGAATTTCAATTACAAATTAAATATTCAATTTAACTCCAAAGTCAAATTTAAATTTTATTCAACTTTAAATAGATTAAATTCTAAATTTAATCGCCAATTTATTCTGATAATTTGAAATTTAAGTCAAATTATCATTTAAATATTTAAAATAAATTAAATATTTACAAATTAAATTATTCAAAATTCAGGGTTGTTACAATCTTCCCTCCTTAAAAGAATTTCGTCCCGAAATTATAAGTTAGGAAAAACGATTGCTAAATCTCACCGATATTTATACCCTACACAATTTTACCAAGTTTCAAACTCATAAATAAATATAGGATTCATTCCATTATTTTATCTCAGCAGTTTTGTTCATCGATTTCAATAATCAAGACACAAAAGTCTTTTACCAAATTTTTTTACTTACAAAACTCAGATTTTTAAACTTGAAATCTTTCATGCTAAATATTTGCATATTACATCTTTTCCAAAGCTGTGTGCTTTCAAGGTATTTTTAAAAATTTTCTTCCTTAGTTCATTAGTTAGAATTATGTAATTCTAATTTCAGATTATTGATTTTCTATTCAAATTTTGAAAATACTTGATAACTCGAAGTTTAACAAATCCATCTTCGTTCTTACAGACATTAGGCATACGCTGGCCAGGCGCAAGTCTAAAAATCTCCAAGTACTAAATATACTTGCTTCAACTCCCAGTGAAAATACTTTTTTAAAAATTCTTTTAAAAATGGATATGGAAAGCACGTTCCCCCATGGATCACAGTTTACCCGGCGGTTACGCTACTATCCCAGTAGAATCGCTTGTAACTATAGATTTCACATCTCTCTTGAATTTCGCCATGGTTGTTGCCATAGATTGCGGTTCACACGGCGGTTACGCTACTATCCCAGTAGAATCGCTCATGACAGTAGGCATCTCGCCCCTCAAATTACGCTTCGGCCTCTAGATCGCAGTTTACACGGCGGTTGCGCCACTATCCCAGTGGAATCGCTTGTAACTGTAGGCATCACGCCCCACGAATTACGCCAGCTTCAATTCACATAATCCCAAACATGATGATCCATCGTGGGGGATCCCAGTCAGTCCCAATGGACATTCCACTAATGGAAATTCTACGTAGCTACGATTTCCAATGGACACTCCACCGAGTTCCAATCACCTTCACAAATAATAATTGGAAGGTACATTTCCATATCCTCAGTTTTTTGAAAACATATGTCATATACATATAGTACTTCATTTCACATTTCGTACATATCATACCTATGTAAACTTGCATAGGATTTTCATAATAATGACTTTCCAAACTGATGGTTTTCGATTTATTATATTCACATATATAAGTTACGAAAACTCAATTCACATTCATAACAAATAGAGGATTCCAAAAATTTCCATTTCACTTCAAATTTTCCTCTAAATCGATTTGAAAATTTAAGGTTATCTCAAACCTAATTCACATTCATAATCCAATTTATTATCGAATGTGAAGTCGATTTGGATTTCACGTTACATCGTCAATTCTCAACACATAATTGATGTCTACCAATATATAACCTCTAAACTCGTACGTCTCAGAGAAGGGTGTTAAGCTAAAAGAATAAATTCTCCGCCACCACAGATATATATTTAATAGAGATTAATTGCTATGTCATCAATTCACAATGTTGGACATACAATCCAATCGACTATCCAAAATTCAAAGCTCAACTTATATTATTTTTGACGTCAAAGTTAAACTCAATTTAACTCAAGATTCAATCTTTTTTTGGAAAATGGAAGAATACAACAAAAATGAAGGCACTAGACCCCAAAGGAAATCAACGTGGTCAGGTACTTTAAATCTAAAGTAATGCTCAGTGCAATGGACAACATACATAAGGTTCGAGTATAACAATAATGCACAATGGATTTGAGTTCGAAGCAAAACAGATGTCAAATGAACATCAATATGCAATTTGAAATAGGCAGTGACTAAGTGAAAGTGAGAATATCATGTTTAACAAAACAGTGAAACATGAAGCAGTTCAATATTACTACACATAACAGATACAACATGAAGTGCCATCATGATATTCAAGTTACAGGTCAAGGGCAAGAAGCTTAACAATTACTCACTATGTTTTGTATAATTTAGCCAAGCAATTTAATCTATGAAAAAAAATACATGTATCAGGTTTGTATACTCTGTTCTTATTCAAAGCCAAAATACAAATAGAAGTTGGTACAAAGTTATTAACATATACATGCAAGTACTTGTTTATATATGCATGAAAGGTTAGGCTACTGGAAATAGGTACAGGCATGTACATGTCAAACTTCCAAAACTCAACATGCCAAAATTTAAATACTCAACATGTCCAACACAGCTGAAACACCAAAGCACAAGCCGTGGCACAATTTCAAAATAGAAGGAGGGTGAGGGCACCAGAGTTCATGGTACCACAGCACAATATACGAATAAGTGATACAATCAGTTCAGTGAACTGCAAGTGAGGTCACAAGTGTAAAACTACACCAGGTCAATGCAAACAAAAAACTGGGTTACTACATACAACAGCAACCGAAAATAGTGCAACAGGTCAGGAGAAAGTATGTGTACCTAAGGTACAACATGTATGCAACATGTATGCAACAGAGAATTAGCAACTTAAGTTTTAATTAAAAATGCCTACTCACATATGTTTGTATGAATATGCACAGCATACATACTATAAACAACCACTTCAGATTTCACTTATGTATATACATACAATACTTATTCATTTCAATAAGGTAGCTTGCAACCAAATTTACTTAAGTTTTAAAAGGTACTCGCTTGCAAAACTTGATGAATAGAGATGCAACGTAAAACAATTTTCTTTTAGCTTTCCAGGCAAACAGTTCAAGTTTAAATACATATAAAACATTTGTCCAGTTAGTAACTAAATTTACTTCGGCTCACACATATCAAATCTTCGAGTAAATTCTCATATTACCCGAGACAATATGCCGACATCTTCAACTAACAACAACATCAGATAACAAGTAGTGTCAACAAATGTATAGCCACACAAGGCAGAACTACTTCAAATAAAGGTCAAGCTGAACAGACTACAAGACAGTTCAAACGAGGCACAGTGCATTTAGTACAGGCAAAGTAAAACATGCCAGAGAAATCAAAGTTGCATCATCATCAAATGCAATTTCAAAAATAATCCCAGCCGTGAATTCATAAATTTATACGACTTGATAAAGTCAGAAAACATCAAACATTTGTATATAAATGAAAATCAAAGAGTTCAAGGCCATGGAAATCACCAAATCACATTTATATTTCAAGTGACTGAAGTCAACGCAAATCCTGCCGCGGTTATGAAACCAACATGCCCGCAGTTTATCAGAGAAAGCAAGGCCGAAGCCAACAGAGAAAATGATATAGTAAAAAAAAATGTCATAGAATCATAACAGTGGTAGCATGTTCGAGCAAAGCTCAATAGCACGTGGTTAAACAACAACAATGTACAAGCCAATAAAGTTTCAAGTAAAAATCAAAGTCATCAGAATTTTCACGAAACTAAAAATGCCAGAAATTAGAACCACCGATAGCCAAGAAATCAAGCCGTGACAAGCAAGCAATTTATACAAATTGAAGAAATCAGTAACCATCAAAATTTGAATCAAATGTGAGTGATGAGAAACCACTCACCTTTGCAAAGCGAAACCGAGGCGAACTCGACCAATTAGAAGCCGCCGAGCATCTCAGAGATGAGCGAGCAACGAGGACGAGTAGCCACTAATTTGTGAAGCCCTAGCTTTTGGAAAGAGGAACGAACGAAGATGAAGCAGAAGCCCTAATTTTTGAATGACGAAGTGGAGACGAAAGACGCCATTTTTTTTCTTCGGTTTGATTACTGATGATTTGAAGAGGAATTGGGTTCGAATATAAAAGAGAAGGGGAAGGAGATGTCGGCCATGCTTATGAAAGGAAGGATGCGTGAGTTATGGTGTGATGAAAGGCGTGTTTGTAGCTGATGAAAGTAAGGTAATGTACTCTCTCTTTTTTTTTCTTTTCTTTTTTTTATTATATTATTTTATATATTATTATATTTTTTTATTTTTATTTTGAATTCAATTTTGTTTTGTATAAATTTTCTTTAGTAAATATAGAAACGTTTTGAAGTTCAACTATCAACATCAATTTATAAATTTACATAAAAATAATTCGTAAATCCAAACTATTTTTCTAAGTCATTAGTTCGAATTTAAAATACAAATTCAATATTCAATTCAACTCCAAAGTCAAATTCAAATTTTATTCAACTTTAAATAGATTAAATTCTAAAATTTAATCGCCAATTTATACTGAAAATTTGAAATTTAAGTCAATCATCATTCGAATATTTAAAATTAATTAAATATTTTCATTTTTAAATTGTTCAAAATTCTGGGTTGTTACAATCTTCCCTCCTTAAAAGAATTTTGTCCCGAAATTATAAGTTAGGAAAAACGATTGCTAAAATCTCACCGATATTTATACCCTACTCAATTTAATAAGTTCTAAACTTATAAATAAATATAGGATTCATTCCATTTATTTTATCTCACTAGTTTTGTTCATCGATTTCAACAATCAAGACACAAAAGTCTTTTACCAAATTTTTGACTTACGAAACTCAGATTTTTAAACTTGAAATTCTTCATGCTAAATATTTACATATTACACCTTTTCTAAAGCTGTGTGCTTTCAAGATATTTTTTAAAAATTTTCTTCCTTAGTTCATTAGTTAGAATTATGTAATTCTAATTTCAAACTATTGATTTTCTATTCAAAGTTTGAAAATACTTGCTAACTCGAAGTTTAACAAGTCCATCGTCGTTCTTACAGACTTTAGGCATACGCTGGCCAGGCGCAAGTCTAAAAAATCTCCAAGTACTAAATATACTTGCTTCAACTCCCAGTGAAAATACTTTTTAAAAATTCTTTTAAAAATGGATATGGAAAGCACGTTCCCCCATGGATCACAGTTTACCCGGCGGTTACGCTTATCCCAGTAGAATCGCTTGTAACTGTAGATTTCACATCTCTCTTGAATTTCGCCATGGTTGTTGCCATAGATTGCGGTTCACACGGCGGTTACGCTACTATCCCAGTAGAATCGCTCGTGACCGTAGGCATCTCGCCCCTCAAATTACGCTTCGGCCTCTAGATCGCAGTTTACACGGCGGTTGCGCCACTATCCAGTGGAATCGCTTCTAACTGTAGGCATCACGCCCCACGAATTACGCCAGCATCAATTCACATAATCCCAAACACGATGATCCATCGTGGGGGATCCCAGTCAGTCCCAATGGACATTCCACTAATGGAAATTCTACGTAGCTACGATTTCCAATGGACACTCCACCGAGTTCCAATCACCTTCACAAATAATAAATGGAAGGTACATTTCCATATCCTCAGTTTTTTAGAAAACATATGTCATATACATATAGTACTTCATTTCACATTTCGTACATATCATACCTATGTAAACCTACATAGGACTTTTCATAATAATGACTTTCCAAACTGATGGTTTTCGATTTATTATATTCACATATATAAGTTACGAAAACTCAATTCACATTCATAACAAATAGAGGATTCCAAAATTTTCCATTTCACTTAAAATTTTCCTCTAAATCGATTTGAAAATTTAAGGTTATCTCAAACCTAATTCACATTCATAATCCAATTCATTATCGACTTCACATTCGATTTGGATTTCACGTTACATCGTCAATTCTCAACACATAATTGATGTCTACCGATATATAACCTCTAAGCTCGTACGTCTCAGAGAAGGGTGTTAAGCTAAAAGAATAAATTCTCCGCCACCAACAAATATATATTTAATAGAGATCAATTGATATGTCATCAATTCACAATGTTAGACATACAATCCCAATCGACTATCCAAAATTCAAAGCTCAACTTATATTGTTTTTGACGTCAAAGTTAAACTCAATTAAACTCAAGATTCAATCTTTTTTTTGGAAAATATTCAAGTTGAACTGATCGTTCAAATTTCCCAAAAATATCTTTACAAGATATATAATTTTCCAACTTAACCATTTGAAACCAATTTCAAATATTCATTTTTCAATTTATCTTTAAAAGATAAAATTTCAAACCTTTCATTTCATATTGGAAAACATTTCCATACTTATTTAATAATAAGTAATTCACAAGTTCATTTATTTTCAGCACGGAAAATATTCAATATACTTGAATCAAAATTAAGTATATATTCCATTCTTTAAGGAAATCATTCTTTTAAACACATTTATTTGAGTCAAAACGAATGTTGCGTAAAACATCGTTACGACAACTCAAAATCACTAGTATAGGGATTCGAAATTTAAGATAGATATATAAATCCCAATACTATAAACAATATTTCCTTTCGGAAACCATTTACCATAACAACAGTGTTATAGTCCACCATTTCCTTATTTCTCGAAAACGCCTATTTCAACAATTGAATGTTGAAATCTATGTATTCGATGCTTAATGCATTTTAAAACATCTTTAAAACCATTAACTTTTTCAAGTTCAACTTCAACTTAATTCATAGTTTGAATTCCTCATACTTTTCACAATATTAATTTTAAACCGATTTCAAACTTTTCAATATTAAGTTTTTCACTTAATTTAATTTTCCGCACGTTTAAATTCAAATTCGTCACTGAATTTATTAAACCTATAATGGATTATCATGTAGACAACTTCAAATTTGAAATCTAAATCTCATTTGAACTTTGCATTTGCTTTCTATTTCAAAAATAATCAACTAGTTCTTTAGTAAGCCATTCATCAACTTGGTTCCATTAAATTTATATTTCCACATTAACCTCATTTCATAATATCACTTCCCTAAAACATATCTGTTTTAGTTAATAATATATTCACTGTCCAAAATCGTGAATATACTTCCCAACCAACATTTACTATCACAATATTTAATATAAAGGATAATTCGCTGTCCAAAATCACGAATATATCTCCTTTAATAACTTCTATTTTTCATTTATCAAATTCAATTGGTTTCGAATTTATAAACAATCTTTACAAATTCCATTTCTATTTATAAAACTTCGATTTATAAATCTTCTTTATTAATTCAACTCAATTTATATAACTCAATTATATAACAAAAGTCCATATTATAAGTTAAGTACTTATAATCCATTTATTTACTAAATCGTTCTTCAAAACATTTGAAATTAATTTTTCAAAAGAATTCAGAATCAAATTCCCAAGTTATAGTTTAATTATCCTCTTGGCTATAACTAAATTGAAATATCATTTTATTTCGCAATTATTATTTTGTAGATATTCAAAATATTCGATTTAAACCAATTCATTAATTCACTTCACTTATATTTTATTTTTCATAAATCTCAATAATTCGATAATGGGTTTCGAATGAGAAACTATCGCAATCCTAAATTTAGAAAGGGGAATTTTCGAAAATGATTCTAATTTTCAAAATACCTTTTATTTTTCAAAGAAAACAATTTCATACTTCTTTTGATTTTAAAACATTTTTCTTTAAAGTGATCCTAGTAACTATTCATTTTAAACATCACAAACTGAGCTTTGTGTAAACCAAAGCTCTGATACCACTTTTGTAACGACCCGCCACTCTGACCATCCCCAGTCGGTAATTAAACCAACTTGAGACGTTCAAAATGACGGATTGTTATTCAGTTTATAGAGTTTAAACAGAAACAGCCACAGAATCACAGAATAATCATAATATTTTATATAAATGAATTTTTATACATATATCAGAGTTTGTACAATGCATTATATTTATACAGCGGAATATTTCTTTTAAGTACAAAAATTCTTCGAAAAGCTAAAGTGAAGCAATTTCCCCAACTCTCTCTAACTTCGCGGCCTGAAAATCCTCAAGCTGTAAAAATACTCGGTCTGACCCGAGTATTACATTCAAAAGAAAATAATACACGGGTCAGTCTAATTCAAACTCAGTTATTAGTGCATAGAGGCAATAATAATCAAATAGCAATTAGATGACAGTCAAATATAAATTTACCTATTCGATCCTTTAACAAGAAATCGGATAACGGTAAATACAACACTTAACAGTGTTAAACAACAAATCAGTAGTTTCAAATTATCAACGCAGATAGATGAAGGGATTATTGATGAAGATAATTTAGAAAAAAATCAGAATCTGCCTAAACGGCATTTAACAACAAAATCGTCAAAATCGATTCAAAATATATTGAATTGTCAACATAAAACAATTTTCATCAAAATGAAAACATCATTTAAAACATTAGATTTGGTAGGGCTGCAGTACACACATACATGCATGTGCACTGCCTCGCCAACTCGAGTGCACAAGGTCAAATCAAAATCAGACTCAACGCAAGTACAAACGGCCTCGACCAAAATTCAAAATATCACTGCACAATGAAACTCAAGTAATTCCAGAAATCCAAACAGTTTCAAGAATGTAAGCACTACAAGGAAACTGACTCCAAGATGCATGTACACTCAAGTGAAACAACAGTTGTCAAATGGAAGAATACAACAAAAATGAAGGCACCAGACCCCAAAGGAAATCAACGTGGTCAGGTACTTTAAATCTAAAGCAATGCTCAGTGCAATGGACAGCATACATAAGGTTCGAGTATAACAATAATGCACAATGGATTTGAGTTCGAAGCAAAACAGATGTCAAATGAACATCAATATGCAATTTGAAATAGGCAGTGACTAAGTGAAAGTGAGAATATCATGTTTAACAAAACAGTGAAACATGAAGCAGTTCAATATTACTACACATAACAGATACAACATGAAGTGCCATCATGATATTCAAGTTACAGGTCAAGGGCAAGAAGCTTAACAATTACTCACTATGTTTTGTATAATTTAGCCAAGCAATTTAATCTATGAAAAAAAATACATGTATTAGGTTTGTATACTCTGTTCTTATTCAAAGCCAAAATACAAATAGAAGTTGGTACAAAGTTATTAACATATACATGCAAGTACTTGTTTATATATGCATGAAAGGTTAGGCTACTGGAAATAGTTACAGGCATGTACATGTCAAACTTCCAAAACTCAACATGCCAAAATTTAAATACTCAACATGTCCAACACAGCTGAAACACCAAAGCACAAGCCGTGGCACAATTTCAAAATAGAAGGAGGGTGAGGGCACCAGAGTTCATGGCACCACAGCACAATATACGAATAAGTGATACAATCAGTTCAGTGAACTGCAAGTGAGGTCACAAGTGTAAAACTACACCAGGTCAATGCAAACAAAAAACTGGGTTACTACATACAACAGCAACCGAAAATAGTGCAACAGGTCAGGAGAAAGTATGTGTACCTAAGGTACAACATGTATGCAACATGTATGCAACAGAGAATTAGCAACTTAAGTTTTAATTAAAAATGCCTACTCACATATGTTTGTATGAATATGCACAGCATACATACTATAAACAACCACTTCAGATTTCACTTATGTATATACATACAATACTTATTCATTTCAATAAGGTAGCTTGCAACCAAATTTACTTAAGTTTTAAAAGGTACTCGCTTGCAAAACTTGATGAACAGAGATGCAACATAAAACAATTTTCTTTTAGCTTTCCAGGCAAACAGTTCAAGTTTAAATACATATAAAACATTTGTCCAGTTAGTAACTAAATTTACTTCGGCTCACACATATCAAATCTTCGAGTAAATTCTCATATTACCCGAGACAATATGCCGACATCTTCAACTAACAACAACATCAGATAACAAGTAGTGTCAACAAATGTATAGCCACACAAGGCAGAACTACTTCAAATAAAGGTCAAGCTGAACAGACTACAAGACAGTTCAAACGAGGCACAGTGCATTTAGTACAGGCAAAGTAAAACATGCCAGAGAAATCAAAGTTGCATCATCATCAAATGCAATTTCAAAAATAATCCCAGCCGTGAATTCATAAATTTATACGACTTGATAAAGTCAGAAAACATCAAACATTTGTATATAAATGAAAATCAAAGAGTTCAAGGCCATGGAAATCACCAAATCACATTTATATTTCAAGTGACTGAAGTCAATGCAAAGCCTGCCGCGGTTATGAAACCAACATGCCCGCAGTTTATCAGAGAAAGCAAGGCCGAAGCCAACAGAGAAAATGATATAGTAAAAAAAAATGTCATAGAATCATAACAGTGGTAGCATGTTCGAGCAAAGCTCAATAGCACGCGGTTAAACAACAACAATGTACAAGCCAATAAAGTTTCAAGTAAAAATCAAAGTCATCAGAATTTTCACGAAACTAAAAATGCCAGAAATTAGAACCACCGATAGCCAAGAAATCAAGCCGTGACAAGCAAGCAATTTATACAAATTGAAGAAATCAGTAACCATCAAAATTTGAATCAAATGTGAGTGATGAGAAACCACTCACCTTTGCAAAGCGAACCCGGGGCGAACTCGACCAATTAGAAGCCGCCGAGCATCTCAGAGACGAGCGAGCAACGAGGACGAGCAGCCATTAATTTGTGAAGCCCTAGCTTTTGGAAAGAGGAACGAACGAAAATGAAGCAGAAGCCCTAATTTTTGAATGACGAAGTGGAGACGAAAGACGCCATTTTTTTTCTTCGGTTTGATTACTGATGATTTGAAGAGGAATTGGGTTCGAATATAAAAGAGAAGGGGAAGGAGATGTCGGCCATGCTTATGAAAGGAAGGGTGCGTGAGTTATGGCGTGATGAAAGGCGTGTTTGTAGCTGATGAAAGTAAGGTAATGTACTCTCTCTTTTTTTTCTTTTTTTTATTATATTATTTTATATATTATTATATTTTTTTATTTTTATTTTGAATTCAATTTTGTTTTGTATAAATTTTCTTTAGTAAATATAGAAACGTTTTGAAGTTCAACTATCAACATCAATTTATAAATTTACATAAAAATAATTTGTAAATCCAAACTATTTTTCTAAGTCATTAGTTCGAATTTAAAATACAAATTCAATATTCAATTCAACTCCAAAGTCAAATTCAAATTTTGTTCAACTTTAAATAGATTAAATTCTAAAATTTAATCGCCAATTTATACTGAAAATTTGAAATTTAAGTCAATCATCATTCGAATATTTAAAATTAATTAAATATTTTCATTTTTAAATTGTTCAAAATTCTGGGTTGTTACATAATAATTTATGAAAACTCAAGCCTTTAACATTATAGGAACTGCAGGTTCTCAACTTTTATTTCAAATGCTAGAAATAAAGTTTACCATGTACGCTTTCATCAATGTTTCCATTCACTTCAGGTGTGCTAAATCATTGATATTGGATCTAAACTTAATATGTTGTTCTAATTACACATTATTCTTGTATATGTTTCTCTAAGAAACAAAAAAATATTTCTTTTGGAAGTATAAAAGATATATATTAAAATCATTTCCAAAGTCAAAATCCAAATCAAAAGAGTTTTAAAAATGAAAACTTCAATTACCAAACATGTAAAGATTACTTAGATCTATATCACAACCAAAACGCAATCAAGTTTAATATATTTATTTGAATCAAAAATAGAAATTGTCAGATTCAAAACTTGCTTTCCAAAATAATGAACTCAAAAGCATGCAATAATAAGCAAGTTTCTGAAATCAATTCAAATCCAAATTAAGAAAATCACAACGTTTAATTTTTAAACCATGTACAAATCTCAAAGATATATTATTTGAGTGTGATTTTGAGATCTACAATATAATGTGATCAGAAAAATAAAAACAAAAAAACAGATCTATAGTGGAATGAGATCTGAAATATAATGACAAAATTATACATGTAGTGGAATAAGATCAAGAAATTTAGATCTATCATACAATAAGATCTATTAAAAATTAAATCTAAATATGAAAAATTAAGAAATAGATATAGAATTGTTAAACAAGAATACTTAAATCTAGATTTAAATTAATCGCAAAACAAATCTAGAAATGTAGATCTAGAAAATTTCGAACCTGATTTCATTGGTTGAATAAGGGGAATAGATAGATCTAATTTCGGTAACTGATTAGGAGAAAGAGATGTATCTACATAAAAGGAAAAAATGGATCTAATCTTCTAGATTAGAATATCCAATACATTTAAGAAAGAGATCGTGCTGATAACGTG
The DNA here is from genome assembly GCA_030765085.1 of Allium cepa. Lineage (NCBI taxonomy): Eukaryota > Viridiplantae > Streptophyta > Magnoliopsida > Asparagales > Amaryllidaceae > Allium > Allium cepa. The sequence goes on from CM060940.1 coordinate 867,162,654, forward strand.
TTGCAAACAATATAAAAATAAGAAGCCATTAGAAAAAAGAGGAAGGTTACATTTTATTCATTCTTGAATTAGTAATATATTTCCATTATATAGGCTCCTTTATATAAAGGTTTAAATAGTCTAAATAGTTAAAATAGTTTAAAGATTGAAACCGGTTTGATATAAAATAGTTCGAATATTGAAAATGGTATATATTTTAAAATGGTTTGAAATAATTTGAAAATTTAAAAATATGAATTTTAAAACAGTTTATAGTAAAATAGTTTATAGTGAAAATGGTTTCAAATTTAAAACTATTTCTTTCCATCTTCAATAAATTTGGACTCAGGTCCAAATTTTAATCAAACCGATTTAATTTCAAATCTTTCAATTCAATCGACTTAATTTCGATTTAAATTCAAATCAACTCCAATTTCAATTTCAATTAACTTCAACTGCGAAACTTTAATTTTTAACTTCAGATTCAATTCTTTTTTTAAACCATTTCAACTTATAAAAATTTCAAGTCCAATTTCAATTTACAGATTTAAATCACTTATATCAAATTGAACTTCAATGTTCAATTTAAGGTTCAAATCTTTAAATTACTTCCATTTCAAATATTTCAATTCCAAGCCCAATTTTGAAATATCAATCTAAATTATTTTAACCAAGATAAATTTTCAAAGTTCGAATATAGTTCAAACCATTAAAGCAATTCCCATAATTCAAATCATATATCGTTTATAACTTCAATCCAAATTAAATTCTTTTAAATAATTTCTTTTACAAATTTCACCTTCAACATTTCATGCCTCAAATTTGAAAATAATTCAATCTTTATAAATTTGATTTTTTTTATTTATTTAAAACAAAATCATTTAAATAAATTCAAATTCAAGAATTTAAAATCATTCAATTTAACCAATTTGGTGTCCGTATGACCAAGTGATTGGTTATTTCGATTTTCAATTTTAAGGATGGATATATATCGGTTTAATCCAAATCAAAGCGTCATAGGTATATATCATTTCAACCTATTTCTTAATTCATTTGAAATAATTCAAATAAAAGTTTGATATACTATCGGCAACATACAGGGTGATAATATATATATAAACATCCAACCGTCCAATATCAACCAATAGCATCAAATCTCAATCAACATCCAAATCAACCGATAAATCACAACACCTAACTATAGATACCGAGTATTTAACTAGCAATTCAATTTCAATATTTAACCATCGATTTAAATTCATATCTATTTAAACCATATGTCAATTTAAAAATCAGTTAAATTACCAAACAACGGTCAATAAAAATAAATCACTTCATAATTTAAATTTTACTAATATCAGAATATTTTAGTATTTCATAAGCGGTTTAAAACATTTACCTTTATTTGAAACCAAATTTTTTTTTCAAATTCAAATAAATTCCAATCCAGCTACATGTCATAGACGATGTTGATACAAATCTAACCCAACTTGTTGCGTTTGAAACGAACCTCGCATGAAAAAGTTGTGGATTAAAAAATATCCTATATAAATTAAAATTTAATTAACAAAATTAATTAAAAATTAAAACCTTACCTTTTCTAATCTCCCTCCATACGCGCTTCTTCCTTCATGCAACCGCGTTACATAAACATCAACTTCAATCGATGAATGCACAACAACCACCACCATCGAGCCGCCTACTCCACCGCCGTAGTTGCGCCATCGCGCGCTCTGCCTACTCCCCTCGCCGCACGCATGTACGTGCGTGAAAACCCAAAAATATACAGCGAATGCGACGACTTTGCCGCCACCTCGGTCGATAATTTGTCGTTCCAACTGTGGGATAGCTTCGTATCGACGCGCTTTACATCTTCCTGTTAAAGTAGAAGGGTACTACGGCCTCTAGAGGCTCCGATCGACGTCTGTCGTTGGATGAAGGTTTTGGGAAATGGCGGCTAGGTTTTTAAGTTGGGGTTTAAGAAAATGAAGGAAGGTAGAGGCTATTTGTAGAAAATTTTCGCGGTACTACTTATCCTTGAAAATTTCGAATTCCAAACGCAGATTGCCGCTTGGCGTTCTATATGTATTACCCCTATTTCGAACATGATGGAATATGTATCGAGAGCCAATGTAACACTCCAGATTTTTTGTAACATTATTTATGATATTTAATTAGCTAAATAAAATAAAATAATGTCTTGATTATGAGTGAGATTTGATTTGATTAAATGGCAGTCGTGCCATTTAACTAACAAATTAAAAGAAGATTTAAAATGAAGTATATGAGGGGTAAAATAGGAAAGAAGCAATTCCTATATCTATTTCCTTAGGCCGTGTATCTCTGCACGTCATTTTCATTTCTCCAAATTTTAAAATAAGAGGTCGACCGCCATTAACAAGAAAAAGGGAAAGAAGATTAAGAAAAGCTAAAGGAAAAGCTAATTCAAATCAAATCTATTCAAATCTCAAGCTCCTAAACCTCTAAAGCTAAGGTGAATAATGCGTACTCTCATGTTTGTTTTATTTTGGTATTAAGATGAAATTCAAAGTATTTTTCATTGATTTGCCATGTCTTTGAAGGACGAAATGATTATATATACTATTGGATGATTTATGTATATTCATATTGATTTTATGATAGGTTTTAAGGTGAAATCCCGATTAAAATGACATCCAAACGCCTTATGAATTTTTGTGAAGATTAGAAATGATATTTTAGAGAAGATTTTTAATTTTCATAATTTTCTGAATTTTTGTGAAATTTGTATGAATTTTCCGGTGAAGAAAAAGAATTTTGGATTATAAATTATTTACGGATAAATAATAAAAGTTTTGGGTCTGAAATTTTTATATGTTGGAAAACATATTAATAAATATTTTTTTGAAATTTTTCTAGATTTTTTGAATTTTTTTAATGGTTTTATAAAATTATTTAAGGTATGAGACTTAAATGTTTTATATTATTAAAGAAGGAGAAGGGGCTTTTTTGTAAATAACTCAAATTTGTTAAATCTGGAAAGTAGGCAGCACTTTTAAAAAGATAAACTTGCAACCAATCAGATTTGGACATATAAGGCAGGTTAGGTACAAAAGAATAGTTAAAAGTAAAAATAAACATTTTTTTCACTGTTTCGATGCTTTCTATACCAGGTTCTGTCTTTCTACCTTCGCCTCAGACACAGTCGAAACTGATGCATATGGTATCAGGCAGTTAGTACTTCAATGAATTGGACATAGGTGGAAGGTATAGGGTCAAAACCAGGGATTTCGAAGGAGTTGAAGCTTTGCTTTGGTTCAAAAGGAAAATGCGTCTGATTGCTTTTGACTAAGATGCTTTCGACTTAGTTTGCTTTCGACTAGGTAAAATGGTTTAAAAGAAAATGGTTTCTATTGGATTTGCATTTGTTTTCAAATTTTGACTGAATCGAAACCTTTAGCTGTCACTTTCTTCTTTCCGATCCAGATGGTTTCGAAGGGGTTGTTTTTGTTTTTTAAAAATTTGGCCACCTCTCCAAAGCTTTCGAAGGAATTGTTTCGACAACATCACTTAATTACTTAGGAAAGAGTTTCGAAAAGAATGCTTTCGACTTTATTGAGTTTCTGATCCTTTTACTTTACTTGAAAGCATAATCTAAATATTTTCGACAGAAACGGTTTTCAAAGGTTTCGAAGGGTAAATTTGTGAATGGTTTTGAAAGGTGTTTCCACATGTTTTAAAACTGAACCCAAAGTGCTTTCGAAAGGATTGATTTTTGACTGTTTCGAAAGGTTTTGATGATCGGTTTCGAAAGGGGTGCATCCTCAGTGGTTCAAAAGGGTTGAAAGAAAAGATTTTTCCTATCTTTCGAAAGGCAATTTTAAAGGTTTTAAAGAAGAATATCTAATGCTTCAATGCTTTCGAAGGAAAGACTTCTATTGGTTTCGAAAGAATTACTTTTAATGGTTTGGAAAGAGTTACTTTCAATGGCTTCGAAAGGGTACTTCCAATGAGTTCGAAAGGGTTACCCTCAAGGGTTTCGAAGCGCTTGTATAAAGATTTTAAACAAAATTTTCGAACATATAACTAGGCAAAATAGCCTAGGTGTATTAAGTTAAAAAGGACTTTAACTTACTTTGAGGGGATAGACAATCCTCATTAAAACTCATCAACATTATTTTGAGTAAAGTATATATAACATAGAAAAATAGCTTAGAGTAAAGCTAAATATGTAATTTCCTTGTATATGTATGATTTAAAGGGATAAATCATTTTAAAAAGGTTTTCAAGGAAATTGATGAAGGATAGTTAGTCCTAAGAAAATGATTTAGACAGATGGCCCATTTTGATTCGGCAGGTTAGTCCAATTTGAGGAGAGTTCGTCCAATTATTGGACAGTTAGTCCAGATTGCGGACAGCTGGTCCAATGTGAGGGTAGTCAGCCCAGATTTCGGACAGATGGTCCATTTATTACCTGTTTATAGCAAAACGAGTCTTGCTATTATTTTATGATTATAATCAGTTTATTAGCCACTTTGGTTGCAAGAAAAGATTTGCAAAATATATGTTTTGGAAAGGATATTAGTGAAGATAAACCTGTTCTACAAAGCGGCACGGTCTCACTCAATATCAACAAACTAAGATGTAACAGAATTATTCACACCAAGCTTTATGTTTGACTTGAAATTTTTATTTTTCCTTGGACTCTTGGGTGCTCAAAATTGATTTGAGTATACTGAGGGTTGAGATTTGCATGTTTTCGCAGTTTTGACGAATAAAGCTTTCAGAGACGTGCATGTAGCGAACGGATAGCTAAATTTAGAACAACAGATTATTTTGTTTTGATTCCGCTGTGTATTAGTCAGATATGCCTATATTGCTTTTATCATCCAAAGGGACACCGTCATATGTCGCTCTTGGCGTATTATTGTAAATTTTAATTCATCAATGCCTGGAAAGCGTTTTGAGGTTATGTTACTTGGATATGATATTGTTTTGAAATGCAATCCACAAAATGTTGTATTTTGAAACTTGAAGAGGGTGTTTCATTGAATTCTTTTTTCTATATCAAGTTTTTGAGAAGGGACGAATGTGTATTCAGGAACTTAAATGAGATGTTTTACAAAAGTTTCTTTAAAAATTTTAGCAAAACAATTCTCTGACAACAGCGCCAAAACCTTATTCCAGCTTTTATATTTAATTAGAAAAATACAAGTTAAATTATTAAAGACCACAGGCTCTCGATGTACCATTAAAATAAGCACACGAATACGGTTGACCAACATGGAATAAATTTTGAAACAATTTTAAAACTCTAAACTAAAAATCATTGGGTGTGCGAAACGGTTTTTGCAAGAATTTCTAAACCTCCTAACTCCCATGTTCTACAAATATTATCAAATCAAATTATCGTATATAAGGAAATAGAATCCATAAAGCAATAAGGAACAACTTTAATATATACTGAAAAAGAATAATATGAACCGACGTTCCCAAAGGATATCTCATCTGGTAGACACAAAGATGCCGATGAAGACATGCAATGTTTGTAATGTTACATATATATATATATTTGTATGGTTACTGCAAAGTTCCTCAAATAATCAAATTGGAAGTTTGTATTCCCTACGTATGAAAACTCGTGCTTATAATGTTGGTTAGCTTATTCAACTATGCTTAAAATTGTTTCAAACTATTTGAATGTAATATCAACACACATAAATTAAATAATTAATACTTTTGCAGTAGCTTAAAATATCTTTCTTAAAGATTTTTGTTGTAACCGCTATTGAAATGTCATATCAAACTTTAAATACATTAACAAAATTAGATGCACCAAATGAAAGTTAGATGCAAGAGATAAAACTACCACTTTTGGAGTGTTATATGAGTATACAATACCTTCTTTTAGAGATAAATTATTATTATTGCTTCTAAAGTTTTATATGACATTCCTTCGGGAAATATAGCGTTTCTTTTTAAGGGATTGCAATCTAATAAAAATAAAATTTCTGTAACATCTCTTCTGGGACGTCGGGTTTTGCAATATAAAATTCAAAGATAATACCTCTTTAAGAGATTAATATATACACACATCCATAAACTTAAATAGTATGTTATATGAGTTATCTCCTCTGGATAGTACTAAAATGTATTTCGTCAATTAAATAGTTTGACTAATGCATCCAAAAATAATTTATCAAAACTTTAGGTTTTATAACATAGTGCGACTAGTAAAAATCATATCTATATTTAGATATATCAATGAGAAAGCAACAGAGAGAATAATTAAATTAAAGCTGCACATATTGAAATCAAAATTATATTTCGCATTGCACAGAAATTATAAATTGACCATGTGTACTTTTATATAATTGGAAGTACATATAATGGGAAAAAACATTTTAAACTAACTACAACATATAAACTGAAATAAAAATGAGAAATATGGACTAAAATGTCGTTTGAATTCATATTTTATAAATAACGAACATCCCTTTTCAAAGTTAAATTAATAATTAATTTTCAATTCCAGACATATTTGAAATATCACACAGCACAGTATCTTCAGGATATTTGGTCAATATAATATGTGAATGCAAAGATGTAAGTAAGATATAACTCATTTGGTGATTTTTGAAATCTCTTGAACGCACTGTCATAGTCTTGCGTTAAAATATATTTATCTCTTTTAACTTCTTCAAGAAGTGTAATTTAACATTTCACACAATTTCAAGAAAGCTTCGGGTTTCTAATTTATGAACTTCAATCTTATTAATTTGTTACGAATTAAGATTCTCAAATTTTCTATAAACTTCTTGTTTAAAAGCTTATACATTTCGATTAATAAAAAAAGTAACTATAAGATTTCAAGTAATAGACTTTATCAATAAATCATTACATAATTCAAGATTTTAGGTCTCGGACTGAGTTATACGACTTCTGGTTGAAAAAAAATTCTTTGCACAACTTCAGGCTGTCGTTAAAACTTATTTCTTTCATTATATTGTTTTCCAATATAAATACACCGGATAATAAACCATATGTCTATTCTTATTCCAAACATAAAAATACAACATCATTTAATTTACAATAGCCAATGCATTTATGATGTAATTTAATTTATTACTAGATGACAACATTTAATGCATTTATTATCAAAAAAAATAAATGCAATTTACCATTTCTATGGCGTAAAACATAAAAAATTGTCACGATCGATTGATTTCTTTACAAACAAATGAATCAATCTAACTAACGTTACTTAGCAAAATTTCATCTCAAATCTAAGTTCAATATACTCGATAATAAAATTAAAATGAATACCATAAAAGAAACATTATTTCTTAGTAGTCAAAATTTCTAAAATAACTAAAATAACTCTTATATACATGTCTTCCTTTTAATAATTCAAGTTTATGTTTTTTTTGGGAACATCTGATTCTTTATTGCAAAAAACTTGGAATTTAATAATTTATGAAAACTCAAGCTTTTAACATTATAGGAACTACAGGTCCTTAACTTTTATTTCAAATGCTAGAAATTAAGTTTACCATGTATGCTTTCATCAATGTTTCCATTCACTTCACGTGTGCTAAATAATTGATATTTGATCTAAACTTAGTATGATGTTCTAATTACACATTATTCTTGTATATGTTTCTCTAAGAAACAACAAAATATTTCTTTTGGAAGTATAAACTATATATATTAAAATCATTTCCAAAGTCAAAATCCAAATCAAAGAGTTTTAAAAATGAAAACTTCATTTACCAAACATGATTACTTAGATCTATATCACAACCAAAACACAATCAAGTTCAATATGTTTATTTGAATCAACAACATAAATTGTCAAATTCAAAACTTGCTTTCCAAAATAATGAACTCAAAAGGCATGCAATAATAAGCAAGTTTCTGAAATCAATTCAAATCCAAATTCAGAAAATCACAACATTTAATTTTTAAACCATGTACAAATCTCAAAGATATATTATATGAGCGTGATTTTGAGATCTACAATATAATGAGATCAGAAAAATAAGAATGAAAAAAACAAATCTATAGTGGAATGAGATCTCAAATATAATGACAAAATTACACATGTATTGGAATAAGATCTTTAAATTTAGATCTGTCATACAATAAGATCTTGAAAAGATAAGATCTATAAAAAATTAAATCTAAATATGAAAAATTAAGAAATAGATATAAAATTGTGAAACAAGAATACTTAAATCTAGATTTAAATTAATTGCAAAACAAATCTAGAAATGTAGATCTAGAAAATTTCAAACCTGATTTCATTGATTGAACAAGGGGAATAGATAGATCTAATTTCAGTAACTAATTAAGAGAAAGAGATGTATCTACATAAAAGGAAAAATGGACCTAATTTTCTATATTAGAATATCCAATACATTTAAGAAAGAGATCGTACTGATAACGTGTTGCAAACAACATAAAAATAAGAAGCCGTTAGAAAAAGAGGAAGGAGACATTTTATTCATTCTTGAATTAGTAATCTATTTCCATTATATAGGCTCCTTTATATAAAGGTTTAAATAGTCTAAATAGTTAAAATAGTTTAAAGATTGAAAACGGTTTGATATAAAATAGTTCGAGTATTGAAAATGGGTTATATATTAAAATGGTTTGAAATAATTTGAAAATTTAAAAAGATGAATTTTAAAACAGTTTATAGTAAAATAGTTTATAGTGAAAATAGTTTAAAATTTATAACTATTTCTTTCCATCTTCAATAAATTTGGACTCAGGTCCAAATTTCAATCAAACCGATTCAATTTCAAATCTTTCAATTCAATCGACTCAATTTCGATTTAAATTCAAATCAACTCCAATTTCAATTTCAATTAACTTCAACCGTGAAACTTTAATTTTTAACTTCAGATTCAATTCAATGATTTAAATTTCAATTCAATTCTTTTTTTAAACCATTTCAACTTATAAAAATTTTCGGTCCAATTTCAATTTACTGATTTAAATCACTTATATCAAATTGAACTTCAATGTTCAATTTAAGGTTCAAATCTTTAAATTACTTCCATTTCGAATATTTCAGTTCCAAGCCCAATTTTGAAATATTAATCTAAATTTACTTTAACCAAGATAAATTTTCAAAGTTCAAATATAGTTCAAACCATTAAAGCAATTCCCATAATTCAAATCATATATCGTTTATAACTTCAATCCAAATTAAATTCTTTTAAATAATTTCTTTTACAAATTTCACCTTCAACATTTCATGCCTCAAATTTGAAAATTATTCAATCTTTATAAATTTTATTTTTTTTATTTCTTTAAAACAAAATCATTTAAATAAATTCAAATTCAATAATTTAAAACCATTCAATTTAACCAATCTGGTGTCCGTATGACCAAGTGATTGGTTATTTCGATTTTCAATTTCAAGCATGGATATATATCAGCTCAATCCAAATCAAAGTGTCATAGGTATATATCATTTCAACCTATTTCTTAATTTATTTGAAATAATTCAAATAACAGTTTCGTATACTATCAGCAACATACAGGGTGATAATATATATAAACATCCAACCGTCCAATATCAACCAATAGCATCAAATCTCAATCAACATCCAAATCAACCGATAAATCACAACAGCTAACTATAAATACCGAATATTTAACTAGCAATTCAATCTCAATTTCAAATTTAACCGTCGATTTAAATTCCTATCAATTTAAACCATATGTCAATTTAAAAATCAGTTAAATTACCAAACAACGATCAATAAAAATAAATCACTTCATGATTAAAATTTTACTAATATTCGAATATTTTAGTATTTCGTAAGCGGTTTAAAACATTCACCTTTATTTGAAACCAAATTTTTTTAAAATTCAAATAAATTCCAATCCAGCTCCATGTCGTAGACGATGTTGATACAAATCTAACGCAACTTGTTTCGTTTGAAACGAACCTTGCATGAAAAAGTTATGGATTAAAAAATATTCGATATAAATTAAAATTTAATTAACAAAATTAGTTAAAAATTAAAACCTTACCTTTTCTAATCTCCCTCCATACGCGCTTCTTCCTTTAGGCAACCGCGTTTCATTTTTTTAAACTTCAACTTCGATTGACGAATGCACAACAACCACCACCGTCGAGCCGCCCACACCACCGCCGTAGTTGCGCCATCGCACGCTCTGCCTACTCCCCTTGCCGCACGCATGTACGCGCGTGAAAACCCAAAATATATACAGCGAATGCGACGACTTTCCCGCCACCTCGGTCGACAATTTGTCGATCCAACCGTGGGATAGCTTCGTATCGACGCGCTTTACATCTACCTAGTTAAAGTCGAAGGCTAATCCGACCACTAGAGGCTCCGATCGATGTCTGTCGTTGGATGAAGGGTTTGGGAAATGAGGGCTAAGTTTTTAAGTTGGGGTTTAAGAAAATGAAGGAAGGTAGAGGCTATTTGTAGAAAATTTTCGCGGTACTACTTATCCTTGAAAATTTCGAATTCCAAACGCAGATTGCCGCTTGGCGTTCTATATGTATTACCCCTATTCCGAACATAATGGAATATGTATCGAGAGCCAATGTAACACTCCAGATACTTTGTAACATTATTTATGATATTTAATTAGCTAAATTAAATAAAATAATGTCTTGATTATGAGTGAGATTTGATTTGATTAAATGGCAGTCGTGCCATTTAACTAACAAATTAAAAGAAGATTTAAAATGAAATATAGGAGGGGTAAAATATGAATGAGGCAATTCCTATATCTATTTCCTTAGGCCGTGTATCTCTGCACGTTCATTTTCATTTCTCAAAATTTTAAAACAAGAGGTCGACCGCCATTAACAAGAAAAAGGGGAAGGAGATTAAGAAAAGCTAAAGGAAAAGCTAATTCAGTGTTATTTGCGTTAATGGGTGCCAGGCTTGTTCTGTCTTTTGTGCCTTCTCCTCCTTCACCGTGAATCCCTCTCTGTTCCCCCGTTCCTCTTCATGTCCTCTTCACCTCCCTTAAACATTTCTCAACGTATCCCCTCCCCCTCTTCTACTCGTTCAGGCAGACGTTTCAAAATGGATGCTGAAGAATTCGTTCCCCCTGACCTTCTCTCATCCCGTGTTTTCCCCCCCTTCGCGCTAGCAATAGGTCTCCCTTAGTGCCTTCTGACCCCCCTCTCTCGAATGTAACATCTGCTGATGATACCTATCCTCTTGCAGTGACTACGACATCGTCCATTTCTGGCTTGCCGCGCTTCCTGTCCGGATCCAGTGTGTGTTGCGATGTTAAGTCTGGTTGCGTATCGGGTGATCTTGTCACGGGTTCTTTGGTTCGTGACCGTGTTTTTGGTGGTTTGGTAGGTAATGACAATGCCATGGTTAAGACTGTTGAGCCAGATTGTAGCATGTCAAGTGTTTGTGTAAATGCAACAACGGGATCTGGAACTAACTTCAGTGTTAATAGTACGGCCTCCCCTCTGTGTGATGCTAATCCTGACCTGCCATCTGTTTTGGTATGTCCAGGGCCTCCCCTTGCCAGTACCAATGGTGGTACAGCTAGTGGCTCCTTACGGAATACTGTCATTGCCTCTGTTGTTCCAAAGACCAACAATTTTAATCATGGCGTTAGCATGCACGCAGTTTCTTCTCCCTGTAATGCACAATGCCCCAATCCTCAGGCCAATATTGCTGTTGATGTGTGTCGCCCTGATGCATCATGCCCGCCTGTTACCAAAACTTGGTCTTCTCTTTTTTACTTCCAAGCCCCGAAATGCGGGTGTTTATGAACCAGTTGAGTTCGACGTCATTGAGGAAAACGGAGTGATGATCCCTCCCCCCTGTGTTATGCAAGCCGGATTTGACTTTTGGTCGGGATACGTAGTTGTATTCTTTTTGGACCCTAAACATCGTCTTCATGATGTGGCTGCTGTTTGTCGTAGGGCCTGGAGACTTCAGGGTGGGCTTAAAGTTAAGATGGTTGATTCCTTGTACTACCTATTGTTCTTCTCCTCTGAGGGACGTTGTCATGTTCTAGAGTCTGAGCCTTCCTTCTTTGATGGACAACCTTTTATCATTACCCCCTGGTCTCCGACGGTAGCTAGCGTTCGTGAGCAAGTATTTTCTATCCCTGTTTGGGTTTATTTCTCCCAAATACCATCTGCTTTACAACCGTTGCTTGGCTTGAATTGGTTTGCATGCAATATAGGTAAACTGAAATGTTTTGACTCTAATACAGTTGCGCGTGATAAGCTTGTATACGCCAAGGTCCTGATTGAGATTACTCCCCATAAGCCTCTTCCTACCTCTATTCCTGTCCAGTTAGCTGTTGGTCACGTGGTGGATGTTCGTGTTCGCTATGGATGGGTCCCTGACATATGTTCCTCCTGTCATTCTTTTGGACATATTGCCTCTGCCTGCGTGCGATCTGTTGTTCCTGCTGATGCTCCTAAGATCCCTCTGCCTCGGCCTCCGCTAAGAAAATGGGTTCCCAAAGCCTCTCTGGTAGCTACTGACTCTGGTCCTTCCTTGGTGCACCCTGCTCCCTCAGATCCTTCTGATGATCCCTCTGTTCTCCCTGCTGTTCCTGTTCTCTCTCTGCCGCACGTTGTTTGGGCTGAGACTGAACATTGTTGGGTTGATCTTCGTACTGATATGAGATTCAACCCTGTGGATGACACCTATTTTAGATATGTATCTAATGATTTATTGGATCTTCGATGCCTTTATTACAGTACTTCTGGTGATTCCTTAGTTCTTGACATGGATGGTTCGTTTGCTGAGATTAATTCTGTTCTTCTAGCTGATACTGCCTGGGATCGATCCTTTGTTTACTCTTCTGACATCGACTGTTATGATCCCTCTCTTGCTGTTCTTTTTCGCCCCAATTTTGGTATTCTCGGGGGTGGTTCACTGGATTCTTCCAGGTTTGATGAGGGCGTTAGTGATTCTTCCTCTGCGGAGGAGAACTAGCCTTGTTATTTATTTCTTGTAGCTGTGACGTGTCTGTCATACTCCTGTGCTGTATTTTTATATTCTCATTTTTAGTAGCTAAGGTGCCTTTACCTTACTCCCGTACTTCAACTTTATTACGTTCGTAATAAATAGTGGTCGGTCCACTATAAAACCGTCGGCCATGCCAAAAAAAAAGCTAATTCAAATCAAACCTATTCAAATCTCAAGCTCCTTAATCTCTAAAGCTAAGGTGAATAATGCAGACATCTCATGTTTGTTTTATTTTTGGTATTAAGATGAAATTCAAAGTATTTTGCATTGATTTGCCATGTCTTTGAAGGACGGAATGATTATATATACTATTTGATGATTTATGTATATTCATATTGATTTTATGATAGGTTTTAAGGTGAAATCCAGATTAAAATGACATCCAAATGCCTTATGAATTTTTGTGAAGATTAGAAATGATAGTTTAGAGAAGATTTTAATTTTCATGTTTTTCTAAATTTTGTGAAATTTATATGAATTTTCTAGTGAAGAAAATATAATTTTGGATTATAAATTATTTACGGATAAATAATAAAAGTTTTGGGTCTGAAATTTTTATATGTTGGAAAACATATTAATAGAGATTTTTTGAAATTTTTCTAGATTTTTTTCTAATTGTTTTAATGGTTTTATAAAATTATTTAAGATACAAGACTTAAATGTTTTATATAATTAAAGAAGGAGAAGGGGCTTTTTTGTAAATAACTCAAATTTGTTAAATCTGGAAAGTAGGCAGCACTTTTAAAAAGAGTAACTTGCAACCAATCAGATTTAGACATATAAGGCAGGTTAGGTACAAAAGAACAGTTAAAAAGTACAAATAAACATTTTGTCACTGTTTCGATGCTTTTTATACCAAGTTCCGCCTTTCTACCTTCGCCTCCGACACAGTCGAAACCAATGCACATGGTATCAGGCAGTTAGTACTTCAATGAATTGGACATAGGTGGAAGGTATAGGGTCGAAACCAGGGATTCCGAAGGAGTTGAAGCTTTGCTTTGGTTTAAAAGGAAAATGCGTCTGCTTGCTTTCGACTTAGTTAGCTTCCGACTAGGTCAAATGGTTTAAAAGGAAATGGTTTCTATTGGATTCACATTTGTTTTCAAATTTCGACTGAATCGAAACATTTAGATGTCGCTTTCTTCCTTCCGATCCATATGGTTTCGAAAGGGTTGTTTTTGTTTTTTTAAAATTTGGCCACCTCTCCAGAGCTTTCGAAGGAATTGTTCCGACAGCATCACTTAATTACTTAGGAAAGAGTTTCGAAAAGAATGTTTTCGACTTTATTGAGTTTCTGATCCTTTTACTTTACTTGAAAGCATAATCCAAATATTTTCGACAGAAACGGTTTTCAAAGGTTTCGAAGGGTAAATTTTTGAACGGTTTCGAAAGTTGTTTCCACATGTTTTAAAACTGAACCCAAAGTGCTTTCGAAAGGATTGAGTTTTGACTGTTTCGTAAGGTTTTAATGATCGGTTTCGAAAGGGGTGGATCCTCAGTGGTTCAAAAGGTTTGAAAGAAAAGGTTTTTCCTATGTTTCGAAAGGCAATTTTAAAGGTTTTAAAGAAGAATATCTAATGCTTTAAAGCTTTCGAAGGAAAGACATTTATTGGTTTCGAAAGAATTACTTTTAATGGTTTGGAAAGAGTTACTTTCAATGGCTTCGAAAGGGTACTTTCAATGAGTTTGAAAGGATTACCTTCAAGGGTTTCGAAGGGCTTGTATAAAGGTTTTAAACAAAAATTTCGAACATATAACTAGGCAAAATCGCCTAAGTGTATTAAGTTAAAAAAGACTTTAACTTACTTTGAAGGGATAGACAATCCTCATTAAAACTCATCAACATTATTTTGAGTAAATCATATATAACATAGCAAAATAGCTTAGAGTAAAGCTAAATATGTACTTTCCTTATATATGTATGATTTAAAGGGATAAATCATTTTAAAAAGGTTTTCAAGGAAATTGATGAAGGATAGTTAGTCTTAAGAAAATGATTTAGACAGATAGCCCATTTTGATTCGGACAGTTAGTCCAGTTTGAGGACAGTTAGTCCAATTTGAGGAGAGTTCGTCCAATTGTTGGACAGTTGGTCCAGATTGCGGACAGCTGGTCCAATGAGAGGGTAGTCAGCCCAGATTTCGGACAGATGGTCCATTTATTACCTGTTTATAGCAAAACGAGTCTTGCTATTATTTTATGATTATAATCAGTTTATTAGCCAGTTTGTTTGCAAGAAATGATTTGCAAAATATATGTTTTGGAAAGGATATTAGTGAAGATAAACCCGTTTTGCAAAGCGGCGCAGTCTCACTCAATATCAATAAATCAAGATGTAACAGAATTATTCACACCAGGCTTTATGTTTGACTTGAAATTTTTATTTTTCCTTGGACACTCGGATGCTTAAAATTGATTTGAGTATGCTCAGGGTTGAGGTTTGCATGTTTTCGCAGTTTTGACGAATAAAGCTTTCAGAGACGAACAGGTAGCTAACGGATAGCTAAATTTAGAACAACAGATTATTTTGTTTTGATTCCGCTATGTATTAAGTCATGCCTATATTGCTTTTATCATCCAAAGGGACACCTTCATATGTCGCTCTTGGCGTATTATTGTAAATTTTAATTCATCAATGCCTGGAAAGCGTTTTGAGGTTATGTAACTTGGATATGATATTGTTTTGAAATGCAATCCACAAAATGTTGTATTTCGAAACTTAAAGAGGGTGTTTCATTGAATTCTTTTTTCTATAACAAGTTTTTGAGAAGGGACGAATGTGTATTCTGAAACTTAAATGAGATGTTTTACAAAAGTTTCTTTAAAAATTTTAGCAAAACAATTCTCCGACAATAGCGCCAAAACCTTATTCCAGCTTTTATATTTAATTAGAAAAATGCAAAATTTAAATCATTAAAGACCACAGACTCTCGATGTACCATTAAAATAAGCACACGAATACGGTTGACCCACATAGAATAAATTTTGAAACAATTTTAAAACTCTAAACTAAAAACATAGGGTGTGCAAAACGGTTTTTGCAAGAATTTCTAAACCTCGTAACTCCTATGTTCTACAAATATTATCAAATCAAATTATCGTATATAAGGAAATAGAATCCATAATGTAATAAGGAACAACTTTAATACATACTGAAAAAGAATAATATGAACCCACGTTCCCAAAGGATATCTCATTTGGTAGACACAAAGATGCCGATGAAGACATGCAATGATTGTAATGTTACAAAAAAAAATGTACGGTTGATGCAAAGTTCCTCAAATAATCAAATTGGAAGTTTGTATACCCTAAGCATGCAAACTTATGCGTATAATGTTGGTTAGCTTAATCAACTATGCTTATGAAATTCTATTCAAACATACTGCCAATTTTCAGATAATGCTTCCAATTATAAACAATAATTGCTCATTTTCTGAGAAATACTAAAGCTTAACTCATTAAGAAAACAACATCCACAGTCATTTCATAAACAAAAGAAATATGAATTATCCTTTTGTAATTCCATCAAGTCTGGTGGAGACAAACCACGCAGTGATTTCTACGTCAACCAACACAAAAGTAAAAATGTCAACTGGCTATGACAAGGCATACACCATGAAAAGCCAGTTGCACCACGTGCGTTTCTTTGCTAAAGTGCATCATAGGGTAAAACATGATTGAAATTTTAACTTGAAAGTTTAATGGTTTATCAAATTGGTAGCATAGCAAAAGAGGGGAAAAAAATACATTAGTTCAAACTCCCACATATAAAGGGTGGACGAAACAGATAACTTCATTTATTCCACTTTCTGAAATCAAAATACCTTTAAGTTTCCAATTAAAAGCTACTAAAACTAAACAAATACCTTCAAATACCATCATTTATTCCACTTTCTAACTTCTTACTTGTCCCCTGATAAGCTTTGAATTAAAGACCTTTTCATTAGTTGTCACTTGAGAAACTGTGAAGACCTGTTCATCCAACCTTCATCCTCTTCATACTACCCTCAGCGTTATCGTTATCGCAAGTTATTACAGGATCACAAGCAACGCTGGTTGATTTAAATTTGGTAACTTCACCATTGTCAACGTTTTCTGCTCCAAACCCAATAGCAGTACCAGGACAAGTACATATACCTTGCAAGTTAAATATAAACATTCATCTAATAAGTCATATTTAGACAGCCATCGTCTATTTAGACGATATGAAGGACATGAAAATTCAGATTCATTCATTGCAACATTTTTATGTTTATGGTTTCTTTTAAATTTGACGAAGAAAGAACATATTAAATGTCGCCTCAACACAGTCTAATCCTAATTCAACGCCCATTCAATTATAAGTAGTAATTCTATAATTAAAACATTTAATGAAATAAGGAAATACATAAATTGCACAGTTGATGTCTATTTAATCCTCCAATATTAAAGCATTGATTCTACAATAGACTCTTTCCATATTGATGAAACAGGGAAAGAGAATAATCACAGAATTAATTTATATTTCAAGTTTTCAAACTCCATGCAACTTTCCAAAGGAGTACTAATTAAGAGAGGAAAGTGATTTACTTGCTCAGTTGCATTCGTAAAAAATGAAACCCGGTTGGAAAAATTGGTGATGTAGTTCGTAAAATGATTGTCTGGTTTCTCTTCATCATCATCATTAAATAATAGTAATAGTAATAAATAAGTTAGACTGTGTATTATTACAACAATAAAAGAAAACGATTAAAGAATACTGGAAAAATATACACAGTTACCAGACTATTATTATAATGCCTAACAATCAGATCTGTGTAACTGAATTGACTAGAAAAAGCAAACAAACTAAACTTTCTACTAAGCTGATGTTATCACTTATCCGCCTTCCTTTCCTACCACATAAACAAGGAAGATTTTCTTTATGTCAAAAATATCACTATAGGATGGTATGACAACAACAGATGGAGCAACAAAATGGTAGGCCAAATATAGCGCAGCAAAGTGCAAGCATTACCATAGACACTTTCATACACTACAAAGTATGTTGAACAAAATTTTAGTACTGAACCTGCTTTTCATGTCAAACATAACCAGCGAATATTATGATAAAACCAATCTATCTCTTACACAAAAAAGAGACAAAAACATTAGTATTCTCGTTTCTCAGTCAATCTCAAATCATATACTCTTATTAGTATGAGAAAACTTTTATCATTAGCTCCTCCAGTTTATTTTATGTAAACAGTCAATACTATCACTATTTACCTATCATGGAAAATCAAGTATCGCTTTTTTCTTCAGTCATTTGGATTAATTTCCTATCATTCAATTATGTTTCATTACCTTCCTAATTCTTTTGTTTCTACATAAATTCAAAAAAAAAAAAAAAAAAAAATTTAGCATGAGTTTGCTTCTTTGTATTATGCATTGAATTCTCGAAATTTCTCAAGCAAAATCCGGGTGCATTATGTTCCATCTTTTGTCTCCCTAAATTCTCAACCAAGTATTTTCTCCATCAAAATTGGATTTCATGTAGATTATCACATTATGATTCACTGTTTCATTTGTTTCTTTGCTAAGTTTTTTAATATTATTGTATAAATATCTCCGTCATAAGTAAGTCTCCTTTTTCAGTACATGTAATCAAAATTTTTATTTGCTTTTGTTAGCAAGGTTCAATATTAGAGTGCCGTATTAGGTTTGGTTAAATTATTGTACGAGTGAATCTCGTTAAACTTTTTCTTAATTCCGCTAACATGAATTAATCATAGTACGAATTGATTCATTATATATTTACAATTATGTAAAATGGTATGTTAAAATCTGTATATTAACAATAAACAAAATATGATTCTAATGATGGAAAGAGATTTTGCGAAACACGATTGTAAGCTTGAAATATGACGTTATAAGAGTGATTATATATATGACTTTTGAGTAGAATAACAAAGAACAATAATGAGATGTTTCACATACATTCGAATTAAGTTATTCCATGATTTCAAATGAGGTAATGGAATCAAAATACAATTTTTAGGAAGATTCGTACGTGTCTATATATATATATATATATATATATATATATATATATGTGTGTGTGTGTGTGTTTGCCTTCAATCATCATATTATTTGTATAATGGTAATTATATTTGCCTTTAATTATCATATTAATGGTAATCAATCAATTTAATTGGCTTCATAACCTAATTAGTTTGAGTTCAATTTTAAAATAGTAAACATACTGATTTACTTTCATCTTCTCGTATATACCAACAAGTATATTTTTATTCTCAAGTTGAACCTATTTTTACACTTATTAGTATGAATTTTTTTAATCCAATAATAATCTATAAGTTGAATTGAATTTCATATCATTTATTTATTTCCTTTAATTATCTTCTTGACTCATAATAAGTTTTCTATCAGATTTATAAACTTACGTTCATAAGTAAGATTATGTTCATAAGTGATTGTATATAACTTTACATTCATATGTATACATTACGTTCATAACTTTCACAAGCAAGATTGACAACTATTGAAATTATAAATTACCTATACTTCCAATTATAATAATAATGCCGTGTTTTTTTAATGCACTAAGTTTCTAAAATTCTTATTTTGGCTTTATCCAATTATAAAACTATCAAAGAATATACTTAATTTTTCCTAATAAACATATATTTATTAGAGAATATGCGTAAATTAGTTGATTTTTTTGAAAAGTAAAAGAGGTCGACTGAACCTTAGTAGATCTTATTAACAGAGTTAATTATTAAAGTTATAACTATATGGCCTAAATCTATTATATGTCAGCTTGGAATTTGACATGTTTGTTATACAGTAGAATATTGATTTGATATATGATTTTAGGCTATGATTCAAAGATGGATTGATGGCAGTTAATTATTTAATTATGTTTCTGTAACAAGTTTGGAAAAATGTATGTTTCTTTTATTAGGTTACATGCATAGATTTTTCAAAAACTACAATCTTTATCTTTTAACGATCCATACTTATGCACTGCATTCTCTATTTGATGTCATATATAATGTATGAAGAAGGTAGAAAAGAAGTTGAACTTTGTAACAACTTATGAATATAGTAGACGGTAAGGTTATTTTACATATTTTTTTAAATTATAAAATTAATAATGATAATTACCGAAAAGTTTCCAATGGTGGGAATCAAATGCAAGTAGCCTGAAGTTGGTAGAAGCAAAGTATAGATGCATTTTCTAATTGTATTTGCCATCAACTACCGCAATAGTGATAATTAATTAAATAGTTAGCTTCATAATTTATTAGTTTGAATTTGAATTTTAAATATTAATTTTTTCTTTGACCTTTGGTTGTATATACCAACATATATGTATATATTTTTCTCCTGTTGGACTTATTTTACACTTATTAGTATGCGGAATTTTATATCAATAACAAACTACAAATTGAATTGATTTTCATAGCATTTATTTTCTTTAATTATCTTGATGCTTAATAATTTCGATACAAAATTTATAAACTTAAACCGTACACACTCTTCATAAACAAGATTGACAATTAATGAAACTATAAATCATCTATACTTTCGGTTTTATTGATAATGTTATGTTTGGTTTTTTTTTAATTAATTAGGTTTTTGAAATTCTTACTTTCCACTTTATCAAATTTTAAAATTACCAAAATATACTGAATTTTTGAATACAATTATACATTAATTAGAGAATATGTACAATTCAGTTGATTCAAAAAAAAAATTGAAATGTAAACGAAGTTGACTAACACATACCAAATTATACATATTTAACAAAGTTAACCATTAGAGTTAAAGCTATAAGCTCAAAACTATTACCATTTAGTCTTAAACTTCACATGTTTATTTATAAGTTGAATATTAGTTTGATAATTGATTTTAGACTATGCTTCAAAGAGAAATGAATGTTCTCTTGTTGTTCCAACTTTACTATTCAAGTATAACTACAATAAAACTCTCAAATTGATGGCAATTAATTATTTTAACTAGCATCTAATAGAATTGATGCAAGAAACAATAATCAATTATCTAATTTAATTTTGTATAAATATAACATTGAATTAACATTGTTAATAATTGTATAATCAGTTAGTATTCAAGTTTATATTAGTAAATATTCTTTATACTAATTAGTTAATATTGTTAATAATTATTTTATGTCTATATGTTTGATAGATAAGCTTAACCTAGAACCTACAAGTTTAGTTACTTCCTTACGAATAGCGAATCGAATGGAAGGGTATGCAACTCTAGGGTTGAGATGTGACTAGTTAGAATTTTGACCTGTTAGATCATATTTTTGTTTGCAGTTTGTATGTGTTTGATTTTGTGAGGTTCGGAATTATTCTTAGGATAGATTGATTAAATGAGTATGATGCTAGGCTATTTTGCCAGAATAGAAAAAAATCACTTAGACATTCAGATGCATCGATGGAATTATATTGTAGACGGTTCTAGCGGTGAGATGTATGCTTTATTGGGTGTTATGGATTCAGATGATGAGTTGTGTCGAGTTTTCATATTTAGAGAATTCACATATGTTTTTGAGCATGTAGTAGGATTGCCACCAAAACGAACCATTGAGTTTAAGATAAATTTGGTTTCGAGAGCAAAACCAATGAGTAGGCCACCAAACAGAATGACCCCTACGGAGATGAGGGAGCTAAATGTGCAGTTGGTGGACTTGGAAGGCAAGAGTTTTATTAGGCCGAGTAGTTTGCCTTGGGGTGCAGCAGCCGTATTTGCTAAGAAATCGGACGGATCGTCGATGCTATATATCGATTATCGTAAGTTGAATGAGAGGACGATAAAAAATCAATATACATTGCCGAGAATGGACGATGTGTTCGACCAGTTGAGTGGAGCTAAGGTATTTTTCCAGTTGGATTTGACAACAGTTTACATCAGCTTAGAGTAGCAGGGGATAGTATACCTTTGACGACGTTTAGGACCAGATATGGATCATACGAATGGTAAATTATATCGTTCGGACTGACAAATACGCTAGCTTTCTTTGTAGATTCGATAAACCGGGTTTTCCGGTAGCATTTGGATAATTACATGTCAATTTTCATGGATGATATCTTGATTTACTCTAAGGATGAAAGAAAACATGAAGTTCATCTTAGAGTGGTGCTTGATACACTGAGGCTGCATCAGCTGAAGGCGAAGTTTTTGAAGTGTCACTTCTGAATGGAAGCAAAATTTCTTGATCATATAGTCTCAGAGAAAGGGTTGTCAGTGGATCCGACTAAGATTAAGACAGTGAACAGTTGGAAGAGGCCCGAGACAGCAACTGAGATAAAGAGTTTCATTGGGTTAGCTGATCATTATCAGAGATTTATTAAGAATTTCTAATGGATAGCAGCACCGATGACCAAGCTAACAAGAAAAGATGTGAGGTTTGTGTGGACTGATAAATGTGAGAAAGCATTCCAAAGTCTGAAACACTTATTGACACATTCACCTATGTTGGTTGTTCCAGAATGGAATCACGATTTAGTGGTTTATACCGATGTGTGTGAAACAGAATTAGAAACCGTGCTGATACAAATATGTAAAGTGTTCGCATATGCTTCTAGACGCTTAAAACGCATGAGGTCAGGCATCCGACACATGATTTGGAGTTGGCTGTAATGATTTTTGCATTGAAGGTGTGAAGACATTACTTTATGGAAGAAAAGTTTGAGTTATATACAAATCATAAGTCGTTGAAGTTTTTGTTTTATCAGAAGAAGCAGAACATAAGACAACAAAGTTGGTTAGAGTTTATAACCGCTTATGATTTTAGGATTGAGTACACACTGGGGAAAGGCAATAAGGTTGCAGATGCACTTAGCATAAAGCATCATAATGCTGTATTGGCAATGATTGTTGGGTGGAAGGATTTGGAAGCATTAACATATTGTAAAGTGCAGTGGAGATCCGAAGCTGGGTCTAGCATAGAAACCGTAGTATTATCTTGTTTGGAAGTTCGACCAGTGATGACCGAAAGGATTGCTTCTAAACAAGAAGAGGATCCAGTGTTCGCCGAATGGATCAGGAAATTAAGGGAAGGAACCTAAAGCGTTGACTTAAATGACTTTAGTCTTGACCAGAGTGAGTAGTTGAGAAAGAAAGTAAGATTATGTATTCCAAGTGTAGGAAACATAAGGAAAATAATCTTGGAGAAATGCCATCGTTCGGAGTTCACTATTCATCCAGGAAGAACTAAGATGTTTCGGGATATGAACAGGAGTTTCTTCTGGAAAGGTATAAAGTGAGATATCGACTTATGTGTAAAGCAGTGCTTGAATTGCCAGCAGGCAAAGGCTGAACACCATAAGCAAATGGATTGCTTCATCCATTAAATATTTCAGTATAGAAATATGATTCTATTCTCATGGATTTTATTGATGGATTGTCAAGGTTGAACAAAGAAAATGAAAGTATATGAGTCACAGTGGATAGATTGACCAAGAGTGCACATTCATTTCAGTTAAGTCAAATAGGACGACACGTGTTTTAGCGAAGTTGTTTATGAGAAATGTGATTAGACCGCATGGAATTCCTAATAACATAGTTAGTGATAGAGATTCGTTATTCACTAGCGTGTTCTGAAAGAGTCTGCAAGTTTTGGAAACCAAGCTCAAGATGAGTACATCTTACCATCCACAAACAGATGGACAAACGAAAAGAGTTAACAAACTCTTGAAAGATTTGTTAAGAGCTTGTGTTCTACATTTCGAGGATCATAGGAAGACCATCTGCATCTAGTTGAGTTTTCGTATAACAACACTTATTATACTAGTATTGGGATGACGCCGTTTGAAGCCCATACAAATCTCTCGTTTGTTGGTTAGAGACCGGGGATATGTTGGTTCTTGGTCCAGATTTGGTTGCAGAAAAGATTGAGATCATACAGCGTAGAATGAATGAGGCTCAGTCTAGGCAAAAAAGTTATGCAGATAGAAGATGGAAAGATTTAGAGTTCTCGGCTGGTTATCAGGTTTCGTCAATGTGTCACCAATGAAGGATGATCAGATTTGAAAAATCAGAAAAATTAGCACCGAAATTCATTGGACCTTTTCCTATAGTTGGGAGGATCACGAAACTCGCATATAGAGTTGAGTTACCGAGCATTTTAGTAGAAGTCCACGGTATTTTTCATGTTTCTCATCTCAGAAAATGTGTTAGAGACCCGGAGACTACTATTACACCGACTATGCTAGATGACTTATTAGTAGAACCAGACTTGATCATAGTTAGAAAGCCAATTGGTATTGCTGCTAGAGATGAGAAGAGGCTTAGAACCAAAACAGTCGGATTAGTCAAGGTATAGTGGAGCGACGATGACAGAGACTGTACTTGGGAGGTTGAAAGCATGATTAAAGATGTTTATCCTGATTTGTTTGATGGTATGTATTACCTTCTTATTTGATTTGTGTGTATCTTATCGTAATTTCGGGGACAAAATTCTTTAAGGAAGATAATTTGTAACACCTCATATTTTCGATAACATTATTTAGAATATTTAATTAGATGAATTAAATAAAATATGGGATTGAGATTTGATTTAAGTAAGGGATAGTCGTGTCATTAACTAATGAATTAAAAAGAAGAATTTAACATGCATTCCTATATCTTTATCTCTTGGCAAATTAAATCCATTCACATCTCAATCTCTTTAATCACAAAAGCTAAGGTGAATAATGTTTACGTCTCTCAATTGTTTTGTTTTCGGCTTTAAGGAGAAATCCTAATATTTTGCAATGTTTTTGAATGATGGAATAATTATATATACTTATTGATGATTTATACATGTTCATATTGATTTTATGATATGTTTTAAGGTAAAAGCCCTATTAAATGACATCTATATGCCTTGCGAATTTTTATGAAGACCAGAAATAACATTTTGGAGATGAGTTTCAATTTTCAGAATTTTTGAAATTTATCTGGATTTTATATGAATTTTCTAGTAAAGAAAATGATATTTTGGGTTTATAAATTATTTACAGTCAAATAATAGAAAGTTTGGATCTAAAAATTTTATATGTTGAAAAACATATTAAAAGAGATTTTTTTGAAATTTTTCTAGATTTTTCCTAAGTGTTTTGATGAGTATATATAAAATTATTTAAGGTATGAAACTTAAATGTTTTATATATTTTAAATGGAGGAGGAGCATTCTATAAAGATTTGAAATTGTTATTTTGGAAATTGGCAGCACTTTTAAGAAAGTGATATGGCAACCAATCAGATTTAGACAAATAAGACATGTTAAGTCCAAAAGAAATAGTTTAAAAGTACAAATATACATGTTTTTCACTATTTCGATGCTTTCGGCACCAGGTTCCGCTTTCATTTCTTCGCCTCTGACACCGTCCAAACCAATGCATATGGTATCAGGAAACTGATACGTAGTGAATTGGATGAGGACGAAAGGTTCAAGGTCGAAACCAGAGGTTCCGAAGGAGTTGAAGCAATACTTTGTTTTCAATGGAAATGTGCATGCTTGCTTTCGACTAAGATGCTTTTAACTTGGTTAGCTTTCGACCTGGTCAAATGGTTTTAAAAGAAATGATTTAGATTGGCTTGTGCATTTGTTTTAAATGATTGCTTTCGAGTATGTCAAAGCTCTATGCTACCGCCTTTTTACCTTCCGACCTAGATGTTTCGAAAGGATTGTTTTATTTTAAAAAATCTGCTCATCTCTCCAATGTTTTCGAAGGGATGGTTTTGACACCATCACTTCTTTACTTAGGGATGTTTTCGAGAGATATGCTTTCGACTTAAATGGTTTTAATGGCCTTTTTTCTCAATTGAAATATAACACAAAATGGTTTCGAAAGAGTTGGTTTTGAATGGTTTCGAAAGGTGTTCTTCCACATGTTTTAAATTGAACCTATGTGCTTTCGAAAGGTTTAGATTTAATCAAGGTTTTAAATCTTGGATTTCGATCATGTTTCATCTCAAGATTTTAAGGACCCGATCTTGTATCGAGCGAGATCTTGGACGAGATAACTGTATATCTAGCAACCATCTCGGATTTACATCTCGGGTTCTAAAGTTTACCTGGTAGCAATCTCTGATATTTGGTATCTTTAATATTAAATTGCATACAACTAAACATATAAATACTAATTAAAATAATAATTTAATTGATTTGATTTGTAGTAATAACTTTCACCATGAGCAGCCGGAAAAAACATCCACGCTGGGTTTATGAATTTAACATACAATATCACAACAAGATGAAGCAAAAATGAAACATAACGTCATATAGGCAACCCACTTTCATTCGTTCAAATATTTACTTGACTTCTCTTCACTATAAAAAATAATTGTCAATAACATTACTAATGGTTTTTTTACCTTGTATATATATTTCATAGTAGAAACAAAATATAAAACTACCCTACATTCACCAATAAACATATGATTAAAACTCCAAGCTCCAAACATGTAAAAGATCTTGGATGTCATTAGTCAACAAAATTAAATCAAGCATTCCACTAGCTATATTTTGATTACAAAAGAAACTAATTTAACCATATGAAATGTAGCTTAAACTAAAAAAGGATGGAACCACCATTGATTTGTGTATATGAAATGAAATATATTAAGTAGCTTAACATAATACTCCGAATTAAACCGCAACAAAATGAATTCGCGACTGAAATGAATGTAGAGAAGGATGGAAGTATGTATTATATTAATTTAAGGAAATAATCTTATGGACTTTGGGCTAAGCCCACTAAAAAATCAAAATTTAAAAAACACATCATTTCGGCCGAGATCTCGCAAAAAGATCTCGGTCGAGATTTCAACAGCGGTTTGAATATCTCGGCCGAGATTCAGGTCAACCGAGATTAATGCGAATTTTGCGGTTTCGAATCGCTCAAGGTTGAAAAAGAGTTCTCGACCGAGATCTCGACATAGATTACTGAGATTTAAAACCTTGAATTTAATGCTTTTGAAAGGTTTTAAAGAAAGATTTTAAAGGGGTGGTTCTCCAATGGTTTCGAAAAAGTCGAAAACTATAGTTTTTTCTGATGGTTTCGAAGGAGTCGAAAAAAGGTTTTTCAAAGGGTTTCGAAAGGCAATGTTTAAAGGTTTTTAAAGGAAGGTGTTTAAGGTTTTCGAAAGAAAGTTTTTCGGAGGTTTCAAAAGGGTTTTGAGAATGGTTTCGAAAGGAAGGATTTGGCCTTTCGGCCTAGATAAAAGAAAGTGTTTTACTTGGTTTAGAAAGATGTACTTTCAATGATTTCGAAAGTGATACTTTTAATGGTTTTGAAAGGAGGACTTTCAAAAGTTTAAATGTTTTCATCAACTAAGATTTGAGTAAATTATACACACACACACACATAACATAGCAATGTGATTTTGGGAAAACATAAAGACTATATGTTTTCCTTGTCGAGTTTGATTTAAAGATTTTAAATCATTTTGAAAATGTTTTCAACGAAATTTAAGAAGATATCTCTAAGTAAAATGGCTCAGAGTATAAAATACCAGATGTGACTGATATAGGGTCGCACCCTATAAATTAGCTATTAACCCCAGCTAATTTGGTTCAAAATTCCAGCGTGTGGGGATTGTCACAGGTAAGACTAAAATTATGGATACACATATAAAGTAATATATTTTTGTATACAGATAGGTTATTGGTGAGTCCACAAAACTATTAGGATCATGTGACCCTGCAAGATGATAAGTTAAGGACAGAATGTCCAGAAGAGAAGTATTTAACAGATACTCAGAAAGTTAAGAGCAGATCGTCCAAAAGAAGAGAAGTGTCTACCAGATATTAGATAAATTTTGTTGATATCTGGTAGCCCGAGTCAAACAAAGATTAATAGTTAGCCAAACAAAACTAATGTGTTTGAACAGATAGTTCATTTAGTACATGATATATATGCATGTTTACATAATGATGCTTTATAGATTTTAACCAATTTTGCTTGCAAGAAAATATTTGCAAAATATATGTTTTAAAGGAATGTTAGTGAGGGGAACCCGTTCCGTAAAGCGGTGCGGTCTCACTTAAAATAAAATAACAGAGATGAACAATTTTATTCATACCAAGCTTTACGTCAGATTCGAAGTTTTTGTTTCCCCTTAAACTCTTGGTTGCTCAAAATTGATTTGAGTAGACTGAGGGTTGAGATTTTCAAGTTTGCGTTATTTTGACGAGTAAAACTTCCGGAGATAAGCATGTGGCTGACGGATAGCTAATTAGAAGTTTCAGTTTATTTTGATTTGATTCCGCTGTGTATATTAAGTCAGTTATAACAATATTTCCCTGGTCAACCAAGGGGCATCGTCATATGTCGTTGTTGACGTATTATTGTAAATTATATTTGATCAGTACCTAGAAAACGGTTAAGGGATTATGTAACTCAGATATGATATTGTTTTGAATGTAATCAATAACTCAGATGTGATATTGTTTTGAATGTAATCAACAAAGTGTTTTTTTTGAAATATGTGATTCTATTCATATTCAAGTGCTTTTGATATTATGGATACCGTTAGCATTACCATATTTTGTCACCGGAAGTTAATACTATAGATGACTGCAGCATCTGTAACGCTTAGCTTTTGGCTTCATTATACGGAATGTTACACTAATTTACCTCACTATGTCAGTTTCATATGATATCAAGTATAAACTAAATTCTCATAAAGTCCGATGTTATATTTATACGATTAATCGTGTAGGTTTTAGAAGATTCTCTAATAGTTAGGTTATCACAGGTTTTGATAATTGTCTGTAAATATAAAAAAAGCATTTGTGCCAGAGATGCTTCTTTCTTAAAATGCACCATCGTCAAATACAACGATCGTTAAAATATTACACAATATGGTTAGTTAAAAAGGCTGTAACTTTGTTAAAGGATATGCATAACTAAGTTCATTTGAAATTTTATATATTTTTGTTAAGAGTTAATAATATAACATGGTGACGTGGTTCAAATATTTTACATTACAAAAGTTTTATATAAATTGTTTCATAAATTTAACAAATGCTTTATCACTGTAGAGAAATAGTAAAGTATGAACTCACCATCTTTCTTACAATTTTTCTTCACATTCATACTTTTACTAAAATGATAAAGAAAATGAAATACTTATTGATAATTCTCTACTATGAACGAACAAAATATTGTTAAAGTAATATTTTTAATGCTTTTAAAGGTAATATTATATTATTACGTAATTATTTATGCTTGAAATGAAACTTTATATTTCTACACATATGATAAAACATGATTATAATTTTTGTCTTTCATGCAAAACAAAAAGATTAGATTATAAATACTATATCATGTTGACACCTATTTGTATAAATAAAATATATAACGAGTAGACATCCTTGAATTGATACTCCAAACAAACTTTATGGCTATTGTCCAAATGGATCTTCGAAGAAAACTCATGGTCAATATTTGAAACCATGATACAATGTGGAGTATAAATTTGAATGAAGGCTAATTACATGAAAAATTACATGGTAATTGTGATGGATTAATAAATAAGAGTCGAATTTAAATCAAAAATATATTTAAATATAGAGTTAAGTATAAAGTGTCGTTAATTGGCTAAGGAAAGAAGTATGACAAATATGTTCATTCAACTAATTGTTTTCGAAAAATTTGCAAAAATTAATTAAGGTTGCTGTCAGTTTGCCAATTTTACTTGAGTTTTCTTCCATACAATAATGTGCACAATGCATGTATATTACGAAAAATGATCATTTTAGAAAACGAGGTTAAAACAGAATAATAAAAAACTTTTTTAATTTTCCGTGTTTTGAAAAATAACACAAGCACAAAAAACAACCCATCCTTTGTTGTCCCCTCCATCTTCCTTCACCTCTTTGTCGACCCTCCAACTTTCTCATATTTTGTAATTAATTTTAAAAACACAAAACAAATTTTTTTTAAATGAAACCAAACGAACCATAAATTTTTAATGGATATAATTGATATTGAAAATTTTATTTTTCATATTATGAGAAAATGCATGTTTTTTGAATAAGCCATAGTTTTCATAGATTTTGGTTCATAACAGAACAAACTAACTTGGGCTAATTTTTGAATTTTTCAAAATTATTATTTCACTACATACCAGTAATACTTCCATTTTAATATTTGTTTCTTCTCTGCATATGTTACAAAATACCTTTTTCTACTCTATAATATAGTCATTTACAATAAATTGATTCTAACAATAATAATAATCTATTTTTATTATTTTGCTTTGTTGATTAAGTTTCTTCACACGGTTGATCTAAATTTGTTTTTAATTAATTGTCATGGTAAGGTTTCTTATGCGTATCTATAAGTATTTTTTTAATAATGATATTAATTAACTTTGACATATGATTATGCCACTTTTTCAGTTATTAAGTTCTTATGAATACTTGAACTAAAGAGGAAAATTATTTGGTTATTTCAAAAATTTGACTACATAATGCATATATTACATATAATTCTCATGTCATATTACTTTATAGGTATTATAAAATATGATGTTTCAAAACTGTTATAATATTTTTCTCAAATTTATTTATTATTGTGCAATATCAAAGATAATGCAAATGTTGAATGTTGTTTATTGAAACAAACATAAAAATTATTTCACTCCGAGCACAATTTTTCTATCTCAATTTTTAGAACATTATGGTCAAACCAACTTATGTGCATATTTAAATTTATATGAACATATGATAACTTAGTTAGAACTTTGCTGATTACATTTGAAATTAATAAACAGTAACACATAGTAATGTAATGCTTACCAATTTAGGAATAACTGATGGCTGATGTTATTTGTTGTATAAAATCGTTGTGTTCTATAAATATCAATTATACTTCATATGCTTCGCGATTATTTAATTAGATTTATCAACAACCATTTGTCAATAATATTTATGACAAAAAACATAATCTAAGTTTTACAATTTATAAACATATTCTTCCACCTTCGTATAACTAAAAAAATCTAAAAAATACTCTGTTAAGTAAATTATATGGTGAACTCCATGTGCATCGCACGGGATCGCACAAGTATGCTATGTATGTCTGTGCACTGGCGCACATGCTTAACATATTTTCCATCACATCTTTGTCGTCCTTTCACCTTTCCCATATTTTGTAATTAATTTTGAAAACGTAAAACAATTTTTTTTAAATGAAACCAAACGAGTCATAAGAATTTTAATGGATATAATTGATATTGAAGTTTTTACTTTTCATATTATGAGAAAATGCATATTTTTTGAGTAAGCCATGGTTTTCATAGATTTTGGTCCATAATTAAACAAACTAACTTGGCTAATTTTTCAATTTTTCAAAATTATTATTTCACTACATATCATTAATACTACCCATTTTAATATTTGTTTCTTCTCTGCATATGTTAAGAAATACTTTTTTCTACTCTAATATAGCCATTTACGATAAATTTATTCTAACAACAACAATAATAATAATCTATTTTTATTTTTATTTTCTTTGTTGATTATGTTTCTTCACACAGTTGATCTAAATTAATTTTCAATTAATTGTCATGGAAAGGTTTCTTATGCATATCTGTAAGTATTTTTTTAATAATGATACTAGTTAACTTTGACATATGATTATGCATTTTTTTAGTTACTAAGTTCGTATGAATATTTGAACTAAAGAGGAAAATTATTTGGTTATTCCAAAAATTTGACTACATAATGCATATATTACATACAATTCTCATGTCATATTACTTTATAGGTATTATAAAATATGATGTTTCAAAGCTGTCATAACATTTTTCTCAAATTTAATTAGTATTGTGCAATATCAAAGATAATGCAAATGTTGAAATGTTGTTTATTGAAACAAACATAAAAATTATTTCACTCCGAGCACAATTTTTCAATCTCAATTTTTGGAACATTATGGTCAAACCAACTTATGTGTGTATTTAAATTTATATGAACACATGATAACTTAGTTAGAACTTTGTTGATTACATTTGAAATTAATAAACAGGAACGCATAGTAATGTAATGCTTACCAATTTAGGAATAACTGATAGTTGATGTTATTTGTTGTATAAAATCGTTGTGTTCTATAAATATCAATTATACTTCATATCTTCGCGATTATTTAATTAGATTTATCAACAACCATTTGTCAATAATATTTATGACAAAAAACATAATCTCAGCATTACAATCAATAAAAATACTCTTCCACCTTCATATAACTAAAAAAATCTAAAAAATACTCTGTTAAGTAAATTATATGGTGAACTTCGTGTACATAGCACGGAATCACACAAGTATGCTATGCATGTCTGTGCACTGGCGCACATGCTGAAAAAGAAATTCCTTTTAAGTGTAAATTCTAGAGCGCTATTGACCAAGGATGCTTGAAGAATCTGCATGGACCACAGATGTTCACCATAATATAAATATTTAGGATCTGTCACATTTAATAAGTGAACTAAACAATCTAAAATTCATGTAATGATGCAGTTGTTCGTGTGAAACCATTCTGTTACCATAGACATGAGAGATGATTAATTAAACGTACTTCATTAATCATCACCCCAAATGCTAACACTACGAAGGGTTACCATATGTGGTTATGATTAATGGGGTCCATTTAATAAATCATCTCTCTGATGTTTTTAAGAACGAATATGGTGCAAAAAATTGGTGATACCATGCTTAATAGGTTCACTGGATAAATAAAGAAAAAGGAATGCATCAAACCTCCATGCTCAAAACTCAATCAACAAGTATAGACATACTAGGGAAAAAAAAGGTAATACCATGTTGCAAATCCACGCAGAAGCAAGCCCAAATAGCAGTAAGTATGATGTAGCCTTTTTCGCCCACATTGTGAAGTTCTTCGTCAACGGCTATGCTGCGAAGAAATACCCTCACTTTATCGCTATTGAACGCAAAGTTACCAACCTCGTCATGTAACGATACATCAAGTCTGAAATTATAAAGGTTGCGTGGAAGAATTAAGGCAGGACATACAATAAGGGTATCACTTCCACCTACATGCTCTGATTTCTTGTACTCCCGCCCACCGAAAAGATACACTTTTCATAGTTTTTTCCACCAAGCTTAAAATATGCACCTATATGTCCTTTTACATTGAGTGCTGGGCTACCATCTTCGTTGTATGATTTTATTTCAAATTTGACTCTGTAAGCATAGCTAAACAAGGAGTACCTCACCTCATAACCATCAACCGTTGCAAAATTCTCACACTGTCACATTGTTTAGTGTCTAAGAAAAAACCAACCACTTTGGTGTCACTTGCTTCATTTTCATTTTTGTCTCGACTCTGTATTTCAAGCTCAATACTATTTGTTGAATCTTCAAATTTGGCTGACCAAGAAAGAGAGCTTGACTTATTATTGAGGCTTATATTCCAAATGTGCATTATCTTAAGATCCTCAATTGACAGGTTATCTCTTCTAATACGAGGTTCAATGAGAGCGATGTATGCATTATACAGTCTATGATGTAATATCTTTTCTAGAAGCTCTTCATATCCGCTAAAACCTTTGTCATCATCTTTAAACGCCCTTTCAATTTTAGCAAGTGGCACCTTTCCATCATGATATTCAATTGTATGATCATTATCATGGTCTATGTCAGTTTGGCTTTGAACCTCTTCGCTGTAATATACTATCTCACCTTTTGCATAGACCTTTATTGGACGATACATGGGATAAATTCGTGCATGATAAGGTATTTCTTCGTCCAGCACTTGTAGCAAAGCCATTTCCTGTAATTAATATGGTTAGAGATATTATAAATTTTGCCTGCAGATCCAACCAAAATAAAATAAAATTGGGAATTAGATGAAAACTTTACCGCTGCTATTAGCTGAGAAGAAATGAAGTACAGAAAAAGAAAAGGAACGAAGGAAAAGGTCCTGATTTGGAAAAGCGGAAGAACCTTGCGGCTACAAAAAGTAAACCCTACCGTGTTTTATTCCCCTTAAATAACAGCACAGCAAACACGGGCCGGATAAGGATAACAATAATACCCAACAATCTACGCAACAAATGGAACGTTTCATGATTCAACAATGCATTGAATATCTGTCAGAATTTAATCCAATATTAAGATCGCGGACCATTTTTATTTCTAAAAAATGTCATTCCACCTTCTTCTCCAACCGATCTCCATACAAGGAAAATGATGGAAAAGAGATGAGCCCTTTTTTTACTTCTCAATTTACCTAATTTCCCTTCCTTCGTCATCTGTGGATATCAATTTGAAAAGAAAAATGAAACGGAAGCTCAATCCATGATCTCCTTCTTCAGCAACTTCTGATTTGCGCTCAAAAACAAGTTGGCCAAGTGGTTGTCTTGCCGCTGCCTCGAGGGAGATAGGGAAGGATGGGACGAGATTACATGAAGAAGATGATGTCGATGCAAAGGATGTTGCAAAATGATGCAAGGGATTCAACCGAGTTCAAATTTTTTCTCGTTTGTACAACTTTCCTTACAAGGTAGCAGCTTTCAACTAGTCCAAGGCATCGTATTATAGCTACCAGTATGTATGGCACGTCCGGACAACCGTGAGTTATCTTCTTTTTCATGTAAAATAGTACATACAAACATGCATATTTTTTCGGTATATATATATGTTTTTATATAATAGCTGACTTTGTTTTGCATGCATGCGCCATATTCCAAATTTTGAACAGTATAGTTCATACAGATTAACATCTCATTGAATTTGCCAATCGTTAAATAAACTTAAAAGGCATATAACTACACAGTATAGTACTATGCAATGTAATAAAAAAAATGTCCAATAAAAGGATGTACAAATTTAAATGCTCCTTTCTAAGTTTCATCCTTGTACTACGATTACAACAGTCACAATTACTTACCACTTGAAAGAATTTAATACCTCTTTTAACCAAATAATTAAGATGTGAAAATATAAAAAATATTAACAGATCTTACGTGGAAGTAGTGCCCGTTTAGATCTACCTAATTAATGTTATGATTTATTTGTCCACAAAAACCTTCTCATCACTTACTCCATGGCATCCTACGAAAATAATCTTAGTTCGACGGCAAATACACGTAAATTTGGTAGAAAAAAATAATTTTATTTTTAAATCGACTAAGCATTGATATGCATGCCATGTAATTTATATATGGGCATATATTAACAGAAAAAGAATTGAAGAATATTTCAAATAGTCCCAAAAGTTATATATGGGCATATATTTGTATAAATATATTTGTCTCCAAACCTAACTGTATACAGCATTCTATTTTGCAAACTAACAACATGAGAATAGTCTCTAAAGTTTACTTGTCTACATATACAAATTTATGTAATGAAATATAAACTGTATTAATATGTATGAAAATTTTAAGCAAAACGACATTTGGTGAAAAAGAAAACGAAAAATAGAATTAGTACTGAACTAAAAGGAAAAAATGTTGTTGAAACTGAAGTACCTCCAGCAGAAAGCAGACATTGAATTAATTAACCAACTAAGATACAACAACGAAGACACCTTAAATGCAACTTTTTTTAGTAATATCCACAAACATCTTTAGTTCTCAAATAAGTAAACTCACATAATCGACGCAGACAAAATAAACTCATCATAATCCGTCTCATGTTTTCATTCCATATCGTCGTAATCAAAATTTAAGTCAGAGGATTGTCGTTACATTTGCGTTTTGTGGAGCTCGATTTAAAACATGCACGTACTTATTTGATAACTTTTCTTGTTAATTTTAGTTTACGAATGAATTAAAGAAGACGCCTTCAAATGGATTAAGAAACGAAGTTATTTTTTATTGCAGTACAATTGGTGAAATTATCGTTCGGTTATGGTTAGATCCACAATTTTGAATCTTGAGTATAAATCGACAGAATTGTCCATCATTTATCATTGTGTATTACATGTACTATCAAGGGCAGTATGGTAAATTCAAAAGCTTCGAACGGGTGTATTCCTGTTATATATAGATAGAGCTGCACACAAACAAATGTACATGCACATATAGATAGAGCCGCACACAAACAAATGTACATGCACATAGGCAAGAATACGCACGCAAGAGCACACTATTTGCATGCATCGCTCACATACCAATCACTGCTGCAGCCAAAACACAGCAGCTCCTTCACGTACGCACTCATATCACAGATTCAATAATTAGTAAAACTGCTAAATTAAAAAGGATATATAAAAAAAATACTCTAATCCATAATACTTCTTATGCCAGCTATTGCATAGCACTTCCTTACGATTATTCTAATGTAAAATGTAATAAAAACATACACCATCAAATAAAACAAAAAAATAAGTAAAGAACAGTATAAAAACCGAAGTTTGTTGTATATAAGAACTAAACAAATATACTTCATAAATGTTGGATCTGCTATTTTGTTATAGACATAAACAAATCTAATTATATAAACAACTAAACACAATCTCATAAACAGTCGGTTAACAATGTTATAGCAACACTACTTATAAAGAAGTACCATTGCAAGAGTTTGCAAATCAATGCAACTAATGTAGAAGTAGGAGGAGGATCGTCAGGTTGCACATTTGAATGCTTTATTATAAGGTAGTACCCTGGCAAGAGCTTGCAAATCACCATCGCCAATTATATACTTTAGTATTCCTCAATGTTCTCTCTGTTGATTCCTTCACCACCTATCTGTTGTTGAGTATGATGGTGTTCCTGAATGTTTGACGAATAGCTTATAAGTCGCACATGGAAAAAATTTCATTTCAAATTTTTACGATACAATGTGCAAATATTAAATTAATAAATTACAATGATTTATCAAATTGTGTTTTATGCATGTTTCATACAAAATAGCCACTTTCTTTTCTGAAATTAAAAACAACCACTTAAATTCATGTAAATTGAAGGCTTTTAAAACAAAAGGATAAAAAATAAACACCAAAGTAACAAAAATTAAGGTATCAACCTGTACGACCATACTTTCCTAGTGGCTGGCACAATAGCCTTTATTCTGCTCTTGTTTTATTTTCATTTTCTACAAACTCATATAACTTTTCTAACTTCACACGCGGGAGATAATTATTGATTTTGTTTTAAACTCACGCTGCCGAAAAGATAATGGTAAACTTTCTTTTGAACGGGTATGTACTCATTCGCCTTTATCCCTTGCAATATCCAAAGTCCAATATCCTATGCTTTGTGTGTTCTTTGTCCCCTGTCTGCTGATCTCGCACAGACCCAAGCCGACTTCCAACATGTCGACGAAACTGTACCAAAACTCTACTTGGAATTGATGCTCACAACTATTGCTAATCAAAACCCAGACACTTCAATATCAAAAATAACTGATAAATCAGATCCTTCATTTATTTGCTGTCTTTCTGTTATGCCTTTTTTCAAGTATTTATCAACCATACCTTTCTAATATTTGCTGATGCCAATGGAATAACAGTCGACTAACAAAGAGTAGGATTTATATGATAAATATATACGTACCTATCTCATAGTGTCGTTTGCCTCTAGAAAGTCCTTTGTTAAAGGTCAGGCATGTTTTCTATCCAAAAGAAATCCAAAAGATCAGATTGGAAATAAAAATAATCCGGTTGGTATTTCAAAAATAAAATAAAAAATTAATCTGCTGCTATTAAGGAGAAGAACCAGCTATTAAGGAGAAGAACCATGATGTCTTAATTAGGATGAAAAGTGTCAATTGTTATCCCGCTTTTTGGCAAAGCCGTGATACCAAAAGATTGGTCGAAAACGGGAAACAGTTCATCTCAGAGATTGGATATACTTCACTTAGCTATGGATATCAATGAATTTCGCCCGAGTCCGGATCAGGCCACAATTGATAGGTCACGACAAGAAAGGTTGTAGGAGCCATCATTTCAAGTTTCAAGTCGATCCGAGTTCGTATGCTCAAGATATGATGGATTCAGTGTGAAGAGAAATGGTCATTGTCTGGTTCGAAACCATGAAGTTCGAACCCATCCATTTCGAACCCATGCTCTTCGAACCCATCCACGCCCTTTCCTTCGAACCCATGCTGTTCGAAACCATCCACGCTCTCTCCTTCGAACCCACCTAGTTCGAACCCGTCCACGTCCTTGCCTTCGAAGCCATGGAGTTCGAACCCAAGCCACGTTCGAACCCATCAGCTAGCACCTACCTCAACTCCATCGCCTCCGAATCCACCACAGTGGCCTACCTTCGAATCCATGACTTCACTCGGGCTCACATCCTCACTTCGAACCCATCGAGTGATCCAGTTCGAACCGATCAATTTCGAACCCATGAAGATTCCTGGATTCGAATCAGTCACGTTCGAAACCAGGAATACTTCCTATTTCGAATCCACCGAGTCAATTGGTTTAGATGACGTGTTCGCCGTAGTTCACGGAGTCGAAGCGGTCCATTCGGAGATAAGTTAGGATCGATTCGAATATTGCGCGCCACGTCACTGCAAGCCCACGTGCACTGATGGATTCGAAACGAAGGGTTCGAAATCATGGGTTCGAACGACCCAGCCAACCGAGAAGGCCAATTTCGAATCGAGCATATCTCCTTGACCATAGATCCAAATGCAACCAAATTTTCACAGTAGCTTCCATATGAGGTAAAGATTGTTCCTGCCAAGTTTCAGCTCGATTGGACCATTTCTTGATGGGTTCGAAATCACTTCGAACCGATGTCAGATCGAGACGAAACTTGGTGGGGTCGGTCGCGTGGGCCCACTCACGTGCCAGAAGGATTCTCACGAAGTTTCAGCAAGATCTGGGCCTCCAACGCCTATAAATAGCACCCTGAAGCCTCCAGAAAAGGGGGTCTTTCCGCCATTGAACGCCAAGACTCTGCCGGATTCAAGTTTAACTATCAGAATCGCTGTTGTATTCAGATTTAAAAGCAATTGTCAGCTGCAATTCATTGTAATCGATTGAATCGAGTAAAGCAATAAAGAGAAAACCTTCAAAGTGGACGTAGGCGCGAACGCCGAACCACTATAAATCCTGTGTTTGTGATTGTTGCTTGTGAATTATTGTAATTTGTTACTTAGAGCTGAATTACATATTGATTGTTGCTGGGCTCTGTGTTGAATATTATCGGATTGATTACGTAAACGGGTGCTTTCACGACTTTGGGTGTTTGTGACCAATTTTGGCGCAAACATTTTGGTGCTTTCACTGAGAATTGAACTCAGGAAGAAGTTGAATTTGGAAATCCAGGAGTTCATATTTAGGA
This sequence comes from Allium cepa, assembly GCA_030765085.1. NCBI lineage: Eukaryota > Viridiplantae > Streptophyta > Magnoliopsida > Asparagales > Amaryllidaceae > Allium > Allium cepa. The sequence continues at coordinate 867,201,890 of CM060940.1, forward strand.
ATTATGGCAAGACAATCAAGTAGGAGGCCAAGGACTGAGAGAAGTGAACCACAAGGAAGCCAAGAGGCTTCGTCAGGAGCAAATCAACCATCGATATACATCACTAGGAATGAGATGGAAACTATGATGAAGAGGCAAGAGGACATGATTCAGAGTTTACTCCAACAGATAGGACAGCTCGGAGCACAGAATAGGGAAGCCAATGGAGTCCAGAACGGAGCAGGACCATCCGGAGTAGCACCTGGATTAGGGGGCACACCCTTGGAGAACGTTGATCCAGTTTCGGAGAGAGAAAGGGGAGCATCTGCACAACCCGGTAGTAGTAGAGATGCAAACGCTCAGTCAAGGGGGCAGATCCCGGAGTTACCTCGTGAACTCGGGGGGCAGGTTGGAAGTAGTGAACAAGGATTACATCTCGGAGACAATGACCGATTAGCAGAGATAGTTAGGAGAGCTTTGAGAGGCGGTATGGTGAACAAGGATTTGGAAGATGTTAATAGAAGCCCTTTTACTTCATCAATCAGGCAAGCTAGGAACCCACCTGATTTCAAACTACCATCGTTGGATATGTATGACGGGAGAACGGACCCCACGGTCCACCTGACAAAATATATGAGGCACATGGAAGTACTGGGGGCATCGGAGGAGGTTATGGCCCGGTGTTTTCCATTATACTTGGCAGATATCGCTGCACTATGGTTTAGACAGTTGGAGAACGGATCCATCGGAACTTGGAATGGTTTAGTAGAGAGATTTATGAGGCAATTCAGGGTTCATATTACAAGACCCAAGAACGTGATGACTCTGGCAACCCTAAAGCAGAAGGCCGGAGAGACCTTGAGAAGTTATCTAGCACGATTTGATGCAGCAGCAGCTTCAGTGGATAGAGCGGATCCATCCATGGTGGTAATGGCAGCTGTGTCCGGAATAGCTGACGGCACAGAGTTCAAGAATTCATTGACTAAAGATCCACCCACAGATCTGGAGGAATTCTATCATGAAGCAGAAAAGTTTTTACGATTAGAAGATGCGAATGCCGAGAGAGAAGAAAGAGATGGGATAGAAATTTTTGCATTTAGAGACGAAAAGCCTCTTAAAAAGGATTCGGACAAGGATAGAGGTAAAAGAAAGATTGAGAATGACAGAGACAGATCGAAGCGGCAACGAAGGGAGCCGCGATTCACCACCTACACTGAGTTGAACGAGAACCTGGAACGAATTTATCAGGATACCAAAGAACAGATTCCGTACCGTAGGCCGATGCGAAGGGACCCTACCTCTAACGAAAGGAAATCAGATAAGTTCTGTGTATTCCATGAACTAAATGGTCATAATACTAACGATTGTAGGCACCTGAAGGACGAGGTGGAAGGGCATATCAGGAACGGTATGCTCCTTCAATATGTAAGGAGACGAGCTCCTGTGGCGGAACCAGAACGACCACCGTCCACATCAGCTAGGGGCGACCCCGAATCAAGGCACCGTATGGTTATCAATTGAGTAAGATAACGATGAACAAGTTGTAAGCTTCCACTAATGCAATTAAATCATTTACACATGTGCGAGATCGTGAACGATCTCCAGACATGCTCTGAATGATCGTTGACCGTTTCGTAGTGGGAACTTACACTTTGACATCCATGCTTTACTTTCGTTTCATTTCGATTTGAACGTTTGGACTTTGTTTATTTGGACAATTGTTTTTGAAACTCATCCGTGTAATAGATATTTGATTCTGATAACTCTGGAATGGCTAAGCTACTTACACATATACGGGATCGCGAACGATCCTTAGGCATGCTCTGAGATGGCGATGAACCGCCCTGACAAACGATCCAGGATCTCACCCGAACGTGACCCTGGCATCGATAACATCAAGCCCTCCCGGGCACACACACAATCCGCCTCGAACGGCACCCGACTTCGAACAGTCATAACTCACCTTACCTCAGTGGCTTGATCGCGAACGGTCGTCACTTGAGGTCCGACATCCGACCACGAACGGTCACGAATTCGCCTCGAACGGCACACGATCGCGAACGATCACTTTCTGCCTTGAACGGCACAGACCGCGAACGGTCACAGATTCGCCTCGAACGGCACACGATCGCGAACGATCACTTCCTGCCTCGAACGCCATCGATCGCGAATGGTCATGGCTCACTGATTATGAAATCCGACCTCGAGCGATCACCATTCGCCTTGAACGGCACTTGGTCGCGAACGGTCATCATTTGCCACGAACGGCATTCGACCGCGAACGGTCCCATCTCATCATTCGCCGCGAACGGCATCGACCGCGAACGGTCCTATTCCATCTTATGCCATGAACGGCACGGACCGCGAACGGTCCCGATTCACTTTAAGCAGCATACGATCCCGAACGATCGAAGCATGAATTTATGCGCTCGACCGCGCACGGTCGCACTTCCCCTCGAATGACTCGATCACGAACGATCGTCGTTTGAAGTTGAGCGCTTGACCATGAACGGCCGCACTTCATCCCAAATGGCTCGATCCCGAACGATCGTCATTTGAGGACATATGAAACTATTGAGTTCTTTGCAGGTCGATGATCGGATACGAACATCCAACTCAAGGCATTACAAAACACACCTTCCTACAGCAAGGCATGTTTTGGGGGGCAAAGTGTTATCCCGCTTTTTGGCAAAGCCGTGATACCAAAAGATTGGTCGAAAACGGGAAACAGTTCATCTCAGAGATTGGATATACTTCACTTAGCTATGGATATCAATGAATTTCGCCCGAGTCCGGATCAGGCCACAATTGATAGGTCACGACAAGAAAGGTTGTAGGAGCCATCATTTCAAGTTTCAAGTCGATCCGAGTTCGTATGCTCAAGATATGATGGATTCAGTGTGAAGAGAAATGGTCATTGTCTGGTTCGAAACCATGAAGTTCGAACCCATCCATTTCGAACCCATGCTCTTCGAACCCATCCACGCCCTTTCCTTCGAACCCATGCTGTTCGAAACCATCCACGCTCTCTCCTTCGAACCCACCTAGTTCGAACCCGTCCACGTCCTTGCCTTCGAAGCCATGGAGTTCGAACCCAAGCCACGTTCGAACCCATCAGCTAGCACCTACCTCAACTCCATCGCCTCCGAATCCACCACAGTGGCCTACCTTCGAATCCATGACTTCACTCGGCCTCACATCCTCACTTCGAACCCATCGAGTGATCCAGTTCGAACCGATCAATTTCGAACCCATGAAAATTCCTGGATTCGAATCAGTCACGTTCGAAACCAGGAATACTTCCTATTTCGAATCCACCGAGTCAATTGGTTTAGATGACGTGTTCGCCGTAGTTCACGGAGTCGAAGCGGTCCATTCGGAGATAAGTTAGGATCGATTCGAATATTGCGCGCCACGTCACTGCAAGCCCACGTGCACTGATGGATTCGAAACGAAGGGTTCGAAATCATGGGTTCGAACGACCCAGCCAACCGAGAAGGCCAATTTCGAATCGAGCATATCTCCTTGACCATAGATCCAAATGCAACCAAATTTTCACAGTAGCTTCCATATGAGGTAAAGATTGTTCCTGCCAAGTTTCAGCTCGATTGGACCATTTCTTGATGGGTTCGAAATCACTTCGAACCGATGTCAGATCGAGACGAAACTTGGTGGGGTCGGTCGCGTGGGCCCACTCACGTGCCAGAAGGATTCTCACGAAGTTTCAGCAAGATCTGGGCCTCCAACGCCTATAAATAGCACCCTGAAGCCTCCAGAAAAGGGGGTCTTTCCGCCATTGAACGCCAAGACTCTGCCGGATTCAAGTTTAACTATCAGAATCGCTGTTGTATTCAGATTTAAAAGCAATTGTCAGCTGCAATTCATTGTAATCGATTGAATCGAGTAAAGCAATAAAGAGAAAACCTTCAAAGTGGACGTAGGCGCGAACGCCGAACCACTATAAATCCTGTGTTTGTGATTGTTGCTTGTGAATTATTGTAATTTGTTACTTAGAGCTGAATTACATATTGATTGTTGCTGGGCTCTGTGTTGAATATTATCGGATTGATTACGTAAACGGGTGCTTTCACGACTTTGGGTGTTTGTGACCAATTTTGGCGCAAACATCAATGTGGAGAGATGCGAAAGAAAAACTGATTTAGGAAATGTGGCTAGTGGAAGAACATGAAGGAAGAGAACGTGCGTAAACGAAATGACACAAATACCGTGAGTCGTTTATTTTCAGACTGAAAAGCAGAGAGGATATTTTTGATATTTTCAAAGCTTCAAATAGAGGTATTCCTATTATATATAGATAAGGAATCGCTTCTTATATAATAATTGACGTGTTATAGTGTCAAAAAATATTGATATATTTACATTTAATACATGCGCCCACTCAAACCAATGTTACATACATATATTCTTCATTTTTGAAATGTGCGAACGTTTTATGTTATGCTTTCTTATCTTAACTTTTAGAAGACTGCAGTGGGTGGGAACACTGTGCGTGCACATACATACGCGCACATATATACACTTAATAATGTTAAATCTATGATTTCGTTATACATTTAATGTATGCTTAAATAGAATAATATGCATCGACTTCCCCAAAAGATATCTCATCGGGTAGACGCAAATGATGACGAAGACATGTTGTTGTCAATCTACAATGGACTACTTACCTCTTTGCCACGAAGTTATTTTAATCTGAAATCTTGGTATTATTTATCAAAAAATTCTAATCAACTTTGCTACCTATTCCCGTCGACTTTGGAATATACCTAGTTAACATCTTGTCTTGGCAATAAGCTTATCAACAGCTAGCTTATGTTAGTTGTTAAGAGTATCTACATAATGTTATGAAGTTTTAATGCTGAAAATGTCTAAATACATAGCTGTTAAGACATTTATTTCCTTCATGTATGAACAACCACTTCGTGTATGCTAACTTCTGACTTTTTTGATATAAATTTGATCTTGTATCAACAAACAAGATTTAATTTGTTTGTTTGTTAAATGTTGGATATCAAAGTGAAAACAGTGGTTCTATAACCCTACTATTTTATCCTACAAAAGAGAACTCATTTTTCTTGGAGAAGCAAAACGAGTTCCCTTCTCTAATTTATTGATACAAGATCTATCAAGATTTTCTATTATAGGACTCGTTAGGTCTATCATAATATGTATACATGTTTTTAAGTCACGGGCGAGTCTGTTGTTTACTGTTTGCTTCTCTATTTGAGGTATAAAAATTAGCTCTTATGTTATCCCGCCTTTTGGCAAAGCCACTCCACCTACCACCGAATCAAACACACTTCCCACACCACCCCTAGCCGAACCAAAGTATCACCGGACCAACACACTTCCCACACCTACCGAACCAACCCTTCTCCTAAGCATGACCGAACCAATTCATCACCGAACCAAACCTACCTCCAACAACCACCGGACCATCTCCCACCGAACCAGGCTCCATCCACTCACCACCGGACCATGTCCCACCGAACCAACCTACCTCCACATACCACCGGACCATGTCCCACCGAACCAACCTACCTCCACACATTGCCGAACCAGAAGCAAGGGAGGACTCAACCGGACCAACTCTGCCAGGCCAGATTGCATCAGCCCAGGCCCACCAGCTGCAATATACATCCAAGACCCCTGCCCCCAACCTCACTCTATAAATAGAGGGGCATGGGTACAACAATGGGGGAGAAGTTTGAGAGCTCAAGCATGGACGGAACTTTCAAACGACTTTCATATACTTGTATACAGAGCTTTGTACTTGTAATCTGAATACCAAAAGGAGAATAACATATAAAGTGGACGTAGGCACGTTTTGGCCGAACCACTATAAATCTGTGTGTCTTTTACAGTTTAGTCCTTGCTTTTTACATATTTGCATAAATTACCCAAATCACTAATAACAACATAAAATTGACTAAATCATACGACTTGGAGGTGTTTGCCCATTTTTTGTGCAAACATTTTTGGTGCTTTCACTGAGGGTTGAACTCAGGGATTCTACCGCTTGGAAGTTGAATTTGAAAGTTTAGAGATTCAGATTGGAAGAGTCATGGCGAGACAATCAAGCAGAAGGCCAAGGCCAGAGCAAAGTCAACAGGAAGGGAGTCAAGAGGCTTCCTCAGGAGCAAACCAAGCTTCAGTCTTCATCACCAGGGATGAGATGGAGGCTATGATGAGAAGACAAGAAGAGATGATGCGGAACTTGCTTCAACAAATTGGGCAACTTGGAGCGCAAAATCAAGGAGCAACTGGAGTTCAGAACGGAGCAGGACCATCTGGCGTAGCACCAGAGCTAGGGGCACACACGCAGAGCATGTTGATCCGATCTCGGGAAGAGAGACGGGGGCATCCGAACAACCTGGTAGCAATAGAGGAATGAACGCTCAGCCAGGGGGGCATACACCTGAAAGCTCACATGAACTCGAGGGGCTGATCGAAGGCAGTGAACGAGGGCTACAGGTTGGAAACAATGATAGATTGACAAAAATGGTTAGGAGAGATATGAGAGGTGGTTTAGTAAACAGAGATTTGGAAGACGTGAACAAGAGTCCTTTTTCCCCTACGATTAGGATGGCTAGGAACCCACCAGAGTTCAAGTTACCATCAGTAGAGATGTACGATGGGAGGACAGACCCTGCGGTCCATCTTACAAAGTATATGAGGCACATGGAAGTGCTGGGGGCATCACAGGAGGTCATGGCCCAGTGCTTTCCATTGTATTTGACGGACATTGCAGCGTTATGGTTTAGGAAACTGGAGAGCGGCTCCATAGGAACGTGGGCAGATTTAACTGAGAGATTCATGAGGCAATTCAGGGTTCATATTGCGAGACCCAAGAATGTGATGACTTTGGCAACCTTGAAGCAGAAAGCTGGAGAGACTTTGAGGAGTTTTCTAACGCGATTTAATACGGCAGCAGCATCAGTGGATCGACCAGATCCGTCTATGGTCATGATGGCGGCTGTATCTGGAATAGCTGATGGTACAGAGTTCAAGAATTCGTTAACTAAGGATCCGTCTATGAATCTGGGAGAGTTCTATCATAAGGCTGAAAAGTTTCTGCGTTTGGAAGATGCTAGTGCAGAAGAGAGGAAGAAGTTGACGTTTACGCAATCAAGAGCGGAAACCCACCTGGAAAGGGTGCGGAGACTAGCAAAGGAAAGAGAAAGGCTGAGAATAATGATGACAGGTCAAAGCGGCCACGGAGAGAGCTTGATTCACCACTTACTCTGAGCTGAATGAGAGTTTGGAGCAAATTTATCAAGATACAAGAGAGCAGGTTCCCTACCGTAGGCCAATGCGAAGGGATCCGACTATTGACGAAAGGAAATCAGACAGATATTGCTTGTTCCATGACCTGAATGGTCATCATACCAACGATTGCAGGCATCTGAAAGATGAGGTGGAGGGACATATCAGGAACGGTATGCTTCTTCAGTATGTGAGGAGGCGAGCTCCAGCGGTGGAGCCAGAGCGACCACCCATCTACATCAGCCAGGGCTGCCCCTAAACCAGGACACCGTTTGGTTATCAATTGATTTAAACAATGACGAACAAGTCGTAAGCTTCTCACTAATGCAATTAAATCATTTACACATGTATGCGATCGCGAATGATCCACAGGCATGCTCTGAATGATTATTGATCGTCTCGTAGTGAGAACTTGCACTTTGACATCCTTGCTTTGCTTCTGTTTTATTTTGATTTAAGCATTTGGACTTTGTTTGTTTGGACGTTTCTGCTATGGTATTCATGTGAACATTACTTTGGTATTTGCAATTCTGAAGAAGAAGTCACTTGGGTATGCTTCGGATCGCGAACGGTCCACAACCCTACCTTGTATGGCGATGAACCACCAAAAACGCTGGTTCAGAAATTTACTCGAACGTGACATCTGACTCCAGTGATACCAAACCCTCTTAACTACCTGATCGCGAACGATCACATTCTGCCTCGAGCGGCATTCGATCGCGAACGATCATGCTCTGCCTCGTACGGCACCCGACCACGAACGATCACAATCCAGCATAATTCGTCTAGAACGACACCTGATTGCGAACGATCACATTTCTGCCTCGTACGACAATCGATCACGAACGATCACATTCTTCTTTCCAGGCCATTCGATCGCGAACGATCACAACTCGTCTAGAACGAAATCCGACCGCGAACGGTCCCATTTCTTTATCTGCCTCGTACGGCGCCCGACCGCGAACGGTCCCATTCCATCTTTTGCCTCGTACGGCATCCGACCACGAACGGTCCCACTCCACATTTTGCCTCGTACGACATGCAACAGCGAACGGTCCCATTCCATCTTTTGCCGCGAACGGCACCGGCCGCGAACGGTCCCGTTTCACCTCGGATGGCATACGATCCCGAACGATCGTCATTCGAGATCATATGAAATTATCAAGTCCTCTACAGGTTGTTGACAGGATATGAACATCCAGCTCATGGCATTACAAAACACGCCTTCCTACCGCAAGACATGTTTTGGGGGGCAAATGTTATCCCGCCTTTTGGCAATGCCACTCCACCTACCACCGAATCAAACACACTTCCCACACCACCCCTAGCCGAACCAAAGTATCACCGGACCAACACACTTCCCACACCTACCGAACCAACCCTTCTCCTAAGCATGACCGAACCAATTCATCACCGAACCAAACCTACCTCCAACAACCATCGGACCATCTCCCACCGAACCAGGCTCCATCCACTCACCACCGGACCATGTCCCACCGAACCAACCTACCTCCACATACCACCGGACCATGTCCCACCGAACCAACCTACCTCCACACACTGCCAAACCAGAAGCAAGGGAGGACTCAACCGGACCAACTCTGCCAAGCCAGATTGCATCAACCCAGGCCCACCAGCTGCTATATACATCCAAGATCCCTGCCCCCAACCTCACCCTATAAATAGAGGGGCAGGGGTACAACAATGAGGGAGAAGTTTGAGAGCTCAAGCACGGACGGAACTTTCAAACGACTTTCATATACTTGTATACAGAGCTTTGTACTTGTAATCTGAATACCAAAAGGAGAATAACATATAAAGTGGACGTAGGCACGTTCTGGCCGAACACTATAAATATGTGTGTCTTTTACAGTTTAGTCCCTGCTTTTTACATATTTGCATAAATTACCCAAATCACTAAGAACAACATAAAATTGACTAAATCATACGACTTGGAGGTGTTTGCCCATTTTTTGTGCAAACATCTTACAATTTCACAGTTTCACTATTTTGACCGTGCATCTGATTGAATGGAATCCAAGCGTTATGGATGTTAATGGAACTTAAAATGTGTGAACTGAGAGCGTTCAGCGACACCCCTATTTTGCAGCACCCCTCTAACCCCATGATTTCCACCATGCATTTCGATTTAAATAATAGTTGTTTCACTCGCTTCCACATCATATTTTACTATTTGATCGGAATATGGGGTGGAAATCAAGCGGCTAGAGTGGTGTTGCAAAATAGGAATGTCACCGAATGTTCCTCATTCCTCATATGCATGTAAGACACCAATTTTGCTGTATTACTAATATTTCGTTTTATTTTAGATGTTTTATTATGGATTCAAGGGAGCTTGATAATATTATTATTTTTTGAAATGGTAATTTATATACAACATGTTACTAGGACAACATATCACTTGCCAATAAATATTTGAATCACGTTACACAAGTTTGAACTTATGACCTCTCGCACCAAAGCCGATTCATTTAACCACTTGGACAATGGTGCTTGTCAGCTTGATAATATTATTATGGAGAGTACAGAGAATGAACCAGATTCCATAAGTAGTTCGGTTGGAAAAAATGTGTTAGGAGTACACATTGTAAAGTTTGGAGATGTGTCCACAAATGAAATTGTTAAAGGAGAAAAATAGACATGTTACCGCAAGTTGTGTTTGGAATATTTGCACTCCTTTCTTCAGTTATAATGTTTTCAAACTATGTTGATAATCTTATTAAAATCATGAAGTTTTTTCTCACTTTTCTCTCTTCTTCTATGGTCATAGTTGTTTGCACAAAAAATGGGCAAACACCTCCAAGTCGTATGATTTAGTTGATTATATGCTGTTCTTAGCGGTTAGGGTGATTTATGCAAATATATAAAAAAACAGGGGCTAAACTGTAAAAGACACGCAGATTTATAGTGGTTCGGCTAGAACGCGCCTACGTCCACTTTATATGTTATTCTCTCTTTTCTTTCAGATTACAAGTACAAAGCTTTGTATACAAGTATATGAAAGTTGTTTGAAAGTTCCTTCCGTGCTTGAGCTCTCAAACTTGTCTGCCATTGTTGTATCCCCGCCCCTATATTTATAGAGTGAGGTTGGGAGCAAGGGTCCTGGATGTATATAGTTGCTGGTGGGCCTGGGCTGAGGCGATCTGGCCTGGCGGTTCGGTCCGGTATGCCTTGGTTCGGCTGTGCTTGGGGAAGGTTGGTTCGGCAGGGGCATGGTGGACTGGTGGTGAATGGTCCGGTAGTAGGTGTATGGTGGACCGGTGGTGAATGGTCTGGTAGTAGGTGTATGGTGGACCGGTGGTGAATGGTCCGGTAGTGGGGAGAGGTTTTGGTTCGGCTGGGGAATGGCTCGGTGGTAGATGCTTGGCTCGGTAGTAGCTGGTCCGGTAGCCTTGGTTCGGCTATGCTTGGGAAAGAAGTTGGTTCGGTGGCAGGTGGAAAGGTCTCTGGTTCAGCATGTAGGTGGTCTGGACCGGGATTTTGTTGGTCCGGTGATGGGTAGAGGGTTTGGATCGGCGGTGCTGGGAGGTACTTGGAGAGGGTTTGGGTCGGCCTTGGCTTGCTTTATTTCTTGATTCAGTGGTAGGTGAAAACCCGCCCAACAATATTGTTTTGCCCTCATTTCATAAGCTTAATGGGTTGGGTATCTCGGCTAAACTATAATTATCATCATATGGTATATCATATAGATACTGAAAATTGAGATTCTTTCTATCTGAACACACGATAATTGCAGAATGGCATTTCTATATCCATAAGTTGTAGTGGAAAAAGATGGATATCTTTTACAAGAACGATAAATTATCATTACTCGATTGCTTTTTCAGTCAACATCATAAGTGTCGAGAATTATAAGCAGTTGGCCCTTTTATATGTCAATTGGAGGAAACAGACGATAGTTTTGTGTAGTTTAAAAACATATGGGTGCATTTAACTTCAAAACAAGGAAATTGCAGAATCTATTAAAACAACAATTTTCTTCAGCTTATTTCAATAAGATATGGATTGATAGTATGTTGTAAGCCTAAGAAGCAGATTGGCCTACTGCCACCAAAAGAATGTGATTCATAGAGGTATCAAACTAGAGAACTTGTTGCTAGATGTTGAGGTATGAAATATGTATTCTATAACCGTGATTAGTTTTATTTCGTACAATTATACGTACATCTGCTGCTATAATTATATATATTTGCCACATAGTTTCGTTGTGGTTTTAGGACTTTATATGGTTGTTATGGAAGCTTTGACAATTTCCTGACCATATACATACATACATACATATATATGTGTGTGTGTGTGTATGTTTGTGTGTGTGTATTATTTATTAATTTATTATTTTGTATCTTTGTTTAATATACAAGAGTATTCATCAAATCATTTGTCATTTATTTCTATTTTCTATTTTATTTCAGTTTTTATTTAACTTATTATAATTGGCAGATGGCTGCATAGTTTAGGTTTGATACATTTTATCAAGCTCTTTTGCACAAGATTTTGATCTCAAAAGCATCAAATATTATGATACTAGCATACGCAGAAATACAATTGTGTAATATGTTGCCTTATTTGCATAATATGCATGTATCAAATGTTGTAGTTTGTCATTATACTTTCAACTTCATTAGAGATATGTTGTTAGTTTAGTAATTAGAAAATAAGTTACCATTTATTTATTTTGTGTGGTTTTGATGATATCTACGTGCAATTTGATATTAAAACAACATTTTTGGTTGTATTTTGTAGATTTTTGTCATAGTTTTTCTATTTTTAACAGTATATGATTAAAGCTTAGAGGGTTTCTTGGAATTATTGAAGTGTATGCTTTGTAAATGCATCCATAGTATTATTTTAAACACATTTTATTGCGGTAATTTTTTGAACTTTTCTATTATAATGGGTTTATACTATTATATATATGGATACTAGTTTAAAATATATATACTATAATTAATTTAGATACTGTCAAATAAAATGTCACCGAGTCATATAATACGGTATTAAATATATTTTCTTTTTTATAGTTGAATAAAGTGTCAACTTTATATTACATTAACATACAGACACCCATATATGTAATAGTTATTTTTTATATTCTTTATTTATAATAAATTTGGATATCATTCATTTATATAATATCGACGGTAATAATAATTGGTTCAAACTAGCTTTTTGTTTAAATATCCTAATGATCGAAAAAGATCAAGTAGCAATTCTGTTTATGTTTGGAATTTCCATGGTCCAACTGTTTAAAATTATTAATGTCGTCTAATAAGCTTAAATATAGAATATCATATCGGTTTTAATAACCTTTAGCAATCTAAATTTATAAGCAAATTAAGATCCACCCTTTAATTTTTGGAATTAGTGCATAGAAACGCTTATCAAAAACAAGTTTTAAACTTCCCTTCTTAAATTATTTTTAATAACTTTTTTTTTTATTTGTCGAAAATCAAATCAATATTTAATCAAAGGTTAATATGAACAAAATTAAGTGTAGATGTTTGCAATGATTCGTTTAGTTGAAATTAAAAATACAGGTGTCTTTCCAAATTTCTTTTTAGTAAGGACAACTATGTCTATTTTGAAACTTAAAAATGATATCTTACAAAAGTTCCCTTAAAATTAATTATAATAACAAATTACATATACCATTTTAGACTTTAAATAATAAAATAGTAGTGCTTAATTTATATCCAAATTAATTTTAAGTTAAATTATAGTAATATTTATAAAAAGTTAGTTTTTGAGTAAAAGGAGTGTAGGTAGGAGAGCGCTTATTTATAAGAAACTATTTTGTAATATTTATTGAAACTAAAACAAAAATTATAATAAATTATATACTATTTTAAAATTTAATTAAATAATATTTAATGATAGAACTAAACTATGGTAATTTTGTAACTTCAAGTTAAATTTATTATTTAACCATATAATATGTATTTGCCAGATTTATTTGCTATTAGACAAGTTAAAAATATAGTGATATTTTTATATTTTAGAAATCATTTCATTTTAAATGCTTCATAAAATTTCAATTGTATTTCCTATATGTTGTCCATGTACATAAACTGGTGTAGGGCGTCCGAATAAAGGGAAGTGTTGCTAAAATTTCGTCGAACCATTTGAGGCGGAGCAACTTAGAAAATGCAAAAATAACATGTGTTTGAAATGGGAAGTATGGATGACCGACTATTAAGTATATATATTGTTACGATGATTAATTTTAAGTTGTTATGAAAATTTATTAGATATTTAATTAATATCAACGGTTATTATTTAGATAATTTAGAAGCATATATAATAGATAACTAATTTTAAGAACCTAATTGTAATTTATAATTAATATAATTATTTTTAAATTGATAGGAAAATTTATAAGATGTTTAATTCATCATAACAGTTAATATAATATAATTTATAAGCATATATGTAAAAGGTAATAAATTATATTCTTATAATTAATATTAGTTGATTTATAATAAGATAATTATTTTGAAATTTATAATAAAATGCATAAGACATCTAATTAATATTAATAGTTAAAAGATAATTAAATGTAAGTTATAATTAATATTAACAAATTTATTAGATGTTTAATGAATGAATATATTTATGTTAATTACGCAGTAAAATATGGAGCATTTGAAAGTTTGATGTTATTGTATGTGTAGAAACATAGAGTGGGCAAAGGATTAACGATAACAGCTTTTCTAATAGGTTTATAAGAATTCATGAAAGTGGCATCCTGTAATATGACAAATACGATAGATGTGTGATGTCTTTACAAGAAGTGTAAGCTTAAAAGCTTCTTGATTATGACATCATTGGGATCCATTTGAAAAAAGACAAATTTATGGAAAATTATCGTTTATGGAAATTATCGAATCAGACTCATTTGGCAGCAAGTGAAAGGGGTAAATTTAAAAAAAAACGAAAGAAAGAAAAACCATCTATTTGAATCTTAATGGGCGCATATTAAATATTAGTTACAGTAAACAAAACTAATGATTTGCCAACATTTAACTTTTTTAATTCCTAACACTTTTATATGTTACTAGTTGCTAACAATAAATGACTATTGGTATATGCAAAAGAACATTGGTAAAAATGAGAGAAATTATTTTTTTAATTTGACTATCCATTGCAACACTTGTATGTGTTACATTGTTTGGTAAATTGGAAAATAACATGGAATTAATTTGTAATTTATAGTTCCTCTCTGCTAATCCACCAGGACGCATTTAGATCCTCTTTTTATCTTTTATTCCAAACTATGAATTTAGGGTTATTACCAATTCAATTTCATTTTCTAATACACGTGTAGTATTAATTTTGGATTTCTTGATTTTCATCTCAATAGCAAGAATATTTAGGTAATTTTTATTGGTTTCTATTTTGCCAAGAAAAAAGAACCAATGTATTTTTTCAAAAAATATGATTGGTTTAATTTCAATTTGTAGTTTTTATCGAATCTGCCAGTACTCCATATTATCCACAGTTGCTAAAAGGATAAAAGGTAGTGATTGTACAAATATTATTGTTTCCTCAACTTTGATTTTGTTGATATAGAATAATCTAACTGAACTTAAGTTCCACTATGAACTTATTCATATGTCTACAATAAGTTTTGGTGAAAATATTAATCTTATGAAGATGGTAGTACTTTAACTTGAAAATAGTTCTTTATGTCATATATTTTCAAAACTATGATATGCTTTGAATCTTTTCATTTGTTTATATCTTATTACTACATTTAAACAGATGAAGGTAACCATGATTCACATCTTGTTAGGCAACCTTTTGCCTTCGTAAGTAACTTCATATCAATCCTAATAAGTGAGTACTACTACATAGTAATAACTAATAGAAATCGTTAGAAACTTCTTAGGCTAAAAGTATTTTATGGGTTTGATGTTTATTTTGTCGATTTAAACTTTTTGAATCAAAACTCATGTTTTATTTTTGAATCATATTGCATATGTCTTTTTGTATGAGTGTTTATGTCATCAATTGTCAAGTCTTGTTCTTATTTGCACATACATAATCTGGCTATATGTATATGTGTGTGTGTATATATATATTAAAATATGAATATAAGTTTCTATGGCTGTTCCAAAACAAATAATGACGGACCATAAACCTCATATATTCTGGTAAATAGAACGAATAGTTCAATAAGATATTTTAAAAATCATTGATGGATCTCAATATCTTCTAGGCTTCTAGCTTGCTTTGCAAAACATTTCACATAATGCGTGAACATGCATTGATCCGTTTGTATACTTTCACACATGTCATTCTCCACACCTTCATAATCCCACTAATTTATAGGCTTCATGCTTCCTTTCACTAGATCCAACCTGGCTGATTTAATTGTGCATGAGAAAAGGAAGCAACGAATTCATGAAGTCATACAACCAACTTGATCTCTCTCAAACTTTCCTAAGATGGCGCACTAAATGTTAGTAGTAGATAGACTTGAAGGCCATGGCCTTTGGTAGCAGCTTTGGAGTTTCTTTGCGTTCTTTTGCATCCAATCATTAGATAAGTTGAAGATTTCTACATGGTAAATCTTAATTATTACATTCATTTGATAAATGTTTGGATTTGGTAATTATCATCTTATAGTCCTGAGTGGTCGGATATATTCGAACACCTATTGGTAAACATTAATTTTGAAATATTCTAAGGTTCAGCTTAACCCAAAAGTACCACACGGTAGTACCGTTTGCCACATCTCCTAGACTAGATTAAAATTTCTTGTTTAAAGATGTTGTTAGTAGTTCGAAGAGAGGGGACAGTTTGTTCATGTTGACATTTTGCATCATAAGTCTTTGTTTTATATTATGCAAAATTTATTCAAAATTTTTGCATCTAAAAAGCAGATGCTCGTTAGTTTCTCCTTGCTTGTTGCATAATTAATAAGCCAAAGATTGAATGTTACACCAGTTTTCAATCTTGTCTAGGGTTTTAGTCCATGTTCATTGAAGCTAGAAATAAATAGAGTGACATTTTTGTGTGCGTTAATCAAGTTCCATATATGATGACTTTGACTTTGAGGTTGTTCATGAATTTTAACGCATTTCTAGGCCGATTTTAGACTAGATTTCCAATTTACATTTGGTTTCCAACACCAAAAATTTATCTGTATGTTGTTATGACTGTGTATATTTCGAGGTTCAAAATTTCAGTTTAGTTCCAAATTGTGAATTGCAATACTTTCTATACAAATACGATGACTAACACATACAGATATACATATACATACATACATATAAATACATACATACATACATATACATATATATATACACACATATATACATTCATGCATACACACATACATATATATTCTGTTAATAAAATTTATATTATAGTTGTAACGACCCGAGATTTTGACGTCTCGAGTTTTGAATATTAATTTTTAATATTCAATAATACGGTATTTTAATCAAATAAAAATCCCCGTTAAATAACAATTGGTAATAATATACAGTTTTTCAAACCAAGATAATATTTTGAATTTCCAGATTTTTATTTTATAAAATAGGAAATTGATTTAAAATGGAATTTCTTATATATATATTCAGGACAACAAAATTTATATATATAAATATAATTTAGAAACGAATTCATAGAAAATAAATATAGATGAAAAAGGAAAAGAAAGTATTTTAAATTGAAATGATATGACTTATGGAATTTACAATGTATTATAAATAGAAATATTTTAAATTGGATTTTCTTATACACACACACACACCCATACACACACACACACTAGTTAAGAAGGAATGCAAAATATGTATAAGCTAAATAGAAATAGTATGTTGAAAAAGGGTATATGAAATGGTAAGTAATATATATATATATATATATATATATATATATGAACTGGATAAATACAGTTTATTAAAAAATAATATATATTTTTATATATTGAAAAATAAAAGAATAAATTTATGTGAAAATATATATGATAATATTATATTGTAGAAATGGGAAAATTGGCAAAATCTTGTTTAGCAAAAATATTATTTTGTGCATAACTATAGAATAGCAATTTTTTTATTTCTTTAGGTTATGTATTTTAAATGTAAAATAGAGATGGATATGAAAACTTAAATTGTTTATTTCAAAACTACTTTGGAATTTTTGTTCTCAAAATATATATGAAGGAATGTTTTAAATCAAAAGAAAAGTAACTAAGTAAATAGAAAGGTAAAATAACAAAAAAGTGAATCATGTAAAAGTAAAACAAAAAATTACCAAGCAACAATGTAAACATTTCATGGTAAGGAATAGTATACATCCAAAAGAAAATAAAATAAATATAAACATATATATATAAACTTGCCTGGCCAAAAGGATTAAAAACTAAAACATTCTCTTAACCTCTTTTCAACTCAAAACCATATATCATCTCAAACATTTCATCACTGCAGCTACCTCAATTAAATCCATCAACCCATCAAAACATTTGTGCAGGTCTGCATTTTTCTTGAGCCAAAAACTTTGAACCAATACATGGATTTTCAAGCCATGGATGATCATAGCGTGGACAAGGATTTTGTGCAGTGGTAGTTTGGGCTGGTGCTCGAGTCTCGTGGAATTTTGGGAAAGATGTTTAAAGGAATCAACAACTCGATGGAAGGTTTTAGGCATTTGGGTTTGGGAAATTTTTGGTAGCAGTGGGAAATTAGGGAGAAGAAGAAGAAGCGGTTTTGGTCAACGGTGATGGGGTTTGGGCCGAAGGAAAAAAATGGGTGAGAAAAATTAAATTTAAAAAAAAAGATATAAATGTTTAGTTTCATAAATATTATGAAAATTTTAAAATGTGATAACTTCCTTATACGAGTTTCGATTTATGCGAAATTCATTGCGATGGGTTTGTATCGACGAACACTATGTTGTCGTATGTTTTGTTGTAGAATTTGAATAAGTGAAATTTTACGATATGTTAAAACAGAGAGAAATTTAATTACCCGATTTTAAAAAAAACCGTCGTTTAAAATTTTATGGCCCGTATATTTAAGTTATTTTCCCAGATAAAAATAACGACGAGTTAAATTAATTAAATTACGATGTTTTGGCATCATTTTAGTGGAATAAAAAACCATTCCGCTAATTGTTTTAAAATGGATCCCTGTTGGCAGAATAAATCACCGTTCTGCCATTATTACTAAATATATCTTTTGTGGACATTTACTAGCAGAAATAAAAACCCCGTTCTGCTATTATATTCGTACGGACATCTATTTATTCTCCCGATAAATTATATCAGTAATATGATGTCGAATTGATTGTTAAAAAACTAACTGATATGAATATCTGCATCTGTTATTCTGGACTGTTATGAAATTGAATAGTAACTTGATTAAGTACTATTGGAATTATTAAGTCTTCTTTTCCGATTTGGGAGTTGACTGTTGAACCAAAATTGTTTAAGGATGAGTAATATTTATAGATGATATTTTGAAGTTAATTAGTAAATATTTTGTAATGATTTAAAGTATTTAATTTATTATTCTTAAAAATTATATAAAAAGTATTAATTATTGTTTTAAAGTTATTAATTATCTAAATTGTTTAAAGTATATTAATTATTAATTAAAAGTTATTTTATAGTGATTTTTAAAGTTAATTATAACTTAAGAATTAACTAGTATTAAAGTATATTTATTTCAAAGATAAATTTATTAAGTATTAATAACGTTTTAAAAATAAAATATTATATAGTAAACTTTTATAATAGAGTATTTTACTTAATTAGAAATTGGAAAAAATTATATTGAAACTTTATATGTATTATTTTGAAAATTTTTAAATAAGGTTTTCGAAAAGTAAAGATATGCTTTCATGGCGAAATTAGAGGCAAAGAGTGCTTATAGTTAAGTTTTGGATTTCTCTGAGATATGGACGCAACCATTGAGCTGTGAATCCATGGTTGATACCGCAGTGGTGCTTTCCAGATTTATTTTAAAAAGGATTTTCAAATATTTTGAAAAGAATGTTTTGTGAATATACTTATCCGGTGAGATAAGCATATGCTGTTTTGATTAAGTAATTTTAATTATTGAAATTTAAGTTAGATAAGCTTAATATTTTCAGTAAGAAATGAGATATTTGGTTAAATGATTGTTTATTTGATAGTTAAATAACCGACTATCAAAATCTGTACCCTAAAACATAACTTTGGGAATAGTAGAAGAAACACGGGAATTATGTGGTACAGTTATCGTTCGAGGTGCTATACTGTACGTATAAACTCGTTTCGTTCTTCTAGGATAATGATAAGGAAACCTATCCACTAACGGTTAGGAGGTGATCTCCAATCTTAATTTCATTGGTTTATTTCCTAAAGAACTGGCGCTGAGTTAGCAGAAGTATCGAACGTTATTTCGAAGAGACCGGGATCAGATAAGTTATCCGAAAACCACTTTGATCCAATGAGTACATTTTCGAAGGGGAAAACAAGAGCATCGAGTCGAAGATGGAGCAGTGAAGTGCAAGGGCTAAGAACTACTAATCCTGAGGATAACTCCGAAATGGATGTACTAAGAATAGCGCATTCGGTTCCTTTCGGACCCAGAACGGACTTGTATGGACGAATGCTATCAGTACATTGTCATTGGAGGATAGTGAGCATTCTAAGTGAAAATTCCTTCATAAGATAATCGTAGCTTCAAGCCTCATCTACCGGGAATGACTGAAAATCAAGGGAAATGCAGTAAGGCTAAGTGGGTCACACCCAAGTAGGGTATGTTTATCACATTTCTAGATACCCTTGGATATCATTTTATTACTACGATACATGGAAGGAGCTCAGAAATGGTAGGAACGCCCGAGATGATAACATATTCGGTCTATCCAGGTTAGGGATAGTCTGGTCTTGTATTGCAGGGGATCCAGGCATGGTCCTCGGTACGATGCTTCTAGACATGTACTGTAGTAGGTGGTACTCTAGTGCGTAGTCATTCGTATGAAATCCATTCTCCAATAAATGCCTTTACGGTTTTGGTTGTAGAGCCTAGTATGCTGGAATTTAACTAATGTAACAATTTCAGCTTTTTGATTAAGTATTTGTACTTAGATACTATTATAATATCATTGGATTTTCTATAAAAGTATTTTGGTTATCGTAAGGGAAAAACCCGTCGTGTTTATGTGTGGCATGGTCTTACAGGATAACTTTGATTTTTAAAAGGATTTTGAAATTTATAATGAATAAAATTTCTTGAGATTTAAATTCTCATGCTGGTTTTACCAGACTGACCTGGGCGTGGTTTTTCCTATATGCTCGAGTCAGGCTGAGCATATTTCTAGGTTTTGCTGGAAGAATGGGAGCTTCAGGAGAGGAGCTGGAGGGCCGGAGTCCTATTCTCGTAGATGATTATTTTCCATTGCATTTAGTTGTGTTTATCAAAAATTGTAAAGACAAGTTGTTATAACTATCCGTACTGAATAGGTTATATACTCTGATTGATGTCTGTATATGTTTCAGTTACAGTTTTTGTCTTATGTAAAGACTTGTTCTATATTATAGATTATTCGTTTCCGCTGTGAGATTCTGTGTTGTTCTATTTTTTTCCCATCTTCTTTCTATTCCTTCTATTTTCTTTTCTTACTATCTGCCTTTCTGTTCAATTTGGACTAAACAAGTGTGGTTAAGTATCAGTTCGAACTATACGAAAAAGTGGGTCGTGACAGTAGTCTTTGAATTACATATAAGATGCAGGATTTGATGTAAATATATGTAATACAGTTTCAATACAAAAGGTGATTTCCTTTTTATACATTATTCTCTTATTATACCTTGTAAAAAGCAATTAAATTTTATAAAAACTAAACAAATATAATATTAATTTATACCCCTAAATTAATATAAGATTTGCCTATATTACCTGCTTTTATTAAGCATTACCTGGCCGCAAATCCAACTCGGCCGAATTACCTAAATGAACCCAACTCCATACCAATTTTTATCCTTGTCATTTACTTCTATCTAGTCGATTTTGTACCCTAATTCATCAATTCTCTTTCTCTCGTTCTCCCTTGCACTAATTCTCTACCCTAATTTACCAATTATATCTATCTCTTTCTCTTATTCGAAGATGACTAAGAGGGGAAAACCACCAGCAACTGCATTTCAAGATGAAGACGAACTACAGCTTGAAAATCAAAGCAAAATGATGATCTAATTAGCAAAAAAATGTGTATATTGTTGTTTGCGTTTCATTTTCAACATCTCTGCAATTTTTCTTCACCCAAACCGAAAACGGAATATTTGTGAAATTCCAGTCCGGAGCACGTCGGAACGAAACGGATGGGATTCCAACGTGCCGGTTGAAATTTAGAACCTTGGTGTATTTGTAATTTGATTGCATATGTTGGGTGGAAATAAGGAGTTGTCAAGGCGCCATTTATCCTCAATGGGTGCAAACACTTGTTTATTAAAACTTTCTATATAGCCGATCGATTGCCATTAAGGAAACTGACCAACGCATCTCCACTTAACTAGGGGTGGAACAATAACTTAGTATCCTTGTTATTTGCAATTTTCTTTTCTACAAGTCCATAGCATAAATTTCTTGTTCTAAAAAGAAGATTTCTTATAAATAAAGTGTTTGCATCATATCGTGTTATCAAAAAGTTGTTTTTACTTCAGTACCTTTGGTGCATCCAAATTGCCCTTCTGTCGTCATGCTATAAGTATCTCCCAATAAGTTTCAAAGAGAAAGAATCTGCTATATCTTGCAAACTTCTTAGGTCCATGCCGCATTCCTGTTTTGGTTTGCATACTGTATTCTAATTTATTAATTATTTTCTTACCAACCATAGAACATCAGCGCAGATACTTTCTATATGGTTTATCAAGTTTTTAGGCATTTGACACATTTTCTTGCAGAAAACTAATTTGGGTTGAATTACTATTCTAATTAGCCCCAATTTTCCATCGATGGTAAATAATTTTCCATTCCATTCACCCAACTTATGCTTAATCTTATCAATAATGCTACTATAATCACTTCTTCTTTAAGAAGAGTTGCTTGGTAGAATTTCCAAATACATCACAGGGAGGTTTTGAATTTATACATCAAGCTTTCCAACTATTCTTGATCTCTTTTTACATGCAGGCTCCTTCAGTAAAGAAAAGTTTAGAATTTTGATTATGGCTATACCCACATATTGTTCTAACTTCTTCGTAACAAGCTTAACTTGTTGGGTCGGGATTCCAACTAGAGACCACTAAAATCAAAACCCTAAAAGCTGTTGATACACAAAGATTTTGATCAATGACAATGTAAAAAGGAAGAGATATATGCAAGATAGAGGAAGATCAATGAAGACCAAAATTTAAACATGAGTATGATTTTTTATATAGGTTTATTTGTTAAAATCTATCCTCAAGAGGTTTGCACAAAAACAAGAACACAGTCATTATACTTCAATTTTTCACTGTGCATACTTCAATTTTTCATTATGCATAATTTTATATCTCAGTCGACTGAACTGGAGTATCCAGTCGATTGAAACTGGTACTCATATTCAAATATGCACAGTTTCAGTCGACTGAATTCTCTGCTCAGTCGACTGAAATTCTTCCTGAAAGTTTTTCTTCATATTTTCAGTGACTGAAATCTCTGCTCAATCGACTGAATTTGAACCTGTGAATTTTGCATGAAAAGACACCTTCTTCTTCCCAAGAGTTGCGACCATTCTCCAACGGAAATGGAAGCTTCTCTTGTCTACAACCTTTGACAATATATGCACCTTTTCTACAAGTATAAATACATGATTCAAACATCATTCAATTTACCCGAATTCTCTTACTTTAATCTAACTATTTCTTGATCATATTTTCTAAACATTATCAAAGCAATCACAACTCTCTTTGCTTGAATCTCTGTTTATATTTAATATATTTGATTCATAGCAAACTCATAATTCCTTTATCTTCACAAACACATTTCATACTCTCGAGGATAAGATTATAGGAACATTGTACTACAATTGACTCATTCGTGTTATAAAGAACACAACTAGTCAAAACTTGTTTAGCATTGAGGTTTGAAGTCCTCTTAGATAGTTTGAGGCAAAGAAATCCCGATCGGTTGTTCGGGTAAGTTGTAAACCTATTCCTCCGGGTTAAGAGAGGGTTTGTAGTTAGTGAAATGCCTAAGAGAAGCTTAGGGACTGGACGTAGGACAAGTGGTCCGAACCAGTATAAAATCTTGGTGCGATTTTACTTAACGTATATAAATTAACCATATAGCTATTCCATATTACACGATCCTATCAAATACCCCCAACTTTCAATTGGTATCAGAGCAAGGTTGTCCTATAACCATAACACCGTTATTAGACATATTGATAATATGGAAAATAACGCAAGTACAAGTACAACCTCTGCCTATAACTCTACATTTGCCGAAGGACAATCTACTCAAAGACCCCCTCTTTTCAATGGACTTAACTATAACTATTGGGCTACAAGGATGAGGATTTATATGCAAGCAACTAGCTTCGAAGAATGGAACGCCACTCAAGCAGAGTTCATTGTACCCACGACCGATTATCCTACATGGACTCAGAAGAATGAAGCTAGTGCAAATGCCAAAGCAATGAATATGCTATTTTGCGCCCTGGATAGAAATGAATTCAACCGAGTTAGCATATGTACTACTGCACATCAGATATGGGATACACTTAGAATCATACACGAAGGCACTAACAAGGTCAAACAAACAAAGATTTCCATGCTAAAGAATCAATTCCAAAACTTTAGAATGCGACAGAATGAATCTATCAATGACATGTACTCGAGATTTCAAGACATTCATCATGCCTTAATAGGATTAGGAGAAAAGTTTACGGATTTTGATATTGTATCTAAGGTTCTAAATTCACTCACTGATGAATGGGAAAGAAAGGTACTAGCAATCGAGGAAGAAAACGATCTACCTACAATGAAACCAGAGGAACTAATTGGAAATCTCATGTCATACGAAGTTAATATGCAAGCTAAGAAAGATCAAGCTCAAGAAAGAAAGAATGTTGCTTTTCACGCGGAAAAAGAAGAATCAGAGTCGGAAGATGAGGATTTAGCATTCATAGCCAAAAATTTCAAGAAATTCTTAAAATTTAGAAAAGGAAACAAAAACGGATTCAAAAAGAATTTCATGAATAAACTTTCGTCCTCAAATATAGAATGCTTCAATTGTCACAAGAAAGGACACATGCTTGTCAAGAACAAAAGAAGGAAAATCAGAAAAGCTTCAACAACAAAAACAAAAAGGGTAAATTCAAAAAGAAGGCATTTTCTGTAACTTGGGACGATTCAGATTCATCTTCATCCGAAAGTGATAGTGATAGTGACAATGAACAAGCAAATGTATGCTTCATGGCTCTAGATTCTGAGGTAAGTAATTTAACTTTCGATGATTTAATTGAAGTAAACACTGAACTTTTAAGCACAATAAAAATTCTTAAAAAGAAAATTAAGGAAATTCGTGAAAATCAAAACAAAGCTGAGTTTGAGAGAGATATGTTAAATGATGAAAAGCAAAATCTTGAAGAAGAACTTGAAAAAGTTCAAGAATCTTATTCAAACTCAGAAACTCAATTATCACTTTTAAGTCAAGAAATTGAAACTCAAAAAACTAAAAATGATATAATTGTTTCTGAAAATCATGAGTTAAAAACTAAAATTAGACAAGTTGAGTTAGAAAATAATAGTCTTCAAGCTAGATTAGATAACATTACTAAAAATGTTTCTAACTTTAATAAAGGAAGAGAAAATTTATCTAAAATTTTAGAAAATTCTCAATCCTCTTCAAATAAACATGGATTATGATATAAAAAGGAGTCAAAAATTCCTAAAAATAAATTTTTTAAAAGGAATATTAATTCAAAACAACAAATGTTATTAAGAGAACCTATTAAAACAAAAGTAGAAACCAAGATAGTCAAAATTTGGGTTCCAAAGACTAACAATATTTTAATTAGGAATAAATATATTAAAACATTTATGGATAGTGTTCATCATAATAAAAACTATATTTATAAAAAGGATACTAAACCAAATTGGGTTTGGTTTCCTAAACTCTAACTTTTTAGGACCCTATTAAAAGGTGGGTACCAATAATTGCATATTTATTTTCAGGTCCCACTCAAAAGGAAGAAATGGATATTAGACAGTGGTTGTTCAAAACACATGACCGGAGACAAAGATATGCTTACAAACATCACATACTTTGATGGCGGCTCGGTTACCTTCGGAGACAATTCAAAAGGCTATATCATTGGGAAAGGAGATGTGAACAATTACGGTACATCAAATTTACCTTTTATAACAAATGTTTCATTAGTTGAAAATTTAAAACATAATCTACTTAGCATAAGTCAACTGTGTGACAAAGGCTTTAAAATTACTTTTTCGGATAATAAATGTAGCATATTTGATCAAAACCAAAATCTTGTTTTTGAAGGAAATAGAGATAGAAATATTTATGTTCTAAATATGAATATTAATCATAATACAAGTATATGTTTACTTGCCAAAGATAATGATCCTTGGTTATGGCACAAAAGATTTTGTCATATAAATTTTAAAACTATTAGAAAACTTTCTAAAAATGAATTAGTAAGAGGTCTACCCAAGATAAATTTTAAAATAAAAAATCTTTGTGATGATTGTCAAAAAGGAAAATTAACAAAATCATCTTTCAAATCTAAGAAACATATTTCAACTTTACAACCATTAGAATTATTACATATGGATTTATTTGGACCAACACAAGTTCAATCCATTAATCATAATCGATACGTATTTGTAATTGTTGATGATTTCTCAAGATATACATGGACTATTTTTATGAAAAGTAAAAGTGACACTTTTGAGAATTTTAAAACATTTGTCAAGAGAATTCAAAACACTAAAGACTTGAAAATTAAAAATATTCGAAGCGATCATGGAGGCGAATTCGAAAACGAGGTTTTTGAAACTTTTTGTAAAAAGAAAGGAATAAATCATAATTTCTCATTTCCTAAAATCCTCAACAAAATGGAGTTGTAGAAAGAAAGAATAGAACATTGCAAGAATGCACAAGAACATTATTAAATGGATGTTCTTTACCAAAATATTTTTGGGCAGAAGCCGTTGCTACTGCATGTTACGTATTAAATAGAATATCTATTAGACCACTAACTAAAAATACTTCTTATGAACTATTTAATAACAAAAAGCCAAATATATCATATTTTAAAGTATTTGGATCAAAATGTTTCATTTTAAATACAAAAGATCAATTAGGAAAATTCGATTCAAAAGCTGACGAAGGAATTTTCGTAGGATACTCAGAACGAAGTAAAGCGTATCGAGTATTTAATAAACGAACAAACATAATTGAAGAAACTTTACATATATCTTTTGATGAAAATTTTAAAAATTTAAGTTTAAAAGATGATGAAGAATTAATAAATGTAGAAGATACAAATCTTGAAAATAATAATAATGAACTAAGATCTCCTCCTAGAATTTTACGAGATCATCCAACTCAAAATATAATAGGAGAATTAAATTCTCATGTAAGAACAAGAAATCAACTAAATCAAATGGGTCATGTAGCTTTCATTTCATCAATAGAACCTAAAAATCCTAAAGAAGCATCAACAGATGATTATTGGATTATCGCAATGCAAGAAGAATTAAATCAATTTGAACGTAACGATGTTTGGGAGTTAGTTCCTCGTCCTAATAATCAATCAGTAATAGGAACAAAATGGATTTACAAAAATAAAGTAGATGAATTAGGTAATATAACAAGAAATAGAGCAAACTAGTAGCAGCACAAGCGGAGCTAGTGGTGGACAAGGAGGAAGAGCTTATCACCACCAACAGGAGGACCAGTCATTAGAGAACCAGGAGACTGAGAAGGTTCTTACGATTGGGATAAGGATCAGTAATTTATTTTGGGTTGTTGTTCTATATTTCTTGCAACTATGCTACTTTAACTATTATGTTTATGCAATTCTCCAATAATCTTAGTCATTTTTTTTCGTTGATTATTTTACTACTATGCAACTACGATTATTACTTCCTTTTTGTCGATGAAAAAGGGGGAGAAAATCTATGGTACTTACTTTGTTTTGTGGGAAAGATAAGTGCATACATTCAGGGGGAGAAAATATAAACATCTCTAGAACACATTAAGTATTGTCATCAATCAAAAAGGGGGAGAATGTTGATACACAAAGATTTTGATCAATGACAATGTAAAAAGGAAGAGATATATGCAAGATAGAGGAAGATCAATGAAGACCAAAATTTAAACATGAGTATGATTTTTTATATAGGTTTATTTGTTAAAATCTATCCTCAAGAGGTTTGCACAAAAACAAGAACACAATCATTATACTTCAATTTTTCACTGTGCATACTTCAATTTTTCATTATGCATAATTTTATATCTCAGTCGACTGAACTGGAGTATCCAGTCGACTGAAACTGGTACTCATATTCAAATATGCACAGTTTCAGTCGATTGAATTCTCTGCTCAGTCGACTGAAATTCTTCCTGAAAGTTTTTCTTCATATTTTCAGTTGACTGAAATCTCTGCTCAATCGACTGAATTTGAACCTGCGAATTTTGCATGAAAAGACACCTTCTTCTTCCCAAGAGTTGCGACCATTCTCCAACGGAAATGGAAGCTTCTCTTGTCTACAACCTTTGACAACACATGCACCTTTTCTACAAGTATAAATACATGATTCAAACATCATTCAATTTACCCGAATTCTCTTACTTTAATCTAACTATTTCTTGATCATATTTTCTAAACATTATCAAAGCAAT
Organism: Allium cepa; assembly: GCA_030765085.1. Taxonomy (NCBI): domain Eukaryota; kingdom Viridiplantae; phylum Streptophyta; class Magnoliopsida; order Asparagales; family Amaryllidaceae; genus Allium; species Allium cepa. The sequence goes on from CM060940.1 coordinate 867,230,035, forward strand.
CACTACTCTCTTTGCTTGAATCTCTGTTTATATTTAATATATTTGATTCATAGCAAACTCATAATTCCTTAATCTTCACAAACACATTTCATACTCTCGAGGATAAGATTATAGGAACATTGTACTACAATTGACTCATTCGTGTTATAAAGAACACAACTAGTCAAAACTTGTTTAGCATTGAGGTTTGAAGTCCTCTTAGATAGTTTGAGGCAAAGAAATCCCGATCGGTTGTTCGGGTAAGTTGTAAACCTATTCCTCCGGGTTAAGAGAGGGTTTGTAGTTAGTGAAATGCCTAAGAGAAGCTTAGGGACTGGACGTAGGACAAGTGGTCCGAACCAGTATAAAATCTTGGTGCGATTTTACTTAACGTATATACATTAACCATATAGCTATTCCATATTACACGATCCTATCAAATACCCCCAACTTTCAAAAGCATAGCGGAAGGCGAGATCTTCGTAAGAAGTGTAAAAATAACCAATCAATATCTCAGTTCCAATCAATCCAATCCAAAAGCAATCACAATCCCCAAACAAGCAATATGAAAATCAAAGCAATAACAAAAAAAAAATCACACAATGATTTATAGTGGTTCCACTAACATTATGTTAGTGTACATCCACTTTAAGGAAGAGCTTTTATTAATACTGATGAGAAAAGTATAAAATATTGATTACAATGATCAAGATTCTAATTAAAAAATGATTTGTGGAGAAGAGAATTGAAGAAAATTAGGTAATATTTGATTTAAAAACAAATTTTGTGTTTTCGATTTTCAATATGCAAGTAAAATATGAGAAGAATGAAGCGACGGTAGAGGGATGAAAGAAAGACGGATTAGAGGATGGAGGGGATGGAGGAACGACGGAAGAATGGATTGTTTGACATGCTTAGAAAATGAAAAAAGTTGTTTTCTATTTTGTATATTAACTTCGTTTTGGAAATCAAACGTTTTCAATAATTTGCATAAATAATGTACATTTTTGTATGGACGAAAGCTCAAAACCAAAACAACAAACCAAACACTACCTTAGGTTTTGATAAACCCTAACTTGTGAAGGCTAATCTCTTGCAGTTGCTTTCTATGCATTGCTTGTACGCACACCATATCTGGAACCTAAAGCTAGCTTATATAAGAGAATAGAAACCATAGGCAGTGTTACAAAATTGCCCCTGCAAATATCACAGATTTTCACGCCAATCCCTTGCTTGAAAACAGGCGGAAGTCGCCACAAACGTCTGTCTAAAGACTCTGGAAAATTTTCTCTGAGGCATCAGGCGTCTGTCCAAAGTGACAGACGTCTGTTTTAGGCCTTTGGAAAATTTATACATAGAATCAAACGTCAAACCATTTGGTCACGCTTCTTTCCTAACTCTTAGGAATAGACCTACTGTAAGTTTGTTGAAGCGATTGACGTCTGTCCATTTCCTCAGACGTCTATCGCTGTCATTTCCGCACTAATTCACCTTTTTCCCCATTACTTCCACCTCCGATTTGCGAACCTTTTTCTCTTAGAATGCTACTTCTGACCTCTACAATTCTCCATATAGTGTCATCAAAATTTAGCATCCCACCTCGACACTATATCCATCTTCAACTCCAATGGTACCATACCATCAAGAACAACCGATAGCACCAACTATCGCTTCTTCTACCTTCAACCTAATATGAATGGTTTCCCAATGAGCTCTAGCAAAGCCAGCGCTAATTGCACTCTACAATCGAGCTCAGGCAAAGCCCCCACCCGCTAATGAAGTGTTGAAAACAACCAACTCCTAAACCATCTCACCGAAGACTAAAGTGTTAAGGAGCGTAAAATAGCACTTACCTAGAAGATACAACTTCAATCTCTCACAAATACTCTTCCTCGTATACAATCAAGCTCCTCTCTCAACTGTGCCACCCCGTGGCACCTAACACTTCTCCAAGAGAATCTATTTCGAGCAATGCTCGAAATTTCTAACCGGCAATGCCTTAATGAACATTTCCGCCGCGTTATCCTTTGTGTGCACTTTTCAAAGATATACTTGCTTATCCTCATTCATGGCTACTAGAAATGACTCTCTCATCTCAATTTTTTTAGTCCGTAAACTAAACGCTAAATTTATGTCAAGTGAATAGCACTCTGGCTATCACATCGAACATCAATGCTATCATGCTTGAATCCCAAGCCACACAACAATCGCTTCAAATATAGTGCCTCCTTTGCCGCCTCTACCACGGCTATTAACTACGCCTCCATAGTGGAAAAAGCAATTACGGTCTGCAATCTCGATCTCCAACTTATGGCTACACCCCAAGTGTGAAGACATATCCAAAAGTTGATTTTCTTCGATCCCTATCACCAGCATAGTTCGAATCACAATAATCAACCAACTTGCAATCCATTATATCACTACCGCCAAAAACAAGACCATGAGATGAGTGCATGTAAGGTATCTCAATATGAGCTTCATATCTTTCCAATGTGATTTCCCTAGATTAGCCATATATCAACTAACAATTCCGATGGTATTTGCAATATCTGACCTTGTACACACCACAACATATATTAGACTTCCAACCGCACTAGCATATGACACTTTTGCCATGTAAGTCTTGTCTTCCTCCAAGATAGGTGATCCTTTACTCTAAAGCTCAATATGCAAAGGTAAAGATGTATTTGATGCCTTTGCATTCTTGTGCTAAACCGGTAAAGTACTTTCTCGTTGTAATCCTTTTGAGTTAGTTTCAACTCAAAAAGCTTCCGATTTCTTTCAATTTCCATGTCCAATATCCTTCTTGCTTCTCCAAGATCCTTCATTTCGAACTCCGATTTCAAACTCAGTTTTAACTTGTTAATTTCATTCTTATCCTTACAAGCGATGAGCATATCGTCCACATACAAGAGTAAATACACCCAACAATCATTTATCAACTTCTTGAAATAAACACAAGCATCTTTGATGCTTCTACCAAAACCATTTTCAAGCATAAAATGTTCAAATCTCTTGTACCATGTCAAGGTGATTGCTTTGAACCATATAGTGATTTCTTTAGCTTGTAAACCAAATTTGACTTACCATCCACAATAAAACCTTCCGTTTTCTCCATGTAGAGGTTTTCATCCAAGTCACCATGCAAAAAGACGGTCTTTACATCAAGTTGCTCCAACTCCAAGTCATGAATAACAATTATGGCAAGTAATATCTGGATAGAAGTATGGCGCACAACTGGTGCGAAAATCCCATCATACTTCTTCCTCTTCCTCTGTGCAAACCCCTTTCCCATCATCCTTCACCTTGTATATCAATTTGCGCCCAATAGCACGGTTTCCTTTAGGAAGTGAAACCAAATTCCAAGTTTGATTTTTCAACAATGATTGCATCTCTTCCTCCATGGCACAAATCCATTTCAAGCTATCACTCGATTCCATGACGTGATCAAGGTTCATCGGCTCATCTTGGACTACATGACGAGCATAGTCCAAATTATCACAAAGGCTAAGATAGTTCCAATCACCAAATCTTTTGGGTGGCCTTATAGTACGATGACCGACCTGAGTAGCAATACCATCACCCAAACTCCCTTCATCTCCACCTTGAATCGAAACTTCTTTAGAATCATGCACATCACCAACACTATTAGAGGTATCCTGTGGACTATGTGATGTAACATCAACTGCTACCTCCTCGTAAGCATCTCCGACTACTCTACTCTCTCCATTCCTCATACGAAATGTGGAAATAACTTCCTTCTCCTTTGATTCGACATGAACCAAATTCAGAACATCCGATGAGCTCTCTTTCTTCTTTATCATCGTCGACTCATCAAAAGTAACATGACGAGAATTTATATCCTTCTTCGTTTCTGGATTCCAAATCCGATAGCCTTTTACTCCATCCATATAACAGAGAAAAATCCCCTTGAAAGCTCTAGATTAAAGCTTATCATTTCTTGGATCATGCACATAAATCGGGCTGCTAAACGCACGAAGATAACTCAAGTCAATCCTCTTTTCCTTCCACTTCCTCTGGAAATTTGTTACTAATAGTGGAGCATGGAATTTGATTAATAATATGCACTACGGTAAACAAAGCTTCAGCCCAAAATCTCTTAACCAAACCTGATGTCAATCTTATGCATCGAGCTTTCTTAAGTAGAGTATGATTCATCCTCTCCACAACACCATTCGACTGCAGATCTCCTACTGTAGTAAAATTCCTCCGAATACCATGCTTGCAAAACTCTAAAAATTCTCCGAAAACATACTCTTCGCCATTGTCGGACATCAGAACCTTCAAAGGCTTGCCACTTTCATTCTCAACAAGGGCTTCCCATGCTTTGAACTTTGCAAATGCCTACAACTTTTCCTTCATTAGATACACCCAAACTTTCCGAGAAAAGTCATCTATGAAAGAAATATAATAGCGTGTTCTACCTAAAGAAGCTAAAGGTGCAGGTCCCCAAACATCTATGTGAACATACTCAAGAACCCTTCTCGAATCATGCTTTCCATCACCGAATGAAACTTTAGTTTGCTTCCCCATGACACATTCTTCGCAAAACTCTAGCTTGTTGAAACTCTCTCCATCGATCATCTCCCTCTTCTGAAGAATATTCAAAGTCCTCACTGAAACATGATCTAACCTCAAATGCCACAACCTAGTCGCATCGAAGCCACGAGAATTATCAACTCCTATACAAGTTTTGCCTTCCATGGTCACTCTTTAAAGCAAATAAATACCATGAGTCCTAACATCTTGCATCACCACAAGCGCACCCTTTGAAACCCGCAAACTATCACTCTCAATATGATTTTACAACCTAAAGAATCTAACTGCCCCAAAGAGATAAGAGACTTCCTAAGTCCAAGAACATAGCGCATATTTGTGAGAGTACGAACCACTCCGCCAAACATCATAATTTGCATGGAACCAATGGTTTTAGACTTGAAAATAGCACCATTTCCCATAACAATTGAATTTCCTTCTTTGTTGATGTAAGAAGAAAAACAATTCATATTTGACGTCATATGATAAGATGCCTCTGACGTCATATGATAAGTTGCCTTTGAATCGAGCATCCACTTGCTACCAGAAACATCTGATACTACCACCGACAACACATCTACCTCTCCCTCACCAACTCTACTCTCCACTACTACTGATGAAGATGCTACTTTCCATCTTCGCCTTATCCTTGTCAGGACACTCATTCTTCCAATGACTAGCTTCTTACAAATATATCACTTGCCTTTTCTTTCCTTCGATTTTTCTCTCAAACCGGGGTTCCTTGATTTAGAACGCCTCCAGTTCTCCTTCTTCACATACCTATTCTTCTCCACAAACAAACCATGACCATTACTTGCACCACTGCTTCCATCACCTAACTCCTTCATTTTGATCCCGAAACTTCTCACTGAGAAGACCTATCTTGACATCATCTAGAGTCAATGTATCCCGCCTATAGATCAAACTATTTGAGAAAAATGTATATTTCGATCAGGCAACGAACACAATATCACCGTCTTTTGCTCTTCCTCAATCTTCAAATCTACCGCCTTCATCTTCATTAGCAAATCATCAAAGGCATTCAGGTGTGCCTCAAGAGATATACCTTCCTTTATCCTATAGATGAAGAATGTTCGCAATAAGATCAAACGGTTTGTCATTAACTTCTTCACATGTAACTCTTCCAACTCATCCCATATACCCTTAGTGGTAGTCTCGCCACTAATTTTGGAGATAAAATTCTCTCCTATAGCAAGTTGAAGTGTAGTGAATGCCCACTCTTTCATCTCCTCTCTCTCAACATCCGAGATGTCTCCTGGCAATAAATGTGTGTCAAACATTATTCAATACACCTGATTCCTCCTTATAGCTGCTTTCATCTTCCATTGCCATTTTTAAAAATCATTACCGTCATTCCGCTTGTCTATAACCAGTTGTGATCCTGAAGCTGCATATGAACCTCGTACATAAGGAGCTAAACCACTTGGATTGCCCATTGAGGAACTACTTGAGGTATTATCTAATTCTGGCATTTCTACAACCACCCACCAGCACCAAATGATCTGATATCAAATGTTAGGTCGGGATTCCAAGTAGAGCCCACTCAAATCAAAACCTCCAAAGCATAGTGGAAGGCGAGATCGTGGTAAGAAGTGTAAAAAAACCAATCAATATCTCAATTTAAATCAATCCAATCCAAAAGCAATCAGAATCCTTACACGGGCAATATAGAAATCAAGGCACTAACAAAAAATAAATCATGCAACGATTTATAGTGGTTCCACTAATGTTGTGTTAGTGTATGTCCACTTTAAGAGAGAGCTTTTGTTAATACTAATGAGAAGAGTACAAAAGATTTATTACAATGACTAAAATTCTAACTAAAAATTGATTTGTGGAGAAGAGAATTGAAGAAAATTAGGTTTTGATAAACCTAATTCGTAGAGACTAATCTCCTGCAGTCGCTTTATATTCCTTGATTGTACGCATACCAAATTTGGAACCTGAACCTAGCTTATATAGGAGAATAGAAAGCCTAGGCAATGTTTCAAAATTACCCTTGGAATTATCACAAATATCATGCTACGCCCTTGGTTGAAAACAGGCAGAAGTCACCACAGACGTCAGTCATAATGAGACAGATTACTGTCTGAAACCTTGGAAAAAATTTCCCTGAGGCATCAGACGTCTGTCCAAAGTGACAGACGTCTGTTTCAGGCCTTTGGAAAATTTCTGCACAGACTCTGACATTTGATCATTTGGTCAAACGTCTATCCCAACTCTCTGCAACAGATCTGCTATAAGTTTGTTGAAGGGACAGACATCTGTCTATTTCCTCAGACGTCTGTCGTTGTCATTTCAGCACTACTTCACTTTTTTTCCCATAACTTTCACCACCGAACTCCGATTTGCAAACCGTTTCCTCCGTTGCGAAGCTACTTCCGAACTCTACAGTCACCAAAATTTAACGTAACCAAATATACATTTTCAACTATAGCTTTAGCAAAAACCTAGGGAACGTCAACATATAATAAATGATTGATGATTGGGTTATTCTTATGGATTAGGGATATATTTCCTTCCGGTGTTCTATTTCAGGCATGAGTTTTTACCATCTCGTAGGCTAGAAGAGAGTTTCCAATAATATTTCTTCCCAGAATATATATGTTTGGTTATATGAAATCAGTTCGTTCAAATTTCACTTATTCTTTCGCAAATGATGTTTAAGATAATTTTGTCAAGAACATTGCTACGAGAAATAGATCTGCTATCTGGGGATTATATTTTTTGAAACTAGTGTCATGAAAATATTGTTTATTTTGTGAATTAGTTGTCCACATGAAATTTTTTTCTCTTATATCGAATGTGGGAACTTCATTAGTCATATCCCAGTGTTTTTTTAAAATTTTGCACCATAGGACCAGAGCTACTATTATCCTCTATTTCAAATGTTGCTTGCGTAGTTTCCTCTAAAGAGACTTCTACATCTAATTTCAACCTTGCTTGATCAGTTAAAACATTTCACAAACTATATATGGAATTTTTTGTGTATGTTCTGTCAAAGTTGTATAAATTAGTGTAGTAATTTATAGCAACTGCCTTGAGCTCATCCAAATTTGTTGCTATTCTACCCAGAAGATCTATTATTTGCTTTATGTTTTTCTGTTTCTAGCTGCATTCATGGGAGTATAGAATTTTTTTGAATATTTAACTCTTTTTTTAGCCATTTAATTTTTATTTTTGTTGCATTTTAGTGGTATGAATATGTATGAGTCTTTTCAGGTTTAAAGGTTCCTTTTATACTCCTAGATTAGTCTTGAACCAGTGAGGTCATGTATCATTTTTGTGTGCAAGACGTTGTTTTCACTTCTCAATTTATCTATCATGTCATGTATGCTTTCTCTACATCTATTTCATTCTTTTAGTTCTTTTATAACTTTCTTTAATTGCATTAAAAGAATGAATAAGTGAATGCCAGTAATTGGGCATGACCATTCCTTGTTAACAACATTATTATACCAACTAAAATTAGTCCATGCATTGTTAAATCTAAATGCTTTATCAGTAGTTAAGTATAATAGAGATATAATAACTAGTAGAGTATTTCTAGGTTTAAAAGGTTGCTTTTATACTCCTAGACTAGTATTGCACTGGTGGGATCATGTATCGTTTTTGTGTATAGGACAGTGTTTTCACTTCTCAAATTGTATATAGGACTAGCACAGTCATTTCATTGCATCAACCCATAAATTATATCCATCGATTTTTTTATGTAAAATACCACATCCTCTAACCAGAGTTGAACCTAGCATACCGGTTTGCTAACCGTCTAGGCTACCACCACCCCAATACATTAAAAGTTTAAAATTTCCAACCAATCATATCTATTTACTTGATGTTGTAAACAATATAAAAATAAGAAGCTATTAGAAAAGGAAGAAGGAGTCATTTTATTAATTCTTGAATTAGTAATCTATTTCCATTACATAGGCTCCTTTATATAAAGATTTTGAAGCTTGAGATTGAACACGTGAGACTAAACAAAATATAACAAACATTGTATAGCATACTCACTCTTTATAATTAACATATATATTATCACTCCCCTTGAATATGCGTCTTCAAAATCTTGGATGCTCATATGGTATCTTGAAATTGTCCACTTTGAAAAGTGTATGATGACTACTTTCCCTCATTATTATCCTGCTTTCATATGTCCATTCAGTTGCCATAGTTATTGTATGTCCCTCATTAACACCTTTGTTAGGAAACCCGTTGGGAAAAACCTTAAACGAGGAAAAGAGTGCAACTTGCAAAATCATATAATGATATTCTTTCAAAAGAGTTTGATTTTCAGGATCAAAATAATGTCTCATTAAACCGTTACTAAGAAAAACCCAATGGAAAAAATCTTAGTGAAAGAAAAAGAATACAGTGGCATATTTCGATAATTTACATCAAATGGAGTTTGATATTTATCGATCGATGTAATGCCTCATTAAAACATTACAAAAAAACACCCAGTGGGAAAAATATTAGCAAAGGAAAAAAGTATATTATAATATACTTATGTATGCTCCCCCTGATTTCATAATATTTTTTTTCCTTTAAGCTTGAATATATGTCATTATAATTCAAATCGGTTATAAATATTTTTTGTAACATAGTTTAGACAACTGATAAAAGTCTAAAGACAATAATTCTACTTTCCTTACTTTAGATCTTCATCATTTACAAATAGTTTCCTTCGACACAATCGAATTTCCCAAGATTGTTTCTTTGAAATATGATTTGTGTTTTATGAATTTTATATGCTACCTTTATGAAAAACACTTCATATGCTTTCATTTTTGTGCTTTAAATCAGTTTTGCATATTGCAACATCTTTGAGAATATTAAAAGGTTTATGACAACAATACTTAAATATAGGAAGTAATATACTCGTCATGAATTATATCAAGATTTTCATTACAACAATACTTAAAAGATGGTGGTAATTTATGCTCTTACTCTTTGCATTCTTTATAACCATCGCAGTTATTTGTATTCTTTGGGAATTTGTATACTTTCATCTTTTAATACGATTTAAGTAATATTTATATCTTCGGGGTATATTAAGTGTTTCAAACACTTTCGCTACTTCACGGATTACAATACACATTTCTATATTAGTAAAGGATTCATGATGGCCAATCATGTTTCTTCTAATTCAAGATCTTTAGTCTATTTATCAACATAAGTGCTTCCTATTATTTAAAAATTGATCATCGATGATTATTTCTTGTCAGTTCTAGATATGATTTATTGATATCTCAATATTTATTCTATTTTAGGTACCTAAACTACTTCTAGGTTTATTTGACAATCATATCATGGATCTTTTCCAGAGCACCCTTAAGTGTTTCTTAAAAAAACACTCACCTTCTTTGTTTGACATCTTTATTACTTTCTCCAAAAATATTTCAACTGACTTCTCAACCATACTACAAATGTGATTTATACCCTTTTGGTCCTTTTGGGATTTCAATTATATTGGAGCAAATATATTAGGGATATTATCAATAGTTTATTCAAGTTACTTAATATTTTGCAATCAATATTTAATCTTGATAATCAAAATGAACTTATATCTTCTTTACCCCCCTCAATGTTGACGAACATTGTCACATTTAATAATAATATTCTTTGGATTCTCATTTTGATCTATTATGATATTGTTACTAGCAAATACATCATACATATTGATTATAGGAGGATAATTCTTTTATCAATTGATAAGATGTATTCAATTGATATTGCCCATTAGAGTTTGCTGTCATTTATTGATCTCGCCAATTGGAGGAATTTACTTATTGTGTAGATCATTTGAATACATACATCACTTCATATCATTCAACATTTATGTTATTGAATTTTAAGTCACTAAATTATATCTGTGCATAATCTATAAGATCAGCTCATAACAAACTTCAAGTTATTATATGAATAGCTACATATATACATACACACACACATGCGTCCACTTATTACATATATATTATAAATTTCCACATTCTTTCTCATTTGAGTTAGTGATTTTTAGAGCAAACTATTACAACTATTAATTTTTGTTTATAGATCTATGTTAATGGGAATCCTTCAAGACTGCATGATAATGTTCAAAACATCTGGTTTGGAACCATATTGAATTTTGGTTCAAACAAATTATATACAAAACCTCAAGTTGTTAAGTTTTATTCCTCAACTATATCTCAGATATAACTGTTAAACATTAATTATGATTACTTATCAGAGAATAATACATTGTTATAATTGCATATAGACATTTCTACACATCTCTTCTGGAGAGTTCAACAGAAGAGATATACTTATAAAAAAATAAGAGTAGCTTTTGAGCACTTGGAATTTTATAAAATAAGAGAAATACACATTACATTGCTCTCAAATTTTAAGTTAGAATCAGGTCTAAACTAAATTGGAATCCTTCATAATGAAATTTATACACATTTATTTCATTTAATAAAATTGCAAAATATATAGACAGATATCTTCTAGAGATATTTCATCATTTCAAATGTATACGTCTCTTCTAGAGATATTTTACTATCACCACTTCTGGAGAAAACTTATCTCTTTTCAAGATATATATGCAAACTATTAGAGCGTCATATCAATAAACAATATTTCTTTTTCATAACTGCTTTTGAAATGCCATACCAAACTTTAAATACAATAACAAAATTAGATGCACCAAATGAAAATAAGATGCAAGAGATAAAACTACTACTTCTGGAGTGTGATATTGGTATACAATACCTTTTGTAGAGATAAATTTTTGTTATTGCTTCTAAAGTTTTATACGATATTCCTTCAGGGAATATAGTGTTTCTTTTTAAGGGATTGCAACCTAGCAAAAATAAACTTTCTAAAACATCTCTTTTGGGACATTGGATTTTGCAATATAGATTTTAAAGATAATATCTCTTCAAGAGATTAATATACACACATAGCCATAAATTTAAATAGTATGCTATATGAGTTATCTCCTTTGGATAATACTAAATTGTATTTCGTCTATTAAATAGTTTGAATAATGTATCCAAAAATAATTTATTAAAACTTTAGGTTTTATAACATAGTGTCACTAGTAAAAATCAGATCTATATTTAGATATATCAATGAGAAAGCTGTAGGATCTAGATTAACCCTAGAGGGGGGGGGGGGGTGAATAGGGTTATAGCAAATTTTCTCAATTTAAACACAGAAATAAACTGCAGAAATAAATATGCTGAAAAGTAAATCACGCACAAAATTTACCCAGCTTCGGCAACCCCTGCCTACTGCTGCATTCACAGATTTCTATTAGAATTAAACAGTATCACGCTTACAAACACTCTACTAGACTCGCAGACATTTGCTCCCGCTCACAAACACTCTACTAGACTCGCACACCCTGCTCGCAAACATTTGCTCCCGCTCACAAACACTCTACTAGACTCACACACCCTGCTCCGCCTATAGAGTTTCGCTTACTCGCAAACTTTGCTTCCTGCCTATAGAGCTTCGCTTACTCGCAAACTCTGCTCCCGCCTATACAGCTTTGTAAACTCGCACACCCTGCTCACTGAACTAATTCTAACTAGACAATCTGACACTACCTAAACCCTAGGTGGTGATTTACAAATTCTTTGATTCGTAAAATTAAAACAATAATTAAAACAATAGAAAATAACCCTAAACCCTAATTAACAATATAATAAAGCCCTTTTATAAAATTAAAACACAAAACCCCTTTTTTAATAATAAGGCCAGCCCACTCCCTTATTTCACCCGATCCTTTTTGTCTCGTTCGTGAGAGTAATGGCGGCTTCGTCCTGTTTCTGAAATTTAGGGCTTCGTTCCCTTTGTTCCAATTAGGGCTTCGACTTTTGTGTAAATGAGGGCTTCAATTTCTTCGTTCGATCTGAGATATGTTGCCCTAGCTCGCTGCTTCTCTGATGGTTGACTATCGCTCGTTTGCAGTTGCTTGATCGAGTTCGTTATTTGTGAATTCGGTATGTACTGTTTCCTTTTGCTTTACTAAGTTGATACTTGAACTCGATGCTTGAAATTGCCAGTGATGATTGGGTTATATATGCGTTCGAATTCCTTGAATTACGTTCGTCTAAATATATTTGAATTTTTCAATTCCTTTTCTCTGCCGCTTGATGATGTTTGAACGATTGATGATTAATCTGACTTGTTCAATACGACTATTTCTAGTAGCTTGATTCACACGGCTTTGAATTGCCTTGCTTATCACGGTTTTGATTTTGCTGGTTCGACTTGGCATTGACTATTTCAATTTGTCTCACACTTGATTTCTGATTTGTGAATTATTCAACCTTGTTCATCACGGTACTGACATTTGCTTTGACCAGTTGATTTACTTTGGCCATACTGTTGAAATTGTTCTTCACTGTGAACTTGTAGTCTTTTGTTTGTGTGCTCGAGTTTGCATTGTTACATTTCACTGGACTGTTTCTGGTCATGTATATGTTTGTGCATGATCTCATATGCATTGAACTCTGGTTTGGATATCATGGTGTATATTTCATTTGCAGCCTTGACGTGATTTTGTTCACTGATGTTCACTGATATAATTCATGATGTATTCATTTTGTTTACATGAAATCTTGTTCATTGTTGTTGTTTAAGTTAGTCTGCACTTTTACTTGAACTTGTAGTCTGCCTTGATCATCTTGCAACCTGGTCTGGTGCACCTTGTTTCATTATCTGTTGCATACATGAGATTGACACTGTACTTTATTCATGCTTGTTGCATTCAGTTTGCACTTGTTCATCATGTAGCTTGTTGGTCTTCATGTGTCTGGTTTTGACTTGTATCACTTGATGTCTTGAGCTTCAACTGTGCTCGAGCTCGTATCACAGCAAACTGCATGTTATGTTTGTTTGGTAGTTGCATTATAGTTGCATTCACTTGGCATTTACTTGAGTCTGTTGTGCCACTTGTGCATTGTTGTCATTTGGTCGTTTCTGCTATGTCATCTTGAGTCTGTACAATGTTGTACTTGTTGCCTTGTATCACTGTGTACTGGTGGCATTTCTTTGGTCTGCACTGCTTGTTGATGTTTGGTCTGTGTAGTTGCAGTATTCATTATGTTGGTCGAGCTTGCATTCTTTGTTGGCACTTTTGAATGTTTACAGCTTGGTCTTGAGTTGTTTAATGAAGAGATTGAACTTGCATACTTCATGTAGCCTTCATGTTTGGCCTGACCTTTGCACATATGACTCTCTTCATGTTGCAGCTGTTTTTTTTTTTTTTTTTTCGATATTGTCACTGTCTACTAGCACACTTGCTCTTGTTGACTGCTTCATGTAGTTGATCTTGTCTCCAGTTTTGATCAATGCTTGGTCATGTTGCATATTGGACATTTGTGTACTTGACTGTTGCTTGATTTTCCTGTTGAGACCTCTGCACCGTGCCTTGTAATTGTGGTCTGCCTTAAGTTGAATCCTGTGTGTTATTTGGGTTTGACCTTGTGCTGAATTGTTAGCAGTGCTTTTGTTTGATTTGTGCACACGAGTTGGCGAGGCAGTGCACACGTGTATGAATGTACACGTGTGTATTGCAGCCACTTATGGTTACCTGTCCCTGTAATATCTATATGCACGACTTTATGATGAATTCAAGTGTAAATTATGGCGAACAACCCAAATAACTGAGGCAAATCATATTTTCAAAAGTTATTTATTTTGAATTTGCAAAAATATTTCTTTTTTAATTTTACTGCGTTAGTTTATATTTTTGCAGATTTCTCAGATGCTGGATTCAAACCGTAATGCAGTTGAAGACAAAAACACGAGTGTGAGTGATATGTAGTGAGGTTATCAACGTAAAAATATTTGTGATGTAATCGTTATGTAATCAAAAATGTATATGTACAGTGAGAGCATGAATTTGTACTATTCAAGATTGTAATAAATATTTGTTTAAATAAAATTTCTGTTTGAATTCAAAATCTGTGTAACTTGTTCTGTTTGAATTCAAATTCAAATTCTATGTAATTTATTTTATTCAACAAATATTTATTTAATCTATGAAAAAATAGTACATTACCAAATACATTTAAACGAATGTATATATGTTTATTATCATCAAACAAAAATCATATAAGCGCAAAGCGCATATTCAACAATCTCCCCCTTTTGATGATAACAAACATATATTTAAGATTTTGACCGTGTTAAATGTATTTGACCAATTATATACTCTAATTGCTCCCCCTATTTAAATGCTCCCTCTCTACATAGTACTCCCCCTACATATATGCATACAAATAAAAATATGTAAATGAGCCTATATGCAAAAAAAATTTGACCTTTGCTTTGCTTGATTCTATTTGACAAAATCTTAACTTTTCTCTCCCCCTTTTGTTATCAGCAAAAGAATAACAGTGTTGTAAAAATAGGGATGAAGTGATAGACATGAATCAAACATTTAACTCAATTGAATAAAAATATTAAATTTCAATAAAACTCAAACAAAAATCATAATTACCCTTGTCAAGCGCATATTCCTCTTTCAGAAGTGATGGGGATAAAATCATCAAAAACCATACAATTCTGTCTATTTGTGGTATATTTATTTCAGGAAATTTGAATATCTACTAACCATGCATAACCGTTAGGAATTTTAAATGAGATTAGTAGTATTCATAATTTTTATTAAAAATGAAATCAAGTATCTTCTAACCACGCATGACCGTGAGGACTTTTAAATGGGATTAGAATCAACTTATCTATTTGAATCAATTAATTTTGATATGCGTTCCATACATGCATAACCGTGAGGACTTTTAAATGAGCATGGAAGCACATAATCAAAAATCCAAGTAATTCACACATGCATAACCGTGAGGACTTTTAAATGAGAGTGAATACTTTGGATATTTATTTTTATTGCTGAATATAATAAGTTGAAGCACAAATAATTTCCTTCACAGATTTAAAGATATTGAAGAACAAATGATTTCCTTTGTAAACTACCACAAATTTACATACTAAATATGATCTTGATGAGTGATGGTCGATAGAAAGATGATAGAAATAGAAATGGTCATGGAATTTTTACCCAACAAAAAGTTTTTATAACTCTTGTTATGAAATTCTAAAGAAATTTTCTAATTATACTTTCTCGAGTTATAATATATGATAAATATCAACACTCATCTCTTTTTCAATCACTATTCATCTTTTCGATAATCAAAGGGAGTTAGATTAGTTAAAATAGTCATTTAAAATCAAATTCAAAAATTATAAAATCAATTTTTCAAAAATGATTAATCTGTAACTATGGTCAAACATGATTTTCACGAGGGGGTTTTATAAGAAAATTTTCTGCTATTTGAAAAATATTTCAAGTGAAAAATATGCAGATATTTTCTTTGAAAAAAACGATGCAGCAAATGAATGTTTCAAATATTAATCACGTTCCACTAGTAATTTTTCTATCAACTATATTACCAGTGTAATCTGCATCTGAATTTAAATTTCACTAATTATTCACTCGTTGAGCCATGAAGTGTGCACCAAGAATTTCAAACTTAACATCATTCTTTTGAATTTGAATTGAAGCTGTGTTAACACTCAAACAAATATCATAATGTTAATTTCAAAAACCGTAGGATAAACAGTTATATTCATGAGTAATCAACAATCAATCAACATCATGATTATTTCAAAAAACAATTTCTTAAAATCAGCTTTCATATGAAAATTGAAATCGTGCTGATTTACAAGCAGTGACCAAAATGTCAAAACCAATATATCTACGTGTAGCATGAGTAACCATCATTTGACCGAACAAATTTATATAAATTAGTTCAAAATTGAAAATCTGATTGGTCATCAATTAAGCACAAATCAATGTCATAAATAAGAACAAGTCAAAAATTTCTTAAAATCCTTTTTACAATTTTTTAAATAGAATTCATTAGGATTTTAAGTTGAAGCCATGTAAATAGAAGAAACCGTGAATATAGATTTAGCCAAAAAATATTATCGTCAATCAATAAAAGCACCATCAGCAATCCAAATTAATCAATATAAAGTATTTCAAGGATTATAGTGTTTTTGGCATAAAAGCATAATTGGCCAACAATTTTGAAAAAATCAGAATCAAAATCATCATCTTTTATTCATCTCAATATTGGCTGATTTTAATTCAGAATATGGTGCAGATATCATATTTAATATATCGTTCAAAACAAATTTACTGTTTTACCTTTACGATAAATTTTCGTGATTGCCCATTGTGATTCTGTCACCTTTGTACTAGGCTAAGGAACTTTGCTTTGTCGCCCGTTGTGTTTCTGGAACAGCCGAAATCCAGAGAACACTGTTGTTGTTCCTTAGCCTGCCACCACACCTACACGATAAAAGATTTATGTGACCTATTTGTTTTTATAGGTCCATTGTTGTTAGTGGCAGAATATGAAAAATATGTTTTTGGAGACCCAAAACTATTTATATATGTTCCTTTTGGCACCCAAATTTGTTTGACTTTCAAAGATTTTATATTTGTGCCTTTTGGAACCCAAATCGGTATAGTTTTTACATGTTTGGGTCTATACCAACAATTATTTTGATTATGTCCAAATTTTCTGCAAATCGAGCACATTAAATTGACTTGATTAAATTTTGTGTTCCTATGACTATGATGTCCAATTATTTCAGATCGAGCAACACTTTTACCTTTATCATCATCTTGTGATTTTCCAAAACCTAGTCCTTTTCTATTGTTAGCAAAAATTTGATTTCCCAATAACATTTTGAATGATTTTTCTCCTTTTGAAAAGTTATTCAGGGATTTCTCAAGATTTTGGACTTTGGTTTTTAATGTTGAGTTTTCAGTGACAAGTGAGGTGCATCGATTTATAAAATCCTTTTTCCTAGTGTCGATTGTTTCCTTAAGATTCAAGTTTTCTTTTTCAAGGCTCTCAAAGTTATTCCTAACTTTTGATAGTTCCGAATCTAAAATTTTACATTGGTTACATTCTAGGTTTTGAATATTTTCAAGTTCAGTTTCTAACCTAGAATTTTCATGGGCGAGTTTCCTCCTTTCAGATTTCAGTTTTTCAATTTTAGATTCAAGCGTATCAACTACTTTAGTAAGATCAGAACACATAAAAACAAGTTCTTTATAAGAAAACTCACCTGCCTCACTAGATTCGTCGGAGCTTGCTTCTGAATTTGATTTTGCCATAAGACACAAATTAGCCTCCTCTGAGCTGCTATCTGAAACTTCTTCTCCTTCTTCATCATCCCAAGTTGCTGCAAAGGCCTTCTTTTTCTTTTTCTTTCCTTTGTTGTTTTTGAGAAGTGGGCATTTTGGTTTGATGTGGCCACGCTTGTTGCAGTTATAACACGTCAGTTCATCATCGGAATTTTCAGAATCTTTTGGCCTATTACAACTTGTTTTCTTCTTGCGTGGCTTGAATCTCGACCATTTTCTAAGATTATTGACAGCCATTGCAAGCTCTTCAATTGGATCTTCTTCATCTTTATCACTTTCTTCTTTGCTTTTTAAGGCAATCGTCTTCTTCTTTGGTTCGGAGTTGTTGCGTTCTTCCTTTGCTTTTAGCTCAAGCTCATATGTCATCAAGTTACCAATCAACTCCTCCATGCTTAGTTTGCTCAGATCTTTCGATTCTTGGATTGCTGTGACTTTTGCCTCAAAGTTCATTGGTAAAACTCGTAGTATCTTCCTCACAAGCTCTACCTCAGTGAATACCTTCCCAAGTGCTCTAGCGTTGTATACCAAGGTTGAAAAACGTCCAAACATGTCTTTTATGCTCTCGCCTTTGTCCATCACAAAGTTTTCATATTCGTTGCTGAATAGGGCTAGACGAGACTCCTTGACTTGAGAAGTTCCTTCGTGTGTCACCTCCAAAGTGTGCCAAATTTCCTGTGCTGTTGTACAATGAGAAATTCTATTAAATTCATTTTTATCAAGAGCACATATCAAAGCATTCATGGCTTTAGCATTTGTCGTTTTCAGTTTCTTATCGTTGGCATCCCACCTATCCTTAGGTTTAGGAATCTCAGTATCACCAACGATTATAGTGGGAGGTTTATAGCCAGTTTCAATAATATCCCAAACATCATAATCAACAGAACTAAGATAGATACCCATCCTAACTTTCCAATAAGCATAATCGTTCCCGTTAAACATGGGTGGCCTAGCAATAGATTGCCCCTCAGAAAAAGCATTATTTTGTAGACTCATGACTCTAGAGTTAAATAAAAATATACCGGGCTCTGATACCACTTGTAGGATCTAGATTAACCCTAGAGGGGGGGGGGTGAATAGGGTTATAGCAAATTTTCTCAATTTAAACACAGAAATAAACTGCAGAAATAAATATGCTGAAAAGTAAATCACACACAAAATTTACCCAGCTTCGGCAACCCCTGCCTACTGCTGCATTCACAGATTTCTATTAGAATTAAACAGTATCACGCTTACAAACACTCTACTAGACTCGCAGACATTTGCTCCCGCTCACAAACACTCTACTAGACTCGCACACCCTGCTCGCAAACATTTGCTCCCGCTCACAAACACTCTACTAGACTCACACACCCTGCTCCGCCTATAGAGTTTCGCTTACTCGCAAACTTTGCTTCCTGCCTATAGAGCTTCGCTTACTCGCAAACTCTGCTCCCG
This sequence comes from Allium cepa, assembly GCA_030765085.1. Classification (NCBI taxonomy): domain Eukaryota; kingdom Viridiplantae; phylum Streptophyta; class Magnoliopsida; order Asparagales; family Amaryllidaceae; genus Allium; species Allium cepa. Next base: position 867,249,263 of record CM060940.1, read on the forward strand.
CCTATACAGCTTTGTAAACTCGCACACCCTGCTCACTGAACTAATTCTAACTAGACAATCTGACACTACCTAAACCCTAGGTGGTGATTTACAAATTCTTTGATTCGTAAAATTAAAACAATAATTAAAACAATAGAAAATAACCCTAAACCCTAATTAACAATATAATAAAGCCCTTTTATAAAATTAAAACACAAAACCCCTTTTTTAATAATAAGGCCAGCCCACTCCCTTATTTCACCCGATCCTTTTTGTCTCGTTCGTGAGAGTAATGGCGGCTTCGTCCTGTTTCTGAAATTTAGGGCTTCGTTCCCTTTGTTCCAATTAGGGCTTCGGCTTTTGTGTAAATCAGGGCTCCAATTTCTTCGTTCGATCTGAGATATGTTGCCCTAGCTCGCTGCTTCTCTGATGGTCGACTATCGCTCGTTTGCAGTTGCTTGATCGAGTTCGTTGTTTGTGAATTCGGTATGTACTGTTTCCTTTTGCTTTACTAAGTTGATACTTGAACTCGATGCTTGAAATTGCCAGTGATGATTGGGTTATATATGCGTTCGAATTCCTTGAATTACGTTCGTCTAAATATATTTGAATTTTTCAATTCCTTTTCTCTGCCGCTTGATGATGTTTGAACGATTGATGATTAATCTGACTTGTTCAATACGACTATTTCTAGTAGCTTGATTCACACGGCTTTGAATTGCCTTGCTTATCACGGTTTTGATTTTGCTGGTTCGACTTGGCATTGACTGTTTCAATTTGTCTCACACTTGATTTCTGATTTGTGAATTATTCAACCTTGTTCATCACGGTACTGACATTTGCTTTGACCAGTTGATTTACTTTGGCCATACTGTTGAAATTGTTCTTCACTGTGAACTTGTAGTCTTTTGTTTGTGTGCTCGAGTTTGCATTGTTACATTTCACTGGACTGTTTCTGGTCATGTATATGTTTGTGCATGATCTCATATGCATTGAACTCTGGTTTGGATATCATGGTGTATATTTCATTTGCAGCCTTGACGTGATTTTGTTCACTGATGTTCACTGATATAATTCATGATGTATTCATTTTGTTTACATGAAATCTTGTTCATTGTTGTTGTTTAAGTTAGTCTGCACTTTTACTTGAACTTGTAGTCTGCCTTGATCATCTTGTAACCTGGTCTGGTGCACCTTGTTTCATTATCTGTTGCATACATGAGATTGACACTGTACTTTATTCATGCTTGTTGCGTTCAGTTTGCACTTGTTCATCATGTAGCTTGTTGGTCTTCATGTGTCTGGTTTTGACTTGTATCACTTGATGTCTTGAGCTTCAACTGTGCTCGAGCTCGTATCACAGCAAACTGCATGTTATGTTTGTTTGGTAGTTGCATTATAGTTGCATTCACTTGGCATTCACTTGAGTCTGTTGTGCCACTTGTGCATTGTTGTCATTTGGTCGTTTCTGCTATGTCATCTTGAGTCTGTACAATGTTGTACTTGTTGCCTTGTATCACTATGTACTGGTGGCATTTCTTTGGTCTGCACTGCTTGTTGATGTTTGGTCTGTGTAGTTGCAGTATTCATTATGTTGGTCGAGCTTGCATTCTTTGTTGGCACTTTTGAATGTTTACAGCTCGGTCTTGAGTTGTTTAATGAAGAGATTGAACTTGCATACTTCATGTAGCCTTCATGTTTGGCCTGACCTTTGCACATATGACTCTCTTCATGTTGCAGCTGTTTTTTTTTTTTTTTAATTTTGATATTGCCACTGTCTTCTTTGTACTAGCACACTTGCTCTTGTTGACTGCTTCATGTAGTTGATCTTGTCTCCAGTTTTGATCAATGCTTGGTCATGTTGCATATTGGACATTTGTGTACTTGACTGTTGCTTGATTTTCCTGTTGAGACCTCTCCACTGTGCCTTGTAATTGTGGTCTGCCTTGAGTTGAATCCTGTGTGTTATTTGGGTTTGACCTTGTGCTGAATTGTTAGCAGTGCTTTTGTTTGATTTGTGCACACGAGTTGGCGAGGCAGTGCACACGTGTATGAATGTACACGTGTGTATTGCAGCCACTTATGGTTACCTGTCCCTGTAATATCTATATGCACGACTTTGTGATGAATTCAAGTGTAAATTATGGCGAACAACCCAAATAACTGAGGCAAATCATATTTTCAAAAATTATTTATTTTGAATTTGCAAAAATATTTCTTTTTCAATTTTACCGCGTTAGTTTATATTTTTGCAGATTTCTCAGATGCTGGATTCAAACCGAAATGCAGTTGAAGACAAAAACACGAGTGTGAGTGATATGTAGTGAGGTTATCAATGTAAAAATATTTGTGATGTAATCGTGATGTAATCAAAAATGTGTATGTACAGTGAGAGCATGAATTTGTACTATTCAAGATTGTAATAAATATTTGTTTAAATAAAATTTCTGTTTGAATTCAAAATCTGTGTAACTTGTTCTGTTTGAATTCAAATTCAAATTCTGTGTAATTTATTTTATTCAACAACTATTTATTTAATCTATGAAAAAAATAGTACATTACCAAATACATTTAAACGAATGTATATATGTTTATTATCATCAAACAAAAATCATATAAGCGCAAAGCGCATATTCAACAAAAGCAACAAAGAGAATAATTAAATTAAAGCCGCACATACTGAAATGAAATTATATTTCGCATTTTTACAGAACCTATAAATTGACCATATGTACTGTTAAATCATTGGAAGTATATATAATGGGGAATGCATTTTAAACTAACTACATTATATAAACTGAAATGAAAAATGAGAAACATGGACTAAAATTCATTTGAATTCATATTTTATAAATAATGGACACCCCTTTTCAAAGTTAAATTAATAATTAATTTTCAATTCCAAGCATATTTGAAATTTCATACAACTAAATATTTTCAAGATATTTGGTCAGTATAATATGTGATTGAAGTTTTAGCAAAATTTCGATAAAATAAGCCAATAGGGTTGGTGCAGTTGGTTGATGGTCTAGACCGCATGATCAAAGGTCATGAGTTCGAGCCCCAAAACTAACAACCCTGTAACAAGTACCCGAAGTATGTGTTTGCAGGCACATACTTCCCTAGAGCTTACAAGCGAAGCTTGATTCTCTAGGTAATTCAAAACAAATTAAAATGAATACCACAGAGGAAACTTTATCTCTTAGAAGTCAAATTTCTAAAATAAATAAAATAACTCTTATATACATATCTTCCTTTTAATAATTCAAATTCATGCCTTTTTTGGGAACTTCCGGTTCTTTATTACAAGAAAACTTGAAATTTAATAATTTATGGAAACTCAAGCTTTTAGCATTAAAAGAACTGCAGGTTCTCAACTGTTATTTCAAATGCTAGAAATTAAGTTTACGATGTATGATTTCATCGATGTTTCACTTCAAGTGTGCTAAATCATTAATATTGGATCTAAAGTTAATATGATCTTCTAGTTATGCATTATTCTAGTATATGTTTCTTTGTGAAATAATAAAATATTTCTTTGGAAATATAAACTATCTATATTATAATCATTTCCAAATTTAAAATCCAAATCAGAGAGTTTTCAAAATAAAAACTTCATTTACCAAACGTGTATAGATTACTAGACCTATATCACAAACCAAAACACTATCAAGTTCAATAAATTTATTTGAATTAACAACAAAGATTGTCAAATTCAAACTTGCTTCCCAAAATAATGAACTCTAAAGCATGCAATAAAAAGAAAGTTTGAAAATCCAAATTCAGAAAATCACAACATTTAATTTTTAAACATGTACAAATCTCAAAGATATATTAGTTGAGTGTGATTTTGAGATCTACAATATAATGAGATCTGAAGAATAAGAACAAAACAAAAATCAGACCTATAGTAGAATGAGATCTGAAATATAATGACAAAAATACATGTGTAGTGGAATAAGATCTATAAATTTAGATCTATCGTATAATAAGACCTTGAAAAGATAAGATCTACTAAAACTTAAATCGAAATCTAAAAAATTAGGAAGTGAATATAGATTTGTGAAACGAGAATACTTAAATCTAGATCTAAATTAATCGTAAAACAAATCTAGAAAAGTAGATCTAGAAAATTTAAAACATGATTTCATTGGTTGGATAAGGGGAATGGATAGATCTGATTTCAGTAATTGACTAAGAGAAAGAGATGTATCAACATAAAAGGAAAAATGGATCTAATCTTCTAGGTTAGAATATCCAATACATATAAGAAAAAGATGATAATGTATTGTAAACAATATAAAAATAAGAAGCCATTAGCAAAAGAGGAAGGAGACATTTTATTCATTCCTGAATTAGTAATATATTTCTATTATATAGGCTCCTTTATATAAAGGTTTTGGAGCTTGGAATTGAACTTATCCCATAATGTGAGACTAAAAAAAATATAATAAATACTGTATAGCATATCCACTCTTCATAATTTACATATATTATAACGCTCAATTAATGATTCAAATTTCAATAAATTTTGCCCCGGCCCAGTGTGTTGCCCCATCCCACGGACTTGGTGGGCTGCCCTCTGGACTGGCCCTGTTTATATATCAAGTCATGTTTGGTTTCTTTACATCTATTCCATTATTTTATTTCTTTTTAACTTTCTTCAATTTGATTAAAAGAATTAATACAGGAATGTCATGAACTGGGCATGACCATGCATTGTTAGCAACGTTATTATGCCTGCAAAAATTGGTCCATGCATTATTAAATCTAAATGGTGTATCAACAGTTAACTAGAATATGACAATGACCACGAGTAGAGTATTTTAAGATATGATTTGTAGAATTTGGAAATTACACCTGAATATTAGTGAAGACCATGTCTATCTCGCTATGTGTGGAATATTCTCTCTCTCCATGTAATGTTGCTACCTGAGTACTGAATTTCTTGCAAGCATGTAGACATAATAGCATTATAGAAATCTTCATTTGCTTTAATAGTTTCTCTAGTTAACATATTCTGTCTGAACGAAAACACAGTTGAAATATCCCACTTTGATCCATGTGCATTTGTACTCATTCCTAATTGATTAATTTGACTCAGTTTACTCTTCTGGATTGGGTATATAAACCATAAGGCTCCGCTTGGGAGTGATGTGCTGCCGGTTATGAAAGACTTTGAGAGTATCAGTTTTGACCATTAATGATCGTAGTGGTTTTGATGGATTTACATGAAATGCTGTTATAACCGATCGATACATGTTGAGAGTTTAGCATATATTGGTTTTGAGAGTTTTCCCCTGAAGTGGCATTACATATATATCCTTATATTTATCCTTAATTTGTAAATATTTATTCTACAATATAATTAGTAGGGTATAATTGGAAAAAAAGGTTATAACCCCTCAAAACACCTCAAATTGATAGGTTGTTAATTGCCATTAAAATTACACTGCGTCGGTTTTCACCGATTTTATAATCAACAATAACCGATGTGAAAAAGAATTTTGCAAATAAGGATTATGATAACACCCGATACGTAACCATTCAAAACCAGTCAAAACTGATAGAAAAGAACTTCGAAGTAGAATCTAAATGCCTATAACAACCATGCCTATGTAGAAATTATTCTACATAATACAAGGTATGCATTCATCATCACAAAAGAGATTTCTAGTTTTCCTAATGTTTGGGTTCCAAACTTGAGGCATTTTGACATTGAATTGCAAGTATAACAATTATTACCAAATTTTTACTGAAAGCATGAATAGTTTCTCATTAGGCTTATGTTCAGTATGAACTATAATTGGTGGTTTGAATTTCCTAATATGCTCTACTATATCATTTTTTTCTAGTAAGAGAGTTAAGTCCCCTTACGTTCCAAATAAGGAATGACACTAATGTTTTTGGATGAGTTTCCCTCATTTTCCATGCCACATGGGAAGAGCTAATTCTCGCTATCCCTACATGGACAAAGACATAACTTTAACCAAAAAAATTATTATGATCTTTTTGTTCCAATAACAATTAAGGTGAAGTAAAGTCAGGATAACAAATCTCTTTATGATAAACAGATCCATTTTGCAAGTTTGCTATTAAAAAGAGTAGTTTTCTTGCTTATCCTTGCTTTGGTTTTAATTTTAGTAAAGATATTTGTCAATCAAGGATTTGATAACTAGTTTTGCAAGGTTGTAGACTTGAATTTGAAAGGGGCTTCTTTTGCTCTTGATCTACAATTTTCATGTTGAATAGCCAACGGCTTCATTTCCTTCAAGGAAAGTTTTATTTATTGTAGTTGTAGCATTTTCAGTCGAGGTAGTTTTTATGGAGTCATTGTTTTCATCCATTGTGCTGTCTCTGTCCGGTTTACTTAGGTCAAGCTTCTTCATGTTTTCTACCATTATTTGAGAATCCGAACAGTTTAAATAAGGAAAATAGATTGGCAATAGCCAATTTACCTTTTATCTCCACGCTATTTCAGTATTTCCAACGATAGTGTGTTATCATTATATTACATGCTTTTAACATTTGATCTCGACTTCCTTAGTGTCTGGGAAGGTTGCTAAGGGTCGTAGTTTTTATTTGAATGTAAAAAATAGGACTGTATATTAGACAGTTTATTATTATATGCGATGGCCCGCATTTCGGAAGGTTTAAGTCGAGAACAAACCATATATATCTAACTCAAAAACAATTTGAAACACCGATAACCAATGAGGTTTTATTAAGAAAAAGAAGAAAAGAAGAAAACAACACAGAATTTCACGGTGGAATGAAAATTTTACAATGCCCACCAGGGTTATACATACAATAGAGCCAAAATAAAACAAAGCAGCATAACAACAAGATGTAGGTGAATAATATAGTAATATAATATGCCAAATCTTCATTTTCGTCCTCTAGAAGAATATGATCTTTAATGCATTGAAAACTCAGGGCTGACCCGAGCATAAAGTAAAACAATACACACGAGTCGGTACTAAGATATTCTTACTAAAGTCAAATCAATATTACATCTCATATCCAGTGTATAACATGCGTGTCAATATATTTACGCAGTTTTACATCTCATATCCAGTGTACAACATGCATGCAATAATTTAAGAGATGTTACCGGATTTTTCATCCCATAAGGATTCGTCTAAACATCTATGTATAGTAGAATACACTATATATGTAATGTCCAATCAATAAAATAAATATTTTCCCCAACACCAAGGCTTTACATTAACACCCCTTGACGTGTTTTTAAGCATCGACATACAGTTTATGTATAACACCATAGTAGAATGTTAGGGCATAGGGATGCGCTGTGATGGGACAATAAACCAAACTCTTAGTGGTCTCGTATAAGAGTAGAAGTATGACGAGACATATGAGGCAATGCCCAAGGCAGTATGCTACCAATTGAAGTCGTCGGGTTGGTGGTAACGCATCGTCATAACGGCCACCTACCGCGTCCACCCATCCCATATCAATTCAAAAGGAGGTTATTCCAATCAAGGTGCACCAATCAAAACAACAACAAAAGTAGTAATATGGACCGAGTCCGCAAGAGAAATGGAAGAATAGGTGTCCACTAAGGGTAGCTAGCCTACTTGGCCTGGCTCAAGCCGTCCTGTTTCAATCGTTTTAAATTAACACAAGTGTTGGTGATATCCATCATCGTTCTCTTTCTTCATATGCAGCAACTACATCAAATCCAACAACTTCATTCTGGAGCCTCCTCCACGTAACAGTTGTTAAAATGTTCCAAAATTTCTCAGAAAGTATGTCAATAATCGGCACCGGTCGCTTTAACAACCAAATGTCATTTTACACTCTGGTTGGTTTTTTTACATTTCAAAAGTGAATCGTTGCTTGATATTTAAAATATCATATTAGCTTCAAAATAAGCCTCATTCCTAAATAATCATATTTACTTCATATGTCATTTTCACTTGAAAATATCATTTATTCGCCACGAAATCAATTTCATTTCAAAATCATTATATTGACTTTGAAATCAGTTTCATTTCAAAATCATTATATTCACTTTGAAATCAATTTCATTTAAAAATCATTTTGACTTGGGTTGTAAATACATTTTAACCACATTCGTATTTAAATCAACGATTTAAATATAAAGAGTTCCTTAATCAACTTAAATTTTGAAAATAGTATGAATAATTTAAATAGTTTATATAGTTTAGAGATTGAAAACAGCTTGATATAAAATAATTTGAGTTTTAAAAATAGGTTATATGAAAATGGTGTGATATAATTTGAAATTCTAAAAAGATGGAGTTTAAAATAATTTATAGTAAAGTAATTACAATGAAAATAGTTTCAAATTTAAAACTGTTTCTTTCCATTTCCAATAAATCTGGATTCAGGTCCAAATTTCCATCAAACTGATTCAATTTCAAATCTTTTAATTCCATCGACTCAATTTTGATTTAAATTCAAATCAACTTCGGTTTCAATTTCAGTTCGAATTAACTTCAATTGCAAAATTTTAACTTTTAACTTCAGACTTGATTCAAAGATTCGATTCAACGATTTAAATTTCAATTCAATTCTTATTTTAAACCATCTCAACTTATATAAATTTCAAGTCCAATTTCAATTTACCGATTTAAATCACTTGATCAAATTAAACTTCAATGTTTAATTTAAGATTCAAGTCTTTAAATTACTTCAATTTTGAATATTTCAAAGCCCAATTTTGAAATATCAATCTAAATTGCTTTAACCAACATAAATTTTCAAAGTTCGAATAAAGTTTAAACCTTTAAAGCAATTCAATTCCCATAATTAAGTCATATATCATTTATAACTTCAATTCGAATTAAATTCATTAAATAATTTCATTTACAAAATTCACCTTCAACATTTAACAGCTCAAATTTGAAAAAAATTCAATCTTTATAAATTCAATTTTTTCCTTTAAACAAAATCATTTAAATATATTCAAATTCAAGAATTTAAAATCATTCAATTTAACCAATCCGGTATCCGTACGATGAAATGATCGGTTATTTCGATTTTTAATTTCAGGGATATATATATATATATATATATCAGTTCACTCTAAATCAAAGTGTCATTTGTATACATTATTTAAACCTACTTATTAATTTATTTGAAATAATTCAAATAACAGTTTTATATACTGTCAGCAACATACAGGGTGATAATATGATATATAAAATAAATAAACATCCAATCGTCCAATATCAACCGACATCATCAAATCTCTATCAACATCCAAATCAGCCAATAAATCACACAAGTTAACTAGTTATCAATATCGAGAATTTAACTAGCAATTCAAGTTCAAATATAACTATCGATTTAAATTCTTATCAGTTAAATTACGAAACAACAACCAATAAAAACAAATCACTTCATGGTTTAAATTTAACTAACATCAGAATATTTTAGTATTTCGTAAGCAGTTCATAACACTCACCTTTGTTAAAACTGAAAATTTTCAAATTCAAATAAATTCCAATCCACCTCTATGTCGTAAACGATGTTGATACGAATCTAACACAACTTGTTTCGTTTGAAATGAACCTTGTATGGAAAAGTTACACCTTAAAAAATATTTGATATAAATTTAAATTTAATTAACAAAATTAATTAAAAATTAAAAATTTATCTTTTCTAATCTCCCCCCATATGCACTTCTTCCTCTAGGTAACCGCGTTACATTTTTTTTAAACTTCAACGTCGACCAACGAACACATAATAACCACCACCGCCAAGCCGCCCACGCCATCGCACGCTCTGTCTGCTCCCCCCGCCGCGTGCTGGTACACGCGTGAAAACCCAAAAAATGTACAACGAATGTGATGACTTTGCCACCACCTTGATCGATGATTTGTCGATCCAATCATGGTACAGCTTCATATCGATTCCCTCTACATGCTTCGTTTCAATGTCCTCTACATTTATCTAGTTGAAGTCGAAGGCTGATTTGGTCTTTAAAGGCTCTGAAAGACGTCATCGTTGGATGAAGGGTCTGGGAAATGGCGGCTTGTTTTTATGTTGGGTTTAAGAAAATGAAGGAAGGTAGAGGGTTATTTATAGAAAAATTTCACGGTACTATTTATCTGTGAAAATTTCACACTCCAAATTAAGCGTTCCTTCTGACATCCTATATGTATTACCCCTATTCCGAACACAATGAAATATGTATCGAGAGCTAATGTGACACCCTGGGTTTTTGGTAACGTTATTTATGATATTTAAGTAGCTAAATAAAATAAAATAATGTGTTGATTAGGAGATTGAGATTTGATTTAATTAAAAGGTGGTTGTGCCATTTGACTAACAAACTAAAAGATGATTTAAAATGAAATATAGGAGGGGTAAAATAGAAAAGAGGTCATTCCTATATCTATTTCCTTAGGCCGTGTATCTCTTCATTTTCATTTCTCAAATTTTTTAAAGAAGAGGCCAACCATCATTAATAAGGAAAAGGAGCAGAAGATTAAGAAAAGCTAAAGGAAAAGCTAATTCAAATCAAATCCATTAAGATCTCAAGCTCCTTAATCTCTAAAGCTAAGGTGTGTACTTCTCATATTTGTTTTATTTTCGATTTTAAGACAAAATTCAAAGTATTTTGCATTAATTTGTCCCGTCTTTGAAGGATGGAATGATTATATATATACTTGTTGATGATTTATGTATATTCATATTAATTTTATGATATGTTTCCCAATTAAACTTACATCGAAACGACTTACGAATTTTTACAATGATCAGAAATGGTATTATAGAGATGAGTTTCAGTTTTAGTATTTTTTTGAATTTTTGTGGAATTTATATGAATTTTCTAGTGAAGAAAATGTTATTTTGGATTATAAATTATTTACGGTTGAATAATAAAAGGTTTAGGTCTGAAATATTTATATACTGGAAAACATCATAAAAGTGGTTTTCTGAAATTTTTCTAGATTTTTTTCTAAGTGTTTTAATGCTTACATAAAATTATTTAAGGTATGAGACTTAAATGTTTTACATAATTAAAGAAGGAGAAGTGATTTTTTGTAAATAAATCAAATTTGTTAAATATGGAAAGTCGGCAGTACTTTTGAAAAAAGAAACTTACAACCAAGCAGATTTAGAAAACAAGGCAGGTTAGATATAAAAGAATAGTTAAAAAGTACAAATATAAACATGTTTTTTCACTGCTTCGATGCTTTCGGTACCATGTTTCTCCTTTCTATCTTCGCCCCCGACACACTCGAAATCAATGCACATGTATTAGGCAACTGGTACTTTCGTGAATTGAACATAGGTGGAAGGTATAGGGTCGAAACCAGTAGTTCCGAAACGGTTGAGGCTTTGCTTTGGTTTTAAAGGAAAATGCACTTGCTTACTTTTGACTAAAATGCTTTTGACTTAGTTAGCTTTAGACTTGGTCAAATGGTTTAAAAGAAAATGGTTTCGGTTGGGTTGCGCCTTAGTTTTTAAACAATAACTTTTGAAGGAGTCGAAACCTTTAGCTGCCGCTTTCTTCCTTTCGATCTAAATAGTTTCGAAGGGGTTATTTTGTTTTTCTAAAATTTGGCCACCTCTCCAGAGCTATCGAAGGAATTGTTTCGAGACCATTATTATTTTTTACTTAGGAAAGGGTTTCGAAAAGAATGCTTTCGACTTTGTTGAGTTTATGATCCTTTTGCTCTACTTGTAAGTATAATCAAAATGGTTTCGACCGAGATGGTTTTCAAAGGTTTCGAAGGGTAAATTTGTAAATGGGTTCGAAAGATGTTTCCATATGTTTTAAAATTGAACCCAAAGCACTTTCGAAAGGATTGAGTTTTGACTGTTTCTAAAGGTTTCAATGACCGGTGTCAAAAGGGGTGGTTCCCTAGTGTTTTGAAAGGGTTGAAATAAAAGATTTTTCCTATGTTTTCGAAAGGCAATTTTAATGGTTTTAAAGAAGAATGTTCAATGTTTTATAGCTTTCGAAAGAAAGACTTTTATTGGTTTCGAAAGAGTTACTTTCAATGGTTTTGAAATGAGCATATTTAATGTTTTCAAAAAGGGTACTGTTTGCACAAAAAATGGACAAACACCTCCTAGCCGTATGATTTAGTCAATTATATGTTGTTCTTAGTGATTTGGGAGATTTATGCAAATATGAAAAAGCAGGGACTAAACTGTAAAAGACACACAGATTTATAGTGGTTCGGCCAGAACGTGCCTACGTCCACTTTATATGTTATTCTCCTTTTCTATTGAGATTACAAGCACAAAGCTTTGATTACAAGTGTATGAAAGTTGTTTGAAAGTTCTATCCGTACTTGAGCTCTCAAACTTGTCTGCCATTGTTGTACCCCTACCCCTCTATTTATAGAGTGAGGCTGGGGGTAGGGGCCTTGGATGTATATAGCTGCTGGTGGGCCTGGGCTGATGTAATCTGGCCTGGCTATGTTGGTCCGGCCATGCCTGGGTCCGGAGATGGTTGGAGAGGCTTTTGGTCCGGTGGAGGTTTATTCGGTGGAGGTTGATCCGGTGGTGAGTGGTTCGGTGGAGGTTGACCGGTGGAGGTTGATCCGGTGGAGATGGTTCTGGTTCGGCCACATCTTGGTCCGGTAGTAGATGGAGAGTGGATTGGTTCGGCAGGCATAGGAAGGAGATGGTTCGGTAGGGACTTGGAGAGGGAGTTGGGATTTGGTTCGATGGTAGGTGGAGCAAGGGCTGGTTCGGTGGTGGCCTCCCTCATCTTGGTTCGGTAGCACCGGTCCAGTGAAAACACGCCCAACACTTGCCCCCCAAAGTGCGGCATATGCCTGCATATGCCGCGCTTTATTTTAGCTTGGACATTCTCATCCGGTCTTGTGTGCCGAACCGGTTGGTCCGGTCGTTGATATTTGCCTATAAGTATGGGCCTTATGCTTTCGTTATTCCTTACCAACTGAAATAGACGAACCAGATTCTTTCCTGCCGAATCAATCATATTACTGAATCGCGCTTGACTACCGAATCAGGTGATTGCCGAATGACTTTTATGTTTTGAACCACCGAATGAATCCGTGGAGTATGAGTGCCGAGTGAACCTTCGTGCCTTGAACTACCGAATGAATTTGTGGAGTATGAGCGCCGAATGAACCTTCGAGCCTTTGTACTACCGAATGAGTATGAGAAGTACGAGCGCCGAATGGACCTTAGTCTCAAACTACTGATCGGGCTTTCATGTTTTGAATTACAAATGAAATTCTAGGCTGTACGCACTTGCTTGTCTACTTCCCTCGTTCTAACGACGTACTTTTTTGTGTTGCAGATAATGTCTCATAAAGTGGAAACTAGTTCCGACAAGAAGAAATCTACGGACAGAAGAGAGTCCCCCGTCGTACCCCCAGTTCAGCCGAATCCAGAACGACGTGGACCCACCCCGAGATCGCTAGTGGATGGGTACGGTCCTTAAGAGCTCCTGAACTCACCGCCTGACTGCTTTACTAGCTCCCTCGAAGATGAGCAGCTCGATGCTATTTCTCGCTCTTTCGGGATTGACAGAGCGCATATGCTATTGCCGGGGGACGGGGTGATGCCATATAATCCCCCCGAATGATATTTCGCTTATAGTAGGTACCATTGTATATGTGGGGCCATTCCCCCGATCAATGCTTGGATAGTCAGCTTCATCACCTACTTGAAGGTGGCTCCTTTCCAGCTTCAGCCCAACTCCTATGCCATCTTGGTGAGCTTGTTCGTTATCTTCCAGAGGAGATACGGGCGTCCTCCTTCTAACCGGAAAATCCGGTATCTGTACAACTTAAGAGGCTACAAGAAGGGGTCTCCGTATATTAGCTTGGAGTCGGCCGTGTCCTTCAAGCCAGTCCTGGATTTATACTCGAAGTTCAACATCTTCAAGAAGGAATGGTTTTTTGTCAGAGATGACTCCGTTTCTTTCCGCCGCTTTACCTCTGCCTGTAAGTTGAATCTCATTTATAATTTCTTTGTTCTGACTGCAATACTCCTCCTTATGTGCTTTATTTCTTGCTAGCGACATGTGGCTTTGCGGCTGTAGAGAACGATCGCCTGGTTCAGATGGCTGCGGAAATAGAAGCCATTTCGGGAAAGGAGAGGTCAGCTTCTTACTTGATTAGGAATGCTACTCTTCTAGGGCACAACTTGATTCTACCACGTCAGTCTGTGGTCAAGCAGAGTGACACAGCTGAGGAGAGGGCTGCCAAAGCTAAAGGAGGGGCTACGGCAAAGAGCAGCAATAGGAAACCCTTCTCGATACATCCAGTCGCCGGGGGGAAGAAGCTCAAGAAGTCCGATGGACCCTCCCCTAACACATGCCCAGATGTTCCGGAGGAGGAAAATGTGGAGGAGGAAAGAGGCGAGGATGAAGGAGGTGAGGCAGAGAGTGGAAGTGGTAGAGAAGGTGATGGTGATCGTCATGGCGATGATGGTGGCGAAGGACAGAGCGGCGAGGGCACTGGGGCTTTGTTTTCTGGGCAAGCTGGTGTGATCCAGGTGTGGACGGACGATGCTTTCCACCAAGCTTTTGAAGGGTTGGAGGAATGATCGGCTTTAGTGGAGAAGCCGAGGAAAGCCGATAAGGCCGGGACCGGCGTCGATTCATCTTCCAGGAGCGCTTCAGCTGAGGCAACTCCTACGATTCAAGGTGAATTTTTGACTCCTGCAGACTCCATTTATGATAGGGATTTAGGAATATTTTATGGTCAGCTTCCGTGCTGGAATGAGATCCACGACTTATTGTAGTATCCTACTCCTCCCCAGGGTTTGTATAACAAAGCACCTCTTTACTCTTCTTAACTTGGTATATTTCTTGAATTATAGTTTAATGTATGCTTGTAACACTTGGTTTTTATTACAGGAACGGGCAAATCGGCCAAGACATCAGATGTTCGGCACCGTCTCGAACAATACAAGCTCCTCAAAGCTTCTACTAAACCGAAGCCTCCGACCAATCGCTCCGGAGACGTAGTCGGCTACCGTCCTCTTCTTGGGGTTATTGAAGAGGGTATTCAAAAGAAAAAGAGGAGTCGTTCCTTGTTTGAGCCTTTACTGTTGAATCACTAGTTTTTGATTCATGACAAATCAGTTCAGAAGCCAAAGAATTTACATTCATAACAAAAAGAAGACAACAGAGGATCAAGGCTACAACTCTATGCTTAAAGTAATTATTAATTGTGTTGAGTCTTAGTTATATGTTAAAATCAATCCTCAAGTTTTTAAAGTTTTCAATCTTTCTTTAAAAAGAAATTCACTGTGCAAAATATGCACAGCCAGTCGACTGACTGGTTATGCCAGTCGACTGACTGTGCATATGCACAGTCATGAACACTTTTAATTTTAAAAACGTACATTTTTTTTAAAATTCAAATATCAGTCGACTGACCTCAATTTTCAGTCGACTGAACCGGCTTCAACTGCAAAATTTCTGAATAGTCATCTTCTTCCATGAAGAGTTGCAACTCATCAAAAGTTGCTTCTCTTGGCTGAAACTCTTCACCAAGGGTTGCAGCTTTCTGATAATTATATATAGGAGTTCTCTCTTCTTCATAAATCATCAATTTCTTGATTCTAAACTCTCTACTATCTCTTGTGATTATTATAAGTGCTCTCATACTTTCAGTTGCTTTGAAACTTTAAGTTATACTCTATATACTTTGATTCTTAGCAATATTCTTCCTTCTCAAATCTTCACATACTATTTATATACTTGAGGAATTGATTATAGGAAGTTTGTAATCTTAATTGACAAATCAGTGTTATCAAGAACACACTTAGTCAACTACTTTCATATTTTGTTAAAGTCCTGTTTTGCTGCTCAGGCAAGGGAAAATTCCTCTTCTGCCGCTGAGGCAAAAATCCTGTTCTGTTGCTCAGGTGTCTGTTCCACTACTCAGACCTATTCCTCCGGGTTAAGTGAGGGTATTGTTAGTTAAAGCCAGAAGTTAGTCTGGGACTGGACGTAGGACGGTGCTCCGAACCAGTATAAAATATCTGGTGTCATTTTACTTACTGCATTTATATTCCGCATTATTTACTATCTATACTCTGCATTACTGTTTATCCATATTATACGGTCCTCTATACTTACATTTGGTATCAGAGCAAGGCATCTTATAACCGTTACAAAGTTATCTGATATCTTGCTAATACGGAAAATAACACCAACACTTCCACTAACACTGTCACTAACACTAGTTTTGTTGAAGGTCAATCCACTGCACGACCTCCATTCTTTAATGGTTTAAACTATAATTATTGGTCCACTCGTATGAGAATCTACATGCAATCTAATAATTTTGAATCATGGAATATCACACAGACTGAATACACTCTTCCTACTAGAGAGTACTCCACTTGGTCAAACACACAAAAACTGGATGCTACTGCCAATGCTAAAGCTATGAACATTTTATTCTGTGCATTAGATAGAAATGAATTTAATCGTGTTAGCATGTGTCAAACTGCCTATGAAATATGGAGAACACTTAAAATTACTCATGAAGGAACTAACAAAGTCAAACAAAGCAAAATCTCCATGCTCAAAAATCAGTTTCAAAACTTTAGAATGAAACAAGATGAAACCATCAATGATATGTACTCCAGATTTCAAGATATTTATCATTCACTGTTAGGAATAGGAGAGAAATACACTGATTTTGATATTGTATCAAAAATCCTAAACTCTTTAATGGATGAATGGGAAATAAAAGTCTTGGCAATTGAAGAAGCTAATGACCTCTCTACCATAAAACCAGAAGAGTTAATAGGAAATCTAATGTCCTATGAAGTAAATTTGCAGGCAAAACGAGTACAAGCACAAGACAAAAAAAACATAGCTTTCCATGCTGAAGAAGAAAAGGATGAAGATTCCGATGAAGAAGATTTAGCAGTTATTGCTAAAAAAATTAAAAAATTCTTGAAGTTCCGAAAAACTAACAAAAATAATGGAAAAAGGAACTTTCCAATCAAACAATCATCTTCAGTTCTAGAATGTTATAATTGTCATAAGAAAGGTCACATTCAGAAGGAATGCCTAGAGTTAAAGAAAAAATATGTCAAGGGCAGAAAAGACAAGAAAAGGAAAGCATTCTCAGTAACTTGGGACGACTCAGATACTTCTTCATCAGAAAACAGTAGTGACAGTGAAAACGAGCAAGCTAATGTCTGCTTCATGGCTACTGAAAATGAGATTAGTGAGTTTACTTTTGATGATATGATTGAGATAAATTCAGAACTAGTTGATACTTTGAAAAATGTCAAAAGAAAGTATAAAGAGTCTCGTGAACTTCAGAACAAAGCAGAATTCGAAAGAGATATGCTTAAAGATGAGAAAAAAAATACTAAAAGAAGAACTTGAAAAATTACAAGAATCATTCTCTAATATCAATTCTCAACTCACTCTTTTGAGTCAAGAAATTGAAACTCAAAAAGTAAAGAATGACGCTCTTGTTTCTGAAAATCATGAACCAAAAACAACAGTAAAATTGATAGAATTGGATAATACTAGTCTTAAAACTAAGTTAGAAAGCATTACTAAAAATGTCTCAAACTTTAATAAAGGAAGAGAAACTTTATCAAAAATTATTGATAGCTCTCAATCTATATCAGATAAGAAAGGATTAGGATATGTTAAGAAAACAACTGCTCCACCTAGAAAGAAAATTAGGAAAAATAATCCTACTAAAATTCAAACAAAAAATCCTTTTTCAAAAAATATAAAAATATGGGTTCCTAAAACTAACAACAATTTAATTAGGAAGAAATATATAAACACTTTTCTTGAAACTATTCATAAAAATAAAGGTTACATTTTTAAATGGGATACTGAGTCCTCTTGGGTTTGGTTTCCTAAGATTTAACTCTTAGGACCCTATCAAAAAGTGGGTACCAATACTATCTTTTATTTTTTGTAGGTCCCACTCAAGAAAAGAGGAAAATGGATACTCGACAGTGGTTGCTCAAAACACATGACAGGAGATAAAGATATGTTATCAAACATTATTTACTCAGATGGAGGCTCTGTGACATTTGGAGACAACTCCAAAGGATACATCATCGGCAAAGGCGATGTGGGCAACAATGGTATTTCAAAATTACCTCTTATTTCAAATGTTTTACTTGTTAAAAATTTAAAACATAATTTACTTAGTATCAGCCAATTGTGTGACAAAGGATTCAAAATCACTTTTTCTGAAAACAAATGTAGTATTTTTGATCAAAATCAAAATCTTATTTTTGAAGGGAATAGAGACAGAAATATCTATGTTTTAAATATGAAAATAAATCATAATTCAGATATGTGTCTAATAGCCAAAGAGAATGATCCTTGGTTATGGCACAAACGTTTCTGTCATATTAATTTTCAAACTATTAATAAGCTCTCTAAAAATGATTTAGTAAAAGGTCTACCAAAAATGAATTTTAAAATAGAAAATATCTGTGATGCTTGTCAATTAGGAAAATTAACAAAATCATCTTTTAAATCTAAAAAGGTTATTTCAACTTTACAACCACTTGAATTACTGCATATGGATTTATTTGTACCAACACAAATATAATCCATCAATCACAGTAGATATGTGTTTGTAATTGTTGATGATTTTTGTAGATATACTTGGACTATTTTTCTGAAAAATAAAAGTGATACCTTTGATAATTTTAAAACTTTTTTCAAAAGAATTCAGAACTTTAAAAATTTAAAAATAAAAAATATAAGAAGTGATCATAGAGGTGAATTCAAAAACGAAGCCTTTGAACATTTCTGTAAGAAAAAAGGAATATTCCATAATTTTTCGTTTCCTAGAACTCCACAACAAAATGGGGTTGTAGAACGTAAAAATAGAACCTTACAAGAATGTGCAAGGACTTTGTTAAATGGAAGTACGTTACCAAAACATTTTTGGGCTGAAGCAGTTGCAACAGCTTGTTATGTTTTGAATCGTGTTTCTATACGACCACTAACTAAGAATACTCCTTATGAACTTTTTAATGGACGAAAACCAAATATTTCTTATTTTAGAGTTTTCGATTCAAAATGTTTTATTTTAAACACAAAAATCAGCTTGGTAAATTTGATCCAAAATCCGATGAAGGAATCTTTTTAGGATATTCGAATCGAAGCAAAGCTTATCGAATTTATAATAAAAGAACTAATATTATTGAAGAAACACTTCATGTATCATTAGATGAAAATTTTAAACCTGTTCAAATAATAAGAGGTGATGAAGATTTTTCTGAAAATAGCTCTAATACAGAAATTACAACTTTTGAAATTAATGAAAACATTGCTAACAATAACAATGCATTAAGATCTCCACCTAGAGTATTAAGAGATCATCCCTCTGTTAATGTTGTTGGAGAACTAAACTCATCTGTTAGAACAAGAAGTCAATTAAATCAAATGGGTCATGTAGCCTTCCTTTCTCATATTGAACCTAAAAATATTAAAGAAGCATCTACTGATGAAAATTGGTTAATTGCTATGCAAGAAGAACTAAACCAATTCGAAAGAAATGACGTCTGGGATTTAGTTCCATGGCCTAGTGATCAATTAGTTATTGGTACAAAATGGGTTTTTAAAAATAAAGCTGACGAACAAGTAAATATTACTAGAAATAAAGCTAGATTAGTTGCTCAAGGCTATAATCAGGAAGAAGGAATTGACTATGAAGAAACGTTTGCTCCAGTCGCTAGACTAGAAGCAATACGAATCTTATTAGCATTTGCATGTTTTCATAATTTTAAATTATATCAAATGTATGTCAAAAGTGCTTTTTTAAATGGTTTTATAAAAGAATTTTTTTTTTGTTGAACAACCTCCATTATTTACGCATGAACAATTTCCAGACCATGTCTATAAGCTTAAAAAGGCTTTATACAGTTTGAAACAAGCACCCCGTGCTTGGTATGATCGTCTTAAAAATTATTTAATAAATTTTGGTTTTGAAATTGGAAAGGTTGATCAAACTCTTTTTATTAAAAGAAATAGGCAGGATATTTTAATTATTCAAATATATGTTGATGATATTATTTTTGGTTCAACAAATGAAAAACTGTGTCAAGAATTTTCTAAAATAATGACAAATGAGTTTGAAATGTCTCACATGGGTGAATTAAATTATTTTCTTGGTTTACAAATTAAACAACTTAAAAATGGAATTTTTATAAATCAAGAAAAATATTGTAATAATCTAATTAAACGTTTTGGAATGGAAAATACTTCTGCTAAACCTACTCCTATGAGTACAACTGTACATCTTGAAAAAGATGAAAATGGCAAAAGTGTAGACCAAAAATTATATCGAAGCATGCTTGGATCATTACTCTATTTAACTGCAAGTAGACCTGACATAATGATGAGTGTTTGTTTGTGTGCAAGATTTCAAGCAGATCCCAAAGAGTCACATTTACGAGCAGTAAAACGCATACTACGGTATCTTAATAAAACCAAGGACTTTGGACTATTCTATCCAAAGGAATGTCCTTTTGAATTAGTATCCTATAGTGATGCTGATTTTGGAGGAAGCCGGACAGATAGAAAAAGTACAAGTGGGACTTGTCACTTCATTGGACGGTCTCTTGTATCTTGGTTTAGTAAGAAACAAAGTTGTGTTTCATTATCAACTTGTGAAGCTGAATATATTTCTGCAG
The DNA here is from genome assembly GCA_030765085.1 of Allium cepa. Lineage (NCBI taxonomy): Eukaryota > Viridiplantae > Streptophyta > Magnoliopsida > Asparagales > Amaryllidaceae > Allium > Allium cepa. The sequence goes on from CM060940.1 coordinate 867,269,879, forward strand.
CTTTGGAACGTGCTCAAGTCATTTATATGCAACAAACACTACAAGATTTTGGTTTTAATTTAAATAAATCAACAATTTATTGTGATAATACCAGTGCTATAAATTTATCTAAAAATCCTGTTAATCACTCACGAACAAAACACATTGACATTCGTCATCATTTTCTTCGTGATAATATTAAAAAGGATTTGATAAATTTGGAATTTGTTTCCTCTGATAAATAATTGGCAGATATATTTACAAAACCTTTAAATGAAAACATTTTTGTCATTTTAAGATGAGAACTAGGTATTATATCTTTTAAAAGTTTATAGAATTTATTTCTGTTTTTATCTTTTAATAACACATTTTTTTTTGAGAAAATGTATATACTTATATATGTCTATATTTATATATAGATTTCACTCAAATTTTTATCAAAATAAAATAATTTTTTTTATGACTCTACCAAGACTTGAACTCATAACCACTCGCATATATTCATATGCCTCTACCATTTGAGCTATAAGTGTTTCTTGTCCTACTCAGAAGTTTAGTTTTATTTGTTTTGATTTTTTTTACAAAAATAAAATAACATAGCCACCGGGATTTGAACTCGGGTCTTCCAGCTGCTTATCCTATAGATTTCCAGCTGAACTATGCCTTCTTTTCTGCTAAACCACATGTTACCATTCTCTTTAAACCATTTGTTTTTCAATTCAATTTCATCCACTATTTTAATCTCTGGTTTTCAACCAATGGTTGCTTATAACCATTCATTCTAAGCTCAATTACTGCTATATAAACAGCACGCTTTACATTTCTTATTCACATTACCATTTATTTCAAACAAGCCTTGCAAATATAATCTCCTCAACATTTCAATAATGGATTCTCAAAACTCTTACGACTCATCAAACTCAAAACTATCCTTTGCTACTTCTAGTAGCTACAACTCTTCCAGCAGCACAACACCTTCTTTACCAACCCCTACCCCTGTTCATGAACCAGGGAGATTTCACACCGATTATTCACCTAAACCAAAGAAATCTAGAAGATCCTTGTTCTTTTCACCAAAAACTAAAGAGAAAATTGATGAATACATCATTATCAACAAGAGCAAGTTAATCTGCAAAGAGAAATGTTCTATGAACAGCGAATGAATTCAAATCGCCTTAGTCTTATTGAATCTATCGCTCTTAAGTTTTGTGGAAAATCGGCTAAGCATGATGTTGTTCAACCTTCATCATCCCATCGGCCAAGCTCTTCTGGATGGAACAAATGGGAACAAACTCCACCTCGACCTCAGACATCTCCAAATTCATGGGAAAGCCAAAATTATTGGTCGCCTTTACGGCCTTATGTGGAGAATACAAAGGTGGAACCACAAGAATCATCCCCAAAGACCCCTAAATAATCATCAATTTTTGTGTATTATTGTTATTAAAATATTTGTATTTCGAATTTGTATTTTTTTTAATAAATTTTCCTTTAACAAAGCCTTACTTCTTTTTTAACTCCAGTCAGTCGACTGAAAAGATAGGTCAGTCGACTGATGTCAGGGTCCAAAAACTCTTGGGAAACAATTCAGTCGACTGATCTACTGTAATCAGTCGACTGACTGTGCTATAAATTTAAATTTTATGTATACCAGTCGACTGGTTTATTGTTCCAGTCGACTGGCTGTACGAAATACAATCTGCCCTCCCTATTTACTTACCCTTCTTCCCTCTTTTTACTCTACTCCTCTCAGTTTTTTTACCCAAATTTTCTATCCACAAACCCTAAAAACCTAATTCCACTCAATTTCTTCATCAAAAATCATTCAAATGGCTCCTCCAAAGCGTCAAAGGCAAGGCTCTTCATCCATTGATCCTACCGATGCTCAAATCGCTCAATGGTTATACAATGATGTGGCAGTAACAAGATGGAACAAGATGAAAAATTCAAGGATATTTGAGGGTTCATTCATGGTTTACTGCGACTTTGCAGCTTATGGATTACAAGAACTCATGCGAAGATCAGGATTGGAGTCTCTACTCGATTTGAATGCAAATTCTCTCAAAATCAACCACCTAATGGTAAAATTATTTTATGCCAATTTAAATCTTCCTCATCAACGTCCATCTAACACAAATGATTGTGTTTGGAGTTTAGTATGTGGAAAACAAGTATTTTTTTCTCTAGACCGAATGGCACACATTCTTCAATCACCTAATCATGGCATTCCACTTGATGATGTTGAATGTAATATCCGACAAAGGAATCGTACTAGCCATACGTTCATGGGAGATAACATGACGGAATTGAAATCTAGTCTCCTTCGACCAAAAGCAAGAGTTATTCACAAAGCTCTCATGAGAAGTATATTACCAAGAACCGGGTCATACGAACTTATCTACCCAGAAAACTTCAAAGCTTTATATGCAATTTGGGGAGGAATTCAGGTAAATCGGCTACGAAGAATACTAGATGAGTTTCTCACTTTCAATAATGGTAATATGAGAACAATCTATTTTGGAGAGTATATAATGCAATTACTTTTAAATGTTGGTACTCCTCAACTGGAATCCGAAACTTCTTCCGTAGGAGTTATCAATATACGTACACTAAGCCTCATGAAACTACCATCATCTCCACCAACTTTTACTTCCTTTGAAGAATGACATCTGCAACAACATCAACGATCATCAGGTGGGCCGGTTATTCAAGAACATAGTTCTCATCTCGAAGAAGACGAAGAAATTCGTCTTGCAACTTCAGCTAGTTTACGAGAATCCGTTGAAATTCTTTCTAAGAATCAGCAAATATTAGGATCTCGCTTGAAGAAAGTGGATAAAAAATTGAACAAAGTAAAAGGATTCTTCTCTATTCTTTGGGATGCAATTTCATGTTCAACTTCCACAACTACCTCTTCAACAGCTCATGGAAAATGACCAGAACCAAGGTTTACATGGTCAACTTCTGAAGATCATACTAGTACTGATACTAGTGGCAGAGGCAGTGGTGCTCATGGAACTTCTAGGCCTGGAAAAGAACCTGCACCAGGGGAAGATTTCAATTGACATCTTGATGGGTAGGTTTTATGTTGAGTAAGAAGGTTATGCATTATCTATTTACAGCTTTGTTTTTAATTTCGAACATATTTGAATCTTGTATTAAATCTTGTCACTTATTTAAATATTGAGGCTTGTACTAAATAGTCTCACTTTTATATTCTTCTCTTTACATTTATATCTATATCTCCTTTTTGTCAATGACAAAGGGGGAGAAAAGTATGTGCACTAACATATTTGATGCAACAAAAAGATATCATACATTCAGGGGGAGAATAATTTTCTCTGCAAATATATACAGGTTGTCATCAATCAAAAAGGGGGAGAATGTTGAATCACTAGTTTTTGATTCATGACAAATCAGTTCAGAAGCCAAAGAATTTACATTCATAACAAAAAGAAGACAACAGAGGATCAATGCTACAACTCTATGCTTAAAGTAATTATTAACTGTGTTGAGTCCTAGTTATATGTTAAAATCAATCCTCAAGTTTTTAAAGTTTTCAATCTTTCTTTAAAAAGAAATTCACTGTGCAGAATATGCACAGCCAGTCGACTGACTGGTTATGCCAGTCGACTGACTGTGCATATGCACAGTCGTGAACACTTTTAATTTTAAAAACGCACAATTTTTTTTTTAAATTCAAATATCAGTCGACTGACCTCAATTTTCAGTCGACTGAACCGGCTTCAACTGCAAAATTTCTGAATAGACATCTTCTTCCATGAAGAGTTGCAACTCATCAAAAGTTGCTTCTCTTGGCTGAAACTCTTCACCAAGGGTTGCAGCTTTCTGATAATTATATATAGGAGTTCTCTCTTCTTCATAAATCACCAATTTCTTGATTCTAAACTCTCTACTATCTCTTGTGATTATTCTAAGTGCTCTCATACTTTCAATTGCTTTGAAACTTTAAGTTATACTCTATATACTTTGATTCTTAGCAATATTTTTCCTTCTCAAATCTTCACATACTATTTATATACTTGAGGAATTGATTATAGGAATTTTGTAATCTTAATTGACAAATCAGTGTTATCAAGAATACACTTAGTCAACTACTTTCATATTTTGTTAAAGTCCTGTTCTGCTGCTCAGGCAAGGGAAAAGTCCTCTTCTGCTGCTGAGGCAAAAATCCTGTTCTGTTTCTCAGGTGTCTGTTCCGCTGCTCAGACCTATTCCTCCGGGTTAAGTGAGGGTATTGTTAGTTAAAGCCAGAAGTTAGTCTGGGACTGGACGTAGGACGGTGCTCCAAACCAGTATAAAATATCTGGTGTCATTTTACTTACTGCATTTATATTCCGCATTATTTACTATCTATACTCTGCATTACTGTTTATCCATATTATACAGTCCTATACACTTACATTTACCTGGTCCTTAGCCCCCACTTCAGCCTCTTCAGGATATCACGGAGGAGGATACCGAGTCCATACCTTCTCCGCATCCATCTGAAAATCCTACCATTACCCCGATAGATCATCCCAGCTTGGTTCGTAATCTTGTTGCGGGTCATCCAGATCTGGATCCGGGCTCTCAGGATATATCCTTCGACGAGGCTACTGGTGAGCACCTTCTCCCTCGCAATCCTATGGTAAGGGTGCTTGATGAGGCTAAGTCCCTGGACCTTGATTTGCTTACCACTCGGATTGTTACTTTGGGGGACGAAGCTAAGGCAAACATCGATCGGGTTGCTGAGGAGACCAGGAAGTTGATGGGGCATCATGCCCGACTGGTCAAGGCCGGAGAGGAAATCGGGAGTGCTAACATTCGATTGCGGTTAATGGTTTCCGACTAGGCCAAACAACTCGCCGATCAGGCCATTCAGATTTCTCAGCATGAGGCCGCCTCTAGGCGACTAAAGAAAACCATAGAAGAGGCTAGCAGAGCATAGTTGCGGAAAATGGAGGCTGTCTGCAAGGAACGGATTGCTGTGGATATTGCAAAGGTGGATGAGGTTTGGAAAACGGATCTCGAGCGGGTAGAGGAGTTATCCGGGATAGAGGAGTTATCCGGGGTAGAGGAGTTATCCGGGATAGAGGAGTTATCTGGGATAAAGGAGTTATCCGGGATTGAGGAGTTATCCGGGGTAGAGGAGTTATCTGGGATAGATGCCGGTAAGTCTTCCCTTTTAGTGTCTTCGTAACTCGATTGCTTATTGTTTATTTAATGGATTCTTCTCCTAAATTGGACAGGCGGGACCTCTGAAGCGCCAACTACCTCTGGTCAACATGCTGGGAGTTCTGATCCTAGGGTTAAGTAGGTCTTGGAGGGCCGACAGGATAGAGGCGAAGCTCCGGTGCAGCCGACTCTTTGTTTTGACCTGGATGTCTTTTCGGTGTGTTTGTCATTGCTGTCTATGCTAGTCTCAAAACATTAATGTACTTTCTGGCTGTAATTATGTCATTTGTAACGAACGACTTTATTTTTGGCATGTAATTTTTTTAACTTAAGCTGATTCTGTCATATTTGAATGCTGTCGTTATTTTGATGTGTTGCATAAGAAATATAGCTATGCATATGCTTGTGATTCAATTGTGTTTGATGTCAAGTTCTTGCTTAAAATATAATTTTATGTCTTGCAACGTTAATGTGATGTGCGAATAAATTAAAGCTACGTATTTGTATACAAGAGAAGAAAGTACCGCCCTTCAATTTTTAGTTGTAGATGGTAGCTTTGAATGCCTTGTGTGATTGAATATGGAATGTTGCTGAGTGACCTGTCATCCAGTTGTGAGTTCTTATTTCCATTAGCGAGTGTCTCCTATTTTGCGTCCTGTACTTTAGGGATCGTTATAGAGGATATGAGGAAAGTTTTATAAAATGGAAATATAAGGAATAGTAAAACTTCCAATCACGGAAGGCCTTCGATGTGCTTAAGTTCGTGGCAAACAGGTTTTGTAGTCACTTTCCCTAGCTGTGTGTCTTGGAAGCATTTGTCACCCATCTTACGCCTCCGCGGGGAGTTTATCTTTTTTACCACAGTCGTACTTAAGACACATCGGAGCCGAGACTGCGCACAGTAACTACCCGGGCCATTATGGCCCGTAATCGTGGGTGTTATTCGATTTACTGTGGCCGGCTAGCGTGGGTGCCGATCGTCAACCGTGAACTACCCCTGGCTGGCCACACCTTATGTTGGGGCTTAAAGTAGGTTCACGGTTGCCGGCGAGCCTAACGCCGTAATGAGCTGCCTCGGCTATAGTCGGCCTTCTCGGTGGCTTATAATCGGCTCATTACAGTTGGATTTAAGGGCAGATCGCGAGCAACGAGTTAACCCGCAGCAGAGGGATGCTGGAGCAAAAGTGTCTCATTGGCGAGGGCATAGATTCGCATAGTACCTGTTAGGTCTTGTCCAGGTGAAGTCGCGCCGTGATGTGTTTTGAATGGAAATGCCATTACACCGGATTTTGTTCAACATAAAAGGATAAAGTTAACGAGCAGCCAAGATATAAAGGAACAAGTTAAAAAGAGACAAGTTTTTTAAAGTGGTTCGGCACGAAAATGCCTACGTCCACTGATTATCTTTGTTAATTCACTTCATAAAGGCAGTACAAGTTAAGAAAAGTATCGACGAAGGTGTTGGATGTTCCATGCCCTCTGGAACACCTCTTCGTCCACTGTTGACAAAATATAAGCTCCGTTGTGAAGATCTTTATGCATTACATATGGTCCGTCCCAGATCGGATCCAACGCTCCGGGGCGTGGGAAGATCCGCTTGAGGACAATGTCTCCTTCTTGTAAGCTGCGGTGCTTGACTTTGGAGTTGTATTGCACTGCCACTTTTTACTTGTGAGCTGCCGCATTGAGTGCTGCATCGTTTCTTCTCTCTTCAATTTGATCCAAAGACATGTGGAGGAGTTCTTCGTTCTCTTCTGGGTTGTAGTGGATCCTACGGTGGGAAGGCATTACAGTTTCAATTGGGAACATGGCCTCCGATCCGTATGCCAAAGAGAAAGGAGTATGCCCTGTTGATGTTCCGAAAGATGTGCGGTAGGCCCAAAGTGCCGTAGGAAGTTCATCCACCCAAGCGCCCTTTGACTTTTCAAGTTTCTTCTTGATTAGAGTTTTGAGAATTTTGTTGACAGCTTCGACTTGTCCGTTTGCCTGGGGATAAGCTACAGATGAGAAGCTTTTGTGAATTCCGTGCTCTTGGCACCAGTTGGTGAATTCCTCGCTGTCAAACTGAAGTCCATTGTCCGATATGATTTTGAGTGGAACTCCATACCTGCATAGAACATTTTTGATCAAGAAGTTAATAACTTTTGCCGAAGATATTTTATTTAGAGGCTCTGCTTCCACCCATTTGGTGAAATAGTCGACTGCCACTATAGCATATTTAGCTCCACCTCGGCCCATCGGCAATTCGCCAATCAAGTCAATTCCCCATATTGCAAAGGGCCAAGGGGTGGTCATTTGAGTAATCTCATTTGTTGGTATTCGAGGAATTTTAGCAAATTTCTGACATCTGTCACATTTTTTAACGAAGTCCAAGGCGTCTTTGTTTAAGGTGGGCCAGAAGTATCCATATCGGAGTATCTTCTTTGCCAGAGTCTGTCCTCCAGTGTGATCTCCGCAGCTTCCTTGATGGATGTTGGATAAGATTTCCTTGGCTTCTCTTCCAGCGACACATCTCAATAAGGGGTTAGAGAAGCCACGCCGATAGAGGATGTCTCCTTGTATTGTGTAGCGAGAAGCTTTCCTCAAGATTTTCTTGACTTCATTACGCCCGTCGGGCAGTGTGTCACTTTGTAAGTATTTTCAGATGGGAGTCATCCAAGTTTCCTCTTCAATTGTAGCTATCAGATTTACTTGTTCGAAACTCGAGGTTAATTGCTTGGAGATGGCTACTGTTCCGGAAATGACGCCGTCTTTCATGCTAGCTTGCTTTACCAGTTCGTCGGCCTCATGATTCTCTTCTTGAGGAATGTGTTTGATTAAATAGTGATCCAATTGATCGAGTAGCTGCTTGGTTTTCTTTAGATATGCTGTGAGTCGTTCTCCTCGGGTCTGAAATTCTCCTAGTATTTGATTTACAATAAGTTGAGAATCACTATGAAGACATAAAGAACTGACTCCAATCTCTAAGGCAAGTTCTAATCCAGCTATCGCTGCTTCGTATTCTGCATCGTTATTGTTGGCAGCAAATTCCAACCTTAGAGCATAGTGTAGCTTCCTTCCCCTGGGAGTGATTATTATAACACCTGCCCCCGAGCCTTGTTCGTTGGATGCTTCGTCCACAAAGAGATTCCACTTGATGTCTTCTGCTATTTCAGGTTGCCCCTTACCCTCGTTGGTAGTGAATTCGGCAATGAAATCGGCCATGGCTTATCCCTTGATGGCGGTGCGAGGATGGTAGGTGATATCATACTGACTCAGCTCAATGCACTATTTAAGTAGTCACCCGGAAGTGTTGGGACGATGGAGTACCTGCCTTAGTGGTTGATCGGTTAGAACTCTGATGGAATGAGATTGGAAATAGTGCCGCAGTTTTCGTGATGTGATTAGTAAACAGTATGCTAGCTTCTCAAGCTTAGGATATATGGCTTCTGCCCCCGTAAACCTCTTGCTTACGAAGTATATTGGCCGCTGCACGCTGTTGTCTTCTCTCACCAAAGCGGCGCTTAGAGCATGAGATGACACAGCAAGGTATAGGTATAGCTCTTCGCCCTTGTTTGGAGTCGAGAGTACTGGTGGTCTCTGGAGGTGTTCGATTAGATTAAGGAAGGCTGTTAAGCATTCGTCAGTCCATTCGAACCTTCCTTTGTCTTTCTTTAGAGCTTCAAAGAAAGGGATGCACTTGTCAGTCCCTTTAGAGATGAATCTGCTTAGGGCGGCCACTTTCCCATTTAGGCTTTGCATTTCTCTTCGAGTGGAAGGTATCCTGATATCTCTCAGAGCTTGGACTTGTTCGGGGTTTGCTTCAATCCCTCTGGCATGGACGATGAATCCCAAGAACTTTCCTGATGATACTCCGAAGGAGCACTTTAGAGGACTCAACTTCATTCCATATCGGCGAAGTACTTGAAACATCTCGCCCAGGTGGCTTACGTGATCGTCGGCTTTCCTTGACTTTACTAGCATGTCGTCCACATAAACTTCCATAGTCCGTCCTATTAGTTCCGCGAACATCTTGTTGATGAGGCGCTGATAAGTAGCTCCGGCGTTTTTAAGTCCAAAAGGCACTACTATGTAGCAGTACAATCCCTGGTCAGTGATGAAACTAGTGTGGTCTTGATCGGGAGCGTGCATAGGAATTTGGTTATATCCTGAGTATGCGTCCATAAAAGATAAGAGTTCGTGCCCGGCTGTGCTGTCCACAAGTTGATCGATTCGAGGGAGTGGGAAGCAATCCTTCGGGCAAGCGTCATTTAAGTTGGAGAAGTCAATGCATGTTCGCCACTTCCCATTAGCCTTCTTTTTACTAATACCGAGTTAGCGATCCATTCTGGGTAAATGACTTCTCGTATGTAGTTATTGGCAAGTAGGTTTTTTACTTCTTCATCGAGGGCTGCTGATCGTTCTGCCCCCATACTTCTCTTTTTCTGCTTTACTGGCACTTTGGTAGGATCGATGTTTAGTACGCGACATGCTACGTCTGGGGAGATTCCAGTCATGTCAGCATGCGTCCATGCAAATACATCCAAGTTGTGATGGAGAAAATCAATGAGTTGATCCTTCAATTCTGCTTTTAGCTAAGATTCGATTTTCAATAGTTTACTCGGGTCGTGTTTGTCTACAGATACAAACTCTATAGCCTCGGCAGGCTAGGCGGTGGCCTCCTCCTCTTTGTCCCTGGGGTCTAATTTGTTGAAGGGATCACCGGTATATCGAAGAGGAGGGGCTTTCTTTAGTTGCTATGCTTCCAAGTTTTTCGTGTAGAGAATAGTCTCTGCATTCTTCCCTTTATCCTTCCTGCGATTATTGTGAAGTTCAGTTACATAACAATCTCGGGCAGTGTTTTGATCTCCCTCTACTTCCCCTATTCTGTTGTCTGTTGGGAATTTCATCTTCAGGCACCATGGGGCCAGGATAATTTGGAAGTCGGACAAGGCTGGTCTTCCTTAAAAGGCGTTGTAGGCCGAGTGGTTTTCTATCAGCACAAATGTTTGTTTCCGCACAACGGAGCGGGGATGACTTCCTATTTCAACAAAGAGGTCCAGTTGCCCGAGGGGCATCTTCGCAACTCCAGTGAAACCGTGTAGTGGTTTGTTGCAGGGAGACACATCCTTCATTGACAGCTTCATTTTGTCGAAAGCATGTTTGAATAGGATATTTACTGAGCTTCCAGTGTCTACTAGAATTCGGAAAACTTTGGCTAGACCGAACCAGGCAGAGATGACCATAGGATCCATATGTGGGTACTGCCTTCCCTCTAGATCACGCCTATTGAATGTGATGTCATCATTCTCTTTCCGCTTCGGATGGCGCTCTTCCATAACCGAATTAACGCAGTCTTCATTGTTTCTAAGTGACTTTCCATACCTTTCCATCTCTGCCCAGCTTTTGTCGGCGATGTGTGGTCCTCCCGATATGGTATGGACCACTATCTTCTCTTGACTGGAGCCGCCAGTGTTGCGATTTCCTCCGCCTACTTCAGGGGGAGGCAGCCTTGGCTTTTCAGTAGCAGGAGCTGGAGTCCTGTTCCGACTTTTCACATAGCGTTCCAGTCTCTTCCTTCTGATGTGTTCTTCAATTAAGTCCCGGAGATGATGACATTCATTGGTGTCATGTCCATGAGATTCATGGAAGCGACAGAACTTTCCGGACTTAATTGCGTTATCTGATTCCTTCTTGTGCGTGGGCGTCTGTACTTAACTTCGTTTTGGGTGGCCAAGAAGATGTTTTCGATTGTTTCATTCAAAGGAGTGTAAGAGTCAAATCTCGGTCCTGGCCGATATAGACGCTTTTCTCGCTTCTTGCCCCCAGTAGTGTCTCTGGAGTCATTTCTTCGAACGTCCTTTACTGCAGCGGGTGTGTTGCCATGAGCTGCCTTAGTTTGTTGCCCTGTCTGCCTCTCAGTGGCAGCGTCTTCAAGCCTCATATACTTTCCGGCCTCATGGAAGAAATCGGGTAAAGTAGCTGGTTTTTCTTTTGTTAATCTTCTAGCAAATTTAGTATCCGGATGCACACCACTACAGAGGGCCATTAAGATAAGTTTCTCATCGGCATCTTGGACTGCAGCCACTGCGGCATTGAATCAGGTTAGATACCGTTGCACTGTCTCTCCAGGCTTCTGTTTGATATTAGATAAGGAATAAGCGTCCTTGGGTTGTTCCACATGAATGCGGAACTGGCTGATGAACTTTTCTTTCAACATTTCTCATGAGCTGACGGATCCTTGGGGTAAATGGCAGAACCAGGAGGTAGCTATATCTGCCAAGAACAGTGGAAAGCATTTGCACAATACTCCTTCTGTTGCTCCGCTTATGAGCATATGCTGTGTGTATCTCTGCAAGTGTACAACGGGGTCAGAGGTTCCCCTGTAAGGTTCCATTGTTGGCATTTTCCATTCTCGGGGGGTGATGGCAATTTCGATATTGCGGGCGAAAGGGTTGGTTACCCTAGCGCCTATCCCTCGATCTCTTTGATCCCGTCGGACGCACTCTCTAAACAATCGTGCCATCCTTTCATTAGAATTTGGAGCAGATAGAAATGAGTTTGGTTCTTCTCTGCGGGATTGATTCCGCCCAGACGACCTGTAGGGATGATATCGTCTATCACTCCTATCATTTTCCAGTGGCTGTCCCTGGTCTTCCGGGGGCATGCTGGGGTCAGATACAGTTGGCCTTCGCCTTGATCTTCCCCTGCTGGGTTCTGTTCTAAGCACTTCCTCGAGTCCAACTTCGGGCTGGACTCCAGCTCGGCCTCGTTCATTGGTGTTCCCATGGCTAGGTAGCATGACAGGCTCAGCTACATCCGGCCCTTACCTAGTACCTCCCCCGTTGGGTTCGGTTCCAAGTGTTTCCTCGGGTCGGAATTCGGGCTGAGTTCGGGCTCGGCTCCTACCATTGCTGTTTCTGTTGTTAGTTCCTTCGAAGAAGAAGGATCTTTGTCGCCTCCCAGATCCTCCAGACCGGGACTCACCCCCATGATTCAGTGTTGCGGTTGGATTCTTCAGCATCCCTTAAGCGTGACATGAGTTGGTCCACCAAGGCTTCTTGTTCGGATGTGAAGCGGTTAGTCACTTCAGCCACAACCCTGTCTAGATCTGCCCTAGTAATTGCTGCCGGTTGTTCCGTAGCAGGGGCTGTCGGATTTGCCTGATCCTCATTTGGTATTGCTGTTGGAACAGGATGATTCTCTTGATCTGTGACCACTGGATCTGGAATAGTGCTAGTTGTGATGTTCTTTCCTTTGTTAACATCTTTCTTCTGCTTGGAAGGCATGTTTTCTAAGTAAGAAGCGATATTGTTAGGAAGAAGGTTAAGTGGGAGAAGCTGAAGCTTCGAGCTCCTGCTCTCAATGAAAGCACCAAAAATGTTTGCATAAAAAATGGACAAACACCTCCTAGTCGTATGATTTAGTCAATTATATGTTGTTCTTAGTGATTTGGGTGATTTATGCAAATATGTAAAAAGCAGGGACTAAACTGTAAAAGACACACAGATTTATAGTGGTTCGGCCAGAACGTGCCTACGTCCACTTTATATGTTATTCTCCTTTTCTATTGAGATTACAAGTACAAAGCTTTGATTGCAAGTGTATGAAAGTTGTTTGAAAGTTCTATCCGTGCTTGAGCTCTCAAACTTGTCTGCCATTGTTGTACCCCTACCCCTCTATTTATAGAGTGAGGCTGGGGGTAGGGGCCTTGGATGTATATAGTTGCTGGTGGGCTTGGGCTGATGTAATCTGGCCTGGCTATGTTGGTCCTGCCATGCCTGGGTCCGGAGATGGTTGGAGTGGATTTTGGTCCGGTGGAGGTTGATTCGGTGGAGGTTGATCCGGTGGTGAGTGGTTCGGTGGAGGTTGATTCGGTGGAGGTTGATTCGGTGGAGATGGTTCTGGTTCAGCCACATCTTGGTCCGGTAGTAGATGGAGAGTGGATTGGTTCGGCAGGCATAGGAAGGAGATCGTTCGGTAGGGACCTGGAGATGGAGTTGGGATTTGGTTCGGTGGTAGGTGGAGCAAGGGCTGGTTCGGTGGCGGCCTCCCTCATCTTGGTTCGGTAGCACCGGTCCAGTGAAAACACGCCCAACAGGTACATTCAATGGTTTCGAAAGGTTTACCTTAAAGGGTTTTGAAGGGGTTGTTTAAAGGTTTTAAACAATTGTTTTGTAGATATAAATAGGCAGAATAGCCTAAGTGTTTTAAATTAAAAAAGACTTTAACTTATTTTGAAGGGATAAGCAATCCTCATTAAAACTCATCAACATTATTTTGAGTATAGTATATATAACATGGCAAAATAGCTTAGAGTAAAGCTAAATATGTATTTTCCTTGTATATGTATGATTTAAAGGGTTCAATCATTCTGAAAAGGGTTTCACGGAAAATGATGAAGGGTAGTTAGCCTTAAGAAAATGATTCGGAAAAATAGTCCATTTTGATTCGAGCAGTTAGTCCAGTTTAAGAACAGTTAGTCTAGTTTGAGCACAATTAGTCCAAATTGCGGACAGTTAGTCCAATGTGGGGGCAGTCAGCCCAGATTTCAGATAGATAGTCCATTTATTACTTGTTTATAGCATAACGAATCTTGCTATTATTTTATTATCATAACCAGCTTGATTAACTAGTTTGGTTGCAGGAAATTATTTGCAAAATAAATGTTTTGAAAATTATATTAGTGAGGAGAAACCCGTTCCGCTAAGTGACGTGGTCTCACTCAATATCGGTAAACTGAGATTTAACAGAAATATTCACACCAGCCTTTATATCCGATTAGAACTTTTTATTTCTCTTTAAACTCTCGAGTGCTCAAAATTTATTTGAGTAGGTTGAGGGTTGAGGTTTGCAGGTTTTTATAGTTTTGACAAATAAAGCTTTTGGAGTCGAGCAGATGGCTGACGGATAGCTAAATTAGGAACTACAGATTATTTTATTTTGATTCCGCTATGTATTAAGTTGGATATGAATATATTGTTTTGATCATCTAAAGGGGCATCGCCATATGTCGCTCTTGGTGTATTGTTGTAGATTATAATTGATCAATGCCTGTGAAGCATTTTCGAGTTATGTAACTTGGATATGATATTGTTTTGAAGATATGATATTGTTTTGAAATGTAATCAGTAAAATTTTGTATTTTAAAACTTAAAGAGGGCGTTTAATTGAATTCCTTTTTCTATAACAATTTTTAAGAAGGGATGAATGTGTATTTTAAAACTTAAATGGGGTGTTATACAAAAGATTCCTTTAAAAAATTTAACAAAACAATTCTCTAACAATAGTGCCTAAACCTTATTTCATGTCTTATATTCAATTAGGAAAATGCAAAATTTATTTAAACTATTAAAGACCACAGGCTCTCGGTGTACCATTAAAATAAGCACACGAATACGGTCGACTGGCATGGAATAAATTTTGAAACAATTTTAAAACTCTAAACTAAAAAGCTTGGGTGCGTAAAATGGTTTTTGCAAGAATTTCGAAACCTCCTAACTCCTATGTTCTACAAATATTATCAAATCATAGTATCGTATATAAAGAAGTAGAATGCTTAAACCAAAAGAGGGCAATAAAGAACAACTTTGTGACATGAACCATAGATAAAAAGAACAGTCAATAAAACGTCAATTTGCATAGTAAAACGACAATAAAATTCAAATTGCATGTAGGAACGAAGGGAAACAAGAGACGATTATTTAGCTTGTCACCTATTAAATAACCACTTCTACTTTGTTTATGAACAAATTTTTTTTTATATGAATTAATGAATGAAAGATGAAAAAACAAAATTTAAAAATAAGAGAATGTGTTTTTCACGTGGGATATTGTGTGTCTATAGGAGATGGGGATTGTGGGATATTGTGTGTCTATAGGAAATGGAGATTGCTATAGAAAACAATCTCTTCTTTAAGATCATAGATGCAATATCCAAATATAAAAACAATAAACATCTACCCTCCATCGCAATAAAATAGAATGTATATGAATGCCATTGCACATGATTTCTTCAATTTGACCATAATATTCTTTCTAGGAATCTAATTAACTCTACACCTTTTAAGCAAGTAATGCGTTTTTAATGTGGTCAGTCATGTGGATTAATAAACTGTAAAACGTGTGTGTGTTTATACACACACACACACAACATTAATCAGGGCTAGGCATCATTAGCCTTCTTTGGGGCAGACCAATTTAATGGGGAAAATGAATGGAAAGCTCAATCCAGCTCTGAAGAATTCTAGTGAGTAAATTTCTTATGCCTTCATAAAATATCAACTTCCAAGTTTCAACATATCTAGGCTGCCATATTATACAGGAACCACTTCTTATATCATGCTTAACATGTTATAATGTAAAAAATATTGATATGCTTACATTTAATACACGCACACACTGACAACCATGTTACATATAGTTTTATATGAAACATGTGAACACTTTATACTACATGATGTTAAAACCTAAAAGCCTACAGCAGGTGGGAACACATGTAGAACATGAGTAGAAAGTAAAATTAATATCCATAATTTTGCTATAAATTTAATATATACTGAAAAAGAATAATATGAACCAAACGTTCCCAAAGTATATCTCATTTGGTGGACACAAAGACGCCGATGAAGACGTGCAATGATTGTTTTTTAACGGTTGATGCAAAGTTCCTCAAATAATCAAATTGGAAGTTTGTATACCCTAAGTATTCAAACTCATGCTTATACTGTCGGTTAGCTTATGCAACTATGCTTATGAAATTATATTCAAACATAATGCCAATTTTTAGATAATGCTTCCAATTATAAACAATAATTGCTCATTTTCTGAAAAATACTAAAGCCTAACTCATTAAGGAAACAACATTCATAAAGAAAAGAAATATGAATCATCCTTTTGTAATTCCATCAAGTCTGGTGGAGACCAACCACGAATACACCATGAAAAGCCAGTTGCACCACATGCTTTTCATTGCTAAAGTACATCATAGAGTAAAACATGATTGAAATTTTAACTTAAAATTTTAATGGTTTACCAAATTGGTAGCAAAAGAAGGAAAAATTGACATTAAATAATAGTAACAGTAATAATAATAAATATGTTAGACTGCGTATTTGTAACATCCCAGAAATTTCGATCCCGAAATTTCCAGATAGTTAGTGAAAAGAAGAAAGATAGAAGAAAAAGAACAGAAACAAGACACAGAATCCTCACATTCGCAGCGGATAAAATATAATATCACATAATAACAGTTTACAAAAAGAACTGTATTCTGTACATTTACATTTTCATATATCAGAGTTATACATATACATAAACACTGGATAACATAATCATATCCAGATACTACAATATCATAGAGTAAACTCTCCATACGACCCTGCCATCCAGCTCGCCTTCTGATCTCCAGAACGTCCTTACCTGAAAATCTGTAATACTCGGTCTGATCCGAGCATTACATCAAAGTAACACCCGGGTCAGGCTGGAAACCAGCGTGAGTAAACCCATCTAACATGAAATACAAAAGCAAACAACTGATATGAACCCGGGGTATCCTATATCATTCACAACTTCACAAGTGGTTATAGACATCACTTACATTACACATCAATTTCTAAGTACCAAACCTAGATTTAAAGGTCAAATTTACTTAAATCATTCCTTATCACCCAATTTATTTCACATATCAATCTATAAGATTCGAAGTGGTTTCGGGTATTAACTAATACCCGACTCCGGTCTCTTCGAATCCAATATCATCCTAACTTAAATTATTTAAGTGAAATAAAATTCAACTTTAATTACCGGATGTCATAATAACGCATCATTAATAGATAACCATATCATTATAGTCTAAAGCAAACATGTCATATCACAAAGCAACACGAACTACTTATTAGAGATAACAATTAATCAAAGGGCTTCCAATATCATTCTATTATCCCTTGATGAGTTTCTCAAATTAATTTACCCTTAACCAAATACAGTAATTAATCTTTAATTACTTTAATTAATTACTTTCATCATCAACATCTTTGATTACATCCAGAATCACCATTAATTACCTTCCTTAAGTAATCACACTTCCTTTGACTACATTTAGTAATTTACTATCCTTAATTACTTCATTAAGTAAATTAATTACTCCTAAATTAATTACATTTAATAATTAATTATATTTATTAATCACATCTGATTAATCTCATTCAGTAATTAATTATTACATCACTTAATTATTTTTAATTGACTTAATCAATCAATGCTTAGATTAATTACACTAAGTAATTAATTATTATTTACCTTCATTAAGTAATTACCCTTTTATTAAATATACAAGTAATTAATTCCAAAACTCTACCATACTTCAATTAATTACCTCCAGTAATTTACTTATCTTAATTACTTCTCTAAGTAATTATTCCTCTTTGATTACTTATCAACCCATTCAATGATTATTCTAAATTAATTAGACTTAATTAATTAATTTTAAACTAATCAAATAAATTAATTAATTACAGTGAGTAATTAATAACTTTATTTAACTTCACAAAGTAATCATACTTAACCAAATTCCATAATTGATTATCCAAATTAATTAATCCAATTAATTATCAAAACTAATTACATTAATTAATTAATAAATAATCCCAAATTAATGATCTTTATTAACTTATCAACAATTTCCTTAATTACCTTTCTTAAGTAATTAACTTAAATTAATAAATTTTAGTTACAAATTAAATTAATCTTAACTACTTAATTTAATCCTTAATTAATTCGTTCCAATTCTTAATTAATTAATTAAATTAAATTAATTATCTCATTTAAACTACCTTACTAATTTAATGACTCAAAAATCATTAAATTCTTTAATTTGCTTAAAAATAGAACATCTCTTTAAACCCAAAATAGCTGTGTTCTTAAATCTTAAATAAATTCTAACTCGAAATACCCTTTAATTATTTTAAATTGGAAAGGGTTGATGAATTGTTATTACTAGATCAAAATTTGAACTACACTTTTCTTCAATAACCTACTATCTTAAACCCGAGCCATTATATAACTTCATCGAATTCAACTCGAGTTTCCCACATTACTTCTTCCCACGCGTAACTTCATACTTCTCTAATTTGCAACCATACAGACATATCTTCCCTTGCTTGCACGATACACTACCCAGCTCCGAGACAGGCAACCTTCCGCTTCGAAACATAACCCGAAGAAAACTCTCTTCCTTCATCAACAATGCCCTGAAACTCAAGCACAAAGGTCTCGTGCACGTGCACGAGACGCTGACGAACTTCCGACCACCATCGACCCTACCTCTAAATCACCTCCGACCTCCTAAATCCTTCCTACCCAATAAGGAAGACTCACCGACGCTTAAACCCAAAAACGATATTCGATACCACCAGAAAAGTATACCCTTTTCAAGCATCGTCTCGTACTGCCACCAACGGTCACCAGCAACCACGCGCCGTCGCCAGAAACATTGCTCCACACCCCACTATCTTATTCCCTTCCTCCGGCATCACTCGATGCAAGTTCGAAGGCGAGATCACCCTACAATCAACCCAAACCCATTTACGCCTTAAAACCCTAAAATCACCCCACCGTGTCTCCACGGCGAAAGTTAACACCTCCTGCTATTTTTTTCCCCATCACCGACAACAATTCAACTCCAGTCCCAACCCCGTCATTCCCAATCATCCAGTTCTTCAGAAAAGGTCAAAAATACAAATTTCATTCAACATTCAAAATCTCATGATTCACAAACCTAAAATTCGCAACTTTATTCTTAAAAATCACTATATCAGATAGCATGTCACGTTATATATTCGGTCACAATTTTTTTAAGATCGAGATTTTGACAAAATTTGTGCATTTTACTGAAGTTCCTATTTTTCTTAAAATATTTTCCTGATACTTTTCTTGAGACTATTTGTAACACCAATACTTGGTTAATTCAAATCTTTCTTATTCATACATTAATGCCTATACAAGTTTATAAGATGAGATTATGATTTTTGTTCTGTTTTCCTATCTACAAGCATAAAAACAGGGATACATGCTGGTATACAGGTCTAAACTCTCACATATATTAGACATAAATAAACATGCAGGTGTAAACTTCAAACATTTCCACAGGTATCAAATTTTAAACTGTTTGAAACTTAAGTTTACTCACTTGTTCTAAAAAACAGAAACTATTCCTTTGTTCAGGTATTCTCACTGTAATACAATATTAAACCAAGCAATAACTTAACTATCTATATACATGCAAGAGTTTAAGTTTAACCTTAATATCATATCTACAGAAATACTTGAAACCTTATCACAAGCATCAAGATAAAACAGAGAAAAACTGGGTAGAAAGTGATGTTTACTCACTTATTGAAATATGCAGCAGATTTGTATTAATACTCCCAGGTTTTGCGGTTGAATCACTCTGCATGCTTACAATTTGTTGCTCTTAAAGTTGAATTCCATTTGCATTTGCAGATTTGAAGCTTTACTTTGAAATGCAGATTCATTTTACAGATTTGAGGTTGAAGATCTATTTGCATTTGCAGGTTTTGATCATCATTTTTGCAGATTGAAACTGCAGGACTTTAATTTCAGATTTGAATTGATGTTGCTGGTTTTACTTTCAATTTGATTTCATTTGCTTTTGTGGTTTATGGATTTCAGGTTTCAAAAATACTTTCTGTTTTGAATTAAGTTGAAACAAGTAAATGATAGTGTTATGAAGAAACTAGTTTTCTTCTTAGAATATTTATTAAAATTAAAGAAAATGAAATTCACAATAAAGACACTTGTCACTTAAGTATTAATCTTCTTACATGTGTTTACTAAGGTAGGTAACATGTTTACACATGTCTTAAGCAATTTTTAAATAAATTTTTACTTAATTTAAATGTAATATAAACTTATTTATCAAATTTACTTTATAACTAAATATAAGTTTACCTTCAAAAGAAATATTCTAATACTAATAAAAATGCAAATAATACTTATACATATATTTTAAAATAAACATCTATATCTATACATTTATAACCACTTTATATTTAAGCATTTTAAAAAGAAACAAACATAAAACTTATTTAAACTATCATTCTTAAAAACAAACAATTATCTACATTTTGAAAACAAATGAATTAATCCTTAAATTAACTTTTGAAAATATAAATTTTTAAACAAAACTTTAAATTATAATTTCATACATATTTAAATTATCAACATATTAAGTTAAATTTCAAAACAACTCAAATTATAACATATATATATATATATATATATATATATATATATATATTACAATTTGAAAATTCATCTTTAATTTGAAACAAAAGATCTCCTATTCACAATATATATCAAATGTATATATTATAAATAGAATAAAATTTTATTAGCTTTGACAAACATATGAATATACAAATAAAATCATATGTATATTATTTCTAAATTCAATTTACCTTAAAATGTTTATTTTTGAAATTTCAAATTCAAATTAAAAATCAACGTTTATAAACTATATATATTTAAATACTTCTATTTATCACAATTTATTTATTTAATCAACCGGAATTAGTATTTCAATGATTTAAAATCGATTAATTATCAAATTAACAGATATTAAAAATCCAGGTTATCACAGTATTATTACAACAATAAAAGAAAACGATTAAAGAATACTGGAAAAATATACATAGCTACCAGACTATTATTATAATGCCTAACAATCAGATCTCTATGTAACTGAATTGACTAGAAATAGCAAACAAACCGAACTTTCTACTAAGCAGATGTTATCACTTATCCGCCTTCCTTTCCTACCACATAAACAAGGAAGATTTTCTTTATGTAAAAATTATCACCGTAGGATGGTATGACAACAGATGGAGAAACAAAATGGTAGGCTAAATGTACCGCAGCAAAGTGCAAGCGTTACTGTAGACAATTTTAAGACTATCAAAGAATACACTTAATTTTTCAAAATAAACATATATTTATTAGAGAATATGCGTAATTCAGTTTGGAATTTGACATATTTGTTTTATAGTAGAATATTGATTTGATAAATGACTTTAGACTATGATTCAAAGATGGATTGATGGTAGTTAATTATTTAATTATGCTTCTATAACAAGTTTGGAAAATGCATGTTTCTTTTATTAGGTTACATGCATAAATTTTTCCAAAAACTACAATCTTTATCTTTTAACGATCCATGTTTATGCACTGCATTCTCTATTTGATGCCATAGATAATGTATGAAGAAGGTTGAAAAGAAGTTGAACTTCGTACAACTTATGAATATAGTAGATAGTAAAGTTATTTTACATATTTTTAAAAATTATAAAATTAATAATGATAATTACTGAAAAGTTTCCAATAGTGGGAATCAGACGCAAGCATCCTGAAGTTGGTAGAAGCAAAGTATAGATGCATTTTTTTTAATTGCGTTGCCATTAACTACCGCAACTGTGGTAATTAATTAAATAATTAGCTTCATAATTTATTAGTTTGAGTTTGAGTTTTAAATAACAATTTTTTCTTTCACCTTTGGTTGTATATACCAACAAATATATATATTTTTCCCATGTTGGACCTATTTTATACTTATTAGTATGCGAAATTTTATACCAATAACAATCTACAAATTGAACTGAATTTTATAGCATTTATTTTCTTTAATTATCTTGATGCTTAATAATTTTGACATAAAATTTATAAACTTAAACTGTGCTCACTCTTCATAAGCAAGATTGACAATTAATGAAACTATAAATTATCTATACTTTTGGTTTTACTGAAAATGTTATGTTTGTTTTTTTTTAATTAATTAAGTTTTTGAAATTCTTACTTTCCACTTTATCAATTTTAAAATTACCAAAATACACTGAATTTTTGAATACCATTATACATTAATTAGAGAATATGTATGATTCGGTTGATTTTTTTTTTTGTTCTGAATTGTAAACAAAATTGACTTACCCATACCAAATTCTATATATTTAACAAAGTTAACTATTAGAGTTATAGGTATAAGCCCAAAGCTATTACTATGGGTGTTATGGTTGCGGTAACCGTCGTTATTACCACCAAACGTAACCTAAACGTTGTTGATGGTTATAAATTCTTATAACCGTTACCGCAACCATCTATGATGGTTCACCGTCATATTTTCATTTTTGAAGCATATCGTGCATATATTTTCAGAGGTGGAGCCTTGGCACAACCGTAAGGTCACCCGACTGGTGATCTGGGCGTCAAGGGTTCGAGGCCGGAAACAGCCTCTTCGCAAAGCGAGAGAAAGGTTGCGTACAATCGACCTCCCCAAAGCCCGCTATCGTGCGGGTGCCTCGTGCACTGGGTTCCACCTTTATCGTACATATATTTTCAATTATATGCATTATTGATGATAAATTGATATAACTCTAACTATTTTTTGCAAATTTATTTATTTGTTTATAAAACGACCAATATGCATGCACATGTTTTTAGTTCATTAAGGCTCATATTATTAACGTACAAGCTATTTCTTTAACTTAAATTACTAATGTTAAATATTATATAAAACGATCATGTATGGTTGATATGGTTAACCGCGGTTTTCAATTCTTAAAGAGTTACCGTAACCGTTACCGTAATCGTTACCATAATAGATGGTAACCACATCAATGGTTGGTACGGTTAGTACGGTTGAGCGGTTGAACGATTTAACGGTAATAGCCCTAGCTATTACCATTTAGTTTTAAACTTCACATGTTTATTTATTAGTTGAATATTAGTTTGATAATTGATTTTAGACTATGCTTCAAGAGGAATGAATGTTCTCTTATCGTTCAGACTTTACTATTCAAGTATAACTACAATCAAATTCTCAAACTGATGGCAATTAGTTATTTTAACTAGCATTTAATAGAATTGATGCAAGAAACAATAATCAATTATCTAATTTAATTTTGCATAAATATAACATTAAATTAATATTGTTTATATTTGTCTAATAGGTTAATATTCAAGTTTATAGTAGTAAATATTCTTATACTAATTGTAACACCACATATTTTTGATAACATTATTTAGGATATTTACTTAGATGAATTAAATAAAACATCGTGTTAATTAGTGGATTGAGATTTGATTTAAATAAGATGCAGCCGTGCCATTAACTAATGAATTTAAAAGAGGAGTTTAACATGAAATGTAGGAAGGGTAAAATAGAAAAGATGTCACTCCTATATCTTTATCTCTTGGCAGTGAAGAACTCAGGTGCTTCAACTGCGATCAGATAGGCCAATATAAGAACCAATGCAAGGAGTCCGTTAAGGATGGAAATGACAAGGTGTATACATTGAAACCTGCCGCTTCAAAGCCAATAGCTCGGGCGAAGGGAAATGCAGTTTTGGAAGGTACGCTTCAAATCCTTGATATGTTTGTTAGCGTTCTATTTGATAGTGGTGCATCGCATTCTTTTATGTCAAGATGTTTGATAGATAAGCTTAACCTAGAACCCACAAATTTAGTTACTTTCTTACGGGTTGCAAATCCAACAGGAGGGTATGCAGCTTCAGGGTTGAGATGTGATCACCTAGAATTTTGATATGTTTGGTCATATTTTTGTTTGTAGTTTGCATGTATTTGATTCCGTGGGTTCGGAATTATTCTTGGGATGAATTGGTTAAGTGAGTATGATGCTAGGCTAGTATAGGAAAATACCACTTAGACATCCAGATGTAGCGACGGGATTATACTATAGAAGGTTCTAGCGGTGAGATGTATGCTTTATTGGGTGTTATGAATTCAGATGATGAGTTGAGTCGAGTTTTTATATTTAGAGAATTTGCGGATGTTTTTGAGCCTGTAGTAGGATTGCCACCGAAACGAGCCATTGAGTTTCAGATAAATTTGGTTCCGGGAGCAAAAGTAGTGAATAGACCACCAAACAAGA
The DNA here is from genome assembly GCA_030765085.1 of Allium cepa. Taxonomy (NCBI): domain Eukaryota; kingdom Viridiplantae; phylum Streptophyta; class Magnoliopsida; order Asparagales; family Amaryllidaceae; genus Allium; species Allium cepa. The sequence goes on from CM060940.1 coordinate 867,293,976, forward strand.
TGACCCCTATGGAGTGAAGGAGCTAAAGGTGCAGTTGGTGACTTTTAAAGGCAAGAGTTTTATTAGGTCGAGTAGTTCGCCTAGGATTGCAGCAGCCGTGTTTGCTAAAAAGCCGGACGGATCGTTGAGGTTATGTATTGATTATCGTAAGTTGAATGAGAGTACGATAAAAATCAATATCCATTGCCGACAATTGACGATTTGTTCGACAAGTTGAGTGAAACTAAGATATTTTTCCAATTGGATTTGGCAACTGGTTTCCATCAGCTCAGAATAGCAGGGATAGTATACCTTTGACGACGTTCAGAACCAGATATGGGTCATACGAATGGTTAATTATGTTGTTCGGACTAACGAATGAGGCAGCTTTCTTTGTAGATCTGATGAACTGGGTTTTCCGAGAGCATTTGGATAAGTACATGTTGGTTTTCATAGATGATATCTTGATTTACTCTAATGATGAAAGAGAGCATAAGGTTCATCTTAGGGTAGTGCTTGATACGCTGAGGCAGGATCAGCTGAAGGCGAAGTTTTCGAAGCGTCACATCTGAAAGAAGAAAGTGGAGTTTCTTGATCATGTAATATCAGAGAAAGGGTTGTTAGTGGATCCAACTAAGATTGAGGCAGTGAAAAGTTGGAAGAGCCCCGAGACACTAACCGAAATAAAAAAGTTCCCTTGGGTTGGCTGGTTATTATCAGAGGTTTATTAAGGATTTCTAGTGGATAGCAGCATCGATGACCAAACTAACAAGAAAGAATGTGAAGTTTGTGTGGACTGATAAGTGTGAGAAAGCATTTCAGAGTTTGGAATATTTATTGATCCATGCACCTATGTTGGTTGTTCGAGAAGGAAATCGGGATGGTGGTTTATATTGATGCGTGTGGAACGGGATTAGGAGCTATGCTGATACAAAGATGTAAAGTGATTGCCTATACTTCTAGATAGCTTAAACCGCATGAGGTCAGATATCCGACGCATGATTTGGAGTTGGCTGCACTGATTTTTGCATTGAAGGTATGAAGACATTACCTTTTGGGGAAAATGTTTGAGTTAGTACAAATCATAAGTCGTTGAAGTACTTGTTCTCTCAGAAGGATCTGAACATGAAACGTCAGAGATGGTTAGAGTTTATAGCTGCTTCTGATTTTGGGATTGAGCACACACCGGAGAAAGACAACAAGATTGCAGATGCACTTAGCAGGAAGCATCATAATGCAGTGTTGGCAATGATTGCCGAGTTAAAGGATTTGGAAGCATTGGCAAATTGCAGAGTGCAGTGGAGATCTGAAGCTGGGTCTAGCGGAGAAACAGTAATATTATCTTGCTTAGAAGTTCGACCAGTGTTGACTAGAAGGATTGCTTATAAACAGAAGAAGGATCCACTGTTAGCTGAACCGATTAGGAAGTTAAGGGAAGAAACCGAGAGCGATGCGTTAAAGGACTTCAACCTTGACCAGAATTAGTAGTTGAGAAAAAAAGGAATATTATGTGTTCCAGGTGTAGGAAACATAAGGAAAGAAGTCTTTGAGGAATCATCGTTCGAAGTTCACTATTCATCCAGGAGGAACTAAGATGTATCGGGATATAAAGAGGAGTTTCTTCTGGGAAGGCATGAAGTGAGATATCGGCTTGTATGTAAAGTAATGCTTGAATTGCCAATGGGTAAAAGGCAAAACATCATAAGCCAAGTGGATTGCTTCAGCCATTAGATATTCCAACGTAGAAATGGGATTCTATTTCAATGGACTTTATTGATGGGTTGCCAAAGTCGAACAGAGAAAATGAAAGCATATGGATCATAGTGGACAGATTGATCAAGAGTGCTCATTTCATTCCAGTTAAGTCAAATAGGACGATGCATGTTTTAGCGAAGTTGTTTATGAGGAATGTGGTTAGACTGCATGGAATTCCTAGTAGCATAGTTAGTGACAAAGATTCCTTATTCACTATCAAGTTCTGGAAGAGTCTACAAGTTTTGGGAACCAAGCTAAAGATGAGTACATGTTATCATCCACAGACAGATGGACAAACGGAAAGAGTTAACAATGTCTTGAAAGATTTGTTAAGAGCTCGTGTTCTAGATTTCGAGGGATCATGAGAAGACCATCTGCATCTAGTCGAGTTTTCGTATAACAACAGTTATCAGACTAGTATTAGGATGACACCGTTTGAAGCTTCGTAGGAATGGCCATGCAATCTCATGATTGTTGGTTAGAGACCGAAGATAGGTTGGTTCTTGGTACAGAATTGGTTACAGAAAAGACTGAGGTCGTTCGGGGTAGAATGAAGGAGGCTCAATCAAGGCAAAAGAGTTATGCAGATAAAAGACGGAAAGATTAAAAGTTATCAGCTAAAGATCAAGTTTTCGTCAAGGTGTCATCGATAAAGGGGGTGATCGGATTTGAAAGATCAGGAGAGTTGGCACCGAAATTCGTTGGACCTTTTCTTATAGTTGAGAGGATCGAGAAACTCACATATAGAGTTGAGTTACCGAGCATTTTAGCAGAAGTCTATGGTATTTTTCATGTTTCTTATCTCAGAAAGTGTGTTAGAGACCCGAAAACTACTATTACACCGATTATGCTAGATGACTTAGTAGTAAAACCGACTTGACCATAGTTAGAAAGCCAGTTGGTATTGTTGCTAGAGATGAGAAAAGGCTTGGAACCAAAACAGTTGGATTAGTTAAGGTCCATTGGAGTGACGATGACAGAGACTGTACTTGGGAGGCTGAGAGCGGGATTAGAGATGTCTATCCTAATTTGTTGGATGGTATGTATTACCTTCATATTTGATTTGTGTGTACCTTATCAAAATTTCGGAGATGAAATTCTTTGTGGAGGGAAGTTTGTAACATCCCTTATTTTCGATAACATTATTAGAATATTTAATTAGATGAATCAAATAAAGTAATCTATTAATTAAGGGATTGAGATTTGAATTAAGTAAAAGGTAGTCGTATCATTAACTAATGAATTAAAAAGAAGAGTTTAACATGAAATATAGAAGGGATAAAATAGGAAATAGGCCATTCCAATATCTTTATCTCTTGGTTGTGTATCCTATACGGTTTAATTCATTTAAGAAAATTTTATAAGTTTTGGTCGGCCACCATTAATAAGGAAAAGGGGAAAAGACAGAGAAAAGCCAGGAAGAAGCTTAAGCAAATCAAATCCATTCACATTTCAATCCCTTTAATCACAAAAGCTATGATGAATAATGTTTACATCTCTCATTAGTTTTGTTTTTGGTTTTAAGGAGAAATTCGAGATGATTTGCAATGTTTTGTCAGCTTTTTGAATGATAGAATGATTATATATACTTATTAATGATTTATACACGTTCATATTGATTTCATGATATGTTTTAAGGTAAAAACCCTACTAAATGACATTTACATGCCTTGTGAACTTTTACGAAAACCAAAAAATATATTTTTGAGATAGGTTTCAGTTTTCAGAATTTTTAGAATTTATGTGGATTTAATATAAAATTTATAGCAAAGAAAATGATATTTTGGGGTTATAAATTATTTGCGGTCAAATAATAAAAGGTTTGGATCTGAAATTTTTTATATGTTGGAAAAATATTAAAAGAGATTTTCTAAAAAAATTCTAGATTTTCCCTAAGTGTTTTGATGGGCATATAAAATTATTTATGGTATGAGACTTAAAGGTTTTATATATTTTAAATGGAGGAGGTGCTTTTTGTAAAGAGTTTGAAATTGTTATTTCTTGAAATTGACAGCACTTTTGGAAAAGTAATATGGCAGCCAATCAGATTTAGACAAATAAGGCAGATTGAGTCCAAAAAAAAGTACACATAAACAGGTTTTTCACTGTTTCGATGCTTTCGGCACCAAGTTCAGCCTTCATTCCTTCGCCCCAACATGGTCAAAACCAATGCGCATAGTATCAAGGAATTTGTACGTAGTGAATTGGATGTGGGCGAAAGGTTCAAGGTCGAAACAAGAGGTTCCGAACGTCTGCTTGCTTTCGACTTGGTTGGCTTTCGACCTGATCAACTGGTTTTAAAAGAAATGGTTTATATTAAGGTTGTGCCTTTGTTTTAAATGATTGCTTTCGACTTTATCGAAGCCCTATGCTACCGCTTTTCTTACCTTTTGACCTAGATGTTTTCGAAAGGATTGTTTTGTTTTAAAAAGTCTGTCCATCTCTCCAATGTTTTCTAAGGGATGGTTTCGACACCATTACTTCTTTACTTAGGGATGTTTTCGAAAGATAAGCTTTCGACTTAAATAGTTATAATGACCCTTTTTCCTTTTTCTAAATTGAAATATAGCCCAAAATGGTTTCGAAAGAGTTAGTTTGAATGGTTTGAAAGGTGTTCTTTTACATGTTTTAAATTAAACTCAAGTGCTTTCGAAATGTTTAGATTTAATGCTTTCAAAAGGTTTTAAAGAAAGGTTTCGAAGGGGTGGTTCTCCCATGGTTTCGAATGAGTCGAAAGGTATAGTTTTTTTCTGATGGTTTCAAAGGAGTCGAAAGAAAAGATTTTTCCAAGGGTTTTCATTATTTTGACGAATAAAGCTTTCGAAGATGAGCATGTGGCTGACGGATAGCTAATTAGGAGTTTCGGTTTATTTTGTTTTGATTCCGCTGTGTATATTAAGTCAGTTATGACTATATTTCACGGTCAACCAAGAGGTCATCGTCATATGTCGCTCTTGACGTATTATTGTAAATTATATTTGATCAGTACCTGGAAAACGATTAAGGAATTATATTTATTGATAACTTTCTACTATAAATGAACAAAATATTGTTAAAGTAATATTTTTAATGCATTTAAAGTAATATTATACTTTACGTAATTATTTATGCTTGAAATGAAACATTATATTTTTACACATATGATAAAACATGATTATAATTTTTGTTTTACATGCGAAAAAAAAGATTGGATTATAAATACTATATCATGTTGACATCTATATGTAAAAATAAAAAATATAACGAGTGGACATACTTGAATTAATACTCCAAACAAACTTTATAGCTATTGTCCAAAAGGATATTCGAAGAAAACTCATGGCCAATATTTGAAACCATGATACCATGTGGAGTATAAATTTGAATGAAGGCTAATTACATGAAAAAATACAAGGTAATTGTGATGGATTAATAAATAAGAGTCAAATTTAAATCAAAAATATATTTAAATATAGAGTTAAGTATAAAGTGTTTTTAGTTGGCTAAGGAAAGAAGTATGACAAATATTTTCATTCAACTAATTATTTTCGAAGAATTTGCAACAAATAATTAAGGTTGCGGTTGGTTTGCCATTTTTAATTGAGTTTGCTTCCATTCAATAATGTACACGATGCATGTATGTTACGAAAAATGATCATTTTAGAAAACGAAGTGAAAACGAAATAAAAACAACTTTTTTAATATTTTGTGTTTTAAAAAATAACACAAGCACAAGAAACAACTCATCCTTCGTCGCCCCCTCCATCTTCCTTCACCTCTTTGTCGTCCCTCCACTTTTCTCATATTTTGTAATTAATTTTTTAAATGCAAAACATATTTTTTTAAAATGAAATCAAATGAACCATAAGATTTTTAATGGATATAATTGATATTGAAGTTTTTACATTTCATATTATGAGAAAATGCATTTTTTTTAGTAAGCCATAGTTTTCATAGATTTTGGTTCATAATTGAACAAACTAACGTGGGCTAATTTCAGAATTTTTCAAAATTATTATTTCACTACATATCAGTAATACTTCCATTTTAATATTTGTTTCTTCTCTGCATATTTACAAAGTACCCTTTTCAACTCTATAATATATAGACATTTACAATAAATTTATACTAACAACAACAATAATAATCTATTTTTATTATTTTGCTTTGTTGATTATGTTTCTTCGCACAGTTGATCTAAATTTGTTTTTAATTAATTGTCATGAAAATGTTTCTTATGCGTATCAACTTTGACATATGACTATGCCATTTTTTTAGTTATTAAGTTTGTATGAATATTTGAACTAAAGAGGGAAATTATTTGGTTATTCCAAAAACATGACTACATAATGCATATATTACATATAATTCTCATGTCATATTACTTTATATGTATTATAAAATATGATGTTCCAAAGCTGTTATAATATTTTTCTCAAATTTAATTAGTATTGTGCAACATCAAAGATAACGCAAATGTTGAAATGTTGTTTATTGAACCATACACAAAATTATTTCACTTCGAGCATAATTTTTCTATCTCAATTTTTGGAACATTATGGTCAAACTAACTTATGTGCATATTTAAATTTATATGAACTTATGATAACTTAGTTAGAACTTTGTCGATTACATTTGAAATTAATAAACAGGAACGCATAGTAATGTAATGTTTACCAATTTAGGAATAACTGATATTTGATGTTGTTTATTGTATAAAATCGTTGTGTTCTATAAATATCAATTATACTTCATATGCTTCGCGATTATTTAATTAGATTGATCAACAATCATCTTTCAATAATATTCATGATAAAAAACATAATCTAGGTATTACAATCTATAAACATATTCTTTCACCTTCATATAACTAAAAAAATCTAAAAAATACTCTGCTAAGTAAATTATATGGCGAACTCCGTGTGCAAAGCACAGGATCATACAAGTATGCTATGTATGTCTGTGCACTGGTGCAGATTCTGAAATAGCAATTCCTTTAAGTGTAAATTCTAGAGCACTATTGACCAAGGATGCTTGAAGAATCTGCATGGCCCACTAATGTTCACCATAATATAAATATTTAGGATCTGTCACAGTTAATAGCTACCCAATTAAACAATCTAAAATTCATTTAATGATGCGGCTGTTGGCATGAAATCATTCTGTTACCGTAGACATGAGAGATGATTAATTAAACGGACTCCATTAATCATCACCCCAAATGCTAATTACGAAGGTTTACCAGATATGGTGATGATTAATTGGGTCCATTAATAAATCATCTCTCTGATGTTTTTAAGAACAAACGCGGTGCAAAAAATTGGTGATACCATGCTTAATAGGTTCACCGGATAAATCAAAACTTAAAAAAAGGAATGTATCAAATCTCCATGCTCAAAAAACCTCGATCAACAAGTGCAGACATACGAGGAAAAAAAAGTAATACCATGTGGCGAATCCACGCAGAAGCAAGCCCAAATAGCACTAAGTATGATGTAGCCTTTTTCGCCCACATTGTGAAGTTCTTCGTCAACGGCTACTTTGCGGAGAAATACCAATGGATCGCTATTGAACGCAAAGTTTCCAACCTCGTCATTTAACAATACATCAAGTCTGAAATTATAAAGGTTGCGTGGAAGAATTAGGGAAGGACATACAATAAGGGTATCACTTCCACCTACATGCTCTGATTTCTTATACTCCTACCCACCGAAAAGATACTTTTCATAGTTTTTTCCACCAAGCTTAAAATATGCACGTACATGTCCTTTTACATTGAGTTCTGGGATACCATCATCATTGTATGATTTTATGTCAAATTTGACTCTGTAAGCATTACTAAACAACGAGTACTTCACCTCATAACCATCAACTGTTGCAGAATTCACACTGTCACATTGTTTAGTGTCTAAGAAAAAAACTAACCACTTTGGTGTCACTTGTTCATTTTCATTTTTGTCATGACTCTGTATTTCAAGCTCGATAGTATTTATTGAATCTTCAAATTTGGCTGACCAAGAAAGAGAGCTTGACTTATTATTGAGGCTTATGTTCCAAATGTGCAGTATCTTAAGATCCTTAAGTGACTGGTTATTTCTACTAATACGAGGTTCAATGAGAGTGGTAAGTACACTATACAGGTCATGATGCAATATCTTACCTTGAAGCATTTCATATCCGCTAAAATCTTTGTCACCGTCTTTAAATGCCCTTTCAATTTTAGCAAGTGGCACCTTTCCATCATGATATTCATTTGCATGACCATTATCATCGTCTATGTCTCGGTCTTCAATCATATCATCAGTTTGGCTTTGAACCTCTTCGCTGTACTGTACTATCTCACCTTTCCATCCCTTTATTGGAGAATACATCGGATAAATTCGTGCATGATAAGGTATTTCTTCGCTCAACACTTATAGCAAAGCCATTTCCTGTAATTAATGTGGTCAGAGAAATTATAAATTTTTCCTGCAGATCCAACCAAAACAAAATAAAATTGGGAATTAGATGAAATTTTTGCCGCTGCTTATTAATTGAGAAGAAATCAGAAGGTACGGGAAAAAATAAGAAGAAAGGAAAAGTCCTGATTTTGAAGAGCGGAAAAAACTAGCGGCCAGTGCCACAAAAAATAAGCCCTAGCATGTTGTTATTCTCCTTAGATACCAACTATAATAATAGAGCAGTCGCTAAAAACTCAGAGAACATCTCTAAGAAGAAATCGAGAATATGGAACCCTCCATAATCCAGATTTGTACTCAAGCTCATAGATCCAGCTGGATCCGTAATCAAAGAGCCTCCATGAAGCATTTTCCAGTGATTTTTCCATCTTTTGAAGGACTTGAAGGGATTCACCGCCATTTCCCTCCTGTTGTTATTTCTTTTAGATCGTGCTTTTTGTGTTGTTAGAGTCGGCTCTCTCCAGGGTTTGCTGTTTGTTTGTGTTTGTTGGTTCGGGTGTTCGTTTTACCCGTCTTGTACTTCGAATTTGGGCCTGGCCCATAACCCTTTTTCAAAAAAAAAAGAATATAGTGAATATGGGTCGGATAAAGATAGCAATAAAATGTCCAGAAATCAACTTGACCATATGATTGAATGATGCAATAAATATCTGTCACGATCTAATGCAACGATAAAATTATGAACGACTTTTTTTTTACTTTTCAATTTACCTAATTTCTCTCGGCATCGGTGAATACTAGTTCGACGAGGAAGATGAAACGGAGACCCGATCCATGATCTCTTTATTCAGCAACTTCTATTTAGCGCACTCGATTTGGCCAAGATGAAACAAATGCTAATGAAAATATGCTATTGTCAACCTAAATGGATTATTTAACTCTTTTCCAATAAGTTATTTTAATCTGAAATCCTGGTATTGTTTATCAAATAATTCACGTCAATTTTGCTACGTATTCTCGTCAACTTTGGAATATACTTAATTCACATCTTGTCTTGGTAATAAGCTTATCAACAACTAGCTTATGTTAGTTGTTAAGAGTATCTACATAATACTGTGAATTTTTAATGTTGAAAATGTCCAAATACATTGCTGTTAAGACATTTATTTCCTTTATTTATGAACAACCACTTCGTGTATGTTAACTTCTGACTTTTTGATATAAATTTGATCTTGCACCAACAAACAAGATTTTATTTGTTTGTTTGTTAAATGTTGGATATCAAAATGAAAATAGTGGATCTTTAACCCTATTATTTGATCTTACAAAAGAGAACTCGTTTTTCTTAGAGAAGCAAAACGAGTTCTCTTATTAAATTTATTGATACAAGGTCTATCAAGATTATCATTATAGGACTCATTAGGTCTATCATAATATGTATACATGTTTTTAGTCATAGGCAAGTTTATGTTTACTCTTTGCTTCTCTGTTTGAGGTATAAAAATTATATCTTACAATTTCACATTTTCATTATTTTGACCGTCCATCTGATTGAGTGGAACCCAAACGCTATGGATGTAAATGGAACTTAAAATGTGTGAACTAGGAGCGTTCAGTGCCCTCTAGCCCCATGATTTTCATCATACATTCTGACTTAAATAATATATTTTTTCTCACTCTTCCTCGTCATATTTTACTATTTAATTGGAATATGGTGTGGAAATCAAGGGGCTAGAGTAGTGTTGCATAATCGAAATGTTATTGAACTTCCTCATTCCTTATGTATGTGCAACACACCAGTTTTGTCGTATTACTAATATTTTTCTTTTCATTTTAGATGTTGTATTATGGATTCAAGGGAGCTTGATAACATTATTATGGAGGATATAGAGAATGAACCAGATTCCATAAGTAGTTCGGTTGGAAAAAATGCGTTAGTAGTACACATTGTGAAGTTTGGAAATGTGTTCACATAATGAAATTGTTAAAGGAGAAAAATAGACATGTTATTGTAAGTTGTGTTTGGAATATTTGCATTCCTTTCTTCGGCCATAATGTTTTCAAACTATGTTAATAATCTTATTAAAATCGTGAAGTTCTTTCTCACCTTTTTATCTCCTTCTATGGTCATACTGTCCTACTCTCATTTCATGAGCTTAATAGGTTTGGTATCTCGGCTAAACTATAATTATCATCGTATGATATACTAACATATATGTTGCAAATTGAAATTCTTTCTACCAAAACACACGATAATTGCAGAATGGCATTTCTATATCCATAAGGCGTCGTGGAAAAAACAGATATTTTTTGCAAGAACCGATGAATTATGTTACTCAATTACTTTTTCGGTCAACATCATAAATGTTGAATTATAAGCTGGCCCTTTTACATGCCAATTGGAGGACACAAACGATAGTTTTATGCAGTTTAACAACGTATGTGTGCATTTAACTTTACAACAAGAAAACTATAGAAGATAGTAAAACAATAATTCGCTTCAGCTTATTTAAATAAGATATGGATTGATAGTATGTTGCAAGCCTAGGAAGCACATTGGCCTACTAGCACCAAAAGAATGTGGTTCATAGAGATATCGAACCAGAGAACTTGTTGTTGGATGTTAAGATATGAGATATGTTTCTTACAGCTATGGTTATTTTTATTTCCTACAACTATACATAAATCTGCTGCTATAATTATATATGTTTGCCACATAGTTTGGTTGTGGTATTAGGACTTTATATGGTTGTTATGGAAGCTTTGACAATTTTCTGACCATACATGTGAGTGTGTGTATGTATGTATTATTTATTAATTTTTTTTATCTTATGTTTAATATACAGGGGTATTCATTAAATCATTTGTCATTTATTTCTATTTTGTAGTGTATTTCAGTTTTTATTTAACTTATTATAATTGGCTGATGGCTGCATAGTCTAGGTCTGATACATTTTATCTAGCTCATTTGCATAAGGTTTTGATCTCAAAGGCAGCAAATATTATGATATTTGCATACGGAGAAATACAATTGTGTAATATGTTTCCCTATTTGCATAACATGCATGCTTCAAATGTTGTAGTCTATCTTTGTACTTTCAACTTCATTAAAGATACGTTGTTAGTTTAGTATTTTGATATTAAGTGTAACAAACCGTAATTTTACTACTTTGAAAATGAAATATTTATTTTATTTTAATATTCAAATGTAGTATTTTCAAACACTAAAATATCATGTTTTATATGATAAATAAGAATGTAAACTTGTTTTTGACGAATAAAGGTTTTGAATTTGCACTAATTGACAAAAATCGAATTCCGATAAAGCAAGATAAATATTCGAGAATTTTTTTTATTGATAAATAATTCTTTTTAAATCTATATAATCCATATCAAACTCATTTGATAATAATGGTAATTTAATTTATAATGGTTCGATAAATATATAAAACTTGTTTTATAAAAGTTGATAAATTTCGTCGCATATCGATAAATCGATGTCGTATTTTTACAAGTAGATTTGGATATTGTTTTATATTATTTTATAAGTCAAATATACTTGTTTTAATTATTTAAATATAATAAGAAATTTATTTTGAAGTTTGGTTTACTTGAATTGATAGTTTACCAAAACATCAAAATGTGACCGGAAAACGTTTTGTCGAAAATCAACGTTTTATTCAAGGTAAGTTGCTGCAACGTTGTCGCACCTTTGTTAACACGCTTTAACATATATTACACATTTTAATAGTTAAACATGTTTGCTTTTACTAAATATTATTAGAAAACTTATAGAAGTCATTAGTTAAAGTAAGTAAGAATTAACAAAAGTAAGAAAAAGTAAACATCAAATCAATATCCACTACTAGAAAATACTGCAGTTTCCTACGCAAAGTTTTCGACGTCTTTCCTACGCCAAAAGGTGGGGCGTAGGGTAGGCATAGGAAACTTCTAAAAAGAGGTAAAGACGTAAGAAAATTTCCTACGCTTCTCCTACATCAACTTCAATACGTAGAAAAAAATTCGAGGCGTAGGTAAGGTGTAGGAAATTGCCTACACTAAAATGATACTGTAGAAAAGGCGTAGATAATCTCCTACGCCATTTCCATGCCTTTGTTATTTTTATACAATTCCACAATGGCGTAGGAAAGACGTAGAAAATTTCACATGCCATCCCTACACATGCATAGGAAAAAAATAGTTTTTTATTTTTATATTAATCACCGCTTCCATTCTCCTAGCTAACATCAGTTTTTCACCGAATAAAAAAAACCTAATTCTACAATCGTCGATCATTTTGGATGCTAAAATTTCAGGTAAATTATCTTCTCATCGTTTTATATTTGTTTTGATTGGATTTCATCTTCTCCTTTCCTCTCCAATAGAAAAGCCTAAATTTCACGCAACTCATCAGTTACGCATTTTCTTAACGTAAATTAAAATTCGTACACGATTCTGATCACATGCTGAGGTCGCGGTTTTGGATTTGGGTTGCTGAGGTGATTCGACGGTTATTAGGGGTCAACGCGATTTCGAGGAAGAAAGGAAGTGGAGTTGTGGTTAATGCAAAGTAAGGCTGCGATTTAAGGTCGAGGCTGCAGACTGGTTGTTTGTTGCAGTTCGATTGCAAGAGTAGGGTGGGCAGCAGTAGCTTCTGGTTTGAGGAGGAAGGGGAATTTTGATCGCGGATTGAATTTAGGGATGTTCGCGTTCGAGTTCGAAGTATGGAAGGGAGATGTCGTTCAAGGCGATTTCAGGGAGGTGACGTGCTTATCGTTGTTCGATTGGGCATGGTGAAGTTTGGAATTTTGTGGTTCGATTGAGTGCTCGTGGATCTGCGCAATGAGTTCGTAGATGGTGTTCGATTGAAGGCATAGCTTTAGGATTGCTGAAGTGGTTTCGGTTGCGGTTGAAGATGGGTGGTCGCGATTGCAGTTTTGTGGTTGTCAGTCTGCAGAAGTTTTGTTGGCTATAGTAGGCAGTAAGTTGCAAGATGATATTGTGGTGATTAATGTTGTAGATGGTTGTGGCTGACAGTAGAATGGTTGATGTATTGACTGTAGCAGTTTTTTTTAATGGGCATTTTAAGTTCATTGTTCTGTTGATCAGGTGAGGGTATTGCGTGGAGGCTGTTCTGGAAGGAGAATATGATGATGAAGTGAAACTTGGTTGTTGTTGGATATGGATTTGACAATAATGAAGCAGGGTGGATGATCAGGTGGTGAAGTATCGTATGGGTTGTGCTGCTCTATTTGTGTTCAATTTGAAAGCCATAACGCATCATCTTTTAGTAACTTGGGTTTGGTGCTATGGTTCATGGATGCACTCTATAGCTCCTTTTATTTCTATTTTAACCACTTCCACCCGGTATTTTTGTAAATTTCGTCAAGATCGATGATTCATGTCCTCGATTAGCTGCTTTGTTGTTGGAATTAAAAAAGTTGTTGTGGATAGTGTCACTACCATATCATTCCTAGTATTTTATAAGATATCTTTTAAGGCTTACTACTTTTTCAGTCTTTCCTAGTATGTAGCATGTGATGCAAAGTTCTTTATGATTAAGTTAATACTTAAGAATCTTAATTATTCTAGCTTTGAGATTAGACCAACCTGAATTTTAATGAACCATCAAAGTACTGCAAAGTAACATGATCTATGCTGCATGTAGTTCTTTGACTATACCTCTCTATAATCTTACTTCAATTAAACAATACACAAGATATTAGCAGTTGTTTTATTAATAAAATAAGTGCAAGTGGCAAGTTGCGATCTTCTATTTGTCAATATATTTTGTATCTTGCACTATTATTAAGCAAAGAATCTGATGTTTTATGCATTACTTCATTGTTCTTAGTATAAAGTAAGTTTATTAAACAAACGTATTACAACTTACAAGTCAATTCAAGACGTGTAATATTTATGTTGTTCCGTCCATATTTCCCCTAATGTCTAGATTGGTGAAATTTCAATCAATATAAGTTAATAGCTTCTTAACAGCTGTTAACTTCTTAATTATTTCCTTCAATGCAGGCAAGCTTCTACCACATATTTTATTTTATTTTTATTTTTGTTGGGAATATGTCTCCTATACAAGTATATAATCTGATGTTTCTCACAACGTCTGTACATATTGTTCTTGATCTTGAAGTCAATTGATTATAAAATTATGAACTGCTAAGCGTAGCACATGCTCTTTCAATTAATGATTAATTTCCTAAAATTAAATATAATTTAATTTATTTCTAATTATGCAGTAAAAGATGGATTATATGAAAGTTCGAACTTGGATGTATGATCCTGGATGGAAAAGAGGATCAATATCATTGCATTTTAGAAACGGCGTGGAAGCATTTCTAAAAGTGGCGTCTTGTAATAAAACAAAGATGAAAGAAATTCGATGCCCGTGTAAGAAATGCCATTGCATGAAACTTCAAGATTACGAAACTATAACTTTTCACTTGCATAATTATGGTTTTATGCCAAATTATTACATGTGGAGATATCACGGTGAATCGGGGACAAAGCATGATTCGACAGTGGTAGTTGAAGATGCAACCGAAACCATCGATGCTAATTTTGATGACTATAGTATGAAAGATAGAATGACAGAAATGGTCCATGATGCTGCGGGTCCATGTATGTGGACCGATGAACATGAAGCAGAAGAACTTGACTCGGAAGCTAAAAAGTTTTTTGATTTGTTAAAAGCATCAAAACGACCGCTTTATAAAGGTTATACAATGACACACTTGTTGGCTACATCTAGGTTAATCACTATAAATCCGAATACAATGCGTCGGTAAACATGATGAATGCGATTTTAAGTCTATGTAAAGAAATGCTTCCACCTGACAATGTGTTGGCATGTAATTGGTATTCATTAAAAAAGGAAGTATCTGCATTTGGTTTGCCGTATGAAAAAATTAACACATGCCCAGGTGGATGTATGATATATTAGAAGGAAGATAAAAACCTTACGAATTGTAAATTTTGCAATAAAAAAGATATAAGTCTACAAAAACCAATGGAAAAGGTGTACCTTTCACTCGTATGCATTATTTTCCGCTTACACCCAGATTACAAAGGTTATATGCATCTTGTGCTACTGCAAAACACATGCGATGGCACAATGAATGACAATGAGAGGAAGGAATTTTATGTTATCCTTCTAATGGCGAGGCGTGGAAACATTTTGATAAAGTTTATCCCGATTTTGCTAAAGAATCATGAAATGTCCGACTTGGTTTGTGTACGGATGGTTTCGCGACTTTTACGTCGTTTGGAAAACCTTATTCGACATGGCCAGTTATTGTAACACCTTTTAATTTACCTCCGTGGATGTGTATGGAGAATTCATACATGTTTTTAACTGTGATTATTCCTGGACCAAAGAATCCCAAAAACGGAATAGATGTATATTTGCAACCTTTAGTTAATGAGGTGAAAAAACTATGGATAGATGGCGTTGTTACTTACGACGTGTCAAGGATTTTTTTTTAGAATGTTTGCTTCTTTATTATGGACAATAAGTGATTTTCCAACATATGGTATGCTTTCTGGCTGGAGTACTAGCGGCAAGTTCGCTTGTCCAATCTGTATGGATTCGACTGAATCCTTTCGATTAAAATATGGCCACGAACAGTGTTGGTGGGATCGTCATCGTCGTTTTTTGCATCCAAACGACCGTTTTAGTTTTGATAAGAAAAAATTCAGGGAAAATACATCTATTACTTTGGAGCCACCTGGCATTTTGAGTAGTGAACAAGTGTACGAAATCTTGCAAGATTATCCTAAAATGCATGAGATAGGAAGAGAGCCAAAAATCCCTGGTAAACGACAAATTCATAATTGGTGCAAACAAAGTATATTTTGGGAGCTACCATATTGGAAGAATCTAGTTAATAGTCTAATATGTGCAAGATTAGTTATATTTTGTTAAAAAGTGCTTCAGCAAGTTTATTATGTCTTGCCATGAGTGAGCAAATCCGATAACTTATCCGATAAAATAAATAGTGGGTATCAAGTTAATTAGTTACCTAGTTAGAGAGGTGTTAAGGTGAGTTGCAGTAGTGGATGGTGGGTGAGGGTGACAGGCAGTGAATGACAATAGTGGGTAGGAGGAATGGAAGCAGTGGTGGTTTGTTATTGAAGGGGACAAAGTGGTGAATGGAGTTGTGGTGGTATGGCTGCAGTTTGATTAATGAGTTGCAGTGTTTAAGGTTGAAATGATGTGTTGTATTAGTAATGGAACTACAGTGGTATGTAGTGGTTAGTTGTAGGTCAGGATAGAGGTGAATGAGATGATATTAATGAAGATGGTCAGATGGTTTGGCGTATGAAGGTGGTCAGGTGAAGTGTTGAAGAAGCTGTAGTTGTTTGTGCAGTAGTAATGTAGGGGGTTGGTTTGATGATGAATGGTGGTGTGTTAGTTTGAAGTGTTCGGTGTCACCGCGCAAATGTAAATATGTGCAGTGAAGTGGGGAGACTGGTTGTATGTTTGGTCAGAGCGGTTACGGGAAGTTTAATAGAGGTGAAGTGTGATGATGTATGCAGTTGTGTATGTAGATTAGGAAGTAGGTGATTGGAGTAGACTATGGAAATGAATGTGGCAGACTAAGGAAGTTTGAGTGAATTTGCCATGGTTTTGTTCAGGTAGGAGGAAAGACGCAGACTGCAATGGATGTTTTGATGGGTGCAGTACTGGTGGTTTGGAAGTGGTAGGTCGGTGAATGTAATAGTGCACTGGTGAGATAGTAACAGTTTTGAAGCACAGTGATGAAGCAAGTTAGTTTTGAAGCACTGGTGAGATGGTAGGCTTGTGTGGTTTGCTGGCTGAAAAGCATATGGATGAAGTGAATGAGTGTGGTTTGCTTGTGTAGTTGTGGTTGACGTCAGTTGCTTGTTAATTGGTGACTGGGTTGAGAGTGAATCAGTTATGCAGTGGTGACGGTATGGAGTGGTAATGAGATGTATATGTATGGTAAGGCAGAAATGGTGGTGCAACAGTTTGGTATTCAGGGCAGTAGGGCTGCTGATGTGGTCTGCTGGTGGAAGAGCAGTAGTGTTTGAATGGTTTTTTGTGGCTGTGATAAATTGTGATGATGACAGAAAATGCACAGTGGTGGGAATGGATTGTAAACAGAGAGAGCGAGAGTTAGAGGTAGAGAGAAGTAAAACTGGGTGAGAGGTAGTAAAAAAATGCAGTAAAAAGGAAATGTAAAAAGAGAGAATTATAAATGTAAAAAAATATGGACAACACCTTGTAGGTATTATGTTACTAGTACTTACTAAATAATGATTCAAAGATCTGGACAACATCGATCAGGACCATTTGAAACATAAACAGATAGTCTAGATCCTTGGGCAATTCCTATGAGTAGTAACTGTTAGATGGTCATTAAGTTTGTATCCAGTGGAAGAGAAGGCAGTTGAGGAACTTACTAAGTACTTAATGCAGAGGAAACTTGTCGGGGTGGTGAGAACAAGATTGGATAAAATATCGTATCTTGCATGAGTTTCTTAATTTTATATCTCTGCAAATGTGTGTAAATGCATGCGTTTGTATATGTGCCATACTTAAATTTGATACATCGTTAAAGTTATTCTTCTCATGATTTCTGAAACTGCACGGTATGAGCATGTATTTATGTTTTTGTTCTTGTATTTGGAGAATCACAAATACATGCACAATATCAAGCTAGAATTGAAGAATTGAAAAGTCAGGGCACAGTAATTTCGTATGAAGTCGAGGAAGAAGTATTCGACAAGCTTAGCGATGCTATAGCTAAAAGAAAGGACCGTAGCCATATTATGGCAATATCCCAGGAGTAAGTATTTAAACTTTCAATAAAACATTATTTTAATTAGTTTAAAATGCAGAAATTGATGCAATATTTGATAAAATGCAGAAATACAAAGACGCCACCTATAGCATCAATAAGGGAGAAGCACAGACTAGAGCCAAACTAGAGGAAAAGGTGGAGTGTCAAAAAGGGGAGATTTAAATGCTGAAGATGTAGTATGAACAACTCGTCGAGATGCTTCAACAACGATTTGATGAAGAGCCGAATGATCGTCGGGAGGGATGAGGGTATTAATTTACTTTTTAATGGTATCTTCATGATGTCATGTATCATGAACATATTATCATCTTATTTTAACACATAGGAACTTGATTAATATTGTTTGACTTTGTAATATGAATGAGATATTTGTTTTTTGAATTAAAGATGAATGGTTTGACGTCAATCTTTTTGTTGGAATGTGTGTGTATATAAATTAAGTTGATTTTAGTTTCTATTTAATGTGGTGAAATGAAATAGAATAGTAATATATCAAAATTGCTTTAGAAAAGACGTAGGGAAGGTGTAGGGAAGACGTAGGTAAATGAAATATTAATGGCAAAAAGTCATGTGCATGGCGTAGGAAAAACATTAAAAACACAGGCGTAGGTAAACCGTGGATAAATGAATGACGTAGAAAAGACATAGGAAACGTAATATGTGAGAATGACGTAGGGAAAGCATAGGAAAACTGGGCGTAGGGAAGACGTAGGTAAACGAATGACGTAGGAAAGACGTGAGTGCTTAAAGAAGTAAAAATGTCGTAACAAAACCGTAGGTACAACATGGCATGGGGAAGGCGTAGGAAAATTATGGCGTACGGAAGGCATAGGAAACAACCCAACAGATGGCGTAGGTAAAGCGTAGGTATTTTATTAGCTACGCAAGTTTTACCCATGCCAAAATTGGCGTAGGGGTTACGTAGTTAATGCATTTACCTACTCCCCGCCTACGCCATTTTGGCGTAGGTAAACCGCAGTTTTCTTGTAGTGATCACATCAAAAACCAACATAATTATTATTTTACTTAGCTTAGTTCTTAAGGGATTGAGACATAAAGTAAGAGTTGAAAGGATGATATTAAGTGTTGAAAAAGTGAAAGTTTCTTTAGGCTGAAGTAAGGATAGTTTGGTAATTTGGTGAGAGGTAATTTTGGTAAATTTATCACTTCTTTCTTTTTCTACAAATACTCACATCCTTCTTCACTTTCATTCACACTTCTTCTTCTTCTCTTCTCAAGCTTTTCACCCTCCTCCTCTTCTCTTTAATCTCTTCCAAGCCATAGAAAAAAATTTAGAAAGAAAGAATGCCAAAATATTTATAGAATATTCAAAAGAAATTAATGTTCATTCTCTTCAACTCAAACTCATCTTTTCTCCATATTTTACCTATACTTCTCTCGGTGATAACTTCTTCAAACATGACCAAAACATAAAATTCTTTTTTTCTAATCATGTATTTTTCTAGTGGCTACAACTTTTATGTTGACCACTTTGTCTCATTCTAAACTTAACTATGTCAAAAATCCACTTCTTTCCAGTGCATTCTTTGGTCCAGTTTTTTAGACAGAGAATGGTTCATTTTGTTTTGATCATAACTTGATCATAATTGATCCAAACTAAGAAATTCCTTTTTTTCAAATCATATGCGATTCCAGTGGCTACAACTTTTATACTGATCACTTATTTCAGTTTTGAGGTTTTCTATACCTAAAACTTAATTCTTTAAAGTGCATTTTAGGACTTCATTTTTATCAAGCTGACAAACCTCTTCTTCATTCTATTATATCTCCCTCAAAACTACTTGGATTCAAATGATCATTTTTTCAAATTCAATAAAAAATAATTTTCAACATTTTTTTAGTTAACTACTTTTTTAAATTTTGAGATTTAGAGGGTCTAAATCCAGATACAAGATAACTTATTTTTCAGATCTAAATCTTGAGAATTCAATTTCAAAGCTCTACCGCTTCTTCTCTGTGCTTTCGGCCAACCTCCATCTCAAGCCTTTTCCGAGCTATTGGAAGGAAATGGATTTTTTCTAGTGTTTAAAAGGAGTATGAATTAATTAGTGAAGTATTGGTTGATTAAAATGTTGGTAGGAAGTTAATCGCTTTGGTTTATGGCGAGAAACTCTATTTAATATCCGTATCCATATATATTCATGTTTGATGATATGATAAGATTGTTATGGATCCTTGTATATGCTTTGATTATCAAGTACTGATTGTTTGATATAATTGTAAATTGTTATACCAAGTCACGTTAATACACGCCGATAAGCACAACGGAAATCATTTTCCTTTGGAAAATGAAATGGTGTATGTGGAATGCTTAGACCTTTTGGAAATAGTTTTAAAATGAGATGGAAATGTTTTATAAACATCTAAATTTGTTTAAAGAAATAAATAAAGAAAATCAAGATTTTATTTTGTATTTTTTTAAAACGTGTCCAAAATAATTTTTCAAAAAAATCGCGTTTTTGCATTAAAGTGACCAAAGTTTAAAAATGATATTTTAAAAATATGAAATAAAATCCAAAAATCTTTTAAAATGTTTTACAAATAGATTTAATTTGAAAAGATGGATTTCTAAATGATATTAAAGTCATTTTGAAGAATATATCTTTTAAAACACTATTTGCAACACAATTCGCAACGCTTTTCGCTGCAGTTCTAAATAACTTTTGAAATTTAGTTTTAAACTTAACAATTCTTTCTTAAATCATTTGTGGATTATTCTAAAAGAATAATTAAGTAATTTAAAGTTTATTTGGAAGTTTTAATAAGAGTTTGAATAAATGGTTAAGAGGAATTGTTTATAAGACATAAACAATAATTGAAGAATATTGAATATTATAACAAATTAAGTATGCGAAAACAACTAGTACATTTGTCCTGCCTATGAGAACTATAGGTAAAACAAGATGTGTAGCTAAGGTTAGGAATGGAGCAACCAGTGTCCCGAGTTTACCTGGCCTTCGCTTTATCTATTAGACGAGGGGTGGAACAGATCGAAAGTAAAGCCTGGATGCTCTAAAAGATCATATTTAAGTTTTTCCAAGAGAAAATAAAAGAAACAAATTCTATGAATGTTAATTAACCTCTTAAGAGCTTTTATTCGATGATTGGTACGAAAGAACAAGGATCAGATTTAGGTGATTCCTTTCCGAAAAATGGGGATTGGTTTTGGGTGATTCCTATTCGAAAACCCCTTCAAATATGGGTCGGATTTTAGAAGTTTTGGATTTAGTTGAAGACGGATGGAGTTTCCAAAGGAGAACTGGAAATATTCATCTACATATGGATGCATTTTGTTATCCGCTCTTGTTTGTTTTTGTTTGATGTTTATCAGCAATTATAAAGGCAGATGTTTATAACTGTCCAAGCTAAATTTAGGTAGACTCTAATATATGTATTTTAAAAATTTCCGCTGTAAAGATATTGTTCAATATTACATGTTATTTCATTCATATGAGATTTTGTTCTGCCTATTTTTCTTTATTACCCTTGTAATCCATTCTTCCGTGCAATTTAGGTTGGACATATGTGGTTTATTGTCGGCTCAGAGGGTACGGAAATTGTGGGTCGTCGCATTAAGTAATTGATTGATGATTGATAATCACATATGAACGTAACATCTTTTAACCGATGATTGAATTTCAGAGGAACGAGGTCGGATTTGGGTGATTCCTATCCAAAACCCACTTCAGACCAATTTACATGTTTGAAGAATGAAGCTATTTAAAGAGGGAGATATTGAGACAAATAATAACGAAGGACTACTTGTTGATTAATTGGGGATAAACTCCCGATTTACTTATTGTAGCAGTGGTCTTTTTGTTATGAAAAACCTCATATAAACAAGGAATTCTAGCCTAGTAATGGCCAAGGAAAGTACCTTCGATTTCGTTCAGTCCCAAAACGAACCTGAATGAATGAATGTCCGATCTTACATTCTAATCACATCGAGTGATCCCTATAAAATGTATATAATTCGGTAGCGGTGAAGACACCTTCTCTTAGCTTAACAACTTTTCCCGAGAAATATGAGTTCAAGAAGTTATATATTTGTAGAGACCGGTCATGTGATATATAATGGTAATGTGACATTCAAAGTGGAATGAATTTGTGCTATGTGAAAAGGAAATCGTTGCCTTAAGCCTCATCAACCAGAAATGACCGAAACATGATAGATGCAACAAGGCTAAGTGAGTCATTTCCATTAGGGTATGATCATCCACTTCTAGATATATTTCTTCCCGCTATGACATTCGGGATGTAAATTAATGTGGTTTGTATGCTAGAGCATGCTCGGATAAAGGTCGGTAACGATCGAGGGATGACATATTCGGTACTATCTAGTTACATAGGTAGGCCGGTCTTATATTGGTAGAGGAACTTTGTGATGGTTCCTTAGGACGTCCATCTAGAGGTGTACCTGTCGGAAGGTAGTCCCTTCACCTGGTCATTTGTATGAAAATCTATTCTCCAATAAGAACTTGCGGTTTTGTTTGTAGAGCCTAGTATGATGGAATTCAATCAATGTAACAATTTTGGTTAAGATTAATAAGTTAATTTTCAAATGTTTTCAAAAATATTTCATTAGAAATAATATCAAATGTTTGGGTATGAATGTGTTTTAGTTATCATAAGGTAAAAACCAGTCTGTGTTTATGTGTGGACGTGATCTTATGAGATACTCTTTCTTTTCAAAAGGATTTTATTTCCAAAGCTAATATATGACACTATCATTTATTATTGAGTTTCTCACGCTGGTTTATCAAGCTTGATCCAGGTATTTTCAATACTCGGGTCAGATTTGAGTAGTTTCAGGTTTATTTGAAGACGTTTGGAGTTTCCAGAGAAGAGCTGGAGATATTCATCTATGTATAGACCTATTCTATTATCCACTGATGTTTGTTTTTGTTTGATGTTTATCAACAATTGTATGGACAGATGTTATAACTATCCAACCTGAATCTTGGTAGACTTTGATATATGTATTTTAAAAGTTTTCCGCTATAAAGATTATTATTCAATGTTATATGTTATTCCATTTTTGTGAGATTCTGTTTTGTATTTTTCTTTATTACCCTTGATAATCCATTCTTCCGTGCAATTTGGGTCGAACATGTGTGGTTTATTATCGGCTTAAAGGGTATGGAAATTGTGGGTCGTCACATTTGGCATCAAAGCTGATGCTTAAGCAAGAACTTTGGCTTTGGTGGGGTAAAGTCTCATCATAGATTGGGTTAGTAATATCCTAGGATGACTAATTCATTAGAGACAGGGTTAGTAACGCCCTAGAATGAGTTGAGGGTATTATATACGAGCGCGTATTTGTTAATGCCATATATAAAGGTTCCGTTTTGAAAAATTGATAAATGAAATAATTTTACCTAGGATTATATTTTAAATATAAAATATAAATTTTGAAAAGTTATATAGCTAGAAATCAAGATTAGTGAAATTTAAATATGAACATCTTGTGATTAGAATTTCACAGTTTGAGTATATGGTGTTTGATAATGAGATTGCTTTAAGAAATGAACATATAAGATAAAAATGTATTTAACAAATAGAAAATGATTATGTAAAAAATAAATGTAAAAGGAATGAGAATTTAAATTCCAGTAATTTAAAAGAATTATGGAAATTAATATGAAGTTAATTAATATTAGATGAATTTATGAAAAGAATTTATTAAATAGGTTTTATACACAAAAGTAATCTCTAAAGGATTTTGAAAATGGTATTATTTCAAATAAAAAGATATATTTTACGGTAACTAGTTCAAATGGCTCGAAAATAAACTAAAAATGGGAAGGAGATGTGTTCGGATGGTAAACACATCTCTTAAGTATTACTCTTCTTGTTAAGATGATATATAGTACTATTGGTAGTACCCAGTTCCTTGATATTATTTTGGAGTTACTCAATCTATATAATTTCTTAAGTTAAAGAGATAATGTGAATCATTAATTGATAAATTGATCAGTAATATTTATAAAAGTGTTTAAACTAAGAATAAATTTGGAATCGCTAATTGGTAAGATAAAGTGGGATTCTTGACGATTTTGGACAGTCAAAAATTTTTGAATCACACAACACTCAGAGCTAAGGATTTTACGAAAACTTTTGGTAAAAGATAAACAATTGCAAATTGTTTTAAGTAAATGAAGTTGGATAAGTATAATTTATAAATGTGATTATAAATAAAAAGAATTTTAATAGCACTAAATCATAAATAAATTTTATAATTGTGAATTTGAAATGATAGTAACCTACAACAAATTTTAAATCTGTAATTCATCCGAATATAAAACTAATCAAAAATTTGGAATGTATATATATATATACTATTAGGATATAAAAGGGTATTATACAAAAATAGATTTAAGTCATGAACTATTTATACACTTAAGTAAAATCATGAATCTTTGAAATGTAATTATAACCTGGAATTTTTTATATTAATGAATTCTAGCATTAATTAAAGATTTGACTTAAGTTTTTTATAAAAGTGATGTATTCACATAGTTGTGTTCATAAGATATAATAAACTTAAGTACTAATTTTATGAAATGATTCATAAACAACATTAGTATTAATACTAAAAAATGAATGTGAAAATAAAGGATGTTAATAAAGAGAATTTGGTATAACTGAGAAAAACGAATAGGAATAAATACATAATTTATACGTAATTCATTTCGTAACACAAATTTTGATCTAATATCCAAGTGCGGAACTTTGAGGTGTTTACACCGATTCAGAAAAGGATTTATCACTCGATTTCTTGATGGCGGGCATTGATAATGGTTGTGGTTAATTACTCGAGTTTTCTATCATAATTGAGAGGTATGCAAGGAAAGCAAGTGTATTTGATCTAGAAGCTTGATCAAAGTCCGCACTAGAGGATCAGGGGATCGATACTAGTTCGAAAATAAAGTTGTGGATTCGTATAGAAGATCAAATTAGATATTTTATATGGATAATTTGTGTACATCTTATGGGTTTAAGTTTGTGAAATAATAATTTATGTAAAATATTGTGGGTTTAGGTTTATGGTAATTTCGGGAATGAAATTCTTTTAAGTAGAGGAGAATGTAATGACCCGTAATTTTACCACTTTGAAAATATAATATTTAATTTATTTAAATATTCAAATGTAAAATTTTCAGACATTAAAATATCACGTTCTATATGATAAATAAGAATGGTAAAATTATTTCTGATATTGAATAAAGGTTTTGGATTTGCATCGTAAACTTGACAAAAGTCGGATTCCGATAAAGTAGGATAAATATTGGAGAAATTTGTTTTAAAGAACAAATTATTCTTTTTAAATATATATAATCCATATCAAACTCATTTGACAATAATAATTTAATTTGTAATGGTTCGATAAATGTATAAAACTTGTTTTATAAAAGTTGACAAATTTCGTCGCATAGCGATAAACCAATGTTGTATTTTTACAAATAGATTTGGATATTGTTCTATATATTTTATAAGCAAAATATACCTATTTTAATTATTTAAAGATAATAAGAAATTTATTTTGAAGTTTGGTTTACTTGAACAGATAGTTTACCAAAAACATCAAAATGTGGCATCAAAATGTGGCCAGAATACATTTTATCGAAAATAAACATTTTGTTCAAAATAATTTTCCGCAACGTTGTCGCACCTTTGTTAACATGTTTTAAAAATATATTATGCATTTATTAGCTAAAAATATTTGCTTTTACTAATCATAATTAGAAAACTTCTAGAAGTGATTAGGAATTTAAGTAAGAATTAAACAAAGTAACAAAAAGTAAACATCGAATCAATATCACATCAGAAACCAACATAATTATTATTTTACTTAGCTTAGTTCTTATGGGATTAAGACATAAAGTAAGAAGTGAAAGGATGATGTTAAGTGTTGAAAAAGTGGAGGTTGACTTAGGTTGAAGTAAGGATAGTTTAGTAATTTGTTAACTGGTTATTTTGGTAATTTATCACCTCTTTCTTTTTCTATAAATACCCACCTCTTTCGTCACTTTTATTCACACTTCTTCTTCTTTTTTCTCAAGCTTCTTCGCCTTCTTCCTCTCTATTTAATGGCTTCCAAGCCATATGGAAAAATTAAAAAGAAATAATGTCAAAATATTTACAAAATATTCAAAAGAAATCAATGTTCATTCTCTTCAAATCAAACTCATCTTTTCTCCATATTTTTCCTCTTCTTCTCTCGGCCATAACTTCTTCAAAACAGAGTCAAAATGCAATTTTTTTCTTCAAATAATGTATTTTTCCAATGGCTACAAATTCCATGTTCACCACTTTGTCTCATTCTAAACTTAACTACGTCAAAAATCCACATCTTTCTAGCGCATTTTCTGGCCCAATGTTTGGGACAGAGAATAGCTCATTTTTTTTAATCATGACTGATCCAAATTAATAAATTCTTTTATTCAAATCATTTGAAATTTCAGTGGCTACAACTTTTATATTGATCACTTATTCCCGTTTTGAATTTTCTATACCTGAAAGTTGTGTAGTTAATGCCCCGCTATTACCCCGCTATAACATTGCTATATCTCATAGCGGGTTTCTATCTCTACGATTTTTCTATATAGCTCAAAATATAGTTTTTATGCTTTAAGCCCTGATATTTCCACTATACCCATTATTCCCGCTATATTCCGCTATTTCCACTATATCTTCTTTAAAAAAACGAATTGAAAAATGAAATTTATACATTATAACAATTATGAAATTAATTTATTTGATTTAATTTTTAATATATTTTCTCTAATATTCTACTAAAATCAACTATGTTATATAATAGTTTTACATTTATTTAAATATATCCATACATGTGTTTATTTAAAATTATTTATGTATTGATTATAATTCAATTGAATGTTAATTTTTCATTTAATTACCATTTATATGTTTGTAAAAACATTATGTATGTGCTTTATATGTTATTTTAGAGGCATCCGCTATATTCTGATATATCCTCATTGTAACCCCGTTATGACTTTTTTCAGCTCCGCCGCATTAAATCTGCCAAGCACTTTAACTGCATAGCCTGAAACTCAATATTTTGAAGTGCATTTTAGGGTTTTATTTTTGTCAATCCGACAATACCTCTTCTTCATTATATTATATCTCCATCAACACAACTTGGATTCAAATGATTATTTTTTTCAAACGTAAAAGAAAGGAATTTTCAACAACTTTTTAGTTAACACCTTTTCTAAATTTTGAGATTTAGAGGGCCTAAAACCATATACAAGATAACCTATTTTTCGGATCTAAATCTTGAGAATTCAAGTTCAAAGCTTTACCGCTTCTTCTCTATACTTTCGACCAACCACCATCTCGAGCCTTCACCGAGCTATTGGAAGGAAAAGAATGTTGTTTTCTAGTGTATAAATGGAGTATGGATTAACTAGTGAAGTGTTGGTTGATAAAAATGTTGGTAGTAAGTAAATCGCTTTGGTTTATGGTCAGACACTCTATTTAATATCTATATCTATATATATTCACGTTTGATGATATGATATGATTGCTATGGATGCTTATATATGCTTTAATCATAAGTATTGACTATTTGATATGACTGTTAACTTGTTTTACCAAGTCACGTTAACACGCGTCGACAAGCACGAAGGAAATCACTTTCCTTTTGAAAATGAAATGGTGTGTATGGAATGCTTAAACCTTTTGAAAATAGTTTAAAATGAGTTAGAAATGTTTTATAAACGTTTAAATATGTTTAAATAAACAAAGAAATAAAATCAAGAATTCTTCTTTTATATTTTAAAATTTGCAAAAACAATTTTTCAGAAAAATCGTGCTTTTGTAATAAAGTTGCCAAAGTTTAAAAATGATATTTTAAATGTTCTAAAAATATGAAATAAACTCTAAAAATCTTTTAAAATTCTTTAAAAGAGATTTAAGTTGACAAGATGTATTTCTAAATGATATAAAAGTCGTTTTGAAGAATATAACTTTTAAAACACTATGTGCAACACATTCCACAATGCTTTTCGCAGTAGTTTTAAATAACCTTTGAAATGTAGTTTTAAACTTGAAAATTCTTTCCTAAATCTTTTGTGAATGATTTTAAAAGAATAATTAAGTAATCTAAAGATGATCTGGATGTTTTAATAAGAGTTTGAATAAATAGTTAAGAGGAATTGTTTATAACACTTAAACAATAATCGAAGAATATTGAATATAATAACAAATTGAGTATGCAAAAATGACTAGTACATTTGTCCCATCTCTATAACTAAAAGGTAAAAAAGGTGTATAGCTAAGGTTAGGAATGGAGCAACCAGTGTCCTGAACTTACCTAGCATTTGCTTTATCTTTTAGACGAGGGGTGGAATAGATCGAAAGGAAAGCCTGAATATTCTAAAAGATCATATTTATGTCTTTTTTCCAAGGTAAAAGAAAAGAAAAAAATTATTTGAATGTTAATTAACCACTTAACATCTTTTATCGATGATTGGTACGAAGGAACCGGGATCAAATTTGGGTTATTCCTATTTGAAAAACTAGGATTGGATTTGGGTGATTCCCATCTGAAAACCCCTTCAAACTAATTTTCGAAATAAAACATATTGCAAACAAAGATCATTGATAACAAATATCTTCATGATGTAGGATTACATGCTACTGATCTCTCGTGGTGAAACTCACCATATCTAGGGTAGTAGTAATGCTCTATTATGAAATTTTTTGATCTGCAAGAATATGATTTAAAGTTAAGAAAGAAATCTTTGATTTAGATTTAATGAATGATTTGGGTATATTTTTTCTAAGTTAAAAGTTATATATTTAATATAAGAAATCTTTTGATTAGATTTAATGAATGATTGGAAATGTTTCCTCAATTAAAAGATAAACTGATTTGGAATTATTCCAAGATAAAAAGAAAGGTAAATAAACCAAATAATTTGGTAAATGAGGCTTAAGGATTCCATATACTCATGACAAGAAAATGAAATAAACTGAAAAGAATATATCTAAGAAAAATATTTGATTAAATGAAAAGATAAAGTAATTGATTAATAATTGATAATCACATATGAACTTAACATCATTTAATCGATGATTGGATTTCAAAGGAATCAGGGTTAGATTTGGGAGATTCCTATTCGAAAACCACTTCGAACTAATTTATATGTTTGAGGAATGAAGCTGTTTGAAGATGAAGATATTGAGATAAATAATAATGGAGAACCACTTGTTGATTAATTGGGGATAAACTCTCAATTTACTTATTGTAGCAGTAGTATCTTTGTTATGAAAAACCTTAGAAAAACAAGGACTTCTTGCCTAGTAATGACCAAGGAAAGTAACTTCGATTTTGTTCAGTCCCAGAATGAACTTGTGTGGATGAGTATCTAACCTTGCATTCTAATCACATTGAGTGATCTCTATAATATGTATATCAGTCGGTGGCGGAGAAGACACCTTCTCTTAGCTTAACACCCGTTCCTGAAATATACGAGCTCCAGAAGTTATATATTTGTAGAGACCAGTCATGTGAATATGGAATGGCAATGTGGCATTTAAAGTGGAAGGAATTTATGCTATGCGAAAAGGTAATCGTTGCCTCAAGCCACATCAATTGGAAATGACCGAAATAGCATGGATGCGGTAAGGCTAAGTGGGTCATTCCTATCATGGTATGACCATCCCCTTCTAGATATATTTCTTCCTGCTATGATATTCGGGATGTAAATTAATTTGGTTTGTATGCTAGAGCATGTTCGGATAAAGGTCGGTAACGATTGGGGGATGACATATTTGGTACTATCTAGTTATAGAGGTAGGCCGGCCTTGTGTTGGTAGAGGTGCTTTGTGATGGTTCGTCGGGACATCCATCTAGAGGTGTACCCATTGGAAAATAGTCCCTTCATATGGCCATTTGTATGGAAATTCATCCTCCAATAAGAACTTGCGGTTTTGTTTGTAGAGCATAATATGCTGGAATTTAATCAATATAACAATTTCAGATAAGATTATTAAGTTTATTTGCAAAAAATTTCAAAAAAATGCCATTTGAAATGATACTAAATGTTTTGACATAAAAGTGTTTTAGTTATCATAAGGTAAAAACCCGTCCGTGTTTATGTATGGTCATGGTCTTATGAGATACTCTTTCTTTTCAAAATAATTTTATTTCCAAGGCTGATATATCACGCTGTCATTTATTATTAAGTTTTTCCATGCTGGTTTATCAAGCCTGCTCCGGGTATTTTCAATACTCGGGTCAGATCCAAGTAGTTTCAGGTTTGTTGAAGACGGTTGGAGTTTCTGGAGGAAAGCTGGAGATATTCATCTACATATGGACGTATTCTGTTATCCGCCGCTGTTTGTTTTTGTTTGATGTTTGTCAGCAATTATAAGGACATATGTTTATAACCGTCCAAGCTGAATCTAGGCAGACTCTGATATATGTATTTTAAAAGTTTTCTGCTGTAAAGAATATTGTTTAATATTATATGTTTTTTGAGTTGGTACTTAGATACAACATGTCACTGGGACAACATATAATAAATCACACATGTCAATATATGCTCGAGTCATGCTATGCAAGTTTCGAACTTGTGACCTCTCATACCGAAGTCGAATCACTTAACCACTAAGACAATGATGCTTATCTATTTAATATTGTATGTTATTCCATTCTTGTGAGATTCTGTTCTGTCTATTTTTCTTTATTGTCCTCGATAATCCATTCTTCCGTATAATTTGGGTCGGACATGTGTGGTTCATTGTCGACTCAAAGGGTACGAAAATTGCGGGTCGTCACATTAAGATATCATTTATTTATTTTTTGCAGCTTTGATGATATTTATATGCAATTTTGATGATATTGTGTGTAATTTTGTATTACAAATAACATTTTTGGTTGTATTTTGTAGATTTTGGTCATAGTTTTTCTATCTTAAGCAGCCATTCTTGTTGAACTCTGCAAAAGAAAATTTGGTCGAAGGATCTGATCATGTTCACTCTTTTAATAAGTGTATGATTGAAGCTTGAAGGGTTTCTGGGATTATTAAACTATATGCTTTGTAAACGTGTCCATATTATTATTTCAAGCATATTTTCCTATAGTAATTTTTCTGAACTTTTCTATTATAATGGGTTTATACTATTATATATATGGATACTATTTTACTATAAAAATATATGTACTACAATTAATTTAAATGCTGTCAAATAAAATGTCAATGAGTCATATTATACGATATTAAATATATTTTCTTTTTTATAATTGAATAAAATGTTAATTTTATATTACAATAACATACACACAGACACATATATCTATAATACTTATTTGTTTTATATATTATTTATTTACAATAAATTTGGATATCATTCATGTATATAATATCAACAGTAATAATAATTGGTTCAAACTAGTTGTTCGTTTATATATCGTAATAATCGAAAAAGATCGATTTGAAGTAGCAATTCTGTTTATGTTTGGAATTTCCATGATCCAACAGTGTAAAATTATTAACGTTGTCCAATAGGCTTAAATATATAATATATTGTCATTTTTAATAATCTTTAGCAATCTATATTTATAAAAAAAAAAAGACCCACCCTTTAACTTTTGGAATTAATGCATGGAAACCATTATCAAAAAAAGTTTTAAATTTCCCCTCTTAAATTGTTTTCGATAACTTTTTTGATTTTTTTTTCTAAATAAAATCAATATTTAATCAAAGGTTAATATGACCAAAATTAAGTGCAGATGTTTGCATTGATTCATTTCATTTGATTGAAATTAAAAACACATATGTTCTTCCATATTATTTTTTGGTTGGTATAACTATGTCTATTTTGAAACTTAAAAATGGTGTCTTACAGAAGTTCCCTTAAAATTAATTATAATAACAAATTATATATACTATTTCAGACTTTGAAAAATAAAATAGTAGAGTTTAAATTATATTGAAATTAATTTTGAGTTAAATTACAGTAATATTTATAAAAAGTTACTTTTTGAGTAAAATGAGTGATTATCTATGGTCGGAGAGCGATTATTTATTACAAACTATTTTGTAATATTCATTGAAATGTAAAGAAAAAATTATAATAAATTATACACTATTTTAAAATTTAATTAAATAATATTTAATGATAGAATTGGACTATGATAATTTTGTAACTTAAAGTTAATTTATTATTTAAACAATATAATACGTAATTGCTAGATTTTCTAGTAGTAGACAAGTTATAAATACAATGATATTTTTATATTTTAGAAATCATTTCATTTTAAATGCTTCACAAAATTTCAATTGTATCTCCTATATGTTCCCCATGTACGTAAACTGGCATATAGTGTCTGGAATAAGAGGAAGTGTTGATAAAATTTATTGAACCATTTGTGGTGGACCAATTCAAAAAATTTAAATATAGTGTGTGTTTGTAATGGGAAGCAAGGATGACTGGCCATTAAGTATTTATTGTTAGGATGATTAATTTTAAGCTGTGAAAATTTATTAGATATTTAATTAATATTGACAGTTATTATTTAGACACTTTAGAAGCATATATAATAGATAACTAATTTTAAGAAACTAATTGTAATTCATAATTAAGATAATTATATTTAAATGATAGGAAAATTTATTAAATGTTTAACTGATCATTAAAATTAATATTAAGATAATTTATAAGCATATATATAAAAGATAATAAATTATAAAAATAATAATTAATATAAACTAATTTATAATAAGATAATTATTTTTAAATTTATAATAAAATGCATAAGATATTTAATTAATATAGGTAGTTAAAAGATAATTAAATGTAAGTTAAATGTAAGTTATAATTAATATTAACTATTAACAAATTTACAAGATGTTCAATGAACGAATATATTTATGTTAATTAAGCAATAAATTATGGAGCATTTGAAAGTTTGATGTTATTGTCTGTGTAGAAAGGTAGAGTGGGTAAAGGATTGATAACAACATCTTTTCTAATAGGTTTATAAGAATTCATGAAAGTATCATCTTGTAATATGACAAATACGATAGATATGTGATGTCATTGCAAGAAGTGTAAGCTTAAATCTTCTTCATTATGACACCGTAAGGATCCATCTGAAAAAAGACGATATGGAAAATTATTATTTGTGGAAATTGTTGAATCAGACTCATTTGGCAGCAAGTGAAAGGGGTAAATTTTAGAGAAAAAAAGAAAGAAAAAAAACCATCTATTTGAACCTTAAAGGGCGCATATAAACTATTAGTTGCAGTACACTAAACTAATGATTTTCCAACAATTAGTTTTTTTTAGTTCCTAACACTTTTAAATGTTATTAGTTGCTAACAATAAATGGTTGTTGGTATGCAAAAGAACATTGGTAAAAATGAGAGATATTATTTTTTAATTGGATAATCTGTTGCAACACTTGTATGTGTTACATTGTTTGGTAAATTGGTAGATAATACAGAAGTGGGAGATTAGTTTGTAATTTATGGTTCCTCTCTCCAAATCCACCAGGATGCATTTAGATCCTCTTCTTATCATTTATTCCAACTTCGAAATTAGGGCTATTACCAAATTAATTTCATTTTCAATGCACATATAGTTTTAATTTTGGATTTCTTGATTTTCCTCTCAATAGTAGATAATTTTTATTGCTTTTTATGTTTCCTAGAAAAAAGAAAAAAGTATTTTTTTTTTCAAAAAATATGATTGTTTTAATTTCAATTTGTAGTTTTTATCAAATCTGCTAGTACTCCATATTATTCACAGTTGCTAAAAGAATATAACATAGTGATTATACAAATATTATTATTTCCTAAACTTTGATTTTGTTGATATAGAATACTCTACCTAGAACTAAGTGCCATTATGAACTTATTCAAATGTCTACTATAAGTTTTGGTGAAAATACTAATCTTTATGAAGCTGGTAATACTTTAACTGGAAAACAGATCTTTTTTGTTATATATTTTTGAAACTGTGATAAGCGTTGAATCTTTCCATTTCTTTATATCTTATTATTACATTTAAACAGATAAAGGTAACCACGAATCACATCTTGTTAGGCAACTTTTTGCCTTAGCAAGTAACTTCAGATTAATCCTGATAAGTGGGTCTACTACACAATAATGATTAATAGAAATCATTATTATATCTGGATTTGAGTTGAAGTTGCTTGACAAGTCTTGATTATAGGATTTTTTTTATGGCATTGTGATGATTTTTTCAACTACTTTATAAACTCCATATATATAAAAGACCCTGATTTATCCAAGATGATATTCTTCATGTGTACAGTTGAGAATTAAATTTTTCTGTGTCATTAGGACAACCTATCACATGATAAACGTTTGAATCACGCTACGCAAGTTTCAAACTTGTGACCTCTCACACCAGAGCCGAATCATTTAACCACCGGGACAATGGTGTTTGTCTTTAGAAACTAAGACAAGTTTGTCAGTTTGATGTTTAATTTGAACATTAGAAACTTCTTACGCTAAAAGTATTTTATGGGTTTGATGTTTAATTTGTCAGCTCAAAGCATAAACTTTATGGATAAGAACTCATGTTTTATTTTTGGATCATATTGCATATATCTTTTGTACGAGTTTTTATATTATCAACTATCAAGTCTTTTTCTTATTTGTGCATACTTAAACAGGCTCTATATGATATTTAGTACCCATGTTTTAGAAATTGACTACAAATTCTAATATAATTTTTGCCTATTTTACAATTGAACATATAGCTCTCTCATTACTCTGAAATGCGCTATTATAAGTACGTACTGATATATTTTGTTTTAAAAATATAATCCTTATTATGGATAATGTGTACCATAATAGCAAATTTATGGATATTCATTGCTACCATAATTATAATATTAGGGATATTAACTGCTATTATGGACCATACCTCGTAATACTATCCTTGTTATGGAGGAAATCTTTAACATAGACCACTTTATTTGATACACAATTTTAGCTAACAAATATGTCTATCATTCACTTAATTGTAATTTTGGACATTAAAAAAATTAGTAGAGACCTATTAAAGATATTTTGTTGTTTTCATTTTAATTAACACTCGCTTTTATCACTAGTTGATGAGAACTTTAGCAAACAAACCTTAATTTCAAAAAAATTCAATATTTTATTTTTGTTCATTTCCTTATAAATAGCGCTCCCTTTTTCACTAATTGATGGGAATTTCAACATTTACATTTTTACGAATACAGGGTTTTATTTGATAGGGTTTTCAGATCGGAGAACAAAGAGAAAAGAGAAAGGAAATTTCATGATGAGATTGTTGGAAACTTAGTGATATTTCCTCAAATGGCGTAACGTTCTGAGATAAGAAAATTTCAGGTGTGGCATGTAGCTTTCCCTTTACTTATCAATTTTACTTCACTACATTACAGTGACCATTTTGCAACTTGAAATGACAGTTGTAATAGATTTATGATGATGATCAGCCGAAGTCTTAATATGTGATGTTGTAACAGGGTGGGTACAATTTATGACGATTGAGAACCCTAGCCGTCGATTTTTTCCCTGCCTTTCTCGTCGTCGATCTCGGCTAGATCCCCTCCTCCGCCACCGTTTTATACTCCCTGGTCTCGCCGGCTTCTGTCATCCCCCCTTCTAGCCTATCTCACAACTAGTCTTCCCTTTCCCCTGAGCCACCGCCCCGCCTCCCTGACCCCCCTCTAGGATTTGAACCGATCCCAACCCCCGCTCTTATTAATTCTGATGAAGATGGATTTACCCCGGTATTGTCACGCAAATGGAAACGTTAACCTAAGAGATCATTTCAACCACGTACTCATAATTCCAAATCACATGATATTCGTACTAATAACCTTAGATCACCTCCCCTTCGAAGCGTGCATCTAAATTCCGCCCCTATTAATAGCAACAACGTCCTTCCCAAACACTTTGACATCAGATCTAAAACCAGTAAATGGAACTTTTCCACTGCTTCTAGTAGGGCACGGAATGAAGTTGTCAAGGGTATTAACATCCCTATTTTTATTCCATTAAAATATTATCATCCTAGTTTATATAGTTCTATGTAATGCGCTAAAATGTCTGCTGAGGTTGTTCAAGATGCTAGAAAACAATGGGATAATGCCATTGTAGTTTATGTGGTTGGTCCTAAACCTTACTTACCATATTTTAAAGACATATTAGTAGAGTATGGAAACCAGAAGATGAGCTCTCGATTTATTCTAAAGAAAATGGATACTACATCATCAAATTTAACAAAAAGCAAGATTGTGATAAAATTTTGGAAGGTGGTCCTTATTACTATAATAAGAAATTGATGATGATAAAGAGATGGTTCTTGGAATGCAACTCAACAAATAACTACTTCATACTATCTTGATCTGGATCCGTTTTCTCAATCTCCCATTTGATTATTAGACTGAGGAGGGGATTAGCCGTATCGCCTCAGTCCTCGGTTCCCCAATCAAATTGGACAAATTTACTGAAGGAATTATTAAAATTGCTTATGCGCGAGTTTTAATTGAAATTAATAATTATTTCAAGTTTCCTCATAGAATTCCTATCCTATTTGAAAATGATAAAATCATTTGGCAAGAAGTTCTGTATGAGTGGAAACCTTCCATTTGTTTGAAATGTTCAAGTTTTGGGCATGCTGGAAATCATTGCCAATTTAGCAAGGTATGGATGTCGAAAGAGAATACTCCGAAATCAAACTCCGACAATAATGAAATGATCATAGATGACAATAACGACATCAACTTGATAGGTGAACCTATGAACACAGAGATTTAATAGAAAGATATGAGAACAGAATAGGTAGACATTAACCATATCAGTTCTAATATTGAATCTTTCAATCACTCAGAGGATATTGATACAGTTCACCTTCAAAAAGTCCAGTCGAATCCTTCTAATTCGACTACTTATACAAATTTGCAAGACAAATCTATGTCTATAGAAAATGATACATAAATTCATACAAATATCAGTGATACAAACATAGATTAAAATGCTTCTACAGACAAGTCTGCTATGTCTATGAATTCATCCCCAATCCAGGATAACATAAGTCTAACACTCATTCTAACCCTAAATCAAGACCAACTAGAAAGACTCAAAACAAAAGAAAGTCCTTTCGAGTTTACGGCTACAGCCCCCTCTGATGTCATTGACAATCTACGTGGGAAAATTTAGTTAATCAACTAAAAGGTAAAACCGAAAGACAAAAAAGGCCAAGTTAGCGGGGTCTGCTACTTCCCCTGACAAATGTAGCAGCCCAGACACCAATACATAAATGCAATTCCTAATTTGGAACATAAGGGGCATGAATGCCCCTGCTAAACAACGTGAATTTCTTCATATTTTAAATAGTGATAAATTTTCCTTCTTTGGTATTATTGAGAATAGACTTTCCTTAGAAAAAATTGATAAATTTATGTACAGAATTAACTCAAACTGGAAATACTCTCATAATATATTTGATGGACAGAGTTGTCTTATTTTAATCTTATGGGATTCAATTCAGTGGTCGAATATCATTCTTCATTCTAACGTCCAATTCATTACTTGCATTTTCCATAATGTTAATGACACTAGCATTCCTTGTACCACAATCTATGGTTTCAACAAAGATTCGAAACGAGGGGAGCTATGAAACTATATTCTAAACTAATCTAACAGAGTAAATTTACCATGGCTTGTAGCCGGTGATTTCAACTCCATTTTAACTCCTAGTGATAGAATGTCAAATGGTCTTCTTAATTCGCTAGATGATTAAGATTTTGTTGACTGTATTTCTAATTCAAAATTGATTGAGCCAAGATTCATAGGTAATTATTATATATGAAGAGGTGGTCAAAGTTTTTCTATTCGCAGTAAAATAGATCGTGTCTTTGTCAATTCCTTATGGTTGGACAAATTTTTTCGGTTTGGGATTCATTTTGGGTGTCACTCTTTGAGTGATGTACCCCTATAATTATTAATCTTTTGATCCAAAACAACAAAAGAACTCGAGTACCTTTCAGATACAAGAACTCATGGCACCTTTATATAGACCATCAGTCATCTGTCCTTCATGCTCTGCAACAACATTTCTCCAGGAAACCCTCTCCAGTCCTACTATGCAAGTTGAAGTATGCCAAGTCTGCTCTGAAGGAATGGGCCAAAAGTAAAAGCAAGATATATTCAGTGGTTGAGAAATTAAAAAATGATACTAATGAATTATATCTTCATCTTATTAAATGTCCTTTGAATATTAGTATATTGGAACAATTTACGTGCATAACGAGCAACTTCACTCTATCATGCGAAAATTGCAGTGGATAACAAGCAAAATATGAAAATTAACTAGTTATAAAAGGAAACAAACCTACTCGGTTTTTCTTTAGTAAAATTAATGTAATTAAACCTAAACAAAAGAGCAATTTAACCCTTAATGAGAATGGCATATGGATATCGGCATCAGATAAACTTGCGCATGAGGCAATTAATTATTTTTCTGATTTGTTCTCATCAACACAGGCACTAATTCAATTTCCAGGAATAATATGTAAAAATATCTTGTCTGACAATGCCAGACATAATCTATGTAAACCATTTCAGCTAGAGGAAATTAAAGCGGCCATATTCCAAATGAATGATAATAGCTTCCCTGGACTAGATGGTATTAATTCTAAATTCTATGAAGTCCATTAAGAGAAAATTAAATTGAATATGTGGAATGCTATGAATGGTATTCTCGAATCTGGGAAAATCATCCGAGAAATCAATCAAACATTCATTTGTCTTATTCCAAAAAAGCTTGACGTCGTGGACATGTGTGATTACAGACCAATATCCTTATGCAATGTTTCTTACAAAATTTTAGCGAATATGCTTTGTAACCGAATGAAAGATTACATGAATGATCCCATCTCATATAATCAGAATGCTTTTATTCCTAGAAGAATTATCATTGATAATTCTCTTCTAGCTTATGAAATGGTGTGTGGCTTTAACAGGAACAATTATAATAATCTATGTTTGAAAATTGATCTGAATAAAGCATATGATAAAATTAGTAGAGAGTTTATTCATCATATGCCGATTTCTATGGGTTTCTCTCTTGCATTTGCTAATCTATTTTTGAGTGCATTTCTACCCCCTCATTTTCTATCTTAATCGATGGTTCACCATATGGTTATATTGATAGCTCAAGAGGGTTAAGACAAGGGGACCCTCCCTCGCCGTATCTGTATTCCATTGCAATGGAATTTCTGACTATCATCCTTGATGTGGCATATTAAAAAGGCAATATTAACCCCATTTTATCAAACCAAGCCTATGATTAAACATTTACTTTATGCAGATGATATTCTAATTTTGAAAAAAGATACTATTCAAAATGCTGAAATTATAAACCAAATTTTTCAAAAAGTGAACCAGTTATCTGGTCTTGACTTAAATGTCAATAAATCTTCTTTATACTTTAGTAAAGGAGGAAAATGCAAGCATCAAATAGCCGATCTCCTTAAAATCATAACTGGAAGCCTTCCCATCATGTATTTGGGTATCCCTCTATCTGCCAATAAATTAAGAATAAGAGATATTGGTTGGTTAATTGACAAACTCAATAAAAAATTCAACCATTGGAGTAATAAATTGCTAAATATTATGGCAGAATAGAACTGACTAGATCAGTAATATTCCCAATAATCCAACTCTGGCTTCAGTTTTCACAATTTCCGGTGGCTATTATTCAGAAAATTAACTCCATTTGTGCAAACTTTTTATGGAATTCCAAAGCCCACAAAATGTGTTAGGATGATGTATGCAAAACCAAAAATGAGAGGGGCTTGGGCATTAGAAGAATTGATGAAGTTCCTAAAGCTATGACTATTAAACTTTTATGGAGTTATATTAATGGTGATACTCTTTGGGCAAAATGGATGCAAAACCAATACTGTAAAAATGCTAATTTTTGGACTATGTCTATGGATAATAATGCATCTTACATATGGAAGACTCTATTAAGGGTCAAACAATGGTGTAAAGGATATATAGATAAAAAAATTGTTAGGGGATAGCACAAACATTTGGTTGTACCCATGGTTAAACGGAGCTTCTCTAATTGACTAATTTGGATGGGATTCCATGGTTGTGAATGATGGATGTAACAAACAAGTATCTAGACTTATCTCTGGTCATGAATGGAAACCTCATTTATA
This sequence comes from Allium cepa, assembly GCA_030765085.1. Lineage (NCBI taxonomy): Eukaryota > Viridiplantae > Streptophyta > Magnoliopsida > Asparagales > Amaryllidaceae > Allium > Allium cepa. The sequence goes on from CM060940.1 coordinate 867,334,181, forward strand.
GTACATTCCTACACAAATTCATAATAAAGTGCACAAGTTAACTATTCATGACCATATTGAACATGATTTCTGGTACTAGATCCCTAAACATATGTGTCGGTTTAGTATGAAATCAGCTTGGGACAAATCAGATGTAAACACACTAAATCCAACTAGACAAAAATTATATGGGATAAGAATTATGCTCCAAAAAGTCCATTTGTTCACTTTTGGCAAAAATTAACAAGTTAAACACAAAAGACAGACTCTGTAAATGGAATACTACCATAGATAGCAAGTGTGCTCTTTGTTTAAATCAAATTGAAGACATAGATCATCTCTTCTTTAGTTGCGATTACTTGAGACTGTTATTGGAGGAAATTATGTACAATTAAAGTATAAATCTTTGTAACAATTTCGATATTAATCATGTCCTAGAGTTAATTATCAAATCCAGAAAAGTAATTTATTTAGCAATCAGATTACTAGCATTGCCTTTGCTACACTGGTTTGGAACATGTGGTGTGAGGGAAACAACTGCGTCTTCAAAAACATCGAAATGCCTGCTAGCATTAGAATTAGACTCTTAATTCAAGATTGCAGATACTTGATCAAGCACAATTTAAACTTGGAGTTAATTAGCACAGAATTGAAACTTATCTTAGCTGCTTTTGACATAGCTGTTGACCCGAGATCCAGTCTTCGTCCTCCCTGAGCTCGGTTTGTTCCTCTCTTGTTTTTGAAGCAAGATTTCTTCTACGTTGTCGTGACTCCAATTTTTCCATTAATGATTCCTGAGTTTTTTTTATTGAGCTCTAGTTTTATTTTGGTAATGTAAAGTGCCTTTCTCTCTCCTAGAGGCAATGCTTTGTTCATCTTCGTATTTGTGGCTGGCTTCCCATGCTTTTGTCATGTGATGTTGGATTTTGTTGTTGTACTTTGTTTCTTTTTTTCTTTTGTGTTTTTTCCTTTTTGCTCTCGTTGATACAAGCTGCTCGTATGGATGGTTTTGAGTTTAATCCTATTTTGTTTACTCCTCCATCTATTTGACAACTTGTATCGGTCCCTGTATTATTGTACTGTTAATATATGGACATGATATGTACTCTTTTTCCTAGCAAGGTACTCATACAGGTTAGGGGAATTGTACGGTATTAATGAGGCTTACCATGGAAGTATATGTCCTTTTCTCGTGTATATAAAGTACCTTTTTTCCCAATAAAAACTTCTACAACTGTTTTTTCTTGTTGTAATAGACTTTTTACACCTGATATTGCTAGTTGTAATAAGTCATTTACAAGTATTTTTGCCAGTTGTTAGAAAATGACCAAAAAAATAAAGCGCTAATGCAGCCCACACACTTACATTTCATATATTTTTTTAGCTGAAATCAACACCGTACTAATAATAATCAAAATCATTCATATTTATTAAAAATAACATAAAAGATTCACATTATTAAAAAAATTGGTATAAAGGGTGTATGATCCGAGGATCATACAACCATACTAAGCATATATATACAATATAATAAGAGGTAGATTAGCACAGGGCGGGAAGCCTTTAACCAATAAAGCTGCAACATGCCTGGCCAGCTAGTAAAATATAGCGATAGCACCAAAAGAATTTACGAGGCCCCTCTACAACATTGCATAATAAATAACAAATACCAACAATAATATAATAAGGTGATAATATACCAAAGATATATCATAACTATATTCCTGCACAATGGTGGAACCAACCAATGAGCTTCAGGTAGAAACTAGGAGTGCGGGATGAGAAGATATATTCTGCTCTCGGTCTAGAGCAGCTAGAATCTCTTTGTTTTTAGCACCGAATTTATCATGATTGCAAAGGACAAGATCAACATCCGTCAACCAAAAATGGAGTTCCCGCTCATCTTTCATCATTTGAAATCCACAAAGAGAAAACCTTCCAATTTCAGTGGAAGCACAAACCACTTTCCTAATGGGTCCAAGTCCCAGCCCTATTGTTCCATATCAGTTGCGTATCTTTAGCTAATTTTTCAGATAGCTCTAGCGCAATGTCTTCCGCATTTGGAGGATCAGAAATGACATGGATAAATTTCTTCTTAAGAGCTGTCATGGGGGTACCACAAGGAGGGATATTGCCGGCAAGGCTTGCGAAAGCAGGAGGATCAAGAGGAGGGGTAGCTAGACGGTCTGGAGGGGGAGGGGATTATGTGAATAAAGATGGATGCGAAGGGTCAACCTAGGGGACATATGTAGGAGCAGGAGAAGGGGGCGAGACCGAACCTTGGGGTCAACTTAGGGAACGACAGAGTCGGAGATGATTGGCTTGACGCGCTAATTATTGGACGTAGCCTTTGGAAGAGGAACCTCAAAGGGTGTTCATCAGGCGCTGAACCACTTAGAGGGAAAGAAGTAATGGTATGGCCAAAAGAATGACAATGATAAAAAATAGGCTGTGAAAACTGGTGTGATATGTTTATGTGCATTACTCGTACCCTACCAGGGATACTGGAATACTAGTGTAACTGCCAAGCAGGGGTAATTTCGATAAGAACATTGGCAAAACAAAGAAGATGTCTACGCTCTATGGAGATGTCAAAACAGATAAGCATGCCTATATGGTTAGCAATTCAATTTATGCCCTTCAACGATTAGAAAACAAAGGGAATATTAGAGATATGCACCTAGATGGTAATATATAGAACTTGTCCACTCGGGATTCACATCATTAAATTATAATCAAGTTGCCAACACTTGAAGTGAATACATAACATCAGCAGTATACTTTAAAATGTTACAACTTTAATACGAAAGTAATCAGATCTACAGTGTCAAATAATGAGCGTTATTAATAGTTTAATACATAGAAGTAAGGTAGTATTGACTTGTTGATGATTAGTTTTGAAGGAACAACCCCAATAACACTGCAATCCATCACTCTAACCAAATCAACATCACTTATATCGGTTTTGGTTAGTTTTTCTTTTATTTTTTCCATGTTTATGCATTGCTAGATGTTCGGCTTCCTTAATATTTTGAAAATAAAACTACACTAGAGTTCATAGAACAAGATTGTCTATAGGTTTCAAGGGTAAATTTAAGCTTACAGTTAAGGAATTTTTCAACCTGTCTTGCTAAAAATACCCTTTGGCGATAACCACATGTTCTAATTTCAAATTTCCAAGTGCTCTCTTGATAATTCGTCCCTAGTAAAAAGAGACGAAGTAATTTTTAACAATAAATTCTTATGAAGTTCTCTTAGAAGAAACAGTATTTACCGGATACCAAGGTTTGATAACTCGGTTTTAATTTCAATTTCGATCATTTTGAATTTTCGTAGTTTCGACCAGTTTCAAAAATTTCAGATGTATCGTTTTTCGTTTCGGTTTCACTATGGCTACCAATTTTGATACATTACATTTAAAATCCAATTTAATTCAAATAATTACTATTAAAATAAAATATAGTCAATTAAATCAAACATAAATCCTAACTAATTATGTTTACAAGAATAAACGAATAAAGTTTATACATATTTAAAAAAGAGTAAATTTTTGACCCATTCATGTGACTTGGCTGTTTGCATTATTTTTTTCAATTTTTAAACTTTTAAAGCACTGTTACATCAATGCTCTATCATGCTTGTGACTAATTCAACTTTTCTAGCAAGAGAAACAAAGCCATACATTTTTTAAGCAAGGTAAAGTCGTCCATTTCTTCTTCTCAAATAAGAAACTTCACATCGTCAATGACTTTAGATTTGATTTTGCTAAAAACTATGAATTTTTCTAAAAGGTAAAGTCATCCATTTCTCAAATGAAAAACTTCATGGTTTTTTAGCAAAATCAAATTTGAAGTCATTGACGATGTGAAGATTTTTATTTGAGAAGAATAAATGGATGACTTTCCTTGCTTACAAAAAAGAAGAAATGTATGGAGTTGTTTCTCGTGCAAGAAAAGATTGAATTAGTCAATAACTGTGGCACAGAATGTAACGTTTTCGATTTTTCGTTGCCGAAAAACCGAATAGTTAGGGTTTTTAAAAAGAATTTAAGAAAAGAAAAAGAAAGAAGAAGACATAGAAGAGATAAGAAGGTAGAAAATAGAGAGGAAAGAACATAGGAGAGAATAGAAAATAGAACGGAAAGAAAACAACAGAACAACATCAGAATCTCACAATTCGCAGCGGAACAACATATAATAATAAATGAATAATCTTTAAACAAAGAACTATATCAGTTATTACATTTTATACATTTCATTATATCATCATTACATCAGAGTGTACAACAACAACAACAGTGCAGCGGAAAAAGAAATACTATATACTAATAATACGCCATGCCATCCATCTTGCCTCCAGCAACTCCAGAATATCCAGAATATCCTGATAAACCTACCTCTTGACTGCCCGTGCGGAAATTGGTGGGCACCCAGAGTTTAGGAAGGAAAACAATAAACTCCGAGTCAGTCATGTGACTGGTGTGAGAACTCAAAACAGTTTACTTATCTTTAAAATCAAAATAGAGGAATATTTTTAAACTCAATTCGCAATGCTTTTAAAAATGAGACTACCATAAGGCCTCCCGCACACACACACAATGCAAACGCAGAATCGGAGGAGATTTCTCCTTATGATAGTCAAAGATGCTTGATACGCATTTAAAAGAATATTTGATATTATTACTAGTGCATAGTGTAGGAAAAATTCATTTCGAAAGTAGAATATAAATCTTAGCCAACATAGACATTCCGAACTATGCCTACTATAGCTAACTATGTTCAATAGCAGGTTACCGCCACATTCCATAGCAGGTTATACAACTAAAACCGTACAAGTTTCGTATTGTTTCTTTGGATTTCCAACGAATGATCAGGCCAAGGAACTTCCCATTGCCACATGAGAATGCCTCTGGATGGACATCCCCGAGAACCAAACCGGATCTCTACCAACACAAGGCCGGGTTACCCCTAACTGAGTAACAACTGACCGAATATGCCATCCCCCGGTCCTTTGGGACCTTTCACCGAGCGCTCGCAATCAATTCACACAATCATAACAAAGTGTTTTCAACATGAGTAAGTATCTGGGCTCCATACCATGATACCACCCTTTTCCAGAAGGAAATGCACACATCCTAAAGGGCGCTACCCCTCATAACCTTGCCGCATCTTTCCTGTTTTGACCATTCACGGGGTGTGAGGCTCGACGAAGTTTCGTCCACAAAAACATACTTTATACAAAAGCCATGCTTTGGGTCAACAAATGATCATAGAAATGATCACCAGGATAGACGATCAAATAAACGATTCTATCACAAATAATCAACACAATGATCATTTACAGCAACACTCAGCATGTCACATTACCAAATTGGGAATATATCGCTGATAACATTCAACTACATAACCTCTGAGCTCGTACGTCTCAGAGAAGGGTGTTAAGCTAAAAGAATAAATTCTCCGCCACCAACAGAAATATATTTGAAAGAAATCTGCTTTATATCTCAACTTGTAATGTCAGACATACAATCCATACAAGTCTGTTCCGGGCTCGAACAAAACCGAAGGCACTTACAAAGAAGTCCTTGCAATCCGGATATTCACAATCCTGATCGGATTCACCATCACATATGGAGAACTCTATACCGGAGCAACTCGGTGCAGAGTCAATCGACAGGTCATCCTATCGCTCTCGCAAATACCCGATCTTCAACACCGATCTTCAATGCAATTCACAACGACGTATCACATATTCGGAATGGGTTATACGACCCCATGGTCCTCTCCCGGTTAACCCGAATAGTGAGCGCTTATTCAAAAATAAGTGTGGCATTCAAATTCAATCAAATCACATCAAATACCCATTCAAAGGGAAATATTGATAGTTGGTTATTGAACTATCAATGGATATGCACACATCACCAGATTCCAAATAATTTTTTCCAAATTATTTATTTTCCAAAATATCTTTACAAAATATATAATTTTCACACTTCAAAAATAAATCAATATTTATTTTTAAACAAATTCTCCTTTTCATTTATAAATTCCATAATGAATTTATATTTCAAAATATCTAGGAATATTCGATTTCAATTATTCATTTCAATTTATCTTCAAAAAAGATAATTTCTCAAAATATTCCCTTTATATTGGAAAAACATTTCCATACTTCTTAAATAAGTAATTCACGAACCTATTTATTTTCAACACTTGGAAAATATTCAATATACTTAAATCGAGATTAAGTATATATTTCATTCTTTAAGGAAATCATTCTCTTAAACATATTTATTTGGGCCAAAACGAATGTTGCGTAAAACATCGTTACGACAACCCAAAATCACTAGTATATGGATTCGAAATTAAAATAGATATATAAATCCCAATATTATACAATACATTTCCTTTCGGAAATCATTTACTATAACAACAGTGTTATAGTCCACCATTTCCTTTTACTTCTCGAAAACGTCTATTTCAACAATGAATGTTGAAATCTATGGTTTCGAATCTCAACACCTTTTAAAACATCGTTAGATCGTTTTAATTCTATTTAAAACATCACATTCAAAACAATTTCTTTAACATATTATTCACTATTCAAAAACGTGAATATACTACGTTAACACATTTCATCCTTTTATTCATTTTATTTCCAGGGATTATTCACAGTCAAAAATGTGAATATAACTCCATTAATAGGTTTCAACAATTTTCTTATCAAAATAAATCGTTTGCGAATTTATAAAACAACGTTTATAAATTCCATTTCTATTTATTTTATAACCACTTCCTTTATAAATTCCTTTATTAACCTATCTCAATTCATAACTCAATTATAAAACAAAAGTTCATATTATAAGTCTAATACTTATAATTTATTTGTTTACAAAATCGTTCCTTTAAACTTCACAATTATAAATCTTATAACTTATAAGATTCATTTATTTATCCAAAACCATTATTTTAATAACTTTACAAATTTTATAAACCTACTGCTTATAAAATTCCATTTATAACTTCACCGTTTATAATTCTATAAATTTCATTCATTTATGAAATTCATTTACAATTCATTCTAACACTTATAAAAACTCGTTTTATAATTCAAATCTTTTAATTTATAAATTATCAATTTATAAATCTTTTATATAAATCAATTTATATTATTCTTTTAAAACATCTTTAATCTCCTTTATAATTTCATCATTCTGATTTATAAAATAATTAAATTTCATAAATCCTATATTTAAACTTTTCACAATAATTTCAAAAATCTCGATTTTACTATTTTATAAAATCATCAGCATCATATTCTCAAAAATCAGTTTTTAACTATATTTCTCAAAAATCATAATTTTTATAACTTTAAAAATTATAACGTTTATTTATTTAAAATGGATCAATTCCAAAATTATTTTATAAAACGTATACTTCTCAAAAATCACTTTAAAAACCATTTTAAAGTTTCAAAATTTGGTCCAATGATGCTACACACCAAATAGTCAATCACGACAACAACGATATCATATATCGATATGATAATCCATCAAATATCAAAATATCTGAAATCAAATAAATACTGTTGAGGAATCCAGTTGGATCCCTCCAACCTATTTTCCTGCATCCACAAACATTAGCACAATACCAATTTCGCTCCAGTACGAAATTATCGCGGTATATGGGATTTAAAATATTATCCGCTTAATAACGGCGCAATAGGGTCTCATCCGCTAAACAAATAAATGCGGAAAATCAACAACTCCAATATATACATATGCCAATATATATATATATTGCTATTATATATAATACCAATTTCACTGTTTATGAAATATTCGCGGTATATGTTTTTAATAAATAACATCCGCTTACTAACGGCGTATAATGTCTATTTTAACAATCAATAGATAACAATCATCATTCAAACATGCATTCAAATATTTTAAATCTAACTATTTAAAATAAAATCGAAACTGATTCGATTGAGTGAGAAGTTCTCACCTTGATTTTAAATTCCGTTTTAGCGATTTATTTCGAATAAAATTAAACGCGCGTTTAATTTTACCCAAAATTCTCACTAACTCCAAACGACTCCAATCCAATTTCATCGCGTAGTGCTCGTCCATACGATTCCAACGCAACTGGTTTCGCGCGTTTTCGACCTCGTATGAAAAGGTTATGAATATTTGAAGTTTTACACGAATTTTATTTATAAAATTTACAACAATTATTAACTAATTTTAACCTAGCAAGATCATGGCCGTTGATTTCAAATCCCCCTCCATCAGGCCGCACACCCCCTTCTCCCTCTCACGTATCATCTTCCTTCAGGAAATTGCCGCACACCAAACCCATTCAACGTAAACTAGGGTTTAATCTTGCAACCTCATTTCTCGACGAAACTTCATCAAACCACCTTCATGCGAACGCTCTTCGCAAGAGCTACCTCCACCTTGCACCCCTTGAAGTTCGGCTGCCCCATGAGCCTAGAAAGGCGTGCGCAACCTACAGAAAACGCGGCCAAAAATCTCACAAAATACAACTCCAATCTCGATCTCCACCGTTGAATATAAGGATCTCGCTGCCCTCTATAACTTTGTAGTTGAACACGAAGCTTGAAAGTGAATGGATCGAGAGATAATCGAGGAAGAAGGAGGAGAAATACTGGCCTTTGAATATGTTAGAGGCGGCTGCAGTTTTAGATTAGGGTTTTGTAAAAAAAAAAAATTTTATTTGAGTGAGGGCTATTTATAAGGAACCGACGAAACACTATTCATTCCGGAAATTCCGAACTCCGATTTACGCGCCGTAACCAGCGTTTCTAGGGTTTACCCCGCGTTTCGGACACAATGGAACAGGTTTCGGAAGCTAATTCGGACATCTGTGCGAGTTATGGCAATAAACGTTCGATTTAAATTAAACCGATTTAAATCGATTTCTAGGCGTTTTAATTCGTACCGGACAAACGGTAAATCCAATTGACACGAAATTTGAAACCTTACAATAATATCACATTATGGATCCGATGAAACTGGTTTCGTCGAAATCCGTGACTTTTTGAAAAATGGCTATTTTAACTCGCCAAATTAATATTAAAAAATAATTCGATGCGTTTCGAGCTGCCACGACCAAACGGTAACTCCGATTGACACGAAAATTGAAATCCGGTAATAACTAACTATTACGGATCCAATGGAACTGGTTTCGTTCAATTCTGAGACTGTTCAAAAATTGACTATTTTCACTAGTCGATTTTAATATTAAAATATTCAATTTTCACAAATTAACTTTTAATTCGATTTTAAAAGTTCTAAAATATCATTCTAACTTCAATATGATAAAATAAAATTTTACAATTCATTTTCAATCATATTTAACTCAATTTTCAATTATTTCCATAATTTAACATATTAAATTATCGATTTAATTATCCAATTAAATCCAATAATTCAAATTAAATTTATTTGACTTATAAATTTCACTTATTAATATTTAAAATTAATTAAATATTCAAATTTTAATTAAATAAAATTCTGGGTCGTTACAATCTTCCCCCCTTAAAAAGAATTTCGTCCTCGAAATTATCAAGTAAGAAAGTTACAGAATCTATTAACTTTCCCAAAATCCATAGTTTAAACTTCTTATAAAAACTTTACTAAGTTTTCAAATCATACTTATTTATCTTTTCAAAAACAACTACTATTGTTTAACTTTCAATTCCAAATCAAAGTTAAAATTTTCAAATTTTTTTTTCTTCCAATTTTCTCAAAAATTTTCTAACGCCTTAAATTTTCGGAAAAATTCGCCATAGTCTCCTTTGCGCGGCTCGATCCGAAAAAAAAATGACAGTATATATATCACAAATATACATCTCATCAAGTAATGAGGCATCCCGAAGGGGAAAAAGTATAAAAGTACGGTATGTAATCCGAGATATGTACCTTATATTTTATTAGCGAGCATATACGGCTAATATAGCGCGAAAGCGAGCTCCAAATGCGAAGCAACGCGATCCGCACCTACTAATCACTCAATAAACAACATGAAAATCATGCATATATGAAAATAGTATCAATATACATCATATAGTAACATAACAACTATATAATATAGCAAATGCAACTAAAGCAACAAATGCAAACATCAACCAACTAGCATTCATAACCAACAAATGTTCATTTATATTCTCATTAATATTCAATGAATTGGGTTTTCAATTTAATCACTTTTGATTCATTAACAGTGGATGTTACTAACATTCATTTTTAATTAGTTTATATTCACTAATTCATATTCAAGTTGGTTCACTTCCAAATTAAATTCAATTCTATTTAAGATTCACTTAACTTCCAATTGAATTTTATAAATTCTATTCACTTATATTCATTCAGTTTGGTTTCAACACCATCACTTTCAATTGGTTTAATTAAATTGATTTTCATTCAATCTTTCAACTTCTTATAACATTAGATTTTAATGAATTAACACTTATATCCATTATTTCATACCAATTTTATTTATATTCAATTCTTATAATTCTTTTGCTTATACAATTTATTCTTTTATTTAGATTATTCAAACATCTTATTCAACAACCAAACAATCTACTTATATATCCTTTAATAATTCTGAAAAATTATTCCTTTATATATAGAATATAATCAAGGTAAAATTATTTTATTTACCCAATTTAAAATTAATATTGTGCCGGTTTATCTTGTTTAAGAGTTTAGAAACCCCTTTCTACGATAGTTAGCTAGACTACATCGACCGAAATTTATAAACAATCAACCGATAAATCAACACAATACAAAACAATTTATATTCACTATCAAATACGCTCTCATAGCTATTATTACACTCAAACTCATTCTAGAGTACTACTGACTCTATCTCCAATGAGTAATACCCAACAGAACCATGGTTGTCGCTTAACCATATGCTCCGATACCAAATGTAACGTTTTCGATTTTTCATTGCCGAAAAACCGAATAGTTAGGGTTTTTAAAAAGAATTTAAGAAAAGAAAAAGAAAGAAGAAGACATAGAAGAGATAAGAAGGTAGAAAATAGAGAGGAAAGAACATAGGAGAGAATAGAAAATAGAACGGAAAGAAAACAACAGAACAACATCAGAATCTCACAATTCGCAGCGGAACAACATATAATAATAAATGAATAATCTTTAAACAAAGAACTGTATCAGTTATTACATTTTATACATTTCATTATATCATCATTACATCAGAGTGTACAACAACAACAGTGCAGCGGAAAAAGAAATACTATATACTAATAATACGCCATGCCATCCATCTTGCCTCCAGCAACTCCAGAATATCCAGAATATCCTGATAAACCTAACTCTTGACTGCCCGTGTGGAAATTGGTGGGCACCTAGAGTTTAGGAAGGAAAACAATAAACTCCGAGTCAGTCATGTGACTGGTGTGAGAACTCAAAACAGTTTATTTATCTTTAAAATCAAAATAGAGGAATATTTTTAAACTCAATTCGCAATGCTTTTAAAAATGAGACTACCATAAGGCCTCCCGCACACACACACAATGCAAACGCAGAATCGGAGGAGATTTCTCCTTATGATAGTCAAAGATGCTTGATACGCATTTAAAAGAACATTTGATATTATTACTAGTGCATAGTGTAGGAAAAATTCATTTCGAAAGTAGAATATAAATCTTAGCCAACATAGACATTCCGAACTATGCCTACTATAGCTAACTATGTTCAATAGCAGGTTACCGCCACATTCCATAGCAGGTTATACAACTAAAACCGTACAAGTTTCGTATTGTTTCTTTGGATTTCCAACGAATGATCAGGCCAAGGAACTTCCCATTGCCACATGAGAATGCCTCTGGATGGACATCCCCGAGAACCAAACCGGATCTCTACCAACACAAGGCCGGGTTACCCCTAACTGAGTAACAACTGACCGAATATGCCATCCCCCGGTCCTTTGGGACCTTTCACCGAGCGCTCGCAATCAATTCACACAATCATAACAAAGTGTTTTCAACATGAGTAAGTATCTGGGCTCCATACCATGATACCACCCTTTTCCAAAAGGAAATGCACACATCCTAAAGGGCGCTACCCCTCATAACCTTGCCGCATCTTTCCTGCTTTGACCATTCACGGGGTGTGAGGCTCGACGAAGTTTCGTCCACAAAAACATACTTTATACAAAAGCCATGCTTTGGGTCAACAAATGATCATAGAAATGATCACCAGGATAGACGATCAAATAAACGATTCTATCACAAATAATCAACACAATGATCATTTACAGCAACACTCAGCATGTCACATTACCAAATTGGGAATATATCGCTGATAACATTCAACTACATAACCTCTGAGCTCGTACGTCTCAGAGAAGGGTGTTAAGCTAAAAGAATAAATTCTCCGCCACCAACAGAAATATATTTGAAAGAAATCTGCTTTATATCTCAACTTGTAATGTCAGACATACAATCCATACAAGTCTGTTCCGGGCTCGAACAAAACCGAAGGCACTTACAAAGAAGTCCTTGCAATCCGGATATTCACAATCCTGATCGGATTCACCATCACATATGGAGAACTCTATACCGGAGCAACTCGGTGCAGAGTCAATCGACAGGTCATCCTATCGCTCTCGCAAATACCCGGTCTTCAACACCGATCTTCAATGCAATTCACAACGACGTATCACATATTCGGAATGGGTTATACGACCCCATGGTCCTCTCCCGGTTAACCCGAATAGTGAGCGCTTATTCAAAAATAAGTGTGGCATTCAAATTCAATCAAATCACATCAAATACCCATTCAAAGGGAAATATTGATAGTCGGTTATTGAACTATCAATGGATATGCACACATCACCAGATTCTAAATAATTTTTTCCAAATTATTTATTTTCCAAAATATCTTTACAAAATATATAATTTTCACACTTCAAAAATAAATCAATATTTATTTTTAAACAAATTCTCCTTTTCATTTATAAATTCCATAATGAATTTATATTTCAAAATATCTAGGAATATTCGATTTCAATTATTCATTTCAATTTATCTTCAAAAAAGATAATTTCTCAAAATATTCCCTTTATATTGGAAAAACATTTCCATACTTCTTAAATAAGTAATTCACGAACCTATTTATTTTCAACACTTGGAAAATATTCAATATACTTAAATCGAGATTAAGTATATATTTCATTCTTTAAGGAAATCATTCTCTTAAACATATTTATTTGGGCCAAAACGAATGTTGCGTAAAACATCGTTACGACAACCCAAAATCACTAGTATAGGGATTCGAAATTAAAATAGATATATAAATCCCAATATTATACAAAACATTTCCTTTCGGAAATCATTTACTATAACAACAGTGTTATAGTCCACCATTTCCTTTTACTTCTCGAAAACGTTTATTTCAACAATGAATGTTGAAATCTATGGTTTCGAATCTCAACACCTTTTAAAACATCGTTAGATCGTTTTAATTCTATTTAAAACATCACATTCAAAACAATTTCTTTAACATATTATTCACTATTCAAAAACGTGAATATACTACGTTAACACATTTCATCCTTTTATTCATTTTATTTCCAGGGATTATTCACAGTCAAAAATGTGAATATAACTCCATTAATAGGTTTCAACAATTTTCTTATCAAAATAAGTCGTTTGCGAATGTATAAAACAACGTTTATAAATTCCATTTCTATTTATTTTATAACCACTTCCTTTATAAATTCCTTTATTAACCTATCTCAATTCATAACTCAATTATAAAACACAAGTTCATATTATAAGTCAAATACTTATAATTTATTTGTTTACAAAATCGTTCCTTTAAACTTCACAATTATAAATCTTATAACTTATAAGATTCATTTATTTATCCAAAACCATTATTTTAATAACTTTACAAATTTTATAAACCTACTGCTTATAAAATTCCATTTATAACTTCACCGTTTATAATTCTATAAATTTCATTCATTTATGAAATTCATTTACAATTCATTCTAACACTTATAAAAACTCGTTTTATAATTCAAATCTTTTAATTTATAAATTATCAATTTATAAATCTTTTATATAAATCAATTTATATTATTCTTTTAAAACATCTTTAATCTCCTTTATAATTTCATCATTCTGATTTATAAAATAATTAAATTTCATAAATCCTATATTTAAACTTTTCACAATAATTTCAAAAATCTCGATTTTACTATTTTATAAAATCATCAGCATCATATTCTCAAAAATCAGTTTTTAACTATATTTCTCAAAAATCATAATTTTTATAACTTTAAAAATTATAATGTTTATTTATTTAAAATGGATCAATTCCAAAATTATTTTATAAAACGTATACTTCTCAAAAATCACTTTAAAAACCATTTTAAAGTTTCAAAATTTGGTCCAATGATGCTACACACCAAATAGTCAATCACGACAACAACGATATCATATATCGATATGATAATCCATCAAATATCAAAATATCTGAAATCAAATAAATACTGTTGAGGAATCCTGTTGGATCCCTCCAACCTGTTTTCTTGCATCCACAAACCTTAGCACAATACCAATTTCGCTTCAGTACGAAATTATCGCGGTATATGGGATTTAAAATATTATCCGCTTAATAACGGCGCAATAGGGTCTCATCCGCTAAACAAATAAATGCGGAAAATCAATAACTCCAATATATACATATGCCAATATATATATATTGCTATTATATATAATACCAATTTCACTGTTTATGAAATATTCGCGGTATATGTTTTTAATAAATAACATCCGCTTACTAACGGCGTATAATGTCTATTTTAACAATCAATAGATAACAATCATCATTCAAACATGCATTCAAATATTTTAAATCTAACTATTTAAAATAAAATCGAAACTGATTTGATTGAGTGAGAAGTTCTCACCTTGATTTTAAATTCCGTTTTAGCGATTTATTTCGAATAAAATTAAACGCGCGTTTAATTTTACCCAAAATTCTCACTAACTCCAAACGACACCAATCCAATTTCATCGCGTAGTGCTCGTCCATACGATTCCAACGCAACTGGTTTCGCGCGTTTTCGACCTCGTATGAAAAGGTTATGAATATTTGAAGTTTTACACGAATTTTATTTATAAAATTTACAACAATTATTAACTAATTTTAACCTAGCAAGATCATGGCCGTTGATTTCAAATCCCCCTCCATCAGGCCGCACACCCCCTTCTCCCTCTCACGTATCATCTTCCTTCAGGAAATTGCCGCACACCAAACCCATTCAACGTAAACTAGGGTTTAATCTTGCAACCTCATTTCTCGACGAAACTTCATCAAACCACCTTCATGCGAACGCTCTTCGCAAGAGCTACCTCCACCTTGCACCCCTTGAAGTTCGGCTGCCCCATGAGCCTAGAAAGGCGTGCGCAACCTACAGAAAACGCGGCCAAAAATCTCACAAAATACAACTCCAATCTCGATCTCCACCGTTGAATATAAGGATCTCGCTGCCCTCTATAACTTTGTAGTTGAACACGAAGCTTGAAAGTGAATGGATCGAGAGATAATCGAGGAAGAAGGAGGAGAAATACTGGCCTTTGAATATGTTAGAGGCGGCTGTAGTTTTAGATTAGGGTTTTGTAAATTTTTTTTTTATTTGAGTGAGGGCTATTTATAAGGAACCGACGAAACACTATTCATTCCGGAAATTCCGAACTCCGATTTACGCGCCGTAACCAGCGTTTCTAGGGTTTACCCCGTGTTTCGGACACAATGGAATAGGTTTCGGAAGCTAATTCGGACATCTGTGCGAGTTATGGCAATAAACGTTCGATTTAAATTAAACCGATTTAAATCGATTTCTAGGCGTTTTAATTCGTACCGGACAAACAGTAAATCCAATTGACACGAAATTTGAAACCTTACAATAATATCACATTACGGATCCGATAAAACTGGTTTCGTCGAAATCCGTGACTTTTTGAAAAATGGCTATTTTAACTCGCCAAATTAATATTAAAAAATAATTCGATGCGTTTCGAGCTGCCACGATCAAACGGTAACTCCGATTGACACGAAAATTGAAATCCGGTAATAACTAACTATTACGGATCCAATGGAACTAGTTTCGTTCAATTCTGAGACTGTTCAAAAATTGACTATTTTCACTAGTCGATTTTAATATTAAAATATTCAATTTTCACAAATAAACTTTTAATTCGATTTTAAAAGTTCTAAAATATCATTCTAACTTCAATATGATAAAATAAAATTTTACAATTCATTTTCAATCATATTTAACTCAATTTTCAATTATTTCCATAATTTAACATATTAAATTATCGATTTAATTATCCAATTAAATCCAATAATTCAAATTAAATTTATTTGACTTATAAATTTCACTTATTAATATTTAAAATTAATTAAATATTCAAATTTTAATTAAATAAAATTCTGGGTCGTTACAGAGCATTAATGTAAATGTTAAAACATGAGAAGATAAGTAACCAGCCAAGTCACATGGATAGGTCAAAAAGTTACTCTTTATTAAATCTATGTAAACTTTACAGGAAAATAGGCACAAGGAAGAAGTTACAAAAAAAAATTTAGTCTCAGGGACAACAAGTTTGTATTTTAGTCCCAAGGACATTTTATAATGTAAACAGAAAATGATAGTTGCAACTATCATTCTGTGATTTACACTACAAAGTGTCCTTCAGACTAAAAAAACAAACTTGCTGTCCTTGAGACTAATTTTTTTTGCAACTTCTTCCTTGTGCCTAAAAACCCCTAATCTTTATTCGTTCATTCTTGTAAACATAATTAGTTAAGCTTTTTCTCTGTTTGTTTAATCGATTATATTTTAATAGAATTTTTTTAATTTAAATTAGATTTTTGATGTAATGTATAAAAATTGGCTACCATACCGAAATGAAAACCGATACATCCAAACCTGATTGAAAATTTCAGATGACCGAAACAAAATTAATACCAAGTTCTCAAACCTTAGGAAAAATAGTAAATTTTATCTCTATATATATTGAAATATGAATACAAATTTCTACTATTGTTCCAAAACAAATGATGACAGGACCATAAACTCATCTATACTGATAAATAAAAGGATTAGTTCAGTAAGATATTTTAAAAAATCAGTGATGGATCTCAATGTCTTCTAAACTTCTAGCTCGCTTTGTAGAACATTTCACCTAGTGCCTGAACATGCATTGATCAGTTTGTATACTTCCACACATGTCATCATATTTTCCACACCTTTTGCCTACTTAATCCCAATCAGAATATTCATGGTGGTTTCATGTTCTTCCTCCTCTGAACTCCATAATCCCACTAATTTATAGGCTTCATGCTTCCTTCTTTCACTAGATCCAACCTGGCCGATCCAGCCGTGCACGTGAAAAAAAAAGTAGGTTCATGAAGTCATACAACCAACTTAAGCTCTCTCAAAACTTTCCTAACCTGACGCATTAAATGTTAGCAGGAGATAGACTTAAAGGCCTCAGCCTTTGGTGGTAGCTTTGGAGTTCCCTTGCATTCTTCTGCTTCCAGTCATTAGATAAGTTGAAGATTTCTCCATGGTAAATCTTCATTGTTACATGCATTTGGTTAATGTTTGGATTTGGTAATTATCATCTTATAGTCCCGAGTGGTCGGATATTTTCGAACATCTACTGGTAAATATTAATTTTGAAATATTCATAGGTTTAGCTTAACCCAAAGTGCCATATGGTCGTACCGAATGCCACATCTCCTAGACAAGATCAAAATTTCTTGTTTAAAGATGTTGTTAGCAAATTGAAGAGAGGGGCCAGTTTGTTCATGTTGACATTTGTATCATAAGTCTTTGTTTTATGTTATGCAAAATATATTCAAAATTTTTGCATCGAAAAAACAGATGCTCGTTAGTTTCTTCTTGCTTTTTGCATAATTAACAGGCCAAAGATTTGTCGTAATATATATTTTGAAAAAAAATTAGAGAATAGAGAGAAGAAACTTGTTCTCACTAATGCACACAATTCACACACAAAGAGAAGAAACTTGTTCTTACAAATAATGCTTTAATATTATTTTTCCTTTGCTAGATTGCTTGATGCTGAATTGCTTGATTACAAATGAGGAGAGCTCCTCTATTTATAGTCCCTAATAGAATATTCTAGAATTACTTTTACTTGATTACAAAGAAAACGAAATTCTAGAAACGTTTTTACTTGATTACAAAGAAAACGTAATTCTAGAAACGCTTTTACTTGATTACAAAGAAAACGTATTTCTAGAAACGAATAAATCAAGTTTATATTCCAACAAGATTGAATGTTACACCGATTTTTAATTTTGTCTAGGGTTTTAGTCCATGTTCATTGAAGCTAGGTATAAATAGAGTGACATTTTTGGGCGCGTTAATCAAGTTCCATATATGGTGACTAGAGTTTGAGGTTGTTCATGAATTCTAACACTATTCTAGGCCGATTTTAGACTAAATTTCCCATTTGCATTTGGTTTCCAGCACAAAAAATTTATCTGTATGTTGTTGTGCACTCAATTTCCTGATGTTGCCCCGATATATCCTCGATATATCACATAGCGGACTTATGAGGGAACGATATTCCTATAAAGTGGCCCTATATAGCGGATCCGCTATTATCTCGATATTACGGCGATAATCCGCTATATCCTTGATTTTGTTGCCTCGCTATATCCCCTTTCCTATAAATAAGCATTTTGCTTGATGTCTTGCTTTTATGTTTTATGCTAACTTCAAAGTTGATGTAACAATGATATACGTGTTTGGTTATTATAAGTAGTCTAACTTTTAGTCTAACTTTTTAAGTGTCAACTTTGTTTATCTTTACTTTATTATAACTTGTTTTTCTTGGTGAGAAATAATAAGTAACCTATTCCTTTGTTTAATGTTTAATGTTCATCATTCCTCTTTTTAAAATCGTCCACTATATCCTACTATATCCTCGATATATCTCCGTTACAACTTTTCACACCTTAAATGTTATAGAGCGGTAGGGCGCTTTAACTATACATGTATGTTTTTATGACTGCGTATATTTCCAGGTTCAAAATTCCAATTTAGTTCCAGATTTTGAATTGCAATACTTTTCTATACAAATACGATGACTAACACACTCACAAATAGATAGATAGATAGACATACACACACATACATATACATACACACATGTATATTTTGATATTAACCAAATTTATATTACAGTCTTTGAACCACATATAAGATATAGGATTTGATGAAAATGCATGTAATCAATTTTTCGAGAACCGTACCGCAAGTCAAACCGTGATAGCTTAAGGTCGAAGGTTTTAAAGGTCCGACCGGTCGAACCGTAAAAACCATGCCAACACAAAATCAAATTAAATTTATTGCATTTGCCGCATTGTGTTAACATTTTGAAAAATAATAAAGTTCTATAATTACAAACGTCCCACATCTTAGAGCAATGAAATAGCTTTTACAATTTGCCTTTATAAATACATGTTGCGTGCTGTTGTAATTGCATAGTTGGCTTTTGGAGCTATTTCAGAGCTGATTTTTGGGTTTCCAACCAGAGCCTAATTCAGTGCAAATGAAATATTTCATTTTTTTTCCAGTTTAATTTGTAATAAAATCGGGTTCTCTAAGGTTTGACCATGGTTTTGTACAGTTTAATGTAAAAGCGGTTTGATTAGTTTTTGAACCGGGCTGCCCTACGGTTCACGGTTTTATCGGTCGAACCAGCGGTTCGGTCCGGTTTTCTATACACTGCATGTAATACACAATAATTTAAATACAACTAGCGATTTCCTTTTTATACATTATTCTCTTATTTGACCTTGTAAAAAGCAATTAGAATATTATACAAACTAAACAAATATAATATTATTTTATACCCCTAAATTAATATAAGGTTTGCCTATCTTACCTATTTTTATTAATTATTACCTAGCCCCAAATCCAACCCGATCGAATTACCAAATGTATCCAACTCCATGTCAATTTTTATCCTCGTCATTTACTCCTATCTAATCGATTTTGTACCCTAATTCATCAATTCTGTTTCTCTCATTCTCTCTTCCATACACTAATTCTCTACCCTAATTTACCAATTATGTCCATCTCTTTTTCTTATTCTAAGATGACAAAGAGGGAAAAACCAACAGCAACTGTATTTCAAGATGAAGACAAACTGTAGCTTGAAATCAAAGCAAAATGATGATCTAATTAGCAGAAAATGTGTTCTTGGTGTTTGCGTTTCATTTTCAACATCTCTGCAATTTTTTCTTCACCCAAACCGAAAGTGGAATGTTTGTGATATTCCGGTCCGGAACAACAGATGGGAATCCGACATGCTGGTTGGAATTTAGAACCTTGGTGTATTTTTAATTTGATTGCATATGATGGGGGGAAAGTAGGAGTTGTTAAGGCACCATTTATCCTCAATGAGTGCAAACACTTGTTTTTAAAACTCTCTATATAGCTGATCGATTGCCATCTAAGGAAGCTGTCCAGTGCATCTCCATTTAACCAAGGATTGAACCATAAGTTAGTATCCTTGTTATTTGCAATTTTGTTTTCTATAAGTCCATGGCACAAATTTAATACTCTTAAATGTGGATTTATTGTAAATGAAGTGTTTGCATCATACCGCGTTATCCAAAAGTTGTTTTTTACTTCAGTACCTTTGTTGCAACCAAATAGCCCTTCTGTTGTCTTGCTGTAAGTATCTCCAAATAAGTTTCAAAGAGAAAGAATCAGTTATATCATGCAAACTTCTTAGGTCCATGCCGCGTTCCTGTTTTGGTTTGCATACTGTATTCTGATTTATTAATTGTTTTCTTCCTTACCATAAAAAATTAGCACGGATACTTTCTATATGATTTATCTAGTTTTTAGGCATGTGACATATTTTCTTCCAGAAAACTAATTTGGATTGAATTACTAATCTGATTAGCTCCAATTTTCCATCGATGGTAAATAGTTTTCCACTCTATTCACCGAGCTTATGCTTAATCTTATCAATAAGGCTACTAAGATTACTTCTTCTTTAAGAAGAATTTCTTGGTAGAATGCCTAAATACATCACAGGGAGGTTTTGAACTTATACATCAAGCTTTCTAACTATTATTGATTTCCTTTTACATGCAGGCTCCTTTAGTAAAGAAAAGTTTATATTTTTTTATCATGGCTAGACCCACATATTGTTCTAACTTCTCATAAGCCAGCAGAGAGTTTCCAATAATATTTCTTCCCAGAATATATATATATATTTGGTTATATAAAATCAACTCGTTCAAATTTCACTTATTATTTTGAAAATGATGTTCAAGATAATTTTGTAAAGAACGTCACTACAAGAAATAGATCTGCTATACGGGGATCATCTTTTTCTAAAACCAGTGTCATTAAAATATTGTTTATTTCATGAATTAGTTGTCCACTTGAAAAAATTCCTCTTATAGCTGATGTGAGAATTTCATTAGTCATACCCCAGTGTTTTTTGAAATTTTTTACCACGGGACCAGAGCTACTATTATCGTCTATTTCAAATTTTGCTTGCTTGGTTTCCTCTAAAGTGACTTCTACATCTAATTTCAACCTTGCTTGATTAGTTAAAACATTTTACAAACTATGTGTGGAAAATTGTTATGTATGTTGTGTCTTAGTGTAGTAATTTACAGCATTTGCCTTGAGCACATCCAAATGTGTTGTTGTTCTGCCCTAAGGATCTATTATTTGCTTTATGTTTTCCTGTTTCTAGCTGCATTCATGGGAGTATAGAAATTTTTTGAAGATTGATCCCCTTTGTTTACCCATTTAATTTTTATTTCTGTTGCATTTTAGTGGTATGAATATGTATGAGTCTTTCTAGGTTCAAATGGTTTCTTTTATACTCCTAGACTAGTCTTGAACCTGTGAGATTATGTATCATTTTTACGTGCAAGACATTGTTTTCACTTCTCAATTTATCTATCAAGTCATGTATGCTGTCTCTGCATCTATTCCATTCTTTTAGTTCTTTTATCACTTGCTTCAATTGCATTATAAGAATGAACGAGTGAATGCCAGTAATTGGGCATGACCATTCATTGTTAACAACATTATTATGCTAACTAAAATTAGTCCATGCATTGTTAAATCTAAATGGTTTATCAGTAGTTAAATATAATAGGGATACGATCACTAGTAGAGTATTTCTAGGTTTAAAAGGCTGGTTTTATATTCCTAGACTAGTCTTGCACTAGTGGGATCATGTTTTGTATTTGTGTATAGGATGTTATTTTCACTTCTCATATTGTACGTAGGCCTGACATAATCTTTTCACCGCATCAGCCCATAATTTATATCCATCGATTTTTTTTAATGTAAAATACCATTCCCTCTAACCAGACTTAAACCTGGCGCATCGGTTTGCTAATCATCTAGGCTACCACCACCCCAATACATCAAAAGTTTAAAATTAGCAACCAATCATATCTATTTACGTAATGTTGTAAACAATATGGAAAATAAGAAGACATTAGAAAAAGATGAATGATGCATTTTATTCATTCCTGAATTAATAATCTATTTCAATTACATAGGCTCCTTTATATAAAAATTTTGAAGTTTGGCATTGAACTTGTTCCATGACGTGGGAGTAAACAAAATATAACAAACATTGTATAGCATATTCACTCTTTATAGTTAACATATTAACACCCCTCTTGAATATGCGTCTTCACAATCTTGAATGCTTATATGGTACCTTGAAATTTTCCACTTTGTAACGTGTATGACGACTGCTTCTCCTCATTATTATCATGTTTTCATATATCCATTTCAGTTGCTACAAATATTGTTTGTTGCCTCATTAAAACCTCTGTTAGGAAAATCCGATGGAAAAAACCTTGAACGACGAAAAGAGTGCAACTTGTGAAATAATATATACCATATAATGATATTCTTTCTAAAGAGTTTGATATTTCGAGATCAAAATAATGTCTCATTAAACCCTTACTAAAAAAGCCAATACGAAAAATCTTAGTAAAAGAAAAGAATATAGTGGCGTATTTCAATAATTTACATCAAATGGAGTTTGATACTTATGGATCGATATAATGCCTCATTAAAACCTTGCGAAGAAAAACCTAGTGAGAAAAATTTTAGTGAAGGAAAAGTAGTATATTATGATATACTTATGTATGCTCCCCCCGATTTTATAGTTTTTCCTTTTAAGCTTGAATATATGTCATTATAATTCAAATCAGTTATAAATACTTTTTGTAACATAGCTTAAACAAGTTGCCAAAAGTCCGAAGACAATAATTCTACTTTCCTTTATTTAGATTTTCATCATTTTCAAATAGCTTCCTTCAACACAATTGAATTTTTCAAGATTGTTTCTTCCAAATATGATTTACGTTTTATGCATTTTGTATGCTACCTTTATGAAAAACACTTCATATGCTTTTATTTTTGTGCTTCAAATCAGTTTTGCATATTGTAACTACCTCTTTGAGAATCTTAAAAGTTTTATTACTGCAATACTTAAATACAGGAAGTAATATACTCATCATGAATTATATCAAGATTTCCATTACAACAAATCTTAAAAGATGGTTGTAATCTATACTCCTTATTCTTTGCATTCTTTATAACCACCAAAGTTATTTATATTCTTCAGGAATTTGTATATTTTCATTACTGAATATGATTTAAGCAATATTTCTACCTTCAGGGTATATTAAGTGTTTCAAACGCTTTCGCTACTTTGCGAATTACAAATACACATTTCTATGTTAGTAAACGATTCATGATGGCCAATCATGTTTCTTCTAATTCAAGATCTTTAGTTTATTTATCAACATAAGCGTTTTCTATTATTTAAATTTTTATCATCGATGATTATTTCTTGTCAGTTCTAGATATGATTTATAGATATCTCAATGTTTATTCTATTTTAGGTACCTAAACCACTTCTAGGTTTTTTGAAAATGATGTCATGGATCTCTTCCAGAGCACCTTTAATTGTTTACTTAAAAAAACACTCTCCTTCTTTATTCGACTTCTTTATTATTTTCTCCCAAAATATTTCAAGCTGACTTCTCTACCATACTACAGATGTGATTTATACCCCTTTGGTCTTTCTGCGATTTTAACTTATATTGGAGCAAGTATATTATGGATATTATCAATAATTTATTCAAGTTACTTAATATTTTTCAATCAATATTTGATCTTGATAATCAAAATGAACTTCTATCTCATTTACTCTGTGACGACCCGAAATTTCTAACCATTTAAATTTGAATAGTAATTGATTTTAAAATATTTAAAAGTTAATTTTAACTTGCATTCAAGGTATTAATATTTACTGATAATTAAACCATTGAATTATAGTTTAAATATTAAATTTGTAATTTGAAATTGGGTAAATTGTTGAATTTGAAATCTCTAAGCCCGTTTAAAATAATTTGAAGGCTTATAAAATTTATAATGATGATACTGACAATAATAGAATGATTGAAATTTAAATTAAAGGTGGCTTGTTCGATTATAATAATATATCGTCTAAATTGAATTTACGAATAGCTTTCCGAGGCACAGTCTCGGAATTCGACGAAACCAGTTCCATTGGATCCGTAATAGTTAGTTATTATCGGAGTTCAATTTTCGTGGCAATTGGAGTTGTTGTTTGACCCTGACAGCTCAAAACGCTTAAACCTACATTAATCGATTTAATTTAAAATCGATCGTTTTCTTTTGTAACTCGCGCTAGAATTTATATCGAAGTATCTTGGACACTTATTTATTTATCTGAGTATCGACCAAGTCAACTTTAGTTCCTTCTCAAATACGCCTGTTCTTTCTTTAAGCACGCGAATCTTCTTTTCGAAGCCACGTTTGCTTTTACCAACCTCCTCGTTCTTCTTTAAAAATATCGCATTCCCCTTCTGCCTTTAAAAATCGAAATAGCAGAAGAGGAAAAAAAAACAAAAAAAAAGAGGAAATTATGGCAGGCGGAAAACAAATTCTCCTCTTCCAAATTAATCGAAGGCCGACGATTTCAATCCTAATCAAATTACTTCCTCTTTCCTTGCAATTCTTATCGTCCTATGCGAACGCGAGGGAATGGGTGGTCGCGCAAGTCGAGATGGCACGTTCGTGAGGCTTGGAGGCAAGTCGTGTTCGCACCTAGGGTTAGGGTTGCCGACGCTCGACTGGGTTACGCGCGTGAGAGAGGCTCGGCGATTCGTGGGTCAGGAGCTTAGCGCGGCGCGTTCTAGTGAGGGAAACCGGCAGTAAGGCGGTCCGATGGCTGCTGCGTGGATGGCGACGGCTGCGTGGTTCGGCTGGTTACTGGCGATTCGAGGAGGCAGTAGGTATTGTACCATTTCTCCAATTTATTTCATATTTGTATGTAGCAGGAAAAAGGGAAATTATATATATGTTAAAACCCTTAACAGTAAAGAAATTACTATTTGTATATATACCGTAAAGGAAAGTGTGTATATAAATAGATGCAAAGAAAGCGTCTATTTTATATTCACAGCAAAAGACAATAAATTAAACCGTTAGTTAATTAAAATTATCAAATGGTAAATTAATCGTACGATCTATTCGAATATTAATAAAATTATATAATGTTGTTCAAGATTTAAAACCGGGAAGAGACAAGCTGGTTTGGAATGGGGTTGCAATAAATGAAAGGTGAGTAAATCTCACTCTGTTGGATTTATTATTTAAATTTAAATGGTTGAATTTAAATAGTTGATTAAATGATTAAATTGATTGGATGTGCACTAATGATGATGTGATTTTGGATTTTGGTTGGTTCTCGAGTTAATTGTGGTTTGACTCGAAGTATTGAGTTTTAAGTTGCTTTAAACTTAAAATATAAATAGGAAATTGTTTCCATTGTTAATAAGGGTCTGAATTAATTAATTGAGTTTAAGTTAATTAATTAAGTGTAAGTAATTCAGAATAAATCATTGGATGATTTGGTAAATAATTACTTAATGAAATTAATAAAATATAATTATTTTGTGGAATACATCAAGAGATTAATTAAGGTTATTAATTAAGGAGAAATTTGATTTATTTAATAAAGTAAAGAAATGGATAATTAATTACAGATTGTGATTAATCGAAAGTGATTAATATTGAGGTTGAATTAAAATAATTTATTTAGATGGGAACAAATTAAAATAAAATGTGAAATAATTAATTAATATAATTAACGATGTAATCGGAGATTGATTAATTAAAATGAATTAATCAGTAATAAGTGACTTATGGGAAGTTAATTAGTTTAAGCAATTAAGGATTAATGTAATTAAATAAATAATTAATTCATGAAGAAATTAAGGTTTCTTAATAATCTCGGTTGAGACTAATTAATATTGTGAAGTTAATTTAAGAGAATTACTTGAATGGAATTGTAAAATAATTAATCCAGGGTGATTAATTAAGATAAATAGTGAAGGGTTGACTAATCAATTGATTTGGAATGAATTAATGTTGAATAAAGGAATCTAAATGAATGTGGTTAGAAAGTCAATTAGAATTGATTGAATTAATTTGTATGTGATTAAGTATTGCTTATGGACGACTGAATGATATTAGATGCTTTGAAGGAGTTGATTTCTCTGATATGAAATGTTGTGTATTTTCGTTTGGATAACTTGGGATAGGATGATATGAGATTCGAAGAGACCGGGTCGGGTATTGGGTAAATACCCGAAACCACTTCGAATGTTTATAGATGGATATGTGAAATCTATATGCTGGAGTAAGTGAATTTGAGGAATTGGACTATTTTTAAAATCTAAATCTTTGGTATTGAGAAACTTATATGTGGAATAAGTGTTGTTTAAAATAAAATGTGGCCTTGTGAATTGATATATGTTACCCGGGTTTATATGAGATGTATATTTTTGTATTCCTTGTTAGATGGGTTTACTCACGCTGGTTTCCAGCCTGATCTGGGTGTTACTTTGGTGTAATGCTCGGGTCAGACCGAGTGTTACAGATTTTCAGGTAGGCACGTTCTGGAGCTCAGGAGGCGAGCTGGATGTCTATAGCGTATAAAATATTTCCGCTGTATTATTTTGCTGTGTATGTGAGACATGATAATTGTATATATTCAGTGACTGCATATATGTGAAAACTTTGATGTATATTAATGTGATCAACAGATATAGTATTCTTCTGTAAACTATTATTTATTTATTATATTTTGTCCGCTGCGAACGTGAGTTATTGATGTTCTTCTTCTTTTTCTTCTTCCTCTTCTATATCTTTCTTCTTTTTGATAACTATCTGGAATTTTCGAGTTCGAAAATTCCGGGTCGTTACAGTTGGTATCAGAGCTGAAGGTTAAGCGAGAACCTTGGCTCTGGGGGGATGTCTCATTAACTAGAGTTCGAAGTACTCTAGAATGAGTTGAGTGTATATGCATATATGAGAGAGCGTATTTGTTATTTTCTTATATAAGGATTTTAAAATGATTTCATATAAGATTATATTTTGATATATAGAGAAAATTGTCTGTTGAATTATTAGAATTAAATTAAGAGTAATATAAACAACCGGACTGAAATTAAATAAAGATAAGTTTAAAATGGATTCAAACTTGAATTGAAATCCTGAATTGGAGAAGTAATTCAGAATAAGATGTGTATTAATGAGTAAGCAAAATGAAATATTCTAAAGAAGTAAACGTTTAAGTAAAGTATGACTGTAACAACCCGCATATTTATCGATTTTATATTTAAATACTTTATTTAAATATTTTATCGTTCGTCGGATTTTGGTCTGAAAAGCTACATTTTGCAAACAGTCGAATTAGGACTCGAGACCACCCCCATTGAGTTCAAAATGTCGTTTGCGACCTTTTTGAGTATAAGCTTCGATATGTTTGGAGAAAGTTGAATTTTGCTACTTTTCACTTAGGGTTTTGGTTTGGGCTGAGCCCACTTATGTATTCAGTCCCAACCCCCTCCTTCTCTTCATAACTTCTCCTCTTTGCTTAAACACTCAAGCTTTAGCAACAATGGTGGAAGAGAATGGGAAATAGAAATTCCTAAGCCCTAGTTTCCATTAGCAAATCCATCTTCTTGCTCCAAACTCATGTGAACCCATTGGTAAGCATCTCCTTCTTCTTCTCCAACTCTTTCTCTCTTTGATTTCAGAAAATTCCTAAACCTAATTTAGGAAATATTTCTCTTTTAAGCTTAGATTGAAGCTTCTTGAGTTGTTATTGAAGAGGAATTGATCTTAGCTTGTTTTAAAAGCTTCTCCTTCATTGATTTGGGTTCAAAGGTGAGATTTTTATCTCACATCTTAGTCTATAATTATCTTCGATTGTTAGGTATGAATTCCTAACACTTATTCTTGTGCAATTGATTTTGGTTTGGATTGATTTGGTGTATATTCCAATTTTTGGTTTTTTGGTCTAATTTATGAAAATCCTTTTATGGATATTTGGACATTGATATTTGAAGCGTATCGAAGAGCCGTTTAGGCTGGGTTGTCGTTCGACGTAATTCCTTAGTCATCGCCATTTGCTCGCTCGATCGTTTCCGATATTCGCTTGGCCATTTTTGGCCTAGCTTCAGGGAATGCCCTGAACCCTTCATTCAGACGTCTAAAACGTAATATTCAGACGTCTGAATATTGTTCTGGGAAGATTTCTATTCCCAGATTCAGACGTCTGAATATATGGTTTCAGACGTCTGAATTGGTTCATTTGGAACCAGAAAGGAAATAGGCTAAAAATGCCTATTTCATACGTCTGGATCTAAGGATTCAGATGTCTGAATTCTGTCTTTGGAAAATATTTATTTTCCAGATTCAGACGTCTGAATCCTTGATTTCAGACGTCTGAATCAGCAGTGTTTTGCCTGCTTGCTTATTCGCTTGAGAATTCCAATTTAAATCGACTCGTGATGATCCTATTTGTTGTTATCATTTATTATGACTTTGATGACTCCTTTTTAGGGATTTTTGAATATCCATTTCGATGGATTCTTTATCGGTTTCTTTGGATTTTATTCACGTCTTCGAATGTGAATTTTACTGAATTGATTGTTATTACAATCTTCTTTGTGATTTGTCACTTTAAAAATATAAAGGTTTTCTATACTAGTAGTAAATATCAAAACTCTTTCTTCAAATGATTTCAGCACTATTTTATTACAAAGCTCGTTTTCTCAAACCGATTTCTAATCTATTAGTATATACAAACCTTTACCTCACTCCTATGAGAAATCTAATTAAACGGCTTAGTAAAACGAGTGGTATGAAACGCTTGCGTTTACTTCGTCGGTTAATTCTTGGACTTGTTCGATTGAACCTCTTGTGACATTTTTCTAGTGGAGATTTACAGTTTGTTCGTAAATGTTTAAGTTAAGCAAGTGGTTATGGGACATGAAGCTAAACTTTTATATTTACTAGCTTAGTGTAATTGACACTTCTCGTTGATCATGACGATCATCTTTGTGGTTTAGACTAGCAATGTGCGATGTCTCTTTGTTTGCGAGGTTAGGCTAGACACCACTTGTGCGATTTCATTCGCACATACCTTTTCGGTTAGCCTAGACACCACTTGTGTGATTCCGTTCACACATACCTTTTTGCTTTTTGGTTACGCTAGACACCACTTGTGCGATTCCATTCGCACATACCTTTTCGGTTAGCCTAGACACCACCTGTGTGATTCCGTTCACACATACCTTTTTGCTTTTTGGTTAGGCTAGACACCACTTGTGCGATTCCATTCGCACATACCTTTTCAGTTAGCCTAGACACCACTTGTGTGATTCCACTCACACATACCTTTTTGTGATTTCTGGATTTCATGTGTTGATTTTTGGAATTTATGTCATTGACTTGTTAAGAGTACAGGTTTAGGGTATGATGCCCTCTTTGGATCTTTGAGAAGATTCTTGTGATATTGATTAATCTTTTGTTGATTATCATTTACATGCTTATAGTAGTATGCCATTATGGATATTATGTTTATGCCATATCTTGTATGTTATATCATGTCATCTGATATTTATAGCTAGACTGATCCGTTTATTATTTTCTTATGAAATAATACTCGGGTCAGACCGAGATGTTACAGGTGCTTCTGCTTGACTTCCTTTCGGGATTTGCTTCTCTGACTTTTGGGTTAACTACTTAGATTGTAGTTATTTTGTTGTATACATTTGAGATATAGACTCCTTAATGTATACTTATTCTTTTGTGTAGTTCGTGTAACTATTCTTTTGTGATATTGTGGATCTTTTTAGACCACTACTATGATATACACTTTTATGTGTAATATTTATATCTTATTCCGCCTTTGTGATATGAATTATCTGTGACTGATTTACGTTACGTTTGTTTCTATATTTGTTTCCGAAGATATTATAGCCACTGTGTAGTAGCTTTGAGTTTGTGTCGGCATGTCGGATTTCCACTTGAAAAAGATTTGCATGTTATACTATCTGACATATCGATGCTCGCGCAAAGCAATTACGCGGATGGTCGCTCCTCAACAGCCTTATTCTCCGTGCTAGTTGACAGCATTCATCGTAATGTTCTTGGCTAGCGTGCGTATAGAGGTGGGGCGTCACAGCTTGGTATCAGAGCCAAACTTCAGAACAATATAGAATAATTTAGCAAGGATCATGTCCTAAGTCTTTCTTAGGAGTTGTGCTTTAGGATTTTATTCGGGTCTTCGTACCGTTCTATCCTACTTTCTTTTATGATTCCTTGTTTTATCTATCAAGATTGCTTGATATTTATTTTGAGAGTAACTTTTTCCCTCTTCTTTCTTTCTTTTTTAAAGAAGAGAAATGGTTAGACCAGGCCGTCCCAGCGCCGGTCAATCTAGTTCTACTCCCCAGGATGGAGTATCTATGTCTTCTCAACAACTTTTGGATCTTGTAAAGAATCAAGAGTTTATCTATGCTTTGAGTAAGAACCCCGAAATGGTTCTACCTTTGAAACTTGAAGTTTCTTTCAATCAGCTTGTGGATGTTACTCTTCTTCATGGAGAGGTTGGTAAAGGAAGTGTTTGTGATATTGGGACTTCCAAGAAGAGGCATATTAAGTTCAAGAGCCTTAATCCAAATAAGAGAGTGAAGCAAACTACTTTTGTAGCAAAGACTCCAATCCCTAATCGTGGAGGATGCTACAATTGTAATTCTATGGAACACTATGCGAATATGTGTCCAAAACCCCATTCTTGTCGCTATTGCAAGAAACCGGGTCATCTTTTATCTGCGTGTCCCAAACTTTTGAACAAGGACATGAGAAAGCTAAGTATTGTGCAAGCCCTTGGCAACTCTTCTCTTGGTCAAGGTATTTTTCACTCAATCCTTGATGGCATTGCTTTATTTCGTGATCTTCTTATTTGAGTTCTTTTTGATATGGGTTCCATCTCACTATTTTATATCAAAAGAACTTGTCGATTCTTTTTCTATGAATATTTTTTGGGCTTGATGAGTTCTTTGGGAGTTGCGAATCCGGATGGTAGATCCGCAACACTCAATTTGCTTTCTATTGATGTCGAAACTATTTTATGTGGTTTTTCTTTCCGAGCCGATATTTTTACTTAGGCTTCGGAATTGATTTTTTGTAATGATTGGCTTAATCGTTGTGAAGCCCACATCCTATTTTCCGTGTGGACTATTCATCTTTGACATTTTCTATCTGTTAAGCAGATTTCTATTTTTTTTCCTTGTGATTCCGATTTCAAATTTTGAAGGCATCATTTTATTCTTTAAACCCTCATGATGAGGAAAGTTTTATTTCTCTCATCTAAATAGTTTGTGAAATTTTCCGGTTTATTTGGACTTGTCTTAGGATTATCACCTAAGTAATCTTTTGTGTGGTGCTAAGGTCTTTTTAGTTTGACCTTGCCACCGATTTTCATTTGGCTACGAGTCGCGTGAGTTAGCATTCCACTTACGCACTCCGCACTCGTTATGATTCTAATGAATGACTTATTTTGTCATTCAATTTTTCCATCTTATTTCATCCATTTTGTATATCAAATATTCTATGAATATTTTGATGAGACCATTCTTTTATTTATTGATCTTTGGATGAAAGTAGCAATTTAAAATTTTGCAAAATCTTTTTCATAAGATTTATTTAGAAGTATAACCGGATTTTTGTTCTTAAAACGAACAAAGAATATTCTTAGAAGTTTTTGAGAAACTT
Organism: Allium cepa; assembly: GCA_030765085.1. Lineage (NCBI taxonomy): Eukaryota > Viridiplantae > Streptophyta > Magnoliopsida > Asparagales > Amaryllidaceae > Allium > Allium cepa. The sequence goes on from CM060940.1 coordinate 867,366,433, forward strand.
ACTTATCCTATAGAATACGATTTTGTGATTGTATTGCCCGTTGAGTGCTTTAAGAATTCTGGTCGATGCGCTTGATCAACGTTATCGATAGGAATTTCCTAAACGCTTTGATGAGACAATCGGACACAGTATATTGACTTGAAAATAGTAAATTTTTCTAGAAAAATTATTACATAATGCTAAATGTAATTTTGAAAGTTTTAACTTTTCAGGAAAGAAGGTTATTTAAAAGAAATTCTTTCTTTTCGATACTCTTGTTCTTGTGATTCTCGAGGGGGAACCAAGACTTTATCTTTTGTACCAATGCTTATCGTATTGGTTTGGATGCCGTTCTCTTACATAAGATAACGTGCTATCACTTGTGCTTCTAAATCTTTATAGCTTATCGAGCCTAGTATGAAACTCATGATCTAGTGCTCACGGCTATTGTTTTTGCTTTTAGAGTTTGGCATCATCATTTTTGGATGAGAAATCTGTTCTCTACCCCGATCATAAATCTTTGGGATAATTATTTTCTCATATGGAACTCCATGTTGACTCGAGTTCCTGACATCTTATGATCTTGATATTCTTTTTATTCCTGGAAGGGAAATCGTGTTGCCAATGCGCTTTGTCGTAAGCAACAAGTGGTTGATTCTTTGATGTTGTCTGAATGGAATAATCTTTTTATCAAGTTCATCGGACGTTTTGGTATACTTCGTTTTATTGAGCTTTATCTCATTCCTTTTATGGACTAGTGTCCGGTGTTCTTTTATGGTGTTCGGTTCATCGGATGTACTATTATTGTACTACATCGATGTTCCGTCTCATTTGGATCAATGGATGTACCATTATTATACTACATCGTTGTTCCGGTTTATCGGTTCATTGGACGTACCGTTTTTGTACTACGTCGGTGTTCCAAATTATTCTAGTTTGAAGTCTCTCGGGCGTACCGTTTCTGTACTACGCCGTTGCACTGGCTCAATTTTCTGCTATTCTTGACGTTCTCTGCGTCTTTTAACTATGGAAATGCTTTTAGGTTTCCTATTTTATTCTTGAGCCCGGTGATATTGAGGAAATTGAAGTTTCACCAGATTTGACTTATGAGCAACATTCCATTCGCATCATTGCTTCGGAGGTTGAGCGCCTTCGGAATAAAGGTGTTCTTCTTGTGAAAGTTCATTGGTTCTCAGATCCTAAGGATTTCTCTTGGGGTCCCTGGGAATTCATCGAGCGATCCCGTTCTGGCTAACTCTTTCATGCTCCTTATGGTGAACTTCCTATTTCAAATTTTCTTTTGTGTTGATATGCTTCTATGGTTGTTACTTCTTATTTTCTTCTTAAGTATTGCGAGGACGCAATTTCTTTAAGGAGGAGAGTCTGTAACAACCCGCATATTTATCGATTTTATATTTAAATATTTTATCATTCGTCGGATTTTGGTCCGAAAAGATACTTTTTGCAAACAGTCGAATTAGGACTCGAGACCACCCCCATTGAGTTCAAAATGCCGTTTGCGACCATTTTGAGTATAAGCTTCGATGTGTTTGGAGAAAGTTGAATTTTGCTACTTTTCACTTAGGGTTTTGGTTTGGGCTGAGCCCACTTATGTATTCAGCCCAACCCCCTCCTTCTCTTCATAAGTTCTCCTCTTTGCTTAAACACTCAAGCTTTAGCAACAATGGTGGAAGAGAATGGGAAATAGAAATTCCTAAGCCCTAGTTTCCATTAGCAAATCCATCTTCTTGCTCCAAACTCATGTGAACCCATTGGTAAGCATCTCCTTCTTCTTCTCCAACTCTTTCTCTCTTTGATTTCAGAAAATTCCTAAACCTAATTTAGGAAATGTTTCTCTTTTAAGCTTAGATTGAAGATTCTTGAGTTGTTATTGAAGAGGAATTGATCTTAGCTTGTTTTAAAAGCTTCTCCTTCATTGATTTGGATTCAAAGGTGAGATTTTTATCTCACATCTTAGTCTATAATTATCTTCGATTGTTAGGTATGAATTCCTAACACTTATTCTTGTGCAATTGATTTTGGTTTGGATTGATTTGGTGTATATTCCAATTTTTGGTGTTTTGGTCTAATTTATGAAAATCCTTTTATGGATATATGGACATTGATATTTGAAGCGTATTGAAGAGCCGTTTAGGCTGGGTTGTCGTTCGACGTAATTCCTTAGTCATCGCCATTTGCTCGTTCGATCGTTTCCGATATTCGCTTGGCCATTTTTGGCCTAGTTTCAGGGAATGCCCTGAACCCTTCATTCAGACGTCTGAAACGTAATATTCAGACGTCTGAATATTGTTCTGGGAAGATTTCTATTTCCAGATTCAGACGTCTGAATATATGGTTTCAGACGTCTGAATTGGTTCATTTGGAACCAAAAAGGAAATAGGCTAAAAAGTGCCTATTTCAGACGTCTGGATCCAAGGATTCAGACGTCTGAATTCTGTCTTTGGAAAATATTTATTTTCCAGATTCAGACGTCTGAATCCTTTGATTTCAGACGTCTGAATCAGCAATGTTTTTCCTGCTTGCCTATTCGCTTGAGAATTCCAATTTAAATCGACTCGTGATGATCCTATTTGTTGTTATCATTTATTATGACTTTGATGACTCCTTTTTAGGGATTTTTGAATATCCATTTCGATGGATTCTTTATCGGTTTCTTTGGATTTTATTCACGTCTTCGAATGTGAATTTTACTGAATTGATTGTTATTACAATCTTCTTTGTGATTTGTCACTTTAAAAATATAAAGGTTTTCTATACTAGTAGTAAATATCAAAACTCTTTCTTCAAATGATTTCAGCACTATTTTATTACAAAGCTCGTTTTCTCAAACCGATTTCTAATCTATTAGTATATACAAACCTTTACCTCACTCCTATGAGAAATCTAATTAAACGGCTTAGTAAAACGAGTGGTATGAAACGCTTGCGTTTACTTCGTCGGTTAATTCTTGGACTTGTTCGACTGAACCTCTTGTGACATTTTTCTAGTGGAGATTTACAGTTTGTTCGTAAATGTTTAAGTTAAGCAAGTGGTTATGGGACATGAAGCTAAACATTTATATTTACTAGCTTAGTGTAATTGACACTTCTCGTTGATCATGACGATCATCTTTGTGGTTTAGACTAGCAATGTGCGATGTCTCTTTGTTTGCGAGGTTAGGCTAGACACCACTTGTGCGATTTCATTCGCACATACCTTTTCGGTTAGCCTAGACACCACTTGTGTGATTCCGTTCACACATACCTTTTTGCTTTTTGGTTAGGCTAGACACCACTTGTGCGATTCAATTCGCACATACCTTTTCGGTTAGCCTAGACACCATTTGTGTGATTCCGTTCACACATACCTTTTTGCTTTTTGGTTAGGCTAGACACCACTTGTGCGATTCCATTCGCACGTACCTTTTCGGTTAGCCTAGACACCACTTGTGTGATTCCACTCACACATACCTTTTTGTGATTTCTGGATTTCATGTGTTGATTTCTGGAATTTATATCATTGACTTGTTATGAGTACAGGTTTACGGTATGATGCCCTCTTTGGATCTTTGAGAAGATTCTTGTGATATTGATTAATCTTTTGTTGATTATCATTTACATGCTTATAGTAGTATGCCATTATGGATATTATGTTTATGCCATATCTTGTATGTTATATCATGTCATCTGATATTTATAGCTAGACCGATCCGTTTATTATTTTCTTATGAAATAATACTCGGGTCAGACCGAGATGTTACAGGTGCTTCTGCTTGACTTCCTTCCGGGATTTGCTTCTCTGACTTTTGGGTTAACTACTTAGATTGTAGTTATTTTGTTGTATACATTTGAGATATATACTCCTTAATGTATACTTATTCTTTTGTGTAGTTCGTGTAACTATTCTTTTGTGATATTGTGGATCTTTTTAGACCACTACTATGATGTACACTTTTATGTGTAATATTCATATCTTATTCCGCCTTTGTGATATGAATTATCTGTGACTGATTTATGTTATGTTTGTTTCTATATTTGTTTCCGAAGATATTATAGCCACTGTGTAGTAGCTTTGATTTTGTGTCGGCATGTCGGATTTCCACTTGAAAAAGATTTGCATGTTATACTATCTGACATATCGATGCTCGCGCAAAGCAATTACACGGATGGTCGCTCCTTAACAGCCTTATTCTCCGTGCTAGTTGACAGCATTCACCGTAATGTTCTTGGCTAGCGTGGGTATAGAGGTGGGGCGTCACAATGACTTATAAAATTGAAAACCCTAAATTGTGAAATTTTAAATCTAGGTCCAGAATTTGAAATTCGTTTTAGAATGCTGAAAGAAATAATAAATAAGTATTATTTGAATAAAAGAGACTTGTTGCAAACAATGGGTTGTTTGGAAATTTGATTTGAATTTAAGCCCAAAGGTGATTTAAAATTTTAAAATATTGCAGGGAGGGCCAAGACATAAATATGTATATATGTATGGGTATACATGATATAAAAGATAGTTTGAAATAAACTCTAAGGTGTTGAGTTTTTATTTTTCCTTGAAGTGTGATATAAAAACCCAAAGTGACATAAGTTTTGAACTTTTAAGAGGGAAAGAATTTTGAAATTTGAAGTGGAAATTCGAATTGAGTAAGGTAGATTGGATTAAGCAAATTGAAATTTAACTTGGGAGAAGTTAAATAAGTTTGAATGAACAACTTGTACAGGAAATTTCAAGATGAAATTGGAATTTAACTTGGTGAGTTAAATGGTTAATTTAAATTGGGAGTTTGTGTGATCTCAAAACGGGTTTGAGTTCTGGGAAATTGAGAAATGAATGGATGTTTTAAAATGAATTGGATGATACCATCCTATTGTTGTTAAAAATCTTTAAACCGTGGATCGGATTTGTTTAAATGAATAAGAAATAAAATGTGGTAACATATCCATTATTGAGATAAAAGGAAAATTTAATTTTAATTTGAAATTAAGGATATGGAATTACTCTGAACTAAAAATTTGAATATTGAATTCATAATTAAACTTGTTTAAGAATTGGCTTCAAACTGGAAGATAAAAATTAGTAATAAATTAAATGTTGAAAATAAAATTGTATTGAACTCTTATTTGAACCTTGAAATACATAAGTAAAGATAATTTGAAATGGAATATTGAGAATTGGAATCAGAAATTAAACTGTTTAAAAGCCTTTTAATAAAGGTTAATTTGGTTTAAAGGGGTTAAACCAACTTTAGAGAATTTAACTCGAATGTACATAATTCGAGATGGTTTAAAATTTGGGATTGGAATTGAATTAGTATAAAATTTAATCCGACTTAAATTAGTTAGACTTGAGATTGAAGATGTATAAGTCTTTCAAATGGAAAATTTGGAAATTGAGAATCAATTCAATTTGAATTGGGAATGAATCAAGTCCAACGGAAATTGGAGTTAATTAAATTGAGATTGGGTTAATTTAAATATTGATGGGAAAGTGAACAGTTTTGACTCTAGACCATTTTCAATGTAAATAGTTTTAAATCTATTTTCTTATCTATTTACTATACAACTTTCTTTTTAAAACCTAAACTATTTTATACTGGTTTTGCCACTACTTTTGGAACTCTTTAACTATTTTACAATTGTTTTATAAACTAATTGCTAATTTTCAACTAAGTTACGAATTAATTTCTATTTTACAACTATTTCGCAATTATTTAAGATTTCTATAACTATTTAACTATTTTCCAACTCTTTTACAATTATTCAATTATTCTACGGTTATTTTGCAAACTAATAATTACTTTTCAACTACTTATCTATTTTAAAATTTTCAAACTATTTTCTAAAAATAAATTGGTCGAAGTTCAAACTGTTATTGATTAAATACCCAACTGGGATAAGAATTGAGGTAATAATCCAAATGAGGATTAAGGCAAATGTAAATAAGTGAATGGAAATTTAAGTGAATGTGAATAGAAAGGAAATTGATATTGGAAAGAGTAATCAAATGTGAATATTTGTTTTTGGGTAAACAAAGTTATATCTTTGTTATATATTCTTCCCTTGTTGAATCTATTGCTGGAAGAAAAGGATTTTGGAAGTGTTTAAAGTATAAAAGGAATTTTATACGAGTTTCAAGTGATCCAAGGTTTTAAAAATTATATATACCTGTATGTATATAAAGGATCTATGAGGATTTTGGAAAAGGTTTTGGGAACCTTTGGATTTGGAAAGGCTTTTGATTTTTGGGTAAAATCAATATTGAATTTCGAAAGCCTAGTTTGAGAATTATCAATTTTGTGTAAAGGAGCTTTGATGAAATTCATACTAGGTGTATGATTTGAAAGATACTATATGTGTATAGTATAAAGTGTTTTGATGATAGCTCTGGGGAAAAAGGCGCTCCCTTGGAATGGACTTCTCAGGAGTGCCACTGGGTGGCGCTGCGTTGAGCCCCGGAGGGGTTCTAAAGTTGATCCTGTGAGGAGTCCGGACAAAACTAGTTCCTGAGGATTATGGATGGTGTACCATAGCGAAAATCGTGTGTGCCGCGGAGAGCCAACAGTCTACGTTTAATTTTATATCGGTAGACTGCGACACTATGGTATACCACATAGTGAAAGTCGTGTGTGCCGCGGAGAGCCAACAGTCTGCGTTTAATTTTATATCGGTAGACTGCGACACTATGGTATACCACATAGCGAAAGTCGTGTGTGCCGCGGAGAGCCAACAGTCTGCGTTTAATTTTATATCGGTAGACTGCGACACTATGGTATACCACATAGCGAAAGTCGTGTGTGCCACGGAGAGCCAACAGTCTGCGTTTGAGTTTATCTCGGTAGACTGCGACCTATGTAGGAGTGGAGAAGTTTCATTTCGACAGCGAAAATCAGAGGCCGCTGAGAGCCTGCAGTTACATGAACTTTTGCTGCGACGGCAACGTAACCCTGGATGTAACTGTGATCTGTTGTGTGGGTTCCATGGCGTAATCGTGAGGCCGCGGAGAGCCTGCAGTTCATGGACTTTTGTTGTGACTGCAACGTAACCCTGGTATGTAACTGTGACCATGGATGGGAGCGATGATTTTCAGAGCATTGTCACCAAAGATATTTCCTCTATTTTCAAAAACTTTTCTTATATTTTCAGTAAAATTATTTTCCAAGTATTTTCACTGGATGTTGAAAACCAGTTTACCAAGTACTTATAGATTTTCAGTCCTACGCCTAATCAACGTATGACTGAATTTCTATGAGAACAAGGATGGACTAGTTGAGACATCGAGTTATAAGAAATATTTTTGTAAAAGCTATTTTAATAGTATAATGTGGATTTAAAAGCATTTCTAAATTGCTAAAGTAGAAGTGTTGAAATTTAAGGGGAAAATCCAAACTGGAATTATAAAATAAAATTGGACTCGGAAAATTTAAATGAAGCGATTCTTTGAAATAAAATCGCATATTGATTTGAAAGTTGGAAGTAAGCTAATTAACAAAGTAATTACTTGATTGAGTATGTTAATAAAATTTAACTCGGTTAAATAAAATGGATTGTAGGTTAATAATGAAGTTGGAAATGAATTCGAATTGTGAATAGAATTCGACTTGGGTTTGATAATGAATTAAATAAGAGGAGATGTAAATAAAAATAAAATAGAGTTGGATCGAAATAGCGATGGTTTGAATCACAAATAAAATTCAAGTGTGATTTGAATAATATTTAATGAAGTTTGCAAGCAAATTTATATATTATGGAAGTGTTGTCGATTGAAATGAGAGTGGAAGATAATAGAAATGGTTTGTGATGCAAATAAAACCCAAGTGAGTAGAAATAAATTGAGAATGGCATTGTATTAATAAAATAAATTCGAAATTGAATTAAATAAGTAAATTCAAAATTTAAAATGGGTTACTGGGATTATAAAATAAATGGATGAAATCTGATTGAAAAAAAAAACTAAATCAAAGTTGTGATTGAAATTGGATTATCACATCGAACTTGAGTTCGGTAGCATATCAATTTGAAGTATAAATGAGTTAAGTATGTGTTGGATATTACTTTGATGAATTGAGAAGTTAAAATTAAAGTGGATGGGCTAACTAAATTTAATGGGATTTGATTTGATGAGAATCAAATTTAATGGAAGTGAACTTAAGTTGAGGTGGAAATATATTGAAGTAATTAACCTAAGTTTAAAATTTATGAAAGCTTGGCTTCGAATAAGGATAAAAGCCCATTGAATAAAAGCTCGGTTTAAATTAATTTGGGAATGGTTAGTATTACACAAGCATGGAATGTGTCGAGCTAAATAAAATGATTGTGAATAAATTAAAATGGAATTGAATTAAATAAAACTGTGTTGAAATCAATTTTAATTGGTGATAAAACTGAAATAATTATTTCTTCACATGGATATTATCAAATTGCGTAGAAATGATTATCGTTTAACGTAAGCGAGATTTAATCAAATTAAATGCTATGAATTAGTGGAAGCGATATAATTGATTTTTGAATCAATTGATATGAATACGAGTTTGTTTTGCTTAAAAATGAATTGAATGTAAGCATTTGTGTTGTAAACCATTAAAATTGAATGTAATGGCATATAAATTTGGTTGGAAGCAATTGGATTAGCTTTAAATTATATAAATCGCTTATAGTAAGCGTTTGGTGTTTGTTGCTTTTGAAATGCTTGTGTTTAGCCATTAAAAGTAAGTGAAATGCTAATAAATATTCTATATATGACACTTACATATTTAAATTGAGTAAGTACAGGTACAGGAAAGCCGTTTGGCTAGATTTGGGGTATGCTAGTTGCTAAAATAAATAAGCTGCTTGCTTAAAATGCTAAATAAGGTATGCCTACGCAATAAAAATAGGAAATATGAACTGTTTTTTCTTTTTCCGACCGTGTGGGTCGATGTATACATCTTTATATCTATTGTCGAATTGCAAAAGCTCCTCCGTGCAAAGGAGACTCTGCCAAAATTTTCTGAAAATTTTGGGAGCTAGAAAATTTTTGGAAAATTTTGGTTAGTAACAAAATGATTTTAAATATGAAACATGAAATAAATTAGCAAATGAAACTAATTTAAAATAATGATATAAATCAGTTATAAATGAAAGATAAAACTCAATATTGGAAATCGAAATAAATTGAATTCATATGAAACGGTGAAACTAATTTGAATAGAAGCTGGTATGAAACTTATGCAAAGAGATGTATAAAATAATTTGAAAGGTTGTGGTTGAATATTGTTGCTAAGTAAGATATGCAGGTATTAAAGGGAAATGAAATTGGATTTGATACCAAAAGATAAATTTGAATTGTCCGACAAAAATGTATGTATTTAAATTTCTGTATGAAATTGGATTGGGTTTTTGATGTAGCCACTTGGCTTTTGTTTTCTTTTTGGAATTTGGGAGCCCGTAGAGGCCTTTTGTAGTTGTACCGAGCTAGCCGCGCAAAGGAGACGCTGGCAAAAAATTTCGGAAATTTAGGGAGTTAGAAATTTTTTGAGAAAGTTGTGATAATTTAATTTGAAATTTAAATTAAAATTTGAATAAAAGAAGTAAATAATGTTGTTGGAACCTACAGAAGGTTTAGGGAAGTTGGTTGAGATGATAGTGGGTTTTTAATAAAAGATAGTAAGTAAGATATTGAATTGGGAGTTTTGGGAAAGGTAAACGGGTACTGAACCATTCTTCCTAACTAGTAATTTCGGGGACGAAATTCTTTTAAGGGGGGAGGAATGTGGAAACTCGAAATTTCTAACCATTTAAATTTGAATAGTAATTGATTTTAAAATATTTAAAAGTTAATTTTAACTTGCATTCAAGGTATTAATATTTACTGATAATTAAACCATTGAATTATATAGTTTAAATATTAAATTTGTAATTTGAAATTGGGTAAATTATTGAATTTGAAATCTCTAAGCCTGTTTAAAATAATTTGAAGGCTTATAAAATTTATAATGATGATACTGACAATAATAGAATGATTGAAATTTAATTTAAAGGTGGCTTGTTCAATTTTAATAATATATCGTCTAAATTGAATTTACGAATAGCTTTCCGAGGCACAGTCTCGGAATTCGACGAAACCAGTTCCATTGGATCCGTAATAGTTAATTATTATCGGAGTTCAATTTTCGTGGCAATTGGAGTTGTTGTTTGACCCTGACAGCTCAAAACGCTTAAACCTACATTAATCGATTTAATTTAAAATCGATCGTTTTCTTTTGTAACTCGCGCTAAAATTTATATCGAAGTATCTTGGACACTTATTTATTTATCCGAGTATCGACCAAGTCAACTTTAGTTCCTTCTCAAATACGCCTGTTCTTTCTTTAAGCACGCGAATCTTCTTTTCGAAGCCACGTTTGCTTTTACCAACCACCTCGTTCTTCTTTAAGAATATCGCATTCCCCTTATGCCTTTAAAAATCGAAATAGCATAAGTGGAAAAAAAAACAAAAAAAAAGAGGAAATTATGGCAGGCGAAAAACAAATTCTCCTCTTCCAAATTAATCGAAGGCCGATGATTTCAATCCTAATCAAATTACTTCCTCTTTCCTTGCAATTCTTATCGTCCTATGCAGACGCGAGGGAATGGGTGGTCGCGCAAGTCGAGATGGCACGTTCGTGAGGCTTGGAGGCAAGTCGTGTTCGCACCTAGGGTTAGGGTTGCCGACGCTCGACTGGGTTACGCGTGAGAGAGGCTCGGCGATTCGTGGGTCAGGAGCTTAGCACGGCGCGTTCTAGTGAGGGAAATCGGCAGTAAGGCAGTCCGATGGCTGCTGCGTGGATGGCGACGGCTGCGTGGTTCGGCTGGTTACTGGCGATTCGAGGAGGCAGTAGGTATTACTACCATTTCTCCTATTTATTTCATATTTGTATGTAGCAGGAAAAAGGGAAATTATATATATGTTAAAACCCTTAACAGTAAAGAAATTACTATTTGTATATATACCGTAAAGGAAAGTGTGTATATAAATAGATGCAAAGAAAGCGTCTATTTTATATTCACAGCAAAAGACAATAAATTAAACCGTTAGTTAATTAAAATTATCAAATGGTAAATTAATCGTACGATTCGAATATTAATAAAATTATATAATGTTGTTCAAGGTTTAAAACCGGGAAGAGACAAGCTGGTTTGGAATGAGGTTACAATAAATGAAAGGTGAGTAAATCTCACTCTGTTGGATTTATTATTTAAACTTAAATGGTTGAATTTAAATAGTTGATTAAATGATTAAATTGATTGGATGTGCACTAATGATGATGTGATTTTGGATTTTGGTTGGTTCTCGAGTTAATTGTGGTTTGACTCGAAGTACTGAGTTAAGTTGCTTTAAACTTAAAATATAAATAGGAATTTGTTTCCATTGTTAATAAGGGTCTGAATTAATTAATTGAGTTTAAGTTAATTAATTAAGTGTAAGTAGTTCAGAATAAATCATTGGATGATTCGGTAAATAATTACTTAATGAAATTAATAAAATATAATTATTTTGTGGAATACATCAAGAGATTAATTAAGGTTATTAATTAAGGAGAAATTTGATTTATTTAATAAAGTAAAGAAATGGATAATTAATTACAGATTGTGATTAATCGAAAGTGATTAATATTGAGGTTGAATTAAAATAATTTATTTAGATGGGAACAAATTAAAATAAAATGTGAAATAATTAATTAATATAATTAACGATGTAATCGGAGATTGATTAATTAAAATGAATTAATCAGTAATAAGTGACTTATGGGAAGTTAATTAGTTTAAGCAATTAAGGATTAATGTAATTAAATAAATAATTAATTCATGAAGAAATTAAGGTTTCTTAATAATCTCGGTTGAGACTAATTAATATTGTGAAGTTAATTTAAGAGAATTACTTGAATGGAATTGTAAAATAATTAATCCAGGGTGATTAATTAAGATAAATAGTGAAGGGTTGACTAATCAATTGATTTGGAATGAATTAATGTTGAATAAAGGAATCTAAATGAATGTGGTTAGAAAGTCAATTAGAATTGATTGAATTAATTTGTATGTGATTAAGTATTGCTTATGGACGACTGAATGATATTAGATGCTTTGAAGGAGTTGATTTCTCTGATATGAAATGTTGTGTATTTTCGTTTGGATAACTTGGGATAGGATGATATGAGATTCGAAGAGACCGGGTCGGGTATTGGGTAAATACTCGAAACCACTTCGAATGTTTATAGATGGATATGTGAAATCTATATGCTGGAGTAAGTGAATTTGAGGAATTGGACTATTTTAAAAATCTAAATCTTTGGTATTGAGAAACTTATATGTGGAATAAGTGTTGTTTAAAATAAAATGTGGCCTTGTGAATTGATATATGTTACCCGGGTTTATATGAGATGTATATTTTTGTATTCCTTGTTAGATGGGTTTACTCACGCTGGTTTCCAGCCTGATCCGGGTGTTACTTTGGTGTAATGCTCGGATCAGACCGAGTGTTACAGATTTTCATGTAGGCACGTTCTGGAGCTCAGGAGGCGAGCTGGATGGCTATAGCGTATAAAATATTTCCGCTGTATTATTTTGCTGTGTATGTGAGACATGATAATTGTATATATTCAGTAACTGCATATATGTGAAAACTCTGATGTATATTAATGTGATCAACAGATATAGTATTCTTCTGTAAACTATTATTTATTTATTATATTTTGTCCACTGCGAATGTGAGTTATTGATGTTCTTCTTCTTTTTCTTCTTCCTCTTCTATCTCTTTCTTCTTTTTGATAACTATTTGGAATTTTCGAGTTCGAAAATTCTGGGTCGTTACAGTTCTCTATCAATGTTGATGAACATTGTCACATTTGGTTATAATATTCTTCGGATTCTCATTTTGATCTATTATAATATTGCTACTAGCAAATACATTATACAAATTAATTATAGGAGGATAATTCTTTTATCGGTTCGTAATATGCATTCAATTGATATTGCCTATTAGAGTTTGTTCTCATTTATTAATCTAGCCAATTGGAGGAATTTACTTATTATGTAGATCATTTGAATAGATACATGACTTCAGACCATTCAACATTTAGGTTGATTGAATTTTAAATCACTGAATTATATCTGTGCATAAGCTATAAGATCGGCTCATAATAAACATCAAGTTGTCATATGAATAGCCACACACACACACACACGTGCGTCCACTTATTACATATATATCATAAATTTGAATATCCTTTCTCATTTGAGTTAGTGATTTTTAGAGTAAACTATTACAACTGTTAATTTCTATTTATAGATCTATGTCAACGGGAATCCTTCAAGGCTGCATGATAATGTTCAAAAAATATGGTTTGGGACCATATTGAATTTCTGGTTCAAATAAATTATATACAGAACTTCAAGTTGTTAAGTTTTATTCCTCGGTTATATCTCAAATATCACTTTTATACATTAATTATGATTACTTATCAGAGAATAATACATTGTTATAATTACATATAGACATTTCTACACATCTCTTTTAGAGAGTTCAACAAAAGAGATATACATACAAAAAAAAATAAGAGTAGCTTCTGAGCACTTGGAATTTTATAAAAATAAGAGACATACATATTACATAGCTCTCAAATTTTAAGTTAGAATCAGATCTAAACTAAATTGGAATCCTTCATAATGAAATTTATATACATTTATTTTGTTTAATAAAATTACCAAATTTATTAACAGATATCTTTTAGAGATATATCATCGTTTTCAAATGTATACATCTCTTCTAGAGATATTTTACTGTCTCTACTTTTGGAGCAAACTTATCTCTTCCAAAGATATATATATATATATATATATATATATATATGCAAACTATTAGAATGTCATATCAATATAAAATATTTCTTTTACATAAATTACATAATTACTACTTTTACAGTAGCATAAAATATGCCTGTTGGAGATTTTTGTTGTAATTGTTTTTGAAATGTCATATCAAACATAAATACAATAACTAAATTAGATGCACCAAATGAAAGTAAGATGCAAGAGATAAAACCACTACTTCTTGAATGTGATATTGGTATACAATACATTTTTTAGAGATAAAATTTTGTTACTGCTTCTAAAGTTTTGTATGATATTCCTTCAATAAATATAGTGTTTCTTTTTAAGGGATTGCAATCTAACAAAAATAAAATTTCTATCACATCTTTTCTAGGACATTGAATTTTGCAATATAAATTTTAAGATAATCTCTTCAGAAGATTAATATATACACACACATCCATAAAATTAAATAGTATGTTATATGAGTTATCTCCTTTGGATAATACTAAAATGTATTTCGTCAATTAAATAGTTTGACTAATGTATCCAAAAATAATTTATCAAAACTTTATGTTTATAACATAGTGCGACTAGTAAAGATCAGATCTACATTTAGATATATCAATGAGAAAGCAACACAGAGAATAATTAAATTAAAGCTGTACATAATGAAATGAAATTATATTTTGCATTGCACAAAAACTATAAATTGACCATGTGTACTTTTAAATCATTGGAAGTATATATAACGGGGAAAACATTTTAAACTAACTACAACATACAAACTGAAATGAAAAATGAGAAATATGGACTAAAATTCATTTGAATTCATATTTTATAAATAATGGACATCCCTTTTCAAAGTTAAATTAATAATTAATTTTCAATTCCAGGATATTTGAAATGTCATACAACACAATATCCTCAAGATATTTGGTCAGTATTATATGTGAATGCAAAGATGTAAGTAAGATATAACTATTTGGTGATTTTTGAAACCTCTTGAACGCATTGCCGTAATCTCGCATTAAGATGTTTTTACTTTTCGCTTCAAGTATAATCTTAACATTTCACACAATTTGAAGAAAGCTTCGGGTTTCTAATTCATGAACTTCAAGCTCATCAATTTGTTATGAATTCAGATTCTAAAATTTTGTGTGAACTTCTTGTTTAGAAGCTTATACATTTCGACTAATAAAAAATAACTGTAAGAGTTCAAGTATAGAATTTATCAAAAAATCATCACATAATTCAAACCTTTAGGTCTCAGACTGAGTTATACAACTTCTGGTTGAAAAAATTCTTTGCACAAGGCCGTTGTTCGAACTTATTTCTTTCATTATATCGAGCATTGTTTGCCAAAATAAATATACCAGATAATAAACCATATGTCTATTCTTATTCCAAACATAAAAATTCAACATCGTCTAAATTTACTATAGCCAATGCATTTATGATTATAAGGTAATCTAATTTATTACTATGTTGACAACATTTAATACATTTATTACTAAAGAAATGAATACAATTTACCGTTATTGGCGCCTAAAATATAAAATATTGTGATAACGAATTTATTTCTTTACAAATAAATAAATCGATCTAACTAACGTTACTTAGCAAAATTTCATCTCAAATCCATATTCAATATACTCAATAATAAAATTAAAATGAATACCATGGAGGAAACTTTATTTCTTAGTATTCAGAATTTCTAAAATAACTACATATCTTCTGTTAATCCCTTTTTGAATAGCGACTCAACTACTCAAGGAAAGCGCACGACCTAACGACCTAAACATCCAGCGAGCTAACATTGATGCGACTTAACAACCTAAAGCACAGAGCGACCCAATATGGTATGACTCAGTGAATCAAAGAGCTTCGACGACCTAGCGACCTAAGCCATTTAACGAGTTAACGACCTAAGCCACTCAACGAGTTAACGACCTAGCAATCCAGACAGGTCAACGGCATAGCATAACAGTGGAATGAACACTATAGCGTCTCAGCGACCTAAACAACCTAAGCGACCTAAGCGACTTAGCGACTCAATGAGGTAACCTAGCGACCTAGCACCTACAAAAACAACCTAGCACCTACATAAACCACATCTCCTTAAGCCGCTTGCAGATAGGTCGCTCCCAACCTTAGGTCGCTACCTCACCCATAACTATCCTAAGTCGCTCCATATAAGTCGCCTTCCATTCCCCATAGGTCGCAACGACCTACCAGCCAAAGCAATTGATCAAGCGCAACCATTATAAGCCATAGACCATATCCATTAGGTCGCCCACGACCTACGACCTAATCCCTAAGTCACCCACGACCTACGACCTAGACCCAGAATTTCCCTCTAAATACCCCGCCTACTCCACCTGGAAAAGGACTTTTGGATCATTTCTGGAATGCCAATACTCTATTGTTTTCTTGACTCCTTCAACACTTCAAACACCGAAGACGCTTCAACGAACTTTGGGAAAAGATCTAACTCATTCAACATGAATTCAAGGAGCTTTTCTACATCGAAGTTCTAGCTACTCGTCTTAATCATGTTGTAATCGAAGAATCATTGAAAAAGTTGTAATCAAATCAGCAATAAAAGAGATTAAGTGGACGTAGGCTTGACTTTAAGTCGAACCACTATAAAAACTGTTGTCTCTTTACTATTTCTCTGCTATTTCCTGCTTATTTTTAGTTCCCGTACCAACGGGTGGTGCTTTCGTTATTTCTCAATTCACACCGTGGTGTTAGCGTACATTTTTAGCGTTAACATTTTTGGTGCTTTTATTGAGAACTGTACTCAGGGTGCTTTCATCATTGCTTCACAAAGATTTGTTGAAAGACTCTCTCTCAAAACCAGAAGTCTATCCGAAATTATGGCTCCTGAAAGAAAGCGTAGATCTAATAGATCTGGAGATGCTCATGACAACACCACCACTTCTCCCTCGTCAAGTCAAGCGGCTCCAAGTGTTGGAATCACAAGGGCAAAGTTGGTTGCTGCAGTGTCTGGGTTGTATCAGCAAATGGAAGCCCGAAACACTTTGATGCTGGACAGGTTGAATGCTTTTCTTGGAGTTAACCGTCAACCAGAAAACAATGAAGAAACCTTTGCTGAAGATGTTCATGATTCCCAAGGTAAAAGTATTCCTCAAAGGGGAGCTGGCGCCACCGAAGGGACAACTTCCCAAGTTGGAGGTTCAAGGCCGCAGCCAACTCTTCGTGAACGTTTGTCCAGGCAAACTTCCGAAAAAGTAGCCGACGTCTGTCCCGCGGAACCTCTGAACGATGAGGAGTACCTTTCGGGAATGATTCGATAAATCATGAAAGAAAGCATAGGGAAGAAGATGAAAGTGACTGGGGGTTTGCTCCAAGCAAGACTCCTTTTACTGAGAGAATTTCGAAGGCTGAATTTCCAAAGAAGTTTGTTCCCCCACTATTCCAGCTTATCGGGGGACAAGCGATCCTAACCAGTTCTTGTACAAGTATGACTGGCACATGACAGGCGCCAGGGCAACAAACGAGATCAAGTGCAGGTACTTTCCTGTTTACTTGGAAGGAGTGGCCCTATTTTGGTTCACAAAGCTACCAGTTCGATCCGTAGATCAGTTCTCCGACTTAAGTCGGAAATTCAAAGATCGGTTCAGGTTATATGCTTCAAAGGCCAAGGACATAATGTCACTATCCAGCCTGGAATCAAACCCCGGAGAGTCTATCAGATCTTTCTTAAACTGCTTTAACATAGCCTTGGCCGAAGTTGATAATGCAGAGCCTCGGTTGATCCTGACCTACTTGATGCGAGCTATTGACAAATCGAGTGAATTCGGGAAATGGCTAAAGATGAAAGAGTCAAATTCACTTGAGAAGTTCTACAAGAAGGCCGACGAATTTATGTGCTTGGAAAGCCTTCCTGTGCCAGCAAAAGTAGCCGTGACCGAAGTTGAGAATAACAATGTTGCTTCTAATAAGAAGGAATCTGGTGGTCAGAAGAGGGAGAGTGACGATGGAAGAAAGCAGAAAGATGCGAAGAAAGCTCACCACTTTAAACCTTCGGATTTTACCCCCTTAACTGATACTCCAGAAAATACCTTCTTCGCAACCAAGAATGCTATTGACTACCTCAAACCACCTGAGATGAAGCTTAGGAAAAATTTTGTGCATAATGGGAGATTCTGTCGGTTCCACAATCAACCTGGCCATGACACTAACGAATGCCGCCATTTAAAGAATTTGATTGAAGAACTGTTGAGACAGAATAAACTGCAACAATATGTGAAGAGAAATAGGGGTGACCCAACCTCATCTACTCAGGGGCAACAAGTTCCTGCTCATCAATATGGCTCGGATGAAAAACCGCAGCGTAGGAATTTGAGAGGCCTGTCATTAATGTTATCACAGGGGGTCCTCACCCAGCGGGAAGAAGTTGGGATGAGATGGAAAGATATGCTCGTGCTTTGAGATAAGCCCCGGCGGAAGAAAATGTTTTTGTTCTGGAAGATGCTGCTATCTAGTCCCGAAAGTGTGACAGATGCCAGAAATTTGCAAAAATCCCGAGGGCACCTTCCACTAAGCTAACACAGATGGTCAGTCTGTGGTCATTTGCCATTTAGGGGATAGATCTCATTGGGCCTTTGCCGATTGCCAAGTCTGAAATCAAATATGCTATTGTTGCTGTTGCTTATTTCACTAAACAAGCTGAATCTGAACCATTGGCTACTATTACCTCTAAAAAGATGACAAACTTTGTGACTAAAAATATCATTTGCAGGTATGGTGTGTCTCAAAAGATAATCACAGACAATGGTACTCAATTCGAAAGCGAAGAATTTCAGGACTTTTGCAGGCGATTCAAGATCCAAAAAAGCTTCTCAGCAGTGGCTCATCCGTAGGCAAACGGGCAAGTGGAAACAGTGAAAAAAATTACCAAATCAACCATCAAAAACAGCTGGAAAAAGCAAAAGGTGGTTGGGTCGATAAGCTGCCACTAGCACTATGGGCATACAGAACTACCCACAAGACTGCGACTGGGCACACTACGTTCTCATTAGTATATGAATCAGAAGCAATGATTCCAGTGGAAATAGAGGTCCCTTCACACAGGAGATCCAATTCCGAGAGCCTGGGATAGCAATCACTTGCGTCCATATTTTACTTAAAAGCCTTGCTTAAAATTGTAAAATAATTATGGATGTATCGTTCTTTTATTGTAAGCCATTGTAAGATCAGTGCAAATCAATAATAAGAACTATAAATCCTGTGATCTCTACTACTATAAAATGCCTGTCTCTTTTCGATGTGCAAATATCTAAAATGTATTGCTAAAGTGTCGATTTAATATTATAGGCTATCAAAGCAAAGCTTACCTATTCAACACATCACAAGGCCAAGCGATTCCTACAAATCACTCAACAAACAAATGTCAAGCCACAAAAATTCCAGATTCAATTCCAACATAAGAAGTGCTTCTCACAAACGGTTGGTGATTCCACCGAAGGGGCACCTTCCCAACGAGGAGGTTCCAGGCCCTTGCTAACTGATTGCGATCGTTTGTGCAAACGGACATCTAGTTAGGTAGCCTGTGTCTGCCCCGTGGATTCACTTAACAATGAAGCACACTTCTCTGGAAAAAACAAACAACTTGCAAAAGAAAGGAACATGTGCTTGGAAATGATAACGAGGAATCGCTGAGGGGCAGATGGTGAAAAGACATGGGCAAGTAGCCAACAAAGCCCTCTCCGGAGTCCAACAAAGCCCTCTTCGGAGGCCAGCAAGCCCTCTTCGGAGGACCAATAAAAAATCCCTCTAACGAGGCATGTCGAAAAATGGAAGTGCTTTTCTCAACCAAAAAGGTTGGTGGAACCACCGAAGGGGCACCTTCCCAAGGTAGAAGGCACAGGGCCCTTGCTAACTGATTGCGATCGTTTGTGCAAACGAACATCCAATTAAGCAGCTTGCATCCACCGTGGATTCATTTAACTGTGAGAAAGTAACTTTCAGGCAAATAAATAAAGCCCTCCAACGAGGCACGCCCCAAGATGAAATGCTTTTCTCAACCAACAAGGTTGGTGGAACCACCGAAGGGGCACCTTCCTAAGATAGAAGGCACAGGGCTCTTGCTAACTGATTGCGATCGTTTGTGCAAACGAACATCCAATTAGGCAGCTTGCGTCCGCCCGTGGATCCATTTAACTGTGAGAAAGTAACTTTCAGGCAAACAAATAAAGCCCTCCAATGAGGCACGCCCCAAGATGAAATTCTTTTCTTAACCAACAAGGTTGGTGGAACCACCGAAGGGGCACCTTCCCAAGATAGAAGGCACAGGGCCCTTGCTAACTGATTGCGATCGTTTGTGCAAACGAACATCCAATTAGGCAGCTTGCGTCCGCCCGTGGATCCATTTGACTGTGAGAAAGTAACTTTCAGGCAAACAAATAAAGCCCTCCAACGAGGCACGCCCCAAGATGAAATGATTTTCTCAACCAACAAGGTTGGTGGAACCACCGAAGGGGCACCTTCCCAAGATAGAAGGCACAGGGCCCTTGCTAACTAATTGCGATTGTTTATGCAAACGAACATCCAATTAGGCAGCTTGCGTCCGCCCGTGGATCCATTTGACTGTAAGAAAGTAACTTTCAGGCACAACAAAAAAGCCCTCCAACGAGGCACAACAAAAAAGCCTTCCAACGAGGCACAACAAGAAAGCCCACCAACGAGGCACCATAAAAAAAAAACCTTCTAACGAGGCGCAAATAAATCAAAGCCCTCTTTGAAGGCCCGCTTTACTGCGTAGGAGAATCCACTTCTCAAAAATAAAAGTGACCATCTTCGAAGGTTGAGGCGTAAAAACTTTTCCTAATAAAAGAGAAGAGAAAAACTTCTCCAATACAAGGCACACTCTACTAGAGCAGAATAATATTTCCTCAAAATGGAAGAATTATTCTCCAGAGTAAGAGTACAAGTCTCCTCAAAATGGAGAATATTGCAATAAGCCGTGGTATGGGGACAATACAATATAGCTACATTAATAAAAGCAACGCTTAAGCAACATACCACAAGCTCACTGCAATATCGTGCAAAGAGAATAAAGAAACTTGTGTGAAAATAAGGAATAAATGCATTCACACATATAGACAAAATTTTGTATAAGTAAAAAGAATCATTTTATTTCATACTATAATTTTTTTATACATGTGCAGGTTTCAAAAAGCGGGGGCCGGTACTCGCACAATATTCGATCAATACAAGCCTTTATATTCAAGCAAAAAAGCAAAAAAGCAAAACAAGAAGGGTATAGCCAAACTCATCACTTCTTCTTCCCGCTACCTTTGGAACCCTCGCCTGGCCTGATGGTTAGTTTCTTGAGTCGGCCTGAACGAGTCGAGGAAGGGGGAAAAAGAGGTGCAATTGGGTCTTCCTCCGCTTTCTCTTCACT
Source organism: Allium cepa (assembly GCA_030765085.1). Classification (NCBI taxonomy): domain Eukaryota; kingdom Viridiplantae; phylum Streptophyta; class Magnoliopsida; order Asparagales; family Amaryllidaceae; genus Allium; species Allium cepa. The sequence continues at coordinate 867,387,670 of CM060940.1, forward strand.
AGCAGGAGTGCTCTTCTTCTTCTTCTTCGAAATTACGCGCTTCCCCTTCTTCTTTGAAGAAGTTTCGCTGCCTAGAGTGATAAGTTCAGCTAGCTTTGTATCATCGGCAGTAAATTTCTTCGGGGTCATTTCACCCTCTTCAAGTTCTTCAGCCTTCTGCTCTTGTGAAGCGGTCGGGTCATCCAAGCCTTGAAGAGCTTCTATTTGTTCTTCTTGCGACCCCGGTTGAGAAGCAGAAGAAGGAGTAACTTGAAGAGATGGAGGGGCAACAGCTGGAGGAGGAGAAGTCTGTTCAGCACTTGGCGTTTTCACTACAGAAGAAGAAAAGTTAAAATCAGTATTCCTCGTAAAGAGAGGAGATAGTGGCATGTCAAGGCTTAAGTAATAAGCAAGAAGTTCATCGAGCTCATTCGAAGTAAACGAGTAGTCCACTTGAACTGGATCAATGTCGAAGTTACCTGGAGAAATTGGCTTTATCACTTCGACCTCAAAATTGTGGGCTTCGATGTCTTCCTAGGCCTCGACTTCGGTGTGAGCAGTAGCAGCTTTGGCTTCGGCTTCGGCAGGAGGCAAAAAGTGGGAACTGGAGCCAATAATATCAATGTCATCCGAAACCGAAGGACGGGTTGGGTCGGTCAAAGGTGCCTTCCCTAAATGCTCTCCTTCCGCCCCTTCGGCTCGCTCCTTGGCAAGTTGCTCCTTCCCCCCGGCAAGGGCGGCACGACCCTCATCATCCTGATAATATGCCTCGAGATCCTTCTCAGCATAGCCAGCGTCTTTAAATGTTTCAATTGCTGCTTCCCACACTTCGGCCAGGGTAATTTCATATTTTGGGCCCAAAAACGAAAGGTTGCCACGCCCCAAGACGCTGTGAACATAAAACTCGAATAAAGTGGAGCTGACATTGGCTTTAGTCGCCTCATGAGAATGTTCGGCTGCTGCTTTTCCAGCGATGGCCTTGTCACGCTCTTTTTCGGTCTTGGAAAGCTGGGCCTTCAACATCATAATTTCCAAATCTTGGGAGCTAACCTTCTCCCGCAGCTGGGCAGCATCATTGCGGTAGATTTCCACGATCTTCCGCTCTGCCTTAAGTTTAGCCTCAGCATCTCGTTGAGCGGCATAGGCGTCCCTTACTTGTTTCTGAAGAACCTCTTCCTTTTGAGTATAAGAAGTGGAAGAGCTGGCAAGGTCGTCTTTAAGTTTCTCGATTTCAGCTTCAAGTTTTTCGTTGTAAGCGTAGATGTTCATCATTTCCGTGTCATGCTGATCAAGAATTTTCTGCCACTCAGACTTGTCATTTTCCATGGTCAGCATGGCCTCGAGATTTAAGCGATTCACCCTTTGAAGCTCGTCAACAAGTTTCTGCCAACCAGACATTCTCTCAATATCGAGCTTGACAGCGTCAAGATTTCTCAACATGGCCTGTTTGTCTACTGGAACCAAGTCAAGGTCAAAACGCACTCCTTTCAAACACCAATGCGGAAATCAGCTTTGGAGTGCAGTCGGAGGCTTTTCAACTTGATAAGGAGGCCTGTTGATGATTGTCTGAACGTCAGCTCTTTTAAGGGCGGGAGAGCTAGAAGGGATGTCTAAAGAGATAGGAGCAGCGGACACTTCAGAAATTTCAGATGTAGGCCTTTCGCTAAGCTTGGCCTGCTTGCTTGGATCTTCAGCTACGTGACTCTTCCCTTTATCATCGTGAGACTTTCTTTTATGGGAATCATCATCTCCCTGGGAAGAGTCATGTCGGTCATATCTCCTTCCATAGCGCTCCTCATAAGCCCACCTTTCACGAGCTTTCCTAGCTGTTCTCTCTTCATCGGTCTCCCTAGGGGCAGGAAGATAGCGCCTGGGATCATAAGAATCACGCCTTGCGTAGCGCTGAAAGTCATCATAATATGAGCCGCTGCGTCCCATGGGAGAACCTGAAAGTGGAGAAGAGACAAAATTTAAAAATCTTCGAAATAAAGAAGCTAAGTGCACATAATTGCCAAAAATCCTAAGTGTGTGTGGTGTGCAAACTACACGCATCAAGCCACAGACCACTTTTCGGCTTGGGAGTGATGCCAGCTTTTGCAGCAGGCGTCAACTCTTGGGTTGACGGAATTGGTCGCAAGGAAGATGTCGCCTCAACTGCTGGAGAAACAACCTTAGTGGTGGTGGTGTCATCTTCAAAGAGCTCGTGAGAAGTCACCATAAGGTCGCTCAGTCCTCCAAAAATGTCATCACCATCATGCTTAACGGAAATCACTTTCTCAGTTCCCTCATCAGCAGCCTTCCCGGAATGTTGAGGAAATTCCTCTTCTTCGATAACTGGGGGAAGTTTAGATTTGCCAGATGACCCCGCACCGTCAATAGGAGTGGAGCATTTCACTAACGAGGCCTCTGCAATAGGTTCCTTCGGTGCAAGTTCCTTTGCGAAAGCCGGGGCATCTGACGTCTCTACTTGAGAACCGGGGGCATCACGAAACTGAGTGGATCGAGAAGCATGCAAAAGTCCGAATTGGTGCAAAAATTCGTCTTTCAGCAGAAACTTAATGCTTATCTCCTCGACTGCTACGGCACTCAATCTTTCAAAAATTGGTTTGAGACTAGAATCTTTAGAAGGAGGAGGAAGTGCTGCAAAAGTAAAGAATGAAGTTAGCACTTAACGACTCGGATTTTGAAAAGCTCAAAAATGAAGAGAACGGAGATAGGTAGTCTTACTTCCTACTCTCCAGATGCCGTAGAATCCCGGGGGGCAAGGGAAAAAGAAAAATTGGCTTAAAACCCCGTGAGCGCTCTCAGGAAGATCAGTAATCAGTTTGTGGTTTCTTGCGCTCCTCACAAGTGTAATGGATGGGTAATCTTTGTTCTTCCCGAACGAACACAAGTTACAGATCTCTTCAAAACTCGGGAGGCGGTCAAGCGTTCTCCTAAATAGCACACATAACCCCATCAAAATGGCATAGCCATTGGGGTGCAGCTGGAACGGAGAAATAGTTAGTCGAAGGAGAAGTGTTCGAAGAAAATCATTGAAGGGGGGAATAGCTCCACTCAGGCACATTTGACGATTAACTGCAATAAAACCAGGAGGTGGCCTATTGGCAGTGTCATTTACCCCGGGAAGCAGAGCATCCGCTTCAGCAATGCAGAATTGAATCATAACTGGCTGAAAGCCCGTTGGTTCAGTGTGGTTGAAACTCTTTCTGGGGGATTCTCCAAGGGGTCAGCCATTGGGAAAGCCTCTTCAGCTCGCTCTACTATCTCTTCTTGTATTTGTTGAGAAGTCATTCTACACAAGGAACTGGATATTCAAATATGAAGGTGCATGTTTCCTAAAAGCGTGTGAATTGTTGTGCAAAGCTACTGAAATAACAAGTAAATAAAGTAAAACTTGAAATGATACTGGTTGGCGCACGTCAATTCAGGAAGATTCCAGGCTTGTTATTGAATTAAGACTAAGTGTAGTATCAATGCAGATAATATTCAGCAATAAGCAGTTATAACTGTATGAATTTTGTGTTGATGCTTCATTTAAGTCATTTGATTCACAGCACTTCATTTTTAATTAAATTCATATTATTTTACTTAAGTAAAATATTGTCTCTTTGACTCAATCCATCACTCGATGTGGGCAGTCGATGATGAGTATATTCGTCCCATTTTTCTGCAAATGTTGTGTTTGACAGGTTATTAGCTTAAAAGTTAATACAATATGTGAAAGTGCAACAAGTTCAAGCAGTTCATTCTGGCAGTTCAAGTTGGAAATTTAATCAAGTTCTGTCAAATTCTACAAGTGTCAAACTCTTGCTCATTCCTCAAGTCGTAAAAACGACTTAAGTCAGTTCAGGACTCTTTAGGTCGTCCAGATTAAGTTCAAACTACTTAACACAGGTCGAGCTTCCATAAGTCGCTCTGCTCGAGTTATGGAGTTCATCATTATGTTCCTACGAGTTAAAGCTACGCTGCAGGTTAAGGCATAAGGCTTTAAGTCAAGGCAAAGCAAATGTGCTTAAGTGTTAGCTCGTCCAAATACGCCCACGACCTAAAGGTTATGTTACAAAAAGTTAAGTCACCCAGATCATAGTGCGACCTAAAGATAGGTCGTTAGGGGAGCTATCTCGTCCGAAGAAGTATGCTATACATCTTAAGTCGCAAAGTTCATCGGTCGTTCAATGCTGTAAGGCGCTCCACATATTTAACTCGCTTCATGCCCTAGGTCGCTCTAAGGGCAATCCAAAAATGTCGAGCTGTCCTCCACTAAAAAACCTTAAGTCCTGCTCTCCACTCACACGTTGCCACGTGTCCACCTCCCTTGCCTCACCAGAAACACAAAAGCATAACCTAAAATCCACTAACCCGTTAACCAAAAATCCCTTCGTCTCCTCCAAACTCCCAAAACCTCCTCAAAAATCCATGATCGATTCCAAAAACTCAACACTCACCAAATAACTCCATGAAACCCTAGGACGATTCGTTCTTTAAAGCAATTGCCAACGATTCGACGATGGTCGAAAGGCGAATCGGGGAGTAATCTTACAACATGGTAACAAAAACTGAATGGAACTGCAAAGGATAGATGATCGGAATTACCTAAATTTGCTATTGGAAATAACGATTGGAGATGCAAAGAAGGGAATTCGCGTTAGCTTCTGAGCTCGAATGCAACAATGGTGGCAAAGTGATAAGCAATAAAGTGAAGAGGACCAAGCGGCTTAACGGCTTATATAGGAGAAAGAGGAGAAGATGAATAGGCGCGCGAGTTAACAAGGTTTTTGAGTCGCCCACGACCTAGCAGAGTTAGATCGAAGCACACGACCTATAACCTAGGCATGTAAATCGAGGGGCAAGTGTTAATCCCTTTTTGAATGGCGACTCAACTATTCAAGGAAAGCGCACGACCTAACGACCTAAACATCCAGCGAGCTAACATTGATGCGACTTAACGACCTAAAGCACAGAGCGGCTCAATAAGGTACGACTCAGTGAATCAAGGAGCTTCGGTGACCTAGCGACCTAAGCCATTCAACGAGTTAACGACCTAAGCCACTCAACGAGTTAACGACCTAGCAATCCAGACAGGTCAACGGCATAGCATAACAGTGGAATGAACACTACATCGTCTCAGCGACCTAAGCGACCTAAACAACCTAAGCGACCTAAGCGACTTAGCGACTCAGCGAGGTAACCTAGCACCTACAAAAACAACCTAGCACCTACATAAACCGCATCTCCTTAAGCCGCTTGCAGATAGGTCGCTACCTCACCCATAACTATTCTAAGTCGCTCCATATAAGTCGCCTTCCATTCCCCATAGGTCGCTACGACCTAACAGCCAAAGCAGTTGATCAAGCGCAACCATTATAAGCCATAGACCATATCCATTAGGTCGCCCACGACCTACGACCTAATCCCTAAGTCACCCACGACCTACGACCTAGACCCAGAATTTCCCTATAAATACCCCGCCTACTCCACCTGGAAAAGGACTTTTGGATCATTTATGGAACGCCAATACTCTGTTGTTTTCTCGACTCCTTCAACACTTCAAACACCGAAGACGCTTCAACGAACTTTAGGAAAAGATCTAACTCATTCAACATGAATTTAAGGAGCTTTTCTACATCGAAGTTCTAGCTACTCGTCTTAATCGTGTTGTAATCGAAAAATCATTGAAAAAGTTGTAATCAAATCAGCAATAAAAGAGATTAAGTGGACGTAGGCTTGACTTTAAGCCGAACCACTATAAAAACTGTTGTCTCTTTACTATTTCTCTGCTATTTCCTGCTTATTTTTAGTTTCCGTACCAACGGGTGGTGCTTTCGCTGTTTCACAATTCACACCGGGGTGTTAGCGTACATTTTTAGCGTTAACATCTTCTATAACGACCTACCTTTTTGGACGTTTTACGCAAACACACATGTCAGCCTCAAACCATTCAAAAGGGCAGAGTATTAAGAGGTAAATAAGAAAAACAAAAAGAAATAAAACAAATAAAGAATCTCGCAGCGGAATGACAAAATATAATAATCAAATAACAGTTCATGAAGCTGTTTTATAAATACATTTGATTATTATTTTACAACACAAAATCAGAGTTACATAAAACAGAAATAATAAATAAACACATCGGAACAACATGATGCAGTGGAATACATATCATAAATAATAATAGTACAAATCTTCGTCTTCGTCCTTCAGAAATGTGGTCTTCAACAATGAAATGCTCAGGCTGACTCGAACGAATTGAAAATACAAAACACTCGAGTCAGAACTAAAAGATCTTATGTAAGTTAAATCAACGGTAAATATGAGTGCGATGGCGTCAAAGATGTTTACGGGGTTTGACATCCCCCATCCAGTGTCTAACGTGAGTGCAGTAACTTAAGAGATGTTCGGGATTTACATCTCCTAAGGATCCATTAAACTATCTACTATGTAGTACAATACACTATTATAATAGTTTCTACAGTAAAGTAAAGTATTAAAATAGCGTTAATGCGTTACCCATATCCCCCTTAACACATTTTTATATATTCTCATAGTCTATACAGTAATGTAATTCCTCTGTAAACTGGAGGGCTATCAAAGGGAACTCTACAGGTATGGTACAAAACAAACTCATAGAAGCACTCAAGGGCATGTGAACACGACAATCGAGGCAATGCCAGAGTAGATTTACCAATTGCAGAATCGGGCTGGTGGTAACGCATAACAGCTACTACCGCCCACCTCGGAACACACTCCCAAATCAAGTCAAGGGGTGAACGCCAAATCTTCATAAATGTCATAATATGGTATCAAAGAAGCATGTCCGATCGGAGGAATAACCTCACTTGGTCCAGGTATAGGTCTAGTTTTAGTCACGTCTAAGTTGACTCACGGGAGTCAGGGTCACGTCATACCTCATACAGAAATCGTTCACCAAACCATCCTACTTCATTTCTAGAATCTCCACCACGTACACAGTTGTTAAAGTGGTTTTCGGTATTGGAAAGAGTATGACAATATCTGATCCCGGTCTCTTTAACAATCAATCGCTTATTACACACCGGAAGGTTCTTTTAAATTTTCCAAACCATTTCATAATTGATATCAATATATCAAATTCAATTCAAACCATATCACTTCTGAAATTATATTCACTTCAAAAAATCATATTTTAAAACTAGTTTAAAACCCCCATTTCAAAACTTCATATTCAAATCAAATATGTAATTTAAATTCCAACTTAGGTTATAATATCATTTAACCCTATTCACTTTAGAATTGAGGATTTAAAATATAACACATCCACATTATGCAGTTTGAAATTTAGAAAGATAGTTTAGATAGTTATAAATAGTTTTAAATAGTTATAAAGTTAACATACGCTAAAATAGTTAATTAAAGATTAAAGATACTGTTAAATTGATTTAAGATAGTTAGATAGATTTAAAATAGATTAAATATTATTAAAATATATTAATAGCTTTAAAAATAGATTAATTAGATTTAAAATAAGTTAAATGGGTTAATTAGTTTTAAAATAAATTAAATGGTTTAAAATAGGCTAAAATGATTTAATTTAGTTAATATAGGTTTAAATAGTTTAATAATTTAAAAACTTTAATAATTAGAAATTTTAAAATAATATTTAAACAGTTTATAATAAAATATTAATTTGGAATTAATATCAATTTAAACTTTTTTCAACACATCTATCTGAACCATTTCAATTTCCAAGTCAACAAACCCAATTGCAAATCTTTCAATTCAAATGTTAAATAAACTATTAAATTCTATATCGATTTCAATCCATGTTAGAAATATCAATTTAAATTATTCCAATTTCAATATATTTCAAACTTATATTTCAAACAATTCAAATATCTCAATTCCGACAAATTTCACTTATATCTCAAATTCGACTTTAAAATCTCAATTTAATTTCTTAAAGCAATTCTTTCAAACCAATTCAAATTTCAACATAAAACTTTCTTTTTTCAATAATAATTCAATATATATAAATTAAATTTTATTTCAAAATATCATTTAATTAAATTTGCAAATTAAGAATTTTAAAATCATTAAATTTAACAAATCCGATGTCCGTATATAATTCTCTACCCTAAGGTCAAGTGATACGAATATTTATCATTTCAACCACAATTTAAATTTTTACGGTTATATATCATTTCAAACTGCAATCTCGAATTAATATTAAAAATCCATTATTCACTCGAGTCTATCATTTCAACCCATAAAGATATTTCCCTTATCTATAGATTGTTCGGGTATATATCATTTCAACCCATAGTGAATTTCCTAAACAGTAACTAAGGGAACTTGCAGAGTGATCACAATATATAAATCAAACATATCATCCAATCATCCAATATTAAAAATCAAACATCCATCAAAATTATCATCCAATTCAACCAATAATTATCAACAATTAACTAATTATCAATAACAGGTATTTGATTGGCAATTTTAATTCAATAATAGATTAAATAACAATTTAATCCAAAGTAAATTCAAATCAACTGGAACGACGATTTAAAAATACCAAACAACAATAAATAAATTCCTAATCACATCACAAATTTAATTTAAATAACATAAGAAATTTTAGAAGTTGTGAGTGGGTTAAAATACTCACCTTTCAATTTAAATCGATTTAAAAATCTAATTTAGGGCCCAAATTCAAACGATCTCAGAATTCGTCCAAACCAGCGTCAAAATGTCCAGAATTTTGATATGAACCTGGCAAAACACATCGCACGTGGATTAGACCTCATATGTAAAATTTATTAAAGTTAGAAGATTAAAAATAAAAATTTAAATAAATAAAATAAACATATTATCTCCTTGCCACGTCACGCTTATTACAGTTTGAAACCCTAGCCCGGTAAAAAAATCGCGATCGACAACATTGAAATCGCCAAACCATGCCCCTGACTGCAGCAACTACGACCATCATCGACTTGATCCACCTACGCCACGGGACTCCCCACCTCCAGCCGCCTCCCCTGAGATCGTGCAGCCACCGACGGTGCTCGAGAATACCACCGCCACCGACTATGGTTGAAGCCAAAATCCGATGAAACCTTCGACCTAAAGCATGAACGAACACACCCATGATGACCTGCTCGACACCAGCTCCCCAACGCCACTCCTCGACCGGACGACGATCCCCCGTTGGATTGTCAAAACCCTAAAACGAACGGTTGAGGTTCATCCTCAATTTTTGGACAAATAATGATTCGATGACAAAAACCAATTGTAGATCTAAGATGCGCTCGTCGAGAGCTTCGCAATGGTATATAATTCGATATATTTTGAGGATTTTAAATTTTTGAAATTGATTTTGAATTTGGATCGAGGGTTTAGAAGTTTGAATCTGTTTCTGCCAGTGGGGAGGTGAGGAGCAAAAAGAATTTTACATACTTATAATGAGCTATTTATAGGTAGGTCAAAAATAAAAATGAGTGGATCAGATCGATTTGAAAGTTGAACGATATACGACCAAAAAGCCCGTTTCGTTCCCGAAATGGAAATGGGTCATCCTATATATCAAGATAGATGTTTTCAATATTTTTAAACCCAATAGAACAGGTTTCAGGTCCTAATTCCATCATATGAAGAAATTATGTTAAAATCAGCTTATTTCAAATTGATTTCAATTGATTTCAATCAAATTGATTTCCATGCATTTCGAGTCTGTACGATCAAATGACAAGTCCGATTGCTACGAAACTTGAAACCTTACAATAATTCCTGTTACGGATCCGATGAATCGGTTTCGTCGAAATCCGAGTCAGTTGCTAAAATGGCTATTTTCACATTAATTAAATAAATAAATATTAAATTAATTAATCTCTTTTTAATTCAAAATTGATAGTTAACAAAGTTCATCACTTTTAATCACGTAGACATTTACAATGACTTAATACAAGTTTATATTGCAATTCAGTGTTGGTTATTACAATAATTACAGTGTTCAATATCCATTGCAAATTTAATCCAATTAATTATAGTTTAATTTCAATAAATTTATTAAATTTGGTTTCGATCTTTTAATTTAATCAATTATTTCTCTACATACATAGCTAACATTGTTATATATTTCATTATATTAATATTTTACCATTTTTATCTTACTTTTCATTAACGTAATATTGAATTACAACTAGTTGTAATAAATCCATTTATTAAAATTTAAATTCCAATAAATTGGGCAACTTGATTCCAATTCTTTTTATTCAACCAATTGTCATATTATACATAAAATTTTCATAGGTTACATCTTATTGAACTAATATTCTACAATTATCAATTTAATCTACATCAACTGCATTAATTAAGTGAATTAATTACAATTGAGTTCCAATTTTAATTTAGCAGACTAAATAAATATAATAGTTTGTTCCCATTAGCTTTTAGCCACATTAATAAGTTTATTATTTCAACCAAATGTTATAATTACTTTCCTAACAATAATGTTATCCATTTACCATTAATTATATATTAACTCATTAATTAATTCATATTTACATTTATTTTCTAATATTAAATTTATAACCAAGTTATAACATTTACATTATTTCAATTAACTGAACTTCCATTAATATTTTATCAATTTCTTAAATTAACCTTATTCCATTTCATTCTGGTTATTGTTTTCATTAATAAATCACAAATTTTTATTTCTTCCAATATTAAATCACAAAATCTTATTAAAATAACTATTTTTAATTATCGAAAATTTATGGGTCGTTACATCTTCCTTTTAACAATCAACTTTATGCTTTTTTGTGAACTTCTGCTTCTTTATTACGAGAAAATTTGAAATTTAATAATTTATGGAAACTCAAGTTTTTAGCATTATAGGAATTGCAGGTTCTCAACTTTTATTTCTAATGCTAGAAATTAAGTTCACCATGTATGCTTTCATCAATGTTTCCATTCACTTCAGGTGTTCTAAATCATTAATATTGGATCTAAAGTTAATATGATCTTCTAATTATGCATTATTCTTGTATATGTTTCTCTAAGAAACAATAAAATATTTTTTCAGGAAATATAAACTATATATATTAAAATCATTTCCAAAGTCAAAATCCAAATCCAAGAGTTTTCAAAATAAAAACTTCATTTACCAAACATGTATAGATTACTTAGATCTATATCACAAACCAAAACGCAATCAAGTTTGATAAATTTATTTGAATCAATAGAAAAATTAACAAATTCAAAACTTTCCTTCAAAAATAATGAACTCAAAAAGCATGCAATAATAAGCAAGTTTGAAATCAATTCAAATCCAAATTCAAAAAATCACAACATTTAATTTTTAAACCATGTACAAATCTCAAAGATATATTATTTGAGTGTGATTTTGAGATCAACAATATAATGAGATCAGAAAAATAAGAACAAAAAAGTTAGATCTATAGTAGAATGAGATTTGAAATATAATGACAAAAATACATGTGCAGTGGAATAAGATATATAAATTTAGATCCATCATACAATAAGATCTTTAAAAGATAAGATCTATTAAAACTTAAATCCACATCTAAAAAAATTAGGAAATAGATATAGAATTGTGAAACAAGAATACTTAAATCTAGATCTAAATTAATCATAAAATAAATCTAAAAAAGTATATCTAGAAAATTTCAAACTTGATTTCATTGGTTGAATAAGAGAAAGGGATAGATCTGATTTCAGTAACCGATTAAAAGAAAGAGATGTATCTACATAAAAGGAAAAGATGGATCTAATCTTCTAGATTGGAATATCTATTACATGGAAGAAAGAAATCGTGCTGATAAAGTATTGTAACAATATAAAAATAAGAAGCCATTAGAAAAAGAGGAAGAAGACATTTTATTCATTCCTCAATTAGTATCAATTTCCATTACATAGACTCTTTTATATAAAGGTTTTTGAGCTTGGGATTGAACTTATCCCATGATGTGGGACTAAACAAAATATAACAAACATTGTATAACATATTCACTCTTTATAATTTATATATTTTATAACAATAAAATAATAATTCAAATTTCAATAAATTTTGCCCCAGCCCAGTGTGTTGCCCCAGCCCATGGACTTGGTGGGCTGCCCTCTGGACCGGCCCTGTTTATACATCAAGTCATATATGCTTTCTCTACATCTATTCTATTCTTTCATTTCTTTTTAACTTTCTTTAATTTGATTAAAAGAATGAATATGGGAATGCCATTAATTGTGCATGACCATGCACTGTTAGCAATATTATTATGCGTAATAAAATTGGTCCATGCATTGTTAAATCTGAATGGTGTATCAGTAGCTAACTAGAATAGGACAATGCGACCAGTAGAATATTTGAAAATATGAGTTGTAGAATTTGGAAATTATACCTTAGTATTAGTGAAGACCATGTCTATCTTGCTATGTGTTAAATACTCTTTCTCCCCATGTAATGTAGCTACTTGAGTACTGAATTTCTTGCAAGCATGTAGACATATAGCATTATAGAAATCTTAGTTTTCTTTAGTAGTTTCACTAGTTGGACCTATTCTGTCTGAACAAAAACACAGTTGAAATATCCTGCTTTGATCCATGTACATTTCTACTCATTCCCAATTAATTAATTTGACTCAAAAGTTTTAACCTTTCGAATTGGGTATATAAACCACAAGGCTCCGCTGGGGAGTGATGTGCTACAGGTTATGAAAGGCTTTAAGAGTATCGGTTTTGACCATCAATGATCGTAGCAGTTTTGATTGGTTTACATGAAATGATGTTATAACCGATCAATACATGCTTGAGAGTTTAGCATACATTGGTTTTGAGAGTTTTCCACTAAAGTAGCATTACATATATATCCTTATATTTATCCTTTAATTTTGTAAAGATTTATTCTACAATATAATTACTGGCGTATAATTGGAAAAAGGTTATAACCACTCAAAACACCTCAAATTGATAGGTTGTTAATTGCCATTAAAATTACACTACATCAGTTTTCACTGGTTTTATAATCAACAATAACCGCTGTGGAAAAGAAACTTACAAATAAGGATTATGATAACATCTGAAATACAGCCATTCAAAACCAGTCAAAACTCGTAGAAAAGACTTCCAAGTAGAACCTAAATGCCTATATAACCATGCCTATGCAGCCGTTATTTTATATAATACAAGGTATGCATTCATCATCACATAAGAGATTTATAATTTTCCAAATGTTTGGGTTCCAAATTTGAACCATTTTAATATTGAATTGTGAGTATAACACCAATTTGTTAAGTAATTTTTATTGAAAGTGTGAACAGTTTCTCATTTAAGCTTATGTTCAATACGGATAATAATTAATGGTTTGAATTTCCTAATATGCTCTGCTATATTGTTACTTTTCTAGTAGGAGAGTTCAGTCCCCTTACATTCCAAATAAGGAAGGACACTAATGTTGATTGAATTTCCCTCATTTTCCATGCCACAGGGGAAGAGCTAGTTCTCGCTATCCCTACATGGATGAAGACATAATTTTTACCATAAAAAATTATGATCTTTTTGTTCAAATAACAATTAAGGTGAAGTAAAGTATGGAAAACGAATCTCTTTATGATAAATAGATCCATTTTGCAAGTTGGTTATTAAAAAGAGCAGTTTTCTTGCTTGTCCTTGCTTTGGTTTTAATTTGAGTAATAATATTTGTCGATCAAGGATTTGATAACTAGTTTAGCAGGGTTGCATACTTGAATTCAGAGGGGGCTTCTTTTGCTCTTGATCTACAATTTTCATGTTGAATAGCTAACGGCTTCATTTCCTTAAAGGAAAGTTTTTTTTTGTTGTAATTGTAACATTTTCAAGGTAGTTTTTATGGAGTCAATGTTTTCATCCATTGTGATGTCTCTTTCCGGTTTACTTGTCTACCATTATATGAAAATCCAAATAGTTTGAATAAGGAAAACAGATTGGCAATAGCCAATTTAACTTTTATCTCCATTCTATTTCAGTATTTACAACGATAGTGTTGTTATCATTATATTCCATGCTTGTAATATTTGATCTCGACTTCCTTAGTACTTGGGAAGGTTGCTAACGGTAGTAATTTTCGTTTGAATGTACAAAATAGGACTGTATATTAGACTGTTTATTATTATATGCGACGACCCGTATTTCGAAAGGTTTAAGTCGAGAATAAACCACATATGTCCAACTCAAAACAATCTGAAACATAGATAATCAATGGGGTTTTACTAAGAAAAAGAAGAAAAGAAGAAAACAAGACATAATATCACAACAGAATGACAAAAATATAATAATCAAATAAACGGTTCATGGAGTTATTTATACCATATATTTGATTAAAATTTTACAACATCAAGCAGGGTTATACATACAACAGAGACAAAATAAAATAATGCAGCAGAACAACATGATGTAGATTAATAATATAGTGATACAATATGCCAAATCTTCGTTTTCGTCCTCCACGAGAATATGATTTTCAATACACTGAAAACTTAGGGTTGGCCCGAGCATAAAGTAAAATAATACACTCAAGTCGGTACTAAGATATTCTTACGCAAGTCAAATCAACATCACATATATCAAAAGTGTAATAGCGTCAGATATGTTTATGGGGTTTTGCATCTCCTATTCAGTGTACAATGTGGGTACTATAACCGAAGATATGTTACAAGATTTTCCATCTCATAAGGATCCATTGAATCATCTATATATAGTAGAATACGATATACATGTAATGTCCAATCAATAAAATAATTTTTTTCCTAGCATTTAGGCTTTATATTAACCCTCATTGACGTGTTCTTAAGCATCGGTGTACAGTTTATGTATAACATCGTAGTAGAATGTTGGGAGATAGGAATGTGCCATGACAGGACAATAAACAAAACTCGTAGTGGTCTCGTATAAGGGAAGAAGTTTGATAAGACACGTCAGGCAATGTCCAAGGCAGTATGCTACCAATTGAAGTCGTCGGGCTGGTGGTAATGCATCGCCGCAACGGCCGCCTACCGCATCCACCCATCCCATATCAAGTTAAAGGGAGGCTATCCCAATCAAATTGCACCAATCGAAACCAACAAAAAAGGTAGCAGTATGGACCGAGTTCACAAGAGAAATCGAAGAATAGTGTGCGCCAGGGGTAGCTAGCCCGCTTAGCCTGCTTCAAGCCGTCATGTTTCAATCATTTCAAATCGGCACAAGTGTCCGGGTTATCCATCGTCGTTCTCTTTCTTTATATCCAACAACTACACCAACTCCAACTACTTCATTCTGGTTCCTCCTCCAGGTAACAGTTGTTAAAATAGTTCCAACATTGACAGAAAGTATGCCAATAATCGGCACCGGTCTCTTTAACAATCAAACGTCAATTTACACACCGATTGGTTTTTTTACATTTCAAAAGTGAATCGTTACTTGTTATTAAAATATCATATTTGCTTCAAAATATCCTTCATTCCAAAATCATCATATTTACTTCACATGTCATTTGCACTTGAAAATATCATTTTGTTTGCCATGAAATCAATTTCATTTTAGAATCATTATATTTACTTCGAAATAAGTTTCATTTCAAAATCATTATATTCACTTCGAAATCAATTTCATTTCAAAATCATTTCAAATTTCGACTTAGGTTGTAACTTCGTTTTAACCACATTCGTACTTTAATCAACGATTTAAATATAAGGAGTTCCTTAAACAGCTTGAATTTTGAAAATAGTATGAATAATTAAATAGTTAAATAGTTAAAATAGTTTAGAGATTGAAAACAGTTTGATATAAAATAGTTTGAGTATTGAAAATGGGTTATATATTAAATGGTTTGACATAATTTGAAATTTTAAAACAATTTATAGTGAAATAGTTTATAATGAAAATAGTTTCAAATTTAAAGCTGATTCTTTCCATTTCCAATAAATATGGACTTAGGTCCAAATTTCAGTCAAACTGATTCAATCTCAAATCTTTCAATTCTATCCACTCAATTTCGATTTAAATTCAAATCAACTCCAATTTCAGTTTCAATTCGAATTAAATTCAATTGCAAAACTTTAATTTTTAACTTCGGATTCGATTCAACGATTCAATTCAGTGGTTTAAATTTCAATTCAATTCTTATTTTAAACCATCTCAACTTATATAAATTTCAAGTTTAATTTTAATTTACTGATTTAAATCACTTAAATCAAATTAAACTTCAATGTTTAATTTAAGTTTCAAATCTTTAAATTACTTCAATTTCGAATATCTTAATTCCAGGCCCAATTTTGAAATATCAATCCAAATTAATTTAACCAAAATAAAGTTTCAAAGTTCGAATAAAGTTCAAACCTTTAAAGCAATTCAATTCCCATAATTCAAGTCATATATCGTTTATAACTTCAATCCGAATTAAATTCTTTAAACAATTTCTTTTATAAATTTCACCTTCAACATTTCATAGCTCAAATTTGAAAATAATTCAATCTTTATAAATTCGTTTTTTTTGTTTAAAACAAACTATTTAAATAGATTCAAATTCAAGAATTTAAAACCAATCAATTTAACCAATTCAGTGTCCGTATAACCAAGTGATCGGTTATTTCAATTTTTAATTTCAGGGATGAAAAGATATCAGTTCAATCTAAATCAAAGTGTTATATGTATATATCATTTGAACCCATTTCTTAATTTATTTGAAATAATTGAAATAATATTTTTACATATTGTCAACAACATACAGAGTGATAACATGATATATATATATATATAATAAATAAACATCCAATCGTCCAGTATCAACCAATAGCATCAAATCTCAATCAACATCGAAATTAGCCAATAAATCATAACAACTAACTAGTTATCAATACCGAGTATTTAACTAGAAATTCAATTTCAAATTAACAGTCAATTTAAATTCTTATCAGTTAAACCATATGTCGATTTAAATATCAGTTAAATTACGAAACAACAATCAATAAAAACAAATTACTTCATGATTTAAATTTAACTAACATAATATTTTAGTATTTCATAAGCGGTTCAAAGCACTCACCTTTATTAAAATTGAATTTTTTTCAAATTCAAATAAATTCCAATCCAACTCCATACCGTAGACAATGTTGATACGAATTTAACGCAACTTGTTTCGTTTGAAACGAACCTTGTATGAAAAGTTACGGATTAAAAAATATTAGATATAAATTAAAATTTAATTAACAAAACTAATTAAAACTAAAACTTTACCTTTTCTAATCTCCCTCCATACGTGCTTCTTTTTCCAGGCAACCAATTTTTTTTAAACTTCAATGTTGATAGACGAACGCACTATGACCACCACGCCGAGCCGCCCACGCCATCACTACAGCCATGCCATCGCATGCTCTGCCTGCTCCCCTCGCAGTGTGCACGTACGCACGTGAAAACCCAAAAAATCTATAGAGAACGTGGCAACTTTGCTGCCGCCTCGGTCGACGATTTGTCGATCCAGCCGTGGGATAGCTTTGTATCGATGCCCTCTACATTTACCTAGTTGAAGTCAAAGGTTAATTCGGCCTCTAGAGGCTCAATCGACATCGACCGTTGGATGAAGGGTTTGGAAATGGCGATTAGCCGTTTTTATGTTGGCGTTTAAGAAAACGAAGGTAGGTAGAGGGTTATTCATAGAAAATTTTCGTGGCACTATTTATCCATGAAAATTTCGAACTCCAAATGAAGCGTACCGCCTGGCGTTCTATATGTATTACCCCTAATCCGAACACAGTGAAATATGTATCGAGAGCTAATGTAACACCGCTGATTTTTGGCAACATTATTTATGATATTAAATTAGCTAAATAAAATAAAATAACGTGGTGAATAGGATATTGAAATTTGATTTATATAAAAGGTAGCCGTGCCATTTAACTAACAAATTAAAAGAAGATTTAAAATGAAATATAGGAGGGGTAAAATAGGAATTAGGTCATTCCTATATCTATTTCCTTAGGCCGTGTATCTCTTCATTTTCATTTCTCAAAATTTAAAACAAGAGGCCGACCACCATTAACAAGGAAAAGGGGAAGAAGATTAAGAAAAGCTAAAGGAAAAGCTAATTCAAATCAAATTTATTCAAATCTCAAGCTGCTTAATCTCTAAAGTTAAGGTGAATAACATCTCATATTTGTTTTATTTTCGGTTTTAAGACAAAATTCAAAGTATTTTGCATTAATTTACCTCGTCTTTGAAGGATGAAATGATTATATATACCTGTTGATGATTTATATATATTCATATTGATTTTATGATAGATTTTAAGGTGAAACCCCTATTAAAATGACATCCAAATGGCTTACGAATTTTTACGATGATCAGATGATATTTTAGAGATGATTTCAATTTTTATATTTTTTCGATTTTAGAGATGATTTCAATTTTTATATTTTTTCGATTTTTTGTGGAATTTATATGAATTTTCTAGTGAAAAAAATGTTATTTTGGATTATAAATTATTTATAGATAAATTATAAAAGGTTTGGGTCTGAAATATATATATGTTGGAAAAATTATTAAAAGAGATTTTTTGAAACTTTTCTAGAATTTTTCTAAGTGTTTTAATGGTTATATAAAGTTATTTAAGGTATGAAACTTAAATGTTTTATATAATTAAAGAAGGAGAATGGGCATTTCGTAAATAATTCAGATTTGTTAAATCTGGAAAGTCGGTAGCACTTTTGAAAAGAAAAACTTGCAACCAATTAAATTTAGATAAAAAAGGCATGTTAGGTATAAAAGAATAGTTAAAAAGTACAAACAAAACATGTTTTTCACTGTTTCGATGCTTTCGGTACCAGGTTTTGCATTTCTATCTTCGCCTCCGACGCACTCGAAACCAATGCACTTAGTGTCAGGCAGCCAGTACTTTAGTGAATTGGACATGGGCGGAAGATACAAATTCAAAACTAGGGGTTCCGAAAGGGTTGAAGTTTTGCTTTAGTTTTAAAGGAAAATGCACCTTCTCGCTTTCGACTAAAATGCTTTCAACTTAATTAGCTTTCAACTCGGTCAAATGGTTTAAAAGGAAATGGTTTCGATTGGTTGCGCCTTTGTTTTTAAATAATTGCTTTCAACTGAGTCGAAACCTTTAGATGCTGCTTTCTTCCTTTCGATCCAGATGGTTTCGAATAGGTTGTTTTGTTTTTCTAAAATTTGACCATCTCTCCAGAGCTTTCAAAAGGATTTTTTCGATACCATCACTTCTTTACTGAGGAAAGGGTTTCAAAAATAATGTTTTCGACTTTATTGAGTTTCTAATCCTCTTGCTCTAAGCATAATCCAAATGGTTTCGACTGAGACGGTTTTCAAAGTTTTCGAAGGGTAAATTTGTGAATGGTTTCGAAAGGTGTTTCCACATGTTTTAAAATCGAATCCAAAGTGCTTTCGAAAGGATTGAGTAAGGATCGGTTTCGAAAGGTTTTAGTGATCGGTTTCGGAAGGGGTAGCTCCCTAGTATTTCGAAAGGGTTGAAAGAAAAGATTTTTCCTATGTTTTCCAAAGGCAATTTTAAAGGTCACAAAGAAGGATGTCTAATGTTTTATAGCTTTCGAAAGAAAGACTATAATTGCTTTCGAAGGAGTTACTTTCAATGGTTTCGAAAGAGTTGCTTTCAATGGCCTCGAAAGGGGTACATTCAATGATTTCAAAAGGGTTACCTTCAAGGGTTTTGAAGGGGTTGTATAAAGGTATTAAACAAAGGTTTCGCAGATATAAATAGGCAGAATAGCCTTAGTGTTTTATGTTAAAAAGGAATTTGACTTATTTTGAGGGGATAGGCAATCCTCATTAAAACTCATCAACTTATTTTGAGTAAAGTATATATAACACGACAAAATAGCTTAGGGTAAAGCTAAATATGTATTTTCCTTCTATATGTATGATTTAAAGGGTTAAGTCATTCTTAAAAGGTTTCCTAGGAAAATGATGAAGGGTGGTTAGCCCAAAGAAAATGATTCGGACACATAGTCCATTTTGATTCGGACAGTTAATCCAGTTTGAGAACAGTTAGTCTAGTTTAAGGAAAGTTAGTCCAATTTGAGGACAGTTAGTCCATTCTGAGGATAGATAGTCCAGATTGCGGACAATTAGTCCAGTGTGAGGGAAGTCGACTCAGATTTAGGACAGATAGTCCATTTATTACCTGTTATAGCATGACGAATCTTGCTATTATTTTATTATTATTATAATTGGTTTGATTAACCAGTTTGGTTGCAGGAAAAGATTTGCAAAATATATGTTTTGGAAATGATATTAGTAAGAAGAAACTCATTCCGCTAATCGGCGTGGTCTCACTCAATATCCGTAAACTGAGATATAACAGAATTATTCACAATAAGATTTATGTCTAACTCAAAATTTTTATTTCCCCTTAAACACTCGAGTGCTCAAAAATTAATTTGAGTAGACCGAGCTAAGATTTGTAGGTTTACGTAGTTTTGACGAATAAAGCTTTAGGAGAAGAGCAGGTAGTTGACAGATAGCTAAATTAGGAACTATAGATTATTTTGTTTTGATTCCGCTATGTATTAAGTCAGATATGACTATATCGCTTTGATCATCCAAGGTGACATCGTCATATGTTGTTCTTGGCATATTGTTGTAAACTATAATTGATCAATGCCTGGAAAGCGTTTTCAAGTTATGTAACTTGGATATGATATTGTTTTGAAATGTAATCAGTAAAATGTTGTATTTTGAAACTTAAAGAGGATGTTTAATTGAATTACTTTTTCTATAACAAGTTTTTAAGAAGAGATGAATGTGTATTCTGAAACTTAAATGGGGTGTTTTACAAAAGATTCCTTTAAAAAATATAGCAAAACAATTCTCTGACAATGGTACCAAAACCTTATTCCATGTCTTATATTTAATTAGAAAAATGCAAAATTTAAACTATTAAAGACCTCAGGCTCTCGATGTACCATTGAAATAAGCACACGAATACATTCAGTCGACATGGAATATATTTTGAAACAATTTTTAAACTCTAAACTAAAAACCTTGTGTAACATTCCTAATTTTTTTAGCTAAAAATAAATCGATAATTGATTTAATATTTAGGATTTAATTTTGGAAAAATTGGTAATCAAATTTAATTCTGGATTTAATTGTGAAATTATTTAGAATTTATTGGCATTTGAAATATAAAAATAAAATTGAATTCATCAAATTTAATAATATATATGTTCATACAAATGAATTATAATTTGGAAATTTAAATTTGGAATTTAATAAATAGACAAGGAATATTGTTGATGTGAAAATACTAAAATGAATATATTTAAAACAAATTCGATTTTATTTTGGAATAAATATGAAAATTCCAGAATGAGTTAAAATTATGTGTTATAAAATAATATTTGGATTAGAATTCAATTATAAACATTTTGAATAATAAATATAGTTGTATATAAGTATATAAAAGCAATAAATACAAGATTTGAATTTTTACTTGTACAAAATATAAATAAACATAGTTAATGTGTATAAGAAAATAAAATTTGTAAATATAACCTAATTAAGGATCTAAAAACAAATTTGATTGAATATATTTAAATATCAATATATAAATAAAAACATGTTAATAAATAAGAATCATTTTCTTAAGGTCGTATTAATAGTTGTAAAAAGAAATATAAATGGGAAATAATATAAAGCTATTTGAATTTAATGGGATTTAAAAGTTATATATAAATATAATGTGTGAATGCAAATATAAAATACACATAAGATAAATCAATCCACAAATTGATTCAAGGATTTAAAAAAAAAAAAATTAAATCTGAAATAAAGTAAGATTTTATTAAAATTTTGAAATGCTTTTCTTTTATACTTGAAGATAAATATAATGTAAAGTAATGATTAATACTATTTAAAATGTTTAAAGGATAAACATGAGTATTTAATTTAAAACAAAAGTTAAAACATAGAAACATGTTTACACATTAAAAATAAAGTAAGGGCTGAAAAAATAAATTTATTTGAATTCAAACAAGTGTAAGAGAATTCATATTTTAACTTACAAGTGGCAAGGAAATCTATTCTTTTGGATTTGATCTTTGGAAACATGAAAAAGAAGAAAAGACAAGTCAAGTTGTTTTCATCTTTATCAAAAAAAATTGCTCAGATCTGAAAATCAAGTTTAAAACGACCACAAATCTGAAAACAAGCATGGAAAACAAAACAACAAACCAGGCTGTATTCAAACATTAACCTGGAAATATAAAAAAAATCAAACTAGATTCAAAGTTGAATCAAAAACAGGTTCAAAAATCAACAAGCTTCAAACTGGAAATTCCAGAAACAATGCAAATCAAAAGTCTGAAGTAATTAACAACCTTCAACCTGGATCAAAGCATTCAGGTTTAAGATTTCAAAACAACAATCAAGATTCAATTCCAATAGCTTCAACAAGTTTCAATTCAAAGTTCAAGCAAAGATCAACAAGTAGCAGATCAGTAATCAAGTTTTCAAGTTTGCAATCCAGGGTTTTCCTCTGTTTCAAAAAGAAAAAAAAATAAACAAAACTGTAAGTAAATACTTTCAGAAATTTTGAGTTAGAATTTTTGTTGTTGAAAGATTTAAGCAAGTAATTCATCTAAAAATCAATTCAAGGTCAGTTGCAACCTGGAGTCAAACAGATTATCAAAAAAAAATCTTGAATCAACAACAAACAAAAAGAAGAGCAGTTTGGAAAGTTGCATGGTCCAGAGTTTCAAAACTCAATCTTCTCCTCTGATTCTTCAAAAACATGTGAGCAAACCTCATCATCTTTATTTTGAAATGCCTGTGAAAAAACAGTATGCCTATTGTTTGAATCTGGTTATTGTTGATTGCTTGTGATCATGCTTGAGATAGAATTGTGAGAAGTATATATATATGCTTGAATATGATGTTCATGTCTGAAAATAGGCAGAAGTTTGCCTCTGTACACACTTTCCAGTTTTTTAAAAACCTATTTGGAAATTTAAATTATCTCAACACAAAACATTCTAGGGTATGATTATTGAATGAAGAATGTTTATGCGAGTATAACATTTTTTATAAAAATGTAAATAAGTAAAAATAACAAATAAGTTATTGGAAATTGAGAATTTACAGTAATGATCTTTTAATGTTAAAAAAATCAAATGATTTAATTCTTTGTTTTGATCATGCAATCTGATTTGTGCTCATAAATGTTGAATTTTAATAATAAAATTATGGTTTTAAGTTATGAATTGAAGTGGAATTTTGGGTTTGAACCGAAAACACAAAATGATCAAATTTCGACTAACGGCATGGTGTAATTGTTTGGTTTTTGAACTAGAGGTGGTCTGATTGATGGGGAGAAAGGGAAAAATGTTTATAAAAATTCCAATTGATCGTAGAGGATATACGAATCTAAAGTAGGGTTTAAGGGGCGTTTTTAGCTACTGTCAGTTTTGAATTGAGTTCTTGGACAAGGAAGCTTCGTGTTCGATCGGATCTGGGGAAGACTTGGGGTTGGTTGAAGACGAAACCCTGGGCGGAATGGCGATGTTGTTGGTGGCGTGAGGCGATCAGACGAGGTGTTTTTTTTCTGATGATCGTATGTTGCAGTTTGGTTCAGGATGTTCGAAATTGATTGGCTCACGAACATGTCGATTTATGGGTTCTAAACGATGGCGTGGTTGATCTGGGATTTGTGGAGTGGGGTGGTGTTGGCCAGAACGCCGTCGAACTTCGGTGCACGTGCACCATGGAGGAGGGGTATCAGTAATCTACTGTAGAAGAAGAAGGAGGTGAGGATGGGAAACTCGAGTCTACGCTCGTGAAAATGAGTTGATGGCCAGAGTAAAAGCTCGCGTAAATTAGTATGGGTTTTGTAATCAGGTTTTAAATTCTTTAAGCAAAGTTGTAAAAAAAAAAAGGAAAAAAATGTATAGATTGGCTCGGGTTGTTGCCAGGGGAATGGAGGTTGAATCTCGGGTTGGTTCCTGAAGGAGGTTTGGATTAGATTTAAAACACTAACCGAGTTTGTGTATTTTAATAAAACATGTTTCTAAAATGAAACAAACCCAGTTTTCTCAAACATGTTTTCAAACTTAAAGTTTTATTAAGTAATAAAAAGGTCGATTACTTTATAATTTAACGTTAATTAATTAGCCTAGTTAATCCAAGTGATTAACTAATGGATAATTTGTTGAAGAGATTAATTGAAGGATAATTAACTAAAAGTTAATTAATAAGTAATTAGGGGTAATTAGTTAATTACTGGTTAATCACTTAATGAGGGTAATTAAGGAAATTAGCTAATGTTTATAGGTAGATTAATTAAATGATTAAAAGATGATTTCTTAAGGTAAGTAATTAGTGAGTTAATTTGTCAACTAATTAAGGATATAAATTATTAATTAAGGGCTAATTAATTTAATCAATACTTAAATTATGTGACTAAAAAAATGATTAACTAAGAATAATTAATTAAATAATAATTAATTAAGGGATAATAAATTAATGTAATTAAGGAAAGTAAATTAAAGGATAATTAAATTATTAGGGGATAATTATTTAATGATTCAAGGTTAATTTAAATTATTATTAACGGTTAATCAATAAATGATTAAAGAATAATTAATCAAAATGATTTGTGATTAATTAACCAGGATTAGTACTTTATTAATCTGGTTTAAAATAAGTTATAATCAGAATTAAGTATTTAATTCATAGGTAAATTAATTAAAAATTTAATTGAATTGATTTGGGATTAAACAACTAATCCCGTTTATAAATGATTTTTGAATGCTTGGATTACTTATGAATGTTTGCATTTATATGCCTTGAATTGATTGTTACCTCTAGACTGTAATTTTCTGTGATGTGAAATATGATGTGTGTTGATCTGTGATATCTGTGATATGTTTCGATGTAAATACCCTTGGCCGTAAAATGACATTTGAACTTCGATGCGACAGGGAGTCGTATTCTAGTTTGTTATCCGAAACCCACATCGAATCATATTAGTGAATCTTTGTGATTGATAAATTTATTTTATCTATGAATCTGTGAATGAAGATAAGCGTTATGGGTTATATCGCTTATCGATATCTTTATGATTGATGTTGTGCACTATTGTGTAAAACCCTGGACCACACCTTACACACACAAATATGGATTGCACGTGGAAATTGGTTAAGTCACAGGTTTTTGAAATAGTTTTTTTTAAATTGAATTTTGAATCCGAAAATAGTTTTGAAATTGGAATTGAAAGCTTTTGGAAAAATGAGTTTCAAAAATAGAAGTTATTTTGAGTAACTTAATAAAGTTTTGAAATTTAATTAATTTGATTTAAATTTGGATTCGATATTTGAATTGAATATAAAAACTGGGAGTTATGGTTTAAAAGTTTATACAAGTTATAAAGATGTTTATATGGGTTTTTAAACCATTTAAAAAGGCATTGTTTTGGGGACTTAAATTCAAACCCGAGTTTTTACATAAATGGTTTTAACTTATGTGGAAGATTATCAAACCTTGTTTTGAAATCGAAGAGAATTTTAAATGGTATATCTTTCGTATAAAAGAGTTGAATTGGAAATGGTTTGAAAGTTGTGAATTAAATCTTTAATTTAAAGATTAGATAAGTTAACTCAATTAGAAATGAAATAGTTTTGGAAACTATGAATTAACCTTTATGAAAAAATTGGTAACTTTGTGAAATGAACCTTTTTATTAAAAGTTCTGGAAGGGTAATTTGTTTAAACCATTTAAAGAAAGGTTTTGGGATAATAAGTTGTGACTTAATTGAAATCCCATATCCATATGTTTTAAATGTTGCGCTCACTATTCGGTTTAGCCGGGAGAGGACCTTTGTGTCATATAACCCATTCCGAATATGTGATACGACGTTATGGATAGCATTTGAAGACCGGTGGTGAAGACCGGGTTTTTGTGAGAACGATAGGATGACTTGTCGATTGTCTCTGCACCGAGTCGCGCCGGTATAGAGATTTCCTAAGTGATGGGAAGTCCGATCGGGATTGTGAATACCCGGATTTGCAAGGACTTCTTCGGAAGTGCCTTCGGTTCTGTTCGAGCCCGGAACAGACTTGTATGGTCGTGTGTCTGACACTACACTTTGAGATATAAAGCCGATTTCTTTCAAATACATATCTGTTGGTGGCGGAGAATTTATTCTCTTAGCTTAACACCCATCTCTAAGACGTACGAGCTAAGAGGTTATGTGGTTGAAGGTTATCAGCGATATACTCCCAATTTGGTAGTGTGGCATGCTAAGTGTTGCTGTGTGTTGATGATCATTTTTGATCAAAGCATGGCTTTTGTATAAAGCGTAGCTTTGTGGACGAGACTGCATCAGGACCTCACTCCCCGGAAATGGTCGAAACAGGAAAGATGCGGCAAGGTTATGAGGGTCGCTCCCTTTAGGGTGTGTCATTTCCTTCTGGTAATGGGTGGTATCATGGTATGGAGCCCAGATACTTACTCATGTGGTTGCTCCAATCTCATTTATTGTGTGGTTGTTGCTTAGAGGTACCTCGGATAAAGGTCCCAAAGGATCGGGGGATGGCACGCTCGTGTAGTAGTTACCTAGTTACAGAGGTAAACCGGCCTTGTGTTGGCAGAGATCTAACCGTAACGTTAGGTTCTCGGGACGTCCCGCCAGAGGCGATCCCATTGACAGTAGAAAGTTCCTTAGCCTAACCATTTGTTGGAAATCCAATCAAAACAATACGCGCCCTGTACGGTTTTAGTTGTATAACCTGCCATGGAATGTGGCGGTAACCTGCTATTGAACATGGTAGCTATAGTAGGCATACGACGAAATGTCGTATGCTGGCTAGGATTTATATTTTACTTTCGAAAGGTTTTCCACTTTGCACTTATAGTAATAATATAAAAGAATTTTCCTCGTATCAAGCATATTTGACTATCATAAGGAGAAATCTCCTCCAATTCTGCGTTTGCATTGTGTGTGTGGCGGGAGGCCTTATGGTAGTTTCATTTTCTAAAAAGCATTGCGGATTTCAAACTTAAATTCTTTGTTTGTTTTAAAGTCTAGTTGTTTTTGTTTGCTCATACCAGTCCCATGACTTACCTGGAGTTTATTGTTCCTTTCCTAAACTCTGGGTGCCCACTATTTTCCCACACGGGCAGTCTAGAGTTGGGTTTTTCAGATAGTCAGGTTTAGTAGGTTATCTGGAGCTAGTTGGGTCTTTGGATCGGACCAGTCTTGCTCTCTTAGTGAATGTGATAGGGGGTTCGAGCTATTTCTGGATTGAAGCTTTGGATGGAAGATGGAGTTCTTGGAGTTTGGCATTGAAGACATTTTCTTTCCGCTGCTATTTCTTGTATCTCCGTTAGTGTTGATACCTATTGTACCATTCTGTTGTATTCAGTTGTATCTGATATTGTATCAAATGTTCTATATGATATTATTTCATTTCTTCCGCTGTGTCAATTACTTAATGTGTTATAAGCTCCGGCGAACCAGGTTCGACGTTTGGATCTGCGGCATTTGAAAACAAGTGTCGTATTCGGTGCCGATTTTCGAAGGTCGAGTCAGGATCGTTACAGTGGTATCAGAGCTGAGGGTGAAAACTTAGCTCAGGAGTATAACACATTAAGTAGCTCATTAGAGATAGAGTGAAGTATATACCCTAGAATGAGTATATTCCTAAGATATCCGTTCGAATGCCTCAGTAAATTCTTTTACTATCCACTGATAGTGAGTATGAGTGCAAGAAGAGAACGAGATAGGGGACAGGGGAGTACCACTATAAATGGTCAATACCCTGCAACAGTGGAAATAACTTTCTCTATCAATCTCCTTTGATTCGGTTCCCAAAATTCTTTCGATATCTTGATGACAACTCCAGAAAGAAGTTTCGGCAGGATGGTGGCCCTACGAATCGTATAGATAAGTCTCTATTTCTTATTCTCTTCGCCAAATTTCTATCAGCTTTTCGATTTTAACTTTAGCAAAATTGAAATTTAATTTGAAATAAATTAGTTAACCAAAATATAAAGCTAAACAAATTGTATCGATAAAATGATATCGGTTAAAACCAAATGTAAAATTTTATTGTCATTTCTTGTGAATGTCAAAGTCAAGTCCGAAGTGGGACAAGATATATGCTTTGGGGTGTTCTGACTTAAGTTTGGAATCCATATCTAGTATTTGAGAATTTCGAAAGATTAAATCCATCTATCTATCATTGGGTCTCGATATATTCTACGAGTGGTTAGTTACTCCTCCGAACTAACTAGTGCCCCTGCATATTTCATAGATCTGGTGACCCAAGCATCTTGTGTAGTATCGAATGAGTTTGTTCTCATATTATTGATATTCTGATTTGGTAAATCGAATACAGAATAAATATTTCGACCTGATCTGATCAATCGTGTATTTATCTATCATCTATTCTTTCTCGTCTCCCTTGCAAATTTCGGGGACGAAATTTCTTGAGGTGGGGAACCTGTAACATTCCTAATTTTTTTAGCTAAAAATAAATCGATAATTGATTTAATATTTAGGATTTAATTTTGGAAAAATTGGTAATCAAATTTAATTCTGGATTTAATTGTGAAATTATTTAGAATTTATTGGCATTTGAAATATAAAAATAAAATTGAATTCATCAAATTTAATAATATATATGTTCATACAAATGAATTATAATTTGGAAATTTAAATTTGGAATTTAATAAATAGACAAGGAATATTGTTGATGTGAAAATACTAAAATGAATATATTTAAAACAAATTCGATTTTATTTTGGAATAAATATGAAAATTCCAGAATGAGTTAAAATTATGTGTTATAAAATAATATTTGGATTAGAATTCAATTATAAACATTTTGAATAATAAATATAGTTGTATATAAGTATATAAAAGCAATAAATACAAGATTTGAATTTTTACTTGTACAAAATATAAATAAACATAGTTAATGTGTATAAGAAAATAAAATTTGTAAATATAACCTAATTAAGGATCTAAAAACAAATTTGATTGAATATATTTAAATATCAATATATAAATAAAAACATGTTAATAAATAAGAATCATTTTCTTAAGGTCGTATTAATAGTTGTAAAAAGAAATATAAATGGGAAATAATATAAAGCTATTTGAATTTAATGGGATTTAAAAGTTATATATAAATATAATATGTGAATGCAAATATAAAATACACATAAGATAAATCAATCCACAAATTGATTCAAGGATTTAAAAAAAAAAATCTGAAATAAAGTAAGATTTTATTAAAATTTTGAAATGCTTTTCTTTTATACTTGAAGATAAATATAATGTAAAGTAATGATTAATACTATTTAAAATGTTTAAAGGATAAACATGAGTATTTAATTTAAAACAAAAGTTAAAACATAGAAACATGTTTACACATTAAAAATAAAGTAAGGGCTGAAAAAATAAATTTATTTGAATTCAAACAAGTGTAAGAGAATTCATATTTTAACTTACAAGTGGCAAGGAAATCTATTCTTTTGGATTTGATCTTTGGAAACATGAAAAAGAAGAAAAGACAAGTCAAGTTGTTTTCATCTTTATCAAAAAAATTTGCTCAGATCTGAAAATCAAGTTTAAAACGACCACAAATCTGAAAACAAGCATGGAAAACAAAACAACAAACCAGGCGGTATTCAAACATTAACCTGGAAATATAAAAAAAAATCAAACAAGATTCAAAGTTGAATCAAAAACAGGTTCAAAAATCAGCAAGCTTCAAACTGGAAATTCCAGAAACAATGCAAATCAAAAGTCTGAAGTAATTAACAACCTTCAACCTGGATCAAAGCATTCAGGTTTAAGATTTCAAAACAACAATCAAGATTCAATTCCAATAGCTTCAACAAGTTTCAATTCAAAGTTCAAGCAAAGATCAACAAGTAGCAGATCAGTAATCAAGTTTTCAAGTTTGCAATCCAGGGTTTTCCTCTGTTTCAAAAAGAAAAAAAAATAAACAAAACTGTAAGTAAATACTTTCAGAAATTTTGAGTTAGAATTTTTGTTGTTGAAAGATTTAAGCAAGTAATTCATCTAAAAATCAATTCAAGGTCAGTTGCAACCTGGAGTCAAACAGATTATCAAAAAAAAATCTTGAATCAACAACAAACAAAAAGAAGAGCAGTTTGGAAAGTTGCATGGTCCAGAGTTTCAAAACTCAATCTTCTCCTCTGATTCTTCAAAAACATGTGAGCAAACCTCATCATCTTTATTTTGAAATGCCTGTGAAAAAACAGTATGCCTATTGTTTGAATCTGGTTATTGTTGATTGCTTGTGATCATGCTTGAGATAGAATTGTGAGAAGTATATATATATGCTTGAATATGATGTTCATGTCTGAAAATAGGCAGAAGTTTGCCTCTGTACACACTTTCCAGTTTTTTAAAAACCTATTTGGAAATTTAAATTATCTCAACACAAAACATTTTAGGGTATGATTATTGAATGAAGAATGTTTATACGAGTATAACATTTTTTATAAAAATGTAAATAAGTAAAAATAACAAATAAGTTATTGGAAATTGAGAATTTACAGTAATGATCTTTTAATGTTAAAAAAAATCAAATGATTTAATTCTTTGTTTTGATCATGCAATCTGATTTGTGCTCATAAATGTTGAATTTTAATAATAAAATTATGGTTTTAAGTTATGAATTGAAGTGGAATTTTGGGTTTGAACCGAAAACACAAAATGATCAAATTTCGACAAACGGCATGGTGTAATTGTTTGGTTTTTGAACTAGAGGTGGTCTGATTGATGGGGAGAAAGGGAAAAATGTTTATAAAAATTCCAATTGATCGTAGAGGATATACGAATCTAAAGTAGGGTTTAAGGGGCGTTTTTAGCTACTGTCAGTTTTGAATTGAGTTCTTGGACAAGGAAGCTTCGTGTTCGATCGGATCTGGGGAAGACTTGGGGTTGGTTGAAGACGAAACCCTGGGCGGAATGGCGATGTTGTTGGTGGCGTGAGGCGATCAGACGAGGTGTTTTTTTTCTGATGATCGTATGTTGCAGTTTGGTTCAGGATGTTCGAAATTGATTGGCTCACGAACATGTCGATTTATGGGTTCTAAACGATGGCGTGGTTGATCTGGGATTTGTGGAGTGGGGTGGTGTTGGCCAGAACGCCGTCGAACTTCGGTGCACGTGCACCATGGAGGAGGGGTATCAGTAATCTACTGTAGAAGAAGAAGGAGGTGAGGATGGGAAACTCGAGTCTACGCTCGTGAAAATGAGTTGATGGCCAGAGTAAAAGCTCGCGTAAATTAGTATGGGTTTTGTAATCAGGTTTTAAATTCTTTAAGCAAAGTTGTAAAAAAAAAGGAAAAAAATGTATAGATTGGCTCGGGTTGTTGCCTGGGGAATGGAGGTTGAATCTCGGGTTGGTGCCTGAAGGAGGTTTGGATTAGATTTAAAACACTAACCGAGTTTGTGTATTTTAATAAAACATGTTTCTAAAATGAAACAAACCCAGTTTTCTCAAACATGTTTTCAAACTTAAAGTTTTATTAAGTAATAAAAAGGTCGATTACTTTATAATTTAACGTTAATTAATTAGCCTAGTTAATCCAAGTGATTAACTAATAGATAATTTGTTGAAGAGATTAATTGAAGGATAATTAACTAAAAGTTAATTAATAAGTAATTAGGGGTAATTAGTTAATTACTGGTTAATCACTTAATGAGGGTAATTAAGGAAATTAGCTAATGTTTATAGGTAGATTAATTAAATGATTAAAAGATGATTTCTTAAGGTAAGTAATTAGTGAGTTAATTTGTCAACTAATTAAGGATATAAATTATTAATTAAGGGCTAATTAATTTAATCAATACTTAAATTATGTGACTAAAAAAATGATTAATTAAGAATAATTAATTAAATAATAATTAATTAAGGGATAATAAATTAATGTAATTAAGGAAAGTAAATTAAAGGATAATTAAATTATTAGGGGATAATTATTTAATGATTCAAGGTTAATTTAAATTATTATTAACGGTTAATCAATAAATGATTAAAGAATAATTAATCAAAATGATTTGTGATTAATAACCAGGATTAGTACTTTATTAATCTGGTTTAAAATAAGTTATAATCAGAATTAAGTATTTAATTCATAGGTAAATTAATTAAAAATTTAATTGAATTGATTTGGGATTAAACAACTAATCCCGTTTATAAATGATTTTTGAATGCTTGGATTACTTATGAATGTTTGCATTTATATGCCTTGAATTGATTGTTACCTCCAGACTGTAATTTTCTATGATGTGAAATATGATGTGTGTTGATCTGTGATATCTGTGATATGTTTCGATGTAAATACCCTTGGCTGTAAAACGACATTTGAACTCGATGCGACAGGGAGTCGGATTCCAGTTTGTTATCCGAAACCCACATCGAATCATATTAGTGAACCTTTGTGATTGATAAATTTATTTTATCTATGAATCTGTGAATGAAGATAAGCGTTATGGGTTATATCGCTTATCGATATCTTTATGATTGATGTTGCACTATTGTGTAAAACCCTGGACCACACCTTACACACACAAATATGGATTGCACGTGGAAATTGGTTAAGTCACAGGTTTTTGAAATAGTTTTCTTTAAATTGAATTTTGAATCCGAAAATAGTTTTGAAATTGGAATTGAAAGCTTCTGGAAAAATGAGTTTCAAAAATAGAAGTTATTTTGAGTAACTTAATAAAGTTTTGAAATTTAATTAATTTGATTTAAATTTGGATTCGATATTTGAATTGAATATAAAAACTGGGAGTTATGGTTTAAAAGTTTATACAAGTTATAAAGATGTTTATATGGGTTTTTAAACCATTTAAAAAGGCATTGTTTTGGGGACTTAAATTCAAACCCGAGTTTTTACTTAAATGGTTTTAACTTATGTGGAAGATTATCAAACCTTGTTTTGAAATCGAAGAGAATTTTAAATGGTATATCTTTCATATAAAAGAGTTGAATTGGAAATGGTTTGAAAGTTGTGAATTAAATCTTTAATTTAAAGATTAGATAAGTTAACTCAATTAGAAATGAAATAGTTTTGGAAACTATGAATTAACCTTTGTGAAAAAATTGGTAACTTTGTGAAATGAACCTTTTTATTAAAAGTTCTGGAAGGGTAATTTGTTTAAACCATTTAAAGAAAGGTTTTGGGATAATAAGTTGTGACTTAATTGAAATCCCATATCCATATGTTTTAAATGTTGCGCTCACTATTCGGTTTAGCCGGGAGAGGACCTTTGTGTCATATAACCCATTCCGAATATGTGATACGACGTTATGGATAGCATTTGAAGACTGGTGGTGAAGACCGGGTTTTTGCGAGAATGATAGGATGACTTGTCGATTGTCTCTGCACTGAGTCGCGCCGGTATAGAGATTTCCTAAGTGATGGGAAGTCCGATCGGGATTGTGAATACCCGGATTTGCAAGGACTTCTTCGGAAGTGCCTTCGGTTCTGTTCGAGCCCAGAACAGACTTGTATGGTCGTGTGTCTGACACTACACTTTGAGATATAAAGCCGATTTCTTTCAAATACATATTTGTCGGTGGCGGAGAATTTATTCTCTTAGCTTAACACCCATCTCTAAGACGTACGAGCTAAGAGGTTATGTGGTTGAAGGTTATCAGCGATATACTCCCAATTTGGTAGTGTGGCATGCTAAGTGCTGCTGTGTGTTGATGATCATTTTTGATCATTTGTGATCAAAGCATGGCTTTTGTATAAAGCGTAGCTTTGTGGACGAGACTGCATCAGGACCTCACTCCCCGTAAATGGTCGAAACTGGAAAGATGCGGCAAGATTATGAGGGTCGCGCCCTTTAGGGTGTGTCATTCCGTTCTGGTAAAGGGTGGTATCATGGTATGGAGCCCAGATACTTACTCATGTGGTTGCTCCAATCTCATTTATTGTGTGGTTGTTGCTTAGAGGTACCTCGGATAAAGGTCCCAAAGGATCAGGGGATGGCACGCTCGTGTAGTAGTTACCTAGTTACAGAGATAACCCGGCCTTGTGTTGGCAGAGATCTAACCGTAACGTTAGGCTCTCGGGACGTCCCGCCAGAGGCGATCCCATTGACAGTAGGAAGTTTCTTAGCCTGACCATTTGTTGGAAATCCAATCAAAACAATACGCGCCCTGTATGGTTTTAGTTGTATAACCTGCCATGGAATGTGGCGGTAACCTGCTATTGAACATGGTAGCTATAGTAGGCATACGACGAAATGTCGTATGCTGGCTAGGATTTATATTTTACTTTCGAAAGGTTTTCCACTTTGCACTTATAGTAATAATATAAAAGAATTTTCCTCGTATCAAGCATATTTGACTATCATAAGGAGAAATCTCCTCCAATTCTGCGTTTGCATTGTGTGTGTGGCGGGAGGCCTTATGGTAGTTTCATTTTCTAAAAAGCATTGCGGATTTCAAACTTAAATTCTTTGTTTGTTTTAAAGTCTAGTTGTTTTTGTTTGCTCATACCAGTCCCATGACTGACCTGGAGTTTATTGTTCCTTTCCTAAACTCTGGGTGCCCACTATTTTCCCACACGGGCAGTCTAGAGTTGGGTTTTTCAGATAGTCAGGTTTAGTAGGTTATCTGGAGCTAGTTGGGTCTTTGGATCGGACCAGTCTTGCTCTCTTAGTGAATGTGATAGGGGGTTCGAGCTATTTCTGGATTGAAGCTTTGGATGGAAGATGGAGTTCTTGGAGTTTGGCATTGAAGACATTTTCTTTCCGCTGCTATTTCTTGTATCTCTGTTAGTATTGATACCTATTGTACCATTCTGTTGTATTCAGTTGTATCTGATATTGTATCAAATGTTCTATATGATATTATTTCATTTCTTCCGCTGTGTCAATTACTTAATGTGTTATAAGCTCCGGCGAACCAGGTTCGACGTTTGGATCTGCGGCATTTGAATACAAGTGTCGTATTCGGTGCCGATTTTCGAAGGTTGAGTCAGGATCGTTACACCTTGGGTGCGTTTGCAAGTATTTCCAAACCTCCTAACTCCTATGTTCTACAAATATTACCGAATCATAGTATTGTATATAAAGAAATAGAATCCATAAACCAAAATAGGGCAATGAAGAAAAACTTTATGACATGAACCATAAATAAAAAGAACAATCAATAAAACGTCAATTTGCATAGTAAAACGACAATAAAGTTCAAATTGGATGTAGGAACTAAGGGAAACAAGAGACGATTATTTATCTTGTCACCTATTAAATAACCGCTCTATTTTATTTATGAACATTTTTTTATATGAATTAATGAATGAAAGATGAAAAAACAAAATTTAAAAATAAGAGAATGTGTTTTTCACGTTGGATATTGTGTTTCTATAGGAGATGAAGATTGCTACAGAAAACAATATCTTCTTTAAGATTGTAGATGCAATATCCAAATATAAAAACAATAAACATCTACCCTCGAACGCAATAAAATAGAATTTATATGAATGCTATTGCACATGATTTTTTTCAATTTGATCATGATATTATTTCTAGGAATCTAATTAACTCCACACCTTTTAAGCAAGTAGAGCGTTTTTCACGTGGTCAGTCGCGTAGATTAATAAACTGAAAAACAAGTATGTGTATACATACATATACAGATACACATATACATACACACAACATTAATCAGGGCTAGGCTACACTATCCTTTTTTGGGGAGGACCAATTTAACGAAGAAGATGAAATGAAAGCTCAATCCAGCTCTGAAGGATTCAAGTGAGTACATTTCTTATGCCCTCATAAAATATCAACTTCCAAGTTTCAACATATCTAGGCTGCCATATTATACAGAAACCACTTCTTATATCATAATTAACATGTTATAATGTGAAACATATTGATATACTTAACACGTGCACATACTGACAACCATGTTACATATACTTCTATATGAAACATGCGAACACTTTATACTACATGATGTTAAAACCTAAAAGCCTATAGCAGGTGGGAACATACGTAGAACATGAGTAGAAAGTAAAATTAATATCCATAATTTTGCTATAAATTTCGTATATACTGGAAAAGAATAATATGAACCAAACGTTCTCAAAGGATATCTCATTTGGTAGGCACAAAGATGCCGATGAAGACATGCAATGATTGAAATATTACAAATATGTATATATATATATGTGTGTGTGTGTGTGTGTGTGTGTGTGTGTGTATGTACGTACGTACATACGGTTGATGCAAAGTGTTTGCACCAAAATTGGTCGCAAACACCCAATTGTCGTTGAAAGCTCCCGTTCACAATTACAGTTCACAGATGACAGATATGTACACAATCTCAGATCTCAGTTGAACAACAAGTATGTAAATTATTTAGTAAAGTCACAAAAATGCAGTAAACAACACAGGATTTATAGTGGTTCGGCGATCTTGCCTACGTCCACTCTGAAGTTGATGACTTTATTGATATTCTCTTGATGATTACAATTGATTACAGCAGATTACAGTGGATTGTAGCTAATAAAATTCGAATGTAACAGCAATGGTAAGGTGTAGAGTCGAATCCGGCCGAGTTTGGACGTCGAATGGCCAAAAAGATCCCTCTTCCATAGGCTTCAGGGGGCTATTTATAGGCATAGGAGGCTGAGATCGCACTCAAACTTCGGGAGACTTCTTCAGGCACGTGAGGGGGCTCACGCGACCGGTTCCACCAAGTTTCGACTCGATCTGTGATCGATACGAAGTCATTTCGTATCGATCAAGAATTGGTCCAATCGAGCTGAAACTTGGTAGGAACATTCTTTACTTTGTTCGTAAGCTACTGTGAAAATTTCATAGCATTTGGATCAGTGATTCGTGAGATATGATCGATGAAAAATTGTGATTTTCGTATGCTGTTCAGTTCGAATCCATGGTTTCGTCTCCATCTTTTCGAATCGACCTAGACACGTGAGCACGCAGTGACGTGGCTCGCACTCCTCGCATCGATCAACTTTTCGCTCCAAGTTGACCATTTCGCATCCATGAACTTCACCTTGTTTGTATCGAGAGACGTTGTGCAGTTTGAATCCATCAATGACGTGTGCTTTGCATCGATTCGTAGCTTGCCCATTTCGTAACGATGTAAGTTGTACTCGTTCAATCGATACGAACAAGCAATGCTTGGGATGGATACGAAGTGAGGTCAACTAATGGATACGAACCAAGGCTCATGCCATTCATTGATGGATACGAAACCGGCCGATACGAAGTAGTGCTTATCGATGTATGTGAAGGGGAATGGTCTGATCGATGCGAAACCGATCGATGCGAAGTTGATGGATACAAAGACGTGGCCGTTCTGATCGATGCGAGTTCCATGGATTCGAACTGAAGCGGGTTGATGGATGCGAAACATATCGATACGAATTAGAGCGCACTGATGGATACGAATCCTATCGATTCGAACACGGGTGGATACGAGTCTGATGGATTCGAACAGGCCTTTTTGAGGGATACGGACAGCGTATTTTCTCTAACTTGTATCAATCATATCCCATTCATACGAACTCCGATTAACTTGAAATTTGAACTGCTAGCTTTCATGGCTTTCCTTGTCATGTTTTGTCGATTGTAGCCTGATCCGGTCTTGGACAAAATTCATCGATATCCATGGTGTAACCAATGTATAACCAATCTTTGAGACGAACTGTCTTCGGTTTCCTGTCGATTTTTTGGTGTCACGGCCTTGCCAAAAGGCGGGATAACACAAAGTTCCTCAAACAATCAAATTGGAAGTTTGTATACCCTAAGTACGCAAACTTATGCTTATAATGTTGGTTAGGTTATTCAACTATGCTTATGAAATTCTATTCAAACATACTGCCAGTTTTCAGATAATGCTTCCCATTATAATAATTCATATTTCATAAAGAAAAGAAATATGAATTATCCTTTTGTAATTCCATCAAGTCTGGCGGAGACAAACCACGCAGTGATTTCTACATCAACCAACACAAAGGTAAAAATGTCAATTGGCTATAACAAGGCATACACCATGGAAAGCCAGTTGCACCACGTGCTTTGAATCTGAAATCAAAATACCTTCAAGTTTCCTATTAAAAGCTACTAAAACTAAACAAATACCATCAATTATTCCACTTTATAACTTCTTACTTTTCCCTTGATAAGCTTTGAATTAAAAACCTTTTCATTAGCTGTCACTTGAGAAGCTCTGAAGACCTGTTCATCCCAGCTTCATCCTCTTCATACTACCCTCAGCGTTATCATTATCGCAAGTTATTACAGGACCACAAGCAACTCTGGTTGATTTAAATTTGGTAGCTTCACCGTTGTCAACGTTTTCTGCTTCAAACCCAATAGCAGTACCAGGACAAGTACATATGGCTTGCAAGTTAAATATTAACTTTCAGTTGCATTCGTACTCAGTTGCATTCGTAAAAATTGAAACCCGGTTAGAAAATTTGGTGATGTAGTTCATAAAATGATTGTCTGCTTTCTCTTCATCATCATTAAATAATAGTAATAGTAATAAGTTAGACTGTGTATTATTACAACAATAAAAGAAAACGATTAAAGAATACAGGAAAAATATACACAGCTACCAGACTATTATTATAATGCGTAACAATCAGATCTCTGTGTAACTGCATTGACTAGAAAAAGCAAACAAACTAAAATTTCTACTAAGCTGATGTTATCACTTATCCTCCTTCCTTTCCTACCACATAAACAAGGAAGATTTTCCTTATGTCAAAATTATCACTATAGGATGGTAGGACAACAACTGACTATAGGTTACGTGCATAAATTTTTCCAAAAACTTAAATCTTTATCTTTTAACGATCCATTTTTATGCACTGCATTCTCTATTTGATGTCATAGATAATGTATGAAGAAGGTTGAAAAGAAGTTGAACTTCGTAACAGCTTATGAGTACAGTAGATAGTAAAGTTATTTTACATATTTTTGAAAATGATAAAATTGATAATGATAATTACCGAAAAATTTCCAATAGTGGGAATCGGATGCAACCATCCTGAAGTTGGCAGAAGCAAAGTATAGATGCATTTTTTAATTTTATTTGTCATTAACTACTGCAACAGTGGTAATTAATTAAATAATTAGCTTCATAATTTATTAGTTTGAATTTGAATTTTAAATAAAAAAAATTTTCTTTCGCCTTTGGTTGTATATACCAACATATATATATATATATATTCTCCTGTTGGACCTATTTTACACTTATTAGTATGCGAAATTTTATATCAATAACAATCTACATATTGAACTGAATTTCATAGCAATAGTATTAAGTTAGACTGTGTATTATTATATATATAATAGTCTGCTTTCTCTTCATCATCATTAAATAATAGTAATAGTAATAAGTTAGACAGTGTATTATTACATTTTTTCAGTGCATGTAATCAAAAATTTTATTTGCATTTGTTAGCAAGGTTCAATATCAGAGTGGCGTATTAGGTTTCGTTAAATTATAGTATGAGTGAATCTTGTTAAAGTTTTTCTTAATTCCGCTAACACGAATTAATCATAGTACGAATTGATTCATTATATATTTACAATTATGCAAAATGGTATGTCGGAGACTGTATATTAACAATAAACAAAATATGATTCTAACGGTGGAATGAGATTTTGTGAAACAAAATTGAATGTGCTTGAAATATGACGTTATAAGAGTGATCATATATATGTCTTTTGAGTAGAATAACAAAAAACAATAATGAGATGTTTCACATATATTCGAATTAAGGTATTCCATGATTTCAAATGAGGTAATGGAATTGAAATACGATTTTTAGGAAGACTCATATGTGTTTATATACACACACACACATATATGTTTGCCATTAATCATCTTATTATTTGTATAAGGTAATTATATTTGACTTTAACCATCATATTAATTAGTTTGAATTCAATTTTAAAATGGTAAACATATTGATTTACTTTCACCTTCTATCGTATATGCCGATAAATATATTTTCATTCTCATGTTTAACCTATTTTTGCACTTATTAGTATGCAAAATTTTGATACCAATAATAATTTATAAGTTGAATTGAATTTCATATCATTTATTTATTTCCTTTAATTATCATGATGCATAATAAATTTTCTATCAGATTTATAAACTTATGTTCATAAGTAAGATTACGTTCATAAGTGATTGTATATAACTTTACACTCATGTATACCTTACGTTCATAACTTTCACAAGCAAGATTGACAATTATTGAAATTATAAATTACCTATACTTCCGATTTTTAATAATAATGTCGTGCTTTTTTTTAATGCACTAAGTTCCTAAAATTCTTATTTTTCGCTTTATCCAATTTTAAGACAATCGAAGAATACGCTTAATTTTTCAAAATAAACATATATTTATTAGAGAATATGCAGAATTTGGTTGAGTTTTTAAAAAAGTAAAAGAGGTTTACTGAACCCAAGTAGATTTTATATTTTTAACAGAGTTAATTATTAAAGTTATAACTATAAGACCTACATCTGTTAGAGGTCATATTGGAATTTGACATATTTGCTTTACAGTAGAATATTGATTTGATAAATTACTTTAGGCTATGATTCAAAGATGGATTGATGGTAATTAATTATTTAATTACGCTTCTGTAACAAGTTTGGAAAAATGTATGTTTTTTTATTAGGTTACATGCATAAATTTTTCCAAAAACTACAAACTTTATCTTTTAACGATCCATGTTTATGCACTGCATTCTCTACTTGATGTCATAGATAATGTATGAAGAAGGTTGAATAGAAGTTGAACTTCGTAACAACTTATGAATATAGTAGATAGTAAAGTTATTTTACATATTTTTAAAATTATAAAATTAATAATGATAATTACTGATAAGTTTCCAATAGTGGGAATCAGATGCAAGTATCCTAAAGTTGGTAGAAGCAAAGTATAGATGCATTTTTTAATTGTATTTACTATTAACTACCGCAACAGTGGTAATTAATTAAATAATTAGCTTCATAATTTATTAGTTTGAATTTGAATTTTAAATAATAATTTTTTTCTTTCGCCTTTGGTTATATATACCAACAAATACACATATTTTTCTCCTGCTGGACCTATTTTATACTTATTAGTATGCGAAATTTTATATCAATAACAATCTACAAATTGAACTGAATATCATAGTATTTATTTTCTTTAATTATCTTAATGCTTAATAATTTTGATATAAATTTATAAACTTCAACTGTGCACACTCTTCATAAGCAAGATTGACGATTAATGAAACTATTAAATTATCTATACTTTCGGTTTTACTGAAAATGTTATGTTTGGTTTTTTTTAATTGATTTAAGTTTTTGAAAATTTGTTAAGTGAGTATGATGCTAGGCTAGTATAGAAAAATATCACTTAGACATCCAGATGTAGCGACGGGATTATGCTGTAGAAGGTTCTAGCGGTGAGATGTATGCTTTATTGGATGCTATGCATTCAGATGATGAGTTGAGTCGAGTTTTCATATTTGGAGAATTCGCAGATGTTTTTGAGCCTGTAGTAGGATTGCCATCGAAACGAGCCATTGAGTTTCAGATTAATTTGGTTCTAGGAGCAAAAGCAGTGAGTAGGCTGCCAAACAGGATTACCCCTATGGAGATGAGGCAGCTAAAAGCGTAGTTGGTGGAATTGCAAGGCAATAGTTTTATTAGGTCAAGTAGTTCGCCTTGGGTTGCAATAGCCGTGTTTGCTAAGAAGTCGGACGGATAATTAAGGGTATGTATCGATTATCCCAAGTTAAATGAGATGACGATAAAAAATCGATATCCATTGCCGAAAATTGATGATTTGTTCAACTAGTTAAGTGAAGCTAAGATATTTTCCTAGTTGGATTTGGTAACAGGTTTTCATCAGCTCAGAATAGCAGGGGAAAGTATACCTTTGACGACGTTCAGAACCAGATATGGGTCATACGAATGGTTAATTATGTCGTTCGGACTAACGAACGCGCCAACTTTGTTTGTAAATTTGATGAACCGGGTTTTTTGAGAGCATTTGGATAGGTACATATTGGTTTTCATAGATGATATCTTGATTTAATCTAAGGATGAAAAAGAGCGTAAAGTTCATCTTAGAGTGGTTCTGGATAAGCTGAGGCAAGATCAGCTGAAGGCGAAATTTTCGAAGTGCCGCTTCTGTCAGAAGAAAGTGAAGTTTCTTAGTCATGTAATCTTAGATATAGGGTTGCCAGTGGATCCAACTAAGATTGAGGCAATGAACATTTGGAAGAGGTCCGAGATAGTAACCGAGATAAATAAGTTTCCTTGGGTTGGCTGGTTATTACCAAAGGTTTATTAAGTATTTCTTGTGGATAGCAGCACCGATGACCAAGCTAATAAGAAAGAATGTGAAGTTTGTGTGGACTGATAAGTGAGGAAGCATTCCAGAGTTTGGAACACTTACTGACTCATGCACCTATGTGGTTGTTCCAGAAGGGAATCATGATTTGGTGGTTTATATCGATGCGTGTGGAACGGGATTAAGATCTGTGTTGATATAAAGATGTAAAGTGATTGTCTATGCTTCTAGACAGCTTAAACCACATGAGGCCAGGTATTTGACGCATGATTTGGAGTTGGCTACACCAATTTTTGCATTGAAGGTGTTATATACAAATAATAAGTCGTTGAAGTATTTGTTCTCTCAGAAAGAGCTGAACATGAAACATCAGAGATGGTTAGAGTTTATAGCCTCTTATTATTTTAGGATTGAGTACATACCGGGGAAATGCAACAATGTTGCAGATGCACTTAGCAGGAAGCATCAGAACGCAGTGTTGGCGATGATTGTTGAGTGGAAGGATTTTGAAGCATTGGCATATTGCAGAGTGTAGTGGAGATCCGAAGCTGGGTTTAGCAGAGAAACCGTAGCATTGGCAGATTGAAGAGTGCAATGTTGGTGATGATTACTGAATGAAAGGATTTGGAAGCATTGGTAGATTGCAGAGTGCAGTGGAGATCCAAAGCCAAGTCCAGCGGAGAAACTGTACTACTATCTTGGTTAGAAGTTTGACTGGTGGACTGAAAGGATTTCTTATAAACAGAAGAAGGGTCCAGTGTTTGCTGAATGGGTTATGAAGTTAAGGGAAGGAACCGAGAGCGATGACTTAAAGGACTTTAGTCTTGACCAGAATTAGTAGTTGAGAAAAAAAGAAAGATTACGTGTTCTAAGTGTAGGAATCAAAAGGAAAGAAGTCTTTGAGGAACCATCGTTCAAAGTTCATTATTCGTCTAGGAGAAAGTAAAATGTTTCAGGATATGAAGAGAAGTTTCTTCTGGGAAGGTATGAAGTGGGATATCGGCTGTAAAGCAAGGCTTGTGTGTAAAGCAATGCTTGAATTTCCAACAGGCAAAAGGCTGAAACCATAAGCCAAGTGGATTGCTTCAGCCATTAGATATTCCAGTACATAAGTGGAATTCTATTTCAATGGACTTTATTGATGGGTTGCCACGGTCGAACATAGAAAATGAAAGTATATGGATCACAGTGTACAGATTGACCAAGAATGCCCATTTCATTCCAGTTAAGTCAAATAAGACGATGTCTGTTTTAGCGAAATTGTTTATGAGGAATGTGATTAGACTGCATGGAATTCCTAGTAACGTAGTCAGTGACGGAGTTCCTTACTCACTATCAAATTCTGGAAGAGTCTATATGTTTTGGGAACCAAACTCAAGATGAGTACATCATACCATCCGCAGATAGATGGACAAACGGAAAGAGTTGACAAAGTCTTGAAAGATTTGTTAAGAGCTCGTTTTCTAAATTTTGAGGGATCATGGGAAGACCATCTGCATATAGTTTAATTTTCTTCTAACAACAGTTATCAGACTAGTATTAGGATGACACCGTTTGAATCTTCGTATGAAAGGACATGCAAATCTCTCGATTATTGGTTAGAGATCGAAGACAGGTTGGTTCTTGGTCCAGATTTGGTTGCAGAAAAGATTGAGGTAATTTGAGGTAGAATGAAGGAGGCTCGTTCTAGGCAAAAGAGTTATGCAGGTAGAAGACAAAAAGATTAAGAGTTATCACTTGGAGATCGATTTTCGTCAAGGTGTCACCGATAAAGGGTGTGATCGGATTTGAAAGATCAGGAAAGTTGGCACCGAAATTCATTGGACCTTCCTATAGTTGAGAGGATCGAGAAATTCACATATAGATTTGAGTTATCGAGCAGTTTAGTAGAAGTCCAAGGTATTTTTCATGTTTCTCATATCAGAAAGTGTGTTAGAGACCCAGAGACTACTATTACACCGACTGTACTAGATGACTTAGTAGTAAAACCGGACTTGACCATAGTTAGAAAGCCAGTTGGTATTGTTGCTAGAGATGAGAAGAGGCTTAGAACCAAGACAGTTGGATTAGTCAAGGTTCAGTGGACTGACGATGATGGAGACTGTACTTGGAAGGTTGAGAGCAGGATTAGAGATGCTTACCCTGATTTATTTGATGGTATGTATTATCTTCTTATTTGATTTGTGTGTACCTTATCGTAACTTGGAAAACGAAATTCTTTAAGGATGGGAGTTTGTAACACCCCATATTTTCAATAACATTATTTAGGATATTTAATTACATGAATTAAATAAAATAATGTGTTGATTAGGGGATTGAGATTAAATTTAAGTAAGAGATAGCCGTGTCATTAACTAATGAATTAAAAAAGAAGAGTTTAACACGAAATATAGAAGGGT
The DNA here is from genome assembly GCA_030765085.1 of Allium cepa. Taxonomy (NCBI): domain Eukaryota; kingdom Viridiplantae; phylum Streptophyta; class Magnoliopsida; order Asparagales; family Amaryllidaceae; genus Allium; species Allium cepa. The sequence continues at coordinate 867,432,453 of CM060940.1, forward strand.
TACAATAGGAAATAGGTCATTCCTATATCTTTATCTCTTGGTTGTGTATCCTATACGCGTTTAATTCATTTGAAAATTTTTATAAGCTAAGGCCGGCCACCATTAACGAGGAAAAGGGAAAAAAATAGAGAAAAGCTAGGAAGAAACTTAAGTAAATCAGATCCATTCATATCTCAATCTCTTTAATCACAAAACCTAAGGTGAATAATGTTTACATCTCTCATTTGTTTCGTTTTCGGTTTGTGACGACCCGAAATTTTTGAGCAATTGAAATTGGAATATTCAATTGATTTTGAATATTTAAATATTAATTTTTAACTCGAATTCAAATATCACCAATTATTTGACAATTAAAATTTAGAATTAAATAAGTTGAAGTTGGGTAAAATGTTGAATCTAGAATTTTAAAGCCTATTGAAAATAATTTGAAGACTTGTAAAATTTATATTGTTAACACTGGGGATAGTAAAGGTGTTGGAATTAAATTTGGAAGTGTTTTGTTGAGTTTTGAAATTTATATCGTTTAAATTGAATTTAAAAATAGCCTTCCGAGGGACAGTCTCGGAATTCGACGAAACCAGTTCCATTGGGTCCGTAATATTTAGTTAGTAACGGATTTCAAATTTCGTATTGATTGGAGATGTTGTGTGAGCATACGATAGGTAAACGCATTGAAATTTAATAAACTTTAGTTGATCGAATCAATGTCAATTGGTGCCTTCTTAAACACGCTTCTCTTTTAATATCTACAGCCGAATTCCTGTCACATCTGTCCCCCTCTCTCTCTCAGCTTTTCCTTTATTTCAAATCACGGTCCCCTATCATGTAGTATACGCTTCACTCTCCTTTACGTTCCTCTTCCCCTTTTTAAATAATCAATCAACCGAGAAGCTTTAAAAGAAAAATATATGAAACAGGACTTGAGTTTTTCTCCCCTCCCTCATCCTCTCAGTTTCACGAAACCAAAATCCCCTTTCCATTTAGTTCGAAAACAATTTAAATCATGGCCGAAGCCGGCCTCTCACCTTCAATAAAAAAATCGAAACCCTTTCCCCTTATTCGAACGCGAGATCCCGTTTTTTCTTCTTCAATATCACGGCTTCATGAGATTCAGGAATCGAGTGCCTTCTTCCTCCATCTTCCTATTCATGCGATTTGAGCACGATTCCTTCCACGTCGGCTTATCGAGGTGGAGCATCGCGCGCAACAATATCGCGAGCGCTCGTGTGATCTTGGATGAGCATTGGGGGGGGATCGCGGCAGTTGTTTTGTGAATTGTTTTCGAAGTTGCTCGAATTAGGGCTTCTCTTGTGATGCTGGGCGAAAAGAAGATTCATGCTGGGCGAAGCGAAGACGGGGTCGGTTTTGAGACGTCGAGGTCAGTTGACGAAGTGGGTTAGGGTTTGGGAGTATCGCGAACGTGGAGCTGAAACCGGGGTTTCGTTGACTTCAACTGGGCAGTGAGGTATTGCAGTTCTTTTTCATTTAAGTGAATATATATATATATATATTATTAGAAAATTTTAATATGCATATATAGAAAGAAATTTGAAAACCCAGAATTTTATTTCACAAATATAAATTATAGAGGAGTTTTTATAGTAAGCAAAATACTGTTCTTGTTAATTAACAGAAAATATAAATTAATATACGGATAAATAGGGTAAAGCAGGAAAAATTTATATAGGTAAGATGTTGGAAAGTAGGAATTTTAAAATGTTTAAGGTATATATAAAAATTAGATCTTTAATTTTCAATATAGATTATAAGCCTACTATTTAATTTTCAAAGTATGGATTATAATATTTTACTTGTTCAATAAACTTGTTCAATTACTTTAGTTATTAAGAATAATTGGAAAAAGATAATTAGTTCAAATAAACTTATTAGTTTAAGTTAAATTGTTAGTTTAAATTTAAATCATTAGTTAAATTAAATTATTAAATGATTTAATGGTAATAAATTGTTCGATTGATTAGGAATTAATTGATCGGTTAATCCGAATATTAATAAACTGCAAAATATTTATACAAGGTTAAAAATTTAAGGAGGAGTCAAGCTGGATTGGAATGGATGCTAATAAAATGAAAAGGTGAGTTAATCTCACTCAGTTTAAATTTAAATTTAAATGATTAAATTTAAATAATTGTTTGAATGGTTGAAATTGATTGATTGATGTGGTATAGTATGATATTTTGAAATTGGCATATTATATTGTGCTAACATTTGTGGATGCAGGGAAAACAGGTTGGAGGGATCCAACTGGACCCCTCACATTTATTTAAATTATTCAATATTCTTTGTTTTGATTATTTGATATCCTATGATGAGTTATATTGGACTATTGAATGTATGGTTTGATTGGATATTCGGGTATCATGAATTACCAAAATATATGAATTGGATTGTTGAAGGAAATTAAAAGGAAGTAAATTTGTAAGAGAAATAATTATAGAAAGTTTGAATAAATTAAGAATGAATTGAAAAGAAATAGAAGTAATATGAAAATAATAAATAACTTCGAGTATGAAGAGAAATGTAATTTTTAATAAAATGAAATTGATGAATTGTAAATTTAAGTTATATCAATTAAAGGAATAAAGAATTATTTTAAAATTCAAAGTTTAAATTTATTTAAAAGAATAAAGAAGTAACTGAGAAATCTAAAAATTGGAATTTTTAGTTAAAGTATTTTTAAATTATAATCAAGAAATGAAATCTGAAATTAATAGATTCCGAATTAAAAGGGAAATAAATTGGAAATCAATTTGGGAAATTGATTTAAGTGATTGAAGTTGGAATTCTCCCTGGATAGCCAAGTTCGTTTTCAAGTAAATTTTTAAATATAAGTTAAAAGATTAAAAGTTGTTTAAAAGCAAGTGTTGGAAAATTTCTTATTTCTAATATTAAGTTTTTAAGTAGGTATTTTCTCTTTATCTATTACAGTAGTAATTATTTTAAAATAATAAAAAAAAAAAAGGAAAAAAAGAGTCTTAATATTATGTGTTTTAAAAGTATAAATCTAGTTTTATATTTATTAAGTAACCTTATTTTCAATTATTCATTTAATATGTGTTTTTAACAAATTATTGAAATAGTTTTAATTTAAACGTTTTGAAGGTATATATTTTAAAGTAAAGTGTTTTAAATTATTTCTAAAATCTAGTTTTGTGCTTGGTAATTTCAGTGGAGATAGAAAATATTTGGGAAAGTTTATTCTGAAAAGAAGGATGGTTTTGAAACTGTTTTCAAAGGATTGAAAATAGGAATATATCTTGTGAAGATATTTTTTTTGGGATTAATAAATAATTTGGAAAATTATTGTTTGATGGATGTTTGCGAATAGAAATTGATAGTTAAATAACCGACTATCAATATTGGACAATGCGTTGATCGTTTCAAAGAGACCGGGATCGAGATTAATTTCTCGAAAACCACTTTGATCCGGTTTGTACGTTTCGTGTAAACGATTTTGGATTCGAAGATGGAGCAGTGAAGTGAAAGGGCTAGTTGCTACTAATCCTGAGGATATTTCCAAAATGGATGTAGTAGGAATAGTGCCTTCGGTTCCGTTCGAACCCGGGACGGACTTGTATGGATGAATGCTTGCGAAACATCGTCAGGTGGACGATGGGCATTCTAAGGGATATGTTCTAAAAAGGTAACGCTTAGCCTCAAGCCTCATCAAATGGGAATGGCTGAAAATCAGGGGATATGCAGCAAGGCTTCGTGGGTAGCCCCCACTGGAGGGTGAGGTCATCCCTGTCTAGATGTCCCTTTATTTCGGCTTAGTGGGCGGTTGTTGATCCCAACCGCGGGGTGATCTTGCTCGGGACTGTCCAGTAAGGGATGGTTCCGGTCTTGTGTTGCAGGGGAGTTAGGGTGGCTCCTCGGTACGCTGATCTAGACCAGGTACTGTGACAGGTGGTACCCCAGTGCCTAGCCATTAGTTGGAATCCATTTTCCCTACGCGCCCGTACGGGTTTGATTGTGCCCAACTATTGCTGAAATGTGAGATGCAAGCATTTCAGCTAGATTCTATTTACTTTCTATAGACACTATTATAATATCAGAGGATTTCTATAAAATTTGTTTTAGCTATCGTAAGGTAAAAACCCGACATGTTTATTTGTGGCGTGGTCTTACGAGATGCTTTTGTTTTCAAAGGATTTTTTTTAGAAATTTTAAGAATCAATTGGGTGTGATTTTCTCACGCTGGTAATCCAGACTGACTCGGGTGTTATTTAACTGTAATGCTCGGGTCAGATCGAGTATTATAGGATACAGGAAATGCTGTGGAGCTCAGGAGACGAGCTGGATGACGATACGTACATTCGTACTTGTTTATATATATTTTCCACTGTTGAGTTGTTGTGTATCTATTGTATGTTATTGTTGTGAGCTGTGACTGATGTACTCTGATGATGTAATATATGTAAACAGAGATATTTGATTTTGAGTAAAGATTATTTACTATCTATTATATTTTATTCCGCTGCGATGGTTAGATTCTGGTGTTGATTTTGTTTTCTCTTCTTCTACCTCTTCTTCTTTTACCCGAATGGTTCGTATTTCTGTACAACTTGAGTTGATTTAGGTAGAATAGTATTGACTCAAGTGGTACGGATTTGCGGGTCGTTACACTTGGTATCAGAGCATAGGTTGGAGATAACCTTGGCTCTGGTGGGAATTACTCATTTAAATTAGAGTCTATAGTACTCTAAAATGAGTTTGAGCGTATTAATAGATATGAGCGCGTATTTGTTAGTGAATATAAATTGTTTTAATATTGTGTTGATTGGTTTATTGAGTGGCATATGAACCTTCGTCGGCACAGTCTGGACAACTGTATCGAAAGGGTTTCTAAACGCTTGAATAGAACAATCGACACGGTATTGTTTTAAATATGGGTAAATGAAATAATTTTACCCAAAAATATATTTTTGATATAAAGAAAGTTTTTGGTAAACTATATAGCTATTATATGGTTGTTTGGATGTTAGAAATGATAATATTAAAGTATTATCATTGTTAAGTGAATTTAACTAGAAATTGAAGTATAACCAAAGTTTAAGGGAATAAATTCATTATAAAATGAAATTCATAAGTATGAGTCATAAATTAAATTTATAAATTGAAATATAATCAAATAAGAATTTGTATGAGCATAAGCTATGCAAATGAATTATAGTAAAATTGATTTAAGCAGGATTTGGAAATTTAAAACCCAGAGATTTTGGAAGTGTTTTGAAGATAAATAATAGCACACTTGTTTTGGTGATGTTTCTGAAAAGAAATCTGTTTTAAATGGATTTTGAAAGTGATATAGCATTGAAATCACTTGGATTATTGGAAAATAATTCTGATAATGACGGCCGCATCATCAGTATTCATTTTCGAATTCCTAAGTGACCGATTGCTACCAAATTGACTTGTTCAGAAAGCTAGTTGTTTTTGAAAATTTCTAAGGAAATTTGCTGGGAATAAAACCAGGGTTGGTTTAAAATTTGAGAAGTGTGATTTGGGATATTGGAGATTTCAAAATGATTTAAAACCAAAAGCCGGGTGTTTAAAAATCCTGATGAGATAAATTGTAAGCTTGTAAATTGAGATGAGTTTTAAATCAGGAAAGAAATATAAGCTTTGAATGCTGGAATTTAAATTTAAAGTGAAAAGTTAGAAATGAAATTAACTTGGATTGATGAATTAAATCGAATTGAACTGAATTAAATAAATCTGATAGAATTGAATTGGAATAAAAATCCAGTTGAGTTATTGAATGGAATTGGATTTTTACCTGAATAAATGGAAATAAATTGGATAAGGGATTGGATTGAAATAAATAAATCAGGATAACTTATAGAAGAATTAGAATGCATGGAAATAAATTATGCTTGGGTTATAATTAAGCATAAGGCTTGAGTTAAAAATAAAAGAAGAATATATTCAAGCCTATAATGAATGAGATTGTGTAGATAATAAGTTGTGACTTATAAAATTTGAAAAGTGGGATAGGAAACCCAAAATAAATATTTTTGATGAACTGAAGAATTAAATGAAAATCAAAACTTGAATTATAAACTAAATTGAACTAAGAAAAATTAAATGGGGTGATATTTGGAATTAAAATTCAAGTGTTGGATTATAAATAAGGGAAGGATTAATTGAAAGGAAATTAGTTAATGAAATGTGTAAATAAAACCAATTGTAGTTAATAGAAGTTGAATTGATGAGTTAATACTGAAGTTTGGAAATAGAACTCAAGTTATAAAATCAAATTCGACTTGAGTCATTAGTGAAGAAATATGATTGAATTGGCCTTACAATTAATTAAATGAATGGAGAATGAAATTGAATTGTAAGTTAATAAAATTGGTTGGTAATTTAAAAGTGAATGGTCAAATCAGAACTTGAGTTATAAATTAAAATTTAACTGGAAGAGTTAACAAAATAAATATAATTGAAATGTATCGAATAAAAATGTAAATGGATTAAAATAGTAATGGTATGAATTGTGAATAAATTCCAAATAAGTAGAAATAAATTGGAAATAGCATTGTAATCAATTGAATGAATTGAATCTGGAATGTTCAATTTTATAATAACCAATTAAATGAAATTGCAGGTTTAAAATGAAATTTAATTGAAATAGAATTGAGTTGAATAGAAAAGAAAATTTACATGAAAAATGAAATGAGCTTAAAAATTTGAATATAATGAAGCAAATTAACTTAAGCTAAACAAATGTAAGAGTTGAATTAAATTCAACTTAAAACTAAGTGTAATGATATTGGGTTGGATTTAAATCGAGTGAGAATAAGTTTGAATCGAAATACGATTTGGTGGATGATAGATAATATTTAAGGAAATGAAAATTCATATTGGAATTGATTTTGAACTCGAGTTAAATAAAATAAATTGGATTATTAAGTAGAAATGTATTGAAGTGGCATTGTTATTAATATAACACAATTCAGAAATAAATTATTGGATGTAAATAAGAATTGATATTGGATTCAATAAATATACCAACTAAATTTAGAAATGGATTGGAGTTAAAAATAAATTAAATTGGAATCCATTCAAATTGATTTTAAAACTCAAGTAATCATTTATTCACTTGGATATTGGCAAAACTGCATAAAATAAATTGTCGTTTGACGCAAGTTGAGAGAATTAAGATTCTATAAGTTGATAGAAGTTAAATAAATTGATTTTGAGATCAACTGGATTAAATATGAGTTTGTTTTGCTAAAATGAATTAAATGAAAGAAATTTAGTGGTAAACCATTTGAATTGAAGGAAGTTGTATATAAATAGGTTGTGAGCAATTTAAATTAATGTTGGAACCCTATAAAATTGCTTATAAGTGTTGTTTAATCTACAGGTTTATTAAAAATGGAATATTTGTTAGTTAAATATGTAAAATGTTGTTAAGTTGCATGATTTTGGCACTTACATGTTTAAATTGAGTAAGTACAGGTTCAGGGAAGCCGTTTGGCTGGTTTTGGATGCGCAAAATGCAAATTAAGTAAACCGCTTGCTTAAAAATGCTAAATAAAGGTACGCTTACGCAAAAGAATTTAAAATAGGAAATATGAACTGCACATATTGATATATATTGTGATTTCCGGCCTGAGGCCGATGTATATATGTTTTTGTGCATCCTGCGATATCGTAGAAGTCTCTCCGTACAAAGGAGTCTCTGCCAAAATTTTCCGTAAATTTTGGGAGTTAGAAAATTTTGGAAAATTTTGTTAATGACAAAAAAATTCAAATTGGAAACTAAAATAAGTTGGTAAATGAAACCAATTTAAAATAATTAGTTATAAATGACAAATAAAATTTTAATATTCAGAGTTAAAGATAAACTGAATTCATATGGAAATGAAAGAATCGATTTGAATAGAAATGGATATAAACTAAAGTGGTAAAGTGAAATTAAATATAAGAAACATATAAAATGCTTATGTTAACTTAAGTAAGGAATGGTCAATTCTTAATTGGAAATTTGATACACAAATATATTCTAAGATAATATTAGAATGAATAAGTATTGACAATTGTAAGGAAGTCGATAAAATGTTTTGGAATATTGTGATTGGATATTAGTGCTAAGTAGGATATGCAGGTATTATAAAAGGAAAAGGAAATTGATTTGATTTCAGAAAGATAAATTTGAATTTCCCGACAAAAAGGTATGTATTTAAATTTGGTATGAAATTGATTGGGATTTTGGATTGAGCCACTTGGCCTTTTGTTTTCTTTTGAGATTTGGGAGGCCGTAGGGCCATTTTGTAGTTGTACCGAGCTAGCTGCGCAAAGGAGACGCTGGCGAAATATTTCGAAAATTTAGAGAGTTAGAAAAAATTTGATAATTCAAAATTTGGATTTAAATTAAATTTGACTAGTTGAAACTTGAATGGTTAAACAAATAGTATAGTTTGAAACTATGGGAAAGTTGAGAAATTAATAAGAAGGATAATGGGTCTTTTATGAAAAATAGTTAGTTAGATGTTGAATTGTTTGGTTTTGGAAATAAGTAAACGGATATTGGATCATTCTTCCTAACTAGTAATTTCGGAGACGAAATTCTTTTAAGGGGGGAGGAATGTGACGACCCGAAATTTTTAAGCAATTGAAATTGGAATATTCAATTGATTTTGAATATTTAAATGTTAATTTTTAACTCGAATTCAAATATCACCAATTATTTGATAATTAAAATTTAGAATTAAATAAGTTGAAGTTGGGTAACATGTTGAATCTAGAATTTTAAAGCCTATTGAAAATAATTTGAAGGCGTGTAAAATTTATATTGTTAACACTGGGAATAGTAAAGGTGTTGGAATTAAATTTGGAAGTGTTTTGTCGAGTTTTGAAATTTATATCGTTTAAATTGAATTTAAAAATAGCCTTCCGAGGGACAGTCTCAAAATTCGACGAAACCAGTTCCATTGGGTCCGTAATATTTAGTTAGTAACGGATTTCAAATTTCGTATTGATTGGAGATGTTGTGTGAGCATACGATAGGTAAACGCATTGAAATTTAATAAACTTTAGTTGATCGAATCAATGTCAATTGGTGCCTTCTTAAACACGCTTATCTTTTAATATCTACAGCCGAATTCCTGTCACATCTGTCCCCCTCTCTCTCTCAGCTTTTCCTTTATTTCAAATCACGGTCCCCTATCGTGTAGTATACGCTTCACTCTCCTTTACGTTCCTCTTCCCCTTTTTAAATAATCAATCAGCCGAGAAGCTTTAAAAGAAAAATATATGAAACAGGACTTGAGTTTTTCTCCCCTCCCTCATCCTCTCAGTATTCACGAAACCAAAATCCCCTTTCCATTCAGTTCGAAAACAATTTAAATCATGGCCGAAGCCGGCCTCTCACCTTCAATAAAAAAATCGAAACCTTTTCCCCTTATTCGAACGCGAGATCCCTTTTTTTCTTCTTCAATATCACGGCTTCATGAGATTCAAGAATCGAGTGCCTTCTTCCTCCGCCTTCCTATTCATGCGATTTGAGCACGATTCCTTCCACGTCGGCTTATCGAGGTGGAGCATCGCGCGCAACAATATCGCGAGCGCTCGTGTGATCTTGGGTGAGCATTGGGGGGGCATCGCGGCAGTTGTTTTGTGAATTGTTTTCGAAGCTGCTCGAATTAGGGCTTCTCTTGTGATGCTGGGCGAAAAGAAGATTCATGCTGGGCGAAGCGAAGCGAAGACGGGGTCGGTTTTGAGACGTCGAGGTCAGTTGACGAAGTGGGTTAGGGTTTGGGAGTATCGCGAACGTGGAGCTGAAGCCGGGGTTTTGTTGACTTCAACTGGGTAGTGAGGTATTGCAGTTCTTTTTCATTTAAGTATATATATATATATATATATATATATATTAGAAAATTTTAATATGCATATATAGGAAGAAATGTGAAAACCCAGAATTTTATTTCACAAATATAAATTATAGAGGAGTTTTTACAGTAAGCAAAATACTGTTCTTGTTAATTAACAGAAAATATAAATTAATATATGGATAAATAGGGTAAAGCAGGAAAAATTATATAGGTAAGATGTTGGAAAGTAGGAATTTTAAAATGTTTAAGGTATATATAAAAATTAGATCTTTAATTTTCAATATAGATTATTAGCCTACTATTTAATTTTCAAAGTATGGATTATAATATTTTACTTGTTCAATAAACTTGTTCAATTACTTTAGTTATTAAGAATAATTGGAAAAAGATAATTAGTTCAAATAAACTTATTAGTTTAAGTTAAATTGTTAGTTTAAATTTAAATCATTAGTCAAATTAAATTACTAAATGATTTAATGGAAATAAATTGTTCGATTGATTAGGAATTAATTGATCGGTTAATCCGAATATTAATAAACTGCAAAATATTTATACAAGGTTAAAAATTTGAGGAGGAGTCAAGCTGGATTGGAATGGATGCTAATAAAATGAAAAGGTGAGTTAATCTCACTCAGTTTGAATTTAAATTTAAATGATTAAATTTAAATAATTGTTTGAATGGTTGAAATTGATTGATTAATGTGGTATAGTATGATATTTTGAAATTGGCATATTATATTGTGCTAACATTTGTGGATGCAGGGAAAACAGGTTGGAGGGATCCAACTGGACCCCTCACATTTATTTAAATTATTCAATATTCTTTGTTTTGATTATTTGATATCCTATGATGAGTTATATTGGACTATTGAATGTATTGTTTGATTGCATATTCGGGTATCATGAATTACCAAAATATATGAATTGGATTGTTGAAGGAAATTAAAAGGAAGTAAATTTGTAAGAGAAATAATTATAGAAAGTTTGAATAAATTAAGAATGAATTGAAAAGAAATAGAAGTAATATGAAAATAATAAATAACTTCGAGTATGAAGAGAAATGTAATTTTTAATAAAATGAAATTGATGAATTGTAAATTTAAGTTATATCAATTAAAGGAATAAAGAATTATTTTAAAATTCAAAGTTTAAATTTATTTAAAAGAATAAAGAAGTAAATGAGAAATCTAAAAATTGAAATTTTTAGTTAAAGTATTTTTAAATTATAATCAAGAAATGAAATCTGAAATTAATAGATTCCGAATTAAAAGGGAAATAAATTGGAAATCAATTTGGGAAATTGATTTAAGTGATTGAAGTTGGAATTCTCCCTGGATAGCCAAGGTCGTTTTCAAGTAAATTTTTAAATATAAGTTAAAGGATTAAAAGTTGTTTAAAAGCAAGTGTTGGAAAATTTCTTATTTCTAATATTAAGTTTTTAAGTAGGTATTTTCTCTTTATCTATTACAGTAGTAATTATTTTAAAATAATAAAAAAAAGGAAAAAAAAGAGTCTTAATATTATGTGTTTTAAAAGTATAAATCTAGTTTTATATTTATTAAGTAACCTTATTTTCAATTATTCATTTAATATGTGTTTTTAACAAATTATTGAAATAGTTTTAATTTAAACGTTTTGAAGGTATATATTTTAAAGTAAAGTGTTTTAAATTATTTCTAAAATCTAGTTTTGTGCTTGGTAATTTCAGTGGAGATAGAAAATATTTGGGAAAGTTTATTCTGAAAAGAAGGATGGTTTTGAAACTGTTTTCAAAGGATTGAAAATAGGAATATATCTTGTGAAGATATTTTTTTTGGGATTAATAAATAATTTGGAAAATTATTGTTTGATGGATGTTTGCGAATAGAAATTGATAGTTAAATAACCGACTATCAATATTGGACAATGCGTTGATCGTTTCAAAGAGACCGGGATCGAGATTAATTTCTCGAAAACCACTTTGATCCGGTTTGTACGTTTCGTGTAAACGATTTTGGATTCGAAGATGGAGCAGTGAAGTGCAAGGGCTAGTCGCTACTAATCCTGAGGATATTTCCAAAATGGATGTAGTAGGAATAGTGCCTTCGGTTCCGTTCGAACCCGGGACGGACTTGTATGGATGAATGCTTGCGAAACATCGTCAGGTGGACGATGGGCATTCTAAGGGATATGTTCTAAAAAGGTAACGCTTAGCCTCAAGCCTCATCAAATGGGAATGGCTGAAAATCAGGGGATATGCAGCAAGGCTTCGTGGGTAGCCCCCACTGGAGGGTGAGGTCATCCCTGTCTAGATGTCCCTTTATTTCGGCTTAGTGGGCGGTTGCTGATCCCAACCGCGGGGTGATCTTGCTCGGGACTGTCCAGTAAGGGATGGTTCCGGTCTTGTGTTGCAGGGGAGTTAGGGTGGCTCCTCGGTACGCTGATCTAGACCAGGTACTGTGACAGGTGGTACCCCAGTGCCTAGCCATTAGTTGGAATCCATTTTCCCTACGCGCCCGTACGGTTTTGATTGTGCCCAACTATTGCTGAAACATGAGATGCAAGCATTTCAGCTAGATTCTATTTACTTTCTATAGACACTATTATAATATCAGAGGATTTCTATAAAATTTGTTTTAGCTATCGTAAGGTAAAAACCCGACATGTTTATTTGTGGCGTGGTCTTACGAGATGCTTTTGTTTTCAAAGGATTTTTTTTAGAAACTTTAAGAATCAATTGGGTGTGATTTTCTCACGCTGGTAATCCAGACTGACTCGGGTGTTATTTAATTGTAATGCTCGGGTCAGACCGAGCATTATAGGATACATGAAATGCTGTGGAGCTCAGGAGACGAGCTGGATGACGATACGTACATTCGTACTTGTTTATATATATTTTCCACTGTTGAGTTGTTGTGTATCTATTGTATGTTATTGTTGTGAGCTGTGGCGGATGTACTCTGATGATGTAATATATGTAAACAGAGATATTTGATTTTGAGTAAAGATTATTTACTATCTATTATATTTTATTCCGCTGCGATGGTTAGATTCTGGTGTTGATTTTGTTTTCTCTTCTTCTACCTCTTCTTCGTTTACCCGAATGGTTCGTATTTCTGTACAACTTGAGTTGATTTAGGTAGAATAGTTTTGACTCAAGTGGTACGGATTTGCGGGTCGTTACACGGTTTTAAGGAGAAATCCGAGATGATTTGCAATGTTTTGCCATGTTTTTGAATGATGGAATGATTATATATGCTTACTGATGATTTATGCATGTTCATATTGATCTCATAATGTGTTTTAATGTAAAAGCCCTACTAAATGACATTTATATCTCTTGCGAATTTTTATGAAAACCAGAAATAATATTTTGAAGATGAGTTTCAATTTTCAGAATTTTTAGAATTTATGTGGATTTTATATAAATTTTCTAGTAAAGAAAATGATATTTTGGAGTTATAAATTATTTATGGTCAAATAATAAAAGGTTTGGGTCTGAAATTTTTATATCTTGGAAAACATATTAAAAGAGATTTTCTAAAAAATTCTAGATTTTTCCTAAGTGTTTTGATGGGTATATAAAATTATTTAAGGGATGAGACTTAAATGTTTTATATATTTTAAATGGAGGAGGCGCTTTTTGTAAAGAGTCTGAAATTGTTATTTCTAGAAATTGACAGCACTTTTGAAAATGTAATATGGAAACCAATCATATTTAACCAAATAAGGCAGATTGAGTCAAAAAAAATAGTCTAAAAGTACAAATAAATAGGTTTTTCACTGTTTCGATGCTTCCGGCGCCAGGTTCCGCCTTCATTCATTCGCCTTCAACACCGTTGAAACCAATGCATATGGTATCAAGGAACTGGTAAGTAGTAAATTAATGTGGGTGAAAGGTTCAAGGTCAAAACGAGAGGTTCCGAAAGAGAAGAGGCAATACTTTGTTTTAGAATGGAAATGCACCTGCTTGCTTTCAACTTGGTTAGCTTTCGACATGGTCAACTGGTTTTAAAAGAAATGGTTTATATTAGGTTGTGCCTTTGTTTTAAATGATTGCTTTCGACTTTTGAAACCCTATGCTACCGCCTTTTTACTTTTCGACCTAGATGGTTTCGAAATGATTGTTTTGTTTTAAAAAATCTGTCCATCTCTCCAATATTTTCGAAGGGATGGTTTCAACACCATCACTTTTTTATTTAGGAATGTTTTTGAAAGACAGACTTTCGACTTAAATGGTTTTAATGACCCTTTTCTCAATTGAAATATAGCCCAAAATTGTTTCGAAAGAGTTAGTTTTGAATGGTTTGAAAGGTGTTCTTCCACATCTTTTAAATTAAACCCAAGTGCCTTCAAAAGGTTTAGATTTAATGCTTTCGAAAGGTATTAAAGAAAGGTTTAGAAGGGATGGTTTTTCCATGGTTTCGAAGGAGTCGAAAGATTTTTTTTTTCTCTGATGGTTTCGAAGGAGTTGAAAGAAAAGATTTTTCAAGGGTTTTCATTATTTTGACAAATAAAACTTCTGAAGACGAGCACGTGGTTGACGGATAGTAGCTAATTAGGAGTTTCAGTTTATTTTGTTTTGATTTCGCTGTGTATATTAAGTCTGTTATGACTATATTTTTCCAGTCAACCAAGAGGACATCGTCATATGTTGCTCTTGACGTATTATTGTAAATTATATTTGATCAGTACCTGGAAAACGGTTAAGGGATTACGTAACTTGGATATGATATTGTTTTGAAATGTAATCAGTAAAATGTTTTTTCCGAAATCTGTGGTTTTGTTCATATTCAAGTGGTTCCGATACTATGGACACCATTAGCATTACCGTATTTTGTCACCAAAAGTTTATACTATAGATGACTGCAGCATCTGTAGCGCTTAGCTTTTGGCCTCTAGATATGAAATGTTACACTAATTTACCTCACTTTGTCAGTTTCATATGATATCAAGTGTATACTACATTGTCATAGAGTCCGATGTTATATTCATACACTAAATCGTGTAGGTTTCAAAAGATTCCCTAACAGTTAGGCTATCATAAGTTTCGATAATTGTTTGCAAATTTAAAAAAAGAGCATTTGTGCCAGAGATGCTTCTTTCTTGAGATGCACCAACGTCAAATACAATGATCGTTAAAATATTAGACAATATGCTTAGTTAAAAAGCCTATAAATTTGTTAAGAATATGCATAACTAAGTTCATTTGAAATTTTATATATTTTTGTTAACTGTTGATAATATAACATAGTGATGCGCTTCAAATTGTTTACATTATAGAAGTTTTATCTAAATTTAACAAATGCTTTATCACCGTAGAGAAATAGTAAAGTATAAATTCACCATTGTTTTTAACAGATTTTCAACTCATTCATACCTTTACTAAAATAATAAAAAATGAAATATTTATTGATAATTTTCTACTATAAACGAACAAAATATTGTTAAAGTAATATTTTTAATGCTTTTAAAGGTAATATTACATTTTACGTAATTATTTATGCTTGAAATGAAACATTATATTTTTACACATATGATAAAACATGATCATAATTTTTGTCTTACATGCGATGCAAAAAGATTGGATTATAAATACTATATCATGTTGACACCTTTATGTATAAATAAAAAATATAACGAGTAGACATACTTGAATTGATACTCCAACAAACTTTATGGCTATTGCCCAAATGGATATTCAAAGAAAACTCATGGCCAATATTTGAAACCATGATACCATGTGGAGTATAAATTTGAATAAAGGCTAATTACATGAAAAAATACAAGGTAATTGTGACGGATTAATAAATAAAAGTCAAATTTAAATCAAAAATATATTTAAATATAGAGTTAAGTATAAAGTGTCATTAATTGGCTAAGGAAAGAAATATGACAAATATTTTCATTTAACTAATTTTTTCCGAAGAATTTGCATAAAATAATTAAGGTTGCGGTTGGTTCGCCATTTTTAGTTGAGTTTTCTTCCATATAATAATGTGCACGATGCATGTATATTACAAAAAATGATCATTTTAGAAAACGAAGTTAAAACGGAATAAAAAACAACTTTTTTTTAACATTATATGTTTTGAAAAATAACATGAGCACAAGAAACAACTCATCCTTCGTCGTCCCCTCCATCTTCCTTTATCTCTTTGTCGTCCCTCCACTTTTCTTATATTTTGTAATTGATTTTGTAAACGCAAAACAAATTTTTTTAAATGAAACCAAACGAGCCATAAGATTTTTAATGAATACGAGTATATATGCACGCCCAGGTGGGCCTGCATCTAATCACAATATCTTGTTGCTAAATCACCTGGTTCGTCCTTTTTAGTGCTCCATGGTCAGTGGTCTCTCATACATCATTTACGTTGTTTGTATTAGAAAATGTTGTTTGTAATGTTTTATTATTTTACAAAATGACTTTTACATGGTCGTAATTTTGCATTTTTTTATACGTGTACATACACAAATCAATCGTTTACCAAAATGTGAATGAGACTAAGTTATTTTAGGAAATTATCAAACATGTAAAGAAAGTAATCAACCATTACATGAATATCTAAAGAAATGTAGCAAATATTAAAATTAGCATTTTCAATAATTTAGAACTTAGAAAACTTGCATTGTCTCTTTTTTTAAAAGTTTTAAACCTCCATATTAACATATAGAGAATTTTTCCTATCAACCATAAAGATTGGACTTCCTATGATACTCACTTCCTCAGAACCCCATCAGTACTTGCTAAAGTATAAAACTACTTGGTGCTAGTGTATAGATTTTGAATTTTCCTTTACATTAATTCCCTCATAAAAATTATAACACTTAAATTGATGTAATTATTTTTTTCTATGCTTTTTCAAAGTTGATGTCAACGGCAGTAGCTGGTAACTAACCTGTAAGAACTAAAATACAATTGATTACTAACCACCATTATCATGCTTTCCACTCATCTACCAATCAACAACGCACTTGCTAATCGGATAACCGTTGGGATAATATTGCTCAGAAAAGTTAACTGCTTGTTGAAAGCGGTATAGCTAACTCACCCTCTCTCATTAATAAAAGCTATTAGATGTATGTAATGGTAACAAATTGAAGATATATGAGTAACAACGCATGGTTTTGATAAATTCTATTGGAATAAAATAGAATGATAGCTTGCTGAACAATAAATGCGTTATGATAAAATTCCTCGGTGACCATTTTTTCATTATTATGGTACATACTTTTCTCATAGAAAAATTCTATTAACTACCTTTATTCATTCGTTTGTAGTCATATTTACAAAATTTAATTTCTACAAATTATAGAAGGATATAAAAAATGTTACAAAAGCATAACAAACAAACCGAAAGGAGCTAACTTAATGTAATTTCACGTTCACCAATTAACAATTGGCCTGCAAATATAACACTAACCTAACTTTTATAGTATTTACATATATATACAAAGGTATATACAACAAAAATAGACATGCTGCTCAAGCCAAGCCTTCTGTGACGACCCGGCTTTCTATGCCCAGAAAACCGCTTCGTCTTGAAGAAAGAAAGGGGTGAGAAAATAGAAAAGATAGAGAAGAAAGAACAACAACATCAGAATCTCACAGCGGAATGGAACAAAATATAATAATCACATAAGTATTACATAATTTTACATATATCATAGTTATACAGACAATACATCACATACTAGACAGTTATAAACTCCTGCCTAGTTATACAACTCAATACACAAGTCAACAAAGAGATACCAACACAGCGGAACTATATGTATATCTACTACGCTGAAGCCTCCTGCTCCATTGCTCCTCCAGAATTCGTCAAAGCTAACCTGAATCCCTTGGCTACCCGTAAAAATTTGGGTACCCGAGAGTTTATGAAAAACAAAAATAAACTCCGGGTCAGACATGGGTCTGGTATGAGTAACAGGTTAAAGTTTCTTAACTTTGAAAATCTTTTGAAAACAAAAGGTATCACGTAAGACTCCCCACACATAAACATGGAAAAGTTTTTACCTTACGCTAACCAAAACATTTGATAGGAAATTCTGTGATATTATAATAGGTCTAGGGTTTTCAAGTAAATAGAAAATAGCCGAAATTGTTACATGATTAAATTCCAGCTACTAGCCACAAAAGTGGGTAATACAATCAAAACCGTGGGCACTTATTGGATTGTGGATTCCATACAATGGCAGGGCTACTGGGGTACCGCCCGTCACAGTACGGGGCCTAGATCACCGTACCGAGGATTACTCCCTTCATCCCCTGCAACACAAGGCCGGAACCATTCCTTACTGAACAGTCCCGAACAAGATAAACCCCGCAGATAGCCGTCGCTACTGCCCACTAAGCCGAAATAAAAGGGACATCTAGACAGGGGAATATCCTTGTCCTGCTTGGGCATGACCCACCTAACCTTGCTGCACCTTCCATGTTTTAGCCATTCCCGGTTGATGAGGCTTGAGGCTACGATTACCTTTGTGGAATACATTTCTTAGAATGCTCATCGCCCACCTGACGATGTGTTGAAAGCATTCAATCCATACAAGTTCGTTCCGGGTTCGAACGAAACCGAAGGCATTATCTCGTTACACTCATTTTGGAATCACCCTCAGAGTTAACGACGATAACCCTTGCATTCTGAATCTTCATCTTCACTTCAGATTCACGACCTATCGTTAATTTGGAATCGATGTGGTTTTCGGATGTTCCTAATGCAGAAACCCGATCCCGGTCTCATCGAAAACCAAAATGTGTCTTTTAAGGCCAAGTTGTCTATTTAGTCTTAACAGTTCAATTCAATATTATCAATATACACACAGATGGATAATTCACAATATCACAATAGATATTCACATCATCATAAACAGATAATTCATATTATCATCAAAACAGATAATTAAATATTATCATACTTTAAATCAAGCATCCATTTCACATAGATAGTATTCAAGTCAGATCTGAATGCACAACCATCAAATGAAATATCACTATCATTCATCCATAAGCAATGATTTATAATTATACCATTTGTAATTAATTTAAAATGAATTAAATTAACTACTTCTATCTCTAATTAATTTAAAGTAAATTAAATTAATTACTTCATCTATAAATCTTGCTTATACAACTATTAAATTTATTCTAAATCAACTTAATTGATTAATCTCTAGATATTTATCTTGATTAACTTCTTCGATTAATCACCTTCTAATTACCGTAAGTAATTAGTCTTTAATTAATTCTACAAATTAATTATTCTAAATTATTTATAGTAATTAACATTTAATTACTTTATTTATAATTAAATACAATTAATTACATTATCCTTAATTTATCACCACATTATTAATTATTTCTTAATTAAACTATTCTTAATTTCATTATTAATTAATGATCTCTAATTTATATTTAAATTAAATTACTTTGTTTAATTTAATTACATTAAGTGATTAATCTTTAATTAAACATAATTATTAATCACCTTGATTAATATCAACCAGTAATTAACTACCCTTAATTACTTATTACCAAATTAATTATCCTATAATTAATTATCTTCATTTAATTAATCCCTTGATTAATTACAAAAGTAATTATCCCAAATTACTTTATTAACACATTATTTTCACTAATTACATTCAGTAATTACATTAATTGCTTCCTCAAGTAATTATGCTCCATTGAATACACTAAGTGATTATACAAATCAAATCATCAAATGATTTCTTAAATTAATTAAACTAAATTAATCAACTTAATTAAATCATTTTATCAAATTAATTACAAGTAGTAATTAATTTCTTAATTTCTTTTATCAAGAAATTACATTTAACAATTTATAATGGATTATCTAATAAATTTTGATTAATTATCAAAATTAATCACATTCATGAATTTGATTAATAATCCTTTAGTTAATTACCATGATTACATTTCTACATTTATTTCTTAATTAATTCCTAATTATAAATTAATCTAAATTATTAATTTATAAATTAAATACATAAGTCATTCATTAATTAACTTATTCATTAAATATTTTTAACTCCTTAGTTATTCCTAAGACAATGTATTTCTTTACTAATGACTTCATTAATATCTATGTGTGTTAGAACTTTACCTTCCAAAATTTTAAATTTGAATTCCATTTGGAATTTAAGATTCAAAAGTATTATTTATTTAAACATTAATCAAGTTTAAATTCAATTTATAATCTTGTGAATAACTTTAATTACATACACATGAAACTAAATAAGAAAGCCTTTAAATTCAATTGTTTGAATCTTAATTTAAATTTAAATTTCCAAAGACATTCATATTTAAAACTGATTTAAACCTACAGATTCATATTCCAAGTTTACTTTGATTTTTAACTCCCCTCAAACAACTTGATTTTCCAAATCCAAATCTATTTTAAAACTTTAAAATAGTTATTCAAAACTGAGTTTAACCATAGAATTTAAATCATTGTTTAAATCAAATATTTCAGGTTTTAGTTTTGGTCTGGTTTAAACCTGAAACTTTCAAAATGAATTCAGAAATACAAAATTTTAATTTAAACTTAAATCTGGATTTGACTTTCATTTAAATCTAACCTTACACTAATTCAACTTTTGGATTATGGTTAGCTTGCAAATTTTAATTTGCTTTTAAATTTTGTTTAATTTAAAAGCTACAGGCTGTTTATGCTATCTGTAACAATTTATATCCAACCCGAGACCAAGATAGGAATGCTTCGGGTCAAATGCACCTTTGCTTCGAGTCACGTACACAAAAACTCGAGTACGCACCCGAGGCCAAAAACTCCTGCACCACCTCTAAGCTTCAGTACTTCACTGGGCACGGTGCACGTGCACCGTAGCCCCAGTCAACTCCGACCACCCACATGTGCTCCACCATGCCACTGACTACCACCAGTCTCCACCACGACCCCCAGAGCCACCACAGCAAGCTGAAACAAAAGCGAGCTTGAAAATACACCTGGAAACCAAAAAATCAGGTTTCTCTCGAAACCTGGAAAAATCCACCGCACTCCAAACTCCGTCCACCAGAGCCATAGCACCACCGTCCACCACTTCGTC
Organism: Allium cepa; assembly: GCA_030765085.1. Classification (NCBI taxonomy): domain Eukaryota; kingdom Viridiplantae; phylum Streptophyta; class Magnoliopsida; order Asparagales; family Amaryllidaceae; genus Allium; species Allium cepa. The sequence continues at coordinate 867,453,383 of CM060940.1, forward strand.
CATGACCGAGCTACTACCTACATTAGTTTCAGCGAACTCGATCGCTCCTAGGCCACGCGACAAATCAAACATCACAGCATAGCCCAAACTAGGTTTAGCAACTTAAAACCACCACTGCCACCACCACCGTGATCTGCCACCACTTCAACTAATTTTCCCACCATCACCGATGGTTCTACTATAACCTCTGGCAATTACAACCCTTCAGATACTCGAAAACATCAATAACCCCTCAAATACTAATTCCCAGTAAAAATAGAACTACACATTCATTTTGCTATTAAAATTAGTGATTTCATTTTTAAAAATCATTATTTTGGTTAAGTATTCAGATCATAACCCTGAATCAATAATTTCGAATGTTTGATTTTCATCCAAACTTAACTTTCTTGTTTATTTTCAGTTTCCAGAGCAACACACAATTTATTTATACTCAGATAAATTTTTATACTTTGACAAATGATTGGACAATCAACTTTTGTTAATACCATAAATTCCAAAAATGACTTGATCTAGAGATAAAGGATTTTAAACTACAGCTATAGTTTTAAGAACTGGATATATGTGTGTGTTTACAGATATTCACAAACATGTCTACAACTCACATCCAAAAATGCACAGAAATTCACTAATATATATTCACACAAACTCACCTATTTCATACATAAATCATGCAATTCAGATTTATATGTTTAAGCTTTTAAAAATAAATGTTACTCACCTGAAATGAAAACACAGCTTCTGTTTTGGTTTTTGAAAAAACTTGAGAATAATGCACAGGCTCTTTATTTTGCAAAAAGTACAGGCTAATGGCTTGATAAAAAATGAAGTTGTTGATCTGGTCTTGAGGAAGTTGGTCACAGATTGGAATGAAGGCAGTTTCAGGCTTTGCAAAGTTGATGGAATTTTTGTATGATGTTGTTTAAGCTTGTTGATGTATAAAACTTTAGTTGTAAAAAAAGAAAAGCTTGCTATTCTTCACAAATGAACTGAGAAGATATGTATATATAGAAAGAAAATATTACAGGGAAAGGTGGCATCTGAGACAAGCAAATGTTGTGCACTGTTTCATCTTGTTTTATCAGGCAGAAATTTTCAAAATGGAGGCTGAAAAGATTTTGAACAAATTCGAATGGACATAAGGTTGTGCTAAGTAAATGCAAGCATTAATGGTTAATGTACTCTTGTTTCCTACTTAGCCAATTAAATCATTTCTTATGTAGATATTTTACATTTCTCTTACCTGCATACCATATTTGTTTATACTTTATGATTATGCTTGTCTGATTCTTAGTCTACAAGCTACAGACCATTTTGTATTTAGATATTTTTTTTTTCTTTTTTTTTTCTTACTTTGTATATTTTCTTCACAGGCTATATTTATGTGTACAAGCCTGATTATGTTACTCTCAAGTAAAACAGGCATTTGTACTTTATACATATGTATACTTGCCTGCCTAGCTTGCTTGTATTACCTATGTACATATATACTTCCTTCTTTTACACTAGTTCTTACTTTTATATTTATTTTATTTATAGATTACTTTATTTTAAAACTTAAATAAATAAATACTTATGTTAAGATTTATAAAGTATTATTTCATTTTATCATTTTTGAAAGACTAAATGTTACTTTTACAAATCATAGCTTCTTTCAAAAATATACATATATTAAAATAACAACTTCTACATATACAGTAAAACCCATTTTCAAAGATATTACAATATCGATATAGTTTAAATATAACCTATTATTGAATTAAAAATAAATTTATAAAAAAAACCTGTTCTTTATAATATAAGTCACTAATTTTATCAAGCTATAAAACAAAACAAAACTTTTTATTTAAATTTAAACTCTAGGCTAAATTTATTTCTAAACAATTTAAATTTATCTTGAGTATTTTTAAGATCATATTATTATTTATTCAATATTAAATAAAAATCAAATTCCTAATTTTCCAAAAATATTAGAGTTAGAAATCATGTCTTCAATTTATTAACTTAAAACAAAGGTTATCTATTTACAATATATACAGCTATATATATATTATAAATAGAAAACAATTTAATTGGCTTTTAAAAGGTAAATTATCAGTTAATCATTTGTTTAAAAGAAGATTATTAAATCAATTCAAATTATTTTTAACAAATATTATTAAATCAATTTAAATTTTATCACAGATTATTAAATTGATATTGCCTCAAATTTCCGGGATATCACACCTTCCTTCCTTGATAACAATGGTAACAGAAGCTTCATCCTGTCATGTATTGGAATTAAGGTATCACATCAAATATATGTATCATTGTTAAGAGATTATCAATATGTAGGTAGTTGCAGGCTGCAGTGAATAGCTAAATTATGGTTTTCCATGCATAAACAAAGTATCATTTAGAAGTCAAAAATCTTAGCGTAATAACAGTTTCAAAATTCTCTAGTAAACTATGATAATAAGAAGTGATATGAGAAAATATATCTATACATTACCAATACGGTAGGAGTTTTCTGAAGTAGTTAAACATCCAGTGAAGCATATAAATAATAGTGAAGCAGTCGGTACTTCAAATTTAACTTTTAAACAAATGTTAAAGGATGAAATTTTCATTTGGTTTCATGATCATGTTATATAAGATATACATTGGCTTACGCTCAATTATATATTTCATTGAATTTTATGAAACATATATGAAATGTACACTTTTTATTAGAAATCAATGGAACAACAGGAAGTTGTTTACAGTAAATTACTAAAAAATTGAAGTTTATATTAAATCAATTATTACACATTCTTTTCAATAGAGTGAAGATATTGACAAACTATAAAAGAATTATATTTAATCCCAGTTTAGTTGTACCACTCATTGTAGATTTTACTGGATGAAGTTGGAACTTAAAATGTACCTGTAGCACAAAAGATGAATTAAGCTCCTTTTACCATTCTTAACTTCAACATAATTTCTGCATCTCTTTTCTTCTATCTCATGTTTCTCAAGTCTGCCCACCTGCGCTGAGGTCTTTCCTTGACCTTATTAAAATTAGCTAGAATGAGTAACGTTAAAAATATTATATTATATAAAAATCATTCATTTAAAATCCATACTGTGTTTTTACTCTAATTTAAAATCAAATGTAAGTAGTAATATTTTACATATAACTATTGTTGACCACTTCCTTAAAACCTAAAAGTGAAAATGAATAGAGGATGTTAAAAATTATTGCATAGCATGCTTGATCTTCCTACCTGAACAATAGTACCCATCTAATATGATACTATGAAATCCAAAATCATTCAAATAAATAGTTCATAGTGGATAAAAGCTGATCAATTCCCCATTTCATTTTAAACCAAAAATCAACATAATTATTGATTTAACTCTAAAATGGATGGAATTTTTTCTTAGTAGTAGATGAATTGTTATGCCCTCGTGCTTCTCAATAGTTTTCAATAGACAAAACCATAAAAAATCGAAAACAGTCAAAAATACTACGAAATAGAAGAAATCACCATTTTTAGTTCCACTTTTAAGTATTTCATGTTTGTCTCCTCCAAAGTTCTTTCGCATTATATATGTATATGAGTAGTTATAATATAAAGCTATTTATAGACTCATCCTCTTATGCCATAAGAAAATGTATTATGCCATAACAAATAAATTAACTTCGGACAGAAGGGTTCATAGTAGAGACAGTGTGTAAGAGAAAATTATAGGTCAAACGTAGTTATGGGAAGTGTAAATACAGTGGGTACACCATTTAATCCTAGTAACAACTACAACACTTAAAGAATCTTTATGGATAATGGACAAAACATATTACTTTCACTGTCAGTAATGTCAACTTCATGCATAGATATCACAGTCCATTTATTACTAATGTAATCAACAGCGTAAAACACACACATGCTTTGGAGAAGACATATACAATATACAAATAGCCTAAGCATCCAACAGTGTAATTAGAAATTGGGACTAAATTAAAGAATGAGAGAAATATTTGTATATATATAGCAATAAAAGCATTCCAAAATGAATTCATTTCGCAACAATAAGAACAATATGTTAAGTTAACTATGTAAGTACTTCGTACGGGCATTGGATATAACAGCTTAACAATTGTATATAAGTAAAAGGGACTCAATTAGGCTAACCAATGAATATAACTTGACCAAAACGAAAGAAACTTATAATAACAATGTAGAAACAATGGATAATCCCAAATTAGGAATTTTTCGTGATAGAAATAGGAAGAAGAAACATAGTTGTAGTTAGTTCTCTAAATTAAAATTTGAAAGAAAGAGAAAACACAGTCAAATTCGAATAAAACCATATTGATAAGTATTACATGGGAACATGTATCAAAAACAATTTATTTAACCGATAATGTATATGGGTAATGGGTTAGAAATATAAGGCAGGCGCACATAATTAAATAGCATTATTAATCAAACATCGTGTAATTTGATTTTGATTACTCAAGCACCGATACAGAAGTTCTAGTGCATTTTAACAACTTTTTCAACTACCGAATATACTATAATACAGTAATTTGATTTTGATTGCTCAAGCATTGATACAGAAGCTCTGGTATATGGATGAACTATTTTTTGACCATAGCAGAAGATCCAAATCTCTTATAAAGATGGTTGAAACTCCATTCATTTATAAATATTATATTTCACCAAACGTAAATAATATACATACCTATCTCTGACAAATTTCCACTTTTCTTTATCCAGTGCATCCATGCCAAGATGTTTTTTAAGGAAAGGAAGAGGAAGATTATTTCGAAAATAAAGGACAATGTAGCAAAAGCATGTCCATGCTGATCATGCATAAATTAATTTAGTAATCAAATAAAGTTTTATTTAAATGTATTCAAAGATATTTTACAGACTTTATGGTAACCCTTGAACTTTCAGTCACATTGTGCCAAGTACAGTGTGACATAACAACCCCGCAAAAGAATATTGTAAGAATGCTACTTAAAAGCAACAACTGCAATTTAAGATTAACTTTCTACAGCTGAAAATCACTCAACAAAATAAATAGTAAAATATGCATGTGTAGCCTACACACTTCAGCTAGCATATATCAAAGGTAAGCCGCAAGTGAAACTTCACGATCTGTAGAATGCCCGGTACCGTAAGATATGTCAACAAATATATTTAAATAAGATTTCACTACAAGGAAACATTAACATTTTTAGACTTGCTAACTCTGCAATTTTCAAATTTGCCACATGTAAAAGATTTCATAGCATTAATTGATCTCATTCCACCTACATATTGTAAAGCATTTTCAAATGATACGAAAGCTAGCAAAATATGTTTATATCGGTTTCATTTCATGGTAATTTCATGGAAATTTGATATCATTTCTACGTAGGTCAACAACACTACATATTTTCCATGGAAGTCAATTTGAAGCCTATCAGAAAAACTAACTGCTAATTTAAATAGTGACGAAACCCTACCACAGCAAATCCTAATATCTGATGGTTACAGAGAAAAATACATTGCCAAGTGAAAAAATAACATCTAAAACAAAAAAATTCTGACCTAAACCAAACAGCGGTGCCTAATCGAACAAATTTGACAAATTGTTTAACTCATGTAATAAGTTCAGTTGATCAATTCAACTAAATCCAGCATCACTGCAGCAGTAGTCAATAGTGTCGGTGTATAAATGGGCGGCGAAAGTTGATCCACATCTGAGATCTGGGTTGATAAAAGCGTTTTCAAATCAGATTTCAACAAAAGGATTGAAAAAAAGTGGGTGAAGAAAAGAAGGGATATAATCCACCGACGAATGGGAGATTATCTCGTTGGCACACCGTCATGGCATGGGATGCATTAGGATTTTCTAGTTTTCAGGAAGACTGGGTAGTATGATTAGGAATGGGGTGATGCGGAAAGGGGTGATGTGGAAATGCAAAGGGTATTTATGGTATTCCAAAAAGACACGGTTGAAAACATATGGATTGAATTTACATTATTAGTAGTAAAGATAAAGATGAGGCTATCATTTCAAATATAAATGGAATAAATCTATTTATCATTATTCATGCCTAAGATCATAAAATTCCTGTAAGTTACTCATAAAGCATTATTTCTAAAGCATTATGCTCATGTAGGATTCCAAACATGATAGGTGCTTATTAGAAGTAGAAGTTTAGAAACAGGTTAGCGTATGCGTATATTTTACATTGTGATAAACCGTGGTTGTTTACAAACTCATCACAGTATATGCAAAAAAAAACCACTTCATAAACTTACAGGATAAGCCGCCTTCTTCATATCCATTTCCTCTCTGTCCAAATCTTGCCTAGCAAGCATCTTCACAGGCCCTGCTTCAAACTCCTCATTGCTTCCATGCTAGCAAGCGCCACCGCAACAGTACTAATAATCAGAATCTCATAAGAAAGCACAAACCGCCTCAGTATCCTCCCATCCTTAGAATTTGACTCATCACCCGAACTTGTAATCACCACCAACTGTATCTTCCCACTCGACGCTACATCCCTTGAACCGAGCCCTCGCTCGAGCAACTCCGGAACCCTTTCCGCTTCAATCCCTTCGAGGTCGATGAACTAAGCTATTCCTGAAGATCAAAAAGCTAAGTTTAATCATAGCCGATAACGAAAAATCTTCGAGAAGACATTAGATATTGAAGAGGAGAAAATTAAATTAGGGTTTTTTGTAGTCAATGCGGCAAGAGAAATTGGGCTCTTTTCTTAATTGGAAAGACGAATAGAAGAGAGATAGGGATATTTCAGGAAGTTCAAAAAGACACGGTCGAATTCAATTGATAGAGTTTCTTTTATTAGTGGTAAAGGTTATTATTATTAGTAGTAAAGATATAAGTAAATTATAAGGAAAAGTCATGCCAATCAACATGACATAGCCTAAGGTAGGCATACAATATAATATTATGTAGGTATTGCCACAAATTCATATCTATAAATATACAGTTGCAGATATGTGGATAAATGCTTTTTTTTCTTACCTACTTCGTTTTGATTCAATAATATTTCCTTCTTATTCATGCTTTAGATTTTGAGATCTTACTTCCCATAATCCAACCTATTTTCAAACCTTCATCACCTAAGCTTTATAGATTAATTAGGCATCTATTATCAAAAATTTCCATGGATTCTGTAGTTCTTTACACCAACAGAACTTGGTATAAGCTTTCATTATATGGGTTGTAATCGAATATGAACCCATATCACAATCATTGTGCACATATCCAACTTAAGAACCTATTCTAGTAACATATAAAAGAATTATGAATAAGAATCATAGTAATAATTAAAATGTTTACACAAAAGATTGTTTTTGAAGCAGCCAACTTCAAAATACTGAATCTTAACAAAAATGCATACCATTACAAAATAATAAATATAAGCTGAGCACAATAACCAATGAATTAGAAAAACATGAATAGCTTGAAGAAAAAAGGACTGTATTGCTTTTGAAATAACAGATTACCATACATATTATAATTTCCAACAAAATGTAAAATGCATTTTCTCCTAAAAGATAAAACAAAATTAGTAATCTCATCCACCAACAGTACAGTTTAAGAACTTTATGGTTGGGAACAAAAATATGAACAACAGTATCTCAAATAATAATAAAACAAAATAAGTAAGCAAAAAAGAAGATAGAAAAACAAAAATAATCGAAGTAAACCATACTATACAAACCGAATACTAACACTGACAGATACTGTTTGCACAAAAAATGGACAAACACCTCCAAGTCGTATTATTTAGTTGATTATATGTGATTTTTAATGGTTTAGATGAGTTATGTAAATATGAAAAAAGTAGGGGCTGAAATGTAAAAGACACACAGATTTATAGTGGTTCGGCCAGAATATGCCTACGTCCACTTTATATGTTATTATCTTCTTTCTTTCGGATTACAAGTACAATGCTTCATATACGAGTATATGAAGGTAGTTTGAAAGTTCCTTCCTTGCTTGAGCTCTCAAACTTGTCTCTCATTGTTGTACCCCTGTCCCTCTATTTATAGAGTGAGGTAGGGGGCAGGGGTCTTGGATGTATATAGCTGCTGGTGGGCCCGGGCTGAAGCAATCTGGACTGGCAATCATCTGGTTCGGCGATGCTACATTCGGCATGGAGTTTGGTCCGGTGGTAGGTGTGGACCGGCAATGGGAGTGGACCGGTGGTTGTTTGGACCGGTTGTGAAGGCGTTATTACCGGTTGTGAAGGCGTTATGTATGTGGTTCGGTAGTAGGGTTGGTCCTGCAGTGAGTGTCGTTCGGTGCTTGTTTGGACTGGCTATGGAGGAGAGGCTTGGTTCGGTGGCATGTTGGGGAGGAGGTTGATTCGGCCTGGCTCCTGGACCGGTCTCTTGGGACTCGGTAGTAGTGTTGGTTCGGTATTGGAGGGCTTGGGCCGAATGAAGCTTGGGGCCGAATGAGCTTCTACACTGAGAATGTTGGATGGACTTCTAGGTTAGTTTTGAGCTCCTTGGCTGTCGAACGAAGTGGAGGTTGCGAGTCCGGGTGAAACTGTGACTTCTCAGTCTCGAGATCTTCTGGGTGAGAATTCGCCCAACATTTGCCCCCCAAAGTGGGGCACGTGCTTGCATGTGTCGCGCTTTGTTTCTTTGTGGTAAGAAGGCTTGTTTTGTAATGCCACGGGCTTGATGTTTATATCCTGTTGATGTCCTGCAGAGAAATTTACAGTTTTAGTGTGATTTCAAATAACGACCGTTCGTGATCGAAATATTAGAGATGAACTGTGTCGTTCGGGACGAGAGAGTGAGCCCCGAGGGGGCTTAGCATCATCGATGCCAGGTTCATGTCAGAGTGGATCCTCGGATCGTTTGTCAAGATGGTTTATCGCCAGCTCAGAGCATGCCTAGGGATTGTTCGCGACCCCGTACATGTGTAAGTAGCTTAGCCATTTCATAATTATCAGAATCAAATATCCGTTTCACCTATGAGTTTAAAAAGGCGTGTCAAAGTGTAAATTCCCACGACGATAGGGTTAATAACCATTCAGAGCGTGCCTATGGACCATTCGTGGTCGCGTACACGTGTAAACGATTAATCCATGTTAGTGAGAGTTTTACGACTCATTCGTTGTTATCATATTCCCTACTTTATTAGTAGGTTCTAGAGTTCGGTACTTATCTGGGTGAGGCGCTCTGCATGCCCCCTGTTCCTGGTTTTTGCTGGTGGAGATAGCTTCATTCGGTTCTTTGGTTGGTCCAGTATATGTTGGTCCGGTGGGCCGAACCAGTTGGTTCGGCAGTCCTGAGTTCGCCTATATATAGAGGCTACACCCCCTTGGTTTCTTCTTACCGAACCAGAGAGCCGAACCAATTCTTGACCGAACCATCCTTCTGCCGAACCAGTTTATACCGAATCAGGTATATATATATATTTTGCCGAATGATCTCTTATCACCGGATGGACCTGTTTGCCGAATGTATACGAAGTGTATTGGATTGCCGAATGAGACTCAGGCCTTAGGGCCGAATGATATGTATGCCGAATGAGTGCCGAATGGCCATATGCTTTCGATGCCGAATGAACTTGTCTTGCACCGCCGAATGAGACTTCATACTTGAACCTTGAGCGGAATCTTAGACTTTTTTACACGCTTGCCTTATATACTTGCTTGTTTGTGTTTCTATACTTCTTATTCTAATATCAAGTTTTTCTTGTGCTGTAGAAAATGTCTCGCAAAGCGGAAACACGATCGGATAGAAAGAAGTCTAAAGGTACAGGAGAGTCTTCTTCTGTGCCCCCAGCCCAACCAGGATCCGGGCAACATAGACCTGTTCCGAGGTCGTTAGTGGACGGATATGGTCCACAGGAACTTCTAGTCTCCCCTCCCGATTGCTTTCCTAGCTCCCTAAAGGAGGAGCAACTTGACGTCATATCCCGTTCCTTCGGGATAGACAGGGCTCTTATGCTGCTGCCGGGAGATGGAGTGATGCCATATAACCCTCCCGAAGGCTATTTTGCTTATAGCAGATACCATTGTATGTGCGGTGCTATCCCTCCTATCAACGCTTGGATAGTAAGTTTCACCACATATTTGAAGGTGGCTATAAAGTGGACGTAGGCACATTCTGGCCGAACCACTATAAATCTGTGTGTCCTTTACATTTCAGCCCCTACTTTTTTCATATTTACATAACTCATCTAAACCATTAAAAATCACATATAATCAACTAAATAATACGACTTGGAGGTGTTTGTCCATTTTTTGTGCAAACATCATGTTATGGGATTTGGGTACTTTGCACAAATTGCTGGCCTGCCCGATCCAAGTTGGCGAGAGGCTTGTGTGGTTAGGCCGGAAGGTCTGACTACACTTGCCATGGTATAGGAGGCAATGCGTCAGGCTGGTCACAGAGCAGCGAAAACTCCTTGCTCTCAACGGTGGATGGATAACAGGCTGCTGTGCTCTGTGCCCACATTGGATTCTGTAACAGCTCTCCTGCAAACCACCATTTTGTTGCCCCACTTGGTTACAAGCCCCCTGTTCCTGGTTTTTTCTGGTGGAGATAGCTTCATTCGGTTCTTTGGTTGGTCCGGTATATGTTGGTCCGGTGGGCCGAACCAGTTGGTTCGGCAGTCCTGAGTTCGCCTATATATAGAGGCTACACCCCCTTGGTTTCTTCTTACCGAACCAGAGAGCCGAACCAATTCTTGACCGAACCATCCTTCTGCCGAACCAGTTTATACCGAATCAGGTATATATATATTTTTTGCCGAATGATCTCTTATCACCGGATGGACCTGTTTGCCGAATGTATACGAAGTGTATTGGATTGCCGAATGAGACTCAGGCCTTAGGGCCGAATGATATGTATGCCGAATGAGTGCCGAATGGCCATATGCTTTCGATGCCGAATGAACTTGTCTTGCACCGCCGAATGAGACTTCATACTTGAACCTTGAGCGGAATCTTAGACTTTTTTACACGCTTGCCTTATATACTTGCTTGTTTGTGTTTCTATACTTCTTATTCTAATATCAAGTTTTTCTTGTGCTGTAGAAAATGTCTCGCAAAGCGGAAACACGATCGGATAGAAAGAAGTCTAAAGGTACAGGAGAGTCTTCTTCTGTGCCCCCAGCCCAACCAGGATCCGGGCAACATAGACCTGTTCCGAGGTCGTTAGTGGACGGATATGGTCCACAGGAACTTCTAGTCTCCCCTCCCGATTTCTTTCCTAGCTCCCTAAAGGAGGAGCAACTTGACGTCATATCCCGTTCCTTCGGGATAGACAGGGCTCTTATGCTGCTGCCGGGAGATGGAGTGATGCCATATAACCCTCCCGAAGGCTATTTTGCTTATAGCAGATACCATTGTATGTGCGGTGCTATCCCTCCTATCAACGCTTGGATAGTAAGTTTCACCACATATTTGAAGGTGGCTCCTTTCCAACTTCAGCCTAACTCTTATGCCATCCTGGTGAGCCTCTTTGTTATCTTCCAGAGGAGGTACGGGCGTCCTCCTTCTAACCGGGAAATTCGATACTTGTACAACCTGAGAGGCTATAAGAAGGGGTCTCTGTATATCAGTCTGGAAGCGGCCGTGCCCTTCAAACCAGTCCTGGACTTATATTCCAAGTTTACCATGTTCAAGAAAGAGTGGTTCTTCATCAAGGACGATGCTGTTTCTTTCCGCCTTTTCACTTCCGGCTGTAAGATGGATTTCATTTATATTTTCCATGTTTTGACTGTAGTGTTTTTTCTGACATGCTTCTATTTCTGGCTAGCGACAGGTGGTATTGCAGTCGTGGAGGATGATTTCTTGGTACGAATGGCTGCTGAACTAAAGGCTATTCCGGCACGGGACCGGTCGGCCTCCTTCTTGATCAGGAATGCAACCCTCTTGGAGTATAATTTGATCTTACCGCACCAGTCCGTGGTTAAGCAAAGAGACACGGCTGAGGAGAAGGCTGCCAAAGCTAAGGAGGGAGCTATGGTGAAGAGCGGTAAGAGGGAGCCTTTTACAGAGCGTCCCGTTGTCGGGGGGAAGAAACTGAAGAAGTCTGACCGCCCTTCTCCAAGTACTTTTCCGACTGTCCCGGAGGAGGAAGGCGTAGAAGAGGAGGAAGGAGGCGAGGTTGGAGAAGGGTCGGAGGGTGGAGGAGATGGCGACGGTCAAGGTGGTAGTGGCGTCGGTGCCCTAACCTCTGAGCAAGACCTTGAACTGGATGAGGCTCTCCGTCGGGCCTTCGGGGAGTCGGAGGGAGAGTCGGAAACGGAGAAGGCAAAGGAAACCGGCAAAGCTGTGGCTGGCACTGACCCATCCTCTAAGGGTTCCTCAGCTAAGGCGACTCCGGCGATGCAAGGTGAACTTTTGTCCTCTGCCGATTCCATTTTCGATAGGGACTTAGAAATTTTTTACGGTTCACTTCCGTCCTGTAATGAGATCCAGGACTTATTGCAGTATCCCACTCCTCCGCCGGGTTTGTATAATAGATGTGTCTTCTCACTTTTCTTTCCTTTTAACTTAACACATTTTTCGAACTGTGGATTATTGTATGTTCGTAACACTTGTTCTTTATTCCAGGGGCAGGCCAGGTGGTTAAAACGTCGGACGTTCGACACCGCCTTGAGCAGTTTAAGTCGAGAAGAGCTTCTGCGAAACCCTCTACTGGTCGCACTGGGGATGTAGTCAGTTATCGCCCTCTTCTTGGGGTCATTGAAGAGGGCATTCGGAAAAAGAAGCGGAGCCGTTCCTTATTTGAGTCTTCCCCTGGTTCGCAGCTTCCTACTCAGCCTCCTCGTGATACTACGGAGGAGAGCGCGGAACCCGGCCCCCCTCATCCTCCTTTCAAGAGCCCAACTGTTATTCGTATAAAGCGTCCTGATGTGCCTCGCCCCGTGCCTCGTGACCCTTTTGCCAGTCATCCTGATTTAGATCCGAGCTTTCAGGATATCTCATTTGATGAGGCCACGGGCGAGCACCTCCTTCCCCGCAACCCCATGGTAAGAGTGCTGGACGAGGCCAAGTCTTTAGATCTTGATTTACTTACTACACGGGTAGTCACCATGGGGGACGAAGCCAAGGCTAACATCGATCGGGTGGCCGCAGAGACTAAGAAGTTAATGGAGCATCATGCTAGACTGGCCAAGGCCAGGGAAGAGATCGGGAGTGCTAATATTCGGTTGAGGTTAAAAGTTGCCGATCAGGCCAAGCAGCTCGCCGATCAAGCCATCCAGATTTCTCAGCATGAGGAAGCCTCCAAGCGGCTGAAAGAGACGATGGAGAAGGCCAGTAGGGCGGAATTACGGAAGATGGAGGTCACCTGCAGGGAACGGATTAACATGGCCATTACGACGGTGGACGAGGTTCGAAATGCGGATCTTGAGCGGGTAGAAGAGTTGTCTGGGAGGCTCGAGGCTGCGGAGATGGCTCAGGCCGAGTTGAAGGAGGAGATGGAGGAGATGAGGAGGTCCCTCAAGTTAAAGGAGGAGGAAATGAGGAGGTCTCTTCAGGCGGACTGCTTGAGATACCAATCAGAGAGGGACATTGCCGTCGCCAAGTTGCAAGCTTCCGAGGCCCGAGTGAGGGAGTTTGAGGAGAATGAGGGGATGATGGATGAGATGCTGCAGGACATGTACTTCCACACTTGGAAGGAGGGCGGCTTGTCTTGGATGGACGATTACCCTCGGGTGATGGCCAAGGTGTATCTCCAGGCTTTAGAGGAGGCCAGGGTGAACGCGGGTAAGGAAGGCGGAGAGGCCTTCAATTTGGATGCGGTTACTGCCCAGTTCTCGAAGGAGGAGCAAGCGGCGGTGAAGAAGGGGATGCGGCTGCTTGCTGCAGAGGAAGCGGGCGTGCAGTTGGATGATGAGGATCGAGCGGCGGATGCTGGTGAGTTATTCTTTTCCCTTTCTTTCCTTTCCGTGTTTTCATAACTTGATTGTTCGTTTAATGAATTCCTCTTCTGAACTGGACAGGTGGGACTCCTGATCCACATGCTGGGGGCTCTGATCCTGCGGCCAAATAGACTGGGGAAGTTGGCGATGGAGTGTGGACGCGGCTGCCACCTTTTTATTTCTTTTTATCACTGTTTACGTTAGTCATTGACATGTAACTATAATAATATTATTTGCAAAGAATAACTTCGTGTAATTTTATAATATAAGCTGATGTTGTTATGTTTAAATGTTGTTGTCATCTTGATGTGCTGCGTGAGAAATATAACTATGTATATGCCAGTGATTCTAGTTGTGTTTGATGCTAAGTTTTTTGCTAGAAATATAATTTCATGTGTTGCAATGTTATTGTACGAACAAGCTGTAGTTACGTATTTATGTACAAGAAAAGAGAGTACCGCCCTTTATGTTTCATTCGCAGGCGGTAGCTTAGAGTGTCTTATGTAACTGTTCACGGGTATAGCTGAGTACCCTGCCACCCAGTATGCAGACTTAGTTTCTCATGAGCGAATGCTTTCTATTTGGTTTCCTGTACTTTAGAGTTTGTTATGCAGGATAGGAGAAAAGTATTTAAATGAAATGGAAATATAGTAAAAGTAAAACTTCCAGTCACGGAAGGCCGTCGATGTGCTTAAGTTCGAGGCAAACGGGTTTTGTAGTCACTTTCCCTAGCTGTGGGTCTTGGAGACATTTGTCACCCATCTTACGCCTCCGCGGGGAGTTTTCTTTTTTACCACAGCCGCACTTAAGACACATTGGAGCCGAGATCGCGCACGGTAACTACCCGAACCATTATGGTCCGTAATCGTGGGTATTATTCGATTTACCGTGGCCGGCTAGCGTGGGTGCCATTGGCCGTGAACTACCCCTGGCTGGCCACACCTTATGTTGGGGCTTAAAGTAGGTTCACAGTTGCCGGCGAGCCGAACGCCGTAATGAGCTGCCATCGGCTATAGTCGGCCTTTATGATGACTTATGATCGGCTCATTACAGTTGGCTTTGAGGGCAGGCGCGCAATGAGTTAACCCGCAGCAGAGGGATGCTGGAGCAAAAGTGTCTCATTGGCGAGTGCATAGGATCGTGGCGTACCTGTCAGGCCTAGTCCAGATGAGGCCGCAGTGCGTCTTGAGTGGAGATGCCATAGGATTTTGTTCAACAGAAAGGGATAAAACTTAACAAGTAGCCTAGACATAAAGGAACAAGTTAAAAAGAGACAAGATTTTTTAAAGTGGTTCGGCACGAAAAGGCCTACGTCCACTGATTCTCTTTGTTAATTCACTTCATATGGGCAGTACAAGTCAAGAAAAGTATCGACGGATGTGTCGGATGTTCCATGCCCTCTGGAACACCTCTCCGTCCACTGTTGACAAAATATAAGCTCCGTTGTGGAGATCTTTATGAATTACATACGGTCCGTCCCAAATGGGGTCTAGTGCCCCGGGGCGCGGAAAGATTCGCCTGAGGACAAGATCTCCTTCTTGTAAGCTGCGATGCTTGACTTTGGAATTGTATAGCGCTGCCACCTTTTGTTTGTGAGCTGCTGCTTTAGGTGATGCATCGTTTCTCCTTTCCTCAATCAGATCCAAATACATGAGGAGGAGTTCTTCGTTTTCTTCTGGGTTGTAGTGGATCCTACGGTGGGAAGGCACAATAGTCTCAACTGGGAGCATTGCCTCCGATCCATATGCCAAGGAGAAAGGAGTATGTCCCGTTGATGTTCTGAAAGACGTGCGGTATGCCCATAGTGCCGTAGGAAGTTCGTCCACCCAAGCGCCTTTTGACTTTTCAAGTTTCTTCTTGATTAGGGTTTTGAGAATTTTGTTGACAGCTTCAACTTGTCTGTTTGCCTGAGGATAAGCTACTGATGAGAAGCTTTTATGAATTCCATGCTGTTGGCACCAGTCGGCAAATTCTTCGCTGTCAAACTGGAGTCCGTTGTCTGATATGATCTTGAATGGGACTCCGTACCTGCAAAGAATATTTTTGATCAAGAAGTTTATAACTTTTGCTGAAGATATTTTATTTAGAGGTTCCGCTTCCACCCATTTGGTGAAATAATCGACTGCCACTATAACATATTTGGCTCCGCCTCGGCCCGTTGGCAGTTCGCCAATTAAGTCAATTCCCCATATAGCAAAGGGCCAAGGGCTGGTCATTTGAGTAATTTCATTTGTGGGCAGTCGAGGAATCTTGGCAAATTTCTGGCATCTGTCGCATTTCTTGACGAAGTCTAAGGCGTCTTTGTTTAGCGTGGGCCAGTAATATCCATATCGGAGTATCTTCCTTGCCAAAGTCTGCCCCCCAGTGTGATCTCCGCATCCTCCCTGATGGATGTTTGATAAGATCTCCTTGGCTTCCCTTCCAGCGACGCATCTCAATAAGGGGCCAGAGAAGCCACGCCGATAGAGGATGCCTTCTTGTATCGTGTAGTGGGGAACTTTCCTCAAGATCCTCTTGGCTTCGTCACGCCTGTCGGGCAGTGTGCCATCTTGCAAATATTTTCGGATGGGAGTCATCCAGGTTCCTTCTTCGATTGCAGTTACCAGATTTACTTGTTCGAAACTTGGGGCTAGCTGCCTTGAGATGGCTAGTGTTCCGAAAATGGTGCTATTCTTCATACTAGCTTGCTTTGCAAGTTCATCTGCCTCTTGGTTCTCTTCTCGAGGAATATGTTTGATTAGATAGTGGTCCAATTGATCGAGCAGCAGTTTGGTTTTCCTTAGGTATGTTGTGAGTCGTTCTCCTCGAGTCTGGAATTCTCCTAGTACCTGGTTTACGATAAGCTGAGAATCACTATGAAGACATAAGGAATTGATTCCAATTTCTAGGGCAAGCTCCAATCCCGCTAGTACTGCCTCATATTCAGCATCGTTGTTGGTGGCCGTGAACTCCAACCTTAATGCGTAATACAACTTTCTTCCCCTGGGAGTGATGATCACAATTCCTGCCCCCGAGCCTTGTTCGTTCGATGCTCCATCTACGAAGAGGTTCCACTTGATGTTTTTTGCTACTTCGGATTGTTCCTTGCTTTCGTTGGTAGTGAATTCGGCAACGAAATCGGCCATGGCTTGTCCTTTGATAGCGGTGCGAGGATGGTAGGTGATATCATACTGACTTAGTTCGATGCACCATTTGAGGAGTCGCCCAGAAGTGTCAGGACGATGGAGCACTTGTCTTAGCGGTTGATCGGTTAGAACCCTGATGGAGTGAGACTGGAAGTAGTGTCGCAGTTTTCGTGACGCGATCAATAAACAATATGCTAATTTCTCTAGTTTAGGATATCTGGTCTCTGCCCCTGTAAATCTCTTACTTACAAAGTAAACCGGACGTTGTGTGCGGTCTTCTTCTCTTACCAAGGCGGCGCTTAGAGCATGAGATGATACAGCGAGGTATAGGTATAACACTTCACCTTCATTTGGAGTTGAGAGTACTGGTGGTCTCTGAAGGTGTTCGATTAGGTTGAGGAAGGCTTTTAAGCATTCATCGGTCCACTCGAATCTCCCTTTGTCTTTCTTGAGAGCTTCGAAGAAAGGGACACACTTGTCAGTTGCCTTGGAAATGAATCTGCTTAAGGCGGCCACCTTTCCGTTTAGGCTCTGCATTTCTTTTCGAGTGGAGGGTATCCTTATTTCTTTTAGAGCCCGGATTTGTTCAGGGTTTGCTTCGATTCCTCTGGCGTGGACGATAAATCCTAAGAATTTTCCCGAAGATACTCCGAAGGAGCACTTTAGAGGATTCAGCTTCATTCCATATCGGCGAAGTACTTGAAACATCTCGCCCAGGTGGCTTACATGGTCGTCGGCTTTCCTGGACTTTACCAACATGTCATCCACATACACTTCCATAGTTCGTCCTATTAGTTCCGCGAACATCTTGTTGACGAGGCGCTGATAGGTAGCTCCAGCATTTTTGAGTCCAAAAGGCATGACTTTGTAACAATATAGTCCGCGGTCGGTGATGAAGCTAGTGTGGTCTTGATCAGGAGCATGCATGGGAATTTGGTTATATCCGGAGTATGCATCCATAAAAGATAGGAGTTCGTGTCCGGCTGTGCTGTCCACAAGTTGGTCAATTCGGGGAATTGGGAAGCAATCTTTTGGGCAAGCGTCATTCAGATTGGAGAAGTCAATACATGTTCGCCACTTTCCATTGGCCTTTTTTACTAGCACTGGGTTAGCGATCCATTCTGGGTAGATGGCTTCCCGTATGAAGCCATTAGCAAGTAGATTCTTTATTTCCTCATCAAGAGCTGCTGATCGCTCTGCCCCCATGCTCCTCTTTTTCTGTTTTACTGGCACCTTGGTGGGATCGATGTTCAGCATGTGGCATGCTATGTCGGGGGAGATTCCTGTCATATCGGCATGGGTCCACGCAAATACATCTAAGTTGTGGCGGAGAAAGTCAATGAGTTGATCTTTCAACTCCGTTTTTAGCTGAGATCCGATTTTTAATAGTTTACTTGAATCGTGCTTATCTACAGATACGAATTCCATAGCCTCTGCAGGCTCGGCGGTAGCCTCCTCCTCTTTATCCCTGGGGTCCAGTTCATTGAAGGGATCACTTGTGTATCGAAGAGGAGGGGCTTTCTTTAGTTGCTATGCCTCCAAGCTTTTCATGCAGAGAGTAGTCTCTGCACCTTTTCCTTTATTCTTTCTGCGGTTATTGCGAAGTTCAGTTATGTAGCAGTCTCGGGCAGCATCTTGATCTCCTTCTACTTCTCCTACTCCGTTGTCCGTTGGAAATTTCATTTTCAGGCACCAGGGGGCTAATACAATCTGGAAGTCAGACAAGGCTGGTCTTCCCAAGAATGCGTTGTAAGCCGAGTGGTTTTCTATTAGTACGAACGTTTGTTTTCGCACAACGGAGCGGGGATGACTTCCTATTTCGACGAAGAGGTCAAGTTGCCCGAGGGGCATTTTTGCATCTCCAGTGAAACCATGCAGTGGTTTGTCACAGGGGGATACATCCTTCATTGATAACTTCATTTTGTCGAAAGCATGTTTGAATAGGATATTTACGGAGCTTCCTGTGTCTATTAGAATCCGAAAAACTTTAGCTGGACCGAACCAGGCAGAGATGACCATAGGATCCATATGTGGATACTGTCTTCCTTCCAAATCACGCCTACTGAATATGATGTCGTCGTTCTCTTTTCGTTTCGGGTGGCGTTCTTCCGTGATGGAGTTAACATAGCCTTCTGCATTTCTAAGCGACTTGCCGTACCTTTCCATCTCTGCCCAACTTCCGTCGGCGATGTGTGGTCCTCCTGAGATGGTAAGGACCACTATCTTCTCTTGACTAGAGCCACTGGTGTTGTGATTGTTGCGATTCCCTCCGCCTACCTCTGGGAGGGGTTGCTTTGAGTTCTCATTGGCTGAAGTTGGAGTCCTGTTCTGACCCTTCACATAGCGTTCCAGTCTTCTTCTTCTAATGTGTTCTTCGATCAAGTCCCGAAGATGGTGGCATTCATTGGTGTCATGTCCGTGGGATTCGTGGAAGCGACAGAACTTTCCGGACTTGAGTGCGTTATCTGATTCTTTCTTGTGCGGGGGGCGCTTGTATCCTAGTTCGCCCTGAGTGGCTAGGAAGATATTTTCAATTGTGTCGTTCAAAGGAGTGTAGGAGTCAAATCTCGGTCCTGGTCGATATTGGCGCTTTTCGACCTTTCTGCCCCCAGCATTGTCTCTAGATTCATTTCTTCGAGCGTCTTTAGCTGCAGTGGGAACCTTGTCCTGAACTGTCTTACCTTGTTGTCCTGATTGCCTCTCTGTAGCAGCGTCCTCAAGTCTCATATACTTTCCAGCTTCATGGAAGAAATCAGGCAAGGTAGCTGGTTTTTCCTTAGTTAATCTTCTGGCAAACTTGGTGTCTGGATGTACACCACTACAGAGGGCCATTAGAGTGAGTTTTTCATCGGCATCTTGAACTGCTGCCGCTGCGGCGTTGAACCGCGTTAGATATTGTTGCAGCGTCTCTCCGGTTTTCTGTTTGACATTGGATAGAGAATAAGCATCCTTGGGTTGTTCCACATGGATGCGGAACTGGCTAATAAACCTTTCTTTCAACATCTCCCATGAGCTGATGGATCCTTGGGGTAGATGGCAGAACCAGGAGGTAGCTAGATCAGCTAGGAATAGCGGAAAGCATTTACATAACACTCCTTCTGTTGCTCCACTCATGAGCATATGCTGGGTGTATCTCTGCAAGTGTACGATGGGGTCGGAAGTTCCTTTGTAAGGTTCCATGGTTGGCATTTTCCATTCCCGGGGAGTGATGGCGGTTTCGATATTTCGAGTAAAGGGACTGGTGACCCTAGCGCCTATTCCCCGGTCCCTTTGCTCCCGTTGGACACATTCTCTGAATAATCGTGCCATTCGTTCGTCAGAACTTGGAGCGGACAAAAATGAGCTTGGTTCTTCCCTGCGGGATCTATCTCGTCCAGATGACCAGTAGGGATGGTACAGTCTATCACTTCTAGCATTATCCAGTGGTTGTCTTTGGCTGCTCGGATGCACGCTAGGACCAGCTACAGTTGCCCCCTGCCTTGATTTTCCCATGTGGGGTTCTGTTTCGAGCATATCCATGGGGTCAACTTCGGGTTGGGTTCTAGCTCGGCTCCGTTCAGCGGGGTTTCTATGATTAGGTGGTATGACTGGCTCAGCTACATCCGACCCTCGCCTGGTGCCTCCCCCGCTGGGTTCGGTTCCAAGGGCTTCCTCGAGTCGGAATTCGGGCTGAGTCCGGGCGCGGCCCCTATCATTGTTATTCCTGTTGATAGCTTCTTCGAAGAGGGAAGACCTTTGTTGCCTCCGAGATCCTCCGGATTGGGACTCACCCCATGATTCAGTGTTGTGGTTGGACTCTTCAGCATCCCTTAAGCGTGACATGAGTTGGTCCACCAAAGCTTCTTGTTGGGATGTGAAGCGGTTAGTTACTTCAGCCACAACCCTATCCAGATCTGCCCTAGTGATTGGTTGTTCCGTTGCGGGACCGGTTGGATTTTCCTGATTTTCATCTGGTACTGCTGTTGAAGTGGGCTGATCTGCGATTGCTGGATCTGGAAGGCTGCTAGTTGCGATGTTCTTTCCTTTGTTAACATCCCTTCTCTGTTTGGAAGGCATGATTTCTAAGCAACGAGCGATGTTGTTAGGAAGAAGGTTGAGTGGGAGAAGATGAAGCCCTGAGTTCAATTCTCAGTGAAAGCACCAAAAATGTTTGCACAAAAAATGGACAAACACCTCCAAGTCGTATTATTTAGTTGATTATATGTGATTTTTAATGGTTTAGATGAGTTATGTAAATATGAAAAAAGTAGGGGCTGAAATGTAAAAGACACACAGATTTATAGTGGTTCGGCCAGAATGTGCCTACGTCCACTTTATATGTTATTATCTTCTTTCTTTCGGATTACAAGTACAATGCTTCGTATACGAGTATATGAAGGTAGTTTGAAAGTTCCTTCCTTGCTTGAGCTCTCAAACTTGTCTCTCATTGTTGTACCCCTGTCCCTCTATTTATAGAGTGAGGTAGGGGGCAGGGGTCTTGGATGTATATAGCTGCTGGTGGGCCCGGGCTGAAGCAATCTGGACTGGCAATCATCTGGTTCGGCGATGCTACATTCGGCATGGAGTTTGGTCCGGTGGTAGGTGTGGACCGGCAATGGGAGTGGACCGGTGGTTGTTTGGACCGGTTGTGAAGGCGTTATTACCGGTTGTGAAGGCGTTATGTATGTGGTTCGGTAGTAGGGTTGGTCCTGCAGTGAGTGTCGTTTGGTGCTTGTTTGGACCGGCTATGGAAGAGAGGCTTGGTTCGGTGGCATGTTGGGGAGGAGGTTGATTCGGCCTGGCTCCTGGACCGGTCTCTTGGGACTCGGTAGTAGTGTTGGTTCGGTATTGGAGGGCTTGGGCCGAATGAAGCTTGGGGCCGAATGAGCTTCTACACTGAGAATGTTGGATGGACTTCTAGGTTAGTTTTGAGCTCCTTGGCTGTCGAACGAAGTGGAGGTTGCGAGTCCGGGTGAAACTGTGACTTCTCAGTCTCGAGATCTTCTGGGTGAGAATTCGCCCAACAGATACGTACAGTAAGACATGGAGGTCCATGTTGTGAAACTTATTTCCAACAATATTAACATGCATACAAATATCAATGTAAAGTTTAAAACATACAAACCATGGACATCAGCCTATACAAACTCATTAGCCCTCAACGTATCCAAACTCTTAAGTACTGGAACTTTTCAAAGTAAACCATAATAAACGTCTAAGTTGTCTGTAACTGGAAATTTGCAAAGGAACATAATAAGTTCTTGTTTAAGCATCCCATTGCTCTATTGCATTACAAAATTTAACATAATAATTTAATTGAAAGTAAACAAAACAAATTTTAACTGATGTAAGTAGCGTTATGACACATAAATGTATTCATCATGAGATACTTTTGAATATTAAATTATAAAAGATAAATATTTATCAGGAAATACTTTTTTGAAATTGCATCTATATTTACCCATGGTAGTTGAGAAAGCTGAGCAAAAGAAGAAATAAATATTTGACCAATGGAATCATATCGCTAACGATAAAAAAACATACAAAAAAACCACTTTTGAATCTCAGATTGGAATTGTAACATTTGTAAAACTTGGGAGAAGAAAAATGGGCATAAAATAAGGTTACAAAAAAACTCGTTAAAATGAGTTTCCTCCTAACATTGTGAATTAAAGAAGTCAAACATTGTAGTAGTAAAAAAAATATGAAATGCTCACAAATAAATAAGGGGTATATTATTCATTGCAATAAAAAAAAGTCAAACAGACAAGCACCATTGTCCAAGTGGTTAGTTGATTCAGGCTTTGGTGCAAGAGGTCACAAGTTCGAAACTTGCTTTCGAACGTTTATTGACATGGGATATGATATCCCAATGATTTGTTGTGTATAAAGTACCATTTCAAAAAAAAAAAAAAAAAAGTCAAACAGTATAATATGTATTATAGTAAAATAACTATTCACAGAGTCTCTCTTAGCTAAAGTCACTTGTGAAGGATGCAAGAATATATGATAAGATTCAATGCATAATTAAGGAAATCTCTTTATAATTAGTTTCTGTAATGGACAAAGTTCACCTTCATAAGTATGATAAAAAATTATTTGATTTAGACTAAGAAACCAATTCGCAAAATTGCATATTTTGCTATTAACTAAATATGTAATTTGAAACAGTTTACAATTTACATGTCCAATGCATGTATGTATGTTTATGTATGCATATATGTATATGTATATATATGTGTATGTATGTATATACGTATATATGTGTATATACATATATGTCTATTACTGTAAATCTACATTTATGTGGAATAAGACGTTAAATATTTATTAGCTTCATTCGAAAACATTGGAAAATGAATAAGCTCGTGAAGATGAACAATTTAAAGTAAGTGACGAACATAACAACATCCAAGATCCGATTATATGAAGGGAAATTTAATGAAAATAAGCAAAAAAAATGTTAGATCTAAGAATTTTGCATTAACAAATGCTACATCTAAGAATTTTGCACATTGAAGCATTGCATATCACTTCCCTTTAATAATTTTATCAATATTTGAAGCACCAATGGCTGCCTGATGCATATAATTCATGAGAAGTATATGTAAAATGCTCAATTAAGAGTCGCATATAGGTATATAATTATGAGCAACCTGTGATGGCCATGGCTGCCTGGTTTGTCAGTTTTGTGTGCAATATGCTCATCCTAATAAGAAGAATCTGTGTAATATGTTAGTGGAAAAATATTTTTTTTGCATGAGGAAGTATTATTACTTTGTGAGTTATTATCAAGCAACTTGAATTGTATAAAACACTATACACTCACATTATAAGTGATAGTTAGATATTAATAAATGTTTATTGTGGTGCATCTCACTTTCATTTGTCCAAGATATGTATGGAAATGTGTTATTTATACTATTATAGTGGTGCTCCTTCTGGTCTCTTCCTAGTTGTTAGTTGGACATTATGGTACATATTTTCTTTATATTAAGATTCTGGTTGCTCACATCCTGTTGCAAAAACATGAGTAAGATGAAATAGTTAGCTTAACACAAATTGACCTAGATTTAATGCGCAACATAATACCTCAGTGGTCAAGTTTCCCCCCTTAAAAGTTACATCGTCTAAGGAAGTATGTAAGGTGTCAAATATGCCTAATTGCAACATAATACTGGGTGACAATAGCATATGGTGGTAAAGTATTGTTATTGAATCCATCTGACTAATTACAACTTAATTTTTAAATTCATATGCCAAATGTTTATATAACATTGCAGAAAACTTCGTAGCATTGTTATGTGTACGACTGTAATTAACAACATGAAAAATAGACAGTGATTGTCAATTAACTGATGCCATACCATGTCCAAGCAATCCATTACCTGATAATGAACTTAACTGGTATATCAACACTCTTGGTTAAATTTTTCGATGTCAACTGTAGCTGTTGTGGTAACAAAACATCAAGATCATTTATAATGGTGAATCTACCATTATTTGTTAATCGAAACCACTGATTATGCTAAATAATAATAAAATTAAGTTTTAAAGGATAGAATCAACACCCAAAATAGAAAAATATAGCGGAAAAATAAAAAGTTTTAACAATGAGTTAAGGTGGACCTTTCTTTGAATGAGCGAACAAAAATCTGCTTTACATTTGCATTCTTTAACTCGTCATCAATTTAAAAAATGCAAAAATAAAAAGTCTTATTCTTTGAGATTCAAAAAATAGACGTAAATAAAATAAAATCCATTTATGTTGTCATTAATACTGTTTTGGCTAGATGAAGAGTATATTAGAATTATGAATCAAAGATATAAATCAGTTTTTGTCGAGATTGTATTGCCAGAAGAATGTGTTCGTTGAATAGGATGTTATTGCAACTTTATATAAGGTTGTAGAGCATAAACGTTGGTGGCTCTATTCAAAGTGAGGCTCTATTCAAAGTAGTAACGCAAGTGTGAATCATCATAACATGATTCTGAGTCGTCGTCAATTTATAAAAGATACGAAATCATGTTATATTCCAATGTTAAGGAATGGAAAAAAAGGTGCTTTATTTGAAATACTTCTTGTCAGGTGCTAACATTTGGAAAGCTAAGGATTTTAAAATCAACCTGGTACTTTTAAAAGTCCCTTTTAAAATTGACCACGTCTGTGAACTAATTCACATGAAACATCAAAATTCTTACCCCTTAAGAAACAAACCTTTTTGTTTCAATCATTCAATTTATGTTATATGGACCTTGGGATGACCCATGTTTTAACAGATTTGTTGTTCTCATGTGACCTGTCTCCAAAAAAAACTGAATATCTAAATACATGTTATCTTCCAATGTATTTCACATATGTTGTTTCTAAAAAAAATGATCATCGGTTGCAGTGAATAATCTTAAAAATACTGCATGATCAAAAGATAGAATCATCTCAAACCAAAAATTACTGTACGCAACTGTAAATGAGCTTAGTATAATTTTTGTTGCTTAGGGAAAACTGGAATAACTTGTACAGCTAAATCTCATAGGCAATAACAACTTTATTGATTTTAATTGAACTTAGCAACAAATTCAAAGCAAAGCTATTGAGATATAAAACTTTAAATCGAGGAAAAGGTACAGTATTAAGAACCAAGCAATTTAGTATCATTAATCAACAGCAGTCTCCGTGAAAAATATAAGAGCAACCAAGCAAACATACGAATGTTAATCATAACAATATCAAAATGATTCCAACAGTTTAAAAAAAATTCAAACTACAATGGAATATAAAATAGTTTGATATTGCGGCTCTTTTCACCACGTCTTAGGATTTTTATTTTAACACTATCAAATTGTTTGACTTTGCTATACAAATCAAACTATATACGACAAAATCTTCAATATAGCATAAGAAACACATAGTATTGATAAATGTTAAATCGAGAACCGTAGATTAGTGACTAACCTTAATCAGTCGTCGATCAATCCGTAAACGTTGATCGTACGCCGAAGTTGGAGAATTCGTTGTTTGGAATAGCGTCGAAGTAACCCTGCGATTCGCTGGAGAAGACGGTGGAGCTACAATCGCCTTCGATGTGGAATCGCACCCGAAGCATCCCGTTCGTTGGAGAAGACATTGGGTGAGGAATCGCGTGGATCTGGAATCGCGTTGCTAGGGTTTTTTAGTTTTCGGTTAGCAAACAAAAGCGAGAGAGCGAGGTTAAGATGTACGAAGGGCAATATGGGAATTTCAGAAAGACACGGTTGATTTTCTTTACATTGAACTATTATTATTAGTAGTAAAGATAATTGATATTGAAGTTTTTACTTTTCATATTATGAGAAAATGCATATTTTTGAGTAAGCCATAATTTTCATAGCTTTTGGTTCATAATAGAACAAACTAACTTGGGCTAATTTCTGAATTTTTCAAAGTTATTATTTCACTACATATCAGTAAAACTTGCATTTTAATATTTGTTCCTTCTCTGCATATTTACAAAGTACCTTTTTCTACCATATATAATATAGGCATTTACAATAAATTTATTCTAACAATAATAATAGTAATAATAATCTATTTTCATTATTTTGCTTTGTTGATTATGTTTCTTCGCACAGTTGATCTAAATTTGTTTTTAATTAATTTTCATGACAAGGTTTCTTATGCGTATCTATAAGTATTTTTTAAATAATGATATTAGTTAACTTTGACATATGATTATGCCATTTTTTTAGTTATTAAGTTCGTATGAATATTTGAACTAAAGAGGGAAATTATTTGGTTAATCCAAAATTTTGACTCCATAATGCATGTATTACATATAATTTTCATGTCATATTATTTTATAGATGTTATAAAATAAGATGTTCCAAAGCTGTCATAATATTTTTCTCAAATTAATTAGTATTGTGCAATATCAAAGATAATGCAAATGTTGAAATGCTGTTTATTGAACCAAACATAAAAATTATTTCACTTCGAGCATAATTTTTCTATCTCAATTTTTGGAACATCATGGTCAAACTAACTTATGTGTATATTTAAATTTATATGAACATATGATAACTTAGTTAGAACTTTGCTGATTACATTTGAAATTAATAAACAGGAATGCATAGTAATGTAATGCTTACCAATTTAGGAATAACTGATAGTTGATGTTATTTGTTGTACAAAATCGTTGTGTTCTATAAATATCAATTGTACTTCATGTGGTCCGCGATTATTTAATTAGATATGTCAACAACCATTTGTCAATAATATTTATGACAAAAAACATAATCTCGGCATTACAATCAATAAACATATTCTTCCACCTTCATATAACTAAAAAAAATCTAAAAAATACTTTGTTAAGTAAATTATATGGTGAACTTCATGTGCATAGCACGAGATCACACAAGTATGCTATGTGTGTCTGTGCACTGGCGCACATGCTGAAAAAGCAGTTCCTTTAAGTGTAAATTCTAGAGCGCTATATATTGACCAAAAATGCTTGAAGAATCTGCATGGACCACAGATGTTCACCATAATATAAATATTTAGGATCTGTCACATTTAATAAGTGAATTAAACAATCTAAAATTCATGTAATGATGCAGTTGTTCGCGTGAAACCATTCTGTTACCGTAGACATGAGAGATGATTAATTAAACGGACTCCATTAATCATCACCCCAAATGCTAACACTACGAAGGGTCACCATATGTGGTGATGATTAATGGGGTCCGTTTAATAAATCATCTCTCAGATGTTTTTAAGAACAAATATGGTGCAAAAAATTGATGATACCATGCTTAATAGGTTCACTGGATAAATAAAGAAAAAGGAATGCATCAAACCTCCATGCTCAAAACTCAATCAACAAGTATAGACATACTAGGGAAAAAAAAAGGTAATACCATGTTGCAAATCCACGCAGAAGCAAGCCCAAATAGCAGTAAGTATGATGTAGCCTTTTTCGCCCACATTGTGAAGTTCTTCGTCAACGGCTATGCTGCGAAGAAATACCCTCACTTTATCGCTATTGAACGCAAAGTTGCCAACCTCGTCATGTAACGATACATCAAGTCTGAAATTATAAAGGTTGCGTGGAAGAATTAAGGCAGGACATACAATAAGGGTATCACTTCCACCTACATGCTCTGATTTCTTGTACTCCTGCCCACCGAAAAGATACACTTTGCATAGTTTTTTCCACCAAGCTTAAAATATGCACCTATATGTCCTTTTACATTGAGTGCTGGGCTGCCATCTTCGTTGTATGATTTTATTTCAAATTTGACTCTGTAAGCATAGCTAAACAAGGAGTACCTCACCTCATAACCATCAACCGTTGCAAAATTCTCACACTGTCACATTGTTTAGTGTCTAAGAAAAAAGCAACCACTTTGGTGTCACTTGCTTCATTTTCATTTTTGCCTCGACTCTGTATTTCAAGCTCAATACTATTTGTTGAATCTTCAAATTTGGCTGACCAAGAAAGAGAGCTTGACTTATTATTGAGGCTTATATTCCAAATGTGCATTATCTTAAGATCCTCAATTGACAGGTTATCTCTACTAATACGAGGTTCAATGAGAGCGATGTATGCATTATACAGTCTATGATGTAATATCTTTTCTAGAAGCTCTTCATATCCGCTAAAACCTTTGTCATCATCTTTAAACGCCCTTTCAATTTTAGCAAGTGGCACCTTTCCATCATGATATTCAATTGTATGATCATTATCATGGTCTATGTCAGTTTGACTTTGAACCTCTTCGCTGTAATATACTATCTCACCTTTCCATCCCTTTATTGGACGATACATCGGATAAATTCGTGCATGATAAGGTATTTCTTCGTCCAGCACTTGTAGCAAAGCCATTTCCTGTAATTAATATGGTTAGAGAAATTATAAATTTTGCCTACAGATTCAACCAAAATAAAATAAAATAAAATTGG
Source organism: Allium cepa (assembly GCA_030765085.1). Taxonomy (NCBI): domain Eukaryota; kingdom Viridiplantae; phylum Streptophyta; class Magnoliopsida; order Asparagales; family Amaryllidaceae; genus Allium; species Allium cepa. The sequence goes on from CM060940.1 coordinate 867,482,312, forward strand.
AAATTAGATGAAAATTTTACCGCTGCTTATTAATTGAGAAGAAATCACAAGGTACAGAAAAAGAGGAAAAGGTCCTGATTCTGAAGAGCAGATAAAACTTGCGGCCACAAAAAATTAACCCTGGCGTGTTGTTATTTGAGCGTATGATTTGAAAGTATGCTAAACAGGAATCTTAATTTAATGCAAAATGTGCTAAACCAAGATTTGTGAGTATTCGAGGAAAGATGTTGGTTGTGGATAAACTTCAAATTTGATTGTGATAATAATGGCAGTACTGTCTGTATAATAGGATTTGCAACTTACAAGGCAATTAGATAGAAACAAATAATCTGGAAACTGTACTGTCCGTATAATTAGTTGATTGTTTCATTTAATGGGTTTGTGACATTCACACAAAATTGGAAAGAAAATAATTCAAATCTAACACCATATAAATTTATTTACTGATACATCCACATGCCTGTTTATAAAAAGAGACGAGTAGAATTATTATTTTTCATTTGGGAGTCTGTGATAATGCTCTCTATTTAAGGGCACCTTCGATTTCACAAAGTATCCGTTTAAGAAATCTCCATTTAAGGGCAGTGAATGCGGGGCATATTTTATTGATGCAACTACTAGTTATGTGTTGATATTTAATTGCCAAATTTTGGGCTACTCCATTAATGAAAAGGTCAAGATTAGCATTTAGTTTCTCTAATGCAGAAACGCTAATCCGAGCTAAACAGTACATCCAAAACAATATCGCACAAAAAGGTAAAAGATGATATCAAAAATATTTCTAAACCGGTACATCAATGTTTCCAAAAAAAAAACACTTATTTACATTTTTACCGCCGTTCTCTTTTATGCCTGTTTTTGATTAATGTTACTTCACGTTCCAAATCTGCAAAAGACCTCAGTACGAGGTAATTGGATATTCTTAAATTAATATCTATATCATTGTCGTCCTTGTAAGCCCAAACAGTCTTGCTTATTTTGCTCCATTGTTGTTCGAGGTCATCCCACATCCCCTCAAAAAAATTTCTATCGCCAAGGAAATGAGCTTGAACACGTTTGAACCTTAGTGACTCACAAATTGATTTCGCTATTACAGCTGTGGATCGATGCCATTCACTTGGCTCATTTTTTTGAATGATGAATTCAACTGCATTGTAAAAAGTATTTACATTTATACTACTAATGCTATCTCCACCAAGTTCACTGTAGTTAGCAGAATATCCTATATCTTTTGCTTCTTTAATTCTCTTCGGCTCATCCGGTGTTCTGAACTCATACCACCCTAGGGCTTTCGTCTTAAACCCAAATTAGGTACAAGTCATCGTACTTTATTCTAAGTACTAACCGGGCTTCATCGAAAGTCACCAACTGAAGACTGAGATGCTTCTCCTTTTCCGAAAGATATTTTATTATACCAATTTCTCCCACCTTAAAAATATCTTCCAGTTCTGTAAGAAGCTGTACTACCCTTTTATCTAAACCAGTGTAACTTTCGCTAACTAAAATAGATTTCTTCGATATAGCTGAATATTCTTCAATATTATGTATTCCACCATCAAAAAAGGTCTTTTCAACCACTTCAACTCCCTAACAGAAATACATATAGACATAGCATGTTACAAAAATACAAACTAAAATATAAACCAGTTCATCAAAAAATTTATTCCATGTATTTTAGTATCGATGACAATAAACGGTAAACTTCAAAAATGAAAGTGCATTTCCAAATCTCACATCGAGAAAGCAATATACTACTGATACAATATACCACTGCAAGAATATAAAATTTTACTTAAATTTGAATGGAGAGTAAGAACTTATACAATAATAAATATAACAAAAGTGAAAAATGAAATATTACCTATATTACTAAGAAATAATACATAAATTGAAAACTTGATATTCAAAAAAAAATGATCAAAGATAATATGTTTTCAAAAAAAGTACTAATGGAAGATATGGGTTAACGAGTTTATTATAACCAGTTATTCATCATAAAAGTTCCGTTTTTCCTGACCAAAAGGAACCTATATTTTGGAAGGTGCGTACAAAAATGTTCAATTTTTTGTTTATGCCAACTATCAGTACAAATCATAAAGTAATCATGATCATTTGAACCATTGCACAGAAACATTGTTCAACATTTCATTTGTCAATAAAAATAAAATAAATAGTTACCTCGTTCGGTTCAGGTGCATGGGATTTTCTTTTAATCTGTGATGTCATACTATAATCTCGAAGATGCACTCTGAAAAAGAAGCGGTAAGAGTTCCTCTAACATGAATGACAAATCCATGAAATAAAAATAACATGTGCGACTGGTAAAAACCATCACTTTATTACCATTAAATAACTATCTTAGAGATGTGGAACTTTTAAATGAATGGTAGCTTTAAGAAACCTTCAAAACATTCGGCTAATGTTATCAACTTACAGAACGAACAAACTAGATAACCAAATAATTTAAATGCAAAATGTTATAATAATACTAGATAGTGCATTACAAAAACATTACCGAATAAAGAAAATGCAAAAAAGTTCAGAAAAAATCATAAAATATGGAAAAAAAATGTTTAGAAAGCTTTAGTAAAAATTAATATGATAGAAAAGGCTCTAAATAAAAAAAAATTAAAAAATTATAGGTAACAAAGTGGAGAGACTAACCTATAATTACGAATTAAATAATCAATTTATCCAAAGGGTTTACTGGAGAAGAGGATAATGATGGATGCTCTCTCACACTCACACAAATATGAAAATGAACTTCCTTCATTTAAATAGACTTAATGAAAGAGTTACTTAGAGATTAAGAAAATTATTTTTCAGAATATATTTGAAACCTTTCCGAATATCCATGATTTGATTTCTATATAAACGGATAATGGTGATCTTGGTTTTCATATTTTTCCTTGCTTAACTCAATCTCCATCAACAATCTTCTCTTTCTTCATATAACAAATTCTCTGACTAATTAATTGGCTAGCAATTAATTAGTTTCCCTTCTCTAAAAAATATCACATATATCCTTCCTCTTTATCCTTTTCTAACTATTTTTACTCAGTTATCTCTGGATTGTTTGATTAAGATGTATATAGCATTAAGATGAAAACATTAGTCTATCTAAATATTTAATTGAAGATGAATATGTGACTAGTTTATACATGAAAATACAGCAATGTTCACCTACAATGTATTGTAACATGAAGATAACATTTGTATAGCACAAATTTGAAAACATACAACATTTATTTTTTTATGAACAATAAATTGTAATGTTACTACATTCTCTACTGAAAGATGATACGTTCATTTTCCTATTCAATATAACTAAAAGGTTAAAGAAAGTTGACATTTTGGCCTTTCTAACATAAAGATAAATACAAATTGGAACTTTGACGAATAATTAATTTAGTTGCACATAAAGCATTTTATATCAAAAGTTAGATATCATTTATCAAAAGTTAGATATCCACATCCGTTGGTATGGACGGATACTAGATATTTATCGGATATCCTTCAACTTGTTCACTACTAGTAAATCTAAATAGATAAATAGAAATTTTTGATTCGTTATAAATTTATTTCAGTACTAAAAATATTAAAAATAATAAATATATGCTAAGAAAAATAATTTGACTAATTATATTTATACACCGCTAATTGCTTGCTTAACGTACACCAAAAATATAAAAAAACTACTATACATCCAATATCACTTTACAAACACCCCGTCTTTTGCAAAATTAACCTTGTTTTTACCTTCTAAATCTTTCCTATTTCAAACTTAAAACTCATTTATACAAAATTGAAAATTAATAATATTAAACTAAGTTAAAATTCAACAAAATGAACTTTATCCTTTGCACTACTATTTTAACATTTTAATATATTTTTTTCAATTTCAACAAAATTAACTCTAATTTTTTTTTAAAAGTTGTATGCTATTATGGCAATTAGTTGTGAATATTATCTTAAATGATAGTTTAGGCTTCACGATAAATAGTCATTAACTTTTTCATCAAAATGTTATGATTGGACTAAATTTCATTAATTTTAAGATAATTTGATGGATAAAATAAAAAGGATTAAAAACGCAATTATGAATAAAAGAGTATTTTAGTATTAACTTTTTGTTGGAAAATAACGATATATGTTAAGTGATGATTGGTGTATGAATACAATTTACCAAATAATTTTAACTAGATATTGGTTTTAATACACATTTTAAATTTTTTATCTAAATAAAACAGTAACTGACAATCATATTATGTACTAAAACACAAAAAAAATAACTACAATCTTGATAAAAACCGAATGAATAATTATCATATATAAGATAATTTTTCATTTTTGTGATACAGATATGCACGGATTTTGGATTTTTCAAGTACTCATTGGTAGCCCTATTTAACTTTTCTTTTTACCATTATATGGCGGGTAAAAATTATGCAAATAAGTATGTAATAAAAGGTCTTTATATTTAATTGGCTATAAGTTTACACCATATGTAACCTTCACAAAAAAAGTTTACACAATATGTAGCAAATCTCCATTCATTTCCAATATGGAGCAAACACATTTGACCCCTCATTTTCCCATGTTGGACCGTCCCAGATTGCGTGATCAGCCAGTATTGATAACTTAATTTATGGCTTAAAAGGCATATACATGGTATATTTTATTTTAGCCTCTTTTGACTAATAAATTACCCATTTAAACTAAGTTAAACACGTGTACAACAGTTGTGGTTTTAAACTCGATTAAATTACATGATTTAATATATTAATCATTCATATAAACATATGCGTTATATGCATATATAATTCATCGCCTTTTATAAAAATAATAAAATAATTATATTATTACTGGTTTAGGTAATTTTAAATCATTGGCTCTCATTAAGCTTGGGTACAAATATTATTTAATTATACCACCTACAACTTATTGTATCGATATATTTATTTGAAAATATATAATATTATGGGTACAACATTGGTGAAAGAAATACATCTTAAATCTTGTTATCGTCTTATTTTTAATTTCATACAAAGACGTTACAATTATATATATGTAAATCGATGCCTAGTAATTATATAATAGACGTCAAGCTACCTTGATGAATGATTGCTTAAACCATTGAAATGAATGTTTAGTTTGATGCTTGTTTGGATAATAAAAATATTATGTGAGATTTTGTCAAATGAATTGGTTCGTTACTAGAATAAATTGACCAATTAAAATTTGTTATTGAATTACTTTGCTCAAAATTGATAAATGTGTATGTGTTATGTTTTTTTGGAAAAAAGATACTTTATTAACGAACTAAAAAGCATATACTTTCATAATATGCCTTATTAAAACCTTACAATCCTCCTAACCTTAATGGGTTTCTTGCAAGGAAAAAAAGTACATATCATGTCCGTATATTAATAGTACAATGATGGTACAAAACCAGAGCCAATACCAAGTTGTCAAATAGATGGAGAAGTAATTAAAATGCAGTCGCATTAAAAACCATCCATACGAGCAAACTTGGGGCTAAAATACAAACAAATTACAAACAAAAGAAAAGTACAGCAATGCTCCACGTGGGTAGATCAGAAGACACAAGAAAATATCAGCGTCCTTATCAAAGTATTAACTATCTACCAAAGCTTCTCGAGAAAGAAAAATTCAAAATAGCATCAGAACTCAGATTTGAGAAACAACTAGTGCGAACCCGTGCTTCGCACACGTGTATAGAAAAACCATATTTGCTACAGTCAGAAAATTAAATTCTTTTTAGAAAATAATATTTGCAGGAAGGAATTAGAAACATTATTACAATATAAGTATTAAAATTAGTACACAATCCTTATTGAGTCAATGTAGTAATAGGACTGAATGTTCTCAAACATATATGTAGGTGGAAGAGTTAAAAAGCAAAGTGAACTTGTTAGTAGTAGTAAAAAAAGCAGCAGATGCACTATGGTGATATATGAAAGCAGTAAAAAGCATGGCTCCTATAAAATAGGTCTAAAGGTGTATCATGATATATTGTTTCCACTACACAGTATATCATTCATTAAATAGAATCCTATTTTAATGCAACATAAAAAACATGATATATATTTGGTTGTGTTAACCTTGGTTTTTAAATGATTTTATAACATAGATAGAACAATCAGTATACAATACTGTCGGTATATGTGATAAGTATTGACAAAGAACTACGTTTACTGAATTAAAATATTAATAAATATATCTATCATAATTGTTATAGCAAATATATAGTCTAAATTCATAGATGTCTTCCACAATTACAGTAGCACGATAACAAAAGAGTAAATTGATATATATATATATATATATATATATTCATGGTTAATCTCCCAATTTGATGAAGCACTCAAATATATTTACTGTATAGACGGCGGGTTCAGTCTATATATTAATAACTCTCCATATAGCTAGTTTATATATATGATAATTTCAATATATCCTCAGATCATGAAGATGTATTTGCCAAACACATCTTGGAAAATTATTAACACATGTTGTTGCATTATAATAAAGTTTTTAAACATTCATCTTTGCGGAAAAAACAAAATTTATACCATAAGTCAAAATTTATGTTCAAACTTTGAAATAATTGCTAGCTTTGTTTATATAAATTTGGTCTTGAGGGCAGGTAGTAGCCCTTATCTTTGTCAAAGGTTAAGCGTTGTAGTTGGTTAAACATTATGAACCATTTTGTACCTGCAACAAAGAATGAAAAATAAAACAAATTATATCACTATTGTGCAAAGTTGGAAGTGATGTTGAGCACATATTTCAGTTATAAATGGTATTATATTTCAGTTGGAAGTGAAGAATTCAATCGTGAGCATATCACTTAGGAACAAAGTCTCATATCTGTAAAAGAATGATAAAGTTAAATAAGATAACAAAATGCAGTAGAAGATATATAAGCAATAATGATAAAACAAAATTACCTTTTGAATGTCGTCTCCCGTGATTAGTTTAAAATTTATCAAAGTTGATTGTACAACCATGATGTAGAAACAATGGTTGATACATTCAAAATCAAAATAAAACAACTTGAACACAATTTTGCAGTAAAAAAAGCACTTAAAAATTTCTTAAGATTCAAATTGGTCTTGATCTTAAGCATCGGCTCTAAAGATTGGGTTGCATCAGTCATTGGATTGTCACATTACAAAGGCATCATAAAACAAAATTTCCCTTGAGCATTAATAATATTTTATACAGAAAAGAATGTATGCTTTTATTTGGTATCTCTTTTTAGTAATATTTTAAACATGCTCATAACTAATAAATGAGTGCACCGCACTTCTTGTAAAAAATAAACTTATGATGTTGATACCGCTTAGCTATGACATTAAAACTACTTGTCTACATTAGAGATTACATTTGGACTTACTGCAAGATCATAGGTAGTGCACAATATTGTATAAGAAGACTTCAAATAAAACATTTAGAAAATAAATAAGAGAAATTGTAGAAGGTGGATAAAAATGAAGAAAAATTATTGTAAATTGTAGGGATTGTATTGCTTTTTTAGGGGATAATAAAGAACATAACTATTACGTTGGTTTTCTTTTTTACTATGACTGCTACTTACAATAATGTCTCCACCTCCAATCTGGTTGCTTTAGAAAATGCAGATATTTGTAAGACTTGTCATAACCCCTCTAATGCTGATCATCTTCTTGAATGCAACCTATTTCGCCTCCTTTATCTCCAAATAGGTCGCGATCGATTTCAATATAAATAAGATAGCACTAGCAGAATTTTTTGTTATTGTTTTTTTTTAATAAGAAAAACAGACCAGAATATATTAATTAGTTGATTGTTTCATTTAATGGGTTTGTGACATTCACACAAAATTGGAAAGAAAATAATTCAAATTTAACACCATATAAATTTATTTACTGATACATTCACATGCCTGTTTATAAAAAGAGACGAGTAGAATTATTATTTTTCATTTGGGAGTCTGTGGTTAGCGTTTGCTCCAAGACTAGTTGTGCACATATGCAAAGGACCTGCTTTAATAATGCTCCCTATTTAAGGGCACCTTCAAAGTATCCATTTAAGAAATCTCCATTTAAGGGCAGTGAATGAGGAGTATATTTTATTGATGCAACTACTAGTTATGTGTTGATATTTCACCAAACGAGGAAACAACATCTTGTTCCATAGCAATTTATAGATATATCTTTTTAATTGCCAAATTTTGGGCTAGTCCATTAATGAAAAGGTCAAGATTAGCATTTAGTTTATCTAATGCAGAAATGCTAATCCAAGCTAAACAGTACATCCAAAACAATATCGCACAAAAAGGTAAAAGATGATATCAAAAATATTTCTAAACCGGCACATCAATGTTTCCAAAAAAAAACACTTATTTACATTTTTACCGCCATTCTCTTTTATGCCTGTTTTTGATTAATGTTACTTCACGTTCCAAATCTGCAAAAGAGCTCAGTACAAGGTAATTGGATATTCTTAAATTAATATCTATATCATTGTCGTCCTTGTAAGCCCAAATAGTCTTGCTTATTTTGCTCCATTGTTGTTCGAGATCATCCCACATCCCCTCAAAAAAAATTCTATCGCCAAGGAAATGAGCTCGAACACGTTTGAAACTTAGTTACTCACAAATTGATTTCGCTATTACAGCTGTGGATCGACGCCAGTCACTTGGCTCATGTTTATGAATGATGAATTCAACTGCGTTGTAAAAAGTATTTACATTTATACTACTAATGCTATCTCCACCAAGTTCATTGTAATTAGCAGAATATCCTATATCTTTTGCTTCTTTAATTATCTTCGGCTCATCCGGTGTTCTGAACTCATACCATCCTAGGGCTTTCGTCTTAAACCCAAATTAGGTACAAGTCATCGTACTTTATTCTAAGTACTAACCGGGCTCCATCGAAAGTCACCAACTGAAGACTGAGATGCTTCTCCTTTTCCGAAAGATATTTTATTATACCAATTTCTCCCACCTTAAAAAGATCTTCCAGTTCTGTAAGAAGCTGTTCTACCCTTTTATCTAAACCAGTGTAACTTTCGCTAACTAAAATAGATTTCTTCGATATAGCTGAATATTCTTCAATATTATGCATTCCACCATCAAAAAAGAAGGTCTTTTCAACCACTTCAACTCCCTAACAGAAATACATATAGACATAGCATGTTACAAAAGTACAAACTAAGATATAAACTAGTTCATCAAAAAAATTATTCCATGTATTTTAGTATCGATGACGATAAAACGGTAAACTTCAAAAATGAAAGTGCATTTCCAAATCTCACATCGAGAAAGCAATATACTACTGATACAATATACCACTGCAAGAATATAGAATTTTACTTGAATTTGAATGGAGAGTAAGAACTTATACAATAATAAATATAACAAAAGTGAAAAATGAAATATTACCTATATTACTAAGAAATAATACATAAATTGAAAACTCGATATTCAAAAAAAATGATGAAAGATAATATGTTTTCAAAAAAAGTACTAATGGAAGTTATGGGTTAATGAGTTTATTATAACCACTTATTCATCATAAAAGTTCTGTTTTTCTTGACCAAATGGAACCTATATTTGGAAGGTTCGTTCAAAAATGTTCAATTTTTTGTTTATACCAACTGTCAGTACAAATCATACATTATTCATGATCATTTGAACCATTGCACAGAAACATTGTTCAACATTTCATTTGTCAATTAAAATAAAATAACTAGTTACCTCGTTCGGTTCAGGTGCACGGGACTTTCTTTTAATCTGTGATGTCATACTATAATCTCGAAGATGCACTCTAAAAAAGAAGCGGTAAGAGTTACTCTAACATGAATGACAAATTCATGAAATAAAAATAACATGTGCGACCGCTAAAAGCCATCACTTTATTACCATTAAATAACTGTCTTAGAGATGCTGAACTTTTAAATGAATTGTAGCTTTAAGAAACCTTCAAAATATTCTGCTAATGTTATCAAATTATAGAACGAACAGATTAAATAACCAGATGATTTAAAAGCAAAATGTCATAATAATACTAGATTGTGCATTCTAAAAACATTACCGAATAAAGAAAATGTAAAAAAGTTCGGAAAAAATCAAAAAATATGGAAAAGAAACGTTTAGAAAGCTTTAGTAAAAATCAATATGATAAAAAAGGCTCTAAATAAACAAAAATTTTAAAAATTTAAAGAAACCAAAATACTAAATAGAAAAACATAAAACCCATAAAAAAAAGAATAATCATATATCATTTTCTTTAAAATTTATAACTTCCCAAGTTAATTATGATTTACGAGAATATGGGATGACTATTTCCTTCTTTCTTCCTTCATTGGGGTTCCAATGGTTATAATTGAGAAATCTACTTTCTCGCGTAGTGTTACTTCCTCTCTTTCTTTGCCATCATTTTGAAAGGTAACATTTAAATCTAATTTTACTTTTGAATTATTTTCAATGATTTGAGACCATTTGATTCATAATGTTTAATATATTTTTTATGATGAAGGTTTATATGATTTCTTATTACATATTGTTTATACAGTTTAAAGTTAATGAATTTTGCATCAAAAATTGGTTAACATCACACACGAAACTAATTAGTTTAAACGGACAACAATATACGGTTATGTAAGAAATATTCCTATTCCTATATGGTGAATTTTGGTTTACATAACAACAAATCAATGGTTAAAGCTGATAAGATCATACAATTTTCGATATTTTTGTTAGTATTGTCCATACGACACTAAATATATGTGTGCCTTTGAAATTTCTCTATATTTGTACCAATTATTTTTAATTCATTGATGAATTTATTCCTAAAGTAACAAAGAAAAATAAAAAATATGGAATGAGTTAGCAGTGGTCTTATGATTTTTTTTTTCTTTATAGATTATTACATACTTCTTTTGTCTATTTTATGTACTATACTTGATTTCGGTATGTACTTTTGTTATGGACATTGTATTACTTCTTAAAATTATGGTCCAATGTGATACCGGTCTTTTTGGGGTTAAAAATACTATAAAATTTCAAAAGAAAGTTAAACCATTTATAAATAAACTTTAGTGCTGGTAATAAAAATACCAAGAGTGTTTACACGAAATTGTTTATATTATAATACAAATTTACAAAACATTAACTGAGTGATACGTTGAATTTATGAGTAATGTTGTTTAGCTAGGAAGCATGGGCACACTAATAGCACTCTAAAACAATAAGCATGTGTCAAGGATTATGTCCACTATAGATATATTATGGTTTGATAGAGATAAAATGTGACCAATGTTTATGTTAACGACACTATGATTTTGTGGACATGTTGTATATTTCATATTTCCTATAATAATTTTGTTTAGTTTTAGAACATTGATCATTGAATTTGATACAGAACACCATGATACAGAAATGTAGATATTCTAAAGCTATTTATTAGGTTAGTCATACTAAAGCACCATATCATTTAAAAAGGAAGCGAGAACAAAAAAATCTACCATAATATGCTTGCCCTGAATAACTTGAAAAATTATTAAGAACAAGGAAATCGTTGACTATGTGTCTTGTTAATTATTTAATTAGACATTTGACTAATTTTATAATAAATGAAAAAAATTACATGATTAAGCAATTGTAATTGTTATGACCTAGTTTCCTACTATGCAAAAGTGCAAGTATGCATATTTAAGGTTGTAGAAAGTTCACTGACTGAAGTATTTATAATAATAAATAATAATAATAATAATAATAATAATATTTATTATTATTGTTGTTATTGTTGTTGTTGTTCTTCTTCTTATTATTATTATTAAAGTTAGCATTTATCTTCTGAAATTGTTCTAGAAGGTTTACTGATCCTATCATAGCATTTTTAGATTTGGCAAAAAATATAGTATTTTCTGCATTAGTTTTTTCCTTTGAAATATAGATTTGAGATAAAATAAATGCAAATAATATATAAGACTTAAATGATTTAATTTACAGTAGGAAAATGATTTTATTCATAGCAAACACAAAGAATTGAGTTATCCCTTCTTGCCTTTTAACTTCTCACTAAAGTCAATTTTAAAATCAAGATATCAGAACACAATCTTGCACTCTATTACCGTGTGTGGTGTCGCATTCAATATGTAATGTATGAAATATGCAATTAAACAAAATCAATAGAATTTACATGTTAAATATAATCAAGAAAACTATGTCAAATAAGTAGGTTAAAATTATGTTAAAATTATAGAAAAACTATAATCAAGGAAAACTATGTTAAAAATGAATACCAGTTGTTAAATGAGGTAATGCTTTCAACATCATATTTCTGTGTATAAGTTAGACCATATTAAATCTGAAAGTATAACATCCTTGAATCGATACTCCAGTTCAGGTCATCTAATATAATCAAGAAACCATGTTAAATCTTAAATTTTAATTGGAATATTTACGAAACCAATTGGTTCTAAGGTTTAATATGTCAACTAATATAATCAAGAAACATCTTCATACTTCCTATCTCCAGTTATAAAATTTACGACATTTTAAATAAAGATTCACGCATATTATTGATATTAATTTTGTTCGAACAATAAAAAATAATTTTGCTAAATCTATACAATTCCATATCATATTCTTAAACTTGTCAAAACACTAAGATCGTAAAACTAATTCAAAGCATCGTCAGAATCTTGAATACAACGAAAAATTAATCTGTAACAACATATACATATTTAATCTATAAAGCCAAAATTTTAGCAAGTAACAGTAAATATTAAAAGCATTATGGACATAAAACATAAGAAGAAGAAAAAATCAAGGCATAAATAAGATAAAATAATGTAAATGTTGTGAATTAACAAATGCTCAAAGAGAACTAAGTTGAAGCACATTATATATTAACTATATGCATATGTATATATATAGCTTAGAATTTACAATTCAGGAAACTTTATTTCCATTATGTGCGAAAAAAATTGGAAAATTTCTCACCATCTATTTTAGGTTACTTCAACGTTCCTAATTAGTAATTAAATCTTTGACTTTATTAACCATTCCGATTTGTGGATAAATAACGTATCAGTAGATTTTTACTTGCCTTTTACTAGACTTTATTTCGAAATTTCTTATGATTAGCTAAAACGCTATATTTATATCCTTTCAAGATACGTATTTATGAAATTTAATTTGCCGTGAAATCGTTAGGTGATTTCCAAATATGGATATGATGAAGATACAGGAGAGATCAATTAAGAATTTGTATAAAGGGGCTTTAAGTGGAAACTATCTATAATTTGAGGCCAGGTTTATATTTTTATTAGTTATAAGGCAGTGAAATGAAAATCACTCTTCGACGTTAGTACGATTACATTCTCTGATTGACATCAAAATATGGTCCCTCAAAAGGCAATAAATCTCATACGATCTCAGCTAGTTTATATTTTTCGGTTGTTTATGAACGCAACAACGTGATTTAAATGAATCAAATTTTACAAAATTCTTAATTGGTTGATGATAACATGAACTATTTTGGTCAATTATCATTTAGGCGTTACTTTGAAATTTAACTGGTTAATATTAAACGTAATCTCCAATTGTATCCTTTTTTTTTCTAACTATTTTTATTGAGTTATTTCTGGACTGTTTGATTAAGATGTATGTAGCATTAAGATGAAAACATTAATCTATCTAAATATTTAATTGAAGATGAATATGTGACTAGTTTATACACGAAAATATAGCAACGTTCACCTACAATGTATTGTAACATGAAGATAACATTTGTATAACATAAATTTGAAAACATACAACATTTATTTTTTATGAACCATAAATTGTAATATTACTACATTCTCTATAAAAAGATGACACGTTCATTTTCCTATTCAATAAAACTAAAAGGTAAAAAAAAGTTATCAATTTGGCCTTTCTAACGTAAAGATAAATACAAATTGGAATTTTGACGTATAATTAATTTAGTTGCACATAAAGCATTTTATATGAAAAGGTAGATATCATTTATCAAAAGTTAGATATCCACATCCGTTGGTATGGACGGATACTAGATATTTATCGGATGTCTTTCGACTTGTTCACTACCAGTAAATCTAAATAGATAAATAGAAATTTTTGGTTCGTTATAAATTTATTACAGTACTAAAAATATTAAAAATAATAAATACGCTAAGAAATATAATTTGGCTAATTCTATCTATACACCGGTAATTGCTTAACGTACACCAAAAATATTAAAAACTACTATACATCCAATATCACTTTACAAACACGCTGTCTTTTACAAAATTACCCTTGCTTTCACATTCTTTATCTTTCCTCTTTCAAACTTAAAACTCATTTATACAAAATTTAAAATTAATAATATTAAACTAATTTAAAATTCAACAAAATGAACTTTATCCTTTGCACTACTATTTTAACTTTTTAATAAAAAAATTCAATTTCAACAAAATTAACTCTATTTTTTTTTTAAAAGTTGTATACTTCCAAATTATAACAATTAGTTGTGAATATTAACTTAAATGATAGTTTAGGTTTCACGATAAAATAGTCATTAACTTTTTCATCAAAATGTTACGATTGGACTAAATTTCATTAATTTTAAGATTAATTTGATGGATAAAAAAGGATTAAAAATCGCAATTATGAATAAAAGAGTATTTAGGTATTAACTTTTAGTTGGAAAATAACAATATATGTTAAGTGATGTTTGGTGTATGGATACAATTTACCAAATAATTTTAACTAGATATTGGTTTTAATACACATTTTAAATTTTTTATCTAAATAAAACAGTAACTGACAATCATTTTATGTACTAAAACTCAAAAAAAAAATAACTACAATCTTCATAAAAATCGAATGAATAATCATCATATATAAGATAATTTTTCATTTATGTGATACAGATATGCACGGATTTTAGATTTTTCAAGTACTCATTGGCAGCCCTATTTGACCCTTCTTTTTACCCTTATATGGCGGTTAATTTTTTTGCAAATAAGTATATAAAAAAGGTCTTTATATTTAATTGGTTATAAGTTTACACCATATGTTACCTTCAACAAAAAGTTTAAACCATACGTAGCAAATCTCCATTCATTTCCAATATGGAGCAAACACATTTGACCCCTCATTTTCCCATGTTGGATCGGGCAAGATTCCACAATCAGTGTAACGACCCAGAATTTTTATTAATTAAAAATTGAATATTAAATTAATTTTAAATATTAATAAGTGAATTTATAAGTCAAATAAATTTTTATTTGAATTTTTGGATTTAATTGGATTATTAAATCGATAATTTAATATGTTAAATTATAGAAATAATAATAAATTGAGTTAAATATGATTGAAAATAATTTGGAAAATTTTATTTAATCATACTGGTGTTATAGAAATATTTTAGAACTTTTAAAATCTAATTAAAAGTTAATTTGTGAAAATTGAATATTTTAATATTTAATAATCGACTGTAAAATAGCCAATTTTTGAACAGTCTCAGAATTGAACGAAACCGGTTCCATTGGATCCGTAATAGTTAGTTATTACCGGATTTCAAATTTCGTGTCAATCGGAGTTATCGTTTGATCGTGGCAGCTCGAAACGCATCGATTTGTTTTTAATTTAAATTTGGCGAGTCAAAATAGCCATTTTTCAAAAAGTCTCGGAATTCGACGAAACCAGTTTCATCGGATCCGTAATGTGATATTATTGTAAGGTTTCAAATTTCAAGTCGATTGGATTTACCGTTTGTCCGGTACAAATTAAAACGCCTAGAAAATCGCTTAAATCGGTTTAATTCAAATTGAACGTTTTCAGCCATAACTCGCACATACTTCCGAATTAGCTTCCGAAACCTGTTCCATTGTGTCCGGAACGCGGGATAAACCCTAGGTACGCTGGTTACGGCGCGTAAATCGGAGTTCGGAATTCCCGGGATGAATAGTGTTTACGCTTGCTTTTCCTATAAATACACCTTAATTCACAAAAATAAATAACAAAACCTAAACCCTAACCCTAAACTAGTAGCCGCCACTTTATCATTCTATGGCCAGATTTTTCCCAATTTCATTCCTTAATCTCTTCCAATCCATCAAGATTTAGCCGAAGTGTTTAACACGAAGGTTGGAGAGCACGAAGAGAGCTTTGATTTCATACGGAGTTGATCGGAAATGGTGCAACGGAGGAGGAGCTAGGGGAGGCCGACCGTGCTGCCTTGCGCACGAGTTTCAATGCACAATAGCAGGCCGAGCTCATGGCTATCTTGGCCGAGTGTGTGTGGTGGAAGGAGCTTCAAGATGCAAGTCTCCGATCGTGTTCAAATCGCTTGTTGTGGTTGAGAATTGAAACCCTAGAATTGAGCTAGTGGGTTCTATGTGCGTTGATGAGTACTGGAGCTTGCGTGAGAGATGGAAGAAGGGGGGGTACGGTGTAGATGAGATGATGAAAGATCCTATGGCTCTAGATTGCTGTAGGTTTAAATATGAAAGTTTATATTGTAAATTTAGTTATAAAATTGTGTGCAATCTTGTAAAATACGTAACTTTTTCATACGAGGTCGAAACTGCGCGAAACCAGTTGCGTTGGAATCGTATGGACGAGCACTACGCGATGGAGTTGGTTTGGAGTCGTTTGGAGTTAGTGAGAATTTCGGGTAAAATTAAACGCGCGTTTAATTTTATTCGAAATAAAAGCTTAAACGGAAATTAAAACCAAGGTGAGAACTTCTCACTCAATCGAATAGATTTCGATTTTATTTTAAATAGTTAGATTTAAAATATTTGAATGCATGTTTGAATGATGACTGTAAATTTTTGATTGTTAAAATAGACATTATGCGCCGTTAGTAAGCGGATGTTATTTAATATAAACATATACCGCGAATATTTCATAAACAGTGAAATTGGTATTATATATATATAATAGCAATATATATATATTGGCATATGTATATATTGGAGTTGTTGATTTCCCGCATTTTTTGTTTAGCGGATGAGACCCTATTACGCCGTTATTAAGCGGATAATATTTATTAAGAACATGTACCGCGATAATTTCGTACTGGAGCGAAATTGGTATTGTGCTAATGTTTTGGATGCAGGAAACAGGTTGGAGGGATCCAACTGGATTCCTCAACAGTATTTATTTTATTTCAGATATTTTGATATTTGATGGATTATCATATCGATATATGATGGATCGTTGTAGTCGTGATTGACTATTTGGTGTGTAGCATCATTGGACCCAAATTTTGGGATTTAAAAATGATTTTTAAAAGTGATTTTGAGAATATACTATATTTTTGGAATCGATCCATTTCAAATAAATAAACGTTATAAGTTTTAAAGTTATAAAAATTATGATTTTTAAGAAATATAGTTAAAAGCTGATTTTTGAAAATAAGGAATCAATGACTTTATAAAAGAGTTTAAATTGGGATTCTAAACTTGTTATAAAAGTTTAAATATAGAATTTATAAAATTTGATTTTTTTATAAATCAGAATGATGAAATTATAAAGGAATTTAAAGACGTTTTAAAAGAAAAATATAAATTGATTTATATTAAAGATTTATAAATTGATAATTTATAAATTAGAACGTAGGAATTATAAAACGAGCTTTTATAAGTGTAAGAATAAATTGTGAATGAATTTCATGAATAGAATGAAATTTATAGAATTTTATACGGTGAAGTCATAAATGGAATTTTATAAGCAGTAGGTTTATAAAATTTATTATGTTGTTAAAATAATAGTTTTGGATAAATAAATGAATCTTATAAGTTATAAGATTTATAATTATGAAATTCTAAGGAACGATTTTGTGAAATAATCGTTTATAAGTAGTTAACTTATAATATGAACGTTTAGTTTATAATTTAGTTATAAACTGGAATATGTTAATAAAGGAATTTATAAAAAGGAAGTTTTTATAAATAAATCGAAATGGAATTTATAAACGTTGTTTTATAAATTCACAAACGACTTATTTTGATAAGTTAATTGTTATAACTTAGAAATAGAGTTATATTCACGTTTTTAGACAGTGAATAATCCTTTGAATTAAAATGAATAAAAGGATGGAATTTGTTAAAGAAGTTTATTCACGTTTTTGAACAGTGAATAATACGTTAAAGAAATTGTTTTGAATGTAATGTTTTAAATAGAATTAAAACAATCTAACGATGTTTTAAATGAGTTGAGATTCGAAAACCATAGATTTCAACGTTTATTGTTGAAATAGATGTTTTCGAGAAATAAAAGGAAATGGTGGACTATAACACTGTTGTTATAGTAAATGATTTCCGAAAGGAAATGTTTTGTATAGTATTGGGATTTATATATCTATTTTAATTCCGAATCCCTATACTAGTGATTTTGGGTTGTCGTAACGATGTTTTACGTAACATTCGTTTTGGCCCAAATAAATATGTTTAAATAAATGATTTCCTTAAAGAATGAAATATATACTAAATTCGATTTAAGTATATTGAATATTTTCTAAGTGTTGAAAATAAAAAGATTTGAGAATTACTTATTTTTAATAAGTATGGAAATGTTTTCCAATATGAAGTGAATAATTAGAATTTATCTTTTTGGAGGATAAATTGAAATGAATTATTGAAATCGTATATGCACGAATATTTTGAAATATAAATTCATTATGGAATTTATATGTGAAAAGTGAAATTGGTTAAAAATAAATATTGATTTATTTTTGAAGTGTTGAAACTATATATCTAGTAAAGATATTTTGGAAAATAAATAATTTGGAAAATTATTTGGAATCTGGTGATGTGTGCATATCCATTGATAGTTCAATAACCGACTATCAATATTTCCCTTTGAATGGGTAATTGATGTGATTTGTTTGAATTTGAATGCACACTTATTTTTGAATAAGCGCTCACTATTCGGGTTAACCGGGAAAGGACCATGGGGTCGTATAACCCATTCCGAATATGTGATACGTCGTTATGAATTGCATTTGAAGATCGGTGTTGAAGACCGAGTATTTGTGAAAGCGATAGGATGACCTATCGATTGTCTCTGCACTGGGTAGCTCCTGGTATTGAGATCTCTTAAGTGATGGGAAATTCGATCGGGATTGTGAATACCCGTATTGCAAGGGCTTCGTAAGAAGTGCCTTCGGTTTTGTTCGAGCCCGGAACAGACTTGTATGGATTGTATGCCTGACATTACAATTTGAGATATAAAGCCGATTTCTTTCAAATATATTTCTGTTGGTGGCGGAGAATTTATTCTTTGCTTAACACCCTTCTTTGAGACGTACGAGCTCAAAGGTTATATAGTTGAAGTTATCAGCGATATATCCCATTTTGGTAATGTGACATGCTGAGTGATGCTGAAATGATCATTGTGTTGATTATTGTGATAGGATCATTTATTTGATCGTCTATCTTAGTGATCATTGTGTTGATCATTTGTTGACCCAAAGCATGGCTTTTGTATAAAGTATGTTTTTGTGGACGTGACTTCGTCGAGCCTCACATCCCGGAAATGGTCAAAACAGAAAAGATGCAGCAAGGTTATTAGGGGTTGCTGTAGCTCCCCTTAGGGTATGTGCATTTCCTTCTGGAAAGGGGTGGTATCATGGTATGGAGCCCAGATACTTACTCATGTTGAAAACACTTTATGATTGTGTGAATTGGATATCGAGCGCTCGGTTGAAAAGGTCCTAAAGGACCGGGGAATGACGTGCTCGTGTCAGTAGTTACCCAGTTAGGGGTAACCCGGCCTTGTGTTGGCAGAGATCCGGTTTGGTTCTCGGGGATGTCTTTCCAGAGGCATTCTCAGTGGCAATGGGAAGTTCCTTGGCCTGACCATTTGTTGGAAATCCAATTCCCAATACGAAACTTGTACGGTATTAGTTGTAGAACCTGCTATTCACTTATGGTGGTCACCACTGTTTGGATGGTAGCTATAGTAGGCATAGTTCGAAATGTCTATGCTGGCTAAGATTTATATTCTACTTTCGAAATGAATTTTTCTCTACACTATGCACTAGTAATAATATCAAATATTATTTTAAATGCGTATCAAGCATCTTTGACTATCATAAGGAGAAATCTCCTCCGATTCTGCGTTTGCATTGTGTGTGTGTGCGGGAGGCCTTATGGTAGTCTCATTTTTTAAAAGCATTGCGAATTGATTAAAAATATTCCTCTATTTTGATTTTAAAGTTAAATAAACTGTTTTGAGTTCTCACACCAGTCACATGACTGACTCGGAGTTTATTGTTTTCCTTCCTAAACTCTGGGTGCCCACCAATTTTCCACACGGGCAGTCAAGAGAAAGGTTTATCAGGATATTCTGGATATTCTGGAGTTGCTGGAGGCAAGCTGGATGGCATGGCGTATTACTAGTTTATATAGTATTTCTTTTTCCGCTGCACTGTTTGATGTTGTATGTTGTTGTACACTCTGATGATATGATGTAATGAAATATGATGAAATGTAATAACTGTAGTTCTTTGTTTAAAGATTATTCATTTATTATTATATGTTGTTCCGCTGCGAATTGTGAGATTCTGATGTTGTTCTGTTGTTTCCTTTCTGTCCGTTCTATTTTTAAAATTCTTCTATCTTCTATTCTCTGTTTTCTAAAAATTGTCTATCTTCTTTTCCCTCTATTCTTCTTTTTTCTCTCTTCTTTCTTTTCTTTTCTTTTTAAAACCCATAACTATTCGGTTTTTCGGCAACGAAAATCCGCGTACGTTACATTTGGTATCAGAGCTGATGGTTAAGCGACAACCATGGTTCTGTAGGGTATTACTCATTAGAGATAGAGTCAGTAGTACTCTAGAATGAGTTTGAGTGTAATAATAGATACGAGTGCGTATTTGTTAGTGATATGAAATTGTTTTATATTGTGATGATTGGTTTATTGAGTGGCATATGAACCTTCCTCAGCACGGTATGTACAACTTTGCCGAAGGGGTTTCTAAACACTTGAATAGAACAATTCGGCACAATATTGATTTTAAATTGGGTGAATGAAATAATTTTACCTTGATTATATTATATATATAAAGGAATAGTTTTTCAAAATTATTAAAGTGTATATAAGTTGATTGTTAGGTTGTTTGAATAATTTAAATAAAAGAATAATTGTATAAGTAAAAGAATTATAAGAATTGAATTATAATTAAAGTGATTTACCATTGTGAAATAAACTTATATATATAAGAAGTGAAATTATATGAATATATTTATGAATATGAACTTGAGTTATGTAATAGAATTCAACTTTGTAATTGAATTGAATGAATGGATTGAATGTTAAAACAATTGAATGTAATTTAAGTTGATAAGGAATAATTAATGAAAGTGTTAATTCATTAAAATCTAATTTTATTAGAAGTTGAATAAATTGGAATGGAAATCAATTTAATGTTAAACCAAATTGAATGAATATAAGTGAAAAGAATTTGGTTGTAATTAATATAAATTGGTTGTTATATGATTGTTATATGATTGTATAAAAGTCATTAAGAGTTAATGAAATTGAAAACTATGAAATTGAATTCAAATTAGAAGTAAATAAATTTGAATAGAATTGAATGTGAATGGGATTTAATTAGTGAATGTTAACAAATTGTAAACTAATTAAATTAAGAATGAATGTTAGAAAATCCAATGTAATAAATCAAATGTGATTTGAAATTGAAAACCCATTTCATTGAATATTAATGAGAATATGAATGAATATATTGGTTATGAATTTGTTGAATGGTAATTGGATGATGGTTGAATATATATTGCTATTGTTGCATTTGCTATGTGATATATATAGTTGATATGTTACTATATGTTGTATATTGAGATTATTTGCATATGTGCATGTTCTCATGTTGTTTGTTAAGTGTTGAGTAGGTGCGGATCGCGTTGCTTCGCATTTGGAGCTCGCTTTTGCGCTATATTAGCCGTATATGCTTGCTAATAAAGTATAAGGTACATATCTCGGATTAAATATCGTACTTTTACACTTTTTTCCCTTCGGGATGCCTCATTACTTGATGAGATGTATATTTGTGATACATATACTGTCATTTTTTTTTCGGATCGAGCCGCGCAAAGGAGACTATGGCGAATTTTTCCGAAAATTTAAGGCGTTAGAAAAAATTTGAGAAAATTGGAAAATTTGTGAAAACTTTAACTTTGATTTTGGAGTTGAAAGTTAAACGATAGTAGTTGTTTTTGAAAAGATAACTAAGTATGATTTGGAAAACTTAGTAAAGATTTGAAAGAAGTTTAATTATAAATTTTGGAAAATTAATAGATTCTGTAACTCTTCTTACTTGTAATTTCGGGGACGAAATTCTTTTAAGGGGGAAAGATTGTAACGACCCAGAATTTTTATTAATTAAAAATTGAATATTAAATTAATTTTAAATATTAATAAGTGAATTTATAAGTCAAATAAATTTTTATTTGAATTTTTGGATTTAATTGGACATATTAAATCGATAATTTAATATGTTAAATTATAGAAATAATAATAAATTGAGTTAAATATGATTGAAAATAATTTGGAAAATTTTATTTAATCATACTGGTGTTATAGAAATATTTTAGAACTTTTAAAATCGAATTAAAAGTTAATTTGTGAAAATTAAATATTTTAATATTTAATAATCGACTGTAAAATAGCCAATTTTTGAACAGTCTCAGAATTGAACGAAACCAGTTCCATTGGATCCGTAATAGTTAGTTATTACCAGATTTCAAATTTCGTGTCAATCGGAGTTATCGTTTGATCGTGGCAGCTCGAAATGCATCGATTTGTTTTTAATTTAAATTTGGCGAGTCAAAATAGCCATTTTTCAAAAAGTCTCGGAATTCGACGAAACCAGTTTCATCGGATCCGTAATGTGATATTATTGTAAGGTTTCAAATTTCAAATCGATTGGATTTACCGTTTGTCCGGTACAAATTAAAACGCCTAGAAAATCGCTTAAATCGGTTTAATTCAAATTGAACGTTTTCAGCCATAACTTGCACATACTTCCGAATTAGCTTCCGAAACCTGTTCCATTGTGTCCGGAACGCGGGATAAACCCTAGGTACGCTGGTTACGGCGCGTAAATCGGAGTTCGGAATTCCCGGGATGAATAGTGTTTACGCTTGCTTTTCCTATAAATACACCTTAATTCACAAAAATAAATAACAAAACCTAAACCCTAACCCTAAACTAGTAGCCGCCACTTTATCATTCTATGGCCAGATTTTTCCCAATTTCATTCCTTAATCTCTTCCAATCCATCAAGATTTAGCCGAAGTGTTTAACACGAAGGTTGGAGAGCACGAAGAGAGCTTTGATTTCATACGGAGTTGATCGGAAATGGTGCAACGGAGGAGGAGCTAGGGGAGGCCGACCGTGCTGCCTTGCGCACGAGTTTCAACGCACAATAGCAGGCCGAGCTCATGGCTATCTTGGCCGAGTGTGTGTGGTGGAAGGAGCTTCAAGATGCAAGTCTCCGATCGTGTTCAAATCGCTTGTTGTGGTTGAGAATTGAAACCCTAGAATTGAGCTAGTGGGTTCTATGTGCGTTGATGAGTACTGGAGCTTGCGTGAGAGATGGAAGAAGGGGGGGTACGGTGTAGATGAGATGATGAAAGATCCTATGGCTCTAGATTGCTGTAGGTTTAAATATGAAAGTTTATATTGTAAATTTAGTTATAAAATTGTGTGCAATCTTGTAAAATACGTAACTTTTTCATACGAGGTCGAAACTGCGCGAAACCAGTTGCGTTGGAATCGTATGGACGAGCACTACGCGATGGAGTTGGTTTGGAGTCGTTTGGAGTTAGTGAGAATTTCGGGTAAAATTAAACGCGCGTTTAATTTTATTCGAAATAAAAGCTTAAACGGAAATTAAAACCAAGGTGAGAACTTCTCACTCAATCGAATAGATTTCGATTTTATTTTAAATAGTTAGATTTAAAATATTTGAATGCATGTTTGAATGATGACTGTAAATTTTTGATTGTTAAAATAGACATTATGCGCCGTTAGTAAGCGGATGTTATTTAATATAAACATATACCGCGAATATTTCATAAACAGTGAAATTGGTATTATATATATATAATAGCAATATATATATATATATTGGCATATGTATATATTGGAGTTGTTGATTTCCCGCATTTTTTGTTTAGCGGATGAGACCCTATTACGCCGTTATTAAGCGGATAATATTTATTAAGAACATGTACCGCGATAATTTCGTACTGGAGCGAAATTGGTATTGTGCTAATGTTTTGGATGCAGGAAACAGGTTGGAGGGATCCAACTGGATTCCTCAACAGTATTTATTTTATTTCAGATATTTTGATATTTGATGGATTATCATATCGATATATGATGGATCGTTGTAGTCGTGATTGACTATTTGGTGTGTAGCATCATTGGACCCAAATTTTGGGATTTAAAAATGATTTTTAAAAGTGATTTTGAGAATATACTATATTTTTGGAATTGATCCATTTCAAATAAATAAACGTTATAAGTTTTAAAGTTATAAAAATTATGATTTTTAAGAAATATAGTTAAAAGCTGATTTTTGAAAATAAGGAATCAATGACTTTATAAAAGAGTTTAAATTGGGATTCTAAACTTGTTATAAAAGTTTAAATATAGAATTTATAAAATTTGATTTTTTTATAAATCAGAATGATGAAATTATAAAGGAATTTAAAGACGTTTTAAAAGAAAAATATAAATTGATTTATATTAAAGATTTATAAATTGATAATTTATAAATTAGAACGTAGGAATTATAAAACGAGCTTTTATAAGTGTAAGAATAAATTGTGAACGAATTTCATGAATAGAATGAAATTTATAGAATTTTATACGCTGAAGTCATAAATGGAATTTTATAAGCAGTAGGTTTATAAAATTTATTATGTTGTTAAAATAATAGTTTTGGATAAATAAATGAATCTTATAAGTTATAAGATTTATAATTATGAAATTCTAAGGAACGATTTTGTGAAATAATCGTTTATAAGTAGTTAACTTATAATATGAACGTTTAGTTTATAATTTAGTTATAAACTGGAATATGTTAATAAAGGAATTTATAAAAAGGAAGTTTTTATAAATAAATCGAAATGGAATCTATAAACGTTGTTTTATAAATTCACAAACGACTTATTTTGATAAGTTAATTGTTATAACTTAGAAATAGAGTTATATTCACGTTTTTAGACAGTGAATAATCCTTTGAATTAAAATGAATAAAAGGATGGAATTTGTTAAAGAAGTTTATTCACGTTTTTGAACAGTGAATAATACGTTAAAGAAATTGTTTTGAATGTAATGTTTTAAATAGAATTAAAACAATCTAACGATGTTTTAAATGAGTTGAGATTCGAAAACCATAGATTTCAACGTTTATTGTTGAAATAGATGTTTTCGAGAAATAAAAGGAAATGGTGGACTATAACACTGTTGTTATAGTAAATGATTTCCGAAAGGAAATGTTTTGTATAGTATTGGGATTTATATATCTATTTTAATTCCGAATCCCTATACTAGTGATTTTGGGTTGTCGTAACGATGTTTTACGTAACATTCTTTTTGGCCCAAATAAATATGTTTAAATAAATGATTTCCTTAAAGAATGAAATATATACTAAATTCGATTTAAGTATATTGAATATTTTCTAAGTGTTGAAAATAAAAAGATTTGAGAATTACTTATTTTTAATAAGTATGGAAATGTTTTCCAATATGAAGTGAATAATTAGAATTTATCTTTTTGGAGGATAAATTGAAATGAATTATTGAAATCATATATGCACGAATATTTTGAAATATAAATTCATTATGGAATTTATATGTGAAAAGTGAAATTGGTTAAAAATAAATATTGATTTATTTTTGAAGTGTTGAAACTATATATCTAGTAAAGATATTTTGGAAAATAAATAATTTGGAAAATTATTTGGAATCTGGTGATGTGTGCATATCCATTGATAGTTCAATAACCGACTATCAATATTTCCCTTTGAATGGGTAATTGATGTGATTTGTTTGAATTTGAATGCACACTTATTTTTGAATAAGCGCTCACTATTCGGGTTAACCGGGAAAGGACCATGGGGTCGTATAACCCATTCCGAATATGTGATACGTCGTTATGAATTGCATTTGAAGATCGGTGTTGAAGACCGAGTATTTGTGAAAGCGATAGGATGACCTATCGATTGTCTCTGCACTGGGTAGCTCCTGGTATTGAGATCTCTTAAGTGATGGGAAATTCGATCGGGATTGTGAATACCCGTATTGCAAGGGCTTCGTAAGAAGTGCCTTCGGTTTTGTTCGAGCCCGGAACAGACTTGTATGGATTGTATGCCTGACATTACAATTTGAGATATAAAGCCGATTTCTTTCAAATATATTTCTGTTGGTGGCGGAGAATTTATTCTTTGCTTAACACCCTTCTTTGAGACGTACGAGCTCAAAGGTTATATAGTTGAAGTTATCAGCGATATATCCCATTTTGGTAATGTGACATGCTGAGTGATGCTGAAATGATCATTGTGTTGATTATTGTGATAGGATCATTTATTTGATCGTCTATCTTAGTGATCATTGTGTTGATCATTTGTTGACCCAAAGCATGGCTTTTGTATAAAGTATGTTTTTGTGGACGTGACTTCGTCGAGCCTCACATTCCGGAAATGGTCAAAACAGGAAAGATGCAGCAAGGTTATTAGGGGTTGCTGTAGCTCCCCTTAGGGTATGTGCATTTCCTTCTGGAAAGGGGTGGTATCATGGTATGGAGCCCAGATACTTACTCATGTTGAAAACACTTTATGATTGTGTGAATTGGATATCGAGCGCTCGGTTGAAAAGGTCCTAAAGGACCGGGGAATGGCGTGCTCGTGTCAGTAGTTACCCAGTTAGGGGTAACCCGGCCTTGTGTTGGCAGAGATCCGGTTTGGTTCTCGGGGATGTCTTTCCAGAGGCATTCTCAGTGGCAATGGGAAGTTCCTTGGCCTGACCATTTGTTGGAAATCCAATTCCCAATACGAAACTTGTACGGTATTAGTTGTAGAACCTGCTATTCACTTATGGTGGTCACCACTGTTTGGATGGTAGCTATAGTAGGCATAGTTCGAAATGTCTATGCTGGCTAAGATTTATATTCTACTTTCGAAATGAATTTTTCTCTACACTATGCACTAGTAATAATATCAAATATTATTTTAAATGCGTATCAAGCATCTTTGACTATCATAAGGAGAAATCTCCTCCGATTCTGCGTTTGCATTGTGTGTGTGTGCGGGAGGCCTTATGGTAGTCTCATTTTTTAAAAGCATTGCGAATTGATTAAAAATATTCCTCTATTTTGATTTTAAAGTTAAATAAACTGTTTTGAGTTCTCACACCAGTCACATGACTGACTCGGAGTTTATTGTTTTCCTTCCTAAACTCTGGGTGCCCACCAATTTTCCACACGGGCAGTCAAGAGAAAGGTTTATCAGGATATTCTGGATATTCTGGAGTTGCTGGAGGCAAGCTGGATGGCATGGCGTATTACTAGTTTATATAGTATTTCTTTTTCCGCTGCACTGTTTGATGTTGTATGTTGTTGTACACTCTGATGATATGATGTAATGAAATATGATGAAATGTAATAACTGTAGTTCTTTGTTTAAAGATTATTCATTTATTATTATATGTTGTTCCGCTGCGAATTGTGAGATTCTGATGTTGTTCTGTTGTTTTCTTCTGTCCCGTTCTATTTTTAAAATGCTTCTATCTTCTATTTTCAAATTCTCTATTTTCTATCTTCTCTTCTCTCTTCTTTCTTTCTTTTTCTTAAATTCTTTTTAAAACCCATAACATCTCGTGTTTTCGGCCTTCGATTTCTCGGCAGTCGACAAAGTGAGTGTCGATGTCGGATTTTTCGAAAGTCGAAAATCTAGTGATCGTTACAATCAGCCAGTATTGATAACTTAATTTATGGCTTAAAAGACATATACATGGTATATTTTTTTATCCTCCTTTGACTACCATTTAAACTAAGTTAAACATGTGTACAACGGTTGTGGTATTTAACTCGATTAAATTACATGATTTAATATATAAATCATTCATATAAACATATGCATTATATGCATATATAATTCGTCGCCTTTTATAAAAATAATAAAATAATAATATTATTATTGATTCTGGTAATTTTAAATTATTGGTTGTCATAAAGCTTGGGTACAAATATTATTTTATTATATCACCCACACTTATTGTATCGATATATTTATTTGAAAATATATTATATTATGGGTACAACATTGGTGAAAGAAATATATCTTAAATCTTGTTATCATCTTATTTTAAATTTCATGCAAAGATGTTACAATTATATATATGTAAATCGATGCCTAGCAATTATATAATAGACGTCAAGCTACCTTGATGAATGATTGCTTAAATCATTGAAATGAATGTTTAGTTTGATGCTTGTTAGGATAATAAAAATATTCTGTGAGCTTTTGTTAAATGAATTGGTTCGTAACTGAATAAAATTGACCAATTAGAATTTGTTATTGAATTACTTTGCTCAAATTTGGATATATGTGCGTGTGTTATGTTATCTTATAAAATATTATAATATATAGTAAAATAGCCCTTATCTAATGGTAAGACAAAGGACGGTTCAATTTAAGTATCAACATAGATGTCAAATAGCTCTTATCCAACAAAAAGGCAAAGGATTTATCATTTGAATGGTATTGTTGGGAACAAGAATCGTCAATTTCGATAAACGGTGGATTATTATTTGATTCTTTACAAGTTAAGGTTTGATTATGATTTTCATGAAAAGTTTTATATTTTTTAAGCAATAAATCCCCGTTATCTTTTTCCATTTGCTCAACAAATTCAAACTCATGATTATTAGTTTGAAAATTTTCACTTTGAATTTGTTGATAACCAAAGTTTTCGATTGTATCGTGGTCGAGATTATTCTCATTGCCAAAATTATTTAAAAATTGGTTCACATTTTCATTTTGATTTTGAAATTCATTTTGAAGTTCGAAATTCAATTGACGTAGGCTATACTCGAAATCATTTGAATTTTGAAGTGAAATCAAATTTTGATTATTTTGAAAATTTTGACTTGAGTTATTGGACAAATATGAATTTCACAAATCATCTATCTCTTGACTTTGTTGTGTAGGAATTTCAAGTAGAGATGAAATGCTATTTTCGAGATTCCAAGGTTGTTCGTAATTTTGAAAACTTTGTGGTTCAAAACCCGAATCGTTTAAACAATAGTTACTATTGAAATATCCATAAAAATTTGAAGTGAAATTATATGTATTATATTGATTTTCACAACTATCGTAAAGTTCATGTGAATGGGGAAACTCAGACATTTTCAAGAATGTTTTTGGGTTTTTTTATAAAGGAAAATTATTTACAGATAAAATTTTATTTTTCGAAAGGAAATTGATTTTTGTTTTGTTTTGTTTTTCAATTTTTTTTCTTTGTTTTTGGAAATGTTTTATACTTTTTTTTTTTTTGATTTTTTTGTGGATTTTCGAAATTTCGAAGGAAAAGGAAGAAAAATAAAAGGAATATTTACATTTTTTTTGCTTTGGATTTTGAATTTTTTTTAAATATGCATGAACTAATGCAACTAAATGAATGCAAGGGTATAGTTACAAATGATTTCCCTAAGTTAACCCAAAATTATATAATCACCATTTGTCTTAGATCAACAAGATAGTTCTAAGCCAGATAACGGGCAGAAGTTATCGGTGCACCACGAATCATCATAGCAATGCAACCGAAGGTTTAAGTACCTTCAGAGGAACAACTACTATAATATTCACGAATCACCGTAATATTTATATATGGTTATTACTCTGCCATACCCTAGACATCAAGAAATTAAGTTGTTCAAGGAAGACAACTTGTGAACATACAATTAAGTGTTGTCAATGTCTAATCGTTATTATTAATCAAATTCTAAGATGAAATACAAAGCAGAAAATAAACGTGTATTAACAATGCAACTACTAATAGATTATGTTTTTCGTTGTATAAAATGCAAAAGCAAGAAACCAACAATGCAATTCAAACAAAACTAGAAATAAAAGCAATTTTTTTTTTCTTTTTTGAGCTAGCAAGCAGAGCAATTTATTTTGGCTAGCGAAACGAAGCAATTATTTTTGGCAGCAGTTCCTTCCTTTATCTGCTTTGGCAACCTGAAATTAAAAACAAGATATATACAATTTTGTTTTTTTTAATATATATCAAAGAAGAAACAAAATAAAACTAAACAAATTCGAAAAACTAAGGAAAACCAAAACAAATGTTTTAAAAGGAAACTAAACAATTAAAAAAGAAGAAGGAAGAAACAACTAAAAAAACAAAGAAAAAACTTAAAAAAAAAACTATAAAGAAACTAAAAGAAACAAAAAGGAAAAAAAAACTAAAAAGGAAATTTTTTTAATTCAGCCCGTTTGCCTTTCCTTTCTTTTTTTTATTTTAGGGCCCGACCCGAATTCAAGTTATCAAACTCTCCAATTCAGATCTTCGAAAGAAACTTTCACAGTGAATTAAGTCTCCAACGCAGCTTTCTTATAAATTTCTAAATCAAACTCTCCAATTCAAAGCAAAATTATCCTCTTGTCCCTATTTTGTTTGAGTTCGCCGTGTTATTAGCTTGAGGGTCGTGGGTTTTCTGGTCAAAAGGCAATTCGTTTGCTGTTGTTTGGATTTGGGGTTGAGGTGGATGGAGCGATTGGGTAAGCAGAGGAATTTGAGGTGGATTTGGTTCGTTCGCGGCTTGCTGGAGGGTTTGAGTAGTTGCAGGCGATTGGACGACAGTGGTTCGATTTGTGTATGAGTTTGGGTATGAGTTGGCTTCGGTCGATAGTTGTTTTCGAGGTCTGGTAGAGGATGACGTTGTCACGGCGACTGGGTGAAGCGACGTTCAAGTTCGTGGCGATTGGACGAGGCTGTTCTTTTGGTTGCGGTGACTTGAATGTTCTTGTTCGAGGTAGGAGTATGGATCAAAGGAAGCTTGTATGCTAGAAGCTTGTATGTATCAGTGATAGGAGTTATTTGACAGATGTGTTTAAGTCTGACGATGGCTATTTTTCAGTTGAATGGGATGACAGTGTTGATAAAGGAAAGGGGAAAGGCAGAAGTTAGGTTGAAAGCAAGGAAGGTGAATGATGCACTTGTATATGTGGATGGTGGGGGTGATAGTGAAGTAAGGTTTGGGAAGTTGAAGGAGAACAGTGTATGAACTGTAGGTGGTTAGCTGTTGGTGGTGACGACAATAGTGATGTGTTTTGTATGGATTTGGTGGTATTGGCTTGACAGTTTTGAACTGTGCAGTGTGATGGGGTGAATGCAGTTTAGTGAGTGGTTGTGGATGATCAGAGAGAGATGAATGAAGAAGGGGATGTGGTGGAAGAGTATAGTATGGTGTGTTGTATGCACGCAGTCCGGTCATGGGGTGGTCGGGCAGCAAGCAAGGAGGAATGGTAGTGTTGACAGTTTTGGAAGGAAGAAGTTAGTATGTTGAACTTGAATTTGCAGTTGCCAGTGGGAAGTTGCTTCTTTTTTTTAGTGGTTTTTGGTCCTGTATTGGGAATGCAGTGCGACAATGGTCTTTGGTGAAGTATCCAGGGGTAATGAAGCTTGATGTTTGATGGAAGAGCAGGTCAGTAGGTTGTATTTGACAGTGGATTGTTTTGATGATGTTTGGTCAGTGGAAATGGGAGGGTGATGGTGGATGAAGTAGTTTGGCGGTTGCTCTCCAGTAGTTGTTAACAGTGGTATGAGCGATTGTTGCAAGCTTGTATGTGCAGTATTGTGTCTGGAAGCAATGTGGTCGATGGCCGTAGGCACTGGGTTGGTTTGTTTGAGAGGAGAAGGATGGGGCAGATGTAAGAATGGTATGTATTGGTTTGTTTGTTGAAGTTGATGCTTGAATGTTAGTGAATGGGCAGTACAAGGAATGGTGATTATGAAGATTGGCAGTGATTAGGAATGAAGTTGAACTGATTAGTGGCTGGAAAGGCAGAGCAGAGGTGAAGTGTGCAGATTGTAACAATGCTTTTTTTTTTTTAAATGAAAGCAAAGATGTTAAATGGGAACACAGACTTGTAAATGAAAATTTAACAACCAGTTTGTATGGAATGCAATGTTTTTTTCTTCTTTCAAAATCAAACAGTGAAGCAATGCAAACTGAAATGATGCATCAATGCACAAACAAATGAAACAGAGAACCACTTGAAAACAGTGAACCATGAAAATGACTACACACAAATGCAAAATACTAACTGTGCTAATTTTTTTTTAAATAAATGCAAACAACACACAAAATAAAAAAAAAACGAAATATAAAAACACAAAAAAATCAAACTAAAAATAATTCGAAGTAGAAAATTAAAATCGAATCAAGTTCCCCGGCAACGGCGTCAAAAACTTGTTTCTCGACGGAAATTCTATCGGTTTAGAAAAACGTCGAACGAATTTAAATTACAAAATAACCGCAAGCGCACGGCGTACACTTGTAGTACGTGGCGAATACGGGTCGATCCGCAGCGGATTGATGATTTTAACTTTCTATTCAATCAAATTAAACCAAAGTCGAGTGAAAGTTAAACCAGAGAATTAGAAAATTAGCTAACTAAAATGAAAAGAGATGCAAACATAAGGGTTACATGACAATTTAGAGAATAAATCCACTCTCCAGATTATGTATTTCAACACATATGAAATCATGATCTCTCTTTTATGGTCATTAGTTCTTTAATTGATGTGCTTATCATAAGTATGATATATTTGTGCTATTGATTAGCCAACATAAGCCATCAAACTATAACACATCCCTTAAACCACTTAATAACTTTCGTAAAACTTGACAAAGAAAATGGAAACGAAATCTATTTTTTAAGTATGACCTATAAACTATTGATTAGAAATATAGACCATCAAATTTTAATTTCAAATCACTTTCTTTAGCCATAATCATATTTTGATGAAGATGCAAGTAGTATTAGTGATTGTTTAAGCATAGTCTATTTGATGTCAACAATATATGATATCAAATTCAAAGCAAAAACAACTAGTAAATCATTTCTATCATCATCATTAAGCACAACAAGAGAGCATGAATGAACAAATAGTTGAAGTTACATAATTAGAAAGCTTCATTACCTCTAAATTGAAGGGGTTCAGCCTCTCATATTTGTTATTTGATTAAAAAATGTAGCTAGCAACGTGATAGCAAAATAAAAAGAACAAAAACAAAAAGAAGAGGAAAAATGAAAGCCAATGGAAAAGAAAACTAATCTAATTGCATAAAAGAAAATCTACGCTACTAGCATGAAAGGAAATGAACGTGCAAGTAAAAAGAAATACTAATTAACATTGCATAAAAAGAAAAGAAAATTATATAAAATAAAAATGGCTAAGTAGCCATAAAAAGAGAAAGAGAGTTTTCTTTTATTTGATCTAAACTAAACTAAAGAGAAGGAGGTCTAAGAGAGACCAAAGAAGAGGGAATAGTTACATAAAACATAAGGGGTATATACATATGTTAAACCCTAATCATCTTTTTGGGAAACGCCTAAAATTCCCTTGAGAAAGTGTGAAGGCCAAGTAATCATTAGCTTGTACTAATCATCATTTAAGTGTACATGAAGCCATTAATTACATAAGCATATGCATTAGCCTCTAGTGTGTACATTAAGGTACGTGGGTAGGTGGGGTCCTCCATGATCTTCACTTTGAATTATTTTCATCTACATTTCTTTGTGTTCCTTTTGTGCATGCATATCTTCTTTATGAAACCACTTGTCATTGAAATCAAATTCCTAAAAAATTAATATGGAAATTTCTAATTAAATTTTCTCAAGTTAATTTATGCACAAAAATGACTGTTTTGCCATTGGATGAAGAAGAATATGTGACAATTTGAAATTAATATGGATTTTGGTTAAAATAAGTTAAAATACCCAATATGATCATTTATTTAAATTAATTAGAATAAATATAGTGGTAAAGATATGCAAATTATGTGCATATCAGGATAAAAGTGTTTAATTTGTCTTGTGAAAACATTATTATATTAAATACATGTATATTATATTTTGAATTCAAATCGTCTTGATAACACAACTTAAAATCTTGACCTCCTATCGATGCGTGTCGCTAGGCATTTATAAAGTTATACCCCTATTACAACTCAATGAAAAAGGTTTTGAGGCCTAATTCGATCGTATGGAGAAGATAGCTTTTTGGACCCAGTTATTATATTGAATTTTCGATATAGATTTCAGCGCGTTTATAAATCGTACGACCTCACGACAACTCCAAACACTATGAAAATTGAAATGCGATAATAATACACTATTACGGATGCAATGTAACCGGTTTCGTCGAATTCCGAAACTACTAAAGCATTAAAAATGCGATAATAATACACCTAATTTTTATATGAACATTTTATTATTAAAGCATTAAAAATAGAGACTTGATGTGCTAAACTACTAAGTAACTAATGACACGAACTACTAAAAACTATATTAATAATAAAAAGAAATTTTAGTGTTTAAATTAAAATACATGTAAATAACGTACCTTCTCATACCTTTTTTTAGAACTTAAGATTAACACCTAAAGCTTGGTCCTAACCATACAAGTATACCCAAACAGCCAGCCGGTAGCAAATTCATTAGTTCAAAAAAAATTAACATAATTTTCGTGCGACTTCATGGGAAATAACTTTTGTGTGATTTCAAAGCAAAGGAGAAATAAGAAAAGTAAGAAGTGGAAAGTGCCTCACATTTTCTAGGATTTATCTTTGTATTTGGTTTAATGCATGGTTTACAAGAGAAGTGCAAGGCCCTTTGGACATTCGATTTTTTCTTTTGGACATTCGATTAACACACAAAAGCGTTGCCTCGCCATGCTCGAGCCAGTTTGGGTCTGGATCCAAATAGTATTTTTGAACACAAATTATATAATCAAACAATGTTTCATTGTTTATAGGCATGCTGTCCAAAATCAAATTTTCTTTCTTTAATCATACATTTTCGACTTCCTTCTTCTCTTTACTCTCTGTTTATTTTTTCCAAAACCTATACCAAGTTTGTAATACCACATGTTACAATCTTAATAAACTTGTCACTACAATCATCCAAACGATAGTTGAGATCAAACTTCGGTTGTGCGACCGCAGTCGACTAAGAAATTTCAACACACACTCCATTGTATCTTAGGATGTGGCTTGCCTAAACACTACGGACACATTCATTTTTTCAAACGTCGAAGAGGACAAATTGTGTCTTAAGTAGAGCTTCATTCTACGTAACTTGGATAGAACATTAAGAAAGTCAAAAGTATAGACATTGTCTACAGTTGCCACTATACATGAGAAACACCACCAACGGTCTTAAAATGCAATTCTTTTGACAGTGCATTGCTCAATTTGAAAGGGCTCGCATCAAATTTCACCAAACTATAAAGGTTCGACGGAGTCAATTTTGGTCACTGGCGGAATACATGCGTTTCTTAATGGTGGAATAGAAAAATGTATAAGTTCCAAAAATGCCTAAACAGAAAGAGAACGAGTTGAAACTATGGCATTGATCAGAGCCCAAATAAATTTGGAGCAAGATGATTATGTATGCAAAGTGCACATCTGCCAAGTTATGTCAGATGACTCAGATGCATTATTCAATATGTACTACAATAAGCCCACTGCATAGAACATTTGGGATGCGTTGAAGGCCAAGTACCTAACGGAGGATGCAACCGACAAGAAATTTCTTACCACTAAGTTTTATAATTAAAAAATGACTTACGCTAGGTTGGTAGTAGAACAACTCAACGATATTATGCATATCCTAAACCAGTTCAATCAGCGTAATATTAATATGGATGAAGAAATCAAAGTTTCGTCCATAATAGACAAGCTTTCATCTTCTTAGAAAGATTAAAGGAAAAATCCTTAAACAACAAAAAGGAGGAAATGAGCCCCTTATATGTGTTTTCTCCCTCGGAATGATTATTGTAAACATTCCAAGGCTAGATGACCAAAATCGTTAAAGCGTATAGGTCATAAGGAGTGTCTAAGTACCTCAATGAAAAAGCAAGAAGATCCAAAAGTAATACAAGTGGAGATATGGAAGGAGGCAAGAAAAAGCACTATACATGTCTGTTCGGATGCAGAGTTACCGGACAAAAATTCATGTTTGTTGGTCACACTACTAAACCTAAATTCATGCTCTTAGTGGGAACACCGGATAAGATTTCTTGTTCGGTTGTGAAACCATCGGACTTGAGTGTCTGTTCGGTACATGGAGGGACGCCAAACAGAGAGGGGTGTTGAGCCTAAACATGGTCCAAGTTGTAGATAGGTCCTCCTATCGGACCAACCTTCTGCCAACCCACTGCCTATCAAATCGAACAACAACTTATAAGGAAAGACAATCTTGAATATATAGAATTTCTAGATCGTATCTTCTGCACATGGAAATAACCGAACCAAGCACATTTACAAGAAAATTGCCTATTTTATAAGCCTAATCTCTTTATACCTTTACTTCAATAAATATCCAAGCTTCCAGCAGCAACAAGGATAACCTTTGGAACTGCCAACTACTACCGAACAAATATTAATAAATATATCTATCATAGTTATTATAGCAAATATGTAGTCTAAATTCATAGATGTCTTCCACAATTACAGTAGCACGATAACAAAAGAGTAAATTGATATATATATATATATATATATATATATATATATCTTCATGGTTAATCTCCCAATTTGATGAAGCACTCAAATATATTTACTGTATAGACGGGGGGTTCAGTCTATATATTAATAACTCTCCATATAGCTAGTTTATATATATGATAATTTCAATATATCCTCAGATCATGAAGATGTATTTGCCAAACACATCTTGGAAAATTATTAACACATGTTGTTGCATTATAATAAAGTTTTTAAACATTCATCTTTGCGGAAAAAACAAAATTTATACCATAAGTCAAAATTTATGTTCAAACTTTGAAATAATTGCTAGCTTTGTTTATATAAATTTGGTCTTGAGGGCATGTAGTAGCCCTTGTCTTTGTCAAAGGTTAAGCGTTGTAGTTGGTTAAACATTATGAACCATTTTGTACCTGCAACAAAGAATGAAAAATAAAACAAATTATATCACTATTGTGCAAAGTTGGAAGTGATGTTGAGCACATATTTCAGTTATAAATGGTATTATATTTCAGTTGGAAGTGAAGAATTCAATCGTGAGCATATCACTTAAGAACAAAGTCTCATATCTGTAAAAGAATGATAAAGTTAAATAAGATAACAAAATGCAGTAGAAGATATATAAGCAATAATGATAAAACAAAATTACCTTTTGAATGTCGTCTCCCATGATTAGTTTAAAATTTATCAAAGTTGATTGTACAATCATGATATTAGAAACAATGGTTGATACATTCAAAATCAAAATAAAACAACTTGAACACAATTTTGCAGTAAAAAAAGCACTTAAAAATTTCATAAGATTCAAATTGGTCTTGATCTTAAGCATCGGCTCTAAAGATTGGATTGCATCAGTCATTGGATTGTCACATTACAAAGGCATCATAAAACAAAATTTCCCTTGAGCATTAATAATATTTTATACAGAAAAGAATGTATGCTTTTATTTGGTATCTCTTTTTAGTAATATTTTAAACATGCTCATAACTAATAAATGAGTGCACTGCACTTCTTGTAAAAAAAAATAGACTTATGATGTTGCTACCGCTTAGCTATGACATGTAAAACTACTTGTTTACATTAGAGATTACATTTGGACTTACTGCAAGATCATAGGTAGTGCACAATATTGTATAAGAAGACTTCAAATAAAACATTTAGAAAATAAATAAGAGAAATTGTAGAAGGTGGATAAAAATGAAGAAAAATTATTGTGAAAAATCTAATTACTTGCACTTTGAAAATGATGACCAAACCGATGATTCCACGTCATGGCTATTTCAACTACTAAAATTTTGTTGCTCCTTTCAATAATTTGGCATTAAAAGAAACATTAACTGACATTTCTTGTCTTTTTCATTAAAAGAAGATAAGTCATATAAACAAAAACCAAGCGTGCAATACTTAGCATAAATTCATGTATGTAATTAGAAGACATAATATGAAGTGAAGCCAATACAATTATGTACTAATTTACTTGGAACAACATAGTTGATTTCCTTCATGCACTTACAGCCATTTAATTTGTTTATATCAATTAGTACTTCTTGCTGGAAATTGATGCTAAACTTCTCACTATAATAAATTGAAATAGCCAATAGTTCAATAATGTTGAACTATCTGTTTTTAACAATACACTATTTTGTGAAAATTAATACTTACATGAAGTAATATTATAAAATATATGCACTACAGTTACGTGAAAACCTTGAAATAAAGTTAAGTAAACCGATGGCTATTAAATATAAAATTTAATACATAAGCGCAAAGTTGAAGGAGGAACAATTTTATACATATACTGCATTAAGATATGTCAGTGTTCAAAGCATCATTGTTTACTACTAAAATTGAAAAGGTCGAAATTATTTTTAAGCGTTCCGGTTTTATTTTCAACCTGTAAATTGAAAAGAACTATGTGAGATATTAAGTCAACATATAATTGAATTTTAAAATTAAGCTAGAAGGCAAAGATTGGAAAACATTATTGTAAAAAAGCAACATGCAAAATGTATAATGATGCATGTGCTGTCAGAAAGTAACACAAAGTAACTATTTTTTCCCACTCCATATAAGTAACTAAAGAAAGTATGTGGTTCAAGTGAAATATGGACGAGTGTGGCAAAGGAATGTTTAGACGGTAAAGTTAGGACTACCAAGTAGAGTAAAACAGTATATACCCCTACATAGTGAGCAGTAGCCAAGCTAATTGTTTATGTTTTGATATCATATTACCCACCGCACAGGAAGCTGTATATACTCTAAAGCAACGTATAATATCATATTATATTGATAACGTATGCCCTGCATATGTAAAAATTATGTTGTGCAAGCAGAAATAGCAATATCATAGGAAAAAACCATAAACTCATGTACGTATCCAAACTATTATTTAATTTTCGATATCATATTACCCATCGCATAGTGCATAAACACACAATTTTTTTTGAAATAGGTATAGTAGAAGATGGATCGAAGTCAACTAACAACCTGGAACTAAAAAATATGACGTTATACTTGTGAAAATTGAATTGATTTTTTTTATAACAGAGTCATAGGAGAACATATATATGAGAATCCAAACAAAAATTCAATAGAGAAAATAAGTAATATGACATATAAAAGTCAAACCTATGATATATCCATAATACTCGATGCTTTCTAGTTCAATGGTTGTGGTTTCATGCTTGTTAGGATTGTTTCAACAAAAAATGATAGAAGTTGGATATATTTTTTTTCACCATGGCAATTCTATGTGTTGTTACGGGAAGGCCAAAGACGAATATGAAAAGGAATGAGTACCAAATATATGAAAGATAATCAAAGCCATAACTTATAGAGATGGTCAAGCATACCAACAGAAAAATCGCAATATCGAATTTCTCCGACCTTAAAAAGATCTTCCAGTTCTGTAAGAAGTTGTTCTACCCTTTTATCTTTATTTGGTTTTAAATTTGTAATTTAAAGATTTCGAATATAATAAACAACTTAATAATAGAATTTGATTTAATGTGGAATTCTAAATCTAGCCTAGTAGTTGGAATGAATTTTATTCCATGAAGCGGATATGTTTGTATAAATAGGTTTACCGTGATTTCTATAACTTAAGTTGTATAAGTAAATGTAATTTATATATATGACTTAACTTGATGATTGGAAATTGGTTTCCAAATGGAGATTTTAAGTTAAAAGATAAGGTATTTTAAAATTAATGAAAGAAACATGTAAATTCCTAATTAATGAAAGAAAAGTGTAAGTTTTTAATTAATGAAAGAAACATGTAAGTTTTAATTAATGAAAGAAAAGTGTAAGTTTTAAATTAATGAAAGAAACATGTTAATTCCTAATTAGTGAAAGAAAAGTGTAAGTTTTTAATTAATGAAAGAAACATGTAAATTCCTAATTAATGAAAGAAAAGTGTAAGTATTTAATTAATGAAAGAAACATATAAGTTCTAATTAATGAAAGAAACGTGTAAGTTTTAATTAATGAAAAAAACGTGTAAGTTTTAATTAATGAAAGAAACGTGCAAAGTTTTTAATTAATGAAAGAAACGTGTAAGTTTTTAATTAATGAAAGAAACGTGTAAGTTTAATTAATGAAAGAAACGTGTAAGTTTTTAATTAATGAAAGAAAAGTGTAAAATTGTAACTAATGAGAGAACATGTAAAGTTTTTAATTAATTCAAGAAATATGTAAAGTTTTAATAAATGAAGTAACATTTAAAGTTTTAAATTAGTGTGGTATTGATTAAATTAATAAATGCACTTTACTGTAATAAGAATGTAAATTAAAACGTACATTTGATAATGTAAGTTTAATTAGTGTAATATTGATTAAAATGATAATGTAAGTTTTAATAAATGAAGGTTTAAGTACCTTCAGAGGAACAACCACTATAATATTCACGAATCACCGTAATATTTATATATGGTTATTACTCTGCCATACCCTAGAGACCAAGAAATTAAATTGTTTAAGGAAGACAACTTGTGAACATACAATTAAGTGTTGTCAATGTCTAATCGTTATTATTAATCAAATTCTAAGATGAAATATAAAGCAGAAAATAAACGTGTATTAACAATGCAATTACTAATGGATTCTGTTTTTCGTTGTATAAAATGCAAATGCAAAAACCAACAATGCAATTCAAATAAAACTAGAAATAAAAGCAATTTTTTTTTCTTTTTTGAGCTAGCAAGCAGAGCAATTTATTTTGGCTAGCGAAGCGAAGCAATTATTTTTGGCAGCAGTTCCTTCCTTTATCTACTTTGGCAACCTGAAATTAAAAACAAGATATATACAATTTTGTTTTTTTTAATATATATAAAAGAAGAAACAAAATAAAACTAAACAAATTCGAAAAACTAAGGAAAACCAAAACAAATGTTTTAAAAGGAAACTAAACAATTAAAAAAGAAGAAGGAAGAAACAACTAAAAAAAACAAAGAAAAAACTTAAAAAAAAACTATAAAGAAACTAAAAGAAACAAAAAGGGAAAAAAAAAAACTAAAAAGGAAATTTTTTTAATTCAGCCCGTTTGCCTTTCCTTTCTTTTTTTTATTTAGGGCCCGACCCAAATTCAAGTTATCAAAACAGTGTCAAATTAAATCTCGAACATAACATAAATCAACGTAAAAAATCAACTCTCCAATTCAGATCTTCGAAAGAAACTTTCACA
This sequence comes from Allium cepa, assembly GCA_030765085.1. NCBI lineage: Eukaryota > Viridiplantae > Streptophyta > Magnoliopsida > Asparagales > Amaryllidaceae > Allium > Allium cepa. The sequence goes on from CM060940.1 coordinate 867,523,838, forward strand.
GTGAATTAAGTCTCCAACGCAGCTTTCTTATAAATTTCTAAATCAAACTCTCCAATTCAAAGCAAAATTATCCTCTTGTCCCTATTTTGTTTGAGTTCGCCGTGTTATTAGCTTGAGGGTCGTGGGTTTTCTGGTCAAAAGGCAATTCGTTTGCTGTTGTTTGGATTTGGGGTTGAGGTGGATGGAGCGATTGGGTAAGCAGAGGAATTTGAGGTGGATTTGGTTCGTTCGCGGCTTGCTGGAGGGTTTGAGTAGTTGCAGGCGATTGGACGACAGTGGTTCGATTTGTGTATGAGTTTGGGTATGAGTTGGCTTCGGTCGATAGTTGTTTTCGAGGTCTGGTAGAGGATGACGTTGTCACGGCGACTGGGTGAAGCGACGTTCAAGTTCGTGGCGATTGGACGAGGCTGTTCTTTTGGTTGCGGTGACTTGAATGTTCTTGTTCGAGGTAGGAGTATGGATCAAAGGAAGCTTGTATGCTAGAAGCTTGTATGTATCAGTGATAGGAGTTATTTGACAGATGTGTTTAAGTCTAGATGATGGCTATTTTTCAGTTGAATGGGATGACAGTGTTGATAGAGGAAAGGGGAAAGGCAAGAAGGTAGGTTGAAAGCAAGGGAGGTGAATGATGCACTTGTATATGTGGATGGTGGGGGTGATAGTGAAGTAAGGTTTGGGAAGTTGAAGGAGAACAGTGTATGAACTGTAGGTGGTTCGCTGTTGGTGGTGACGACAATAGTGATGTGTTTTGTATGGATTTGGTGGTATTGGCTTGACAGTTTTGAGCTGTGCAGTGTGATGGGGTGAATGCAGTTTAGTGAGTGGTTGTGGATGATCAGAGAGAGATGAATGAAGAAGGGGATGTGGTGGAAGAGTATAGTATGGTGTGTTGTATGCATGCAGTCCGGTCATGGGGAGGTCGGGCAGCGATTTTTAAGTTAACCTTTTGGTCGGTCATGGAGTATAGTATGGTGTGGAAGAGTATAGCAAGGAGGAATGGCAGTACAAGGAATGGTGATTATGAAGATTGGCAGTGATTAGGAATGAAGTTGAACTGATTAGTGGCTGGAAAGGCAGAGCAGAGGTGAAGTGTGCAGATTGTAACAATGCTTTTTTTTTTTAAATGAAAGCAAAGATGTTAAATGGGAACACAGACTTGTAAATGAAAATTTAACAACCAGTTTGTATGGAATGCAATGTTTTTTTTTTTTCTTTCAAAATCAAACAGTGAAGCAATGCAAACTGAAATGATGCATCAATGCACAAACAAATGAAACAGAGAACCACTTGAAAACAGTGAACCATGAAAATGACTACACACAAATGCAAAATACTAACTGTGCTAATTTTTTTTAAATAAATGCAAACAACACACAAAATAAAAAAAAACGAAAAATAAAAACACAAAAAAATCAAACTAAAAATAATTCGAAGTAGAAAATTAAAATCGAATCAAGTTCCCCGGCAACGGCGTCAAAAACTTGTTTCTCGACGGAAATTCTATCGGTTTAGAAAAACGTCGAACGAATTTAAATTACAAAATAACCGCAAGCGCACAGCGTACACTTGTAGTACGTGGCGAATACGGGTCGATCCGCAGCGGATTGATGATTTTAACTTTCTATTCAATCAAATTAAAACAAAGTCGAGTGAAAGTTAAACTAGAGAATTAGAAAATTAGCTAACGAAAATGAAAAGAGATGCAAACATAAGGGTTACATGACAATTTAGAGAATAAATCCACTCTCCAGATTATGTATCTCAACACATATGAAATCATGATCTCTCTTTTATGGTCATTAGTTCTTTAATTGATGTGCTTATCATAAGTATGATATATTTGTGCTATTGATTAGCCAACATAAGCCATCAAACTATAACACATCCCTTAAACCACTTAATAACTTTCGTAAAACTTGACAAAGAAAATGGAAACGAAATCTATTTTTTAAGTATGACCTATAAACTATTGATTAGAAATATAGACCACCAAATTTTAATTTCAAATCACTTTCTTTAGCCATAATCATATTTTGATGAAGATGCAAGTAGTATTAGTGATTGTTTAAGCATAGTCTATTTGATGTCAACAATATAGGATATCAAATTCAAAGCAAAAACAACTAGTAAATCATTTCTATCATCATCATTAAGCACAACAAGAGAGCATGAATGAACAAATAGTTGAAGCTACATATTTGGAAAGCTTCATTACCTCTAAATTGAAGAGGTTCAGCCTCTCATATTTGTCATTTGATTAAAAAATGTAGCTAGCAACGTGAAAGCAAAATAAAAGGAACAAAAACAAAAGGAAGAGGAAAAATGAAAGCTAATGGAAAAGAAAACTAATCTAATTGCATAAAAGAAAATCTACGCTACTAGCATGAAAGGAAATGAACATGCAAGTAAAAAGAAACACTAATTAACATTGCATAAAAAGAAAAGAAAATTATATAAAATAAAAATGGCAAAATAGCCATAAAAAGAGAAAGAGAGCTTTCTTTTATTTGATCTAAACTAAACTAAAGAGAAGGAGGCCTAAGAGAGACCAAAGAAGAGGGAATGATTACATGAAACATAAGGGGTATATATACATATGTTAAACCCTAATTCATATTTTTGGGGAACACCTAAAATACCCTTGAGAAAGTGTGAAGGCCAAGTAATCATTAGCTTGTACTAATCATCATTTAAGTGTACATGAAGCCATTAATTACATAAGCATGTGTGTTAGCCTCTAGTTTGTACATTAAGGTAGGTGGGTAGGTGGGCCCTCCATGATCTTCACTTTGAATTATTTCCATCTTCATTTCTTTGTGTCCCTTTTGTGCATGCGTATCTTCTTCATTAAACCACTTGTAATTGAAATCAAATTCCTAAAAAATTAATATGGAAATTTCTAATTAAATTTTCTCAAGTTAATTTATGCACAAAAATGACTATTTTGCCATTGGATGAAGAAGAATATGTGACAATTCGAAATTAATATGGATTTTGGTTAAAATAAGTTAAAATACCCAATATGATCATTTATTTAAATTAATTAGAATAAATATAGTGGTAAAAATATGCAAATTTACGTGCACATCAAGATAAAAGTGTTTAATTTGTCTTGTGAAAACATTATTATATTAAATACATGTATATTATATTTTGAATTCAAATCGTCTTGATAACACAACTTAAAATCTTGACCTCCTATCGATGCGTGTCGCTAGGCATTTATAAGGTTATGCCCCTATTACAACTCAATGAAAAAGGTTTTGAGGCCTAATTCGATCGTATGGAGAAGATAGCTTTTTGGACCCAGTTATTATATTGAATTTTCGATATAGATTTCAGCGCGTTTATATATCGTACGACCTCACGACAACTCCAAACACTATGAAAATTGAAATGCGATAATAATACACTACTACGGATCCAATGGAACTGGTTTCATCAAATTCCGAGACTGTGCCTCGGAAGACTATTTTTAAATATCGATTTAAACGATATATTTTTAAAACTGAACAAACCACTTTCAATTTCAAACTTAAAACTTCTATTATTATCAGTATTATCAATATAGATTTTAAGCCTTTGATATATTTTTAATAAGCTTAAAACCAAGATTCACTATTTTAACCAATTTCCAATTGTTAAATCCAATTATTTAATTATCTAAATTACTAGTGATATTTGAAGTTCAAGTTCAAATAACTTTCAAATATTTAAAATCAATTAAATATTCCAGTTTTCAATGTTCAAAAATTCTGGGTCATCACATAATTGGTAATTTACACCCTTTCTTTAAAGGAGAATAACAATAATAATTTTATCCGATCATTTCACCATTCTATATTTGATCGTATTGTTCTACATCTGAGTTGTTGAATAATGTCAACTTGGGAGGACAAACCCCAAATATAATTAAGCTAACTCAATGCTTAAAAATCAAATTCAAACTGAAGGATCTTGGAAACTTGAGCTTTTTCTTAGTTAGTGAAGTCAAGCACACTAAAAATTGTGAATTGCATCTCAGTCAAAGAAAATTGTATACAAATAGTTTTGTAGAGTATATGCATGGACAAGGCCAAGTCTTTGCCCGCTCAAATGAGCAATAACCTACAATTGTCTAAGAATAAAGGTAATCCAATTTAGGATTCGCATCGCTACAGAAGTATTGAAGGGGCTCTACAGTGCATCACCATTATGAGACCTGAAATCTCATTTAGTGTGACCAAAGTGTGTCAGCTCATGCAGAAACCACTTACTGAATGTTGAAGGCTGTCAAAAGGACTCCAAGATACTTAGAGGAAACTCTAAACTATGGCATAAGGCTGTAGGTCAATAAACCGTTGTATATCAGTGCATACACTAATGTTGATTAGGCATCAAATGCTGATGATAGATTGTTCCACAAGTGTTTTCTGGGGAAAAATATATTTCATGGTGTTCAAAGAAGCAACCAACAGTTTCTAGCTCAAGTACTGAAGCTGAGTATCGTAGTGTTGCAAGTGTTATATTAGAAATTATGTGCCTAAAGTCACTGTTATCAGAAGTGTGTGATCAAATGGACTGCAACACTACCGTGTAGAGTAATAATTTAAGCATACAAAGCCCCTTTCACTTGCATATTTTTTAAGACCGTGAGAAGAATTAAGCATTGAATCAAGTTCGAGTGAAGATAGAAGAATAAAGATGAAGGAGGAAGTAGCAGAGAGGGGTTAAATTGAGAGAATGAATTAGAAGATGTGTCTGCGAAGAAGTGAATTGATTAGTTGTATAGTATTTGTATTTATTAATGTATCTACTATGTATGTATCAAGAAGTCGTGCATGTGCATTTCACAAATATATATAGTGGCATGTACCACTAATCAAAATTAATAAAAATTCTACAAGTTTAGTAACCAGTTCAATCTTGGCATGCTCGAGTAGTATGAGTAACCAACAAAACCGATTATACACTAAGTTTGTGGATGATATCGAGGCATTGTTGGTGCGCCTCTGAAATACACAAATAGCTAAAGTGTTTTAGTAATTCAACATGTAATATGTTCAATAACTTCCAGAGAAATGTGAGGCCAGTGTGAATCTTATGCCAAACAAAAACTACATTCCCAACACACATATCAATAGCAGCGCTCGCCCCTACAAGAAAGGGCATGACCATAGCCATCGGTTGCAGAATCCACCTTCCATACTTGACACGCATCAAACCGTCATAAAATATGCTCCCAATGGTAAACTTGAAAACCATAACAAAGCTAATGCAACGGCAAAGCCAAAAATCCTTGAACACCCAAACTAGCCTTATCATATGTCAATGCATAACCCTTAACGCTTCCATCTTGATTCCCTATATCAAAAGCTTTATAAAACAATAAAAACATGAAGGGTGTAACTATACATCCAAATACTGTAACAATTGCTTGACACAAAATTATCGATCGAGGCGAGATTAAGGTAGATGATTAGCTTTGAAATAGTGCATTGAACATGCTAAGATTGAAATTATTGAATTTACAAGGCCACGACCTATTATACCAACTACTACTCTGTTTATCTTTGTTGGCCAATGTTGCTATTATTTATGCCATGCTCATGTCAGTTAAGCCTACACTGTATACATTGCAGAAGCCTAAGACTAGGGGAAGCTTGTAGGTTGGGATTATGTAAGTACCATTTCAATTCAAGGAAGAATAAGGAGATTGATCTGAGTGAGATTATGGAAAAAAAGAGGTGGCCTAAGTATGCAATCCAGATGGTATTCATTCTTTTGTAAAGAGTTTGTTTCTTTGGAGATCTTCGAGGCAAGAATATATTAGAATTTGATGTATTACTTAAATATTGAAGAGAAGAAAATTGATTTTTATTAAGAGCAGAAAATGATGATACAACAACCCATATATTGATACATCTAATTGTTTATAATATAACCTATGGGCCTTTTGGGCTTTGATCGCTTCTTCATTCATGTATACCCAAATCATTGCTGCTATGTTATACTTTGAGATATCTGACTTGGCTGCTCATTTCATATTTCCTCAATACCCCTTTTGAAAATGATCTAGAGTTTGCAATTTCTAAGGTTCTCCAAATTTCTCTAATCTGGTGCTGCCGAGTTGATGGAATTTGGCTCTTCTCTTCCTCAATCTTCAGTTTAATTTATGTTCATTAGCTTGAGAAATCTTGGATTTTGCAAATTCCTTGTTCGACTATTACTGCTTTTAGATTTCTTCGTGATGTGAAGAAATTTGGCATCAACTTTCTATAACTTCAACTCAATTGATGATTTGAGCTTGCAACATCGAAGATTTTGCAAATTTCCAATTTGCTTGCTACTGCCTTCAAATTTGTTCATGAGTTGATGGAGTTTGGGTGCTTCCTTCTTCAATCTTTAGGACGTTGCTAATTTCAGTTTGCTTGCTGTTGCCTACAAATTTGTTCATGAGTTGATGGATTTTGCGTACTTCCTTCTTCAATCTTTAGCTCCTTCTTCAATCTGATGAAGGTTTTAGCTGAAAGCAGCTTGGTAAGTATATCAGCTCATTTTGATAAATAGCAAATATGTGATTAATTTGTATTTTCCATTTAATAACTTGCTCTCGTACAAAGTATAAATCAATCTATATATGTTTTGTTCTTGAATGAAGTACTAGATTAGCTGACATTGACACGACACTTAGGTTATCACACCATATAATTGGCTTTATGTTTGTACCTAACTTTAATACATTGTGTAGAGGTTGAGTCCATATAATATGCTCCTATATTATACCTCTATGCTTGATCTAGGAATAGCAGCTTGTTTCTTTGAACACCATGAAACTGGTTTGTCATCAATGTAAACGCAATAACATGTGATAGACCTTCTATCATCGGTATCTATAGCCTAATCTGTATCTTCATATCTTGTTATGTTGAGATATTAACATGACTTTAGCTTTAATCCATGATCTGCAGTTCCTTTTAGATATCGCAATGTACATTTAACTGCTTTCCGATGCATATCCTTTGGATCCTTCATAAATTGACATACTTTGTTAACACTGAAAAAAATTCTGTCCTCTTATAGTTTCATATTGTATTGCGGCAATAATGTTTCTATATTGTTTATCATTAAGTATTGATTATCTTCTGTATTTGGATAGATGTTTATTTTGTAACATTCCCGGTTTTTAAGCCAAATATAATTTAGTGATTAATTTAATTTTTTGAATTAAATTGTGAATTTACTGCTGAATTAATATGAATGTTTTTAGAACAAATAAAAATATGTGTTTGTAAATAGAATTTTGATTTGGAATTTAAGAATAAACATCTTGAAACTAAATTGGATTTAAAAACTCTATATTTAAAACTAATAAAAATTGTTTTTCTAATTTTAATATATGTGAAAGTTATGATTTGAGATTTATACAATAATTTTCAAAAGTCTATTTTAAGTTAAATCCTTGAATATATAAAATAGATGTGATCACTTTTCAATGTATAATTAGTTTTAAATATAGTTTTTCTTTAAAGCTATATAAATAGTTATAAAATTAAATGTATATAGATAAATATTTTTAATAAAAAAATAAGATTAATGAAATGGCTAATGTTTTTTCCTTTTAAATTATATATGAACTAGGTATAGTTTGTAAAAATAAAAGTTTAACATAATATATATTCTTAAAACATATATTAATGTAAAAAAATAAATTGAATATATATATATATAAATACTTAAACTAAAAGGATTTAAACATAATTTTGAAATTTATTTAAAGAAAGGATTTAAACATAAATATACTCATATTAACAAGTGTAAAAGATTTAAACCATGCAAATACAAGTATTAGTTTAAGAATAAAAGTGGCATTTTATTTTCTTTTAAATTGAATTTATATAAACATGTTTTAAAAGAAGAAGCCTGGTTACGTATTTCAGTTAAAAACTTTCTCTTCATCTTTTATCTTCAAAAACAAAAACCTGAAAATAAAAACCAAAACAAAATCAAACCTGGAAATGGAAAATCAAAAGAAAACTTAAGCAACAACATCTTCAACCTACAGACTTAATCTTCAAGATCAAAGCAAGCAATCAATCTGAGATAAAAATTTCAAATTCAACTGAAACAAATGCAAGATCAACAACAACAAAGCACATATCAAAACAATTCAAAGTTTCAGCTCAGATCAATTCAAAAATATCAATGTCCAGAGCAAAATCAAAACAGGCTTCTCTATTTTGTATCAGGTAAGCAAAATTACCTTATTAAAGCTTGAAAATCTATTGAATCTTGTTTCTATATGATGTTAATATTGTAAAAAGTATTTATATAGATATAAGTATGCCTACATGAATATATATACATTGAAATGATATTGTGCATGTCTGTTGCCTCTCTTCTAGACATACAGGGTTAAAAATTCTTTTAAAACTCAAATCCTCATCTCCTAATCCTCTTTAGAGTAGGAAGTTTAAACCAAAAGTGTTTAGATTAACAAGATCTTAATTTTAAAAATCATTTTTAGTTTTAATAAGGTTGAGTTCACTGGAAAATCAAGAAATACAGATGAACACGAAATAAATCAGAAATTCAAAGGTCTAAATTATTCATTTTGATTATGTAATCTGATGAGCATTCGAAAATGGGGAATTTTGATTCTATTTTCAAGATTTTTAGTTTGCGTGGTTGCCGATATATCATGGGATGAACAGAAATCGTTAATTCGTCGATTTCTGATGATCGGAGAAATGGTGGGCTTCGAAATTTTTGTTGAAGGTAGCTTGTGTGTTGGAAATTGTTGAAAAAATATTCGGATATTTTTTAGTGGATCAGAGTGATGGGTCGATGATGATTTAGGGTTAGGTGTGCAGTTTTGGGTCGTTGTGTTTTTGAGGCCTTTATGTCAACTTGGATGATCGGGGGACAATCGTAGGTTAGGGGATTGACTCGTGGAATGACGATGAAGGTTTAAGTGATTCGGCGATGGATCTAATGGCCGAAGGTGATGGCAAAAGGAGGTTCTCCGATCAGGATTAGTTCCAACATTCAATCGGGCCACTCGACTTTTTTCTACGGTGAATTCAAAGTTTTGGGGAGGTCAGGCTAGTTGTCGGTGTTGTCGATGATGCGTCCAAGGTCGGGGGGTTGGTCGGAGACATTCCAACCAAGTGTGCACATGCATACTCGTGTTTGCGTGTCTGGAAACTTTGTTCTCGGGGTTGATCTCAAGTATTTTGTGAATTGGATCGAAGCAAAGGGAAGGATATAGGTTACTCGAAGTTGTGCTCGGGTGATTCAGAATTTAGCTTGGGTATTTAATCGTTTGGTCTGGGAATTTCATAAAAATGTTAATTAGATTTCTAAAGCTAGATAATGGAAAGTTTTAAAAGTAAAGTTTAAGTATTTGTCAACAAATTCTTTCAAATAATTATTTTTGTTTAAGTATTAAGTAAAGGTTTTAAAGTAAATTATTTTAAAATTAATTTAGTTTATATTATGTATTTATGTGACCATTATTTATAATTAATTCTTTAAGCTTTTTGAAACAAAGTTTGAAAAACAATGATAAGTTAAATCAAGATTTCAAGATATATTAACTATGTTTTAGAAGCCAAACTGAATTTTAAACAATTCTTTAACAAAGTTTTAAGTTAAATGTTTAAAATTGTTTTGTTTTTAAAGCAATATATGTTAGGTTAATTATATAATTAATTTCTAAATGCTTTTCAAATGATAATTAAGTAAAGTAATTAAGATAAGGGTTTACCTTTACTTAATTAAAGTCTTGATTAATTAAAGAATCATCATTGAAAGTAATTAAGGGTTAATTACTTAATGGAAGTAATTTAAGAATAATTACTGAATATAATTAATTAAGGGATTAATTACTTAATTACTTAAAGAGTTAATTTGTTAATACGATTTATTAAATGTAAATAAATGTAAATGATTAAAGGTTGATTAATTACTTAATGACATTAATTAAGGTGATAAATTAAAGGTTAATTAATTAATGAAAGTAATTAAAGAAGAATTGATTAATAAAGGTGATTAAAGGATAATTACTTTAAGGGATAATTACTTTAGAGGATAATTACTTAATTAAAAGATTGATTAAGGTTAATTAACTTCATGATTAAGGATAATTAATTACATGATTAAGGTTGATTGTTTTCATGATTAAGGTTAATTAATTACATAATTAAGGTTAATTAAATATTGATTAAAAGTTAATTAATTAATAATTAAGGATTAACTAATTTGTAATTATGGATTAATTAGTAAGTAAGGATAACTAATCAGTAACTAAAGGATAATTAATGTAGGTAATTATGTGATTAATTAATCATATTTAATTAATTAAAAGTGGATAAGTAATTACTTAATGTTAGTTAAGTAGGGTTAGGTAATTAACCCATCAGTAATTAATCAATTTATAATCACGTGATCAATTAGTCTTGCCTATAGATGACTGGATTGTGTTAAATGTTTGAATTGATTGTTATCTCTGATCGAAATATGTTGTAATGTGAATTGTTTGAATTAAGCTCTGTGTAATTTACTTATCTGTGATGAATTTACATATTTATCTGTGGATCTGTAAATGAAGATAAGCGTTATAAGATTATACTACTTACCAATATTGCTGTGTTTGGATTTGTGATGGTTGATGATATTGTACTGTTGTGTAAAACCCTTGGACTATACATGCACACAAATATGGACTTCAGAGGAAATTGGTTAAGTCGTGTATATTTCAAAATAATGAATAGATTTTGAAAGTTGAATTTGAATCCAAAATGGTTGGAAGTGTAATAGGTTTAATATGGAAAACTTTTGTAAAGGAAGTTTTTGGAATTACGTTGAATATGATATGATTTGTTAAAGTTTGAATTTGAAATTATTTGAATTTGAATTTAATTTAAATAGAGATTGCCAAGGGTGAGGCAGGTCGATCTTATCTTTTAAAAGGGATATAACATGGGTAAAATTAATCGGATTATTCCAAAATGAAAACCTTGGTTTTCAAATAATAACAGTTTTGTATAAAGAAAGGATTTCCAATTTTTGTTGAAAGGATTTCCAAGTTATGGATTTATCAAATTTGAAAGGGAAATAGTTTTGAAAAGCTATGAATAAATCTTTGTTAAAGATTAGTAAATCTGGCTTTGAACTGAAGTGGGTCTTGAAGACGAATCTTTTATTTTAAAGATTTAAGGCTATAAGTGCATCTTTGTTAAAGATTTGGCGAACCTTGTTTTTTAAAAGTGAATCTTTTGTTTAAAAAGATTAAAAATGGAAAAAAAAATTAAACCATTCAAGAGAAAGGTTTTGTGAAATATATTGTGACTTAACTAAGATCCGAACGTATCCATATATTTTTGAAGTTAAGCGCTCATTATTTGGTTTAGCCAGGAGAGGACTTTATGTCATAAAACCCATTTCGAATAATGATACGATGGAAATGGGATTGCATTTGAAGACGGTGTTGAAGACAGGGTATTTTCGAAAACGATAGGATTACCTGTCGATTGTCTCTGCACTGAGTTGCTCCGATATAGAGATTCTCTAAGTGATGGGAAGTACTGTCGGGATTGTGAGTACCCAGATTTGCAAGGACTTTTTGAAGTGCCTTCGGTTCTGTTCGGATCCAGAACAGACTTGTATGGATGTATGTTTGATGTTACACTTTGAGATATAAAGCTGGTTTCTATCAAATACATTTCTGTTTGGTGGCAGAGAATTTATTCTCTTAGCTTAACACCCTTCTCTGAGACGTATGAGCTCAGAGGTTATGTAGTTGAGGTTACTAGTGATATATTCCTAATTTGGTAATGTGGCACGCTAAGTGTTGCTGATCAATGGTTGAACGAAGCATGGCTTTTGTGAAAATCATAGCTTTGTGGGACGAGACTGCATCAGGACCTCACACCTCGGAAATGGGCAAAACAGGAAGGATGCAACAAGGTTACGGGGGTCGTGCCCCTTAGGGTATGTACATTTCCTTATGGATAAAAAGAGGTATCATTGTACGGAGCCCTGATATTTAACTTATGTGGTTAATTGTTGGAATTGGTTGCTTGAGTGCTTGGAAAAGGTTGGTCACGACCGGGGGATGGCATACTCGTGATAATTAGTTACCTACTTACAGAGGTAACCCGAGCTTGTGTTGGCAGAGATCCGGTCAGGTTCTCGGGGCGTCCCTCCAGAGGCGTACCAATTCTGAAAGGAAGTTCCTTAGCCTTGTCCATTTGTTGGAAATTCAATCACCCAATACGAGCCTTTACGATTACAGTCGTATAACCTGCCACATCAGGTGGTAGTTATAGCAGGCATAATATGATGGTACCTATGCTGGCTAAGATTAATATTATACTTTCGAAATATTTTCCCCGCTATGCACTAATAATAATATCAAAAAGATTTTTGCGTATCAAGCATGTTTAACTATCATGAGGAGAAATAATCCGTAATTGTGCGATTGCATTGTGTGTGTGGCGGGAGGCCTTATGGTAGTTTCATTTTCCAAAAAGCATTGCGAAGTTTTTTTATTTCTTTTTGTTCAAATAAAATGTTTTTTTTGCTCACACTAGTCCCATGACTGACCTGGAGTTTATTGTTCCCTTTCTAAACTCTAGGTGCCCATAATTTTCCACACAAGTAGCCTAGAGTCAGGTTATTAGTAGAATCAGAAGCTAGTTCAGTTGTGGATCTAGATGTCTTTGGAGATTTGCACCGAGTTTGTTACAATCAGCTTGATCGGAGTTTGAGCCTTGGGATTTGGAAGTTTTTGAGCTTTTGATTTGAGCTATTGATTTGGAGATGGAGATGTTATATGGAGTTATCTTTTGGAAGCTTCTGTTGCTGTATCTTTCTTCTGATGTTGTCAAATTCCGCTTTAGTGTTGTGTTGTGTTGCTCTGATAATTGTTGGGCATCTGTTGTATCATATTGTATCAGATATTGTATATCCATTATTATATCAATGATCTATGTTATTATACTTAATGTGTTATAAGCTTCGACGAACCAGGTTCGGCTTTCGAAATTTCGGCATTCGGATACGAGTGATGTATTTGATGTCGATTTTCGAGCGTCGAGTCAGGGCATTACATATTTGTTGTCATTGGCATAGGCATTGGATTTGCACAATCCATCTTTCCTCTAACCAGTATTTTTGTAATGTACATTTTTTATCTCAAGAAGAATTCTGGGTTGTACTTTCTTTTTACTTCTATGCCCAAAAAATAATTCAGTGCTCCAAGATCTTTAATGGAAAATTGCTTCTCTAAATATTGAATAAGATTTTTGATTTCTACACCATTTTCCCCTGTATTAATTAATACATCAGCATATATTAAAATAGACATAGTGGATACATTATCACATTTAATAAATAGGGAATTACCTGATTTGGCAGTCTGAAAACTTAAACTTATCAATTTTGTTTTCAGTTAGTCAAACCAGACTCTAGGAGCTTTCTTGATTTCATAAATAGCTTTCTTTAGTTTGCATACATATTTTCTGTCTTGTACATAGCCTGATGATTGCTTCATGTATACTTCTTCCTACAAATCACCATTTAGAAATGCATTATTCACATCCAGTTTTCAGATAATCCAGTTTTTACGTAATGCTATAGTAAGAGTAATTTTGATTGTTGTTGGCTTCACAACTAGGGAGAAGGTTTCATTAAAGTCAAAACCATGTTGTTTACTTTAGCCTTTAGCCATAAGTCTTGTTTTGTAACATGCAATTGTTCCGTATGGATTTTTCTTCAATTTGAATTTCCATCTGCACCTTACAACATTTTAATGTTCTCGTGGATAAACCAAACTCCATGTCTTATTTCTCATAAGTGCTTGATATTCTTCATCTATAGCTTTCTTCCAATTTGAATCTTTTACTACCTGAATAAATCTTTCTGGCTCTTCTGATGTAATAGTTGTAGAGTAAATTTTTGTTTCAAAATTCCCCTCTTTGGTCTTGTAATCATATGATGCCCGGTTTGTGTTAGGAAATCCAGTATAAGGTTTCGATGACAACAACTATACAATGGAAATCAAATATACAATATATTTATATATATATAGGTACTTGCTAGAACAACATCACTAGAAAGACAAGAAAGAGGCTCGAAGGACAGTACAAGAGACTACAAGTCGATAGGAACAAAGAAGCATAAGAACAAGAGCACAAAAATCGATATGCGCAATATCAGACGTTTGGATGCACAAGCCAGACATCTGAATCCATTCTCTGGAACAACAGACAGGAAAAACCAGACGTCTGGTATTAGCACTCAGACGACTAATATTCTACCATATTCAAAAAATATACAGCACCAGACGTCTGAATTCGAACTCGGATTTCAAGTAAGAACTTCAACTGCCATATTCAAATGGACATCTCTGTTTCTCTTCGCTGTAACTCTTCATCATTAACAGAAGCAACTCTAGAGCACTCATTAATGGATGTAACCACTCAACATACCTATCTACAACTATATATAGCATCAAGAATCAAGAGAAAGATTTTAACCTACTCACCTTACTTATGCTCTTTGATTATATACTCTACTCTTGTTCTTCGCACTCTAGCAATTCTTACTTGTACTCTTCCATATACATGTTTTCTCATAGACAATATTCCTTAGAGATATATTGGAAGCAAATTGTACTCATTGGTCAACATCCGTGTTATATTAGAACACACATTTGACAAGAACAGCTTATTGTAACCAAGACTATTCCTCCAGGAAAAGTGAAGGTGTCTGATAGTAGAATTCTGAGGGGGAGCTTCGGGACTGGACGTAGGACGGGAGGTCCGAACCAGTATAAAATCCTGGTGTGCTTATTCTATATTTACTTAGATTAATAGTATTTTAAGTTGCATCATATATTTTATCACATATACTTGCATATACATTACACGATCCACCCCATAGACTTTCAATTGGTATCAGAGCGAGATTTGATCAAAGTACAGTATCACATATTTGAATCACTTTAATATGGCAAGTATTTTTCAAAAAGGTCAATCCACAGCACGTCCCCCACTTTTTAATGGTTCTAATTATGCATATTGGTCAACACGTAAGAGAATTTTATGGAAGCTAATGGATTAGAAATGTGGTAAACCACTCAAAATAAATATGAAGCACCTGCTATTGCTATGAACACACAGAATGATGCACAAAAAACCGCAGCTTCCAATAATGCCAAGGCTATGAATGTTTTATTTTGTTCATTAGACAGAAATGAATTTTAACGTGTCATGTTATATAACATTGCATATGATATTTGGGGTACCTTACAAGTTACACATGAGGGCATGAACAAAGTTAAGCAAGCTAAAATTTTAATTTTACAAAACCAATTTTCCTCATTTAAAATGAAACAAAATGAATCCATGGTAGACATGTACTCTAGATTCCAAACTATTCAGCACGATTTAATAGCACTAGGAGTTAAATTCACAAATTTTGATTTAGTATCTAGAATACTCAATTCTTTAACACCGGAGAGGGAAAGAAAAGTATTAGCTATTGAAGAAGCTAATGACCTTTCAACACTCTTAGTTGAAGAATTGATAGGAAACTTAATGTCCTATGAAGCTAGTCTGCAGGAAAGAAAAAAAAATTCAAAGAAGAAAAACATAGCATTCCCGGTAACGAATGAAGACTCCGACTTAGACGAAGAAGAAATCGTATTTATTGCCAAAAACTACAACAAATTTAAGAAATTTAGGAAAATGACCAGATTTCAGAAAGGAGCAAAATCAAGATTTACCAATCAAACGTCAATCAAATGCTATGAATGTGATCAAATTGGACATATGAAGAAAGATTGTCCCAAGCTCAACAATGATAAAAAGAAGAACAAATTTGAAAAATTCAGAAAGGAGAAAGCTTTCAAAGTAACATAGGATGACTCAGATTCTTCATCATCATCAGAGAGTGACAGCGATAGTGA
Organism: Allium cepa; assembly: GCA_030765085.1. Taxonomy (NCBI): domain Eukaryota; kingdom Viridiplantae; phylum Streptophyta; class Magnoliopsida; order Asparagales; family Amaryllidaceae; genus Allium; species Allium cepa. The sequence goes on from CM060940.1 coordinate 867,539,793, forward strand.
AGGAGAACAAGCTAATTTATGTTTTATGGCACAAACTAATGGGGTATGTCCTGACCTTAATTATGATGAATTATTAGAGCTCAGCATGGAATTAAATGATAAATTTATACAATTTAAAAAATTGAATAAAGAACACATAGCCAAAATAAATCGATTAGAACTTGAAATAGGAATGTTAAAAGATGAAAAAATTATTTTATAAGAGGAACTAGAATTATCTCAATAAAAAATTAAAAGTAGTTTGGTTGAATATGAGACTATATCTATTGATTTTGGAAAAGTTAAACTAGAAAAGGATAACTTGTTAAAAGAAAATATCAACTTGAAAAGTAATATAGAAACATTGAAAATTGAAAATTTTGAAACAAAAGAAAAATTAGATAAAATTACAAATAATATTTCAAAATATAATAAAGGAAAACAAGATTTGGAAAATCTTATCAACACTTCAAAACCTTCAGGAAATAGAAATGGATTAGGATTTAAAAATATTCCTGAACAAAAAGGGAATAATATTAAGAAATATAGTTTTATTTATCAAAAGACTAAAAAATCACCTAAGCCTAAAATGAATACCAAAAATATAAAAATTTGGATTCCTAAGACAAATAATAATTTGATTAGACAAAAACATATTAATAATTTTCTAGATAATGTAGTCTATAATAAAAATTATATTCATAAAGGTACCAAACCTTCTTGGGTATGGCTACCTGCTCCTCCTAACATCTAGCACCCTAACAGAGTATATGGGTACCAATTAAATCATTTCTATCTTGTAGTTATCCAAAATAAAAAATAATGAGAAATGGATACTTGATAGTGGTTGCTCCAAGCATATGACCGAAAATGCAAAAATGTTATCAAATATAACATATTCGATGATGGAACAGTAACTTTTGGAGATAACTCAAAAGGATACATCGTTGGCATCGGAGAAGTCATCAGCTCTGGTATTTCTAACTCTCCTATTATTACAAATGTTTTGTTAGTACAAAATTTAAAACACGACCTACTAAGCATTAGTCAATTATGCGATAAAGACTTTCAAATCAATTTCGAAAAAGATTGATGTAATATTTTCAATAACAATCAACTTATCTTTAAGGGTTTTAGAAACAAAAATATATATGTCTTAAATATGAATATAAATCAAAATTCAAACTTATGTTACCACCAAACATGACGATCCATGGTTGTGGCATAAACGATTCTATCATTTTAATTTTAAATATATTAATAAATTAGCGAAATATGAGCTAGTTAGAGTTTACCTAAAAGAAATTATGAAGTAGAAAATATGTGATGCTTGTCAAATCGAAAAGCAAATAATTTCTTTTTTAAATTTTAAAATAATATTTCTATAAAACAACCATTAGAACTATTACATTAGATTTATTTAGTCCAACTCAGGTACGATCTATAAATCACAACAAATATGTTTTCATAGTAGTTGACGATTTTTCAGAATATACATGGACCTTATTTTTAAAACATAGAAGCGACACTTTTGGTATGTTTAAAATTTTTTCTAAAAGAATTAATACACAAATGGATTTGAAAATTATGAATGTTCGAAGTGATCATGGTGGAGAATTTGAAAATGATCGTTTTACTAATTTCTCTTTTCCCCGCACACCACAACAAAATGGTGTAGTAGAAAGAAAAAATCATACGTGGAAAGAATGTGCACAAACACTACCAAAACATTTTTGGGCTTAAGCTATTGCTACGGCTTGTTATGTTTTGAATCGAGTAACCATACGACCTATGAATAAACATACTTGTTTCGAAATGTTTTTTTGAAAGAAACCTAAAGTATCATACTTTAAAACTTCCCCAAAAGATCCTTAAATTTTTTAGGATTCCATCTTTTGTATCAAAATGATAAAAAATCTATGCATGTAATCGATTAATATGATTAATGAAAGGTTCTTTTTGGTGTGTCAACACTGTGTATATTCATGCAACCTTACGATGATTAGTAAATATTAAATGGTACGAACATGATGTCTAAAATTAAAAATTATTAATGCTTTTTGATAATATCAAAGGGGGAGAAATAATAGAAAGCACAATAAATAATGGAATGCACATATTCAAGGGGAGATTTATAAAATTATATCTAAGTACATTGTATAGTTGTCATCATCAAAAAGGGGGAGAATGTTAGGAAATCCAATCTACGGTTTCGATGACAAAAACTATACAATGGAAATCATATATACAAATGTATATACACATATACAAATATATATATATACATATAGGTACTTGCTAGAACAACATCACTAGAAAGACAAGAAAGAGGCTCAAAGGACACTACAATAGACTACAAGTTAATAGGAACAAAGAAGCACAAGAACAAGAGCACAAAAACTGATACGCACAATATCAGACGTTTGGATGCACAAGCCAGACGTCTGAATCTGTTCTCTGGAACAATAAACAGGCAAAACAGACGTCTGGTATTAGCACTCAGACGTATGATATTCTACCATATTCAAAAAATAAACAGTATCAGACGTCTGAGAAATATAACAAACGTCAGAATTCGAACTCGGATTTCAAATAAGAACTTCAACTGCCACATTCAAATGGACATCTCAGCTTCTCTTCGCTGCAACTCTTCATCATTAACAGAAGCAACTATAGAGCACTCGTTAATGGATGTAACTACTGAACATACCTATCTACAACTATATATAGCATCAAGAATGAAGAGAAAGATTTTAACCTACTCACCTTACTTACTTATGCTCTCTGATTCTATACTCTACTCTTGATCTTTGCACTCTAGCAATTCTTACTTCTACTCTTCCATATACATGTTTTCTCATAGAAAATATTCCTTAGAGATATATTGGAAGCAAATTGAACTCGTTGGTCAACATCCGTGTTATATTAGAACACACATTTTACAAGAACAACTTATTGTAACCAAGCCTATTCCTCCGGGGGAAGTGAGGGTGTTTGATAGTAGAATTCCAAAGGGGTGCTTCAGGGTTAGACGTAGGACGTGAGGTCCGAACCAGTACAAAATCCTAGTGTGCTTATTCTATATTTACTTAGATTAATAGTGTTTTAAGTTGCATCATATATTTTATCACATATACTTCCATATACATTACACGATCCACCCCTTAGACTTTCAGTTTGAACATGTGAATTTTCATGTGCATGTTCTATTATTTAGCTCTTGAATGCTCTTATTGTATACCTGAACTTTCCTTATTATTTCTTTAGACCTTGCCTTGTATCTAACTAGTTGTATATGTAGGAGTGTAGCTGAGATGGTCAAGTAGCTATGCATGTCCATGACCTGGTTCACCGAGCACTTTGGGTTGTGGATCAGAGCCATCTTGATTCTTCTCAACCCATTCTTTATTCCAGATAGTAGAATACAGAGGTATAGATGATATTGAACCCTTTGGATTATATGTCTTTTGTGTTGGATTCATATTTGTACTAGAGAAAGGAAACACATACTCATTGAATGCTACATGTCTTGTAAATGCCTGCAAATCTGTACCCCTTGATTCGACCATAATTCACATTAGTTCAACTCAAATTCAAAGAAAAATATGAATCTTTAGGGCGAAGAAGAAGAAAAAGGTAGAAAAAAATAAACAACAACACAGACTCTCACAGTCGCAGCGGGACAAGATATAATATATAACATATTTTTATACAAAAAGTAACTGTTTATACTTACAATCATCATAGTACAATAATCAATACATCAATCTGGACAATAATAATAACTTGTCCTTACACAGCAGAAATATAACCAAGTACGGGATACGTCTCTGTCATCCAGATCGTCTCCTGAGCTACATAGCATTCTAACCGGAATCTGTACTACTCGGTCTGAACCGAGTATGATAGAATAACACCCGAGTCAGTCTAGAAAACCAGCATGAGAAAACACATTCAATTTGAATTATTAGAGTTATCAAAATCTTTTGAAAAACAAAGGTATCTCGTAAGATTGCGTCACACATAAAGACGACGGTTTTTTCCCACGATAACCAAAACATTTTATAAAAAATCCAGTGATATTATAATAGTGTCTAAATAAAAATACTGATTCAAATAACTGAAATTGTTAAATTAATTAAATTCCATCATACTAGGCTCTACAACAAAGTTGTAAGGCTCGTATTGGAGAATGGATCCATACAATGACTGGGCCACTAGGGTACCGCCCATCACAATACACCTCTAGAAAAATTTACCGAGGTCCGCGCTTGGCCCTCCTGCTACACAAGACTGGCCTACCCCTAACCTGGATAGACAAAATATGTTATCAGCCTGAGTGTTCCCACCCTTAAAAATCGAGCGCTCCCTTTTTATGCAAAACCATATGCATAGTTTATACATTTCTGAGGATATCTAGAAAAATGATAACCCATTCTAATTGGGTGCGACCCACTTTGCCTTGCTGCTTCTCCCTTGATTTAGTCATTCCCAATTAATGAGGTTTGAGGGTAAACGTTACCATTCAAGAAACAATTCCACTTAGAATGCTCATTGTCCTCTAGTGACGTTCTGATAGCATTCATCCATATAAATTGTTCCGGGTCTGGACAAACCGGATCAGCGTCTTCACTATCTTCACGGTATCATTCATAACTTTCAAACCGGATCAAAATGTTTTCAAACAATTAAATCCGATCCGATCTCTTCAAATTGATTAATGAAATTGGCCAATATTGATAGTTGGTTATTTAACTATCAGTAAAACATCCACAAGTAGATACTAGGTCTTATCTTCTAATTCTTCAAACATTTATTTCGAAATATCATTACTAGGATATATATTCAAATCCCTTTCCATATTACAATATTTGAAAACAATTTCAAATACTTAAATCCATAACACGATATTTCAAACCATCTCAACACTTAGAAATATTCCCAACTTTCCATTTTTTATTATACTTAGGAAATATTATAAGTCTTATTTTCCAAAATCTTTTCAATTATCAATACTTAAGAGAATATTTCGTAACTAAATCTCATAAGTCTGCAGAATCACCGATTTTATCATTTCCAAAACCCAATATACTTATTTATAACCCAATTCAACAATTTATAACTTCTTTTATGAATTTTGTTTTCATTTTGGAAATTCCCATATTCAACATTTTGAAATTCCATCTCCTCCAAATCCCTTATAAAATTCCTCCCCTCAAAATCATATCCATTTAAAATCCCCATTTACGAATCTCGAGAGATTTTATGAAATAAAATTTTCAATCACTTCAAAACTCTATATAAATAATAATAATTTATTTTTAAAACATGTTCAAATAATTATTTAAAATATCGAAAACACTTTTATAAACGTCAATATCTCATTTTTAGATAAACAAATCAATCTTCCAAGTTGATTTTAAAAGTTAGAATTTACTAAAATAAATGCTTAATATTTGAAGATTTACTTACCGAAGTATTTCAATCCTAACTAGTTTAAAATTTCATAGTTTAAAAAAAATTCCCTTTTAAAAACGAACTTAACTTCTTAGAATTTAATATATATTTTTAAAACCCCAATAACCAATTCAATTTTATAAATTCCTCTCAGATCACATCACATCACTTCCATTGCGATCTCCTTAACCATTTTTCACTTTTCAAAAAGAATATCCAATATTTTCCTCACCATATTTCCATAGTCTAATATAAATTCTCCTTGTAAATTTCTATTTACAATCTATCATCTGATACCGATTTCCCTTATTTACAAATATTGTTTATAAATTTTATAACTCCTTTGAGTTTCACTTTTTATAAAACTAGCCTCGCTTGCAAAATTCCATTTTTATAAATCCAGTCCTTTATAAATTCCATTTATAACTTGCATTCTATTTTTAACATTGACTTCAGCTCTTTTTCATATTTTCAGAATATCCTCTATAAATTCTTTTATATAATTCATTTTTAAAAATCTCCATTTGATAATTCACAATATTTAAGTATAACCAAAAATCAAATATATTTTTCTAACTCAATTTCTTTAAAATAACCCCAATTCCAATATAAATATTTTTATATCAAAAATTCCCCTTAATTCCTCAAATTTTAAAAAAGGTATTTAATATATCAAAATTCAGGCTAGTGCTACAATAACATCCAATATTTCCAATCACTGCAATAATCATAATAGATTATTTTACACAATCCATATATCACAATATCTGAAATTAAATTCAACATTTCGAGAAGTCTAGTTGGATCCCTCCAACCTGTTCCCCTGCATCCATAGATGTTCATACAACATAAAACTAGCAATCCATCTTGTTCCTCCTTGAGTCGAACCACCGACTATGCCATGATTTCCCCTCTATGAGCTCAAACACCCCATCCCCCATTCGCGACCATAAACCACTATCGCTGCCCAACCCCAAGTCGCAAGAATTCCTCTGCCCACCAGATCACGTCGCTTGCAAACCTCAGCCTCCTCCTGATTTCTCCAACTCCTCTTCGAAGCCCGCGTCGCTGTCGTCCATCCTCCCAATCGCGGCTAAGCATCGACCATCATTCCTTGAATCGGCCAAGCGAGCACTGCCTACTATCGAACGCCATCGTGATATCACGAGAGTTTCTTTTACTCCTTTTTGAGGTTTGGTTATGATTCTGATTTCTTCTTTTTTTCTTCTATAAAGAATGAATTTTGATTTTGAAATTTTTAATGGCAGAGAAATGAGCTAGGAGAGGGGCACGATTTTGGTTCCTCTTTATTATTATTTTTTGTTTTTCAGAAGATCGATTTCGATCTTCATTTGTAAGCGAACTAAATGAAATGAAAAGGAGAAAAAGGCGATTTGATTTTGTTCTTGCGTGAGGGAATAAGTCACGATTTAAAAGGATGAAGAGGTGGCTCAATTTGATTTCGGTTTGACTTATATTATTATTGTTCAAAATATCCCAAATCACATATAGTGAAACCTCGACCTCCTATTAAGGCATGTCGCTTGGCGTTCCTAATGTTATTTCAAACCCAATGGAACAAGTTTCGAGTCCTAATTCAATCGTATGGAGAAGATAGCTTTTTGAATCGACTATTTTAATTTAATTATTTCTAGGTGTTTATATTCCGTACTGTTAGGGATGCGGATTAAGGATCTTAAGGCAGAAATAACACTAGAGGGGGTGGGGGTGAATAGTGTTTTAAAGAATATATGAACCATATGACTAAATTAAAACTTTCAACACAAATCTAAACTGAATTCTAACACAGAATGATCACAGAACATATAACAAATGCAAATAATAAAGTAAAGCAAGTAAAAGGAAAGAACACACCAGATTTTATACTAGTTCAGAATCCTCCTACATCCAGTCCTGCACCAAGGCAATATCCTTGTACAAATTTTTATAAGCCAATATCCAAATTACAACCCACAATTTCTAAGGCCTTGAGGAACCCTCCTATCTCCGAGTCTGGGGCAAACTCTCTTGATTTTCGGGACACAAGATCACCCAAATACTTCTTAATAACAATCCTTTTGAATGGATAGACTCTATGGAGTTTTTGAATACAAATCAATCCTATAACTCTGAATAGCACTTTGATCTTTAGTAGAGTGATGGAGAATCAAATAGAGAGAGTATCTAAATGATTTCCTATTGAGAATTTGGCAGAATGATGGCACGATATTGAAAATATGAAGTTTTATGGATATGGAATGGTGGAGAAGAAAGAGTGAAGAAAATAGTTGTTAAAAAAAATTCGTTTTGGAAGCCTTTATATAGATGCACAACAATCATAACCGTTGGCAAAAGGTTTTCGAACGAATGGAAATTTCTTTTGAAAGTTGAATTTTGAATCCAACGGCCACCATGTCGACAAGGGATATCCCCTCATGTCGACATCCCTCAGTTCAAAATTGTAGAGATGTTGTTTTGTAAAAGCAATTGAATTTAAAACAAGTTGAAACTTTTCTGGAGCAAAGTAAAGTGTTTAAACAATATGTTGAGATAGAGAATGAATATAAAACATTATTTTAAATATATATATATATATATAATTGATATAAACCGTCAATTATATAAGTAATATTTAAAATCAGAATAAGTTTTGATGTTTTAAAATTAGAAGTTTTTAAAATCAGAATAGGGGAATATTTCAAGGCTAAAACAAGGTTTGAAAACATTTTTGAAAACATGATTTTGAAAGCTAAAATATTTTGAAAACTGATTTAAAAACATTTTGAAAAATCTATTCAAACTGAAATTGCAAGAACCTTTCTACTGAGCTCCTCCATAGGACTCGAGAACTTGTACAAAGTAGTTTAAATGATTTTGATTTTTGTGGGTTTGTAAGCCACTTATCGTAGGTTTGTAAGCTACTTGTCGTGGGTTTGCAAGCCACTGGTTTCGATAGAAATTGGGTTCCATCCCAAAAGAAAATTGGAAGAAAGATGAAAGTGCTATTATGAAGTTTTAACAAAATACTAGACACTTATCTTGAGATCTTGAAATCTTGATTCCCTAGAGTCTTGAATCTCGAATCTCTAATCTTCATCTTGATGCTTGAGTCTTTATACTGATCAGTCTTCGATAATACCTACATATACTTCCTATATACATACATACATACATACATACATATATATATATATATATATATATATATATGGAAATGTTAGTATAGATTTTATAAAGTAAAGTATAACAACTATATAAGGTTATTGTCATCAAAACATCATCAACTCAGTTCCTAACAATCTCCCCCTTTTTGATGATGAAAACCTTTATTTATAAAATATTCTTACCATACCATAACTCCTCCTTAATCCATGACTTCTTCTTAAAACTACAGCTCCCCCTTATTCCATGACTCTCCCTTACACCAAACACATATATTTTTTATAACTTTCTCCCCCTTTGTCATCAACAAAATCTATTTGTCATCAAGAATGATTAGTATAAACAAATAATATGTATAGAACAAGCATGAAACAATGATTATAAGTGAACACATTTTATTTATTACAACGTATATAAGAACATACATAAACATGAAAAAAAATTAAAACAAAGAACAAAAAAATGAAAGTACGCTTTAATGGCGATCCTTAACTATAGGAGACTTATGAATCGAACAATTGGGGTAGTGGAGACAAAAGTTTCCACGTTGTTCAATTATGTTTCCATTAGTATCAACAAGGACCTCACCAACGCAAATAACGCTCTCGTCCTCATTTATAGGGACTTCGGTTTGAGGTAAAGGTTGATCTTCCTCTTGGTCTTCTTGTGGCTCTTCCATAGGTTCTTCTTCCTCGGATTCCATGGCTTGTGAAGAGTCCTCAATATTAATAGGATTTGTACGGTTATCCATAAGGAATTTTTGTACATTTCTAATAATATTCCCTTGCCTTTGTTGTTCTCTAGCCATCCTAAGTTGACTTACTTGAATTTCAGTCATCAATTGAAGGATATCTTTCATCTTCTCTTGCAATTTGACCACTCGAGCGTGCGTAGTTCGTTGAAATGGACCAGAATGAGGAGATGTGGGTGAAGTGGGTTCATTAGTAGAAGAGGAGGCCATTATTTTATTGTTTCAGAAGTTGTTTACAAAGAATATAGTGAAGAAAGAGGAGAGAAAACGAAATAAATAGATAGAAAACCAAATAACTAACTTTTGAGGGAAATTCAATTTTCAAATTTTTGTTGGGTATGTCGACAACAGGAGATGGGGCATGTAGACATGTCCTTCAGAAAAAGTGTAATTTTTATTTTGAATTTTTATATATTATATTATATTTCAGATTTTGAAAAAATACCTAATTCTCTTCTAAATTTAGTAAAATTCTGTTCTGTTAATGGTTTAGTTAATATATCAGCAATTTGTTTTTCAGTATTTATATATTCTAGAGTTATTATTTCTTTAGTTATATTTTCTCTAAGAAAATGATGTCTTATATCAATATGTTTAGTTCTAGCATGATGAGTTGGATTTTTAGATAGATTTATTGCACTAGTATTATCACAATATATTGGTGATTTACTTATGTTAATTCCAAAATCTTTTAAAGTTTGTTGCATATATATGACTTGTGAACAGGCCAGAGCAGCAGATATATACTCTGCTTCAGTTGTTGATAAGGAAACAGTATTTTGTTTCTTGCTGAACCAGGAAACCAGTGAATGTCCTAGAAAGTGACAAGTTTTACTTGTACTCTTTTAGTCTGATTTACCACCAGCATAATCAGCATCACAATATGATATTAAATCAAAAGTATTATTTTTAGGATAAAATAAACCATAATCTAAAGTGTATTTTACATATCTTAAAATTCTTTTAACAGCTTTTAAGTGAGTTTCTTTGGGTTGTGATTGGTATCTTGCACAGAGACAAACACTATGCATAATATCAGGACGACTCGCTGTTATATAGAGCAGCGAACCAATCATTCCCCTATATAAGGTTTGATCAATATCTTTTGATTTATCTTCTTTACTTAAACCTACATTTGTTGACATTGGAGTTGGTTTCCCACTAGAGGTGCTTAAACCAAATTTATTGATTAAGTCTTTAGCATATTTTTCTTGACTTATGAAAATTGCATTTTCTAGTTGTTTAATTTGAAGCCCTAAGAAGAAACTTAATTTTCCCATGTGACTCATTTCAAATTCTTTAGTCATTATATCTGAAAATTCTTTATTCATTATGTTATTAGTTGATCCAAAGATTATACCATCTACATATATTTGAACTAGTTGAATATCTTGATTATTTCTTTTAATAAAAAGTGTTGTATCTACTTTACCAATTTCAAAACCAGATTGAAGTAAAGATGATCTTAGTCTTTCATACCAGGCTCTAGGAGCTTGCTTTAGACCATATAGAGCTTTCTTTAACTTGTATACATGGTTTGGAAATTTATTATCTTCAAAAAGCGGAGGTTGTTCAACATAAACATCTTCTTTTACAAAACCATTTAGAAAAGCACTTTTAACATCCATTTGATATAATTTGAAATTATTATAATTAGCGAAAGCAAGTAGAATTCTTATAGCTTCTAATCTTGCTACGGGGGCAAAGGTTTCATCATAGTCAATTCCTTCTTCTTGACAATAACCTTGCTCGACTAAACGAGCTTTATTTCTTACGACCTCACCGAATTCATTCATTTTATTTTTATAAACCCATTTAGTTCCAATTATACCTTTATCCTCAGGTTTAGGAACAAGTTCCCATACATCATTTCTGGTAAATTGATTCAATTCTTCTTGCATAGCAAGAATCCATGAATCATCAGACGATGCTTCCTTTGGATTTTTAGGTTCAATTGTTGATATAAAGGCTACATTACTCATACTACTTAATTGATTTCTAGTTCTTACTACAGATTCAATATTTCCTAAAACATTTTCTATCGGATGATCTTTTGATATTTTAAATCTCTTATTAGGTTGATTTATTTCACTAATAGTTTCATTAGATTGATTTTAATTTATAAAATCTTCTTCATCATCTATTTGTACAATATATTTAAGATTTTCATCAAAAGATACATGCATAGTTTCTTCAATAGTATTAGTTTTTAAATTAAAAACTCTAAATGCTTTGCTTCTATTGGAATAACCAATAAAGAATCCTTTATCAGCTTTTGGTTCAAATTTATCTAAATTATCTTTTGTATTAAGAATAAAACATTTACTCCCAAAGACTTTAAAATAAGAAACTATAGGTTTCTTATTATAAAGTAATTCATATGGAGTTTTATTTGTTAATGGTCTAATTAAAATTATATTTAATATATAACAAGCTGTAGCAACTGCTTCAGCCCAAAAATGTTTAGGTAAACTACTATCAGAAAGCATTATACGAGCACACTCTTGAATCGTTCTATTCTTACGCTCTACTACTCCGTTTTGTTGTGGAGTTCTTGGAAATGAAAAGTTGTGAGTAATTCCCTTTTGAATACAGAAATTCTCAAAATTTTCATTTTCAAATTCACCACCGTGATCACTTCGAATCGTTTTAATTTTGAAAGAATGTTGTTTTTGAATTCTTTTAGAAAAGTTTTTAAATATTTCAAAAGCATCACTGTTATGTTTTAAAAAGATTGTCCAAGTATATCTTGAATAATCATCTACTATAACAAAAACATATTTACTATGGTTAATTGATTGAACTTAAGATGGACCAAATAAATCTAAATGAAGTAATTCTAGAGGACTAGAGGTAGAAATAGCATCTTTTAATTTAAATGAACTTTTCTTAAGTTTTCCTAATTGACACGCATCACAAATACTATCTACTTTAAAGTTTAACTTGGGTAGACCTCTAACTAAGTCAAGTTTTGATAGCCTAGATAATAATTTGAAATTCAAACGGTCAAATCTTTTATGCCAAATCCAAGGGTCACTTGTATTAGCCAAAAGACATAGGTTATCATTTGAAATTTTCATACTAAGGATATAAATGTTTTCTTCCTAATACCTTCAAAAATTATATTAGACTTATCATCTTCAATGTGACATTTATCTTTTCCAAATTTAATTTTAAAACCTTTATCGCATAGTTGACTTATACTAAGCAGATTATGTTTTAAGTTCCTAACTAATAAAACATCAGAAACAAGTAAAGTTTTAGAGTTACCGACATTGCCGACGCCAACCACATATCCTTTAGAGTTGTCACCAAAATTGACTAATTCACCATCTTGTAAGTAATGTCCTTGAGTATCTCGGGATTTCCAGTCATGTGCCTCGAACAGCCACTATCAAGTATCCATTTATCTTTCTCAATTTGCACAGTTTGTCCATTGGGTGTTGATTCGTCAAAAGCCATATAACATGTCTGTCCCTGCATAACACACTAATTCGGTAGATAACTTGATTTATCAAAATAACTATATGCAGACTTATGAAACTTTGATGAAATGCATAGATTCAAAATAGTTTTAACACAATTTTCCAAAAATGCCATTTTTATATTTTTCAAGTTTCAGATTATGAAAATAATGAAAACCAATGCTCTGATACCAATTGTTAGGGATGCGGATTAAGGATTTTAAGGCAGAAATAACACTAGAGGGGGGGGGGGTGAATAGTGTTTTAAAGAATATATGAACTATATGACTAAATTAAAACTTTCAACACAAATCTAAACTGAATTCTAACACAGAATGATCACAGAACATATAACAAATGCAAATAGTAAAGTAAAGCAAGTAAAAAGAAAGAACATACCGGATTTTATACTGGTTCGGAATCCTCCTACATCCAGTCCTGCACCAAGGCAATATCCTTGTACAGATTTTTATAAGCCAATATCCAAATTACAACCCTCAATTTCTAAGGCCTTGAGGAACCCTCCTATCTCCGAGTCTGGAGCAAACTCTCTTGATTTTCGAGACACAAGATCACCCTAATACTTCTTAGTAGCAATCCTTTTGAATGGATAGACTCTATGGACTTTTTGAATACAAATTAATCCTATAACTCTGAATAGCACTTTGATCTTTAGTAGAGTGATGGAGAATCAAATAGAGAGAGTATTTAAATGATTTCCTATTGAGAATTTGGCAGAATGATGGAACGATATTGAATATGAAGTTTTATGGATATGGAATGGTGGAGAAGAAAGAGTGATGAAAATAAGAAAATAGTTGTTAAAAAAAATTCGTTTTGGAAGCCTTTATAAAGATGCACGACAGTCATAACCGTTGGCGAAAGGTTTTAGAACGAATGGACATTTCTTTTGAAAGTTGAATTTTGAATCCAACGGCCATCATGTCAACAAGGGGTATCCCCTCATGTCGACATCCCTCAGTTCAAAATTTTAGAGATGTTGTTTTGTAAAAGCAATTGAATTTAAAACAAGTTGAAACTTTTCTGGAGCAAAGTAAAGTGTTTAAACAATATTTTGAGATAGAGAATGAATATAAAACACTATTTTAAATATATATATATATATATATATATATATATATATATATATATAATTGATATAGACCGTCAATTATATAAGTAATATTTAAAATCAGAATAAGTTTTGATGTTTTAAAATTAGAAGTTTTTAAAATCAGAATAGAGGAATATTTCAAGGCTAAAACAAGGTTTGAAAACATTTTTGAAAACATGATTTTGAAAGCTAAAACATTTTGAAAACAGATTTAAAAACATTTTGAAAAATCTATTCAAACTGAAATTGTAAGAACCTTCCTACAGAGCTCCTCTATAGGACTCGAGAACTTGTACAAAATTGTTTAAATGATTTTGATTTTTGTGGGTTTGTAAGCCACTTGTCGTAGGTTTGTAAGCTACTTGTCGTGGGTTTGTAAGCCACTGGTTTCGATAGAAATTGGGTTCCATCCCAAAAGAAAATTGGAAGAAAGATGAGAGTGCTATTATGAAGTTTTAACAAAATACTAGACACTTATCTTGAGATCTTGAAACCTTGATTCTCTAGAGTCTTGAATCTTGAATCTCTAATCTTCATCTCGATGCTTGAGTCTTTATACTGATCAGTCTTCGATAATACCTGCATATACTTCCTATATACATATACATATACATATACATATATATATATATCTCTATGGAAATGTTAGTATATATTTTATAAAGTAAAGTATAATAACTATATAAGGTTGTTGTCATCAAAACATCATCAACTCAGTTCCTAACACGTACAACCAAACGATAACTCCAAACGCTATGAAATTTTAAATTCGATAATAATACACTATTATGGATCCAATGGAACTAGTTTCGTCGAATTTCAAGACTATGTCCCCGATCGCTATTTTAACACGTCGATTAAATCGACGATTTCAAAATTTATGAAATCGCATGAAATACCGGTTTTAAAAATTATTAACTCAATTAAAATTCTAAATTCAATACTTAAACCATTTAAATATTCAAAATCAAAAGACGAAATACCTAGGTCGTCACATTGCTCCCCCCTTAAAAGAATTTCGTTCCCGAAATTGTTAAGGCAGGAAGAACGCTCCAAATCCATTAACTTATCAAAACCCAATTAGTTAAAACTCAATATTTCACTTTTACAGTCTTTTAGTTCTAACCAAAACAATTAGTTTTTAATTCTAATTCCAAAATCCTTTATTCCGGTTACAGTTCGAAATCGGTTTGTCGTTAACAAAAATTTTCTAACATCCCAAATTTTCAAACTTTTTTGGTAGAGTCTCCTTTGTATGGAGAGCCTTTAACATATGAAAAGAGAGATAAATATATACATTGACCCACATGGCCGGAAAATAAAATATGTATCAATATTTATATATTTCGCGATATTTAGTCTGAAAACGTACCTTGTTTAGCGTTTTTAAGCACTATTAAGCAAGAAAGTTTACTTCACATGCAATTACGCAACCCAAATCTAGCTCGCTAGCCTCCAAGTATCTGTACTCACTCAATTTAAATCACGTAAGTACTAAAACATCAAATTCTAATAACGTTTCATTTATTCAACTAGTTAATACATGAATTTCATAAGCATTGCATGCTAAACATATATTTACAAGCAATTATGAGGTTCCAACACCAATTTGATTACTTTCAATCAATCTATATACCATTTCATTTAATTTAAATGATTTACAACTCACTTTACATGCATTAAATTAATTTTTATACCAAAAAAACTCATACCATTCCAAATTTATTAAAAATCAATTTTATTCACTTCTATTAATTCATAGAATTTTATTTACTTTCGTTTGCGTCAAACAACAATTTTTCTATGCAAATTCGACATTACTCATTTAATAAAATAACCATTTAAGCTTATAGATATTTTAAATTGATTCCAAATCAATTTATATTCAATTCTATTCCGTTTACTAATTTATCTAATTAGTTCATTCACTTAAGCCACTTTAAATTTTTAATTCCATACTCAAATACATTCTTGAATTCATTTAAACGGTATCAAGGCCATATTCAATTTATTTATATTTAAATTGAATTTATTTGTAACTCAAGTCATTTCTACTACAATCCAATTCCATTTTATTCGTCCACATTTCCAATTTACTTAACCAAGTTAAGCGTCATTATTACATTCAATTGACTAAATAATTAATCTAATTAGTTCACTTCCAATTTATAATTCAATATCTAATTTTTATTTCAAAAATCACTTCATTTAATTTTCTTAAGATCAACTCATTTTTATACAAGTTTGAATTTATTTCCTTCACCAAATTATCAAATCATTTTATTTTGGGTTTTCTATTTCACTTTTCAATTTTATAAGTTACATAACTTATTATTCACGTTTCCATCAATTCTATACTCAAATATATTCACATTTTATTTTATCTCAAGACTACCCATCTATTTATAGCCTAAGTATATTTTTATTCCATTAATTTCAAATTTTATAAGCTATTTAAATTTATTAATTCATAATTTCAAATTTTCACTAAAATTTTGTTCCATTCAAAATTTATACTTTATGGCCATATAATATTTCACAACTCAAAATTTATATTTACTTCAATTCGATATTACTTCTAATCCAATCCAATTCAATTTAATTTAAATTTCAATTCCTTTTAACTAACATTTCAAAACCATATTCAAGTTATTCATACTTAAACTAATTTCACTCCAAACAAATATATTTTTAATCAATTCACTTTGAATCAAGTAAGAATTCAATTCCAATTTCAAACTTTTTCCATTTCCTTACTTATATTCATATAAAAATTTCACCATTCGAATTTATTATTGTCTGAATTCCCAATAAATTTATTTAACTTTAAGTTAAATTCAACTCACACAATTTATTTTAACTTGCTTAAGTTAAAATTTATTTCTCAAAACTTTAAGTTCCATATTTTCCTTTCTTATTAAAATCATCCTCACTTTATAAGTTCATAACCTATTTCCAAGGTTTCCCCAATATTTATAATAAAACTCCATAGTCCAAACACCCGGTATATATTTCAAATCATTTGAAATCAAATATATACAAACATACACACACTCTTTTTGGTTTAACAAACCACATCCTTCGAATTTCCAAAATGAACCTGATTTTATCCAAGACAATTCCCTCAGAATTTTCAAAACAACACTTGTTTTCACTGAAAAATCTCCATATCAATTTACTATGGTAGCAATTTGTCACTTAGAAACTCAAAAATGAATACTTATGATGCTGGGTAGCCATCGTCGGCATTATTTTCCAACAACTGAAGTGAGTTCAGTGCTATATCACTTCCAAAATCCATTTACTACCTTCAAAAATATCTCCAAAATAATATACTATTATTTAGCTTCAAACGCTTTGGAAAACACTTCTAAAAATTTCTAGGATTTAAAATTTTCAAATTCTAGTTAGAACCCATTTGTAGTTTTTAACTTATTTGTATAATTCATACTTATACAGACTCCACTGGGTTATATGTAATCATTCCCATTTTATAATCTTGTTTTGATTATAACATCCAAACACATCAATTTATAATATAATAATTTCAAAAAATTATTTCTTTTATATCAATATAATTTTGGGTAAAATTGTTTCATTTACCCACCTTAAAACCATGCTGTGTCAGTTTACCGCGTTCAACTGTTTAGAAACTCCTATCGATTTAGTTGCATCCCACTTTTCGATAAGAATTTATATGCCACTCAACCGATTGGTCGACAAAGTATAAAACAATTTATACCATAATAAATACACGCTCATATCTATCAATATGCTCAAACTCATTCTAGGGTACTACCGACCATATCTCTAATGAGTAATCCTCGCCAGAGTCAAGGTTCTCACTTAGCCTTAGCTTTGATACCAAATGTAAAGGCCCGCAAATCTGTACCCCTTGAGTCGACCATAATTTAAATCACTTCAACTCAAATTGAACAGAAATTTCAAATCTTTAGGGTGAAGAAGAAGAAAAAGGTAGAGGAAAATAAACAACAACACATAATCTGATAGTCGAGCGGAACAAGATATAATATATAATAACAGATTTTTATACAAAAGAATCTACAACTTTTTATGTAACGACCAGGAATTTTGGGCAATATCAATTTAATAATCCGTATTAATAATTAAATTGATTTGATGATTTTTCTTTATAATTTTAATATAAATTAGTAAATTTAAATATTTTGAAGGTTAATAAATTTTAATCTGATAATTGTGATCAATATCTTTCTAACAATTTGATATTGATAAGAATTATTTTTGTCAAAGCTAATGAATTTTATTCTATTTATAATATATACATCTGAGATATGTATTGCGAATAGGAGATCTTTTGTTTTAAATTAAAGATGAAGTTTCAAATTGTAATATATATATGTATATATATGTTATGATTTGAGTTGTTTTGAAATTTAATTAAATCTATTAATAATTGATGTATGAATGAATATTGTAATTCTAAAGTTTTGTTTTAAATTCAATAAGATTTTTTAAAAGATAATTTAGTTTAATTCAATTGCCTTAAAAATATAAGATAGACTGTTTGTTTTCAAATACGATAGTTAAAAAGAATTTTAAACAAACTTTGTTTTAAAAATGCTCAAATTAAAATGGTTATAAATGATAAAAACAAATGTTTTAGATTTTTAATCCATGTAAGGCAATTAGGCAATATGAAGGACAAATGTAACTTTAAAATAACAAGTGTCTTTATTTTTAAAATTTATACTTTCTTTAATCTTAATAAAACATAACACTTTCATTTCTTGGTTTATTTTTCTTAACCCAAGTTAATGGCAACCATAAATTCACTTACAAACCTGAAATTCATAATCAAAAGCAAAAAGCAATCTGTAATCAAGTTTTTCTAGCAACCTGCAAATTGAAATCTGCAAATGGAAGGAAGATCATCAGTTCAACAATTCAAATCAACCTGCAAAATAAAATCCAAAAGCAAAGTAAGATCTGAAACAAAATTTGCAAAAGTAAGTCAGCAATCCAACTGAAAAACAATTTTGAAGTTCTTTTCAACAATCAATCTGCAACTTCAAACTGCATTTCAAAGTTCAAACCAACCTGCAACTTAAACATGCAAACGAAGATCTGCACTTACAATCTTTTAAAGCATCAGATTTAAAGGGCATGCAAGAATTCAATTTTATCTGCAAGCATCAGATTTAAAAGCATGCAAATGGATTTTTCTTCAGCATATCAAATCCTGGAAGTAAATTGAAACTGCTCTGCATTTTTGAAAATCAGGTGAGTAAATTATTTTTAAAAATAGTTTAAATTGATTTAGACTCTAATGCATGTGTGATGGCTTATGTAGTAGTTTAGTTTCAATTGTTTTGTGAAGAAGAATGCATGTTTGTATACAAAGAAGTGATGCATGTTTGTGACTGCATGGGCATGCTTTGTTAAATTACAGGCTATGATTATTCAAATTCATTCAAATCTCCCAAACCATTCATTATTTAGCTTTGATAATTTAATGAAATTTGTTTGTTAATGGATGATGGTTGTGTTTAAAATCAATTCAGGATTTTTACTTTAGTAAATAAGTTAAAATTTAGAAATGCAGTGGCAAATTCTAAATTGCATGATAAATCAAATGTTATCATTTGATAATCTAATCTCATAACTTGAATCCATATTGAAAATAAGGAATTTTAAAACAAAAATCAAAATTTTTAAGTGGGTTTTGGAAGTGCATTTCAGTGATGCTTGGAATTTGTTCTCTGAGCAATTAACGATGATCAGGGAGTCTAGGATGACTGGGATTTTGGCTAGGGGTAGAGGAAGGATAGGAGTATTCGGAAAAATTGGTGGGAAGGGTGAACCATCAGTGTGGCATCGACGACGAAGTAATTAGGTTTCTAAACCTAGTTCAGGCCGCGTTGGAAAATTGGGATCCTTCATCTTCCCTGATGCATCGAGCTTCAGGATACTCTAGGAATTGATTCGTGGGAGTATGGTGATGTTGTGGCTGGAGTTACGGCAGTTCCGGTGGTGGAGATTATCAGCGGTGATGGAATTTGGGGAGATGATTTCTGCAGTTGTTTTTCGCAGTTTGGTTCGAACGATCGAAATTCGTTTCGATGATGTTGTGATTGATCTGAGCTTGGGATCGTGCTCGCCAGTGATGTTGTGACCAAAGTAGGTCGTCGCGATGGACGATGGAGGCCGGCGGTGAAGGTGCATGTGCACCATGATTGGGTTGTGCACTGGGTATTCGAAGCTTTGGGGAAGACAATGGGAAACTCGAAGAAGCTCTTAGGGTTTTCGCGTGTTGGACTCGAAGACAGTGGGGTTTGGGTTTGCTTCGGCGTTGACTCGGGTTGAATCGTTGATTGCTTCGGGGTTTTTGAGCTGTTGTTTTGGTAGTTAGATTTATCACTAAGTTGCAATATAACTTGAGTTGATTAAATTAAAAATTAAGCATTTTATTATAAACAAGTTTTGTAAAGGAATCAAAATGCAAAGTTTAAAACTGGTTGTTTAAAATTAAATGTTAATCAAACTTTTAAAGTATAAGTTGAAATTTATTTATTTTATTTTACTTTAAATTCATTTTAAGTGATTTCATTTTGAAAGTAATTTAGTTACATCTTGGAGTTCAATTTAAAAGAATATTTTGGATTTAAATATTAAATCAAAGTTTATGTTAAATAATAATTCAAACCTAAGATTCCAAATTTATATTTGAAATAAATAAGACTAATATTAGATGTTTTAAAGTATTCTAAATTTTGAAATTTGTTTCTAAATTTCCTATTTTCAAATAAGATTATCATTATGATTTTGAAAACCAAATAGGATAATTTATTTAAGTTGTTAAAGTTTGATTTATTCAAATAATTCATTACAAGATAATTAAGGTTAATTTATCTTTGATTTGAATATAAAAATATTAAATTTGATTTGTTTAACTAAGATTAATGTTCTCTTAATTAATTAAGGATTTTGAAATTATAAGAAGTTAATTAATTAACTATTTAATTTATTTTAAATAATTGGTTAATTATTTATTTAATTTTAAATAATCACTTAATTATGATTAATTAAGTGTAATTACTTAATAAAGTAATTAATGGTTAGTTATTGAATGTGATTAAGAATTGGTAATTACTTAAGGAAGTAATTAGTGGTAATTACTCACAAGAGTAATTAATTGAAGTGATTAATGGATGATCACTTAATGTTATCATTTAAGAGTTGATTAATATAATTATTTGAAGTTAATTAATTATGGAGTAATTAATTAAATAAATAAATTAGGATTATTTAATAATGGGAATAATTACTTGTTAAGTAATTGATTAAGGAAGTAATCAAGATTTATTAATAGAAGTAATTAGAGATAATTACTTATGTAAGTAATTAAGAGTTAATTACTTAATTATTTTAGTTAATTAATTAATATGGTTAATTGATTAATGAATGGGATTAATTTAAGATTAATTACTAAAGATAATTAATTAAAATGCAATTAATTAATAAAGACATTAATTAAGGATTATTTAATTTAATTGATTAATAATTACTTAATGAAGTAATTAAAGATTAATTAATTAAAGTAATTAATCAAGGATTAATATAATTAATTAAGAAGTTAATTAATTAAGATAAGTAATTACAAGTTGTTAATTACTGTTTATGATTAATGAGATGATTAATTATAAGTTAATTATTTAATTAATTAAAGGAATAATTAATTAATTAGGATCATTAATTAATTAATGTAATAACTGATATTAATCAAGATTGATTAATAAAAGTAATTAATTAAAGTATGATTAATTAATTGTAATTAATTATGGTTTAATGTAATTAATTATAGTTAATTAATTAATGAAGGATCATTAACTATTGTAATGAATGATAGTAATTAAAGGTTAATTACTGAATATGGTTAAGGATAATTACTTGAATGTAATTAAAGTATAATTAATCAAGGAGATTAATTAAGGAAGATCATTAGAGATGATTAATCTATTTATTTGGGATAAATAAATGAAGAAGGATTTAAGTAATCCAGTTGATTACGAGTTAATCAATGCTGTTATGGATGATTGATTGATCTTGAATGGTTGATATTGGATGTTGATTGATATTGGGTGTTTGGTTGATACTGGATGATTTGGATATCTATGATATGTGATATGCAGCTTTTGAGATGAATGTTGATATGAATTATCTGTTGAGATATGTGATTCATCTATCTGTTTATATATCATCCTGAATATAAGTTTAATTGTTTAAACCCTTAAGTACAACTTGGACATTAAAATGGCGTTTGGTTTCGGTGAGACCGGAATCGGGTTTCCATATTTGGATATCCGAAAACCACATCGATTCTAATTAAACGTTAGGTCGTTAATCCAAGTGGAGAAAGTGAAGACTCGAGGTGTTAGGGCTATACGTCAGTATAACTCTGTGGGTGATTCTGTAATGAGTTTGACGGAATAGTACTTATAGGTTCGAGATGGTGATTCAGAGTGCAAGGGCTATGGTCGTTGACTCTGAGGGTGATTCCAAAATGAGTGCAACAAGATAGTGCTTTCGGTTTCATTCGAATCCGGAACGAACTTGTATGGATTGAATGCTTTCAGCACATCGACAGGCGACGATGAGCATTCTAAGTGATGTGTTCTATAAAGGTAATCGCAGCCTCAAGCCTCATCAACCGGAAATGGCTAAAACAGGGGAGGTGCAGCAAGGCTTCGTGGGTAGCCCCCACTTGAGAGTGAGATTTACCCCTGTCTAGAGGTCCCTTCTATTTCGGTTTAGTGTGTGGTTGGTCGCGCCAACTACGGGGTGGTCTTGTTCAGGACTGTCCAGTAAGGGATGGTTCCGACCTTGTGTTGCAGGGGAGTGGGCGTACTCCTCGGTACGGTGATCTAGGCCACGTACTGTGACAAGCGGTACCCCAGTAGCCCTGCCATTGATGGAAACCCATTTTTCCCTACGAGACCCTACAGTTTTGTTTGTATACCTATGTAGCTGGAATTTAATAAATGTAACAACTTCGGCTATTTCATATTTATCTGAAAACCCTAGACACTATTATAATATCACTGGATTTCCTATCAAATGTTTTGGTTAGCGTAAGGTAAAAACTTTTCCATGTTTATGTGTGAGAAGTCTTACGTGATACCTTTTCTTTTCAAAGGATTTTCTAAAGTTAAGCAATTTTAAACTGTTTACTCACACCAAACCCCTGTCTGACCCGAGTGTTTATTTTCTGTTTTATTAAACTCTTGGGTACTCATATTATGTATGAGTAGTCAAGTAATTCAGGTTAGCTTGACAAATTCTGGAGGAGATTTGGAGTAGGAGGCTTCCATGTGTAGATATATTATGATTCCCCTGTGTTTGTGATATCTGTATCTTGTATACTTGAGTTGTATGAATTAGATAGATGTTTATAACTGTCTAAATTGAGATGTATAGTTGTGTACTCTGATGTAATATGATACCATGTAATATTTTATGTGATATATTATATTTCATTCGTTCCGCTGTGAGTTCTCTGATGTTGTTGTCTTTCTTCTTTCTCTTTCTTTTCTTCTTCTATCCCTTTCTTTCTTCATTAGCGTCGCGTCTTCCTGTGGATGGGAGACGGGTCGCTACATTGTGGTATCAGAGCATTAGGTTGAGCGAATACCTAAGCTCTGGAGTGGTGTCTTTCTCGAGAGAGCGTACTTGTAATTTATATATAACTATATATGTATTTATATCTACATGGTCTGTTGGGTTATCTGTTCGGATTTTCCAACAATAGTTTTAGAGGTAGAGGAGTAGTGGTGTGTGTGTAACACGACTACCACTAATGGAAGAGGTCCATATGTTGAGGTTGGAAGTTTTTGTTGAGACTGTAGACCTAATACCGTCTCGAGTAAGTTTTGTTGTTTGGAGTAAGGATTTATCTGATATCCGAAGAAAATCTTTTTAAAGATTCGGAGTTTATCTTGGAAGTGTAAGTTTGGATCGGTCGAAAGTGCAGAAGTAAGTGATGATATTTTGATAACTGCGTGATGAGATGCAGTATCCATGGATATTTTCTGAAGATGTTTTCTTTTGAAGCAGTTTTAGAAGTAGTGGAGAAGCAGTCTTTACCTACCGCAGGGAAGACTCGTCTGTGTAGAAGTTGTTTGGATCTTCAGCATGGAGGTTGGCTGTTTTGGAATTTGAGACTAAGGTCTATGACTTATTTTTCTTCGGCATGGTCTAATTGTCATTCCTTAAGAAGGGTGAGATGTTGATGTGTTGTTTGGAGGCTGAGTTTCTTTTGGGATGTCTACCATCTCGGAGGTCCGTTGTGTGGTTTGTTGATCATTTTGGGGTTCGGAAAGCCTTTGGATCTTTTGGTTAGCTGTGGTAGCAGTTTCATTTTGAAGTGTTCGGTGTGCTGACGAGAAGATCTTTTAGCTTGGCAGTATCTTCGAGGTAGAATTTGGAAGCAGCAGTGTTGGTTGTTTCTCCGATGGTTTAGGAATCTTGGTGTTTCTTCTAGCAGCAGCCTTGGCAGTTGGTGAAAGTTTTCTTGAAGGGTTAACCTTGTTTGGAGAAGCTTTAGGTTGTTCTAATTGGTAAAGAGAGGACAGTTTTCTTTGGAATCCAAACTAGGTAGGATCGCAAAAGTGACTTGCGATTAGTTTGGGAATTTTCTTAGGCAATATTTTGTTTGAGACTGAGGATTCTCATATGGAAGTAGGAGTTACTGAGGTAATCTGAAGTTGTCTTCATCTGGAGTTGAGTTCCATATTGTTTTGATTCCAGAAGAGATTTTGGTAGTTAGCCTAGAAGTAGGATGGTTTTTGGAGAGAAAAGAGTTGGTGTAGCAGCTGTGCAAGGAAGGAAGCAAGTACAGTTTGCTATTGTTTGGAAGTAGAATTTGTGTTCTGGATTTCGACGGATTTTGGAAGACTTTTCTGATGGATATGATCTAGAAGCTGGTTTGTGTTGGTCTAGTTGTTTTTGGAAGCATCAGCATAGGTTGAGCTGATCAGGATGAAGATGAGCAGTCCAGGATTTGTCTGTTGAGTTATGCAGATATGAGATAAGGAGTTTGGAATTTGAAGTTGGAGACTTCATTGTTGTTAGGATTTCTCTGGTTAAGAGAGCAGTAATTGGATGGCTAGTCCTGGGATATTTGAGATTTCTTATCTGTGTTTTTGATAAGATAAGATTGAATTGCCAGTTTGGATAACTGGAATTCATTTTATTTCGCGTATCTCTGAGAGAGTACGTGTATGGTTTATTGTTGGTTATGGAATTTGTAGTCCAGTTGGATTTGGAGTTGTGCTAGACTTG
This sequence comes from Allium cepa, assembly GCA_030765085.1. Taxonomy (NCBI): domain Eukaryota; kingdom Viridiplantae; phylum Streptophyta; class Magnoliopsida; order Asparagales; family Amaryllidaceae; genus Allium; species Allium cepa. Next base: position 867,565,039 of record CM060940.1, read on the forward strand.
AGTATAGTCGGGTGTTCTGTTCAGATTGGTGGTGTGGTTAGTTGAGCTTTTGTAAAGCGAGTCTCCCGGTGTTTTATACTTGGGAAACTCTAGATAGTGTTAGTAAGATTTATTCTGATTTTGTCGGGGTAATTAGTTAGATATGTTGTTTGATTGGTTGCTATGGTTGTTAGTAACTGGTTGATAGGTATGCTTTGCTGTTTGAAATTAAAATCTTTTAAGGGTTATTAAATTACCTTTTCTTTTAAATTTTGGGGACGAAATTCTTTTAAGGGGGGAGGATCGAACGACCCGGAATTTTGGAAAATATCAATATAATAATTCGTATTAATAATTAAATTGATTTGATGATTTTTCTTTATAATTTTAATTTGAATTAGTAAATTTAAATCTTTTGAAGGTTAATAAATTTTAATCTGATAATTGTGATCAATATCTTTCTAACAATTTGATATTGATAAGAATTATTTTTGTCAAAGCTAATGAATTTTATTCTATTTATAATATATACATTTGATATATATATTGTGAATAAGAGATCTTTTGTTTTAAATTAAAGATGAAGTTTCAAATTGTAATATATATGTATGTATATGTTATGATTTGAGTTGTTTTGAAATTTAGTTAAATCTATTAATAATTGATGTATGAATGAATATTGTAATTCTAAAGTTTTGTTTTAAATTCAATAAGATTTTTCAAAAGATAATTTAGTTTAATTCAATTGCCTTAAAAATATAACATAAACTGTTTGTTTTCAAATATGATAGTTAAAAAGAATTTTAAACAAACTTTGTCTTAAAAATGCTCAAATTAAAATGGTTATAAATGATAAAAATAAATGTTTTAGATTTTTAATCCATGTAAGGCAATTAGGCAATATGAAGGACAAATGTAACTTTAAAATAAAAAGTGTCTTTATTTTTAAAATTTATACTTTCTTTAATCTTAATAAAACATAACACTTTCATTTCTTGGTTTATTTTTCATAACCCAAATAAGTGGCAACCAGAAATTCACTTACAAACCTGAAATTCATAATCAAAAGCCAAAACCAATCTGTAATCAAGTTTTTCTAGCAACCTGCAAATTGAAATCTGCAAATGGAAGGAAGATCATCAGTTCAACAATTCAAATCAACCTACAAAATAAAATCCAAAAGCAAAGTAAGATCTGAAACAAAATTTGCAAAAGTAATTCAGCAATCCAACTGAAAAACAAATTTGAAGTTCTTCTCAACAATCAATCTGCAACTTCAAACTGCATTTCAAAGTTCAAACCAACCTGCAACTTAAACATGCAAATGAAGATCTGCACTTTCAATCTTTTAAAGCATCAGATTTAAAGGGCATGTAAGAATTCAATTTTATCTGCAAGCATCAGATTTAAAAGCATGCAAATGGATTTTTCTTCGGCATATCAAATCCTAGAAGTAAATTGAAACTGCTCTGCATTTTTGAAAATCAGGTGAGTAAATTATTTTTAAAAATAGTTTAAATTGATTTAGACTCTAATGCATGTGTGATGGCTTATGTAGTAGTTTAGTTTCAATTGTTTTGTGAAGAAGATTGCATGTTTGTATACAAAGAAGTGATGTATGTTTGTGACTGCATGGGTATGCTCTGTTAAATTACATGCTATGATTATTCAAATTCATTCAAATCTCCCAACCCATTCATTATTTATCTTTGATAATTTAATGAAATTTGTTTGTTAATGGATGATGGTTGTGTTTAAAATCAATTCAGGATTTTTACTTTAGTAAATAAGTTAAAATTTAGAAATGCAGTGGCAAATTCTAAATTGCATGATAAATCAAATGTTATCATTTGATAATCTAATCTCATAACTTGAATCCATATTGAAAATAAGGAATTTTAAAACAAAAATCAAAATTTTTAAGTGGGTTTTGGAAGTGCATTTCAGTGATGCTTGGTGTAACGACCCGAAAATTTCGATCCCGAAATTTCCAGATAGTTAGTGAAAAGAAGAAAGAGAAAGAAGAAAAAGATAGAAGAAGAATAGAAAAGAAACACACAATCTCACATTCGCAGCGGGTAAAATATAATATCACATAAATAATAGTTTTACAAGAAGAACTATATCATTACACTTATATCTTTATACATCAGAGTTATACATATACATAAACACTAGATAAAACAATCATATCCAGATACTACAATATCATAGAGTAAATTCTCCATACGACCCTGCCATCCAGCTCGCCTCCTGAGCTACAGAACGTCCTTACCTGAAAATCTGTAATACTCGGTCTGACCCGAGCATTACATCAAAGTAACACCCGGGTCAGGCTGGAAACCAGCGTGAGTAAACCCATCTAACATGGAATACAAAAACATACTACTTATATAAACCCGGGTAACTTAAATCAATTTACATCTTCACCAGTTGATATAACATCACTTATTCCATACATCAATTTCTAAGTACCGATACTTAGATTAAATGGTCTCATTCACTTTAACCATTCCATTTCATTCTAATGATTTCACATATCAATTTAAAAAGAATCGAAGTGGTTTCGGGTATTAACTAATACCCGACTCCGGTCTCTTCGAATCCAATATCATTTAAACATAGTTTAAGTAGATACAATCAATTTAAATGCTGGGTATCATAATCCTTACAATAATTCATTATTAATAGATAACCCTACAATTTCATTGTTCAATATATCATATTATAGTACATTACATATAACATCAAAAGATCTTCAAATCCTAAGTTATCCATTATCATTCAATCATCATAAGCAAGATTTAATATATATATATATATTTCTAATTAATTTAATTAATCTCTAATTAAATTAATTACCAACTTTAATCACTTGGATTATTTAAATCCTGCTTGCTTAACATTAATTAATCATACCTCAGATTATTTATCATTTTGAAATCTTCCATCTTAATTAATCATCCTCGAAATGATTATCCTTTACAATAAGCAATTAATTCTCAATTAATTACTCAAAATTAATTAATCCCAAATTACTTCCCTTAAGTATTCATCATTAATTAAATCACCTTTAGTAATTATTCATTAATTACTCTTCTTAATTGATCACATTCATTAATTGTTCTTTAATTACTTTTATAGTGATAAATGTAACTTAATTATATCATAATTACTTGATTAATTAATTACTAATCATTAATTAAATCTAATTAATGATCCTTAATTTCAAATTAATTAATCTTAATAAATTGATCAACTTGAACTTAAAATTAATAATTTAAAACCTTTAATTATCTTAATTAAATAAACTATTCATTTAATTACCTTAACAATTAAATGAAAATTTAAAATCATAAATTTTCTAAATTTACTTTAAGATAAAACTTTTCTTAACAATAGATAAATTACCATTCATAAATACTATTGCAAATATTTATTTCAAATTCAACTTCAAATTTCATCTTAAGTTCAAGTTTGAAAAATGAAATTAAGATATCTTTAACCAAATTAAGAACTTTGAATTCCACATGTTAAAGAATACATATATATATAGAAGAAATTTAAAGATTTAAATTAAATTTCTTTTTTTTCTAATCTCTAATCATCTAGAATATACTTTAACTTTTATCTTATTTACAATATTTAAAATTTATAAACTTTATTTCCAAAACTTAAGATTCAAATAAATTTGAATTCAAATTTTTAATTAATTTTCTTTTTAACCCTGTTTACGTCCTCTACTACATTTTAACTCCATTTTAATTCAAATTCTTTAATTACTTTAAACTCTCTTAAACACTTTAATATTATTGATTCAATTTGAATTTAAACTCACTTTTTTTCCAACTAGATTCAAGTTTAACTTGAATCTACTTTTAAACTTAGATTTAAACTAAATTCAGATTTGCAAAACTAAATTTAAATCTCATTTAGATCTTCACTTTATTTAAATTCAGTTATTTTTTTAAAATTAAAATTTTAAAATCAAACAGAGTAACAGGTTTCTGAACTAAACCTGTTACTATACTGTAACCCGAGCAAGTGCCACATCCACTTCGAGTCAGCAAGCCCCCAACTCCGAGCAAAATACAATACTAACTCGAGTTATTCTCGCGTTTCCCCTGCTTATACCAGACAATCTTCTGAGAACAAAAGTGCACGGTGCACATGCACCGTGCCTTCGGCCAACCCTAGCCATCTCCGGTGGCTTCCCTACACCGGCGACCATCTCCATAATCCACTCCGACATCCCACTATTCACAAACAACCCGAATTCGAAATTCGAGTTCACAACCTAAACCTGAAACAGAAAGACCAAACCCCATCCAAACCTGTCATCGGCCAATCCTCACCGTTCCGACCACCTGAGGTCCACCCACTCCGGCCTCGAACCCATCTACACACCAACTTCCCATTTCCCAAAAATCACGGCACTCGATCAACCATCAAGATCAAACTGACCCATTTCATTAAACCCATCAAAACTAGGGTTTAATACTGAATCTCAAAACTGCATCCAATCTAGCCAATTTTAAACCCATTCATGATTTTTCTGAGCATCTCCTATACTTCTTCTATCACTCAGAAGAATCCCAAAGTTTCACAAGTCATGGATCACAAGAACTTGCGAAAATTTCATTCTTAGTTCAAGTACTAACTGCTACTGAAACTAAACTCTAAAAATTCTAATACTTGATTTAAAAATCAAGTTCCAGTAACTACTTTTAGTTTATGATACTGGATTTCAATATTCAATATAATTGGTTTTGATAAAAATAAACATGCATAATGTTATCTTCTGTTTCCAGGGACAGTACCCATATTTTCTTTCTTGAAAATTTTCTTTTATATTAACTTAAGAAAATAACAACTTTTCTTTATAATTTTCATTTATATCAGGAAACAAATTAAGTGTAAGTACTTAAATAAAAATTGGGATTTCCTGGAACATCAAAAAGAAACAGAACAGGACATTGAAAAAGAAACAGCATGCACATTACTTACATTCATATCAACAACTATCTATAACATAAGAAATTAGCTATTCTATTTCAATAAACTAGCATGCAACCTATTTAAGATTTTAAAGTTAAAAGTTACTCACAAGCACAAATTTTCAAACAGAATTTAGTATTTAAGGGTAGCAGTTTACTCACATATATTAAAGAGGCAGAGCTTTGAAAAACAGGGGACTTGTAAACTTGCTGCCTTGATTTCCTTTAAAAATTTGAAAAGCTTTGAATAATGAAATGCTAGCTTTTGAAAACTTGAAAATCATGGCCTCTGGAACTTGTAAGCTTTTAAAACTTTGATTTACTCCAGATGCATGCTTGAAAGATGGTTACAGGCTTTGGCTTTTGAACTGAAAACTGTTTGCAGGGTATTTAATTTTGGTTTGAGAAAGGATTTCAGGCTTATGATAAAAGAAAATGTTTCAGGCCTTGTTCTTGAGAATTTTTGGTTGCATGTAGTAAACCATTTCCAGATTGGAGAGACAAAGTTGCAGACTTGCTTTGAAATAGTTACAGTGTTTTGTTTTATAGGTTGAAGATGGTTTTGATTCTGGGTTTGCAATATTCAAACATGCTACAGGCTTGAAGAAAATGTTTTATCCCTTTGTTTGAGGAAGTTGCAGATTCTTCTTTTCCAGTTTTGATTCATCTTTTAGTTTTTTTTTTCTTCACTCATTTTTTTTTAAATTGAAGTTTCTTGATTTGGGAATTTTGCCTGGTTCTTACATTTTGTTATAATTAAATTTTTAAACAAAATACTGCCACATGTAACTTGGCATAACATCCATCTTACAAATGTTAAATTGTAAGTATACAAGACTTACAAATGGTTTGAAGCCTTATTTTACATGTTTAGTAAATTTTAATTTTTTTTTATGCTTATAAACTAATTTGTTCTCATGTGAAATTTTTGAAAGAAAGAATATAACCCTTTGTCAATTTCCATATATCCTACTTCACACTTATGTAATATATATGTATCCTTTTAAATTTTCTCATATTATAAAATTTGCACACATCTATTGTTAATGTTTCAAATCCACTTATACATACATCCGGACATCATTAATAATCAAATTTATTTGTTTTATCCAAATAAAATTAGTACTCCAATAGTTTAAAATCGATTAATTATCCATTTAACAATTATTAAAAATCCGGGATATCACATTCCTCCCCCCTTTGAATCTTTTCGTCCTCGAAAAGGAACGAAGCTTAAAATTTATTAAATATTTTGAAACCAGTTAAAATATTCTTTGATTATTTTAAAACACTTTTGAAAATCTATATACTATTATAAAATAGTTTTATAAAAATACTTTTTATAACTCGATGTTTCGACAAGTCCATCCTCGTTCTCACAGAAATTCGGTCATACGTTGATCAGGCGTACAACTGAAATTCTATAAGTACTTAGAAGACCCGTTTTAACACCCAGTGAAAATACTTTGAAAATAATTTTATTGAAAATTTAGAAATCAGTTTTTGAAAATAGAGGATATATCTTTGGTGAGAATGCTCTGGAAATCATCACCCCCATCCATGGTCGCAGTTAACCCGATGATTACGTTGCTGTCCCGACAAAATCCACAGATAACTGTAGGCCTCCGCGCTCCACGATTACACCATGGAACCCCGCTACAGATTGCAGCTACAACTGGGGTTACGTAGCTATCACATCTAAAACCCATATAATTGTAGGCATCAGCGCCCTCGAATTTCGCTGCCAAAAATGAAACTTCTCCACTCCACTTGACCATAGATCGCAGTCTACCGATGTTGCGTTGCCTTCCCGGCAAAATCAAGTGTAGATCGTTGACATTCATCCTCCACACGATTTTCGCTATGGTCCCCATAGTAGATCGCAGCGACATCGAGTTACACTGTCGTCACAGCATAACCCAAATGCCCCCGTAGGCATCAGCGCCATCGACTTTCGCTACCCAAATAATCCTCAGGAACTAGTTTTGTCCGGACTCCTCACAGGATCAACTTTAGAAACCCCCTCTTGGGGCTCAAGGCAGTACCACCCGGTGGTACTCCTGAGAAGTCCATTACAAGGGAGCGCCTTTTTCCCCAGAGCATCATCAAAAACATTTTATACTATACATATATAGTATCTTCAAATCATACACCTAGTATGAAATCATACAAAGCTCCTTTACACAAAATCGATTATCCCAAAATCGATAATTCTCAAACTAGGCTTTCCAAATTCAATATTGATTTTACCTAAAAATCAAAAGCCTTCCCAAATCCATAGGTTCCCAAAACCCTTTTTCCAAAATCCTCATATGATCCTTTATATATATATATTCAGATATATAAAATCTTTTTTTTAAAACTTTGGATCATTTCAAACTTGTATAAAATCCTTTTATACTTCAAACACTTCCAAAAACCATTTTCTTCGGGCAAAAGATTCAACAAGGGGAGTTTTATCTTATATAACAAAGATATATAACTTTGTTTACTCAAAATCAAATATTCAAATTTGATTTTTCCTTTCAATATCAATTTCAATCAAATCCGTACGATGTACACATATCATCCATACGCTATACCAATCTGATCGCTCACTCGATCACACAATTTCACCTCCGAACTAGTATCGTCCACCCGACTTCCTAGTGCGGACACAGATCTGGTTTCTTGATCAGAAACCGTCATTCTCCTTGCATAGTCATAACTATGATAGAGAATATCCAGAACCAATCAACAATCCATATCCAGGTTCGCCTTCGAAAATCGAGTGAAAAATCCCACTCGGATCGATATAACTATCTCGAAATTCTGTGCTCGAATCTGGACCAAATCACTATGCGAATAGAATAACATACGTACACCCTACATATTTATCTTTATTGGTTATTAGCCAGATTAATTCTCGTTCTATTTATGTTCACTTTAATTTTCATTCACTTATTCACAACCGCTTCAATCCCATTTAGATTATCACCTTTATTCTTATCTCGATTGGATATCCATCCAATAACAGTTTAAACTCTGTCCAGTTTATTTAGAAAATAGCTTAAAATTTTAAAAATAGATAAGTAGTTGAAAAATAATTACTAGTTTGTAAAATAGCTGTAAAATAGTTCAGTAATTGTAAAATAATTTGAAAATAGTTAAATAGTCATAGAAATTTTAAATAATTGCAAAATACTATAAAATAGAAATTAGTAGTTGAAAACAGTAATTAGTTTATAAAACAGTTGGAAAACATTTTTGAAAATAATTGTAAAACAAGTATAAGATAGTTTGTCTTTTAAAAGAAAGGTTGTATATATAATATATAGCTTGGAAAAATAGGTTTATATTAAAACAATTTATATTAAAAATAGTCCAGAGTCAAACTGCTCACTTCCAATCTCCATTCTTAATCAATTCAATTTAAATTTCCTCTTCCATTTAAATTGACCCAATTCTAATTTTAAATAACTCCAATTTCCATTGGACTTGATTTATTCCCAATTCAAGTTGAATCAATTCTCAATCCCTTTTAAAATTTAAATCAAATTCCATTTGATTTTAAACATATTCAACTTTAATTACAATCCCAAGATATTCCAATCACTTTGGACTAATATCCATTCAATTAAACCCACTTCAATTTCAATTTATTTCAACTCCAGTTTGAATTAACCCCAATTTCAAACTCTATTTCCAAATCAAGTTGAATTATCCTTGATTTCTTCTCATTATTTAATTCAAATTCCATTTGAATTTAAAATTATTTAACTTTAATTATAATTCCAAATTATTCCAATAAATTTGGACAAATTTCAAATTGAATCCACTTCAATTTCAAATCGTTTCAAATTAATCCAATTCAAATTTTCCATTTGAATTTTTATAATTATATATCTTCAATCACCATTTCAATTAATTCAAATCAAATTTAATTTGAACTGATTCAAATTTCAAATTTAAACCATCTCGAATTATATAAATTTGAGTTAATACTTCAAATGTTGATTTAATTCCTTTAAATCAATTTTCCTTTTATCCCAACAATGGATTACCATACTCCAATTCTCATTCATTTAAACAAATCCAATTCACAATTTGAAGATTATTAATAACAATAGGATGATATCATCCAATTCATTTTAAAACATTCATCAATTTACAATTTCCAGATCTCAAACCCATTTTGAGATCACACAAACTCCCAATTCAGATTAACCATTTAACTTTCCAAGTTAAATCTCAATTTCATCTTAAAATTTACAAATCAGGTTGAACATCCCAACATATTTAACTTTTCCCAAATTAAACTCAATTCACTTAATCCAGTCAACCTACCCAATTTGAACTTCCATTTCAAATTTTGAACTTCTCATAAATAATCTTCCCACTAATTAAGTTTTAAAAATTATCATTTTGGGTATCACAACTTATTCCAAATTTAAAACTCAATATTTAGAGTTTATCTCAAACCATCTTTGATATTATGTATATTCACATATATACTTATTTACTTCTTGGCTCTCCAAGCCAAATTTTAAAATTTAAACCACCTTTGGTTTCAATTCAAAACAAATTTTCTTTAAAATTTTCAAACATTTCTTATTTGAAATAGGACAATTTCATTCAAATGCCTTAAATAATATTATTTATTATTTCTTTAAATTAATTACATCATTAATTAATTCCAATTAATCACATTTGGAAATTAACTTATTTCTTAATTACCTTCATTAAGTAATTGTCCCTTAAATTACTTACCCTTAATTACTTCATTAAGTAACTCCCTCTTTATTTACCATATCCAATTATTATCCATTAATAAATCTCATTAAATAAAGTTTAGTTAATTATATACATTAATTGGTTATCCTTATCCTGAAACCTTTTCCAAATTCAAAATTTAATTTCAATTTGGTTGTAATTCTATTACCACTTAATTCTTACTATTACTTTTAGTTTAATTAATATTACAACCAATTTCCTTAATATAATAGATAATCTATTTCTTATATAAGATTTATTTACTTTTGAAATCATTTAAAAACCTTTATATAAGAAAATAACAAGTACGCTCTCTCATACTTATATACACTCAACTCATTCTAGGGTGCCACTTACCCTATCCTTAATGAGTTACCCCACCAGAGCCAAGGTTCTCACTTAACCTCCTGCTCTGATACCAAATGTAACGACCCGAAAATTTCGATCCCGAAATTTCCAGATAGTTAGTGAAAAGAAGAAAGAGAAAGAAGAAAAAGATAGAAGAAGAATAGAAAAGAAATACACAATCTCACATTCGCAGCGGGTAAAATATAATATCACATAAATAATAGTTTTACGAGAAGAACTATATCATTACACTTATATCTTTATACATCAGAGTTATACATATACATAAACACTAGATAAAACAATCATATCCAGATACTACAATATCATAGAGTAAATTCTCCATACGACCCTGCCATCCAGCTCGCCTCCTGAGCTCCAGAACGTCATTATCTGAAAATCTGTAATACTCGGTCTGACCCGAGCATTACATCAAAGTAACACCCGGGTCAGGCTGGAAACCAGCGTGAGTAAACCCATCAAACATGGAATACAAAAACATACTACTTATATAAACCCGGGTAACTTAAATCAATTTACATCTTCACCAGTTGATATAACATCACTTATTCCATACATCAATTTCTAAGTACCGATACTTAGATTAAATGGTCTCATTCACTTTAACCATTCCATTTCATTCTAATGATTTCACATATCAATTTAAAAAGAATCGAAGTGGTTTCGGGTATTAACTAATACCCGACTCCGGTCTCTTCAAATCTAATATCATTTAAACACAGTTTAAGTGGATACAATCAATTTAAATGCAGGGTATCATAATCCTTACAATAATTCATTATTAATAGATAACCCTACAATTTCATTGTTCAATATATCATATTATAGTACATTACATATAACATCAAAAGATCTTCAAATCCTAAGTTATCCATTATCATTCAATCATCATAAGCAAGATTTAATATATATATATATATATATTTCTAATTAATTTAATTAATCTCTAATTAAATTAATTACCAACTTTAATCACTTAGATTATTTAAATCCTGCTTGCTTAACATTAATTAATAATACCCCAGATTATTTATCATTTTGAAATCTTCCATCTTAATTAATCATCCTCGAAATGATTATCCTTTACAATAAGCAATTAATTCTCAATTAATTACTCAAAAGTAATTAATCCCAAATTACTTCCCTTAAGTATTCATCATTAATTAAATCACCTTTAGTAATTATTCATTAATTACTCTTCTTAATTAATCACATTCATTAATTGTTCTTTAATTACTTTTATAGTGATAACTGTAACTTAATTATATCATAATTACTTGATTAATTAATTACTAATCATTAATTAAATCTAATTAATGATCCTTAATTTCAAATTAATTAATCTTAATAAATTGATCAACTTAAACTTAAAATTAATAATTTAAAACCTTTAATTATCTTAATTAAATAAACTATTCATTTAATTACCTTAACAATTAAATGAAAATTTAAAATCATAAATTTTCTAAATTTACTTTAAGATAAAACTTTTCTTAACAATAGATAAATTACCATTCATAAATACTATTGCAAATATTTATTTCAAATTCAACTTCAAATTTCATCTTAAGTTCAAGTTTAAAAAATGAAATTAAGCTATCTTTAACCAAATTAAGAACTTTGAATTCCACATGTTAAAGAATACATATATATATATAGAAGAAATTTAAAGATTTAAATTAAATTTCTTTTTTTCTAATCTCTAATCATCTAGAATATACTTTAACTTTTATCTTATTTACAATATTTAAAATTTATAAACTTTATTTCCAAAACTTAAGATTCAAATAAATTTTGAATTCAAATTTTTAATTAATTTTCTTTTTAACCCTGTTTACATCCTCTACTACATTTTAACTCCATTTTAATTCAAATTCTTTAATTACTTTAAACTCTCTTAAACACTTTAATATTATTGATTCAATTTGAATTTAAACTCACTTTTTTTCCAACTAGATTCAAGTTTAACTTGAATCTACTTTTAAACTTAGATTTAAACTAAATTCAGATTTGCAAAACTAAATTTAAATCTCATTTAGATCTTCGCTTTATTTAAATTCAGTTTTTTTTAAAATTAAATTTTTAAAATCAAACAGAGTAACAGGTTTCTGAACTAAACCTGTTACTATACTGTAACCCGAGCAAGTGCCACATCCACTTCGAGTCAGCAAGCCCCCAACTCCGAGCAAAATACAATACTAACTCGAGTTATTCTCGCGTTTCCCCTGCTTATACCAGACAATCTTCTGAGAACAAAAGTGCACGGTGCACATGCACCGTGCCTTCGGCCAACCCTAGCCATCTACGGTGGCTTCCCTACACCGGCGACCATCTCCATAATCCACTCCGACATCCCACTATTCACCAACAACCCGAATTCGAAATTCGAGTTCACAACCTAAACCTAAAACAGAAAGACCAAACCCCATCCATACCTGTCATCGGCCAATCCTCACCGTTCCGACCACCTGAGGTCCACCCACTCCGGCCTCGAACCCATCTACACACCAACTTTCCATTTCCCAAAAATCACGGCACTCGATCAACCATCAAGATCAAACTGACCCATTTCATTAAACCCATCAAAACTAGGGTTTAATACTGAATCTCAAAACTGCATCCAATCTAGCCAATTTTAAACCCATTCATGATTTTTCTGAGCATCTCCTATACTTCTTCTATCACTCAGAAGAATCCCAAAGTTTCACAAGTCATGGATCACAAGAACTTGCGAAAATTTCATTCTTAGTTCAAGTACTAACTGCTATTGAAACTAAACTCTAAAAATTCTAATACTTGATTTAAAAATCAAGTTCCAGTAACTACTTTTAGTTTATGATACTGGATTTCAATATTCAATATAATTGGTTTTGATAAAAATAAACATGCATAATGTTATCTTCTGTTTCCAGGGACAGTACCCATATTTTCTTTCTTGAAAATTTTCTTTTATATTAACTTAAGAAAATAACAACTTTTCTTTATAATTTTCATTTATATCAGGAAACAAATTAAGTGTAAGTACTTAAATAAAAATTAGGATTTCCTGGAACATCAAAAAGAAATCCAGTATCATAAACTGGTTTGAAGTCTACAAATGTTAAATTGTAAGTATCTTACAAATTAGGATTTCCTGAAGTCATCAAAAAGAAATCCAGTATCTTACAAATGTTAAATTGTAAGTATACAAGACTTACAAATGGTTTGAAGTCTTATTTTACATGTTTAGTAAATTTTAATTTTTTTTATGCTTATAAACTAATTTGTTCTCATGTGAAATTTTTGAAAGAAAGAATATAACCTTTGTCAATTTTCATATATCCTACTTCACACTTATGTAAAATATATGTATCCTTTTAAATTTTCTCATATTATAAAATTTTCACACATCTATTGTTAATGTTTCAAATCCACTTATACATACATCCGGACATCATTAATAATCAAATTTATTTGTTTTATCCAAATAAAATTAGTACTCCAATAGTTTAAAATCGATTAATTATCCATTTAACAATTATTAAAAATCCAGGATATCACACTTGGAATTTGTTCTCTGAGCAATTAACGATGATCAGGGAGTCTAGGATGACTGGGATTTTGGCTAGGGGTAGAGGAAGGATAGGAGTATTTGGAAAAATTGGTGGGAAGGGTGAACCATCAGTGTGGTGTCGGCGGCGAAGTAATTAGGTTTCTAAACCTAGTTCAGGTCGCGTTGGAAAATTGGGATCCTTCATCTTCCCTGATGCATCGAGCTTCAGGATATTCTAGGAATTGATTCGTGGGAGTATGGTGATGTTGTGGCTGGAGTTACGGCAGTTCTGGTGGTGGTGATTATCAACGGTGATGGAATTTGGGGAGATGATTTCTGCAGTTGTTTTTCGCAGTTTGGTTCGAACGATCGAAATTCGTTTCGATGATGTTGTGATTGATCTGAGCTTGGGATCTCGCGAGTGATGTTGTGACCAAAGTAGGTCGTCGCGATGGACGATGGAGGCCGGCGGTGAAGGTGCATGTGCACCGTGATTGGGTTGTGCACTGGGTATTCGAAGCTTTGGGGAAGACAATGGGAAACTCGAAGTAGCTCCCAGGGTTTTCGCGTGTTGGACTCAAAGACAGTGGGGTTTGGGTTTGCTTCGGTGTTGACTCGGGTTGAATCGTTGATTGCTTCGGGGTTTTTGAGCTGTTGTTTTGGTAGTTATATTTATCACTAAGTTGCAATATAACTTGAGTTGATTAAATTAAAAATCAAGCATTTTATTATAAACAAGTTTTATAAAGGAATCAAAATGCAAAGTTTAAAACTGGTTGTTTAAAATTAAATGATAATCAAACTTTTAAAGTATAAGTTGAAATTTATTTATTTTATTTTACTTTAAATTCATTTTAAGTGATTTCATTTTGAAAGTAATTTAATAACATCTTGGAGTTCAATTTAAAAGAATATTTTGGATTTAAATATTAAATCAAAGTTTATGTTAAATAATAATTCAAACCTAAGATTCCAAATTTATATTTGAAATAAATAAGACTAATATTAGATGTTTTAAAGTATTCTAAATTTTGAAATTTGTTTCTAAATTTCCTATTTTCAAATAAGATTATCATTATGATTTTTGAAACCAAATAGGATAATTTATTTAAGTTGTTAAAATTTGATTTATTCAAATAATTCATTACAAGATAATTAAGGTTAATTTATCTTTGATTTGAATATAAAAATATTAAATTTGATTTGTTTAACTAAGATTAATGTTCTCTTAATTAATTAAGGATTCTGAAATTATAAGAAGTTAATTAATTAACTATTTAATTTATTTTAAATAATTGGTTAATTATTTATTTAATTTTAAATAATCACTTAATTATGATTAATTAAGTGTAATTACTTAATAAAGCAATTAATGGTTAGTTATTGAATGTAATTAAGAATTGGTAATTACTTATGGAAGTAATTAGTGGTAATTACTCACAAGAGTAATTAATTGAAGTGATTAATGGATGATCACTTAATGTTATCATTTAAGAGTTGATTAATATAATTATTTGAAGTTAATTAATTATGGAGTAATTAATTAAATAAATGAATTAGGATTGTTTAATAATGGGATTAATTACTTGTTAAGTAATTGATTAAGGAAGTAATCAAGATTTATTAATAGAAGTAATTAGAGATAATTACTTATGTAAGTAATTAAGACTTAATTACTTAATTATTTTAGTTAATTAATTAATATGATTAATTAATTAATGAATGGGATTAATTTAAGATTAATTACTAAAGATAATTAATTAAAATGTAATTAATTAATAAAGTAATTAATTAAGGAATATTTAATTTAGTTGAATAATAATTACTTAATGAAGTAATCAATGATTAATTAATTAAAGTAATTAATCAAGGATTAATATAATTAATTAAGAAGTTAATTAATTAAGATAAGTAATTACAAGTTGTTAATTACTATTTATGATTAATGAGATGACTAATTATAAGTTAATTATTTAATTAATTAAAGGAATAATTAATAATAAGGATCATTAATAAATTAATGTAATAAATGATATTAATCAAGGTTGATTAATAAAAGTAATTAATTAAAGTATGATTAATTAATTGTAATTAATTAAGGTTTAATGTAATTAATTATAGTTAATTAATTAATGAAGGATCATTAATTATTGTAATGAATGATAGTAATTAAAGGTTAATTACTGAATATGGTTCAGGATAATTACTTGAACGTAATTAAAGTATAATTAATCAAGGAGATTAATTGAGGAAGATCATTAGAGATGATTAATCTATTTATTTGGGATAAATAAATGAAGAAGGATTTAAGTAATCCAGTTGATTAAGAGTTAATCAATTCTGTTATGGATGATTGATTGATCTTGAATGGTTGATATTGGATGTTGATTGATATAGGGTGTTTGGTTGATACTGGATGATTTGGATATCTATGATATGTGATATGCAGCTTTGTGAGATGAATGTTGATATGAATTATCTGTTGAGATATGTGATTCATCTATCTGTTTATATATCATCCTGAATATAAGTTTAATTGTTTAAACCCTTAAGTAAAACTTGGACATTAAAATGGCGTTTGGTTTTGGTGATACCGGGATCGGGTTTCCATATTTGGATATCCGAAAACCACATCGATTCAAATTAAACGTTAGGGCGTTAATCCAAGTGGAGCAAGTGAAGACTCGAGGTGTAAGGGCTATACGTCAGTATAACTCTGTGGGTGATTCCGTAATGAGTTTGACGGAATAGTACTTATAGGTTCGAGATGGTGATTCAGAGTGCAAGGGCTATGGTCGTTGACTCTGAGGGTGATTCCAAAATGAATGCAACGAGATAGTGCCTTCGGTTTCGTTCGAACCCGGAACGAACTTGTATGGATTGAATGCTTTCAGCACATCGGCAGGCGACGATGAGCATTCTAGGTGATGTGTTCTATAAAGGTAATCGCAGCCTCAAGCCTCATCAACCGGAAATGGCTAAAACAGGGGAGGTGCAGCAAGGCTTCGTGGTAGCCCCCACTTGAGAGTGAGATTTACCCCTGTCTAGAGGTTCCTTCTATTTCGGTTTAGTGTGTGGTTGGTCGCGCCAACTGCAGGGTGGTCTTGTTCGGGACTGTCCAGTAAGGGATGGTTCCGACCTTGTGTTGCAGGGGAGTGGGCGTACTCCTCGATACGGTGATCTAGGCCACGTACTGTGATGAGCGATACCCCAGTAGCCCCGCCATTGATGGAAACCCATTTTTCCCTACGAAACACTACGGTTTTGTTTGTATACCTATGTAGCTGGAATTTAATAAATGTAACAATTTCGGCTATTTCATATTTATTTGAAAACCCTAGACACTATTATAATATCACTGGATTTCCCATCAAATGTTTTGGTAGCGTAAGGTAAAAACTTTTCCATGTTTATGTGTGGGAAGTCTTACGTGATACCTTTTCTTTTCAAAGGATTTTCTAAAGTTAAGCAATTTTAAACCATTTACTCACACCAGACCCCTGTCTGACCTGAGTGTTTATTTTCTGTTTTATTAAACTCTTGGGTACTCGTATTATGTATGAGTAGTCAAGTAATTCAGGTTAGCTTGACAAAATTCTGGAGGAGATTTGGAGCAGGAGGCTTCCACATGTAGATATATTATGATTCCGCTGTGTTTGTGATATCTGTATCTTGTATACTTGAGTTGTATGAATTAGACAGATGTTTATAACTGTCTAAATTGAGATGTATAGTTGTGTACTCTGATGTAATATGATACTATGTAATATTTTATGTGATATATTATATTTCATTCGTTCCGCTGTGAGTTCTCTGATGTTGTTGTCTTTCTTCTTTCTCTTTCTTTTCTTCTTCTATCCCTTTCTTTCTTCATTAGCGTCGCGTCTTCCTGTGGATGGGAGACGGGTTGCTACAGTTTATACTTACAATCATCAGAGTGCAATAATCAGTACATCAATCTGCACAGTTATAATAACATGTCCTCACACAGCGGAAATATAACCATGTATGGAGATACATCTCTATCATCCAGCTCGTCTCTTGAGCTCCAAAGCATTCTAACCTGTATCTGTAATACTCGGTGTGACCCAAGTATTATAATAAAATAACACCCAAGTCAGTCTGGAAAACCAATGTGAGAACACACACTAAATTTGAATTATTAGAGTTATCAAAATCCTTTGAACAACAAAGGTATCTCGTAAGACCACATCACACATAAACATAACAGGGTTTTCCCTTATGATAACCAAAACATTTTATAGAAAATCCAGTGATATTATAATAGTGTCTAAATACAAATACTTATTCAAATAGCCGAAATTATTGCATTAATTAATTTCTAGCATACTAGGCTCTACAAACAAAACTGTAAGCTCGTATTGGAGAATAGATCTCATACAATGACTGGGCCACTGGTTTACCGCCCATCACAATACACCTCTAGAAAATGTACCAAGAATCTCATCGGGATCCCCTACTACACAAGACCGGTCCAGCCCTAACCTGGATAGACCGAATATGTTATCACCTCGGGTATTCCCACCCTTAAATATCGAGTACTCCCTTTTCATGCACAACCATATCCATAGTTTATATATTTCTGAGGATATCTTGGAAAGTGATAACACACCCTAATTGGGTAAGACCCATTTAGCCTTGCTGCATCTTCCTTGTTTTAGTCATTCCTTGTTGATGAGGCTTGAAGCTAAATGTTAACTTTCATTAAACAATTCCACTTAGAATACTCATCGTCCTCCAATGATGATGTTCTTATAGCATTTGTCCATACAAGTTGTCCTGAATCAAGATAAACCGGATCACCATCTTCACTATCTTCATGGTATCCAATTGTAATGTTCAAACCGGATCGAAGTAGTTTTCGGATAATTAAATCTGATCCCAGTCTCTTTGAAACGATTAACGAAATTGGTCAATATTGATAGTCGGTTATTTAACCATCAATAAAACATCCATAAGCAGAAACTAGGCCTTATTTTATAATTCTTCAAACATTTATTTCAAAATATCTTTACTAAGATATATATTCAAATCCCTTTTCATATTCCAATATTTGAAAACAATTTCAAATACTTAAATCCATAACAGGATATTCTCAAACCATCTCAACACTTAGAAATATTCCCAACTTTCCCCTTTTTATTATACTTACGAAAATATTATAAGTTTTATTTTCCAAAATATTTTCAAATATCAATACTTAAGAGAATATTTCATAACTTTATCTCATAGTCTTCGGAATCACTAATAAATTCCCTTTATCATTGCCAAAACCCAGTATACTTATTTATAACCCATTTCAACAATTTATAACTTCTTTTATGAATTTAGATTTCATTTCCGAAGTTCCTATATTCAACATTTTGAAATTCCATCTCCTCCAAATCCCTTGTACAATTCCTTCCCTTAAAATCATATCCATTTAAAAGCCTCATTTACGAATCTCGAGAGAATTATGAAATAAAATTTTCAATCACTTCAAAACTCTATATATATATATAATAAATATTTAAAAGAATCATAATTTATTTCTAAAACATGTTCAAATATTTATTTAAAATATCGAAAACGCTTTTATAAACATCAATATCTCATTTTTAGATAAACAAATCAATTTTCCAAGCTGATTTTAAAAGTTAGAATTTACTAAAATAAATGCTAAATATTTGAATATTTACTTACCGAAGTATTTCAATCCTAACTAGTTTAAAATTCCATAGTTTAAAAAAATTCCCTTTTAAAAACAAAATTAACTTCTTACAATTAAAAATATATTTTTAAAACCTCAATAACAAATTCAATTTTACAAATTCCTCTTGAATCATATCACATCACTTCCAATCCGATCTCCGTAACCATTTTTCGCTTTTCAAAAATAGTATCCACTAATTTCCTCACCCTATTTTCATATTCTAATATAAATTCTCCCTATAAATTTATATTTCCAATCTATCATCTAATATCGATTTCCCTTATTTATAAGCATCGTTTGTAAATTTTATAACTCCTTTGAGTCTTACTTTTTATAAAAGTAATCTCATTTATAAAATTTCATTTTTATAAATCCATTGCTTCATAAATCACATTTATAACTTGCAATCTATTTTTAACGTCGACTTCAACTCTTTTTCATATTTTCAGAATATCCTTTAGAAATTATTTTATATAATTCATTTAAAAAATATCCATTTAATAATTCGCAATATTTAAGTATAACCAAAAATCATATATATTTTTCTAACTCAATTTCTTTAAAATAACCCCAAATCCAATATAAATGTTTTTATATCAAAAATTCTCTTTAATTCCTCAAATTTTTAAAATTATATTTATGGTATTTAAAATATCAAAATTTAGGTCAGTGCTACAATATCATCTAATAATTTCAATCACTACAATAATCTATAATAGATTATTCTACACAATCCATGTATCATAATATATAAAATTAAATTCAATATTTTTGAGGAATCTAATTGGATCCCTCTAGCCGGTTTCCCTGCATCCACGGATGTTAAAATAATATAAAAATATCAATCCCACTACGAGGGAAAGATCGCGGTATATAGGGTCATCTGCTGTTATGCGGGGCATATAGGATCCCATCCACTAAAAATATGTGGGAACATCAATCCAACTACTAATACACACACACACACACACTACTATATATAATATATCACTCAACCGATAACAATTTATAAACTCAACCAAGCATCCAATAATTTAATTAACTATTGGAATTAAATTTGGCAATCCAAATGAGTGTGATTTACCTTGATTAATGTTTGCAATCTTTTTAAATCCCGACTTGTTTTCATGATTTTAGACCTCGTATGAAAACGTTATCGAATATATAAGTTTTCGATTATTTTAATTTATAACATAATTAACCAATCATATAATTAACTTTTATTGCCTTCTAATAATAATCCTTCTACCTCGACTTTCCCAACTACCCACGTGCCTCCGCCTTTCGAACGCGAAAATCACTTGACTAACCCTGTCTAAGACAAAACCACCCAGACTTGATCGAACTTCCTATCTCTTTCCCTCGATCGTTTCTCCCTAAATCCAACCATTGACTATACCTTAAGATTTTCCTCTGCGAGCTCGAACACCCTATCCCCCGTTTGCGACCAGGAACCACTGCCGCTGCCCAACCCCAAGTCGCGACAATTCCACTGCCCACCAGATCACGTCGTTTGCACACCTCGGCCTTTTCCTGATTTTTCCAATTCCTCTTTGGAGCCCACGTCACTGTCGTTCACCCTCCCAATCGCGGCCAGGCGTCGGCCATCATTCTCTGAATCGGCCATGCGTGCACCGCTTACTGTTGAACGACATCGCGAGATCGCGAGAGTTTCTTTTCCTCTTTTCTGAAGTTTGGGTTTGATTCTTCTTCTTTTTTCTTCTGTCAAAAATGATTTTTGATTTTGTGAATTTTGAATGGCAGAGAAATGAGAGAGGAGAGGGGCGCGATTTGATTCCTCTTTATTTTTTTTATTTTTATTTTTTATTTATCAGAAGATCGATTTCGATCTTCATTTATAAGAAAACTAAAAGAAATGAAAAGGAGAAATATGTGATTTGACTTTGTTCTTGCATGATGGAACAAGTCACGATTTAAAAGGATGAAGAGGCTGCTCGATTTGATTTTGATTTGATTTTACTTTTTATTATTATTATTATTTAAAATATCCCGAACCACATACCGTGAAACCTTGACCTCCTATTGAGGCGTGCCACTTGACATTCCTAAAGTTATACCTCTATTCCGAACCCAGTGGAACAAGTTTTGAGTCCTAATTCGATAGTATGGGAGAAGATAGCACTTTGAATTGACTTTTTAATTTAATTTAATTAAATTATTTCTAGGCATTTATATTTCGTACAGCCAAACGGTAACTCCAAACGCTACGAAATTTGAAATTCGATAATAATACACTATTACAGATCCAATGAAACTAGTTTCATCGAATTTCGAAACTATGTCCCGGATCGCTATTTTAACGCGTCGATTAAATCGACGATTTCAAAATTTACGAAATCGCATGAAATCCCAGTTTTAAAAACTTATTAACTCAATTAAAATTCCAAATTCAATATTTAAACCATTTAAATATTCAAAATCAAACGACGAAAAATCTGGGTCATTATATGTCTACTCACAAACACCTTTCAATTTATGTCTAAACATTTGTATCTTTTTTGATTTGTTGAATACCCTAAAAAGTTAGAAGGAATTGATCTAAAATTTAATTGATGACTATTGTATGGTCTTAAGCAAGGAAAACACAAGCATCCAAAAGTTTTTAAATATTGATAAGCCGGTTTTATATTGAAAATTTTCTCAATTGGGCATTTAATTAGATTAAATATGGCAGTAAAAATATGCACATTTACGTGTACATCAAATACCACCAATTTAATCTAATTAAGATAAATAAATGGTCTCTCTTTTTTGGTAATAAGTGAATTTAAAGGTTGTGTTATAGTTTGATGGCTTATGTTGAGCTAATTAATAGCACAAATAGGCCAATTTCGTAATATTTTAACGACAACTATTTTATAAACAATTAAAATTTTGAACCACTTAATTCTCATGAAAAATAACAATAAGTCGAAAAGGAAATCTATTTTAAGCATGGTCTATTAACTGTTGACTAGAAATATAGACCATCAAATTTTGATTTAATTTCACTTTATTGCCATAATCATATGTAGATGAAGAGCCAATTTTGATTTATATGACTAAGCATAACTTATTTTTTTTGACAACATAGGCTATCAAACTCAGTACCAAACACAAAATTACATAAACATCAACTTTACACGAAGCACAAAAAGAGAGTAAAGATTATCAAAATGTTGAAGCTACATGATTAGAGAGCATCATTAACTCTAAATTTAATGGGTTTAGCCTCTCATTTTTGTTATTAGCATTTATCTTCCAAAACTTTGGTTGGCAGTCTATTATTAAAATACGCTATTGTGTTAAATGAGTCTGGGCAAAAATTTAAACGAAGAGATGTTTTATGCTAAAAATGTAAGACCTGAATCCACTATATGTTTGGAGTTTTCTTTGCACTAATATATTCTGCTCAGATGTATATGGACATGTAATTCTATGAATTATCCCTTTCTTTTGAAAGAAATTACTCGGTAGTTTATACCCAGTACTACCATCAGTTTGTATGATTTTAACCTGATGGTCAGTTTGTTTTTTCACTTGAGTAATAAAATTTACTACTACTTCACATGTATCAGACTTTGCACTAAGAAAATAAATCCAGGTGTCTCTAGTGTAGGCATCAATAAATGATATATAATATTCAAAAACCATAGTTTCAACCGATAGGTCCTAGACCCCATAAATCAGTAGCAGCCATTTCAAGTGGTTTACTATACTTGATCTGTGTGTCAGAGAAAGTAAGTTTATGGCTTTTATCCATTTGACAATATGTACAAGCATATGGTAAAGAAATATTTTCTAACGAAATTTTATTTTCAATTAAAACCTGCTTTACAATATTTACATTAGGATGGCCTCATTTGTAGTGCTATAAATCGAACTAATCTTAATTTCTTTCTGTGATTTCAGAAAGATTACAACTATTTCCTTTTTGAAAATTATTTGAATTAACAAGATTGAACTTGTATAGTCCCTTTACAGCTTCACTCCGCAATAGAATTTCTCTAGTTAGAATGTCTCTAACCAAACAATATTCAGGATAAAATTTAAAATATACATTGTTGTCACTTGCAAACTGTGACACACTCATAAGATTTTTCTCTATTCGTAGTACTCTTAATAAATTATTTAGATGTAATTATCTTTTCACCTTTGATGCAAAGTATTCCAGTGTGTGAGATTTTAACTAGCTCACCATTTTCCATATCTATGGACTGGTTATCTTTATATTCTTTGTTGCCAAGATTTAAGTTATCTGAATTGCTTGTGATGTGATTTGTAGCTCTAAAGTTAGGATACTAGCTTTCACCACGTATCTCTTCTGGCTTTGTTATCAGGTCACACTTGCTTGACTTATCTAATTGGATATTTGACTCTTATTGTATTTGCACCATATTTGCACTCGGGCGGTTATATCTTTGACGGTTTGAGTTTGAGTTTGGTGTGAATGAAGCATTGGACCTAAATTAGCATTTGGGTGTTGTATGTCCCAATCTTTTCACAAATTTGACATTTAGGTCTATTGCTATTGCTCCACCTTACTCTACCTCTTAACCTGTTAAACTGACCACCTATCTGATAATACTGATCTGTTATAGTTTTGATTTCTATTTCTTGAGTAGCTGCATAGTTTATTTGCATAGTCTATTAGTAGATCTATTTCTTGTGGCTTACCTTGGTTTATCCTCCCTTCATGTGTAAGTAGCGTAGAATGCACATATATCATCGATGGTAGAGTTTCCTTAGATGAAATTACCGCAACCACCGACTCATACTCTTTATTTAGACCACATAAAAATGTTAATTTCTACTTTGTCGCAGATATCTTATGTCCTGTAACCTCTAGTAGATCATATATTGTCTTGATCTTTGATAAGTACTCCCTCAATGATATGTTATCCTGCCTGATATTTTGTAGTTGCCTTTTGTAATGCATTATTACATCCTACTATTTGTGGTAATAAGTTTGTACCAATTGATGATAACATCCATGAACTTATCAGGCTATCTTGCCTTTGATGCTTTGTATACTCATCATTCCTTATTAGCTTGTTATCTTGATCTGTTATAAATCATGGTGGTACAGATATTGTTCCAAGAATAATGCCATTAAGTCCATATCCTCGAATGGTTGTTTCTATTTGAAACTTCCAAAGAAAATAGTTATCTTCATTAAAATGCACTATGATGAGTTGACTTTGAGGGCTAATGACGGTGTTGATCCGTTCTTCGGTTGCAGTTGCACTATGATGCAGTGAAGTGGATGAATTTT
Source organism: Allium cepa (assembly GCA_030765085.1). NCBI lineage: Eukaryota > Viridiplantae > Streptophyta > Magnoliopsida > Asparagales > Amaryllidaceae > Allium > Allium cepa. Next base: position 867,589,656 of record CM060940.1, read on the forward strand.
CAGAAGTGTCTGCGTTTTCATTTCCTTCATCCATGATGAATGAGAATCACAAGAAAAAAGATGAAAATTCATATACAGAGGTTCGCAAGAGATGATTCAGAAAACAGAAAGCCAGGTATGTTGCGGTCAATATTCAATTGATGATGTTGGTCGAATGAATTCTTGGGAGGGCACTTTCTTTATATTTTGCATGATTTTATTGCCTTTTTGATTCTATTTTCTAAAATTTCTTCTTAGAATATACTTAATTGAGAAAAGATGGCTTGTTGCAACAAAGAATTTGAAAAAAAATTTGGTAGGGCACTAGTTTTCTTGATTGCTCTTTAATCAAATTCTCTAAAACTAAAGTGGTGAAAGTTCTCTGATAAGTTTATTTGATTATCAAACGATGAAGCTTATCTGATGATAATCGGATGGATGATTTTAATCTCAGTGTGAAGCTTTGATTATCTGGTGTAATCGGTTGATTTGCTGTTAAGCGGATTCTGGTTCTGATACCATATTAGAATTTGATGTATTACTGAAATATTAAAGAGAGGGAAGTTGGTTTTTATGAAGAGCAAAAATGTATATATTGATACATTTGATTGTATTTATAATATATCATACTGGACTTTTGGGCCTTGACCTGTTCATTCATGTATACTCAAACCGTTGCTGCGATGTTATACTTTGGGATATCTGACTTGGCTGCTTATTTCATTTTATCTCAATAACATTGTTTATGAGCCACCTTGTTGATGTGACAGCAGCATGACCAACTGCCAGTGCCACATCTGGGATTCTGGAGACACTAAGAGGTAGCACTCTGAGTTGTGAGATATGAGCATTAAGCTTGCTAAGTGGGTTGTTGTGCCAGTAGACTGTTGTTTTACTGAAATGCCTGAAACAAATATCAAGTAGGCTAATGAATTGTCGGTGGTTTCTCTGCTTGCTTATACTAATAATGCCGTAATGAACCCCAACTAATCATAGCTGCAACGCAATCTCTGATTCTTTGATCGTTTGTGTGTTAAAACCTGAGCATAAACGTTATTATATTTTGTTCTTATATCAATTGGTAATCGAATGGATTTCAAGTCAAATACTAAAAAAATGCAAGGTTTTATCATCTCATAAAACAATTAGTAAGAGGTGATTACTTACATCATTGTTTAAACATCAGCAACTGTTAACCCTAACTCGTTCACGAGTTAACAGGTCCACGAGTTAAGGCATGTACGACTCAAGGCATGTACGAGTTAAAGGATACATGAGTCAGTAACTTCCTACGACTTAAAGACCTCTACGAGTTGGCAAGCTTACGAGATAAGCGGCCTACGAGTTAAGGAGTACCCGAGTTAAGCTACTTGCGAGGTAAGCCTTTACGAGATTAGCAGATCTGCAAATTAGCAAGTGTACGAGTTAAGATCATCCACGAGTTAAGCCTCTACGAGATAAACAGGAACCCGAGATAATAGGCTTACGAGATAAGCGGCTCACGACTTAACGAAATGGATGGCCTACGACTTAATGATAACTGCAGTTTGTACGACTTAAGACCCTTACGACTTAAAGAGGATACGACCTAAAGACACATCTCTTAACTCGTCTACGAGTTAAGACTTGCTTTAAACCAGTTGCAATTAGTTAAGTCGACTACGACTTACGGCATAGAAAGAGTCGTATACGACTAAAGAAAGAAAATTAGCAATTGCAGCCAGATAACTCATACACGACTTAGAACTTAGGGATGGGTTCAAAAAAGGCGAACTGCCATAGACTCAGCTCAGTGACTCGGGGACGACTTACCTTAAGTCGAACACGACTTATCTTAAGTCGGCCACGAGTTAGGACTTGGCACTTTTTTCGCCCAGAACTCTCTATAAATATGCAACCATCTCCAACATGCGAAGGACTTTTGGCTGATTCTCTTCAAGCGCCATTACTCTGCCGAATTCCAGACTACTTCAAAGCTTTTTAGATCCAACAAACTTCTAAAGGAATTCCTTGAAGGAATCATCCACATTCACCATGGATTTGAAGATGATTGTCAACATCAAAGCTTGAGCTACTTGTTTTACATATCCTATAACTTGAAGTGTGTTGTAATTGAAAGATCTTGTAAAGGATTGTAATCAAACTAGTGATAAAAGGATTAAAGTGGACGTAGGCTGGATTATAAGCCGAACCACTATAAATACTGTGTCTCTTACTGTTTTTCTGCATACTTTCTGCTTATTTCTGTTTCCCGTACGAACGGGTGGTGCTTTCACAATCACATCTTATACACCAGGGTGTTAGCGTTTAAATTTGAGCGTTAACATTTTGGTGCTTTCACTGAGAATTGAACTCAGGACATCTATCATCATTGCTTCAGAAAGATTTGTAGATAAAGTTTCTTTAAGAACCAGAAGTCTATCTGAAATCATGGCTCCTGGAAGGAAAAGTAAATCTGTGAGATCTGCAAACGTTCAAGAGGGAACCTCCGCTTCCCCAACACCAAATCAAGCTACTCCAACTGTTGGGGTTACGAAAGCAGAGTTGGATGCCGCAATTTTGGGGTTGAACAGACAGATACATGCTCAAAATGTGCAAATGGAAGCCCAGAATGCCCAAAACGCCTTAATCCTGAATAAGTTGAACGATTTGCTCGGGGCAAACCGTCAATCAACAGCTAATGAAAGGAATTTTGCTGGTAATATTCATGAAACTGAAGAAAGGAATGTTTCCGAAAGGGACACTAACCCCGCTGAGCAAATACTTCCTGAGGTTGGCGGATCTAGGGCTCGCAATGATGAAGAATATCTCTCTGGAATGGTTCGCCAAATTATGAAGGAGAGCATGCAAAGAGTCGAAGATGAGAAAGAATGGGGCTTTGCTCCAAGCAAGACTCCATTTACTGAAAAAATTCTAAAGGCTGAATTCCCGAGAAAATTTGCTCCTCCAACTATCCCAGCTTATAGGGGGACAAGTGATCCAAACGAATTTCTGTATAAGTATGATTGGCATATGACGGGTGCCCGAGCCTCAGATGAAGTAAAATGCAGATACTTCCCCGTATATTTGGAAGGCGTAGCTCTGCTTTGGTTCACAAAACTACCTGTCCGGTCCATCGATCAGTTTTCAGACCTAACCAGGAAATTTAAAGAGCAATTTAGGCTATATGCTTCAAAGGCAAAAGACATCATGTCGTTATCCGGTTTGGAACAGAATCCGGGGGAAACTATCAAGTCTTTTTTAAATCGTTTTAATATAGCGTTAGCTGAGGTGGATAATGCAGAACCCCGCATGGTCTTGACCTATTTGATGAGGGCCATAGATAAATCTAGTGAGTTTGGAAGATGGTTGAATATGAAGGAACCAAGCTCTCTCGAAAAGTTCTACAAGAAAGCAGACGAGTTCATGCGTCTGGAGAGCCGCCCTGTATCGACAAAAGCAGCATTGGAAAAGGTTGAAGCTAACACCAATGCTCCACGCAAAAATGAGTCTGTGGGACAGAAGAGGGAGAACAACAATGGAAAACAACAGAATAATCAGAAGAAGCATAGATCCTTCAAGCCATCAGAATACACACCTTTGTCAGATACTCCAGAACGAATCTACCTGGCTACCAAAGATTCTGTCAATTATCCTAAACCCCCAGTCTTGAGAACCGGGAAAAAAGCTGTGCAAAGTGGGAGGTTCTGTCGCTTCCATAATCAGCCCGGTCATGATACTGATGACTGCCGTCAATTGAAGAATCTAATTGAAGAATTGTTAAGGGAAAATAAACTACAACAATTTGTGAAGAAGAATGATAATAATAATCCTGCTTCGTCGAACCAAGGACAGCAAACTCCTGCTCATCAATCTGGGACTAATGGCAAAGATGCAGGTTTTGAGTCTGGAAGGCCTGTTATCAATATCATTACAGGCGGACCTCACCCAGCGGGCAGAAGCTGGGGTGAGATGGAAAGGTATTCCCAGGCCCTGAAATATGCACCGGAGGAAGAAAATGTTTTTGTTCTAGAAGACACTACGCCTTTGAAGCAACGAAAGACATTCAATGATGACATTGTATTCAAAACCAGGGATTCCATCGGTATTGAAGCCCCAACCTTGGATCCTTTGGTCATCTCGGCTGGCATTGGGCCAGCCATCGTCAGAAGGATTCTTATCGACAGCGGCGCATCCTGTAATATCCTCTTTAAGAAAACCTTCGACCAGATGAAGATTCCTATGGTTGAAGTGCAGGCATCATTGCAAAAAATTGCTGGCTTCGCAGGGGAGCCAAAGCAACCAGTAGGAACCATTGACTTGCTTGTGGAACTCGGAGAAGGAGAAAGAAAAGTAGTTCGCAAGCAGACTTTTGTGATAGTAGATGAATTTTCTGCTTATAATGCTTTCTTTGGTCGACCTATTCTTGCTGCATTCAAAGCTGTCCTTGCCCCATGGTGTCTTACTATTAAATTCCCTACAGACAATGGGGTAGGAGTTATTAAAGGAGACCAGAACGCTGGGCGAGAATGTTATATGACAGAGCTGCGAGAAACAAGGAAGAGAGAAATGGGAAAAGATGCGGCAACCCCAATCCGCATCAAAACACCAACCCTATAGCAACTACAGGGCGGACCCTGCACTGGCGAGCATAGCGGGGCACGAAAAGTGATGGATCCTAGAAAGGCCAGTGCGGGGGAGAGTAGGGTGGTACCAGCAGAAACAACGATGCCGGTGCCCGTTGATCTGAAGGACCCAAACAAGGTGCTGAATGTGGGTTCACAACTTAATGTGTCAGTCCAGAATGCCTTGATATCTTTTTTGAAAGCAAACCTGGATGTTTTCGCTTGGACCCATGCCGATATGTGCGGAATATCCCCAGAAGTTGCGGTACATGCTCTGAATATTGACCCAAAGTTCACGCCAGTAAAGCAGAAAAGAAGAATCCAAGGTCCAGAAAGGTCGACAGCGTTGAAAGAGGAAGTAGACCGGCTCATGGAGAATAATTTCATCAGAGAATCTACCTATCCAAATTGGGTTTCAAATCCAGTGCTGGTTAAGAAAGCCAATGGTAAATGGAGAGTGTGCATCGACTTTTCAGATCTAAACAAGGCCTGTCCCAAAGACTGCTTCCCATTACCCAGGATCGATCAACTGGTAGATGGAACAGCGGGTCATGAATTGTTGTCTTTTATGGATGCCTACTCCGGATATAATCAGATCATGATGCATGAGCCAGATCAGGAGGACACAAGCTTTATCACCGATGTCGGTCTTTACTGTTACAGAGTTATGCCCTTTGGGTTGAAGAATGCGGGGGCAACATACCAAAGACTGGTCAATGCTATGTTCAAACCGCAGTTGGGAAAGACTATGGAAGTTTACGTTGATGACATGCTAGTAAAATCTAAGAAAGCAGTGGATCACATCGAACACTTAGCAGAAATGTTCGCAATTCTCCGAAGATACGGAATGAAGCTTAACCCTTTAAAATGTTCTTTCGGGGTGGAATCTGGGAAGTTCTTGGGTTTCATCGTGAGCGCTAGGGGCATTGAAGCTAGTCCAGCTCAAATCTCTGCTTTAAAAGAAGTCAAAGCTCCTAAAACAAAGAGGGAATTGCAAAGTCTCAATGGAAAAATTGCCGCCTTAAGTCGGTTCATATCCAAAGCTACTGATAAATGCATTCCATTCTTCGACGCTCTAAAGAAAGGAAAGAAAAGCTTTGACTGGACTCCCGAATGCCAGAAAGCTTTTGAAGAATTGATTCAACATATGGAAAAGCCTCCAATACTTTCTAGGCCCGGCGATGGCGAGGATCTTCTTATATACTTGGCAGTTTCATCTCATGCTTTAAGTGCAGCGCTGGTACGGGAAGACAAAAGGATTCAACATCCAGTTTACTATATCAGCAAAAGACTCACTGGGGCAGAAATGAATTACTCCAAGTTGGAAAAACTCGCCTATTGTCTATTGATTGCCTCAAGAAAGTTGAGGCAATATTTCCAGGCTCATCCTATCAAAGTCCTCACTGATCAACCTTTAAAGCAAGTCTTGTTTCGCCCCGAGACTTCGGGCCGCCTTTTAAAGTGGAATATTGAATTGAGCCAATATGACATCACTTATCATCCTAGAAAAGCGATCAACGGACAAGCTTTGGCAGATTTTATTGCAGAATTTACAGACAAGGGTAACAGTGAGGAAGAAACAATCGAGAACTCCCCAATCCAATGGAAGTTATTTGTAGATGGCGCAAGAAATGATTGCTGTTCAGGTGCTGGAATTGTTCTTGAAACTCCTGAAGGCCGGTCATTATGCTATGCGCTAAGATTAGAATTTCCTTCAACAAACAATGAAGCAGAATATGAAGCTCTGATTGCTGGTTTGAAAATTGCTAAAGAACTAAACATTCGAGCGTTACAGATCTTCAGTGATTCTCAGCTTATAGTATGCCAAGTCAAGAAGGAGTTTCAAACGAAAGGAGGAAATCTGCCCGCTTATGTGTCAAAGGCTTGGGAACTTTTATGTGAATTCGACCATTACACGATAAGTCATATTCCTCGAGAAGAAAACATGAAAGCAGATTCTCTCGCAAAATACTCAAGTTCTGGCGAAGCCCAATCCTTAGGGTTAGTTCCAGTGGAAGTTTTATCAAATCCAAGCATTGATGAAATGGATATCGATTGGGTTATGAGTATGTCGCAAGAGCAAGAATCATGGATGACTCCAATAACAAAGTATCTACTCAATGGCTCTTTACCAGAAAACTCTAAAGAACGACAAAAGCTACTGAGAAAAGCTTCTCGATATATAATCCAGGATGGTCAATTATACAGACGAGGATTCTCAATGCCACTACTTCGATGTGTATCCAAAGAAGAAGCCAAAATAATCCTATCAGAGGTACATGGAGGAGAATGTGGGGATCATTCAGGTGGTCAAACTTTAGCAAAGAAAATTCTCCGATATGGATATTTTTGGCCGGAAATTAATCGAGATGCTGCAGATTACTCTCGAAAATGTGACAGATGTCAAAGATTTGCCAAAATTCCTAGAGCACCTTCTACTGAACTCACACAAATGACCAGTCCGTGGCCATTTGCAATTTGGGGAATAGATTTGATCGGACCATTACCAACCGCCAAATCTGGAATCAAATATGCCATTGTTGCTGTAGATTATTTCACTAAATGGGCTGAAGCTGAACCATTGGCAACCATCACCTCCAAAAAGATGATAAATTTTGTGACTAAGAATATCATTTGCAGATACGGTGTGCCTCAAAAGATAATTACAGATAATGGTACTCAATTTGAAAGTGAAGAATTCCAAGATTTTTGTAAACGATTCAAAATCCTGAAAAGCTTCTCAGCAGTAGCTCATCCGCAGGCAAACGGGCAAGTGGAAGCAGTAAATAAAATTATCAAGTCAACCATCAAAAAGCAACTTGAAAGAGCTAAAGGTGGTTGGGTCGATAAGCTACCACTAGCACTATGGGCATATAGAACTACCCACAAAACTGCAACTGGGCATACTCCGTTTTCATTAGCATACGGGTCGGAAGCAATGATTCCGGTAGAAACAGAGATCCCTTCACATAGAAGAATCCACTTCAGTCAAATGGAAAATGAAAAGTTGCAATCTGAAGCACTAGATCTTCTTGATGAGAAAAGAGAAGAAGCAGAACTCAGAGTTGCAGCTCATCAACAAAGAATAGCCAGACATTTCAATTCTAAAGTTCGCCAACGCAGCTTTGAAATTGGAGATCTAGTCCTGAAAAGAATTATGACCGCGACAGGTGTGTTTGGGCCAAATTGGGAAGGACCATATGTAATAGGTCAGAAGCTTCTCGACGGCACATTCAGGCTCACCACTGTTGATGGAGATCAAATTCCAAGGGCATGGAACAGCAACCACTTGCGTCCATACTTTACTTGAAAATTTTGTTGAAACATTGTAAAAAGAATTATGAATGTATGATTCATGTAATTGAAAGCAATCGTAAAACTGATGAAAGTGAATGATGAATGAATATAAAGTGGATGTAGGCCCAGATTTTTGGCCGAACCACTATAAATCTTGTGTTCCTTACTTTTATTACATGTTTGCTTTATTTTCGATATAGAAAGTACATAGAATGTATTGCTAAAATGTCGATTTAAATTTTTGCAGACAATGGAAGTAAAACTTGCACATAATAAGACCGAGCAATTCACTCCATCATTCAACAAACAAATTTCAAGTCATAAAAAACCCGAATTCAAATCCTAGATAGGAAATATTTCAATTGAACGGCTAATGATTTCGTAAAAACGAGCCCTTGCTAATAAATTGAGATTGTTTGAACAAACAAACATCCAATTAGGAAGCTAGTGCCCGTTCTCACGAACTTGCCTGTCAATGAAGTATACTTCCTTGGATTAAACCAGCTACTTGCAAAAAAGGGGAAATGACGACTTGGAAAGGAAAAATAGAGGAATTGAAAGGCATAAGCAAGGAGACGAGGAAACAACCAAAATCCATCATCAGCAACACAAGTCCTCTTCAGAGGCACAACTCTTCGGAGGATAAAAGACCTCTAATGGGTCATATGCCACAAAAAAGAAAGTTCTCTACTCAACAAAAAAGATTGGAGGAGTCATGACCCTCCAACCATGAGAGAGCAACTTCCAGGCGATGAAAACCTTCTCTGAGGCACATTTCACCAGGAGTCGAAGTAGTTGCTCTTCGGAGTTTCACTTCACCAAAGTTGAAATGCAAATAAAATAAAGACCTCTTCGGAGGCACATTTCACCAGGAGTCGAAGTAGTTGCTCTTCGGAGTTTCACTTCACCAAAGTTGAAATGCAAATAAAATAAAGACCTCTTCGGAGGCACATTTCACCAGGAGTCGAAGTAGTTGCTCTTCGGAGTTTCACTTCACCAAAGTTGAAATGCAAATAAAATAAAGACCTCTTCGGAGGCACATTTCACCAGGAGTCGAAGTAGTTGCTCTTCGGAGTTTCACTTCACCAAAGTTGAAATGCAAATAAAATAAAGACCTCTTCGGAGGCATATTTCACCAGGAGTTGAAGTGTAACAGCCGCTCTTCGGAATTTCACTTCACCGGAGTTGAAAGACAAGCAAAATAAGGACCTCTTCGGAGGCACAATCAAGAAGAAAGACCTCTTCGGAAGCCCACGTTTCGCCGAGATTGAAATAAAACTTCCAAGTGTTGAAACGTGGAAAAGCTTTCTAAGGCAAAACTCTTTGGAGGTACACGTTTCGCCGAGATTGAAATAAAACTTCCAAGTGTTGAAACGTGAAAAAATCCCTCCGTAGAGGTACAACTTTCCATATATAAAAAAGAAAAATCCTCATCAGGGGCATGCTTTAACTCACAAAGGAAGAGTAATTTACCTATTCTGGAAAATGATCTTCTTTTAAAAAAAAAAAAAAAAAAAAAAAAGGGAAGAAGAGAAGAGAAAAGGAGTTAAAGTACCCTTCAGAGGTCCGCTTTGCTACATAAAAGAAATCACTCGGTAAAAAAGAAAATGTACTTAAGCAAAAAAGAAAGAAGTGATTTCTTCAAAGGACAAAGCGCGTAGAAACTCATATGAAGGGGGTTGCACTCTACAAGAATTCTTTTTAAAATAAAAATAAAATAATTATTCTTTAGCAAATAAGAGTGCAAGTCCCCTCGAGGTATAGAATATTGCAGCATACTTATGGAATGGGGGCAATATAGTATAATTACACACGATATGGTATAACTAAACCAGCAAAAGGTAACGCTCAAGTAACATACCATAAGCTCGCTGCAATATCAAATAAACTCATGCCAAAACGAATAACAAATGTATTCTTTAATTCAAACAAAAGTTTGTACAAACGAGGAATCATTTTATTCAATTACAATGCAGGTACAGGTTTCAAAATAAAGAAAAGCGGGGGCCGGTACCCGCACAATTCTCGGCCAGTACATGCAAAACACAAAAAACTAGAAACTGAAGATCTTCACTTCTTTTTGCTGCCTTTAGACCCTTTACCCGGCCGAATGATCAGCTTATCAGGGCGGTCGGTGGGCATAAGGGAAGTGGGAGAGGAAGGCGCAACCGGTCCAGCTTTCAGCTCCTCTTCAGTGGTGGTGACTATCTTCCCCCTCCTCTTTGGTGTCCCACGCTTCTTTTTTCTTCTTTTTTTTGAGGAAGACTCACTCCCGGGAGTGACAAGTTTAGATAGAACAATCTCGTCAGAGGGAGTTCGCTCTGAAGATGTGTCACCTCCCTCAGGCCTTTCATCTTTCTGCTCTTGTGAAGCAATGGGATCATCCAAGCCGTGAAGAGCCTCTATTTGTTCTTCTTGTGACCCAGGTTGCGAGGCAGAAGGAGGCGCCACTTGAAGAGATGGAGGAAGGATCACCGGGGGAGAAGAAGCTTGAGTTTGACTCGATGCTTTCTCTACAAAGGAGAAAAAACTTAAAATATCAGTATCTTTCGAAAAGAGAGGGGATGACGGCTCGTCAAAAGTCGGGAATTCATTGACATTTGAGGAATAATCAAAAGTCGGGAATTCATTGACATTTGAAAAATAGTCAAGAAGATCGTCAAGTTCACAAGGAGCGAACGAGCAGTTCACCACTTGGGCTGGTCCGGTGTCAAGTTTACCTGGGGCAGTTGGATCTCTGAGGCTGATTTCATATCGCTGTGCTTCGTTGCTTTCACCACCTTCATCCCCGCCTTGTGCACTTGTAGTTTCAGTTACTGTCTTAGTTGCAGGCGGAGTATAGGAGCTAGAACCCGTGATGTCAACCACAGGAGAAACTGGAGGTTGGACAGAGGAAGTAAGCGTTAATTCCTTTCCAGAACGTTCCTCTTCCGCCATTCCAGTTCTCATCCTGGCAAGTTGTTCTCGCCCCTTCGCAAGAGCAGCGCGAGCTTCCTCATCCAGGTAACGCGCCTCAAAATCTTCATCGCCATACCCGGCGTCTTTAAACATTTTAAGAGCAGCTTCCCACACCTCGGCCAGGGTGATTTCATACTTAGGACCAAGAAAAGAGAGGCTGCCGCGTCCCAAGACACAGTGCAAATAAAAATCGAATAAAGTCGAATTGATATCGGTTTCCATGGTCTGAGTAGTTTCTTCGGCTGCAATTTTGCCAGCCATGGCCTCATCTCGATCTTTTTCGGTCTGAGCAAGTTGGGCTTTTAGCGCTTCAATCTCCATGTCCCGGGCGCTCAGTTTATTCTGCAACTGGGTGACATCAGTGCGGTGGTTCTCTACAGCTTGTTCTAACCTCTCAGCTTTAGCTTCAGCGTCCCTCTGGCTGGCGTGCGCATCTCGCACTTGTTTTTGCAATACCTCTTCTCTTTGGGTGTAAGTATTAGTAGAAGAGGCAAGATCATCTTTGAGCTGCTTTACTTCAGCTTCGAGTTTTTCATTGTATTCGGCTATCTCCTTCATCTCAGCGTTGTGTTGATCAAGAATCTTCTGCCATTCTGATTTGTCATTTTCCATGGTCAGCATTGCTTCGATGTTAGCCCGATTAACTCTTTGAAGTTCATCAACCAGCTTTTGCCATCCAGACATTCTATCGATATCAAGCTTGACAGCATCGAGATTTCTGTACATAGCTTCTTTGTCGATGGGGACCAAATCAAGGTCGAAGCGTACCCCCCTCAAACACCAGTTCGGGAATCGGCTCTGCAAGGTCAGGGGGCCCCTTTCAACATGGTATGAAGGCCTGCTGAGAAGTGTTTGGATGGCACTTCCTTCAAGAGCAGGAGATTTGGAAGGGATGTCAATAGAAACTGAGGCGCCAGGTCTCTCAGATGTCACGGGCACGTGCTCCTCGCCAAGTTTGGTCCGCTTTCTCGAATCCTCAATATGGCTCTTCCCCCTATCATCGTGCGTTTTACGTTTATGGGAATCATCATCCCTTGGGAAGGATTCATGTCGCGTGCCCGCTCCCTCATGACGTTCTTCATACCTTCTCCTCTCTTCAGCTTTTCGCGCAGCTCTCTGTTCATTGGTCTCTCTGGGATCGGTATAGTATTGCTTGTAATCATAGCTGCCACGCCCTCCATAGCGTCGAAAGTCTTTGTAATAAGAACCGCTGCCGCTGCGCCCCATAGAGGAATCTGAAAAGGCAAAAATAGCAAGTCTTAGAAACTTCCGGAGAAAAGAAGTTAAATATGAACAAATGCCAAAAAATCCTAAGTGTTGTGTGATGTGCAAGCTACGCGCATTAAGCTACAAACCACTCATTGGTGTAGAGGTGATGATAGCTTGGGTATGAGGAGTTGGTGTTTGTGTTGGTGTTAGTCGAAGAAGGGACGTCGCCTCAATTATAGGAGAGATAGTTTTAGACACGTCATCTCTAAAAAGCTCCTGTGAGGTCACTATTATGTCGCTCAACCCATCATAAACATCGTCACCATCATGCTCGGTGAGACTTGTTTTCTCAGTTCCTACATCAGCTAATCCCCCGAGAGGCTGTGAAGGTTCTTCTTCTTCCTCAATCGGGGCAAGTGCCGTCTTACTAGATGACCCCATAATGTCGGTAGGGGTGGAACATTTCACCAATGAAGCTTCGATGTTAGACTCTTTTGATGAGGGTTGTTCGATAGTAACGGGGGCATCCGATGCTTCAGTCGGGGAATCGGGAACTTCAGTCGGGGCTTCACGAGGCTGAGTATAGCGAGAAGAGTGAAGAAGCCCGTATTGATGTAAAAAGTCATCTCTCAGCAAAAACTTTATACTCCTCTCTTCTACTGGCACAGCATTCAATCTTTCAAAAATTTGCTTATAGCCTGGGTCTCTAGAAGGAGGTGGAAGCGCTGAAAAGTAAAAAGGGAAATTAACATCTAACTACTCAGGCTATGAAAAGATTTTATAAGGAAAACATGTGTCAGGAATAAAGCTGAACGCCCTTACTTCCAACTCTCCACACACCATAAAACCCCGGAGGGCAACGAACATAGAAGAATTGGGTTAAAAACCCGTGAGCAGTATCAGGGAGGCCAACAATCAGTTTGCGGTTTCGGGCGCTCCTCACAACAGTAATGGAAGGATGATCCTTAGTCCGAGTAAAAGAGCATAGATAACAAACTTCACCAAAGCTTGGAAGTCGATCAAGTGTTCTCCTAAAAAGCACACACAACCCCATTAGAATGGCATAGCCATTGGGGTGTAGCTGGGATGGAGCAATGGCCAGTTGACGGAGAAGTTGTTGGAAAAAGTCGTTGAAAGGAGGAATGCCTCCACTTAGGCACATTTGCCGGTTAATTGTCACAAAGCCAGAAGGAGCTATATCGGCAGTGTTATTTCTTTCGGGAAGAATGGCATCTGATTCAACGATACCAAACTGAACACACAACTGGCGAAAAACTTTGTATGATAGTGAAGTAGGAGCTCTTTCGGGAGGATTAACCAGTGGAGCCGGAAGAACAGTTACCTCTCCAGTCCGAACTGTTGCATCACCTTCCTGAGAAGTCATTCTACACAAACAACTGGATATTCAAATATGAAGGTGCACGTTTCCTAAAAAAGTGTGAAGTGTTGTGCAAAAAACTAATAAAAATAACAAGTAAATATAACTGAAATAAGACTAGTCGACGATTGATCGATTACAAAAATTTCAGAACTTGTTAGTCTTTAGTTCAAGTATAATATTGATGCGGGCTGGTCAATTTTAATTGACTGTTTCAGTATTGCTTTAGTATTTTACTTGAAGTTAATAAGTTGAGCACTTCATTCACACAATCTGTTTAAGTTTAATGACTGTTATTAGCTAATCTGTCATTCGAAGAGGGCGATCAATGGCAGTATATTCGCCCCGGTTTTTCTGTAAATGTTGTATTGGACAGGTTGTTAGCTTGCGAGTCAAAGTAATTTGTAAAAGAAGGCATCAAAGTTCAACAGTTCAACATCACTGCAACAATTCAAGGTTTAAGCAGATCCTAAAAAACACAAGTGCTAAGTCGTATCGGACTCAAGTACTAAGTCAAAACCGACTCAAGTACTAAGTCGTAACCGACTCAAGGGATGAGTCGTTCCTATCCTAAGTCGTCAACACATCAAGCTGGTAATCCCCTAAGTCCTAAGTCGTAACTCGAGGAACAAGAAAAAGGCTGTGATGCAAATCAACTGGAAATCCTTTAAGTCTTATCTCGGCTACGATTCATGGAATTCGCTAGGTCGCATGGAGAATCTCTGGGTTGTATATGAGACGATTCTTCACTCTATTCAGTCAAATTTCTCAACCAACCTGCCTTCCTCTCCAATTCCCAACCCGAAAACCTAATAACCTCACAATAAACAACGACCTAAATCTATCACATTACAGGTCGCCTCAAATCACAAATCGCCATAAGTCAAGCCAAACAAGTTTGAATTCATCAGTGATCGATTTGGCAGAACTCGTAGGGTTTGAAGGGGCAGGCCAGAAACGAAGAACTGAATACATAAAGTAACAATGGTTAACGGTCGAAGTTTGAAGCAAGATCGCTTACGATTGTTTGATGCTAGAAAGAATCGGAGATGAATCGGGTCGAAATCGCCTCGGAGAGCTTGAAGATGCGTTAATGGCAGAAAACGGTTTAAAAGGTTAAGTGATGAGAAGAAGGACGACTCAGGCTTTTATATCTAGAAAGGTTGGGATTTGAAACGACATGACCGAGTTATGATAAGTCGAAGCACACGACTTACGATTTAAGCGTGTGCTTCGAGGGGCAAATGTTAACCCTAACTCGTTCACGAGTTAACAGGTCCACGAGTTAAGGCATGTACGACTCAAGGCATGTACGAGTTAAAGGATACATGAGTCAGTAACTTCCTACGACTTAAAGACCTCTACGAGTTGGCAAGCTTACGAGATAAGCGGCCTACGAGTTAAGGAGTACCCGAGTTAAGCTACTTGCGAGGTAAGCCTTTACGAGATTAGCAGATCTGCAAATTAGCAAGTGTACGAGTTAAGATCATCCACGAGTTAAGCCTCTACGAGATAAACAGGAACCCGAGATAATAGGCTTACGAGATAAGCGGCTCACGACTTAACGAAATGGATGGCCTACGACTTAATGATAACTGCAGTTTGTACGACTTAAGACCCTTACGACTTAAAGAGGATACGACCTAAAGACACATCTCTTAACTCGTCTACGAGTTAAGACTTGCTTTAAACCAGTTGCAATTAGTTAAGTCGACTACGACTTACGGCATAGAAAGAGTCGTATACGACTAAAGAAAGGAAATTAGCAATTGCAGCCAGATAACTCATACACGACTTAGAACTTAGGGATGGGTTCAAAAAAGGCGAACTGCCATAGACTCAGCTCAGTGACTCGGGGACGACTTACCTTAAGTCGAACACGACTTATCTTAAGTCGGCCACGAGTTAGGACTTGGCACTTTTTTCGCCCAGAACTCTCTATAAATATGCAACCATCTCCAACATGCGAAGGACTTTTGGCTGATTCTCTTCAAGCGCCATTACTCTGCCGAATTCCAGACTACTTCAAAGCTTTTTAGATCCAACAAACTTCTAAAGGAATTCCTTGAAGGAATCATCCACATTCACCATGGATTTGAAGATGATTGTCAACATCAAAGCTTGAGCTACTTGTTTTACATATCCTATAACTTGAAGTGTGTTGTAATTGAAAGATCTTGTAAAGGATTGTAATCAAACTAGTGATAAAAGGATTAAAGTGGACGTAGGCTGGATTATAAGCCGAACCACTATAAATACTGTGTCTCTTACTGTTTTTCTGCATACTTTCTGCTTATTTCTGTTTCCCGTACGAACGGGTGGTGCTTTCACAATCACATCTTATACACCAGGGTGTTAGCGTTTAAATTTGAGCGTTAACAGCAACAAAGCTGTCACCATTGTCATCAAATTACCCACTTTATATCCAGTTGCTCTCCAAATCTCCAAATCGTGTAAAGCGCGTTCAGATAAGAATACAAAGAACTATGTGATTTATGAAATTCAAGTGGTGCAACAATGGTTTACGTTATGAACAAAAAATAGTTTGATTCACTGCAAAATGTTCCATCAAAGTGTAAGTGATTTGGAAAAATACCAAATTATGTCATACTGCTAACTCAAATTAAATGTATGGAAATTTAGGAACTGAAATTTGAAACCTGTACAAAGTTTTACACAACGTAACTGGTATATATGAAAGAAAATTAATCCAAATATTTGATGAGGCTAATTGATATCTCCAGAGATAATCTTAAACAATGAATTAGTAAATGATACAAATATGATAATTCAGCTTAGTAGTTATGGTATAAAAATAATTCCTCATAGCAAACATCGTAAATGAATTCATTCACTTGATGTGGACATACTAAAAGTTGTTGCCAAACATTCTAATCTTAAGTATTCACTTATATGTCATTTTGACTATTTATAAGTCATCGCCTAATCTATAAATTTTAGAGAGATTGTTACATATGTCGATATATATTTTTGGCATTATTCAGGTTATTTCTTACTGTTCACATTTTTTGTTTAATTGTCTTCTGAACAGTACAAAATATTTTTTTGTTGATTTGTTCTATTGATGTAACAGGTAAAGATGAAAGTTTATTTAGCACTAACTAAGGCATTGTTTGATTCCGATAACGAAGGCAAATTCCGATAACGAAGGCAAATTAAGGCATGGTTCCCACTACTTGAATGTACCACTATATAAACTAGCTTGTAGGAAATATGAATTCATACACTTGAAGGCAAAGTATGCACAAGAAAAAAAATAGCTTCAAGCAAGATTATATATAGATGCCTTTGATTTACACGACTTGCTATTTTGATGAGTACCAATTGTCAGAATTGGATAGTTTTGATTGAACAACATGACAAAGAGAAAAAAATCATTATCAACCTTCAAAATACTTGGAATCAACCTTCAAGAATCTTAAGCATGGCTATGCTGTGCAGGATTGTGCTGAGCACTGCAGAATCTTAACCATTGTATGAGACGTGCATCACAATTTCTCAGTATAAGGTTTTTGAAGAAAAAACAAATCCTTAGTCACATTATATTTGTTTCAAAGTATATGCTAAACCGGAATCTTAATTTAATGCAAAATATGCTAAACCAAGATTTGAGAGTATTCGAGGAAAGATATTGGTTTTGGGTAAACTTCAAATTGATTATAATGGCAGTACTGTCTGTATAATAGGATTTACAACTTAAAAGGCAATTAGATAGAAACAAATAATCGAAAAACTGTAGAAGTTATGACTATTTTGTACGTTCGAATTGTGCATTTTTCTAAGCATCCAATTTAAAGATATATCTTGCGTTTGTAGGATTATATTTTTTGTAATTTAGAAAGTAATCAACAACTTTTAATTTGATCAACTACAGTAAATTGTAGGGATTTTATTGCTTTTTTTAGGGGATAATAAAGAATATAACTATTTGGTTGGTTTTCTTTTTTACTATGACTGCTACTTACAATAATGGCTCCACCTCTAATTTGGTAGCTTTAGAAAATGCAGACATTTGTAAGACTTGTCACAATCCCTCTAATGCTGATCATCTTCTTGAATGCAACCTATTTTGCCTCCTGTATCTCCAAATAGGCCGCGATCGTTTTTAATATAAATAAGATATCAGTAGTAGAATTTTTGTTATTGTCTTTATGCATAAGAAAAACAGACCAAAATATATTAATTAGTTGATTGTTTCATTTAATGGGTTTGTGACATTCACACAAAATTGGAAAGAAAATAATTCAAATTTAACACCATATAAATTTATTTACTGATACATTCACATGCCTGTTTATAAAAAGAGACGAGCAGAATTATTATTTTTCATTTGGGAGTCTATGATTAGCGTTTGCTCCAGGACTAGTTGTGCACATATGCAAAGGACCTGCTTTAGTAATGTTCTCTATATGAAAATATAGGAGTTTCAATAATAATGCTTTCGATTTGAAGATAGTGGAGTTACAACAGTAATGCTCTCCCAAACACCACAAACTGTAACGAGATTTGAAGATGGAGGAAGATCTGTTATATGGAAGTATTTGTGATTCAGTTGTTAAAATCTATTATGTTTGTTTTTTAGCATTATCTTGCACCTTCGAGTTCGCAAAGTATCCATTTAACGAATCTCCATTTAGGGCAGGGAATGAGGGGTATATTTTATTGATGCAATAACTAGTTATGTGTTGATATTTCACTGAAAGAGAAAACAACAGCTTGTTCCATAGCGATATATATATATATATATATATATATATATATATATATATATATCTTTTTAATTGCCAAATTTTGGGCTACTTCATTAATAAAAAGGACAAGATTAGTTCACTTGGCTCATGTTTATGAATGATGAATTCAACTGCATTGTAAAAGTATTTATATTTATAGTACTAATGCCATCTCCACCAAGTTCCCTGTAATTAGCAGAATATCCTGTATCTTTTGCTTCTTTGATTCTCTTCGGCTCATTCGGTGTTATGAACTCATACCACCCTAGGGCTGTCGTCTTAAATCCGGTTAGGTACAAGTCGTCGTACTTTATTCTAAGTACTAACAGGGTTCCATCGTAAGTCACCAACTGAAG
Organism: Allium cepa; assembly: GCA_030765085.1. Classification (NCBI taxonomy): domain Eukaryota; kingdom Viridiplantae; phylum Streptophyta; class Magnoliopsida; order Asparagales; family Amaryllidaceae; genus Allium; species Allium cepa. Next base: position 867,608,188 of record CM060940.1, read on the forward strand.
ACTGAGATGCTTCTCCTTTTTGAAAGATATTTTATTGTTCCAATTTCTCCCACTATCTTCCAATTCTGTAAAAAGCCGTTCTACCCTTTTATCTAAACCAGTATAACTTTCGCTAACTAAAATAGATTCCTTGGATATAGCTGAATATTCTTCAATATTATCCATTCCACCATCAAAAAAGAAAGTCTTTTCAACCACTTCAACTCCCTAACAGAAATATATATAGACATAGCATGTTAAAAAAATACAAACTAAAATATAAGCCAGTTCATCAAAAAATTTATTCCATGTATTTTAGTACCGATAACGATAAAACGGTAAACTTCAAAAATGAAAGTGCATTTCCAAAACTAACATCGAGAAAGCAATATTCTACTGATATAATATACCACTGCAAGAATATAAAATTTTACTTGAATTTGAATGGAGAGTAGGAACTTATACAATAATAAATATAACAAAAGTGAAAAATGAAATATTACCTATATTACTAAGAAATAATACATAAATTGAAAACTTGATATTCAAAAAAAAATGATGAAAGGTAATATGTTTTCAAAAAAAGTACTAATGGAAGATATGGGTTAATGAGTTTATTATAACCAGTTATTCATCATAAAAGTTTCGTTTTTCTTGACCAAAAGGAACCTATATTTGGAAGGTTCGTTCAAAAATGTTCAATTTTTTGTTTATACTAACTATCAGTACAAATCATAAATTATTCATGATCATTTGAACCATTGCACAGAAACATTGTTTAACATTTCATTTGTTAATAAAAATAAAATAATTAGTTACCTCGTTAATCTCGAAGATGCACTCTGAAAAAGAAGCGGTAAGAGTTCCTCTAACATGAATGACAAATCCATGAAATAAAAATAACATGTGCAACCGGTAAAAGCCATCACTTCATTACCGTTAAATAACTATCTTAGAGATGCTGAACTTTTAAATGAATTGTAGCTTTAAGAAACCTTTAAAACATTCTGCTAATGTTATCAACTTATAGAACGAAAAGATTAAATAACCAAATGATTTAAATGCAAAATTTCATAATAATACTAGATTGTGCATTCCAAAAACATTACCGAATAAAGAAAATGTAAAAAAGTTTGCAAAAGACTCATAAAATATGGAAAAGAAATGTTTAGAAAGCTTTAGTAAAAATCAATATGATACAAAAGGCTCTAAATAAACAAAAATTTAAAAAATTTAAAGAAACCAAAATACTAAATAGAAAAACATAAAACCCATAAAAAAAGAATCATCATATGTCATTTTCTTCAAAATTTATAACTTCCCAAGTTCATTATAATTTACGAGAATATGAGATGACTATTTTCTTCTTTCTTCCTTCATTGGGGTTCCAATGGTTATAATCGAGAAATCTACTTTCTCGCATAGTGTTACTTCCTCTCTTTCTTTGCCATCAATTTGAAAGGCAACAAAGAATTTATTCCTCTCTTTCTTCCTTCATTGGTGAATTTATTCCTAAAGTAACAAAGAAAAATAAAAATTATGGAAGGAGTTAGTAGTGGTCTTATGATTTTTTTTCTTTATAGATTATTACATACTTCTTTTGTCTATTTTATGTACTATACATGATGTCGGTATGTACTTTTGTTCTGGACATTGTATTACTTCTTAAAATTGTGGTCCAATGTGATGCCGATCCTTTTAGGATTAAAAATATTATAAAATTTCAAAATAAAGTTAAACCTTTTATAAATAAACTTTAGTCTTGGTAATAAAAATGTCAAGAGTGTTTACACGAAATAGTTCATATTATAATACAAATTTACAAAGCATTAACTGAGTGATACGTTGAGTTTATGTGTACTGTTGTTTAGCTAGGAAGCATGGGCACACTAATAGCACGCTAAAACAATAAGCATATGTCAAGGATTATGTCCACTAAAGATATATTATAGTTTGATAGAGATAAAATGTTATCAAAGTTTATGTTAATGACACTATGATTTTGTGGACATGTTGTATATTTCATATTTCCTATAATAATTTTGTTCATTTTTAGAAAATTAATCATTGAACTTGATATGGAACACCATGATACAGAAATGTAGATATTCTAAAGCTATTTATTATTTTAGTCATACTAAAGCACCGTATCATTTAAAAAGGAAGCGAGAACAGAAAAATCTACCGTAATACAACTTCTGGTTGAAAAAAATTGTTTGCACAAGGCCGTTGTTCGAACTTATTTCTTTCATTATATCGAGCATTGTTTGTCATAATAAATATACCAGATAATAAACCATATGTCTATGCTTATTCCAAACATAAAAATTCAACATCGTCTAAATTTACTATAGCCAATGCATTTATGATTATAAGGTAATCTAATTTATTACTATGTTGACAACATTTAACGCATTTATTACTAAATAAATGAATACAATTTACCGTTATTGGGGCCTAAAATATAAAATATTGTGACAACGAATTTATTTCTTTACAAATAAATAAATCGATCTAACTAACGTTACTTAGCAAAATTTCATCTCAAATCTAAATTCAATATACTCAATAATAAAATTAAAAGGAATACCATGGAGGAAACTTTATTTCTTAGTATTCAAAATTTCTAAAATAACTCATATATACATATCTTCTATAACGACCAACCTTTTTGGACGTTTTACGCAGACATACATGTCAACCTCAAACCATTCAAAATGGCAGATTGTTATGTGGTAAATAAGAAAAATTGGTAAATAAGAAAAACAGAAAGAAATAAAACAAATAAAGAATCTCGCAGCGGAATGACAAAATATAATAATCAAATAACAGTTCATGAAGCTGTTTTATAAATACATTTGATTACTCTTTTACAACACAAAATCAGAGTTACATAAAATAGAAATAATAAATAAATACATCGGAACAACATGATGTAGTGGAATACATATCATAAATAATAATAGTACAAATCTCCGTCTTCGTCCTTCAGAAATGTGATCTTCAACCCTGAAATGCTCAAGCTGACCCGAGCGCATTGAAAATACAAAACACTCGAGTCAGAACTAAAAGATCTTATGTCATTTAAATCAACGGTAAATATGAGTGCGATGGCATCAAAGATATTTACGGGGTTTGACATCCCCTATCCAGTGTCTAACGTGAGTGCAGTAACTTAAGAGATGTTCCGAATTTACATCTCCTAAGAATCCGTTAAACTATCTACTATGTAGTACAATACACTATTACAATAGTTTCTACAGTAAAGTAAAGTATTAAAATAGCGTTAATGCGTTACCCATATCCCCCTTAACACATTTTTATATATTCCCATAGTCTATAGAGTAATGTAATTCCTCTGTAAACTGGAGGGCTATCAAAGGGCACTCTATAGGTATGGTACAAAAGAAACTCATAGAAGGCACTCTAGGGCATGTGAACACGGCAATCGAGGCAATACCAGGGTAGAATTACCAATTGCAGAACCGGGCTGGTGGTAACGCATAACAGCTACTACCGCCCACCTCGGAACACACTCCCAAATCAAGTCAAGGGGTGACCACCAAATCTTCACAAATGTCATAATATGGTATCAAAGAAGCATGTCCGATCGGAGGAATGACCTCACTTGGTCCAGGTATAGCTCCAGTTTTAGTCACATCTAAGTTGACTCACGAGAGTCAGGGTCACGTCATACCCCATACAGAAATCGTTCACCAAACCATGCTACTTCATTTCTGGAATCTCCACCACGTACACAGTTGTTAAAGTGGTTTTCGGTATTGGAAAGAGTATGACAATATCTGATCCCGATCTCTTTAACAACCGATCGCTTATTACACACCGGAAGGTTCTTTTAAATTTTCCAAACCATTTCATAATTGATATCAATATACCAAATTCAATTCAAACCGTATCACTTCTGAAATTATATTCACTTCAAAAAGTCATATTTTCAAACTAGTTTAAAACCCCCATTTCAAAACTTCATATTCAAATCAAATATGTAATTTAAATCCCAACTTAGGTTATAATATCATTTAACCATATTCACTTTAGAATTGAGGATTTAAAATATAACACATCCAAATTATTTAGTTTGAAATTTAGAAAGATAGTTTAGATAGTTATAAATAGTTTTAAATAGTTATAAAGTTAACAAACTCTAAAATAGTTGAATTAAAAATTAAAGATACTGTTAAATTGATTTAAGATAGTTATATAGACTTAAAATAGATTTAATATAATTAAAATAGATTAATAGCTTTAAAAATAGATTAATTAGATTTAAAATAAGTTAAATAGGTTAATTAGTTTTAAAATAAATTAAATGGTTTAAAATAGGTTAAAATAATTTAATTTAGTTAATATAGGTTAAAATAGTTTAATAATTTAAAAACTTTAATAATTAGAAATTTTAAAATAATATACTTTTAAACAGTTTATAATAAAATATTAATTTGGAATTAATATCAATTTAAACTATTTTTTTTCAACACATCTATCTGAATCATTTCAATTTCCAAGTCAACAAACCCAATTGCAAATCTTTCAATTCAAATGTTAAATAAACTATAAATTCTATATCGATTTCAATCCATGTTAGAAATATCAATTTAAATTATTCCAATTTCAATATATTTCAAACAATTCAAAAAAGTCAATTCCGACAAATTTCACTGATACCTCAAATTCGACTTTAAAATCTCAATTTAATTTCTGAAAGCAATTCTTTTAAACCAATTCACATTTCAACATAAAACTTTCTTTTTTCAATAACAACTCAATATATATAAATCAAATTTTATTTCAAAATATCATTTAATTAAATCTGAAAATTAAGAATTTTCAAATCATTAAATTTAACAAATCCGATATCCGTATATAATTCTCTACCCTAAGGTCAAGTGATACGAATATTTATCATTTCAATCCGCAATTTAAATTTTTACGGTTATATATCATTTCAAACTACAATCCTGAATTAATATTAAAAATCCATAATTCGCTCGAGTCTATCATTTCAACCCATAACGATTTTTTCCTAATCTATAGATTGTTCGGGTATATATCATTTCAACCCATAGTGATTTTTCTAAACAGTAACTAAGGGAACTTGCAGAGTGATCACAATATATAAATCAAACATATCATCCAATCATCCAATATTAAAAATCAAACATCCATCAAAATTATCATCCAATTCAACCAATAATTATCAACCATTAACTAATTATCAATAACAGGTATTTGATTGGCAATTTTAATTCAATAATAAATTAAATAACAATTTAATCCAAAGTAAATTCAAATCAACTGGAACGACAATTTAAAAATACCAAACAACAATAAATAAATTCCTAATCACGTCATAAATTTAATTTAACTAACATAAGAAATTTTAGAAGTTGTGAGTGGGTTAAAATACTCACCTTTCAATTTAAATCGATTTAAAAATCTAATTTATGGCCCAAATTCAAACGATCTCAGAATTCGCCCAAACCAGCGTCAAAATGTCCAGAATTTTTATATGATCCTGGCAAAACACATTGCACGTGGATTAGACCTCGTATGTAAAAGTTATTAAAGTTAGAAGATTAAAAATAAAAATTTAAATAAATAAAATAAACACATTATCGCCTTGCCACGTCACGCCTATTACAGTTTGAAACCCTAGCCCAGTAAAAAAATCGCGATCGACAACATTGAAGTCGCCAAACCATGCCCCTAACTGCCGCAACTACGACCATCATCGACCTGATCCACCCACGCCACGGGACTCCCCACCTCCATCCGCTTCCCCTGAGATCGTGCAGCCACCGACGGTGCTCGAGAATACCACCGCCACTGACTATGGATGAAGCCGAAATCTGATGAAACCTTCGACCTAAAGCATGAACGAACACCCCCATGATGACCTGCTCGACACCAGCTCCCCAATGCCGCTCCTCGATCGTTGATCGGACGACGATCCCCCGTTGGATCGTCAAAACCCTAAAACGAACGGTTGAGGTTCGTCCTCAATTTTTGGACAAATAATGATTCGATGACAAAAATGAATTGTAGATCTAAGATGCGCTCATCGAGAGCTTCGTAATGGTATATAATTCGATATATTTTGAGGATTTTAAATTTTTGAAATTGATTTTTAATTTGGATCGAGGGTTTAGAAGTTTGAATCTGTTTCTGCCATTGAGGAGGTGAGGAGCAAAAAGAATTTTACGTACTGTAAACAAGAAATGAGAAACAATTAAGGTTTATAATGAGCTATTTATAGGTAGGTCAAAAATAGAAATGAGTGGATCAGATCGATTTGAAAGTTGAACGATATACGACCCAAAAGCCCGTTTCGTTCCCAAAACGGAAATGGGTCATCCCATATATCAAGATAGATGTTTTCAACATTTTTAAACCCAATAGAACAGGTTTCAGGTCCTAATTCCATCATATGAAGAAGTTATGTTAAAATCAGCTTATTTTAAATTGATTTCAATCAAATAGATTTCTATGCATTTCGAGTCTGTAAGATCAAACGACAAGTCCGATTGCTACGAAACTTGAAACCTTACAATAATTCCTGTTACAGATCTGATGAATCGATTTCGTCGAAATCCGAGTCAGTGGCCAAAATGGCTATTTTCACATTAATTAAATAAATAAATATTAAATTAATTAATCGCTTTTTAATTCAAAATTGATAGTTATCACTTAGACATTTACAATGACTTAATACAAGTTTATATTGCAATTCAGTGTTGGTTATTACACTAATTACAATGTTCAATATCCATTGTAAATTTAATCCAATTAATTATAGTTTAAGTTCAATAAATTTATTAAATTTGGTTTCGATCTTTTAATTTAATCAATTATTTCTCTACATACATAGCTAACATTGTTATGTATTTCATTACATTAATATTTTACCATTTTCATCTTACTTTTCATTAACGTAATATTGAATTACAATTAATTTTAATAAATCCATTTATTAAAATTTAAATTCTAATAAATTGAGCAACTTGATTCCAATTCTTTTATTCAACCAATTGTCATATTATACATAAACTTTTCATAGGTTACATCTTATTGAACTAATATTCTACAATTATCAATTTAATCTACATCAACTGCATTAATTAAGTGAATTAATTACAATTGATTTCCAATTTTAATTTAGCAGACTAAATAAATATAATAGTTTGTTCCCATTAGCTTTTAGCCACATTAATAAGTTTATTATTTCAACCAAATGTTATAATTACTTTCCTAACAATAATGTTATCCATTTACCATTAATTATATATTAACTCATTAATTAATTCATATTTACATTTGTTTTCTAATATTAAATTTATAACCAAGTTATACCATTTACATTATTTCAATTAACTGAACTTCCATTTATATGTTATCAATTTCTTAAATTAACCTTATTCCATTTCATTCTGGTTATTGTTTTCATTAATAAATCACAAATTTTTATTTCTTCCAATATTAAATCACAAAATCTTATTAAAATAACTATTTTTAATTATTGAAAATTTATGGGTCGTTACATCTTCCTTTTAACAATCAACTTTATGCTTTTTTATGAACTTCCGCTTCTTTATTACGAGAAAATTTGAAATTTAATAATTTATGGAAACTCAAGTTTTTAGCATTATAGGAATTGCAGGTTCTCAACTTTTATTACAAATGCTAGAAATTAAGTTTACCATGTATGCTTTCATCAATGTTTCCATCCACTTCAGGTGTGCTAAATTATTAATATTGGATCTAAAGTTAATATGATCTTCTAATTATGCATTATTCTTGTATATGTTTCTCTAAGAAACAATAAAATATTTTTTCAGGAAATATAAACTATATATAATAAAATCATTTCCAAAGTCAAAATCCAAATCAAAGAGTTTTCAAAATAAAAACTTCATTTACCAAACATGTATAGATTACTTAGATCTATATCACAAACCAAAACGCAATCAAGTTTGATAAATTTATTTGAATCAATAGAAAATTATCAAATTCAAAACTTTCCTTCAAAAATAATGAACTCAAAAAGCAGGCAATAATAAGCAAGTTTGAAATCAATTCAAATTCAGAAAATCACAACATTTAATTTTTAAACCATGTATAAATCTCAAAGATATATTATTTGAGTGTGATTTTGAGATCAACAATATAATGAGATCAGAAAAATAAGAACAAAAAAGTTAGATCTATAGTAGAATGAGATTTGAAATATAATGACAAAAATACATGTGCAGTGGAATAATATCTATAAATTTAGATCCATCATACAATAAGATCTTTAAAAGATAAGATCTATTAAAACTTAAATCCAAATCTAAAAAAATTAGGAAATAGATATAGAATTGTGAAACAGGAATACTTAAATCTAGATCTAAATTAATCGTAAAACAAATCTAAAAAAGCATATCTAGAAAATTTCAAACTTGATTTCATTGGTTGAATAAGAGGAAGGGATAGATCTAATTTTAGTAACCAATTAAAAGAAAGAGATGTATCTACATAAAAGGAAAAGATGGATCTAATCTTCTAGATTAGAATATCTATTACATGTAAGAAAGAAATCGTGCTGATAAAGTGTTGTAGCAATATAAAAATAAGAAGCTATTAGAAAAAGAGGAAGAAGACATTTTATTCATTCCTCAGTTAGTATCTATTTCCATTACATAGGCTCTTTTATATAAAGGTTTTTGAGCTTGGGTTTGAACTTATCCCATGATGTGGGACTAAACAAAATATAACAAACATTGTATAACATATTCACTCTTTATAATTTATATATATTATAACACTAAAGTAATAATTCAGATTTCAATAAATTTTGCCCCAGCCCAGTGTGTTGCCCCAGCCCATGGACTTGGTAGGCTGGCCTCTGGACCGGCCCTGTTTATACATCAAGTCATATGTGCTTTCTCTACATCTATTCTATTCTTTTATTTCTTTTTAACTTTCTTTAATTTGATTAAAAGAATGAATACGGGAATGCCATTAATTGGGCATGACCATGCACTGTTAGCAATATTATTATGCGTAATAAAATTGGTCCATGCATTGTTAAATCTGAATGGTGTATCAGTAGCTAACTAGAATAGGACAGTGCGACCAGTAGAATATTTGAAAATATGAGTTGTAGAATTTGGAAATTATACCTTAGTATTAGTGAAGACCATGTCTATCTTGCTATGTGTTAAATACTCTTTCTCCCCATGTGATGTAGCTACTTGAGTACTGAATTTCTTGCAAGCATGTAGACATAATAGCATTATAGAAATCTTCGTTTGATTTAGTAGTTTCACTAGTTGGACCTATTCTATCTGAACAAAAACACAGTTGAAATATCCTGCTTTGATCCATGTACATTTCTACTCATTCCCAATTGATTAATTTGACTCAAAAGTTTTAACCATTTGAATTGGGTATATAAACCACAAGGCTCCGCTTGGGAGTGATGTGTTACAGGTTATGAAAGGCTTTAAGGGTATCAGTTTTGACCATCAATGATCGTAGCAGTTTTGATTGGTTTACATGAAATGATGCTATAACTGATCAATACATGCTTGAGAGTTTAGCATACATTGGTTTTGAGAGTTTTCCACTAAAGTAGCATTACATATGTATCCTTATATTTATCCTTTAATTTTGTAAAGATTTATTCTACAATATAATTACTGGCGTATAATTGGAAAAGAGGTTATAACCTCTCAAAACACCTCAAATTGATAGGTTGTTAATTGCCATTAAAATTACACCACATCGGTTTTCAGTGGTTTTATAATCAACAATAACCGGTATGGAAAAAAAACTTACAAATAAGGATTATGATAACATCTGAAATACAGCCGTTCAAAACCAGTCAAAACTCGTAGAAAAAACTTCCAAGTAGAACCTAAATGCCTATAATTACCATGCCTATGCAGCCATTATTCTATATAATACAAGGTATGCATTCATCATCACATAAGAGATTTATAATTTTCCAAATGTTTAGGTTCCAAATTTGAACCATTTTGATATTGAATTGCGAGTATAACACCAATTTGTTAAGTAATTTTTATTGACAGTGCGAACAGTTTCTCATTTAAGGTTATGTTCAATACGGATTATAATTAATGGTTTGAATTTCCTAATATGCTCTGCTATATTATTACTTTTCTGGTAGTAGAGTTCGTGTAACGACCCGCCCTTTTGGACAGTTTAAACCGACGATCAAATACACATGTCGATTCCAAACCATTAAAAGGGCAGATAGTTATTGGGGTAATTAAGAAAAGAAAAGGAAGGAAAATAAAGAAATGAAACAACACAGAATCTCACAGCGGAAGGCTAAAGTATAATAATAAAATAACAGTTCATGAAGCTGTTAATTAAATGAATACATTTGAAATGAATACATTTGATTATTATTATACAACATTTATCAGAGTTACATACACAGCAAATATCATACAACAATGCAGCGGAATGGAATGAATATAATAGTAGTAGATAATATACCAAATCTTCGTCTCCGTCCTCCAAGGAAATGATCTTCAACCTAAACTGAAAACTCAGGACTGACCCGAGCGTAATGAAAAGACAAACACTCGAGTCAAGACTAAATATCCTTATGAAAGTTAAATCAGTCGTAAATAAATATGAGTGTAACGGCGTCGGAGATGTTTACGGGGTTTGACATCTCCTATCCAGTGTCAACGTGCGTGCAATAACTTAAGAGATGTTACGGGATTTTCCATCTCTCAAGGATCCGTGAAACTATCTACTATGTAGTAATATACGCTAAGTAGATAATGTCTATCAGTAATATAAAGTATCAAAATAGCGTTAAGGCGTTACCATAATCCCCCTTAACACATTTTATATTCCCAAAAGCATATACAAGACCGTAGTTTCCCCAAAACCGGAAGTCACCAGAGGGCAATCCATATACTCAAGGTACAAATCAAAACGTAGTGGTCGCGAATAGGATAATCAGTATGACAGGGTACATGAGGCGATACCAACTAGGATACTAGTAGTTGCGTGATCCGGACTGATGTTGGGCATAGCCAGCAGCTACCCCAACACCGCGAAACAACACTCCCAAATCAAGGGGTGCACCCAAATCGCATCACAAATGTAATAGATATGGTATCGAAGAAGTGTGTCCGCTAGAGGTGGCGAACCTCAATGGCCCGGCGCGGCTCCTGTTTTAGTCATGTCAGGGGTCATCCAATAATCGTTCTCTTTCTTCAGTCAACGCGTTCACCAAACCATCAACTTCATTCTGGATCATCACTCCGCGTATAATAGTTATTAAAGTGGTTTTCGGTATCGACAGAGAGTATGTCCATATCCGATCCCGGTCTCTTTAATAACTACGTATTATTACACCTTTGGCTCTTTATATTTCAAATCGATTCATAATTGATATCAAAATATCATATTCGCTTCAAAAATCAAATCCATTCAAATATCATCGTATCTTTCAAAATATCAGATTTCATATTTAAATTCAAGATTTAAATATAAACATTTCACCTTATTGACCAGCTTAGGATTTTAGAAAAATAGTTTTAAGTAGTTTAAAAGTAGTTTTAAACAATTAAAATAGTTAAAAACACTTAAAATCTTTAAAATGGATTTAAAATAGATAAATTAGTTTAAAATAATTTAAATTGGGTTAAGTAGATTTAAAATAGATTAAAATAGTTTAAGTATTCAAAATGGTTTATATAACAGAGTAATTTGGAAAACAAATTAAAACAGCTTCAAAATCAATCCATTTCAATTATAACTTCCCAATTCAAATCAATTTCAATTTCCATTCTACCGATTCAATTTCGATTTCAATTCAAAACAATGTCAACTTTTACTTCAAATCAATTCAATTCTACATTCACCTTTAATTAATTCAATTTCAATTTATATCGATTTGGAGCTTGATTTCTCAAAATATCAATTTATAACACTTAACAAAATTTCCAACAATATTCAAGTTTAAATCCAAATTCCAAATATGATTCAATTCCAAACTCGATTTCAAAATATCATTTTCATATCACTTTTACTTAGTAATATTCAAAGCTCGAAATAATGTTCAATCTTTAAAATAAATAGATTTTCGAAATTCAATCATATCCAAATTTTAAATTTTAAAGTCACAACTTAAATTATTTACCAATTTCTTTTAACCAAAATTTATTTCAACATTCCAACTCAATTTTTCGACAAATTCGATTTCTATAAATTGATTTCTATTTATAACTTTTAAATCAAAACATTTAATTAAATTTTAAATCGACGATTTCAAAAATTATTTATTTAGCCAATTCGGTGTCCGTATATAATTTTCTATCCTATGGCCAAGTAGTTATTTATTTCAATTAAATGTCAAGGGTGAGTATATATTACTTAAATTAAATCACAGTATCATATGTATACATAACAGGATATATATATAAGCAATAAACATCCAAACATTTAAATATCAAACAATAACATCCATCGAAATAAATCATCTAATAGACAATACAATCCATGGCAATTTCATAGTTATCAAGGTCAGGTAATTTAATCGCCATTCAAATTTTCAATTTCAATTTAACTGTCAATTAAATTTTCCAACGGTTAATTCAAATAACAAGTTATACGACAATTAAATTCATATCAAACAACGACAAATAACATTCATATCACTTCATAATGTCAATTTAACTAGCATAAAGATATTTAGTACGTTGTGAGCGTTATAAAACACTCACCTTGATTTTACGATTTTAAATCAAATCGAACGACGTTCGATTTAACTCAAAATTTTCTCTAGTACCAAATGATTCCAATCCAGTTGCATTGCGTAGTGCTCGACAAAACGATTGCAACGCAATTCGTTTCGTTGAATTCCGACCTCGTATGCAAAAGTTAGAGTATTTTAAAGATTGAACAAATTTAAAACGTAAATAAATTAACATTTTTTTTCAAACCCTATGCGATCTCAGCCGTTGATTTCCAGCCCAAGCAGATCAGGCCGTTGCACGCGTTTATCTTCTTCCCGGTGTTCGAACGCGCAACACAACCCATAGCCGTCAAGCTTCAATGAATTTTCACGACCAAACCGAGCAACTTGAAGATGATCAGGTTACACCACTTCGAAGCCACCGCCTTACTCCACCTTCACCCCAAATAGCTCCAAGCTCGGCCTCATCCTCTGCCTCGAATTGCGTGAAAAACGCAGCAGGTTTGAATGTGATTTCCCGTCGATCCGTGGCTCCGTTTTCGATCATCTCCGTATGGATTTGAAGCTTTCATCGTGCTCTACAACTTTGCTTTTGGAATTTTTTGATTTCGTTGAACGGATTGAGAGATATTAACGAAAGAAGTTCGAGCAATTCTGACCTTCGAAAATAGGTGGCGGCCATGATTTAGAATTAGGGTTTCTGGATTATAATAATAATAAAACTGTCTCGGTTTGCGTGCGTATTTATATAGGTAGGTCCAAAATCATCCGAACTCCAATCGAGACGTGCCGCCAGGCGTTTATAAGGTTTTACCCCCATTTCGGACGCAATGGAATAGGTTTCGGAGGCTAATTCGATCGTATGTGAGAGTTACGGAAATAAACGATCAATTTTAAATTAAACCGATTAAACGATTTTCTATGCGTTTTGGCTTGCCCCGGACAAACGGTAAATCCGTTTGACTTGAAATTTGAAATCTTACAATAATATAACATTACGGATCCAATGAAACTAGTTTCGTCGAAATCCGAGACCGTTTGAAAAATGACTATTTTTAACTCGCCAAATTAATATTAAACAATTTCAACGCGTTTCGAGCTGCCACGGTCAAACGACAACTCCGATTGCTACGAAAATTGAAATCCGATAATAACTAACTATTACGGATCCAATGGAACTAGTTTTGTCCAATTCTGAGACTGTTCAAAAATTGGCTATTTTCCAGTCGATAATTAAATATTAAAATATTCAATTTTCACAAATAAATTTTAAATTCAGTTTTAAAAGTTCTATAACATCACTATAACTCCAATATGATAAAATAAAATTTTACAAATCATTTTTAATCATATTAAACCCGTTATTTTATTTATCCAATAAATTCCAAATATTTAATTTAGACAATTTCGCTTATCCAATAATTCATTATCTTTTGAAATATTGAAATTGAACTTATAAGATTCAACTTTTAAAACCATTTCAAAATTTAGAACACTATTTTCATTTTACAGTTATTCAATTATTCAATAAGTTTTAAATATTTAATTTAAACAATTACGTGTTCAATATTCAATATTTGATTTCAAATAGATTTTACTTATCAATCAATTACTCTATCATACCCAATGAATTCAACATTTAATATCCTATTCAACTATTGATTGCAAAGTCATTCACTAAGTAGCTTTTTTTTCATTACTTGGATAATTATTGCAATTCATTCCAGTTATTATTATTCCAAATGAATTACAAATTTTTTTCTAACATTAAATCACGAAATCTTATTAAATTAGCTAATTTAATTATCGAAAATTTACGGGTCGTTACACTCTCCCCCACTCAAAACTTTTCGTCCCCGAAAAGGAAAAAGAAGGGAAAAAAGGAACTAAGTATAAAATTCAACATTTGATATATTTTTATTCAAAATTATCCACTTATAAAACAATGAAATTCCATTTATAAAGTCATAACTACGCTTCCACTAAGTTACTCCAAACGGCTTCCTAACATTAAAAGTTAGTAATCAAAACAAGTTATAAAAAAAATTTAAAACTTGAAAAATTTTCTAACACCCGGATTTTTCGGAAAATTTCGGCAGAGTCTCCTTTGCGCGGCTCGATCGGAAAAAATATAATAGCATATATATCACAAATATACATCTCATCTCAATGATGAGACATCCCATATGTGGGGAAACAACATATAAATATCACCAATATCATATAAAACCGTAAGCGTACCTTTTATCTAGCATTTATTAGCATTTTACTTACATTATGCGTTTAGCGTAGAAGCGAACTCCACAACGAAGAGCAACCCCTTTGCTACCTACTAAAATGCTCAATAACTAAGTTAGAACCATGCATATAAAGATAGATCGATATATTTAGCCTACACAACATATATATAACATATTTAGCTTCAAAACTGAGATTTCAATTTCTGGACAGCAAACAAATCTTAGCTTTAGGTCACCTAAACGGTAAAATTTGACAACAGAATCTAAACAAAAGTTGTTGCATTCATTTCAGGCTTTCCGGAATGTCCAAAATCATCGAATTTGGGTTATCCGTTCAAAAGTTATGGCCGTTTTACTTAGGGAAAACGCTTCAGCCTGGGCAGTGTTGCGCAGGTCTGTGACGTTCACTCGTGGTTTCGACCTTCTAAACGGCATCAAAACACAAAACACTTAAAACAAAAGTTTTAGCTTAAGTTCTTAGCTTTCCATAAAGGGCAAGATCATCAAAATCCGATAAACCAGTCAAAAGATATGGCGAAAATACTAAGCTTGTATGCTTCAGATTTTTTCTTATTTTTTTACACAGGACAGCGAGTAACATTCAAGTTTTCAACCTAGTAGACGAAGGAATTTCTCAAGACACTCTAAATAAAAGTTGTGCTATAGTTTCTAAACTTTTCGGAAAGTCCAAAATCGTCGAATTACGTTCAGCCATTTAAAAGTTATGGTTGTTTTCATTTCAGCATGTATTGGACCATTTTGGATTTTTTTTTTCTTCCAAAATTTTGCTTTTATTATTTCAAAGTACAAACCATCAAAACATCAAATTTTCTAAAGAACAATCATAAACACAAAGCTATTTATTTTCTTATTCATCCACACAATAGGTTTACATTCAATTTGTTTCCGATTTATTCAAGTTTGTTTCATTCATATTTTAAATTAAAGTCAATTTGCTTCAATTTAAATTGAATTTCATTATATTTAATTTCACTTTGCTTCGAATTTGAATTTTATTATTTTAAAATTTTATTCCCTTTATTCAATTCCATTAACACTAATGAATTCTACTTAATCAATTATCATCCATCTAACAACCAATGCATATCAAATATTAACATCCATCCAAAATCTACACTAAATCAATTATACATTTCCAAGTCAACTTTAATTTCATACACTTCCAAGCTTATAAACATTTAGTTATATTCAAATTTAATCAGTTTCCATTTACCAAATTTATATTTCATTAATTTTAAATTTTATTCATTCACTTATATATATCATTCATTTTACCGCTTAAATTTCTTTTATATTTACAACTATCAATTAGATCTTCACATTTTATTTTCATTCTCACACTGGTATATTATTTCTCTTCTTATCCTTATTAGCATTTTAAACCTTTTAAGTATTTGGCAAGTTATAGTTATGCAAATAGAATGTAGTTAAACCACATACAACTTCTTTCCATTTAAAGTTGAATTTTCAATTAATTAATTCTTGAGTCATTACTTAAATTTCACTATAATTTAATTTCACATTTTCATTCACATATAGTATTTCCATTTTATATTAACATAATTGTGAATCACCTTTAAATGTTAATTTGAATTCCAATTATTTACTAACAATTTTATTTATATTTGCAAACCATTAATTAAATGCATATTTCATTATTCAAACCTATACTTGTATATTATCCAATTAACAATTCATATAACATTTTTGAACTTCTTAAATATTTTGGTAAGTTATATCTATGCTATAGAATGAAATTTAATACTATGTGAGTTTTACAGTTTCAATTTTTATTTTAAGTTCATAATTTCCTAATTCTAAGGATTTCTACTTCAATTGATATTTCACTTAGCTCTTAGGTTCATTTCTCATTTCACAATTCAGAAGTTCCTTAATGATTCAAGTCTAAATTCATTTCACTCATTTAAAAAAATCATTAATTATTAAAGGACTTAAGAATTCCAATCCCGGTTTCATTTCAAATCAAGTTTTGAAATAATATATACTTATATAATTTATATAACCAATCATACTATAGAGAGTACAAAATAAAATAAAATTTGAATCAAAACAAAGTTTAGACAAGCTATTAAGTGGTCTCCCCCACTCGGACTCTCGAAAATAAACGCCAATGATGCGTGCACTCATCACCGAAATCATTTTCTAGCGTCAAGAGAAGGGAATATAACACTTATCATAAAAAAAATCCTTCGAAAACAATTTCAACTCAATTATACTATCATTAATGCTCATATTATATTTTTCAAATTCTTGTAAGTCAATCTCAAACATCGGAATTTAAATTCCCAAATCCAAGTTAAAATTCATTTATATTCATTATCAATTGTGTTTACAAGATTTCATTTTCCTAAATCCATTGTTATTTAATCAATTGTTGTAAATATTGACTGATCAAACAATAACGATAATAATCTAATATTATCATCTCCTAACAATCAATTCAATCAAAATGAATAAATATTCAAATAATTCTTTATATAAAAATATATTCCAAAACGATATTGTGTTGGTTTGTCCTATTCGAGTGTTTAGAAATTCCTATCGACGCCTTGGCGTCCCAAGTATCGACCAGAATTCATAAATACTCAACGGAACAAATTAACACAATATAAAACCATTTTATATCAAATAACAAGTACGCTCTCTCATATACACTCAACTCATTCATATAGTTTACCTCTATTTCAATGAGTTATTCCCCACTAGAGCCAAGGTTTATCGCTAAACCAAAGCTCTGATACCAACTGTAACGACCCGCCCTTTTGGACAGTTTAAACCGACGATCAAATACACATGTCGATTCCAAACCATTAAAAGGGCAGATAGTTATTGGGGTAATTAAGAAAAGAAAAGGAAGGAAAATAAAGGAAATGAAACAACACAGAATCTCACAGCGGAAGGCTAAAGTATAATAATAAAATAACAGTTCATGAAGCTGTTAATTAAATGAATACATTTGAAATGAATACATTTGATTATTATTATACAACATTTATCAGAGTTACATACACAGCAAATATCATACAACAATGCAGCGGAATGGAATGAATATAATAGTAGTAGATAATATACCAAATCTTCGTCTCCGTCCTCCAAGGAAATGGTCTTCAACCTAAACTGAAAACTCAGGACTGACCCGAGCGTAATGAAAAGACAAACACTCGAGTCAGGACTAAATATCCTTATGAAAGTTAAATCAGTCGTAAATAAATATGAGTGTAACGGCGTCGGAGATGTTTACGGGGTTTGACATCTCCTATCCAGTGTCAACGTGCATGCAATAACTTAAGAGATGTTACGGGATTTTCCATCTCTCAAGGATCCGTGAAACTATCTACTATGTAGTAATATACGCTAAGTAGATAATGTCTATCAGTAATATAAAGTATCAAAATAGCGTTAAGGCGTTACCATAATCCCCCTTAACACATTTTATATTCCCAAAAGCATATACAAGACCGTAGTTTCCCCAAAACCGGAAGTCACCAGAGGGCAATCCATATACTCAAGGTACAAATCAAAACGTAGTGGTCGCGAATAGGATAATCAGTATGACAAGGTACATGAGGCGATACCAACTAGGATACTAGTAGTTGCGTGATCCGGACTGATGTTGGGCATAGCCAGCAGCTACCCCAACACCGCGAAACAACACTCCCAAATCAAGGGGTGCACCCAAATCGCATCACAAATGTAATAGATATGGTATCGAAGAAGTGTGTCCGCTAGAGGTGGCGAACCTCAATGGCCCGGCGCGGCTCCTGTTTTAGTCATGTCAGGGGTCATCCAATAATCGTTCTCTTTCTTCAGTCAACGCGTTCACCAAACCATCCACTTCATTCTGGATCATCACTCCGCGTATAATAGTTATTAAAGTGGTTTTCGGTATCGACAGAGAGTATGTCCATATCCGATCCCGGTCTCTTTAATAACTACGTATTATTACACCTTTGGCTCTTTATATTTCAAATCGATTCATAATTGATATCAAAATATCATATTCGCTTCAAAAATCAAATCCATTCAAATATCATCGTATCTTTCAAAATATCAGATTTCATATTTAAATTCAAGATTTAAATATAAACATTTCACCTTATTGACCAGCTTAGGATTTTAGAAAAATAGTTTTAAGTAGTTTAAAAGTAGTTTTAAACAATTAAAATAGTTAAAAACACTTAAAATCTTTAAAATGGATTTAAAATAGATAAATTAGTTTAAAATAATTTAAATTGGGTTAAGTAGATTTAAAATAGATTAAAATAGTTTAAGTATTCAAAATGGTTTATATAACAGAGTAATTTGGAAAACAAATTAAAACAGCTTCAAAATCAATCCATTTCAATTATAACTTCCCAATTCAAATCAATTTCAATTTCCATTCTACCGATTCAATTTCGATTTCAATTCAAAACAATGTCAACTTTTACTTCAAATCAATTCAATTCTACATTCACCTTTAATTAATTCAATTTCAATTTATATCGATTTGGAGCTTGATTTCTCAGAATATCAATTTATAACACTTAACAAAATTTCCAACAATATTCAAGTTTAAATCCAAATTCCAAATATGATTCAATTCCAAACTCGATTTCAAAATATCATTTTCATATCACTTTTACTTAGTAATATTCAAAGCTCGAAATAATGTTCAATCTTTAAAATAAATAGATTTTCGAAATTCAATCATATCCAAATTTTAAATTTTAAAGTCACAACTTAAATTATTTACCAATTTCTTTTAACCAAAATTTATTTCAACATTCCAACTCAATTTTTCGACAAATTCGATTTCTATAAATTGATTTCTATTTATAACTTTTAAATCAAAACATTTAATTAAATTTTAAATCGACGATTTCAAAAATTATTTATTTAGCCAATTCGGTGTCCGTATATAATTTTCTATCCTATGGCCAAGTAGTTATTTATTTCAATTAAATGTCAAGGGTGAGTATATATTACTTAAATTAAATCACAGTATCATATGTATACATAACAGGATATATATATAAGCAATAAACATCCAAACATTTAAATATCAAACAATAACATCCATCGAAATAAATCATCCAATAGACAATACAATCCATGGCAATTTCATAGTTATCAAGGTCAGGTAATTTAATCGCCATTCAAATTTTCAATTTCAATTTAACTGTCAATTAAATTTTCCAACGGTTAATTCAAATAACAAGTTATACGACAATTAAATTCATATCAAACAACGACAAATAACATTCATATCACTTCATAATGTCAATTTAACTAGCATAAAGATATTTAGTACGTTGTGAGCGTTATAAAACACTCACCTTGATTTTACGATTTTAAATCAAATCGAACGACGTTCGATTTAACTCAAAATTTTCTCTAGTACCAAATGATTCCAATCCAGTTGCATTGCGTAGTGCTCGACAAAACGATTGCAACGCAATTCGTTTCGTTGAATTCCGACCTCGTATGCAAAAGTTAGAGTATTTTAAAGATTGAACAAATTTAAAACGTAAATAAATTAACATTTTTTTTCAAACCCTATGCGATCTCAGCCGTTGATTTCCAGCCCAAGCAGATCAGGCCGTTGCACGCGTTTATCTTCTTCCCGGTGTTCGAACGCGCAACACAACCCATAGCCGTCAAGCTTCAATGAATTTTCACGACCAAACCGAGCAACTTGAAGATGATCAGGTTACACCACTTCGAAGCCACCGCCTTACTCCACCTTCACCCCAAATAGCTCCAAGCTCGGCCTCATCCTCTGCCTCGAATTGCGTGAAAAACGCAGCAGGTTTGAATGTGATTTCCCGTCGATCCGTGGCTCCGTTTTCGATCATCTCCGTATGGATTTGAAGCTTTCATCGTGCTCTACAACTTTGCTTTTGGAATTTTTTGATTTCGTTGAACGGATTGAGAGATATTAACGAAAGAAGTTCGAGCAATTCTGACCTTCGAAAATAGGTGGCGGCCATGATTTAGAATTAGGGTTTCTGGATTATAATAATAATAAAACTGTCTCGGTTTGCGTGCGTATTTATATAGGTAGGTCCAAAATCATCCGAACTCCAATCGAGACGTGCCGCCAGGCGTTTATAAGGTTTTACCCCCATTCCGGACGCAATGGAATAGGTTTCGGAGGCTAATTCGATCGTATGTGAGAGTTACGGAAATAAACGATCAATTTTAAATTAAACCGATTAAACGATTTTCTATGCGTTTTGGCTTGCCCCGGACAAACGGTAAATCCGTTTGACTTGAAATTTAAAATATTACAATAATATAACATTACGGATCCAATGAAACTAGTTTCGTCGAAATCCGAGACTGTTTGAAAAATGACTATTTTTAACTCGCCAAATTAATATTAAACAATTTCAACGCGTTTCGAGCTGCCACGGTCAAACGACAACTCCGATTGCTACGAAAATTGAAATCCGATAATAACTAACTATTACGGATCCAATGGAACTAGTTTTTTCCAATTCTGAGACTGTTCAAAAATTGGCTATTTTCCAGTCGATAATTAAATATTAAAATATTCAATTTTCACAAATAAATTTTAAATTCAGTTTTAAAAGTTCTATAACATCACTATAACTCCAATATGATAAAATAAAATTTTACAAATCATTTTTAATCATATTAAACCCGTTATTTTATTTATCCAATAAATTCCAAATATTTAATTTAGACAATTTCGCTTATCCAATAATTCATTATCTTTTGAAATATTGAAATTGAACTTATAAGATTCAACTTTTAAAACCATTTCAAAATTTAGAACACTATTTTCATTTTACAGTTATTCAATTATTCAATAAGTTTTAAATATTTAATTTAAACAATTACGTGTTCAATATTCAATATTTGATTTCAAATAGATTTTACTTATCAATCAATTACTCTATCATACCCAATGAATTCAACATTTAATATCCTATTCAACTATTGATTGCAAAGTCATTCACTAAGTAGCTTTTTTTTCATTACTTGGATAATTATTGCAATTCATTCCAGTTATTATTATTCCAAATGAATTACAAATTTTTTTCTAACATTAAATCACGAAATCTTATTAAATTAGCTAATTTAATTATCGAAAATTTACGGGTCGTTACAGTTCGGTCCCCTTACGTTCCAAATAAGGAAGGACACTAATGTTGATTTGATGAATTTCCCTCATTTTCCATGCCACAGGGGAAGACTTAATTCTCGTATCCCTACATGGACGAAGACATAACTTTTACCATAAAAAATTATGATCTTTTTGTTCAAATAACAATTAAGGTGAAGTAAAGTCAGGAAAACGAATCTCTTTATGATAAATAGATCCATTTTGCAAGTTGGTTATTAAAAAGAGCAGTTTTCTTGCTTATCCTTGCTTTGGTTTTAATTTGAGTAATAATATCTGTCGATCAAGGATTTGATAACTAGTTTAGCAGGGTTACAGACTTGAATTCAGAGGGGGCTTCTTTTGTTCTTGATCTACAATTTTCGTGTTGAATAGCCAATGGCTTCATTTCCTTCAAGGAAAGTTTTTTTTGTTGTAATTATAACATTTTCAATCAAGGTAGTTTTTATGGAGTCAATGTTTTCATCCATTGTGATGTCTCTTTCCAGTTTACTTGTCTACCATTATCTGAAAATGCGAACAGTTTGAATAAGGAAAACAGATTGGCAATAGCCAATTTAACTTTTATCTCCATTCTATTTCGGTATTTACAAATATAGTGTTGTTATCATTATATTCCATGCTTGTAATATTTTATCTCGACTTCCTTAGTATTTGGGAAGGTTGCTAAGGGTCGTAATTTTCGTTTGAATGTACAAAATAGGACTGTATATTAGACTATTTATTATTATAAGCGACGACCCACATTTCGGAAGGTTTAAGTCGAGAATAAACCACATATGTCCAACTCAAAACAGTCTGAAACATAGATAATCAATGGGGTTTTATTAAGCAAAAGAAGAAAAGAAGAAAACAACACATAGTATCACAACAGAATGACAAAAATATAATAATCAAATAAACGGTTCATGAAGTTATTTATACTATATATTTGATTAAAATTTTACACCATCAAGCAGGGTTATACATACAACAGAGACAAAATAAAATAATGCAGCAGAATAATATGATGTAGATTAATAATATAGTGATACAATATGCCAAATCTTCGTTTTCATCCTCCAAGAGAATATGATCTTCAATACACTGAAAACTCAGGGTTGGCCCAAGCATAAAGTAAAATAATACACTCAAGTCGGTACTAAGCTATTCTTACGCAAGTCAAATCATCATCACATATAACGAAAGTGTAATAGCGTCAGATATATTTATGGGGTTTTACATCTCCTATTCAGTGTACAATGTGGGTACTATAACCGAAGAGGTGTTACAAGATTTTCCATCTCATAAGGATCCATCGAATCATCTATATATAGTAGAATACGATATACATGTAATGTCCAATCAATAAAATAAATTTTTTCCTAGCATTTAGGCTTTGTATTAACCCTCATTGACGTGTTCTTAAGCATCGGCGTACAGTTTATGTATAACATCGTAGTAGAATGTTGGGAGATAGGGATGTGCTATGACAGGACAATAAACCAAACTCGTAGTGGTCTTGTATAAGGGAAGAAGTATGATAAGACACGTCAGTCAATGTCCAAGGCAGTATGCTACCAATTGAAGTCATCAGGCCGGTGGTAACGCATCGCCGCAACGGCCGCCTACCGCATCGACCCATCCCATATCAAGTCAAAGGGAGCCTATCCCAATCAAGTTTCACCAATCGAAACCAACAAAAAAGGTAGCAGTATGGACCGAGTTCACAAGAGAAATCGAAGGTGTGCGCTAGGAGTAGCTAGCCCGCTTGGCCTGGTTCAAGCCGTCATGTTTCAATCATTTCAAATTGGCACAAGTGTCCGGGCTATCCATCATCGTTCTCTTTCTTTATATCCAACAACTACACCAAATCCAACTACTTCATTCTGGTGCCTCCTCCAGGTAACAGTTGTTAAAATAGTTCCAACATTGACAGAAAGTATGCCAATAATCGGCACCGGTCTCTTTAACAATCAAACGTCAATTTACACACCGATTGGTTTTTTTACATTTCAAAAGTGAATCGTTACTTGTTATTAAAATATCATATTCGCTTCAAAATATCCTTCATTCCAAAATCATCATATTTACTTCACATGTCATTTGCACTTGAAAATATCATTTTGTTTGCCACGAAATCAATTTCATTTTAGAATCATTATAATTACTTCGAAATAAGTTTTATTTCAAAATCCTTATATTCACTGCGAAATCAATTTCATTTCAAAATCATTTCAAATTTCGACTTAGGTTGTAACTTCATTTTAACCACATTCGTACTTTAATCAACGATTTAAATATAAGGAGTTCCTTAAACAGCTTGAATTTTGAAAATAGTATGAATAATTAAATAGTTAAATAGTTAAAATAGTTTAGAGATTGGAAAAGGTTTGATATAAAATAGTTTGAGTATTGAAAATGGGTTATATATTAAATGGTTTAACATAATTTGAAATTTTAAAACAGTTTATAGTGAAATAGTTTATAATGAAAATAGTTTCAAATTTAAAGCTGATTCTTTCCATTTCCAATAAATCTGGACTTAGGTCTAAATTTCAGTTAAATTGATTCAATCTCAAATCCTTCAATTCTATCGACTCAATTTCGATTTAAATTCAAATTAACTCCAATTTCAGTTTCAATTCGAATTAACTTCAATTGCAAAACTTTAATTTTTAACTTCAGATTCGATTCAACGATTCGATTCAGTGGTTTAAATTTCAATTCAATTCTTATTTTAAACCATATCAACTTATATAAATTTCAAGTTTAATTTTATTTTACCGATTTAAATCACTTAAATCAAATTAAACTTCAATGTTTAATTTAAGATTCAAATCTTTAAATTACTTCAATTTCGAATATCTTAATTCCAAGCCCAATTTTGAAATATCAATCTAAATTACTTTAACCAAGATAAAGTTTCAAAGTTCGAATAAAGTTCAAACCTTTAAAGTAATTCAATTCCCATAATTCAAGTCATATATCGTTTATAACTTCAATCCGAATTAAATTCTTTAAACAATTTCTTTTATAAATTTCACCTTCAACATTTCATAGCTCAAATTTTAAAATAATTCAATCTTTATAAATTCAATTTTTTTATTTCTTTAAAACAAAATATTTAAATAGATTCAAATTCAAGAATTTAAAACCAATCAATTTAACCAATTCGGTATCCGTATGACCAAGTGATCGGTTATTTCGATTTTTAATTTCAGGGATGAAAAGATATCGGTTCAATCTAAATCAAAGTGTCATATGTATATATCATTTGAACCCATTTCTTATTTTATTTGAAATAATTCAAATAATATTTTTATGTATTGTCAACAACATATAGAGTGATAACATGATATATATATATATATCTATATATATATATATATAATAAATAAACATCCAATCGTCCAATATCAACCAATAGCATCAAATCTCAATCAACATCGAAATTAGCCAATAAATCACAACAATTAACTAGTTATCGATATCGAGTATTTAACTAGAAATTCAATTTCAATTTCAAATTAACAGTCGATTTAAATTCTTATCAGTTAAACCATATGTCAATTTAAATATCAGTTAAATTTCGAAACAACAATCAATAAAAACAAATTACTTCATGATTTAAATTTAACTAACATAATATTTTAGTATTTCGTAAGCGGTTCAAAGCACTCACCTTTATTAAAATTGAAATTTTCTCAAATTCAAATAAATTCCAATCCAACTCCATACCGTTGACAATGTTGAGACGAATTTAACGCAACTTGTTTCGTTTGAAATGAACCTTGCATGAAAAGTTACGGATTAAAAAATATTAGATATAAATTAAAATTTAATTAACAAAACTAATTAAAACTAAAACTTTACCTTTTCTAATCTCCCTCCATACGCGCTTCTTTTTCCAGGCAATCGATTTTTTTTAAACTTCAATGTCGATAGACGAACGCACAAGGACCACCGCCGCCCACACCATCACTACAGCCATGCCATCGCACGCTCTGCCGCTCCCCTCGCCGTGTGCACGTACGCACGTGAAAACCCAAAAAATCTATAGAGAACATGACAACTTTGCTGCCACCTCCATCGACGATTTATCGATCCAACTGTGGGATAGCTTTGTATCGATGCCCTCTACATTTACCTAGTTGAAGTCAAAGGTTAATTCGGCCTCTAGAGGCTCGATCGACGTCGACTGTTGGATGAAGGGTTTGGAAATGGCGGTTAGCGTTTTTTATGTTGGAGTTTAAGAAAACGAAGGTAGGTAGTGGGTTATTTATAGAAAATTTTCGCAACACTATTTATCCATGAAAATTTCGAACTCCAAATAAAGCGTAGCGCCTGGCGTTGTATATGTATTACCCCTAATTCAAACACAGTGAAATATGTATCGAGAGCTAATATAACACCCCAGATTTTTGGCAACATTATTTATGATATTAAATTAGCTAAATAAAATAAAATAACTTGTTGATAAGGATATTGAAATTTGATTTATGTAAAAGGTAGCCATGCCATTTAAATAACAAATTAAAAGAAGATTTAAAATGAAATATAGAAGGGGTAAAATAGAAATTAGGTCATTCCTATATCTACTTCCTTATGCTGTGTATCTCTTCATTTTCATTTCTCAAAATTTTAAAACAAGAGGCCAACCACGATTAACAAGGAAAAGGGGAAGAAGATTAAGAAAATCTAAAGGAAAAGCTAATTCAAATCAAATCTATTCAAATCTTAAGCTGCTTAATCTCTAAAGTTAAGGTGAATAATGTGTACATCTCATATATTTTTTATTTTCGGTTTTAAGACAAAATTCAAAGTATTTTGCATTAATTTGCCTCGTCTTTGAAGGATGAAATGACTATATATACTTGTTGATGATTTATATATATTCATATTGATTTTATGATAGATTTTAAGGTGAAACCCCTATTAAAATGACATACAAATGGCTTACATTTTTTACGATGATCAGAAATGATATTTTAGAGATGATTTTCAATTTTTATATTTTTCTGAATTTTTGTGGAATTTATATGAATTTTCTAGTGAAGAAAATATTATTTTGGATTATAAATTATTTATAGATAAATAATAAAAGATTTGGGTCTGAAATATATATATGTTGGAAAAAATATTAAAAGAGATTTTTTGAAACTTTTCTAGAATTTTTCTAAGTGTTTTAATGGTTATATAAAATTATTTAAGGTATGACACTTAAATGTTTTATATAGTTAAAGAAGGAGAATGGGCTTTTCGTAAATAATTCAGATTTGTTAAATCTGGAAAGTCGGTAGCACTTTTGAAAAGAGAAACTTGCAACCAATTAGATTTAGACAAAAAAGGCATGTTAGATATCAAAGAATAGTTAAAAAGTACAAACAAAACATGTTTTGCACTGTTTCGATGCTTTCGGTACCAGGTTTCGCATTTCGATCTTCGCCTCCGACGCACTCGAAACCAATGCACTTAGTATCTGGCAACCAGTACTTTAGTGAATTGGACATGGGCGGAAGATACGAATTCGAAACTAGGGGTTCCGAAAGGGTTGAAGTTTTGCTTTAGTTTTAAAGGAAAATGCACCTTCTCGATTTCGTCAAAAATGCTTTCAACTTAATTAGCTTTCAACTCGGTCAAATGGTTTAAAAGGAAATGGTTTCGATTGGTTGCGCCTTTGTTTTTTAATAATTGGTTTCAACTGAGTCGAAACCTTTAGATGATGCTTTCTTCCTTTCGATCCAGATGGTTTCGAAGAGGTTGTTTTGTTCTTCAAAAATTTGACCATCTCTCCAGAGCTTTCAAAAGGATTTTTTCGATACCATCACTTCTTTACTGAGGAAAGGGTTTCAAAAATAATGTTTTCGACTTTAATGAGTTTCCAGTCCTTTTTCTCTAAGCATAATCCGAATGTTTTCGACCGAGACGGTTTTCAAAGTTTTCGAAGGGTAAATTTGTGAATGGTTTCGAAAGGTGTTTCCACATGTTTTAAAATCGAATCCAAAGTGCTTTCGAAAGGATTGAGTAAAGATCGGTTTCGAAAGGTTTTAATGATCGGTTTCGAAAGGGGTAGTTCCCTAGTATTTCGAAAGGGTTGGAAGTAAAGATTTTTCCTATGTTTTCCAAAGGCAATTTTAAAGGTTACAAAGAAGGATGTCTAATGTTTTATAGCTTTCGAAAGAAAGACTTTAATTGCTTTCGAAGGAGTTACTTTCAATGGTTTTGAAAGAGTTGCTTTCAATGGGAAAGGGGTACATTCAATGATTTCAAAAGGTTACCTTCAAGGGTTTTGAGGGGGTTGTATAAAGGTATTAAACAAAGGTTTTGCAGATATAAATAGGCAGAATAGCCTAAGTGTTTTATTTAAAAAGGACTTTGACTTATTTTGAGGGGATAGGCAATCCTCATTAAAACTCATCAACTTATTTTGAGTAAAGTATATATAACACGACAAAATAGCTTAGAGTAAAACTAAATATGTATTTTCCTTGTATATGTATGATTTAAAGGGTTAAATCATTCTTAAAAGGTTTCCTAGGAAAATGATGAAGGGTGGTTAGCCCAAAGAAAATGATTCGGACAAATAGTCCATTTTGATTCGGACAGTTAATCCAGTTTGAGAACAGTTAGTCCAGTTTAAGGAAAGTTAGTCCAATTTAAGAACAGTTAGTCTATTTTGAGGACAGATAGTCCAGATTGCGGACAATTAGTCCAGTGTGTGGGAAGTCGGCTCAGATTTAGGACAGATAGTCCATTTATTACCTGTTATAGCATGACGAATCTTGCTATTATTTTATTATTATTATAATTGGTTTGATTAACTAGTTTGGTTGCAGGAAAATTTGCAAAATATATGTTTTGGAAATGATATTAGTAAGGAGAAACTCATTCCGCTAAGCGGCATTGTCTCACTCAATATCCGTAAACTGAGAGATAACAGAATTATTCACACCAAGATTTATGTCTAACACGAAATTTTTATTTCCCCTTAAACTCTCGAGTGCTTAAAAATTGACTTGAGTAGACCGAGAGCTGAGATTTGTAGGTTTACGTAGTTTTGACGAATAAAGCTTTAGGAGAAGAGCAGGTAGCTGACGGATAGCTAAATTAGGAACTATAGATTATTTGGTTTTGATTCCGCTATGTATTAAGTCAGATATGACTATATCGATTTGATCATCCAAGGTTGCATCGTCATATGTCGTTCTTGGCGTATTGTTGTAAACTATAATTGATCAATGCCTGGAAAGCGCTTTCAAGTTATGTAACTTGGATATGATATTGTTTTGAAATGTAATCAGTAAAATGTTGTATTTTGAAACTTAAAGAGGATGTTTAATTGAATTCCTTTTTCTATAACAAGTTTTTAAGAAGAGATGAATGTGTATTCTGAAACTTAAATGGGGTGTTATACAAAAGATTCCTTTAAAAAATTTAACAAAACAATTCTCTGACAATGGTGCCAAAACCTTATTCCATGTCTTATATTTAATAAGAAAAATGCAAAATTTAAACTATTAAAGACCTTAGGCTCTTGATATACCATTGAAATAAGCACACGAATATAGTCAATCGGCATGGAATATATTTTGAAACAATTTTAAAACTCTAAACTAAAAACCTTGGGTGAGTTTGCAAGAATTTCTAAACCTCCTAACTCCTATGTTCTACAAATATTACCGAATCATAGTATCGTATATAAAGAAATAGAATCCATAAACCAAAAGAGGGTAATAAAGAACAACTTTATGACATGAACCATAAATAAAAAGAACAATCAATAAAACGTCAATTTGCATAGTAAAACGACAAAAAAATTCAAATTGCATGTAGGAACGAAGGGAAACAAGAGACGATTATTTAGCTTGTCACCTATTAAATAACCGCTCTATTTTAATTATGAATAATTTTTTTTAATATGAATTAATGAATGAAAGATGAAAAAACAAAATTTAAAAATAAGAGAATGTGTTTTTCACGTTGGATATTGTGTGTTTATAGGAGATGAAGATTGCTACAGAAAACAATATCTTCTTTAAGATTGTAAATGCAATATCCGAATATAAAAACAATAAACATCTACCCTCGAACGCAATAAAATAGAACTTACATGAATGCCATTGCACATGATTTTCTTCAATTTGATCATGATATTCTTTCTAGGAATCTAATTAACTCTACACCTTTTAAGCAAGTAGAGCATTTTTCACGTGGTCAGTCGCGTGGATTAATAAATTGAAAAACAAGCATGTGTATACATACATACATATACAGATACACATACACACACACAACATTAATCAGGGCTAGGCTACACTATCCTTTTTTGTGGCAGACCAATTTAACAAGGAAGATGAAATGAAAGATCAATCCAGCTCTGAAGGATTCAAGTGAGTACATTTCTTATGCCCTCATAAAATATCAACTTCCAAGTTTCAACATATCTAGGCTGCCATATTATACAGAAACCACTTCTTATATCATAATTAACATGTTATAATGTGAAACATATTGATACACTTAACATGTGCACACACTGACAACCATGTTACATATACATATATATGAAACATGCGAACACTTCATACTACACGATGTTAAAACCTAAAAGCCTATAGCAGGTGGGAACATATGTAGAACATGAGTAGAAAGTAAAATTAATATCCATAATTTTGCTATAAATTTTGTATATACTGAAAAGGAATAATATGAACCAAACGTTCTCAAAGGATATCTCATTTGGTAGGCACAAAGATGCCGATGAAGACATGCAATGATTGCAATTTTTTTTTCAATTACCTAGAGAACCAAGCTTCGCTTGTAAACTCTAGGGAAGTATATGCCTGCCAAACACATACTTCAGGTACTTGTTACAGGGTTGTCAGTTTCGGAGCTTGAACTCGTGACCTTCGATCACGCAGTCCGGACCATCAACCAACTGCGCCAACCTTGTTCCATCATGCAAAGATTGCAATATTACAAATATGTGTGTGTGTGTTATGTATATATGTATGTATGTGTGTGTGTGTATGTACGTACGGTTGATGCAAAGTTCCTCAAATAATCAAATTGGAAGTTTGTATACCCTAAGTATGCAAACTGCTTATAATGTTGGTTAGGTAATTCAACTATGCTTATGAAATTCTATTCAAACATACTGCCAGTTTTCAAATAATGCTTCCATTCCAATTATAATAATTCATATTTCATAAAGAAAAGAAATATGAATTATCCTTTTGTAATTCCATCAAGTCTGGTGGAGACAAACCACGTAGAGATTTCTACATCAACCAACACAAAGGAAAAATTGTCAACTGGATATAACAAGGCATACACCATGGAAAGCCAGTTGCACCACGTGCTTTGAATCTGAAATCAAAATACCTTCAAGTTTCCTATTAAAAGCTACTAAAACTAAACAAATACCATCATTTATTCCACTTTCTAACTTCTTACTTGTCCCTTGATAAGCTTTGAATTAAAGACCTTTTCATTAGCTATCACTTGAGAAGCTCTGAAGACCTGTTCATCCCAGCTTCATCCTCTTCATACTACCCTCAGCGTTATCAGTATCGCAAGTTATTACAGGACCACAAGCAATTCTGGTTGATTTAAATTTGGTAACTTCACCGTTGTCAACGTTTTCTGCTTCAAACCCAATAGCAGTACCAGGACAAGTACATATACCTTGCAAGTTGAATATTAACTTTCAGTTGCATTCATACTCAGTTGCATTCGTAAAAATTGAAACCCGGTTAGAAAAATTGGTGATGTAGTTCGTAAAATGATTGTCTACTTTCTCTTCATCGTCATTAAATAATAGTAATAGTAATAAGTTAGACTGTGTATTATTACAACAATAAAAGAAAACGATTAAAGAATACTGGAAAAATATACACAGCTACCAGACTATTATTATAATGCCTAACAATCAGATATCTGTGTAACTGCATTGACTAAAAAAAGCAAACAAACTAAACTTTCTACTAAGCTGATGTTATCACTTATCCGCCTTCCTTTCCTACCACATAAACAAGGAAGATTTTCCTTATGTCAAAATTATCACTATAGGATGGTAGGACAACAACAGACTATAGGTTACATGCATAAATTTTTCCAAAAACTTAAATCTTTATCTTTTAACGATCCATGTTTATGCACTGCATTCTCTATTTGATGTCATAGATAATGTATGAAGAAGGTTGAAAAGAAGTTGAACTTCCTAACAACTTATGAGTACAGTAGATAGTAAAGTTATTTTACATATTTTTTAAAATTATAAAATTGATAATGATAATCACCGAAAAATTTCCAATAGTGGGAATCGGATGCAAGCATCCTGATGTTGGTAGAAGCAAAGTATAGATGCATTTTTTAATTGTATTTGTCATTAACTACTGCAACAGTGGTAATTAATTAAATAATTAGCTTCGTTATTTATTAGTTTGAATTTGAATTTTAAATAATACTTTTTCTTTCACCTTTGGTTGTATATGCCAACATATATATACATATATATATATATATATACATATATATATATATATACATATATACATATATATATATATACATATATATTCTCCTGTTGAACCACTTATTAGTATGCGAAATTTTATATCAATAACAATCTACATATTGAACCGAATTTCATAGCAATAGTAATAAGTTAGACTGTGTATTATTATTATATATATAATAGTCTGCTTTCTCTTCATCATCATTAAATAATAGTAATAGTAATAAGTTAGACTGTGTATTATTACATTTTTCAGTACATGTAATCAAATTTTTTTTTGCATTTTTTAGCAAGGTTCAATAATAGAGTGGCGCATTAGGTTTTGTTAAATTATA
Source organism: Allium cepa (assembly GCA_030765085.1). Taxonomy (NCBI): domain Eukaryota; kingdom Viridiplantae; phylum Streptophyta; class Magnoliopsida; order Asparagales; family Amaryllidaceae; genus Allium; species Allium cepa. The sequence continues at coordinate 867,641,162 of CM060940.1, forward strand.
GTATGAGTGAATCTCGTTAAAGTTTTTCTTAATTCCGCTAACATGAATTAATCATAGTACGAATTGATTTATTATATATTTACAATTACGCAAAATGGTATGTTAGAGACTGTATATTAACAATAAACAAATTATGATTCTAACGGTGGAATGAGATTTTGTGAAACAAAATTGAATGTGCTTGAAATATGACATTATAAGAGTGATCATATATATGTCTTTTCAGTAGAATAACAAAAAACAATAATGAGATGTTTCACATATATTCGAATTAAGGTATTCCATGATTTCAAATAAGGCGGTGGAATTGAAATACGATTTTTAGGAAGACTCATATGTGTTTATACATACATACATACATACATACATACATACATACATACATACATACATACATATATATATATATGTTTGCCATTAATCATCATATTATTTGTATAATGGTAATTATATTTTCCTTTAACCATCATATTAATTAGTTTGAATTCAATTTTAAAATGGTAAACATATTGATTTACTTTCACCTTCTATCGTATATACCAACAAATATATTTTCAGTCTCATGTTTAACCTATTTTTGCACTTATTTGTATGCAAAATTTTGATACCAATAATGATTTATAAGTTGAATTGAATTTCATATCATTTATTTATTTCCTTTAATTATCTTGATGCATAATAAATTTTCTATCAGATTTATAAACTTATGTTCATAAGTAAGATTACGTTCATAAGTGATTGTATATAACTTTACACTCATGTATACCTTACGTTCATAACTTTCACAAGCAAGATTGACAATCGTTGAAATTATAAATTACCTATACTTTCGATTTTTAATAATAATGCCGTGCTTTTTTTTAATGCACTAAGTTCCTAAAATTCTTATTTTTCGCTTTATCCAATTTTAAGACAATCGAAGAATACGCTTAATTTTTCAAAATAAACATATATTTATTAGAGAATATGCAGAAGTTAGTTGAGTTTTTAAAAAAGTAAAAGAGGTTGACTGAACCCAAGTAGATTTTATATATTTAACAGAGTTAATTATTAAAGTTATAACTATAAGACCTACATCTGTTAGAGGCCAGATTGGAATTTGACATATTTGCTTTACAGTAGAATATTGATTTGATAAATTACTTTAGGCTATGATTCAAAGATGGATTGATGGTAATTAATTAATTATTTACGCTTCTGTAACAAGTTTGGAAAAATGTATGTTTTTTTATTAGGTTACATGCATAAAATTTTTCAAAAACTACAAACTTTATCTTTTAACGATCCATGTTTGTGCACTGCATTCTCTATTTGGTGTCATAGATAATGTATGAAGAAGGTTGAAAAGAAGTTGAACTTCGTAACAACTTATGAATATAGTAGATAGTAAAGTTATTTTACATATTTTTAAAATTATAAAATTAATAATGATAATTACTGTTAAGTTTCCAATAGTGGGAATCGGATGCAAGTATCCTAAAGTTGGTAGAAGCAAAGTATAGATGCATTTTTAATTGTATTTACTATTAACTACCGCAACAGTGGTAATTAATTAAATAATTAGCTTTATAATTTATTAGTTTGAATTTGAATTTTAAATAATAATTTTTTCTTTCACCTTTGGTTGTGTATACCAACAAATATGTATTTTTTCTCCTGCTAGACCTATCTTATACTTATTAGTATGCGAAATTTTATATCAGTAACAATCTACAAATTGAACTGAATTTCATAGTATTTATTTTCTTTAATTATCTTGATGCTTAATAATTTTGATATAAAATTTATAAACTTCAACTGTGCACACTCTTCATAAGCAAGATTGACAATTAATGAAACTATTAAATTATCTATACTTTCGGTTTTACTGAAAATGTTATGTTTGGTTTTTTTAAATTGATTAAGTTTTTGAAATTCTTACTTTCCACTTTATCAAATTTTAAAATTACCAAAATACACTGAATTTTTTGAATAAAACTGTACAATAATTAGAGAATATGTATAATTCGGTTGATTCACTTTTTTTCTAAACCATAAACGAAACTGACTTACCCATACCAAATTCTATATATTTTACAAAGTTAACTATTAGAGTTATAGCTATAAGCCCAAAGCTATTACAATTTAGTTTTAAACTTCACATGTTTATTTATTCGTTGAATATTAGTTTGATGATTGATTCTGGACTATGCTTCAAAAAGGAATGAATGTTCTCTTATCGTTCCAACTTTACTATTCAAGTATAACTACAATCAAACTCTCAAATTGATGGAAATTAATTATTTTAACTAGCATTTAATAGAATTTATGCAAGAAACAATAATTAATTATCTAATTTAATTTTGTACAAATATAACATTAAATTAATATCATTAATAATTTTCTAATTGGTTAATATTACTAAATATTCTTATACTAATTGTAACACCACATTTTTTGATAACATTACTTAGGATGTTTAATTAGATGAACTAAATAAAACATCGTGTTAATTAGGGGATTGAGATTTGATTTATGTAAGATGTAGCCGTGTCATTAACTAATGAATTTAAAAGAGGAGTTTAACATGAAATATAGGAAGGGTAAAATAAGAAAGAGGTCATTCTCATATCTTTATCTCTTGGCAGTGAAGAACATCAGGTCTTCAACTACGATCAGATATGCCACTATAAGAACCAATGCAAAGAGCCCGACAAGGATGGAAACGGCAAGGTGTATGCATTGGAACCTGCCGCTTCAAAGCCAACAGCTCAGGAGAAGTGTAATGCGGTTTTGGAAGGAACGCTTCAGATCCTTGATATGTCTGTTAGCATTCTATTTGATACCGGTGCATCGCATTCTTTTATATCTAGATGCCTGATAGACAAGCTTAACCTAGAACCCACAAACAAAGTTACGTTCTTATGGGTTGCGAATCCAACGGGAGGGTATGCAACTTTAGGGTTGAGATGCGATTAGTTAGAATTTTGACCAGTTAGGTCATACTTTTGTTTGCAGTTTGCATGTGTTTGATTTTGTGGGTTCGGAATTATTCTTGGGATGAATTCGTTAAGCGAGTATGATGCTAGACTAGTATAGAAAAATATCACTTAGACATCCAGATGTAGCGACGGGATTATGCTGTAGAAGGTTCTAGCGGTGAGATGTATGCTTTATTGGATGCTATGCATTCAGAAGATGAGTTGAGTCGAGTTTTCATATTTGGAGAATTCACAGATGTTTTTGAGCCTGTAGTAGGATTGCCATCGAAACGAGCCATTGAGTTTTAGATTGATTTGGTTCCAGGAGCAAAAGCTGTGAGTAGGCTGCCAAACAGGATAACCCCTACGGAGATAAGGGAGCTAAAAGCGTAGTTGGTGGATTTGCAAGGCAAGAGTTTTATTAGGTCGAGTAGTTCGTCTTGGGTTGCAGTAGCCGTGTTTGCTAAGAAGCCGGATGAATCATTAAGGTTATGTATCAATTATCGCAAGTTGAATGAGACGGCGATAAAAAATCGATATCCATTGCCGAAAATTGATGATTTGTTCAACTAGCTAAGTGAAGCTAAGATATTTTCCCAGTTGGATTTGGCAATAGGTTTTCATCGGCTCAGAATAGCAGGGGATAGTATACCTTTGACGATGTTCAGAACCAGATATGGGTCGTACGAATGGTTAATTATGTCGTTCGGACTGACGAATGCGCCAGCTTTCTTTGTAAATTTGATGAACCGGGTTTTTCGAGAGCATTTGGATAGGTACATGTTGGTTTTCATAGATGATATCTTGATTTAATCTAAGGATGAAAAAGAGCGTAAAGTTCATCTTAGAGTGGTTCTTGATACGCTAAGGCAAGATCAACTGAAGGTGAAATTTTCGAAGTGTCGCTTCTGTAAGAAGAAAGTGAAGTTTCTTGGTCATGTAATCTTAGATAAAGGGTTGCCAGTGGATCCAACTAAGATTGAGGCAATGAACAGTTGGAAGAGGTCCAAGACAGTAACCAAGATAAAAAAGTTTCCTTGGGTTGGCTGGTTATTACCAAAGGTTTATTAAAGATTTCTTGTGGATAGCAGCACCGATGACCAAGCTAACAAGAAAGAATGTGAAGTTTGTGTGGACTGATAAGTGAGGAAGCATTCCAGAGTTTCGAACACTTACTGACTCATGCACCTATGTGGTTGTTCCAGAAGGGAATCATGATTTGGTGGTTTATATTGATGCGTGTGGAACGAGATTAAAATCTGTGTTGATACAAAGATGTAAAGTGATTGTTTATGCTTCTAGACAGCTTAAACCGCATGAGGTCAGGTATTTGACGCATGATTTAGAGTTGGCTACACTGGTTTTTGCATTGAAGGTGTTATATAAACATAATAAGTCGTTGAAGTATTTGTTCTCTCAGAAAGAGCTGAACATGAAACATCAGAGATGGTTAGAGTTTATAGCCGCTTATTATTTTAGGATTGAGTACATACTGGGGAAAGGCAACAAGGTTGCAGATGCACTTAGTAGGAAGCATCAGAACGCAGTGTTGGCGATGATTGTTGAGTGGAAGGATTTGGAAGCATTGGCAGATTGCAGAGTGCAGTGGAGATCCGAAGCCGGGTTTAGCAGAGAAACCATAGCATTGGCAGATTGTAGAGTGCAATGTTGGTGATGATTGCTGAGTGGAAGGATTTGAAAGCATTGGTAGATTGCAGAGTGCAGTGGAGATCCAAAGCCATGTCTAGCGGAGAAACCGTAGTACTATCTTGTTTAGAAGTTTGACTGGTGATGACTGAAAGGATATCTTATAAACAGAAGAAGGGTCCATTGTTTGCTGAACGGGTTATGAAGTTAAGGGAAGGAACCGAAAGCGATGACTTAAAGGACTTTAGTCTTGACCAGAATTAGTAGTTGAGAAAAAAAAAAGATTACGTGTTCTAAGTGTAGGAATCATAAGGAAAGAAGTCTTTGAGGAATCATCGTTCGAAGTTCACTATTCATCCAGGAGGAAGTAAAATGTTTCAGGATATGAAGAGAAGTTTCTTCTGGAAAGGTATGAAGTGGGATATCGGCTTGTGTGTAAAGCAAGGCTTGTGTGTAAAGCAATGCTTGAATTGCCAATAGGAAAAAGGATGAAACCATAAGCCAAGTGGATTGCTTCAGCCATTAGATATTCCAGTATAGAAGTGGAATTCTATTTCAATGGACTTTATTGACGGGTTGCCAAGGTCGAACATAGAAAATGAAAGTATATGAATCACAGTGTACAGATTGACCAAGAATGCCCATTTCATTCCAGTTAAGTCAAATAAGACGATGTCTGTTTTAGCGAAATTGTTAATGAGGAATGTGATTAGACTGCATGGAATTCCTAGTAGCGTAGTCAGTGACAGAGATTCCTTACTCGCTATCAAGTTCTGGAAGAGTCTATATGTTTTGGGAACCAAACTCAAGATGAGTACATCATACCATCCGTAGATAGATGGACAAACGGAAAGAGTTGACAAAGTCTTGAAAGATTTGTTAAGAGCTCGTGTTCTAAATTTTGAGGGATCATGGGAAGACCATCTGCATCTAGTTTAATTTTCTTATAACAACAGCTATCAGACTAGTATTAGGATGACACCGTTTGAATCTTCGTATGAAAGGCCATGCAAATCTCTCGATTATTGGTTAGAGATCGGAGATAGGTTGGTTCTTGGTCCAGATTTGGTTGCAGAAAAGATTGAGGTAATTTGAGGTAGAATGAAGGAGGCTTGGTCTAGGCAAAAGGGTTATGCAGATAGAAGACAGAAAGATTAAGAGTTATCAGTTGGAGATCGGTTTTCGTTAAGGTGTCACCGATAAAGGGTGTGATCGGATTTGAAAGATCAGGAAAGTTGGCACCGAAATTCATTGGACCTTTTCCTATAGCTGAGAGGATCGAGAAATTCACATATAGATTTGAGTTATCGAGTAGCTTAGCAGAAGTCCAAGGTGTTTTTCATGTTTCTCATATCAGAAAGTGTGTTAGAGACCCGGAGACTACTATTACACTGATTGTACTAGATGACTTAGTAGTAAAACCGGACTTGACCATAGTTAGAAAGCCAGTTGGTATTGTTGCTAGAGATGAGAAGGGGCTTAGAACCAAGACAGTTGAATTAGTCAAGGTTCAGTGGAGCGACGACGACAGAGACTGTACTTGGAAGGTTGAGAGCAGGATTAGAGATGCTTATCCTGATTTATTTGATGGTATGTATTATCTTCTTATTTGATTTGTGTGTACCTTATCGTAACTTCGGAAACTAAATTCTTTAAGGAGGGGAATTTGTAACACCCCATATTTTCGATAACATTATTTAGGATATTTAATTACATGAATTAAATAAAATAATGTGTTGATTAGGGATTGAGATTAAATTTAAGTAAGACATAGCCGTGTCATTAACTAATGAATTAAAAAAGAAGAGTTTAACATGAAATATAGAAGGGATACAATAGGAAATAGGTCATTCCTATATTTTTATCTCTTGGTTGTGTATCCTATACGCGTTTAATTCATTTGAAAAATTTTATAAGCTAGGGTCGGCCACCATTAACAAGGAAAAGGGAAAAAGATAGAGAAAAGCTAGGCAGAAGCTTAAGCAAATCAGATCCATTCACATCTCAATCTCTTTAATCACAAAAGCTAAGGTGAACAATGTTTACACCTCTCATTTGTTTCGTTTTCGGTTTTAAGGAGAAATCCGAGATGAGTTGCAATGTTTCGCCATGTTTTTGAATGATGGAATGATTATATATACTTACTGATGATTTATGCATGTTCATATTGATTTCATAATGTGTTTTAAGGTAAAATCCTACTAAATGACATTTATATGTCTGGCGAATTTTTATGAAAACCAGAAATAATATTTTGGAGATGAGTTTCAATTTTCAGAATTTTTAGAATTTATGTGGATTTTATATAAATTTTCTAGTAAAGAAATGATATTTTGGAGTTATAAATTATTTACGGTTAAATAATAAAAGGTTTGGGTCTGAAATTTTTATATGTTGGAAAACATATTAAAAGAGATTTTCTAAAAAATTCTAGATTTTTCCAAAGTGTTTTGATGGGTATATAAAATTATTTAAGGGATGAGACTTAAATGTTTTATATATTTTAAATGGAGGAGGCGCATTTTGTAAAGAGTTTGAAATTGTTATTTCTAGAAATTGACAGCACTTTTGAAAAAGTAATATAGCAACCAATCAGATTTAAACAAATAAGGCAGATTGAGTCAAAAAAATAGTCTAAAATGGTTTTAATGACCCTTTTCTCAATTGAAATATAGCCCAAAATGGTTTCGAAAGAATTAGTTTTCAATGGTTTGAAAGGTGTTCTTCCACATCTTTTGAATTAAACCCAAGTGCTTTCAAAAGGTTTAGATTTAATGCTTTCGAAAGGTATTAAAGAAAGGTTTCGAAGGGGTGGTTCTTCCATGGTTTCGAAGGGATCGAAAGATATAGTTTTTTTTTCTGATGGTTTCGAAGGAGTCGAAAGAAAAGATTTTTCAAGGGTTTTCATTATTTTGACAAATAAAACTTCTGAAGATGAGCACGTGGTTGACGGGTAGCTAATTAGGAGTTTCAGTTTATTTTGTTTTGATTCCGCTGTGTATGTTAAGTCTGTTATGACTATATTTTTCCAGTCAACCAAGAGGACATCGTCATATATTGCTCTTGACGTATTATTGTAAATTATATTTGATCATTACCTGGAAAATGGTTAAGGGATTACGTAATTTGGATATGATATTGTTTTGAAATGTAACCAGTAAAATTTTTTTTTGAAATCTATGGTTTTGTTCATATTCAAGTGGTTCTGATACTATGGATACTATTAGCATTACCGTATTTTGTCACTAAAAGTTTATACTATAGATGACTGCAGCATCTTTGGCGCTTAGCTTTTGGCCTCTACATATGAAATGTTACACTAATTTACCTCACTGTGTCAGTTTCATATGATATCAAGTGTATACTACATTGTCATAGAGTCCGATGTTATATTCATACACTAAATCGTGTAGGTTCAGAAGATTCCCTAACAGTTAGGCTATCATAAGTTTCGATAATTATTTGCAAATTTAAAAAAAGAGCATTTGTGCCAGAGATGCTTCTTTCTTGAGATGCACCAACGTCAAATACAACGATCGTTAAAATATTAGACAATATGCTTAGTTAAAAAGGCTATAAATTTGTTAAAGAATATGCATAACTAAGTTCAGTTGAAATTTTATATATTTTTGTTAACTGTTGATAATATAACATGCTGATGCGGTTCAAATTGTTTACATTATAGAAGTTTTATATAAATTTAACAAATGCTTTATCACCGTAGAGAAATAGTAAAGTATGAATTCACCATCGTTTTTAACAGATTTTCTACACATTCATACCTTTACTAAAATAATAAAAAATGAAATATTTATTGATAATTTTCTACTATAAACGAACAAAATATTGTTAAAGTAATATTTTTAATGATTTTAAAGGTAATATTACATTTTACGTAATTATTTATGCTTGAAATGAAACATTATATTTTTACACATATGATAAAACATGATCATAATTTTTGTCCTACATGCGATACATAAAGATTGGATTATAAATACTATATCATGTTGACACCTTTATGTATAAATAAAAAATATAACGAGTAGACATACTTGAATTGATACTCCAACAAACTTTATGGCTATTGCCCAAATGGATATTCGAAGAAAACTCATGGCCAATATTTGAAACCATGATACCATGTGGAGTATAAATTTGAATAAAGGCTAATTACATGAAAAAATACAAGGTAATTGTGACGGATTAATAAATAAGAGTCAAATTTAAATCAAAAATATATTTAAATATAGAGTTAAGTATAAAGTGTCGTTAATTGGCTAAGGAAAGAAATATGACAAATATTTTCATTTAACTAATTTTTTTCGAAGAATTTGCAAAAATTAATTAAGGTTGCGGTTGGTTTGCCAATTTTAGTTGAGTTTTCTTCCATACAACAATGTGCACGATGCATGTATATTACGAAAAATGATCATTTTAGAAAACGAAGTTAAAACGGAATGAAAAACATTTTTTTTTTAATTTTTCGAGTTTTGAAATATAACACAAGCACAAAAAACAACTCATCCTTCATCGTCCCCTCCATTTTCCATCACCTCTTTGTCGTCCCTCCACCTTTCTCATATTTTGTAATTAATTTTGAAAACGCAAAACAATTTTTTTTAAAATAAAACCAAACGAGCCATAAAAATTTTAATGGATATAATTGATATTGAAGTTTTACTTTTCATATTATGAGAAAATGCATATTTTTTGAGTAAGCCATGGTTTTCATAGATTTTGGTCCATAATAAAACAAACTAATTTGGCTAATTTTTCAATTTTTCAAAATTATTATTCACTACATATCATTAATACTTCCATTTTAATATTTGTTTCTTCTCTGCATATGTTAAGAAATACTTTTTTCTACTCTATAATATAGTCATTTACGATAAATTTATTCTAACAACAACAACAATAATAATCTATTTTTATTTTTATTTTCATTGTTGATTATGTTTCTTCACATAGTTGATCTAAATTAATTTTCAATTAATTGTCATGGAAAGGTTTCTTATGCATATCTGTAAGTATTTTTTTTTAATAATGATACTAGTTAACTTTGACATATGATTATGCATTTTTTTAGTTACTAAGTTCGTATGAATATTTGAACTAAAGAGGAAAATTATTTGGTTATTCCAAAAATTTGACTACATAATGCATATATTACATACAATTCTCATGTCATATTACTTTATAGGTATTATAAAATATGATGTTTCAAAGCTGTCATAACATTTTTCTCAAATTAATTAGTATTGTGCAATATCAAAGATAATGCAAATGTTGAAATGCTGTTTATTGAACCAAACATAAAAATTATTTCACTTCGAGCATAATTTTTCTATCTCAATTTTTGGAACATCATGGTCAAACTAACTTATGTGTATATTTAAATTTATATGAACATATGATAACTTAGTTAGAACTTTGCTGATTACATTTGAAATTAATAAACAGGAATGCATAGTAATGTAATGCTTACCAATTTAGGAATAACTGATAGTTGATGTTATTTGTTGTATAAAATCGTTGTGTTCTATAAATATCAATTGTACTTCATGTGGTTCGCGATTATTTAATTAGATATGTCAACAACCATTTGTCAATAATATTTTTGACAAAAAACATAATCTCGGCATTACAATCAATAAACATATTCTTCCACCTTCATATAACTAAAAAAAATCTAAAAAATACTTTGTTAAGTAAATTATATGGTGAACTTCATGTGCATAGCACGAGATCACACAAGTATGCTATGTGTGTCTGTGCACTGGCGCACATGCTGAAAAAGCAGTTCCTTTAAGTGTAAATTCTAGAGCGCTATATATTGACCAAGAATGCTTGAAGAATCTGTATGGAATGCAATGTTTTTTTTTTCTTTCAAAATCAAATAGTGAAGCAATGCAAACTGAAATGATGCATCAATGCACAAACAAATGAAACAGAGAACCACTTGAAAACAGTGAACCATGAAAATGACTACACACAAATGCAAAATACTAACTGTGCTAATTTTTTTTTAAATAAATGCAAACAACACACAAAATAAAAAAAAAACGAAAAATAAAAACACAAAAAAATCAAACTTAAAATAATTCGAAGTAGAAAATTAAAATCGAATCAAGTTCCCCGGCAACGGCATCAAAAACTTGTTTCTCGACGGAAATTCTATCGGTTTAGAAAACGTCGAACGAATTTAAATTACAAAATAACCGCAAGCGCACGGCGTACACATGTAGTACGTGGCGAATACGGGTCGATCCGCAGCGGATTGATGATTTTAACTTTCTATTCAATCAAATTAAACCAAAGTCGAGTGAAAATTAAACCAGAGAAATAGAAAATTAGCTAACTAAAATGAAAAGAGATGCAAACATAAGGGTTACATGACAATTTAGAGAATAAATCCACTCTCCAGATTATGTATTTCAACACATATGAAATCATGATCTCTCTTTTATGGTCATTAGTTCTTTAATTGATGTGCTTATCATAAGTATGATATATTTGTGCTATTGATTAGCCAACATAAGTCATCAAACTATAACACATCCCTTAAACCACTTAATAACTTTCGTAAAACTTGACAAAGAAAATGGAAACGAAATCTATTTTTTAAGTATGACCTATAAACTATTGATTAGAAATATAGACCATCAAATTTTAATTTCAAATCACTTTCTTTAGCCATAATCATATTTTGATGAAGATGCAAGTAGTATTAGTGATTGTTTAAGCATAGTCTATTTGATGTCAACAATATATGATATCAAATTCAAAGCAAAAACAACTAGTAAATCATTTCTATCATCATCATTAAGCACAACAAGAGAGCATGAATGAACAAATAGTTGAAGTTACATAATTAGAAAGCTTCATTACCTCTAAATTGAAGGGGTTCAGCCTCTCATATTTGTTATTTGATTAAAAAATGTAGCTAGCAACGTGATAGCAAAATAAAAAGAACAAAAACAAAAAGAAGAGGAAAAATGAAAGCCAATGGAAAAGAAAACTAATCTAATTGCATAAAAGAAAATCTACGCTACTAGCATGAAAGGAAATGAACGTGCAAGTAAAAAGAAATACTAATTAACATTGCATAAAAAGAAAAGAAAATTATATAAAATAAAAATGGCTAAGTAGCCATAAAAAGAGAAAGAGAGTTTTCTTTTATTTGATCTAAACTAAACTAAAGAGAAGGAGGTCTAAGAGAGACCAAAGAAGAGGGAATAGTTACATGAAACATAAGGGGTATATACATATGTTAAACCCTAATTCATATTTTTGGGAAACGCCTAAAATTCCCTTGAGAAAGTGTGAAGGCCAAGTAATCATTAGCTTGTACTAATCATCATTTAAGTGTACATGAAGCCATTAATTACATAAGCATATGCATTAGCCTCTAGTGTGTACATTAAGGTACGTGGGTAGGTGGGGTCCTCCATGATCTTCACTTTGAATTATTTCCATCTACATTTCTTTGTGTTCCTTTTGTGCATGCATATCTTCTTTATGAAACCACTTGTCATTGAAATCAAATTCCTAAAAAATTAATATGGAAATTTCTAATTAAATTTTCTAAAGTTAATTTATGCACAAAAATGACTGTTTTGCCATTGGATGAAGAAGAATATGTGACAATTTGAAATTAATATGGATTTTGGTTAAAATAAGTTAAAATACCCAATATGATCATTTATTTAAATAAATTAATTAGAATAAATATGGTGGTAAAGATATGCAAATTATGTGCATATCAGGATAAAAGTGTTTAATTTGTCTTGTGAAAACATTATTATATTAAATACATGTATATTATATTTTGAATTCAAATCGTCTTGATAACACAACTTAAAATCTTGACCTCCTATCGATGCGTGTCGCTAGACATTTATAAAGTTATACCCCTATTACAACTCAATGAAAAAGGTTTTGAGGCCTAATTCGATCGTATGGAGAAGATAGCTTTTTGGACCCAGTTATTATATTGAATTTTCGATATAGATTTCAGCGCGTTTATAAATCGTACGACCTCACGACAACTCCAAACACTATGAAAATTGAAATGCGATAATAATACACTATTACGGATCCAATGGAACTGGTTTCGTCGAATTCCGAGACTGTGCTTCGGAAGACTATTTTTAAATATCGATTTAAACGATATATTTTTAAAACTGAAAAACCACTTTCAAATTCAAATTTAAAACTTCTATTATTGTCAGTATTATCAATATAGATTTTAAGCCTTTGATATATTTTTAATAAGCTTAAAACCAAGATTCACTATTTTAACCAATTTCCAATTGTTAAATCCAATTATTTAATTATCTAAATAACTAGTGATATTTGAAATTCAAGTTAAAATAACTTTCAAATATTTAAAATCAATTAAATATTTCAGTTTCCAATGTCCAAAAATTCTGGGTCGTCACATAATTGGCAATTTACACCCTTTCTTTAAAGGAGAATAACAATAATAATTTTATCTGATCATTTCACCATTCTATATTTGATCGTATTGTACTACATCTGAGTTGTTGAATAATGTCAACTTGGGAGGATAAACCCCAAATATAACCAAGCTAACTCAATGCTTAAAAATCAAAATCGAAAACTTGAGCTTTTGCTTAGTCAGTGAAGTCAAGCACACTAAAAATTATGAATTGCATCTCAGTCAAAGAAAATTATATACAAATAGTTTTGTAGAGTATAGGCATAGACAAGGCCAAGTCTTTGCCCGCTCAAATGAGCTATAACCTACAATTGTCTAAGAATAAAGGTAATCCAATTTAGGATTCGCATCGCTACAGAAGTATTGCAGGGCCTCTACAGTGCATCACCATTATGAGACCTGAAATCTCATTTAGTGTGACCAAAGTGTGTCAACTCATGCAGAAACCACTTACTGAACGTTGAAGGCTGTCAAAAGGACTCCAAGATACTTAGAGGAAACTCTAAACTATGGCATAAGGCTGTAGGTCAATAAACCGTTGTATATCAGTGCATACACTAATGCTGATTAGGCATCAAATGTTGATGATAGATTGTTCCACAAGTGTTTTCTAGGAAAAAAGCATTTCATGGTGTTCAAAGAAGCAACAAACAGTTTCTAACTTGTTAGGGTTGTCTCGCATGTTTGATGGAGGAACGACGGTTTGGATTGGGAAAAGTCCCACATCGCTAAATAACATGGAGAAGTGGTGTATAAATATGGGTTGATAGGCATGTAACATTAGGGATTCCTTTTGTTACAACAAAAGTGTGTGCCAACCCATATGCGTACGCCACGTGCTGGAGATAGGGAGCTTGGTTCGACCGTCGTCACACAACAGTGGTATCAGAGTCGAAGGTTACAGACTGGGCCATGCAGACACGACAGTACTCTCAAAGGTTACCGCAAAGGGATGCGAGTCAAGGGGGAGACTGTTAGGGTTGTCTCGCATGTTTGATGGAGGAACGACGGCTTGGATTGGGAAAAGTCCCACATCGCTAAATAACACGGAGAAGTGGTGTATAAATATGGGTTGGCAGGCATGTAACATTAGGGATTCCTTTTGTTATAACAAAGTGTGTCTCAACCCATATACGTACGCCACGTGCTCGAGATGGGGAGCTTGGTCCGACCGTCGTTACACAACATAGCTCAAGTACTGAAGCTGAGTATCGTAGTGTTGCAAGTGTTATATTAGAAATTATGTGGCTAAAGTCACTGTTATCAGAAGTGTGTGATCAAATGGACTGCAACACTACCGTGTAGAGTAAAAATTTAAGCATTGTGTCTCTTGTAGCTAAACCTATTTTGCATTCAATAACCAAACATATTGAATCGGACCTATATTTTGTTAGAGAGTAGAGTAGGTAGGCAGAGGGAATTTATGCATTAATCACATTTCAGCATTTTATCAACGAGCAGATATACTCACAAAGCCCCTATCACTTGCATATTTTTCAAGACCGTGAGAAGAATTAAGCATTGAATCAAGTTCGAGTGAAGATAGAAGAATAAAGATGAAGGAGGAAGTAGCAGAGAGGGGTTAAATTGAGGGAATGAATTAGAAGATGTTGTGTCTGCGAAGAAGTGAATTGATTAGTTGTATAGTATTTGTATTTATTAATATATCTACTATGTATGTATCAAGAAGTCGTGCATGTGCATTTCGCAACTATATATACTGGCATGTACCACTAATCAGAATTAATAGTAACCAGTTCAATCTTAGCATGCTCAAGTAGTCCGAAACCAACAAAACCGATTATATACTAAGTTTATGGATGATATCGAGGCATTGTTGGTGCGCCTACTGAAATACACAAATAGAAAAAGTGTTTTAGTAATTCAACATGTAATATGTTCAGTAACTTCCAGAGAAATGTGAGGCCAGTGTGAATCTTATGCCAAACAAAAGCTACATTCCCAACACACATATCAATAGCAGCGCTCGCCCCTACAAGAAAGGGCACGACCATAGCCATCGGTTGAAGAATCCACCTTCCATACTTGACACGTATCAAACCGTCATAAAATATGCTCCCAATGGTAAACCTGAAAGCCATAACAAAGCTAATGCAGTGGCAAAGCCAAAAATCCCTGAACACCCAAACTAGCCTTATCATATGTCAATGCATAAGCCTTAATGGTTCCATCTTGATTCCCTATATCAAAAGCTTTATAAAACAATAAAAACATGAAAGGTGTAACTATACATCCAAAGACTGTAACAATTGCTTGACACGGAATGATCGATCGAGGCGAGAGTAAGGTAGATGATTAACTTTGAAATAGTGCATTGAACATGCTAAGATTGAAATTACTGAATTTACAAGGCCACAACCTATTATACCTACTACTACTCTGTTTATCTTTGTAGGCCAATGCTGCTATTATTTATGCCATGCTCATGTCAGTTAAGCCTATATTGTATACATTGCAGAAGCCTAAGACTAGGGGAAGCTTGTAGGTTGGGATTATGTAAGTACCATTTCAGTTCAAGGAAGAATAAGGAGATTTGATCTGAGTGAGATTATGGAAAAAAAGTGGTGGCCTAAGTATGCAATCCAGATGGTATTCATTCTTTTGTAAAGAGTTTGTTTCTTTGGAGATCTTCGAGGCTAAGAATATATTAGAATTTGATGTATTACTTAAATATTGAAGAGAAGAAAATTGATTTTTATTAAGAGCAGAAAATGATGATACAACAACCCATATATTGATACATCTAATTGTTTATAATATAACCTATGGGCCTTTTGGGCTTTGATCGCTTCTTCATTCATGTATACCCAAATCATTGCTGCTATGTTATACTTTGAGATGTCTGACTTGGCTGCTCATTTCATATTTCCTCAACACCCCCTTTGAAAATGATCCAGAGTTTGCAATTTCTTGGGTTCTCCAAATTTCTCTAATCTGGTGCTACCGAGTTTAGATTTATTCTTAATATGATGGAATTTGGCTCTCCTCTTCTTCAATCTTCAGTTTAAGTTATGTTCATTAGCTTGAGAAATCTTGGATTTTGCAAATTCCTTGTTCGACTATTACTACTTCTAGATTTCTTCGTGATGAGATTTTGCAAATTTCCAATTTTCTTATTACTGCCTTCAAATTTGTTCATGAGTTGATGGAGTTTGGGTGCTTCGGTGACGACCCGAATTTTTAAGCAGTTAATTTGAAATATTTCAAATAGATGTAAATATTTGATTTGAGCTATAAATTGATTTCGAACATGGAAGAGTTGATTTTCAATTATAAAATAGATTCAGAATTGAATTATAGAGATTTATTGAATAATAAAACTATTTAATTTTATAATTGGATATTGGGTTAAATATTTGAATCTTGAGTTTTAAGCCCAATAAAAATAATGTAACGACTTATAAAATTTATATTAATAATACGAAAAATAATAGATGAGTTAAACTTGAATTTAAGAGTGGTTTGTTCAACTTTAAAAATATATCGTTTAAATTGATAATTAAATAGCCTTCCGAGGCACAGTCTCGGATTTTGGCGAAACCAATTCCATTGGATCCGTAATATTGTATTATTATCGGATTTCAAATTTCGTAGTGATCGGAGTTGTGTGAGCGTGCGATATATAAACGCGCTAAAAATTTAATTTATAATAGCCGGTTCGGAATTTAAAGATAAATTATTTCAACTAGTCAAAATTTATTTTTACGTCATCGTTTCTTTTCCATCAGTTTTCAAATCACTATAGCCGGGTTGCTCTATCACACAACATTCCCTTTCTTTCATTTAATCAGTGTCTCAACCTTGTTCCTTTTCATTTCTTAAGTTAAGAATCAAATAAAAAAATAAAAATAATAAACAATGGCTTCCTTCAGAAGCAAATGGAAAAAATCTCTTGTCCCCTATTACTTCATAGCCAAGCTTCTCCTTTTCCTCAAACCCATCATTCGATACAAGAGAAATAAGAAATAAAAAAACTCAGAGGTAAACCCGTGTCTTGCTCCTTCTAGTTGCTATTCCATTCGAATTCAAATAATAATAGGGGGTAAGCGAAATCTAATTCGTTCTAGATTGCCTCAGTGAAGCCGATTTACAATCATGTAAAACCTCATCTTCATTGGGGTTGCGATAATGATCTGGGCTAGTTAGGGGTAGTCGCAACTTGTTTTCAGTGCTCGAAGGTCGACGGGGGAAAAAAATCGAGATTCTAGATCTCGAATTCGCTAGCGGCCCAACTATTCTTGGAGGCAATGAAGGCAATGGCAGGTTGGGGAGGCGCACGAGTTCCATGAGGTCGTGACGTCTATGGTGTCAGTGAGTCGAGCTCGATTGGGTTGGGTTCGGCGACTACGAATCAGGGTGACTTCGGCAGCAAGGCTTGCTCTCGTGATGGAAGGCGGGGGTCGATTTGGTCATGGCTGGTGGCCGCGTGTTCGATGGGAGGGCGCAAGGTGTCGAGCGATTTAGGGTTTCGTTCGATGGGAGGTCTGTGCGCGAGCGATGAGGACGTATCTCGTATGAAGGGGTCGAGCAGGCGATGTCGCAGTGAGGTAATCCAGACTCGGTTAATTTAATTAAATAAATTTATATACATAGGAAACAAAAAATGATTACAGTAGGGAATAAAATGTTTTTATATATACAGATTTTGAAAATAGAACATAGGGATTTTAAAATGGTAAAGTTTTCGTAAAATTAGATGTTTGAAAATCACTAAATTATTTTAATATATGAAAGAAAAATAGGAATGTTGTATATTGAAGTTAATATAAAACAATAGATTTTTACATACATGGAAATAATTTTATAAATAGATAAATAGCCTCAGAAGAAAGAAACATATATATACATCTACACATTTTTAATTTATTAGTTTAACTTAAAAGTAATATATTTGGTTAGTTGACTTATTTAAAATTTATTATAATTACTAAAGGATTTTTTTCAAAAGGAAATGTAAAGACCCGATTCTTCGACTCACGAAAGTCGACATCAATACGTCCACTGTTTCAACTTCCGAGCAATCGAATGCCGAAAAGCCGAATTCGTAGGTTTAAGAAGAAGAAAAAGATAGAAGAAGAAAGAAAGAAGAGCAACATAACAATACCAGAATCTCACAATCGCAGCGGAACAACATATAATAGATAAATGAATATCATTAAAACAAAGAACTATATCAGTTATTACATTTTATACATTACATCACATTACATTACATTATCAGAGTGTACAACAACAAACACCGGAAAAGAAATACTATGCATGCTAGTAATATGCTACGCCATCCAACTCGCCTCCAGATTTCTACAGCAACTCCTGAATTCCAGAATATCCTGATAACCTGACTCTAGACTGCCCGTGTGGAAATTGGTGGGCACCCAGAGTTTAGGAAGGAAACAATAAACTCCGGACCAGTCATGGGACTGGTGTGAGAACTAAAACAGTTATTTATCTTTAAAAACAATAGGAGAATTTTAAAGTCAATTCGCAATGCTTTTTGGAAAATGAGACTACCATAAGGCCTCCCACACACACACAATGAAAACGCAGAATCGAAGGAGATTTCTCCTTATGATAGTCAAACATGCTTGATACGCATTAAAAAGAAACATTTGATATTATTACAAGTGCATAGTGTAGAAAACATTTCGAAAGTATAATATAAATCTTAGCCAGCATAGGCATATCACACTTATGCCTACTATAGCTACCATGTTCAATAGCAGGTTACCGCCACATTGCATGGCAGGTTATACAACTAAAACCGTACAAGGATTGTATTGTTTCTTTGGATTTCCAACAAATGGTCAGGCCAAGGAACTTCCCATTGCCACATAGGTACGCCTCTGGAAAGACGCCCTGAGAACTTAACCTAACATTACAGTTAGATCTCTACCAACACAAGGCCGGGTTACCCCTAGCTGGGTAACTACTGACACGAATATGCCATCCTCCGGTTGTAACGGCCTTTATCCGAGGATCCTCAATACCAACAACCACAAAATAATAAATTTGCAGCAACAACGTAGATGAAGTATCTGGGCTCCATTCCATGATACCACCTCTATCCAGAAGGAAATGACATACCCTAGGGGGCGCGATCCCCTAATAACCTTGCTGCATCCTTCCTGTTTTGACCATTCCGGGGTGTGAGGTCCGACGAAGTCTCGTCTACAAATCTAGGCACAAAGCCATGCTTTAATCAATAGATGATCAACAAACGATCATCACACAACAACACTCAGCATGCCACGCTACCAAATTTTGAATATATCACTAGTAACCATCAACTACATAACCTCTGAGCTTGTACGTCTCAGAGAAGGGCGTTAAGTTAAAAGAATAAATTCTTCGCCACCAACAGAAATGTATTTGATAGAAACCAACTTTATATCTCAAAATGCAACGTCAGACATACAACCGTACAAGTCTGTTCCGAGATCGAACAGAACCGAAGGCACTTCCAAAGAAGCCCTCGCAATCTGGATAATTTCTAATCACATCCGGACTTTCCATCACAAAGAGTGATAAAATCTCTATATCGAAGATCAGCCGATGCATAGACATTCGACGGTAATCCTTCCATTTTCAAAATATCCAGTCTTCAACACAGGTCTTCAATGCTATCCATTACGTCGTTTCATTATTCGGAGTGGGTAATCCGAATAACGAGCGCAGTAATTTAAAAATAAGTGTGGCATTCAATTTCAAACAAGTCACAACAAATACCTATTTAAGGGTCAAATATTGATAGTCAGTTATTTAACTATCAATCAATGTTCACAACAATCACCGGATTTCAAATAATTCCCAAATTATTTATTTCCCAAAATATCTTTACAAGATATGTTTTTCGACACTTCAACCATTTGAAAACCAATTTCAAATCAATTTCCACTTTTCTATCCTTTGAAAACGAATTTCAAATTTACTTTTCGCCTTTACCACTTTTGAAAACAAATTTCAATTCATTTTCCTTAAGCGGAAACACATCCAAATACTTATTCATTTTCACTGGAAATCTGCCGATTTCAAATATTTTAAAATAATTGAGATTTCTTATCCAAAAATATGTTTGGAAAACATTTTAAAATAAAACTATTTTTCTTCAAACACTTTACTTAAAATATTAGTTATAAAAATATTATACTAGTATTGCATATAAATTTAAGTCTAAACTAATTTTCAAAATAAAATTTGTAGATAGAGTATAACTATTTAAATAACTATTTTCTGACTCAAATCTTGATTAAACCTTAGAAATAATCATTTCTATAAACAATTTAATAATTCTTTACTTAAAGGATTTAAAACAATTTAAGAAGTTAATTTCTTCAAAGTACCCTTTTCAAAGCCAATTCTAGAAATATATATATATATATATATATATATATATATATGTATATATATATATATATGATCGTTTGTTGATCATCTATTGATTAAAGCATGGATTTGTGCCTAGCTTTGTGGACGAGACTTCGTCGGACCTCACACCCCGGAATGGTCAAAACAGGAAGGATGCAGCAAGGCTATTAGGGGATCGCGCCCCCTTAGGGTATGTCATTTCCTTCTGGATAGAGGTGGTATCATGGAATGGAGCCCAGATATTTCACCTACATTGTTGCTGCAAATTTATTATTTTGTGGTTGTTGGTATTGAGGATCCTCGGGTAAAGGTCATTACGACTAGGGGATGGCATATTCGTGTCAATAGTTACCCAGCTAGGGGTAACCCGGCCTTGTGTTGGTAGAGATCTAACCGTAATGTTAGGTTAAGTTCTCGGGGCGTCTTTCCAGATGCGTACCTATGTGGCAATGAAAAGTTCCTTGGCCTGACCATTTGTTGGAAATCTAAAGAAACAATACGATCCTTGTACGGTTTTAGTTGTATAACCTGCCATGGAATGTGGCGGTAACCTGCTATTGAACATAGTAGCTATAGTAGGCATAAGTGCGAAATGCCTATGCTGGCTAAGATTTATATTATACTTTCGAAATGTTTTCTACACTATGCACTAGTAATAATATCAAATGTTTCTTTTTAATGCGTATCAAGCATGTTTGACTATCATAAGGAGAAATCTCCTTTGATTCTGCGTTTGCATTGTGTGTGTGTGTGCGGGAGACCTTATGGTAGTCTCATTTTCCAAAAAGCATTGCGAATTGACTTTAAAATTCTCCTGTTGTTGTTTTAAAGATAAATAACTGTTTTAGTTCTCACACCAGTCCCATAACTGATCCGGAGTTTATTGTTTCCTTCTAAACTCTGGGTGCCCACCAATTTCCACACGGGCAGTCTAGAGTCAGGTTATCAGGATATTCTGAAATTCAGGAGTTGCTCTAGAAATCTAGAGGCGAGCTGGATGGCGTAGCATATTACTAGTATGCATAGTATTTCTTTTCCGCTGTTTGTTGTTGTACACTTTGATAAGGTAATGTAATGTGATGTATGTATAAAATGTAATAACTGATATAGTTCTTTGTTTTAATAATATTCATTTATCTATTATATTATGTTCCGCTGCGATTGTGAGATTCTGATATTGTTCTATTGCTCTTCTTTCTTTCTTCTTCTATCCTTTTCTTCTTCTTAAACCTAAGAATTCGGTTTTTCGGCATTCGATTGCTCGGCAGTTGATACAGTGGACATATTGATGTTGACTTTCGTGAGTCGAAGAATCGAGTCTTTACAGGAAATCAGCTTGTAATGTAATGATTCAGAAAATTTAAATCATTAGTTAAATTTAATTTAATTGTAAAACGGAAATGAATTGGTCGATTAATTCAAAATGTTAATAAGTTATATAATATTTATACAAGGTCAAATTGAGAAGGAGGCAAGTTGAATTGGAAATGGGATACTAATAAAGCAAAGGTGAGTTAATCTCACTCAACTGATTTTAGTTTTGATTTAAATAGTTGAATTTAAACTATTGATTGAATTGTTTGAATGATGATTGCCATTGGTTAATATTTAATTGACCATATACGCCGCGTAACAGCGGATGATAGTATATTACACCCATATACCGCGATATTCCACCCCGAAGTGGAATCGGTATTATATGTATTTGGAGTTGATTCCCCGCATTATATAGCGGATGAGACCTTATGCGCCGCATAATAACGGATGATATTATATTTAATCTCATATACCGCGATATTTCACCTCGAAGTGAAATTGGTATTTTAAATTGTGCTAACGTCTGTGGATGCAGGGAAAACAGGTTGGAGGGATCCAACTGGATTCCTCAAAATGTTTGGTTTGATTGAATATTTTGTGAAATGATTATTTTGATATCCTATGGTGAATTATATTGATAATTTAATTCTATGGATGAAATTAATAATACTTCGGCATACCGAGTTAACAATCTAAAGGATTGGAATTTGGAAAGAAAATAAAAGAAGAGATTTGTAAGTAAAATAATTATCGAAAAATTTGAATAAATTCAAGGAATGAATTGGGAAAAGTAAAGTGATTTTAAAATTCAGATAGATAAATTCCAAGTGGGAAGTGAAATTTTGAATAAACAAAAGAAAATAATAAATGTTGAACTTAAAGTGATTTTATTTAAAGTAATAAAGAATTTACTTTAAAATTTAAGGTTTAAATTTATTTTGAAGATAAGGAAGAAATTTGGGATTTAATATGAAATTTATAATTTCAAGTTAAAGCAAGAATTTAAAACCGAATTAAGAAGTTGAAACTGGAATTAATGGAACTAGCGAGTTTTAAAATAAAATTGGATAAGTAACGAAGTTATTTCAAATGGAATTAATTTTGTAAATAAATTTGAAAATTTGATTAAGTGTTTGATACTGGGATTTTAAAAGGAAGATGAGACTATGGAATTTATCAAATGGGTATGTAAAAGCAATATCAGTGGATATTAAAAATATAAATTCAAGGTGAGAATTTATTAAAGAGATGGTAAATATATTTAAAAATAAATAGTGAATTATTTTTAAAAAGATGTGATAGAGAAGAGATTTCCCAGGGAAGCCAAGTACGTTTTCAAAGCGAATTTTTAAGTATAAGTTTAAAGTTGTTTTAAAAAGTATGTTTTGGAAAATTTATCATTTCTATATATTTAAAATCTAGAGAAAGTATTTTTCCAAATTTATTATAGTAGTGACTATTAAAAGTAACATAGGATTTTCTTTTTAACGATAGAATTTAGTTATATTTTATAAATAGCCTTATTTCAACTATTCTTAAAGTATAAATATTTTAATTAAGTATTAAAGTAGTTTTACATTTTAATGTACAAAGTATATTTTTTTATATAGTTTTTAAATTATTTTAAACTCTAAAGTATGTACTTGGTGTTTGAGGGAAATAAATATTCGGGAAATGTATTCCTTGAAAAGGATGTATTTGAAACTGTTTTCAAAGGGGATTGAAATTTGAAATATAATCTGTAAAGATATTTGAGGCAAATAAATAATGTGTATCTAGTTGTACGTTATTGATGTTGTTGAACTCTGATGATGTATGTATAAACAAATATAGTTTCCTTTGTGTAAAGATCTGTTATTATATATTATATTTTATTCCGCTGCGATGGTTAGATTCCATTGTGGTTTTCTATTTTCTTCTTCTATCTCTTTCTTCTTTAATCCTGATGGTTCGATTTTTCGGGCATGAAAAATCGGGCTGTCACAGCTTCCTTCTTCAATCTTTAGGACGTTGCTAATTTCAATTTGCTTGCTGCTGCCTACAAATTTGTTCATGAGTTGATGGATTTTGCCTACTGCCTTCTTTCAATCTTTAGCTCCTTCTTCAATCTAATGAAGGTTTTAGCTGAAAGCGGCTTGGTAAGTATATCAGCTCATTTTGATAAATAGCAAATATGTGATTAATTTGTATTTTCCATTTAATAACTTGCTCTCGTACAAAGTATAAATCAATCTATATATGTTTTGTTCTTGAATGAAGTACTAGATTAGCTGACATTGACACAACACTTAGGTTATCACACCATATAATTGGCTTTATGTTTGTATCTAACTTTAATACATTGTGTAGAGATTGAATGTGACGCCCCACCTCTATACCCACGCTATCTAAGAACACTACGGAGTAGTGCTGTCAACTAGCACGGAGAATAAGGCTGTTGAGGAGCGACCATCCATGTAATTGCTTATCACACGGTGGCTATAAATAATCCTCGGAAACAAACATAGAAATAAGCATATCGCAAATCAGTCACAGACATCCATATCACAAAGGCGGAAGAAGATATGAATATATAACTAACACATGAAAGTGTACATTAGAGTAGTGCTCAAAAGATCCACAATAATACAAAAGAATAGCAACACGTGCTATACAAAAGAATACAACTATGAGTCTATATCTCAAGTGTATACAACAAAAACTGCTAAGCTAAACAGTTAGCCAAAAGTCAGAGTGATGAATCCCTGGGAAGAAGTCAAGCAGAAGCACGTGTAACATCTCGGTCTGACCCGAGTATTATTTAAGAAAATAATAAACGGGTCAGTCTAGCTATAAATATCAGATGACATGATATAACATAAAAGATATGGCATAAACATAAAATATCCATAATGACATACCACTATAAGTATGTAAATAATGATCAACAGAAGATCAATCAATAAGAGATAATCAATATCACAAGAATCTTCTCAAAGATTCGGAAAGGGCATCATACCCCAAACTTGTACTCATAACAAGTCAATGACGTAAATTCTAGAAATCAATGCAAGGAGTCCAGAAATCATAGAAAAGAGAAAGAGGCCTATCACATGACGGTCCGAAGACCAAGGGGAGCTACCCCACATGCGTGAATGGAATCACACAGATTGAGGTCCAGACTAACCAAAAAGCAAAAAGGTATGTGTGAGTGGAATCACACAAGTGGTGTCTAGTCTAACCTCGCAACAAGAGACATCGCACAATTGCTAGTCTAAATCATCAGAATGATCGTCATGATCAACGAGAAGTCTCAATTACACTAAGCTAGTAAATATATAAGTTTAGCTTCATGTCCCATAACCACTTGCTTAACTTAAATATTTACGAACAAACTGTAAATCTTCACTAATAAAATTTATCACAAGTGGTTCAATCGAACAAGTCCAAGAGTTAACCGACGAAGTGAACGCAAGCGTTTCATACCACTTGTTTTACTAAGTCGTTTAATTAGATTTCTCATCCGAGTGAGGTAAAGGTTTGTATATACTAATAGATTGGAAAACGGTTTAAGAAAAAGAACTTTATTATTAAAAATAGAGTTGAAATTGTTTGTTAAAAGAGTTTTGATATTTACTACTAGTATTGAAACCTTTATATTATAAAGTGACAAAACACAGAAGCAATTGTAGAAACAATCAGTCACAAAGATCGCATACGGAGATGTGAATAAAATCCAAGGAAATCAGCTCAACGTTTTTCAGATAAGATCCCCTACGGAGGGGGGGTCCAGGGGGGTGGCAACCCCCCTAGGTGGGGGTGAGTGGGCAACGCCACCGCTTACGGTACGACCTAGTGAAGACAAAATGAGGTCTAACGACCTAAGGGGAATAGGGTCGAGCGACCTAATGGTTGCGACCTAGGGGTCTAAGGAGTCAAGCGACCTAACTGGAGCAACCCTGTGGTCATGCGACCTAACTGAAATGGCCAAGCGACCTAACAATAGCACAGGTCAAGCGACCTAACGTTTTAAGGCCGAGCGACCTAATTAAACTCGCGACTTAATGGTGTGAAAGGCGTGCGACCTAACATGTTACGACCTAAGGGTCGAGCGACTGAGTGGAACAAGGTCATGCGACCTAACGTGTTACGACCTAAGGGTCGAGCGACTTAATGGGTTATAGGCCTAACGACCTAACAGGGTTCACGACCTAAGGTATTCGCGACTTAACGGGTTATAGGCCTAATGACCTAACAGGGTTCACGACCTAAGGTATTCGCGAACGTCCTACTGCTTAAGGCTTAACTCGTGAGCGGCCTACGACTTAAGGCTTAACTCGCGAGCGACCTACGGCTTAAGGCCTAACTCGCGAGCGACCTACGACTTAAGGCTTAACTCGCGAGCGACCTACGACTTAAGGCTTAACTCGCGAGCGACCTAACTCCGAAGTGCCAATACTTCCAGAATGACCTAAATCCCTGCGACCTATGGTACTAACTCGCGAGCGACCTAACGAGTTAACTCGTGAGCGACCTAATTCCGAAGTGCCAATTCTTCCAGAACGACCTAAAGCCCTGCGACCTACGACCCAGTGACCTTGCGACCTATCACCGAACGAGTCAAGTGGCCAGAACGAGCTAAGTGCAGGAAATTTCCAAAAATGCTAAAAATTGGAGTTTTTCGCCAATCCAATCCAAACCAAAGGCAAATGTGCATGCAAAAGTGATAGGGAATCATTCCCAACAATCCAATATAGTTATAGACTAGATTTGTGAGATAAAAATCTCACCTTTGCACAAATTCAATGAAAAATGAAGTTTTAAGCAAGCAAGAATCAATCCCTCTTCTATCTAAGCACAAGAAGCTTGAATCTAATGTCTTCTTCTTGAATTTGGAGTAGAAAGATGGATTGCAATTGAATTTGAGTTTTGGAATTTTAATTTCCCATTCCCTCCACCATTTTTGAAGAAGCTTGAAGACTTAGGAAAATAGAAATAAAGTTATGAAGAGGAGGGGTGAAGGTTGGGTCTAATAGGCTAAAAGCCCAACCCAAAGTCTCAAGTGAAAAAGTAGTGAAATTCTACTATCTCCAATCATATCAATGTTTATACTTAAAAAAATTATAAACGGCATTTCGAACTCAATGGAAGTGGTCTCGAGTCCTAATTTGACCGTTTGCAAAAAGTAGCTTTTCGGACCAATATCCGACTAACGACAAAATATTTAAATAAAATATTTAAATATAAAATCGATAAATATGCGGGTTGTTACATTGAATCCATATAATATGCTCCTATATTATACCTCTATGCTTGATCTAGGAATAGCAGCTTGTTTCTTTGAACACCATGAAACTGGTTTGTCATCAATGTAAACGCAATAACATGTGGTAGACCTTCTATCATCGGTATCTGTAGCCTAATATGTATCTTCATATCTAGTTATGTTGAGATATTAACATGATTTTAGCTTTAATCCATGATCTGCAGTTCCTTTTAGATATCGCAATGTACATTTAACTGCTTTCCGATGCATATCCTTTGGATCCTTCATAAAGTGACATACTTTGTTAACACTGAAAAAATTTCTGTCCTTTTATAGTTGCATATTGTATTGCACCAACAATGTTTCTATATTGTCTATCATTAAGTATTGATTATCTTCTATATTTGGATAGATGTTTATTTTGTAACATTCCCGGTTTTTAAGCCAAATATAATTTAGTGATTAATTTAATTTTTTGAATTAAATCGTGAATTTATTGCAGAATTAATATGAAAGTTTTTAGAACAAAAAAAAAATGTGTTTGTAAATAGAATTTTGATTTATGTAACGTTTCAGATTTTGCCCGCTCGAAAATCGACATCCATACTTCATATCGTATTCGAATGCCATAGATTCGACCGTTCAAATCCGATTCGCCGGAGCTTATAACAACATTAAGTAAACAACACAGCGGAATAAAAGAATAATACATTGATATACAGCTTTGATACAATATCTGATACAACAGATGATCCAATAGATATCAATATACATCAGAGATATGATACAATAAAACAGCAGCGGAAAGAAAAAAGATAACATCTAGCAGCGGAACAATATAACTCTAAAATAGTCTTTAAGGAAGAACTCCAAAAATAACTGCAACTCCATTTCCAAGAACCAATCCAGCAATAGCTCGAACTCCCAAACCAAGACGAGCAAGACTGGTGCGATCCAAAGACTGAACTAACTCCAGATAATTCATTGAACCTAACTATCTGTAAAACCCAACTCTAGACTGCTTGTGTAGAAAATAATGAGCACCCAGAGTTTAGGAAAGAAAACAATAAACTCTGGATCAGTCGTGGGACTGGTGTGAGCAACAAAAACAGTTTATCTTTTAAAACATTCAACAAAAGATTTTCAAAGTCAATTCGCAATGCTTTTTAAAATGAGACTACCATAAGACCTCCCGCCACACACACAATGCAAACGCAGACTTGGAGGAGATTTCTTCTTATGTTAGTCAAAGATGCTTGATACGCATTAAAAAGAAACATTTGATATTATTACTAGTGCATAGTGTAGAACAAATCATTTCGAAAGTAGAATATAAATCTTAGCCAGCATAGGTACCATTATATTATGCCTGCTATAGCTACCTCCTGAGGAAGCAGGTTCTACAACTAAAACCGTACAAGATCGTATTGTTTCTTTGGATTTCCAACGAATGGTCAGGCCAAGAAACTTCCCATTGCCACATGAGAATGCCTCTGGATGGACATCCCCGAGAACCAAACCGGATCTCTACCAACACAAGGCCGGGTTACCCCTAACTGAGTAACGACTGACCGAATAGGCCATCCCCCGGTCCTTTGGGACCTTTCAACCGAGCGCTGGTAATCAATTCACACAATCATAAAGTGTTTTCAACATGAGTAAGTATCTGGGCTCCATACCATGATACCACCCTTTTCCAGAAGGAAATGCACATATCCTAAAGGGCGCTACCCCTCATAACCTTGCTGCATCTTTCCTGTTTTGACCATTCCCGGGGTTTGAGGTCCGACGAAGTCACGTCCACAAAAACATACTTTATACAAAAGCCATGCTTTGGGTCAACAAATGATCATAGAGATGATCACCAAGATAGACGATCAAATAAATGATCCTATCACAAATAATCAACACAATGATCATTTCACAGCAACACTCAGCATGTCACATTACCAAATTGGGAATATATTGCTGATAACATTCAACTACATAACCTCTGAGCTCGTACGTCTCAGAGAAGGGTGTTAAGCTAAGAGAATAAATTCTCCGCCACCAACAGAAATATATTTGAAAGAAATCGGCTTTATATCTCAATTTGTAATGTCAGACATACTATCCATACAAGTCTGTTCTGGGTTCGAACAGAATCTAAGGCACTTACAAAGAAGTCCTTGCAATCCGGATATTCACAATCCCGATCGGATTTCCCATCACTTAGGGAGTTTCTATACCGGCGCGACTCGGTGCAGAAACAATCGATAGGTCATCCTATCGCTTTCGCAAATACCCGGTCTTCATCACCGGTCATCAAATGCTATCCATAACGTCGAATCACATATTCAGAATGGGTTATACGACACAAAGGTCCTTTCCCGGCTAAACCGAATAGTGAGCACGATATTTCAAAAACAAATGGATAATGGGATTTCAATTAAGTCACAACTTATTACCCAAAACCTTTCTTCAAATGGCTTAACAAATTACCATTTTCAATCTTTAAACAAAAAGATTTGTTTTCACAACCTTTAACGGTTTAAACAATTTTCACATTTTAATCTTTTAAACAAAAGATTCATTCACAGATTTTCCAAATCAATTTTCATTTCAATTTGATTAACTCGTTAAATCTTTAAATCAAAGATTTAACTTATAGCCTTCAAAACAATTCCAATTCAATTTGATTTAAACAAATCATCAATTTAAATCTGTTAAAAATAAACAGATTTAATTCATAGCTTTCAAAACAATTCCAATTCAATTTGATTTAAACAAATCATCAATTTAAATCTGTTAAAAATAAACAGATTTAATTCATAGCTTTCAAAAAGAATTCATTCATAACTTGGAAAACCATTTTTCAACTCAATCTTGAAATTCCTTTAATTAAACTGGAATTTCATTTCTTATCTGAAAGCTTTTTATTCTTTTTAAACAAACAGTTTTCATTTTGAAAATTTGGTTCATCTATACGAGTTAAAGTTCTTTGGTTAAATCCAAATTCCCAAAATTATACTTTTAAAATGGTTTAACTCATAATGACTAGTATAATATCATTAATCCTTAGTTTCAAATTATAGAATTCAATTCCTACTTTTGAATTCAAATTTAAATCAAATTATTTAAATTCCAAACTTAATCAAGTAATTTAAAATAAATTTCCATCTTTGAAATTCCCTTTTTAATTGCTTTTAACTTTAAAACCCAATCCATTTCCAAAACATTTGAATTTAAAATTTCAAATTCAAAACTATTTTCAAAAATCTGCGACTTAATCGATTTCCTCGTGAAATCCATATTTGTGTGTGTATGGTGTGGTCCAGGGGTTTAACACACAATAGTGCAACAACATTCAATCATCACAGATCAAATCACAGAAATATAATTGATAAGCGATATAAACTATAACGCTTATCGTCTATTCACAAATTCACAGATAATATGCAAATGTAAATAAATGAATAAATCATACATGACACAAATCACAGAACAAAAGATCACAGATTAGACAAGACAACCAATTCAAGGCAACTCATTCAATACAATCATTAATAAGTAAGGTCAAGTATTTAATAATTATTTATAAACAGGATTAATTAATTGTTAAATCCTAATTAATTCAATTTATTTTCAATTAAATTAATTACTTATGAATTAATTATCAAATTCTGATTAATTAATTACAACTCATTTGATATAATTTAATTTATCAAACACTTTAATTAATTAAATTATTCTTAATTAATCATATTAGTTAAATTAACCTCCGAACCAATTACATAATTAATTAACCCCTTGATTAATTATCCTAAGAAATTAAACTTTTAATTACTTATCATAAAGTAATCATCTCATAACAATTAATCATTTATTACCAATTAATCTTTATCATTAAATTAATCAAAATATCCAAAATTAATTACAAATGGTAGTTTACCCCTTAATTACTTTAATTAATCTTTAATTATAATTTAATTAATTGAGTGTTAATAGTAACTTAATGAATTCTTAACTTCGATTAATTAATTCCTTAATACATTTATTTAATCTTTAAATTACTTTCCTAACTATTCCTTAATCAGAAATTAATATCCTTAATTACTAATAAATAAAACTTAACTACCTATTTATTAACTGTTGATTACTTTATTAATCATTTATTAATTCTTAATTAAATTACTTAATTAATTAACTATTAATCAGTCATTAATTAACTTAGGTAGTCATTTACAATTTACTTATCACTTAATCATTGGTTTATCAATCTTTAATTACAATTATAAAGTAGTTATCCTTAATTTCTTTCTAGACATAATTAATTTTAGTTTTAATTACTCAACTTAGTTAACACTTAAAAGTCCTCTTTAAATTTTGAAGAAGAATTTTATTAATAACTACAAACTCAATTGTTAATTGTCTTTATAAAAAAAAAAATCAAAAACTAAATAAGATAATCAACCCAATACAAAATTATACAACCAACAGGTTTAAAACAAATTAACTTTTTTATATGTGAAACTTAATTTATTTTTCTCTTGGAAACTTGTTTAGTTTAAAAATACTTTTGAAACTCTGCTTAAAAAAAAAACTATTCTATAACTAGCAACAAATATGTTGTTTAAATTGAAACCTGGTGACACGTTTGAATCAAACAGACCCATCTACTTCGAGCCTTTATCTTCCCCAAGCTTCTACTTTATCTTCCCCAAATTCTTCAAACCAGATACGTGACGACACGCATGCACGTGCACCGCCGCCTCAATCGCCTCCAGTCACTGTTGCGACCACCCACAAATCGACCCCCATCAACTCGTCACTATCGACCCCCTAGTTCAACCAAAACAGTAGCAAAAAGAAATCGCGTTGTTCGACCCCTAAACTGGAATCAACCTTAATAACTAAAATCACCTCGCCCCACCGCCTGACGTCACCAGAACCCAAGCCACTTCGACCACAGTTGCTTCGATGACCCCTGAACCTATTTCCCCCGGTCCAGTGCAACTCGACGCCACGATGATGACGAAACCGTCACGAGAATCAACATGACTACAACGAAACCTTAAACCCTATCTCATCATTTCGCCATCGCCACGATCGTCGAGAAAACGTGTGAGTATTTTTCCCCGATTCTACAACACTCAATCCATCCTTCATCATGATCACGGCGCGTACGAGCTTGCCGATCGACGGCGATTGATAAAAAGATGTTTTCGATCGACTGTAAATTTCATACCCAACATAAACTGAAAAATTCTAAAATGATGATTAAAAATCACGATTTTGAACCACGAACATATTTCTAAAATCAACAATTAAAAAGCTGATCATCGAATTTTCCAGCTTTGGGCAATTTCCTCTCTTACTTCTTATTTTTGAAATAACTATTTTCCTTGATCACTTGGAATTTTGTTTAAAACTTAAAGCTTGATTATCCCATCCTATTTTATTCAAAGATCTTTTCCAAAGATCTGTTTGTATTTTGAAATATGAATTTCTGTAAGAAATTCTAGTGCTTGAATCAACAAAGAGATGGGTATAAACATATATCCAATTATATTTATGTATACAGACAATGCATACATATTTCAGCAACTAAACCAACATTTTTATTTAAATGTAATTCCAAACATGTAAGCATTTAAACAATCATCCTTCAAGGGTCAACCTTGATGTCAAAAGCACATAGGTAGGTAAGTGAATTTACTCACTTGTTAAAGAAGATGAACAGAGCTCATCATTCATGTTGAAACAGGCTTGAGATTTTATTTGCTGAAGCTTCCCTCTTTGATTCTCTGATTGGTATTGTTGTTTTGTTTTGTTCAAGTTGTTTCTCATTTCAGTTTTACTCAGCTTTTGTAAGTGAATGAACTGAAATGAATTTTGTTTGAAGTATGGAAAGAAGCTACTAGTTGATATCACTTTGTACAGGTGATAGAATAGTGTTTGTACAATACTAGGCATGCTTGCATTACTACTCTTTACCATACTTGTATATAATAAGGTCTGACACCTTTGTTGCTTCATTTCTTTTTTATACTTTATTTGTTTTGCTTTTCATTTGCTCGGCTGAGAATCTTCTTTTGTACTTTGCTTTAGTTAAATATATGTTTATTATCTTGGTTTTACTATCTTACTTTGCCTAACTATCCTATAGGCAGCATACTTTATTTTGTCTACTGAAATGAAGCTATTATCTTGGCTGATGATATGTCCTTGTGTGCTAACATTTATTCCTCTGCCTATTTATTACTGATCTCTTTTATATTTGTTAGCAAGCTTAGTTATATATCTTATATTTGTATTTGTTTGAATTTATTCTTTTGCTTTGTTTCTTATTTTATTTGTTTGAATACTTATTGATTATATTGTCTTTATTTATTTATATTTTTTTTCCTACACATTTATTTCCATAGTTTATATTTTATTTCCTTTGTTTCATAATTTTACATTGTGTCTTGTTATTTGTTTTATTAATGTGCATTGATTTTATAACATAATGTTAATTGTTTGTTATTTTTATAATTTATCTTATAATTATATTTGTTTGAAATATTTGTTTAACATCAACACAACTTCATTCTACTGTTTTATAATTTTCAAATATTTGATTATTAAAATTTTACTAATAGTTTGTATAAATTACTAAATATTTTAACAATTTTTACTCAAAATAGAAATTTATTAAAATTGAAATTCGGGATCGTTACAAACTTCCCCCCCTTAAAAAGAATTTCGTCCACGAAATTCGCAGGCACGAAAACAAGACAGAGATAGATATATTCAATCTCCTATAATTCATCAAACACAAGATATGGATTCCAAATTCAAGTCGGAAAATCTCAAAATATATACCAATTTGTCCCTCTTCGGACTTCGATCAACCCAAGGAATTATAACGGAATTTCAAATTTAGTTTTAAACAAAATCGTTTTATCGATACAATTCAATTTAGTCTTCATATTCTATTAATCGATTTAACTCAATTTTTTTAAAACTTCCAGTTTATTCAAAATTTTCTAATTCATTAAAGTTTAAATCAAAAACTGAAAAGAAATCGATGAAGATACGAATTAAAAATTTCCTACAATGATTCGTAGGGCCATCATCGCATCGAAACTTCTTCATGTAACTGCCACGAAGCAATCAAAAGAAATTTGAAAACAAATCAAAAAAGATTGAGAAGAAAGTTGTTTCCACTGTTGTTACAGAGTATTGACCAATTATAGTCATATTTCCCTGTCCCCTATCTCGTTCTCTTCTTGCACTCATACTTATTATCAGTGGATAGTAAGAGAATTTACTGAGGCGTTAAAACGAATATCTTAAGGATTACTCATTCTAGGGTTTACTTCACCCTATCTCTAATGAGCTACTTAATGTGTTATACTCCTGAGCTAAAGTTTAACCCTTAGCTCTGATACCAAATGTAACGTTTCAGATTTTGCCCGCTCGAAAATCGACATCCATACTTCATATCGTATTCGAATGCCATAGATTCGACCGTTCAAATCCGATTCGCCGGAGCTTATAACAACATTAAGTAAACAACACAGCGGAATAAAAGAATAATACATTGATATACAGCTTTGATACAATATCTGATACAACAGATGATCCAATAGATATCAATATACATCAGAGATATGATAAAATAAAACAGCAGCGGAAAGAAAAAAAGATAACATCTAGCAGCGGAACAATATAACTCTAAAATAGTCTTTAAGGAATAACTCCTAAAATAACTGCAACTCCATTTCCAAGAACCAATCCAGCAATAGCTCGAACTCCCAAACCAAGACGAGCAAGACTGGTGCGATCCAAAGACTGAACTAACTCCAGATAATTCATTGAACCTAACTATCTGTAAAACCCAACTCTAGACTGCTTGTGTAGAAAATAATGAGCACCCAGAGTTTAGGAAAGAAAACAATAAACTCTGGATCAGTCGTGGGACTGGTGTGAGCAACAAAAACAGTTTATCTTTTAAAACATTCAACAAAAGATTTTCATAGTCAATTCGCAATGCTTTTTAAAAATGAGACTACCATAAGACCTTCCGCCACACACACAATGCAAACGCAGACTTGGAGGAGATTTCTTCTTATGTTAGTCAAAGATGCTTGATACGCATTAAAAAAAAACATTTGATATTATTACTAGTGCATAGTGTAGAACAAATCATTTCGAAAGTAGAATATAAATCTTAGCCAGCATAGGTACCATTATATTATGCCTGCTATAGCTACCTCCTGAGGAAGCAGGTTCTACAACTAAAACCGTACAAGATTGTATTGTTTCTTTGGATTTCCAACGAATGGTCAGGCCAAGGAACTTCCCATTGCCACATGAGAATGCCTCTGGATGGACATCCCCGAGAACCAAACCGGATCTCTACCAACACAAGGCCGGGTTACCCCTAACCGAGTAACAACTGACCGAATATGCCATCCCCCGGTCCTTTGGGACCTTTCAACCGAGCGCTCATAATCAATTCACACAATCATAAAGTGTTTTCAACATGTGTAAGTATCTGGGCTCCATACCATGATACCACCCTTTTCCAGAAGGAAATGCACATATCCTAAAGGGCGCTACCCCTCATAACCTTGCTGCATCTTTCCTGTTTTGACCATTCCCGGGGTGTGAGGTCCGACGAAGTCACGTCCACAAAAACATACTTTATACAAAAGCCATGCTTTGGGTCAACAAATGATCATAGAGATGATCACCAAGATAGACAATCAAATAAATGATCCTATCACAAATAATCAACACAATGATCATTTCACAGCAACACTCAGCATGTCACATTACCAAATTGGGAATATATTGCTGATAACATTCAACTACATAACCTCTGAGCTCGTACGTCTCAGAGAAGGGTGTTAAGCTAAGAGAATAAATTCTCCGCCACCAACAGAAATATATTTGAAAGAAATCGGCTTTATATCTCAATTTGTAATGTCAGACATACTATCCATACAAGTATGTTCTGGGTTCGAACAGAACCGAAGGCACTTACAAAGAAGTCCTTGCAATCCGGATATTCACAATCCCGATCGGATTTCCCATCACTTAGGGAGTTTCTATACCGGCACGACTCGGTGTAGAAACAATCGATAGGTCATCCTATCGCTTTCGCAAATACCCGGTCTTCATCACCGGTCTTCAAATGCTATCCATAACGTCGAATCACATATTCAGAATGGGTTATACGACACAAAGGTCCTTTCCCGGCTAAACCGAATAGTGAGCACGATATTTCAAAAACAAATGGATAATGGGATTTCAATTAAGTCACAACTTATTACCCAAAACCTTTCTTCAAATGGCTTAACAAATTACCATTTTCAATCTTTAAACAAAAAGATTTGTTTTCACAACCTTTAACGGTTTAAACAATTTTCACATTTTAATCTTTTAAACAAAAGATTCATTCACAGATTTTCCAAATCAATTTTCATTTCAATTTGATTAACTCGTTAAATCTTTAAATCAAAGATTTAACTTATAGCCTTCAAAACAATTCCAATTCAATTTGATTTAAACAAATCATCAATTTAAATCTGTTAAAAATAAACAGATTTAATTCATAGCTTTCAAAACAATTCCAATTCAATTTGATTTAAACAAATCATCAATTTAAATCTGTTAAAAATAAACAGATTTAATTCATAGCTTTCAAAAAGAATTCATTCATAACTTGGAAAACCATTTTTCAACTCAATCTTGAAATTCCTTTAATTAAACTGGAATTTCATTTCTTATCTGAAAGCTTTTTATTCTTTTTAAACAAACAGTTTTCATTTTGAAAATTTGGTTCATCTATACGAGTTAAAGTTCTTTGGTTAAATCCAAATTCTCAAAATTATACTTTTAAAATGGTTTAACTCATAATGACTAGTATAATATCAATAATCCTTAGTTTCAAATTATAGAATTCAATTCCTACTTTTGAATTCAAATTTAAATCAAATTATTTAAATTCCAAACTTAATCAAGTAATTTAAAATAAATTTCCATCTTTGAAATTCCCTTTTTAATTGCTTTTAACTTTAAAACCCAATCCATTTCCAAAACATTTGAATTTAAAATTTCAAATTCAAAACTATTTTCAAAAATCTGCGACTTAATCGATTTCCTCGTGAAACCCATATTTGTGTGTGTATGGTGTGGTCCAGGGGTTTAACACACAATAGTGCAACAACATTCAATCATCACAGATCAAATCACAGAAATATAATTGATAAGCGATATAAACTATAACGCTTATCGTCTATTCACAAATTCACAGATAATATTCAAATGTAAATAAATGAATAAATCATACACGACACAAATCACAGAACAAAATATCACAGATTAGACAAGACAACCAATTCAAGGCAACTCATTCAATACAATCATTAATAAGTAAGGTCAAGTATTTAATAATTATTTATAAACAGGATTAATTAATTGTTAAATCCTAATTAATTCAATTTATTTTCAATTAAATTAATTACTTATGAATTAATTATCAAATTCTGATTAATTAATTACAACTCATTTGATATAATTTAATTTATCGAACACTTTAATTAATTAAATTATTCTTAATTAATCATATTAATTAAATTAACCTCCGAACCAATTACATAATTAATTAACCCCTTGATTAATTATCCTAAGAAATTAAACTTTTAATTACTTATCATAAAGTAATTATCTCATAACAATTAATCATTTATTACCAATTAATCTTTATCATTAAATTAATCAAAATATCCAAAATTAATTACAAATGGTAGTTTACCCCTTAATTACTTTAATTAATCTTTAATTATAATTTAATTAATTGAGTGTTAATAGTAACTTAATGAATTCTTAACTTCGATAAATTAATTCCTTAATACATTTATTTAATCTTTAAATTACTTTGCTAACTATTCCTTAATCAGAAATTAATATCCTTAATTATTAATAAATAAAACTTAACTACCTATTTATTAACTGTTGATTACTTGATTAATCATTAATTAATTCTTAATTAAATTACTTAATTAATTCACTATTAATCAGTCATTAATTAACTTAGGTAGTCATTTACAATTTACTTATCACTTAATCATTGGTTTATCAATCTTTAATTACAATTATAAAGTAGTTATCCTTAATTTCTTTCTAGACATAATTAATTTTAGTTTTAATTACTCAACTTAGTTAACACTTAAAAGTCCTCTTTAAATTTTGAAGAAGAATTTTATTGATAACTACAAACTCAATTGTTAATTGTCTTTATAAAAAAAAAAATCAAAAACTAAATAAGATAATCAACCCAATACAAAATTATACAACCAACAGGTTTAAAACAAATTAACTTTTTTATATGTGAAACTTAATTTATTTTTCTCTTGGAAACTTGTTTAGTTTAAAAATACTTTTGAAACTCTGCTTAAAAAAAAATCTATTCTGTAACTAGCAACAAATATGTTGTTTAAATTGAAACCTGGTGACACGTTTGAATCAAACAGACCCATCTACTTCGAGCCTTTATCTTCCCCAAGCTTCTACTTTATCTTCCCCAAATTCTTCAAACCAGATACGTGACGACACGCGTGCATGTGCACCGCCGCCTCAATCGCCTCCAGTCACTGTCGCGACCACCCACAAATCGACCCCCATCAACTCGTCACTATCGACCCCCTAGTTCAACCAAAACAGTAGCAAAAAGAAATCGCGTTGTTCGACCCCTAAACTGGAATCAACCTTAATAACTAAAATCACCTCGCCCCACCGCCTGACGTCACCAGAACCCAAGCCACTTGACCACAGTTGCTTCGATGACCCCTGAACCTATTTCCCCCGGTCCAGTGCAACTCGACGCCACGATGATGACGAAACCGTCACGAGAATCAACATGACTACAACGAAACCTTAAACCCTATCTCATCATTTCGCCATCGCCACGATCGTCGAGAAAACGTGTGAGTATTTTTCCCCGATTCTACAACACTCAATCCATCCTTCATCATGATCACGGCGCGTACGAGCTTGCCGATCGACGGCGATTGAAAAAAAGATGTTTTCGATCGACTGTAAATTTCACACCCAACATAAACTGAAAAATTCTAAAATGATGATTAAAAATCACGATTTTGAACCACGAACCTATTTCTAAAATCAACAATTAAAAAGCTGATCATCGAATTTTCCAGCTTTGGGCAATTTCCTCTGTTACTTCTTATTTTTGAAATAATTATTTTCCTTGATCACTTGGAATTTTGTTTAAAACTTAAAGCTTGATTATCCCATCCTATTTTATTCAAAGATCTTTTCCAAAGATCTGTTAGTATTTTGAAATATGAATTTCTGTAAGAAATTCTAGTGCTTGAATCAACAGAGAGATGGGTATAAACATATATGCAATTATATTTATGTATACAGACAATGCATACATATTTCAGCAACTAAACCAACATTTTTATTTAAATGTAATTCCAAACATGTAAGCATTTAAACAATCATCCTTCAAGGGTCAACCTTGATGTCAAAAGCACATAGGTAGGTAAGTGAATTTACTCACTTGTTAAAGAAGATGAACAGAGCTCATCATTCATGTTGAAACAGGCTTGAGATTTTATTTGCTGAAGCTTCCCTCTTTGATTCTCTGATTGGTATTGTTGTTTTGTTTTGTTCAAGTTGTTTCTCATTTCAGTTTTACTCAGCTTTTGTAAGTGAACGAACTGAAATGAATTTTGTTTGAAGTATGGAAAGAAGCTACCAGTTGATATCACTTTGTACAGGTGATAGAATAGTGTTTATACAATACTAGGCATGCTTGCATTACTACTCTTTACCATACTTGTATATAATAAGGTCTGACACCTTTGTTGCTTCATTTCTTTTTTATACTTTATTTGTTTTGCTTTTCATTTGCTCGGCTGAGAATCTTCTTTTGTACTTTGCTTTAGTTAAATATATGTTTATTATCTTGGTTTTACTATCTTACTTTGCCTAACTATCCTATAGGCAGCATACTTTATTTTGTCTACTGAAATGAAGCTATTATCTTGGCTGATGATATGTCCTTGTGTGCTAACATTTATTCCTCTGCCTATTTATTACTGATCTCTTTTATATTTGTTAGCAAGCTTAGTTATATATCTTATACTTGTATTTGTTTGAATTTATTGTTTTGCTTTGTTTCTTATTTTATTTGTTTGAATACTTATTGATTATATTGTCTTTATTAATTTATATTTTTTTTTCTACACATTTATTTCCATAGTTTATATTTTATTTCCTTTGTTTCATAATTTTACATTGTGTCTTGTTATTTGTTTTATTAATGTGCATTGATTTTATAACATAATGTTAATTGTTTGTTATTTTTATAATTTATCTGATAATTATATTTGTTTGAAATATTTGTTTAACATCAACACAACTTCATTCTATTGTTTTATAATTTTCAAATATTCGATTATTAAAATTTTACTAACAGTTTGTATAAATTACTAAATATTTTAACAATTTTTACTCAAAATAGAAATTTATTAAAATTTAAATTCGGGATCGTTACAACTTGGAAGTTAAGAATAAACATCTTGAAAATAAATTGGATTTAAAAACTCTATATTTAGAACTAATAAAAATTGTTTTTCTAATTTTAATATATGTGAAAGTTATGATTTGAGATTTATACAATAATTTTCAAAAGGCTATTTTAAGTTAAATCCTTGAATATATAAAATATATGTGATCCCTTTTCAATGTATAATTAGTTTTAAATATAGTTTTTCTTAAAGGCTATATAAATAATTATAAAAGTAAATGTATATAGATAAATATTTTTAATAAAAAAATAAGATTAATGAAATGGCTAATGTTTTTTCCTTTTAAATTATGTATGAACTAGGTATAGTTTGTAAAAATAAAAGTTTAACATAATATATAGTCTTAAAACATATATTAATGTAAAATAAATAAATTGAATATATATATATATCTATACTATAACGCAAAACCTTGGTCAAACCGGTCAAAGTGAAGCCTTTTTTGGCATGGACCAAAATACCCTTTTCGACAATTAAATCAGCAACGTATGTCTAAGGTTAATTTTTCCATTTTCAACGCATACACGTACAACAGTTATGCGGTTGCTTCTCCTCAAACCGCCCACTCTTCTCCTAAAACTCATCACTTGAAAAAAAAAAACCTCAAAACCAAATTCAACATTCTAACCATCAATTAAATTAATCCATCTCTTTTAATATATTTACTTGACTCTATGGAAGATGCAGATCGCAGAAGAAGAGGCACGGTGTCGAAAATAGGCGATGGCTGTGGATCTAGGGTTTTCGAACGCCACGGATCGACTTTGGAGTTTGTGGTATTCTCCTAAATTTAGCTTTTAACATTTTTGTTCACATGTTT
This sequence comes from Allium cepa, assembly GCA_030765085.1. Classification (NCBI taxonomy): domain Eukaryota; kingdom Viridiplantae; phylum Streptophyta; class Magnoliopsida; order Asparagales; family Amaryllidaceae; genus Allium; species Allium cepa. The sequence continues at coordinate 867,682,596 of CM060940.1, forward strand.
GTTTGCTAATTGGATGTTGATAGAGGTAAATTTTCAGTAGTGCTAACCATGCTCCGTTCTGGATGATCCCAGTAGTAGACCGGGATTAGTCAGGAGTGATGATGACAGTTTCCAAAATCATGACGCTTGGATCTCTACTTCCTATGAATTTCTAGCCGGAAGAGAAAATCAATTAAAGCTGAGATTTTTGAATTATTCACTGTAAGTATTATTTATCTTTCTCCCCTTTATCCTATCTGTTACAGGGGCATATTCATTTAGATTAATAGATCCAAACCATAATTTTTTATCTTACAATGATATTAAAATGTGTGTATAATTCGATTAAATGCATAGCAATTGCTAAGTGATTTCTTTTCTATTGTTTTGCACTGTGTTCGTACCATATTGAATTCGGTTTGATGTGTATTTTCATTATGTGAACAGATTAAAAACAGGGATTTAATGTTGCCTTCTTACTCCGTATGCATTCAAAACTATATTGAGTAAACTCAACACAATTGATACTTCATTAACCCTCATATACTTCTAGACAATTTATTACGGTACTGCTACATTATTAGAATCGTGGTTTTAGATGATTGGTTGATTTGCCTCGACTTTAAACTGATCCTAATTGAAATATTATTCATACAAAATTAGGAGAAACCTTTTTGTCTATTGTTGTTGGTTTGCTATTATCTTTATTTATTCTCTAATCTACAGATTTGATGATTGACAGCGACGAGTTGGAAGATAAACGCCTTTGTTCAAATACGTGGAGAATTGAGGGAAGACAAATAGGTATTGTTTCTTCATATATTTTCGATTAAAGTTCCACTATTTTATGCTTTTTAGTAGATTTTACTACAAAAACTTCTAGACAATTTATTATGGTTGTGCTTCATTATTAGAATCGTAGTTTTAGATGATTGGTTGATTTGCCTCGACTTTAAACTGATGCTAATTTGATGAAGAATATTATAATAAGTCATGCAATTATGGACTCTCTAACCTGAATCCTTATAAGTGTAGTTGAGCATAATAGAGAGCTCAGTTTTCCATGGTTTGAGTCACTCACGTACACATGTTTCAGAACATTCAGATTAAATTGTATATTTAGGCCTAAGACATTTATTTATGCTCTTTTATACATATGATTTTTAAGCTAAATGTGAATGAGTTATTTACGTCTGTGCAATTTTAGTAGATGACATGTTATGAAGTGCACATTTATGACAAATTATATTATTGTGGACTCTATAACATGCTAGGTCAGATGCTTATTTTTTCTCTAAATTGTTAAATTGTTTGGATTGCAGTTAAGCTTGCCATAGTGTTCAAAATTTTGTGATTTAACTCTTATGCACACAGGCTTTGCACATGTAGATAAATCTTTGTTTTTGGTGGGCTAAACCAGAACAAATTGGTTGGTTTGTCTATACGCTTTTTAGACATTCTAACACACAGAATTACTAAAAAAGTTGGAACTATACAGTTTCAATAAAGCCATATATGTTAGATCATTAACACGTCTAGGAATATAGTAGGCGCATGCATTTATTGCAGTTTGTTGAAAGTTGAATAAACAACTCTGCAATTTTTCATGTTTCTTCATCTTATCAGTTTTATCATTTAAAATTTAATTCCGTTATTGGAATCTATGGAGTATGCAAGAAATTGCATTAAAATTAAACAACGAAGCAAGCAGGCTGCATTTGCCTGGAAGAGTACAATCGCTTTTGTTTGCAAAATAAGTAAGAAAGGACCAAACAAAGATGTAATGATCAGTTGGGTGACAAACCTTTGACTAACAAATCAAGATATTTGTGTTGTATATTTGAATTAGATTAGCTTTTTGTTGTTCATCCATATATACAAAATCCTGAAATTCATGGTATAATACAATGTTACCAACTTGCTGTGCTAAACAAGTCACAAATTTAGGTGTTGTGTTTTATGACAGATTTTATTTTGAACAACATGATTTTATCTTATTTTCACATTTTAGTGGTACTTAAAATTTTAGATTGTCGAATTTAAGGTTTTAACTCTTTTAGATTCTAATTTCAAAGCTGTTCCGCTTTAGCTTAATTATTTTTTAATCTAATAGTTGCACAAATATATCTTGCTTTTTACAATAATCCTTTCAGACTTTGCAGTGCATATATCTGATACTTTGCGATCCATAATTTGATCAACCATAATAAAGCATCGCATAAAGTATTAGGAAAGCAATTATTCATAATTCAGTGATAACGCAAACAGTTAAAGGTGAAGGATTTTTGGCTTTTATGGAAGATACCATGCAATTATTAATTGATGCACTAATTATGGCATTTTTTCTCCATTTCTCAGTCTCAATCTATTTTTTTATTCACACATCCATAATGGATGCAACTGAAGCTATTTCTCATAATTGTTGTATTAATTTCTTCCGCTGATTCATAAAATCACAAATTCTTCTCCATGACATTAAAACATTTTTATATTTTGTAATTTTTATTTTTCTATTTGCCAATCTTGACTTTCTTCACTTTTTCATTTTGGAAACGCTTAGGTTGTAGGCAACTTTTTAATCCATAACCTGTACAACAATGATGTTGTGAACAATAAGGGATTCCACACTTTCTTGGATTTTTTCAAGACGGTTTAGGTTTCTTTTGCATTTTTCTTACATTTGGATTGTTGTTGTAGAAGAATAGTTAAGTATAGAGTATAAAAAATGGACTAGGATCAGAGTGTTGGAGACAACATAGTAGGAAGTAGAGCTATCGACATCACCATGTATTCTCCAGACATGACTCTTTTCTATATTTCAAAGACCTACTTAGGTATAATAAGATTTGATACATTATGTTTTTACTATTCAGTGAGTTTTTTCCTTTAAATATGAAGAAATATATTTTTTACTTTGATTTGTGAAATTTGATATAAAGGTGACTATCTTAGTATAAACTTTGGGTTATATGTTCATATTACGTATCGTTGAGTCTAGATTTAATTTTTGACCCATATCTTCAACAACAACTCCATGAAATTCAATCATCCTATAAAACTTCACTGAACCATTCCGATTGGTGCATACACATGTACGTCGTGTTGGCACGACTACAAAGAAGATATACAAGAACACAAGCAACCATTGTAGTTTGTTTGAATTGTTTGAAATGGTAATCTTAAAATGATGCGCAGGTTTTCCTGATTGTTGATGAGTTTAGATACCTAATGGAGGGTCGAATAAAAGATGAATACTTGATTACTTAAACACTATGATTGGGTATTCATAGTGGGCCCCACGTCCTCCCACGTTTCATTATCATCATTCCACGTTCTACAATCATTTTCCTCCCCTTTCTTCTCCTTTGAAACCACTTTACTTCCGCTTTCACCTTTCAAATCAACAGCGATTCATTACGTCTCCACCGTTCAACTATTCGACAATTTCATTACGATACCCAATAAAACCACCACTTCGGCAAGAAGACGATTTCACACAACACTGATCCTTCATCCTACCATCTACACCGCAGCTTCTGTTATGGCTCAGAGAGCTCTTTACCTATACCTGACGAAAAACACTTTCTGCACTGACATAGAACCAAAAGTACGATACTTTTTTCACTACTGCTTTTTTTAACTTCTCTTCTATTACATTCAGAAAAATATTAACATATGATGCTATTATCATGATTCAGACCTAGATTATGATCAAACTTGCCACAAATAGGTTGAAGTTGTCAATACATCACTGTCTACAGAGGTTGATGATCATATGTAATATATGATATATTAAATACATACTTTAGCCAATTCATAATATGAAACATGATAGTGAAAGGCAGAGGTAAAGCTGAAATAGGCTAGCAGTACTTATTCCTTTCTTATTGAATAATCTCCAGGTCCTTAAAACTGACGGGTTGGCTTTGATGTGTCATATATAGCATGGCTAGAGAGTTTGACATACCTATTTATAGATTGCTGCCATCGAAGTTCAACCCGACTTAGTATCGGCAATTAACTATCGTCTATGGACGGCCTGCCATCATACTGCGAATAGTGAGGTAAAAAATACCGAACTGACAATTTTAAGCATGAATGTTACGGTAACAATATAGCAAACTTCATTATCCATGGTATTGTAACATGATTTTGTAAGTTAGCTTTCAATTATAACTACTCTCATATGCATGGTTACAGAAGGCATGTAATTAACTCAAAATACTCTCATTTGTTCACAGGTTTTATTACAATCAGTATAAAATCATTTTGAGTAGATTTACAGAGGAGCTTCAAGCATGAGGACTTGAAGAATTTGGCCTACGTGTTCAATCATAAAGAAGGATAAGTTGGCAGAGGCATAGTACAACGAAGACGGTACATGTTCAACTTTGATTGTTGAAGTTGTGATCTACAGAGGAAAACCTTAAAGTTTGCGTAACAGAAAATATAATGTTAATGAAATCTTGAATTCATTTCTTTATCCTGGCATGTTTTCACAGTTCTTATAAGCTTTAGATATAGTTTTGATTTTAGGACTGATTATATTAGTTTAGATTTTGTTTTGGTTTTATGTTCTGAACAATTGTTGGACATAAAGAAGTTCAATTAAAATCCATATTGTATAGATTATCAAAAGGTTTTGTAGAACAAATAATTTAGTTATCATGCAGTGCTATTTACTTACCTGTGCATTATATAATTTTTGTTTTTGTTCCCTTGCTTGCTTTCGTGCTAAATCTTTTTTTAATTTGTTTTCACCTAATCTTATATTGCCAGCCGCAATAGTACAAACTTTGCTTTGGATCCACCTAGCCATGCTTTCGTGAGTCATTACCTACATATATGCAGTCGTGTATTATATTATCATGTATAATACAATGTACATTTCATTTAGTTCAAATATGTGCAATTATTTCATGTGCTGCTTCCTGAACATTTGTTTCTTAACATGCAGGTTATATATATTTCATATGATGATATTTGTTCACTTCATATGCTGTGTGTTTGCATTCTTCTATGTGTAATTAGCTGTCACACTCTATCATGTAATAGTGTGAGCATTGTTGTCGTTCAGTCTTGACTTACATACTTATAACTTTTACTTTTGTAAGTAAATTACTTTTTGTGCATGCAATAACATTTCCCTGTGCAATTGAATGCTTTTGTGGGTACCTTTAAGTCACTGTGCTTTATATTAGAAGCCTTCGCATGAAACATGACCATAAGGAATCACCGCTGACCTATCATGACCAATGTATATTTATATGGAAGCGGAAAAAATGTGTTAAATGTATTCTCATTAAAAGAAATCTTTACTATTTTACTGAAATAAATTTTCAAATCTTTATTATGTCCATGGCATTCTTAGGGGTATGCAAATCCTATGCTGCCACTTTTGCCGCATCTACTGCAACTCCATCCTCCGAAATGATGTGTTCCAAAAAGAGAATCTCATCCCTCCAAAAATTTCACTTGGAGAACTTCGCCTTTAACTTATGTGCTAGCACCTCTTTCAAGTAAACAGTATGCTCCTCCTTGCTTCGCAAATAAATCAAAACATTGTCGACAAACACCACCACAAACTCATCATTGTTGATCAAGGATGGTTATCAACAGATTCAGATTGGCATTTTTCTACTTTTCATCCTGTTACAGTACGAATTAGCAATATAAATTTAGGCGTACAAAGTGGAAATGTATTCAATTATACATATTAATATTACTTGCAAAACTATGTACCAATATGCCATCAGAAGTGTAGACTTTGAATGTTGTATGGATAAAACAATAGTTTACCACATGAACGATAGCCGAGTATCAGTTATCTTAATATGTTCTTTTTCCTCATCCGTTTACACGTACCCATTTTATCCGTAAATAAGAAAATATCTTATTTTACTTATCTTGATATGTTCTATGCGACACTGTAAAGAGCTAAATGTACAAACTCACCCTACTAATGAATTATAAGCAGCTTTAGCAAAATTCTACAATGGGAAAAATCTCATGAATAACTTTAATACATTTGTGGATAGTTTAAGTTTGAAATTTTTTGAATAACCAAGAAGTTGACTTTACTTTCAAAACTAGGCTCCATCCTAAAGAGTAAAATTTAGAAACTCATCATAACGTGGTTATTAAAAATTAGATATATAGACATCTAGACAAATTTTAGCAGTGAGATAAGTTGAAATGTTGTAGATATTTACCCGCCGATGCACATGAATAAAACATATCAAAATTGATAATATTAATATAAGGAGGTGTAAATCCTGATATGGGATAATCGTCCACGTAGGGAAAATTAATAAAACAAAGGGTTGGATTAGAGGTTCGCTTCAAGTAGAGCCAGCGGCGAAGCTAGGTTTTAATTCTAGGGTGGACACTTTATACAACATCCTCTACAAAAAATTTACAATATTGTTTTTTCATTCATTTTTCAAAAAGATTGGATAACATTATAAAAAGATTTTTCAAAATTGGAAATAAAATAACGAGAGGTGGCTATCAAAAATCTTTATTGTATAACCATTGAAATATAAATCAACAAACAACTAAATTACCTATTTCAGCATAAATAAGTTATTTCAAAGAATTAAAGCAAAACATGTTAAATAACATTTCAGTTTCTATGCGACAACTAATTAGACACAAAACACTTCACATAACACGAGTCCTCACATTACAGTCATTTTGTAAGATTAAAACAATCTTTCAAACCGTGTTTTATAATACCAATTCCTCCTTCGCACATGCATCATATGTGCCAAAGTACTCGATATATCTGTGTACATATGTACGTTTGTGTGTCTCTGTGTATATATATCACCACCATAACTGTAGCACACACAAAATTTTCACACTTCCTTCTCGGCACACGTCCAACGGACGTGCCACCATACTCGTATATATATAAATACTTAAACTAAAAGGATTTAAACATAATTTTGAAATTTATTTAAAGAAAGGATTTAAACATAAAAATACTCATTTTAACAAGTGTAAAAGATTTAAACCATGCAAATACAAGGTTAGTTTAAGAATAAAAGTGGCATTTTATTTTCTTTTAAATTGAATTTATATAAACATGTTTTAAAAGAAGAAGCCTGGTTACTTATTTCAGTTAAAAACTTTCTCTTCATCTTTTATCTTCAAAAACAAAAACCTGAAAATAAAAACCAAAACAAAATCAAACCTGGAAATGGAAAATCAAAAGAAAACTTAAGCAACAACATCTTCATCCTACGGATTTAATCTTCAAGATCAAAGCAAGCAATCAATCCGAGATAAAAATTTCAGATTCAACTAAAACAAATGCAAGATCAACAACAACAAAGCACATATCAAAACCTTTCAAGTTTTAGCTCAGATCAATTCAAAAATACCAATGTCCAGAGCAAAATCAAAACAGGCTTCTCTATTTTGTATCAGGTGAGCAAAATTACCTTATTAAAGCTTGAAAATCTATTGAATCTTGTTTCTATATGATGTTAATATTGTAAAAAGTATTTATATAGATATAAGTTTGCCTACATGAATATATATACATTGAGATGATATTGTGCATGTCTGTTGCCTCTGTTCTAAACATACAGGGTTAAAAATTCTTTTAAAACTCAAATCCTCATCTCCTAATCCTCTTTAGAGTAGGAAGTTTGAACCAAAAGTGTTTAGATTAACAAGATCTTAATTTTAAAAATCATTCTTAGCTTTAATAAGTTTGAGTTCACTGGAAAATCAAGAAATACAGATGAACACAAAATAAATCATAAATTCAAAGGTCTAAATTATGCATTTTGATTATGTAATCTGATGAGCATTCAAAGATGGGGAATTTTGATTCTAGTTTCAAGATTTTTAGTTTGCGTGGTTGCCGATATATCGTGGAATGAACAGAAATCGTTAATTCGTCGATTTCTGATGACCGGGGAAATGGTGAGCTTCGAAATTTCCGTTGAAGGTAGCTTGTGTGTTGGAAATTGTTGAAAAAAATACTCAGATATTTTTTAGTGGATCAGAGTGATGGGTCGATGATGATTTAGGGTTAGGTGTGCAGTTTTGGGTCGTTGTGTTTTTGAGGCCTTTATGTCAACTTGGATGATCGGGGGACAATCGCAGGTGGAGGGATTGATTCGTGGAACGACGATGAAGTTTTAAGTGATTCGGAAACGAATCTAATGGCCGTAGGTGATGGCAAGAGGAGGTTCTCCGATCAGGATTAGGTTCCAACATTCAATTGGGCTACTCGATTTTTTTCTATGGTGAATTTGAAGTTTTGGGGAGGTCGGGCTAGTCGTCGGTGTTGTCGATGATGTGTCGAAGGTCGGGGGGTTGGTCGGAGACATTCCGACCAAGTGTGCACATGCATACTCGTGTTTGCGTGTCTGGAAATTTTGTTCTCGGGGTTGATCTCGAGTATTTTGTGAATTGGATTGAAGCGAAGGGAAGGATACAGGTTACTCAAAGTTGTGCTCGGGTGATTCAGAATTTAGCTTGGGTATTTAATTGTTTGGTCTGGGAATTTCGGAAAAATGTTAATTAGATTTCTAAAGCTAGATAATGGAAAGTTTTAAAAGTAAAGTTTTAGTATTTATCAACAAATTCTTTTAAATAATTATTTTTGTTTAAGTATTAAGTAAAGGTTTTAAAGTAAATTATTTTAAAATCAATTTAGTTTAAATTATGTATTTATGTGACCATTATTTATAATTAATTCTTTAAGCTTTTTGAAACAAAGTTTGAAAAACAATGATAAGTTAAATCAAGATTTCAAGATATATTAACTATGTTTTAGAAGCCAAACTGAATTTTAAACAATTCTTCAACAAAGTTTCAAAGTTTAATTTTTAAGTTAAATGTTTAAAATTGTTTTGTTTTTAAAGAAATATATGTTAGGTTAATTATTTAATTAATTTCTAAATGCTTTTCAAATGATAATTAAGTAAAGTAATTAATATAACGGTTTATCTTTAATGAATTAAAGTCTTGATTAATTAAAGAACCATCATTGAAAGTAATTAAGGGTTAATTACTTAATGGAAGTAATTTATGAATAATTACTCAATATAATTAATTAAGGGATTAATTACTTAGTTACTTAAAGAGTTAATTTGTTAATATGATTTATTAAATGTAAATAAATGTAAATGATTAAAGGTTGGTTAATTACTTAATGACATTAATTAAGGTGATAAATTAAAGGTTAATTAATTAATGAAAGTAATTAAAGAAGAATTGATTAATGAAGGTGATTAAAGGATAATTACTTTAAGGGATAATTACTTTAAAGGATAATTACTTAATTAAAAGATTGATTGAGGTTAATTAACTTCATGATTAAGGATAATTAATTACATGATTAAGGTTGACTGTTTTCATGATTAAGGTTAATTAATTACATAATTAAGGTTAATTAATTACATAATTAAGGTTAATTAAATATTGATTAAAAGTTAATTAATTAATAATTAAGGATTAACTAATTTGTAATTATGGATTAATTAATAAGTTACGATAATTAATCAATAACTAAAGGATAATTAATGTAGGTAATTATGTGATTAATTAATTATATTTAATTAATTAAAAGTGGATAAGTAATTACTTAATGTTAGTTAAGTAGGGTTAGGTAATTAACCCATCAGTAATTTATTTATTTATAATCATGTGATCAATTAGCCTTGCCTATAGATGATTGGATTGTGTTGAATGTTTGAATTAATTGTTATCTCTGATCGAAATATGTTGTAATGTGAATTTTTTGAATTAATCTGTGTGTAATTTACTTATCTGTGATGAATTTACATATTTGTCTGTGAATCTGTAAATGAAGATAAACGTTATAAGATTATACCACTTACCAGTATTGCTATGTTTGGATTTGTGATGATTGATGATATTGTACTGTTGTGTAAAACCCCTGGACTACACACGCACACAAATATGGACTTCAGAGGGAATTGGTTAAGTCGTGGATATTTCAAAATAATGAAAAGATTTTGAAAGTTGAATTTGAATCCAAAATGGTTCGAAAGTTTAATAGGTTTAATATGGAAAACTTTTGTAAAGGAAGTTTTTGTAATTACTTTGAATATGGTATGATTTGTTAAAGTTTGAATTTGAAAATATTTGAATTTGAATTTAATTTAAATAGAGCTTGCCAAGGGTGAGGCAACTCGATCTGATCTTTTAAAAGGGATATAACATGGGTAAAATTAATCGGATTATTTCGAAATGAAAACCTTGGTTTTCAAATAATAACAGTTTTGTATAAAGAAAGGATTTCCAATTTTTGTTGAAAGGATTTCCAAGTTATGGATTTATCAAATTTGAAAGGGAAATAGTTTTGAAAAGCTATGAATAAATCTTTGTTAAAGATTAGTAAATCTGGTTTTGAACTGAAGTGGGTCTTGAAGACGAATCTTTTGTTTTACAGGTTTAAGGCTATAAGTGCATCTTTGTTAAAGATTTGGTGAACCTTGTTTTTAAAAAGTGAATCTTTTGTTTAAAAAGATTAAAAGTGGAAAAATTGTTTAAACCATTCAAGAGAAAGGTTTTGTGAAATATGTTGTGACTTAACTAAGATCCGAATGGATCCATATGTTTTTGAAGTTAAACGCTCATTATTCGGTTTAGCCAGGAGAGGACTTTATGTCATAAAACACGTTTCGAATAATGATACGATGGAAATGGGATTGCATTTGAAGACGGTGTTGAAGATCAGATATTTTCGAAAACGACAGGATTACCTGTCCATTGTCTCTGCACTGAGTTGCTCCGATATAGAGATTCCCTAAGTAATGGGAAGTACTGTCGGGATTGTGAATACCCGGATTTGCAAGGACTTATTTGAAGTGCCTTCGGTTCTGTTTGGACCCAGAACAGACTTGTAAGGATGTATGTCTGATGTTACACTTTGAGATATAAAGCTGGTTTCTATCAAATACATTTCTGTTTGGTGGCAGAGAATTTATTCTCTTAGCTTAACACCCTTCTCTGAGACGTATGAGCTTAGAGGTTATGTAGTTGAGGTTACCAATGATATATTCCCAATTTGGTAATGTGGCATGCTAAGTGTTGCTGATCATTGGTTGAACGAAGCATGACTTTTGTGAAAAGCATAGCTTTGTGGGACGAGACTGCATCAGGACCTCACACCTCAGAAATGGTCGAAACAGGAAGGATGCAACAAGGTTACGGGGGTCGCGCCCCTTAGGGTATGTACATTTCCTTCTGGATAAAAAGAGATATCATCTTACGGAGCCCTGATATTTAACTTATGTGCTTAATTGTTGGAATTGGTTGCTTGAGTGCTTGGAAAAGATTGGTCACGATCGAGGGATGGCATACTCGTCATAATTAGTTACCTAGTTACAGAGGTAACCCGTCCTTGTGTTGGCAGAGATCCGGTCAGGTTCTCAGGGCGTTCCTCCAGAGGCGTACCCATTGGGAAAGGAAGTTCCTTAACCTTGGCCATTTGTTGGAAATCCAATCACCCAATACGAGCCTTTACGATTACAGTTGTATAGCCTGCCACATCAGGTGGTAGCTATAGCAGACATAATATAATTGTACCTATGCTGGCTAAGATTAATATTATACTTCCGAAATATTTTCCGCGCTATGCACTAATAATAATATCAAAAGGATTTTTCGTATCAAGCATGTTTAACTATCATGAGGAGAAATCTTCCGTAATTGTGCGATTGCATTGTGTGTATGGCGGGAGGCCTTATGGTAGTTTCATTTTCCAAAAAACATTGCGAAGTTCTTTTTATTTCTTTTTGTTCAAATAAAATGTTTTTTTGCTCACACTAGTCCCATGACTGACCTGGAATTTATTGTTCCCTTACTAAACTCTACGTGCCCACAATTTTCCACACAAGCAGCCTAGAGTCAGGTTATTAGTAGTATCAGAAGCTAGTTCAGTTGTGGATCAAGATGTCTTTAGAGATTTGCACCGAGTTTGCTACAATCAGCTTGATCGGAGTTTGAGCCTTGGGATTTGGAATTTTTTGAGCTTTTGATTTGAGCTATTGCTTTGGAGATGGAGATGTTATATGGAGGTATCTTTTGGAAGCTTCTGTTGCTGTATCTTTCTGCTGATGTTGTCAAATTCCGCTTTAGTGTTGTGTTGTGTTGCTCTGATAATTGTTGGGCATCTGTTGTATCTTATTGTGTCAGATATTGTATATCCATTATTATATCAATGATCTATGCTGTTATACTTAATGTGTTATAAGCTTCGACGAACCAGATTCGGCTTTCGAAATTTCAGCATTCGGATACGAGTGATGTATTTGATGTCGATTTTCGAGCGTCGAGTCAGGGTCATTACATATTTGCTATCATTTGCATAGGCATTGGATTTTCACAATCCATCTTTCCTCTAACCAGTATTTCTGTAATGTACATTTTTTGTCTCAAGAAGAATTCTTGGTTGGACTTTCTTTCTACTTCTATGCCCAAAAAATAATTCAGTGCTCCAAGATCTTTAATGGAAAATTGCTTCTCTAAATATTGAATAAGATTTTTGATTTCTACATCATTTTCCCCTGTATTAGTTAATACATTAGCATATACTAAAATAGACATAGTGGATACATTATCACATTTAATAAATAGGGAATTACCTGATTTGGCAGTCTGAAAACTTAAACTTAACAATTTTGTTTTCAGTTAGTCAAACCAGACTCTAAGAGCTTTCTTGATTCCATAAATAGCTTTCTTTAGTTTGCATACATATTTTTTGTCTTGTACATAGCCTGATGGTTGCTTCATGTAAACTTCTTCCAACAAATCACCATTTAGAAATGCATTATTCACATCTAGTTATCAGATAATCCAGTTTTTACGTAATGACATAGTAAGAGTAATTTTGATTGTTGTTGGCTTCACAACTAGGGAGAAGGTTCCATTAAAGTCAAAACCATGTTGTTGACTATAGCCTTTAGCCATAAGTCTTGTTTTGTAACATGCAATTGTTCCGTATGGATTTTTCTTCAATTTGAATTTCTATCTGCACCTTAAAACATTTTAATGTTCTCGTGGATAAACCAAACTCCATGTCTTATTTCTCATAAGTGCTTGATATTCTTCATCTATAGCTTTCTTCCAATTTGAATCTTTTACTACCTAAATAAATCTTTCTGGCTCTTTTGATGCAATGGTTGTAGAGTAAATTTTTGTTTCAAAATTCCCCTCTTTGGTCTTGTAATCATATGATGCCCAGTTTGTGTTAGGAAATCCAATATAAGGTTTCGATGACAACAACTATACAATGGAAATCAAATATACAATATATTTATACATATATATAGGTACTTGCTAGAACAACATCACTAGAAAGACAAGAAAGAGGCTCGACGAACAGTACAAGAGAGTACAAGTCGATATGTACAAAGAAGCACAAGAACAAGAGCACAAAATCCAATATGCACAATATCAGACGTTTGGATGCACAAGCCAGACGTCTGAATCCGTTCTCTGGAAAAACAAACAGGCAAAAACAGACATCTGGTATTAGCACTCAGGCGTCACTCAGACGATTGATATTCTACCATATTCAAAAAATATACAGTATCAGACGTCTGAATTCGAACCCGGATTTCAAATAAGATCTTCAACTGCCATATTCGAATGGACATCTCCGCTTCTCTTCGCTGCAACTCTTCATCATTAACAGAAGCAACTGTAGAGCACTCATTAATGGATGTAACTACTCAACATACCTATCTACAACTATATATAGCATCAAGAATCAAGGGAAAGATTTTAACCTACTCACCTTACTTATGCTCTCTGATTCTATACTCTACTCTTGATCTTCGCACTCTAGCAATTCTTATTTGTACTCTTCCATATACATGTTTTCTCATAGACAATATTCCTTAGAGATATATTGGAAGCAAATTGTACTTATTGGTCAACATCCGTGTTATATTAGAACACACATTTGACAAGAACAACTTATTGTAACCAAGCCTATTCCTCCAGGCAAAGTGAAGGTGTTTGATAGTAGAATTCCGAAGGAGAGCTTCGGGACTGGACGTAGGACGGGAGGTCCGAACCAATATAAAATCCTGGTGTGCTTATTCTATATTTACTTAGATTAATAGTGTTTTAAGTTGCATCATATATTTTGTCACATATACTTGCATATACATTACACGATCCACCCCATAGACTTTCAATTGGTATCAGAGCGAGATTTGATCAAAGTACAGTATCACGTATTTGAATCACTTTAATATGGTAAGTATTTTTCAAGAAGGTTAATCCACAGCACATCCCCCACTTTTTAATGGTTCTAATTATGCATATTGGTCAACACGTAAGAGAATTTTTATGGAAGCTAATGGATTAGAAATTTGGTCAGCCACTCAAAATAAATATGAAGCACCTGCTATTGCTATGAACACACGGAATGATGCACAAATAACCACAGCTTCTAATAATTCCAAGGCTATGAATGTTTTATTTTGTTCATTAGACAAAAATGAATTTTAACGTGTCATGTTTGTAACATTGCATATGATATTTGGCGTACCTTACAAGTTACACATGAGGGCTTGAACAAAGTTAAGCAAACTAAAATTTCAATTTTACAAAACCAATTTTCCTCATTTAAAATGAAACAAAATGAATCCATGGTAGACATGTACTATAGATTCCAAACTATTCAGCACGATTTAATAGCACTAGGAGTTAAATTCACAAATTTTGATTTAGTGTCTAGAATACTCAATTCTTTAACACCAGAGTGGGAAAGAAAAGTATTAGCTATCGAAGAAGCTAATGACCTTTCAACACTCTTAGTTGAAGAATTGATAGGAAATTTAATGTCCTATGAAGCTAGTCTGTATAAAAGAAAAAAAACAAAATTCAAAGAAGAAAAACATAGCATTCCCAGCAACGAATGGAGACTCCGACTTAGATGAAGAAGAAATCGTATTTATTGCCATAAACTACAAAAAATTCAAGAAATATAGGAAAATGACCAGATTGCAGAAAGGAGCAAAATCAAGCTGCAAAATCAAGATTTACCAATCAAACGTCAATCAAATGCTATGAATGTGATCAAATTGGACATATGAAGAAAGATTGTCCCAAGCTCAACAATGATAAAAATAAGAACAAATTTGAAAAATTCAAAAAGGAGAAAGCTTTCAAAGTAACATGGGATGACTCAGATTCTTCATCATCATCAGAGAGTGACAGCGATAGTGAAGGAGAATAAGCTAATTTATGTTTTATGGCACAAACTAATGGGGTATGCCCTGACCTTAATTATGATGAATTATTAGAGCTCAGCATGGAATTAAATGATAAATTTAGACAAATTTAAAAATTGAATAAGGAAGACATAGCCAAAATAAATCGATTAGAACTTGAAATAGGAATGTTAAAAGATGAAAAAATTATTTTATAAGAGGAACTAGAATTATCTCAAGAAAAAATTAAAAGTAGTTTGGTTGAATATGAGACTATATCTATTGATTTTGGAAAAGTTAAACTAGAAAAGGATAACTTGTTAAAAGAAAATATCAACTTGAAAAGTAATATAGAAACATGGAAAATTGAAAATTTTGAAACAAAAGAAAAATTAGATAAAATTACAAATAATGTTTAAAAATTTAATAAAGGAAAACAAGATTTGGAAAATCTTATCAACACTTCAAAACCTTCAGGAAATAGAAATGGAATAGGATTTAAAAATATTCCTGAACAAAAAGGGAATAATATTAAGAAATATAATTTTATTTATCAAAAGACTAAAAAAACACCTAAGTCTAAAATGAATACCAAAAATATAAAAATTTGGATTCCTAAGACAAATAATAATTTGATTAGACAAAAACATATTAATAATTTTCTAGATAACGTAGTCTATAATAAAAATTATATTCATAAAGGTACCAAACCTTCTTGGGGTATGGCTACCTGCTCCTCCTAACATCTAGGACCCTAACAGAGTATATGGGTACCAATTAAATCACTTCTATCTTGTAGGTACCCAAGGTAAAAAATAAGGAGAAATGGATACTTGATAGTGGTTGCTCCAAGCATATGATCGAAAATGCAAAAATGTTATCAAATATAACATATATCGATGATGGAACAGTAGCTTTTGGAGATAACTCAAAAGGATACATCATTGGCACCGGAGAAGTCATCAACTCTGGTATTTCTAACTCTCCTATTATTACAAATGTTTTGTTAGTGCAAAATTTAAAACACAACCTACTAAGCATTAGTCAATTATGCGATAAAGACTTTCAAATCAATTTCGAAAAAGATAGATGTAATATTTTCAATAATAATCAACTTATCTTTAAGGGTTTTAGAAACAAAAATATTTATGTCTTAAATATGAATATAAATCAAAATTAAAACTTATGTTTACCGCCAAACATGACGATCCATGGTTGTGGCATAAACGATTCTGTCATATTAATTTTAAATATATTAATAAATTAGCGAAATATGAGCTAGTTAGAGTTTACCTAAAATAAATTATGAAGTAGAAAATATGTGATGCCTGTCAAATTGAAAAAGCAAATAATTTCTTTTTTAAATTTAAAAATAATATTTCTAGAAAACAACCATTAGAACTATTACATTAGATTTATTTGGTCCAACTCAAGTACGATCTATAAATCACAACAAATATGTTTTCGTAATAGTTGACGATTTTTCAGGATATACATGGGCCTTATTTTTAAAACATAGAAGTGACACTTTTGGTATGTTTAGATTTTTTTCTAAAAGAATTAATACTCAAATGGATTTGAAAATTATGAATGTTCGAAGTGATCATGGTGGAGAATTCGAAAATGATCTTTTTACTAATTTCTCTTTTCCCCGCACACCACAACAAAATGGTGTAGTAGAAAGAAAAAATCGTACGTTGAAAGAATGTGCATGAACACTACCAAAACATTTTTTGGCTTAAGCTATTGCTACGGCTTGTTATGTTTTGAATCGAGTAACCATACGACCTATGACTAAACATACTTGTTTCGAAATATTTTTTCGAAAGAAACCTAAAGTATCATACTTTAAAACTTCCCCAAAAGATCCTTAGATTTTTTAGGATTCCATCTTTTGTATCAAAATGATAAAAAATCTATGCATGTAATCGATTAATATGATTAATGAAAAGTGATTTTGGGTGTGTTATCTTTGTGTATATTCATGTAACCTTACGACGATTAGTAAATATTAAATGGTACGAACATGATGTCTAAAATTAAAAATTATTAATGCTTTTTGATAATATCAAAGGGGGAGAAATAATAGAAAGCACAATAAATAATGGAAAGCACATATTCAAGGGGAGATTTATAAAATTATATCTAAGTACATTGTATAGTTGTCATCATCAAAAAGGGGGAGAATGTTAGGAAATCTAATCTACGGTTTCGATGACAACAACTATACAATGGAAATCAAATATACAAATATATATAGGTACTTGCTAGAACAACATCACTAGAAATACAAGAAAGAGGCTCAAAGGACACTACAACAGACTACAAGTCGATAGGAACAAAGAAGCATAAGAACAAGAGCACAAAAACTGATATGCACAATATCAGACGTCCGGATGCACAAGCCAGACGTCTGAATCTGTTCTTTGGAACAATAAACAGGCAAAAACAGACGTCTAGTATTAGCACTCAGACGTCTGATATTCTGCCATATTCAAAAAATATACAGTATCAGACGTTTGAGAAATATAACAGACGTCAGAATTCAAATTCGAATTTCAAATAAGAACTTCAACTGCCACATTCGAATGGACATCTCAGCTTCTCTTCGCTGTAACTCTTCATCATTAACAGAAGAAACTATAGAGCACTCGTTAATGGATGTAACTACTCAACATACCTATCTACAACTATATATAGCATCAAGAATCAAGAGAAAGATTTTAAACTACTCACCTTACTTACTTATGCTCTCTGATTCTATACTCTACTCTTGATCTTTGCACTCCAGCAATTCTTACTTGTACTCTTCCATATACATGTTTTCTCATAGAAAATATTCCTTAGAGATATATTGGAAGCAAATTGTACTCGTTGGTCAACATCCGTGTTATATTAGAACGCACATTTGACAAGAACAACTTATTGTAACCATGCCTATTCCTCCGGGTGAAGTGAGGGTGTTTAATAGTAGAATTCCAAAGTGGAGCTTCGGGGTTGGACGTAGGACGTAAGGTCCGTACCAGTATAAAATCTTAGTGTGCTTATTCTACATTTACTTAGATTAATAGTGTTTTAAGTTGCATCATATATTTTATCACATATACTTCCATATACATTACACGATCCACCCCGTAGACTTTCAGTTTGAACATGTGAATTTTCATGTGCATGTTCTATTGTTTAGCTCTTGAATGCTCTTATTGTATACCTGAACTTTCCTTATTATTGCTTTAGACCTTGCCTTGTATCTGACAAGTTGTATATGTGGGAGTGTAGCTGAGACGGTCAAGTAGCTATGCCTGTCGATGACCTGGTTCACCGAGCACTTTGAGTTGTGGATCAGAGCCATCTTGATTCTTCTCAACCCATTCTTTATTCCAGATAGTAGAATACAGAGGTATGGATGATATTGAACCCTTTGGATTGTAAGTCTTTTGTGTTGGATTCATATTTGTACTAGAGAAAGGAAACTCATACTCATTGAATGCTACATGTCTTGTAAATGCCTGCAAATCCGTACCCCTTGAGTCGACCATAATTCACATTAGTTCAACTCAAATTCAATGAAAAATATGAATCTTTAGGGCGAAGAAGAAGAAAATGGTAGAAAAAAATAAACAACAACACAGACTCTCATAGTCGCAGCGGGACAAGATATAATATATAACATAATTTTATACAAAAAGTAATTGTTTATACTTACAATCATCATAGTACAATAATCAATACATCAATCTGGAAAATAATAATAACTTGTCCTTACACAGCGGAAATATAACCAAGTATGGGATACGTCTCTGTCATCCACCTCGTCTCCTGAGCTACATAGCATTCTAACCGGAATCTGTACTACTCGATCTGAACCGAGTATTATAATAGAATAACACCCGAGTTAGTCTAGAAAACCAGCATGAGAAAACACATTCAATTTGAATTATTAGAGTTATCAAAATCTTTTGAAAAACAAAGGTATGTCGTAAGACTGCGTCACACATAAAGACGACGAGTTTTTCCCACGATAACCAAAACATTTTATAAAAAATCCAGTGATATTATAATAGTGTCTACATACAAATACTGATTCAAATAACTTAAATTGTTACATTAATTAAATTCCATCATAATAGGCTCTACAACAAAGCCGTAAGGCTCATATTGGAGAATGGATCCATACATTGACTAGGCCACTGGGGTACCGCCCATCACAATACACCTTTAGAAAAATTTACCGAGGTCCTCACTTGGACCCCCTGCTACACAAGACTGGCCTACCCCTAACCTGAATAGACAAAATATGTTATCAGTCTGAGTGTTCCCACCCTTAAAAATCGGGCGCTCCCTTTTTATGCACAACCATATCCATAGTTTATACATTTCTGAGGATATCTAGAAAAGTGATAACACACTCTAATTGGGTGCGACCCACTTTGCCTTGCTGCATCTCCCCTGATTTAGTCATTCCTGATTAATGAGGTTTGAGGCTAAACGTTACCTTGCAAGGAACAGTTCCACTTAGAATGCTCATTGTCCTCCAATGATGATGTTCTGATAGCATTCGTCCATATAAGTTGTTCTGGGTCTGGACAAACCGGATCACCGTCTTCACTATCTTCATGGTATCCATTCATAACTTTCAAACCGGATCGAAGTGTTTTCGAACAATTAAATCCGATCCCGATCTCTTCAAAATGATTAACAAAATTGGCCAATATTTGTAGTTGGTTATTTAACTATCAGTAAAACATCCACAAGTAGATACTAGGTCTTATCTTCTAATTCTTCAAACATTTATTTCAAAATATCATTACTAGGATATATATTCAAATCCCTTTCCAAATTCCAATATTTGAAAACAATTTCAAATACTTAAATCCATAACATGATATTTCAAACCATCATAACACTTAGAAATATTCCCAACTTTCCATTTTTTATTATACTTAGGAAAATATTATAAGTCTTATTTTCCAAAATCTTTTCAATATCAATACTTAAGAGAATATTTCGTAACTAAATCTCGTAAGTCTGCGGAATCACCGATTTTATCATTTCCAAAACCCAATATACTTATTTATAACCCAATTCAACAATTTATAACTTCTTTTATGAATTTAGATTTCATTTTGGAAATTCCCATATTCAACATTTTGAAATTCCATCTCCTCCAATAAAATTCCTCCCCTCAAAATCATATCCATTTAAAATCCCCATCTACGAATCTCGAGAGAGTTTATGAAATAAAATTTTCAATCACTTCAAAACTCTATATATATAATAAGTATTTAAGCGAATAATAATTTATTTTTAAAACATGTTCAAATAATTATTTAAAATATCGAAAACACTTTCATAAACGTCAATATCTCATTTTTAGATAAACAAATCAATCTTCCAAGTTGATTTTAAAAGTTAGAATTTACTAAAATAAATGCTTAATATTTGAAGATTTACTTACCGAAATATTTCAATCCTAACTAGTTTATAATTTCATAGTTTAAAAAAAAAATTCCCTTTTAAAAACGAACTTAACTTCTTAGAATTTAAAATATATTTTTGAAACCCCAATAACCAAATCAATTTTATAAATTCCTCTCGAATCACATCACATCACTTCCATTTCGATCTCCTTAACCATTTTTCACTTTTCAAAAATAGTATCCAATATTTTCCTCACCCTATTTCCATAGTCTAATATAAATTCTCCTTGTAAATTTATATTTCCAATCTATCATCTGATACCTATTTCCCTTATTTATAAATATCGTTTATAAATTTTATAACTCCTTTGAGTTTCACTTTTTATAAAACTCGCCTCGTTTACAAAATTCCATTTTTATAAATCCAATCCTTTATAAATCCCATTTATAACTTGCATTCTATTTTTAACATTGACTTCAGTTCTCTTTCATATTTTCAAAATATCCTTTATAAATTCTTTTATATAATTCATTTTTAAAAATCTCCATTTAATAATTCACAATATTTAAGTTTAACCATATCAAATATATTTTTCTAACTCAATTTCTTTAAAATAACCCCAATTCCAATATAAATATTTTTATATCAAAAATTCCCCTTAATTCCTCAAATTTTAAAAAGGTATTTAAAATATCAAAATTCAGGCTAGTGTTACAATAACATCCAATATTTCCAATCACTACAATAATCCATAATAGATTATTTTACACAATCCATATATCACAATATATGAAATTAAATTCAACATTTTGAGGAATCTAGTTGGATCCCTCCAACCTGTTTCCCTGCATCCATAGATGTTCATACAACATAAACATAACAATCCAACCTATTCCTCCTTGAATCGAACCACCGACTATGCCATGAGATTCCCCTCTATGAGCTCAAACACCCCATCCCCGATTTGCGACCTTGAACCACTATCGCTGCCCAACCCCAAGTCGCGAGAATTCCTTTGCCTACCAGATCACGTCGCTTGCAAACCTCAGCCTCTTCCTGATTTCTCCAATTCCTCTTCGAAGCCCGCGTCGCTGTCGTCCATCCTCCCAATCGCGACTAAGCATCGACCATCATTCCTTGAATCGGCCAAGCGAGCACCACCTACTGTCGAACGCCATCGTGAGATCACGAGAGTTTCTTTTACTCGTTTCTGAGGTTTGGATATGATTCTGATTTCTTTTTTTTTCTTCTATAAAGAATGAATTTTGATTTCGAGAATTTTTAATGGCAGAGAAATGAGCTAGGAGAGGGGCGCGATTTTGTTTCCTCTTTATTATTATTTTTTGTTTATCAGAAGATCGATTTCGATCTTCATTTGTAAGCGAACTAAATGAAATGAAAAGGAGAAAAATGCAATTTGATTTTGTTCTTGCGTGAGGGAATAAGTCACGATTTAAAAGGATGAAGAGGCGGCTTAATTTGATTTTGATTTTGATTTTACTTTTATTATTATTATTCAAAATATCTCAAATCACATACCATGAAACCTCGACCTCCTATTAAGGCATGTCGCTTGGCGTTCCTAATGTTATTTCAAACCTAATGGAACAAGTTTCGAGTCCTAATCGATCGTATGGAGAAGATAGCTTTTTGAATCGACTATTTTAATTTAATTATTTCTAGGTGTTTATATTCCTACAACCAAACGATAACTCCAAACGCTATGAAATTTTAAATCCGATAATAATAGACTATTACAGATCCAATGGAACTAGTTTCGTCGAATTTCGAGACTATGTCTCGGATCGCTATTTTAACAGTCGATTAAATCGACGATTTTAAAATTTACGAAATCGCATGAAATCCTAGTTTTAAAAATTATTAACTCAATTAAAATTCTAAATTCGATATTTAAACCATTTAAATATTCAAAATCAAACGACGAAAAACCCAGGTTGTCACATTGCTCCCCCTTAAAAGAATTTCGTTCTCGAAATTGTTAAGGCAGGAAGAACGCTCCAAACCCATTAACTTATCAAAACCCAATTAGTTAAAACTCAATATTTCACTTTTACAGTCTTTCAGTTCTAACCAAAACAATTAGTTTTCAATTCTAATTCCAATATCCTTTATTCCGGTTACAATTCGAAATCGGTTTGTCGTTAACAAAAATTTTCCAAAATTTTTCCAACATCCTAAATTTTCAAACTTTTTTGGCAGAGTCTACTTTGTATGGAGAGCCTTTTGAAATATGAAAAGAGAGATAAATATATACTTGACCCACATGGTCGGAAAATAAAATATGTATCAATATTTATATATTTCGCGATATTTAATCCGAAAACGTACCTTACTTAGCGTTTTTAAGCACTATTAAGCAAGAAAGTTTACTTCACATGCAATTACGCAACCCAAATCTAGCTCGCTAGCCTCCAGGTATCTGTACTCACTCAATTTAAACCACGTAAGCACCAAAACATCAAAGTCTAATAACGTTTCATTTATTCAACTAGTTAACACATGAATTTCATAAGCAATGCATGCTAAACATATATTTATAAGCAATTATGAGGTTCCAACACCAATTTGATTACTTTCAATCAATCCATATACCATTTCATTTAATTTAAATGATTTACAACTCACTTTACATGCATTAAATTAATTTTTATACCAAAAAACTCATATCCATTCCAAATTTATTAAAAATCAATTTTATTCACTACTATTAATTCATAAAATTTTATTTACTTTTGTTTGCGTCAAACAACAATTTTTCTATGCAAATTCGATGTTATTCATTTAATAAAATAACCATTTAAGCTTATAGCTATTTTAAATTGATTCCAAGTTTATTTATATTCAATTCTATTCCGTTTACTAATTTATCTTATTAGTTCATTCACTTAACCCACTTTAAATTTTTAATTCCATACTCAAATACATTCTTGAATTCATTTAAACGGTATCAAGGCCATATTCAATTTATTTATATTTAAACTGAATTTATTTGTAACTCTAGTCATTTCTACTACAATCCAATTCCATTTTATTCGTCCACATTTACAATTTACTTAACCAAGTTAAGCATCACTATTACATTCAATTGACTAATTAATTAATCTAGTTAGTTCACTTCCAATTTATAATTCAATACCTAATTTTTATTTCAAAAATCACTTCATTTAATTTTCTTAAGATCAACTCATTTTTATACAAGTTTGAATTTATTTCCTTCACCAAAATATCAAATCATTTTATTTTGGGTTTTCTATTTCACTTTTCAATTTTATAAGTTACACAACTTATTATTCGCGTTTCCATCAATTCTATACTCGAATATATTCACATTTTATTTTATCTCAAGACTACCCATCTATTTATAGCCTAAGTATATTTTTATTCCATTAATTTCAAATTTTATAAGCTATTTAAATTTATTTATTCACAATTCCAAATTTTCACTCAAATTTTATTCCATTCAAAATTTATACCTTATGGCCATATAATATTTCACAACTCAAAATTTATATTTACTTCAATTTGATATTACTTCTAATCCAATGCAATTTAATTTAAATTTCAATTCCTTTTAACTAACATTCCAAAACCATATTCAAGTTATTCATACTTAAACTAATTTCACTCCAAACAAATATATTTTTAATCCATTCAATTTGAATCAAGTAAGAATTCAATTCCAATTTCAAACTTTTTCCATTTCCTTACTTATATTCATATAAAAATTTCACCATTCGAATTTATTATTGTCTCAATTCCCAATAAATTTATTTAACTTTCCTTAAGTTAAATTCAACTCACATAGTTTATTTTAACTTGCTTAAGTTAAAATTTATTTCTCAAAACTTTAAGTTCCATATTTTCCTTTCTTATTAAAATCATCCTCACTTTATAAGTTCATAACCTATTTCTGAGGTTTCCCAATATTTATAATAAAACTACAGAATCCAAACACCCGGTATATATTTAAAATCAATTTGAAATCAAATATATACAAACATACACACACTCTTTTTGGTTTAACAAACCACATCCTTCGAATTTCCAAAATCAACCTGATTTTATCCAAAACAATTCCCCCAGAATTTTCAAAACAACACTTGTTTTCATCGAAAAATCTCCGTATCAATTTACTATGGTAGCAATTTGTCACTTAGAAACTCAAAAATGAATACTGATGATGCTGGGTAGCCATCGTCGGGATTATTTTCTAGCAATTGAAGTGAGTTCAATGCTATATCGCTTCCAAAATCCATTTAATACTGTTTTCTTTCAAAAATATCTCCAAAATAATATACTATTATTTAGCTTCAAACACTTGTAAAAATTTTTTGGATTTAAATTTTCCAAATTCTAGTTTGAACCCATTTGTAGTTTTTAACTTATTTGTATAATTCATACTTATACAAACTCCATTTGGTTATATGTAATCATTTCCATTTTATAATCTTGTTTTGATTATAACATCCAAACACATTAATTTATATATAATAATTTCAAAAAATTATTTCTTTTATATCAATATAATTTTGGTTAAAATTATTTCATTTACCCGCCTCAAAACCATGCTGCGTCAGTTTACCGCGTTCAACTGTTTAGAAACTCCTATCGATTGAGTTCCATCCCACCTTTCGATAAGAATTTATATGCCACTCAACTGATTGGTCAACACAGTATAAAACAATTCATATCCACTAATAAATACTCGCTCATATATATCAATATGCTCAAACTCATTCTAGGGTACTACCGACCATATCTCTAATGAGTAATCCTCACCAGAGTCAAGGTTCTCACTTAGCCTTAGCTTTGATACCAAATGTAAAGGCCTACAAATCCGTACGCCTTGAATCGACCATAATTTATATCACTTCAACTCAAATTGAACGGAAATTTCAAATCTTTAGGGTGAAGAAGAAGAAAAAGGTAGAGGAAAATAAACAACAACACATAATTTGATAGTCGAGCGGAACAAGATATAATATATAATAACAGATTTTTATACAAAAGAATCTACAACTATTTATACTTACAATCATCAGAGTGTAATAATCAGTACATCAATCTGGACAGTTATAATAACATGTCCTCGCACAGCGGAAATATAACCATGTACGGAGATACGTCTCTGTCATCCAGCTCGTCTCCTGAGCTCCAATGCATTCTAACCTAAATCTGTAATACTCGGTCTGACCAAAGTATTATAATAAAATAACACCCAAGTCAGTCTGGAAAACCAATACGAGAAAACACACTCAATTTGAATTATTAGAGTTATCAAAATCCTTTGAACAACAAAGGTATCTCGTAAGACTGCATCACACATAAACATATCGGGTTTTTCCCTTATGATAACCAAAAATTTTGATAGAAAATCCAATGATATTATAATAGTATCTAAATACAAATACTTATTCAAATAGCCGAAATTATTGCATTAATTAATGTCCAGCATACTAGGATCTACAAATAAAACCGTAAGCTCGTATTGGAGAATAGATCTCATACAATGACTGGGCCACTGGATTACCGCCCATCATAATACACCTCTAGAAAAATGTATCGAGAATCTCGTTAGGATCCCCTACTACACAATACTGGCCCAGCCTTAACCTGGATTGACCAAATATGTTATCACCCCGGGTATTCCCACCCTTAAATATCGAGCGCATCCTTTTCATGCACAACCATATCCATAGTTTATATATTTCTGAGGATATCTAGGAAAGTGATAACACACCCTAATTGAAAAGACCCATTTAGCCTTGCTGCATCTCCCCTGTTTTAGTCATTCCCTGTTGATGAGGCTTGAGGCTAAATGTTAACTTTCATTAAACAATTCCACTTAGAATGCTCATCGTCCTCCAATGATGATGTTCTTATAACATTCGTCCATACAAGTTGTCCTGGATCTAGACAAACCGGATCACCATCTTTACTATCTTCATGGTATCCAATTGTAGTGTTCGAATTAGATGGAAGTAGTTTTCGGATAATTAAATCTGATCCTAGTCTCTTTGAAACGATTAACGAAATTGGTCAATATTGATAGTCGGTTATTTAACTATCAATAAAACATCCATAAGCAGACACTAGGCCTTATTTTATAATTCTTCAAACATTTATTTCAAAATATCTTTACTAAGATATATATTTAAATCTCTTTTCATATTCCAATATTTGAAAAAAAATTCAAATACTTAAATCCATAACAGGATATTCTCAAACCATCTCAACACTTAGAAATATTCCCAACTTTCCATTTTTTATTATACTTAGGAAAATATTATTAAGTTTTATTTTCCAAAATCTTTTCAAATATCAATACTTAAGAGAATATTTCATAACTTTATCTCATAGTCTTCGAAATCACTAATAAGTTCCCTTTTATCATTTCCAAAACCCAGTATACTTATTTATAACCCATTTCAACAATTTATAACTTCTTTTATGAATTCAGATTTCATTTCCGAAGTTCCTATATTCAACATTTTGAAATTCCACCTCCTCCAAATCCCTTGTACAATTCCTCCCCTTAAAATCATATCCATTTTAAAGCCCCATTTAGGAATCTCGAGAGAATTATGAAATAAAATTTCAATCACTTCAAAACTCTATATATATATATAAAATAAATATTTAAAAGAATAATAATTTATTTCTAAAACATGTTCAAATATTTATTTAAAATATCAAAAACACTTTTATAAACATCAATATCAAATTTTTAGATAAACAAATCAATTTTTCAACCTGATTTTAAAAGTTAGAATTTACTAAAATAAATGCTTAATATTTGAAGATTTACTTACTGAAGTATTTCAATCCTAACTAGTTTAAAATTCCATAGTTTAAAAAAATTCCCTTTTAAAAACAAACTTAACTTCTTACAATTAAAAATATATTTTTAAAACCTCAATAACAAATTCAATTTTACAAATTCCTCTCGAATCACATCACATCAATTCCAATCCGATCTCCGTAACCATTTTTCGCTTTTCAAAAATAGTATTCACTAATTTCCTCACCCTATTTTCATATTCTAATATAAATTCTCCCTGTAAATTTATATTTCCCATCTATCATCTAATATCGATTTCCCTTATTTAAGCATCATTTATAAATTTTATCACTCCTTTGAGTCTTACTTTTTATAAAAGTAATCTCGTTTATAAAATTCCAATTTTATAAATCCATTGCTTCATAAACCACAATTATAACTTGCAATCTATTTTTAACGTCGACTTCAACTCTTTTTCATATTTTCAGAATATCCTTTGGAAACTATTTTATATAATTCATTTTAAAAATATCCATTTAATAATTCACAATATTTAAGTATAACCAAAAATCATATATATTTTTCGAACTCAATTTCTTTAAAATAACCCTCAATCCAATATAAATGTTTTTATATCAAAAATTCTCCTTAATTCCTTAAATTTTTAAAATTATATTTATGGTATTTAAAATATCAAAATTTAGGTTAGTGCTATAATATCATCCAATAATTTCAATCACTACAATAATCTATAATAGATTATTCTACACAATCCATATATCATAATATATAGAATTAAATTCAACATTTTGAGGAATCTAGTTGGATCCCTCCAACCGGTTTCTCTGCATCCACGGATGTTAATATAATATAAAAATACCAATCCCACTACGAAGGGAATATCGCGGTATATAGGGTCATCTGCTATTATGCGGGGCATATAGGGTCTCATCCACTAAAAATATGCAGGAACATCAATCCAACTACTAATACACACACACACACACACTACTATATATATAATATATCATTCAACCGATAACAATTTATAAACTCAACCAAGCATCCAATAATTTATTTAACTATTGAAATTAAATTTGGCAATCCAAATGAGTGGGATTTACCTTGATTAATGTTTGCAATCCTTTTAAATCCCGACTTGTTTTCATGATTTTAGACCTCGTATGAAAACGTTATCGAATATATAAGTTTTCGATTATTTTAATTTATAACATAATTAACCAATCATATAATTAATTTTTATTGCCTCCTAATAATAATCCTTCTACCTCGACTTTCCCAACTACCCACGTGCCTCCCCCATTCGAACACGAAAATCACTTGACTAACCCTGTCTAAGACAAAACCACCCAGACTTGATCTAACTTCCTCTCTCTTTCCCTCGATCGTTTCTCCCTAAATCCAACCATCGACTATACCTTGAGATTCCCTTTGCGATCTCGAACACCCTATCCCCCATTTGCGACCTGGAACCACTGTCGCTGCCTAACCCCAAGTCGCGACAATTCCTCTGCCCACCAGATCACGTCGCTTGCACACCTCAGCCTCTTCCTGATTTCGCCAATTCCTCTTCGAAGCCCACATCGCTGTCGTTCAACCTCCCAATCACGACCAGGCATCGGCCGTCATTCCTTAAATCGGCCATGCGAGCACCGCCTACTGCTGAACGGCATCGCGAGATCGCGAGAGTTTCTTTTCCTCTTTTCTGAAGTTTGGGTTTGATTCTTCTTCTTCTTTCTTCTGTCAAAAATGATTTTTGATTTTGTGAATTTTGAATGGCAGAGAAATGAGAGAGGAGAGGGGAGCGATTTGATTCCTCTTTATTTTTTTATTTATCAGAAGATCGATTTCGATCTTCATTTATAAGAAAACTAAAAGAAATGAAAAGGAGAAAGATATGATTTGACTTTGTTCTTGCATGATGGAATAAGTCACGATTTAAAAGGATGAAGAGGCAGCTCTATTTGATTTTGATTTGATTTTACTTTTTTTTATTATTATTTAAAATATCCCGAACCACATACCGTGAAACCTTGACCTCCTATTGAGGCGTGCCACTTGGCGTTCCTAAAGTTATACTCTATTTCGAACCCAATGGAACAAGTTTTGAGTCCTAATTCGATAGTATGGAGAAGATAGCACTTTGATTTGACTTTTTAATTTAATTCAATTAAATTATTTCTAGGCATTTATATTCCGTACAGCCAAACGATAACTCCAAATGCTACGAAATTTGAAATTCGATAATAATACACTATTACGGATCCAATGGAACTAGTTTCGTCAAATTTCGAGACTATGTCTCGGATCGCTATTTTAACGCGTCGATTAAATCGACGATTTCAAAATTTACGAAATTACATGAAATCCCAGTTTTAAAAACTTATTAACTCAATTAAAATTCCAAATTCAATATTTAAACCATTTAAATATTCAAAATCAAATGACGAAAAATCCAGGTCATTACATGTCTACTCACAAACACCTTTCCATTTATGTCTAAACATTTGTATCGTTTTTGATTTGTTGAATACCCTAAAAAGGTACAAGGAATTGATCTAAAATTTAATTTATGACTATTGTATGGTCTTAAGCAAAGAAAACACAAGCATCCAAAAGTTCTTAAATATTGATAAGCCGGTTTTATATTGAAAAATTTCTCAATTGGGCTTTTAATTATATTAAATATGACAGTAAAAATATGCACATTTACGTGTACATCAAATACCACCATATTTAATCTAATTAAGATAAATAAATGATCTCTCTTTTTTGATAATAAGTGAATTTAAAGGTTGTGTTATAGTTTGATGGCTTATGTTGAGCTAATTAATAGCACAAATGGGCCAATTTCATATGGATATTTTAACGACAACTATTCTATAAACAATTCAAATTTTGAACCACTTAATTCTCATGAAAAATAACAAGAAGTTGAAAATGAAATCTATTTTAAGCATGGTCTATTAACTATTGACTAGAAATATAGACCATCAAATTTTGATTTAATTTCACTTTATTGCCATAATCATATGTAGATGAAGAGCCAATTTTGATTTATATGACTAAACATAACTTATTTGTTTTAAACAACATAGGCTATCAAACTCAGTACCAAACACAAAATTACATAAACATCAACTTTCCACGAAGCACAAAAAGAGAGCAAAGATTATCAAAATGTTGAAGCTACATGATTAGAGAGCATCATTACCTCTAAATTTAAACGGTTTAGCCTCTCATTTTTGTTATTAGCATTTATCTTTCAAAACTTTGGTTGGCAGTCTATTATTAAAATACGCTATTATATTAAATGAGTCTAGACAAAATTTTAAACGAAGAGATGTTTTATGCTAAAAATGTAAGACCTGAATCCACTATATGTTTGTGTTTTCTTTGCACTAATCTACTCTGCTCAGATGTATATGGACATGTAATTCTATGAATTATCCCTTTCTTTTGAAAGAAATTACTCAGTAGTTTATACCCAGTACTACCATCAGTTTGTATGATTTTAACCTGATGGTCAGTTTGTTTTTTCACTTAAGTAATAAAATCTACTACTACTTTACATGTATCAGACTTTGCACTAAGAAAATAAATCCAGGTGTCTCTAGTGTAGGCATCAATAAATGATATATAATATTCAAAAACCATAATCTCAACCGATAGGTCCTAGGCCCCATAAATCAGTAGCGGCCATTTCAAGTGGTTTACTATACTTGATAGTGAGTCAGAGAAAGTAAGTTTATCACTTTTATCCATTTGACAATATGTACAAGCATATGGTAAAGAAATATTTTCAAATGAAATTTATTTTCAATTAAAACCTGCTTTACAATATTTACATTAGGATGGCCTAATTTGTAGTGCCATAAATAGAACAAATTTTAATTTCTTTCTGTGATTTCAGAAAGATTGCAACTATTTCCTTTTTGAGAATTATTTGAATTAACAAGATTGAATTTGTATAGTCCCTTTACAGCTTCACTCCGCAATAGAATTTCTCTAATTAGAATGTCTCTAACCAAACAATATTCAGGATAGAATTTAAAATATACATTGTTGTCACTTTCAAACTACGACCCACTCATAAGATTTTTCTCTATTCGTAGTACTCTTAATAAATTATTTAGATGTAATTATCTTTCACCTTTGATGCAAGCAATTCCAGTGTGTGAGATTTTTACTGGCTCACCATTTTTCATATTTATGGACTGATTATCTTTATATTCTTTGTTGCCAAGATTTAAGTTATCTAAATTGCTTGTGATGTGATTTGTAGCTCCAAAGTTAGGATACTAGCTTTCACCATGTATTTCTTCTGGCTTTGTTATCAGGTCACACTTGCTTGACTTATCTAATTGGATATTTGACTCTTGTTGTATTTGCACCATATTTGCACTCGGGCTGTTATATCTTTGACGGTTTGAGTTTTCGTTTGGTGTGAATGAAGCATTGGACCTAATTTAGCATTTGGGTGTTGTATGTCCCAATCTTTTTACAAATTTGACATTTAGGTCTATTGCTATTGCTCCACCTTACTCTGCCTCTTAACCTGTTAAACTGACCACCTATCTGATAATACTGATCTGTTATAGTTTTGATTTCTATTTCTTGAGTAGCTGCATAGTTTATTTGCATAGTCTATTAGTAGATCTATTTCTTGTGGCTTACCTTGGTTTATCCTCCCTTCATGTGTAAGTAGCGTAGAATGCACATATTGCATCGATGGTAGAGTTTCCTTAGATGAATTACCGCAACCACCGACTCATACTCTTTATTTAGACCACATAAAAATGTTAATTTCTACTTTGTCGTAGATATCTTATGTCCTGTAACCTCTAGTAGATCATATATTGTCTTGATCTTTGATAAGTACACCCTCAATGATATGTTATCTTGCCTGATATTTTATAGTTGCCTTTTTTAATGCATTATTACATCTTACTATTTGTGGTAATAAGTTTGTACCAATTGATGACAACTTCCATGAACTTATCAGGCTGTCTTGCCTTTGATGCTTTGTATACTCATCATTCCTTATTAGCTTCTTATCTTGATCTGTTATAAATCATGGTGGTACAGATATTGTTCTAAGAATAATGCCATTAAGTCCATATCCTCGAATGGTTGTTTCTATTTGAAACTTCCAAAGAAGATAGTTATCTTCATTAAAATGCACTATGATGAGTTGACTTTGAGGGCTAATGATGGTCTTGATCAGTTCTTCGGTTGTAGTTGCACTATGATGCAGTGAAGTGGATGAATTTTAAGAAGTGTCTGCGTTTTCATTCCCTTCATCCATGATGAATGAGAATCACAAGAAAAAAGATGAAAATTCATATACAGAGGTTCGCAAGAGATGATTCAGAAAATAGAAAGCCAGGTATGTTGCGGCCAATATTCAATTGATGATGTTGTTCGAATGAATTCTTGGGAGGGCACTTTCTTTATGTTTTGCATGATTTTATTGCCTTCTTGATTCTGTTTTCTAAATTTTCTTCTTAGAATTTACTTAATTGAGAAAAGATGGCTGGTTGCAACAAAGAATTTGAAAATAAATTTGGTAGGGCACTAGCTTTCTTCATTGCTCTTTAATCAAATTCTCTAAAACTAAAGTGGTGAAAGTTCTCTGATAAGTTTATTTGATTATCAAACGATGAAACTTATCTGATGATAATCAGATGGATGATTTCAATCTTAGTGTGAAGCTTTGATTCTCTGGTGTAATCGGTTGATTTGTTGTTAAGCGGATTCTGGTACTGATACCATATTAGAATTTGATGTATTACTGAAATATTGAAGAGAAGGAAGTTGGTTTTTATGAAGAGCAAAAATGTATATATTGATACATTTGATTGTATTTATAATATATCATACTGGGCTTTTGGGCCTTGACCTGTTCATTCATGTATACTCAAACCATTGCTGCGATGTTATACTTTGGGATATCTGACTTGGCTGCTTATTTCATTTTATCTCAATAACATTGTTTATGAGCCACCCTGTTGATGTGACAGCAGCATGACCAACTGCCAGTGCCACATCTGGGATTCTAGCGACACTGAGAGGTAGCACTCTGAGTTGTGAGATATGAGCATTAAGCTTGCTAAGTGAGTTGTTGTGCCAGTAGACTATTGTTTTACTGAAACGCCTGAAACAAATATCGAGTAGGCTAATGAATTGTCGGTGGTTTCTCTGCTTGCTTATACTAATAATGCCATAATGAACCCCAACTAATCATAGCTGCAACGCAATCTCTGATTCTTTGATCGTTTGTGTGTTAAAACCAAAGCATAAATGTTATTATATTTTGTTCTTATATCAATTGGTAATCGAATGGATTTTAAGTCAAATACTAAAAAACTACGAGGTTTTATCATCTCATAAAACAATTAGTAAGAGGTGATTACTTACAATTGGCCATCATTGTTTAAATATCAACAACAAAGCTGTCACCATTGTCATCAAATTACCCACTTTATATCCAGTTGCTTTCCAAATCTCCAAATCATGTAAAGTGCGTTCAGTTAAGAATACAAAGAACTATGTGATTTGTGCAATTCAAGTGGTGCAACAATGGTTTACATTAAGAACACAAATTAGTTTGATTCACTGCAAAATGTTCCATCAAAGTGTAAGTGATTTGGAAAAATACCAAATTATGTCATACTGCTAACTCAAATTAAATGTATGGAAATTTAGGAACTGAAATTCGAAACCTGTACAAAGTTTTACACAACATAAATAGTATATATGAAAGAAAATTGATCCAAATATTTGATGAGGCTAATTGATATCTCCAGAGATAATCTTAAACAATGAATTAGTAAATGATACAAATATGATAATTGTAACAACCCGCATATTTATCGATTTTATATTTAAATATTTTATTTAAATACTTTATCGTTAGTCGGATTTTAGTCCGAAAAGCTACTTTTTGCATACGGTCGAATTAGGACTTGAGACCACTTCCATTGAGTTCAAAATTCCGTTTGCAATCTTTTTAAGTGTAAACTTTGATATGTTTGGAGTTAGTGGAATTTTGCTTCTTTTTCACTTTGGACTTTGGGTTGGATTAGCCCAAACTATTAACTTAAGCTTCATTCCCCCCTTCTCCTCATTCCTTCATAAATTCCTAACACTCAAGCTTAATCAAAAATGGAGGAAGGAATGGGAAATTAAAACTCCAAGCTCAAGTTCGTTTGCAAATCCAACATCTAACTCCAAATTCAAAGAGAAGCCATTGATTCAAGCTTGTGGTTGATTCTTGCTTTGCTTTCAAGCTTCATCTTCATTAAAGTTGTAAAAAGGTGAGATTTTTATCTCACATGCTTGTCTATAACTATCTTGGATTGTTGGGTATGAATTCCTAAGACTTGAGCATGTTCATTTGCTTTTGTTTGGATTGAATTGGTGAAAACCCCCTAATTTTTAGTGTTTTTGGCAAAAAACTGGGCTTAGGTCGTTCGGCCAGGAGAAAAGTCACCCCTGCATGTAGCTCGTTCCACCGTGTTAGGTCTTTAGCCCTTAGGTCCCACGGCCTATATAAGTAGCACCCGCTATATGCTTGCATCTCTTAGGTCGCCCCACACATTAAGTCGCACCATGCCACTACAGTTAACTGGTGACCAATTAGGTCGTTCGGCCTCCATGCCACTGCAGTTAACTCGTGACCAATTAGGTCGTTCGGCCTCACTTCACATTAGGTCGCCCAGCTAGGTCGCTAGTCCTTAAGTCGCTAGGTCGCTCGGCCTGTTTCCTTAGATCGATCACTTAGGTCGCTCGGTCTGTGTACCATTTAAGTCGTTCGGCAGTAGGTCGTAACATTTTTAGGTCGCTCGGCTTCATCTTTAAGTCGCTCGGCCTTACCACCACATTAGGTCGCACCTCGTTAGGCCGCACCTTTGCTTAGCTCGACCGTGTTAGGTCGCTCACCTTTAGGTCACTCGTCCTGTTGCCTTGATAAGTCGCTCGGCCTCACCTGTAGGTCGCTCGGCCTTACCACCACATTAGGTCATAACTTCTCGGCCTGCTTCAACTCCTTAGGTCGCACCAATATTAGGTCGCGCCAGGTTAGGCCGTGTGCTACTTCTAAGCCTTTAATTCCTTAGGCCGCGCCCTGTTAGGTCGCGCCAATTTCCTGTGTTGAACTATGTTATGTCGCATGCGTATTCCTACTTTGTTGGATTTGGAATTGATTTCTTTGGATTTAATTCAGGGCTTCGAATGTGAATTTTAGTGAACTGATTTGTTTCTACAATCGATTTTGTGACTTGTCACTTTAAAAATATAAAGGTTTCAATACTAGTAGTAAATATCAAAACTCTTTCATCAAAGCGATTTCAACACTATTTTATTACAAAGCTCTTTTCCTAAACCATTTTCCAATCTATTAGCATATACAAACCTTTACCTCACTCGGATGAGAAATCTAATTAAACGGCTTAGTAAAACAGGTGGTATGAAACGCTTGCATTTGCTTCGTCAGTTAATTCTTGGACTTGTTCGACTGAACCTCTTGTGATAATTTTCTAGTAAAGATCTACAGTTGGTTCGTAAATATTTAAGTTAAGTTAGTGGTTATGGGACATGAAGCTAAACTCATATATTTAGTAGCTTAGTGTAATCGACACTTCTTGATGATCAATGACGATCATTTTTGTGATTTAGACTAGCAATTTTGCGATGTCTCTTTGTCTGCGAGGGAGACTAAACCCCGTTTGTGTGATGTTTCGACTAACATATGTGGGGTAGCGACCCATGGTCTTCGGGCCGTTTTTGTGGAGCCTCGGCTCAAAATTAATGGTTAGCTACCATGGAATAGCGTTCCATTTTGTGATACACGTGTTGGTGAGTTTTCATGCTCCCATTTTGTGATAGGCCTCCCCCCTTTTTGTGATTTCTGGATTTCTTGTGTAGATTTCTAGAATTTGTGCTTCACTAATTTTCGTGATTTTCATTGATAAGTTTTATCAATTTTTGTGCATTGGTGAATTTGTATGTCATTAACTTTTTGTGAATAAAATTTAGGGTATGATATCCCTTTTGATCTTCGAGAAGATTCTTGTGATATTGCTGATTTTCATTTACATACTTTTCATAGTATACCATTATGGTTGTTATACGTTTATGCCACATCTCTTATTCTATATCATTTCACCTGATATTTATAGCTAGACTGATCCGTTTATTATTTTCTTATTAAATAATACTCGGTTCAGACCGAGATGTTACAGGTGCTTCTGCTTGACTTCTCACCTGGGATTTATTACTCTGACTTTTGGCTAACTACTTAGATTAGTAGTTTTTGTTGTACACATTTGAGATATAGACTCCATGATGTATACTTATTCTTTTGTGTAGCACTTGTTGCTATTCTTTTGTGTATTGTGGATCTTTTAGACCGCTACTCTGATGTACACTTTCATGTGTTATATTCATATCTTTTTCCGCTTTTGTGATATGGATGTCTGTGACTGATTTGTGTTATGTTTATTTCTATATTTGTTTCCGAAGGTTATATATAGCCACTGTGTGGTAGCTTTGAGTTTGTATCGGTATATCGGACTTCCTCCTGAAATAAAATGCATGTTCTACTATCTGACATATCGGTGCTCGCACAAAGAAATTACACGGATGGTCGTTCCTCAACAGCCTTATTCTCCGTGCTAGTTGACAGCATTACTCCGTAGTGTTCTTGGCTAGCGTGGGTATAGAGGTGGGGCGTCACAGCTTGGTATCAGAGCCAAACTTCGGAAACAATGTAGAATAATCTAATAAGGATCATTGTCCTAAGTCCATCTTAGGAGACGTGCTTTAGGATTTAGTTCGAGTCTTCGTACCAATTCATCCTATTTCCTTTATGATACCTTGTTCTATCTATCAAGAATTGCTTGATATTCATTTTGTGAATAACCTTCTTCTTCCTCTTTCTTTCTTTCTTTCTTAAAGAAGAGAAATGGTTAGACCTGGCCGTCCTAGCGCCGGTCAATCTAGTGCTGCTCCCCAAGATGGAGTTTTTATGACTGCTCAACAGCTTCTTGATTTAGTAAAGAATGCTGAAGCAGCCAGTCCTAATCCGTAACCTACTCACCCAAAGTCCGGATTTGCACGTTTGTGCAACGATTATACCAACTTGGGTGGGAAACCATTTAAAGGTTCTGAAACTATCATTGAAGTCCAGGCTTGGCTAAGAATATGCGATCGAATCTTTTCTCGCATGAACCTTATTGATCTTCACCGAGTTCAGGTCGCTTGTAGTATGCTCCAAGAAAGAGCATTGGACAGGTACAAACTTCTTATTTCTGAAATTAATGAGGCGGATCTCACCTGGTAGCAATTCCAGGCACGTTTCGAATTAAAGTTTGTGCCAGAAGCTGAGAAGGTGATATTGGCTCGACGTTTCATAGACCTTGTTCAAGGTAAATCCTCCGTGACAGATTATGTCGCGTCCTTTGAGTCGCTTTCTAAATATGGGGTTGAATACATTAACAAGCCATTGAAGAAGAACCAAAGATTTTTCTATAGCTTAAACAA
The DNA here is from genome assembly GCA_030765085.1 of Allium cepa. NCBI lineage: Eukaryota > Viridiplantae > Streptophyta > Magnoliopsida > Asparagales > Amaryllidaceae > Allium > Allium cepa. The sequence continues at coordinate 867,720,579 of CM060940.1, forward strand.
AAATCTCAAGAAGCCATTACTTCTAAAGTTAGAAGTTTCTTTTGACCAACTCATTGATATCGCTCTTCGTCTTGAAGAGGCAGATAGGGAGAGTGATGTTGAAGTGGTGGGTGCCAAACCAAACTTCAACAACAAGAAAAGATCTAACAAATTCAAAGGCCCTTATCCCAATAAAAAGGGGAAACAAGAAACTCCTGCTGCAAAGACCTCTTCCCCTAGTAGTGGGCAATGCTACAACTGTGGTTCTAAGGACCATTTTGCGAATAAGTGTTCAAAGCCCTGTTCTTGTCGCTATTGTAAAAGCCCGGATCATTATATACATATGTGCCCCAAACTTCAAGGCAAGAAGGAGGGAAAGCTTAATGTGGCTCAAGCCCCTGGCAACACATCTCGTGGCCAAGGTATTTCTCATTCCATTCTTGATGGCATTATTTTATTTCGGGATCAACCAATTCGAGTTCTTTTTGATACGGGTGCATCTCACTCTTTTATTTCAAAAGAACTTGTTGATACATTTTCTTTGGATGTTTTATGTTTAATGACTTCTTTGAGAATTGCGAATCTGGTTGGTGGAATCGCAACAATTAGTTTTCTTTGTAAAGATGTCGAGATTATTTTGTGTGATTTTTCTTTCCGAGCCGATTTGCATGTTATGCGCTACTTAGGCTTTGGAATGATTTTGGAAATGGATTGGCTTAACCGCTATGAAGCCCAAATCTTATGTTCGAGCGGACTATTCATCTTTGACATCCTCAATCTGTTAAGCAGATTTCAATTATTCTTAAAGATTCGGATTCCTCTTTGGCCGCATCTTTATATTATTTAAATCCTCGTGATGATGATAATGATGATGAGGAAGATGTCGTTTCTATTATTCACGTCGTTCATGAATTTTCCGACATATTTGAGCCCGTTTTAGGATTACCACCTAAGCGAGCAATTGAGTTCAAAATTAATCTTATCCCTGGAGCTCAACCTATTACTCGTCCTCCTTATCGCATGTCCAATAAAGAAAATGAGGAGATGCGCAAACAATTATCCGAATTGGAGATGAAGCAATTTATTCGCTCTAGTTCCTTGCCTTGGGGAGCTTCGACTATTTTTGTGAAGAAATCCGATGGTACCCTTAGGCTTTGCGTTGACTACCGCAAGCTTAATGATCTTACTATCAAAAATAAATATCCTTTACCTCAGATTGATGATCTGTTTGATCAACTTAGCGGTGCTAGAGTCTTTTCACAATTGGACTTGGCTACTGGTTTTCATCAGCTTCGTATCGCAGAGGATAGCATTCCTTTGACATCGTTTCGTACTTGCTATGGATCTTATGACTGGCTTGTTATTCCATTTGGTTTAACGAATGCTCCGGCTTATTTCGTTGACCTCATGAATCGAGTTTTCAAAGATTTCCTCGATCGATTTGTTCTCATCTTTATTGATGATATTCTTGTATATTCAAAAACCGAGGAGGAGCATGAAAAGCATCTTCGGATTGTATTGGAAACTCTTAGGAGTAATCAATTAAAAGCAAAATTTTCTAAATGCCACTTTTGGCAGTCTCGTGTGAAGTTTCTCGGTCATATTATTTCCGAATCCAGAATATCAGTGGATCCTTCAAAGATTGAAGCGATTCAAAATTGGAAGAGACCGGAGAGTGTGACGGAAATCCGTAGCTTTCTTGGATTGGCGTGTTATTACCGTCTTTTTATCAAAGACTTTTCTATAATTGTCGTGCCTCTCACTAGCTTAACAAAGTAAGGTGTTAAATACATTTGGTCGGACAAATGTGAAACTTCTTTTAAGAGATTAAAAGAACTCCTTTCCGATGCTCCTATTCTCGTTATTCCCGAAGGGAATCAAGATTTTATTGTTTATACGGATGCTAGTCGCATTGGTTTGGGTGCCGTTCTTATGCAGAGAGAACGTGTTATTGCTTATGCTTCTAAGCAATTAAAGCCAGCCGAGACTAGATATGCCACTCATGATTTAGAGCTCGCGGCTATTGTTTTCGCCCTTCGTATTTGGTGTCATTATCTTTTGGGAGAAAAATTTATTCTGTACACCGATCATAAGTCTTTGAAGTATTTATTTTCTCAAAAGGAACTTAATTTGCGTCAATAGGATTGGCTCGAATTCCTTGCACCTTATGATCTTGATATCCTTTATACTCCCGGAAAGGGAAATCGAGTTGCCGATGCACTTAGTCGCAAGCAACAAGCGGTTGTTTCTATGATGATATCCGAATGGAATGATCTCAGAATTTTATCCACTTGTGAGATTCGAGATCGTGTTTCCGATTTATGTTCATCCCTTGTTTTATGTAGCCTTGAGGCTCATCCTTCTCTTTTAGACCGCATTCTTGAAGCTCAAAGGCTAGATCCCGAATTAGCTCTTCTTGGCCAAAATTTTAAGGATAAAATTCATATTGAAAGTTTGAAAGACTTTGATATTGATTCTTGTGGCAGCATTCAAAAATTTGGTAGACTTATCGTGCCAAATATTAGTGATCTTCGTAAATATATTTTAGAAGATTCTCATCGTTCTAAACTTACCATTCATCCCGGTAGTAGTAAAATGTACACGGATATGAAGCGACTTTATTATTGGGAGGGAATGAAGTATGATATTGCTAACTTTGTTAAGTATTGCATGACTTGCCAACTTGTCAAGGCTGAACATCAAAGGCCCGGTGGGTTATTGCAACCTTTAGAAATTCCAATTTGGAAGTGGGACCAAATTTCCATGGATTTTATAGACGGCCTTCCCCGTTCTCGTTCGGGTCATGATAGCTTATGGGTTACAGTTGATAGACTTACTAAATCCGCCTATTTTATTCCCGTTCGGTCTAACCGAAACATTCCTCTTTTGGCCAAACTCTTTATCAAAGAAATTGTTAAATTGCATGGTGTTCCTACTTCTATTGTTAGCGATCGTGATCCATTGTTTACTAGTGGATTTTGGAAGAGTCTTCAAAAATCTTTGGGAACAAAGCTTAATTTTAGCACCACTTATCACCCCCAGTCCGATGGACAAACCGAGCGTGTGAATCAAACTCTTGAAGATCTTCTTCGTGCTTGTGTGCTTGATTTCGGTGGAAGTTGGGAAGATCATATTTCTCTCGTTGATTTTTCCTATAATAATAGCTTCCAATCTAGTATTGGTATGGCACCTTTCGAGGCACTCTATGGAAGGCCATGCCGATCTCCTTCTTGTTGGCTTGAGGCCGGTGAGAAGCTGGTTTTAGGTCCAGATTTTATTCGTGATGCCACAGAGAAGATTGACCTTATTCATCATAGGATGAAAGAAGCCCAGAGTAGACAAAAATCCTATGCCGATAACCGGAGAAGGAAAATAGAATTTTCTGTGGGAGATCTTGTATTTATTCGTGTTTCACCTATGAAGGGTGTGGACGTTTCAGTCGATCGGGAAAATTAGTGCCTCGATATATTGGGCCATTTCCTATCACCGAACGTATTGGTTCCATGGCTTATCGTCTTTTATTACCGGCTCAATTTTCTGCTATTCATGACGTGTTTCACGTTTCTCAATTACAGAAGTGCCTTCGAGATTCCGATTCCATTCTTGAGCCCGGTGTTGTGGAAGAAATTGAAGTTTCGCCTAATTTAACTTATGAGCAACATCCTATTCGTATTATTGCTTCGGAGGTCAAACGACTTCGAAATAAAGATGTTTCGCTTGTGAAGGTTCAATGGTCCTCAAATCCTAAGGATTGCTCTTGGGAAACTAAAGAATTCATCGAGCGAACACATCCGGACTTACTTTCTCATGCTCTTTGAGGTGAACTTCTTATTTCAAATTTCTTTTGTATTAATATGCTTTTATGGTTATTACTTTTTATTTCCATCTTATATATTGTGAGGACGCAATTTCTTTAAGGAGGGGAGTCTATAACAACCCGCATATTTATCGATTTTATATTTAAATATTTTATTTAAATATTTTATCGTTAGTCGGATTTTAGTCCGAAAAGCTACTTTTTGCATACGGTCGAATTAGAACTCGAGACCACTTCCATTGAGTTCAAAATGCCGTTTGCAATCTTTTTAAATGTAAACTTTGATATGTTTGGAGTTAGTGGAATTTTGCTTCTTTTTCACTTTGGACTTTGGGTTGGGTTAGCCCAAACTATTAACTTAAGCTTCATTCCCCCTTATCCTCATTCCTTCATAAATTCCTACCACTCAAGATTCATCAAAAATGGAGGAAGGAATGGGAAATTAAAACTCCAAGCTTAAGTTCATTTGCAAATCCAACATCTAACTCCAAATTCGAAGAGAAGCCATTGATTCAAGCTTGTAGTTGATTCTTGCTTTGCTTTCAAGCTTCATCTTCATTAAAGTTGTAAAAAGGTGAGATTTTTATCTCACATTCTTATCTATAACTATCTTGGATTGTTGGGTATGAATTCCTAACACTTGAGCATGTTCATTTGCTTTTGGTTTGGATTGAATTGGTAAAAAACCCCAATTTTTAGTGTTTTTGGCAAAAAACTGGGCTTAGGTCGTTCGTCCAGGAGAAAAGTTGCCCCTGCATGTAGCTCTTTCGACCGTGTTAGGTCGTTAACCCTTAGGTCGCTTGGCCTATATAAGTAGCACCTGTTATATGCTTGCATCTCTTAGGTCGCCCCACGCATTAAGTCGCACCATGCCACTGCAGTTAACTCGCGACCAATTAGGTCGTTCGGCCTCCATGCCACTACAGTTAACTCGCGACCAATTAGGTCGTTCGGCCTCACTTCACATTAGGTCGCTCAGCTAGGTTGCGAGTCCTTAAGTCGCTAGGTCGCTCGGCCTGTTTCCTTAGATCGATCACTTAGGTTGCTCGGTCTGTGTACCATTTAAGTCGTTTGGCAGTAGGTCGTAACATTTTTAGGTCACTCGGCTTCATCTTTAAGTCGCTCGGCCTTACCACCACATTAGGTCGCACCTTTGCTTAGCTCGACCGTGTTAGGTCGCTCACCTTTACGTCGCTCGTCCTGTTGCCTTGATAATTCGCTCGGCCTCACCTGTAGGTCGCTCGGCCTTACACCACATTAGGTCGCAACTTCTCGGCCTGCTTCAACTCCTTAGGCCGCACCAATATTAGGTCGCGCCAGGTTAGGCCGTGTGCTACTTCTAAGCCTTTAATTCCTTAGGCTACGCCCTGTTAGGTCGCGCCAATTTCGTGTGTTGAACTATGTTATGTCGCAGGCGTATTCCTACTTTGTTGGATTTGGAATTGATTTCTTTGGATTTTGTTCACGGCTTCGAATGTGAATTTTAGTGAATTGATTTGTTTCTACAATCGATTTTGTGACTTGTCACTTTAAAAATATAAAAATTTCAATACTAGTAGTAAATATCAAAACTCTTTCATCAAAGCGATTTCAACACTATTTTATTACAAAGCTCTTTTCCTAAATCGTTTTCCAATCTATTAGTATATACAAACCTTTACCTCACTCGGATGAGAAATCTAATTAAACGGCTTAGTAAAACAGGTGGTATGAAACGCTTGCGTTTGCTTCGTTGGTTAATTCTTGTACTTGTTCGACTGAACCTCTTGTGACAATTTTCTAGTGAAGTTCTACAGTTGGTTCGTAAATATTTAAGTTAAGCTAGTTGTTTTGGGACATGAAGCTAAACTCATATATTTACTAGCTTAGTGTAATTGACACTTCTTGATGATCAATGACGATCATTTTTGTGATTTAGACTAGCAATTGTGCGATGTCTCTTTGTCTGCGAGGGAGACTAAACCCCGTTTGTGTGATGTTTCGATTTACATATGTAGAGTAGCGACCCATGGTCTTCGGGCCGTTTTTGTGGAGCCGCGGCTCAAAATTAATGGTTAGCTACCATGGAATAGCATTCCGTTTTGTGATACACGTGTTGGTGAGTTTTCATGCTCCCGTTTTGTGATAGGCCTCCCCCCTTTTTGTGATTTCTGGATTTCTTGTGTAGATTTCTAGAATTTGTGCTTCACCAATTTTCGTGATTTTCATTGATAAGTTTTATCAATTTTTGTGCGTTGGTGAATTTGTGTGTCATTAACTTTTTGTGAATAAAATATAGGGTATGATATCCCTTTTGATCTTTGAGAAGATTCTTGTGATATTGGTTAATCTCTTGCTGATTTTCATTTACATACTTATCATAGTATGCCATTATGGTTGTTATACATTTATGCTACATCTCTTATTCTATATCATTTCACCTGATATTTATAGCAAGACTGATCCGTTTATTATTTTCTTATTAAATAATACTCGGTTTAGACCGAGATGTTACAGGTGCTTCTGCTTGACTTCTCATCTGGGATTTATTACTCTGACTTTTGGCTAACTACTTAGATTAGTATTTTTTGTTGTACACATTTGAGATATATACTCCATGATGTATACTTATTCTTTTGTGTAGCACTTGTTGCTATTCTTTTGTGTATTGTGGATCTTTCAGACCACTACTCTGTTGTACACTTTCATGTGTTATATTCATATCTTTTTCCGCCTTTGTGATATGGATGTCTGTGACTGATTTGTGTTATGTTTATTTCTATATTTGTTTCCGAAGGTTATATATAGCCACTGTGTGGTAGCTTTGAGTTTGTATCGGTATGTCGGACTTCCTCCTGAAATAAAATGCATGTTCTACTATCTGACATATCGGTTCTCGCACAAAGAAATTACACGGATGGTCGCTTCTCAACAGCCTTGTTCTCCGTGCTAGTTGACAGCATTACTTCGTAGTGTTCTTGGCTAGCGTGGGTATAGAGGTGGGGCGTCACAATAATTCAGCTTAGTAGTTATGGTATAAAAAAATTCCTCATAGCCAAACATTGTAAATGAATTCATTCACTCGATGTGGACATACTAAAAGTTGTTGCCAAACATTCTAATCTTAACTATTCACTTATATGTCATTTTGACTATTTATATGTCATCGCCTAATCTATAAATTTTAGAGAGATTGTTACATATTTCCACATATATTTTTGGCATTATTCAGGTTATTTCTTACTGTTCACATTTTGTGTTTAATTGTCTTCTGAACAGCACAATATTTTTTTGTTGATTTGTTCTATTGATGTAACAGGCAAAGATGAAAGTTTATTTGGCACTAACTAAGGCATTGTTTGATTCCGATAACGAAGGCAAATTTCGATAAACAAGTCAAATTAAGGCATGATTCCCACTACTTGAATGTACCACTATATAAACTAGCTTGTAGGAAATATGAATTCATAAACTTGAAGGTAAAGTATGCATAAGAAAAAAAATAGCTTCAAGCAAGATTATATATAGATGCCTTTGATTTACATGACTTGCTATTTTGATGAGTACCAATTGTCAGAATTGGATAGTTTTGATTGAACAACATGAAAAAGAGAAAAAAAATCATTATCAACCTTCAAAATACTTAGAATCAACCTTCAAGAATCTTAAGCATAGCTATGCTGGTGAGCACAGCAGGATTGTGCTGGCAATTGTATGAGACGTGCGTCACAATTTCTCAGTACAAGGTTTTTGAATAAAAAAAAAATCCTTAGTCACGTTACATTTGTTTCAAAGTATGCTAAACTGGAATCTTAATTTAATGCAAAATATGCTAAACCAAGATTTGAGAGTATCCGAGGAAAGATATTGGTTTTGGGTAAACTTCAAATTTGATTGTAATGGCAGTACCGTCTGTATAATAGGATTTACAACTTAAAAGTCAATTAAATAGAAACAAATAATCTAAAAACTGTAGAAGTTATGACTATTTTGTACGTTCGGATTGTGCATTTTTCTAAGCATCCAATTTAAAGATTTATCTTGCATTTGTAGGATTATATTTTTTTGTAATTCAGAAAGTAATCAACAACTTTGAATTTGATCAACTACATAAATTGTAGAGATTGTATTGCTTTTTTAGGGGATAATAAAGAATATAAATATTAGGTTGGTTTTCTTTTTTACTATGACTGCTACTTACGATAATGGCTAAACCTCCAATTTGGTTGCTTTAGAAAATGCAGATGTTTGCAAGACTTGTCACAATCCCTCTAATGCTGATCATCTTCTTGAATGCAACCAATTTCGCCTCTTGTATCTCCAAATAGGTCGCAATCGGTTTTAATATAAATAAGATAATAGTAGAATTTTTTGTTATTGTTTTTATTTATAAGAAAAACAGACCAAAATATATTAATTAGTTGATTGTTTCATTTAATGGGTTTGTGACATTCACACAAAATTGGAAAGAAAATAATTCAAATTTAACAACATATAAATTTATTTACTGATATATTCACATGTCTGTTTATAAAAAGAGACAAGTAGAATTATTATTTTTCATTTGGGAGTCTATGATTAGCGTTTGCTCCAGGACTAGTTGTGCACATATGCAAAGGACTCGCTTTAATAATGTTCTCTATATGAAAATATAGGAGTTTCAATAATAATGCTTTCGATTTGAAGATAGTGGAGTTACAACAGTAATGCTCTCCCAAACACCACAAACTGTAACGAGATTTGAAGATCGAGGAAGATCTGTTACATGGAAGTATTTGTGATTTAGTTGTTAAAATCTATTATGTTTGTTTTTCAGCATTATCTTTCACCTTCGAGTTCACAAAGTATCCATTTAACGAATCTCCATTTAAGGGCAGTGAATGAGGGGTATATTTTATTGATGCAACTACTAGTTATGTGTTGATATTTCACTGAAGGAGGAAACAACAGCTTGTTCCATAGCGATTTATATATATGTGTATATATATATATATATCTTTTTAAGTGCCAAATTTTGGGCTACTTCATTAATAAAAAGGTCAAGATTAGCATTTAGTTTCTCTAATGTAGAAATGCTAATCCGAGATAAACAGTACATCCAAAACAGTATCGCACAAAAAGGTAAAAGATGATATCAAAATATTTCTAAACCGGTACATCAATGTTTCCAAAAAAAACACTTACCTACATTTTTACCGCTGTTCTTTTTTGTGCTTGTTTTTAATTAATGTTACTTCACGTTCCAAATTTGCAAAAGACCTCAATACAAGGTAATTGGACATTCTTAAATTAATATTTATATCATCGTTGTCCTTGTAAGCCCAAACAGTCTTGCTTATTTTGCACCACTGTTGCTCGAGGTCATCCTACATCCCTTCAAAAAAAATTATATCGCCACGAAAATGAGCTCGAACACGTTTGAACCTTAGTGACTCAAAAATTGATTTTGCTATTACAACTGTGGATTGACGCCATTTGATGCAGCGCAATCTACGGACTCAATAAGGTCGAATTGTTCAAGGCCCTTAGGTCGTCTGGAGGAGGCCACGGTTTTAGGTCGCTTGGGAATTTTAGGTCGCTCATGACCTAACCGGGAACAAGAGGGGGAAGTTGCACTGAGTTCGCGACCTAACGAGCTTGCGTGTCATGACCAAAAAGAGCCACGACCTAACCATTCTCGCGACCTAACATCTAACCCATCTACACGACCTAACCCAGTTCCACGACCTAACCATTCTCGCGACCTAACATCTAATCCATCTACACGACCTAACCCAGTTCCACGACCTAACCATTCTTGCGACCTAAACCCATTCCCATCTCCACGACCTAACCTCTCACGCGACCTAACCCTAGTCCCATTTCCACGACCTAACCATCTCCACGACCTAATCTACCACGCGACCTAGAGCTATTCGACCTACTTAAGCCACTGAAACCATGATATCTCTTTAAAGCACTGAAGACTAGTTCGTTGAAACATTTCTGAGCCAAGCTACGTCTTAAGTCGTAGGTCGTTGAGTCATTATGTCATGTACCGCGTATGTAATCTACTGTGATGTAAATATGTAAATATCGCATGTATGTAGTGACTCGTAAGTCGTTATGTACTTGTGTTGTGTTGTCTTAGGTCGTTAGCGACCTTACTTAGGTCATCCGTCGTGTGATATCTGATAAGTCGTGTAAACGACCTAACGTCCTGTGGCCTATAAATAGGCGTGTTGAGTCATTGTAAAAAAGTTAGTGATTTTCGAATAAAATTCTTGTTTGTTAGCTTTGTGCTTTCATCTAAATTGGTAGTTGAGTGTGAGCTCCTATCTCCACTTTCCTTATTCGAGTGCGCTCGGATAATCGATTGTTGAAGCTGATTCATGGTATCTTGTGTGCAAGATCAACGTCAAAGAATCGTAGATCTCTCTTTACGGTATCGTGCGCGATCAACGTGTCAGAGATAGCTAGAATTCGGTATCTTCGGATCAACGAATTTGGGCCTTTCGGTATACTTCAATCCATCGATCGCCATTTCCATCATTTCATTTGTTTTTCATAATTCTGCTGCGTCATTTTGGTATCAGAGCGAGACTTAGCCAATCATATCTATGCCGAGTCTTGGAGCCGTGTTTTGTTGAAGTTCATTGTCTTGTTGAGGTTGTTGTTCTTTGTGTTCTTCGAAGTTGCAACAAAGTGGGAGTTCACAATCCATAGCATTTTGGATCAAAAGATTGAAAAGTGTTGGGATTTTTGAGCGGGAAAGTTTGAGCGCCAAGGGAGTTTGAATTTGTGAAGCCGAGCCGAGCCAAGCTTAGGCCGTGCATCATTTTGTGAGAAGTGTTTGAAGTGCCGAGCTAAGGAAGTGTTGAACTTGAGTCGTGCCTTGTTTGTTGAAGGTGTTTAGGCCGAGCCAAGCAGAGTTGAAGTTGAGCCGTGCATTACTTTGAATTTGGAGTTTGAGGCCATGCTTTGTTTGAAGTTGGAGCGAGCTAAGCCTTAGGTCGTTTTCATCTTGTGCGAGCTAGTGGTAACCGTGCGAGCTAAGTGCAAGGCCGGGAGTTGAGTTGAAGTTTTTTTGTTTGAAGATTTTTGAAGTTTTTGAAGATTGTTTAATTTGTTGATTGTGTAATCATGCCGCCAAGAAGAGCTAACTGCCAATCAAATATTGAAGCATTGTATAGAAGGGAAGAGGCCGATCAAATGGGACAACGCATGCATGAAAAGTTTGATGAAGGTATTGGACGATTGGAAAGAATGATGCTGGAAATGAATCAAAATAGAAGAAGAAATTCACCTGATTCAAGCCATAGAGGAAGTAGAATTTCACCACATTCAGAACGGGAGAGGAGAGAAAGTCATGATCGTAGAAGTGTTGACAATCGTGAAAGGAATGTTGATGAACGAAGTCGGAGAGATGTGGATGATCGTGATAGGAGGAATGTAGATCGAAGGGATGTTGGTGGTAGAAGTGGTAGTGGTAGAGATGTTGGTAGTCGTGATTGACAACGATCTGCATCAGATTTTGAAGAAGAGTTCGATGGTGATAGAGGCAGTGTTCATTACCGAGAACGAGATCAGGGATGACGTCAGTATCGGGATGTTGAAGAAGATCGACGTTGGGAATCGAAGATGAAGACAGAAATTCCGGAATTCAAAGGAGGAATGGTTGCAGAGGAGTTTCTGGACTGGTTATCTAATGTTGAAGAAATTTTTGACTTTAAAGAGGTTCTGAAGCATCAAAGAGTGAAGTTAGTTGCTACAAGGTTGAGGGGGAGAGCTTTGGCATGGTGGCAGCAAACTAAACTTACGAGGGAGAGAATGGGGAAGTCAAAGATTGTCACATGGGATAAGATGAAGAAGATGATGAAAGCTACATTTTTACCTTACAACTATCAGTCACTTATGTATCAAAGACTGCAGAATCTAAGGAAGGGGACAAAGTCAGTTAACGATTATGCAGATGAATTTTACCAACTCATTGCCAGGAATGATATAATGGAGACGGAAGAGCAGTTGACTGCCAGATTTGTTGGAGGGTTGCGAATGCAGATCCAGGATATGGTTAATATGTTTGATCCAAGATCTGTGGCGGAAGCACACCAAAAGGCGTTGGCTTGGGAAAAGCAGGGAAGGCGTGGAGGTGGTGTGTTTACTAATTCCAACAATTAAGTGAAGGGTGTAAGTGGAAGTTCTAATATTCCTAAATCTGTCAGTAAGCCAGTGGTGAAGGAGGCCGAGAAGGCGAAGGTTAGCAATGGTTTCAAATGCTACAATTGCCAGGAGATGGGTCATAAAAGCAACGAGTGTCCAAAGCCGAAGAAACGAGCTATGATAGCTGAGGTTGAAGAAGAGGATGAAGATGCAGAATGTTCTAATTCATTACCGGTCGAGGAGAAGGACTTGTTGTCGGGAGATGAAGGGTATTCATTGATGATGAGGAGAAGTTGCTTGACACTGAAGCAAGAGGAGGAAAATAGCTGGTTGAGGAATAACATATTTCAGTCTACATGCACTATTCTGGGAAGAGTTTGCAAGTTTGTCATTGATGTTGGGAGTTGTGACAATATTATCTCTACAGAAGCAGTGAAGAAGTTGGAATTGAAAAATGAGAAGCATCCTAAACCGTACAAGTTAGCATGGTTGAGGAAGGGTGGTGAGGTGAAAGTTGGACGAAGAGCTTGTGTGAATTTTTCGATTGGGAAGAAATATAAAGATGAAATTTGGTGTGATGTTGTAGACATGGATGTGTGTCATCTATTATTGGGCAGACCATGGCAGTTTGATAGAGCAGACATGATGGTCGTGCTAATAGCTATAGTTTCATGTTTGAAGGTACTAAAATCACTTTAGTTCCCAAGAAGCAACAACAGAAGGAAAGCAAGTTGGAGGAGATTGAAGAATTGGAAACTTTGCTATCTTTGAAGGAGTTTGTTAAAGAAGTCGAAGATGAGCCCGAAGTCTTTTTGTTGATTGGACGAGAGAGTAATGAAGTGGTTGAAATTCCTGAAGAAGTGAAGCCAGTACTGGAAGAGTTTAACGATGTATTTCCTGAAGAGTTACCAACGGTGTTACCACCGTTGAGGGATATTCAACATCAAATAGATCTTGTTCCAGGAGCTGCGTTGCCACATCGACCACATTATCGGATGAGTCCAAAGGAACATGAGGAGTTGCGAAGGCAAGTGGAAGAATTGCTAGAACAAGGGCGTGTATAGGAAAGTCTAAATCCTTGTGCGGTTCCAGCCCTGTTGGTGCCAAAGAAGGATGGAACGTGGAAGATGTGTACCGATAGTCGGGCACTGAATAAGATCACTGTGAGGTACAGATTCCCAATGCCCAGATTGGATGATTTGTTGGATCAGTTGAGCGGGGCTACTATCTTTTCGAAGATTAATTTGAAGAGCGGATATCATCAAATTCGAATTAGACCAGGAGATGAATGGAAAACAGCGTTCAAGACACGGGAGGGGTTGTATGAATGGCTGGTTATGCCGTTCGGTCTTTCGAATGCGCCAAGTACGTTCATGCGGGTGATGAATCAAATCTTTAGACCATTCATTGGAAAATTCGTGATGGTGTATTTCGATGATATTCTAATATACAGTGGAAGTCCAGAGGAACACTTGCACCATTTGAGAGAAGTGTTGATGGTACTACGACAAGAACAATTTTATGCTGCAACGAAGAAATGTGTGTTTATGGCGAGGAGTGTCTTATTTCTGGGATATGTTGTGTCAGAAAAAGGGATACAGGTGGATCAGAATAAAGTTGAAGCAGTCAGAAATTGGCCACAGCCGAGGACAATAACAGAAGTGAGAATTTTTCATGGGCTAGCGTCATTCTACCGAAGATTCATTCCACACTTCAGTAGCGTGATGGCACCGGTTACTGATTGTATGAAGGGAAACAGTTTTCATGGTCGGAGGAAGCAGGGGTTGCTTTTGAGCGGATCAAAGAACTTTTGACGACAGCACCAATTCTTGTTTTGCCAGATTTTCAGTTGTTGTTCGAGCTACATATTGATGCATCTAAGGTTGGGATTAGAGGGGTGCTGAGTCAGAAGGGGCGACCAATTTCATATTTTAGTGAGAAGCTGTCTGGAGCCAAATTGAGATATAGCACTTAAGATGTGGAATTTTATGCTGTTGTACAAGCTGTTAAGCACTGGAGACATTATCTATTTCAGAAAAAGTTTGTTCTTTACACTGATCACGAGGCGTTGAAACATTTGCAAAGGCAAGACAAGATTTCAGCAAGGCATGCCTCGTGGATTGCCTATTTGCAGCAGTTTACTTTTGTTGTCAAACACAAATCAGGGGTGACGAATCGTGTGGCTGATGCTTTGAGTAGGAGGAGTCATTTATTGACGACAATGAAAGTTTAGGTGACAGGTTTTGAATTATTGCCAGAGCTGACTGAAGAAGATCCTTACTTTATGAAGTGTGTTGAAAAAGTCAAGGAGGGAAATGCTGATGAATTTGTGTTGGTGGATGGTTTTCTATTTAAGGGAAATCGATTATGTATACCAGATAGCAGCTTGAGAATGAAGATTATCAAGGAGTTGTATGAGGAAGGACATGTAGGACGGGATCGCACGTTGCATTTGATTTCTCAATCTTACTTTTGGCTATCAATGAGGAAAGAGGTTGAAAGGTTTGTGGAGAGATGTCATATCTGTCAGGTTTCGAAGGGAACCGCGACCAATGCTGGATTATATATGCCGTTACCTGTACCGACTAAACCTTGGATTGATGTGAGCATGGATTTTGTTTTGGGTTTGCCTAGAACTCAATGGGGTAATGATTCCATTTATGTGGTGGTTGACCGGTTTTCGAAAATGGCACATTTTATTACTTGTAAGAAGACGGCAGATGCTGTTCATGTCGCTCAGTTATATTTCAAAGAGATCTATTGACTTCATGGGTTGCCAGAGTCTATTGTGTCGGATAGAGATACTCGTTTTCTGAGTCATTTCTGGATAAGTTTGTGGAAGATGGTCGGAACAAAGTTGAAGTTTAGTAGCGCTTACCATCCGCAAACTGATGGGCAAACGGAGGTGGTTAACAGATCGTTGGGAAATTTATTGAGGTGTCTGGTGAAAGATAATCTGAAAAGCTGGGATATGAAGTTATGTCAAGCGGAATTTGCACATGATCATGTTGTGAATCGAAGTACTGGATTTAGTCCGTTTCAGGTTGTATATTCTAAAATTCCGAAAGGGCCGTTAGATTTGACAACGGTGCCATATCAGAAGGGAGTTGTTAAGCGGGCTAGTGACTTCGTAAATGAGTTACAGGAGTGCCACATAACTGTTCATGAACGGTTGCTTGCATCTAATGAAAAGTATAAACAACTGGCGGATAAGAAGCGGAGAAGTGTGAATTTCAAGGAAGGTGATTTAGTTTACGCAGTGTTGACAAAAGATCGTTTTCCGATGGGAACGTACAATAAATTGAAAGCGCGGAAAATTGGTCCAGTTGAAATTTTGAAGAAAATCAACGAGGATGCGTATCAATTGAAATTAGCAGATGATGTTCATACTTTTGATGTTTCCAACGTCAAATACTTAATCCCGTTTCATGGAAATGGACTTGTTGTGGAAGAAGATGGTGAAAATTCGAGGTCGAATTTTTGTCAACCGGGGGAGGATGATGCAGCGCGATCTACGGACTCAATAAGGTCGAATTGTTCAAGGCCCTTAGGTCGTCTGGAGGAGCCCACAGTTTTAGGTCGCTCGGGAATTTTAGGTCGCTCACGACCTAACCGGGAACAAGAGGGGGAAGTTGCACTGAGTTCGCGACCTAACGAGCTTGCGAGTCACGACCAAAAAGAGCCACGACCTAACCATTCTCGCGACCTAACATCTAACCCATCTACACGACCTAACCCAGTTCCACGACCTAACCATTCTCGCGACCTAACATCTAACCCATCTACACGACCTAACCCAGTTCCACGACCTAACCATTCTCGCGACCTAAACCCATTCCTATCTCCACGACCTAACCTCTCACGCGACCTAACCCTAGTCCCATTTCCACGACCTAACCATCTCAAAGACCTAATCTACTACGCGACCTAGAGCTATTCGACCTACTTAAGCCACTGAAACCATGATATCTCTTTAAAGCACTGAAGACTAGTTCGTTGAAACATTTTTGAGCCAAGCTACGTCTTAAGTCGTAGGTCGTTGAGTCGTTAAGTCGTGTACCGCGTATGTAATCTGTTGTGATGTAAATATGTAAATATCGCATGTATGTAGTAACTCGTAAGTCGTTATATACTTGTGTTGTGTTGTCTTAGGTCGTTAGCGACCTTACTTAGGTCGTCCGTCGTGTGATATCTGATAAGTCGTGTAAACGACCTAACGTCCTGTGGCCTATAAATAGGCATGTTGAGTCATTGTAAAAAAGTTAGTGATTTTCGAATAAAATTCTTGTTTGTTAGCTTTGTGCTTTCATCTAAATTGGTAGTTGAGTGTGAGCTCCTATCTCCACTTTCCTTATTCGAGTGCGCTCGGATAATCGATTGTTGAAGCTGATTCATGGTATCTTGTGCGCAAGATCAACGTCAAAGAATCGTAGATCTCTCTTCACGGTATCGTGCGCGATCAACGTGTCAGAGATAGCTAGAATTCGGTATCTTCGGATCAACGAATTTGGTCCTTTCGGTATACTTCAATCCATCGATTGCCATTTCCATCATTTCGTTTGTTTTTCATAATTCCGCCTGCGTCACCATTCACTTGGCTCATGTTTATGAATGATGAATTCAACTGCATTGTAAAAGTATTTATATTTATAGTACTAATGCCATCTCCACCATGTTCACAGTAATTAGCAGAATATCCGGTATCTTTTGCTTCTTTGATTCTCTTCGGCTCATCCGGTGTTCTGAACTCATACCACCCTAGGGCTGTCGTCTTAAAACCAATTAGGTACAAGTCGTCGTACTTTATTCTATGTACTAACCTGGTTCCATCGTAAGTCACCAACTGAAGACTGAGATGCTTCTCCTTTTTGAAAGATATTTTATTGTTCCAATTTCTCCCACTATCTTCCAATTTTGTAAAAAGCTGTTCTACCCTTTTATCTAAACCAGTGTAACTTTCACTAACTAAAATAGATTCCTTGGATATAGCTGAATATTCTTCAATATTATGCATTCCACCATCAAAAAAGGTCTTTTCAACCACTTCAACTCCCTAACAGAAATATATACAGACATATCATGCTACAAAAATACAAACTAAAATATAAACCAGTTCATCAAAAAATTTATTCCATGTATTTTAGTATCGATAACGACAAAACGGTAAACTTCAAAAATAAAAGTGCATTTCCAAAACACACATCGAGAAAGCAATATACTACTGATATAATATACCACTACAAGAATATAAAATTTTACTTGAATTTGAATGGAGAGTAAGAACTTATACAATAATAAATATAACAAAAGTGAAAAATGAAATATTACCTATATTACTAAGAAATAATACATAAATTGAAAACTTGATATTAAAAAAAAAATGATGAAAGGTAGTATGTTTTCAAAAATAGTACTAATGGAAGATATGGGTTAATGAGTTTATTATAACCAGTTATTCATCATAAAAGTTCCGTTTTTCTTAACCAAAAGGAACCTATATTTGGATGGTTCATTCAAAAATGTTCAATTTTTTGTTTATACTAACTATTAGTACAAATCATAAATTATTCATGATCATTTGAACCATTGCACAGAAACATTGTTCAACATTTCATTTGTTAATGAAAATAAAATAATTAATTACCTCGTTAATCTCGAAGATGCACTCTGAAAAAGAAGCGTAAGAGTTCCTCTAACATGAATGACAAATCCATGAAATAAAAATAACATGTGCAATCGGTAATAGCCATCACTTTATTACCATTAAATAACTATCTTAGAGATGCTGAACTTTTAAATGAATTGTAGCTTTAAGAAACCTTCAAAACATTCTGCTAATGTTATCAACTTCTAGAACGAACAGATTAAATAACCAAATGATTTAAATGCAAAATTTCATAATAATACTAGATTGTGCATTCCAAAAGCATTACCTAATAAATATAATGTAAAAAAGTTCGGAAAAAAATCATAAATTATGGAAAAGAAATGTTTAGAAAGCTTTAGTAAAAATCAATATGATAGAAAAGGCTCTAAATAAACAAAAATTTAAAAAATTTAAAGAAACCAAAACACTAAATAGAAAAACATAAACCCATAAAAAAAGAATCATCATAAATCATTTTCTTCAAAATTTATAACTTCCCAAGTTAATTATAATTTACGAGAATATGAGATGACTATTTCCTTCTTTCTTCCTTTATTGGGGTTCTAATGGTTATAATCGAGAAATCTACTTTCTCGCGTAGAGTTACTTCCTCTCTTTCTTTGCCATCATTTTGAAAGGTAACATCTAAATTTAATTTTACTTTTGAATTATTTTCAATGATTTGAGACCATTTGATTCATAGTGTTTAATATAATTTTTTTATGATGAAGGTTTATATGATTTCTTATTACATATTGTCTATATAGTTTGAAGTTAATGAATTTTGCATCAAAAATTGGTTAACATCACACGCAAAAATAATGAGTGAAACGGATAACAATATACGGTTATGTAAGAAATATTCCTATTCCTATATGGTGAATTTTGGTTTACATAACAACAAATCAATGGTTAAAGCTGATAAGATCATACAATTTTCGATATTTTTGTTAGTATTGTCTATACGACACTAAATATATGTGTGCCTTTGAAATTTCTCTATATTTATACCAATTATTTTTAATTCATTGATGAATTTATTCCTAAAGTAACAAATAAACTTAAAAATTATGGAATGAGTTAGTAGTGGTCTTATGATTTTTTTTCTTCATAGATTATTACATACTTCTTTTGTCTATTTTATGTACTATACTTGATGTCGGTACGTACTTTTGTTCTGGACATTGTATTACTTCTTAAAATTATGGTCCAATGTGCGCATCCTTTTAGGACTAAAATTATTATAAAATTTCAAAATAAAGTTAAACCTTTTATAAATAAACTTTAGTCCTGGTAATAAAAATGTCAAGAGTGTTTACATGAAATAGTTCATTTTATAATACAAATTTACAAAACATTAACTGAGTGATACGTTGAGTTTATGAGTATTGTTGTTTAGCTAGGAAGCATGGGCACACTAATAGCACTCTAAAACAATAAGCATATGTAAAGGATTATGTCCACTAAAGATATATTATAGTTTGATAGAGATAAAATGTTATCAAAGTTTATGTTAACGACACTATGATTTTGTGGACATGTTGTATATTTCATATTTCCTATAATAATTTTGTTCAGTTTTCGAACATTGATCATTGAACTTGATATGGAACACCATGATACAGAAATGTAGATATTCTAAAGCTATTTACTAGTTTAGTCATACTAAAGCACCATATCATTTAAAAAGGAAGCGAGAACAGAAAAATCTACTGTAATATGCTTGCCCTGAATAACTTGAAAAATTATTAAGAATAATGAAATCGTTGACTATGTGTCTTGTTAATTATTTAGCTAGACATTTCACTAATTTTATAATAAATGACAAAAATTACATGATTAAGCAATTGTAATTGTTATGACCTAGTTTCCTACTATGCAAAAGTGCAAGTATGCATATCTAATTTTGTAGAAAGTTCATTGATTGAAGTATTTATAATAATAATAATAATATTTATTATTATTATTTTTATTTTTGTTGTTGTTGTTGTTCTTATTATTATTATCATTATTAAAGTTAACATTTATCTTCTGAAATAGTTCTAGAAGGTTTACTCATCCTATCATAGCATTTTTAGATTTGGAAAAAATATAGTATTTTTTGCATTAATTTTTCCTTTGAAATATAGGTTTGAGATAAAATAAATGCAAATAATATATAATACTTAAATGATTTAATTACAGTAGGACAATGATTTTATTCATAGCAAACACAAATGAATTGAGTTATCCCTTCTTGCCTTTTAACTTCTCACTAAAGTCAATTTTAAAATGAAGATATCATAACACAATCTTGCTCTCTATTACCGTGTGTGTTGTGCATTCAATATGTAATGTATGAAACATGCAATTAAACAAAATCAATAAAATTTACATGTTAAATATAATCAAGAAAAACTATGTCAAATAAGTGAGTTAAAACTATGTTAAAATTATAGAAAAACTATAATCAAGAAAAACTATGTTAAATATTAATACCAATTGTTAAATGAGGTAATGCTTTCAACATCATATTTCTTTGTGCGAGATAGACCATACTAAATCTGAAAGTATAATATCCTTGAAATCAATACTCCAGTTTAGGTCATCTAATATAATCAAGAAACCATGCTAAATCTTCAATTTTAATTGGAATATTTATGAAACCAATCGGGTCTAAGGTTTAATATGTCAATTAATATAATCAGGAAACATCTTCATACTTCCTATCTCCAGTTAAAAAATTTATGACATTTTAAATAAAGATTCATGCATACTATTGATATTAGTTTTGTTTGAACAATAAAAAATAATTTTGCTAGATCTATATAATTCCATATCATATTCTGAAACTTGTCAAAACACTAAGATCGTAAGACTAATTCAAAGGCATCGTTAGAATCTTGAATACAACGAAAAAATAAATATCTGTAACATCATATTTCACTTATACATATTTAATCTATAAAGCCAAAATTTTAGCAACTAACAGTAAATATTAAAAGCATTATGGATATTAAACATAAGAAGAAGAAAAATCAAGGCATAAATAAGATAAAATACTTACTGGTTGGGATATAATGAAAATGTCAATGTTGTGAATTAACAAATGCTCAAAGAGAATTAAGTTGAAGCACATTATATATTAGCTATATGCATATGTATATATATAGCTTAGAATTTACAATTCAGGAAACTTTATTTCCATTGTGTGCGAAAAAAATTGGAAAATTTCTCACCATCTATTTTAGGTTACTTCAACGTTCCTAATTAGTAATTAAATCTTTGACTTTACTAACCATTTCGATCTATGGATAAATAACGTATTTGTAGATTTTTACTTACCTTTTACTAGATTTTATTTCGAAATTTCTCATGATTAGCTAAAACGCTATATTTATATCCTTTTAAGGTACATATTTATGAAATTTAATTTGTCATGGAATCGTTAGGTGATTTCCAAATATGGATACGATGAATATATAGAAGAGATCAATTAAGAATTTTTATAAAGGGGCTTTCAGTGGCAACTATCTATAATTTCAGACTAGGTTTATATTTCTATAAGTTATAAGGCAATGGAATGAAAATTACTCTTCGATGTCAGTATGATTACATTCTCTGATTGACATCAAAATGTGGTCCCTCAAAAGGAAATAAATCTCATACGATCTCAGCTAGTTTATATTTATCGGTTGTTTATGAACACAACAAGATGATTTAAATGAATCAAATTTTACAAAATTCTTAATTGTTTGATTTTAACATGAACTTTTTTGGTCAATTATCATTTAGGCGTTACTTTTGAAATTTAACTGGTTAATATTAAAGGTATTCTCCAATTGTATCCTTCTTTTTTTCCTAACTATTTTTATTGAGTTATTTCTGGACTACTTGATTAAGATGTATGTAGCATTAAGATGGAAACATTAATCTATCTAAATATATAATTGAAGATGAATATGTGACTAGTGTGCACATGAAAATACAGCAACGTTCACCTACAATGTATTGTAACATGAAGATAGCATTTGTATAACATAAATTTGAAAACATACAACATTTATTTTTTTATGAACCATAAATTGTAATATTACTACATTCTCTATAAAAAGATGACACATTCATTTTCCTATTCAATAAAACTAAAAGGTAAAAAAAAGTTGTCAATTTGGCCTTTCTAACTATAAAGATAAATACAAATTGGAATTTCGACGTATAATAAATTTAGTTGCACATAAAGCATTTTATATCAAAAGTTAGATATCATTTATCAAAAGTCAGATATCCACATCCGTTGATATGGACGGATACTAGATATTTATTGGATATCTTTCGACTTGTTCACTACTAGTAATCTAAATAGATAAATAGAAATTTTTGGTTCGTTATAAATTTATTGCAGTACTAAAAATATTGAAAAAAATAAATATTCTAAGAAAAATGATTTGGCTAATTCTATCTATACACCAGTAATTGCTTAGCATACACCAAAAATATTAAAAACTACTATACATCCAATATCACTTTACAAACACCCCGTGTTTTACAAAATTACCCTTGCTTTCACATTCTTTATCTTTCCTTTTTCAAACTTAAAATTCATTTATACAAAATTGAAAATTAATAATATTAAACTAATTTAAAAATTCAACAAAATGAACTTTATCCGTTGCACTACTGTTTTAACCTTTTAATATTTTTTTTTCAATTTCAACAAAATTAACTCTATATTTTTTTTAAAAGTTGTGTACTTCAAAATTATAACAATTAGTTGTGAATATTAACTTAAATGATAGTTTAGGTTTCACGATAAAATAGCCATTAACTTTTTCGTCAAAATGTTATGATTGGACTAAAATTAATTAATTTTGAGATTAATTTGATGGATAAAACAAAAATGATTAAAAAACATAATTATGAATAAAAGAGTATTTTAGTATTAACTTTTTGTTGGAAAATAACGATATATGTTAAGTATGTTTAGTGTATGACTACAATTTACCAAATAATTTTAACTAGATATTGGTTTTAATACACATTTTAAATTTTTTATCTAAATAAAACAGTAACTAGCAATCATTTTATGTACTAAAACTCAAAAAAAATTTTAACTACAATCTTCATAAAAACAAAATGAATAATTATCATATATAAGATAATTTTTCATTTATGTTATATAGATATGCACGGATTTTAGATTTTCGAGTACTCATTGCTGCCCTATTTGACCCTTCTTTTTACCCTTATATGGCGGGTAATTTTTTTTGCAAATAAGTAAAAAGGTCTTTATATTTAACTGGTTATAAGTTTACACCATATGTTACCTTCAAAAAAAAAAGTTTACACCATACATAGCAAATCTCCATTCATTTCCAATATGGAGCAAACACATTTGACCTCTCATTTTCTCATGTTGGACCCACCAAGGTTACGTAATCAGCAAGTATTGATAACTTAATTTATGGCTTAAAAGACATATACATGGTATATTTTATTTTAGCCTTTTTTGACTAATCAATTACCCATTTAAACTAAGTTAAAAATGTGTACAACGGTTGTGGTATTTAACTCTATTAAATTACATGATTTAATATATTAATCATTCATATAAACATATGCATTATATGGATATATAATTCGTCGCCTTTTATAAAAATAATAAAATAATTATATTATTATTGATTTTGGTAATTTTAAATTATTGGTTGTCATAAAGCTTGGGTACAAATATTATTTTATTATATCACCTACAACTTATTGTATCGATATATTTATTCGAAAATATATAATATTATGGGTACAACATTGGTGAAAGAAATATATCTTAAATCTTGCTATCATATTATTTTAAATTTCATGCAATGATGTTATAATTATATAATTATATATATATATATATATATATATATATATATATATATATATATATAAATCGATGCCTAGCAATTACATAATAGATGTCAAGCTACCTTGATGAATGATTGCTTAAACCATTGAAATGAATGTTTAGTTTGATGCTTGTTTGGATAATGAAAATATTCTGTGAGCTTTTGTTAAATGAATTGGTTCGTTACTGAATAAAATTGACCAATTAAAATTTGTTATTGAATTACTTTGCTCAAATTTGGATGTATGTGCGAGTGTTATGTTATCTTAAAAATATTATAATATATAATAAAATAGCCCTTATCTAATGGTAAGACAAAGGAAGGTTCAATTTAAGTATCAACATAGATGTCAAATAGCTCTTATCTAACAAAAAGGCAAAGGATTTATCATTTGAGTGGTATTTCTATTAGACTAGCAAGAGCCATCAAAGTTATGATAGGAGTTTTGGTAGATGATTGTTATGGTTGTCTTTGATGATAAGTGTCATCGAGTCTAATTCTTTGACACATAGTATATGCTGAAATAGAGTTGAATAGCCTTGTTTACGTGCTAACTTGTTGGATGCAGTAGCAGGGCAGGTATGGCTTTTTTGCACTTATTTAATATATATCGAGTTTATATCCATTTTGAGATTGTAGATCACTCATACCAGAAAATTGTCTAATGCGATGTTATTCGCATTTCTTCTTATATTCTCGTGTACTTTTAAATGAGTAGATTGAGAGACATGTACCAGATAGTGCATAGGGCTATGCAGAGGACAAGCAGAGTATTGACACTTTATACACACACACACATACATACATACATACATACATATATGTGTATGTGTGTTATTTCCATGGACCGTTGATTTCTATTATGTAGTGCTACGAACTTATTTAACACTTTATTTTATATAGAGATGATTACTTGAGTTTTATTTGATGTATGGGGTGCATAAACTCATGTATTCTACCTTTTATGATCTAATAAACATATGATATGCTCTGATTTTGTAACAACTTGAAATTTAAGCAATACAAATTAATTAACGAATTGATTAAATGATAACATAACTTTGTGAAATTATCAAAATTGAGCCATGGAGGTTGCACCCCTGTGTCCATGGTAATTTTTTGGTTAATTTCCATAAATAGAATATCAAAATCCAAGCTAATATTTAGAAGATATGAATTAATGAAGAAACGAGAAAATAAGAGAGAGAGAAAAATTATATAGGGAAGGTCGACCCTAAGGTTGACCGTAGCAAGTGATGGGTCGACAGGGAGGTTAACCCGCGTGCATTTTATTGCATGTCTTCTTCCAGTTGATTCGAACACATCATTTTGCTATTTTCACTTCGTCTCGTGCATCCGTGCTTTCATCCAACGGTTCCTATCGAGCCTATGACGTGGCTGCACCAGATTTAATTTCCAAATCCAACGGTGTAAGATCCACAAGTGACAGTATAAATGAGACCCTAGGCCTAGCTTTTTTCTCATTTAGATTTTCTCAATCTAGGTTCATTACCCGAGGCTAGACCCTAAAAGGTATATTTTTCCGAGGAGAAGATCTTTTTAATTAAAATATTTTATACGCTTCAAGTGTACCCGGAAAGGCCAAAGGAAAGAGCTAAGGACCACAGGTAAGTGTTTAAGTAATTATGTTAGATTTTTAAGTCATTTAAAATAATAGGGTTTCCAATAGTTGTAGTTTTTCTACAATTTCGGGATAACCTTTATGCAAGTTTATTTACAGTTTAGTCTAAGTAAATTTTAGATTTGTTTTTCAGTCTATTTTCTTTCAACGGTTCTATTTCAGTTATTTGCAATTATTTACCATTAATTATAGCTTTTCCAATTATTTACGGTTATTCACTATTATTTACGTTTTATTTACATATATTCTAAGATTGTGATTTCTTCTCTAAATGCCAGTCTGTAACAACCTTGGTTTTGGGTGATTACCTGTAAATATTAAATTATAATGGTGGTTATAGTTTAATATTGTGAATTAAAATAAATTAAAAAATTGTTTATTTGGAATAAATAATAGATTTTTGGAAATAAGATGTGAAAATAAGGTTTTAAAACTTTATCTTGGTTGGTTGTGTTATTAATGAATGAAAAATGATTTTATTTAGTGAAAATGCAACAATTCTTGTAATTATTGCCAATTGCTTCTTTTAATATTTTTAAAGGAAGTATTTGATTTTAAATATGTGTTTATGATAAATAAAAAGATGAAATTTTGTTTAAAAATAATTTTTTGTTATAAAAATGATGTTAGACTGATTTATTGCATTTTATTGTACAAGAAAATTATTTGGGTAATTTTTGGAGTTAAAATGGTGTTTTATGTAAATATTTGTGTAAATTGTGTATTTAGTTAAAAATAAGGCTTTTTGATAATTAAAATATTTTTATGACTAAATTATATTTTTATTGGTTATAAAATATTTTATTAAACATGAAAATATGTTTACATAATTTAAGTGTGAAGAAACTTTGTGAAAACATGTTGTTTTATTAATTACATAAGTATATTTATGTGTTTTTAGAGACAAACTTGATTTCCTTTCGTTAACTAATTTGGTATTGGGTCTTAGCCGAGTTACTTTTCTAACCAGAACAAAGAATGAGAAAGTTTTTCTCCCTCAAAACATAAGAATAATTTTCTCTTACAGTAAAAATCAAAGCAGAAAGAAGAAGCTTTTCCTCTTTTCAAAACCTAAACTAAAGCTCCAATTTCTTCACTAAATTTGCTGTAAATAATCAAATTAAAGCTCTTTTCCATAGCTAACCAACTCCAAAACATAGATTATAACGTCAAGCTTTGATTTTGAGATTATGGGTTTGTCTAAGCTTTGTTTTTCCTCTTTGCATGTCTTTGTTCTTCTATTTTATAGGTTGTTGAAGCAAATTCCAACTCAAAGCTCGCAACTTTCTTCAGTTAATTTAACTTTTCCCTTCAATTTGCAAAGTTGAGTTAACTGCTCATAAATGCTAGCCGAATCAAAGCTTCAAATGCCAAAAATCTATACAAATCTAGCTTCTGTTTATCATTTTCTACAGTGGTTTATTTTCTAAGTTAAAACTATTCTGAGTAGCTACTTTGTATGACCATATCTTCTTATTCCTATGTTCAAATTCACTAATTCTTTCTTTATTTGAAAGTTGAAGTTTTATACTATGTGCATGCCAATTCTCAGTTCAATCTAAGGTCGTTTGGTAATCTATTTCATGCCTGAAAGTTGAATCCAAGATGGTTTTTAGGTCTGTACATATTTTCGTTTCTGAGCTGTTGCAAACATGGTCCGAACCAATGTTTGAGACATCATATCATTTTCATTTCCTATCGAAATTCATTGATTCTCTTTTTTATTTGAAAGTTGAAGTTTTCTACTATGTGCATACCAATTTTTATTTTAATTCAAGGTAGTTCGGTCCTCTGTTTCATGCTTGAAATTGAACCCGAGATAGTTTTTAGGCCTATACATATTTCCCTTTTTTGACCTATAGCAAACATGGCCCGAGTTCATGTTTAAGACAGCGCATCTCTTTCATTTCCTGTTGGAATGCATTGATTCTTTTTTTATTTGAAAGACAAAGTTTTCTGCTATATGCAAACATATTTTCAGTTTAATCTGAGGTTGGTTGGTCCTCAGTTTCATGCCTAAAAGTTGAATCCCAGATGGTTTTCAGGTATGTACATTTTCGTTTTCCTGAGCTACTGCAAAAAACGTGGCATGAGTCCATATTTGAGACAGCGTGTCCTTTTCATTTCCTATTGGAATTCATCGATTCTTTTTTTATTTGAAAGTTAAAGTTTTTTACTATTGATATACCAATTTTAAGTTAAATATGAAGCCGTTTGGTCACCTGTTTCATGCCTGTAAGTTGAATCCGAGAGGATTTTCAGACCTGGGCAGAATCCAACATGGTCTGAGTCCATGTTTGAAATTTTATTTCTTTACCATTTCATGTCAGAATTCAGTGAATCTTTTTTTAGTTCAATGATAAATTGTTCTACTTTCTATTTATCAAATATTAGACCATTCTAAGGTCATTAAGCCATTCAGATTATGTCTAAAAGTTGAACTCGGAGAAGGTTTCAGACATGGGTATTGTTTTAGCTTGTGTTTTTTTTTTTGTTCGCCTTCTCTTCCCATCCGATTTTCGACTTCTGCATCTTGTATTTGTGATATTCCTGAACTATTTTGAAGGCTATGATTGCTATTAATAGGCTAGTCAAAATTTTGGAGAATTTGGGATTCAAATTTTTTTGAGATGAATTCGAATGTTGGTTGTTGGGATTTTTCAATGTTTTTCCTTGATTTCGAGCTTGGATTTTTTAAAATAATTTTGAAATAATTTTGAAATAAACTGCATTTTGAAGAATTATTATATAATATTTATAAATTATTTTCAAGCTACAAAATCTATACATTCCCTATAATAAGGGAATTTTAAAGTTTGTTTTCCAAAAATGATTTCGAATAATTGTTTCAAAAGCTTGTTTTCTCAAAATAAATTATTTTCAATATAAAATACACATTTTTTCATTATTCGAGCATATGGAAAGGAGAATTAAATGATTGGGTAAAACACGTGGTATGAGACATGTGCGTTTATCTTTTCGGTTAATTCCTGATTTTGGGTTGGATCGTTTTGACCTTCGGGTCGTATTTGCCGATGAGATGAGGAAAATATTTTTACTGCTTTCTGGTGTGGCATTAGCTAACAATTAGTAGATCATTAACTGTGAATGTGTGGTATGGGACGCACGTTAACACTTTTCGGGTTCCTATTTGAGAGTTTGTCACACATTTGTCTAAGAGACATATTTGCCAGTACTGGACCTTGGTCCTTTGTCCTTTGGGATGTTTGTCTAAGAGATGTATTTGTCCATTGAGACTTATTTGTCCTTGGGGATGTTGCGGGAAGTTTGTCTAAGAGACATATTTATTTGCCCTTTAGGATGTTGTCCTTCGGGATGTCTGTCTAAGAGATGTGGCGCCTTATTTTAAGAGAAAAGTACTTGGCGGGCTTTGACCATAAGCACATATTATATCTTTGAGATGATTTCATTGATCTCGTTATGATTTTTCCAAGTGTATAGCCTTTTTACATTATTGTCCAATTGAGCCGCTCGAGATATTATATATGGCAATTACATCTTTAGAAACTGAACACCTCATCAATTTCCATATTTTGAGATTTGGTTTTCCATCTTTGGCATTTATTTGAGATTTATAATCTCTTTATAGAGATATATGTGTCTGCCAGTTTTGGTGTAATTTGAGTTTGGGATTCCTCTATTTTGAGAGCATATTTGTGATTGCCATTTTGGCGAGTTTTGAGTTTAAAGATTTCTCCTATTTAGGGGTATGGTTTGTAAAAACCATTATAGTTTCTTTTGGGACTATGCCGATGATATGAGGCATTTATGATACTTAGTTGATTTTATCGATGAGTTTACTTCTTTTTTTAGTGATACTACCTCATTTGAAGTAATGATATGTTCCTACAATTACTTCTTCTCACTGGAGAATAATTATCGCCCCTTTACCTTACGCTTCATATTATCACTTATCATACTAATCAGATGTTTTAGCTAGACTAACCCGTGTATTTTTATGTACTCGGGTCAAACCAAGTTGTTTTAGGTTTGATACATGCTGGTGGATATAGCTTATCTACTTCCACTTGGATACGTATTTATCACCATTTTTGTTGTTGTCCTTTTTGGTTTGACATTGATATGTATATTTTTGTCTCGTTGTATATAGTGTGGTCTTCGAACCACTTATGATGTATCATTCTGTATTGTGCTGGGGATGTATCTGTATATATGTGTATATATCTGCTGTTTGCTGATCTGTGATGTGATGTACATTTTAGTTGTTGTATTTTGTTCTGATAGACCCATTAGCCACTTATAGTTTTGTATTAAGCATTTATTGGATATATCAATCCACTTAAGGCAAAAAAAAACTAAGGCATTAAATTGATGTATTTAATAGGTGTTTAAGACAAGGTTATAGATGGTCGCTCCTAACCATCCCTATTCTCCACATTAGCAGACAGTATTACCCAGTAATACTCTTTGTTAATGCGAATCTCGTGGTGGGGCATCACACAGTTTCTTTTTGATTCCCTTTTTACGCAATGGAATAGATAGAAGAATAATTCGTTAATATGGACTAAAATATAGGAATACTGAATGTACAGAAAATGGGATGTAAATAAGAAGAACTATAACAAATTGGACTTAGACTGAAATAGGAAAATTTAAGATATTTGCAAGCATAGTTATGACATGTAATTATAATTAAAAAGGGAAAATAGAAGAAATGGAAAAAGTATCTTATTTTTATACTTAAACCTTGGGTTAAGTTAATAAGCATAATTATAACATACAGGTTATAATTAGAGACAATAATCAAGTAGAAAGAATAGGAAAGGCTTATTTTAAGACTTAAATTAAGTTAACAAGTAAATAAAGTAGAAATAACAGAAGTGGCTTATTTTAATAAACCTAGATCTTGGATTAAGTTAATAAGCAAGATATAGAAGATCGGTATTGTAGGCCCAACGAGGTAGTCTTTTACTAATATAGAAGATCTGTCTTGTATGTCCAACGAGGTAGTCCTTTACTGATATATAAGATCTGTATTGTAGGCCCAATAGGGTAGTCCTTTACAGATATAGAAGATCGGTATTGCAGGCCCTATGGGGTAGTCCTTTGCAGATATAGAGGCTTATTTTAAAAACTTACTTAGGTTAATAAGAGGTCAATAGATAGAAGTTCAAATCAAGGGGATTTCGACAGGGGCACAACTAGATTTTGTTTGTTAGATAAGACCTGTACCAACAACATTCCCTTTTTAGTCAGACACAGGTGACTTCACAATACATATGTGAGGAAGGGCATGCTTATGATGGAGTGGTGGTAAATAATAGGTCAATAGGATGGAGCAACCGATAGCGCGAGCCTAATGGTGGTCGAGCATGCAGCCTCAGTGCTGGCTGATAAGTCATTATTAAGTTCCAAGCGCTAAGTAGGTATCTATTACGTAGGGACTAATAGGGTCTAGTCAGCAGTAGTAGGTGTTTATTGCATAGGGACCAATAGGGTCTCGTCTATATCTTTTGCGTAGGGACCAACATGGTCTAGTCCACATCTTTTGCGTAGGGGATAATGGGTCTAGTCCGCATAGGCACAGTAGAGATAGAAGGCCGATCAAAGGGTAGAATTAGGACTTTAGCCTAATTAAAGTAGGATTTAGGTTTTAGCCATACCAAAGTAGTTATCTAAGAAAGGTGCAAACAATCTAATCGAACTATCTAAGCAATGCAAACAGCTAAACCATATTTTATCCCATCTTTATTTTTCCTTTATTTCCTTTTATACTAGAACTGTTGCAAACTCTATTAGCTTTATCTTACTTAAGAATATTAGTAATTACCTTCATTCACCAGACTTTTAGCCTGGCCCACTCCTCTATTTTCCTTTTTCCCCCCATAGGCCACAAAAGGTAGGGATAGTTGATTTCAGAGTTTCTTGGAGGTTCAGCTGTAGAGACTTTCTTCATGTATTCTACTTCTTTTTCAGTTTTATTTCATTTAATGTACTGGTATTTTTTTAAAGAGGGATGGTTATTTTATATACTCTGATATCATGACTGAGATAATGTTTTTCACTAGACATGGATATTTGGTATTTTGAGATATATTTGGTTTTATGAAGTATTTATGGAGTTTGATTTTAAATATGTTATTGTTATAATTGTTTCAGTTGTTTTATTTATTTTGTCTTGTGAATCTTAGTCTCTGTAAGGTTTTTCAATACCTACAATGCACCATATCTTTTAGTGTTCCTTTTTGGGTATACTAAGGGGTGTGGGGTATTACATTTGGTATCAGAGTCTAAGGTTACACGATTCCTAAGAATTTGTTTTAAAAAGTAAAGTATTTTTCAAAATAACTTGTTTTAAAGCATTTTCCAGAGAGAAACTCTTAGAAATAGTTTACAAGTATAAAAGAGTTTTTATAAAAATCTCCTCAAAGTCTAGTTCAATATTCCTTCAATTCTTTCGAACCTAAATTCTCTTTTTCTTTGCATAGAATGACGGATGCCCCTAATCTTCCAGAGGGCGTCCAAGTCCCAGCCTGGTTTTGTAGATACCTACAAGCTATGACTACAGAGTGCAAGGAAAAGCGCCCAATCCAGCACCAGCGAGTGGAAATCCCATCAACCCACCTGCAATAGCCGATTTCTCTTTGCTATGTAAGGATTTCGTCAATTTAAGAGGCAAGACATTTTTCGGTATGGAGAATTTTGTGGAGGCACGAGCTTGGTTAAGAAACGCAGAAAGGATATTCGGGCTATGGGGACAGGAGGATTAGCAGAGAGTTTAGCTTGCATTTTGGCAGTTGAAAGGAGAGGCTTCTTATTGGTGGGAGGTTGTTGAGTTGGAAGGAAGGGAGTTGGATAGTTTGGATTCCAAGAGAGGTTTGAGAGGAAGTTTTTGTCACAAGCAGAAGAGAGTATGCAGTTGGAATAGTATATTGGCTTGAAGCAAGGTAGTCTTTCCATTAAGGAGTATATAAACCAATTTAATGAGTTGTCACGGTTTGGAATGGAGTTAGTGAATACATCGCACAAGAAGGCCTTGAAGTTTGCAAAAGGGTTAAATCAACCCTTAAAGGATTGTTGTTGACTCACGTACTGACGGGAGCTACTTATGAGTCACTGGTGGAGGTGGAGCTTATGTCTGACGCATCTAAGGAGGGAGAGTCTAAGGAAGTCCCTAAGTCGAAAGGTTCTAAGAAGAAATGGTGGAAGAACAAGAAGAAAAGGGATGGCCCTCAAAAGTAGATAAAGAAAGGAGCAAAGTGCAATAACTATGGATTGCTTGGTCATTCTGCAAAAGACTGCAAGGTAGAGAAGACGAAGGGAGTGTTATAATTGTGGACAGCCCGGTCACATTAGTAGAGTTTGCCCTCAAAAGATGGGGTAGGAAGCGGGTGCACCAGCAGTACAGATTCAAGCTTTGGATGCAGCACCTTCCAACAGTGGACCCGAGAAAGGTAGGAAAGTCACCGTGGAAGGTTAGATTTCTATTTTTGATTTTCCCATTTGGACTCTTTTCAATTCTGGGGCATGACACTCTTTCATCTCTAGTTCTTTGGTAGATTTTTTGCACTTTAACATCTCTTTAGTAGTATACCCCATTGTTGTTTCAAACCCATAAGAGGATTGGCACACTTGTCTATGATTTTTAGGAGTTTGAAATTTTTTATCCGAGGCATAGAGTTTGATTATGATGCCTATGTATTGGCATTTTTGGGGTAAGGGATTATTTTGGAGATGGATTGGCTATCCACATATGGAGCGATATTAGACTGTGAGAGGAGAGTCATTAGACTAGAGACATACGGTGGTAGGACTCTCGAGGTTTCTTGCGACCTATAGGGGTCGGTCATGTTGAACTTCCATTATTCACTCGATTCATCAACTGTAGAGTTAAATTCAGTTCCGGTCGTCAGATATTTCCCGGACGTCTTTGAGGAGATTAGGGCACTACCTCCTAAGGAAGAAATCAATTTCGGGATCTATTTGACTGACAATGCTAAGCCAATAGCATTGCCAATGAGACACATGGCACCTAGGGAGAGGAAGGAGTTAAGCAAGCAAATTCGTGAGCTATTGAAGAAAGGCTTCATTAGAAGGAGCATATCTGAGTGGGTAGTGTCAGTCATCTTTGCTACTAAGGGGATGGTTCCCTTCGACTTTGCGTAGATTATAGAGAGTTGAATAAGCTCATGAAGGAGAACCGTTATCCACCTAGGATAGATGACCTTTTTGACCAATTGGTTGGCTCTTTAGTATTTTCTCAGCTTGATTTAGCCACTGGATTTCACCAGCTTAGAGTTGCTAACGATAGCATTTATAAGATGGCATATAGGACACCCGATGGACTCTTTGAGTGGTTGGTTATGTCTTTTGGACTAACCAATGCTACAACTTATTTTGTAGATTTGGTGAGCCGTGTTTTTAGAGATGTCCTAAATAAGTTCGTAGTAGTGTTTGTGGATGACATTTTGGTGTTTTCCAAGAGTGTGGAGGAGCGTGTTGTTCATTTAGAGGAGGTTCTTTGTACACTTCGTGTTCATCAGTTAAGGATAAAGTTTTCAAGGTGTCACTTTTGGCTAGAGAAGGTACGTTTCTTGAGGCACGTAGTCTCAAGAGAGGGTTTGGCTATTGACCCCGCCAAGGTAATTGCAGTGTACGATTGGAAGGCTCCCAAGAACGTTACCAAAGTTAGAAGCTTCTTAGGATTGGTTGACTATTATAGGAAGTTCATCAGTGATTTTGCCAAAATTTCAGCACCACTTACTCACCTCAGTAAAATAATAAAGCATTCGTGTGAGATGTGGATTATGAGAATTCATACACGATGCTAAAGAGAGCCCTTATTAGTGCACCAGTTTTAGTTTTACCCGACGGAGCAAAGCGTTTTACAGTATACGCCGATGCATGTGGGATGGGTCTAGGAGCAGTGTTGATGCAAGAAGGGATGGTATTGTGTTATGGAAGTAGACAGTTGAGGACTGATGAGAAGAACTGCCCTACCCATGATTTGGAGTTAGCTGTTATAGTTTTCGCGCTCAAATCTTGGAGGCATTACTTGCTAGGAGAGAATTTCAAGCTTTTCACTAACCATAAGTTATTGAAGTACCTATTCTCACAGAAGGATTTGAACTTGAGGCAGTAGCGATGAATGTAGTTTTTGGCATCGTACGACTTTGAGATAGCTTATACCCCTAGCAAGGGAAACTTGGTTGTAGATGCATTGAGTAGGAAAAAAGCAACCCTTGGTCTGATGTTCATGGAATGGAGGAACCTAAAGTTTATTTCCACTTTTGATTTTAATCCCTCTATGGACATTACCCCGGGATTGTTAGCGGCACTATAGGTGAGGCATACCCTTGTAAATCAGATTGGCTCGAGGCAGCAAGAGGAATCAAAGCTTATGAATATTATGCATAGGATTAGTAGAGGAGAGGTTTCTAGACATCTCCAACGCTATTCCATGGATAGTAAAGGGTGGTAAGGAGAGATGGAAGACTTTGTGTCCCCCGTGCTAGTGATTTATTGAGAGCAGTTTCAGAGTAAGCACACCATTCTCGTATGACTATTCATCCGAATGGTGGTAAGATGTATAAGGACATGAAGAGGATGTTTATTGGAGTGGCATGAATAGGGATGTGGTAGAGTTTGTGGCTAAGTGTCTTGTGTGCCAAAGGGTAAAGGCAGAGCAGCGGAAGCTCGGTGGATTACTTCAACCATTGGATGTGCCCGAATGGAAGTGAGAGAGCATTTTGATAGACTTTATAGATAGTCAGCCCCCAGATTTGTATGACCGTTCTCCATTTTAGAGACAGTAGGGTAGATGGCATATCGAGCGAAGCTACGGGAGAGACTCGTAGGAGTCCATGACTTTTTTCATGTTTCGCACATGGAAAGTGCCGACATGACTCAATAGAGATTGTGGAGCCAAGTCAGTTGGAGGAAGTGGAAGTAGAAAGGGAAGCATCGGTTCGTCGTATTCCTACAAAGATCATTGGACAAGACATCAAGAGGATTAGGTATAAAGAAGTCCCATTAGTGAAGGTGCAGTGGGGAGATGATGTTGCAGATGCTAGATGGGAAGATAAGAGAAGATTCGTACCTTTTATCCGCATCTATTCGATAGTAAATTTTAGAATTATTTATTTCCATCTTTAGCTTTAAATAGGTTCTTTCCTTTATTATCCTTTGGGCGGCATAACTTAGGATTTAATCTATAGATGGTAGGATTTGATGTAACATGTTATTAGAACATGTTATGTATGATGGATACTAGTGGTTGCTAGTGGATGCATATTCTTACACTAGGCACTATTATCTCTTAGGGATCGGCCTAAGTAGGACACTAGGGCATATGCGTATGGATGTGTGCACATTTACATTTTTATTTTATTTTCCATGGTTGTTATAAATAGATGATTATCACATGATGGTTGCATTTGGATGATGATTGTAGCATGCATATAGAACTATCAGTTATCATTAGGGAAATTGCATTCATTTGGATACATGGCACAAACATGATTGCATAAAAGGAGGTCGACTGAAGCAGTAGACCGCCTAATCTTTTGCATTAATTGGGGACATTGACACTATACTAATTGCATAAGTATCATAAATCGCATTAGAAAAACTTAGGGACAATGGATGCAATGGATGATGATTGAGTAGTTGGTTGTAGAACTTGGATGAAAACATGTATTTCATTCTTCTACCCTTAGATATTTTGGGATGAAATCCCTTAAGGAGGGGAGAATGTAACAACCCGAAATTTAAGCTATAGGAATTAATTAACGAATTAATTAAATGATAAAATAACTTTATGAAATTATCAGAATTGAGCCATAGAAGTTGTACCATTGTGTCCACGGTGATTTTCTTGTCAATTTCCATATATAGAAGTCAATATCCGAGCTAGCATGTAGAAGGTATGAATTAATAAAGAAACAAGAAAATAAGAGAGAGAAAAAATTATATAGGGAAGGTCGACCCTCACCATAGCTAGGTCGACCCTAGTAAGTGATGGGTCGACATGGAGGTCGACCTGCGTGCATTTTGTTGTATGTCTTCTTCCAGTTGATTTGAACACATCATTTTGCTATTTTTACTTCATCTCGTGTGTCTGTGCATCCATTTAACGGTTCCTATCAAGCTTATGACGTGGTTGCATCATATTTAATCTCCAAATCCAACGGTCTAAGATCCACAGGTGACGCTATAAATAGAATTTAGGCCTAGCTATTTTCTCATTTAGATTTTCTCCATCTGGGTTCATTGCCTGAGGTTGGACCCTAAATGAAATATTTTTTCGAGGAGAAGATCTTTCTAATTAAAACATTTTATACCCTTCAAGTGGATCCGAGAAGGCCAAAGGAAAGAGCTAAGGACCACAGGTGAGTGTTTAAGTAATTAATTTATATTTTTAAGTAATTTAAAATAATAGGGTTTCCAATAATTGTAGTTTTTCTACAATTTAGGGATAACCTTTATGCAATTTTATTTACAATTTATTTTCAGTAAATTTTAGATTTGTTTTTCAGTGTGTTTTCTTTCGGCTATTCTATTTTAGTTATTTGCATTTATTTACTATTAATCACAACTTTTCCAATTATTTACAGTAATTCATTGTTATTTACGTTTTATTTACATCTATTCTACGACTGGGATTTCTATGGTAAATGTTAGTTTGTTTTTAATTTCCTTTGTACTCAGACGGAATAAATAGAAGAATAATTCGTTAATATGGACTAAAATATAAGAACACCGAATGTACAGAAAATGGGATGTAAAATAAGAAGAACTATAACAAATTGGACTTGAAATAGGCAAATTTAAGATATAGCATAGTTATGACATGTAACTATAACTAAAAAGAGAAAGAAATGGAAAAGGTAGCTTATTTTTATACTTAGACCTTGGGCTAAGTTAATAAGCAGAATTATAACACACAGGTTATAATTAGAAACAGTAATCAAGTAGAAAGAACAGGAAAGGCTTATTTTAAGACTTAAATAAATTAATAAGAAAATAAAGCAGAAACAACAGAAGAGGCTTATTTTAATAAACTTAGATCTTTGATTAAGTTAACAAAAAAGATACAGAAGATCGGTATTGTAGGCCCTATAGGGTAGTCCTTTACCGATATAGAAGATCAGTATTGTAGGCCCAACTGGGTAGCCCATTACAAATATAGAAGATCGGTATTGTAGGCTGAATGTGATTGCCTATAGAGGCTTATTTTAAAAACTTATATTAAGTTAATAAGAGTTCAATAAATAGAAGTTCAAATCATGGGGATGTGGACAAAGGCGCAACTAGATTTTGTTTCTTAGATAAGACCCATACCAACAACATTCCCTTTTTAGTCAGACACAGGTGGCCTTACAATAGCACAGGTGAGGCAAGGGCATGCTTATGCTGGAGCGGTGGTAAATAAGAGGTCAACAAGAGGGAGCAATAGATAGTGCGAGCCTAATGGTGATCGATCGTGCGGCCTCGGTGCTAGCTAATAAGTCGTTATTGAATTCCAAACGCTAAATAGTTATCTACTGTGTAGGGACCAATAGGGTCTAGTATGCAGTAGTAGGTGTCTATTGCATCGGGACCAACAGGGTTTAGTCCACATCTTTTGCGTGGGGACCAACAGGGTCTAGTCCGCATCTTTTGCATATGGGCCAATGGGTCTAGTCCACTGTAGGCACAGTAGAGATAGAAGGCCGATCAAAGGGCAGAATTAGGACTTCAACCTAATTAAAGTATGTTTAGGGTTTCAGCCTAATCAAAGCAGTTATCTAAGAAAGGTGCAAACAATCTAATCGAACTATCTAAGCAAAGAAAATAGTTAAAATGTATTTTATCCCAGCTTTATCTTTCCTTTATTTCCTTTTATACTAGAACAGCTGCAAACTCTATTATCTTTATCTTGCTTAAGGATACTAGTAATTACTTTTATTCAGCAAACTATTAGTCTAGCCCACTCTTCTATTTTCCTTTTTCCCTCATAGGCCACCAGAGGCAGGGATAGTAGATTTCAGAGTTTCTTAGAGGTTCAGCTGCAGAGACCTTCTTCATGTAATCTACT
The DNA here is from genome assembly GCA_030765085.1 of Allium cepa. Taxonomy (NCBI): domain Eukaryota; kingdom Viridiplantae; phylum Streptophyta; class Magnoliopsida; order Asparagales; family Amaryllidaceae; genus Allium; species Allium cepa. The sequence continues at coordinate 867,758,715 of CM060940.1, forward strand.
TCTTCTTTTTCAGTTTTATTTCAGTTTATGTACTGGTATTTTTCTTTGAGAGGGACGACTATTTTATGTACTTTGATATTATGACTAAGATAATGTTTTTCACTAGACATGGATATTTGGTATTTTGAGACATATTTGGTTTTATGAAGTATTTATGGAGTTTGATTTTAAATAAGTTATTGTTTTAATTGTTTTCGCTATTTTATTTATTTTATCTTGTGAATCTTAGTCTCTATAATTTTTTAGCTATACCTACAATGCACCACATCTTTTAGTTTTCCTTTTTGAGTATACTAAGGGTGTGGGTGTTATAGATTTTGCTTGGTTCATTTTGATTCTGCCACTATCTCGCCCATTGTATATATGCTTTTATTATGTTTTTGTTTGTGCGTCGTGTGATATATGACAGGTATTCATTTATCCATCGTCCATTACCTTGATGGTTAAGAATGAAAATATGGTTACCTTTGTAAGACACGTGAGCTACGAGATAGGTTTTATGCTTAGTCTATATAGTGAAAATCGATGAATAAAATGTATGTTACAATATACGTCTAATGAAAATCTATTAACTTTATGAATTTATTACATAATAATTATTATAGAAATCTTTAGCAACATAAAAAAGCAGTCAATCTACCAACAAAGCATTGCATTTATATGTTTAAGAAAAAAGTGGTAGCCTCATAGAGAAATAATATGATCGACTCGTATAGCGAAACATGAGTTCACCATAATTATACATTAATATAACGAACCTAATGTAAAAGAATTTTTCATGCCGGCCAATGATTTGGTACCATTTGCTTAAAAATCTATAAAAGGAAGTGGATGAATTTTTTAATATTTGGATATAAAAACACTTTCTGTTATGTAACATCGTAGTTCGAAGTTAAATGGTTATCTTGGGTTTTTTTTGAATTTAATTCAACAATTTTTTTTGTTTTATTGATAATAAAAGGAGAAGTTTGATTTAAATTAAAGATTAAGTTTGAGTTATGTTTTAAAAATTCAAAAGTAATCCGAAAACTTGCTTCGACAAAAATAAATAATATATGTGAAATTATGGAATTATTCTAGAAATAATTTGCAACGACCTATATTTTTACCTATCGGGTAATCAATAAATATTTTTATTTTATTTTATGCGGTCTTATGAATATATAATTTTTAAATACGACTCTTAGGGTTATTTTACAAGTATATGACTTTCCTAAATTTCTTTATGACCATTTTACCCCTGAAAATCTTGTTTGAGAAATAACGTTTGTTAGGAATCTAATTTGGATTTTAAACTAGTTTCATTGCTTTAGGATGATGCTTTCTTATTCCATAGAGTGGTATATTAGAAAAACAGACTTACCTTTAGAAAGTTATGCATGTTTTAAGTTTAGATAACCGTTGACCAAAGTTAGAGTACAAATAATTAAGTCCATGATTAAGCCCATTAGTTTAATTCGAGATTAGTATAAATAGAGGCTGTAGAGTCAAATTAAAAGTTTTTTCTTCTCTTCCAAATCAGATATAAATCCCCATTAACCCTAGTTACATCCAAATTAGCACTAATTACTCTCTAAATCAAACCAAATTGAAAATTAGTGGATAAACCATTGATTAGAAGATAAAGATAATCATTTCTGTTTATTTGAATTGATTTCCATTACTATCCACCTTGGATCAAGATTTAAATTGGTTGATTTTGATAATTAGTGAGTAGTTTATGCCTTCTCACTATCCTATGTATGTTTATATGGTAGATTTATTGGTTTTAACATGATTTTCGACCTTAAAATCCTTCTTTGACTTTAGTCACATGTTTACTATATGTATGACCTAAATTGATAAATTCCAAAATGATTAGTAGAAATGGCTTTGTAATCCACCTTGCTCATATTCATATGTTCGTTGGCTTCTTATATTTGGATTAAAATTTGTTTGATTGCTATAATTCTATGTATTGCTTATATGATTGGATGTGTATGTATATTATTATATGTTTGTTAGTTGTACTTCAATGTTGTTTGCTAGTGTTTTGGATGGTTAGGAAGATAAGTTGGTAGATTTGGCAAATCTAAGGCAACGATGGTCAGAATTGGATGAAACTTGGAAGGGAGGCTTTGGAATATAGGAAGAGCTTACGTTCAAGTTGTATTCCTATATTCATCAAGTAAACAAGTCGATGCCGAGTTGAATAGGTTGGTACAAAGTTGATTGGATTGGCCAAATGGGTGGGTGGTTGGCATCGGTGGATAGAGCATGGCTAGAGGAGGTTGTCCATTGAAAGATGTAAGAAGTTAGCAAAGTGATTGATATGATACCGAGTTGTTTCTAGAACGTGAAGTTGAAGGCTTTGGAGAGAGGACCAAGTTGTTTGGATGGATAGGTCGAGGTCTAAAGCATCTTGAAGTGAAGTACAAGAAGCGTGGAAGAAGACTTAACAAAAGTGGTTAAGTAAATAGGTCGGTATCAAGTTAAACAACTTGATACTGAGTTGTTTTGGTGGGTCCAGTGACGGTGGAACTTTAGGGAACGAAGTAGATGTGTTGTAAGTTGTTATGTAGGTGTTGGCTCGTTTGCATCAAGTTAGATGGCAGTGTAAAAACATGATAAGAGATATGTATCTTCGGTTCATGACTCATGAGGAAGGAGGTGCCGAAGATAGTGGCTCGTTAAAGGAGAGAGCTATAGAATGAGGAATGTGGGGGTTTCCTGGATAATGGAAACTAGATTGAGTAAGAGAAGGGATTAGATCTGAATTGGGCAAAAAAGAACTTAGATGTATATGCGCTAAGGAATCGTTGATACTTGGAGTGTTTTTTGTTGTACTTAAAGTAGGGGAATTGTAAGTGGTAATGCCTATGGGTCAACTATAGGACTTGTATATATTGGACCAGTGGCTTTGGTTCTAGTGTCTATCTTTGGGCTACGGGATACGTATCGAGCTTTGGACTACGTGAAATGAGATTACAAAGAAAACTGGGATTTTCATTAGTCCCTGGCATGGGGCCCATATGAGCTATCATATATTCAAAGTACATGGATGATTGATAGTGAGTATTACTCGATGGATGCTATGGTATCTTTGCGTGCCTTCTTTAGTGGGGTATCACTCAAGGACATATGGGGGTAGGTACCAGAGATAGGGATATTTGGACATTCACCATTCAATGTTATATAGTACTTATGGTATTGTGAAATAGCATATTATACTGTTATGTGCTAACTCTTTAGTTGCAGTGATTGGTCAGGTATGATTCATGTACCTTTGTTCCTTCCTATATATACTTTTATAGTATTTTGAGATTCATTTAGCACTCAAACAAGATAGATGTTTGATTCAAGGTTTTATGATTTGCCTCCTATTACCTTGGGTACTCTAAAATAAGTAGAATAGATAGCAAGTCTAGCTGACATAGTAGCTATGCGGAGGACTAGCTGGATGGAGTTTTCTTGTATTATATACCTATATGGATTTCTATGCTTATCCCGCCGTGCAGCACAAGGAAGCCTTAGTAGTGACTGCTTGTTTGCTTGTATTTGAAATAATTATTTGAGTTGATTTTGTTGTATATACTCTATGACTAATGATGTATAACTCTGTGGATCTTATATTCTGATGATTAGCTCATATTATTATTACTGTCTCTTTTACCGTATCGGTGATACTATATTTTATCCATGTGCTTTGAGATTTACGACCGGTTTTATGCTGTACTTATTTCATTTTCGACCCTGATGATCATCCTATCTCGATCTGGTATGACTGCCATGCACTATTTATATATCTCTTGGTGCTAGTAGTATAGGGCGGTCGTGACATAACTATTATTACAAAATTTCTTAAAGGTATAAGGAGATAATTTAATAAAAGATAAGTCGTTAAAAAATACAATATAAGGGTGGAAAACACACTGAGTAGTAATTAGAAAGGGAAAAATATCTCGTTTCAGGTCTTCGGGGGTGTTAATTGTATTTATATGAAAAACCAAATAAAACTCCCTTATCCTTATCCCCTTAGTCAAACCACCTTCCTCTCTCTCGTATCAAAACCCGACCATATTCATCTCTCATATGCCTAATTGACGAATTTGGATCAACAAAACGAGAACCATTAAAAATAGTAGCATAAACGCAACTTAAAGCAACCTCAAGGATGACATGGAAACATTGAGCTCTGCAACCGTGATGACATTGCGATCTGAAGAGATGAGAAAAATGTTGGATCTTGTTTAGGCCATGAGCAAAGGAGTAAGAGGAGAGTATGGTTTTGTGATTTTGATACTAAAGGTTAGATCTTTAGGCTTTTAATGATGGTAGGAATTGGTTCTTTGTTGTTGGGTGTTTTGCATGGTTTACTCATGGGTTTGGTGAGTTCTCTAACTATCTTGTGTGTATATGTTGTGTTCTATGTGTTATGTGCTTGAAATATAAAGTTAAAGTGACATTAACTAAGTAAAATTATAAACTTTGGACCTCTCTTGCTTTTGAAAGCAAATAACAACTTTGTATTATGTAACGTCACTTCTATTACTCTATTAAACATGTATCGTGGCTTAACTTAATGTTTTAAATGGCTATTTGGCTTGTATATTGAATTGAAGTATGTTCGAAATGTTTGAAGCAAGAATAGTCGCTATAAGTGCACTTCGGTATCCCTTAACTTTAACTAGTGTAAATGGAAGATTTATGATCTTAACTTGGGATTACTTGATTTGGTTGTTCTATGCACATATTTTGGTGTATTTGACAGTGAAGAATTGGTTTGTAAAGTTATAGAAATTGTGAATACAAGTTCTGAAAGTTAAAAGCTAAAAGGTCGTCGTGGATGCACTTTGAAAATGCCTTATGTTTGGCAATTTTCAAAGTTAACTTTAAGAGACATCCTAGGGCTTCTTTAAATTTTTAATAAGTATTATATGTGTACCTATTACTAGAAAGATATTGGAGTTTAAAAGGTTTTGGAACTAGTTGAACCAAGTGGCTAAAGTTGGTGTAAAATGTAGTTATAAATGCACTATGAAAATATAGCTTGCTTTCCGGAATTTTCTAAATAAATTGAAATGTATTCTTGGGGGCGATTTTAAGTACCCTAAGGATAGTACTTACTATAAAAATTTCAAATGCTAACCATTTTTTTAAGTGGTTAAAACTAATCACAAAGATTTTGTTTTTCAATGTTGTTCTTTAATAAGGATTTTAGCAGCATTTATAAATGTTCTAAGTTGCTTATGGTTTTATGTATCTAAAAATGATATTTAAATTTGGTATTTTTCCCTCATCTTTTAAGGAATGTTTTATAACATATTTTTTACTATTATAAATTTAGTTTGAAGTTTTTGTATATTTTTAATATTTATTCGTGAATTTCGGAAGTAAAGGTGTTTTATATTATAAAATATGTTTTTACTTTATTTTCATCAAATTATAAATTAGTTATTTTAAGTAATATTTAACATAGATGTTTAGAATCTATTTACAAGTATTTTTGGAATGTTTATGTACATATAAGTTTCGAAAAAGTAAATTAACTATGCTTAACACTAAAATCCGATGAGGTAGATTTATCTACTTGTGAGATTTAAGAATGAAGTGTCTAGATTCATATACCGATTGAAATAAGTATATGAATACTTTTTTAAGTATTGAAAGAGTACAAGTGAATATTAGTAGTTGATAAATGATGTATTGTTAGATATATGAGTATTACTAATAAAAGAGGTTTTTGATTTAATAAAGGAAGATTAATTAAAAAGGATTTACGAGTCATTTGTATAACTTGATTGTACTTGTGTGTGTTGATCATGTTTTATGTGTTACTTGCTTATGGATAGTATGCAGGACTTAGTTTCCCTTATGTGATTATTCTCACTAATATTGAAATTGACCAAAATATGACTATGGAAATATCTGGAAGAAATACGAGATTTATATGGTATAGGTATCTTCGACGATGCTATAGTATAGTCTCATTTTGCTCTTCTAGGATAAATGATAAGGAAATTTCCGTCTCTTAAACTGTTAGGAGGTGATCTTTATGTATTGTCTATTTATTTCACATAAAACCAAAGTTGAGTTTACCAAAAAATAGATTGATTGATTTTGAAGCTTGCGGTAAGCGGGGGAGTGTACTTATATGAGAGACTTAAAACAATAACCACTCCAAAACCATATATGCATTCTATTCTTTGGATGAGGTTCATGATTAGTTCAAGATATTAAAATTTATGTGGAGTTTTGATATCTATTTGAGATGATCAAACACATGTAGTTGTTCGTGATCTATTCAGAATATGGGAATCCATGTGTGATTCAGAAAACTGTTACGATATGGGAATCCATGTGTAGTTTCGAGATCTGTTCGAGTTGGGGGCTTGCATGTCAAGATCTATTCGAGTTGTGACTTGTGTGTTGGGATGTTGAACGTGACTTCACTATTGGTAGTGATAGAAACCAGAGATAGAAGACATAGCCAGTATGGTTGGCAAACCCATAGGGTGCACACGATTCCATTCTAGAGAAACTTATATAGATATGCATGCGGGAGAGATGCATCAGGTCTTAGCAAGACCAGCTATGTTTTTTCTATGGTACATTCACTAGAGATGTATAACACTTTGGAAGGATATCTCTGATCCTTGTGGAGGAGGACCGTTCACAAGGTACTAGGTGCACCTCCATGGAATCCTACACAATTAGTGAATGCACCGATCTGGATTGTATGCCTATTATTGTTGTAACGTACACTCACATGCATTAAAACTATGTGATTATTTATATTTCACACCTTAGACATTATTATAATATCACTATATTTTTAATAGAACTAATTTATTCATCATAAGATAAAAGCCCATTCGTGTTCATATGCTGCATGGCCTTACGATATACCTTTATTCTTATTCATAAATATAGCAATCCATATGATTTGAGTTTCTCATGCTGGTTTACCAGACAGATCCAAGTGTTATTTTCTTATAATACTGGGATCAGTCCGTGTTTGAAATTTAGCCATGGTTCATTGGAGCCCTTGGAGAGGAGCTAGAAGATTTCTTACCGTATTTATTTTCTGCTGCATCACTTATTTTGTATTTATTAGTGCTTGGGAGGATAGGCTGTTATGACTGTTTAAGCTGATGATAGGTTAGCTTACTCTGATCGGTATATGTATATCAAAATTTTCATTTGGTAAAGTCCTTTTGAGATATTATATATTATCATTCCGCATGTGAGGTTATGAAATTGATTTCTTCTTTCTTATTCTTCTTCCTTTTATTTTACCATAATGTTCTAACTTTTCGGAACTTAGGTGCTCAGCATGTGAATACCATGGATGTATTAGTGTCAACAGTCAAGGGACAAAAAGGCAGACCGTCATTTGGTGTCAGAGTTGAAAGTTAAGCAATAACATTGGCTTTGGTGGGTACAACTGATTAAGAGATAGGGCCATGTAATGCCTTATTATGAGTTGAGTGTATTATACAAACGAAATTGCGTCTTTGCTATTGTTATAAAAATGTCTGTATTCTGTTGAGTCGTTTGTTAAGTGGACTATGAATTCTAGTCAATACATATTTCTAATATAGCTATCAATACTTTCAACCCTTGAAAATCGACACTAATTCATCCTCGGTATTCACGTACCGCAAATCCAAGTGATGGAAAACCCAATTGTGAGGAGAAAAAAGATAGAATAGAATCTCACACGAATGGAATAACATATATTATCTCAATATAAAATCTTAACAGTGGAAAAAACTGATATAATACCAAAGTCTAACCAAGATTCATCCTGGACAATTACAAATCCTCCATCCTTACAATTTTTGAAAAATAAAAACAAATGCAATAGGTGCAGCGGATAATAGAATACGTCCATATGTAGGTGAAGATCTCTAGCTCTCCTCTAGATACTCCAAGCATCTTCGGGTAAACCTAAAACTACTTGGATCTGACCCGAGTATTAAAAATACCTGGAACAGGCTTGATAAACTAGCATGAGATGCTCGAACCATAGTGATATGACGGCGTAATAGGTGGATACTAAACAAACCTTTGAAAAGAATAATATCTCGTAAGACCACACCGCACATAAACATGGACGGGTTTTTATCTTATGATAACCAAAATACTTTACACTGAAAAACACTTTGATATAATCTTTAATGACATGGGTTTCTAAGATCTTTTTCAAGTAAATATATAAAATTAGTATCAATACTCGACCTAATTCTATGGTAATATCCGGACTAGGTCAAATGGAATATATCAAGATGAAGTATATAATATCAAAGAGGTAGTTAAATGTTTGCAATGCATTATAGTTATTTTGGAAATACAATCAAAACCGTAAAGCTCGTATTGGAATTGGATTTCCAACATAATAGGGAACAAGTGGCATTTTCCTTCGATCCACACATAGCAAACATAGTTCCCACGGTGCCTTAATCGCTTTTCTCAAGCAAGTCATTTGGAACTGTACCATTTTCCATTTATCACTAATTGACTTCTAAAAAAATAAAACCTCAGAGCTCGTATGTCTTAGAGAAGGGTGTTAAGCTAATAGCAATTGCCTCCTATGCCACCCTTATATGTACATTTGTAAAAATCCAACGTTCATGATTTAGAAAAGCAATGTCAGATACTCATCCATGCAAGTCCATTCTGGGACTGAACGAAACTGAAGGCTCTCCTCCTACTACCATTAGTAGCGAGTAGTCCTTGCAATCCGAAGATTTCAAAACATGATAGGACCACTGCTATAATAAATGTCTTTATTTTGGGAGCGACTTAAAGAATGTCAACAAGCAGTCTTTTCGCCATGAAGATTTTTGGTCTTCAACAATCATCATCTTCAACATGTCTTCATTTTTAAAAGTATACATTGGTTCGAAGTAGTTTCCGGATAGGAGTTACTCAAATCCAATCCCGATTCCTTCGAATTAATCATCGATTAAAAAGATGTTAAGTTCTCATATGATTATCAATCATTAATTGATTTAATTCATCTTCTTATTCATTCTTAGATATCCCTTAGAGATATAAATATTGAATCATTCCTTTAACTTGTTGTAGTATATGGAATCATTAAGCCTCATTTATCAAATCATTTCGTCAAGTTTAAAACCTTTTTAAAACTAGGACTAATTCGAAATCATTTCATTCTTCACTTGGGAAAATATTTTCAAATCATTTTCTTTAAATCTTAACATAAGTTATGTTGTCCAAAATTCAAATTTTGATTGAGTTAAAACCATGTTATCTAGGATGTTAATCCAAACCCAATAAATATTAGGTGAGCAAAATCTATAGAAATCATATAATCTATTCAATATCAATTCTTGTATTCATCTAATGCTATGGGCGGGATAATGGTGAAATCACCTTTTAATTTCCACGAATAGTACGAGTTCCCTCTTCGGGCTTAAACACTAAGTATAAGAAGATTATCTCCCCAAATCCAAGTTATTTATATTTAAAAAATTATATCTTCATACTTTGGAAATTTTGATCCGAGTAAACCAAATTTACTATCCGCTCCGTCGGGCAAGTCCATATAGCAAGGGAGAGTAGGAAACTGGTTTTCCAAACTCAAGCCTATACACTATCTCTTTGACACCCAAAAGGCGGTCAAGTTATTTGATCGTCTCTAAATTACTAAACCTTTAATCATTCCATAAATACTTTAAAATTACCTTTAAAATACCATACTAATCTTTTGCAAACATTTATAAAAGTGTTGGAAAAGAAAGATTGCGTTTAAAACTATATTTCAAAAGTTATAGAGAAGTGCTGCGAAAAAGTGCTACAAAAAATTCCTTTTTTAAGCTATATTAATCAAAAAGACTTTTATTATTTGGAAATTCAGTTTTATAACCCAAATCACTTTTAAAACATTTTAAAGATTTATAAGATTTATTTCATATTTTTAAATAATTTTAAAATTTTCAATAAAAGCCGGTTATGGATTCTGAACTGCAAAACAACGATTTTTACAAAAATTTGTTTTACTCATATTTCAAAATTTATTAAATGAAATCTTGATCCTTTTCTTTTATTTGAAAAAAATAGTCATAAGAGTTCAGAAAATTCTTGTTGCAAAGAAATCTGGCCCCGATTTCATCCTACAGAAGGATTTAACCTTTATGGCAAGAAATCGCGAACTGCCGTTATGCGACGTGCCTATATTTTACTCCAAATTCGTTATTTAACAAAACATTTCCAATTGTAATTTTAATGTTTATAAAACATGTATAAACCATTTTCAAACATTTAAACCAATATTTTCCATACTAAATATCCTTTTCACTTTTAAATAATATTTTCCAATAATTTGACTTATATAATATTATACTATTCTTATATTATATTTGACTTCATAGATGATTATAAATCATATTAAATTCTAATTTCACTTTTCAAACATTCTCTAACATAAAAAATTAATTATTATCTATCTTCCAACTATTTAATTTAAATATCCGTATCTTTGCATCAAAATTGGTCAAACACCTAATTGTAGATAAAAGCACCAACTCACAATCACAGATCACGTATAGAGTATGTGTAGAGAATATCAATATGAAGAACAATCAAAATTAAAAAGGAAAGTAGTAAAAAGACATGATTTATAGTGGTTCTCCATTGTAGTCTATATCCACTTTGAAGAGTTTTTTGTTTATTGATGATTTCTCAACTGATTTTACAACATTTTAGTTGTGGCACTCGAGTTACAATGAAGATTCAGCTGAGTAATGGTGTAGAAGAGCCAAAAGTGCTTTTTCTATAGGCGTTGGGGTGCTATTTATAGGTGTAGGTCTGAAGTATCTACCTTGAACTCAGAATCCTCTTTCTCAAACGTAATAGGGCCCACCAGATAGATTAGGGTTGTTTGGGATTGATCCATGAATCCATGTACACTTTGTGTCGATCAAGGAATGGTCAGATGGAACAGCAATCGATCGTGGTGGTGCTTAAGTGCATAAGAAAGCCTTTGTGAAAATTTCACAGCATTTGGACTCGTAGATTTTTAGTTATGATAGAATCCAAAATTCGATATGTTGGCTTGGATTTGTATCAATCATTGTGTATTGATCGATTTCGTATTGATCGATCCTGTATCGATGACGTGGAGCGACAATTACGTATAGATCCATTTTTAATGTTTGCTGACCGTTTCCTTTGGCTTGACTATGTCCTTCGTATCCATCAATTACCAAGCTCTTCATATCGATCCTCGCATATCGATGCCAAAGTCCTCCATTCATGTCGATCTAGATACTCTCTTTTTCGTGTCGATTAGTGGGTGATCAATACGAAGCATGTCATCATCATTTGATGGATACGAATAGAAGGGCTTTAAAGGATGGATATGAAGTGGTGTTTGTGGATTAATGGATATGAAATGATATGAATCATGAGAAGATTGATTGATCCATTGCGCTAATCTACAGTAATCCCTCCATTGACTCAAAGTAAACTGGTTCCCTAAGAAAAACCCAGCACCGCCTCCATGTGATGTAGACCTGAGTTGTCCCTTGCCCACCCGAAGTGCCACCAACATTGACTCAAAGTAGAACCTCCTCTAACCGGAAGCAAGCCTTAAGGCAACCGGAAGCAAACTCCAAGCAACCCTAAGCGACTCGACTTTTATTGAAACATATATTTTAAGTACCCTATGCTATTCGTACATCGATTATGCTATATCCTGACCTCATAATCATGTTTACTACTTGTGATAATCCAACTTCGATCACTGTGCAGTCGATTGGGTTAAATCTGCCTATATGTTGCCTTACCAAAAGACGAGTTGACACTTTTCCCTCCAAAACATGGCTTGCGATGGGAAGGTGTGTTTTGTAGTGTCATAAGCTTGATGTTCGTATCCTATCAATGACCGACATAGAGATCTATAATCTTATCTGTTTGTGAATAGAGATTGTATGCCATTTGAGGTGATATGTGACCGTTCATGGTCGGGTACTATTCAAGGCGAATTGTGACCATTCATGGTCGGGTGCCGTTCGATGTGAATTGTGATCGTTTGTGGTCGGGTGACATTCGAGGCGAATTGTGACCGTTCATGTTGGGTGCCGTTCGAGGCGAATTATGACCGTTCATGGTCGGGTGTCGTTCGAGGCGAATTGTGACCGTTCATGGTTGAATGAGATTCAATATTATTAATGTCATATTTCACGTTCGAGTGTATTTCTGAATCATTTGTTACGGAGGTTCATCGCCACCTTAGATCATGCTTAAGGACTGTTCGCGATCCTGTACATGTGTAAGTGACTTGCTCGTTTTGAAATTATAAATACTCGATTTATATGACTCTTACAATGAAAATTTCCAACTAAATCAAGTTCAGATGCAAGAAAGGGAAAATAAAAGCAAAACATCAAAGTGCTAGCATCCCCACCATCGCAGTTTATAGCCATCTCAAAGCATGTCTAAGGACCATTTGTGATCCTGTACATGTGTAAGCGACTTAACAGTTTTAAGGTGGAGTTTTCTATTTATTCCTCATCATTCCGATGAGCTGATGCCTTGATATGGGGCCATCCCCATTTGATGCAGATGGTGGTTGCTCCTATTTCACCGTTGCCATCAGCCTTTTCACGTATTATAACAACATGCAATTCCATATATGTCCTTCAATCTCATCTCTCAAGTTGCTGCAATCATTTGTACTATGGCTGCTTAGCTCGTGGAAGAGGCAGTATTTTTTGACTTGCTTTCATTATTGGTTGGCGCCCTCCTGAATGGCCTTCGGTAGGGAACCTTCCTTATAGTGTCTCTGTGTATTCGCTCTAAAGTCTCGCTTAGCTCCGAATAGGCGGTGAATCTTGGTTCCTTCCGTGGCTACCTCGACTCGTCAAAGTCATTCTCTGATTTTGCTTCCCTTTATCCTTGTTCGAATCTTTTCCGAGGGCATCCCCACCTTTGACTGCATAAACATCAACTTCCTCTCCTTCCTCTCTTTCAGGCTCCGTGTCTTCCTGTCGCAAAAACCATTCTACATCATGATAAAACTCTCCCAGATCCATAGGTGGGTTCCTTCTCAATGAATTCTTGAATTTCGTGCCATCAGCTACACCAAATACAACTACCATCAAAACTGTGGATGGATCACGATGTTGCCCTGCATTAAACCGTGTTAAGAAATTCATTAAGGATTCTTCGATCTTCTGTTTCTGTGTTGCCAAACTCATCACAATTATGTGTAGATTCATTTTTCGTGTTTGCTGACCGTTTCCTTTGGCTTGACTATGTCCTTCGTATCCATCGGTTACCAAGATCTTCGTATCGATCCCCGCATTCTTACTTCGTATCGATGCTAAAGTCCTCCCTTCGTATCGATCCCGATACTCTCTTCTTCGTATCGATCAGTGAGTGATCGATACGAAGCATGTCATCATTATTTGATGGATACGAATAGAAGCGCTTTAAAGGATGGAAATGAAGTATTGTTTGTGGATTGATGGATACGAAATGATATGAATAATGAGAAAATTGATTGGTCCATTGCTCTGACCTGAAGTAACCCCTTCATTGACTCGAAGTAAACGTGTTTGCTGACCCAAAGAAAAACCCAGTACTGCCTCCCAAGTGATATAGACCTGAGTTATCCCTTCCTAACCAGAAGGGCCACCAACATTGACTCAAAGTAGAACCTCCTCAACCCAAAGCAAACTCCAAGCAACCCTAAGCGACTCGAGTTTTGTTGAAACTTGATATGGACATAAATATGCATGTTTTAACTTCTATATTTAATCGAATTAAATTAATAAATGATCATATTGGGTGTTTTAACAAAATTAAACCAAAATTCAAATTATTTCCCAATCATCACACATTCATCTTCATACAGGGGGCAAAATGATCATTTTTGTGCATATATTAATTTTCTAAAATTGAATTAAAAATTTCTATATTATTTTGTAGGAATTTAGATCTAAATACAAGTGGCTTCATGAAGATATATGCATGTACAAGAGTGAATACAAAGGAATGGAGATGAAAATAATTCATTTCATAGTTCATGGAGGACCCCACCTACCCACCTACCTTAATGAACAAATTAGAGGTAATGCACATGCTAAAAGGCCATTAAAGCTTCATGCACATTTAAATGATGATTATTTTATACTAATAGTTACTTGACCATCACACTTTCTAAGGGGTAGTTTGAGTTGTTCCTAAAAATATGAATTAGGATTTCCAAAAATGTATAAATACCCCATATCTTCATGTAGTTAGTCTCTCTTCTTTAGTCTATGTTAGGCTCTCTTCTCTTAGTTAGTTTAGATCATAAATAAAATGAGTGCTTCCTTTCTTTTCATGGCTACTTGACCATTTCTTTTATGTAATTTTTTATGCAATTTTAATTCAGGTCTTTTCTTGTTTATTTACTTTCATGTTAGTAGTGTAGATCTTCTTTTATCTAATGCAAGTAGAATAGCTCTTCTTTTACTTTGCTTTCATCTTTTGTTTTGTATGTTTCATGCTGCATGCTACTTGTGTTGAAATGATAACACAAACGAGAGGCTAAAACGCTTCAATTTAGGGGTAATCAAGCTCTCTAATTACGTAGCTTTAACATTTTGATAATTATTGCTCTCTTTTTGTGCTTAATGACAATTCTTGAAGTGGTTTAGTTGTTTTTGCTTTGAATTTGATAGCTTATACTGTTGGCACCAAATATGTTATGTTTAAACAATCACTAAACACAAATTACCTCTTCATCTACATATGATTATGGTAATGAAGCGAATGTTGAAATCAAAATTTGATGGTTTATATTTCTAGTTAATAGTTAATAGGCCGTGCTTAAAATAGATATTGCTTTCAAATTTGTTGTCATATTTCATGAATAAAAGTGTATTGGTGGTTGTGGTATAGTTTGATGGCTTATGTTGGGCTAATTAACAGCACAAATATGCCATACTTATGATAAGCACATCAACTAATTACACTAATGACAAGAAAAGAGAGATCATAACTTCGTTTTGTTGATTTATGTGATCTACAGAGTGGAAACTGCCTCAAATTTGCCTTCACACTCTCATTTCCACTTTCTTTTGGTCATTTTTCTCATTTTCTAGCTTAAACAACTCTCAACTTTGGTTAATTTGATTGAATAGGAAATTTAAATCAACAATTCCCTACGGATCGACCCGTACTCGCTATGTACTTTGATAGCACGCCGTGCGCTTGCGGTTAATTTTTATTATAATTTGGCTCGTCGGATTTCTAACCCAATAGTATCCCCGTCGACGAACAAGTTTTTGGCGCCATTGCCAAGGAGTTGTTTTGATTTCACTTTTCTATTCTTTGAATTATTTTCTTTTGATTTTTGTGTGTTTTATTTTGTGTGTGTTTTGCATTTAAAAAAAATGTTTGTGTGTGATTTTTGTGCTAATTTTGTTGTGTGCTTGTTTTCTACTCTATTTTCATCTGGCATTTGCATCTCTTTAATAAATAAAAAAATACGCAATTTCATTCGAAAAAAAGAAAAAATATATTCATTGCATTTTCATTTTTCTTTCTTGGCCCTGAGTCGGCCTTCGAAAATCGGCATTCGTACTTCATTTCTACCCGAATGCCGCAGATTCAAACGCCGAATCTGGCTCGCCGGAGCTTATAACACACTAAGTATAATAACAGAGCGGAAGAAAAGAATGATATCATATACAACCCAAGTGATACAATATCCAGACTATGATACAGCACAGATAAACAACTGCCCAACACATATCAGAGATATGATACAATAATGAAATATGATAATGCCAGCAGCGGAACAATAACTTCAACTTGAAATCCAAGGAAGGAACTCCAATATCAGCAACTCCATAAATCCAAATACTCTAAGCCAAAGCTCCAAAATACTAGCTCGAACATAAGCTCGAACCCACCATCAAGTTGCACCAAGCTAAGCAAGGCCAGCCCATGAATCCAAATGCTCTAAAGGATCACAAAGAGAAAGCTGAAACTACCGAATCGATATCTACTGTCTGACTATCTGAAAAACCCAACTCTAGACTGCCCGTGTGGAAAATTTTGGGCACCTAAAGTATAGGAAGGGAACAATAAACTCCAGGTCTGTCATGGGACTGGTATGAGCAAACAAAAGCATTTGGTTTTGAAAAGAAAGTAAAAAGAAATTCGCAATGCTTTTTAGAAAATAAAACTACCATAAAGCCTCCTCACACACACACAATGCAAACACAGATTTGGAGGAGATTTCTCCTTATGATAGTCAAACATGCTTACTACGCAAAATGATTTGGTATTATTATTAGTGCATGGTGCAGAAAACCTTTCAAAAGTATAATATTAATCTTAGCCAGCATAGGCATTTCACACTATGCCTGCTATAGCTACCATCTAAATAACGGTGACCACCATAAGTAAATGGCAGGTTATATAACTAAAACCGTACGTGGCCCGTATTGAATGATGGATTTCCAACAAATGGTTAGGCTAAGGAACTTCCTACTGCCATATGGGTACGCCTCTGGAGGGACGTCCCGAGAACTCAACCAGCTCTCTGCCAACACAACGCCGGTTTAGCTCTGTAACTAGGTAACTACTACGCGAATATGCCATCCCCTGGTCGTTTGCGACCTTTATCCGAGGCGCCTCATCCACAAAGCAACAACCACACAGTAATGAGATTACAACAACCACATAGGTTAAATATCAGGGCTCCATACCTGATACCACCTTTTTCTAGAAGGAAAAGACATACCCTAAAGGGCGCGACCGTCATAACCTTGCCGCATCTTTCCAGTTTCGACCATTTCCCGAATGTGAGGTCCTAATGAAGTGTCGACCACAAAGCTACGCTTTTTCACAAAACCATGCTTTGATCAAAAAATGATTAGCAACACACAGTGTGACGACCCGAACTCGATGTTAAATAAAAAACATCAAATTCGTATCGTCGGAGCTTGCAACAACATTAGATGATAAATAACACAGCGGAAATAAAAGATGATATCACTGATACAACATGAATATAATATCCAATACATCAATTTGATACAATGATAATCATCAACATCAGAGAATACAATACAAAATACAGCGGAACACGATACAAAATGATAAGTCTTCACAGAATCCAATACTGCAACTCTGATCCAAAAGCTCCAAAGACAAAGCTCCCAAAACTCCAAGCTCGATCCACCATAAAGGTTACACCAAGATAAGCAAGTCCGTCCGTGGACTCCAAAGACTCCAAAATGATCAAATAGAAAGCTGAAGGCTACCAAACGATATCTACTACCTGACTCTCTGGAAAACCAAACTCTAGACTGCCCGTGTGGAAAATGGTGGGCACCCAGAGTTTAGAAACGGAACAATAAACTTCAGGTCAGTCATGGGACTGGTATGAGCAAACAAAAACATTTGTTCTTTAAAACAAACAAAAGATTTTAAGTTTTGAAATCCGCAATGCTTTTTGAAAATGAAACTACCATAAGGCCTCCCGGCACACACACAATGCAAACGCACACATGGGGGAGATTTCTCCTTATGATAGTCAAAGATGCTTACTACGCAAAAATTCTTTTTGATATTATTACTAGTGCATAGTGGAAAACCTTTCGAAAGTAGAATATAAATCCTAGCCTGCATAGGTACCATTATACTATGCCTACTATAGCTGCCATTTTAAATGGCAGGTTCTACAACTAAAACCGTACAAGGCCCGTATTGGGTTGAATGGATTTCCAACAAATGGTCAGGCTAAGGAACTTCCTATTGCCACATGGGAACGCCTCTGGCGGGACGCCCCGAGAACCACCCTGGCTCTCTGCTAAACAAGGCCGGCTACCCCCTTCCCGGGGAATAAAACCTGAGATATGCCACCCCCGGTCCTTTGGGACCTTTAACCGAGGATCCTCTACACCAACAACATCACACAGTAATAATATAGTGTGTCCACATGAGTAAGTATCTGGGCTCCATACCATGATACTACCCTTTTCCAGAAGGAATGGTCATACCCTAGGGGAGCTACCCCTGAAACCTTGCCGCATCTTTCCTGTTTCGACCATTACCGGTTTGTGAGGCTCGATGAGGTTTCGCCCACAAAGCTACGCTTTTTCACAAAGCCATGCTTCGATCACAAATGATCAACAAATGATCATCAATCACACAACAGCACTTAGCATGCCACACTACCAAATTGGGAGTATATCGCTGATAACCTCAACTACATAACCTCTGAGCTCGTACGTCTCAGAGAAGGGTGTTAAGCTAAGAGAATAAATTCTCCGCCACCAACAGATATGTATTTGAAAGAAATCGGCTATATATCTCAAAGTGTAGTATCAGACACACGACCATACAAGTCTGTTCCGGGTTCGAACAGAACCGAAGGCACTTCCAAAGAAGCCCTTGCAAATCCGGGTATCCACAATCCCGATCGGATTCTCCATCACTTGGGGAATCTCTATACCGTAGCTACTCAGTGCAGAGACAATCGATAGGTCATCCTATCGTTCTCGCAAATACCCGGTCTTCACCACCGGTCTTCAATTGCTATCCACAACGACGTATCATTATTCGGAATGGGTTATATGACACAAGGTCCTCTCCCGGCTAAACCGAATAACGAGCGCAAAATTTTTAAAAACGTATGAATATGGATTTCAGTTAAGTCACAACTTAAAATCAAAACTATCTTTTTAAATGGTTTAAACCAATTACCATTTAAATCTTTAAACAAAAAGATTTAGTTCACAAAATTTACCCAAATTCACAAAGATCCATTCACTGATTTCAAAACAATTTCCATTTCGAGCGGATTAATCCATTTAATCTTTAAATCAAAGATTTAACTTATGGCTTTCAAAAACCATTTCCAAAAGTTCATTAATAACTTGGAAAACTGTTTTTCAATTCAAATTTGAAATTCCTATACCAATTTGGAAATTCATTTCTTATATGAAAGCTTTAATCATTTGAAAACAAACAGTTTTCACTTTGGAAAAATTCGATTTCAATTATACAAGTTAAAGTTTCTCAAACTTGGGTTAAATTTAATTCTCAAAACAACACTTTCGAAATTGGTTTAAAAACCCATATAACTTGTATGACCTTTTTCTTTATAAATTCTCAAAATAGATTTTAATTAAAAATTTGAATTCAATTTTAAATTGAATTATTAAGTTTCAAAACTTTATTAAGTTATTCAAAATAACCTTTATTTTAGGAATTCTTTTCCAAAAGCTTTTCATTTTAAAACCCGACCCATTTTCAAAATCATTTAGATTTAAAAATTCAATTTTACAAACTATTTCAAAAATCTGTGACTTAACCAATTTCCACGTGCAATCCATATTTGTGTGTGTATAGTGTAGTCCAAGGGGTTTTACACAATAGTGCACACATCTATCATCACAGATATATCGATAAGCGGTATAACCCATAACGCTTATCTTCATTCACTGATTCATAGATAAAGTAAATTTATCAATCACAAAGACTTACTAATATGGTTCGATGTGGGTTTCGGATAACCAACTGGAATCCGACTCCCTGTCGCATCGAAATCCAAATGTCATTTTACAGGTCAAGGGTTTGCATATTCATATAACAATATATTCATCACAAATAAAACAACTCATCACAAAACATTACATAGCATCACATCAAATAAATCAATCCATCACAAAGCATCCAATAGCAATCAAACAACTACAACTAGGATGAATAAATTGGGTGGTTTATTTTATCAATAACATAATTACTTTTATTAGTAATCTTAAATTAATGATTTATTAATTTCAATTAAGTTTTAATTACCCTCATAAATTAATCATTTCTTTAATTAATTATCTTAATTAATTAACCCTTAATTGTAATTAAATCTTAATTACTTTTACTAATTAATTATTTCTTAATTAATTAAATCTAAATTTCTTATTCCTTAATTAACTACTTTAATTAATAAACCTTTAATTATTGATTAATTCATCATAAATCTCTAATTATCTTCCCTTAACTACTTTCACTAAGTAATCACTATTTTAATTTAATCATTCATTAATTACTTGATAAATTAACTTGAATTATTAGTTATCTACTTGAATTACTTACATTAAGTAATAAATCTTTTTAACAAAAAAAAATCTATTAATCATTAAAACATTAATTATCTAACCCAAACAATAAAGTTTTATTTGTCATTAAAACATCTTAATATTATAAACTTAAAATAACTTTTCAAAATAAAGGTTTAATTTAATTTAAATCATTTTAAAAACTTGGTAATTAAAACAGATTTGTCTTTTTAAAAAAAAACTTTCTTAACTAATTCAAAACCGGTTAACATTAAATTTTTATCAAAATTCAAAATTGTTTTGTAAAAATTTTCAAAGTGAACTTGATTTTTTTTTTTTTCAAAACTGAACTGTTCCTTCCCAAGATTCATGACCCAGGCTAAACACTGAAATACCCCTGCCTTGCTTCGAGTTTCCCCAAAATTTGACCCGAGTGCCCCCTAAAATTTCGAACTAAAAATTTTCTAAGTGTTTTACGCTCGCATCCAAAATTCACTTCGAGTTGAAACCCGAGTCGCCCTTGCCTTTCCCCGAGCTTTCCTTCGAGTCGCGCCAGATCACACATCATCTTCCCCCCAACCAGAAACCCACTGATACAACGTTGCACGTATACGTGCACAACGTCGCTAGCCACAGCTGATCAACGACGAACTCTCCAGCAAGTCACCAAAGACCTCCAGCCTCGATTCGAACAACCCAAATTCCATAATCATCGCTAAATCAAAATTTAACAAATTCAGGGCCGATTGCTCATTCCTGTACCCATGCGACCACCAGAATTTGTTTCCCCCCTGCCACGACAGGCCATCGAAAGCTTCGTAACCCTCGCCGAAGCTGCTCCGTCCATCAGTGAACGCGTCCCCCCAGGTGCGATCGCCTGCATCGCAGTGGTTACGACGAAATTTGCTCGCGACTTCCACTTGCAAAACGCAGGGTTTAAACCCTAACTTGATTCAAATCTCAAACAATAACGAATTTAAAAATTTTCTTGTATTTTTCCTACGATCCCTGATCATACAAGCACCTCCATGCCAAGTCTCGAACTTCGAAAATGAGTGGGTCATCAGAAAATTGCGTAAACCCATCCTCCATTCATCACACCATCACCACCTTAATACGCAGCTAAAAGTTCTAGTTTTTGTGTTAAAAATCATTGATTTCGAAGTGGTTTTAGGTGAGGTAATTGAATCAACAATTCATGTAAGTTAAAATTTCGATAGAATTTGAAACTTCACTGTTAATTCATCTTCCAGACAAACTATTTTATATTTCCTTGAAAATATATTTTTAAAATTTAGTTGTGATGATGGCAAACATATTTTGTTTTAATATCACAAGCCAAAGGAGTCGAGGAAGTCAGAATTTTTAAATCTGTTCATACATTAACAGGGTCATCTTTATTGCCTGTTTCCAGATATACACAACTCACATGTATATATGCACAGACATCTAACTTATAGCCATACAACATAGTTTGATTCAACTACCAAGTTATCACATACACATCAGATTTCAAACCAAATTCAAGTTTTTTTCTGATCAACAAAGTTTTGCACTTTTCCCATTTCACTGTGTTTTATTTTTAAACTTCCCAGTAGATCAATCTTCTACAATGCAAAAAAATATTTTTTTAAAACTTAAATTTTTTTTTTGATGATACAATCATCTTCTGTTTATATTTTAAAGCCAAAAAAAAACATTAGAGGAAAGGTTTTTAATTTTATTTGGAACAGGTTTTTGATAAAAATAAAGAACTGGAAACTCAAAGGCATTTTTTTTTTGTTGCCTGTAAACTTACATACACAACCATTCATTTAACAAGGGCATGCAAACACAATTCACTATCATCCAAACATAACTCATGTCATAAATCAGATACTAATCTAAACATTAATAGGCATAGTAGAGTTTTAAGGGGAGTTTGCTCACCTCAGGATAGAGAACAGAGGAAGAACAGTTGTTTTCTTATGCTTTGCTTTTAAATTTGTTTGCTTTGAATTCTTTTTTTTTTTTCCAGTTTCTTCTTTGCTTCCCTTTTTTGATTTTCTTCCTGAATCTGCTTGATGCTTTGATATTGTTGGACTTGTATTTTGCTTCTGATTTGATTCCAGAAATTTATCCTTGCTTTGATTTTTTTTTCAGGTTTTACTTTATTTCTTTGAATCTGTAGCTTGACTTCCTTCTTTGTTTTCCACTTTTTTTTCTCTCTGAAGTTTTGTTTGCCACAGAATTGATCTTCAGGTTTTGAAGTTGTTTCAGATGTAACTGAAACTTTTTTTTTTTTTTCAAGTATGCTTTGATTTGTCTTTGATGTTGCCTTTGAATTTGTTTACATTGGAGAGGGATTTTCGAATTTGAGCTTGAAGATGATTCTCCCTCTTCTTCTTTTTTTTTATTACTGACTTCTCATTTCAGATTTTTGGGAAGCTAAATGGCCTGCTATAGTTTTTAAATTTTAATTCAAAAGTTAATGCCATTTGTCCCTTTATTCCTATGCATGTTGTACACTTGTTGTTTGTATGGAATATTATGTTTTAAATCCTTTGACTCAATTTATTTTGTAACATTTTGTTTAAACCTTTGTGTAAATGTATTTTCATATATGCATATGCTTTAAATTTTTAAAGTTGTTTATATCTTCATTTATATTTATATTTTTCACAAATAAAAGCTTCTATTGTTCTTCACATTCAAACTTAAGTTTTAGCTCACTATTTCTATATACAACTATTTTATACATTTAATATTCATGCATTTCTTTTATTATTTATTTTCTTTTTGTACAACCTTTAAAAAGTTAAGAGTGATTTAAATATTTTGATTACATATTTACAAAGGGTTACTTTTATTTATATAGGTGAGTTTTACATAAAAATAATATTTTGAAAATGAGTCCATTAATTATTATTATTTTTGATTTCAACTTCCAAATATACCTAATATATTTAAAATTTAGAAACAACCTTTTTATTAATTTAAAGCTTTTAATCCTATTTTATTTTAAATACATTTTTATTTTTCCATATCCAATATTTGTTGATAAATACTTGTTCTTACATCCCAAATCAAATTGCTATTTCTCTTTAAATTAATATTTATTTTTAATCCAAATTTTATTTTATAAGATTACTTATCCTTAAATTTTTTTAACCAAATCCCACTTAAAATCTAAAATCCCAAATTCATTCAAGAAATTTCCTAATTAATACATGAATAAATTCACAATTTATTTTCAAAATTAATTTAA
This sequence comes from Allium cepa, assembly GCA_030765085.1. NCBI lineage: Eukaryota > Viridiplantae > Streptophyta > Magnoliopsida > Asparagales > Amaryllidaceae > Allium > Allium cepa. The sequence goes on from CM060940.1 coordinate 867,782,034, forward strand.
TTGCCATATTAATCGTAGTTAATTTTCAGGAATGTTACACACAGCATCACTCAGCATACCACATTACCATATTGGCAGTATATCACTAATAACCTTCAACTACATAACCTCTGAGCTCGTACGTCTCAAAGAAGGGTGTTAAGCCAAGAGAATAAATTCTCCGCCACCAAACAGAAATGTATTTGAAAGAAATTTGCTTTATATCTCAAAATGTAATGTCAGACATATAACCATACAAGTCTGTTCCGGGTTCGAACAGAACCGAAGGCACTTCCCGAGAAGCCCTTGCAATCTGAATATTCACAATCCCGATCGGACTTCCCATCACTTAGGGAATATCTATACCGTAGCTACTCGGTGCAGAGACAATCGATAGGTTATCCTATCGTTCTCACAAATACCCGATCTTCAACACCGGTCTTTAAATGCAATCCATAACGTCGCATCATTATTCGGAATGGGTTATATGACACAAGGTCCTTTCCCGGCTAAACCGAATAATAAGCGCAATATTTAGAAAATATATGGATATTGGGATCTCAGTTAAGTCACAAATTTAAAACCCAAAACCTTTCTTTTCAAATGGTTTAAACAAATTACCATTTTAAATCTTTTTAAACAAAAAGATTTACTTCACAAAGTTCACCCATCTTTCACAAAGATTCATTCACCATATTTACACAATTTCCCTTTTTAAATTAGATTAACTCATCCAATCTTTTAAAGCAAATATTCGATTTATAGCTTTCAGAAACCATTTCCATTTCAAATCTTTTATATACAGAAGATACATCTTTCCAATTTCAAAACAAAGTTCCACAATCTTTCACAAAAATTTATTCATAACTTGGAAAACCATTTTCATTTCAAACTTGAAACCCTTTTAGCACAAATTGGAAATCCTTTCCATATATGAAAGCTATTATTATTTGAAAACAGAAGTTTTCTTTTTGGAAAAATCCAATTACATTTGCACAAGTTAAAACCCTTCAAAATAGACTTAGGCTAACTTCTAATTCCCAACACATTTTCAAAATGATTTAACCCGTATAAACACCTTTATAACTTGTGTACCGTTTTTAAAACCATAATTTCATAACATAGAATTAAATTTCAAACTTTGAATTCAAAAAAAATTATTTGAAATCCAAATATTTATCAAGTTATTCAAAATAACTTTTATCTTTAAAATTCCTTTTCAAAGCTTTCCATATTTAACCCAAATTCGTTTCTAAAACCATTTGAATTCAAAATTCAACTTTTCAAATCTTTTCCAAACTGTGAATTAACCGATTTCCTCATGAAATTCATATTTGTGTGTGTATAGTGTGGTCCAAGGGTTTTAAACACAATAGTGCAACACATCATCAATCAAAACAGATTCAAATACAACAATATATTTGATAAGCGGTATAAAGTATAACGCTTATCTTTCATTCACAGATCACAGTTATATATCAAAGATAATAAATTACATCACCGGTAATTAATTACCGTCATCGTAGCTTGAATTAAAACAATTCATATCACAAAGCATCACACAGTAGAGATATCAAACAACCCATAGCAGTTCATACAATTCAAACATCCATAATTAAGTTTAATTAATCATCTAATTTATTTAAAATCAGACTTAATTTCTTATGAATTACTACTAATCACAAACCATTTAATTAATTATCCTTAATTACATTAATTAATTAACCCTTATATATTAAATTAATTAACCATAATTAACTACAATAAATAAATCATTCTTAAGTTAATTGCATAATTAATTAACCCTTAATACATCTTCCCTTAAACGCTTTAATTAATTAATTAACCTTAAATTAATTAATTGTCCTTGAATTAATTATTTTAATTAACTAATCCCATAAATTAATTATCCTTAATTAATTTATTCTTTAATCACTTGATAAATCATTTCTTAATCATAAATTAATAATTCTTAATTAATTTCATTAATAAATCACCTTGGCTAATTATTCATTAACTTAAACCTGTTAAGTTAAACTATCCTTTAAAACACATTTTACTTCTTAATTTTCCACTTAATTTTATAATATTAAGTTTGTTTAAACTTTTAGAACAAAGGTTATATAAGATTAAAACACTTTCAAACCTTGTAAATAAATTTTCTTTGAAAAACTTAACTTATCTTCCTTTCAAAATTTAGTTAAGTTTAAAGATTTAAAAATTTGGTTAACTTTTTATCCAAAACTTATTAAACCTATCCAACTCAATAAAAACCCGAGCCACTAAGTCTATCACCCGAGTCAACTCAACATTTTCCCTGAGCAAACTTACTTAAATCTGCTTCGAGCCAAACACTCTATTGCACGCATACGAACCCAAGCTATCTTTCTTCTTCTTCAAACAAAAATTTCCCAGATACATAATCCCTCCTATGCATGTGCACGATCATCGGAACCTTTTCCGACCAACATCACGACCATCCACAAGTCACCCTCGACCCCATCGACGAACTTAACTACCCATCTCAACGAATCTGACCTGAAAATCAAATTCGATCAATCGAGCAACATATAAACACAACCTGGTCGACACAAACTTCACGTACCGCCGCCAATGTTCGCCTGAAACCTTGCGAGTCTACCCAGAACATCATCAACCACTTGATCTTCGATTCCAACCCCTACGGCTAAGTCCGATTCATCTTTGACAGTGCAATGATCCTGAATACAACACCATTCAAAGGAGGTCCCAAAACCTAATTTTTACATCGTCCATCTTCTCCGGCGATCTAGAATTTATTCTACCATTTTTTCGATAATCCCTGACCTACAAGCATGCTTCAGATACGACCACAAGACCAATAGTGCCACCGATTGTTAGAGCTTAATCAAAATATGATTTCCGTACATCCAAAAACGTTCTTGATCATTTCCTGCTTAAAAATTCTAAAATAATTTTCTAAATTCCATATTTTTGAAGACGATTCAGATTATATAATCCAATCGAGAAAACTTACTAATCGAATTTTTGATGTTTTTAGTTTTTTACTTTATTTCCTGATTTCCAATAATGCTATTTATATTTGATGCTTCCAAATGTTTTTAAAACCTGAATCAGGTAAATACAACCATATTTTGTTTAAAAATCATTGACTAAATCTTTTTAGATTCTGAGATAAATTTTTCTTAAATTTTCCTGTTAACCTGTTACTAACAGAGACTGCTCTACATGTATACACAAACATGCATCCATAAATTTACACATATATACTTGCAGATATATTCCATCCAAGATTATCACATGCAGATCAATATTTGAACCAGATTTAAGATTTTAAAATGTGGTTTGCTCACCTGGCAAATATGAAGCAAAGCCTGGAATGTTGAAAACTGGAAAATAATTTGAACAACTGGAAGATGACATTTATTCCATGAACTTGATATTTAGTTTGAGTTGCACATTGGACTTGCTGCATGCTTGATTTAGCTAAAATCGGGGATTTTTGTATTTGCTTTTACTTTGTTTTCCAGGTTTGTGTGAATCTTGGTTTATAGGTTGATTCCCAGGCTGTTGAAAATCTTTGAATTACTTCTAGATTTAATTTCTGGTTTAAGGCTTTGAATGCATTGGTTTTGATTCCTGAAGCTTTGCTTTGTTTGTTTATTTGTAACTTGAATCTGATTCACTTATGTTTGAATTTCCTTGTTTGATCCTTGCTCTGAGTTGATCAGGTCTGTACATTGATTGTGGAAATGACCTTGAAACTGTTTTCATTTCCAGGTTGATATTGTTTGATCACTTTGCATTATTCTTTCACAGGTTTTAGGTTGTTTGCGTTTGAATTATTTTGGTCTCCAGATTTCGATCTGTTTTTTTTCTTGTTTTTTTTCTTTTCAGATTTGATAAAGAAAGACTTAGTTGAGAAAATGAGGGAGCCTGGTTTTATTTCCTTGACTAAAAATAAACTTAAAGGAAATTGCCACTTGTAGATCTTAAGCCAACACTTGTTAATCTTATGCATAATTATTTGTACAAATATCTCTTGTTATACAAATTATGTTTAAATCCTTACCTCTAAATAAATTTACAAATTTTGTTTTAAATCTTGTTTATAATTAGTTTATAACTTTGTTTTAAACCCTTCTTTATTTATGTAATATTTTTTTTCTTTTATTTTCAAAAGATATATATATATATATATATATATATATATATATATATACTTTAAAACTTTTTATAAATTCTTGTTTTTAATATCATATTTACATAATAAATAAAATTTTCAATTATTTTTACATGCATAAATTTTTAAAGAAAATGAATTAAAGTCAAATTATACACTTTAATAAATAATCATATATTTTCTTTAAACATAGAATTTTAAATCCAATTTATCTTTACTTACAATCCAATTCTATTTAAAATCATATATATACATATTTATTCCAAAATGTTCAAATTAATTCACAATTTAATTCAAAATTTTATTTAAATTACCAATTTAAATTCGACTGAAACATCGAGATCGTACCAGATTCCCCCCTTAAGAAAATTTCGTCCTCGAAATTTGTAAGATAGGGAGACAACAAAAGAACAGATGAAGGATAGAGAAACGGTTTTCCATATTAAACTGAAAATCTATTGTGCATTTGGCTTACCAAATCAGAATATCAACAATAGATACGAGCACGAATCTATTTAACTCTTCACAAGATACTCGCGTCACCCAGATCTACGAGATATATAGGGCATTGGTTAGTTCGAAGGATAACTAACCATTCGTAAAACATATCCGGACCCCAAAGGATAAACAGATATATGGATACAATTCTTAAAACTTTTAGTTTAAACAACCAAAATATACCTATCAACCATAGATATCAAAGCGACCAATTCATCCAAACAAACAATTTTGGCCGATCTGGGGTTTATATCCCATGTAATTATATTCAAGCTTCTCCCTCAGGCTGCCACGAAGACATCAAAGAATTGGAAAGGGATGATGAACAAAAGAGACTGATAGAGATAGACTATTGCTTGTTGTTACAGGGTATTGACCATTGTAGTGATATTTCCCTGTCCCCTATCTCATTCTCTTCTTGCACTCATACTTACTATCAGTGAATAGTAAGAGAATTTACTGAGTCATACAGACGGATATCTTAGGGATACTCATTCTAGGGTATACTTCACCCTATCTCTATGAGTTACTTAATATGTTATTCTCCATAGCTAAAGTTCAACCTTTAGCTCTGATACCAAACGTAGCGGTCCTAACTCGGCCTTCGAAAATCGGCACCCGTACTTCACTTGTACTCGAATGCCGCAGATTCAAACGCCGAATCTGGCTCGCCAGAGCTTATAGCACATTAAGTATAACAACACAATGGAAGAAAAGAATGATATCATATACAACAAGTGATACAATATCCAGAATATGATACAGCACAGATAAACAACTGCCCAACACATATTAGAGATATGATACAATAATGAAATATGATAATGCCAGCAGCGGAACAATAACTTCAACTTGAAATTCAAGGAAGGAACTCCAATAGCTGCAACTCCATAAATCCAAATACTCTAAGCCAAAGCTCCAAAATACAAGCTCGAATATAAGCTCGAACCCACCATCAAGTTGCACCAAGCTAAGCAAGGCCAGTCCATGAATCTGAAGACTCCAAAGGAACACAAAGAGAAAGCTGAAACTACCGAATCGATATCTACTATCTGACTATTTGAAAAATCCAACTCTAGACTGCCCATGTGGAAAATTTTGGCACCCAGAGTATAGGAAGGGAACAATAAACTCCAGGTCAGTCATGGGACTGGTATGAGCAAACAAAAACATTTGGTTTTGAAAAGAAAGTAAAAAGAAATTCGCAATGCTTTTTAGAAAATGAAACTAGCATAAGGCCTCCCCTCACACACACAATGCAAACACAGACTTGGAAGAGATTTCTCCTTATGACAGTCAAACATGCTCACTATGAAAAATCATTTGGTATTATTATTAGTGCATAGTGCAGAAAACCTTTCGAAAGTATAATATTAATCTTAGCCAGCATAGGCATTTCACACTATTCCTACTGTAGCTACCATCTAAATAGTGGTGACCACCATAAGTAAATGGCAGGTTATACAACTAAAATCGTACGTGGCCCGTATTGAGTGATGGATTTCCAACAAATGGTTAGTCTAAGGAACTTCCTACTGCCATATGAGTACGCCTCTTGAGGGACGTCCCGAGAACTTAACCAGCTCTCTACCAACACAACGCCGGGTTAGCTCTGTAACTAGGTAATTACTACACGAATATGCCATCCCCCGGTCGTTTGCAACCTTTATCCGAGGCACCTCATCCACAAAGCAACAACCACACAGTAATGAGATTTCAGCAACCACATAGGTAAAATATCAGGGCTCCATACCTTATACCACCTTTTTCCAGAAGAAAATGACATACCCTAAAGGGCGTCACCCTCATAACCTTGCCGCATCTTTCCTATTTTGACCATTTCCGGGATGTGAGGTCCTGATGAGGTCTCGACCACAAAGCTACGCTTTTTCACAAAGCCATGCTTTGATCAACAAATGATCAACAAATGATCAGCAGCACACAGCAACACTCAGCACGCCACATTACCAAATTGGGAGTATATCACTAATAACCTTCAACTACATGAGCTCTGAGCTCGTACGTCTCAAAGAAGGGTGTTAAGCTAAGAGAATAAATTCTCCGCCACCAAACAGAAATGTATTTGAAAGAAATCTGTTTTATATCTCAAAATGTAATGTCAGACATACAACCATACGAGTCTATTACGGGTTCGAACAGAACCGAAGGCACTTCTTAAGAAGCCCTTGTAATCCGAATATTCACTATCCCGATCAAACTTCCCATCACTTAGGAATCTCTATATTGTAGCTACTCTGTGCAGAGACAATCGATAGGTTATCCTATTATTCTCGCAAATACTTGGTCTTCAACACCGGTCTTCAAATGCAATCCATAACGTCATATCATTATTCGAAATGGGTTATATAACACAAGGTCCTCTCCCGGCTAAACCGAATAATGAGCGCAATATTTTGAAAATATATGGATTTTGGGATCTCAGTTAAGTCATAACTTTAAAACCCAAAACCTTTCTTTTCAAATGGTTTAAACAAATTACCATTTTAAATCTTTTTAAACAAAAAGATTTACTTCACAAAGTTCATCCATCTTTCACAAAGATTCATTCACCAAATTTACACAATTTCCCTTTTTAAATTGGATTAACTTACCCAATCTTTTAAAGCAAAGACTCGATTTATAGCTTTCAGAAACCATTTCCATTTCAAATATTTTATACAAAAGATACATCTTTCCCATTTCAAAACAAAGTTCCACAATCTTTCACAAAAATTTATTCATAACTTGGAAAACCATTTTCTTTTAAAACTTGAAACCCTTTTAACACAAATTGGAAATCCTTTCCTTATATGAAAGCTATTATTATTTGAAAACAGATAGTTTTCTTTGTGGAAAAATACAATTACATTTGCACAAGTTAATACCCTTCAAAATAAACTTGGGCTAACTTCTAATTCCCAACACATTTTCAAAATGATTTAACCCATATAAACACCTTTATAACTTGTGTACCCTTTTTAAAACCATAATTTCATAACATAGAATTAAATTTCAAACTTTGAATTCAAAACAAATTATTTAAATTCCAAACTTTTATCAAGTTATTCAAAATAACTTTTATCTTTAAAATTCCTTTTCAAAGCTTTCCATATTTGACCCAAATCCGTTTCTAAAACCATTTGAATTCAAAATTCAACTTTTGAAATCTTTTCCAAATCGTGACTTAACCGATTTCCACGTGAAATCCATATTTGTGTGTGTATAGTGTGGTCTAGGGGTTTTACACACAATAGTGCAACACATCATCAACCAACACAGATTCAAATGCAACAATATATTTGATAAGTGGTATAAACTATAACGCTTATCTTTCATTCACAGATCACAGATATGTATCACAGATAATAAATTATATCACAAGTAACTAATTATAATCATCACAGCTTGATTTAAAACAATTCATATCACAAAGCATCACACAGTGGAGATATCAAACAACTCACAACAATTCATATAATTCAAACATCCATAATTAAGTTTAATTAATCATCTGATTAATTTAAAATCAGACTTAATTTCTTATGAGTTACTACTAATCCTGGTTAATTAATATTAATTAATTACAAACCAATTTAATTAATTATCCTTAATTACATTAATTAATTAACCCTTAATTATTAAATTAATTAACCATAATTAATTACAATAAATAAATCATTCTTAAGTTAATTGCATAATTAATTAACCCTTAATACATCTTCCCTTAATCACTTTAATTAATTAATTACCCTTAAATTAATTAATTATCCTTGAATTAATTATTTTAATTAATTAATCCCATAATTAATTATCCTAATTAATTTATTCTTTAATCACTTGATAAATCATTCCTTAATCATAAATTAATAATTCTTCATTAATTTCATTAATAAATCACTTTGGCTAATTATTCATTAACTTAAACCCATTAAGTTAAACTATCCTTTAAAACACATTTTATTTCTTAATTTTCCACTTAATTTTATAATATTAAGTTTGTTTAAACTTTTAAAACAAAGGTTATATAAGATTAAAACACTTTCAAATCTTGTAAATAAATTTTCTTTGAAAAACTTGACGTTTCTTCCTTCCAAAACTTATTTAAGTTTAAGGATTTAAAAATTTGGTTAAATTTTTATCCAAAACTTATTGAACCTATCCAACTCAATAAAAACCCGAGCCATTAAGTCAATCACCCGAGTCAACTCAACATTTTCCCTGTGCACTCATACTTTAATCTGCTTGGACCAAACACTCGATTGCACGCACACGAACCCGAGCTATCTTTTTTCTTCTTCAAACAAAAACTTCCCAGATACATAATCCCTCGCGTGCACGTGCACGATCATCGGAACCTTTTCTGACCAATATCGCGACCACCCACAAGTCACCCTCGACCCCATCGACGAACTCAAATACCCATTTCGACGAATCTGACCTGAAAATCGAATTTGATCAATCGAGCAACATCTAAACACAACATGGTCGACACAAACTTTATGTACCGCCGCCAGCGTTCGCCTAAAACCTCGCGAGTCTACCCGAAACATCGTCAACCACTTGAGCTTCGATTTCAACCCCTGCGGCGAAGTCCGATTCATTTTTGACAGCGCAATGACCCCGAATACAACATCATTCAAATGAGGTCCCAAAACCCTATTTTTACATCGTCCATCTTCTCTGGCGATCTAGAATTTATTCTACCATTTTTTCGATAATCCCTGATCTACAAGCATGCTTCAGATTCGATCATAAGACCAATAGTGCCACCGATTGTTAGAGCTTGATCAAAATATGACTTCTGTACATCTAAAAAGTTCTCAATCATTTCCTGCTTAAAAATTCTGAACGATTCAGATTATATAATCCAATCGATAAAACTTACTAATCGAATTTTTGATGTTTTTAGTTTTTTACTTTATTTCATGATTTCCAATAATGATATTCATATTCGATGCTTCCAAATGATTTTAAAACCTAAATCAGGTAAATACAACCATATCTTATTTAAAAATCACTGACTAAATCTTTTTAGATTCCAAGATAAATTTTGTCTTAAATTTTCCTGTTAACCTGTTGCTAACAGAGACTACTCTACATGTATACACAAATATGCATCCATAAATTTACACATATATACTTGGAGATATATTCTATCCAAGATCATCACATGCAGATCAATATTTGAACCAGATTTAAGATTTTAAAATGTGGTTTGCTCACCTTCAAATATGAAGCAGAGCTTGGAATGTTGAAAACTGGAAAATAATTTGAACAACTGGAAGATGACATTGATTCCAGGAACTTGATATTTAGTTTAAGTTGCACTTTGGACTTGCCGCATGCTTGGTTTAGCTTAAATCTGGGATTTTTGTATTTTCTTTTTACTTTGTTTTCCAGGTTTGCTTAAAATCTTGGTTTACAGGTTGATTCCCAGGCTATTGAAAAATCTTTGAATTACTTCCAGATTTGATTTTCCGGTTTAAGGCTTTGAATGCATTGGTTTGGATTCCTGAAGCTTGCTTTGTCTGTTTATTTGTAACTTGAATCTGATTCACTTGTGTTTGAATTTGCTTGTTTGATCCTTGCTATGAGTTGATCAGGTCTGTACTTTGATTGTGGCAATGACCCTGAAACTGTTTTGATTCTAGGTCGATATTGTTTGATCACTTTGCATTATTCTTTCACAGGTTCCAGGTTGTTTGCTTTTGAATTATTTTGGTCTCTAGATTTCAATATGGTTTTTTTTTCTTTTCAGATTTGATAAAGAAAGACTGATTTGAGAAAATGAAGGAACCTGGTTTTGTTTTCTTTACTAAAATTAAACTTAAAGGAAATTGCCACTTGTAGATCTTAAGCCAACACTTGTTAATCTTATGCATAATTACTTGTACAAATATCTCTTGTTATACAAATTATGTTAAAATCCTTAACTCTAAGTAAATTTACAAATTTTGTTTTAAATCTTGTTTATAATTAGTTTATAACTTTTCTTTAAACCCTTCTTTATATATGTAATATGTTTTTTTCTTTTATTTTCAAAAGATATATATACTTTAAAACTTTTTATAAATTCTTGTTTTTAATATCATATTTACATTATAAATAAAATTTTCGATTATTTTTACTTGCGTAACTTTTTAAAGAAAAATGAATTAAAGTCAAATTATACACTTTAATAAATAATCATATATTTTCTTAAAGCATAGAATTTTAAATCCAATTTATCTTTACTTACTATCCAATTCTATTTAAAATCATATTCATATATATTTATTCCAAAATATTCAAATTAATTCACAATTAAATTCACAGTTTAATTCAAAAATTTATTTAAATTACCAATTTAAATTCGAATGAAACATCGATATCGTTACATCAACACTGTGCATTATTACATTGAGTTCTCATTTTCACCCCTCTACAACAATCCAAAACTTCTATGCACATCGCTGGACACTCAACAACCTTCAGACATATCCAAACACACTGCCTAACTCAATCACATTCCTCCTCTACCATGTCCCCTTCTATCCCCTACAAATCGCTCTTCCCCTTCAGTTCAACTTCCTCGCCAACACCACAGCCACATTCCTGCATTTGTGCATTTCAATCATATCATAGTGCATTTCAATCATATCATAGTGCATTTCAACCATATCACAGTGCATTTCAACCATATTCATATTGCTACTACTTCCAATCCACCCAGACACTGCCACACCAACCATCAGTTGCTGTCAGGCCAACCCCTCCTTTACATCATAACACTTCTCAGATATCACAGCACTTAAGTTGCTACAACCTACTGGTTCATTTACAACCTTCCTTTCTGCCACAAACCCCTCCTGCACAGTCATACCCACTCTCTCCCAATACAACTCACAACCACTTCACATACCTGCCTTCACCACAAAAGGCTTGCCACTGTCTGTCAAACCATCACCACACAATCAACTCTGTCAAACCACATCATCTTACAGCTACAACCATTCTACCATCTCTAACCAATAGTGTAGCAAGTAAACAGCTTACTTGCCAATACAACCAACAACAGTGTTCTACAACATCAACCAACATCTTCCAATATCCCCACTGACACTTCGAATATCAACCGGCAGCAACCACCACTAAACCATACCTTCTGCCACAATCCACAGCCATTCCCTCCACTGCTAAGAAATAAACCTGTTACAGCAGTCACCATAAGATTTCCATTACTTCATTTCTTCGTTACTTTATTTCTATTTCCATTAAAATTTCCATTAACAAAAATATCATTACCTCCACCATAACCATACTAACATCAACCCACGGAAGAAACTACCGCATTCACTTCCTTCCGAACCTCTGACCACTGCTGCTATCATTTCATATTCTTCCTTCTTGCCAAACCACCACCCAAACTTCAAACTGCAGCATCCTCTACCACTGCAACCACACCAGCCTGGATTGACTTCATCAACCACCAAATTTCCAAACACACTCAATACTTCTACTGGCCATCCTAAACTTCTACTCCAAATTGTAAAAAAAACTGCTTGCCTCCAGCCAACTGAACTACCCTTCCATCTCTGCACATTTACATTCAACTGTTAACATTCAACACCAAAACACCACACTGTCAAATAGACCACCTCTTCCCACATCATCCACCAATACATATATAGTGACATCCTCTCTTACATCATCACTTTTCGCTCTGACTACTCACCACCATAAAACAGTGCTATCCCCATATTGAAATCCACAACTGACCGACCATACTACTGCACATAACCATCCCGAGATTACTGCCTTCTTCCTTACACCAAACCACTTCAAAAAACATATCCTTTTACTGGTACACCCTATAATACTCCATCGACTGCACTACACGCTATTAAAATTAGACGATTCAAATATTTGTTAAAGAGGAAAGAAATTGATTAATCGATTCATTCAAATCTATTAATTTGGCTGATATATGGAAGGATATTCTCAAGAAAACTAATTAATTAGTCAACCAATTAATTAGTCAAAGAATTTGTTATATGAAGAAAGAAAAGATTGCTGACGGAGATTGATTCAAACAAGGAAACCAAGATTATTATTATCCATTTACATAGAAATCAAATCATGGATATTCGGAAAGGTTTCAAACATAATCTGTAAATTAATTCTCTTAGTCTCTAAGTAACTCCTTCATTAATTCTATTTAAGTGAAGGAAGTTCTTCTTCATATGTGTACAAATGTGTGAGAACATCCACCATTATTTTTCTTCCTCTCTCTTTTGTATTCTTTTCTTTAGTGAAATAAAAAAGTTTTTGGGTCTCCGTGGACGTAGGATATTCATATCTTAACCACGTTAAATCTTCTGTCTAACTTATTTCTGCTATTTTTCTATGAGACTACATAATTGATTTTTAAGTCCATTGGTATCTAAAGAGGCAATACTAGATCCTGATTAAATAACTCGCTTCCGCTCAAATTAAAATAAATTTCACTACAGTTTGGTATCAGAGCTAGTGTTATTGTTCCTGTTTAGATATTAATGGCTACTTCTAGTAAGTCTTTTGGTTGATCTGGTGTCAATTATGGAGTAACACGTTTTGACGGAAAAAGAGATTTTGGTACTTGGAAGATAAAGATGGAGGCTGTATGGAAGAAGGAGAAGACTTATAAAGTTGTTTCTACGCTTGAGAAAATGAAAGATATTGATGCAACTGATTTGGAAGAGATGGAAGATGAAGCTCTCACAACAATTCAGTTGAGTCTTTCAGATGAAGTTCTTAGAGAATTCTCCCAGAAGAAGACGACAAAGGTACTATGGGAAGCACTATCGGATGCATATCAAGATAAGTCTATCATAATCAGATTATTCTTCAGCAACAACTTTATTCGTTCAAGATGAAGCCTGGAGCTGATCTCATGGAGCATGCAGATGCTTTGACGACTTTGATTATGAACCTGAAGGCAGCAGAAGTTGATATTACCGATGAGGCTCAAGCCGTGATCCTCTTATGTTCCTTGCCTAAGGAGTATGCTGCTTTTATTAATTCCATGGTTTATGGCCGTGGTAAAATTAGCCTGTATGATGTAAAGGCTGGTCTTCATAATGAAGTATTAAGAGGTAGATTGGCGAGCACTAGCTTGGATAGTGATACCGAAGGCTTATCTGTTCAAAGAGGTAGAGGCCAAAGCAGGTCGAAGAAAGGTGGAGGATGGAATTATTCACAGTCTCAGTCTAGGAGGCCTAAGAATTTGACTTGTCATTATTGTAAGAAACCAGGACACTTCATAGCACAATGTCCCAAGCTTGAAGGTAGAAGAAAAGGTCCAAAGCAAGCCTCAACTTCTACAGCAGAGAAATCAGATACAGAAAGTGACACCCATGTATTTACAGCTTCGGGATCTTCTGGGAAGAGCAACTTATGGCTGATTGATTCTGGCGCATCCTATCATATGACACCTGATAGGAACTTCTTTTCCACTTACCGTGAATTTGATGGAGGAGAAGTTCTAATGGGTAATGATGCTTCTTGCCGTATGATTGGTGTTGGTAGCGTGTTGATTAGGATGTTTGATGGTGTTATTTGTACGATCACCGATGTTAGACATGTACCTGATTTGAGGAGGAGCTTGATTACTATTAGGGCATTGAGTAGACTTGGCTTCAAGATTGTAGTGGAAGGAGAGAAAATAAATATATCGGAGGGCTCCATGATTGTTATGAGAGGTGTGAGGGTAGGAAATCTTTATCTATCAAAGGGCACTACTTAATTAGTGAATCAGCTTCTGTTACATCCATTGATTCGGATTCTTCTAGATTATGGCACTTACAGACAGGTCACATCGGTGAGCGTAGCATGGATGAGTTGAGAAAACGAGGATTGATTGATGAAGTTCATCATTGAAAACTTGGTTTTTGTGAAGAGTGTGTTCTTGGAAAGACGATGAAGATTTCTTTTGGTAGAGGAGTGCATAAAGCAAAAGCTGTCTTGGAGTATGTTCATACAGATGTCTGCGGTCCCTCCCCTTGTCAGTCTTTAGGTGGAGCCAGACATTTCGTTTCATTTATAAATGATTTCTCTCGTAAAGTATGGGTATACTTTCTTCAGTCAAAGAGTGAAACCTTCGCCAAGTTTCAAAAGTGGAAATCTATGGTTGAGAAGCAATCGGGAAGAAATTGAAAGTTCTTTGTTCAGATAATGGCAGTGAATTTGTATCATAGAAATTCATCGATTATTGTGAGTTTGAAGGCATTAAGAGGCATTACACTACACCAGGCGACCCCCAGTCTAATGGAGTTGCAGAAAGGATGAGCCAGACATTATTGGAGAGAACAAGATGCCTCAGACTGACAGCTAAATTAAAGAAGGGATTTTAGGCTAAAGTTTTATCTATGGCGGCTTTCCTCATCAACCGCACACCTTCTACTGCCATAGATATGAAGATCCCTAAAGAAGTATGGAAAGGAGAGCATGTTAGCTATTCATTTCTCAGAGTGTTTGGTTGCCTAGCTTATGTGCATGAGAGTAAAGGGAAGTGGGAACCTAGAGCTCGCAAGTGTATTTTTCTAGGTTATAGGAGAAAGTGAAGGGATATAGGTTGCGGTGCCCTATTAGCAAAAAGATCGTTATGAGAAGGCATGTGACTTTTGATGAGAAGGCTATGTTGAAGGTGGAGCCTTCCTCATCGGATGACAAAAAGAGGACATGTGAAGAATACCAGACACAAAGCAAGTCATCTATTGATTATTTCCATAGACGCTCAGATGGTGTTTCCGATGACACCTTGGTTGATAAGGATAATACCGATGTTGGTACAGAGGATCAAACTCAAGGTGGAGCTCATTCATAACCTAGGCCTGTCAGATAAAGAAGAAAGCCTAAATGGCTTGATGAGTTTGTTGGATTGAGCATCGAAGATATTAACTTCGATGATATGGCAACATATGCTTTGAATGTTGTCCATGACGAGCCCTGTGAGTATAGAGAAGCTATTGCATCAGTTAACAGTTCCAGTTGGTTAGTTGCTATGGAAGAGAAGATTGAATCATTGCAGAGAAATCATACTTGGGATTTGGTGCCTCTTCTCACCGACAAGAGAGCTATTGGATGCAAGTGGATCTATAGAGTGAAAGACGGTGAAAATGGTAATCTCAGATACAAGGCAAGGTTAGTCGCAAAGGGGTATGTTCAAAAGAAGAGGGTAGAGTATCATGATATCTTTGTTCCAGTGGTTAGGCATACTTCTATTCGTATTCTTTTGGCATTAATTGCTCATTATGATATGGAATTAGAGCAATTAGATGTAAAAACTTCATTCTTGCATGGTGATCTGGATGAGGAGATTTATTTAAAGTAGTCGGAAGGGTTCATTGATTGTAGCAGACCCGACTATGTTTGCAAACTCAACAAATCTCTATATGGACTGAAGCAGTCTCCTAGACTATGGTATAAGAGGTTTGATAAGTGTATGCTTTCACAGGGATATTCCAGAAGTTAAAGACCAGTGTGTTTATTTCAGGAGATGTGATGGTGATATGATTTATTTGTTGTTATATGTTGATGATATGCTGATTGCATCTCGGTGTATGGTCAGAATTAAGGAGTTGAAAGCGGAGCTCAATAGAGAGTTTGACATGAAGGATTTGGGAAAGGTGCAAAGAATATTGGGTATGGAGATAAGCAGGGATAGGAAGTGGAAAGAGTTAAGGCTCACTCGAGCGCAGTACATCGAGAAGGTCCTCGCTCGATTTGGAATGGGGAAAGCCAAACCGGTTGGCACTCCATTAGGCTTTCATTTTAAGTTGTCAAAAGACTTATCTCCCTCATTGAAAGAAGACAAGAGGTATATGGCTGATATACCTTATTCTAGTGATGTTGGTTGTTTTATGTATGCGATGGTGTGCACAAGACCAGATTTGGCCCATGTAGTGGGTGTTGTGAATCGATATATGTCTAACCCAAGCAAAGAGTATTGGCAAGCTATAAAGTGGATTCTTAGATATCTTCGAGGCACTTCTTCAGTGGGCTTGTTATATGGTGGAGTGGATGGTGACATCTTACTTAGCGGATAATGTGATTCTGATTATGCTGGGGATAGAAATGCTAGGAAGTCAGTGTCGGGCTATGTTTTTACAATTGGCATAGGCTCGATTTCATGGAGATCAAAGCTGCAATCTATCGTAGCTTTATCTAATACCGAAGCAGAGTTGGTATCGATTGTGGAAGCAACAAAGGAAGGATTATACTTACTTCAGTTGTGGGATGATCTTTCAATGGTTCAATAGACAGTAGAGCTATTTATAGATAGTCAGAGTGCGATTCATCTTGTAGAGAATCAAACTTATAGTTCATGGATGAAGCACATTGATGTTAGAGGTTTCTTTCTTATGCTTGAGGAAGAACGAAACAAGATCAAATTGTTGAAGGTGAGTACTTTGGATAGTCCTCAGATACGATGACAAAGTCACTTCCAAAGGACAAGTTTGAGCATTAATGCTCAAACTTGATCAGATTGATATCTGTCACTTGAGCGCCATGGAACGCTAGAACCAACAACTTCTATGTTGATTTCTTGATGATAAGGTGATGAAGAGAGATTGTTACATTTGAATCAAGGTGGAGTGTTAAAATTAGATGATTCAAATATTTGTGAAAGAGGAAAGAAATTGATTAATTAATTCATTCAAATCAATTAATTTGGCTGATATATGGAAGGATATTCTGGGGGAAACTAATTAATTAGTCAACTAATTAATTAGTCAAAGAATTTGTTATATGAAGAAAGAAAAGATTGCTGATGGAGATTGAGTCAAACAAGGAAACCAAGATTATTATTATCCATTTACATAGAAATCAAATCATGGATATTCGGAAAGGTTTCAAACATAATCTGTAAATTAATTCTCTTAATGTCTAAGTAACTCCTTCATTAAGTCTATTTAAGTGAAGCAAGTTCTTCTTCATATGTGTACAAGTGTGTGAGAACATACACCATTATTTTTCTTCCTCTCTCTTTTGTACTCTTTTCTTTAGTGAAATAGAAAAGTTGTTGGGTCTCCGTGGACGTAGGATATTCATATCCGAACCACGTTAAATCTTATATCTCTCTTATTTTTGCTATTTTTCTACATGACTGCATAATTGGTTTTTAAGTCCATTTGTGTCTAAATAGGCAATACTAGATCCTAATCAAATAACACTTTTCCGCTCTGATTAAAATAAATTTCACTACACACGCCATCCAACAATAGCCAACATCAACCACACAAACCTATCTCCACCCTGCCGTTACCTGCCTGGCTACTGTAACAATCGCAAATTTACATACGGCCACCAACCTCATCATTCATCACCTACATCGCAAACCAAAACTTCATCGAACAGCTCGAAGACTCGAAATCAATCTCCAAACCTCATCCCCAAATCACCTCGCTGAACCAATCAACTCGCAAACCCAATCCCATAACCTCAATTCACTTCCACTATGAACCAATCGACAACTTTATGCGACTCTCGCGACAACCGAAAATCGCAAATCAACACTTTGCAATCTTCCGTAACCCTTAACCGCCTACAACCACGACCCCATCCGCCACAAATATTAAAACCCACATCGCGTTTTTGGATTTATGAACCGACAACCGTGTTTCATTCGAATGACCTCATGAATCACATCGTAACCACAAATTCGAGCCAAAATCAGAACTGGGGGATTTATGAAATTGGGAAGTGATTTCAATTTTGAAAATCAATTTGGAAATTTATTTTGATGTGATGATTTGAGAAGTTTATACGTAGAAAAAAGAAGTGAAGTGAGTGGTTACATGTTGTAGTGGGTTTGGGTTGCTTGTGGGTCGGACAATATTTTTCTTCTTCTTTTATTTAGTTTGTTTAATTTTTTTTCATCTGGGTTTCTCTAAGAAAAATTCTTTCATTTAGATTGGCAAGTCTAGTTTATTTAAGATTTTCTTTATTATCTTCAAAAAAAATGTTTAGGTTTTCCTTAGTTTTTCAAATTTGTCTAGTTTTATTTTTCCTTTGTTTTAAGTTTTCATTTTTTTATATTCTTTCTTTTTTATAGAAAAACAAATTATTTTCAAGTGTTTTTGTTTTATTTGTTTTGTTGGTTTTAGTTTCTTCTTTGATCTAAAAAAAGAGAATTTGTATTTTTTTTTTTTTATTTTAGGTTACCAAAGCAGAATTTCAAAAGGAGAAGAACTACTATCAAAAATAATTTGTTTACTTTGCTTAGCTTGCCAAAAAATAATTGATTATTTGCTTATAAAATTTTGTTGCTTTTGACCCCTATCCATTGTTTTATTTCCCTTGCATTATTGTTTGTCTTGCATTTAAAAAAAAATTCAAAAACAAAAAAATTTCATCATAGTTGCATTTTTAATAAATGTCTAATTACTGCTTTGCATTTCATCTTAGAATTTACTTAATTGTATATTGACAAGTTGTCTTCTTCGAATAATTTAATTTCTCGGTGTCTAGGCTACGGCAGAGCAATAACCATTTGTAAATATTATGGTGATTCATAAATATTATAAAGGTTGTTTCTTTGAAGGTACTTAAACCTTCGGCTGCTTTGCTACGGTGATTCGTGGTGCATTGATAAATCCTGCCTGTTACCTGGCCGAGAAATATCTTGTTGATTTTAGACAAAGTGTGATTATACAATTTTGAGTTAACTTAGGATAAATAATTTGTAATTAGACCCTTGCATTCATTTAATTGCATTAGTTCATGCATATTTTAAAAAATATTCAAAATCCAAAACTAAAAAATTGTAAATATTCCTTTTCCTTTGAAATTTTTGAATCATTTTCCTTGAAAATTTTACTTAGTTATTTTTAGAAAATCAAAAAATTCAAAAAAAATTATTATAAAAACTTTTCAAAAACAAAGAAAATATTTGAAAATCCAAAAAACAATACAAAAATCAGTTTCCCCTTTGAAAAATTCTATTTGTAAATATTTTTGCTTTGAAAAAAACCATAAATATTCTTGAAAATGTATGAATTTCCTTACTCACATGAATTTTACTATAGTTGTGAAAATTAATATAATCCATATAATTTCACTCAAAATTATAATGGATATTTTAATAACGACTATTTACAAACTATTCGAATTTTGCACCACAAGATTTTCAAAATAATGGCCAACCCTCAACTCTTGAAAGGTGTATTGAAAATGTTGAATCTTTACTTGAACAAACATTTAAATTTAATGATTTGTTGAATTCATATCTATGCAACAATTCAAGTTAAAATTTTCAAAATAATCAAAATTTGAATTCACCTGCAAATTCTAAGGATTATGATTGTAACCCATGCCAATTCAACTTCGATCTCCAAGTGAATTTCAAAATCACAATGGAAATGTGAACCACTTTTCAAATGAATTTGGCACGATTGAAAATCTTTATTCCCAACAAATTCAAATTGAAAATTCTCAAAGGAATAATCATGAATTCGACTTAGTTGAGCAAACATAAAAATATTACGAGGAATTGTTGCATGAATCATACAAAAAATTTCGTGGGAAACATAATAAAATCCTAACGTGTGAAAAGTCAAATGATAATCCATCATTTATCGAAATTGACGATTCTTGTTCTCAACAAACCCAAATTGAAAATCTGCAAGTTAATAATTATAAATTGGATTTTGTTGAACAGATGAAAGAAACTTATGATGATCACACAAATTTGTTAATGAAAACATTAGGAAAAATTCGTGATAAACATAATCAAATCCTAGCGTGTGACATGTCTAGTGATAATTCATCTTTTATCCAATTCGATGATTTTCAAATAACAACTTTTGAAATTGAAAATAACGATCTTAATGAAGTTGTTGAAAAGACGGTAATTGAGTTGGATTTCAATTCTATTAAGAATGGGACACTTGATTCAAAATCTGATCTTCCTTTCTTCGATTTTGAAAATTTGAATACAACAACATGGATTTTGTAATGGTCCGATTTTCCGTACCCTTTGAGTTGACAATAAAATACACATGTCCAACTCAAATTGTACGAAAAGACGGATCATTAAGTGTAGAAAAAAATAGACAGAATAGAATCTCACACGAATGGAATAACATATAATTTTAAACAAATATTTTTACAGCGGAAAACTTTTAAATACATATATCAGAGCCTAAACTAAATTCAGCGTGGACAGCTATAAACATCTGTCCTTACAATTGCTAAAAAACATCAAACAAAATGCACTAAGTACAGCAGATAATAGAATATGCCCATACGTAGAGGATATCTCCAGCTATCCACTGGAAACTCCAACCATCTTCGACTATACCTGAAACTACTCAGATCTGACCCGAGTATTGAAAATACCCGGATCAGACTTGATAAACCAGCGTGAGAAAAAATCAATAATAAATGACAGTGTCATATATAAGCCTTTAAATAAAAATTTTTGGAAAGAAAGAGTATCTCATAAGACCACGCCCACATATAAACACAGACGGGTTTTTACCTTATGATAACTAAAACACTTTTATATATCAAAAAATTTGATAACTCATATTTTTTTAATCCCAATCTCTTTTCAATCATTTGAATAGATTTATCAAATTTATTTCATATTTTTCCATAATTAAAAACGTTTATTTAAACAGATTTCCTGTTACAGCCAATTAGCTGCATTAGCACGATTTTTTCTAGAAAATTGATTTGGACTTAATTCAAAATCTACAAGATGAAATCTTGATTTTCTTTCTTCGTTTCGAAGATATTGATATAGTAGTCCAGAATTTTCTTATCTCGAAGAATTCCGAGCTATATTCCACTCTACACATTCATTTGAACTTTTTGGTGCGAAATCGCGAACTACCGTTGCGCGACGCACCTAGTTTTAACTTATTTGTCAATATTTGAAATAATTTATTCAAATTGGATTTTAACACTTATAAAATCATTACAAATCACTTTAAATCAATATTTTTACTTTTTAAAGTATTTAAAATGTATTTTCAGTATTACCATATTATAATATTGTTATATTCACATTATTTTATTATTAAAAATTTTAAATTCCAATTTCAACTCAATTTCTATTCTAACTTCAAATTAAACACCTTTAAAACTTAGATTTCAAATCTAATTTCAATTTAAACTTCAATTCAACCTTTATCTCAACTTCAATTTCTCAAAATCGATTTCAATTTCAATTTCACTATTCATCTCAATTTCTTTCTATTTAACTATTCTTTTCATATCCGTTTTACTTCAAATTTCAAATTCTCTTTTATTTTAACTTTAATTTCACTTCTAGCTGGAAAGAGACTTATTTTTCCCAAATATCTCATATCACTAAAATATGGTCTTATTAACAAATTGATTACTTAATCAAAATGAACATATCCAATATTCATATTTATCACTAACATAACATCCATTCAACCAATCACATACATATGACTTCAAATCCAACATTCACTATAAATATCATAACGGGATATATTATCACAATTCACTTAATTTACTAACTATCAAATCATCCATATTAACAATCAATATGGTATAAACATTCATATGTCATAAGGGTGTAATGTGATTGTTTTAATATAACTAAAATATCAATTCAAAAGAGATGAGAATTTCTCACCTTTAACCAAAACGTTTAACTTTCTACCGAAATTCTTATCCAAATCAACACTTCACTAAACATTTCTAAACCTTAATATAACCATGCTTCCAAGTGCTCGACCATCTCCACCTCTACTTGCTTCGCTCACGGCCATAACCCTCCTCCACCACCTTGCTTTCGGCCTAAGGCCATTTCTAAGAAGAGAAGAAGAAGTGAAATAAGAAGAGGTTAGAGAGTAACAAGTGGATTAGTGCTTAAGCACTCCACTATTTTGACCCTCCTACCTCTCTTAAAGAGGAGAAGCCATTAATGAGCAAAAGAAAGCTCAAAAATGATGAAGAAGAAGAATGAGAGGTGTGAAGAAAATGAGGGAAAGTGTAGTGGTATTTATAGCAAAAAATTCCTATGTAAATTACATTTTTAACCTTAGCCAAAATGACTAAAATACCCTTCTACTTTTTGAATTTTCAACTTACTTTCTTTCCTTTCCAAGACGAGAAAAGATGTGCATTAATGAGAAGAGAAGGTTGGATGTGATGTTAAGTCTTTAAGTAATGAATTTGTCTTTTATGTCAAATCATGTCTTTTCACTTTTTTACACTTTTTTATGTAAACTTTTCAAAAGTAAACTTCTTTTGTATTTTAGTGCTAAATGTAAAGTGTTTAAATAGTTTGTAAAGTTGTGTTTATAAGTTAGAAAATGCAAGTTGCAACAACTTGTCGACAACTTGTTTTGGTTGAAAACGGTGTTTTTGTCGATAAATTTTACAATCAAATTGACGTTTTTGTTAAGCTATATATTGATGTAAACCAAACTTTAAAATGAACTTTTTACTTCTTTAAATAAATTAAAACATGTCTCTATATATTTTAAAATCATATTTAAATAATGTCAAAATCTCTAATTTTACAGTGTATGTAAAACTGACAAAATGCGAAAAAACTTGGTTATTTTGGTAAAACGATTATCAATACTCTTTTAAATTCTTTAATATACTTTTATTATTTTTGTTAGATGTTTTAAATAAGATTTAAATTTTCAAATAAATATTTAAACCTATTTATTTAAGCCTTTATTTATTATTAACAAAACTTAACTTTTGTTGATTTGTTCTAAAATCCAAACTTATACTTTTTTTATCTATTTACTATAAGAATATATAATTATTTATTATATATAACATATTTGTTTAAGTTTTAAAATCCTTTTTGATTTAAAATAAACGAAATATCTCATTTTCGAAGTAGCGAAATTACGGGTCGTTACAGATTTTGAAATCGGTACATGTAATGAAGTTATTGATAATCCAACAAAGAAAGACGAATTCAATGAACATAAATTTTTTGGAATTTTCGACGAAGAATTATTGAATTCCGAAGGGGGAGATTTAAATCACCATTTTCAGTTTGAAATCGATAATCCTGAAAAAGTTTTCGATGATAAACTTGAACTTCAATTTGGTAAAAATAAACTTGAATTTCAACCAGTCGTTTTATCTACCCCAAAAATCATCGATAACCAAACTACTCGTACGATTTTTAATAAAAGGACGTTCGTTTTTTCAAATCAACATTCAACTCTGAAATCTTATATGATTTGGTTTTCTGTGCTCAAGCTGTGTCTCGTACATTTGACGAGACAAATGAATCGATCTTTGGAAGACCAGTCCATTTACTCTTTAACAACGTATTTTCTGATGTCTTATAAATAATCATCTTTTCATCTTCATTTATATAAAGGTCATATTTTTATTTTTGTTTTATTTTTCTCCTTTCACTTGGGTTGACTGTGGGGACACAGTCAAAATCAAATGTGGGGGGAGACTCATCATCGTTTTCCCTTTTTCATGGTTTATCTATTTTTATTTTTCCTTTCCAAAATTTTAAAAAAATATAAAAAACATACAATTTTTTAAAAAGATTTTTATTTATTTTTGAAAGAACGCTATAAGAGAATTATATTGTTGTGGTTAATTGAATTGAAATTTTTGAAAAATTTATTTATCTCAACAAAAATAAAAATAAAGTTTAAATACAAATAACGATGGTTTAACTGGTATATAGGAAGATTCATACGTATTAATTATGAAATATCCTAATTGAAGATCTTTGTTTTAAAAAAGCGGTGAATTCAAATAAAAGGATATAACATTTTTTGTCTTCTAAGTAAGTGATGCTAAGATGATTTTACAAAACTATCTTTTAAAAAAAACAAAAAAACAAAAAAACAAAATATATTTATTGTATATATGTATATATTTATTAACACCTATGGTCGATAGGTGTACACGCTTATGTGTACAATCGCCATGCTCTGTACCCTTCTCACGTAAGCCCAAAAGGCAGTGCATGATCGGTATATCTGGCCTCAGTTTATCTGAGTTAGGTGTATGTATATTAAAAAATTCATTTATTAATAATTTCTACAGTTGATAGGTGTTCGCACTCGTATGTTCACTCTCCACGCTCTGTATTTCCCTCACATAAGCCCAAAAAGCGGTTCATGCGTAATATATCTGGCCTCAGTTTTCTAAGTTAGGCATATGTAAATATTACAATATAAGCAAAATTTTCAAAAATAAAATAAAATAGAGGGAGTAAGCAAATGAAATCCAAGCACTATTTTAACTTGTTTGATTTGACTTATTATTGAAAAGAAATAAAAATACCACTTTGAAAAACTTTGATAATCAACTAAGGATCTATTTCATAATTACACCATGTTATCAACCAAAACAACGAGTCAAACTATGGTCTATTTGCAATGAGAACTCAATTTTTGTTGGAAATTTTGACGAGTAAATGACTTAAATTTTCAAGATAATGACCAAAACCTATATTTAACTTATTCGTGTCGATTTAATTGTAAACCCTTCATTGGTATATATTTTCAAAAACTTGGATTCATACTTTGTAAATAAATCTTTCACTTTGTAAATATTTTCACATTGATTTGGATTTTGTGGGTAGTATCCGCTGAAAACCCTCACGAGACAATACTCATCCTACTAGGAACACCTAGAGGTTCAATGGCTCATTGCATACGCTCAATGCAATCGTGCTCTTTACGAAAACGAATTTATCTTAGTTCTTTCTTTATTCGAGGACGAATAAAAAGATACGTGTAAGGTTATTTGACGTGCATAAATGTGCATGTTTTTACTTCTATATTTAATCGAATTATGATCATATTGGTTGTTTTAACATGTTTAAACCAAAATTAAAACTATTTTCAAATCGTCACACATTATCTTCATATATGGGAAAAATGGTCATTTTGTGCATATATTAATTTTCTAAAATTTAATTAAAAATTTCTATGTTATTTTGTAGGAATTTAAATTCAAATATAAGTGGCTTCATAAAGATATATGCATGTACATGAGTGAATACAAAGGAATGGAGATGGAAATAATTCATTTCATGGTTCATGGAGGACCCCACCTACCTTAATGAACAAATTAGAGATAATGCACATGCTAAAAGGCCATTAAAACTTAATGCACATTTAAATGATGATTATCTTATTCTAATGGTTATTTGGCCATCACACTTTCTAACAGGTATTTTGGGTAGTTCCCATGAAATGAGTTAGGGTTTCCAAACATATATAAATACCCCTAATCTTCATGTAATTAGTCTATCTTCTTTAGTCTCCGTTAGGCTCTCTTCTCTTAGTTAGTTTAGATCAAAAATAATATGAGAGCCCTCTATATCTTCAGGCTACTTGGCCATTTCTTTTATGTAATTTTTTATGCAATTTTAATTCAAGTCTTTTCTTGTTTATTTACTTTCATGTTAGTAGTGTATACCTTCTTTTATTTTATGCAAGTAGAATAGCTCTTTTTTTGATTTTCTTTCATCTTCTTTTTTTGTGTGTTTCGTGTTGCATGCTATTTGTGTTGATACGATAACACAAATGAGAGGCTAAACCCCTTTAATTTAAGGGTAATGAAGCTCTCTACTTATGTTGCTTCAATATTTTGATAGTTATTGCTCTCTTTTTGTGCTTAATGATAATGCTTGGAGTGGTTTATTTGTGGTTTTTCCTTTTTATTTGATAGCATATATTGTTGACATCAAATAGGCTATGCTTAAACAATCACTAAACACAAATTATCTCTTCATCTACATATGATTATGGCAATGAAATGAATATTGAAATCAAAATTTGATGGTCTATATTTCTAATTAATAGTTAATAGGCCATGCTTAAAATATATTTTACTTTCAACTTTGTTATCATATTTCATGAAGGATAAAAGTGTATTAGTGGTTGTGTTATTGTTTAATGGCTTATGTTGGGCTAATTAATAGCACAAACATGTCATACTAATGATAAGCACATCAACTAATTATATTAATGACAAGAAAAGAGAGATCATAACTTCATTTTGTTGATTTATGTGATCTAGAGAGTGGAAATTGCCTCTAAATTGCCTTCACACTCTCATATTTTTATTATTTTCTTTTTTCTCATTTTCTAGCTTAAACAACTCTCAACTTTGGTTAATTTGATTTAATAGGAAATTTAAATCAACGATTCCCTACAGATCGACTCGTACTCGATAGGTACTACGATAGTACCCTGTGTGCTTGCGGTTAATTTTTATTATAGATTTGCTCGACAGATTTTTAACCCGATAGAATTCCCATCGATGAACAAAGCCCATATTTTAAGTACCTTGCGTTGTAATCATCCATCGATTATGCTATATCCTAAACTCATAATTATGTTTATTACTTGTGACAATCCAACTTCGATCATTATGTAGTCGATTGGGATAAATTCTCATGTATGTTGCCTTGCCAAAAGGCGGGTTAACAACTTTGCCCCCCAAAACATGCCTTGCGATAGGAAGGTGTGTTTAGTAATGCCATAAGCTTGATGCTCGTCTCCTGTCATTGACCTGCATAGAGATCGATAATCTTACCTAATTGTGAGTAGAGACTATATGCCATTTGAGGTGATATGTGACCATTCATGGTTGGGTGCTGTTCGAGGCGAATTGTAACCATTCGTGGTCGGGTGTCGTTCGAGGCGAATTATGACTATTCATGGTCGGGTACCATCCGAGGCAAATTGTGACCATTCATGGTGGGATGCCGTTCGAGGGGAATTGTGACCATTCATGGTCGAATGGGATTCAGTATTATTAATGTCAGATTTCACGTTCGAACGAGTTTCTGAATCATTTGTTATGGCAGTTCATTCCCATCTCAGAGCATGCCTAAGGACCGTTTGTAATCCCATACATGTGTAAGTGACTCGCCGTTTTGAAATTATAAATACCCAATTTATATGAGTCTTACAATGAAAATGTTCAACTAAATCAAGTCCAGATGCAAAAAGGGAAAACAAAAGCAAAACAGAAACACCAAAGTGCTAGCATCCCCACTGTCGCAGTTTACAGTCATCTCAAAGCATGCTCGAGGACCGTTTGTGATCCCATGCATGTGTAAGCCACTTAACTGTTTTAAGGTGGAGTTTTCTATTTATTCCTCATCATTCCAATCAGCTGATAATGAGCTGATGCGTTGATCCGGAGCCATCCTCATTTGGTGTAGACCGTGGTCGCTCCTGTTCCACCATTGCCGCTCGCCTTTTCACGTATTTTAACAGCATGTCATTCTGGATATGTCCTTCAATCTCATCCATCAAGTGCCTAAAATCATTTGTATGATGGCCGCTTAGCTCTTGGAAGAGGCAATATTTGTCTGACTTCCTTTCGTTATTGGTTGGCTCCCTCTTGAATGGCCTTAGATAGGGAACCTGCCCCCTAATGTCTTAGTATATTTGCTCTAAAGTATCGCTCATCTGCGATAGGAGGTGAATCTTGGTTCCTTTTATGGCGTCCTTGACTCATTAAAGTCATTCTCTACTTTTTGCTTCCTTTTATCCTTGTTCGAATCTTTTTCGGGGGGATCCTCGCCTTTGACCACATAATCATCAACTTCCTCTCCTTCCTCTTCTTCCTCTCTTTCAGCTTTCACGTCTTCCTGTTGCAAAAACCTTTCTGTCTCATGATAAATCTCTCCCAGATCCATAGGTGGGTCCCCTGTCAATGTATTCTTGAATTCTATGCCATCGGCTATGCCAGATACAGCTGCCATCAAAACCATGAATGGATCCGATCGATCCACCGATGCTTCCGCTACCTTAAACCGTGCTAAGAAATTCCTCGGGGTTCTTCGGGCTTCTGTTTTGTGTTACCAAACTCATCACGTTTTTGGGTCTTGATATGTGAACTCTGAACTGCCTCATAAACCTTTGAATCAATTCAGTCCACGTTTCAATAGAGCCACTTTCCAATTGTCTGAACCACGATGCTACTATTTCTGTCAAATACAAAGGGAAACACCGGGGCATGACTTCCTCCGATGCCCCCAGTACTGCCAGGTGCCTCATGTACCCTGTCAGATGAACAGTAGGATCCGTCCTTCCATCATACGTGTCGATTATTGGTATCTTGAATTCAGGCAGATTCCTAGCCTACCTTATTGTGGGAGCAAATGGGCTCCTGTTCACATCTTCTAAATCTCTACTTACCAATCCTCCTCTTATGGCCTATCTGAAAATTTCTTCCAATCTTTCATTTTCATCAACTGGTGGACCTTATCTGTTGCCTCTAGCCTACCCCTCGAGTTCATGGGGAAATCTTGAAACTTGCTCTCTTGGACGATCATTCGTTTCCCTATCAACGCCAAATTTCATAGTATCGCTTGGTATCCTGCTTGGACTTGGGCCAACAGAATTCGAAGGGGTGCCCCTAGCGCAGGGGTTATTCCTAATGGTCCCGCTCTATCCTGAATCCTAGTTGCTCCATTTCCCTGACTCTGGTTTTGGACTCCTTCTGCTCCTGCTACTCCATTCTCTTGGTTTTGCACTCCAGCATGTCCAACCTGTCGGAGTAGGCTCTGCATCATCTCCTCTTGCCTTTTTAGCATCCTGTCCTATATAGCACCCATCATCATCTCAATCTCATCTTTGGTGATGAAAAATTAGGTTTGATTAGCTCCTTAGGAAGCCTCCTGACTTCTTTCATAATGGATCCTCTTTGTTCCCTGTCTCCTTATTGATTTCTTAGCGATTGCTTCCCAAATCCAAGTTTCTAAGCCTTCAAATCTAGGATCCATGCTTCAGAATATCTGAGTGCTAGCCTTCTCAGTGAAAGCACCGAAATATTTGCCCTGAAATTGATC
Organism: Allium cepa; assembly: GCA_030765085.1. Lineage (NCBI taxonomy): Eukaryota > Viridiplantae > Streptophyta > Magnoliopsida > Asparagales > Amaryllidaceae > Allium > Allium cepa. Next base: position 867,811,511 of record CM060940.1, read on the forward strand.
ACAAACACCCAATTACAGATGAAAGCACCAATTCACAGTCACATATAACAGATAGAGTATATGTAGAGGATATCAATACAAAGAGCAATAAAAATTAAAAAGGAAAGCAGTAAAATGACAAGATTTATAGCAGTTCAGTGTTGTATCCTACATCTACTTTGAAGATTTTTCTGTTTATTGATGATTTCTCAACTGATTTTACAATAGTACAATTGATAGCACTCAATTTACAATGAAGGGTTATGGTGTAGATGAATCAAAAGTCTTTTTTCTGTAGGCATTAGGTGTTATTTATAAGTGTAGGTCTGAAATATCTGCCTTTAAACTCAGAATACTCTTTATCACGCATGAGTGGTCCCACCAGATCAATCAAGGGTTGTTCATGATCAATCTATGATCGATCCATGTACACTTTGTATTGATCAAGGAATGGTCAGATGGAACATCGATCGATCATGGTGGTCGTTGAGTGCATAAGAAAGCCTTTGTGAAAATTTCATAGCATTTAGACTCGTAGATTTTTAGTTATGATCAATCCAAAATTCGTTCTTTAGGTTGGCTGATTGATTCATATCGATCATTGCGTAACAGTCGACTTCATATCGATCAATCTTATATCGAAGACGTGGAGTGACAATTACACGTAGATCCATTTTTCGTGCTTGCTGACCATTTCCTTTGGCTTGACTATGTCCTTTGTATCAATCCCCGCCTTCTAACTTCGTATCGATGCCAAAATCCTCCCTTCAATTCGATCAGGATACTCTCTTCTTTATATCGATCAGTGAGTGATTGATATGAAGCATGTCGTCATCAATTGATAGATACGAATAGAAGGGATTTAAAGGATGGATACGAAGTGGTGCTTGTGGTACAATGGATATGAAATGACGTGAATCATGCGAAGATTGATTGGTCCATTGCTCTGACCCGAAGTATATTGGATCTTAGGTTTTGATTGCTGACATTAAACAACAATTCATGAATCTACGACTACGACAACATCCGAACTCAACGACTCAAAGTATGGTTCATATAGTTATATATTTTAACAAAAGTCATCAAATATGTATATAGAGTCTAGTTTAGTGCTTTGTTAAAATCTTTCCTCAAGAATCATCATTCACATTCAAATATACTTGCATGCATATTTTAATCAAAATCAAGTTTTCAAAAATTGCATGGAGTAGGGCTCGAACCCGGGTCACTAGTTTAAAAGGCAAGTGATCTAACCTAATGAGCTTTGGTGATTTTTGATTATCAACAGAATTCAGTCGACTGAACAAAGTCATTCAGTCGACTGAATATCTATAAACAGCCTATTGAACTTGTGCACATATGTATACACGTTTATATTTTCAAATTCAGTCGACTGAAGTTCATAGACTAGTCGACTGACCTGGTTCCAACTGCTATTTTTTTGAAAAGACACTTCTTTTTGAATGGCCTTCTTCCTCGCGAAGAGTTGCAGCCATTGCTATTCGTTGAGAACTCTTCACCAGCACTTCCAACTCCTTAATTACTATATATGCATGAATTTCAAGGTCAAATCACTTCACTTACTTGCTTATACTTGAACTATATTTTCTGAATCAACTACTCTCTTGAATTCATACATTCATTGCTTACAGTCACAATTCTATATTTCTAAAGCAATTTGAAACTTCCTAATCTTCATATACACAAAAATATACACATCATACTTGAGGAAAAGATTATAGGAAGGGTGTACTACAAGTGACGAATCTGTGTTATTCAGAACACACAAAGTCAAGTTAAATCCAGTTTGTAAGAAAGTCCTGTTCGGTTGCTTAGGTGGTCGAAGTCCTGTTTTGTTGTTTAGGAGGTCCAAGTCCTATTCGGCTGCTTAGGCGGTAGAAGTCCTATTCGGTTGCTCAGGCGGTGTCATAATTGTTCCTCCGGGTTAAGTGAGGGTTGCTAGCTATAATTTCAGAAGGAGTCTGGGACTGGACGTAGAACGGGAGTTCATACTAGTATAAAAATCTCAAGTGTCATTTACTTTACTGCTTTAATTTTTAATTATTATTTTTTATTCTACACAAGTAAATTTTCCATATTATACGATCCGTTGGTGTTATCACTTTCATTTGGTATCAGGGCGACTTTCAAAGTAACCCCTCCATTGACTCGAAGTAAACATGTTGCCAATCTAAAGAAAAACCCAGTAATGCCCCCAAGTGATGTAGACATGAGTTATCCCTTGCCGACTCGAAGTGTCACCAACATTGACTCGAAGTCTAACCTCCTCTAAACCGAAGCAAGCGTTAAGGCAACCTAAAGAAAACTCTAAGTAACTCTAAGCGAATCGACTTTTGTTGAAATTCATTTTTTAGGTACCCTGCACTGTTCGTCCATCGATTATGCTATATCCTGACCTCATAATCATGTTTATTACTTGTGACAGTCCAACTTCGATCATTGTGCAATCGATAGGGTTAAATCTGCCTATATGTTGCCTTTCCAAAAGGCAGGTTAACACCATATAAATTAAATATCATTCCATTAACATTATAAAAACGTTTCCTTTCCTTTTCTAAATGAAACCTTTCCTTTTTTAAATCATTTCAAACCATTCGTCTTTTATGATTTCAAAACATTTCATGGCTTTACCTTCCACATATACCACCATTTATTCCTTCTTGAATTAATTATAGTCAACACACTAGCCATCATCATAAACTTCACATTATTAATTTATTCTTCTTTTTCATTCATCCAGGTGAACATCCAATGTTAACAATCAAGTATACATCCATATAAACATCCAAACAAACATGCCAATTCATATATAATCATGTCAAAAACTTTTATAAACTTGTAAATAATAATCGTAACTTGCTTCTAACTTGCAAATCATTTTAATCATAAACTAGAAAGGAAAATATTCCTCGAGATCTCACCTTCTTAGCTCCCTCCTTCTCCATAGCTTCTCCGGATGATCCGTTCGAGCTTCCTCTACACGTAATAGCTTTTCAAACTTTACTCCTCTTTACTTTAACTTTCGACCATTGGTAAAAAGTTGGTGGCCGAGCTTCTAATGGTGATGAAACTTAGATATTTATGCTTAGAAAGTCATGGTGATGAAGATAGAAGTATAGATCTAAGGGTTTAAGCTATTTTGTATTCAAATTCTCTAGGTGGAAGCCATTGATGGAAGCTCGGAGAAGAAGAGAAAAAACGATGAAATGAAGTGAAAAGGAGAAAGTGAGAGAGAAAAGAGAGAGGTAGGGTGTTATCCCACCTTTTGGTCAAGGCTGGAATATCAACAAATTAGTTGGAAAAGGATGGATATCAGGATTGGAGATCAATTGGAAACAAGGTTGTGATCGATATCGTCAAAATTTGGCCAAGCTCTGATCAAGACGGAATCGATTGGGAATGATGTTCATGGCTAGGAGAGGCTATGTTTCAATTTTCAAGTGGATCGGAGTTCATATGCTCGAGATATAGATAGGTTAAAATGCATGGAAAGTGGTTTGAATCGATGTTGTTCGCATCGATCAAGGTCTGCCGCACTTCGTATCGATACACTTCGTATCGATGAAGATAGATTCATTCGCTAGCTTTGGTCAACATGGTTACGAACAGATATTCGTATCGATCAGATAGGAAGGATTTCGACTCGATGATAATGGACCTGGGATGAACAGATAGGCGCATGATGATTTGATCGATTCGATGGCTTCGTATCGATCAGTATGGGGATGGCAACATATTTCGATCCTTTTTGTATCGGTCAGGATGGATTCAGACTACGACTTTCGTATCGATACATTTCATATCGATGGGATGGTGAAGGATAACGGTGCATTTCATATCGATCGGGGCTGGAATCGATACGAAGGACTCACTCTTGGATCGATTCGAGGAGGATCAAGGGCATTAGCAGATGGATGGATGCATAAGGATACGAAGAATTCAGGGGAAATGTTCGTATCGATCATATTGGTATTGATCGATACGAAGGAAACAGCCAAAGCAAGACGAAACATGGATACGAACTGGAAATATGCATGTATCAAGGGAAGAAAACATCAACGTAGCAAAATCTCCGGAATGACTTGTTCAACACGGCGAAAAAGATGGAATGATCCTGGGATTTTGCAACACGTCATCGCACAGGCACGCGCTCTGATCGATTCGAATCGATCGATTCGAATCACCTCGCCTTCCGAGAACCTAAATTTCGTATCGATCATATCTCCTAAATTAAAAGTCCAAATGCTATGAAATTTTCACAGGAGCTTGTGTACATGTTGAAGAATGTTCTCACCAAATATCAGCTCCATCGGATGAATTCTTGATCGATTCGAATGGAGTTCGAATCGATCCTGGATCGGGCCCCAATTTTCTAAGGCCGGGCATGTGGGCCCCCTCACATGCCAGAAGTGGCCTCCCGAGATTTCAGCGAAATATCAGCCTCTTGCACCTATAAATAGAGCACCAGGCCGTTCAAAAAAGGGGATCTGGATTCTGAAGCGCCTAGACTCTACCGGATTCAATTCTACACTTCTTCATTATTGTGGCACCCGAATTTCTTCATTGTAATTGATGTAATCAAGTGTTATTAGCAAGGATAATCAATAAAAGGTTAAAACTTGGAGTGGATGTAGGCCGGAGATTACCGAACCACTATAAATCATGTGTATCTGTTTGTTACTCTTCGTGTTATTATTGTTTGCTTTATTTGGATCTGAGATTTCTGTGATAATACTGCTGGTTTGTGTTCATACACTGGTGCTTTCACGATATTCGGGGTTTGTGACCAATTTTGACGCAAACACTTTGGTGCTTTCACTGAGAAGAACTAGCACCTGCTATACCAGACTTCGGATTTGGAAAGAAAGAAGATCATATCTAAAGAGGTATGACAAGGCAATCGAGTAGAAGACAAATGACTGAAAGAAGTCAACATGAAGGAAGTCAGGAAGCATCATCAGGGGCTAATCAAACTTCAGCCTTCGTCACCAGGGACGAGATGGAAGCAATGATGGCTACCATACACGAAGGGTTTCTAAAAAGGCAAGTGGAAATGATGCAAAACCTCCTCAGGAAATTCGAACAGACAAGAACTGCTGGGGTTGATGAGTTCAGATTCAAGGAACTGGAATGGAAGTACACAATAGACAATCAGATGGAGCTGTACATCAGGGGCAATCCCTAACCAACACACGAATGTTAATTTAGATGGATCCAGGCTCGGGGGCACACAACCCGACAATAATGTACCAATTCATGGAGGTGTTTCAGGTGGCACAACACAACAAGATGCCAACAGGAATGATGGAGTGCGTGATGAAGAGTATGTACCGAAATTCCCTCGAGGACTCGAGGGGCAACCGTCGTTGGACAATACTGGCTTGGCTGAGATTATTAGGCGCACCATGCGTGGAGGTTTGACGAATAAAGATTTGGAAGGTGTAAACAGGAGTCTGTTTACCCATGAAATTAGAATGGCTTGGAACCCACCCGAGTTCAAGCTACCTAATATAGAGGGATATAACGGCAAGGCTGATCATACTGATCACTTGATGAGGTATACAAGGCATATGGAGGTGTTGAGGGCATCGGAGGAAGTTATGGCCCGATGTTTCCTTCTATTCTTGACAGATATAGCTTCTATGTGGTTCAGACAATTGGAAGAGGGATCTATCAGAACATGGACAGAACTGGTAGATAGGTTTCTGAAGCAATTTCGGGTTTATATCAAAAGGCCCAAGAACGTAATGACATTGACATCGGTAAAGCAAAGGCCGGACGAATCGCTCCGAACCTTCTTAACTCGATTCAATGCAGAGGTTGCTTTGGTGGATCGGCCAGATCCATCGATGGTTTTGATGGCGGCAGTATCGGAAGTCAGAGAGAATTCAGATTTCAAGGTGTCATTGATACGAGACCCACCAATGGATCTCGGGGAATTCTTTCACGAAGCTGAGAGATTCCTTCGACAGGAAGATGCATGCTCGAATATGAAGTTAAAGGAAGTAAACACAGCTGGTGATGGAGGACCCTCTGGCGGAAACCCGGATAGAGATAAGGGAAAGAGGAAATTGGATGATGATTGGGAAAAGCTAGCAAGCGATGGAAGGAGCCCAAAATCTCCACTTATACGGGGTTAAACGAGACATTGGAGCCGATATTCATGGAGACCCGGAACCGCCTTCCTTACAGAAGGCCGACAAGGAGAGAACCCTCGGAATGCGAAAGGGCATCAGGAAGGCACTGTCTTTTCCATGACTTGGATGGGCATGATACCAATAGCTGCAGACATTTAAAGGACATAATTGAGGAGTAGTAAGGAATGGTCAGTTGCGGCAATACGTTGGGGCTCGGAATGCGGCGGTAGAGCAAGGGCAGCCACCGTCTACCTCAACAATGGTAACACACGGCCCAGGAATGATGGTCGGTTGGTTATCAATTGACTGGGATGTTATGAAATAAGTAGCAAACTATGGCTAAACGGCTAAGTCGTTTACTCATGTACGGGGACGGAGATGGCCCCTAGGCATGCTCCGAATGATGATAAACCATGGCGCTTTGGTTTGTGAAATCGGTTTTTTCCTTCTGGTTTGATGCTTGCCTTTTCTACTTTGGTTTTGGAGGTTGGTTTGAACTATTGATTCTGTTTTCTGGTTATGGCTTTCGTTTGGTTGATTGGTTTCTGTTTTGATGTTGATTTGTATTTTTGATATGGATTTTTGGTTTTTCGATTTGATTTGGATTTTGGATTGGATTTTGATTGGATTTTATTTGGTTATTGATAAATGGTCGTCGGGTATGGATTATACCTGGCAAGGGGTAAGTCGCTTTTGCCCAAACATGGCGGATCGACGTATTCAGGTCGTCGAGTATGGACTATGCTCGGTAAGGGTCCGGAGGGACCAGGATTCGGCCTAGGACTTAGGCCTCCACAATATCAATTGGTTATTATTTCAGGTCGTCGAGTATGGACCATGCTTGGCAAGGGTCCGGAGAGACTAGGATTTGGCTAAGGACTTAGGCCCCATGATATTTATCGGTTATTATTTCAGGTCATCGAGTACGGATTGTGCTCGGCAAGGGTCCGAAGCGACCAGGATTTGGCTTAGGACTTAAGCCAAGGTATTACTTAGCGTTCAGGGACACCGGACCACGGTCGTCAGGCAAGGATTGCGCTTGACAAGAACCCGGTGAGGTTACAGATATGGACAATTGGCTATGAACAGTAAAGGATTCGGATATCGACCCGGAGAGGTCTAGGATTCAGCCATTGATTCTGGGATAAGGATGGACTATGATGCAGCCCAGTTTGATGAAGTATTAGGTCGTGAACGATCTAACGAACTAAAAGGTCGCGTGCGACCTAACGGTGTAAGGAAAGACGAGATAAGAGAGAAGGATGTTGCAGTGCAATCTAGCACGAAGGTCCTAGGTCGTTCACGACCTAACGAGAAGGATGATGAAGTACATAACAACTTACGACCTAACATGCTAAAGGATGCAGCACAAGGTGAAAAGCCGTGTGCCTAAGGTCGCTTGCGACCTAACTCTATCTGCAAGCTATGCTCACGACCTAACGAGTCACGAGGTGGGAAGTTGCGACCTAACGATGGTACAGTGAAACATGAAGCAACACTTGAGTTAAGCCCTAGGTCGCTAGCGAGTCACGACCTAACAAAGTCACGACCTATCAAACCACGAGCTAACGATATGAGTAATGTAACACCTTGTGATGCTTTAGGTCGCTCAGAAGTAGGTCGCTAGACCTTGGGTCGCTGAGATGTCTTAAGTCGCTGGAGCCTAGGTCGCTAAAGCCTTTCTGAAGTCGAGCTACTTTTAGGTCGTAGGTCGTTGAATCGCGTTGAGGTGTTGTATTGTATTTTTTCTCTCTTAATTCGTATGATATTAGATTGTTATGCATTGTTGTTGTAATTTGTTATATTGTATGTGAGTCGTTGAGTCGCGTGTCGTGTATATGGATTAGGTCGTTACCGACCTATGGTAGGTCGTAGGTCGTGGTCAGTTAGGTCGAAGAAACTGTAAGTGTTGAGTTGTAACTGCCTATAAATATGGGAGCCGAGTCATTTTGTAATGTTGTTGATTTTTGAATAAAATTTGGTTTGTGTTTTGTGCCTCCATTGAAATTGGTAGTTGTGTGTGATTTCCTATCTCCACTTTTGGTTACTCGAGTGCGCTCGAATCAACGATTGTTGAAGCCAATTCACGGAATCAAGTGCTCTTGATCAACGTTCGAAGAATTGTAGATCTTATTTCATGGTATCGTGCGCGATCAACGTGTCGAAGATTGCTAGAATCCGGTATCTTTGTGATCAAAGGATTTGGGCCTTTTGGTATCATTAATTCATCGATTCATATTGCTTCATCTAATCGTTTCATATATTAGTTTGACACGAAATCCACATTTCGTTGTCGTCCGTTATATCCGCTGCGTCAGTTTTGGTATCAGAGCTAGACTTGGCCAATCATAGCTAAGCCGAGTCTTGGAGCCAAGGAGAAGAAGTTTGGTGTTCATCGTGTTCATCATGAAGTTGCAACAAGTTGGGAGTTTCGATCCATATCATTTTGGATCAAAGTTCGAAAAGTGTTTGAATTTTGTTCGTTGGGATTTCTACGCGTCGAAGTGAAGTTTGAAGGAGCTTGAAGTGTAGATCGAGCATCACTTTGTTGTTCAAATCCAAGCTAAGCAAAGTAGCCTTGCGAGATTGATCAAGGCCGAGATTTAAGTGTTCAAAGTTGTGCATCACTTTGTGTTGAAGTTAAGTTGAATTCAAATTGAAGCGTGTTTGAATTTGTGAAGTTTTGAATCATGTCGCCGAGGAGAGCTAACCGCCATCAAAATGTTGAAGCGTTGTATCGTAGGGAAGAAGCCGAGCAGATGGAACAATGCATTAATGGGAAATTTGATGAAGGCATTAGAAAGTTAGAGAAGATGATGATTGACATGAATCAAGGACAAAGGAGAGTGTCGCCGCAATCTTTCCGAGATAGAAGGGAATCTTCAGTTTCATTAAGAAGAGAACATCATGAGCATAGAAGTGAAGATGGAAGAACTCCACGGGAGAATGAACCTGAACCTTACCATGATGAGGAAAGACATAGCCGAAGAGACATGCGTGATCATAGAAATGTTGGTGGTCAAAATCGTTATCGAAGTACATCTGTTTTTGATGAAGATGGTGATAGATGTAGTGTTCACTATAGAGATCGAGACCAAGTACGAAATGCATATCGAGATGTTGAAGATGATCGACGATGGGAATCAGGGATGAAGATGGAAATTCCAGAATTTACGGGTGGAATGGTAACAGAAGAATTTCTTGATTGGTTGGGGAAATTTTTGACTTTAAGGAAGAACATCGAAGAGTTAAGTTAGTTGCTACTCGTTTGAGAGGTAGAGCTATGGCGTGGTGGCAGCAAACTAAGCTTACAAGGGAGAGAATGAGGAAGTCAAAGATTGAGTCATGGGAGAAGATGAAGAAATTGATGAAAGCTACATTTTTGCCATATAATTATCAATCTCTTATGTATCAACGTTTGCAGAACTTGAGGCAGGGGACGAAGACTGTTAATGATTATGCTGATGAGTTTTATCAACTGATTGCTCGAAATGACATTATGGAGACGGGGGAACAATTGATTGCTAGGTTTGTTGGGGGGTTGAGGATTCAGATGCGGGACATGGTTAATATGTTTGATCCAAGATCTGTGGCTGAAGCGCACCAGAAAGCGTTGGCTTGGGAGAAGCAGGGAAGACGAGGGGTGGTGTGTTTCCAAGTTCCAATACTCAGAGCAAGGGTGCTAGTGGGAGTTCCAATGTTTCTAAAGCTGTCAGTAAACCAGTTGTGAATGAGGTTGCGAAGGCAAAGGTCAACAACAGTTGCAAATGTTATAATTGCCAGGAAGTGGGTCACAAGAGTAACGAATGTCCAAAAATAAAGAAACGAACTATGATTGTTGAGGTTGAAGGTGAGGATGTTGGTGAAGGTTATTCTAGTCCAGTTGAGGAGGATGAGCAGGATATCGCGTCAGGAGATGAAGGATGTAACCTAATGCTGAGAAGATTATGTTTGACACCGAAGCAGGAAGAGGAGGCTAGTTGGTTGAGGAGTCATATTCTCAGTCGACATGCACTATACCGGGAAAGTTTGTAAATTTGTGATTGACGCGAGAAGTTGTGACAATATCATTTCTACCGAAGGTGTGAGAAAGTTGCAGTTGAAAACGGAGAAGCATCCAAATCCTTACAAGTTTAAGTGGTTAAGGAAAGGAGGAGAGGTGAAGGTGGAAAGGCGAGTTCATGTTCCATTTTCTATTGGGAAGAAGTATAAAGATGAGATCTGGTGTGATGTGGTGGAGATGGATGTTTGTCACTTACTTTTGGGAAGACCATGGCAGTATGACCGAGCAGTGCAGCATGATGGTCGAACCAATAGCTACAGCTTTATGTTTGAAGGTATTAAGATCATTTTAGTTTCGAAGAAGAGACAACAAGGAGAGAGCAAGTCAGAAGAGATCGAGGAGCTGAAGACTTTGTTGACTTTGAAGGAATTTGTTGGAGAAGTAGAGGAGAGTCCAGAAGTGTTTTTGTTGATTGGACATGAAGCTAGTGAATCTATTGAAGTTCCAGAGGAAGTAAAGCCAGTAGTGGAAGAATTCAGAGATGTGTTTCCAGAAGAGTTGCCAAAGGAGTTACCACTATTAAGAGATATTCAGCATCAGATTGATCTTGTGCCAGGGTCGGTATTACCTCACAGGCCACATTACAGGATGAGTCCTAAGGAGCATGAGGAACCGAGAAGGAAGGTGGAGGAGTTGTTAGAACAAGGGCGTGTTCAGGAGAGCTTGAGTCCTTGCGTAGTGCCAGCCTTATTGGTACCAAAGAAGGATGGGACGTGGAGGATGTGTACGGACAGTCGGGCTCTAAACAAGATCACTGTAAGATACAGGTTTCCTATGCCGAGGTTTGATGATTTGATTGATCAGTTGAGTGGGGCTGTTGTGTTCTCAAAGATTGACTTGAAAAGTGGAGACCATCAGATTCGTATTAGACCGGGTGATGAGTGGAAGACTGCTTTTAAAACTAGGGAAGGTTTATATGAATGGCTGGTTATGCCGTTTGGCTTGTCAAATGCACTTTTATGAGAGTAATGAACCAGATTTTCAGACCATTTGTTGGGAAATTCGTAGTAGTTTACTTCGATGATATTTTGATCTATAGTGGGAGTATGGAAGAGCACGTCCAGGATTTGCGAGAAGTACTATTGATTCTGCGACAAGAGCAATTCTATGCAGCAGCAAAGAAGTGCGTGTTTATGATGAACAGTGTTTTGTTTCTGGGATATGTTCTGTCAAAGGAAGTTATTCAAGTGGATGAGAATAAAGTAGAAGCTGTCAGGAGTTGGCCACAACCCAAAACAATTACTGAAGTGAGATGCTTTCATGGGTTGGTATCTTTTTATCGAAGATTCATTCCACATTTTAGCAGTGTAATGGCACCTGTAACCGATTGCATGAAAGGAAAGAAGTTCGTGTGGATAGAAGAAGCAGAGTTAGCTTTTGAGAAGATCAAGACACTTTTGACGACCGCACCAATTCTGGTACTGTCGGATTTTCAGTTGTTGTTTGAGTGTATTACACACTGATGCTTCGAAGGTTGGAATTGGTGGAGTATTAGGTCAGAATGGAAGACCAGTTGCTTATTTCAATGAGAAATTGTCTGGAGCCAAGTTGAGATATAGCACTTATGACATGGAATTTTACGCGATTGTTCAAGCTGTGAAGCACTGGAGACATTATCTGTTTCAGAAGGAGTTTGTTCTTTATACGGATCATGAAACTTTGAAGCATTTGCAAGGGCATGACAAAATTTCAGCTAGGCACGCTTCATGGGTCGCGTATCTAAAGCTGTTTACTTTTGTTGTAAAGCACAAATCAGGAGTGACGAATCGTGTAGCTGATGCCTTGAGTAGGAGGAATCATTTGTTGACAACAATGAAGGTTGAAGTGACAGGATTTGAAGTATTGACAGAGTTGTTTGAAGAAGATCCTTACTTTGCAAAGATTGTTGAGAAAGTCAAGGATGGGAATTCTGATGAGTTTGTGTTGATAGATGGATTCTTATTCAAGAGGAATCGATTATGCATACCAGATTGCAGCTTGAGAATGAAAATTGTTAAAGAGTTGCATGAAGAAGGACATGTTGGACGGGATCACACATTGCAGTTGATTTCTCAGTCTTACTATTGGCCGTCGATGAGGCGGGAAGTCGAAAAATTTGTTCGAAGATGTCATGTTTGTCAATTTTCGAAAGGGACAGCTACGAATGCGGGTATATGCCTTTACATGTTCCTACAAAACCGTGGCTGGATGTAAGCATGGATTTCGTGTTGGGCTTACCAAGGACTCAATGGGGAAATGACTCGATATATGTTGTGGTGGACCGTTTCTCGAAGATGGTACATTTTGTTGCTTGTAAGAAGATGGCAGATGCAGTCCATGTGGCACAGTTGTTCTTTAGAGAGATCTATCGCTTGCATGGTTTACCAGAATCTATAGTTTCAGACAGGGATACCAGATTTCTGAGTCATTTTTGGCTAAGTTTGTGGAAGATGGTGGGAACGAAGCTTAAATTCAGTAGTGCTTATCATCCACAAATGGATGGACAAACTGAAGTTGTGAACAGATCCCTAGGTAATCTGTTGCAATGCCTCGTGAATGATAATCTGGAAAGTTGGGATTTAAAGTTGTGTCAAGCTGAGTTTGCACACAACCATGCAGTTAACCGAAGTACAGGTTTCAGTCCATTTCAGATTGTATATTCAAGCTTGCCAAAGGGACCGTTGGATTTGACGATAGTGCCACAACCGAAGGGGACCGTTAAGCGAGCTGCTGATTTCGTTGATGGGTTAACAGAATGCCACAGAATCGTTCAGGAACGATTGGAGAAGACGAATGAGAAATATAAACGGTCCGCGGATCTGAAGCGAAGAAGTGCTGAATTTAATGAAGGAGATTTAGTATATGTTGTACTAACGAAGGATCGTTTTCCAGTGGAAACATACAATAAACTTAAAGCTCGAAAGATTGGTCCTGTAAAGATTGTGAAACGGATCAATGAAAATGCTTATAAGTTGAAGCTGCCGGAGGATGTGTACACTTCTGATGTGTTTAATGTTAAACATCTTATACCTTATTATGGAGATGAACAATCCAATGGGGAAGAACTTTTAAATTCGAGGACGAATTTTTCCCAACCAGGGGAGGATGATGCAGCCCAGTTTGATGAAGTCATAGGTCGCGAACGATCTAACGAACTAAAAGGTCGCGTGCGACCTAACGGTGTAAGGAAAGACGAGATAAGAGAGAAGGATGATGCAGCGCAATCTAGCACGAAGGTCCTAGGTCGTTCACGACCTAACGAGAAGGATGATGAAGTACATAACGACTTATGACCTAACGTGCTAAAGGATGCAACGCAAGGTGAAAAGCCATGTGCCTTAGGTCGCTTGCGACCTAACTCTATCTGCAAGCTATGCTTACGACCTAACGAGTCATGAGGTGAGGAGTTGCGACCTAACGATGGTACAGTGAAACATGAAGCAACACTTGAGTTAAGCCCTAGGTCGCTAGCGAGTCACGACCTAACAAAGTCACGACCTATCAAACCACGAGCTAACGAGATGAGTAATGTAACACCTTGTGATGCTTTAGGTCGCTCAGAAGTAGGTCGCGAGACCTTGGGTCGCTGAGATGTCTTAATTCGCTGGAGCCTAGGTCGCTAAAGCCTTTCTGGAGCCGAGCTAGTTTTAGGTCGTAGGCCATTGAATCGTGTTGAGTTGTTGTATTTTATTTTTTTCTCTCTTAAGTCGTATGATATTAGATCGTTATGCATTGTTGTTGTAGTTTGTTATGTTGTATGTGAGTCGTTGAGTCGCGTGTCGTGTGTATGGATTAGGTCGTTACCGACCTATGGTAAGTCGTAGGTCGTGGTCAGTTAGGTCGAAGAAACTGTAAATGTTGAGTTGTAACTGCCTATAAATATGGGAGCCGAGTCATTTTGTAACGTTGTTGATTTTTGAATAAAATTTGGTTTGTGCTTTGTGCCTCCATTGAAATTGGTAGTTGAGTGTGATCTCCTATCTCCATTTTCGGTTATTCGAGTGCGCTCGAATCAACGATTGTTGAAGCCAATTCATGGAATCAAGTGCGCTTGATCAACGTTCGAAGAATTGTAGATCTTCTTTCACGGTATCGTGCGTGATCAACGTGTCGAAGATTGATAGAATCCGGTATCTTTCTGATAAACGGATTTGGGCCTTTTGGTATCATCAATTCATCGATTCATATTGCTTCATCTGATCGTTTCATTGATTAGTTTGACACGAAATCCACATTTCGTTGTCGTCCGTTATATCCACTCCGTCAGACTAGGACTCAGTTATCGAGTTCAAATGGGTATGAAATTGGAAAAGGCTTTGATTACAGGATTTGGAATCATACATCAACTCGGAGCAGTCAGGAAAGATGCACTTGGGTGGTGTGGCTATGGATTTTGGATACCGGATATGGAACTATTCAAAACACGTTTTCTTATCACAAGGCATGTTTTGGGGGGCAAATGTTATCCCACCTTTTGGTCAAGGCTGGAATATCAACAAATTAGTTGGAAAAGATGCATATCAGGATTGGAGATCAATTGGAAACAAGGTTGTGATCGATATCGTCAAAATTTGGCCAAGCTCTAATCAAGACGGAATCGATTGGGAATGATGTTCAAGGCTTGGAGAGGCTATGTTTCAATTTTCAAGGGGATCGGAGTTCATATGCTCGAGATATGGATCGGTTAAAATGCATGGAAAGTGGTTCGAATCGATGCTGTTCGCATCAATCAAGGTCTGCCGCACTTCGTATCGATACACTTCTTATCGATGAAGATAGATTCATTCGCTAGCTTTGGTCAACATAGTTACGAAAAGATATTCGTATCGATTGGATAGGAAGAATTTCGACTCGATGATAATGGACTTGGAATGAACAGATAGGCGCATGATGATTTGATCAATTCGATGGCTTCGTATCTATCAGGATGGGGATGGCAACAAATTTCGAATCGATCCTGTTCGTATCGGTCGGGATGGATTCATACCACGACTTTCGTATCGATACATTTCATATCGATGGGATGGTGAACGATAACAATGCATTTCGTATTGATCGGGGCTGGAATCGATATGAAGGACTTACTCTTGGATCGATTCGAGGAGGATCAAGAGCATTAACAAATGGATGGATGCATATGGATACGAAGGATTCAGGGGCAATGTTCATATCGATCATATTCGTATTGATCGATACAAAGGAAACAGCCAAAGCAAGATGAAACGTGGATACGAACTGGAAATATGCATGAATCAAGGGAAGAAAACATCAACGTGGCAAAATCTCTGGAATGACTCATTCAACATGGCGAGAAAGATGGATTGATCTTGGGATTTCGCAACTCGTTATCGCATAGGAACGCGCTCTAATCGATTCGAACAGATCATTTGAATCGCCTCGCCTGCCGAGAACCTAAAATTCGTATTGATCATATCTCGTAAACTACAGTCCAAATGCTATGAAATTTTCATAGAAGCTTATGTACATGTTGAAGAATGTTCTCACCAAATTTTAGCTCCATCGGATGAATTCTTGATCGATTCGAATGGAGTTCGAATCGATCTCGGAACGGGCCCCAATTTCCTGAGGCCAGGAATGTGGGCCCCCTCACGTGCAAGAAGTGGTCCCCCGAGATTTCAGCGAAATATTAGCCTCATGCACTTATAAATAGAGCCACAGGTCATTTAGAAAAGGGGATCTGGATTCTGAAGCGCCTAGACTCTACCGGATTCAATTCTACACTTCGTCATTGCTGTGGTACTCGAATTTCTTCATTGTAATTGCTGTAATCAGCAAGGATAATCAATAAAAGGTTAAAACTTGGAGTGGATGTAGGCTGGAGATAGCCGAACTACTATAAATCATGTGTATCTGTTTGTTACTCTTCGTGTTATTATTGTTTGCTTTATTTGGATCTGCGATTTCTGTGATAATACTGCTGGTTTGTGTTCATACACCGGTGCTTTCACGGTATTCGCGGTTTGTGACCAATTTTGGCGCAAACATAGGGTTTAATAGGCGTAAGATGAATTAAATAATATTACTTGTCATAATTATATCTAGTCACATCCCAAATCTTTTATAATATGTATAATTATATTTAGTCACATCACACTTATATATATAATTATTATGTTTGGACACATCTTTCTTATATATATATATAATTATTATGTTGATCACATCACTTTCGTTTATATATATATATATATATATAATTATTATTTTTAGCCACATCACTTTCTTATATATATAATTATTATGTCTGGTCACATCACTTTCTTTCATATATATATTATCATGTCTAGTCACATCACTTTCTTATCCAAATTAATATAATATAATTTATTTCTAAATGTATTATTATCTAGTTAATTAACTCTTATATATATAGTGGAAAAGGACGAACAACGTTCCGGATAACTTTCTAGTGTCGAAAGGTCAAAATTTCGAAAAACGTTCTTCGATCACATTTTCTATTTTTACATGAGCTATTTAATTTGTTAAACAAATTTTGAAAATAATTTCACCATCATTATTAATTAATTAAAATGAGTTTATTTTAATATATGTTTGCGCAAAAAATGGTCACAAACCCCAAATATCGTGAAAGCACCAAGTGATGAATATAGATTAGCAATATTCCAAACACAAATCACAAATCTAAGCTAATAACAAACAACAATCCAAAATAATGAACAGAAACACACGATTTATAGTGGTTCTACTATCTCCGGCCTACGTCCACTTCAAGGTTTTGTCTTTTATCGATTATCCTTGCTGGTTACAGGTGAATACAGCAGTTACAATAAAGAATTTCGAGTACAATGATTGTATTGAAGCGTAGAATTGAATCTAGCAGAGTCTGGACGTTGAATGGCCAAGGGATATCCCCTTTTTGTAGGCTTCAGGGGGCTATTTATAGGCGTAGGAGGCTGATATCGTGCTCAAACTTCGAGAGACTTCTTCTGGCGCGCGATTGGGCCCACGCGACCGACCCCACCAAGTTTTGACTAGATCTGTGATCGATACGAATCCATTTCGTATCGATCAATAAATCGTCCAGTTACGCTGAAACTTGGCAGAGACGTTCCTTAGCTTGTACGTAAGCTCCTGTGAAAATTTTGTTGCATTTGGATCTGTGGTTTAGGAGTTATGATCGATACAAGTTGTGATTTTATGGCAGGCCATGTGGTTCGAATCGATCGGTTCGCATCGATACCTTCAAATCGATCAGGGCACGTTAGCATCGATGAACTCTCGCTACTTCCAAGGTTCGATCCGGTTTGTGCGCCGAGTTGACCGAGTTACCTGTATCCAATTCCGGAGCTTTATTCACATCAATTAATGGTTCGCGACCACTCGTTCCAGTCCTTTGATTATCGATTCATCATAGCCGTCTTTCGTATCGATGAATATTGGTGTATTTCGCATCGATTTCCTTAGATGCCACATCGATACGAAACTGACTCGCCTGATTAGGATGGATACGAACGAGGACCTGCACGTTATCGATTCGAACAACTACAGTGTGGATGGACACAAACCAAACTCACCTGTGATCAATGCGAATCGGTCCAGTCCCTGATCGATACGAGGTAATTCAACCATCTTGGATACAAACTGAATCAATATGACGCTGCTACTTCCGGATCGATGCGAAGAACCTAACCGCATATGGAGTCGAACATCATCGATTCGAAATTGAGCTGTATGATGGATTCGAATTGGTTGAGGTGATGTCATTCTGATGGATACGAAACCGATCGATTCGAACAAGCCAAAGTGATGATTTCCTGATGGATGCAAATTTGATGGATTCGAACAAACCATCACCTCAGCTCACCGATGGATATGAATAGCATATTCTCTTAACTTGTATCGATCATATCTCCTCCATACGAACTCCGATTAACCTGAAATTTGAAATGTAGCCTTTTCTAGCATTGATCGTCATCTCCAATCGGTTCCGTCCTAATCGGAGCCCAGTGAAATTTTGACGACATCCATTGCAGCCTTTTTTCTAATCGATCCCCAATCCTGATATCCATCGTTCCTTGCCAATTTGTTGATATTCCAGCCTTGACCGAAAGGTGGGATAACAATATAAAACTTATATATTTAATAATTAAAATTAATTAAATATTCACTTAACAAAGTAGTGAAATTCCGGGTCGTTACATTCTTCCTCCTTAAATGAATTTCGTCCCTAAAATTACACCAAAACTGAACCCCAAGGTATTTGCCAAAAATATTATTTTTAAACTTACATCCTTTAGATGTACGAGTATATATGCATGCCTAGGTAGGCCTGCATCTAATCACAATGTTTTGTTGCTAGATCACCAACTCCGTCCTTTTTAGTGCTTCATGGTCAGGAGTCTCTCATATATCATTAATGTAACATCCCAGAATTTTGAGTATGGGATTTGTGAACATTTAATTCATTTTAAATGTTTACTATGGGTTTAAAATTTATTTTAAACTAAAGGAATTGGTTTAAATTATATTAACAAGTTAAAATTTCTAAGGTGTGGATTTAATTTGAAAATTGAACAATAATAATATAATATTCAGAATTGAAATAAAAGAAATTCTGGATGTAAATAGTGATAAAATGATTTTAAAAATTTATCTTGGGCAATCTGAGTGTAAATAGCATGGTGGAAATTATAGATGAATTTTGAGGTCAATAAATTAATATTTGAAATTTTATAATAATTTAAAAACGAATTTAATATTATTAAAATGCAAATAATCAGATTTTGGTTCGGAATGAGCCGAAATGATTTTTAATGTGTTTATAAATGTTATATGAATTATTGTTAAGTTAATAAAATTTTAAAAGTGGAAATTTTGAGTGTTTTCGATAATTTCGAAAATCGCTTAATTTAATTGACAAGTTAAAATAGCCTTCCGGGGCACAGTCTCGGAATTCGACGAAACCAGTTCCATTGAATCCGTAATAGTTAGTTATTATCGGATTTCAATTTTCGTAGCAATCGGAGTTGTCGTGTGGCCGTGGCAGCTCGAAACGCATCGAAATCGTTTTAATCGGTTTGATTTTAAATTGATCGATTAATTCCGTATCTCGCTCATACGATCAAATTGGCTTACGAAACCTGTCCCATTGTGTCCGGAATGCGGAAAAACCTTAGAATCGCCTATCGAAACGTGAGAATTGGAGTTCGTTTGCATAAGTTGTTAAACTAAGAATTTTGTTAATTAAATAATATTAAACAATATATATATTATATTTATCGTTCAAACCCTAAGCATCGCGAGGCCGCCGTTCTTATGTTATCAATGGCCGACGTTTCACCTTGTTCTTTCTCATTTTTATCTCTATCCATCGATTTTCGTCAAATAGCACCAACTGGAAAGTCGTGATGCTTCTCGAGCTCTTCCTTATCAACGGGTATGATCGTCTTTTGCTGTGTGGTTTGAGAGAAATTACGTTTTGAAAGTCGCGACATACTTTCGTTCATGCTCGATTCCAAGGAGCTGAAAGCGACCGAGCTTCTTGAGGTTTGGGGTGGGGGTCGAGGCGATGGAGGGCTTCACGATGGAGGCGTTGGATCGAAGTCTCGGCGATCGTTGTGAGGCCGTGGTTAGGGTTTTTGTTGCGTTGTTGGGTTTCGGTGCCGACCTGGGTATCATGCGCGAGAGGAAGGAGAAGGAGGGGCCTCGATTTCGTATGAACGGTCTTGATTTACTTTGGTAATTAAAAAGGGTAATTTAGTTTAAAATCCTATTCGTAAGCTTTAAAACTTAATATATCTTGCGTATGTTATCAGATTTCGATAATTTTGGTAGCGCCGGAATCGTAGAAGCGCGTATTACGCAGTGGCGCAGATCCGGAGTCATTCCGGGCAAGTAGAAATTTGGGTTAAATCGGACACCGTCCGGTTTAATTTGAATTTCGAACGCTCGCCGAAACTCAAAGTGAGTTATTCTCACTCACATCTGGATATTGGCTGATTTAAATAATAAATATTTAAATATCTGTGTGATTGGTTGCATATTGTTGGTATTATCAGTCTGGATTGATACTTATATGTGTGTTGTGCTAATATTTGTGGATGCAGGGAAAACCAGGTTGGAGGGATCCAACAGGATTCCTCACAATACAGAAATTATTTGTTTTATAATTGATGATGATGCCTGATTGTATACTATGATTGATAAATTTTGAATTTAATTGTATTGTGATATTGTGATATAAACTAAAAATCCAGAATGTTAATTATAAAGAAATTGGAGCTTTAATTACAAGAAGTAAATTTGGATTTTAATAAGAAAATAAGAAATTGATAAATAAGGAATTTAAAAGAATATAAAATTTTTTAATCTGTTGGATGGAAAACTGGAATAAAAATTTAATTGGAATAATGCTAAGTAAATTATAAATCCATAGTTGATTTTAAAAGGATAAATTGAATTTTAGAGAAATAAAGGATATTGATAAATAATGAATTTTTAACAAATTAAATCTGAAATCTATTTAAAGATGGAAATTGAAAATTTGTAAAATCTGGAATGATAAACAAAGAGAAACGTTATAAATTGACAAATGTGAAAGTAAGTTATATTATAAAACCATAAAACTAAATTGAATAAATGGACAGAAATCGAGAGAAGGATTTCTGTGATGTTAAGTGGAAATGAGATTCCCTGGGAAGAACCAAGTTCGAGTTTTAAACTGATTTTATAAAAAGGGAGTTTAAAATTTAAACTTGTTTAAAAAGAGAGTGTTTTGGAAATTATTATTTTAAAATAATTATTTTTACAAATGGATTTATTTAAAAGGCTAGTTTTTGAATAAAGTTGTCTGAAATTATTAAATTCCTTTAAACTCTATTTTTAAAATATAGTTTAACTAAAACCTTAGTTTAAATCAAGTTATACCTGATAAAATAGTTTGGCTTTAAATATTTGAAATTATATGTTGAGTAAATAATTAGTAGTAAATTTACCTATTTTAAAGCATATATTTTAAACTAAAATGTTTTAAATTGTTTTTAAATCTAAACTGTTTTGGACTTGGATATTTCCAATGGGAATATATGGTAAATGATTTACCTTGTAAAGGAGAAATTTTGGGAAATGTTTTCAAATGAGATTTGAAGATTGGGTAACATATCTTTTAAAGATATTTGAGGTAAATAAATAATATGGAATATTATTTATTGTGTGATGGATGCTTATGGAAGTTTATAAAAAATAAATTGATAGTTAAATCACCGACTATCAATATTGGACAATGCGTTAATCGTTTCGAAGAGACCGGGATCGAGATTTATTTCTCGAAAACCACTTCGATCCGATTTGTACGTTTCGTGCGAAAAACGTGTTCGGAGTCGAAGATGGAGCAGTGAAGTGCAAGGGCTAGTCGCTACTAATCCTGAGGATATTTCCAAAATGGATGTAGTAGGAGTAGTGCCTTCGGTTCCGTTCGAACCCGGGACGGACTTGTATGGACGAATGCTTGCGAAACATCGTCAGGTGGACGATGGGCATTCTAAGTGAAACGTTCTAAAAAGGTAACGTTTAGCCTCAAAACTCATCAAATGGGAATGACTGAAAATCAGGGGATATGCAGCAAGGTTAGGTGGGTCATGCCCAAGCAGGACAAGATATTTCCCCTGTCTAGATGTCCCTTATATATTTCGGCTTAGTGGGTGGTTGGTCGCGCCAACTACGGGGTTTATCTTGTTCGGGACTGTTCAGTAAGGAATGGTTCCGGCCTTGTGTTGCAGGGGATGAAGGGAGTAGTCCTCGGTACGGTGATCTAGGCCCCGTACTGTGACAGGTGGTACCCAGTGCCTAGTCATTGTTGGAAATCCATTTTCCCTACGAGCCTTGTACGAGTTTTGTTTGTATTACCCACTTCGGTGGCTAGTAGCTGGAATTTAATGAATGTAACAATTTCGGCTATTTTATAAGTATTTGTAAATAGACACTATTATAATATCAGAGGATTTCTATAAAAAGTGTTTTAGCTATCGTAAGGTAAAAACCCGACATGTTTATTTGTGGCGTGGTCTTACGAGATGCTTTGTTTTCAAAGGATTTTTGAAACTTTAATAATCAATTTGGATGCATATTTATTATCAGCTGGTATTCCAGACTGACTCAGGTGTTATTTCATTATAATGCTCGGGTCAGACCGAGTATTATTTGTACAGGACAGGATGCTTTGGAGCAGGAGAGGAGCTGGAGCCCGAGACGTATTATCTATATATATATATGTATATTCCGCTGCTATGATTGTGTGGTATGTCTGATTGGTAATTTGATGTATGAGATACTCTGATTTGTGATGATGTGATATATGTAAAACAGTGATAGTTTTCATTTTGTGTAAAGTTCTATATTCATTATTATATTTTATTCCGTTGCGACTGTGAGATTCTGATATTGTTTAGTTTCTTCTTCTTCTATCTCTTTTCTTTAACCCTAATGGTTCGTAATTCTGTGCCACTTGAGTTAATAGAGGTAGAATAGTGTTGATTCAAGGGGTTCAGATTTGCGGGCTGTCACAATTAACATTGTATTCATTTTTAAATTCACACTTTGTTGAATATACTCATTAATATTTTTGTTAAATTTGAGATTGTGAAAAGATTACACGTTAGATGATTAAAAAAAAAATTCAACGTTTGAACGAAAGATGTTTCTACTTTAACCTTATGATACCATAATTTGCATAAGGTTAGGAAGTTAAATTTTATTTGCCAGACTAATTCTTCCTCAAGCAAATGAAATTGCAACGCTGTTCAAAATGAATGCAAGCTCTCATATATTGTGTTTCAGCACTCCAACACGTTCCCATAAATGTGTGCTTCATTGTTCTGAAATGACGCTACCTTAATGAAGGTTTACGATGTGCCAGTGTCCCAATTGAACATCCCTTTCACCATCTTCCAGAATGGACACATACATGGCCTTGCCAACACTTGTTTGTAACAAAAGAAATTATCAACGTTACATATCACCAATTCCACATATATACAATATTATGCACCATATTTCTTACAATGTGGGACTTAACGTTCACCTAAGCACTCTCAAATGCGAGACACACCTAACAGATCTCAACCTTGGCAATCATTTCCTCTAACCTTCATTTGGAGCGTGCTGAAGATGCTCTGCAGTTGGTCAGACTGCTTCCACTTCTTTACAAAGTTGGTGAGGCTACATTTCCAAATCTCCACTTCAAGGCGAGTACTTTCGCTAAAGCCATCTTGGAGCATCAACAATGCCCAAACATTAATATTACAATCAAACATTAAAAACCTCCAATTTTATCAGGTCAACAAAGCTCATTGTCTCCAATAGAGGAGGCCTCCTACACATAATAACTTTTTAGCTCCTATATGATTTTACCCAACCTGTTTAAAACAAAACTAAACTCAGCCTGTTTAACCTGTTTGGAAAATGGATTAACTTGACCCAACCCATGATTAAATAGGTCACACCCGACCTGATCTATTTGAAAAAAATGTACCAAACAACTAACATATTGCAGATTGTACATTATAGTTCAGTATGCAAGTTTAAATACTTATAATAATATGTTGTTCAATTTATAATAAGAAGTTCAATGCATACATATAATTATAAATCAAAGTTTAGTACATACATATAATAATAAACTTCAACATTACATTTTTTGTTTCGACCTCATGATATAGAAGAAACAAAGCATCATTATACAGAAGAAACAAAGCAACTTAAAAAAATACTTAGCATTTGAATTAGAATGTTTACTCACCAGATTTCGTAGAGAAGAACAGAGAAAAGTTTTTGAGTTTCATGTTTTCCCAGATTTTGATTTTTTTTAAATAAAACTTAGGTGCTTTTAAATATTTTGAATTCTAAGATCCTGAGTAGCCTTGAAAATGAAGTTTGTTTACAGAACCAATTTTCCAGATTTACAGAAAGAAAAATGATGCAGATTTGCTTTATGTTTGAAATGTATAGGCTACTGATATGTACAGGGGTATTCACAATTTTAAATATCAATTCAAGCCATATTTATGCTAAAACATCCATGCAAGCACTAACATAGTTGTCAATTAAACACATAAATTTCCAGTAAATTCCTATTAAATTTTAACTTAAATAAAATTTTAAATTTTTAATGTTTTAAGTCAACAAAGATGTCTTGATTAATCCTTCCTTCTAACAGAAACTAATTAAAGGAATAGGATTTTAATAAAAACTTGTGCCAGGGAAAACAAAATAGAACAAAGCAATTTAACAGCATGTATACAACTACAATTACACAACAGACAGTTAATTATAAACATATGCAATATTTGTTCATTTCAATATACTAGCATGCAAATCAAACTATACTTTCCTACATCATTCAACTTCAATAGCAATAGAAAAAAAAGGTTTTAAATTTAGTATGGTTTACACTGTAAACCAAAGTGTTACAGGAAACAGAAAAACTGGAAACAACATTTCCAAGCAAATATAAACACAAGCATAGCCATTCATTCACATGCAAAAGCTATTCATAATTATACATGCATTCAAACACAAAGAACTGAATAAAACATAGGTTTAAACAACATGTTATTTTCTTTTCATTTCAGAAGCAAGGGGAAGGTAGAAGAAGTTGTAGTTGTAGATGGTTTATTTTGTGAACCAGAGATTAAATTTTAGCTCTAAAGCACAGTGTAAGCTTTGAACTATACTTAATTTCCCTGAAGCTTTACAGTATCTAGTATTTCGAAACATCATCATGCACAGTCAACTACACATCATGTATCAAAATTCTTGCTTAAATTTAAAGTTTCCAAAAAAAAAACTTTTGGATTCAAATTCAACTTAATCTTGCAATTTTAAATACTTGCTCGAAACTGCCTTAACTTTTAAATTCCATTCAATTTAAAATCCTAGCTTAAAACTGCATACAGACAGGTTTAATGACCTGAAACTTTGAACAAACTAATACATAGGTACAGACCTGCATATATCTTCATATATACACACATGCAATCCATAACTTATATTCATCCATCAATGATCATCACATGTAAACAAAATTTTCCACAACCAGATCCAAAGATCCATCACATGCAGCAAAAACAAAACAAGAAAGTTTTTTGATAGCATCTGTTCTTATCAGTTTAAAAGCAAAGTTTTAATAGCATCTGTTCTTATCAGTTTAAATCAAATTAACAGAGCAAATGATAGCAAATAAACACCCAACAACCATACATGCAGTGTCTGTTCTCATCAGATATGTATGTGAATCACTTGCAAAACATCAGACCATAGCAACACAAATCATAGCATGTAACCAAGCACCCAATTCAAACAAATATAAAAACTTGAATAAGACTAATCGTGAGAAAACTCACTGTTCTAGCTGGGGTAGAAGACGATGCAGCCAAACAATGTTCGAACTCGACCAACCGAGGAGCACGCGAGCAACATCAGATGAATCGAATAGAGAAAAGCCCCAATTTGGATCGCAAGCCCTAATTTTGCAAAGCGGAACAACGAGAAGAACGAACGATCGTGGCCGCCATTTTTTTTTTCCGTTAGATTTAGGGTTTGAATCAAAAATGGGTGGAGGGATGGTGGTATCGGCCTTAGATACATCTCACAGTACCAATTAAGATGGCCCAATATAAATTTTAAAGCCCGAAGACAATTTAATCAATTTCAAACAAATTTCAACTAATACCAATTGGTTTTGTTATTACTTTGCTTTGTTTTGTTTTGTTCAAATTATGTTGTTAAAATTTCTCCAATGTAGTTACATTCTATTCTACAAAGTTTATAAATATGTAGTTTGAATTTTAACTATGTGTATTTATTTATCTTGTATTGATTAAAATTTTATTCCTTTCTATTTTAAAGAAAAGAAAAATGTTATTTAAAACTAACCATCCATTTATAAATTTACATAAATAATACTTGTATCCAAATTATTCTCCTAAGTCATTAGTTTGAATTTGAAATACAAATTCAATATTCAATTTCAACTCCAAAGTCAAATTTAAATTTTTATTCAACTTTTTATAGATTAAATTTTAAAATTTAATCGCCAAATCATAGAAATGTTTTATATAGCATTGGGAATTCAATTTAAATCATCATTCAAATATTTAAAATTAATTAAATATTTTCAATTTAAATTGTTCAAAAATTCAGGGCCATTACAATCTCCCCTCCTTAAAAGAATTTTGTCCCGAAATTACAAGTTAGGAAAAAATGATTCTTAAAATTTCACCGATATTTATACCCTACTCAATTTTATCAAGTTCAAAACTTATTAAATATAAATAAGTAAAGAATTCATTCTATTTGTTTTATCTCACTAGCTTTGTTCATTAATTTCTTTTTGTTCATTGATTTCTACAATCAAGACACAAAAGTCTTTTACCAAAATTTTCGACTTACGAAACTCAGATTTAAACTTGAAATTCTTCATTTTAGAGATTTGCATATTATATCTTTTCCAAAGCTGTGGACTTTCAAAATATTTCAAAAATCCTCTTCCTTAGTTCATTAGGTTGGGATTATGTAATTTAATTTCAGACTATTGATTTGCTATTTAGAGTTTGAAAATACTTGCTAACTCGAAATTTAACAAGTCTATTGTCGTTCTTAAAGACATTAGGCATACGCTGGCCAGGCGCAAGTCTAAAAATCTCCAAGTACTAAATATACTTGCTTCAATTCCCAGTGAAAATACTTAAAAATCTTTTAAAAATGGATATGGAAAGCACGTTCCCCCATGGATCACAGTTTACCCGGCGGTTCCGCTACTATCCCAGTAGAATCGCTTGTAACTGTAGATTTCTCATCTCTTGAATTTCGCCATGGTTGTCGCCTTAGATCGCAGTTCACACGGCAGTTACGCTACTATCCCAGTAGAGTCGCTCGTGACCGTAGGCATCTCGCCCCTCGAATTACGCTTTGGCATTTAGATTGCAGTTTACACGGCGGTTGCGCCACTATCCCAGTGGAATCGCTTGTAACTGTAGGCATCACGCCCCTCAAATTACGCTACTACCCAAGTGTATCTAGATCGCGGTTTACACGGCGGTTACGCTACTATCCCAGTAGAATCGCTTGTAACCATAGGCATCTCGCCCCTCGAATTACGCTAGTACACTATCCCATCATGATGATCCATCATGAGGGATACCAGTCCAAATGGACATTCCAACTAATGGAAATACAAATGGTCACTCCAACTAATGGAAATACTACGTAGCTACGATTTTCAAATGGACACTCATATCGAGTCCCAACAACCTTCACAAATTTTAAATGGAAGGTACTTTTCCATATCCTCAGTTTGGAAAACATAATATCATACATACATATATAATATTTCATTTCACACTTCGTACATATCATACTCATGTACTTACATAAGTTTTCCATAACAATTTCTTTCCAAACTAATGGTTTTCGAATTTATCGTATTCTCATATATACGTTCTGAAAACCTTAATATCTCATACCCATAACAAATAGAGGATTCATGAGTTTACCATCTCATTACCGATTTAAAATTTTCCTCTAAGTCGA
The DNA here is from genome assembly GCA_030765085.1 of Allium cepa. Taxonomy (NCBI): domain Eukaryota; kingdom Viridiplantae; phylum Streptophyta; class Magnoliopsida; order Asparagales; family Amaryllidaceae; genus Allium; species Allium cepa. Next base: position 867,839,258 of record CM060940.1, read on the forward strand.
TTTGGAATTTTAAGGTTATCTCAAACCTAATTCATATTCATAATTCAATTTATTATCGACTTCACACTCGATTTGGATTTCACGTTACATTGTCAATTCTCAACACATAATTGATGTCTACTGATATATAACCTCTGAGCTCGTATGTCTCAGAGAAGGGTGTTAAGCTAAGAGAATAAATTCTCCGCCACCAACAGATATATATTTAATAGAGATCAACTGCTATGTCGTCAATTCACAATGTTAGACATACAATCCAAATCAACCATTCAAAATTCAAAGTTGAACTAATTGTTCAAATTTCCCAAAAATAATATCTTTACAAGATATATATAATTTTCCACACTTAACCATTTGAAAACAAATTTCAAATCATTTTTCACCTTTTAATCTTTGAAAACAAATTTCAAAGCGATTTCCTTAAACGGAAACATTTCCAAATATTTATCCATTTTAAACTTAAAATGGTTCACTTAAATCAATCAAATAAATCCTTACCGATTTATTTTAAACTTACGTTCCAAATCCGTAAGTTTATTTCCATATTTCAAAAAATAAATCAATATTTATTTTTAACAAATTTCCCTTTCTTTTATGAATTCCATAATGAATTTACCTTTCCAAAATATCTATGAATATACGATTTTCAAATCGATTTCTAATATTCATTATCGATTTATCTTTAAAAGATAAAATCTCAAAACATTCACTTCATATTGGAAAAACATTTCCATACTTATTTAATAATAAGTAATTTACAAATCCATTTCTTTTCAACACTTGAAAAGTATTCAATATACTTAAATCATAATCAAGTATATACTTCATTCTTTAAGGAAAGCGATCTTTTAAACACATTTATTTGAGTCAAAACGAATGTTGCGTAATACATTGTTACGACGACCCAAAATCATTAGTATAGGGATTCGAATTTAAGATAGATATATAAATCCCAATACTATACAAAATATTTCCTTTCAAAAAACCATTTACTATAACAACAGTGTTATAGTCCACCATTTCCTTTTATTTCACTTGCAAACGTCTATTTCAACAATGAATGTTGAAATCTATGCTTTCGATCCTTAACCCAATTTAAAACAACTTCAAATCGATTAACTTCATTTTATAATATCACTTCCCTAAAACATATCCGTTTTATTTAATAATATATTCACTATCCAAAATCGTGAATATACTTCGTTAACCAATTTCAATATTCTACGCATTTAATTCAGAATTATCCACTGTCCAAAATCGTGGAAAAATTCCCATTCAACATTTATTATCACAATATTTAACTTAAAGGATAATTCGCTGTCCAAAATCACGAATATATCTCCTTTAATTAATAACTTCTATGTTTCATTTATCAAATTCAATTGGTTTCAAATTTATAAACAATCTTTACAAATTCCACTTCTATTTATAAAACTTCGATTTATAATCTCCTTTATTAATTCAATTCAATTTAATTTATATGACTCAGTTATATACCAAAAGTCCATTCATAAGTTAAGTACTTATAATCCATTTATTTACTAAATCATTCTTCAGAACATTTGAAATCAATCTTCAAAAGAATTCAGAATCAAATTTCCAAGTTATAGTTCAATAATTCTCTTGGTTATAACCAAATCAACATGTCCTTTTATTTTCCAATTATTACTTTGGAGATATTCACAATATTTGATTCAAACCAATTTATCAATTCACTTAACTCATATTTTATTTTTTCCATAACTCTCAAAAATTCGATAATGAGTTTCCGAACGATCGAAACTCAAATCTAAGGAGACCTCACCGAATAGAAACTATCGCAAACCAAAATTTAGAGAGGAGAATCTCCGAAAATGATTCTAACTTTCAAAATACCTTTTATTTTAAAGAAAACAATTTTATACTTCTTTAGATTTGGAAAACGTTTTCTTTAAAGTGATTCTAGTAATTATTCATATTAAACGCCATAAACTAAGCTTTGTGTAAACCAATGCTCTGATACCACTTTGTAACGGGACGAGCCAGTGGAGACTGGTAGGCTTTGCAACCATCCCAGACCCACCGTGGCATACAATGGTACCCTGCCCTTGCTTTTACGGTCAGCCTTTCGACTGTCTCGGATTACGCCTAACCAACCCCTATTCACTAAGAGAGGACATGTAGGGGTAAGAGTCTCCCGTTCGCCACCAAACCGCGAAGCGAGAACCCCCTATCACATTCACTAAGAGAGCAAGGTCAGTCTAATAGTGTAAATACTGTAAATGCCCACAAATGAGCATAAGAAGTGTACAGGAGTACACATATATCAACCCAGCAAGTACAAATCTGGGCAGCAACTCATAGGAAAAGATAAGTGTGCCCAACTCATAGGGAAAGCAACACATATATCAACGCATGGCAGTGAATAGCAACTTGACCCAAAACAAGTGAACAAATGTGCCCAAGACAGTTTGAGAACATAAGTGTGAGGCAGCCCCAGAAGAACTGGGTAATCAGTGTTACAAAACAACCCAGAGATGATCATATTAAATTTCAGATGTAAGGCAGCAAAACACATGAGCAACTCGAGTGAACACATTTTCATACAACCATACAGTTTACAAAAGTCATGGCAATAAGTAAATGAGGCAAACAAGGTCAAAAATTAAAGTAAAGGAGCAGGTCATGATGGCGCAGGGTAGGGTAGCTCATATGCAGAACAAGGGACATACACCAGTGGGTGTGCAGGGATGCTACACACACAAACAAACGCATACACATATGTGTGAATAGCGGTATGGAAGAATAGGTGTTTGTACATATGTAAATCTAACACAAGTGAATAGGAGAGGAACAAGGCAGCTGACATTTCATGTCACTGAAACAACCAATGGGGATTATTAACCAAATAATCAGGTGAAATGGCTCAATTGCGCCAAGGGACAGTGTACTAATAGCAAGTGCAGTATCTGTTTCTTTCTTCTTCTTTTTTTTTTCATGTCTTGTAATAAAAAAAAACCTCACGGTTTGAGTTAGAAGAATACAACTAACAGACTAATATGGAGTGCAACATAATAGTATAACATGAAAATGCATAGCCACACACATTTTGATTTTGATTTTAAAAAATCACATTTTCCATGGGTGATTCAAGAATTAAACTTGAATCAGTAATTTATAACACTTGAGCTTTACCAGTTTTAAAGATTCCTACTGTTTTTCCAAATACAAGCATACCTTTAGTTCATAAAGACTTGTTTATACTTTCAGTACCTAAATTATGCTAATACTTAGTTAATTTATTTTTTAATCCAAGTGTTAACAATGAATAAATAAAAAGATATGAATTTTTATACATTTGTAAACATTAAAACCTGTAAAACAGGGAGATATTGACATGTACAGTTCACAACTATCATATAAAAAGTGTTCATACCCAGATTATTCACATGCAAAGATAATTCATCTCAGACATCATCTGAAAGCAAGCTTAAAATTACTTAGCATTTGAATTAGAATGTTTACTCACCAGATTTCTTAGAGAAGAATAGAGAAAAGTTTTTGAGTTTCATGTTTTCCCAGATTTTGATTTTTTTTAAAATAAACTGAGGTGCTTTTAAATATTTTGAATTCTAAGATCCTGAGTTGCCTTGAAAATGAAGTTTGTTTACAGAACCAACTTTCCAGATTTACAGAAAGAAAAATGATGCAGATTTGCTTTATGTTTGAAATGTAAAGGCTACTGATATGTACAGGGGTATTCACAATTTAAAATATCAATTCAAGCCATATTTATGCTAAAACATCCATGCAAGCACTGACATAGTTGTCAATTAAACACATAAATTTCCAGTAAATTCCTATTAAATTTTAACTTAAATGAAATTTTAAAATTTTAATGTTTTAAGTCAACAAAGATGTCTTGATTAATCCTTCCTTCTAACAGAAACTAATTAAAGGAATAGGATTTTAATAAAAACTTGTGCCAGGGAAAACAAAACAGAACAAAGCAATTTAACAACATGTATACAACTACAATTACACATCAGATAGTTAATTATAAACATATGCAATATTTGTTCATTTCAATATACTAGCATGCAACTCAAACTATACTTTCCTACATCATTCAACTTCAATAGCAATAGAAAAAAAAGGTTTTAAATTTAGTATGGTTTACACTATAAACCAAAGTGTTACAGGAAACAGAAAAACTGGAAACAACATTTCCAAGCAAATATAAACACAAGCATAGCCATTCATTCACATGCAAAAGCTATTTATAATTATACATGCTGTAACGACCCGCTATTTTGGACCATTCAAATCGACACTAAAACCGTACATGTACGACTTGAATAATTCAAAATACCGAATTGTTAATTTAATTTGGCAAAACTTAAAATATACAGTAAATAAATCAAACACAGATCACAGACACAGAGTAATATAATGCAGCGGGATAGAAAAATAGTAGTTCATGAAGCTACTATATACATCAGAGTTTAAAATAAAATACATCAGAATCTCTTGAATACAGAAAAGTCTTCAGTACGAGCCGATGACTTCTCTGAACCAGTCAATCTAGAAAACTGAAAGCTGAAACGATAGTTGGATCTCCAAATGAAGCTCCAATCTCCAAAGGTGAGTCTCTAATGCTGTATTACTCGGTCTGACCCGAGCGTAAAGCAAAACACAAAACACTCGAGTCAGGATTAACATTCTTATATCAATAAATCCAACTCAAGTGAAATATCAACTGAAATACAAATAACTTAAAGGATGTTTGGGATGACCATCCTCTAAGGGTCCATAGAACTATCTACAGGGTAGAAATATACACTATTACATCGTGGTCATTCACTTAATTTATACTTCAAACCCAAATGTCAAATTCACTTCGAATAATTATATTTCCCAAATAGTATTTATATATATTAAATGCTGTATATGGTAAAGCACTTGCAATTTCCTTAACTTAACAAATCGTTCACATCAACTTGACCTTTCCATTTAAATTAAATTCAATCTCAATTATAAATCTCAAATCTGGATTTGATATCCTAATTACCCTTTCCATTTCAATATGTTTCCATACTTTAAGTATTTAATATTTCCCCTAAATTTCCCAATCTAGTTTTCTAAATACAAATTTCCAGATTTCGTTCAACCTCAATTTCCCTTAAATTCAATTAGTTATCTACATAACAAATTCAACTATCTTGGTCCCAAATACATATCAAATTTCTAAACCATTTAATTACAATACCGTTCATGGCTTAAATACTTAGATGTTAAATTTAACAGTTTCATATAGATTCTTGGTTTTTACATCATTATTATTTAGTTTGAACCTTCCCTTATTCCATACCATTTTAGTGACTTTAAATTACATCTTTCTCAAGATTTCTCAAATTTTATTAAACGTGAAATATCTCATTCGATAAATTTCAAATTGATTTAAATAAATAAATCCTTATCTAAACATCATTTTACAATAACCCAAATTTATCTCCCAACCTTAATTTTTCAATATTATTGCAAAATTTATCCGAATAAAATTTACATAAATTATTTATCATAATTTATGTATTTAATCAAATCTTGATTAACTAGATATAATTAACTCTATATTTATCATTACCCTTTATAGATGTATTTAAGAATTTACATTTAATAAGACCATATATTTCTTATCATATGGTCAAGTGTTACGGATATTATCATTTCAATCCGTACTCTAAATGTATACGGGTGGATAGCATTTCAACCCATAATCCCAAGAAACCGCTTGGGTCTATTATTTCGACCCATTTCAATTTCAAAAACAAACATAACAAAGGGAACTTGCAGTGTGATGACAGGGATGGTGTCAAAGTAAATAACCAAACAATAACAACAATCAATAACAATTCAATAAATAAATCAAATAACCCCGAAATAATCGTATTAATTCGCATTGTTACTTGTATAATTATTCCAAAAATCCACACTATCATTTCATGTAGATTAAAGATTATTACATTACAGTTTTTCACTTGTCGTTCCTTTTTAAATTTCAGTTTAAAACTACAACAATTAATCCAAACTACGTTCAAAGATTTAAAGTATAATTTATCAATTTCTACGACAATTAATGGGTCAAATCTAACTAATCAAATTCACATATGGCAGAGTCAGGTTTTAATAAATCCACGTCCGTCATATAAAATCCGTTAAATTTGTAAACTATACAACCCCAAATTAAACTAGCAAACTAGTTATCATTTAACAATAATAATTAACATCCAATTTAAACACAATCAATCAAACAATCAATTATCAACCAATCTGTATTATTATCACATAAATAATTATCCGATAATGGTGTCAGATGTCATAGGTGAACAGATACAGATAATAGCAGTCATACAGTAAAACAACTAACAGCAGCATATTTCAATTGTCGTTTCAATTGAAATCAAATTTAATAAATACAAAAACGTTAATCGTGAGTGATTGCTCACCTTTCGAGGCTAGAGAGGAAGACAACGAAACTGAGTTGAGTTACGAATCAAAGCGAAGAAAGATCGGCACGAATCCGACGATCAAAGCTAATAACGAGAAATTGATGAAATCAAATCAGAATTTGGTTGATGATGATAAATTCGAACGAATAGTATATTATTATTATCTTATTATTTCCTTTCAAAACAATGTCTAAAATGAAATATATATATACGCACACTCATGCAAAAATATTTTTAAAACGTATTATATTTTTAACACCATATTATCAAATCAATATTAAAATTTAAACATATATCTAGAAGTATATGAAATATATCCAAACTGGTTACAACTCATATAACTGACTGAACGTACCCAGCTTACTTAAATCAATATACAAATATAAGCAGAATGTTTTACTTCCCCACCTAACTATTTATAAAAGTACTAGATACATATGTATGAAATTAGACTTTTCAACACGGTAACACTGAAATATAATATATACTATCATATATGCATACTACCCACCTTACCTATGTGCAAACACGTTTCATACAGCATTTATAAATTGGTAGACAGTGAACGTACATGAGACTCAAAAGTATACATATATACAAAATTTTAAAATAAACTAACATCAGTCTATATGAAACATGCAGACCACAAGCACCAATAGATACCTATTATAACTATGCAGACAGACCTTTGTACCCAAAACAAGCATTAGACTAAATAAACTTACATATGCAGACCGTTAAATAAGTCATATAAATATAAACTTTTAATATTATAGACGACTCAACATACTACCATATATACTCTACAATCCATGCATGAACAAATCAGCAGTCGCGACCTATAATACTTATCATAACTCCATGTATAAACCCAACATATACTACAGTGAGCTAACCTATTTTATAATACCAACTATATTACATTACTTATTATATACAAACCTATATCCATATGAACTAGCATACTAAAACTTACCCATGGAATTTTTATTAATATATACGTTTATATATATATATACCTCAAAAGAGAATGGCAAGGCTCGAATACAAGCAGGGAAGAGCCGCTAGCTTGGCTAGACAGAGGAGGACGCGATGGGCTACAACTGGTGGAGATGATGCCGAGTTGGATAGGAGTTGGAGGCGGTGACTGGAAGCGGAAAAGATGCGGCTTGGCTGTGGCGAAGGTGGAGGTGAGTCGGCTTGGTGGTGGAGGAGGGCCGGCTGCTGTGGGTTGATGGCTGAGCGCTGAGTAAGGGAGGATCTGGAGGAAACTAGGAGGTGGTTGTCGGTAGTTGCTGTGGTGGCCGAAGTGGGAAGATGCTGCGTTGGTTATCGGTGCAAGTCGACGTGGCTCAGGTGAGTCGGAGGGAGGACGGTTGGTGAAGGCGGAGGTGGCTAGCGGCTCACGGTGGTCGCGTGGGTGTGGTCCTGGGCCGACTGAGATGGGACAAGGAGGGAGGAGCAGCGGTTTAAGGGAAGGGAGTAGGCTTGGAGGGATAAGTGGTCGATTGGGTGTATGGTGCTCGGTTATCACAGGGAGAAGAAGGAAGAGAGGAGAGGGAGAAAGAGGGGGCGTGAGGGGTTGAGGATTGGATAGGAAGAGAAAGAAGAAAAAAAATATAGAGGAGCAGCCATGCGCAAATTTTGGGAGCTGGAGTTGGAACATAAAACAGAGAAGAGGAAAGGCTAAATAAAGGAGAGCAGAGGAGGAAAAATGAGGAGTAGAAGCAGCACGTACCAAAGATACAAATGCCGAGATATATGCAAGAGAACCGAAAATGTGTAGAGTCAATGAAAGAAACGTCACAGTAACGTACAAAATAAATAAATAAATAAATAAATAAATAAATATATAAGAAAGGAAAGGAACAGCAACAGTCACGTTGATTCCGTCGAAAGATTTAATGCATTCTATTGTGATGGCCAGTTTCATAGATATAAAGGAATGGGCGTATTCTTTCCAGAGTTAAAAACAGAAATAAAGAAAGAGCAGAAGAAACGTCCCATCATAAATATAAATATAAGTTTCAATAGAAACATATAGAAATAATAATGGGTAGTGGGAAGGGTATAGTCAGTGCACGAAACGAATAATAAAAGCAAGGACGATGATTACAAAAGTTATTAATGGCTACGTATGGAAAGGTCTATCTGAATTTGGAAAAAAATTTATTAAGCAATTAATAGTTTGACTGGACAACACGTTTCAAATTTTGAAACCAAAGAAAGTAGTAAAGTAAGAGTTTAGGGTACCGGTACGATGAACAGTTTATTGGTTCCGTCGCGTACCGGACTTCAAAATACAGAAATAAATAGACTATTGAGATTAGCATGACGAGACGATCACAACAGTATACAGATATCATTGGTACGATCATACATCAAAAGTCGATGATCAGAACCAAAAATGCTGTTAATTGGTCAGAAATAAGGTAAACGGAGCAGTAGACGTCCAAATTTAGAAAAACGAAAGATGACGCCTTACTCAGAAGAGAGTTTAGAAATTTCCATAGAAAAATATTCAGGCTTGAAAATTTATTATCAGCAAATATTAGGAGTTGGATTTTAATAAAATTTCACAACGAATTAAACTTTGATAAAATAAATTTGAAAATCTAAAATCTGCTATGTTTAATTGGACGTAATCCAAATATTAACTTTTTGTTTGCAAATAAATTTATTTAAAATTTCACCCAAAATCCAATTAAGTACGTAAATAAAACAATAAAATTTAATAAAATCTTACAGGTCGTTACACTCTCCCCCACTCAAAACTTTTCGTCCCCGAAAAGGAAAGAGGTAGGAGAATGAAACAACCAGAAAGAATATACCTCGAAAGATAAGACAAACAATTAATTTTAAAACTACTCGAATTTATTTGAGATCTTTATTTGGAACTTCATTTGAAAGTCAAATTTTCTATAATACTATACTACTTTTCAAACTCCTTTGAAAACAATTACCTGCACTATTACTTATATTTACAAAGTCTATTGAAAATATTAGATCCAAAGTTTATGGGATTTTTAATTTAACTCAAGATACCTTTCAAATATTATCAATAAATTAATAATCATTTTCTTTAAAGAGTTCATTTAATTAATAACTTCAAAAATATTTACAATATTTAAAAATCTTCTATTAAACCAAGTAGTATATAAATAACCAGCATTTAAAGATAAATCCAACAAGGAAGGAAGGTAGATTTTGGGAAAAACAGAATCAAGGTGAATAACTAAACTGAGCAGCTAAGGTAGATTCAAAGAAAAGAATCGGGCACGAATTTTTCAATTTTCCAAAGGAATTTAATTTCAAAGATTAATACAAATTTCTTTGTTGGGAAAAAAAATACCTTTATAATAATACTTTTATAATAAGATACTACTATATCAAAGTAAATTTTCTTTCGAAAATACTTTTATAACTCGATGTTTCAACAAGTTTTATCATCGTTCTTGTAGACTCTGGCCATGCGTTGATCAGGCGCAAAGCTAGAATTCTTCAAGTACTAAGTAGACTTGTTTCAACACCCAGTGAAAATACTTGAAAAACCTTTTAAAACAGATATGGAAAGTACGATCCAATCAAATCAACCAAAACAAAACCTTTGTCCGATCATGGTTCGCAGATACACAATGGTTACGCCTGGTTCCCCCAGGAAACAATCCATATCCGTAAGCTTTCACAGCCCTGCGAGTTACGCCATGATGACTAGTAGGGTGCAGGATACACAATGGTTACGCCTGGTTCCCCCAGGAAACAATCCGTACCCCCAGGCAAGACTCAGCCAGGCACTTGCGCTACTATTCGCGACCTACACAGATTGCAGGATACACAATGGTTACGCCTGGTTCCCCCAGGAAACAATCCGTACCCCTAAGCTAGACTCAGCCAGGCAATTTCGCTGTGCATTCACGAGAGAAAAAGAAAAACCATGGGTTACGCCACGGTGGGAACACTCGAGTATTACATCCGGAAAACCAAAAATCAGAGAGAATAATATCGATAGAATGAATCCACGCTGTGGCCACAAAGCGGATATCAAGCAGAAGGCACTTTCCATATCTTTACTTGGAAAATATATATCATATAGTACCCTTTTAAATCCTTTTCAAATATCGTACTTATATAAAGTCCATAATATATAGGATTTCTTTCTAAATCGAATACTTCCAAAATCAATAGTATATCAAATCATACTTATATAGACTTCGATTATATAAATTCTCTTTCCAAACTGAGTACCCTATATCAATAGATTTCAAATCACTTCATACTTATACAAATCCATTTTATATAAGTTCGACTACTCCCAATTCAAGTGCTTAATAATATAAGGTTCTCAATTTCAAATCATTTCAATATCATATGTGATTTCACCTAATTTTCTTCCAAATCAAATATCTAAATTTCAAAGTTCCCCAAAATAGTAGGTTTTGAAAATTATCCCAGTTTCCAGATTAAAATAATTCAAGTCAAACAAATTCATTTCCAAAATCATCATATAAGTACTGGTTTTAAATTTTCAATTAAATTTCAAAACCCAATATTTTCTCACAATCCATTATCCTCAAAATGGTTTCCAACTTTATACTTATCCTTTTTAAACCTTTAAACTATCCATTTCTATGTGAAATATCCAATTTACCTTTTTGAAAACCATTATTCAACTATTTTTCCAAACATTTCAAAACTAAATTTATATTCTTAATCAGACATTTTATACTCTTCGAAATTTCTTAGTTTTGAAAATTTAATCTCGATTTGGAAGTGTTCGAACATTTAAAATAGTTAGGGAAATCAAATTTTCAATTCAAGAGTTGAAAATCAACAATAAATCAATAAATCAATTATTAAATCTGGAACTCGAGGACTAAACACTGGTCTCACTTTAAATTGTTTTAAATATATACATATATCTTTCTAAAATATCAAATTATACTTCAAAATTTGAAATCAAAAACGGTTTACAAAATCACTCACATAGCGAAGCTATTAAATTGGCCTCTCCCCCACTCTGAGACTCGAAAATCAATGTCGATGATGCGTGCACTCATCACCGAAATTATTCTCCAGCGACATAAGTGAGTTCTGGACTTCTATTTTCTTGAAAACTTCTTTGAAATTTCTTCAAAATTATTGGAATTCATTTTAACCCATTTGAAACATTTCTTATTCGGAAAAATACTTTTAAATCGTATTATTTTTATATATTTTTCCAAAATCTTAAAACCAATTTCAAAATATCAGAATTCAATTCTCGAATTTCAAATTTAACAATTCAGTTATAAATCATTTTTTTATGTAGATCAGATTCTTATATTTTTCAAAATTTCAATTCTTTCAAAACCCTCTTATATAGAATGACATATCTTATTTGCTTTATACATATAGGTATATCATCCTTATTGAAACAATTTCTTTTTATATATAGGATATAATTTTGATATATAAAGCAATTTCAAAATACAAACATGCCCGATTTTCAAAGGATAATTTAAGAATGGGTTTCAAACAAAGATGGAGATTTAAATTAGAGGAACTCTAACCAATAGAATCCTGATACGAAGATAGACTCAACAAAGTTGAGAAAATCAAAATACAAAATAGAAGATGGATATACTTCAATAAATCGCGGGCGACCTTAACCGGGTCAACCGTGACTTCAGGGGATATGATCGATGCGGAATTCTAAAACAAATCGGTATTCGGTTGCCAAATATAGAATTTGGCACATCAAGATATATCAGCATCGTAAACCGAGGGTACAGAAATCTTCGGTGAATCAATGCCAATTTGTAAAGGAGTTTTCATCCCTTTTACAAAACATTCAGTGGAGTGGTGGGATACTCCAGAATCAATTGAATATAAATAGGGAGAGACATAATGAATTTCGGAACCGAGGGACATTCCAAAATTCAAAGGAAATCGAGTCAAAAGGAAGAGATTCAACTCGAGAGAAAGTGATTCTGTAAATAAATTTACCGTATATGTTAAGTTTTGCCTAGAACCTGGCTCTGATACCAGCTGTAACGACCCGCTATTTTGGACCATTCAAATCGACACTAAAACCGTACATGTACGACTTGAATAATTCAAAATACCGAATTGTTAATTTAATTTGGCAAAACTTAAAATATACAGTAAATAAATCAAACACAGATCACAGACACAGAGTAATATAATGCAGCGGAATAGAAAAATAGTAGTTCATGAAGCTACTATATACATCAGAGTTTAAAATAAAATACATCAGAATCTCTTGAATACAGAAAAGTCTTCAGTACGAGCCGATGACTTCTCTGAACCAGTCAATCTAGAAAACTGAAAGCTGAAACGATAGTTGGATCTCCAAATGAAGCTCCAATCTCCAAAGGTGAGTCTCTAATGCTGTATTACTCGGTCTGACCCGAGCGTAAAGCAAAACACAAAACACTCGAGTCAGGATTAACATTCTTATATCAATAAATCCAACTCAAGTGAAATATCAACTGAAATACAAATAACTTAAAGGATGTTTGGGATGACCATCCTCTAAGGGTCCATAGAACTATCTACAGGGTAGAAATATACACTATTACATCGTGGTCATTCACTTAATTTATACTTCAAACCCAAATGTCAAATTCACTTCGAATAATTATATTTCCCAAATAGTATTTATATATATTAAATGCTGTATATGGTAAAGCACTTGCAATTTCCTTAACTTAACAAATCGTTCACATCAACTTGACCTTTCCATTTAAATTAAATTCAATCTCAATTATAAATCTCAAATCTGGATTTGATATCCTAATTACCCTTTCCATTTCAATATGTTTCCATACTTTAAGTATTTAATATTTCCCCTAAATTTCCCAATCTAGTTTTCTAAATACAAATTTCCAGATTTCGTTCAACCTCAATTTCCCTTAAATTCAATTAGTTATCTACATAACAAATTCAACTATCTTGGTCCCAAATACATATCAAATTTCTAAACCATTTAATTACAATACCGTTCATGGCTTAAATACTTAGATGTTAAATTTAACAGTTTCATATAGATTCTTGGTTTTTACATCATTATTATTTAGTTTGAACCTTCCCTTATTCCATACCATTTTAGTGACTTTAAATTACATCTTTCTCAAGATTTCTCAAATTTTATTAAACGTGAAATATCTCATTCGATAAATTTCAAATTGATTTAAATAAATAAATCCTTATCTAAACATCATTTTACAATAACCCAAATTTATCTCCCAACCTTAATTTTTCAATATTATTGCAAAATTTATCCGAATAAAATTTACATAAATTATTTATCATAATTTATGTATTTAATCAAATCTTGATTAACTAGATATAATTAACTCTATATTTATCATTACCCTTTATAGATGTATTTAAGAATTTACATTTAATAAGACCATATATTTCTTATCATATGGTCAAGTGTTACGGATATTATCATTTCAATCCGTACTCTAAATGTATACGGGTGGATAGCATTTCAACCCATAATCCCAAGAAACCGCTTGGGTCTATTATTTCGACCCATTTCAATTTCAAAAACAAACATAACAAAGGGAACTTGCAGTGTGATGACAGGGATGGTGTCAAAGTAAATAACCAAACAATAACAACAATCAATAACAATTCAATAAATAAATCAAATAACCCCGAAATAATCGTATTAATTCGCATTGTTACTTGTATAATTATTCCAAAAATCCACACTATCATTTCATGTAGATTAAAGATTATTACATTACAGTTTTTCACTTGTCGTTCCTTTTTAAATTTCAGTTTAAAACTACAACAATTAATCCAAACTACGTTCAAAGATTTAAAGTATAATTTATCAATTTCTACGACAATTAATGGGTCAAATCTAACTAATCAAATTCACATATGGCAGAGTCAGGTTTTAATAAATCCACGTCCGTCATATAAAATCCGTTAAATTTGTAAACTATACAACCCCAAATTAAACTAGCAAACTAGTTATCATTTAACAATAATAATTAACATCCAATTTAAACACAATCAATCAAACAATCAATTATCAACCAATCTGTATTATTATCACATAAATAATTATCCGATAATGGTGTCAGATGTCATAGGTGAACAGATACAGATAATAGCAGTCATACAGTAAAACAACTAACAGCAGCATATTTCAATTGTCGTTTCAATTGAAATCAAATTTAATAAATACAAAAACGTTAATCGTGAGTGATTGCTCACCTTTCGAGGCTAGAGAGGAAGACAACGAAACTGAGTTGAGTTACGAATCAAAGCGAAGAAAGATCGGCACGAATCCGACGATCAAAGCTAATAACGAGAAATTGATGAAATCAAATCAGAATTTGGTTGATGATGATAAATTCGAACGAATAGTATATTATTATTATCTTATTATTTCCTTTCAAAACAATGTCTAAAATGAAATATATATATACGCACACTCATGCAAAAATATTTTTAAAACGTATTATATTTTTAACACCATATTATCAAATCAATATTAAAATTTAAACATATATCTAGAAGTATATGAAATATATCCAAACTGGTTACAACTCATATAACTGACTGAACGTACCCAGCTTACTTAAATCAATATACAAATATAAGCAGAATGTTTTACTTCCCCACCTAACTATTTATAAAAGTACTAGATACATATGTATGAAATTAGACTTTTCAACACGGTAACACTGAAATATAATATATACTATCATATATGCATACTACCCACCTTACCTATGTGCAAACACGTTTCATACAGCATTTATAAATTGGTAGACAGTGAACGTACATGAGACTCAAAAGTATACATATATACAAAATTTTAAAATAAACTAACATCAGTCTATATGAAACATGCAGACCACAAGCACCAATAGATACCTATTATAACTATGCAGACAGACCTTTGTACCCAAAACAAGCATTAGACTAAATAAACTTACATATGCAGACCGTTAAATAAGTCATATAAATATAAACTTTTAATATTATAGACGACTCAACATACTACCATATATACTCTACAATCCATGCATGAACAAATCAGCAGTCGCGACCTATAATACTTATCATAACTCCATGTATAAACCCAACATATACTACAGTGAGCTAACCTATTTTATAATACCAACTATATTACATTACTTATTATATACAAACCTATATCCATATGAACTAGCATACTAAAACTTACCCATGGAATTTTTATTAATATATACGTTTATATATATATATACCTCAAAAGAGAATGGCAAGGCTCGAATACAAGCAGGGAAGAGCCGCTAGCTTGGCTAGACAGAGGAGGACGCGATGGGCTACAACTGGTGGAGATGATGCCGAGTTGGATAGGAGTTGGAGGCGGTGACTGGAAGCGGAAAAGATGCGGCTTGGCTGTGGCGAAGGTGGAGGTGAGTCGGCTTGGTGGTGGAGGAGGGCCGGCTGCTGTGGGTTGATGGCTGAGCGCTGAGTAAGGGAGGATCTGGAGGAAACTAGGAGGTGGTTGTCGGTAGTTGCTGTGGTGGCCGAAGTGGGAAGATGCTGCGTTGGTTATCGGTGCAAGTCGACGTGGCTCAGGTGAGTCGGAGGGAGGACGGTTGGTGAAGGCGGAGGTGGCTAGCGGCTCACGGTGGTCGCGTGGGTGTGGTCCTGGGCCGACTGAGATGGGACAAGGAGGGAGGAGCAGCGGTTTAAGGGAAGGGAGTAGGCTTGGAGGGATAAGTGGTCGATTGGGTGTATGGTGCTCGGTTATCACAGGGAGAAGAAGGAAGAGAGGAGAGGGAGAAAGAGGGGGCGTGAGGGGTTGAGGATTGGATAGGAAGAGAAAGAAGAAAAAAAATATAGAGGAGCAGCCATGCGCAAATTTTGGGAGCTGGAGTTGGAACATAAAACAGAGAAGAGGAAAGGCTAAATAAAGGAGAGCAGAGGAGGAAAAATGAGGAGTAGAAGCAGCACGTACCAAAGATACAAATGCCGAGATATATGCAAGAGAACCGAAAATGTGTAGAGTCAATGAAAGAAACGTCACAGTAACGTACAAAATAAATAAATAAATAAATAAATAAATAAATATATAAGAAAGGAAAGGAACAGCAACAGTCACGTTGATTCCGTCGAAAGATTTAATGCATTCTATTGTGATGGCCAGTTTCATAGATATAAAGGAATGGGCGTATTCTTTCCAGAGTTAAAAACAGAAATAAAGAAAGAGCAGAAGAAACGTCCCATCATAAATATAAATATAAGTTTCAATAGAAACATATAGAAATAATAATGGGTAGTGGGAAGGGTATAGTCAGTGCACGAAACGAATAATAAAAGCAAGGACGATGATTACAAAAGTTATTAATGGCTACGTATGGAAAGGTCTATCTGAATTTGGAAAAAAATTTATTAAGCAATTAATAGTTTGACTGGACAACACGTTTCAAATTTTGAAACCAAAGAAAGTAGTAAAGTAAGAGTTTAGGGTACCGGTACGATGAACAGTTTATTGGTTCCGTCGCGTACCGGACTTCAAAATACAGAAATAAATAGACTATTGAGATTAGCATGACGAGACGATCACAACAGTATACAGATATCATTGGTACGATCATACATCAAAAGTCGATGATCAGAACCAAAAATGCTGTTAATTGGTCAGAAATAAGGTAAACGGAGCAGTAGACGTCCAAATTTAGAAAAACGAAAGATGACGCCTTACTCAGAAGAGAGTTTAGAAATTTCCATAGAAAAATATTCAGGCTTGAAAATTTATTATCAGCAAATATTAGGAGTTGGATTTTAATAAAATTTCACAACGAATTAAACTTTGATAAAATAAATTTGAAAATCTAAAATCTGCTATGTTTAATTGGACGTAATCCAAATATTAACTTTTTGTTTGCAAATAAATTTATTTAAAATTTCACCCAAAATCCAATTAAGTACGTAAATAAAACAATAAAATTTAATAAAATCTTACAGGTCGTTACACATGCATTCAAACATAAAGAACTGAATAAAACATAGGTTTAAACAACATGTTATTTTCTTTTCATTTCAGAAGCAAGGGGAAGGTAGAAGAAGTTGTAGTTGTAGATGGTTTATTTTGTGAACCAGAGATTAAATTTTAGCTCTAAAGCACAGTGTAAGCTTTGAACTATACTTAATTTCCCTGAAGCTTTACAGTATCTAGTATTTCGAAACATCATCATGCACAGTCAACTACATATCATGTATCAAAATTCTTGCTTAAATTTAAAGTTTCCAAAAAAAAAACTTTTGGATTCAAATTCAACTTAATCTTGCAATTTTAAATACTTGCTCGAAACTGCCTTAACTTTTAAATTCCATTCAATTTAAAATCCTAGCTTAAAACTGCATACAGACAGGTTTAATGACCTGAAACTTTGAACAAACTAATACATAGGTACAGACCTGCATATATCTTCATATATACACACATGCAATCCATAACTTATATTCATCCATCAATGATCATCACATGTAAACAAAATTTTCCACAACCAGATCCAAAGATCCATCACATGCAGCAAAAACAAAACAAGAAAAGTTTTTTGATAGCATCTGTTCTTATCAGTTTAAAAGAAAAGTTTTAATAGCATCTGTTCTTATCAGTTTAAATCAAATTAACAGAGCAAATGATAGCAAATAACACCCAACAACCATACATGCAGTGTCTGTTCTCATCAGATATGTATGTGAATCACTTGCAAAACATCAGACCATAGCAACACAAATCATAACATGTAACCAAGCACCCAATTCAAACAAATATAAAAACTTGAATAAGACTAATCGTGAGAAAACTCACTGTTCTAGCTGGGGTAGAAGACGATGCAGCCAATGTTCGAACTCGACCAACCGAGGAGCACGCGAGCAACATCAGATGAATCGAATAGAGAAAAGCCCCAATTTGGATCGCAAGCCCTAATTTTGCAAAGCGGAACAACGAGAAGAACGAACGATCATGGCCGCCATTTTTTTTCTTTCGTTAGATTTTGGGTTTGAATCAAAAATGGGTAGAGGGATGGTGGTATCGGCCTTAGATACATCTCACAGTACCAATTAAGATGGCCCAATATAAATTTTAAAGCCCGAAGACAATTTAATCAATTTCAAACAAATTTCAACTAATTCCAATTGGTTTTGTTATTACTTTGCTTTGTTTTGTTTTGTTCAAATTATATTGTTAAAATCTCTCCAATGTAGTTACATTCTATTCTACAAAGTTTATAAATATGTTGTTTGAATTTTAATTATGTGTATTTATTTATCTTGTATTGATTAAAATTTTATTCCTTTCTATTTTAAAGAAAAGAAAATTGTTATTTAAAACTAACCATCCATTAATAAATTTACATAAATAATACTTGTATCCAAATTATTTTCCTAAGTCATTAGTTTGAATTTAAAATACAAATTCAATATTCAATTTCAACTCCAAAGTCAAATTTAATTTTATATTCAACTTTTTATAGATTAAATTTTAAAATTTAATCGCCAAATCATAGAAATGTTTTATATAGCATTGGGAATTCAATTTAAATCATCATTCAAATATTTAAAATTAATTAAATATTTTCAATTTAAATTGTTCAAAAATTCAGGGCTGTTACAATATCTGCATTTTTATACGGAGAAAACAATGAATTTTGATAGGACAAAGTGTAACATGCATTTCTACTTTTAGTTTTTCTTGGAACAAAAGCTAAATGGAAACTCTTATGCTATTCTACAGTTCGCACATTGAAGTTGAATGATAAGTGTTAACAGCATGAAATATAATGTAGGTTCGTGCGTGTATATATTTCATTACAAATAGTCAAATAGTTTATGAATTATGTCAGTTACAATGAAATTGCAGAGAGATACGTTACATGTGAGTTACAACCGTTCCTTTCTTTATTTTTGCTCAATCATACTGTTATCTACTCATGATGACAACCAATTGCTTAGTTGACATGGTTTAATATACAATTTGCAATATATTTATTTACAACAATAGAAATATAGATATAAGCTATTTGCAGTATTATTATTTTCTCTTAAGCAAATGAACTGCGACCAATAGTCATGCTCTTACATGGTTTTTATACAGTTCTTCTGGTTTTAATGTAGGCTTAATATGATTAATTAAGCATTTGGGAACTTTAGGCCATTGTATATCCAGCTAATTTTCATAGACGGGGCGTTTAAATGGATATGTTTGATATTAATTCTATTAATTAAGCGTGCATGTCGTATTTTGTTACTGGTGGCTTGTGCTTGTATTTTCGGTCTTTGAGGTTGATGAATAACTTCAGAGAAAGAAGCGTTATTATCTAAAAATAAACTTTGAGTGGATTGAGATGCGAATCTAATTACCCACTGTTGGAGATACATCTACCTCTAACAGTATATTATTATATAAATAAAATAAAGACACAGTATGAACAATAGAGTTTTGTATACTATGGAAGTTCCTAAGTCCATAATATTATCATATTACCGTAAAAAATAAAAAAAATAAAAAACAGTTCATAGTTAAAGACTAAAAAAAGTTGTATGATGTTAAAAATACAAACATTTTATGTACTAAATAGGAAAAATATAGTTGTTTAAATAACGTTGGGGACAGTTTTCTATATCCTTTCATTGAGAACAATTTACTTTGAAGTTTTCAAGTCCCCTGCAAAAATACAATAGTATTATGTGCATACATTATTCAAATCATTGTTCTACAACCTCACATTCTCAATCACCAAATAATTACAACATATGCTTTCGGATGCTAATGGTGTCATATCTACATCTCGGATATCGAATATCCGCATTCGCGGATATGAACGGATATCGGATAATTATCCTATCCACTAACGACCAATAAATCAAGAATTGTAAATGGAAAATTTTAGTTTAAAATAAATATTTTTCAATTCAATGATTATAAAAGTGTTACAAATTAATAAATACGATGATAATAAATAGTTTCAAGCAGTTAATAAGCATTAAATGCATATAATATAAATTACCAACTTAACAAAATAATAAATGAACATCTTTCACTGCACCAAAATACACAAAATTTGAATTATAATTTTGACAAAAACCGGACGGATAATTTTCGGATGCGGATGTCTTAATATCCGCATTCGCATCTATTTTTTCGAATATCGGAAATTACCCGCTTTTCGGATGAGGATGTGGATGGATTTCGAATTTTTCGAGTATCCACTAAGAGCCCTATCGCAAACACATTGCTTCCTTTCTCATTTAACCAACAAAACCCTGCTTCTTGGGTTTCACGCATCAATCTCATTTGTCACACTTCACAGCAATTGGATTAATAATTAGGAAATTGTAAACGAGCCATCTTCATCCTCCAGTCAAAATTCAAATGAATATAATATAATAGTAGTAGGTAAGTATGATTATCAATAGAAAGTCCTGCGGAGGAGATTCAAAGCAAAGAAGACTATTGTTCTTGTTGATCCTACCATGGAAAATAATACTACTGCTCTAGACTCCACTACCAACTCAAAAAAGAATAGACATATAAATGTCAATAAAGCATACTTGGATGCAAAAATCAAGATAAGCAATTCAGCATTTTAGTTTTTATTTAACAGTTGTGTTTATATGTAGAATTAGAAACTTGTTTCTTTTCAGATTTCAGCAAATATGAATAATAATGTTTCAATTAATCAAAAGGTTAATTTTTACTTGGTTGCTTGTACATCTTTTTCAAAACAAAATCATGAAAAAAAACATATATTTCTTTAAATTAATAGTGTTTTTTATATACTTGGTGATCAGTTGCATGAAACTGACCGAGAATATGTTTTCCTGATTAATAGGATTTGCAAACTTGTTTTGCAAGTGGCTATCTTATTACTATCTAGTAAGAAGCCCGGCCGATGGCATGTTTACCATATATCTATCTTCTTTTATAATTTGTGTCATTACAATTTGCGCAGATGTACAGTTTAATTGGTGTTAAGTTTTTGTTATAGAAAAAAGTAAAATCTTAAGACATATAACTTAGTATATGATCATTATAATTGATAACAATTGAGTTTTCCTATTTAACTGGAAAATGTATAATATAGCAGGTATTTTATTTATGCATATATTGTTCTATGTGCTACTATGACACCCATAAAAATGCTTATAAAAACCATTAAATTTGTAATAGATACCAATTTCTTTATTTGTTTCTTACCACACATTCTATTTCTTCATTCAGCCTAAAACAACTCTGTCTTTGATTTACAATGGTCTTTCACCACTGTATGGCTATCAACACCATTACTCTATATTCATTTTCACTACCACATGGTAATAATAGCAGAAAAACTAAAGTCTCGTTGTGTAGAAAATAACTCCATTGTTACTACTTCAACATTTCTTCAATCATAGTTGACTACTGACAATATAAACAATTATCACCAAAATGGCACAATTAAGCCATATCCGCACTAATTTTCATATCATATCTCCTATTAATACTACTGTAGCCAATATTTTTTCCAGTACACTGGTTGGTCATTTGAAAACCACAAATATTTGCTAAGTAGAGGATTTTTTTTTAAGCGAATAGCATTATAAATTATGAGCCGTTTAAACACGAAAATAGCTAAAATATGCTGATGCATCAATGGCTTAGGAGCCCAAATATTTCCAAGATTCTGCCGTAAGAACATACATTTTTCATATAATATAATCCAACTTTGGAGCTATCTTAGACCTTAGTGTGATAATTTTTGTTTTTGAAATATGCTAGATTATGGATGCAAAAAGTGGTAGTACCACAAACCTACAATATCAAGTCCTCACAATGAGAGAAATGACTTAATTTTTGCCACAGTTACAAATGGAGATGAAAACGCCAGTTGGATTAGTGAGTAAAGAAATAAAGCTGAATCCTTAATCTCACAGCTGGTTTTCATATAATAACCCACATTGAGAAATGAAAGCATGTATACTGTATATTACATCCATCGTCATTTCTAAAATTAAATTAAATGTTGTTTTGTTTGAAAAATATTGCCAAATTTAAATAGACAGAAAAGTTGAGTACGTTTGAATACGTTATTGTTTAAGTTTGATAATATTTGAATGGGAATAATCACAGCCAACCACAACTAACAGAAGCTAACATTCAGTAATTAAACTCACATTCGATGATGTAATTACAAACATAGTTATCACCAAAAAATGAAATAAATATATATGATCCAATTGTAGATTAGTAAAATTATTCCATCTTTTTTTTGAAGTTCCTTATGATTTTTTTACATGCTTCAATCTAAACAACTGTTCAGGCTAAGATTAAGAATATACCATGACTTGTACAATAATTCAAGCTTGGTCCACGTACTAATTTTTTTAAACAAACATAAAAGAAAAAATGATAAATGTAAAGCATTCAGCTACCTGCTTCATTTTGCTAATTACATGAAATCTTTCTTAAATGCACCATCATCTACAACGAGGAATCAAGTTCCTTTTTTTAATGCAATAAAAATGCGCCTTAATCAGTGAAAAATAGCAACTGATGAGTTCTTTTGTTAAATAATGAAGATTTTGTGTTACTGCAATTAGTTAAAAAATATATAACTGTAAAGTAACTAAAGAGAAATCAATTACTTCCAGTTACAATTTTTTTAACTAACTGTGGTAACATAGAATCTTCATATTTAGGAAAAAAAACAAATCATCAATTAATGTTTTTCATTGAATGACCATTAATATTGTCACTCCATGAATTTAAAACCTGTTTTTTTGTTTACTTAGGGTAAATAATAAACCAACATGTGGATTAATGTGCATGTAGTACATAAATTAACTAAGAAAGTCAATAGCGAGCACAATTTTGATTGGGAAACCAAATTTTGCAGCAAATAATCATTTATAGAAAAATTGAGTAAAACAATTATTATTAATGTACTCTAATGATATTGTTCTTCCAAAATGTACATGATGCAACATACATAAAATGTTAGCGGCCCATTCCATCGATAAAGCTATAGATTTTTCAAACATTATAGTGGAAAAAATGACAATATATCCCTTACTGATAAAAGATTCACCAATGTGCATCATCAAAATATTTGTGAACAATTTAACGAATGTACCTTTTTCAATTATTGAATCAGTATGTCATTGAATTTATTTCATAACACCAAACCTGCAAAATGAGGTTAACAAAAATCCGCAATAAGGCCGACCAATTGATTAAAACGACTAAAGAGAATCATGGTAGATTTGTATGAACCAAATTTCTACCACTTCAATGGACTGGAAAAATCATGGTCAATAAGAACTTCTTGATTATAATTCCTACTTATAAAAAAGTCCATTTAATGGCCTTATTGGCAAAAGCTTGAATTTGTTTTATTACCAATATGAACTATTGTGTTTATATTCTATTATTAGTGCGTGAGATGTTAATTAATGCAATAAAAATGATCTAGAAAACTGTTAAAAACTTAAATTGTAGTTATAACTTAGAATTATACATTATTTATAATAATAAATGATCCCCAAAACCCCCACACATACATACATACATACATATATGTATACAAACATACGTATATATATAAATATAAATATATATATATTTACGTATATAATCACAAAAGTATAAGGAGACATCGTCTCTCAGTTTCCTGCCACCAATCGATATAAAACGTGATAAATGTAACCGTGGATAAATATTTCATTAAAAATTGTACTAACTAAGCCCAAGTCCAAGACAGATGTAATAATACAAATTTATTCATAAAAAATGTAAGCTCAATATGTAATGGTGAATACAAGAGTTGAATATGTAATAATGCAGCAGGTGTAATATATGAATGTGTATCCATAGAAATAAGGTGGGGGAATATTTAATAGTCAATGGTTCCCATAAGCTATACCTATTAGTTATAAAACATGAATTACATGTGAAATCTGTAGCATCATGCTTGAGAACTTAAGGATTTAAAGAGTCAAGATATGTAAACTTCAATTTTTGGATCTTTAATTCACATAAGGCCTTGTTCTAACTATGCATGACCTTTAATATATTGTCCAAAATGGCTATTTATTTGTTATCTAAGTTTTAACCATCAAAGACAATTAACAGCAACACAAGTTGTCCTTGATAGACATATGCAAATTGGGATGACTTATTTTATCCAACGTTAACAATAAAATAACCAATAAAAGTTCCAGTGGCATTTCTATTGAAATTATCAGTTTACTTAACCTCTCAATTATTCTTTTGTTCCCATCATGACATACCAATCAACAAAGCAATCAACAAATTCATCGTGGTCTTTAAAAAAATTCTATAAATGAGTGAATGGAAGTATTGGAAATATGTATCCACCAATCTACCAAACTTTAGGTAGATAAACTTCAGATCTATATCACTTTAAATCTGTATGCTATAAAGTTAATGAACATTACTTACAAAATACAGCTACAGAATTAATCCACAGATAAATCCTACCATAACAAAAATAGACCACAGTTATCGATAAGCAGACTAGGAAATAAAAAGAAATCTCAAACATTATTAAAAAAATAATTAACTAAAATATTCAAAGTAACTAATGAAAATCAGTGAATACTTACATGAGATCGAAGGTTAATGGATTGTACAATGATGGTTGAGGTTAGACCATAATCGAACTCAAGAACCATATTTTCATGGTTTGACCTTAGTGTTGATCGATTTATAATTGATATATCGACAATTGATAATAAATGATAGAAGTTGTAGAAGATTGAATTGAACTAACCCTAGCATGTTTACAGAGCCGCAAAGTTGAAGAAACCGACTTACGTCCTTTTGCAATCAGGTAGGTCAGAGAGTCAGGGTTTGCTAAGTTTTTGGAAACATGCCAGAGCAGAGTAATGATCCAGATGGATGCAATTACAAAGATGTATGGAGGCGATTTGAGGAATAAATTAGGGCTTTGAGATGCCATTTTCGAAAATCATAGGATTCTGATTTAGGGTTTCTTGAAGTATTTTGGAACAAAGAGGAGAACAAAAACAAAAACGAAAAGGTTATTTCGGAAAGAAGGTAAACCTAATCTACAAAATTGATCGACTGCAGACAACATCACAGTGGACGAAGTATATTTTCCGGTAAGGGACAACTTAGGTGATAAGATGATGGTGAATTTTTGGCGTTGATGATGTATTAGCGACGAAGGAGGAGGCAAATCGAATAGCTTTTGATGTAGGGTTTCGTAACAACAGGAAAAATTGAGGAGGAGGAGGCCGCTAAATGAACTAGATGAGAAAGAAACGCAAACAGAAATGAAAAAGGGCATCTTTGGAACTTCACAAAGACACGGTTGAAACATGTAGACGGAACTTTTAATATTAGTAGTAAAGATACAGATCATCCAATTTGATATATTTTCAAATCCACAACTTTACTTCCGAACTAATATTGATCCCTCAATCCTCTAGTGCGGACTTTGATCAGGATTCCATGTATGATAGAAAACTCAATTACTCAATCATAAACCTTCATCAATGTCCATCGTTAAGAATCGAGTGATAAATCTTTTTTTGAACTAGTCTAAACACCTCCAAGTCCCTTACTCGAATCTTAGATCAGAAAGTTGTGACGGAATGATCTTCTTACAACTTATTTAACTTTCTTAAATCTTCATAATTTTTTTATGTTTTTTCATCTAAATACCTTCATAAACCTTTTGTTCAATATATTTATTCCTAAAAATATTTCTTTTTCTTTTTCCAAAAGAAATTGATTATCCATTTTTTGGAATAATACCATTATAATTCTTATTCCAAAATTCCTTTGAAATTTCTTTGTTAATAAAGTTAATCCCAAATTTATTTTATATTACATAACTTCCTCTTTTATACTTTTTCAAAACGTTAGGATATGAATGCTAAATCCACCTTTCTCAAACAACTTTTATTTTTATACTTTATTCTACAACATATATTCTTAAATAATTTCTTTAATTAAATACATTTTTAGAAGCCATTTCTAATATTCCTTTAAACTTTATTTCTAAATATCTTATTAAATTAATTCGATGGAAGATAGAACGATGCCCAGGGAGAATGATCAAAAGAGATTTACTATACATTCATTACAAACCATAGATTATGATACAAACTTTTAGAGATAACTCCCTAAAGAATACAGCCTTTTATACACTACCATTGTATTTTTTGGTTCCTTTTGAGGTACGATGTTTTATCTTGGAGGCCTGAGTTAAAAACTTTCATTTTTGGATAATCCTTCATTAGTATTTCCCTTGGAAGCACCAAATGTAAGTTTGTTTAGGACAATCATTGAATTCATGTCTTAGGTTTTCGCATCGGTGCAATCCATTTTCTTCTTTTTAATCCTTGGTTTCTTCTTCGTTTTAGGACATTTATGAAGAAAATGTCCTCTCTCTTTACATTGAAATAGACTATATCCTCCCGATCATAATTTTTGTTTTTCCTTCTCTGTATCTTCCTTTGCTAATTTCATAGGTAACTGCATAATGTCCTTTCTTACCACAATAGCAACAGTCGATGTCAGCGTAGAGTCCTAGTTTTGCTCTTTCCTCGACTTCTTCCTATGCACGTACTCTTCGCGTTTGCTTTGGATTAGCCCATAACTCATCGCCTGGCATTTAATAAGAAATCTTTACCAAAATGATATGCTAAGTTATCATCAGAGGTTTCATAACATTAATCCAAATTATTTGATTTAACTTGCTTGGTTTGAGCTTGCCTTGATTATACAATGATAATAACAATAATATACCAAGTGTTCGATACCATTCGCCTAAGTCAACATATGATTGATACTTAGAAGATTATTCCCACCATCACCAAATAGATCTAGACCTTATTCTTTGAAATTTTCAAAGGAATAACATCTTATAAATTTTCTAAACCAACTTTTCTATATATAAAATGTACTCCTTTCAAAAATGTATGCCGGTTACCCTTGTTTATGTATTTATAAAACCTTATCGATATCATGGTGTCTCACATACAGACCAGAAACTATAAAATACTCGATAGATAAATCAACACAAAATATTTTTATATTGATTAACAAATACGCACACATATATATAATACTCTCAAACTCATTCTAGGATTTTACTAACCCTATCTCTAACTAGTCACTCATTCTAGGGTATTACTAACCCTATCTATAATGAGTTTTACCTACCAAAGTCTAAGTGTTTTCTCAACCTAAGGTCCGATACCAAATGATCACCGGTATTTTCGACACTTGAAAATCGACATTAATACATCCTCAGTATTCACGTGCTGCAACTCCTAGAGCCAGAAAGCCCAATTATTATGAAAAAAGAAAATAAAGATAGTGCAGAATCTCATATGAATGGAATATATTATTTCAATGTAAAATCTTTACAGCGAATATTTTTGAATATTAGAGTCTAACCTAGATTCAGCTTGGACAATTATAAATCTCTATCCTTATAATTGCTAAAAAATAAGAAATGCAATAGATGCATCGAATAATAGAATACATCCATACGTAGATGAAGTTATCCAGCTCTCCTTTGGATACTCTAAGCTTCTTCAGCTAAACCTGAAACTACTCGGATCTTACCCGAGCATTAAAAATACCTGGATTAGGCTTGATAAACCAATGGGAGATACTCGAATCATAACCGTATGTCGTAGTCATAGATGGGTACTAAACATTACCGTTGAAAATAATAGTATCTCATAAGACCACACTGTACTCAAACACGGACGAGCTTTTACCTCACGATAACAAAAATACTTTATACGGAAAAACAATTTGATATTATCTCTAATGACATGGGTTTTAAAAATCTTTTTCAAGTAAATATATATAAAAATAGCATCAATACCTAGCCTAAGTCTATGGTAATATATCTGAACTAGGTGAAACGGAATATACCAGGATATAGTATATGATATCAAAGAGGTAGCTGAAATATTTGCAAAGAAATACATCTATTTTAGGAATACAATAAAAACTGTAAAATTCAAATTGGAATCAGATTTCCAACATGACAGGGAACTAATGGCATTTTCCTTCGATCCTCACATAGCAAACATAGTTCTCGTGGTGCCTTAATCGCTTCTCTCAAGAAAGTCACTTAGTACTCTACTTGCTACACTATAAATATCAAGCATAAGCTAGCTACTATATTCAAATTAATGGGGCAATAAAAGGCTAGAAGGACGCCTTCCCCTGATGGGTCCTCTATTGGACACCACCATATACATCAACCAATAGCTCGAATGTGTGTTCTTCAGACCACATAATATCCCTTATCATTCCTGGGATGTGAGGCTCATGTGGCTACGCTCTAACTAACCAACTAGTTCCGCTTTGAATGTCATATTGCCATTTATCACTAATTAACTTCCACAAAAATACAACCTTTGAGCTCCTATGTCTTAGAGAAGGGTGTTAAACTAATAGGAGTTGTCTCCGACCCCACCCATAGATGTACGTTTGTAGCATTCTACGTTCATTATTTAGAAATGCATTTTCAGATACTCATCCATGCAAGTTCTTTTTGGGACTGAATGACAAAAGGCGCTCCTCCTACTACCATTAGTAGCAAGTACTCTTTACAGTCCAAAGATTTCAAAACATTATAGGACCACTGCTGTAATAAATGTCTCTATATTGGGAGCGACCCATAGAATGTCAACAAGCAGTCTTTTCGCTACGAAGATCTTCGGTTTTCAATAATCATCATTTTCAACATGTCTTCACTTTCGAGCGTATATATTGGTTCGAAGTGCTTTCTAGATAGGAGTTATCCAAATTCGATCCTGGTTCCTTCAAACCAATCATCAACTAAAAAGATGTTAAGTTCATATATGATTATCAATCACCAATCAATTTAATTCATCTTTTTATTCATTTGTAGATATCCCTTATGGATATAATTATTGAATCGTTCCTTTAGCTTCTTCGAGTATATGGAATCATTAAGCCTCATTTATCAAATCATTTCGTTAAGTTAAAAGCCTTTTTAAAACTAGGACTAATTTGAAATCATTTCATTCTTCACTTGGAAAAATATTTGCAAATCATTTTCGTTAAATCTTAACATAATATTTTTTCTCAAAACTCAAATTATGATTGATTTAAAACCATGTTATCTAGCATGTTAATCCAAACCCCAATAAATATTAAGTGAAAAAAAACTATAGGAATCATCTAATTCTAGTAAATATCAATTCATGTGTTCAAAAAATACGATGGGATGAATAACGGTGAAATTTCTTTTTAAATTCCACGAATACTACAAGTACCCTCTTCGGGCTTTAACACCGAGCACAAGAAGATTCTCCACAAAATCCAATTTATTTAAACTTCGAAAATTATATATTTATACTTTGAAAATTTTAATCCAAGTAAATCAAATTTACTATCCCCACGTTTGGGCCTGTTCTGATAGCCAGGAAGAGCAGGAAACTAGTTTTTCGAAATTAAGGTTAGACACTATCACTCTAACACCCACAAGGAGGTCAAGTTATTTGATCGATTCTAAATCATTAAACATTTAATCATTCCATAAATCCTTTAAAATTACCTTTAAAATACTATATTAATCATTTGAAAACATTTACAAAAGATTTGAAAAAGAACAGTCGCGTTTAAAACTGTATTTCAAGTTATAAAAAAGTGTTGCGGAAAAGTGTTACGAAAAATGCTTTTTTTAAAGCTATATTAATCAAAACGACTTTTATCATTTGAAAATTCATTTTTATAACCCAAACCGTTTAAGACATTTTAGAAGATTTATTTCATATTTTTAAACAATTTTGGACATTATTTTCAAAGAAATCCAGTTATGGATTCTGAATTTTAAGCGGTAATTTTTCCAAAAACTTGTTTTACTAATATTTAAAAATCTATGAAATGAAATGTTGATCCTTTTCTTTTACTTGAAAAAAACTCTAATAAAAGTTCGAAAAATTCTTGTTACAAGAAATCCGACTCCGATTCCATCTTATAGAAGGATTTAACCTTTACGGCGCGAAATCGCGAACTACCGTTACGAGTTGCACCTATTTTTGACTCCAAATTCGTTGTTTGACAAAACTTTTTAATTTGAATTTTAATGTTTATGTAACATTTATAAACCATTTTAATATTTTAAACCAACGTTTTTCCTATATCATCTCTTTTTTACTTTGAAATATTATTTTCCAATATTTTAATTTATATAATATTATACTATTATAATATTGTATTTGACTTCATGGATGATTATAAAATCATATTAAATTCCATTTTCACTTTTCAAAACATTCTCTAACATAGAAAGTTATTTTTTATCTATCATCCAACTATTTAATTTATATACCATATAAGTTAAATATCATTCCTTTAACATTATAAAAGTATTACCTTTCCTTTTCTAAAATGAAACCTTTCCATTTTTAAATCATTTCAAAACATTTTGAAACTTAATTTTCAACATATACCACCATTTATTCCTTAATGGATTAATTATAGTTAACACATTAACTATCAGCATAAACTTCACATTACCAATTCACTCTTCTTTTTCATTCACCCCAGTGAACATCCAATGTTAACAATTAAGTATACATCTATATAAACATCTAAACAAACATGCCACTTCATGTATAATCATGTCAATAACTTTTAGATACTCATAAATAATAATCTTAAATTGCTTCTAACTTGAAAATCATTTTAATCATAAACTAGAAAGGAAAATATTCCTCGAGATTTCACCTTCTTAGCTCCCTCCTTCTCCATAGCTTCTTCGGATGATCAGATGGAGCTTCCACTACACGTAATAGCTTTTCAAACTTTACTTCTCTTCAATTTAACTTTCGGCTATGGGTAAAAACTTGGTGGCCGAGCTTCTAATGGTGACTTAGTTCTTTGTGCTTAGAAAGTCACGGTGATGAAGACAGAAGTCCAGATCTAAGGGTGTAAGCTATTTTGAGCTATTTTCTTCATAAATTCTCCAGGTGGAAGCCATTGGTGGAAGCTCGAAGAAGAAGAGAGAAAACGAAGACATGAAATAAAAAGGAGAAAGTGAGAGAGAAGAGAGAGAGAGAGAGGGTAGGGTATTCATATGCGCAAAATGAATTAAATATGATAACTTATCATAATTATATGTAGTCACATCACAAATCTTTTATGATATATATATATATATATATATATATAATTACGTTTAGTCACATCACTCTCTTATATATATATTATTATGTTTAGTCACATCACTTTCTTTTATATATATATTATGTTTAGTCACATTGCTTTCTAATTCAAATTTATACAAGATAATTTGTTTCTAAGTGTATTGTCATCTAGTTAATTAAGCCCTTATATATATGTAAATGTAGTGCACAAAAGCGAACAACGTTCCTGACAACTTTCTGATCTCGAAAGGTCAAAATTTCAAAAAATGTTCTTTACATCACATTTTCTGTTTTTCTATGAACTATTTTATTTGGTAAACAGATTTTGAAAAAAATTTCACCATCATTATTTGTTGAATAGGTGAGTATATGATTTTTTTTGATGATAATAAACATATATATATATATATATATATTCACTTAAATGTATTTGTTATTGTACTATTTTATCTTTCACATAATTAAATAAATATTTTCTAAATAAAATAAATAACACAGACAAACAAATATTTTATTCAAACAAATATTTATTACAATTTTTGAATAGTACAAATTTCAAGCTCTCACTATATATATATATAATTTCAATTACAATACAACTTTGATTACATGACAATTTCTAATTTACAAATGCACCTCACTACATATCACTCATTTAGTCGTATTTATCTTCAACTTCATTCTAGATAGAATCCCGCATCTGAGCCATCTGCAAAAATATACACTGACGTAGTAAAACTGAAAATAAAATATTTTTGCAGTGTATAATAAAATGTGGATTTTGAAAATAATATTTGACTCAGTTATTTGGGTTGTTCGTCTCATTTAAATTTGAATAAATCATACACGAACAACTTGTGACATGAAGAGTGTATCACTGTACATGCCACAAGGCCGTGCACACCGATATATACTTGATAGAATTACATGGATAGGTGAGCACAAGGTCAAACCCAAATCGTGCTAGGCTCAACTCAAGTGAAAGTCCCGATATCAGCATAAGGTCAAACCCGAGCTTTTAAGCTGGATTCAACTCAGGTGCAAATCAAAAATGTACAACATGAAATGATCAAGACACATAAATCACAGCCTCAACCAAAATTCAAATGTACAAATGCAATAACATTCGGAAGCAACTCAGACTCAATATAAACAAGTGAATCAACTCCAGCTACCAACTCGACCAAGACCAGACTGCAATATCTAAGTGTTGACAGAATTGATATAAGTAGTGACTACAAAAATGTCAACCAGAATAATGGACCAATAATGCAACTGTTTGCAAACCAACTTGAAGTGAACAACATGCATCATATACGTGACAACTAGAATAGCAAGTGGAACTGACCACACAAGAAAAGCATGAATAAGAAGTGTTATGATACAAAACCAGAGACCAAAAGAATGGCCAAAAGAAATAATCATACCATCAAACAAGTAGTCAAGCTCCACACAAAGGCATAGACCACACTCAAATGAACCAATTCAAAATTGCAAGTTAGTAGCTCATGCTACAGACAAGTACATAAGTCATGGCACACTGGAATATAGAGTGAAACAAAGTGAAGATGCAACTCAACATAACATAATGCACCAGTGGACAAATAAATGAAGTGGAAATTAGCCACAAGGGCCTTTTCAGCAAGTGCAACTAGTTTCTAGGACACACAACTGAAATAATTACTTTTAAGGACAAAATGTAAAATAATTAGTTTCTAAGGCCTAAAAACCTATAAAATTATGTCCTTGAAAGTAATTAGACTGTTGACTATGTCCTTAAAAGTAATTATTCTGGTGAGTTTGGCCTTGAAATTAATTTCTGTGGATGCGTGTTGTCACGTTCCGGAATCAGCCTTAGAAAATCGGCACCGCAGACGACACTCGTGTTCAAATGCCGATTTTTGAAGGCCGGTTTCGGAACGTGACGAATTGGTATCAGAGCTAAGGTTTAACTTTAGCTCAGGAGTATAACACATTAAGTAACTCATTAGAGATAGGGTGAAGTATACCCTAGAATGAGTATCCCTAAGATATCCGTTCGTATGCCTCAATAAATTCTCTTACTATCCACTGATAGTGAATATGAGTGCAAGAAGAGGATGAGATAGGGGACATGAGAGTACCACTACAAATGGTCAATACCCTGTAACAACAAGAAACAATCTTTTCTCTATCAATCTCTTTTGTTCAGCACCTTTTCTCAATTCTTCGATAGTTCCTGGTAGATCCAGGAAGAATATTTGATATATTTTGCATGGGACATAAACTCCAGATAGACCAAAATTGTTTGTTTGGACGTATTGGTTGCTCTGTTTGCCTTGGTTGCTATAGTTGATAGGTATAATTTGGTTTTCAAACTAAAAGTTTTGAAATTGTACCCAAAAATAGACAGATATATGTATACAATTTGGGTTCGAATATATTCTATAAATGGTTAGTTATCCCTTCGAACTAACCAATGCCACTGCATATGTCATAGATCCGGATGACCCGAGTATTTTGTGAAGTGTTAAATAGATTCATTCTCGTATCTATTATTGATATTCTGATTTGGTAAGCCAAATGCAGAATAGATGTTCAGTTTGATTTGATGAAACATTCTTCATCTATCTTTGTGTCTCCTTGGCAAATTTCGGGGACGAAATTTCTTAAGAGGGGAACCTGTAACGATCCCGGATTTTGGTTAATTTTAAATTTATAATTAATTTAATTTTTGAATAAAACTTGTGAAATAATCGGTAATTAATATAAAAATTTAGTTGAATTCTGAATTAATTGAGAATTCAATCTTAATTAATGGATTTCAGAAGTTTTGTAAATATAACAAAATTCTAGAAATAAATATTTTAGTTAAATTAGAAGTAAATATACAAAGTAAAATAAACAAAAACAAAACTTTACTAAGTAATAAAAATAAATATATATATGTAGACATGGCAGAAAATAAATATTTAAGTAAGAAATAAATATTAAGTAGGAGTCAATATAAGAAGTAAAATATAATACAAACAAATGTACTAACAACATAAATAAGAAATGTATGTATAGACATACAAGATAATAGAATTTAAATTAGAATTAGAAACAAATATTCATAAGATAAATATTAAGATATAAAGTAAACACATTAAAGTAAATTATAACAATATATTAAATATAGAATCTCATTTATATTGCAAAGTATAATGCAAAGTAACAAGGCAACAAATATATACATCCATGTACAAGAAAAATATAAGTATGTACACTTGAACAAGAAATAAAACAAAACAGAAAATGATGATAAATAGTAGATTTTTACAAAGTGAAGACAAATTAAATTAATACAAAATCTTTTGTACACAAAACATTAATGCAGCCACAATGCAAGCTCATATCAGCCAAGATTTATCTCAGCATAGTCAAAGCAAGAAAGAATAATAAAATAAGTATGAAGACATAAAGGACTTAAGCATTTAATGCTAGCATAAACAAGGTCAACTCGAAATGTTATCAGCCTCCAAAATGAAAAAAAAAATCTTTGATATTGTACATAACAATATTATCACCCTGTACAAACTATATTTTCCTGAAGCTTTCTTTTTATATATCAATCTATTACCTCAGTTTCGTTCATCCAACCGAGTAACATCTGAAGAAATATCATCTTAAACCTTAAACAATAATTCAACTTTAAACAACAACCCAGATCAACTACCAGTCAGAGATTAAAAGAAGATTGCAATTTCTCAGCCAGTTTCAAAATTTAGCATCTCTGTTCTTATCTCTGGAAATAACTGGTGAGTAACATATTTGTTTTCTTTTGATTTAAAAGATATAAATCTATTGTTTATTTATAAATCTGGGAATAGGTTTGTTTATATATAAATATATGGATCCTTTGAATATATTTAGAGCAGGAAGTGTTTTGTACAGGCTGTTGTTTGCATATGATCTCCGTTCTTAGATTTTAAGTGCAAATCTTAATAAGAAAAACCATTTCTTCAAAATCTACTCAATGTTTGGACTCATGATTAAAGTAAAAGATGTTTGTTTGATCCTAAACTAAGATCTAAAAATCAGTTTAGGTTAAAACAACATGTAAAATCTTTGAAAAATCAAAGAACTGAGCGAAGTTTAATTTTAGTAAAATTTCGAATATCTTAAATCACGAAGTCAGGTATGCCAACTAAATTCTTACACTTAATCATGATTTTTAAAGTAAAAATTTTAATTTTTAGAATGAGGAATCGAGAGCAATCGGGGATGGACTGAATTTCATTGTTTGGTCGTTTTCTGGTGATCTCGGTGGTGAGGGAGGTCGGAGTTCTTTGAAACGGTAGAGGAGGGATCAGGGTAGCTGGAAAAAATGACGGGTTGGTGTTCCAGGCACGGTGGTAATGGCGGCGAGCATTTTTATTTTCGAACCCTAGTTTTGGAATGAGCTTGAACTTTGGATCATTTCTTCCACTCTGGTTGATCGAGTGCTTTGGGACTGGGGTAAAGGTGTCGTGGGATGTCGGCAGGTTGTGGTCAAGGTATCTCGACCTCTGGTGGTCGGAGCGAGGTGGACGAGGGATTTTATTGGCGAATGTTTTGGGTTCCAGTTTTACTAAGTAGCTCGATTTTTGGTTCGAGGCAGGTGGGGGTGATTTGATGGTTGGAGAAGGTTGCGGAGAGGTTGGTCGACGTGTCGGAGGGTTCGCCAATGGTCGAAGTGGGATCCGGTGCTGGTGCACGTGCAACGTGCCATCGTTGTGCCTGGGTGTTTTTGC
The DNA here is from genome assembly GCA_030765085.1 of Allium cepa. Classification (NCBI taxonomy): domain Eukaryota; kingdom Viridiplantae; phylum Streptophyta; class Magnoliopsida; order Asparagales; family Amaryllidaceae; genus Allium; species Allium cepa. Next base: position 867,875,703 of record CM060940.1, read on the forward strand.
GTTCGGGGGAAATGATGTTCCATCGGGTTGGATCTCGCGCGAATACCTGTGTGACTCGAAGTCTGTGCAGTTAAAGCGCTCGGCAATTTCAAAGCGGTGGAGTAGCAAAAAGTCATAGCGGGGATACAGCGAGGATATTGCGGGATATAGCGGATGGCTCTAAAGTAGCATATAAAACTCGTACTTAATGTTTTTACAAATATATAAATGGTAATTAAATGAAAAATTATCATTCAATTGAATTATAATTAATACATAAATAATTTTAAACAAAAAACTTGCGCGAATATACTTTAAATAAACGTAAAACTATTATATAACATAATTGAATTTAGTAGAATGTTAGAGTATTTTCATTTCTAAAAATATATTAAGCATTAAATCAAATAAATTAGTTTCATAATTTGTATAATGTATAAATTCAATTTTTTAATTCATTTTATTAAAAAAGATATAGCGGAAATAGCGGAATATAGCGGGAATAACGGGATATAGCAGAAATAGCGGGGCTTAAAGCGGATATGCTATATTTTGGGGCTATATGGAAAAATCGTAGCGGTAGGAATCCGCTATGAGATATAGAGGGGTTATAGCAGGGTAATAGCATGGCATTAACTACACAGCTCGAAGTAAAATAGAGAGGCTCTGATAGATTTTTGTCCAGGTTTGAAAACAAACCTGATCTTGTTTTGAGTATTATATTTAATTTCTAAAGTTTTAAAGCAAGTTTAAAACTGATTTGAATCAGAGTTTAAAGGTAAATTCAAGCACGGTTTGAAAACTCAGTTGGAATTAAATCAGTTTTTATGTTTACATGGTTTTAATAACTAAAAAGATGTTAAGAAATTAAGTGTTATTAGAAAAGGTTTTGAATTTAAATGATTTGGAATTCGTAAGAGAAAGTTTAAACAAGTTAAAACGAAATTTGAAACCAGACTTAAATATATCATTGCATTCCAGATCTTGAAAGAAAGTAAAGTTTACAAATTTAAATATTTAAATAAGTTTAACTGTTGAAATATAGCATACAATATGTAAATTTTAAAGGAATGTAATTTAACTCTTTAAAATTTCTTTCACGACAAAACTTTTTACTTTAACATGTGAAATTAAAAGTTCTTAAAGAAATTAGTTTTAAACTTCATATAGGATTAATTGGCATTCATTTTAAAGCTTGAAATTTAAAAATGGAATTTAAATGTAACTTTGAAATCAATGTTTCAACATTTTTATAAGTGGTAAATAAATCATAATAGGAATGAGTTTCACCTTATGTTAATGAAGGATTAATGATTTATAATTTGTTAAGTATTAAGTTAATTCACATGGTTAATTTATTTATTTAATTAATTAATGATTTGGATTAATTAAATAAGTAATTAAGGGTTTTAATTTATTAATTAAGGCTTAAGATTAATTAATTAGAAATAATCGATTGTAATTAAGGATTATTAATTGGATTTTATTTAATGATTAATTAATTATTGGTAATCATTTATGGGATTGTGTAAGTGTAATTATTCTATGGAAGTAATTAAGTAATTAATTAATTAATTAGTTATTGTAATTAACTAATGAAAAATTCACTAAGGATCAATTATTAAGTAAGGATTAGTTAATAATTAAAGGATAATTTATTAAATGTGTTGTAATTAATTGGTTATTTATCATGACTAGCTAATTTATTCATAGAATTTATCCGATTTAAATAAATCAGATAATTAAAATAATTCTACTTATGGATGTTTAGATTATATTAGATGTTGAATTGTTTGATACCCTGATATGTGATGCATTGTGATACATCCTGATTTGTATTGTGATCTGTAATTTATTTATCTGGGATGAATGTAATAAATTATCTGTAATATATATATATATATCTGTGATCTGTGAGATAAGAGTTATAGTTATACCGCTTATCAAATATATTGTTGTGTTGAACCCCTGGACTACACCATACACACACAAATATGGATTTCACAAGGAAATCGGTTAAGTCACAAATTTGTATCAATTTAAAAAAAAATGAATTTTTGAATCCAAAATAGTTTTGGAATTGAAATTGAAAGCTTTTGAAAATGAGTTTAAAAAATAAAAGTTATTTTTAATAACTTAATAAAACTTGAAATTTAAATCATTTGATTTAAATTTGTATTCAATATTTGAAATTTAATTCAGTGACTTGGGAATTTTGGGTCAAAAGGGTTATACAAGTCATAAAAAGTGTTTTTATGGGTTTTTAACCATTTAAAAGTATGGTTTGGAAATTTAAATTTAAATCCAAGTCTTATACTTGAATGGATTTAACTTAGGTAAATTGGAATCAGTGTTTTCCAAAACGAAATTATTGGTTTCAAATAATAATAGCTTTCGTAAAAAAGAGAGAATTTCCAATTTGTATCGAAAAATCTCAAGTTTGAAATGGGTTTGTAAATAGTTGGAAAAAACTATGAATTAACCTTTGTGAAGACGATTGAACCTTGTTTGAAATCGAAGAGAGTTTCAAATGGTGCATCTTTTATATATATAAAAGATTTGAAATGGGAATTGTCTTGAAAGCTATAAATTGAGTCTTTGGTTTAATAATTGGAAGAGTTAATCCAATTTGAAAATGGAATTGTCTTGTAAAGCTGTGAATGAATCTTTGTGAAACTGAATGAACTTTGTGAAATAAATCTTTTTATTTAAAAAGATTTGAAATGGTAATCTGTTTAAACCATTTAAAGAGAAGTTTGAATAATCAGTTGTGACTTAATTGAAATCCCATATCCATATGTTTTGAATTCACGCTCATTATCCAGATTAGCCGGGAGAGGACCTTTGTGTCATATAACCCATTCTGAATAATGATACGTCGTATATGGATAGCATTTGAAGACCGGTGTTGAAGATCGGGTATTTGTGAAAACGATAGGATAACCTATCTATTGTCTTTGCATCGAGTCGCGCCGGTATAGAGATTTCCTATGTGATGGGAAGTCCGATCGGGCTTGTGAATACCCAGATTGCAAGGGCTCTTTTGAAGTGCCTTCGGTTCTGTTCGAACCCGGAACAGACTTGTATGGTTACATGTCTGACATTACACTTTGAGATATAAATCAGATTTCTTTCAAATACATTTCTGTTGGGTGGCGGAGATTTATTCTCTTAGCTTAACACCCTTCTCTGAGACGTACGAGCTCAGAGGTTATATAGTTGAAGGTTATCAGCGATATACTCCCAATTTGGTAATGTGGCATGCTGAATGCTGCTGTGTGCCGATCATTTGTTGATCATTTGTGATCAAAGCATGGATTTGTGTAAAAGCGTAGCTTTGTGGACGAGACCTCTTCGGACCTCACAACCCGAAAATGGTCAAAACAAGAATGATGCGGCAAGGTTATGAGGGTCGCTCCCTTTTGGGTATGTCATTTCCTTCTGGAAAAGGGTGGTATCAGGTATGGAGCCCTGGTATTTAACCTATGTGGTTGCTCCAATCTCATTTCTTTATGGTTGTTGCTTTGTGATCGAGGCGCCTCGGATAAAGGTCCCAAAGGACCAGGGTGGTGGCATATTCATGTAGTAGTTACCTAGTTACAGAGGTAACCTGGCCTTGTGTTGGCAAAGAGCTGGTTAAGTTCTCGGGACGTCCCTCCAGAGGTGTACCCATTGACCGTAGAAAGTTCCTTAGCCTGATCATTTGTTGGAAAATCCAAAGAAACAATATGAACCCTGTACTGTTTTAGTTGTAGAACCTGCCATTTAGAATGGTAGCTATAGCATGCATAATATAATGGTACTTGTGTTGGCCAAGATTAATATTATACTTTCGAAAGGTTTTTCACACTATGCACTAATGATAATATCAAACGATTTTGCGTAGTAAGCATGTTTGACTATCATAAGGAGAAATCTCCCCCATGTGTGCAATTGCATTGTGTGTGTGCCGGAAAGCCTAGTGGTAGTTTCATTTTCCAAAAGCATTGCAGATTCCTTTTCCTTTTCCTTTCTTTGTGAAAATAACTATTTTAGTTCTGACACCAGTCCCATGACTGACCTGGAGTTTATTGTTCCCTTCTTAAACTCTGGGTGCCCATAATTTTCCACACGGGCAGCCTACAGTTAGGTTATCAGGTCATTCTGGATTTTCAGGAGTGCTGTGGAGCTTAATGGACGAGCTGGATGGCGAGACGTACTTCTTATACTATTATTTTTTCGCCGTGTATTAAATTGTAAGGACAAGTCTATATGATTGTCCAATGACGTTGTGTGTTTTTGTAAACTCTGATAATGTTGTAATGTATAATATGTACAGTTCTTTTGTCTTAAAGATGATTTATTTATCTATTATATGTTGTTCCGCTGCGATTGTGAGATTCTGATATTGTTTCTGTTGCTTCTTCTTTCTTTCTTATTCTATCTTTTTCTTCTTAAAACCCTAACAGTTTGATTTTCTGGCATTCGATTATGCGGCATTTGATACAGTGGACGTAAGAATGTCGATTTTCGAAAGTCAAAAATCCAGATGTTACATGTGTCCTAGAAACTAATTGGACTGCAAAGTTTGTCCTTCTAGTGAAATGCCCCATAAATCAAACTGAGCAGGGAGAACCAAAATGCAAGCATATGTGCAAAGATGCACATCAGACAGATCAGAAGTGAACCCAACAAAACTACAAGCATCAGGTTGAAAACATTACAGGGATGAACACACTTGACTACGCAATAAACAAAGCTCCAAGCCAATATTAAACTACAACTCGTCTCTACATCAAATAGCAAACCATGATGAACTCAATCAATCCCGAAACCATGGAACAACAAATCAACTCCATCAAAGACCAGAGTACAAGCAAAGTTGAAACAGGCCTGAGGGATCACAGTGCAACAACAATCACATATATACATACATTAATGCATATATATACTTGGAGTAATGCAACAGTCAATAGTGAAGTACAAACCAAGTGCACAGCATACGAAAAAGCTACAGAGCTCAATGAAATCAAGACAATCCAGACTGAACAACAAAATGCACAAGAACAAAGTATGCAGGGGAAATATAGTGAAAATTCAACAATACATGCATACACACATACAAATGAAAGCCAAAGTCAAAGCCGTGATAGCCAGGTGATAAGAAACAAAGTGGCCGAAGTCAAAAAGAAATCATCGTCACAGTCAAGTCAGAGCCGTGGCAACCAAGTCTAAAACCGAGCAAGTTCAAATGCCACAAAATCAAATGACAAGGAAATCGACCAAGTCAGAAATCAACACCAGGGGAATCAAGTCATAAATATACGAAATTGACAAAGTCAGAAAAATCATAAACATCCAAGCAATATAATACGGCCAAGCTTAAAATTATCAGACGATTTCGTATAAAATATACCAATTCAATTCGAACGAAAACTTAGGGGTTCGAATACTATATAAACCTATTCATCATTGGCCGAACAAATCATCGAGTTTAAGAAAAACTATCGAGCAAAGCAAAAGGCATAAATTGCATACCATCGAAGTAAAAATCGAACTTGATTGAAGCAGTCGAAGCTGAGCAATGAGGAAACGATCGATCAAAGCTACATGCGAATATCCACTTAAACGACCAACAAAGTCGGCGACTTCAAAGATCTCCAAAGCCCTAATTTCAGAGCAAAGAGGAACAAACGAGCATCACAAGGAAGAAAGATACCAGGCCGATAAAATAAAAAGGAGAAGAGGGACGTATTTTGTTATCAACTATTTTTGGGCCGGCTATTTATCATATATATTTTTGGGCTTTTATGTTTAAAATTAGGTTTTAATTTTAATTTGTTTTTAGTTTCTCCTTTAAACGTCTGTAATTACTAGTCGTGTGACTAGGGGACAAATTACATGGCGTAGTTTGAGAATTCGCAACTTAGTGGCTGAGTTATGGCAGGGTTTTAAGCGTAGAGTTAGATTAATCAATAGCGGGTGTCGCATGTTTACGTGTGTAAGCATGTGGCAACTAATTTCTAGTAGAAACCTTTCGGGCAGCACGTAGGCAAGGTTTTGTCGAAGCCGGGCAAATCTGTGTTGTTCTATTTCTATTATTTACATTCTTCTATATCTATGCTGCTATTCTGTTGTGATCTGTGTTGAAATTATTTTATATAAACTTCCGCAATAATTTTTATAATTAATAGTATCACCCTATTCACCCCCCCTCTAGGGTAAAATCGATCCTACAAGTGGTATCAGAGCTAGGAATAGAAGTCAACTTTTGCTTAAAAATTCAATTTTTAAAAAAAAACTAAATTTTGTTTTAAAAATTTGAGTTTTTAAAATGGCTTCTTCTAATAATGCTTTTGCTGAGGGCCAGTCCATAGTTAGACCACCAATGTTCAATGGAGAATATGCTTACTGGAAAAATAGGAAGAAATTTTTTCCGAAAACCATTGACGCTTGGAATATTGTTGAGACAGGGTATAGAGCACCAACTATAATTGTAGATAATCAGGAAATAGATAAACCGATGGATCAATGGACAGAGCTAGAAAATAAATTACAAAATGCTAACGCTGAAGCTATGAATTCTATTATCTGTTCATTGGATAAATTTGAATTTAGTCGTGTCTCACATTGTCTAACTATGCAGGAAATATGGCACACACTCTAAGTGACTCATGAAGGAACGTCTCAAGTCAAAGAATCTCGCCTTGCCATGCTAAGCAGCGAATATGAGAACTTTACAATGGAGAAGGAAGAAAATGTCAAAGAGATGTACGGACGACTTTCCAATATCGTATACAAATCAAAAGCTCTTGGAAAATCATACACAGAGTTGGAGATAGTCCGAAAAATCCTCAGAGTCCTTCCACGAAGTTTTGAAGCAAAAGTGACTGCCATTCAAAAATCGAAAGATTTGAAACAACTCAAAGTTGAAGAACTCATCAGAAATCTCACCACTTGTGAGCTAGAAATGAAATTCAAGGAAGAGCGAGAAGGAAGTGATACTTGAAAGAAATCAATAGCTCTTAAAGGAACAACTGAAAGTGATGGTGATGACGATGATGATGGAGCAGCTGAGTTGGCACTATTAATGAAGAAATTCAAAAAGTAGAATCATAGATATGGAAATCCAGCTCTAAATCAAAAATTGAAAAGAAGAATAGCCAAAGCACTAGACAACTCAGAAGAACAGAAGATCATCTATCACAAGTGCAATAAACCTGGTCATATCAAGACAAATTGGCCACAGAATTAATTTAGCCACGAAAAGAAACAGAAAAGGAAAAGTTTTGTAGCCACTTGGGATGAAACAGATGAAGATGATAAAAGCACTGCCAGTGAGAACGAAAAAGCAGATTTGTGCCTTTGAGGTGATATAACTGACAATGACGATGATGACGAGCCAAGCAAGGTATCAAAACTTACCCATTAAGAGCTGCTTATATATTTTCATGAAGTAAATGGCTGTTTTGAACGACTTAGGGAAAGATACGCTAAAATTGAATCACAAAGAGATACTTTGATAGAATCAAATAAACAACTCGATCAATTAGTTAAAAATTATCAAAGTAGAATCCCTAAGTGTGATAAGTGTCCATCATTCAAAGAGGAGATTAAAAAATCAGAAATTAAAATTAAATCGCTTGAAAATGAAATTCTGATTTTAAAAGAAAGTGAAAATACTAGGAGAGAAAATTCTATTGAAAAGTGCACTCAATTATTGAATGAAAATGAATCTCTATAACTCAAGTCCAACAACTGTTAACGACATTAGAAAAAATTTCAAAAAGTGAAGGATCGTTGAATATGCTGTTAGGAAAAAAACTATTAATACAGTTAGACAAGGACTTGGATATAATCAATCTGAAAATGTTAGAAATAAAATTAATCAAGTCAATTCCATGTGCACAATTTGTAGAATATATGGACACAATCAAAATAATTGTTGGTATAGATCCAAACACGTGAAAACTATAGCAATTTGGGTTCCAAAAGGCACAAAAATTAAATCCTTTAATGTTAAACAAATTTGGGTGCTAAAAAGAACATATATAATAGTTATGGGTCTCCATAAAAAAAAATTCAAAATATTCTGCCACTAACAACAATGGACCTATAAAAGCAAATATGTCACAAAAACCTTTTATCGTGTAGGTGTGGTGGCAGCCTAAGGAACAACCACAGTGTTCCCTAGATTCTGGCTGCTCCAGGCACACAACGGGCTTCAAATCAAAGTTCCTTAGCCTAGTATAAAGATAGCATAATCACAATGGGTAACAACGAAAAATTATCATAAAGGTAAAACAGATAAAGGTATACTCATCTTGAATGATTTACTAAATGTGATAATCTACACCATAATTTGAATTTAAATCAGCTAGTTATGTTATCAAGAGATGAATAATGATGTTGATTCAGACTTATTCAAAACATTGACCAATCATCTTTGAACTATAGATTTGCATGAAATAACAAAGTTGTTTTATTGATTGATGATTGCTCAAGATACTCATGGATATATTTACTGATTCGAGACTTGTCATTTGTTTATTTACATGGCTTCAATTCAAATTCAAGAGAATTTCATTTAAAAATTGTTAAAAATGATTGTGAGATAGTTTGTTGCAATTTCATAATCTGGTCTATAGCATCCAACTAGTGATAATCACGAATGGAAGGAAAAAATTCAGATGCAGATTACACTGGTAATCTAGCTGATAGAAAAATAACTAGTGGAACATGATTTATTTTGAGACATTCATTAGCTGCATCGTTTTTCAAAGAAAATATCTGCATAATTCTCACTAGAAATAATTTTCAAACAGCAGACATTTTTCTTTATAAAACCCCTTCAAGAAAATTATTTTTGTTGACCTTATTTTAGATTAGTTATTAAGGAACATTTGATTTTATAATTATTTTTGGATTTTATTTAAAATGACTGCATTAACTAATCTGACCCCTACTAACTATCGATAAATAGTGATTGAAAAAGTGATGAGTATTGATATTGATCATATATTATAACTTGAGAAAGTATATTTAGTAAATTTATTTAGAAATTTAAACAAGAGTTATAAAAATATTTTGTTGGCAAAAAATTCCACGACCATTTCTATTTCTACCATATTTCTATCAACCATCACTCATCAAAATCCAATATAGTATATCAATACTTGGCAGTTTAAACGGGAAACCATTTGTGCTTCAATATATAATATTTTTAGCAATAAAAAAATCCAAAGTATTCACTGTCATTTAAAAGTCCTCACGATTATGCAGGGGTGAATTACTTGGATTTTTGATTATGTGCTTCCATGCTCATTTAAAAGTCCTTGCGGTTATGCATGTATGGAACGCATATCAAAATTGACTCATCAAAATGGACAAGTTGATTCTAATCCCATTTAAAAGTCCTCACGGTTATGCGTGGTTAGAAGATACTAGAATTCGTTTTTAAAAAAAATTAAAAATAAAAATAATGAATACTATTAGTCTCATTTAAAAGTCCTAACGGTTATGCATGCTTAGTAGATATTCAAATTCCTGATATAAATATACCACAAATAGGAACAACTATATGGCTTTATATGTTGACATCATCCATATCATTCTAAAGTGGAATATGCATCAAAAAGAGTATTTATGATTTTTGTTTGATTTTTTTTATTGAAATATAATATTTATACTCTATTGGGTATTAATGTTATATTAATTTCTATCACTTTATCTCTATTTTCTAACACTATTACTCTTTTGCTGATAACAAAAAGGGGAGAGAAAGGTAAAGATTTTGGCAAATAAAATTCATATATTTTATTTTATGTTTTATATATGCATATAGGTTCATTTGCATATTTTTATTCTCATGCGTAAATAAAGGGGGAGTATTGTATTGAGAGGGAACATTCAAATAGGGGGAGCAAATTGAATAATCAAATACATTTAATAAATTCAAAATCTTAGATATATGTTTGTTATAATCAAAAGTGGGAGATTGTTGAATATGCGAGTATATGATTTTTGTTTGATGATAATAAACATATATATTCATTTAAATGTATTTGTTATTGTACTATTTTTCTTTCACATAATTAAATAAATATTTGCTGAATAAAATAAATAACATAGATTTTGAATTCAAACAAATATTTTATCCAAACAAATATTTATTACAATTTTTGAATAGTACAAATTTCAATCTCTCACTATATATTTACAATTTCAATTATAATACAATTTTGATTACATCACAATTTCTAATTTACAAATGCACCTCACTACATATCACTCATTCACTCGTATTTATCTTCAACTTCATTCCAGATAGAATTCAGCATCTGAGCAATTTGCAAAAATATACACTGACGTAGCAAAATTGAAAATAAAATATTTCAACAGTATAAAATAAAATGTGGATTTTGAAAATAATATTTGCCTCAGTTATTTGGGTTGTTCGTCATCATTTAAATTTGAATTCATCATACATGAACAACTTGTGACATGAACAGCGTATCACTGTACATGACACAAGGCCGTGCACACCGATATACACTAGATAGAATTATAGGGACAGGTGAGCACAAGGTCAAACCCAAATTATGCTGGGTTCAACTCAAGTGAAAGTCACGATATCAGCACAAGGTCAAACCCGAGCTTTTAAGCTGGATTCAACTCAGGTGCAAATCAAAAATGTACAACTTGAAATGATCAAGACACATGAATCACAGCCTCAACCATAATTCAAATGTACAAATGAAATAATGGCTGGAAGTAGCTCAGACTCAATATAAAAAAGTGAATCAAGTCCAGCTACCAACTCGACCAAGACCAGACTGCAATATCTAAGTGTTGATATGGATTGATACAAGTAGCGACTACAAAAATGTCAACCAGAATAATGGACCAACAATGCAATTGTTTGCAAACCAACTTGAACTGCACAACATGCATCATAGACATGAAAACTAGAATAGCAAGTGGAACTGACCACACAAGAAAAAGCATGACCAAGAAGCATTATGATACATAACCAGAGACCAGAAGAATGGCCAAAAGAAATAATCAGACCATCAAACAAGTAGTCAAGCTCCATACAAAGGCATAGACCACACTCAAATGAACCAGTTCAAAATTGCAAGTTAGTAGCTCATACTAAAGACAAGTACACAAGTCATGGCACATTGGAATATGGAGTGCAACAAAGTGAAGATGCGACTCAACACAACATAATGCACCAGTGGACAAATAAATGAAACCGAGCAAGGAGAAAGAAAATGCAACCATATGTGTAAAGATGGACATCAGACAGATCAAAAGTGAACCCAACAAAACTACAAGCATGGGGTTGAAAACATTACAGGGATGAACAAACTTGACTACGTGATAAACAAAGCTCCAAGACCAATATTAAACTGCAACTGGTCTCTAAATCAAATAGCAAACCACGATGAACTCAATCAATGCCGAAAACATAATAAAACTAATCAACTCCAGCAAAGACTAGAGTATAGGTAAAGAGGAAACAGGCCAGAGTGATCATAGTGCAACAACAATCAAACATATACATACATGAATGCATATATATATACATGGTGCAATGCAATAGTCGGTAGTGAAGTACAAACCAAGTGCACAGCATAAGAAAAAGCTACAGAGCTCAATGCAATCAAGACAATCTAGACTAAACAACAAAATGCACAAGAACAAAGTATGTAGTGACACATACAGTGAAATTTCAACAATAAATTCATACACACATACAAATGAAAGCCAAATTCAAAGCCGTGATAGCCAGGTGATAAGAATCAAAGTGACGAAGTCGAAAAGAAATCATCATGACAGTCAATTTAGAGCCGTGACAACCAAGGCTAAAATCGAGCAAGTTCAAATGCCAAAAAATCAAATGACAAGGAAATCAACCAAGTCGAAAATCAACACCGTGGGAATCAAGTCACAAATATACGAAATTGACAAAGTCGGAAAAATCATAAACATCCAAGCGATATCATGCGACCAAGCGTAAAATTATCAGACGATTTCGTATAAAATATACGAATTCAATACAAATGAAAATTTAGGGATTCGAACACTATATAAATCCATTCATCATTGGCCGAACAAATCATCGAGTTCAAGCAAAACTAACGAGCAAAGCAAAAGGCACAAATTACATACCATCGAAGCCAGAATCGAACTCGATCGAAGCAGTCGAAGCTGAGCAATGAGGATACGATCAATCAAAGCTACACGCGAATATCCACTTAATTGGTCAACGAAGTTGGCGGCTTCAAAGATCTCCAAAGCCCTAATTTCAGAGCAAAGAGGAACTAACGAGCAACACAAAGAAGAAAGATACCAGGCCGATAAAATAAAAAAGAGAAGAGGGACGTACATTGTTTTCAACAATTTTTGGGCCGGCTATCTATCATATATTGTTTTGGGCTTTTATGTTTAAAATTAGGGTTTTAATTTTAATTTGTTTTTAGTTTCCCCTTTAAACATCTATAATTACTAGTCATGTGACTAGGGGGCAAACTACATTGCGTAGTTTGAGATTTCGCAACTCAGTGGCTGAGTTGTGGCAGAGTTTTGAGCGTAGAGTTAGGTTAGTCAGTAGCGGTGTCGCAAGTTTACCTGTGTAAGCGTGTGACTACTTAATTTTTAGTTGAAACCTTGGGGGCAGCACGTAGGCAGGGTTTTGCCGAAGCTGGGTAAATCTATGTTGTTCTATTTCTGTTATTTATATTCTGCTATATTTGTGTTGCTATTCTGCTGTGATCTGTGTTGAAATTTTTTTATATAAACTTCCGCAATAATTTTTATAATTAATAGTATCACCCTATTCACCCCATCTAGAGTGAAATCGATCCTACATTATTAATTAATCAAATTGAGTTATATTTCTTTATAAAACTTATGTATTGAATATTTAAAATTAATTAAACATTCACTAAGCAAAGCAGTGAAACTCCAGGTTGTTAAGATAACTTTCTTGATGCGGATCTCTAAACACTTGAACAAGCAAACCAACATAGTATTATTTTTAAAGTTTGGTAAATGAAATGATATTACCTCAGATTATATTTTATATATAAATGAATAGTTTTCAAAAAGCCGGTATAGTTATATATGATGTGCTTTTTTGTTACGAAATGATAACATTCAATTATTATCATTTATTATTAGATTAGTTGTGCTCAACCAGTTTATGAGCAGTTTTACCTTTTCAATGCATGGGTTCGGTGGATAGTAATTGTGGGAACATTAAAAAGAAAACCTTATGAATTAAATTTCATAGTTTGACTATAAAACGCTTGATGATAACGTTAGGCTAGAATTTAATTTTTAATAAAAGTTTTTTATTATAGTCTTAATGAAAGGTAAGATATTTTAATGACAAACATTTGTGAAATGATTTTATATAAGAAAATGACTTTATATAAGTATAGATTATAAAAATGAAAAGGATTTAAACTAAGAATTTGAGAATTTAAATCCAGGTGCTTTTGAATAATTTATTTTCAAAGTTTGTGAAGAGAAATTAATACTAGTATTATTTGAAAGTGAATGTAAGAACCCATAAATTTATCAATATGATAAATTATATTTATTATTAAAATATTCAAATATAAGCTTTTAAATACATAGATTATGATGTTTTGAACAATAATTAATAATGCTAATCTTATTTTGAATAAGTATTATGAAAATATTAACTTTGAAGGACTAGTGATAAAATGACTGAAAACCATTTTATCGATAAACAGATCTATAATCGTAAAACGTCGCAAACGCAGCTAGATAGATACACATATTTTTACAAGTATAAAATAATATGAAATAAAATTATTTATTTTATTTTTTGAAAAATAATGGTACTTATGACATCATCAGTGATATCCTTATATTTAATAATTTATTTACGATTTTAAATTGAGATTTAATGAATTAATAATTACTATAACTATTCAAATAATTGTTTTTAAATGATAATAATTCATTTTTAAAAGTTAGAAAGTGATAGTAAATCATTTATAATAGTTTTATAAAGATATATAATCGGTTTGAAAATATAAGGAAAAATCAATTTCGCTTTATCGGTGTAATAGCAGTTATCGTAAATAATTGGTATTACTAATTTATGTGGTTTTATAATTCAAAAATGTGATCAATTTAATTAATTAATAATAATTGGAAATTTATTTTAAAATTTTGTTTAAAAAATATATGTATATAAATTAATAAGTGAAAATACGGCCGGTAATTGATTTCTCGATTTTCAACCGTTTAACGAACAAAAGTCATTCGAAAGTTGTTGCAACATTATTTATATGTCATGTATAAGTATATAACATATATATGTACATGTACATGTCATGTACACATAAGAAGACTTACCATTTGCATTTGAGTTTACATTTGGTAAAATAAGAAATATCATGATATTTTTCTTTTTCTACTCACTTAATCATACATAAGTCAGTGTGCAAGGACATGTACATGAACACTCACATGGGGCGATGTGATGGTGGTCGGAGGCCGTGCATTGGAGGTGAAAGAAGCCATTTGGGTTGAGGGTAAAAATGTAATTTGATGTTAGGATATTTTATTCCAAATGTCCCCTATAAATACACTGCCCTCTTTCATAAATTTCCAATCCATGTGGGTTGGATTCGTAACGAAGTAGGCTACGAAATAAAAGCGGTCTGGAAATTTTTGAAGTTGGTTAGAATTTTAAATTTAATTGAAAGCCTGTTTAATTTAACTTAGAAGTGGAACGGGTTGGAAATTAAAAATCAAGGTGAGTAAATCTCACTCACTTGGATAATTGGATTTAATTTATAACAATAATGTTATCTCGCCTTTTGGCAAGGCCATGACACCAAGGATGGAAACCAATGATAGTTCGTCCCGAAGATTGGTTTTTGCACAGGTCTACTATGGATACTAGTGTTTGAGTCCCGATTAAGCTATAATCGATATGGCATGACAAGCAAAAGCATGAAAGTCAGCATTCTAAATTTCAAGTCAATCGAGGTTCGTACGCTCAAGATATTGGTCGATCAATACCAAGGAAGACACCTATAATTTCGTATCAATCTAGGCATACAAGTGTTACGTATCCATGGACATGGGCAACTTCATTTGGAACCATACATTCGTTGCAATTTCATTCGTGTCTATCCCATTCGTATCCATCAGCGTGCAATAATCCTACCCATATCCATCAAGTCTCAAGTGGAATGCAGCTAGTCCATATCCATGGAAGAATCACTTCGTTCGTATCCACCATGCATTCTTTTATATCGTATCTATCAAATTAGCATACTTCTTGTCCATCAAACATTCATCACCTAGTATCGATCCATTAAATACACTCCTCGTATTGATCTCCTGAATATTCCCCTCGTATCGATCCCATGAATATACTCCTCGTATCGATCTCCATACGTTATCTATATGAGGCCGAATACATCATAGTCGATACAAAGTAACCACATCACCGATACGAAGTGATACATGCGAGATAGATAGGAATGAAATGACACCAGTGGATACGAATGAGCCAACATAGGCAGATACGAACGAGGCATAATCAAGAGGGAGACCCGGTCACTTAGCATGAAAAGTGGATCGATCGTGGAAGATAGCGCCACATCACCTAGCCGACACGTGTGTGCTATTGATATGAACGAGATCGACACGAATGGAAACAAAACTAGCTTGACCTCCCATTGCAAATCTATATTTGCATCGATTATAACTCAAAATTTACAAGTTTAAATGCCACCAAATTTTCATAGGAGCTTGCCTACAACCTCAATAATGTACCTCATCAATTTCAGCCCAAAATACCAATTATCAATCGATATCAAATCAATCCGTATCAGTCGAAGATCGATTCAAAATCACCTGAACTCGTTCCCATGGGCCCACCTATGTGAGAGAAGAAGTTCTCCGAGATCTAGGCGAGATATTTGCTACCTACTCCTATAAGTAGTGACCCTAGACCTATAGACAAGGGACTTTTTTGGCTTCTTTAAGTGATACTCTGCCAAAATTGCTGCTCTAGTTTGAATGTACTGTTGTAATCCACTTTAACCAGCAAGCTGTAATCAATAAACATCAATTATTTCATAATGGACATAGGCCAAACGTGGAACCACTCTAAGTTTGTGTGTTTAAACACATTTTCTTATCTGTTGATTGGTGTGTTTATCAAATCTGCCTCATTTTACATTTACTTTCTTCATTTTATCTCTTCAAACACATCCAAAAAGTGTTCACCGAGAAAACCCAACTTGTCTCCTGCTCAATGGGTCTACTGCCGATATCAGATTAGAAGAATCTAAGGAGAAGATACATATCTCAAGCCTAGGAATTTTCCATCCTATTCAGATTTGCACCAAGTCTAGGAGAGAACTTCGCTATTCACAATGGTCGCTACTAGTACTACCTTAACCACAGCAGATCCAGAATGACAGGATAGGAAAAATCCCGCACAACTTCCTTCTATAGACCAGAATGCTGCTGGACCTTCGGATCCACAAGGCCCTATCACCAGGGAGGTGTTCCATCTACTGATGCAATAGCTGACTCAAAGCAGCTAGCAACTTGCCTAGCAGCTCCACGCCAACACGAAGTTAACCAATCGGTTGAACCAGGAAAGACAGAGGAGATCAAGAAGGGATCAGGCTTCTTACCCATCTATTGAAAGTTCAGCTTCGTTTGATTACAATCGTAGATCCACGCGCCCACACTGGATGGAAGCTATACGCAGGCCACAGACATCAGCACACTTTGACTATTGGACAAGCGAGTGTTGGTCCATCAATCAGCCATCAGACCGGACCCTCCTCTTGAGGTGGGATGGTTCCTTATCACACTACTTACAACCGCGCTACTACCGCTGCCATTGAGTTAGAAGATGACACTCAAAATCAAACGGATCTGAACCATCGCCAATGCGATTATACTCCTGAGCCTTTTGTTCCCAAAGGCCTAGAGCCAAGGAGGTAAGATATGGACCATCGACCATCCCCGGCACATCCTCGCATTGTGGAACTAACCACACCATGACCCAGCATGCCAAGAATGTCCAGATGCTAGACATCCCGACAATGATCCGCCAAATGATCCTTGAAAGCCAATGCCTCACCAATGATGACTAGGGAATCTCCCAGAGTTATACCCCTTTCACCGATGACATTCTCTACGTTGAACCGCATTGGCGATTAACAATGTCAACTCTACTTGTTTATGATAGGAGCTCTGACTCTAACCAACACATTTTAAAGTATGAATGGTTGTTGAATGCTGCATGGGATGATGATGCAGTTAAAGGCCGAAGTTTCCCTATCTCCCCAGAGGGCATCATGACTATGTGGTTTACTCTCCTACCACATCGATTTATTTCATGTTTCGACCAGTTGGCTACAAAGTTTGTCAAACAATTTCGAATGCACGTTACTCAGCCTAAAGATGTTAATACCTTGTCCAGTGTCACTCAAGCTCCTGGAGGGACACTCAGGCGTTACCTAAAAAGGTTCCATGTTGCATGTACTAAGATTAGTAACCCTAATGACAATTTTATTCTGATGCCACTGACTAAGCTAATCGATCCTGATTTTGAATTTGGCAACTGGTTGGTCAAAAAACCACCTACGTCATTTGACCATTTCTATTCCAAGGCAGCCGAGATCTTTAGAAGAGAAGATGTGAAACAGTTTAGGAAGAAGGATGATGCAGGGCCTAGTGTGGAAGGAATCCATGAAACAAATCGATGAGAGTACTAGAAAAGTGCAGTTAAATATACAGAATAAGTAGAATCAATGGAAAGGCAATGGAAATCAGGGTAAGAAGCAGGATAAGAATCGCGGACTGCGACGTAGAGCTCCAATGTTTTGACACCTATGCTCCTTTAAATACATCCCTGGAGAATGTGTACTTGCAAATTTGTATTACTATCCAATAGATGAAACTTGCTCCGAAGAAATCGTTGGAGAAACAGATCCAAACTAGGAAGTTTTGTAGATTTCACGATATTTATGTCCACAACACAAATGAATGTCTTCATCTACAGGATATTATCGAGAAGTTGATCCGAGAAAGAAAGTTGGAGCAGTTCATCCGAGAATCGCAGGCTGGAGGTGCAGGCCCGTCAAATCAAAATCAAATACCGAATCAGGTTAGGCCGGCGGAACTCGCACGTATTGGCGGAAGGTTAGTGATTAACACTATTAGTGGTAGTCCTCATCCAGTGGATAGGAGCTAGAGGGAAATGGATTCGTATGCCAGCTCTATCAAACATGCGAGCTTCGAATGTTGAAGTAACTTGTAAGATAAGGCTCAGGCAAAATAGTAGAAAACGATGACAGATGACATCGTTTTTGGGGACAGGGATGCCGATAGAGTCGAAGCTCCTACCATTGATCCACTGGTCATTTCAACTAGATAGATCCGGCTTAGATGAAGAGGATCTTAGTGGATAGTGGAATTTCAGTGAACATATTCTTTAAGCGAGCCTATGATCAAATGAAGATGGAAGCAAAAGAATTGAAACCTTGTTAGTCTCGTATTCATAGCTTCAATGGACTTAAGGAACGCTGGAGAGTCTGGATATTGTAGTTCTACGTATTAGATATTAACTCATCGTATGAAACTTGCTTGGGCCGACCGGTCCCTGCTGAGATCAGGGCTGCTATCGCACCTTGGTGTTTGACTTTGAAATTCCCCACCGAAAATTGAGTTGGAGTCATTTAGGGAGACCAGGTTATTGGACGGGCCTGTTATGTTGCTGAGCTGTGGGAGGCACAACGAAAAGAGAAGGGAAAGGGCATAGAGGAATCTCACTGCGTCCGCTATGCAAATAATTTACAATTAACGCTTGGGCCTAGGCTCGGGCACCACAACCAATTCCTAAGAGATCTTGACCCAAGAGATGCCAAAAGTGAGGACGAAGTTAAAGACAGTCAGGCTTCTCTGGTGGAGCTGATGATAGATGTTCCAATCGATAATAATGACGGTTCTTGAATGATAAAGATTGGATCTCAGCTAACACAACAGATGAAGGAGGAATTGGTTGAACTTCTGTAGGCAGACCTCAACATGTTTGCCTGGATGCACTCTGACATGTGTGGGATCTCATCTGACATCGCGAGCACACCTTGAATATTGACGCACGACATGTCCTGGTCAAGCAAAAAAGGCTTGGTATGAATCTAGAGAGATCTTCTATCCTAAAGGAAGAGGTAGACAAACCCAAGTCGAATAGGTTTATCCGGGATGCGCTATATACAGAATGGGTGTCCAACCCTGTACTTGTCAGGAAACCTAACGGGAAATGGAGAACATGCGTTGACTACTCAGACTTAAAGCTTGCCCTAAAGACAGTTTTTCACTTCCTCAGATTGATCAACTTGTAGACTCAACAACCAGACACCAGCTCTTATCCTTCATAGATGCATATTCCAACTATAATTAGATTCCCATCCACCTACCCGATCAGGAGAAAACCAGCTTCGTCTCCGATTTGGGACTTTATTGCTACAAAGTCATGCCATTTGGACTCAAAAATGCTGGAGCAACTTATCAATGGCTAGTTAATCGAATGTTTGCTAACCAGATCGGAAAAACTTTGTAGGTATACATGGACGACATGCTTGTAAAGTCATGATTCTCCACCAGTCATGTCAAAGACCTGGAAATGATGTTCAACATCATTCGAGAGTATAGAATGAAGCTCAACCCATTAAAGTGTCACTTTGTGGTCGCGTTGGGAAGGTTCCTTAGGTTCATCGTTAATGCTTGGGGAATCGAAGCCAATCCTCAAAAGATATGGGAAATTAGGAACCTTGAGACTCTGAGGAACATAAAGCAAATTCAGAGCCTGAATGGAAAACCAGCAGCGCTGAGCATGTTCATCTCAAAGTCCACCGATAAATGCATCCCCTTCTTCAACCTAATAAGAAAAGGCAAACAGAACTTTGAATGGACTACCAGTGTGAAGGTGCATTCCGAGCACCAGTTCAGCACCTATCCACACTACCTATTTTGACAAAGCCTACTGATCACTAGAGATTGTACATCTACATGGCAGTGTTGGAAAACACAATTAGTGCTGCTTTTATTCGAGAGGAGGATCGACATAACGATAAGTCTATTACATCAGCAAACGACTGACTGGGGTAGAGAGAAACTATTCAAAATTAGAGAAGTTAGCTTACTGTCTTGTCCTTGCCTCGAGGAAACTTCACCTGTATTTCCAGGCTCTCTACACCGACTGCCGTTACAACAGGTCCTTACACCACCTGAGACATCTGGTAAGTTACTCAAGTGCAATATCGAGTTGAGTTAGTTATACGTCACGCACCAAGGCGAGCTATTCAGAGCCAAGTCCTAGCGGACTTCATCATCGAATTCGCTATCCAAGAGGACTTGCCCGAAGCTAATGAATCTCCTAAATATGTCTAGAAGCTGTATAGTGATGGTGCATCAAATTGCTGTTGTCAGGTGCTGGAATTCTGCCCGAAACTCTTAAAGGCCGATCTATATGCTATGCTTTGAAGTTTGATTTCCACACGACCAACAATGAGGCCGAATATGAAGCATTACTTTTCGGACTCAAACTCACCAAAGACTTGAAAATTATTGTTGTGGAGACTTACTACGATTCACAATTGGTTGTGTGCCAAGTTCGAGGGGAATACCAGGCCAGAGACCAGAGATTGGCTGCTTATCTTGCTCGGGTCTAGGAAATATTGAATCAGTTCGATTTTTATGCCATCTATTGCATACCCCGGGAACATAATCAGAAGGACGATTCCTTGACAAAGTTAGCCAGCACCAAAGAGGCACAACAAATGGGACTCGTTCCCATTGAGACACTATCGATCAAATGGAGACCGACTGGGTACATAAAGTCATACCTGACAAAGAATCATAAATGAATCCATTCAGAAACTATCTCGAGCATGGGACCCTTCTCGAGCATAGGAGTGAGAAAAGACAAGTTCTCTAGAAGGCTTCGCGATTTACTTTTTAGAATGGAGTCATGCATAGAAGAGGATACTCTATTCCTTTACTCTGATGTATTGCCCACAATGATGCGAGTATTATATGATGTGCATGAAGGAGAATGTGGCGATCACACCAGGGGGTAAGCTCTTGCTAAGAAAGTGCTCTGATATGGTTATTATTGGCTGACTATAAACAGCGACGCATCATATTATCCCAGTAAATGTGACAGAAGTTAGAAGCATGCTCGGATTTCAAGAGCCCCTCCTACCGAAATAACTCAAATGGTCAGTCCATGGCCGTTTGTAGTATGAGGCATCGATATTATTGGGTCTCTACCTCTAGCGAAAGGTAGCACGATGTACTCCATCATTTCATTTGATTACTTTACTAAATGGGCGAAAGCCAAACCCCTTACTACTATCACGACGAAGAAAGTGATCAACTTTATAGTATGCAACACTATCTGTCGATTTGGTCTCCCACATACCATCATCGCTGACAACGGAGCCCAATTGATAATGTCAAATTCAAAAATTGACAGGTTGAAGACATTAACAAAGTTCTCTATGGTTGCACACCCTCAAGCGAATTGACTAGTCGAAGCCGTTAACAAAGTCATAAAGTCCATTCTGAGGAAACGATTAGAAAAAGCCTAGGGTAAATGGGTCGATGAACTTCCTATGGCCCTATGAGCATATTGAACAACCCACAAGTCCGTGACCGGCCACACTCCATTTTCACTTTCCTACGGCTCAAAAGCCATTATTCCAGTTGAGTTGGAAGTACCTTCTCATCGTGTGACTTACTATGATTCGAAGAAAAATACTATATTACTTGCCGAATCTCTGGACTTATTAGATGAGAAGTGCGAAGAGGCTGATTTGAGGGCAGCCACACACTAGAGTCGAGTCGTCCGATTGTACAAAGCTAAAATATGACCCCGAACCTTCGAACTTGGCGATCTCGTTCTCAAGAGGATTTACCTGGTTTCTTTGCATATGAAACTAACATGGGAGGAACCCTATGTTATTGAACGAACACTCGGAGAAGGCACCTTTAAATTATCGACCGTTGATGGTCTCACTTTGCCGAGAGCCTAGGACAGTGAGAATCTTCGTGGCTACTACAAATAATAAGCTTTGTTTATTCATTCAGTCTGCTTTCATTTGCAATTTCTTTATGCACTTCAAAATTTGAATTTGTAATAAGGCAGCTGACTTTGGCATACTTTCTTATTTTAGCAATAAAATACAATCTCTTCGAGCCAGAACAGTGATCCTTAAAATGCGTCATACGGCCATCATAATGCACGAAGAGCTAAGTTCCATCCTACAGTGGGACTCATTCAAGTGATTGTGATACGACCGGTCACTCTAAGTGAAACCCGAGGTCGGGGGAAAGCTATCACACTGAAGCCAAAAAAGGATTGATACACGACAATCCTCTAACTAACTTCGGCTCGTAAAGTGCAAACTGGATTATAAACTTGCAAATGTGGACTCGAAGAGGATGGATCCATCCACCTAACAACTTCGCTTGTATTCAATAAAAGTCGAATGAATATGGATCCGTCCATCTAACGACCTCGCTTGTTAACTCAGGGTGGATGTGACCCGACCGTCCACGATCTTGATAAACTTATCGTTCCTAGAGTGCGAACGAAATTCTAAAACTCGTAATAGATGTGATCGACTGTCTATTGACTAATTCTAAGCCATATAGCACAGGCTGGAGTATAAACTTCAACTGGGTGTGACTGACCACCCACAACTTGTTAGGGATGCGGATTAAGGATCTTAAGGCAGAAATAACACTTGAGGGGGGTGAATAGTGTTTTAAAGAATATATGAACTATATGACTAAATTAAAACTTTCAAAACAAATCTAAATAGAATTCTAACACAGAATGATCACAGAACATATAACAAATGCAAATAGTACAGTAAAGCAAGTAAAAGGAAAGAACACACCGGATTTTATACTGGTTCAGAATCCTCCTACATCCAGTCCTACACCAAGGCAATATCCTTGTACATATTTTTATAAGCCAATATCCAAATTACAACCCTCAATTTCTAAGGCCTTGAGGAACCCTCCTATCTCCGAGTCTGGGGCAAACTCTCTTGATTTTCGGGACACAAGATCACCCTAATACTTCTTAATAACAATCCTTTTGAATGGATAGACTCTATGGACTTTTTGAATACAAATTGATCCTATAACTCTGAATAGCACTTTGATCTTTAGTAGAGTGATGGAGAATCAAATAGAGAGAGTATCTAAATGATTTCCTATTGAGAATTTGGCAGAATGATGGCACGATCATGAAAATATGAAGTTTTATGGATATGGAATGGTGGAGAAGAAAGAGTGAAGAAAATAAGAAAGTAGTTGTTCAAAAAAAATTCATTTTGGAAGCCTTTATATAATGCACAATAGTCATAACCATTGGCGAAAGGTTTTCGAACGAATGGACATTTCTTTTAAAAATTGAATTTTGAATCCAACGGTCACCATGTCGACAAGGGGTATCCCCTCATGTCGACAACCCTCGGTTCAAAATTGTAGAGATGTTGTTTTGTAAAAGCAATTGAATTTAAAACAAGTTGAAACTTTTCTGGAGCAAAGTAAAGTGTTTAAACAATATTTTTAGATAGAGAATGAATATAAAACATTATTTTAAATATATATATATATAATTGATATAGACCGTCAATTATATAAGTAATATTTAAAATCAGAATAAGTTTTGATGTTTTAAAAAATAGAAGTTTTTAAAATCAGAATAGAGGAATATTTCAAGGCTAAAACAAAGGTTGAAAACATTTTTGAAAACATGATTTTGAAAGCTAAAACATTTTGAAAACATATTTAAAAACATTTTGAAAAATCTATTCAAACAGAAATTGCAAGAACCTTCCTACAGAGCTCCTCCATAGGACTCGAGAACTTGTACAAAGTAGTTTAAATGATTTTGATTTTCGTGGGTTTGTAAGCCACTTGTCATAGGTTTGTAAGCTACTTGTCGTGGGTTTGTAAGCCACTGGTTTCGATAGAAATTGGGTTCCATCCCAAAAGAAAAATTGGAAGAAAGATGAGAGTGCTATTATGAAGTTTTAACAAAATACTAGACACTTATCTTGAGATCTTGAAATCTTGATTCTCTAGAGTCTTGAATCTTGAATCTCTAATCTTCATCTTGATGCTTGAGTCTTTATACTGATCAGTCTTCGATAATACCTGCATATACTTCCTATATACATATACACACACACACACACACACACACACATATATATATATATATGGAAATGTTAGTATATATTTTATAAAGTAAAGTATAATAACTATATAAGGTTGTTGTCATCAAAACATTATCAACTCAGTTCCTAACAATCTCCCCCTTTTTGATGATGACAGCCTTTATTTATAAAATATTCTTACCATACCATAACTCCCCCTTTCTCCGTGACTTCTTATTAAAACTACAACTCCCCCTTACTCCATGACCCCCCTTACACCAAGCACATATATTTTTATAACTTTCTCCCCCTTTGTCATCAACAAAAACTATTAACTACTTAAGAATTCAAGAATGATTAGTATAAACAAATAATATGTATAGAACAAGCATGAGACAATGAGTATAAGTGAACATATTTTGTTTATATTATATTATATTTCAGATTTTGAACAAATACCTAATCCTCTTCTAAATTTAGTAAAATTCTGTTCTGTTAATGGTTCAGTTAATATATCAGCAATTTGTTTTTCAGTATTTATATATTCTAGAGTTATTATTTCTTTAGTTATATTATCTCTAAGAAAATGATGTCTTATATCAATATGTTTAGTTCTAGCATGATGAGTTGGATTTTTAGATAGATTTATTGCACTAGTATTATCACAATATATTGGTGATTTACTTATGTTAATTCCAAAATCTTTTAAAGTTTGTTGCATATATATGACTTGTGAACAGGCCAGAGCAGCAGATATATACTCTGCTTCAGTTGTTGACAAGGAAACAGTATTTTGTTTCTTGCTGAACCAGGAAACCAGTGAATGTCCTAGAAAGTGACAAGTTCCACTTGTACTTTTTCGGTCTGATTTACAACCAGCATAATCAGCATCACAATATGATATTAAATCAAAAGTATTATTTTTAGGATAAAATAAACCATAATCTAAAGTGTATTTTACATATCTTAAAATTCTTTTAACAGCTTTTAAGTGAGTTTCTTTGGGTTGTGATTGGTATCTTGCATAGAGACAAACACTATGCATAATATCAGGACAACTCGCTGTTATATAGAGCAGCGAACTAATCATTCCCCTATATAAGGTTTGATCAATATCTTTTGATTTATCTTCTTTACTTAAACCTACATTTGTTGACATTGGAGTTGGTTTCCCACTAGAGGTGTTTAAACCAAATTTATTGATTAAGTCTTTAGCATATTTTTCTTGACTTATGAAGATTCATTTTTCTAGTTGTTTAATTTGAAGCCCTAAGAAGAAACTCAATTCTCCCATGTGACTCATTTCAAATTCTTTAGTCATTATATCTGAAATTATTTATTCATTATGTTATTAGTTGATCCAAAGATTATATCATCTACATATACTTGAACTAGTTGAATATCTTGATTATTTCTTTTAATAAAAAGTGTTGCATCTACTTTACCAATTTCAAAACCAGATTGAAGTAAATAAGATCTTAGTCTTTCATACCAGGCTCTAGGAGCTTGCTTTAGACCATATAGAGCTTTCTTTAACTTGTATACATGGTTTGGAAATTTATTATCTTCAAAAAGTGGAGGTTGTTCAACATAAACATCTTCTTTTACAAAACCATTTATAAAAGCACTTTTAACATCCATATGATATAATTTGAAATTATTATAATTAGCGAAAGCAAGTAGAATTCTTATAGCTTCTAATCTTGCTATGGGGGCAAAGGTTTCATCATAGTCAACTCCTTCTTCTTGATAATAACCTTGCGTGACTAAACGAGCTTTATTTCTTACGACCTCACCGAGTTCATTCATTTTATTTTTATAAACCCATTTAATTCCAATTATACTTTTATCCTCAGGTCTAGGAACAAGTTTCCATACATCATTTCTGGTAAATTGATTCAATTCTTCTTGCATAGCAAGAATCCATGAATCATCAGACGATGCTTCCTTTGGATTTTTAGGTTCAATTGTTGATATAAAGGCTACATTACTCATACTGTTTAATTGATTTCTAGTTCTTACTACAGATTCAATATTTCCTAAAACATTTTCTATAGGATGATCTTTTGATATTTTAAATCTCTTATTAGGTTGATTAATTTCACTAAAAGTTTCATTAGATTGATTTAAATTTATAAAATCTTCTTCATCATCTATTTGTACAATATCTTTAAGATTTTCATCAAAAGATACGTGCATAGTTTCTTTAATAGTATTAGTTTTTAAATTAAAAACTCTAAATGCTTTGCTTCTATTAGAATAACCAATAAAGAATCCTTTATCAGCTTTTGGTTCAAATTTATCTAAATTATCTTTTGTATTAAGTATAAAACATTTACTCCCAAAGACTTTAAAATAAGCAACTATATGTTTCTTATTATAAAGTAATTCATATGGAGTTTTATTTGTTAATGGTCTAATTAAAATTCTATTTAATATATAACAAGCTATAGCAACTGCTTCAACCCAAAAATGTTTAGGTAAATTACTATCAGAAAGCATTGTACGAGCACACTCTTGAATCGTTCTATTCTTACGTTCTACTACTCCGTTTTGTTGTGGAGTTCTTGGAAATGAAAAGTTGTGAGTAATTCCCTTTTGAGTACAGAAATTCTCAAAATTTTCATTTTCAAATTCACCACCGTGATCACTTCGAATAGATTTAATTTTGAAAGAATGTTGTTTTTGAATTCTTTTAGAAAAGTTTTTAAATATTTCAAAAGCATCACTTTTATGTTTTAAAAAGATTGTCCAAGTATATCTTGAATAATCATCTACTGTAACAAAAATATATTTACTATGGTTAATTGACTGA
Source organism: Allium cepa (assembly GCA_030765085.1). NCBI lineage: Eukaryota > Viridiplantae > Streptophyta > Magnoliopsida > Asparagales > Amaryllidaceae > Allium > Allium cepa. The sequence goes on from CM060940.1 coordinate 867,902,739, forward strand.
ACTTGAGATGGACCATATAAATCTAAATGAAGTAATTCTAGAGGACTAGAGGTAGAAATAGCATCTTTTAATTTAAATGAACTTTTCTTAAGTTTTCCTAGTTGACACGCATCACAAATACTATCTACTTTAAAGTTTAACTTGGGTAGACCTCTACCTAAGTCAAGTTTTGATAGCCTAGATAATAATTTGAAATTCAAATGGCCAAATCTTTTATGCCAAATCCAAGGGTCACTTGTATTAGCCAAAAGACATAGGTTATCATTTGAAATTTTCATACTAAGGATATAAATATTTTTCTTCCTAATACCTTAAAAAATTATATTAGACTTATCATCTTCAATGTGACATTTATCTTTTCCAAATTTAATTTTAAAACCTTTATCACATAGTTGACTTATACTAAGCAGATTATGTTTTAAGTTCCTAACTAATAAAACATCAGAAATAAGTAAAGTTTTAGAGTTACCGACATTGCCGACGTCAACCACATATCCTTTAGAGTTGTCACCAAAATTGACTAATCCACCATCTTGATAAGTAATGTCCTTGACTATCTCGGGATTTCCAGTCATGTGCCTTGAACAGCCACTATCAAGTATCCATTTATCTTTCTCAATTTGCACACATTGTCCATTGGGTGTTAATTCGTCAAAAGCCATATAACATGTCTGTTCCTGCATAACACACCAATTCGGTAGACAACTTGATTTTTCAAAATAACTATATGCAGACTTATGAAACTTTGATGAAATGCATAGATTCAAAACAGTTTTAACACAATTTTCCAAAAATGCCGTTTTATATTTTTCAAGTTTTAGATTATGAAAACAATGAAAACCAATGCTTTGATACCAATTGTTAGGGATGCAGATTAAGGATCTTAAGGCAGAAATAACACTAGAGGGGGGGTGAATAGTGTTTTAAAGAATATATGAACTACATGACTAAATTAAAACTTTCAACACAAATCCAAACAGAATTCTAACACAGAATGATCACAGAACATATAACAAATGCAAATAGTAAAGTAAAGCAAGTAAAAGAAAAGAACACACTGGATTTTATACTGGTTCGGAATCCTCCTACATCCAATCCTGCACCAAGACAATAACCTTGTACAGATTTTTATAAGCCAATATCCAAATTACAACCCTCAATTTCTAAGGCCTTGAGGAACCCTCCTATCTCCGAGTCTGGGGCAAACTCTCTTGATTTTCGAGACACAAGATCACCCTAATACTTCTTAATAACAATCCTTTTGAATGGATAGACTCTATGGACTTTTTGAATACAAATTGATCCTATAACTCTTAACAGCACTTTGATCTTTAGTAGAGTGATGGAGAATCAAATAGAGAGAGTATCTAAATGATTTCCTATTGAGAATTTGGCAGAATGATGGCACGATCTTGAAAATATGAAGTTTTATGGATATGGAATGGTGGAGAAGAAAGAGTGAAGAAAATAAGAAAGTAGTTGTTCAAAAAAAATTCGTTTTGCAAGCCTTTATATATATGCACAACAGTCATAACCATTGGCGAAAGGTTTTCGAACGTATGGATATTTCTTTTAAAAATTGAATTTTGAATCCAACGGCCACCATGTCATCAAGGGGTATCCCCTCATGTCGACAACCCTCAGTTCAAAATTGTAGAGATGTTGTTTTGTAAAAGCAATTGAATTTAAAACAAGTTGAAACTTTTCCGAAGCAAAGTAACGTGTTTAAACAATATTTTGAGATAGAGAATGAATATAAAACATTATTTTAAATATATATATATAATTGATATAGACTGTCAATTATATAAGTAATATTTAAAATCAGAATAAGTTTTGATGTTTTTAAAAATAGAAGTTTTTAAAATCAAAATAGAGGAATATTTCAAGGCTAAAACAAAGGTTGAAAACATTTTTGAAAACATAATTTTGAAAGCTAAAACATTTTGAAAACAGATTTAAAAACATCTTGAAAAATCTATTCAAACTGAAATTGCAAGAACCTTCCTACAGAGCTCCTCTATAGGACTCGAGAACTTGTACAAAGTAGTTTAAATGATTTTGATTTTCGTGGATCTGTAAGCCACTTGTCGTAGGTTTGTAAGCTACTTGTCGTGGGTTTGTAAGCCACTGGTTTCGATAGAAATTGGGTTCCATCCCAAAAGAAAAATTGGAAGAAAGATGAGGGTGCTATTATGAAGTTTTAACAAAATACTAAACACTTATCTTGAGATCTTGAAATCTTGATTCTCTAGAGTCTTGAATCTTGAATCTCTAATCTTCATCTTGATGCTTGAGTCTTTATACTGATCAGTCTTCGATAATACCTGCATATACTTCCTATATACATACATACATACATACATACATATATATATGGAAATGTTAGTATATACTTTATAAAGTAAAGTATAATAACTATATAAGGTTGTTGTCATCAAAACATCATCAACTCAGTTCCTAACACAACTAACTCTAAGTCCCAAGAGCGCGTGCTAGTGTATAAACTTCAACTGGGTGTGACTGACCACCCATAACTAACTCTAAGTCCCAAGAGCACGGGCTAGAGGATAAACTTCAACTGGATGTGACTGACCACCCACGACTAATTCTTAGTCCCCAGAGTGTGGATACGGGTCTGATCATTAAAACGGGTGTGACTGACCACCCAAGAAACAACTTAAGGCCTCGGAGCGTGTACGTAACTTTAAACATTAAACAGGTGTGATCGACAGCCCACATGCGAGTCTAATCCCTAGAGTGTGGATGTTGATTATCAATAAATGAGTGAGTGTAACTCAAGAACTCGAACTCGTCTCTTTTCCACTTAGTTCCGACTGAGTGAAGCTAAAAATGTCGAAGGTGAAGGGTTACCATCGTCCAACCACTTCTACTCATCCCCAGGACTGGCGTATGACTCCAGCACCATCTACTAATCGAGATGGTATGGAATTGAAGAGCAACGTGACATTTGGTTTCGACCCGAAGCCATGACTCCGGGACTTAACAGCCAAGCACAAGTCCGATTCAAAGGCTAATGCCTCGCAAATGTGTTGACATAAAACTCGAGTAATGCAACATTTAAAAAAATAAACGTGGAGTTGTGTAAAGAACGGAAGGAAATTCTATTTCATTTATCCTTTAAAAGAAAAATAGATACAAGGTGTCTATGCCAAAAAATCCTACTAGCAGGGGCCGAACCCGCATCTATACACGACCTACAAGAACGAAAAGAAAGTTTCCAACTCTATACCAAAAGAGGGATGTAAAGATTCATTCCTACTCCTAGAACATCTTCTTCTTATGTTTCTTCTCCTTGGGAGTCGACCCATTGGAGCTTCCACTATATTGTCGTTTCAAGCTTTTGCCCTTACTATGCCTGTCCCCGACCTGGGGAAGTATCGTGGTCTCCTCCTTCGAACTCGCTATAATCGGGATGTTTTCAGAGTTCATGGTCGGAGGGTTGGGGCTACCTTCCATGTGAGAAGATACGGGGGGATCCCTAGTAACGATAATCATGCCACCTAGAGAAATCATGAGTAAAGGAGCCGGGCCAGGTCTTTCCATTAAACCTCTTATGGTGCTACCCATAGTTGCGCCCGCCATTTCCACATTAACTTATGCTATTATTGTGTCGTCATAAGCTGCTAGTGTACCGGACGGAACACTGGCAGTCGGAGCCGAAGGGCTGGCCACGAACACACTTCCACTTATAACAAATGGCAAGTCAAAAAGTGGATCACTGTGAGTGCCTAAAAGCTCATCCATCATTTGCTCGTTAAAGGTGAAAATGCTCATGTCAACTTCCTCAGTTGTAGTAGCAGTGGTATTCGTCGTAGACTCCATTTTGATAGCCTACTGCTCTTGATTTTGTTCTCGGGTTGTAGGGGCATGGTCGGTGCTGCCTCTATAATTGAATGGAGATAAGAGAAAATATTATAAATTTCCTTCGATAGTACTCCAGACTTTGAATGAGTTCGAGAAGTGTTCAAAATACCTTCCGAAGGTTGGCTCGTGGTGTGGGCAGGAGTTCCTCCCAACATGTTCCCGCGAGCTAGAGATAGTTGAGGCTGATCCAGATCATAGGATGGAACAAGCAAAGGATCAACCGTAGGAAGTGGATTCAAACTTGGTTGACATAGGGATCTCAGAGCTTGTATCATAGTGCTCAACACTAGAGCTCTCTCCAACCTCCAAGTGCTGAGTAGTGAAATTTTCTTTCTCAAATATGACAGCTGTGTCATGGAGAATTCTCCTCTCTTCCTCATTCAAAATTCCATTTTCCAAATCAAATTCATCGAGGGATTTAGTATGATGCTCTGCTTTCTCATCAGTGACCAAGCACTATGTAAATAACTTGAGCAGTCGCTGAGCTATCTCACATCATGGTATCTCAGAATGTTGACATTGTAGGTAAGTAAGAGATCTTCAATGTCGCTCTCAAGTCTGGCCTCCGCTGCCCTGACCTCAACCACAACCCTAGCCTCGATCTCATGAGCTTTCAACTTCGCCGCATCCCGCTCGTTTGGAGCCTCTATAGTTTGGTCATAGGCCTCCTAAGCGATCTTGTTAGCTTCATCTTTTACCTTAACGACTTTGTCGTATTTAGCTTTAAGCTCCGCCGGCTCTTGGAATGCTTTGTCTTTTTCAGCGGTAAGTACGGCATTCATGTGGCCCATATCGTCTACTAACTTTAGATGCTCCTGCCTCATCTGATCCAACTCCCTATTGGCCTCATAAACCTTTTTTAGGGCCTCCATTTTGAAATTCCTTAAAGTATCATTCTATCCAGTGAGCACTGTGACAATTCGATCCTTTTGGATGATGGTTTCCTGGAGCACTTCCATTTTCTTTGCCCGCTCAAACACCACAGCTGAAACTTTCTCGACGGCCTTCTTCCACTCTCAGTATTGGCCTAAAGCATGATAGACATGATATGGACGATTTTTTTCTGCTCTATCTGGAAGCACAATCAAATTTGGTGGAAAATGGAAGCCGTCGAAGCATATATTTGGAAAATCTCTCAGAGCTACCTGAGTGGCTCCCATACCTGTCGACTCTGTAACTGCCAAAGTAGCTACAACAGAGGTGTCTGCCCTGGTCATACGAAAATGTTCACCAAGTCTTGGAATCACCAGAGGCATTGGTTGGCGCGAAGTCGCAAAGGTTTGTATCCCTGAACTGGGAGGTGGCAACAGAATCCTGGATGGAGGGGAGTGTGATAGGGAACAGTGTCTATCTTGCCTCTCTTTTTCTCTTTCTTGTTCTCTCTTCCTTTCCCTGGCTCTTTCCTTATTATAATAACCCCTCTCTTGACTGGAGTGGCGGCGTTCATAATTAGAGTCACGCCTATGAGATTTCCTATAAGAGCTGGAAGCTTCGCGTTCAGTGTGGAGACCACTGAGCATAGACAGTTTCTTCGACATTAGGTCTAAAAAGTTAAAAGAAAGGCAAAGTTAGTTATCTTCGAAGATTGGACAGCTCATGAGTAATTAGTGTGTGATGTCGTGAAGTGAATGCATATATGTGTTACCCCCTTTCCCCCGAACAACCGGTTATGTCGGCCGTACTCAAAGGACTGGTCTCGCCTAAATCAAAAGCACTTGGGAGCCCTTCCAATACGTTATCTTGTTAGAGCGACACATAGTCTGGGATTGGAATATTCGTAAGTCCTTCAAAGGGGTTATCCATGTGTGAGGAGGGTGCCTTCGAAATTACAACACCGTAATGGTAGAGACATATCCACATATTTCCATCTCGTATATTTGCGGAGTTTGCAAGCAACCACCTTACCTTTCCTTATCCTTTTTGGGTGTCATGAGCTATTTGAAGGCCTGGTTACGGGTGAGTCTTCGGTGGGCGCATCCTCTTCGCCACCATGCTCAGTGATTACAATTCCAGCGCTCTTCGTCTAGCTTGTTTTGCTGGAGCTGCCATAAGAGATCCTTCAAGCCCTATGATGTGATCTTCGTCAATCAGCCTAATGGCCCTTTGATTTTCATCCGTAAACACCGCTTCGATCTCTTTGAACTCACTTGGCACTTCCTGAAGGATCCTGATGATTTCCCTCAATTGGGAACCTTTGGGTCGAGGAATTGAAGCTATAAAAAGGAAATAACATTAAGCTCTGTATCAATAGGGATTAACCAATTAGTTGTCGGAGGAATTGAAAACTTATGTTTATCGAACCACCGTCTAGCAAATCATGGCGGGCACCGTACGTAGAACCACTCGGTTTTGAAGTAGCCGAGTTTGGTCCAAGTCCTAATCATAATTTGGCAGTTTCTAGCTCCTTTTATGAATGTGAATGAGGGATTATCTCCCCGACTATTCACATTGAACAAGAGTCCAACTTCCTATGGAGTCGGGGGCCGAAAAAGGTGTTCCATGAAAATAATGAATGGGTTGTTCAGCAGAGCATACCTGTTCGGATGCAACTATGACGGGGCAATCCCTAAGTAAGATGACACTTCTCGGATGTATTGATTGAATAGAGGAGACGTCCCAACTATGCGCGAGAACCTGACAAAAGTTATGTACCCTTCTGGAGGAGTGTGTGGCCTACCGTTTGGCCCAGGTAGCAGGACGTCATTCAACGATAGCCCGTGCTTTAAGCAAACTCTTCCTAATATTTCTTTAAAAATATTTGACGGGATTGATTCTTGAGGATTCCCAATGAAAACGGCTCTTGGTAGCTCGTCCTGAGCATGACTTATAACTTCGGCAACAACAGCTGGCGTCTCTATTATTGGAAGGGGTGGGCTTTGAACCTCTTGTTGTTGCGAGCTTTCAGGCTCCATGGCTAGTCAACTTAGTTAAAACCATCGTTAGGTACCAATAATCCTGTGTTTTCCCCAGGGTGAAAATGTGTGAGTATGTTGTGCTATGCAATGTTGTGTAATACTTAAGAAAATTCTACAAAGATTAACAAAGAGTACGAACGACAAGTCTTTAGAATTCAACTGGAGTGATCGTCATCGCTGATCGTTGCACCCATGCCATCCAAACTTTGGAGACCGATCCAAGTTGTGAGTCGTCAAATTTTGTCAAGTTATAGTTCCATCGATGAGCTTCGAAATGCCGTCAAATGTGTAGTGAAATAGTCAAGTCCAATTATGCAAGGTAGAAATTCATCGGAGTCAAGTATTCGAGTGTGCAAAAATTTCTTATCCATCAATATTCAAACTTGGATCGATCGACAGAAGAGCAATTCGTATCGATTCGCAAAAGAGAAATCCGTATCGAACAGTAAATCATTGGTTCGTATTGATGAGTAATCAACTACCTGTTCCAAAATTCTTATCGATCAAATGCATATCGATACGAATGCCATCAATTATCAATCGATACGAACGTCTACCATCCATTGACACGAAGCGGTCCCCTAAATCGATATGAAGCTTACCAAGGTCGATGCTAACTTTCCCCTTCAACTACCATCGATACAAATGCTGCCTTCATATCCCTTAATGTTTCTTCTTCTCCAATCAACAAAACTGCCATTGCATCCTTCCTCAACCAAGCTCCGGCCCAATTTCACCAGAAATTGGCCATGTGAATGGATGGATTACCAATTGAACAAAAATTTCATCGTTCTTAACGCGAATTCTTGATTAATTACCTAATTTCAACAATTAGTTTAAGGGATTGGAAGTTTAGTTTGATTCGAAGGCAAGAGCAATATCTAGTTCTTGGCTTTGCAATCGATGCGAACGGTTGGGAGTAAAATGAAAACAAATGGAAATTTCACTGAGTACAAAAGCATTTATATGGATAGAAGACTAGGCATATGATGATTCATCTCCCAGTGCAGAATGAAAAGTTGGAGCGATCTATAATATCATCAATACGAACAGTCCTCTTCGTATCCTTCCACCCGACCGATGTGAAGTAACTAATTCGTATACAATGACCGATCGAAATAGTTTTAGCATCATCGATACGAAGCTTCATTCGTATCCATCCACAGCTTATTCGAGATGAAGCAATTCATATGCATCGAGCTATCGGTACGAAACATGAAGCAAAGGCTTGTTTGAACCATTTGAACCTATCAGAGATTCATCGATACGAAATGGCAATTTCGTATCCATTGCTTTGAAGCCTACATAAATTCGTATCCATCAATACGAGATATTTTAAAAGAACAACTAATTCGTATCGATCACCATCGATACAAAGATGGTTTTCCAACTTCGCAAATTGATCCAGGAGGTCGATACAAAGGGATGCACTAAAACGACCATCAAGCGTTGTTACAACTCGAATTTCACATCGATCCAGGAGGGGATTGATACGAAGCTCGATATAAAAAAAACTTGACAATGACTCAGCTAATAGGAGTCAGTTAATATACAGTTATGTGTGACGAATGAAATTCAATTTTCAAAATTCATTGGGATTTAATGCTCACCTGGTGACAATTACAATGATGAACAAAAAAATGCTAACACTCGACATTTAGTTACAACAATCACTGTACAATCATTGGCAGTCTACAATTCAGTATTTATACTACCAGGAATCAATCAAAGGTTACATTTTTTGACAAAAAGACAACGACTATTCAATGAATCGGGCAAAACTTTTCAGAATAAAGATCACAGCTTTTCAAAGCACATCATATTCTCACAAAACGTACTTTGGGGGGCAAATGTATCCCACTTTTTGGCAAGGCTGTGACACCAAGCGATTGACTGGAAACCAAGGACAGTCTGTCATGGCACAAATTCCAGCGTTGGAAAATCGACATCCGTACTCCACTGTACTTGAATGCCGCAGATTCAAACGTTGAAATTCGAGTCGTGCAGGAGCTTATAACACATTAAGTACAACACAGCGGAAGAAAATGAATAGCATATATCAATATACAACATTTGATACAATATCCGATACAACAGAATGATACAATGAATATTAATATACATCAGGGATACAAGAAATAGCAGCGGAAAGAAAAGATAACACTAGCAGCGGAACAAAATCTCCAATATAGTCTTCAAGAAAGGACTCCATCTTCAAAACACCAATCCAGCAATAGCTCGAACTCCCAATCACGATGCACAAAGATAAGCAAGTCTCGTCCACAAGCGATTGCCAAATCCTAGGCTGAAAGCTATCGAATCTACACCTACTATTGATTATATGAAAACCCAACTCTAGACTGCCCGTGTGGGGAAAATAGTGGGCACCCAGAGTTTAGGATAGGAACAATAAACTCCAGGTCAGTCATGAGACTGGTATGAGCAAACAAAAGCAATTGGTCTTTTTAAACAAGCAAAGAATTTAAATTTGAAAATCCGCAATGCTTTTTAGAAAATGAAACTACCATAAGGCCTCCCGCCACACACACAATGCAAACGCAGACTTGGAGGAGATTTCTCCTTATGATAGTCAAACATGCTTGATACGAGAAAATTTCTTTGATATTATTATTATAAGTGCACAGTGAAAAAAACCTTTTCGAAAGTATAATATAAATCCTAGCCAGCATAGACATTCCGAACTATGCCTACTATCTAAACAGTGGTGACCACCATAAGTAGATGATAGGTAATACAACTAAAACCGTACAAGGCGCGTATCGAAAAATGGATTTCCAACAAATGGTCAGGCTAAGGAACTTCCTACTGCCACATGGGATCGCCTCTGGCGGGACGTCCCAAGAAACTAACGTTACGGTTAGATCTCTGCCAACACAAGGCCGGGTTACCTCTGTAACTAGGTAACTACTACACGAGCGTGCCATCCCCCGGTCCTTTGGGACCTTTATCCGAGGTACCTCTAATCCAACAACCACAAAGCAATCACAAAGTAATAGATCTGCAGTATCCACATGAGTAAGTATCTGGGCTCCATACCATGATACCACCCTTTACCAGAAGGGAATGACAAACCCTAAAGGGCGCGACCCTCATAACCTTGCCGCATCTTTCCTGTTTCGACCATTTCCGGGGTGTGAGGTCCTGATGCAGTCTCGTCCACAAAGCTACGCTTAATACAAAAGCCATGCTTTGATCACAAATGATCAACAAATGATCATCAACACACAGCAGCACTTAGCATGCCACACTACCAAATTTGGGAGTATATCACTGATAAATATCAACTACATAACCTCTGAGCTCGTACGTCTCAGAGAAGGGTGTTAAGCTAAGAGAATAAATTCTCCGCCACCAAGCAGAAATGTATTTGATAGGAATCAGTTTAATATCTCAAAGTGTAGTGTCATACATACAACCATACAAGTCTGTTCCGGGTTCGAACAGAACCGAAGGCACTTCCGAAGAAGCCCTTGCCAAATCCGGGTATCCACAATTACGATCCGACTTCCCATCACTAAGAGAAAACTCTATACCGGAGCAACTCAGTGCAGAGTCAATCGACAGGTTATCCTATCATTCTCGAAGACACTCGGTCTTCAACACCGGTCTTCAAATGCAATCCATAACGTCGTATCACTATTCGGAATGGGCTATATGACACAAGGTCCTCTCCCGGCTAAACCGAATAGCGAGCGCGATATTTAAAAACATATGGATATGGGATTTCGGTTAAGTCACAACTTGATAATCCAAAGTTTTTCTTTCAAATGGTTAAACGAATTACCATTTAAATCTTTAAATAAAAAGATTCACCTCACAAAGTTTCACCCAGCTTCACAAAGATCTATTTATAGATTTCCAAACAATTTCCATTTCGATTGGATTAACTCATTAAATCTTTAAATTAAAGATTTAACTCATAGCTTTCAAAACACGTTTTCAAAGATTTATTCATAACTTGGAAAACTATTTTCATTTTTAGACTTGAAATCCTTTACCACAAATTGGAAATTCATTCTTATGTGAAAGCTTCAATCATTTGAAAACAAATAGTTTTCATTTCAGAAAAATCCAATTTATACAAGTTGAAATCTTGGGTTGAATTTAAATTCCAAAACATCACCTTTAAAATGGTTTAAAAACCCATATAAGCCCATTTATAGGTTGAATAACCTTTTTAAACCCTAGTTCCCAAATCATAGAATTCAATTTCAAATATTGAATTCAAATTTAAATCCAATTATTTAAATTTCAAAACTCAATCTAGTTATTTAAAATAACTTTTATTTTTGAAATACATTTTTCAAAAGCTTTTTCAATTCTAATTCCAAAACTATCTTGGATTCAAAAATTCAATTTTAAGATTATTTCGAAAATCCGTGACTTAACCCATTTCCACGTGCAATCCATATTTGTGTGTGTGTAGTGTGGTCCATGGGTTCAACACAATAGTGCACAACATCATCATCACAGATTCAACTATAACGATAAGCGGTATAACCCATAACGCTTATCTTTATTCACAGAGTCCTAGATAAAGTAGATCATCAATCACAAAGATTCACTAATATGATTCGATGTGGGTTTCGGATAACCAATTGGAATACGACTCCCTGTCGCATCGAAATTCAAATGTCGTTTTACGGGTCAAGGGGTTTCTATATATATTCATACGAAAGTATAAACATCACAAATATAACAGCTCAGCACAAAATATCACATAGCATCACATCATATATCAAATATATCAATCCATCACAAAGCATTCAAAACCAATTAAACCCCTTTGCTTAAGGTGAATAAATCGTATGGTTTTAAATTTATTACTTACATAATTACTTTCATTAGTAATCTTTAATCCATGATTAGTTATCATGAACTTCAATTGATTAAGTTTTAATCACCTTCTTTAATTAATTCTCTTAATTAATTAACCCTTAATTGTAATTAATTGAATCTTAATTACTGTTATTAATTAATTATTCCTTAATTAATCACTTTAATAAATAAACCCTTAATTATTAATTAAATCTTAATTATAATTAATTATCCTTAATTGATTAATTTATAGATTTATCATTCCTTAATTTGATTACAATAATTAATTACTCCTTAACTAATAATGATTTCTTAACCACTTTAAGTCAATTAACATTTAATTAATTATTCTTAGTTTGATTACCTTAATTAATTAACCACATTACTTAAACTTTAAAGTAGTTAACCCTTAATTGATTTACTAAAAACAAATTCTTTCTTAATTTATCACTAAAATCGATTAATCCTCAATTTATCATCTTTGAATAATTATCTTTTAATCATAGATAAATTTTACCATTAATTAAATCATCTTCCATAACTAATTAACTAATCAATTACCTCCTAAATCTTATTTGAAAAAAATACTTAAAGATTTTAAATTAAATAATCAATCCGATATATGGTTTTTTCTAGAAACTAAACGATTTCAAATATTTACTTTAACATTTAGAACGTTGAAACTTGTTTTAAAATCTGAAACTCCATTTATTTTGCTTTGGAAGCTTGTTTAGTTTAAATATGTTTCAAAACTTTGTTAAATTAAAAATTTGTTTTCTAAAAGAACTGTTGCAATTCAAATCTTAAAAAAACATCTTCTTCCTTTTAGGCTTGAAACTGGTAACAGGTAATCCAACCCCTTCAAGTTCGCCTCGTACAAAAACACTATCAGCTTCGAGTTTTCGAGGCTCTGACCCGAGCGCATGCTCATATTCTCTCTGGAAATTCTTCCTACGTTTAACCCTACGCAACCAAAAGTTTACTCGAGCTAAACTTCGAGTCAAACGCGATTCGACACGAATGAAATCCCGAGCTACCACATCTTCTTCTCCCTTCCTAATTTTCCAGAAAATAACGTGCACGATGAAGAACGTGCACGTGCACCGTTGCTCGCCAGCGATCTGACCACCCCCGAGGCCTCCCGCACGTCGCAGCCGACCACCCCATGACAGGCAACCACCCAGAATTACTAATTCACCTGATACTCGAAGTCGAGTATGTCGATGCACCCAGGACCCCCATCTTCAATCAACAATAACCACCATCGCCAACGATTCTGGCCACTTGGACACGAGCCGCCCCGTCCAAAGCTTCCCCATGCCATGATGCGTCGATTCACCTCCTGCGACTGATTCCGATCCACCTACGACGCCGTACAACCCATTTTCCAGTAGTGACCAAAAACTAGGTTACCAGATTTTAATCCAAAATTTCCACCTTCATACAGAAATACACGGACACCTGATAATTTTCCCATCGACACTGATGGCTCCTCCACCTCCAGGAGGAGATTCGACCTCTCCGATCAACGAGATCGACCGTGACGACCAAAAATATATAATTCAAACAAAACCAAACTGCTCTGCATTCCTAAATCTAAAAATTATGATTTTAACTTTAAAAATTATGTTTGAGTACAAGAATTCTGTTGACACACCTGGATTCGCAAATTAAAACGTTTGTATTTTGTCTAATTTAAGGTGTTACTCAGTTGTCTTGACTTCCTCTGCATTTTCAAAATTTTGAATTTTTTTATCACATATTTTACTTGTGGTTATTTTTAAAAATAAGTTTATGTTGCTATAAACATTTTCTCTTCAAAGTTCTAAACTTAGTTTTGATTACACAAAGTGAACTTGAATTTTAAAACTTAGATGTGGAACCCTGTAACTAAAAACAGGATCTATTTTCATATAAATAGAGAAATACTCTCAGATATCTGCATATATACAACATGCAGGCCAGTATACACATCATTCAAACACATTTCATTATCACACTTCAGAAATTATCAAGATAAAATCAGGGGAAAGTGGGTTTGCTCACAGTGATGGTTTGCAGCAGAGACAAGAATAGAGACAGGAAAGATTGTTTTGAGTTTGCAGGCTTTTGATTTTTTCCTTATTTTGATTTTGATTTGTCTTGCCTGAGGCTGGAGTCTGGAACTCGTGAAAATTTTTTTTTGCTTAATCACTGTTGTATTCATTCATTTAATTCATCAAACCCAACAATTTTAATTCTACTTACTTACAGTTTGAATTCTTGGGCACAGGGACATATGGTCTGCAGTTGCAAACCAGAAATCACTTTAGCCTTTAAACTTGATTTGTTTTCCTGCAACTGATTTACAAAGTTGTATAAATCTTTGATTTGCTTACTGATTACAACATTAAACTCAAATTCTTTTAAAAGGAAATTTACTTGCCTTTGGGTTGATTTGTTTTCAGATCGAAAACCCTTGCAGTCTTGAATTTGTTATTACCCAGGAGATTCAAGTTGAAGATTTATATTTGATTTTGCTTTCAGATTCTTGAGAAGAGAATGCATTTTCTTTTCTGATTTTTTCTCTTCTCATCATTTTGCTTGTATTTGTTCTCCAGGTTGAATATCTATCTTTTCTGATCTTTACTTAAGATTTGAGATCTCTCGTTACTGTTTTCTTCATGTTTTTTCTGATATGTTAAATAAAGGCATATGGGAAACTCAAAAGTTTTTTATAAATTTTAAATTCTATTATTTTATTTAAGCAATCATAAGGAATGCCATTTGTTAAAAATCATTATGAGGCCTAAACACTTGTACAAATTCAAGCTTACATATGTATGTTTACTTCTTCACTTCCTTATGTATGTTCACATTTGAAATTTTCAAAGATAATGTAATATCCCGGAATTTTGGACAATATAAATTTGATAATCTGTGTTTAAATTTATATTGAATTGATAAATTTTGTTAATAAATTTGATATTGATTTAATAATCTTCTTTATTTAAATATTTAATTTGTAAAATTATTATTTTTATGAGTTAATAAATTGTTTTATTTTTAATAATGTATATGTATTTGTATATATTTTAAATAGATAAGTTGTTCTTAATTAAATTAGTATAGCATAATTTTAATGTTTTAAAAATAGAAATTGTGATTTATTTTTGATTTAAGCTTTTCAAAAATATTTAATTAAATACTATATTATTTTAAATATGAGATAAATGATTTAATTAGTTAAAAATTCATTTTTAATTCAGGTTTGTATATTAAAATAAGATACAAATATTTGTGTTATTCTTTTTAAAATTATTAATTGATAATTTTGATTTATAAATTTAATTTGAAAATTTAAAATACAATATAAAATATGAACATGTATTCATGTAAGTTGTTGTAACCTCTTTTATAAATCTATTTTAACTATTTAAAAGTTTATTTTCCAAATGAATTACTTGCTTGTTTCTTTAGAGATTATTTATATTCATAATCATGTATAGGAACTAATTAACTAAGCTTAATATTTCATTAACTTTAATTAAAAATGCTAATTAATCATAAAGACATGTGTTAGTAATTTAAGATTCAAGTTAACATGTGTAAACTTATCATCCATTTTAAAAGACAAGTGTCAATTTTATTTTCTTTTTCTTTTAATTCATTTAAATCTGAAATTACATTCATATCATCTTGCTTCCTCATTCATATTCATTTTTTTTTTATTTTAAAACAAAGAAACCTTTCAGCTGTAAACTATTCCTCTCTAAAACAAAAATCTGAAACCCAAATCAGTAAACAAACTCCTCTTTTCAAACTCAAGAAGGTCTGCATACCTTAATATTCAAACAAAGATCTGCATTTCCCAAATTACTACCTGCATGCAACTTCTACAAGTTTGTATCCTCCAAAATACAAGACCTGCGTTTAAATCATTCTTTCAAAAACTATGGTATATGCAAATTAAAACAAAGACATGCATTTCAATCCTCATCAAGTAAGGCCTGCATGCAACAGACTTTATCATGCATACCATTTTCAAATAATCAAACTCTGGAACGTGCAAATTTGAAAACAAGTTGAAGCTCTGCATTTCAGAGGCCTGCATGCATCATTTTGAAGCAAGCATCATTTTTAAAAGCATTCAAGAAGCCTGCATGCATAAATTTTCAAGTATGGAACATGAAATTGGAATGTGCTCTGCAAATTGAATCAATGCTCTGCAATTTACAAATACAGGTGAGTAACACTTAATTTAAAATAAATTAAGTAGGATTGCATGTGTTTATCTGCTGAGTTAAGTTTTTGCATATGTTTTTTTTAAAAAAACTGCCTGTGTATATATGAATGCAATGCTTGTCTGATTTCTAAGGTTCTGATTATTATAGTTTGAGTTTAAATTTGATAAATAGTTTTCTTCTTGATCTGGATGTTATTATGGATTAACATTTGAATGAAATATGTTAGGTTCATAATTAAGTAAAGTTAAAACATTTTATATAGGTTAAATAAAATTTGAATTGCCTGGAAAATTTATAACAGAGCAAACAATAAATTTGTAAAAATTCAAGTATGAAGATTTGATATATCAGTTATATAAAGTGAATCCCTATACTAAAACATGATTTATAAGATCAAAATATAAATTTTTAGAATAGAATTGGAAATGCGGTTTGGAATTAACTATATTTTACATTTTAGTCAAGTTCAATTAAAGCTTGCATTTGATTTGAGTGAATTTGTTTTTTGGAGATAGTTTATCTATCAATGATCATGGGAAAATTATTTAATTGAGTTGAAATTGGGTCTTGGTATTAAAATTTGGAAATTTCTGTGATGAACCCTAGTTTATTGGGTTACTGTTTTTGGGTAAATTTTGAACTCCTCAGTGAATCGGGTTCGAAGCTGTTTTGGGAATTGGTGGATGGTGTGGTGATGAAGCTATCACCAGAGTATGGGTATTGATGATGGTCGGGAAGAGGAGATATCGGCGTTGACAGGTTTTAGGTGGTATTGGGTATAGGCTGTTACAGGTTTTGATTTATAAAACTTGAATTCAAATTCAAGATTGAATTCAAGGGATCTGGGGTTTTGATGATGTAGTGTGGTCTCTGATTCAGGTTTTGATGTATTGATGATGCAAGGGTTATTGAACTTGTATGGAGAAGTTTGTTCTGTCTTCTGTTGTTGAGAAGCGGGGTTTGTGTTCTTGGTTTTTGAGTGATCTTGAGGAGATCATTGGATTGTTCTGATTCGTCTGTTTCTTTTGGAATCAGCAAGAGTTGAGCTGATTAGGAGTGATGTTGGTAGCCCAGGATCGTCCGAAGATTTTTATGGATAAGAGACAGAGAAATTTGGATTCTGGAATCGGAGATTGGATTTGGTTAAGTTTTTCTCTGATCCATGAAGCTATAAGATTTGGAGGGCCTGAAGCTAGCTCCGAAGTGTTTTGGTTTCTTCTGTGATTGGTAAGATCAGTGTTTGGTTTTCTAGAGGTAAATTGCCAGCTTGGATAACTGGGATTCAGTATGTTTCACGTATCTCTGAGGGAGTACGTGTTTGATATTTCTGGTTGTAGAACCAGCAGTTTAGGTTGGTTTGTTTGTTGATTCAGACTCGTTTGTAGTCTGATATTCTGTATAGAATTGTTGTTAGGAACTCTATAGCTTAGTAGTATTGGTTGATTGGATTTTATAGAGCGAGTATCCCGATATATGTATATATACCGGGAAAACTCGTAAAGTTTTATCCAAAATTCTTTTGGATAATTAGATTTGTTCTAATTGTGTGAATTGGTTGCTTTGGTTGTTAACATATGATTAACATATGCTGTGTTTTAAAATAAATCTGTAAATAGATTATTAAATTGCCTTTGTTTTAAATTTTGGGAAAGAAATTCTTTTAAGGGGGAAGGATTGTAATATCCCGGAATTTTGGACAATATAAATTTGATAATCTGTGTTTAAATTTATATTGAATTGATAAATTTTGTTAATAAATTTGATATTGATTTAATAATCTTCTTTATTTAAATATTTAATTTGTAAAAAAAAATTTTATGAGTTAATAAATTGTTTTCTATTTAATAATGTATATGTATTTGTATATATTTTAAATAGATAAGTTGTTCTTAATTAAATTAGTATAGCATAATTTTAATGTTTTAAAAATAGAAATTGTGATTTATTTTGGATTTAAGCTTTTCAAAAATATTTAATTAAATACTATATGATTTTAAATATGAGATAAATGATTTAATTAGTTAAAAATTCATTTTTAATTCAGGTTTGTATACTAAACTAAGATACAAATATTTGTGTTATTCTTTTTAAAATTATTAATTGATAATTTTGATTTATAAATTTAATTTGAAAATTCAAAATACAATTTAAAATATGAACATGTATTCATGTAAGTTGTTGTAACCTCTTTTATAAATCTATTTTAACTATTTAAAAGTTTCTTTTCCAAATGAATTACTTGCTTATTTTTTTAGAGATTATTTATATTCATAATCATGTATAGGAACTAATTAACTAAGCTTAATATTTCATTAACTTTAATTAAAAATGCTAATTAATCATAAATACATGTGTTAGTAATTTAAGATTCAAGTTAACATGTGTAAACTTATCATCCATTTTAAAAGACAAGTGTCAATTTTATTTTCTTTTTCTTTTAATTCGTTTAAATCTGAAATTACATTCATATCATCTTGCTTCCTCATTCATATTCATTTTTTTTTTGATTTTAAAACAAAGAAACCTTTCAGCTGTAAACTATTCCTCTCTAAAACAAAAATCTGAAACCCAAATCAGTAAACAAACTCCTCTTTTCAAACTCAAGAAGGTCTGCATACCTTAATATCCAAACAAAGATCTACATTTCCCAAATTACTACCTGCATGCAACTTCTACAAGTTTGCATCCTCCAAAATACAAGACCTGCGTTTAAATCATTCTTTCAAAAACTCTGGTATATGCAAATTAAAACAAAGACCTGCATTTCAATCCTCATCAAGTAAGGCCTGCATGCAACAGACTTTATCATGCATACCATTTTCAAATAATCAAACTCTGGAACATGCAAATTTGAAAACAAGTTAAAGCTCTGCATTTCAGAGGCCTGCATGCATCATTTTGAACCAAGCATCATTTTTAAAAGCATTTAAGAAGCCTGCATGCATAAATTTTCAAGTCTGGAACATGAAATTGGAATGTGCTCTGCAAATTGAATCAATGCTCTGCAATTTACAAATACAGGTGAGTAGCACTTAATTTAAAATAAATTAAGTAGGATTGCATGTGTTTATCTGCTGAGTTAAATTTTTGCATATGTTTTTTTAAAAAAAACTGCCTGTGTATATATGAATGCAATGCTTGTCTGATTTCTAAGGTTCTAATTATTATAGTTTGAGTTTAAATTTGATAAATAGTTTTCTTCTTGATCTGGATGTTATTATGGATTAACATTTGAATGAAATATGTTAGGTTCATAATTAAGTAAAGTTAAAACATTTTATATAGGTTAAATAAAATTTGAATTGCCTGGAAAATTTATAACAGAGCAAACAATAAATTTGTAAAAATTCAAGTATGAAGATTTGATAAATCAGTTATATAAAGTGAAACCCTATACTAAAACATGATTTATAAGATCAAAATATAAATTTTTAGAATAGAATTGGAAATGCAGTTTGGAATTAACTGTATTTTACATTTTAGTCAAGTTCAATTAAAGCTTGCATTTGATTTGAGTGAATTTGTTTTCTGGAGATAGTTTATCTATCAATGATCATGGGAAAATTATTTAATTGAGTTGAAATTGGGTCTTGATATTAAAATTTGGAAATTTCTGTGATGAACCCTAGTTTACTGGGTTACTGTTTTTGGGTAAATTTTGAACTCCTCAGTGAATCGGGTTCGAAGCTGTTTTGGGAATTGGTGGATGGTGTGGTGATGAAGCTATCACTGGAGTATGGGTATTGATGATGGTCGGGAAGAGGAGATATCGGCGTTGACAGGTTTTAGGTGGTATTGGGTATAGGCTGTTACAGGTTTTGATTTATAAAACTTGAATTCAAATTCAAGATTGAATTCAAGGGATCTGGGGTTTTGATGATGTAGTGTGGTCTCTGATAGATAGAGGATGGTCGGAGATGAAGATCAAAGGTGGCTGGAGATGGATGAAGGTTGCACAGGGGTGTGTGCATGTTTGTGATGGTGGTGGGTTTGATGTTGTTGGTTGCAGTGTTTTTGACTCGGGATGGCCTCGGGATTTTTGAGTGGAAACTCGAAGCAAGGAGGCTATAAACTCGGAGTAATGATGAGATTGAATCGAGTCTATTTTTGTTCAGGTTTTAACAAGAGAAGCTGTTCTGTTTTTTTGAAAATTTAAAAGCTAAGTTTAAATTTAAAACTGGAAATTTAAAATTAGGATTAAACTTAAATCTTAAGATGAATTCAAATATTTTGAATTCTGATTTTGAAATAATTTGAATGCATAAATTCAAATTTGGTTTGAAATTAAAAAAAATGGGGAACAGGAAACTGTTTCCAGTTTTATAAAATCTAAAATAAATTGCAAACTACAATGGTGACTTAGAATTTTAAAACTGAATTTAACTATGAATTCAAATAAGTTGAATTCTGTTTCTTTTGAAATAATTTAAATTCAAAAATTTCAAAGTTTGGGCTTTTAAATAAAACAGAAAATTGTTTCTGATTTATATGTAAAGATAAATTTAAATTTGCAAGTGGAGATTTAAATTGAGTTTTTTTTTAATCTGAAAATTTGGAAATGAATTCAATTTGATTTTCTGAGATTTGAAATCATTTTTGGGTTTTTTTAAATTTAAATTTGATTTTCAAACTCTCAAGTATAAATGCATATGTGATTTGCATTTGAATTGGAAGGTTAATATTTAAATTAGGAATTCAAAATGAATTCAAATCTGAACTTTTAAAATCTGGAGTTAAACTTAAACTTCAGATTTTAAAAATAAAGTTTTAAATTTAAATTGCTTTTAAATGATTAAAATGATTTGCATTTGAATTGAAGGTGTAAATTTTAGAAGGAGTTTTAAAGAGTTAAATCTAGAATGAGTTGGAAGTTGTATTTAAAATTTTGAAATTTTAAAGCAATTTTAAAATTGGTTTGAATATGATTTGAATTTAAATTTAAATTCTTTTTAAAACTTATTAACAAAGTAGATGTTCTTTTAAACATAAGATTGAGTTTTGTTTTAAAATCTTATTTAAGACAAATTTGAGTCTTAAAGTATTAAAATGAATGTTAAATGGAATTTAAAATAAATTTAAAACATTTTGTTTTTAAATACTTAATTAAATAAGAAATGTTTATCTTAAGGATAAATAAAATGAAATGATTGGATTCATTTAATGATTAAGGTAATTAAGATGAAAATTAATTATTTAATTAATTAATTATGTGGATGTTTAATTAAGTAATTAATGATTTTAAGTTAGTTAATTAGATTTGAGATTAATTAATTATGGTTAATTAATCAATAATTAAGGATGATTAATTAAATTTTAATTTATGATTAAGATTTATTTAATCAAGTGATTAGAGATAATTTAGTTTTTAATTAACACTTAATTAATTAATAATTAGAGATTAATTAAATGATAATTAAATATTAATTAATTGATAATTAATTATGATTAATTTAAGTTAATTTTTAATTAAGTAATTAAGAAATGTTAATGAAGTGATTAACTTAAGATTATTTAACAATTAATTAATGTGATTAATTTTTGATAATTAATTAGATTAATTAATTAATAATAATCAATTGTTTATTACTTAATGAAAGTAATTAATGAATTAATTACTTAGTGTAATTAATTTGATTAATATGATTAGTTTAGATTAATCGAGTTTAATTAATTTAAACATTTGTTGATTTTTGATAATTACTTATGTAATTTATGAATTTGTAATTACTTAAGGAAGTAATTAATTAATTTAATTACAGGATGTAATTAAAGATATTAGATATAGAAGTAATTGGATTTAAATTATTTTGAAATTAATCAAGGGGATTAATTTAGATAATTAATTAAGAATAATTAATTATGGGATGAGTAATTAAGGTAGTTAATTACTGAATGGTTATTAATCATGGGTGATTAATATATATGGTTTAAATTGAAGATTAATTACTTATGTAATTAATTTATTTTAGAAATTGATTAAATAATAATGATTTAATTTGGAATTGATTAATTAAGGTATAATTAATAATGAATAAATAATTAATGTAATTAATTTTAGTTAATCAATTAATTTAGTAATTACAAGTTAATTGTTTGCAAAGGGTTTAAGTAATTAACTTGTGTGATTAATTTATAAGCTAATTACTTATTGTAATTAGAGATAGTTAATCAATATTAATCGAAATATTGGGATGGTGATTTATAAATTGATTTGAAATCAATGGATGGATAAGTTAAGGAGAATTTTGATGATGAAGTAATTAATTTAATTCATTTTAAATTAATTAGAGATTGAGTAATTAATTTAATTCATTTTAAATTAATTATAAGAAGTGTAATCATTAGATAGTTGCTTATGTTAGATGAATGGTATTGGTTGCCTGGTATGGTTTGTAATCTCAGTTATGAGATGAGTAGTGTATGGATGCATTGGTTGCTTTTGGATGATAATATGGACTATCTGATTTTGATATGAATTATCTGTTGATAATGATAAGATTGATTATCTGTTGTGTTGTGAATTATCTATCTGTGTAGATTTAGATAATGAATTGAATTGTTTTAAACTTAAAACAACTTGGACCTAAAAGACACGCTTTGGTTTTCGATGAGACCGGGATCGGGTTTCCATATTGGACATCCGAAAACCACATCGATTCCAATTTAACGTTAGGTCGTTAATCCAAGTGGAGCGAGTGAAGACTCGAGGTGTAAGGGCTATACGTCAGTATAACTCTGTGGGTGATTCCGAAATGAGTTTGACGGAATAGTACTTAAAGATTCAAGATGGTGATTCAGAGTGCAAGGGTTATTGTCGTTAACTCTGAGGGTGATTCCAAAATGAGTGTAACGAGATAATGCCTTCGGTTTCGTTCGAACCCGGAACGAACTTGTATGGATTGAAAGCTTTCAGAACATCGTCAGGTGGACGATGAGCATTCTAAGTGATATGTCCTATAAAGGTAATCGTAACCTCAAGCCTCATCAACCGGGAATGGCTAAAACAGGGGAGGTGCAACAAAGCTTCGTGGGTCGCACCCACTTGAGAGTAAGATTTACCCCTGTCTAGAGGTCCCTTTATATTTCGGCTGTGTGGACGGTTGATCATGACAATCGTCGGGGTTGTCTTATTTGGAACTGTTCAGTAAGGAACGGGTCCGGCTTTGTGTTGCAGGGGAGTTAGGGTGGCTCCTTGGTACGGTGATCTAGGCCACGTACTGTGACGGGCGGTACCCCAGTAGCCCTGCCATTGTATGGAATCCAAAATCCAATAAGTGCCAACGGTTTTGATTGTATTACCCACTTTTGTGGCTAGTAGCTGGAATTTAATAGATGTAACAATTTCGGCTATTTCTTATTTATTTGAAAACCCTAGACACTATTACAATATCATCAGATTTCCTATCAAATGTTTTAGTTAGCGTAAGGTAAAAACTTTTCCATGTTTATGTGTGGGAAGTCTTACGTGATACCTTTCTTTCAAAGGTTTTTCAAAGTTAAGCAACTTTAACCTGTTACTCACACCAGACCCATGTCTGACCCGGAGTTATTTCTGTTTTGTTTTAACTCTTGGGTACTCAAATTTTTATGAGTAGTCAAGGGAATTCAGGTTAGGATTCAGGTTAGCTTTGACGAATTATGGAGGAGCAATGGAGCAGGAGGCTTCTGCGTGTAGATATCTAGTATTCCGCTGTGTAGTGTTCTCTGAGTGTTTCTGTATTATGATTGAGTTGTAATAGCTAGACAGGTGTTTATAACTGTCTAGTATGTGTTGTATATGTCTGTGTAACTTTGATATTTGATGTATATTATGTTATACTTACGTTATTAATATGATTTATTCGTTCCGCTGTTGAGATTCTTGTGTTGTTTCCTCTTTCTCTTCTTTCTTTTCTCTTTTCTATCCCTTTCTTTCTTAATTCATGATGCGATTTCCTGAAGTGTGGAAGTCGGGTCGTGACAGATAAAATAAATTTAAAAATAAATTTTATATCATATTCATTCTATAAATAAACATAACTTTCTAATTTATATTTATATTTACAAATATAAGACTAAATACCTAGTTTAGTTCACACATTTATCTTAAAATTTATATTTACACAATTTGCATTCATACACTTTTATATTATTTATTATTGTACATTTTTTTTAAAAAGAATGATTTAAAAACTTTGATTTCATATTAACAATAGTTACATTTACTTATATAAGAGAATTTAACTTAAAAATAATATGTTGGAAATTAATACATTATTTCTTTGAAAATTAACACATCTCCCAAATATATTTTAATACACTTTATTTTTTTTCCTAAATCCAATTTTTTTTTTGTAAGCTACTTATGCTTGAATTTCTAATTAAATTTCTATTTATAATAAAAAATTATTCATTTATTCTAGAAATCTCTAAAACAATTCACAATTTATTTTCAAAATAAATCTGATTGCCAAATTAAACTTGATAAATTCTCAGGAATGTTACAGATTTCCCTCCTTAAAAAAATTTCGTCCTCGAAATTTGCAAGGAAGACGAGAAAGTATAGATGATAGATAAAGAAACGATTGATCAGGTCAAATCGAAATATTTATTCTGCATTTGGTTTACCAAATCAGAATATCAACAATATGAGAACAAACTCATATAATTATTACACAAGATATTTGGGTCCACCGGTCTACGAATATGCAAGGGCATTGATTAGTTCGAAGGGATAACTAATCGTTCGTAGAATATATCGGATCCCATAGAATAGATAGATAAATGGATGGATTTAATCTTCTACAATTTTTCTCAAATGCTAGATATAGATTCCAAATTCAAGTCGAAATATCCCAAAGTATATATGACTTGCCCCGCTTCGGACTTTGACATACACAAGAAATTACAGTAGAATTTCAAATTTGGTTTTAGCCGATATCGTTTTATTGATACAATTCAAATTTAGCCTTATATTTTTATTAACCAATTTTTACTTAAATTTAAATTTCCAATTTATTTCAATATTTTATTCAATTTCAAACTCAAATTCATTAAAGTTTAGGTCGAAAAACTGATAAGAAACCGGTGAAGATACGAAGTAAGGATCCTCTACGGCGATACGTAGGGCCATCATCACACCGAAGCTTCTTTCTCGAAGCTGTCCCGAAGATATCAAAGAATTGGGGGTCGAATCAAAGGAGATTGATAGAGAAGTTATTCCGCTATTGCAGGGTATTGACCATTTGTACTGGTATTTCCTCGTCCCCTATCTTGTCCTCTTCTCGCACACATACTTACTATCAGTGGATAGTAAGAGAATTTACCGAGGCATTCGAACGGATATCTTAGGGATTACTCATTCTAGGGTATACTTCAACCTATCTCTAATGAGTTACTTAATGTGTTATACTCCTGAGATAAAGTTTTAACCCTCAGCTCTGATACCAAAATGTCACGGCACAAATTCCAGCGTTGGAAAATCGACATCCGTACTCCACTGTACTTGAATGCCGTAGATTCAAACGTTGAAATTCGAGTCGTGCCGGAGCTTATAACACATTAAGTACAACACAGCGGAAGAAAATGAATAGCATATATCAATATACAACATTTGATACAATATCCGATACAACATAATGATACAATGAATATTAATATACATCGGGGATACAAGAAATAGCAGCGGAAAGAAAAGATAACACTAGCAGCGGAACAAAATCTCCAATATAGTCTTCAAGAAAGGACTCCATCTTCAAAACACCAATCCAGCAATAGCTTGAACTCCCAATCACGATGCACAAAGATAAGCAAGTCTCGTCCGCAAGCGATTGCCAAATCCTAGGCTGAAAGCTATCGAATCTACACCTACTATTGATTATATGAAAACCCAACTCTAGACTGCCCGTGTGGGGAAAATAATGGGCACCCAGAGTTTAGGATAGGAACAATAAACTCCAGGTCAGTCATGAGACTGGTATGAGCAAACAAAAGCAATTGGTCTTTTTAAACAAGCAAAGAATTTAAATTTGAAAATCCGCAATGCTTTTTAGAAAATGAAACTACCATAAGGCCTCCCGCCACACACACAATGCAAACGCAGACTTGGAGGAGATTTCTCCTTATGATAGTCAAACATGCTTGATACGAGAAAATTTCTTTGATATTATTATTATAAGTGCACAGTGAAAAAAACCTTTTCGAAAGTATAATATAAATCCTAGCCAGCATAGACATTCCGAACTATACCTACTATAGCTACTATCTAAACAGTGGTGACCACCATAAGTAGATGACAGGTAATACAACTAAAACCGTACAAGGCGCGTATCGAAAAATGGATTTCCAACAAATGGTCAGGCTAAGGAACTTCCTACTGCCACATGGGATCGCCTCTGGCGGGACGTCCCGAGAAACTAACGTTACGGTTAGATCTCTGCCAACACAAGGCCGGGTTACCTCTGTAACTAGGTAACTACTACACGAGCGTGCCATCCCCCGGTCCTTTGGGACCTTTATCCGAGGTACCTCTAATCCAACAACCACAAAGCAATCACAAAGTAATAGATCTGCAGTATCCACATGAGTAAGTATCTGGGCTTCATACCATGATACCACCCTTTACCAGAAGGGAATGACAAACCCTAAAGGGCGCGACCCTCATAACCTTGCCGCATCTTTCCTGTTTCGACCATTTCCGGGGTGTGAGGTCCTGATGCAGTCTCGTTCACAAAGCTACGCTTAATACAAAAGCCATGCTTTGATCACAAATGATCAACAAATGGTCATCAACACACAGCAGCACTTAGCATGCCACACTACCAAATTTGGGAGTATATCACTGATAAATATCAACTACATAACCTCTGAGCTCGTACGTCTCAGAGAAGGGTGTTAAGCTAAGAGAATAAATTCTCCGCCACCAAGCAGAAATGTATTTGATAGGAATCAGTTTAATATCTCAAAGTGTAGTGTCAGACATACAACCATACAAGTCTGTTCCAGGTTCGAACAGAACCGAAGGCACTTTCGAAGAAGCCCTTGCCAAATCCGGGTATCCACAATTACGATCGGACTTCCCATCACTAAGAGAAAACTCTATACCGGAGCAACTCAGTGCAGAGTCAATCGACAGGTTATCCTATCATTCACGAAGACACTCGGTCTTCAACACCGGTCTTCAAATGCAATCCATAACGTCGTATCACTATTCGGAATGGGCTATATGACACAAGGTCCTCTCCCGGCTAAACCGAATAGCGAGCGCGATATTTAAAAACATATGGATATGGGATTTCGGTTAAGTCACAACTTGATAATCCAAAGTTTTTCTTTCAAATGGTTAAACGAATTACCATTTAAATCTTTAAATAAAAAGATTCACCTCACAAAGTTTCACCCAGCTTCACAAAGATCTATTTATAGATTTCCAAACAATTTCCATTTCGATTGGATTAACTCATTAAATCTTTAAATTAAAGATTTAACTCATAGCTTTCAAAACACGTTTTCAAAGATTTATTCATAACTTGGAAAACTATTTTCATTTTTAGACTTGAAATCCTTTACCACAAATTGGAAATTCATTCTTATGTGAAAGCTTCAATCATTTGAAAACAAATAGTTTTCATTTCAGAAAAATCCAATTTATACAAGTTGAAATCTTGGGTTGAATTTAAATTCCAAAACATCACCTTTAAAATGGTTTAAAAACCCATATAAGCCCATTTATAGGTTGAATAACCTTTTTAAACCCTAGTTCCCAAATCATAGAATTCAATTTCAAATATTGAATTCAAATTTAAATCCAATTATTTAAATTTCAAAACTCAATCTAGTTATTTAAAATAACTTTTATTTTTGAAATACATTTTTCAAAAGCTTTTTCAATTCTAATTCCAAAACTATCTTGGATTCAAAAATTCAATTTTAAGATTATTTCAAAAATCCGTGACTTAACCCATTTCCACGTGCAATCCATATTTGAGTGTGTGTAGTGTGCTCCAGGGGTTCAACACAATAGTGCACAACATCATCATCACAGATTCAACTATAACGATAAGCGGTATAACCCATAACGCTTATCTTTATTCACAGATTCCTAGATAAAGTAGATCATCAATCACAAAGATTCACTAATATGATTCGATGTGGGTTTCGGATAACCAATTGGAATCCGACTCCCTGTCGCATCGAAATTCAAATGTCATTTTACGGGTCATGGGGTTTTTATATATATTCATACGACAGTATAAACATCACAAATATAACAGCTCATCACAAAATATCACATAGCATCACATCATATATCAGATATATCAATCCATCACAAAGCATTCAAAACCAATTAAACCCCTTTGCTTAAGGTGAATAAATCGTATGGTTTTAAATTTATTGCTTACATAATTACTTTCATTAGTAATCTTTAATCAATGATTAGTTATCATGAACTTCAATTGATTAAGTTTTAATCACCTTCTTTAATTAATTCTCTTAATTAATTAACCCTTAATTGTAATTAATTGAATCTTAATTACTGTTATTAATTAATTATTCCTTAATTAATCACTTTAATAAATAAACCCTTGGTTATAAATTAAATCTTAATTATAATTAATTATCCTTAATTGATTAATTTATAGATTTATCATTCCTTAATTTAATTACAATAATTAATTACTCCTTAACTAATAATGATTTCTTAACCACTTTAAGTTAATTAACATTTAATTAATTATTCTTAATTTGATTACCTTAATTAATTAACCACATTACTTAAACTTTAAAGTAGTTAACCCTTAATTGATTTACTAAAAACAAATTCTTTCTTAATTTATCACTAAAATCGATTAATCCTCAATTTATCATCTTTGAATAATTATCTTTTAATCATAGATAAATTTTGCCATTAATTAAATCATCTTCCATAACTAATTAACTAATCAATTACCTCCTAAATCTTATTTGAAAAAAATACTTAAAGATTTTAAGTTAAATAATCAATCCGATATATGGTTTTTTCTAGAAACTAAACGATTTCAAATATTTACTTTAACATTTAGAACGTTGAAACTTGTTTTAAAATCTGAAACTCCATTTATTTTCCTTTGGAAACTTGTTTAGCTTAAATATGTTTCAAAACTTTGTTAAATTAAAAATTTGTTTTCTAAAAGAACTGTTACAATTCAAATCTTAAAAAAACATCTTCTTCCTTTTAGGCTTGAAACTGGTAACAGGTAATCCAACCCCTTCGAGTTCGCCCCATACAAAAACACTATCAGCTTTGAGTTTTCGAGGCTCTGACCCGAGCGCATGCTCATATTCTCTCTGGAAATTCTTCCTACGTTTAACCCTACGCAACCAAAAGTTTACTCGAGCTAAACTTTGAGTCAAACGCGATTCGACACGAATGAAATCCCGAGCAACCACATCTTCTTCTCCCTTCCTAATTTTCCAGAAAATAACGTGCACGATGAAGAACGTGCACCGTTGCTCGCCAGCGATCTAACCACCCCCGAGGCCTCCCGCACGTCGCTGCCGACCACCCCATGACAGGCAACCACCCAGAATTACTAATTCACCTGATACTCGAAATCGAGTATGTCGATGCACTCAGGACCCCCATCTTCGATCAACAATAACCACCATCACCAACGATTCTGGCCACTTGGACACGAGCCGCCCCTTCCAAAGCTTCCCCATGCCATGATGCGTCGATTCACCTCCTGCGACTGATTCCGATCCACCTACGACGCCGTACAACCCATTTTCCAGTAGTGACCAAAAACTAGGTTACCAGATTTTAATCCAAAATTTCCACCTTCATACTGAAATACACGGACACCTGATAATTTTCCCATCGACACTGATGGCTCCTCCACCTCCAGGAGGAGACTCGACCTCTCCGATCAACGAGATCGACGGTGACGACCAAAAATATATAATTCAAACAAAACCAAACTGCTCTGCATTCCTAAATCTAAAAATTATGATTTTAACTTTAAAAATCATGTTTGAGTACAAGAATTCTGTTGACACACCTGGATTCGCAAATTAAAACGTTTGTATTTTGTCTAATTTAAGGTGTTACTCAGTTGTCTTGACTTCCTCTGCATTTTCAAAATTTTGAATTTTTTTTTATCACATATTTTACTTGTGGTTATTTTTAAAAATAAGTTTATGTTGCTATAAACATTTTCTCTTCAAAGTTCTAAACTTAATTTTGATTACACAAAGTGAACTTGAATTTTAAAACTTAGATGTGGAACCCTGTAACTAAAAACAGGATCTATTTTCATATAAATAGAGAAATACTCTCAGATATCTGCATATATACAACATGCAGGCCAGTATACACATCATACAAACACATTTCATTATCACACTTCAGAAATTATCAAGATAAAATTAGGGGAAAGTGGGTTTGCTCACAGTGATGGTTTGCAGCAGAGACAAGAACAGAGACAGGAAAGATTGTTTTGAGTTTGCAGGCTTTTGATTTTTTCCTTATTTTGATTTTGATTTGTCTTGCCTGAGGCTGGAGTCTGGAACTCGTGAAAAAAAAAACTTTTGCTTAATCACTGTTGTATTCGTTCATTTAATTCATCAAACCCAGCAATTTTAATTCTACTTACTTACAGTTTGAATTCTTGGGTACAGGAACATATGGTCTGCAGTTGCAAACCAGAAATCACTTTAGCCTTTAAACTTGATTTGTTTTCCTGCAACTGATTTACAAAGTTGTATAAATCTTTGATTTACTTACTGATTACAACATTTAACTCAAATTCTTTTAAAAGGAAATTTACTTGCCTTTGGGTTGATTTGTTTTCAGATTGAAAACCCTTGCAGTCTTGAATTTGTTATTACCCAGGAGATTCAAGTTGAAGATTTATATTTTATTTTGCTTTCAAATTCTTGAGAAGAGAATGCATTTTCTTTTCTGATTTTTTCTCTTCTCATCATTTTGCTTGTATTTGTTCTCCAGGTTGAATATCTATCTTTTCTGATCTTTACTTAAGATTTGAGATCTCTCGTTACTGTTTGCTTCATGTTTTTTTCTGAGATGTTAAATAAAGGCATATGGGAAACTCAAAAGTTTCTTTATAAATTTAAAATTCTATTATTTTATTTAAGCAATCATAAGGAATGCCATTTGTTAAAAATCATCATGAGGCCTAAACACTTGTACAAATTCAAGCTTACATATGTATGTTTACTTCTTCACTTCCTTATGTATGTTTACATTTGAAATTTTCAAAGATAAAATAATTTTAAAAATAAATTTTATATCATATTCATTCTATAAATAAACATAACTTTCTAATTTATATTTATATTTACAAATATAAGACTAAATACCTAGTTTAGTTCACACATTTATCTTAAAATTTATATTTACACAATTTGCATTCATACACTTTTATATTATTTATTATTGTACATTTTTTTTAAAAAGAATGATTTAAAAACTTTGATTTCATATTAACAATAGTTACATTTACTTATATAAGAGAATTTAACTTAAAAATAATATGTTGGAAATTAACACATTATTTCTTTGAAAATTAACACATCTCCCAAATATATTTTAATACACTTTATTTATTTTCCTAAATCCAATTTTTTTTTGTAAGCTACTTATGCTTGAATTTCTAATTAAATTTCTATTTATAATCAAAAATTATTCATTTATTCTAGAAATATCTAAAACAATTCACAATTTATTTTCAAAATAAATCTGATTGCCAAATTAAACTTGATAAATTCTCAGGAATGTTACAGATTTCCCCCCTTAAAAAAATTTCGTCCTCGAAATTTGCAAGGAAGACGAGAAAGTATAGATGATAGATAAAGAAACGATTGATCAGGTCAAATCGAATTTATTAAACTATATAGTTAAAGCTGTTTTATTATTGAAATACTTCAAGAAGTGGATTTTTCAAATATCTAATTTTAAATTGAAACAAATTCTAACCATTAAAATAAGCTTTGTTAATCAATTTTTTCCTTTTTTTATGTGAAATGGGAAATGAGTTATCGATGTCTATTTAAAGTATTTTGATATTTTAAATAATTACTTAAATGTGTTTTAGAAGTAAATTATTAGTCTTTAAAAATACTTATTATATATATAGTTTTGAAATGATTAAAATTTATTTATAAATACTCACGAGATTTGTAAACGGGGTTTATTTAGTGGATACGATTTTTTATAAGAGAAATCTTGTAATAGAATTTTTGAAACTTAAGGAATTTCCAAAATGGTTGGATAAGTGAACTTCAAAAAATGAATTTGAACTCATAAAAGAAGTTATAAATTGGTGGATGAGATTTTAAATAAATAAAATCGATTTGGAAATTATTGAAGGGATTACAAAAATTTCAGAGATTTATGAAATGAATTATAATGATTTGTGACTTTACAAAAAGGGTTGTAAATGGTTTTATGAAGTTGAAATAGGGGGAGATTTCCTCATTTGTGAATATACCTAAAAAAATCGATAAGATATAAATATTTCCTAAGTGTTGAGAAGTAAGTGATTTCTGAAAATACATTTACAAATATTTTTCAAAGTATTGGAATAATATGATTTGGGAATGTTTTGACTATGGGAAGGTTATACGAAAATATTTCCAACTATTAATATGGTTTGAAAATATCCTGTTAAGGATATAAGGATTTGATTTTTTTTCAAAGGTTGGAATACCGGAAGAGATTTGAATATATATATCGAGGTAAAGATATTTGAAATGAATGTTCTGAAAAGACATAATAAATTGGGTCTAGCAACTGCTTATGTATGAAATTTGATAGTTAAATAACCAATTATCAAATCTAGCCAATTTCGTTGATCATTTCAAACAGACCAGATCATATTTAATTATCTGAAAACCACCTCGTTCTGATTTGTGCGTTATGAATTGATATCGTGAAAATAATGAAAAGAGTGATTTTGGAGATTCAGTTTGTTCAGACCCTAAATAACTTGTATGGATGAATGCTACCATTTTAATCGTGGTATGGAAGGCAGTGTTAGCATTCCAAGTTTGAATGCTATTCAAAAGGGAAAACGTAGTCTTAAGCCACATCGACCGGCAATGACTAAAACTTGGAAGATGCAGCAGGGCTAAGTGGGTCGCACCCAAGTAGGGTATGTTATCACTTTTCTAAATACCCTCGGATATATACTATAATCATGGATATGGTTATGCATGGAAAAGAGAGCGCTCAATAGGGTGTGAACACTCAGGGTGATAACATATTCGGTACTATCTAGCAAGGGGTAGGTTGGTCCTGTGTTGGTGGGGATCGTTTGGTATGATCTCGGTACATTTTTCTAGACTGTGGCAGGTGGTTCCCCAGTAACCCAGTCATTGTATGGAATCCAATATCCACCTACGAGCCTTTACGGTTTAGTTGTATACCAAATATTGCTGGAACGCAAGACGCAAGCATTTCAGCTATTTTATAGTTTTTTTTCTATAGACACTATTACAATATTAGATGATTTCGATGTAAAATGTTTTGGTTATCGTAAGGTATAAACCCGTCATATTTATGTGTGGTGTGGTCTTACGAGATACCTTTGTTTTCAAAGAATTTTGATAACAGTAATAATTCAAATTGAGTGTGTTTTCTCACACTGATTTTCCAGACTAACTCGGAAGTTATTTTATTATAATATACGTGTCAGAGTGAGTAATATAGATACAAGTTAGGATGCTATGAAGCACAAGAGATGTGCTGGAGGAGTCTCAGGCGTATCCCTTATTTTTGATTATATTCTGCTGAGTGTGTATGCTGTATATTCAGCACCTATGAGGATAAGTTATTATAACTATCCGAATTAATTTGTTGATTGTTTTACTTTGATAATGATATGTATATTAACAGTTACAGTTTCGTGTGTATTAAGATCTATTATTATATATTATATTTTTGTTCCGCTGCGATTGTGAGATTTTATGTGTTGGTTCTGTTTTCTTCTATCCCTTTTCTTCTTCTTCACCCCTAAAGATTCGTACTTCCGTTCAATTTGAGTTGGACATGTTTGATTTATTGTCGAATCAAAGGGTACTGAGACATAGGCCTTTACATTTGGCATCAAAGCTGAAGGTTAAGCAAGTACCTTAGCTTTGGTGAGGATTATTCATTAGTGATCAGATCAGTACTACCCTAGAATGAGTTTGATTGTTTATAGATATGAGGGCGTATTTCTTAGTGAATATAAATTGTTTTATATTGTGGTGATTTGTCTGTTGAGTGGTTTATAAATTCTGGTCAAGTAGTGGGACGCTCCGAAATCAATAGGAGTTTCTAAATACTTAAACATGGTAAACCGACATAATTTTGTTTTAAAGTGGGTAAATGAATTAAAATTATATTTTGATATAAAAGAAATAATTTTCTGAAATTATTGTAATATATTGGTGTGCTTGGATGACATTATCATAATCAAAACAAGATTATAACCGGAATGGACTTATATAACCAAACTAAATGGTATAAGTGTAAATTATACAAATGAGTTAAAACCAAAATTTAATTCAAACTAGAATTTGAAATTTTATGTCCCGGAGATTTTTGGAAATGTTTTCCCAAGGCATTTTGAAATAAATGATGGTGATATTATTTTTTGAATAGAAAATGCTTTGATTTAAAAATGGATTTTGTAAGTGATCAAACATTGAACTCACTTCAGTCGTTGGAAAATAATCCTGGTGATCACTGCGTAACATCATAAATATTCATTCTGGAGTTTCTAATGGACGGATTGCTATTATGTTTATTTGGCTTCGGAATTGTTTTGGTAAAATTTGGTATTGATTTAAAAATTCCAAAAGCAAGATTCAGTATACAAAAAGGAATATATATTTATATATAGGAATTCAAAATGATTTGAAATAGAACCGGGTGATTGAATTCTGAAATTTCTAATTAAAAGAAAAGTGAAACTAAAGGAGAATATGTTTTGAACTAAAATTTAGGAAATGTGAATTTCAATATGAAATTAAAATTTAACTTATGCAAGTTAAATAAATTAAATTTGTAAAAGGAAATTATATGGTTTTGGATTTAACTTAAGCTAGGTTAAATAAAATTGGATTGGATTTGAAATAATATCAAATTGAATTGGATATGAATTTGAATTGTAAAGTGATTATATAACTATAAGTTATAAATTTTGAATGGAATAAAATTCGAGGTAAATTTTTTTGGAATTGTGAAAAAATAAGTTTGAATAACTTAAAAAATTGGAGTTAATGGAATAAAAATATATTTAAGCTATAAGTGATGTTTAATCTTGAGTTAAAAATTTTAAATGAGGAAAAAATAAATTGTGTAACTTATAAATTGGAAAAGTGGAATACAAGAATTGAAATAGAGATGGTTTGATATTTTTGTAAAGAAATGGAAATCCGTTTTTGAATTATAAAACTAAGTGAACTCAAGCCAACTATGTTGAAGTGATTTTTGAAATAAAATATCAAATTTTGAATTATAAATGGAAGTAATAATTAAATAAATATATTAGTTAATTGAACATGAAAAGGGAATCATATTTGATTTGTAATAGGGTGAATGTGAGTTCAATTATAAATAGAATTCGACTTAAGTGGTTAGTAACAGAATATGTTTTGAACGTGTTAATGAAAATGATATTGGTAGTGAATCGAGACGAATAGATTGAATGAGCTAATAAAATAAAATGGGTGGAATATGAAATGAATACAAGTGAATTGATGTGATTTAATTTGTAACGACCCAGAATTTTTTTTAATTAAAATTGGAATATTTAATTGATTTTAAATATTTAAAATTTAATTTTGAACATAAGTTTCAAATATAACCATTTATTGGATAATTTAATTATTATTAATAATTGAAAATTGGTTAAAATATTGAATCTAGGTTTTAAGCTTGGTAAAAATAATTTGAAGGATTATTAAATTTATATTAATAAGAATGAAGATAATAAAAATTTAAAATTTAATTTAAAAGTGATTTGTTCAATTTTAAAAATATCTCGTTTCAATTGACATACAAATACAACCATCCGAGGCACAGTCTTGGATTTCAATGAAACCGGTTCCATTGGATCCGTAATAGTATACTATTATCGGGTTTCAAATTTTGTTGCATTTGGAGTTATGGTTTGGTTGTATAGGATATAAACGCGTTGAAATTTATATTGTAAATTCAATATAATAATTGGTCCAAAAAGTTATCTTTTCCATACGATCTAATTAGACCTTAAAACCTTTTCCATTGCATTTTGAATAGGGGTATAACATTATAAACGCCTAGCGGCATGCCTCGATAGGGGTTTGAAGTTTTGAGTTGCATAAAATGAGACATTTGAAAATTTAAAATTTATATTTTGACTAGTCAACAGTCGTATTCTATGCTTTCAGCTCCTATAACACGCAACCTACTGATCACGTTCTTTTCTTTCCATCTTCCCTTTTTCTTTCATAAATCGTCGGTTAAGAAAAAGAGGGAATTCAAAACTTCAAAAGGAAGAAATCATCTCAAATATTCACACACACGTCCTGACTTTAAAACATAGGTATCAATTAGTGTTCTTCGTTTTACTCTACTTTCGTTCTCAATGGAGGAAGTAATGATGGATGACACATCGAAATTAAAAATAAATTCCATCACTTCTCGTAAATCTCCAAATTTTGATTCATGTTACTCGTCTCTGCTTGAATTTCAATTTGGATAGGATCACGAAGGATGCGGCGTTAATTTGTGGGTTCGGCATTTTAATAGAGATTCGAAGGGTTGGTGATTGGTTTCGAAATCTTAGAGGATGGGAGTGGTTGCGGACGTGATTTAAGGGTGGACAGCTCCTCCTTAGTGGTCGCGATGCCTGCCTAAAGCAATGGGTTTTAAACCAAATCCACAATTCAAGGGGGACTCATAGGCGTAAGGCATTGGCGATGGAAAGGGGGAGGCCGATGGAAGGTGAACGATGGGTTATCGGCTGGGCATTTTGTGATGGGTAGAGGGAGAGACGGTAATGGAAGTTTGAGTGGAGTGGGGGCATCTCGTATCTGTGAAGCGGGGTTGTCTATGAATTGAGGAAGAAGGGTTCGTGGGCTAGGCTATTATATAGTAAAAAAATATAGATCATGGGTGGGCTGAGCAATGGCAGGCCGGCTTGGGAGGATTAAGGTAGTTAGTTTGATCTATTTGAATTTTCAGGCTGTGTGATTAAATTTATAAGGTTAACAATGTTAATAGTTACAACTGTTATATATAATTTACCTTTGTTTTTCGGCTTTGGTTACAAAATTATAAATTCATTTTCATAGATAAATATATGTGTATGTGCGTGTGTGTGTGTATAAGAACTGGATTAGATTAGAAATGATAGTTACTTATTTAGTTAACGTTAAGTATAGTAATTAATTAATGAATTCGTAATTAGAATGTTAATTATAAATTCAAAATTTATAGCTTATAAAATTGTAATCTCCCATATTAGGTTTAAATTAAATTCGAGTTGTCGCTTTACGTTCGTTGTAACGAGATATTCGTAATAGGAAAAGTGGAAATTGGAATGATTAGAAAAATAAAAATCAAGGTGAGTTAATCTCACTCAATTTTATATTACTACAATTAATTTAATAGTTAAAATTAATTATTGATTGATCGGTTGAATTGATAAATTATTATCGGTTGAATGTAATGTTATATATAGTGTGTGTATATATATTAGTAATTGGAGTGATTACTCCCACATATTTTAGCGGACGAGTCCCCATGTGCCCCGTATAATAGCGGATGACCCTATATACCGTGATATCCCTTCGAAGTGGGATTGGTATTTTTATGTTATATTAACATCTGTGGATGTAGGGAAACAGGTTGTAGGGATCCAACTGGATTCCTCAAAAATGATGAATTAAATTTCATGCATATTGATAAATGGTCGGTTTGAATAATCTATGGTAGATTATAGTGTGATTTTAATTTATTTGATGTTAGGGTAGTTTTGACCTAGATTTTGATGTTTTTAAATACCAATAATAAATGTTTGAAATGTGGAAAGAAAATAAAAAGGGAAATTGGAAGTAAAATATTTATAGTGGAATTTGGATTAATTAAAAGAAATGAATTTAGGTAAAATATAAAATTTGATTTTAAATTTGTACTTAATAATTTCGGAATATGGAAAATAGAGATTTTAGAATAATGCAAATAAAGAGTTTCTAAATCATAAAGCTTAAATGTTACTTGTTAAGTGTAAAAGGATTTATTATAAAAATCGAGATTTTAAATAGTTGGGAAATAAAAAGGAAATTTGAAAAAAATATAAAATTGTTATATTATATATTAAGTAAGAATTTAAATTATGAAATAGAAGTGGAATCTGAATTTAGTGGGGTTTGGAATATAGTTGGGTTTTTTTAAGAAGTTGATTTAAAAATGGAATTCAATTTAGAAATCGATTAAGTATTGTGAAACCGTTATATACGGGAAATAAGATTGTGGAATTTATAAACAAGGTTTATAAATAAAGTAATGTGATTATCAGTGGATAAATTGAAGTTATAAATTCACGGTGAGGATTTATAAGGAGATTGGTAAATCGGCTTAAAAATAAATAATAGACTTATATTTAAAAATATGAAAAGTTGATTTACGAAATTGGGATGTAAATCAAATTGGTGATGAATCGAGAGGGATTTATAAATTTTAGACTGGCTATAATGGAATTGAAAATTATATTTTTTTGAGAAGTTAAGCTTGTTTAAAAAGAAGGATTTTTGATTAGGAAATTTAAAACGTGTTTAAGAATATTTCAGAAAATTAATTATTTAGTTCTATAAAATTGTTTTAAAGTATATTTAATTATTAATTAAGTTAGTTTATGTATTAAGTTAGTTATTATTTAAGAATGAATTTGTATTATTACTTTTAAAGATAAATTTTTCAATATTAATATTATTTTATATAATAACATTTATAAAAGAGTATTTGCCTAAATTAAACTTCGAAAATTATATAGAAAATTTATAAGTATTATTTGAAAAATTACTTAATAAAGTTTTCGAAAAGTAATGGCTTACTTTCATGGAGAAATCAAAGGCAGTGAGTGCGTGCAGTTAAGTTTTAAATTCTTTGAGATAGAGACGTAACCATTAGACTGTGAATCCATGGTGGATACCATATGGTGCTTTCCATGTTAATTTTAGAAAGTTTTCAAATATTTTTTGAAAAGAATTGTTTGTAAACGTACTTACTTAGGTAGATAAGTACGTACCTTTTGATAAAGAGATTTCATTTATTAAAATTAAATCAAATGAAACTTGGTGTTTTAAGTGGAAAGTGAAATATTTAGTTGAATGATTGTTTATTTGATAGTTAAATAACTGACTATCAAATCTGG
The DNA here is from genome assembly GCA_030765085.1 of Allium cepa. Classification (NCBI taxonomy): domain Eukaryota; kingdom Viridiplantae; phylum Streptophyta; class Magnoliopsida; order Asparagales; family Amaryllidaceae; genus Allium; species Allium cepa. The sequence goes on from CM060940.1 coordinate 867,941,991, forward strand.
ACCCAAATATAATTTTGGGAATATCTAGGGAAAACATGGAAATTATATGGTACACTTGCCGTTCGAGGTGCCATACTATACGTATAAACTCGTTTCGTTCTTCCAGGATGATTGTAAAGAAATTTGTCCATTAAGGATTAGAAGGTGATCTCCGATCTTATTTTTGTTTGTTTATTTCCTAAAGAACCGAGTTTGAGTTTACTGGAAATATCGTGTTGTTTCGAAGAGGCCAGAATCAGATAAGTTATCCGAAAACCACTTCGATTCAACGAGAATGTTTTCGAAGTGAAAATAAGAGCATGGAATCAAAGATGGAGTAGTGAAGTGCAAGGGATAATCCCGAGGATGATTCCCAAATCGATGTAGCAGGAATAGTGGCTTCGGTTTCATTCAGACCCAGAACGGACTTATATGGATGAATGCTATCATTACATTGTCATTGGAGGACAATGAGCATTCTAAGTGAAAATTCCTTAAAAAGGTAAATGTATCCTTTAGCCTCATCAACCGAGAATGACTGAAAATTAGGGGAGATGCAGTAAGGCTAAGTGGGTCGCACTTAATTAGGGTATGTTTATCACCTTTCTAGATACCCTTGGATATTATTACTATGGTGCCTAGAAGAACTCAGAAAGGGTGGGAACACCCGAGGTGATAACATATTTGGTCTATCCAAGTGAGGGGTACTCTGGTCTTGTGTTGTAGGGGATCCTAGTGTAGTCCTCGGTACATTTTTCTTGAAGTGTACTGTGGCAAGTGGTATCCCAGTGTCTACTCATTCGTATGAAATCCATTCTCCAATAAGTGCCTTTACGGTTTGGTTGTAGAGCCTAGTATGCTGGAATTTAATTAGTGTAACAATTTAAGCTATTTGAATAAGTATTTGTACTTAGATATTATTATAATATCATATGGATTTGATATAAAATGTTTTGGTTATTGTAAGGTAAAAAACTATCGTGTTTATGTATGGTGTGGCCTTACGAGATACCTTTGTTTTTCAAAGGATTTTGATAACTTTAATAATTCAAATTGAGTGTGTTTTCTCGCGCTAGTTTTTCAAACTGACATGGGTGTTATTATATTATAATGCTCATGTCAGACTGAGTATTACAGATATGGGATAGGATGCTATGGAGCTCAGGAGACGATCTGGATGACGAAGACATATTACTCGTATTTGATTCCATTTCGATGTGTATTGTAGGCTGTATATTCAGCATCCGTGAGGACAAGTTATTATAAATGTTCGGTATTGAGTTTTTGTTTTATTGTACTTTGATGATGTAACGTATAAATAACAGTTATAGTTCTTTTTGTATAAAGACATGTTATTATCTACTATATATTGTTCCGATGTGATTATGAGATTCTGTGTTGTTATTTCTATTTTATTCTTCTACATCTTTCTTCTTTTCTCTAACGATATGGTATTTCCATCACTCGATTGCTCAGCATGTAATACTGTGGCCGTATTGATGTCGATTTTTGAGCATCGAAAATCCAAGGCCATAACACTTGGTATGAGAGCTGAAGGTTAAGCGAGAACCTTGGCTTTGATGGGGTAACTCATTAGAGATAAGGTCGGTAGTACCCTAGAATGAGTTTGAGCATATTAATAGATATGAGTGCATATTTTTTAGTGAACATAAAACTATTTTATATTACGTTGATTGATCTATTGAGTGGTTCATGGATTCGTGGTAATACGAGTAATTAACGTTATTGATACGGATCTCTAAACATTTGAACAGAACAATTCGACATAGTATTGTTTTGAAATGGATAAATGAAATAATTTTACTCAAATTATTTATATATAAAAGGAATAATTTTCGAAAATTATTATAGTTATATATGATGTGCTTGGTTGTTAGGAAATGATAATATTAAACTATTATCATTAGTTGTTGTGATGATTGAATTAAACTTTATATTATAATCAAAAGTTAATAAATGATTTTGTATAACTGAATGGAATTATGTAAATATGATTTTGTAAATGTGTTCTATAATTTGAAATGGAATGAAATCCTAGAGGAATATTTAAATATAGATTTAAAAGCGATTTAAAAGTTGGAAATTTGGGAATTTAAATCCCATTGGTTTTGATGATTTTCAAAGTCTTGGGAAATAATCATGGTATTATGTTGATAATATTCTTGAGTGGAAATATTTAAAAGGGATTTTTACAGGAATAAAAGCACTAAACTCACTTCGATCGCTAGGAAATAACTTCGATGATGACTGCAGCATCATCGACGTCCATGTTTGAGTTTCCAAGGGAGGGATTGCTATAAATGGGAGTTGTTTGGTGAAACGGATTTGATTTTAAAATTCAAAGTAATGATTTGATATACAATGGATTTTGGGTATATATGATTCCAAAAATGATTTTGAAATGTTTAAGAAATTGTTTAAAACTCTGGGATTTTCATATTTATGGAAATATGAGAAGATAAGTTTGATAACTAATAAAAATTTGAAATTGTTTTGGAATGCGATTTAACTTAAATCATGCTAAATAAAGTGAAACTAGAAATTTAGTCTGAGTTGGACTAAATAAACTAAATTTTGGAAATATAATTGACTGAGTTAAAGTGGATATGGACTTAAGTGGAAGGTGTTAATAAATCTAAGAACATTTGTTTAAGATGTTATAAATGACTTAAGGAAATTAAGGGAAAATTCTTAAGTGAAATTGGTATTGAAAAATAAAATGTTAAGTAAATAGGTAAATGGAATGAAGGTGAATAAGAAGTTAATAAGATAAGGATCAATTGGAATAAATATGTAGTTGTATGTATATTATTTTATTCGCATAACAATTTGATTCAGATTCGAGCACAGAATTTCGAGAAAAATCATATCGATCCGGGTTGGAATTTTTCACTCGATACTCGATGGCAAATCCCGGATATGGATTTTTGATTGATTTTGAGATTCTCTTTCATAGTATATGGCTATGCAAGAAGAACGACGGTTTCTAATTAGGGAACCAGATCTGAGTCCGCACTAAAGAGTCATATGAACGATACTAGTTCGGAAGTGAAATTGTGTGATTGAATGAACGATTGGATTTGATACTGCGTACGGATTATATAGGTACATCATATAAGTTCTGGTGAAATGAATATTGGAAATTGAAATTGCTGAGTAAAATGGTTTTGGAATTAAATAATTGGATATTATTGGTAAGTATGGTGCAAGAATTTAAAAGCAAAAGCTAAATTGATGTCTTAGATTTCAGGAGTAAAATTTGATTCCCCAACAAAAAGGTATGCGTTTAAATTTTGTTTGAATTTGTTGATTTTATGATTGGGCCACTTGGCTTTTGTTTTCTTTTGATGAGTTGGGCCCATAGAGGCAAATTGTAGTTGTTCGGATCTAGCCACGCAAAGGAGACACTAGCTAAACTTTTCAAAAATTTAAGGAGTTAGAAAATTTTGAAGAAAATTTTTTATAACTGAAATTTGATTTTGGATTATAACTTAAAATGGTTGTTTAAATATAATGAATTGGAATTTATGAACGATTTTGGAAATTGGTAAGAGTGAAAATGTGGTTTCAATAAAATTGTTTTCAGGAAGTTGTTTAAAACTGTGTGATTTGGAAAGTGGTTTAAACCGATTGGTTTTGAAATAGTTAAGTAGTTTTGGACCATTCTTCTTACTTGGAAATTTCGGGGACGAAATTCTCTTAAGGGTGGACGAATGTAACGACCTAGAATTTTGGTTATTTGAAATTAGAATATTTAATTGATTTTAAATATTTAGAAGTTAATTTTTAACTTGAATTTCAAATATAACCATTTATTGATTAATTTAATTATTGAATTAATTATTGAAAATTGGTTAAAATATTGAATCTGGAGTTTTAAGCTTGATAAAAATAATTTAAAGGCTTATTAAATTTATATTAATAAGGATGAAGATAATAAAAATTTTAAAATTTAACATAGAAGTGATTTGTTCAATTTTAAAAATATCTCATTTAAATTGACATATAAAAATGGCCTTACGGGGCATAGTCTTAGATTTTGATAAAACTAGTTCCATTGGATCCGTAATAGTGTGATATTATCGGATTTTAAATTTCGTAGCGTTTTGAGTTATCATTGGTCGTATGGGATATAAAACCACTGAAATTTATATGTAAATTCAATATAATAATTGGGTCCAAAAAGCTATCTTCTCCATACGATCGAATTAGGACTCAAAATATTTTCTATTGCGTTCTGAATAGGGGTATAGCATTATAAATGCCTAGCAGCACGACTTGATAGGGGTTTGAGGTTTTGAGTTGCGTAAAACGAGACATTTGAAAATTTAAAATTTATATTTTGACTAGTCAACAGCCGTATACTATCCTTTCAGCTCCTACAACATGCAACCTATGGATCACATTCTTTTCTTTCCCATCTTTCCTTTTTCTTTCTTAAACCGTCAGTCAAAAAAAGAAGGAATTCAGAACTTCAAAAGGAAGAAATCATTTCAAATACATATATACACACACGTCTTGACTTAAAACATTAGTATTAATTAGTCTTCTTCGTTTTACTCTAGTTTCATTCTCAAAAGAGGAAGTAACGACGGCCGACACATCGACATTAAAAATAAATTCCTCGTATCTGCCTGGATTTCAATTGGAATGGGTTCGCGAAGGGTGCGACGTCAATTCGTGGGTTCGGCAATTTAATGGAGATTTGAAAGGTTGGTGATTGGTTTCAAATCGTGGAGGTTGGGAGTGGTTGCGGACGTGATTTGGGGGTGGGCGGCTCCTCCTTGGTGGTCGCGATGTCGGCCTGAATCAAGGGGTTTCAAACCGAAGGCGCGATTCAAGAAGGACTCACAAGCGTATGGCATTGGCGATTGAAAGGGGGAGGCCGGTGGGAGGTGATCGATGGGGTTGTTAGCTAGGTATTTTGCGATGTGTTGAGGGAGCGACGATGATGAAAGTTCGAGTGGAGTGGGTGCGTCTCGTATCTACGAAGCAGGTTTGTCTATGAATTGAGAAAGAAGGGTTTGTGGGCTGGGCTGTTGTGTAAGAAATAAATAAAAAATAAATAAAAAAGAGATCGTGGGTGGTTGAGCAATGGCAGGCCGGGCCTAGGAGGATTACGGTAGTTAGTTTAATCTGTTTGAATTTTCAGAATGTGTGATTAAATTTATAAGTTAACAACGCCAATAGTTACAATAGTTATATATAATTTACCTTTGTCTTTCGGCTTTGGTTATAAAATTATAAATTCATTTTCGTAGGTATATATATAAAACTGGATTAGATTAGAAACGGTAGTTACTTATTTAGTTAATGTTACGTATAGTAATTAATTAATGAATTTGTAATCAGAACGTTAATTATAAATTCAAAATTTATAGCTTATAAAACCGTAATTCTCTCATATTAGATATAAGTTGAATTTGGGTCGTCGCTTTACGTTCATAGTAATGAGATCTTCGTAATGGGAATAGTGGAAAATTGGAACGATTGGCAAAATAAAAATCAAGGTGAAGTAATCTCACTCAACTTTGGATTACTTCAATTAATTCTAATAGTTAAAATTAAATATTGATTGATTGGTTGAATTGATAAATTATTATCGGTTGAATGTAATGTTATATATAATGTGTGTGTGTATGTATATATTAGTAATTGGAGTGATTGTTCCCGCATATTTTAGCAGATGAGACCCTATGCACCCCGCATAATAGTGGATGATCCTATACGATATCCCCCTTGAAGTCGCATTGTTATTTTTATGTTGTATCAACATTTGTAGATGTAGGGAAATAGGTTGGAGGGATCCAACTAGATTCCTCAGAAATGTTGAATTAAATTTCATATATATTGATATATGGTCTTTTTGAATTGTGATTTGAATTTATTGGATGCTAGGGTAGTTTTGGCCTAGATTTTGGTATTTTTAAATACTAATAATAAATGTTCGAAATGTGGAAAGAAAATAAAAATGGAAATTGGAAGTAAAAATATTTATAGTGGAATTTGGATTAATTAAAAAAAATGAATTTGGGTAAAATAAAATTTTTGATTTTAAATTTGTACTTAATAATTTTAGAATATAAAAAATGGAGATTTTGGAATAATGCAAATAAAGGGATTTTAAATATTAATAAAGCCTATATGATATTTGTTAAGTGTAAAAGGATTTATTTTTATAATCGACATATTAAATAGTTCGAAAATAAAAAGGAAATTTGAAAATAAAAATAAAATTGTTATACTCGATATTAAATAGGAATTTAAATTATGAAATTGAAGTGTAATCGGAATTTAGTGGGGTTTGGAATACAGTTGGGTTTTTTTAAGAAATTGATTTAAAAATGGAATTTAATTTAGAAATCGATTTATAGTTGATTAAGTATTGTCAAACCGTTATAAATGGGAAATGAGATTATGTAATTTATAAAAAAAGGTTTATAAATAAAGTAAAGTGATTGTCAGTGAATAAATTGAAGTTATAAATTCATGGTGAGGATTTATAAGGAGATGGGAAAATCTGCTTAAAAATTAATAATAGATTTATTTTTAGAAATGTGAAAAGGGGATTTACGAAATTGGGACGTAAATCAAATTGGTGATAAATCGAGGGGAATTTATAAATATTAGACTTGCTATATTGGAATTGAAAAATATATTTTTCTAAGAAGTTAAGTTTGTTTAAAAAGGAGGATTTTTTATTAGTTAATTTAAGAATTGTTTAAGAATAGTTTATAAAATTAATTATTTAGTTGTTTAAAATTGTTTTAACGTACATTTAATTATTAATTAAGTTAGTTTATATATTAAGTCAGTTACTATTTATAAATTAATTTGTATTATTATTTTTAAAGATAAATTTTTCATCATTAATATTATTTTATATATTAACGTTTATAAAAGAGTATTTGCCTAAATTAAACTTGGAGATTTATATAGGAATTTTAGAAGTATTATTTGAAAAATTATTTAATAAAGTTTTCGGAAAGTAATGGTATACTTTCATGGCGAAATCGGAGGCAGTGAGTCCTGCTATTAAGATTTGGATTCTCTGGGATAAAGACGTAACCATTGAGCTGTGAATCCACGATGGATACCGCATGGTGCTTTCCATATTTATTTTAATAATTTTTCTAATATTTTTGAAAAGAATGGTTAGTAAACGTACTTACTTAGATAAGACAAGTACATACCTTTTGATAAAGAGTTTTAATTTATTAAAATTAAATTAAATGAGACTTGGTGTTTTCAGTGGAAAGAGAAATATTTAGTTGAATGATTGTTTATTTGATAGTTAAATAACCGACTATCAAATCTGGACCTAAAAATAATTTTGGAAATATCTAGAGGAAACACGGGAGTTATATAATATAGTTGTCATTTGAGGTTTTATATTGTACGTATATACTCATTACGTTCTTTTAGGATGATTATAAGGAAATCCGTCAACTAAAGGTTAGGAGGCGATCTTCGATCTTATTTTTGTTTTTTTATTTCCTAAAAAACCGTGGTTGAGTTTACTGGAAATATCTAAAGTTGTTTCGAAGAGACTGAGATCGGATAAGTTATCCGAAAACCACTTCGATTCAACGAGTACGTTTTCAAAGTGAAAACAAGAGCATTGTATCGAAGGTGGAATAGTGAAGTGAAGGGCTAATCACTACAAATCCTGAGGATGATTCCAAAATGGATGTAGTGGGAATAGTGCCTTCGTTTTCGTTCAGACCCAGATTGGACTTGTATGGATGAATGCTACTAGTACATTGTCATTGGAGGACAATGAGCATTCTAAGTGAATATTCTTTAAAAACATAATCGTATCTTCTATCCTCATCAACTGGGAATGATTGAAAATCAAGGGAAATGCAGAAAGGCTAAGTGGGTTGCACCTAATTAGGGTATGTTTATCACTTTTCTAGATACCCTCGGATATTATTACTATGATGCGTAGAAAAACTCGGAAAGGGTGGAAACACTGAGGGTGATAGCATATTAGGTCTATCCATGTTAAGGGTACTCCGGTCTTATGTTGCAGGGGATCCTGGCATGGTTCTTGATACATTTTTTAGACGTGTACCATGGCAGGTAGTACCCCAGTGCCTAGTCATTCGTATGGAATCCATTCTCCAATACGTGCCGTTACGGTTTTGGCTGTAGAGCCTAGTATGCTAAATTTAACTAATGTAACAATTTCAGCTATTTGAATAAGTATTCGTACATAGACATTATTATAATATCAGATGAATTTGATATAAAATATTTTGGTTATCGTAAGGCAAAAACCCATCATGTTTATGTATGGCGAGGTCTTATGAGATATCTTTGTTTTTCAAAGGATTTGATAACTTTAATAATTCAAATTGAGTGTGTTTTCTCACATTCGTTTTCCATACTAACTCGGGTGTTATTTTATTATAGTGCTCAGGTCCGACCGAGTATTACCAAAAGGGGATAGGATGTTATGAAGCTCAGGAGATGAGCTAGATGATGATGACGTATTACTCGTATTTGATTTCATTCTACTGTGTATTGTAGGCTGTATATTTAGCACTTGTGAGGACAAGTTATTATAACTGTTCGGTATTGCGTTGTTGATTTATTGTACTCTGATGATGTAATGTATAAATAACAGTTATAGTTCTTTTTGTATAAAGACATGTTATTATCTATTATATATTGTTCCGCTGTGGTTGTGAAATTTTGTGTTGCTATTCTATTTTCTTCTTCTACCTCTTTCTTGTTTCCTCTAACAATCTGGTATTTTGGCACTCGATTGCTCAACATGAAATTTGATGGACGTATTGATGTTTATTTTCTAGCTTCGAAAATCCTAAGCTGTGACACAATTGAAATTAAATAAGTTGTATATGAATCACTTGAAATTGAATAAATGAAATGGGAATCATTTAATTGTGAATGAACATAAGTAAGATTTATGAATTTGAAGTTGAATAAGTTGTATAACTAATAAATTGAACTTATGGAAAGCAAACCAAATTGAATATCAGGTTAAACATTTGTATGAAGCAAATAAAATATATAATTGAGTTATGAGGTGTAATTTAACTTAAGTAGTTAAATTAAACTGAATTTGATTTGGGATAAATCAATAAATTGAATATGATTGGAAATTTAACCTTGCAAAGAAGATTTAACTTAAAATTGAGCTAAATGGAATGGGATTCAAGTCAAGGTAAATAAAGGAATTTTTCGAAATGAAATTAACTTAGTTAAGTAAATTAGAAGCAAACTAATTAGAGAATTAATTAGTGAATTGAAGGTCGGAAATGAGAATTCAGTTATAAATGAAAGTCGAATTATATGTAAGAGCATTAAATATATTTTGGAACGTTGTCGAATAAAATAGAAATGGATTAAAAAGGCGATGACTTAAGTTATAAATGAATTCAATTTAAGTGTAAATTGAATATGGGTGGGATTATTGTTGATAATAATGAAATTCAACTTAAGTAACTAATCCATGAGATGATTCAAAATTAAATTGGCATGGATTGATTTGTTTTTTAGTATAAAATTGAGAAAACAAGATTTTTTGAATAAATTGAATATGAATTAATAAAAAATTGATAAATTGATGTGGTATCGATTTAAAATAGCTATAAACTAGAGTGGTTATTTAATTAAATATACATTAGCAAGTTTGCATGAAAAAAATTATCATTCGATGTAAATGGAACTGAACAGAAATGTGCAATCATTGAAAAGTGAATAATTTTTTTTTGAATTAATTTGAAATAAATATGGGTATAATATGTGTTGATATGAATTGAATGCTAATAAATTGTTTGTGAACCATTACGAATTGAATAAAATGTATATAAAATGATAGAAAGTAACTAAAGTAATGATGGAACCTTGTGATTGCTTATAAATACTTGATACGCCATGTTTTGCATTTTGAAACTGTGTTTAAAGTAGCAAAATGATGAACGTATTTTTCAGCATTTTAAACCGTTTATTTCATATATTTTTATTTTAATAAAGCGGTATTATACGGGTATTTGTTGTGCTTTTGCAGATTATAGATTTCGAAGTGCAACGTTGAAATTAATCGGTTGTGGCGTCCTTTGGTTCAAAAGACAAGCGGCATGAGTGCAACATTTTGAGCACCAAATAAATCAAAGCAATGTTACACTTCAATTTATGTGAAATGAGTTAGTTCACATTTTCACTTCAACATATGGGTGCAAGCAACATGGGAAACAAATCATATTTATATCTCAAGTCACGTGCTCAAACTCAAAGCAAGGAACAAATTTAATTAATTCAAGCAAGTGGGGACCAACCTCAATCAATGACGTGGCAAGCATGCACATACTTTGATTTAGTAAATATTGGTTGCATATTCTCAAGGTAGCAAACATCAATTCAAAGCAATATGGACCAATTCAAGCAATGATGTGGACGTATATATGTTCTCTTTCACCAATTCAAGCAAAGGACTGGTTCCTCCTAAAAAGTAGCATAATACATAGCCATGATATGAAGCAAAATGGGACACATTCAAAAGTAGCTTACGTACGAATTTGGACCAATTCACGTATAAAAGTATTTCAAGCAATGACGTGGCAACTTGACTCTTCACCAATTCAAGGAATGGATCCAGTCAGTACAATTATCTTGGCAAATACTAAGAATAGAACCGGTCCTATTGCTAAAAAGATGGACTGATTTTAGGGGCCGAGGCCTATATATACAACATTATACAGCACCTTCAGATCATCTCTTACCTCATCACTTTTCTTCAAGTTTAGATTTAAATTCAACACTGTTTTTATTTTCGAACAGAATACATAGGATTGTTGATTAGATTTAGCAATTTATTTATTCTTGTTCTTAGTTATTTTCTGCACTCTTTTCAGTTAGTTAATAATTATTTCAGTTGTTTGCTCCGTTATCTTCTTTTCCGCAATTTCAATTTCTGTTCTGAATTTTTTTTACAATTCTATATTTCGGTTGCAATTTCGATTAGTTTCGAAATCGATTCGGAGTATATTATTGTTATTTTTATTTTCTGTTCAAAATTCACCGTCGAATTCGTTTAACACGTCTAAGATTTAACTATGGATTTTAATTGTTTTAAAATACAATTCCCTGTGTTCGACCTGCATACTACACGCCTGTGCGCTTGCAGAATTTATTAAAATTTGTGCTTTTCTAATCAATAGAAAAGTCGCAACAAGTTTTTGGTGCCGTTGCCGGGGAGTTGCTATTTTGAGATTTTCGATTTTTCGTTTTTAAGTCTATTCGTGTTAAATTTTTTTTTTTGCATTAGTTTTCAAAAAAAAAAAATCGTTTTTTTTCGTTTTTCAGTTCCTTTCGCCAAAGTAGCGTTTTACTTAAAAAAAAACATTTTTTTTGTTCACTGCATTGTTTCACGTACGTTAGTTTGGTTACTTGCAGTTCCACTTTCGTATTCTTGCATGCATTAGTTAGTTTGGTTACCATATTCACGTAGTTGTATTTTGTTTTGTTTCTGTTTTTACATGCATTATTTCTGTTTCATTTACACGTAACCACTTAGTTGTTGTTTCGTTTTACTTAGCCTTTGTTCCAAAACATTCACATTGAATTGTTTAGTTCAGTTTCTGTTTTGCCCTCTGTTTTCACGTTTTTGCATGTGCATACATTCATGTTCGTTCTGCATTCATACCACTTGTTGCATTCACGTGACCTCTAGTTCCAGTATTACGTATTACGTGTTCTGCATATTACGTACCATTCATACCATTCATACCAGTATCATTTCATCTCATTACAGTACCATTTCACTATTACGTGTTCTGCATATTACATGCCCCTTAGCACACTACACTCTGATTTATTTTGCTACTCACAACAAGTAACATATTCACGTTTTGTTTTAAAGGCGCAGGGAGTAGACCAAGTCAGTGAATTTAAAAGCTAAGAAAAGTTAGTCAAATAGCTCCAACTCAGCAAATCTCGACCATTCACTAGCACTGCTCGGTTGCACTAGACGGACAGCCATACCTCTCTGTAAGTAATTTTCTACTCTACAGGTGACCAACCGAAAACTGTTTAAATTTACTTTTTGTTATTACATCTTGAGTGTTTTATGCGCGTTTGGGCAAGAAATAATTTTAATCGTTTAGAAAGCCAAAATATCTCATTAAGCAAATCAACGGAAAATTCAAATCAAACAAATATGAGCAATCACGGTTCACAACACGGTTCACAACACAGTTCACCGAAATTATCACCTAAATCACATAGTGGAAATAATGAATTTCATGAGAACCGACCATTATCCCTTAGAGACCGATGCTATCTAACACAGACTGTTCAACCTTCGGTTATTTCATTTCCACCTGCCGAAGGAAATAATTTTGAGCTAAAACATTCTTTTATCCAAGGGGTACCAAAATTCACTGGGTCTGAAAATGCATATGAATTTCTTAGTGAATTTGAGTTATATGCTTCTACAACTAAAATGCAACAACTTTCTAATGAATCCATCAAGCTAAGACTTATTCCATTCGCGCTTCTAGAAAGCGCGAAAAGATGGCTTAATTCTCTTCCTAAAAATTCAATTAAAAGTTGGGACAATTTCGTTACTATATTTTTGAAAAAGTTTTTTCCTTTCCACAAAACTCTTAAAATTCGAACCGAAATCAATCAATTCTCTCAGAATGAAGGAGAAACTTTTTCAATTTACTTTGAAAGGTTCAATCAACTGTTATATAGTTGCCCACATCATGCAATCCCTAAGCACGTTTTGTGCCAAATCGTTTATGAAGGACTTAACTATCAAACAAGATCCCAACTTGAATCAATGTGCGGAGGAGAATTCATGGCAAAAACAGACGAGGAAGCTTGGGAATTTTTAGAAGAGTATTCAGAAAAGGATATGCAATGGGAAACAATTCGTGTTTCAATTCGTACTCCAAACAGAGGAGTACATGCCATTGACCCATCACATCTTCCTATAGATGCCCAAATTCCTCAAGAAGGAGAAGGGCTACCTCATTACTACACACAAGACTAAATCAATGCTATAGCTCAAAACAGTCCTTATTCGTCCACATACAATCCTAACTGGAAGCATCATCCCAATTTTTCATGGTCAAATCCTAACAACGTGGCTAATCCATCACATATGTATCCAATGATACCAAATCCGAATTATCGAGCCCCAACCTCTAATGCTCAAAATTCTCAACCCGCTCCTCAAACGAAACCTTCGAATCAACCGTACAGGCATCCTAATTTCAATCCATCTACCCAACCTTCTCAGCCTTCACAAGAAATTGCTCGATTGGAAAAATAACTCTCTAAACAAAATGAACAAATCACTAACCAAGATGCAAGAATTGAGCAAATCACCAAACAAAATGAACAAATGTTGATAATGATGAAGGATCTCATGAAAATCAATGAGAAAGGTAAATTACCTAGTCAAACCGAAGTGAATCCAAAGTATAACTCTCGAGGAGTAAATATTTGTGAGGACGAAAATGTAAACCCGGTTAATGCTGTCACCACATTAAGGTCTGGAAAGAAGGTAGACAACAACGTTGGCAACCCCGACATCCTTCTTAAATCTTCCCACGTTCCAAATTCTGAAACTCAGTCGACAACCATGGCTGTCAATCAAAACGATTCTAATTCTTCATTTAAGGTTGGTAATCCCGACCACTCTTCACCTTCTGATGTTGGCAACCCCAACATTCCAGCTCCCTTATCTTCACCCTCTAATATAACACCTTCTTCTTCGAATGAAAAAACTTCCGAACGAGTCTATAAACCCATTGCTCCATTTCCCCATAGACTCAACAAAAAGAAGAAGCCTGCTAATTTTGACCAAATTCTTGAAATCTTCAAACAGGTTCGAGTCAATATTCCACTTCTTGATACCATCGAGCAAATTCCTCAATATGCCAAATGTTTGAAAGAGCTATGTGATTCTTCGGAAAATTTCCCTGTAATCTTGGCATCCGATCTCATTAAGGACCAAGAAGAACAACTTTTGAAAATTTTAAGGGAAAATAAAGAGGCAATAGGATGGGTAATCGCTGACATTAAGGGAATTAGTCCATCAATTATTGAACATCGAATACATTTGGTCGACGAGGCTAAACCCACTCGCGAAGCTCAAAGGCGATTAAACCCTAATATGAGAGAAGTGGTAAAGGAAGAAATTATCAAATGTTTAGACAATAACATTATCTACCCTATCTCTGACAGTACTTGGGTAAGTCCGGTACAAGTTGTACCAAAGAAGTCTGGAATCACTGTGACAATAAATGAGAATAACGAACTTGTTCCGACAAAGGTCAAAACAAAATGGCGCGTTTGCATCGACTATCGAAAACTCAATGCAGCAACAAGAAAAGATCATTCTCCCCTCCCTTTCATTGATTAAATGCTCGAACGCTTATCCGGTCATGAATATTATTGTTTCCTTGATGGTTACTCTGGCTATAATCAAATTCCCATTGCGTTCGAAGACCAACATAAAACAACGTTCACATGTCCCTTCGGAACTTTCGCTTATTGTCGCATGCCCTTCGATCTTTGTAATCTCCTGCTACCTTTCAAAGATGTATGATGAGTATATTTTCTGATATGGTGGAGGATTTCTTAGAAATATTCATGGACGATTTTTCAATCTATGGGTCATCTTTTGATCAACGCCTCCTTCGTTTAGAACGTGTCTTAAAGCGATGTAAGGAGAAATCACTTGTTCTTAATTGGGAAAAATGTCATTTTATGGTTAAGCGAGGAATAGTCTTAGGTCATGTTGTCTCTAAAAATGGCCTAGAAGTTGACAAATCTAAAGTTGATCTTATTGTTGACCTTCCTCCTCCAGGGTCCGTAAAGGACATTCGCTCATTTCTCGGCCACGCAGGATTTTATAGGAGGTTCATTAAAGATTTTTCAAAAATTTCAAAACCTCTTTCAAATCTTCTGGCTAAAGACGTCAAATTTGAATTTTCCAATGAATGTAAAACGTCTTTTGAAACCCTCAAATCGATCTTGACCACTGCACCTATCATCCAACCTCCAAATTGGACCTTGCCTTTCGAATTAATGTGTGACGCTTCTGATTATGCCATCGGAGCCATCTTAGGTCAACGAATCGATAAACTTCCTCGAGTCATCTATTATGCTAGCAAAACTCTTAATGAAGCTCAATTGAATTACTCAACCACAGAAAAAGAGTTTTTAGCAGTCATCTTTGCCCTCGATAAGTTTAGATCATATTTCGTAGGTTCTAAGGTCATAGTTTACACCGATCATGCCGCCTTGCGGTATTTACTCACAAAAAAGGATACCAAACCCCGCTTAATCCATTGGATTCTCCTTCTTCAAGAGTTTGACCTAGAAATACGAGATAAAAAGGGTTCTGAAAATGTCGTAGCTGACCATCTTTCTCGTATAGTGCATGAAAACTATGATAACTCTCAAATCAACGATCATTTTCCCGATGAACAAATTCTTTCACTCTCTAGTGCACCATGGTACGCGGACATCGTAAATTATCTTGTCACAAATGAAACACCTTCCCATTGGTCAAAACAAGATAAACAAAAATTTCTCTCTAACGTTCGAAACTTTTACTGGGACGATCCTTATCTTTTCAAATATTGCACCGATCAAATCATTCGCAGATGTGTCCCAGAACATGAATTCCATAGCATCCTCTCTTTTTCACATAATCAAGCATGTGGAGGACATTTTGGAGCAAAGAAAACTGCTGCCAAGGTGTTACAGTGCGGTTTTTATTGGCCTTCTCTTTTTCGTGATGCCCACGAATTTTGCTCCAAATGCGCTAGATGTCAACAAACAGGTCGTATTTCCAAACGTGACATGATGCCCCTAAGTCCGATCCTTGTCATCGAAATTTTTGATGTTTGGGGCATCGATTTCATGGGTCCTTTTCCTAATTCTTTTGGAAATCTGTACATTTTAATCGCAGTAGATTACGTGTCTAAATGGGTTGAGGCCATTCCCACCAGAACGAATGACAATAAAGTTGTTGTCAAATTTTTGAAAGAAAACATATTTTCCCGTTTTGGGACACCTCGAGCCATTATAAGTGATAACGGTTCTCATTTTTGTAATCGTGCTTTTGAATCTCTTCTTAAGAAATATTCTATCACTCATAAACTATCTACTCCATATCATCCACAGACCAACGATCAAGTCGAGATTTCCAACAGACAAATTAAACAAATTCTTGAAAAGACGGTTAACTCCAACAGAAAAGATTGGTCATCTAAATTGATAGACGCCCTTTGGGCATTTCGCACAGCTTATAAAACCAATCTAGGAATGTCACCATACTGATTAGTCCTTGGAAAAGCATGTCATTTACCCGTTGAGCTCGAGTACCGCGCACTTTGGGCAATCAAATACCTTAATTTTGACATAGAAAAAGCCGGATCGCATCGTAAATTACAATTGTCAGAATTAGAAGAACTAAGAAATGAAGCGTACGAAAATGCAAAGATTTATAAAGAGAAAACCAAATTCTATCATGATAAATCCATACTTCGTAAGACATTCGAAGTAGGTCAGAAAGTTCTCTTATGTAACTCCAGACTTCATTTATTTCCGGGAAAATTGAGATCCCGTTGGACAGGTCCATATATTGTGAAAACAGTATACCCTTATGGCGCAGTTGAAATTGAAAATCCTAGGGACGGTTCCATTTCAAAGGTCAATGGACAACACTTGAAGCCATTTCTAGAGTTTGAACAGCACGAGGACGATGAGTTCGTGGATTTTCACGAACCTAGCTATTCGGCATGAGCCGCTCACTATCTTGCACATATCAGGTTGTATTTTTTTTCTTCTATTTTGCATTTGCATTCTATTTGACAGTTGGGACACCGTCTCATTCCAGTGTGGGGGGAGGGACGCATATCTCATTCTGTTTGTTCATATTTCATAGTGTAGCATCATTTTTTTTTAAAAAAAAAATCATCTCATTATTTGTTTTCAAATTTCCTTTCAGTTTTTTTTCATTTCCCAATATTTTTAGGACTTCGATTATTTTTAATTAGTCAAGACAAAGTAAGTAAGCAGTTGAAGTCAATTGATGAAGATTTTTGTGAATCACTAATTTCAAATGTAAAATATAATGAAAAGTTGAATTACAAGCGATAATAGTGAGGTTAGTATATAGGGGGATTCATAGGTGATGGTTATGAAATCGTTTCTAAATTGTAGTTTTTGTTAAAAAAAATGGCAGATTTAAAGTACATGCGTTGACATCTCAAATCATTAAAGTTAAGTGGTGCTAAGTTGATTTGCATAACACTCTTTAGCTCTTCTCAAAAAAAAAAAAAAACTAATAAGAAACACCTACAGTCGATAGGTGTGCACACTTGTGAAAGTGTGTGCACTCGCCACGCTCTATACTCTTCTCACGTAAGCCCGCTAGGCAGTGCATGGATGGTATATCTGGCCTCAGCATTCTGAGTTAGGTGTATAAATAATTAAATAAATAATCACCTAAGGATTACCGACCTTTTCTGACATAGTCAGCGTCGGTTTGCACAATCCGCCAAGCTCTGTCCCAACTCTCACGTAAGCCCGCGAGGCAGTGCATGGGTGGTATACCTTGGTCCAAAGGATAGGTGTAAAAAAAAAGAGAAGAAGAAAAAAAAACTAGTAAAGAGAGACTAAGATTTGAAACCCAAACACTTCTTGACTTTGTTGATTTGGCTTGTTATACAAATGGAAATGAAAAATACCATTTTGAAAAAAACTGTGATCAACAGTGAAGAATTTATTTCATGGCTGCACTATGTTATCGACCGAAACAACTGGCCAAACTAGAATCTAATGTATGAAAACTTGAGTTACATTGAAATTTGTGATTAGTGAGGAACCAAAAATTTGAAGAAGTTGACTAAAACTGATATACATTATTTTGTTGCAACTATTTTGAAGTAAATAGAGTCTCCATTTGTGTAGAATTTTGCATTCATGTAGTACATTAGAATCATCACATACTGCATTTGGATTTTGTGGGTAGTATCCGCTGAAAACCCTCACGAGACACCACTCATCCTACTAGGGACACCTAGAGGTTTAACGGCTTGTTGCATACGTTCAATGCAATCGTGTTTTCTATGAAAAAAAGATTTAATTAGTTTTTATTTTCTTGTTTATTCGAGGACGAATAAAGTTCAAGTGTGGGGGTATTTGATGAACGTATTTTTCTGCATTTTAAACCGTTTATTTCATATATTTTTATTTTAATGAAGCGGTATTATACGGGTATTTGTTGTGGTTTTGCAGATTATAGATTTTGAAGTGCAATGTTGAAATTAATCGGTTGTGGCGTCCTTTGGTTCAAAAGACAAGCGGCATGAGTGCAACATTTTGAGCACCAAATAAATCAAAGCAATGTTACACTTCAATTTATGCGAAATGAGTTAGTTCACATTTTCACTTCAGCATATGGGTGCAAGCAACATGGGAAACAAATCATATTTATATCTCAAGTCACGTGCTCAAACTCAAAGCAAGGAACAAATTTAATTAATTCAAGCAAGTGGGGACCAACCTCAATCAATGACGTGGCAAGCATGCACATACTTTGATTTAGTAAATATTGGTTGCATATTCTCAAGATAGCAAACATCAATTCAAAGCAATATGGACCAATTCAAGCAATGATGTGGACGTATATATGTTCTCTTTCACCAATTCAAGCGAAGGACCAGTTCCTCCTAAAAAGTAGCATAATACATAGCCATGATATGAAGCAAAATGGGACACATTCAAAAGTAGCTTACGTATGAATTTGGACCAATTCACATATAAAAGTATTTCAAGCAATGACGTGGCAACTTGACTCTTCACCAATTCAAGGAATGGACCCAGTCAGTACAATTATCTTGGCAAATACTAAGAATAGAACCGGTCCTATTGCTAAAAAGATGGACTGATTTTAGGGGCTGAGGCCTATATATACAACATTATACAGCACCTTCAGATCATCTCTTACCTCATCACTTTTCTTCAAGTTTAGATTTAAATTCAACACTGTTTTTATTTTCGAACAGAATACGTAGGATTGTTGATTAGATTTAGCAATTTATTTATTCTTGTTCTTAGTTATTTTCTGCACTCTTTTCAGTTAGTTAATAATTATTTCAGTTGTTTGCTCCGTTATCTTCTTTTCCGCAATTTCAATTTCTGTTCTGAATTTTTTTTACAATTCTATATTTCGGTTGCAATTTCGATTAGTTTCGAAATCGATTCGGAGTATATTATTGTTATTTTTATTTTCTGTTCAAAATTCACCATCGAATTCGTTTAACACGCCTAAGATTTAAATATGGATTTTAATTGTTTTAAAATACAATTCCCTGTGTTCGACCTGCATACTACACGCCTGTGCGCTTGCAGAATTTATTAAAATTTGTGCTTTTCTAATCAATAGAAAAGTCGCAACACAAAATGCATGCAATGTTATAAGATTTCATAAATTACGAAACCGATGAGTTATAATTGAGTTGTATATGGAGCTGTTCGGCTTGATTTTGGTTGCATAAATTGCGTATAAATTAAGCGAACTCGCTTAATAACACAAAATAAGGTACGCTTATGACCTTAGTGTAAAAAATATAAATATTGATATATATATATATATTGCATTTTTCGGCCATGAGAGCCGATGTATATATTTTTACCATATTGTAAAAGGCTCTCCGTACAATGGAGGCTCTGCCAAAAAATTTCGGGAAATTTGGGTGTTAGAAAAATTTTGAAAATTTTTGGAAAATTTTGTTAATCAAAAATTTGATTTTGAATTGTAATTGAAATAAGGGGTTTTGAATTAGAAAGGGAAACTAATTGTTTTGGTTGAAACTAAAAGATTTAGAAAAGTGAAATTTCGAGTTTCAAATTAGTGGATTTTGAAAAGTTAATGGGTTTGAAGCATTTTTCCCACCTTTGCAATTTCGGGGACGATATTCTTTTAACGGGATGGAATGTAAGGACTTGAATTTTCCATCTTTTGATTTTGAATATTTAAATAGTTTTAAATGTTGGATTTAGAATATAAGTGATTTTGAATATGAAGATTTCGGTTGAAATTGTTGAATGAATTTAAAATTTCAAATATAACGATTATTGTAATACGAATAGTGCAAATAATTGGAGTTTAAGTTGAATATGAATCAAAACAATCTCTAATGTTGATATAAATTCTATTTAAATTAAAATTGAGTTAATAATTTTTTAAAACTGGAATTTCAAGTGATTTCGCTAATTTTCAAAATCGTCGATTTAATCGACACGTTAAAATAACGATCTGAGACACAGTCTCAGAATTCGACGAAACTAGTTCTATTAGATCCGTAATAGTGTAGTATTATCAGATTTCAAATTTCGTAGCATTTGGAGTCAACGTTTGGTCGTACGGGCTAGAAATGCGTTAAAACTAATATCGGGAATTTAATAGTATAACTAGGTCCAAAAGGCAATTTCCTTCGTACGATCGAATTTGGGCTCGAGACTAGATCCATTGCGTTCAGAATAGGGGTATAACATTAGGGACGCTAGACAGCACACATCGGTAGGAGTTCAGGATTTTAAGTCAATATAAACAAGATATTTTGAAATTTAATAATATTCCCTACCATCTCACAGCCACCCTAAATTGGGCACAAAGCCACCCTATTATCAAATTTTGCCGTTTCCATCAAATTTTAAAAACCCCTCTTCCTCATTTCTTTTTCAGATTTTCAAAAGCGAAAAATATCTTCATATAAATAAAAAATATCACGATCAAATCACGAATTGGCCTGGAAGTGACAGTGATAGAGTAGCATTTAGCTCGACCATTGTTTCAAATCTTGGATATCTTGGCCGAGATCTCGGTTGAAGGTTTCGACGAAATGAAACATATGATATCTATTGATTTCTCATTTCCAATATATCAGTTGATATTTACATATATCGGTGGATATTTAGACAGAGACGATATTTCGAGATATCGGCCGATTTATTGTTTTTTTCAAACAAAAAAGTTGAACCCATCTTGCAAGTACATTTTGCCTGTACATTTTGCAAGTGAATGGGCTGAGCATTATTTGTGAGTGAACACATGTACACTCACATTTTTCTAGAATGCCTACACACATTTTTCTATGCTTTCACTTTTTTTAGTAAATTAGAATGCATGCACACATTTTTACACATTAATATTAGAATGCTTGAGCATTATATGCTTTCTCTGTGAGTGAATGCATGTCCACTTGCACATGAATATTTGAACTGTACATTCACATTACAACTTGCAAATAAAAGAGAACATTTTTATACACATTACAATGTTTGCACATTCACATTGCATGTACATACACATCATCTATACCATTTTAAACATGTTGCTTTCTTTTTATGCGCATTGCTTGTTCATTCACATTACAACGTGAAAATAATAAGTAGTTATTCACTCGCTTGTACTATTTCATATACATTACAATAATCAATATTTATATACACATTACTCCGTCTATTAATTTACTTCTTATCCAAGATGGAAATGGCATAAATGTTCTTTTAAGCTATCAATGACAATGGTATATGGTGTGATTTTACAAATCCAGCAAGCTTAATTTTTTATTTACTCTAATATGTAAATATTATTATGTAATCGAATTAATTTTAAACATATAACATACTCCAAGAAGGTCCTGAGATGAACTTTTGGCACTGAGATGTAAATCCAATATTGGCATCGAGATGCACTAGTTTCGTCCGAGATCTATACCGATACAATACCGAGTCGGTAATATCTCCGAGACGAAACGTGACCGATATCCGAGATTTAAAACCTTGAGCTCGACCGCTTACGCATGACGGAAGACTAGCGTTCATTCTTGAAGGCGTCAGCGAGCGATCGCAAGGTAGGATTTCGCACGCGTGACATTGGACTGAGGAATGGATGTGGGTAGCAGTAAGCGATAGCAGCGTAGGCATGGTCGCGAGCTAGCGAGGGCGAAGATGGTAATGGTGGTCGAAGTCGAGATGGTTGGAAACGCAGGAGACTGGAATCACGTTTGTGATTTTATCGCATACTTGGAAGCTTCGTCGTGAATAAAGAGAGGTTAGGTTTTTCATTTTTTTAAACGTGGTGATTAATGTTAATTACTACAATTAGTAGAATAATTATATTGTTTAAAGTTAGAAATCTTATAAATGCTATATTTCATTCATGCGAGGTCAAAAAATTACGAAACATGTGGTGTTGGATTAATAATGAAGTAGGATACGGAATAAAATTGGTTTGGAGATTTTCGAAGTCAGTTGTAATTTTAAATTTAATAAAATGCCTTTTCAATTTAATTTAGAATTGGAATGGGTTGCAAATTAAAAATCAAGGTGAGTAAGTCTCACTCATTTGGATAAATGGATATAATTTATAGTGTTAAAATTAATTATTGGATGATTGTTTAACTTGATAAATTATTATCAGCTAGATGTTATATTATATATAATAGTATAAATGCTAGTAGTTGGATATATTTCCTACCGATTGGAGCGGATTAGGCATTATGCGCCCTGCATAATAGCTGATGACCCTTTATTACCGCGATGTCCTGCCTAAAAATGGGATTGGTATGTTATGCTATATAATATATGTGGGTTAGGGAAATAGGTTGGAGGGATCCAATAGGATTCCTTAAAAGTATATTGATTGTTTCATATACAGTGTTACATGACGTAGTTAAAAAAAATTGTTATGGATTATTGTGTGATTTGAATTATTGGATGCTATAGCAGCACTGGCTTTAGTTTTGGCATTTTTAAATACCATAAATATTATTTTTGAATTTGAAAGAATTAAAGGAGATTTTTCGACATAAGAATATTTATATCCAAATTTGGATTATTTTAAATGAAATTGATTTGGATAAAACAATTATTTGATTTTTACTTAACTTTTCATAAAATGTTTTAAGTTGAGATTTTAAAGTAATTTATATAAAGGGTTTTCTGAATGATATTTCTGAAATATAGATAAGGAGTTGAAATCAATATTTAAATTAGATTTGAAAAATAAATGGGATTTATAAAGTGATAGATTTAAAAATGAAGTTTATAAATGTGAATGTTTTATAAATTAAGTGAAACCGGGATGAGTTTATAAATTTATAAACAAGTTTATAAATAAAGTGAAATGATTTTTAGTTGATAAATTAAAAATATAAATTCATAGGGTCAATTTATATCTAGATATGGAAATCGATTTTTGAAAGAAAAAAAGTGGTGGATTCTATTTTTGTAAGGTAAGAATGGTTATAAAGTTGTAACGTAACCGATGTGATATGAATCAAGAGGGGTTTATAAACTAGAATTAGTAATATTGGATTTTCAAAAATTGACTTTTGTCAAGAATTGAAATTAGTTCTAGGATTTTTATTTATTAACCTATATAGTTAAAGCTATTTTAGCATTGAAATATTTCGAGAAGTAGATTTTTCAAATATCTAATATTAAATTGAAATAAATTCTAACATTTAAAATAAGCTTTGTAAACCAATTAATTTTTCTTTTTTTTTAAAAATGAAATGGGAAATGAGTTATCAATGTTTATTTAAAGTGTTTCGATATTTTAAATAATTAATTAAACGTGTTTAAAAAATAAATTATTAGTCTTTAAAAATAATAATTATATATATAGTTTTGAAATGATGGAAATTTATTCATAAATACTCTCGAAATTTATAAACGGATTTTATTTAATGGATATCATTTTTAGTAATAGAAATCTTATAATGGAATTTTGGAAACTTAAGGAATTTTCGGAATGGTTAGATAAGTGAACTTTGAAAAATGAATCTGAATTCATAAAGGAAGTTATAAATTGGTGAATGAGATTTTAAATAAATAAAATCGATTTTGGAAATTGTAGAAGGAATTACGAAAATTCTGGAGATTTATGAAATGAATTATAATGAGTTGTGACTTTACAAAAGGGTTTGTAAATGGTTTTATGAAGCTGGAATAAGGGGAAATTTCCTCGTTTGTGAATATACCTAAAAAAATTGATAAGATATAAATATTTCCTAAGTGTTGAGAAGTAAGTGATTTTGGAAAACATATTTATAAATATTTTTCTAAGTACTGGAATAAAATGATTTGGGAATGTTTTGACTATGGGAAGGTTATACAAAAATATTTCAAAGTTATAATATGGTTTGAAAATATCACAATAAGGATTTGAATTTGTTTTCAGATGTCGGAATATTAGAAGAGATTTGAATATATATCTAGGTAAAGATATTGGAAATGAATGTTTTGAAAAGATTTAATAAATTATGCCTAGTGACTGCTTATGTGTGAGATTTGATAGTTAAACAACTAGCTATCGAATCTGGCCAAATTCGTTGATATTTTCGAAAGAGACCGAGATCAGATTTAATTATCCGAAAACCACCTCGATTTGATTTGTGTGTTACGAATTGTGATATCGTGAAGATAATGAAGATGGTGATTTTGGAGATTCAGTTTGTTCAGACCCAGAATGACTTTTATGGATGAATGCTATCATTTGCATCGTGATCTGAAAGGCAGTGTTATTTGAATGTTATTCAAGAAGTAAAACGTAGCATCAAGTCTCATTAACCAGGAATGACTAAAACAAGGGAGATGTAGCAGGACTAAGTGGGTTGCACCCAAGTAGGGTTATCACTTTTCTAGATACCCTCGGATATATATTATAATTACGGATATGGTTGTGCATGGAAAAGAGAGCGTTCGAAAGGTTGGGAACGCCCGGGGCGATAACATATTTGGTACTATCCAGCAAGGAGTAGGCTGGTCCTAGTTGACAAGGATTGTCAAGTACGATCTCGGTACATTTTTCTAGAGGTGTTTTATGGAGAGCGGCCAGAAGCCCAGTCAATGTATGGAATCCAATATCCACTACGAGCCTATACGGTTTTAGTTGTATACCAAATATTGCTGGAATGCGAGATGCAAGAATTTTAACTATTTTATAGTTTATTTTCTGCATACACTATTAATAATACCATATGATTTTGATATAAAATGTTTTGGTTATCATAAGGTAAAAACCCGTCATATTTGTGTGTGGCGTGGTCTTACGAGATACCTTTGTTTTCTAAGGATTTAGATAATAGCAATAATTCAAATTGAATGAGTTTTCTCACGCTGGTTTACTAGACTGACTCGGGTGTTATTTTATTATAATATCCAAGTATTGTAGATTTAGGTTAGGATATTATGGAGCACAAGAGACGTGTTGGAGGAGTCTCGGGCATTTCCCACGTATTTGATTATTTTCCACTGTGTACGCTGTGTATTCAGCACTTGTGATGATAAGTTATTATAACTGTCTAGATTTATTTGTTGGTTGCTGTACTCTAAGATGATATGTATCTCTACTACTAATAAAGAAAATTCGTTAAACTAATCTACTCGGTGCCTTTTTGAAATTCCTAAATTGCCCTTGCCCATGTGCAAAAAAGGGGCCCATACTAGTATTAATAGTTTTAATTTCTTTTGTATTAAGATATGTTATTATATATTATATTTTTATTCCGCTTCGATTGTGAGATTCTATATATTTTTTATGTTTTCTTCTTTCCCTTTTCTTCTTCTTCACCACTAAAGATTCGTATTTCCGTTCAGTTTGAGTTGGACATGTGTGATTTATTGGCGACTCAAAGAGTACTAAGATATGGGCCTTTACACTCTCTATACTCCTTCTCCAAGCTTCTTTAATGGCTTCTCTTCTTAGAGCAAGTTATGGAAAAATATGCCAAAATAGAAATAAATTTTGCATACACTAGTTAATAAGATAATTCCACCTCAAAACAAGTTCAAACCACCTCCCTTACCTCCTACAACCCATGAGCTCACCTATATCCATCCTTAGTCGAGCTCCACCGCTTTATCAAGGCTAAGATGAAACCAGGTTGAGGTTAGGAACAGATCTGGGAAGCTCCGAAGCAAGAAAAAGATAAGGAAGCGCCTTTAGTTTAATTCTAAGAAGATAGGAGAAGTTCGAAGTGCTGCGGAAGCTCTATTGAATTTTCTAGAGCTTAGGAAGGATGGAGCATTTGTAATAGGTAGTACTCAATTTTTATTGAATGGTAAATAATATCTATAACTATTTTTAAGTATGATAATATGACCATTTAATCTCTTAATGATTTATATGAATGTTTGATAACTTGGTTGATTATATGGATGTTGATAACATTGATAACTTGGTTGTAATAAATTATGAAAAAATATAATAAAAATGTTTAAGTAATTAACCATGGTTAAATAATAAAATAAATTCATATAATATATGTATGTAGTTTATTGAGTCTCTTAATGATTTTGAAAATATGAAAAGGTTGAAAAAGAATATTATAATAATATAATATTAAGAAATGATTTAAAAGTGAATAGGTATTTAATACAGAAAATATTGGTTTAAATGTTTGAAAATGGTTTATCAATATTTAAAAAAAATTAAAAATTAATTTGGAGAAGTTTTGACAAACAATGAATTTGGAGTCAAAAATAAGCGTGTTGTATTACGGTAGTCCATGACTTCACGCCATAAAAGTTAGATCCTTCTATAGGATGGAATCGGAGTTGGATTTCTTTGCAACAAGATTTTTTTGAACTCTATGACTAAAGTTTTCAAACAAAAGAAAGTGGACTATATTTCATTTAACAGATTTTAAAATATGGGCAAATCAAATTTCCGATAAATCACACTTTGACAGTTTAGTGGCCCTAGTAGCACATGTTTTAATTTTTTTTTAAAATTTTTAAAAATATAATATAAATCCTATAAATCTTTTAAAATGTTTTAAAAGAGAGTTGAGTTGTAAAAATGGATTTATAAAAGATCGAAAAGTTATTGTAATCAAATAAGCTTTGAAAACACTATTTGTAGCACTATCCGTTGCACTTTTTGCAGCACTTTGGTAACTTTTGAAATATGGATTTTAATTTAACAAGTCTTTTCCAAATATACTATAAATGTTTTCAAATGAATAATTAATTGTTTTGATAATGATTTGGAAGTTTTATAATTTATTTAAA
The DNA here is from genome assembly GCA_030765085.1 of Allium cepa. Classification (NCBI taxonomy): domain Eukaryota; kingdom Viridiplantae; phylum Streptophyta; class Magnoliopsida; order Asparagales; family Amaryllidaceae; genus Allium; species Allium cepa. The sequence continues at coordinate 867,969,075 of CM060940.1, forward strand.
AAGGATTAAATATATGATTTAAGGAAAAGCTGTCAAAATCAGGTGATTTAATCTTGGCTCTAAAAGCCAGCGAGCAGACTAGATTATTCTATTCGTTAGATCCATGTGAGGGGCTTAAACTAAGAAGATGTTCAGAAGTAACCAGTGCCCTAGCTTACCAACCCTTTCCTGGGCGAGGGATAAATAAGGTCGAAATGTCGAAAACGAGTTAAGTATAAAAGATTAAATTTCCCAAATTTAAACAACTTGGACTGCATGGATATAATCTTCTTACATTGGTGTTAAATTCCAAGGAGGAAACTCGTACTATCCTTGTAAATTTAAAAGGTGATTTCACCGCCATTCGATGAATAGTAAAGGTTGAATACATGAATTGGTATTGAGTAGAATTAGTATAATTTCCTTAATCCTTTTTACTCAATAATGTTTTCCAATATGAGATATAAATAAATGGTTTGGAATTAATTTAAGAGTGCGTTTGGCATATATCCCTAGTAAGGGTTGAAAATACAAAAAACATCCCTCCATTTTTTAGTAAGTTTCTGTCTCCGTTTTCAAATTCACACGCGCACAAAAGACCTAAATACCCTTTACGTTTTTAACATTTCAAACGCATATAACTTTTGTAAAAACATAGGATCAGCTACCGTTTTCACCAAAAAAATCAAAAAACTAATGATCTTTAAAATGAGATCCATTGTTGATATCGAAAAAATGATATTTGCAGTAAAGATGGAATTATTCCACATATTTGCAAACAATTCTACAAATTTTGAGCATTTTCGATTTTTATTCAAATATGCAACTATTGCATATAATTGCAGACATTTCCGCAAGTATATGGTATAATTGCAGTCATGTCTGCCATTATATGGTATTGCATACAGTTTTAGAAATGTCTACAACTATTGCATATAGTTGTAGAAATGTCTGTAATTATTACATATAATTGCAGACATTTCTGCATTTATATGGTATAATAGTACGCATGTCTACAACTGTTGCATATAGTTGCATAAATCTCTGCAACTATTGCATATAATTGCAGACATTTCTACATATGAAAATTTGGATCCGTGAATAGCTTGCCATGTCGTTATTTTTACATATGCGCAATACCACTTATTAGAATGATAATAAAATTTGTGATTTAATGGTGAAAACGGTTTGTTAATCCGTCGTTTTTCCAAGTAGTTATTGTGTTTTAAAGATTGATAATTAATGGGGTGCAAATTTTAATTATGGAGGTGAGAATAACATTCATTTATGAAGAATCAACATTACTGTAATGGAGAAGTGGGGTATTGTAGGGAAGAAAATTATAGTGCTTGAATATAGGGATGTAATTTATATCTTTTTTATGGGGAGGATGTTTTGTGTTTTAAGTCTAATTAGGTATGTTACCATATTTCACTTAATTTAATTCCTATACTTAAAATTAATTGTTTTGAGTTTGTAGTAAACTATGTCTTAAATAACATTATTTTAACCCGCTTAAACTTATGATTTGAAAATCTTTGTAAATATTTAAATAAATGATTTGGAAATATTTTCCTAAGTAAAGGATGAAATAATTTGGAATTATTCCAAGGTTCAAAAAGGTTTTAAGTAATCAAAGGATTTTAATAAATGGATGAATAAAAAATGAATTAAATTAGTATGATGATTGATAATCTCATATGAATTTAATATCTTTTTATCGATGATTGGTTCAAAGGAACCAGGATCGAATTTGAGTAATTCCTATCTGAAAAACACTTATAACCAATGTATACATTCAGAAGTAAGAACATGTTGATGCGATGATTCCTAAAGACTGGAGGGATTGTTGTCATGAGTCCCAGGGGTTTACCCCATATTATATTTATATGGCAACGGTGTCTACATTCTGTCTTGTATAAAGACAGAAGGTCTCTATAGCGAAAGGACTACTTGTTGACATTCTCTAGGAAGCTCCCATTATAGAAACGTTTATTATAACAGAGGTCTTATAGTGTCTTGAAATCTTTGGATTGCAAGGACAACTTGCTACTAATGATAGTAAGATAGTTCCTTCGGTTTCGTTCAATTCCAGAATGAACTTGTATGGATAAGTGTTTGACAGTGCATTTCTGATCATATTAATCGTTCTCTATAAAATGTATCCTCTATTTGATGGTGGTGATGGCAACTTCTCTTAGCTTAACATCCTTCCTTGAGACATCCGAGCTCAGGATTTAAACGTTTGTAGAAGTCAATTATGTGGTTTAGGAATGGCATTATTACATTCAAAATGGAACCGGTCGGTTAGTTAGAGCGTTTCCTCTCGAACCTCACAACTGGACTTGATTTGGGGAATGATGTGGTCCGAACTATTGGTTTATATATATGATGGCGTCCAGTATATGGGCCCATTAGGGAAAGGCGTCCCTCAAGCAATCTGTCACCTCATTTATTTGAATAAAGTAGCTTGAGAAAAGTGATAAGGCTACTGGTTATTGGTAGTGTAGCAAGTGTAGTTTTAGTGGCTAGCTGAGAAAAGTGATAAGGCTAATGGGAACTATGGTTGCTATGCATGAAAGAAATGGCCACTAGTTCCTTATCATGTTGAAAAATCCAAATTTCAATACGAGCTTTACGATTTTGATAATAGTCCAAAAGTAGTTGTAATGCTTGCACACATTTCAGCTAATCCTTTTTGTATCACATATTCCATCCGGTATATTTCATTTGAACTAGTTCGGATATTGTTATCCCGCCTTTTTTCAAGGCCATGACACTAAGCACTTGACTAGAGACCGAAGACAATCCGTCTCGGAAATCAGTTATCCATAGGTCCATAATGGATATTGGAAAACTTAATCCAAGCTTTCATCGAGCTACAATTAGCATGGTATGACAAGCAAAGCTATGGAAGGCAACGTTCCAAATTTCAGGTCAATCGGAGTTCGTATGCTCGAGTTATGGATCGATCAAGATCCATGTGAAGCATGTTCACTTCGTATCCATCCTACTTCATATCCATCACACCGCATCCATCCCCTTCGTATCCATCAAGTAATAACACCTCTTGGATCGATCATAGTTCATTTTCCCAACAACTACGTATTTCGTATTGATATCGCTTCTGCATATTTAATACCGTTCGGCCAATCGATCGACACTTAGCAAGGGGTCAAGCATCGATACAAAACCAATAACCAAACATCGCTGTGAAGAGCCTAGCATCAAATGGATACGTAAGGTATAGTCTAACCAAAGGAAACGGTCTATAGGCGTGAAACCTAGATCTCCGTTGAATTTTCGCTCTACATCATTGATACGAAGCTCATCATACGAATGTATCGATACTAATCTATCAGCTTACTTGCAAACTCAACCTTGGATCGATCATATCTCTCAAACTACAAGTCCAAATGCCATGAAATTTTCATAGAAACTTTCTTATTCACTCAAGAGCTTCCCAGATTTATTGCATCTCAAATGGAGCCAAACATGATCGATACAAAGACGATAGGGATAGATCCCAAGCAACCCAGATCGATCTGGTAGGCCCACCCATGTATGGGAGGAGGTATTGCGATATTTGAGATAGATATTTCCAGATCTACTCCTATAAATAGGACCCCTACGCCTACTACAAAAGGACTTTGGAAGCTCATACGCCATTGCTCTGCTGCAACTCCATTGTAACTTGAGTGCCTATGATTTGTATTATTATAACTCGGTTGTGAATCATCTATAAACATAAAACTATTCAAATTGGATGTAGGCTACAATGTTGAACCACTATAAATTCTTGTCTCTTTCTATTTCTGCTTGGTTTTATTGGTGTGATTGTTAGATTATCCTCTTTTTCCATTTATTTTCTTCATTCTGATCTCTTCAATTACATCCGAAGAGTGTTGTGTCCAATTTTGGCACAAACACTTTGGTGCTTTCACTAAGAAAAGATGATTTCGTGGATCCACTGCCATTATTGGATTGCTAAAATCTAAGGAGGAGATCCACATCTATCTTCCAGTAGTTCCTTCCATTCTACTCAGATTACTCCAGATTTAGGAAGAGCTGCATTCATCATGGTGCACACTACCACAACTGCTTCAAACACTGCAGATCCAAAAAGAAGGGATAGGAAAAATCTCACGTAGCTGACTACATCAGGCCAAACATCAACTGAAGCTCCAAATCCACAAGGTTCTTTGACTAGAGAGAAGTTTCAGTCCTTATGCAAGAGCTTACTCAGAGCCGTTATGAGCTCAATCAGTAGATCCGTGCCAATATGGAGCTCGCAAACCAGCTGAACGAAGAAAGGCAAAGGAGATCTAGAAGGGATCACTTCTCTCATTCCTCAACTGAAAGCTCGGCTTCATCTGACTTCAATCACAGATCTACACGCCGTCGGCTGGATAGAAACTACACAGAAGCCACCGAGCATCAGCATGCTGTGAATCTTGAACAAGCTGGGATTGGCCCTTCTACATGGCATCAAGCTGGACCCTCCTCCTAAGGAAGGGAACTTCCTTATCACACCATTCATGACCATGCAGTTGCTGCTGCTCTAGATCTGGAAGCTGAGATCCAGAACCAACCAAATTTGGCCCTTCATAAACACATTCATGCTCAGGATCCTCACTTCCCAAAAGATCGAGAGCCAAAGAGTCATGGAACAGATTGTAGACAACGACCGGATCATCCCCACAAAATGGAACCCGACCATGCCTTGGCCTTAAAGATCTAGATGCTTGACATTCCAACCATGATACCCCATATGATCAGAGAAAGTTTAGGCCTTACAAACGATGATAGGGAATCTCTCGAAGTCATACTTCGATCACCAATGACATACTTTATGCAGAGCCACTCCATTGATTCAAGATGCCGACCTTATCAGTGTACGAAGGAAATTAGGATCCTAACCAACATATGTTGAAGTATGAATGACTCATGAACGCCGTGCTGTTAATTGTAGAAGCTTTCCTATCTCCTTGGGAGGCATTGCAACTATGTGGTTCACTTGATTACCACCCTGATCCATCTCATGTTTTGATAACTTAGCTCCAAGTTTGTCAAGCGGTTTTGTATGCATGCTACGAGACCGAAGGATGTCAACAGCTTTTCCAGCGTTGCTCAAACTCCAGGAGAGACTCTTAGATGTTATTGGGAAAGATTCCATGCTGCTTGTGCTGAGTTCAGCAAACCCAATGATAATTCTATTCTGAGAGCATTGGCTAAAGGGATTGATCCTGATTCCAAGTTTGGCAATTGGTTGGCTGGGAACCCCTCGCTTCGTTGAATCGTTTCTATGCTAAGCCAGACCAGTTTTTGATGAGAGAAGACACTAGACGATCTAGGAAGCAAGACGTAGCAGGGCCTAGTGGTGAAGGCATTTAGAGCATTTTGCAGTATAGCAGATCAGCAAGAATTCCAGCAAAGTACAATTGAACATATAGAATAAACAAGGTCAATAGAAGGTTAATGGAAATCAGGGGAAGAAGAGAGACCCACATTGTGGACCAAGACCTAGAGCTCCTATGTTCGATCGATATACTCTCCTAAACACGTCACTAGAAAATGTTTATCTACAGACTTGTAATATGAGACAGTATAAGAAACCGGCTCCAAAACAGTCATCTGAGAAACAAATTCAGACTAGGAAGTTTTGTAGATTCCGCCATTGTTACGGCCATAACACAAATGACTGCCATCATTTACATGGTATCATCCAGAGGTTGATTAGAGAAAGGAAGTAAGAGCAGTTTGTTTGGGCTTCGCGGGATAGAGGTGCGGGCCCATCTAATCCAAATCAAGGTCAAGGCCAAACTAGTCCCAAAGAACCCGTGCATACTTGTGGGAGGTTGTAATAAATATGCCAATTCGATTAGGCATGCAGACTTTGAATGTTGTAGTAACATTATTGACAGGGCCTCGACAAAACAATAGAAGACGATGACAGATGACATCATTTTCAGGAATCGTGATGCTGACAGAGTTGAGGCCCCCACTATCGATTCCTTGGTTATTTCGACCCAAATAGTTCCTGCTTGGATGAAGAGGATCAAAGTCGAGAGCGAAAATTCTATCAACATACTTACAACCAAATGAGAATGGAGGCAAAGATCTAAAACAATGCCAGTCACCCATACATGGTTTTAATGGAAGTGCAATTATACCATCTGGGATGGTGGAGATACCCATTGAGTTGTGTATTAGAGATCGCTGGAGAGTCCGGATACTATAGTTTGTTGTGTTGGACCGACTCTCATAGATTTCAGGGCAGCGATTGCTTTATGGTATTTAACTCTAAAGTTCCCCACTGATAATGGGGTCGGAGTAGTTCATGGTGATCAGACGGCTGGACGCGCCTGTTATGTTGCAAAGCTAATGGATGTGTAGAGGAAGGATAAAGGAAAGGGCATAGACGAATCTCTCTACATCCATTTTTAGAAAATTGGCAGCCAACACTTGAGTCTAGGTTCGAGCGCCACAACTAGTTCCATAGGGAACTTGATTCCTGAGACCATAATGATGAGGAGGAAGCCAAATATTTCCAGGCTTCCCCTGTCTAGTTAATGATCGATGTTCTGATCCATGACGATGACGATTTCAGAATGGTGAATGTCGAGTCTCAACTTAGCCCCCAGATGAGATAGGAATTGGTTGATTTTCTTCGGGTGAACCTCGAAGTGTTTACCTGGACTCATTCAGACATGTGTGGGATCTCGTCAAACATCGCAAGCCATGCATTAAATACCGACCTGAGGCATGTCCCTACGAAACAAAAAAGGCATGGTATGGATCCAGATAGATCTATCGCCCTGAAGGAATAAGTAAATAAACTCAAGATGAATGGGTTTATTCATGATGCTTTATACTTGAAGTGGGTATCCAATCCAGTTCTTGTCATAAAATCGAACAGGAAATGGAAAATATGTGTGGACTACTCAGTTAAACAAAGACCGTCCCAAAGATAGTTTGCACTTCCCAGAATTGATCAACTGTGGATTCAACAGCCGGACATGAGCTTTTATCTTTCATGGACGCATACTCCGGCTACAATCAAATCCTAATACATCTTCCTGACTAGAAACATACTAGCTTCTTCACTAATTTGGGACTCTATTGCAACAAGATAATGTCGTTTGGACTCAAGAAAGTTGGAGAAACTTATCAGAGGCTCGTGAACTGAATGTTCACTAACCAGATTGAAAAGAAAGAGGTCTATGTGGACGATATAATCATGAAGTCGTGATTATCTATCGACCACATCAGTGATTTGGAAACATTGTTTAACATACTCTAACAATATAGAATGAAGCTCAATCCATTGAAGTGTCATTTTAGAGTTGCATCAGGAAAGTTCCTTGGATTCATCATCAAAGCCAGAGGAATTGAAGCCAATCCTGAGAAAATCTGGGCAATTCAAAATCTTGAAACTTCCAGAAAAATAAAGCAGGTGCAAAGCCTCAACGAAAAGGTGGCAGCCTTAAGCAAATTCATCTTCAGATCTATGGATAAATGCATTCCTTTCTTCGATCTGATCAGAAAAGGAAGGCAGAATTTCAAGTGGACAGAGGAGTGCGATGGCGCATTCCAAGCACTAGTTCAACATCTGGCAACACCTCCCATTTTGCAAAGCCAGTTGATCACAAGATATTATATGTCTATTTGGCGGTTTCAGTCAGTGCAGTTAGCTCTGCATTAATTCGAGAAGAGGATCGGATCCAGAGACAGGTCTATTATTTCAGCAAAAGGCTAACTGGGTAGAAAGAAACTACCAAAGGTGGAAAAGCTGGCTTATTGTCTCATCATAGCCTTGAGGAAGCTCCATTCATATTTCCAAGCTCATCCGTTCATAGTCTACGCCGACCAACCGTTACGACAGAGCATGACATGACCAGAGATGACTGGTAAATTACTTAAGTGGGACACTGAATTGAGTCAGTTTGACATCGCTTATACACCAAGTCGAGCTATTCGAGGACAAGTTTTGGTGGACTTCATAGCTGAATCCACCTCACCATAGGATTTTCCCAAAACCAGTGAAAGTTCTAAGCATACATGGAAGCTATACATTGACGGTGCACCAAATGACCGTTGCTCAGGTGTTGGAGTGGTACTCGAAACCCTAAAAGGTCGAGTAGTGTGCTATGCTTTGAAGTTTGACTTCTGTGCAACTAACAACGAAGCTGAGTACGAAGCTTTGCTTGCTGGACATAAGCCCACCAAAGACTTGGGAGTTATTGCTGTGGAGATTTACTATAATTCGTAATTGGTCATATGCCAGGTTCAAGGAGAGTATCAAGCTAGAGACTAAAGATTGGCTACTTATCTTACTTGGGTTCAAGAAGTGTTGAATCTGTTCGATTATTATGCTATCCAATGTATACCCCAAAAGCAAAATCAAAAGGCGATTCTTTAGCAAAGCTGGCTAGCACTGGCGAAGCACAATAGATGGGGCTCGTCCCTGTTGAGACACTTACCACTCCGAGTATCGATCAAACGCATATAGACTAAGTGCATGAGGAAACATCGGCGAACAAGTCATGGATGACTTCATTCAAAAATTACCTTGAGCATGGAGCATTACGCGAAAGCAGAAGGGAGAAAAGATAGGTTCTCCAAAAAGCTTCACGATTTATTATCCGGAATGGAGTCCTGTACAAGAGGGGATATTCTGTTCCTTTACTCCGGTGTATCACCCACGATTAGATCAAATGAGTGTTACATGATGTGCATAAGGGAGAGTGTGGCAACCACACTGGTAGGCAACACCTTGCAAAGAAGATACTTAGATATGGATATTCTTGGCCAGCCATGAATCGAGATGCATCAAATTACGCTAGAAAGGCGATAGGTGAAAGAAACATGCTAGGATCCTAAGAGACTGGCCAACCGAAATCACTCAAATGGTCAGTCCATTACCGTTTGCCACAGCATTGACATAATAGGGTCGTTACCTTTAGCCATGGATAGTGCGAATTACGCCATCATTGCAGTTGACTACTTTACTAAATGGGCCGAAACTGAGCCACTTGCTACTATCATAATGAAGAAAGTAATCAACTTTGTTGTGTGCAACATCATCTGTCGCTTTGGCCTCCCATAAATGACTATAACTAATAACAGAGCCCAATTCAATAGTGTCGAGTTCAAAGGTTTCTATCAATGCTACCGTATCCAGGAGAAGTTCTCAACCGTATTTCACCCTTAAGCGAATGGACAAGTCGAAGTTGTCAACAAAATTATCAAGTCCATTCTGAAGAAATGATTGGAGAAGGCTGGAGGCAAGTGGGTCGATGAGCTGGCCATGGACCTATGGGCATATCGAACTACCGATAAGTCTGCGACCGACCATACTCTATTTGCACTTTCCTACAGCTTCGAATATTCGAGTTGAGGTAGAAGTTCCTTCCCACCATGTGACCTATTATGATCCAAAGACGATTGCCATCCTACTTGCAAAATCTTTGGAATTACTGTATGGGAAGTGTGAAGTGGCTGATTTAAGGGTAGTCGCGCATCACAGTCGAGTCGTCCGATTATACAATGCTAAGGTCTAAACCAAAACCTTCAAAGTTGGCGATCTCATACTTAAGTGAATTTATCCGGTCCCTTCATACATGAAACTAACATGGGAAGGACCGTATTTCATCAGGCGGAGACTTGGAGATGGCACAATCAAACTATCTACTGTTAATGGTCTTACTTTACAGAAAGCATGGAACAACAAGAGTCTCTGTCGCTATTACACATAACTGGCTTTTATTCATTTAGCCTGCTTTTTCTTTGGAATTTGTTTATGAATTTTTTGAATTTGAAACTGTAACAAGGCAACTGACTGTGATACTTTCTAATTTAAGCAACAAAATGCAGACTCGTCAAGCCAGAGTGGCAATTCTTGAAATGCATCGTGTGACCATCACGAAGTACGAAGAGATAAGGCGCATCCTACGGTGGGACTCATTCAAATAGTTTGTGATCGTGATCTGACCGGTCACTCGCTAAGTGAAACCCCAAGCTTGGGGGCAAGCAATGATAGAGTCAAGAAGGATTGAAACACGACAATCCTCTAACGAACTCTATCTACCAAAGTGCAAGCTGAAGTACAAACTCTAAGACCTAGGCTCGAGGAAGATGGATCCTTCCTTCCACGACCTCGCCTTCATTTTTCCAAGCTCAAAAAGGATGAATTCGTCCTTCTACGACTTTGCTTGCCAAATCAAGGTGGATGTGAATTGGCCATCCACAACCTTGATCAACTCCTTGTTCCTGGAGTGCCAACAAGATCCTAATACTTAAATAGATGTAATTGACTTTCTGTCGACCAACTCTGGTCCCGAGAGCGCGGGTTGGAGTATAAACACTAAATGGGTTTAACTGACCACTCATCAACCAACTCTGGTCTTGGGAGCGTGGCTGGACTATAAACACCAAATGGGTGTGATTGACCACCCGTTAACCAACCCGGGCTTCGAGAGCGTGGACTAGAGTATAAACATTAAAGGGTGTGACTGACCACCCATCAACTAACTCTAGCCATGAGAACACGGACTGGAGTATAAGCATTAAATGGGTACGACCGACTTCCCATAAAGTAACTCATTCCCCGGAGAGCGGGTATGATTCCTAACATTAAACGGGTGTGACGGACCGCTCGTAAATTAACTTATGTCCCCGTAGTGCGGATCTAATTCTAAGCATCAAACAGGTGTGACCGACCGCCTGTAAATTAACTTATGTCCCCATAGCATGGATATGATTCCAAGCAATAAGCAAGTGTGATCGACCATCGGCATACAAGTTCAATCCCTCGAGTATGTATGCAAGTACTAGCAGACTAGCGAGCGTGATCCGAGCACACAAACTCATTTCATTTTAACTTTACCCCGACTGAGTTAAATTAAAGCTAGTAAGGCGGAAAACGACTACATACTGACTAGTTCAATTCTCCCTAGTACTGGAGGCATAACTCAAGTACCAACCGCTGGCCAAGATAATGCAAGGTTGCGACTTGACTCGACGTTTGATTATGACCCGACGCCATGACTTCAGCACCTAACGATCGAACCAAGTTCAACTCAAAGACTAAATCCTCACAAGTACAATGAATGGAAGCGTGAGTGCTGAAATACTTAAAAAAATGGGCATAGAGTTATGCTATAAAACAAAAGGAAATTTTACCTCCACTATTCTTTGAATAAGTAGGTACAAAATCCGTTCGAAGAATTCCTTAAAGTAGGGGCCAAACCCGCATCTATACATGGCCTACAAAAACGAAAGAAAAGCCTACTTTAGCTATCTACCAAAAAGAATGGAAACAAAAGTGCAAGTCTACGCCTTCGGTTTTCTATCCTTCTTGCTTTACTTCGGTGTAGACCCACTCGAGCTGCCGCTTAGAACTGTAGGATCGATTTCACCCTAGAGGGGGGGTGAATAGGGCGATAGTGTAAATTATAAAACTTAATTGCAGAAGCTAATTAATATCAACACAGATCACAGAATAGCAGCACAGATATAGCAGAATATAAATAATAGAACAGAACAACACAGAATTTACCCAACTTCGGCAAAACCCTGCCTACGTGCTGCCCTCAAGGTTTCTACTAGAAATTAGATAGTCCCTCGCTTACACACGTAAACTCGCTATACCCGCTATTGACTAATCTAACTCTACGCTCAAAACCCTGACCACAACTCAACCACCGAGTTGCGAATTCCCAAACTACACACCGTAGTTTGTCCCCTAGTCACACGACTAGAAAATTAAAAACGGTTTAAAAGAAGAAATACAATTTAAAAACAATTTAAATAAAATAGCCCTAATTCAAAAATAAAACCCTTATTATAATTTTAAAACCCTAAATAAAAATAGAGTTCGAATAAACCCGACCCTCTTTAGTAATTCAGCCCGTCTCTTTTTCATTCATAATGGCGGCCGCTGTTTTGTTCGTTCTTCTTCCCTTTTTACAAATTAGGGCTTTTTTACGAAGCGCCTATAGATCTGATCGATTCTCTGGTTGATCAAAAGTTGCCTTGCTCGATTGATTCTTGTTGCTCTCACTGGCTACTTCGATGTGTTCGATTCTTGCTTCTGGTAAGAATTTATGCTTCGATACTTTTCGATTTTAATTTTTTTGTATTCGAACTCCAATCCTTTATGCCGATGATGATCTGGGTTAAATATGCGTTCGAACTCCTTTATCTTCGTTCGTATAAACTTATTTGAATTTGTCAAATAAGTTGTTCGACCGTTCGATTATATTTTGATGCTGGTGATTTGTTTGACTTTGTCAATCTCGTAAAATTGATGCTTGCTTGGTTGACATGGTTTTGAATCAATTTCGTGATGACCACGGCTTTAATTTGTGAACTTTGACTTTGTCACATTCGTATATTTTTACGACTTGATTCTGTGCCTTGCATTTGAGACGTTTGGTTATCACTGGCTTTGACTTGGTTACATGGCTCTGTGAATTGCTTTATTGCTAAGGCTCTGACTTTAAATCGTGAGTTCAATTTCTTTTACCTGATGACTTCGGCCATTTTGAATTTTTTTTACACTGCTCTTCTGGATATTGTTCAAACTGTACTCATGCTCGATTTTATTTAAAGTGTTGTTTACTTTGCTGCATATCACTGTACATGTTGTTGCTTCTGGTTACTGAGTTGTTTGTTGTGAATACTGTGGGTTGCCATCCTCATGTACTTGATTTGTGACTGTTGCATCGAGTTGTATTCATGTTTGTTGTTGTCAGTTTGCCTTGTATTACTGAGTTATAATGAGTAGCTATCGTCTGCACTTGCATTCGTGTTGTTGTTTGCTTCATGTACCCTACTGCTTTGAACTTCTGGTTGGTTTGGCCTGGACTTCACTTGACCATTGCTTCATGTATACTTGGTGCTTGTATTTGTATTTGGTCGACACTTGCATCATTATCTGTTGTGACATCCATGTGCATCTGTTGTGTCTCTGGTGATGCTTCACCTGTTATGTCTGTAACTTGTAGCTGGACTTGTGCACCTTGTTTCATATTTAAGACTTGAGTCTTTGTGGTCTGGTTGCATGTTCACTATTTGTATCTGCAGTGGTATTGTTTTATTTGCATATATATCACTGGTTCATGTTGTTACTGAGTGTTGTAGTCCTGTCCACTCATGTACATGCTTCACTGCAGCCTTCTATGCATTGTTCATTTTACTGTCTTTATTGTGGCATACTTTGATTCTTTTGAAACTGAGTTGCACACTACTGTCTTGGGTGTGGCCATTAAAAATATGCATTTGAATCAGTTTCACTTGGGTCTGGAGCTTCAACTGTGCTCGAGCTCGTATCACAGCAAACTGCATGTTATGTTTGTTTGGCAGTTGCTTCACCACAGTTTGCATTTGAGTTTGTAGCATGGTGTCATGTTTGCTGGACTTGTTGTTGGTTGGATCATTATGCTGTCTGCATTGAACTTTGAGTTGGGCATCATGTATTTGTTGCAGTCCATGTTGTTGCTTGAGTCTTCATTTAGTTTGTTGTCATTGGTTCATTGGGCTACATACATGTTATAAGTGATACTTTGGACCTTTTGCCTTCAGTTGCTTGTCGAATTTGCATGTATCTGTATCACTTTGGTATACTGCAGCTTGTATTCTGCCTTGAGTTGAATCCCGTGTGTTATTTGGGTTTGACCTTGTGCTGAATTGTTAACAGTGCTTTTGTTTGATTTTGTGCACACGAGTTGGCGGGGCAGTGCACACGTATACAAATGTATGTGTGTGTACTGCAGCCACTTATGTATATATGTCCCTGTAATATCTATGTGCACGACTTTGTGATGAAATCAAGTGTGAATGATGACGAACAACCCAAATAACTGAGGCAAATCATATTTTCAAAATCCATCTTTTATTTTATATTGCAAAAATATTTCCTTTTCAATTTTACTGCGTTAGTGAATATTTTTGCAGATTTCTCAGATGCTGGATTCAAACTGGAATCAGTTGAAGATAAATACGAGTGTGAGTGATATGTAGTGAGGTGAATTGTAAATGTGAAATGTGAATTGTAAATGTGAAATGTGATGTAATTGTAATCAAAGTTGTATAGTTATAGTGAGAGCTTGAAATTGTATACTATTCAAAATTGTACTAAATATTTGTTTGAATAAAATATTCGTTTGAATTCAAATTCCATGTTATTTATTTTATTCAGCAAATATTTATTTAATCTGTGAAAATAAATAGTATATTATCAAATACATTTAAACGAATGTATATATGTTTATTATCATCAAACAAAAATCATATAAGCGCATATTCAACAATCTCCCCCTTTTGATGATAACAAACATATATTTAAGATTTTGAATATGTTAAATGTATTTGATCATTGATATATTCTAATTGCTCCCCCTATTTAAATGCTTCCTCTCTATACGATGCTCCCCCTACATATATGCATACAAATAAAAATATGCAAATGATCCTAGATGCAAATAGAAAGTTATTTGACCTTTGCTTGATTTTATTTGACAAAATCTTAACTTTTCTCTCCCCCTTTTGTTATCAGCAAAAGAATAATAGTGTTAGAGAAAATAGAGATAAAGTAAATGATATCAATCCAACATTAAAACTCAATTGAATATAAATATTAAATTTCAATAAAAAATCAAACAAAAATTATAAATATTTTGTTAGGCGCATATTCCACTTTTAGAATGATAGGGATGATATCATCATATAAAACCATACAGTTGTGTCTATTTGTGGTATATTTATATCAGGAGTTTGAATATCTACTAACCATGCATAACCGTTAGGACTTTTAAATGAGATTAGTAGTATTCCAATTTTTTTTTTTTAAAACAAATGAATTCAAGTATCTTCTAACCACGCATAACCGTGAGGACTTTTAAATGGGATAAGAATCAACTTGTTTATTTTTAAAAATCAACTTTTGATATGCGTTCCATACATGCATAACCGCGAGGACTTTTAAATGAGCATGGAAGCACATAACAAATTCCAAGTAATTCACCCATGCATAACCGTGAGGACTTTTAAATGAGAGTGAATACTTTAGTATTTATTTATTTATTTAATTTTTTTTATTTTAAAAAAAAAATGTAAAAATGAAAAACGAACGATGCCTGTTTAAAGTACCACATATTGACAAACTATATAGAATTTTGATGAGTGATGGTTGATAGAAAACATGATAGACATAGAGATGGTCATGGAATTTTTTACCAACAAAAATTTTATAACTCTTGTTTAAATTTCTAAAGAAATTTACTAATTATACCGTCTCGAGTCATAATATATAATAAATATCAACACTCATCACTTTTTCAATTACTATTCATCTTTTCGATAATCATTTGGGAGTCATATTAGTCAAAATAGTCATTTAAAATCAAATTCAAAAATAATTATGAAATTAATTTCTCAAAAATGAATAATCTGAAATATGGTCAAAAAAAATGATTTTCTTCAGGGGGTTTTTAAAAGAAAATTTTCTGCTATTTGAAAATTATTTGAAATGAAGAATATGCAGATATTTTCTTTGAAAAAAAAATGATGCAGTTATTAAATGTCTCAACAAAAATCACGTTTCACTAGTAATTTTTCTATCAACTAGATTACCAGTGTAATCTTCATCTGAATTTCTCTTTTACTCAAAAATTATCATCAATTGAATTTTATAGACCAAAACATGAAGTGTGCATCAAAAATTTCAAACTCAATTTTTTCAGCAATTTAAATGACATTCTTTTGAATTTGAAATGAGGCCGTGTAAATAATCGAAAAACCGTGAATATAGAGTTAGCCGAATTATAACCAATTGTATAATTATCCAACAAAACACTATTTTTAATCCAAAATGATATATATGAAGTAATTCAAAGAATCTAGAGATTTTTTTTATAGTGTTTTTGGCATAAGAATATAATTGGCCAACAATTTTGAATAAATCAGAATCAAAAATCATCATCTTTTCATCAATCTCAATATTGGCTGAATTAATGAAAAATACGGTGCAGATTATCACATTTAATATATCGTTTAAAACATATCATTACCTGTTTTACCTTTACGATATTTTTCGTTGTTGTCCATTGTGATTCTGCCACCTTTTTACTAGACTAAGGAACTTTGCTTTGTCGCCCGTTGTGTTTCTGGAGCAGCCAAAATCCAGAGAACACTGTTGTTGTTCCTTAGCCTGCCACCACACCTACACGATGAAAGATTTATGTGACCTATTTGTTTTTATAGGTCCATGATTGTTAGTGGCAGAAAATTTTGAAAAACAATTTTGTGGAGACCCAAAACTATTTATAATTGTTCCCTTTGGCACCCAAATTTGTTTAACTTTGAGAGATTTTATATTTGTGCCTTTTGGAATCCAAATCGGTATAGTTCTCACATGTTTGGGTCTATACCAACAATTATTGTGATCGTGTCCAAATTTTCTACAAATCGTGCACATTGAATTTTCTTGATTAATCTTGTTTTCAACAATTTTCGAATTATTATATCCAAGTCCTTGTCTAACCGTATTAACAGTTTGCTTTCCTAATAGCATATTCAACGATTTTTCACTTTTGGAAAATTTATCTAAAGTCGTTGACAAATGTTGGACTTGTGTTTTGAGAGATTCGTTTTCATTCAACAACTGTGTGCACTTTTTAATAGAATTCTCTCTCCTAGTATTTTCATTCTCCTTTAAAATCAGAATTTCATTTTCAAGCGATTTTATTTTAATTTCTGATTTTTTAATTTCTTCATCAAATGTTGGACACTTATCACACTTAGGGATCCTACTTTGATAGGTTTTAACTAATTGATCAAGTTGTTTATTACATTCTATCAAAGTATCTTTTTGAGATTCAAGTTTGGCGTATTTTTCCCTAAGTCGTTCAAAACAACCGTTTACTTCATGAAAATATATAAGCAACTCAGAATGAGTAAGTTTTGATACCTCACTTGGCTCGTCATCGTCACTGTCAGTTGTATCACCTCGAAGACACAATTCTGCCTTTTCGCTTTCACTGCCAGTGCTTTGATCATTCTCGTCTATTTCATCCCAAGTGGCTGCAAAACTTTTCTTTTCTGTTTCTTTCCATGGCTGGATTTAATTTGTGGACAATTGGGCTTGATATGGCCGGGTTTGTTGCAATTATAACAAATAAACTTTTTTTCTTCTGAGTAGTCTAGTGCTTTGGCTATTCTGCTTTTTGCTTTTTGATTTCGAGCTGAATTTCCATGTTTTTGATTCCATTTTTTGAATTTCCTTATTAACAGCTCCAATTCTGCTGCTCCATCATCTTCATCGTTATCATCATCACTTTCGGTTGTTCCTTTGAGAGCTATTGATTTCTTTTGAGTGTCACCTCCTTCACGCTCTTCTTTGAATTTCATTTCTAGCTCATAAGTGGTGAGATTTCCGATGAGTTCTTCAACTTTAAGTTGTTTTAAATCTTTCGATTCTTGTATGGCAGTAACTTTTGCTTCAAAGCTTCGTGGAAGGACTCTGAGGATTTTCCGGACTATTTCTAATTCGGTGTATGTTTTTCCGAGAGCTTTTGATTTGTATACGATATTGGAGAGTCGTCCGTACATCTCTTTGACATTTTCTTCCTTCGCCATTTTGAAGTTCTCGTATTCGCTGCTTAGCATTGCAAGGCGAGATTCTTTGACTTGAGATGTTCCTTCGTGAGTCACTTCTAGTATGTGCCATATTTCCTGTGCAGTTAGACAATGTGAGACACGATTAAATTCAAATTGATCCAATGAACAGATAATAGAATTCATAGCTTTGGCATTAGTATTCTGTAATTTATTTTCTAGTTCTGTCCATTGTTCCTTTGGTTTCTCTATTTCCTGATTATCTACAGTTATAGTTGGTATACTATAACCTGTCTCAACAATATTCCAAGCGTCAATGGTTTTCAAAAAAATTTGCATTCTATTTTTCCAGTAAGCATATTCACCATTGAACATTGGTGGTCTAACTATGGATTGCCCTTCTGCAAAAGCATTATTAAAAGAAGCCATTTTAAAAAATTCAAATTTTTAAAACAAAAACCGATTTTTGAAACACGAATTTTTAAAACAAAAATTGATTTTTGAAACACGAATTTTTAAAACAAAAATTGATTTTTGAAAAATCAAAATTTTAAAACAAAAATGGCTTTTGTTCCTTGCTCTGATACCACTTGTAGGATCGATTTCACCCTAGAGGGGGGGTGAATAGGGTGATAGTGTAAATTATAAAACTTAATTGCAGAAGCTAATTAATATTAACACAGATCACAGAATAGCAGCACAGATATAGCAGAATATAAATAACAGAACAGAACAACACAGAATTTACCCAGCTTCGGCAAAACCCTGCCTACGTGCTGCCCTCAAGGTTTCTACTAGAAATTAGATAGTCCCTCGCTTACACACGTAAACTCGCTATACCCGCTATTGACTAATCTAACTCTACGCTCAAAACCCTGACCACAACTCAACCACCGAGTTGCGAATTCCCAAACTACACACCGTAGTTTGTCCCCTAGTCACACGACTAGAAAATTAAAAACGGTTTAAAAGAAGAAATACAATTTAAAAACAATTTAAATAAATAGCCCTAATTCAAAAATAAAACCCTTATTATAATTTTAAAACCCTAAATAAAAATAGAGTTCGAATAAACCCGGCCCTCTTTAGTAATTCAGCCCGTCTCTTTTTCATTCATAATGGCGGCCGCTGTTTTGTTCGTTCTTCTTCCCTTTTTACAAATTAGGGCTTTTTTTCGAAGCGCCTATAGATCTGATCGATTCTCTGGTTGATCAAAAGTTGCCTTGCTCGATTGATTCTTGTTGCTCTCACTGGCTACTTCGATGAGTTCGATTCTTGCTTCTGGTAAGAATTTATGCTTCGATACTTTTCGATTTTAATTTTTTTGTATTCGAACTCCAATCCTTTATGCCGATGATGATATGGGTTAAATATGCATTCGAACTCCTTTATCTTCGTTCGTATAAACTTATTTGAATTTGTCAAATAAGTTGTTCGACCGTTCGATTATATTTTGATGCTGATGATTTATTTGACTTTGTCAATCTCGTAAAATTGATGCTTGCTTGGTTGACATGGTTTTGAATCAATTTCGTGATGACCACGGCTTTAATTTGTGAACTTTGACTTTGTCACATTCGTATATTTTTACGACTTGATTCTATGCCTTGCATTTGAGACGTTTGGTTATCACTGGCTTTGACTTGGTTACATGGCTCTGTGAATTGCTTTATTGCTAAGGCTCTGACTTTAAATCGTGAGTTCAATTTCTTTTACCTGATGACTTCGGCCATTTTGAATTTTTTTTACACTGCTCTTCTGGATATTGTTCAAACTGTACTCATGCTCGATTTTATTTAAAGTGTTGTTTACTTTGCTGCATATCACTGTACATGTTGTTGCTTCTGGTTACTGAGTTGTTTGTTGTGAATACTGTGGGTTGCCATCCTCATGTACTTGATTTGTGACTGTTGCATCGAGTTGTATTCATGTTTGTTGTTGTCAGTTTGCCTTGTATTACTGAGTTATAATGAGTAGCTATCGTCTGCACTTGCATTCGTGTTGTTGTTTGCTTCATGTACCCTACTGCTTTGAACTTCTGGTTGGTTTGGCCTGGACTTCACTTGACCATTGCTTCATGTATACTTGGTGCTTGTATTTGTATTTGGTCGACACTTGCATCATTATCTGTTGTGACATCCATGTGCATCTGTTGTGTCTCTGGTGATGCTTCACCTGTTATGTCTGTAACTTGTAGCTGGACTTGTGCACCTTGTTTCATATTTAAGACTTGAGTCTTTGTGGTCTGGTTGCATGTTCACTATTTGTATCTGCAGTGGTATTGTTTTGTTTGCATATATATCACTGGTTCATGTTGTTACTGAGTGTTGTAGTCCTGTCCACTCATGTACATGCTTCACTGCAGCCTTCTATGCATTGTTCATTTTACTGTCTTTATTGTGGCATACTTTGATTCTTTTGAAACTGAGTTGCACACTACTGTCTTGGGTGTGGCCATTAAAAATATGCATTTGAATCAGTTTCACTTGGGTCTGGAGCTTCAACTGTGCTCGAGCTCGTATCACAGCAAACTGCATGTTATGTTTGTTTGGCAGTTGCTTCACCACAGTTTGCATTTGAGTTTGTAGCATGGTGTCATGTTTGCTGGACTTGTTGTTGGTTGGATCATTATGCTGTCTGCATTGAACTTTGAGTTGGGCATCATGTATTTGTTGCAGTCCATGTTGTTGCTTGAGTCTTCATTTAGTTTGTTGTCATTGGTTCATTGGGCTGCATACATGTTATAAGTGATACTTTGGACCTTTTGCCTTCAGTTGCTTGTCGAATTTGCATGTATCTGTATCACTTTGGTATACTGCAGCTTGTATTCTGCCTTGAGTTGAATCCCGTGTGTTATTTGGGTTTGACCTTGTGCTGAATTGTTAACAGTGCTTTTGTTTGATTTTGTGCACACGAGTTGGCGGGGCAGTGCACACGTATACAAATGTATGTGTGTGTACTGCAGCCACTTATGTATACCTGTCCCTGTAATATCTATGTGCACGACTTTGTGATGAAATCAAGTGTGAATGATGACGAACAACCCAAATAACTGAGGCAAATCATATTTTCAAAATCCATCTTTTATTTTATATTGCAAAAATATTTCCTTTTCAATTTTACTGCGTTAGTGAATATTTTTGCAGATTTCTCAGATGCTGGATTCAAACTGGAATCAGTTGAAGATAAATACGAGTGTGAGTGATATGTAGTGAGGTGAATTGTAAATGTGAAATGTGAATTGTAAATGTGAAATGTGATGTAATTGTAATCAAATTTGTATAGTTATAGTGAGAGCTTGAAATTGTATACTATTCAAAATTGTACTAAATATTTGTTTGAATAAAATATTCGTTTGAATTCAAATTCCGTGTTATTTATTTTATTCAGCAAATATTTATTTAATCTGTGAAAATAAATAGTATATTATCAAATACATTTAAACGACTGTATATATGTTTATTATCATCAAACAAAAATCATATAAGCGCATATTCAACAAGAACCCTCTCCCTCTTTGAGCAGTTACCTCCCTGGCCTGCTCCAGTTGGCTTATCTCCAGCCAGGGGAATTGAAGTAGTCTCCTCCTCGAAACTCAAAGGGATCAAAATTTCCTCTATGTGCGGAACTAGAGGAATAACGACACTCTCAATGTTAGAAGGAGGAGGCACGCTAGTATTAATGATAGTGCCACCCAGCGAAACAACAATTATAGGGACCGGACCGGGACCAGCAATACCCTCAACAACTCTACAAGACTGATTGGCTTGCTCCATCTCAGCCATGATTTCTTTCATTATCTGGTCAGCCCGGTCCGCACATACACCCATTGGAACACTACTAGTCGGGTCCGAGGAGCTCTTGATGAACACATCTTCATCTATGTTGAAAGGCATTTCGATGTTCGGGTCACTTTGTTGGCTGAGGAGTGCTTGCATCAATTGAGCATCAAGAATGCATCTGCTTTCGTGCGTCTCTCCAACCGATGTGGCGATCATTTTAGTTGTAGCCTCCATTATTATCTTCTCGTGATTGTGATGCATTTCTTGAGTTTTTGGAGGATCAATTAATGAAAAATCTAGGGCTGAATGAAGATAAAAGAAAATATTAGTAATGTCTTCTGATAGTGTTCCTATGTTTAAATGAATAGTAGAAGTGTCCATAATACCTTCCTTGGGTTGGCCCTCATGCCAAGCTTACGTACCTTCCAAGCCGCATTCAGGTATCAGAGAAATATGTGGCCTATTGGGGCCATACCCTAGGACAACTGGAGGATCGATAGAAGAAGTAGGCTCAGATTGGGATATCGGAAGCGCTTCGGAACCTACTTCATGATGTTCAATCCTAGATCCTTCCCCAGCATCCAAAAACTTAGAGGCTAATGTTTCCTTCTCAAGTGAAATGATTGTATCATGGAGGACTTTTGGATTATCTCCAACAAATATTTGAGCTTCTAGTTCGATCTCATCAATAGTTATAGCATTGCAGAACACCTTTTCTTCCTCTACCAAGCAACTCTAGGCCCTTTACAGTTGGAAAGGATAATCTTTGTCGAGCACGTTTAAGTTGAAGTTTCTTAAAATATTAGCATCGTATGTGACAAGGAGATTTTCGAATTCACTCTCTATCCTGGCCTCCACCACTTTGATTTCCTTCTAAATCCCGGCGTCGGTCTACTCGGCCTTCAGATTCATTGCATCCCTCTCTTTATTAAGTCTCACCGCATGTTCACATGCCACCTGGGTGACTTTGTTTGCCTCCTCTTTTTCCTTGATGGCCTTAGCTAGTTTTGCCTTTTGCTCATCGACCACTTTCAGTGCAGCATCTCTTTCTTCCGTAACAACAGTATTATATTTGGAGGGCTATGATTTGTTGAGCAAACTCAAGTTCAAAATACAAAAAAACGAGTCCTAACACCTACTAGTGAAGTTGTAAGACTTCTATGTTTCATCTTAGGGTTTGGAGAAACATAAAAAAAATAGTGGGAGCTTTATTATAAAAAAGAAATGGTAACATTTAACCTTTCTAATATTATAAAAACATATGCTGTATAATGTTATAATTATCTACAATGATAAATTTGTGCATTTAATATGATTGATAAAATATTTGTCAATTAACATATATAAACAAACTGAATTGAAAGTCGACAAATAGAAATATAATATATACTTACTAATAATTTTAATTACATGCTGTGTAATGATTCTACACCCATGCAAGTGCCTAATTTCAACTACTTAATACATTCGAAAGTTGGTCACTAATATGTTTATTTGGTTTAGATCGTGTATTACATTTTATGATTTTTTGAACTCTAAATGCAATTCAAGACAATGGATATTTGATCTATTTACTTTCATATATAAATGTTATATATTTAACAGTCATAGTTTGTGGGGTACAATATTTCGATGAAGTTAGTTGATTCGAAGTAAACCAATAAGCAGTACTTTAAGATCGTGTATTCAACTTGAATGATTTCAAAAGGATCATATTATGCTAACATAACACAAGACCATAAACTACGAGATACATCTAAGGACTCGATCATTGATATGTCATCTTGATCGATTTACATAAAGTGCAACATATTTGTTGTCTAAAATATTAAGAATAATCAAATGCGCTTTTGTGAAAAGTTTGTTATGATATTGTTGTAAGTTTTTCTTTCGAATAGTTTGACCATTTGAAAAAAAATGAATGTATAGGAATAGATGTAATTTATGGTAAAGTTGGAATGAAGAGAATGAATAGTCACTTCTGCTTCATAGAGAAACATTGGAAACAAGAATTGTAATACTAATTGATACTTAATATTGGAATATGTAATATGATTTTTATTTTGAAATGTATTTCCATATAGAAAATTGTTTTCTACAGCATTTATTTCTCTGAATTCAAGATATTTGATCAAAGAACTCTGCACTGTAACTAATTGCAGCATATGAAATAAGTAAACAATATTAACAATATTAAGTGAATGATGGAGCTCTAAATTTAATACGCTATTATAGTAGTGGCGGAAATAGTAGGAGCATACCATATAGCACATAATGATTGCATCATATTACGAAAATTATTTCCATAAAATGTACCGAACATTATTTGTAAAATAATATCTATTTTCGGTATTGACTGAAAAATAGATATAACTATATTTCAATATGAGTATTATGAATATTCATTATGAAATAGAACTATATTATGGAATTAGTTTTCATAGTAAAAGTGATGCAACAAAATACATATATATAATATTATTTAAAGTTGTTTTGGAATTATATATTAAGCCGTAATTTTGAGAAATAATTTTACTATATGACTATGAATCATATGATACATGTTAATTATATCTCAAACAATTAATGGCTATGCACCCATTCAGTGGGAGCAACATAAGAGTTGATGTACTCTTTGAATTAATACATATTGATGTATGCGATCAAAAATCTATTAATACTAAAAGGGTTCAACATATTTTGTTATATTCATCGATGATTTATTACCAACACAAACATGTGTATTAGATACACATGTAGTAAGTTTATGATAAAATCATAGAATACAAAAGAAAAGTAAATAAAATAACATGCAATAGAATAAGATTTGATTTGATCTAATAAGTGAGTGTATTGGAAAGAGTTTCAAATGTACCAAAAATGAATATATATCAAAAGTCACTTCTTTATGTGATTCATAATGATGCATCGATAAGGAGTAATAAGACATTGTTGGACAGTTTACAATTAATTATGAGTGAAGTTGAGTTAGTTTCTTTCTATAAGGTCATATACTTAAGATTAGTACACAAGTTGATAGTATTTCATTTAAAGAATGGTTTACAAAATCATACAATATAAGGGTTTGTAAGAAATCCAAACATATCCTAGACCAAAGAGTTGGCTGGTTATGCAAGTCGAAAGATTACACCTAATAATTGTTCGTGAGGGATCTTGTATGAATCTCCAAAATATTTTTGGAAAGGTCAAATGACATATTTATGTTTCGAACATAATTTTTGAAAAATAAAATCAGTTTTATAAATAAATAGGTACATAAATCGTTTATGAATCCCTAATCTATTTGCACTAAGAAACAATAGTTGTTTCAAGATATATCAACTTCATTGTGAAGGAATTTCTTTCAAAAATTAGGTAGTTAAATGGAATTGGATCTGATCCGTAGAAAGAACTGATTATATGAGATGAAGTGAAATTAATTAACCTAAATGAATACATAGCATTAGAATTCCTAATAAGTATTCTCGTACATCGAAGAGAAACTATGAGTTTCTTATTAATGTATAAAATATGCATTACCCTCGGTTGTTCAATTAAATCATTAAGATTGTTGACTATATATGGTATGATGCGCAAATCTGATAAAATTCCAAGTACGCTATCAAAATTTGATTTTGCTGGTCGTAACCAAAGAGATGTGATCCATCGGCCGAGTTGTGTCTTTATTGGAAAGACTAATGTAGTTGGAATTAAATGAGCAATGTTGATAAGAATAATATCGCAAACATAACAGATTCGGTATTCCACATGCTCAAGTTAATTCAGATTTACTCACAAACTTATTGCTCGATAAGACTAAGTGTTTGGTACTTATGTATTGAAATAGAAAATTCAAAATAATGATTTAGAGTAAGCCGTTTGCACATATTAACCAAAAATGCCTCGAAGTCAGTGGGAGCGATTGTGGGCTTGTGAGTCTTTGGATATGAACCAAGAAATGATACGAATGTATCATTTTATAAGCATCAAAATTGAATAAGTATTTTGATAGAAATATCAAATAGTTTGATTTTCAATCAAAGCGCAGAGGAGTGTGTGTTTATAAGAAAGAACGTTAAAAGGTACATTGATATTTCTAAACTAAAAGTAAACAACACATTGTTGATTTTAACAATATGCTTGTATTAAAATCAATTTTAGTTGTTTTAATCAATTTTGGATTGTAAATGATATCTTTCATGGTGAGCATAAAAGATATATGGATTGTCCTAAAATGATATACAAGAGCACCCTATTAAAAATAGAACATGTTAATTGGATTTCTTATGCATTAGCAATATGAATTATTATACAGGTTATGTTGTGTATGATATTGTATTTTGTTTGATACATGGAGCAAATATAAATTCCAAATTGATATCACTAAATGGTTGTTTGAGGAGTTTTCGTGTATTTATGAAATACTAGAAAATTGTTGATATAAACAATGAACTCGTTAAGATGGAAAGTTTGAACAGAAACTTTTATAAATGATATTGAGTATAGCATGTCGATGATAAAATTCAAGTTAAAATCTTTAATTTGAAAATGTTTCAAAATAAAAGCGATTATGGTCGATTCAACGAAATGTTAAGAACATTAACTTGAATAGCGCTACAATAAACCAATGTATATAGATATAAATGCACAAATTTATAATTGAGCCAAAGGTGATTCCAAATGTTGAGAATCCCATAATATTGTAGTAAGATAAAATTGTCATGAAATTTGTCATGATAGAAATTAAACCTCGCTAGAAGTCGAAAGACATACTTCGAATCGTTCCATATGATAAAGGCAGTTTATTAGTGTCAGAGAGAGTCAATCGACAAAGTAGATAATTAAAACATAATAGCATACTCATTCACTAAGAGACCAACCTAATTGGTTTTGAGAAAACTGATTGGAGAAGTTCGAATTAGATTCCCTAATTGACCCCAAGTACAAGTGGGAGATTGATAGTGTTAGGGGTATGCCCTAGGGGCAATTATGTAATATTTTACATATATCTAACTCGTTGACCAATCTTGTTCTAAATAAAAGGTATTTTCTTCCTATTATATACTTGATATAATGTGATTGTATTAATTAATTAATTAATTTAATTAAAGGTATATTTAGTAGAAAAATCCATTAATGGTATATTTTGTTATGGTAGTTACAAAGTATTGTAACCGTGAGTAGTTTACCACAATGAAACAAATATACCATTTTAAATTTTCCTAGTCAAGATACATGAGACTGGATATCGATGTATCAGTTGAGATTGGAGCACATAACGCTCTCCAAATGTTGTGCAGTGTATTACACATTAGTGTTGGGGGGCACCTTGGGTTATGTAAAAATAGTTAATTGATAACTATGGAATGACTCACTCGATAGTTTTCTGTTGGTTAATATAACTACGGTCAAACTAAAAATACCGATGTGACTGATTTACACAGTTCTTTCGACTTGAGAATACTGTGGATCTTCAATACGAAAGCTCCGCTTTGATTATAGCCAAATCATGGCATGTAGTCCATCAAGTGACTATAATTGGGTCGGGTGTAAGTATTGGAAGTGAAGCACTATTCAGGAGAGAATTCATCTCCTCGGTTATATGCGGTTAGTATCGCTGTCAACTTAGTCAACTAAAGTCAAAGTCTTTGGCCAGGGCATTTTCGGTTAATAATAATTAAACCAAGAACTTTGTATTTGGACTATAAAGTTGAATGTAGATGAGGTTGAAATTTTTACAATTACCAAATTCCATAAGTCCAAAGTGATATAGTTTTGACGAAGAGAATTGGTGTAAACAAATGTCACAACCGGGTAACGCTTATTAAGTTGAAATTGGATTTTACTAAAAATGAGTAAGCGATAAATTTGGCCATAATGTCACACCACCTACTATGTGATGTGTGAAAGTCGACGTTAGAATAGTTCGATGTTAGTCGCCGATCAAATTTACACCCAAGAGTTGCACAGCCGAAATGATGAATTCCCTTAAGACCGAACGATTTAATTAGTTCATAATGTTTATAAATTATTAAATTATTTAATATTTATGAAATATTAATTATAAAATTTGAATATAATTTGAGAAATAAATAATGTTATATATATTTATAACAGTTATAACTATATCGATCGATATACAATATCGGCAAGGGATTAAATTATATTTAATTGCATAGTATTTTGGCTTGGGCTTAGATGGGTTTAAGGCCCATCATTAGAGCCGTAGAATTTCGGTTTAGGGAAGGTCTAGGGGTGGCTAAAACATAGAAAATTTGCTTGAAGATAATGGATTCAGATCAAGTGAGAATGGGTAAAAAGGTTTTTCTTGTTTCTCTCTAATACAACCCTACATATATATGTATGTATGTATGTATGTATGTATATATGTATGTATGTATGTCTATATGTATATGTATATGTATGTATCTATAAAAATAATTACTAACCTTTTTTAGCCACCATTACCTTCTACATTGCTGGTCAAAACGTAACACCCGATCCACTTCAAAATTCTCAAATATATTTCAAATTAAAATAATATTATTCGATAGTTAGAGGTCAGTGATTCTGGACTTGCAATCTGACGAATCAAGAATAGTAAAAGGAAGGTAAGTCATCGTTTCAACGTGGATTCACAGGCATCATTAAATAGGCAATTTTAATTCATATTACAGTAATTAAATTATATTCTATGATCCTATAGTGAGCAATTTCATATCTGTTTAGATATATTGCTACTATATGTTTAGTCAGGTGAGACTTTTGTATGTAGATATAGTTATCACAAATCAATTTGGTTATGTGCATAATTTGTTAGTTATACTATGATTTATATATTAACAAACATTGTTTACTGTACAAAATCAAATTTTGTCATTAGTAATAGTTATATATATATTTATTAATAAATTCACATATATATATATATATGAGTATATATTTCTCTCTCATAATAACATATATGAATTAATAAGATATATATACAATTTAAAAAGTTTAGTACACTTATTTATATAAAATATGAATATAAAAATTAAAAAGTTAATTATCATACATATATTCATATTTTTAAATTAACATTTATTGAATTTTTGAATTGTTTACTATAAATAAAATAATTATTACATTAAAAGTTCAATTTTATATTTCTGAAATTTTTTATATCGTTTCAAAAACATATAGAAAAAATCTAGGAATTTTTCAATAAATTTTATGATTTTTAATAATTAATATTATTTTGGAAAACCTGTTTATGATTTATTAAAAATTATAATTTAATTGATAAGTTCTTAAAAAAATTCTAACCTTACATT
This sequence comes from Allium cepa, assembly GCA_030765085.1. NCBI lineage: Eukaryota > Viridiplantae > Streptophyta > Magnoliopsida > Asparagales > Amaryllidaceae > Allium > Allium cepa. The sequence continues at coordinate 867,997,771 of CM060940.1, forward strand.
CATGGTCCTAATATTTTTGAAATTTGAAAATTAGAATTTTTAGTAATATATTATTTTATATTAAATAATTATTGCTAAAATCAATGTATTTGTTTTTAAAAATAATATTCAAGATTGAAAAATCTCCAGACTTTTTTAAGCTCTATTTTATGATTCTTGATTTTCAAAAATTGTAAAATTTGATTTTTCATCAATAGAATATTTTTTGTTAATTATCTATGTATGAAAACGTTATTTTATTCATAATATATACAAATTAAAATACTAAAATTATTATGTTTGCAAAACTAAGTTAATTTTGAATTATAGATAATTTTTAATAATTTCTCTCTCTCTCTTTCTATATGTATATTTATCTATATATATATATATATATATATATATATATATGTCTTATGTTCTTATATTAGATATAATATATTTATACATACATATGTGTGTGTGTATATATATATATATGTATATATTGTAACACATATACATGCACATACAAGATGAGCTAATATGTCTATTGCGATGTAAATCCCAACATCTATATATGGGCATATTATACCTTTTACGGATTGTTATGTTACACATGCACTCGCATATATATGTATATGATACATTTATGTATAAAGTAAATCAAATAAAATTAATTTCTTATCTTAGTATATTTGAATTTAAATAAAATAAATTATTTTATTTAAATGAAATTTAGAAATGTTCTAATTCAGTTTGACTTCATAGACCTAATAAAGATCCAATAAGGTAAATTTTTTGAAATTCATCTATAACTTCCACAACGGGCTGGTCCAGTTCTAACCTTTTTTTACATAAATGCTCCAGAAAAAAGAAGAAACAAAGAAGTAAAATAAAGAAGATAATTGGTTGCATCGATTCAAGAACCTAAGACATAAAGCCAAAGATTGTCCCAAATGGACTGGCATTTGGTGCTATCGGGCACTACAACAAAGAACTTTCGCAGCGTTTTAACATTGCTTCCAAAATCATTTGCAGCGTTTCGAAGAATGCTGGCTAATGTGATGTTGCAATAAAGGAAGGGAATACTGTAGCATTTCTAAAATGTTGCTAAAAATAGGCTACTAAAGCCTTTATGAAACACTACAGTAAATAAATTAGCAACGTTTATTAAACGAGAAAAATCATTCAGTGGTGTTATTGAGAATGCAGCCTAACAACATGTTTCAAGTAGAACCGTAATACATAGCAGTTTTGAAACGCTGTAAAAATATTCAGCAACGTTTTCAAAAACGCAGTCTAACAGGATGTCTCAAGTAGAACCAGTAATTTACAACCAGTCTAGGAAGGCTGCAAAAATAATGTGCATCGTTTTCATTTTGTTTCTGTTTGATTTTCTAAAGCGTTTTATTACTTTTAGTATTGCAGCTTTTTTGAAACGCTGTGATATATAAACAATTTGCTACATTTTACAGTTGCTATAATAGTTTTAAAACAATTATAAAAGCCGTGAATAATGTATTCAAAAACAAACTACTCAAGTTATAAAAGATTAATAGATATACCTGATATTATAAGCAATTATAAAAGTTATACATAATCAAAGCTACATCAATTTCATATACCATAAAATTAAGTCATATACAACATTTCATATGTTTTAGGCATGAATGTCAACAAAATAAAATGTTACAATAAGAGCTTACTAAAAGAGAAAATACAAATCATGAAAAGTCCAAGCCTGTCTCCTTTAAAATTCCAATATGCCTATGAAACAATATGCAATTGGAGATTAGCAATTAGAGAGCACAAATATGGTAGAATATGAAAATTTTGAAATGACATATATTGAATCATAATGATGACGGAAATGACGGGTACACTAGTTACTCCTATACACAGTAATAAAAATTATTTCAGTAGCAACCCCCTCCTTCAATTACATTTTAAAAATCCATGTTCATTTGTAGTTGGTATTTTCAAGTTGTAAATTCTTTATTAAGTATCATGTTATCCAACGGTTTATTTCTCAAGTCCGATGGCTAAAATGTAGAGGCTACAAACTGCATGTGCGTATATTTGCATACACATACGTTTATACATATAGAATACTAATTTAGCACCTAAAATTCAAATATGAATTGATAATCCAAATAATAAAGCTCACCTTATAATCAGTTTATGATGCAGCCTCTCTACTTCTTTGATATTTTTCAACCCATAGGCGGACATCTGAATCACCGGCTAGCTTACTTTTTGTTGCTAATTGATTGGGACCATGAAATGCGGACATTACAACTAGCTAAGAACAAGTAATTTCATTTTGTTCTCCATGAATGTTGAAATGCATGGTTTAAAAATTGATGATGCCAAGTATGTTCAAAATCACGGATTCCGTAATGAATATCATTTTGCCTTGTATTCATAACGAAGTTCGGTAAAATTAAGTCATAAGGATAATGTGGGGACAGATAAATCATTATATTATAGAACCATACCTTGTTCCAATTTTATTCTACATTTTGAATATATTGAATAAAATCTTATTATCTCACTTATTTATATAAATATAAGAAGAGCATCTGTCTGATATAAAAAATACATAACGAATATGTTTCGAAAGGCAAAAATAAACATCTATATCTAATTCTACTTAATAATATAATCATCACATGTGTCCAAAGGAAATTAAGGTAACGTTCTCATAATCTCTAAAGGAATACTGGAATCACATATAATTTCTCTCCAAAATAATCATTTATGGATAATTTATCTCTCGTGTAGGTATGGTTTCTTATACTGTCACAAGACATGTTCAGATAACTATTTTCTATGTACTTTTAACTAAAATTAGGGTGTGTAGGTACATGTTTGATACTTCTAAATGAAATATTCATAAAATATCTCGGATGATATTTTTCCTTCAAACTCCACATATATCTAGTAAAGGTATTTAAGGGTGAAGAAAGGAAAACTTAAGGTTAATTCATTGTGGAATTTGCCAATATAAGAATCTTTATGTATTTGATAAGTTATTAGACATAAGTGCTTGTTTTAGAGTCCCGGAATCCCTCACTCACTAATGAATGTAATGGACTAAACATGCTTGAGTATAAACTTTTATACTTATATTTTGAAACCTATAAGCAAGTTTACTTTTCCATCTTTGAAGCAATGTAAATTGCTAAAACTCATAAACTTGGAAATTTTACTAGAGTCTGAAACAAACTGCAAGTTCTGCAGACTTTGAAGGTATTTACAAGCTTTGCTTGCATGTGGTAAACGTGATTACAAAACAGGAGTTTGAACAAAAGAACTGGCTTGTTCAACTTGTGAAGTCATGGTATAAGTCTAGTTGTTTGTGGAATATTCTAAGATAGAAATTTCATCATGGAGATTTCAAGAAGCATCAAGACATTCAAAACTTCCATGAATAAGAAAATTGGTGATACTTAAATTAACAGGATAGGCTAGTTTAACAACTGCAAAAACTGAAAATGTGTTACCTTTTCCTAACATGTTCATCCCTTGGCATACCATGCAAATCGCTCTGGAAGTTGTGGAATAAAACTCAGAAAGGTTAAAAGCTAAGTACTTGTAAGCTGTAGATAGAAATGAGTTAATGGAGAATAAATTTTACTTCATAAACTAATATTTTTGATTGCTTGATAAATAATGAAAACATGTAGGCTATATATAGCCTTAACAAACAATTCTTCATCTAACAGACACACCTTTTATCAATCAACGGACACAACCTTTCACAATCAACAGATGCAACCTTTCACAATCAACAGACACACCATTTCACTTTCTTGTGTTTTGATTTTAATATTTTTTTTATGCAAGTTTAATTTACTGTCAACAATGCTTCCTCTAAATTAAACTTGCTTCTTATTCCTACAATTTCTGCATTTCTCTTGAAGACTTGTCCACTAAGTGCTTTTGTCAAAATATCCGCCATGTAATCACTTGTTTTGCAATACTCAACAGTAGTGTCACCATTTTTCACAAGTTCACTTAAGAAATGATACCGAATGCGGATGTGTTTTGTCCTTCGATGAAGCACTGGATCTTTTATGACTGAAATAGTTAAACTATTGTCACAAAATAGTGTTGTTGGTTTGTTCTGTTGCTATTTAAGACTTTCCAGAATTCCAGGCAACCAAATTAATTGACATCCCACATTAGATGCTACAATGTACTCAGATTCCATAGTAGAGAGCGCAATGATTGATTGCTTCTTCGAGCTCCATGAAATTGCACTGCTTCCAAGATGAAAAACTTAACCGGAAGTGCTTCTGCTATCATCAATACTTCTCGGCAAGTCGCTATCCATATAACCAATAAGATTAACTCGAATATTAGCCTCGTAGAATATTCCATGGTCAATGGTTCATTCCACATATCTTAGTATTCTCTTTGCAACCTCACAATGGTTGGAGTATGATTTTTCCATGAATCTGCTAACCAAGCCAACCGCGTACATGTTGTCAGGCCTTGTAGAAGTTAGATACATCAAATTTCCAACAAGACTTCTGAACATGGTAGGATTAACAAGCTTTGCTTCACCTTCTTTGGATAGTTGCAGGCCTATGATGCATGGTGATGAAATTGGATTATCATTCTCCATTTTGAACTTCTTTAATACTTCTTTTGCATAGCCCTCCTGCGGAATAAAAATTCCTGTCTTAGATCGGTGAACTCCAATTCCAAGAAAATGATGAAGTTCTCCCAAATCTGTCATTTCAAACTCTACCATCATTAAATGCTTAAACTCACACAACATCTTCCCATCATTTCTTGTGAAAACTAAATCATCAACGTAAAGGCCGACAACCGCCAATTTTCCTTCTGAATTACTTTTGATGTAGAGTGTATGCTCACATGGACATTTTTGAAAGCTGTACTTTTCAAACTATGAATCAATGCGGCCGTACCAAGCTCAAGGTAATTGCTTTAGCCCATAAAAAGACTTTTTTAACTTGTATACTTTATTCTCCTCTCCTTTCTTCATGAACCCAGGTGGTTGATCAAAAAATAATTCTTCCTTAAGAACACCATTTAAAAATGCTAATTTTCCATCCGTTTGAAACAACTTTCAATTTTTTTGAGCAGCTAGAGAAATATGTAAACGGACAGTCTCAAGTCTTGAGACGGGAGCAAACACCTTTGTAAAATCTTCTCCTTCTTTTTGTTTGTACCCTTTTGCGACATCCTTGCCTTGTGCTTGTTAATAGAGCCATTTGGATTCATCTTTGTTTTGTACACCCATTTTACTCCAATAGAATTTTTGTATGGTGGCAAATTTGTAAGGTCCCACATATCATTGTTTTCAATCGGGTCAATCCCTTCTTTCATGGCTTTCCTCCATTTTTCTTCTTGACATGCATCATCGAAAGAAATTGGATCTTCCTCTGTGAAGAAAGCAAAGAACACAACATTATTCGATTCAACTTCATAAGTGACATCATATAATTCCTAGATACTTTTTATATTTCTAGGTGGGCTTGAAGGAGATGATATGCTACATGAAGAAAATGGATTAACAGCTTCTTCTATGGTGTCATTTTTTGCATTTTCTAAATTTGGAAAAATATTTTCCTTGTTTTTAGAAAAAGGAATGGGCATGTTATTGTTTTCAACTTCCAAATTCTCAAGAAAAGAACTTTCATCAAAACGGACATCTCGGCTGATCACAATTTTCTTTGAAATTGGATTATACAATTTGTACACCTGGCTTCATTCACTATGGCCAATGAATATACATTTTTCTGACTTGTCATCCAACTATTTTCTCATTGCATCTGGAATATAAGAGTAAGCAACACTCACAAATACGCTTAGATGTTGAACATTTGGTTTTATACCATACCATACTTCATGCGATGTGCAATTTTCTAGACTCCTTGTTGGTGACTTATTAATCAAATAAATTGCACAAGAAACAACTTCCGCCTAAAAGGTTTTAGATAACCTCTTCTTTCTGAGAAGACAATTAGCCATCTCTATTATTTTTCGATTTTTTCTTCCACGTACACCAATTTTTTGTAGAGTGTGACAGACCGTCGTTTCATTTCAAATGCCATTATTTAAACAATATTTTCCGAACTCATTTGATAGATATTCTCCTCCATGGTCAGTCCTTAAAGTGTTGATTTTAAGTCCCATAAAAGTCTCGACTTCTTTCTTGAAATTTTTAAACTTATGAAAAGGTTCTGATTTTTCTTTGACAAAGTACACCCAAACTTTTCATGAATAATCATCAATGAAAGAAATAAAATATTGATTAACTCCCAAAGATGTCACTGGCATTGGACCATAATGATCTGAAATAATAAACTGCAATGGGTTTTTTGCTCTCCAACAGGATTGGTTAGAAAATGGATTTTTGTGTTGCTTTCCAAGTTGACATTCTTCACAAACTTCATCAAGACAATCAATTTTTGGTAAATCTTTGACCAGCAACTTTCTTGAAACCATGTTCAATTTTTTATAAATTAAATGACCATATTTATCATGCCATAGCTTAGAGATTCCTTTATCGGCACTAAAAAAACAAGACATACTTTGGTTCTAAAGAGTGAGTAAAAAAAGATTATTTGAGGCTACGCCAATTCTAGCAATGACTTAATTGTTCTTTGATAAATGACAAGCCATATCATGGAAGTGAACATCGTATCCCTTCTTTAAAAGATAATTCATGCTAAGTAAATTATTTTTCAAACCAGGAACAAGGTAAACTTTAGACATTTTCTCCATTTTTCCAGTTTTGGTTGTGAATTCAATCTCACCAATGCCACTAACTTTTTATGTTTTTCCATCTCCGAATTTAACTTCTACATAATCATATTCATACAACTTTGGAAATAAATTTTTGTTACCTGTCATATGTTTGCTAGCACCACTTTTTATATACCATGCATCATCAAAATCTCCACATTCAGATACAAGCAACATAGTTTCTTGATTATGTTGCTCTTGGTTTTTATTTCCATATACCAAGTTAGCATACTATTTTTCATCCTCCTTATCAGCAATCATTTTCCATATGACCAGGTTTGTGGCAGTTAAAACGTTCAAAATAGCCATGGCCTTTTCCTCTTTGATTTCCACATCTTCTCCCTCTTGAATTCTGATTATACCAACAACCACCTCTTCCATTTTCCTTGCTTGAATAATCACCTCTTCCATGAGCGTATGCTCCTCTTCCTCATGAGTTTCTTCCAAGACCATCCCCTCTACCCCTTTGATTTTTAAAATCTTCCTTCTTTTCATTTAGAATCGGTTTTGACTGAAGTGCTTGATCCATATCTATATTTTTTATTCTTCTTGTTGAGTCTTTCTTTATGAGCTTACAACAAACACATGAGTTCATTAATGATCATGAAACTTAGATCTTTGGATTCTTCAAAGGCTACAACAATATAGTCAAATCTAGAATCCAAAGAACGAAGAATTTTTCCATTGACACGATTATCATCCATAGTTTCACCATTCATTTTTAATTGCTTGATTACAGATAAAACCCATGAACAATAATCTGAAACGGTTTTAGATTCTTTTTTTTGTAGACCTTTGAACTCTCCTTGAAGTGTTTGCAAACGAACCCTTTTACTTTATCATCTCCTTTGAATGTGCTTTGAAAAATCTGCCAAGCTTACTTTATAGAAGTGACATTTTCTATTTTGTCAACAGCGGCATCATATGTTTGTACTCCCTGGTAGATATAAAGCAAAGCTTATTTGTCTTTTTCTCAATCTTCTTAAATTATCCTTTTGAGCTTGCATTAATGCTCCCTCATTTTCGACTTCAGTATACCCATTTTCAACGATCTTCCATTCTTCTTGAGATCCAAGAAGTACTTTCATTTGAACACTCCATGTACCATAATTTTCTTTGGTTAATTGAGAGACAAAAGGAGCAAAAAAGGAGTTATTCATTTTAATCGAACAATGCTTTGATACCAATTTGTAGATAGAAATTAATTAATGGAGAGGAAAGTTTACTTTATAAACTAATATTTTTGATTGCTTGATAAACAATGAAAACATGTAGGCTATATATAGCCTTAACAGACAAACCTTCATCTAACAGATACACCTTTTATCGATCAACAGACACAACCTTTCACAATCAACATACGCAACCTTTCATAATGAACAGACACACCATTTCACTTTCTTGTCATTTGATTTTAATATATTCTTATGCAAGTTTAATTTACTGCCAACATAAGCATCGCTTTTGAAAGCAAGGTGAGGACGAACATTGAAAACATTAGTAGTTCATTTAGAGAATTGTGGCCGCAGGTGAATATCTATGGATCCTGGTAAAAATAGATTGTGAAGTACATTTAAAGAGTTTTTGCTGAAAATATAAGCCCCTAGGAGGTATAGGACTGTGAGGAATGCGGAATACGGATCTTAAGGCTAGAATAAACACTAGAGGGGGGTGAATAGTCTTTATGAAATTACTAAATCCTTTTGAGTTTATATTGATTTGAACACAAATGTATGCAATATTCAGACACAGATATAATCACAGAAACAAACACAGATGCAGAACTAAAGTAAATGTAGTAAAGTAAAGAACACACCAGATTTTATACTGGTTTAGAGTTATCCTACATCCAGTCCCGCACAACTAAGTACGGATTTCCTTTCAAAAGAAATTGTACAATTACACCCTCGGTTTCAAGGCTACGAGGTACACCCTCCAGAAACACAATCCCCTGGGTAGAGATACTTGATTTCACGGGCAACAAGTTCACCCAATTGATTTCCAAGGCTACAGTCACACCTTTTCTCGCTAGATAGATTACAAAGAAGCCTATAACTCTGAAAAGCACTGGATCCTGTTGAGATTGTGATAGAGAATCAAACCAGAGATGATCTAGTTAGATTCAATGTTGATTTCGGTAGAGTAATGATAAGATTTTGTATAAGGAAATGTGGAACAAGAAGAGGAGAGAAAAACCAGAAAATATGATGATGAAATTCGTTGAAACTAACCCCTAATTATAGAGGAACAACAGCCATGTCCATTCATGAAAGGTTATGGCGAATAGACACTTCGTTTGAAATTTATTTTTTTGATTCTAACTAACACTATGTCGACATGGGGTACTAGGGCATGTCGACATCCCAAAGGAATTTTTGATGTTTTGTTTTTCTTTGAAAATAACCTTTATCTTATATTAAAACTATATAAAACTTTATAAATATATTTGACTATAGTTAAAATACATAAGTAAATATATATAAAGTTTTATTATAGTTTTATATTTAAATTTAAGTATAAGTATTAAAACTTAAATATAATAGTTAAGAGATAATTTAAAATTAAGGATAATATGATATTTGAAAACAAAGATTATTTTGAGGCTAAAACATTTAAAATCAGGATAGATGTTTTTGATTCTTTTTAAAAGGAAGGTTTGGAAAACATTTTGAAAACAAGATAATTTTTGAAAAATCATTTGAATAAAAGTTAGCGGATACAAAACAATGTTCCACTAGATTTTTCGTAGGTTCCATCCTACTTAGGGTTCCATCCCTTTAACAGGCTCGAAGTGGATTCCATTCCACGAATAAATTAGATTGTAAGATGTTAGTGATTTTCTAGGAGATGCAGCGCAATCTACCAACTCAGTAGATTTGGGTCGTTCAAGGACCTTAGGTCGCTCACGACCTAGTGAAGGTCGCTCGCGAGTTAACGGATTTAGCATTAAGGCATGCAAACAACCAAGCGAGATAGGTCGCTCAAGCGAGCTACGACCTAGAAATGGAAACAAGTTAAGTTTAGGTCGCGAACGACCTAACTCTCACAGGCCGCTTTCTTTAGGTTGCTCCAGTGATAGGTCGCGTGAACATTGTCATGAAGCTTTGTTCTTAGGTCGCTCAAGTGATAGGTCGCGTGAAGAAGATCGCTGAAGTCTTAAGTCGCTGGCGAGTTCCATTAAGTCGCGTGAAGAGATCCTGAAGCTTACGACCTATGATAGGTCGCCACAACGAGTTGCGACATATGTTAGGTCGCGTGAAGATTTCCTGAAGCTGTTTTCTTAAGTCGCTGATGTCTTAGGTCATTACTTTGTTGAGTCGTTATGTACTAGGTTGCTATGTACTATTTTTTATGTGTATATGTTGAGTCGTTTTGATGTATTTTCTTTGTAGGTTGTGTGTTGCTTGTATATGTTGTAAGTCATTGTAACTCAGGTCGTTTACCATGTATGGTGTAACCAACGTGGTAGGTTGCTGCCGACCCATGATTAGGTCGTAGGTCGCTTAAACGACCTATGTTAGGTCGCGCACTAGTGTTTGTTGAGTTTGTGTTGTGTTGTAAAGGCTATAAATAGTGGGGTTGAGTCATTTGTAAACTTGGTTATGTTTGAATAAACTTTTGTTTGTGAAGCTTTGTGCCTCCATTAAATTGGTAGTTGAGTGTGATCTCCTATCTCCACCTTCGGTTATTCGAGTGCGCTCGAATAAAAGCGCTCGAATCAACGATTGTTGAAGCCAATTCACGGAATCAAGTGCGCTTGATCAACGTCGAAGAATTGTAGATCTTCTTTCACGGTATCGTGCGTGATCAACGTGTTGAAGATAGCTAAAATTCGGTATCTTTGTGATCAACGAATTTGGGCCTTTCAGTATCTTTAATTCATTGATTCTTATTGCTTCATCTAATCGTTTCATCGATTAGTTTGACACGAAATCTTCATTTCGGTGTCATCCGTTATATCCGCTGCGTCAATTTGGTATCAGAGCTAGACTTAGCCAATCATAGCTAAGCCGAGTCGTGGAGCCAAGGAGTTTGAAGTTTGGTGTTCATCGTGTAGTTGCAACAAGTTGGAAGATTTTGATCCATTTCATCTTGGATCAAAGTCCGGGAAGTATTTGAATATTGCGCATTGGGATTTTGCGCGCCAGATTGTGTTTGAATTGTTTGAGCGAGCTAAGCCGAGCAGAGTTAGGTCACGCCAGTGTGATCCGAGCTAAGTTTGGAGTTTGAGTCGTGCATCACTTTGAAGTGTTCAAGGCCAAGAGTTTTGAAGTTGTGTTTGATTTGTTGAAGTTAATCATGCCTCCTAGAAGAGCCAATCGACATCAGAATGTTGAAGATTTGTACAAGAGAGAAGAAGCCGAGCAGATGGAACAACGCATTAATGAGAAATTTGATGAAGGCATTGGAAAGCTAGAGAAGCTGATGATTGATATGAATCAAACTCAAAGGAGAAGGTCGCCAGTCTCGAACCATGGAGGAAACCGAGTTTCGCCATCGGTTACGGAAGCGAGGAGGGTGTCGCCGCAATCTTTTAGAGAAAGAAGAGAAACATAAGTTTCATCAAGGAGAGATCACCATGACTATAGACATGAAGAGAGAAGGACTCCACAGGAGTATGAATATGAACCTTACCATGATGAAGAGAGACATAGTAGAAGAGATATGCGTGACCGAAGGGATGTTGATGGTCGAGATCGATATAGACGTACATTTGATTTTGATGAAGAAGGTGATTTAGCTAGCATTCATTATCAAGATTGAGACCAAGTGCGAAATCGATATGTGGATGTAGAAGATGATCAACGATGGGAGACGGGGTTGAAGATGGAAATTCCTGAATTCAAGGGTGGAATGGTAGCTGAAGAATTTTTGGACTGATTGTCTAATTTTGAAGAAATTTTTGACTTTAAGGAGGTTCCTGAGCATAAAAGAGTTAAGTTGGTTGCTACAAGGTTGACGAAGAGAGCTTTAGCGTGGTGGCAGCAAACTAAGCTTACAAGGGAGAGAATGGGGAAGTCAAAGATTGAATCATGGGAGAAGATGAAGAAGTTGATGAAGGGAACATTCTTACCTTACAATTATCAATCACTCATGTATCAGAAGTTGCAGAATCTAAGGCAAGGGACGAAGACTGTTAATGACTATGCTGATGAATTTTATTAACTGATTGCTCGAAATGACATTATGGAGACAAAGGAACAGTTGACTGCTAGGTTTGTTGGGGAATTGAGGATGCAGATTCAGGATATGGTTAATATGTTTGATCCTAGATCTGTGGCTGAGGCGCACCAGAAAGCGTTAGCTTAGGAAAAGCAGGGAATACGAGGAGGTGGTGTGTTTCCAAGTTCCAATACTCAGAACAAAGGTGCCGGTGGGAGTTCCAATGTTTCTAAAGCTATCAATAAACCAGTTGTGAGTGAGGTTACGAAGGCAAAGGTCAACAACAATTTCAAATGTTATAATTGCCAGGAAGTGGGTCACAAGAGCAATGAATGTCCAAAGCCAAAGAAACGAGTGATGGTTGCTGAGGTTGAAGAAGTGTCAGGAGATGAGGGTTGTAATTTAATGATGAGGAGGTCTTGTTTAACACCAAAACAAGAGGATGATTCTAGTTGGTTGAGGAGCAATATTTTTCAGTCAACATGCACTATTCTGGGAAAGGTTTGCAAGTTTGTTATCGATGCTGGAAGTTGTGATAATATCATTTCTACTGAGGCTATGAAGAAGTTGGCATTGAAAACTGAGAAGCATCCGAAACCTTACAAGTTAGCTTGGTTGAGGAAAGGTGGGGAGGTGAAGGTTGGACGAAGAGCTTGTGTTAATTTTTCGATTGGGAAGAAATAAAAAGATGAAATTTGGTGTGATGTTGTGGATATGGATGTATGTCATCTGTTGTTAGGGAGACCATGGCAGTATGATAGAGCCGTGCAACATGATGGACGTAGTAACAGTTATAGTTTCATGTTTGAAGGCATGAAAATCACTTTGGTTCCTAAGAAGCGACAGCAAGAAGGAAGCAAGTTGGAGGAGATTGAAGAGCTGAAAACTTTGCTATCATTGAAGGAGTTTGTTAAGGAAGTAGAAGAGGAGCCTGAAGTATTTTTGTTGATTGGACGTGAGAGTAATGAAGTGGTTGAAATTCATGAAGAAGTAAAGCCAGTGCTGGAAGAATTTGAAGATGTATTTCCTGAAGAGGTTCCAACGGAGTTACCACCGTTGAGGGACATACAACACCAAATAGATCTTGTTCCAGGAGCTGTGTTACCACATAAACCACATTACAAGATGAGTCCAAAGGAACACGAGGAGTTGAGAAGGCAGGTGGAGGAATTGCTTGAACAGGGGCGTATACAAGAGAGCTTAAGTCCTTGTGCTGTACCAGCATTGTTAGTGCTGAAGAAGGATGGTTCATGGAGAATGTGTACGGATAGCAGGGCACTTAACAAGATTACTTTCAGATACAAATTTCCGATGCCGAGGCTTGATGATCTGTTAGATCAAATCAGTGGGTCTGTAATCTTTTCGAAGATTGATCTTAAGAGCGGTTATCATCAGATTCGAATTAGACCAGGGGACGAATGGAAGACAACATTCAAGACGAGGGAAGGATTATATGAATGGCTGGTTATGCCATTTGGTCTATCGAATGCACCAAGTACATTTATGAGGGTGATGAACCAAATTTTCAGGCCGTACATTGGGAAGTTTGGGGTAGTTTATTTTGATGATATTCTGATTTATAGTGCTAGTACAGAGGAGCATATTCAGCATTTGCGGAAGGTGTTGATTATTCTTCGTGAAGAACAATTCTATGCAGCAATAAAGAAATGTGCGTTTATGGAAAGGAGTGTATTATTTTTGGGATATGTTGTATCAGAGGAAGGTATAGAGGTGGACCGGAGTAAGGTTGAAGCAATCAGAGATTGGCCACAGCCCAAGACTATAACCGAAGTCCGAAGTTTTCATGGGTTGGCTTCATTTTATTGGAGATTTATACCACACTTTAGTAGTATGATGGCACCTGTTACTGATTGTATGAAGCGTAAGCAGTTTTCATGGAGGAGGAAGTAGGACTCGCTTTTGAGCGAATCAAGGAATTCTTGACATCAGCACCAATTCTAGTATTACCAGACTTTCAGTTGTTGTTTGAGCTACATATGGATGCATCTGAGGTTGGGATTGGAGGTGTTGAGTCAGAGGGGGCGTCCAATTGCATAATTTAGTGAGAAGCTGTAGGGAGCGAAGATGGGATATAATACGTATGATGTAGAATTTTATGCTATTGTGCAAGCCGTGAAACACTGGAGACATTACTTGTTTCACAAGGAATTTGTCTTATACACTGATCATGAAGCTTTGAAGCATTTGCAAGGGCAGGAGAAAATTTCAGCTAGGCATGCATCGTGGATTGCATAATTGCAGCAATTTACATTTGTTGTGAAACATAAGTCGGGAATTACGAATCGAGTGGCAGATGCATTAAGCAGGAGGAATCATTTATTGACTACAATGAAAGTTGAAGTGACGGGGTTTGATGTGTTGCCAGAATTATTTGTTGATGATCCTTACTTTGCCAAAGTTGTGGATGAAATAGAGAAGGGAAAGAAGAATGAGTACGTGTTAGTGGATGGTTTTCTTTTCAAAGGAAATCAATTATGTATACTAGATTGCAGTTTACGAATGAAGATTGTGAAAGAATTACATGAAGAAGGTCATGTGGGTAGAAATCGTACATTGCAGTTGATTTCTCAATCTTATTTTTGACCGTCAATGAGGAAAGAGGTAGAGAGATTTGTGGAGAGATGTCATATCTGTCAAGTTTCGAAGGGAACAGTTATGAATGCGGGATTATACATGCCATTACCCGTACCTACTAAACCATGAGTTGATATTAGCATGGATTTTGTGTTGGGTTTGCCGAGAACTCAGACGGGAAATGATTCTCACTACACCATTATAAGCTATTAACAACGGGTAAAAACCGTTGTTAAGTCCAAAAGCAACGGGTAAAAACCGTCTTCAACACAGGAGTGGTTGAATTTAGCGACGGGAGAAAACCGTTGCTTTATGTCCAAAAGGCAACGGGTATAAACCGTTGCAAATTGGGACAAAGGCAATGGGTATAAACTGTTGCAAACTGGGCCAAAGGCAACGGGTATTAACCGTTGCAAATTGGGCCAAAGGCAACGGGTATAAATCGTTGCAAATTGGGCCAAACGCAATGGGTATAAACCGTTGCTTTATGGACAACATGCAACAGGTATAAACCGTTGCTTTATGGACAATAGACATACGGAAAGAAAATAACAAGAGCTAATAAGAAATCATGGGTAACAATATCTTATGGCTTTCCACCAAGTTCAACTCTGATATTAACTAAATAGATGTATATTCTTCTGATTTCACTTGAAATTTAACATTAGCATCAAACTGTTTCCAAAAAATTTGCCATTACAACGGCGCCATTTTGTAGCACCAGAGTAATGTCTATGCATTACCCCTCTCCTGATACTTGGCTTGCGCCATTAACAACAATTTTATCCACTTACTAAATATGGTCTCATATTTAGTAAAACAAAATTCATTGCATCAATTTATACCCTAGCAGTCACTATAAGCAGCTATGTCTAACTAGCATGCAGTACAGTACAACATTTAGGCTTTAGTAAATATGAGAATTCACACTACAACACTACTTCTCTTCCATGTTGCAATGTTTGGCTGATGATACGCCACACGTACGGGGACGTGTTAGATTATCTCACATTGTACAATTTGTAAAACAAATCATATATAAATATAAAAAGATCATCCTTTGCATAACCAATTGTTTCTTGGTTCTCTAACACTGTACACTTAAAACATCAAATATGTATTCTGATGGTTCAGATTAGAAGGTGCATCTCTACTTTGGCAAACTGTTAAAGAGTAGTAGATATTGACTATAATCAATCTCCAAAAACTTAATGAAACATCAATCCTAAAAGATGAAGATAATGGTGGAACTCAAATGACAGCTTATATGGTAACACTAAACAAACCCATAAGCAAGCATTATAGGGAATAAACTGTTCCTTAACTTGTGTTGCATCCCTTTCTTTATTATTCTAAACTACAAATATAAGCATGTAATATTTTCCTATTATTCAACCATAGAAACGAATGGATTCACCGTGTACAGACAGCCATTCGTCGATAATACATATAAAGCACTGAGTAGAAACACACATGCTTGTTTTCCAAATAATTTACTGATTTCTATTAATCATGTGTGGATTACAGATTAATTTGTTATCATTGCATTTGACAATCTTTTAACTAAGTTGTGATAAGTCAATTTTCAAGGTGACTGTAACATTCGTCCTAAATCTCTTTTCAGCGACATGGAACAAGCAAAAGGTGGCAAATTTTTGGCCGAGAAGAATCAGAAAATCCTTGGTACATAGTTAAAAGTTTATCTTATCACCATGAAGATATTCACGTTAAATTTGAACCAGGTTCTTCAAGACTTAGCCGAGCAACGTATGAAGTTAAAGGTTCTTTTAATTCTACACATAAGTACTGTGATATAACAATGCACCGCAAATACATGTACACAGAGTTTCCATTTCAATTGACAACAAGTATTATTACAAAACAAAGCTTACCTGGCAGTTATGCGCTCTTTTCGATTATGCCAATGAAACTCGAGGAACCAAATATCAAAGATACACAGATCTGAGATAATTAAGATTTCAAATTAGATTTTATAATACAAGTATGAAACAAAATCAAATTTAAAATAGAAATCAAATAATTAAAAATGAGTACCCAACCTGGAGTGGGTATTCGATAAATTCACGTTGTAATACTTCTCCGAACACAGATCTGAGAGGGCCACTGATTGGCGTTGAATGAAGGAAGAACTGGTGCGGCTGGAAGGAAGATGAGTTCGCAGCTGGACACGATTAGGTGGAAAGATGGGTTCGCGGTTGGATGGAAGATGATTTCACGATTAGACGGAAAGATTAGCGGGTTGAAGCAAATCAAATTGGTGGAATTGGGGTTTTTTTTGATTTAGGTATTCTTTTCGTTGAAAGAGGACGAAACGAATATCAAAGGAAAGGAGGGAAGGAAAAGTGACGGGCCAATTCTTTTTGGCTCCCAGCGAATATTTGGCACAAAATTAGCGCCATTATTTGCCACAACATTTACGACAGTTACAAACCGTTGCTAATTAGCCACGGTTGAAAACCGTTGCTAGTTGGAACGAAGCGCGCCAAAAATTATGGCGCGAAAGGATGAAATTCACCGCCATCATTTGTCTCCAAAGAAGCTACGGTTAATAACCGTTCCCAATTAGCAACGATAAAAAACCGTTGCTAACTGAACCAAGACGGTGATTAACCGTTTCTAAATGGCAACGGTTAATAACCGTTGCCAAATGCGCGGATGGTTAGTTGCAAATCTCAGTATTTGGTGTAGTGTCTATATATGTTGTAGTGGACAGGTTTTTGAAGATGGCACATTTCATAGCTTGTAAGAAGACAGCTGATGCAGTCTGAGTTGCTCAATTATTCTTTAAAGAGGTGTATCGATTACATGGACTACCTGAATCTATTGTTTCTGATCGAGATACTAGATTTCTAAGCCATTTTTGGTTGAGTTTGTGGAAGATGGTCGGAACGAAGCTGAATTTTAGTAGCGCTTACCATCCGTAAACTGATGGTCAAACAGAGGTGGTTAACAGATCATTGGAAAATTTATTGAGATGTCTTGTGAAAGATAATCTAAAGAGCTGGGATATGAAGTTATGTCAAGCGGAATTTGCATATAATCATGCTGTGAATCGAAGTACTGGATTTAGTCCGTTTCAAGTTGTATACTCTGCAATTCCGAAGGGACCGTTGGATTTGACAACAGTGCCATATCAGAAGGGAGTTGTTAAGCGGGCTTGACTTCGTAAATGAGTTACAGGAGTGCCATAGAACTGTTCATGGACGATTGCTTGCATCAAATGAAAAGTATAAACAATTGGTAGATAAGAAGTGGAGGAGCGTAAATTTCAGAGAAGGTATTTGGTTTACGCAGTGTTGACAAAAGATCGTTTTCCAGTGGGAACGTACAATAAACTTAAAGCTCAAAAGATTGGTCCTGTAAGGATAGTAAAACAGATCAATGATAATGCGTATCAGTTGAAATTGCCGGATCATATTCACACTGCAGACGTTTTCAACGTCAAATACTTAATTCTGTACCATGGGGATGAGCTTGTTGTGGAAGAAGAAGGTGCAAATTCGAGGTCGAATTCTTGCCAACCGAGGGAGGATGATGCAGCGCAATCTACCAACTCGGTAGATTTGGGTCGTTCAAGGACCTTAGGTCGCTCACGACCTAGTGAAGGTCGCTCGCGAGTTAACGGATTTAGCATTAAGGCATGCAAACAATCAAGCGAGATAGGTCGCTCAAGCGAGCTACGACCTAGAAATGGAAGCAAGTTAAGTTTAGGTCACGAACAACCTAACTCTCACAGACCGCTTTCTTTAGGTCGCTCAAGTGATAGGTCGCGTGAAGAAGATCGCTGAAGTCTTAAGTCGCTGCCGAGTTCCATTAAGTCACGTGAAGAGTTCCTGAAGCTTACGACCTATGATAGGTCGCGACAACGAGTTACGACCTATGTTCGCATGAAGATTTCTTGAAGCTGTTTTCTTAAGTCCCTGTTGTCTTGGGTCGTTAATTTGTTGAGTCGTTATGTACTAGGTCGCTATGTACTATTTGTTATGTGTATATGTTCAGTCGTTTTGATGTATTTTCTTTGTAGGTTGTGTGTTGCTTGTATATGTTGTAAGTCGTTGTAACTCAGGTCGTTTACCATGTGTGGTGTAACCAGTGTGGTAGGTCGCTGCCGACCCATGATTAGGTCATAGGTCGCTAAAACGACCTATGTTAGGTCGCTTAAACGACCTATGTTAGGTCGCGCACTAGTGTTTGTTGAGTTTGTGTTGTGTTGTAAAGGATATAAATAGCGGGGTTGAGTCATTTGTAAACTTGGTTATGTTTGAATAAACTTTTGTTTGTGAAGCTTTGTGCCTCCATTAAATTGGTAGTTGAGTGTGATCTCCTATCTCCACCTTCGGTTATTCGAGTGCGCTCGAATAAAAGCGCTCGAATCAACGATTGTTGAAGCCAATTCACGGAATCAAGTGCGCTTGATCAACGTCGAAGAATTGTAGATCTTCTTTCACGGTATCGTGCGCGATGAACGTGTCGAAGATAGCTAAAATTCGGTATCTTTGTGATCAATGAATTTGGGCCTTTTAGTATCTTTAATTCATCGATTCTTATTGCTTCATCTAATCGTTTCATCGATTAGTTTGACACGAAATCTTCATTTCGTTGTCATCCATTATATCCGCTGCGTCAATCTTATATTAAAACAATATAAAACTTTATAAATATATTTGACTATAGTTAAAATACATAAGTAAATATATAAAAAAAATTATTACAGTTTTATATTTAAATTTAAGTATAAGTATTAAAACTTAAATATAATAGTTAAGAGATAATTTAAAATTAAGGATAATTTGATATTTGAAAACAAAGATTATTTTGAGGCTAAAACATTTAAAATCAGGACAGATGTTTTTGATTCTTTTTAAAAGGAAGGTTTTGAAAACATTTTGAAAACAAGATAATTTTTGAAAAATCATTTGAATAAAAATTAGCGGATACAAAACAATGTTTCACTAGATTTTTCGTAGGTTCCATCCTACTTAGGGTTCCATCCCTTTAACAGGCTCGAGGTGGATTCCATTCCACGAATAAATTAGATTGTAAGATGTCAGTGCTTTTCTAGGAGTTTTAACAAAAATTCTATATTAAATTACTTATCTTGAAATCTTGAACTCTTGACAATCTTGATACTCATGAGTCTTCGATCTTGATATCTTGAATCTTTGTACTGTACAGTCTTCATTCTTGGTACCTACATGGTTAAATCCTGCATATACATATATATCTAAACTATATTGTTAGTATTTATATTTTATAATCTTATTCTAGTGTCACTGTCATCAAAACCATCAACTCATGGACTAACAATCTCCCCCTTTTTGATGATGACAACCTTTGTCATCAAAACCATCAACTCATGGACTAACAATCAACTCATGGACTAATCATCAACTCTATCCTAGTAACTTCCCTAAAAATGATAACTCCCTCTTAGTCTATGCCTAACTATCCTATTTTATATTTCTCCCCCTTTGTCATCAACAAAAACAAACTAACTCCAAACTATATAACTCCCCCTCATTCTTGTACTTAAGTACCTGCATTAATAAACTATATAATGGAGTATATAATAGATGGATTAAGAGATAATTATTCTTATAGACATAATATTCAATCAAAGATTATATATGTATCAATGTATATTTATACATCCATCAATCCACACCAAGTATCCATCAAATCAAAAAAAATGAAATCAAACCAATCAAAACAAATAATATCAATCAAAGCAATCAATTCAAACAAGGCAAACAAACCAAATCAAATGTTTCGAGGAACTTCCACCTATCCTTCTTCTCCGAAAATAGGGTCTGCTTTGATGGCATCCCAATTTTCATTGTCATTTGTGAGAGAGACAGAAGGATGTGCTTCGCTATCATCCTTATGCAGGGAAGAAATCATCCATCGTATTGCATCGAAACGCCTTTCTTGCTCCTTGATCATCTGCATTTGATTCAACTCAAAGTGTCGCTGATTACGAAGAATGAATGAAAGAATATTCTTGAACGAATTAAGAGTCTCTTCAAGATTCTCGGTTAAATTGTGAATAGGATTTGCCATTTTAGAATATGTAAGGAGAATGAGAGATAGAGAAGATAGAAAATAATATTGAGTGAAGAATTATGGAAGAAATAGGTATTTATAGGTGTAGGAATTCGTTTGAAATGAATAGACATAGGGAAGTTATTCAAATTTCAAATTTGAAATGAAATGTCATTTCTGACCAGTACATGTCGACATGGTCATTGGGGGTATGTCGACATGGTCCAGTGAAATTTGATGATTTATTTTGATTTTGTGAATGATTGTGTACATATATATTTATATAATACACTAACATTTATTCAGGAGATAAGATAAGCTAGATAACAGAATAGGAAATTCGATTTCATTGCATAATAGAGTAATACAATGATTAACCATAAAGAAATACATAAACATCCAAACTAAAGCAAACTAAAACAATACATCATGAAATGAAAAGATACAACTAGTTAGAGGATGATGAATATGAAGATAATCCAAGTTTCTTGCTGACTTTGGAGAAAAACATGGTCATCTTGGATGATATTTTGTCCAACTTCTTACTAACGGATCGTTTAAGAATCCGTTGATTCTCAACAATGATCTTTTGGTTTTTGAGAAGGGTTTTGTTGGTAGGATTGGAAGGATATTCAATACTTGCAAGCTATGTTTCACCTTCTTCTTCTTCTTCTTCTTCGTCTATTTCCATTTCATCTCCTTCTTCTTCCGCTTCTTCCTCTTCCATTTCCTCATGAGCTAACCGCTCTTCCTTTTCGGCAAGAGTCTCATAAGGTTGAAAAACATAAGGGATTTTCATGAAAGAAATATTTGAAATATTAAAAACTTTTCTTGAAATAAATTCTTCCCCTTTGAAATGTACTCCAAAATAGTTGAAAATTCGAGTAAGCTAAATTCCATGGTATAAAGTGTTTTCTCCCATTTCAAAATTTTTAGGATGAAGTTCATCCAAAATATGTGACGCCCCACCCTGAGACCCACATTAACAAAGAGAATAACCGGGTAATTCTGTCTGCTAATGTGGAGAATAGGGCCGGTTAGAAGCGACCATCTATAATCTTGTTTTAAACATCTATTGCATACGTCGATAAATGCTACATATTTTTTTTCTACTTCAAGTGAATCGACATATCCAATAAATGCTTAATACAAAACTATAGGTGGCTAATGGATCTATCAGAACAAAATACAATAACAGAATGCATATCACAGAACAGTAATCATCATATATATAAATACATATACACAGATACATCCTAGTATGATACAAACTGATACACAAAAGTGGTACAGAGACCACACTATATACATCTAATCAAATACATATCAGAGTCAAGCGGAAAGAATTATAAACTACACAACAGTGCTAGGCTTATATCCAAGCAGATGCATCAAAGCTAAGTCCCATAACTGATAGCTAACCTGAAACAACTCGGTCTGACCCGAGTACAAAATACATGGGTCAGTCTAGCAAAAAAATCAGTTGATGAGGATAGACGATAATATAAAGCATAAGACACATGGTGATAATTCTTTTCGAATGAAAAAAAGCAACAGAAAGAATACAACCCATGACTTAAGTGAACTAATGTCACTTAAGTATACAAAGACCTCAAAAGAGGTAAATTCAATAATAATACTCAAATAATATAAACATTCGCCTCATATCATCAGCGACATCCCAAAATGTCTACATGGTTTCCATGAACCATATCTCCTCAAAAGGAGAAACATCAATACAAACTCTCGCCAAAACGGCATATATAAAACATTCTCAAATAGGATGATCCAAAAATCAAATATAGAGGAGTCTCCAAATTCAATTATACCTCATCTCATTGGTATAAATGTATATAATTCTCAATCTCAACTCGCTAAAATGGAAAAAACCCAGAATATATAAAATCATGAAATCATCCAAACTCATGGCTCAAGAAACTCGATAATAGTTCAAAACATCATAAATGAAATCACCATATATATAACATCTAATATAGCACTAGGCTGTTGATGTAGTAAAACATCTTAAAATGGTGAAATCACAATAAAACAGAAAACTTAGAAAACCCGGATTGGCCAAATCCCCGATTGCAATGCCGAAGCAATGCTTCACATGCTAAACTCAAACGGCCGAAGCCTGTGACAAGGTCGCTAACACCTCTCAAAGCGGTTCATTCTCATGACAAGGTCGCTGACACCTCTCCAAGCTATTTTGTCAGCCCTAACAAGGTCGCTAACACCCCCCAAAGCAGTTCGTCCTCATGACTAGGTCGCTGACACCTCTCCAAGCTATTTTGTCAGCCCTAACAAGGTCGCTAACACCTCCTAAAGCAGTTCGTCCTCATGACTAGGTCGCTAACACCTCCCAAAGCAGTTCGTTAGGTAAACATTGTGAATGTGTCACAAACTCACGGATAGGAACCCAAAAAGTGTTAACGTGTGTCCCATACCACACGTTCGCACTTAACGGTTTACTAGCCGCTAGTCGATGCCACACTAGGAACATCATAAAACTCATAAAATCATATCCCGCCTCGTCTCATTGGTGAGTGATAAAAAGACGCCATACTCATCTCATCTCATCAACAAGTATTAAATGGCATCGTAAGTTGTCTCATCTCATCGACAAGTAAAAACATCGTGATGGTTTCTCATAAACCATAACTCTCAAAGCAGAAATCTCAAACCATAAAACTCGCCAAATATTGGCCTTCCTATATAATTCCTAAAGATAGGAATTATATTCTCAAAATCCCGCCATAAACTGGCTAAATAACTCAGAAATCAATAACCCAAATAGTTTCGATCGTACAAGTCCGGAATTAACCGAAATAGTAAACGCACATGTCCCATACCACGTGTTTTACTAAATCGTTTAATTTCCTTTCTCATACCTTTGAATAGTGCAAAAGTGTGTGTTTTATTCTTAAAATAGTTTACTAGAGAAAACAAGCTTTTAAAACTCTTTCTCGAAAAGATTAATAAAACCAATATTTAAAATTCCTTTATTATAGGAAATAAATAGATTTTATATTAGAAAAATAATTTTAAAATACTATGTAATAATAATTTGAAATTTTCGTTTATTTCAAAATCACTTCAAAATGGTTTAGTGAAAATCGTGCTCGAAAATAATGAAAAAACAAGAAAGATTACTCAAGACCGATAGCTTGAATTCAATACGAATTCAATTTAACCTAAAGTCAATTAAAATTCTATTTAAATTTGGCTTTCAAATTATCTAAATATGGCTAGCCTATTGATAGGCATCATAGCTCTCAAAACATCTAAAAAAATAACATTAAAATCGAACAAGAATGAGAGCAAAAATAAGCCAATACAAATTCTCAGTTCAATGATTGTTATTGTTGTCATTT
Source organism: Allium cepa (assembly GCA_030765085.1). Taxonomy (NCBI): domain Eukaryota; kingdom Viridiplantae; phylum Streptophyta; class Magnoliopsida; order Asparagales; family Amaryllidaceae; genus Allium; species Allium cepa. The sequence continues at coordinate 868,021,713 of CM060940.1, forward strand.
TGCTCTCGAGATAGCAACAAACAACTACAATCTTGACCAAGCTACCTTCGAAATTTCATAAAACGCATAACATGAAATTTCTAGTATAAAGTCTAAGCTTTCCGGAACATCTTAAATTATTAAATTTGGATAAGAAATGTGAAAGATATGGCTAAAACAAATTTCGGATATGAAGTTTACTACAACTGTCGTTTTAGTTTCGGGACAGCGATACTAGAATGAACTTTCGACCATGTAAATCTCAAAATTTGACAAAACTCAAAACATGAAAATTGTAGCATATAATCTAAGCTTTCAGAAACATCAAGAATCATCAAATTCGGACATCAAACGAAAATAATATGCTTAAATTACCAACAATACTTAGCACAGAAAGTCACAATTTTACAGTGACAGAGCAGCAAGTTTTTATTGGATTTTTCGACCTTCTATGCCCAAAATTTTAGAAAATGATCAACATGAAAGTTATCACATTCTTTTCAAGCATTTCAGAACTTCAGAAAAAGTCGAATTTCAATCAAAATAGAAAAAGTTATGGCTAAATCAATTTCAAATTCAAACTCAGGAAATTTAGTTAAAGACAGAATCGTACTCTTATTTTTAATTCTATTTCAGGTCAATAAAATTGCAAAATCTCGAAAATTAACCAAAACTGAAACTGTTCCTTATTGAATCTAGTTTCTAGTAAAAAAAGAATGACCTCAATCGGATAAGAAACGAGAAAGTTATCCTTATTTTACTTCAGCGCACTCCTATAATATTTCAGCAATCATCCAAGGTAAGTATTAGGTATAGATACAGTACGATTTCTTCCTCATATTTGCAATTACAGTCAAAATTTAGCTAGAAATGTGAGTTAACAAACTCATCTTTGATTTTAGATAGAAAATACTTGAATTCATGAAGAAAAATTGAAGCTTTTGGATCAAGAGCAGCTCCAATTACCTGTAGAACTCCAAATATAGACATGCAAAGGAAATAACCCATTAACAAACAATCTCTTCTCAAATAAGATTTTTGATGAGATTTCTGGTTTTGGAAAGAATTACCTTTTAATTTCACCTTGAATTGGCAAAGATTACAGCTTGTTGAAGAAATTTTTGAGACTGAAAGCTTGGATTTTAAGAAAATGATGAATTTCTATTTTCAGTCTCTATTCTCAGAAGAGGAAGACGGTGAGATAAATTTTGTACGTACAGGTAAAATGTTTCTCACCTCTTTGGCTATTTTTTTTAAGTGGGCTTGGACCCAAATTAGACAAAGACAAATAAGCCTAAGTTAATTTAATTCAACATTTAAACAATGTAAACACTTATGTAACAAAACAAAATAACTTATTCTGCACAAGTATTAACACAAATAAGGCATGTAAACTTACCTACATATTAAATAAAATATTTTTCATCATATAAGAAGATAATTTTATTTTAAAACATTTTTATTATTAAAACGCTTATTTTACATAAATACACAATTTTACACTAATAAATGCATAATTCCATATTTTAACTCCAAGAATTCTACTAAAATATTTTTCTTGTTTAGAAAAATATGACAAAGCATTTTAAACTTAATTTTATCACCAAAACTCATTTTTAAATCAAATTCCATCCTTTTGTTTGAATAAACCATCTTTAAAAATCAAATACTTCCTTTAAAAATTATTAAAAGAAGTAAGTAACAATAATTAATAAAATTATCGCATTTTCTCCAAATAAAAATCATTTCCCATTCATTATTAACTCAAACAAAATAAAATAAAGTTCCAAACTTTATTTTCTCATTTTATTTCCAAAATTTCATTGTTTATTCAAATGAACAATTTAAAATTTAAAATTTATTTTAATTCACAATATTAAATCATAACTACCGTTATAATTTAATATTTACAGGTAATCTCCAAAACCAGGGTTGTTACAGACTCCCCTCCTTAGCGAAATTGCGTCCTCGCAATTTCTAGAGAAGAGTTTATATTCAACTCATCTATTTCATCAATCAAAAGAAGGGTAGACCAGCACGAGATTAAAACTTCTCACACTCAACTCAAGGTGATAGAAGACCAAGATAAAATTACTCAATAAATTCTATGATTTCCCAAGTATAATTACTGGGATTAGCGGACCATTGAATTTCTTCGAGCAATACATTATGATTTTGAAGGCGTCTCACCTTCGAAACAAGAACACAAATTGAATGCTACACAAAAGATCGATCTAGTGAGATTGATTTCTCAGAAGCTTCTCGAATAGAGTCCGGATTTTAGCATCACTTTATCCCGGACTCAAATCAACAAGAGCATTATTGACATGACTTTCTGTGTATCACAACGGAAAGAGCCCCATTGATTTTAGATTGATGACATTTTAGATAAGAAAATTTGACGATAGGTGGTTCTCCAAATGCCATGAAACTCGGACGACCGCATAACTGCAAGTCGTTAGACCATCGCATTAATTCAAGATAAACACAAGGAACCAATATACATATATATCAATTTACAATCAAAAATTCTTAGAGTTTCAAAACTCATTATCTCTATAATCACAATTTTCAATACTTGAAAATTTACAAAACTCTTATTTAGATTTAAATTTAAATTCAAACTCATTACTCTTTATTTAGAGTAAATAAAATTTAAGTTGTTTATTCTCAAACTTTTCCGTAAATATATTTTAATCTGTAACACATATTTTTCCACACTAATAATCAATTTCAAAATAATTTCAAATAAGACTTGTATAGTACTTATAATTACACCCTTCATCGATTGCTATTAACACATAGCTATCCCCTCGCCCATTTATTACTATTATGGACTTTGAGTCTTACACAACTCATGTAGGAGACAAAAAACAACTACTCAAAAACCCATAGAATTATTTTTTTTTCTTTTCCAAATCAAATTTTCTAAGTGTGAAATTTTTTTGAAAAATTCGACGGAGTCTCCTTTGTACGGAGGACCATTTACAATATTATAAAAATGATTTATATAATATACATCGACCCTTAGGTCGGAAACACAATATATATCAACATTTAACACTTAAAAATTTAATCCGAAAACATACCTTTCTTTTTAGCATTTTAAAGCGAGTTTGCATAATCTTATATATAATCTTTTTGGCTCAAAATATAGCCCAACCATCCTTTTTCACCTGTACTTAACTCAAATAGATGATATTAGATCATGTTCATAAGTAAGAAGTGCTACACTTAACTATTAAGGGAAAATAAATCAATTTCATTTCAGACCTGCTGTAAAGAGGACCTGTTTCGACCCAAAAAACAACAAAATATGAAAAATATTATAAAACGAAAGTTGTTCTACTCAGTCTATTCTTTCCAAAAATATAAAGATCATCAAAATCGGATTTACGGTTTTAAAGTTATGTTAAATTTACTTTCATCTTAATCTTAGATAATTTTGTAATAGGAAAGAATTACCTATCCCCTTTCAAACCCATTTTAGCCTCAGTAAATAGCAAAATATTTAAAAGTGGTAAAAAGAAGTTTTATAGCTTACTGAAAGCCCTTTCATTAGAAAAAAGATTGAGCTCATTTGGATTTAAAAATCTCTAGTTATCGCTGGTTTAGTACAGCACTTTTCTAAATGAAATTTCAGCTTTCAAACAAATTTAAAATATGAAATTTTTCCCCAAACAATTTTAATTTTAAACTACATTTTTTTCAAACAATATTTTTTCTATATAATTTAATAAATGATCTTATTTTTCCCGGAAAGACAAGACATACAAAATTATGATCAACTCTGTGTAATCATCTTTTAAAAGAAACAATTCACTAGTTGGAAACACTTTTATCACTTTACACAAACAAGTTATTTTTTTTTCCTCTCAAACAACTAACTTTGAAGACTCATTTTGAAAGAGATAACTAATCTCTTTCATTATTCAAAAGATAATTATCCATCCAAAATAAATTTTGAATTTACTTGTTAAATTTTAAATTGTCTCATAATTTAAAATGATTACATCTCATGACTTATTCATTTATTAAAGCTTGCATCTCTTAATGTAGCGTTTTAAAATAAACGAACCATTCAAATTCATATTTCCTACTGTCACAAAATCAATTTTTCCATATTTTTAACAACATAAAATTAATTAGAGTTGATTATTAACTCAAACTTGTTTTCAAAAGAATTTTACAATTTTATTTCAACAATCCTTAAGATAATTTTTTTTTAAATTTTGCTACTCTTTATTTTCAAACACCCAAATTCTCAAAACAAACTACATCTTCAACATGTATATCTCATTGTAAAATATTCAATAAAAGTTTTACTTTTCAAACAAAGTATTATCTCATCTCAAGTACATCATTTAAATAACAAAACATAACTATATACCATTTCATAAAATTTCAATTATCATAATGGCAATGCCTCGCCATAGGTTTAAAATAAAAAAACCCTATCGATTGGCTGCAGAGTTGACCAAATGGTCAAAACTGCCTCGCCACTCATCCGACCCGCTATGGATCCATGGCTGCATATGTCATCCAAACAAAATTAATTCTCAAACCATTTTAATTTATTCTCCACTTAATTTATATTAAAACTCAAATTTCCATGTCTGATTATCTCATCACGACGTTTAGGAAATTCCTATTGATAACGTTGGACAAACGTATCGACCAGAATTCTTAAAGCACTAGACGGACGACCCAATACAAAAATTCATTTTCTTTAAAAAGAAATACCTCATATATAATACTCAAAATATTCAATTGCCCGATTTGATGCTATACTCAAAACAGACTCACAAAAATCAATAGTGTCAGAACGACTGGAATTCGAGATATATCATCAACATATAGTAACTCAAGAGTGAACACAGAGACTCCGGAATCATTACTAACATTCCGAATAACAAGAGACAACAAATCGACTAATTTAGGATACCAAAATACAGTATCCTCTAAATCTCAGAATGTGGCTTGATAGTATGCAAGGCACTCCATCTCGAATCATTCCAAACTCAAGATAGAAAATCTAGATAGAAAATAGCGTGCCAATACGCACGAAAAGATAAGCTACAAGGAACACCCACAAAATTCTCAAATGCCTCACCCAAATATTGCGGATCCCCTCAATAGGATTTGCAATCCTCAAAGAAGAACAAGACAAGAACCAACGAAAAGCATCAACAAATTCCTCCGATACGGATGAGCATCAAGCACCCATAGCGAGAGGACTCAAATAGAATAACCCCAATGGATTACTCCTAAGATAAGGTATCATCAGTTCAATTTGGGAATACTACAGAATAAAATATATTCCTAGACATATCCTAATTATCTACTTCAAAAGATAAAAAAAGGCTAAGGACCAGAGATTAAGGAATTTGTAACACTTGTACTATACTTGGATGTATCGTCATATATGCTTTTGTTATGTGTTTGTCATATTTTGTTCTGAACCTGGTTTTGATACCAAGCTGTGACGCCCTACCCTGAGACCCACATTAACAAAGAGAATAACCGGGTAATTCTGTCTGCTAATGTGGAGAATAGGGCCGGTTAGGAGCGACCATCTATAATCTTGTTTTAAACATCTATTGCATACGTCGATATATGCTACATATTTTTTTTTCTACTTCAAGTGAATCGACATATCCAATAAATGCTTAATACAAAACTATAGGTGGCTAATGGATCTATCAGAACAAAATACAATAACAGAATGCATATCACATCACAAAACAGTAATCATCATATATATAAATACATATACACAGATACATCCCAGTATGATACAAACTGATACACAAAAGTGGTACAGAGACCACACTATATACATCTAATCAAATACATATCAGAGTCAAGCGGAAAGAATTATAAACTACACAACAGTGCTAGGCTTATATCCAAGCAGATGCATCAAAGCTAAGTCCCATAACTGATAGCTAACCTGAAACAACTCGGTCTGACCCGAGTACAAAATACAAGGGTCAGTCTAGCAAAAAAAATCAGTTGATGAGGATAGACGATAATATAAAGCATAAGACACATGGTGATAATTCTTTTCGAATGAAAAAAAGCAACAGAAAGAATACAACCCATGACTTAAGTGAACTAATGTCACTTAAGTATACAAAGACCTCAAAAGAGGTAAATTCAATAATAATACTCAAATAATATAAACATTCGCCTCATATCATCAGCGACATCCCAAAATGTCAACATGGTTTCCATGAACCATATCTCCTCAAAAGGAGAAACATCAATACAAACTCTCGCCAAAACGGCAAATATAAAACATTCTCAAATAGGATGATCCAAAAATAAAATATAGAGGAGTCTCCAAATTCAATTATACCTCATCTCATTGGTATAAATGTATATAATTCTCAATCTCAACTCGCCAAAATGGAAAAAACCCAGAATATATAAAATCATGAAATCATCCAAACTCATGGCTCAAGGAACTCGATAATAGTTCAAAACATCATAAATGAAATCACCATATATATAACATCTAATATAGCACTAGGCTGTTGATGTAGTAAAACATCTTAAAATGGTGAAATCACAATAAAACAGAAAACTTAGAAAACCCGCATTGGCCAAATCCCCGATTGCAATGCCGAAGCAATGCTGCACACGCTAAACTCAGACGGCCGAAGCCTGTGACAAGGTCGCTAACACCTCTCAAAGCGGTTCATCCTCATGACAAGGTCGCTGACACCTCTCCAAGCTATTTTGTCAGCCCTAACAAGGTCGCTAACACCTCCCAAAGCAGTTCGTCCTCATGACTAGGTCGCTGACACCTCTCCAAGCTATTTTGTCATCCCTAACAAGGTCGCTAACACCTCCCAAAGCAGTTCGTCCTCATGACTAGGTCGCTAACACCTCCCAAAGCAGTTCGTTAGGTAAACATTGTGAATGTGTCACAAACTCACGGATAGGAACCCAAAAAGTGTTAACGTGTGTCGCATACCACACGTTCGCACTTAGCGATTTACTAGCCGCTAGTCGATGCCACACTAGGAACATCATAAAACTCATAAAATCATATCCCGCCTCGTCTCATTGGCGAGTGATAAAGAGATGCCATACTCATCTCATCTCATCAACAAGTATTAAATGGCATCGTAAGTTGTCTCATCTCATCGACAAGTGAAAACATCGTGATGGTTTCTCATAAACCATAACTCTCAAAGCAGAAATCTCAAACCATAAAACTCGCCAAATATTGGCCTTCCTATATAATTCCTAAAGATAGGAATTATATTCTCAAAATCCCGCCATAAACTGGCTAAATAACTCAGAAATCAATAACCCAAATAGTTTCGATCGTACAAATCCGGAATTAACCGAAATAGTAAACGCACATGTCCCATACCACGTGTTTTACTAAATCGTTCAATTTCCTTTCTCATACCTTTGAATAGTGCAAAAGTGTGTGTTTTATTCTTAAAATAGTTTACTAGAGAAAACAAGCTTTTAAAACTCTTTCTCGAAAAGATTAATAAAACCAATATTTAAAATTCCTTTATTATAGGAAATAAATAGATTTTATATTAGAAAAATAATTTTAAAATACTATGTAATAATAATTTGAAATTTTCGTTTATTTCAAAAATCACTTCAAAATGGTTTAGTGAAAATCGTGCTCGAAAATAATGAAAAACAAGAAAGATTACTCAAGACCGATAGCTTGAATTCAATACGAATTCAATTCAAATTTAACCCAAAGTCAATTAAAATTCTATTTAAATTTGGGTTTCAAATTATCTAAATATAGCTAGCCTATTGATAGGCATCATAGCTCTCAAAACATCTAAAAAAATAACATCAAAATCGAAAAAGAATGAGAGCAAAAATAAGCCAATACAAATTCTCAGTTCAATGATTGTTATTGTTGTCATTTTGCTCTCGAGATAGTAACAAACAACTACAATCTTGACCAAGCTACCTTCGAAATTTCATAAAACGCATAACACGAAATTTCTAGCACAAAGTCTAAGCTTTCCGGAACATCTTAAATTATTAAATTTGGATAAGAAATGTGAAAGATATGGCTAAAACAAAATTCGGATATGAAGTTTACTACAGCTGTCGTTTTAGTTTCGGGACAGCGATACTAGAATGAACTTTCGACCATGTAAATCTCAAAATTTGACAAAACTCAAAACATGAAAATTGTAGCATATAATCTAAGCTTTCAGGAGCATCAAGAATCATCAAATTCGGACATCAAACGAAAAGGATATGTGTAAATTACCAACAATACTTAGCACAGAAAGTCACAATTTTACAGTGACAGAGCAGCGAGTTTTTATTGGATTTTTCGACCTTCTATGGCCAAAATTTTAGAAAATGATCAACATGAAAGTTGTCACATTATTTTTAAGCATTCCATAACTTCAAAAAAGTCGAATTTCGATCAAAATCGAAAAAGTTATGGCTAAATCAATTTCAAATTCAAACTCAGGAAATTTAGTTAAAGACAGAATCGTACTCTTATTTTTAATTCTATTTCAGGTCAATAAAATTGCAAAATCTTGAAAATTAACCAAAACTGAAACTGTTCCTTATTGAATCTAGTTTCTATTAAAAAAAGAATGACCTCAATCGGATAAGAAACGAGAAAGTTATCCTTATTTTACTTCAGCGCACTCCTATAATATTTCAGCAATCACCCAAGGTAAGTATTAGGTATAGATACAGTACGATTTCTTCCTCATATTTGCAATTACAGTCAAAATTTAGCTAGAAATGTGAGTTAACAAACTCACCTTTGATTTTAGATAGAAAATACTTGAATTCATGAAGAAAAATTGAAGCTTTTGGATCAAGAGCAGCTCCAATTACCTGTAGAACTCCAAATATAGACATGCAAAGGAAATAACCCATTAACAAACAATCTCTTCTCAAATAAGATTTTTGATGAGATTTCTGGTTTTTGAAAGAATTACCTTTTAATTTCACCTTGAGTTGGTAAAGATTACAGCTTGTTGAAGAAATTTTTGAGACTGAAAGCTTGGATTTTAAGAAAATGATGAATTTCTATTTTCTGTCTCTATTCTCAGAAGAGGAAAACGGTGAGATAAATTTTGTACGTACAGGTAAAATGTTTCTCACCTCTTTGGCTATTTTTTTTAAGTGGGCTTGGACCCAAATTAGACAAAGACAAATAAGCCTAAGTTAATTTAATTCAACATTTAAACAATGTAAACACTTATGTAACAAAACAAAATAACTTATTCTGCACAAGTATTAACACAAATAAGGCATGTAAACTTACCTACATATTAAATAAAATATTTTTCATCATATAAGAAGATAATTTTATTTTTAAAACATTTTTATTATTAAAACGCTTATTTTACATAAATACACAATTTTACACTAATAAATGCATAATTCCATATTTTAACTCCAAGAATTCTACTAAAATATTTTTCTTGTTTAGAAAAATATGACAAAGCATTTTAAACTTAATTTTATCACCAAAACTCATTTTTAAATCAAATTCCATCCTTTTGTTTGAATAAACCATCTTTAAAAATCAAATACTTCCTTTAAAAATTATTAAAAGAAGTAAGTAACAACAATTAATAAAATTATTGCATTTTCTCCAAATAAAAATCATTTCACATTCATTATTAACTCAAACAAAGTAAAATAAAGTTCCAAACTTTATTTTCTCGTTTTATTTCCAAAAATTCATTGTTTATTCAAATGAACAATTTAAAATTTAAAATTTATTTTAATTCACAATATTAAATCATAAGTACCGTTATAATTTAATATTTACAGGTAATTTCCAAAACCAGGGTTGTTACAAAATAACTTGCGCCCAATTGATATCATAGTTTTCAAAAATATCAAAAAGTGCTTGGCAAAGTTTTGAAGTAGGGTTGTTAAAATTTCCCGAGCTTGGGGTCAAAGTATGTTGTAAAAGAAGGTTTACAATTCTAGCTTTTGGACGAAAGTTTCGGTTTTTAATTCGAAGTTTTCATCTCCTTCAAAAATATGATGAAATGTCTCACGATCATGTTCATCGATTTGAAAACTTGAAAGGTCCATTCCCGTGCTTTTGCAATTGAGAATGGTACCCAAAGATCATAATTCAAAACAATTCTAGTGACTTTGACACTACTCCAAATTTCCTTATCATTTACTTCATAAAATTCTCGATTAAGATTTGCATAGAAAATATTGACAAGGTTTGGGTAACAAACAAAATCATTTTGAGAAGCATCAACAAGACTAAGAATTTGGTTGTTTGCAAAAATAGTATCAATTTCATAAAAAACAAAATCTTGAAAAATAGCAAACTTTCTGGGATGGACTTTTCCATAATTAGCATAATTGATGTATGCTTTTATTGCCTCCAAATTATTGAAGAGTTGCTTTTTCAAGTTTCTGAAAAGTCTCATGGTGGAGGGGTTGCTTGAAAAGCCATTAAAGTAGAGAGTAGAGAGCTTGATGTTTTGAAGAGAGAGTTTTAATTTGAAAATGAAAGTGAAAAGTTGTGATAAAAGATAGTGAATAAATAGATTTTTGAAAGGCATGTTCTCTGGTCAAAAGATGCATTTTCAGAATATTGAATGAAGTGAAAAGGTGGAGGAAAATTCAAGCATTTGAATTCAAAATTTGAATTTCAAATTTTGGTACCCATGTCGACATTATGGTAGGGACCATGTCGACATGCGCCTGAGAAATTTTATGATTCAATTTTCCTAACTACTCTATTATATATATATATATATATATATATATATATATAATTTTAATGACTAAATATATATTTGGAATAATATTAGGATTATAGTATATTCCATAATATATATATATATATATATAATAATAATAATAATAAAATAATAAAATAATAAAATAATAATAAAATAGTAATAAAATAATATTAAAATAATAAAAATAAATTTTAAAAATTCAATCAACACATTAATTCAAAATTAATCAATCAAGCAATCAATCATTTAATTCTAAGCATGCAATTTGAGTCAATTGTATTATAAATGTGTACCTTTTTCTTAGTCCGTTTCCTTGAATTCGTTGAATTCGTGAACTGCCATGAAACAAAAATTTGAATTATCTGTCTTCTAATCATCATCGCTTGAGGACGAGTCTGAGTCATCTACAGTAGCAGTAAATGCATGCTTCCGTTTCTTTACTGATTCATTGTTTATAGGAGGATTCTGACTATTTGGATACAGACAGTCTCTTTTGATATGGCCTGGTTCATCACAGTTGAAACATTTGACATTATTTGGCACTACATTCTAATTTCCAGGATTCTTATAGGTGTTTCTCTTGAAATTATTCATCTTTCTGTATTTCAAGAATTTCAGAAAATTCCTGGTCGTAAGAGCTATCTCTTCATCATTATCACTGTTTAAGTCTGATCCATCGGTCACTGCATTAAATGCCATTGATTTCTTTTCAGATGCTTTGCTTTCTCTTCTCCTGGTCATTTGAACTTCAAACGACATTGGATTTCCAATTAATTCTTCTATCTTTAAAGTACTGATGTCATTTGCCACTTCGATAGCAAGTGTCTTTTGATACCATTCTGGAGTGAGAGAGTTTAAAATTTTCCTGACTTGATCTTCTTCGGAAAACACTTTTCCAAAGGATATGAGAGAATGTACAATATCCTGAAAACGATTATACATATCAGAAATAGACTCATTAGAATTCATTTTAAATAACTGAAACTGATTTGTGAGCATGGAAATTTTAGTCTGTTTAACTTTGTTTTTTCCTTCGTGAGTAACTTGCAAAGTTTTCCAGATTTCATATGCAGACTTACAAACTGACACTCTATTAAATTCATTCCTATCAGGTGAACAAAATAAAATATTCATGGCTTTAGAGTTATTTTGTGCAACAGTCTTTTGCTCAGCAGTCCACTGTGCAAAATTAGTTGTGGGTTCAAAATATTCAGTCTGTGTGATATTCCAAGTGTCTAGTCCTATTGATTGTAAATATATTTTCATCCTACATGCCCGATATGCATAGTTACTACCATTAAAAAGTGGTGGTCTGATAGTAGATTAACCTTCTACAAATGAAATAGTGTTAGAAACAGTACCAGTGTTGGTAGCCATTAAAAAAACTTTTTCAAAAATTAGATTATGAAACTTTTGAAAACCTTGCTCGGATACCAAATGTGGGGAATGCGGAATACAGATCTTAAGGCTAGAATAAACACTAGTGGGGGGTTAATAGTGTTTATAAGAAATTACTAAATCTTTTTGAGTTTATATTGATTTGAACACAAACGTATGCAATATTCAGATATAGATATAACCACAGAAACAAACACAAACGCAGAAATAAAGTAAATGCAGTAAAGGAAAGAACACACCGGATTTTATACTGGTTCGGAGTTATCCTACATCTAGTCCCGCACAACTAAGTACAGATTTCCTTTCAAAAGCAATTGTACAATTACACCCTCGGTTTCAAGGCTACGAGGTACACCCTTCAGAATCACAATCCTCTGGGTAGAGATACTTGATTTCACGGGCAACAAGTTCACCTAATTGATTTCCAAGGCTACAATCACAAATTTTCTCGCTTAATTGATTTCCAAGGCTACAATCACACCTTTTCTCGCTAGATAGATTACAAAGAAGCCTATAACTCTGAATAGCACCGGGATCTTGTTGAGATAGTTATAGAGAATCAAACCAGAGATGATCTAGTTAGATTCAATGTTGATTTCAACAGAGTAATGATAAGATTTTGTATAAGAAAATGTGGAAGAAGAAGAGGAGTGAAAAACCAGAAAATATGATGATGAAATTCGTTGAAACTAACCCCTATTTATAGAGGAACAACAGCCATGTCCATTCATGAAAGGTTATGGCGAATAGACACTTCTTTTGAAATTTAAATTTTTGATTCTAACTAACAATATGTCGACATGCGATACTAGATCCCAATGGAATTTTTGATGTTTTGTTTTTTCTCTGAAAATAACCTCTATCTTATATTAAAACTATATAAAACTTTATAAATATATTTGACTATAGTTAAAATACATAAGTAAATATGTATAAAGTTTTATTATAATTTTATATTTAAATTTAAGTATAAATATTAAAACTTAAATATAATAGTTAAGAGATAATTTAAAATCAAGGATAATTTGATATTTGAAAACAAAGATTATTTTGACGCTAAAACATTTAAAATCATGATAGATGTTTTTGATTCTTCTTAAAAGGAAGGTTTTGAAAACATTTTGAAAACAAGATAATTTTTGAAAAATCATTTGAATAAAAGTTAGCGGATACAAAACAATGTTCCATTAGATTTTTCATAGCTTCCATCCTACTTAGAGTTCCATCCCTTTAACAGGCTCGAAGTGGATTCCATTCCACGAATAAATTGGATTGTAAGATGTCAGTGCTTTTCTAGGAGTTTAGCGAAAATTCTGTATTAAATTACTTATCTTGAAATCCTGAACTCTTGACAATCTTGATACTCATGAGTCTTCGATCTTGATATCTTGAATCTTTATATTGTACAGTTTTCATTCTTGGTACCTGCATAGTTAAATCTTGCATATACATATATATCTAAACTATATTGTTAGTATTTATATTTTATAATCTTATTCTAAGGTTGTTGTCATCAAAACCATCAACTCATGGACTAACAAGGACGATGTAGGGATGCTGGCTATGATGAATAATTATAGATACAAGATCTATGTCATCACAACGAACTTCATATGATATTGATGAAGCAAGACAAGAAGACCGTAAAATTGCAAGAGAAAAGAAGTAAATTAAACTGACGTTAAAAGAGAGAAGCATCATCTGCTTAAGTAACAAAATTTTGATTGTAGTTTATAATTTGTTCGGTGTGTAATATGAGGCTGTTATATGAAATTTTCTAATTTACAGTGGAGTTTGATTTGTAGTTCAAGGATTTGTGAATAGTTATCTAAAGCATGGACTTGGATGGAATCTCATTCTTATCAGGTTGAAGATTATTACTTTATGAGACTAGTCTTTAAGCATTATATATCATCCTCATAGTTGTTGGTATAATGTATTTTGTTTATTAGCTGAGCAGTACTGCAGACAAATTTAATTAATGACTTGACGAAGAAATCTCTCAAAGTCAGCATGAAAATATGAACCATCCGCTTTGAATCAAGTACTCATGGTTACATGTTTTTTCAAATACAAAATGATAATTGCAAGAGTAGACAGTCAAACAAATATTGGAAATACGATATGAAGTAGATGACTTAACTGGGTCGGTTCTAAATTGATAAGTACAATTGTTCAACAACATTAGTAGTAGATAGTTCGGAAGACTTAACTGGGTCTATTTCCTCGTTTTTAGCACCAACTAATACTATCAACCTGTTATTTACATCATGCTTTACTATACTTACAAGAACTGTTGCTATAAACCTGTTATTTACAAGAAAAGCGATCAACCTATTATTTACATCAACTTATACTATCATCACCTTATTTTCTGGTATAGAGGAAAAATATACGCTGAGCGCTACGTTTAAGAGCATATTAAGAAGCAAAATTATCCATCACTATTCGTGTCCGATATCCAAAAATAATTTTTGATGCCGATGCGGATGCGAATATGGCACTATCCGTTTTCAAAAGTATCTATTTACATGCATAATTATATCTATATAATCATATAGATTATTTGTTTAATTTAATTTGTAAACTATACAATGAAAATGAATCTTCTAATTCAAACACTTGTAACTTCCTCGAAAATACTAATTTGGTGGTTGATATTTGAAATTGAATTCATGTAATAGTATGATTATTCTTATGGTTTAAATATGATGTACAACAGAAATAAAATCAAACTAAAAATGCATAAATTTTTAAATCAAAATTAAACTAAATATAAGTGTTCATAATACTAATGCTATATGGTTGCTTTATTAATTTTTGTTTAACAAATTAATGATATTCAATACAAAATCTTCGAAAGGCTATTAAAAATCTTCCATTTAAATGTAAAATTTATATTACACGAACCTTTATGCAAAATTCAACCATTTGTAAGCAAAAGAAAGAGCTGGTAAGTTCTCAGTAGTTTAATTTAAACATCAGAGATCCATATATGTACAACCTAAGCATATATTTTTCAGCATCTGGATAAATACTCACTTAAAACTTTTTTAACAAATGAATTCTTCAATTGTAGTGATTAAAACTAGCATCCATTCATAGTTAATGGGACTTAATATTGTAGCCGAGTGAGCAGGACTAATAGAGCTCTAATGAAATGAACAATTCAACATGATGTTGGAACAAATGCAAAGGATGAATAGTTTGGAATAAATTGGGTGGTGAGGCCATAAGTGAAAAAGGATGTAAGGAAGATACTAATGTCTATGGGAAGAATACTATCATATAGAGAGCTAAAGGTCGGTTCATCACTATGTAATAAAAATAGACTCTCTACAAAATAAACATTGACAAATGAATTGCTAGTAAATTTTATTGCATAATTTTTGTCGGTAGAAAACCATGTCTAAGCAACAAAAGTAAAATTTTGCTACCCAAACTACTAGGCACCAATATGAAATATATTTTATAATTTATTATTGTTGTTGTTGTAAACTTAGAACTTTTTTATAATACTTGGTTAATTTATTATTATTATTATTTATAAAATTTAGTAGCTTAGCTAAATTATTATTTTTATTGTTATACATTAAGTTAATTTTAATAAGACTTAGTTGATTTGGTAACTATTTTATAATTTATTATTATTATAAACTTAGTTAATTTTCATAAAACTTGGTTAACTTATTATTATTATTGTTATTTATAAACTTAGTTAATTTAGTTGAATTATTATTAGTATTATAATTAAAAATTTAGTTAATTTTTATAAAACTTAGTTAATTTGGCTAGTATTTTATAATTTCTAATTATTATTGCTAATTTAGTTAATTTATTATTATTTTTATTATTCTTATTATTATTTATAAAACTTAATTGGCTTCGTTAAAGTGTTATTATCATTATTATAAATTTAGTTGAATTTTATAAACTTCATTAGATTGGTTAATATTTTATAATTTATTATTATTATTAACTTAGTTAATATATTATTACTATTATTTATAAAAATTTATTGACCTATAACGTTATTATAAATTTAATTAATTTTTTTATGAAACTTAGTTAACTTGGTTAATATGTTATAATTTATATCAGAAAAGAAAAGATGAGAGAAACACAAGATACCATATTTGCCAACTGTACATGCTAAAGCTTCATAATATATATGATACAGGTATCAAGTACCTTTCAGCCTTTTTAATCCGAAGTAAGAAGCTCCATTTGAATTGCAAGGTTATCAACATTTTATGCATTCTCACATCTAACTCTACTTGATGCTAGATCAGCACTTTGTACACTTACAATGCCATCATCGTATCTTATATCTTCCATGAACTCATTCATGATATGTAACAATTAACATCATCTACATTAAACTCGATAGGTGTAGTAAAATCATCCAATTCAGACTCGATATGTCTTAAATATGCAATTGCATCCTCTTGCTTTTCAGAGTTCTCACCAGATACACTTTCTTGCATTTCTTCAAACTATTCTGAAACTTGAACTTGAGGCTCATTATATGCATTGCCTATATAAATAATGTTGCTCGAATATATATTCAAGGATATGAGATGGAGATACATCCCTGTCTTATTCTGACTATCATTAACTGAAACACCATCTAATTTATCATGTACAACTTATTGCACACCAACTTTAGGATCATTTGGGATATCGTTAACTAAAGTAACATTGACACTACTTACAGTTTTGAGCATAGGAGATAATTCAGAAGTCAGCATTTTTTCATGCACCGTTTTCATGGATTCATCCAAAAAAGGCATATATTTAACTATATGACCATAATAATGATTACTTTCTTGATCAAACAATCTCCTTTTCTTATTACTTTTGTCATTCTGCTGCTGCACAAAATGAGCAAAGAGATCAGGATGTTGTATGGCCTTTGCCAAAAATGACATCATTAACTGCTTCCTATGTCCCATGTATCTCTCTCAACATGGTTTGTATCTGATTACTGTGGACTATTGCTGCTGCTTTAAGCGGATTAATTCTTGCATGAGTATGTTTTTGACTCTTTGAACATCTTAATCTCCTCCTTTAGACCGCCGTAATTTCCTAATTCGATTAGTTTGGAAGTGTTGACAGTTTGAGGTCGAGGTTAAGGTGGATATTGTGTATCAAGTAATTTTTTTTCTTGTAAGCAATATTTTTTAACAAATGTGGCTTGCCACTACCAAATGATCGTTTGTGCACTCCATTATGTTTGGATTGCTCCTTAATCTTGTTCTATCTGGAACTCTTCTAAACCTCTATTTCAACATTAAAATGCGAATGAATGAATTATGGTGGATTCTATGCTTAGAGATTTATAGGGGTGCATGTAGGATGACACAACATTATGTAAAAAAAACTCAATTCATAATAAATTCATCAATTTTTTAAAAGCACCTCTAACCCTTTCATCTTGCAATGTTTTAAAATGATTGCATGATATTGGTTATATCACATTGTCAAATACATGTAGAAATTTTTTAAAGTTAAATGCCAAAAAAAATATTTACTAATTCCAGTGCAAACATATTACAGAAAACTATGTTTGTTTAACTTTTGTTATGTGACATGATAGTAATGATGGTTATTATCTTCCATTGTGAAGTAGAATATTGTTTTAGTAATATTAATGGAACGATGTAAGGAATTATGATTTTCGATCCAGCAAAATATATAAATTTAGAGTAGCCTGTTGATGAAATTATGGAAGGGAATTAAACAAAATTGAAAAAAATGAAGTGCACAAAAATAATATTTCAGTTGAAAAAATGTACTCAAACACGATGAAAAGATTTACCCTCACTTTCATTTTCGCATTTTCCATGTCCATGTTTCAGCATACTCCAAATTTTAGTGCACCTAATATTGTGATGTTTCACCATATTCATTCACCTTGCAGCAGTCAAGTCTATGATTGGTTCAGTATGTTCATTCACCAAGCAACAGTCTACTTGTAGCAGCCTAGCCAATACCCGTATCACTCATTCAGCATCCAGTAGTCAGCTAATTAACAGTGCTTCAGCTCGATTACAAGTCTACGCTTCGGTCCATTATCAATGCTATGTGTTAGTATTGTTTATATGATTTATCACCTACCATGTATTAGTAATGTTTATATGAGGCATAAGTTGAGTAATCCTAAGTACTTGAACTATCAATTTTAAGAAGAAAAAAAGAAAAGTCATTTTCATAAAAATGTAAAATGCAATAACATACAAATATTCTATAGGTGTCAAGGAAGCCAGGTTCATGAGTATCAAAAAGGGGTTCTAAAATACAACTGCTCCAATGGTCATCAGGTTGTAACCCTTTATGTGCAAGTAGACTACTCAGTGTTCCTCA
Organism: Allium cepa; assembly: GCA_030765085.1. Lineage (NCBI taxonomy): Eukaryota > Viridiplantae > Streptophyta > Magnoliopsida > Asparagales > Amaryllidaceae > Allium > Allium cepa. Next base: position 868,040,204 of record CM060940.1, read on the forward strand.
ACTTATCACTCTAATCCTGATCTACATTTTGCTCGACGTCTTATTTTCGTGCAATGACTCCAGCCTGACTTGCTTGTACATCATCTCAATATGCCACTGACTTGTAGTGCACCACTTACTTCAGTCAATATTTTCAACTTTCACATAGAAAAATCAAAAGAGCATGTTGTAACGACCCGTATGTTTAACTATTTTAAATTATTAAATTTAATATAAATTTTGAATAAAAATGGTTAATTTTTTTTAGGTTGTTACAAAAACAAATAAAAGAGAGAGAGAGTGTGTAATAGGATAAAAGATCATAGTAATAGAAATAGAATAATAAATATTTACATTTAATATGGAATTTACGTGCATTTGTGTTGAAATTAAATAACGTTTTAGTGAAAAAAAATATTTTGAGAAAAATAAAATATACGTTCTCATCCTAAAAGTGAGCAGAATTTATTTAAAAAGAAAATTTGGGTTTGGAGACAATATTTTATGGTCGTTGAAAAATAGCCATAATATACATAGAATTTATTTTAATGCGTAAACTCAAAATTTTAATAAACTGAAGTTGTATAACTAAAACGTGTTTTTAATAAGCTTAATCTATGAATTCAGTTTTTAAATTTTGTGAAAATTTGTGATGTCTAAATTTAAGTAGAAACCAATTAATAAATTTAAGGGTAAAAAATTATTTTTCGACATGTAGATATTTTTACATAGAAAAGATTTAGAAAATTCTCTGATTTGAATGACAAAGTTTGTTCCGTCTAATTCTGAACTTTCTAGTTCCGGCTATCGCGATTCACAATTGAATACGTTTTGAATCGGTGTAATTGGCGACCATAATGGATTTTTGACACGAATGTCGTAGCACATATCTTATTGCACCATTAAATTCCTCCTGTCGCATTGATCTTCGCGGTATATTTATTCTTGTATTTCAGTGTCTGGTGCACAACGTTAAGTGGTCAAATTCTAGTACATAAGGTTATCCTGTTCTGCCACATCATTCATCATGTTATATTATATCATTCATCAACGCAAAGAAGTATGGACCGCCATCTCTTCTAATATTTTAATGGCCAATTTTTTTTCTATCTTTTCTCCTCTTTTCCTTCCAATCCATTCATCGAAATCAAAAACTACCAAAAGCAAAGTTGTACAACGCGACGAGCTCTACACTCCAACGGTGGAATTGTGGCGGAACGTCTCGGAATCGCATGGATCTCTTTTTGAAGGGTCGCGTGTTTTTGGGTTCATGCCCGCGAATAATAGCGAATGACGCAACGAGACTTGGAGCGATGGTGGCTAGGTGCGAGCGCACACTTTGGTGAGGCTGGATCGACGTTTGTTGGTCCAAGGTTGCGTATATCTCGAGGTTGTTGCATACATTGATGGGTGCCTGTACATGAATCGCTTGAGCATACGAGAGGAAGCAGGTCTGTTATTTTATTTATTTTATTTTATTTCAAGTGTTAATTTAAATTTTAAATTCATTTCGCTAATTATCTTATATCTTTTGCATAGGAGGTTCATTTTGGATGAACAAATTGCCTGGGATCGTATCGACGAAGGTTAAGTCTTGGAGTTGGTTTGAAATTTATTTGAAGCTGGAAAAAAATTTTGGTTTCAAATAAAGGTGAGTGTTTTTAACGCTCACGACGTACTATAATATTTTGATGTTTGTTAAAATTGAATCATGAAATTATCTAATTGTACTGATTGTTATTTGAAAATGAAATTGACATCTGAATTGACTGTAGGTATTAAAATTGATAGTTAAATTTAAAATTGGAATTTAATTGCCAGTAAAATACCCGATATTAATAGTTATGAGATTTTGTGAATTATATTGTCTGTTGTATGATTGATTGTGATGGATGCCAATTGAGTGATATTTGGATGATTGGATGTTTATTTATTCTTATATATATCATGGTATTACCTGGTAAGTTATTTACAGTATACAAAATTGTAAATTGAATTATTTCGATTAAATTAAGAAATATGTTGATATGATATATACCTATGACATTTATTTTGGATTGAAATGATATATATCCATCCTTGAAATTAAATTGAAATAACCGATCACTTGGCTATAGGATAAAAAATTATATACAGACACCTCATTGGTTAAATTAAAGGATTTTAAAAAAATTGATTTGAAATCTATTTATATGATTTTGATTTAAAGAAATAAAAATTGGATTATGGAAATCGAATTATTTTCGAACTCGAGCTTGAAAGGTAATTAAAGTTATTTAAACGAAATTGTTTAAATGATTGCATTTGAGATTTTGAAGTTATAATTGATATATGATTTGAGTTCTGAAATTGATTTGTTTTAAAATATTTGGATTTTTATTCGAACTTTGTAATATTGCTAAGTAATTGCAATTTAAATCGATTTTCAAAATTGAGCTTGGAATTAGATTATTTTAGGGATTTGAATCTTAAATTGAATACTGAAGGTTATTATAATTTAAGTGATTTAAATCGATATTTTGCAAATCGAACTCGAATTTATATAATTCGAAATGTTTTAAAGTTGAGAATTAAAATTTATTCAAATTGAATTGAGTTAATTGAAATTGAAATTGTCATTGAATTAATTTGGAATTGAAATCGAAATTGATACGAAAAATTGGGATCGAAGTTAATTTGAATAGAAATTGGAAGTGAATCGATTTGAATGGAAAGGGAAATTGATATTGATTTGAATTTGGAAGATTTGCAGCTGAATCGCTTTGATTTTGAAACTATTTTCTGCTAAATTATTTTAACTATTTAACTTCTTTAAAAATATTTAACTATTTTCTTAAAATCCAAACCGGTAAAGGTTGGAATATTTATATTTAAATCATGAATTTAAATACAAATATGGTTAAATTGAAGTTATAACCCAAATGGAAATTCAAAGCAATGTTGAATTGGAACTGAAATCAAGATTTTAAGGCGAAAATGATTTTGAATTGAAATAATATATTTTAAGAAGTATGATGATTTTTAAATGGATTTGATTTTGAAACGAATATAATATTTTGATATCAATTACGAATTATTTTTGAAATGTAAAAGTACCAACCGGTGTGTAAAACGACGTTTGGTTGTTAAAGAGACCGGGGCCGAATATAGACATACTCTCTGTTGATACTGGAACTACTTTTCCAATTGTGTACGTGAAGTGATGGTCTAGAACGAAGTAGTTGGATTTGGCGTCATTTGCTGGATTTGAAGAAAGAGAATGACAATGGATTAATTTGGCACTTGTGCCAATTCAAAGTGACTAAAACAAGAGCCATACTAGCCAAGTGGGCTAGCTAGCCTGAGTGGACACACATTTTCACCATCATTTACATTGTGATTGATTGGTGCGCACCTACGGACTTTGGGAGTGTTGGACGTGGTGGGTGATCATGCCTATGATGCGTTACCATCAGTCGGGAAGGGTAAACTGGTATTATCCTACCTTAGGCATTACCTCACGTGCCTTATCATACTTTTATCCCTATACGAGACCTATAAGACTTTGGTTTAGTGTTGTGATATCACAGCACATCCCTATCCACCAACGGTTTACTGGTGTTTTATATGCAAACTATACCACAATGATTAAAAAGCATTAAGGGGGGATCAATATAAAACGCTAAGAAAAATATTTATTTTACCGATTAGACATTATATATGTAGCATATTCCACTACATATAAATATTTTGACTAATCCTTAAGAGATGAAAATTCCCGTAACATTTCTTGAGTTATTGCATGCACGTTATATATCGGATAGGAGATGTAAAACCTTATAAACATCTCTGGCACCGCGACACTCATGTTATAAGCGATATTGATTTGACTCACATTAGAATATTTTGGTCCTGACTCGAGTGTTTTGTCTTTTAATTACGCTCGGGTAAGCCCTAAGTTTTTCAACGCAGTGAAGATTAGTCTGAAGGACGAAGAGGAAGATTTGGCATACTATTACTATTATCCCTACATCATGTTGTCTGCTGCATTACTTTATTTATCCTTGATGTATATGTAACTCTGGTAAATATTGTATAAATTATAATTAAATGTATAATATAAACGACTTCATGATCTGTTTCTTTGATTATTAAATTTTAACATTTCGCTTCAGGATTTTGTGTTTGTTTTCTTATTCTTTTCTTATTTTTCTTAAATAACCTCATTGATTGTCTATATTCTGGATTGTTTAAGTTGGATATGTGTGGATTATTATCGATTTAAACCTTTCGAAATATAGGTCGTCATAGTTGGTATCAAACCTTTAGCGAGAACCTTAGCTTTGTGAGGTTTGACTCATCAGAGATAGGGTTACTAGTACCATAGAATGAGTCTATTTTAATGTATGTATATGAGAGAGCTATTTGTTAGTGTTGTATAAAATGTTTTATATTGTGTTATTTGAATTGTTAAGTTTGAATTTTGGGTTCTGATCGGTACGTGGGATGCGACTATATCAATAGGGATTCCAAAACACATGAACAAAGCAAACCAACATAATATTGTCTTCAAAATTTGGAAATGAAATAATTTTACATAGGATTGTATTTTGTATATAAAAGAATGGTTTTTTGAAATTTAGATAGTTAAATGAATTGGCTGTTAGAAATGATAATATTGACCATTATTGTTTATTATTTGATTAGTCAATATTCCTTAACTATTAGCTATTATATGATTTTAAGAAAAATGAAACTATACAAATGTGATTTATAAAATTATAATTTGCAAGTAACATGAATATAAAATTGAGAATTTGAGAAATCTGAATTCAAATGTTTCTGAAAATGGTTTTCAAGGTTTGAGAAATAAAAACAATATTGTTTAAAAGTATATACGAATACAAATTGTTTTCAAATAAATTTTAAAAGTTATAAATTTAGTACTCCCCTCTTCAGTCCTTAGAAAATAATTTCAGTGATGGCTGTGCAGCATCATCGACATTCATTTTCGAGTCTCAAAGTGGGGGAAACTTCTAAGAGGCTTTGCTATGAAATTGTTTTAATAAATGGATTTTGGTTTAAACTCCAAAAGTATGTTTGATATACAAAAGAGATAAGTATATATACTTATTTCAAATGATTTGAAATGAACCCGGTGTTTAAATTTTTTTAAGTTCTGTTAATTAATAATCTTCAAATTATTTGAATGGAATGAAATATTTGAATAACCAGAGCTTATAAAATAAGAGAATTAGGAAATATAAGATAAATGTTTTGAGAGACTTTAGAGTTGAAGTTTGCAACTCTAAAATTGAAAGTAAAGAAAATTTTAAAAAGCTAAAACAGTGAATATTCTAATTAAGTAAAACGAATCAGATTTATTTGTATAATGCCAAATTGCATTCTGATAACATATAATAAGACTTGCCAAATGTTAAAGTCAAAATGATGATTTGGATATGTAATGGGATAAAATACAAATAAACAAAATCTAAAAGTAATTAAAATGTATTTAAATGGAAATTCAGTTGTAGTAGTAAATGGTATACACTTATTTAGTATATTATGAAGTGATTAATGACTAAATGGGATAAGCAAGTGAAACTTAAGAAAGTAGACAAATGAATTTAATAATATCTCTATAAATTGGTTAGAGAATTAAATAAAAATTTGCAAAGAAATTTGGAAATTGAATTTGTAACTTTTGGGATAATTATAAACTTAGATAAAGTCATATATAAGAAGTTAGATTTTTATAGAATGATTATAAACCAAAGTGATGATTAATAAAATGTTTCACAAATAAATTTGTTATTAAATGAAATTGCGAAACTAAATATGAATTAAGTTGAAAAGAAACTTAAGTAAGGTTATAAGAAATAATTCATTAATGATGTTGATGCTAAAAATGGAGATATGAACAATATAATTCGAATGTTTCGTGAAAATGTAAAGTAAAATTATAGTTTATAACTTTGATAAATGTTAGTTAAACAAGATGTTAAATTAATTGAATATGGATGTTAAAGGAAAGAAGCCGATATTGAATTATGAAATGAAAATTAACATATGAAAAGCTAACCGAAATGAACAAATGGAAGAAGTTAGTAAATTGTATTAATAAAACCAGTATGTTTGGCACGTCCATTGGACGTGTGCAAAGAAAACAGTGATTTAAATTTGGTTTAATGTAACGTACAAAACATGACTATATTGTTGCACTCCGACGACGTGAATGATGAAAAATGTCACCATTTGTTCGTAAAAGTTTTTCTCTCCTCCTTTACCCGGGCTTGAGACCGGCATCAGTAAGTAATAGGTGATGGCGGAGTTAAAATTTTTTGTGGTGGGGATCATTCTATGTAATAAATGTCCGTATACTGATTTGTAAAAATTAGAGTTATTGTTGTTATATACTATAATGTAAATGAAAGTGTCAAAGTTGAGCGTAAGTTAATACATGGTTAAGAAAAGTAACTGAAATATAAGTGAAATAATGAAGTCCCTTTGGTAATTGTAGAATGAAAGTAGTCAGTGATATTATGAAGATGAATAATGTATGTTTAAAAAGTTTGGTAGAAAAGATATTGTTAATTATTATTAGTTTAAGTTTTGATTACACGACAATAAAACATCTTTGTAGACAACATTTCTAGTGTGAGTTCCCCTGTTACATGGGATTTTGCCTTTGTGTACTAAAACTTTTGTTGAGTTTCGTGCTACTCCTCTGGACAAAGCCACATAAAGTTGACCGTGACTAAAAACGTGGTCTGGAAGATAAATTCCAACATGAGGAATGGTTTGTCCTTGTGATTTATTAATTGTTAAAGCAAATGATAATTTAATTGGGAATTGTTTGCGAATTAAATTAAAATGCATGTTAATATTTTCAGAAGGCTTTAGGGGGATACGTGGAATAAACACTCTTGTACCACGATAATGACCAACTGTAATTTCTGCATCAATGAGATTTCTATGGAATATACGACATATTAATCTTTTTCCATTACATAATCCAATTTTTGGGTCTATGTTTCTAAGTAACATTATTGTTGATCCTACTTTAAGTGTTAGTTTATGCGGTGGCAAGCCACTTAAAGCAAGAGAATTCAGAAATTCCAACTGGTACAAATTAGTATTATCATCTTCAACTCTATCAAAAGAATAATAAACATGTTCATCTCCTGGAAACATATGTATGATTGTATTATTTATTTCATCTGTCATTTCATTTCTTGGTGTTAATATTGCTCTATTCATTATAATCAGTGTTGCAGAAATTTTCATGGAGTGTAGGAAAGACTTCCTCATCTAAACGACATAGAGAACTTGCATTGATGTTGGGTATAACAATGTCATCTGGGAGTTTAATAAGATCATCTTGTACATAAGGTTCTGTTCCATTTTCGATACGTAAAAGTAATTCGGCGTATGATTGATCGTTTATCGCTCGCATATTTTGTGTTAAATGAATTACATGTACACTTGTCCACAAATATGATCGGACTATACATGAGTCGACTATTTGAGCTCTAGTACCTTTTACGACAATGGGTAGTACTTGTCGAAAATCACCACCTAATATAATAATCTTCCCACCAAATGGTGTATTTATACCTGTTAGATCCCTTAATGTTCTGTCTAGAGCTTCAAATGCGTAATGATGAGCCATTGTTGCTTCATCCCATAGTAAAACAGTGGACAAACACAATAGTTTTGCATTATCAGATTGATTAGGAATGTGACATGTTGATGAAGAATCCAATTTGATAGGAATTTTAAATCTAGAGTGCGTAGTTCGACCTCCAAGCAACGCTAAAGAAGCAATTCCAGAGGTAGCAACCGCAATAGCAATAAGGCCTTGCGTTCGTATATGGGCTAAAATCGCTTTGTAAAGATACGTTTTTCCTGTACCTTCTGGACCATCTATGAAAAATATTGAGTATTTTTTTTGTTTTACTGAATGCATGATCAGTTGAAATGCTTCATTTTGTTCTGTGTTAAAGTTATTTATAGAGTCTATACCAGTTTGTGGTATCTCTATAGATTGTTCTTCTAAAATAATGGTTGAACTATTGCAGTAGCTGGAAAAATCGAAATTGTTATGAGGGATGTCATAGTCGAAAATAGTTTTGTTATATTGTTTTAGGAGATTATTGAGGTCAAAAAGACATCGGTTTATTAAGTGTATATTATTTTGGTTAATGGTTTGCGTAGAAGGATAATCTTCAATTAAATATGGTAAAAACTCATCCCATAGTTCTCGCACCATGGAAAGGGCACAATACACTAAAATTGTGACGAACAATCTTCTTAAAGCGGTGGGCATGTGTGTGTTTGAAGCGTCTTGTAAACATTCCTTTATACTGTTATCATTTTCTAGCAAACCCCTATGTTCTGCGGCTCCTTTAAATGTGTTATACTGAGTTTGATTAACGGTTAGTAGGTGTGTAAAAGATGTAGGACCTCTAACATGGTTTAAAAGTAATCGTAAATAAAATTGATCTCCTTTTGTAGGAGATACGGTATAAATTCGACCAATTACCTTACGATTATTTTATCTACGTATCCATTCTTTTTGTTTATATTCCCACCAATATTTTTCAGGAAATTCGTAGTATAAGTATTGACGTGCATTTACATCGTTAATATTCTTAGTGAAAAATTCAGTAAGCATTGTTTTAGATCTATGTTCATCACTCAAAATAGTTTGTAGGTCTTCGTCTGCATTAAATTGTACTTGTTGTGAATTTGGAAGATGTATTTGTAGTCCTATAACAGAAGGAGAAATAGAAGTTAGTGGAAATTTAAATATTCGCCATATTGACTGTGGTGCACAAATCCATCTAGCGTTAACAAACTGAGAAATTTCATCCTCATCATTAGTGTTAGAAGATACATTTACAGAAACACGATCCGAACCTTTATAAACATATTTATATAAATATTTCACAGATGTAATACTTGAGCATATTTCAACATTTATATGACAATCATATTTTAATAGTAAATAAGGATTATAAGGAACGACCCAACGATTGTCAATTATTTGTCCACCTCTTTGTACTTTTATTCCATTATCACGTCTTCTATAAATTGGATACGAATCACTACCTTGTAAATTTATAGGTGCAAAAGACTTTGGAAATCCTTTCTTACACTGACTATTTTTCATGCACGTGGCATTAGCGTTGAAACGACTGCATGGAATATGAACCATTTGTTTTACAACGGCAGCAGGTAATTCCGGTTCTAAATCTTTATATGGGATTTCAGCCCTCACTAAAGCGTCATAATCGTCAGGGTTGTTAACCTTATCATTTTCATGTAGAATAATTAATATATGTGAATGAGGTAGACCTCTCTTTTGAAACTCAATGACGTGCACATGCACAATGACTTTACCTAATACTCCTTTTTCATATAACTCGTGTTTTAGTTGTTCTAATTTTGCATGAAATATCCTTGTTGTTAAATCGGGTCTATCTTGTGCTTGTTGACCGGGTAGTAGTTCTTGTGTAATCTCTAACACTTAACATTACATGTGATAGTAATAAATAAATCAGGTTTTCCATACCTTCGCACTATTGCCATTGCATCTTGATATCGATTATGCATACCTCGAGGGCTGCCGGTGTGAGATGATGGAAGAATTTTTTGAACACCAACATTTCCTAAAGTGTATAGTAAAATGGAAAAAAATACAATATATAATTTTTGCATACGAAGTTTAAAAACAACATAATAAATAAATTGCTTATGAAGTATTACTAACCGGCGGTCGTTTGTCCAGAAGTTAGAGCATCCTGCAAACCTTGATACAATTCAGCTCTAATAGTATCTTGATTGTTACGGAGGTACCTTAGTCTCATAGTTTCTATTTTGACATAATTGTCAACCACGTACTGCTGCAATAGGCGACCGCCATGCAAAATTAGTGACATCTCCGTTGGTCGTATCTAAACACATAAACAAATCAGTAATGATTATAAAAATAAAAGTAAGTTAAGCTAAATGGTATGTTATTCACCTGCAAAAGATGAGAATAATAAGCTCTACGACTTATTGTTGTGGCTCCATTGTCATGTATGTGTATATCCTATCTATGTTCACTATATGGTAATAAAAGTGGATATTGTAATGGATCATAAAACCCTGCAGTATCCTGAACTTTTTGTAAATTTCCACATCTTGTTTGAACTATAATGTCCCTATTATTCAAATTGGAATCTTCTTCATCTCCCACAATGATACCTGCTACTTGTGACGCGGTTGGTAACTCATGAATGTGTCTATTTACGGCAAGCTCTTTTATTCTTATTCTACAACTTTGTATATCATTCCTTTGGCTCAAATGTCGAAATACTTGTACAAAAGGATTGTGGATATCTAAAATATCTTTTAATGTCAAAAGTTGGTTTGGCCTCATTGCTTCATTATCGTGTTGTCTATTTTCAATCTCGTGGTCAGTGTCGTAGATATATAACTGCAAATATCTTGGTCTCATTCCATCCATAGGTAAAGAACTACCGATGCTATGATATATGGAGCCTTGTGCACGATATGAATAAACTCCATTTGTTGCATTTGCTAAGCTATGATCAATGTTAGCACCCATCGATGTAAAAACAAAAGCATTGTTATAAGACCTTATGTTACTTCTAAAATGCGTACCAACTTCGGTTTGATCAATATACAAATCTAGTAGCTGTTGAAGTGTTGTTGGTCTTTGAATAGTAATTTTACCTTTCTTACAGAAAATCTCCAATGTCTCATGAAAGAATTTCTTTGATCCGCAGAATGGACAGTAGGTAGGAGCAGGTAGCATGTGGTTGTGAAAATACTGTGTAGCAATAAAATTTCGACCACAATTATAGCTTGTCATGAAAGCGGATCGAGTAATCATGTGTTCATGTTCAGATGAGCCTAAATGATTACCATCGTTGTAATGATTGAATGACAAAAATACAATGTAAATGAAAACGTGAGTAGTTAAGTTAAAAAAAAATTACCATGAAAATCAGATGGTAGAATCGTTGGCCTTCTACGTGTTTGAGTTGATTGTCCTCTTTGTTCTATGGATGATTGTCCTAAAAGAAATAATAGATGTTGTATATAGTTTGAATCATGTTTTTTTATATAATAATATGCAATTGAATCAGTAAATGAAAGGGGATACTTTTGAAAATCATAAAAATGCTTCACTTTGACTAAATTGATCTGGTATATGCTTTACATATACAGTATGTTAGCCACATTCAATGGACATGTGCAAAGAAAATTAAACGCAAATACATTTTATTATGTGGTAAAGGTCGTTTGCATAGATAGTAGCCGATACAAAGAATTTTACGATCTATGTTTTTTGTATCGTGAATAGTATGAACAAATAAGCACAAAACTCGATGTTACGGTTTTTGATATCAATTTGGTTTTCGTATGAGTTTTAAATAAGAAAATATGAGCTAAATTTTATAGTGTATACATTTTCATACAAATGTCCATAAGCTTGAAATACATATAAGCTTGATATATGTCGCGTAATATTTCATTTCACAATCAATCTTATAGAATATGTGTGATGATTTTTGATCGTTGAATATGACGTATTGATTATGATAGCATTTATTGGCACAATTATAAGATAAAATTTCAGTAAAAACGTTGTTGATCTTTGTACATGGAGGTAGTATGACATGGGAATGGAGACCTAGTCTCAAAGTCTTAACTTCATTGAATTACTCATGTGTACTCATGTGTCTCATGATAGGAGAAAAGTAAATAATAATGTATACAGTATCCAATAAACTTGCTTGGTTATTTATTTAACAAAACTGTACACACTATCCCTTCACCTTAAACATTGGACTTCGAACAACTTTTACTATTTTATTATTTATAGTCTTTAACAATATGTAGTAGGTTTATTATACTTTCAATGAGCTGTAAAGTAGATAATGTACTAAACATCAACAGACATAAAATATAGAATTCATGTATATTCTAGAAAGCTGATTCCAACTTTGTTGGGTGGTGTGCACGAAAAATTTTTCTGAAAATTTAATACCTCTGTGGTTAACTAAAAAAACTTGCATGATTACTTGTAAAAAAAACTATACGTATTCCATTGCTAAAACACCGTGCATTTATTCTATATTGTAGCTATTACAATGTCTCAACAATATGGCCAGTCAAGTGGCCATGTTGGAGCGTCCTCGGTTGTCCTCGTAAGAAGGAAAATTTAGCCATTTAGCTCACTTAAACAAAGTATAATAAAAACAATCCTGTGTCAAAGATAACGACAGAAACGTACCATTAAGTAATTAAACTATTAAGTACATTAGTAGAGATTGTGTTTTGTCATACGGGAAAATAAAATATGTGGATTCATTTGATAACAAATGTTCATTGACTTTCCAACGTCGCCCTAAGGTAACTTGTAAGTTTTGATTAGGATCATTTCAAAAATAAACACATGTGTGTCCACTTGACTAATGACAGTGATATTTATTTTATTTCTTTGCGTGCAAATAAGAAGATTGAAAAATGACAGTGCAGTTCTTGAGAATTCAATTCATTGGTAGATATGCAATTTATATTCTTTTGTTATTTAGATTTAATTGATTACCGTGTTAAATTTTGCAGTTGAAATGTTTTCTCCTTCCGCTAATTAATAGGTGATAAACCACCGAAACAGTTGAGGAAGAGTTGGAATCTGCATAGCAGAATGTGCTACTTGAGTTTACAAAACTTAAAGTTATTATTGCTAACACTTACGTCGTTATCAGTAGCACTATAATTCATCTATGCCCAATATAATAGTTACTATAACATAAATAGTCATGATGGGAAGAATAAAAAATGGTATTGTTTTAAAAATTTATGTATGTGTTCTCTGCTTATGTAAAAGAAATTTATGCATGTTTTGTACGTAAGTTCTTTCTTGTTGTGTGACTAGTCATCTACTCGTGTCGTCTGAATTGTAGAAATTTTTATACTTTTATATTGAAATGATGATAAGTATGCGGTGGCTACTGTTACGTAATCTCGTGCTCCCATATTTTGTGCATGCATGATTGCTCATCTCCATGACTATGTTCGTATACTTGCCTTACGATGATAAATGGATTTTATGTAACATTCAAAATTGCACGGCAATGCAGATATGGATCTAAATTTGGATATGAAAATAAAATTTGGATTCCATCTATATGTTTTCATTATACAAACATTATGAAGAAAAAGCCTATAAATCATAAACTCCCAGTTATATGATCACTGCCAGCCACATTAGTAATAAGCAATTTCATATTCTTTTTTATGAGAAGTTTTCATATGCCATATTATGAAATACGTCTTTTATATGTCACGTGTAAACCGTAAGTTAAAATAAATATTTTGAAGATGTGAAGTTTTCTTCTTTTGACATTTAATTTTTTATAGTTTACATCCATCTGAAGCTGTTGTTTTCTTATACAGATAACGTACAGCAGTAATGAAATAAAGGGTTGAATGTTTAACTCCAGCAGAAAGAGTAGTTTGCGAAAATGGTAGTGATTGATCGTGGAATGGACATAAAATTCAAGTGTGTAACACGTTTGGATTTAGCTGTAGGTAAAATTGTAATAATAAAATAAATACCTGGTTGACTCAAATGAGAGCTTTCAGTTGATCGGGACCTTCTATTTGAAATAGTTAGCTCTCTTGCATGTTCACGTCTAGACCGTTGGCTCTCACGTCGTCTTTCTCTTTGTATGTCAGCCATAGTAATAAATAGAACAGTATGAAAGCAAGTCAGTAAAGTTCAATATGAGGTTATTTGGTTAGCTTAGAAAACAACTGTACTGTGAAGATATAAAACTGCACAGTTTACTTATATATAGAACGACAACGTATGAGTAATAGTAACATATGGTTTGAATGGGTAAGAGATAGAAAGTATAGCCGGTATTATTGGAGTCCGTCAAAAACATGCTGTGTACCGTTAGTACTGGATCACATCAACCATTTCAATTCAACGGTAAGTTTGTACACAGCAGCCTAGTTGTATTAATGTACGTATGGTTGACATTTTCATCTATATATACAACGTGTACAACAATCACATATTAGTCATGTCAATATCCATCAAACATGATATGTTCACAGTAATAAAATGCAAGTATTTGACTATGAGGTAATATGTGTACCCCAGTTATTATGTGGGCACATTTGTGCAATATGTACCGTTACAGCTTGACGCCAACTGCTGAATAAAACTAACGTGTTTTTATGTGTTAAAAAAGGTTACAATTTTTCAGATTGAAGTGAATTGGTGAATAAATATAAGATGGTTTAATGTGTTAAAAAAGGCTACAATTTTTTTTTATAAAAATAGACTACATTTTAGCCTCACTTTCAGTCAATCTAAAGTACTGGCAATGTGGATAGTTTGTGGCAATAGTGAAATGAAGTGAATGTGCAGGGGGTGATGATGTTTGATTAAGGAAGTTTGTATGTTGAAGTTTGTACACTGTCCAACATGCTTGATGATATGTTTAAGTAGGACGGAGGCATAAGGTTGGGCGTATTGTAGTTGTTGCTGCTTTGCTCTATTTTGCTTGTGCAGTAATTTTTTGCTTCATTTCTTTGATTACTTACACGTTTCATCTACGTGTATGTTATTGCTACACTCCATTTCATTTTCTATAGATCCTTCTCTGTTGTTGGAAATTATTTGAAAGTTTTTTTCTTTGAGAATGAAGGTAAAAAAGGAGGTATGGGTTTAGATTTGGGTATTTATAAACTAAATATTTTGGGAGAGCAGAGGTGGTACTGATAAAGACTGTGACACTTCGAGCTGGCTGGATTTCATTTCACTTATTTTTGTCCTTTTAGAACCGTACGAGCAGGGTTTGAATAGATAAGTTGTGTTATGTATTTAATTATTTTAAATGGTTATTATATGTCTATTTAATAGAAGTAAACACAGAGATAAAATATTAAGTTATTAATGTTTCAACAGTAACATGGACTGAAGTGCAGTTTAGCATGTAGAAAATGTGTTATATGCATTGATCAGTACAATTCAATACATAACTTATGGACAAAGCTTTTGTTTTATTACAAAGGTTATCAATGAAAAAGTCATATGAAATGAAAAGAAAAAACTTACAATGCTAACTTTATTGTTCAATAATGCCTAAGGGATTGCAGTACATACATAAGTAAATAAAAATGCATGAAAACAAAAACATCGAGCATAAATCGTTGAAAGCTACGTTATAACATCGATCTTCACTTGTCAAACTTCTTGCAACATTCAATCTGTAAAAGATAGAATCGTGAAAAAAATGTATGTTATATGGATAATTAAGTTGAAATCTGAGTTTGTTATTTACCATAGCATTTGCAAATGGTTCATCCCAGTCATCGACAATGGATGGTTGGTCCATAATTAATTTGTGTAGCGACCCGACTTTCTACCACTAGAAAATCGCATCACTAATTAAGAAAGAAAGGGATAGAAGAAGAAAAGAAAGAAAGAACAACACATCAGAATCTCACAGCAGAACGAATGAAATATAATATATAACATATACATAGTATCATATACATCAGAGTACACAACTATACATCTCAATTTAGACAGTTATAACATTTCTGTCTAATACAATACAAGAACAACTATACAGAATGACAACACAGTGGAAACTCTAAATATATCTACACGCTGAAGCCTCCTGCTCCAAAGCTCCTCCAAATTCGTCAAGAGATAACCTGAATCACTTGACTACTCATACATAATATGAGTACCCAAGAGTTTAATAAAACAGAAAATAAACACTCGGGTCAGACAGGGGTCTGGTGTGAGTAAACGGTTTAAAATTGCTTAACTTTAGAAAAACCTTTGAAAGAAAGGTATCACGTAAGACTTCCCACACATAAACATGGAAAAGTTTTTACCTTATGCTAACCAAAACATTTGATAGGAAATCCAGTGATATTATAATAGTGTCTAGGGTTTTCAAGTAAATATGAAATAGCCGAAACTGTTACATCTATTAAATTCTAGTTAGCAGCCACAAAAGTGGGTAATACAAACAAAACCATAGGGTCTCGTAGGGAAAATGGGTTTCCATCAATGGCAGGGCTACTGGGGTACCGCCCGTCACAGTACGTGGCCTAGATCACCGTACCGAGGAGCCACCCTAACTCCCCTGCAACACAAGGCCGGGACCATTCCTTACTGAATAGTCTCGAACAAGACCACCCCGTAGTTGGCTGCAGACCAACTGCCCACACAGCCGAAATAAAAGAGACTTCTAGACAGGGATGTATCTTGCCCTCTAGTGGGGGCTACCCACGAAGCCTTGCTGCACCTCCCCTGTTTTAGCCATTCCCGGTTGATGAGGCTTGAGGCTGCGATTACCTTTATAGGACACATTTATCTTACAATGCTCATCGTCCTCCTGACGATGTGCTGAAAGCATTCAATCCATACAAGTCCGTTTCGGGTTCGAACGAAACCGAAGGCACTATCTCGATGCACTCATTTTGGAATCACCCTCAGAGTCAACGACCATAGCCCTTGCACTATGAATCACCATCTCGAACCTATAAGCACTATTCCGTCAAACTCATTACGGAATCACCCACAGAGTTATACTGACGTATAGCCCTTACACCTCGAGTCTTCACTCGCTCCACTTGGATTAACGACCTAACGTTTAATTGGAATCAGTGTGGTTTTCGGATATCCAAATATGGAAACCCGATCCCGGTCTCACCGAAACCAAAAGCCATTTTAATGTCCAAGTTATACTTAAGGGATTTAAACAGTAGATATTCAGAATATCACTTAAACATAAATGGATGATTCACATTACACAGATAGATAATTCACAATTATCAAATTCATCCATACATATTACAAAGCAGCATATATATCATATCTTAGATACATCACATTCATATCATTACATATCAACCAATGACATCCAATAACATCCAATATCATTAACTCATTCAATGATACTTATCAACCAACCATTCATCATTCATATCAAGTTTGATTCAACTTAATTAATTTAATTCTTCCTTAATTAAATTAATTCTTACTTAATCACTTGGATTTACCATCAATCCATCTTACTTATTCATTAATTAATTACAAAGTAATTAATTTAAACATCTCTCAATTATTTAATTAATCAACCTTGATTAATTATTACTTAATTACTTTAAGTAATTATTACTTAATTACAAATTTAATCATCTTGATTAATTACTTCTAAATTATACCAGGTAATTATCCCTAATTACTCTTTTTAAATTAATCACATTTGATTAATTATTATTTAATTACCTTGATAATTATTTCTTAATTATCCTTTAATCATTCCTGATTAATTACTTTTAATTAATCACATTTGATTAATTACTTTTAATTAATCACACTTAATTAATTACTTTTAATTAAACCTACTTGATTAATTACTTTTAATTAATCACATTTAATTAATTACTCTTAATTAATCACTTTTGATTAATCACTTTTAATTAATCACTTTTAATTAATTACTTTTAATTACATTTAGTCATTAAAAATTAATTACAAATTAATCATTTTTAAATTATTAATTAACAATTAATTAATTATTTCTATTAATTAATGATTATTTCATTAACTAAATTCTTTCTTAATTAATTACTTTAACAAATAATTAATCACTTAATTAATTACTCTTAACCCTTTTATTAATTAACCATTAATTAAATAATTTAAACCTTTAATTAATTTTATTAATTAATTCTTAAATTAATAACTCAAGTGATTAAACCTTAATCACATCCACTTAATTACTTTTCATAAAGTAATTATCTTTTACTTAATTACCTCTATTAATTAACCACTTATTTACTTTATCCAATAATTATACTTAATTAACTCCAAGTGATTATCATTAATTAATCACAAATTAATTATTTACCTAATTAATTATTTAATTTAATCATTTAAAATTAATTAAATGATTCTTAAATTCTTATATTATAAAAATTCTTAATTAAGAAACCATCATCTTAATTAAATCATTTATATTAATCAATAATACTTAATTATACATTATAATTGAATTATCATAATTATTCTCATAATTATTTATCTTTAGATAAATAAAAATTTTAAGTTACATAATATAAATCTTCACTATAATTGATTATCAAATTCTTAATCATTATTCTTTATTTAAAATAAAATATAACCTTTTAGAAATCAATTTATAAATAAACACATCTTAAATTAAACTTTTAAATCTTTAAAACCTTTCCAAATTTATTTATTAACGTTTAATACAAATTTTATTTCAAAATCCACTTATTTTATTTTAAAACTCCCATATTTTAAAATATATAAACTTGTTTTAAACATAACTTCGAAACAAATTTAGTTTTGAAACTTGTTTAACCTTTGTTTAAAAACTTTAATCAATTACAAAAATCAAGTTTCTTTATTTAAACTTTTTATAACATTACTGTTTAAAATTTTAAACTTTCCTCAACCAAACCAAAACAAACCTCACAACTCGAAAAATCACACAGCAAAACTCGCGTCAACTCCGAGTTACCACAGCCGAAAACTGCTTCGAGAAAACATACCAAAACCCCGAGACCATCTTCGAGTCTACCATCCTATCTTCTCCCCCAACCCAAAACCAACCTTCCCTGATACATCTATCACGCGTGCAACATGCACCATCCCTCCGACCACCAGCGACAATCACCAAGGCGTCGGCAAGTCACCCTCGGCCGCAACGTTCGAACGCAAAAGCCAGAAATTCAAGTTCGATCGAGAATCGAAATTGGACCACCGCCCCAAACTGTTCGAACACATCCTCACCAGAAAAATCAACGTCCATGGCATCTCACACCTCGAGAAGACCCACTGGTACCACCAAAGCTTCATCATGATCCTCTAAATCCACGGCGATGCTCGCGGTCGCCTCCTGTTGCATTATGATGCCGAGAATTCCAACTGAACAACAATGACATCTACAGGGTGTTAAACCCTACCTCCTCGATCCATAATCATCACACTCTGTTAAAAATTCTAGAAGTATTTTCGCATGATCACCATTATCCCTTACTCCTTCATGCTCAACGACGAGGTTCAATTCGTCGCCGTTCGCCATGAATCGACCAATTTACCCAAAACCAATAACCCGAGATACCTCATTAATTTCGAAAATAAAAATTGTAGTAATCACACTAAAATTCATAATTTTCAATTGCTATTTCACTCATGTAATCAAAATATAAAATTGATTTAATAAAATTTTGACCCAACTTACCATTTTACTGTAAATTTGAAAATTTTAAACTAGTTATTTGATTTTAAAACTTACAAACATTTTTAGATGATAAGTTAGATGATTACAAATAACTTTTATTCATAAATCATAAGCTAATTCGATTTAAACATTTAGATATTGAATTTATTATAAAATCTGAACTGTTTTTATATACCCAGTAACATATTTTCCTTTACAGACATTCAACCTACATAATTCAAGCATGCATCGAATTTAAATCAATTATTCCTTATAACATCATGATATCATAATACCACTAAGTTGAAATCAAGATTAAAATGTTTTTAAAATATTCAATTTACTCTCTTGATTAAACAGAGGACAGAGAAGAAGTTTCAATTCACTGGCATTCAAAAATTCATACTTCCTAAAACATACATTCACTTCAAATCAAATATTTCAGAAATCAAGACCTTATTCAAAAACAAGATGGAATTCAGGTTTAAACTGTTTTTAAGATTCGTTTACTCACCTGATTATATGGAAGACAGAGCAGAAGAATGACTGTATTTTTCTTTTCCAGGTTCTGAAATTTACTTTGCATGATCTTGAATTTAATCTGAACCTATTCTTGTCTGCATTGCTTGTTGTTGTTGCTGTTGAAAAAAAAATTCTTGAATTGCATGTTGATTAATTTTTGCTGTTGAAACTTAATTTGCTTCCCTCTGTTTGAATTATCCCGATTTCTGTTTCCTTCTTCCAGATTTCTTGGATTTCCAGATTTACAGTTTTCATTCATTTTTCTTTCATTTATAATTCGTTTTGTCTTAAGTTTGAGTTGAAGAAAAGAAAGTTTTCAGCTGAAGAATAAAACCCATCTTTTATTTACAATTAAATTTTAAATTAAAATATCAAGGGAAATGCCATTTGTCTATCTTATGCTCCAATTTACTTACACCTAAGCTTATATGCTTATAAGTGTTCTTAATGTGTATACTAATTGTTTTACAAGTGTTATTTATGGTTTATTAATGTTTTACAAATGTTCTTAATATTTCATTAATATTTACAAAGGTTATTTCTAATGTTTTATTAATGTTTTTAAATGTTATTTTATCTTTAATAATTTATTTAACCCTTATATACATATATTTATGTAATATTTAGATCATTATAAAATGTTTTTATCATATATAAAAATAAACTTTAAACTTTAATAAATATTTCAAAAGTAATTTCATATAGACACTTTAAAATAACTTATGTTTTAATCAATTTAATTCTATCATTTGTTTATAAATTGAGAAACTTAGTTTAATTTTTTATATAAGTATTTGTAAAACAATTTTATCTAATTTAAAACAGAAGCTAAAATTTATATTTATAAAATAAGAAATTAACTTTGTTATTTAAAATTTAAATTTCAAATATTATTTTCAAAAGCATTGAATTAAATTAACCTTTCAATTTACAAATTATATATTAAAGTTTGAAAACTCTTGTTAAATTCTAATTAATAAAATTCCTATTTCAAATATATATATATATATATAATATATATATATATATACAAATATATATATACACATTTCAAATAGAAAAGCATTTTAAAATTAAGTTTGATAATTACCATATTAAATTTTAAAGCAAATCTCAAATCACAATATATACATTCATATATATTACAATTTGAATATAAAGTTTTTATTACATTTAAAACTTCCTATTTACCAAAATAAATATTTCCAAATCAAATTATTATAAACTTCAAAAGAATTAATCTTGCCTATTTATATTGTTAAGAAAATTATTGATAGATATTAACAAATTATTATTATTATTAACCTTTAAAAGAATTTTAACTTATCAATTTATAATATAAAATGACCAAATCAATTTAATTATTATCAAAGATTATTAAATTGATATTGCTCAAAATTCCGGGTCGTCGCATTCCTCCCCCCTTAAAAGAATTTCGTCTCCGAAATTTAAAAGCAAAGATAATTTAATAACCCAGCTAAAGAGTTTAAATTTTCAAATTAGCAATCATACAATCAATCATAGCAACCAATTCAAATAAACAAACAATTTATCTATCTAGAAAATTCTGAATAGAACTTCCTAATATTATCAAGAGTTTTCCAGGTATCTACACTGGAATATCCGCTCTACAAAACCTTAACTAACTATACTACTATAACCAAAACTCCCTCATCTCATCTACAAATCTGAACAAGATATCAGATTAAACTCAAAATCAGCTCAACTTTCAGATCCTTCTAAACTGCTGATCCTATCACTCAATGAATCATACACATATTCCTCAGAGATATGTGAAATACAATAAATTCCAGTTATCCAAACTGGCAATTCAATCCTATAGATCAAAATCTAATTTTCAGAGAATACAGAAAAATTCAAAATACTTCCAGAACTAGCTCTCCAGTTTTACCCAGTCTTAAAACTCCTTTGATTGGATAAAACCGAAACAACATCCAAATTCCAACTTCACATTCCAAACCTTCTCAATTCTAGCTGCATAACTCTTCCGATGCTCCTTGAGTCACCTCCAATATTCCTGATCAGCTTAACCCTTGCTGATTGCTTCATGCAACAGACTGGACCAAAAATTAAACCAATCTCCAGGTCCTACTCAAATAAAATGACTCTCTCAAAAATTTGCTGAAATCCAATACACAACTCTATTCCACAAGCATCAGTGGACTTAAATCCTACATCTCATATCTAGAATAGCCAAACAGTGGCACTTGACAACCTTGCCTTCCAAATTCTAGAAAATTCCTTCTTCCAAATTCTAGAAAATTCCTTCCTACTTGAATTTCCTGTAGAAATTCTCTAATCCAAGAAACTGCAACTCTCGGTTACTCCCATTCTAGAATAACCACTATCTCGCTTCCGCTGCGCAACTCTGATCTAGAGTAGATGAGAATGCTATCGAGAAACTCAAGCACAACTTTCTCCATACACTGTTCATCCAATCCATAAAATTTAAGTGACCCTTCCATTTGGTCAAAACACGCAACAGAATCTTAACTAGAAACTAGATGATCAATCCTTTTCACAAGAATCCTGAGCTGCCTCACCAAACTCTTCTCGCTTCAAGAGTCATACCTCTGCAAGATTGAACCATCGATACTGCTCCTAGAAATCCAAGTCGATAAGAAAACTCAATCTCCGACTACTTTCATAGCTTTCACCTCTACTTGAGATGCCTTAATCCCAAACCAAAGAATACTCAAAGATTTCTGTAACAACCCGCATATTTATCGAGTTTGTATTTAATATTTTATTTAAATATTAACTCGTTAATCGGATTTTGGTCCGAAAAGCTACTTTTTTCAAACGGTCAAATTAGGACTCGAGACCACTTCCATTGAGTTCGAAATGTCGTTTACAATTTTTTTAAGTATAAACATCGATAGGTTTGGAGTTAGTGAAATTTCACTAACTTTTCCCGCTTTGGACTTTGGGTTAGTTTAGCCTATTAAGCCCAAGTTCCAACCCCCTTCTCCTCACTCTTCATAAATTTCCTAACTAACTCAAGCTTGGGCATTAATGGTGAAAAGTATGGGAAATTAAAACTCCAAGCACAAATTCAATTGCAAATCCAACATTCAACTCCAAATTCAAGTAGAAGATATTGGATTCAAGCTTTGGATTGCTTCTCCTTGCTTTCAAGCTTCATCTTCATAAACTTTAGTGCAAAGGTGAGATTTTTATCTCACAATTCTAGTCTATAACTATATTGGACTGTTGGGAATGATTCCCCATCACTTTAGCATGTATATTTGCATTTGGTTTGGATTGGATTGGCGAAAAACTCCAATTTTTAGTTGTTTGGTGAACTTCCTGAGCTTAGGTCGCTCTTCCCAGGCATAGGTCGCTCGGAATCATTAGCTCGCGCGTGTGGAAAAGTCAAGGCCTGCGTATTTCGTTCGCCTCGGATTTAGGTCGCCTCGGATTTAGGTCGTAGGTCGTTGGACTTTAGGTCGTTCGCGTATAGGTTGTTCGGCCTTGCCTGCCTCATTAGGTCGTGGGACCTTAGGTCGTAGGTCGTTAGGCTTAGGTCGTTAAGTCGTTCCCTCTGTTGGAAACGTCTCCTCGGTCTTAGGTCGTTAGACCTTAGGTCGCCCCCCCAGGTCGTTAGACCCTGAGTTGTTCCGCCTTCATTTAGGTCGCGCACTTCTTTAGGTCGCATACTCCTTTAAGTCGCATGACTCCCATCCCTTTAGGTCGTTTGACCTTGTTTTCCTTAGGTCGTTGGACCCTGTTTCCTTTAGGTCGTATGACCCACTAGGTCGCTTGGCCCCTTAGGTCGCAACATCTTTAGGTCGTGTTACCTATATACCCCTAGGTCGAAAGACCTTAGGTCGTGCACCTTTAGGTCGCGAACCCTATTAGGTCGCGAACACCTTTAGGTCGCGAACCACTTTAGGTCGCATGACCTCGTCTCCGTTAGGTCGTGAACCTTGTTAGGTCGCGAACACCTTTAGGTCGCGAACCACTTTAGGTCGCATGACCTCGTCTCCGTTAGGTCGCGAACCCATTTTAGGTCGCATGACCTTTACCCTTTAGGTCGCTGGACCACTAGGTCATGCCCCTTAGACCCCTAGGTCGCAACCATTAGGTCGCTCGACTCTATCACTCTTAGGTCGTTAGACCTCATTTTGTCTTCACTAAATAAAATTCCTATTTCAAATATATATACACACATTTCAAATAGAAAAGCATTTTAACATTAAGTTTGATAATTACAATATTAAATTTTAAAGCAAATCTCAAATCACAATATATACATTCATATATATTACAATTTGAATATAAAGTTTTTATTACATTAAAAACTTCCTATTTACCAAAATAAATATTTCCAAATCAAATTATTATAAACTTCAAAAGAATTAATCTTGCCTATTTATATTGTTAAGAAAATTATTGATAGATATTAACAAATTATTATTATTAACCTTTAAAAGAATTTTAACTTATCAATTTATAATATAAAATGACCAAATCAATTTAATTATTATTAAAGATTATTAAATTGATGTTGCTCAAAATTCCGGGTAGTCACAATTTGGATTCTTGAACATTCATGGTTCCTTCTGATTCGTGCACAACAGTAGTTTCTTGAAGATTCATGGTTCCTTCTGATTTGTGCACAACAGTAGTTTCACTAAAAGCTCTGTCTTTGTTTTCCACTTTAACTGCAGCAGGCAAGGAAATTTCTGATGATTGAGTGAATGGTTCTATTTTAACCGAGAATGCATTTGAATGTTGTACCAACTCTTCACAGTGTTGCTTTCCTGCTCGCTTTAGTTGCTGCTTTCGAGTGCATATTGAATTATCAGTTTTGTTACTTGTATATTTACCCTATACTACAACATATAAGAACTGAATTTAAAAGATAGAAAAGCGTTATAACGAACAAAAATAAAATAATTATCAATTACCTTCGGCATGATAACAAATGAAAAATATATAGCTTAATAATTTGTGTACAATGGAGAAGAGATAGTGGTTGCTTTATACATACGTAGGTAGTTAAAGTATAGAAAGTGGAAGTTTGTAAGTAAAAGTGGACAGTGAAATCTGCAAAAATAACGGGACGTATGATATATTTTATTAATGGTTTCCTACTTACATTCCTAGATAGTAGAACACCTTGAATAAGTACATATTGCTGTGTTTAAATGTGATAGGCTGCTGCATGGCTTGTATGTACACTTCATCTGTTATCTTAATTTTCTGATTGTCAGATCTATACCGAAACACTTACATTTAGTGCTGAGAAATACATGGTCGAACATCTTTTTGTCCATTGAATAAGTATAACACGTAAACATAGAAACTATTTTATATTTTCATGCGTCAAAGAAATGAAGAAAGTATAAATCATTTAGTTGGCGTATAAAAATAATTATCATACGCACTAAAAATTGGAAGGCTCAAAAGCTTTAAAGTACAAACAGACACTAATCCTTCCCTTCGATAACATTACAATTTGAAAACTACATATATCATCTGCAACATCTTATATAAGTCAATAAGTAAAATTGAATAAGCATTCTACGAATAAAAAGAATAAATATGTGCACATATATTGAGAATGTTATAACACAAAACAACCAATAAAGTACTCAACCTATAGCCTTATTGGCATTAGGTATAAGTACAATCAACAATTCTGAAGTAAATCCAGGTTCTTCTCTTGTTCTGAACAGCTTCTAAAGTGAAAGCATCGTCTAGCCTTTTGTTTTGGAGACAGAAGCCATTTTCTATGGTTCCAAAAACTGAAGAAAAAAAATGAAAGCAAATCACATTAGTATGTTAAGAATTAATAGTAACATATCAGTGTATTCCAGTTTCTTCATAATAACTTGCCAAAGACAAAAACACATGTATAAAGTTTGAATTATATGTAAATTCAAAATGTTGTTGTTGGGTGTAGAATTATGTTAACCATCCTAATCGTCAAATATAAATGAATCTTACTGGCAAACAAACATGGTTTCATATAAAATTCTTCAATATTAAGCCTATTCAAAGTTGCACTCTTCAACCATGGCAGGAGAAAAAATATCAGATGAAATACCATTAATAGCACTAAATATAGTCAAAGCACACAACCAACATCACGGTCTGAGAAAATCCCCTAAATCAGCTTAGCATTAGTTTGGGTGATTCCATTTTTGGTAGCACTCGGGCACACAGTTTAAAACTCCAAAGCAATCACTAATCTTATCGATGCATATCCGGTATCATTGACTTTACCTTTTGGTCAAGCAGCAACATCCACCACATCAGATGATATCACACTATACCTAGGTAACAAATTTGATTCCTCCAGTATCAGCCTCTCAAGCACCAAATGAGGAGCAGCCTCTCAAGTCGTTGCCACGTGAGTATTCTAGGACGAAGAACTGCAATGGCAAGCGT
Organism: Allium cepa; assembly: GCA_030765085.1. Classification (NCBI taxonomy): domain Eukaryota; kingdom Viridiplantae; phylum Streptophyta; class Magnoliopsida; order Asparagales; family Amaryllidaceae; genus Allium; species Allium cepa. The sequence continues at coordinate 868,066,417 of CM060940.1, forward strand.
GATCATAAAGACAAAATATCTGATAGCTGGGTGGCTTGACATCTTATAATTGCAACTCTTAAAATAAAGAATTTCATGACGGTGACCATATATTGAATATTTGCATGAATGATCACTTTAGGTTGGAAGAGTAATACAAACAACTTGATTACTGCCTTCAAAACTGAGCGGTTAGTTTGGCTCATTTAAAACTTTTGATCCTATGTTTTATCAATTTTTTTAACCAAAAAGATACAGATGGCAGAGTTAAAAATATTGTTTGAAACTAATGTTGAGTTTAATGTACCTTTGTACGTACTATTTTGCACTAAAAAGTCAATGCGTGTTATTCTTTGCACACATCCATACATACTGGTGATATTAATGTTGACGCATTTCATTGTTGACAGTCTAATTATGGTTCTTCTTAAAAGGTAAATAATCATAGCCTTCAAAATCCATGATACTCAAAATAAATTAGCAATGAAAAAGATAAAGCGGTGAAAAATGAAAGTTTTTGATTTCCAAAAGATTAAGTTTGAAAATTTCTTTTAGATACCTTGAAAATCAGTGGAAAAAAAGGTAAAACTAAAGATTAAATATTCAAGTAGTCAACTACTTCAAGAACCCACCAAAGACGTAAATTAAAAAAAAGCTGGCACTGCTTTCAGCTCTAAACTTACAAAGCTAGAGTCCAATATTATGCCTTTTACATTACACATCTCCGTAACTTCATCAGCTCACTTACATTTTCCTCCATTAAAAGCATCCATAGAATCTAGTTTTTGGATAACTGGGTTTCTCATTGAAAACCTTTTTTGAATAACGCCTATGATGAATAATAAACGAAGTAGAGAGGTACAGTTAAAATAAAGATGTTTATTTTTTTGCGTATGTGCATGAGAAGATAGGAATGGTAAGCGTTTCTAGTAAACCAAAAGGTACAAAAGGGAGAATGGAAGGAAAATTATTGAACCTCTCTTGCTTTATCTACAAATACCAAATAATTTGAAAGACATAAAACCTATATTACCATATTTATATTATTTCATTTAGGGCTTCAGTTGAATTATGTACAAATACCATCCGATATGTGAACAAATTAGAAATAAAATTACAGTGAAAAATCTAACAACATCAGTGTACTCTGTTTAAGTGAAAAATTGGCAGAATTATATAACATCGATATAAAAGGAGGAACCTGTGTTAACCATTTAGGGCTTCAGCTCATTTGGGCGATTCTGCAATGATTTATAAAATTAAAATAAGTGAAAAAGTAGCATAAAATGGAAATAAAAGGAGGAACCTGTGGTAAGCATTTACAGCGTCAGCTCATTCAAGGCTTCACAGTTCGATTGTGCAATAAACTGACAACCCTGTAATAAGTACCCGAAGTATGTGTTTGGCAGGCACATACTTCCCTAGAGTTTACAAGCGAAGCTTGGTTCTCTAGGTAATTCAAAAAAAATTTTTTTAGGGCTTCAGCTCATTTGGGCGATTCTGCAATAATTTATAAAATTAAATTAACTGAAAAAGTAGCATAAAATCGAAATAAAAGGAGGAACCTGTGTTAAGCATTTACGGCTTTAGCTCATTGAAGGCTTCACAGTTCGATTGCGCAATAAATTTAGGGCTTCAGGTGATTTGGGGAAGGTTAGACGAATTGAGGATGAGGTTCAAATGTTTCTTCTCAGCTTCATACAATTTATGGTTTGTTAAGAAGCCGATTGAGGTGGTGATGGAGGAGTGGGATCGGTTAGGAGAGGAGACGTGTGTATTCCATATGGAGCAGGCAAGAGGTAAAAACGTGACAAAATAGTAATGACAACAATATCTTTACCACGAAGTACAAATTTTAGAGGGTGTTATGGACATTTCAAAAGCTTCAAAATGGGGTATTCCCATTATACATAGATGAGTAAATGAAAAAACATTGATTTAAAATAAAAATGAACTTAGATGTAGAATGAATGTGAATAAATAAATTGATATGAGATGTTGCTAAATGTAAGATGAAAACAAATTGAATTGAATAAAATTGAATGCAAATGAAATAGACTTTAATAAATTGAAGTAAACCAATTAAATGCTAATAAAAATTGAATGTTAACAAGAAATGAAGTGCATTAATTGAAATATCGACATTGGATAATGTAAATTCATATCGTCATGAGTTAATTGGATGAATACTAATAATGGAATGGTTTCTCTTGTTGTAAATCGTCGTTATAACTATTTTATTTTATATGATGGTTGTTTCTTGTATATTAATGCTTATGTTATGGTTTGGATTTAAAGTTCATGTTATATGTTTCTACTTGTATATTAACGCTTATGTTATGGTTTGGATTTAAAGTTCATGTTATATGTTTCTATAAAACTCGTACTTGCTTTTTATATCATTATATGTAACTAATATTCCAATTTGAGTTGAGATGGGTACTTACGAAAATAGTTTGGAAGTATATGAGGGTTTTTATATGCTTTTTCTTGCTTAATACGAGTGAATTCGCTCGTATTAATAATAATAAGGTACATATCTCGGATTACATACTACGCTTTTATATTTTTTCCTACGGGATGCCTCATCATTGAGACGGTATGTATATTTGATATATATTGGATATATTTGGGTTATATATTGTATTGAATTTTTTTTCCGATCGAGTGGCGCAAAGGAGACTTAGCCGAAATTTTCCGTAAACCTGGATATTAGAAATTTTTTGAGGTTTTAAAATTTTTATAACTTGTTTTGATAACGAACTTATAATTTCCGTAAGCCAATCGGAGTGATGTGGTAGAAGCATAGCAAAGGTTTTACAATAAGATTTTAAAGTATATAAGTCGATTATTTTTAATAAAATATATCAAGCGTTAAATTCTACACTTAGCCATTTTCGTGGATGAAAAGTTTTGAGTGGCGAAGAATGTAACGACCTGTATGTTTAACTATTTTAAATTATTATATTTAATATAATTTTTGAATAAAAATTTTAAGTTGTTACCAAAACAAATAAAAGTGAGAGAGTGTGTAATATGATAAAATATGATAATAATAGAAATAGAATAATAAACGTTTACATTTAATATGGAATTTACGTGCGTTTTTGTTGAAATTTAATAAATCTTTTAATGAAAATAAAATAATATTTTGAGAAAATTAACAAATACATTTTAACCCTAAAAGTAAGTGGAATTTTATAAAAAAATAAATTTTTGGTTAGGAGATAATATTTTACGGTCGTTGAAAAACAGCCGTAATCTATATAGAATTTATGTTAACAGGTAAATGCAAAACTTTAATAAAGTGAAGTTGTATAATTAAAACTTTTTTTAATAAGTTTAATCTATGAATTCAATTTTTAAATTTTGTGAATGTTATCTCGCCTTTTGGCAAGGCCGTGATACCAAAAGATTGATTGAAAAACCGAAGATAATTCACCTCAAAAATTGGTTATACACTGCTTCACTATGGATATCGATGAATTTTGACCGAGCCCAGATCGGGCCACGATCGATAGAACATGACAAACAAAGCCATAAAAGCCAACGTTCCAAATCTCAAGTCAATCCGAATTCGTACGCTCAAGTGTTAGGCGTGTTTCTACCGAACCAAGAGGAAGGAAGACAATGTCGTACCAACCTTCTCCAAGTGCCTGCCGAACCATCTCCTTCCCCACGCTGCCGAACCTACCTTATCCAAGTGCCTGCCGAGCCAAACTCCATCACCTCAGCCCCACCGAACCAACTCACTGCCGAACCAAATCATCTCCCAGGAGCTACCGAACCAAATTCCCACCGAACCAAAGTACTACAGGACCGTAGTCCCACCGATCCAAAGCACTACCGAACCAGGGCCTCATCTCCAACCAAGGCGTTGCCGAACCAAAGTTGCCAGGCCAGACTGCATCAGCCCAGGCCCACCAGCAGCTATATACATCCAAGACCCCTGCCCCCAACCTCACTCTATAAATAGAGGGGCAGGGGTACAACAATGGAGGAGAAGTTTGAGAGCTCAAGCACGGAGAAAACTTTCAAATAACTTTCATATTCTTATAAACAAAGCTTTGTACTTGTAATCTGGATACAAAAGGAGAATAACATATAAAGTGGATATAGGCACGTTCTGGCCGAACCACTATAATCTGTGTGTCTTTTACAGTTTAGTCCCTGCTTTTTACATATTTGCATAAATCACCCAAATCGCTAAGAACAACATATAATCAACTAAATCATACGACTTGGAGGTGTTTGCCCATTTTTTGTGCAAACATTTTTGGTGCTTTCACTGAGAACTTAACTCAGGACCTACCGCTTGGAAGTTGAATTTGAAAGTCTAGAGATTCAGATTGGAAGAGTCATGGCGAGACAATCAAGCAGAAGGCCAAGGCCAGAGCAAAGTCAACAGGAAGTGAGTCAAGAGGCTTCCTCAAGACAAAAAGCCTCTCGAAAAGGACTCAGACAAGGATAAAAGTAAAAGAAAGACTGAGAATGACGGGGACAGGTCAAAGCGGCAACGGAGGGAGCCGCGATTCACCACTTACACTAAGCTGAATGAGAGTCTGGATTGAATTTATCAGGATACCAAGGAGCAGGTTCCGTATCGTAGACCAGTGCGAAGGGATCCAACCTCTGACGAAAGAAAATCAGATAAGTTTTGTGTATTCCATGAATTAAACGGTCATAACACTAATGATTGTAGGCAACTGAAGGACGAGGTGGAAGGGCATATCAGGAACGGTATGCTCCTTCAGTATGTAAGGAGGCGAACTCCAGCAGTGGAACCAGAGCGACTACCGTCCACATCAGCTAGAGGCAACCCTGAATCAAGGCACCGTTTGGTTATCAATTGATTGAAATAACGATGAACAAGTCGTAAGCTTCCACTAACACAATTAAGTCATTTACACATGTACGAGATCGCGAACGATCTCCAGGCATGCTCTGAATGATCATTGACTGTTTCGTAGTGGGAACTTACACTTTAACATCCTTGCTTTGCTTTTGTTTCATTTTGATTTGGACATTTGGACTTGGTTTGTTTGGACATTTCTGTTTTAAAATTCATCTGTTGAATAGATATTTGATTCTGATAATTCCGAAATGGCTAAGCTACTTACACATGTACGGGGTCGCGAACGGTCCTTAGGCATGCTCTGAAATGGCGATAAACCACCCTGACAAACGATCCAGGGACCAACGCGAACGTGAGCCTGGTATCGATAATGCCAAGCCCTCCCGGGCACACTTTCTCGCCTCGAACGGCACCCGACCGCGAACGGTCACAATTCGCCTCGAATGGCACACGATCGTGAACGATCACAACTCGCCACGAACGGCACCCGACTTCGAACAGTCACAACTTGCCTCGTACGGCACCCGACCACGAACGGTCACAATCCAGCATAATTCGTCTAGAACGACACCTGATCGCGAACGATCACAACTCGTGTAGAACGACATCCGACCGCGAACGGTCCCATTTCTTTATCTGCCTCGTACGGCGCCCGACCGCGAACGGTCCAATTCCATCTTTTGCCTCGTACGGCATCCGACCACGAACGGTCCCACTCCACATTTTGCCTCGTACGGCACGCAACCGCGAACGGTCCCATTCCATCTTTTGCCGCGAACGGTCCCGTTTCACCTCGGATGGCATACGATCCCGAACGATCGTCATTCGAGATCATATGAAATTATCAAGTCCTTTACAGGTTGTTGACGGATATGAACATCCAGCTCAATGCATTACAAAACACGCCTTCCTACCGCAAGGCATATTTTGGGGGGCAAATGTTATCTCGCCTTTTGGCAAGGCCGTGATACCAAAAGATTGATCGAAAAACCGAAGATAATTCACCTCAAAAATTGGTTATACACTGCTTCACTATGGATATCGATGAATTTTGACCGAGCCCAGATCGGGCCACGATCGATAGAACATGACAAACAAAGCCATAAAAGCCAATGTTCCAAATCTCAAGTCAATCCGAGTTCGTACGCTCAAGTGTTAGGCGTGTTTCTACCGAACCAAGAGGAAGGAAGACAATGCCGAACCAACCTTCTCCTAGTGCCTGCCGAACCATCTCCTTCCCCACGCTGCCGAACCTACCTTCTCCAAGTGCCTGCCGAGCCAAACTCCATCACCTCAGCTCCACCGAACCAACTCACCACCGAACCAACTCATCTCCCAGGAGCTACCGAACCAAATTCCCACCGAACCAAAGTACTACCGGACCGTAGTCCCACCGATCCAAAGCACTATCGAACCAGGGCCTCATCTCCAACCAAGGCATTGCCAAACCAAGGCGTTGCCGAACCAAAGTTGCCAGGCCAGACTGCATCAGCCCAGGCCCACCAGCAGCTATATACATCCAAGACCACTGCCCCCAACCTCACTCTATAAATAGAGGGGCAGGGGTACAACAATGGAGGAGAAGTTTGAGAGCTCAAGCACGGAGAAAACTTTCAAACAACTTTCATACTCTTATAAACAAAGCTTTGTACTTGTAATCTGGATAGAAAAAGGAGAATAACATATAAAGTGGACGTATGCACGTTCTGGCCGAACCACTATAAATATGTGTGTCTTTTACAGTTTAGTCCTTGCTTTTTACATATTTGCATAAATCACCCAAATCGCTAAGAGCAACATATAATCAATTAAATCGTACGACTTGGATGTGTTTGCCCATTTTTTGTACAAACAGTGAAAATTTGGGATGTTCAAATTTAAGTACATACCGGTTAATAAATTTAAAGGTAAAGTATCATTTTTCGACACGTAGAAATTTTCGCATAGAAAAGATCTAAAAAATTCTCTGATTTTGTAACGACCCGCTATTTTGGACCATTCAAATCGACAATAAAACCGTACATGTCCGACTTGAATAATTCAAAATACCGAATTGTTAATAAAATTTGGCAAAACTTAAAATATACAGTAAATAAATCAATCATAGATCACTTACACAAAGTAATACAATGCAGCGGAATAGATAAAGAATAGTAGTTCATGAAGCTACTATATACCTCAGAGTTAGAAATAAAATACAACCGAATAGTTCAAATGCCATGAAGTCTCCAATGCAACAGATGACTTCTATGAACCAATCAACTGGATGACTAAAGGGATAGATAGTTGGATCTTCAAGCAAAGCTCCAACTTCGAAGATGAGTCTCAAATGCTGTATCTCTTAGTCTGACCCGAGCGTAAAGCAAAATACTCGAGCCAGGATTAACATTCTTCTATCTATAAATCTAACTCAAGTGAAATATCAACTAAAATATAATTAACTTAGAGGATGTTTGGGATAACCATCCTCTAAGGGTCCATGGAACTATCTAAAAGATAGAAATATACACTATAACACCGTAGTCTTTTCAACTTAATTTATACTTCAAAACCAAATATCATTTTCATTTCAAATATCTCTATACTTCCCAAATAGTATTTTTATATAATAAATAATTTGTACAGTAAAGAAATTTCAATTCCCTCAACTTAACAAATCGTTTACCATCAACCCGACCACCCCATTTAAATCTATTTCAATCTTAATTTATTAATTTAAATTCAACTCAATTTCTAAAATAACCACTTCAATTTTATCGATCTCAAATTCGGATTTGAAATCACAAAATACCCTTTATATTCAATATATTTCAAAACTTTAAGTATTCAACGTTTCAAACTAACTTTTTAATCAATTTAGTTTCTAAATAATAAATTCAACTATACTGATTTCAAATACATATCCGAATCTCAAAATAAACCATTTAAATCCCAATATAGTTCAAAGCTTTAATATTTAATTAAATGTTCAATTTAATAGTTCCATATAGATCTCGATTTAACCTCATTATTATCTATTCTTAAAATAATCCCTCATTAGATACAATATCATTTAAGTAACCTTAAATTACATTTTACTCAATATTTTCTTTAATTTGTTTAAACGTGAAATATTCATTAAATCACTTAAATAAAAATCCAGTTACAAAATCATACCCTTAAATTTCCCATTCAATAATTTCAAATTGATTTAATTGAATAAATCCTTATTTAAATACCATTTAGATAAACCCACATTTATCTCCCAATCTTAGTAAATTGCAGAATACTTTTTGGAATAAAATTTACATAAATATTTAACATAATTTATGTATTAAATCAAATTTTGACTAAATTAAATATTATTAAATCTATATATCATTACCCTTTATATATAAAAAAAATTTAAGGACTAACATTTAATAAGACCATATATTTCTTTCCAAAACAATGAAAAATTTCAAAGTATTTATATATATGGACCAACGATGTCTGTATATATTTCTTATCATATGGTCAAGTGTTACGGATATTTACATTTCAATCCGTACACTAAATGTATACGGGTGGATAGCATTTCAACCCGTAATCCCAATTCAATTAAATGAAAATCGCTTGGGCTTATCATTTCAACCCATAACGATTTTCTCCTATTCTAAAGTCTGTTCGGGTATGTGTCATTTCAACCCATAGTGATTTCTATACTAACAGGGAACTTGCAGAGTGATAACAGATATGTAAATAATAAAAACAACAGGCATATATCATCAAAATAAATATATAAACAATAGGATATGGTGTCATATCCCATAAGTGAATAGTTACAGATAATAGCATATATAACAATTTAAATAACTACAGCCTCATATTTCAATTGTCGTCTCAATTGAAATCAAATTTAGTAAATAAAAGAATGTTAATCGTGAGTGATTTCTCACCTTTCGAGGCCAGAGAAAAAGAAGTGAGTTATGAAATCCTGATCTGAATTCCAAAACAAAGCTAGATGGACACGGTTCAATGATCAAAGCTGATAATAGGAATAGACGAATTCAAATCAAAATTGGATCAAGGAAGATAAATAGGATAAGTGAGCTTATATACAACTAGCCAACATATGCAGACACAGTTTATAAAATATGCAACAAAATATGCATGCCTCGGTTAATATATATACATAGGTGTGCAGACCGACTATATTAATATAACCATATATATACTATATAACATTTCCTCTACCAATTTGTATATGACTATACTTGAAATCAAAATACACATCCTTTAAAAATAATCCAATGTATATCAGTCAGTGCAAACAACCTTAAGGCTGACATGAAATAAACTTTTGAAAGCATATACTGTTGAATTATAAAATATTGATATAACTTATACTGTAAAACTACCATAGAAAATTTATATATATACCTACATTTAAATATAACTTATGTAAATTGTTGAAAATAAAATAAAATATAGTACGGTAGACTCTAAAATACTAAAACAATCATAAAAATATATATTATAAATTGACCTATCAAACTTGTACCCACCAATTTTATATAATATATATACTAAAACAGTAACGAAATTGAAATACTATATTTTATATATCTAACATATGAAAGCTAATAAAATAACATATTTTATTATAGTTGAAACTGTTATAACCAAATATATAAAACATATAAAAATACGTATATTAATAGAAGGTTGCCAAACTTATACCATATATACCGTAAGCTATCAATAGTAAAATAAAACGCGTATACATATATATATATATATTTAACTTATCAACTAGTTAGTAAAACATACGTATCTAAAAGCCGTACGATAACTATATGCTTACAAAAATCAAAAACTATATACCGTAAAATCTTAAAATAATATACATAATACAGTATAAATATATACTAACCTTTATATATGAACAGAAGTTAAATATTTATATACACGTTTATAAATATAACAATTATCATATATATATTATTATGAAATATATTATTATTTTTAAAGTTCAACTGTTAGGGAATTCAAAATCCTAATAGTTGCAGTAAACATATAAAACAAAACTTATGCACAATCTATACTGTTCTTAATATATAAAATAGACTTATATCAAATAAAATGCGTACTTACTTTTAAAAACCAGAGAGGAAATGTTTTGCCAACTAATGCATGCGGCCATGGGGAGGAGGCAGGCCAAGGAAAAGAGAGAGCTCATGCTCAGGTTTGGAAGAAATAAGAAAAGATGGAGGGGAGATGAGAACAGGCGATTTTTAAAGGAAGAATGCATGCGTGATTCAAGCAACATGACATGGCGAAGGGCATTCTTCACGCAACAGAGAAAATGCTAGTTTCTTAAATATAAAGGTAGGTCTGCATCTGATATGTGAACGTGCTATATGACTTTATATAATATTTACAAAGCTTTCTCCTCTTTTAATATTAATTTGAGGGCAACGAATAGCCTACAGAGAGAAAAGAAGATGCAATCTATGCTATACTATACATACATACATACATATATATATATATATATATATTCCTAGAAATACGGAAACGAAGAGGTAAAAGAGGGAAGAGAAAGAGGCGTATAAATGAATGGTAAATAAATTTAGATTTCAAATGAAATAAATGGAACAGCAGAGATTAAAGTATGGATGTAAATCCTAGAATAATAAAAAGCAACGGTTATATGTTGATTAAGAAAAATAATTAAAACAATTAATGGCTTAAATGGAGCAGCATGTTTCAAAATTTTGAAATGCAAAAGAAACGTACACTATAAATATAAAGTTTTCAAAAGCAAAAGAAACGTAAAGCTGTCCATTAATTCATCAAAACGTTATTTAAGTAATAAATTGAAATGAAAAAAAAAAATTGTAACGGTCAATAGTTGATTTAGCTATACACTTAAAGCAATAAATTTTTGTTTGTTTGTACAACACATAATGAGTTTTGAAAGTCAAGGATATAAAAATGGATAAAAGGAAAGAAATCAGGAAATTTTGTGAGCAATAGCTTTCCAAGGAAAGGTGGGCTTACATTATATATACATGCTGAGATGATTAGGCACGTTCAAAATTTTTGAAGGAAATGAAGGAATTGGAAATAAATATAAAATGAAAGAAATTTGAAAAGTTCGTAGCTATGATTTAGGCAAAATTTATTAAAGCCATTTACTAGGAAGGTTGGAACCGAAATAATAGGGAGAGGAAGGCACATTAAATTTGATGACAAAGTTGTGTTCGGATCTATAAGCAAGTGGTTTATATATTATAGGCCTTATGAAAGCGAGGGAAGGAACGGATGCTACTAGCTTGATGATTTGAGATTCTTTCAAGCGTTAAAAACAAAAATAAAGAGAGACCAGAATAAACGCACCACCATAAATATAAATATACGCTTCAATTGCAAAAGAAACGTATAGAGAAATTATGGGTAGTGGGAAAGGTAAAGTCAGTGCACGAAATTGCAAGGAATAATAAAAGCAAGGTCGATGATCTCAAATTTATTAATGGTTACGAATGGAAAAGTCTACCTGAATTGGAAAAGTATTAAGCAATAGAAATCTTTAACGGTAGTAAAAAGAAACCGTTACGCACTGATTCAGAAATCAATTAAAGCAATTAATAGCTTGAATTGGACAGCAGGTTTTCTCAATTAAATAAATTTCCATAAAATTATTTGAAAATTTACAATCTGCTATATTTAAATATACGTATTCTAAATATATAAACATTTTATTTAAAAATTCAATTATTATAAGATTTCACAAATATTCAATTAAATACATTATAGAATCAATTAAAATTATTAAAATTTTCCGGGTCGTTACACTCTCCCCCACTCAAAACTTTTCGTCCCCGAAAAGGAAGGAGGTAGGAGAATAAAACAACCAGAAAAAAAATAGATCGAAAGCCAAGATAAACAATAAATTTTAAAACTATATAAATTTTATTTAAAATATTTATTTGAAAATTTCATTTGAAATTAAATTTTCTTTAATATTTAATACTTCTCAAACTCCTTTGCAAACAATTATTTACATTATTACTTCTATTTACAAAGACTATTGAAAATATTAAATCCAAAATTTATGAAATTTTTAATTTATCTCAAGATACCTTTCAAATATTATCAATAAATTAATAATCATTTTCTTTAAAGATGTTTTATTTGATTTATAACTTCAAAAATATTTATAACACTAAAATTTTATATAAAACAATGTAGTATACAAATAAGCAATATTTAAAAGATTTATTCAAAAAGGAAAGGTAGGTAGATTCCGAAAATGGAATATAGGTGAAAAATGAAGCTGAGCAGATGAGGTAGATTCAAAAGAATAGAATCGGGCACAAATAATTTATTTCAAACCATAAGAATTTTAATTTCAAATATTAATACAAAATTTCTTTGTTGGGAAAAATACTTTTATAATAAATACCTTTATAATAATACGTTTATATCGAAATAAATCTTTCTTTCGAAAATATTTTTATAACTCGATGTTTTAACAAGTTTATCCTCGTTCTTGCAGACTCTGGCCATGCGTTGATCAGGCGCAACGCTAGAATTCTTCAAGTAGTTAGTAGACCTGTTTCAACACCCAGTGAAAATACTTGAAAAACCTTTTTAAAACAGATATGGAAAGTACAATCCAAACAAACAACCAAACCAAAACCTTTGTCTGACCATGATTCGCAGATACACAATGGTTACGCCTGGGTCTCCCAGGAAACAATCCATATCCGTAAGCTTTCTCAGCCCTACGAGTTACGCCATGATGACTAGTAGAGTGCAGGATACACAATGGTTACGCCTGGATCCCCCAGGAAACAATCCGTACCCCTAGGCAAGACTCAGCCAGGCACTTGCGCTACTATTCGCGACCTACACAGATTGCAGGATACACAATGGTTACGCCTGGATCCCCTAGGAAACAATCCGTACCCCTAGGCAAGACTCAGCCAGGCAGTTGCGCTATGCAGTCACGAGAGAAAAAAAAACCCATGGGTTATGCCACGGTGGGAAACACTCGAGTATTACATCCGGAAAACCAAAAATCAGAGAGAATAATATTGATAGAATGAATCCACGATGTGGCCACAAAGCGGATATCAAGCAGAAGGCACTTTCCATATCTTTACTTCGAAAATATATATCATATAGTACCTTTTCAAATACTTTCAAATATCATACTTATATAAAATCCATATATATATATATATATATATATATATATAAGATTCCATTTTCAAATCGAATACTTTCCAAATCAATAGTATATCAAATCATACTTATATAGACTTCGATTTATAAAAAAAATTCTCTTTCCAAATTGAGTACCTTTCAAATCAATAGATTTCAAATCACTTCATACTTATACAAATCCATTTTATATAAGTTCGACCACTCCCAAATCAAGTGCTTAACAATATAAGGTTCTCAATTTCAAATCATTTCAATATCAATTCAGTTTCAAAATCATATAGGATTTCACCAAATTTTCTTTCAAATTAAGTATCTAAATTTCAAAGTTCCCAAAATAATAGGTTTAGAAAATTATCCCAGTTTCCAAATTAAAATAATTCAAGTCAAACAAATTCATTTCCAAAATCACCATATAAGTACTGGTTTTTAATTTCAATTTAATTTCAAAACCAAATATTTTCTCAAAATTAATTATACTCAAAATGGTTTCCAAATTTATAATCATCACTTTAAAACTTTAAAACTATCTATTTCTATTAGAAATATCCAATTTACCTTTCTGAAAACCATTATTTGAAATTAAATTTTTTTTTTCCAAAACATTTCAAAACTAAATTCCATATTAGTATAATTAAAAATAGTCATATTCACTTACTTAACAAAAGGTTTCAAACTTACTTAAGTCATACTCTTCAAAACTAAACTTATATGCTTTATCAAAAAATTTATACTTTTCGAAATTTCTTAGTTTAAAACTTTTAAACCTTGATTTGGAAGTGCTCAAACCTTCAAAATAGTCGATGAAATCAAATTTCAAATCTAAGAGTTGGAAATCAATTTTTTTTATAAATAGAGTTATTACTAGTCAAATTGAAAACTCGAGGACTAAACACCGGTCTCACTTTAAATTGTTTCAAATATATACATATATCTTTCGAAAATATCAAATTATACTTCAGAATTTGAAATCAAAAACGGTTTTACAAAATCACTCGCATAGCGAAGCTATTAAAGTGGCCTCTCCCCCACTCTGAAACTTGAAAATCAATGTCGATGATGCGTGCACTCATCACCGAAATTATTCTCCAGCGACATAAGTGAGTTCTGGACTTCTATTTTCTTGAAAACTTCTTTGAAATTTTTTCAAAATTATTGGAATTCATTTGAACCCATTTGAAACATTTCTTATTCGGAAAAATACTTTTAAATCGTATTATTTTTATATATTTTCCAAAAATCTTAAAATCAATTTCAAAATATTGGAATTCAATTCTCGAATTTCAAATTTAACCCTTCAGTTATAAATCCTTTTTATATAAATCACTTTCTTATAAATTTTCAAAATTTCCAATCCTTTCAAAACTTTTATATATAGAATAACATTTCTTATTCGTTTTATATATAGGTATATAATCCTTATCGAAAAAAATTTCACTTTTATATATAGAATAAAATCATAGTTATCAAAATAAAAATTTCGTATAAAAAATTTTTAAAACACAACAAACCCGATTTTCAAAGGATGATTCAAGAATGGATTTCAAAACAAAGATAGAGATTTAATTTAGAGGAACTCTAATCAATAGAATCCTGATTCGAAGATAGGCTCAAACAAAGTTGAGAAAATCAAATTACAAAATAGAAGATGGATATACTTCTATAAATCTCGGGCGACCTTAACCGGGTCAACCGTGACTTCAGGAATATAATTGATGCGGAATTCTAAAGCAAATCGACATTCGATTGCCAGAGATAGAATTCGGCATACCAAGATATAGCAGCATCGTAAACCGAGGATACAGAAATCTCCGGTGAATCAATGCCAATTGTAAAGGAGTTTTCACCCCCTTTACAATTCATTCCGTGGAGTTATGGGATACTCCAGTATCAAACGAATATAAATAGGGAGAGACAAGAATGAATTTCGGAACCGAGGGACATTCCAAAATTCAAAGGAAATCAAGTCAAAAAGAAGGGATTCAACTCGAACGAAAGTGATTCTGTAAATGAATTTACCATATATGCTAGGTTTTGCCTAGAGCCAAAGCTCTGATACCAACTGTAACGACCCGCTATTTTGGACCATTCAAACCGACAATAAAACCGTACATGTCCGACTTGAATAATTCAAAATATCGAATTGTTAATAAAATTTGGCAAAACTTAAAATATACAGTAAATAAATCAATCATAGATCACTTACACAGAGTAATACAATGCAGCGGAATAGATAAAGAATAGTAGTTCATGAAGCTACTATATACCTCAGAGTTAGAAATAAAATACAACCGAATAGTTCAAATGCCATGAAGTCTCCAATGCAACAGATGGCTTCTCTGAACCAATCAACTGGATGACTGAAGGGATAGATAGCGGGATCTTCAAGCAAAGCTCCAACTTCAAAGATGAGTCTCAAATGTTGTATCTCTCAGTCTGACCCGAGCGTAAAGCAAAACACAAAACACTCGAGTCAGGATTAACATTCTTATATCTATAAATCTAACTCAAGTGAAATATCAACTGAAATATAATTAACTTAGAGGATGTTTGGGATAACCATCCTCTAAGGGTCCATGGAACTATCTAAAAGATAGAAATATACACTATAACACCGTAGTCTTTTCAACTTAATTTATACTTCAAAACCAAATATCATTTTCACTTCAAATATCTCTATACTTCCCAAATAGTATTTTTATATAATAAATAATTTGTACAGTAAAGAAATTTCAATTCCCTCAACTTAACAAATCGTTTAACATCAACCCGACCACCCCATTTAAATCTATTTCAATCTTAATTTATTAATTTAAATTCAACTCAATTTCTAAATAACCACTTCAATTTTATCGATCTCAAATTCGGATTTGAAATCACAAAATACCCTTTATATTCAATATTTTTCAAAACTTTAAGTATTCAACGTTTCAAACTAACTTTTTAATCAATTTAGTTTCTAAATAATAAATTCAACTATACTGATTTCAAATACATATCCGAATCTCAAAATAAACCATTTAAATCCCAATATAGTTCAAAGCTTTAATATTTAATTAAATGTTCAATTTAATAGTTCCATATAGATCTCGATTTAACCTCATTATTATCTAGTCTTAAAATAATCCCTCATTAGATACAATATCATTTAAGTAACCTTAAATTACATTTTACTCAATATTTTCTTTAATTTGTTTAAACGTGAAATATTCATTAAATCACTTAAATAAAAATCCAGTTACAAAATCATACCCTTAAATTTCCCATTCAATAATTTCAAATTGATTTAATTGAATAAATACTTATTTAAATACCATTTAGATAAACCCACATTTATCTCCCAATCTTAGTAAATTGCAGAATACTTTTTGGAATAAAATTTACATAAATATTTAACATAATTTATGTATTAAATCAAATTTTGACTAAATTAAATATTATTAAATCTATATATCATTACCCTTTATATATAAAAAAAATTTAAGGATTAACATTTAATAAGACCATATATTTCTTTCCAAAACAATGAATTAAATTTCAAAATATTTATATATATAGACCAACGATGTCTGTATATATTTCTTATCATATGGTCAAGTGTTACGGATATTTACATTTCAATCCGTACACTAAATGTATACGGGTGGATAGCATTTCAACCCGTAATCCCAATTCAATTAAATGAAAATCGCTTGGGCTTATCATTTCAACCCATAACGATTTTCTCCTATTCTAAAGTCTGTTCGGGTATGTGTCATTTCAACCCATAGTGATTTCTATACTAACAGGGAACTTGCAGAGTGATAACAGATATGTAAATAATAAAAACAACAGGCATATATCATCAAAATAAATATATAAACAATAGGATATGGTGTCATATCCCATAAGTGAATAGTTACAGATAATAGCATATATAACAATTTAAATAACTACAGCCTCATATTTCAATTGTCGTCTCAATTGAAATCAAATTTAGTAAATAAAAGAATGTTAATCGTGAGTGATTTCTCACCTTTCGAGGCCAGAGAAAAAGAAGTGAGTTATGAAATCCAGATCCGAATTCCAAAACAAAGCTAGATGGACACGGTTCAATGATCAAAGCTGATAATAGGAATAGACGAATTCAAATCAAAATTGGATCAAGGAAGATAAATAGGATAAGTGAGCTTATATACAACTAGCCAACATATGCAGACACAGTTTATAAAATATGCAACAAAATATGCATGCCTCGGTTAATATATAGACATAGGTGTGCAGACCGACTATATTAATATAACCATATATATACTATATAACATTTCCTCTACCAATTTGTATATGACTATACTTGAAATCAAAATACACATCCCTTAAAAAAAAATCCAACGTATATTAGTCAGTGCAAACAACCTTAAGGCTGACATGAAATAAACTTTTGAAAGCATATACTGTTGAAATTATAAAATATTGATATAACTTATACTGTAAAACTACCATAGAAAATTTATATATATACCTACATTTAAATATAACTTATGTAAATTGTTGAAAATAAAATAAAATATAGTACGGTAGACTCTAAAATACTAAAACAATCATAAAAATATATATTATAAATTGACCTATCAAACTTGTACCCACCAATTTTATATAATATATATACCAAAACAGTAACGAAAATTGAAATACTATATTTTATATATCTAACATATGAAAGCTAATAAAATAACATATTTTATTATAGTTGAAACTGTTATAGCCAAATATATAAAACATATAAAAATACGTATATTAATAGAAGGCTGCCAAACTTATACCATATATACCGTAAGCTATCAATAGTAAAATAAAACGCGTATACATATATATATATATATATATATTTAACTTATCAACTAGTTAGTAAAACATACGTATCTAAAAGTCGTACGATAACTATATGCTAACAAAAGTCAAAAACTATATACCGTAAAATCTTAAAATAATATACATAATACAGTATAAATATATACTAACCTTTATATATGAACAGAAGTTAAATATTTATATACACGTTTATAAATATAACAATTATCATATATATACTATTATGAAATATATTATTATTTTTAAAGTTCAACTGTTAGGGAATTCAAAATCCTCATAGTTGTAGTAAACATATAAAACAAAACTTATGCACAATCTATACTGTTCTTAATATATAAAATAGACTTATATCAAATAAAATGCGTACTTACTTTTAAAAACCAGAGAGGAAATGTTTTGCCAACTAATGCATGCGGCCATGGGGAGGAGGCAGGCCAAGGAAAAGAGAGAGCTCATGCTCAGGTTTGGAAGAAATAAGAAAAGATGGAGGGGAGATGAGAACAGGCGATTTTTAAAGGAAGAATGCATGCGTGATTCAAGCAACACGACATGGCGAAGGGCATTCTTCAGGCAACAGAGAAAATGCTAGTTTCTTAAATATAAAGGTAGGTCTGCATCTGATATGTGAACGTGCTATATGACTTTATATAATATTTACAAAGCTCTCTCCTCTTTTAATATTAATTTGAGGGCAACGAATAGCCTACAGAGAGAAAAGAAGATGCAATCTATGCTATACTATATATACATACATATATATTCCTAGAAATACGGAAACGAAGAGGTAAAAGAGGGAAGAGAAAGAGGCGTATAAATGAATGGTAAATAAATTTAGATTTCAAATGAAATAAATGGAACAACAGAGATTAAAGTATGGATGTAAATCCTAGAATAATAAAACGCAACGGTTATGTGTTGATTAAGAAAAATAATTAAAACAATTAATGGCTTAAATGGGGCAGCATGTTTCAAATTTTTGAAATGCAAAAGAAACGTACACTATAAATATAAAGTTTTCAAAAGCAAAAGAAACGTAAAGCTGTCCATTAATTCATCAAAACTTATTTAAGTAATAAATTGAAATGAAAAAAAAGTAATTGTAACGGTCAATAGTTGATTTAGCTATACACTTAAAGCAATAAATTTTTGTTTGTTTGTACAACACATAATGAGTTTTGAAAGTCAAGGATATAAAAATGGATAAAAGGAAAGAAATCAGGAAATTTTGTGAGCAATAGCTTTCCAAGGAAAGGTAGGCTTACATTATATATACATGCTGAGATGATTAGGCACGTTCAAAAATTTTGAAGCAAATGAAGGAATTGGAAATAAATATAAAATGAAAGAAATTTGAAAAGTTCGTAGCTATGATTTAGCCAAAATTTATTAAAGCCATTTACTAGGAAGGTTGGAACCGAAATAATAGGGAGAGGAAGGCACATTAAATTTGATGACAAAGTTGTGTTCGGATCTATAAGCAAGTGGTTTATATATTATAGGCCTTATGAAAGCGAGGGAAGGAACAGATGCTACTAGCTTGATGATTTGAGATTCTTTCAAGCGTTAAAAACAAAAATAAAGAGAGACTAGAATAAACCCACCACCATAAATATAAATATACGCTTCAATTGCAAAAGAAATGTATAGAGAAAATTATTGGTAGTGGAAAAGGTAAAGTCAGTGCACGAAACTACAAGGAATAATAAAAGCAAGGTCGATGATCTCAAATTTATTAATGGTTACGAATGGAAAAGTCTACCTGAATTGGAAAAGTATTAAGCAATAGAAATCTTTAACGGTAGTAAAAAGAAACCGTTACGCACTGATTCAGAAATCAATTAAAGCAATTAATAGCTTGAATTGGACAGCAGATTTTCTCAATTAAATAAACTTCCATAAAATTATTTGAAAATTTACAATCTGCTATATTTAAATATACGTATTCTAAATATATAAACATTTTATTTAAAAATTCAATTATTATAAGATTTCACAAATATTCAATTAAATACGTTATAGAATCAACTAAAATTGTTAATATTTTCCGGGTCGTTACAGATTTGAATGGCGAAGTTTGTTCAATTCTAACTTTTCTAGCTCCGTTTATCGCGATTTACAATTGAATATGTTTTGAATCGGTGTAATTGGCGACCGTAATGGATTTTTGACACGACCATCGTAGCATAAATTTTATTGCACCATTAAATTCCTCTCGTCGCGTTGATCTCCACAGTATATTTATTCTTGTATTTCGGTGTCTGGTGCACAACATTAAGTGTTCAAATTCTAGTACATAAGGGTATCCTATTCTACCACATCATTCATCACGTTATATTATATCCTTCATTCACGCAGAGAAGTTTCGGCCACCATCTTTATAATATTTTAACGGCCGAAATTCTTCCACACTTTTTCTCCCTTTTTTCTTCCAATCCATTCGTCGAAATCGAAAACTTCCAAAAGCAATGTCGTAGAGCTCGATGAGCTCTACACATACTCGTGGCGGAACATCTCGGAGTCACCTGGATCTGGCTTTGAAGGGTCGCATGTTTTCGAGTTCATGCCCACGAACAATGGCGAATGACACAACGAGACTTGGAGCGGTGGGGCTTGCAATAAGCGCACGCTCTGGTGAGGTTGGATCGACGCTTGTTGGTCTAGGGTTTCATGCGTCTTGAGGTTGTTGCGTGCATTGATGTGTGCTTGTACATGAATCGCATGGGCATACGAGAGGGAGCAGGTCATCTTCTTTTATTTTATTTTATTTTATTTTATTTTATTTTAAGTGTTAATTTAAGCTTTAAATTCATTTTTCTAATTATATTATATATTTTGCATACGAGGTCCATTTCAGACGAAACAAATTGCCCTGGGATCATATCGATAAAGGCTACATATTGGAGTTGGTTTGAAATTTATTTGAAGCTGAAAAAAATTTCAGTTTCAAATAAAGGTGAGTGTTTTTAACGCTCACGACATACTATAATATTTTGATGTTTGTTAAAATTGAATCGTAAAGTTATCTAATTTATTAACTGTTATTTGAAAATGAAATTGACCTCTTAGTTGACTGTAGGTATTAAAATTGACAGTAAAATTTGAAATTGGAATTTAATTGCCAGTACGATACCTGATATTAATAATTATAAGACATTTGTGACTTATATTGTCTGCTTGTATGATTAATTGTGATGGATGCCAATTGATTGATATTTGGATGATTAGATGTTTGTTTATTTTTATATATATCTTGTTATTACCTAGTAAATTATTTATAATATATAAAACAGTAAATTGAATTATTTCGAATAAATTAAGAAATATGTTGAAATGATATATACCTTTGACATTTGTTTTGGATTAAAATGATACATATCCGTCCCTGAAATTAAATTCAAATAACCGATCACTTGGCCATAGAATAGAAAATTATATACGAACACTGAATTCGTTAAATTAAAGGATTTTAAAATTATTGATTTGAAATATTTTTAAATGATTTTGATTTATAGAAACAAAAATCAGATTAATGGAAATTGAATTATTTTCGAACTCAAGCTTAAAATGTAATTAAAATTTGTTAAACGAAATTGTTTAAACGATCACATTTGAGATTTTGAAGTTATAATTGAAATGTTATTTAAGTTCTGAATTGATTTGTTTTAAAACATTTGGATTTTTATTCAAAATTTGAAATATTGCTAAGTAAACGTAATTTAAATCAATATTTCAAAATCACGCTCGAAATTAAATTAAGGATTTAAATCTTAAATTGAATACTGAAGGTTAATTTAATTTAGGTGATTTAAATCGATATTTTGAAAATTGAACTCGAATTTGTATAATTTGAAATTGTTTAAAATTGAGAATTGAAATTAATTCAAATTGGAATTGAATTAATTGGAATTGAAATAAAAATTGAATTAATTTGGAATCGAAATTGAAATTGATTTGAATTAAAATTGGGATCGAAGTTAATTTGAATTGAAACTGGAAGTTAATCGATTAGAATGGAAATGAAAATTGATATTGATTTGGATTTGAAAGACCTGGAATTGATTCGGTTTGACTATGAAACTATTTTCAAATAAATTACCTGAGTATAGACTATTAAAAATCTATCTTTCCAGGTATTTAAATTATTTTGATTTTCTAAACTATTTTACTATAAAACCATTCTCAGTACTCAAACCATTTTATATTAAACTATTTTAACTATTTAACTACTTTAAAACTATTTAAACTATTTTCTTAAAATTCAAATCGGTCAAAGTTGGAATATTTATATTTAAATCATGAATTTAAATACGAATGGGGTTAAATTGAAGTTAACCCAAACATAAATTCGAAGCAATGTTGAATTGGAACTGAAATCGAGATATTAAGGTGAAATTGATTTTGAATTGAAATATTATATTTTGAGTATATTTCAAATTGGATTTGATTTGAAGAGAATAGGATATTTTGGTATCAAATACGAATTGTTTTCGAAATGTAAAAGTACCTACCGGAGTATAAAACAACGTATGGTTGTTAAAGAGATCGATGCCAGATATGGGCATACTCTCTGTTGATACCGGAACCACTTTAACAACTGTGTACGTGGATTGATGGCCCGTAATGAAGTGGTTGGATTTGGCGTCGTTTGCTGGACTTGAAGAAAGAGAATGGACTAGCTTGACACTTATGCCAATTTGAAATGACTAGAACAAAAGCCGTACCGGCCAAGTGGGCTAGCTACCCTGAGCGGACACACTTCTTTGTATTACCATCATTTACATTGTGATTAATTGATGCACACCCTCGAATATTGGGATTGCTAGACGCGGTGGGCGATCATGGCTATAATGCGTTACCACCAGCCGAGAAGGGTAAACCGCTAGTGTCATACCTTGGGCATTACCTCACGTGCCTTGTCATACTTTTATCCCTATACGAGACCCATACAATTTTGGTTTAATGTTGTCGTATCATGGCGCATCCCTATCCACCGACGATTTACTGGTGTTTTACAAGCAAACTGTACGACAACGCTTAAAACGTGTTAAGAAGGATTAATGTAAAAGCTTAATGCTAAGAAAAATATTTATTTTACTGATTAGACATTATATATGTAGCGTATTCTGACCGATCCTTTAGAGATGGAAAATCCCATAACATCTTCTGAGTTATTGCGTGCATGTTATACACTGGATAGGAGATGTAAATCCTGTAATCATCTTTGACGCGACGGCACTCATGTTATATGCGGTATCAATTTGACTCACATAAGAATATTTTAGTCCCAACTCGATTGTTTTTTCTTTTCATTATGCTCAAGTCAGCCTTGAGTTTTTCAACGTAGTGAAGATTATTCTGAAGGATGAAGACGAAGCTTTGGTATACTATCTATTATTATCCCTACATCATTGTCTGCTGCATTACTTTATTTATCCCTAATGTATGTATAACTCTGATAAATGTTGTATAAATTATAATTGAATGTATAATAGAAACAGCTTCATGAACTGTTTATTTGATTATTATATTTTATCGTCCCAATGCAAGATTCTATGTTTGATTTATTCTTCTTTTTTTTTTTTTTTAATTAACCCCATTGATTATCTATATTTTAGATTGTTTAAGTTAGACATGTTTGGATTATTGTCGATTTAAACCTTCCGTAATGCGGGTCGTCACTCATAACAACAGAATTACCAAACAAAACTGGGAAATTATGAACAAAACAAATTTTTATTAGATACGAAATTTCTCTGTTTTGATTGAGAGAGCATTGGTCTCCTTTCAAGTATTCTTGAGAAACTATATCCTGAAACAAACTATGAAATGCTTATTCTAAATGTTGGTCTGAAATAGAAGAACCAACTATAAATGTATTTCGAAACTTGTATAATATACATATACACACACACATACATACACACACACACACACACATGTATATATAACAAGGGAAATTAACATGATTTTAGAAAACAGTTAGCCAGTATACAATCACATATTGGATATGGAAAGAAAACAATAGATACAACCACAGAGTAGTATTCTACAACCAGTAGAACATGTACTGGCTTATGAAATATTATATAAGCAACAACTTAAAATAAACATGATAGAAGAAACTAGACAACTAAATTTAGGTGGGCATAATGTTCTCTAATTTAAAAGAAGAGCTTTGTTCTATCTTCAAAAAAAGAAGAGGTAATGCGAAAGCAGAGATCTAGAATTCAATTGATTCACGAAGGCGATAATAATATGAATTTTTTTCATGACATGGCTAATGGTAGAAAACGAAGTAACATGATTAACAATGTAGAATTGGTCAATCAGAGAGATCTAAATAAGGATTTTTGCTGAATATAATAGAGATATTTTCGATAATAAAAGTAAGCATAGAATTAATGCTAGTTGGAATGATCTTTATCCTACTGAATCTAGAATTGACCTTTTTGAGTTTGATAACCCTTTTTCTGAAGAGGACATTTCGATCACTTTTAATGTTTTGCCTAGTTTCTTTTACAAAAATAGAGTTTCTCAAGTATACTTGAAGAGGAAATCTGGGTTCTCTATTTTCTTTTACAAAATATTTTGGGATGTTTTAAATATTGATTTAATTAGTATGTTTAGTGAATTTTATAATGGAAAATTACAATTAGGATGAATTTATTTTGCAAACGTAATTTTATTACCTAGAAAAATCGGTGCTAATAATTTAAAAGATTTTAGACTTATTTCCTTAATTAATTGTTTTTGAAAAATTATTTGTGACGACCCAGATCTTTTTTAGCATCTGATAATTGGTAATTAACTGAAATTAAATCCTTGGAAATACTGATCTTATAAGTCAAACAAATAAAATTCTTATAATTTAAATATTTAGGTTTATTATTTGATAAGAAAACTATAACAAATATTAGCTTATAAATCTCTAGATAGGATAAATCCTGTAAAAAATAAAGAATATATATTTCACCATTTTAAATCAAGATAAAATATCCATAAATATATAAATATATAGACAAGTTTGATGATGTTCAATATAAATAATTATATATACATATGAGTACATAAATATGTATATGGCAATGGAAGACACGTAGATATAAGTACATAAATATACGTATATATGAATGTAGGTTCATATGGAATAATATGCATGAAAAATGTGTATAAATGGAAATATATACATACAATGACAAACTATTAAGTATATATGTTAAATGAAAAGGTGAAAATGATAAAATGGAAATATACATATGATGACCAACATATAAAATGTACACAAGCCTTATGACGATTAAAAATAGTATATATGGAAAACTATGTATGAAAATATGCATAAAAGGAAAAAAATATAATAAAAAAAAGAGAGAGAGGAAGAAACACATTTGTCTTAAACGGTGAGATGTAAATATATGTGAGTAATGAGGTAGAACATGAAATGTACATGTGAGCATATACTAAACATATGAAAAGAAAATAAAACAGATAAAATAAAAATGACTTTGTATAGGTGTGTAGGTAGCATATATGTAATAATACATACAGAAAGAAAACAAAAGAGGGGGTACAAAAGTTTAGGACTTCAGGAAGACATATGTGTGTTGTAAATAACTGAGCATGTAAACTTAAAGGGGAACACATGCGTTAATTACCTATCTACTCAAAGAAAAAAGATCCAATCTTTTAAAATATAAATCAAGTCAAACATATATTTTATCAAACTCAGCAAAAAAACGAAATAAATAACATTAACATAGTAAAACCAAACACAGCTTCAACCTCACTTCAATTTCTCTTCGTCCTTAAGTAAGTGTCGACCTCAGCCACCAAGAAATCATTTCCATCCATCACTTAATATCGTACCTTTGCATTTGAACTTGTATATATAGGCTGTAGGAGTATTGGCTCCAATTGTAGAAGCCTGGCGACAAAAAAATGAAGCGGAAGAAATCAAACAACATAGGTTCACAAAGGAAAAACAAAGTAGAGGAAGCAGCAATCATCATCTTAATAAAAAGGCAAGTAAAACCAAAACATTCAAGAGAAACAGAACCCGTGTCATATCTCAACCGGAGCAAACTAAGTGGGTTCAAGATCAGTTTTAAAAATCAGAATCAAGTTGCAAATCAACAAAATTAGAAGCTCCAGATCAGTTTCATCTCAACAAACGAATTTCCAGATTTTCGACCACTTCTCTGTCCCTCTATTCATCATAATACAGTGAGTTTTTCTTCTATGAAATTTTTATTTTTACCAATATTTTGAGTTTTGGGGCTAATGATTGTAGATCTGGCTTCAATATTAGTTGATCGTGTACAACTTAGATAGCGGTTTCAATGTTGATTAGGGGGTTTTTATTTTCCTTAGATGGACGATTTCTTGCATGAACGTAAATTGCGTAATTTGTTTGCAACAACAGCCGATTTGTGGTTGTTGAAATTTGAGTTTCTTTTGGGTAAGAATTTCCATTGAGATAAAGGAATTACACCTTTGTATTCATATGAAAATATGGTAGCCCTGTAATCGACATTGAATCAAATTGCAGTTTAAGGTTTAAACTTTAGTTCACTTGCATTGCAGTGCTAGCTTGAAGTTCCATTATTTTAATTGACAAACTTCAATTGTATCCATGATGCAAGTTTAATTTTTTCTTTCAGAGATGATGGTATGTTATTAGCATATGAATTTATCAAATTAAAATTTGAACTCGTTTTTTTTGAATCAGTGAGTTTTGGGAGTTAATGATAAATGGCAATTCATCCATTTTGTTTTACTCTAATTGGTGTTGTGATAATGATGTGCATCATGCGATTAGGTAGGCTGGAATGCATTTTTGATGCACATTTTGGTTTATGAAGTAAAATCATATAGCCACTGAAAAATTTGATTTGCCCTGTCACTTTTCTTCTTTCTTTTGTATACATGTGTCTCTTTTAAGGGTGTTGCCCAAGTCATTTAACATCCTAACATTTCATTGCTTTCTGTTCTTTGGAAATATGCATTCTTTGGTGCTAGTGATGTTGCCAAAGAAGTTGAGAATTGTGTACTGGACTATTATAAGTTGAGAACTTGTGGTGAAGTACTAGTTACGCCGGGTTTAGGTAAGTTTATGCATTAGTATTTTATGTTAGATGGGTTTACTCACGCTGGTTTCCAGCCTGACCCGGGTATTACTTTGATGTAATGCTCGGGTCAGATCGAGTACTACAAATTTTCAGGTAAGGACGTTCTGAAACTCAGAAGACGAGCTGGATGGCAGGAACGTGTTGAGAGTATTCCGCTGCGATATATTGTTAATTATCTGAGACTGATATTTTAACTGTCCAGTGATTGTATAATGTTGTAACTCTGATGTATTAAAATGTAATTGACAGATACAGTATTCTTTTGTAAACTGATTATTATTTGATATTATATTTTGATCTGCTGCGAATGTGAGAGTCTATGTTGTGTTTCTTCTTCTTCTTCTTCTTTTCCTAACTATCTGGAATTTCGGGATAGAAAATTCCAGGTTGTTACACTTGGTATCAGAGCGAAGGTTAGCGAGAACCCTGGCTCTGATGGGTTTACTCATTAAAGATAGGGTCAATAGTACCCTAAAATGAGTTGAGTGTGTGTGTGTGTGTGTGTGTGTGTGTGTGTATGAGAGAGCGTACTTGTTATTTTCTTATATAAAGATTTCAAAATGATTTTAAAGACAAATGATTTTATATAAGAATATATTTTGATATATATATATATATAAAGTGATATTTCTTTCTAATAAATATAAAGGTAATTGGCTATTCAATCATTGGAATTAAATTAAGTGGTAATAGAAATATAACCAAATTGAAAGTAAAAATAAGTTTGAAATGAATTCAAACTGAAATTAAATCTTGAATTTAAGAAGAATTTCAGAATAAGATAATAATGAATTGGTTTCAGATACAATAATCTTGGTTATTATCATAAATGATTAATAAGATGAGTATAAATGAGTAGGCAAAATAAAATGTTGGGAAAGTAAACGTGACGACCCGAATTTTTTGAGCAATTGAAATTGGAATATTCAATTGGTTTTGAATATTTAAATGTTAATTTTTAACTTGAATTCAAATATCATTAATTATTGATAATTAAATTATTGAATTAAATAATTGGAAGTTGGGTAAAATGTTGAATCCAGAGTTTTAAGCTTGTTAAAAATAATTTGAAAGCTTGTAAAATTTATATTGATAGTACAGAGGATAATAGAAGTTGTAAAACTGAAATTAGCAATGAGTTGTTCAGTTTTGAAAATTTTATATCGTTTAGATTGAATTTAAAAATAGCCTTCCGAGACATAGTCTTGGAATTTGATGAAACCAGTTCCATTGGATCTGTAATATTGTATTATTATCGGATTTCAGTTTTCGTAGCATTTGAAGTTGCTGTGTGAGCACACGGTAAGAAAACGCGTCAAAATTATATCGAAAATTCAATTTAAATAATCTCTATAAATTTGTAAATCCATTACATCGGCCACTTTTCTATCTTTTCCAGCCACCCTACTCCCGAAAACACGCAAGCCACCCTATACTCTGGAAAACATCGCGTCCTGTCTTCTCTGGTGTCCCCTCGTTTTCGTTTTTGTATCTCACGCAACCTCTTCCCTTCTTTTATATAACTCGAGCCTTTGTTCCTTCTCTCTAAATTAAATGAGAATCAGAGATAAAAAAATGGCAGCATAAAATCCAAACGTAAGCGAGCCTTCCCCTTTCCATTTTCTTCCTCTCCAGCTCCGTTCTCAAACCCAGGATCGATTGCCTTTTCTCAAAAAAAAATCTCGTTCAAATTATTCACTGTAATCGAATTCGAATTCGATTGTTGGAGGAAGGATTCACGGCTCGCGACGACGAGGGTTGGGAGGCGCACGTAGTACGGTGATGGGCTCGGCTCTGACATTGCCGCGAGGTGTTTGCCTACGCGCGAGCAAGTTCGTGGGGGCAGCATGAGCTAGGGTTTTGGACGGAGGTTAACAGGAACGTAAATAGGGATTCACGATTTGGGTGATGCTGCGGCAAGGAGGCTCACGTGGGTTATCAGGCAGCGGATGGTAGCGCTCGCGAATTTGGAATTCCATGACCGCGAGATGGAGTTTCGATTTGAGGTGGATCTTGGTTTCAACCTGTGCTGGGGGGTGAGACTTTGTTGTGTTCCTTATTTATTTAATTTATATATATACATGTTCACAGATCTTAAAAGAAACTATTATACATATATCTACGTTAATCTACTAGTTATTTTAAATAATGAATTTGGGAAAAAATATATGTTTAGCTAGCTTATTAATTATCTTTGTGATTAAAAGATCTTTAAAAAGGAAATCTAGTTTTAAATCTAATTGTTAGTTACATAAAATTTATTAAAAGAAGTTGGGTTAAAATAAAATCATTGGAAAAAAAATTACCAAACGAAAATTTGTTACTTGATTGACCCAAATATTAATAAATTATATAATTAATTATTCAAGGTCAAAAGTATGGAAACGAATCGAGATTAGGAAGAATTGAACACAAATTAAAGCAAAGGTGAGTTAATCTCACTCAGTTAAATTTAAATTTAAATGATTAAATTTAAATAATTGTTTGAAGGGTTGAATTGATTGATGTGTTATAGTATGGTATACTTTGGAATTGGCATTTTATATTGTGCTAATGTCTGTGGATGCAGGGAAAACAGGTTGGAGGGATCCAACTGGATCCCTCAACATATATTTAAATTATTTAATACCCTCTGTTGTGATTATTTGATATTCTACGATGAATTATATTGGAATATTGAATGCTATGGTTCGATTGGATATAACTGGGTTAATAAATTACCCAAAAATATATAAATTGGATTTTGGAAAGGAAATAAAAGAAGTGAATTTGTAAGTAAAATAATTATAGAAAAGTTGAATAAAGTTAAGAATGAATTGGAAATGAATTTTTTGAATGAACAGAAAGTTAATGAATTTTAAACTTCAATGTTAACATTTAAAAGAACAAACATTTATTTAATATTTAAGATTTAAATTATTGAAAAGAATAAAGAAGAAACTGGAAAAAGCTGAAATTTGTATATTTCAGTTAAAAGGTTTAAAATCAAACGGAAAATAATAACAATAATAATAAAGTCCAAAATTAATGAAATTTGAAATGAATTGAGTAAGTAAAGGAATTTATTTCAAATGGAATAAATTGAGAATCAATTTGGAAAATTGATTTAAGTGATTGAGGTTGGAAACTCTCCCTGGATAACCAAGTACGTTTCAAAGTAAATTTTTAAACAAAGGTTAATAGTTTTAAAGTTGTTCTAAAAAGCAAATTTTGGAAAATAAATATTTCTAATGTTTAAATTCTAAAGTAAGTATCTTCTTTTAATCTATTATAGCGGTAATTATTTAAAGAGTGACTTAGTATCCTATTTTTAAAATGTGAAATTCTAGTTTTATATTTTATTAAGTAACCTTACTTTTAAATATTCATATAGTACGTATTTTTAACAAACTCTTGTATTTGTCTTAACTTAAATGTTTAAAGTATATTTCAAGGTAAAAGCGTTTTAAATTATTTTTAAAAATCTAGTTTTGTGCTTGGTAATTTCAGTGGAGATAGAAAATATTTGGGAAAGTTTATTCTGAAAGGGAAAATAGTTGGAAACTGTTTTCAAAGGGGTTTGAAAATGAAAATGTATCTTGTGAAGATATTTTTGGGATTAATAAATAATTTGGGAAATTATTTGTTGGTTGATGGTTGTTTGTGACTATTAATTGATAGTTAAATAACCGACTATCAATATTGGCCAAATGCGCTGATCGTTTCGGAGAGACCGGGATCGAGATTTTTTTCTCGAAAACCACTTCGATCCGACTTGTACGTTTTCGTAGGAAAACGAGTTTGGATGCGAAGATGGAGCAGTGAAGTACAAGGGCTAGTTGCTACTAATCCTGTGGATATTTCCAAAATGGATGTAGTAGGAATAGTGTCTTCGGTTCCGTTCGAACCCGGGACGGACTTGTATGGATGAATGCTTTCAAAACATCGTCAGGTGGACGATGGGCATTCTAAGGGATATCGTTCTAAAGGTAACGTTTAGCCTCAAGCCTCATCAACCGGGAATGACTGAAAATCAGGGGATATGCAGCAAGGCTTCGTGGGTAGCCCCCACTTGAGAGTAAGGTCATCCCTGTCTAGATGTCCCTTTTTATTTCGGCTTAGTGGTGCAGTTGCTGATCCCAACCGTGGGGTGATCTTATTCGGAACTGTCCAGTAAGGGATGGGTCCGACCTTGTGTTGCAGGGGATCGGGCGTGGTCCTCGGTACAGTAATGTAGGCCCCGTACTGTGACAGGTGGTACCCTAGTGCCTAGTCATTAGTTGGAATCCATTCTCCCTACGAGCCTTGTACGAGTTTTGTTTGTATTACCCACTCTGTGGCTAGTAGCTGGAATTTAATCATGTAACAATTTCGGCTATTTTATAGGTATTTGTAAATAAACCCTATTATAATATCAGAGGATTTTAATAGAAAATTGTTTTAGCTATCATAAGGTAAAAACCCGACATGTTTATTTGTGGCGTGGTCTTACGAGATGCTTTTATTTTTTTCAAAGGATTTTTGAAACTTTGATAATCAACTTGAGTGTGGTTTTCTCACGCTGGTATTTCAGACTGACTCGGGTGTTATTTAACTATAATGCTCGGGTCAGACCGAGTATTATAGGATACAGGATATGATGCAGTGGAGCTCAAGAGACGAGCTGGATGACGATACGTACTTCCGTACTTGTATATATTTATTCCGCTATGTTGAGTTGTTGCGTATCCATATGTATATTGTTGTTGTTGAGTTGTGATTGATGCACTCTGATGGTGTAATATATAAACAGAGATATTTGATTTTGGGTAAAGATCATTTATTATCTATTATATTTTATTCCGCTGCGATGGTTAGATTATGTTGTTGTTTTCTATTTTCTTCTTCTACCTCTTCTTCTTTAACCCAAATGGTTCGTATTTCTGTGAAACTTGAGTTGATTGTTGAAGAATAGTGTTGACTCAAGTGGTACGGATTTGCGGGCTGTTACAGTGGTATCAGAGCTTAGGTTGATGATAACCTTCACTCTGGTGGGAATTACTCATTGAAATAGAGTCCATAGTACTCTAGAATGAGTTTGAGCGTACTAATAGATATGAGCGCGTATTTGTTAGTGAATATAAATTGTTTTAATATTGTGTTGATTGATTTATTGAGTGGCATATGAACCTTCGTTGACACAGTCTGCGCAACTGTATCGAAGGGGTTTCTAAACACTTGAATAGAACAATTGACACGGTATTGTTTTAAATGTGGGTAAATGAAATAATTTTACCCAAAATATATTTTGATATAGAGAAAAGTACTGTAAATTATTTTAGCTAATATATGGTTGTTTGGATGTTAGGAAAAATAATATTAAATTATTATCATTATTGAGTGGAAATTTAACTAGAAATTTAGAACATAACTAAAGGTTAAGGAAATAAATTCATTATAAAATAAAATTTATAAATATGAATTATAAATGTAATTTATAAATACAAATTTAAATCAAATAAGAATTTGTATGAGCATAAGCTATGCAAATGAATTATAGTAAAATTGATTTAAGCACGATTTGGAAATTTAAATCCCGGAGATTTTGGAAGTGTTTTGAAGATAAATAATAGCACAATTGTTTTGGAGATATTTCTGAAAGGAAATTGTTTTAAAGGGATTTTGAAAGTGATATAGCATTGAAATCACTTGGATTATTGAAAAATAATTCTGATGATGAAGTTCGCATCATCAGTATTCATTTTCGAATTTCTAAGTGCCAGATTGCTGCCTAGTTATTTTCGAAAATTTCAAAGGAAATTTGTTGGGGATAAAAACCAGAATTGGTTTAAATTTTTGAGAGGTGTGATGTGAGATGTTGGATATTTCAAAATGATTTGAAACTAAAAGCCGGGTGTTTAAAAAGAGAAATCCTGATGAGATAGGTTGTAAGCTTATAAATTGAGATGATTTTTAAATCAGGGAAATATAAGCTTTGAATGTTGGGACTTAAATTAAAAGGGAAAAATTAAAAATGAAATTAACTTGAATTGGGAAATAAAAATTTGACTGGATTGAAATTAATTGAATAGGTTGAGAATAATATCCAGTTGTATTCAAATTGAGTTGAAATCGAATTGAGTTAAATAACTCTGAGCTAAAATAAGATCTAATTGGAATAAAAATTCAATTGAGTTATTGAATGGAATTAGATTCTTATCTGAATAAGGGAAAATAAATTGGATAAGGATTGGATTGAAATAAATAAATTAGAATAACTTGTAAAAGGATTAAGAATGCATGGAATAAAATATGCTTGAGTTATAAATAAGCGTAAGGCTTGAGTTAAGAATAAAAGATGAATATATTCAAGCCTAGAATGAATGGAAATATGTAAAATAATAAGTTGCGACTTATAAAATTGAAAGGTGGGATAGAAAACCCAAAATCAATATTTTTTATGAATTGGAAAATAAAAGGAAAAAAAATTTCAAACTTGAATTATAAAATAAGTTGAACTTAAGAAAATTAAATAAAGTGATATTTGGAATTAAAAATCAAATATTGAAATATAAATAGGGAAGAACTAATTAGATAATAATTTGTTAATAATATATGCAAATGGAATTTAAATTAGTTAAGTAGGAATTTAAATGTGAGTTAATAAGGATAGTAAATTAAAAGGTGAATGGTAGGATCAGAACATGAGTTGTTAATTAAAATTCGACTTGAAGTGTTAACAAATTAAATATAATGGAAACTGTTGCCAAATAAAAAGAAATTGGATTAAAGTGATAATGGTTTGTATTTCAAATAAAATCCAATTCGAGTATAAATGAGTTAAGTAGGTGCTTGGATATTGTTTTGATAAATTGAGAAGGTGAATTAAAATTAAACAGAATTTGATTAGATGAGAATAAAATGGAAGTGAACTTAAGTTGAAGTGGAATAAATTGAGTAAATTAACTTAAGTTGATAATAATTAGAAGCTCGACTACGAGTAAAAAAAATGGAAGACCATTGAATTAAAGCTTGGGTTGAATTAATTCGGGAATGGTTAGTAATACGCAAGTTTGGAATGTGTCGAGCTAAATAAATGATCGTGAATGAATTAAAATAAAAAGGCAATTTATGTGGTAATGAAGATGAACCTAAGTTGTTAATGATTTTGAATGAACTAGTTTGGTTAATAAAATGAAATGCAAGTGAATGAATTAAAATTTAAAACGTACTGAAAATAAGAATGCTTGGATTGTGGATAAATTGAAAATGGAATGAGATTTATATAAATTGAGATGGAATCAATTTACATTGGTTATAAAACTTTAGTGGTTATTTATATACATGGATATCATCAAGATTGCATAGAATGGATTGTCGTTTGATGTAAACGAAGGTAATTAAAATTCTATAAATTGATAGAAGTGAAATAAAATTGATTTTGAAATCAATTGAATCGAATATGAGTTTGCTTGGATTAAAACCAAATTGAATGTAAGAAAGTAAATTGTAAACCATTTAAATTGAATAAGTTGTATACGAATTGGTGGTAAACAATTAAAATTAGTGTCGAAACCTTACATATGTGCTTATGAAAGTATATAACATGCATTGCTATAGAATCCATGTTTTAGCTATTTAAATACAAGTGAAATGCTATAAACTTTTTATATATAGTGCTTATATGTTTAAATTGAGTAAGTACAGGTGCAGGGAAGTCACTGGGCTGGATTTGATTTCGCTAACTGCTAAATAAATAAGCCGCTTGCTTAAAAATGCTAAATAAGGTACGCCTACGCAATAAAATTAGGAAATATGAACTGTTTTTGGTTTTTCCGACAGTGTGGGTCGATATATATATATTTATATCTTTTGTCAAATTGCAATAGCTCCTCCGTACAAAGGAGACTCTGCCAAAAATTTTCAAAAATTTTGGGAGTTAGAAAATTTTTGAAAATTTTTGGAAAATTTAGTTAATGACGAATCGATTTCAAATTTGGAATTTAAAACTGAATTGTGTTGTATTATATGGAATGGGAAAATTAGTCAGGCTGGACTAATTAAAAATAAAGTATTGAAATTAAAATTAGCAAGCGCTAATTGATTTATGTGAGTAAGCACATGAGTTGAAAATTTTATAATGGAATAATATTTAATATAGATTGGGTGAAGAAAAGTAAAGTGAAGTTGAAAAATTGATTTGTGTAGGGTAAAAATAATTTATAGTTTGGAAATAAATACCTTAAATGAGTAGTGAGACTAATTAAAGAAATAATTAATTTAATATGGCTTGAGATGAAAGTAAATTGAATTCCTATGGAAATGAAAGAATCAATTTGAATAGAAAAAGATATAAACTTAAGTGGTAAGATGAAAAGGAATATAAGAAGCATATAAATTGCTTATACTAAATTTAAGAAAGTAATGGTGAATTCTTGGTTGGAAACTGATATTACAAATATATTCGTAAGTTAATATTTGAATGAATAATATTGACATTTGTAAGAAAGTCGATAAAATATTTTTGGAATGTTGTGATTGGATATTATTGCTAAATAGGATATGCAGGTATTATAAAAGGAAAAGGAGAATCGGTTTTGATTTCAAAAGATAAATTTGAAATGCTCGATGAAAAGGTATGTATTTAAATTTCGATATGAAATTGGATTGAGTTTTTGGATCTAGCCACTTGGCTTTTTGATTTCTTTTTGGATTTGGGAGGCCGTAGAGCCATTTTGTAGTTGTACCGAGCTAGCCGCGCAAAGGAGACGTTGGCGAAATTTTTCGGAAATTTAGAGAGTTAGAAAAATTTTGATAATTTAAATTTGGATTTAAATTTAAGTTTAAAGGGTTGAATAAGTAAAGCTATTTGAAAACTATGGAAGGTTCGGGGAAGTTGATTGAAGTAATAGTGGGTCTTTGATAAAAGATATGTTATGGCAAGTTGATAAAACTGTTGGTTTGGAAAATAGTAATGGGTATTGGATCATTCTTCCTAATTAGTAATTTCGGGGAAGAAATTCTTTTAAGGGGGGAGGAATGTGACGACCCGAAATTTTTGAGCAATTGAAATTGGAATATTCAATTGATTTTGAATATTTAAATGTTAATTTTTAACTTGAATTCAAATATCAATAATTATTGATAATTAAATTATTGAATTAAATAATTGGAAGTTGGGTAAAATGTTGAATATGGAGTTTTAAGCTTGTTAAAAATAATTTGAAAGCTTGTGAAATTTATATTGGTAGCACAGAGGATAAAAGAAGTTGTAAAATTGAAATTAGCAGTGAGTTGTTCAGTTTTGAAAATTTTATATCGTTTAGATTGAATTTAAAAATAGCCTTCCGAGGCACAGTCTCGGAATTTGACGAAACCAGTTCCATTGGATCCGTAATATTATATTATTATCGGATTTCAATTTTCGTAGCATTTGGAGTTGTTGTGTGAGCACACGGTAAGAAAACGCGTCGAAATTATATCGAAAATTCAATTTAAATAATCTATGTAAATTTGTAAATCCATTACATCGGCCACTTTTCTATCTTTTCCAGCCACCCTACTCCCGAAAACACGCAAGCCACCCTATACTCCCGAAAACATCGCGTCCTGTCTTCTCTGGTCTCCCCTCGTTTTTGTTTTAGTATCTCACGCAACCTCTTCCCTTCTTTTATATAACTCGAGCCTTTGTTCCTTTACCCTAAATTAAACGAGAATCAGAGATTAAAAAAATGGCAGCATAAAAATCCAAACGTAAGCGAGCCTTCCCCTTTCCATTTTCTTCATCTCCAGCTCCGTTCTCAAACCCAGCATCGATTCCCTTTTCTCGAAAAAGAAAAATCTCGTTCAAATTATTCATTGTAATCGAATTCGAATTCGATTGTTGGAGGAAGGATTCACGGCTCGCGAAGACGAGGGTTGGGAGGCGCACAAAGTACGGTGATGGGCTCGGCTCTGACATTGCCGCGAGGTGTTTGCCTGCGCGCGAGCAAGTTCGTGGGGGCAGCGTGAGGTAAGGTTTTGGACGGAGGTTAACAGGAACGTAAATAGGGATTCACGATTCGGGTGATGCTGTGGCAAGGAGGCTCACGTGGGCTATCAGGCAGCGGGTGGTAGTGCTCGCGAATTTGGAATTCCATGACCGCGAGATGGAGTTTCGATTTGAGGTGGATCTTGGTTTCAACCTGTGCTGGGGGGTGAGACTTTGTTGTGTTCCTTATTTATTTAATTTATATACATACATGTTCATAAATCTTAAAAGAAATTATTATACATATATCTATGTTAATCTACTAGTTATTTTAAATAATGAATTTGGGAAAAAACATATGTTTAGCTAGCTTATTAATTATCTTTGTGATTAAAAGATCTTTAAAAAGGAAATGCAGTTTTAAATCTAATTGTTAGTTACATAAAATTTATTAAAAGAAGTTGGGTTAAAATAAAATCATTGGAAAAAAATTACCAAACGAAAATTTGTTACTTGATTGACCCAAATATTAATAAATTATATAATTATTTATTCAATGTCAAAAGTAAGGAAACGAATCGAGATTGGGAAGAATTGAACATAAATTAAAGCAAAGGTGAGTTAATCTCACTCAGTTAAATTTAAATTTAAATGATTAAAATTTAAATAATTGTTTGAAGGGTTGAATTGATTGATGTGTTATAGTATGGTATATTTTGGAATTGGCATTTTATATTGTGCTAATGTCTGTGGATGCAGGGAAAACAGGTTGGAGGGATCCAACTGGATCCCTCAACATATATTTAAATTATTTAATACCCTCTGTTGTGATTATTTGATATTCTATGATGAATTATATTGGAATATTGAATGCTATGGTTCGATTGGATATAATTGGGTTAATGAATTACCGAAAAATATATAAATTGGATTTTGGAAAGGAAATAAAAGAAGTGAATTTGTAAGTAAAATAATTATAGAAAAGTTGAATAAATTTAAGAATGAATTGGAAAGGAATTTTTTGAATGAACAGAAAGTTTATGAATTTTAAACTTCAATATTAACATTTAAAAGAACAAACATTTATTTAATATTTAAGATTTAAATTATTGAAAAGAACAAAGAAGAAATTGGGAAAAGATGAAATTTGTATATTTCAGTTAAAAGGTTTAAAATCAAACGGAAAATAATAACAATAATAATAAAGTCCAAAATTAATGAAATTTGAAATGGATTGAGTAAGTAAAGGAATTTATTTCAAATGGAATAAACTGAGAATCAATTTGGAAAATTGATTTAAGTGATTGAGGTTGGAAACTCACCCTGGATAACCAAGTACGTTTCAAAGTAATTTTTTAAACAAAGGTTAATAGTTTTAAAGTTGTTCTAAAAAGCAAATTTTGGAAAATAAATATTTCTAATTTTTAAATTCTAAAGTAAGTATCTTCTTTTAATCTATTATAGCGGTAATTATTTAAAGAGTGACTTAGTATTCTGTTTTTAAAATGTGAAAATCTAGTTTTATATTTTATTAAGTAACCTTATTTTTAAATATTCATATAGTATGTATTTTTAACAAACTTTTGTATTTGTCTTAACTTAAATGTTTAAAGTATATTTCAAGGTAAAAGCGTTTTAAATTATTTTTAAAAATCTAGTTTTGTGCTTGGTAATTTCAGTGGAGATAGAAAATATTTGGGAAAGTTTATTCTGAAGGGAAAATAGTTGGAAACTGTTTTCAATGGGGTTTGAAAATGAAAATGTATCTTGTGAATATATTTTTGGGATTAATAAATAATTTGAGAAATTATTTATTGGTTGATGGTTGTTTGTGAATATTAATTGATAGTTAAATAACCGACTATCAATATTGGCCAAATGCGCTGATCGTTTCGGAGAGACCGGGATCGAGATTTTTTTCTTGAAAACCACTTCGATCCGGTTTGTACGTTTTCGTGGGAAAATGAGTTTGGATGCAAAGATGGAGCAGTGAAGTACAAGGGCTAGTCGCTACTAATCCTGAGGATGTTTCCAAAATGGATGTAGTAGGAATAGTGCCTTCGGTTCCGTTCGAACCCGGGACGGACTTGTATGGATGAATGCTTTCAGAACATCGTCAGGTGGACGATGAGCATTCTAAGGGATATCGTTCTAAAGATAACGTTTAGCCTCAAGCCTCATCAACCGGGAATGACTGAAAATCAGGGGATATGCAGCAAGGCTTCGTGGGTAGCCCCCACTTGAGAGTAAGGTCATCCCTGTCTAGATGTCCCTTTTTATTTCGGCTTAGTGGTGCGGTTGCTGATCCCAACCGTGGGGTGATCTTATTCGGAACTGTCCAGTAAGGGATGGGTCCGGCCTTGTGTTGCAGGGGATCAGGCGTGGTCATCGGTACGGTAATCAAGGCCCCATACTGTGACAGGTGGTACCCCAGTGCCTAGTCATTAGTTGGAATCCATTCTCCCTACGAGCCTTGTACGAGTTTTGTTTGTATTACCCACTCTATGGCTAGTAGCTGGAATTTAATCATGTAACAATTTCAGCTATTTTATAAGTATTTATGAATAGACCCTATTATAATATCAGAGGATTTTAATAGAAAATTGTTTTAGCTATCGTAAGGTAAAAACCCGACATGTTTATTTGTGGCGTGGTCTTACGAGATGCTTTTGTTTTTTTCAAAGGATTTTTGAAACTTTAATAATCAATTTGAGTGTGGTTTTCTCACGCTGGTATTCCAGACTGACTTGGGTGTTATTTAACTATAATGCTCGGGTCAGACCGAGTATTATAGGATACAGGATATGATGCTGTGGAGCTCAAGAGACGAGCTGGATGACGATACGTACATCTGTACTTGTATATATATATTCAGCTGTGTTGAGTTGTTGCGTATCCATTTGTATATTGTTGTTGTTGAGCTATGATTGATGTACTCTAATGATGTAATATATAAACAGAGATATTTGATTTTGAGTAAAGATCATTTATTATCTATTATATTTTATTCCGCTGCGATGGTTAGATTCTGTTGTTGTTTTCTATTTTATTCTTCTACCTCTTCTTCTTTAACCCAAATGGTTCGTATTTCTGTGCAACTTGAGTTGATTGTTGAAGAATAGTGTTGACTCAAGGGGTACGGATTTGCGGGCTGTTACAGTAAAACATAGGTAAATATGACTATAAATTTGAACTAAAGATGAACTAGATTGTAGAGTTTTAAAACTAGGTCCGGACATTTGAAAATTGTTTCAAAGTAATAAAGAAATAATAAATAATTTGAATAAAAAGGGTTCTATTCCAAACAAGAGTTATATGAGAATAAAAAAAGTTGTTTTGAACTGAAACCAGGATGGTTTAAAATTTAAAAGTATAACTAGGGGAGTAAAGGAAATTTATATATATATATATATATATATATATATATATGAGAAATATAACATCAAAAATGGTTTGAAATAAACTCTAAATGTTGAGTTTTAAATTTGAAATGAGATGTGATACCCAAATTGATGAGTTTTTGAACTTATAAGTGGAAAGGTTATTAATGTGAAGTTCAAAATTTGAAATGGGAATTATGAGTAATCTCAAGATGGGTTTGAGATCTGGAAATTGGAAATGGGTGGATGATTTTAAAATAATTTGGATAATATTATCCTATTGTTATTAAAAATCTTTAAATTGTGAATTGAATTTGTTAAGAAAATGAGAAACAAAGGGTGGGATATATCTATTATTGAGATAAATAGGAAATTATATTTGAATTAAGGATACGGAATTTCTTCGAACCGAATAATTGAATTTGTAAATTAAAATTGTTTAAGAACTAATTTCAAAACTGGAAGATAAAATTGAGTAATAAATGAACTTTTTAAGATAAAATTGTTTTGAACTCTTATTTGGATTTTAAAATAAGTTAAGTAAAGATAATTTAAAGAATTGGACTTAGAGTTAAATGGTTTTAAAATATAAGTTGATTTGATTTAAAGGATTAAATAAAAATTTAAAAAATTTAACTCGATGTTATATGATTCGAGATGGTTTAAATTTGAAATTTTAATTAAATTAGTTCAAGTTAAAATTTATTTGAATTAAGTAAAATTGAAGATGGATAAGTATAAATTCAAATTCAAATGGGAAATGAGATTAAGTCATAGAAATTGAAATAATTTGAAATTGAAATGGAATTTGATTTGAATTGGAATGAAACCGAAGTTAATTCAACTTGAATTGGAGATTAAATCAATTTCAATAGAAATTGAAGTTATTTAAATTGGAATTGAGTCAATTTAAACGGGAGTGGGAATTTAAATTAGATTGATAGGGAAATTGAACAGTTTGACTCTGGACTATTTTTAAATAAATCATTTTGATATAAATTGTTTTAAATCCATTTTTCTAACTATTTACTGTACAATTTTTCTTTTAAAATTACAAAACTACCTTATACCTTTTTGTAGCTACTTTTGAAACTATTTAACTATTTTACAACTATTTTATAAACTAATTACTGTCTTTCCCACTACTTTATAACTAGTTAATATTTTACGGCTATTTTGCAATTATTTTACTATTTTTCAACTATTTTACAAATACTTAACTATTTTACAACTATTTTACAAACTAATAATTATTTTTCAACTACTTATCTATGTTCGAAATTTTCAAGCTATTTCTAAATATAGACTGGTCGGAGTTCAAACTGTTATTGATTAAATACCCAACTGAGATCAGTATTGAAGTGATAATCCAAATGGGGATTAAGGCAAATATGAGATGAATAGTAAGGAAATTGATTTAACTGATAATCAATGAAAATAAATATGCAAGATGTGCGAGTATTATTCTATTTGCATAGTGATTTGACCCAGATTCGAGCACATAATTTCGAGATAGTATTATCGGTCCGAGTTGGGAT
This sequence comes from Allium cepa, assembly GCA_030765085.1. NCBI lineage: Eukaryota > Viridiplantae > Streptophyta > Magnoliopsida > Asparagales > Amaryllidaceae > Allium > Allium cepa. The sequence goes on from CM060940.1 coordinate 868,108,269, forward strand.
TTTTCGCTCGATTTTCGACGGCGAACCTGGATATGGATTTTTGATTGATTCTGGATATTCTCTATCATTGTTGTGACTATGCAAGGAGAATGATGATTTCTGATCAAGAAACTAGATCTGTGTCCGCACTAGGAAATCAGATGGACGATACTAGTTTGGAAGTGAAATTGTATGATCGAGTGAGCGATCAGATTGATATTGCGTACGAATGATATGTGTACATCGTACGGTTTGGGATGAAATTAATTTGAAATTTTGCATAAGAACTGTAAAATGGTTCTTGAAATGAAAACGTATTCTATGAGATATATGATGAAGTAGAGTGGAAATTGAATATCTCTATGATTAAAATTTACTTTATCAAAGTAAGCAATTTGGCAAGTGACTTTATAAGTAATCAACTTCGAATATTTGATTTGGAATCCAAAGTTATACATCTTTGTAAACTCCCCTTATTGGATCTATAGCCAGAGGAAAAGGGTTTTAAAATATTTGAAAGTATTTAAAATATTAAAAGATTTTATACAAATATAAATTGATTCAAGGACTTTTCCAAGATTATTATATATATATATAAAAGGATTTTGTGAAAATGATTTTGAGGAAAAGTTTTGGGAACCTTCGAATTTGGAAAGGATTTTGATTTTGGGAAAAATCAAATTTGGATGTTTGGAAAGCCTAATTTTTGAATTATCGATTTCGGGAATCGATTTTGTGTAAAGGGGCTTTATATAAAATTCATACTAGGTGTATGATTTGGAAAAATACTAAATGTGTATAGTATAAAGTGTTTTGAGATGGCTCTGGGGAAAAAGGCGCTCCCTAAAATGAACTTCTCAGGAGTGCCACTGGATAGTACTGCCTTGAGCCTCTATGGGGGAGGTTCTAAAGTTGATCATGTGAGAAGTGCGGACAAAACTAGTTCCTGAGGATTATAAGTAGTGTGTAGCGAAAGTCATGGGGTGCTGATGCCTACAGTGGCATTTGGGTTATGTTGTGACGAAAGTGTAACTCGATGTCACTATGATCTACTGCATACCATGATGAAAGTTGTGTGTGCCGCTGAGAGCCAACAGTCTACGTCTGATTTTATATCGGTAGACTACGACACTATGGTAACATAGCGAAAGTCATGTGCGCCGCTGAGAGCCAACAGTGTGCGTTTGATTTTACATCGGTAGACTGCGATCTATGTGGGAGTAGAGAAGTTTCATTTTTGGCAGCAAAAATCGAGGGCGCTAATGCCTACAGTTACATGGACTTTTGCTGTGATGGCAACGTAACCCTGGAATGTAACTGCGATCTGTTGTGGGTACCATGGCGTAATTGAGGGGGGCGGAGTGCCTATAGTTACATGGACTTTTGCTGCGATGGCAACGTAAACCAGGATGTAATTGCGACCCTGGATGGGAGTGATGATTTCCAAAGCATTCTCACCAAAGATATTTTCTCTATTTTCCAAACCGTTTTCTATAAAATTGTTTTCCAAATATTTTCACTCGATGTTGAAAACGGGTTCACCAAGTACTTATAGATTTTCAAGACTACGCCTGATCAACGTATGACCGAATCTCTATGAGAACGAGGATGGACTTGTTGAAACATCGAGTTATAAAATTATTTTGACAAAGACAATTTTGGAGTAATATTATATGGATAGTAAAAAGTGTTTCAAAAAAAATGATCGAAGAATATTTATCTGATTTTAAGCATTTTCATAAATTCGGTCTTCGTTCCTTTTCGAGGACGAAAATTCTAAAGGGGGGAGGAATGTGACGACCCGGATTTTTTTAACTTCTGATAATTGGTAATTAACTGAAATTAAATCCTTGGAAATACTGATCTTATAAGTCAAACAAATAAAATTCTTATAATTTAAATATTTGGGTTTATTATTTGATAGGAAAACTACAACAAATATTGGCTTATAAATCTCTAAATAGAATAAATCCTGTAGAAAATAAATAATATACATTTCACCATTTTAAATCAAGGTAAAATATCCATAAATATGTAGACAAGTTTGATGATGTTCAATATAAATAATTATATGTACATATGAGTACATAAATATGTATATGGTGATGGAAGACACGTAGATATAAGTACATAAATATACATATATATGAATTTAGGCTCATATGGAATAATATGCATGAAAAATTTGTATAAATGGAAAAATACACACACACAATGACAAACAATTAAGTATATATGTATATATGTTAAATGAAATGGTGAAAATGATAAAATGGAAATATACATATGATGACCAACATATAAAATGTACACAAGCCATATGAGGATTAAAAATAGTATATATGGAAAACTATGTACGAAAATATGCATAAAGGTAAAAAAAAAAAAAGAGAGGAAGAAACACATTTATGTTAAACGTTGAGATGTAAATATATGTGAGTAATGAGGTAGAACATGAAATATGCCTGTGAGCATATACTAAACATATGAAAAGAAAATAGAATAGATAAAATACAAATGACTTTGTATAGGTGTGTAAGTAGTATATATGTAATAATACATACAGAAAGAAAAAAAAAGAGGGGATACAAAACTTTAGGACCTCAGGAAGATATATGTGTGTATTGTAAATAACTGAGCATGTAAACTTAAAGGGGAACACATGCATTAATTACCTATCTACTCAAACACAAAAGATCCAATCTTTTAAAGTATAAATCAAGTCAAACGTATATTTTATCAAATCAACAAAAAACAAAATAAATAACATAAACATAGTAAAACAAAACATAGCTTCAAGCTCACTTCAATTTCTCTTCGCCCTTAAGTAAACGTCGACCTCAGCCACCAAGAAATCATTTCCATCCATCACTTAATATCGTACCTTTGCATTTGAACTTGTATATATCGGCTGGTAGGAGTGTTGGATCCAATTGTAGAAGCTTGGCAACAAAAAAATGAAGCGGAAGAAATCAAACAACATAGGTTCACAGAGGATAAACAAAGTAGAGGAAGCAGCAATCATCATCTTAATAAAAAGGTAAGTAAAACCAAAACATTCAAGAGAAACAGAACCTGTGTCATATCTCAACCGGAGCAAACTAAGTGGGTTCAAGATTAGTTTCAAAAATCATATTCAAGTTGCAAATCAACAAAATTAGCAAGCTCCAGATCAGTTTCATATCAACAAACAGATTTCCAGATTTTCGACCACTTCTCTGTCCCTCTATTCATCATAATACAGTGAGTTTTTCTTCTACGAAATTTTTATTTTTACCAATATTTTGAGTTTTGGGACTAATGATTGTAGATCTGGCTTCAATATTAGTTAACCGTGTAGAACTTAGATAGCGATCTCAATGTTGATTAGGGAATTTTTATTTTCCTTAGTTGGACGATTTCTTGCATGAACATAAACTGCGTAATTTGTTTGCAACAACAGTCAATTTGTGGTTGTTGAAATTTGAGTTTCTTTTGGGTAAGAATTTCCATTGAGATAAAGGAATTACACTGTTGTATTCATATGAAAATCTGGTAGCCCTGTAATCGGCATTGAATCAAATTGCAGTTTAAGGTTTATACTTGAGTTCACCTGCATTGCAGTGCTAGCATGAAGTTCCATTATTTTAAATGACAAACTTCAATTGTATCCATGATGCAAGTTTGATTTTTTTTCAAAGATGATGGTCTGTTATTAGCATATGAATTTATGAAATTAAAATTTGAACTCGTATTTTTTGAATCAGTAAGTTTTAGGAGTTAATGATAAATGGCGATTCATCCATTTTGTTTTGCTCTAATTGATGTTGTGATAATGATGTGCATCATGCGATTAGGTAGGCTGGAATGCATTTTTGATGCAAATTTTGGTTTATGAAATAAAATCACATAGCCACTGAAAAATTTGATTTGCCCTATCACTTTTCTTCTTTCTTTTGTATACCTCTGTCTCTTTTAAGGGTGTTGCCCAAGTCATTTAACATCCTAACATTTCATTGCTTTCTGTTCTTTGGAAATATGCATTCTTCGGTACTAGTGATGTTGCCAAAGAGTTGTTTTGAGGATGATGAAGTTTTTGAAAAAATAGGATTTGAGTGGGTAAGTGACCTGGAATGTCACAGTATTGTAAGTTTATGATTGTCTCCGTTTAATTAACCTTATACCAAAACACTTGGAATTTCTGCCTATAGTCTGTCACCTTCAACTGAACGACCTCAAAGTTGGTGGGTCAAACAAGTAAAAGTGTTGAATATGTCTATGTTCAAGGTTTAAGTCTGGTGAAATGTAAGAAGGGATTAAGGTTGTGGATTAAAATTTAATTGGTCAAAAGGATCTCAAATAATTTTGTATGTTAATAATAATTCAACTTCAAGCATTTAATTTAGTAAGATCTAAATGGTAAGTAAGTAGTTAATTAAGATAAATGGGTTATCTTAAACGAATTAAGGTCTTAATTAGTTTGAGGGTAATAAATTAAGGTGACTAATTAAAGGTAAATAATTAGTGTAAGTAATTAGGATATTTTTTTATAATGAAATTAGTTAAAGAAAAATTTCATAATGTAATTAACGAAGGATCATTGATTACTGTAACTAATTATAGTTATTTAACTTACAAGAATAATTAGTGGTTAACTAATGAGAATAGTTAAAAGATAATTAAATTGTGTAGTTAATTAAAAGTTAATTACTTAATTAATTAAGGACGATTAATTAAGATGTTAACTAAAGGATGATTAATTAATTGGGTTGTAATTAATTAATGATTTAGTAAGCAGGATTTACACGTGATTGAGGTAATCAATTTAATTTATTTAAATCAATTAGAAACGGTGTGACTACATTATCTTGCTTATGGATGATTGGATTATAGAAATGCCTTGAAATGGTCGATATCTCTGATATGAAGTGTTTTGTGATATGATATGTTTGGGTTATACAGTGATGATGTGGTTATCTATCGATGATGAATTGCTATGTAAATGTGACATCCTGTATTTAAAACTTGAATTGTATTTACTTGAATAATTTGGGTTAAGATGACATTAGATTCGAAGAGACCGGGATCGGGTAATCAGAAAATACCAAAAACCACTTCGATTAGTGATCTACAGGGATTCTTTATAGTCTTGATTTAGAATCTAATGGGCTGGAATGAAATAATTTAATGATCTTGGCCATTAAACCTGAGTAGCGATACTTAGATATGATTTACGAATTGTGTACTGGACTATTATAAGTTGAGAACTTGTGGTGAAGTACTAGTTACGCCGGGTTTAAGTAAGTTTATGCATTAGTATTTTATGTTAGATGGGTTTACTCACGCTGGTTTCCAGCCTGACCCGGGTGTTACTTTGATGTAATGCTCAGGTCAGATTGAGTACTACAAATTTTCAGGTAAGGATGTTCTGGAGCTCAGAAGACGAGCTGGATGGCAGGAACTTATTGAGAGTATTTCGCTGTGATATATTGTTAATTATCTAAAACTGATATTCTAACTGTCTAGTGATTGTATAATGTTGTAACTCTGATGTATTAAAATGTAATTGACAGATACAGTATTCTTTTGTAAACTGATTATTATTTGATATTATATTTTGATCCGCTGCGAATGTGAGAATCTGTGTTGTGTTTCTACTTCTTCTTCTTCTATCCCTTTCTTCTTTTCCTAACTATCTGGAATTCTCGGGATCGAAAATTCCGGGTTGTTACACTTGGTATCAGAGGGAAGGTTAGCGAGAACCCTGGCTCTGGTGGGTTTACTCATTAAAGATAGGGTCAATAGTACCCTAGAATGAGTTGAGTGTATATATATATATATGAGAGAGCGTACTTGTTATTTCTTATATAAAGATTTTAAAATGATTTTAAAGACAAATGATTTTATATAAGAATATATTTTGATATATATATATAAAAAGCGCTATTTCTTTCTAATAAATATAAAGGCAATTAGTTGTTCAATTATTGGAATTAAATTAAGTGGTAATAGAAATATAACCAAATTGAAAGTAAAAATAAGTTTGAAATGAATTCAAACTAAAATTAAATCTTGAATTTAAGAAGAATTTCAGAATAAGATAATAATGAATTGGTTTTCAGGTACAATAATCTTGGTTATTATCATATATGATTAATAAGATGAGTATAAATGAGTAGGCAAAATAAAATGTTGGGAAAGTAAAACATAGGTAAATATGACTATAAATTTGAACTAAAGATGAACTAGATTGTAAAGTTTTAAAACTAGGTCCAGACATTGAAATTTTTTTCAAAGTAATAAAGAAATAATAAATAATTTGAATCAAAAGGGTTCTATTTCAAACAAGAGTTATATGAGAATAAAAAAAAGTTGTTTTGAACTGAAACCAGGATGGTTTAAAATTTAAAAGTATAACTAGGGGAGTAAAGGAAATTTATATATATATATATATATATATATATATATGAGAAATATACATAACATCAATGATGGTTTGAAATAAACTCTAAATGTTGAGTTTTAAATTTGAAATGAGATGTGATACCCAAATTGATGAGTTTTTGAACTTATAAGTGGAAAGGTTATTAATGTGAAGTTCAAAATTTGAAATGGGAATTATGAGTAATCTCAAGATGGGTTTGAGATCTAGAAATTGGAAATGGATGGATTATTTTATAATAATTTGGATAATATTATCCTCTTGTTATTAAAAATCTTTAAATTTTGAATTGAATTTGTTAAAAAAATGAGAAACAAAGGGTGGGATATATCCATTATTGAGATAAATAGGAAATTATATTTGAATTAAGGATACGGAATTTCTTCGAACTGAATAATTCAATTTGTAAATTAAAATTGTTTAAGAAATAATTTCAAAACTGGAAGATAAAATTGAGTAATAAATGAACTTTTTAAGATAAAATTGTTTTGAACTCTTATTTGGATTTTGAAATCAGTTATGTAAAGATAATTTAAAATGGAATTTTGAGAATTGGACTTAGAGTTAAATGGTTTAAAAATATAAGTTGATTTGATTTAAAGGATTAAATCAACATTTAAAAAATTTAACTCGATGTTATATGATTCGAGATGGTTTAAATTTGAAATTTTAATTAAATTAGTTCAAGTTAAAATTTGTTTGAATTAAGTAAAATTGAAGATGGATAAGTATAAATTCAAATTCAAATGGGAATTGAGATTAAGTCATAGAAATTGAAATAATTTGAAATTGAAGTAGATTCAATTTGAAATTAGTCTAAATTAACTTGAAAATTTTAGAATTGAAATTGAAGTGGATATGTCCGAAATCAAATGGAATTTGATTTGAATTGGAAAGAAACCGAAGTTAATTCAACTTGAATCGGAGATTAAATCAATTTCAATAGAATGAAGTTATTTAAATTGGAATTGAGTCAAATTAAATAGGAGTGGGAATTTAAATTAGATTGATAGGGAAATTGAACGGTTTGACTCTGGACTACTTTTAAATAAATCATTTTGATATAAATTGTTTTAAATCCATTTTTCTAACTATTTACTGTACAACTTTTCTTTTAAAATTCCAAAACTACCTTATACCTATTTGTAGCTACTTTTGAAACTATTTAACTATTTTATAAACTAATTACTGTCTTTCCCACTACTTTATAACTAGTTACTATTTTACGGCTATTTTTCAATTATTTTACTATTTTTCAACTATTTTACAAATACATAACTATTTTACAGCTATTTTACAAACTAATAATTATTTTTCAACTACTTATCTATGTTCAAATTTTCCAAGCTATTTCTAAATATAGACTGGTCGGAGTTCAAACTGTTATTGATTAAATACCCAACTGAGATCAGAATTGAAGTGATAATCCAAATGGGGATTAAGGCAAATATGAGATGAATAGTAAGGAAATTGATTTAACTGATAATCAATGAAAATAAATATATAAGATGTGCGTATATTATTCTATTCGCATAGTGATTTGACCCAGATTCGAGCACATAATTTCGAGATAGTATTGTCGGTCTAAGTTGGGATTTTTCGCTCGATTTTCGATGGCGAACCTGGATATGGATTTTTGATTGATTCTAGATATTCTCTATCATTGTTGTGACTGTACAAGGAGAATGACGATTTCTGATCAAGAAACTAGATCTGTGTCCACAGTAGGAAATCAGATGGACGATACTAGTTCGGAAGTGAAATTGTATGATCGAGTGAGCGATCAGATTGATATTGCGTACGAATGATATGTGTACATCGTACGGTTTGGGATGAAATTAATATTGAAATTTGGCATAAGAACTGTAAAATGGTTCTTGAAATGAAAACGTATTCTGTGAGATATATGATGAAGTAAAGTGGAGATCGAATATCTCTATGATTAAAATTTACTTTATCAAAGTAAGTAATTTGGCAAGTGACTTTATAAGTAATCAACTTTGAATATTTGATTTGGAATCCAAAGTTATACATCTTTGTAAACTCCCCTTATTGGATCTATAGCCAGAAGAAATGGGTTTTAATAAAATATAAAAAGATTTTATACAAATATAAATTGATTCAAGGACTTTTCCAAGATTATTATATATATATATATATATATAAAAGGATTTTGTGAAAATGATTTTGAGGAAAGGTTTTGGGAACCTTTGAATTTGGAAAGGCTTTTGATTTTGGGAAAAATCAAATTTGGAAGTTTGAAAAGCCTAATTTGTGAATTATCGATTTCGGGAATCGATTTTGTGTAAAGGAGCTTTATATAAAATTCATACTAGGTGTATGATTTGGAAAAATACTATATGTGTATAGTATAAAGTGTTTTGAGATTGGCTCTGGGGAAAAAGGCGCTCCCTTAAATGAACTTCTTAGGAGTGCTAATGGGTGGTACTGCCTTGAGCCTCTAAGGGAGAGGTTCTAAAGTTGATCCTGTGAGGAGTCCGGACAAAACTAGTTCCTGAGGATTATAAGTAGTGTGTAGCGAAAGTCGTGGGGCGCTGATGCCTATAGGGGCATTTGGGTTATGTTGTGACGATAGTGTAACTCGATGTCACTATGATCTACTGCATACCATGACGAAAGTCGTGTGTGCCGCTGACAGCCAACAGTCTACGTTTGATTTTACATCGGTAGACTACGACACTATGGTAACATAGTGTAAGTCGTGTGTGCCGCTGAGAGCCAACAGTCTGCGTTTGATTTTACATCGGTAGACTGCGACTTATGTGGGAGTAGAGAAGATTCATTTTTGGCAGCGAAAATCGAGGGTGTTGATGCCTACAGTTACATGGACTTTTGCTGTGATGGCAACGTAACCCTAGAATGTAACTACGATCTGTAGTGCGTTCCATGGCGTAATCGAGGGGGGCGGAGTCCTACAGTTACATGGACTTTTGCTGCGATGACAACGTAACCCAGGATGTAACTGCGACCATGGATGGGAGTGATGATTTCCTGAGCATTCTCACCAAAGATATTTTCTCTATTTTCCAAACCGTTTTCAATAAAATTATTTTTCAAATATTTTCACTGGGTGTTGAAAACGGGTTTACCAAGTACTTATCGATTTTCAATACTACACCTGATCAACGTATGACCAAATCTCTATGAGAACGAGGATGGACTTGTTGAAACATCGAGCTATAAAATTATTTTGATAAAGATAATTTTGGAATAATATTATATGGATATTAAAAAGTGTTTTAAAAAAAATGATCGAAGAATATTTATCTGATTTTAAGCATTTTCATAAATTCGATCTTCGTTCCTTTTCGAGAACGAAAAGTTCTAAAGGGGGGAGGAATGTGACGGCCCGGATTTTTTTTAACATCTGATAATTGGTAATTAACCGAAATTAAATCCTTGGAAATACTGATCTTATAAGTCAAACAAATAAAATTCTTACAATTTAAATATTTGGGTTTATTATTTGATAGGAAAACTATAACAAATATTGGCTTATAAATCTCTAGATAGAATAAATTCTTTAGAAAATAAATAATATATATTTCACTATTTTAAATCAAGGTAAAATATCCATAAATATATAAATATATAGACAAGTTTGATGATGTTCAATATCAATAATTATATGTATATATGAGTACATAAATATGTATATGGTGATGGAAGACACGTAGATATAAGTACATAAATATACGTATATATGAATGTAGGCTCATATGGAATAATATGCATGAAAAATGTGCATAAGTGGAAATATATATATATATATATACAATGACAAACAATTAATTATATATGTATATATGTTAAATGAAATGGTGAAAATGATAAAATGGAAATATACATATGATGACCAACATATAAAATGTACACAAGCCTTATGACGATTAAAAATAGTATATATAGAAAACTATGTACGAAAATATGCATAAAAGAAAAAAAAAGAGGAAGAAACACATTTATGTTAAACGATGAGATGTAAATATATGTGAGTAATGAGGTAGAACATGAAATATACCTGTGAGCATATACTAAACATATGAAAAGAAAATAAAACAGATAAAATACAAATGACTTTGTATAGGTGTGTAGGTAGTATATATGTAATAATACATACAGAAAGAAAAAAAGGAGAGGATGCAAAACATTAGGACCTCAAGAAGACATATGTGTGTATTGTAAATAACTGAGCATGTAAACTTAAAGGGAAACACATGCATTAATTAATTATCTACTCAAACACAAAAGAACCAATCTATTAAAATATAAATCAAGTCAAATATATATTTTATCAAATCAACTAAAAAGCGAAATAAATAACATAAACATAGTAAAACAAAACATAGCTTCAAGCTCACTTCAATTTCTCTTCGTCTTTAAGTAAACGTCGACCTCAGCCACCAAGAAATCATTTCCATCCATCACTTAATATCGTACCTTTGCATTTGAACTTGTATATTTCGGCTGGTAGGAGTATTGGATCCAATTGTAGAAGCCTGGCAACAAAAAAATGAAGCGGAAGAAATCGAACAACATAGGTTCACAGAGGATAAAAAAAGTAGAGGAAGCAGCAATCATCATCTTAATAAAAAGGTAAGTAAAACCAAAACATTCAAGAGAAACATAACCTGTGTCATATCTCAACCGGAGCAAACTAAGTGGGTTCAAGATTAGTTTCAGAAATCAGATTCAAGTAGCAAATCAACAAAATTAGCAAGCTCCAAATCAGTTTCGTATCAACAAACAGATTTCCAGATTTTCGACCACTTCTCTGTCCCTCTATTCATCATAATACAATGAGTTTTTCTTCTACAAAATTTTTATTTTTACCAATATTTTGAGTTTTGGGACTAATGATTGTAGATCTGGCTTCAATATTAGTTGACCGTGTATTACTTAGATAGCGGTTTCAATGTTGGTTAGGGAATTTTTATTTTCCTTAGTTGGACGATTTCTTGCATGAACATAAACTGCGTAATTTGTTTGCAACAACAGCCGATTTGTGGTTGTTGAAATTTGAGTTTCTTTTGGGTAAGAATTTCCATTGAGATAAAGGAATTACACCGTTGTATTCATATGAAAATCTGGTAGCCCTGTAATCGGCATTGAATCAAATTGCAGTTTAAGGTTTATACTTGAGTTCACTTGCACTGTCGTGCTATCATGAAGTTCCATTATTTTAATTGACAAACTTCAATTGTATCCATGATGCAAGTTTGATTTTTTTTTCAAAGATGATGGTCTGTTATTAGCATATGAATTTATCAAATTAAAATTTGAACTCGTATTTTTTGAATCAGTAAGTTTTAGGAGTTAATGATAAATGACGATTCATTCATTTTGTTTTGCTCTAATTGGTGTTGTGATAATGATGTGCATCATGCGATTAGGTAGGCTGGAATGCATTTTTGATGCATATTTTGGTTTATGAAATTAAATCACATAGCCACTAAAAAATTTGATTTGCCATGTCACTTTTCTTCTTTCTTTTGTATACCTCTGTCTCTTTTAAGGGTGTTGCCCAAGTCATTTAACATCGTAACATTTCATTGCTTTCTGTTCATTGGAAATATGCATTCTTTGGTGCTAGTGATGTTGCCAAAGAAGTTGATTTGAGGATGATGAAGTTTTTGACAAAATAGGATTTGAGTGGGTAAGTGACCTGGAATGTCACAGTATTGTAAGTTTATGATTGTCTCCGTTTAATTAACCATATACCAAAACACTTGGAATTTTTGCATATAGTCTGTCACCTTCAACTGAACGACCTCAAAGTAGGTGGGTCAAACAAGTAAAAGTGTTACATATGTCTATGTTCAAGGTTTAAGTTTGGTGAAATGAAAGAAGGGATTAAGGTTGTGGATTAAAATTTAACTGGTCGAAAGGATCTCAAATAATTTTGTATGTTAATAATAATTCAACTTCAAGAATTTAATTTAGTAAGATCTAAATGGTAAGTAAGTAGTTAATTAAGATAAATGGGTTATCTTAAACGAATTAAGATCTTAATTAGTTGAAGGGTAATAAATTAAGGTAATTAATTAAAGGTAAATAATTAGTGTAAGTAATTAGGATATTTTTTTTATAATGAAATTAGTTAAAGGAAAATTTCATAATGTAATTAACTAAGGATCATTGATTACTGTAACTAATTGTAGTTATTTAACTTATAAGAATAATTAGAGGTTAACTAATAAGAATAGTTAAAAGATAATTAATTTGTGTAATTAATTAAAAGTTAATTACTTAATGAAATTCAGGAACAATTAATTAAGAACGATTAATTAAGATGTTAACTAAAGGATGATTAATTAATTGGGTTGTAATTAATTAATGATTTAGTAAGTAGGATTTACAGGTGATTGAGGTAATCAATTTAATTTATTTAAATCAATTAGAAATGGTGTGACTACTTTATCTTGCTTATTGATGATTAGATTATAGAAATGCCTTGAAATGGTCGATATCTCTGATATGAAGTGTTTTGTGATATATGTTTGGGTTATACAGTGATGATGTGGTTATCTACCGATGATGAATTACTATGTAAATGTGACATCCTGTATTTAAAACTTGAATTGTATTTAATTGAATAATTTGGGTTAAGATAACATTAGATTCGAAGAGACCGGGATCGAGTAATCAGCAAATACCGAAAACCACTTCGATTAGTGATCTACAGGGATTCTTTATAGTCTTGATTTAGAATCTAATGGGCTGGAATGAAATAATTTAATGATCTTGGCCATTAAACCTGAGTAGCAATACTTAGATATGATTTGCGAATTGTGTACTGGACTATTATAGGTTGAGAACTTGTGGTGAAGTACTAGTTACGCCGGGTTTAAGTAAGTTTATGCAGTAGTATTTTAAGTTAGATGGGTTTATTCACGCTGGTTTCCAGCCTGACCCGGGTGTTACTTTGATGTAATGCTCGGGTCAGATCGAGTACTACAAATTTTCAGGTAAGGACGTTCTGGAGCTCAGAAGACGAGCTGGATGGCAGGAACGTATTGAGAGTATTTCGCTGTGATATATTGTTAATTATCTTAGACTAATATTTTAACTGTCCAGTGATTGTATAATGTTGTAACTCTGATGTATTAAAATGTAATTGACAGATACAGTATTCTTTTGTAAACTGATTATTATTTGATATTATATTTTGATCCGCTGCGAATGTGAGAATCTGTGTTGTGTTTCTGCTTCTTCTTCTTCTATCCCTTTCTTCTTTTCCTAACTATCTGGAATTTTCGGGATAGAAAATTCCGGGTTGTTACACTTGGTATCAGAGCGAAGGTTAGCGAGAACCCTGGCTCTGGTGGGTTTACTTATTAAAGATAGGGTCAATAGTACCCTAGAAGGAGTTGAGTGTATATATATATGAGAGAGCGTGCTTGTTATTTTTTATAAAAAGATTTTAAAATGATTTTAAAGACAAATGATTTTATATAAGTATATATTTTGATATATATATAAAGCGATATTTCTTTCTTTATTAGGTAATTGGCTGTTCAATTATTGGAATTAAATTAAGTGGTAATAGAAATATAACCAAATTGGAAGTAAAAATAAGTTTGAAATGAATTCAAACTGAAATTAAATCTTGAATTTAAGAAGAATTTCAGAATAAGATAATAATGAATTGGTTTTCAGATACAATAATCTTGGTTATTATCATAAATGATTAATAAGATGAGTACAAATGAGTAGGCAAAACAAAATGTTGGGAAAGTAAAGCATAGGTAAATATGACTATAAATTTGAACTGAAGATGAACTAGATTGTAGAGTTTTAAAACTTGGTCCAGACATTTAAAAATTGTTTCAAAGTAATAAAGAAATAATAAATAATTTGAAAAAAAGGGTTCTATTTCAAACAAGAGTTATATGAGAATAAAAAAAAGTTGTTTTGACCTGAAACCAGGATGGTTTAAAATTTAAAAGTATAACTGGGGGAGTAAAGGGAATTAATATATATATATATATATATATATATATATATACACACACACATATATGAGAAATATACATAACATCAAAGATGGTTTGAAATAAACTCTAAATGCTGAGTTTTAAATTTGAAATGAAATGTGATACCCAAATTGATGAGTTTTCGAACTTATAAGTGGAAAGGTTATTAATGTGAAGTTCAAAATTTGAAATGGGAATTATGAGTAATCTTAAGATGGGTTTGAGATCTGGAAATTGGAAATGGATGGATGATTTTAAAATAATTTGGATAATATTATCCTATTGTTATTAAAAAACTTTAAATTGTGAATTGTATTTGTTAAAAAAAAGAGAAATAAAGGGTGGGATATATCCATTATTGAGATAAATAGGAAATTATATTTGAATTAAGGATATGGAATTTCTTCGAACTGAATAATTGAATTTGTAAATTAAAATTGTTTAAGAACTAATTCAAAACTGGAAGATAAAATTGAGTAATACATGAACTTTTTAAGATAAAATTGTTTTGAACTCTTATTCGGATTTTGAAATAAGTTAAGTAAAGATAATTTAAAATGGAATTTTGAGAATTGGACTTAGAGTTAAATGGTTTAAAAATATAAGTTGATTTGATTTAAAGGATTAAATCAACATTTAAAAATTTAACTCGATGTTATATGATTCAAGATGGTTTAAATTTGAAATTTTAATTAAATTAGTTCAAGTTAAAATTTGTTTGAATTAAGTAAAATTGAAGATGGATAAGTATAAATTCAAATTCAAATGGGAATTGAGATTAAGTCATAGAAATTGAAATAATTTGAAATTGAAGTGGATTCAATTTGAAATTAGTCTAAATTAACTTGAAAATTTTAAAATTGAAATTGAAGTGGATATGTCCAAAATCAAATGGAATTTGATTTGAATTGGAAAGAAACCGAAGTTAATTCAACTTGAATTGGAGATTAAATCAATTTCAATAGAAATTGAAGTTATTTAAATTGGAATTGAGTCAATTTAAATGGGAGTGAGTATTTAAATTAGATTGATAGGGAAATTGAACGGTTTGACTCTGGAATATTTATAAATAAATCGTTTTGATATAAATTGTTTTAAATCCATTTTTCTAACTATTTACTGTACAACTTTTCTTTTAAAATTACAAAACTACCTTATACCTATTTGTAGCTACTTTTGAAACTATTTAACTATTTTACAACTATTTTATAAACTAATTACTGTCTTTCCCACTACTTTATAAGTAGTTACTATTTTACGGCTATTTTGCAATTATTTTACTATTTTTCAACTATTTTACAAATACTTAACTATTTTACAACTATTTTACAAACTAATAATTATTTTTCAACTACTTATCTATGTTCAAAATTTTCAAGCTATTTCTAAATATAGACTGGTCGGAGTTCAAACTGTTATTGATTAAATACCCAACTGAGATCAGTATTGAAGTGATAATCCAAATGGGGATTAAGGAAAATATGAGATGAATAGTAAGGAAATTGATTTAACTGATAATCAATGAAAATAAATATATAAGATGTGCGTATATTATTCTATTCGCATAGTGATTTGACCCAGATTTGAGCACATAATTTCGAGATAGTATTATCGGTCCGAGTTGGTATTTTTCGCTCGATTTTCGACGGCGAACCTGGATATGGATTTTTGATTGATTCTGGATATTCTCTATCATTGTTATGACTATGCAAGGAGAATGATGATTTCTGACCAAGAAACTAGATCTGTGTCCGCACTAGAAAATCGGATGGACGATACTAGTTCGAAAGTAAAATTGTATGATCGAGTGAGCGATCAGATTGATATTGCGTACGAATGATATGTGTACATCGTACGGTTTGGGATGAAATTAATATTGAAATTTTGCATAAGAACTGTAAAATGGTTCTTGAAATGAAAACGTATTCTATGAGATATATGATGAAGTAGAGTGGAAATTGAATATCTCTATGATTAAAATTTACTTTATCAAAGTAAGCAATTTTGCAAGTGACTTTATAAGTAATCAACTTTGAATATTTGATTTGGTTCCAAAGTTGTACATCTTTGTAAACTCCCTTTATTAGATCTATAGCCAAAAGAAAGGGTTTTAAAATATTTGAAAGTATTTAAAATATAAAAAGATTTTATACAAATATAAATTGATTCAAGGACTTCTCCAAGATTATTAAATATATATATATAAAAGAATTTTGTGAAAATGATTTTGAGGAAAGGTTTTGGGAACCTTTGAATTTGGAAAGGCTTTTGATTTTGGGAAAAATCAAATTTGGAAGTTTGGAATGCCTAATTTGTGAATTATCGATTTCGGGAATCGATTTTGTCTAAAGGAGCTTTATATAAAATTCATACTAGGTGTATGATTTGGAAAAATACTATATGTGTATGGTATAAAGTGTTTTGAGATTGGCTCTGCGGAAAAAGGCGCTCTCTTAAATGAACTTCTCAGGAGTGCCACTGGGTGGTACTGCCTTGAGCCTCTAAGGGGCAGGTTCTAAAGTTGATCCTGTGAGGAGTGCGGACAAAACTAGTTCTTGAGGATTATAAGTAGTGTGTAGCGAAAGTCGTGGGGCGCTGATGCCTACATGGGCATTTGGGTTATGTTGTGACGACAGTGTAACTCGATGTCACTATGATCTACTGAATACCATGACGAAAGTCATGTGTGCCGCTGAGAGCCAACAGTCTATATTTGATTTTATATCGGTAGACTACGACACTATGGTAACATAGCGAAAGTCGTGTGTGCCGCTGAGAGCCAGCAGTCTGCGTTTGATTTTACATCGGTAGACTGCGATCTATGTGGGAGTAGAGAAGTTTCATTTCTGGCAGCGAAAATCGAGGGCGCTGATGCCTACAGTTACATGGACTTTTGCTGTGACGGCAACGTAACCCTGGAATGTAACTGCGATCTGTTGTGGATTCCATGGTGTAATCAAGGGGGGTGGAGTGCCTATAGTTACATGGACTTTTGCTGCGATGGCAACGTAACCCAGGATGTAACTGCGACCATGGATGGGAGTGATGATTTCCATAGCATTCTCATCAAAGATATTTTCTCTATTTTCCAAACCGTTTTCAATAAAATTATTTTTCAAATATTTTCACTCGGTGTTGGAAACGGGTTTACCAAGTACTTATAGATTTTCATTCCTACGCCTGATCAACGTATGACCGAATCACATTGAGAACGAGGACGGACTTGTTGAAACATCGAGTTATAAAATTATTTTGATAAAGACGATTTTGGAATAATATTATATGGATATTAAAAAGTGTTTTAAAAAAATGATCGAAGAATATTTATCTGATTTTAAGCATTTTCATAAATTCGGTCTTCGTTCCTTTTCGAGGACGAAAAGTTCTAAAGAGAGGAGGAATGTGACGACCCGGATTTTTTTTAACATCTGACAATTGGTAATTAAATGGAATTAAATCCTTGGAGATACTGATCTTATAAGTCAAACAAATAAAATTCTTATAATTTAAATATTTGGGTTTATTATTTGATAGGAAAACTATAACAAATATTGGCTTATAAATCTCTAGATGGAATAAATCCTGTAGAAAATAAATAATATATATTTCACCATTTTAAATCAAGGTAAAATATCCATAAATATATAAATATATAGACAAGTTTGATGATGTTCAATATAAATAATTATATGTAAATATGAGTACATAAATATGTATATGGTGATGGAAGACACGTAGATATAAGTACATAAATATATGTATATATGAATGTAGGCTCATATGGAATAATATGCATGAAAAATGTGTATAAGTGGAAATATATATATATATATATGTATATATATATATATATATATATATATATGTAATAACCCGAATTTTGGAATATCTGTAAATTGATAATTAATTGGGCAAGTTAATAGAAATACTGATTGTTAAGAATGAAACAAATAAATTTAATGATTTATATTCATGTCTGGGAAGATAGTTATTTGATAATCTCCAAATTTGATTATTTAAAATGGGAAAACTTATTATCTTCAACCCAAAGTTAATTTGTGTTGGTGATTTGTAAATATAAAATATTTTTACTTATGTTAATATTATAGGGAAATGCATTAATTAATATAGGGAAGTGTAATATATATATATATATATATATATATATATATATATATATATATATATCTAATTAATCGAAATTATAATATGAGAATTAAAGTACACATGAGATAATATAATTCATAAATTAATAAGGGATTTAAAATAAAATCTACAAATTTAATAAGATAAAGGGGTATACTTAAATTTATAAATACATTAGGCAAGGGTTTGAAACATAAGAACTTTATCGTGACATTTGTAAATCTATGAAACATGCATTAAAACAAATGTGAATATCACTCTCTAAAATCAAACAAGTGTAGCATAGAAAATTTACACATGGCAAAAACTTTATTTTCCTTAATTTGAATTTCAAATAACATAGGTGGAAGATGAACCATGTTTTCTTTATTGTTTCCTTCCACTTTCAATAATAATAAAAAATCGATAGAATCAAATTCAAATTACTACCATCCTTGCAATTGCAACCTGAAGCATCTTCAAGTTTATCAAATTCAACCTCAACCTAAAAACAAAATAAAATCAAAATTTGTAGTTCAGTTTCAAGAAAGCAAACCTCATTTTAAAGCAAGCATGTGTTGATCTTTCAACCTGAGTTTTCAAATATAATCTGGGATTGGTTTCTGCATGCAACACTGAGATAAGTAGGCAGTTCCAGATTTCAAATTATTGCCCTGTTCACAGTTTAAAAGGTAAGTGAACTACCCTCTTTAATTCTGAATCTGTCACTATCTTGATCTAGTGAAATGTTCTGAAGTTTGGTTGTGAGAATTTGCTTGCATGTATGAGTATACCTGAAAACAATGAATGCATGTTGGAGACAAGAACCTTTACTCTGTTAAACCAAGTACTGTTAAAAAAAAAATTATTTAAAGATTTAAAGTAGATATCTCCTGATGCATGTGAATTTTTGGAATGAAGTAGGCTATGTATGAATAAATATGAGTATGATTTCTACTTATATGATTGAATAAAAATATGCATACTGGACAAAAACTGTGTGAACTCTGTTCTTAGTTTTCAGAGCTTAAAATGTTGATCAAAAACTCAATATATCCATAACTAGTCACTGATTAGGTTTTAGATCTCAAACAAGTATGTTTGTTTGAGTATAAATTAAAGATTTAAAACATATGCAAGCATCACAAGTTTATTCATTTCTGAAAATCAAGGACATACAGTAGGAATTAAAAATCTGTAAGAAATTCAAGTATCAGGATTTAATGTTTCAATAATATAATCTTGATCGTCACCAAAATTCATGAATTTTAAGAGAAAAATCTGAATTTTTAGGTTCTTATTGAGTGAACATATTAAGTGTTATCAGAAAATAAGATTTGGGGCTTTTCTGATGATCGCGTGGACTAGAGGGATAGGGATTGGAGTCGAAGGAAGGTGGTAGACCGACGATGTTGGGAAAAATGGGTATTCATTTTTCTGATCATTGTGGGTGATGATACGATTGCAATTAGGGTTTTAGCTGTGGTTTTGGTTTCATCTGGGATGTCGAAGCAATTTGTCGTCGCCAATGGATTATCGACGATCGGACCATATTGGATAGAGGCAGGGTAATGTGGCGAAGCTCTGAACCGTATCACGTGGTTTCTAGTGATCTGGGTGTCGAAACGTGGTGGTTGGAGTTGACCAGTGTTGTTTCAGATTTGGGCTAAATTCTCGGCTAAATTCTTGATTTCGAAATTAGCTGATGATACTCGGAGCAGGGTGGTCCGGAGGTTAGAGGTGGACGACGTCGACTTGTTGAAGGTTGAGGAATTGGTCGGAGGGCGTCGGAGAATGGGTGCATGTGCACGGTTATTGATTGTGTCAGTGAAGGTTGGGAGATGGGAAGACGAAGTTATGCTCGAAGTAGTGTTCGTGGAATACCGTGTTCGGCTCGAAGCAAAACTGCACTTCGTCTTTGATGGTAGCTGAACGTTTGAGTATAGAGGTTTCATGAGTTACTCGAAGCACGTGGTAGGGTAGCTCGAAGTATTAGGTGGGAGGACTCAAAGTCAGAATTGTGTTGCTCGGGTTTAAAGAGATGTTTAGGTTTTTAAACAAACCTGTACTGTAGTTTTTTTTTTTAAAAAAAAATATATTTTTACTGAAGCTTGTAAAGGGAAAGGAAGATTTAAACCCGGTTTTAAATCCAAAAATTGAAATATAGAGTTCGAATTCGAGTTTAATTTCAGTTTTAAAATAAATTAAGACTTTAACCTTGAATAGTTAAATACTGTATAAATGATTAAGTAGTTTGATTTTTTTTTTAAATAAAGTTTAAAGGGTAAGTAAAGTTTTTTAAATCTGAAGATTAATCTGAAATAAAATTTTAAATAAGCATTTCAGTTTTGAAAATGTAGGAAAGTTTTAAAATTTAAAATGTTTTTAACTATTTGGAAATATTTAAAGGATAATTTAAATTGAATTGAATTTAAATATGGAATTGCGTTTTAACCCCTTTAAGCTTCTTTATTTATGAGTATATATTTAACTTGGGGGAATGAAGGGTTTAAAAAGGTGTTTAAAACTTTGTTAAAGATAATTTGAATTCATTTTTAAATCTTAAAGTTAAAATGAAATTTGAAAGTAAGTTTAAAATAAATTGTTTTAGTACTTTGTAAATGGTAACTTGATTAGTAACAAAGTTTGATCTTAAGAATTGTATTCATTAAAATTTATAAGAAATTTAATGGATAATTAATTTATTTGATTAATAAATTGGATTAATTGAATAAGTAGTTAAAGGTTTAAACTAATTGATTAATGGTTAAAATTAATTAATTAGGAATAATTAATTTCGTAATTAAGGATTGTTAATTATATTTTAATTAATAATTAATAATTAATTAGTTTAGTAATTTAGAATTAATTAAGTTACAGTTAACACTTAATAGGTAGATTACTGAGAGGAATTAATCAAGGGATTAATTGAGATAAATAATTAAGGGTAATTAATTTATAGAATGAGTAATTAAGGGTAGTTAATTACTGTATGGGATTAATCAAGGGATTAATTAGAGAATAAATTAAGGATTAATTTATTCAATGAAGAAATTAAGGATAGTTGACTACTGAATGTTATTAATCAAGAGTGATTAATAATTATGGTTAATAATTAATTAATGAAGTAATTAAAGGTTAATTACTGTATTAGGTTAAGGATAACTAATTTGTGAAATTAATTAAGAGCTAATTACTTAAATGTAATTTAAATAAATAGAATGTTATTGGAAGCCTCGACTAATGGTTATCCCTAATAGGTGGTTCGAGATACTTGTGATATGACCTGTCTGATGTAAACTGTGAAGATGTGATTATCTATTGATTATGAATTACTATGACATCCTGTATTAAAAATAGAGTTGTATTTCACTTCGAATAATGTAAGTTATGTTGACAATGGTTTCGAAGAGACCGGAGTCGGGTATTAGTAAATACCCAAAACCACTTCGATTCTTATAATTTGATATGTGAAACCAATAGGCTGAAGTGGAATGATTTAAGAAAATTTGACTATTTAAAATCTAAGTTTGACACTTAGAAATTGATGTGTGAAATGATTAATTTCTATAACACCTTGTGAAATTTGTAAATTGATATAAGTTACCCCGGGTTTATATAAGTTGTATGCATTTGTATTCCATGTTAGTTGGGTTTACTCACGCTGGTTTCCAGCCTGACCCGGGTGTTACTTTGATGTAATGCTCGGGTCAGACCGAGTATTACAGATTTTCAGGTAAGGACATTCTGGAGCTCAGGAGGTGAGCTGGAGAGCAGAAACGTATGGAGAGCTTCTGATGCTAATATATTATAGTATCTGAAACATATTGATTTATCTGTTCTGTGATTGTAAATCTGTTGAAACTCTGAAATATGTATATTAAGTTGAAATTTGACAAGTACAGTTTCCTTTGTGTAATTATTATTTATGTGATATTATATTTTGATCCGCTGCGAATGTGAGATGTGTGTTTCTTTTGTTCTTCTTCTATTTTCTTCTTCTTTCTCTTTCTTCTTTTCTCCAACTATTTGGAATTTTCGGGATCGAAAAGCCCAGGCCGTTACAATATATATATATATATATATATATATATATATATATATATACACACAACGACAAACAATTAAGTATATATGTAGATATGTTAAATGAAATGGCGAAAATGATAAAATGGAAATATACATATGATGACCAACATATAAAATGTACACAAGCCTTATGACGATTAAAAATAGTATATATTGAAAACTATGTATGAAAATATGCATAAAAGGAAAAAAAAAAGGAAGAAACACATTTATGTTAAACGATGAGATTTAAATATATGTGAGTAATGAGGTAGAACATGAAATATACCTGTGAGCATATACTAAACATATGAAAAGAAAATAAAACAGATAAAATAAAAATGACTTTGTATAGGTGTGTAGGTAGTATATATGTAATAATACATACAGAAAGAAAAAAAAGAAGGGATACAAAACTTTAGGACCTCAGGAAGATATATGTGTGTATTGTAAATAACTGAGCATGTAAACTTAAAGGGGAACACATGCATTAATTACCTATCTACTCAAACACAAAAGATCCAATCTTTAAAATATAAATCAAGTCAAACGTATATTTTATCAAATCAGCAAAAAACGAAATAAATAACATAAACATAGTAAAACAAAACATAGCTTCAAGCTCACTTCAATTTCTCTTCGTCCTTAAGTAAACGTCGACCTCAGCCACCAAGAAATCATTTCCATCCATCACTTAATATCGTACCTTTGCATTTGAACTTGTATATACCCGCTGGTAGGAGTGTTGGATCCAATTGTAGAAGCCTGGCAACAAAAAAATGAAGCGGAAGAAATCAAACAACATAGGTTCACAGAGGATAAACAAAGTAGAGGAAGCAGCAATCATCATCTTAATAAAAAGGTAAGTAAAACCAAAACATTCAAGAGAAACAGAACCTGTGTCATATCTCAACCGGAGCAAACTAAGTGGGTCCAAGATTAGTTTCAAAAATCAGATTCAAGTTGCAAATCAACAAAATTAGCGAGCTCCAGATCAGTTTCATATCAACAAAAAGATTTCCAGATTTTCGACCACTTCTCTGTCCCTCTATTCATCATAATACAGTGAGTTTTTCTTCTACGAAAATTTTATTTTTACCAATATTTTGAGTTTTGGGACTAATGATTGTAGATCTGGCTTCAATAATAGTTGACCGTGTAGAACTTAGATAGCGGTTTCAATGTTGGTTAGGGAATTTTTATTTTCCTTAGATGGACGATTTCTTGCATGAACGTAAACTGTGTAATTTGTTTACAACAACAGCCGATTTGTGGTTGTTGAAATTTGAGTTTCTTTTGGATAAGAATTTCCATTGAGATAAAGGAATTACACCTTTGTATTCATATGAAAATTTGGTAGCCCTGTAATCGGCATTGAATCAAATTGCAGTTTAAGGTTTAAACTTTTGTTCATTTGCATTGCAGTGCTAGCATGAAGTTCCATTGTTTTATTTGACAAACTTCAATTGTATCATGTTATATGTCTAGTGTACTAAAACAAATAGCACGCTACAATAAACTCGTCGCACTAGTTTATCAATTAGAATTCCACTACGCTGGAATTATGGATTAAATAATTGTAACTATAAGTTACGTTGTAAATAAATTACAACAACAACGTTATATTATTTATAGAAATAGCACAACGTATAAACGAAAGATTATAGCAAAAACTAGAATCTAACCGGATTGTGTCTGAGGCTCGTCGTAACGATTTCCTTAAGAATTTTATTTCAAAATTCTCCCAAGATACAACAGATGAATTCTTCTCGAAATTGTAACGAGTATATCACTCTGTGATTTGATTATAAGAACAGCAGTTATTAGAAGAGAAGAGATTAGAAAATTCAGTGAGGAAAGTGATCAGTTTTCCTCCTTATTTATAGTTGATTCGTATCCCTTCAAACGGTCGCATCTGCACCCGTTGGTCCAAACGGTCGTGTCCGTTTCTGCTGCTGTTTATCGGTTGCGTCC
The DNA here is from genome assembly GCA_030765085.1 of Allium cepa. NCBI lineage: Eukaryota > Viridiplantae > Streptophyta > Magnoliopsida > Asparagales > Amaryllidaceae > Allium > Allium cepa. The sequence goes on from CM060940.1 coordinate 868,132,833, forward strand.
ATTCATTTCGAATAGGCCACATCCGTTCGCAAAAAATCCCGTTTCTGCCTCATAACAGGTCGCACCTGTTCGTTTTCGCGCCCGCTTCAGAAGTCGCGCCTCTTCAGTCAAAACCCGCGTCCGTCTTCACCCGCTCGCTTCTTTTCAATTTCCAGGCCCAGCCCAGTTTCAGCCGAAGCCCAAAACTGTTAAATAATGGCCAAGCAAAAAGAATGATCATTTTAGACCCGTACCCGTACCGGCCCGGTTCGCTTCGGACGGACGGCGGCGGCGGCTCGCGCGCGCGTGTGTGGTGGTGATGCATGATCTCCCTCCTCACAACGAAGCATTCATTTGGGGCCCCAGGCCCCCAACCTCCTCATGAGAAAGCTATATTTAAATCAATATAGCTCTCACAATTTGGAGATGTGGGACTTTGTATATTTCATTCAACTTTATTAAGGAATTCCAACAATCCCCCACATGAATGATAATATACATATCCCCCACACAAAGCGAAATATCACAGAGTATATATGAAATAAATGCTTTATCGTGGATAAGTAGATATTTCACTTTGAACTTTCCCTAGTTAAAACTTATCGGATCTACTTGGCTAATCGGTGAATTATTTCATCTTGAAACGTCGGCCTTTATTGTATATCCAGACAATAAGCTTTACGAAGCATTGATTCCCTTCTTATCCAATCTCTTGGTTTTGTTCATTTTGGTCCTGAACATATTTTGGTTCTGCGAGTGTTATAGAGAATTTAAGCCTTTAATATTCTCATAGAGCCGACCCAGCTCACACTTGCATAGGTGATCGCAACCCTTAAGAGTATCCTACAAATACCCCACTTGTTATTTCCAAGATATGGTCATCATTAAAAAACATAGTTTTAACCTTTAAATACTTCTGTAGGCATGCATTTATATTTTGCACCATATGAATGGAGTTGGACTGTGTCCAAGCAAATGCATTACGTCTTGAGTTATTCAGAACTGGTTTGCCTATTGATCCTAGTCCGTGGTATCTCCAGTCGCTAGGATAGGTTTCCGTATAAGATAAATCTTGATGGTTTAGGCTTTTAAACCCATTCCCCTCGATGCACAGTCAATTTTCTCTCTTGGTAGACCTTAGTAAACGGATCCGCTAGGTTATCATTTGTCCTCACATAATCAATGGAAATAGTTCCATTTGAGAGTAACTGCCTAACTGTGTTATGGCGTTGACGAATATGTCGTGACTTTCCATTATACACAAAGTTGTGCGCCCTGCGTAGCGCAGCTTGGTTATCACAGCGTATGCATATGGCCGGTACAGGTTTAGGCCAGAACGGGATATCTTCTGAAAAGTGACGAAGCCATTCTTCTTCTTCGCCAGCTTTATCTAGTGCAATGAACTCTGATTCCATAGTGGATCGAGCTATGCATGTTTGTTTTGTAGATTTCCATGACACTGCTGTCCCTGCTAGGGTAAAGACATAACCACTCGTTGATTTTGATTCCTCTGAATCTGCAATCCAGTTTGCATCACTATATCCTTCTAAGATGGAAGGATATTTTCCATAATGTAAGGAATAATTAGTGGTATTTTTTAAATATCCAAGCACTCTCATTAGTGCTTTCCAGTGTTTCTTTCCTGGATTGCTTGTATACCTGCTCAGTCGACTTACTGCATAAGCTATATCTGGTCTTGTGCAATTCATGAGATACATGAGACATCCTATTACACGAGAGTATTCCAGTTGCATTACACTTTCATCAGTGTTTTTATGCAGTACTTCTGATGGATTAAAAGGTGTTCTCACTCCTTTAATTCCATAGTCTTGGAATTTTTCAATCACTTTGTCTACATAGTGTGGCTGAGATAATTCAATTCCAGTAGGAGTTCTTATTATTTTGATTCCCAAAATAACGTCTGCAACTCCTAAATCTTTCATATCGAAATTGCTAGTTAACATCTTCTTTATGGTCTCTATTACCTGAGTATTTGGACCAAATATTAACATATCGTCTACATATAAACAAATCATCACATATGATTGTCCAATTTGTTTATAATAAACACACTTATCGCATTCATTTATACGAAAACCATTTCTCATCATGACACTATCAAATTTTGCGTGCCATTGTTTCGGAGCTTGTTTTAGTCCGTATAATGATTTTACTAATCTACAGATTTTGTTTTTATTTCCTTTGGAAACAAAACCTTTAGGTTGCTCCATGTAGATCTCCTCATCGAGATCTCCATTTAAGAATGTTGTCTTTACATCCATTTGATGAATTTCTAGACCATAAATCGATGCAATTGCTATTAGCATTCTTATAGAGGTTATTCGTGTTACTGGCGAATATGTATCAAAGAAGTCTACTCCTTCTTTTTGACGATATCCTTTGGCTACTAATCTGGCTTTATACTTGTCGATAGAGCCATCTGCTTTCATTTTCTTCTTGAAAATCCATTTACAGCCAATAGGTTTTATTCCTAGTGGAATATCAACAATTTCCCAATTTTTATTACTTAGAATTGAATCAATCTCACTTTGGATTGCTTCTTTCCAACATGAAGATTCATAAGATGACATTGCTTCCTTGTACATTTGAGGTTCGTGCTCTAATACATATGTAAAAAAGTCCGAACCAAATGTTTTGGAAGTTCTAGACCTTATGCTTCTTCTCGGTTCAGCATCCTCAATTTCATGATGAGTTTCATCTTCATGTGAATCGTTTGATTCTTCCCTTGTCCTTTTTGGGACATTATTTCCTTCATTCCTTTTGTGTGGAAACACATCTTCAAAGAATGAGGCATCTCTTGATTCCATGATGGTATTTACATGAATATCAGTTATATCAGACTTGAATACCAAAAATCTGTATGCACTACTATTTTGGGCTGGCCCTAAGTAGTAACAATCTACTGTTTTTGGTCCAAGTTTGATTCTCTTGGGACGCGGAACTGGAACTTTTGCAAAGCACCCCCACACTTTGAGGTATTTAAAGCTTTGTTTGTGTCCTTTCCATATCTCATATGGAATTGTTCATGTTTTATTGTGAGGAACTTTATTTAATATGTGATTAGACATATTTAAGGCTTCCCCCCACAAGTTCGTCGGTAGACCAGAAGTTAAAAGCATGGCAGTAATCATGTCTTTTAACGTTCTGTTCTTCCTCTCGGCTACACCATTTTGTTGTGGTGAATATGGAGCTGTTGTTTGATGAATTATACCATTTTCGGCACAAAACTGTTCAAATGGTGATTCATATTCTCCACCTCGATCAGATCTCAATATCTTGATCTTTTGATTTAACTGATTTTCTACCTCAGCCTTGTATTTTAAAAACGCTGTTATTGCTTCATCTTTACTATTTAAAAGATATACATAGCAATATCGCATATAATCATCAATAAAAGTAATGAAATACTTTTTCCCACCTCTTGTAGGTAGGGATTTAAAATCACATAAATCTGTATGTACCAAACCTAATGTGCTTCTGTCAACAGATTTAAATGGTTGTTTGACCATTTTTGCTTCTACACATGTCTCACATTTGTAGTTCTTATCTACTTGGAATTTTGGAATTAATCCCAAGTTTGATAATTTTTTCATTTTGCGGAAATTTATGTGTCCTAATCTGTCATGCCATAGTAAAATTTCATGCTCAAGCAAGTAAGAAACTTCAATTTTATTAATAGCACAATCAGAATACATAGTTTTATTGCCGATAACGGCTACATTTGCCTTAAATAGGCCATCAAATAAATAACCCCTTCCGATATACATTCCAGCTTTGGACAGAACCATCTTGTCTGACTCGAACACCATTCTGAATCCTTTCTTTGATAATACTGCACCAGAGATGAGATTCTTGCGTATGTCTGGAACGTGGAGCACGTCATTCAACTTGACAGTTTTTCCAGAAGTAAACTTGAGGATTACCGTGCCACTGCCTTCGATCATAGATACTGCAGAATTACCCATATAGAGCTTTTCTTCATGATCGAATTTCTTGTATGTAGAGAACATGGATTTGTCAGAGCAGACATGACGTGTAGCGCCTGTGTCTACCCACCATTGGTTAGGATTCTGAACCATATTGCATTCAGATACAACTGCTGAGAAGTTGGACTCATCTACTTCCATGTTGTCTACTAAATTTGCCTCTTTTTTGCGGTCCTTTTTTGGCCTGCAATCTCTAGCGGCATGTCCAACTTTTCCACAAACCCAACATTCGCCATTAAACTTCTTGGTTCGTTTGTTGTCTTTTGGTTTGTTGCCTTGAGCTTTCCTTTTCTTCTGGAAATTCTTCTTTTTGTTTTGGTCTTTGACCCTTCAGCCACAAATGCCTCCGCACTTTGTTTTGTAATTCCACGGTTATCTGCCTCAATTTTAATCGGAGTATGAGATCCTGTAAAGAGATTTCCTTCTTTTTATGCTTTAGATAATTGCGGTAATCTCTCCATGACGGTGGCAGTTTTCTGTGATGGCTTCAACCAAGAATGATTCTCCAACCGTATGACCTTCCGCCTCGAGTTCATGAATGATGATTTGCAGTTCATGCAGTTGAGTAGTCACTGGTTTGGAGTCAACCATCTTGTAGTCCATGAATTTGTCTATAATGAATTTCTTAAGACTGATATTCTGCGTCTTATACTTCGTGGTAAGTGCATTCCAGAGTGCTTTTGATGTCTTTAAAGGCTGATATACTTTGTATAGCACCTTGTCGAGACAATCCAGAATATAATTTCTACATAAGAAATCATAATGCTTCCACGTATTCACCTCTGCTTCCTTGCCTGGTGCAGGAATCGGTTCCTCCTCCTCGAGGTACTTTTGCAGACCAAGTTTGGTGAGATAAAACAACATCTGATTCTGCCATGTCAAGAAATCATCACCATCTTCCTTGAATGGTTCAGGTCTGTTGTGAGTAGTATTCTTTGAAAATTCTACTGTTGCCATCTCTGTTTTAGTAAGAAAACAGTAAAATTCTTAAGATGTTATATTCTAGTGTACTAAAATAGATAGCACGCTACAATAAACTCGTCGCACAAGTTTATCAATTAAAATTCCACTACGCTGGAATTATGGATTAAATAATTGTAACTATAAGTTACGTTGTAAATAAATTACAACAACAACGTTATATTATTAATAGAAATAGCACAACGTATAAACGAAAGATTATAGAAAAAACTAGAATCTAACCGGATTGTGTTTGAGGCTCGTCGTAAAGATTTCCTTAAGAATTTTATTTCAAAATTCTCCCAAGATACAACAGACGAATTCTGCTCGAAATTGTAACGAGTATATCACTCTGTGATTTGATTATAAGAACAGCAATTATTAGAAGAGAAGAGATTAGAAAATTCAGTGAGGAAAGTGATCAGTTTTTCTCCTTATTTATAGTTGATTCGTATCCCTTCAAACGGTCGCGTCTGCACCCGTTGGTCCAAACGGCCGCGTCCGTTTCTGCTGCTGTTTATCGGATGCGTCCATTCATTTTGAATAGGCCGCATCCGTTCGTAAAAAATCCCGTTTCTGCTTCATAACAGGTCGCACCTGTTCGTTTTCGTTCCCGCTTAAGAAGTCGCGCCTCTTCAGTCCAAACTTGCGTCCGTCTTCACCCGCCCGCTTCTTTTCAATTTCCAGGCCCAACCCAGTTTCAGCCGAAGCCCAAAACTGTTAAATAATGGCCGAGCAAAAAGAATGGTCATTTTAGACCCGTACCTGGCCGGTCCGGTTCGGTTCGATCGGACGGACGGCGGCGGCGGCGCGCGCGTGTGTGGTGGTGATGCATGATCTCCCTCCTCACAACGAACCATTCATTTGGGAGCCCCAGGCCCCGAACCTCCTCATGAGAAAGCTATATTTAAATCAATATAGCTCTCACAATTTGGAGATGTGGGACTTTGTATATTTCATTTAACTTTATTAAGGAATTCCAACAATCCCCCACATGAATGATAATATACATATCCCCACACAAAGCGAAATATCACAGAGTATATATGGAATTAATGCTTAATCGTGGATAAGTAGATATTTCACTTTGAACTTTCCCTAGTTAAAACTTATCGGATCTACTTGGCTAATCGGTGAATTATTTGATCTTGAACCGTCGGCCTTTATTGTATATCCAGACAATAAGCTTTACGAAGCATTAATTCCCTTCTCATCCAATCTCTTGGTTTTGTTCATTTTGGTCCTGAACATATTTTGGTTCTGCGAGTGTTATAGAGAATTTAAGCCTTTAATATTCTCATAGAGGCGACCCAGCTCACACTTAAATAGGTGATCGCAACCATTAAGAGTATCCTACAAATACCCCACTTGTTATTTCCAAGATATGGTCATCATTAAAAAACATAGTTTTAACCTTTAAATACTTCTGTAGGCATGCATTTATATTTTGCACCATAGTTTTAACCTTTATATACTTCTGTAGGCATGCATTTATATATATGTACAATGACAAACAATTAAGTATATATGTATATATGTTAAATGAAATGGTGAAAATGATAAAATGGAAATATACATATGATGACCAACATATAAAATGTACACAAGGCTTATGACGATTAGAAATAGTATATATGGAAAACTATGTATGAAAATATGCATAAAAGAAAAAAAATAAAAAGAAAAAGAGAGAGAGGAAGAAACACATTTATGTTAAACGATGAGATGTAAATATATGTGAGTAATGTGGTAGAACATGAAATATACCTCTGAGCATATACTAAACACATGAAAAGAAAATAAAACAGATAAAATACAAATGACTTTGTATAGGTGTGTAGGTAGTATATATGTAATAATACATACAGAAAGAAAAAAAAGAGGGGATACAAAACTGATGAAGAACATACCTTAATTCGATCAAGCCGATCAATTCGAGATCACCAATCCTCCTCCGTGAATCGCTCCATCTTGAGTCGCGGCCAAAACCCTAAGTCGCGAACGACTTACTCCCCGCCTCCTCCATGTGTCGCTCGTAATTACTTTTCCCCCTCCATATGCCGCGCGCGAGCTACCCTAGAAAGCGGCCGACCTATTGATGAATCGCGAACAACCCTAAGTCGCAAATCCATCACTGAATCGTTCTCCCCCAATTTGCAGCGACTTTCCATATGTCGCGAACTACCTCTTAAGTCGCGAACGATATATGAAGTGCTTCCAGTAAGCCGCAAAATTGCATTGTCGCCTCCTTAACTAGCGTGACATTGTTGAGTCGCATGATGATTTCGTTTAAGTCACTGCAAAACTCCATGAGTCGCTGCCAAGCTTTGATAAGTCGCGAACGACTTATTTCTTAAGTCGCGATGAGGAAGGGTTTCCACCATAAGTCGTTGCCGAGCTTCATGAGTCGTTGTCGAGTTACTTTAAGTCGTTGATTGTATTTTTCCTAAGTCATTGCTATGTAAACCATTTGTGTTGTAATTTTGTTAAGTCGGGAGTGTGTTGTACTATATATAGGAATGTATGCGTCATTTGTAATGGTTGTTGACTTTTGAATAAAATTCCTTTGATTGCTTTGTGCTTTCTTCTAATTGATAGTCGAGTGTGATCTCCTATCTCCACCTACGTCATTCGAGTGCGCTCGAATCTTCGTTTGTGAAGCCGATTCACGGAATCTTGTGCGCAAGATCAACGTTGAAGAATCGTAGATCTCTTTTCACGGAATCGTGCGCGATCAACGTGATAGAGATAGCTAGAATTCGGTATCTTCGGATCAACGAATTTGGGCATTATCAATTCACCGATTGCTACATTTTCATCGTTATATCGATTTTCTGTTTATCCGCTGCGTCAGTTTGGTATCAGAGCCTGTTGTAGCCAATCATAGCTAAATCGGGTCTTGGAGCCAAGTATTTGAAGTTTGAAGTTGTTCATCGTGTTCATATTGAAGTTGCAAAAAGATTGGAGTATTTGATCCATAGTCTTTTGGGTCAAAGTGTACAAAAGTGTTGGAATTTAAAGCGTGAGCCGAGAGTTGAAGCGTCAGTTTTGGTATCATTTGTTGAAGTTAGGCCGTGTATACTTGTGAGAAGTAGCCGAGCCTTGTGAAGTTGTTTTTGAAGTTTGAAGCCGAGCTAAGGAGCCGTGACTTGTTTGATTTCGTGTTGAAGTTTTGATTTGTTGAAGTTTGGAGATTTGTTGAATTATTTGTGAAGTTCAATCATGCCACCGAGACGAGCTCAACGACATCGCAATATTAATGCTTTGTATGGAAGAGAAGAGGCCGATGAAATGGAACAACGAATCAATGAGAGCTTCACTCAGAAGTTGAATGAAGGAATTGGTCGCTTAGAGAGAATGATGCTTGAAATGAATCAAAGTAGAAGAAGAGTTTCACCTGAATCGAGCCATGGGAGAAGTGGAGCTTCGATACATTCAGATCGGGAGAGAAGAGAAGATCATAGAAGTATTGACAATCGTGATAGGAATGTTGATCGAAGGAGTGGTAGTAGAGATGTTGGAGGTCGTGATCGACATCGATATACTTCAGATTTTGATGAGGAGTTTGATGGTGATAGGGGAAGTGTTCATTATCGAGATAGAGAGCAAACACGACGTCAGAATCGAGATGTAGATGATGATCGTCGATGGGAATCAGGAATGAAGATGGAAATTCCAGAGTTCAAGGGTGGAATGTGTAACGACCCGTAATTTTCGTTAATTCAATTTAGTCATTTTAATAGGATTTAAATAATTTAAGATAGAAAGAAATTAAGATCTGTGATTTTTTTGAAGCAAATGACTAAATGAAATGAAACCATGGGAATTTAAGTCTAAGAATTTCCAGTTGGAACAAAATGACGAGAAATTTAAGTGCTGTAAATTGTTATTTATAGGCTAAGAAATTAATATAAGAAAACAAATGGGAAGATTTCATTTATTTCATGGTTTTAATTCGTTTTTCTTTAATAAGTTGTAATTGAATTTAGTAGAAAATAATATGTATTAAACCTACTTATAGAATTCGAAGCTAATTCAAATGAATTTAAGTAGTGAAAAGGCTTTACCTGTATATATATTTAATATGAGAAATAAATGGGAATATTAAATTAATTTAATGCAGTAAAGGAATGAAAACGGAAATTAGAATAAATTAAGGAATTCTGTAACGCAAGTAATAAATCTGTACCTTGAATGAACGTTTCACTTTGATAAATTATTTAAATGAGATGACTTAATAAATAAATAATTAGGTCAATTGGTATGTGGTGAAATTTGATGTTGAAATATTTTGTAGATAAGGGTTTAGGTGGAATGAGTTAATTTATGAAGTAAAGGATAGAAATCATATAAAACGTTAAGCAAGTTGATTAATGTTGTAACGTAAGGTGTAAATGTAAATTCCAGTGGAAACGTATCCTTATTTTAGGTAGAAATTTCAGGTATATTGATAAAGTGGAGTATATACACTTAGTAATAAATTTAGTACAGAAAAAAAAACGAAATGGAAATATTGAATTTATTTAATTCGTATATATATTACCTATTTATATGGCCTATTAAATTTAATCGGATATCAATGGCAATTAATTCCTTAAATTAGTGCAATCAATGTATGATTAATTGATAACGATGAAAAGGTTGATTATATTCAGTGTGAACAACGTAAATTATTATCATAGCATTATACTTGGTTTGAATAGAAGGGTGAAATGGGGAATCAAATTTTATTTAATGATAATAACGTTAGTATTGGTTAATAAATAGATTTCAATGCAGTAACCAAATAAATGGAATAAGATGAGTATATATTGCATAGAAATGAAATGTAAATTGTCACATTTGGTAGGAGCTAATTTTTAGAAACATATAAATGTTGAATCAGTAAATATTAAATTCCATTTAATATAAGAATTCAAAGGGGGAAGATTTACATTTGGATTGGAAAATTGATAGTTATTAATTAAAAGTGACAATTGAATAAATTTATACAAACGTGATATAATGTAAATAGATGGGGATCAACTTTTATTTATGTGGTTAAGGGAATTTAATTTCTATAGTATGATAATCGAAATTAATGGAAGTTGGAATAGATAATTTATATGTTAGTTGAAATTTAGCTAGAATATGTAGATATTGAATGTTAGTAAAAAAATTAATGGATATAAAAGTTTAAATTATACATTGAAATTCATACTCGCCATAAAAGGTTAATTGAGACCAAAGAAGTAGTATAGGAATCTAACCTTCTTTATTAAATTGGATTTATTGCAATAGTTAATTTCATAAAATAAAGGTAAAGCTAATTCAAATTTAACTGGACCATTGTTGGTATAACTTTAGAAGAAAGATTTATTTATGATTTGAGTATTTAATTCAACAAGTGGTATTTACGACTAATAAGATAGAATTGAACGTAAATTATTACGTTATTAAATTGAAATGGAATTTGTAAACATTGAGTGAAATCTTAAACTAATGTTAGTATTCGTCGTAATTACAACAATAACTTTGAATAATAGAAAGGAAGTGAATATAATAAATTAATCAAATTTATAGTGTTGAATTCAATTGGATTGGAATTAATAAATAGTTAAGAAAAACAAGGGTCATTAATAATTTGGAATTTAATTATGGTAAAAAGGTTAATTGCAATCCAAAGATGAGTTGGAATGGAAATCAAGTATTAATTTAATTTGATTTAAGATGAGAGTATAAGTATATGATTTAATAATTGGGGTTAGAATAAAATTTATAATATCTAAATAATAAGAAAACGCAGAGGTTAACACTGCGAAATTGATATACTTATAAATTTTAATTCATATCCAAGCTTGCTAAATTATTTGAAATTGATTGGATTATGTAAGTAATGAAATTTGGCCAATATTTAAAGTTGAAAGAAAATTTGGATTTTATGGTTTATTTTAATTTATTTAATAAATATTAAAAATAGCCATTTTTGTCACGGACTCGGATTTCGACGAAACCAGTTTCATCGGATCCGTAACGGTGAATTATAATAATGTTTCAAGTTTCGTAGCGATCGGACTTGTCGTTTGATCGTACGGACTCGAAACGCCTTGAAATTTACGCATTTTTGAAATCAATGTGAAATTTTTGTTTTTTTTGGCATAACTTCTTCATACGATCGAATTTGGTCGCGAAACTTTTTCCATTGCGTTCAGAATATTTTAAAACACCTATTTGGATATATAGTTTTAAAAAAAAATCCGACTCCGGAGGCATAGCGGGCTTTTTGGACCATGGTTTGTCACGCACGTTCGCGTATCCAGTCTAGCTACCCTACCTCTAGCCTATCTATAAATATACAGCTATAAACCCTAGTCACTATTCTTTTGCTGTAAGTTCATTTCTTCACTCCTTTCTCTTCCCCAAATGTATACATCTCAGATCCAATTCCAGATCCATCCACAGTTCAAAATCAAAAGTCAAAACTCAAAAATTTCAGAAAATTCCAGAAAAAATATATGTTGAAGTATTCGATACGCGTAAAATACTGGTGAAATTCGTTTTTCAATTGGAGCTGTCGTTCATCCAGAATAAATTCAAACAAACCCAAAACCGTTCATCATCGCCGTAACAAAATTTGTCGGATCGGAAAAACATTTCTGGGTTTTGGAGAGAGAACCGAGGGGATCGCATCTATGTAGTTTGTTTTGAGTATCGACGGTTGGATTGGCGGCAAAATTCGATTAGGGTTTGAGTTTTTAAGGTGGCGGCTGCTGTAGCGCGTGTGCGTTCTCTGTTGGGGTCGCGGCCTGTAGCACGCGCAGGTGATTTGAATGTGGTATGAAATGTGTTCTTTTTTTATTTTTTTTATTTTATGATTTCATTCGCAATTTTCGACATAACTTTCTCATACGAAGTCGGATTCGCATGAAATTTTTTTTGTTAGGATCGTAATTTAATTTCGGATCTGATGACGCTGGTTTGGACGAATTCTGAGACGGGCGAATTTTTGGGTTTAAATCGGGTTTGAATTCGATTTAAATTCAAAAAGGTGAGTGTTTTAACCCACTCACAACTACTAGAAGCTTTTATGTTTGTTAAATAAATTTTAGAAATGAATAGAAATTTATTTATGAGTTTTTGGCATGTTATTTCATTCATATCTGTTGAATTGCATTTTTTTTTGAATGTAACTGTTAATTTAACTGATTTATTGCGTGTTAATTGGCTGTTAGAAATTATTGTTTGCATATGAACTGCTAGTTAACAGTTATGTCAATTATCACTGAATATAAATTGTTAGATTAATAGTTGATAAAATTTAATTTGAATAAACTGCCAGTTATCACCTGTTATATATGATCATATATATAATTGTTATTGATTGATATTGATCGATGTTGTGATTGGATGATGGATGTGCTGTTGAACGAATGTTTTATTTGGATATCATTAAACTGCAAGTTAGTATGCATTTACATTTCATTCGGGATTGCGGTTTGAAATGATATACAACCGCAGTTTTATTTTTTTTAATTTGCGGATTGAAATGATAAATATCCGTATCACTTGACCATAGGATAGAAAATTATATACAGGCACCGCGGTCTATATATAACTATTTTTAAAATGTGATTTCTATGGTTTGGATGGAATACGGTTTATAAAAATCTTAAATTTTTATACTGAATAAATGTTTCTTCCATATTTATATACATATGAAGTTGAAAAATATAATAAAAAAAAGAAAAGTATATAAATTCTTTATTAAAAATGGAAGAAAATTTAAAAATGGAGTTTGATAATTTATATCCTATGTTCAAAGATTAAGTTGGAAATTTTAAGGGATGATATTTATCATTGGATTTTTCCCAAAATAATTTGAAATGAATATGCTAGTAAAAATTTGAATTTGGAAATATATATATATTTTACTAGAAATTGAAGTCTTATTAATTATGGATACTATGTGAATATTCAAGGCTAATTAATAGAACATTTGATTTGAAAGAATAAAATCCAACTTTAGTTGAAATATTTATACTCAAAATGGATATACGTATATATATGAATTTATTGAAATGGTTTTGGAACTTGAAGCGATATTAAATTTTGGTTTTACTTTAAATAAAGAAATGTATTGTAAAGCCACGAGAAATATTTCTTTCCAAAGTAACATTTAAGTTAACCCACTCATTTTATATACTGTTGAATATCCAAACCATTTAGTTTTGAAGGTAATGGTTTTAAATTCTATGGATTTCGAAGTATGATATTAAGAGTTAAATTTCCAAATAATTGGTTCAAGGAATTTTAATAATAAAAGGTGACAAAATTTTTGGAAAGGAAAATATGTGGGAAATGATATCATTGATTTGGGGTTTTATAAAAATAATATTAAAATGAATCTTTGTGGGTTTTAAAGAAGACATGATATCGCAATATTATGGTTTTGGAATGGATTTTATTTTGGTTTTAAAAGTACAAACTATTTTTAAATGACCGCGGTGTTATAATAACGATGGGTAGGCAAAGAGACCGGGATCGGATATGGACATACTCTCTGTCGATACCGAAAACCACTTTGACTAACCGTGTACGCGGTGGAGATTCCAGAATGAAGTAGGTGGTGGCGACGTTTCCTGTAAGGTAAATACGTGGACCCAACTCCCGTGAGTTGGCATAAGGTGGCTAAAACAGGAGCGATTCTCAGGCCAATGAGGTCATTCCTCTGATCGGACGCTCCTCTTCGATATTATAATTTGACTTGGATTTGATTCAGTGGCCACTTCTATATTTTGATTTTGGGGAGTTAGTCCGAGGTGGGCGGTAACTGCGGCTACGCGTTTCCACCAGCCTGGATAGCAATTGGTATATCTACCCTGGCATTGCCTAGTTGTGCCGTGTCACCTACCATATCGCGCCTTGTACGAGTTTGGTTTTCTCCCGTAGCCCGTGTGGTATCCTCTAGTGGCTTCCCGATCAGGAGGGGCTATGATATTGGACGGACTACTGGGACTATTACGTGTTAAGGTGGAAAATGTAAAGCCTTAACGCTATTTAAAAGTAAGTTTATTTTATAAATAGACACTATTATAATAGCGCAATATACTACATAGTAAATAGTTTAACGGATCCTTAGGAGATGTAAATCCCGAACATCTCTTGAGTTACTGTACTCATATTTATATTCTGTTTATTTAACTCACATAAGATATTCTAGTCTGACTCGGGTGTTTTTGTCTATTCAAATTCGCTCGGGTCAGTCCGAGCATTTCAGGATAGCAGATTTTAGATTTGGAGGACGAAGACGAAGAATCAGTATTATTTTATATATAGTATTGCACCACACTCATACTGTTCCGCTGCATTGATTGTATTGGTATGTGTAACTCTGATATTTATTGTGTAAAGAATAACAAGTGTTTGTAAACCATTTATGAACTGTATATTTATTATTATATTTATCCTTCCGCTGTGAGATTCTGTTTTGTTTTTATTTCTTCTCTGTTTTTCTTATTTACCCCATAACAATCTGCCCTTGCGTATGCTTTGATTTGGCACGTGTGTCGGTTTAAAGTGTGCGAAAAGGCAGGATGTTACAGTTGGTATCAGAGCTTTGGTTTAGCGATAAACCTTGGCTTTGTGGGGTTTGACTCTTTGTTAATAGGGTAGAAATATCCTATGGGAGTCGCTGAGTGTATATATATGAGAGAGCGTATTTGTTAGTATTAATGAAAAGATTTTTATACTGTGTTAATCTGTTCCGCTTTGTATTTATAAATTCTGGTTGATGCATGGGACGCTATGTCATCAATAGGGATTTCTAAACACTTAATAGGACAGACCGACATAATATCCGTTTTAATATAGGTGAATGAAATAATTTTGCCTATTATATTTTCTATATATAAAAATAGTTTTATAAAGATATATATATATATTTGGTTGCTATAGATTGGGTGTTAGGAAATAAAATATTTATAATAACTGAAGCTAAGTTGAAATTATGATAAATCAAATTGGAAATTTAGAACTTAAGTCCGGGATTTTTCCAAATATGTTTTCAAAGAATTTATGAAATTTATTGATTTGGTTTATAAGTATTTTCTTATATAAATATTTCGTATAAATTGGAAGAATTGTTTTAAAGAAGATTTTGGAAAAGAATTAAATTCTGTACTTTCCTCTCTGTCGCTGGAAAATAAATTCGGTGATGACGGCCGCATCATCGACTTTCATTTTCGAGTTTCGAAGGGGAAAGGCCACTGTAGTAAATTCTACTGCAGATTTATTTTGAAATTTTCTAAAATTTTTCTTTTATTGTTCTAAATATAATTAGAGATATAAAGGTTGCAAGAAATTAATTATCTATTATTTTGGAATAAATTGAAATTTAACCCGGTATTTAATTCTAAATTTTTCCGTTAATTAATTGTTTAAAATTTGTTAGTGAAATAAAAGTTAAGTAATAAATGAATTGAAACCTCTAATTGAAATAAGAGAATAACTGCAAAGCTATAAAGAGGAATTTGCATACATATGAGACAAAGGGTAATGTGAATAAACATTAAATTTAATTAAAAGAATGAAGATTAAACTTGTATAAGTTCAATTGCAATTTCCTTAACATAAATAACTTACCCAAATATAAAAGTTGAAGTGTTAAATGAGAAACTGGAATTGAATATTTTACAAGTAGGAATTTAGGAAAAATGAAGTATTCAATAAATTACTGTTATAATAAGAATTTATTGGTATAAACTTAAGTGATAATTGAAATTTTACCCAAATTAAAGGTGAGTATTATTAATAGGTGATTTTTAACTTAAGTAAATAAAATGAAATTCTTTAATAAATAAAGATTGATGTGTAGGGTTATAAACTTAAGTATGTCTTAAAATGCTACTAGTAATATAATAAAATGTAGGTAATATAAATAAATGTCTGTAAAACCTAGATAATGAATTAATAAGATCCTTTATTTATAAAAATGGAGGTTTTAAGGTTAATAATTTAAGTGTAAGTAGAGGGTTACTGTAATTAAATATAATAAAACGTAAACATTAAATAAAGGAATGAAATTAAGGGTAAGTTGAAATTGTAATTAATAAAACGAATATATATTTATTGAACCATTAATAAATAAAAAGGAATTGAGAAGAAACTTGTAAATTTTCACTTGCATTCTTAAACATACATAACTTACCATATAATAAAAGTTGCAATGTTAGTAAGAAAATGTAAAGGGAAATCTTACAAGTGAAGCTTGAGGTAATTAAGGTATTCAATAAATTTGCTGTTATAAATGAGAATTAATTGTATAAACTTAAGTTAAATTGGAAATTTTACTATATAAGAAAGGGTAAGTAGTATAAATAGATGATATAAACCTTAGTCAATAAATTGGAATACAATATAATGAATTTTGTAACAAATGGAAAATGAAAATTGTAAGAAACAAAGAAATCCCTCCATAAATGAAAGAAAGAAAATAAAACCACTGAAGCATGAAATAAATGTATAATAAGCTATTGTGGTGTTGATTTGAATTGTTTGGTTGATGTATGGTTGTTGGGTAAGGAATTTTGAAGTTGTGGGATGGAGAAATAATCTATCTTTGTTCCATCTAAGACTGTTGAGTAAAGGATGCACTTGATAGTTATTTTACATTTCGTATAATTTCGGAATTTGAACCTAACAACTAATTGTTTGGTTGATTGAATGATTGTCTGTTGGTGGCATGTGCTGTTTGTTAAAATTTATGGTTGTTGCATTTGATTGGATATAAATGATTGAATCTACCCAAACATTTCACTGTAATATAGATATTTAACTTTTAGATTATATAAGTGAATACAGGGGTTGGAAGCAACTGCTACTGCTTTTGGTTCCAAAATAAAAAGCGTATTGCCCGACAAAGAGGTACGTTTTCGGATTACGATTAAAGCGCTATTTATATATTTTCCCGTGTGGGATATTTTATTTTGGATATATATGTAATATATTTGTATATTTGGATATTATATTTTCTCCAGAGTCACTCCGTACAAAGGAGACTCTGCCAAAAATTTTCGTAAATTTTGGACTTAGAATTTTGTTAAAGATATTTTTCCAACTTTAATAATTCAAGTATTAAAAGACATAATGATTATAAAACAAGTGTAATTCATTAAACGAAATTAATTTAGTAAATTATTGTTATAAGTTAATATTTGAAACTAGATATACTGTTTTATTCTTCCTTCTCCTTTCCTTTTCCTTTTCGGGGACGAAAAGTTTTGAGTGGGGGAGAGTGTAACGACCCGTAATTTTCGTTAATTCAATTTAGTCATTTTAATAGGATTTAAATAATTTAAGATAGAAAGAAATTAAGATCTGTGATTTTTTTGAAGCAAATGACTAAATGAAATGAAACCATGGGAATTTAAGTCTAAGAATTTCCAGTTGGAACAAAATGACGAGAAATTTAAGTGCTGTAAATTGTTATTTATAGGCTAAGAAATTAATATAAGAAAACAAATGGGAAGATTTCATTTATTTCATGGTTTTAATTCGTTTTTCTTTAATAAGTTGTAATTGAATTTAGTAGAAAATAATATGTATTAAACCTACTTATAGAATTCGAAGCTAATTCAAATGAATTTAAGTAGTGAAAAGGCTTTACCTGTATATATATTTAATATGAGAAATAAATGGGAATATTAAATTAATTTAATGCAGTAAAGGAATGAAAACGGAAATTAGAATAAATTAAGGAATTCTGTAACGCAAGTAATAAATCTGTACCTTGAATGAACGTTTCACTTTGATAAATTATTTAAATGAGATGACTTAATAAATAAATAATTAGGTCAATTGGTATGTGGTGAAATTTGATGTTGAAATATTTTGTAGATAAGGGTTTAGGTGGAATGAGTTAATTTATGAAGTAAAGGATAGAAATCATATAAAACGTTAAGCAAGTTGATTAATGTTGTAACGTAAGGTGTAAATGTAAATTCCAGTGGAAACGTATCCTTATTTTAGGTAGAAATTTCAGGTATATTGATAAAGTGGAGTATATACACTTAGTAATAAATTTAGTACAGAAAAAAAAACGAAATGGAAATATTGAATTTATTTAATTCGTATATATATTACCTATTTATATGGCCTATTAAATTTAATCGGATATCAATGGCAATTAATTCCTTAAATTAGTGCAATCAATGTATGATTAATTGATAACGATGAAAAGGTTGATTATATTCAGTGTGAACAACGTAAATTATTATCATAGCATTATACTTGGTTTGAATAGAAGGGTGAAATGGGGAATCAAATTTTATTTAATGATAATAACGTTAGTATTGGTTAATAAATAGATTTCAATGCAGTAACCAAATAAATGGAATAAGATGAGTATATATTGCATAGAAATGAAATGTAAATTGTCACATTTGGTAGGAGCTAATTTTTAGAAACATATAAATGTTGAATCAGTAAATATTAAATTCCATTTAATATAAGAATTCAAAGGGGGAAGATTTACATTTGGATTGGAAAATTGATAGTTATTAATTAAAAGTGACAATTGAATAAATTTATACAAACGTGATATAATGTAAATAGATGGGGATCAACTTTTATTTATGTGGTTAAGGGAATTTAATTTCTATAGTATGATAATCGAAATTAATGGAAGTTGGAATAGATAATTTATATGTTAGTTGAAATTTAGCTAGAATATGTAGATATTGAATGTTAGTAAAAAAATTAATGGATATAAAAGTTTAAATTATACATTGAAATTCATACTCGCCATAAAAGGTTAATTGAGACCAAAGAAGTAGTATAGGAATCTAACCTTCTTTATTAAATTGGATTTATTGCAATAGTTAATTTCATAAAATAAAGGTAAAGCTAATTCAAATTTAACTGGACCATTGTTGGTATAACTTTAGAAGAAAGATTTATTTATGATTTGAGTATTTAATTCAACAAGTGGTATTTACGACTAATAAGATAGAATTGAACGTAAATTATTACGTTATTAAATTGAAATGGAATTTGTAAACATTGAGTGAAATCTTAAACTAATGTTAGTATTCGTCGTAATTACAACAATAACTTTGAATAATAGAAAGGAAGTGAATATAATAAATTAATCAAATTTATAGTGTTGAATTCAATTGGATTGGAATTAATAAATAGTTAAGAAAAACAAGGGTCATTAATAATTTGGAATTTAATTATGGTAAAAAGGTTAATTGCAATCCAAAGATGAGTTGGAATGGAAATCAAGTATTAATTTAATTTGATTTAAGATGAGAGTATAAGTATATGATTTAATAATTGGGGTTAGAATAAAATTTATAATATCTAAATAATAAGAAAACGCAGAGGTTAACACTGCGAAATTGATATACTTATAAATTTTAATTCATATCCAAGCTTGCTAAATTATTTGAAATTGATTGGATTATGTAAGTAATGAAATTTGGCCAATATTTAAAGTTGAAAGAAAATTTGGATTTTATGGTTTATTTTAATTTATTTAATAAATATTAAAAATAGCCATTTTTGTCACGGACTCGGATTTCGACGAAACCAGTTTCATCGGATCCGTAACGGTGAATTATAATAATGTTTCAAGTTTCGTAGCGATCGGACTTGTCGTTTGATCGTACGGACTCGAAACGCCTTGAAATTTACGCATTTTTGAAATCAATGTGAAATTTTTGTTTTTTTTGGCATAACTTCTTCATACGATCGAATTTGGTCGCGAAACTTTTTCCATTGCGTTCAGAATATTTTAAAACACCTATTTGGATATATAGTTTTAAAAAAAAATCCGACTCCGGAGGCATAGCGGGCTTTTTGGACCATGGTTTGTCACGCACGTTCGCGTATCCAGTCTAGCTACCCTACCTCTAGCCTATCTATAAATATACAGCTATAAACCCTAGTCACTATTCTTTTGCTGTAAGTTCATTTCTTCACTCCTTTCTCTTCCCCAAATGTATACATCTCAGATCCAATTCCAGATCCATCCACAGTTCAAAATCAAAAGTCAAAACTCAAAAATTTCAGAAAATTCCAGAAAAAATATATGTTGAAGTATTCGATACGCGTAAAATACTGGTGAAATTCGTTTTTCAATTGGAGCTGTCGTTCATCCAGAATAAATTCAAACAAACCCAAAACCGTTCATCATCGCCGTAACAAAATTTGTCGGATCGGAAAAACATTTCTGGGTTTTGGAGAGAGAACCGAGGGGATCGCATCTATGTAGTTTGTTTTGAGTATCGACGGTTGGATTGGCGGCAAAATTCGATTAGGGTTTGAGTTTTTAAGGTGGCGGCTGCTGTAGCGCGTGTGCGTTCTCTGTTGGGGTCGCGGCCTGTAGCACGCGCAGGTGATTTGAATGTGGTATGAAATGTGTTCTTTTTTTATTTTTTTTATTTTATGATTTCATTCGCAATTTTCGACATAACTTTCTCATACGAAGTCGGATTCGCATGAAATTTTTTTTGTTAGGATCGTAATTTAATTTCGGATCTGATGACGCTGGTTTGGACGAATTCTGAGACGGGCGAATTTTTGGGTTTAAATCGGGTTTGAATTCGATTTAAATTCAAAAAGGTGAGTGTTTTAACCCACTCACAACTACTAGAAGCTTTTATGTTTGTTAAATAAATTTTAGAAATGAATAGAAATTTATTTATGAGTTTTTGGCATGTTATTTCATTCATATCTGTTGAATTGCATTTTTTTTTGAATGTAACTGTTAATTTAACTGATTTATTGCGTGTTAATTGGCTGTTAGAAATTATTGTTTGCATATGAACTGCTAGTTAACAGTTATGTCAATTATCACTGAATATAAATTGTTAGATTAATAGTTGATAAAATTTAATTTGAATAAACTGCCAGTTATCACCTGTTATATATGATCATATATATAATTGTTATTGATTGATATTGATCGATGTTGTGATTGGATGATGGATGTGCTGTTGAACGAATGTTTTATTTGGATATCATTAAACTGCAAGTTAGTATGCATTTACATTTCATTCGGGATTGCGGTTTGAAATGATATACAACCGCAGTTTTATTTTTTTTAATTTGCGGATTGAAATGATAAATATCCGTATCACTTGACCATAGGATAGAAAATTATATACAGGCACCGCGGTCTATATATAACTATTTTTAAAATGTGATTTCTATGGTTTGGATGGAATACGGTTTATAAAAATCTTAAATTTTTATACTGAATAAATGTTTCTTCCATATTTATATACATATGAAGTTGAAAAATATAATAAAAAAAAGAAAAGTATATAAATTCTTTATTAAAAATGGAAGAAAATTTAAAAATGGAGTTTGATAATTTATATCCTATGTTCAAAGATTAAGTTGGAAATTTTAAGGGATGATATTTATCATTGGATTTTTCCCAAAATAATTTGAAATGAATATGCTAGTAAAAATTTGAATTTGGAAATATATATATATTTTACTAGAAATTGAAGTCTTATTAATTATGGATACTATGTGAATATTCAAGGCTAATTAATAGAACATTTGATTTGAAAGAATAAAATCCAACTTTAGTTGAAATATTTATACTCAAAATGGATATACGTATATATATGAATTTATTGAAATGGTTTTGGAACTTGAAGCGATATTAAATTTTGGTTTTACTTTAAATAAAGAAATGTATTGTAAAGCCACGAGAAATATTTCTTTCCAAAGTAACATTTAAGTTAACCCACTCATTTTATATACTGTTGAATATCCAAACCATTTAGTTTTGAAGGTAATGGTTTTAAATTCTATGGATTTCGAAGTATGATATTAAGAGTTAAATTTCCAAATAATTGGTTCAAGGAATTTTAATAATAAAAGGTGACAAAATTTTTGGAAAGGAAAATATGTGGGAAATGATATCATTGATTTGGGGTTTTATAAAAATAATATTAAAATGAATCTTTGTGGGTTTTAAAGAAGACATGATATCGCAATATTATGGTTTTGGAATGGATTTTATTTTGGTTTTAAAAGTACAAACTATTTTTAAATGACCGCGGTGTTATAATAACGATGGGTAGGCAAAGAGACCGGGATCGGATATGGACATACTCTCTGTCGATACCGAAAACCACTTTGACTAACCGTGTACGCGGTGGAGATTCCAGAATGAAGTAGGTGGTGGCGACGTTTCCTGTAAGGTAAATACGTGGACCCAACTCCCGTGAGTTGGCATAAGGTGGCTAAAACAGGAGCGATTCTCAGGCCAATGAGGTCATTCCTCTGATCGGACGCTCCTCTTCGATATTATAATTTGACTTGGATTTGATTCAGTGGCCACTTCTATATTTTGATTTTGGGGAGTTAGTCCGAGGTGGGCGGTAACTGCGGCTACGCGTTTCCACCAGCCTGGATAGCAATTGGTATATCTACCCTGGCATTGCCTAGTTGTGCCGTGTCACCTACCATATCGCGCCTTGTACGAGTTTGGTTTTCTCCCGTAGCCCGTGTGGTATCCTCTAGTGGCTTCCCGATCAGGAGGGGCTATGATATTGGACGGACTACTGGGACTATTACGTGTTAAGGTGGAAAATGTAAAGCCTTAACGCTATTTAAAAGTAAGTTTATTTTATAAATAGAAACTATTATAATAGCGCAATATACTACATAGTAAATAGTTTAACGGATCCTTAGGAGATGTAAATCCCGAACATCTCTTGAGTTACTGTACTCATATTTATATTCTGTTTATTTAACTCACATAAGATATTCTAGTCTGACTCGGGTGTTTTTGTCTATTCAAATTCGCTCGGGTCAGTCCGAGCATTTCAGGATAGCAGATTTTAGATTTGGAGGACGAAGACGAAGAATCAGTATTATTTTATATATAGTATTGCACCACACTCATACTGTTCCGCTGCATTGATTGTATTGGTATGTGTAACTCTGATATTTATTGTGTAAAGAATAACAAGTGTTTGTAAACCATTTATGAACTGTATATTTATTATTATATTTATCCTTCCGCTGTGAGATTCTGTTTTGTTTTTATTTCTTCTCTGTTTTTCTTATTTACCCCATAACAATCTGCCCTTGCGTATGCTTTGAATTGGCACGTGTGTCGGTTTAAAGTGTGCGAAAAGGCAGGATGTTACAGAATGTTTGCTGAAGAATTTTTAGATTGGTTGTCTAATGTTGAAGAAATTTTTGATTTCAAGGAGATTCCGGAGAATCGCCGAGTGAAGTTAGTTGCTACAAGGCTAAGGGGGAGACCTTTGGCGTGGTGGCAGCAAACTAAACTTACACGAGAACGGATGGGAAAGTCGAAGATTGTAGATTGGGAGAAAATGAAGAAATTGATGAGAGCTACATTTTTACCATACAACTATCAATCACTTATGTACCAGAGATTGCAGAATCTAAGGCAGGGGACAAAATCAGTTAATGACTATGCAGATGAATTTTACCAACTCATTGCTAGGAATGATATAATGGAGACGGAAGAGCAGTTGACCGCTAGGTTTGTTGGAGGGATGAGGATGCAGATCCAGGATATGGTTAATATGTTTGATCCAAGATCTGTGGCAGAGGCACATCAAAAAGCGTTGGCTTGGGAAAAGCAGGGAAGGCGTGGAGGTGGTGTGTTTACTAATTCTAATAATCAAGTGAAGGGTGTTAGCGGAAGTTCTAATGTTTCTAAACCTGTCAGTAAACCCGTAGTAAAGGAGAGTGAGAAGGCGAAGGTTAACAATGGTTTCAAATGCTACAATTGCCAGGAGATGGGTCATAAAAGCAATGAGTGTCCAAAACCGAAGAAACGAGCTATGAAAGCTGAAGTTGAAAGTGAGGATGCTGTTGAGGGTGAAGATAGTCCAGTTGAGGAGAATGAACAGGATATCGCATCGGGAGACGAAGGGTGTAATCTAATGATGAGGAGGTCTTGTTTAACACAAAAGCAAGAAGATGAAGCTAGCTGGTTGAGGAGTAACATCTTTCAGTCGACATGCATTATATTGGGAAAAGTTTGTAAATTTGTGATTGATGCAGGAAGTTGTGACAATATTATTTCTACAGAAGCGGTGAGAAAATTGAAATTGAAAACGGAAAAACATCCAAATCCTTATAAGTTAGCGTGGCTGAGAAAAGGAGGAGAGGTGAAGGTGGATAGGCGAGTTCGAGTTCCATTTTCTATTGGGAAGAAATATAAAGACGAAATCTGGTGTGATGTAGTTGAGATGGATGTTCGTCATTTGCTTTTGGGTAGACCGTGGCAGTATGATCGAGCGGTGCAGCATGACGGTCGAACCAATAGTTACAGTTTTATGTTTGAAGGCGTCAAGATTATTTTAGTTCCAAAGAAGAGACAACAGGGAGAGAGCAAATCTAAGGAGATTGAGGAGCTGAAAACTCTCTTGACTTTAAAGGAATTTGTTGAAGAAGTAAAGGAGAGTCCAGAAGTATTTTTGTTGATTGGACATGAATCTACTGAATCCGTTGAAGTTCCAGAAGAAGTAAAGCCGATATTGGAAGAATTCCGTGATGTGTTTCCTGAAGAGCTACCAAAGGAATTGCCACCGTTGAGAGACATACAACATCAAATTGATCTAGTGCCAGGTGCTATTTTACCGCATAGGCCACATTATCGGATGAGTCCGAAGGAACATGAAGAATTGAGGAGGAAGGTGGAAGAGTTGTTAGAACAAGGGCGTGTTCAGGAGAGTTTGAGTCCATGTTCCGTGCCAGCCTTATTGGTACCGAAGAAGGATGGAACGTGGAGGATGTGTACGGACAGTCGGGCTGTAAACAAGATCACTGTGACATACAGATTCCCTATGCCGAGGTTTGATGATTTGATTGATCAGTTAAGTGGAGCTGTTGTGTTTTCTAAGATTGATCTGAAAAGTGGATACCATCAAATTCGTATTCGACCGGGCGATGAATGGAAGACTGCTTTCAAAACCAGGGAAGGTTTATACGAATGGTTGGTTATGCCATTTGGCTTGTCAAACGCTCCTAGTACTTTTATGAGAGTGATGAACCAGATTTTTAGACCATTTGTTGGGAAGTTCGTGGTTGTTTACTTTGATGATATTTTGATTTATAGTGGAAGTATGGAAGAGCACATCCAACATTTGCGAGAAGTATTGTTGATTCTACGACAAGAGCAGTTTTATGCAGCAACAAAGAAGTGCGTGTTTATGACGGATAGAGTTTTATTTCTGGGGTATGTTCTGTCAAAGGAAGGAATTCAAGTGGATGAAAATAAAGTGGAAGCTGTCAGGAGTTGGCCACAACCGAAGACAATTACGGAAGTGAGGAGCTTTCATGGGTTGGTGTCTTTTTATCGAAGATTCATTCCACACTTTAGCAGCGTGATGGCACCAGTAACCGATTGCATGAAAGGAAAGAAGTTTGTATGGTCAAAGGAAGCAGGGGTTGCCTTTGAGAAGATCAAGACGCTTTTGACGACAGCACCAATTCTGGTACTGCCGAATTTTCAATTGTTGTTTGAATTGCATACTGATGCTTCGAAAGTGGGAATTGGTGGAGTATTGAGCCAGAATGGAAGACCAGTTGCTTATTTCAGTGAAAAATTATCTGGAGCCAAGTTGAGATATAGCACTTATGATGTAGAGTTTTACGCGATTGTTCAAGCGGTGAAGCACTGGCGACATTATCTATTTCAGAAAGAATTTGTTCTATATACTGATCACGAAGCGTTGAAACATTTACAAGGACAAGACAAGATTTCAGCGAGACATGCATCGTGGATTGCCTATTTGCAACAATTTACTTTTGTTGTCAAACACAAGTCAGGAGTGACGAATAGGGTGGCTGATGCTTTGAGCAGGAGGAATCACTTGTTGACAACGTTGAAGGTTGAAGTGACAGGATTCGAATTATTGCCGGAGTTGTTTGAGGAGGATCCTTACTTTGCAAGGTTTTTTGAGAAAGTTAAGGATGGGAATACCGACGAATTTGTATTGGTTGATGGTTTCTTATTCAAGGGGAATCGATTATGCATCCCAGACTGTAGCTTGAGAATGAAGATTGTTAAAGAATTACATGAAGAAGGCCATGTGGGTAGAGATCGTACATTGCAGTGGATTTCTCAATCTTATTTTTTGCCGTCAATGAGAAAAGAAGTTGAGAGATTTGTGGAGAGATGCCATATCTGTCGAGTTTCGAAGGGAACAGCTACGAATGCGGGATTATATATGCCATTACCGGTGCCTACCACACCATGGGTTGATATCAGCATGGATTTCGTTTTGGGTTTGCCTAGAACTCAGAGGGGAAATGATTCTATATATGTTGTAGTGGACAGGTTTTCGAAGATGGCGCATTTCATAGCTTGTAAGAAGACAGCTGATGTCGTCCGAGTGGCTTAATTATTCTTTAAAGAGGTGTATCGATTGCATGGTTTACCAGAGTCTATTGTTTCTGATCGAGATACTAGATTTCTAAGCCATTTTTGGTTGAGTTTGTGGAAGATGGTTGGGACGAAGCTGAATTTTAGTAGCGCTTACCATCCGCAAACTGATGGGCAGACGGAGGTGGTTAACAGGTCGTTGGGAAATTTACTGAGATGTCTTGTGAAAGACAATTTGAAGAGTTGGGATTCAAAATTGTGTCAAGCGGAGTTCGCCCACAACCATGCAGTTAACCGGAGTACAGGTTTCAGTCCATTTCAGATTGTATATTCAAGCTTGCCAAAGGGTCCGTTGGATTTAACAATAGTACGACAACCGAAGGGGACAGTTAAGCGGGCTACTGATTTTGTTAATGGATTGACAGAATGTCATAGAATTGTTCAAGAACGATTGGAGAAGACGAATGAGAAGTATAAACAAATGGCGGATAAGAAACGAAGAAGTGTTGTCTTCAACGAAGGAGATTTTGTATACGCATTATTGACCAAGGATCGATTTCCTGTCGGTACTTACAACAAATTAGCTACTAGAAAGATTGGTCCTTTAGAAATAATAAAGAAGATCAATGATAATGCATATCAGTTAAGGTTGCCGGAAGAGGTTCATACTTCTGATGTTTTCAATATCAAACACTTAATTTCGTATTATGAGGAGGAACCTATCAAAGATGACGAGTGTGTGAATTCGAGGACGAATTCCTTCCAACAAGGGGAGGATGATGAAGAACATACCTTAATTCGATCAAGCCGATCAATTCGAGATCACCAATCCTCCTCCGTGAATCGCTCCATCTTGAGTCACGGCCAAAACCCTAAGCCGCGAACGACTTACTCCCCGCCTCCTCCATGTGTCGCTCGTAATTACTTTTCCCCTTCCATATGCTGCGGCGAGCTACCCCAGAAAGCGGCCGACCTATTGATGAATCGCGAACAACCCTAAGTCGCAAATCCATCACTGAATCGTTCTCCCCCAATTTGCAGCGACTTTCCATATGTCGCGAACTACCTCCTAAGTTGCGAACGATATATGAAGTGCTTCCAGTAAGTCGCAAAATTGCATTGCCGCCTCCTTAACTCGCGTGACATTGTTGAGTCGCATGATGATTTCGTTTAAGTCGCGGCAAAACTCCATGAGTCGCTGCCAAGCTTTGATAAGTCGCGAACGACTTATGTCTTAAGTCGCGATGAGGAAGGGTTTCCACCATAAGTCGTTGCCGAGCTTCATGAGTCGTTCCCGAGTTACTTTAAGTCGTTGATTGTATTTTTCCTAAGTCGTTGCTATGTAAACCATTTGTGTTGTAATTTTGTTAAGTCAGGAGTGTGTTGTACTATATATAGGAATGTATGCGTCATTTGTAATGGTTGTTGACTTTTGAATAAAATCCTTTGATTGCTTTGTGCTTTCTTCTAATTGATAGTCGAGTGTGATCTCCTATCTCCACCTACGTCATTCGAGTGCGCTCGAATCTTCGTTTGTGAAGCCGATTCACGGAATCTTGTGCACAAGATCAACGTTGAAGAATCGTAGATCTCTTTTCACGGAATCGTGCGCGATCAACGTGATAGAGATAGCTAGAATTCGGTATCTTCGGATCAACGAATTCGGGCATTACAGGATTATCAATTCACCGATTGCTACATTTTCATCGTTATATCGATTTTCTGTTTATCCGCTGCGTCAAAAACTCTCAGGAAGATATGTGTGTATTGTAAATAACTGAGCATGTAAACTTAAAGGGGAACACATGCATTAATTACCTATCTACTCAAACACAAAAGATCCAATCTTTTAAAATATAAATCAAGTCAAACATATATTTTATCAAATCAACAAAAAACAAAATAAATAACATAAACATAGTAAAACAAAACATAGCTTCAAGCTCACTTCAATTTCTCTTCGTCCTTAAGTAAACGTCGACCTCGGCCACCAAGAAATCATTTCCATCCATCACTTAGTATCGTACCTTTGCATTTGAACTTGTATATATCGGCTGGTAGGAGTATTGGATCCAATTGTAGAAGCCTGGCAACAAAAAATTGAAGCGGAAGGAGTCAAACAACATAGGTTCACAGAGGATAAACAAAGTAGAGGAAGCATCAATCATCATCTTAATAAAAAGGTAAGTAAAACCAAAACATCCAAGAGAAACAGAACCTGTGTCATATCTCAACCGGAGCAAACTAAGTGGGTTCAAGATTAGTTTCAATAATCAGATTCAAACTGCAAATCAACAAAATTAGCAAGCTCCAGATCAGTTTCATATCAACAAACAGATTTCCAGATTTTCGACCACTTCTCTGTCCCTCTATTCATCATAATATAGTGAGTTTTTCTTCTACGAATTTTTTTTTACAAATATTTTGAGTTTTGGGACTAATGATTGTAGATCTGGCTTTAATATTAGTTGACCGTGTAGAACTTAGATAGAGGTTTCAATGTTGGTTAGGGAATTTTTATTTTCCTTAGATGGACGATTTCTTGCATGAACGTAAACTGCGTAATTTGTTTGCAACAACAGCCGATTTGTGGTTGGTTAAATTTGAGTTTCTTTTGGGTAAGAATTTCCATTGAGATAAAGGAATTACACCTTTGTATTCATATGAAAATCTGGTAGCCCTGTAATTGGCATTGAATCAAATTGCATTTTAAGGTTTAAACTTTAGTTCACTTGCATTGCAGTGCTAGCATGAAGTTCCATTATTTTAATTGACAAACTTCAATTGTATCCATGATGCAAGTTTGATTTTCTTCTTCAAAGATGATGGTCTGTTATTAGCATATGAATTTATCAAATTAAAATTTGAACTCGTTTTTTTTTTTTGAATCAGTGAGTTTTGGGAGTTAATGATAAATGGAAATTCATCCATTTTGTTTTACTCTAATTGGTGTTGTGATAATGATGTGCATCATGCGATTAGGTAGGCTGGAATGCATTTTTGATGCACATTTTGGTTTATGAAATAAAATCATATAGCCACTGAAAAATTTGATTTGCCCTGTCACTTTTCTTCTTTCTTTTGTATACCTGTGTCTCTTTTAAGGGTGTTGCTCAAGTCATTTAACACCTAACATTTCATTGCTTTCTGTTCTTTGGAAATATGCATTTTTCGGTGCTAGTGATGTTGCCAAAGAAGTTGATTTGAGGATGATGAAGTTTTTGACAAAATAGGATTTGAGTGGGTAAGTGACCTGGAATGTCACAGTTTTGTAAGTTTATGATTGTCTCTGTTTAATTAACTTTATACCAAAACACTTGGAGTTTTTGACTATAGTCTGTCACCTTCAACTAAACGACCTCAAAGTTGGTGGGTCAAACAAGTAAAAGTGTTAAATATGTGTATGTTCAAGGTTTAAGTCTGGTGAAATTTAAGAAGAGATTAAGGTTGTGGATTAAAATTTAATTGGTCAACAGGATCTCAAATAATTTTTTATGTTAATAATAATTCAACTTCAAGCATTTAATTTAATAAGATCTAAATGGTAAGTAAGTAGTTAATTAAGATAAATGGGTTATCTTAAATGAATTAAGGTCTTAATTAGTTGAAGGGTAATAAATTAAGGTGATTAATTAAAGGTAAATAATTAGTGTAAGTAATTAGGATATTTTTTTATAATGAAATTAGTTAAAGGAAAATTTCATAATGTAATTAACTAAGGATCATTGATTACTGTAAGTAATTATAGTTATTTAACTTATAAGAATAATTAGAGGCTAACTAATGAGAATAGTTAAAAGATAATTAATTTGTGTAATTAATTAAAAGTTAATTACTTAATGAAATTAAGGAATAATTAATTAAGAACGATTAATTAAGATGTTAACTAAAAGATGATTAATTAATTGGGTTGTAATTAATTAATGATTTATTAAGTAGGATTTACAGGTGATTGAGGTAATTAATTTAATTTATTTAAATCTATTAGAAATGGTGTGACTACTTTATCTTGCTTATGGATGATTGGATTATAGAAATGCCTTGAAATGGTCGATATCTCTGATATGAAGTGTTTTGTGATATGATATGTTTGGGTTATACAGTGATGATGTGGTTGTCTATCGATGATGAATTGCTATGTAAATGTGACATCCTGTGTTTAAAACTTGAATTGTATTTACTTGAATAATTTGGGTTAAGATGACATTAGATTCGAAGAGACCGGGATCGGGTAATCAGCAAATACCCCAAACCACTTCGATTAGTGATCTACAGGGATTCTTTATAGTCTTGATTTAGAATCTAATGGGCTGGAATGAAATAATTTAATGATCTTGGCCATTAAACCTGAGCAGCGATACTTAGATATGATTTGCGAATTGTGTATTGGACTATTATAAGTTGAGAACTTGTGGTGAAGTACTAGTTACGCCGGTTTAAGAAAGTTTATGCATTAGTATTTTGTGTTAGATGAGTTTACTCACGCTCGTTTCTAGCCTGACCCAGGTGTTACTTTGATGTAATGCTCGGGTCAGATCGAGTACTACAAATTTTCAGGTAAAGACGTTCTGGAGCTCAGAAGACGAGCTGGATGGCAGAAACGTAATGAGAGTATTCCGCTATGATATATTGTTAATTATCTGAGACTGATATTTTAACTGTCCATGATTGTATAATGTTGTAACTCTGATGTATTAAAATGTAATTGACAGATACAATATTCTTTTGTAAACTGATTATTATTTGATATTATATTTTGATCCGTTGCGAATGTGAGAATCTGTGTTGTGTTTCTGCTTCTTCTTCTTCTATCCCTTTCTTCTTTTCCTAACTGTTCGGAATTTTCGGGATCGAAAATTCCGGGTTGTTACACTTGGTATCAGAGCGAAGGTTAGCGAGAACCCTGGCTCTAGTGGGTTTACTCATTAAAGATAGGATCAATAATCCCTAGAATGAGTTGAGTGTATATATATATGAGAGAGCGTACTTGTTATTTTCTTATATAAAGATTTTAAAATGATTTTAAAGACAAATGGTTTTATATAAAAATATATTTTGATATATATATATAAAGCGATATTTCTTTCTAATAAATATAAAGGTAATTGGCTGTTCAATTATTGGAATTAAATTAAGTGGTAATAGTAATATAACCAAATTGAAAGTAAAAATAAGTTTGAAATGAATTCAAACTGAAATTAAATCTTGAATTTAAGAAGAATTTCAGAATAAGATAATAATGAATTGGTTTTCAGATACAATAATCTTGGTTATTATCATAAATGATTAATAAGATGAGTATAAATGAGTAGGCAAAATAAAATGTTGGGAAAGTAAAACATAGGTAAATATGACTATAAATTTGAACTAAAGATGAACTAGATTGTAGAGTTTTAAAACTAGGTCCAGACATTTGAAAATTGTTTCAAAGTAATAAAGAAATAATAAATAATTTGAATAAAAAGGGTTCTATTTCAAACAAGAGTTCTATGAGAATAAAAAAAAGTTGTTTTGAACTGAAACCAGGATGGTTTAAAATTTAAGAGTATAACTCGGGGAGTAAAGGGAATTTATATATATATATATATATGTATATATATATATATGAGAAATATACATAACATCAAAGATGGTTTGAAATAAACTCTAAATGTTGAGTTTTAAATTTGAAATGAGATGTGATACCCAAATTGATGAGCTTTTGAACTTATAAGTGGAAAGGTTATTAATGTGAAGTTCAAAATTTGAAATGGGAATTATGAGTAATCTCACGATGGGTTTGAGATCTGGAAATTGGAAATGGATGGATGATTTTAAAATAATTTGGATAATATTATCCTATTGTTATTAAAAATCTTTAAATTGTGAATTGAATTTGTTAAAAAAATGAGAAATAAAGGGTGGGATATATCCATTATTGAGATAAATAGGAAATTATATTTGAATTAAGGATATGGAATTTCTTCGAACTGGATAATTGAATTTGTAAATTAAAAATGTTTAAGAACTAATTTCAAAACTGGAAGATAAAATTGAGTAATAAATGAACTTTTTAAGACAAAATTGTTTTGAACTCTTATTTGGATTTTGAAATAAGTTAAGTAAAGATAATTTAAAATGGAATTTTGAGAATTGGACTTAGAGTTAAATGGTTTAAAAATATAAGTTGATTTGATTTAAAGGATTAAATCAACATTTAAAAAATTTAACTCGATGTTATATGATTCGAGATGGTTTAAATTTGAATTTTTAATTAAATTAGTTCAAGTTAAAATTTGTTTGAATTAAGTAAAATTGAAGATGGATAAGTATAAATTCAAATTCAAATGGGAATTGAGATTAAGTCATAGAAATTGAAATAATTTGAAATTGAAGTGGATTCAATTTGAAATTTGTCTAAATTAACTTGAAAAATTTAGAATTGAAATTGAAGTGGATATGTCCAAAATCAAATGGAATTTGATTTGAATTGGAAAGAAACCGAAGTTAATTCAACTTGAATTGGAGATTAAATCAATTTCAATAGAAATTGAAGTTATTTAAATTGGAATTGAGTCAATTTAAATGGGAGTGGGAAATTAAATTAGATTGATAGGGAAATTGAACAGTTTGACTCTGGACTATTTTTAAATAAATCATTTTGATATAAATTGTTTTAAATCCATTTTTCTAACTATTTACTGTACAACTTTTCTTTTAAAATTCCAAAACTACCTTATACCTATTTGTAGCTACTTTTGAAACTATTTAACTATTTTACAACTATTTTATAAACTAATTACTGTCTTTCCCACTACTTTATAACTAGTTACTATTTTACGGCTAATTTGCAATTATTTTACTATTTTTCAACTATTTTACAAATACTTAACTATTTTACAGCTATTTTACAAACTAATAATTATTTTTCAACTACTTATCTATGTTCAAATTTTCCAAGCTATTTCTAAATATAGACTGGTCGGAGTTCAAACTGTTATTGATTAAATACCCAACTGAGATCAGAATTGAAGTGATAATCCAAATGGGGATTAAGGAAAATGTGAGATGAATAGTAAGGAAATTGATTTAACTGATAATCAACGAAACTAAATATATAAGATGTGCGTATATTATTCTATTCGCATAGTGATTTGACCCAGATTCGAGCACATAATTTCGAGATAGTATTATCGGTCCAAGTTGGGATTTTTCGCTCGATTTTCGATGGGGAACCTGGATATGAATTTTTGATTGATTCTGGATATTCTCTATCATTGTTGTGACTATGCAAGGAGAATGACGATTTTTGATCAAGAAACTAGATCTGTGTTCGTACTAGGAAATCAGATGGACGATACTAGTTCGGAATTGAAATTGTATGATCGAGTGAGCGATCAGATTGATATTGCGTACGAATGATATGTGTACATCGTACGGTTTGGGATGAAATTAATATTGAAATTTTGCATAAGAACTGTAAAATGGTTCTTGAAATGAAAACATATTCTGTGAGATGTATGATGAAGTAAAGTGGAAATTGAATATCTCTATGATTAAAATTTACTTTATCAAAGTAAGTAATTTGGCAAGTGACTTTATAAGTAATCAACTTTGAATATTTGATTTGGAATCCAAAGTCATACATCTTTGTAAACTCCCCTTATTGGATCTATAGCCAGAAGAAAAGGGTTTTAAAATATTTGAAAGTATTTAAAATATAAAAGGATTTTATACAAATATAAATTGATTCAAGGACTTTTCCAAGATTATTATATATATATAAAAGGATTTTGTGAAAATGATTTTGAGGAAAGGTTTTGGGAACCTTTGAATTTGGAAAGGGCTTTTGATTTTGGGAAAAACCAAATTTGGAAGTTTGGAAAGCCTAATTTGTGAATTATCGATTTCGGGAATCGATTTTGTGTAAAGGAGCTTTATATAAAATTCATACTATGTGTATAATTTGGAAAAATACTATATGTGTATAGTACAAAATGTTTTGAGATTGGCTCTGAGGAAAAAGGCGCTCCCTTAAATGAACTTCTCAGGAGTGCCACTGGGTGGTACTTCCTTGAGCCTCTAAGGGGGAGGTTCTAAAGTTGATCATGTGAGGAGTCCGGACAAAACTAGTTCCTGAGGATTATAAGTTGTGCGTAGCGAAAGTCGTGGGGCGCTGATGCCTACAGGGGCATTTGGGTTATGTTGTGACGACAGTGTAACTCGATGTCACTATGATCTACTGCATACCATGACGAAAGTCGTGTGTGCCGCTGAGAGCCAACAATCTACGTTTGATTTTATATCGGTAGACTACGACACTATGGTAACATAGCGAAAGTCGTGTGTGCCGCTGAGAGCCAACAGTCTGCATTTGATTTTACATCGGTAGACTGCGACCTATGTGGGAGCAGAGAAGTTTCATTTTTGGCAGCGAAAATCGAGGGCGCTGATGCCTACAGTTACATGGACTTTTGCTGTGACGACAACGTAACCCTGGAATGTAACTGCGATCTGTTGTGGGTTCCATGGCGTAATCGAGGGGGGCAGAGTGCCTACAGTTACATTGACTTTTGCTGCGATGGCAACGTAACCCAGGATGTAACTGCGACCATGGATGAGAGTGATGATTTCCAGAGCATTCTCACCAAAGATATTTTCTCTATTTTCCAAACGGTTTTCAATAAAATAATTTTTCAAATATTTTCATTGGGTGTTGAAAACGGGTTTACCAAGTACTTCTAGATTTTTAATCCTACGTCTGATCAATGTATTACCGAATCTCTATGAGAACGAGGATGGACTTGTTGACACATCGAGTTATAAAATTATTTTGATAAAGACAATTTTGGAATAATATTATATGGATATAAAGAAGTGTTTTAAAAAAAATGATCGAAGAATATTTATTTGATTTTAAGCATTTTCATAAATTCGGTCTTCGTTCCTTTTCGGGGACGAAAAGTTCTAAAGGGGGAGGAATGTGACGACCCGGATTTTTTTTAACATATGATAATTGGTAATTAACTAAAATTAAATCCTTGGAAATACTGATCTTATAAGTCAAACAAATAAAATTCTTATAATTTAAATATTTGGGCTTATTATTTGATAGGAAAACTATAACAAATATTGGCTTATAATCTCTAGATAGAATAAATCCTGTAGAAAATAAATAATGTATATTTCACCATTTTAAATCAAGGTAAAATATCCATACATATAAAAATATATAGACAAGTTTGATGATGTTCAATAAAAATAATTATATGTACATATGAGTACATAAATATGTATATGGTGATGGAAGACACGTAAATATAAGTATATAAATATACGTATATATGAATGTAGGCTCATATGGAATAATATGCATGAAAATGTGTATAAGTGGATATATATATATACACACACACACACACACACACACAATGACAAACAATTAAGTATATATGTATATATGTTAAATGAAATGGTGAAAATGATAAAATGGAAATATACATATGATGACCAACATATAAAATGTACACAGGCCTTATGACGATTAAAAATAGTATATATGGAAAACTTTGTATGAAAATATGCATAAAAGAAAAAAAAAGAAAAAGAAAACGAGAGAGAGAGAGGAAGAAACACATTTATGTTAAACGATGAGATGTAAATATATGTGACTAATGAGGTAGAACATGAAATATACCTATGAGCATATACTAAACTTATGAAAAGAAAATAAAACGGATAAAATACAAATGACTTTGTATAGGTGTGTATGTAGTATATATGTAATACTACATACAGAAAGAAAAAAAAGAGGGGAAACAAAACTTTAGGACCTCAGGAAGATATGTATGTATTGTAAATAACTGAGCATGTAAACTTAAAGGGGAAAACATGCATTAATTACCTATCTACTCAAACACAAAAGATCCAATCTTTTAAAATATAAATCAAGTCAAACATATATTTTATCAAATCAACAGAAAACGAAATAAATAACATAAACATAGTAAAACAAAACATAGCTTCAAGCTCACTTCAATTTCTCTTCATCCTTAAGTAAACGTCGACCTCAGCCACCAAAAAATCATTTCCATCCATCACTTAATATCGTAATATCGGCTGGTAGGAGTATTGGATCCAAATGTAGAAGCCTGGCAACAAAAAAATGATGCGGAAGGAATCAAACAACATAGGTTCACAGAGGATAAACAAAGTAGAGGAAGCATCAATCATCATCTTAATAAAAAGGTAAGTAAAACCAAAACATTCAAGAGAAACAGAACCTGTGTCATATCTCAACCGGAGCAAACTAAGTGGGTTCAAGATTAGTTTCAAAAATTAGATTCAAGTTGCAAATCAACAAAATTAGCGAGCTCCAGATCAGTTTCATATCAACAAACAGATTTCCAGATTTTCGACCACTTCTCTGTCCCTCTATTCATCATAATACAGTGAGTTTTTCTTCTACGAAATTTTTATTTTTACCAATATTTTGAGTTTTGGGACTAATGATTGTAGATCTGGCTTCAATATTAGTTGACCGTGTAGAACTTAGATAGCGGTTTCAATGTTGGTTCGGGAATTTTTATTTTCCTCAGATGGACGATTTCTTGCATGAACGTAAACTGCGTAATTTGTTTGCAACAACAGCCGATTTGTGGTTGTTGAAATTTGAGTTTCTTTTGGGTAAGAATTTCCATTGAGATAAAGGAATTACACCTTTGTATTCATATGTAAATCTGGTAGCCCTGTAATTGGCATTGAATCAAGTTGCAGTTTAAGGTTTAAACTTTAGTTCACTTGCATAGCAGTGCTAGCATGAAGTTCCATTATTTTAATTGACAAACTTCAATTGTATCCATGATGCAAGTTTGATTTTTTTCTTCAAAGATGATGGTCTGTTATTAGCATATGAATTTATCAAATTAAAATTTGAACTCGTTTTTTTTGAATCAGTGAGTTTTGGGAGTTAATGATAAATGGAAATTCATCCATTTTGTTTTACTCTAATTGGTGTTGTGATAACGATGTGCATAATGCGATTAGGTAGGCTGGAATGCATTTTTGATGCGCATTTTGGTTTATGAAATAAAAGCATATAGCCACTGAAAATTTTGATTTGCCCTGTCACTTTTCTTCTTTCTTTTGTATACCTGTGTCTCTTTTAAGGGTGTTGCCCAAGTCATTTAACGCCCAACATTTCATTGCTTTCTGTTCTTTGGAAATATGCATTCTTCGGTGCTAGTGATGTTGCCAAAGAAGTTGATTTGAGGATGATGAAGTTTTTGACAAAATAGGATTTGAGTGGGTAAGTGACCTGGAATGTCACAGTTTTGTAAGTTTTTGATTGTCTCTGTTTAATTAACCTTATACCAAAACACTTGGAATTTTTGCCTATAGTCTGTCACCTTCAACTAAACGACCTCAAAGTTGGTGGGTCAAACAAGTAAAAGTGTTAAATATGTGTATGTTCAAGGTTTAAGTCTGGTGAAATGTAAGAAGGATTAAGGTTGTGGAATAAAATTTAATTGGTCAATAGGATCTCAAATAATTTTTTATGTTAATAATAATTCAACTTCAAGCATTTAATTTAATAAGATCTAAATGGTAAGTAAGTAGTTAATTAAGACAAATGTGTTATCTTAAACGAATTAAGGTCTTAATTAGTTGAAGGGTAATAAATTAAGGTGATTAATTAAAGGTAAATAATTAGTGTAAGTAATTAGGATATTTTTTTATAATGAAATTAGTTAAAGGAAAATTTCATAATGTAATTAACTAAGGATCATTGATTACTGTAATTAATTATAGTTATTTAACTTATAATAATAATTAGAGGTTAACTAATGAGAATAGTTAAAAGATAATTAATTTGTGTAATTAATTAAAAGTTAATTACTTAATGAAATTAAGGAATAATTAATTAAGAACGATTAATTAAGATGTTAACTAAAGGATGATTAATTAATTGGGTTGTAATTAATTAATGATTTAGTAAGTAGGATTTACAGGTGATTGAGGTAATTAATTTAATTTATTTAAATCAATTAGAAATGGTGTGACTACTTTATCTTGCTTATGGATGATTGGATTATAGAATGCCTTGAAATGGTCGATATCTCTAATATGAAGTGTTTTGTGATATGATATGTTTGGGTTATACAGTGATGATGTGGTTATCTATCAATGATGAATTGCTATGTAAATGTGACATCCTATATTTAAAACTTGAATTGTATTTACTTGAATAATTTGGGTTAAGATGACATTAGATTCGAAGAGACCGGGATCGGGTAATCGGCAAATACTCGAAACCACTTCGATTAGTGATCTACATGGATTCTTTATAGTCTTGATTTAGAATCTAATGGGCTGGAATGAAATAATTTAATGATCTTGGCCATTAAACCTGAGTAGCGACACTTAGATTTGATTTGCGAATTGTGTAGTGGACTATTATAAGTTGAGAACTTGTGGTGAAGTACTAGTTACGCCGGGTTTAAGTAATTATGCATTAGTATTTTATGTTAGATGGGTTTACTCACGCTGGTTTCCAGCCTGAACCGGTTGTTACTTTGATGTAATGCTCGGGTCAGATCGAGTACTACAAATTTTCAGGTAAGGACGTTCTGGAGCTCAGAAGGCGAGCTGGATGGCAGGAACGTATTGAGAGTATTCCGCTGTGATATATTGTTAATTATCTGAGACTGATATTTTAACTGTCCAGTGATTGTATAATGTTGTAACTCTGATGTATTAAAATGTAATTGACAGATACAGTATTCTTTTGTAAACTGATTATTATTTGATATTATATTTTGATCCGCTGCGAATGTGAGAATCTGTGTTGTGTTTCTGCTTCTTCTTCTTCTTCTTCTATCCCTTTCTTCTTTTCCTAACTATCTGGAATTTTCGGGATCGAAAATTCCGGGTTGTTACACTTGGTATTAGAGCGAAGGTTAGCGAGAACCCTGGCTCTAGTGGGTTTACTCATTAAAGATAGGGTCAATAGTACCCTAAAAGGAGTTGAGTGTTTATATATATGAGAGAGCGTACTTGTTATTTTCTTATATAAAGATTTTAAAATGATTTTAAAGACAAATGATTTTATATAAGAATATATTTTGATATATATATAAACTGATATTTCTTTCTAATAAATATAAAGGTAATTGGCTGTTCAATTATTGGAATTAATTTAAGTGGTAACAGAAATATAACCAAATTTAAAGTAAAAATAAGTTTGAAATGAATTCAAACTGAAATTAAATCTTGAATTTAAGAAGAATTTCAGAATAAGATAATAATGAATTGGTTTTCAGATACAATAATCTTGATTATTAACATAGATGATTAATAAGATGAGTATAAATGAGTAGGCAAATAAAATGTTGGGAAAGTAAAACATAGGTAAATATGACTATAAGTTTGAACTAAAGATGAACTAGATTGTAGAGTTTTAAAACTAGGTCCAGACATTTGAAAATTGTTTCAAAGTAATAAAGAAATAATAAATAATTTGAATAAAAAGGGTTCTATTTCAAACAAGAGTTATATGAGAATAAAAAAGTGGTTTTGAACTGAAACCAGGATGGTTTAAAATTTAAAAGTATAACTGGGGGAGTAATGGGAATTAATACACACACACACACACACACACACACACACACACACACACATAACATCAAAGATGGTTTGAAATAAACTCTATATGTTGAGTTTTAAATTTGAAATGAGATGTGATACCCAAATTGATGAGTTTTGAACTTATAAGTGGAAAGGATATTAATGTGAAGTTCAAAATTTGAAATGGGAATTATGAGTAATCTCAAAATGGGTTTGAGATCTGGAAATTTGAAATGGATGGATGATTTTAAAATAATTAGGATAATATTATCCTATTGTTATTAAAAATCTTTAAATTGTGAATTGAATTTGTTAAAAAAAATGACAAATAAAGGGTGGGATATACCCATTATTAAGATAAATAGGAAATTATATTTGAATTATGGATACAGAATTTCTTCGAACTGAATAATTGAATTTGTAAATTAAAATTGTTTAAGAACTAATTTCAAAAATGAAAGATAAAATTGAGTAATAAATGAACCTTTTAAGATAAAATTGTTTTGAACTCTTATTTGGATTTTGAAATAAGTTAAGTAAAGATAATTTAAAATGAAATTTTGAGAATTGGACTTAGAGTTAAATGGTTTAAAAATATAAGTTGATTTGATTTAAAGGATTGAATCAACATTTAAAAAATTTAACTCGATGTCATATGATTCGAGATGGTTTAAATTTGAAATTTTAATTAAATTAGTTTAAGTTAAAATTTGTTTGAATTAAGTAAAGTTGAAGATGGATAAGTATAAATTCAAATTCAAATGGGAATAGAGATTAAGTCATAGAAATTGAAATAATTTGAAATTGAAGTGGATTCAATTTGAAATTAGTCTAAATTAACTTGAAAAATTTAGAATTGAAATTATAGTTTTTTAACTTATAAGAATAATTAGAGGTTAACTAATGAGAATAGTTAAAAGATAATTAATTTGTGTAATTAATTAAAAGTTAATTACTTAATGAAATTAAGGAATAATTAATTAAGAACGATTAATTAAGATGTTAACTAAAGGATGATTAATTACTTGGGTTGTAATTAATTAATGATTTAGTAAGTAGGATTTACAGGTGATTGAGGTAATTAATTTAATTTATTTAAATCAATTAGAAATGGTGTGACTACTTTATCTTGCTTATGGATGATTGGATTATAGAAATGCCTTGAAATGGTCGATATCTCTGACATGAAGTGTTTTGTGATATGATATGTTTGGGTTATACAGTGATGATGTGGTTATCTATCGATGATGAATTGCTATGTAAATGTGACATCCTATGTTTAAAACTTGAATTGTATTTACTTGAATAATTTGGGTTAAGATGACATTAGATTCGAAGAGACCGGGATCGGGTAATCAGCAAATACCAGAAACCACTTCGATTAGTGATCTACAAGGATTCTTTATAGTCTTGATTTAGAATCTAATGGGCTGGAATGAAATAATTTAATGACCTTGGCCATTAAACCTGAGTAGCGATACTTAGATATGATTTGTGAATTGTGTACTGGACTATTATAAGTTGAGAACTTGTGGTGAAGTACTAGTTACGCCGGGTTTAAGTAAGTTTATGCATTAGTATTTTATGTTAGATGGGTTTACTCACGCTGGTTTCCAGCCTGACCCGGGTATTACTTTGATGTATTGCTCGGGTCAGACCGAGTACTACAGATTTTC
Organism: Allium cepa; assembly: GCA_030765085.1. Lineage (NCBI taxonomy): Eukaryota > Viridiplantae > Streptophyta > Magnoliopsida > Asparagales > Amaryllidaceae > Allium > Allium cepa. Next base: position 868,174,433 of record CM060940.1, read on the forward strand.
AAGTAAGAACGTTCTGGAGCTCAGAAGACTAGCTGGATGGCAGGAACGTATTGAGGGTATTCCGCTGTGATATATTGTTAATTATCTGAGACTGATATTTTAACTGTCTAGTGATTGTATAATGTTGTAACTCTGATGTATTAAAATGTAATTGACAGATACAGTATTCTTTTGTAAACTGATTATTATTTGATATTATATTTTGTTCCGCTGTGAATGTGAGAATCTGTGTTGTGTTTCTGCTTCTTCATTTTCTATTCCTTTCTTCTTTTCCTAACTATCTGGAATTTTCGGGATTGAAAATTCCGGGTCGTTACATTATTTCAAATTTTTTAGCTAATAGACTTAGTAAAAGAATGAATGAACACAAACTGCTTTCACTAAGGGTAGAAATATCATTGATGGTGTAGCTGCTTTTCAAGAATACATTTATCATAATATTACTTATGCTATTTTAAAACTGGACTTTGCAAAAGCTTTTGATTTGGTGGATTGGGATTTTCTAGGTTATATGGTACATGCAAGAGGTTTTAGTCATAAGTGGGTAAGCTGGATTATGACTTTGCTTAAAACGAGTAGCTCTAGAAAAATGGTTAACGGTATTTTAGGGAATAAAATTCAATCAAAACGAGGATTAAGGAAGCGTGATCCTTTATCGCCTCTTTTATTTAACCTAGCCGCATATTTTTTTGCTATAATAACTAAAAAAGCGGTTGGCAATGGATCTTTGGGAAGTGTAGGTGGTCAAATCTCTTATAATGGTATCTCCGTTCTTCAATTTGTGGATGATACCTTACTATTTATCTCCCATTTGCCTAATTATGTCATTACTCTTAAATTTATATTATACAGTTTTGAACTTCTTTCAGGACTTAAAACCAATTTTGTAAAAAGTTCTGTTTTAATATTAAATGACATTGATAAGGTTGAAGGTTTTGTTGCCGATACGCTTAATTGTAATACTTTGACTTTCCCTTTTGATTATCTTGCTTTTTTGATTAGACTAACTAAACTTAAGCGTGATGTCTGGTTAGTTATAGTATATAAAATTAAAAATAGAATTTCTAATTGGAACAGAAGATTTTTATCGTTAGCATGTAGATTAGTTCTTATAAACTCTGTTTTACTAGCTCTCTCGATCTATTGGATATTTAGGCATCTTTTTCCCGATTGGGTGATCGATAATATAAGAAGGGACTTCTTATGGAGTAGCTATAATTCCAACTTTAGTCTTAAATGTTTAGTCATTTGGGATATGATTTGTGAATTGGAAAAGGAAGGTGGTTTAGGAGTTATTAATGTACGTAACATGAATTTATCTTTCCTAGGGAAGTGGTTATGGAAATTTAAGGATAAAAATGATAATTCTATTTGGAAAGAAATTATTATTAACCATTACTATAATATTATTAATAATTTACATCAAATTATTCATACAGTAATAAATAATTGTCTACTATTTGGAAATCAATTTTAAAATGTCATGAGATTTTTAACCTTGGTACTAATACAATTGTTCATTCTGGAAATAGTACTTCGTTTTGGCATGACCATTAGATTTCTTTTATCCCTCTTAGAATAGAATTTAAAGAGCCTTACAAAGTTCGTAACTTTAAAAATGCTTTAATCATAGATGTTTTCCCCCAAATTGACCCCCTTAGAATTTTAGTTTTAATATAATTTTAGTAGGTACAACTCTTAGGCAACTTTCTATGCTTTATGCTAGATTGAATCCATATAATATTGATAATGAACATGATAATATTAGTTTGGAATGGGATAAGTGTAAGAAATTTATCTTTAATTCTTTTTATAAACTTCTTAATTTCTCGGGTGTAGCTAATAACTCTTTTAAATTTATTTGGAAAAAAAAATGCTCTTCCTTAATCTAAAATGCATATGCGGTTAATCATGCATGGAAAATTAAATAGCATAGAATTTTTAAACAGAAAAAATATGCAAATTGATAATAAATATTATTTTTGTAATCTGCATTTTGAAGATATTAAACATATATACTATGATTGCATGGATACTTACTACAGTCTGAATAATACTCTCAGAATCTTTAACTTTAATCTTACAACTATGGTTCTGATTATGACTACTATTGGAATAATTTTAGATTTAAGTTTAAGATGGAAATAATTTCTTACTTGATACTTTATTTAATATAATTTGTTGGTATATTTGATTTGAGAGAAATCAAAGAATTTTTAATAATAATAATAGTCATTTTAATAAATTGATTTTTATAATGTCTTCATTTTGTTTTAATTGGATCTCGAATCCTAAATATAAATTAGCTAAAAATAACCATTTTAAAGAATATCTTAATAAGATTAGCAATAATTTTGAGTTATTTAAAACATAAAAACAATATTTTTGACATTAATAATTGTAGCATTAACATTTTTTTAAAGTTAAATGATGATTTCACTAATTATCACAATATCCTTTTGCTCAAAGGAGCGTAAGGAGAAGTTTTAATTTGTTGTACTTTTGGTTTTAGTTTGTTTTTGGTTTATTTTATAGATTTTTAATTTCTTTTGATAATGGATTTTTTTAATCTGTTTTCTAATTTTTATTTTTTCCTGTCCTATTTTCCTAGCTTTTGTATCTTTACATTTTATTTCATTCATATATATATATATATATATATATTTAATTTATATACATATATGTGCATTATTCATATAATTTTCTTTAGTTCCTTTTACAGATACTGGTTTTGGATAGAAATGGTGTTAGATTCTTTTTGCAAGTGCACATGATTGTCGATGGCAGATTGTTGTTCGCAAGGAGGACTTCTTCTCAGTCACATTCTACTTTCTGGATGATTCACTTTTCAGCGAGGCACTCTCTCTAGTTCTCTCGACAGAGTACCATTTCCATTACAGATCATTCGCGTTTCCAGTTCTTCCGAGTCAGCATGGTGTTTCCTACTCAGATGGAGCTGTCTTCTAGTACCGTTAGTGACGAGTCGCTTCATAGACTTTTTAGGTACTTCTAACACCTCAATACCGGGTGGTGGCCTTGCCAGAGCTTGATATTGGGGTGTAATAGACGGTGGCCTTGCCGGAGCTCATTCTAGGAGTACCTAAGTTTTTATCTTTGTTCTTTGTACTATGATTAGCTGCCTGCCTGGCATGTTGGCAGCACCATATATTATGTGATATATACATATTTGTACGTGTGCTCTTCTCTATTCTAGAGGACCATACATTTTTCTCAAAAAAGCAAGAAATTACACAACTAAAGTTTACTACTAAGAGCTCTGCATTACATGATACAAAGCTTCAATAGTTGCATTAGAGGGAAAAATATCTTCGGTGACAGAAAGTAAAACTAAACTCCTGAATTCTTTACATATAGCTTCAAAGTCATACACACTACAATGTCAAGTTTGATATATAGAGCATGCAACAGATATGAAAAATTACAAGCACGCTATAATCATTATTTAATTCCACATGTGCATAATGCATCAGTTGTATGGCCATGCGGGTATAATTGCCTATTTTGAAAATTAAATATTTTTAACTAATGTATCCTAGAGTGCAGACGCATATTAATTGACAGAGGTTGAAATTTAATGGTGGTTCCAAAGTATTAGAGCATATCTTACTTTAACTTGAAATTTTTATGGTGCACATGCTTATTAGTTGACAGAGCTCAAAATTTAATGGTACTACAAGTTGCAGACATGATTTTTTTATCGTATGTCAAATTGGTTGACTTTTAAAAAAAATTCGAATAATTAACCAATAAATTTATAACGTGGTTGGGTTTTCTCTATTATCATATTATAGGCTTGCATATATAAACAAAGGTTCAAAATTCCTAATTTTATTTTCATTTCTTTCATTTGAGATATATCGTATTTCAAAATTGATATAATTATAGGTTCCAACTGTCATAGGTATGCTTATATTAATTACTTAAAAAGTTTGGTTAAGTTTTTGATTTTTATTGAGTATATCAATTTTTCTCTACAGAGCTTGTTTGGAATTGACAAAATTTTAACATTTTTTTTCAGAAAATTTCAAAATTTTGTACATTTTTTAGTATATTATCATATCTACATACTTCAGTTTCTTCCACTTTCTAAGTTATTTCTTTTTTAGCACTTGAAGCCCGCAATTGTAATTTAGGCAAAAACAAAAATCCAGGCCAATGTTTTTAACCATATCATAACCTTTAAATGATTTTTTATCTTAAAAACAAGATACCTCAAATAAATGCAAATGACACCTGTCCCATTCTTGATCAATATCATACTTTTAATCTAGAAATGTTGCCTCTGTGATAAGAACTATTCCTCCCAAGGGGTCTGCATTTCGTGGCTCCGATATAAAATCAGATATAGCATAGATCATAAGTAGAAAAACTTAATTATTCATTATTATCAAGTTTTAAATTAATGTAGTCAAACTTTATATTCATAGACTATGTTTAAAACTACAAATTCAAACTTATTAACAAAATACATTGCAAAAAGACTCTTATTTAATGTAGCAATTTGGATCAAGGTTATAACGACGAAGGAATTTATCAATGCCCAAGGGATTTTGATCTGGGAGCATCTCTAGAATATCACTGCCTTATACCTAACTTCCTAAATGATTGATACAAAAAAAGGAAAATATCAAAACCTGAAAGCAGTAGAAATTAATAACCAAGAAAAATATGCAAAAACATTATGAACTTACTCTGGATAATGTTTCAAGTTCAAAACAGTGCACATCTCTGTCACCATCTTTGTTCAAAAGCATGTTCTTTACCTAAACCAATAGCTATAATAATTAAAATAAAACTAGCATAAGAAATTTAAAAGTAGGCAAACTGTGAATGCATTCTACATTTGTACCCGTCTTATTTTTATATGCTATGTTGTCAAAGATAAAGGGTAGCTCTAACGCTGATTAACAACAATATTAAAGATGGGGCGAGCACCATGGCACTATTAGGTGCTAGTGTCAAACTAGTAAGTAAAACTTAGGAGCAGCCTTTACAACATAGTTTATAAAAGCACTCGAAGTAAGAATAAAAAGTCTAGAGTGAATATATAACATTTTCCGATTTAATATTTGTGATCAAAGTGACAGTGTAGATATTAGTTTTGAAAACTCTTGTATGAGTGTTACAAGCATGAACATTAACTATCTTCCAAGCTAGATGTACTACTTAGTCTACTAACTTTAGTTTTATGAACTAGTTATATGGTTATGCTCGGCTGTTTTTTAATCAAATAACTGTCAGTTTGATTTTGATAACTTCATTTCTCAAATCTAAGTTGGAATGGCTAAAATCAAGATATTGACTAGCATTGATCATAGGTTTTTAGCTTGGATGACATGATAGAAAGCTATTTGGAATATTGAGCAGCAACTAAACACTAGACCCTCAAACTAATATGAGCAACAATCAAACATAGCCTACAGTGAATGTGTAATATAATTCTCATTATCATTAATGCCACCAACTTCCTTTGCAACATACCACCATATATAAAAATAGGGACTCAAACGTGGAAAGAAAATACAAGTTTCATTCCCATCAGTCGAAATGCCTTAAAAAAAGTAGACTTCCAACTCAAAAGCCTTCACATCCACCTTTGACATCGCCCTTCTAAACTCCTTCTCCTTTTTCATAGCCTTTTCTCTTGACAAAATGAATTTGACCAGTATTGCTGATGCCATCTTGCTTGGCAGGTTATGATGGCTCTATCAATGCACTAGAGGAGAATGGATGCAGAAATGAAGAAAAAAGCTATGGAAAAGAGGACCAAACTTGTGAAAAGGAGGAACTAGACCGATGACTCAAACCAAAGAAGAAGGGAGGGGAGCAGTGCTCGTTGGAGGAGGGAAAAATGGCGTAGTGTTGATGGATAAGTTTTAGGGAAAGTAATTAGTATGTTTGTGAGGAAAAAACAAATTGGGGGAAAGTGGGAAAGTAGTTAGGGCACTTGGGAGGGAAAGCAATTTGTGTACAAAGAAAAAGACCCGCGTAAAGAGGTGTTGGCAGAGGCAGCGTTTTATTAGTATTTAATTATGTTTTGAGACATAACTAGGAGCATTTTGTATTAAAATGTTGCATAATAGTGGTGCCAAAAATGTATTTTCATATATGGGGGAAAAACTTAATGAAGAACTGTCCAAAAATGAAGGCGGGTGATTAGACCTCTAAGGTAAAGCATCGTGTACCTCAAAAAGGACCTAATAATAGTATGTATAGTATTTTAAGTGTGTGTGTCTATATATATATATATATATATATATATATATATATATATATATATATATATATATATATATATATATGACGCAACGGATTAATCAAAGTAAACTTCAATCGGTGAAATTAGCAATCGGTGGATTGATGAATACCAAAATGCCCAAATTCGTTGATCCGAAGATACCGAATTCTAGCTATCTCTAACACGTTGATCGCGCACGATACCGTGAAAGAAGATCTTCAATTCTTCAAGCGTTGATCAAGCGCACTTGATTCCGCGAATCGGCTTCAACAATCGTTGATTCGAGCGCACTCGAATAACCGAAAGTGGAGATAGGAGATTACACTCAACTACCAATTTAAGATGAAAGCACACAGCAATCAACAAGAAATTTTATTCAAAAATCGACCAATTTACAAAGTGACACGACCACGCCTATTTTTAGCGTTTTTCACAACTCGCCTATAAGTCGTTCACGACTCACGACTCGCCTTAGGTCGGCAGCGACTCAACAACACACGACTCATTCCTTTACAATACAACGTGCGTTTGCCTAAAACAGCATAACACCAGTACACCACAACATACGACTCAACACTTATTTACAGCATATATGTGACCTTACACGACTCAACTTAAGTCGGCAGCGACTTAACTCACACGGCTCAGCATATTACATCACCACACACTCACATGTTTACAACAGTTAGGTCGTATACGACCTAACGACTCACGACTCAACAGCAACGACTCAACAAATAACGACACCCTGTACAACATGACGTCTCGACATAGGTCGTGAACGACTCATCACACACGACTCACGAATTAGACAACCTATGTACAACACGTTCAACACAAACGACTCGATACAGGACGACTTAAGACTTACCTCCTCTCAACGACTCAAGCTCCCAAACTCATAGCTTCTGCGACTCAAGTCCTCACGCTCCCTGCGGCATATCTCCTCAAACGACTTAATTGAGTCGTGACCTGCCTCCGACTCAAAGCTTTTAATAACTGGAACTTTCCCCTGCTTCATAATAAGTCGTGGACGACTTATAGATAAGTCGTTGGGTCGCGAACGACTCATCCATCCCAAACGACTTAAGCCTCTGTTACGTCGTAACTTCCTTTCATCCTCTTTGTTAGGTCGTAGCTCCTTCTCGTTAAGTCGTGGACGACCAATAATCCCTTCCTTAAGTCGTATATGCCTTACCCCTTTGGATTGAGCTACATCATCCTCCCCTGGTTGAGAAAAATTCGTCCTCGAATTTGTAAATTCTTCCACATCAGATTGTTTATTCCCATAATATGGTACCAGATGCTTAACATTGAACACGTCAGAAGTGTATACATCCTCCGGTAGTTTCAACTTATAAGCATTGTCATTGATTCGTTTCTCAACTTCTACAGGACCAATTTTTCTGGCTTTCAACTTGTTATAAGCGCCCACTGGAAAACGATCCTTCGTTAACACAGCATACACCAAATCTCCTTCGTTAAATTCAACATTTCGTCACTTCAAGTCTGCAGTCTGTTTATACTTCTCATTTGCTTTCTCCAATCGTTTCTGAACGATCTTATGACATTCAGTTAATTCATCAACAAAATCAACAGCTCGTTTAACTGTCCCCTTTGGTTGTGGTACTACTGTTAAGTCCAATGGTCCCCTGGGTAAATTTGAATATACAATCTGAAATGGACTGAATCCCATACTACGATTCACTGCATGATTATGAGCAAACTCTGCCTGGCATAACTTCATGTCCCAACTCTTCAGATTGTCCTTCACAAGACATCGCAATAAATTTCCCAACGATCTGTTAACAACTTCTGTCTGTCCATCTGTTTGCGGATGATAAGCGCTACTAAATTTCAACTTCGTTCTAACCATCTTCCACAAACTAAGCCAAAAATGACTTAAAAATCTGGTATCCCTGTCTGAAACAATAGACTCCGGCAACCCATGTAAACGATAGATTTCCTTGAAAAATAACTGAGCAACACGAACAACATCCGCCGTCTTTTTAGAAGCAATAAAATGCGCCATTTTCGAAAACCTGTCCACCACAACAAATATAGAATCATTCTCCCTTTGAGTTCTAGGCAAACCCAAAACGAAATCCATGCTGATATCAACCCATGGTTTAGACGGTACAGGTAACGGCATATACAATCCTGCATTGGTCGCAGTTCCCTTCGAAACCTGACATATATGACATCTCTCCATAAACCTTTCAACCTCTTTCCTCATCGACGGCCAAAAGTAAGATTGAGAAATCAAATGCAACGTACGATCACGGCCCATATGTCCTTCCTCATGCAACTCCTTGATAATCTTCATTCTCAAATTATTATCTGGTATAGATAATCGATTCCCCTTGAATAAGAAACCATCAACTATCATAAATTCATTAGTACTCCCATCCTTAACTTTCTCAACAAACTTCTCAAAGTAAGGATCTTCTTCAATCAACTCTGGCAATAATTCAAATCCTGTCACTTCAACCTTCAATGTTGTCAACAGATGACTTCTCCTACTCAAAGCATCAGCCACACGATTCGTTACCCCAGATTTATGTTTCACGACAAAAGTAAACTGTTGTAAATAGGCAATCCACGATGCATGTCTTGCAGAAATCTTATCCTGTCCTTGCAAATGCTTCAACGCCTCATGATCAGTGTAAAGAACAAACTCTTTCTGGAATAGATAATGCCTCCAATGTTTAACGGCTTGAACAATGGCATAAAACTCAACATCATATGTACTATATCTCATCTTTGCCCCTGATAACTTCTCACTGAAATATGCAATAGGTCTTCCACTCTGATTCAACACTCCTCCAATCCCAACCTTTGATGCATCAGTATGTAGTTCAAACAATAATTGAAAATCTGGCAAAACAAGAATTGGTGCTGTCGTCAACAGTTCCTTGATCTTCTCAAAAGCAATCCCAGCTTCCTCTGTCCAAGAAAATTGTTTCCCTTTCATGCAATCTGTAACTGGTGCCATCACTCTACTGAAGTATGGAATGAATCTTCGGTAGAATGATGCCAATCCATGAAAACTTCTAACTTCAGTGATAGTTCTCGGCTGTGGCCAATTTCTAATAGCTTCAACTTTACTTTGGTCCACTTGGATTCCCTTCTCAGATACAACATATCCCAAGAATAAAACACTTCGAGTCATGAAAACACATTTCTTCGTAGCTGCATAAAATTGTTCCTCACGAAGAATAATTAACACCTTTCTCAAATGCTCTACATGCTCCTCTGTGCTCGCACTATAAATCAGAATATCATCAAAGTAAACTACAACAAACTTCCCAATGTACGGTCTGAAAATTTGATTCATCACCATCATAAATGTGCTTGGTGCATTTGATAGACCAAACGGCATAACCAGCCATTCATATAAACCTTCCCTCGTCTTGAATGCGGTCTTCCATTCGTCTCCTGGTCTAATTCGAATCTGATGATAACCACTCTTCAAATCAATCTTCGAAAAGATAGTAGCTCCACTCAACTGATCTAGCAAGTCATCCAACCTCGGCATAGGAAATCTGTAGCGAACAGTAATCTTGTTCAAAGCTCTACTATCGGTACACATTCTCCATGTTCCATCCTTCTTCGGAACCAACAATGCTGGTACTGCACAAGGACTCAAGCTTTCCTGAACACGTCCCTATTCTAATAACTCTTCCACTTGCCTTCGTAACTCCTCATGTTCCTTCGGACTCATTCGGTAATGTGGTCGATGTGGTAAAACTGCTCCTGGAACAAGATCAATTTGATGTTGAATGTCCCTCAGTGGCGGTAACTCCTTCGGCAACTCTTCTGGAAATACATCTTCAAATTCTTTCAAAACTGGCTTTGCTTCTTCTGGAATTTCAACCTCTTCACTACACTCTCGCCCAATCAATAAAAAGACTTCAGGCTCCTCTTCAACTTCTTTAACAAATTCCTTCAAAGATAGCAAAGTTTTCAGTTCTTCGATCTCCTCTAGCTTGCTTTCCTTCTATTGCTGCTTCTTGGGAACTAAAGTGATTTTAGTACCTTCGAACATGAAACTATAGCTATTAGCACGACCATCATGTTGCACTTCTCTATCAAACTGCCATGGTCTGCCCAACAACAGATGACACACATCCATGTCTACAACGTCACACCAGATTTCGTCTTTGTACTTCTTCCCAATAGAAAAATTCACACAAGCCCTTCGACACACCTTCACTTCACCACCCTTCCTTAACCATGCTAGCTTGTACGGTTTAGGATGCTTCTCAGTTTTCAAGTTCAACTTCCTTACTGCTTCTGTAGAAATAATATTGTTATAGCTTCCAACATCAATAACGAACTTGCAAACTTTCCCTAGAATAGTGCATGTCGACTGAAAAATATTGCTTCTCAACCAACTAGAATCCTCTTCTTGCTTTGGTGTAAGACATGACCTCCTCATCATAAGATCACAACCTTCATCTCTAGACAATTCTTCTTCCTTCTCAACATAAGGTGCATTTGAACATTCTGCCTCCTCACCATCATCCTCAATCTCAGCAACCATTGCTCTCTTCTTCGGCTTCGGACATTCATTGCTTTTGTGACCCAACTCCTGACAATTATAACATTTGAAACCACTGCTGACCTTCGCCTTCTCAGCCTCCTTCACCACTGGTTTTGTAACAGGTTTAGGAACATTAGAACTTCCGCTAACACCCTTCGCTTGATTATTGGAATTAGTAAACACACCACCTCCACGCCTTCCTTGCTTCTCCCAAGCCAACGCTTTCTGATGTGCCTCTACTACTGACCTAGGATCAAACATATTAACCATATCCTAGATCTGCATTCTCAATCCTCCAACGAATCTAGCAGTTAGCTGTTCTTCCGTTTCCATAATATCATTCCTGGCAATGAGTTGGTAAAATTCATCAGCATAATCACTAACAGACTTCGTCCCTTGCCTTAGATTCTGCAACCTCTGGTACATAAGTGATTGATAGTTGTAAGGTAAAAATGTAGCTCTCATCAACTTCTTCATCTTCTCCCATGATCCAATCTTTGACTTTTCCATTCTCTTCCTTGTAAGTTTAGTTTGCTGCCACCATGCCAAAGCTCTCCCCCTCAACCTAGTAGCAACCAACTTCACTCTTCTATGCTCAGGAACCTCCTTGAAATCAAAGATCTCTTCAACATTTGACACCCAATCAAGAAATTCTTCAGCTACCATTCCACCCTTGAATTCTGGAATTTCATCTTCATACCCGATTCCCATCGACGATCATCATCTACATCCCGATATGAATTTCGAACTAGGTCTCGATCTTGATAATGAATGCTAGCTCTATCACCCTCTTCATCAAAATCAAAAGTACGCCTACATCGATCTCGACCATTATCATCCCTTCGTTCATGCATGCTTCTTCGACTATGTCTCTCTTCATCTCTATACGCCTCATTGTCAAATTCACGTTGACTTCTTCTCTCTTCATGTCCATAATCATGATGATCTCTCCGTGATGAAATTGATGTTTCTCTTCTATCTCTAAAAGGATGCGGTGATACCCTCCTCGCTTCCGTAACCGATGGCGAAACTCGGTTTCCTCCATGGTTCGAGTTTGGTGATCTCCTCCTTTGAGTTTGATTCAAATCATTCATCAATTTCTCTAACTTTCCAATGCCTTCATCAAATTTCTCATTAATAAGTTGTTCCATAAGCTCGGCTTCTTCTCTTCTATACAACGCTTCAACATTTTGATGACGATTAGCTCTCCTTGGTGGCATGATTAAATTTCACAACACTTCAACAAATACTTCAAAATTCTCCAACAAAGCTTCAACACAAGACAAACAAGCTCGGCTCACTTGCAACTTGACTCGGCCTCACTTGCAACCCTTCAACTCAAACAACAACAAGGCACGGCTCCAATCACTAGCTCGGCCTCAATATTTCAAACACCTTTTCAACTCTAGATCCAAAATGAAATGGATCAAAATCTTCAAACTCGTTGCAACTTCAAGATGAACACGATAAACTCCAACTTCAAACTTCAACTTCAAAAATTGGCTCCAAGTCTCGGCTTAGCTATGATTGGCTAAGTCTAGCTCTGATACCAAAAACTGACGCAGCGGATTAATCAAAGTAAACTTCAATCAGTGAAAGTAGCAATCGGTGGATTGATGAATACCAAAATGACCAAATTCGTTGATCCGAAAATACCGAATTCTAGCTATCTCTAACATGTTGACCGCGCACGATACCGTGAAAGAAGATCTTCAATTCTTCAAGCGTTGATCAAGCACACTTGATTCCGCGAATCGGCTTCAACAATCGTTGATTCGAGCGCACTCGAATAACCGAAAGTGGAGATAGGAGATTACACTAAACTACCAATTTAAGATGAAAGCACACAGCAATCAACAAGAAATTTTATTCAAAAATCGACCAATTTACAAAGTGACACGACCACGCCTATTTATAGCGTTTTTCACAACTGGCCTATAAGTCGTTCACGACTCACGACTCGCCTTAGGTCGGCAGCGACTCAATAACACACGACTCATTCCTTTACAATACAACATGCGTTTGCCTAAAACAGTATAACACCAGTACACCACGACATACGACTCAACACTTATTTACAGCACATATGTGACCTTACACGACTCAACTTAAGTTGGCAGCGACTTAACTCACACGACTCAGCATATTACATCACCACACAATCACATGTTTACAACAGTTAGGTCGTATACGACCTAACGACTTACGACTCTGCAGCAACGACTCAATAAATAACGACACCCTGTACAACATGACGTCTCGACATAGGTCGTGAACGACTCATCGCACACGACTCACGAATTAGACAACCTATGTACAACACGTTCAACACAAACGACTCAATACAGGACGACTTACGACTTACCTCCTCTCAACGACTCAAGCTCCCAAACTCATAGCTTCTACGACTCAAGTCCTCACGCTCCCTGCGACATATCTCCTCAAACGACTTAACTGAGTCGTGACCTGCCTCCGACTCAAAGCTTTTAATAACTGGAACTTTCCCCTGCTTCATAATAAGTCGTGGACGACTTATAGATAAGTCGTTGGGTCGTGAACTACTCATCCATCCCAAACGACTTAAGCCCCTGTTAAGTTGTAACTTCCTTTCATCCTCTTTGTTAGGTCGTAGCTCCTTCTCTTTACGTCGTGGACGACCAATAATCCCTTCCTTAAGTCGTATATGCCTTACCCCTTTGGCCTGAGCTACATCAATATATATATATATATATATATATATATATCATGGTGGTGTGTGATAGGTTGTATCCCTAAGGATTTATCTCTAAAAATTTGTAATATAAGTTAAGTTTAGGAATGGATGTATAAAAATGATGTTAATTATTAAACTTCCTTTAGGATTATCCTCTCGATGCACTACTTCTATCTCATATCCAATCAAATCTAATAAGATATCTGGAAATAAAAAAAAAATTCGCAGGAATATTATAAAGGAATGGCTTTATACAAAATGTTTAAATCAAGGAATTATTTAAGAATATTGTAAAGAAATACCTTTGAGTTTTGTTTTGATGAAATTTCGAGGACAAAATTCTTTAAATGGGGAAGTATGCAACGAACAGTAAATTTATCAATTTGATAAATTATATTTTTATTTAAAATATTCAAATATAAGCCTTTAGAAGATAGTTTATGGTGTTTTAACTATAAATAATAATGGTAATCATATTTTGAATAATTATTTATGAAAATATAAATTTTGAAGGAATATCGATAAAATGACCGAAAACCGTTTTATCAATAAACTGCTATATAATCGTAAAACGTTGCGCATGGAGCTGGATACATAAACTTATTTTTACAATTAAACAAGATTAGAAAATAAAATTATTTATTTTCTTTTTTGGAAAAATAATGGTATTTCTAACATCATTAGTGATGCCCTTATATTTAGTAATCGATTTATGATTTAAATTGAGATCTAATGATATAGTAATTATTATAATTATTCAATAATTATATTCAAATAATAAAAATTCATTTTAAATAGTTATAAAGTCACAATAAATAATTTATAATACTTTTATAAAGATATATAATTGGTTTGAAAATATAAGGGAAAATCGATATCGCTTTATCGATATAATAGCAATTATTGTAAACAATTTTTAATACTAATTTATTTGGATTTATGATTCAAATGTGATCAATTTAATTAATTAAAACTGATTGGAAATTTATTTTCAAATTTTGTTTATAGATATATTTATGTAAATTAATAAGTGAAAATGTGATCGGTAATCGGTTTCCTGATTTTAAACGGCTTAACGAACAAAAGTCATTCAAAGGTTGTTGCAACTTTATGTATATGCCATGTATACATATATAGCATATATATGTATATATGTGTGTGTGTATATATATGCATATATAAATGTCATATAACATTAGAACAGTGACCATTTGCATTTTAGTTTACAAATGGTAAAAATAAGAAATAGCATGATATTTCTCTTTTCCTTCTCACTTTAGCATTCATAAGTCAACGTGCAATGACATTTACATGCACATCCACATAGGCCAAAATGATGTTGGTGGGAGGACGTGCAATGAAGGTGAAAGGAGGTGTGTTGGTTGAGGGTAAAAATGTAATTTGGTGTTAGGATATATTGTTCAAAATGTGTCTATAGATACTCTATCATCTTCCATAAATTCCTAAGTCATTTTCTATCTCTTCTTCCTTCCTCTCCAAGCTTCTTTAATGGCTTCTCTTTTTAAAAAAGTTATGGAAACTATGCCAAAATAGAAACAAATTTTACATGCACCAGCTCTTAAGACAGTTCCACCTCAAAGCAAGTTAAACCATCTCCCTTACACCTTACAACCCACGGCCTTACCTAAATCCACCCTTAGCCGAGCTCCACCATTTCACCAAGGTTAGGACAAACCCACATTGAGGATAGGAATAGAATTGGGAAGCTTCGGAGCAAGAAAAAGAGAAGGAAGTGCCGCCAGTTCCATTTCAAGAAGGTAGGAGAAGTTTGAAGTGCCGTCGATTTCATTCGAAGAAGATAGGAGAAGTTCAAAGTGCTTCGGAAGCTGTATCGAATTTTTTGGAGCTTGGGAAGGAGGGAGAATTTGTCATAGTGAGTACTCGGTGTCATTTAAATGATAAATAATCTCTATAACTATTTTTAAGTAAGATAATATGACCATTCAATCTCTTAATGATTTATATGAATGTTTGATAATTTAGTTGATTATATGGATATTAATATGGTTAATAAATTGGTTGTGATAAATTATGAAAAATAATAATAAAATGGTTAAGTAATTAACCATGGTTAATTAATAGAAAATGAATTCATGTAACATATCTATGGAGTTTATCGAGCCTCTTAATGGTTTTGAAAATATAAATTGGTTGAAAAAATATTATGAAATGATTTTAAAGTGAAAAAGAAATTTAATATAAAAAATATTGGTTTAAATATTTGAAAATGGTTTATAAATGTCATATAAACATTAAAATTTAATTTAGAGATGTTTTGACAAACAATGAATTCGAGTTAAAAGTAGGTGCGTCACATAAAGGAAGTTCACGATTTCACGCAGTAAAAGTTAAATTCTTGTATAGGATGGAATCAGAGTCGGATTTCACTATAATAAGAATTTCCGAACTCTTATGACTATAGTTTTAAAAAAAGGAAAAAGGTCTAGATTTCATTTCATATATTTTAAAATATAATAAAATCAAGTTTTTAATAAAATCGCGCTTTGGCAATTCAGTGGCCAAAGTAGTAAATGTTCTAAATTTTTTTTTAAAATTGTTTGAAAATATAAATAAATCCTATAAATTTTTTCAATTGTTTTAAAAGAGTTTTAGTCATCAAAATGGATTTCTAAATGGTCGAAAATAATTTTTAATCAAATAAGCTTTGAAAACACTATTTGCCGCGCTATTCGCGGCACTTTGATAACTTAACAATTCTTTTCCAAATCTTTTATAAATGTTTTCGAATGAATAATTAATTGTTTTAATAATGATCTGGAAGTTTTATAATTTATTTTAAATGGTTTAAATAAATGATTTAAAGAAAATCTGTCGAAATCAAGGTGATTTAATCTTTTCTCTAAAAGCCGATGGGTAGATTGGATTTGTCCACTTGTGAGATCTAGTGAGGTGCTTAAACTAAGGAGATGTTCAGGAGCGACTAGTTCTCTGGCACATCTGCCCTCTCCTGGGCAAAGGATAGATAGGTCGAAATGTAGGATAGCGTCTAGCTCCGATTGAAGGTGACTGGGAGTGTAGAGCTCGTGAAGAGGAAGCAGTCAGTGGTGGTTTCTGTGCGTCTTGTGAGGGGATGGACGAGATAGTGGGAGTGGAAGGAATCAACTATGGTGGAGATGTGAAACTGGATTAGGTGGAAGTTTGAAATTAATTAAGAAGGATTATTTGTTGATGATGGGTAATTAGAATTTTAATAATGTGACTATTAATAATTAATCTTATTTAATTCAAAAATGTTATAATAGCTATAACTTCTTCATAAAAGGTCAAATCGAGACGAATTTTTTTTCATTGCGCTCGTTATGATGTTAGATTCACAATAAAACTAGTTTGGTCCAATCTGGAGAAAGTTGCAAATTTGGGATAAAATTAGACATCGTTCAATTTTAGTTCAAGGCGGAACACTTAGGTGAGTTTAAAACTCACTCATTTTGGTTAATTAGTATGTTTATAGCAAATAAAATTTATTAATGGCTGTTTGGATTGTTGAATTTGCTGGCTGATCGAGTTTGCTCTCGGATCACAATATAGCATCTTGAAATGCTATCAGATCGGTTGAATTTGATCAAGGATTGTGATATAGCATCTTGAAATACTATTAGATTGTTTGACTTTAAATTTGTGTTCATACTTTTTTTTATGTAATGGATCATATATGAGGTGATAAATTGATTTTGATAAATATAATTACGTTGTTTAAAATTATAATAGTTAGTGTAGGTATACTTCTTTGTGTTATCTATTTGGCCAAATAGATATCGTTATGAGTTTGTCTTTGAATGGCATTGGTTAGTATAATAAATCCATATACTGCTATTATATTAATTTGGATATTGAAGTGTCATTTGATCATTAGTTATGGATTGGTTTACATATATGCTTAATTATGTAAATATTGGCAATTTGATTAGAGAAGTTAAATGGAAGGTAATGGTAGCTTGATAAATTCCACTGGGATTGCCGAGCTTTTTCTAGATTCAGAAATTTTGGATTTGATTAACTTCTAATTTTATAAATTGGAAGAAAAATGTTTTAATTATTTCTATATTAGAAGGAGTTTTATTAATAGTTAGTTACAAATGTTTATAAAAATTTATTTTTGTAAGTTAATACCTATATTATCTATAATTCTTTAAAAAATTATTTTATTACTTTTTTTTAAAGATAATAATTATTTTTTTATTAGTTATTTAAAACTAGACGATTAATTCATTAAAAATATTGTTGACGGTAATTAATTTTATTTAAAAGGTTGTTAAAAGATATTTTATTTTATTTATATACCAGAGATGTTTAAATGTTTAAGGGTTTATTTGTTATATTATTGAAAATGTTTTAGCCATATTTCTTTTATATAATTTAAAAGTGATTAAAGCTAAGTTAATGATGATTTAGATTTATTTATTAAAATAATAATAATAAATTTTTACAAATCGATTTCTTTCATAAAAAGGATTTATGTAAAGGAGTTTATAAATTTGGAAAGAGGATTGAAATTGGAAAAGAAGCTAGATTCTAAATCAATGTGGAAAAGAGGATTTAATAAATGGGTTAGATGATTATGAAAGAGTACCTCTGCAAATAAAACTTGGTTGTTTATAAGGAAATCTATAAATTGATTTTGAAGATTTGTAAAGGAGATATTTTAAATTAAAAAAAAGATATTTAAAGAAAGAGAGGGTATTCTTTGATATTTATATTTTTGTTTAAAGGATGCTTATGTTTAATCATTTTAATATGATCTTGAAATAAGTAAATCTTTCTAAGTGATTGATTAATTGGGAAAGGTTCTTCAAGTTTAAAAAAAATGATTTAAAAGTATACTTATACTGTTATGGTAAATACATGATTATTGTAGCGACCCGCAGTTCCATACCCTCTGAGTTGATAATAATTCACTCATGTTCAACCCAAATTGTACGAAAGGGTGAATAACTAAGGTAAAGAAGAAGAAAGAGATAAAAGAAAATTAAACAACACAGAATCTCACAATCACAGCGGAACAAAAATATAATATATAATAACAGATTTTTATAATGTAACGACTAGATATTTTCAACCATTCATTCCGCACATGTCGGACTTGAATTGCTCAAAATACAGCGTTGTAAATAAAATTTGGAAAATATCAGAATATACAACAAATAAATAATCACAGACCACAAACATAGAGTAATAATAATGCAGCGGACGTAAAAGAAATAGTAGTTCCTGAAGTTACTATATAAATATATCAGAGTTACAAAGGAATAACAGAGGAAATAAAGTACAACAGTAGTCTCAATACATAAAGTCCACAAATACAAGAGCTGAAATAGAACAACAGACTGAAATAGATAAAACTAGACAAATAGAAAATCTCCAGCAATTCTAAACCTCCAGAGAGTGGAAATCCAAATCTGTGAATAACTCAGGCTGACCCGAGTGTAAATAAAAATACAAACACTCGAGTCAGGACATACATACTTATACAATATAAACCAACTCAAGTGAACTGTAGTAAAGGTACAAGTAACTTAAAGGATGCTTTGGACCGCCCATCCTCTAAGGATTCGTTAAACTATTTACTATGTAGTAATATTGCGCTATTATAATAGTGTCTAATAGTAAAATAAACATACTTTAAAATAGCGTTAACGAGTGACCCAGTATTCCACTTAACACAAATAATGCCAGTAGTCTATACAGTACCTGCATATCTCCTGATCGGGAGACTACGAGAAGATACTCCATATGTACGACACAAATAGAAACTCATAGTAAAGGCTCGATAAGGTAGGTGACACGACACACAAGGCAATGCCACGGTAGATATACCAATTACGACACTCGGGCTGGTGGTAACGCAGCAGCTACGTACGCCCACCTCGGAACACATTCCCAAAAATCGAAGGGGTGCCCAAACAATCACAAAAGCAATAGAATGGTATCGAAGAAATGCATCCGATCGAAGGTGCGGCCTCACTTGGCCCGAGACCGCTCCTATTTTTTCCACCTTATGCCAACTCATGGGAGTTTGGTCCATGTAACATACCTCAAGAACGTCGCCACCATCCTACTTCACTATGGAATCTCCACCGCGTACACCGTTGTCAAAGTGGTTTTCGGTATCGATAGAGAGTATGCCCATATCTGATCCTGATCTCTTTGCCAACCAACCGTTATTATAACCCGTGGTTATAACTTTAAAATAATATTTTATACTTCAAAATAAAATATCCTTTCAAATCCAATCTTTATCAAAATAAAGATTTAATCATTTCCAAACCATTTCAATATATCAAAATCGTATCTTTGCAAAACTTCATTTCATATCATTTCAATATATCAAAAAATCGTATCCTTTCAAAACTTCATTTTCAAATCATTTTAATATACCAAAATATCATATCTTTCAAAACTTTATTTTCAAATCATTTTAATATATCAAAATATCATATCTTTCAAAACTTAATTTTTCAATATATCAAAATATCATATCCTTTCAAAACTTTATTTCAAATCATTTCAATATATCAAAATATCATACCTTTTCAAACTTCATTTCTCAAACCATTATTTGAATTTAAATCCAAATATCAAACTTAAGAGGCCATTTTAAAATTCCAAGATATCATTCATTTATTACCATTCAAATCACCCTTTAAATAGTTTATATTCCAATTCAATTAATTCATTTAAAATCATTTAAAAGTGTAATTATTATACTTTCAAATCAAGTATTCAAATTTCAAAGTTTCAAACCATTCTGAGTTCATTTATTAAGTTAAAACCCATAAACACTGAAAATTCCAGACCTTTCACAACATTTAGAAAAAGCTACAGTAAGTTATACTTGAAAACATTTCAATTTTTAAACCATTTAAACATTGAAAAAAAAATCATAATTTAACATTCAAAAATGTTCACTAAAATACACTTTTACTTTATGATTTTTATAAAGTAAACTTTTACAGAAAAATCCAAATTCTCAATAATTTCACTTAACAACTTCAAGTGTACAATTTTACCATTTTTACATTTGGCACTTTATTAATACTTATATTTTAAAATTACCATTTCACAAATTAACTAACTTTCCAATTTATTTAATTAACTTAAACCTTTAATTTAAAACCAAAGCTCACATTTTCAAGTCAAGTTATATTTCCAAATTACACATTTAAACATTCATTTACTTAACCATTTTAACTTATAGAAAAAAATCAATAATACTTTATTAAATCATTTAAATTCAAATTTAAATCAGATTGTCATATTTACCATTTTCCAAGTATAATTAAGTTTCCTTTTCTTTATATAACTTAAATATCATTTTAAAACCAAAATTCCAAATTTCCAACTTAAGTTATATTTCCAAAATTCAATTTAACTATTCATTTAATTACATTTTTAACTCATAGAAAAATCATAATTTATTTATTTAAAACATTTCAAAATTTATTTAAATCAAATTTCATAAATTTACATTTTAAAAATACTTAAAAAATATCCAAAACCCTTTATAAGATAACCACGGGTCTGTATATAGTTTTCTAACATAGGTCAAGTGATACGGATAATACAGATATATGTCATTTCAATTCGCAGTTTAAAAAGAAAAATCCGGGTTCTATCATTTCAAACCCGCAGTCCCAAGTCAAAATAAAATAAATAAAAACCATTCAGGCCAATCATTTCAGCCCATAATGATTTTTCCCTATTCTAAAGTCCGTTCGGGTATGTATCATTTCAACCCATAGTGATTTCTATACTGACAGGGAACTGGCAGTGATGAACAGATATAAATGAACAGTTAACAACAAATATCAGTAATACGTGATATGACAGATAAATAAACATGTTTAACATCATAAATTAAAAATCACAAGTAGTTATAACATCATAAATAATTCTACACATTCAATTGTTGTCGCTTCACAATTGCATAAGTATAATATATGCCGTGTGAGATTTACTCACCTCTAAATGCTGGAGATTGCAATACACATGACACAACGGAATCAAGAGCACAATGACAAGACTACGGACTTGAGTTGAGAGCGATATCCAATGCTACAGATCTAATGTTACAACCCAAAACAAATCAAACAAATCATAAATTCAATACACTTTGAAATGATATAACTTTGGAATAAAAAGTGATTTGAATGCGAAGACTTTTGCCTTGCTTTCTCTATTCTTTTGCACGGCCTAGGGATGAAATTTTGTTTGGTTTGGTCAAGACATGGCTTGGGTTTTTGTAACGACCCGGAATTTTCGAACCCGAAAATTCCGGATAGTTATGTAAAGAAGAAAGAGATAGAAGAGGAAGAAGAAGAAGAAGAAGAACATCAATTCACATTCGCAGCGGATAAAATATAATAATAAATAATAACAGTTTACAAAAGAATACTATATCTGTCGATTACATTTAATATACATCAGAGTTTTCACATATATACAGTCACTAAATATATACAATCATCATGTCTCACATACACAGCAATATAATACAGCGGAAATATTTTATACACTATAGCCATCCAGCTCGTCTCTTGAGCTCCAGAACGTACCTACCTGAAAATCTGTAATACTCGGTCTGACCCAAGCATTACGTCAAAGTAACACCCGGGTTAGGCTGGAAACCAGCGTGAGTAAACCCTACTAACAAGGAATATTAAAATAAACAACTTATATGAAACCCGGGTAACTCTTTGAAACAATTTACAAATCAACTAGTTGTTATAGACATCCCAAATTTCACACATCAATTCCTAAGTGTCAAACTTAGATTAAATGGTCTAATTCACTTAAGTCATTCCATATGTTTGTATATTGATTTCACCTATCAATCTACAAACAAACGAAGTGGTTTCGGGTATTTCCCAATACCCGACCCCTGTCTCTTCGAATCCAATGTCATCTAAAGTCAAGTTATTCAAATAGAAACGATTCAAACTTTATATTTTTTTTTCTTTTTTTTTTGTTATAATATAATATAGGATGCCACTTTACAAAACAATGCCTCTCGATAAATGATCCCATTATCACTACTCAACCCAAAACATCATAATACAGAAACATTCCAAATCAGTAATATCAATCAATCATTTGTAAGCAAAATTCATTAGTCACCCAACTCTAATAAATCACATTGATTGTTTTAATCAATTAATCTTGCTTGCTTAACAACAATTTATTACAATCCACTAATTTATCATTCACTAATTTCCCATCTTACATTTATCACTTAGTGTAATTGTTTAAAGGATAATTAATTATCTCTAGTTAATTCCCTGATAAATTAACCTTCCATTACGTCTACTAAGTAATTATCTTTCTTATCAATTTCACCAAGTAATTTAAATCCAAATTACTTCCTTTTATTAATCATCCATTAATTTATTGCATCCAACAATTATCTCTAATTACCTCATCAAGTAATTATACTTGTATAAATTACATTCAGTAATTATACCTACCAAATTTTGCAATTGATTATCCTTAATTAATTACTAAAATTAATTACCTTAAATTAATCACATTAATAAATCATTTAAGACCCTTAACCAATGATCTTTCATTAGCTATATTCATTTAACAATCCTTTATTTACTTTGTTAAGTAATTAACTTTAATTAATCACCTTAATTTCGAATTAATTATAAATTATTTAATTTCTAAATTTATCTTTATTACTCGATTAACTAGTTCCTAATCATTACTTAACAATCCAAGCTTATTTAATTAACGATTCATAATTTCAACAAAATTAACTTAACCCTAAATTACTAATCTTAATTCAAATCATTAATTTAAAAACCTTTAATAATTTAATTAATTAATCCAAGTCATTAATTCAATCAATTTTAATTTAACCCTTTTATTTGCCTTAAAAATTTAATGAATTCCAAATTGTTAATTCTTAATTAACTTTAAGATAAAAACATTATTTTATAAGTGATTCAATTATCATTCTCAAACACCTAAAAAATGTTTACTTTCAAATTTACTTTGAAATTCCATTTCAACTTATGATTCAAACCGAGTATAATTTTCTCAGTATTAAATTAAATGTTTAGTGTTCACCTCTAAAATTTAAGTCCCAAATCTAGTATTCATAAACAAGACGAAGATTACTCACCCAACCAGCAGTCGACACTCTCCCTCGATGCAACTACGATCCCAAAACCCGTTGCTCCATCGCGCTACCACATCAACTGCAAGGTCGACGAACCCAGCTACAAGCCTTCACTTCGATGTCGACATCCTCTTCCACAAACTACTCTACCGCTAACCCCGCTTGTTGTCGTGAGTTAGATCATCGCGAACGAGCTCGCATTCGTAACCACTAACCACAATACATCCACCGCCATCCCTCATCTGCACTGCAACCATCACCTAGGCGTCTCCGACCCGCGACCCCTTCAGCCGCACCATCCTGGCGCCGCCACCATCCACCTACATGCGAGCGCAAACAATAACCCGAAACCCTAGATCGCGAACTGCGCCCCACCTCACAAAACAACCCTACATCCACGCGACCCCTTCCATCGAGTCCCACTCCTCCTTACGCGACCCACGTTGAAACCCTAGCTCACACGAGATTTTGATTACAATCGCGAGCCTCTCTCTTTTTTTTTTGTAACGGCAATGGATTTCGAGTTGAAGAGAGGGGAAAGGAATTTTTCAAAGATCTGAACGCGACCGTTATTATATTAGCTGAGGGAAACGTGGAAATGATTTTGAGTATGAAGGCTTCAGCCATTCTCTTTTTTTTAGTTGAATTCGAGTTCTATTTGCCTATTAGAGAGGGAGACGGGAATAAGATAGATATTTTGGAGAAATAGCTTCCTGCGTAAGCTATTAAAAAAAAATCTCTGACTAGTTGACCTTCAAAAATTAATTTTTTTCTAAAAAAAAAACTTACTAAATGCCTCGTTAATTGTTACCATGAAATTCGAACTCCACTTAAGGAATGCCGCGAGACGATTATAGGGTTTTACCCGCATTCTGAACACAATGGAACGTGTTTCGGAGGCTAATATGATCGTATGCGCGAGTTGCAGAAGAACGATCAATTTTAAATTAAATCGATTATAATAGTTTCTAAGCGTTTTGAGCTTTTAGGGTCAAATGACAACTCCGATTGCTACGAAAATTGAAATCCAATAATAACTAACTATTACGGATCCAATGGAACTGGTTTCGTCGAATTACAAGACTGTGCCTCGGAAGGCTATTTTTAAATTCAATTTAAACGATATATTTTCAAAACTGAACATATCACCCTTAAATTAAATTCCAACCCTTCTATTATCTTCAGTATCATCATTATAAATTTTGTAAGCCTTCAAATTATTTTTAACAGGCTTAAAACTCCAGCTTCAACATTTTACCCAATTTTCAGTTTATATAATTCAATAATTTAATTATCAAGTAAATATTAATATTCAAAACTCAAGTTAAAATTAACCTTTAAATATTTACAAATCAATTAATTATTCCATTTTAAACTGTTAAAAATTCTGGATCGTCACAGTTTTTGGGATAGCATAGCTCGGGTTTAAGGCATAAACATGGTGGAGTTTATAACATGAGAAGGTGACGGGGTTTTAGGCAATGTAGTGTGATTTTTGCCAAAACAATGGCTCGACCATGGGGTTGTTTGGCTCGGCCAGTGGAGTATGGGTCAGGTCAGGGGCTGGAGGGGTGTGTGGTGGTGTGGTCAGTGATGGTTGTGGTGGCCTAAGGTGGTGGAAAATGAAGTGATGAACATGTGGTGGTCAAACAACATGCTTTTAAGGCTTTAGGTTGTACTTTTGTGGATTTTATCATCATGGTGTGCTCGGCTATTATCAAGGCTGAAGGAGTAGGTGGTGATGATGGCAGGGAAGAGGTTTAGAAGGTGGTGGCCATGGCTATGGAGTGGAAGCCGATCAAAACTATGGAGAGAACAAGGCAAAAAAAAAACCTTATAAAAAGGGAAGAAAAGAGGAAAAAGGAGATGCCATTATCCAAAATTTTCTCTTAGCCGTGAAAAAAAATGAGAATGGAGGTTTTGTGTGTGAAAAGTAGATGGAAGTCACGGCTAAGAAATGAAAATACATGGCCCAAATGAATTAATGAAGGGTTATGGCAAATGAAAAGACATTGGAGATGAAAGGACTTAAGTTAATAAAGCTTTTAAAACCTTTCATATTTCCTTTTCTTTAATTCAATTTAAAACAAAAATAAAATTAGTAATTTAAATTTAAAAACAGAAAAAAAAGTAATATAAAATAAAAATAATTAATTAACTTTAAATAAAATGGAAAAAGAATAAAAGAAATTGCTTAAAATTTGAAAACAAGGTCTAGAAATTACAAATAAATCACCATTGGCTTTGGAAAATTATCTACTCCATTTTAAAAATATTATAAAACAAGATTTTGAAGTATAATAATTCTAAAACATTTTCAAAGTGAAATAAGTAATTAAATTCAGAGAAAATAGCAAAAGAACAAAGGATATTGTTTAAAAATTGGAAACATGACATGAAAATTTCAAATAAATTATCATTAGCTCTAGAAAAATTCCTACTTCACTTTAAAAATATTTTAAAACCAAATATTTACAAAAAAAGTTATTTTACCCATATAAATATAAATTAGAACATTACATGACCAAAGAAAATATTGTTTATATAACTTAAAATAAACAATTTTGTTAAATACAGCAAATTACACACAATATTTAAAAATGCATAACTTTCACATTATAAATCAGATTTCAACGAAATGAAAAGAAGTATTCTTAAAATTTTATTTACTTTCATAATAAAAGATAAAATTCAAATTTTCAAACTTTTAAATTTATACAAGTCAAAGTTGACCATATTGACCAAAATTCACTTTTTTGGAAATTATTTTATTTAACCATGTTTGGAATTCTAATTCACATCACAATAAAAATTTATATTTAGAGTAAGAATATTTATCCATTTTAAATAAATAAAATAAAGTTTTAAAATCAAAAATTCAATTAAAATAATTAAAATATACAATAAAATAATCACAAAATATAGGGTTGTTACACTCTCTCACACTCAAAACTTTTCATCCCCGAAAAGGAATGAGGCACCGAAAAGCACAGAAAAGATTGAGTGAAATAAGATTAAGACAAGATGATAAGAAGGTTGAAATTATACCTGATGACAGTTGGTATAGGTAAGTTTAACAAGGTGGAGATGATCCTTCCAAGATCCTCCAGAATCAAGAACACACGCACTTAAAAGGTGGATTTAAAATGAGTACCAAAGATTTTCAAAGATTATAGAAAGATTTCTAAACAGAAAGATTATAGAAAGATGCCTATACCTGTCCATAGCAAGGTAAGAAAAATAAGGGCAACCAAAAGATAGTTTGAAAAACAAAATAAGAAAATAAATTGGAAACCATGGAAATTTCAAGTTAAATAGATAATAAATTTTTACACAAGTTAAATAAATCTTAACTATCTCTAATTTATTATCATATCATCTAGTTATCTTAAATTAACAATTTCTAAAATCATGGATTTGAAAATAATCATTTGTTATACTCATAATGTACACAATAAATTTAGTTCTTCTTTATTCCTAATTAAAATTAAATTTCTTCTTCTCAATATATTTTTATCACTTATATAAAGTATACTTACACTTATTATAACTGCTTTAATTTATTCTTAGTTCCTTTAACCTCATTTTATTGTAAGTTATTCAATTTACTCTTTTATTCTACTTGCCTCTATTAATCTTTTTTATAACAAAAATTTAAGTGTATAACATTTATTATAACTACTCAAATTTTATTTATAAATCCTTTTTATATTTTATATTATCCAATTACATTATTAACTTCTGAAAATTAAGGTTAGTTATATTGGAATGCAATGATGTATTATACAAATAAAACTTTATAATTCAATTATATCAAGTTTGAATCATTTATTCAAAAAAAATGATTTTCTTTTTATAATTGAAATTATTCTTCAAGATAAAGTTTAAGAACTAAATTTCCGAATCCCTTCAAAACATTTAGAGATAAATACATATATGTACATAATATGTCAAATCAATTTAAAAAAATCATATATCTATATATATTATAAATCAAATCATATTTTAGAAATTCAAATCAATTAAATTTCCCAAAACAAAGTTGTAGCAAGACTACAGTCTTTTCACTTCGAAACTTGAAAATGAATGTCGATGATGCTGCAGTCATCACCAATATTATTTCCCAGCGACATAGAGAAGAGCACTGACCTTTAAACTTTAAAATTCTTTGGAAACAATTTCTATTCGAAAATACTTTAAATAATATATCCTTTTAAAACTTTTAACACAAAGTTTAATACCATCGGAAATTAAATTCTCAAATTTCTTGTTTTAAGTTCATTTCAGCTCCCAAATCAATTTATAAACAACTATTTATAAATTCATTTATAGAACAATAAATGATAAATCAAGTATTATCATTTCAAATAATCAATTTAAATCAATTTATTAAGTTCCATAAATTTACTTATATATCAAAATTTATTTCATTAACCCAATTTTAAAATAATATTGTGTCAGTTTGTTCTGCCAAAGTGTTTTAGAAATCCTATCGACAGCGTTGATCAGACGAATCGATCGGAAACCCAAATCAACATCAACAACTCAAACAACACAATATAAATCAAAATGTTAATTATAGATTTACAAGTATAGTTCAAATTGTTTTGAAGATAGGTTGGAAAAAAATAACAAGGAAAGTAATTAACAAAATAGGGAGATGGATAAGCTTAAATAAATCACGGGCAACCTTAACCGGGTTAACCGTGACTTAAAGAATAAGATCAATGTGGATTTTCTGGGGTAAATCTACATTCGATCTCAAGAGATAGAATTTGGAACGACAAAAGATATTAGCATCTAAACCAAGGATAGGTATAAATCTCTAGTGAATCGATGCTAATTGTAAAGGAGTTTCACCCCTTTACAAATAAATTTGAGATTGGCGAGACTGCCGACTCATTAAAAAGATCCTTTGGAGTGGAGTTATGGGATACTCTCGAATCAAAAGAAGATGAATAATGAGGGACACGAATGGATTTTGGAACTGTAGGGAACGTTCCGAAATTCAAAGGAAATTCGAATCAAAGGGGAAAAATTCAAACTCGAACGAAAGTGATTCTGTAAATATATTTACATTATATTATAAGTTTTGCCTCAAAGCCAAAGCTCTGATACCAAATGTAACGGATCACGTCAGTGGGGTAACACCCACCGTAGCATACAATGGTACCTGTGTTCTGCCTTTAAGGCCAACCTCTCAACTGCACCACCTACCCCCGTGGGGACATGTAGGAGTAAGAGTCATCCGCTCGCTACCAAACCAAATGTGAGAACCCCCTATCATGCTGCAATCTCAAAGTGTATAGGCAGACACACATGTCGGACTTGAATTGCTCAAACTACCGCGTTGTAAATAAAATTTGGCAAATCTCATAATATACCAGTAAATAAATAATCACAGATCACAGACACAAAGTAATAATAATGCAGCAGAAGTAAAACATATAGTAGTTCCTGAAGCTACTATATAAATATATCAGAGTTACAAAGGTACAATATAGGAAATAAAGTAAAACAATAGTCTCATAACATGGAAGTCCACAAATACAAGAGCTGAAATAGAACAATAGACTGAAATAGATAAAACTAGAAAAATAGATAATCTCTAGCAATTCTGAACCTTCATAGAGTGGAAATTCAAATCTGTGAATAACTCAGGCTGACCCGAGCGTAAATAAAAATACAGACGCTGGAGTCAGGACATTCATACTTATACAATGTAAACCAACTCAAGTGAACTATAATAAAGGTACAAGTAACTTAAAGGATGCTTGAGACCGCCCATCCTCTAAGGATCCGTTAAACAATTTACTATGTAGTAATATTGCGCTATTATAATAGTGTCTAATAGTAAAATAAACATACTTTAAAATAGCGCTAAGGAGTGACCCAATATTCCCCTTAACACAAATAATGCAAGTAGCTTATACAGTACCTGCATATCTCCTGATCGGGAGACTACGAGAAGATACTTCATAGATATGACACAAATAAACTCGTAGTAAAGGCTCGATAGGGTAGGTGACATGGCACACAAGGCAATGTCAGGGTAGATATACCAATTACGACACTGAGGCTGGTGGTAATGCAGCAGCCACATACGCCCACCTCGAAACACATTCCCAAAAATCGGAGGGGCGCCCAAACAATCATAAAAGCAATAGAATGGTATCGAAGAAATGCGTCCGATCGAAGGTGCGACCTCACTTGGCCCGAGACCGCTCCTGATTTTGCCACCTTATGCCAACTCACGGGAGTTGGGTCCACGTAACATACCTCAAGAACATCGCCACCATCCTACTTCGTTCTGGAATCTCCACTACATACACAGTTGTCAAAGTGGTTTTCGGTATCGACAGAGAGTATGCCCATATCCGATCCCGGTCTCTTTGCTAACCAATCGTTATTATAACCCGTGGTTATAACTTTAAAATAATATTTTATACTTCAAAATAAAATATCCTTTCAAATCCAAATCTTTATCAAAATAAAGATTTGATCATTTCCAAACCATTTCAGTATATCAAAATCATATCTTTCCAAAACTACATTTCAATTCATTTCAATATATCAAAATATCATATCCTTTCAAAACTTCATTTTCAAATCATTTTAATATATCAAAATATCATATCTTTCAAAACTTTATTTTCAAATCATTTTAATATATCAAAATATCATATCTTTCAAAACTTAATTTTCAAATTATTTCAATATATCAAAATATCATATCCTTTCAAAACTTTATTTCAAATCATTTCAATATATCAAAATATCATATCTTTTCAAAAATTCATTTCCCAAATCATTATTTGAATTTAAATCCAAATATCAAACTTAAAAGGTCTTTTTAGAATTCCAAGATATCATTCATTTATTATCATTCAAATCACCCTTTAAATAGTTTATATTCCAATTCTATTAATTCATTTAAAATCATTTAAAAGTGTAATTATTATACTTTCAAATCAAATATTCAAATTTCAAAGTTTCAAACCATTCTGAGTTCATTTACTAAGTTAAAACCCATAAACATTGAAAATTCTAGCCCTTTCACAGCATTCAGAAAAAGCTACTGTAAGTTATACTTGAAAACATTTCAATTTTTAAGCCATTTAAACATTTAAAAAATCATAATTTAACATTCAAAAATGTTCATTAAAATACTCTTTTAATTTATGATTTTTATAAAGTAAACTTTTACAGAAAAATCCAAATTCTCAATAATTTCACTTAAAAAATTCAATTGTGCAATTTTCCCATTTTTACATTTGACACTTTATTAACATTTATATTTTCAAATTACCATTTCACAAGTTAATTAACTTTCCAATTTATTTAATTAACTTAAACCTTTAATTTAAAACCAAAGCTCACATTTCCAAATCAAGTTATATTTCTAAATTACACATTTAAACATTCATTTACTTAACCATTTTAACTTATAGAAAAAAATAAATAACACTTTATGAAATCATTTAAATTTAAATCAAATTGTCATATTTACCATTTTCCAAGTATAATTAAGTTTCCATTTTATTTATATAACTTAAATATCATTTTAAAACCAAAATTCCAAATTTCCAACTTAAGTTATATTTCCAAAATTCAATTACTATTCATTTAATTACATTTTTAACTCTTAGAAAAATCATAATTTCTTTATTTAAAACATTTCAAAATCTATTTAAATAAAATTTCATAAATTTACATTTTAAAAATACTTAAAAAATATCCAAAACCCTTTATAAAATAACCACGGGCCGGTATATAGTTTTCTAACCTAGGTCAAGTGATACAGATATATATCATTTCAATCCACAGTTTAAATAGAAAAATATGGATTTTATAATTTCAAAATCACAGTCCCAAATCAAAATAAAATAAATAAAAAACGTTTAGGCCTATCATTTCAGCCCATAACGAATTTTCTCTATTCTAAAGTCCGTTCGGGTATGTATCATTTCAACCCATAGTGATTTCTATACTAACAGGGAATTGGCAGTGATGAACAGATATAAATGAACAGTTAACAACAAATATCAGTAACATGTGATATGATAGGTAAATAAACATGTTTAACATCATAAATTAAAAATCACAAGCAGTTATAACATCATATATAATTCTACACATTCAATTGTTGTCGCTTCACAATTGCATAAGTATAATATGTCGTGTGAGATTTACTCACCTCTAAGTGCTGGAGGTTGCAATACAAATGACACAGCAGAATCAAGAGCACAATAAAAAGACTACGAACTTTAGTGGAGAGCGAGATCCAATGCTATAGATCTTATGTTACAACCCAAAACAAATCAAACAAATCATAAATTCAATACACTTTGAAATGATATAACTTTGGAATAAAAAGTGATTTGAATGCAAAGTCTTTTGCCTTGCTTTCTCTATTCTTTTACACGACCTAGGGATGAAATTTTCTTGGGTTTGGTCATGACATGGCTTGGGTTTTTGGGCTAGCATAGCTCGGGTTTAAGGCTTAAACATGGTGGAGTTTATAACATGAGAAGGTGACGGAATTTTGGGCAATGTAGTGTGGTTTTTCCCAAAACAATGGCTCGGCCATGGGGTTATTTTGCTCGGCCACTGGAGTATGGGTCAGGTCAGGGGCTGGAGGGGTGTGTGGTGGTCTGGTCAGTGATGGTTGTGACGTCCTAAGGTGGTGGTGGTGGTGGAAAATGAAGTGATGAACAAGTGGTGGTCAAACAACATGCTTTTAAGGCTTTAGGTTGTACTTTTGTGGATTTTATCATCATGGTGTGCTCGGCTATGGTCAAGGATGAAGGAGTAGGTGGTGATGATGGCATGGAAGAGGTGTAGGAGGTGGTGGCCATGGCTATGGAGTGGAGGCCGATCAAAACTATGGAGAGAACATGGCCAAAAAAAAACATATAAAAAGAGAAGAAAAGAGGAAAAAGGAGATGCCATTACCCAAAATTTTCTCTTAGCCGTGAATAAAAATGGGAATGGAAGTTGTGTGTGTGAAAAGTAGATGGAATTCATGGCTAGGAAATTAAAATACACGGCCAAAATGAATTAACGAAGGGTTATGGCAAATGAAAAGACATCGGAGATGAAAGGACTTAAGTTAATAAAGCTTTTAAAATCTTTCATATTTTATTTTCTTTAATTCAATTTAAAACAAAAATAAAATCATTAATTTACTTTTAAAAACTGAAAAAATTAATTTAAATAAAAATGATTAATAAATTTTAAAGAAAATGGGAAAAGAATAAAAGAAATTGCTTAAAATTTTAAAACAGGGTCCAGAAATTACAAATAAATCACCATTGGCTTTGGAAAATTATCTACTCCATTTTAAAAATATTATAACACAAGATTTTGAATTAAACTAATTTATAAAGCATTTTCAAAGTTAAATAATTAGTTAAATTCAGATAAAATAGCAAAAGAACTAAGGATATTGTTTAAAAATTGGAAACAAGACATGAAAATTTCAAATAAATTATCATTAGCTCTAGAAAAATTCCTACTTCACTTTAAAAATATTTTAAAATCAAAATATATACATAAAAAGTTATTTTAACCATATAAATATAAATTATAACTTTACATGACCAAATAAAATATTATTCATATAACTTAAAATAAACAATTTTGCTAAATACAGCAAATTACACACAATAGTTAAAAAAGGCATAACTTTCATATTATAAATCAGATTTCAACGAAACGAAAAGCACTATTCTTAAAATTTTATTTACTTTCATAATAAAAGATAAAATTCAAATTTTCAAACTTTTAAATTTTAAATTTAAAAGTCAAAGTTGACCATATTGACCAAAATTCACTTTTTTGAAAATTATTTAATTTAGTCATGTTTGGAATTCTAATTCATATCAAAATCAAAATTTATATTTAACGTAACAAAATTTATCCATTTTAAATAAATAAAATAAAATTTTAAAATCAAAAAATTCAATTAAAATAATTAAATATACAATAAAATAATCACAAAATACAGGGTTGTTATAACAAAAGAATCTGTATCTGTTTATACTTACAATCATCAGAGTACAATAATCAATACATTAATCTGGACAGTTATAATCACTTGTCCTCACACAACGGAAATATAAACCAAATATATAAATACGTTTGAACTCCTCCAACTCGCCTCCTGAGCTTCATAGCATTCTAACCTGAAACTGTAATACTCGGTCGGACCCGAGTATTATAAAAAAATAACACCCGAGTCAGTCTAGAAAACCAGCGCGAGAAAACACACTCAATTTGAATTAATAGAGTTATCGAAATCCTTTGAAAAACAAAAATATCTCGTAAGACCGCGTCACACATAAACACGATGGGTTTTTCCCTTACGATCACCAAAACATTTTATAGAAAATCCAATGATATTATAATAGTGTCTAAATACAAATACTTATTCAAATAGCTGGAATTGTTATATTAATTAAATTCCAGCATACTAGGCTCTACAAACAAAACCATAAGGCTTGTATAGGAAATTGGATTCCATACAATGACTAGGCCACTGAGGTACCAACCATCACATTACCCCTCAAGAATAATGCACCGAAGACCATCGCCGTGATCCCCTGCTACACAAGACGACTTGCCCCTAACCTGGATAGACCGAATAGGTTATCACCTCGGGTGTTCCCACCCTTACAATCGAGCGCTCCTTCTTTCATGCACAACCATATCCATAATATATATAGGTTTCCAAGGACATCTAGAAAAGTGAGAACATAC
Organism: Allium cepa; assembly: GCA_030765085.1. NCBI lineage: Eukaryota > Viridiplantae > Streptophyta > Magnoliopsida > Asparagales > Amaryllidaceae > Allium > Allium cepa. Next base: position 868,208,874 of record CM060940.1, read on the forward strand.
CCTAATCGGGTGCGACCCACTTAGCCTTGCTACATTTCTCAAGTTGTAGTCGTTCTTGGTTGATGAGGCTTAAGGCTAAGCGTTACCTTTCAAGAAAAAATTCCACTTAGAATGCTCAGTGTCGCCCATACAAGTTGACCGGGGTCTGGACAAACCAAATCACCGCCTTCATCATCTTCATGGTGTTCATTCGTAACGTTCAAACCGAATTGAAGTGGTTTTCAGATAATTAAATTTGATCCCGGTCTCTTCGAAACGATTAACAAAATTGGCCAGTATTGATAGTTGGTTATTTAACTATCAAATAACATCCAAAAGCAAACACTATGGCTTATTTTTATTAAATATCCAAAATATTTATTCCAAAACTTCTTCACCAAGATATATATTCAATCCTTTTCAATATTTCTATATTTGAAAACAACTTCAAGACTTGTATCCATAACAGGATATTTCATCATTTTCAACACTTAGAAGTATTTTAAACTTCCATTTTTATAACACTTAGGAAATATTTCTATTCCAAATCATTTCCCACTAATCATATTTCCAAAACCTTCCTTTTAATAGTTAGGAAAAATATTTATACATATGATTACCAAAATTATAACGACCCGAACTCGATGTCCGACAAACAACATCAAATTCGTATCGCCGGAGCTTGCAACAACATTAGATGATAAATTACACAGCGGAAATAAAAGATGATATCACTGATATAACATGAATACAATCTCCAATACATCAATTTGATACAATGATAATCATCAACATCAGAGAATACAATACAAAATACAGCGGAACACGATACAATATGATAAGTCTTCACAGAATCCAATACTGCAACTCCGATCCAAAAGCTCCAAGGACAAAGCTCCCAAAACTCCAAGATCGATCCACCATCAAGGTTGCACAAAGATAAGCTAGTCCATCCGTGGACTCCAAAGACTCCAAAATGATCAAATAGAAAGCTGAAGGCTACCAAAACGATATCTACTACCTGACTATCTGAAAAAAAAAACCAAACTCTTGACTGCCCGTGTGGAAAATGATGGGCACCCAGAGTTTAGAAAGGGAACAATAAACTCTGGGTCAGTCGTGGGATTGGTATGAGAAAACAAAAACATTTGGTCTTTGAAACAAACAAAAGGTTTTAAGTTTTGAAATCCGCAATGCTTTTTGAAAATGAAACTACCATAAGGCCTCCCGCCACACACACAATGCAAACGCAGAATTGGAGGAGATTTCTCCTTATGATAGTCAAAAATGCTTGATACGAGAAAATTTCTTTGATATTATTACTATAAGTGCAAAGTTCATAAAAACCATTTCGAAAGTATAATATAAATCCTAGCCAGCATAGACATTCCGAACTATGCCTACTATAGCTACCATCCAAACAGTGGGGCGCCACCATAAGTAGATGGCAGGTAATACAACTAAAACCGTACAAGGCACGTACTGGATGAATGGATTTAAAACAAATGGTCAGGCTAAGGAACTTCCTATTGCCACATGGGAACGCCTCTGGTGGGATGCCCCGAGAACCTACCCGGCTCTTTGCCAAACAAGGCCGGCTACCCCCTTTCCGGGGAATAAAACCTAAGATATGCCACCCCCGGTCCTTTGGGACCTTTAACCGAGGATCCTCTACACCAACAACATCACACAGTAATAGATATATACTACAGTGCCCACATGAGTAAGTATCTGGGCTCCATACCATGATACCATCCTTTTCCAGAAGGAATGGTCATACCCTAGGGGAGCTACCCCTGAAACCTTGCCGCATCTTTCCTGTTTCGACCATTACCGGTTTGTGAGGCTCGATGAGGTTTCGTCCATAAAGCTATGCTTTTTCACAAAGCCATGCTTTGATCACAAATGATCAACAAATAATCATCAATCACACAGCAGCACTTAGCATGCCACACTACCAAATTGGGAATATATCGCTGATAACCTTCAACTACATAACCTCTGAGCTCGTACGTCTCAGAGAAGGGTGTTAAGCTAAGAGAATAAATTCTCCGCCACCAACAGATATGTATTTGAAAGAAATCGGCTTTATATCCCAAAGTGTAGTGTCAGACACACGACCATACAAGTCTGTTCCGGGCTCGAACAGAACCGAAGGTACTTTCGAAGAAGCCCTTGCAATCCGGGTATCCACAATCCCGATTGGACTTCCCATCACTTAGGGAATCTCTATACCGTAGCTACTCAGTGTAGAGACAATCGATAGGTCATCCTATCGTTCTCGCAAATACCCGGTCTTCGCCACCGGTCTTCGAACGCTATCCATAACGATGTATCATTATTCGGAATGGGTTATATGCCACAAGGTCCTCTCCCGGCTAAACCGAATAACGAGCGCAAAATTTTAAAAACATATGGATGTGGATTCCAGTTAAGTCACAACTTAAATTCAAAACTATTTCAAATGGTTTACACAAATTACCATTTCAAATCTTTAAACAAAAAGATTTATTTCACAAAGTTCACCAAGTTTCACAAAGATCCATATACGGATTTCGAAACAATTTCCATTTCGAGTGGATTAATCCATTTAATCTTTAAATCAAAGATTTAACTTATAGCTTTGAAAAAAATCATTTCCAAAGGTTCATTCATAACTTGGAAAACTTTTTTTTTCAATTCAAACTTGAAATTCCTATCATACCAATTTGGAAATTCATTTCTTATATGAAAGCTTTTTTCATTTGAAAACAAACAGTTTTCATTTCGGGAAAATCCGATTTCATTTATACAAGTTAAAGTTTTTTTTTTCAAACTTGGGTTAAATTTAATTCTCAAAACAACACTTTAAAATGGTTTAAAAACCCATATAACTTGTATGACCCTTTACCTCATAAATTCTCAAAATAGAATTTAATTTCAAAATTTGAATTCAATTTTAAATTGAATTATTAAGTTTAAGAACTTTATTAAGTTATTCAAAATAACCTTTATTTTAGAAATTCTTTTCCAAAAGCTTTTCATTTTAAAACCCAATCCATTTTCGAAATCATTTAGATTTAAAAATTTAATTTTACGATCTATTTCAAAAATCTGTGACTTAGCCAATTTCCACGTGCAATCCATATTTGTGTGTGTATAGTATAGTCCAAGGGGTTTTACACAATAGTGCACACATCTATCATCTCAGATATATCGATAAGCGGTATAACCCATAACTCTTATCTTCATTCACAGATTCATAGATAAAGTAAATTAATCAATCACAAAGATTTACTAATATGATTCGATGTGGGTTTTGGATAACCACACGGAATCCGACTCCCTGTCGCATTGAAATCTGAATGTCATTCACGGGTCAAAGGGTTTGCATATTCATATAACAATATATTCATCATAGATATAACAACTTAGCACAAAGCATTTTAAAGCATCACGTCACATATCAAATATATCAATCCATCACATAGCATCCAATAGCAATCAAACCTCAACAACTAAGATGAAAATTTGGGTGGTTTTTAAATTTATCAACCACATGATTATTTTCATTAATAATTCTTAATCAATGATTAAAGTCCATTAACTACAATTGATTTAGTTTTTAATTACCCTTATTAATTAAATCATTTCTAAATTAATTATATCTAAATTAATTGAACCTTAATTAATTAAATCTAAATTTCTTATTCCTTAATTAACTACTTTAATTAATAAACCTTTAATTATTGATTAATTAATCATTAATCTTTAATTATCTTCCTTTAACTACTTTCACTAAGTAATCACTATTTTAAATTTAATAATTCATTAATTACTTGATCAATTAACTTAAATTACAAATTAATATACTTTAATTAATAAATCCTCAATTATTAATTAATTTAATTACAACTAATTATCCTTTAATTGATTTTCTTAAGTATTAATGAATTAATCTTAATTACTAATCATTATTTACTTGATTATCATTGACGATATAAATCAACTTATTTTCGAGTTAAAGATTTAAAACGTTTAACCTTTATTTCTAAATCATGTTTTCTTAAAACATTTTGATTTGAGAATTTTTGAAGTTGATAACTTTAAACTTTGTTAAGAAAATTTAAAGTGATTTTATATAAAGGATTTAAACCAATTTAATTTACAAATTTTTAAAACTTTTTTTTAAACCTTAATCACTGTTCCCTTATGCTGCTTCGGGTCAAACCCGTAGCTCACTCGAGCCATTCTTCGAGTCCCCTCTCTCTCTCTCACCTGCTTCGAGTCACCCCGTGCTTGCCTTCGAGTTCGAACCTGAGAAACTTCCTCCTCCTTCAAACCCAACACCATACTGGCACAAGAACTTCGCACGTATACGTGCACAAACATCGCGGCGAGTTCCGATCATCGACACTGATGCCAACAAGTCACCCACGATCTCTTCCATCGACCCCAAGCGCTAAACCTCAAAGTTGAACTCAAATTCGAAATCGAGTTCGAGCACACTCACATGGAACTTCTGAGCAACCCAAAATCCTCCTCGCCCGGTCACATCACTTCACCAGACCCCACGTCACCATGTTTATAGCTTTGCCAAACGACGACGAACCAATCCCCCCCCGGTCTGATCACTCAGATTGCCGTGACGATGCCAAAATTTGCTCGTGAATCAACAACAAACCCAACGTGCGCAAAACCCTAAATTGACTTCGTCTCCAAAATTCACGCAATAGAAATTTTTTCTAACATTTTCCCCTACTTTGCAAACCATTAAGCTATCTTCAAAACCAATTTTAACATCGAAGATTTGTTAAATCATCTGGGATAGACAAAAAAGCATTTTGTGTTCATCTCGAATCTTCACCTTAAACACGTGACTAAAAATCATCATATTAAAAATCTTGTTTTTGTATGATTATTCAAGATATAAAGTTAAATCAACAAATTAAAAATATTCGAATTTAACATATAGTTTTCTTTTCACTGTAAAATGGACATGCATGACCCATGGTTGCACTGTTCAGCTTCAACAAATTCCAAGTTTGTGATTTTAAATTTAAACAACCACAATTCGTTTAAGATCCTAAGTTTTTAAATAGTTTGTATGAAGAAGTGTTAAATTCTCCTTGTTTTTCTTGCTCTGTAACCAAAATACAGAGGAACAAGCTACATGATAGTTCCTAGTGCACAGAAATTTTTATAGAACTACTTGTTTTTAAAATTAGACAATAAAAACACAGAGTTTTCTTGAATCTAATACCCATATTTTTAAAATTTCAAGGGTAGTATGTTTGCTCACAGTCAATGAAGGGCAGGAACCAAGTTTTGGAAGATCTGGAATGGTTTGAGTCTATGCCTGATTCTTGCTTTGATCTTTTTCCAATTTTTCTTTGCTTCCCTTTTTGATTTCTTTTTCCTTGCTATACCCTGAGTTGCCTCTGCTTGATTTTTCCAGGTTTGATTTTTTTCCAGTTTGAAGCTTTGTTTATGAATTTGAGACTTGCTTCAGATTTTAACTTTCAGCTTCTTTGATCTGATTTGCATTTTTTTTATTAGCTCGAGATGGTTTGCCTCTCCTGATCTAAAGCTGAAGTTGGATTTGTATCTCAGATTTCTTTTTTGAGAAGTGGAAAGGCTAGTTATTATTACTTGCATGTTTCCCAAAATTTGATTTAAAAGAAAACAGATTCCTTTGCCACTTGTACAAATTTTTCTTTGCATGCTTTAAGTTTTAAAATTTGAATCTGAAGTTGATGATATTGTTGTTTCCAGGTTGAAAGTATGATACTGATATTAGTTTGCAGGCTTTTGAAGTTGTGAAGGAGATTCAAGCCTGGTTATTTTTCTAATTTACAATATTTTTCTATGTAACTCAATTTTCAAAGGAAAGGTGATTTTGTCGCTTGTAAATATAATTCAAACATTGCTTACACTCATATATACTTACGTATGTATATATATGTATATATACAAATTTAGTTCAACAAATTCTAAAGAAGTATATAAACTCCAAATTCAACTATGCCTATCTATATACTCATACATTTTTTATTATTTATTTATTTATTTTGTACAATTTTTTTTTTTAAAAAAAAGAATGATTTTAAAAAATTTGATTTCACATTAACAAATGACCACTTTTTATTTATATATGTGAATTCGACTTAAAAATAATATTTTAAAAATGAGTACATTAATATATTTTTTCAACTTCCAAATATATCTAATATATTTAAAATTTAGAAACCAAACTTTTTACTAATTTAGAGCTTTTAATTCTATTTTATTTTTAATACATTTTATTTTTGAAAACCAATATTTGTTGATAAATTACTTATTCTTATATTCCGAATCAATTTACTATTTATCTTTAAATCCATATTTATTTTTAAATCAATTTTTTTATTTATTTATAAAATTATTTATCTCTAAATTTTAAACCAAATCCTACTTATAATCTAAAATTTTAAATTCATTCAAGAAATTTCCTAATTAATTCATGAATAAATTCACAATTTATTTTCAAAATTAAATTAATTGCCAAATTAATCGTAATTAATTTTCAGGAATGTTACAAAATCATCTTAATATTAAACTTGGAAGTATTTCATAACTTATTCCATAAGTCTCCAGAATTTTAATAAATCCTTCCTATGATTTTCAAACTGATTATACTTATTTATAATCCCAACCAACCATTTATAACTTCTTCAAATGAGTTCAAATTCTTTCCAAAGTTATCGCATCTAAACATTGCAAATTTTCTTTTTATAAAATCTCATCCTTAAATTAAAACATGTTTACACATATCCAGATAATTTTATAAATAAATTTTCAATCACTTCAAACTATATATATATATATATATATATATATATATATATTTAATGAGCATTTTCAAAGAACAATAATTTATTTTTATTTTATTTTTAAAATATGTTTTAAGTTATTATTTGAAATATTAAACACTTTCAGTAAACCATCACTAACTCATCTAATATAAAACAAATCAATTTATAAAGCTGAATATAAAAATTAAAATTTTATTTCAATAAATATTAAATATTTGAAAATCCATTTTCTGAAGTATTCCAATACTAACTTGTTTAAAATTTCATTGTTTAAATAATAAAGTTTTCCCTTTGAAAAACAAAGTTGACTTCTTAAAAATAAAAATATATTTTAAAATCTTAATAAGCAATTTAATTTATAACTTCCTCTCAATTTCATAACATATCGGTTCATTGTCGATTCCCTAACCTTTCTCGTTCCAAAAAATAGAATCTACTATTTTTCTCAATCCTATTTCCATATTCTAATATAAATTCACCCTACGAATTTATATTCTCAATTATCATCTGATATCGAATTCCTTTATTTATAAACATCATCTAGAAATTTTATAACCCCTTTTCTTACCTGTTTTATAAGACAATCTTATTTATAAAATTCCATTATATAAATTCAATTCTTAAATTCCATTTAAACTTCCAATCTATTTTTAATATAGATTTTAACTACTTTTCATATTAAAGAATACCATTTACAAACTCCTTTATATAATTAATTTTTTTAAAGTATTTAAACCCATTCACAAATAGTTACGTACAATCCAAATTTTATATATATATATATAGTTTTCCTAATTCAATTTTCTAAAAAATAATCCAATTTCCAATATAAATATTTTTATATCAAAAATTCCCTTTAATTCCTTAATTTTTTTAAAAATATATGTATTGTATTTAAAATACCAAAATTAGGATCAGTGCTACAATAGCATCCAAAAGTTCCAATCGCTGTAATAATCTATAATAGATTTCCATATATCACAATATATGAAATTAAATTCAACATTTTTAGGAATTCAGTTGGATCCCTCCAACCCGTTTCCTTGCATCCATAGATGTTAATACAACATAAAAATATCAATCCCTCTTCGAGGGATATCGTGGTATAAGGGTCATCCGCTATTATGCAGGCGCATAGGGCCTCATCCGCTATAATCAGCAGGAAAATCACTCCAAATACTAGTGTATATATATACCATTATATATATAATATAATATCATTCAACAGGTTATCATTTTAACCAAATATCCAGAATTAATTTAACTATTTAAAATTTAAAATATAGCAATCCAAAATGAGTGAGATTTAGACATCTTAATTTTTAATTTGTAATACATTCCAAATTTAATTCTATTGCGTAGATTCCACAACTACAATCCAACTCGACTTGTTTCATGTTTTTTGGACCTTGTATGAAATTTTATTAAATTTAATTAGCTATCATAATTTCAAATTCTAATTTAAATAAATAACTATAAAATATAAATTAGTTATAGATTAATGCCTCCACCATCGTTTATTTCCAATCAAGAAAAACAAATAGCAACCCAAACTAGAACGATCAACTAGTTTCCCTAACCTTGCCTGAGACAACCCATTTCTTACAATTGCACTCAATCTGGAAGCCGTGACCTTCCCATTGGCTTCATCTTCACGTCCAAAACATTTCTAGGTCAGTGTCTTCAATAGGACATCACCATCCGGCCGCCAAGACATTAACCCTCCAATTCGGGACCTCCTCTCTCTCATCATGCTCACACACCTCTTCGAAAATCGAACCCTCAAAATCACGATGCCTCCTCCTATGATAGAACGCTACCATTTTTTGTTTGCTCTTACATAGCCCAAACCGTAACTACGACAATGAGCAATGCCTCACGCTTAGCCAGCTTGTACAGGCGCTTCCCTTATGAGCTTTATTCGGTCGCGATTCTTAGTTGCGTGATTTTTTTATTATACCATGATCGACATCGTGAATTTCTAGGAAGAAGGGGAAAAATGAATACAAGATTTGATATTGTATGATGAAAGTAAGAGGGGATACGCGAATTAAATTTTATTTTCACTTTGCTCGGCCATTCTTTTTTCATTTTAAAGATTGAAAGAGCGAAGGTCGTGATTTAAAAGACTGAAAGGATGAAGGCTGCGTGTGATTTGGAGGTAGTGTGTTGAATGGGTCAAAGCACAGTGAAGTGATGGAATTGCAGCTGAAAAGAATATTGACTAGACAATTATTTATTCCAAATTTTAAAACGTCTCGATTTACTCAACTCAAAATCTCGAATCCTTATCGAGGCATGCCACTAGGTGTTTATAATGTTATACCCCTATTCCAAACGCAATGGAAAAGATTTCGAGTCCTATTTCGATCGAATAGAGAAGATAGCTTTTAGGACCCAATTATTATATCAAATATTCGATATTACGGCCCAATGATAACTCCACACGCTATAAAATTTGAAATATGATAATAAAACACTATTATGGATCCGATGGAACTAGTTTCATCCAAATCCGAGACTATGCCTTGGATCGCTATTTTAAAACGTCGGTCAAATCGACGATTTCAAATCTTTACGAAATCACTTTAAAATCTAGTTTTAAAACTCATTTACCCAATTCTAATTCAACTAGAATTTATATAAATATAAGAAATTATTTCGATCTCATATTCAACTCCAATTCAATTATTTAAGTGATTTTTAAAATTATTAACCCAATAATTAAATTTATTAATTAAATCACTATATTTGGAACTTAAGTTTTATTACATTATTTTGATCGATAAACTTCATATTGAAATCCCGTTCACATCCCTAAAATCAGCATTCAAAATAAATTAAATGTTCAAAATTAACGATGAAAAGTTCGAGTCGTTACAATTATATTTTCTAAGTATCGAAAATATCGTGTTTTGTGATTTTTTTTTTTTGAGATTAGTATATTGAAGTGATTTTCAAGTATTTGGATACTGATTTTAAATTTATAAATGCGGGGATCGATGTCTTCCATGGTAGATGAAATCTATGATTTGAATGTTTGTTTATTCGATAGTAAATAACAAACTATTGAATTTGGACCAAAAGTAACTTTGAAAATATCTAGGAGAAACGCGTGAGTTATATGGCACGATCATCTCTCCGATGATATTGTACCGTGCGTATAAATCTCATTAATCTTCGAGGACGAATGTATGGAAATCCATCTACAAATGGTTAGGAGGTTAACTCCGCTCTTATCTTTTTTTATTTTCTAAAGAACCGGGGTTGAGTTTGCCGAAAACTTTGAATGTTGTTTCAAGAGTCCAGAATCGGATATGTTATCGAACATATCTTGGAATTTATTAAATGAAAACTCGAATTTTCTTTTTGTTTGTGAACTTTGGTTAAAAGAGTCCGAAATTTTTTTATCCCTAAGAATTCCTACTCATATTCTATTTTATAAATGGATTTAACTTTTTGCAATGCGAAATCGTGAACTACCATTACACGATGTGCTTCTTTCAACTCCATTTTCCAGTCTTTTTCAAACTTCATTAAAATGAGTTTTAATGTTCATAAAACATTTATAAACAATTTTAAAATATTCTTAACATTTTAAAGAGGTTAACAATGCTATATATACCATTATAATTTATAAAGGGAAGTGATTCCTTTGTATATATTCGACGTATATTTTACCATAAATCATTTCCATATCAAACAAGCATATAATCAACATCCAAAATATGGTGATCAGGCAATATAGTGAGCAAATAAACGTACGATATCATCATTGAAATTATTATTAAAAGGTACGGATTTGATCTCTCATATATAACGATCCATTTCTTAATTCTTAACGCTTTTCTTTCTCGATTCAAAGCCCAAGGAGCTTGGCCTCTATAGAGATGGTCATGGCCTATAAGTGAAAAGGTGAAGGTGCTCGACAAGGTGATGGTGGCCCTAGACAAGCTTGGACATGATGGAAAACTAGATGTAGATCACTATTTTGAACTTGAATTAAGGTGGTATATTATATATATACACACTTTTAGCAGAGCTTCTCTATGATGGAGAAATATTTTTGAGAAGAAGTGGAAGTGACGAAAGCCATTAATAAGCTTGTGAGGAGAAGAATTTGAGAATTTGGTGAGAAGAAATGAGAGGGTGTAGGGTGTTATTTATAGACATTTTAACTAAAGTACCTAAAACATCATCGTCAAACTTCCATCACCCATAGGCTACACCACTCCCCCCACTCTTAGCTAAACCCCTCCTCATACATGTACTAGTCTTCTCTTGATTGAGTGATGGTGAATTTGCTTTTTCAAGTTGCATTTTTTATACATAAGGAGTTTATATGTATATATGTTCAGATGTATCTTTTACCTTCGATTTAACTAATTGTGATATACATTTATATATATATATATATATATATATATATATATATATATGTGTGTGTGTGTGCATGTAAATGCATGTTTGTATATGTTCCAACAAGATTGCTACAACTTAAACACATTTCCATTTGTCAAATCATTGCAATCCGAAAATCGAATTCCAGTCACATTTTCAGGCTTTAATCAATCTATTTATTTATGTAATCTGAAAATGAAAATAAATTTCTTATCATTAAATAATAATTAAATGTATTTATCTTATAAAAAATTATTTGAATATTTAAAATTAACTAAATATCTTAAATTAATGTGACAAAATTATGGGTCATTACATTCTTCTCCCATTAAAGAATTTCGTCTCGAAATTAATGCAAGAAGAAGATATCTTAAAAGAATAGATATTATATCGATTAAATATGATAAGTGGTTAAACACAGTGAGTTCGCTACATCAATACAATATACAAACTATACATAAATCCTAAATTTCGAATATGCTTTCCTTATACTATCCTTAGTTTTCCACGTGCAATCTTCAACATCAATACTCCATTGAATCTTAACTAATCTCACAAATGTTCTCAGCAAACCGCTTCTCATCACAACCAATGATTTAAATTGGTTGTCCGATAATTACCAAGTCTGGCTCTACTACTAAATCTTCTTGGATGGCTGTCTCTATAATTAGTTCTGGATCATGCACTTATTTTCGTAAATGGGACATATGGAAAATATCGTGCACACCTAACAACCTTTCTGGTAATTCAACTTAATAGGCTAGTGGACCAATCCATTGAAGAATGGGGAAAGGTCTAATATATCGAGATGCTAACTTTCCAACCCGCCTAAATCTTGCTACTCTTAATCGGAGATTTTAAAATATATAATATCTCCTACTGAGAATACTAAATTTTTATGCCCTAATCGCCATAAATTTTTGTCTGTTTTGAGCTTCCTTTAACTTCTTCCTGGTCATATCTACCTTCTTCGAGGCTTCTCGAATCATATCAGGACCAAGTACTAACAATCTTCGGTTTCGATCCAATATGTTGATGATCTACATAGATGACCATATAGAGCTTCAAAAGGTGCCATGCCAATACTTGCTTGGTGGCTATTGTTATCAGAGAATTTGACTAGATGAAGATGATTTTTGTAACGTTTCGATTTTTCGACTTTCAAAAATCGACATTAATACGACCACTGCCGAGATATCGAATGCCGGAAAACTGAATTGTTAGGGTTAAAAAAGAAAGAGGTAGAAGAAGAAGAAAGAAGAAGCAACATAAACAATATCAGAATCTCACATTCGTAGCGGAACAACATATAATAGTAAATGAATAATCTTTAAAACAAAAGAACTGTATATTTTTATATATTACAACCTCATCATTACAACAATCATCAAAGTAAAACAGCAACACACAACACACTGGACAATTATATGTACTTGTCCATACAATAAAATACACAGTGGAAGAAATATAGTATAAGAGGTTCGTCTCGCCTCCAGCTCGCCCATTAAGCTCCACAACACTCTTGAAAATCCAGAATGACCTGATAACCTAACTCTAGGCTGCTCGTGTGGAAAATGAAGGGCACCCAGAGTTTAGAAAGGGAACAATAAACTCCAGGTCAGTCATGGGACTGGTGTGAGAACTTAAAACATTTGGTTTGAACAAAACAGATAAAAAGTAAATCCGCAAAGCTTTTTTGTAAAATGAAACTACCATAAGGCCTCCCGGCACACACACAATGCAATCGCACATATGGGGGAGATTTCTCCTTATGATAGTCAAACATGCTTACTACGAAAAATCCTTTTTAATATTATTATTAGTGCATAGTGCAGAAAACATTTTGAAAGTATAATATTAATCTTAGCCAGCATAGGTGCCATTATATTATGTCTGCTACAGCTACCACCTGAGGTGGCAGGTAATAAAACTGCAATCGTAAAGGGCACGTATTGTTTGATTGGTTTTCCAACAAATGGTCAGGCTAAGGAACTCCCTATGCCACATGGGAACGCCTCTGGAGGGACGCCTCGAGAACCTACCCGGCTCTCTGCCAACACAAGGCCGGTTACCTTCGTCCCGGGAAGTAAACCTAAGATATGCCACCCCCGGTCATTTGCGACCTTTATCCGAGGATCCTCTACACCAACAACATCACACGGTAATAAATATACTACAGTTCCCACATGAGTAAGTATCAGGGCTCCATACCATAATACCACCCTTTTCCAGAAGGAATGGACATACCCTAGGGGAGCTACCCCTGAAACCTTGCCGCATCTTTCCCGTTTCAACCATTACCGGGTTGTGAGGCTCGATGAGGTCTCGTCCACAAAGCTACGCTTTTTCACAAAGCCATGCTTTGATCAACAAATGATCAGCACATAGCAGCACTCCGCATGCCACGTTACCAAATTGGGAATATATCACTAGTAACCATCAACTACATAACCTTTGAGCTCGTACGTCTCAGAGAATGGTGTTAAGCTAAGAGAATAAATTCTCCTCCACCAAGCAGAAATGTATTTGATAGAAACCAGCTTTATATCTCAAAATGTAACGTCAGACATACATCCATACAAGTCTGTTCTAGGATCGAACAGAACCGAAGGCACTTCAAAAGAATCCCTTGCAAATCCGGATAATTTCTAATCACGTCCGGACTTCCCATCACAGAGCGTGATAAAATCTCTATACCGGGGATCAGCCGATGCAGAGACATCTGACAGGTAATCCTTTCATTTTCGAAAATACGCGTTCTTCAACACCGTCTTCAAATGCAATCCCATTTCATCATATCATTATTCGGAATGGGTTTTATGACACAAAGGTCCTCTCCCGGCTAATCCGAATAACGAGCGCTTATTTAAAAAAATAAGTGTTCACTCAGATTTCAAACCAATCACAACAAATTCCACTTTGATCTTTTAAACAAAGGATACATCACAAAAATTCGATGTGATTTTAGATTATCCATTTGGAATCCGACCCCCGGTCGCATCGAAATTTAAATATCATTTTAAAAGTCAATATTGATAGTCGGTTATTTATCTATCAATCGATATTCACAACATCACCAGATTTTAAATAATTCCCCAAACTATTTATTTTCAAAAATTATATTCGCAAGATATAATTTTCAACACTTCAACCATTTGATAACAAATTTCAAATCAACTTTCACCTTTCAATCCTTTGAAAACAAATTTTAAATCACTTTTCCTTACGAGGGAAAACATTTCCAAATGTTTATTCATTTCCACTGAAAATTTACCGAGTTCCAATATTTTAAAATGATTTGAATCACTTATTCAAAATATACTTGGAAACATATAAAATAAAACTATTTTTAAACACTTTACTTAAAATATTAGTTATAAAAATATTATACTAATATTACATATAAACTTAAATCTAACTAATTTTAAAATAGAATTAATAAATAGAGTTCAATTGTTTAAATAACCATTTTCTAAAACAACTACTAGTTAACTCTTTAAAACGATCACTTTTATAATTAATTTAAATAAAACTTCCCCCTAAAGATTTTCAAAATAACTTAAAAAAAACTTTCTCCAAATATTCCTTTTTGTTTAAAAAAAACAAACTTTAGAACTTTCAATTTATACTTTAAAGATTACTTTGGAAATATACTCAGCTTTCCAGGGAGAATACACTTTCACTTCAAAATGGTCCATTTAAACCAATTAAATAAACCTTATCGATTCATTTTAAATTTACGTTCCAAATCCGTAAATTTATTTCCACACTTTCAAAATAAATCAATGTTTATTTTTAAAACAAATTTCCCTTCTCTTTATAAATTCCAATTTGAATTTAAATTTCCAAATATCCATTGATATACGATTTTTAAATCGATTTCAAATATTCACTTCCAACACCAATTCAATTTTCAATTGATTTCCAAAAATACCAAATCAAATTTCATATTGATTTCCCAAATTCATTTCAAAACACCAAATAAATTTCCAAATGGATTTCGAAATTCTTTTCCTTTTTTAAAATAAATCCCTTCTTAAGAAAATAAATTCCTTTATCTCTTCCAATCTATTAAAATCCAAATTTTAAATAAATTCTTCAACTTATGAAAAATATTATCCAAAATCCATTTATTAAGGCTTTTTCCTATATTTTGAAATTTTATTCAATATGATTCAAAAATAAAACTTTATTCTTTTAAAATTACTTCTAAATTTATCCATTTCTCAAAAAATAAATTTTACTATAAACCTTCAACTTGAATTTTCAAAAATCCAATTTTATTTATTTTCGGTATCCAACGATACCAAAAATATATTCGGCTAAACTATAGCCTTCAACTATTTCAATCAAAAAGATAATCACACGGATATTTTATAATCAACACACAACATATGAAACAAATTCAAATGTTTTGAGGAATCCTGTTGGATCACTCTAACCTGTTTCCCTGCATTCACAGACGTTAGCACAACAATTAAATACCTATTCCACTTCGAGGTGGAATATCGCGGTATATGGGATTTATGAAAATATCATCCGCTATTATGCGGCGCATAGGGTCTCATCCGCTATATAATGCTGTAACAGCCCGCAAATCCGTACCCCTTGAATCAACATTATTCTACCCTAATTGACTCAAGTGGAACAGAAATACGATCCATTAAGGTTAAAAGAAAAGAGATAGAAGAAGAAGTAGACTAAACAATATCAGAATCTCACAGTCGCAGCGGAATAAAATATAATAGTAACTATAGAACTTTACACAAAATGAAATCTATATCTGTTTATATACAACATATCATCAGAGTAACTCATACATCAATCAACACATAACAGACATACCATACAACATAGCAGCGGATATATATAGGTACATATAATACGTCTCGGACTCCAGCTCCTCTCCTGCTCCATAGCAACCTATCCTGAATAAATAATACTCGGTCTAACCCGAGCATTATAACGAAATAACACCCGAGTCAGTCTGGAATACCAGCTGATAATAATGCACACAATTGATTATTAAAGTTTCAAAAATCCTTTTGAAAACAAAAGCATCTCGTAAGACCACGCCACAAATAAACATGTCGGGTTTTTACCTTACGATAGCTAAAACACTTTTTATAGGAATCCTCTGATATTATAATAGGGTCTATTCACAAATACTTATAAAATAGCCGAAATTGTTACATCTATTAAATTCCAGCTACTAGCCACCGAAGTGGGTAATACAAACAAAACTCGTAAAAGGCTCGTAGGGAAAATGGATTTCCAACAATGACTAGGCACTGGGGTACCACCTATCACAGTACGTGGTCTAGATCACAGTACCGAGGACTACTCCCTTCGTCCCCTGCAACACAAGACCGGAATCACCTATGGGCAATTCCGAATAAGATCACCCCGCGGTTGGGATCAGCAACCGCACCACTAAGCCGAAATAAAAAGGAACCTCTAGACAGGGATGACCTTACTCTCCAGTGGGGGCTACCCACGAAGCCTTGCTGCATATCCCCTGATTTTCAGTCATTCCCGGTTGATGAGGCTTGAGGCTAAACGATACCTTTAGAACGTTTCACTTAGAATGCCCATCGTCCGCTGACGATGTCATGAAGCATTCGTCCATACAAGTCCATCCCGGGTTCGAACGGAACCGAAGGCACTATTCCTACTACATCCATTTTGGACATATCCTCAGGATTAGTAGCGACTAGCCCTTGCACTTCACTGCTCCATCTTCGACTCCGAAAAACGTTTATCGCACGAAAACGTACAAACCGGATCGAAGTGGTTTTCGAGAAATAAATCTCGATCCCGGTCTCTTCGAAACGATCATCGCATATGTCCAATATTGATAGTCGGTGATTTAACTATCAATTTATATTCATAAACATCCATAGCATCCATCACACAATAAATAATTCCCAAATTATTTATTTACCTCAAATATCTTTAAAAGATATAATACCAATTTCCAAATCTCATTTGAAAACATCTCCCAAAATTCCTCCTTTATAAGGTAAATCATTTACCATATATTCCCATTGGAAATATCCAAGTTCAAAACAGTTTAGATTTAAAACTGTTAAAAACATTTTAATTTAAAATATACTTTTTAAATAGATGAATTTACTACTAATTATTTACTCAAAATATAACTTTCAAAATATTTAAAAAGCAAACTATTTATAAGATATAACTTAATTGAAAATAAGTTTTAGTTATATTATATAATAAAAATAGAGTTGTAAAAGATTAACTCTTTTTTTTTCAATATACTTAGGTCAAAACTAACTTTTAAAACAAATCCATTTGTAAACATAATTATTAAAATATTTACAAAATTCTACTATTGCTAATTTATAAATAATCACTTTAAAATAATAAATTTCTAAACATTCTTTAAGACCAGTTTAAGATTTTAAAACTTCTTTTTATAAAATCAATTTAAAACTCGAACTTGGATTTTCCTTAGGAAATCTCATTTCTACTAAATCATCACAGAAATCCTTCTCACGATTTCTGTCCATTTATTAAATTTAGTTTTAGGGTTTTATAACATAAATTTATTTCCCAAAACTTCAACTAATAACATTTAAATTAATTATCATTCCAAATTTTAAAACTTCCAATTTACATTTTAAAATAGATTTCAGATTTTAATCCCTTTTTAAACCCATTATTTGACAATACCTTTATTTCTCTAAATTCAATTTATCAAATATAATTAATTTTGGATTTATAATTTATCCAGTAATATTTCTATACAAATTTATTTCAGTTTTCCATCCAAATCAGGTTTCAAATATTTATATTCTTTTAATTTCTTATTTAACCATTTCTCAATTTCTTTGAAACCCAATTTAATTTCTTTATAATTAAAACTGCCATTTTCTTTATAACTAATATTCTGGGTTTATAGTTTAAACCACAATATCACAATGCAATTAAATTCCAACTTATCAATCACAATATATAAACAGGCATAATCATCAATATAAAAATATTACTACTTTGTGAGGAATCCCGTTGGATCCCTCCAACCTGTTTTCCCTGCATCCACAAATATTAGCACAACAGTATATATATCAATTCAATTTGATAATAACTAACATATTCAGCTAAACATCCAAACAAACAATCAATACTAGCTATCTACTTTACTAGTATCCAGATGTGAGTGAGAATAACTCACCTTGAGTTTCGGCGAGCGTTCGAAATTCAAATTAAACCGGACGGTGTCCGATTTAACCCAAATTTCTACTTGCCCGGAATGAATCCGGAACTGCACCATCGCGTAGTGCTTTATTCTACGATTCCAACGCCACGAAAATCGCCGAAATCTGACATCGTATGTACAGGATATGAATTTTTTTTTTGAAGTTTGTATATAAAATTTTAAACAATTTCTTATTAGTTTATACCAGAGCAATCAAGGCCGTTCATCTAGACAAGGAATCAAGCCCGCACCTATCGTCTTCCTCACGCAACGAAACTACAGCAGCAAAAAGAACCCATAGCCGAAACTAGGGCTTTACGAGCGCATCCTCCAACCACCAGAGGCCGATCAACCAAGCCCATATCGAAGCCCCATACGACCCCTTCCATCGCCCCAAGGGGTGTTGAACTCGGCTCCCCCTCTAGTGCGAAAAACACTCATGAACGGCAACCCTTCAAGGCCAAAAATTCGTCAGTATACTCCACTAAACACGATCGCCACCGTCCATTCTAAAGATCTTGCTGCTCTCTTCAATTTATTAGTTGGGAGTTTATGAAATTACTGCATGGATTGAGAGATTTCTGAGGAGAATCGAAGTGAGTTTTCGGCCATTAAATCGAGAACGACGGCGGCCTGATGTAGTTTTAGGGTTTAGAAAAGAAATTAAGTTTATATATATATATATTTAATATTATTTTATTATTATTCTTCAATAGCTTAACGACTATGCAAACGAGCTCCAAACTTCGCGATCCGACAGGCGATTCTAGGGTTTTTCTGCATTCCGGACATAATGGAACAGAATTCGTAG
This sequence comes from Allium cepa, assembly GCA_030765085.1. Taxonomy (NCBI): domain Eukaryota; kingdom Viridiplantae; phylum Streptophyta; class Magnoliopsida; order Asparagales; family Amaryllidaceae; genus Allium; species Allium cepa. Next base: position 868,228,120 of record CM060940.1, read on the forward strand.
GTTAATTCGATCGTATGCGCGAGATACGGAATTAAACGTTCAATTTGAAATTAAATCGATTAAAACGATTTCGACACGTTTCGAGCTGCCGGGGTCAAACGACAACTCCGATTGCTACGAAAATTGAAATCCGATAATAACTAACTATTACGGATCCAATGAAACTGGTTTCGTCGAATTCCGAGACTGTGCCCCGGAAGGCTATTTTAACTCGTCTATTTAATTAAGCGATTTTCGAAATTATCGAAATCACTCCAAATCTCCACTTTTAAAATTTTATTAACTTAACAATAATTCATATAAAATTTATAAACACATTAGAAATCATTCTGATTCATTCTGGACTTAAATTGGATTAATTGCATTTTAACAATATTAAATTCATTTTAAATTAATATAAATTCCCAAATATTAATTTATCAACTTTAAAATTCTTCCAAAAATCCAATAATTTAAATTATGTCCCATTGAACTTAAAAACACATTTAAACATCATTTTATAACAAATTCCCATTCAATTTCCAATTTATTCTCAGTTCTAATAATTATTATTATTACTCCAATTCAAATGGAATCACCATATTTTGAAACTATAACTCATCTTATTAACTCAACCATAGTCTTCTATTATCAAGATTCAAATTAGAATCCATATCCAACATTTAAAATGAATTAAATGTTAAATTTTAGCGACCCAAAATTCCGGGTCGTTACATTCCTCCCCCCTTATAAAAATTTCGTCCCCGAAATTTGTATAAGGTAGAACATACACTTAAACCCATTTACTTATCCCATTAGCTTAGTTAAAAGCTTATATACACTTCACAAAATCCTTTTTGTTCAATTCCCAAACCTATTTGCTTTATTTATCTCTAAAGCTTTAATTTTAACTTATAACTTCATAAGTTACTTAACTTTTCCCAAAACCCAAAAAAAAATTTCTAACTCTCAAAATTTACGGAAAATTTTGGCAGGATCTCCCCTGTACGGAGGAGCTTCTGCGATATCGCAGGATACACAAATATATATACATCGGCCCACACGGCCGGAAATCAAAATATAACACAATATATATCATTTTCCCATTTTATTTGCATAGGCGTACCTTTTATTAGCATTTTAAAAGCAAGCGGCTAACATTTTAGCATTAACGCGCTCCAACACTCTCAAACGCCTCCCGCACCTGTGCTAAACTCAACAAACACATTAGTTCCAAGATATAAGTATTTTAACAACATTTTCAATGTAAATGCAAATCAAATACATCCATTTACATTCCAAACAAATATTTGCATAATATCATAAGTAAATCATACTTTAAAGTATGTTCCACACTTATTTTCTAATGCCAAACTCCATTTTATTTCACATAAATGATTTACATACAAGTTCGGCCATTCCAATTCATAATTACTACTACAAATTCATATTCACTTCAATATAATGAATATATATGCATTTAATTCATTTACCCTACCTTTATACTCAAATCCCTTTATTAAGATTTAGCCCATTCTATTTCATCCAAACTAACTTCGTTTTATTACACTTGAAATGGTTTACATTCAAGTTCATTATATACCATTTATTAATCTCAACTAATTCATTTCCCAATTTGATTTACAATCAAATTTTATTTTAAGCATGAAACATGAGTATTTCTTTTATAATTCATTTCTCATTCATATGCAAACATTACTTATCCAAAAGTCAATTCATTCCAATTGATTTAAAAACCCATTCCATATGCTATTTTAAATCAATTCACTTGCATTCTTTCACAAACTCCTTAAATTAGATTCCAATCCATATCAATTTATTCAAACATCAATTCAATTGCATAACACCTCAATTCTTTCTTGCATACCAAATTTAGTTTCATTTTAATTGGACTCCACTTAATCAAATTCCAATTTATCCAAAACCAATTTAGTTGTTGTTTAAACAACTCAATTCTGAATATATTCAAATATTCATGTCATTCAAGCAAAACAATTTCCACTTAAGCTTAACCATTTAAAATTAATTTCAACTTAGATTTATATTAGTTTTACTCCATTACAAGGTTCACAAATCAAACATTTTCTCTTTCCAATGCAATTGTTAAATTACATTTCCTTACATCTTTATTTCTTTAACCAATCCAAGTTTATTTTTATTATTTTATTATTCTTATTATATTTTTTAAAATCATGCCTTGATTTTCATATTTTCAAATCCATTACTTAACTTAAGTTTACACTTATCATTCCACTTGCAATTCAATGCCTATCACCCAACAAAATTTATACAAGACAACATTATAAAGCTTAATCACAATTATTATTTAATTTGCTTAAATTCTTTCACAATATTTTCATTATCTTCTTATATCAACTTTATTCTATTTCCATTTGATTCTCATTCAATCAAATTTTCAATTCATATACACATTTAATGCTCTTTGTTTAGTTATCCAATCCATTTTAGATTTATTTTATTAACAAAGAGACCATTTAAATTATTTCACTCATTTGAATTTTATTCACAATTCAAATCATCATTAATATATTCAAATTCCATTATTCATTTGCCCTTCCCATATTTATTACCAACATTAAATCCCAATCCAAATTGGATTTTTATTTACCTTCGAATTTTGACTGATTATCAAATTCTATCCATTACAATACAAATTCCATTAATTTGTAATTTAATTCAGTCAATAACTTAATCCATATTAGGTTTTAATTCACTTTCCCAATTTACTCTGAATCCATTTATAATATCACCATTTTCCCATTATTTCATTTAACAATTTAAATTCCTACCTTCCCGTATACTTCTTTAAATAGAATTTAAATTTCTTTCAATATTATTTGTTACACAATTGAAATTCAATTTCAATTTCATTATCAAACAAATTCCATTTTTTCATACATAAGTCCAAAACTTATTTGCCACTTAAGAACATTCACATTTATATTCCCGCTTTGCTTCATTAGACTTTGCTTTTCATTTATGGTTAAGTTTTGAATTTTTCCACACCATTCAACCCTTTCCATTTCATAATCACATATTCAAATTATAACACTTAATAACTTAAAAATATGAATTCCTTTATGCAATTATAAACAATTTACATTTCACCTTTATAACTATTTACTTTAATTCCAATTCATCAAGATTGAATTAAATCCCAATTCCTCAATTTTAATTTTCCATTTCATCTAGGTTTATTTCATTTCAAATTCACAATTTTAATTTTCCAAATACAAGTTCAAAACTTGTTTACTAAGTGAAGTTTATTCACTCCTTTTATATTCCCCTTATCTTATCTCAATTCACATTCATTTGAGATTAGATTTTTAAATTCACCATTCCATTTCATTATTTCTCATGGTGATTATAATTTCTATTTCTATTTTATAAGTTCACTAACTTATTTATTTTAAAAACTTATATTGCTCATTTTACTCCACCAACATTTTATAATCACAATTCTAAATTCCATATGTATATATATATATATATATCTGAATTCTTAAGGATAAAAATTCCCTTAATTTATTTCTTTGCAAACTTCAAATCCACAACCTCAAACTATAAGTATAATACTTAATAGCTTATGGGTATAATCCAATACTCAATGATCCACAATCTCAAAATCAACTTACCTTTCAATTTAATCCAAATCAATTTTATTTTAAGTCCAACTTATTTACTTATCCAAGTAAAATTCAAATTTCAATTTACTTCAATATTTTTATTCACCTTTAATTACTCAAATTAAATTTTAATTCCAAGATTTGAAATTTCTCATTTCCTTCTTATTAGCATTAGCTTCACTTAACAAATTCAATAGTTGATTCATTTCAACTTTACTCATTATTTAATAAGAACTTTCCCAGAATTCAATTTACCCGGTTTTATCTCAAAACCATTTTGAAATATATCAAATATATATACCCATTTGGTATATCAAATCAAATTTCCATGTTTTCCAAACCAATTTGTTTGTACCCAAAACAATTTGTTCATATCCCAAAACAAATTTCCATTTTTGAAATATCCAAAACAACTGTTATCCCCAACAAATCCAAACAATACCATAACCAATTACTAGGGAAGCAATCCATCACTTTAGAAACTCGAAAATGAATTCTAATGATGTGGCCAGCATCATCAGGATTATTTTCCAGCGACCACAGTGAGTTCAATGCTTCTTAACTTTCCCAATTTCATTTCAAACAGTTTCCATTCAAAAATATTACCCAAAACAATACTCCATTATTGTCTTCAATACATTGGAAAACATTTCAAAACTTCCCAGGATTTTAAATTTCCAAATTTTTATTTTCAATCTATTAAAAATCCTTTTCAAAACTTCCGGGTTAAAATTCTGGTTTAAATTCAAATTTTAATTTCACTTCTTATTTGCAACATATTTAATTAATTCTATTTGGTTATAACCATTTCAATTTTATAATCTTATTCACTTATCATTTCAAATTTGGTCAAATTCAAGATTCTTATTTGATTTTCAAAATTTGGCAACCAAACAGTCAAATATATATAATTTCCAAAAATTATTCTCTTTATATCAAAATATAATTTTGGATAAAATTATTTCATTTACCCACTTTAAAAACAATACTATGTCGGTTTATCTTGTTTAAGAGTTTAGAAACCCCTATCGATACGGTTGTACTTCCCGCACCGACCAGAATTCATAAACACTCAACCGATAAGTCAACACAGTATAAAAACAATTTTATAAACACTAACAAGTACGCTCTCATATTATTAATACACTCAACTCATTATAGAGTACTATCGACTCTATTAAATGAGTAATTACCCCACCAAAGCCTAGGTTGTCGCCAACCTAAGCTCTGATACCACTGTAACAGCCCGCAAATCCGTACCCCTTGAATCAACATTATTCTACCCTAATTGACTCAAGTGGAACAGAAATACGATCCATTAAGGTTAAAAGAAAAGAGATAGAAGAAGAAGTAGACTAAACAATATCAGAATCTCACAGTCGCAGCGGAATAAAATATAATAGTAACTATAGAACTTTACACAAAATGAAATCTATATCTGTTTATATACAACATATCATCAGAGTAACTCATACATCAATCAACACATAACAGACATACCATACAACATAGCAGCGGATATATATAGGTACATATAATACGTCTCGGACTCCAGCTCCTCTCCTGCTCCATAGCAACCTATCCTGAATAAATAATACTCGGTCTAACCCGAGCATTATAACGAAATAACACCCGAGTCAGTCTGGAATACCAGCTGATAATAATGCACACAATTGATTATTAAAGTTTCAAAAATCCTTTTGAAAACAAAAGCATCTCGTAAGACCACGCCACAAATAAACATGTCGGGTTTTTACCTTACGATAGCTAAAACACTTTTTATAGGAATCCTCTGATATTATAATAGGGTCTATTCACAAATACTTATAAAATAGCCGAAATTGTTACATCTATTAAATTCCAGCTACTAGCCACCGAAGTGGGTAATACAAACAAAACTCGTAAAAGGCTCGTAGGGAAAATGGATTTCCAACAATGACTAGGCACTGGGGTACCACCTATCACAGTACGTGGTCTAGATCACAGTACCGAGGACTACTCCCTTCGTCCCCTGCAACACAAGACCGGAATCACCTATGGGCAATTCCGAATAAGATCACCCCGCGGTTGGGATCAGCAACCGCACCACTAAGCCGAAATAAAAAGGAACCTCTAGACAGGGATGACCTTACTCTCCAGTGGGGGCTACCCACGAAGCCTTGCTGCATATCCCCTGATTTTCAGTCATTCCCGGTTGATGAGGCTTGAGGCTAAACGATACCTTTAGAACGTTTCACTTAGAATGCCCATCGTCCGCTGACGATGTCATGAAGCATTCGTCCATACAAGTCCATCCCGGGTTCGAACGGAACCGAAGGCACTATTCCTACTACATCCATTTTGGACATATCCTCAGGATTAGTAGCGACTAGCCCTTGCACTTCACTGCTCCATCTTCGACTCCGAAAAACGTTTATCGCACGAAAACGTACAAACCGGATCGAAGTGGTTTTCGAGAAATAAATCTCGATCCCGGTCTCTTCGAAACGATCATCGCATATGTCCAATATTGATAGTCGGTGATTTAACTATCAATTTATATTCATAAACATCCATAGCATCCATCACACAATAAATAATTCCCAAATTATTTATTTACCTCAAATATCTTTAAAAGATATAATACCAATTTCCAAATCTCATTTGAAAACATCTCCCAAAATTCCTCCTTTATAAGGTAAATCATTTACCATATATTCCCATTGGAAATATCCAAGTTCAAAACAGTTTAGATTTAAAACTGTTAAAAACATTTTAATTTAAAATATACTTTTTAAATAGATGAATTTACTACTAATTATTTACTCAAAATATAACTTTCAAAATATTTAAAAAGCAAACTATTTATAAGATATAACTTAATTGAAAATAAGTTTTAGTTATATTATATAATAAAAATAGAGTTGTAAAAGATTAACTCTTTTTTTTTCAATATACTTAGGTCAAAACTAACTTTTAAAACAAATCCATTTGTAAACATAATTATTAAAATATTTACAAAATTCTACTATTGCTAATTTATAAATAATCACTTTAAAATAATAAATTTCTAAACATTCTTTAAGACCAGTTTAAGATTTTAAAACTTCTTTTTATAAAATCAATTTAAAACTCGAACTTGGATTTTCCTTAGGAAATCTCATTTCTACTAAATCATCACAGAAATCCTTCTCACGATTTCTGTCCATTTATTAAATTTAGTTTTAGGGTTTTATAACATAAATTTATTTCCCAAAACTTCAACTAATAACATTTAAATTAATTATCATTCCAAATTTTAAAACTTCCAATTTACATTTTAAAATAGATTTCAGATTTTAATCCCTTTTTAAACCCATTATTTGACAATACCTTTATTTCTCTAAATTCAATTTATCAAATATAATTAATTTTGGATTTATAATTTATCCAGTAATATTTCTATACAAATTTATTTCAGTTTTCCATCCAAATCAGGTTTCAAATATTTATATTCTTTTAATTTCTTATTTAACCATTTCTCAATTTCTTTGAAACCCAATTTAATTTCTTTATAATTAAAACTGCCATTTTCTTTATAACTAATATTCTGGGTTTATAGTTTAAACCACAATATCACAATGCAATTAAATTCCAACTTATCAATCACAATATATAAACAGGCATAATCATCAATATAAAAATATTACTACTTTGTGAGGAATCCCGTTGGATCCCTCCAACCTGTTTTCCCTGCATCCACAAATATTAGCACAACAGTATATATATCAATTCAATTTGATAATAACTAACATATTCAGCTAAACATCCAAACAAACAATCAATACTAGCTATCTACTTTACTAGTATCCAGATGTGAGTGAGAATAACTCACCTTGAGTTTCGGCGAGCGTTCGAAATTCAAATTAAACCGGACGGTGTCCGATTTAACCCAAATTTCTACTTGCCCGGAATGAATCCGGAACTGCACCATCGCGTAGTGCTTTATTCTACGATTCCAACGCCACGAAAATCGCCGAAATCTGACATCGTATGTACAGGATATGAATTTTTTTTTTTGAAGTTTGTATATAAAATTTTAAACAATTTCTTATTAGTTTATACCAGAGCAATCAAGGCCGTTCATCTAGACAAGGAATCAAGCCCGCACCTATCGTCTTCCTCACGCAACGAAACTACAGCAGCAAAAAGAACCCATAGCCGAAACTAGGGCTTTACGAGCGCATCCTCCAACCACCACCAGAGGCCGATCAACCAAGCCCATATCGAAGCCCCATACGACCCCTTCCATCGCCCCAAGGGGTGTTGAACTCGGCTCCCCCTCTAGTGCGAAAAACACTCATGAACGGCAACCCTTCAAGGCCAAAAATTCGTCAGTATACTCCACTAAACACGATCGCCACCGTCCATTCTAAAGATCTTGCTGCTCTCTTCAATTTATTAGTTGGGAGTTTATGAAATTACTGCATGGATTGAGAGATTTCTGAGGAGAATCGAAGTGAGTTTTCGGCCATTAAATCGAGAACGACGGCGGCCTGATGTAGTTTTAGGGTTTAGAAAAGAAATTAAGTTTATATATATATATTTAATATTATTTTATTATTATTCTTCAATAGCTTAACGACTATGCAAACGAGCTCCAAACTTCGCGATCCGACAGGCGATTCTAGGGTTTTTCTGCATTCCGGACATAATGGAACAGAATTCGTAGGTTAATTCGATCGTATGCGCGAGATACGGAATTAAACGTTCAATTTGAAATTAAATCGATTAAAACGATTTCGACACGTTTCGAGCTGCCGGGGTCAAACGACAACTCCGATTGCTACGAAAATTGAAATCCGATAATAACTAACTATTACGGATCCAATGAAACTGGTTTCGTCGAATTCCGAGACTGTGCCCCGGAAGGCTATTTTAACTCGTCTATTTAATTAAGCGATTTTCGAAATTATCGAAATCACTCCAAATCTCCACTTTTAAAATTTTATTAACTTAACAATAATTCATATAAAATTTATAAACACATTAGAAATCATTCTGATTCATTCTGGACTTAAATTGGATTAATTGCATTTTAACAATATTAAATTCATTTTAAATTAATATAAATTCCCAAATATTAATTTATCAACTTTAAAATTCTTCCAAAAATCCAATAATATAAATTATGTCCCATTGAACTTAAAAACACATTTAAACATCATTTTATAACAAATTCCCATTCAATTTCCAATTTATTCTCAGTTCTAATAATTATTATTATTACTCCAATTCAAATGGAATCACCATATTTTGAAACTATAACTCATCTTATTAACTCAACCATAGTCTTCTATTATCAAGATTCAAATTAGAATCCATATCCAACATTTAAAATGAATTAAATGTTAAATTTTAGCGACCCAAAATTCCGGGTCGTTACAAATGCGTCTCCAAATACATATATAATACCCATTCCACTTCAAGGCGGAATATCGCGGTATATGTGTTTAAATAAAATAACCTCTGCTTATTATGCGGCGTATAGGGTCTATTTCAATTCAAAAAATAACAACCATCATTCAATCACACAATCAAGCAATTTTAAATTCAACTATTTAAAATTTAAATCGAAACAAATTCTATTGAGTGAAAAGTTCTCACCTTTGCTTTTATTTGCAATCCATTTCCATTCCAGTTTGTTTTTCTCGATTTGTAGACCTTGTATAGACAATTATACAATTCATTAATATTCGAAATTATCGAACAATCAATTTCTTTTCAATGGATTAAATTGATTAACACTTTTAATTTGAACTAATCTAATAATTAATTTCCTATTTGATAAATTAAATTAGCCAAATTATTCTATTAAACAAATTTTCTCTTACCAATTTATTTAATTAAATTGAATTCCTTTTTTAAAAATATCTTTTAGTAACTAAAAATAATTTAATTAACCAATGTTTTTAATTTAAACTAATAATTTTTCCTTTTGAAATTACCTATATATATACTTATAAAATAATATATAGGTTTTAAAAATCACATTTTGCATCCTTTGCAAAATTATAATATTATTACTATAAAATATCCTCTTTCTGCATTTTTTTTCTTCACTGCAAAATATTTTTTTACACATATTTTTAATTCCAAATTTCGAATATAATTTAATAATTTATTACCTTAAGGACCAAAAGAAAATTTCCATTAGCGAACCCTAACTTGGCCTCCTTGCCGAAGTTGCTGTCGCCATGATTTTATTGCCGTGCCACACACGACTCCCTTCATTTGCGAACACGAAAACACCCCACACCCTACTTGACGATGTGCCGCCAGAAACTTCGAGCACGATCCACCATTCTCCTCTGTGCCTGCATCGATTTCGAACACCTCAACGTCGCCTACATCGCCATCGCGCCTCCTCCAAGTCGCCAGCCATCACATCGGGGATTCTTCCAGGTCACGATCGCACGAATGCATGCACCTCCCCATCACATCGCAATCGCAGTAGCTCCTCCATCACATCGTTCACTGCCGTCGGCCTCTGGTTGTACCTCGCCACGTTCGCCTATGCCAGGTTCAAGCGCGTTGAGCGCGATTATTTTTATGATGCGTATGAAATCTAATTTGGGGGGTTTAGGGCATGGTTTTTTTTCTATTGATTTCAATTTGGGAAAGGAGAAACGATTTTCCTAAGTCCTTGTATGAGTTGGCTTCCAAGAGAAGGCTCGGCTGATGGAAGAGGATTTTGACCAGTGAAATGATATAAAATATTTACATTAAAACGATATTTATTTTCTAAACGTTTTTATCTCGTTCGATCACACGATTGCTCCAAATGCTACGAAATTTGAAATTCGGTAATAAAGCAATATTATGGATCCAATGGAACTAGTTTCATCGAATTCCGAGACTGTGCCTAGGAATGCTATTTTTAAATATCAATTTAAGCGATATAAATTCAAAATTGATCAAAATAGTTTCAAATTCAATTCTGAAGCTTTCATTATCTTCGGTATTATTCAATAAAAAAATTCTAAACCTTTAAAATAGTTTTAACCAGCTTAAAAATCAAAGTTCAATATTTTATCCAATTTTAGTAAATTAAATTCAATAATTTAATTGCCAATTTCATAGTTATATCACTGAAATTCAAGTTGAAAATAACTCCCAATATTTAAAATTAATTAAATATTCTATTACAAAGGTTCAAAATTTCTAGGTTGTTACATTCTTTCCCCATCAAAAGAATTTCGTCCCGAAATTACAAGTTAAGAAGAATGCCCCAAATCCATTAACTTTTCAAAAATCCACTTAGTGAAAGTTTCATATTCACCTACTTCAAAACCTTCAACTTCGACCAAAACAATGGTTTTTTTCCTTTTCTAGTTCAATTCCTATGTTTTCATTACAGTTTGGAAATTGACCTTGCGTTAACAAAAAATTTCCAAATTGTTTCCAAAAATTTTCTAACTCCCAAAATTTACGAAATTTTTTGGCGAAGTCTCCCTTTTACGGATGAGCTTTTGAAATTTGACAAGGGATATAAATATATATACATCGACCCACACGGTTGGAAAACAGAAAAAAAGTTCGTATTTCCTATTTTTTGCGTAGGCGTACCTTTATTAGCATTTTTAAGCAAAGCGGCTTATTATTAGCATATTAGCGCGACCAATCCAGCCAAACATCAGCCCCTATACCTTTACTTACTCAATTTAAGCATGTAAGTGACATATATAAGAAATTTATTCACATTTCATTTGCTTTCAATAGTAAACACATAGTTTTCATAAGCAATGCAATCAAAATAATTTCCATAAGCAATTTATAAGGTTTCGTTACACATTTTAGCTGCTTACAACTAAATCACACATCATTTCCATTCAATTTCAATGGTTTACAAAACAGTTTCTTTCATTCAATTCATTTTTAAGCGAAACGAGCTCACATCTAGTTTAATTGATTTAAAAATCAACTCTTTTTGCTTTTATTAACTTATAGAATTTATACTATCTCGTTTGCGTCAAACGACAATTATTTTTATGCATATTCGACGATATTCACTTAATAGAATATCCAATCTAGTTTATCACTAATTTAAATTGATACCAAATCAATTTACACTTTATTCTATTTCATTTCCAATTGATTCCGTTCAATTCATTTTACATTCCATATTCACATTCATTTCATTTCATTTGAAACCGTTTCACGATTTTACTTAAGTCGAGCTTTTATCCAATATTTACTTAAGTTATTTCTATTCAATACTCAAATTTATTTTTCCTTGTAACACTTCAAAATATAAAATCTTGATTTGATTTTTCATTTATCAAATCCATTTGATTTACCAATTTAATTAATTTAGTCTTATTAACTTATCCATTTTAAATTTCAAATTTCCATTCTCAATTCATCTCGAATTTATTTTATCAATAACAAGGAAATTTTCAATTTATTTCTACTCACTTTGGATTTTTTTACAATTCAAACCATTTTTATTTAACTTACAATTCAGTTTTAATTTAACTAATTCAACTTACATTTCCATATTTCATGAATTAATAAATTATCATATTAGTATACTTGAATTCAATCTATTTTATTTCATTTTTTCCAAGTTTGGATTTTTATTCAACTCGATCCAAATCAATCTCATTTCATTTTTTTTCAATTCCAATTCATTTGTCTTAATTCCAAATTTATTTTCAACTTAATAAATTTTATTTAAGCAATCATTTCACTTAATCTCCTTAGACTTTTATTTAAATTCACTTCATTTAATTGATTCGCTTATACTTATTTTAATTTAACTCCATTCTTTAAGTTAAATTCATTCCTCCAAAATTCAAACTGTATAAGTTATCAACTCATTAATATTTTAAATAGGATTTCATAGTTTTCCATCTTTTCAAAATCATCTTTGAAATTAGTTATATCCAAAACCAAACTCAATTTCAAATTATAAATTACATTTACATTTTCTATTTACCAACTCTGTTTGTATATGGATTTAATTTCTTAACTCTTTGTGTTTTAATTTCAATCCCTTATTCAATTTCCATATAATGATAATTCAATATCATCACTTCCTAACAACCAAGCAACCATATAATATAATAATTTAAGGAAAATGATTTCTTTTCTATACAAAATAGTTTTGGGTAAAATTATTTCATTTACCCCATTTTTAAAACAATACTGTGTTGGTTTATCTTGTTTAAGAGTTTAGAAACCCCAATCGATACAGTTAGCTAGACTGCACCGACCAGAATCTATAAACAATCAACCGATAAGTCAACACAATACAAAATAATTTTTATATTCACTAACAAATACTCGCTCATATCTATTATTGCACTCACACTCATTCTAGAGTACTACTGACTCTATCTCTAATGAGTAATCCCCAACAGAGACAGAGTTACCGCTTAACCAAATGCTCTGATACCACTTGTAACGTTTCGATTTTTTGACTTTCGAAAATCGACATTAGTACGACCACAGCCGAGATATCGAATGCCGAAAAACCGAATTGTTAGTGTTAAAGAAGAAAGTGGTAGAAGAAGAAGAAAGAAGAAGCAACGGAAACAATATTGGAATCTCACATTCGCAGCGGAACAACATATAATAGATAAATGAATAATCTTTAAAACAAAAGAACTATATATTTTTATATATTACAACCTCATCATTACAACAATCATCGGAGTACAACAGCAACACACAACACACTGGACAATTATATGAACTTGTCCATACAATAAAATACATAGTGGAAAAGATATAGTATAAGAGGTACGTCTCGCTTCCAGCTTGCCCATTAAGCTCCACAGCACTCCTGAAAATCCAGAATGACCCGATAACCTAACTCTAGGCTGCTCGTGTGGAAAATGATGGGCACCCAGAGTTTAGAAAGGGAACAATAAACTCTAGGTCTGTCATGGGGCTGGTGTGAGAACTTAAAACATTTGGTTTGAACAAAACAGATAAAAAGGAAATCCGCAATGCTTTTTTGTAAAATGAAACTACCATAAGGCCTTCCGGCACACACACAATGCAATCGCACACATGGAGGTGATTTCTTCTTATAATAGTCAAACATGCTTACTATGCAAAATCCTTTTTAATATTATTATTAGTTCATAGTGCAGATAACATTTCGAAAGTATAATATTAATCTTAGCCAGCATAGGTACCATTATATTATGCCTGCTATAGCTACCACCTGAGATGGCAGGTAATACAACTGCAATCGTAAAGGGCATGTTTTGTTTGATTGGATTTCCAATCAAACAAACAGGCTAAGGAACTTCCTATGCCACATGGGAACACCTCTAGAGGCCCTAAAAACTTACCCGGCTCTTTGCCAACACAAGGCCGGTTACCCCCTTCACGGGAAGTAAACCTAAGATATGACACCCCCGATCGTTTGCGACCTTTATCCGAGGATCCTCTACACCAACAACATCACACAGTAATAAATATACTACAGTGCCCACATGAGTAAGTATCAGGGCTCCATACCATAATACCACCCTTTTCTAGAAGGAATGGACATACCCTAGGGGAGCTACCCCTGAAACCTTGCTGCATCTTTCCCATTTCAACCATTACCGGGTTGTGAGGCTCGATGAGGTCTCGTCCACAAAGCTACACTTTTGCACAAGGCCATGCTTTGATCAACAAATGATCAGCACATAGCAGCACTCAGCATGCCACGTTACCAAATTAGGAATATATCACTAGTTACCATCAACTACATAACCTCTGTGCTCGTACGTCTCAGAGAAGGGTGTTAAGCTAAGAGAATAAATTCTCTGCCACCAAGCAGAAATGTATTTGATAGAAACCAGCTTTATATCTCAAAATGTAATGTCAGACATACATCCATACAAGTCTGTTCCGGGATCGAACAGAACCGAAGGCACTTCAAAAGAAGCCCTTGCAAATCCGGATAATTTCTAATCACGTCCAGATTTCCCATCACAAAGGGTGATAAAATCTCAATATCGGGGATCAGCCGATGCAGAGACATTCGACAGGTAATCCTTACGTTTTCGAAAATACCCGGTCTTCAACACCGTCTTCAAATGCAATCTCATTTCGTCGTATCATTATTTGGAATGGGTTTTATGACACAAAGGTCCTCTCCCAGCTAATCTGAATAACGAGCGATTATTTTAAAAAATAAGTGTTCATTCAGATTTCAAACAATCACAACAAATTCCACTTTGATCTTTTAAACAAAGGATTCGTCACAAAGATTCGATGTGGTTTTCGAATATCCATTTGGAATCCGACCCCCGGTCGCATCGAAATTTAAATATCATTTTAAAAGTCAATATTGATAGTCGGTTATTTAACTATCAATCGATATACACAACATCCCCAGATTTTAAATAATTCCCCAAATTATTTATTTTCGAAAATTATATTCGCAAGATATAATTTTTAACACTTCAACCATTTGAAAACAAATTTCAAATCACTTTTCACCTTTCAATCCTTTGAAAACAAATTTCAAATCACTTTTCCTTACGAGGGAAACATTTCCAAATACTTATTCATTTCCGCTGAAAATTTGCCGAGTTCCAATATTTTAAAATGATTTGAATCACTTATTCAAAATATACTTGGAAACATATAAAATAAAACTATTTTTAAACACTTTACTTAAAATATTAGTTATAAAAATATTATACTAATATTACATATAAACTTAAGTCCAACTAATCTTAAAATAGAATTAGCAAATAGAGTTCAATTGTTTAAATAACCATTTTCTTAAACAACTACTAGTTAACTCTTTTAAATGATCACTTTTATAATTAATTTAAATAAATCTTTACCCTAAAGATTTTCAAAATAACTTTAAAAAAAAACTTTCTCCAAATATTCCTTTTTTTCAAAAAAACCAACTTTAGAACTTTTAATTTATACTTTAAAAATTACTTTGGAAATATACTCGGCTTTCCAGGAGGAATACACTTTCACTTCAAAATGGTCCATTTAAACCAATTAAATAAACCTTATCGATTCATTTTAAATTTACGTTCCAAATCCGTAAATTTATTTCCACACTTTAAAAATAAATCAATGTTTATTTTTAAAACAAATTTCCCTTCTCTTTATAAATTCCAATTTGAATTTAAATTTCCAAAAATCCATTGATATACGATTTTTAAATCGATTTCACATATTCACTTAAAACACCAATTCAATTTTTCAATTGATTTCCAAAAATACCAAATCAAATTTCATATTCATTTCCCAAATTCATTTCAAAACACCAAATAAATTTCCAAATGGATTTCCAAATTCATTTCCTTTTTTAAGATAAATCCCTTTTTAAGAAAATAAATTCCTTTATCTCTTCCAATCTATTAAAATCCAAATTTTAAATAAATTCTTCAACTTATGAACAATATTATCCGAAATCCATTTATTAAGGCTTTTCCCATATTTTGAAATTTTATTTAATATGATTCAAAAATATAACTTTATTCTTTTAAAATTCCTTCTTTTAAATTTATCCAATTCTCAAAAAATAAATTTTACTATAAACTTTCAACTTGAATTTTCAAAAATCCAATTTTATTTATTTCCTATATCCAACGATACCAAAAATATATTCGGCTAAACTATAGCCTTCAACAATTTCAATCACAAAGATAATCACATGGAGATTTTAAATAATCAACACACAACATATGAAACAAATTCAAATGTTTTGAGGAATCCTGTTGGATCCCTCCAACCTATTTCCCTGCATCCACAGACGTCAGCACAATAATTAAATATCCATTCCACTTCAAGATGGAATATCGTGGTATATGGGATTTATAAAAATATCGTCCGCTATTATGCGGCGCATAGGGTCTCATCCGCTATATAATGCGGGAAATCAACTCCAAATACATATATAATACCAAATCCACTTCAAGGTTGAATATCGCGGTATGTGTGTTTAAATATAATAACCTCCGCTTATTATGCGGCGTATAGGATCTATTTCAATTCAACAAATAACAACCATCATTCAATCACATAATCTAGCAATTTTAAATTCAACTATTTAAAATTTAAATCGAAACAAATTCGATTGAGTGAGAAGTTCTCACCTTTGCTTTTATTTGCAATCCATTTCCATTCCAGTTTGTTTTTCTCGATTTACAGACCTTGTATAGACAATTATACAATTCATTAATATTCGAAATTATCGAACAATCAATTTCTTTTCAATGGATTAAATTGATTAACACTTTTAATTTGAACTAATCTAATAATTAATTTCCTATTAGATAAATTAAATTAGCCAAATTATTCTATTAAACAAATTTTCTCTTACCAATTTATTTAATTAATTTGAATTCCCTTTTTAAAAATATCTTTTAGTAACTAAAAATAATTTAATTAACCAATGGTTTTAATTTAAACTAATAATTTTTCCTTTTGAAATTACATATATATATATACACACTTATAAAATAATATATAGGTTTTAAAAATCACATTTTGCATCCTTTGTAAAATTATAATATTATAACTGTAAAATATCCTCTGTTTGCATTTTTTTTCTCCGCTGCAAAATATTTTTTTACACATATATTTGATTCCAAATTTTGAATATAATTTAATAATTTATTACCTTATTGACCAAAAGAAAATTTCCATTGGCGAACCCTAGCTTGGCTACCTTGCCGAAGTTGCTGTCGCCATTATTTTACTGCCGTACCACACACGACTCCCTTCAATTGCGAAACCGAAAACACCCCACGCCCTACTTGACGATACGCCGCCAGAAACTTCGAGCACGATCCACCATCTCCTCCGCGCCTGCATCGACTTCGAATACCTCGGCGTCGCCTACATCGCCATTGCGCCTCCTCCAAGTCGCCAGCCATCACATCGGGGCTTCTTCCAAATCATGATCGCACGAACGCATGCACCTCCCCATCGCGTCGTAATCGCAGTCGCTCCTCCATCGCATCGTTCGCTGCCGCCGGCCTCTGGTTGTCCCTCGTCACGTTCGCCTACGCCAGGTTCAAGCGCGTTGAGCGCGATTATTTTTATGATGCGTGCGAAATCTGATTTGGGGGGTTTAGGGCATGGTTTTTTTTCTGTTGATTTCAATTTGGGAAAGGAGACACGATTTTCCTAAGTCCGTGTATGAGTTGGCTTCCAAGAGAAGGCTCGGCTGATGGAAAAGGATTTTGACCAGTGAAATGATATAATATATTTACATTAAAACGATATTTATTTTCTAAGCGTTTTTATCTCGTACGATCACACGATAGCTCCAAACGCTACGAAATTTGAAATCCGGTAATAAAACAATATTACGGATCCAATGGAACTGGTTTCGTCGAATTCCGAGACTGTGCCTCGGAAGGCTATTTTTAAATATATATTTAAACGATATAAATTCAAAACTGATCAAAACAGTTTCAAATTCAATTCTGAATCTTTCATTATCTTCAGTATTATTCAATAAAAAATTTCTAAACCTTTAAAATATTTTTAACCAGGTTAAAAATCAAAGTTTAATATTTTATCCAACTTTAGTAAATTAAATTCAATAACTTAATTGTCAATTTCATAGTTATATCACTGAAATTCAAGTTGAAAATAACTTCCAATATTTAAAATCAATTAAACATTCTATTTCAAAGGTTCAAAATTTCTAGGTCGTTACATTCTTTCCCACTTAAATGAATTTTGTCCCGAAATTACAAGTTAAGAAGAATGCTCCAAATCCATTAACTTTTCAAAAATCCACTTAGTGAAAGTTTCATATTCACCTACTTCAAAACCTTCAACTTCGACCAAAATAATGGTTTTTTTCCTTTCCTAGTTCAATTCCTACGTTTTCATTACAGTTTATAAATTGACATTCCGTTAACAAAAATTTTCCAAAATTTTTCTAACTCCCAAAATTTACGAAAAATTTTGGCGGAGTCTCCTTTGTACGGAGTAGATTTTGCAATTTGACAAGGGATATAAATATATATACATCGACCCACATGGTTGGAAAACAGAAAAACAGTTCATATTTCCTATTTTTATTACGTAGGCGTACATTTATTAGCATTTTTAAGCAAAGCGACTTATTATTAGCATATTAGCGCGGCCAATCCAGGAGTCTCCCTTGTACGGACGAGCTTTTATCAAATTGCCAATTGGGTAGGCATGCCTTTTCGTATCTCGATACATTTTGTTAACTTCAGGATGTACTATAAGTCGAAAATTGTGACATTCTACTAGAACTTCTTGCCTTACCCCATCGATATTTGGAGAACACACTCTCCTAGACATTCTTAAAATTCCTTGATCATCCACCTCAAATCCCAGCCATCTCCTTGTATCATATTCTCCTTAACTGCTTCGGTTATCCTTGAAATACAAGGATTCCTGAGCTGGATTTCCTTTATATTATCATTCAAGGTTGGATTAATACTAAATAGGCTATAACAGCATGCTTTTTGCTTAGCGCATCCCCTACGACGTTGGCTTTTCCAAGTTTACATAAAATGTCAAGATCATATGACATGAGAAATTCTAACCAACACTGATATCTCATGTTTAAATCCTTTTTTGTGAATAGATACTTCAAAGATTTGTGATCTATGAAGAGATCAAACTTCTTACCCAATAAATAATGCCTCCATAGTTTTAATGTGAATGCAACGGCTAATAGTTCTAAGTCATGGGTTGCATAAATTCTCTCATGAGGCTTTAACTGTCTACTTGCACAAGCGATAGCCTCCCCAATTGCCTTAATACCACATCCTCCTTTTCCATAAGCATCTGTATATACGGTCAAACTACCACTTCCATTAGAATAGCTAAGACTGATGTGATGGTCAAACTTTTCTTCATCTCATTAAATTCTTCCTCACATTTTGGTGTGCAGTCAAATTTAACATTCTTCCTGGTTAACTTTGTTAGATAGGAGGAATTTTTTGAGAAATCCTGAATGAACTTCCAATAATATCCCATAAATCTTAAGTAGCTGCGGATATCTATTGGGGCTCGTGGTTGCTTATAGTTTTTAACAGATGAAAATTTTCTTAGGTCAATCGAAATCCCATCCTCTGATACTACATGTCTAAGGAACCTTACCTCCTTCTCCTAAAATTGTCACTTTAAAATTTTGGCTTTATTCACATGTCTTCATAATCCCTAGTACAATCTCCAAATGTCTTTCAGGTTTCTCTTCGGTCTATAAATAGATAAGAATATTGTCAATAGAAACCAACATGAATTTGTAAGCACATCGCTAAACACTTTATCCATGAGACTCAATAAATAAGCATGCGCAATTGTCAGCCCAAAAGGCATAACCAACCATCTATAGTAACAATGCGGACCTCTGAAAGCAGTTAATGGAATGCAATCTTCCATTATCCTTATTTGATGGAATCCTGTAGCCAAATCCATTTGCTAGAATATTTGAGTACCATGTAGTTGATCAAATAAGTCATCTATACGGGTTAGAGGGTACTTGTTCTTAATCATCTGTTTGTTCAGGTCTCTATAATCTACGTAAAGTCTAAGGAAGCCATCCGATTTTGTAATGAAAACTACCGCTATGCCCCAACTTGAGCAACTAGGTCTAATCAGTTTGACTTCTCAAATCACCCTTCTCCTTTGGAGTCATTCTTCAGATGGGTTATCTAATAGGTTTTGCACCATGAATCAAGCCAATACGAAACTCCGTTTCCTAAAACGGGGGCAACTTTTCACTTCTTTAAGAACTTCCTAAAATTTCTTAACAATTGGTACTATTTCTTAGGTGAATCTAATGCATAAATGAAATATATCTTAACGAACTAGGTTCCTCACACAATATTTCAATAAACCTCTCGAAATTGGTCCATACAGTGTAACATCCCCTATCTACAGGCCCAAAACTAAGCACCACAGATACTGCAGTCATCTATAGTATTAGCTTCCGGTGACTAAATACGGCTATGTTAATGGTATCGATAATGTAAAAAGCACTTGAATATGAAACAAAACATAGAATTTCAAAAAAAACCACAGATTATTTCATTACATTTCCAAATAAAATTGTTTCGCATTCGCGCCACATAACCTAAATGGTTTCCCAAGTACAGATTAAATATAAATAATACAAATTATGCCGAGAATGGTATATGAAGATACTGTAACAACCCGTATATTTGGACCATTTAAATTGACAATAATCCTCACATGTCAACTTAAATAATACAAAACACGAATCATTATGGGATTATAAATATATAAATGTAAATGAGAATCAACACAACATCACAGTCATAGAACAGTCACAGAATAATGCAGCGGAAATACATCGTCATAGTAGCAGTTCATGAAGCTACTACATATAGTACAACAATGTCTAAACAAAAGGTGACTGAAAGGAAATACATAAATGTCCAACAGACACGGACATCAAAATAGACTGATAAAGATAAATGCTAAGTCTTCAGCATCTTCAACCAACCTTGATCAGCAAACTGGATAGTTTCAAACTGACCCGAGCATATACAAAAGAAACACTCGAGTCAGGACTCAACATCTTATGCAGGATAATCAAATGCAGGAAATAAAGTCCATAACTCAAAGATGAATAAAATAACATCTCTAAGGATCCGATGAACTATCTATATATACAATAGAATACGGTATGTAGGTAATGTCTAATCAGTAAAATAGAATATTAAAATAGCGTTAAGGCGTTACCATAATTCCCCTTAACACATTTTATATTTCCAAAAGCATGTACAAGACCGTAGTTTCCCCAAAACCGGAAGTCACCAGAGGGCAATCCATATACTCAAGGTACAAATCAAAACGTAGTGGTCGCGAATAGGATAATCAGTATGACAA
Organism: Allium cepa; assembly: GCA_030765085.1. Taxonomy (NCBI): domain Eukaryota; kingdom Viridiplantae; phylum Streptophyta; class Magnoliopsida; order Asparagales; family Amaryllidaceae; genus Allium; species Allium cepa. The sequence continues at coordinate 868,249,614 of CM060940.1, forward strand.
GGTACATGAGGCAATACCAACTAGGATACTAGTAGTTGCGTGATCCGGACTGATGTTGAGCATAGTAGCTACTATCTCAACACCGCGAAACAACACTCCCAAATCAAGGGTGCACCCAAATCGAATCACAAAAGTAATAGATATGGTATCGAAGAAGCGTGTCCGCTAGAGGTGGCGATCCTCAATGGCCCGGCGCGGCTCCTGTTTTAGTCATGTCAGGGGTCATCCAATATCGTTCTCTTTCTTCAGTCAACGCGTTCACCTAACCATCCACTTCATTCTGGATCAACACTTCGCGCATAATAGTTATTAAAGTGGTTTTCGGTACCGACAGAGAGTATGTCCATTTCCGATCCCGGTCTCTTTAATAACTACGTATTTTTTACCCGATGGTCTGTTAAATTAACGTCTTAAACAAATCAAAGTCCAAAAGTCAAGGTGCAAATTTGACTTCCAAAATTTGACAATTCACGATTCAGTTTATTTTAGATATTTTTAAAACATATTTTCGAATGCAATTTTTTAGTTCAAACATTTGAGTTACAATTTAAAATTAAGTATTCAAGTTCGATTTAATAAGGTCTAAAAGTAGCTTATTAAATTTAGTTCATAATCAACAAATTCAATTTAATGCTAAACTTAGTTTAAATTATTAAACCAAATTCTATTCATATCACTTCATGTTTACATCCACTGTTATCATAAATTCGATTAAATCAATTTCGTTAACTAAATTCCTTTTTATCCAACTTCATTTGATTTATTTACCAATTCAATTAAATTTCTAAACAAAGAAGTCCATTTTCATTTACAATGTCCTGATTTGAGTGATTCGTTAAATTTAAAATCATTTTAAGTTTAAATAATCACCAAGTTATATCATAAAACTTTTGGTTAGTTTTGTATTCTTCTTAAGTCAAATTTTCTAAATTTCCAACTAAAATATATAACATGTTCCAAATCTATTTAATTAAAATCGAGTTTTAATCTAAACCTAACAAATTTAATAAATTTTTAAGTTATCAAATTCTAAAACTTACTTGTTTCTAAATCTCATTTCAATAAATTTGCCTATTCATTTTATTTAATTACATAGGTTTATTAATCCGTTTCAATTTAATCCATTAATTTTACTTCAATCTAATCCAAAAATTTTATCTCAATTAAATTCGGGAAATTTATTTCAATTACATTCCTTAAAACCTTTATCAAATTTCCAAACAAATCGTTAAGTTCATTCCTTAATTTAAAATATATTTCAATTTCGAAAATGGTTTTGTTGACCAATCGGGTTTCTTACTTTTATTTTCTATCCTAGGCCAAGTTGTTTAATTCAGGTATTTATCATTTCAACCCAATATTATTTAATATAAAACAAAGCATAGCAAAGGGAACTTACAGTGTGATAACTGGGATGGTGTCAAAGTAAATAAACAAGCAATAGCAACCATACATAACAATTCAGCAATTTATTAAATAATCCCGAAATAATCGTATTAACTTACATTTGTTATTTATGCAAATTAATATAATTACTCCTAGAATCCACACTATCATTTAATGCAGATTAAAGATTATTACATTATGGTTTTCACTTGGTGTCTATTATCAAATTACTACATCAATCATACATTCAATGGTTCAAGGTGTAGTTATTTCTACGCGACGATTTATTTAACATTTAAAGGGGTCAAGTTCAACATATATAATCAATTTTAAATTGTCAACTATCCTATATCAATTTTCAATTTCATATTAAATTTCACTTACATTAACAACCAATTTCAACATCACATAATAATTTTAGTGTCACAACTATTTGTCGTAAACTAACAATATTCAAATTTAACTTGCATAGCGATTTACGATTTTTATTTCAACAATTCTAACAATCAACAATTTAACACCTAAATTAATATAAACAACAATTTATCACTTGATTATCATAGCATAATAGATTTGAGTCGTGAATGAGATATTCACCTTGCGTGGTTGAAGAAGATGACGGCGAAGCACGAAGGCGAATAGATAAAGTGGACCCTAACGAGCACGACGCAAATGAACACAATGATCAACGGAGAAAAATAGATTCGACAAGCGGGGTGGAAATAGCCTATGTTTCCGGATCAATAGCGGGAGCTGGAATAAAACGCAGCAAAACGTTGTTTGAGAGCATATATAACTGATTCTGTAAAACTTGTACTATATATAACAACTCAAACATGGACACTTATATCTTAATATAAACATGTTTCAACATAACTGCTTTTATATTTTTTTCAAAACCTGTAGCTTTATATATAAATCTTTCAAAACGTGTAGCTTTATCATGTTGGACAATACCATCTCCTTAAAATAAATCAAGCTCGCTTTACACCTTGCAACCAATATACTGTATATATATCCATAGCTTATAAATAAATATGTAGTACTAATAGAACTAGCTACTTTTAAAACTGCAACCGCTTTATCTAAATCACCCTATGTAGAACTAGCTACAGTTTGCTGACACATAAATTTATTATTATTTTTTTTTTATAAACTTGCACTTCACTAAATATGAACTTGTATGCACTGTACCAAACTTTGCAACCCAGCTTTATACTATGTATACTATATATACTATATATACAAATGAGTTGTCAACCCCCCCTTTTTTTTTAAAACGTGTATGCATGACATCATTGCAGTCGGGTCAGTGGGTGGTCGTGGCAGGGCGGAGATTGGCGTGGGGCTGGGTCGGAGGCGATGGCCGGTGGAGTGCGATTCAGGTGGAGTAGTGGGTAGGCTGATGGAGCAGAGGAGTTAGGGGACGTGTGTGTGCAGGGGGAGGCAGTGGTGGTTGCATGGGGTGGAGGGCGGAGGCCGGTTGCAGCATGGGGTGGCCGAGTTGATAGGGGGTGGCCAAGCGGTCTGTGGTAGGTGGAGGGCCGCACGTGGGTGCCGGAGTTGCGGGGGAAAGACGCGGCGGTTGCTGGTAGTGGGGCAGAACTTTCCAGACTTGAGTGCGTTGTCAGATTCTTTCTTGTGCGGGGGGCGCTTGTATCCGAGTTCGCCCTGAGTGGCTAGAAAGATGTTTTCGATTGTTTCATTCAAAGGAGTGTAGGAGTCAAATCTTGGTCCTGGTCGATATTGGCGTTTTTCAACCTTCCTGCCCCCAGCATTGTCTCTAGATTCATTTCTTCAAGTGTCCTTAGCTGCAGCGGGAACCTTGTCCGAATTTGTCTTACCTTGTTGCCCTGACTGCCTCTCAGTGGCGGCGTCTTCAAGTCTCATATACTTTCCAGCTTCATGGAAGAAATCAGGTAAAGTAGCTGGTTTTTCCTTAGTTAGTCTTCTAGCGAACTTGGTATCTGGGTGTACACCACTACAGAGGGCCATTAGGGTGAGCTTCTCATCGGCATCTTGGACTGCGGCCGCTGCGGCGTTGAACCGGGTTAGATATTGTTGCAGTGTCTCTCCGGATTTCTGTTTGACATTGGATAGAGAATAAGCATCCTTGGGTTGTTCTACATGGATGCGGAACTGGCTAATGAACCTTTCTTTCAACATCTCCCATGAGCTGATAGATCCTTGGGGTTGATGGCAGAACCAGGAGGTAGCTAGATCTGCTAGGAATAGCGGAAAGCATTTACACAACACCCCTTCTGCTGCTCCGCTCATGAGCATAAGCTGGGTGTATCTCTGTAAGTGTACGATGGGGTTGGAAGTTCCCTTGTAAGGTTCCATGGTTGGCATTTTCCATTCCCGGAGGGTGATGACAGTTTCGATATTGCGGGTGAAGGGGCTGGTGACCCTAGCGTCTATTCCTCGGTCCCTTCGCTCCCGTTGGACGCATTCTCTGAATAATCATGCCATTCTTTCATCAGAATTTGGAGCGGATAGAAATGAACTTGGTTCTTCCCTGCGGGATCGATCTCGTCCAGATGACCTGTAGGGATGGTATAGTCTATCACTTCTGACGTTTTCCAATGGTTGCCTCTGGCCGCTCGGATGCATGCTAGGACCAGCTACAGTTGCCCCCTGCCTTGATCTTCCCCTGTGGGGTTCTGTTTCGAGCATTTCCATGGGGTCAACTTCGGGCTGGGTTCTAGCTCGGCTCCGTTCAGCGGGGTTTCTATGATTAGGTGGCATGACTGGCTCAGCTACATCCGACCCTCGCCTGGCGCCTCCCCCACTGGGTTCGGTTCCAAGCGCTTCCTCGAGTCGGAGTTCGGGCTGAGTCCGGACGCGGCCCCTATCATTGTTGTTCCTGTTGATGGCTTCCTCGAAGAGGGAAGACCTTTGCTGTCTCCGAGATCCTCCAGATTGAGATTCACCCCATGATTCAGTGTTGCGGTTGGATTCTTCGACATCCCTCAAGCGTGACATGAGTTGGTTCACCAAAGCTTCTTGTTGGGATGCGAAGCGGTTAGTCACTTCCAACACAACTCTGTCTAGGTCTGCTCTAGTGATTACTGCCGGTTGTTCCGCGGCAGGGGCTGTTGGAATTGCCTGATCTACATGCGGCACTGCTGCTGTAGTGGGATGGTTCTCTTGATCTGGATCCACTGGATTTGGAACGCTGCTGGTTGCAACGTTCTTTCCCTTGTTGGCGTCTTTCTTGGCCTGGAAGTCATGTTTCCTAGGCGATGAAGGGTGCTATTGGGAAAGAAGGTTGAATGAGGGAAGCTTTAGCTTCGAGTTCGAAGCTCTCAGTGAAAGCACCAAAAATGTTTGCGCAAAAAATGGGCAAACACTTCCAAGTCGTGTGATTTAGTTGATTTTATGTGATTCTTAATGATTTAGATGAGTTATGTAAATATGAAAAAAGCAGGGGCTGAAATGTAAAAGACACACAGATTTATAGTGGTTCGGCCAGAACGTGCCTACGTCCACTTTATATGTTATTATCTTCTTTCTTTCAGATTACAAGTACAATGCTTTGTGTACAAGTATATGAAAGTAGTTTGAAAGTTCCTTCCGTGCTTGAGCTCTCAAACTTGTCTGCCATTGTTGTACCCCTGCCCCTCTATTTATAGAGTGAGGTAGGGGGCAGGGGTCTTGGATGTATATAGCTGCTGGTGGGCCCGGGCTGAAGCAATCTGGCCTGGTAGCGTTCTGGTTCGGCGAAGCTTGGTTCGGTCGTAGTTGGAGAAGGTTGGGTCGGTGGAGTTTTGGTCCGGTAATAGCATGGCTCGGTGGTATGTGGTTTGGTGGAGCATGGAAGTGGGGCTTGGTTCGGCTATGGAAGAAGGAGAGGTCCGGTTCGGCTATAGTTTGGGGGGAAGGTTGGTTTTGGATCGGTACTACCGAATGAATTGGGAAAGCCGAATGAGGGGAGTGCCGGACGAGCTCTTGGAGGTTCAATTCCGAGTGGGCTATGCCGAATGGAATATGTGGTGTACTACCGAATCAACCTTTAAACCCTTGAATTGCCGAACGGACGTAGGAACCGGATGGAATGGAGGTTGCGAACCTGGGTGAAACTGACGCTTCTCGGTCTTGAGATCTTCTGGGTGAAAATTCGCCCAACATTTGCCCCCCAAAGTGGGGCGCGTGCTTGCATGTGTCGCGCTTTGTTTTCCTATGGTAGGAAAGCTTGTTTTGTAACGCCATGGGCTGGATGTTCATATCCTATCGGTGTCCTCATGCCTTGCTGTAGGAAGGCGTGTTTTGTAATGTAATGAGCTGGATGTCCATATCCTGTTGATTTCCTGCAAAGGAATTTACAGTTTTAATGTGATTTCAAATGACGACCGTTCGGGATCGAAATATTTGAGGCGAAGTGAATTGTGCCGTTCGGGGCGAGATGTGACCGTTCGAGGTCGGGTGCCGTTCGAGGCGAGTAGGTGTGCCCCCGAGGGGGCTTAGCATTATTGATGCCAGGTTTTCGTTCAAGTGGGTCCCTGGATTGTTTGTGAAGATGGTTTATTGCCAGCTCAGAGCATGCCTAAGGATCGTTCGCGACCCCGTACATGTGTAAGTAGCTTAGCCATTTCAGAATTAGCAGAGCTAAATATCCATCCAACCGATGAATTTTAAAAGGATGTCAAAGTGTAGATTCTCACAACGATAGGGTTAATAGCCATTCAGAGCATGCCTGTGGACCATTCGTGGTCGCGTACATGTGTAAATGATTAACCCCTGTTAGCGAGAGATTTACTACTTGTTCATCGTTTTCAGAATCTCTATTTTATCAGTAGATCCTAGGGTCCGGTACTTATCTGAGCGAGGCGCTTTGCATTCCCCCGCTTCTGGTCTTTGTCGGTTTGGTAGCTACATTCAGTTTTGGTTTGGTCCGGTATGCCAAACCGGTTGGACCGGTGCTTCTGCGCTCGTCTATATATAGGGGCTACACCCCCTTAGAAATTCTTTACCGAATCAACGAGGGCCGAATCAACCTTATACCGAATCAATCACTAGCCGAACCAATCACGTGCCGAACCAGGTATATATCCCTTTGCCGAATGAACTTGATAACCGAATGGGTCTGATGCCGAAAACACGAAAGTTTTTATTTGCCGAATGCTTCTTTGCATTGTATTACCGAATGAGCAAGTATACCGGATGAACTTCCAAGACCAAATGAAACTACCGAATGGAGTATATGCCGAATGAGAATTCATACTTGAATCTCGAGTGGAATACCAGACCTATATACACTTGCTTGCTTTATATACTTGCTTGTTTATGTTTCTATACTTCTTGTTCTAACGCCGTGTTTTTCTTGTGCTGCAGATAAATGTCTCGCAAAGCGGAAACCCGATCGGATAAAAAGAAATCTAAAAGTAGAGGAGAGTCATCCTCCTCCATGCCCCCAGCCCAACCAAGACCGGTGCCACATGGGCCTGCCCCGAGGTCGTTAGTGGATGGGTACGGTCCCCAGGAACTTCTGGTCTCCCCTCCCGATTGCTTTCCTAGCTCCCTAAAGGAGGAGCAACTTGATGTTATATCCCGTTCCTTCGGGATAGACCGGGCTCACATGCTGTTGCCGGGAGATGGAGTGATGCCGTATAATCCCCCCGAAGGCTACTTTGCTTACAGCAGATATCATTGCATGTGTGGTGCTATCCCTCCTATCAATGCCTGGATAGTTAGCTTTACCACATATTTGAAGGTGGCTCCATTCCAGCTCCAGCCGAACTCTTATGCCATTCTGGTGAGCCTTTTCATTATCTTTCAGAGGAGGTACGTGCGCCCTCCTTCTAACCGGGAAATTCGATATTTGTATAACCTGAGAGGCTACAAGAAGGGGTCTCCGTATATTAGTCTAGAAGCGGCCGTGCCCTTCAAACCGGTCTTGGACTTATATTCAAAGTTTACCATGTTCAAGAAAGAATGGTTTTTTATCAAGGATGATTCTGTTTCTTTCCGCCTTTTCACTTCCGGCTGTAAGATGAATTTCATTTATATTTTCCATGTTCTGACTGTAGTGCTTCTTCTAACACGCTTCTATTTCTTGCTAGCGACAGGTGGCATTGCAGTCGTGGAAGATGATTCTTTGGCGCGGATGGCTGCTGAAATAAAGGTCATTCCCGCACGGGACAGGTTGGCTTCGTTCCTGATCAGGAACGCTACCCTCCTGGAGTACAACTTGATCCAGCCGCACCAGTCCGTGGTTAAGCAAAGGGACACGGCTGAGGAGAAGGCCGCTAAAGCTAAGGAGGGGGCCACGGTGAAGAGTGGCAAGAGGAAGCCCTTTGCACAACATCCCGTCGCGGGAGGCAAGAAGCTTAAGGAGTCTGAGGGCCCCTCTCCTAGTACTTGCCCGATCATCCCGGAGGAGGAAAGTGTGGAAGAGGGCGAAGGAGACGATATGGAAGGAGAGTCGGAGGGCGGAGGAGATGGAGATGGTCAGGGTGGTAGTGGTGCTGGTGCCTTAACTTCTGGGCAAGACTCTGAACTGGATGAGGCCCACCGCCAGGCCTTCGGGGAATCGGAGGGAGAATCGGAAGCGGAGAAGGCGAAGGAGACTGGCAAGGTCGGGGCTGGTGCCGATCTATCCCCTGAGGGCTCCTCAGCCAGGGTGACTCCGGCGGTGCAAGGTGAACTTTTGTCCTCTGTCGATTCCATTTACGATAGGGACTTAGAAATATTTTATGGTTCACTTCCGTCCTGAAATGAGATTCAGGACTTATTGCAGTATCCCACTCCTCCGCAAGGTTTGTATAATAGATGTGCATTCTCACTTTTTCTTTCTTTTTAACTTAACATGTTTCTTGAATTATGGATCGTCGTATGTTCATAACACTTGTTTTTTACTCCAGGGGCAGGCCAGGCGGCTAAAACGTCAGACGTTCGACACCGTCTTGAACAATTCAAGTTGATGAGAGCTTCTGATAAGCCGAAGCCTCTTACTGGTCGTCCTAGGGACGTGGTCAGATACCGTCCTCTTCTTGGGGTCATTGAAGAGAGCATTCAGAAAAAGAAGAGGAGTCGTTCCTTATTTGAGCCTTCCCCTGGTCCGCAGCTTCCTGTTCAGCCTCCTCGTGATACCACGGAGGAGAGCACGGAGTTTATCCCCCCTCCACCTCCTTCTAAGAATCTCGCTGTTATCCGTATAAGGCGTCCTGACGTGCCTCGCGACCCCTTTGCCGGTCATCCTGATTTAGATCCAAGCTCTCGGGATATTTCATTTGATGAGGCCACGGGTGAGCACCTTCTTCCCCGCAACCCCATGGTACGAGTGCTAGATGAGGCCAAGTCCCTAGATCTTGATCAGGAACGCTACCCTCCTGGAGTACAACTTGATCCAGCCGCACCAGTCCGTGGTTAAGCAGAGGGACACGGCTGAGGAGAAGGCCGCTAAAGCTAAGGAGGGGGCCACGGTGAAGAGTGGCAAGAGGAAGCCCTTTGCACAACATCCCGTCGCGGGAGGCAAGAAGCTTAAGGAGTCTAAGGGCCCCTCTCTTAGTACTTGCCCGATCATCCCGGAGGAGGAAGGTGTGGAAGAGGGCGAAGGAGGCGATATGGAAGGAGAGTCGGAGGGCGGAGGAGATGGAGATGGTCAGGGTGGTAGTGGTGCTGGTGCCTTAACTTCTGGGCAAGACTCTGAACTGGATGAGGCCCTCCGCCAGGCCTTCGGGGAATCAGAGGGAGAATCGGAAGCGGAGAAGGCGAAGGAGACTGGCAAGGTCGGGGCTGGTGCCGATCTATCCCCTGAGGGCTCCTCAGCCAGGGTGACTCCGGCGGTGCAAGGTGAACTTTTGTCCTCTGTCGATTCCATTTACAATAGAGACTTAGAAATATTTTATGGTTCACTTCCGTCCTGAAATGAGATTCAGGACTTATTGCAGTATCCCACTCCTCCGCAAGGTTTGTATAATAGATGTGCATTCTCACTTTTTCTTTCTTTTTAACTTAACATGTTTCTTGAATTATGGATCGTCGTATGTTCATAACACTTGTTTTTTACTCTAGGGGCAGGCCAGGCGGCTAAAACGTCAGACGTTCGACACCGCCTTGAATAATTCAAGTTGATGAGAGCTTATGATAAGCCGAAGCCTCTTACTGGTCGTCCTGGGGACGTGGTCAGATACCGTCCTCTTCTTGGGGTCATTGAAGAGAGCATTCAGAAAAAGAAGAGGAGTCGTTCCTTATTTGAGCCTTCCCCTAGTCCGCAGCTTCCTGTTCAGCCTCCTCGTGATACCACGGAGGAGAGCACGGAGTTTATCCCCCCTCCACCTCCTTCTAAGAATCCCACTGTTATCCGTATAAGGCGTCCTGACGTGCCTCGCGACCCCTTTGCCGGTCATCCTGATTTAGATCCAAGCTCTCGGAATATTTCATTTGATGAGGCCACGGGTGAGCACCTTCTTCCCCGCAACCCCATGGTACGAGTGCTAGATGAGGCCAAGTCCCTAGATCTTGATCTGCTTACTACTCGGGTAGTTACCATGGGAGACGAAGCCAAAGCTAATATCGATCGGGTGGCTGAAGAGACCAAGAAGTTAATGGAGCATCATGCTCAATTGGTCAAGGCCGGGGAGGAGATTGGGAGTGCTAATATTCGGTTGCGGCTAAAGGTTGCCGATCAGGCCGAACAGCTTGCCGGTCAAGCCGTTCAGATTTCTCAGCACGAGGAAGCCTCCAGGCGGCTGAAAGAGACCATGGAAAAGGCTAGTAGGGCAGGACTACGGAAGATGGAGGCCGCCTGTAAGGAGCGGATCGACATGGCCATTGCGACAGTGGATGAGGTTCGGAATGCGGATCTCGAGCAGGTAGAGGAGTTGTCTGGGAGGCTTGAGGCCGCGGAGATGGCTCAAGTCAAGTTAAAGGAGGAGATGGAGGAGATGAGGAGGTCTCTCCAGGCTGACTGCTTGAGATACCGATCAGAGAGGGATGTCGCTGTCGCCAAGTTGCAGGTTTCCGAGGCCCGGGTGAGGGAGTTTGAGGAGAATGAGGGGATGATGGACGAGATGCTGCAGGACATGTACTTCCGCACTTGGAAGGAGGGCAGCTTGTCTTGGATGGATGACTATCCCCGTTTCATGGCCAAGATATATCTTCGGGCTTTAGAGGAGGCCAGGGTCAATGCGGGTAAGGAAGGTGGAGTGGCTTTTAGTCTAGATGTGGTCACTGCTCAGTTCTCGAAAGAGGAGCAAGCGGTGGTGAAGGAGGGGATGCGGTTGCTTGCTGCGGAGGAAGCGGATGTGCAACTGGAGGATGAGGATCAAGCGGCGGACGCTGGTGAGTTATTCTTCTCTTTTCCTTTTCTTTATGGGTTTCCATAACTTGACCGTTTATCGTTTGTTTAATGAATTCCTCTTGGACAGGTGGAACTTCCGATCAACACGCTGGGAGCTCCGACCCTGCGGCTAAGTAGGCTTGGGGGAGTTGGTAGGATGAGAGCGAAGTGTGGACGCAGCTGGTTACTTGTCCGGATTTGGCCACTTTTTTATTTCCCTTTATTGCTGTTTATGTTATTCCAAAACATTGATGTGACTGTAATAATATTATTTGCAAAGAATAACTTTATGTGATTTTATGACATAAGCTGATTTTGTTATGTTTAAATGTTGTTGTCATTTTGATGTGGTGCGTGAGAAGTATGCATACGCCTGTGATTTTAGTTGTGTTTGATGTTAAGCTGTTGCTCGAAATATAATTTCATGTTTTGCAATGTTAGTGTGGCGTATGAATAAACTATAGTTACATATTTATGTGCAAGAGAAGAGAGTACCGCCCTTCATGTTTTAGTGGCAGGTGGTGGCTTTGAGCGTCTTGTGTAACTGATCATGGATATAGCTGAGTACCTTGCCACCCAGTACGCAGACTTAGATTTTCATGAGCGAATGCTCCCTATTTGGTTTCCTGTACTTTAGAGTTTGTTATACAGGATAGGAGAAAAGTATTTAAATGAAATGGGAATATGGGAAAAGTAAAACTTCCAGTCACGGAAGGCCGTCGATGTGCTTAAGTTCGTGGCAAACGGGTTTTGTAGTCACTTTCCCTAGCTGTGGGTCTTGGAAACATTTGTCACCCATCTTACGCCTCCGCGGGGAGTTTTCTTTTTTACCACAGCCGTACTTAAGACACATCGGAGCCGAGATCGCGCACGGTAACTACCCGAACCATTATGGTCCGTAATCGTGGGTATTATTCGATTTACCGTGGCCGGCTAGCGTGGGTGCCGTTGGCCGTGAACTACCCCTGGCTGGCCACACCTTATGTTGGGGCTTAAAGTAGGTTCACAGTTGCCGGTGAGCCGAACGCCGTAATGAGCTTCCATCGGCTATAGTCGGCCTTTATGATGACTTATAATCGGCTCATTACAGTTGGCTTTGAGGGCAGTCGCGAGCAATGAGTTAACTCGCAGCAGAGGGATGCTGGAGCAAAAGAGTCTCATTGGCGAGTGCATAGAATCGTAGCGTACCTGTTAGGCCTTGTCCAGATGAGGCCGTGGTGCGTCTTGAGTGGAGATGCCATAGGATTTTGTTCAACAGAAAAGGATAAAGCTTAACAAGCAGCCAAGATATAAAGGAACAAGTTAAAAAGAGACAAGATTTTTTAAAGTGGTTCGGCATGAAAATGCCTACGTCCACTGATTCTCTTTGTTAATTCACTTCATATGGGCAGTACAAGTTAAGAAAAGTATCGACGGAGGTGTCGGATGTTCCATGCCCTCTGGAACACCTCTCCGTCCACTATTGACAAAATATAAGCTCCGTTGTGGAGATCTTTATGAATTACATATGGTCCGTCCCAGATGGGGTCCAGTGCCCCGGGACGCAGAAAGATTCGTCTGAGGACAAGATCTCCTTCTTGTAAGATGCGATGCTTGACTTTGGAGTTGTATAGTGCTGGTGGTCTCTGAAGGTGTTCGATCAGGTTAAGGAAGGCTTTTAAGCATTCATTGGTCCACTCGAACTTTCCTTTGTCTTTCTTGAGAGCTTCGAAGAAAGGGACGCACTTGTCAGTTGCTTTGGAAATGAATCTGCTTAGGGCGGCCACCTTTCCGTTTAGGCTCTGCATTTCTTTTCGAGTGGAAGGTATCCTTATTTCTTTTAGAGCCCGGATTTGTTTAGGGTTTGCTTCAATTCCTCTGGCATGGACGATGAATCCTAAGAATTTTCCCGATGACACTCCGAAGGAGCACTTTAGAGGATTCAGCTTCATTCCATATCGGCGAAGTACCTGAAACATCTCGCCCAAGTGGCTTACATGATCGTCGGCTCTCCTGGACTTTACCAACATGTCATCCACATATACTTCCATAGTTCGTCCTATTAATTCCGTGAACATCTTGTTGACGAGGCGCTGATAGGTAGCTCCGGCATTTTTGAGTCCAAAAGGCATGACTTTGTAACAATATAATCCCCGGTCAGTGATGAAGCAGTGTGGTCTTGATCGGGAGCGTGCATGGGAATCTGGTTGTATCCGGAGTATGCATCTATAAAATATAAAAGTTCATGCCCGGCAGTGCTGTCCACAAGTTGATCGATTCGGGGGAGCGGGAAGCAGTCTTTCGGGCAAGCGTCATTTAAGTTGGAGAAATCAATGCATGTTCGCCACTTCCCATTAGCTTTCTTTACTAGTACCGGGTTAGCGATCCATTCTGGGTAGATGGCTTCTCGTATGAAGTCATTAGCAAGTAGGTTCTTTACTTCCTCATCGAGGGTTGCTGATCGTTCTGCTCCCATGCTTCTCTTTTTCTGCTTTATCGGTACCTTGGTGGGATCGATGTTCAGCATGTGGCATGCTATGTCTGGGGAGATTCCTGTCATATCGGCATGTGTCCACGCAAATACATCTAAGTTGTGGCGGAGAAAGTCAATGAGTTGATCCTTCAATTCTGTTTTTAGCTGAGATCCTATTTTTAATAGTCTACTTGAATCATGTTTGTCTACAGATACGAATTCCATGGCCTCTGCAGGCTCAGCGGTAGCCTCCTCCTCCTTATCCCTGGGGTCTAGTTCATTGAAAGGATCGCTGGTGTATCGAAGAGGATGGGCTTTCTATAGTTGCTATGCTTCCAAGCTTTTCATGCAGAGGGTAGTCTCTGCATCTTTCCCTTTATTCTTTCTACGGTTATTGCGAAGTTCAGTTACATAGCAATCTCGAGCGGCGTCTTGATCTCCTTCAACTTCTCCTATTCCGTTATCTGTTGGGAATTTCATCTTTAGGCACCACGGGGCTAGGACAATTTGGAAGTCAGATAAGGCTGGTCTTCCCAAGAAGGCGTTGTAGGCCTAGTGGTTTTCTATTAGTACGAACGTTTGTTTTCGCACAACGGAGCGGAGATGACTTCCTATTTCGACGAAGAGGTCAAGTTGCCCGAGGGGCATTTTCGCATCTTCAGTGAAACCGTGCAGGGGTTTGTTGCAGGGAGACACATCCTTCATTGACAGCTTCATTTTGTCGAAAGCATGCTTGAATAGGATATTTACGGAGCTTCCTGTGTCTATTAGAATTCGGAAAACTTTAGCTGGACCGAACCAGGCAGAGATGACCATGGGATCCATATGGGGATACTGTCTTCCTTCTAAATCACGCCTATTGAATACGATGTCGTCACTCTCTTTCCGTTTCGGGTGGCGTTCTTCCATAATGGAGTTAACATAGCCTTCAGCATTTCTAAGTGACTTGCCGTATCTTTCCATCTCTGCCCAGCTTCCGTCGGCGATGTGTGGTCCTCCCGAGATGGTATGGACCACTATCTTCTCTTGACTAGAGCCACTGGTGTTGCGATTCCCTCCGCCTACTTCTGGGAGGGGTCGCTTTGAGTTCTCATTGGCAGGAGTTGGAGTCCTGTTCTGGCCTTTCACATAGCGTTCCAGCCTTCTTCTTCTGATGTGTTCTTCGATCAAGTCCCGAATATGGTGGCATTCATTGGTATCATGTCCGTGGGATTCGTGGAAGCGGCAGAACTTTCCAGACTTGAGTGTGTTATCAGATTCTTTCTTGTGCGGGGGGCGCTTGTATCCGAGTTCGCCCTGAGTGGCTAGAAAGATGTTTTTGATTGTTTCATTCAAAGGAGTGTAGGAGTCAAATCTTGGTCCTGGTCGATATTGGTGTTTTTCAACCTTCCTGCCCCCAGCATTGTCTCTAGATTCATTTCTTCGAGTGTCCTTAGCTGCAGCGGGAACCTTGTCCGAAGTTGTCTTACCTTGTTGCCCTGACTGCCTCTCAGTGGCGGCGTCTTCAAGTCTCATATACTTTCCAGCTTCATGGAAGAAATCAGGTAAAGTAGCTGGTTTTTCCTTAGTTAGTCTTCTAGCGAACTTGGTATCTGGATGTACACCACTACAGAGGGCCATTAGGGTGAGCTTCTCATCGGCATCTTGGACTGCGGCCGCTGCGGCGTTGAACCGGGTTAGATATTGTTGCAGTGTCTCTCCGGATTTCTGTTTGACATTGGATAGAGAATAAGCATCCTTGGGTTGTTCTACATGGATGCGGAACTGGCTAATGATCCTTTCTTTCAACATGTCCCATGAGTTGATAAATCCTTGGGGTAGATGGCAGAACCAGGAGGTAGCTAGATCTGCTAGGAATAGCGGAAAGCATTTACACAACACCCCTTCTGTTGCTCCGCTCATGAGCATATGCTGGGTGTATCTCTGTAAGTGTACGATGGGGTCGGAAGTTCCCTTGTAAGGTTCCATGGTTGGCATTTTCCATTCCCAGGGGGTGATGGCAGTTTCGATATTGCGGGTGAAGGGGCTGGTGACCCTAGCGTCTATTTCTCGGTCCCTTCGCTCCCGTTGGACGCATTCTCTGAATAATAGTGCCATTCTTTCATCAGAATTTGGAGCGGATAGAAATGAACTTGGTTCTTCCCTGCGGGATCGATCTCGTCCAGATGACCTGTAGGGATGGTATAGTCTATCACTTCTGACGTTTTCCAATGGTTGCCTCTGGCCGCTCGGATGCATGCTAGGACCAGCTATAGTTGCCCCCTGCCTTGATCTTCCCCTGTGGGGTTCTGTTTCGAGCATTTCCATGGGGTCAACTTCGGGCTGGGTTCTAGCTCGGCTCCGTTCAGCGGGGTTTCTATGATTAGGTGGCACGACTGGCTCAGCTACATCCGACCCTCGCCTGGCGCCCCCCCACTGGGTTCGGTTCCAAGCGCTTCCTCGAGTCGGAGTTCGGGCTGAGTCCGGGCGCGGCCCCTATCATTGTTGTTCCTGTTGATGGCTTCCTCGAAGAGGGAAGACCTTTGCTGTCTCCGAGATCCTCCAGATTGAGATTCACCCCATGATTCAGTGTTGCGGTTGGATTCTTCGACATCCCTCAAGCGTGACATGAGTTGGTTCACCAAAGCTTCTTGTTGGGATGCGAAGCGGTTAGTCACTTCCACCACAACTCTGTCTAGGTCTGCTCTAGTGATTACTTCCGGTTGTTCCGCGGCAGGGGCTGTTGGAATTGCCTGATCTACATGCGGCACTGCTGCTGTAGTGGGATGGTTCTCTTGATCTGAATCCACTGGATTTGGAACGCTGCTGGTTGCAACGTTCTTTCCCTTGTTGGCGTCTTTCTTGGCCTGGAAGTCATGTTTCCTAGGCGATGAAGGGTGCTATTGGGAAAGAAGGTTGAATGAGAGAAGCTTTAGCTTCGAGTTCGAAGCTCTCAGTGAAAGCACCAAAAATGTTTGCGCAAAAAATGGGAAAACACTTCCAAGTCGTGTGATTTAGTTGATTTTATGTGATTCTTAATGATTTAGATGAGTTATGTAAATATGAAAAAAGCAGGGGCCGAAATGTAAAAGACACACAGATTTATAGTGGTTCGGCCAGAACGTGCCTACGTCCACTTTATATGTTATTATCTTCTTTCTTTCAGATTACAAGTACAATGCTTTGTGTACAAGTATATGAAAGTAGTTTGAAAGTTCCTTCCGTGCTTGAGCTCTCAAACTTGTCTGCCATTGTTGTACCCCTGCCCCTCTATTTATAGAGTGAGGTAGGGGGTAGGGGTCTTGGATGTATATAGCTGCTGGTGGGCCCGGGCTGAAGCAATCTGGCCTGGTAGCGTTCTGGTTCGGCGAAGCTTGGTTCGGTCGTAGTTGGAGAAGGTTGAGCCGGTGGAGTTTTGGTCCGGTGATAGCATGGCTCGGTGGTATGTGGTTTGGTGGAGCATGGAAGTGGGGCTTGGTTCGGCTATGGAAGAAGGAGAGGTCCGGTTCGGCTATGGTTTGGGGGGAAGGTTGGTTTTGGATCGGTACTACCAAATGAATTGGGAAAGCCGAATGAGGGGAGTGCCGGACGAGCTCTTGGAGGTTCAATTCCGAATGGGCTATGCCGAATGGAATATGTGGTGTACTACCGAATCAACCTTTAAACCCTTGAATTGCCGAACGGACTTAGGAACCGGATGGAATGGAGGTTGCGAACCTGGGTGAAACTGACGCTTCTCGGTCTTGAGATCTTCTGGGTGAAAATTCGCCCAACAGTAAAATATAAAATAAAATAAAAATAAAGAGAAGGTGTGCGAAGAGAAGAAGGAAGGGGAGAGTTTTGTTTCTATAACCTTTGAAGATGAGAGAATATGAAGAAGGGGTTGGGTTCTCTTTGCTCACTGGGAAGTACAAACAAATAGTGGAAGAATATAGGGAAAAGAAAGAGAATAGAATTATACAGAGGGAGAGAAGATAGAGCTATCACGTGAAGTGAAACAACGTAATTAATGAAGCAGAATGTAGGCAGAGGTTCAGTGCGCACAGTAAATGCAATGACGATTTTCACAATGGTGGCTATTTGTGTTCCCAAGGTCAGCTGAATGGCTCTAAAATTTGAATGCTGGGAAGTTTGGGTACTGGTTTGCTGCGTAACGGACCGGTATGCGCTCCGTTAACAATTATAGTTTGCAATGCCGAACTCCGATTGACACAAATAAATATACCGTTATGATCAGCGCGTCGAGACGGACACAACGGTATAAAGATATTGATGGTTCGACACCGTTTGCAAAGTGGTAAATCTTATTGAACCATTTGCACGAGCGAACATTTTAGCTAGCAATTAAAAGCGAAATTTGACGAAACGAAATGCACCGTCATGTTCAGAATATATTTCTTATGCAACATCGAGAAAGTATTTGAGTTCGGACGATAGGAAATTTATACAAAAGATTTAAACTGATATGTAAATGCGACGAGCGTAATTTACTTTAATATTTTTCAACGAAATTTGGCACGCGCCTATGTCTATCTAGACGCATTCCAAATGTGAAGTTTGGATGGCAACGGAAGTTGTTTGTGAAAATTCGAATTTTTACATAAAATAAGCGGTTTTAAAATTTTAAACTGGGTCCGAATTTCAGGGTCGTTGCATTCTCCCCCACTCAAAACTTTTCGTCCCCGAAAAGTAACAAGGAAGGAGTGGGAGAACAATAAAAGAGATACGATGAATATAGAATAGATTATCGAATAAAGTAAACAATATAGAATGGAATTTACCTTCAACAAACAATTCTGGATTAGAATCCCGAACACTTTCCTCGGTCTCCCAAGTACAATCACGATCATCGGGACTCCATTGGACCTTGACTAGGCTAACAGATTTCCGTCTAAGCTGCTTCGTATCCCTATCAATAATACGAAGTGGTCTCCTCTCTATAGTCAAATCCGGCTCTATATCTACCTCATCTAACTGAGCAATAGGAATGGTCATGGATGGATCATGTACAACCTTCCGAAGATGTGAAACATGGAAAACGTTGTGCACGCCCTCAAATTTCTCCGGCAGTGCAACTCTGTAGGCTACTGTACCAATCCTCTCAGTGATAGTGAATGGTCCAACAAATCTGGAGCGAGCTTCCCTCTACGACCAAATCGAATAACATTCTTCAAAGGTGATACCTTAAGAAATACCCCATCTCCAACCTGAAATTTTAACTCTCTTCTACGCCTATCGGCATAGCTCTTCTGCCTATCCTGTGCTGTCTTCATCTTCCTTCTGATCTCATTGACCTTCTCGGATGCTTCCATAATCATATCCGGGCCAAGAACTAATCGATCACCAGGCTCAATCCAACAAGCTGGCGATTTGCATGGCCGTCCATATAAAGCTTCGAACGGTGCCATATCGATACTCGCCTGATTATAAAGATAGTTATATTTCAATTCAAATTTTACTTATTCAAATTGAAAATTTTGGATTACCTGATAGCTGTTATTATAAGTGAATTCAACCAAATGAAGGTGGTCTTCCCAAGATCCACAGAAATCAATGATGCAAGCTCGGAGCAGATTTTCCAAAATCTGATTTACCCTCTCAGTTTGGCCATCTGTTTGAGGATGATAAGCTGTGCTCAGATTTAGTTTAGTGCCCAAGACGTCCTGAAATGCCTTCCAGAATTTACTAGTGAATAAAGGATCTCTATAGCATACAATACTAGATGGAACTCCATGAAGTCTGACAATCTCTCTCATATAAATCTCGGCCAAACTCGAAGCAGTACGAGTGGTCTTAACAGGAATAAAGTGAGCAGATTTTGTCAACCTATCAACAATCACCCATATACTCTCGTTCCCTTTTCTGGTCCTCGGTAGTCCGTCAACAAAGTCCATAGAAATCTGATCCCATTTCCAACACGGAATCTCTAGGGGTTGAAGTAATCCTGCCGTCTTCCGGTGATCGGCCTTGACTTGCTGGCAAGTGGTGCATCTACTGACATATATGGAAATATCTCTCTTCATCCCACTCTACCAATATAAACGCTTCATATTTCGATACATCTTGGTGACACCAGGATGAAATGAAAGTGATGACTGATGGTTCTCTTTAAGCACTTCTTGTCTCAATCCATCAACATTTGGAACACAAATACGGTTGTCAATCTTCAGAACTCCATTACTATCTATCTGTGCTCCCACTTTACTGTCAGCGTTTCAACTCTACCAAGAACTAACTCCTTCATTCGATAGAGCAAGGTGTCCTCATATTGCTTAGCTTTGATGCGATCCAAAAGAGATGGGGAGATAACAAGCTGAAATAGCATGCCTTCTACAAGATTACAACATGACAATGCTTTGCTACGGCTCAAAGCATCAGCTACAACATTTGCTTTTCCAGGAGTATAATTGATGTCGAGATCATATGCATCTAGGAATTCGAGCCATCGGACTTGTCTCTGGTTCAAGTCCTTCTGAGAGAAAATATACCGCAAGGACTTATGATCTGTGAACAATTCAAATTTTGTCCCCAAAAGATGGTGCCTCCATAGTTTCAAAGCAAATACAACTGCAAGAAGCTCTAAATCATGGGTTGCATAGTTTACTTCATGAGTCTTCAACTGACGACCCGCATAAGCAATAACCTTTCCATTTTGCATAAGGACAGCACCTAAACCTTCTCGACATGCATTAGTATAGACAGTTAATCCTTCACTCCCGTTAATTACCGTAAGAACTGGGGCTGAAGTTAACTTACTCTTCAACTCATTAAAAGCTGATTCACACTTCTCACTCCAAATAAACTTGACATCCTTTCGAGTTAAAGCAATAAGTGGGGTAGAAATCTGGGCAAAGCGCTCAATGAATCTGCGATAATAACCGGCTAGGCCCAAGAAGCTACGGATATCAGTAGGAGTTTCGAGAGTCTCCCAATCCTGTACATAAATTTCCAAATTAGAAAGGAAATAAGATGGATCGAATAGAAATAACGAATAGGATAGAACTTACATTGATTACGGCGATCTTAGCTGGATCGACCGAAATCCCGTTTTCAGAAACAATATGGCCAAGGAATCGTACTTCGTCTCGCCAGAAGTGGCATTTCGAAAACTTGGCTTTAAGCTGATGATTTCGGAGAGTTCCCAGAACATAAGAAAGACGTGTTTCATGATCTTTCTCATCTTTGGAGAAGACGAGAATATCATCAATGAAGACAAGAACAAACTTGTTAAGGACATCACGGAAGACTCTATTCATTAAGTCGACGAAATAAGTAGGTGCGTTGGTCAAGCCAAATGGCATAACCAACCATTCATAGAATCCATTCTCGGTACGGAAAGCTGTCTTATGAATACTATCTTCTGCTACTCTGAGTTGGTGGAACCCAGTGGCTAGATCAAGTTGTGAGAAAACTTTAGCTCCATGGAGCTGATCGAATAAATCATTGATGCGAGGCATCGGATAGCGGTTCTTGAGAGTGTGCTTGTTTAATTCCTTGTAATCAACACACATGCGAAGAGATCCATCAGATTTGGTGACAAATACGACTGCGGCGCCCCATTCAGAACAACTTCTCCTGATCAAACCCTTAGCAAATAGATCATCAATTTGGGCTTTAAGTTCAGCTTTTTCTTTAGGAGCCATCCTTCTGTGAGGGAGAACTACGGGAGTAGCTCCGGGAATAAGGTCAATGCGGAAATCGATCTCTCGCTTTGGTGGTAGAGAGTCGACCTCTCCAAATACATCGAGAAATTTCTGAACAATAGGAGTAGTACTAAGGTCATCCGGGTGAGCATCAAGAGAGAATATGAAGCTTCCGGCATATTTCTGAGGTGATTTGCATTCGATGACAAGCGGTAGACCCTTGTCATTGACTAGAGAAACAGATCGAGCTTTGCAAGAAATAATAGCATCGAATTTTCTTAACCAATCAGCACCCAACAAAATGTCGAATGCTACGAAGCCAAGCACATAAAAATCCCAAGTGAATCGATATGTACCATACAAAAGCACAACCTCTTTACAAATTCTACTGAGGTTGGCAAGTCCTCCAATAGGGTTGGAGACACTTAAGGAAGTAGTAGCAAGAGTAGGTTCTAATTTGAGCTTATCACAAAGATCAATAGATATGAAGCTATGAGAAGCACCAGTATCGAATAATACCCGAACAAGTAAATTATGAAATGTAAAAGTACTTCGTAAGGTACCTCGGTCATCCTGAGCAGGTGGTGGAGGTGGTGCAGGAGTGGTGACAGCATATACTCCTGATGGTTTGCCTTTCTTCCTCAATGGGCAATATCTCTTGAAGTGACCTGGCTGGAGGCAGACATGTCATAAATCATTCCTCATCTGAGAAGGTGGTGGAATAGCAGCTCCGGTGGATGGACAACTATTAGCATAATGGCCCTTCTTATCGCATTTGAAGCAAGTGATCTTAGCAAGGTCGATTTCTGGGCATATCCTAATCCTGTAGTCTTTTGCCAAGCTTTCTTTTGCTGATCGAAGTTCATCTTCCTCTTTCCGAGATGGCTGGAAGAGGGCTGAGTAGGAGTGGCCTTAGCAGTAGGTCCCCTAGGCTTTGCCTCATATCTAAGAGCATAATCAACAAGCTCTGTGAAGGTGCAGTGAGTGTGGCCAGTAAGCAAGTCATAATACTCAGGTCTAGCTCCCATAATGAACTTCTCGTTCTTTAGAAGTGGTGTATCGATCAATCCTGGGCCAAACTTGGAGAGTTCATTGAATTTCCTCTCGTACTCAGAAAAAGTCATACTGCCTTGCTTAAGATCCATAAAAGCTCTATAAAGTTGGGTTTTCCCAGAAGCGGGCATCCACTGTGCCGAGAAAGTATCCCTAATCAAAAGATAGCCTAGATGAGTAACAATTTAAAGATTGAAAGAATAATTTAGACTATGAAATCCAAAAAAATTTATACCTAAACAGGGCCCAAGTGATGGTGTTCTCCTCGATACTGGAAGTAACCGATTCCCACCAATCTTGCGCGGCATCCTGAAGTTGCCACGCAGCAAGCTGACGCTTCTGAGCATCAGTGATCTCCAATCCAGAAAATATCTTCTCTAAGCCTTTAAGCCATTGCTGAGCTTCGATAATGCCCTAGGATCCAGAAAACTTAGTACCTCCTAACTGTGTATATCCTTGCTAAGAGTGGTGAATTTGACTGGAGCTGGGGCGGCAGGTGCAGCCTGGGCAGGACCATGGCCTCTTCCTCCCCTATTGTTTCTTCCGGTGCTCATCCTGAAATATCAAAGAGATTTAGAACCAAGGTTAGAAAATCATACAGCTTGAAGAAAATCTAATGAACGAATCAAAGAAGTTTAAATTTTTAAAGGATCGGGATATTGAATCGATTCTCCTCATTCTATGGTATTGCTACCCTATCTCTAATGAGTTTATATAATCCCAAACTAAGGTTTTTAGGGAAACCAAAGCTCTGATACGAACTGTAACAACCCATATATTTGGACCATTTAAATTGACAATAATCCTCACATGTCAACTTAAATAATACAAAACACGAATCATTATGGGATTATAAATATATAAATGTAAATGAGAATCAATACAACATCACAGTCACAGAACAGCCACAGAATAATGCAGCGGAAATACATCGTCATAATAGCACTTCATGAAGCTACTACATATAGTACAACAATGTCTAAACAAAAGGTGACTGAAAGGAAATACATAAATGTCCAACAGACACGGACATCAAAATAGACTGATAAAGATAAATGCTAAGTCTTCAGCATCTTCAACCAACCTTGATCAGCAAACTGGATAACTTCAGACTGACCCGAGCATATACAAAAGAAACACTCGAGTCAGGACTCAAAATCTTATGCAGGATAATCAAATGCAGGAAATAAAGTCCATAACTCAAAGGTGAATAAAATAACATCTCTAACGATCTGATGAACTATCTATATATACAATAGAATACGGTATGTAGGTAATGTCTAATCAGTAAAATAGAATATTAAAATAGCGTTAAGGCGTTACCATAATTCCCCTTAACACATTTTATATTTCCAAAATCATATACAAGACCGTAGTTTCCCCAAAACCGAAAGTCACCAGAGGGCAATCCATATACTCAAGGTACAAATCAAAACGTAGTGGTCGCGAATAGGATAATCAGTATGACAAGGTACATGAGGCAATACCAACTAGGATACTAGTAGTTGCGTGATCCGGACTGATGTTGAGCATAATAGCTACTATCTCAACACCGCGAAACAACGCTCCCAAATCAAGGGTGCACCCAAATCGAATCACAAAAGTAATAGATATGGTATCGAAGAAGCGTGTCCGCTAGAGGTGGCGATCCTCAATGGCCCGGCGCGACTCCTGTTTTGGTCATGTCAGGGGTCATCCAATATCGTTCTCTTTCTTCAGTCAACGCGTTCACCTAACCATCCACTTCATTCTGGATCAACACTTCGCGCATAATAGTTATTAAAGTGGTGTTCGGTACCGACAGAGAGTATGTCCATTTCCGATCCCGGTCTCTTTAATAACTACGTATTTATTACCCGATGGTCTGTTAAATTAACGTCTTAAACAAATCAAAGTCCAAAAGTCAAGGTGCAAATTTGACTTCCAAAATTTGACAATTCACGATTCAGTTTATTTTAGATATTTTTAAAACATATTTTCGAATGCAATTTTTTAGTTCAAACATTTGAGTTACAATTTAAAATTAAGTATTCAAGTTCGATTTAATAAGGTCTAAAAGTAGCTTATTAAATTTAGTTCATAATCAACGAATTCAATTTAATGCTAAACTTAGTTTAAATTATTAAACCAAATTCTATTCATATCACTTCATGTTTACATCCACTGTTATCATAAATTCGATTAAACCAGTTTCGTTAACCAAATTCCTTTTTATCCAACTTCATTTGATTTATTTACCAATTCAATTAAATTTCTAAACAAAGAAGTCCATTATCATTTACAATGTCCTGATTTGAGTGATTCGTTAAATTTAAAATCATTTTAAGTTTAAATAATCACCAAGTTATATCATAAAACTTTTGGTTAGTTTTGTATTCTTCTTAAGTCAAATTTTCTAAATTTCCAAATAAAATTTATAACATGTTCCAAATCTATTTAATTAAAATCGAGTTTTAATCTAAACCTAACAAATTTAATAAATTTTTAAGTTATCAAATTCTAAAACTTACTTGTTTCTAAATCTCATTTCAATAAATTTGCCAATTCATTTTATTTAATTACATAGGTTTATTAATCCGTTTCAATTTAATCCATTAATTTTACTTCAATCTAATCCAAAAATTTTATCTCAATTAAATTCGGGAAATTTATTTCAACTACATTCCTTAAAACCATTATCAAATTTCCAAACAAATCGTTAAGTTCATTCCTTAATTTAAAATATATTTCAATTTCGAAAATGGTTTTGTTGACCAATCGGGTTTCTTACTTTTATTTTCTATCCTAGGCCAAGTTGTTTAATTCAGGCATTTATCATTTCAACCCAATATTATTTAATATAAAACAAAGCATAGCAAAGGGAACTTACAGTGTGATAACTGGGATGGTGTCAAAGTAAATAAACAAGCAATAGCAACCATACATAACAATTCAGCAATTTATTAAATAATCCTGAAATAATCGTATTAACTTACATTTGTTATTTATGCAAATTAATATAATTACTCCTAGAATCCACACTATCATTTCATGCAGATTAAAGATTATTACATTATGGTTTTCACTTGGTGTCTATTATCAAATTACTACATCAATCATACATTCAATGGTTCAAGGTGTAGTTAACGCTATTTCTACGCGACGATTTATTTAACATTTAAAGGGGTCAAGTTCAACATATATAATCAATTTTAAATTGTCAACTATCCTATATCAATTTTCAATTTCATATTAAATTTCACTTACATTAACAACCAATTTCAACATCACATAATAATTTTAGTGTCACAACTATTTGTCGTAAACTAACAATATTCAAATTTAACTTGCATAGCGATTTACGATTTTTATTTAAACAATTCTAACAATCAACAATTTAACACATAAATTAATATAAACAACAATTTATCACTTGATTATCATAGCATAATAGATTTGAGTCGTGAATGAAATATTCACCTTGCGTGGTTGAAGAAGATGATGGCGAAGCACGAAGGCGAATAGATAAAGTGGACCCTAACGAGCACGACGCAAATGAACACAACGATCAACGGAGCAAAATAGATTCGACAAGCGGGGTGGAAATAGCCTATGTTTCCGGATCAATAGCGGAGCTGGAATAAAACGCAGCAAAACGTTGTTTGAGAGCATATATAACTGATTCTGTAAAACTTGTACTATATATAACAACTCAAACATGGACACTTATATCTTAATATAAACATGTTTCAAAATAATTGCTTTTATATTTTTTCAAAACCTGTAGCTTTATATATAAATCTTTCAGAACCTGTAGCTTTATCATGTTGGACAATACCATCTCCTTAAAATAAATCAAGCTCGCTTTACACCTTGCAACCAATATACTGTATATATATCCATAGCTTATAAATAAATATATAGTACTAATAGAACTAGCTACTTTTAAAACTGCAAGCGCTTTATCTAAATCACCCTATATAGAACTAGCTACAGTTTGCTGACACATAATTTTTTTTTTTTTATAAACTTGCACTTCACTAAATATGAACTTGTATGCACTGTACCAAACTTTGCAACCCAGCTTTATACTATGTATACTATATATATAAACGAGTTGTCAACCCCCCCCTTTTTTTTAAAACGTGTATGCATGATATCATTACAGTCGGGTCGGTGGGTGGTCGTGGCAGGGCGGAGATTGGCGTGGGGCTGGGTCGGAGGCGATGGCCGGTGGAGTGCGATTCAGGTGGAGTAGTGGGTAGGTTGATGGAGCAGAGGAGTTAGGGGACGTGTGCGTGCAGGGGGAGGCAGTGGTGGTTGCCTGGGGTGGAGGGTGGAGGCCGGTTGCAGCATGGGGTAGCCGAGTTGATAGGGGTGGTCAAGCGGTCTGTGGTAGGTGGAGGGCCGCGCGTGGGTGCCGGAGTTGCGGGGGAAAGACGCAGCGGTTGCTGGTAGTGGGGCAGGCATGGGCCGTGTGGTTGCATGGTGGGGTGAGCAGTGGGTAGGGCGGAGGGGGAGGCTGTGTAGCGGCGGAGGCCGGTTGGCGTTGGTAGCGGTGGAGGGCATGCGAACTGAGGGAGGGAGAAGGACGCACAGGTGAAGTTTGGAAGTGAAAAAGTAAAATATAAAATAAAAAAAATAAAGAGAAGATACGCGAAGAGAAGAAGGAAGGGGAGAGTTTTGTTTCTGTAACCTTTGAAGATGAGAGAATATGAAGAAGGGGTTGGGTTCTCTTTGCTCACTGGGAAGTACAAATAAATAGTGGAAGAATATGGGGAAAAGAAAGAGAATAGAATTATACAGAGGGAGAGAAGACAGAGCTATCACGTGAAGTGAAACAACGCAATTAATGAAGCAGAATGTAGGCAGAGGTTCAGTGCGCACAGTAAATGCAATAATGATTTTCACAATGGTGGCTATTTGTGTTCCCAAGGTCAGCTGAATGGCTCTAAAATTTGAATGCTGGGAAGTTTGGGTACTGGTTTGCTGCGTAACGGACCGGTATGCGCTCCGTTAACAATTATAGTTTGCAACGCCGAACTCCGATTGACACAAATAAATATACCGTTATGATCAGCGCGTCGAGACGGACACAACGGTATAAAGATATTGATGGTTCGACACCGTTTGCAAAGTGGTAAATCTTATTGAACCATTTGCACGAGCGAATATTTTAGCTAGCAATTAAAAGCAAAATTTGACGAAACGAAATGCGCCGTCAAGTTCATAATATTTTTCTTATGCAACATCGGGAAAATATTTGAGTTCGGACGATAGGAAATTTATACAAAAGATTTAAACTGATATGTAAATGCGACGAGCGTAATTTACTTCAATATGTTTCAACGAAATTTGGCACGCGCCTATGTCTATCTAGACGCATTCCAAATGTGAAGTTTGGATGGCAACGGAAGTTGTTTGTGAAAATTCGAATTTTTACATAAAA
Source organism: Allium cepa (assembly GCA_030765085.1). Taxonomy (NCBI): domain Eukaryota; kingdom Viridiplantae; phylum Streptophyta; class Magnoliopsida; order Asparagales; family Amaryllidaceae; genus Allium; species Allium cepa. The sequence continues at coordinate 868,276,838 of CM060940.1, forward strand.
TAAGCGGTTTTAAAATTTTAAACTGGGTCCGAATTTCAGGATCGTTATAGATACCCTCTTGGTTGATCAGAGTCATATGGTCATATTGGGCCTAATATATAATAACACAGTGTAAATTTCATCACAACATAAATAAAAGCAGCAAATCCTAAGTAGCTGTTAGTTACCTCCTGCACCCTTCGATTACTTATTCTTAGACGTATGAAAACCTGAAAATGTCCTTACCCACTCAAACTACTCAAATTAATTTTGAGCACCCGAGAGTTCAATGGAAAACATAAAATTCGAGTCAGACATAAAGCCTGGTATGAATAATAATGTACATCCCGGTTTAATTATGTTAAGTGTGACCACGCCGCCTAGCAGAACGGGTTCCCTCTCACTAACATTCTTTTTTAAAACTTATCTTTGCAAATACTTTCATATAACCATACACTATGCTCCTACGTCAACAATGGTTAAATACTACAAATAAAAATATGTAGTCATACATAAATATCTGGTAATAATGAACTATCTATTCATGTACAAAATTTTTGTTTGGATAACTTTTAACCTTTGGTTGACTCGGGCTTACTAGACAATATAATCAGCATTAACCTAACTTCTACAAGATATTCATATTCAGGATTAGTTATCCTTATTTTATCTGTTTAACATTTCTCATTAGAACAGTCTGTCCTAAACTATCTGTTAAATATCTCATTTCTGGATGGTCTGTCCCTAATTTAATCATCGCTCAGGTCTTCTTGAGCCCAATGGTTTTTCGGGCTTACCAACAACGTAATTGTATACAAACATGCGTTCCTTTTGGTGTGTAATCGTAATTGTAGTCTAACTGTGACCAAGCCCTACACATTGGAATTTTGAACAACAATTAGCTGGGGCTACAAGCTAATATATAGGTCGTGACCTCATACTAGCACCATCTGATTTTCTAATATCCGAGTCATTATACTTAAGGATGCCCTCCCATAATTTTCCTTGAAAACACTTTCAAAACAATTTAAGTCTTTAAATCAAACTTTAAACAAAGAAAAGAACATAATCTTTATACTTTATGCAAATCATATTACCATGTTAGACATATTCTTTACTCAAAATTTAGTTGATGAAAACATTTATCATTTGAAAGAACCTCTTTTCATACTTCGAAATTATCTCCTTCAAAATCGTCATTTAAACCTTTCGAAATCATTCCTCAAACCATTCTAACTCATTTAAGGAAAACCTTACGAAAGCTATAAACTTTAGACATCCTTCTTTAAAATTTTATTAAGTCTTTGCCTTAGAAAAACCTTTGGAAAACATTTCATCATAAACCTTTTGAAACAAATCAAGGAATAACCGTTCGAATGCGTAAGTCCATTTAAAACATAAACCTTTCGAAGGCAAACAAGGTTCAACTTAAAACAAACTGGAAACCTTCTTTTAAAACCTTCCGTCTTTAATAGACCAACCTTTTGAAAGCCTTGGGTTATATTTAATAAACAAGTTAAACCACCTAAGTCGGAAGCTTCATTCCAAAAGCATTGGAGAAATAGCTAGTTATAAAACAGATGAACCTTTCAAATGGGTTAGAAGGTTCAAAGCGAAACCTTTAAAAAGGTAGAAACCTTTCGACTATGCCGAAAGGTTTTGAAACAAGTAAAGGCAGAAGCAGCAATCTGTCGACTATGTTGGAAGGTTTAAAGTCTTTCTTTTAAATAGTTCAACTTGGTCGAAAGCTTAATTTCTAAAGCAAAGCAGATGAAAGCTTTTCACTTATAAAACAATTATATCCCAACCTCTTAGGCCATCAACCTTTCGGCTTTGAACCTTTCGGCTGTATTCAATTCATTACATACAAATCACTTGATACCTTATGCATTGGATTTTGGACCTGGCCGAAAGCTAACCTTTCGACGACGACGAAGGGTCTGGGGCGGAAGGTATTCTACCGTTTGGGCATAAACATGGAAAAAGTGTGATTTTTGTTTTTAAACTTAAATAGGAAACTTTTCAACTAACCTGCCTTTATTTTTCGAATTTCCATTGGTCAATAAACACTTTTTAGAAATGTGCTGCCGCAATTACCAGAATTTATAAATCATTTTATTTCACAAAATGCCCGTTCTCCTTTATAAATATATAGAACACTTAAGTCTCATACCTTAAATAATTTTATATATCCATCAAATGACATAGGAAAAATTTGAAAAAACCCCAGAAAATCTATTTTAACATATTATCTAACATATTAAATTTCAAACCCAAATAATCATTATTTCAGCCAAAATAATTTATAACCCAATAAATAATTCCCTTCACTAGAAAATTAATATAAAATCCATAATAAATATGGAAATTTAGAAAATCAAACCTCATCATTAAAATATTATTCCAGACCTATGTTTGAATTTCCATAGTATTCGGATGTCATTAAATAGGGTTTTCATGCTAATCATATCATAAAACACGTAGGAACATATATACATTTCACCAACCATATATACATCTTTAAACATCAAACATGGCAATATCATCATTAAAAACCTTTTGGATCTATCATAAAACTGAAAACCAAAAGTATTAGGGATGTAATAATTATTCACCTTAGTTCTTGAGATTATAGATGAGATTTTCGATTGTCAAATTAGTTGATGTCTCCTCTTCCCTTGAATCTTGGCCTTACTTCTTCTCTTGAGAATGGGAAATGGTGGCTGACCTTAGAAGTTTAATTTTTATGAAATGAAAGTGAGTGTACGTGAATAATCCATCTCCTAAGGGTTTTAGGGCATTAGCCTTACTATTTCCCATGTTGCCCCTTTCATTTTCTAACACATTATTCAATGTTATCCCATCTTAGTTGACTCATTTAACATGGCACGACTACTGTAAATTAATCAAATCTCAACTTATTAACCTTCTTATTATTTAATTTAACTAATTAAATATCTTAATTAAGATTATAAAAATACAGGGTGTTACAGACTCCCCACCTTAAAGAATTTCGTCCTCGAAATTATGATAAGGTACTTAGCAAAACAATCAAAGGTAAAACATACCATCAAATAAATCAGGGTAGGAGTCTCTAATCCTGCTCTCCATTTCCTAAGTATAGTCTCTAGTATCGTCGATCCATTGAACCTTTACCAACTCGACTGTCTTGTTCCTTAACTTCTTCTCATCTCTGGCCAAAATATGAATCGGCTTCCTAACTGTAGTCAAATCCAGTTCTACTACTAAGCCCTCTAATACTATAGGTGCTATGGTAGTCTCCGGGTCTCTAACAAATTTCCTAAGATGAGAAATATGGAAACATCATTGACTCCAGCCAAACAACTCGGTAACTCCACTCTATAAGCGAGTTTCCTAGTCCTTTCGATAATAGACAATGGACCAATGCACCTAGGTGCTAACTTCACTGACTTCCCGAATCTAATTACACTTTTCATCGGTGAAACCTTAATAAACACATACTCTCCAACAAATCCTTCCTTTTTCTGTTTGCATAACTTTTCTATCTAGTGTTAGCCTCATTCATTCTAGCTCGAATCAACTCAATCTTCTCTGCAGCTTCCTTTACTAAGTCTGGACCAAAAACCAATCTATCCTCGGTCTCCAACCAACATGCGGGAGACTTGCAAGGTCTTCCATACAATGCTTCAAACGGTGCAATCCCAATATCAGTTTGATAACTATTGTTATACAAGAACTCAACTAGACAAAGATGGCCCTCCCATGATACCCCCAAATCCAATATACAAGCTCTTAACTAATCTTCCAAGATTTTTTAACTCTTTCAGTTTGCCCATCAGTCTATGAATGGTAAGCGGTACTTATGTTGAGCTTGGTTCCTAATGCTTCCTATAGAATTCTGTAGAACTCACTAGTAAATTAAGAATCTCTATCACTAACGATACCACTAGGAATCTCGTGTAGCCTAACTACACTCTTCATAAATAACTTCGCTAAATTAGGTGCTGTCCTAGTCGAAAATGGGCACTCTTAGTCAGTCTATCCATTATGACCCATATGCTTTCATTTCCTCTACTAGATCTTTGCAACTCATCAATAAAATCCACAGAGATTGAATCCCATTTCCCTAACGAATCCTCTAACGGTTTAAGCAATCCACTTGGCTTCTGGTGTTCAGCCTTTGCTTGTTGGCAATTCAAGTACTACTTAACAAACAATCCAATGTCCCATTTCATACCTTCTCAGAAGAAACTTCTTTTCATATCCTGATACATCTTCGTTCCTCTTGGATGGATAGTGAACTTCGAACAATGGCACTCATCCAGAACATCCTTTCTCATATTTCCTATATTTGGAACACATAACCTTCCTTTCTTTCTCAACCTTCCTTTCTTTCTCAACCACCTATTTTAGTCAAGATTAAAATCCTTTAGGTCATCACTCTCATTTCCTTCCCTCAACCTTCGGATCCATTCAGCCAGTATTGGATCCTCCTCTTGCCTAGAAGCAATCTTTTCAATCATTATCAGTCGAACTTCTAAAGAAGACAACACAGTACTTCCTGCACACGATCCTACCTCAGAACTAGACCACACACTACAAGCTGATAATGCTTCTAAGTCTTTTCGCTCAGGAATCATAGCCAATATTGCATTCTTATTTTTCCGACTGAATGCATCCGCTACCTTATTTCCATTACCAAGTGTTACTCAATTCCAAAATCATAGGCAAGAATAAACTCCAACCACCTCTACTATCTCATATTCAGCTCCTTCTGAGAGAACAAGTACTTCAAAGGCTTATGATCAGTATATAGCTCAAATCGCACTTCCAAAAGATAATTCCTCCACGCCTTTAATGCAGATATAACGATGGCTAACTCCAATTCATGCGTTGGATACCTAACTTCACATGGTCTGAGCTATCTAGAGGCATAAGAAATTACCTTACCTCTTTGCATCAACAAAGCTCCCAATCCAGTTTCACATGCATCTGTGTAAACAACTAAATCCTGATTCCACTCCGGAACTATTAACACCAGTGCATGGGTCAATTAGTGTTTCAAGCTCTGGAATGCTTCCCCACACTTATCAGTCCATACAAAATTCACCTCTTTTCGTGTAAGCTTAGTCATTGCTGCTGCAATCCACAAAAAAATCTTTTATAAACCTGTGGTAACATCCAGCCAATTATAGAAAACACTTTATCTTAGTCACTGTCTTGGGCCTCTTCCAACTATTCACCGCTTTAATTTTAGTCTGATCTACAGACAACCCTTTCTATGAGACGACATGACCAAGGAACTTTACTTCCTTCTTTCAAAAATGGAACTTTGAAAACTTAGCGTTCAACTGATGCTCTCTCAACATCACTAGTAAGACTCTAAGATAAACTTCATGCTCCTCCTCATCCTTAGAGTATATCAAAATGTCATTAATGAAAACCAACACAACCTAGCCAAGTGTCTCAAAAAATTCTATTCATCAGATCCACAAATAATGCCAGTACATTAGTTAGTCCAAACGTCATAACTAACCATTCGTACGATCCATCATCAAAGGAATGCTGTCCTCTTCTACTCTCAACTGATGAAATCCCATGGCCAAATCCAACTGAGAGAATAACTTTGCTCCACTAACTGATCAAACAAATCGTCAATTCTAAGCAATGGATATCGATCCTTTATCGTCTTCTCATTCAACTTTGGATAATCGATACATAGCCTTAACGATCTGTCCAGATTCTTAGCAAATACATCAGCCGCTCCCCATGGCAAACTACTCGGCCTAATAAAATTCTTGCCTTCCAGATCTACTAATTGCACCTTCAACTCTATCATCTCTGTAGGTGTCATCCTACTTGATGGTCTACTCACCGGTTCAGCTTGGGCATCAAATCAATTTGAAACTCAATAGCTCGTTTCGATGGCAGTCCAACAATGCGTTCAAACACATCGGAAAATTCTCTAACTAAAAAGACTCGATGCAACTCATCTTCCAACTCCATGGTACTTAATAATGCATCCACCTCACAACTAGGGTTCTCTATGGTACAAATTATCCGAACGTTACAATCTGGGTGACTAAGTGATATTTTTCTATCTTGGCAAAATATCCTAGCATTGTATCTAATCAGCTAATCCATCCCAAGGATGATCCCAACTCCCACAAAATCAAACACATGCAAATAAAAATCAAAGGTATAGCCTAACAAATCAAATTCTAAATTGTCACACCTCATCCCAAGTGTTGCATAACCTCCTATTGGATTTGCAACCCTTAATGAAGTAACTAAGTAAGAGGGTTCTAGGTTAAGTCTATCTACCAAACATCGATAAATAAAAGAATGGGATGTCCCAATATCAAATAGGACGCTAACAGACATATACGGTGGATCTGCAGTGAGCCTTCTGGCATAGCTTTTCCTTTTTCCTATGCAACTGACTTTGCGGTTGTGGGCTCCAAAGCATAAACTCGCCCTTTCCTTCCTTTGTAGGCTTTGGGCACTTGTTCTTGTAATGACCCACTTGACTGCAATTATAGCATTTAACGTTCTTCTTTCCTCCAGCCTCTTTTCCTTTTCCTTTACTGACTCGACACTCATTGGCATAGTGTCCCTTCTTATTGCAATTATAGCAAACCACCTCTACCTTGCTTTTCTTTTGCACTCCCTCTTTCCAATCAGTCTTTTCCTAAGAAAAATTTCTCTTATGGTACAGTCCCTCCTGGGTTTCTTTCATCTTCCTCCTTAAATAAGCCAATTCCTCTTCCTGCCTTAATTCCATCTCAACAACTACATCACTAAGGTCTCTCATGTGCGGCAATGTATCACTTATCAGTTCTAGCCTTAACCTACTGATATACTTTTAATTGCTACTAATCACAGTATCAACTAAGGAATACCTGTATCCTCAAACTTCCTAATGTAAGCCAACACGGTCATATCTCCCTACTCCAATTCCAAAAACCTCCACACCAATGCAGCCTGTGCCATTACGGACATAAACCTCTCCGAAAACTTTTTTCTGAATTCCTTCCAAATAATGGTCTCTTCACCAACTCCGATAGTGACGGTGTTCCACCAGAATAGTGCAGCTACCTACAGCTGCCTTGAAGTCAACCTCCTTTTCTAGGAATTATTTAGTCCTAAATCAGCAAAGATCCTTTCACAATTCAGTAGCCGGTTTTCCACCTCAATTACATCTTCGGTACTTATGAACGGCTTCCTTCCATGCCTGACGTAATCCCTACTCAAGATGGCATATTGATTTACTGCAGGAAATTATTGAGCTCCACCTCCAACTGCGTTAGCTCCGACAACCCTAGTTTCTATCCTGGCTTGCATCATGTTCATGAAAAACAAATACATTGCCCCCATATCCACTTGGGGAACTCCTGCACTAGCAGTCGCAGCTTGTGCCTAACCTGGAGTTCTCCTTGCATTAGATCGGGCATTTCCATTAGTGGTGATGATGTCTCCTCTAATATATACTCTACTTCTTCTTCCCTCCATATTTGTATTCAAACCTTGTAAGATACAGACGAATAACCTAACTAAGATACAGTCTAAAGATATAGCACATACATGTACATATATGTATATATATATATATATATAATACAAGTACGTTATAATAGCTTTATCCCATACCCTTGATCTTAACTCTAATTCCTATGGATTATGTTTTCAAAAATTACTTTTTTGGTAAATGTATCTCATGAACTATGCTCTAATACCAAGCTATTGCATCCCAGATCTAGAGGCTCAAAACTAAGCGCTACAGATGTTGTAGTCATTTATAGTATTAGCTTCCTATGGCTAAATATGGTTATGTTAATGGTATCAATAATATCAGAAGCAATGAAACAAAACATAGAATTTCCAACAAGCCATAGATTACTTCATTACATTTCCAAATTAAATTGTTTCGCATTCGTGTCACATAATCCAAATCATTTCCTAGTTACGAATAAATATAAATAGTACAAATTATGCCGAGAGCGGTATATGAAGATAAACCCTCAGTTGATCAGAGTCACATGGTCATATTTGACATAATACATAATAACACATTGGAAATTTCATCATAACATAATTAAAAGCAGCAAATGCTGAGTAGCTATCCGTTGCCTCCCGCATCCTTTGGTAGATTTTTCATCGACGTTCTAAAACCTAAAAGTGTCCTTAACCTCTCAACTTACTCAAATTAATTTTGAACACTCGAGAGTTTAATGGAAAACATAAACTTCGAGTCAGACATAAAGCTTGGTATGAATAATAATATACATCCCAGTTTAAATATGTTAAGTGTGACCACACCGCCTAACGCAACGGGTATCCTCTCACTAACATTTTTTTAAAGATTACCTTTGCATATCCTTTCATATAACAGTATACCATGCTTCTGCATCAACAATGGTTAAATAATGTTAGATACTCATATTCAAGATTAGTTATCCTTATTTATCGGTTTATCATTTCCCAATAGAACGATTTGTCCTAAACTATCTGTCAAACATCTCATTTCTGGACGATATGTCCTTAACTTAATCATCTCCTAGGTCTTCCTGAACCTAAGTGTTTTTTGGGCTCATAAACAACCTAACTGTATACAAACATGCATTCCTTTTGGTTTGTAATCATAATTTTAGTCTACCTGTGACCAAGCTCTACACACTAGAATTTTGGAAAACAATTAACTGGGGCTACATGCTAATATATAAGGCACAACCCCATACTAGTTCCATCCAGTTTCCTAATATCTGAGTCATTTATACTTAAAGATCTCCTCCCATAAATTTCCTTGAAAACACTTTTAAAATGATTTATGTCTTTAAAACAAACTTTAAACAAGGAAAAGAACATAATCTTTATACTTCACACAAATCATATTATCATGTTAGACATATATTCTTTACTCAAAATTTAGTTGATGAAAACACTTATCCATTTGAAAGAAGCTCTTTTCATACTTTGAAATTATCTCCTTCAAAATAGTCATTTAAACCTTTCGAAATCATTCTTCAAACCTTCCGGACTCATTCAAGGCAAACCTTACGAAAGCTATACACTTTAGACATCCTTCTTTAAAATCTTATTAAGTCATTTCCTTATAAAAACATTTGGAAAACCTTTCTTCATAAACCTTTCGAAACAGATCATGAAACTACTCTTCGAATGCACAAAACCTTTTAAAACATAAATCGTTCGAAGGAATATTGGTTTTCAACTTAAAACAATCCGAAAATCTTCCTTTAAAACCTTTTGTCTTTAATATACCAACCTTTCGAAAGCCTTAGGTTATATTTTATAAACAAGGTTAAGCCATCTAGGTTGGAATCTTCCTTTCAAAAGCATTGGAGAAACGACTAGTTATGAAACAGATGAACCTTTCGACTGGGTCAGAAAGTTCAAAGGAAAACCTTTAAAAATGGTAGAAACCCTTCGGTTATGCCAGAAGGTTTTTAAACAAGTAATGGCAGAAGCAGCAACCTATCAACTACGTCTGAATGTTTAAGTCTTTCTTTTAAATAGTTTAACATGGTCGAAAGCACCCAAGTCGAAAACTCAAGTTCTAAGCAAAGTAGGCGAAAGCATTTCACTTAAAAAGAATTATATCCCAACCTCTTAGGCCATCAACCTTTCGGCTATATTCAATTCATTACATGCCAATCACTTGATACCTTATGCATTAAATTTTGACCTGGTTGAAAGCTAACCTTTCGACGATGATTAAGTGTCTGGGGCGGAAGGTATTCTGCCGTATAGGCTGAAACATGGAAAAAGTGTGATTTTTGTTTTTAAACTTAAAATGAAACTTTTCAACTAACCTGCCTTTATTTTTCGAATTTCCATTAGTCAATAAACTTTTTTCAAAAACGTGTTGCCCCAATTATTAGAATTTATAAATAAATTTATTTTGCAAAATGTCCCTTCTCTTTTATAAATATATAAAACACTTTAGTCCCATACCTTAAATAATTCTATATATCTATCAAATAACTTAGGAAAAATCTAGAAAAATCCCAGAAAATCTATTTTAACATATTATCTAACATATTAAAATTTTAAACCCAAATAATTATTATTTTAACAAAAAATAATTTATAACCCAATAAATGATTCCCTTCATTCGAGAATTAATATAAAATCCATAATAAATCAGGAAATTATGAAAGTCAAAACCCATCTCTAAAATATTATTCCAGACCTACAGTTAAATTTCCAAAGTATTCGGATGTCATTAAATAGGGTTTTATGCTAAACATATCATAAAACACGTATGAACATATATACATTTCACCAGCAATATATATCTTTAAACATCAAACATGGAAATATCATCATCAAAAACCTTTCGGATCTATCATAAAATCGAATAATAAAAGTATTAGGGATGTAATAATGGTTCACCTTAGCTTTTGAGACTATAGATGATATTTTTGATTGTTGAATTAGTTAATTTATCCTCTTCTCTTGAATCTTAGCTTACTTCTTCTCTTGAGAATGTGAAATGGCGGTCGACCTTAAATGTTTGATTTTTATGAGATGAGAATGAGTGAATGTGAATAACCCATCTTCTAAGGGTTTTAGGGTATAAGGTCTTAATATTGCCCTTTTCATTTCCTAACACATTATTTAGTTTTATCCCATCTTAGTTGACTCACTTAACATGGCACGACTACTATAAATTAATCAAGTCTCAACTTCTTATTCTTCTTATTATCTAATTTAATTTAACTAACTAAATATCTTAATTAAGGTTATAAAAATATGGGGTGTTACATGTAGTCACCATCCTCTTAACACAATCAAGAATAGCTTTATATTTAAATCCATACCGAGTGAAAATTCAAATCTAATAAACTCAAGAAAAAATAGGTTGTATGAAATTTTTGGGAAAGGTATGTAATTTGGACATCTTCACAAATCATAAAAAGATTAATTGTACCGCCTATGGGATTAAACACACAAATAAGAGTATCTATTATTTTTGTGATTAATTTTTTAATCTATCAACCAATCCTTTAGCTATAAAATTATGGGAATCCCTAGTATCAAACATACCTTAAAAAATTATCAAATATTACCTTCTAAAACTCCGTTGCCCTTTAGGTCTTTACAGGTTGAAGGCTCGTCCTTGATAGCATAAACCTTAAATTGCTTTCCTTTCCTAATGGGCTAGCATTTTTCCAGTGTCCAGACTGGCGGCAGGTGTGGTAAAGACATTTCAGAACTATAGAAGAAATGGGACCCTATTGCCAGTTATGAACTTTGGGACTCCTACAGAACCTTGAAAGGTGGCCTTTCTTTCCATAGTTAAAAGACTCCACATTCTTAAACCATTCCTTTTGAGATCCTCCACTGCTCTTGCCTTATCACAAATTCTTCCTCTTATTATTGTCATTTCCTTGAGCCGTGTCGACCAAAACTTCATATCGAAAAACTATGTCCATCAAATTCACAAAAGTTCCTTTAACATGAGGATTCATCCTATCATGATACTACTTCTTCATTCCAATAATAAACATTTCATTTTTCTTTATAAGAATATCTTTTAATCCAGGCCCAAAACAAGTTAATTCATTAAATTTGTTCAAATATTCTTCCATGAACATTTCTACTTGCTTCATATCCGTAAAATTTCTATAGAGGCGGGACTTTCCATCAACAGGCATGTATTGTTCTTAAAATCTTCTTTAAAACTTACCCAAGAGAAATTATCTTCTAATTCATTAAGAGTTATGGACTCCTACCAAGCTAGAGCCCCATCCTTTAATTGCCAGGAGGATAAGAACCTTTTTCGATCATCATCAATATTTAATCCTTTAAAGATTTTCTCACATAATCGAAGCTAAGCTTGAACTTCAATAATAGATTCTATGCCCTTAAATGGCTTTCCTCCAAAGTTATTAAATCTTTACATGGTGCAGAAAAGTCAAACTGAGGTTGCACATACTTCTTCAAGCACCACAACATTTGGAGTTTGACCGTGTGGCCGTTTTGCTTTTATTTCCCCCTCCACGTCTTCTTCGGTTACTCGTTTCCTACTATCTTAATAAAATAAGATATCGGTTTAGAATACGTTAACGAAATTATCTTAGGGGTTGGGTATAAAGTAACTCAATTATATTTATTCGAATGAAAATTTCGAATAAGCACTCTCATTGACTAAACTCATTCTATGGCATTACTAACCTATCTCCAATGAGTTGACCCCATCAAGGCTTAGGAGTTCGCTCGACCTAAGCTTTGATACAAAGTGTGACAACCAGCCTTTTCAACCCTTAAAAGTTAACAATAATACATCCATGGTATTCATGTATTGCAAATTCAAGTACCTAAGAGGCATGATCATGGCTAAAAGGAAAATAAGATAGAAGATAGAAACACAGATTCTCACACCGCATTGAAAATATATAACTATATGTCAAGGTAGTACATATAATCACTCCAAATATGGCCTATCGAAGTCATGTCAAGTACTAACCCAAGCCAGGATAGTTATAACTGTCTATCCCTGCAGGAGTTAGTATGTACATAGACATAATACAATAGAAGTAGATAGAGATAACCATAGACAGAGGAATCTTCTACTCCAGGCTCCTTCAAAATGCTCCAAGCTAAATTTGACTTTTGACTGCCTGAAATTTAGGCACCCAAGAGTTCAAGAAAAAAGAAATAAACTCTGGGTCAGTCATGGGATTGGTGTGAGAAAACTCAAAATAATGGATACCTTTAAAAAGAAAAAAGTATCTCATAAGACTATGCTGCATATAAACCATAAAAGGGTTTTTACCTTATGATAACCAAAACCTTTGCTATGTAAAATCAGATATATTATTCTTAATGACATTCTGTGAAGGAACATTTCAAATAACTTATTAAAATATCCGAAATTGTTACATTTGTTAAATTTGATAGCATGTTAAGGTATATAATCAAGTTCGTAAAGGTATCTATTAGAGAATGGATTTCCAACAATAACATGGTAAGGGACTACCTTCTGACAATACATCTCTAGAGAAGTGTACTGAGGCACAACCTCATTGCACTCTACCAACACAAAACCAACCCACCTCTATTATAGGTGGTACTGAATATCTTATCATCTCGGTCATTTCCAACCTATCTGTGGGATCCCAAAGCATACAAAACAAACCCGAAATATAGATGGATATATAAAACGGTGATGATCATATCCTGATGGGTGCGACCTACATAGCCTACTTCATGTACCCAGTTTATGCCTTACCGAATTGTGTGAGGCTTGAGGTAACGTTTTATTATTCACATGACAAAACCCATTTTTAATGCCACATGGCCATTTTCGATGATTCACTAATTGGCTTCCATAAAAGTACAACTCTGAGTTCATATGCCTTGAGGAAGGTTGTTAAGTATTAGAGGGGTTACCTCTTACACCACCAAATAAATGTACATTTATAAAATCCAATGTACGAGGTCTTAGAAATGCAATGTCAGACATTTATCCATTAATTTTCCTAGGAATAGGAAAATCCAAATATACTACTACTACAACTTGTTTGGGAATTACCCATAGGAATAGTAACGAGCAGTCCTTGAATTAAAGATTTCAAAATGAAGGTACTACTGTGACCTTATGCATATAATGTGGAAATCAAGAATTTAGTGCCAAGCAGCCCTAAGTTGAAGATCTCCATCTTGAAAATCATCGACTATAACATATCTTCACTTTTGAATGCATATATTGGTTCAAAGTGGTTTTCTGATAGGAATCACCCAAATCCGATCTCGGTCTCTTCGAACCAATTACTTGTAGAAAATATTTTAAGTACGTAGGTGATTGGTTATCATCATTCAATCAATTATTATCTTTATATCCAATGAAAAATCTTTAGAGATATATTTTAAACCATTTCTTCTTGGTATATACAGATTATTTTCAATCCTCCTTTTAACTTTGAAAACACCAAATTATTTTCTTTAAATTACTTAGAAAAAGTATTTCCATATTTTATAATTCCAACCTTAATGGGGATTACTTGTTTCCAAAACATATGTTTAATGGGGTAAAACCAATTTTATTTCAGAAGCTATTTGCTGTATACCTAAACCAATTAGTACTAGGTAAAAACGATTAATAGATTTTAGATTAAATGTCTTCAATACCAATTTCTGTATTCAACCTATGTTATACATTGAAGAATGTGAAATCACCTTTTAAATTTACATAGATAGCGTAGGTTCCCTCCTCAAAATTTATTAAAGTGTTTAAATAGAATGTTTTCTTTACCATTAAAATCGTATTTGAAATCTTATTTAACTTTGTGGAAAATTCCAAGACTTTTCTTTATCTTAAGAAAATACTACCAGGCTAAATCAAATTAATTAACCTAGCATCTGTCCAGTCTGAAGAGCCGAGGGAAGCAAGGAACTGGCTTCCCAAACTCCAACCTAGAGACTTCCTCTCCTTCACTCATAATGTGGTGAAGTTATTTGATCGATTCTAAATATTTAAATATTTGTATGATTATCTGGGAAACATTTCTGCTTCGGGAAGATAAATCCAAGTTTAAATTATTTATACAAAAATTGCAAAATTCAGTTATTAAATTATTGGTGAATAGTGATTTCAAAGCTCTTTAGATCAAAATACTTATTCCGTTATATATTTATGTCCATTTATATAACTCAAATCCTTTTTAGATTATTTAAAAATATTTATGAAATTTATTTCCTATTTTTATAGATTTAAAAATATCAAATTTCAACAGATTGAAAACCATGGTTTATGAACTGCCAAAACACGAATATTTTGAAAACTTGAGTTGGACATATCTAAAATTTGTTAAGTGAAAACTCAATTTTTTCTTTTCATTTATAAACTTTGATTATAAGACTCTGGAAAAATTTTATTCCAAAAAATTCTGACTCAGTATTCCATTCTATAAATGGATTTAACTTTTTATAGTGTGAAATCACGAACTGCCTTTACGCGACGCTCTTGTTTTGACTCCATTTTCCAACCTTTTTCATACCTTTTAAAATGATTTAATGTTTATAAACATTTATAAACCATTTAAAACTATTTTATCCATTTTTAAAGAGGTTAATAATGCTATACATACCATTATAATTTAAGAATGAAAGTTATTTCTTTGTGTAAATTTGATGCATATTTTACTGTGAATCATTTCCATATCAAGCAAGTATATAATCAACATATAAAACATAATTATCAAGCAAAATAACGAGCATATAAACATATCATTATCATCGTAGAAATTATTAGTAAAAGGTACCGAGTTGTTCTCATGTATATCGATCTGTTTCCTAACTTTTGATGCTTTTTCTTTCCCGTTCCAAAGCCCAAGCAGTTCGTCCTCTATAAGGTAGTCATAGCCTATAAGTGAATAAGTGGAGGTACTTGATGAGGTAATGGTGACCCTAGATGAGCATGGCAAGATGGAGAAGTGGATGGTGATCACTACTTTGAACTTGAACTAAGGTGGTATATTTTGTGTATATTTTTAGCATAGCATCGATGTGATGGAGTAATATTTTGGAGAAGAAGTGGATGTAATGGTAGCCATTAATAAGCTTGTGAAGAAGGAGAAAAACTTGAGAATTTGATATGAAGAAATGATTGGGTGTAGGATGCCATTTATAAACCTTTTAACAAAAGTATCTATGACATCTTCATCACGTCTATTATCACCCATGTGCTACACCACTCCCCTTACTCTCGGTCAAACCCACTCCCCTCTCCATGTGCTTGTCTTCTCTTGATTGAGTGATGGTGAGTTTGTTTTTTTAAGTTGCATTTATTTATACATAAGGAGTTTATATATATAAGGAGTTATATATATATATATATATATATATGTTTAGATATTTCTTTTGGTTTTGATTTGACAAATTGTCATACACATTTATATGTATATGCATGTGTGTGTATGTTCAAACAAGGTTGTTATAACTTAAAACGATGTCCACTTGTCAAACCGTTGCAAACTGAGAATCCAAATTCCAGTCACATTTTCATTTTTTAACCAAACTATATATTTATTTAATCAAAATTTGAAAATAAATTTATTATCGCTAAATATAATTAAATTGAATTATTTATCTTTTAAAGTTATTATTTGAATATTTAAAATTAATTAAGTATCTTAAATTCAAGCGATAAAATTGTGGGTCGTTACACCTCCTTATATGTGCTAAAGATATGCTTTTTATTCCTCCTCTCTAGACCACCTTACTCCCTGTAAGAGAGCTTACATCCTAGACCCACCTATTTTACTATAGGTTCAGTGTTTGGGCTACCTCCTTGCACCATAGTATCATTCACGTTCCTATCGACAACATATAGTTATATTGCTAGCCAAACACTCATACGAATTGCATATAACAATCATAAACCCAACGTATTCATCTATAGCTTCATAAAACCAAAATTACTTTCCAAACAACTACAGTATGCATCACTAAATCTAGCAGCAAAACTATGTTCAATATGATATGAGGCCCTTGAGTCAAGGTTTAACTTAGATCAAGGTCGCCTCCATTCTACCTTTGAACAAGTGTTATCCATTCATAACGTCAAGTACTATGTTTCTACGTTGATTTTAGAATTTAAAACATTAAATTCCATGATATATTCATTCCATTAGGAAAAGAAATTGAAAATTTGATTTTTAGTTATCGTTCATCACTTCCGTCACAAACACTATGTTTAATTTAAATTTTTAATGAATTAACTTGTTATTTATGATATCTTAGACGACAAATCATGTGTAAGTATTATCAGTGCCTTACATAACAAGATACTAAGAATCATTCACCTAATTGCTCCCTAATGTCTCAAACTTAGACTTTCTAGACTGTCGCATTACCTAGCCTTTGAACTTTACCATTAGTCTAGTATATACCTTTAGTAACTTATTCTTTGCAATATTGTTGGATTTGTATGATTTCGTTAAGAAATGAGTGAATTGGGATGTTTTGAAAGGATGGAGGAAAAATAAAAAGAAGTGAATAGGTGAATTTTTTTTAAAAATGAAATGGACAAACATGCAAATTATTTATATAGAAGGATAAAAATGCGCTGGTCAAATTTTAGTTTTAAATATTCAATGCCAAACTCAGTAAATCCATAAATTGCTCGAATCTCATTCATACGATGTTCAAATCTAAAAAGTAAATATATGGTGTTGATTAGAAAAACAATCCGGGCACTATAGCACATGTTCTATTATCATATTCCCAATTTGGAAAAATAGATGTTTTCGCTTTTATAAGATTATTTGCCAAACTAAATATGATTATTAAATTTCAATTATAATATATGTTGAATTTTAGGGGTATTATAGTTCAGTTAACATAAAATCTACAATATCAATATCATGGAAATCTTCAGTCTGGTATAACAAAATTGACTATGAAAACAAAATTCATTGGTTTTAATAAAGCTACAAAAGAAGTAGAGCATCTCTGAAATTTTCTAAAAGGAGGTCCAAATTGGGCAAATGAATGCATCAATAACTATACTTTGTGATAGTCGGTCCACTATTGGAAGAGTCAATAGTAGTGGTAAGTTGAGACATATACGTCATACACATAAGACTGTAAGAAAACTTCTCTCTAGTTGGCTTATCCCTATTGACTACATGCACTACAAGAAAAATTCCATCTTACAACATTGATTCTGCAATAGTTCACCAAAGTTTTATAAATATGGTGGGTTGTTAATAAGATTTATTAAGAGAAATGTGGTAGTAGGTTTTTCCAAATAACGTTCTTAGCACAAATGTTGTAAAACAAAATTTATTTTACAATGTTAATTTAAACTATTGTAGAAAACTATTTTGAACAACTATTTTTTTACATTGTAATATATTAGTTTTTTCATAATATATATCTAACAATATGAAATCGATAAATGAGACCATGCTTTTAAATGTTATCATTTTGTAGTATTAAATAATGTTCATCAAATGTTGTAAACTCGAGATTAAAAAAATTGTAACTCTACTTATAATTTATTTTACAACATCAGCATAATATTATCATAATTTATATTTAAGAGAATGTTTATTATACATTGTTACCAACATTATATTTAACAACTTTGGACTGATGTGATTAAATCTCGTATTTCAATAATATGTTATTAACATTGTCATAAATATGTATATAACTTTTATATGATATTTTCAAACGCTTTAATAAAGATAAAAAAACCAAAAGTATTGTAAAAAAAATGAACTTCAGCATGACATTGTAATTACTTATAACATAAAATCGTTTGATTAGTATTGTAAAATATTTTCATTTAATCATGTTTGTTTTAGAATGTAAAGTACATCACACTTGATATATGAATTGATGCTGTAACATAATTTTACTAAGGATGTTTCGTTGCTAAATTAAATAATTTACTATGCATTTTTCTCAACTCTAAGATATTTAACAGCATCCACCCAATTCACTAAGTCTATTAATTGTGCACCATTGACACAAGAACTATACTTTTCAAAACCATAATTTTGAATCATATCATTAGCTAGCAATGCAACTTTGAGTACATTAATTTGTAGTAGTTCCATATTAATACAAATACTAAGATAATTCTACGAAATTGGTTTAGTTCTACATTATTATATTGGTAATAACATAAACTATAAACATATGTTGGATAATAGAAAGCTTCATCTTGGTAAGGATTCAGTGATGAATTACTGCTATTTTTAACTAAGAGTGGTAAGCTATTCTAGTATAGCACTCATTCTAATATCTCAATGGTTCGAGCACAAGACATTTGTATTGAGCATCTTACCGCTTGTACTTTAGCTAGTGGTCCTTGTCCAACTATGAATTTCAGTGCTTAAACATATATATTTTTGTAGAATTCAAAAATACTTTTTTAATATTAATATTGTAAAAGATCCGAGAGTGGCAACCCTCAAGTGCTAGTATGAGGGCAAATCTCCAAGTGTAATGACCCACTAATTTGGACCTTTCAAATCGACAATAATCCACACATGTCAGACTTGAATAATTCAAAATAACAGATTGTAATAAAATATGGAGCAAATAAAATCAATTACAGAATCAAAGACACAGAAATATCAGAATAACTCGCAGCGGAAAATAAAATACCATAGTAGTTCAAGAAGCTACTATATACAACTCTCAAAACATATACAAAATATCATAGCTTAAAATGGATACAATAGAAGTCTGGACACATAAATCAATAATACTAAGACAATACTGAATAGGAAATAATTGGATTAGAGATAAGAAATAACAGATGGACAGATAAGCCCCAGCAATCTCTAGCTCCAGAAGATAAATCTCAAAGGTGTGATTCTCAGGGTGACCTGAGCGTAAAGTAAAACACAAACACTCAAGTCAGGACATACATACTTATACAATGTAAACCAACTCAAGTGAACTGTAGTAGCAATGCACAATAACTCAAAGGATGCTTGGGATCGCCCATCCTTTAGGGATCAGTCAAACCATCAATTAAGCAGTAGTAAATACTAACATGGAAATATCCATATTAAAGTAAACAATGCAAGTAATAGTGTGAATGACTAGGGTAGCGCAGAGCTGCAATAATCGCTTACCTCTAGTCACACTCTTAAATCAAAGATGTGCATCAAAATAGTCACAAGGAGATCAAATGGTATGCAAAGAAATGTTTCCGTGGTTATGAATTTTAAAATAGTTTCTAATTTCGAATTAAAATCATTCATTAAAACCATTAAAAGTGAAGTTATTGTACTTACAAATAAAATATTCAATTCCCAAAATTTTAACCTTTCCTGAGCACATTTATTCACTTAAATACTTTAAAACCAATTAATTTCAGCTTTCGCAGCATTTAAAATATGCTGCTGTAAGTTACATTTCAAAACAATTCAATTTAGTAAAGACAGCATTTAAAGACTGCTGTAATAGTTCAGGGTTACAAATTAATGGATTTAATTCAATTTTTCTCACCTTTAACTTATCAAATTTATTTTACTTTTCAAAATTCATTATTTGGATACCATTTAACCTATAATTTTAATAATTGACATCTTTATTAAATGAACATCCAATTTTAATTATAATTCCTTTACATACAGTCAAAAATCCACTATAAGTTGCTTAACTTTACTTTACAATAACTTGATGTTTTCTTTGCCGTAAATTTATACAATTCATACATCAATTATCAATTACCAAGTTAAGCTTATAATTCCATTTTTACTTAAATTCCCATTATTAAGTTAAATCAAACTTTCACACTACAACTTAAACCATCTACTAACTTATACCATTTAACCTTTTTAGAAAAAAAATCACTTCTTAACATTTTATATCCAATATAAGTCAAATTTCATATTTTTCCATTTACAATACATAAAATTTATAGGAAAACATATTCTGAAATCAACCACGGGCCCGGATAATATTTCACATCTAAAACAAGTGATACAGAAAATATCATTTAAATCCAGAATCAGTAAAATTTTCGGGTTTTGATTATCTCAAATCTACAATCCCAAGACAAATACAAATAAATAAAAATCACCCAGGCCTATCATTTTCGCCCGTAATGATTTTTCCTATTCTAAAATCTGTTCGGGTATGTATCATTTCAACCCATAGTGATTTCTAATCTACTGTGAACTTGTAGTCTGATAAACAGATATAAATGAACAGTTAACAACATATATCAGTAACAGATGAGATGACATGTAAATTAACAGGTTTAATATCATATATAAATAATCACAGGGAGCTATAACATATATATAATTCTACACATTCAATTGTTGTCGCTTCACAATTGCATAAGTATAAATTGTCGTGTGAGATTTACTCACCTCTTTAAAGCTGAAATTCGCAAATCAAACACACAAAAACAAAGATCCAGAAAGCAAGATAGCATGACTTGATTTGGGTGGGGAGAGAGCCAAGATATAAATCTTGTATTCAACAATAAAAAAACCATATATAAATATTTTTACAATACCAAAATCTATTGAAACAAAATGGAAATAGAAATAACAAGAGACATCGCCAAGCCTTCCCATCAAATTTGCTTGACCTTTACCCACATAGGCTCAGCCACAAGGCTATATTGGTTCGGCCTTGGATGTTTTCAGGTGGTAATGGTCAGGTTTGGATCTGAAAATAAAAAGGCTTGGTCAAGAAGGCAAAGGGTTTGAAGGTTACAACATGAGGAAGGTAAAAAGGCAAGCAAAAGCGAGGTGGTTTGTTCATCATTTTGGGCTCTGCCTTGGCACATTTGGGCTCTTTCAGGGGCTAATTCAGGTCAGGTCAGATGTTAGTAGTGGTGTTTAGGTGTGGGCCTGCTGGTGGTGGAGGCTAAGGAGGTGGTCGTGGCAAGGAGATGAAGTGGATGTGAATATAGGCTTGGCTAGGTATAAATTCAAGGAGTTTGGAATTGTTTTTGTGGAGTTTTGTGCAAGGGATGATCAAGGCACTTTCAGGTCAGAGGATAATGATGTGAGGCCATGGGTTATATGGGAAAGGAAGTGGTGGTGGTTGGTGAAGGAGATGGTAGGGGTATGGGCCGAGCAACATAGGTGAAGATCAAGGCAAATTCAAGTGAAAAACAAGGTAAAACAAAGAAGAAAAGTGGAAAAAAAAGAAGAAGAAAGGAGAGAAAAAGGGGAGGCCATTGGTTACTCTATTTTTTCAGATCTGAAGGGCCGTCCAAAATAAAGATGGGAAGAAATTTATCACATGATATAGGCGGCTAGGGATTAAGGAATAAACGGCAACAAATGTGGAGAAGTTATGGTAGGAAATCAAGGGATAGGAAGATAAAGAGGCAATAAATTAAACGTAACATATGCCTACAATTAAAAATGGGTAACATATCTTAATTGATGCGTTCCCTATATATTAAAGAAAGTTTTATACAAGAAGCTTTCACAAACAAATAAATACAATAACGTTAAATAAATACATTATATATATATATATATATATATTTGAAATTTCTTTCCAAGAAATAAATAGGGATCTAAACACTTATCCATTTAATTACTAAATGAATGTATAAATAAATAAATAAGAAAAATAAGGCAGAGATAGATATTATGAAAAATGGATAAATAGTTTTAGGAAAAGTAGGAAATAAATAAATAAAATACTCTATTTAATGGAAACTAGGATTAAAAATTGTAAATAAAATTCAACTGACTTTGGAAAACTTCAACAACCTAAACAAATAAAAGTCGAGTAAATAAAATGAATGCCGAAGAAAATAAAGTGGAAATGAGATAAAATAAGGTTTTAAGAAAAAAATGGAAAAATAAATAAAGAATTACTTTAATTAATTGAAACGGGAAAAATTGTAAACAAAATACAGCTGACATTAGAAAATTTCTGTTGCACTTTTAAAGATGTTTTGAAACTAAAATATATACATAACATGTTATTTTACCCATGAAAACACGAATTAGAACATTACATGACACATTAAAATATTATTTATATAAATTTAAAATAAACAATTTTGTTAAATATAACAAATTATTACATTCAATAGTGTAAATAGCATAACTTTCACAATATTAATCAGATTTTAACGAAAAGAAAAGTAGTATTCTTAAAATTTTATTTACTTTCATAATAAAAGATAAAATTAAAATTTTCAAACTTTCAAACTTTTAAATTTTTAAATTTAAAAGTCAAAGTCTGACCATATTGACCAAAATTCACATTTTTGGAAAATATTTTATTTATTCATGTTTTGGGATTATAATTCGCATACAACTCAAAATTTATATTTAAAAATAACAAAATTATCCATTTTAATAAATAAAATAAAGTTTATAAATCAGGAAATTCAATTTAAAATAATTAAAATATACAATTAGAATAATCACAAAATACAAGGTTGTTACACTCTCCCCACTCAAAACTTTTCATCCTCGAAAAGGAAAAAATCAGAGAAATAACTAGGCAGAACAATAGGTCGGAAGCCATCCTCGAAAAGAAGGTAGGTGAATAGGGATAGCTAGGAGGGAAAAATAGGTCGAAAGACAAGGATGAGCGATTAATTTAAAACTGTATAACTTTAATTAGAATTCTGTAATATTTAATAATTTGGTTAAATCAATTTTATTACATCCATAAAAGTCCTTTAAATTCAAATTGTTAGTTAAGAAGTAAACAATATTTAAAACACTTTAAAATCTTTTAGAAAGGAAAATGGCTGATCAAAATATCCTTTATATAATACTTTATCAAAATACTTTTATAGCTCGATGTCTTAACAAGTTTATCCTTGTTCCCGTAGACTCTGGCAGTGCGTTGATCAGGCGCAAAGCTAGAATTCACCAGGTACTTAACAGACTTGTTTCAACATCCGGTGAAAATACTGGAAAAACTTTTAAAAACAGATATTGAAAGTACAATCCAAAAAAAACAACCAAAACCATTGTCTAACCACCGATCGTAGATACACAATGGTTACGCTTAGATCCCCCAGGAAATAATCCATATCCGTAAGCTTTCTCAGCCTTGCGAATTACGCCATGATTACTAGTAGACCGCAGATACACAATGGTTACGCCTGAATCCCCCAGAAAAAAATCCATATCCGTAAGCTTTCTCAGCCCTATGGATTTCGCTACTAATACGACCTACATAGATCACAGGATACACAATGATTACGTCTGGATTCCCCAGGAAACAATCCATACCCCTAGGCCATCTCAGTCAGGCAAATTATGCTATGCAGTCGTGCCAAGAAAATCGATGGACACTCGAGTATCATATCCAAAAAATGCAAATCAGAGAAATAATATCGATAG
The DNA here is from genome assembly GCA_030765085.1 of Allium cepa. NCBI lineage: Eukaryota > Viridiplantae > Streptophyta > Magnoliopsida > Asparagales > Amaryllidaceae > Allium > Allium cepa. The sequence continues at coordinate 868,300,636 of CM060940.1, forward strand.
AATGAATCCAAGATGTGGCCACAAATCGGATATCAAGCAGAAGGCACTTTCCATATCTTTACTTCGAAAATATGTATCATATATACCTTTACAAATCACTTTCAAATATCATACTTATATAAAGTCCATTATATATAAGATTTCATTTCCAAATCGAATATTTTCCAAAATCAATAGTATATCAAATCACCTTTATATAGATTTCGATTATATAAGATTTCACTTTTCAAAATTGAGTACCTTTCTAAATCATAGTTTTCAAATCAACTTCATACTTATACAAATCCCTTTATATAAGTTCGACCACTCCCAAATCAAGTATTTGGCAAAATAAGGTTCTCGATTTCAATTCATTTCAATATCAATTCAGTTTCAAAGTCATATATGATTTCACCAAATCCTTTCTTCCAAATTAAATATCTTCAGTTTCAAAGTTTCCAAAAATAATAAGTTTAGAAAATAATTCAAGTTTCCAAATCAACAGAATTTAAGTCAAACAAATTCATTTCCAAAATCATCATATAAATACTGTGTTTTAAATTCCAAATCTATTTTAAAAACCAAATATTTTTTTTCTTCAGAATCAATTATTCCCAAAATAATTATCAAGTTTAAAACCATCACTTTTAAAACCTTCAAACTATTTATTTCTATATGAAAAATCCAATTTACCATTGGAAAGATTATTATTCTATATATATATATACACACTTTATTCAAAACATTTTAAATCTATATTTCATACTAGTATAATTCAAAATAGTCTTATTCGTTATGCAGTTTCAAACTTATTTAAATCATTTGAAAACATAGAAAACTAAACTTATATACTTTATAATTTTCATTATTTCTTAGCTTTGAAAAGTTAACCTTGATTTAGAAGTGCTCGAACCTTCAAAATAGTCGAAGAAATCATATTTCAAATCCAAGAGTTGGAAATCACCAACAATCAGTAAATCAATTCCAAAAAATAGGGTTATATCAATCAATCCGAAACCCAAGGACTGAACACCGAGATTATCTCAACTGTTTCAAATATAAATGCATATATCTTTCGAATATCAAATCATACTTCGGAATTTGGGAATCAAAATTTGGTTTCACAAATCACTCGCATAGCAAAGCTATTAGAGTGGTCTTTCCCCCACTCTGAAACTCGAAAATTAATGTCGATGATGCATGCATTCATCACCGAAATTATTTTCCAGCGACATCAGTGAGTATGGACTTCAATTTACTTTGAAAACTTCTTTGAAATTCCTTCGAAATCATTGAAACCCATTGAAATCATTTGAAACATTTCTTATTGGGAAAATACTTTCAAATCGTATTATTTTGTATTTTCAAGATCATAAACCAATTTCAAAAATGCCGGAGTTCAATTTCTAAAGTTTCGGATCCAAACCCTTCAGTAAAAATATCATTTTATATGAATCAATTTCTTATATAATTTCAAAACTTCAAATCCTTTTGAAAACTCAAATTCTAATTTTAAAAAGGTATATAATCCTTATCGAAAACATTACACTTTTATATACAGAATAGGGTCATCCTTATCAAAATAATAATTTCGATGTATACACAATTTAAAAAAACAATTAGACACAAATTTTCCAATGAATGATTCAAGGATGGATTTCAAAACAAATAGAGATTCAAATTTCAGATCATACGAAAACAGGAGTATAAATATCTTTAGTTTGACAACTTCATATAGGCAAAAGATACAACAAAGTTCTAATCAAAGAAGATAGAAGTTCAAGATTTTGGTGAATCCTAACAAAAGGGATTACTAACAAGATGGATACGGAAGGGATGAAGCTTAGAAAATCTTGCTTTTGAAACAAGAAAATTTTATATCAAAATAATCTTTGGAAAATCCTTTAAAATCATTCGAAAATCATTTTATACTTCGAAAATACATTCTCACACAAAGGAATGATTCTTAGATTGATTTCACTAATTCTAGGGTATTTCTACCCTATCTCTAATGAGTTTTTGCTCCGTAGGCTAAGGTTTGCCTAGAAACCAAAGCTCTGAAACCAAATGTAACGACCCACTATTTTGGACTATTCAAATCGACAATAATCCACACATGTCATACTTGAATAATTAGAAATAATCGACTGTAATAAAATATGGAGCAAATAAAGTCAATCATAAAATCACAGACACAGAAATATCAGAATAACTCGCAGCAGAAAATAAAATACCATAGTAGTTCATGAAGCTACTATATACAACTCTCAAAACATATACAAAATATCATAGCTTAAATCAATAATACAGAGACAATACGTAATAGGAAATAACTGGATTAGAGATAAGAAATAACAGAAGGACAGATAAGCTCCAGCAATCTCTAGCTCTAGAAAATAAATCCCAAAGCTTTGATTCTCAGTCTGACCCGAGTGTAAAGTAAAACACAAACACTCGAGCCAGGACATACATACTTATACAATGTAAACCAACTCAAGTGAATTGTAGTAGCAATGCACAATAACTTAAAGGATGCTTGGGATCGCCCATCCTTTAAGGATTAGTCAAACCATCAATTAAGCAGTAATAAATACTATCATAGAAATATCCATATAAAGTAAACAATGCAAATAACAGTGTAAATGACAAGGGTAGCGCAGAGCTGCAGTAATCGCTTACCTCTAGTCACACTCATAAATCAAAGGTGTGCCTCAAAACAGCCACCAGGAGACCAAATGGTACGCAAAGAAATGTACCCGTGGTTATGAGTTTCAAAATAGTTTCTAATTTCAAATTAAAATCATTCATTAAAACCATTAAAAGTGAAGTTATTGTACTTACAAATCAAATATTCAATTCCCAAAATTTTAACCTTTCCTGGGCTCATTTATTCACTTAAATACTTTAAAACCAATTAAATTTCAGCTTTCGCAGCATTTAGAAAATGCAACTGTAAGTTACATTTCAAAACAATTCGATTTAGTAAAGACAACATTTAAAGACTGCTGTAATAGTTCAGGGTTCCAAATTAAAGGATTTAATTCAATTTTTCTCACCTTTAACTTAACAAATTTATTTTACTTTTCAAAATTCATTATTTGGATACCATTTAACCTATAATTTTAATAATTAACATTTTTATTAAATGTACATCTAATTTTAATTATAATTCCTTTACATACAGTCAAAAATCGACTATAAGTTGCTTAACTTTGCTTTACAATAACTTGATGTTTTCTTTACCTTAAATTTATACACATACATCAATTATTAATTACCAAGTTAAGCTTATAATTCCATTTTTAATTAAATTCCCATTATTAAGTTAAATCAAACTTTCACACTACAACTTAAACCATCTATTAACTTATACCATTTAACCTTTTTAGAAAAAAAATCACCGCTTAACATTTTATATCCAATAAAAGTCAAATTTCATATTTTCCCATTTACAATACATAAAATTTATAGGAAAACGTATTCTGAAATCAACCACGGGTCCAGACAATATTTCACATCTAAAACAAGTGATACGGAAAATATCATTTTAATCGTAATCAGTAAAATTTTCGGGTTTTAATTATTTCAAATCTGCAATCCCAAGACAAATACAAATAAATAAAAATCACCCAGGCCTATCATTTCAGCCTGTAATGATTTTTCCTATTCTAAAGTCCGTTCGGGTATGTATCATTTCAACCCATAGTGATTTCTAATCTACTAGGAACTTGTAGTGTGATAAACAGATATAAATGAACAGTTAACAGCATATATCGGTAACGGATGAGATGACATGTAAATTAACGGGTTTAATATCATATATAAATAATCACGGGTAGTTATAACATTATATATAATTCTACACATTCAGTTGTTGTCGCTTCACAATTGCATAAGTATAAAACGTCGTGTGAGATTTACTCACCTCTTTAAAGCTGAAATTCGCAAATCAAACACACACAAACAAAGATCCATAAAGTACGACTGTGACGCCCTACCTCTATACCCACGCTAGCAAAGAGTATTAATAGATAATACCGTCTGCTAACACGAAGAATAAGGCTGTTTAGGAGCGACCATCTATGGCCTTGCTTTAATTATCTATTGAATACATCGATAATTGCCTTACCAAGCAGATCGACATATCCAATGAATACTTAAAACAAAACCATAGGTGGCTAGAGGATCTATCAGAACAGAATATAACAACTCAAATGCAATATACATCACAAAACAGTAAACCATCATATACACACATATACTGATACAAAGCAGAGTATACAAAATAATACATGTCAAGTGGTATAGCAAACCACAATATACAGACGAGTCAATAGAATACATATCAGAGTTATAACCGAAAGGACTACACAAAAAGCTAAGACAAAAAGGAGTCGGCGGAATAGTCCATGCGGAAGCAAAAGAGGCTAAGTCCGAAGCACCTAACCTGAAACATCTCGGTCTTACCCGAGTATAAAATACCCGGGTCAGTCTAGCTAAACAAATCAGTTAGATAAACTGAACAATAATAAACCTACAAGGTTTCAAAGCATAACAAATATCTCTAAAGGAATAACACAATCATCGAACAAAAGATGAATCATATAGAACAAGCCTCATATCATTGGCAACTCATAGAAACAAAGGATAAGAATATCCCAAAGCAAGCCAAAGGCAATAACAAATACATATAAGGTATACAAGTTCCACAAGGTAATCGCTACATATCGTGCGGTTCAAAAAGACCAACACCGAAGGGCGATACCTAGGGAATATACATATGAATGAAACATCAGAAAAATTGCTCGAGCTCAGTACCGTATAAACAAGGATCCATAAGCCTGAAGACTCTAAACCCAATATCACTCGAGCGGTGACGAGTGACCAACTCAGAAAGCGATACAATAGGGCAACAAACCCGAAGGTGACAAACCCAAGTATCTCTCGAGCGGTGACGATGGACCAACTCCAAAAGCGATACTATAGGGTGACAAACCCGAAGGCACAAACCCAATATCACCCATGCGGCTCATAAAGACCAACATCGGAAGCGATACTATAGGGAGACAAGCCGTAGTGGTGAAGGTCGAAGACCCAGTACTGGACACCACTAACTGGCAGAATGTGTCACAACTCTCGAAAAGGAATCCGAAAAGTGTTAACGTATGTCCCATAACCACTCGTTCGCACTAAACGGTTTACTATCCGTCAGTCACTTTCACACTCAAAGCAGTACAAAGTTTACCTCATATCATCGATAAACCAAACCCGAAGGTCAAAACAATCAATCGAATAGGTCGGGGACTAATCAGAAAGATAAACGCACCGATTCATGGTCCGTGTTTTGCCCAACCATTTAATCACCCTTCCACTTCGCTCGAAGTGCGAAAGTGTGTGTTTTAAATAGAATTTATAAATTGGAGAAACGAGCTTTTAAATGCGATTCGAGAGATTATTTTATAAAAACCCGTGGATGAAGTCAAGAGTAAGTTATCAAAGCCAAATATGCAATAACAACCATTAAAAACCAACTTGAATCGATAAGGTATGGAAAATCTATCAAAACGATCAAAAACAGCAGCAGGTCGGTCGGCCACCTACAGGGCTCGGTCGACCGGACACTGTTCATAAAAACTCTCGAGAAGCAGGTCGGTCGACCGGCTACAGGGCTCGGTCGGCCGAACCTGATGATTTTGCACTTCCTTCCCTATTTCAATGAAATGCAAATTCTTCCAAGTCGCGACCGTTCGAGCAATAGACCTAAAGAGCTTTAGCCAATAGACCCAGCTCCATTAGCTCTCCGATTCGCGCCCAAAAACATGGCTAAACATCAAAGTTAGGATCTTTAGAGAATTAAACCCAAACACTAAAAATTTGGATATTCACCAATTCGACCCAAACCAAAACAATTGCATATGAACAAGGTGTTAGGAATTCATACCCAACTTCTATGAAATCATAAGAAATAGATGTGAGTTCAAAACTCACCTTTTTACACAAAACAAAGAAGATGAAGAAGCACAGATGCAAGGAATCAACCAACTACACTCCACTTCAACACTAAAAGCTTCAATCTAGAACCAAAGCAAGTATTTCCTAAGTTAGGGTTAGGAAATTACTGAAATTGAAGAGGAGAAGAGATGGAGAAGATGAAGATGAACTTACCAATGGATTCTCTTTGATTTTGGAGCAAGAATCATGTTTACAAGAAGAAACCAGGGCTTGCTGATTTCTATTTCCACTTCCTTTCCCCCATTTCAGTTGGAGCTTGAGTTTAGAAGTGAAGAGGAGTAGGAATGAATGAATGGGAGGAGATGGGCTGAGTTAGAGGGTTAAGTGGGGTTTGGGGCTGAACCCAAAGCTAAAGCCCAACTAGAAAAAGTAGCAAAATACAACTTACTCCAAACATATCAAAGATTATACTCAAAAAGATCGCAAACGACGCTTTGAACTCAATGGAAGTGGTTTCGAGCTCCAATTCGGCCGTTTGCAGAAAGTAACATTTCGGACCCCAAAATCCGAATAACGACGCCATATTTAAATCAAACATTTAAATATGTAATCGTAAATAGGCGGGTTGTTACAACGACAGCATGACTTGATTTGAGTGGGGAGAGTGCCAAGATATAAATCTTGTATTCAACAATAAAACAAACCATATATAAATAATTTTACAATACCAAAATCTATTGAAACAAAATGGAAATAGAAATAATCAAATTTGCTTGACCTTTACCCACATAAGCTCGGCCACAAGGCTATATTGGTTCGGCCTTGGATGTTTTCAGGTGGTAATGGTTAGGTTTTAATCTGAAAATAAAAAGGCTTGGTCAAGAAGGCAAAAGGTTTGGAGGTTACAACATGAGGAAGGTAAAAAGGCAAGCAAAAGAGAGGTGGTTTGTTAATCATTTTGGGCTCGGCCTTGGCACATTTGGGCTCGGACAGGGGCTAATTCAGGTCAGGTCAGATGTTAGTAGTGGTGTTCAGGTGTGGTGCTTGCTGGTGGTGGAGGCTAATGAGGTCGCCATGGCAAGGAAATGAAGTGGATGTGAATATAGGCTTGGCTAGGTATAAATTCAAGGAGTTTGGCATTGTTTTTGTGGAGTTTCGTGCAAGGGATGATCAAGGCACTTTCAGGTCAGAGGATAATGATATCAGACCATGGGTTATATGGGAAAGGAAGTAGTGGTGGTTAATGGAGGAGATGGTAGGGGTTTGGGACGAGCAACATTGGTGAAGATCTTGGCAAATTTAAGTGAAAATCAAGGCAAAACAAAGAAGAAAAGTGGAAGAAAAGAAAAGAAGAAAGGAGAGAAAAAAAAGAGAGACCATTGCTTACTTTTTTTCCAGATCTGAAGTGCCTTGAAAAATGAAGATGGAATGAAATTTCTCACATGATATAGGCGGCTGGGGATTAAGGAATAAACGACAACAAATGTAGAGAAGTTATGGTAGAAAATCAAGGGATGGAAAGATAAAGAGGCAATAAATCAAACGTAATGTATGCCTACAATTAAAAATAGGTAACATATCTTAATTGATGTGTTCCCTATATATTAAAGAAAGGTGTATACAAGAAGCTTTCACAAACAAATAAATACAATAACGTTAAATAAATACATTTTAAAGATATGCCTTTTAAACAATAATGTATATATATATTTGAAATTTCTTTCCAAGAAATAAATAGGGATCTAAACACTTATCCATTTAATTGCTAAATGAATGTATAAATAAATAAAATAGAAAAATAAGGTAGAGATAGATATTATGAAAAATAGATAAATAGTTTTAGGTAAAGCAGGAAATAAATAAAGAAAATACTCTATTTAATGGAAACTAGGATTAAAAATTGTAAATTAAATTCAACTGACTTTGGAAAACTTCAACAACACTTCAAAACAAATAAAAGTCAAGTAAATAAAATAAATTTTGAACCAAATAAAGTGGAAATGAGAATAAAATAAGGTCTTAAGGAAAAAAATGGAAAAATAAATAAAGATTTACTTTAATTAATTGAAATTGGAAAAATTGTAAACAAAATACACCTGGCATTAGAAAATTTCAATTGCACTTTTAAAAATATTTTAAAACTAAAATATATACATAACATGTTAGTTTACCCATGAAAACAGGAATTAGAACATTACATGACCAATAAAAATATTTTTTTTAATTTTAAAATAAACAATTTTGTTAAATACAACAAATTACATTCAATAGTGTAAAAGGGATAACTTTCACAACATTAATCAGATTTCAACGAAACGAAAAGCAGTATTCTTAAAATATTATTTACTTTCATAATAAAAGATAAAATTCAAAATTTCAAACTTATAAAATTTTAAATTTAAAAGTCAAAGTTTGACCATATTGACCAAAATTCACATTTTTGAAAAATATTTTATTTATTCATGTTTTGGGATTATAATTCACATACAACTCAAAATTTATATTTAAAAATAACAAAATTATCCATTTTAATAAATAAAACAAAGTTTTTAAATCAGGAGTTTCAATTTAAAATAATTAAAATATATAATTAGAATAATCACAAAATACAGGGTTTTTACACTAAGAATAGAGGTTGACCTAGTCGATCGGGTCATAAGGGTCTAGAATAGCACCAAATAATAGGATGCAGACTAGCGTCAGATTGAAAAAAGTTATATTTTTCGTATTATTTTATTTTGTAAAAAAAGTAATTGTTACAGATTAAAAATATTAATAAATTCGTTACCGAGATTATTAGTTCTTCCAAAATTATGTTAATTCTTTTTACTTTTATCTTTATATAATATTTATATGTGTGTGTGTGTGTGTGAAAGTATTATTCATTATCAATGATATTAAATAGAACAATATATAAGTGCTAACTAATTAAAGAGTCGATGTACAAAAAGAAAAACTTTGCTTCTGTTAAGATGGCAGTTATAAAGCTCATTCTAAGAGACTATAGTGTGTAGTACATCAAATTATTAATGAGATAACATAAAATCATTGTATTTCAAGCTAATAAATCATGAATTAAATCATTTATCAACACTTGTATAAAATTTCATAATTGAATCCAAGTAAAATATACCAATAAATTCAGTACATTTAAAAAAAGATGTTTAGTTTGAATAACATAAGTTTTTTTGTTATTTCCTTTGAAGCAAAAATGGACTACTCTACAATAAAGAAGCATCCCATCACATTAGCGACCATATGTTAAAAAAATAAGCAATATCCATAATTTTATTAAAAATGAACAGGTCCAATGCAATCATTTTAAATGTACAAATAAGCTTTATATATAAGCATCTTTTATTATATGGTATACGAGTATATGAATGATAAAACATTATGATCAATATAATCATGAAAATAAAATATTCAAAGTGCAGCATAGCAAAACCGAGTAGCAGATTATGCAGTTCAACAGCTAGTTTGGGACCATAATTATGCAACAACATTGAAAGCCATCGAACACGAAACTGAACCTACAATGAAAATACAACGATGCATGTTCGGAATATCAAAACCGATGTTTCTTACATGTCATAGGTTTGCAAGCCGAACCGAGTTAACAATTAGAAGATATTATGTGTGTATGAAAAAATGAATTAATTGGTTATATAGTGTTTGTATTTAATCATGTGTGTGCTATGTATGTATCAAGAAGCTATGCATGTGCACTGCATAACTGCTCGCATATATCACTGATCAGAATTGATGAAAATCATTTTCAATTTCTAAACCCTAATTCATATCTTCCTCACAATCACAAAATCAAGTTTTCCAATTTGGTATCAAAGCTATCATTGCCTAACAGCACAACAATTCAGGATCCAAGAAACTTTAAAGCCCCAACATAACAAAATCAAATCCATCAATCTGCCCTTTATCATCAAATCCTCATCAAACATCACAATCCCTTCACACACAATCAAGATCCGTAAACTTACCAACCATATTCAAACCTTCATCAATAGACATTAGCTTTGCAACAAACTATGTCTAAAGGCAATGATCCACAATCAAGAACTGATTCCTCACTCCATAGAAATCGAAGCATCAACATATCCCATAACATCATCAAAGATTCCCCGAAAACAATCATCAATTCCCAAACCCAACTCATTATTATTTCTCTTGATGAGAATAATTTCCTGTTGTGGAAATTTAAGATTGAAACTGCCATTAGAGGTTATGGACTCCAAGGCTTCATTAATGGGACAACATCAACAAAGCCTAAATCCATATCTGATCAAGAAGGCAAACTCCAGTAATCCAAATTTTATAATATATCAAAGACAATATAGTCTACTATATTCTTGGCTTCTATCCTCCATCGGTACAAACCTCATATCTCAAGTTATTAGATACAAACCTTATATGAAGTATGGGTATCAATTCAATAAAACTTATGTTCCCAATCCTCTGTTAGAATTATGCACTATAAGAGGCAGTTATAAAGCATCAAGAAAGAGAATACGACAATTGGAGAATTTGACGATCGGGGAATACTTGAGCAAGATCAAGACCTGTGTGATCTTCTTGAATCTTCTGGGCATAAGGAGATTGAAACTAAACATATACTTACAATACTGAAAGGCCTTGACAGAAAATATGAGCCATTAGTAGCTGTTATCTCCTCTAAAGAAACATCACCCACTATACAACTATTTTTCTTATAAAGGCAAGAGCAAAAGACTAACCTCATTCAAGAATTTTCAATCAACTATGCCTCAAATTCAAGAATCAAGAACCCTAATTCCAATCGAAAAAATGAATACGCAGGCACTAGTGAAAGAGGCTTATAGACTTTTAGAAGTAATCGGAATTATAGTAGAAGTGGAGCTTATGGTAGATCAAGAGGAAGAGGAAGAGATGGTTGTAATTCACCATAATATCAAATATGTGCAATATTTGGTCACACTGCAATATAATGTAATTTTTAGGTTTGATTCAACATTATCAAACACTTAGCAATCCTCACCAAATCGAAGTAACCAAAGAGATTACACACTTAAGTTAATTTAACTTAATCGAGAAAATCAAAATAAAGTCCAAAAATTATTACCTCATACCATATCCGTCAGATTGAATTGGCCATAAATGAGGATATTCAAGATGAAGAATGTATCAAAGTTTAGATGCAACCAATCATTTCACTAGCATTATATAGAACTTGAATCTTGGTGGATCAAAATATCTAGGTAAGAATTTAATACATATGGGAAATGACACTCCATTATACATAACACACATAAGACATGTTAGATTTAACCCATACAGAAATGATGGATCGATCCTATTGAAGAATCTTTTAGGAGTACCTCAAATAATAAAAATCTTATCAATGTGTCAATATACTAGAGATAATGGAGTATTTTTTGAGTTTCTTCTAAAATATGCCTAGTTAAAGACCATCTGAATATGCAAGTATTACTGTAGGGGGAACTACATGAACTATACAAGTTCAGCCCGCAGACTAATGCAAACAAACAAATCCGAGGAGACCTTTGATATTTGGCATAAAAAGCTTGGGCATCCAAATGTTAATGTAATGATACATGTTATGAATAAAACTAATATATCTTGTAAGAATGACGCAATACCTTATGTTTTTTCTCAATGTCAAATGGGAAAATCCACAAGCAACCATTTAGCTTGTCCAAAACAACTCACAGTAGGCCATTAGAACTTCTAGAATTTGATCTATAGAGCCCTTCACCTATAAACTCATATATGGGTTTAAATGATATATTACATATGTAGATACATGCACAAGATACACTTGGATATATTTTTCAAAGCAAACCATATGATGTAGTAAAATAGCTTATCAACCAAGTAGAAAGGCAACTTGGTGCAATAGTTAAGATATTTCAAACTAATGGGGGTTCAAAATTAAAGCTCTTAAGAGATCACTTCTATGCAAAGAGGATATTACAGATGTATGCTTTCTTTAATTAGAACTACAATGTAAAAAAACCCATTTATAAGTCATTACAGGGTATGGTACTAATCAGGAAGGATATAAATGTCTAATAAGTATTGACAAGATCATTATATCTACTAGACCTATAGCCTTCAATGAAAGGATTTTTCCTTTTGCCAACAATGAGGTAAGCACTAAAAGCAAAATTCATAATACATAAAAATCGTTACCACCCATACTAATATGAATGAGAAAGGACACACAACATGACATACCTTTATTGGATAACATCAGTAAGCAATCCATTGCCACCACAACATCCAAAAACATAAGAGTGAGTAAGAGAATCTCCAATAATTAGTTGGATCTTACAAAATTGAATATATATATATATATATATATATATATTGATATTGAGTTCCAACTAAGGTTGGACAATGTAATCTGTTACACTTTAGGTCGAAAAGGCATTGGGTTTGTAATATCTTGGCCGGTTATCGATCAAACGCCCAATCTGCAAGTGTCTGTCTCATGTATACTTGTAACACACTGTAAATTGTATGTTTAGTTGTTTAATTAATTTAGGCTTCAAAATTGGAATTTGTGCAAAAGATAGAATTTGACCATGAAATTTGCACATTGCATTCCTGGTGAAATTTTGAGCAATTTTCAAATACGGATTTTTCTAATCGGAGTCCAAACAAAGAAGTTATATATGAAAAATGAATTTGGAATGGAAATAATTAAATTAGAAAAAGTTAATATTTACATAATAAATACCAAGACCCACCAGTCGACCACCTTTATTAGGAAGGTCTACCAATAGAGGTCAAACCCCTTGAGGGTATCAGTCAACTAGTCTTAACATTGCCAACAAAGTTTTTCCTTGGCCAAACAGCCCGAATTTTATATAAATAAATCTAATGGTTTTGGTTAATTCGTGTGCTTATAAATTCAGGCCTAACCCTGTCTCCTCTTCTTATATTTTTCTAAACAATGGCAAAGCTCTGTCATCTTCTTTTCTCCGCTATATTCTAAATTATAAAATCAAATAATTATATTGCATTGCTAAGGACACTGCACTTTATGCTACAGGCTACCATGTTCAGCCATTAACAGGCAAACATGAATAAATTTAACTGCATTCGGTAGACTACCACCAACCAAATAGGGGTTTGGTCGATGGTTAACCGCCGACCACCGTTGGGCACAGTAGCCTCTATCATCCTAATGCCCTTAACACTACACTATTTTATTAGTATATATGAAAATTGGAGAAGAGTAGAAACCAAATAAAAGAAGAAGAGAGGCGAATCAACACTACGTGATAATAAGAATATATATACATATACATACATACATACATACATTTATATATATATATATCCCTTCAACCCTAGATCTCTTCTTAGATTTATAATTCTAATATATGTGTATACCATTTCAATACGTATTTTCTAGAAAAAGAAGGAAATGGGGTGGAATCAAAGGATTTACTTTAGATTTGGAGATTTGGAACACTTTGAGAAGGTAAGTGGGAAATTTATAAATTGTTTATAATATTGAACCTATTCCACTGGCATACGTTCGATTTTTATGCCTAAATTAATAAATATATACAAATTGTAGGCTAAAATTGAATGTATTAAATATCACATACATATTCTTAGGAGATCTAGTTAAAATTATGGTTATATTCTAATTTGGAAATCAGTCCCAAAAGTTACAAAATATGAATATTAAAAAGGCGTAAAATTTATTCCAGATATGAAATTAGGTTGTAGATTATTAGTATGGTTTTAATTATTACCCTAATTATGTTGAATAGGAGATTTTCCCTAGTTTAGTTTATGGGAAGAATTTTTGTTTGATTTTTATAAACTTGTTTATGTTTCCAAATTGCATAAGAAATGTAGCATTCGATTTAACAAGGAATATATTTAAAGGAAATGAATGAGATACGTAAAGTACAAATTTATTCTCCGTGGTTTACACTGTCTATTCTAATAAAAAGATCATTCCTTTTCAAATTAGGCAAATCTTTAATTTTATTCTTGATTTTTAATTTTAAACTAATTTATGGAAATCACGATAGAGTATCTTCCAAAGAAATATAATTTCAACAAATTAAATATAGAAAAGAATATTGTAGTTAAAGATTTATGACTAGGATATATTTGGTAGAAGTAAGTATTCATATGTATTTATATGCACTAATATCTACTTAACTAGTAGGATGATTTATGCGTAATGCTCGCTTAGGGTATTAGTTATACGTAGAAATAGGGTTGAATAATGAATATGAAAAAGGGGAAAAAGTTATAACTTTAATTAGTGGGTAATAAAATGTGAAATGGATTTGAGAGTTACGAGTAACTAATATGGTAAATGGATTAATGAGACTAATAAATAAAAAAGTTAGGTTAATAACTATGTAATAGTTAGAATATAATCCGGATTAGGAATTAGTAAATATACATAAATGTCTTAGAAAATGTCCCTTAGGATGATATTCTTTATAATGGACGAATTGGCATTTATTGAAAAAGAAAATAAAGGGGAGTTATAGGTAATTGAATATTTAAGGTAACTTATATAGCCTTAAATAAATTAATTAAATTAAGCCAAGTCGAGTATCCAACTTAGGATGATAAAGCTTAGTAATAATAAAGCCTAGAATAATTAATTGGACTTAGTAGGCTGGGATGCGAGGTCAGTAGAGTTACATAACTGAAATCTGCCTTTCACTTTGAGGATACTAGCAGATATATACACTTTCTACTGATGTAAGACATCTTTAACCATTGGACCCATAAAATAACTAATTGGGCCTAGAAGATTGGGATGTGAGGTCAGTAGAGTTACACAATGGAAGTTCGTCCTTCACTCAGAGGCTACCAGAAGCTGTGTATGCTTATTATTGATGTGAGGCATCACCAATCATAGGACTCATGAAAAAGATTATGGGAATAATTGGATTTCCTTAGGGATTAGGGGTGTTAAGTGGTTGTTTGAGGGCCTGTCTCTTCCCTAGTTAAAAAGTATTAAATGGACCGAATTAAAGATTAGGGGCGATAGTGGATATCTTGGGAAGGGTCCGCTTCAGGTTTGAGGTATTAATGACTGATATAAGGTCTTTCTTTCTCTTATAAAGAAGTATTAATTGTCCTAGTGAGATTTCAAGAATTGTTAGCTAGATATTACAAGTTAGGAGTCTGCCTTTGGGCTTAGGTATTAAATGATAAATGCCTGCCTAGAACATAGGTATTAAATGGTCAGGGGCATATCTGGTCCTTATTAATAAAGTATTAAGTGGCTTAGGTATTATCTCTCATGTGGTTAATACTTTAATGATGATAGATGTGTTAGTAGTATGGCTTTTATATACTATAAAGCCAAAAATAGTGGTCAAGGTCTTGGTACCTAGGACCAATAGACCAATGATGACAATGCTAGGAGTCTGCTTCAATTTTGGAAGTATTAAGTGGCTGATAGACTTATATTAGTATTTTATACCTTGTTAAGGTTGGGTAGGCGAATCATGTTGGGTAGGAATATCATGTATGTAATATTAGATTAATTTGGTTAACCATAAAATAGTAGACATGACAATTAAATGAAAACCAATCAGTATAAATTTATGTTATGGGCACTATAGATTTTTCAATCACTAGAACATTGTTCTGACCCCCTCCTCATTACAACCCATATGATAGATTTAGAGGAACGGGTCACTAGACTAGATGTTTTTGGTTGTTGGAGAAGTCTTCTTATCTCTCATGCTTGGTACTAATGTGGCAATTTGATATCCAAGTAATATCATTAATTTCAAGGTAGTAGTCATAGCCAATAATCATATCCTATTATTATTTTCATTATGAATTTAGACTTTGTCAATCTCGGACATGCATATGTTTATTTGCAGATATTGAATCCATCGACCTATGCTTTGATGGACTTAGGTTTCATTTTTATCAAAATCTGGTGTCATTAAAGTGCGGGTTGTTACAATACTCTCCACAACGACCAATAAAACGGTTACATAAATGGCTCTATTTACTCTTCTCTAGAAATACCATCCACCTTCATCTCTTCTCCTCACACACAATCTCTTTAACTTCTCTAGATTTTCTACTCTCGCTTTTCCCATCTCAAAATGTTTTTCGATTTCGATGTCGATGCTGCAAGATGCAGTTTTAAAGGATTCTATTTAGAAGATGCTATGTTTTCGATTGGCAGAGCAGTAACTACTGTAGTCGGAATGCCATAGAAGGCTATGATTTATGTTACATTTGATGTGCACTCACAAGCATCCTATTCGAGGCGCCGACCAAAGCAATGAGACTTTTAGGGATAATTTACTAATTGTTACAATAGAAAGAACATTGATCGCAAAGATCGATATTTTCGATCAAAATTCGTTATGGAAAATCAATCATCAAATGCAAACAATTGATTGTCAAATGTTCAAGTTAAAGCAAATGAATCCTAGTGGATTTGAAAATAAAATTCATTTGCTAAGATTTCCTAAATTTTCGTATGTCTGCATTTTTCACACGGTTCTCTAATTATTTAAGTGTTTTTTTTTGCAAGTATAACAACAATTTTTTTTATAAATTTACATACCAGAGAACAAACAAGCAGCTCATTTTTTCCCAGTTCATGCATGTTTATGATTAGCTAGTTGATCATCTAAAATGAAAATCCTTTCTATCAAAAATAGTTCAAGACATACAATCAAATAACACCTAAGGTAAAGAAACAAGAGTCGAAGAAAGCTCTAGCCCGGGGGAATCACTAGGAGGCTTCGGTACGCGGTCGAAAGAACATTTAACTTTGAACAAAAATGGTTTTGTTAGGACTTAGGGATCCAAAGCAGCCAAAAAGAACTAGGCCACTGGGGCGTAGAAATTAAAAAAACTCGTACTTGAATTTGAAGATAGATATAATCATTTAATGGAGCTTCAAGCGGCTAAATGCTAAGAAAAAATGTTGAAATTGGACCGACTTCTTGTTGGAAACAAAACGAGAGATGAAGATATAGTAGTGTTCATGGATACGTGGCGCATATCTGAAGAACAAAGAAAGAATATAGAACCTAGTAGTAGAGAAATTATGAGCCGTATGGGTGAAGAAGGAACTGTAGTCGTATTTCTATTTCTATAACTATTGTGCCTTTGAATTTTTAGTTGACGTGTATTCTATTACGAACTTAATCCAGCAAGTACAACCAAATGAAATTGCATTACATTACTTGATCTAAAATGAAATTATGGTAAATTACTTCTCAACAACACCATGAACAAATTGTGATACATTACTTGATACGAAATACAACCGAAACAAATTACAGCCTTAATAAGAACAACATCATCAATAACATGAAGAACAAAAACAAAATTAACAACAGTAATAAACTTTCACCGATTGCCACAAATGTTCCCAAGATAGCTTATTAGTTTGTTTTGCAGTCTTTGGTGGAATTGAACACTATGATTTGACATTTGGCCAGAAACATGAAACTCGGGTTCAATTGCGCTTCAAATCATATTGTTGCGAGATACATCCAGTGTTGTTTGAGCACCCTCATACACGAAGTCTTCTTTCATTCCTTTTCGTCCTTTAAAATCATATTGTGTAAAATAGCACAAGTATATATTGCTGTTATCATTTTAAGTGATGGTCAAAGTATACATGGATTGTTGAATATGGCAAATCTTGATTAAAGAAGACCAAGTGCAGTTTTAATGCCCTATCTCCTGCCTTCTGACATTACTAAAAAATTCGATTGTTTATTGTAGAATGGGTTAGGAATTGTTTTGACACTGGTGCCCCATTTAGGTTATATACCATCACCAAGATAGTATCCACGATTGTACGTGTTATCTCTTAAAATGAAGGAACGAGAAATCGATTTACCATTAGCTAAATAATCAAACAAAGTAGAATGTTCTTCTACGTTAAGATCACTGTTAGAACCTGGCATTCTGGAAAAGGCGTGCCAGATCAAAAAGTTATATAAAGCTATCACTTGAAGAATAATAGTCAACCCATATACCCTGATAAGCTGCGGCATAAGCCTTTAGCCAATTCTTCCACTACCAATACATACAATCTATACTACCCAACATTCCCTGCGATCTTCTACTACTAAGCAACTCCATTAATCTTATTATATTAGCTTCATTTGATCTTCGTACATATTGATTGCCGTAAATGTCGATGATAGCTTGGCAGGAATAGTCCAAATATGCTAGTACCATGCTAATCCCCAAAGGAAAATTCTCATCCGGAGCATCTTTTGGTCTTGCATGTGCAAGCATTCCCAATGCAATAGTCATTTTTTGGATATCAGTCAACCCCAATGTACGAGATGCATCAGGTTTGACGACAAAGTATTTATCATGTTGTTTAATTGATTTTAGGATTCTAAGGAAAAAAGGTCGGCAAATGTAAAATCTTCTTTTAAAAATCACCATCGTTGTAAGTATAATTTTTATTAAAATAGTCTTCCATTAGTCTTTCATGGTACCAAGAATGTCTACGATTTTTATAGTGACAGCCAACAATTGGTACATAATGTTTCCCACTAGATTGACCAACTTGTAGCACAGATATGGCTATAAGCTCTCTTTCACGATGGAAATGATCTTCCATCATCTCATCAAATTCATTGTCGCTATCATTGAAACATATAAGACCTTGAGCTAACTTTACTTTTGTACTAGGAAATATATTAGATATGAATGAGCATGGGTGAACAAGGTTATTATGGGTATTTATAGTAGCTTCACAACTTCCTTGAGATTCTAGCAATGCTATTGAGGACAAAGTAGCTCACTGACCTGTCACATTTGAAAACTGTAGCCATGTTGTGCACCTTCCTTGACATGATAGCAACGCTATTGGAGAAAATGTAGCTCAATTTCCTATTATATCCGAACATTTTAGCCACACTACACACCTTCCTTGACACAGCAGCAATGCTAATGAAGACAAAGTGGCTTATCGACCAGTCACATCTAAATAATATAGCCACGTTGCACACCTTCCTTGACATGCTAGTAATGATATTGAAGACAAAGTGGCTCAATGTCCTATCACATCCAAACATTGTAACCACCTTGCATACTTCCTTGACATGCCAGCAATGCTATTGAAGACAAAGTGGCTTAGTGTCCTATCACATTCGAACACTGTAGCCATGCTGCATGCCTTCCTTGACATGCCAATAATGCTATGGAAGACAAAGTGGCTTACTATCCTATCACATCCGAACACTGTAGCCATATTGCACATCTTCCTTCACATGTCAGCAATTCTATTGAAGACAAAGTGAGTTGGTGTCCTGTCACATCCGAACATTGTAGCCATGTTGCACACCTTCCTTGACATGCCAGTAATTTTCCTGAATACAAAGTGGCTCAGTATACTGTCATATTCAGATACTGTAACTATGTTCCATACATTCCTTGACATGCCAACTCAATTGAAGATAAAATGGCTCAATGATCTTTCATATCCAAACACTATAGCCACACTGAATAGTTTTCTTAACATGACAGCAATGCTATTGAAGACAAAGTGGCTCATCATGGTTAATGTATTCTATTATATATATATATATATATGTATGTATGTATGTATGTATGCATATATATATATATCATATTAGTTGGAAAAATACTTTGAAATCATATCATTCCCATTAAGGATACAAAAAATGGTAGATTACAACCATAATTCCTTGCCCTCATCTTACTCATATAAAGGTCCTATAAGTCATGACACTCCACCGAATACGTCTTCCCCCTAACCACCAACTAAGTGGTAGTTTGAAATATATGAAAGTCATTACGCAGATCTAAGAGAGCATGAGAGAGTTGCAAGATCGCAGGCTTATGGAGGGTGAAAGAAGGCAAAGAGCAGAGTGTTGTGGCCATAATAGATGAACTCAAAGAAGGCATGAAACACAACACTAACTACCTCAAACAGATTAAGAGGTTGACTTTGGGCCATCATACTATACTTTGAGGTTTCTGTTATGTATTCTTTCATAAGAAATAGAACTAACATTAGTCGGCGCATACTATAAGTGGCGCAATTTTTCAAATGGTTGTAGAGTTTGGCAATGGCTTGACAATCCTTTACGTCATCGAGCAGTTGTATATGCAACTGAAGTTGAAAAACAAATTGAAACGCTCCTGAGGACATTGAGTTTAGTTCAATTATTAAGTGGTCGAAGATAGTTCTTTTAGTCAGTCTGTGTGTTTATTTTAAATCCATGTTGTCGTTTCTTTTTTGTTTGTATCATTTTAATCATCAGGTTGTCGTGTCTATATCACTTTGGATCAATAATCATTTAACTAAGTGTTTGTTAGTTTCTTATCTTAAGTACTTACTTACTTGAAATTGAAATAACTTAATTGAAATCAAAGTACACGGTACTTACTAAATTTACATAGAAATTACTGAAATTAAATAGCTAATCCAAGCATCATTCAAATTGTCGAATATTGCTAACCTAAAGATCATATGCAGCATGTCCAACAAAATTAGTTCGATACTCCCACAAATATCTTGAATCAAAAGTAGCTCGTGTTAAGTGAATAGGTCTTCTTCCCCTATTGTACTTATTATGCATTTGTATCTTTGATAAGATCTAGTAAACGTGACATAAGTACTTTGAGTTTCCAAAATCTTTCAAATTAATCTACAATCAAGATGATTATTAAATGCTTCATATAGAGATATCCAAAAATCTTGCTCCAAATCTTCTTTCATGCATCTACGGCCAGCTTCTATGTACCCTTTGATTAGTACAAGATAATCTTGTGCAGTCCAACTTTCATTTTCCATTGAGTATGTTGTAAGCTTTCACTATAACACTTTCCCTTAAATAGATAGTTCATAATATGTGTCATGCAAATCAAGTGTGATCTGAACAACCACGTGGCATACATCTACAAAATTAGGGAGAAATAAACATAAGTATGTTTGTTTCTTTGCAACTTTTTCTTCACAAGTATTTATCTGGTATGGATATCGTATAAAATATCATCATCAATAAAATGTCATCATCAACAGCATAAGAACCGTCAAGAGCAATAGAATACATACATGAGCAAAACAGTAATCTATGTGAAACATGCATGAAACTTAAAAACATGTATAATAATACATACACTGAAAAAACATTTACAGAACACAAAAATAACATCAGTCTATGTATCGGAACAAATATCACTCCCTTCATTATTGCCACCATCATCGTCATTGTCGCTATCATAATTGATATCATCAAAGTCATGTTGCTTTGGCGAAGGCTGCAGCTGTTGAAACTGAGTTTTGACTGATGTATCTGAGCGTCATGCTGAGTTTGCTGCTGCTAATGAGAAGTTTGATAACTCTGATACATAATCTTAGTCTAATTAAGCATCATATTCTCAAATGCAGCAAGCTTCCATCTATCATGATCTATGTACTGAGTAAACTAAGATGTAAAAAAGATTTTTTTTTACATATATGGGAAATGTAATTTCTAGTGAATTATACAAAAATATAAAGTCGTATTTACCGGATGCGGTTGGTATAAACCAGCAGAGGGTACACCTAAAATAGCATCTTCTATAGGAAATTGCAGTGAATACTCAATGACCTCACCCTGCATGTTATATACTATAAATTCATGTTAAGGGGGATTGAATGTAGGAGACTATGTGTACTAAGACAATATAGGCTCAAAGGTAGCTGGTCGTAACGGATATATGCCCGAATAGGTACGTAAACAAATATGGTTGGAGTTCAAACCCTATATATAATCAGGTAACGCATAAACAGGTGGGGCCATTCGAGCTTAGCGTGCGTCAAAATCACCAAGTACAATAAAAGGCACACCGTCAACCTACCCCATAGCCATCAAAGCAGCAACATAAGCCAGGTCAGCCAGAATATCTTCATACATAACATCCCATGGAAGCGGATGAAAGGGAATGCGAACTATGCCATGCAACTGCAACCAACACCTCTGCCCTAAATACCATATGGAAGGACATGTAGGAACTAGAAGCAAACCCTATGTCTCGAAAAAGCAAAATAAAAAGTGAGGGAATGATCACTGTCGTGTTCCATAAACTGAAAATAATCTTCCAAGGATGAATGATAATTTTGTCGTATTACCTCATATTCATCTGTTGTCTAGCCTTCATCAACTGATTATGCACCTCCTGTTTAGCATGGTGCACATGCATTGCAAAACTCCAATGACATACTCTAGGGATGTTAACATAAGGTGTAGAGTTCGCTTCAGGAATGAGAAGTGCGTGCATGTTGGTTATATATGTTAATCGACAAGATTTCTATCGGATTAGAAATTTGTCGAAAAATTTCAAATTAAATTTACCGCAAGCACACGGCGTATACTTGTAGTATGTGGCAAATACTGGTCGATCCGCAGGGAATTGATGATTTTAAATCTCTATTAAATCAAATTCACCAAGGTTGAAAGTGTGTTTAAGCTAAAAAATGAGAAAAAAATAACAAAAGAAAGTGATAGAAATATGAGAGTTAAGTGACAATTTAGAGATAAGTCAACTTCTAGATCATATAGTTCAACAAATTATAAAATTATGATCTCTCTTTTTCGGTCATTAGTTAGTTTAAATGATGTGTTTATCATAAGTACGGCTCATTTGTGCTATTAATTAGCTCAACATAAGCCATCAAACTATAACAC
Source organism: Allium cepa (assembly GCA_030765085.1). Taxonomy (NCBI): domain Eukaryota; kingdom Viridiplantae; phylum Streptophyta; class Magnoliopsida; order Asparagales; family Amaryllidaceae; genus Allium; species Allium cepa. The sequence continues at coordinate 868,323,279 of CM060940.1, forward strand.
AACATTTAAACCACTTACTAACTCTGTTGAAAATGAAAACAAAGTTGAAAATGAAATCTATTTTAAGTATGGCCTATTAACTATTAATTAGAAATATAGACCATCAAATTTGAATTTCAAATCACTTTCTTATGCCATAATCATATTTTGATAAAGAGGCATTTGTGTTAGTGATTGTTTAAGCATAGCCTATTTGATGTCAACAATATAGACTATCAAATTCAAAGCAAAACAATGAATGAAACCACTTCTATCATCATAATTAAGCACAAAAAGAGCATAAATTAACAAATAGTTGAAGCTACATAATTAGAGAGCTTCATTACCCCTAAATTGAAGGGGTTTAGCCTCTCATATTTGTCATTTGATTAAAAAATGTAGCTAGCAACATTAAAGCAGAAGGAAAGGAAAACGAAAGCAAATGGAAAATAAAACTAATCTAACTGCATAAAAGAAAATCTACACTACTAGCATGAAAGGAAATGGACATGTAAGTAAAAGGAAACACTAATTAACATTGCATAAAAAGAAAAGAAAATTACATAAAATAAAAATGGCTAAGTAGCCATGAAAAGAGAAAGAGAGCTTTCTTTTATTTTGGGCGTAAACTAATGAAGAGGAAGAGGAAGAAGATTACATGAACATAAGGGGTATTTATACATGTTTGGAAACCCTAATTCATTTTTTGGGGAATGTCCAAACTACCCTTGAGAAAGTGTGGAGGCCAAGTAATCATTAACTTCCAATAATCATCATTTAAGTGTACATGAAGCTATTAACTCCATAAGCATGTGCATTAACCTCTAATTTGTACATTAAGGTAGATGGGTAGGTAGGGTCCTCCATGATCTTCACTTTGAATTATTTTCATCTTCATTCCTTTGTCCTGATTTTGTGCATGCTTTTCTTCATGAAACCACTTCTATTTGAGATCAAATTCCTACAAAATATATATAAAATTTAATTAATTTTTCTCAAAGAAATATATGCACACAAATGACTATTTTGCCCTTGGATAAAGATGAATATGTGACAATTTGGAATTAATATGGATTTTGGTTAAAACAAGTTAAAATACCCGATATGATCATTTATTTAATTTAAATAGATTAAATATGGTGATAAAAATATGCACATTTATGTGCACATCAATATACTCATAGTACCATAAAGGAAGGATGCACCAAAAATCATACATATGTCAAGATTATTCTAGCGCATTTGTTACATACAAATAACCAAGAGTGGCAATACCATGGTCACATATATAAAGTCCATTTACGTCTACTAATCCAACCAAATAGCTAAGTCTAATCATACCCATGTTGTTTGCGAAAAAGGCAACACCAAACTAATATAATAAAAAGGCATGAATAACAGGAATGTGCATCCCCTCGTCATCCCTATAGTATACCGTTGTAGACATGTATATATAACAGCATCTCTTCTAGCCTCATCATCGACCATACCTAGTAAATAAGTAGAATATGACTTAAAATCCTTAAAGGAAATATTAAAGGGGATACCCTAGTGTGTAGTCTGGTCGATTAACCTCTATATCAATCAACATATAGAAATATAAAGGAGTCAGTCCCAACTCAAAATCAAGAAAATGAAATGTATGATTGGCAGGCCATCATCTCTCAGTAGTGTCCTCTAGTATGTAATAGTCAACATGTGCAAATGTAGGTAAATTTAGAATCTCACCGAAGTTGATGCATGTAGCCTATCCGAAATCGGCTAAAGCAGTGTGATAAAGTACTCGAAAATACACATAAGCCAACTATTGCGCATAGCTATGTGATGAACCTATATAAGTAATTATTTAATGTTAATGGTAAACTAAGCAAACCAATAACATTCATATTTTGTGACAAGCGTATTCATCTAATAGTTGCATATTAAATTGTATATGTGGCATCGTTAGCGCTATAGTAAGCCAATGTGCTCTAGTCAGGGGCACCTCGTGAAAGCATCGTAGATCATCTACAGTCAGGGTAACTTCTAGAATGATATGAGGTGCACCTACATTGGCATTTATCGTGTAACGGACAGTCTGTTTGAAAGTTTTGATGGTTCGAGGACGTAATTCAATGTCTTGGTGGATTAAAAATAATATTAAAACGGGTTGTGGTAAATTGAATCAAGTAGTAGAAAACAACGACTATAAAGGCGTCGTTTTAGGCATTTGTTCAACAAAACACTTGATGTTCAACGTTTTTGAACAAGAGCACGATCTAATTTCTTGGAAAGTTCATGTGATTACATTTAGTAATCATGTAATTTGTATTATCTATACTCTCTGCCATTGGAGATGCTTTAACTCAAAGAGTATTAAGGGAGTCCAAGACACTACTATACCCAGTCAGGACTGGATACTAACCATGTAACCACAATTAATATCCCATCTTTCATAGGAAGAGATAATACCAGACCTAGTGAACATGGACATCACATGATAACAAGAGTAAAAACGAGGAATATTTAAACTAAAAGTTTATCTAATAAGTTGTGTTGCTGAAGGACCTGAAACCTATAAACAAGCTTTAAAGCATAGTGAGTGGAAGAGAGCTACGAAAGAAGAATACTAGGCCTTGGTAAGAAATATGGTGTCTTGTCACTTTACCTAAAAATAAATCAACAGCGGGAGGCAGACAAACTTATAAGCTGAAGAAAAATGCTAGAACCATAGCAACATACAAAATAAATTTGGTGGCAAAGGGGTACACTTAGCAACCTAGTTTTGACTTTAATAAAAAGTTTCACTTAGAACTTAATACAATCACGGTTGTGGTCACTACCCTATACAAAGGATGAAATATCAGACATTGGATGTTCGCAATGCTTTTCTAACTGGAGACCTGGAGGAAGAAGTGTACATGAGTAGCCAAAGGGTTCTGAAAATGATAATGGACAGCAGCTGATTTGCAAATTAAAAAAGGCAATATATGGATTGAAGCAGGCAACCAGGGTTTGGTTTGAGAAGCTAAAAGGGGCATAAAGAGATTGAACTATAAAGCAACAAGGTCAGATAATTCACTATTGTCAAAGTTAATGACAGGTCTACAACATATATATCGGTGTATATTGATGACTTCATCATTATTACGAGTAGTAATTCTAAAATAACTATTGACAAAAGTGATGCAATATTGGATTTTTTTTTGCCCCACATCATGAGATAAGTTTAAACCGTAGTTCCAAAGACTTATAAGAAAGAGCCTATGTAACAGAAATAACTTGTACCAATTTCTGCAATCTTCTCTCTCAAATTATTAACAAAAATTCTGCTCCCTTTAGTGTGTGTACACTATCACATTGATAGTGGAACACTTCAAAAACTTTTGTGTGCTTCCCTTTCATTTATAATTAATTGGTAATTTTCACATTTTCTTTAAAAGAGTTAAGCTTGATAATGTTATCTAATTGTTCCTCCTTTCTATAGTTAATCCTACTGTTCTGCTTATGTGTTGTTAGGCCATATCAGCTTGGAAGGATAGTCCCCAACAATCTAGTATTAGAGCATCTAGGTTGATTGTATAAAAGGTGTAAGGAAGTATGATAGAAGATGGAGCTACCCCTATTGTAACAAGGCCTAATGTCAGAGGTTTCTGTATTACATCTGGGTCATAGTTGGCAATAGAAGGATGGAACAGGGACAAAGACTTTAAGAAGTGGTAATGGAGGATGAGAGATATTCTTAAAAGGAATATAATTCATTAGGTAGTTGTTGACACTGAAGAGTTACCAACTGAAGTTTATGCGACGGAGAAGAGAAGATTAAAGAATGGGCATTTACTTCTCTACAACTAGCCATGGGAGAAAATGTTATCTCGGAAATTAGCATCGAAACCACTCCTAAAGGAATTTGGACAAAGCTGGAAAATCCCTATCTGAAGAAATCACTCACTAACCATTTGATTCTACTGAAGACGTTTTCCATCATGAAGATGAGAGAGGGTACTTTAGTAAAGGCACGTCTTAGTTTATTCGATGATCTTGTAAAGAAGACGAAGACTATGGATTTGGAGGTGGATGAAGAGCAGAAGACGATGGTTCTATTATGTTCCCTTTTAGAGCATAATAAAGATGGTATCAAGGGGGATCACATTTGAATAGAAAGACTACATAATCTAGACATGTATTTTGATGATTCTGCGATGTTCTATCCTAAGGAGGAGTTTCTTATCACATCTGATGAATTTGATAGGCCTAAGGAGTTGGAAGTGGATCCCATAATTTATCTTAGTAGTAGAACTGATGGTGATGTGAGAGATGTAGATGCAGTTGATGAGACATCACATAGTTGTCCATAGGTTCCTTCGAATGGTGCGAGTGATGTGCATGAGAGTATGAAAGGTCAAATCAAGGTGGAGTAGAAGGAGTTTAGGCGAATTTGTACCTATTCGGGTCAGTCGTAGGACTATTAGGCCACCCGAGAGGTATGATGATTGGCAGTATGCTAACCTTAGCCTTGATGATCAGTTTGATTATGCCCTACATGTGGTTCATAATGAGCCATTTGACCTTGAAAAATCTATGAAGTCGAGTGATAGCTCGATATAGATGTGCTCCATGAAAGAGGCGTTAGAGTCATTAAGAAAGAACAAGACTTGGGATTTGGTATCATCTCCTCATAAAAGCCAACCTATAGGTTGGAAATGGTTATTCAGGGTGAAGAATGATTGGAGATATGAGGTTAGATTAATTATTAAAGGGTTCTCACAGAGGAAGGGAATGGAGTATAATGAGAAATTTTCTCCTATAGTGAGGCATACCTCCATCTGCATTTTTCTTGCTATTATTGCTACTCATGACTTGGAGAACTTGATGCAAAGACAGCTTTCTTACATAGTGACTTAGAGGAGACCATTTACATGAAGCAAGCTGAAGGATTTGTTGTAAGTGGGAAAGAGAAATGGGTTTGCAAGCAAAAGTAGTCAAATTATGGACTCAAAAGGTCACCTAGACAATGGTACAAGATGTTTGACTCTTTTGTGATTTCACTTGGTTTTGATCGTAGTATCACAGATGCTTATGTGTATTTCAAGCATTTACAGAGTGGTAGTTGGGTGTATTTAGTCTTATATACGGATGACATGTTGATTACTTTCGAGGATAAAGCTGAAACTAATAGTTTAAAGATGAAGCTAAAAGTAGAATTTGAGATGAAAGACCTTGGTGAAGGAAGGAAATTTCGGGTATGAAGATCCAAATGGATAAAATTTAGGCCTTTTGAGGCTCACTCAAAAGGAGAATTTTAGGAAGGTGCTTATTCGGTTTAGCATGGAATGGGCAAAGGCAATTAGTACACCGATGCCATTGCACATATAGTTTTCTAATAATGGATCTTCGATCTCATTGAAGGACAAAGCTTACATGGAGAAGGTGCCCTATGCAAGTGCAGTTGGTAGTTTGATGTATGTTTTGGTTTGCACTGGGCCTGACATTGCACAAACTATTCGATTGGATAGTAGATGTATGGAAAATTTGTGAAAGACACATTGCGAGGGAGTAAGATACATTTATAGATATATTAGAGGAACTCTAGGACATGGGCTTGTTTTTGCGGTAGAGATAGAGATTTCAGCTTGATAGGATTTTGTGATTCTGATTATGCCTATGATAGAAATCAAAGGAAGTCAACCTCGAGTTATGTGTTCAGCCTTAAAGGGACAACTATTAGTTGGAGAGCAAGGCTGCAGACTGTTGTTGCTTTGTCTACTGCAGAGGCAGGGCTTATAGCTGTTGTTGAAGCAGCCATGGAGGCACTATACCGAAGGTGGTCGATGTGTAATTTGGGCTTCGTACATGATGGAGAAGAAGTGAATTGTGAGAGTCAAAGTGCAATTCACTTAGCTGATAATTTGGCTTTGAACTCAAGGATGAAACACATAGAGGTAAGAGAATACTTTCTTGTCACAATGAAAGAAGAGAAGCTAATTCGAGAATGCAGCAGACATGTTCACTAATTCCTTACCTATTATAAAGTTCAAGCATTGCTCAAACTTGATCCACCTATCAAGGTCCTTGGTGCCACATAGTGGTGTGGGGGAGAGAGAATTGGTAGATGGAGACGTTTGTTTTCATTGGAAATATTCATAGATTCTATACGGGAAAGATACTTTTAACGCTATATTGGTAGCTGGTGGCTTTACTGCACTTCGTTGAAATGTTAAATGGGTGATGGAATTATCGAAGCTTATTAGGATGTATACAGTGTGCTCGAGATTACATGGAGTATGAAGACGTGGATGGAGTTGGATGGCTTTGTCATAGATATGTATATTGTATCAAGGTGGAACATTGAAAAAAGAGATACAATATTGGGGTTTGTTAGTTTTTTAGTCCCACATCATGGTATAAGATCAAACCTTAGTTCCAAAGCGTTATAAAAAGGAGCCTATGTAATAGAAATGACTTATACTAATCTCTGCAGTGTTCTCTTTGATTATTAATAAAAATTCTCTTCCCCTTAGTGGACGTACACTATCACATTGATAGCGAAACCACTTTAAAAACTTTTTGTGTGCTTCCTTTTCATTTATAATTAATTTGTCATGACCCGTCCTTCTCAATCCTCGAAAATTGACACAAATACGCCACTGTATAATATGCCGATGATCGAGTGCCACAAAAGATAGATTGCCGAGGAAAGAAAGAAGGAGGTAGAAGAAGAGAAAAAAACACTATCAGAATCTTACAATCGCAGCGGAATAATATATAATAGATAACAATAGATTTTTATTCAAAAGAATCTGTAACTAAATAATACATCACATCATCAGAGTACATACAAACAATAACCAAATACTGGACAGTTGTAACAACTTGTCCTCATAACTGAATACACAACGAAATAATAATCAATTACAGAGGTATGTCTCACAATCCAGCTCGTCTTCTGAGCTCTACAGTATCATATCCTGTATTCTATAATACTCGGTCTGAACCGAGCATTATAGTGAAATAACACCGAAGTCAGTCTGGAAAACGCATCGTGAGAAAACATACTCAATTGAATTATTAAAGTTTTCAAAATCCTTTGAAATCAAGAGCATCTCGTAAGACCACGCCATAAATAAACATGTCGGGTTTTTACCTTACGATAGCCAAAACATTTCTTATCAAAATCCTCTGATATTATAATAGTGTCTAAGTACAAATACTTATTCAAAATAGCTGAAATTGTTACATTCATTAAATTCCAGCAATACTAGGTTTTACAATCAAAACCGTAAAGGGCACGTACGGGGAATGGATTTCCAACTAATGACTAGGCACTGGGATATCCCTGTCATAGGACCTGGTCTTGATCAACATACCGAGGATCAACCCTGATCCCCTGCAACACAAGACCGGAGCTACCGCTTACTAGATAGTCCGAATAAGATCACCCCACGGTTGGGATCAGCAACCGTCCACACAGCCGAGTAAAAGGGACATCTAGACATGGATGACCTTACCCTAATTGGTAGCCACTTAGCCTTGCTGCATATCCCCTGATTTTCAGTCATTCCCGATTGGTGAGGCTAGAACACATTTCACTTAGAATGCTCATCGCCCTTCTGACGATGGCCTGGAAGCATTCATCCATACAAGTCCGTTCCGGGTTTAAATGAACCAAAGGCACTACTCCTACTACATCCATTTTGGAATCATCCTCAGGATTAGTAGCGATTAGCCCTTGCATTTCACTGCTCCATCTTCGACTCCAAGCTCTTGTCTTTATCACGAAACGTACTTGTTGGATCGAAGTGGTTTTCGAATCACAAATCCGATCCCGGTCTTTTCGAAACAAAGTTCGCTATTTTCCGGTAAACTCAACCCCGATTCTCTAGGAAATACACAGACGAAGATAAGATCAGAGATCACCTCCTAACCGTTAGTGGACGGATTTCCTTACCAACGTCCTAGAAGAACGAATGAGTTTATACGTATACTATAGTACCTCGAACAGAAATCGTACCATATAATTCTCATACCTCTTCTAGTTATTTCCAAAGTAATATTTGGGTTCAGATTTGATAGTTGGTTATTTAACTATCAAAGCACACAATCATCCAAACAATTGTTTTATTTCTACTTAAAAGCACCACGTCCTAATAACTTAGATTTTAAATAATTTAAATCACTTTATCCAAGATATATATACTTTAAAACATTTAAAAATAAAAACCTCTTAAAAGACTTTATCTAAAATAATAGTTATGAAATTACATAATAATTTTTAAGTAAAACTTAGCAAAACTACCTTTAAAATAAAAGTTATTTATATAAAGTATAAATATTTGTTAACTATCTTTAAAATCATAATACTAGTTTAACTTGAAAATAATTACCACTACAACTAAATTAATAAATATTTATTTTAAAATCACAAAACAATTTAAATAATAAACCTTCTCAAGAGAAAACATTTTTCTTTAAAACATTTAAAACTTCTAATTTATAACCAAAAATCTTCCTTTGAAAACACACTTGGCTTTTCAAGAAATTTCACTTTCCATTCCACTATAACCGTCTAATCATTTATAAATCCTTCTTGATTTATTTCCACCGTGAATTTATACTTTCAAATATCCATTTATATCTTATTTCACTTTATAAACCCAGTTCATAAATTCCATAGCCTCATTCTCCCTTTTAAAACACGGTTTCAAACACTAAATCGATTTTCAAAATTTACTCCATTTAAAAACAAATTTCTTTACTTACTCAATTTATTTCAAACCCATCAATTTCATATTACTCCTTTAATATGATTTAAAATCTCATTTAAACCGAAAATACCAATTTTATACTTTATTTCAAAATTCTTCTTTTATTTCTTCCCAAACCATTTAAATCCTGAATTTAAAAATAAATTCTTTAATTTTTAAACAATACCACTTAAGCTCTTAAAATTCATTTATTTTCATTTATTCAAAAATCTCTTTTCCCATGCTCCAGATTTATTTATTAGAATATAAAAACCAACTTTTATCCCTTCCCAATTTCATCCTTAAATTTATCCAAATTAGCTGAATTATTTTACTTAAAAATTCTCTTTTTATTTCCTTTAAAAACCCAAACTTTATATATATCATTTTCCTCAAATACCAAAATATATTCAGCCAATTCATAGCATTAAATAAATTCAATTCCCAATAAAATCGATATAATCCAACACAGATTATCACATAAATCTAATTACTGAATATAAAATAAATTCAACATTTTAAGGAGTCCAGTTGGATTCCTCCAACCTGTTTCCCTGTATCCACAAATGTTTGCATAATAATTTAAAAAACCAATCCCGCTTCAAGGTGGGATATCGCGGTACAAAGGGTCATCCGCTATTATGGGAGGAGCATATGGTCTCATCCGCTATATAATGCGGGAATATCAATTACTCCAATATATATATATATATATATATATACTACTACTACTACTACTACTATATATAATAGCACATTCAGTCAATCAATCAATAATTTAAATTTAACTATTTAAATTACTAGTCATCCAGATGTGAGTTAGATTAACTCACCTTTGATTTTTAATATGCAGATCCGATCCAAACCGGCTTGTCTTCCCCCGATTTAAGACCATGTATAGACATTAGGTGATTTTTATTAATATTCAAATAAATCGAACAATTAAATTCCCATTTGATAAATTTAATTAACCAATGATTCTATTTTAAACTAATAATTAAATTTTAAACTAATTTTCCTTTTAAAAATCTTTTAGTAACTACAATAAATAAAGTAAGTTAATTGAATCAATTCATCACCAAATCCATTATGTTAAAATGAGTAGTAAATTAAAATATGTATATTTATATTTATTTTCCTTTGAAACTACCTTATATATACTTATAAAAATAATTTATAGATTTCAAAAATCTAGTTTTTGTAAAACTCTTCAACATTTAAAATTTTACTTTTAAATAAACTTTCAAATAGTTTAAATTCTCATTTTCTATCCAAAATCTTATATGTATAAAATTTTCTATGTCAACAACAAAACAGTACCTTCTTTGCTGTAAAACTCCTTTCTTCAATATATATTTTGTAAAATAAAAATTCGGTTTTGAATTTCTTTTTTTTCGTTTTTTTTATCCATATATATTCTCTGTTATTCCTATCCTATATATATATAAATAAAAATTAATTGGAAAATAAATTCAAATAAAATAAAATAAAAACCAGTAGAAGCCATACCCAATCCCAGATCGTCGAGCCTTCCACTTTCCGCCGCCACCCCACGAACTTGAACGAAAAAGCAGGTGATCGACTCCTCCCCTTCAGGCGACTCGGTTGGATCGCATCGATGTTGACTCATCGTTTGCCATGTGCTTCGATTCATGAAGGAAGGATGCGATTTTGTTTTGATCAATTTGATGAATTCAAGCCGACGATCTCTCGTTCGATTATTGAATCTTAAATTGAGGGAATGGTTTCGGTTGAGTTGATAAAGAACGAAGGCAAAGATAAAGGATTAAATTTTCTTAGCTTTCTTTCTTATTTTTTTCCGGCCATTTCATTTATGTTTGAACGAAAATGATTTCATGAAATTTGGGTTCGATATTTCTTTCAGGAATGAATTGAAATTTAGAGGAAAGGTGCTCGGCCATCATTATTTTTGAATTGATGAGTTGATTTTGCTCGCCATTTCTTCTTCTGTGATTTTTAAACGAGATAATTTCTTTTTTTAGATGCGTAGCTATAGGAAAGAAAGAAAGCGTGCCAAGTGTATGAAGGGGAAAACGTGTTTAATTGGTCTTGTGAAAACATTATTAGATTAAATACATATATATTATATTTTGAATTCAAATCATCTTGATAACATAACTTAAAATCTTGACCTCCTATCGATGTGTGCCGCTAGGCATTTATAAGATTATACCCTTATTATAGACGCAATGAAAAAGGTTTTGAGGTCTAATTCGATCGTATAGAGAAGAGAGCTTTTTGGACCTAGTTATTATATTGAATTTTCAGTATATATTTCAGCGCGTTTATATATCGTACGACCTCATGAAAAATCCAAACACTACGAAAATAGAAATGTGATAATAATACACTATTACAGATCCAATGGAACTGGTTTCGTCGAATTCCGAGACTGTGCCTTGGAAGGCTATTTTTAAATATCGATTTAAACAGTATATTTTTAAAAATGAACAAACCACTTTTAAATTCAAATTTAAAAATTCTATTATCGTCAGTATTATCAATATAGATTTTACAAGCCTTTGAAATATTTTTAATAAGCTTAAAAACCAGATTCACTATTTTAACCAATTTCCAATTATTAAATCCAATTATTTAATTATCTAAATAACTAGTGATATTTGAAATTCAACTTAAACAAACTTTCAAATATTTAAAATCAATTAAATATTACAGCTTCCAATGTCCAAAACTTCCGAGTCGTCACATAATTGGTAATTTATACCCTTTATTTAAAGGAGAATAACAATAATAATTTTATCTGATCATTTCACCATTCTATATTTGATCATATTGTTCTCCATCTGAGTTGTTGAATAATGTCAACTTGGGAGGATAAACCCCAAATATTACTAAACTAACTCAATGGTTAAACATCAAATTAAAACTGAAGGATCTTGGAAACTTGAGCTTTTTCTTAGGCAGTGAAGTCAAGCACACTAAAAATTGTGAATTGCATCTCAGTCAAAGAAAATTATATACAAATAGTTTTGTAGAGTATAGGCATGGACAAGGCCAAGTCTTTGCCGCTCAAATGAGAAATAACCTACAATTGTCTAAAAATAAAGGTAATCCAATTTAAGATTCGCATCGCTATAGAAGTATTGTAGGGGCTCTACAGTGCATCACCATTATGAGACCTGAAATCTCATTTACTGTGCCCAAAATGTGTCAGTTCATGCAGAAACCTCTTACTGAATGTTGAAGGCTGTCAAAAGGATTCCAAGATACTTAGAGGAAACTCTAAACTATGGCATAAGGCTGTAGGTCAATAAACCATTGTATATCAGTGCATACACTGATGCTGATTAGGCATCAAATATTGATGATAGATTGTTCCAGAAGTGTTTTCTGGGGAAAAAGAAATATTTCATGGTGTTCAAAGAAGCAATCAACAGTTTCTAGCTCAAGTACTGAAGCTAAGTATCGTAGTGTTGTAAGTGTTATATTAGAAATTATGTGGCTAAAGTCACTGTTATCAGAAGTGTGTGATCAAATGGACTATAACATTACTGTGTAGTGTAATAATTTAAGCATTGTATCTCTTGCAGCTAAACCTATTTTGCACTCAATAACCAATTATATTGAATTGGACCTATATTTTGTTTGAGAGCAGGTTGCCAGAGGGAATTTATGCATTAATCACATTTCAGCATTTTATCAACGAGCAGGTATGCTCACAAAGCCCCTATCACATGCATATTTTTCAAGACTGTGAGAAGAATTAAGCATTGATCAAGTTCGAGTGAAGATAAAAGAATAAAGATGAAGGAGAAAGTAGCAGAGAGGGGTTAAAATTGAGGGAATGAATTAGAAGATGTTGTGCCTGCGAAGAAGTGAATTGATTGGTTGTATAGTATTTTTTTTATTAATGTATCTGCTATGTATGTATTAAGAAGTCGTGCATGTGCATTTCACAACTATATATACTGGCATGTACCACTAATCAGAATTAATAAAAATTCTGCAAGTTTAGTAACCAATTCAATCTAAGCATGCTCAAGTAGTCCGAGTAACCAACAAAACCGATTAGATACTAAGTTTGTGGATGATATCGAGGCATTGCTGGTGCGCCTACTGAAATACACAAATAGCAAAAGTGTTCTAGTAATTCAACATGTAATATGTTCAATAACTTCTAGAGAAATGTGAGGCCAGTGTGAATTTTATGCCAAACAAAAACTACACTCCCAACACACATATCAGTAGCAGCGCTTTCCCTACAAGAAAGGGCACGGCCATAGCCATAGGTAGCAGAATCCACCTTCCATACTTGACACACATCAAACCATCATAAAATACGCTGCCAATGGTAAACCTGGAAACCATAACAAAGCTAATGCAATGGCAAAGCCGAAAATCCCTGAACACCCAAACTAGCCATATCATATCTCAATGCATAAGCCTTAAAGCTTCCATCTTGATTCCCTATATCAAAAGCTTTATAAAACAATAAAAACATAAAGGGTGTAACTATACATCCAATGACTATACCAATTGCTTGACATGGAATCATCTATCGAGGCGAGATTAAGGTGGATGATTAGCTTTGAAATAGTGCATTGAATATGCTAAGATTGAAACTACTGAATTTACAAGGCCACAACCTGCTATACCTACTACTACTCTGTTTATCTTTGTAGGACAATGCTGCTATTGTTTATGCCATGCTCATGTCAGTTAAGCCTACACTGTATACATTGCAGAAGCCTAAGACTAAGGCAAGCTTGTAGGTTGGGATTATGCAAGTACCCTTTCAGTTCAAGGAAGAATAAGGAGATTGATTTGAGTGAGATTATGGCAAAAAAGAGGTGGCCTGAGTATGCAGTCCAGATGGTATTCATTCTTTTGTGAAGAGCTTGTTTCTTTGGAGATCTTCGAGCTTAAGAATATATTAGAATGATGTATTACTTAAATATTGAAGAGAAGGAAACTGTTTTTTATTAAGAGCAGAAAATGATGATACAACAACCCATATATTGATACATCTAATTGTATTTATAATATAACCTATGGGCCTTTTGGGTTTTGATCGCTTCTTCATTCATGTATACCCAAATCATTGCTGCTATGTTATACTATGAGATATCTGACTTGGCTGCTCATTTCATATTGCCTCAATACCCCCTTTCAAAATGATCTAGAGTTTGCAATTTTTAGGGTTCTCCAAATTTCTCTAATATGGTGCTGCCGAGTTTAGATTTCTTCATAATATGATGGAATTTGGATCTTCTCTTCTTCATTCTTCAGTTTAATCTATGTTCATTAGCTTGAAAATTTTTGGATTTTGCAAATTCCTTGTTCGACTGTTACTGCTTTTAGATTTCTTTGTGATGTGAAGAAATTTGGCATCAACTCTCTATAACTTCAACTCAATTGATTATTTGAGCTTGCAACATCCAAGATTTTGCAAATTTTCAATTTTCTTACTACTGCCTTAAAATTTGTTCATGAGCTGATGGAGTTTGGTGTTGCCTTCTTCAATCTTTAGGATGTTGCAAATTTCATTTAGCTTGCTGCTGCCTTCAAATTTGTTCATGAGTTGATGGATTTTTCCTGCTGCCTTCTTCAATCTTTAGCTCCTTCTTCAATCTGATTTTGTGCAGCCAAGTGCAGTAAACACGGAAGGAATTGAAGGGTACATTCCATCGGTTTCGCCCTGAGATTTTGTGCTTTAAGTGTTATAAGGAAGGACATTTCTTAAATCATTGCTCTGAAATGACGAAGGCGAAGCGTAAACCAGTTGAACCAGTCAATGAGTCGACTATTTGCTATCACTGTAAGAAGACGGGACATATTGCTAGGAATTGTTCCAAGAGGCAGAAGAGGAGTAAAGCTGTGGAACGTGCTACTGGAGGCATTAAGGTTATCCAGATTGATGACTGGGTAGAAACATTTTATGGTAAATGTTATAAGTGGGACACCCTGTTGAGAAGTGTATCTTCGGGCTTTTCCCTTTGGAAGGAAGTGTAACGACCCAGAGTTTCTGTCCTTTGAAATTCATATATTTAATTGATTTTAAATATTAACAAGTAAAATTTATAAGTCAAATGATTAAATTTTGAATATCTGGATTTAATTGAATAATTAAAATCGACAATTTAATATTTGAAATTCCAGAAATAATTGGAAATTGGGTTTAATGTGTGATGGTAAATGATTTATAAAGTTATAATAAATCATATTGAAGTTATAATGATGTTATAGAACTTTTAAAATTGAATTAAAAGTTAATTTGTGAAAATTTAATATTTTAATATTTAATCGACTACTGAAAATAGTCATTTTTCAAATAGTCTCGGATTTCGACGAAATAAGTTTCATCGGATCCGTAATGTTAAATTATTCTAAGGTTTCAAATTTCGTGTCAATCGGATTTACCATTTGTCCGGGGCAAGCTAAAACGCCTAGAAATTTGGTTAACCGATTTAATTTAAAATTGATCATTTATTGTCGTAACTCGCACAGATTATCGAATTGGCTCCCGAAACCTATTCCATTGTGTCCGGAATGCGGGTTAAACCATAGAAATGCCGGTCACCGCGCAAGATTTGGAGTTCGGAAATTTGGAGTGAATAGTGTTTTTCGTCGTTTTTCTATAAAAGCACCTCTATTATTTCAATTTGCAAAACAAACTATGGTTAGCTTCAGCCGCCACATGATTATCAATGGACGAAATTTTCAATTCTTTCTCCTTTAATTTCTTTCAATCCATGCAATATTTCAACAAACTTCCAACTAACAAAATATAGAGCATCGCATGATCTTAAGATCCATACGGCTGTGATTGTTTATAGGCGAGTGGATCAATGGGAATTCGTATTCGAAGTCGGGCCGCTCACTCGTTTCGTTCATCGGAATGGTGGCGCCAAGTTCATCGGGGTGGCTGCCGTGGGTGCGGGGGGCTTAGGCGCGTGGTTGGGTCGCTCCTGATCGGCTTCACATTGCTCGAGTGGGTCGCGTTTGTTTGAAATCGACGGCGGCGTGGTGGGTTCATTTGCGTACGTGATAATCTGGAAGTAACGTGAGGGGATTGAAGAATGATTGTGCGGCCAATCTGGGATTTGAAAAATCAATGGCCGAGATTGCTGTAGGGTTTAAATTAAAATTGAATTTGTATATTAATTATATTAAAAATTGTATGAACTTTAAAACAGTGTAACTTTTTCATACGAGGTCCGATTTGGACGAAATGAATTGCGTTGGCTTCGTTTTGACGACTACGCAAGGGAGCTGGTTTGGAGTCGTTTGGAGCTAGTATAATTTCGGGTAAAATTAAACGCATGTTTAATTTTATTCGAAATAAAACACTGCAACCGTTAGTAAAAGCAAAGGTGAGAACTTATCACTCAATCGGAATTGTTTCGATTTAAATTTTAAATAGTTAGATTTAAAATTTGCTTGATTGTGTGATTGGATGATAAATTGTTATCTATTGTGTTAAATAGACATTATAAGCCGTATATTACGCGAAGGTTATTTATTAAAAACATATACCGCGAATATATCACCGTAAAGTGAAATTGGGATTATATATGTACTTGGAGTTGATTTTCCGCACTATATAGCGGATGAGACCTTATTGCGCCGCATAATAGCGAATAATATTTTATAAATCTCATATACCACGATATTCCGTACTGGGATGGAATCGGTATTGTGCTAACATCTGTGGATGCAGCGAAACAGGTTGGAGGGATCCAACTGGATTCCTCAAAATTTATATGTATTGTTTAATATTCTGTGTTATGAATATTTGATTTCCTGTGATGAATTATATTGATAATTGAAATATTGACTGCTATGGATTTCTCGAATATATTTCGATACTCTGGGTTATCAAATTTGGTAAAATTGAAATTTTGGAAAGGAAATAAAAGAATAAATTTTCAAGTAAAATGATTTGAGAATTTGGACTAATTTGAGAATAAATTGGGAAAGATAAAAAGGGATTTTTTAAATTCAATAAATAAATTTCCGGATATGAAAGAAGATTTGGAAATAAACAAAGAAATAATAATTTTGAAAACTCAAGTGATATTATTTCAAGTAATAAGGAATTTATTTTTAATTCAAGGATTAAATTTATTTTAAAGTATAAGAAGGAAATTTGAGGAATTCTGAACTGGTATTCTCAGTTAAAAGGGTTTAAAAATCAAAATAAAGAAATGATATTTTTAAAGTTAATGGATTTGAAATAATTCGAGTAAGTAAAAAATTTTATTTCAAATGGAGTAAATTGGAAATAAATTTGGAAATTGATTAAGAGTTGAAATTGGAAATTTAAAGGAGAATGTGGATATGAAATTTATAATCTTGGTTTATAAAAAGTAAAGAGAAAAATATCAGGGGATATTTTAAAGGGATAAATTCGATGGGAATTTATTAAGAGAATGAGTAAATGGGTTTAAAAATAAATAGTGATTTATTTTTTTAAACGATGTGAAAGAAAAGTGATTTTCCCTGGATAGTCAAGTACATTTTCAAAGAAATTTTTTAAACATAAGCTAAAGGTTTTAATATTGTTTTATAAAGCATGTTTTAGAAAATTTATTATTCTAAATGTTTAAATCTTAAAGCAAGTTTTCTCCAAATTATTATTATAGTGATTATTTTAAGATGACTGGGTATTTTGGTTTAAAGATATAAAATCTTGTTTTATAGTTTTACAAAGTAGCCCCATTTTAAATATTCCTAAGTGTGTGTGTGTCTATATATATATATATATATATATATATATTCGTAATAAAGTATTGAAGTAGTTTACAATTTAATGTAAAAATTTATTTTATAATAAAGTGTTTTTAAATCATTTCAAAATTATAAGTTTTGTACCGGGTTTTCCGAGGAAATAAATATTTTGGAATTTAAGTAGATATTCATTTAAGTGATTTTGTAAGTGCGATTTCTAATAAATAAATTTATAAAAGTTTATTTAAAAAATATTCTAAACCTATACTTTGAAGGTAAATTTCCGGGAAGGGAAAATGTGTTAAACTTCAAAAGAATTTTATTTTTAAGCTTGGAAAGGAAATTTATGTTATTTAAGCATGAATTTTGGGTTGTAAATGGTTTTGGCTGGATTATAAGATAAGTTCTCTGGGATGTTTGAATGGAAATGTGTTTTCCCTGGGAAATCAAGTTCGTGTTTTTAACAGGTTTTATTTAAGTACAAGTTAAAGTTTCAACTTGATTCAAGGAGTGTTTTTGAAATTTATTATTTTAAAGTAACTAATTAATAAATTTGCAATAGTAATTATTTGCGAATACATTGGAAATTTATTTTTACAAATGGTTTTATTTAAAGACTAGTTTTGAGTAAAGTTATTTGAAATTATTATTAATCCTTTTTAAAACTTTACTTTTAAATTTAGTTTAACTAGGCCTTTATTTTAAAATCAAGTTTATATCTTAATAAATAGTTTTACTTTAAATGTTTTGAAATTTATATTTTTAAGAAATTGACTAGAAGTAAATTTACGTAATTAAAGTATATTTCAGTATAAGATGTTTTAACTGCTTGAATCTAAATGTTTTGAACTTAGTTCTTCCAATAGGAATAAATGGTAAAGGATTTACCTTGTAAAAGATGAACTTTGGGAATTGTTTTCAAATGAGTTTTTGAAAAGTAGAAATATATATTGTAAAGATATTTTTGGAGTAAATAAATAATGTGGTAAATTATTTATTGTGTGATGGATGTTTGTAAATACAAATTGATAGTTAAATAACCGACTATCAATATTGGCCAATGCGCTGGTCGTTTCGAAGAGACCGGAATCGGGATTAATTTCTCGAAAACCACTTCGATTAGGTTTATACGTTCCGTGGGAAACGAGTTTGGAATCGAAGATGGAGCAGTGAAGTGCAAGGGCTAGTCGCTACTAATCGTGAGGATATTTCCAAAATGGATATAGTAGGAATAGTGCCTTCGGTTCCGTTGAACCCGGAACGGACTTGTATGGACGAATGTTTTCGGCACATCGTCAAGTGGACGATGGACATTCTAAGGGATATGTGCTGAAAGGTATCGTTTAGCCTCGAGCCTCATCAACCGGGAATGACTGAAAATCAGGGGTTATGCAGCAAGGCTTCGTGGGTAGCCTCCACTTGAGAGTACAGTCATCCCTGTCTAGATGTCCCTTTATATTTCGGCTTAGTGTTGCGGTTGTTGATTACAACCGTGGGGTGATTTTATTTGGAATTATCCAGTAAGGGATGATTCCGGCTTTGTGTTGCAGGGGAGTGGAACTGCTCCTCGATACTGTGATCTAGGCCACATACTGTGACAGGTGGTACCTAGTGCCTAGTCGTTGTTGGAAATCCATTTTCCCTACGTACCTGTACGGTTTTGATTGTGACCAACTATTGCTGAAACGTGAGATGCAAGCATTTCAGCTAGATTCTATTTTACTTTCTATAGACACTATTATAATATTAGAGTATTTTAACAAAAAGTGTTTTAGCTATTTTAAGGTAAAAACCCGACATGTTTATTTGTGGCGTGGTCTTACGAGATGCTTTTGTTTCCAAAAGGATTTTGAAACTTTAATAATCAGTTTGAGTGTGGTTTTCTCACGCTCGTATTCCAGACTGACTCGGGTGTTATTTAACTGTAATGCCCGGGTCAGACCGAGTATTATATCACAGGATAGGATGTTGTGGAGCTCAGGAGACGAGCTAGATGGAGATACGTACTTCCGTACTTGTTCATATATATTCCACTGTGTTGTTTTGCTGCGTATTCTGTTGTGAGGACAGGTTTATATAACTGCCCATTGATGTGTTGTGTGTATATTGACTCTGATGTAATGTATAAAATATACAGTTCTTTGATTTAAAGATTATTCATTTATCTATTATATGTTGTTTAGCTGCGATTGTGAGATTCTGATATTGTTTTGTTGCTTCTTCTTTCTTTCTTTCTTCTTCTACCTCCTTCTTCTTAAATCCTAACAATTTGGGTTTCCGACCTTCGATTGCTCGACAGTTGATATAGTGGACGTATTAATGTTGATTTTCGGGAGTCGAAAATCCCGAGCTGTTATAGTGGTATCAGAGCTTAGGCTGGCGCTAACCTTGGCTCTGGTGGGAATTACTCATAGAATAGAGTCCGTAGAACTCTAAAATGGGTTTAAGAGTATTAATAGATACGAGTGCTTATTTGTTAGTGAATATGAAATTATTTTATACTGTTTTGACTTATCGGTTGATTGTTTATAGATTCTGGTCGGTGCAGTCTAGCTAACTGTGTTGACAGGAGTTTCTAAACTCTCGAACAAGATAAACCGACATAGTATGGTTTTAAATTGCGTAAATGAAATAATTTTACCTCGATTATATTTTGTATATAAAGAAATAATTTTTCAGAAATTATTAAAGTGTATATAAATTGATTGTTTGGTTGTTGAAAATATAAATATATAAGTGAATCAAAGTTGTTTGAATAATCCAAGTAAATTCGACAATTGTAAAAGAATAAATTGTATAAACAAATGAATTATGAATTGTGAAGTTATAATTGTTATGATATACAATTGTAAAATAATCTTATATATAAGAAGTGAAATTGTATAAGGAAAAGATTTATAAATGTGATTATAAAATAAAAGGAAAATTTTGAAAGAATATTAAAGTATTGAATTCACTACTGTTACTGGAAAATAATAAGGGTGATGACTGCAGCATCATCAGTATCATTTTCGAGTTTCTATGTGATGGATTTGCTACCATAGTAATTGAAAATTGAAGTTTTGTTGTAATAAACAAATTTGATTTAAAATCCAAGTTGAAATTGATGAATATAAGTAAAACGAGTTTTACACTTATAATATGAGATAATAAATTTTAGCTTTGGTAAAGTTGAAATAAATTTAAGTTGGCATAATGGTGGTGATAATGTGAATTTAACTAAAGGAAAGTTAAATAAATTAAATCAGATTTGGAAGTTTAAAATATAAGTTGTATAACTTATGGAATGAGAAAATGTAAGGAAAACCAATTATTAAAATGGTTAAACAATTTTGTTAAGCAAAATGAAATATGAATTTGAATAAGTGATGAAATTTGGCTTCGGTAAAAGTTAAATAGAATTGAAATCTGAATTGGATTTATAAGTGGGAATTTAAGTTAAGTTAAAAAAATAATGTTTGAAATGGAATATAACTTAAGTGATGTTGAATGAAGTTGATTTTCGTATCGAAGTAAAATAATCAAGTGAATTAAATGGATGTGGACTTGAGTTATATAAATGAAATTCAACTTTATTTGTAAAATGAATTAGCAATTGAACGTAAAGTGAATAAATGTGGTTGTGTTGAATATACATTGGTTGTTATATGGTTGTTAGTTGATTATATATAAATTCATTAAGTGTCAATGAAATTGGAAGCTAAAGTGATTGAATTCAAATTGATAATATGTAAATCTGAATAGAATCGGATTTTATTTGAAATTGAACAAATGTGAATGTAAATTAGTGAATGTAAACTAATTGAATTTGAATGAATGAATATTAGTAAAATCCAATGTTAACAAACCAAATGTGATTTAATTGAAAACCAATTCGATGAATATCAATGAGAAGTGAATTTATATTGATTGGGTTATGGATTTGTTGGATGTTATTGGTTGGATAGTTGTTTGATGATTGCATTGGTTGCATTTGTCGTTTTTGAGTGCATTGCTATGGTGGCATATGTAGTTGTAGAGATATATGTTGTATATTGATATTATTTTCATATATACATGTTTCTCATTGTTGTTGAGTGTTTAGTAGGTGCGGATGGCGCTTGCTTCGCTTTTGGAGCTCGCTTTCGCACTATATTAGCCGTATATGCTCGCTAATAATATAAATAAGGTACATATCTCGGATTAAATATCGTACTTTTACACTTTTTCCCTACGGGATGCCTCATCACTTGATGAGATGTATATTTGTGATATATATATTGTTATTTTTTTCGGATCGAACCGCGCAAAGGAGGTTACGGCGAAATTTTTCGAAATTTTAAGGCGTTGGAATATTTTTGGGAAATTTTGAAAACTATAATTTTGATTTTGGAGTTAAGAGTTAAACGATATGGTTAGTTTTGAAAAGTATAACTAAGTTTGGATTTGAAACTTAGTAAAAGGTTTTGGAAAAGTTAAACACTTAAGTGATTTTAGTAAATTTATTTGAACAAATCATAATAGAAATATGGAAGTTGAACTAGGAAATGGAAACCAGTATTTTGGTTGAAGTTAAAGGTTTTGGAAAAGGTGAATATAAAATTTTCACTAAATGGATTTTTTGAAAGTTAATGGATTCTGTAACTTTTTCTTATTTGGCAATTTCGAGGACAAAATTCTTTTAAGGAGGAAAGATTGTAACGACCCAGAGTTTCCGTCATTTGAAATTCATATATTTAATTGATTTTAAATATTAACAAGTAAAATTTATAAGTCGAATGAATTAAATTTTGAATATCTGGATTTAATTGAATAATTAAAATCGACAATTTAATATTTGAAATTCCATAAATAATTGGAAATTGGGTTTAATGTGTGATGGAAAATGATTTATAAAGTTATAATAAATCATATTGAAGTTATAATGATGTTATAGAACTTTTAAAATTGAATTAAAAGTTAATTTGTGAAAATTTAATATTTTAATATTTAATCGACTACTGAAAATAGTCATTTTTCAAACAGTCTTGGATTTCGACGAAACTAGTTTCATCGGATCCGTAATGTGAAATTATTGTAAGGTTTCAAATTTTGTGTCAATCGGATTTACCGTTTGTCCGGGGCAAGCTAAAACGCCTAGAAATTTGGTTAACCGATTTAATTTAAAATTGATCGTTTATTGCCGTAACTCGCACAGATGATCGAATTGGCTCCCGAAACCTATTCCATTGTATCCGGAACGCAGGTTAAATCCTAGAAACGCCGGTCACCGTGCGAGATTTGGAGTTCGAAAATTTGGAGTGAATAGTGTTTTTCGTCGTTTTTCTATAAAAGCACCTCTATTATTTCAATTTGCAAAACAAACTAGGGTTAGCTTCAGCCGCCACTGGATTGTCAATGGTCGAAAATTTTCAATTCTTTCTCCTTTAATTTCTCTCAATCCGTGCAATATTTCAAAAAACTTCCAACTAACAAAATATAGAGCATCGCGTGATCTTGTGATCCATAGGGCTGTGATTGTTTATAGGCGAGTGGATCAATGGGAATTCGTGTTCGAAGTCGGGCCGTTCGCTCGCGTCATTCGTCGAAAAGGTGGCGCCGAGTTCATCTGGGTGGCGGCCGTGGGTGCGAGGGGCGTAGGCGCGTGGTTGGGTTGCTCCTAATCGGCTTCACGTTGCTCGAGTGGGTCGCGTTTGTTTGAAATCGGTGGCGGCGTGGTGGGTTCATTTGCGTACGTGATAATCTGGAAGTAACGTGAGGGAAGAGAAGAATGATTGTGCAGCCAGATCTGGGATTTGAAAAATCAATGGCCAAGATTGCTGTAGGGTTTAAATTAAAATTGAATTTGTATATTAATTATATTAAAAATTGTATGAACTTTAAAACAGTGTAACTTTTTCATACGAGGCCTGATTTGGACGAGACGAATTGCGTTGGTTTCGTTTTGACGAGCATTACGCAAGGGAGCTGATTTGAAGTCATTTGGAGCTAGTATAATTTCGGGTAAAATTAAACGCGTGTTTAATTTTCTTCGAAATAAAACACTGCAACCGTTAGTAAAAGCAAAGGTGAGAACTTCTCACTCAATCGGAATTGTTTCGATTTAAATTTTAAATAGTTAGATTTAAAATTTGCTTGATTGTGTGATTGGATGATAAATTGTTATCTATTGTGTTGAATAGACATTATACGCCGTATATTAAGCGGAGGTTATTATTAAAAACATATACCGCAAATATTTCATCGTAAAGAGAAATTGGTATTATATATGTACTTGGAGTTGATTTCCCACATTATATAGTGGATGAGACCTTATTACACCGCATAATAGCGGATAATATTTTATAAATCCCATATACCGTGATATTCCATGTTGGAATGGAATTGGTATTGTGCTAACATCTGTGGATGCAGGGAAACAGGTTGGAGGGATCCAACTGGATTCCTCAAAATTTATAAGTATTGTTTAATATTCTGTGTTATGAATATTTGATTTCCTGTGATGGATTATATTGAAAATTGAAATATTGAATGCTATGGATTTCTCGAATATATTTCGATACTTTGGGTTATCAAATTTGGTAAAATTGAAATTTTGGAAAGGAAATAAAAGAATAAATTTTCAAGTAAAATGATTTGAGAATTTCGATTAATTTGAGAATAAATTGGGAAAGATAAAAAGGGATTTTTTAAATTCTAGTAAATAAATTTCCAGATATGAAAGAAGATTTGGAAATAAACAAAGAAATAATAATTTTGGAAACTCAAGTGATATTATTTCAAGTAATAAGGAATTTATTTTTAATTCAAGGATTAAATTTATTTTAAAGTATAAGAAGGAAATTTGAGGAATTCTGAACTGGTATTCTCAGTTAAAAGGGTTTAAAAATCAAAATAAAGAAATGAGGTTTTTAAAGTTAATGGATTTAAAATAATTCGAGTAAGTAAAGAAATTTATTTCAAATGGAGTAAATTTGAAATCAATTTGGAAATTGATTAAGAGTTGAAATTGGAAATTTAAAGGAGAATGTGGATATGAAATTTATAATCTGGGTTTGTAAAAAGTAAAGAGAAAAATATCAGTGGATATTTTAAAAGGATAAATTCGATGGGAATTTATTTGGAGAATGAGTAAATGGGTTTAAAAATAAATAGTGATTTATTTTTTTAAAAGATGTGAAAGAAAAGTGATTTTCCCTGGATAGTCAAGTACGTTTTTAAAGTAAATTTTTAAACATAAGCTAAAGGTTTTAATATTGTTTTGTAAAGCATAATTTAGAAAATTTATTATTTCTAAATGTTTAAATCTTAAAGCAAGTTTTCTCCAAATTATTATTATAGTGATTATTTTAAGATGACTTGGTATTTTGGTTCAAAGATATAAAATCTAGTTTTATAGTTTTACAAAGTAGCCCCATTTTAAATATTCCTAAGTATATATTTATTCTTAATAAAGTTTTGAAGTAGTTTTCAATTTAATGTGAAATTTTATTTTATAATAAAGTGTTTTTAAATCATTTCAAAATTATAAGTTTTGTACTGGGTTTTTCGAGGAAATAAATATTTTGGAATTTAAGTAGATATTCATTTAAGTGATTTTGTAAGTGCGATTTCTAATAAATAAATTTATAAAAGTTTATTTAAAAAAAAATCTAAACCTATACTTTGAAGGTAAATTTCCGGGAAGGGAAAATGTGTTAAACTTCAAAAGAAGTTTATTT
This sequence comes from Allium cepa, assembly GCA_030765085.1. Taxonomy (NCBI): domain Eukaryota; kingdom Viridiplantae; phylum Streptophyta; class Magnoliopsida; order Asparagales; family Amaryllidaceae; genus Allium; species Allium cepa. The sequence continues at coordinate 868,348,393 of CM060940.1, forward strand.
TTAAGCTTGGAAAGGAAATTTATGTTATTTAAACATGAATTTTGGGTTGTAAATGGTTTGGGCTGGATTATAAGAAAAGTTCTCTGGGATGTTTGAATGGAAATGTGTTTTCCTTGGGAAATCAAGTTCGTGTTTTTAACAGGTTTTATTTAAGTACAAGTTAAAGTTTGAACTTGATTCAAGGAGTGTTTTTGAAATTTATTATTTTAAAGTAACTAATTAATAAATTTGCAATAGTAATTATTTGCGAATACATTGGAAATTTATTTTTACAAATGGTTTTATTTAAAGACTAGTTTTGAGTAAAGTTATTTGAAATTATTATTAATCCTTTTTAAAACTTTACTTTTAAATTTAGTTTAACTAGGCCTTTATTTTAAAATCAAGTTTATATCTTAATAAATAGTTTTACTTTAAATGTTTTGAAATTCATATTTTTGAGAAATTGACTAGAAGTAAATTCACGTAATTAAAGTATATTTCAGTATAAGATGTTTTAACTGCTTGAATCTAAATGTTTTGAAATTAGTTCTTCCAATAGGAATAAATGGTAAAGGATTTACCTTGTAAAAGATGAACTTTGGGAATTGTTTTCAAATGAGTTTTTGAAAAGTAGAAATATATCTTGTAAAGATATTTTCGAAGTAAATAAATAATGTGGGAAATTATTTATTGTGTGATGGATGTTTGTAAATAAAAATTGATAGTTAAATAACCGATAATCAATATTGGCCAATGCGCCGGTCGTTTCGAAGAGACCGGGATCAGGATTAATTTCACGAAAACCACTTCGATTCGGTTTGTATGTTTCATGGGAAACGATTTTGGAATCGAAGATGGAGCAGTGAAGTGCAAGGGCTAGTTGCTACTAATCCTGAGGATATTTCCAAAATGGATGTAGTAGGAATAGTGCCTTCGGTTCCGTTCGAACCCTGAACGGACTTGCATGGATGAATGTTTTCGGTACATCGTCAGGTGGACGATGGGCATTCTAAGGGATATGTTCTGAAAGGTATCGTTTAGCCTCGAGCCTCATCAATCGGGAATGACTGAAAATCAGGGGTTATGCACCAAGGCTTCGTGGGTAGCCCCCACTTGAGAGTAAGGTCATCCCTGTCTAGATGTCCCTTTATATTTCGGCTTAGTGTTGCGGTTGTTGATCACAATCATGGGGTGATTTTATTTGGAATTATCCAGTAAGGGATGATTCCGGCTTTGTGCTGCAGGGGAGCGGGAGTGCTCTTCGGTACTGTGATCTAGGCCACGTACTGTGACAGGTGGTACCCTAGTGCCTTGTCATTGTTGGAAATCCATTTTCCCTACGTACTTGTACGGTTTTGATTGTGACCAACTATTGCTGAAACGTGAGATGCAAGCATTTCAGCTAGATTCTATTTTACTTTCTATAGACACTATTATAATATCAGAGGATTTTAATAAAAAGTATTTTAGCTATTGTAAGGTAAAAACTCGACATGTTTATTTGTGGCGTGGTCTTACGAGATGCTTTTGTTTCCAAAAGGATTTTGAAACTTTAATAATCAGTTTAAGTGTGATTTTCTCACGCTGGTATTCCAGACTGACTCGGGTGTTATTTAACTGTAATGCTCGTGTCAGACCGAGTATTATATCACAGGATAGGATGCTGTGGAGCTCAGGAGACGAGCTGGATGGAGATACGTACTTCCGTACTTGTTCATATATATTCCGCTGTGTTGTTTTGCTGTGTATTCTGTTGTGAGGACAGGTTTATATAATTGTCCATTGATGTGTTGTGTGTATATTGACTCTGATGATGTAATGTATAAAATATACAGTTCTTTGATTTAAAGATTATTCATTTGTCTATTATATGTTGTTCAGCTGCGATTGTGAGATTCTGGTATTGTTTTGTTGCTTCTTCTTTCTTTCTTTCTTCTTCTACCTCCTTCTTCTTAAATCCTAATAATTCAGTTTTCTGGCCTCCAATTGCTTGACAGTTGATACAGTGGACGTATTAATGTCGATTTTCAGGAGTCGAAAATCCCGAACTGTTACAGGAAGTCCATAGACTTGTAAGAATATTAGGGCTTTGTTCTTTCCAAACATCTAGGTAATAGAAAGGCATCTAGATTTATGACTTTTCTAAGACTCTTATTTTGGATAGATGTATGTATATGAACTACTAGTATGTAGTCAATTAATGTATGGAATATTTTGTGGTAGTACAATCTAATATAAAATTTTCTTTATCTATTGAGAATTGAACTCAGAATTAAATTGTTTAAAGGTTTGGATTATTGATTTAAAAATAAAGGTTAATCTAATTTAAGGGGTTAAATCAACATTTGGAAATTTAGCTAGAATTTATATAATTCGAGATGGGTTAAAGTTGAAATTTAGATTTCATTAGTTCAAATTGAATTTAGTTTGAATTACTTAGAATTGAAGATGGATACGTATAAAATTCAAATGGAAAATTTGAATTGGATTAATTTGAAATAAAATCGAAGATTTAATGAGTTCAAATTCAAATGGGAATTGAGAATAATTCATAGAAATTGAAATGATTTGAAATGGAAGTGGATTCAATTTGAAATTAGTCTACATTAATTTGAATAATTTGGAATTTGTAGTTAAAGTGAATATATTTAAATCAAAGGGAATTTGATTTGAATTTGGAAAGAAATTGAGGTTGATTCAACTTGAATTGGGGTTAAATCAATTTCAATGGAAATTGAAGTTATTTAAATTGGAATTGAGTCAATTTAAATGGAAGCGGAAATTTAAATTGAGTTGATAGGGAATTAAAAAGTTTGGCTCTAGACTAATTTTAAATAAATCATTTTGAGATAAACTATTTTAAATCTATTTTCCTAACTATTTACTATACAAATTTTCTTTTTAAATTCCAAAACTATCTTATATTTATTTAACAACCCCTTTTGGAATTATTTAACTATTTTACAACTATTTTATAAACTAGTAACTAATTTTTCCACTACTTTATAACTAGATACTATATTACAACTATTTTGCAATTATTTTACTATTTTTCAACTATTTTACAATTACTTAACTATTTTACAGCTATTTTACAAACTAATAATTGTTTTTCAATTATTTATCTATTTTTAAATTTTTCAAGATATTTTCTAAATATAAACTGGTCATTGTTCAAACTGTTATTGAATAAATACCCAACTGAGATAAGAATTGAAGTGATAATCCAAATGGGGATTAAGACAAATGTGAACAAGTGAATAAAATCAAAGTGAGGGTGAATAGAAGGAAATTGATTTAACTGATAATCAGTGAAGATAAATACGTAGGATGTATGTATACTATTCGCATAGTAATTTGATCCTGATTCGAGCATAGAATTTCAAGATAGTATATCGATCCGAGTTGGGATTATTCACTCGATTTTCGACGGCGAACATGGATATGGATTATTGATTGGTTCTGGATATTCTCTATCATAGTTATGGCTATGCAAGGAGAATGACGGTTCCTGATCAAGAAACCAGATTTGAGTCCGCACTAGGAAGTCGGGTGGATGATATTAGCTCGGAAGTGAAATTGTGTGATCGGGTGAGCGATCAGGTTTATATAGCGTACAGATGATATATGTACATCGTATGGGTTTGAATGAAATTAATATTAGAAATTTCTAAGATTAAAAGTGACATTATAGAGTAATCAAATTGGAATATTTGATTTGGAATAAACAAAATTATATATCTTTGTTATACAAAATAAATCTCCCCTTGTTGAATCTATAGCCAGAAAAAAAGGGTTTTGAAAGTATTTGAAGTATAAAAAGGAAATTTATACAAGTTTGAAGGGTTTCAAAGATTTTCAAAGTTATATATATATATATATATATATATATATATATATATAAAGGTTCTTATGAGGATGATTTTGGGAAAAAAAATTTTGGAACCCTTGGATTTGGAACGGCTTTTGGATTTTTGGGTAAAATCAATAATGGAATTTAGAAAAGCTTGATTTGAGAATTATCGATTGTGGGAATCGATTTTTGTATAAGAGCTTTATATCAAATTCATACTAGGTGTATGATTTGGAAATTACAATATGTGTATAGTATAAAGTGATTTGAAGTGGCTCTGGGGAAAAAGGCGCTCCCTTGAATGAACTTCTCGGGAGTGCCACTGGGTGGTACTACCTTGAACCCTAAGGGGCGGTTCTAAAGTTGATCCTGTGAGGAGTCCAGACAAAACTATGTCCATGAGGATTATGAGTAGTGTGTAGCAAAAGTCGTGTGTGTGCTGCTGAGAACCAACAGTCTGCGTTTAATTTTACATCGGTAGACTGCGATCTATGTGGGAGCAGAGAAGTTTCATTTTTGGCAACGAAAATCGAGGGCACTGATTCCTACAGTTACATGGACTTTTGCTATGATGGCAACATAACCCTAGAATGTAACTACGATCTGTTGTGGGTTCCATGGCGTAATCGAGGGGCGTGGAGTGCCTATAGTTACATGGACTTTTGCTGCGATTGCAACGTAATCCTGGATGTAACTACAACCATGGATGGGGGCGATGATTTCCACAGCATTCTCACCAAAAGATGTTCCCTCTATTTCCAAATTTTTTTCTATATTTGCAACAAAATATATTTTTCCAAGTATTTTCACTAGATGTTGAAAATGGGTCCACTAAGTACTTATAGATTTTCAGTCGTACGCCTGATCAACGTATGACTGAATTTCTGTGAGAACAAGGATGGACTTGTGAAAAAATCGAGTTATAAAAGTATTTCTATAAAAACTATTGTAGTAATATTATATAGATTCTTAAAGTGGTTTAAAAAATGATCAAAATTTTTTTATCTGATTTTAAGCATTTTAATAATTCTGGCTTCGTTCCCTTTCGAGGACGAAAAGATTCAAAGGGGGGAGGAATATGACAACACGGGATTTTGGAAATATTATTTTAATAAGAATCTAATCTAATTAAATAAAATACAAACTTATCATTTTAAAAATGAATAAGACTTTTGGACATTTACCATTTATATATATATGTATTGTGAAGAAAATTATGATTTGAAAATTTAAAATAAAGATTTACTTTATTAACATTTGTAATATATATATATATATATATATATATATATATGAATGTGAACTGGATAATAATGCTTGGAATAACATCATTCTTATCAATGCAAAATATAAGTATAAATAAGTATATGTCTACAAGAATATAGGTTAAGTATCGATAACTTAAATTTAAAACATTTATGTGAAAAGAATAGAAATAAAAGTGTAGTAATTATTTGTGCATATGCAACATGAGTTAAACCAATACAAATAATTAAAACAATTTTATATTGAGCACATAAAGTATAAAAGCAAAACTAGGCGAAAGAATATATGTTGCCTGTGAAGTAGATATGTAAGGCAAGGAAAGAATAAAAATTATAAAAATATAAAAAAAATATCTATGAACATAGATAAAATGAGATAAAGATGTAAACATGAAGGACATTTGCATTTAATGCTAGCACAACATTAGGTCATTTCAAAATTGTTCAAAATCATTTCAGTGTTCACAAAAATTTTTGCCTGGCAAAGAAGAAAGGAAAAAAAATCTCTGACCTAGGAATTTGAAAACAAAAGAATGTTCCAGCATCTAAAACCACATGTAAACTTTTTTCTTAATATATATGTACATCCTCTTTATTTCAGTTCGTTCTCAAGACTAAGCAAACCAGGAAGTTAGCATCACCATTTCAAAACTTAAATATCAATTCAACTAAACAAGCAGGCAGATTAAAGGTGTTTGGGCTAGTAGTTGTTTTTCAAGCAGGAAGTTGCTCTGTTCGTTTTTCTCATGTGTGTAAACACTTTTTAAATTTAAAAGCTAACAAAATACTAGTCTGATGCTTTTGAAATATCTGAGATGAATGGTGTTTGTTTGTGTATATATAAGTATGTCTGTGTATATATAAATACCATGTTATCTGTTGTTTCAGTCCAAGTTTTACCTTCAAAATTCAAATCTCCCTATTGAGACAATATTAGACTTTGATATCTAATTGAAAGTTGTTTTCTAATGTATGATGACAATTTTAAAAAAAGTTTCAAGGTTTAAAATTCAACAAATTATTTTTAAAACTGAAATAACAGAGGTAATGTCTATATATGAAAAAATCAACCAATTCAATTCCTGTTTTAAGTTGCATGAATGAATTAGAGATAGGAAATCATGATTTTTAACATGCATTTCATGATTTTTAGATTGTTAATTTATGAGAATTTTCGAGATGATCATTTTGGGCAGTTTTGGTGATTGCTGATGATCGACACGGTGGATGGAGGCGAGGTCGTAGTCGAAGGTGGGTGGGAGGTTGCCGATGGTGGGAAAAATACTCGAGGAAATTCTGGAACGCTGTGGTGATTGAGAGTGGGTGAACAAGGGTTTAGCAAGTCTATTTGTTCGACTTTGTAACGAAAGAAATTGTGGGGTATTGGGAGATCTGGAGTAGATCGCGTGTGGTGGAAATGGAAGCAGGGAGTCGTGGCGATTCACTGAGTTGGTCGGCGTGGGTGCCGGGGGTGGAGGTGTTCGTTGGCGAGTGTTTTCCGATGGGCTTTGGGATTCAAGCTAGATCGTTGGGTCGTTTTTGGTTTCGCAAGCGAAAACGTCGATCTTGACGGTCGAAAGGGTAGGCGAGTTCATCGCCGACTTGCCTGAGGTCACAGCGCCCGCCGGAGCAGCGGCGACGCCTTGTGCACGTGCACGCATTTACTCGTATATCTGATGTTGCTTTGTGATGATGCTTGGGAAAGAGGTAGTTTTGCTTCGAAGTAGACTCGAGGTTGTACACGTGCTATCACGTGGATGAGAGGAAAGAGAGGTATGGTGTTTATTCAGGTATATTGGTTTGGGTTTGGGTTATAACCGAAGTTAATGTCATGTTTTAAAGCCTTAGATTTATACAAGTTCTAATGAATTGTTAAACCAGACATTCAAGAGTAAAGTATGAATAAAATTTCAAAACAAAATAAGTTAAGTGATATTAGAAATTTTATTTGTTGATTTGTGAAATCCAATATTGAGTTGAATCATAAAAATAGGACCTAAGTTTTTCCATTAATTAAATTAAGTGAGTACTTATTAGTGTAATAATCTTTAAATCAATTGATCATTCAAGATAGTAATTACTTAATTAATTAGAAGCCAATTAATCTAAGTAATTAATCGTCAATTGATTTAAGAATAACTAATTAATAAGTAGGAAGTGATTAGAAGTTAAATTCTTAAAAGAATTAAAAAAAAGGATTATTCAAAGAAAAAAATTCTAAATGGAATTAATTAAGGACTAATTACTAAATGTAATTAATTAGAGAATGGATTAATTAAGGAAATTAACCAAGGATGATTAATTAAGAATAATTAATTAAAAAAGGTTGATTAAGGAGGATAGCCAAGAAATAGTTAATTAATTTGATTGAAATTAATTAATGGTTAAGTAAACAGGATGTGTAGTGATGGAGGTAATTAATTAAATCTATTTAAAATTAATTGGAATGGTATGTCTAATTAATCTTTCTTAAGAATTATTGAATGATATTGAATGCCTAGGATTATTTGATGTTTCTGAAATGAAATGAATGAGATATGTTTGGGTTAAACAGTGATAATGTGACTATCTATGGATGAAGAATTGATGTGTGAAAGTGACATCCTGTATTGAAAGTTGAATTGTATTTCATCGGAAAATTTTGGGCTGGGATGACATGGGACTCGAAGAGACCGAAGTCGGGCATCAGTAAATACCCGAAACCACTTCGATTCTTTATAAATTGACATGTGAAATCAATAGGCTGGAATGAAATGATTTAAGTGAATTGGACATTTAATCTAAGTTGGTGCTTAGAAATTGATGTGGGAAATAAGTAATGTCTATAACAAATTGCGATTTTGTAAACTGATATGAATTACCCTGGATTTTATGTAAGTTTTATGTTGTTGTATTCCATGTTAGATAGGTTTACTCACGCTGGTTTCCAGCCAGACTCGGGTGTTACTTTGACGTAATGCTCGGGTCAGACCAGGTATTACAGATTTTCAGGTTAGGACGTTCTGGAGCTCAGGAGACGAGTCGGATGGCAGGACATATGGAGTGTTTCTACTGTGACTATTATTTTTGTTATCTGAGGCATATTTGATTTGTATAAGTTCAGTGTTTAGATATGAGAGTAACTCTAATGTATTATAAATGTATTTCACAAATACAATATTCTTTTGTGAACTGTTATTATTTGATATTATATTTTGATCTGCTATGAATGTGAGAATCTGTGTTGTGTTTTTGTTTCTTCTTCTTCTATTTTTTTTCTTCTTCTTCTGACTATCTGGAATTTTCGGGATCGAAAATTCCGGGTCGTTACAAAGGCTGTGTCCCGGACCGCTATTTTAACACGTCGATTAAATCGACGATTTCAAAATTTACAAAATCGCATGAAATCCCAGTTTTAAAAACTTATTAACTCAATTAAAATTCTAAATTCAATATTTAAACCATTTAAATATTCAAAATCAAACGACGAAAAACCCAGGTCGTTACATTCCTCACCCCTTAAAAGAATTTCGTCCCAGAAATTGTTAAGGCATGAAGAACGATTCAAACCCATTAACTTATCAAAACCCAATAAGTTAAAACTCAATATTTCACTTTTCTAATCTTTTTGTTCTAACCAAAAACATTTAGTTTTCAATTCTAATTCCAAAATCCTTCATTCCAATTACAATTCGAAATCGGTTTGTCGTTAACAAAAATATCCCAAATTTTTTCTTACATCCTAAATTTTCAAATTTTTTTGGTAGAGTCTCCTTTGTACGGAGAGCCTTTTGCAATATAAAAAGGGAGATAAATATATACATCGACCCACATGGTCAAAAAATTAAATATATATCAATATTTATATATTTCGCGGTATTTAATCCGAAGATGTACCTTATTTAGCGTTTTTAAGCACTATTAAGCAAGAAAGTTTACTTCACATGTAATTACACAACCCAAATCTTGCTCGCTAGCCTCTGAATACCAGTACTCGCTCAGTTTAAAACATGTAAGTGCCAAAACATCAAATTCTAATAACATTTCATTTATTAAACTAGTTAACACATGAATTTCATAAGCAATGCATGCTAAACATATATTTACAAGCAATTATGAGGTTCCAACACCAATATGATTACTTTTAATTATTCCATATACCATTTCATTCAATTTAAATGATTTACAACTCACTTTACATGCATTCAATAAATTTTTATACCAAAAAAACTCATATCCATTCCAAATTTATCAAAAATCAATTTTATTCAATTCTATTAATTCACAGAATTTTATTTACTTTCTTTGCGTCAAACAACATTTTTTCTATGCAAATTCGACGTTATTCATTTAATAAAATAACCAATTAAACTTATAACTATTTTAAATTAATTCCAAGTCAATTTATATTCAATTGTATTCCATTTACTAATTAATCTAATTAGTTCATTCACTTAATGTGATGTCTCGGAAATTTGGGCAATATTTATTTAATAATTTCATTTATAATTTATTTTAAAATGTGAAATACTGATTTAATAATCCAATTCAAACATAATTTTCTTTTGAAAATTTATAATTATTTTGTTAATAAATGATATTCTTTTGAAAATTTATAATCATGATTTAATTTGAGAATCTTATTGTTTTAAAATGTTAAAAATACTTAAATGATAAAATTTCTTTTCTAAGTTACTTTAAAAATATTTTATTTATAATGTATATATGTGTATACATTGTAAAAAGGAGTTTTGATTTTAAATTTTAATTTTAAATTTAATAAAGGATCTTTTCAAATTTATAATATATATAGGTGTATAATTTATGGATTGATTTATATTAAATTGAAAATAGTATTGAACTTTGTATAAGTCAAGTTATAAATCTATCTTGTATTTTTTGGAAGAAATTATAGTAAATACTTTGTTATAAATATATAGTTAAGAATTGTATTTTTATAATAAAGTTTATTTTGTTTTATTTTAAAATTTGTTTTGAAATAAATTTAGTTTATTTATATTTAAGTATAATATGTTAATTTGAAACTCTTGAATAAAATAAATTCAACTTGTTCTTTTCTTTTTAAAAAGTTTCTTTTGTAAAATTTGTTTTAAATAATTTTTAAGATATTCAAGCAAACATTTAAATATGTAAAGATAGTTCATTTGTAATTATTTAGAGAATAAATGTAAATAAACATATCAAAACATCTTAAGTTTAAATTAGAAATGATTTTATCTCTAATTAAAACAATTGTAAAACAAAGAAATTTATTTTTATTTTTAAAATCTTACATGTGTTAAGTTTCATGTTTTAAATTTGACACTTGTAAATAAATCTTTACCTTCAATTAACAAGTGGCAATACAAATGAATATTTGAATTTATTAGTTTAGATAAAACTTAACATATCTTTTGTTTTCAAACATTTTATCTTCTATGTAGAATTAAAGTTCAGATCTAAGAGAAAACTAAAATCCATTTTTACTCAAAAATTCCACAACTCAATCTATATTCTACAGACAAACTCAATCTGTCATCAAAAAGGTTTTTAAAACCCTGCAAAATTCATCTGAAATTCTTTTAACCTGCAAATCAAAATTCCCAAATCTGCATCTTCTGTTTAACCTGCAAACCATGTTCAAATATCTGCAACAAACCAAACTTCTCCAATCTGTAATAAATCAATGCAAGCAAGTTGAAATGGGAAGCATGCAGTTCCAAAGCCTGAAGCATCATGGCATCATCAAATGCAAATTCAAAGGGCCTGCAAGCATCAAGTTAATACCATCTTCAAGTGAAGCTAGCACAGATTCAATCATGCAAGAAGAATTCAAGCTGCAGGGATGAGATTGAACATGGATTGCTCTCTGCCTTTTCAAATTTAAGTGAGTAAATCAATGTTTTAAAAACAGTTACTACTTTTTAAAGTCCAAGCTATCAAGATTTTTGCAGAAACTAAAGTTTAATTCAAATGCCTTTTAAATAAGCAAATTTAAACAGTAGCAATTAAACTGTTTTGTTCTTTCTCTTAGTAAGTAATCCCAAATTTATGGATTGTTTAAAATTATATATGTGCATGAGTTTTTAATTTATGATTGTTGTATTCTGCTTGACTGTTGTATGCCTGCATTCATAAATCTTGAAAATGCAGAGAGGAGTGATGTGAGTTTCTTCAAACATGCTGCTGTATTTTTTTTTGGATTTAAACACAAATCCACTTATATTGTCTGAATCTTAGTTAGGAAGTATGGTGTGATCAAATTTTGTTTATACAATATAGCTTAGGTTTGAAATGTTTTAAGTTAGGAAACTAAAGACTGTACTTCTGGGATCAATAACAGTATACAGTAGCTTCTAAAAGTAAATTATCAAACAACTTTAATTTATTCGATCAAGTTTACAGCCTTAATGCATGTTTTAAACATGGGTGTTAAAACAAGCATCAGGTTTTAAAGCTCCTGAGGGGTAAGGAACTTTGACTGTGCAGTTTTGGGCATTTTGGAAATTTGGGGTATCTGATCATAAGGTGGATTTAGAAATATGGATTCCTGCCTGAAATTTTAATGTTGACTGGAGAGAGAGGGTATAAGTGGAGAAATGGCCGGAATTAGAGGCCATAAGATGACCAGAGGGGGTTGTTATGAAGGTTGACAGGTTGGTCTGTCTTGGTGAAGTAGTTTCTAGGTTGTCAATTTTGGTTAATCCAAATTTTCAAGCTGCAGGGATTTTGTTGATGGACAGTATCAAGATTAAGGGATGTATGGCTGCTTGGAGAATTGGTGAAGGTTGCTGGAAGTCGCCGGAGTGGTGGTGCCTTTGCATAGTGGAGTTTGGGGCTCTGGTGAAATTTTTAGTGTGCAGGGTTTTTGGTGACTCGGAGTCAACCTCGGGTACTTTCTATTATGACTCGAAGTTGGGAGTGTATTGACCCGAAGTAAATTAGGGGTGGTCTCAGGTTTAGTTGTGCAGAGAAACTGAATGTTGTTTTTATTTTTTTTTAAAATCTGGAAACTCAACATGTTTAAAGCATTGATTAAATTCAAGTTTAAGTTGAATTGAATTCAAGTAAGTTTTGAGTTCAAAAAGTTTAAATGATAAATTTAAATTTAAGGAAGATTTAAATTTAAATCTGGAAAAAAAAAAACAGTAAGTATAATTTTCAGGTTTTGAATCCAGATTTTTAATTAAAACAGTTTTGTTTTTTTTAGAAATTTAAAAGTGGATTCAATATTTAAAACAAGATTCAAATTTAGGTTTGAATTGAATTTAAGTTTGAATTCAAGTTTAAAATTGAAACATTTAAATTTTAAGTAAGATTTGAATTTGGTTTTGAAATCAAATTAAATATGATTCCAGTTTTTATTTTAAAACCTGTTTGAATTCAAATCAAGTTGAAAGTTTTAAATATTTGACAGAAATGTTATTAAGCAGAATTCAAATATGAATCTGATTTTAAATGAAGGTTTAAATTTTAAAGAATTCTTTCTTTTAAGTATTAAATAAAATTATGATATGTTAACTTTAAATTGAAAGTTGAATTAAATTTTAGGAATGTATTATTTTAATACATTTTGAATATTAATTAAGTTATAAACAAGTAAATAAATTATTTTGGGAAATAATTAAGAATTTACTTATTTGTTTGATTTTAGTTTATAACTTGAATTAATTTATAATTAAAAATGATTAATGTATAATTAATTCAAGTAAGGAATTAAATGAAATGTAGTTAATTATCTAAGGATAATTAATAATTAATTAATGTAATTAATTTTGATGGATTAATTAGATTAATTAATTTAAGATAATCAATTGTAATTTAAGTATAATTACTTTATAAAAGTAATTAAGGGATTAATTACATATTGTAATTAATTCTGATAATGTATTTTGTTAAATTAATTAATTTAGTTTAATTAATTTAAGAATAATTTAATAATTAAATGTTAATAATTACTTAATGTAATTTATGGAGCAGGATTACTTAGAGAAGTAATAATTACTGGATTGTAATTATGGAAAGATGTTTTATTTTAAGAAAGTAATTGGGATAATTACTTTTGTAATTAATTAAGGATTAATTAATACAGATAATTAATTATTGGATAATTAATTTATTAAAGGAGTAATTAAGAGTAGTTAATTACTGGATTTAAATATTAATCAAGGTGATTAATGATTAGATTAATTACTAAATGTAATTAATTTAATTGAGTAATTAATTTAAATATTAATTAGAGATCATTAATTATTATAATTAATGATGTAATTAAGAATTGTTTAATTAAGAATTAATTAATTAATTAAGTGATTAATTAATTGTAATTAACTAAGGATAAATGTAATTAATTATAGTCAATTAATTAAGTAATTAAATGTTAATTACTTATGATTAAGGTTAATTAATTTTATGGAATTAATTTAAGACTAATTACTTATTGTAATTAGTGAATGATTAATCATAAATGTTTAATCAAATTGAATACTTAATGAATGATTATTTAACTAGGTTGATTAATCAATAAATTTATAAGCAAAATTTATAGATGGATAATTAATTTAATTTATTTTTAAATTAATTAAGGATAGAAGTAATTAATTTAATTCATTTTAAATTAATTATAAATGATGGATAATATATCATTGCTTATGGATGATATTGATATACCTTTGGATGGTTGTGATCTCTGAAATGAGATGAGTGGTATCTATAGGATATGGATGCTTAGTTATAGTATGATGGATTATTTGGTTGTGATGATTGTTGTTGTGATGTTTGACTGTTGAGATGATTATCTGTTGTGATAATATTATGGGTTATCTGTTATGATGTGAATATGTAGTTTATCTATCTGTGTGTAATAGATAAAGATAAAATGAGTTAATTGTTTAAAACCCTTAAGTATAACTTGGACATTAAAATGGCGTTTGGTTTCGGTGAGACCGGGATCGGGTTTCCATATTTGGATATCCGAAAACCACATCGATTCCAATTAAACGTTAGGTCGTTAATCCAAGTGGAGCAAGTGAAGACTCGAGGTGTAAGGGCTATACGTCAGTATAACTCTGTGGGTGATTCCGTAATGAGTTTGACGGAATAGTACTTATAGATTCGAGATGGTGGATTAGAGTGCAAGGGTTATTGTCGTTAACTCTGAGGGTGATTCCAATACGAGTGTAACGAGATAATGCCTTCGGTTTCGTTCGAACCCGGAACGAACTTGTATGGATTGAATGCTTTCAGAACATCGTCAGGTGGACGATGAGCATTCTAAGATAGATGTGTTCTCTAAAGGTAATCGCAGCCTCAAGCCTCATCAACCGGGAATGGCTAAAACAGGGGAGGTGCAGCAAGGCTTCGTGGGTCGCGCCCACTGGAGGGCAAGATACATCCCTGTCTAGAGGTCCCTTTATATTTCGGCTGTGTGGACGGTTTTTGAGCTCCAACCGTCGGGGTGGTCTTGTTCGGGACTGTTCAGTAAGGAACGGTGCCGGCCTTGTGTTGCAGGGGAGTTAGGGTGGCTCCTCGGTACGGTGATCTAGGCCACGTACTGTGACGGGCGGTACCCCAGTAGCCCTGCCATTGATGGAAACCCATTTTCCCTACGAGACCCTACGGTTTTGTTTGTATTACCCACTTTTGTGGCTAGTAGCTGGAATTTAATAGATGTAACAATTTCGGCTATTTCATATTTACTTGAAAACCCTAGACACTATTATAATATCACTGGATTTCCTATCAAATGTTTTGGTTAGCGTAAGGTAAAAACTTTTCCATGTTTATGTGTGGGAAGTCTTACGTGATACCTTTTGTTTTCAAAGGATTTTCTAAAGTTAAGCAACTTTAAAACTATTTACTCACACCAGACCCCTGTCTGACCCGAGTGTTTATTTTCTGTTTTATTAAACTCTTGGGTACTCATATTATGTATGAGTAGTCAAGTGATTCAGGATTGCTTTGACGAGTTATGGAGGAGCAAATGGAGCAGGAGGCTTCTGCGTTGTAGTTATCTATTTTCCGCTGTGTTGGTATCTCTGAGTCGTCTCTCTGAGTTGTATCTTGTACTGTTTTAAGTAGTATAACTAGACAGGTGTTTATAACTGTCTAGTATGTGTTGTATTGGCTGTAAAACTCTGATGTATATGATACTATGTAAAGTATTATGTGATATATTATATTTTATTCGTTCCGCTGTGAGATTCTGATGTGGTTTGTGTTCTTCTTTCTCTTTCTTTTCTTCTTCTATCCCTTTCTTTCTTCTTAGCGATGCGACTTCCTGGAGTATGGAAGTTGGGTCGTCACAACGTGGTATCAGAGCATTAGGTTGAGTGAATACCTAGGCTCTGTAGTGGTGTCTTTCTCGAGAGAGCGTACTTGTAATTTTAAATATAAATATATTTAATTCTACCTATCTGTTGGGTTACCTGTTCAGGTTTTCCAATATAAGTAATAAAGGTAGATAGGGTAGTGGTGTGTGTAACACAACTACCAATGGTTGGAGTTCTGAGTGTTTGAGCTTGGAAGAGATCTGCTAGGGCAGTATTGGGCATCTTGAGTAGTTTGGCAGTTTGGTGTGAAGGATCTTTCTGATCTCTGAAGGAGAATCTTTTTAAGATTCGGAGTGTATCTTTGGATTTTAAGCTTGATTTCACTCGTGTGAGTGGATTTTTCTTGAGTCTGGATCAGTTTGGAGTACTAAAGCCAGCATTGGTATTTTGGCAACCTTAGGAAGGAGTTCTGTCTGTATTTGAGTTTGAGAATCTGACAGAGAGTTTTGTGCTTGGTTTGAAGGCGAGTTTCCTGAGGGATATCTGTCTTCTGAAGGCTCTTTTGGTGGAAGTGGTTGTTGTAGCTTTGAGATTCGATGAGCTTTGGGGTAATTAAGTTTTTGGCAGCAGTAGCAGCCGTGAGTGGCCTGTTTCTTCATTGGTTCTGAAGTCTCTGTGATTCTTTTGTCAGTAGGCCGGGCAGATGGTGAAGCTTGTCCGTTTCTTCTGGAAGCTCAGCTGGGTGTGATGTTTGTGGTTGAAGGTGGACCACTAGTTGTTTCTTTTGAAGGCTTTGGCTGTTCTGATTGTTGAAGAGAGAACGATCTGAACTGAGTAGAATCGCAAAAGTGACTTGCGATGATCCGGAAGTTTTCTGAGTAACCTTTGTTTAGATTGGAGCATCTCTAGAAGATGTTTGAGTTATCGAAGTGGTTTGGTATTTTCTGGATGTCTTCGAAGGAGTTAAGTTTTGCATCCGCATCAGGAGATTGAGTTCTGTTTCGACTTGGTTTTTTGAGATTTTATGGGATTTGATGAACAATGTTTTCGGGGTAAGTTGATCAAGTTTGTACCTGTGTTCATCAACAGCATTCTCGAATCAGAAGTGCGCAGTGGAAGCATGGTGGCAGCTATTCCGGAATAGAAGCAACACCCGATTAATGTGGGGATTTGTGTTTTGTCTTGGATTAGAAGATTTCTACCGGAAATTCATTTTTATCTGGAGATTTGGATGTCTTGGGAATCTGTTTTGTTTCCTGAATAAGTGTAGTTTGTCTGAAGTCTTCTGTTATCTGTAGTAGAGTTTGTGTGATGGATTGGATTGATCTAGAAGTTGGAGGCAGCCCAGGATCGACAAGAAAGATTTGTGGATAAGAGATTGGACCTTTCTGTTTTCTCTCAAGGGTTAAGTGATTGATCTACAGGATTGGATTGCCAGTTTGGATAACTGGGATTCGATGAGTTTCACGTATCTCTGAGGGAATACGTGTATGATCTATCTCTAGTTGTGGAACCAGCAGTTCTGAAGTTTTGGTTGTTGAGTCAGACTCGTTTGTAGTTTGATAACTTGTCTTGTGTTGTAGATATAGCTGTATAGGAGTTTTTGGAATTTCTTAGTATTGATTGTTTGGATTCTCTTGAGCGAGTATCCCGGTATATATATATACTTGGGGAAACTCGATATAATTTTATCCAGAATTTATCTGGATAATTAGATTTGTTTGATTGGTTAAATTGGTTGTTTTGATTGTTAGCATATGTTTGATATATGCTTGTGTTAAGTAAAATCTTTAAGGAGATTATTAAATTACCTTTGCTTTTAAATTTCGGGGACGAAATTCTTTTAAGGGGGGAGGAATGTGATGTCTCGGAAATTTGGGCAATATTTATTTAATAATTTCATTTATAATTTATTTTAAAATGTGAAATACTGATTTAATAATCCAATTCAAACATAATTTTCTTTTGAAAATTTATAATTATTTTGTTAATAAATGATATTCTTTTGAAAATTTATAATCATGATTTAATTTGAGAATCTTATTGTTTTAAAATGTTAAAAATATTTAAATGATAAAATTTCTTTTCTAAGTTACTTTAAAAATATTTTATTTATAATGTATATATGTGTATACATTGTAAAAAGGAGTTTTGATTTTAAATTTTAATTTTAAATTTAATAAAGGATCTTTTCAAATTTATAATATATATAGGTGTATAATTTATGGATTGATTTATATTAAATTGAAAATAGTATTGAACTTTGTATAAGTCAAGTTATAAATCTATCTTGTATTTTTTGGAAGAAATTATAGTAAATACTTTGTTATAAATATATAGTTAAGAATTGTATTTTTATAATAAAGTTTATTTTGTTTTATTTTAAAATTTGTTTTGAAATAAATTTAGTTTATTTATATTTAAGTATAATATGTAAATTTGAAACTCTTGAATAAAATAAATTCAACTTGTTCTTTTCTTTTTAAAAAGTTTCTTTTGTAAAATTTGTTTTAAATAATTTTTAAGATATTCAAGCAAACATTTAAATATGTAAAGATAGTTCATTTGTAATTATTTAGAGAATAAATGTAAATAAACATATCAAAACATCTTAAGTTTAAATTAGAAATGATTTTATCTCTAATTAAAACAATTGTAAAACAAAGAAATTTATTTTTATTTTTAAAATCTTACATGTGTTAAGTTTCATGTTTTAAATTTGACACTTGTAAATAAATCTTTACCTTCAATTAACAAGTGGCAATACAAATGAATATTTGAATTTATTAGTTTAGATAAAACTTAACATATCTTTTGTTTTCAAACATTTTATCTTCTATGTAGAATTAAAGTTCAGATCTAAGAGAAAACTAAAATCCATTTTTACTCAAAAATTCCACAACTCAATCTATATTCTACAGACAAACTCAATCTGTCATCAAAAAGGTTTTTAAAACCCTGCAAAATTCATCTGAAATTCTTTTAACCTGCAAATCAAAATTCCCAAATCTGCATCTTCTGTTTAACCTGCAAACCATGTTCAAATATCTGCAACAAACCAAACTTCTCCAATCTGTAATAAATCAATGCAAGCAAGTTGAAATGGGAAGCATGCAGTTCCAAAGCCTGAAGCATCATGGCATCATCAAATGCAAATTCAAAGGGCCTGCAAGCATCAAGTTAATACCATCTTCAAGTGAAGCTAGCACAGATTCAATCATGCAAGAAGAATTCAAGCTGCAGGGATGAGATTGAACATGGATTGCTCTCTGCCTTTTCAAATTTAAGTGAGTAAATCAATGTTTTAAAAACAGTTACTACTTTTTAAAGTCCAAGCTATCAAGATTTTTGCAGAAACTAAAGTTTAATTCAAATGCCTTTTAAATAAGCAAATTTAAACAGTAGCAATTAAACTGTTTTGTTCTTTCTCTTAGTAAGTAATCCCAAATTTATGGATTGTTTAAAATTATATATGTGCATGAGTTTTTAATTTATGATTGTTGTATTCTGCTTGACTGTTGTATGCCTGCATACATAAATCTTGAAAATGCAGAGAGGAGTGATGTGAGTTTCTTCAAACATGCTGCTGTATTTTTTTTTGGATTTAAACACAAATCCACTTATATTGTCTGAATCTTAGTTAGGAAGTATGGTGTGATCAAATTTTGTTTATACAATATAGCTTAGGTTTGAAATGTTTTAAGTTAGGAAACTAAAGACTGTACTTCTGGGATCAATAACAGTATACAGTAGCTTCTAAAAGTAAATTATCAAACAACTTTAATTTATTCGATCAAGTTTACAGCCTTAATGCATGTTTTAAACATGGGTGTTAAAACAAGCATCAGGTTTTAAAGCTCCTGAGGGGTAAGGAACTTTGACTGTGCAGTTTTGGGCATTTTGGAAATTTGGGGTATCTGATCATAAGGTGGATTTAGAAATATGGATTCCTGCCTGAAATTTTAATGTTGACTGGAGAGAGAGGGTATAAGTGGAGAAATGGCCGGAATTAGAGGCCATAAGATGACCAGAGGGGGTTGTTATGAAGGTTGACAGGTTGGTCTGTCTTGGTGAAGTAGTTTCTAGGTTGTCAATTTTGGTTAATCCAAATTTTCAAGCTGCAGGGATTTTGTTGATGGACAGTATCAAGATTAAGGGATGTATGGCTGCTTGGAGAATTGGTGAAGGTTGCTGGAAGTCGCCGGAGTGGTGGTGCCTTTGCATAGTGGAGTTTGGGGCTCTGGTGAAATTTTTAGTGTGCAGGGTTTTTGGTGACTCGGAGTCAACCTCGGGTACTTTCTATTATGACTCGAAGTTGGGAGTGTATTGACCCGAAGTAAATTAGGGGTGGTCTCAGGTTTAGTTGTGCAGAGAAACTGAATGTTGTTTTTATTTTTTTTTAAAATCTGGAAACTCAACATGTTTAAAGCATTGATTAAATTCAAGTTTAAGTTGAATTGAATTCAAGTAAGTTTTGAGTTCAAAAAGTTTAAATGATAAATTTAAATTTAAGGAAGATTTAAATTTAAATCTGGAAAAAAAAAAAACAGTAAGTATAATTTTCAGGTTTTGAATCCAGATTTTTAATTAAAACAATTTTGTTTTTTTTAGAAATTTAAAAGTGGATTCAATATTTAAAACAAGATTCAAATTTAGGTTTGAATTGAATTTAAGTTTGAATTCAAGTTTAAAATTGAAACATTTAAATTTTAAGTAAGATTTGAATTTGGTTTTGAAATCAAATTAAATATGATTCCAGTTTTTATTTTAAAACCTGTTTGAATTCAAATCAAGTTGAAAGTTTTAAATATTTGACAGAAATGTTATTAAGCAGAATTCAAATATGAATCTGATTTTAAATGAAGGTTTAAATTTTAAAGAATTCTTTCTTTTAAGTATTAAATAAAATTATGATATGTTAACTTTAAATTGAAAGTTGAATTAAATTTTAGGAATGTATTATTTTAATACATTTTGAATATTAATTAAGTTATAAACAAGTAAATAAATTATTTTGGGAAATAATTAAGAATTTACTTATTTGTTTGATTTTAGTTTATAACTTGAATTAATTTATAATTAAAAATGATTAATGTATAATTAATTCAAATAAGGAATTAAATGAAATGTAGTTAATTATCTAAGGATAATTAATAATTAATTAATGTAATTAATTTTGATGGATTAATTAGATTAATTAATTTAAGATAATCAATTGTAATTTAAGTATAATTACTTTATAAAAGTAATTAAGGGATTAATTACATATTGTAATTAATTCTGATAATGTATTTTGTTAAATTAATTAATTTAGTTTAATTAATTTAAGAATAATTTAATAATTAAATGTTAATAATTACTTAATGTAATTTATGGAGCAGGATTACTTAGAGAAGTAATAATTACTGGATTGTAATTATGGAAAGATGTTTTATTTTAAGAAAGTAATTGGGATAATTACTTTTGTAATTAATTAAGGATTAATTAATACAGATAATTAATTATTGGATAATTAATTTATTAAAGGAGTAATTAAGAGTAGTTAATTACTGGATTTAAATATTAATCAAGGTGATTAATGATTAGATTAATTACTAAATGTAATTAATTTAATTGAGTAATTAATTTAAATATTAATTAGAGATCATTAATTATTATAATTAATGATGTAATTAAGAATTGTTTAATTAAGAATTAATTAATTAATTAAGTGATTAATTAATTGTAATTAACTAAGGATAAATGTAATTAATTATAGTCAATTAATTAAGTAATTAAATGTTAATTACTTATGATTAAGGTTAATTAATTTTATGGAATTAATTTAAGACTAATTACTTATTGTAATTAGTGAATGATTAATCATAAATGTTTAATCAAATTGAATACTTAATGAATGATTATTTAACTAGGTTGATTAATCAATAAATTTATAAGCAAAATTTATAGATGGATAATTAATTTAATTTATTTTTAAATTAATTAAGGATAGAAGTAATTAATTTAATTCATTTTAAATTAATTATAAATGATGGATAATATATCATTGCTTATGGATGATATTGATATACCTTTGGATGGTTGTGATCTCTGAAATGAGATGAGTGGTATCTATAGGATATGGATGCTTAGTTATAGTATGATGGATTATTTGGTTGTGATGATTGTTGTTGTGATGTTTGACTGTTGAGATGATTATCTGTTGTGATAATATTATGGGTTATCTGTTATGATGTGAATATGTAGTTTATCTATCTGTGTGTAATAGATAAAGATAAAATGAGTTAATTGTTTAAAACCCTTAAGTATAACTTGGACATTAAAATGGCGTTTGGTTTCGGTGAGACCGGGATCGGGTTTCCATATTTGGATATCCGAAAACCACATCGATTCCAATTAAACGTTAGGTCGTTAATCCAAGTGGAGCAAGTGAAGACTCGAGGTGTAAGGGCTATACGTCAGTATAACTCTGTGGGTGATTCCGTAATGAGTTTGACGGAATAGTACTTATAGATTCGAGATGGTGGATTAGAGTGCAAGGGTTATTGTCGTTAACTCTGAGGGTGATTCCAATACGAGTGTAACGAGATAATGCCTTCGGTTTCGTTCGAACCCGGAACGAACTTGTATGGATTGAATGCTTTCAGAACATCGTCAGGTGGACGATGAGCATTCTAAGATAGATGTGTTCTCTAAAGGTAATCGCAGCCTCAAGCCTCATCAACCGGGAATGGCTAAAACAGGGGAGGTGCAGCAAGGCTTCGTGGGTCGCGCCCACTGGAGGGCAAGATACATCCCTGTCTAGAGGTCCCTTTATATTTCGGCTGTGTGGACGGTTTTTGAGCTCCAACCGTCGGGGTGGTCTTGTTCGGGACTGTTCAGTAAGGAACGGTGCCGGCCTTGTGTTGCAGGGGAGTTAGGGTGGCTCCTCGGTACGGTGATCTAGGCCACGTACTGTGACGGGCGGTACCCCAGTAGCCCTGCCATTGATGGAAACCCATTTTCCCTACGAGACCCTACGGTTTTGTTTGTATTACCCACTTTTGTGGCTAGTAGCTGGAATTTAATAGATGTAACAATTTCGGCTATTTCATATTTACTTGAAAACCCTAGACACTATTATAATATCACTGGATTTCCTATCAAATGTTTTGGTTAGCGTAAGGTAAAAACTTTTCCATGTTTATGTGTGGGAAGTCTTACGTGATACCTTTTGTTTTCAAAGGATTTTCTAAAGTTAAGCAACTTTAAAACTATTTACTCACACCAGACCCCTGTCTGACCCGAGTGTTTATTTTCTGTTTTATTAAACTCTTGGGTACTCATATTATGTATGAGTAGTCAAGTGATTCAGGATTGCTTTGACGAGTTATGGAGGAGCAAATGGAGCAGGAGGCTTCTGCGTTGTAGTTATCTATTTTCCGCTGTGTTGGTATCTCTGAGTCGTCTCTCTGAGTTGTATCTTGTACTGTTTTAAGTAGTATAACTAGACAGGTGTTTATAACTGTCTAGTATGTGTTGTATTGGCTGTAAAACTCTGATGTATATGATACTATGTAAAGTATTATGTGATATATTATATTTTATTCGTTCCGCTGTGAGATTCTGATGTGGTTTGTGTTCTTCTTTCTCTTTCTTTTCTTCTTCTATCCCTTTCTTTCTTCTTAGCGATGCGACTTCCTGGAGTATGGAAGTTGGGTCGTCACACTTAATCCACTTCAAATTTTTAATTCCATACTCAAATTTATTCTTGAATTCATTTAAATGGTATCAAGGCCATATTCAATTTATTTATACTCAAGTTGAATTTATTTGTAACTCAAGTCATTTCTACTTCAATCTAATTCCATTTTATTCGTCCACATTTCCAATTTACTTAACCAAGTTAAGCTTCATTATTATATTCAATTGACAAATTAATTAATCTAATAAGTTCACTTCCAATTTATAATTCAATACCTGATTTTTATTTCAAACACCATTTCATTTAATTTTCTTAAGATCAAACTCATTTTTATACAAGTTTGAATTTATTTCCTTCACCAAAATATCAAATCATTTTATTTTGCGTTTTCTATTTCACTTTTTAATTTTATAAGTTACACAACTTATTTTTCACATTTCCATCAATTCTATACTCGAATATATTCTATCTCGAGATTACGCATCTATTTATAGCCTAAGTATATTTTTATTCCAGTAATTTCAAATTTTATAAGCTATTCAAATTTATTTATTCACAATTTCAAATTTTCACTCAAGTTTTATTCCATTCAAAATTTATACCTTCTGGCCATATAATATTTCACAACTCAAAATTTATACTTACTTCAATTTGATATTACTTCTAATCTAATCCAATTTATATTTAATTTAAATTTCAATTCCTTTTAACCAACATTTCAAAACCATATTGAAGTGATTCATACTTAAACTAATTTCACTTCAAACAAATTTATTTTTAATCCATTCAATTTGAATCAAGTAAGAATTCAATTCCAATTTCAAACTTTTTCCATTTCCTCACTTATATTCATATAAAAATTTCACAATTCGAATTTATTATTGTCTCAATTCCTAATAAATTTATTTAACTTTCCTTAAGTTAAATTCAATTCACACAATTTATTTTAACTTGCTTAAGTTAAAATTTATTTCTCAAAACTTTCTGTTCCATACTTTCCCCTCTTATTTAAATCATCCTCACTTTATAAGTTCATAACCTATTTCTGAGGTTTCCCCGATATTTATATTAAAACTCGAGAATCCAAACACCCGGTATATATTTCAAATCAATTTGAAATCAAATACATACACACACACACACATACACACACTCTCTTTTTGGTTTAACAAACCACATCCTTCGAATTTCCAAAATCAACCTGATTTTAGCCAAAACAATTCCCTTGGAATTTTCAAAACAACACTTGTTTTCACCGAAAAGTCTCCATATCAATTTACTATGGTAGCAATTCCTCACTTAGAAACTCAAAAATGAATACTGATGATGCCGGCAGCCATCGTCGGGATTATTTTCCAACGACCGAGGTGAGTTCAATGCTACATCGCTTCCAAAATCCATTTAATACCTTTTTTTCAAAAATATTTCCAAAATAATATATTATTATTTAGCTTCAAACACTTTGGAAAACACTTCTAAAAATTTCTGGGATTTAAATTTTCCAAATTCTAGTTTGAACCCATTTGTAGTTTTTAACTCATTTGTATAATTCATACTTATATAAACTCCATTTGGTTATACATAATCATTTCTATTTGATAATCTTGTTTTGATTATAACATCCAAACACATCAATTTATAATATAATTATTTCAAAAAATTATTTCTTTTATATCAAAATATATTTTTGGGTAAAATTATTTCATTTGCCCGCCTCAAAACCATGCCGTGTCAACTTACCGCGTTCAAGTGATTAGAAACTCCTATCGATTTAGTTGCATCCCACTTTTCAATCAGAATTTATATGCCACTCAACCGATAAGTCAACACAATATAAAACAATTTATATCCACTAATAAATATGTGCTCATATCTATCAATACGCTCAAACTCATTCTAGGGTACTACCTACCATATCTCTAATGAGTAACCCTCATTAGAGTCAAGGTTCTCACTTAGCCTTAGCTTTGATACCAAATGTAAAGGCCCGCAAATCCATACCCCATGAATCGACCATAATTTACATCACTTCAACTCAAATTGAACGGAAATTTCGCATCTTTTGGATGAAGAAGAAGAAAAAGGTAGACGAAAATAAACAACAACACATAATCTGATAGTCGAGCGGAACAAGATATAACATAATAACAGATTTTCATAAAAAAGAATCTGCAACTGTTTATACTTACAATCATCAGGATGCAATAATCAGTACATCAATCTGGACTGTTATGATAACATGTCCTCACAGAACGAAAATATAACCATGTACGGAGATGCGTCTCTGTCATTCGGCTCGTCTCCTGAGCTCCATAGCATTTTAACCTGAATTTATAATACTCGGTCTGACCCGAGTATTATAATAAAATAACACCCAAGTCAGTCTGGAAAACCAGTATGAGAAAACACACTCAATTTGAATTAATAGAGTTATCAAAATCATTTAAACAACAAAGGTATCTCGTAAGACCGCATCACACATAAACGCGATGGGTTTTTCCCTTATGATAACCAAAACATTTTATAGAAAATCCAGTGATATTATAATAGTGTCTAATTACAAATACTTATTCAAATAACCGAAATTATTGCATTAATTAAATTCCAGCATATTAGGCTCTACAAACAAAACCGTAAGCTCATATTGGAGAATAGATCTCATACAATGATTGGGCCACTGGATTACCGCCCATCACAATACACCTCTAGAAAAATGTACCGAGGACCTTGTTGGGATCACCTACTACACAAGACCGACCCACCCCTAACCTGGATGGACAAAATATGTTATCACCCCGGGTTTTCCCACCCTTAAATATCGAGCGCTCCCTTTTCATGCACAACCATATCCATGGTTTATATATTTTCGAGGATATCTTGAAAAGTGATAACACAGCCTAATTGGGTGCGACCCACTTAGCCTTGCTGCATATCCCCTGTTTTAGTCGTTCCCAGTTGATGAGGCTTGAGGCTAAATGTTTCCTTTCATTAAACAATTCCACTTAGAATGCTCATCGTCCTCTAATGATAATGTTCTTATGGCATTCGTCCATACAAGTTGTCCTGGGTCTAGACAAACCGGATCACCGTCTTCACTATCTTCATGGTATCCAATTGTAATGTTCAAACCAAATCGAAGTAGTTTTCGGATAATTAAATTTGATCCTAGTCTCTTTGAAACGATTAACGAAAATGGTCAATATTGATAGTTGGCTATTTAACTATCAATAATACATCCATAAACAAAAACTAGGCCTTATTTTATAATTCTTCAAACATTTATTTCAAAATATCTTTACTAAGATATATATTCAAATCCCTTCTCCTATTCCAATATTTGAAAACAATTTCAAATACTTAAATCCATAACAGGATATTCTCAAACCATCTCAACACTCAGAAATATTCCCAACTTTCCGTTTTTTATTATACTTAGGAAAATATTTAAGTCTTATTTTCCAAAATCTTTTCAAATATCAATACTTAAGAGAATATTTCGTAACTTTATCTCATAAGTCTTCGGAATTACTAATAAATTCCCTTTTATTATTCCCAAAACCCAGTATACTTATTTATAACCCATTTCAACAATTTATAACTTCTTTTATGGATTCAGATTTCATTTTCGAAGTTCCTATATTCAACATTTTGAAATTCCATATCCAAATCCCTTGTACAATTCCTCCCCTCAAAATCATATCCATTTAAAAGCCCCATTTACGAATCTCGAGAGAATTATGAAATAAAATTTTCAATCGCTTCAAAATTCTATATATATAAAATAAATATTTAAAAGAATAATAATTTATTTCTAAAACATGTTCAAATAATTATTTAAAATATCGAAAACACTTTTATAAACATCAATATCTCATTTTTAGATAAACAAATCAATTTTCCAGGCTGATTTTAAAAGTTAGAATTTACAAAAATAAATGCTTAATATTGAAGATTTACTTACCGAAGTATTTCAATCCTAACTAGTTTAAAATTCCATAGTTTAAAAAAAATTCCCATTTAAAAACAAACTTAAATTCTTACAATTAAAAATATATTTTTTAAACCTCAATAACCAATTCAATTTTATAAATTCCTCTCGAATCACATCATATCACTTCCAATCCAATCTCCGTAACCATTTTTCACTTTTTAAAAATAGTATCCACTATTTTCCTCACCTTATTTCCATATTCTAATATAATTTCTCTCTTTAAATTTATATTTCCAATCTATCATCTGATGTCGGTTTCCCTTATTTATAAACATCGTTTATAAATTTTATAACTCCTTTGAGTCTCACTTTAATAAAACTAATATCGTTTATAATATTCCATTTTTATAAATCCATTGCTTCATAAATCTCATTTATAACTTGCAATCTATTTTTAACATCGACTTCAACTCTTTTTCATATTTTCAGAATATCCTTTATAAATTCTTTTATATAATTCATTTTTGAAAATCTCCATTTAATAATTCACAATATTTAAGTATAACCAAAAGTCATATATATTTTTCTAACTCAATTTCTTTAAAATAACCCCAATTCCAATATAAATACTTGTATATCAAAAATTCTCTTTAATTTCTCAAAATTTTAAAATTATATTTATGGTATTTAAAATATCAAAATTTAGGTCAGTGTTACAATATCATTTAATAATTTCAATCACTACAATAATCTATAATAGATTATTCTACAAAATCCATATATAATAATATATGAAATTTTGTTCAACATTTTGAGGAATCTAATTGGATCCCTCCAACCTGTTTCCCTGCATCCATGGATGTTAATACAACATAAAAATACCAATCCCACTGCGAGGGGCATATCGTGGTATATAGGGCCGTCTGCTATTATGCGGGACGCATAGGGTCTCATCCGCTAAAAATATGCGGAAACATCAATCCAACTACTAATACTATATATAACATATCATTCTACCGATAACAATTTATAAATTCAACCAAGCATCCAATAATTTATTTAACTATTGGAATTAAATTTAGCAATCCAAATGAGTGAGATTTACCTTGATTAATGTTTGCAATCCATTTAAATCCCGACTTGTTTTCATGATTTTAGATCTCGTACGAAAACGTTATCAAATATATAAGTTGTCGATTGTTTTAATTTGTAGCATAATTAACCAATCATATAATTAATTTTTATTGCCTTCGAATAATAATCCTTCTACCTTGACTTTACCAATTACCCATTATCGCTATTAGTTCTCATGCCTCCCCCTTTCGAACGCGAAAATCACTCGACTAACCATGTCTAAGACAGAAACCACCCAGACCTGATCGAACTTCCTCTCTCTTTCCCTCGATCGTTCCTCCCTGAATCCAACCATTTACTCTACCTTGAGATTCCCCTCTGCAAGCTCGAACATCGTATCCCCCATTCGCGACCCGGAACCACTGCCGCTGCCCAACCCCAAGTCGCGAAAATTCCTCTGCCCACCAGATCACGTCGCTTGCACACCTCGGCCTCTTCCTGATTTTTCCAATTCCTCTCCGAAGCCCAAGTCGCTGTCGTTCATCCTCCCAATCGCAGCCAGACGTCGGCCGTCATTCCTTGAATCGTCCATGGGAGCACCGCCTACTACTGAACGCCATCGCGAGATCACGAGAGTTTCTTTTCCTCTTTTTTTATGTTTGGGTTTGATTCTTCTTCTTTTTTCTTCTGTAAAGAATGATTTTTGATTTTGTGAATTTTGAATGGCATAGAAATGAGAGAGGAGAGGGGCGCGATTTTGATTCCTCTTTATTTTTTTAATTTTTTTGTTTATTAGAAGATCGTTTTCGATCTTCATTTATAAGCAAACTAAAAGAAATGAAAAGGAGAAAGATGCGATTTGATTTTATTCTTGCATGAGGGAATAAGTCATGATTTAAAAGGATGAAGAGGCAGCTCGATTTGATTTTGATTTGAGTTCACTTTTTCTATTATTATTATTATTTAAAATATCCCGAACCACATACCATGAAACCTCGACCTCCTATTGAGGCATGCCACTTGGCATTCCTAAAGTTATACCCCTATTCCGAACCCAATGGAACAAGTTTTGAGTCTTAATTCGATCGTATGGAGAAGATAGCATTTTGAGTTGACTTTTTAATTTAATTTAATTAAATTATTTCTAGGCATTTTCATTCCATACAGCCAAATGATAACTCCAAACGCTATGAAATTTGAAATTCGATAATAATACACTATTACAGATCTAATGGAACTAGTTTCGTCGAATTTCGAGACTATGTCCTGGATCGCTATTTCAATGCGTCGATTAAATCGACGATTTCCAAATTTATGAAATCGCATGATATCCCAGTTTTAAAAACTTATTAACTCAACTAAAATTCTAAATTCAATATTTAAACCATTTAAATATTCAAAACCAAATGATGAAAAACCCGGGTCATTACATATCTACTCACAAATACCTTTCCATTTATGTCTAAACGTTTGTATCTTTTTTGATTTGTTGAATACCCTAAAAAGTTACAAGGAATTGATCTAAAATTTAATTTATTACTATTGTATGGTCTTAAGAAAGGAAAAAACAAGCATCCAAAAGTTCCTAAATATTGATAAGATGGTTTTATATTGAATAATTTCTCAATTGGGCATTTAATTAGATTAAATATGGCGGTAAAAATATGCACAATTACGTGCACATCAAATACCACCATATTTAATCTAATTAAGATAAATAAATGATCTCTCTTTTTTGTTCATAAGTGAATTTAAAGGTTATGTTATAGTTTGATGGCTTATGTTGAGCTAATTAATAGCACAAATGGACCAAATTCGTATGGATATTTTAACGACAACTATTCTATAAGCAATTCAAATTTTGAACCAATTAATTCTCATGAAAAATAACAAGAAGTTGAATATGAAATCTATTTTAATCATGGTCTATTAACTATTGACTAGAAATATAGACTATCAAATTTTGATTTAATTTCACTTTATTGCCATAATCATTTGTAGATAGAGCCAATTTTGATCTATACGACTAAGCATAACTTATTTGTTTTAAACAATATAGGCTATCATACTCAATACCAAACACAGAATTACATAAACATCAACTTTCCATGAAGCACAAAAAGAGAGCAAAGATTATCAAAATGTTGAA
Source organism: Allium cepa (assembly GCA_030765085.1). Lineage (NCBI taxonomy): Eukaryota > Viridiplantae > Streptophyta > Magnoliopsida > Asparagales > Amaryllidaceae > Allium > Allium cepa. The sequence continues at coordinate 868,378,581 of CM060940.1, forward strand.
GCTACATTATTAGAGGGCATCATTACCTCTAAATTGAAGGGGTTTAGCTTCTCATATTTGTTATCAGCATTTATCTTTCAAAACATTGGTTGGTAGTCTATTATTAAAATACGCTATTGTATTAAATGAGTCTGGCCAAAATGTTAAAAGAAGAAATGTTTATGCTAAAAATGTAAGACCTGAATCCACTATATGTTTGTGTTTTCTTTGCACTAATCTAGTCTGCTCGGATGTATATGGACATGTAATTCTATTAATTATCCCTTTCTTTTGAAAGAAATTACTCAGTAGTTTATACCCAATACTACCATTAGTTTGTATGATTTTAACCTGATGGTTAGTTTGTTTTTTCACTTGAGTAATAAAGTCGACTACTACTTTACATGTATCAGACTTTGCACTAAGAAAATAAAACCAGGTGTCTCTAGTGTAGGCATCAATAAATGATATATAATATTCAAAAACCATAGTTTCAACAGATAGGTCCTAGGCCCCATAAATCAGTAGCATCCATTTCAAGTGGTTTGCAATACTTAATCTGTGAGTCATAGGAAGTAAGTTTATGACTTTTACCCATTTGACAATATGTACAAGCATAAAGAAATATTTTCAAATGAAATTTTATTTTCAATTAAAAACTGCTTCACAACATTTACATTAGGATGGCCTAATTTGTAGTGCTATAAATTGAACAAATTTCAATTTCTTTCTATAATTTCAGAAAGATTGCAACTATTTCCTTTTTGAGAATATTATGAATTAACAAGATTGAACTTGTATAGTCCCTTTACAGCTTCATCCCGCAATAGAATTTCTCTAGTTAGAATGTCTCTAACCAAACAATATTCAGGATAGAATTTAAAATATATATTTTTTTCACTTGCAAACTGTGATACACTCATAAGATTTTTCTTTATTCATGGTACTCTTAATAAATTATTTTGATATAATTGTATTTCACCTTTGATGTGAGCAATTCCAGTGTGTGTGATTTCAACTGGCTCACCATTTTCCATATGTATGGACTGATTATCTTTATATTCTTTGTTGCCAAGATTTAAGTTATCTAAATTGCTTGTGATATGATTTGTAGCTCCAAAGTAAGGATACTAGCTTTCACCATGTATCTCTTCTGGCTTTGTTATCAGGTGACACTTTCTTGACTTATCTGATTGGATATTTGACTCTTTTTATATTTGCACCATATTTGCACTTGGATTGTTATATTTTTTGATGGTTTGAGTTTTGGTTTGGTGTGAATGAAGCACTGAACCTAAATTAGCATTTGGGTGTTGTATGTCCCAATGTTTTCACAAATATGACATTTAGGTCTATTGCTACTCTTCACCTTCCTTTGCCTCTTGACTAGTTAGACTGACCACCTCTTTGATAATACTGATCTAATCTGTTATAGTTTTGATTTCTATTTCTTAGTTAGCTACATAGTTTATTTGCATAGTCTATTAGCAGATCTATTTCTTGTGGCTTACCATGGTTTGTCCTCCCTTCATGTGCAAGTAGCGTAGAATGCACATATTGCATCGATGGTAGAGTTTCCTTAGATGAAATTACCGCAACCACCGACTCATACTCTTTATTTAGACCACATAAAAATGTTAATTTCTGCTTTGTCGCAGATATCTTATGTTCTATAGCCTCTAATAGATCATATATTGTCTTGATCTTTGATAAGTACTCCCTTAATGATATGTTATCCTACCTGATAGTTTGTAGTTGCCATTTGTAATGCATTATTACATCCTACTAATTGTGGTAATAAGTTTGTACCAATTGATGATAACATCCATGAACTTATCAGGCTATCTTGCCTTTATGCTTTGTATACTCATCATTCCTTATTAGCTTGTTATCTTGATCTGTTATAAATCATGGTGGTACAGATATTGTTCCAAGAATAATGCCATTAAGCCCATATCCTCGAATGGTTGTTTCTATTTGAAAATTCCAAAGCAGATAGTTATCTTCATTAAGATGCACTATGATGAGTTGACTTTGAGGGCTAATGACGGTCTTGATCAGTTCTTCGGTTGCAGTTGCACTATGATGCAGTGAAGTGGATGAATTTTCAAAAGTGTCTGCGTTTTCATTTCCTTCAGCCATGATGAATGAGAATCACAAGAAAAAAGATGAAAATTCATATACAGAGGTTCGCAAGAGATGATTCAAAAAACAGAAAGCCAGGTATGTTGCGGCCAATATTCGATTGATGATGTTGTTCGAATGAATTCTTGGGAGGGCACTTTCTTTATGTTTTGCATGATTTTCTTGCCTTCTTGGTTCTGTTTTCTAAATTTTCTTCATAGAATTTACTTAATTGAGAAAAGATGGCTTGTTGCAACAAAGAATTTGAAAAAAAAAATTGGTAGGGCACTAGTTTTCTTGATTGCTCTTTAATCAAATTCTCTAAAACTAAAGTGGTGAAAATTCCCTGATAAGTTTATTTGATTATCAAACGATGATACTGGTCTGATGATAATCAAATGGATGATTTCAATCTTAATGTGAAGCTTTGATTCTCTAGTGTAATCGGTTCATTTGCTGTTAAGCGGATTCTGGTTCTGATACCATATTGGAATTTGATGTATTACTAAAATATTGATGTAACGACCCGCTATTTTGGACTATTCATATCCGCACATGTCGGACTTGAATAATTCAAAATACCGAATTGTTAATTTTAATTTGGAAAAACTCAGATATACAGTAAATAAATAATCACAGAATCACAGACACAGAGTAATAATATGCAGCGGAAACAGAAGATAGTAGTTCATGAAGCTACTATATATATAACAGAGTAATATAAGGTAAAATAGAAGTCTCGAATACAATAGTCAAATACAATATTAGAATACATCACTGGAATCAACTGAATATCTGAACTGAATAGACAGCTGGATCTCCAAGCGAAGATCCAACTCCAAAGGTGAGTCTCAAAGGCTGAACCACTCAGTCTGGCCCTGTTAGGAACTGAGTTGATGATGTTTTGATGACAACAACCTTATATAGTTATTATGCTTTACTTTATAAAATATATACTAACATTTCCATATCGATAGATATATATATATGTATGTAGGAAGTATATGCAGGTATTATCGAAGACTGATTAGTATAAAGACTCAAGCATCAAGATGAAGATTAGAGATTCAAGATTCAAGACTCTAGAGAATCAAGATTTCAAGATCTCAAGATAAGTGTCTAGTATTTTGTTAAAACTTCATAATAGCACTCTCATCTTTCTTCCAATTTTCTTTTGGGATGGAACCCAATTTCTATCGAAACCAGTGGCTTACAAACCCACGACAAGTAGCTTACAAACCTACGACAAGTGGCTTACAAACCCACGAAAATCAAAATCATTTAAACTACTTTGTACAAGTTCTCGAGTCCTATGGAGGAGCTCTGTAGGAAGGTTCTTGCAATTTTAGTTTGAATAGATTTTTCAAAATGTTTTTAAATATGTTTTCAAAATGTTTTAGCTTTCAAAATCATGTTTTCAAAAATGTTTTCAAACTTTGTTTTAGCCTTGAAATATTCCTTTATTCTGATTTTAAAAAACTTCTATTTTTAAAACATCAAAACTTATTCTTATTTTAAATATTACTTATATAACTGACGGTCTATATCAATTATATATATATTTAAAATAATGTTTTATATTCATTTTCTATCTCAAAATATTGTTTAAACACTTTACTTTGCTCCAGAAAAGTTTCAACTTGTTTTAAATTCAATTGCTTTTACAAAACAACATCTCTACAATTTTGAACTGAGGGTTGTCGACATGAGGGGATAACCCTTGTCGACATGGTGGCAGTTGGATTCAAAATTCAATTTTCAAAAGAAATGTCCATTCGTTCGAAAACCTTTCGCCAACAGTTATGACTGTTGTGCATCTATATAAAGGCTTCCAAAACGAATTTTTTTAACAACTACTTTCTTATGTTCTTCGCTCCTTCTTCTTCACCATTCCATATCCATAAAACTTCATATTTTCAATATCGTGCCATCATTCTGCCAAATTCTCAATAAAAAATCATTTAGATACTCTCTCTATTTGATTGTCCATCACTCTACTAAAGATCAAAGTGCTATTCAGAGTTATAGGATCAATTTGTATTCAAAAAGTCCATAGAGTCTATCCATTCAAAAGGATTGTTATTAAGAAGTATTAGGGTGATCTTGTGTCTTAGAAATTGAGGGTTGTAATTTGGATATTGGCTTATAAAAATCTGTACAAGTATATTGCCTTGGTGCAGGACTGGATGTAGGAGGATTCCGAACCAGTATAAAATCCGGTGTGTTCTTTCCTTTTACTTGCTTTACTTTACTATTTGCATTTGTCATATGTTCTGTGATCATTCTGTGTTAGAATTCTGTTTAGATTTGTGTTGAAAGTTTTAATTTAGTCTTATAGTTCATATATTCTTTAAAACACTATTCACCCCCCCTCTAGTGTTATTTCTGTCTTAAGATCCCTTATCCGCATCCCTAACAATTGGTATCAGAGCCAGGTTTTCATAGTTTTCATAATCTGAAATTTAAAAATATAAAAATGGCATTTTTGGAAAATTGTGTTAAAACTATTTTGAATCTATGCATTTCATCAAAGTTTCATAAGTCTGCATATAGTTCTTTTGAAAAATCAAGATATCTACCGAATTGGTGTGTTATGCAGGAACAGACATGTTATATGGCTTTTGACAAATCAACACCCAATGGACAAACTGTGCAAATTGAGAAAGATAAATGGATACATGATAGTGGCTGTTCGAGGCACATGACTGGAAATCCCGAGATACTCAAGGACATTACTTATCAAGATGGTGGATTAGTCAATTTTGGTGACAACTCTAAAGGATATGTGGTTGGCGTCGGCAATGTCGGTAACTCTAAAACTTTACTTATTTCTGATGTTTTATTAGTTAGGAACTTCAAACATAATCTATTTAGTATAAGTCAACTATGTGATAAAGGTTTTAAAATTAAATTTGGAAAAGATAAATGTCACATTGAAGATGATAAGTCTAATATAATTTTTGAAGGTATTAGGAAGAAAAATATTTATATCCTTAGTATGAAAATTTCAAATGATAACCTATGTCTTTTGGCTAATACAAGTGACCCTTGGATTTGGCATAAAATATTTGGCCATTTGAATTTCAAATTATTATCTAGGCTATCAAAACTTGACTTATTTAGAGGTCTACCCAAGTTAAACTTTAAAGTAGATAGTATTTGTGATGCGTGTCAATTAGGAAAACTTAAGAAAAGTTTATTAAAATTAAAAGATGCTATTTCTACCTCTAGTCCTCTAGAATTACTTCATTTAGATTTATTTGGTCCATCTCAAGTTCAATCAATTAACCATAGTAAATATGTTTTTGTTATAGTAGATGATTATTCAAGATATACTTGGACAATCTTTTTAAAACATAAAAGTGATGCTTTTGAAATATTTAAAAACTTTTCTAAAAGAATTCAAAAACAACATTCTTTCAAAATTAAATCTATACGAAGTGATCACGGTGGTGAATTTCAAAATGAAAATTTTGAGAATTTCTGTACTCAAAAGGGAATTACTCACAACTTTTCATTTCCAAGAACTCCACAACAAAACGAAGTAGTAGAACGTAAGAATAAAACGATTCAAGAGTGTGCTCGTACAATGCTTTCTGATAGTAATTTACCTAAACATTTTTGTGCTGAAGCAGTTGCTACAGCTTATTATATATTAAATAGAATTTTAATTAAACCATTAACAAATAAAACTCCATATGAATTACTCTATAATAAGAAACCTATAGTTGCTTATTTTAAAGTCTTTGGGAGTAAATGTTTTATACTTAATACAAAAGATAATTTAGATAAATTTGAACCAAAAGCTGATAAAGGATTCTTTATTGGTTATTCTAATAGAAGCAAAGCATTTAGAATTTTTAATTTAAAAATTAATACTATTAAGAAACTATGCATGTATCTTTTGATGAAAATCTTAAAGATACTGTATAAATAGGTGATGAAGAAGATTTTATAAATTTAAATCAATCTAATGAAACTATTAGTGAAATTAATCAACCTAATAAGAGATTTAAAATATCAAAAGATCATCTTATAGAAAATGTTTTAGGAAATATTGAATCTGCAGTAAGAACTAGAAATCAAGCAGTATGAGTAATGTAGCCTTTATATCAACAATTGAACCTAAAAATCCAAAGAAAGCACCGTCTGATGATTCATGGATTCTTGCTATGCAAGAAGAATTGAATCAATTTACCAGAAATGATGTATGGGAACTTGTTCCTAGACCCGAGGATAAGAGTATAATTGGAACTAAATGGGTTTACAAAAATAAAACGAATGAACTCGGTGAGGTCGTAAGAAATAAAGGTCGTTTAGTCACGCAAGGTTATTGTCAAGAAGAAGGAATTGACTATGATGAAACCTTTGCCCCCATAGCAAGATTAGAAGCTATAAGAATTCTACTTGCTTTCGCTAATTATAATAATTTCAAATTATATCAAATGGATGTTAAAAGTTCTTTTCTAAATGGTTTTGTAAAAGAAGATGTTTATGTTGAACAACCTCCACTTTTTGAAGATAATAAATTTCCAAACCATGTATACAAGTTAAAGAAAGCTCTATATGGTCTAAAGCAAGCTCCTAGAGCCTGGTATGAAAGACTAAGATCTTATTTACTTCAATCTGGTTTTGAAATTGGTAAAGTAGATACAACACTTTTTATTAAAAGAAATAATCAAGATTTTCAACTAGTTCAAATATATGTAGATGATATAATCTTTGGATCAACTAATAACATAATGAATAAAGAATTTTCAGATATAATGACTAAAGAATTTGAAATGAGTCACATGGGAGAATTAAATTTCTTCTTAGGGCTTCAAATTAAACAACTAGAAAATGGAATTTTCATAAGTCAAGAAAAATATACTAAAGACTTAATCAATAAATTTGGTTTAAGCACCTCTAGTGGGAAACCAACTCCAATGTCAACAAATGTAGGTTTAAGTAAAGAAGATAAATCAAAAGATATTGATCAAACCTTATATAGGGGAATGATTGGTTCGCTGCTCTATATAACAGCGAGTCGTCCTGATGTTATGCATAGTGTTTGTCTCTGTGCAAGATACCAATCACAACCCAAAGAAACTCACTTAAAAGATGTTAAAAGAATTTTAAGATATGTAAAATACACTTTAGATTATGGTTTATTTTATCCTAAAAATAATACTTTTGATTTGGTATCATATTGTGATGCTGATTATGCTGGTTGTAAATCAGACCGAAAAAGTACAAGTGGAACTTGTCACTTTCTAGGACATTCACTGGTTTCCTGGTTCAGCAAGAAACAAAATACTATTTCCTTGTCAAAACTGAAGCAGAGTATATATCTGCTGCTCTGGCCTGTTCACAAGTCATATATATGCAACAAACTTTAAAAGATTTTGGAATTAACATAAGTAAATCACCAATATATTGTGATAATACTAGTGCAACAAATCTATCTAAAAATCCAACTCATCATGCTAGAACTAAATATATTGATATAAGACATCACTTTCTTAGAGATAATATAACTAAAAAAATAATAACTCTAGACTATATAAATATTGAAAAACAAATTGCTGATTTATTAACTAAACCATTAACAGAACAGAATTTTACTAAATTTAGAAGAGAATTAGGTATTTTTTCAAAATCTGAAATATAATAGAATATAAATAAAATGTGTTCACTTATACTCATTGTCTCATGCTTGTTCTATACATATTATTTGTTTATACTAATCATTCTTGAATTCTTAAGTAGTTAATAGTTTTTGTTGATGACAAAGGGGGAGAAAGTTATAAAATAATATGCTTGGTGTAAGGGGGAGTAAGGGGGAGTTGTAGTTTTAAGAAGAAGTCACGGAGTAAGGGGGAGTTATGGTATGGTAAGAATATTTTATAAATAAAGGTTGTCATCATCAAAAAGGGGGAGATTGTTAGGAACTGAGTTGATGATGTTTTGATGACAACAACCTTATAGTTATTATACTTTACTTTATAAAATATATACTAACATTTCCATATATATATATATATACATACATACATATATATATATATATATATACACACACACGTATATAGGAAGTATATGCAGGTATTATCGAAGACTGATCAATATAAAGACTCAAGCATCAAGAAGAAGATTAGAGATTCAAGATTCAAGACTCTAGAGAATCAAGATTTCAAGATCTCAAGATAAGTGTCTAGTATTTTGTTAAAACTTCATAATAGCACTCTCATCTTTCTTTCAATTTTCTTTTTGGATGGAACCCAATTTCTATCGAAACTAGTGGCTTACAAACCCACGACAAGTATCTTTCAAACGTACGACAAGTGGCTTACAAACCCACGAAAATCAAAATCATTTAAACTACTTTGTACAAGTTCTCGAGTCCTACGGAGGAGCTCTGTAGGAAGGTTCTTGCAATTTCAGTTTGAATAGATTTTTCAAAATGTTTTTAAATACTTTTTCAAAATGTTTTAGCTTTCAAAATCATGTTTTCAAAAATGTTTTCAAACTTTGTTTTAGCCTTTAAATATTCCTCTATTCTGATTTTAAAAACTTCTATTTTTAAAACATCAAAACTTATTCTAATTTTAAATATTACTTATATAATTTACGGTCTATATCAATTATATATATATATATTTAAAATAATGTTTTATATTCATTCTCTATCTCAAAATATTGTTTAAACACTTTACTTTGCTCCAGAAAAGTTTCAACTTGTTTTAAATTCAATTGCTTTTACAAAACAACATCTCTACAATTTTGAACTGAGGGTTGTTGACATGAGGGGATACCCCTTGTCGACATGGTGGCAGTTGGATTCAAAATTCAATTTTCAAAAGAAATGTCCATTCGTTCGAAAACCTTTCGCCAACGGTTATGACTGTTGTGCATCTATATAAAGGCTTCCAAAACGAATTTTTTTAACAACTACTTTCTTATTTTCTTCACTCCTTCTTCTTCACCATTCCATATCCATAAAACTTCATATTTTCAATATCGTGCCGTCATTCTGCCAAACTCTCAATACGAAACCATTTAGATACTCTCTCTATTTGATTCTCCATTACTCTACTAAAGATCAAAGTGCTATTCAGAGTTATATGATTAATTTGTATTCAAAAAGTCCATAGAGTCTATCCATTCAAAAGGATTGTTATTAAGAAGTATTAGGGTGATCTTGTGTCCCGAAAAACAAGAGAGTTTGTCCCAGACTCGGAGATAGGAGGGTTCCTCAATGCCTTAGAAATTGAGGGTTGTAATTTGGATATTGGCTTATAAAAATCTGTACAAGGATATTGCCTTGGTGCAGGACTGGATGTAGGAGGATTCCGAACCAGTATAAAATCCGGTGTGTTTTTTCCTTTTACTTTCTTTACTTTACTATTTGCAATTGTTATATGTTCTGTGATCATTCTGTGTTAGAATTCTGTTTAGATTTGTGTTGAAATTTTTAATTTATTCTTATAGTTCATATATTCTTTAAAACACTATTCACCCCCCTCCTCTAATGTTATTTCTGCCTTAAGATCCTTAATCCGCATCCCTAACAGGCCCGAGCGTAAAGCAAAACACAAAACACTCGAGTCAGGATTAACATTCTTATATCAATAAATCCAACTCAAGTGAAATAACAATTGAAATACAAGCAACTCAAAGGATGTTGGAATAACCATCCTCTAAGGATACGTTAAACTATCTACTATGTAGTAGTACGCTAGATAGATAATGTCTATCAGTAATATAAATATCAAAATAGTGTTAAGGCGTTACCATTATCCCCCTTAACACATTTTATATAAGCGTTATAGACTATACAGCACTGTAAACTCCACCGTAAACTAGTGGGATATCATGGAGTACTCCATAGGTATAACACAAAACAAATTCGTAGTGGTCGCGTATATAGGGATACAAGTATGACAAGGCACATGAGGCAATACCCAAGATAGTGAAACTACCGTTTACCTGATCCGGACCGATGAAAACGCATCGCTGCAACGATCGCAACACCGCGAAACAACACTCCCAAAAGTACGAGGGTGCACCAATCAATAAAAAGTAATGAGTAGTTTACGAAGAAGTGTGTTCGCTCGAGGTGGCTAACCCCATTTGGTCCGGCACGACTCCTGTTTTAGTCATTTCCAATTTGACACAAGTGTCAAGGCTATCTATTATCGTTTTCTTTCTTTAATCATCACGTACATCATTCCAACCACTTTATTCTGGATCACACTCGGCGTATAGTTATTAAAGTGGTTTTCGGTTTAGACAGAGAGTATGTTCCTAACCGATTCCGGTCTCTTTAATAACTTTCGTAATTATTACACCGATTGGTCGTTTAATAAATTTCAAAACCAAATCAAATTCAATTTCCATTAGAATTTGTAAACCAACATTCGTTTGTCTTTCTAAATCAATTTCCATAATTTACGTTCCTAAACTTTCAAATTACCATTCCAAAGTCTTATAATTCAATTTCAACTTTTATTTCACACAATTTTAAATATTGATTCAAGTTCGTATATAAGCTTCATTCCGAAATCATTTAAATCCATTTAATTTAACATTCAAATCAATTTAAATTCATTGATCGATTTTATTCAATATTCGTTAAGTTAATTTATCATTCAAAACAACTTTCTATTAAATTTCCAATTCATTAAATCAATCACTCAAGTTCATCTTTATTATATCAAAACTTCAAATTGAATTAAATTAGATTCGTCAAATCAAATTCTTTAAATTTCAAGTCTTAAATTTATTTCAATAACTCATGTTTTATATCTTGTTAAAGAAATTCAGTTTCACTTATTTATTTACTTAGTTACAAATTTCAAAACTCAACTAATAAAGAAACTAAATTTCACATATTTAAGAAGTTCAATTTTACTTATTAATTTACATAAATAATTTTCCAAACTTAATTAAATAAGAAACCCAATTTCATTTATTAACGTAGTTCAAGTTTACTTATTCAAAGGTTTGATTTCTCTTATCAAAGAATTCAAATTTTATTTAATTATCAATTAATTCAATCTTGTTCAAATTATTAAAAAATCTCAAAACTTAATTGTTAAATAATTTCAAAACTTAATTATTGAATAATTTCAAAACTTAATTATTAAATAATTCAAACTTAATTATTAAATCATTTCAAACTTAATCATCAAATAATTTCAAACTCCATTATTCATTCTTAAATTCAACAACGGTCTTCGAGTAATTACTTTGTGAATATTTCGTTTTAGATTTTTAAATATTAACATTACCTTTCATAAAATTTCAAATTTCAACTTCTTTTCAAACTTTATTGTTTATTCGAATAAAATCTTTATTTTATTTTTAAATCAAATTATTAACCAATCGGGTTTATATTTACTTTTCTATCCTAGGTCAAATTCATTTGGGTATTTATCATTTCAACCCGATTCCATTTCAATTCAAAAAATAGCATAGTAAAGGGAACTTGCAGTGTGATAACTGGGATGGTGTCAAAGTAAATAAACAAGCAATAACAACAATCAAGAACAATCTAATAATTAATTCAAATAACCCCGAAATAACCGTATTAATTCACATTGTTGTTTGTGCAAATTAATATAATTATTTCTAGAATCTACACTATCATTTCATGTAGATTAAAGATTATTACACTTATTATTCTATATTGTTTTACACTTGACATCAATTATTCAATTTCATAATTCATCAATTAATACAACATAAATTTAAATGGTTCAAGGTTAGTTAACTATTTTCTACGTGTCAATTAATTGAACATTTAAAAGGGTCATATTATACAAGTTTGTCTAATTAATTTCAACATATATATCAATTTTAAGTCCCTAACTATCCTACGTCAAATTCAATTTCATAATATTTATCGCTTGTACATTACAATCTAACATCCAATATAAACAACAAACAGTCAATCAATTATCAACCAAATGGATTATCATCATATAATTAACAAATAATTGTGTCAGATGTCACAGGTGAACTGATACAGGTAATAGCATACATAACAGTGTAATTAACTAACATCAGCATATTTCAATTTGTCGTTTCAATTGAAATCAAATTTAATAAATAAAAGAACATTAATCGTGAGTAGTTGCTCATCTTTCGAGGCTAGAGATGAACAAGAACGAGAGAAGTTACGAATCCGAGCACGAGTTTCAAAGAAAAATAGATTGGCACAAATACGATGGATAGAGCTGATAACAGAAATTAAAAAAAAATCAGTTTCGATATACACTAAAAATATATATGAGTTGTGATCTTAATAACTCAAATATACCTATATGGATAAACTAATATAAAATCCTATACAAACTTCATACTGACTACCTTAACAACTACAGTAATAATATAAATAATCATAATTTAAGATCAAAATAATAATAATAAATACGACTTATATACATAAAAGAAAACAAGCAGATTTGCAAATTTGTTACAATAATATATACATATATGTACTTTATATAAAATAATATAACTACACCAAACAATTAACATATATATATAACATATATATTATAACTTGTACATTGAAACCATTATAGCTTGTACATTAAAACTACAGTGTTGGCATAATCTTTCAGATCCCAAAATTTAATACTAACATATTAAGTTCTAACATGATATATATAAAAATAATTTTCTCTCAGAGAAGACTATAGGCAAAGGCTAGCTTCATGCAAAATGAATAATTTTTTTTTTTAAATGGTCGAGGCTTGGAACTTCAACTTAACATATATATGTATATACGAAAGCTGTAAATGCCATATATTTAAAACAGTTTTATATATATATATATATATATGAAATACTAACATAAGTTTTAACATATTCATTTATATACAATACTAGTCCTAACGTAATGTATTATATACCAAAGCTTTTGAAACTTTCTTTCAAGAATGCTTAAAAATACTGTAAAACAAGTGATAGACTACACTCATGAATATGGTTTCAACCCAAGCACAGAGCATATTATACTAAATGAAAAATATAACAGACTAAATATATGAACTACTCCATATATATATCAACATCCTATATCATATTTCTATAAATTTATACCTATCGATAAGATAAAATTCTATTTCAACGTTATACGTACCTATACAAGTAAATATATATACACTGGTACAAAGTTTTACACAAAAAAATAATACATAGAATATTGATATAAACTTCTCCATATATATTTACACATCACAAGCATATAGCCTATATTAATATATAGTAGACTAAAATAAACCTATACAAACTGATGCATGCCACACAACAGCTAAATACACGTAGACTATAGGGATGTATGCAGACAACTAGTATATTAAATTAACATATATATATATATATAGTATTGGTTTAAACTGATAAAAAAAACAAAAAAAACCTATATATCAACGAGCAGAGGAGATGCAAACACGCCGAGGGTGGCCAGCGGAGGTTCGTGTGGAGGAGGAGGAAAGCTCGGGTTGCGGGCTGCCACGTGTGATGCGAAGGAGGAAAATGGACAATGGTGAAACGCATGGGTTTTCGTATGGAAAGGAGGCAGTTGCGTGGGAAAGTTGCAGCTTTTGGACGGAGGCAGAGGTATGCCGGAGTGGCGACGGTGTGAAGCTGCGGTGCGTGGCTCCATGTAGGCTGCTGACGTGGGCAGTGACTGAGAGAATGGAAGCCATCGTGAGATGAACGGCCGGCAGTAGAGAAACAAAGGTGCGGTGATGGAAGGGATGACAGCGAGTGGATGGCTCGGTCGTGGTGGAACGGTTCGCCGACGCCATTGGGAAGAGAGGCGGGGAGGAGGTGATCGAGCACAAAGTGAAGCGGCTATGGCGAGCTCGGCCAGATCTAGGTGGAGGCTTCGGCGAAGAGGTCGAGGCAGCTCTGAAACAGATGGCGATGGTGGGAGGTGGAGGAGGCGCATGAGAGGGTGTGAGCGGCTTCGGGTCGGGAAGTGGAATGGAGCGGGTTTGACTTGGTGGAGGAACGCATGTGTGCGGTTCATGGGGAAAAGAGTAAAGGTGATGGAAGAAAAACTTGTGTCTCGGCTGTCGCATCTTCTTTTTCCAGAAGAGGAGGATGAAGAAGAGCTAAAAGGTAGAAAGAAATGTAGCCTTGTAAATATAATTTTCTCAACGTACAGAGGCTGCTTGATTATCAGCATGAGCTGGCAATAAAATTAAACACAACGAACGGCAATTACCTAGAACATTGGAAATTGATAGACAAGAGGTTGAAGTCAGTGAATAATATTAGTAACCTGACCATTGATTATCTCAAGAAGCAAATGAATGGACAAGGGAACCAAAAGACTTTAAAACCCGCACCGATACGATTAACGTTCTCGTGGATTCCACCGCATACCGGTCTTCAAAATTAACAATTAATATACCGTAGAGATCAACACGGCGAGACGATCAAAACGGCATATGGATATCAGTGGCATGATTGAATTATAAAAATTTCGAATTTTCAACTGGCGAAAAATGCAAGAAAAACGCGGGAAAATAAGATCGACGAAGCTAAAGAAGTCCGAATTTGGAAAACAAAAAATGACGTCTTGCTCAGAAGATGGTTTAGAATTTTTCTACGTAAAAATATTTGTCTTTCGAAAATGTTTTAATTTCGTTAATTACTAACTGATTTAAATTAAAATAAATTTACGCACGAAATAAACTTCCATATTTTTGGATGAAAATTTACCAGTTGCTATATTTAACTAGACGCATTCCAAATATCAATTTTATATTTCAAAATTTTATTGTTTAAAATTCCACAAAATTTCAATTAATAACGTTTTTAAAACCGGTTAAATCTGCGGGTTGTTACACTCTCTCCCACTCAAAACTTTTCGTCCCCGAAAAGGAAGGAGGTAGAAGAATAGAAACAATCAAAAGAAAATAGACTTGAATTACATTATAAACAATTAATTTAAACCATTTAAATTTCAATTTAATCGATTAATATTTAGCAATTTGTTTTTAAAATCCAGGTTTCCATTAAATTGGTTTGATTTCTCATTTACAAATGTTAGGCACAAAAGGTTTCTTTCAAATGAAATTCAATTTAAATTCAATTAATACAAGATATCTCATTAAGTTGATTTAATTTTAATTTATTAACGTTCAAAACAAAATTTTTATTTTATTAATCACATATATTGTTCAATTAACTTATTATTCTATTTATCTCCATAAACATTTTAAAATTTAAGTGTATAACATTTATTATATGCACTCACATTTTATTTATAAAGACAATTTATTGTATATTCTCCAATTTTCTTAAATTAACAATTTCAAGGATCATAAATTTGAACAGTCATTTATTTTAATCATATTGTATTCGACAAATTTAATTCTTGTTTATTCCAAATTATTATTAAAATTATTTACTTAATATCTTATCACATATATATTGAGTATATTTACATTTATTATAACAGGAAATTATTGTCAAGGACAAAATTTCACAGCTTTTAAGCCTCAAGGACAGACCTTCAATATTTTATCCTGAAGGACAACTTTCTGTAGGTATCAGTTTTTAATTATTGATAGCAGTTTTTAGGTATCAGTTTGTAGTTATCGGTAGCAGTTTTTAGGTATCAGTTTTTAGCTAGGTATCAGTTTTGTTGTCCTTATGAATAATTTTGAAAAATGTTTGTCCTTTTGAATAATTTTTAGAAGAACGTTTGTCCTTGTGGTAAAAATATTGAGGTCATGTCCTTGAGGCAAAAAATATAGAAATTTTTGTCCTTTAAATTAATTCCCCCTTATTATAACTACACAAATTTATTTTAAAATTTCTTTGATATCATTTTCTACTGTATAATATTCAATTACATAGTTAACTTCTGAAAATTTAGGAAAGTTATATATAATGCGATTGAGTATTATCCAAATAAAATTTTACAATTCGCTTATTCCAAGTTAATTATTTATTTAAAAATTTTGGCTTTATCAAAAATCATCCTTAAATCAAAATTTTAAGAATTAATTTCCGATCAATTTCAAAACATTTTATAGATAAAATAAATATATAGACATAATATATCAAATCAAATTTAAAATCTTTAATATATATTATAAATCAAATCATGTTTTGAAATTCAAATCAATTTATTTTCTCCAAAACAAAAGTGTAGCAGGGCTACAGAATAGTCTCTCCGCTTCGAAACTCGAAAATGAATGTCGATGATGCGGCCGTCATCACGGAAATTATTTTCCAGCGACAAAGAGAAGAGCATTGATTTAAACATTTAAAATTCTTTGGAATGATTTCAATTTGAAAATATTTTAAAACTATACACTTTAAAATTTTCAAATCAAAGTTTGAAATTACCGGAAATTAAATTCCCAAATTCTAATTAAAATACATTTCAAATTCTAAATCAAATTATAACCAAACTTTATAAATTCATTTATTTATTTTATGAAATAGTCAATGATTTATAAAACAATAAATGAAAATTAAATTTTAACGTTTCAGACAACAGGTTCATTAACATTTTAATTTCAAAAAAAATTTATACTTATTATAATATAATCATACAAAACTATTTTATTTACCAAATTTGAAAACAATATTATGTCAGTTTGCTCTCCTCAAGTGTTTTGGAAATCCTATCGATAACGTTGATCAGACGAATCGATCGAAAATCCAAATCAACATCAACGACTCAAACAACACAATATATAAAACATTTAAATATAGATTTACAAATACACTATACAGGAATAGATTTTCAAAGCAAGGACAGAGATTCAAATTTAATTAATTCAGTCAAAGAAAATTTTGATTTGAGACTAAGTTAGAACAAAGATAAGATGATTATTTAACCGAATAAGGAAATAGATAAGCTTATATAAATCGCGGGCAACCTTAACCGGATCGGCCGTGACTTAAAGAATGAAATCGATGCAGAATTTCGAGGCAAATCTAGATTCGACCTCAAGAAATAGAATTCAGGTATAGCAGGAGATAGATAGCTTCGTAAACCGAGGATACAGAAATCTCTGGTAAATCAATGCCTATTGTAGAGGAGTTTCACCCCTTTACAAATCATTTGAAGTTTGGCGATACCGTCGATCTATTATAGATATCATCCAAAGTGGAGTTATGGGATGCTCCAGAATTTAAAAGAAAACGAATAGTGAGGGACACGAATGAATTTTGGAACCGCAGGGAACGTTCCAAAATTCAAAGGAATTGATTCAAAAGGGAGAGATTGAAACTCGAATGAGAGTGATTCTGTAAATACATTTACCTTATATGCTAAGTTTTGCCTAGAGCTACCAAAAGCTCTGATACCAACTGTAACGACCCGCTTTTTGGACTATTCATATCCGCACATGTCGGACTTGAATAATTTAAAATACCGAATCGTTAATTTTAATTTGGCAAAACTTAGATATACAGTAAATAAATAATCACAGACGTAGAGTAATAATATGCAGCGGAAACAGAAGATAGTAGCTCATGAAGCTACTATATATATAACAGAGTAATATAAGATACAATAGAAGTCTCGAATACAATAGTCAAATACAATATTAGAATACATCACTGGAAACAACTGAATATCTAAACTGAATAGATAGCTGGATCTCCAGGTGAAGCTCCAACTCCAAAGGTGAGTCTCAAAAGCTGAACCACTCAGTCTAACCCGAGTGTAAAGCAAAACACAAAAACTCGAGTCAGGATTAACATTCTTATATCAATAAATCCAACTCATGTGAAATAACAATTGAAATACAAGTAACTCAAAGGATGTTGGAATAACCATCCTCTAAGGATCCGTTAAACTATCTACTATGTAGTAGTACGTTAGATAGATAATGCCTATCAGTAATATAAATATCAAAATAGTGTTAAGGCGTTAACATTATCCCCTTAACACATTTTATATAAGCGTTATAGACTATACAGCACTGTAAACTCCACCGTAAACTAGTGGGATATCAGGGAGTACTCCATAGGTATAACACAAAACAAATTCGTAGTGGTCGCGTATATAGGGATATAAGTATGACAAGGCACATGAGGCAATATCCAAGGTAGTGAAACTACCGTTTGCCTGATCCGGACTGGTGAAAACGCATCGCCGCAACGAGCGCAACACCGCGAAACAACACTCCCAAAAGTACGAGGATGCACCAATCAATAACAAGTAATGAGTATTTTATGAAGAAGTGTGTTCGCTCGAGGTGGCTAACCCTATTTGGCCCGGCACGGCTCCTGTTTTAGTCATTTCCAATTTGACACAAGTGTCAAGACTATCCATTATCGTTCTCTTTCTTCAATCATCACATACATCATTCCAACCACTTCATTCTAGATCTCCGCGTATAGTTATTAAAGTGGTTTTCGGTTTAGACAGAGAGTATGTCGATAACCGATTTCGGTCTCTTTAATAACTTTCGTAATTATTACACCGATTGGTCGTTTAATAAATTTCAAAATCAAATCAAATTCAATTTCCATTAGAATTTGTAAACCAACATTTCGTTTGTCTTTCTAAATAAATTTCCATAATTTACATTCCAAAACTTTCAAATTACCATTCCAAAATCTTATAATTCAATTTCAACTTTTATTTCACACAATTTCAAATATTGATTCAAGTTCGTATATAAGCTTCGTTTCGAAATCATTTAAATCCATTTAATTTAACATTCAAATCAATTTAAATTCATTGATCGATTTCATTCAATATTCATTAAGTTAATTTATCATTCAAAACAAGTTTCTATTAAATTTCCAATTCATTAAATCAATCACTCAAGTTCATCTTTATTATATCAAAACTTCAAATTGAATTAAATTAGATTCGTCAAATCAATTTCTTTAAATTTCAAGTCTTAAATTCATTTCAATAACTCACGTTTTATTTCTTGTTAAAGAAATTCAGTTTCATTTATTTATTTACTTAGTTACAAATTTCGAAACTCAATTAATAAAGAAACTAAATTTCACATATTCAAGAAGTTCAATTTTACTTATTAACTTACTTGAATAATTTTCCAAACTTAATTAAATAAGAAACCCAATTTCATTTATTAACGTACTTCAAATTTACTTATTCAAAGGTTCAATTTCTCTTATCAAAGAATT
This sequence comes from Allium cepa, assembly GCA_030765085.1. Classification (NCBI taxonomy): domain Eukaryota; kingdom Viridiplantae; phylum Streptophyta; class Magnoliopsida; order Asparagales; family Amaryllidaceae; genus Allium; species Allium cepa. Next base: position 868,397,820 of record CM060940.1, read on the forward strand.
CAAATTTTATTTAATTATCAATTAATTCAACCTTGTTCAAATTATTAAAAAATCTCAAAACTTAATTATTAAATAATTTCAAAACTTAATTATTGAATAATTTCAAAACTTAATTATTAAATAATTCAAACTTAATTATTAAATCATTTCAAACTTGATCATCAAATAATTTCAAACTCCATTATTTATTCTTAAATTCAACAACGGTCTTCCAATAATTACTTTGTTAATATTTCGTTTCAGATTTTTAAATATTAACATTACCTTTCATAAAATTTCAAATTTCAACTTCTTTTCAAACTTTATTGTTTATTCGAATAAAATCTTTATTTTATTTTTAAATCAAATTATTGACCAATCCGGTTTATATTTACTTTTCTATCCTAGGTCAAATTCATTTGTGTATTTATCATTTCAACCCGATTCCATTTCAATTTAAAAAATAGCATAGCAAAGGGAACTTGTAGTGTGATAACTGGGATGGCGTCAAAGTAAATAAACAAGCAATAACAACAATCAAGAACAATCTAATAATTAATTCAAATAATCCCAAAATAGTCATATTAATTCACATTGCTGTTTGTGCAAATTAATATAATTATTTCTAGAATCTACACTATCATTTCATGTAGATTAAAGATTATTACACTTATTATTCTATACTGTTCTACACTTGACATCAATTATTCAATTTCATAATTCATCAATTAATACAACATAAATTCAAATGGTTCAAGGTTAATTAACTATTTTCTACATGTCAATTAATTAAACATTTAAAGGGGTCATATTATACAAGTTCGTCTAATTAATTTCAACATATATATCAATTTTAAGTCCCTAACTATCCTACGTCAAATTCAATTTCATAATATTTATCACTTATACATTACAATCTAACATCCAATATAAACAACAAACAGTCAATCAATTATCAACCAAACGGATTATCATCGTATAATTAACAGATAATGGTGTCAGATGTCACAGGTGAACTGATACAGGTAATAGCATACATAACAGTGTAATTAACTAACATCAACATATTTCAATTTGTCGTTTCAATTGAAATCAAATTTAATAAATAAAAGAACATTAATCGTGAGTGGTTGCTCACCTTTCGAGGCTAGAGATGAACAAGAACGAGAGAAGTTACGAATCCGAGCATGACTTCCAAAGCAAAATAGATTGGCACGAATACGATGGATAGAGCTGATAAAAGAAATTAAATCAAAAATCAGTTTCGATATACACTGAAAATATATATGAGTTGTGATCTTAATAACTCAAATATACCTATATGGATAAACTAATATAAAATCCTGTACAAAGTTCATACTGACTGCCTTAGCAACTACAGTAATAATATAAATAATCATAATTTAAGATCAAAAAAAAAAATACGCCTTATATACATAAAAGAAAACAAGCAGATTTGCAAATTTGTTACAATAATATATACATATATGTACTTTATATAAAATAATATAACTACACTTAACAAATAACATAAATATATAACATATATTATAGCTTGTACATTAAAACCATTGTAGCTTGTACATTAAAACTACAGTGTAGGCATAATCTTTCAGATCCCAAAATTTAATACTAACATATTAAGTTCTAACATGATATATATAAAAATAATTTTCTCTTAGAGAAGACTACAGGCAAAGGCTAGCTTAATGCAAAATGAATAATATTTTTTTTTAAATGGCCGAGGCTTGGAACTTCAACTTAACATATATATACGAAAGCTGTAAATGCCATATATTTAAAACAGTTTTATATATATATATGAAATACTAACATAAGTTTTAACATATTCATTTATATACAATACTAATCATAACGTAATGTATTATATACCAAAGCTTTTGAAACTTTCTTTCAAGAATGCTTAAAAATACTGTAAAACAAGTGATAGACTACACTCATGAATATGTTTTCAACCTAAGCAAAGAACATATTATACTAAAACAAAAATATAACAGACTAAATATATGAACTACTCCATATATATATCAACATCCTATATCATATTTCTATAAATTTATGCCCATCGATAAGATAAAATTCTATTTCAACGTTATACGTACCTATACAAGTAAATATATATACACTGGTACAAAGTTTTACACAAATAAATAATACATAGAATATTGATATAAACTTCTCCATATATATTTACACAACACATGCATATAGCCTATATTAATATCTAGTAGACTAAAATAAACCTATACAAACTGATGCATGCCACACAACAGCTAAATACACGTAGACTATAGGGATGTATGCAGACAACTAGTATATTAAATTAACATGTATATATATAGTATTGGTTTAAACTGATAAAAAAAAACCTATATATCAACGAGCAGAGGAGATGCACACACGCCGGAGGGTAGCCAGCGGAGGTTCGTGTGGATGAGGAGGAAAGCTCGGGTTGCGGGCTGCCACGTGTGAAGCGAAGGAGGAAAATGGACAATAGTGAAACGCATGGGTTTTCATGTGGAAAGGAGGCAGTTGCATGGGAAAATCGCGGCTTCTAGAGGGAGGCTGAGGTACGCCAGAGTGGTGACGGTGTGAAGCTGCGGTGCGTGGCTCCATGTAGGCTGCTTACGTGGGCAGTGGCCGAGAGAATGGAAGCCATCGTGAGATGAACGGCCGGCAGTAGAGAAACAAAGGTGTGGTGATGGAAGGGATGACGGCAAGTGGATGGCTCGGTCGTGGTGGAATTGTTCGCCAACTCCAGTGGGAAGAGAGGTGGGGAGGAGGTGATCCAGCACAAAGTGAAGCAGCTATGGCGAGCTCATCCAGATCTGGGTGGAGGCTTCGACGAAGAGGTCGAGGAAGCTCTGAAACAGATGGCGATGGTGGGAGGTGGAGGGGGCGCATGAGAGGGTGTGAGCGGCTTCGGGTCGGGAAGTGGAATGGAGCGGGTTTGACTTGGTGGAGGAACGAGTTAAAGAATTTTAAAAGAAATGAACTGAATTTTATTACACAACTGAATAATCTTTCAATACAATAGTTTGTATCATGATACATTTGTATTTATAAACAAAACTAGAGATATGGGCTGCGGGTTTGCCCAAGATAATATAACAGCCCGCATATGCATTATAACGGAGAATACACTTATTCTCCAGAAGGTTATATCGTTTATTTGCCCCCTCAAACCCAAACTAGGGTTAGGGTTTGCAAACGATATACACGACTTCAGCCGCCATCAAAAATTAATTGCCGTAAGATGAAACTTTCAAGAAAGCTTGGCATTTCCAGTATTGAAGACTCAGATAGACAACGATGTGGGAGAGATCTGAACTCCAAGTTCGAGTAGAGCAAGATCCATAAGAAATACAGATCCTAGTTCAAGTATAGATGAAATCAGAAAGGAATCTCAGATTTGCGGAAGCTTTGGCTGAGATATGAGATGATTCAAGCCTAATCTTTCCTGAATCATCATATGCTTTGATTTCTGACTGAGGTGCCTTGGGTATGAGATGATTGAAGCCTAGTCTTTCCCAAATCATCAGATGCTTTGATTTATGACTGAGGCACCTCGGGTATATAAATCTGAGATTTAGATCTCAGGTTGACATTATCTTCATCAAATTTAATCTCGTGCCTGAAGCGAGTGAAGTTGGGTCTCGAAAGAGGTTTGGTAAAGATGTTGGCTTGCTGGTAAGTGGAAGGTATGTATCCAACTTTAAGTTCGCCTTTAATTACTTGCTCTCGTACGAAGTATAAATCTAACTCCATATGCTTCGTACGAGAGTGCATAACTGGATTGACAGAGAGTGCAATTGCACTTTGATTATCACACCATATTGTTGCTCTGGCATTATGTGCGATACGTAGTTCAGTTAAATGGGATTTTATCCACATGATCTCTGCAGTAGTGCTAGCTAAACTACGATACTCTGCTTCTGTACTGGATCTAGACACAGTTGGTTGTTTTTTAGCACACCAAGATATAGGATTGTTACCTAAAAATATGGAGTAACCTGTAGCGGATCTTCTATCATCAGTGTCTGTTGCCCAATCTGAATCAGCATATCCATTAATATGTAGAGTTGAACATGATTGTAGTATTAGCCCTTGATTGATAGATCCCTTCAGATACCTTAAGATACGTTTCACTGCTTTCCAATGATTGTCTAGTGGCTTTTGCATGAACTGACTCACTTTGTTGACACTGTAAGATATGTCAGGTCTGGTAATAGTGACGTACTGAAGTGCTCCCACTATGCTTCTATATTGCTTGTCATTTAAAATTGGTTCTCCTTTGTTCTTAGATAATTGTAAATTGCTAGTCATTGGAGTAGGAAATGGATTAGCTTTATCCATCTTGGCTCTTACTAGAATTTCATTAATGTATTTTTTCTGACTTAGCAGTATTTCAGAATTTGATGTTTTTCTGACTTCAATCCCAAGAAATAATTTAGCTCTCCTTAATCTTTAATGGAGAACTCCTTCTTTAGGCATTGTGTTATGTAAATGATTTCAGCCTTGCTGTCACCTGTAATAATAAAATCATCGACATAAATTAGCATAAAGGTTGCAGCATGATTAGAAAATTTAGTGAATAGAGAGTTGTCTGATTTTGTTTGACTGTATCCATGACTGGATAGAATGGTTTTAAGTTTGTCAAACCAGACTCTTGGTGCTTGCTTGAGCCCATAGAGTGCTTTATTAAGTTTGCACACCAGCTGCTCACTGCCTTTTTGTATGAACCAATTGGTTATTCCATATATACTTCCTCCTGCAAGTCACCATTAAGAAAAGCATTATTAAAATCTAATTGTTGAACGGCCCAGTTCTTATGCAAAGCAATTGTTAGTATTATCCTAATTGATGTGGGTTTCACAACTGGAGAGAAAGTTTCATTGAAATCAAACCCATTTTGCTGTGAATACCCTTTTGCCACTAATCTTGCTTTGTGCCTAAGAATTGAGCCATCAGGATTCTTTTTCAGTTTATATGTCCATTTGCATCCTATAATGTTTTTATTTTTTGGTAATTGAACAAGATCCCAAGTTCTGTTTTTGATTAGTGCATTATATTCTTCTATCATAGCACTTTTCCAATTTTCATCAGTAATTGCTTGCTGATAAGTGGTTGGCTCACTTGAGTCAAGTTCAGCACTATATATTTTTGGTTTAAAAATACCACTCTTTTCCCTAGTTATCATATGATGACCAGTGCTTGTAGGAACAGTGGGTTGATTTCTATCTTCACTGGGGGTCTCTTGTTGAGTATTGGTTGACTGTTGGTTAGTCAATAATGGACATGAGTCATCTGAGTAGTTGTGGTCAGAACTAGCATTATCAGCCCTTGATGATTCTCCTGTTGGCTCATGACCTAGTTCACTGATGAGCATAGTGTGTTGTGAGCAGGAGTTCTTTCCAGTATCATCTTTACTTTGGGTTGGTATGATTATCTCAGGTGAGAATGGTATTGAAGGTATGGAATACTTTGCATTGTATATCTTGTGAGATGTTTTAATGCCTGCATTGCTAAAAGGAAATTCATTCTCATTAAATATAACATGTCTGGATATATACACTCTACCATTGTTGTCAAAACATTTGTAACCCTTTTGATTTATAGGATAACCTATATATGTACATGGTTTTGATCTATAATCTAATTTATGTGAATTATATGGTCTTAAACAGGGAAAACATTGACATCCAAACATTTTCAAATTTTTGTAATCTGGTTTAACTTTAGTTAGCACTTCCAAAGGACTCTTATATTTAAGAGTCTTTGTAGGCAGTCTATTAATCAGGTAGACTGCTGTAGAGAAGGCATCTGGCCAAAACTTAAGTGGCATAGAGGCTTGTGCTAGTAAAGTTAAACCTGTTTCAACAATGTGTCGATGTTTTCTTTGTATAAGACCATTTTGCTCTGAAGTGTAGGGACATGTGACTCTATGTGTGATTCCCTTATTTTCAAGAAATTTCTTTAGAGGCATAAACTCCTTACCTTCATCTGTCTGAATTTTTTTTACCTGATTACCTGTTTGTCTTTCAACATTTGTAATAAATTGCATTTCTGCATTGTTAGTCTCTGATTTTGATTTCAGAAAGTAAATCCATACAAATCTAGAGTAAGCATCAATGAATGAAATGTAGTACGTATTGCCATAATCAGTACAAATTGGGGCCGGTCCCCATAGATCTGCTGCAATAAATTCAAGAGTGTTACTGTACACAGTCTCAGAGTTTGGAAATGCAAGTTTATGACTTTTGCCTGACTGACAGTATGTACATATATAAGAAGTAGGGATTTTATCAACAAGAATATCATCACACTTATTCAAAACATGTTTTACAATGTCTGCACTAGGGTGTCCTAATTTACAGTGCCACATATTGAATTTCTCTGTGCACTTTCCAGTGTCACTTATTACAGTAGCATTGCACCATTTACTCTTATGCTTAGATTTTCTTGAGCTTGCAACTTCAAATTTGTATAACCCCTTATGTTCTTTACCCTGCAAACGAACCCCATCAGTCAGATTATCTTTTACTAGACAGTGTGTTGAGTGAAATTCAAAATACACATTATTGTCTCTAGCAAATTGAGATACACTCATTAAATTTTTCTTAATTAATGGTACCCTCAGTAAGTTTCTGAGGTATAATTGTCTATTACCATTAAGACTTGCATTTTCAATATGAGATATGTGTGTAGTTTTACCATTACCCATATACAGTAATTGTTTACCTTTGTACTCTCTGTTGCCAAGATTCAGTTGACTCAAGTTATTAGTCACATGATTTGTTGCACCAAAGTCAGGATACCAACTGTCATCATGTATATCTTCTATTCTTGCAGTGCTGGTGTTTGTACTTTCTGATTTTGGTTCTTGATGCATGTTCACCATGTTCGCACTTGGATTTTGTGATCTTGCATTGTTGTTATTCTGCTGTGCTGGTGTGAAATTTGCATCAAACCTAAAATAACACTTGCTTGCAGTATGACCAAACCTTTCACATATTTGGCATCTAGGCCTGTTATTACTATAGTTCCATCTGCCACCCCTTGCTCTGCCTCTATTGGGTTGACTGCCTCTGTAGTTGTTTGATTGTGATTGATTTCTATTGCCCTGACCATTTTCTTGATTTCTGTTCTTGCTAACAGAGACTTGATTGATATTGTACTCCAAGTTTATTGACTTCTTTTGCTCTAGTCTCCCTTCATGTGCAAGGAGCATTGACTGAACATTAGTAAGAGATGGCAGTTTTTCATTAGAAGATATTATAGCTACCACTGCTTCATATTCCTCATCCAGACCACTTAGAATATACAGTATTTGTTCAGTGCTTGCTACTTTGTGGCCAGCACAGGCTAATTGATCACATAATGTCTTTGCCTTTGATAGATAATCTCTCATTCTAGTACTATCTTTCCTTAGGTTCTGCAACTGTCTTTTGTATTGCATTATTCTTGCTGCAGATTATGAACTGAATACTTGCTCAATTGTATGCCAGATTTTATGTGCAGTTTTGCACCCAACCAACTGTGACATGAGACTTGCATCAACAGAAGACAGTAGCCATGAACTAATTAGACTATCTTGTCTTTCATGTGTAATGTAATCTTTATTGTTGACAAGTTTTCCATCATTATCTGCAGTGAATCTTGGTAGGGTAACTATGGTGCCATAAACAAATTCCTGCAGGCCATAGCCTCTTATAGCGGTTTCAATCTGAAATTTCCATAACAGATAGTTGGATTCATTCAATTGGATGGTGATGATCTGACTTTGTGGCTTGATAATAGACTTGATTAGATATTGAGTGTCATTTGGCTGATCTTGAGCAGTTCTTGAGAAGGAACTGAATGGTGTTGCTGCATTGCTGTTCTCATCAGCCATTTTGGTGAATCAAGAAGTGAAGAAACAAGAATTAGGATACAACCAGAATGTGGCAAGTGATGAACTGCACTCTGATGCCTGTTCTTTGGCAAGAAACAAGAATTAGGATACAACCACAATGAGGCAAGTGATGAACTGCACTCTGATGCCTGTTCTTTGGCAAGACACAGTCTGTAAGGTAATCAAGAAACTGATACTTCTGATGGATTAAGTGCAGCCGAAGGGGTAATCTATGATGAGATCACTCTGAGAAAACTCCTTCCTGGAACGGCACAAGATTCAAATAATGAAGAATGCTTCTCATGTGATGATTCAATATCTGATGAGAGCAATCTGCTGTTAAGCAGTTTTAAATTTTTTGCTCTGATACCAAGTTAAAGAATTTGAAAAGAAATGAACTGAATTTTATTACACAACTGAATAATCTTTCAATACAATAGTTTGTAACATGATACGTTTGTATTTATAAACAAAACTAGAGATATGGGCTGCGGGTTGGCCCAAGATAATATAACAGCCCACATATGCATTATAACAAAGAATACACTTATTCTCCAGAAGGTTATATCGTTTATTGAACGCATGTGTGCGGTTCATGGGGAAAAGAGTAAAGGTGATGGAAGAAAAACTTGTGTCTCGGCTGTCGCATCTTCTTTTTTCCAGAAGAGGAGGATGAAGAAGAAATAAAAGCTAGAAAGAAATGTAGCCTTTTAAATTTAAATTTCTCAACGTATAGAGGCTGCTTGATTATCAACATGAGCTGGCAATAAAATTAAACACAACCAACGACAATTACCCAGAATATTGGAAATTGATAGACAAGAGGTTGAAGTCAGTGAATAATATTAATAACCTAACCATTGATTATCTCAAGAAGCAAACGAATGGACAAGGGAACCAAAACACTTTAAAACCCGTACCCATACGATTAATGTTCTCGTGGATTCCACCGCATACCGGTCTTCAAAATAGACAATTGAATATACCGTAGAGATCAGCACGACGAGACGATCAAAACGGCATATGGATATCTGTGGCATGATTGAATTATAAAAATTTTCAACTGGCGAAAAATGCAAGAAAAACGCGAGAAAATAAGATCGACGGAGCTAAAGAAGTCCGAATTTGAAAAACGAAAAATGACGTCTTGCTCAGAAGATGTTTTAGAATTTTTCTATGTAAAAATATTTGGGTTTCGAAAACATTTGAATTTCGTTAATTACTAACTGATTTAAATTAAAATAAATTTACGCACGAAATAAACTTCCATATTTTTGGATGACAATTTACCAGTTGCTATATTTAACTGGACGCGTTTTCAATATCAAATTTATATTTCAAAATTTTATCGTTTAAAATTACACAAAATTTCAATTAATAACGTTATTAAAACCGGTTAAATCTGTGGGTTGTTACAATTGAAGAGAAGAAAGTTGGTTTTTATTAAGAGCAAAAATGTATATATTGATACATTTGATTGTATTTATAATATATCATACTCGGTGTTAACCCCGCCTCGGCCGTGGCTCAACGATCCAAGATAATAAACGACCTAACACTCTCCCAAGACACGAAGGGAAGCCGACCTAGTATCTTAACATGGAAGACCGACCTAACTGCATAAGACCTAAGAGGGATACCGACCTAAGGGCCTTGAGAAGCATATCGACCTAATGCCTTAAAGAAAGTTCCGACCTAACGTCTTGAAATGATGCCGACTTAAGGTTCAAGGAGATTCCGACCTAGGACTTATAAAGGTCTACCGACCTAACACGTTTTCCAATCTAACTACTCAAGTTGTTTGTCGACCTAGCTGTTAAGAATAAGTTGGTCCACACCTGAGTCGTGGCCGGCTTACGGCTCATGATAAGTCGTGACCGACCTAAGGATATGAAGGGGGAAGTAGTGCAACAGTTCAATGCGCGTCACGATAACTCGGCAGCGACTTGGGACTTAGGATTTGGGGCCAGAAGAATATGCGCCTCCCATTTAAACCATAGGCCGTGCATCGGTGAGGAGCAGCGACCTACGACCTAGCTTATCTCGGCAACGGCTTACGACCCAACTCATCTCGGCCACTACCTACAACTTGACACCAGAAGCCCCTATAAATACGCGACCACCTCCAACATTCAAAGGGCTTTTGGATCATTCTCTTCATGACATCAAGGCTCTACTATCTTCAAGACAATCTGAACTCCATCACTTCAAACTCACGCAAGACATCTAGACCAAACTTCGCACAAAGATTCGACATATCCAATCATGGATTCAAAGAACTCTATGGCATTGAAGTCTTTTCTAGCTACTTGTCTTTTTGAATTGTGTTGGATTGTAATTGAAAGAGATTGTAATAAGTTGTAATTCAGTCAGCAATAAAAAGGATTGAAGTGGACGTAGGCTTGATCATAAGCCGAACCACTATAAAACTACTGTTGTTTACTGTTTTTTCTGCAGTTTTCTGCTTATACTCTGTTCCCGAAACATCGGGTGGTGCTTTCACAACTACACTTTACACACCGAGGTGTTAGCGTTCAAATTTTAGCGTTAACATTTTTGGTGCTTTCACTGAGAATTGAACTCAGGTGAATTATCATCATTGCTCCACGAAAGTTTGTTGAAGTAACCTCTCTGAAGACTAGAAGTTTATCTGAAATCATGGCTCCGGGGAGAAAGAGTAGATCTGTTAGATCTGGGAATGTTCAAGAGGGAACCTCCGCTTCCCCAGTACCTAATCAAGCCACTCCACCTGTTGGGGTTACAAAAGCGGAGTTAGATGCTGTAATCTTAGGGCTGAACCAGCAGATAAATGCCCAAAGTGCACAATTGGAAGCTCAGAATGCCCAAAATGCCCTAATTTTGAATAAGTTGAATGACTTGCTTGGGGTAAACCGTCAACCAACGGGTAATGAAAGGAACTTTGCTGGCAACATTCATGAGGATGAAGAAAGAAACATTCCTGAGAGGGTTGCCAGCCCCTTTGAGCGGACATTTCCAGAAGTTGGTGGATCTAAAGCTCGAAATGATGAGGGGTATCTTTCTGAAATGGTTCGACAAATCATGAAAAAAAGCATGCAAAGGAATGAAGATGAGAAGGAATGGGGTTTCGCTCAAAGTAAAACCCCGTTTACTGAAAGAATCTTAAAGGCTGAGTTCCCAAGGAAGTTGGTCCCTCCAACTATCCTAGCTTACAAAGGAACAAGTGATCCGAACGAATTCTTGTATAAGTATGATTGGCACATGACAGGTGCCAGAGCTTCTAATGAAATAAAGTGTCGATATTTTCCTGTATATTTGGAAGGTGTAGCTCTGCTTTGGTTCACCAAGCTACCAATTCGGTCTATAGATCAGTTTTCTGACCTAACCCGGAAATTCAAGGAGCAGTTCAGACTATACGCTTCAAAAGCCAAAGATATCATGTCGTTGTCAAGTTTAGAACAGAATCCAGGGGAAACTATCAGATCTTTCTTGAATCGCTTTAATATAGCGCTGGCCGAGGTAGACAATGTGGAACCACGGATGATCTTGACCTATCTGATGAGGGCCATCGACAAGTCGAGTGAATTTGGAAAATGGCTTAACGTGAAGGAACCAAATTCCCTTGAAAAATTCTACAAGAAAGCAGATGAGTTCATACGCCTGGAAAGCCGTCCGGTACCAGTAAAGGCAGCATTGGAAAAAGCTGAAAATAGCATTGTTGCTCCACGCAAGAATGAATCTGTAGGACAGAAAAGGGAAAATAACGATAGGAAGAAACAGAAAAATCTGAAGAAGCCTCGTTCCTTCAAGCCATCGGAATATACCCCTTTATCAGATACGTCGGAGCGTATTTACCTTGCCACTAAAGATTCTGTTGATTATCCTAAACCTCCCGTTCTGAGAACCGGGAAAAAAGCTGTACAAAGCAGAAAGTTTTGCCGCTTCCATAATCAACCAGGTCATGATACCGATGAATGCCACCAATTGAAAATTTTGATTGAAGAATTGATAAGGGAAAACAAGCTGCAGCAATTTGTGGAAAAGAATAGCAACAATCCCGCTTCGTCCAGTCAGGGGCAACGAGCTCCTGCTCATTAACCCAGGACAGGTGAAAAGACTGCAGGGCATGAATCCGGAAGGCCTGTTATCAATGTCATTACGGGAGGACCTCACCCAGCAGGCAGGAGCTGGGGTGAGATGGAAAGGTGTACCCGAGCTTTGAAGTATGTACCGACCGAGGAAGATGTATTTGTTTTGGAAGGTGCTATGCCCCTGAAGCAACAAAGAACTTTCAATGATGATATTGTGTTCAGAGCCAGGGATTCCACAGGTATTGAAGCTCCTACCTTGGATCCCTTAGTCATCTCGGCTGGTATCGGGCCAACTATTATCAGAAGAGTTCTCATTGATTATGGCGCATCCTGCAATATCCTCTTCAAGAAAACATTCGACCAAATGAAGATCCCTATGGCTGATGTGCAAGCCTCATCGCAGAAAATCGCTGGCTTCACTGGGGAGCCAAAACAGCCGATAGGAACCGTTGATTTGCTTGTAGAACTTGGAGAGGGAGAAAGAAAAGTGGTCCGCAAGCAAACTTTTGTGATTGTCGACGAATTTTCCGCTTATAATGCTTTCCTTGGCCGTCCAACTCTCGCAGCATTCAAAGTTGTTCTGGCCCCATGGTGCCTCACCATTAAATTTCCTACAGATAATGGAGTGGGAGTTATAAAAGGGGATCAAAATGCTGGGCGGGAATGTTATCTGACAGAGCTACGAGAAACAAGGAAAAGAGAAATGGGAAAGGATGCGGCAACCCCTGTCTGCATCAAAGAACCAGCCTTGTAGCAATTACAGGGCGGACCCTGCACTGGCGAGCACAGCGGAGCACAGAAAGAGATGGATCCTAGAAAAGCCAGTGCAGGGGAGAATAGAGTAGTACCAGTGGAAACGACAATACCAGTACCTGTTGACCCAAAGGATCCAAACAAAGTGTTGAATGTGGGTTCACAACTTAGTGTGTCAATTCAGAATATCTTAATATCTTTTTTAAAGGCAAATTTGGATGTTTTTGCCTGGACTCACGCCAATATGTGCGGAATATCCCCAGAAGTTGCAGTACACGCCCTGAATATTGATCCAAAATTTACACCTATGAAGCAGAAAAGGAGAACTCAAGGTCCAGAAAGGTCGGCAGCGTTAAAAGAAGAAGTTGATCGGCTCATGGAGAATAACTTTATCAAAGAATCTACCTATCCGAATTGGGTTTCAAATCCAGTGCTGGTTAAGAAAGCCAACGGAAAATGGAGAGTGTGCATCGATTTTTCAGATCTAAACAAGGCCTGCCCCAAAGACTGCTTCCCATTACCCAGGATCGATCAACTGGTAGACGGAACAGCAGGACACGAATTGTTATCTTTTATGGATGCCTACTCTGGATATAACCAGATCATGATGCATGAGCCAGATCAGGAGAACACGAGCTTTATCACCAACGTTGGTCTTTACTGCTACAGAGTTATGCCCTTCGGGCTGAATAATGCAGGGGCAACATACCAAAGACTTGTTAATGCTATGTTCAAACCGCAATTGGGCAAGACTATGGAAGTCTACGTCGATGGCATGTTAGTAAAGTCTAAGAAAGCAGTGGATCACATAGAACACTTAGCAGACATGTTCGCAGTCCTCCGAAAATACGGAATGAAGCTCAACCCTTTAAAATGTTCATTTGGAGTGGAATCCGGAAAGTTTTTAGGTTTTATCGTGAGCGCTAGGGGCATTGAGGGTAGTCCAGCTCAAATTACCGCCTTAAAGGAAGTCAAAGCTCCTAGAACGAAGATGGAATTGCAAAGTCTCAATGGAAAAGTCGCCGCCTTGAGTCGGTTCATTTCCAAAGCCACAGATAAATGCATCCCATTCTTTGACGCCCTAAAGAAAGGAAAGAAAAACTTCGATTGGACTCCCGAATGCCAAAAAGCCTTTGATGAATTGGTTCGCCATATGGAAACGCCTCCAATACTTTCTAGGCCTGGCGATGGCGAGGATCTTCTTATATACTTGGCAGTATCATCTCATGCTTTAAGTGCAGCGCTGATACGAGAAGACAAGAGGATTCAACGTCCAGTTTACTATATCAGCAAAAGACTCACTGGGGCAGAGATGAATTACTCTAAGTTGGAAAAACTCGCCTATTGCCTACTGATTGCATCCAGGAAGTTGAGGCAATATTTCCAAGCTCATCCTATCAGAGTCCTCACTGATCAACCTTTAAAACAAGTCTTGTTTCGCCCTGAGACTTCGGGTCGTCTTCTAAAGTGGAATATTGAACTCAGTCAATATGACATCACTTATCATCCCCGAAAAGCAATCAACGGACAAGCTTTAGCGGATTTCATCGCAGAATTCACAGATAAGGGTAACAGTGAGGAGGAAACGATCGATGATTCCCCAATCCAATGGAATTTATATGTTGATGGCGCGAGAAATGACTACTGTTCTGGAGCCGGAGTTTTACTTGAGACCCCTGAAGGTCGATCATTATGCTATGCACTAAGATTGGAATTTCCTTCAACAAACAATGAAGCAGAATACGAAGCTCATATCGCTGGCCTGAGGATTGCTAAATAACTAAACATCCGAGCATTACAGATCTTCAGTGATTCTCAGCTTATTGTATGCCAAGTCAAGAAGGAATTCCAAGCGAAAGGGGGAAATCTGCCCGCCTACTTGTCAAAGGCTTGGGAACTCCTAGGTGATTTCGATCATTACATGATAAGTCATATTCCTCGAGAAGAAAACACGAAAGCAGATTCTCTCGCAAAGTACTCTAGCACAGGCGAAGCTCAATTTCTGGGGTTGACTCCAGTGGAGGTCCTGTCAGCTCCGAGCATTGATGAGATGGATATTGATTGGATCATGAGCGTGTCTCAAGAGCAAGAATCATGGATAACTCCAATAGCATAATATCTGCTCAATGGCTCTTTACCCGAAGATTCAAAAGAACGAAAGAAGCTACTGAGAAAAGCCTCTCGCTATATAGTCCAGGATGGCCAGTTATACAGACGGGGATTCTCAATGCCGTTACTTCGATGTGTATCAAGGGAAGAGTCCAAAACAATCCTAGCTGAGGTGCATGGGGGAGAATGTGGTGATCATTTAGGTGGTCAAACTTTAGCGAAAAAGATTCTCCGATACGGATATTTTTGGCCAGAAATTAATCGAGATGCAGCAGACTATTCCCGAAAATGCGACAGATGCCAAAGATTCGCCAAAATTCCTAGAGCTCCTTCCACTGAACTCACACAGATGGTCAGTCCATGGCCGTTTGCAATATGGGGGATAGACCTTGTAGGACCGTTACCAACTGCCAAATCTGGAATTAAATATGCCATTGTTGCTGTAGATTATTTTACTAAGTAGGCAGAAGCTGAACCACTGGCTACTATCACCTCAAAAAAGATGATAAGTTTTGTGACTAAAAGTATCATTTGCAGATATGGTGTGCCTCAAAAAATAATTACAGACAATGGTACTCAATTCGAAAGTGAAGAATTCCAAGGTTTTTGCAAACGGTTCAAAATCCGAAAAAGCTTCTCAACAGTAGCTCATCCGCAGGCAAACGGGCAGGTGGAAGCAGTAAATAAAATTATCAAGTCAACCATCAAGAAGCAACTTGAAAAGGCAAAATGTGGTTGGGTCGATAAGCTACCGCTAGCACTATGGGCATACAGAACTACCCACAAAACTGCGACTGGGCATACTCCGTTTTCATTGGCATACGGATCAGAGGCAACGATTCCGGTAGAAACAGAGGTCCCTTCACATAGAAGAATCCATTTCAATCAAGCAGAGAATGAAAAGCTACAGCTTGAGGCACTAGATCTCCTTGATGAAAAAAGAGAAGAGGCTGAGATCAGAATCGCATCTCATCAGCAAAGGATAGCCAGACATTTCAATTCCAAAGTTCGCCAACGCAGCTCTGAGATTGGAGATCTAGTCCTAAAGAGAATTATGACAACGACAGGTGTGTTTGGGCCAAATTGGGAAGGACCATATGTCATAGGTCAGAAGCTTCTTGACGGCACATTCAAACTCACTACTGTCGAAGGAGATCAAATTCCAAGAGCTTGGAACAGCAATCACTTGCATCCATACTTTACTTGATAGCTTTGTTGAAATATTGTAAAAACAATTATGAATGCATGATTCCTGTAATTGAAAGCGATTGTAAAACCGATGCAAGTGAATAATGAAAGACTATAAAGTGGATGTAGGCCCAAATTCTTGGCCGAACCACTATAAATCTTGTGTTCCTTATTATCATTACATGTTTGCTTTATTTTCGATATGAAAAGTACATTAAATGTATTACTGAAATGTCGATTTAAATTTTTGCAGGCAACGAAAACAAAACTTGCACATTACAAGACCAAGTGATTCTTGTTATCATTCAACAAACAAATTCCAAGTCACAAAATTCCCGAATTTAAATCCTAGATAAGAAGTGCTTCAATCGAACGGTCAATGATTTCGTCGAAAACGGGCTCTAGCTAATAAATTAAGAAGTTTGAATAAACAAACATCCAATTAAAAAGCCTATGTCCGTTCTCTCGAACTGACCTAGCAATGAAGTACACTTCTTTGGATTAAACAAACTACTTGTAAGAGAAGGAAGTACGAGCTTGAAAAAAAAATAAAGGATCGCTGAAAAGGCATAAGCAAGTGGACAAGGAACAACTAAAGCCCTCTTCGGAGGATAAAGACCTCTAACGAAGCATATGCCACAAAAAAGAAAGTTCTCTACTCAACCAAAAAAGATTGGAGGAGTCATGACCCTCCAACCATGAGAGAGTAACTTCCAAGCAATCTTCGGAGGCCCATTTCACCAGGAGTTGAAGTGTAACAACCGCTCTTCGGATTTTCACTTCACCGGAGTTGAAATGTAAAACAAAATAAAAGCCCTCTTCGGAGGCCCATTTCACCAGGAGTTAAAGTGTAACAACCGCTCTTCGGATTTTCACTTCACCGGAGTTGAAATGTAAAACAAAATAAAAGCCCTCTTCGGAGGCCCATTTCACCATGAGTTGAAGTGTAACAACTGCTCTTCGGAGTTTCACTTCACCGGAGTTGAAATGTAAAAAAATATATATATATATAAAATAAAAGCCCTCTTCGGAGGCCCATTTCGCCAGGAGTTGAAGTGCAACAGCCGCTCTTCGAAGTTTCACTTCACCAGAGATGAAATGCTAAAAAATAAAATAAAAATAAAAAGAGAGAGCCTCTCCCAAGGGGCAGAAACAAAAAGACCTCTTCCCAGAGGCACAATAAGACAGAAAGACCTCTTTCCAGAGGCATAAATGAAAAGACCTCCTCCCGGAGGCACAATCAAGCAGAAATACCTCTTCGGAGGCACATGTTTCACCAAGATTGAAATAAAACTTCCAGGTGTTGAAACGTGAAAGAGTCTTCCTCAGAGGAGCAACTTTTCAAAGTAAAACAAAAAAAGAAAATCCTCATCAAAGGCACACTTTAACTTCCAAAGGAAGAATGAATTACTTATTCTAGAAAATTCTCTTCCTCAAAAAGAAGTTGAAGTACCTTTCAAATACCCGCTTTACCACATAGAAGATTTCATTCAATAAAATGTGTATATGCACAAAATAAAGAGTGATATCTTCGAAGGTTGAAGCTTAGAAACTTATTTGTGCTCTATTTTTTTAATGAAATCATATTCCTCCAAATGTGGAATAATTATTCTCTAAAAAATAAAAGCACAAGTTCCTCATAAAATAAAATATGACAATGGGCTTATTGTATAGGGGCAGCATGGCATAACTACATCGGTAAAATTGCGCTCAAACAATATATACCACAAGCTCACTGCAATATTGTACAAAGGAATTTGTACAAAAATGAATAATAAATGCATTCTCAGATATAGATAGAAGTTTGTACAAAGAAAAAGAATCATTTTATTCAACACTATTTTATATACAGGTACAGGTTCCAAAGTAAAAAACAAAAGAAGAGCGGGGGCCCGGTACCCGCACAATTTCCGGTCATTGCATGCAAAAAAAAAGGCAAAAAGCGATATGAAAGCCACAGAACCAGAGCCATCATTTCTTCTTCCGCCCACCTTTTGAGCCCGCACCTGGCCGAATGACCAACTTTTTAGGCCGGCTTGTAAGGGTAGGGGATGGAGGAGAAAGGGGCTCAATCGGACTTCCTTCCGTCTCTTCTTCGCCAGTTAAAGATCGCTTCTTATTCTTCTTCTTGGAAACTCCCTGCTTTCCTCTCTTCTTGGAGGAAGACCCACTCCCTGGAGAAAGAAGTTTGGATAACGGTTCAGCGTCGGAGCCAGTTGGTTCTGGAGTCCTCTCGCTTCCTTCAGTTTCTTCTCCTTTCGGATCTTGAGAAGCAACGGGATCATCTAAGCCGTAAAGAGCTTCTATTTGCTCCTCTTGTGACCCGGGTTGCGAAGCAGAAGGAGGAGTGACCTTAAGAGGCGGGGAAGGAATAATTAGAGGAGGAGAAGCCTGAACAATGCCCGACGTTTTCTCCGCAAAAGGAAAAAAGTTTAAGTCAGCAAAAAGCGGAGATAAAGGTTCGCTGAGATTCAAGAAGTAGTCAAAGAGCCCATCAAGTTCGTAAGAAACAGTTGAGCAGTCCACTTGGGCAAGATTGTCAGTAGGGTTACCTGCAGAAGTCGGTTCCCTGACGTCAACTTCGTAAGCCTGTGCCTCGGCACTCTCGCCGCCCTCATCTCCACCTTGTATGCTTGTTATATCAGTGGTGACTTTAGTAGGAGATGGGGAATGAGAACTAGAACCGATAATGTCAATTTCGGCTGAAGGAGGAGGTTGAATTGGAGTAGTTGAGGTGATTTTTCCTGAATATTCTCCTGCCGCTGTTTCGGCCCTTAATTTTGCAAGCTGTTCTCTCCCCCTAGCGAGAGCGGCACGAGCATCATCATCAAGATAGTGCTCCTCAAGAGCTGACTCAGCATAGCCAGCGCCGCTGGCACCGAGCATATCGAGTGCTGCCTCCCAAACTTCAGCCGGTGTAATTTCATATTTGGGGCCTAGAAAAGCGAGGCTACCACGCCCCCAAAATGCTGTGCAGATAGAAATCAAATAATGTTGAGCTGATGTTGGCCCTCGTTGCCTCATGAGAATCTTCAGCTGCAATTTTGCCGGCAACGGCCTCATCACGCTCCATTTCAGCTTTAGAAAGTTGAAGCTTCAGCATTTGAATCTCCGCCTCTTGGGAGCTGTTTTTCTTCCGAAGCTCTTCAATGTCAGCGACATAGCCCTCACTAATTCTTTTCTGCACTTCAAGCCTGTCTTCGGCATCCCTTTGGCTGGCATGATCATCTCTCCCTTATTTTAGGAGCACTTCTTCTTTTTGAGAATAAGAAGTAGAGGAAGCAGCAAGCTCTTGTTTCAGTTCTTCAACTTTTGCTTTAAGCTCCTCATTGTAAGAAGCAATGCTTCTCATCTCGGTGTCATGTTGCTCAAGCACCTTTTGCCATTCGGCTTTATCATTTTCCATAGTGAGCATGGCCTCCATGTTTGCACGATTAACCCTCTGAAGCTCGTCAACAAGTTTCTGCCAGTTCGACATCCTCCCAATATCAAGCTTGACGGCGTCGAGATTTCGTAACATGGCAGACTTGTCAATGGGAACCAAGTCAAGGCCGAACCTTACTCCCTTCAGACACCACTGTGGAAACCGACTTTGCAAAGTGGCAGGACCCGGTCCAACTTGGAATTTGGGTCTGCTAATTATTGTTTGGACGTCTGACTTCCCGAGAGCGGGAGAGCTGGAAGGAATGTCAAGCGAGGCAGGGGCAGTAACCTTTTCAGGAGTTGTAGTGGTGTGCTTCTCACCATGTCGGGCTCGCTTGCTCGAATCTTCAACCATATGACTTTTTCCTCTGTCATCATGGGTTTTTCTTTTATGGGAATCGTCGCCTCTCTGTGAAGAATCGTGGCGCTCTTCCCTTTCTCTTCTTTCATAGCACTCCTCTTGAGCCCTCTTTTCTTGAGCCTTTCGAGCGGCTCTCTCTTCATCAGATTCTCTGTAAGAGGGAAGGTAACGCCTGTAATCATACTGGCTACGCCTCCCGTAGCGCTGGAAATCATCATAATAGGATCCGCTGCGCCCCATCAGAGGATCTGAAATAAAAAAGAGCTAAATCTTAGAATTCTTCAAAGTACAAAAAGTCAGAAGCATAAAAGTGCCAAAAAAGAAATTCTAAGTGTGTGTGGCGTGCAAACTACGCGTATCAAACTACGAACCACTCTTTAATTGAGGAGTGGTTGTGGGTGTAATAGTCAGCGTCAACTCCTGAGTCGACGGAGTCTGCTGCAGGACAGAAGTTGCTTCAACTACTGAAAAAGAAACCCCAGTAGTGATAGGATCATCTTTAAAGATCTCTTGCGAGGTGGCGAAGAGGTCGCTCAGCCCTTCGAAAGTATCATCCCTGCTCTGCTTGGCAAGGCTAGTTTTTTCGGCTTCTTCGCCAGATTTCTGTGACGGTCGGGGAGATCCCTGGAGCTCTTCTTCCTCAATAACCGGGTCAAGCTCGACAGATGGCCCCGCAACATCAACAGAAGTGGAGCACTTCACTAGCGAAGCCTCGGGAGCAGGTCCTTTTGGTATGGATGTATCTGTAGAAACTGGGGCATCCAATGCTCTAGACGGGGAGTCTGGGATTTCATGAGGATGTGTAGAACGAGAAGTATGTAAAAGCCCGTATTGGTGCAAAAATTCATCCCCCAACAAAAACTTGATGCTTCTCTCTGCTATGGCCACGACACTCAATCTATCAAAAGTCTGCTTATGGACCGGATCTCTAGAGGGAAGAGGAAGTGCTGAAAAGAGCAAAGAATGAAATTAGCAATTGGTAATTCGGATCTCGAGAAATTTTAAAAATGGAGACAAGTAATCTTACTTCCTACTCTCCAATCGGCATAAAACCCTTGGGGGCAGCGAGCAAAGAAAAATTGGTTCAGAAATCCATGAACGCTTTCGGTAAGGTCAGAAATAAGTTTGCGGTTTCTAGCGCTCCTCACAATTATAAGGGAAGGATGATCTCTACTCTTTGCAAACGAGCATAAGTAACGAATTTCTTCAAAACTTGGTAAGCGATCAAAAGTTCTTCTGAACAAAACGCACAACCCCATCAAGATGGCATAACCATTAGGATGAAGTTGGGACGGAGAGATTGACAACCGAAGGAGAAGAATTCGGAGAAGGTCATTAAAAGGAGGGATCGCTCCGCTTAAACACATTTGACGATTGATTGCAATAAAGCCACGGGGAGGACTGTCGGCAGTATCACTTGGCCCAGGGAGCAGGACATCACTTTCAGTAAAACCAAATTGAGTGCGCAGCTGAGTAAATGCTCTCGGGGTTAGAATGGTTGGAGTTCTCTCTGGAGGGTTCTCTATAGGTAGAGCTATCAGAAAAGTTTCTTCCTCTTGAGCTGCCATTTCTTCTTGATGGGAAGTCATTCTACATAAATAACTGGATATTCAAACATCAAGGTGCACATTTTCTAAAATGTGTGAGGTGTTGTGTAAAATTAACAAAGCAATAAACAAATATAACTGGAATGAAAACTAGCAAGCATTTGTTAGTTATGAAACCCAGGGACTATTGTTTTAAGCCTAAATATGCAAGTATAATGTTGATGCAGACAAATCAGTTCAGATTGTTGATATTTTGCATCAATGTTTAACTTTAGTTGATTGATTCACAAACATTTCATGCAATATATTTAAGTTGCTTGTTTCATCTCGACTAATCTGTCATTCGATGTGGGCAGTCAATGGCAGTATTCTTTCCCTGGTTTCTTTGTTTGTTATTTTCAGCAGGTTGGCAGCTTATAAGTTAATGCGGTCTGTGAAATAGTACAATGAGATTCAAGCAAATTTAAAGTTGGGGCAGTTCATAATTTAGGCAAACTTAGTTCGGCAGTTCGAGTCAAATACTCAAAGTGGGACTATGCTCCTAAATGACAACACGTCCAAAGCTTAAGTATTAGGTCGGCTACGATTTTAAAAGTCTTTCGCGAGATAAGGCTAGGTCGGTAGCGGGTCGGAGTCAAAGTTAGTTCGACAGCTCAGTCCTCTAGGTCGCAAGGAAGAGATAAGAAAGTAAGCTCCGATCCAAAAGGCAGGAACTTCTCCAAGTATTGACTCGGTCACGATCCAAGCCTTAAAGTTTAAATCGGCAAGTTTCCTTCAAGCATTATCTCAACCACGACCTAAGGTCACTAAGAGTCAGGTCGGCCAAAGGCTAAGCCACCCAAATTCACTAACTCGCTCCCGAACCAACATCACACTCCATCAACCCGCTAACCCAATAGCCGTTCCATCAACAACAGCCTTCATTTCATTCAAAGCTATCAGATCACCCAATCAAAAGTTCAAAGTTGTCACAAATCCATTGCCCTGCCATCAGAAATCATTGAGCTTGTGGTGGTAAACCATCTTCATCGTTTAAATGATCATCTGAAGCCGAATCGAGCGAACTAGGCTTCATCAGCTATAAATGTGATGGGATTCGTGATGGAGCATTGTACAAAGAAACGATTCGAGTTTGAGCAACATGGTTTACGAATCGACAGTGACCTACAATCAGAAGAGGAAAGAAGTTACCTACACGATCAATGGTAGAGGTTATCGATGATCAGATGGGATGAGATCGCCTTTAGGAGCTTGAGAAAATTTTAATGGTGGAATCGAACAAGGGAGTAAGTAATAAAGAGGAAAAAGAAAAGAAAATGGACGACTTATATCTTGCTGTGGTAGAGACTGAAGCGACTTAGGCCATCTAACTGTTAGGTCGTTTACGACCTACCGATCTAAAAAAGGAACGGGTTAAAGAGTATCGAAGCATACGACCTAACCATTAGGCGCATGCTTCGAGGGGCAAATGTTAACCCCGCCTCGGCCGTGGCTCACCGATCCAAGATAATAAACGACCTAACACTCTCCCAAGACACGAAGGGATGCCGACCTAGTATCTTAACATGGAAGACCGACCTAACTGCATAAGACCTAAGAGGGATACCGACCTAAGGGCCTTGAGAAGCATGCCGACCTAATGCCTTAAAGAAAGTTCCGACCTAACGTCTTGAAATGATGCCGACTTAAGGTTCAAGGAGATTCCGACCTAGGACTTATAAAGGTCTACCGACCTAACACGTTTTCCGATCTAACTACTCAAGTTGTTTGCCGACCTAGCTGTTAAGAATAAGTTGGTCCACACCTGAGTCGTGGCCGGCTTACGGCTCATGATAAGTCGTGACCGACCTAAGGATATGAAGGGGGAAGTAGTGCAACGGTTCAATGCGCGTCACGATAACTCAGCAGCGACTTGGGACTTAGGATTTGGGGCCAGAAGAATATGCGCCTCCCATTTAAACCATAGGCCATGCATAGGTGAGGAGCAGCGACCTACGACCTAGCTTATCTCGGCAACGGCTTACGACCCAACTCATCTCGGCCACTACCTACAACTTAACACCAGAAGCCCCTATAAATACGCGACCACCTCCAACATTCAAAGGGCTTTTGGATCATTCTCTTCATGACATCAAGGCTCTACTATCTTCAAGACAATCTAAACTCCATCACTTTAAACTCACGCAAGACATCTAGACCAAACTTCGCACAAAGATTCGACATATCCAATCATGGATTCAAAGAACTCTATGGCATTGAAGTCTTTTCTAGCTACTTGTCTTTTTGAATTGTGTTGGATTGTAATTGAAAGAGATTGTATTAAGTTGTAATTCAGTCAGCAATAAAAAGGATTGAAGTGGACGTAGGCTTGATCATAAGCCGAACCACTATAAAACTACTGTTGTTTACTGTTTTTTCTGCAGTTTTCTGCTTATACTCTGTTCCCGAATCATCGGGTGGTGCTTTCACAACTACACTTTACACACCGGGGTGTTAGCGTTCAAATTTTTAGCGTTAACACTCGGCTTTTGGGCCTTGACCTCTTCATTCATGTATGCTCAAACCATTGCTGCGATGTTATACTTTGGGATATCTGACTTAGCTGCTTATTTCATTTTATCTCAATAACATTATTTATTAGCCACCCTGTTGATGTGGCGGCAGCATGACCAACTGCCAGTGTCACATCTGGGATTCTAGAGACACTGAGAGGTAGCACTCTGAGTTGTGATATATGAGCATTAAGCTTGCTAAGTAGGTTGTTGTGCTAGTAGTCTATAGTTTTCCTGAAACGCCTGAAACAAATATCGAGTAGGCTAATAAATTGTCGGTGGTTTCTCTGCTTGCTTATACTAATAATGCCATAATGAACCCCAACTAATCATAGCTGCAACACAATATCTGATTCTTTGATCGTTTGTGTGTTAAAACCTAAGCATAAATGTTATTATATTTTGTTCTTATATCAATTGGTAATCGAATGGATTTCAAGTCAAATACTAGAAAACTGCAAGGTTTTATCATCTCATAAAACAATTAGTAAGAGGTGATTACTTACAATTAAGGCATTGTTTGATTCCGATAGCGAAGGCAAATTTGGTAGCATCAATGGAGGTATTTAAATGGTTTCTTTTCAGACTACTAGTTACGTATGATACTCATAAATGTTGCTTGCATTTTCAGTAAATATGTGATTTTCCATTTGATTGTTTGATCTACTAAAGCAGTCGATAGTTTCATAAAAGAACAAATTAAAACTAACTTACAATACAGAGAAAATGACTATTTCCAAGATGGTTTAACCCAGGAAGAATTTTCTCTCTTTTTACACACTGTCACGATTTTGTATTTTATTTTACCCTTTTCTTATGATATTTAAATAATATGTATTGGTATATTTAACCTGCTAATAAGTCAATGGTACGGGTGAAAGTTATGTGGTTCCTACTGCTTGAATGTACCACTATATAAACTAGCTTGTAGGAAATATGAATTCGTACACTTGAAGGCAAAGTATGCATAAGAAAAAAGAACTTCAAGCAAGATTATATATACTTGTCCTTTGATTTACATGACTTGCTATTTTGATGAGTACCAGTTGTCGGAAATGGATAGTTTTGATTGAACAACATGACAAAGAGGAAAAAAATCATTATCAACCTTCAAAATACTTGGAATCAACATTCAAGAATTTTAACCATGGCTACGCTGCTGAGCACAACAAGCTTGTGCTGGGAGTTGTATGAGATGTGCATCATAATTTCTCAGCACAAGGTTTTTGAAGAAAAAACAAATCTATACTAAACTGGAATCTTAATTTAATGCAAAATATGCTAAACCAAGATTTGAGAGTATTCGTGGAAAGATATTGGTTTTGGGTAAACTTCAAATTTGATTGTAATGGCAGTACTTGTTGGAATTCCTTAACAAAGTTGAATAAAATATACA
This sequence comes from Allium cepa, assembly GCA_030765085.1. Classification (NCBI taxonomy): domain Eukaryota; kingdom Viridiplantae; phylum Streptophyta; class Magnoliopsida; order Asparagales; family Amaryllidaceae; genus Allium; species Allium cepa. The sequence continues at coordinate 868,423,113 of CM060940.1, forward strand.
AAGTCCCACATCTCCAAATTGTGAGAGCTATATTGATGTAAATATAGCTTTCTCATGAGGAGGTTGGGGCTCCTAAATGTATGCTTCGTTGTGAGGAGGGAGATCATGCATCACCACACCATGCGCGCGCGCCGCCGCCTCCGTCCGACCGCCCCGGGCCGGGCCGGGCCGGGTACAGGTACGGGTCTAATATGATACTCATATTTTTACTGCAAACTGGACTGGGCTTTCTGACAGTTGCAGGCCATACGAACAGATGCGGATCTGTTCGGAAGCGGACGCGGGATGAATAGGCGCGAGCGGGTGCAACCCGACACAACTTCAGAAGCGCGCAAACGAACGGTTGCGGAAGCGGATACGGACGAAACAGTACGAGCGGGCGGGTGCGAAACAGATCCGTTAGAGGACAAAACAGACAGATATGACTGTACGAAGAGGTACAGACGCGTCTGTTTAAACGAACGGGTGCAGACACGACCGTTCGGAAGGGATACGGACCAACTATAAATAAGGAGGGAAACTGATCACTTTCCTCACTAATTTTTCCAATCCGTATCTCTCTTCTCCTCTAATAACTGCTGCTTTTCTCATATTCAAATCACAGAGTGATATACTCATTACAATCTCATGCAGATTACGTCTGTTGTATCTTGAGAGAGTTTTGAAATAAAATTCTTAAGTAAATTGTTACGACAAGCCTCAAACGGAATTTCCTTTATATACTGGCTGGATTCTCTGTAATCTTTCCCGTTTATAAGTTGTACTATTTCTTACAATAGTATAACATTGTTGTTGTAATTTATTTACAACGTAACTTATTGTTACAATTATCTAATACAGAATTCCAGAGTAGTGGAATTCTAATTGATAAACTTGTGCGACGAGTTTATTATAGCGTGCTATCTGTTTTAGTATACTAGCCACATAACATCTTAAGAATTTTACTGTTTTACACTAAAACAGAGATGTTAACAGTTGACAACATGAAAATGGATAAGTCCAACTTTTCAGCGGTTATTTCTGAATGCAATTTGATTCAGAACCCTAACCAATGGTGGGTTGACACAGGAGCTACTCGTCATGTTTGCTCTGAAAAATCCATGTTTTCAACATACCAGAAATTCGATCAGAAAGAAAGACTCCACATGGGTAATTCTGCAGTTTCCATGATCGAAGGCAGTGGCACAGTTATCCTCAAGTTCACTTCTGGAAAAACTGTCAAATTGAATGACGTGCTTTACGTTCCAGACGTACGCAAGAATCTCATCTCTGGTGCAATCCTATCAAAGAAGGGATTCAAGATGGTGTTTGAGTCAGACAAGATGGTTCTGTCCAAAGCTGGAATGTATATAGGAAGGGGATATTTATGTGATGGCCTATTTAAGGCAAGTGTAGCCATTGTCGGCAACAAAAATATGTATTCTGATTGTGCTATTAGTAAAATTGAAGTTTCTTATTTGCTTGAGCACGAAATTTTACTTTGGCATGATAGATTGGGACACATAAATTTCCGCAAAATGAAAACTTTATCAAACTTGGGATTAATTCCAAAATTCCAAGTAGATAAAACCTACAAATGTGAGACATGTGTAGAAGCAAAAATGGTCAAACAACCATTTAAATCGGTTGACAGAAGCACCGAACCATTAGGTTTGGTACATACAGATTTATGTGATTTTAAATCACTACCTACAAGAGGTGGGAAAAAGTATTTTATTACTTTTATTGACGATTATACGCGATATTGCTATGTATATCTTTTAAATAGTAAGAATAAAGCAACAACCGCGTTTATAAAATACAAGGCTGAGGTAGAAAATCAGTTAAATAAAAAGATCAAGATATTGAGATCTGATCGAGGTGGAGAATAGGAGTCACCGTTTGAACAGTTCTGTGCAGAGAATGGAATAATTCATCAAGCAACAGCACCATATTCACCACAACAAAATGGTATAACCGAGAGAGAGAACAGAACATTAAAAGATATGATTAATGCAATGCTCTTAACCTCTGGTCTACCGACGAGCTATTTATTGTTGCGTGCTATCTGTTTTAGTACACTAGCTACATAACATCTTAAGAATTTTATTTCAAAACTCTCCCAAGATACAACAGACGTAATCTGCACGAGATTGTAATGAGTATGTCAACTCTGTGATATATATGGAATATAGAGCAGTAGAGCAAAGAAGAAGAAGAAATTAGATTGGAATAGGATAAGAATGTGATCAGTATTCTCTCCTATTTATAATTTCATCCGCATCCCTTCAAACAGTCGCGTCCGGTTGACGGGTCGCACCCGTTGCCTTTTGGTCGCTGCTGTTCGTTAACGGGTCGCACCAGCCTGTCCAACGGTACTGTTTCGTACCTGCTCGTACTGTTTCGCCCGCGCCTCTTCAGTCGGGTCGCACCCGCTTGCGCCGCATCTGTTCGCCCGCGCCCGCTTCAATCGGCTCGCACCTGTTTGCTTCTAACGGGTCGCACCCGTTACTGTTCGCGTCTGCTTATGAACAGTCGCATCTCCTCAGGCAAAAACCCCGAGTCCGTCTTCACCCGCCCGCTTCTCTTCAAATTTCAGGCCCAGCCCAGTTTCAGACGAAGCCCAAAACCGTTAAACAATGGCCTAGTAAAAAGAATGGTCATTTTAGACCCGTACCCGTACCCGAGCCCGGCCCGGTTCGGTTCGGTAGGCGGCGGTACGCGCGCGCGTGTGGTGGAGATGCATGATCTCCCCCCTCACAATGAAGAATACATTTGGGAGCCCCACGCCCCCAACCTCCACTTGAGAAATCTATTAATATACTTAGATTTCTTAGTATTTTAGGCGATGTGGGACTTTATGTATTTTTCATTCACTTGTTCTTTAGGAATTCCAACAATCCCCCACATGAATGATAATATACACATCCCCCACACAATGAGAAATATCACAAAGTACATATGGAATAATGTTTTATCGTGGATAAGTAGATATTTCACTTTGAACTTTCCCTAGTTAAAACTTATCGGATCTACTTGGCTAATCGGTGAATTATTTCATCTTGAACCGTCGGCCTTTATTGTATATCCAGACAATAAGCTTTACGAAGCATTGATTCCCTTCTCATCCAATCTCTTGGTTGCGTTCATTTTGGTCTTGAACAATTTTTGGTTCTGCGAGTGTTTTTAGAGAATAAAAGCCTTTTAATATTCTCATAGAGCTGACCCAGCTCACACTAACATAGGTGATCGCAACCATTAAGAGTATCCTACATATACCCCACTTGTTATTTCCAAGGTGTGGTCATCATTAAAAAATATAGTTTTAACCTTTAACTACTTCTGTAGGCATGCATTACATTTTGCACCATAGGAATGGAGTAGGACCAAGTCCATACAAATGCATAGCTTCTTGAGTTACTCATAACTGGTTTGCCTATTGATCCTAGTCCGTGGGATCTCCAGTCGCTAGGATAGGTTTCTGTATAAGATAACTCTTGTTGGTTTAGGCTTTTAAACCCATTCCCCTCGATGCACTGTCAATTTTCTCTCTTGATAAAACTTTAGTAAATGGATCCGCTAGGTTATCATTTGTCCTCACATAATAAATGGAAATAGTTCCATTAGAGATTAACTGCCTAACTGTGTTATGCCGACGACGTATGTGTCGTGATTTGCCACTATACACAAAGTTTTTCGCTCTACTTAGCGCTGCTTGATTATCGCAGTGAATACATATGGCCGTCACAGGTTTTGGCCAAAATGGAATATCTTCTAAGAATTGACGAAGCCATTCTGCCTCTTCGCCTGCTTTATCTAATGCGATAAACTCAGATTCCATGGTGGATCGAGCTATGCATGTTTGTTTAGTAGATTTCCATGACACTGCTGCTCCTGCAAGGGTAAAGACAAAACCACTTGTGGATTTTGATTCCTCTGAATCTGCAATCCAGTTTGCATCACTATATCCTTCTAAGACGGCAGGATATTTTCCATAATGTAAGGAAAAATTAGTGGTATTCTTTAAATATCCCAACACTCTCATTAGTGCTTTCTAGTGTTCCTTCCCTGGATTACTTGTATACTTGCTTAGTCGACTTACCTTGTAAGCCATATCTGGTCTGGTGCAATTCATCGGATACATTAAGCATCCTATTACACGAGAGTATTCCAGTTGCATTACACTCTCATCAGTGTTTTTATGTAGTACTTATGATGGATTAAAAGGTGTATTTACTCCTTTAATTCCAAAATTTTGAAATCTTTCAATCCCTTTTTCTACATAATGTGATTGAGATAACTCAATTCCATTAGGTGTTCTTATTATTTTTATTCCCAAAATAATATCTACAACACCCAAGTCTTTCATGTCGAAATTATTGATCAACATTTTCTTTATGGTCTCAATTACCTGAGTATTTGGACCGGATATTAGCATATCGTCCACATATAGACAGATCATCACATATGATTGTCCAAGTTGTTTATGATAAACACATTTGTCACATTCATTTATAGCAAAACCATTTTTCATCATGACACTATCAAATTTTTCGTGCCATTGTTTTGGAGCTTGTTTTAGTCCGTATAGTGATTTCACTAACCGACATACTTTGTTTTCATTTCCTTTGGAAACAAAACCCTCAGGTTGCTCCATGTAAATCTCCTCATCGAGATCTCCATTTAAGAATGCTGTTTTGACATCCATCTGATGCATTTCCATATTATATATGGAAAGCAATTGCTATTAACATTCTTATAGAGGTTATTCGTGTAACCGGTGAATAGGTATCAAAAAAGTCTACTCCTTCTTTTTGACGATATCCTTTGGCTACCAATCTGGCTTTATATTTATCTATAGAGCCGTCTGATTTTAATTTCTTCTTGAAAATCCATTTGCAGCCAATTTGTTTTATTCCAGGTGGAATATCAACTATTTCCCAAGTTTTATTATTTAGAATTGAATCAATCTCACTTCGGATTGCTTCTTTCCAACATGAAGATTCAGAAGATGACATTGCTTCCTTGTACGTTTGAGGTTCGTGTTCTAACATATAAGTTAAAAAATCCGAACCAAATGTTTTGAAAGTTCTTGCCCTTACGCTTCTTCTTGGTTCAACCTCCTCGTTGTCCTGATGAGTTTCATCTTTACATGTCACATCTCTGTTATCTCTTGTCCTTTTTGGGACAAGATTTCCATCGTTTCTTTTATGTGGGAACACATCTTCAAAGAATGAGGCATCTCTTGATTACATGATTGTATATACATGAATATCAGGTATATCAGACTTGAATACCAAAAATCTATAGGCACTACTATTTTGGGCTGGCCCAAGATAATAACAATCTACTGTTTTTGGTCCAAGTTTGACTCTCTTGGAAGGCGGAACTAGAACTTTTGCCAAGCACCCCCACACATTGAGGTATTTAAAGATTGGTTTGTGTCCTTTCCATATCTCATATGGAATTGTTGCTGTTTTATTGTGAGGAACCTTATTTAATATATGATTAGACATATTTAGTGCTTCCCCCCCACAAGTTCGTCGGTAGACCAGAGGTTAAAAGCATTGCATTAATCATATCTTTTAATCTTCTGTTCTTTCTCTCGGCTATACCATTTTGTTGCGGTGAATATGGTACTGTTGTTTGATGAATTATTCCATTCTCTGCACAGAACTGTTCAAACGGTGACTCGTAATTCTCCACCTCGATCAGATCTCAATATCTTGATCTTTTTATTTAACTGATTTTCTACCTCAGCCTTGTATTTTATAAACGCGGTTATTGCTTCATCCTTACTATTTAAAAGATATACATAGCAATATCGCGTATAATCGTCAATAAACGTAATGAAATACTTTTTCCCACCTCTTGTAGGTAGTGATTTAAAATCACATAAATCTGTATGTACCAAACCTAATGGTTCGGTGCTTTTGTCAACAGATTTAAATGGTTGTTTGACCATTTTTGCTTCTACACTTGTCTCACATTTGTAGGTTTTTATCTACTAGGAAATTTGGAATCAATCCCAAGTTTGATAATTTCTTCATTTTTCGGGAGTTTATGTGTCCTAATTTATCGTGCCATAGTAAAATTTCGTGTTCAAGCAAGTAAGAAACTTTAATTTTATTAATAGCACAATCAGAATACATAGATTTATTGCCGATAACGGCTACGTTTGCCTTAAATAGGCAATCACATAAATAACCCCTTCCGATATACATTCCAGCTTTGGACGGAACCATCTTGTCTGACTCAAACACCATCTTGAATCCCTTCTTTGATAGGACTGCGCCAGAGATGAGATTCTTGCGTATGTCTGGAACGTGGAGCACGTCATTCAACTTAACAGTTTTTCCAGAAGTAAACTTGAGGATAACTTACCACTCCCTTCGATCATGGAAACTACAGAATTACCCATGTAGAGTGTTTCTTTCTGATTGAATTTCTGGTATGTTGAAAACATGGATTTTTCAGAGCAAACATGACGAGTAGCTCCTGTGTCAACCCACCATTGGTTAGGGTTCTGAACCGAATTGCATTCAGAAATAACTGCTGAAAAGGTGGACTTATCCATTTTCATGTTGTCAACTATTACGATCTCTATTTTAGTATAAAACAGTAAAATTCTTAAGATGTTATGTAGCTAGTGTACTAAAACAGATAGCACGCAACAATAAACTCGTCGCACAAGTTTATAAATTAGAATTCCACTACGCTGGAATTCTGTATTAGATAATTGTAACAATAAGTTACGTTGTAAATAAACTACAACAACAACATTATACTATTGTAAGAAATAGTACAACTTATAAACGGGAAAGATTACAGAGAATCTAACCAGTATATAAAGGAAATTCCGTCTGAGGCTTGTCGTAACAATTTCCTTAAGAATTTTATTTCAAAACTCTCCCAAGATACAACAGACGTAATCTGCACGAGATTGTAATGAGTATGTCAACTCTGTGATATATATGGAACATAGAGCAGTAGAGCAAAGAAGCAGAAGAAATTAGATTGGAATACGATAAGAATGTGATCAGTATTCTCTCCTATTTATAATTTGGTCCGCATCCCTTCAAAAAGTCGCGTCCGCTTGACGGGTCGCACCCGTTGCCTTTTGGTCGCTGCTATTCGTTAACGGGTCGCACCCGCCCGTCCAACGGTACTGTTTCGTACCTGCTCGTACTGTTTCGCCCGCGCCTCTTCAGTCAGGTCGCACCCGCTTGCGCAGCATCTGTTCGCCCGCGTCCGCTTCAATCGGCTCGCACCTGTTTGCTTCTATCGGGTCGCACCCGTTACTGTTCGTGTCTGCTTATGAACAGTCGCATCTCCTCAGGAGAAAAACCCCGCATCCGTCTTCACCCGCCCGCTTCTCTTCAAATTCCAGGCCCAGCCCAGTTTCAGACGAAGCCCAAAACCGTTAAACAATGGCCTAGTATCAAGAATGGTCATTTTAGACCCGTACCCGCACCCGAGCCCGCCCGGTTCGGTTCGGTCGGACCAAACAATAATACTTTGAAAGTTATCCTTTGGAAATCATAATACTTAGAAAATCATAACACTAAAAAAAACATATTCATTTATAAAGTTAGTATTTTTGAATAAATTTACAAAATTAATTAATTTGAATGCAATATACCGATCTATTAAAAAAATCCTCTAACACCATTTTATATTGTAGGTTATTCAAATAACCTTTTTATTCTATTTACCACTACTAAAATTTTAAGTGTATGACATTTATTATAACCACTCAAATTTTATTTATAAAAATCCTTTTATATTGTACATTATCCAATTACATAGTTAATTTCTGAATGATTTAGGTAAGTTTATTTTGGCATGCAATTGAATATTATACAAGTAAATTTTTTTCCAATTCTATTATTCAGGTTTAAATATTCATTCAAAATTTGACTTTATTTTATCATTAGAATCACCTTTTAACATAAATTTATGAATTAAATTTTAGGAAAGGATTCAATCAAATAAACATTTTAAAAATGTTATACAAGTAATCCAGGGAAGGAACCTGGAAAGCACTAATGAGAGTGTTGGGATATTTAAAGAATACCACTAATTTTTCCTTACATTATGGAAAATATCCTGCCGTCTTAGAAGGATATAGTGATGCAAACTGGATTGCAGATTCAGAGGAATCAAAATCCACAAGTGGTTATGTCTTTACCCTTGCAGGAGCAGCAGTGTCATGGAAATCTACTAAACAAACATGCATAGCTCGATCCACCATGGAATCTGAGTTTATCGCATTAGATAAAGCAGGCGAAAAGGCAGAATGGCTTCGTCAATTCTTAGAAGATATTCGGCCAAAACCTGTGACGGCCATATGTATTCACTGCGATAATCAAGCAGCGCTAAGTAGAGCGAAAAACTTTGTGTATAGTGGCAAATCACGACACATACGTCGTCGGCATAACACAGTTAGGCAGTTAATCTCTAATGGAACTATTTCCATTTATTATGTGAGGACAAATGATAACCTAGCGGATCCATTTACTAAAGTTTTATCAAGAGAGAAAATTGACTGCGCATCGAGGGGAATGGGTTTAAAAGCCTAAACCAACAAGAGTTATCTTATACAGAAACCTATCCTAGCGACTAGAGATCCCACGGACTAGGATCAATAGGCAAACCAGTTCTGAATAACTCAAGACGTAATGCATTTACATGGACATAGTCCAACTCCATTCCTATGGTGCAAAATATAAATGCATGCCTACAGAAGTATTTAAAGGTTAAAACTATGTTTTTTAATGATGACCATATCTTGAAAATAACAAGGGGGGTATATGTAGGATACTCTTAATGGTTGCGATCACCTATGTTAGTGTGAGCTGGGTCGGCTCTATGAGAATATTAAAAGGCTTTTATTCTCTAAAACACTCGCAGAATCAAAAATTGTTCAGGACCAAAATGAACAAAACCAAGAGATTGGATGAGAAGGGAATCAATGCTTCGTAAAGCTTATTGTCTGGATATACAATAAAGGTCGACGGTTCAAGATGAAATAATTCACCGATTAGCCAAGTAGATCCGATAAGTTTTAACTAGGGAAAGTTCAAAGTGAAATATCTACTTATCCACGATAAAGCATAAATTCCATATATACTCTGTGATATTTCTCTTTGTGTGGGGGATATGTATATTATCATTCATGTGGGGGATTGTTGGAATTCCTTAATAAAGTTGAATGAAATATACAAAGTCCCACATCTCCAAATTGTGAGTACTATATTGATTTAAATATATCTTTCTCGTGAGGAGGTTGGGGGCCTGGGGCTCCCAAATGTATGCTTCGTTGTGAGGAGTGAGATCATGCATCACCACACCACACGCACGCGCGCCGTCGCCGCCGTCCGTCCGACCGAACCGAACCGAGTACGGGTCTAATATGATACTCATATTTTTACTGCAAAATGGACCAGGCTTTCTGACAGTTGCAGGCCATATGAACAAATGCGGATCTGTTCGGTAGCGGACGCGCGATGAATAGGCGCGAGCGGGTGCAACCCGACACAACTTCAGAAGCGCGCAAACGAACGGGTGCGGAAGCGGATACGGGCGAAACAGTACGAGTGGGCGGGTGCGAAACAGATCCGTTAGAGGACAAAACAGACATATATGACTGTACGAAAAGGTACAGACGCGTCTGTTTAAACGAACGGGTGCAGACACGACTGTTCGGAAGGGATACGGACCAACTATAAATATGGAGGGAAACTGATCACTTTCCTCACTAATTTTTCCAATCCGTATCTCTCTTCTCCTCTAATAACTGCTGCTTTTCTCATATTCAAATCACAGAGTGATATACTCATTACAATCTCGTGCAGATTACGTCTGTTGTATCTTGGGAGAGTTTTGAAATAAAATTCTTAAGGAAATTGTTACGACAAGCCTCAGACGAAATTTACTTTATATACTGGTTAGATTCTCTGTAATCTTTCCCGTTTATAAGTTGTACTATTTCTTACAATAGTATAACATTGTTGTTGTAATTTATTTACAACGTAACTTATTGTTACAATTATCTAATACAGAATTCCAGAGTAGTGGAATTCTAATTGATAAACTTGTGTGACGAGTTTATTGTAGCATGCTATCTGTTTTAGTACACTAGCCACATAACAGTACTGTCTGTATAATAGGATTTACAACTTAGAAGGCAATTAGATAGAAACAAATAATCGGAAATCTGTAGAAGTTATGAATATTTTGTACGTATGAATTGTGCATTTTTCTAAGCATCCAATTTAAAGATATGTCTTGCGTTTGTAGGATTATATTTATCTGTAATTCAGAAAGTAATCAACAACTTTGAATTTGATCAACTACAGTAAATTGTAGGGATTGTATTGCTTTTTTAGGGATAATAAAGAATATAACTATTACGTTGGTTTTCCTTTTTACTATGACTGCTACTTACAATAATGGCTCCACCTCCAATTTAGTTGCTTTAGAAAATGTGCAAGACTTGTCACAATCCCTTTAATGCTGACCATCTTCTTAAATGCAACCTATTTCGCCTCCTGTATCTGTGACGACCGCCCATGACTCCCGCACCAAATGAAGGAAATAATGCGCTGAAAGGCGTGCCAGGCAGCCATGGACGATAGTCAGGGTAAAACAAAACAAAAGAATCTCTATCGTACAACTCACATCGCATGGAAAAAATACAATAGAGAAATATAATATAGTGAAGCTCCATAGAACAGAACATCATCATATAAGCATCACAGTAGTTTTATACAATCATCTACTCAAATCCATACATGAAAGCCTCACTACAAATCACTCAACCAAATACAGCAGCGGATACCCAGTACATATAGTAAGAAAACTAATATGCAAAGCCTCCTGCTCGTCTTCGTCATCTTCATCGTAGAACTCCTAGCACAGCACCTGTCACCTGCTACCTAGTCTGCCCATCCCAACATGGATGAACAGCCCAAGGTAATAAGAGGAGACATAAAACCTTGAGTCAGACAAAGTCTTAGTGAGCAGTAAATTAACTATCAAACATACCAAAAGAGCATAAAGGATAAAAGGAATAGGAACCAAACCATCCCACTCCACCTCTTCCTACAGTGATAGCCCCAGACATACACTAAGGAGAAGCAAGCATAACAACATAGACAATTAAGGTAAAGCGAATACCACTCGAGTCAAGGACGATGTTTTCCAAATACAAACCCCCAAGGCCTAAACCAAGATCAGATAAGCACCCAGAAAACACCGCTCTTGAAGCCGAATGATAATACAACCAAACATCCATGACTCTGGCTATCACTGTTATCCTTGCCTCGATTTCACCGTTAGTTGAATGACCATCTGTCAAGGGTTAATGGTAACCCCGGTTCTAACCATAACTCCGCACACTGCCTTGTGCCTAGGACTTATCTACTTTGCCCAGAGTACTCAACTACCTACCTGTAGTCTTTTGGGTGTCCCGACTACCTACCTGTAGTCGTTATGGGCGCCCCATGTACTCTTGCTTTTGAGCATGCTAGAACCTTCAACAACGACGAGATCCAAGCCTCCTAGCCATCCTTCTTGACGACTATCCTCATACAAGCTCAAGCTACCTCTTGAACAATCCATTATCAACCAACTTGAACTACTCTTCAAGTTATCAACATGCTTGGAATGATCCCTGCTTGGATTAAGCCAAGACTCACATCATACTTCGCTTCATCGCATCAAAGCAAAGTCTCAACTCAACAACATGGTTTGCCTCATCAAATCATGGCAAAGTCCCATCTCAACATCATCCAATCTATACATATGAGCTTCAACATCCGCTACATATGCCTTAAGCAGCTTTCACCATTCAAGAGCCTTCTTCCATAGCTTTTGAATCCTCTTTCATCATCTTGTTCCAAATCAACTACTAGCTAACTTGGAAACAATCAAATCAATCATACATTCAAATAATCAATCATTCAAACAAGATCTATTAAGCAATTTAAGCAATATCAACTATAATGGGAATTTCGTAAATAAACGAGCAAAAGTCCAACATATGTGAAATCATGGTTTTTAGCATAGATCTATCAATTATAAAACATGGGTTTTGTCTCTAATGCTTATTAAACAAACTTGCATAAGTAAACATCTTCAAAAACCATGGATCTAGACTTCGATCTAAGAAAAATGCATGAAATCTCTAACTTTAACATCCAAACATGCCACCAATCCAATATACTCCTTTGGATCCGCGTGAGAGATAACTACCACTCACCAAATCACCAAAACAACCTAAAATCAATCAACTTCAGATCTGGACAGCAAGGACTTGAGCTTGATCCGGAGAAATTTCACTTGAAACGGTGAAATCTAGCTTCTTCGGATGAAAATCTTCAACTTTGGCTCTTGATCTTTGATCTTGATCTTCAATCTAAATCTTCGATCTTGGATGGATGTTAGAACTAGATTGGAATGGAGAAAAGAAGATGAAGAAATGTTGTAGTCGAGTCTTCAAAATGGCAGCACTTCGTCGCTTCAAAAACCGGTGCCAAAAAGTGAGCCAAACCCCTCTATTTATAGGCTGAATCAACCATGAGTCGTCGCTCTTAAGTCGTCGCCGACCCAACTCCTGAGTCGTCCCCGACTCATCCCCATGCCGACTCAACACAGCCGACTTACCATGAGTCCTTCACGACTCATTGCCCTGCCGACCTAGCACAAGCCATTCACACGACTCAACAACCCAGCAACCTAACGACTTATCTACAAAGCCGACCCTATATCCCAACGACTCAACTTAAGTCGGTCACGACCTAAAAAGCCTCCGACCTAAGACACATACGACTCAACATATCTTCTTAAGTCGTACTAAGGTCCTAACGACTCAAGTCCTAAATCGTTCGACGACTCAACCATACACACACACGACTCACGACTCATCCTACTAACGACTCAACAACTTCACGAGACAACACCCTGCCGACCCCAGCCCCTACCGACTCAAGACCCCACGACCTAAGCCTTAGCCCCTTAAGCCGCTAACCCATGAGTCGGTCACTATCTTAGGTCGGTCTATCCTTATCTCGGCCAAACCTATAAGCCGCCCCTCCTATGAGTCGGTCACCCCCCCTTGACTCGTCTAAGCCTATGAGTCGGCCCTCTATGAGTCGGCCACGACTCATCACTTGACCCCTATCTCGCCTCTCTTCTTAAGTCGGCAACTACTATGCCGTTCTATCCCTTAACTCGGTCCATCCCCTTAAGTCGTCTACGACTTATCTATGAGTCGGTCACGACTCATCACTTGCACTCGGGTCAACTCCTAAACGACTCAAGCTAGAGGCCACACAAACAACACTATCGACCTGCAAATTCTACGTTTTATCGACACGTAAAATACGGGTCGTTACATTCTCTCCCCCTTAGGAATTTCGCCCCCGAAATTCCAAGCAAACAACAGCAATCAAAATTATTCCGCATGCCTATCATCCATGGCAATCAACAATCCATGCAACCAATTCTAACCTAGCATGCAGAATTCTAAGACTTAGAACAAGCTACAAATTCATGAGATGTCACGACACTTTAGGGCCATACCTCGAAGAGTCCGGGATGAGCTGCCTTCATCCTCTCTTCCTCCTCCCACGTACAGTCGTTAACATCGTCACTCCATTGTACCTTGAGCAACGTAATCGTCTTCCTCCTAAGCTGTTTCGTATCGGTTTCAACAATACGAAGCGGCCTACGAGGTCTCGAAACAACTGGATCAACCTCCAAGTCTTCACAGCTATCAGCAGAAACCACCGTAGTTGGGTCGTGCACATACTTCCGTAGATAAGATACATGAAAAACATTGTGCACACCCGCCATCTTTTCCGGTAACTCCAATATATAAGCGAGCTTTCCAATACGCTCGATAATCGGGAATGGCCCAACAAATCTCGGAGTTAACTTTCCTTTCTTCCCGAATCTAATGACACTCTTCAGAGGAGAAATCTTCACAAAAACCATATCACCTACGTCGAATTCCAAATCCTTACGACGATTATCGGCATAACTTTTCTGACGATCTTGGGCTGCCTTCATTCGTTGCCGAATGATCTCTATACAATCTGAAGTCTGTCGAATCATCTCTGGCCCAAGTATCAGCTTTTCTCCAGTTTCCAGCCAACATGTCGGAGAGTTACACGGTCTTCCATACAATGCTTCATATGGTGCCATACCAATGCTCGACTGATAACTGTTATTATAAGCAAACTCCACCAAATGAAGGTGATCTTCCCATGATCCTCCGAAGTCCAAAACACATGCTCTAAGAAGATCTTCCAAAGCTCGGTTGACTCTCTCAGTCTGACCATCCGTTTGAGGGTGATAAGCTGTACTCAAACACAACTTGGTTCCCAAAACTTCCTGGAAGCTCTTCCAAAATCTACTAGTGAACAATGGGTCTCGATCGCTCACTATACTCTTCGGAACACCATGGAATCGAACAATCCACTTCACATATAATTCAGCCAACTTCGATGCAGTCCTAGTCGATCGAACAGGAATGAACCTTGCACTCTTGGTCAAACGATCTACTATGACCCAAATCCCTTCATTCCCTGCTCTTGTCCTAGGTAGACCATCGATAAAGTCCATCGACACTTGCTCCCACTTCCATGTAGGAACCTCTAATGGCTGAAGCAATCCACTGGGCTTCTTCTGCTCAGCTTTCACCAACTGGCAATTCATACACTTGGAAATAAAATTTCCAACATCCTTCTTCATACCTTCCCAGTAGTAGGTTCTCTTCATATCCCGATACATCTTATTTCCACCTGGATGAATTGTCAACTTCGAGTGATGACTCTCCCTCAGAACTTCATCTCTCAATCCATCTACATCGGGAACAACTAGTCGCCCTTGCTTTCGAAGCCAACCCTCTCGATCGACTTCAAATCCTTTATCCTTTTCTGGATCCAATCCGGATTCCAAATCACGGATAATCTTGATAAGCTTATCATCTCTCCTTTGCCTCTCGCCAATTCTTTCCACAAGAGTAGGCCTTATCGATAAGTTTGCCAACATCTCAGGTTCCAATTCACATCTAGGCCTGAAATCAAATCCAGCCAAATACTCAAGACTCTTCCATTCCGAAAACATGGCTCCCAATCCTGCATGTCTTCGACTTAACGCATCAGCCACTGCGTTACCTTTCCCTGGAGTATAGGCTATACCAAAATCATACGATGCTAAGAACTCTAGCCACCTTTGCTGTCGAAGATTCAAATCCTTTTGGGAAAACAGATACTTCAACGACTTATGATCTGTAAGCAGCTCGAATCTAACTCCCAATAGATAGTGTCTCCACATCTTCAAAGCAAACACAATCGCCGCTAACTCCAAATCATGAGTCGGATAGTTCCTTTCATGCGGCTTCAGTTGTCGACTTGCATATGCAACAACTTTATCCTTCTGCATTAGCACTGCTCCAAGTCCAGTACCACATGCATCGGTGTAAACCACCATCTCATCATTCCCACTTGGAATAGTCAAAACAGGAGCACTCGTCAGTCGCTCTTTCAAGATTACGAAAGCTTGCTCACACTTATCATCCCACTTGAACACTTGGTTCTTTTTCGTCAATCCTGTCAACGGTGCAGCTATCTTGGAAAAGTCTTTGATAAACCGACGATAATATCCTGCTAATCCAAGAAAACTTCTCACATCAGATGCATTCTTAGGCCTAACCCAATCCTGGATCGCTGCCACCTTAGCGGGATCAACCGCTATTCCATTTCCAGAAATAACATGACCTAAGAACCTCACTTCATTCTTCCAGAAGTGACACTTCGAAAACTTAGCCTTCAGCTGATGTTTCCGTAAGATTCCTAAAACAATCCTCAAGTGCGTCTTGTGCTCTTCCTCAGTTCTGGAATAAACCAAAATATCATCCACGAACACAAGCACGAACTTATTCAACTGATCTCTGAACACTCTATTCATAAGATCCACAAAATATGCTGGCGCGTTAGTCAACCCAAACGGCATTACCAGCCACTCATAAAACCCGGATGGTGTCCTGAAAGCAGTCTTCGGCACACTATCCTTTGCCACTCTCAACTGGTGAAATCCCGTTGCCAAATCCATCTGAGAAAACACCTTAGCCTCGTGAAGCTGATCAAACAAGTCATCTATTCTCGGCAATGGATACTTGTTCTTCCTAGTCACCTTATTCAGCTCACGATAATCAACACACAACCTCAACGATCCATCCGCTTTGGTTGCGAACACAACTGGCGCACCCCATTCGGACACACTTCTCCGAATGAATCCTTTCCGCAAAAGGTCATCAACTTGCACCTTCAGCTCTTGCTGCTCCCTCGGTGCCATCCGCCTAAGAGGCATCACAACAGGTCTGGCTCCCTCAACTAGATCGATACGAAACTCGATCTCCCTATGCGGCGGCAACCCTTTGACTTCCTCAAAGACATTCTCAAACTCATTCACAATAGGCACCAATGACAGTCCATCCCGTGGAACAACTAGCGAATACATGAAGCTCATGAAGACGCCTTCTTCATGCTTACATCGTATCACAACCTTTCGCCCTTCCACATTCCCGACTGTCACCTCAAGCCTCTCACAATCAATCCTTGCCGCATACTTCCTAAGCCAGTCCATACCCAAAATAATTCCGAACCCCGCAAAGTTCAGAACAAAGCAATCACAAACAAACGAGCAATCATGACTCGACACAACTAGACCACGGCATATCATACACAAACATGACGAACCCCCCACTGGATTAGTCACAACCAATGGCCTATCAACAATATCCGGTTTCATACCTAACCGGCTTACCAAATCATCACAAACAAAAGAATGCGACGCTCCAGTATCAAACAACACTCTAACTGGAACACCACAAATAGAAAGAGTACCTTGAACAACCACACTCTTCCCCTTCTCTTCAGCAGTAGGAGCTTTCGAAGACGATGGAACAGCCCCCAAAGCATAGGCTTGCACAACCTGCCTATCTTTCCTCGGTTCTGGACAATCCTTCTTGATATGTCCCAGCTTATCACAGTTGTAACACTTTCCCGGCACTTTGGGATTCTTACAATCTTTGTAAAGATGGCCCTTCTGCTGGCAGTTATAGCAAGTCACTTCACTCTTCGGCTTCTTCTGGCCATCCCTACCCCTCTGTTGCTGTTGTTTCCTCTTCTTATTGCCACTCTGCTGTGGTTTAGATCCTTCCCTGGTTACAGCAACAACAGATACTTCCTTAGGGAACAAACTCTCGTGCCTAAGAGCTTTTTCCACAAGCTTCTCAAACGGATCGTCCAGATGATCCACCAACTGCCTCCCAAGATAAGCATCCAGACCAGTCACAAACTTTTCATTCTTCTGGTAGGGAGAATCAATGTACGATCTGGCATACTTAGACAAAGCTTCAAACTCAGAAATATACTCAAGAACAGGCCTTCCCCCTTGCTTGAGCTCCACAAACCTCTTAAACAAGACAGATTTCTGGGAAGTAGAGATGAACTTAGCTTCAAATCTAACTTGGAATTGCTCCCAAGTAATCCCTTCTTCTGGTGTATCTATGGTGATAGAATTCCACCAATCAGCAGCTCTTCCCTGAAGCTGTCTCGATGCAAGCTTCCTCTTAGTTGCATCCTCAATCCCTAAGTCACCAAAGATCCTTCGACATGCATCAATCCATCTCTGCACCTCAATAGTCGACTCCGTCCCCAAGAAAACTTTCCCTCCAAGAGCAGTATAATCCTTGCAAAGCTTGGCAAAATCCACCGGTCTCGGAGCTTGGACTTGAACTCCCACATCCACAGATGATCCTGAAGCTGGTATTCTCCTCATGATTGAAGTCATCATGGCCTCAAACATAGGAGCATAATCAACAGCTTCCCTAGCATCACGGCTACCCCTCGCAGCTTGTCTCTCACTTCGACTCATCCTTAATATCTGTAAATAAGAATGATTAGAACACCTTAAGAAACAACTGCATAAGGAGTTCAAACCCTTCTAAACTACTATATTATATATAGTAATCATCCATCAAATTACAATTACGTCTCTCTTACGTAGTTACGTCAGCGAGCGTTGGCTGAAATCGATTAACCAAAGCTCTGATACCAAATGTGACGACCGCCCATGACTCCCGCACCAAATGAAGGAAATAATGCGCTGAAAGGCGTGCCAGGCAGCCATGGACGATAGTCAGGGTAAAACAAAACAAAAGAATCTCTATCGTACAACTCACATCGCATGGAAAAAATACAATAGAGAAATATAATATAGTGAAGCTCCATAGAACAGAACATCATCATATAAGCATCACAGTAGTTTTATACAATCATCTACTCAAATCCATACATGAAAGCCTCACTACAAATCACTCAACCAAATACAGCAGCGGATACCCAGTACATATAGTAAGAAAACTAATATGCAAAGCCTCCTGCTCGTCTTCGTCATCTTCATCGTAGAACTCCTAGCACAGCACCTGTCACCTGCTACCTAGTCTGCCCATCCCAACATGGATGAACAGCCCAAGGTAATAAGAGGAGACATAAAACCTTGAGTCAGACAAAGTCTTAGTGAGCAGTAAATTAACTATCAAACATACCAAAAGAGCATAAAGGATAAAAGGAATAGGAACCAAACCATCCCACTCCACCTCTTCCTACAGTGATAGCCCCAGACATACACTAAGGAGAAGCAAGCATAACAACATAGACAATTAAGGTAAAGCGAATACCACTCGAGTCAAGGACGATGTTTTCCAAATACAAACCCCCAAGGCCTAAACCAAGATCAGATAAGCACCCAGAAAACACCGCTCTTGAAGCCGAATGATAATACAACCAAACATCCATGACTCTGGCTATCACTGTTATCCTTGCCTCGATTTCACCGTTAGTTGAATGACCATCTGTCAAGGGTTAATGGTAACCCCGGTTCTAACCATAACTCCGCACACTGCCTTGTGCCTAGGACTTATCTACTTTGCCCAGAGTACTCAACTACCTACCTGTAGTCTTTTGGGTGTCCCGACTACCTACCTGTAGTCGTTATGGGCGCCCCATGTACTCTTGCTTTTGAGCATGCTAGAACCTTCAACAACGACGAGATCCAAGCCTCCTAGCCATCCTTCTTGACGACTATCCTCATACAAGCTCAAGCTACCTCTTGAACAATCCATTATCAACCAACTTGAACTACTCTTCAAGTTATCAACATGCTTGGAATGATCCCTGCTTGGATTAAGCCAAGACTCACATCATACTTCGCTTCATCGCATCAAAGCAAAGTCTCAACTCAACAACATGGTTTGCCTCATCAAATCATGGCAAAGTCCCATCTCAACATCATCCAATCTATACATATGAGCTTCAACATCCGCTACATATGCCTTAAGCAGCTTTCACCATTCAAGAGCCTTCTTCCATAGCTTTTGAATCCTCTTTCATCATCTTGTTCCAAATCAACTACTAGCTAACTTGGAAACAATCAAATCAATCATACATTCAAATAATCAATCATTCAAACAAGATCTATTAAGCAATTTAAGCAATATCAACTATAATGGGAATTTCGTAAATAAACGAGCAAAAGTCCAACATATGTGAAATCATGGTTTTTAGCATAGATCTATCAATTATAAAACATGGGTTTTGTCTCTAATGCTTATTAAACAAACTTGCATAAGTAAACATCTTCAAAAACCATGGATCTAGACTTCGATCTAAGAAAAATGCATGAAATCTCTAACTTTAACATCCAAACATGCCACCAATCCAATATACTCCTTTGGATCCGCGTGAGAGATAACTACCACTCACCAAATCACCAAAACAACCTAAAATCAATCAACTTCAGATCTGGACAGCAAGGACTTGAGCTTGATCCGGAGAAATTTCACTTGAAACGGTGAAATCTAGCTTCTTCGGATGAAAATCTTCAACTTTGGCTCTTGATCTTTGATCTTGATCTTCAATCTAAATCTTCGATCTTGGATGGATGTTAGAACTAGATTGGAATGGAGAAAAGAAGATGAAGAAATGTTGTAGTCGAGTCTTCAAAATGGCAGCACTTCGTCGCTTCAAAAACCGGTGCCAAAAAGTGAGCCAAACCCCTCTATTTATAGGCTGAATCAACCATGAGTCGTCGCTCTTAAGTCGTCGCCGACCCAACTCCTGAGTCGTCCCCGACTCATCCCCATGCCGACTCAACACAGCCGACTTACCATGAGTCCTTCACGACTCATTGCCCTGCCGACCTAGCACAAGCCATTCACACGACTCAACAACCCAGCAACCTAACGACTTATCTACAAAGCCGACCCTATATCCCAACGACTCAACTTAAGTCGGTCACGACCTAAAAAGCCTCCGACCTAAGACACATACGACTCAACATATCTTCTTAAGTCGTACTAAGGTCCTAACGACTCAAGTCCTAAATCGTTCGACGACTCAACCATACACACACACGACTCACGACTCATCCTACTAACGACTCAACAACTTCACGAGACAACACCCTGCCGACCCCAGCCCCTACCGACTCAAGACCCCACGACCTAAGCCTTAGCCCCTTAAGCCGCTAACCCATGAGTCGGTCACTATCTTAGGTCGGTCTATCCTTATCTCGGCCAAACCTATAAGCCGCCCCTCCTATGAGTCGGTCACCCCCCCTTGACTCGTCTAAGCCTATGAGTCGGCCCTCTATGAGTCGGCCACGACTCATCACTTGACCCCTATCTCGCCTCTCTTCTTAAGTCGGCAACTACTATGCCGTTCTATCCCTTAACTCGGTCCATCCCCTTAAGTCGTCTACGACTTATCTATGAGTCGGTCACGACTCATCACTTGCACTCGGGTCAACTCCTAAACGACTCAAGCTAGAGGCCACACAAACAACACTATCGACCTGCAAATTCTACGTTTTATCGACACGTAAAATACGGGTCGTTACAGTATCTCCATATAGGTCGATCAGTTTTAATATAAATAAGATAGCTATAGTAGAATTTTTTGTTATTGTTTTTATTTATAAGAAAAACAGACTGGAATATATTAATTAGTTGATTAATTCATTCAATGGGTTTGTGACATACACACAAAATTGGAAAGAAAATAATTGAAATTTAACACCATATAAATTTATTTACTGATACATTCACATGTCTTTTTATAAAAAGAGACGAGTAGAATTATTATTTTTCATTAGGGAGCTTGTGATTAGTATTTGCTCCATGACTAGTTGTGCACATATGCAAAGGACCTGCTTTAATAATGCTCTCTATATGAAAATATAGGAGTTTCAATAATAATGCTATTGATTTTAAGATAGTGGAGTTACAACTGTAATGCTCTCCCAGACACCACAAACTGTATTGAGATTTGAAGATGGAGGAAGATCAGTTATATGGAAGTATTGGTGATTCAGCTGTTAAAGTCTGTTATGTTTGTTTTTCAGCATTATCTTGCACCTTCGGGTTCACAAAGTATCCATTTAAGGAATCTCCATTTAAGGGCAGTGAATGATTGGTATATTTTATTGATGCAACTACTAGTTATGTGTTGATATTTCACCGAACGAGGAAACAAGAGCTTGTTCCATAGCGATTTATATATATATATATATATATATATATATATATATATATATATATCTTTTTAATTGCCAAATTTTGGGTTACTTCATTAATAAAAAGGTCAAGATTATCATTTAGTTTCTCTAATGCAGAAATGCTAATCCGAGCTAAACATTACATCCAAAACAGTATGGCACAAAAAGGTAAAATATGATATCAAAAATATTTCTGAACCGGTACATCAATGTTTCCAAAAAATAAGCTTATATACATTTATACCACCTTTCTTTTTTATGCGTGTTTTTGATTAATGTTACTTCACGTTCCAAATCTGCAAAAGACCACAATACAAGGTAATTGGATATTCTTTAACTAATATTTATATCATTATCGTCCTTGTAAGCCCAAACAGTCTTGCTTATTTTGCTCCACTGTTGCTCGAGGTCATCCCACATCCCTTCAAAAAAAATTCTATCGCCAAGAAAATGGGCTCGAACACGTTTGAACCTTAGTGACTCACAAATTGATTTCGCTATTCCAGCTGTAGATCGACGCCATTTGCTTGGTTCATGTTTATGAATGACGAATTCAATTGCATTGTAAAAAGTATTTACATTTATAGTACTAATGCTATCCCCACCAAGTTCACTGCAATTAGCAGGATATCCTGTATCTTTTACTTCTTTGAATCTTTTTGGCTCATCCGATGTTCTAAACTCATACCACCCTAGGGCTGTCGTCTTAAAGCCAATTAGGTACAATTCATCGTACTTTATTCTAAGTACTAACCGGGTTCCATCGTAAGTCACCAACTAAAGATTGAGATGCTTCTCCTTTTTCGAAAGATATTTTATTGTTCCAATTTCTCCTACCTTAAAGAGATCTTTAAATTCTGTAAAAAGCTATTCTACCCTTTTATCTAAACCAGTGTAACTTTCGCTAACTAAAATAGATTCCTTGGATATAGCTGAATATTCTTCAATATTATGCATTCCACCATCAAAAAAGGTCTTTTCAACCACTTCAACTCCCTAATAGAAATACATTTAGACATAACATGTTAAAAAAAATACAAACTAAAATATAAACCAGTTCATCAAAAAATTTATTCCATGTATTTTAGTATCGATAATGATAAAATGGTAAAGTTCAAAAATGAAAGTGCAATAATAAATATACCACTGATACAATATACCACTGCAAGAATATAAAATTTTACTTGAATTTGAATGGAGAGTAAGAACTTATACAATAATAAATATAACAAAAGTGAAAAATGAAATATTACCTATATTAATAAGAAATAATACATAAATTGAGAACTTGATATTCAAAAAAAAAATGACGAAAGATAATATGTTTTCAAAAAAAGTACTAATGGAAGATATGGGTTAATGAGTTTATTATAACCAGTTATTCATCATAAAAGTTCTGTTTTTCTTGACCAAAAGGAACCTATATTTGGAAGTTTAGTTCAAAAATGTTCAATTTTTTGTTTATACTAATTGTCAGTACAAATCATAAATTATTCATGATCATTTGAACCATTGCACAAAAACATTGTTTAACATTTCATTTGTCAATAAAAATAAAATAATTAGTTACCTCGTTCGGTTCAAGTGCACGGGATTTTCTTTTAATCTGTGATGTCATACTAAAATCTCGAAGATGCACTCTGAAAAAGAAGCGGTAAGAGTTCCTCTAACATGAAAGAAAAATCCATGAAATAAAAATAACATGTGCGACCGGTAAAAGACACCACTTTATTACCATTAACTAACTGTCTTAGAGATGTTGAACTTTTAAATGAATTGTAGCTTTAAGAAAACTTCAAAACATTCGGCTAATGTTATCAATTTATAGAACGAACAGATTAAATAACCAAATGATTTAAATGCAAAATGTCATAACAATGCTAGATTGTGCGTTCCAAAAACATTACCGAATAAAGAAAATGTAAAAAAGTTCGGAAAAGGATTATAAAATATGGAAAAGAAATGTTTAGAAAGCTTTAGTAAAAATCAATGTGATAGAAAAGGCTCTAAATAAACAAAAATTTAAAAAATTAAAGAAACCAAAATACTAAATAGAAAAACATAAAACCCATAAAAAAGAATCATCATATATCATTTTCTTCAAAATTTATAACTACCCAAGTTAATTATGATTTACGAGAATATGAGATGACTATTTCTATATTTCTTCCTTCATTGGGGTTCCAATGGTTATAATCGTGAAATATACTTTCTCGTGTACTGTTACTTCCTCTCTTTCTTTGCCATCATTTTGAAAGGTAACAACTAAATCTAATTTTACTTTTGAATTATTTTCAATGATTTGAGACCTTTGATTCATAGTGTTTAATATACTTTTTTATGATGAAGGTTTATATGATTTCTTATTACATATTGTTTATACAGTTTGAAGTTAATGAATTTTGCATCAAAATTGGTTAACATCACACACAAAACTAATGAGTGAAATGGAGAACAATATACACTTATGTAAGAAATATTCCTATTCCTATATGGTGAATTTTGGTTTACATAACAAACAAATCAATGGTTAAAGCTGGCGAGATCATACAATTTTCGATATTTTTGTTAGTATTATCCATACGACACTAAATATATGTGTGCCTTTGAAATTTCTCTATATTTATACCAATTATTTCTAATTCATTGATGAATTTATTCCTAAAGTAACAAATAAAAATAAAAATTATGGAATGAGTTAGTAGTGGTCTTTTGATTTTTTTTCTTTATAGATTATTACATTCTTCTTTTGTCTATTTTATGTACTATACTTGATGTCGGTGTATACTTTTGTTCTAGATATTGTATTACTTCTTAAAATTATTGTCCAATGTGATACTGATCTTTTTGGGATTAAAGTATTATAAAATTTCAAAATAAAATTAAACCTTTTATATATAAACTTTAGTCCTGGTAATAAAAATGTCAAGAGTGTTTACACGAAATTGTTCATATTATAATACAA
Organism: Allium cepa; assembly: GCA_030765085.1. Classification (NCBI taxonomy): domain Eukaryota; kingdom Viridiplantae; phylum Streptophyta; class Magnoliopsida; order Asparagales; family Amaryllidaceae; genus Allium; species Allium cepa. Next base: position 868,447,687 of record CM060940.1, read on the forward strand.
ATTCACAACACATTAACTGAGTGATATGTTGAATTTATGAGTATTGTTGTTTGGCTAGAAAGCATGAGAACACTAATAGCACTCCAAAACAATAAGCATGTGTCAAGGATTATGTCCACTATAGATATATTATGGTTTGATAGAGATAAAATGTGACCAAAGTTTATGTTAACGACACTATGATTTTGTGGACATGTTATATATTTCATATTTCCTATGATAATTTTGTTCAGTTTTAGAACATTGATCATTGAATTTGATACGGAACACCATAATACAACAATGTAGATATTCTAAAGCTATTTATTAGGTTAGTCACACTAAAGCACCATATCATTTAAAAATGAAGCGAGAACAAAAATCTACCGTAATATGCTTGCCCTGAATAACTTGAAAAATTATTAAGAACAATGAAATCGTTGACTATGTGGATTGTTAATTATTTAGTTAGAAATTTCACTAATTTTATAATAAATAACAAAAATTACATGACTAAGCAATTGTAATTGTTATGACCTAGTTTCCTACTATGCAAAAGTGCAAGTATGCATATTTAAGGTTATAGAAAGTTCACTAACTGAAGTATTTATAATATTACTAATTATTATTATTGTTGTTGTTGTTGTTGTTGTTGTTGTTATTATTATTATTAAAGTTAACATTTATCTTTATGAAACTGTTCTAGAAGGTTTATCCTATCATAGCATTTTTAGATTTGGCAAAAATATAGTATTTTCTGCATTAGTTTTTCCTTTGAAATATAGATTTGAGATAAAATAAATGCAAATAATTTATAAGACTTAAATGATTTAATTTACAGTAGGAAAATGATTTTATTCATAGCAAACATAAATGAATTGAGCTATCCCTTCTTGCCTTTTAACTTCTCACTAAAGTCAATTTTAAAATCAAGATATCATAACACAGTCTTGCACTCTATTACCGTGTGTGTTGTCGCATTCAATATGTAATGTATGAAACATGCAATTAAATAAAATCAATAAAATTTACATATTAAATATAATCAAGAAAAATTATGTCAAATAAGTGGGTTAAAACTATGTTAAAATTATAGAAAAATTATAATCAAGAAAAACTATGTTAAATATTAATACCAATTATTAAATGAGGTAATGCTTTCAACATCATATTTCTGTATGTAAGACAGACCGTTCTAAATCTGAAAGTATAATATCCTTGCAATCGATACTCCAGTTCAGGTCATCTAATATAATGAAGAAGCCATGCTAAATCTTAAATTTTAATTGGAATATTTACGAAACCAATCGGTTCTAAGGTTTAATATGTCAACTAATATAATCAAGAAACATCTTCATACTTCCTATCTCCAGTTAAAAAATTTACGACATTTTAAATAAAGATTCATGCATATTATTAATACTAGTTTTGTTCGAACAATAAAAAATAATTTTGCTAAATCTATATAATTCCATATCATATTCTGAAACTTGTCAAAACACAAAGATCGTAAAACTAATTCAAAGGCATCGTTAGAATTTTGAATACAACGAAAAAATAAATATCTGTAACATCATATTTTGCTTATACATATTTAATATGTAAAGCCAAAATTTTAGCAAGTAACAATAAATATTAAAAGCATTATGGATTTTAAACATAAGAAGAAGAAAATTCAAGGCATAAATAAGATAAAATACTTAATAGTTGGGATATAATGAAAATGTCAATGTTGTGAATTAACAAATGCTCAAAGAAAATTAAGTTGAAGCACATTATATATTAACTATATGCGTATGTATGTGTGTATATATATATATAGCTTAGAATTTACAATTCAGGAAACTTTATTTCCATTGTGTGCGAAAAAAATTGGAAAATTTCTCGCCATCTATTTTAGGTTACTTCAACATTCCTAAGGTAATTAAATATTTGACTTTATTAACCATTCCGATTTGTGGATAAATAACGTATCTGTAGATTTTTACTTGCCTTTTACTAGATTTTATTTCAAAATTTCTCATGATTAGCTAAAAGCCATATTTATATCCTTTTAAGGTACGTATTTATGAAATTTAATTTGCCGTAGAATCGTTAGGTGATTTTCAAATATGGATATGATGAATATATATGAGAGATTAGTTAAGAATTTGTTTATAAAGGGGCTTTCAGTGGCAATTATCTACAATTTCAGGCCAAGTTTATATTTTTATTGGTTATAAGGCAGTGAAACGAAAATTACTCTTTGACGTCAGTACGATTACATTCTCTGATTGACATCAAAATGTGGTCCCTCAAAGGCAATAAATCTCATATGATCTCAGCTAGTTTATGTTTTTCGATTGTTTATGAACGCAACAAGGTAATTTAAATGAATCAAATTTTACAAAATTCTTAATTGTTTGATTTTAACATGAACTTTTTTGGTCAATTATCACTTAGGTGTTACTTTTGAAATTTAACTGGTTATGGTAATCTCCAATTGTATCCTTCTTTTATTTCTAACTATTTTTATTGAGTTATTTCTGTAATATTTGATTAAGATGTATGTAGCGTTAAGATGAAAACATTAATCTATCTAAATATTTAATTGAAGATGAATATGTGACTAGTTTATACATGAAAATACAGCAACGTTAACCTACAATGTATTGTAACATGAAGATAACATTTGTATAACATAAATTTGAAAACATACAACATTTATTTTTTTATGAACCATAAATTGTAATGTTACTACATTCTCTATAAAAAAGATGATACGTTCATTTTCCTATTCAATAAAACTAAAAGGTAAAAAGAAAAAAAAATGTTGTGAATCTGGCCTTTCTAACGTAAAGATAAATACAAATTGGAATTTGGACGTATAATTAATTTAGTTGCACATAAAGCATTTTATATCAAAAGTTAGATACCATTTATCAAAAGTTAGATATCCGGATCCGTTGGTATGGATGGATGCTAGATATTTATCGGATATCTTTCAAATTGTTCACCATTAGTAAATCTAAATAGATAAATAGAAATTTTTTGTTCGTTATATATTTATTGCAGTACTAAAAATATTAAAAATAATAAATATGTTAAGAAAAATAATTTGGCTAATTCTATCTATACACGGGTAATTGCTTAACGTACACCAAAAATATTAAAAACTACTATACATCCAATATCACTTTACAAACACCCCGTCTTTTACAAAATTATCCTTGCTTTCACATTCTTTATCTTTCGTATTTCAAACTTAAAACTCAATTATACAAAATTGAAATTTAATAATATTAAACTAAGTTAAAATTCAAAAAAAAAAATGAACTTTATCCTTTGCACTACTATTTTAACCCTTTTAATTTTTTTTCAATTTCAACAAAATTAACTCTATATTTTTTTTAAAAGTTATATACTTCGAAATTATAGCAATTAGTTGTGAATATTAACTTAAATGATAGTTTAGGTTTCACGATAAAATAGTCGTTAGCTTTTTCATCAAAATGTTATGATTGGACTAAATTTCATTAATTTTAAGATTAGTTTGATGGATAAAATAAAAAGGATTAAAAAACGCGATTATGAATAAAAGAGTATTTTAGTATTAACTTTTTGTTGGAAAATAACGATATATGTTAAGTGGTGTTTGGTGTATGAATAAATTTACCAAATAATTTAAACTAGATATTTGTTTTAACACACATTTTAAATTTTTTATCTAAATAAAACAATAACAGACAATCATTTTATGTACTAAAACTCAAAAAAATAAAATTAACTACAATTTTGATAAAAACTGACTGAATAATTATCATATATAAGATAGTTTTTCATTTATGTGATATAGATATGCACGGATTTTAGTTTTTTCAAGTACTCATTGGCAGCCCCATATGACCCTTCGATAACTTCATTTGCACCATCTATTATACATAGTCTCTTAATGGCGACCTGTCTCTCGTCCCCTTTCCGTTCGCTATGCTTTTCCCTCCTCTGACCTGCTGCGCGTCATTCCTCTACCCCCACCTGCCTCCTTCCTCGCCCCTTCCTCCCTCCGCTTATGCCTGTTCTCCATCTGCCCCTCCCTTTCGGTCCTTCCTCGACTCGCTCTTCAACTGGATCTGGTAGGGTTTTTGGCGTCATGCCAAATTCGCCGCTGCAGACGTTGCCACATCTCCACTCTGTCGATGATTTCCCTCCTTTGCCTACTTCTCAAACTTCTCCTCTAGTTACTGCCGATCGCCTGTTTGTCAGTCCTTCGATTTCGTCAGTGGTGCCTGCAGCGGTCTCAGTTATTGATCGCTCAACTCTCGATGCGAGTGTGTTAGGCGAATTTCCCACTACTATCGATGCGTGTTGTTCTGATCGTACAGCGTTGGGTCTAACTGGTAAGTCGATATGTGGCATTGGGAATTCCGATTCGGTTTTATATGCGAATGTCTCAGGTGATGTCCCTGATGACCCTACTGGTTTTGGAATGAAGGATGATAGTTTTGGACGTGAGTCGCGACTAGCCTCTGCTGAATCGCCTGGAGTTGATCGATGCACTATTGGTGCTTGTGTAAATGCCTGTGAAAATCCCTGTGGTAACAAGTGTTCACTTAGTTTGAATAAGCCTGTTTCTGGTGGTATGTTCCAGGAAACTGTGAATCTTGCAACATTTACCCGTATTCCTGCTACCTCTGCCCTGCCTGGTTTCAAATCCTGGTCCTCGCTATTCTCCTCTCTGCCCCGTAATGCGGGAGACTACATTCCGATTGTGTTTGAAATATTTGAGCAGGATGGAGTGATGGTCCCTCCTCCTAATGTGTTGCAGGCTGGTATGGATTTCTGGTCGGATTACCTAGTTGGTTTCTTTTTGGATCCTAACCGTCGCCTGCTTGATGCGACTTCTGTTTGTCGTAAGACCTAGAAGCTTCATGGTGGTTTGCGTGTTAAGCTGTTTGAATCCATGTATTTCCTAAAATTTTCATCCCCTGAGGAACGCCGTCTTGTCCTTGAGGCTGAACCTACCTTTTTTGATGGGAAACCCTTTATTATTACTCCTTGGTCCCCGACTGTGGCTAGTGCTCGTGAGCAAGTTCTTTCTATCTCTGTTTGGGTTTATTTTTCGCAAATCCCCTCTGCTCTTCAACCCTTGCTTGGTTTGAACCGGCTAGCTTGTATCGTAGGAAAATTAAAATGTTCTGATTCCAATACCGTGGCTCGTGAAAAATTGGTATATGCTAAGGCTCTGATCGAGATTTCCCCTAATAAGCCTCTCCCTACTTCCATTCCTGTTCAGCTAGCTGTTGGGCATGTTGTGGAGGTTCGTGTTCGTTACGGATGGGTTCCGGATATTTGTTCCTCCTATCATTCTTTTGGTCACCTAGCAATATCCTGTTCGCATTCTATCTCCTCCACTGCTGCTCCTAAGATTCCTCTGCCTCGCCCCCCACTTAGGAAATGGGTTCCCAAAGTTACTATCTCAGCATTAGTCCCTCCCCTGGCTGCTCCGCCTCTTTTCACGGTGCCGCCTGAAGCTCCTGCTGCTGGGCCAGCCTCCTCTCCTTCTATTTTGGTCGCTGGTTATGGTTCTGGGTTACCTGTTGCCGCCCCTGATCCAGTTCCTCCTACTCCTTCTGTTGTTTGGGATGTGGCTGAGAAATGTTGGGTTGATAACCTTTTCGACATGCGATTTAACCCCCTGGCTAATTCCTACTTCAGATTCGTTTCCGATGATCTCCTTGACCTTAGGTGCCTTTATTACATTCCTTCTGCTGATTCCTTAGTCCTTGATGTGGACGGCGATTTTGCGAGTTCGAATTCTACCTTGCTAGCTGATTCTTCTTGGGATCGTTCCTTTATTTATAATTCTGCATCTGTGGCTTATGATCCATGTCTTGCTGCCCTTTTCCGCCCTTATTCTGGTCTCGTGGGGAATGTATCTTTGGAGTCTTCCCAGGTTTCTGTTCACGATGGAGATTCTTCCTCTTCGGAGGAGTAGATTTGCTTTTGTTTACCATATAGTAGTTGTGGTATGTCTACCACACTCCCGAGCTGTATTTTTTTTACTTTTATTAGCAGTTAAGGTGTCTTTACCTTACTCCTGTACTTCAACTTTTATTACGTTCGTAATAAAAAGTGGACGGTCCACTATAAAATCGGCTTGCCTTGCAAAAAAAAAAAGTTTACACCATACGTAGCAAATCTCTATTCATTTCCAATATGGAGCAAACACATTTGACCCCTCATTTTCCCATGTTGAATCGGCCAAGATTACTTAATCAGCCAGTATTGATAACTTAATTAATGGCTTAAAGGCCATATACATGGTATATTTTACTTTTGCCTCTTTTGACTAATCAATTACCCATTTAAACTAAGTTAAACATGTGTGAAACGGTTGTGGTATTTAACTCGATTAAATTACATGATTTAATATATTAATCATTCATATAAACATATGCATTATATGTATATATAATTCATCGCCTTTTATAAAAATAATAAAATAATTATATTATTATTGATTTTGGTAATTTTAAATTATTGGTTGTCATAAAGCTCGGGTACAATTATTAATTTATTATATCACCTATAACTTATTGTATCGATATATTTATTTGAAAATATATAATATTATGGGTACAACATTGGTGAAAGAAATACATCTTAAATCATGTTATCGTCTTATTTTTAATTTCATACAAATATGTTATGATTATTTATATGTAAACCATGCCTAGCAATTATATAATAGATGTCAAGCTACCTTGATGAATGATTGCTTAAACCACCGAAATGAATGTTTAGTTTGATGCTTATTTGGATAATAAAAATATTGTGTGAGCTTTTGTTAAATGAATTGATTCGTTACTAGAATAAAGTTGACCAATTAAAATTTGTTATTGGATTACTTTGCTAAAAATTGATATGTGTATGTGTTATGTTTTTTTGGAAAAAGTTACTTTATTAACAAATTAAAAAGCATAAACTTTCATAATATGCCTCATTAAAACCTTACAATCCCCCTAACCTCAATGGGTGCCTTGCAAGGAAAACAAGTGCATATCATGTCCATATATTAACAGTACAATGATGGTACAATACCAAAGCAAAAACCAAGTTGTCAAACAAATGGAGGAGTAATTGAAATGAGGTCGCATTAAAAACCATCCGGAGCAAACTTGTGGCTGAAATAAAAACAAATTACAAACAAAAGAAAAGTATAGCAATGCGCCACATGAGTAGATCAAAAGACACAAGAAAATATCGGTGTCCTTATCAAAGTATTAACTATCTACCGAAGCTTCTTGAGAAAGAAAAATTCAAAATAGAATCAGAACTCAGATCCGAGAAATAATGTCTGCAACCCAAAAAATAATTCGCTTAAAAGCTCAAAATCAGTAGAGAGAAGAAGCACACTCACACCACATAGCACATAAGCTACACCAGAGCTTATGAGGGTTGATGAGAGGATTTGGGGTCAGAAGTGTTGTCAAACTGAGCTAAGATAAGTCCAAGCTCTCTGCTTTTTTGTTAGAATTCTCACTTTGCATAAGCACCAGTTTGCAATCTTATGCTATTAGCAAATTCCAAACTTGAATCGGCAATTCCATTCCTTTGAAAATTTGACTGTTTCTCTCACACCATATGTGCCCGATTAGAGTGCTAAAATTTATGTCTATGAGATGTTTATGAAGTGTATTACCATTTGATTTTGGCATATAGTTTCCATAATTTGATTGACGTCTTACGAACTTCCAAAATCGGTTTTGAATTTACGCTTAATTTCATCAATTAACTGCCTAGAATAAGAACACTTGAAGAATAAGTGATTTCTGTCTTCATCATGGTTTTGACACAGAATACAAGTAAGATTAATATTAGACTTCCATTTGTGTAAATCTGTCCTTAGTATTCAACTTATTTAATTTGCCTAAAGGAGCACAGATAGACATTTTAGGAGCGCATAAATTGTACCAAACTATACTGGTCAAGGCTAATTCTATTTGTTTATGTCTGACTTGGTTCCATGCCGAGTTCAGAGTGAATTTACTATTATTATTTGGCATCCAGACCCAAGAATCATGGTGCACATGATTGAATTTTTTTATGTTATGAACTGTTTGTTTCATTTGAAAGGGAATATCCTCAAGCATGATCTTTACACTTGTTGTTTGATATGAGAGATGAAACTTTCTTATGATAATTATGAGCAGTATTTATCTAATTCCACCCTATTTTGTCCACCACAGAATAGCCATTTAGCCAAGGGTCAAATCAAATATTTGTATCCTCACCATTAGCCATTCTTCTATCAATTACTCCTCTACACCATTGTCTAGCTCGAGGTAGAGTTTTCCAGGTAGCAGAAGCATTGTTATCCATTGAAATATTCCAATTTTTTTTATTATGGCAGTATTTACTATTCATTCACTTGGACCAAACAGTGTCACCCTTAATAAATTTCCACAACAATTTGATAGCAACAGCTTTAGCAATGTCTTCAAGTTTTCTAATACCAAGATCCCTTTCACTTTTGGGTTTGCACACATCACCCTAGTACAACTTATTAGATTTAGAATTCCAAATAAAATTGGCACAAATAGAACTAATTCTCCATGTGATAGCAGTAGGAATTTTAGAAAATTACTTCTAAAATCGAATCATTGGGTGTATCACAAATTCAACAAGTTCTATTCTACCACTTATGTTAAGCATTTTACTGTTCCAATGATTGAATTTTTTGTTGATTTTATCCATTAATCATCCACAATTTCTAGCTTTAAGTTGGTTATTTGATAATGGAATGCCTAAATAAACCACTAGGAGATTACCAATATTTATCTTTAACAAGTCTGCAAACTACTGTTTGTTTGTTGCTCCCTTACTAAAAAAAACCCGACTTATTCTCATTTAAGTTCAGACCAGTAAAACTTTCAATTTTCTAAAAAAATCCGATGAATGCTCTCTACTGTTATAATGTTTGCTTTTCCCATAATCAAAATGTCATCCCCATATAATAAGTGAGTGATCATAGGCTTAACCTTGTATATGAGGGTGATATTGCCTTTCAAAGATTCCATAATTAAGATTGATAGTAAGAAATTCCATAGCTATTGCAAATAGATAAGGTGAAAGAGGGTCAACTTCTATTAAACACTTGTACTTTCAATAAATCCAACTGGGACCCATCAATTAATACCGAAAATGAAGGAGTAGAAATGCACTCAAAATAAGATTAGAAAAATTGAGTGGAAAACCCATAGAAATCAGTATATGATGAATCAACTTATGGTTAATTTTATCATAGGCTTTATGTAAATCAATTTTCAAACAAAAATTGTTAGAATTTTTCCTATTGAATCTTCTTACCATTTCATATGCTAGTAAGGAATTTTCTGTGATTATTCTCCCAGGAATGAAAGCATTTTCGTTATATGAAATGAGATCATTAATATACTCTTCTATTCGATTACAAAGAAGGTTGGCTAGGATTTTAAATGAAACACTGCAAAGAGAAATTGGATGAAAGTCAGTCATTTCTACTGCTTCAGGTTTTTTTAGGATGAGACAAATAAAAGTATAATTGATTTCTTTAATTATTTTACCTAAAATAAGAATGCCATTCATAGCATTAGAAATATCAAACTTGATATGCTCGCAGTGCACTTTGTAGAATTTAGAATTCAAGCCATTAGGACCTGGTGTGCTATTGTCATCCATCTGAAATATAGCACTTTTTATTTCTTCTAGATGAAATGGTTTGCATAAGTTTTTCCTTACTTGCTCAGATTGGATTTCTTGCAAATAATGTCTGGAAATTGATTTATGGCCTTTGATACATTAAATAAAGAAGAAAAGTATTTTATTGCTTTAGTTGCAAGTTTTTCTGATGCTGAAACCCATGAACCATCTGGGTTGAGCATAAAATTACTCCTTCGTTTAGGTAGAATATAAGCCATTTTGAATAAAAGAAATTTGTGGGTTTATATCCTTTGATCAACCAATTCATTTTCATTCGTTGATCATTTTCAGCAGCAATGTATCTCATCATGGACTAAATTTGATCATATTTCTCTGTGTATTGTTCAATAAGACCGTTATCCATAGGATTATTAACTAGGACTCATATAAAATATTAGTCTCATTTTTCAGTTGGAAAACCTTATGCTGCAAATTAATATTGTTTTTATTCCAGGACTCCAAAGCTGCTTTAGAAGCCATGATCTTGCATAACAAAAGGTACAGAGGATTACCTGGCACATAAATCAATAGAGCATCGTGAAGTGTAGATAGGTAATCTGCTTGTAGAGGCCAGGAGTTATTGAATTTAAAAGGTAATATATTCTTATTTTTTATATGGAGGCAAGATCTTGATAAAAATTAGGGTGTGATCACTCAAAGAGCGATTTCCAAAATTTATGCCAAATTGAGAAAATTTATTCAACCATATTAAGTTTACAAAAACTAGATCTATTTTGCTATGAATATAAAAATTAAGACCACCTTTCCAAGTAAAAAAATACCCTGTGAAATCAGGTTCCATAAGCTTAGAATAGTTAATGCAGTCCATAAAACATTGATCACCCATGGAATTTAGAACACCATTATTAATTCTGTCTCTGGTAGTTAACACATCATTAAAATCACCCGCCACGATCCAATAAAGATTAAAATTTCTAGATTGTTCACTGATATAGCTTATAGATCCACTATCATGTATTTATCATTAAAAGTGTACATAGTGGTGCATAATACACAAAAGCCATCCATATTATGTAAAATACAAGAGATATATTGATCATTGGAATGAATAATTATATTGGACCATATAGGGAATCCCAGATAATTATAATTCTACTACGTAATTCGTTTGAAATGTTATGAGAAAACCAAGTATTACCGACTCTTCTAATAAGTTTCTCTATGCTATCAGATGAAAGTTTATTTTCTAGGATACCAAGAAAAGAATATTTCCTACTATCAATAAGATCAAGGATTTCAATCTGTTTGGAAGGGCAATAAGGCCCCGAATGTTACAAATTTGGAACTCCATTTATAAATTACTTTCTGTGTTGCTACTATCATTCAGAGAAGTAGTAGTCCTTATTGTCTAAGCTTTTTTATGTTTTTGATTTTTACCTTTTAACTCGTTTACCAATATTATCCATGTAAGATTTTCAACTACATCCACAGACGTTGTGGCCTTAAACTCAAATGGGTCTTCCTCTGTTCTGGTCTTGTGGGTGGATTTACTTTTGGTGGCAGTTAATTTGTCCGAGATCATAATTTCAAATGTAGAACAGGCTTAAGGATTTAGAGGTGTAGAGTCATTCTTGGCAATTTCATTGTTATGTAAATAAGTAGAAACATTCATGTCTTATGCTTTTGAATTTTTCTCTAATGGTTTGTGAAGTATGATATGAATTTGTATAATAAGTTGGAATTATCAAATTTAGCTGGACATTATGCTGCATTTGATTATGATTATCTGTCTGCATCACATTATTGTCTGAGTTTGTGTTTGAGTTTTGAAAAAGTGTCTGCTTTGAGATAACGGCTTGTGGAATATGATCTTTCAGATTAGGCTCACCCATCTCATTTCTCTTATTTTCAGATTAGGCTCTAAGTTTGTTCTGGTCTTGAGAGTGTGTAATGTTATCTTATACAATATTATAATATATAATAAAATAGCCCTTATCTATTGGTAAGTCAAAGGATGGTTCAACTTAAGTATCAACATAGATGTCAAATAGCTCTTATCTAACAAAAAGGCAAAGGATTTATCATTTGAGTGGTATTTCCATTAGACTGGAAAGATCCATCAGAGTTATGATAGGAGTTTTGGTAGATGATTACTATGGTTGTCTTTGATGATGATGATAGGTGCCATCAAGTCTAATTGCTTGACACATAGTATATGTTGAAATAGAGATGAATAGCCTGGTTTACATGCTAACTTGTTGGACGCAGTAGCAGGTCAGGTATGACTTTTTTGCACTTATTTAATATATATCGAGTTTATAGCATTTTGAGATTATAGATCTCTCATACTAGAAAATTGTCTAATGAGGTATAATTTGCATTTATTCTTATATTCTTGGGTACTCTTAAATGAGTAGATTGAGAGACATGTACCAAATAGCGCATAGAGCTATGTAGAGGACGAGTAGAATGTTGACACTTTATATACATATACATATACATACATACATACATACATACATACAGACATATATATATATATATATATCCGTGTGTGTGTATGTATATGTATAATGGAAACATAAGAGAATCCCAAAACCCTTGATGAACTCAAGGAAGATGACGGCGGCAAATGGAAGACAGTTAAACGTAAGGAGAAAACGATTTTCGCTGAGGTTAAAAACAATCTTCTTAGGAATTGCAACCTCGGGTCAAAAACCCTAAATCATGGGTGGAGGCGGTTGATAATAATATCGAGATACAAGGGAAAATTGATTATTTTGAGCTGATCAGAGATGGAACCGAGCCATAACAACTGATTAATGAATAGAATTATAACGAATCAAATCAGATGTGGAAGAATTCTAAATATGCATACATGGCAGTAAAAGACCATATTTGGCACACTTTAATGCATTTGTTAGGAGGATATGGAGACCTACATGATCATGGGATGTTTTTCCTAGAGAAAATGGTTTTTATCTCATTAAATTTGAAAAGGAAGAGGATTATGAGCGAATATTGAAAGGAGGACCGTGGTTCAAGGATAGTAAATGGATCATCATTAAAAAATGAGAAATGAATTTTAACTTTGAAAAGGCAATGCTAACTACGTATCCAATTTGGATTAAATTCAACAATCTTAATCTAGCATTGTGGAACATGAGATGCATAGGAAAGCTAGCAAGTATAATAGGCAAACCTCTTGCTATAGATGAGTATATAAGAAGGTTAAAAAAATCAAATATGCAAGAGTGTTAGTGGAAATTGAGGCGATTCTGAATTACCACAAAATTCTAAAGTAATAGATAAGAGAGGTACTGTTTATTCGTAGGAATTTGAATATGAATTCATACGTTTGAGATTTGCTGAATGTAAATGCTTTGGCCATGCGATCACACAAGAATGTAGTGAGCTAAACAAACCCAAACAAGTTTGGGTACAAAAAACCAAAAGTGCTATAGATACTATCCATATAGATAATACAAAAGTTGAACCCTTGGTATTAATCACTACTAACATTGGGAAACCACCCCAAAAAGATGGTACTACTACAAAAGGTTACACACAAAATGCTGTAACAAAGGATACAGACCCAGTATATGTACATCCTGAAGCCAGTGTTGTTAAGGACTCTGTAGGAGTGATAGATGAAATTCATCAATCTTCGAAGATACAGGCGGACCATTCAGGTCTAAAGGATTATAGGCAGCAACTAAATAATCAGAGTATGGAGGAAACAAGTGATAATGAGGATGATCCTGAAGCAATAAACGATATACAAAAATTAGATATACATATGGAATCATCAAAAGAAGAAGAAACAGAAGAAAACTTGTTGAAGTATACAAAAATTAATGACGAATATGAGAAAATATTTACTGTGAAAGGTTAAAAAGCAGCTGATAAAAAAACTAAGGTAGTATCATCCTCGATTACAAGGAGCAGAGCTACTAAATCAGAATGATTATTCTATGATGGAATGTAAGAGGTCTAAATAGTGATATTAGAAAATTAGACCTCTATAATCTGTGCAATAAATATAAAACTATAATTTTAGCTATATTAGAAAATAAATTCACAGAAGATAGCCTAGAAGCATTCAAAAATCAAATAGATTGGAATGTCATACATAATAGCACTAATACTATTAAAGGCAGAATCATGGTTTTATGGGACTCATTTGTTTGGACATGCTACTTGATGAATATAGACAAACAGCAAGCTACCATAAATATGAAAAATGTAGAAGGAATGGATATCATTACTACTATGGTATATGCAAGCAATTTGGCCTCAGATAGGAAAAGCTTACGGAAAAAACTAATTGACAACTCAAAATTCATTAAAAATCCATGTCTAGTGTCTGGATATTTCAATGTAGTGTTGAAAATGAATGAAAAGCAAGGTTGTCTTACCCTTAAGGTTTTCCACGTAACTGAATTCAATAACTGTGTATTGGTAGCTGGACTTATAGAAGTGCTCCATAAAGGCCTAAAATTCACATGGAAAAGTGGTGAGTCAAAAAGAATATAGTCTAGACTAGATAGAGCTTTAGGCAATGCAGAATTATTGAAAAAGATGCAAAATACAAAAGTTACAGTGTTGCCAAGCTCTATAGTTATCATTGTTCCCTTTATATTCAATTTAATGATGAAAAACAATCACAGAAAGGAAAACCGTTCAGATATGCAAACCACTTGCATCTAAATGAGGGATATAAAGAAGTAGTTGATTTTAATAAAATCCAAATTCCTGAAGGGAATCATATGTATCGATATATAATGATAGTGAAACAAATGAATAAAAGATTGAAGGAATGGAATAAAATAAGTCCCAAATTGCATGATGTTACAATGAATTTGAAGGAAAGGTTGGGAAAAATACAATATCAATTAGAAGATGAGCGTCCAAATGAAGAGCTGAATGCAAAATACTTCTCCAGCCAAAAGAAACTAAAGCAAATATTGGGAAAACAAGCCATAGAGATAAAGCAGAAAGCAAAAGAAAAATGGCTGACTGAAGGGGATGAGTGCAGTCAAAGGAAAAATCAAAACAACTTACTGAATTGTTTAAATGAGCAGGGGGAGGTCACTGGAAACATGCAAGCATTGGAGACTAAAGCTATAGAACACTTTTTAAAAACTTATAATGGAGATTACATGCAAAAAATACCTCATATTAACTACAGAAGAAAGATCTCCAGAGAAGGTGCTTCTATGCTGGCAGCTGACAATTCGGAAAGGGAGTTGAAAAGTGCCATTTTCTCCATCCACAATGAGTCCAGTCCTGGCCGCGATGGTATGAGTGCACTCTCCTTCAAATTGCACTAGAAGTACCTAAAAGAAAGAATGCTCAAAGGTTATCAGGAGGCTTTAAACATAGGTGAATTTATCCAGGAAATAATTCATACTTTTATCAGATTGATTCACAAAGTAAAAAAGCCAGAAAGAGTTGAAGAATATAGACCTATAGCATGTTGTAATGTTACCTATAAAATAATTAGCAAGATTATTTGCATGAGGCTCAAAAAAGTATTGCCATAGATCATATCATAAAGTCAAAATGATTTTATTGAGGGTAGATTCATATCCAAGAATTCACTAATGGCTCATGAACTAGTAAGGGAATTTAATAAAAAATGGCAGATATGGTGTGTTTGAAAATTGATCTCCACAAGGCATATGGTAAAGTGAATAGACAGTTCATTCTACACATGTTACGTGAAATGGGTGTTTCAGCTAAGCTACTAAAACTCATAACTCATTGTATATGCGCACATCTACATTCTCAGTGATAATAAATGGGGTTCCTAAAGGATATATTAAAACTAATAGAGGGATTAGGCAAGGAGATCCTTTATCTCATATCTTTTTGCTACTGCTATGGAATTTTTTTTTCTTAAAATGGAATTAGCTAGCTATCAGTCTTTAATCATACCCGTGTATAAGTTACATCTAGAAGTCAATCACTTGATTTATGTAGATGATTTACTGGTAGTATTTTAATCAAATGCTATGGGCTTGAGCACAATAAAGGAAATATTTAAACAACTGGAATCTCTAGTTGGACTTAAAGTTAATGAATTTAAAACTTAGTTCTACATGAACAAGTATTGCGAAAGTTAAACAGAAATACTAGCACGACTTGGTATGGGAGAAGGAGAATTGCCAACGAAATATTTAGAGGTGCAATTGTCAAATAATAATGTTACAAATGCTGAATGTGGTAAGCTCATAGATAATATTAGAGAAAAGCTACAAGGCTGGAGGTCAAAATTATTATCATTTGCAGGGAGAGTGGAGTTAGTCCATACTATTATCATGTCAAAGGTCAGAGTCTAGTTGCAGACTTTCCAAATAGTAGACTGTTCAATTGCTAAAATTAACTCAGTCTGTACCAATTTCATATGGAAAGGAGGCATCCATAAAGTGAGCTATAATGAATTATGTAGAACTAAAAGTGAAGGAGGATTTGGACTTAAAAATATGTTTGAGCTTAAAAAGATCTATGGACTCAAATTAGCTTGGAAAATCCTTAACTCAGAAAATTCGTGGGCCAAATGGATGAGAGCTAGATACTTAAAAAAGAAATTTCTAGACAATAAAATCAAATAATAATGCTTCAGTCACCTGGAAAAGTATTCTCAAGCAAAGGGAGAAACTAAAAGAGTCAGCTGAAAGACAAATAGCAAATGGTCAAGACAAAGATTTGTGGAAGGACCCTGGATTAAAAACAAAAGCCTTTTGGATAGAATGGGATGGGAAAGTTATTTAGCAAATAATACCCCAAAAATACAAGTTGCCAGCATAATTCAAAACCAAAGATGGGATCCATAAAAACAGTTAATAACTAGAAGGCTGAAGTAGGAAATTAAGGAAATTCCATTTTTCATAAATAGAGAAAAGGATGTATGGGCAAGGAATAACAACAGTAATGGGCAGTGCAAAATGAAGGATGTATAGGAAGACAATCGACAACACTACTCAACTGTTCAATGTCATAAGGTGATATGGAGCAAATCTAATTGCCCTAAAATGGCCCACACTACTTACAAAGCAATCAAAGGCAGATTAACTACAAAAGACAGACTCAAAAGTTGGGGGATAATAGGTGAAGACACATGCAATTTATGTAGACAGAGGATTGAAACACATAGACACTTATTTTTTAAGTGTAATTATATTAAATGAGCATAGGCTATTCAAAAGCTTAAAAACATACAAACAAAAGCAGTGATGAGTTTAGAAGATGAAATTAAATAACTGAGTAACCGGATAGACCTCACAAACCTTATGAAGGAAGTCGGGGAAATTGCACTAACAACAACTGTTTGGCATCTCTGGAGAGAATGAAATGTACGGGCTTTCACCAGAAACAAAGAAAAAACGGAATTAGAACATCAGAAAGTATTGCAAGAGAAGTGAAGATTACTATAGGAAGAATCGAGAGAACTACCAGCTCAGAGGCAAAAGAAATACACCTACCGGAGAACTGGAAGTGGAAGGTTGCAAGGCTAGGAAATCTAGCAGACAACGAGGAGCCGTCATAGATCGAAGTGTTTGAACCCTAAATTAAATTAGGAAATTTATGTGTTAAGTTATGTTAGATGTTTAACTGTCTGATGAGTTGTCTCATGTATTACTTTGTATATTTGCAGAGCGCATAGCCCAATATAATTCCATTAACCAATTTTCAATATATATATATATATATATATATATATATATATATATATGTTATTTCCATGGAACCCCTACTACTTATTTCTTCTATGTAGTGCTATAGACTTATTTAACACTTTATTAAATATAGGGATGAGTACATGAGCTTTATTTAATGTATGGAGTGCATAAACTCATGTATTCTACTTTCTACGTTCTAATAAACATATGATATGCTCTGATTCTGTTTGGTTCATTTTGATTATGCCACTATCTCGCCCATTGTATATCTGTTTTTATTTTGTTTTTGTTTGTGCGCTGTGAGATATATGATTGATTCTTCATTTATTGATCGTCAATTACCTTGACGGTTAAGAATGAAAATGTGGTTACCATTGTAAGACACATGAGCTACGAGATAAGTTTTATGCTAAGTCTATATAGTGAGAATCGATGAATAAAATGTATGTTACAATATACTTCTAATGAAAATCTATTAACTTTATGGATTTATTACACAATAATTATTATAGAAACCAATCTTAAGTGACATAAAAAAGCAAGCAATCCACCAACAAAGCATTGAGTTTATATGTCTAAGAAAAAAGTGGTAGCCTCATAGAGAAATAGTACGATCGACTCGTATAGCGAAACATGATTTCACCATAATTATACATTAATATAACGAACCTAATGTAAAATCATTTTCCATGCTGACCAATGATTTGGTACCATTTCCTTAAAAATATGTAAAAGGAAGTGGATGAATTTTTTTTATATCTGGATATAAAAACACTTTCTATTATTAACATCGTAGTTCAAAGTTAAAAGGTTATTTTGGGTATTTTTTGAATTTAATTCAATAAATTAATTTTTTTTTGTTTATTGATAGTAAAAGGAGAAGTTTGATTTAAATCAAAAATTAAATTTGAATTGTTTTTTAAAAATTCCAAAGTATTTTGAAAACTTGTTCGACAAAATAAATAATATCTGTGAAATTATGGAATTATTTTAAGAAATAATTTGCAATGACTTGTATTTTTACCTATCAAGTAATTGATAAATATTTTTCTTTTATTCAATGCGGTCCTATGAATTTATAATTTTGAGATATTACTCCTAGGGTCATTTTACAAGTATATGATTTTTCCCAAATTTCTTTATGACCGTTTTGCCCTTGAAAATCTTGTTTGAGATATAACGTTTGATAGGAATCTAAAACTAGTTTCATTGCTTCAGGATGATGGTTTCTCATTCCATAGAGTGGTATATTAGAAAAGTGGACTTACCTTTAGAAAGTTATGCATGTTTTAAGTTTAGACAACTGTTCACCAAAGTTAGTGTATAATTAATTAAGCCCCTGATTATGCCCATTAGTCAAGTTCAAGATTAGTATGAATAGAAGGTGTAGAATCAAATTAAAAGTTGTTTCATCTCTTCCAAATCAGATATAAATCCCTACTAACCTGAATTACATCCAAATCAGCACAAATTACTCTCTAAACCAAACCAAATTGAAAATTAGTGGACAAAACATTGATTAGAAGATAAAGATCATCATTTCGGCTGATTTGTATTGATTTCCGTTACTATCCACTTTGGATAGAGACTTAAATTGGTTGATTTTAATAATTGGTGAGTAGTTTATGCCTTCCGCTATCCTATGCATGCTTATGTGGTAGAATTATTGGTCTTAACATGATTTTCGACCTTAAAATCCTTCTCTAACTTTAACCACATGTTAACTATGTATACGACCTAAATTGATAAATTCCAATATGATTTATAGAAACGGCTTTGTAATCCACCCTTGTGACGACCCGATATTTTTAACAACTTAAATTCGAATAATAAATTGATTTTAAAATATTTAAAAGTTAATTTAATTTTGAATTCAAGATACCAATATTTACTTGATAATTTAACCATTGAATTATATAGTTTAAATATTGAATTGAATAATTGAAATTTGGTAAATTGTTGAATTTGAAATTTTTATAAGCCTGTTTAAAATAATTTGCAGGCTTATAAAATTTATAATAAGGATAATGAAGATAATAAATGGGTTGAAATTTAATTTGAAGGTAATTTGTTCGGTTTAAAAATATATCGTTTAAATCGATATTTAAAAATAGCCTTCCGAGGCTCCGTCTCGAAATTCGACGAAACCAGTTCCATTGGATCCGTAATAGTTAGTTATTATCAAATTTCAATTTTCGTAGCAATCAGAGTTGTCATTTGACCCTGCCAGCTCAAAATGCTTAGAAATTGTTTTAATCGATTAAATCCAAAATTGATCGTTTTCTTTTGTAAACCGCACCTACGATCAAATTAACCTCCGAAACACGTCCCATTGTGTTCGGAATGCGGGTAAAGCTTTATAATCGCCTCACGGCATTCCTTAAGAGGAGTTCGGAAATTTAAGTAGCAATCGATGAGGCATTTTGGAAGTTTTATTTAAGATAATAATAATAAAAAAAAATTATAATTTTTTTTTATTAAAATAAGATAGTAAAGATATTTTTATCCACAAAGCGTTCTCAGGAAGCTTCTCCACCCCTATGTTTTATTCCCGACCCATCTCTAACCTTGAAGAGAGGAAACCAAAATTCACGAAAGCAAATTACTAAACCTCGGTTCATTTTTCCCCAACCCCAAATTTATTCGTGAATTCCTCTTAACTTCGATCGAGCCAAGTTTTTCCCAATTGTTTCGAAATTAATGATGGCTGCAGAGGAAAAAAAAGAGGTCAATCGATCGAGTTATCTCTCGTGTCCAGGCGACTTCAATCGAAGCCAAGTGCAACTCATGCCGATGGTGATTTTGTGGGTGATGATGATGGGGGAGGCGCGATTCGTTGTCGGTACGAAAATTTGCGAGTGAGGCAAGAAGGAGACTCGTGAAGTTTGGGGGACGTCGTAGAGGAGTAGTGGCCGATGTTCTTGAGGGCGCACGAGAGGTTGGGGGTCGAAACTATGGGGAAGACTTTGAGTACGAATGCGAGCTCGCACGCGTGGCCTGGTGAGCGCGCGAGGCGATGGAGAGAGGGTGACTGGAGACGATTTTGTTTCATTCAGGCGGAGTCCACGGTGGTGCTGGAACTGGAGGAGGATGGTTCGACAAATTTTGGTGGCTTCCAGAGGCTTGGGTAGGATATGGTCTAAAACTTGGAAGATAATGGTGGTGATGGAATTGGATTGCCAAACAAAAATTAAAGGTGAGTAAACCTCACGCTTCTGAATTTTTATTTAAATTTAAATGGTTAAATTTAAATGCTTGGTCGAATGGTTGAATTGGATTGATGTGCTATATTATATAGTACTATAAAGTACATATTGGAATGATTGATATCCTGTGATGAATATTTCTAGTAATTGGATTGCTTGAATATTTCGGTACCCTAAGTTATCGAAATATATAAATTGGACTTTTTGGAAGAAATATAAGGGTGATTAAAATGGATGATTAATTAATTCAATTAATTAATGATTTGGGTTGATTAATTTAGTAATTAAGGGTTTGAATTAATTGATGAAGGTTTAAGTTTATTAATGAAGTGAAAATTGATTTAGAATAATCATTGGGTGATTTAATAAGTAATTACTTAATGTAAGTAATAAAATAGAATTACTTTGCGTAATGAATCAAGAGATTAATTGAAATAATAAATTACGGGGTAATTAATTTATTAATGGAGTAAATAAGAAGATAGTTAATTACGGATTGAGGGTGATTGAGAAAGATTAATATTGTGGTCGAATTAAAGTAAAATATAATTAGAAATCATTAATTTATATAATTAATGAAGTAATTAAAGATTTGATTAATTGAGATTAATTAATTCATAATAAGTGACTATGATAAGTTAATTAATATAAGTAATTAAACCTAGTGTAATTGATTATGGTTAATTAATTTGTGAAGTAATTAAAGATTACACATTGTTTTGGTAAGAATAATTAATATCGTGAAATTAATTAAAGAGAATTACTTGAATGGAATTGGAAGATAATTGATCCAGGATTGTTAATTGAGATGAATGGATATGGAAGAGTTGATTGATTCATTAATTGATTTGGAATTCATTAATGAAGGAATCTGAGTGAATGTGGTTAGAAATTCAATTTGAATCAATTGAATTGATTTGTATGTGATGGGTGATTGATTAGTATTGGGTGTTTTGAATGTGTTGATATCTCTGATATGAATGTTGTGTAGTTCACTTGAATAACTTGGGATAGGATAACATGATTTTCGAAGAGATCGGAGTCGGGTATTGGGAAATACCCGAAACCACTTCGAATTTTTATAAATCATTTGAGAAAATCAATAGGCTGAAATAAATTGGATTGATTTATCTAAGTTTGGTACTTAGAATTTTATATGTGAAATAAGCATTGCTTGTAGCAAACTGAGAATTGATTAAATTGACATATGTTACCCCGGGTTTATATAAGTTGATTTCTTTGGTATTCCATGTTAGTTGGGTTTACTCATGCTGGTTTCCAGCCTGACCCGGGTGTTACTTTGGTGTAATGCTCGGGTCAGACCGAGTATTACAGATTTTCAGGTAGGTTCGTTCTAGAGCTCAGGAGGCGAGCTGGATGGCATTGGCGATAGAATATTTCCGCTGTATATAAAATTGTTATTCTAATACATGATAATTGTACATATTCTGTGATTGTATATATGTGAAACTCTGATGTATATTAAATGTAATCGATAGATATAGAATTCTTTTGTAAACTGTTATTATTTATTATTATATTTTTTCCGCTGCGAATGTGAGTTGTTGATGTTTTCTGTTCTGCTTCTTCTTCTTCTTCTATCTCTTTCTTCTTTTCATAACTATCTGGAATTTTCGGCTTCGAAAATTCCGGGTCGTTACAGTTGGTATCAGAGATGAAAGGTTAAGCGAGAACCTTGGCTCTGGTGAGAATTACTCATTAAATAGAGTCTGTAGTACTCTAGAATGGGTTGAGTATACATATTAGAGAGAGCGTATTTGTTATTTGCTTATTAAGATTTTAAATGATTTTATATAAAAATATATTTTGATATATATAAAGCAATATTCCCTTCTAATAAATATTATGGAGATTGGTTGTTAAATCATTGAAATTTAATTAAGAAGTAATAAAATTCAACCAAACTGAAATCTTAAATTGTAATTAAATTAAGTGGTAATAGAAATACAACCAAATTGAAATTAAATTAATTAAAAAAAATGAAATTCTAGAATTAGAACTCAGAAATTAGAATTGTTTGAAACTTTAAATGAGCAAAGTTAATTTGGTTTAAAAGGGTTAAATCAATCTTTGAGAATTTAGCTCAAATTATATAATTCGAGATGGTTTAAATTTGAAGTAGGAATTGAACTCGTTCAAATTGATTCTGATTTGAATTAATTGGATTTGGGATTGAAGATGTATAAGTTCAAAAATTTAAATGGAAGATTTGAATTGAAATGATTGAAATTGAAGTAGGTTCAATTGAATGGATATTAGTCCAAAGTAATTGGAATAACTTTGGAATTGTAATTAAAGTGGAATTGGTTTAAAATCAAAAGGGAATTTGAAATATAGATTGTAAATGTAATTTATAAATTGAAATAAACTTCATAAATAAATGAGATTATAATTTGGAATAGAATTCCTGAGAATATTTGAAAATAAAGTAAGATGAAATTTCCAGAGTAATGTTTAAATATGAATTGGATGGATTGGGAATTTGGAAGGCAAATTTAAAATTCCTTTGGATTTGAAAGTGGTTTCCAAAGGTTATGGAGAAATAATAGCATTATTTCAGACATATTTTTGTGTTGAATTCGAAATCTGGGAGTTTTTGAAATAAAAAAAAAATTTGGAAGTGTTTTTAGAGAGATAAAAGCATTGAACTCTTTTGGTCACTGAAAAATAAAGTCGGTGATGACTGCAGCATCATCGATGTTCATTTTCGAGTTTTTAGAAGAGAAATTGCTACCAAATTGTTTTAAATTGGAATTGTAGGAGAACTGGGTTTGGTTTTGATATTCAAAGGGATAATTGAATTTGCCAAAGAATATTGAATATAGTTGAATTCTAAGGTGATACCGGAATTTTGGAAATTGTTTAAACTCTGGAATCTTGTTTAAAATGTTTATGGGATAATAAAAATATATTGGTTAAATAAAATGTATAATTCCGATCTAAAAGCAAATGTGAATGTAATTGATTATAAATAGAAGTGTAAAATTTAAATTATAATTAAAGCTGAAAAGAAAAAAAACAAATCAATCAAATGGAATTTGATATGGAATTGGGGTAAGTCAATTTCAAGGGAAATTGAAGTTAAATTGAATCAATTTAAATGAGAGTGGAAATTTAAATTGAATTGTTGGGGAAGTGAACAGTTTTGACTCTGACTATTTTCAATATAAATTGTTTTAATATAAACTTATTTTTCTAAGCTATTAAATATATACACTTCTTTCTTAAAGCCGAATTATTTTATACTTGGCTTACAATTATTTTGGAGCTATTTAACCATTTTTCAACTGTTTTCTAAACTAATTACTATATTTCAACTATGTTACAAATTAATTACTAATTTACAACTTTTATGCAATTATCTAAGATTTTTATAACTATTTAACTATTTTCCAACTATTTTACAATTAGTCAACTATTCTACAACTATTTTGCAAACTATTGATTATTTTTCAACTACTTATCTATTTTTAAAATTTTCAAGCTATTTTCTAAAAATAAACTGGTCGGAATTCAAACTGTTATTGATTTAAATACTCAACTGAGATAAGAATTGAAATAAATATCCAAATAGGGATTAAGGAAATTGATATTGGAAAGAGTAATCAAATTTGAATATTTGATTTTGAATAAACAAAGTTATATATCTTTGTTATAAGAGATAAATCTTCCCTTATTGAGTCCATTGCTGGAAGAAAAGGATTTTTGAAGTGTTTGAAGTATAAAAGGAGTTTTATACAATTTTGAAAGGATCCAAAGTTTTAAAAATTATATATATCTGAATATATATATAAAGGATCTTATGAGGATTTTGAAAAGGTTTTGGGAACCTTTGGATTTGGAAAGGCTTTTGATTTTTGGGTAAAATCAATATTTGAATTTGGAAAGCCTATTTTGAGAATTATCGATTTTGGGATAATCGATTTTGTGTAAAGAAGCTTTGTATGAGATCATACTAGGTGTATGATTTGAAGATACTATTTGTATAGTATAAAATGTTAGATGATGGCTCTGGGGAAAAAGGCGCTCCCTTGAAATGAACTTCTCAGGAGTGCCACCAAGTGGTGTTGCCTTGAGCCCCAATGGGGGGTTTCTAAAGTTGATCCTGTGAGGAGTCCGAACAAACTTGTAACAACCTGAGATTTCGCAGTAATTAATTACTGTCGTTAGACGATTAATTTTCCAAGCTGTTCGTTATTAGGAGTTTTGAATCGGTTTGAAATTCCTTTATTAATTGTGCTAAGTTGTGTGGGCTTTGAAAATAATTTTGGCCCACGTTTCCATTCAGTTTGAAGCCGTGACAATATTCAATACCCGATCCTCTTTCATTTTCCATTCATTCGCGAACCCTAAAGCAAACGAAAAAGAAAATTATGAATGGCGGCTCGTTCTCCTTCCTTCAAGTTAGGGTTTTCGCATAATTAGTGGTCGCCGACTTCAGTTGCTTGATTTCATTCGTTATTGTGTTGCTGTCGTCGAACGAGTGGATTCGCGTTCTTCGAATTAAGGTGAGTGATTTCTTATCACTCACATCTACTTTAATCTCACGTTATATAGAGTATGGATTCCTATATCTCGTTCATTTGAATTTGCGATTTAATTTATCTCGTCAGTCAACTTTGCTTCGATGTTGATGTTTTCTTTGATTTAATCAAATTCGTATATATTGATACTTACTGTAGATTGGTTCAATTATACTGTTTTTGTTGATTTTTGAATTATTGACTTCGGTTTGGATTTTGGGTATGGATTCCATGATTTCGGCCATCACCATTGCTTGGATATTGAATTGTACTCTGTGGATTTGGCCATACTATCCACTGTTCGACCTGGTTCAATATGGACTTGATTTTGTTCACTGAATTTCTGGCTTTGCTAATCATTATGGCTTAGATTTCGTGGCCCCGGTGTACTTCGTCTTTGTCCATTTTTGTGTTCATCCCTGTGAAATTTCAATCTGTTGTTTGCATTGCCTCATTCATGTATTTTGTGAACAGACAGTGTGCACTATTTGGTTCACGAGAAGTCGTAGTTCATGTGTTCGGTACATTCAAGAGTTTATGTGCATTCATATTTGAGTCTACATTTCTGTTGCTTGACTCGAAGCTTGGTACTCATGTAATGTGTCTGCATCCATAGCTACATTCATCTTTGCACTTGTATATGCATGTCAGGTTATACTTGCTGTAGCCGCTTCATCTGAGACCACCTGTTTCACATGTATGGTTTGTTTGTCAAGTGGTAACTGTTTTTGGCATTGCTGGTTTGAATCATAACTTAAATCACTGAATATTGACTCACTTCAGTCTGCATTAGCTTGTACATCGAGTCAGTTGCACAGTGTTGGTTTCATTGGGGCTGTGTCACTGTAATTGGCTTCATGTTCATTTGAGCAGTGAGGGAAATTTATGAGTCTTGATCATTTTGATACTACTGTTGCACTTGCATTGTACCATGCTGATTCATATTGTATTCTCTGTTTTGAGTCACTTCCATATTTGGTCGTATTGTCCACCTGAATTTGCTTTGGTTGCTGATTGGTCGACCCTAGCGATTCACTGGTTTTGGACTTTGTTGTGTTGTATTTGGTCTTGCTGTGCTTGTCACTGCATTTGGTTAAGGCACGGTCGACATTACTGTTGGCCTTTGGGTTACATTATTGCTTTATGCTGCATTTGTGGTTTGATTGAATTCATGAGGTCACTAGGACGATCGAGGCAGTGGTTACCGACCTTCAATTACATTTCAAGTCATGTGTTCTTGGTGCTCGAGTCTGACCTGTTGTGTTCTTCCCTGTAACTTGACGTGATTGAGCTTCAGGCTAGACTTGTCTTTCTGTTCGATTTTTGCCTTGCCTTGAGCATATGTATACTGCTGCAGCTTCGAATGATGCATGTTGTACCTGATCCCTTTTATTATTTACTGGTATCTCTTGACAGTTTTGTATTGCTTGATGAACTTTGGTTCTTTGATTTAATTGTTGTCATTTACTGTCTTACTGCTTTATTGTCACTGCCTATTGTTTGTGCAGTTGAACTTGTATTTTGTCAGTTGCAGTGTCTTGACATTCAGGTCTGCACTCTTTCGTTTGATAGTTGCTTGTTACTTTGAAAGTGCAACACTTGCCTCTTTTATCATTTCTTTTTACTGATTCGCCCTTGATGGTTTACACTGCTGCCACATATGTGCATCCGAGTACGCACATACATATGTATGTGTGGAAGCATGTATTGATTTGGGTCTGCTTTGTTGGTTTGTATCGCACTGGGTTAACACTCATGTGTGCTAAGGCATTGCATTTTCATTAGCCTCGGGCCTAGGCAGATCAGATGAGTGGGCCTTGCCTTGCAATGAACACTGATTTCATTTGCATTTTTCCAGTTTCATTTAGTGGACACTGTTTCACTTCCACTTCATGTAGGGATTGCATTAGTTCTGTCCTCTGTTCTTCGAGGCATGTAGTTCAGTGTGTATTTGCTGTCTTCATGTACCTGAATACATGTAGCTGCAGTGCATTTGAAGTTGAATTGTGTGTGCTACTGCCTTCGTTATTGAATCTGATATTTGCACTACCAGTTTCACAGTTGCAAACATGTTGTCTCTTTGGTACACTTGGTTCGTGATTCACTGTTGCATTCCTGTATATGCACTTGAATAATTGTGTTGCACTAAGTTCATGTGGTCTTCACCTAGGTGCAGACTGCACTTGCATCTGTTTTGGGTGCTGACTCTTTGTTCATTAGCTGGTTCCTTCATGTTGTTGTACCTGACTCATTACTGTTGTATGTAATGATGCATTCATTGTTGACTGCAGTTTTTTTTGGTATGCGGTCTTGCCCTTGTTGTTTTGCATTGCATTGATGCAAATGGATTGTTTTCGAAGTCACTTGAGTTGAATCCGGTATTTCGGGTTTGACCTTGTGCCCGTTTGTGTACATCATCACTGTAGTGGCAAGGCAGTGCACGCAAGCGTGAACTGCAGCCACACGGTATGGCTTTTATGATATTCTATTTTGTTTTGATTTATTGATCTTTTGCATATTCTATATGCTGTAGTGACGAGGCAGTACACGCGTGCGTGTACTGCAGCCCTACCAGAGTTGTTGTTTTAAATTAGATTTTGTTGTTAATTGCCGTTTAGGCAATTCTGATGTTTTCTAAATTATCTTCATCGACATTCTTTTCTTTTATCTTTGTTGATGATTTAAATCTGCTGATTTGTTGTTTAACACTGTTACGTGTTATATTTATAGTTATCCGATTTCTTTATTTAAGGATCGGATAGACGCGATTTATTGTGACTGCCGTCTATTCATTATTTAATTATTATTGCTTCTATGCACTAATGACTGACTTTGAATTAGACTGACCCGTGTATTATTTTCTTTTGAATTTAATACTCGGGTCAGACCAAGTATTTACAGGTTGTTGATATCTTACTTTTGGTTGCTGCTAGAGCTATGAAGTCTCTTCATATCTTATGGAGTAGTCGTCGTCATGTTTAGTAGTCAGTGTATTTGTATAGGCTGTTGTATATCCATGTATATTATTCATGATAATGTACTTGTATATGTAACTTCCAGAGTCGACAGTTGTAGTTGTATCATATGTATTGTATCACATGTATTGTAACTGACATCAGTTATATATATATGAGACTTTTGTTTTATCTGTGTTCTGCATTTATATTATCTGTGTTATTACTTTATATATTATCCTAAACTATTATGAACCATCGTAGTTCGTTTTATACTAGAATTGGGTATGTCGATGGGAGTAAATAAATATGAGATGAAAAATAAAAATATATACCACTCCTATCGAGATAACCAATACTAGTGTACGGCCTAACTATGGATGGCCGCTCCTATCCGGCCTTATTCTTCGTGATAACAGACAGTATTTCTTTTAATACTCTTTGTTATTGCGAGCATAGAGTTGGGGCGTCACAAAACTAGTTCCCGAGGATTATTTTGGTAGCGAAAGTCGATGGCGCTAATGCCTACAGAGGCATTTGGGTTATGATGTGATGATTCGATGTCACTGCGATCTACTGTGGGGACCATAGCGAAATTGTGTGGAGGATGAGTGCCAACGGTCTACACTTGATTTTGCCGGGAAGGCAACGCAACATCGGTAGACTGCGATCTATGGTCGAGTGGAGGAGATTCATTCTTTTGGAAGCGAAATTCGAGGGCGCTGATGCCTATAGTTGTATGGGTTTTTGCTGTGATAGCTACGTAACCCCAGTTGTAGCTGCGATCTGTAGCGGGTTCCATGGCGTAATTGAGGGGCGCGGAGGCCTACAGTTAATCTATGGATTTTGTCGGGACGGCAACGTAACCATCGAGTTAACTGCGACCATGGATGGGGATGATGATTTCCAGAGCATCCTCACTAAAGATACTTCCTCTATTTTCAAAAACTGTTCTAATAAAATTATTTTCCAAGAATTTTCATTGGATGTTAAAAACGGGTTTACCAAGTACTTATAGATTTTCAGTCGTACACCTGATCAACGTATGATTGAATTTCTGTGAGAACAAGGATGGACTGGTTGAGACATCGAGTTATAAGAAATATTTTATTAAAAAGCTATTTTAATTGTATTATCTGAGATTAAAAGCATTTCTAAATCTTAAAATAAAAGAGAATCCAAACTGGAATTATAAAATAAAATTTAAACTCGGGAAATTTGATGAAGTGATTCTTTATAAATAAAAATCGAATATGAAATTAAAAGTGAAAGTAAGCTAATCAGCTAAATAAATTATTCAACAGAGTATGTTAATAAATTTAATTCGGATAAATAAATTGGTTGTAAGTTGATAATGGGTTTGGAAATGAATTCGAATTATAAATAGAATTCGACTTGGGTTTGATAATGAATTAAATAAGAAAAAATGGTGTAAAGATAAAATTGAGTTGGCTTGGAAAGGTGATGGTTTGACTTGCAAATAAAATTCAAGTGTGATATGAATAATACTTAACGAAATTTGCAAGTAAATTTGATACAACGGAAGTGTTGTTGAATGAAATGAAAGTGAATCATAATAGAAATGGTTAGAGTTGCAAACAGAACCCAAGTGAATAGAAATAAAATGAGAATGGCCTTGTATTAATAAAATAAACTCGAAAATGAATTAACTAAGTAAATTAAAATTTTAAATTTGGTTAATTGAATTAAATAATAAATGGATGAAGTCTGATTGAAAAAAAAACTAAATCAAAATTGTGATTGGAATTGGATTATCACACCGAACTTAAGTTCGGTAGCATATTAATTTGGAGTATAAATGAGTTAAGTAGATGCTTAGATAATTATTTTGATGAATTGTGATGGTGAATTAAAAATGAAATAGATGGGCTAACTGAATTAAATGGAATTTGATTTGATGAGAATCAAATTGAATGGAAGTGAACTTAAGTGATGTTGGAATAAATTAAAGTAAATTAACATAAGTTTAAAATTTATGGAAGCTTGGCTTCGAATAAGGATAAAAGCCCATTAAATAAAAGCTTGGATAGAATTAATTTGGGAATGGCTAGAAGTATACAAGGATGGAATGTGTCGAGCTAAATGTAATGGCCGTGAATGAATTAAAATGGGATTAAATTAAATAAAATTGAGTCGGAATCAATTTAAATTGGTTATAGAATATAAGAAATTATTTGTTCACTTGAATATCACCAAATTGCGTAAAAATGATTGTCGTTTGACGAAAACGAGATTTAATTAAATTCTATAAATTAATGGATGCAAATGAAATTGATTTTGAATCATTTGAAATGAATGTGAGC
The DNA here is from genome assembly GCA_030765085.1 of Allium cepa. Lineage (NCBI taxonomy): Eukaryota > Viridiplantae > Streptophyta > Magnoliopsida > Asparagales > Amaryllidaceae > Allium > Allium cepa. The sequence goes on from CM060940.1 coordinate 868,478,060, forward strand.
TTGTTTGGATTAAAAATAAATTGAATGTAAGTAATTGGGTTGTAAACCTAAAATTGAATGAAATGGCATATGAATTTGGTTGGAAGCAATTGGATTTGCTTTGAATTATATAAATCGCTTATGGTAAGCATTTGGTGCTTGTTGCTTTTGAATTGCTTGTGTTTAGCCATTAAAAGTAAGTGAAATGCTAATAGAATTTATATATATGACACTTACATATTTAAATTGAGATAATACAGGTACCTGAAGCTGTTTGATTGATTTGGATTGCGCTAATTGCTTAAATTTATTAGCTTCTTGCTTAAAATGCTAAATAAAGGTAGCCTACGCAATAAAAATAGGAAATATGAACTGTTTTTGCTTTTTCCGACCGTGTGGGTCGATGTATACATATTTATATCTATTGTCAAATTGCAAAAGCTCCTCCGTACAAAGGAGACTCTGCCAAAAAATTTCGAAAATATTGGGAGTTAGAAAATTTTTGAAAATTTTGGTTAACGACAAAGCAATTTTGAAATTGGAAATTAAAAATAAACTAGTAAATGAAACTAATATGAATCAATTTAAATGAAAGATAAAATTTAATATTAGAAATCGAAAATAAATTAAATTCATATGAAACGGTGAAAACTAAGTCGAATAGAAGTAAATGTGAAGGCTTCTATAAGGAAATGTATACAATGATTTGAAAGGTTACGATTGGATATTGTTGTTAAATAGCATATGCAGGTATCAAAGGGAAAGGAAATTGGATTTGGTTCCAAAAGATAAATTCGAATTGCCCGATAAAAAGGTACGTATTTTGATTCTGTATGATATTGGATTGGGTTTTTGATGTAGCCACTCGGCTTTTGTTTTCTTTTTGGAACTTGGGGAGCCCGTAGAGGCCTTTTGTAGTTGTACCGAGCTAGCCGTGCAAAGGAGACGCTGGTAAAAAATTTCGAAAATTTAGGGAGTTAGAAAAATTTTGAGAAAATTTTGATAAAGTCAAAATTTGGTTTTAAATTAAAATTTGAATGTTTGAGGAAAAAGGGTATTGTTTGAAAACTGTGGGAGAGTTTGGGAAGTTAATAAGAATGATAAGAGGCCTTTTAGGAAAGATAGTTGGTAAGATGTTGAACAGTTGGTTGTGGGAGAAAAGGTAAATGGGTATTGGACCATTCTTCATAATTAGTAATTTCGGGGACGAAATTCTTTTAAGGGGGGAGGAATGTGACGACCCGATATTTTTAACAACTTAAATTGGAATAAGAAATTGATTTTAAAATATTTAAAAGTTAATTTAATTTTGAATTCAAGATGCCAATATTTACTTGATAATTTAACCATTGAATTATATAGTTTAAATATTGAATTGAATAATTGAAATTTGGTAAATTGTTGAATTTGAAATTTTTATAAGCCTGTTTAAAATAATTTGAAGGCTTATAAAATTTATAATAAGGATAATGAAGATAATAAAAGGGTTGAAATTTAATTTGAAGGTAATTTGTTCGGTTTAAAAATATATCATTTAAATCGATATTTAAAAATAGCCTTCCGAGGCTCCGTCTCGGAATTCGACGAAATCAGTTCCATTGGATCCGTAATAGTTAGTTATTATTGGATTTCAATTTTCATAGCAATTAGAGTTCTCATTTGACCCTGGCAGCTCAAAACGCTTAGAAATTATTTTAATCGATTAAATCCAAAATTGGTCGTTTTCTTTTGTAAACCGCACCTACGATAACCTCCGAAACACGTCCCATTGTGTTCGGAATGCGGGTAAAGCTTTATAATCACCTCACGGCATTCCATAAGAGGAGTTCGAAAATTTTAGTACCAATCGATGAGGCATTTTGGAAGTTTTATTTAAGATAATAATAATAATAATAATAATAATAAATTATAAAAAAATTTATTAAAATAAGATAGTAAAGATATTTTTTTTCCACAAAGTGTTCTCAGGAAGCTTCTCCACCCCTATATTTTATTCCCGACCCATCTCTAACCTTGAAGAGAGGAAACCAAAATTCACGACAGCAAATTGCTAAACCTCGGTTCATTTTTCCCCATCCCCAAATTTATTCATGAATTCCTCTTAACTTAGATCGAGCCACGTTTTTCCCAATTGTTTCGAAATTAATGATGGCCGCAGAGGAAAAAAAGAGGTCAATCGATCGAGTTATCTCTCGTGTCCAGGCGACTTCAATCGAAGCCAAGTGCAACTCATGCCGATATTGATTTTGTGGGTGATGATGATGGGGGAGGAGTGATTTGTTGTCGGTACGAAAATTTGCGAGTGAGGTAAGAAGGAGACTCGTGAAGTTTGGGGGACGTCGCAGAGGAGTAGTGGCCGATGTTCTTGAGGGCGCACGAGAGGTTGGAGGTCGAAGCTATGGGGAAGACTTTGAGTACGACTGCGAACTCGCGCGCGTGGCCTGGTGAGCGCGCGAGGCGATGGAGAGAGGGTGACTGGAGACGATTTTGTCTCGTTCAGGCGGAGTCCACGGTGGTGCTGGAACTGGAGGAGGATGGTTCGACAAATTTTGGTGGCTTCCAGAGGCTTGGGTAGGATATGGTCTAAAACTTGGAAGATAATGGTGGAGATGGAATTGGATTGCCAAACAAAAATTAAAGGTGAGTAAACCTCACACTTCTGAATTTTTATTTAAATTTAAAAGGTTAAATTTAAATGCTTGGTTGAATGGTTGAATTGGATTGATGTGCTATATTATATAGGACTATAGAGTACATATTGGAATGATTGATATCCTGTGATGAATATTTCTAGTAATTGGATTGCTTGAATATTTCGGTACCCTAAGTTATCGAAATATATAAATTGGACTTTTTGGAAGAAATATAAGGGTGATTAAAATGGTGATTAATTAATTCAATTAATTAATGATTTGGTTTGATTAATTTAGTAATTAAGGGTTTGAATTAATTGATGAAGGTTTAAGTTTATTAATGAAGTGAAAATTGATTTAGAATAATCATTGGGTGATTTAATAAGTAATTACTTAATGTAAGTAATAAAATAGAATTACTTTGCGTAATGAATCAAGAGATTAATTGAAATAATAAATTACGGAGTAATTAATTTATTAATGGAGTAAATAAGAAGATAGTTAATTACAGATCGAGGGTGATCGAGAATGATTAATATTATGGTCGAATTAAAGTAAAATATAATTAGAAATCATTAATTTATATAATTAATGAAGTAATTAAAGATTTGATTAATTGAGATTAATTAATTCATAATAAGTGACTTATGATAAGTTAATTAATATAAGTAATTAAACATAGTGTAATTGATTATGGTTAATTAATTTGTGAAGTAATTGAAGATTACACATTGTTTTGGTAAGAATAATCAACATCGTGAAATTAATTAAAGAGAATTACTTGAATGGAATTGGAAGATAATTGATTCAGGATTGTTAATTGAGATGAATGGATATGGAAGAGTTGATTGATTCATTAATTGATTTGGAATTCATTAATGAAGGAATCTAAGTGAATGTGGTCAGAAATTCAATTTGAATCAATTGAATTGACTTGTATGTGATGGGTGATTGATTGGTATTGGGTGTTTTGAATGTGTTGATATCTCTGATATGAATGTTGTGTAGTTCATTTGAATAACTTGGGATAGGATAACATGATTTTCGAAGAGATCGGAGTCGGGTATTGGGAAATACCCGAAACCACTTCGAATTTTTATAAATCATTTGAGATGATCAATAGGCTGAAATAAATTGGATTGATTTATCTAAGTTTGGTACTTAGAATTTTATATGTGAAATAAGCATTGCTTGTAGCAAATTGAGAATTGATTAAATTGACATATGTTACCCCGGGTTTATATAAGTTGATTTCTTTGGTATTCCATGTTAGTTGGGTTTACTCACGCTGGTTTCCAGCCTGACCCGGGTGTTACTTTGGTGTAATGCTCGGGTCAGACCGAGTATTACAGATTTTCAGGTAGGTTCGTTCTGGAGCTCAAGAGGCGAGCTGGATGGCATTGGCGATAGAATATTTCCGCTGTATATAAAGTTGTTATTCCAAGACATGATAATTGTACATATTCTGTGATTGTATATATGTGAAACTCTGATGTATATTAAATGTAATCGATAGATATAGAATTCTTTTGTAAACTGTTATTATTTATTATTATATTTTTTCCGCTGCGAATGTGAGTTGTTGATGTTTTCTGTTGTGCTTCTTCTTCTTCTTCTATCTCTTTCTTCTTTTCATAACTATCTGGAATTTTCGGCTTCGAAAATTCCGGGTCGTTACAACCCTGCTCATATTCATATGTTCATTGACTTCTTAGATTTGGATTAGAATTTTTTTGATTGCTATAATTTTATGTATTGCTTATATGATTGGATGTGTATGCATATTATTCTATGTTTTTCCATTGTACTTTGATGTTGTTTGCTAGTGTTTTGGATGTTTAGGAAGATAAGTTGGTAAATTTGGCAAATCAGAGGCAGTGATGGTCAGAATTTGATGAAACTTAGAGGAAAGGCTTTGGAATATATAAAGAGCTTACGGTTCAAGTCGCATGCCCAAATTCATCATGTAAACAAGTCGGTGCCATGTTGCATAGGTTGGTACTGAGTTGGTTGGATTGGCCAGATGGGTGGGTGATTGGCATCGGTGGATAGAGCATGGCTAGAGGAGGTTGCCCAGGGCAAGATGTAGGAAATTGGCTAAGTGATGGATATGATGCCGAGTTGTTTCTAGAACTTGAAGTTGAACGCTTTGGAGAGAGGACCAAGTTGTTTGGATGGATAGTTCAGGGTCTAAAGCATCTTGAAATAGAGTACAAGAAGCGTGGAAGAAGACTTAATCAAAAATGGTTGAGGAAATAGGTCGGTATCGAGTTGAACAACTCAATACCAAATTGTTTTGGTAGGTCCAATAATTGTGTAACTCTTGGGGAATGAAGTAGAGGTTCTGTAAATTGTTCTATAGGTGTTGGCTCGTTCGCATCAGGTTAGATGGAAACATGACAACATGATGAAAGATATGTATCTTCGGTTCATGACTCATGGGGGAGGAGGTACCGAGGATAGCGGTTTGATAACGAAGAGAGCCATAGAATGGGGAATGTGGGGGTTTCCTGGATAATGGAAACTAGATTGAGTAAAAGTAGGGCTCAGATCTGAATGGGGAAAAGTAGAGCTTAGATGTAAATGCGCTAAGGAATCATCAATACTCAAAGTGTTTTTTGTTGTACTTAAAATAGGGGAATTGTATGTAGGAATGCCCATGGGTCAATTATGGGACCTGTATATACTAGACCAGTGGCTTTAGGTCTAGTTTATATCTTTGGGCTACGAGATATGTATCGAGTTTTAGACTACATGAAATGAGATTACAAAGAAAACTGGGATTTTCATTAGTCCCTAGCATGGAGGCCATTTGAGCCATCATATATTCAGGGCACATGGATGCAATTGTGCTTTCTTTAGTGGGCTATCACTCGGAGATTTTATTGGGGTAGGTACCAGAGATAGGGATATTTGGACATCCAACATTCAATGTTGTATAGTACTCACGATATTGTAAAATAGCATATTATACTGTTATGTGCTAACTCTTTAGTTGCAATGACAGGTCAGGTATGATTCGTGTACCTTTTTTCCTTACAATATTTACTTGTATAGTATTTTGAGATTCATTCACCACTCACATAAGATAGATGTCCGATTCAAGGTTTTATGATTTGCTTCCTATTATATTGGGTACTTTAAAATGAGTAGAATATATAGCAGGTCTAGCTGACGCAGTAGCTATGCGGAGGACGAGTCGGATGGGGTTTTCTTTTATTATAAACTTATATGGATCTCTATGCTTATTTTGCTGTGCAGCAATGGGAAGCCTTAGTAATGACTGCTTATTTGCTTGTATTTGAAATAATTATCCGAGTTAATTTTGTTGTATATACTCTATGACTAATGATGTATAACTTTATGGATCTTATATTCTAATGATTGGCTCATATTGTAATTACTGTCTCTTTTGCTGTATTTGTGATATTATATTTTTTCCATGTGCTTTGATATATATGATAGTTTTATTGTTTCATTTTCAACCCTGATGATCGCCCTATATCGACCGGGTATGACTGTAATGAAATATTTGTATATCTATTGGCGCTAGTGGTATAGGGCATTCATCGTATAACTATTATTATAAAATATCTTAAATCTATAAGGAGATAATTTAATAGAAGATAAGTCGTTAAAAAGTGCAATATAAGGGTGGAAAACATCTTGAGTAGTAATTAAAAAGAGAAAAATATCTTGTTTTAGGTCTGCGGGGATGTTAATTATATTTAAATGAAAAACTAAAATAAAGCTCCTTTATCCTTATCCCCGTAGCCAAACTACCTTCCTCTCTCCCCTATCAAAACCTGGCCTTCTGCGTCTCTCCCATGTCCTAATTGACGAATTTGGATCAACAAAACAAGAACTATTAAAAATAGGAGCATAACCGCAACTTAAAGAAACCTCAACGATGACTTTGAACCATTGAGTTCCACAACTGTGACGGCACTATGATCTGAAGATATGATAAAAATGTGGGATCTTGTTTAGGCTATGAGAAAAGGAGGAAGAGGAGAGCATCATTTTGTGATTTTGATGCTAAAGGTTGGATCTTTAGGCTTTTAATGATGGTAGGAATTGGTTTTGATGCTAAAGGTTGGATCTTTAGGCTTTTAATGATGGTAGGAATTGGTTCTTTGTTCTTAGATGTTTTTCATGGTTTAATCACGGGTTTGGTGAGTTCTCTAACTATTTTTTGTGTATATGTTGTGTTATATATGTTCTGTGCTTGAAATATAAAGTTAAAGTGACATTAACTAAGTACAATTATGAACTTTAGAGCCCTCTTTCTTTTGAAAGAAAATAACAACTTAGTATTATGTAACATCACTTCTATTACTCTATTAAACATGTACCATGGCCTTGACTTAATGTTTTAAATGGCTATTTGGCTTGTATATTTAATTGAAGTATGTTCGAAAGTGTTTGAAGCAAGAATAGTCGTTATAAGTGCACTTCGATATCCCATAATTTTAACTTGTGTAAATGGAAGATTTATGTTCTTAACTTTGGATTATTTGATTTTTTTGTTCTCTGCACATATTTTAGTGTATTTGACAGTGAAAAATTGGTTTTGGAAAGTTATAGAAATTGTGAATCAAAGTTGTGAAAGTTAAAAGCTAAAAGGTAACCGTGGATGCAATTTGAAAATGCCTTATGTTCGGCGATTCTCAAAGTTAATTTAAGAGACATCCTAGGGCTTCTTTACATTTTTAGTAAGTATTATATGTGTACCTATTACTGGAAAGATATTGGAGTTTAAAAGACTTGGAATTAGTTGAACCGAGTGGCTAAAGTTGGTGTAAAATGTAGTTGTAAATGCACTTTGAAAATATAGCTTGCTTTCGGGAATTTTATAAATATACTAAAATATTTTATTAGGAGTTTCTTTCTATGGATTATTAGTACCCTAAGGGTAGTACTTACTATGAGAATTTCAAATGCTTAATCGTTTGTTTAAGTGGTTAAAACCAATCACAAAGATTGTGGTTTTCAATGTTGTTCTTTAACAAGGATTTGAGCAGCATTTGTAAATGTTGTACTAAGTTGCTTACGGTTTTAGGTATCTAAAAATGATATTTAAATTTGGTATTTTTCTCTAATCTTTTGAGGGATGTTTTCTAACATATTTCTCAGTATTATAAAGTTAGTTTAATGTTTTTGTATATTTTTAATATTTATTTGTGAATTTTGGAAGTAAAGGGGTTTTAAATTATAAAACTTGGTTTTACTTTATTTTCATCAAATTATAAATTAGTTATTTTTAAGTAATATTTAACGTAGATGTTTAAAATCTATTTACAAGTATTTTTTGAAGTGTTTATATATAGAGGTTTTGAAAAAGTAAATTAACTATGCTTAACACTAAAAGCCGACGAGGTAGATTTATCTACTTGTGAGATTTAAGAATGAAGTGTTTAGGCAAGGCTTTGTTGTAATCAGTGCTCTGACTTACCTGGCTTCACCCTTGGATAAGAAATAGTTAAACTAGAATGTCAAAAACGAGTTAAGTATACGAACCGTCATTTCAACAAGCAATCATTTTTGATTGGATAGTGGATTAGTGTACTATCAAAGTTAACTAAATATTATCTTAGATCTTTAAAAGAATGTTTTTAAAGATGATATATTTATGAACTAGTTTTGGATTTGTTGTGACAATTTGTTAATAATATTTGTCTTTCACTCTTTTGTTTATACTTATGAATCTAAATAGATCTTCAAAAGGATGTTTTAAAGATAAGCATAAGTGAAATGGTTTTAGGCATGTAGTGACAATGTTTAAGTAACATTAGTCTTAAATGTTTTTGAATGGAATCATGAAAGTATTTAGACCCTTAAAATGTGTATTTTAAAGGAAAGTATAAGTATGAAATCTTTTGAAAAAGATAAAAAAAGTAAAGGTTTAAAGTAATGAACATTGTTAATGCTTCATGAATATACTTATACCAAATGAGATAAGTATTTGAATACTTTTTTAAGTATCGAAAGAGTACAAGCGAATAGTAGTGGTTGATAAATGATGTATTGTTAGATATATGAATTTCATTAATAAAAGATGTTTTTGATTTAATAAAGGAAGATTAATTAAAAAAGGAGTTATAAGTCATTTATATAACTTGATTGTACTTGTGTGTGTTGATCATGTTTTATGTGTTACTTGCTTATGGATAGTATACATGACTTAGTTTCCCTTATGTGATCATTCTCATTATTATTGAAATTGACCAAAATATGAATTTGGAAATATCTTGAAGAAACATGAGAATTATATGGTATAGGTATCTTCAACAATGCTCTATGTATAGTCTCGTTTCGCTCTTCTAGGACAAATGATAAGGAAATTCGCCTGCTTAAAGGGTTAGGAGGTGATCCTTATGTATTATCTACTTATTTCACACAAAATCGAAGCCGAGTTTACCAGAAAATCGATCGATTGGTTTTGGAGAACGTAGTAAGCGAGGGAGTGTACTTATATGAGATGACTTGAAACCGTAACCACTCCAAAACCATATACACATTTTATGCTTTGAAAGAGGTTTGTGGTTAGTTCAAGATGCTGGAATTTATATGGAGGTTTGGGATCTATTTGAGATGCTCGAACACATGTAGTTGTTCGTGATCTATTTAGGATATGGGAATCCATGAGTGATTTTGATATGTTTTAAGATATGGAATCCATATGTAGTTTCGAGATCTGTTCGATTTGGGGACTTACGTGTCAAGATATGTTCGAGTTTTGACTCGTGTAGTGGGATGCTGAATGTGACTTTACTATTGGTAATGATAGAAACCAAAGACACAAGACGTAGCAAGTTGGGTTGGCAACCTCATAGGGTGCGTGTGATTCCATTCTAGAGATACTTATATAGATATGCATGCAGGAGCGATGCATCAGGTCTTAGCAAGACCGGCTATGTTTTTCCTATGGTACATTCACTAGAGATGTATGACAATTTGGAAGGATATATTTGATCCTTGTGCAAAAGGACCATTCTCAACGTACTGGGTGCACCTCCATGCTACACAATTAGCAAATGAGTCCGTTTCGATTGTATGCCTATTATTGTTGTGACGTACACTCACATGTATCATAACTATGTGATTATTTATATTTCACACCTTAGACATTATTATAATATCACTGGATTTTTTATAGAAATGATTTATTTATCATAAGGTAAAAGCCCATTCACGTTTATTTACGGCATGGTCTTGCGATATACCTTTATTTTTAAAGAGTTTTATAAATATAGCAATCCATATGATTTGAGTTTCTCATGCTGGTTTACCAAACTGATCCAAATGTTATTTTCTTAAAATACTGGGATCAACCTGTGTATATTTACAAATTTAGTTGTGGTTCATTGGAGCTCTAGGAGACGAGCCGGATGATTTTTGTTATGACTGTCAATTTTTTTTTATCATAGGCTGCTATGACTGTCAAAGCTGATGATATGTTAGCTTACTCTGATTAATGTATGTATATCAAAGTTTTCATTTGGTAAAGACTGTTTGGGATATTATATATTATCGTTCCTCATGTGAGGTTAAGAAATTGGGTTCTTATTTCTTGTTCTGTTTCCTTTTCTTTAACCCAAATGTTCTATGTTTCTGGAACTTAAGTGCTTGGTACGTAAAAACCATGGATGTATTAGTGTGGATAATTGGGGGAAAAAAAGGCAGAGAATTACATTTGTATCAGAGCTGAAAGTTAAGCGATAACATTGGCCTTGGTGGGTATAACTCATTAAGAAATAGGGCAATGGAATGCCTTGTTATGAGTTGAGTGAATTATATTAACGAAACTACGCATTTATTATTGTTATACAAATGTTTTGTATTATGTTGATTTGCCTATTGAGTGGATTATGAATTCTGGTCAACACGTATTGCTAATATAACGACTGGGAATTTCAACCCTTGAGAATCAACACTACTACATCCTCGGATTCACGTTTGGCAAATCCAAGTGCTGGAAAACCTAATTGTAAGGGAAAAAAATAAAGATAGAACAGAATCTAATATGAATGGAATAACATATATTATCTCAATATAAAATCTTGACAGCAGAAAAAGTTGAATACAATATCAGAGACTAACCTAGATCCAGCCTAGAAAATTATAAATCCTCTGTCCTTAGAATTTCTAAAAAATAAAAACAAATGCAATAGATGTACCAGATAATAGAATATGTCCATACGTAGATGAAGATCTCTGGCTCTCCTATGGATACTCCAAGCGTCTTTAGCTAAACCTGAAATTCTTGGATCTGACTCGAGTATTAAAAATACCTAGATCAGGCTTGATAAACCAGCGTGAGATGCTCGAACCATAAGAATATGACTGAGTCATGGATAGGTACCAAAAAACCTTTGAAAAGAATAGTATCTCATAAGACCACACTGCACATAAACATAGACAAGTTTTTACCTTTGGATAACCAAAATACTTTATACGGAAAAACACTTTTATATAATCTTTAATGACATGGGTTTCGAAAATATTTTTCAAGTAAATATATATAAAACTTGTATCAATACGCAGCCTAAGTCTATGGTAATATATCTGCACTATGTCAAATGAAATACACCAGGACGTAGTATATGATATCAAAGAGGTAGCTGAAATGTTTGCAAAGCATTACAACTATTTTGAGGATACAATCAAAACCGTAAAGCTTGTATCTGAATTGGATTTCCAACATGATAGAGAACTAGTGGCCTTTTCCTTCGATCCGTGCATAGCAAACATAGTTCTCCGTTCCTTAATCGCTTTTCTCAAGCTAGTCACTTGGAACTGTACTTGCTGCACTACCAATATCCGATAGCCTTTTCACTTTTCGTAAGCTAGCTACTATATTCAAATAAATAGGCAATAAATGCCTTGAAGGATGCCTTCACTTGATGGGTCCGGGACACCACAATATAGATTAACCAATAGTTGAATGTGTGTTCTTCTGACCACATAGAATCTCGTATCATTCCTGGGATGTGAGGCTCATGAGGCTACGCTCTAGCTAACAACCAGTTCCATTTTGAATGCCACACTACCATTTCCATTTACCACTAATTGACTTCTACAAAAATACAACATCAGAGCTTGTGTGTATTAGATAACAGTGTTAAACAAATAGGAGTTTCCTCCTATGCCATCCATAGATGTATGTTTTCAAGAATCAACATTCGTGATTTAGAAATGCAATATCAGACACTTATCCATACAAATACGTTTCGGTACCGAATGAAATCGAAGGCACTCCTCCTACTACCATTAGTGGGTAGTAGTCCTTGCAATCCTCTGATTTCAAAACACGATAGGACCACTGCTATAATCAATGTCTCTATTTTAGGAGCGACCTAGAGAATACCAACAAGCAGCCTTTTCGCTGTAAAGATTTCGGTCTTCAATAATCATAATCTATAACTTGTCTTCACTTTCGATTGTATACATTGGTTCAAGGTAGTTTTCAGATAGGAGCAACCTAAATCTGATACTGGTTCATCATCGATTAAAAAGATGTTAAGTTCGTATATGATTATCAATCATTAATCAATTTAATTCATCTTTTTATTCATTCATAGATGTCCCTTAGAGATATAATTATTGAATCATTCCTTTAGCTTTTTAGAGTATTTGGAATCATTAAGCTTCATTTGTCAAATCATTTGGTTAAGTTTAAAACCTTTTTAAAACTAGGATTAATTCAAAATCATTTTATTCTTTACTTGGTAAACTATTTTCAAATCATGTTCTTTTAATGTTAACATAAGTTATTTTGTTTAAAATTGAAGTTTTGATTGAGTTAAAATCATATTATCTAGGATGTTGATCCAAACCCAAAAAATATTAGGTGAGCAAAGTCCATAAAAATAATCTAATTCTATCTAATATCAATTCCCGTATGCAACAAATACTGTGGGCAGAATAACGGTGAAATCACCTTTTAAATTCCACGAATAGTATGAGTTCCCTCCTCGGGCTCTAACACCAAGTACAAGAAGATTATCTCCACAAAATCCAAGTTATTTATATTTAAAAAAGTACATATTTATACTTTGTAAATTTTTATCCAAGTAAAAAATTTTTACTATCCCCTCTATCGGACCAGTCTGGATAGCCAGAGAGAGTAGGAAACTGGCTTTCCAAACTCATGCCTAGACATTATCCCTCTAACATCCATAAGGAGGTCAAGTTATATGGTCGACTCTAAATCATTAAAACTTTAATCATTCCATAAATACTTTAAAATTACCTTTAAAATACTATATTAATCATTTGAGAACATTTACAAAAGATTTGGAAAAGAACGGTTGCATTTAAAATTGTACTTCAAAAGCTACAGAAAAGTGCTACGAAAATTGCTTTTTTTAAGCTATATTAATCAAAATGACTTTTATCATTTGGAAATTCATTTTTATAATCCAAATCACTTTTAATTTTTTTTAAAGATTTATAAAATTTATTTTACACATTTAGACAATTTTAAAATTTTCAAAGAAATCCAATTATGGATTTCGAACTGCAAAACAACGATTTTTCCAAGAACATGTTTTAATCATATTTCAAAATGTATTTAATGAATCTTGATCCTTTTCTTTTACTTAAAAACAATAGGCATAAGAGTTAAGAAAACTATTATTGTAAAGAAATCCAACTCCAAGTCCATCCTACAGAAGGATTTAACCTTTATGGCGTGAAATCATGAACTACCATTTCGCGACGCGCCTATTTTTGACTCGAAATTCAGTATTTAACAAAACGTTTCCAATTCGAATTTTAATGTTCATAAAACATTTGTAAACCATTTTCAAACATTTAAACTATATTTTCCATATTAAATCTCTATTTCACTTTTAAATGTTATTTTCTAATATTTCAGATTATATAATATTATACTATTAAATATTTCATTTGACTTCATAAATGATTATAAAATCATATTAAATTCCATTTTCACATTTCAAAACATTCTCTTACATAAAAATTTATTTATTATCTATCTTCCAACTATTTAATTTATATACCTGCATAAATTAAATATCATTCATTTAACATTATAAAAATATTACCTTACCTTTTCTAAATGAAACCTTTTCACTTTTAAAACATTTCAAACCATTCATCTTTTATGATTTCGAAACATTTCAAGGCTTAACTTTCCACTTATACCACCATTTATTCCTTCATGAATTAATTATAGTTAACACACTGGCTATCATCATAAATGTCAGGACCCGATTCTTCGTCTTCCGAAAATTCAACATCGATACTCACTTTATCGACTGCCGAGAAATCGAACGACAGAAAACCGAACACTGAGGGTTTTAAGAAAGAAGAAAAGAAGAAAAAGAGAAGATAGAGAGAGAAAAGAAAATAGAATATAGAGAAGAGATAGAAAATAGAAAGAAAATAAAGAAAAGAGAATAGAGGGAAAAGAAAAATAGGACGGAACAGAAAACAACAGAATCTAACAATTCGCAGCGGAACAACATATAATAATAAATGAATAATCTTCAAAACAAAGAACTATATCAGTTATTACATTTTATACATTACATTTCATTACATCAGAGTGTACAACAACATACAACAACAAACAGTGCAGCGGAAAAAAGAAATACTATATAACTAGTAATACGTCATGCCATCCAGCTTGCCTCCAGCAACTCCAGAATATCCAGAATATCCTGATAAACCTAACTCTTGACTGCCCGTGTGAAAATTGGTGGGCACCCAGAGTTTAGGAAGGAAAACAATAAACTCCGAGTCAGTCATGTGACTGGTGTGAGAACTCAAAAACAGTTTATTTATCTTTAAAATCAAAATAGAGGAATATTTTTAAAGTCAATTCGCAATGCTTTTAAAAATGAGACTACCATAAGGCCTCCCGCACACACACACAATGCAAACGCAGAATCGGAGGAGATTTCTCCTTATGATAGTCAAAGATGCTTGATACGCATTTAAAAGAACATTTTATATTATTACTAGTGCATAGTGTAGGAAAAATTCATTTCGAAAGTAAAATATAAATCTTAGCCAGCATAGACATTCCGAACTATGCCTACTATAGCTAACTATGTTCAATAGCAGGTTACCGCCACATTCCATAGCAGGTTATACAACAAAAACCGTACGAGTTTCGTATTGTTTCTTTGGATTTCCAACAAATGGTCAGGCCAAGGAACTTCCCATTGCCACATGAGAATGCCTCTGGAAAGACATCCCCGAGAACCAAACCGGAACTCTGCCAACACAAGGCCGGGTTACCCCTAACTGGTAACTACTGACACGAGCACGCCATTCCCCGATCGTAAACGACCTTTCTCACGGGATCCCGATAACCAACAACCACAAAGTAATAAATTCGTAGTAACCACATAGGTTAAATATCTGGGCTCCATACCATGATACCACCTCTATCCAGAAGGAAATGTACATACCCTAAAGGGAGCTACCCCTCATAACCTTGCCGCATCTTTCCTGTTTTGACCATTTCCGGGGTGTGAGGCTCGACGAAGTCACGTCCACAAAAACATACTTTATACAAAAGCCATGCTTTGGGTCAACAAATGATCAACACAATGATCACCAAGATAGACGATCAAATAAACGATCCTATCACAATAATCAACACAATGATCATTTACAGCAACACTCAGCATGTCACATTACCAAATTGGGAATATATCGCTGATAACTTCAACTATATAACCTCTGAGCTCGTACGTCTCAGAGAAGGGTGTTAAGCTAAAAGAATAAATTCTCCGCCACCAACAGAAATATATTTGAAAGAAATCGGCTTTATATCTCAACTTGTAATGTCAGACACACAATCCATACAAGTCTGTTCCGGGCTCGAACAAAACCGAAGGCACTTCTTACGAAGCCCTTATAATCCGGGTATTCACAATCCCGATCGAATTTCCCATCACTTAGGAGATCTCTATACCAGGAGCTACCCAGTGCAGAGACAATCGATAGGTCATCCTATCGCTTTCACAAATACTCGGTCTTCAACACCGATCTTCAATGCAATTCATAACGACGTATCACATATTCGGAATGGGTTATACGACCCCATGGTCCTTTCCCGGTTAACCCGAATAGTGAGCGCTTATTCAAAAATAAGTGTGGCATTCACATTCAAACAAATCACATCAAATACCCATTCAAAGGGAAATATTGATAGTCGGTTATTGAACTATCAATTGATATGCATACATCACCAGTTTCCAAATAATTTTCCAAATTATTTATTTTCCAAAATATCTTTACAAGATATATAGTTTCACACTTCACAAATAAATCAATATTTATTTTTAGACCCAATTTCCAATTTCATTCATAAATTCCATAGTGAATTTATAATCCAAAATATCTAAGAATATTCGATTCCAATTATTCATTTCAATATTCCTTTTCAATTTATCTTCAAAAAGATAAATTCTCAAAATATTCGCTTTATATTGGAAAACATTTCCATACTTATTTATTCATAAGTAATTCACAAATTTTATTTATTTTCAACACTTAGAAAATATTCTATATACTTAAATCGAAATTAAGTATATATTTCATTCTTTAAGGAAATCATTCTCTTTAACATATTTATTTGGGCCAAAACGAATGTTGCGTAAAACATCATTACGACAACCCAAAATCACTAGTATAGGGATTCGAAATTAAAATAGATATATAAATTCCAATACTATACAAAACATTTCCTTTCGAAAATCATTTACTATAACAACAGTGTTATAGTCCACCATTTCCTTCTATTTCTCGAAAACGTCTATTTCAACAATGAATGTTGAAATCTATGGTTTCGAATCTCAACCCAATTAAAACATCGTTAGATCGTTTTAATTCAATTTAAAACATCAAATCTAAACATTTTCTTTAACATATTATTCACTATTCAAAAACGTGAATATACTATGTTAACAAATTTCATCCTTTTATTCATTTTATTTAAAAGAATTATTCACTATTCCAAAACGTGAATATAACTCCATTTATAGGTTTCAACAATTTACTTATCAAAATAAGTCATTTGCGAATTTATAAAACAACGTTTATAAATTCCATTTCTATTTATTTATAAAAACTTCCTTTTTATAAATTCTTTTATTAACCTATTCCAGTTTATAACTCAATTATACTCTAAAAGTTCATATTATAAGTTAAATACTTATGAAAAAATTACTTTACAAAAATCGTTAAATTAACTTCATAATTATAAATCTTATAACTTATAAGATTTAATTATTTATCCAAAATTCATTCTTTCAATAACTTTATAAATTTTATAAACCTACTGTTTATAAAATTCCATTTATAACTTCACTTAAAATTCTATAAATTTCATTCATTTATGAAATTCATTTTCACTTCATTCAAACACTTATAAAAACTCGTTTTATAATTTCAATATTTCAATTTATAAATATCCATTTATAAATCTCTAAATATAATTCAATTTATATTATTTTTTTAAAACGTCTTAAATCTCCTTTATTATTTCACCATTTTGATTCATAAAATAATTAAATTTTATAAATCCTATATTTAAACTTTTCATAATAAATTCTAAAATCCCGATTAAAACTATTTTATAAAATCATTAGCATCATTTCTCAAAAATCAGTTTTTAACTATATTTCTCAAAAATCATAATTTTTATAACATTAAAAATTTTGACGTTTATTTATTTAAAATAGATCAAATTCCAAAAATATTTTATAAACGTATACTTTCAAAAATCACTTTGAAATCATTTTAAAATTCCAAATTTGGTCCAATGATGCTACACACCAAATAGTCAATCACGACTACAACGATATCATATATAAATATGAAAATCCATCAAATATCAAAATATCTGAAATCAAATAAAAACTGTTGAGGAATCCAGTTGGATCCCTCCAACCTGTTTTCCTGCATCCACAAACATTAGCACAATACCAATTTCGCTCCAGTACGAAATTATCGTAGTATATGGGATTTAAATATTATCCGCTTAATAGACTGCGCAATAGGGTCTCATCCGCTAAACAAAAAAATGCGGGAAATCAATAACTCCAATATATACATATGCCAATATATATATATTGCTACTATATATAATACCAATTTCACTGTTTATGAAATATTCGCGGCATATGTTTTTAATAAATAACATCCGCTTACTAACGGCGTATAATGTCTATTTTAACAATCAATAGATATCAATCAACATTCAAACATGCATTCAAATATTTTAAATCTAACTATTTAAAATAAAATCGAAACTGATTCGATTGAGTGAGAAGTTCTCACCTTGATTTTATTTCCGTTTTAGCTATTTATTTCGAATAAAATTAAACGGACGTTTAATTTTACCCAAAATTCTCACTAACTCCAAACGACTCCAAACCAACTCCATCGCGTAGTGCTCGTCCATACGATTCCAACGCAACTGGTTTCGCACGTTTTCGACCTCGTATGAAAAAGATATGCATATTTGAACATTAGACGAATTTTATAATTAAAATTTACAACATAAATTACAACTTTAATACCCTAAGCAAATCTGGGCCGTTAGATCCTAGGCTCTTGCATCGTGACCGCTCTTTTCTTCTTCCTCTCCCTCTTCTTCGTGCGCACACGGCTACACGCCGAACCCATCTCAACAATTTAGGGTTTAAATTTTTGATCACCACACTCCACTTCGACACGATCAGGAAGTTCCATCACGTAGCTCGCTCCTGACTCCACCTCCACCCTCAGACCGCACCCACTCGGCCACCCACGCTTCCTCGTTTTGCGTGCGCAGCCGGCCCCCCTTTCACGCCAATTCCCATCGATCCGGAGCCCCATTTTCCATCACAACCGTTGATTTCGAAGAGCATGACGAGCTCTACACTTTTCTAGTTGAGAGCTTGTTGAATTATTGCACGGATTTGAAGAATTGGAGAGATGAAAATGGACAATTTTTGGCCATTCATGAATGAACTGGCGGCTAGGGTTTTGTAACCTAATTTTATTTTTTATTTTTTATTTTTTTGAAGGGGTAGGGTGTATTTATAGAAGAAAATCGAACACTATTCATCCGGAAATTCCGAACTCCGATTTACGCACCGAAACTGACGTTCCTAGGGTTTATCCCGCGTTCCGGACACAATGGAATAGGTTTCGAAAGCTAATTCGGATATCTGTGCGAGTTATGGCTATAAACGCTCAATTTGAATTAAACCGATTTAAACCGATTTCTAGGCGTTTTAATTTGTAACGGACAAACGGTAAATCCAATCGACTTGAAATTTGAAACCTTACAATAATATCACATTATGGATCTGATGAAACTGGTTTCGTCGAAATCCGAGACTTTTTGAAAAATGGCTATTTTAACTCGCCAAATTAAAATTAAAAATAAATCGATGCGTTTCGAGCTGCCACGCTCAAACGATAGCTCCGATTGACACGAAAATTGAAATCCGGTAATAACTAACTATTACGGATCCAATGGAACTGGTTTCGTTCAATTCTGAGACTGTTCAAAAATTGGCTATTTTCACTAGTCGATTAAATATTAAAATATTCAATTTTCACAAATTAACTTTTAATTCGATTTTAAAAGTTCTAAAATATCATTCTAACTTCAATATGATAAAATAAAATTTTACAAATCATTTTCAATCATGTTTAACACTATTTTCAATTATTTCCATAATTTAACGTATTAAATTATCGATTTAAAAATCCAATTAAATCCAATAATTCAAATAAAAATTTATTTGACTTATAAATTCACTTATTAATATTTAAAATTAATTAAATATTCAAATTTTAATTTCTAAAAATTCTGGGTCGTTACAATCTTCCCCCCTTAAAAGAATTTCGTCCTCGAAATTATAAGTAAGAAAAATTACAGAAGCTATTAATTTTCCCAAAATCCATAGTCAAACTTCTTACAATAACTTTACTAAGTTTTCAAAATCATACTTAGTTATCTTTTCAAAAACAATTACTATTGTTTAACTTTTAATTCCAAAATCAAAGTTTAAGTTTTTAAAATTTTCCAATTTTCTCAAAAAATTTCTAACGCCTTAAATTTTCGGAAAAATTTGCCATAGTCTCCTTTGCGCGGCTCGATCCGAAAAAAAAAATGACAGTATATATATCACAAATATACATCTCATCAAGCTATGAGGCATCCCGCAGGGAAAAAAGTATAAAAGTACGGTATTTAATCCGAGATATGTACCTTATATTTTATTAGCGAGCATATACGGCTAATATAGCGCGAAAGCGAGCTCCAAATGCGAAGCAAACGCGATCCGCACCTACTAATCGCTCAACAAACAACATGAGAACATGCATATAGACAATAGTATCAATATACATCATATAGCAACTGAAACAAAAGCAACAAATGCAAACATCAACTAACTATTATTCAACTAACATCCATAACCAATAAATATTCATTTATATTCTCATTAATATTTAATGAATTGGTTTTCAATTTAATCACATTTGATTCATTTACATTGGGTTTACTAACATTCATTTTCAATTTGCTTATATTCACTAATTCATATTCAAGTTGGTTCACTTCCAAAACAAATTCAATTCATTTAAGATTCACTTAACTTCCAATTGAATTTCAATTACTTTAGCTTTCAATTTCATTAACTCAATTTCATTAACACTTAATGAATTATATACAATCAATTAACAATCAAATAACAACCAATGTATATTCAACATAACCAAATTATTCACTTTACATTAAATTTGGTTCAACACATTTAATTCCATTTGGTTTAACATTAAATTGATTAATTCAATTCAATTTCAAAGTTGAATTTCATTTATATACCTCAAGTTCACATCCACCACTTAACTTTATTAATTTACTTTGATCTCTTAAGTTATACTTCATTTACAAACATCACTTGTTTTTACCTAACTTAAATTCCTAAATATATCCATATAGTTTCACTTCTTATATATATAAGTTTATTTCACAATTGTAAATCACTTTAATTATAATTCAATTCTTATAATCCTTTTTTACTTATACAATTATTCTTTTATTTAGATTATTCAAATAACTAAACAATCAACTTATATACCCTTTAATAATTATGAAAAATTATTCCTTTATATATAAAATAAAATCAAGGTAAAATTATTTCATTTACCCCATTTAAAACAATACTGTGTCGAATTGTTCTATTCAAGTGTTTAGAAACCCCTTCGGCATAGTCTTGCGGACCACGCTGACGAAAGTTCATATGCCACTCAATAAACCAACCATCACAATATAAAACAATTTTATATTCACTAACAAATACGCTCTCATAGCTATTATTACTTTCAAACTCATTCTAGAGTACTACTGACTCTATCTCTAATGAGTAATACCCAACAGAACCATGGTTGTCGCTTAACCATAAGCTCTGATACCACATTGTCAGGACCCGATTCTTCGTCTTCCGAAAATTCAACATCGATACTCACTTTATCGACTGCCGAGAAATCGAACGACGGAAAACCGAACACTGAGGGTTTTAAGAAAGAAGAAAAGAAGAAAAAGAGAAGATAGAGAGAGAAAAGAAAATAGAACATAGAGAAGAGATAGAAAATAGAAAGAAAATAAAGAAGAGAGAATAGAGGGAAAAGAAAAATAGGACGGAACAGAAAACAACAGAACAACAACAGAATCTCACAATTCGCAGCGGAACAACATATAATAATAAATGAATAATCTTCAAAACAAAGAACTATATCAGTTATTACATTTTATACATTACATTTCATTACATCAGAGTGTACAACAACATACAACAACAAACAGTGCAGCGGAAAAAAGAAATACTATATAACTAGTAATACGTCATGCCATCCAGCTTGCCTCCAGCAACTCCAGAATATCCAGAATATCCTGATAAACCTAACTCTTGACTGCCCATTTGAAAATTGGTGGACACCCAGAGTTTAGGAAGGAAAACAATAAACTCCGAGTCAGTCATGTGACTGGTGTGAGAACTCAAAAACAGTTTATTTATCTTTAAAATCAAAATAGAGGAATATTTTTAAAGTCAATTCGCAATGCTTTTAAAAATGAGACTACCATAAGGCCTCCCGCACACACACACAATGCAAACGCAGAATCGGAGGAGATTTCTCCTCATGATAGTCAAAGATGCTTGATACGCATTTAAAAGAACATTTTATATTATTACTAGTGCATAGTGTAGGAAAAATTCATTTCGAAAGTAGAATATAAATCTTAGCCATCATAGACATTCAGAACTATGCCTACTATAGCTAACTATGTTCAATAGCAGGTTACCGCCACATTCCATAGCAGGTTATACAACTAAAACCGTACGAGTTTCGTATTGTTTCTTTGGATTTCCAACAAATGGTCAGGCCAAGGAACTTCCCATTGCCACATGAGAATGCCTCTGGAAAGACATCCCCGTGAACCAAACCGGAACTCTGCCAACACAAGGCCGGGTTACCCCTAACTGGGTAACTACTGACACGAGCACGCCATTCCCCGATCGTAAACGACCTTTCTCACGGGATCCCGATAACCAACAACCACAAAGTAATAAATTCGTAGTAACCACATAGGTTAAATATCTGGGCTCCATACCATGATACCACCTCTATCCAGAAGGAAATGTACATACCCTAAAGGGAGCTACCCCTCATAACCTTGCCGCATCTTTCCTGTTTTGACCATTTCCGGGGTGTGAGGCTCGACGAAGTCACGTACACAAAAACATACTTCATACAAAAGCCATGCTTTGGGTCAACAAATGATCAACACAATGATCACCAAGATAGACGATCAAATAAACGATCCTATCACAATAATCAACACAATGATCATTTACAGCAACACTCAGCATGTCACATTACCAAATTGGGAATATATCGCTGATAACTTCAACTATATAACCTCTGAGCTCGTACGTCTCAGAGAAGGGTGTTAAGCTAAAAGAATAAATTCTCCGTCACCAACAGAAATATATTTGAAAGAAATCGGCTTTATATCTCAACTTGTAATGTCAGACACACAATCCATACAAGTCTGTTCCGGGCTCGAACAAAACCGAAGGCACTTCTTACGAAGCCCTTGTAATCCGGGTATTCACAATCCCGATCGAATTTCCCATCACTTAGGAGATCTCTATACCAGGAGCTACCCAGTGCAGAGACAATTGATAGGTTATCCTATCGCTTTCACAAATACTCGGTCTTCAACACCGATCTTCAATGCAATTCATAACGACGTATCACATATTCGGAATGGGTTATACGACCCCATGGTCCTTTCCCGGTTAACCCGAATAGTGAGCGCTTATTCAAAAATAAGTGTGGCATTCACATTCAAACAAATCACATCAAATACCCATTCAAAGGGAAATATTGATAGTCGGTTATTGAACTATCAATTGATATGCATACATCACCAGTTTCCAAATAATTTTCCAAATTATTTATTTTCCAAAATATCTTTACAAGATATATAGTTTCACACTTCAAAAATAAATCAATATTTATTTTTAGACCCAATTTCCAATTTCATTCATAAATTCCATAGTGAATTTATAATCCAAAATATCTATGAATATTCGATTCCAATTATTCATTTCAATATTCCTTTTCAATTTATCTTCAAAAAGATAAATTATCAAAATATTCGCTTTATATTGGAAAACATTTCCATACTTATTTATTCATAAGTAATTCACAAATTTTATTTATTTTCAACACTTAGAAAATATTCTATATACTTAAATCGAAATTAAGTATATATTTCATTCTTTAAGGAAATCATTCTCTTTAACATATTTATTTGGGCCAAAATGAATGTTGCGTAAAACATCGTTACGACAACCCAAAATCACTAGTATAGGGATTCGAAATTAAAATAGATATATAAATTCCAATACTATACAAAACATTTCCTTTCGGAAATCATTTACTATAACAACAGTGTTATAGTCCACCATTTCCTTCTATTTCTCGAAAACGTCTATTTCAACAATGAATGTTGAAATCTATGGTTTCGAATCTCAACCCAATTAAAACATCGTTAGATCGTTTTAATTCAATTTAAAACATCAAATCTAAACATTTTCTTTAACATATTATTCACTATTCAAAAACGTGAATATACTATGTTAACAAATTTCATCCTTTTATTCATTTTATTTAAAAGAATTATTCACTATTCCAAAACGTGAATATAACTCCATTTATAGGTTTCAACAATTTACTTATCAAAATAAGTCATTTGCGAATTTATAAAACAACGTTTATAAATTCCATTTCTATTTATTTATAAAAACTTCCTTTTTATAAATTCTTTTATTAACCTATTCCAGTTTATAACTCAATTATACTCTAAAAGTTCATATTATAAGTTAAATACTTATGAAACAATTACTTTACAAAAATCGTTCTTTTAACTTCATAATTATAAATCTTATAACTTATAAGATTCAATTATTTATCCAAAATTCATTCTTTCAATAACTTTATAAATTTTATAAACCTACTGTTTATAAAATTCCATTTATAACTTCACTGTTTAAAATTCTATAAATTTCATTCATTTATGAAATTCATTTTCACTTCATTCAAACACTTATAAAAACTCGTTTTATAATTTCAATATTTAAATTTATAAATATCCATTTATAAATCTCTAAATATAATTCAATTTATATTTTTTTTTAAAACGTCTTAAATCTCCTTTATTATTTCACCATTTTGATTCATAAAATAATTAAATTTTATAAATCCTATATTTAAACTTTTCATAATAAATTCTAAAATCCCGATTAAAACTATTTTATAAAATCATTAGCATCATATTCTCAAAAATCAGTTTTTAACTATATTTCTCAAAAATCATAATTTTTATAACATTAAAAATTTTGACGTTTATTTATTTAAAATAGATCAAATTCCAAAAATATTTTATAAACGTATACTTTCAAAAATCACTTTGAAATCATTTTAAAATTCCAAATTTGGTCCAATGATGCTACACACCAAATAGTCAATCACGACTACAACGATATCATATATAAATATGAAAATCCATCAAATACCAAAATATCTGAAATCAAATAAAAACTGTTGAGGAATCCAGTTGGATCCCTCCAACCTGTTTTCCTGCATCCACAAACATTAGCACAATACCAATTTCGCTCCAGTACGAAATTGTCGCGGTATATGGGATTTAAATATTATCCGCTTAATAGACGGCGCAATAGGGTCTCATCCACTAAACAAAAAAATGCGGGAAATCAATAACTCCAATATATACATATGCCAATATATATATATTGCTACTATATATAATACCAATTTCACTGTTTATGAAATATTCGCGGCATATGTTTTTAATAAATAACATCCGCTTACTAACGGCGTATAATGTCTATTTTAACAATCAATAGATATCAATCAACATTCAAACATGCATTCAAATATTTTAAATCTAACTATTTAAAATAAAATCGAAACTGATTCGATTGAGTGAGAAGTTCTCACCTTGATTTTATTTCCGTTTTAGCTATTTATTTCGAATAAAATTAAACGGACGTTTAATTTTACGCAAAATTCTCACTAACTCCAAATGACTCCAAACCAACTCCATCGCGTAGTGCTCGTCCATACGATTCCAACGCAACTGGTTTCGCGTGTTTTCGACCTCGTATGAAAAAGATATGCATATTTGAACATTACACGAATTTTATAATTAAAATTTACAACATAAATTACAACTTTAATACCCTAAGCAAATCTGGGCCATTAGATCCTAGGCTCTTGCATCGTGACCGCTCTTTTCTTCTTCCTCTCCCTCTTCTTCGTGCGCACACGGCTACAGGCCGAACCCATCTCAACAATTTAGGGTTTAAATTTTTGATCACCACACTCCACTTCGACACGATCAGGAAGTTCCATCACGTAGCTCGCTCCTGACTCCACCTCCACCCTCAGACCGCACCCACTCGGCCACCCACGCTTCCTCGTTTTGCGTGCGCAGCCGTCCCCCTTTCACGCCAATTCCCATCGATCCGGAGCCCCATTTTCCATCACAACCGTTGATTTCGAAGAGCATGACGAGCTCTACACTTTTCTAGTTGAGAGCTTGTTGAATTATTGCACGGATTTGAAGAATTGGAGAGATGAAAATGGACAATTTTCGGCCATTCATGAATGAACTGGCGGCTAGGGTTTTGTAACCTAATTTTATTTTATTTTTTTATTTTTTTGAAGGGGTAGGGTGTATTTATAGAAGAAAATTGAACACTATTCATACGGAAATTCCGAACTCCGATTTACGCGTCGAAACTGACGTTCCTAGGGTTTATCCCGCGTTCCGGACACAATGGAACAGGTTTCGAAAGCTAATTCGGACATCTGTGCGAGTTATGGCTATAAACGCTCAATTTGAATTAAACCGATTTAAACCGATTTCTAGGCGTTTTAATTTGTAACGGACAAACGGTAAATCCAATCGACTTGAAATTTGAAACCTTACAATAATATCACATTATGGATCTGATGAAACTGGTTTCGTCGAAATCCGAGACTTTTTGAAAAATGGCTATTTTAACTCGCCAAATTAAAATTAAAAATAAATCGATGCGTTTCGAGCTGCCACGCTCAAACGATAGCTCCGATTGACACGAAAATTGAAATCCGGTAATAACTAACTATTACGGATCCAATGGAACTGGTTTCGTTCAATTCTGAGACTGTTCAAAAATTGGCTATTCTCACTAGTCGATTAAATATTAAAATATTCAATTTTCATAAATTAACTTTTAATTCGATTTTAAAAGTTCTAAAATATCATTCTAACTTCAATATGATAAAATAAAATTTTACAAATCATTTTCAATCATATTTAACACTATTTTCAATTATTTCCATAATTTAACGTATTAAATTATCAATTTAAAAATCCAATTAAATCCAATAATTCAAATAAAAATTTATTTGACTTATAAATTCACTTATTAATATTTAAAATTAATTAAATATTCAAATTTTAATTTCTAAAAATTCTGGGTCGTTACAATAAACTTCACATTATTAATTCATTCTTGTTTTTCATTCATCCAAGTGAACATCCAATGTTAACAATCAAGTATACATCCATATAAACATCCAAACAAACATGCCAATTCATGTATGATCATGTCAATAACTTTTATAAACTTGTAAATAATAATCTTAACTTGCTTCTAACTTGCAAATCATTTTAATCATAAACTAGAAAGGAAAATGTTCATCGAGATCTCACCTTCTTAGCTTCCTCCTTCTCCATAGCTTCTCTGGATGATCCGATGGAGCTTCCGCTACACGTACTAGCTTTCAAAACTTTACTCCTCTTCACTTTAATTTTTGACCATGGTAAAAAGTGGATGGTCGGGCTTCTAATGGTGATGATACTTAGATCTTTGTGTTTAGAAATTCATGGTGATGAAGATAGAAGTATAGATATAAGGGTTTAAGCTATTTGAGCTATTTTCTTCTCAAATTCTCTAGGTGGAAGCCATTAATGCAAGCTCGGAGAAGAAGTGAGAAAAATGAAGAAATTAAATGAAAAGGAGAAAGTGAGAGAGAAGAGAGAGAGGTAGGATATATATAAGTGCAAAATCATTGAATAATATTACTTGTCATTATTATATAAAGTCATATCATAAATCTTTTATAACATATATATAATTATGTTTAGTCACATCACTCTTTTATATATATGTAACATCTCGGTATTTCATGCCATTCACATCCGCACATTTCTGACTTGAATTGCTTAAAATATCAGATTGTGAATTTATATTTGGCAAAAATTAGCATATACGGTAAATAAATCAATCGCAAAATCACAGACATAGAGTAATATAACAAAAAGTAGCAGAAACAAATGAATAGTAGTTCATGAAGCTACTATATATATAACATAGTTAAGACAAGATACAACAGAAGTCTCGAATACATAGAAATCTCAACACAATAGTCAAATAACAAATCTGAATATATCACTGGGTCATCTGAATAACTAAAAGTTGAATATATATAGATGGATCTCCAAGTGAAGCTCCAACTCCAAAGGTGAGTCTCAAATGATGTGACACTCAGTCTGACCCGAGCATAAACAATAAAACACGAAACACTCGAGTCAGATTAACATTCTTATATCAATAAATCCAACTCAAGCGAAATATCAACAGAAATAAAAGTAACTCAAAGGATGTTTGGGATATCCATCCTTTAAGGATTCGTGGTACTATCTACTATGTAGTACAATACGCTATTATAATATGTCTATAGTAAAGTAAAAGTATTAAAATAGTGTTAAGGCGTTATCCATATCGCCCTTAACACATTTCTACATATTCCCAAAGTCTATACAGTACCATAATCTCCTCCGTAAACTAGAGGTCGTCAGAGGGCACTCCGTAGGCATGGTACAAACAAACTCGTAGTGGGCTCGATATGGTACGTGACACGACACAAATAGGCAATGCTAGGGTAGATTACCAATTACACTTTCGGGCGATTGGTAACGCATAACCTCAGCTACCGCCCAACTGGATCCACACTCCTAAAATTCCGAGGGTGCACCCAATCAATCACAAAGTAATGTAATGGTATCGAAGAAGTGTGTTCGATCGGAGGAGCTACCTCACTTGGCTTGTCAATTGCTCCTGTTTTAGCCACCTTAAGTTAACTCACATAAGTCAAGTCCACGTATATACCTTATTTAGAATCGTAGTCAACCATCCTACTTTATTCTGGAATCTCCACCACATACGCAGTTGTTAAAGTGGTTTTCGAAATTGGCAGAGAGTATGACAATCCGATCCTGGTCTCTTTAACAACCAAACGTTATTATAACACCGTTGTCATTTCAAAATATCATACTTCAAAACCAAAATATCATATTCCTTTCAAAACCATGTCAATTCGAGATCATTATCACTTTAAAATAATACACCTTTCCAAAATCATAGCACTTTTTAAAGTGTAACACTTTCTAAATTATAAAACTTAGAAATTATAACACTTTGGAAATCATAACACCTTGAAATCATAATAATTTCCTCTAAATGGTTTAGATGTTAATAATAGTATATATACTAAAATAGTTTATATAATAAAATAGGTTATATAAAATAAAATAATTAGTATATTAAAATAGTTATAAGTTAAATAGTTTAAAAATTAAAATATTTAGTATCTTAAAATAATTATAAATTAAAAATAGCTTATATTAAAATAATATATATAAATAATTTTCATATATAATAAAATATTTTATAAAATAAAATAGTTTCCTCCAATTTCAAAAATCGGTTCAAATTAACTCGAATTCCAAAATCCCATTTAAATCAAATCTCAGTTCTTCCATTTCAATTCAAATCTAAATAAACCATTTTATATCGATTTAAAATATAGATATAAACTACAAATTAAACCATTTCAACTTCAATAGATTTCAGAGCCTTAAATATTCAACCATTTACAAAACTAAATTAGACAATTTCATTTATATCTCAAATTCAACTTTACTACTATTTAGTTTGAAATATTCACTTAATCAATCTAATACCATTTAAATAAAATCTAATTTAAATTAAACTAAATATCCCAATTTGAAAATATTCATTTAATCGCCTTTATTCAAAATTAAGTTATAAAATCATGTCTTTAAAATCAAAATTTTAATAAGTTTCAAAACGATTTTGTAGATATAAATTGTTCTTAAACAGATACAATGTCAAATCAAATTTCAAATTAATTTTCAATTCATCTTTCCAAACCTTATTTTATTAAAATTATTATAAAATATATTTTTAAAATATAATTTTAAATAAATAATTAAATATATTATATACTAATTAAATCAAATTTTATTAAATTAAATTTTATTATTAAATTTTATTTATATTAAAACTCAATTTATATATATTTTAGAAATAGTAAAATTATAAGTAAAATCTAAAAATCCAAAAATTTCAAAACTAACTTATAAATTTAAATTTCCCAAACACGTATAATTCTAAAATCAAGAATTTAAACATATATAAAATAGCATTTAATATATAATATTTTAAAATCAATATTTATATAAAACCATATATGTATATATATCTTTAAAACCTTGGAAATCCTTTCAAATATATATGTATATATATATACCAACGGTGTCTGTATATAATTTTCTATCCTATGGTCAAGTGCTACGGATATTTATCATTTCAATCCGCAATTTAAATATCTACGGCTAAATATTTTTCAACCCGCAATCCCAAATTAAGTATTAGTGAAAATTGCTTGGGTTTATCATTTCAACCCATAATGATTTTCTCTTATTCTACAAGATCGTTCTGGCATGTATCATTTCAACCCATAGGAAATTCTATACCAACAGGAAACTTGCAGAGTAAGAACAGTGATGATAATAATATAACATATCAGCAACATGCATATATCATCAATAATGGATAAAAGGATAAAATATAGGTAACAGATCATAGTGTTAGATGTCACAGGTGAATAGTTACAGATAATGGCATATCATATATATAGAAATTAAATAACTAGCAACAACATATTTCAATTATCGTTTCAAATGAAATCAAATTTAATAAATATAAGAATGATAATCGTAAGTGATTGCTCACCTTTCGTGGCTAGAGAGATTCGATAATGAAATGTGATGAGTTACAAATCAAAGCACGAATTCCAAAGCAAAGCAAGATTGTCACAAATTTGACGACAAAGCTGATAAATAGAATCGATGAGAATAAATCAAATTAGCTTGATAGAAACAGAGTATATAAATATTGTTAATAAATCAATATTATTATAAACTTATATACATAAATACATACAAAATATACAACTTAAGCAAACTTTATATATATATCACATGTCAGATATATTATAAACAAATATATATGCGAAAAAAATATGAAAACTTGACATATTTATATATATATACACATATACTTGAAAGTACTTAAACAGTTGCATGAGTATGACAAGCTTTATATATATATATCTCTCTCTGTGTGTGTGTGTGTGTGCGTGTGTTTGTATATATATATATATATATTAACAAAATCAGGAATACCACATGCCCATTTGGATTGAAATAAGTAGAAACTAAAATTCACATATATTTATATATAAACTTATATATAAATAAATTTATGCAAAAAAATATATAGTTATATAAAAGAGGA
Organism: Allium cepa; assembly: GCA_030765085.1. Classification (NCBI taxonomy): domain Eukaryota; kingdom Viridiplantae; phylum Streptophyta; class Magnoliopsida; order Asparagales; family Amaryllidaceae; genus Allium; species Allium cepa. The sequence goes on from CM060940.1 coordinate 868,508,961, forward strand.
GAATCAAAATATGCTTATGCTTCAGAAAATAGGAAAGCAATTTTCTTGAGACAACTTATATAAGCTTATTTCAATATCAAATTTGTTTATATATAAACTTTATATTCTCATCTCCATTATGAAACATAAATCATATACTTTCTAAAGTATTAATATAAATGTAAATACAACATATTATATAAATATAAACATACCAAAATGTTAACAAAACATATTTTATTAAATAAAGATATACTACTATACAACATACATATACCACTGTAAATCTATATATCTTACTGCAAATATATATAAACAGTATAACATAAGCATAAAATATACTAATATATCTAGAATATAGTAAACAAAATTATACAACTTTTTATATATAACCAAACATATACATACATATACCTTATGAACACTATATATATATATATATATATATATATATTAAAACTGTTAAATAAAGAATTGGAACGGTAAAAAAATAACAAGCAGACAGGTTCAAAAATATATGTATAAGTTCTTACAAAATCAAACATTTAAACTGTAAATTAATATTTAAACATATATATGCCTTCTCAAATTCAAGGATGAGGAAGAGGCCGATGGTAGCTCGGGATGGAGATCAGCAGAGAGTTAGTGGATGGAGCACTGGTCTTTGATGGCGTAGGCTATTTGGAGACGCAGGATAGGGAAGATGGCTGCAAGGTTATAAAAGAGGCTTGCGTGGGAAGCTAGGGGAAAATGGAGGCCAGATATGCGCTGAGTTGATGGAGGAAAGGTTGTAAGAGGGAAAAAATGGTTGCGATGGTGGAGAGTGGGAAGGCCGAACGCTGGGGAGGCGAAGGGGAGTTGGCAAGCAAAAGAAAGGAAGAAGAGGGAGAGAACTGCAGGGTTGCATGGCTGAGCGGTGGCCGAGAAGGTAGGCAATGGGCTAGAGGAGCAAGAAGATGGAGATTGGAGAGGAAAGGTTTGCAAACTAATATGTTTCAAGATGAATGCAACGTAAAAAATATTTCCTCTTTTGTTTCAAAACCTTTTGGAGAAAGCAAAGTCATGCATACAAATTCTAGAAATATTAAGTGCTAATAGCTGTTAGTTTTGGACAGGTAGGTAGATGAAAAGGCAGATAGAAACCAAAAGGTTTTGAAATGGGTACCGATATGGTCTAATGTTTTACAGATTTCGCCGTCCATCGGACGCTGAAACACATATACGAATACACTGCGGAGATCGGCACGACGAGATGATCAAAACGGTATATAGATATCTGTGGTACGACCAAACTATCAAAAGTCGATATTTGGTACCGAAAATGCTGCAAATATGCCAAAAATAAGATAAATGGAGCAATAACAGTCTGAATTTGGAGAAACAAAATATGGCGTCTCACTCAGAAGATGATTTACAAATTTATTATGTAAAAATATTCAGGTTTGAGAAAAATTTATTATCATTAAATATTAACTGATTTAAAATTAAATAATATTACAAAATAAAATAAACTTACATATTATGTGATGAAAATTTACCATTTACTATGGTTAAGTAGATGTATTCCAAATATCAAATTTTTATTTCAAATTGAATCATTTCAAATTTCACAAAATTTCAGTTAATTACGTTATTAAAATCGTTAAAATTTATGAGTCGTTACACTCTCCCCTACTCAAAACTCTTCCCCAAAAAGGAAGGAGGTAGGAGAATAGAAACAACCAGAAAGAAAAATAAATTGAAATACAAAAAAACTATTAATTTAAACCATATAAATTTCATTTATTTTTAAATGGGTTTATATTCAACTAATTGATTTCAATTCAGGATATTTTCATTCAGTTGATTTAATTACAAATTTAATGTTTGTTTTAAAAGGTTTCCTTCAAACAAAATTTATTTTAATTAACTTACTTATTTAATCCATTTATTCCACCTAGGTTAATTTCATTTATTATTCAATCTTAACTATACCTAATTTCATATTTATTCATTCATTATCTTATTATTCAATTTATCTCAATTAACATTTCTAACATATTAAATTAAGTATATAAACATCTATTATAACCACTCAAATTTGTTTATAAATTCATGTGACATCATTTTATATTGTAAATTATTCAACTACATATTCAACTTCTGAATGATTAAGGTAAGTTATATACATTGGAATGCAATTGAGTATTATACAAGTAAAATTTTCCTAATTCAATTATTTCAAGTTCAAATATTTATTCTAAAATTTTAAGGTTTATTTTAAAATTTGAATCATCCTTTTTAAAATTTAAAAGTTAAATTTCTGATTTCTCTTCAAACCATTTAGATGTAAATGTATACATATATATTACACATCAAGTCATTCCTAAGAAATTCAAATCAAATTCATTTTCTAAAACAAAAGTGTAGAAAAGCAACTAAGTGGTCTCTCCACTCTGAAACTCGAAAATGAATGTCGTGATGCTGCAGTCATCATCAAAATTATTTTCCAGTGATAAAAGAGAAGAGTACTGAACAAAACTTCTAAAATTCTTTGAAAATGATTCTATTCAAAAATATTTCTAAATAATAAACCCTTAAATTTAAAACCAAATTTTCTAAAACACTGGAAATTTAATTCTTAAATCCTTAATTTAAAGTTATTTCAATTCTAAATAAATTTATAAACCATGTTTTATATTTTTGTTTATTTATGTCATGAGGCAATAGTCAATTGTTTACAAAATAATAAATGAAAATCAAATATTATCATTTCTAATAACCAATTCATTTAACTATTTAATTCCAAATTTTTTTACTTATATATATATATATATATATGATATAATCATACAAAATTTATTGTGTCAGTTTTCTCTATTCAAATGTTTTGGAATTCCTATAGATAGCGTTGATTAGACGAATCGATTGAAACCCCAAATCAATATTAACAACTCAAACAACACATTGAAGACATTTTAATATTACTTACAAATATACTCAATCACACGATGATTCCAGAATTTGATTTTTAAAACAATGATAGGGATTCAAATTTAGAGAAACTCCAATCAAAAGAATTCTAACTAAGAAAATAGACTTGAAAGGGAGATAAGATAACTAAATGACAAATAGGAAGATGGATGTTCTGATATTAATTACGGGTGACCATAACCGAGTCTGTGGTTTCAAAAATAAGCTCGATATAGAATTATGAAGCAAATCAACATTTGGTCGCAAGAGATAGAATTCAGGCATAACAAGAGATATCAGCATCTAAACCGAGGATACAAAAATGTCCAATGAATCAGTGCCTGCTGTATAGGTGTCTCAACCCTTTACAAATAATTCAGGGGAGCTATGGGATGCTCCTGAATCAAGAAAACACGAATATGGAGAGAAAAGAATGGATTTCAGAACGAATGGAAAAGTTCTGAAATTCAAAGGAAATCATAATCAAAGAGGAAGAATTCAGGCTTGAATGAAGGTGATCCTAAAAATAAATTTACTCTATATACTAAGTTGTTCCTAGAACCAAAGCTCTGATACCACATGTAACATCTCGCTATATCGTGACATTCGCATCCGCGCATGTCGGACTTGAATTGCTCAAAATATCAGATTGTTAATTTATATATGGAAAAACTCAGCATATACAGTAAATAAATCAATCACAGAATCACAGACATTGGGTAATATAACAATAAGCAACGGAAGCAAATGAATAGTAGTTCATGAAGCTACTATATATATAACAAAGTTAAAACAAGATACAAAAGAAGTCTCAAATACATAGAAGTCTCAATACAATAGTCAAATAACAAAATCTGAATATATTATTGGAGTCAACTGAATAACTGAAAGCTGAATAGATATAGATGGATCTCCAAGCGAAGCTCCAACTCCAAAGGCGAGTCTCCAATGCTGTGACACTCAGCCTGACCCGAGCATAAAGAAAAACAAAAAACACTCGACTCAGGATTGACATTCTTACATCAATAAATCCAACTCAAGTGAAATATCAACTGAAATACAAGTAACTCAAAGGATGTTTGGTATACCATCCTCTAAGGTTCCGTGGAATTATATAATATGTAGTACAATATGCTAATATAATATATCTATAGTAAAGTAAAATTATTAAAATAGCGTTTAGGCGTTACCCATATCCTCCTTAACACATTTTTTTATATTCCCATAGTCTATATAGTAGCGTAATCTCCTCTGTAAACTGAAGGTCATCAGAGGGCACTCCATAAGGTATGGTACAAAACAAACTCGTAGTGGCCTCGATATGGTAGGTGACACGGCACAACTAGGCAATGCCAAGGTAGATATACCAATTACACTTCCGGGCTATTGGTAACGCATAGCCGAAACTACCGCCCAACTCGATCCACACTTCCAAAAATCTGAGGGCGCACCCAATCAATCCCAAAGTAATAGAATGGTATCGAAGAATTGTGTACGATTGGAGGAGCTACATCACTTGGCCCGTCAATTGCACCTATTTTAGCCACCTTAAGCCAACTCACGGGAGTCAGGTCAACGTATAAAATCATATAGAATCGTTGCCAACAATCCTACTCCATTTTGGAATCTCCACCACGTACACAGTTGTTAAAGTGGTTTTCAGAATTGGCAGAGAGTATGACAATCCGATCCCGATCTCTTTAATAACCAAACATTATTATAACACCGTGGTCATTTCAAAATATCATACTTCTAAACCAAAATATCATATTCATTTCAAAACCATATCAATTCGAGATCATTACTCACTTTAAAATAATATACATTTCCAAAATCATAGCATTTTTAAAGGTGTAACACTTTCGAAATTATAAAACTTAGAAATTATAACACTTTGGAAATTAAAACACTTTGAAATCATAATAATTTCCTCTAAACAGTTTAGATATTAATAATAGTATATATATTAAATAGTTTATATAGTAAAATTGTTTATATAAAATAAAATAATTAGTATATTAAAATAGTTATAAGTTAAATAGTTTAAAAATTAAAATAATTAATATGCTAAAATAATTACAAATTAAAATTGTCTATATTAAAATAATATATATATATAGTTTTTTGTATATAACAAAATACTTCATAAAATAAAATAGTTTCTTCCAATTTTGCAAATTGATTTAAATTAACTCGAATTCCAAAATTCCATTTAAATCAAATCTCAGTTCTTCCATTTCAATTCAAATCTCAATAAACCATTTTATATCAATTTCAAATACAGATATAAACTACAAATTAAACCATTTCAACTTTAATAGATTTCAAAGCTTTAAATATTCAAACATTTACAAAACTAAATTTGACAATTTCATTTATATCTCAAATTCAACTTTACTATTATTTAGTTTGAAATATTCACTTAATCAATCCAATAACATTTAAATAAAATCTAAGTTAAATAAAACTAAATATCCCAATTTAAAAATATTCATTTAATCACCTTTATTCAAAATCATGTTATAAAATCATGTCTTTAAAATCCCAATTTCAGTAAGTTTCAAATCGATTTTGTTCAAGTAAATTTTTTCTTAAACAAATACAATTTCAAATCAAATTTCAAATTAATTTTCAATTTGTCTTTCCAACCTTATTTTATTAAAATTCATATAAAATCTACTTAAAATATAATTTTAAATAAATACTTTAACATATTATATACTAATTAAATCAAATTTTATTAAATTAAATCTTATTATTAAATTTATTTATATTTAAACTCAATTTATATATATTTTAGAAATAGTAAAATTATAAGTAAAATCTTAAAATTTAAAAATTTGAAAACTAAATTATAAAATTGAATTTCCTAAACACAAATAATTTTAAAAATCAAGAATTTAAACATGTATAAAATAACATTTATATATATATATATAATATTTTAAAATTAATATTTATAAAAACCAATATATATATATCTTTAAAACCTTGGAAATCCTTTCAAATATATATATATATATACACACAAACGGTGTCCGTATATAATTTTCCATCCTATGGTCAAGTGATATGGATATTTATCATTTCAATCTGCAATTTAAATATCTACGGGTATATATCTTTTCGACCCGCAATCACAAATTCAATGTCAATGTAAATCGCTTGGGTTTATCATTTCAACCCATAATTACTTTCTTCTGTTCTTCAAGATCATTTGGCTGTGTATCATTTCAACCAAGGGAATCCTATACTAACAGGGAACTTGCAGAGTGAGAATAGTGACGATAATAATACAACATATCAACAACATGCATATATCATCAATAATGGATAAAATATAAATAACAGATCATAGTGTCAGATGTCATGAACAGTTATAGATAATGGTATATCATATAGATAGAAATAAAGTAACTAGTAACATCATATTTCAATTATCATGTCAAATGAAATCAAATGTAATAAATATAAGAACGTTAATCGTGAGTGATTGCTAATCTTTCGAGGCTAGAAAGATTCGACAATGAAATGAGATGAGTTTTGAATCCAAGCATGAATTTCAAATCAAAGCAAGATTGGCACAAATTTGACGACAAAGCAGATAAATTGAATCGATGAGAATAAATCAAATTAGCTAGATAGAAATAGAAAATATATATGTTGTTATTAAATCAATATTATTATAAAATTATATACATATATACGCACAAAATATACAACTTAAGTAAACTTTATATATACCATATGTCAGATATATTATAAACAAATATATATGCGAAAAAAATATGAAAACTTGACATATATATACTCGAATGTACTTAAACAATTGCATGAGTATGACAAGCTTAATATATATACAGGTTAACAAAATCAGGAATACCATATGCCTATTTGGATTGAAATAAGTAGAAACTAATATTCACGTATACTTATATATAAACTGATATATAAACAAATTTATGCAAACCAATATATAGTTATATAAAAGAGGAGAAACAAAAGATGTTTATGCTTCAGAACATAGGAAAGTAATTTTCCCGAGACAACTTATATAGGCTTACTTCAATATCAATTTTGTTTATATATAAACTTTATATTCTCATCTCTGTTATGAAACATAAATCATATACTTTCTAAAGTATTAATATAAATGTAAATACAACATATTATATAAATATAAACATACCAAAATGTTAACAAAACATATTTTATTAAATAAATACATATGATATACTATTTTACAACATACATATACCACTGTAAGTCTATATATATTTTTGTGTATATATATAAACAGTATAACCACTACAAATATATGGGCTTTTGATAGCAATAATACCTAGCATTTGCGCCTATCATCATTAAACGCTATGAAATGAATGGTTTTGGACGCTATCAGACAAAGAAATACTGTGTGCTCAACGCTGTACGCTGAAAAAGGCGGCAAATAAATTCTTCTGTGCGGGAACTAGAAAATGCGCATATCGCCTGTTTCCTCTAGAAAACACCCCTTCTTTTATTCGCTACTCTGAAAAAATCCCTAAACTACAACATTGAACCACAAAATCTCCAAACCAAAAATTTCTGAATCTTAATATCGCCAAATCCCTAAACTTCCACCACTCAGTTTGGATCGTCAAATCGCCAAATCGCAAAAATCCTGAATCGCAAAGTGGCCAAATCGCTAAAATCTTGGCAGTGGTTGGAGAACTAGATCATAAAAGTAAGGTAAGTATGTCGAAGGAGAGAAATAGGAACACTCGAACTGCACAATTATAAGTAACGAGCACATCTAAGCTTCTTTGCCCTATGATTATGCCCATCGACTAATCTGGAGGTAAGTCTTATGAATTTCTGATAAACATCTTACTCTTAGGTAATAATTTCAACTAGGTGGCTTATCATTATTTTGAAAATTGGAAGCTTAAACGCATATGATCTTATGTGCCTGTACATAAAATCGCTAGATACATCTTGATCATGTGTTTACCTATAGTTGAGTTTGTGAATTCTGCAATGTGGACCAGAAATGCTAGAACATATTACTGCCTTCTTCTGGCTAATTACGAAATTAGCAGATCACATGCTCACAAACCTACCAGCTAAATTACTGTTTAACCAAAAAGGGACAATGATTGATATGCATTATTCACCTGAAAGTAAATAGATGTTTCCAAAAATGTAGGGAAGGGAGAATAGAGTTGTTAGTATTTTAATGGTTTGTGTTTAATCTCATTAAATAAAAGAGATAAAGATCTTTTATTATTCTTACAAGAATTGAAATTAAAGGGCAGACAAGAAGGAAAGAGAAAATGAGATAAATGTACCAAAGATATTAAAAGGATTTAGACCTATCTCTCTACCACTGTTTAATTTGGTAGCACACATTGAAGTATTAAGCTTTTGAATGTGAAGACTGTATTACATGCACACTCATCTCCGTCAATAACTTCAGGTGTGAGCACTTGCTTTGCTGTGTATATCTGTCTATGTTAACAAATTATAAACCTTTAAACTTTAGCATGTAGCAATTTTCATTGTTTATTAGATATTTTTTGTATAATTCTTTACTCAAAGGAAAATCATCGAACATGAGGTTCATGGACTCACGTATCATTGTGGGTCTCCATAGCAATGATATGAAAAATACCATGTATACATGGTTAAGATCGGTCTTCCTTCTAATAAAAGATCCATGAAAATGCAATTTCCGTTCTTACATAAAAATGCAATCTCTGTTCCAAGTATTTTATTATTATTAGATATTCAACATGCCATGTCTATCGGCATAAAATGAGAGTTACTTTAGTAGCCAAAAAATAAATCTTATCAAGAACATCAACCCAGTCTATTCATATCCACATTTTTAAACGTTGAAAGTTCCATGGATATTCAATTTTAACTCCGAAACCACGCTAAAATTGAGACTTGAAAGTGGTTCTCATTTTAGTATTCTCAATTTGGGTAGAGAGTTCTTCTCTTGTGTAGAGAGTTCCTCTCTTGTTCCAGATTTAATTCTTTAATTAAGGAAATATCTAATTGGCATCTAAAAAAAGTGGAAACCCACTCCCCCTTCCTCTCTCGTAAATTCCTAACTAAATTTAGATCCAAATCGTATATTGTAACTTGTAAATTCCATAATTATTCATAGCCAAAAAAGATGATTGAATATTTGATTTACATAAATTGCAACTTGCATAAAATGATCAACAAATACATATATCAAAAGATAAATAGATCAACATACTATTATATACATATATGTTTAATTTCAATTTTATGTATTAGACAACATTTATATATATTTATGTGATATAAACATACTTCCATATAATTATAAATTAAGTTTATATATGTGTATGTGTATGTGTATGTGTATGTGTATAATAATCAAAATAATTAACAAAACAAATTTTAAATTTATTTCTTTGACTAAGTGGATAACAAAATATCATGATTCAAAAACAACAATACATAGATACATAATATTTTGGACGTATATTATTTTTTGATCATTTGTATGCATGAAATATCTTATTTTTAAATCATTTGTATGTTACTTCTATAATAAAATGCAAGTTATTTTAGCAAATATATAACAATCAGTGAACTTATGGCTTGATTTTCACTAATATGCAACCTTGTTTCAAACTACTACTGTACTAATAAGTAAGCCTTTAGTATAATGAATCTTGAGAACATAGGATGTAATTTGATATATATACCAAGCAGTAGTAAAATTTAGGTTGAGGCAGTTAAGTGATGATACATTATTTTCCACATGGACAGATTTGGATTAGCAGTATAATGTGCATATATATATATATATATATATATATATATATATAGGATAATTTTAAGTCATGTTGTTGTTGGACTTATAATTAAAAGTTCAAACTTGTCCTTATTTTGTTGTAGCATGTTTGTGCTTTTGCACTGTATGTTGATTTTGTTTGCTCTTATAGTTGGGTATATATAAATCTGTCTTGTTAATGCAGGTTATGGTGAAGAAGAGCTAGCTTATTCGCAAACAAAAAGAAGTCGAGAATCCCAATGAGCAACCCGAAGCAAATATTGAAGCCAATGACTTAAGTTAAATGTAAGTTTAAAACTTTCTATACTTTTATCTTTTTATTTATTTGTTATCACTGTCCCAAGTCTTAAGCTATTTATAATAGGTACTAATAAGGATATTAAAGTTGATAATTTTGGCTTGACAAATAATTTAAGGACCAGATCATATCTCAGTATCAACCTCTATTTGGTAGTACAGATTCTATGCCTCTAAGTTGAGAATTTTTTCATTGTTCTAAGCTCCTGTTTTTTTTTACTATAGTATAATTGTCAATCTTTTTCTTTGATCACGAAACATGTTAATACGTTAAATTGAGATCTTCAAGAATTGTTTAACGGCATCTTTGAAGTCTGCTGCATGAGTAAATAGAGTGATAATCAGTAGAAGGTTATTTGCATATAATTCAACTAGACCATATGAATATTGACCATAATGGAAAAAAAGGAAAGGAAGTAACTGCTTGTGACGGATAAAGTTTAGGAACGTCTAGAACTAACGATAGGTAATATATTTGTGTATTTATGTTATTTTGTAGACACGCCTTAATCAGTTTGAAATACATGGAATTTGAAATAACCAATCTCAAACAAAACTTATGAAAAACAAGCAATGGTTTTTTACATTCATTGTAATCTGATGTATAATGTCACACTTAGTCCATATTTTTGGAAAGCGTACCAGCTACTCAATAGCGAAATTTACTCCACCATGTTGTATATATTTTTTGTACATAAATAAAAATATATTTATTTCATTCCTAATTATTCTCATGTAGGTACCGCAGTCGTCAACTACTTACCTAGAACCCTAAATCTACGCCTCTCCAATTTGAACCGCCGTGAGAGGTACTACAACATTTATTATATATTTTTTCATATTATTTTGGTTCGTAAGATCCTAAACATCGTATGGGAACAATTTTTATTGTCCAAACTGCAATCAATCTTCAGATCCAGAACGAGAATTAATTGCTTGCTTATTCCAAAATCAGCGATTTCAATACGTGTTTTGAAATCTTTGCTCACTCATCTTCCTCAACTCCGCTATAGGAAATTCTTATTTTTGGATCAAATTTCTTTTGTTGGATTCTTCTGCTTCAGCCAGGTAAGATTTACTATATTCCCCTTTTACAAAATCGGGATTGATAAGTGAATTTATTTGCTAAACTATGGCTGCTAGCTAAAATGTTTATAATTATATTATGACTAGCTAGAATTTTGCATTAAGGCAAATTTAACATTCATAGGTATAAAGGAGGTTATGATTTCAAATATCAGTCACAACAAAATTGTCTGTATATCTTTTGTTTGTATTTTCTGAATTATGTTTATAGATAATATGTTTGGAATTCCTAATGACTGGAGTTCGTATTATATCATTTCCCAAAAATATATGGGGGTGGCATGTGTCAAAAAGTTTTTATTACATAACGGTGGTCAAGTTTTGGTGCAATCCAAATCAACTATTATTATAATGCATTCAAATTTTGGTTATAATAAAGTGAGTATTTCTTCGTTTTTCGTTTTTATTGCCATTTCTCTATCTTTTTCAATATTCTTATATTATTTGTCTGTCTTTCTCTCTTTCAAATTTCGAGGATGAAATTTTATTAAGGGGGGGGGGAATCTGTAACATCCCCAAAATTTTATCAATTTAAATTTAGTAATTTATTTGAATTTCTGGGATTTAATTTGAATTTGATTTGAAATTTTTCAAGACAAATAGAGTTAGTATTGATTTATACATATATAAATGGATTATAATTAAAATTTGAATTTGAGCTTGAATTTAAAAAATTAAGTAAATGTCTTAATAAAATAACTTGGATTTAAAATTATATGTAGGTAATTTATTTAATGTATAATTAATTCCAAACTATTTTCTTTTAAATTGTATATATTTGAATAAAAGAGAAATGCATTTCATTTAAAATAGGAATTTTTTTTAAGAAATAAGTATAAAATGTCTTAAAAATATTTGGATTCAAAATATTAATATATATGTATAATTTTATAAATGTATAAATTAGTATTAAAGCATTTTCTTTTAAAGTTGTATAAATATAAAAAGAGAATGTAATTATATAAATAAGAAAAGACTAATATAAAAATTTGTTTAAAATATTTATGCATGAATAATACAAATGTATGCTTAAGAACATATTAGTTAACAAGTGTAGGTATTTTAATAAGAGAATTAACACATGTAAGACATGTAATTTAGGAAATAAACAAGTGTCATAATCTTGGTTTTCTTTTTTTATTTTTAATTAAAAGAAAATAAGGCCAGGTATATACATCTCTATTTCCTCTCTTCCTCATTTTCTTTTCACCTTCAAAATTCAAAGAAAAGAAAAAAAATAAACAATCTGTACACTAACCAGGAAAAAGAAAAGTAATCAAAACAAAAATCAAAAGCCAAGCAAACTTCATCACAAATTCAACTAAGCAAGATCAACAATCAAACAAGGCAATACAACAACAAGATTCGAATCATAGCATCATCAAACATAGGAGCAAATTTCCAATTTTTAATTAATCAATTTCCAGTCTTCAAAGTTTAAAACCTAGGCATCTTTTATGTTTTTAAAGCAAACTTCCAGGACCTCTGCTCAAATCAAATCTGTGAGTAAACCAATGAACTTAGTGCTTAAATCTGTATATATAGATGTGTTTGCGACCATGCTTGAGGTAAAAAATTGAAAATATGCATATATGAATACAAAATGTATACATATTTAGTTGTGCATGTCTGTATACATGGAAGTCTGCTCTGTTCCAGGCAACACAGATCTCAAAATCTGTTTGAAATTGAAAATCTCATCCTCTGATTTACTAGTGATCTTGATGTATGAATGAAACAGGTTAGAATTAACAAGATCTTGATTCAAAAAATAGTTTTAAGCATTAAAAATAAATGGTTTTGCTGAAAAAATAAAAACACAGTAGAACAAAAAAAATTATTTAAAATTTAATTGATTAAAGTCCAGGATTTGATTTCATAATCCTGTTCGTCTTCAAAAAAAATATGATTTTTAGTAAAAGATTTTGGATTTTTAAGTTATGAAATTACGAGCAATTTCGAGTTGAACGCGAAACAAACTCGGGACAACCCATGGCGATCAAAGAAAAATTGAATTATGATTGATTTAAGAAATAAATTTTGGTTATAATAAAGTGAGTAATCTAATCACTCATTCAATTTTTATTGTGAATAAAACATCTAGTTTCTCTTCAGTGGAACATTTAATATTGGTTTGTACTGGATTGGTAGTCCACTGAATTATGATTTACATGCTTCATAAATTGTACAGAAGGCTTGGAGCCTTAGATTCTCCATTGTTGGCTCTAACAAAGATGATTATATGTGCAATTAAAAGCAAACAATTACAACGTGAGTTTTGTTGCTTCTGCTTTGACTGCTACTTTCTATTGCTTCTGCCCAAGAGCAAGTTCCTTTGTTAATTGTTTATTTTGGGCACTGTAATTCTAGAATGTCATGCTCTGATCTTTCAACTACTAGTGGAGCATACAACATATAGTGTTCCATGCCTGCCCTTAGTTCCCTGCACCGGTTTACTACATTGAGGCACTATATATAGGCACATATTTTTCCAACTTGCATTTACACGACAAATTGATGCCCGATTTTTTTAGCATTCATGCATTCAGGTTGCTTCCTTTTGTCCAATTTACTACATTCAGGCACTATATATAGGCACATATTTGTCCAATTTGTCAATGGGTAGGGACACTGAATGACCACCACGACACAATTATAGAACCGACCTTTCAACAAAATCAATTGTGACGCTAACAAGTGAGCCATCACATTTCAACAAAACTATTTCAACAAAATTTTCAATTCAAATAATACTAATGTGAAGCTCTATTTTTTTTTGAAATCTTTCTAAAATCATAAGGGAAAGTATTCTGGAACCTAAGTTCATATAGGACTTATCCAAGTCATTTACTCCATTGCCTACAAGTCATTGTCTACTTTGTCATTTATTGTCTACAAATTTAGTATATTCACCCTGGATCTGTCATTGTCTACTTTGTCATTTAATGTAGGAACTTGGTTAACACTGAAGCAACTTGGAGAAATGTTTAGATCCTTGCACGAATCTTCTGTAGCAGCCATTTCCGTATCATCGTCTCCATAACTGAGTATTTGTGTCCATTTGTTAGACTATTTTGAGCTATTATCATGTGACCGTGTCTTGTAGTATTTGTTTTTATTTGTTAGACTATTTTGAACTATTATCATGCGACGATGTCTTGTAGTATTTAAAATATTAGCAGAATTATTTTGAAATTTTTCCACTGGTTTGATTGTGTGTTTCCAAATTAAAATTTACTACAGCATTATCATTGTTACATATAGTTGTTGTCATTTTCTCGATTTGTTATTTTTGGGATCCACATTTTAATATACATATATATATGTGTGTGTGTGTGTGTGTGTGTGTGTAATGTGTATATATATCTATCTGTGTGCATATATATATATATAATATAATAAAATAAAAAGAAAATTGAAACAAATGCTGAAAATTAATATGATATAGTATAGCGTTTGAAAAACGCTATTGATTCATCAAACGCTATCGCAACTGTATATGAGATGTAAGATTTATGCATAAAAAACGCTATAATAGAATCAAAAACGCTATAGTAGAAAATAAAAACGCTATACAAGCATAACAAGAAATGCTATTGAAAAACATTGTAACGCTATAACATGGTTTGATGAAATGCTATAAAATGTGTTCGAAAACGCTATAGAAGTTAAATGAAGGATTATATTCCCTATAGCGTTTAAGTTTAATAACGGAGAAAAAACGCTATGGTAGGTTGCAAACGCTATGCCCTTTTGTAAACGCTGTTAGCTATTATAGCGTTTTTCTTCCTGCTATGTAATGTTGCCGGCCTACCATAGCTTGTTGTTCCACGGCGTTCTCTGAAACGCTATGGTAGCCTGTTATAGCGTTTTTCAAACGCTATGAAACCCATAAACTGTTGTAGTGAACATAAGCATAAAATATACTAATATATCTATAATATAATAAACAAATTTATATAACTTTTTATATATAACCGAACGTATACATATATATACCTTATAAACACTATATATATATATATGTATATTAAAATTGTTAAATAAAGAATTGGAATTGTAGAACAAAATAACAAGCAGGTATGTTCAAATAAATAAAGAAATAAATAAATAAATATGTATATATATATATAAGTTATTACAAAATCAAACATTTAAACTGTAAATAAATATTAAACATATATACCCCTTCTCAAATTCAAGAACGAGGAAGGGGCTGATGATTGCTTGGGATGGAGATCGGCAGGGAGTTAGTGGATGGAGCACTGGTCTTTGATGGCGCAGGCTATTTGGAGATGCAGGACAGGGAAGATGGCTACAAGTGTAACAACCATGGTTTTGGCGATTACTTGTAAATATTAAATTATAATAGTAGTTATAATTTAATATTGTGAATTAAAAGTAAATTGGAGAGATAAAATTTGTTAAAATTGTTTATTTCAAATAAACAATGGATTTGGAATAAATAAAATAAAATTAAGATAGTTTGGTTGGTAATAAATTGGGAATAATGGTAACATGTTGATTTCGGGATTAGTTGAAGTAAGTAAAGATAAAATAATTTTAATCAACATTATTTGTAGTAAATAAATATAAAATGTTAAAATAAAGTTTTTTTTAAAAAACTTTATTATGTTAGTTTGTTATAAAAATGAGCATTATATGGTTTAATTTGATGAAATGCAATAATTTTAGAAATTATTGCCAAATGTTGAATTTTGTTAATTTTCATTGAACGTTTGAATTTAAGATGGATAATAATAAAGAAAAAATTATTTAAAAATAATATTTGGATGTAAAAATAATGTTAGTAAGGTTTGTCACATTTAATTGTACAAGAAAATGATTTTTCTGTAAATTTTGGTGTTAAAATGAGTGTTTTATGTAATTAATGGTGTAAATTGAAGTATTTAAATAAAAATAAAAATTTTATGATGAAAAATAATTTTAAACGGTTAAAATATCTTTTATGTATTGATAAAACGTTTTGTTAAACATAAAGTGTGTTAGTGTTATTTTATAAACTTGAAATTAAATATAAGTTGTTTTGTTTAAAATGTAAGTGTTTTGGTGTATTAGTGATAATTAGTATATTAATCAAATCATTTTCTTATTGGGTTTAAGCCCAATTACAATCTTACCTAAGAGAAGTTTCTTCCTCAAACTTATTTTTTTGTACGTACTGTAAAACCTACAACCATAAGAAAATTAAGAGAAAGTTCCTCTTTCAAAACCTAAGTTCCAAACCTTCAAATCTCTTCAATCCTTTGTTGTTGCTAATCAAATTAAAGCTATTTTCCACAGGTAATCACTACATAAACAATTGTATTCCATTAGTTATAGATTTTGAGAACATTGATTGTATGTAATTTGTATTTTTGGGTTTGCATGTCCTTGTACTACTATTTTACATATTGTTGAAGCTCCCCCTAGCCAAAAGCCTTCAACTTTTTCTATGTTTGCACAAATTTAATCTTAATTTTGCTCAGGTGAGTGCTAAACTGACAAATATCTAGCTGAGACAAGAGTTTGATATCCATAAAATCCTAAAAATCGTTTGTAATGTTGATTTTGAGTGCTGCAAACACTGCCTGGGTCCAACTTTGAGACGTCATATCTTTTTCATGCTTTGTCTAAATTGAATGATTCTTGATCTAGTTTAAAATGTTGTTGTATATGCATGTAAAATTTCAGGTCCTTTCGACCAATATAACTTATAGAAACATGCTGCCGAGCTTCGACTCGGAGCATGTTTTTACCTAGATTTTTGCAGTGAAAACACTGCCTGGGTCCAACTTTGTGACGTCATATCTTTTTCACGCTTTGTCTAAATTGAATTATTCTTGATGCAGTTTAAATTGTTGTTGTTATTCTTTGTGCATGTAAAATTTCAGTTTATTTAGACTAATATAACTTATAGAAACATGCTGGCGAACTTCTATTCGGAGCATGTTTTTACTCGGATTTCTGCAGTGAAAACACTGCCTGAGTGCAACTTTGAGACGTGATATATTTTTCATGCTTTGTCTAATTTGAAGGATTCTTGGTGTAGTTTAAAGTGTTGTTGTTTTTATTTATGCATGTAAAATTTAAGGTCATTTCGACCAATATAACTTATAGAAACCTACTGCCGAACTTCGACTCGGAGCATGTTTTTACCCAGATTTTTGTCGTGAAAACACTGCCTGGGTCCAACTTTGAGACGCCATATCTTTTTCATTCTTTATCTAATTTGAATGAATCTTTGTGCAATTTAGAGTATCGTTGTTGTTTTTTATGCGTGTAAACTTTCAGATCATTTCGACCAATATAACTTATAGAAACATGCTGTCGAACTTCGACTCGGAGCATGTTTTTACCTAGATTTTTACAATGAAAACACTGCCTGGGTCCAACTTTGAGACATCGTATCTTTTTCATGCTTTGTCTAAATTAAATTATTCTTGATGAAATTCAAAAAAAATTTGTTGGTCTTTATGCTGGTAAAATTTCAGTTTATTTAGACCAATATAGCTTATAGAAACATGCCGCGGAACTTTTACTCGGAGTATGTTTTTGCCCAGAATTTACAGTAAAAACACTTTCTAGGTCCAACTATGAGACATCATAACTTTTTCACACTTAATCCAAATTGCATGATTCTTTTTTGTTTGAAAGCTGAAGTTTTCTTTTATAGTCTAAGTAATTATCAGCTTAATCCGATCTAATTTGGTCTTCTCTTTCATGCCTGAAAGTTGAACCCCAGAGGGTTTTCAAGCCTGTGCATTTTTGGTTTTTGAACTGTTGCAAACATGCCCTAAGTCCATGTTTGAGACTGTGTAACATTTCCATTTCCAGTCGGAATTCATTGATTTTTTTTTGTTTGAAAGATGAAGTTTTCTAGTTTGTGTACACTAATTTTTAGTTCAATCAATGGTCGTTTGACCACTTGGTTATATGCGAAAGTTGAACACAGAAGATTTCAGACATGGGTATTATTTTGGCCAAGTGTTTTATGTTCTTTTTCCATCCGATTTTTAAATTATACTTGATGTTTTTGTGATATTTATTAATTTTTTTAAGGGCTATGATGCTTATCAATAGGCTAGCAAAGTTTTATTGAATTTAAAATTCAAATTTGATTTGAATTTGAATTGAATTTGAATGATAGTTTTGAGTGATTCCTTTGATTTCGAGCACAGATTTTTCTAAACAATTTTGAAATAATTTTTAAAATAATTTGGCGTTTAAAAAAATTGTTGTGTAATATTTTTTTAATTATTTTATGTTGTAAAATCTATTTATTCTCTATAATAAGGGAATTTTCAGATATCTTCTTCAAAATTAATTTCGGAAAATGGTTTTAAAAGCTTGTTTTCTCAAATAAATTATTTTATATATAAAATACACACTTTTATACTATTCAAACGTATAAGAAAGAGAATTAAACGATTTAGTAAAACTCGTATATGGGACATGTGCGTTTACTATTTCGGTTAATTTCGGACCTGTACGATCGAAGCTATTTGAGATTATTGATTCTGAGATGTTTTGCCATTTTATGGCGCATTTTGAGTTTTATAATTTCTATTTATTGGAATTATTTAAGATGGCCAACATTTAGCAAAGTATTATGGTTTGAGATCTCCTATGTAGGAGTATGGTCGATGAGAACCATCACGATGTTTTGTTTACTTGCCAATGACATAAGGCAAGTCTTGAGTTTATGAATTCATATTTTGAGATTTATGGTTTATGAGGAACTGTTATGATGTTTTCACTTGTTGATGAGATGAGACAAGTTACGATGCCATTCAATACTTGTCGATGAGATGAGACAAGTATGTTGTCTCTTTATCACCCGCCAATGAGACTAGACGAGATATAATTTTCTGAGTTTTATGATGTTTCTAGTGTGGCATTGACTAACGGCTAGTAAACCGCTAAGTGTGAATGTGTGGTATGGGAAACACGTTAACACTTTTCGGGTTCCTATCCGTGAGTTCGTGGCACATTCATGATGTTTACCTAATAGAACTGCTTTGAGAGGTGTTTGCAACCTTGTCATGAGGACGAACTGCTTGGGAGGTGTTAGCAACCTTGTTTGGGCTGACAAAATGGCTTGGAGAGGTGTCGGCGACCTTGTCGTGAGGACGAACAGCTTTGAGAGGTGTTAGCGACCTTATCCGAGTCTTTGACCGTCTGGGTTTATCACGTGCAGCATTGTTTCGGCATTACAATCAGGGATTTGACCAATCTGGATTTTCTCAGTTTTTGTTATATTGTGATTTAACCTTTTTAAGATGTTTTATTACATCGATATCCTAGTGCTATATGAGATATTATATATATTTATATTTATATATATATATATATATATATATATATATATATGGTGATTTCAATTATGATGTTTTGAACTCTTATCGAGCTCCTTAAGTTATGAGGTGATTTTATATATATATATATATATATATATATATATATATATATATATATATATATGGTGATTTCAATTATGATGTTTTGAACTCTTATCGAGTTCCTTAAGTTATGAGTCAGGATAATTTCAGGATTTCATAGGACATTCTGGGTTTTGCCATTTTGACGAGTTGAGATTGGGATTTATATATATTTATACCAACGAGATAATGTATAGTTGAATTTTGAGATTTATCTATAATTGAGTATTGGATCATCCTTTTTGAGAATATTTTGTGTTTTCCATTTTGGCGAGAGTTTGTATTGATGTTTCTCCTTTTGAGGAGATATGGTTCATGGAAACTATGTAGACATTTTGGGATGTCGCCGATGATATGAGGCACTTGTGTTTGATTTGAGTATTGAGTTTGAGTTACCTCAAGGCATTTTTTCACTTAAGTAGCGTTTGTTACTTAAGTGTTGAGCTTATTTGTTTGTCGATTCATTCTTCTCTTTCGAGAAGAAGTATCTTCACGTCTATTCTGCTTCATATTATCGTTAGCGACTGATTTGTTTAGCTAGACTGACCCATATATTTTATACTCGGGTCAGACAGAGTTGTTTCAGTGATCATCTATTGGACTTAGCTTGAATTTGATGTTGGATATCATCTCTCCTTTCTCTTGAGTAATTTCTGTTCTTCCGCATACTTTGATGTATTTATATTTGATTCAATGTATATGATGTGGTCGAGTACCACCTTTATTGTATTCATATTGAATTGTTCTAAACTTGTATTAGTGTGTATGTATATATATGATGCTGATTACTGTTCTGTGATGTGCTTTATATTTAGTTATTTTATTTTGTTCTAATAGATCCGTTAGTCACCTATAGTTTAGGATTAAGCATTTACTGAGTATGTCGATCCATTAAGACAGAAAAGAAAAATCATATTGCCTTTATCGACGTATTAAGTAGATGTTTAAGACAAAGTTATAGATGGTTGCCCTTAACCAACCCTATTCTCCGCTTTAATAGACAAAATTACTCGTTAATTCTCTTTACTAAGGTGGGTCTTGGGGTGGGGCTTTACAACATGGTATCGGAGCTGTGGTCAGAACAAAGTAGAGTAAACGTAGAACAGTACGTATATCAAGATACATCGAAGTACAATACGAGTGAATCATTGTCCTTTATTCAATCTTGTTTTCGAATCGTGCTTTGATTCTTTTTCGAGTATTGGGATATGCTGAGATGGAATATGTCTAGGAATATATATTTTATTCCGTAGTATTCCATAATTGAGTTTGATGTTATCTTATCTTATGAATAATCTTATTTGGGATTATTCTATTCTTATTTTTGTCGATGCTAGTGAGTTCGTATCGATGAAGCTTATTGATTCCTTAGAGTATTCTTATTGTGTTCCTTTGAGAGTTGTGAATCGTATTAAGGGTATCCACAACGATTGGCTCGTTGTGAGAATTCTGAGATTTCTATTTGATGTTGCTTTTGTGAATATTTGTTTGTTACTCACAATCTTAAGATGCATTTGATTTGAGAAGGATTGACTTATTTGATATTAAGTCTGATCCTTTATTTTATAGGATCCTATTGTATATTTAGGTTTCCTATTTTGATTGGTTTATTATTTCTATCACTTTAGAATGTTAATGATGATTCTGAAGTTTCTAAATTCACTACTGAGTATTGAGATGTTGATGATATAACTCGAATTCCAATTAAGGTGACTTTGTTGAGTTTTGATGAGTCCGTTTGGGTTTGATATCCAATCGGGCAATCGACTGTTGAATTAACCTTACTCCTGGCTTTTAGCCTTCGGCTATCCTTCCTTTAGGACATCCATGGAATGAGGTAAGTTTCTAGATTTTTCGAGTTTATTGAGTTTATCATTCAGTTTCTTTGAGTTATCCTTTTCGGATACTCAATCGGTGTTATCCTTTGTAGTATTACTTTGTTTGATGTAATGATTGGTGTTTGTGTGCTTCTTCTCGTTCGAGAAGAATATCTTGCTTATCTTTTGTCTTGATGATTTCCGAGAGTGGCTCATCGTCTTGTAGGAGTTGACGAACACTCCATCTCCTTCTGTTAATTTTATGAATTGCATATTCTAGGAATATCTCGATCCATTCTCTTAATGTTCTTGGTTTGAGTTTTTGAAGCTATATATATATATATATATATATATATATATATATATATGAGCTTTAAAAATAAAAAATTGGAGTTTTGAGATATTTTAAAAAACAAAGAATGTTTTGAGAATATATTTATATGAGTAGAATTCTTTCATAGAAATAATTTGAGAGTGTTGGGTTATCCATCATGTAGTTAAGAGTTCTGGTCGATACCCCGATCAACGTTATCGATAGGAATCTCTTAAATGCTATATGAGGCAATCAAACACGATGATTTGTGTTTTAAGGATTGAGATTTTGAAAATAATATTTGAGATTAAATATTAAATTTATTTTTGAATAGTAATTGCAGCCATTGATTTTAGAGAAGAGTAATAGAGTGGCGATGCAGTTTTGACCGTTCGGTCAACTTTGCAGCCAATAGATATATTTATTTATTAGAGACTCAATGGCGAGGCAATTACATTTATTTATTTTTAAATTATAAAGATGAGAATATGTGAGAATATTCTTGAGCTATACTTTACTGGAAGTATATTTTAAGATTTTAGAATCTATATTATATACATTGGATGTTTCAAGAGAAGAGTTATAAGAGGATTCGAAGATTGTTTTTTAAACTATTTAAATGGTTAAATAAAAAGAGTAAAGAGAATTTAAACCCTTAATTTATTTTGAGGAATATTATTATGGATTTACAATATTCTTTGGAAATTAATTTTGACGCAAGTGAAAAAATTTGGACTTTTAATTTGAGTTTTTAATTACTTACTAAGTAATATAGTAAAGATTTGGAGAAATTTTCAAATGTTGAAAATTGAGATTTAAAAATATAAAAGATGTTTAGATTTAATAAGTATCTTGGATTAAAAGATAATTCGAGCTTATATCCTTGTTCTTGAGTACATTCTATCTTTGAGCCATTATCAACGATGTGCATTTTTCATGGTTGTTCGAGTTTGGTGGCCTTGTAAGAAGCCATCTTGTGATTTATCTATCTTTTCTGTTGTGTCAACTCTATCGTGAGGATGTTCTTTCTGTATTATTCTACGGAAAATTGTATCGATGATCATTTTTGTTGCATAGAGTTTGGGATTAAGTGTGTTTGATCCTGACTCTATTCGTAGAATTTTGAGGAATCTATCTTATTTGATAGATTATTTGTTGGGCTTTTCATTGAGTATTGATACAAAGACGGGATGTCTACGAAATTCTTTCGAATTTCTTGGAAAATTCGATTTTTTGCTAATCAATATATTAGCATATGATGGACTATTGGATTAAACAAGGGAGTTTTTTTCTTTATTTTCTCTACCATTCTATGTTGAGAGTATGAATGGTTTGAGTTTTGAGCTTGTCTATCACTTTTGTTGATTGAATTTTAATTTGTTTACAACTCTTTTTCTAGAAAATTGCAATTTTTATAAGGGGGGGAGTCTGTAACAACCCTGGTTTTGGCGATTACTTGTAAATATTAAATTGTAATGGTAGTTATAATTTAATATTGTGAATTAAAAGTAAATTGGAGAGATAAAAATTTGTTAATATTGTTTATTTCAAATAAACAATGGATTTGGAATAAATAATATAAAATTAAGATAGTTTGGTTTGTAATAAATTGTGAATAATGGTAACATGTTGATTTTGGGATTAGTTGAAGTAAGTAAAGATAAAATAATTTAAATTAACATTATTTATTGTAAATAAATATAAAATGTTAAAATAATTTTTAAAAAAAAACTTTATTATGTCAATTTGTTATAAAAATGAGCATTATATGGTTTAATTTGATGAAATGCAATAATTTTAGAAATTATTGCCAAACGTTGAATTTTGTTAATTTTAATTAAACATTTTAATTTAATATGGATAATAATAAAAAAATTGTTTAAAAATAATATTTGGATGTAGAAATAATGTTAATAAGGTTTGTCACATTTAATTGTACAAGAAAATGGTTTTTGTGTAAATTTTGGTGTTAAAATTAGTGCTTCATGTAATTAATGGTGTAAACTGAAGTATTTAAATAAAAATAAGAATTTCATGGTGGAAAATAATTTTAAACGATTAAGATATCTTTTATGTATTGATAAAAAAATTTGTTAAACATAAAGTGTGTTTGTGTTATTTTATAAAGTTGAAATTACGTAAATATACACTACAACAAAAAGACCCTTTAATGGCGTTTAAAAAACGCTATAAAAGGCTTTTATAGCGTTTTTATAAGCGCTGTATATCAACATGTTGTTATAAATCAGGACCCTATTATTGCAACAGAAAAAACGCTATAAAAAAACATATTTTTTATAGCGTTTTGAACATGCTATAAAAAGTCTTATTAATGACATTCCTAATACGCTATAAAAGGATTTTACAGCGTTTTTATAAACGTTGTAAATCAACATGTTGTAATAAATCAATGACCTATTATTGCAAACAGAAGAAACGCTATAAAAACATGTTTTTTTTAGCACTTTAAACATGCTATAAAAAGTCTTATTAATGGCAATCTTAACAACGTTTTAAAAATCATTTTTGCAGTACGTACATATCCATTACCACATTATAATCGACAAATTTACATAAACACAATGTACCATTCCACACAATCATATAGATCACATTAAATGAAAAATAACTGACCATTTAACATTCACATTGAACAATATATAATATATTTATATCGTAATATTTAATGAACATTACATTAGAAGTGCAAAAAATACAAGTGATAAAAAGATCGTACTACACATGACGATTAAATATGCAAACCAAAAAAGTTGTTACTTCAAAAGAACTTCAAATCGCTAATATACAAGAGCATGTTGCCATTTGTATGCACCATAGATGGGTAATTACCTATGAAAAAGAAATTCAACAATTAGCAATTATAACTATACATACATATATATGTGTGTGAGACTTAAGTATATAAATTTAATTAACACTTGATTAATTTATATGAACTTGATTAACTTAGTTAATTTTTATAAAATTAAATTGATTTATATAAACTTTATTTAATTTTATAAAATTTAGTTTATTTATATAATCATATGGAAATGATATTAATAACATATGGAATTTCCTGAAATGGATGTAAATTTTATTACTATTACTATTATTATATTATATTATTATTCTTCTTCTAAATTTAGTTAATTTATATAAACTTGATTAATTTTTGTAAAACTTAGTTAACTCAGTTAATTTTTATAAAACTTAAACAATTTTTATAACAATTTAACAAAGATTTCAAAATAGAGAACATGATTTTTATAAAACTAACTTTTATAAAACATAATTAAATTTTATTAACTTATTTAATTTTAAAAAACAGTTAGCTTATTTAACTATTATAAAACTTAATTTACTTAGTTAATTTATTATTATTACTATAATATTATTTTGTTACTATTATTATTATATTATATTATTATTCTTCTTTTAAATTTAGTTAATTTTTTTAACTTGATTAATTTTTGTAAAGCTTTATCAATTTTTATTAGAATTTAACAAAGATTCCAAAATAAAGAACATGATTTTTATAAAACTAAATTAGTTTTCATAAAATTTAGTTAATTTAACTAAAAAATTCAAATTTTGTTGATTGTTATAAAACTCAATTAACTTAGTTAATTTTTATATAACTTAGTTAAATTTGTATAAAACTTGATAACGTAGTTAACTTTTTATAAAAAATAGTTAATAAAGTAAGTGAATTCTTTTAATTTTAATTATCTTTTATATAACTTAGTTATCTTAGTTAAATTTTTATACTTAGTTAATTTTTATGTTTATTTAAATTTTATTAATATTTAGATATTAATTTAATTTTACAAAACTTAGTTAATTTTTAAAAAATTATTTAATTATTATAAAACTTGATTTAACTTAGTTAATTCTTATAAACTTTGTTCATTTTATAAACTTATCGGATTTTATGAAATTTCGACAGCACCTCATTTGCGCGGTTAGTACTTTTCCGCACACCTCAATTCAATATACATTTACACGAACAAGACAAGATCGAATTTATATCATATATAACAAAATATACTTCATAATAACATACACATTCAAATGTATAAAAACATACCTTTTATTAGCAACTTTAGCTAGCAATCTTCCATATAGCAAAGGAATATTTTGTGTACCCATATAGCAAAGTAAAATGAATTTATTATGCAATCCGCCCTTTGAAAATTAATTATGATATAAATATAATATCTGTATTATACACTCCATATTCCCGGCTCTGCAATAAATCGATTGAAGATGTTTTTATGCAAACGTGTGTTTTTCTAGAAAGTGTAACATTTATAATATAATAACATATAACATACATGATTATATTTGTAGAAACTGTAACATTCTTCCATAAAACACTAAATTGTAGATTTGCATTATCAGTAGAGATACAAGATGGAAAAGAGATCAAAACCATATGTAAACTGTCAACTGCATTCAAACTATTAATGAGAAACTCATTATTATTGCAATGAGTCTGGATACAAAAGGCCTGCACAGAATACAAAAGTTAATACAAAAGGCACAGAATACATCAGTTAATACAGAAGTTATAAGCATCCTTAATTGCATCAGTTAATACAGAAGTTATAAGCACAGAATATAAAAGGCCAGCACATTTATATAGAGAATCCAGTTCTAACAAACGTTAAAGCTTATTCAAATAGTCTGTAACGCATGCAACTAGAAAATTATGAATACATTCAAGTGCCCTCAAATAGATCCGACATTAGCGCTATATGTGAAACAGACATAAACACAACATTTATAATAGTTTCAATAAGTACTCCAAAACTAACCATTCTAACGATTCTGCCAATAAACCTTGTTCTTTTTCCCCTCAACCTGCTCACAGTTCACATGATATAGTTATTGCTGATCAAAAAAACATTAAATTAATATTATTAACCATTCTAACGAAGCTATATATAAGTGTAAGAGAAACTAAATTTCATAATGTGAGCTTGGTAAATGGTTGTAATCATCCAATATAAAAATTGTACCTCAAACATAGACTATGTGCCACTGCAGTAAATCTCATCTCTAGGTGGATGCTTCAAATCACACTTTTTCTGAAACAAAAGAAAATTTATTATTGTTGTAAGAATGGAAGAAAACTGAGCAAAACTGTGAGGAGAAATGCGATATTGACTCATTATTCCAAAATAAAAGCATCCTTCCACAAAATATACTAGGAAATGAGCATTAGCAGGAAATGCTCATAATAGTTCCAAATTTGTTCTTTATTTCAATTGCTTCTTGCTTTATGAGCTGGAGAAAGTAACAATGTTTTGTAATACAATTCTGTATTGTTTGAAATTAACATGCTTATGGCATGCATGTTTGAGTATAAGTAATCAAGAGCAATAAATTGCACTGTTATTAAAAAAAAGCACAAAAATTAGATGTTTAAACGATTCGATTAGCATTAAAATCATTAAATAAACGAAGATAAAACTATTAAAGCAATAAACGATTTATATCAGTGAAGCAAAGAAATGATAATTTGTTTTTCATACTTACCCTTTAGCTATTGGAAAATAATTCACCAAGAAGTTCTTTTACCATGTCAAACAAAACAGTTCATGGTAAACAAGCAGATTTTCCAGTACCATGCATATATTTGGAAACCGTATTAAGCATACCAAAATCACATAAACAAGTTGATACCAATTTAACATTATTGATGAACTCTTTCTTGGTGTTCAGCCCAATCCATACTAAGCTGACTGAATGGTCAAAGGGACTTTATCTGGCGATTCAATAAGTTCGAAAGTTGAAAATCAAACAGCTAAAAAAAAATTATTTCAATATTTTAGTGAATGTATCATCATAAACAAAAATAATTATTTGTTACAATTGCTATAAAACCGTGGATGACTAATAATAGGCGTACAATCCACATGAGCACTTGCTGCCCTGTCCTTTTTTTTCTGGACAATTGTGACAAAAAATGACAAGGTAGGTATTACATAATTTAGGTTATGTCAAGTGACTCATTAACATATGTGTTTATTCGCCAGCCAATGCCAACCATTCAATTCTTGAATATTTTGTAAGTATGTCAATATAATTCCAAATATTTCATGAATAATACCATTATGTAAAATAAACTGATGGATAAAAACACAGAATTGAAGGAAAGAAGATACCTCGAATATAAGCTTTTTACTTGACAGTAACTCATTTAGTTTGGAGATTTGCTTTGTCGAAGGGTTGCGCTCATCCATAAAAAATTTTCCTTTGAAAAAAATCATAAAATGTGCAAGTTTTAAAAACATTAAACATGTAAGATAATTAAATGGTCTTGTGTGCTTACGAGTTTTAAATAATTTAAGTTTCTTTCACAATACACCATACCTCGAAAGATGCAAAGTTTCCAAAGGGTAATGTCTAGTAAAGCTTCAGCCTGTTTCTCAGATAAATGATATTCTGCATTAAGAAAAAGAAAGATTTTTATTTTCGAGGCAGTACAAATTTGAAGTAATTATATGCAAATGGATTAGAATTTGAAATCAAAATAAAATATACCCATTTATAAAAACAAAATGCCTACCCCAAGCAGTTGAGAACAACTTCTATTTCAAGTTTGTTTTAATTTTATGATCAAAGTCGTGTTCATAATCATTCTTGCCTTTTTCTCAACTGCTTGGGGTAGGCATACACACACACACATGTATGTTTGTATATATGTATGAACTTTGCATTTAGAGAATACTCAACTTTTGCAACATAGATTTGCAAATAGAAAAGCAAAAGCTGAAAAATAACTTGTTCCAAGTGTGAAACAGAGATGGTAGAGATTTCAACTTCTAAGAGCATCTAAGATATACAGATTACGAAGGCTTACGCTTGAAATTCAACTTAAGGGTTAAATAGAATCTAAATTTATGCACATTGCATAGGGTATAAACATGCCTGGATTAAGATGATGTATCTAATAAACTCATTAGCTAGCTACACTCCCTTTATGATGTTTAATGCGCCTCCAAAGCGTCAAAA
Source organism: Allium cepa (assembly GCA_030765085.1). Classification (NCBI taxonomy): domain Eukaryota; kingdom Viridiplantae; phylum Streptophyta; class Magnoliopsida; order Asparagales; family Amaryllidaceae; genus Allium; species Allium cepa. The sequence continues at coordinate 868,537,686 of CM060940.1, forward strand.
GGCGCCTTCAAAGCGGCTATATTTTATAAAGGTGCCTCACCTCTTAACATAAGCGCTTAAATACACTTGCATTTTTAGACGCCACCTGGGTGCTAATAGATCTCAATGACTTATGGCCACTATTTAGTTTTTTTGAAGCTCTATTTTACTAAAATTGTACGATATTGTATATTTTTACAAGTGTGTGCGTGTATGTATATATAGTAACATTACTAATTATTCAAATTATAAGAGTACAAAATTTATTATTTGATGTGATGCCCCATCACAGCTGAGCATGGGTTCTATTCTGGTCCTTGATGCATCTGGATATGAATAAAACGATTGGTTATGGCATAAATAAACAGGTAAATATTAAGCTACGCCGTGAGAGAAAACATTGTAATAGTACTTCTCGATAGCACATACCTAATATCAAAACATACAACTCTTAAAGTTGATAGCATACCAGTCTAAAAGACTTCTGGGTATAATTTCGTATTAGGCTCGTTACATATAACGCAAAATTGACAAAATTTCAAAGTAGGAAGGACAAATATCCAACTATGATCAATGGATAGCCACGGTAAAGGAGGTAATAACGTATCGTTGACAGGGTAAATATGATAGCAGTGTAAATAGTCTAAATATCTTAAAATCTGACTACATATCTGAAATTGATTATGTTATGGACATAACATTTGGAGCTGAATAGGTTTGTTCGGATAATTATACCATTAAATTATCACATTTGTTATTTGTAATATGGCAACATTAGTCCACTGCAATGTCTTCAGAGGTTCATGCTTATAAATCAGGAATATGATGCAAGTACACCCTTGATGCTTATAGTTGTACTTATTTCTTGTTAAAATGTGTTTTTCTAATACCCTGGAACAAAGTTCAGTTCTGTCTGCACTAAACTTCTATGTATGCATATTCGATTTGATATTTGCAAACGCTATACATGTTTGTTCTGTATATGTATCTACAATCCAAGGCTTTCCAAGATATGATAATCGCTTTGACCATTGCATCATAACAATAGATGTATCTGAATCCACGAAATGAAAAATGATATGGATGTGATAAATACTATAATATCAAATTCATATTGGGTCTTTGAAGGCTTAAAGTACATAAACTTGTTCGGTAGATTTTATTTTTTTCTTGTTGATAAAATATTAAGATTTAATTTAATGAGGTCTCTGCATTGGATAGTATAGGGATACAGTAAGACATCAAATTATTTGATGTCTCCATTTCTGATGGTATATGGGGACTTTAAGAATTCACATTATTTGATAATTATTTTATCACATTTTATCTGATATTTTCCAGTCCTAGAGAGAACTTACGAAATCATACACCATATCTGATATTTTACAGACCTAACGAATGGAGATATCCGGACAACAGAGCTGAACTAATTTGCAGATATGTTTTAAGAATTGACCTTTGATAGTATTTCATTTCACTGAATAATCAGATAATAGATTTGATTTCTCTAATCAAAAGCCAATTAAAGGAATTACGTAAATTTGTAAAGTATTTTGTAGATAAGTAAAACAATTCTTTAAGTTTTCTATATCATAAAAACATTAAAGAAGCACAATTGTTACTGTAAATAAAAACAGTTAAACTATTCAAACATTCAACAATTAAACTTCTTACTCTAAAGAAACACAGCCTAATCATTTAAAAGGATAAATAAATAAACATATAAAAATAGAGAATCTAATGTTCCTCTTCTCAAGGCTTCTATTTTCTTTTGTTTCTTAGAACTTTTTTCTATTGAATTTTAGAACCCTTATGATGAAAATACCATTACCCACGAGATGTTGATATATGTATAAACTGGTAATTTAGTCTCCATCAAGTTGTTTGCTAAAAATTGCAACAATGTCTGCCATAATAAATAGCAATACAACAGAAAAGAGAAGGACAAAGAGAGCAGCAAAGAATTTCAATGAACCATACCTGTTCCGAACAAGCATCGCGAAGGCATGCAAGATGAAGGGCTTCCTCCCTTGTGTTCGCATACATACTAGCTATCATCCAAAGAAGTTCAGATGGGATAATTCGAGGTCGAATTAGAAAAGAACTGAGGAAACTAGGGATTTTCAAGTGAAGATTATAAAGAGAAGCTTTTCGGCATTAAACGTTAGAGTAAGAGAAGTGAACGCTGACTTTAAGCCTTCAGGGTAGGAATTTCAAAGGATTAGCTGATTTTGGGAGAAGAAAGTTAGGGTTTGGAAGTGGAGATGATGAAAAGGAGTTTCGTGCTAAACGCTGGAATAGGATATGTGAGCGGGAGAAAAAAATTGACCGCCATTCCTTTTATCTTTTTTGTTTTAGGCCCATAGGTTATTCAATAGCGTGATAACGTGCAATTTTTAGTTGCGAGTAACTTAAAATATAGCAAGTTGCATTACAGTGCAATCCTCCTATGCTATCTTTATTGATTTTTCTTGTAGTGATAAGTTGTTTTGTTTAAAATGTATGTGTTTTGGTGTATCAGTGATAATTAATATACTAATCAAATTATTTTCTTATTGGGTTTAAGCCCAATTACAATCTTACCTAAGAGAAGCTTCTTCTCCTCAAACTTACTTTTTTGTACGTACTATAAAACCTACAACTAGATGAAAATTAAGAGAAAGCTTCCTCTTTCAAAACCTAAGTTCCAAATCTTCAAATCTCTTCAATCTTTTGTTGTTGCTAATAAAATTAAAGCTATTTTCCATAGGTAATCACAACTTAAACAATTCTATTCCATCAATTTCAGATTTTGAGAAAGTTGATTATATGTAATTTGTATTTTTGGGTTTGCATGTCCTTGTGCTGCTGTTTTACAGGTTGTTGAAGCTCCCTCTAGCCAAAAGCCTTCAACATTTTCTAAGTTTGCACAAATTTAATCTTCATTTTGCTCAGGTGAGTGCTAAACTCACAAATATCTAGCTGAGACAAGAGTTTGGTAGCCATAAAATGCTAAAATTCGTTTTTAATGTTGATTGAGTGTTGCAAACACTGCCTGGGTCTAATTTTGAGACAGAATATCATTTTGATGCTTTGTCTAAATTGAATGATTCTTGATGAAGTTTAAAGTGTTGATGTTATTATTCATGCATGTAAAATTTCAGATCATTTTGACCAATATAATTTATAGAAACATGCCGCCTAACTTCGACTCAGAGCATGTTTTACCTAGATTTTTGCAGTGAAAACACTGCCTGGGTCCAACTTTGAGACATCGTATCTTTTTCATTCTTTTTCTAAATTAAATGATTCTTGATGAAGTTTAAAGTGTTGTTGTTTTTCTTTATAAATGTAAAATTTTAGGTCATTTCGACTAATATAACTTACAGAAACATGCTGCCGAACTTTGACTCGGAGCATGTTTTTACTTAGATTTCTACAGTGAAAACACTGTCTTGGTTCAACTTTGAAACGTCATATCTTTTTCATGCTTTGTCTAATTTGGACGACTCTTGATTCAGTTTAAATTGTTATTGTTTTTCTTTATGCTTGTAAAATTTCAGATCATTTCAATCAATATAACTTATAGAAACATGTTGTCGAACTTCGACTCGGAGCATGTTTTTACCCAGATTTTTACAGTGTAAACACTGTCTGGATCCAACTTTGAGACATCATATCTTTTTCATGATTTGTCTAAATTAAGTGATTCTTGATGCAGTTTAAATTTTTGTTTTTGGTCTTTATGACTGTAAAATTTCAGTTCATTTCGACCAATATAGCTTATAGAAACATGCTGCCGAACTTTGACTCGGAGCATGTTTTTGCCCAGATTTTACAGCGAAAACACTGCCTTGGTCCAACTTTGAGACATCATAACTTTTTCATACTTTATCCAAATTGCATGATTCTTTTTTTGTTTGAAAGCTGAATTTTTCTTTTATAGATTTAGCAATTATCAGCTTAATCTGATTTAATTTGTACCTTTGTTTCATGCCTGAAAGTTGAACCCCAGAGGGTTTTCAGGCCTTTGCACTTTTAGTTTTTGAACTGTTGCAAACATGGCCTGAGTTCACGTTTGAGACGGTGTAACTTTTCTATTTCCAGTCGGAATTCATTGATTCTTTTTTTGTTTATAATATGAAGTTTTCTAGTTTATGTACACTTATTTTTAGTTCAATCAAAGGTCAGTTGGCCACCTGTTTATATCCGAAAGTTGAACCCAGAGAAGATTTCAGACCTGGGTATTATTTCGGCCAAGTGTTATGTTCTTTTTCCGTCTGATTTTTAAATTATACTTGATGTTTTTGTGATATTTCTGAATTGTTTTCAGGGCTATGATGCTTATCAATAGGCTAGCAAAGTTTTAATGAATTTGAAATTCAAATTTGAATTGAATTTGAATGACAGTTTTGAGTGATTTCTTTGATTTCGAGCACAGATTTTTCCAAACAATTTTGAAATAATTTTTAAAATAAGTTGGCGTTTAAAATAATTATTATGTAAAATTTGTTTAATTGTTTAAAGCTGTAAAATCTATTTATTCTCTATAATAAGGGAATTTTCGAATATCGTCTTCAAAATTAATTTCGGAAAATGGTTTTAAAAGCTTGTTTTCTCAAATAAATTATTTTATATATAAAATACATACTTTTATACAATTCAAATGTATGACAAAGAGAATTAAACAGTTTAGTAAAACGTGTGGTATAGAACATGTGCGTTTACTATTTTGGTTAATTTCGGACTTGTACGATCGAAGCTATTTGAGATTATTGATTCTGAGATGTTTTGCCATTTTATGGCGTTTTTGAGTTTTATAATTTCTATTTATTGGAATTATTTAATATGGCCAATATTTGGCAAAGTATTATGGTTTGAGATCTCCTATGCAGGAGTATAGTCGTTGAGAACCATCACGATGTTTTGTTTGCTTGCCAATGATATAAGGCAAATCTTGAGTTTATGATTTCATATTTTGAGATTTATGGTTTATGAGGAACCATCATGATGTTTTCACTTGTCAATGAGATGAGACAAGTTACGATACCATTCAATACTTTTCGATGAGATGAGATAAGTATGTTGTCTCTTTATCACTCGCCAATGAGACTAGACGAGATATAATTTTCTGATTTTCATGACGTTTCTAGTGTGGCATCGACTAACGGGTAGTAAGCTGCTAAGTACGAACGTGTGGTATGTGATATACGTTAACACTTTTCAGGTTCCTATATGTGAGTTTGTGACACATTCATGATGTTTACCTAATAGAACTGCTTTGAGAGGTGTTAGCGACCTTGTCATGAGGACGAACTGCTTGGGAGGTGTTAGCGTCCTTCTTAGGGCTGACAAAACGGCTTAGAGAGGTGTCAACGACCAAGTCATGGGGACGAACTGCTTTGAGAGGTGTTAATGACCTAGTCCGAGGCTTCGGCCGTCTGGGTTTAGCATGTGCAGCATTGCTTCGGCATTACAATCAGGGATTTGGCCAATCCGGATTTTCTAAGTTTTTTGTTTTATTGTGATTTCACCTTTTTAAGATGTTTTATTACATCGATATTCTAGTGCTATATGAGATATTATATATATGGTGATTTCAATTATGATGTTTTGAACTCTTATCAAGTTCCTTGAGTTATGAATCTGGATAATTTCAGGATTTCATAGGATATTCTAGGTTATGCCATTTTGACGAGTTGAGATTGAGATTTATATACATTTATACCAATGAGATGAGGTATAATTGAATTTGGAGATTTATCTATAATTGAGTTTTGGATCATCCTATTTGAGAATATTTTATGTTTTCCATTTTGGCGAGAGTTTGTGTTGATGTTTCTCCTTTTGAGGAGATATGGTTCATGGGAACCATGTAGACATTTTGGGATGTCGCCGATGACATGAGGCACTTGTGTTTGATTTGAGTATTGAGTTTGAGTTACCTCGAGGAATTTTTTCACTTAAGTAGCGTTTGTTACTTAAGTGTTGAGCTTATGAGTTTATCGATTCATTCTTCTCTTTCGAGAAGAAGTATCTTCACGTCTATTCTGCTTCATATTATCGCTATTGACTGATTTGTTTAGCTAGACTGAACCATGTATTTTATACCCAGGTCAGACCGAGTTGTTTCATGTATCATCTTTTGGACTTAGCTTGAATTTGATGTCGGATATCATCTCTCCTTTCTCTTGAGTAATTTCTGTTCTTCCGCATACTCTGATGTATTTATATTTGATTCAATGTATATGATGTGGTCGAGTACCACCTTTATTGTACTCATATTGTATTGTACTAAATATGTATCAGTGTATATGTATATATATGATGCTGATTAATGTTATGTGATGTGCTATATATTTAGTTATTATATTTTGTTCTGATAGATCCGTTAGCCACCTGTAGTTTTGGATTAAGAATTTACTGAGTATGTCGATCCATTAAGATAGAAAAGAAAAATCATATTGCCTTTATCGACATATTCAGTAGATGTTTAAGACAAAGTTATAGATGGTCGTCCTTAACCAGCCCTATTCTCCGCTTTAGTAGACAGAATTACTCGTTAATTCTCTTTATTAAGTGGGTCTCGGGGTAGGGTGTTACAACAAGGTTGTAAGAGAGGCTTGCATGGGAAGCTAGGGAAAAATGGAGGCCGGAGTTCATGCGTGCTGAGTTGATTGAGGAAAGGCTGCAAGGGGAAAAATGGTTGCGATGGTGGAGTTTGGGATGGCCGAACGCTGGGGAGGCAAAGGCGAGTTGGCAAGCAAAAGAAAGGAGGAGGAGGGAGAGAACTGTGGGGTCGCATTACTTAGCAGTGACCGAGAAGGTGGGCAGTTGGCTAGAGGTGCAAGAAGATGGAGATTGGAGTGGAAAGGTTTGGAAACTAATATGTTTCAAGAATGAACAGGAGTGCTAATATGTTTCAAGATGAATGCAACTTACAAAAAAAATTCCTCTTTTTTTCAAAACCATTGGAAAAAGGATAGTTATGCATATGAATTCTAGAAATATTAAGTGCAAATAGCTATTAGTTTTGGACAAGTAGGTATATGAAACGACAGATGGAAACAAAAAGATTTTGAAACTGGTACGAATACGGTCCAACGTTTTACAAATTTCGATGTCCACCGGACGCCGAAACACATATATGAATATACTGCAAAGATCAGCACGACGAGATGATCAAAACGGTAAACAGATACCTATGGTATGACCGAACTATCAAAAGTCGATATTCGGTATCGAAAATGCTGCAAGTATGTCGAGAATAAGATAAACGGAGCAATAGTAGTCCAAATTTGGCGAAACTAAATATGTCGTTTCACTCAGAAGATGATTTACAAATTTATTATCTAAAAATATTCAAGTTTGAGAAATATTTACTATCTTCAAATATTAACCGATTTAAATTTAAATACTATTACACAATAAAATAAACTTCTATACTATCTGATGAAAATTTACCATTTGCTACGTTTAAGTAGACATATTCCAAATATCAAATTTTTATTTCCAAATTCGGTCATTTAAAATTTCACAAAATTTCAGTTAATTACGTATTATAATCATTAAAATTTAAGGGTCGTTATACTCTCCTCGCTCAAAACTTTTCGTCCCCGAAAAGGAAGGAGGTAGGAGAATAGAAACAACCAGAAAGAAAAATAGATTGAAATACAAAATAAAACAATTAATTTAAACCATATAATTTCATTTATTTTTAAACTGGTTTATATTCAACAAATTGATTTCAATTCAAGATATTTTCATTCAGTTGATTTAATTTCAAATTTTATGTTTGTTTCAAAAGGTTTCCTTCAAACAAAATTTACTTTAAATAACTTATTTATTTAATCCATTTATTTCACTTAGGTTAATTTCATTTATTATTCAATATTAACTATACCCAAGTTCATATTTATTTATTCATTATTTTATTATTCAATTTATCTCAATTAACATTTCTAAAATCTTAAATTAAGTATATAAACATCTAATATAACCACTCAAATTTATTTATAAATTCCTCTGACATCATTTGATATTGTAAATTATTTAATTACATATTCAACTTCTGAATGATTTAGGTAAGTTATATATTGGAATGCAGTTGAGTATTTTACAAGTAAAATTTTCCTAATTCAATTATTTCAAGTTTAAATATTTATTCTAAAATTTTGGGGTTCATTTTAAAATTTGAAATCATCCTCTTAAAAATTTAAGAGTTAAATTTTCGATTTCTCTTCAAACCATTTAGATGTAAATGTATACTTATATATTATACTTCAAGTCATTCCTAAGCAATTAAAGTGCGACATGTGCAGATGCGAATGACGTGAAATACCATGATGTTACAATATACAATATTATGTTTAGCCACATCACTTTCTTATATATATAATTATTATGTCAGGTCACATAACTTTCTTATATATATAATTATTATTTTTTAGTCACATCACTTTCTTATATATATAGTTATTATGTTTAGTCACATCACTTTCTTTTTATATATATCACTACACCACAGATAGGATTTTGGCGCAACCGTAGGCGGGGCATTTGATACGGCTATAAGCCGTATCAAATTTTAATACGGCTTATAGCCGTATCTATATTATTTAATACGGCTGTAAGCCGTATTAACATTTGATACGGCTTATAGCCGTAACAAAATCTGTGCCTCTTTTCATGGGAAAATTTTCCCCAAAAGCACACCCTCTCCCTCCTTTTTTTTATTTCCAGATTTCCTGTTTTCCCCGTGCTTACTTAGGGTTAAATCGCCAGAGCATCCACCTCGATCGCCAGAGCTTTGACGTCGTCCATCAGAGCCTTCCACGTCTTCCACCCCTTCCACGTCCAGGTAATTTTGTTATGAAATTGCGTGCTTAATTCCATTGTTTTTGTTATGAAATTGCATGGTTAATTTTGACGTTGGAGTTCGAACTACGGACTATATTGTTGTTTATTCGACTTGCACCTTTGGCGCTTGCTATATTTACTATCTGTTTTGCAGTCTCGGTATTGGAAATTATAGTAAATAATAATAATAATAATAATAATAATATATTTTAATAATGTATAAGTTTTAGTTCACGAAGTACAACATATTTATGGGATACAGGAGTTCGCTGTGGCATCTAGGTTGAACCAACGACTTTTGGTTTGTGAGTTCAGTTTGTTTCAACAAAATTTTGATGTTGAATGATATGTTTGGTAAATTAATTGAAGCAGACGGTTTAGTTGATGGAATCTACTCAAGCAGTTAATATATGTACTTTTGCTTCAAGTTACTTAAATCAGTTGATGGGCAATTTAAGTAAAAGTGCTTGATTTCCCATCACGACAGCTTGCTGTAAGTCAACAATTAATTCTGTTTGTAGGCATATTATGCTATTTTGTAATATTTTGATCTCCTTGCATAATTTACAGCTTGGTGCTAATGTTGTATATGGTTCTGACATTGTATATGGTTTTAACATTATTGTATAAGTGGATAAAATTATTGTTAATGGAGCAAGCCAAGTATCAGGAGAGGGGTAATGCATAGACATTACTCCGGTGCTACAAATTAGCGCCGTTGTAATGACAAATTTTTTAAAAACAGTTTGATGCTAATGTTTTATATTGTTCTGACATTGTTGTATAAGTGGATAAAATTGTTGTTAATGGCACATGCCAAGTATCAGGAGAGGGGTAATGCATAGACATTATTCCGGTGCTACAAAATGGCGCCGTTGTAATGGCAAATTTTTTGGTAACAGTTTGGTGCTAATGTTTAAAATAAACCCTATATTTTGAGTTCCATTTATCGAAATTTAAATAGTCCATATATTTTAACTATTTAAAATTAATTAAATGTCTATGCATTACCCCTCAATGAATGTCCACGTGTTTTGCTGATGATGTCGAACAACACATCAACATACATTATATTTATATATATTATGCCAAACAACTCATTGTCGTACATTATATTTGGTAGTACTTGCACATATTAGAACTAATAAGAAGCATCAAATTTATTGAAAAAACATATGGATTATGATAATTATACTTATTTTTAAGCACCATCATCATCTGAACTTTCCAATGGAAAGTTAGTAAAAACATAAGTTGACAATCTGGCTTAGTATAAACTAATAGTTTTAAAACCGAACAATTGCACCTAGTTTACAAATGGAGCAAATGCTCGGTATTAAAAACTAAGCACATGCTTAGTTTTGTATGGCGAGCGAATGCTCAGTTGAAAACTGAGTTATAATAGATGGAATAAGAACTCCTGGTGTTTCAAGTATACATTCGGAAAGGCAACATAAACATTTTCTTATGCTCTGCTCTTACTTTTATTCACTATGAATTTTGAATATGAATTATAAATCAAATTTTATATGGCACCAACGAACATCTTTTTGTATGGGCAAAGAGTTTGAGGTTAATGCTCTTTCTGCTCCATGTTAATAGTGTGAGTTGCAACTCTGAACTAAAGCAATAGAACTTCACTAATATCAATTATTCCAATCAAAACAGCTTAAAAATATCATATTTTTAAATGGATATCTTACATGAATTGCAGTAATAAATCTTACAGGAACCGCAATAATACAAATATAAAATAAGTATGATGATCTTGCCATTAAACTCCGACATCATGATGTTATACTCTGATCATCAGATTATTAAAATACATCAGACATGAATCATATTATTACATATATAAACTAAAAATGGTGATCATGCTTTCAGCACAATTTTCGCCTACCCGAGCTACTGATATGTTGTGCTTGCTTCCCTTTGTTAGCTTATTTGTGTTCCACTGTTACTGCTAATCATTACATGTTTCTCCTGCTGCTAGGCATGCTTCTGTTATGGATTCTTCCACTAGTCTAGTTATGCCAGCTTCTACCTTACCTGCTAAGATTTAACTATCCAAAATTTTCTCCTGAATTGTTCACATTTATATACTATTGCCTGCTTTCGACTTACGTGCTTCTACCCTAAGTACCGCCACTTTCACTGAGTCGGCTTCGATGCTACACCTCCTTCCCTTTGGCTCTACACAAGTAATACAACTGATCCTATCTTAGTTCAAGTCTTGTAGCTCTGGCATTGCATTTGGCCCACATAATTCATGCCATCTGTTGTTTTGATCTAGTTTCAGCCCTTGCACATGTATTGCAGTTGCTCTTGCATAATTTCTTGCTAGGAAACTTGTTTATTTGGTTGTGGCTTGCTCATGTTCGAGTCTCTCGGCTATTCCTTTCCAATTTTTACATTCACTCCGCCTTTGTATTTTTTAAACTAGAGCTACATGAGCTCCGAAATGCAAGTATATGGCTTTTACACGGCTATTGTTCAATTGTAGTCATGTCCCATTGCGGTTAGCTCTTTGTCTAGATGGTAATTACTATACTTCTATTGTGATTTCAACCTAGCAATAAAAATATCATATTTCTATTCTTTTGAAAAAACAAATATCCCTTCTTATAAAATGATAAACTTATTGTAGTTTACAAGGGTAATAAGTTCTAAATTTCCAAAATTTGGTTTTTTGAAACTAAGAACTACATAAAAGTTTGAAATAAATATCGCGGTGCTTAACCTTTTGGCTAAGCTAAAAAACCAAGATAAAAATAATTGTCAACTATTATTTTAATCCTTTTAGAAAAGAGCGAAATGTTTTAACATTTTTAAGTCATAATAAATGGTTTTATATTTTAAACAAAAATATGAAGAGGTTTATGGTTCAAATTTCAACACGATAGTAAATCTTTGCCATTGCACAGAAACGACTCCGACATGTTCGTGGCGAGCAGGATGAGTTGAAAATGAGGGTGGGAAGTTTGGAGGGTACAGTGGGAAATTTGTCTGGGCAAATGGAGGTTTTGATCAACATGGTGGGAAATATTGAACAGGGAATTCGTGCACTGGTCAATTCTTCTGATGGAGGACGCGCCACACAATTCAATGCTCCTGAATTCATTGCTTCGCAGTTCCAGGATTCGACCAATGTTACGAACAATCAAAAATGTGAAATCCTCAACTCTGATTTAGAAGTAATAGGAACAGGTACTATATGCCGAGATTCTACATTGTCCAACATCCATGGGAAATCTGTACCATCCACACATGAAAAAGTGGTGTTGGATAGTATACTGCTACCAGATGAGAGAACCAGCAAAATGAATCATCAATTTGCAGAGACCTTTGCTGATGTTGGAGTGGGTGGATATGTGTGCCATCCGAAGTGTCTTATTCGATATCTCTAGATGATGGAGCAGGTATATTTTCTCTTCGCCGTACGTTTTAAAGTACACGTTGAAAATGAAAACCACAAAACTCGTTTTCAAGCCAAACGCTATCTTGAATCCCTAAAATTTTCTATCTTGAATTAATTTCTTCCTAAAATTCTTCTTTTCATTAATTTGATTTGCATATTCTTTTGGAGGCATTTCTTCCTTTATCTACGATTGATCTATATTATATCTATATTAAAGATATCGATTCCACATAAATCCCAACTGCTAGTCTCTTGCACAATTGATGGAATTCAAGATATTTCATGTACTAGAAAAGATACCTAAAATGATTAATTCTATATCTAATTGTGCAACAATCAAAATCCTAGGCATTGCCATCCTAAATCATCTCTTAGCCCAATCAATCTCTTTTTTACCTTAATTTTTTATGTTGTTGATTGGTTTAGATAAATATTAATTCTACAATAATACCATGTCGTTATCAAGAGCGAAGCCAAACCACTGATACTAAGTAGCATCGCACAAATTGTCGTCTTCATGTACATTGGACAAATTGACTGCATCACCTCCAAGCCTACAGTTTAGTCTTAATCGCCTTTAGTTTACAAATGAATTGATAAGTACAGGAACCACCAAACTGTGTGACCATCACCCTTAGTTATGCAGTCTGTATATCCTTGTATGTAATGCTAACTATTCACGTATCTGAACGACATTCCTTTCTTTGATTGCTTTTCCCGTCCGAGACGGATGAGTATGGGTGTGTGATCACTTGCCAATGAACAGAGGGCAACTGTCGAAAATTGTAGAAATATAGCTAAGAAGTCATAATTGACTGAAATCTTATCTATATTTGATGCAATATATATCCCTTGCCTGCATATTCAGTTTGACACCCTATAACCACATACCATCACATACCACTCAAAACTACTGCACTAATCACTTTTCACACCACCATCACAACCTACCTGTCACAGTTCAACCATTGACATACCAAAAAACAAAGTCTACCTGTCATAAACCATCTTCCTGTTACATTCATCTACTGTCGGAAACTACTGTTGTTACCCCATCAACATTCACAACCCTTTAACCCTTCAACCATCTGCTATTACCTCATTTCAGACCATAGTGCCAACATCTTCATACCACATAAGTGCTAACATCTTCACTGCACACATAATTGCACTGCTTTCCTTGCTCCTTGCTTCTCTGCTTCATACAACAAAACAACTACCTAAGTACACCTCTCTTTACAAACTGTCATACACACTTACTTCATCAGACTCCAACCACATTTCATCGGACTAAACCTCCTCTGCATCATCCTCTAATCCCACTAGAAATCAACTAATGCACAACCCACAATCAAAACATCACTATGCACAACTGCTGTAAACACATATTCCATGGCATATTCATACAACTACTCATATCCAACACCAAATAACAGAGTTCCTGTCCAACCTTTTCCTCCTTACTGACAACCAACCTTCTCCTTACTACCACCTGAATTTGCAAATGCTGTTTCCACTTTCAACCTTCTCCTATCATTCTGTAAAAGAATTACCAGCGTACACGAACGTAGCATAACACTGCAGTCCTCCCTTATTATGAAGCAGAACAGTGATACGCTAGGATGTAAGGGTAAGAACATTGCAAGTCCAAACTGATTAATCTATTAGCACCAAAATTCTGCTACTGCCCACTTCATTGATGTGCAACAGAGTCCAGATTGGATGTATGCAGTCTATATGTACTCTGTGTACTCAATTTATTTCCCACCAAGCTCGGTACAGTAAGCTTGTACGTACATAGAAGCATGAATGCTTGATTAATTTTTTCATCAACATTCATACCTCTAATATTTCATGATATAATTCATTTACCCTTCATCTGAGGATGATACAATGTCTTCTACAATCAGAGTGTCATATAAACTTGCATGTGTACTTGCATTATGATTAGTTTTAGTCATAACATCCAAAGAAATTTCATCTGTGTGTGAATATTAATGCAAAAGGACATAATTTTTACACCCTCTTAATCTTAAATTACAAACCATAATTTTGACTAATTTATTTTCTTCATATTTTGAATGTCTTCAGCAGATTATGTGCAATTCTGGTCTTCTACTTGCAGTCTGATACGTATCGTTTGGCAAGAAATAGTGCTGGGATCACTGGTGGTGATGGTGAAGAAATTGGCAAGATATAGGCATTGATGGTACTATCTGAACTTTGTAATTGTTGAACTACCTTGTTGAACTTTTGTTGTATGTAGTGTCGTCGAACTTTGTACCGTGTGTAATGTTGTTGAATTGCATGAAGTATTGTAATTGTAATGTACTTAGTGTTGACTATTTTTTGAACTGCAAGATGTACGAACTGCGAACTATTTATGCAAATATAATTTCAAAATTTATTGTTAACTTTTTCTTCTTTATGTTGAATCGTAAAAAAAGAAATAGATACAACTTTTAGCCGTATCTAATTGGTTCGTAGAAGCTACATATTTGTCAATTAGATACGGCTTCTGGTCGTATCTAATGTGTCAATTAGATAGGGCTAATGACCATATCTAATTAAGCAATTTGATACGGCCTTAGGCCGCATCTAATGCCTTCATTAGATACGGCTAAAAGCCGTATCAAAATATTAAGCTCCGCATATTTTGATACGGCTTTTAGTCGTATCTAATAAGATTAGATACGGCTTTTAGCCGTACCAAAATATCGTTTATGGTGTAGTGTATATTATTATGTTTAGTCACATCACCTTCTACTCCAAATTAATATAAGATAATTTATTTCTAAGTGTATCATTATCTAGTTAATTAACAATTATATATATAATGCACAAAGACGAATAACGTTCATGACAACATTCTGGTGTCAAAAAGTCAAAATTTCATAAAATGTTCTTCGGTCATGTTTTCTGTTTTCTCTATGAACTATTTAATCTGGTAAACATATTTTGAAAACAATTTCACCATCATTATTAATTAAAAGTTTATTTTCATTATAAAACTTATATATTGAATATTTAAAATTAATTAAATATTCACTAAATAAAGTAGTGAAATTCCAGGTCGTTACATTCTTCCCCTTAAATGGATTTCATCCCACAAATTACACTAAAACTGAACCCAAAGATATTTGCCTAGAGTATTATTTTTAAACTTACATCCATATGATGTATATAATCATCCAATTTGATATGCTTTTCGAATCTACAACTTTAATTCCGAACTAGTATTGATCCCCCAATCCTCTAAAGCGGACATTGATCAGACATTTTGATTAGAAAATTCGTTTCCCTTACATAGCCCTCAAATATGGTAGAAAACTCAAGTACCCAAGCATAAACCCTCATCAACGTTTATCGTCCGGAAATGAGTGATAAATCCTTTTTCGAACCAGTGTAAACAGCTCGAAGTTCCTTACTCGAATCTTAGATTATAATTGTGTGAAGAAATGATCTACTTATAACTAACTTTTTCAAATCTTCATAAATCTCTTGTTTTTCTCATTTAAATACATTTGTTAACCCTTTGTTCAATATATTTATACGCAAAAATATTTCTCTCTTTTCCTAAAAGAAATCGAATATCCCTTATTTGGAATAATACATTATAATTCTTATTTCAAAATTCCTTTGAAATTCCTTTGTTAATAAATTTAATCCCAAACTTATTTTATATTGCATAACTTTCTCTTTATACCTTTTCAAAACATTATGATATGAATTCTAAAATCCATCTTTCTTAAATATCTTTTATGTTTACACTTTATCCATAACATATATTCTTAAATAATTTCTTAAATTAAATACTTTTTTAGAAGCCATTTCTAATATTCCTTTAAACTTTTATTTCTAAATATCTTATTAAATTGATTTGATGGAAGATAGAACAGTGCACATGGAGAATGATCAAAAGAGATTTATTAATTAACATTATTTTTACACATTCATTACAAACCCTACATTATGTCACAAACTTTTAGAGATAACCCCTAAAGAATGCAACCATTCATACATTGCCATTATATAAATACTTGAACTGCCACATATACTATTTTTGGGTTCCTTTTGAGGTAGATGATGTTTTATCTTGGAGGTCTGAGTTAACCACTTTCTTTTTAGACAGTCCTTCATTAAGTGTTTTCCTTGGAAGCACCAAATGCAAGTTCGTTTAGGACAATCATTGACTTCGTGTCTTAGGTTCTTTCATCAGTAGTAGTCCATTTTCTTCCTTTTTTAATCCTTGGTTTCTTCTTCCTTTTAGGACATTTATGTAAAAAAAAATCCTTTCTCTGTACATTTGAAACACACTATATCCTCTCGATCATAATTTTTGTTTTTCCTTCACTGTTTCTTCCTTTGCTTAATTTCATACATAACTGCGTAATATCCTTTCTTACCACAATAGTAGTAGTCGATGTCAGCATAGGGTCCTAGCTTTGCTCTTTCCTCAACTTCTTCATGTGCAAGTACTCTTAGTGCTTGCTTTGGATTAGCCCATAATTCATCACCCGAAATTTAATAAGACATCCTTACCTAAATGATATACAGAGTTATTATCAGAGGTTTCATACCATTAATCCGAATTATTTGATTTAACTTGTTCGATTTGAGCTTGCCTTGATTATACAATGATAATAAGAATAATATACCAAGTGTTTGATATCATTTGCCTAAGCCAAGATATGAGTGGTACTCAGAAGATTATTCCTACCATCACCAAATAGATCAAGACCTTATTCTTGGAAATTTTCAAAGGAATAACATCTTATAAATTTTCCAAACCAAACTAATATTTGTACTTTTCTATACATAAAATATATTCCTTTTAATAATGATGTGTTGATTTGCCTTGTTTAAGTGTTTAGAAACCTTTATCAATATCGTGGTGTCCCACGTACCAACCAGAATTTACAAAACACTCGATATATAAATCAACACAAAATATTTTTATTTCCATTAACAAATACACACCCATATATATAATAATCTCAAATGCATTCTTGGGTTCTACTAGCCCTGTCTCTAATGAGTCACTCTTTTTGTGGTGTTACTAACCCTATCTATAATGAGTTTTACCCCACCAAAGCCTAGGTGTTCGCTCAACCTAAGCTCTACTACCAAATGTAATCACGGGGATTTTTGACACTTGAAAATCAACACTAATACATTCTCGGTATTCGCATGCCGTAATTCGAAGAGTCGGAAAGCCCGATTGTTAGGAAAAACAATTTCTCATACGAATGGAATAACGTATATTATTTCAATTAAAACCTTTACAATGGAAATGTAACGACCCGCCGTTCTGACCGCCTCTAGTCGGTAATTAAACCAACTCGAAACGTTCAAAATGACGGATTGTTGTTCAGTTTATAAAGTTTAAACAGAATCAGCCACAGAATCACAGAATAATCATAATATTATTCATAAATGAATTTTTCTTTTATATACAAATATCAGAGTTTATACAATACATTTGAATTTATACAGCGGAACAATTTATTTTCTATTAAGTACAAGAAAAATTTTCTAGAAAAAAACTTTAGTGGAGTGCTTTCCCCAACTCTCTCTAATTTCGCGGCCTGAAAATCTTCAAGCTGTAAAAGCACTCGGTCTGACCCGAGTATTATATTCAAAAGAAAATAATACATAGGTCAGTCTAATTCAAACTCAATTATTAGTGCATAGAGGCAATAATAATCAACAATTAGATGACAGTCAAATATAATTTACCTATCCGATCCTTTAATAAGTAATCGGATAAAGGTAAATATAACACTTAACAGTGTTAAACAACAATTCAGTAGATTCAGATTATCAATGAGATAGATGAAGGGATTATTGATGAAGATAATTTAGAAAACAATCAAAATTTGCCTAAACGGCAATTAACAACAAAACCATCAAAATCCATTCAAAATATACTGAATTGGCAACTTAAAATAATTTTCACAAAGAGAAAACATCAATTTAAACATTAAATTTGGTAGGGCTGCAGTACACACACGCGCGTACGGCCTCGCCACATTTAAAATGTCAACTCCGTGGCTGCAGTGCACGCACGCGTGCGCTGCCTCGCCACAACAACTTGTGAAATAAAACAAGTTTCCAAACAACTTATTACTGCACATTTCAACAAGTGCAAATTTTCATAAAAATGAACTACAGTCACAAATGAATACAAGGGCGAATCTGCAATCAAAAATTTGCAGCCACCACAAGTACACAAGGCACGAAGGCTCGAATGACCCAATGCGCAAAGACAGGGGTACAAATTACATGGAAACAGCAAAATGTGGTGAGGGCACCAAAATGTAGCACCACAACACACAATATTTAGGCCACAAAACATCAGTACCAATCAAAGGCAACTGGCAACATGTATGCATATACATGTTATCATTAATCACAAAACGCAGAGGTCAAGTCACAACTATCATGACTCAACGCAAATGCAGCGATCAGGGGCAAACTGCACAAAGAATGCAGTCACCACAAGATCACGAGACTGCATCAAAAGAAAACTCAGATGCAAAACTTCAACAAATCAAAAATAGCATCAAAGCACATAAGAATTTAACTCTGTGCAATACAAATAAAATTTCAGTCACCACAAGTATGCAAGGGAAACTGTAAAGCAAACAATGCTATCAAGACTTCAAGTCCAGACCAACACAAGCATTTCAAGGGGAAAACTGCAACAAGAATGCAGCCTCCACTTGGATACAAGGACACAACAAATATTCGAGCCCAAGTCAATAAAATCCAAAAAATGCAACCAGAAAGGAACTGCAATAAAACTGATCATAAGTATGGGACCGTAAGCACATAATTGCCAAGTCTAATGCAGACATATAGAAGTGCACACGTGTATATGTTAAAAGTACTAACAAGTAAACAAGAATCAATGAATCAAATATGCATATATAGGCAACTGAAGTGAATGGCATATGTAATAAATGATCAGTGGACGATGAAATAATACAGGATGGACAAAAATTAGTGACAACTTCACAACTAAACAAATCAGACTTCAAACTAAGCAATGGACCAGCAAGTGGTGACTTCAACAAAATCAGAGGGTTTAAAGTTATGGTTTAAACTTGTTTTAGAAACTCAGGTCAAACCAGTGTTTAAAACAATTTTTTTTTTTTTTTAAATCTATGATCTAACAACATACTTGTTTAAGATTTATGCCTCAACAAATTTTGGTTTAATAGCAATCAAATTTTGATGAGGATGCTGGTCAGGAATCAAACAGGGCACTACACATATACACAGCATACACACCATTTAATATTCACACCTGATTTTCACATATATACCTCTGTGAATATTTATTCACTTTAACATACTGGCAAGCAAACAAATTTTTATGTTAAGTTTTTAGAAAGTGAAGTTACTCGCAATTTAAATCTTGTTGTTTTTAAACAAATTTTGTTAAACATCTCAACATTAAACCAACCAGGAAAGCAACTAACTGATTTTGAATCTATTTTATACCCCGTAGTTTCAAACTAGAAAGAACTAACATGCACACATATTAACTCATTCATATATATGTATGCAGTAATATCACAACGAGCATCATTATCACATCAATTACTTAAGCAACCAGATTAACCTACTTAAGATTTAAATTTAGATGTTTACTCACAGTTTTGGGTTTTAACAGAGAACAGAGGTGAATATATATATATATATATACCTATACAGACATGCATCAATGACCCAGGAAATCACATAATTACTTCCATAGAAACCACAAATGCAACCTGAGAGGTAACAGAACCGGCAGTATGGAGTGAGGGCACCATAGATATGGCACCGCAGCACTCAAAGGTTAAAGGTCAATGCCAATGCCAACAAAACAATTCAACTCACTTGCCAAAGACAAGATCCTTGTCCATCAAAAAGGAACTATACAAACTGGAATAAGCACATCATCAAAAATCAAGTTTTACTGTCGAAAATAACTGCAGTGCAAAACCGTGGGCTATTGAGCAAGCATATGGATTCACAAATAAATTCCAAGTAAAAAGAATCAAGACCGAAGTCAAAGCAAGGACAAAATCACAAAATTTAATTTCCAGAAATTCGAACAATGAACCCAGAAAAAATTCATCACAGCAAACTTACAAAATCGAATGGAAACAAAAGGCAGAGATAAACAACATCAAAGCCAAAAAAAACAAACGACTTAAGGAGTATGAAATAGATGTGAGTAGCGTAATCGTACTCACCTTTGCTTTGAAGAGGAGCACGCGAGAATCGATCGATATTGAAGCCGAAACCCTAATTTCTGAAGGGAGAGGGACGAAAGAGAGCCGCCACCATTTTTTTTCTTCGTATGCTGATTAGGGTTTCGAATGAAAAAGGGGGGGGCTTCGTGATTTAAGGAGAAGGGATCGTGATTTTTGCTTGATGGAAGGCGTGAATGAAGGCGTGTTTACAGCTGATCAAAGTAAGGCCGTGTATACTTATTATTATTATTTTTTTATTTTATTTTTATTTTATATATATTATTATATTTTTTTATTTCAATTTAAATTAAATTTTGTTTTGTAAATCATTTTCTTTAGTAAACATAGAAACGTTTTGAAGTTCAACTATCAACATCAATTTATAAATTTACATAAATAATAATTCTCAAACTCAAATTATTATTCCTAGTCATTAGTTCGAATTTAAAATACAAATTTCAATATTCAATTTAAACTTCAAAGTCAAATTTAAATTTTATTCAACTTTAAACAGATTAAATTCTAATATTTAATCGCCAATTTATTCTGATAATTTGAAATTCACGTCAAATCATCATTTAAATATTTAAAATAAATTAAATATTCACAAATTAAATTGTTCAAAATTCAGGGCCGTTACAATCTCCCCTACTTAAAAGAATTTCGTCCCGAAATTATAAGTTAGGAAAAATGATTGCTAAAATCTCACCGATATTTATATCCTACACAATTTTACCAAGTTTCAAACTCGCAAATAAATATAGGATTCATTCCATTTATTTTATCTCACTAGTTTTGTTCATCAATTTCAATAATCAAGACACAAAAGTCTTTTACCAAAAATTTTGACTTACAAAACTCAGATTTTTAAACTTGAAATCTTTCATGCTAAATATTTGCATATTACATCTTTTCCAAAGCTGTGTGCTTTCAAGATATTTTAAAGATCTTCTTCCTTAATTCATTAAGTTAGAATTATGTAATTCTAATTTCAGACTATTGATTTTCTATTCAAAGTTTGAAAATACTTGCTAACTTGAAGTTTAACAAGTCCATCGTCGTTCTTACAGACATTAGGCATACGCTGGCCAGGCGCAAGACTAAAAATCTCCAAGTACTAAACATACTTGCTTCAACTCCCAGTGAAAATACTTTTTAAAAATTCTTTTAAAAATGGATATGGAAAGCACGTTCCCCCATGGATCACAGTTTACCCGGCGGTTACGCTACTATCCCAGTAGAATCGCTTGTAACCTTAGATTTCTCATCTCTCTTGAATTTCGCCATGGTTGTCGCCTTAGATCGCGGTCCACACGGCGGTTACGCTACTATCCCAGTAGAATCGCTCGTGGCCGTAGGCATCACGCCCCTCGAATTACGTTTCGGTTTCTAGATCGTAGTTTACACGGCGGTTGCGCCACTATCCCAGTGGAATCGCTTGTAACTGTAGGCATCACGCCCCACGAATTACGCCAGCATCAATTCACCTAATCCCAAACACGATGATCCATCGTGGGGGATTCCAGTCAGTCCCAATGGACATTCCACTAATGGAAATTCTACGTAGCTACGATTTCCAATGGACACTCCACCGAGTTCCAATCACCTTCACAAATAACAAATGGAAGGTACATTTCCATATCCTCAGTTTTTAGAAAGCATATGTCATATACATATAGTACTTCATTTCACATTTCGTACTTATCATACCTATGTAAACCTACACAGGACTTTTCATAATAATGACTTTCCAAACTGATAGTTTTCGATTTATTATATTCACATATATAAGTTACGAAAACTCAATTCACATTCATAACAAATAGAGGATTCCAAAATTTTCCATTACGTTTAAATTTTTCCTCTAAATCGATTTGAAAATTTAAGGTTATCTCAAACCTAATTCACATTCATAATCCAATTCATTATCGATTTCACATTCGATTTGGATTTCACGTTACATCGTCAATTCTCAACACATAATTGATGTCTATCGATATATAACCTCTAAGCTCGTATGTCTCAGAGAAGGGTGTTAAGCTAAAAGAATAAATTCTCCGCCACCACAGATATATATTTAATAGAGATCAATTGATATGTCATCAATTCACAATGTTAGACATACAATCCCAATTGACTATCCAAAATTCAAAGCTCAACTTATATTGTTTTTGATGTCGAAGTTAAACTCAATTTAACTCAAGATTCAATCTTCTTGGAAAATATTCAAGTTGAACTAATTGTTCACATTTCTCAAAATAATATCTTTACAAGATATATAATTTTCACACTTAATCATTTGAAACCAATTTCAAATATTCATTTTTCAATTTATCTTTAAAAGATAAAATTTCAAACCTTTCATTTCATATTGGAAAACATTTCCATACTTATTAAATAATAAGTAATTCACAAATCCATTTATTTTCAACACTTGGAAAATATTCGATATACTTGAATCAAAATTAAGTATATATTCCATTCTTTAAGGAAATCATTCTTTTAAACACATTTATTTGAGTTAAAACGAATGTTGCGTAAAACATCGTTACGACAACTCAAAATCACTAGTATATGGATTCGAAATTTAAGATAGATATATAAATCCCAATACTATAAACAACATTTCCTTCCGGAAACCATTTACTATAACAACAGTGTTATAGTCCACTATTTCCTTATTTTTCTCTAGAAAACGTCTATTTCAACAATTGAATGTTGAAATCTATGTATTCGATACTTAATGCATTTTAAAACATTTTTAAAACCATTAACTTTTCCAACTTCAACTTAATTCATAGTTTGAATTCCTCATACTTTTCATAATATTAGTTTTAAACCAATTTCAAACTTTTCAATATTAAGTTTTTCACTTAATTAAATTTTTCCGCACGTTTAAATTCAAATTCATCACTGAATTTATTAAACCTATAATGGATTATCATGTTGACAACTTCAAACTTGAAATCTAAATTTCATTTGAACTTTGCATTTGCTTTCTATTTCAAAAATAATCAACTAGTTCTTTAGTAAGCCATTCATCAATTGGTTCCATTAAATCTATATTTCCATACTAACTATTTTAGGCAATAGTTTTAAACTTGAAATATAAACTTCACATCAAACTATTTCATAATATCACTTCCCTAAAACATATCTGTTTTATTCAATAATATATTCACTGTCCAAAATCGTGAATATACTTATCTATTCAATTCAGTGTTTCTACACTTTTTATTTAAAAGATTATCCACTGTCCAAAATCATGGATAAAATTCCCAACAAACATTTACTATCACAATATCTAATATAAAGGATAATTCGCTGTCCAAAATCACGAATATATCTCCTTTAATAACTTCTATTTTCATTTATCAAATTCAATTGGTTTCGAATTTATAAACAATCTTTACAAATTCCATTTCTAGTTATAAGCTTCGATTTATAAATTTTCTTTATTAATTCAATTCAATTCAATTTATATAACCCAATTATATAACAAAAGTTCATATTATAAGTTTAATAATTATAATCCATTTATTTATTAAATCGTTCTTCATAATGTTTGAAATCAATTTCTCAAAAGAATTCAGAATCAAATTTCCAAGTTATAATTCAATAATTCTCTTGGTTATAACCAAATTAACATATCATTTTATTTCACAATTATTATTTTGGAGAGATTCAAAATATTTGATTTAAACCAATTCATTAATTCACTTCACTTATATTTTATTTTTCATAAATCTCAATAATTCGATAATGAGTTTCCGAACGATCGAAACTATCGAAATCCTAAATTTAGAGAGGGGAATTTTCAAAATAATTCTAACTTTCAAAATACCTTTCATTTTAAAGAAAACAATTTCATACTTCTTTAGATTTGAAAAACATTTTTCTTTAAAGTGGTTCTAGTAACTATTCATATTAAACATCATAAACTGAGCTTTGTGTAAACCAAAGCTCTGATACCACTTTTGTAACGACCCGCCGTTCTGACCGCCTCTAGTCGGTAATTAAGCCAACTCGAAACGTTCAAAATGACGGATTGTTGTTCAGTTTATAAAGTTTAAACAGAATCAGCCACAGAATCACAGAATAATCATAATATTATTCATAAATGAATTTTTCTTTTATATACAAATATCAGAGTTTATACAATACATTTGAATTTATACAGCGGAACAATTTATTTTCTATTAAGTACAAGAAAAATTTTCTAGAAAAAAACTTTAGTGGAGTGCTTTCCCCAACTCTCTCTAACTTCGCGGCCTGAAAATCTTCAAGCTGTAAAAGTACTCGGTCTGACCCGAGTATTATATTCAAAAGAAAATAATACACAGGTCAGTCTAATTCAAACTCAGTTATTAGTGCATAGAGGCAATAATAATCAACAATTAGATGACAGTCAAATATAATTTACCTATCCGATCCTTTAACAAGTAACCGGATAACGGTAAATATAACACTTAACAGTGTTAAACAACAATTCAGTAGATTCAGATTATCAATGAGATAGATGAAGGGATTATTGATGAAGATAATTTAGAAAACAATCAAAATTTGCCTAAACGGCAATTAACAACAAAATCATCAAAATCCATTCAAAATATATTGAATTGGCAACTTAAAATAATTTTCATAAAAAGAAAACATCAATTTAAACATTAAATTTGGTAGGGCTGCAGTACACACACGCGCGTACGGCCTCGCCACATTTAAAATGTCAACTCCGTGCCTGCAGTGCACGCACGCGTGCGCTGCCTCGCCACAACAACTTGTGAAATAAAACAAGTTTCCAAACAACCTATTACTGCACATTTCAACAAGTGCAAATTTTCATAAAAATGAACTGCAGTCACAAATGAATACAAGGGCGAATCTGCAATCAAAAATTTGCAGCCACCACAAGTACACAAGGCACGAAGGCTCGAATGACCCAATGCGCAAAGACAGGGGTACAAATTACATGGAAACAGCAAAATGTGGTGAGGGCACCAAAATGTAGCACCACAACACACAATATTTAGGCCACAAAACATTAGTACCAATCAAAGGCAACTGGCAACATGTATGCATATACATGTTATCATTAATCACAAAACGCAGAGGTCAAGTCACAACTATCATGACTCAACGCAAATGCAGCGATCAGGGGCAAACTGCACAAAGAATGCAGTCACCACAAGATCACAAGACTTCATCAAAAGAAAACTCAGATGCAAAACTTCAACAAATAAAAAATAGCATCAAAGCACATAAGAATTTGACTCTGTGCAATACAAATAAAATTTCAGTCACCACAAGTATGCAAGGGAAACTGTAAAGCAAACAATGCTATCAAGACTTCAAGTCCAGACCAACACAAGCATATCAAGGGGAAAACTGCAACAAGAATGCAGCCTCCACTTGGATACAAGGACACAACAAATATTCGAGCCCAAGTCAATAAAATCCAAAAAATGCAACCAGAAAGGAACTGCCATAAAACTGATCATAAGTATGGGACAGTAAGCACATAATTGCCAAGTCTAATGCAGACACATAGAAGTGCACACGTGTATATGTTAAAAGTACTAACAAGTAAACAAGAATCAATGAATCAAATATGCATATATAGGCAACTGAAGTGAATGGCATATGTAATAAATGATCAGTGGACGATGAAATAATACAGGATGGACAAAAATTAGTGACAACTTCACAACTAAACAAATCAGACTTCAAACTAAGCAATGGACCAGCAAGTGGTGACTTCAACAAAATCAGAGGGTTTAAAGTTATGGTTTAAACTTGTTTTAGAAACTCAGGTCAAACCAGTGTTTAAAACAATTTTTTTTTTTTAAATCTATGATCTAACAACATACTTGTTTAAGATTTATGCCTCAACAAATTTTGGTTTAATAGCAATCAAATTTTGATGAGGATGCTGGTCAGGAATCAAACAGGGCACTACACATATACACAGCATACACACCATTTAATATTCACACCTGATTTTCACATATATACCTCTGTGAATATTTATTCACTTTAACATACTGGCAAGCAAACAAATTTTTATGTTAAGTTTTTAGAAAGTGAAGTTACTCGCAATTTAAATCTTGTTGTTTTTAAACAAATTTTGTTAAACATCTCAAGTTTAAACCAACCAGGAAAGCAACTAACTGATTTTGAATCTATTTTATACCCCGTAGTTTCAAACTAGAAAGAACTAACATGCATACATATTAACTCATTCATATATATATATATATGTATGCAGTAATATCACAAAGAGCATCATTATCACATCAATTACTTAAGCAACCAGATTAACCTACTTAAGATTTAATTTTAGATGTTTACTCACAATTTTGGGTTTTAACAGAGAACAGAGGTGAATATATATATGTACCTATACAGACATTCATCAATGACCCAGGAAATCACATAATTACTTCCATAGAAACCACAAATGCAACCTGAGAGGTAACAGAACCGGCAGTATGGAGTGAGGGCACCATAGATATGGCACCGCAGCACTCAACGGTTAAAGGTCAATGCCGATGCTAACAAAACAATTCAACTCACTTGCCAAAGACAAGATCCTCGTCCATCAAAAAGGAACTACACAAACTGGAATAAGCACATCATCAAAAATCAAGTTTTAATGTCGAAAACAACTGCAGTGCAAAACCGTGGGCTATTGAGCAAGCACATGGATTCACAAATAAATTCCAAGTAAAAAGAATCAAGACCGAAGTCAAAGCAAGGACAAAATCACAAAATTTAATTTTCAGAAATTCAAACAATGAACCCAGAAAAAATTCATCACAGCAAACTTACAAAATCGAATGGAAACAAAAGGCAGAGATAAACAACATCAAAGCCAAAAAAACGAACGACTTAAGGAGTATGAAATAGATGTAAGTAGCGTAATTGTACTCACCTTTGCTTTGAAGAGGAGCACGCGAGAATCGATCGATATTGAAGCCGAAACCCTAATTTCTGAAGGGAGAGGGACGAAAGAGAGCCGCCACCATTTTTCTTCTTCGTATGCTGATTAGGTTTTCGAATGAAAAGGGGGGGGGGGCTTCGTGTTTTAATGAGAAGGGATCGTGATTTTTGCTTGATGGAAGGCGTGAATGAAGGCGTGTTTACAGCTGATCAAAGTAAGGCCGTGTATACTTATTATTATTTTTTTTATTTTTTATTTATTTTATATATATATTATTATTTTTTATTTCAATTTAAATTAAATTTTGTTTTGTAAATCATTTTCTTTAGTAAACATAGAAACGTTTTGAAGTTCAACTATCAACATCAATTTATAAATTTACATAAATAATAATTCTCAAATTCAAATTATTATTCCTAGTCATTAGTTCGAATTTAAAATACAAATTTCAATATTCAATTTAAACTTCAAAGTCAAATTTAAATTTTATTCAACTTTAAACAGATTAAATTCTAATATTTAATCGCCAATTTATTCTGATAATTTGAAATTCACATCAAATCATCATTTAAATATTTAAAATAAATTAAATATTCACAAATTAAAATTTTCAAAATTCAGGGCCGTTACAGGAAAATTTCGAATACAATATTACAGTCTAACCTAGATTCAACTTTGACAGTTATAAATCCTATGCCCTTACAATTGCTGAAAAATAAAAAAAAATGCCATAGATGCAACGAATAATTGAATAGGTCCATACATAGATGAAAATCTCCAGCTCTCCTCTGGATACTCCAAGCATCTTTAGTTAAACCAGAAACTACTCAGATCTGACCCGAGCATTAAAAATACCTGGATCAAGCCTGATAAACCAGTGAGAGATACTCGAACCATAACCATATGACGAAGTCATAGATGGGTACTAAACAAAATCTTTGAATAGTATCTCGTAAGCCCACACCACACATAAACACGGACAAGTTTTTACCATATGATAACCAAAATACTTTATATTGAAAATCACTTTGATATTATCTTTAATGAAGTAGGTTTTGAAAATGTAACAGCCCGCAAATCCGTACCCCTTGAGTCAACACTATTCTACAACAAACAACTCAAGTTGCACAGAAATACGAACCATTAGGGTTTAAGAAGAAGAGGTAGAAGAAAAGAAAACAAAACCAACATAAGAATCTAACCATCGCAGCGGAATAAAATATAATAGAGAATAAGTAATCTTTACTCAAAATCAAATATATCTGTTTACATACATTACATCATCAGAATTAAATCAGCCACAGCTCACATCAATAACATACAATGGATACACGACAACTCAACAACGGAAATATATATATATGCAAGTATGAGAATACGTATCGTCATCCAGCTCGTCTCCTGAGCTCCACAGCATCATATCCTGTATTCTATAATACTCGGTCTGACCCGAGCATTATAGTTAAATAACACCCGAGTCAGTCTGGAATACCAGCGTGAGAAAATCACACCCAATTGATTATTAAAGTTTCAAAAATCCTTTGAAAACAAAAGCATCTCGTAAGACCACGCCACAAATAAACATGTCGGGTTTTTACCTTACGATAGCTAAAACAATTTTTATAGAAATCCTCTGATATTATAATAGGGTCTATATACAAATACTTATAAAATAGCCGAAATTGTTACATGATTAAATTCCAGCTACTAGCCACCGAAGTGGGTAATACAAACAAAACTCGTACAAGGCTCGTAGGGAAAATGGATTTCCAACAATGACTAGGCACTGGGGTACCACCTGTCACAGTACGGGGCCTAGATCACCGTACCGAGGACTACTCCCTTCATCCCATGCAACACAAGGCCGGAACCATTCCTTACTGAACAGTCCCGAACAAGATAAACCCCGTGGTTGGCGCGACCAACCACCCACTAAGCCGAAAGATATATAAGGGACATCTAGACAGGGGAATTATCTTGTCCTGCTTGGGCATGACCCACCTAACCTTGCTGCATATCCCCTGATTTTCAGTCATTCCCATTTGATGAGGCTTGAGGCTAAGCGTTACCTTTTTAGAACGTTTTCACTTAGAATGCCCATCGTCCACCTGACGATGTTTCGCAAGCATTCGTCCATACAAGTCCGTCCCGGGTTCGAACGGAACCGAAGGCACTACTCCTACTACATCCATTTGGAAATATCCTCAGGATTAGTAGCGACTAGCCCTTGCACTTCACTACTCCATCTTCGACTTCGGACACGTTTTTCGCACGAAACGTATAAACCGGATCGAAGTGGTTTTCGAGAAATTAATCTCGATCCCGGTCTCTTCGAAACGATCAACATATTTGTCCAATATTGATAGTCGGTTATTTAACTATCAATTATATTCACAAAACAACCATCAACCAATAAATAATTTTCCAAACTATTTATAAATCTCAAAAATATCTTCACGAGATATATTGCTATTTTCAATCCTTTGAAAACAGTTTCAAAAACTATCTTCCTTTCTCAGAATCATTTCTCAAATAGTTTCTATTTCCACTGGAATTGCCAAGCACAAAACTTAGATTTTTAAAATAATTTAAAAACAATTTACTTTAAATATACTTTTAAACGTTTAAGTTAGAACTACTTCAATAATTTACTAAAAATACTTACTATATGATTTTTAATAATAAGGTTACTTTATAAAATATAAACTAGGTTTTCACGTTTATATATAAAATACTAAGTCACTTTTAAATAGTTATTTCAATAATAGATTTGAAAAATATTTACTTAAGAATTTTAAACATTCATAAATAATAAATTTTCTAGAATATGTTTTTTTTTAAGACCATATTAAAACTTTTATCTTATATTTAAAATTTCTTTAAAAACGTACTTGGCTATCCAGGGAAATATACTTATTTCCACATTCTTCTTGAAATTCCAATTTCAAACACCTGAATCAATTTACAAATTGATTTCAAATTGATTCTATTTTATCTCAAAAACCATTAATTTCAAATTTTATTTCTTACTTATTATTTAACATACTTTAACTGAAAACACAAGTTTTAGATTTTTCAGATTACTTCTTAACCCTTTTAAATAAATTTAGACTTTGAATTTTAACACAATTCTTTATTTCTTTAATTGATATAACTTAAGTTTACAATTCATCAATTTCGTTTTATTCAAAATTCCATTTCTCTTCATACTCGAAGTTATTTAGTATTATTTTCATATTACTTCTATTTCTTTCCAATTCATTCTTAATTTATTCAAACTTTATATAATTATTTCGCTTACAAATTTACTTTTACTTTTTCCTTTTTTTTATTTTTATTTCTTTTCAACAATCCAATTCATATAATTTGGTAGTTCATTATACCCAAATATCCAATCGAACCATAACAGTCAATATCCCAATATAACTCATCATAAATATTAAATAATCGCAACAGAGAATATTGAATGATTTAAATAAATGTGAGGGGTCCAGTTGGATCCCTCCAACCTGTTTTCCCTGCATCCACAAATGTTAGCACCATATAATAGGCCAATTCCAAAATATCATACTATATCACATCACTCAATTCATCCATCCAAACAATTATTTAAATTTAAACATTTTAAAATTTAAATTTTAAATTGAGTGAGATTAACTCACCTTTGATTTTGTATTTGCCATTCACTTCAATATTCCCTTGGTTTTCTTGATCCTTGACCTTGAGTAAATATTATATTATTCATTAATATTTGAAATAATCAAGCAATTTTATTATTATTTATTAACATTTTGAAATAACTTGAACCGTTTATTTCCTTTTATAAATTTAATCAACCAATGATTTTATTTTTAACAGCTATTTATTTATTTTAAACTGATTTTCTTTGATGCTATATATGTATATATTTTTATGCAAATAATCATCGGTTTTCAAAAATCTATATATACATATAAACATCCGAATACTTTAAAATTCCTACTTGTATATATATATATATATATTTTTTAAAATCATGTCTGTATGAATTTTCTTTTCTTCTTCTTTTTTTTTTATTTTTTTATTTTAAAACTAACTGTTATTATTTATATATATATATATAACAAATTAATAATAATCTGTAATTAACATAGTTACTGAGATAATTTAAGAAATTACCCCAAAACATCAAGCGATTCCACCTTCCCATGCCCTAGTTCTCGCGCCGCCATCACTAGCCAACGAACACTTCGCCTTCCTCTAACACGCAAGCAACGCCGACCCTCCAGATCGACACGGCCATCAACCCACACTCGCAACCCATTATCACCTTACCCACGTCCTCCCTCAAGCTCGCTGTCGCCCTGGCTAAACCCAGCTCGGAAATTGAATTGCGACTTCGCTGCTCGCTCGACTTGGATCGAGATGTACTTAGGAAGAAGATTAAAGAGGAACGGGACTTAAAATTGGGAAGTATTCATTCGATTTAAACGAAGGAGGAAAGGGGATTGGGTTTCGTGAGGATTGGGTTTCGTGAATACTGAGAAGATGAGGGAGGGGCGAAAACTCAAGTCTCGTTTCATATATATTTTTTTCTCTAAAGCTTCTCGGCTGATTGATTATTTAAAAAGGGGAAGAGGAACGCAGAGGAGAATGAAGCGTATACTACACGATAGGGGACCGTGATTTGAACTAAAGGAAAAGCTGATGAGAGAGAGACAGATGTGACAGGAATTCGGCTGTAGATATTAAAAGAGAAGCGTGTTTTAAGACGACACCAATTGGCATTGATTCGACCAACTAAAGTTTTATTAAATTTTCAATGCGTTTACCTATCGTACGCTCACACAACATTTTCAATCAATACGAAATTTAAAATCCGATAATAATTCAATATTACGGACCCAATGGAACTGGTTTCGTCGAATTCCGAGACTGTCCCTCGGAAGGCTATTTTTAAATTCAATTTAAACAATAATATTTTAAAACTGAACAAACCACTGTAAATTTCAATTTTACAACTTTTATTATTTTCAGTGCTATCAATATAAAATTTTCAAAATTGAACAATTCAGTGTTACACTCAATTTTAACACTTCTATTATATTCAATGTTATCAATATAAATTATAGCCTTCAAATTATGTTTTTAACAGGCTTAAAATCTCAGGTTCAACATTTTATTCAAATTCAAGTTATTTAATTCGATCAT
Organism: Allium cepa; assembly: GCA_030765085.1. Taxonomy (NCBI): domain Eukaryota; kingdom Viridiplantae; phylum Streptophyta; class Magnoliopsida; order Asparagales; family Amaryllidaceae; genus Allium; species Allium cepa. The sequence goes on from CM060940.1 coordinate 868,570,300, forward strand.
TAATTATCAAATAAATTGTGATATCCGAAATTCAATTGAAAATTATCCTATTGAATATTTAAAATCGATTAAATATTCCAATTTAAATTGCTTAAAAATTCCGGGTCGTCACATTCCTTCCCCCTTAAAAGAATTTCGTCCCCGAAATTACTAATTAGGAAGAATGATTCAATACCCGTTTACTTTTCCCAAAACCAATCAGTTCTTAACAATTCAACATCTTACCATCTATCTTTTACAAAAGACCCTTATTATTTTTATTAACTTCCCAAATCCTCCCAAGGTTTCAAACTATACTATTTTTTTAACCATTTAAGTTTCAATTTAAAAAACCAAATTTTGAATTATCAAAATTTCTCAAAATTTTTCTAACTCCCTAAATTCCCGAAAAATTTCGCCAGCGTCTCCTTTGCGCGGCTGACTCGGTACAACTACAAAATGGCTCTACAGCCTCCCAAATCCAAAAAGAAAACAAAACGCCAAGTGGCTCAATCCAAATCCCAATCAAATTTCATACCAAATTTAAATACATACCTTTTTGTCGAGCATTTCAAATTTATCTTTTGAAATCCATCCAATTCTATTTTTCCTTTAGATTACCTGCATATCCTGCTTAATACTAATATCCAATCACAATATCCCAAATATTTTATCAACTTTCTTACCAATGTCAATATTTATTAATCCAAATATCGACTTAGAAAGTATTTGTGATATTCCATTTCCAATTAAGAATGCACCATTTCATACTTAAGCTAGTATAAGTATTTTATGTTTTCTTATATTTATTTCACTCCGACCTTAGTTTATATCTATTTCTATTCAAATCAATTCTTTCATTTCCATATGAATTCAATTTATTTTTAGCACTAAATATATAAATCTTGTTTTTCATTTATAACTAAGTTATGTCATTATTTTAGTTAATTTCATTTACTAATTCAGCTTAGTTTCTAATTTGAATTCGCTAGTCGTTAACACAAATTTTCCAAAGTTTTTCTAAAATTTTCTAACTCCCAAAATTTCTGAAAAATTTTGGCAGAGTTCCCTTTGTACGGAGGAGCTTTTGCAATTTAACAAAAGAGATAAATATATATACATCGACCCACACGGTCGGAAAAACCAAAAACAGTTCATATTTCCTATTTGTATTGCGTAGGCGTACCTTATTTAGCATTTTAAGCAAGCGGCTAATTATTTTTAGCAAATAGCACTACCAAATCCAGCCACACGGCTCCTAGGTACCTGTACTTACTCAATTTAAACATGTAAGTGCCAAATATATGAAGTTTAACATATTTAACTTACGTTAAAACATATAATTTCCAAAAAGAAATTTACACCAAACATTTTCCGCAAGCAATCTATATAGCTTCCATGCTACTTCAACTATTTCAATCAATTTACAACCCATTTTCATTCAATCCGAATTGTTTTCGATCCATTCGTATACAACTTCATCAATTTGAATGGTTTAAAACTCAATCACTTACATTAATTTATTTTTAAGCAAACTGAACTCATATTTAGTTTAATTGCTCTCAAAATCAATTTATTTCACTTCTATCAACTCATAGAATTTTAATTACTTCCATTTACATCCAATGATAATTTATTCTTTGTAATTTGACAAGATCTATGTGAATAAATAAGTATTTATGTTTATCACCAGTTTAGATGGATTTTAACTCAATTTATTCATAATTCTATTCCATTAGAAAATTTATTCACAATCCATATATTCTCGGTTCCATTGCATTTAAATTTTATTAACCAAAATTAGTTCATTCGAAACCATTAATAATTTAGGTACATCTCCATTACCAATTAAATTTTCCTTCTTATTTTAATTCATTCACATCCATTCATTTATATTTAAAACCATTCCGTAATTGTTTATTCCAAACTATTTTATTTAGCTCAAAAACAATCCAAGCTATTTCATTTAATAACCATTCCTCAACTTATTTAAACCAACACTTCCTTTGGTTCTTATTTATCCCATCCATTCACTTAAATCATTTCTAATAAACTCGAAACATTCTATTTTCCTTATTGTCTCAAGTTATTTCCATCCCTTACTAATTTAGATGGTTTACAATTATTTATTTAAGCATTTTCATTCCATTAAATATTATCGGCAACACACCGAATTTTATTTCAATTAAAATTTATTTCACTTGATTTAAAACCAATCCAATATTATTAAACTTTGTTTAAGTTGAATTAAATTCAACACTCTTCCATCTACTCAGCTTAAGTCAAATTATTTTGATTCAATCAAATTTTACACTGAAGCTCATTCTCATTTCGCAAATAAATATATATATATTTTTTTTTATTCAACTTGATTCCATCTCAATTAAATATCATTTTTAAATTTTCAATTTAATTTGATTGGTTATTATAAAATTTAACTTTCCAAATTCAACTCATCCCATTTATTACCTGGCTATTTTTCAGGTTATCTTCACTTATTTGGATTTTATTTGCACATTCAAACATTGCTATTTTAATCCATTTACATTTTTATCTGATACACTTCAATTATATTTAATTTGTTAACACTTCAAGTCTAATTTTTAATTAATAACTCAAGTTCTGATTCTATTATCCACTTTGAATTTACCATCCAATTTATTAACTCATAATTCAACTCCATTCTTAATTACTTTACTTTCATCAACAATTTGAATCAGCTTTAATTTATAACTTAAGTTTATTTCCAAACTTCATCATCAACTCACAATTCAATTTTATTAACTAATTTATTATCTAATTAGTTCTCCCATTATTTATGATCCAACACTTGAAATTTTTTTTTTTCATTCCAAATATCACTTTTATTTATTTTCCTTAGTTCAATATACTTTACAATTCAAGTTTGGATTTCCCTCTCATTTCCCTATTCATCTAAATATTTATTTGGATTTGTATTCCATTTCAAAAATTTATAAGCCACAACTTATTATTTACACAATTCCATCCATTATAGGCTTGAATATATTCATCTTTTATTTTTAACTCAAGCCTGTTATTTATTTATAGCCCAATCATATTTTATTTCTATGGATTTTAATTCTTTTATAAGTGATTTTGATTTATTTATTCCAATTCCAATCCTTATCCCACTTAATTCCATTTATTCAGGTAAGAATCTAATGCCATTAAATAATTCAATTGAATTCTTATGCCAATTCAATTTTATTTTGCCTCGGTTTTATTTAACTCAATTCGATTTCAATTTAATTCGGATACAACTGGATATTATTTTCAGCTTATTCAATTTATTTTAATCCAGTTAATTTCATTTTAGCCTTTTAAATTTAAATTCCATTATTCAAAGCTTATATTTATTTCATTTTCATTCACTTAAGTTAAATTTATTTGCTGAATTAAAATTTTCAATCCCTTCTTATCAATATCAACTTCTCTCTATAAGTACATTATTTGATCATTTATTCATTCACCAATTCATTATTTAACCAATGAATTTATTTCCGAACATTTATTATCTTTAGTCCATCCTGACTAATTTTCCCATTTCACATAACTCCACACAATTCCATTTTAAATTCCAATACTCAGTTTCACTTACACTGTTGTTCAACAAATTTCAAAGTTTAAACAACCGTTCAACATTTCAAAATTCCCTTTAAAATCTTCTATATCCAAAATTCGTTTGATAAATTCAATATATCTCTTTGGATTTCAAAACTCAACCAGTTTTGCAAACAATTTCAATTCAAAACAATTTGGTAGCAATTTCACTTCGGGAAACTCAAAAATGAACATCGATGATGCTGCAGTCATCACCGAAGTTATTTTCCAGTGACTCAAGTGAATTCAATGCTATATCACTTTCAAAACCCATTTAAAACAAATTTCCATCCAGAAATACTTCCAAAACAATAATGTTATTATTCATTTTCGAATACTTTGACAAACACTTCCAAAATCTCCAGGATTTAAATTCCCAAATCCAGTTTTAAATCAATTTTTTACTATAATGTTATTTGCATAGCTTATGCTCATACAAATTCTCATTTGATTATATTTCAATTCACAAATTACATCTATAATTCATATTTATAAATTTCTTTTTATAATAAATTTATTCCTTCAAACTTTGGTTATATTTCCAATTTCTAATTAAATTTTCACTTAACAATGATAATACTTTAATATTATCATTTCGAACATCCAAGCAACCATATATTAGTCAAACAGTTTACAAAAACTTTTATTTATATCAAAATATGTTTTTGGGTAAAATTATTTCATTCACCCATATTTAAAACAATATCGTGTCAATTGCTCTATTCAAGTGTTTAGAAACCCCTTCGATACAGTTGCGCAGACTGTGTCGACGAAGGTTCATATGCCACACAATAAACCAATCAACACAATATTAAAACAATTTATATTCACTAACAAATACGCGCTCATATCTATTAATACGCTCAAACTCATTTTAGAGTACTATAGACTCTATTTTATGAGTAATTCCCACCAGAGCCAAGGTTATCACCAACCTAAGCTCTGATTCCAAGTGTAACAGCCCGCAAATCCGTACCCCTTGAGTCAACACTATTCTACAACAAACAACTCAAGTTGCACAGAAATACGAACCATTAGGGTTTAAGAAGAAGAGGTAGAAGAAAAGAAAACAAAACCAACATAAGAATCTAACCATCGCAGCGGAATAAAATATAATAGAGAATAAGTAATCTTTACTCAAAATCAAATATATCTGTTTACATACATTACATCATCAGAATTAAATCAGCCACAGCTCACATCAATAACATACAATGGATACACGACAACTCAACAACGGAAATATATATATATACAAGTATGAGAATACGTATCGTCATCCAGCTCGTCTCCTGAGCTCCACAGCACATATCCTGTATTCTATAATACTCGGTCTGACCCGAGCATTATAGTTAAATAACACCCGAGTCAGTCTTTGAATACCAGCGTGAGAAAATCACACCCAATTGATTATTAAAGTTTCAAAAATCCTTTGAAAACAAAAGCATCTCGTAAGACCACGCCACAAATAAACATGTCGGGTTTTTACCTTACGATAGCTAAAACAATTTTTATAGAAATCCTCTGATATTATAATAGGGTCTATATTCAAATACTTATAAAATAGCCGAAATTGTTACATGATTAAATTCCAGCTACTAGCCACCGAAGTGGGTAATACAAACAAAACTCGTACAAGGCTCGTAGGGAAAATGGATTTCCAACAATGACTAGGCACTGGGGTACCACCTGTCACAGTACGGGGCCTAGATCACCGTACCGAGGACTACTCCCTTCATCCCCTGCAACACAAGGCCAGAACCATTCCTTACTGAACAGTCCCGAACAAGATAAACCCCGTGGTTGGCGCGACCAACCACCCACTAAGCCGAAAGATATATAAGGGACATCTAGATAGGGGAATTATCTTGTCCTACTTGGGCATGACCCACCTAACCTTGCTGCATATCCCCTGATTTTCAGTCATTCCCATTTGATGAGGCTTGAGGCTAAGCGTTACCTTTTTAGAACGTTTTCACTTAGAATGCCCATCGTCCACCTGACGATGTTTCGCAAGAATTCGTCCATACAAGTCCGTCCCGGGTTCGAACGGAACCGAAGGCACTACTCCTACTACATCCATTTGGAAATATTCTCAGGATTAGTAGCGACTAGCCCTTGCACTTCACTACTCCATCTTCGACTTCGGACACGTTTTTCGCACGAAACGTATAAACCGAATCGAAGTGGTTTTCGAGAAATTAATCTCGATCCCGGTCTCTTCGAAACGATCAACGTATTTGTCCAATATTGATAGTCGGTTATTTAACTATCAATTATATTCACAAAACAACCATCAACCAATAAATAATTTTCCAAACTATTTATAAATCTCAAAAATATCTTCACGAGATATATTGCTATTTTCAATCCTTTGAAAACAGTTTCAAAAACTATCTTCGTTTCTCAGAATCATTTCTCAAATAGTTTCTATTTCCACTGGAATTGCCAAGCACAAAACTTAGATTTTTAAAATAATTTAAAAACAATTTACTTTAAATATACTTTTAAACGTTTAAGTTAGAACTACTTCAATAATTTACTAAAAATACTTACTATATGATTTTTAATAATAAGGTTACTTTATAAAATATAAACTAGGTTTTCACGTTTAAATATAAAATACTAAGTCACTTTTAAATAGTTATTTCAATAATAGATTTGAAAAATATTTACTTAAGAATTTTAAACATTCATAAATAATAAATTTTCTAGAATATGTTTTTTTTTTAAAGACCATATTAAAACTTTTATCTTATATTTAAAATTTCTTTAAAAACGTACTTGGCTATCCAGGGAAATATACTTATTTCCACATTCTTCTTGAAATTCCAATTTCAAATACCTGAATCAATTTACAAATTGATTTCAAATTGATTCTATTTTATCTCAAAAACCATTAATTTCAAATTTTATTTCTTACTTATTATTTAACATACTTTAACTGAAAACACAAGTTTTAGATTTTTCAGATTACTTCTTAACCCTTTTAAATAAATTTAGACTTTGAATTTTAACACAATTCTTTATTTCTTTAATTGATATAACTTAAGTTTACAATTCATCAATTTCGTTTTATTCAAAATTCCATTTCTCTTCATACTCGAAGTTATTTAGTATTATTTTCATATTACTTCTATTTCTTTCCGATTCATTCTTAATTTATTCAAACTTTATATAATTATTTCGCTTACAAATTTACTTTTACTTTTTCCTTTTTTTTATTTTTATTTCTTTTCAACAATCCAATTCATATAATTTGGTAGTTCATTATACCCAAATATCCAATCGAACCATAACAGTCAATATCCCAATATAACTCATCATAAGATATTAAATAATCGCAACAGAGAATATTGAATGATTTAAATAAATGTGAGGGGTCCAGTTGGATCCCTCCAACCTGTTTTCCCTGCATCCACAAATGTTAGCACCATATAATAGGCCAATTCCAAAATATCATACTATATCACATCACTCAATTCATCCATCCAAACAATTATTTAAATTTAAACATTTTAAAATTTAAATTTTAAACTGAGTGAGATTAACTCACCTTTGATTTTGTATTTGCCATTCACTTCAATATTCCCTTGGTTTTCTTGATCCTTGACCTTGAGTAAATATTATATTATTCATTAATATTTGAAATAATCAAGCAATTTTATTATTATTTATTAACATTTTGAAATAACTTGAACCGTTTATTTCCTTTTATAAATTTAATCAACCAATGATTTTATTTTTAACAGCTATTTATTTATTTTAAACTGATTTTCTTTGATGCTATATATGTATATATTTTTATGCAAATAATCATCGGTTTTCAAAAATCTATATATACATATAAACATCCGAATACTTTAAAATTCCTACTTGTATATATATATATTTTTTTAAAATCATGTCTGTATGAATTTTCTTTTCTTCTTCTTTTTTTTTATTTTTTTATTTTAAAACTAACTGTTATTATTTATATATATATATATAACAAATTAATAATAATCTGTAATTAACATAGTTACTGAGATAATTTAAGAAATTACCCCAAAACATCAAGCGATTCCACCTTCCCATGCCCTAGTTCTCGCGCCGCCATCACTAGCCAACGAACACTTCGCCTTCCTCTAACTCGCAAGCAACGCCGACCCTCCAGATCGACACGGCCATCAACCCAGACTCGCAACCCATTATCACCTTACCCACGTCCTCCCTCAAGCTCGCTGTCGCCCTGGCTAAACCCAGCTCGGAAATTGAATTGCGACTTCGCTGCTCGCTCGACTTGGATCGAGATGTACTTAGGAAGAAGATTAAAGAGGAACGGGACTTAAAATTGGGAAGTATTCATTCGATTTAAACGAAGGAGGAAAGGGGATTGGGTTTCGTGAGGATTGGGTTTCGTGAATACTGAGAAGATGAGGGAGGGGCGAAAACTCAAGTCTCGTTTCATATATATTTTTTTCTCTAAAGCTTCTCGGCTGATTGATTATTTAAAAAGGGGAAGAGGAACGCAGAGGAGAATGAAGCGTACACTACACGATAGGGGACCGTGATTTGAACTAAAGGAAAAGCTGATGAGAGAGAGACAGATGTGACAGGAATTCGGCTATAGATATTAAAAGAGAAGCGTGTTTTAAGACGACACCAATTGGCATTGATTCGACCAACTAAAGTTTTATTAAATTTTCAATGTGTTTACCTATCGTACGCTCACACAACATTTTCAATCAATACGAAATTTGAAATCCGATAATAATTCAATAGTACGGACCCAATGGAACTGGTTTCATCGAATTCCGAGACTGTCCCTCGGAAGGCTATTTTTAAATTCAATTTAAACAATAATATTTTAAAACTGAACAAACCACTGTAAATTTCAATTTTACAACTTTTATTATTTTCAGTGCTATCAATATAAAATTTTCAAAATTGAACAATTCAGTGTTACACTCAATTTTAACACTTCTATTATATTCAATGTTATCAATATAAATTATAGCCTTCAAATTATGTTTTTAACAGGCTTAAAATCTCAGGTTCAACATTTTATTCAAATTCAAGTTATTTAATTCGATAATTAATTATCAAATAAATTGTGATATCCGAAATTCAATTGAAAATTATCCTATTGAATATTTAAAATCGATTAAATATTCCAATTTAAATTGCTTAAAAATTCCGGGTCGTCACAGAAAATCATTTTCAAGTAAATATTTGTAAAACTAGCATCAATACCCGGCCTACATCTATGGTAATATATTCGAACTAGGTCAAACAAAATATGCAAGGATGGAGTATATGATATCAAAGAGGTAGCTAGAATGCATGCAAATATTTACAGCTATTTTGGGAATACAATCAAAACCATAAAGCTCGTATCAGAATTGGATTTCCAACATGACAAGGAACTAGTGGCCTTTACCTTCGATGCGCATATAGCAAAAATAGTTCCCGCTGTAACATCCCCAATTTTATCAACTTCAAATTTGTAACCAATTTGAATTTCTCTATAAATTAAATTGAAATCAATTTGAAAATTTTAGCAACAAATAAAATAAGTATTGATTTGTGTGTGTATATATATATATATGTGGTTAGATTTGAGTTTGACTTTAAACTTGAGTTTGAATATTGAATTTGAATTTGAATTTGAATTTGAATCTGAATTTGAACTTGTATTTGAATTTAAATTTAAAAATAAAATTTCTTGAGTAAATAATTTGGATTCAAATATATTAACATATGTGTATAGTTTCATAAATTAGTATTAAAACTTCTTCTTTTAAAAGGATGTATAAATATAAAAGGAAATGGAAAAAAACCTGAAAGAAGGAAAAAAACAGAGCATCATCAATATCAAAACAAATTTAAACAAAAGATTCTTCTTCAAACTTTAATCAGCAATTCAAGATCAAAAGAGATTCAGGAGTCAAGCACTAGGAATCTAAAACTCAACTCAGCAAAGCTTCAACTAGTTAAATCAAAGCTTCAACCATCTAAAGCAACAGGGATCATTCCAGTAAATTAATCAAATCAAAGTTGCAATTTTCAGATGTTCCAAGTTCAACAGAATCTCAGGCTTTCCCTGTTTTCAAAAAAATATTCAAACTATAAGTAATCTTTTAGAGAATTCGAATTTGAGTTTGATTAATGAGAAGCTAAGCAAGTAAATCCATCAGATACTAAGCAAAATTTATATAAATTAGCTGCAAAAAAGAAATCAAGGTTAAGTTAAATACAGCTTCCAGACTTTCAATTTTTAAAACCCAGACAAAACTCTCTATTTTTTCTTGCTCAAGGTGAGTAAACTTTTTTGAGATTTTGGAATGTGATCTGTTGTTTGAACTCATGCTTAAGTAAGATTGAAAATGTGTTGCATGTATACAGAGATGTGTACATGTGTATATATTGTTTGTGCATGTTAGTTACATGCACAATAAGCCTATGTTCCAGGTTCAGGAATTCAAAATCCTGTTCAAAATATAATTGCTCTTTCTCTGATCAAAACCAAACTTGGGATCTAACCTAAATTTGTTAGTTTTAACATGATTCAAATTTTCAAAATAGATTTAATGAAAAATAAATTAAAGTTTCTCCGGGAATTTGAAAAAACACAGGCAAGCTTAAAATATTTGAAAATTCAAATAGCATAATTTCTGATTTCAACTATATCAATCGAAACGTTTTTAGAATTGATGATGTTTAAAAGCAAAATTAGAATTTTTAATAACATATACACTGAGAAATTGAAAAATGAGCGTGAGATGGATTTTAATGAAATTCTGATGATCGGAGACGAAGTTTGTCTCGCGATCACGGCAGAGGCTAGCAGGGTGGTCTGGGATCATCACAAAATTGTTGAATGGATTGTTAAATGGGTACTTATGGCACAGGTCCTTATCAAGGTTCAAAATATACTAAAAGTCCTTCACTAAATTTCGGTGTAAATTAGGTCCCTGTTTTTATTCACGATTATTGCAGAGCATGATGCAACTTTTCATAAAAGTTGCTGACATTTCCGCAACTTTTCTGTACACTGTGAACATTGTATATGAAAGTTGCTGAAATATCAGCACTTATTTATAAAAGTCGCTACATTTCAGCAACATTTATGTACACTGTGAACACAGTGTATGAAAGTTGCTAAAATATCAGCACTTATTTATAAAAGTTGTTGACATTTCAGCAATAATTTTTCTTTGTTTCTAGAAAATAGGGACCGGATTTACAATGAAATTTTGACAAGGAAAGTTGCTGAAATATCAGCACTTATTTATAAAAGTTGCTGACATTTCAGCAATAATTTTTCTCTGTTTATAGAAAATAAGGACCGGATGTACAATGAAACTTTGACAGGGACCCGCTTTACAATATGAAAGTATGATAGGGATGCCTCCCTAATTTCCACTTGTTAAATCATCGTGGTGTTTGCAGATCGATGAACTGGGATTTAAGCCTAATTTTTTGTCATGGTCGAAAATCTCGTAAGTGTAGCTTCATTTTTGCATCGGAATTCATGGCACCGGGGGAAAGCAAAGCGTTGGACATCGTGGAAGCTTCGAGTGCATTCTCGTGATCATCGATGACCAAACGTGGAAGAACGAGGCGTTTGCACGATGATCACTTTCGTTCCAGTTTGGGTTCAGTATCAAAATTTTGATTTCTTTGATGATTTGCATTTCTAGGTGGTTGGTTGGTTTGGAAGGGTTGCCACTGACGTGTTGATAGCCGAAGCTTCAACCAGAGGCGATCGAAATAGTTGTGCATGTGCACAACGTAGCTGGGTGGTGTCAGTGATATTGAAATTGGCGAGAAGGAGGAAAACTCGAAGCAACCTTCGGGGGAAATAGAGAGATGACCCGAGTATGGGTTAGGGAAATTTTGTGAGCGTACCGAGTTTAGCACTTACACAAATTTTGAGTTTGAAAATTTAAATGTACGGGTTGATTTTTTGTGAAACTCGAAGCAAGTGACGATTTAACTCGGGGAACACCCGAAGTAGGTTTCAGTTTTACTTACAAAACAGTTTCACTTTGAAACCAGATTTAAAATTTTAGAATATTTTAAACCCATGATTTAAAACAATAAATTGTCTTAATTCGAAGTTAGATATTTAAAGATAAGAAAGTTATGTTTTAAAAGTAATTAAGTTTATTTTCATTAATTAATTCCTAATTTATTTTAAATAAATAATGTAATTAGAAGGTTAACTAAATTATAATTAGGGATAAACAATTAATGTAATTAATTAAGGAGTACTTAATTAATAAAAGTAATTAAGATTAATTAATTAATAATTAAGCAAAAATTAAGAATAAGTAATCAATTTAGTAATTAATAATTTAGAGTTAATTAAATGATAATTAAGCTTGATTAATTTTTAATTAAGGATTAATTAATGTAATTGAGAATATTTAATCATTAATTAAGGCTAATTAGTAAAGATAATTATGTGATTGATTAGTTATAATCATACAATTAATTCATCTTAATTTTAGATGGTGGATTGTTATTGAATACTGAATGTTGATTGATACCCACGATATTTGATCGTGATACTTTGTGATGTGAGTTGCTTTGTGCTGAGGTGTGATATCTGTGATTTGTTTTTGTGTGAATGTGAAAACCTATTGGCCCGTAAAACGACATTTGAATTTCGATGCGACAGGGAGTCAGATTCCAGTTGGTTATCCGAAACCCACATCGAACCTCGATAGTGAATTTTCGTGAATGATATATCCATGTGTTTTAAAATTAAGCGCTCACTATTCGATTAGCCGGGAGATGACCTTTGTGTTAGATAACCCATTCTAAATAGTGATACGATGAAATGGATAGCATTTGAAGTCGATGGTGAAGACCGGGTGTTTACGAGAATGATAGGATAACCTATCGAATGTCTCTACACTGAGTTGCTTCAGTATAGAGACCTCCATATGTGATGGGGGAGTCTAATCGCGTTTGTGGGTACCCGGATTGCAAGGGCTTCTTTGAAAGTGCCTTCGGTTCTGTTCGAACCCGGAACAGACTTGTATGGTTGTATGTCTGACATTACACCTTGAGATATAAAGCAGATTTCTTTCAAATACATTTCCGTTGGTGGCAGAGAATTTATCCTCTTAGCTTAACACTCTACTTTGAGACGTACGAGCTCAGAGGTTATGTAGTTGAAGGTTATCAGTGATATACTCTCAATTTGGTAATGCGGCATGCTAAGTGCTGTTGTGTCTTGCTGATCATTTGTTGATCATTTGTTGATCAAAGCAAGGCGCTTTGTGTAAAGCATAGCTTTGTGGACGAGACCTCATCGGACCTTACACCCTGGAAATAGTCGAAACAGGAAAGATGCGGCAAGGTTATAAGGGTTGCGCCCTTTAGGTTATGTCATTTCCTTCTGGAAAAAGGTGGTATCATGGAATGGAGCCCTGATACTTAACCTATGTGGTTGCTACAATCTCATTACTGTGTGGTTGTTGCTTTGTGGTTGAGGACCATCGGATAAAGGTCGCAAACGACCGGGGGATGGCATACTCATGTAGTAGTTACCTACTCATAGAGGTAACCCGGCCTTGTGTTGGCAGAGAGCTAGTTAAGTTCTCGGGACTTCCCTCCAAAGGCGTACCCATGTGGCAGTAGGAAGTTACTTAGCATTATCATTTGTTGGAAATCCAATCAAACAATACGAACCCTGTACGGTTTTAGTTGTATAACCTACCATGCAGCATGGCGGTAACCTGCTACAAAACATGGTAGCTATAGTAGGCATACAATAATGGTTGTATGTTGGCTAAGATTAATATTATACTTTCAAAATGTTTTCTCTACACTATGCACTAGTAATAATATCAAAGAATTTTCTCGTATCAAGAATGTTTGACTATCATAAAAAGAAATCTCCTCCAAGTCCGCGATTGCATTGTATGTGTGGTGGGAGGTCTTATGGTGGTTTCATTTTCCAAAAGCATATCGGATTTCTCTTATAAACTGTTTTTATTCAAAATAACTATTTTTTTTACTCATACCAGTCCCATGACTGACCCGGAGTTTGTTGTTCCTTTTGTAAACTCTGGGTGCCTATAATTTCCACACGGGCAGCCTAGAAGCAGGTTTTCCGTGTTATGGTGCTAGCTGGTTTTTGAATCCTTTTGGTTTGGAAGCTATCGGGTTTTTGGAAGCTTTTGTCTTGGATATCTTTTGAAGTGTTTGGAGTTTTGAAGACCTTAGCAAAGTAGAAGTATGTTGGAACCTTTTGTAGACTCTATTGTCATTCTGTTGGGAAGTTGTTAGTATACTGTTGTTGTATCGATACTTAACACTCTGATATTGATGATAATTGTTTTAATAGATATGGTGATATTGTATATGGAATGTTGATCAATGATATTCATTTCGTTTCTACTGTTTATACTCATCTAATGTTGTTATGAGCTCCATCCGAACTGGAGTTCGACGTTTGAATCTCCGGCAGTCAAATACAAGTGAGGTATTTGATGTCGATTTTCGAACAATGGATTTCAGGTCGTGACAAGTGGTATTAGAGCTAAAGGTTGAGTAAGAACTTTAGCTACGGAGTATAACACATTAGATGGCTCATTAGAGATAGGGTGGGGTATACCCTAGAATGAGTTTAACCTGAGACCAAAACCCTAAATTTTCTTGGTCTATTTCTTTTAACTGCTGATATTTCCTAAGATATTTCATCCGTATATCTTAATCAAGTTTTCTTACTAATTACAAATAGTAAGAATGAGAGGGCGAAGAGGAAGAGCTAGGGGACAGGGAAATACCACATCTGGTCAAGTTCCCCCAACACTAGAAGCAACTTCATCTACTCAAACTCAGCCCAATCTGGCTGATCTATATAAAAGTTTCTCGAGACTTGGTGGTAAGCCGTTCACCGGAATGGAATCTATTGTAAGCTCAAGCTTAGAATAGATCGAGTGAAAGAATTTTTAAAGGGCTAAAGTTGGAAGACGATCAAATGCGACTAATAGTTTCTTGGCAACTTCAAAAAGAAGCCTTAGCTTGGTGGGAGACAGTTATTGTAGATGAACCAGAAGAAGAGTTTACTTGGAGCCGATTTAAGGAAGTATTTGAGAAACTCTACATGCCATCAGTAGGAATTACCCGGATGTACCAGGAATTTATAGACTTGAAGCAAGGAAGTTTGTTATTTGAGGAGTATTTAAACAAGTTCAATGAATTAACCCGTTTCAGTCCAGATTTGGTGAACACGCCTCTAAAGAAAAATGAAAGGTCCATTCATGGGATGAATAAGAAATTCCATGAAAGGATGACTGGCCACGTCAAAGAGTCTTTTTATGATCTTATCGATATGGGGTATGGCATGCTACCTTGGATATGCAGGAGGTCTCGAGGGAAGGAGGAAATATGAGCAATCCAAATTGGAAACAAAGAAAGTTTGGAGGAAAGAAAGCATGGTAGGGAAAGGAGGAGAAGAAGAACAATCAAGAGGATAAGGAAAAAGGTGTTATTTGTTTGGAAAAAGGCATTACTCGAGCAAATGTATGAAACCTAAGAAACAAGTAAATCAATTTGTACAAGCAAAACCCAGGAAATGCTATTATTGTCAGCAACTGGGACACGAAGTTAAAGATTGCCCAACAATGAAGCAAGCTCGGACAGCAAAGGTGTACACAGTCAACGATAAACCTGCAACCTCCAAAGCAAGTAAAGGGAAAGGTGTTCTGGAAGGTAACCTTACTATTTATGATAGAATTGTTAGAGTTTTGTTTGACACGGGCGCTATGCATAATTTTATCTCTCAACAAGCTGTAAATGAATTAAATCTTGAACCTGATTTTGTCGATGAGCCCATTTGCGTAAAGAATCCAGTTGTTGGTCCCGCGAACCTTTGTCTACGATGTAGATACATTCCTATCTCATACTATTGTTATCAATTCCTATCCGTCTCTTTGTCCTTAATTTTAATGAGTTTGAAATCTTACTCGGAATGGATTGGCTAACAAAATATGAAGCCAAACTAGATCGTAACAATCGATTGATTTCGATCAAAACCAAATTTGGAGATTTCATTGAGATTTCTTATGAGGATCCGAGTCCTAAAATAGATGGGTTAATGTATAACTTGGGTTATCCCGAACCTAGTCTGGAGTCCATACCCATTTTCCGGGAATTTCCAGACGTGTTCGAAGAAGTTAAATCCTTACCTCCACATAGAGAAATAGAATTTAGAATTGACATAGTTCCAAATGCTCGTCATATCATTCATGCAAGTCGCAGGATGGCACCCAGAGAAAAAATTGAACTAGTCAATCAAACTTGAGATTTGTTAAAGAAGGGATTGATACGTCCTAGTGTTTTCGAATGGGGTTCAGCTGTGGTATTCATCGCTAAGTCTGACGGATCTTTGAGATTGTGTGTGGACTACCGCGATCTCAATAAACTAGCTCTCAAAAACGAATTTCCTTTACCTAGAATTAATGGTATGTTTGATCAACTGCACAACGCTCGTTTCTTTTCGAAGATGGATTTAGCTCAAGGATTCCATCAGCTACGAATTTTCGAAGATTGTGTTCACGTGACTGCTTTTAGGGGCCCGAACATATTCTACGAATGGTTAGTCATGCCTTTCGGACTAACCAACGCTCCCGCATACTTCATAGATTTTACGACCCTTGTGTTTCGAGAGGTGTTGAATAAATTGTACTTGTATTTATCGATGATATCCTAATCTATTCCAAAACCAAAGAGGAGCATGCTGAACATCTCAGAATTGTTTTGGAGATATTGAGGTGGAACATACTATTTACCAAATTTTCTAAATTCCATTTTTGGGTCAAGGAAGTTAAATTTCTTGGGCACATTGTTAATGAAGAAGGAATTTCTGTTGATCCTAGCAAGATTTCATCTATTCTAGACTAGAAGCGACCCACAACTCCGAAAGAAGTTCAAAGTTTTCTAGGTTTAGCAGGCTATTACTGGTAGTTTGTTCAGGACTTTTCTTAGATAGCTAGTCCATTGACTAAGCTAACGATGAAGAATGCTAAATTTAATTGGAATCCAAAATGTGATGAAGCTTTCCAGGAATTGAAAAGGAGATTAACTACCGCTTACGTTCTTGTTATTACCAACGGAAACCAAGGCTTATCTATCTATACTGACGCTTGTAGTGATGGAGTAGGTGCAATATTAATGCAGAATGGGAAGGTAATTGCCCACGCGAGTAGACAATTACGTACCCACGAGAGAAACTACCCAACACATGATTTGGAGCTATTAGCTGTTATTTTTGCCTTAAAAGTCTGGCGACATTATCTTCTGGGTAAGAATCCCCTTCAGCTATTTAGAATAAAATTTTAAATTCAATTTAACTTAATATGCACTTGATAAATCTTTCTTGTTTAGGTGAAAAATTCGAATTATTCACCGACCACAAATTTTTGAAATATCTCTTCACCCATAAAGATTTGAATCTGCAACAACAACGTTGTTTGGAATTTCTGGCATGCTATGACCTAGATATTCAATATACATCTAGAAAAGCTAATGTAGTTGTTGATGCTTTAAGTAGGAGACACGTTGTTCTTGCATATCTTGTTGTCGCTCCTATCCTCCTAGAAAAGATCTAGTAAGCAGACAGAAGATAAGTTTTTCGAGAAATTTGCAGAAGAATAGGTCTGTAACGAAACGAATTTTTTCCGCTCGAAAATCGACATCCATGCTTTACATCGTATTCGAATGCCATAGATTCGATCGTTCAAATCCGATTCGCCGGAGCTTATAACATAATTAAGTAAACAATACAGCGGAAAAATGAATAATACATTGATATACAACACTGATACAATATCTGGTACAACAGAGTGATACAATGAATATCAATATACATCAGATTTATGATACAAGAGAATAGCAGTGGAAAGAAAATAGATAACACCAGCAGCGGAACAAATAACTCTAAGATGGTCTTCAAGAGAGAACTCCAGCAGCAGCTCGAACCAACATCACGATGCATAAAGATAAGCAAGTGCAGTCCATATCCAAAGACTGAACTAGCTCCAGATACTCTACTGAACCTAGCTATCGGAAAAACCCAACTCTAGACTACTCGTGTAGAAAATAGTGAGCACCCAGAGTTCAGGAAAGAAACAATAAACTCCGGATTAGTCGTGGGACTGGTGTGAGTAACAAAAACAGTTTATCTTTAAAAACAAATAGCAAAAGGATTTTAAATTAGATTCGCAATGCTTTTAGAATATGACACTACCATAAGGCCTCCCGCACACACACACAATGCAAATGCAGAACCGGAGGAGATTTCTCCTAATGATAGTCAAACATGCTTGATACGCGAATTTATTTGATATTATTACTATAAGTGCAAAGTGGATAAAAACATTTCGAAAATAGAATATAAATCTTAGCCAACATACGACCATTATTGTATGCCTACTATAGCTACCATCTAAACAGTGGTGACCACCATAAGTAAATGGCAGGTTCTACAACTAAAACCGTACAAGGCTCATATTGAATGAATGGATTTTCCAACAAATGGTCAGGCCAAGGAACTTCCCATTGCCACATGGAAACGCCTCTGGAAGGACGTCCCGAGAACCAACCCAGATCTCTGCCAAACAAGGCCGGCTACCCCCCTTCCCGGGGAATATACAAAACCTCAGATATGCCACCCCCGGTCCTTTGGGACCTTTATACGAGGATCCTCTAAACCAACAACCACACAGGAATAAATATAGTGTGTCCACATGAGTAAGTATCTGGGCTCCATACCATGATACTACCCTTTTCCAAAAGGAATGGTCATACCCTAGGGAAGCTACCCCTGAAACCTTGCCGCACAATCCTGTTTCGACCATTTTCGGTTTGTGAGGTTCGACGAAGTCTCGTTCACAAAGCTACGTTTTTTACAAAAGCCACGCTTTGATCAACAAATGATCAGCAGCACTCAGCATGCCACATTACCAAGTTGGGTATATATCGCTGATAACCTTCAACTACATAACCTCTGAGCTCATACGTCTCAGAGAAGGGTGTTAATGCTAAGAGAATAAATTCTTCGCCACCAACAGAAATGTATTTGAAAGAAATCTGCTTTATATCTCAAATTGTAATGTCAGACATACAATCCATACAAGTCTCTTCTGGAATTAGAACAGAACCGAAGGCACTTCCAAAGAAGCCCTTGCAATCCGGGTATTCACAATCCCGATCGGACTTCCCATCACTTAGGGAATCTCTATGCCGTAGCTACTCGGTGCATAGACAATCGATAGGTTATCCTATCATTTTCGCAAATACCCGGTCTTCACCACCAGTCTTCAAATGCTATCCATAACGACATACCACATATTCGGAATGGTTTATACGACACCAAGGTCCTTTCCCGGCTAACCCGAATAGTGAGCGCAACATTTAAAACATATGGATATGGGATTACAATTAAGTCACAACTTAATAATTCAAAACTTTCCTTTCAAATGGTTTAAACCAATTACCATTTCGAATATTTTAAACGAAAAGATTTGTTTCACAAAGTTCACCCAGTTTCACAAAGATTCATTCATAGATTTCAAAACAATTTCTATTTCAATTGGATTTACTCATTAAATCTTTAAATCAAAGATTTGTCTCATAGCTTTCAAATCGTTCCCAGATATTCACTTTCAAATTCATTTCCAATTATTCATCTATAACTTGGAAAACTATATCAGTTTAAACTTGAATCCCTTTTAATAAAATTTGAAACGAATGCTTTTTATCTTTTGGAAACAATAGTTTTATTTTGGAAAAACCCGATTTCCTTTATATAAGTTACAATCTTTGGGTTAATTCAAATTCCCAAAAACAATATATAAAAGTGGTTTAACCCATATATAACTAATATAACATCTTTAATCCCTAATTTCAAATCATAGAATTCAATTCCTAATTTTGAATTCAAATTTAAATCAAATTATTTAAATTCCAAAACTTAATCAGGTTATTCAAAACGAATTTCATTTTTGAAATTCCATTTCAAAAGCTTTTCACTTTAAACACAATCCATTTCCAAAACAATTGAATTTAAAAATTCAAATTCAAAACTATTTCAAAAATCTGCGACTTAACCGATTTCCTCGTGAAATCCATATTCGTGTGTGTATAAGTGTGGTCCAGGGATTTCACATAGTAGTGCACAACATCAATCATTGCAGATATATCACTATCGATAAGCGGTATAATCCACAACGCTTATCTTCATTTACAGTTTCACAGATAAAATAAATTTATCAATCGCAAAGATTCAGCATTACAATTCGATGTGGGATTCGAATAACCAATCGAAATCTGACTCCCGTCGCATCGAAATTCAAGTGCCGTTTTACGGCAAAAAGGGATTTTCACATAATCACAAATCACAGTTCAACACAAATTAATTCACATCACACCGTTTATAACACAAGGCATATCATATCAGAAATATCAAACAATTAAACAATCAATAGAATTCAAATATCCATAAGTAAGAATAAATTAAATTATCTAATTACTTAAATCTGATGGGTCGTCAATTCTGGTTAATTTAATTGATTTCAAATCATTTGATTTAATTTGTCCTTTAATCATTTATTAATCAAATAAATCAGCCTTTAAATTTAATAATTAACCTTAAATTATTATATAAACTTAATTACCCATTAATTTATCACTAATTATTTAATTAATTAATTATATATTCTTAATTAAATTTCTTAACAAATGTTAACAAACTTTAAGTAGTTAATTACTCTTAATTTCTTACTTAATCATAAATTAATCCAAACTCTAACTACAATTATAATTTAATTATTCTTAGTTTCCTTTCAAAACAATTAATTAATAATAAATATTCTTCTTGATTAACAATTTAAAGCTCTTCTTTAAATTTTGAAAATCGATTTATTATTAGCTACCAATCCTTAATGTCGAAAAAAAATTATACTTAACCTAAATTATTTACTTAGTTAAAATAATAATAGTAATAATAATAATTAAGTGTTTTAAAACATTGTTAAGCATTAATTAAAATAATTATAACTTGTATTAAATTTCAATTTGTCAAACATTACTCGTCATTATTACTTGAAATTTGGGTAGAGTTTGCTTAACTTGCTTTTATTACACTTCAAGTTTGTAAACAGAAACCTGTTTTTAAACCATAGTTTCCAGACCCACACCAACGTGCTCGTGCTCGTGCACGTGTACAACGTAGACCATCACCACCGGTCTTCGCCACACCCTCCAACGCATCAAACATCATCGCGGCAACACACTTCAAGCATCAAACCATCACCATCGGCCTCAAATTCGAAACGAGCAAAAAAAACAAAACCTGGAAACAAAAACTGGAACTGTAACAACCCAGTATTTCGTACCGATTAATTATCATCATTGGACGATTACTTTTCCTAACTAATTGCCTATTGAAGTTTTTTTTTTAAATTTGAATTCAAATTCCTTTACAAATTTTTAGAGAGATTGATGGGCTTTGAGAAATTAAATAGTGGTCCATTTATTATTGGGCCGTGAAAATTTACAAGGGTAGAAACTCGTTCTTTCCCCTTTTTTCTTCATTTTCGTTCGCAACCCTAAAATCGAACGAAGAAGAAATAAAAATGGCGGCCACTTTCGTTCGTTCTTCTTCAACAACTAGGGGCTTCTTCGATCGATCGCTTCTGGAACTCGAAGCGCCAACATCAGCGGCCCCTTCAGCTTGCTCGTGGCTGCTTCGACGTGCTCATGCTCGAGGAGAACTTCGGCTGCTTCTTTCGTGACCTCGGTGAGTTTACTCACATCTAATTCACATCTCGAGTTAATTTAAGGATCGAATTCTGTGATTTCGTTCGTATACAATTGTTGGAGGTAGTTGATTCATTTTACTCGCCGTTCGATTTATGGTGATTGCTTGGGATTTTTCTGACTTCTTCAAGTTCGTTTTCGTTTTTGTTTAAATTCGATCGATTGGTTCGTACTATGCCTCCCGATCGATTTTGTGTTGTTGCATGAATTTTGGTCGGCTTCGACTTTATTCGTCACTGGCCGACTATACTGCCGTTGATCTTGTTTTGAATTAGGTCTCGGTGTTTGACTTGTTTATTTGTACCACTAGTGTTCGTGTAGCCATTTTATTTTGAGGCTTTGTCACTGATGTTGGCTTGCAATATTCATTTCTCAGATGCATTCATTGGTTGTTAAATACATAAACAACTGCTATTATTATTGTTGGCACTGCTAACATATTTACAGTGCATACATGTTTTATCTGTGTTCATATCACCCTGTTGGCCTGTGATTTCATCGCGGCCTTCCTGTTTGAGTACATGTTGGGTTTGATGCATTTGTGCTCCTTCATGATATTTCCAGGTGTATGTTGCAGTCTTTAATGCTTTTGAAAAGCATGTTTCCAGGCTGCTATGGGAACTATGTCTCATGTTGTCTGTACTTTGGTTTTGTCTCAATGATGCAATATGCTGTTTCATTTATTGATGTTAGTTTTGCATTGCTTCACTGTTCGATCCTGTATCACTATATGGTTTGTGGTTACACATGTTTATATGGGCACTGCCCATGTATTTTTCACTGTGTTCACTTACTTGTTTGTTCATATAGCTGATTTTGCATTCATTGTCTTGCTACCTCTGTTTGCATTACTGTTGAGTTTGCATTTTTACCACTAATGTGCATGTAGCTCATTTTTGCATTCCTTGTGCTCAAGTCTGACATTTTTGGAGGTGGCTCTGTCCTGTTTCATGTTGCACTTCTGTCCTGTTTCATGTTGCACTTTTCAATTTCTTCACCACTATTTCTTTGAGTCATGTTAAACTGTTTGTATACAGTTCGATTTGGTTTGACTGCTTGAGTTATAGCCTCGGGCTCGTTTGTGATTTGGTGAGCACTATGCTTTGAGCATTTGTACTCAAGAGTGACCAGTGCATCTTGATGCAGCTTGGTTGCTGGTTGTTGACTTTCTTGTGACTGCAATCTTGTTGCAGCCTTGCCTTGTATTCGCGAAGTGTGTACATTGCTATGTGCACTTATGTCCATGCTTGCATTTGATCTTGCGGTGGCTGCAATTCAATTGCAGTTTGTCCTTGTGTCTGTGTGTGTGGTGCCATACCCCTGGTGCCCTCACCCTCCTCCTATTTTTGTAGCTGTCCCACTGCTTTGTGTTTTGGATGCAGACTAGTTGCAGTCTCTCCTTTTCTGATGTGTACTGTGGTGCCATTTCATTGGTGCTCTCACCTTCATTCACCAGTGTCTTCATGTTGTACACTGCCTTGTTCACTTGCTCATTTGAGTTATACTGCTTCTCGTTGCACCTCTGATTCATTTTTCCATGTGCAGTTTGTTATGAACATTCATTGGATACATTGTCACTATTGTGGCACGGCAGTGCACGCAAGCGTGAACTGCAGCCACACGGTATTCATTGGGCACATCATCACTGTTGTGGCACGGCAGTGCACGCATGCGTGAACTGCAGCCACACAGTATTGGTTTTATTGATATTTTGAATTGGTTCGCGTTCCATTTACCGTTATCCGATTTCTTATTTAAGAATCGGATAGGTAAATTTATTTCTGTGACTGTCATCTATTCATTATTTAATTATTATTGCTTCTGTGCATTAATAACTGAGTTTGAATTAGACTGACCCGAGTATTATTTTCTTTTGAAATTTAATACTCGGGTCAGACCGAGTATTTTCAGGTTGTAGATATTCTGCTTTGGGATGCTGCTTGAGCTATGAAGACTTTTCATATCTTTTGAAGTTGTCGAGTCATAGTATAGGTTGATATGTATTCATGTATATTAGTCGTTAATGTACTTGTATATATAACTTCCTGAGTCGACTGTTGTAGTTGTATCACATGTACCATGTCAAATGCATTGTAACTGACATTAGTTATTATATATATGAGACTTTCTGTTTTATCTGTGTTCCGCATTTATATTTATCTGTGTTATTAGTTTATATTTTGTCCTAGACTTTTATAGCCACTGTGTAGTAGCTTTGAGTTTGCATCGGCATGTCGGATTCCCTCCCGAAATGAAATGCATGTTTTTACTATCTGGCATATCGGTGCTCGCACAAAGCAATTACACGGATGGTCGCTCCTCAACAGCCTTATTCTCCATGCTAGTCGACAGCACTACACCGTAGTGTTCTTGGCTAGCGTGGGTATAGAGGTGGGGCGTCACAGCTTGGTATCAGAGCCTGGGGTTTAGGACGAATATAAAACATAACTTAGATGGAACATGTGTTACAACTATTTGTCGATGTTTTATCTCTCATCTTTGTCTAAGATCATCTTTGATTTGTTAGGTATGAATTCTTAACTCTTATTCATGAGCATTTTTGCTATTCTCTATTGCACTTGCTCATTCGAGTATGCACTGCTAAGTATCCTTGTGTATATGCTATACCAAGTTGCATATTGCTGCAATTTGTACCCACTTCGATTTGAGCTCGCATTGTTTATTCGAACTGCTGTGTATATGCATTCTTACCTCTGATTCGTGTACTTAATGAAGTCTCCATGCAATTGGGTTTTGGGTATCAATCTTTGAGACAAATTGCATTTCAATTGTCGACTCTGCCTGTTTATCCATGACTTGTTGGCTTTCATGTGCCTCTCTCTGATAGTTTTAAAATTTCTTTGGTATAAAAGAAATTGTCTTGGACTTTGCCTTGTCGATATCGACATTGACTTGACTTTTCCTTTTGTTAAAGCCGTTCATGCATTTATGCTTGTTTTGCTTCGTTTTTCCAATTATTGATCGATTCTTCTTTTCCGATTAGTTGTTATCACCTTTGTCGACTTTGATAACTTCTATTATAGGAATTTTTGAGTATTCCTACCTTGATGGATTTGGAATCGAATTCTTTGGATTTTATTCACGTCTTCGAATGTGAATCTTAGTGAATTGATTTGGTTTTCGAATTTAATCGATTCTTGATATTTCCCGATTTGTTGCTATCATTTATTAGCAACTTTGATGACCTTTTCTTCGGGAATTTTGTGAACATACCTTTCGATGAATTCGGTATCGAGTTCTTTGGATTCTATTCACGTCTTCGTATGTGAATTCTTGTGATTGATTGTTTCTACAATCATTTTTGTGATTTGTCACTTTAAAAATATAAAGGTTTCAATACTAGTAGTAAATATCAAAACTCTTTTATCAAAATGTTTTCAACTCTATTTTCAATATCAAACTCTTTTCCTAAACCGTTTTTTTTCAATCTACTAGTATATGCAATCCTTTACCTCACTCGGATAAGAAATCTAATTAAACGGCTTAGTAAAACAAGTGGTATGAAACGCTTGCGTTTACTTCGTCGGTTAATTTTTGGACTTGTTCGATTGAAACTTTTGTGACAATTTTCTAGTGGAGATTTACAGTTTGTTCGTAAATATTTGAGTTAAGCAAGTGGTTATGGGACATGAAGCTTAACTTTTATATTCACTAACTTAGTGTAATTGACACTTCTTGATGATCATTGACGGTCATTTTTGTGTTTTAGACTAGCAACTGCGCGATGTCTTTTTGTCTGCGAGGGAGACTGGACCCCGCTTTTGTGATGTTTCACCATCACATTTGTGTGATGTTTCGCCATCACATATGTGGGGTAGCACCCCACGGTCTTCGGGCCATTCGTGTGTCAAAATTAATGGTTGGCCACCATGAGATAGCATCTCGTTTTGTGATACCGGTTGGTGAGTTTTCATGCTCCCATTTTGTGATAGGCCTTCCCCTTTTTATGATAGCGATTGTGCGATGTCTCTTTGTCTACGAGGGAGACTAAACCCCGTTTGTGTGATGTTGCGACTCACATATGTGGGGTAGCGCCCCACAGTCTTCGGACCATTCGTGTGTCAAAATTTAATGGTTAGCCACCATGAGATAGCATCTTGTTTTGTGATACCGGTGTGGTGAGTTTTCATACTCCCGTTTTGTGATAGGCCTCCCCCCCCCTCTCTGTGTTTTCTGGATTTCATGTGTTGATTTCTGGAATTTATGTTTCACCTACTTTCATGACTTTCATTGTTATGATTTTCTAGCTTTTGAGCATTGGTGAATTCTAGTGTTATTGACTTGTTATGAGTACAAGTTTTGGGTATGACGCCCTCTTTGGATCTTTGAGAAGATCCTTGTGATATCGATTTATCTCTTGTTGATGTTCTTTTACATAGCATTTCGCTTTGCGTTACACGTGTAGGTGAGTTTTCATGCTCACGTGTAGGTGAGTTTTCATACTCCCGTTTGAGTTTTCATACTCCCATTTGAGTTTTCATACTCTCATTTTGTGATTTTTGGATTTCTTGTGTAGTCTTCTGGAATTTGTGTTTCACCAATTTTCGTGGTTTCTATTGATATGTTTTATCAATTTTTGTGCATTGGTGAATTCGTGTGTCATTGACTTGTTATGAATACAAGTTTAGGGTATGATACCCCTTTCTATCTTTGAGATGATTCTTGTGACGTTTTTGACAAATGAAAATTCATTGGTATTATATTTTGATGCCAATTGCTACTGATGTTGCTGTTTTAATCACGTGTTTTAAAATTTTGTTATCTTCCAAATTGTTTCAAAGTAAAAATAAAAATTATTTTCAAAACTTTTACAGTTTACGCTTTCAAAAGATTGAGGAAGCGATTTAAACATTTCAGCAAAATCGAGGACTATGACCCCTTTCTTTTACTGATTCGTTTAATTCCGGACTTATCCGTTTGAGAACGTGAAATGCTATTTTAAAATACACAATTTTGCACATTCAAGGAAACGATGAAGTGAATTAAACGATTTAGTAAAACTCGTGTTTATGGGACATGTGTGTTTGCTATTTCGGTTAATTCCGGACTTGTTAATTGAATATCTTGTGTTTCTGATTATCGTTTTTGATAATCAGATATTTGTGTTTCTCATTATCGTTTTAGATAATCAGATATTTGTGTTTCTGATTATCGTTTTTGATAATTAGATATTTGTGTTTCTGATTGTCGTTTGTGATAATCAGATATTTGTGATTTTTGATTATCGTCTGTGATAATTAAATACTTTCGATCTGATTATCGTTTTGATAATCGGATATTTGTGTTTCTGATTATTGTTTGTGATAATCAGATATTTGTGATTTCTGATTATCGTTTTTGATAATCTTGTTGTTTCTGATTATCGTTTTTGATAATCGGATATTTGTGTTTCTGATTATCGTTTGTGATAATCAGATATTTGAGATTTCTGATTCTCGTTTTGGATAATTATATATCTGCAATTTTGCGATTTGCGAATTTTGTTTTCTAATTATCTTTGTTGATAATTAGATTTTGTTGTTTTCTAATTATCGTATCGATAATTAGATATTGCTGTTTTGTGATTTCCTTATTCTAATTATCTAATTGATAATTGAATATTGCTGATAATTGCATTCATCCAGTTTTGTGTTTTCTGAATATCTATTTGATAAATAGATTTTGCTGAGAATTTCTTTTATGAAATTAAAAGATGATTTTTGTGATTGTATTGCCCATTGAGTGCTTTACGAATTTTGGTCGATGCGCTTGATCAACGATTATCGATAGGAATCTCTTAGACGCTTTGATGAGACAATCAGGCACAGTAAATTGTTAATTTTGAAAGTTTTAGCTTTTCGGGAGAGACAATCCCTTTCCGATACTTCT
Source organism: Allium cepa (assembly GCA_030765085.1). Classification (NCBI taxonomy): domain Eukaryota; kingdom Viridiplantae; phylum Streptophyta; class Magnoliopsida; order Asparagales; family Amaryllidaceae; genus Allium; species Allium cepa. The sequence continues at coordinate 868,597,612 of CM060940.1, forward strand.
ATTCTTGTGATTCCCGAAGGGAACCAAGACTTTATCTTTTGAACCAATGTTAATCGTATTGAGTTGCATGCCATTCTCTTGCATAAGAGAACGTGCTGTCTATTGTGTTTCTAAATCATTAATGCCTATTGAGACTAGATATGCCACTCATCATCTAGTGCTCGTGGCTGTTGACTTCGCTCTTAAAATTTGGCATCATTATTTTTGGGTGAGAAATTTATTCACTACCCTGATCATGAATCTTGAGAATTCATCGAGCAAACACATTCAAGCTTACTCTTTCATGCTCTTTATGGTGAACATCCTATTTCGAATCTTGTGATGATATGCTCTTATGGTTGTTACCTTTTGTCCATTTATTCCTTATGATTGCGAGGACGCAATTTCTTTAAGGAGGGGAGTCTGTAACAACCCAGTATTTCATACCGATTAATTATCGTAATTGGACGATTACTTTTCCAAACTAATTGCCTATTGAAGTTTTTTTTTCTTAAATTTGAATTCAAATTCCTTTACATATTTTTAGAGAGATTGATGGGCTTTGAGAAATTAAATAATGGTCCATTTATTATTGGGCTGTGAAATTTTACAAGGGTAGAAACTCGTTCTTTTCCCCTTTTTTCTTCATTTTCGTTCGCAACCCTAAAATCGAACGAAGAAAAAATAAAAATGGCGGCCACTTTCGTTCGTTCTTCTTCAACAACTAGGGGCTTCTTCGATCGATCGCTTCTGGAACTCGAAGCGCCAACAACAGCGGCCCCTTCAACTTGCTCGTGGTTGCTTCGACGTGCTCATGCTCGAGGAGAACTTCGCCTGCTTCTTTCGTGACCTCGGTGAGTTTACTCACATCTAATTCATATCTCGAGTTAATTTAAGGATCGAATTCTGTGATTTTGTTCGTATACAATTGTTGGAGGTAGTTGATTCATTTTACTCGCCGTTCGATTTATGGTGATTGCTTGGGATTTTTCTGACTTCTTCAAGTTCGTTTTCGTTTTCGTTTAAATTCGATCGATTGGTTCGTACTATGCCTCCCGATCGATTTTGTGTTGTTGCATGAATTTTGGTCGGCTTCGACTTTATTCGTCACTGGCCGACTATACTGCCGTTGATCTTGTTTTGAATTAGGTCTCAGTGTTTGACTTGTTTATTTGTACCACTAGTGTTCGTGTAGCCATTTTATTTTGAGGCTTTCACTGATGTTGGCTCGCAATATTTATTTCTCAGATGCATTCATTGGTTGTTAAATACTTAAACAACTGCTATTATTATTGTTGGCACTGCTAACATATTTACAGTGCATACATGTTTTATCTGTGTTCATATCACCCTGTTGGCTTGTGATTTCATCGCGGCCTTGCTGTTTGAGTACATGTTGGGTTTGATGCATTTGTGCTCCTTCATGATATTTCCAGATGTATGTTGCAGTCTTTAATGCTTTTTAAAAGCATGTTTCCAGGCTGCTATGGGAACTATGTCTCATGTTGTCTGTACTTTGGTTTTGTCTCAATGATGCAATATGTTGTTTCATTTATTGATGTTAGTGTTGCATTGCTTCACTTTTCGATCCTGTATCACCATATGGTTTGTGGTTACACATGTTTATATGGGCACTGCCCATGTATTTTTCACTGTGTTCACTTACTTGTTTGTTCATATAGCTCATTTTGCATTCATTTTCTTGCTACCTCTGTTTGCATTACTGTTGAGTTTGCATTTTTACCACTAATGTGCATGTAGCTCATATTTGCATTCCTTGTGCTCAAGTCTGATATTTTTGGAGGTGGCTCTGTCCTATTTCATGATGCACTTCTGTCCTGTTTCATGTTGCACTTTTCAATTTGTTCACCACTATTTCTTTGAGTCATGTTAAACTGTTTGTATACAGTTCGATTTGGTTTGACCGCTTGAGTTATAGCCTCAGGCTCGTTTGTGATTTGGTGAGCACTATGCTTTGAGTATTTGTACTCAAGAGTGACCGGTGCATCTTGATGCAGCCTGGTTGCTGGTTGTTGACTTTCTTGTGACTGCAATCTTGTTGCAGCCTTGCCTTGTATTCGCGAAGTGTGTACATTGCTATGTGCACTTATGTCCAAGCTTGCATTTGATCTTGTGGTGGCTGCAATTCAATTGCAGTTTGTCCTTGTGTCTGTGTGTGTGGTGCCATACCCCTGGTGCCCTCACCCTCCTCCTATTTTTGTAGCTGTCCCACTGCTTTGTGTTTTGGATGCAGACTAGTTGCAGTCTCTCCTTTTCTGATGTGTGCTGTGGTGCCATTTCATTGGTGCTCTCACCTTCATTCGGCTGTGTCTTCATGTTGTACACTGCCTTGTGCACTTGCTCATTTGAGTTATACCGCTTCTCGTTGCACCTCTGATTCATTTTTCCATGTGCAGTTTGTTATGAACATTCACTGGGTACATCGTCACTGTTGTGGCACGGCAGTGCACGCAAGCGTGAACTGCAGCCACACGGTATTCATTGGGCACATCATCACTGTTGTGGCACGGCAGTGCACGCAAGCGTGATTTGCAGCCACACGGTATTGGTTTTAATTATATTTTGAATTGGTGCGCGTTACATTTACCGTTATCCGATTTCTTATTTAAGAATCGGATAGGTAAATTTATTTCTTTGACTGTCATCTATTCATTATTTAATTATTATTGCTTCTGTGCATTAATAACTGAGTTTGAATTAGACTGACCCGAGTATTATTTTCTTCTGAAATTTAATACTCTGGTCAGACCGAGTATTTTCAGGTTGTAGATATTCTGCTTTGGGATGCTGCTTGAGCTATGAAGACTTTTCATATCTTTTGGAGTTGTCGAGTCATAGTATAGGTTGATATGTATTCATGTATATTAGTCGTTAATGTACTTGTATATATAACTTCCCGAGTCGACTGTTGTAGTTGTATCACATGTACCGTGTCAAATGTATTGTAACTGACAGCAGTTATTATATATATGAGACTTTCTGTTTTATCTGTGTTCCGCGTTTATATTTATCTATGTTATTAGTTTATATTTTGTCCTAGACTATTATAGCCACTGTGTAGTAGCTTTGAGTTTGCATCGGCATGTCGGATTCCCTCCCGAAAATGAAATGCATGTTTTTACTATCTGGCATATCGGTGCTCGCACAAAGCAATTACACGGATGGTCGCTCCTCAACAGCCTTATTCTCCGTGCTAGTCGACAGCACTACACCGTAGTGTTCTTGGCAAGCGTGGGTATAGAGGTGGGGCGTCACAGGAACCACCTGTCTTCCTGTCAATGCCTCGTCCTCGATGCCTCGACCACCGGAAAACCCACAATCTCGGCCACGCCGTCGCCAACTACCCCTCTACCATCACCCAGAACCGCTTCGCACTCGGTCTAGTGTAAACGATCAACGAGGCCGATTACTCATCCACATCAGAACTAGGTTAAAAAAATTTAAATGCTCGCCACTGCCACCACGTCCATCTACCGACCATCGTACTATTTTTCTCAACACCATCGTAAGCTCTTCCACCTACACGCGAAACTCCGACTCCCAATACTTCACCCATCACCGGATTTTGATAAAAATGCATTTTCAGTTAATATTTAAACTTCTCTATTTGTACTTGATTAAAAATCATCATTTCCACTTTAAAAATCCAATCTTCTAATAGTGATTCATGTTATGTAAATGAATTTATAATTCGTGACAATCGAATTTTACATATGTTTGAATTCTCTCTGTAAAATCAATTTTCCAGAGGTATTTGCAAGTTGTTTTAACAAAAATAAATTTTTTAAAGCTTAATTCGTGGACAAACAAAATATTTGTGTTTGTATTTTAATTTCTAATAGTTACTAGATTAAGAGATAGAAATTTATTTACAAATCTGGTTTTAAAAAGAACTAAAAAAATAGAGGTTACATGCGTATATCATGCTTCAGCAGTTCAACAATATGAATACAATCATAATCCACAATACAATTTTGAACACAGCAAAATTTTTTACTTAAAGCTTAAAGGTGAAGTTGCTCACCATGTTTCCAGAATGAACAGAGAGCCTTCCTTGGTTTTTTTTCTTTGAGTTTCTTGTAATCACTCTTCTGTTGTTTTGTTCCCAGAGCCAAAAATTAAATTTGTTTTGACTTAAGTAAAATTTAAATCTATAATTTATGATGGAACAAATCTGATTCTTTGTTAAAGTCTCAAATCCAAACTTGAACTAAATCAAGAGGTAAAATTTTTAAATCAAACAGAAGCTTGAAAATCCAAGAAACATAGATTCTTCAGAAAACAAACTTGTATATATTCTGCACACCCACATCAGCAGATAATTCATTCATATAACCTCACACCAAAACATATTCATTTTCCAGAAATTAATATGCAACAAATATCATATACTTCAAATTGAAAAGTGATGTTACTCACTTGTTATGAAGAAGAATGAACAGAGCCTTCTTTTGAACTAGGCTTGAAATTGCAAGCTGAAGCTTTTATCTTCAATCCTCTGGTTACATTGATTTGTATTGTTGTTGAAGTTAAGTTTGTTTATGGTTTTCGAAATGAGGTTTACTTCAAATTTTCTCAGCTTTTGAATAAATGAAACTGAGATGGATGTTTTTGATATATAGGAGATGAAGTTTTACTGGTGATGTATAATATTTGTACAGGGTAATTAAGATTTGGTTTTGTACAACATAGGGTAGATACTATTTGGTTTTTGCAAAATAAGATCAATGATCCTATATATTTTTTCTCTTGCTTGAGTTGCCAAGATTTCGGCTGGTAGATATTATATTGTTTTGTACTAAAAGTATTGCTTGGTATGCTTGCATTAAACACATGAAGCATGTTACATTAATTACTTTGGTACTTCATTTGCAAGCTACTCTTCAAATTTGATTTGTTTACCCTTATGCAGGCTGATGTATATTTTGTATGTGCTGAGAAGACTTTGTGGTGGATTGTTTACTTAATTTTTTTCGCCAGGTTGCTTTTACACTTAATGTATATTTTGTTTGTACTTGCCATTCTACTCACGGGCTACATTCTTATCATTTATTTACTTGCACGTGAATGTATTACTTTTATTTTGCAAGCCAAAGATATTTATATTTTGTTGTTTGGTTACATACTTTTGCTTTGTTTTGTCTTTGTTCATTTTTTTACCTGTCTGCTTTACGTATGTGAATGTATTTTATTAGCTATGCTCTTGTTCTATTATTTTGTCATATGAACACATTTTTATTGCGTTGTTTGAATTTTAACAAATTTGTTTAATGGGTATATTTAATGTTTTATAGCTCACATAACCAAAATCTTAAGATATTTATTTTTAACTTATCTACTTATCATCTTTACTATTTCATTCATTCATTATTTATATATTAAATTTTAAAAGAAATCATTTTTAAAACTTAATAAAATAAACACATATCTTTTTATTATTATTATTATTTTGTAAATCTTTTAATTCATATTTTATATAACTATAAACTTATTTTTATTTAAAGACTTCATTTATTGAATTTTCAAATCAATTTATCAATAAATATCACCATTTAAAATCAAAATTTAATTTAATTATCAATTTAAAATAAATTAAAATTTGGGATCGTTATAGATTCCCCTCCTTAAGAAATTTCGTCCCCGAAATTTGCAAGCACGAAAACAACACAGAGATAGATAGATTTAATCTCCTATAATTTCTCTAATACACGATTTGGATTTCAAACTCAAGTCGGAATATCTCCAAAATATATACCAATTTGTCCCTCTTCGGACTTCGATATACCCAAGAAATTTCATAGAATTCGAATTTGATTTTAAACGAAATCGTTTTATTGATACAATTCAAATTTAGCTTCATATTCTATTAATGAAGTTAACTTAATTTAAAATTTCCAATTTAAAATTTTCAAATTCATATTCATTAAGGTTTAAATCAAAAACTGATAAGAAACCGATGAAGATACGAAGCAAGGATTTTTCTACAGCGATTCGTAGGGCATCACCGCAGCGAACTTCTTTCTGGAGCTGTCTCGAAGCAATCAAAAAGAATTTGGAAACGAATCCAAGGAAATTGATAAGAAAGTTGTTTCCACTATTGTAGGGTATTGACCATATGAAGTGGTACTTCCCTGTCCTCTATCTCGTCCTCTTCTTGCACTCATACTCACTATCAGTGGATAGTAAGAGAATTTACAGAGGCACATGAATGGGTATCTTAAGGATATACTCATTCTAGGGTATACTTCACCCTATCTCTAATGAGCTACTTAATGTGTTATACTCCTGAGCTAAAGTTTTACCTTAGCTCTAACACCACTTGTAACGAAACGAATTTTTCCCACTCGAAAATCGATACTTTACATCGTATTCGAATGCCGTAGATTCGACCATTCAAATCCGATTCGCCGGAGCTTATAACACAATTAAGTAAACAATACAGCGGAAAAATGAATAATACATTGATATTCAACACAGATACGATATATGATACAACAGAGTGATACAATGAATATCAATATACATCAGAGTTATGATACAAGAGAATAGCAGCGGAAAGAAAATAGATAACACCAGCAGCGAAACAAATAACTCTAAGATGGTCTTCAAGAGAGAACTCCAGCAGCAGCTCGAACCAACATCACGATGCATAAAGATATGCAAGTGCAGTCCATATCCAAAGACTGAATTAGCTCCAGATACTCTAGTGAACCTAGCTATCTGAAAAACCCAACTCTAGACTGCTCGTGTGGAAAATAGTGAGCACCCAGAGTTCATGAAAGAAACCATAAACTCCGGATCAGTCGTGGGACTGGTGTGAGTAACAAAAACAGTTTATCTTTAAAAACAAATAGCAAAAGAATTTTAAATTAGATTTGCAATGCTTTTAGAAAATGAGACTACCATAAGGCCTCACGCGCGCACACACACAATGCAAACGCAGAATCGGAGGAGATTTCTCCTTATGATAGTCAAACATGCTTGATACACGAATTTCTTTGATATTATTACTATAAGTGCAAAGTGGAGAAAAACATTTCGAAAATAGAATATAAATCTTAGCCAACATACGACCATTATGGTATGCCTACTATAGCTACCATCTGAACAGTGGTGACCACCATAAGTAAATGGCAGGTTCTACAACTAAAAAAATACAAGGCTCGTATTAAATGAATGGATTTTTCAACAAATGGTCGGGCCAAGGAACTTCCCATTGCCACATGGAAACGCCTCTGGAAGGACGTCCCGAGAACCAACCCGGATCTCTGCCAAACAAGGCCGGCTACCCCCCTTCCCGGGGAATATACAAAACCTCAGATATGCCACCCCCGGTCCTTTGGGACCTTTATACGAGGATCCTCTAAGCCAATAACCACACAGAAATAAATATAGTGTGTCCACATAAGTAAGGATCTGGGCTCCATACCATGATACTACCCTTTTCCAGAAGGAATGGTCATACCCTAGGGAAGCTACCCCTGAAACCTTGCCGCACAATTCCTGTTTCGACAATTTCTGGTTTGTGAGGTTCGACGAAGTCTCGTTCACAAAGCTATGTTTTTTACAAAAGCCACGCTTTGATCAACAAATGATCAGCAGCACTCAGCATGCCGCATTACCAAGTTGGGAATATATCGCTGATAACCTTCAACTACATAACCTTTGAGCTCGTACGTCTCGGAGAAGGGTGTTAATGCTAAGAGAATAAATTCTCCGCCAAAAACAGAAATGTATTTGAAAGAAATCTGCTTTATATCTCAAATTGTAATGTCAGACATATAATCCATACAAGTCTGTTCTGGAATTAGAACAGAACCAAAGGCACTTCCAAAGAAGCCCTTGCAATCTGAGTATTCGCAATCCCGATCGTACTTCCCATCACTTAGGGAATCTCTATGTCGTAGTTAATCGGTGCAGAGACAATCGATAGTTTATCCTATCGTTTTCGCAAATACCCGGTCTTCACCACCGGTCTTCAAATGCCATCCATAACGACGTATCACATATTCGGAATGGGTTATATGACACCAAGGTCCTTTCCCGGCTAACCTGAATAGTGAGTGCAACATTTAAAACATATGGATATGAGATTACAATTAAGTCACAACTTAATAATTCAAAACTTTCCTTTCAAATGGTTTAAACCAATTACCATTTCAAATCTTTTAAACAAAAAGATTTGTTTCATAAAGTTCACCCAGTTTCACAAAGATTCATTCATAGATTTCAAAACAATTTCTATTTCAATTGGATTAACTCATTAAATCTTTAAATCAAAGATTTGTCTCATAGCTTTCAAATCGTTCCCAGATATTCACTTTCAAAATTCATTTCCAATTATTCACCTATAACTTGGAAAACTATATCAGTTTAAACTTGAATCCCTTTTAATAAAATTTGAAACGAAAGCTTTTTATCTTTTGGAAACAATAGTTTTATTTTAGAAAAACCCGATTTCCTTTATATAAGTTACAATCTTTGGGTTAATTCAAATTCCCAAAAACAATATTTAAAAGTGGTTTAACCCATATAAAACTAATATAACATCTTTAATCCCTAATTTCAAATCATAGAATTCAATTCCTAATTTTGAATTCAAATTTAAATCAAATTATTTAAATTCCAAAACTTAATCAAGTTATTGAAAACGAATTTCATTTTTAAAATTCCATTTCAAAAGCTTTTCACTTTAAACGCAATCCATTTCCAAAACATTTGAATTTAAAAATTCAAATTCAAAACTATTTCAAAAATCTGCGACTTAACAGATTTCCTCATGAAATCCATATTCTTGTGTGTATAAGTGTGTTCCAGGGATTTCACACAGTAGTGCACAACATCAATCATCACAGATATATCAATATCGATAAGCGGTATAATCCACAACGCTTATCTTTATTTATAGTTTCATAGATAAAATAAATTTATCAATCACAAAGATTCAGCATTACAATTCGATGTGGGATTCGGATAACCAATCGAATTCCGACTCCCTGTCGCATCGAAATTCAAGTGCCGTTTTACGGCAAAAAGGGATTTTCACATAATCACAAATCACAGTTCAACACAAAGTAATTCACATCACACCGTTTATAACACAAGGCATATCATATCAGAAATATCAAACAATTAAACAATCAATAGAATTCAAATATCCATAAGTAAGAATAAATTAAATTATCTAATTACTTAAATCAGATGGGTCATCAATCCTTGTTTATTTACTTTAATTGATTTCAAATCATTTGATTTAATTTGTCCTTCAACCATTTATTAATCAAATAAATCAGCCTTTAAATTTAATAATGAACCTTAAATTATTATATAAACTTAATTACCTATTAATTTATCACTACTTATTTAATTAATTAATTATAAATTCTTAATTAAATTACTTAACTAGTTAATTATTAGTCATATGTTAACTAACTTTAAGTAGTTAATTACTCTTAATTTCTTACTTAATCATAAATTAATCCAAACTCTAACTACAATTATAATTTAATTATTCTTAGTTTCCTTTCAAAACAATTAATTAATATTAAATATTCTTCTTGATTAACAATTTAAAGCTCTTCTTTAAATTTTGAAAATCGATTTATTATTAGCTACCAAACCTTAACGTCGAAAATTTTTTATACTTAACTTAAAGTATTTACTTAGTTAAAATAATAATAATAATAATAATAATAACAATTAAGTGTTTTAAAACATTGTTAAGCATTAATTAAAATAATTATAACTTGTATTAAATTTCAATTTGTCAAACATTACTCGTCATTATTACTTGAAATTTGGGTAAAGAGTTTGCTTAACTTGCTTTTATTACACTTCAGGTTTGTAAACAGAAACCTGTTTTTAAACCATAGTTTCCAGACCTACATCAACGTGCTCGTACACGTGCACGTGTACAACGTCGACCAACACCACCGGTCTTCGCCACACCCTCCAACGCATAAAACATCATCACGGCAACACACTTCAACCATCAAACCATCAACATCGGCCTCAAATTCGAAACGAGCAAAAAAACAAAACCTGGAAACAAAAACTGGAACCACCTGTCTTCCTGTCAACGCCTCGTCCTCGATGCCTCGACCACCGGAAACCGCACAATCTTGGCCACGCCATCGCCAACTACCCCTCTACCATCACCCAGAACCGCTTCACACTCGGTCCAGTGTAAACGACGAACGAGGTCGATTACTCATCCACATCAAAACTAGGTTAAAAAAATTTAAATGCTCGCCGCCGCCGCCACGTCCATCTACCGACCGTCGCACTATTTTTCTCAACACCACCGTAAGCTCTTCCACCTCCACGCGAAACTCCGACTCCCAATGCTTCACCCATCACCGGATTTTGATAAAAATGCATTTTCAGTTAATATTTAAACTGCTCTATTGGTACTTGATTAAAAATCATCATTTCTACATTAAAAAATCCTATCTTCTAATTGTGATTCAAGTTATGTAAATAAATTTGTAATTCATGACAATCGAATTTTACATATGTTTGAATTCTCTCTGTAAAATCAATTTTCCAGAGGTATTTGCAAGTTGTTTTAACAAAAATAAAAATTTTAAAGCTTAATTCATGGACAAACAAACAATTTTTGTTTGTATTTTAATTTCTAATAGTTACTAGATTAAGAGATAGAAATTTATTTAAAATTCTGGTTTTAAAAAGAACTAAAAAAAATAGAGGTTACTTGCATATATCATGCTTCAGCAGTTCAACAATATGAATACAATCATAATCCACAATACAATTTTGAACACATCAAATTTTTTTACTTAAAGCTTAAACGTGAAGTTGCTCACCATGTTTCCAGAGTGAGCAGAGAGCCTTGGTTTTTTTTCTTTGAGTTTCTTGTAATCACTCTAATGTTGTTTTGTTCCCAGAGCCAAAAATTAAATTTGTTTTGACTTAAGTAAAATTTAATTCTATAATTTATGATGGAACAAATCTGATTCTTTGTTAAAGTCTCAAATCCAAACTTGAACTAAATCAAGAAGTAAAATTTTTAAATCAAACAGAAGCTTGAAAATCAAAGAAACATAGATTCTTCATAAAACAAACTTGTACATATTCTGTACACCCACATCAGTAGATAATTCATTCATATAACCTCACACCAAAACATATTCATTTTCCAGAAATTAATATGCAACAAATATCATATACTTTAAATTGAAAAGTGATGTTACTCACTTGTTATGAAGAAGAATGAACAGAGCCTTCTTTTGAGCTAGGCTTGAAATTGCAAGCTGAAGCTTTTATCTTCAATCCTCTGGTTACATTGATTTGTATTGTTGTTGAAGTTAAATTTGTTTATGGTTTTCGAAATGAGGTTTACTTCAAATTTTCTCAGCTTTTGAATAAATGAAACTGAGATGGATGTTTTTGATATATAGGAGATGAAGTTTTACTGGTGATGTATAATATTTGTACAGGGTAATTAAGATTTGGTTTTGTACAACATAGGGTAGATACTTTTTGGTTTGTACAAAATAAGATCCGTGATCTTATATTATTTTTTCTCTTGCTTGAGTAGCCAATATTTCGGCGGGTAGATATTATATTGTTTTGTACTAAAAGTATAGCTTGGTATGCTTGCATTAAATGCACGAATCATGTTACATTAATTACTTTGGTACTTCATTTGCAAGCTACTCTTCAAATTTGGTTTGTTTACCCTTATGCAGGCTGATGTATATTTTGTATGTGTTGAGAAGACTTTGTGGTGGATTGTTTGCTTAATTTTTTTCACCAGGTTGCTTTTACGCTTAATGTATATTTTGTTTGTACTTGCCATTCTACTCACAGGCTACATTCTTATCATTTATTTACTTGCACTTGAATGTATTACTTTTATTTTGCAAGCCAAAGATATTTATATTTTGTTGTCTGGTTACATACTTTTGCTTTGTTTTGTCTTTGTTCATTCTTTTACATGTCTTTCTTTACATATGTGAATGTATTTTATTTGCTCTTGTTCTATTATTTTGTCATATGAACACATTTTTATTACGTTGTTTGAATTTTAACAAATTTGTTTAATGGGTATATTTAATGTTTTATAGCTCACATAACCAAAATCTTAAGATATTTATTTTTAACTTATCTACTTATCATCTTTACTATTTCGTTCACTCATTATTTATATATTAAATTTTAAAAGAAATCATTTTTAAAACTTAATAAAATAAACACATATCTTTTTTTTTTTATTATTATTTTGTAAATCTTGTAATTCATATTTTATATAACTATAAACTTATTTTTATTTAAAGACTTCATTTATTGAATTTTCAAATCAATTTATCAATAAATTTCACCATTTAAAATAAAAAATTAATTTAATTATCAATTTAAAATAAATTAAAATTCGGGATTGTTACAAGGTCGAGGCGAAGATTCCAGTTTTGGAATCGATAGTAATGGAATAGTAAGAATGAAAGGCAAGATGTGTGTACCAGATATCCCAGAATTAAAACGTGAAGTTTTAGATGAATGTCACAAGTCTAAACTCAGTATCCTTTCGGGAGTTAATAAGATGTATAGAGATATCAAAAGAACTTTCTGGTGGAAGACAATGAAAAGGGATATATCTATATATGTGAGTCGCTGTGCTACTTGTCAACAAATCAAAAGTGATCAAGAGAAGATGGCGGGTTTACTTTAGCCTTTGGAAGTACCGAAATGGAAATGGGATTAAGTATCGATGGATTTCCTAGACGGGTTGCCATGAACTAAGAAAGGAAATGAAGCAATTTGGGTTATTGTGGATCGTTTGACTAAGATAGCCCTCTTTTTTCCAGTGGAAATCTACCCACACAGTAGCAAGTTTAGCCGATTTATATGTGAAAGAAATTGTTCGTCTCCATGGTATACCAAGCAGTATAGTGAGTGATCGTGACCCGATCTTCACTAGTAGATTTTGGGAGGCATTCCAAGCCGCATTTTGAACAAAACTGAACTTCAGCAATGCTTATCACCTACAGTCTGATGGGCAGACTGAAAGGATAAATCGGATATTAGAAGACCTTTTGTGAGCTTGTATTCTCGACTTTGGTGGTTCTTGGGAGGACCATTTGCATCTGGTCGAATTCTCATACAATAATGGCTATCAGGCCAGTATCGAGATGGCTCCTTTCGAAGCTTTATATGGTCGTCCGTGTCGATCACCTGCATGGGGAATCGAGTCAGGTGATAGACTCATCCTTGGACCAGATATGATTAAAGGAGCCATGGAGAAAGCAAATTTTATTCGAAAGAAGTTAATAACTGCTCAAAGTCGTCAGAAGAGCTATTATGATCGCAGAAGAAGAGATTTGGAATTTCAAGTTGGTGATTCTATTTTCCTCAATGTTTCTCCAATGTGGGGTGTGTTGAGATTTAGGAAAAATGAAAAGCTAGCACCACGTTATATTGGTCCTTTTCCTATTCTAAAGAGGATCGGTTCTCTAGCATATCGAGCGCAGCTACCCAGCTGGTTATTTGGCATGCATGATGTGTTTCTGAGCTTTAACCTTCGAAAATATGTGCACGATCTAGACTGCATTATTAAAGAAGCTGCTTAGTAGTAATTGGAGATCACACCAAATCTGGCAGTAAAGAGAGAACCCATAAAGATCATTGATCGTGATGAAAAGCAGCCGAGGAACAAAATTGTGAAACTGGTTAAAGTACAATAGAGTGGTAATACAAAGGACTGTACTTGGGAAACAGAGGATAGCATGCAAAAGTTCTATCCCAATTGCAGAGTGGATATTTCAGCTTAATCTAGTAAGCCGTTTCTCTATCTTTTCCTATATTCGTATATTCTTTGTTTATCTTTCTCTCCTTTTCAAATTTCGAGGACGAAATTTTCTTAAGGGGGAACCTGTAACATCCCCAATTTTATCAACTTAAAATTTGTAATCAATTTGAATTTCTCTGTAAATTAAAATGAAATCAATTTGAATATTTTAACATCAAATAAAATAAGTATTGATATATATATATATATATATTGGTAGATTTGAGTTTGACTTTAAAATTGAGTTTGAATATTGAATTTTAATTTTAATTTTAATTTTAATCTGAATTTGAACTTTTATTTGAATTTTAATTTAAAAATAAAATTTCTTGAGTAAATATTTTGGATTCAAATATATTAACATATGTGTACAGTTTCATAAATTAGTATTAAAACTTCTTCTTCTAAAAGGATTTATAAATATAAAAGTGAATGTAATTATATAAAAAAAACGAAAAAAATTAATATAAAAACTTTTATTTAAAATATTTGTGCATAGTGAGACAAGTGTTCAACATGGAGTGAATGAATTAACAACTGTAGTTCACGTAGAAAGAAATTAACAAGTGTCACTTTGTTTTGTTCTTGGAAAAGAAATTAATTAAAATAGGAAATGAAAGTATATGCTATCAAACTTCCTTCCTCTCATCTCTTTTAACAGTTACAAAGGAAATTTTTTGTTTGAATACTGAAACTAGGAAACGGAAAAAAACTTGAAAGAAGGAAAAAAACAGAGCATCATCAATATCAAAACAAATTTAAACAAAAGATTCTTCTTCAAACTTTAATCAGCAATTCAAGATCAAAAGAGATTCAGGAGTCAAGCACTAGGAAGCTAAAATTCAACTCAGCAAAGCTTCAACTAATCAAATCAAAGCTTCAATCATCTAAAGCAACAGGGATCATTCCAGTAAATTAAATAAATCAAAGTTGCAATTTCCATATTTTCCAAGTTCAACAGAATCTCAGGCTTTTCCCTGTTTAAAAAAAAAAGAATTCAAACTATAAGTAATCTTGTAAAGAATTTTAATTTGAGTTTGATTGTTGAGAAGTTAATCAAGTAAATCCATCAGATACTAAGAAAAATTTATATAAATTAGCTACAGAAAAGAAATCAAGATCAAGTTAAATACAGCATCCAGACTTTCAATTTTTAAAAACCAGACAAAACACTCTATTTCTTCTTGATCAAGGTGAGTAAACTTTTTTGAGATTTTGGAATGTGATCTGTTGTTTGAACTCATGCTTAAGTAAGATTGAAAATGTGTTGCGTGTATACAGAGATGTGTACATATGTATATATTGTTTATGCATGTTAGTTACAGGCACAGTAAGCCTCTGTCCTAGGTTCAGGAATTAAGAATCCTGTTCAAAATGTAATTGCTCTTTCTCTGATCCAAACTAAACTATGGAATTTAAACTAAAGTTGTTAGTTTTAACATGATTCAAATTTTCAAAATAGACTTAAGAAAAAATAAATTAAAGTTTCTCCGGGAATTTGAAAAAACACAGCCAAGCTTAAAATATTTGAAAATTCAAATACCACAATTTCTGATTTCAAGCATATCAGTCGAATCATTTTTAGAACTGATAAATTTTAAAAGCAAAAGCAGAATTTTTAATAACATATTCACTGAGAAATTGAAAAATGAGCGTGAGATGGATTTTAATGAAATTCTGATGATCGGAGACGAAATTTGTCTCGCGATCACGGCAAAGGCTAGCAGGGTAGTCTGGGATCATCAGAAAATTGTTAAATGGATTGTTGAATCATCATGGTGTTTTCAGATCGATAAACTAGGGTTTAAGCCCAATTTTTTGTGATGGTCTAAAATCTCGTTAGTTTAGCTTCATTTTTGCATCGGAATTCATGGGATCGGGGGGAAGCGAAGCGTTGGACATCATGGAAGCTTCGAGTGCATTCTCGTGGTCATCGATGACCAGAGGTGGAAGAACGAGGCGTTTGCACGATGATCACTTTCCTTCCAGTTTGGGTTCAGTATCGAAATTTCGATTTTGTCGAGGATTTGCATTTCTGGGTGGTTGGTTGGTTTGGGAGGGTTGCCACTGATATGTTGATGGCCGGAGCTTCGACCAGAGGCGATCGAAATAGTTGTGCATGTGCACAACGTAGCTGGGTGGTGTCAATGATATTGAAATTTGGGAGAAGGAGGAAAACTCGAAGTAACTTTCAGGGGAAACAGAGAGATGACTCGAGTATGGGTCAGTGAAATTTTGTGAGTGTACCGGGTTTAGCACTTAAACAAATTTTGAGTTTGAAAATTTAAACGTACGGGTTGATTTTTTGTAAAACTCGAAGCAACTGACAATTTAACTCGGGGAACACCCGAAGTAGGTCTCGGTTTGACTTAGAAAACAGTTTCAGTTTAAAACCAGATTTAAAATTTTAAAATATTTTAAACCCATGATTTAAAACAATAAATTGTCTTGATTCAAAGTTAGATATTTAAAGATAAGAAAGTTATGTTTTAAAAGTAATTAAGTTTATTTTCATTAATTAATTCCTAATATATTTTAAACAAATAATGTAATTAAAAGATTAATTAAATTATAATTAGGGATAAACAATTAATGTAATTAATTAAGGAGTACTTAATTAATAAAAGTAATTAAGATTAATTAATTAATAATTAAGCAAAAATTAAGAATAATTAATCAATTTTGTAATTAATAATTTAAAGTTAATTAAATGATAATTAAACTTAATTAGTTTTTAATTAACGATTAATTAATGTATAATTAAGAAATTTAATCATTAATTAAGGTTAATTATTAAAGATAATTATGTGATTGATTAGTTATGATCATACAATTAATTCATCTTAATTTCAGATGATGGATTGTTATTGAATACCGTGTGTTGATTGATACCCCTGATATTTGATTGTGATACTTTGTGATGTGAGTTGCTTTGTGCTGAGCTGTGACATCTGTGATTTGTTTTTGTGTGAATATGAAAACCCATTGGCCCGTAAAACGACATTTGAATTTCGATGCGACAGGGAGTCGGATTCCAGTTGGTTATCCACATCGAACCCCGATAGTGAATCTTTGTGAATGATATATCCATGTGTTTTAAAATTAAGTGCTCACTATTCGGTTTAGCCAGGAGAGGACCTTTGTGTCAGATAACCCATTACGAATAGTGATACGACAGAATGGATAAAATTTGAAGTCGGTGGTGAAGACCGGGGGTTTACGAGAACGATTGCATAACCTATAGAATGTCTCTGCATTGAGTTGATCTGGTATAGAGACCTCCATATGTGATGGGGAGTCTGATAAGGATTGTGGGTACCCGGATTGCAAGGGCTTCTTCGAAAGTGCCTTCGGTTCTGTTCAAACCTAGAACAGACTTGTATGGTTATATGTCTGACATTACACCTTGAGATATAAAGCAGATTTCATTCAAATACATTTCCGTTGGTGGCGGATAATTTATTCTCTTAACTTAACACCCTTCTCAAAGACGCAAGCTCAGAGGTTATGTTGTTGAAGGTTATCAGTGATATACTCCCAATTTGGTAATGTGGCATGCTAAGTGCTGTTGTGTGTTGCTGATCATTTGTTGATCATTAGTTGATCAAAGCAACGCTTTTTGTGTAAAGCGTAGGTTTGTGGACGAGACCTCATCGGACCTCCTACCTTGGGAAATTATCGAAAAAGGAAAGATGTGGCAAGGTTATGAGAGTTGCGCCCTTTAGGGTATGTCATTTCTTTTTGGAAAAATGTAGTATCATGGTATGGAGCCCTGATACTTAACCTATGTGGTTGCTACAATCTCATTACTATGTGGTTGTTACTTTGTGGTTGAGGGCCCTTGGATAAAGGTCGCAAACGACCGGGGGATGGGATACTCGTGTAGTGGTTACCTAGTCACAGAGGTGATCCGGCCTTGTGTTGGTAGAGAGCTGGTTAAGTTCCTAAGACATACCTCCAGTGGTGTACCCATGTGGCAGTAGGAAGTTCCTTAGCCTGACCGCTTGTTGGAAGTCCAATCAAATAATACGAACCATGTACGGTTTTAGTTGTATAAATTGCCATGCAACGTGGCAGTAACCTGCTACAAAACATGGTGGTTATAGTAGGCATACAATAATGGTTGCATGTTGGCTAAGATTAATAATATACTTTCGAAATGTTTTCTCTACACTATGAACTAGTAATAATATCAAAGAATTTTCTCGTATCAAGCATGTTTGACTATCGTAAGAAGAAATATCCTCCACGTCTGCGATTGCATTGTGTGTGTGGTGCGAGGTCTTACGGTAGTTTCATTTTCCAAAAGCATATCGGATTTCTCTTATGTTAACTCCCCACTGCTAGCGACCTAACTAATGAAGCGACCTAGAAGCAGTTGCGACCTAAGGAGGCCACGACCTAAAAAATAGCGGCGACCTAAAGATTATAACGACCTAAGAAGACTCCACGACCTAAGAAGACTCCGCAACCTAGAAGATGTCTTGACCTATGAAACTCCGCGACCTAAGGAAGGCTGCGACCTAAGAGATTCAGCGACCTATAGAACTCACACGACCTAAGGAAGGCCGCGACCTAAGGGATTCAGCGACCTAAGATCTCGAGCTACGATAAAAGGAAGATACTCACGACCTAAGATAGGTCTCTCACGACCTAAGGACATTGCATTAGAAGGCCGCCTTTTCTATGCCGCTACTGGTAAGGTCGCTTACGACCTAGAACTTGTTGAAACGAGCTTGCGTGTTCTTATGGAAGGGGGGCCAGTGCTTCTTAGGTCGGCTACGACCTACAACCTTACTTAGGTCGGTCACGACCTATGACCTAACTCTGAGCAAAGCCTATAAATACACCCCGAGTTCCAACTAGAGAGAGACTTTTGGGCTCATTCATTTCAAGCATCGTTACTCTGCTGCATTCTGAATTACTTCAACACTTAAAGCTTTTGAGATACAAAGAGAGCTTCAAGGAACTTCACGAAGAAATCATACATGTTCAATATGAATTCAAAGATTTCGATCGACATTGAAGTTGAGGCTACTTGTTCTAAATGACTTTAAACTCAAAGTGTGTTGTAATCGATGAATCTTGTAAAGGGTTGTAATAATATCAGCAATAAAAGAGTTTAAAGTGGACGTAGGCTCTCTCTTAAGCCGAACCACTATAAATATCGTGTCTTTTAATACTTTTCAGTGATTCTTACTTTTTTCTGGTTCCCGTACCAACGGGTGGTTCTTTCACAACTACACTCTACACACCGGGGTGTTAGCGTTCAATTTTTAGCGTTAACATTTTTGGTGCTTTCACTGAGAATTGAACTCAGGGCAACTTCCACCATCGCTGGACAAAGGCTTGCGGAAAAGGTTTCTCTCCAAACCAAAAGTCTAACGGAAATCATGACTTTCGAAAGGAAGCGTAAATTTTTGAGGATTGAAGGTACTTGCAGCAACGCTATTTCTTTTCCTACGCTAAGTGAAACAGCTTCTAGTATTGGAGTCTCAAGGGCTGAATTAGACGCCGTGGTGCATGGATTATATCAACACATGGAAGTTCAGAGCAATAGGATTCTCGACAAGATGAATGCATTGCAAAAGGAGGTTCAACGACTAGAAAGTGATATAAAAACCATCGCCAAAGAGGTTCATGTTTCGGAAGGATGGAATACTCCTCAATGGGCAACTGGCATTTCTATTGGAACAGTCCCCCAAACGGAAAGTTCATGGTCACGACCAAATATCCATGAACGTTTGTCGAGGCGAACTTTTGAAAGAATAGTCGACGACTACCCCTTGAGTCCTAACAATGATGAGGAATACATACCGGAGATGATCAAACGGAGAAAGCAGAAAGTCTCGAAAAAAGATCGGCGCTTTAGATCCTCCGACTTCACCCCTTTGACCGACACTCCGGAGAATATCTTTTTGGCAACAAAAGATGTTGTGGTGTACCCCAAACCATCTCTGATAAGGAGAAGTGCTCCAAGCAATGGAAAATTCTGTCAATTTCATAATCAGTCTGGCCATGACACTAACCAATGTCGCCAGTTAATAAAAGAGATTGAAGAATTGCTCAAGCAGAATGAACTGCAACAGTATGTGAAGAAAGATAGAAATGACCTCCCCTCATCCTCTAAAGTGCAGCTAGTTCCCGTTCAACAAGGCAGCTCAACTAGAAGAACCGTAGCGCAGGGAGATGAAGGGCCTATTATCAGTGTCATCACGGCAAGCCCTCATCCGGCGGGAAAAAATTGGATGAGGCGCGAAGACATGCTCACGCCTCAAGAAAGTCCTCAAAGTGAAAGGAAGTTTCGATTCTGAAAGAAGCTGCCAACTAATCCTCTCATGCCAAAAATTCAATTCCTAGAAGCCTGGGGCAGCAATGGCTTGCATACTTTACTTAAACGCCTTGTTGCAAATTTGTAAAAGAATGTTGAATGTATCATTCCTGTATCAAAGGCTATTATAAAAAACAGGGCAAACACATAGTAGAAGCTATAAGTCTTGTTTTCTCTATTATTACAAGTCGCTTATTTATTTCTATATGTAAAGTACTCTGAAAGGATCACTAAAAAGATTGATCTAAGTTTGCAGGCAATATCAAACAACCCTTGGTAGCGCTTGAAAGCAAGTTTTAAACAACAAAATTCCAAGGTCGAATCTTAAATAAGAAGTATTCTAAGCAAACAATTAATGGTTTGGTTGGAGTATATTTCTTTGGATAAAACTACCCGCTAGCAAAAGAAGATGATGCATGCTTAAAGATGGCACCACGGAGTTGTTAAATTAGTCAATCAAACTCACAGCTGTCAAAGGAGAGCCAATCCCAAGAACTTGAAAACTTTGCTGAAATATTGTAAAGGAATTACAAATATATGATTCTTCCATTAAAAGCAATTGCAAGGCGGGCGAATTACAAAAGATATAAAGTGGATATAGGCCCAGTTTGGCTAAACCACTATAAATCTTGTGTTCCTTATTATTATTACATGTTTTCTTTCGATATAAAAAGTACATAGAATGTATTGCTGAAATGTCGATTTAAATTTTTGCAGACAATGGAAATGAAACTTGCACACAGTAAGACCGAGTGATCCTCGCTATCATTCAACAAACAAATTTTGAGTCACAAAAGCCCCGAATTCAAATCCTAGATAGGGAGTACTTCAATTGAACGGCCTATGATTTCGACAGAAACGGGCCCTTGCTAATAAATTGAGATCGTTTGAACAAACAAACATCCAATTAAGAAGCTAATGCCCGTTCTCACGAACTTGCCTGACAATGAAGTGCACTTCCTTGGATTAAACAAACTACTTGTAAGAGAAAGAAGCATGAGCTTGAAAGGAAAAATAGAGGATCACTGGAAAGACATAAGCAAGTGGACAAGGAAACAATCAAAGCCATCATCAGCAGCACAAGTCCTCTTCGGAGGATAAAGACCTCTAATGGGTCATACGCCACAAAAAAGAAAGTTCTCTACTCAACAAAAAAGATTGGAGGAGTCGTGACCCTCCAACCATGAGAGAGTAACTTCCAGGCGATGAAAACCCTCTCTGAGGCACATTTCACCAGGGGATGAAGTGTAACAGCCGCTCTTCGGAATTTCACTTCACCAGAGTTGAAATGCAAACAAAATAAAGACCTCTTCGGAGGCACATTTCACCAGGAGTTGAAGTGTAACAGCCGCTCTTCGGAATTTCACTTCACCAGAGTTGAAATGCAAACAAAATAAAGACCTCTTCGGAGGCACATTTCACCAGGAGTTGAAGTGTAACAGCCGCTCTTCGGAGTTTCACTTCACCAGAGTTGAAAAGCAAAACAAAATAAAGACCTTTTTGGAAGCCCACGTTTCACCGAGATTGAAATAAAACTTCCAAGTGTTGAAACGTGAAAAGGCTTTCTTCAAAGGCACAACTCTTTGGAGGTACACGTTTCACCAAGATTGAAATAAAACTTCCAAGTGTTGAAACGTGAAAAATCCCTCCTCAGAGGTACAACCTCCTCCCGGAGACACAATCAAGAAGAAAGACCTCTTCGGAAGCCCACGTTTCACCGAGACTGAAATAAAACTTCCAAGTGTTGAAACGTGAAAAGGCTTTCTTCAAAGGCACAACTCTTTGGAGGTACACGTTTCACCAAGGTTGAAATAAAACTTCCAAGTGTTGAAACGTGAAAAATCCCTCCTCAGAGGTACAACCTCCTCCCGGAGACACAATCAAGAAGAAAGACCTCTTCGGAAGCCCACGTTTCACCGAGATTGAAATAAAACTTCCAAGTGTTGAAACGTGAAAAGGCTTTCTTCAAAGGCACAACTCTTTGCAGGTACACGTTTCACCAAGATTGAAATAAACTTCCAAGTGTTGAAATGTGAAAAATCCCTCCTCAGAGGTACAAATTTCTATTTAAAAAAAAAATCCTCATCAAGAGCATACTTTAACTTTCAAAGGAAGTGTGATTTACCTATTCTAGAAAATAATCTTCCTCAACAAAAAAAAAGGAAAAGGAAGAAAGTTAAAGTACCCTTCAGAGGCCCGCTTTACCACATAGAAGAATTCACTTGGCAAAATGCGTACATAAGCAAAAGAAAAAAAGTGATTTCTTCGAAGGACAAAGCGTAAAACCTTATATGAAGGAAGTTGTACTCTACGAAAAATTTCTTCAAGAATGAAGTAATTATTCTTCAGAAAATAAGAGTGCCAGTCCCCTCAAAGTATAAAATATTGCAGCAAGCTTATGTTATGGGAGCAACATGGTATAGTTACATACAAAATGGTATAGCTACATCGGTAAAGTACGCTCAAACAACATACCACAAGCTCACCGCAATATCATATAAATAAACTTGTGCAAAAATAAATAATAAATGCATTCTCAAATTCAAACAGAAGTTTGTGCAAATAAAGGATCATTTTATTCAATTGTATTGCAGATACAAGTTTCAAAATAAAAAGTAGGGGCCGATACCCGCACAATTCTCGACCAGTACATGCAAAAGACAAGAAGCTAAAAGCTGAAATCTTCATTTCTTCTTGCCACCTTTGGACCCTTTACCCGGCCGAATGGTTAGCTTTTCAGGAGAAAAGAGGTTAAAGTCAGTAAAAAGAGGAGATAAAGGCTCATTAAGATTCAGGAGATAGTCAAAAAATTCATCAAAGTCGTGGGAAGTGAACAAGCAATCAGTTTGAACTGGTCCAGCAATAAAGTTACCTGCGGCGGTTGTCTTTATCATTTCAATCTCATAATCCTGGGCTTCGGTGCTCTCCTGAGGCTTCTCTACAACATGGGGAGTTGTAATTCCGAGATCAGTTTTATCTTGAGGAATAGAAGATGAGCTAGGGCCAGCTATATCAACATCAGCTGAAACCGAAGGAGGAACAGGGGCATTTACAAGCGCTTCCTTCTCTGAGCACCCCTCCCCTGTCGTTTCAGCTCGAAATTTAGCAAGCTGCTCTTTTCCCCTAGCTAGTGCTTCCCAAGTTGCCTCGTCAAAATAATATTCTTGAAGATGGTCTTCGGAGTAACCAGCGCCTCCAAGCATATCTACGGCAGCCTCGCATACTTCAGCCAATGTAATCTCATATTTGGGACCCAGAAATGAAAGGCTGCCGCGCCCCAAGATACATTGAAGATAAAAATCAAATAATGTGGAGCCAATGTCAGCTTTGGTTGCTTGATGGGCCACTTCGGCCGCGAGTTTACCAGCAACAGCCTCGTCACGCTCCTTTTCGGCCATAGCAAGTCGAGTTTTTAACAACTCTATCTTCAAGCTTTGAGAGTCGGTCTGTTCTCGCAGCTGTAAAGTTTCAGCGCGATATTCTTCTATGACCTTCTCTTTGTGTGTAAGCTTATCTTCGACTGCCCTTTGACTGGCATGCGCATCTCGTACTTGTTGCTGAAGCATGCTCTCCTTTTGAGAATAGGAAGTAGATGAAGTAGCTAATTCTTCCTTAAGCTTTTCTACTTCCGCTTCCAGCTTTTCATTATAGGAAGCAATACTTCTCATTTCGGTGTCATGCTGCTCGAGAGTCTTCTGCCACTCAGCCTTATCGTTCTCCATTGTGAGCATGGCCTCGAGATTGGCTCGGTTAACCCTCTGAAGCTCGTCGACAAGTTTTTGCCAGTTCGATATTCTTTCAATATCGGTCCTGACAGTATCAAGATTTCGCAGCATAGACGATTTGTCGAGAGGAACCAAGTCGAGATCAAATCGAACCCCTTTCAGGCACCACTGAGGGAATCAACTTTGAAGAGTGGGAGGACCTTGCCCAACTTGGTATGCGGGCCGGTTGATGATTGTTTGAATGTCGGAACGAACGGGGGCAGGAGATTGAGCAGGAACATTTTCAGAAACTGTCGGCATTGTTTCTTCAGTAAGTTTTGCCCGCTTGCTAGAAGAATCGTCCATGTGACCTTTACCTCTCTCATCGCGAGTCTTTCTTTTTTGGATATCATCATCTCTGTGAGGAGGGTCATGTCTTTCTTGTTCTCTTCGGTGACGTTCTTCATATGCTCGTCTCTCGTCTGCTTTTCTGATGGCCCTCTCTTCATCGGTTTCTCTTCGAGGGGGGAGATGACGTCTATAGTCGAATCGGCTGCGTCTCCCGTATTGTTTAAAGTCGTCATAATAAGAGCCGCTCCGCCCCATTGGAGAACCTGAAATTAAAGAAAAAACAAGGTTTGAGAATCTACCAGGAATAAGAAAGTCAAGTGCATCCTAAGTGCGTGTGACGTGTAAAACTACTCGCGGCAAACTAGACTACAAACCAATCATCGACTGAGGGGTAGTGGTAGTTATTGTGGAAAATTGCACTTCCGGGGCTATGGAAGTGTGCTTGAGAGTAGAAGTTGCTTCAATCGCTGGAGATGTGACTTTGGCAATGGCAGGATCATCCATAAAAAGTTCTTGAGAAGTGACTATTATGTCACTTAAACTCCCAAAAATATCAACTCCAAGATCAACGTTCTTATCAGTATGAGGAAGGGGCTCCTCTTCTTCAGTTATGGGGGCAAGTGCAGGCTTTTCGGACGGCTCCGCATCATCCCTTGGAGTGGAACATTTTACTAGTGAAGTTTCTATAGAGGTTCCTCCCCGCATATGCTCTTTAATAGAGACCGGGGCATCAGGAGTTTTCATCGGAGAATCGGGAACTTCAGTTGGAACTTCATGAGGTTGAGTAGAACGAGAAGAATGTAAAAGCTCAAACCGATAAAGAAGTTCATCTGTCAATAGAAATTTTGCGCTCCTCTCTTCAGCAGCCACAATGCTTAGCCTTTCAAAGACTGGCTTATGACTGGAATCTCTAGAAGGAGGAGGAAGTGCTGTAAAAATAAGGAATGGAATTGGCATCTAGCAATACGAACCATGAAAAACTTAGAATAAAATTGAAGAGATAATGGAAAGAAGATCTCACTTCCTATTCTCCAGTCTGCGTAAAATCCTACGGGGCAACGAATATAGAAGAATTGATTCAAAAAACCATGTGCACTCTCCGGCAAATCCAAAATTAGTTTGCGGTTCCTCGCACCTCTTACAAGTACAATTGAAGGGTGGTCCTTGTTCTTCGCAAAAGTGCACAAGTAACAGATTTCCTCAAAACTCGAAAGACGGTCAAGAGTCCTCCTGAACAGAACGCACAATCCCATCAAAATGGCATAGCCATTGGGATGTAGTTGGAAAGGAGAGATCGTTAGTCGAAGAAGGATTTGTTGAAGAAATTCATTAAAGGGACGAATTACTCCACTTAAGCACATTTGGCGATTAATGGCAACAAAACCGTAAGGTGGTCTATCAGCAAAATCATTTGGTCCAGGGAGTAAAACTTCTGCCTCGGCAATGCCAAATTGAACGCATAGTTGATTAAGCACCCGCTGTTTCAGAAGGGTAGAGTTCTTTCCGGAGGGTTCTCTAGTGGAATAGCAATCGGGAAAGACCCTTCGACGTGTTCTATCATCTCTTCTTGTTGAGACGTCATTCTACATAAGCAACTGGATGTTCAGATGTGAAGGTGCACGTTTCCTAAAAGTGTGAAGTGTTGTGCAAAACTAATAAAAATAACAAGCAAAATAACTGGAATTAAACTAGTTGACAACTGATCGATTGTGAGATTTCAGGACTCGTTAATTTAAAACTCAAGTGCAGTGTTAATTCAAACAAATTTTTAGCTTTGCTTTAATACTTCATTTGAGTCGGTTGATTTACAGCATTTCACACATACAGTTCATTTAAGTTGATTATTCTTTATCGACTAATCTGTCATTCGATGTGGGCAGTCAGTGACAGTATATTTGTCCCATTCTTCTGCAAATGTTATGTTTAAACAGGTTGTTAGATTAAAAGTTAGAGCAATCTGTAAAGAAGGGTAACGAATTTCAAACGGTTCAAGTCCAAGCAGTTCAATCAAATTCTTTCAAAATTTTACAAGTCATAAGTTATCCAGACTGTTTCCAGCGACCTAGCATAGGTGGAGCTTCATTAGGTCGCATTGTGCAAATCAAGGAGCTTAAGGCTTTATGTCAAAATAATGCAAATTAGTCAAGTCCTAACTCGGCTGCGACCTAAAGCCTATGCCACAAAAGATAGGTCGTTGACATGTTAAGTCCCTATGCAGTCATTCAGAGATGATAGGTCGCTAAATTGTTAAGTCGTTCTGTTTAAAGTTCATGTGCAAATCTACTAAGTCGCTGACTTCCTATCCACGCAAAATCATCAAAGTACTAGGACGGCAATGACCTAATTTCTATGCCACAGGGATTTAGGTCAACAAGTTCTTAAGTCGCACCTTGGTTCAGGTTAAGGTGGTCCAGATTTGTTAAAGTATAAGGTCGGCCGCGACCTAAGATTTCAATCATCACTAAACTAAGGTCGTTACTTTCTTAGGTCGTTTTTAGGTCGCTCTGCTTTAAGTCTTATCTCATTCAAGAGAAAGTTAGATCGCTAGTATTAGGTCGCATGGTTCACATTCAAACAGACAACCCTAAGGTCGATTCCCCGCTCACACGCTGCCACATCATCTCCTCCATTAACTCGTTAACCCATTAGAGCCTTCCTCATCTCTTCCAAATTTACAAACCAGCTAATTCGAATCACTGTAATTTACCATCTTCCTCCCACATCATCACGAATCACCCGAAAATCCAATTCAAATTGCCTCAAATCCACCATACATCTGATGTACTGCCATATTCACAAGAATCACCACGATAACTCAATCAAAAGGTTAATCGAATCGTGACTTAGGGGAAAACGCAGCATACGAAAATGTATTAAGAACGACAAGTGGAATATTCGCGGTTTGATGATGGATGTGGTCGAATGTTGATAGAATTCACTTACGCAATCTGATGATGGAAAAGATTAAAGATTGAGCTGATCGGAATCGTCCTCAAGAAGTTCAAAAGCTTGTTAATGGTAGAATAGATGCTGAAGCAGATGAAGAAGGGAAGGAGCGACCTACGGTATTTATATTCAGGGGCAGTGGAACACGAATCGACAGCATGCGACCTAATCCTCTCTCTAAGTCGTCTACGACCTAACGACCCTCCAGAGCACGAGTTAATGAAAACGAAGCACGCAACCTATAGCTTGGTCACATACTTCGAGGGGCAAATGTTAACTCCCCACTGCTAGCGACCTAACTAATGAAGCGACCTAGAAGCAGTTGCGACCTAAGGAGGCCACGACCTAAAAAATAGCGGCGACCTAAAGATTATAACGACCTAAGAAGACTCCACGACCTAAGAAGACTCCGCAACCTAGAAGATGTCTCGACCTATGAAACTCCGCGACCTAAGGAAGGCTGCGACCTAAGAGATTCAGCGACCTATAGAACTCACACGACCTAACAGAGTGCTTCGACCTAAGGAAGGCCGCGACCTAAGGGATTCAGCGACCTAAGATCTCGAGCTATGATAACAGGAAGATACTCACGACCTAAGATAGGTCGCTCACGACCTAAGGACATTGCATTAGAAGCCGCCTTTTCTATGCCGCTACTGGTAAGGTCGCTTACGACCTAGAACTTGTTGAAACGAGCTTGCGTGTTCTTATGGAAGGGGGGCCAGTGCTTCTTAGGTCGGCTACGACCTACGACCTTACTTAGGTCGGTCACGACCTACGACCTAACTCCGAGCAAAGCCTATAAATACACCCCGAGTTCCAACTAGAGAGAGAATTTTGGGATCATTCATTTCAAGCATCGTTACTCTGCTGCATTCCGAATTACTTCAACACTTAAAGCTTTTGAGATACAAAGAGCGCTTCAAGGAACTTCACGAAGAAATCATACATGTTCAACATGAATTCAAAGATTTCGATCGACATTGAAGTTGAGGCTACTTGTTCTAAATGACTTTAAACTCAAAGGGTGTTGTAATCGATGAATCTTGTAAAGGGTTGTAATAATATCAGCAATAAAAGAGTTTAAAGTGGACGTAGGCTCTCTCTTAAGCCGAACCACTATAAATATCGTGTCTTTTAATACTTTTCTGTGATTCTTACTTTTTTCTGGTTCCCCTACCAACGGGTGGTGCTTTCACAACTACACTCTACACACCGGGGTGTTAGCGTTCAATTTTTAGCGTTAACATCTTATAAACTGTTTTTATTCAAAAAAACTATTTTGTTTACTCATACCAGTCCCATAACTGACCCGGAGTTTATTGTTCCTTTTCTAAACTCTGGGTGCCTATAATTTCCATACAGGCTGCTTAGAAGTAGGTTTTCCGTCTTTTGGTGCTAGTTGGATTTTGAAGTCTTTTGGTTTGGAAGCTATCGGGTTTTTGGAAACTTTTGTCTTGGATATCTTTTGAAGTGTTTGGAGTTTTGAAGACCTTATTGAAGTAGAAGTATGTCGAAACCTTTTGAAGACTCTGTTGTCATTTTGTAGGGAAGTTGTTATTATTCTGTTGTTGTTTCGATATGAAGCACTCTGATATTGATGATAAGCGTTGTAATAGATATGGTGATATTGTATCTGGAATGTTGATCAATGATATTAGTTTCATTTTCGCTGTTTATACTCATCTAATGTTGTTATAAGCTCCATCCGAAATGAAGTTCGACGTTTGAATCTCCAGCAGTCGAATACAAGTAAGGTATTTGATGTCGATTTTTGAACGCTGGATTTCTGATCGTGACACCCGCGATGGCTTAATCCCTATCCTCAAGCAAGTCACTTGGAATTGTACTTGCTACACTACCAATATCCGGCAGCCTAATCACTTTTCATAAGCAAGCTACTATATTCAAATAAATGGGGCAATGCCCTGAGGGATGCCTTCCCCTGATGGGTCCCCTATTGGACACCACAATGTACGTCAACCAATAGCCCGAATGTGTGTTCTTCAGACTATGTAGTATCCAGTATCATTCCTGGAATGTGAGGCTCATGAGGCTACGCTCTAACTAACCAACAGTTCCACTTTGAATGCCACACTGCCATTTCCGTTTACCAGTAATTAAATTCCAAAAAAATACAACCTTCGAGCTCCTACATCTAAGAAGGGTGATAAACTAATAGGAGTTGCCTTCTACGCCACCTATAGATGTACTTTTGTAAAAATAAACTTTCATGATTTACAAATGCATCGTTAGACACTCTTCCAAACAAGTTCGTTCTAGGACCGAACGAAACTGAAGGCACTCCTCCTACTACCATTGGTAGTGAGTATTCCTTATAATCCGAAGATTTCAAAACATGATAGGACCATTGCTATAATAAATGTTTCTATATTGGGAGCGACCCAGAGAATGTCAACAACCAGTCTTTTCGGTGTGAAGATCTTCCGTCTTTAATAATCATCATCTTCAACATGTCTTCACTTTCGAACGTATATATTGGTTCGATGTCATTTTTGGATAGGAGTTACCCAAATCTGATCCCAGTTCCTTCGAACTAATCATAGATTAAAGAGTTGTTAATTTTGTATATGATGATCAATCATCAGTCAATTTAATTCATCTTTTTATTCATTCATAGAGCTCTTAGGGATATAATTATTGAATCATTCTTTTAGCTTTTTTGAGTATATGGAATCATTAGGCCTCATTTATCAAATCATCTAGTTAAGTTTAAAACCTTTTTAAAACTAGGACTAATTTGAAATAATTTCATTCTTCACATGGAAAAATATTTCCAAATCATTTTCTTTAAATCTTAACATAATTTTTTATATTCAAACCTCAAATTGTGATTGAGTTAAATCCATGTTATCTAGGATGTTAATCCAAACCGAATAAATAATAAGTGAACAAAATCTATAGAAACCATCTAATTCTATTCAATATTAATTCTTGTATTCAACAAATATTATGGGTTAAATAATGGTGAGATAACCTTTTAAATTCCATAAATACTACGACTACCCTATTCGGGCCTTAACACCTGGTACAAGAAGATCATCTCCACAAAATCAAAGTTATTTATATTTAGAAAATTATATCTATATATACTTTGGAAATTTTGATTCAAGTAAACCAAATTTACTATCCCCTCCTTTGGGCCTGTCTGTATAGCTATGGAGAGGAGGAAACTGGTTTTCCAAACTCAAGCCTATGCACTTTCATTTTGACACCCTTAAGGCGGTCAAGTTATTTGATCGATTCTAAATCATTAAGAATTTAATCATTTAATAAACCCTTCAAAATTCCCTTTAAATACTTTATTAATCATTTGTAAGCATTTACATAAGATTTGAAAAGTAACGGCCGCGTTTAAAACTGTATTTCAAAAGTTATAAAAAAGTACTACGGAAAAGTGCTACGAAAAATGCTTTTTTTAAAGCGATATCAACAAAAACGAATTTTATCTTTTGGAAATTCATTTTTATAAGCCAAACCACTTTTTAAAAGATTTATTTCATATTTTTAAACAATTTCAGACGTTATCTCCAAAGAAATCCATTTATGGATTTTGAACTACAAAACCGCGATTTTTCTAAAAACTTGTTTTACTCATATTTCAAAATCTATGAAACGAAATATTGATCCTTTTCTTTTATTTGAAAAAAATTGTCATAAAAGTACGAAAAATTCTTGTTGCATAGAAATCTGCCTCTGATTCCATCCTATAGAAGGATTTAACCTTTACCGTGTGAAATCGCGAACTACTGTTACGCATGCATCTCATTTTGACTCCAAATTCTCTATTTGACAAAACTTTTCAATTTGAATTTTAATGCTTATAAAACATTTATAAACCAATTTCATAAGTTTAAACCAATATTTTCTATATTAGATCTCTTTTTCACTTTTAAATGTTAGTTTTCAATATTTTAACTTATATAATATTATATAATTACAATATTGTATTTGACTACATAGATGATTGTAAATTTATATTAAATTCCATTTTCACTTTTCAAAATATTCTCTAACATAGAAAGTTATTTATTATCTATCTTCCAACTATATAATTTATATTTCCATATAAATTATCATTCATTTAACATTATAAAAATGTTATCTTTCTTTTCCTAAATGAAACCTTTCATCTTTAAATCATTTCAAACCATTCCTCTTTTATTATTTCAAAACATTTCGAGGCATAATTTTCTACACATACCGCCATTTTTCCTTAATCTATTAATTACAGTTAATACATTAACTATTATCATAAACTTCACATTATTAATTCATTCTTCTTTTTCACTCCTCCCAGTTAACATTTAATGTTAACAATCAAATATACATTCATATAAACACAAAAAAACATGCCAGTTCATATATAATCACGTCAATAACTTTTATATACTTGTAAATAATAATCTTCACTTGCTTCTAACTTGCAAATCATTTTAGTCATAAACTAGAGTGGAAAGTGTTTCTCGAGATCTCAGCTTCTTGGCTTCCTCCTCCTCCATAGGTTCTTCGGATGATCTGATGGGGCTTCCGCTACACATACTAGCTTTTCAGAATCCACTCCTCTTTAGTTTAACTTTCGGCCATGGGGTAAAAATTAGGGGGCCGAGCTTCTAATGGGGATGAAACTTAGATCTTTGTGCTTAGGAAGTCTATGAGAAATGAAGAATATGGATCTTAAGGCTAGAATAAACACTAGAGGGGGGTGAAAAGTGTTTTAAGAAATTACTAAACCTTTTGGTTTATATTAATTTGATCACAAATGTATGCAATATTCATACACATATATGATCCTAGAATCAAACAAAGATGCAGAAATAAAGTAAAAGCAGTAAAGGAAAGAACATACCGGATTTTATACTAGTTCGGAGTTACCCTACATCCAGTCCCGCAAGACAAGTACGAATTTCCTTTCAAAATCAATTCTTACAATTACACCCTCGATTTCAAGGCCATGATATACACCTCTCTAGATTCACAATCCTCTGGGTAGAGATACTTGATTTTACGGGCAATAAGTTCACCTGATTGATTTCCAAGGCTACAACCACACCTTTTCTCGCTCGCTCTAATACTAACTCTGAATAGCACTGGGATCTTATTGAGATAGTGATAGAGAATAAAACCAGAGATGATCTAGTAAGATTCAATGGTGATTTCGGTAGAGTAACGGTAAAATATATATTAAGAAATGTGGAAGAAGAACAGAAGTGAAAATAAAAAAATAGAATATAAATTCGTTAAAAACTGCCCTTATTTATAGTAGAACAGCAGCCATGTCCATTCCTGAAAGGTTATGGTGAATAGACACTTCCTTTGAAATTCAAACTTTTGAGTTTAACTGACACCACAACGACATGGTACCCTAGGGGTTGTCGACATGCCTAAGAAAAATTTGATAATTTGTTTTTCTTTGAAAATAACTTCTATCTTGTATTAAAACTGTTTTAAACTTTATAAATATACTTTACTATAGTTATAAGTAGAGATAATAGTATTTTGGTATATATAAAATTTTACTATAATTTTATATTTAAATCTAAGTCTAAATATTTAAAAGTTAAATATATAATAATTAAAAGATAGTTTAAAATCAAGGATAATTTGATATTGAAAATAAAGATTATTTTGAGGCTAAAATATTTAAAAACCAGAATGGATGTTTTTGATTTTAAAAAGGAAGATTTTAAAATCATTTTAAAAACAAGATATAATTTTGTAAAAACATTTGAGTAAAAAGTTAGTGGATACAAAACAATATTCCACTAGATTTTTCGTAGGTTCCATCCTACATAGGGTTCCATCCCTTTAGCAGGCTCGAAGTAGATTCCATTCGACGAATAAAATGGATTTTAAGATGTTAGTGCTTTTCTAGGAGTTTTAACAAAATTCTAGACTAAATTACTTATCTTGAAATCTTGAATTCTTGATAATCTTGATACTCATGATTCTTGTATTCATCAGTTCTTGAATCTCTATATTATACAGTCTTCATTCTTTGTACCTGCATGTTTACATCCTGCATATATATATATATATGTGTGTGTATGTGTGTGTGTGTGTGTATGTATGTATGTATAAACTATAATGTTAGTATTTATATTTTTCAACAAGTCCTAAGGTTGTTGTCGTCAAAACCAACTTCTCAAGGGCTAACAATCTCCCTTTTTCGATGATGACAACCTATGTTTACAAAATATTACTTCTATCGTAATAACTCCCCCATAAATCTAATAACTCCCCCTTAATCTATGCCTAACTATCCTATTTTATACTTCTCCCCCTTTGTCATCAACAAAAAAACTAACTTCGAACTATATAACTCCCCTAATTCTTGTACTAAAGTACCTGCATAAAATATTTGATTGAGTATATAATATATAAATTAAGAAACAATTATACTTGTTAAATGATAACTAATCAAGGGCACATATTGTGTATATATACATATTATGTTTTCGCACACAAATTTCAAACCACACTAAACCAAATCAAATCCAATCAAATCAAATTAAGTCAAGCAATCAATCAAACAAAGCAATCAAAAAATAAAATCAAACATTACAAGGAACTCCACCCATTCTTCTTCTCCGAAAATAGGGTTTGCTTTAATGGCTTCCCAATTTTTATTGCCGTTGGTGAGAGAGACTGGAGGATGTGCTTCATTATCATATCTGTGTAAGGAGGAAATCATCCATCGAATACATCGAAATGCCTTTCATGCTCCTTGATCATCTGCATTTGACTTAATTCTAAATGTCACTGGTTTCGAAGGATGAAAGAAAGAATATTCTTGAAAGAATTGAGTGTTTCTTCAAGATTCTCCATCAAATTATGAATTGGATTGGCAATTTTGAGTTTGTGAGAAGAAATATAGATAGAGTAGATAAGAAATGATTTTGAGTGATGAATTCTGGAAGAAACATGTATTTATAGATGTAGGAATTCATTTGAAATGAATAAACGTAAGGTAGTTATTCAAATTTCAAATTTAAAATGAGAAGTCATTTCTGACCAGTACATGCCGACAAGGGGTATGTGTGGTTGTCTACAGGGGTCATTACAATTTGATGACTTATTTTGAATTTGTGAATAATTGTATATACGTATATATTTATATAATATACTAACATTTATTCTGGAGATAAGATAAGCTAGATAACAGAGAAGTAAGTCAATTTCATTTCATAGTAGATCAATACAATAATTAAACATTAAGAACTACTAGAACATTGAAACAAACTAAAACTAATACAATATGATATAAAAAGGTAGAACTAGTTAGAGGATAATGAAGATGAAGATAATCAAAGCTTCTTGCTGACTTTGGAGAAGAACTTGTTCATCTTGGATGATATTTTGTCTAATTTCTTACTAATGGATCGTTTAATAATCCGTTGGTTCTCAACAACAGTCTTTTGATTTTTAAGTCAGGTTTTGTTGGTTGGATTAGAAGGATAATCAATACTTTCTAGGGATGTTTCACCTTCTTCTTCTTCTCTTTCCATTTCTTCCCGTTTTTCTTCCTCCTCTTCCTCCTCTTCCATTTCCGCATGAGCCAATCGCTCTTCCTTTTTGGCAAGAGTCTCATAAGGTTGAAAAACATATGGGATTTTCATAAGAGAAATGTTTGAGTGATTAAAAACTTTTCTTGAAATAAATTATTCTCCTTTGAAATCTACTCCAAAATAGTTGAAAATCCGAGTGAGATAGATTCCCATGATGTAAAGTGTTTTCTCCCATTTCAAAATTTTTAGGACGAAGTTCATCCAAAATAACTTGTGCCCAATTGATATCATAATTTCCAAAAATAGCAAAAAGTGCTTTGCAAACTTTTGATGTTGGATTGTAAAAACTTTCCGATCTTGTGGTCAAAGTATGTTGTAAAAGAAGATTAACAATTCTTGCTTTTGGTCAAAAGTTTTGATTTCTAAACTCAAAGTTTTCATCTCCTTCAAAAATGTGATGAAATGTCTCACGATCATGTTCATCGATTTTAAAACTAGAAAGATCCATTCCCATGCTTTTACAATTGAGAATGGTAACCAAAACATCACAATTTGAAACGATTCTAGTGCCTTTGATACTACTCCAAATTTCATCACCATTTCCGTTATAAAATTCTCGGTTGAGATTTGCATAGAAAATTTTGAAAAGATTTGGATAACAAACAAAATCATTTTGAGAAGCATCAACAAGACTAAGAATTTGATTGTTTGTGAAAAGAGTATCGATTTCATAAGAAGCAAAATCTTGAAATATAGCAAACTTTCCAGGATGGACTTTTCCATAGTTAGCATAGTTGATGTATGATCTTATAGCCTTTAGATTATTGAAGAGCTGCTCTTTCAAGTTTTTGGAAAGTCTAATTGGGAGAGGTTGCTTGAAGAAGCCATTATAGAAGAGAGTAGAGAGCTTGAACTTTTGAAGAAAGAGTTTGAATTTGAAAATGAAAGTGAAAAGTTGTTATATGAGATAGTGGATAAATAGATTCTCAAAGGCAGGTTCTCTTGTCAAAAGATGACTTTCAGAGCCTTGAATGAAGTGAAAATGTGGAGGGATATTCAAACATTTGAATTCAAATTTTGAATTTCAAAATTCTATACCCTTGTCGACAACATGGAGGGGACCATATCAACAGGTGTCTTTGAATTCTCATGACTTATTTTACTTAAGTATTATATATGTATATATATTTATTATTTCTAATGTCTATATATATATATCTGGAATATTGCTAGAATTATAGTATATTCCATAAAAATAAATAATAAAAATAATAATAAAAATTTTAAAATTCAAGTAACACACCAATTCAAAATCAACCAATCAAACATCTAATCCTAAACATGCAATTTCAACCAATATATTGTAAACGTGTACCTTTTTCTGAGTCTGTGTCTCTGAATTCGTTGGAGTCGTGCACTGCCATAAAACACATATTCGAATTATCTGTCTTCTGATCATCATCGCTTGAGGATGAGTCTGAGTCGTCCAGAGTAGCGGTAAATGCATATTTTCATTTCTTTGTGTAATCATTATTTGTAGGAAGATTTTGCTTATCTGGATGCGGACAGTTTCTTTTAATATGGCCTGGTTCGTCATAGTTGAAACATTTGATATTGTTTGGCACTACATTCTGATTTCCTGAGTTCTTATAGCTGTTTCTCTTGAGATTATTCCTCTTTCTGTATTTCAGAAATTTCCAAATTCTTTGTCATAAAGGCTATCTCTTCATCATTATCACTTTTTGAGTCTGATCCATCGGTCAATGCATTGAATACAATTGATTTCTTTTTAGATGCTTTGCTTTCTCTTCTCCCAATCATTTGAACTTCAAACGAAATTAGATTTCCAATTAATTCTTCTAACTTTAAGGTACCGATGTCATTTGCCTCTACGATCGCAAGAGTCTTTTGATCCCATTCTGGAGTGAGAGAATTTAAGATTTTTCTGATTTGATCTTCTTCCAAGAATACCTTTCCCAAGGATATTAAAGAATGCACAATATCCTGAAATCTACTATACATATCTAAAATAGACTCATTAGTATTCATTTTAAATAATTGAAACTGATTTGTGAGCATGGAAATTTTGGTTTGTTTAATTTTGCTTGGTCCTTCGTGAGTAACTTGCAAAGTTTTTTAGATTTCATATGTAGACTTACAAACCGACACTCTATTAAATTCATTCCTATCAAGTGAACAAAACAGAATATTCATAGCTTTAGAGTTATTTTGTGCAACAGTATTTTTGTCACGACCCGACTTCCACACTTCAGGAAATCGCATCATGAATTAAGAAAGAAAGGGATAGAAAAGAGAAAAGAAAGAAGAGAAGGAGGAAACAACTCAAGAATCTCAACAGCGGAACGAATAAATTATATTAATAACATAAGAATTACATAGTATACATCAATATCACATATACAACACACACTAGACAGTTATAAACACCTGTCTAGTTATACAACTTAATCACAATACAGAAACACTCAGAGATACCAACACAGCGGAACTATATAACTATACAAAGAAGCCTCCTGCTCCATATGCTCCTCCACAATTCGTCAAAGCTAACTCGAATCCTAACCTGAATTCCCTTGACTACTCATAAAAATTTGAGTACCCAAGAGTTATAGAAAAACAGAAATAACTCCGGGTCAGACATGGGTCTGGTGTGAGTAACAGGTTAAAGTTGCTTAACTTTCAAAAACACTTTTGGAAAGAAAAGGTATCACGTAAGACTTCCCACACATAAACATGGAAAAGTTTTTACCTTACGCTAACCAAAATATTTGATAGGAAATCTGGTGATATTATAATAGTGTCTAGGGTTTTCAAATAAATAATAAATAGCCGAAATTGTTACATTCATTAAATTCCAGCTACTAGCCACAAAAGTGGGTAATACAATCAAAACCGTTGGCACTTATTGGATTTTGGATTCCATACAATGGCAGGGCTACTGGGGTACCGCCCGTCACAGTACGTTGCCTAGATCACCGTACCGAGGATTACTCCCTTCATCCCCTACAACACAAAGCCGGACCCGTTCCTTACTGAACAGTTCCAAATAAGACAACCCCGACGATTGTCATGATTCAACCGTCCACACAGCCGAAATATAAAGGGACCTCTAGACAGGGGTAAATCTTACTCTCCAGTGGGTGCTACCCACGAAGCTTTGCTGCACCTCCCCTATTTTAGCCATTCCCGGTTGATGAGGCTTGAGGTTACGATTACCTTTATAGGACATATCACTTAGAATGCTCATCGTCACCTGACGATGTTCTGAAAGCATTCAATCCATACAAGTTCATTTCGGGTTCGAACGAAACCGAAGGCATTATCTTGTTACACTCATTTTGGAATCACCCTCAGAGTTAACAACAATACCCTTGCACTCTGAATCACCATCTCGAATCTATAAGTACTATTCCGTCAACTCATTAGGGAATCACCCACAGAGTTATACTGACGTATAGCCCTTACACCTCGAGTCTTTACTCGCTCTACTTGAATTAACGACCTAACGTTTAATTGGAATCGATGTGGTTTTCGGATGTCCAAATATGGAAACCCGATCCCGGTCTCATCGAAAACCAAAGCGTGTCTTTTAGGTCCAAGTTGTTTTAAGTTTAAAACAATTCAATTCATTATCTAAATATACACAGATAGATAATTCACAACACAATAGATAATCAACCTTATCATTATCAACAGATAATTCATATCATAATCAGATAATCCATATTATCATCCAAAAGCAACCAATGCATCCTTATCACATACACTACTCATCTCATAACTGAGATTACAAACCATACCAAGCAACCAATATCATTCATTAAACATAAGCAATGATCTAATGATCACACATCTATAATTAATTTAAAATGAATTAAATTAATTTCACACTCTCTAATTAATTTAAAATGAATTAAATTAATTACTTCATCATCAAAATTCTCCTTAACTTAACCATCAATTTGATTTCAAATCAATTTATAAATCACCATCTCAATATTCATTTCAATTAATCATTACTGATTAACTATCCCTAATTACAATAAGTAATTAGCTTATAAATTAATCACACAAGTTAATTACTTAAACCCTTGCAAATAATTAACTTGTAATTACTAAATTAATTGATTAACTAAAATTAATTACATTAATTATTCATTCATTATTAATTATACCTTAATTAATCAATTTCAAATTACATCATTAACTAATTAATTAATGATTCTAAATAAATTCTAAATATAAATTAATTACATAAGTAATTAATCTGAAATTAATCCATATATAAATATTAATCAACCATGATTAATAACCGTTCAGTAATTAACTACCTTAATTACTCATCCCATAATTAATTATTCTTAATTATCTAAATTAATCCCCTTGATTAACTTCAAAGTAATTTAAATCTAATTACCTCTATATCAAATATCTTTAATTACATCCTGTAAATATTAATTAATCACTTCCTTAAGTAATTATAAATTCATAAATTACATAAAGTAATTATCAACAATCCACAAATGTTTAAAATTAATTTTACTTAATTAATCTAAACTAATTACATTCATTAAATTAATTACACTAAGTAATTAATTCATTAATTACTTTCATTAAGTAATTAAAACTTAAACAATTGATTATTATTAATTAATTAATCTAATTAATTATCAAAATTAATCACATTAATTAATTGTTAAATAACCTTAAGTTAATGACTTCATTAACATTTCTTAATTACTTAATTAAGAATTAACTTAAATTAATCATCATTAATTATCAATTAATTAATATTTAATTATCATTTAATTAATCTCTAATTATCAATTAATTAAGTGTTAATTAAAAACTAAATTGTCTCTAATCACTTGATTAAATAAATCTTAATCATAAATTAAAATTTAATTAATCATCCTTAATTATAGATTAATTAACCTTAATTAATTAATCTCAAATCTAATTATTTAACTTAAAAATCATTAATTACTTAATTAAACATCCACATAGTTAACTAATTAAATAATTAATTGTTCATCTTAATTACCTTAATAATTAAATGAATCCAATCATTTCATTTTATTTATCCTTAAGATAAACATTTCTTATTTAATTTAGTATTTAAAAACAAAATGTTTTTAAATTTGCTTTAAATTTCATTTATCATTCACTTTGACTTAGGACTCAAATTTGTCTTAAATAAGAGTTTAAAACAATACACAACTTAATCTTATATGTTTAAAAGAAACATATTCTTTATTAATAAGTTTAAAAGGAATTTAAAATTTCAATTCAAATCAATTTAAAAATTACTTTAAAATTTCAAAATTTAATTACAACATCCAAATTCATTTTAGTTTTAACTTTTTAAAATTCTTTCTACAATCTAAAATCTTAATTCAAATGCAAATCAGTTTAATCATTTAAAACAATTTAAATTTAAACCTTTATTTAAAGTTGAAGTTTAAATTTATTTCCAGATTTAAAAACTCAGATTTGAATTCACTTTGAATTCCAAATTTAAATATTTAACCTTTCCATTCAAATACAAATCACATATGCATTTACACTTGTGAGTTTGAAAATCAAATTTAAATTTAAAAACATGAATGATTTCAAATCTTAGAAAATCAAATTTGAATTCACATTCAAATTTCAAATTAAAACTCAGTTAAATTTCCACTTGCAAATTTAAATTTACCTTTATATTTAAAACTGAAAAAGTTTCTATTTTATTTAAAAACCCAAACTTTGAAATTTTTGAATGTAAATTATTTTAAAGAAACCAGAATTCAAACTTATTTGAATTCATATTTAAACTCAGTTTCAAAATCCTAAGTTAAAACTTAAGTTTGCATTAAGTTCAAATTTTTTAAAACTGGAAACAATTTTCTGTTCCCTTCTTTTTTTTTAAAAAACAAACTTGAATTTCTGCATTTAAATTATTCCAAATAAGAATTCAATCTGTTTGAATTCATCTCTAGATTCAAGTTTGATCCTAAGTTTAATTTCCAAATTTAAACTTAAACTTTACTCTTTAAATTTCTGAAAAACAGAACAGGTACTGCTTTGTTAAACCTGAAACAAAAAGTATACCCGAGCAAACCCATATCTACTTCGAGTCAGTAACCCATTTACTTCGAGTTTCCCCTCAAAAATCCCGAGACTATCCCGAGTCAAAAATCCCTGCACCCAACAATCAACACCCCAACCTACACAACTCCTCTGTGCACCACTTAACCCATCTCAAGCCACCTCTGACCATCTCCTCTGGTCATCCCCCATCGATCACAATTCCCACATCACTCCTCAACACTCCCAGATCCAGAATTCATCTTGAATTTAAATTCAAGTTTCTAAAACCCAAAACCTGAAAACACTTTCCCTCCTCAGTGTCAAACCTGTCAACACACAATTCTCTCATCTCCGATCACCATTACACGCCATACTCCAGCGATGTCTCCAATAATACATCATCTATCAATACCCCAAGTATCTCTGAACTCGATTCAAAGAGGAGTTCAAAATTTACCCAAAAACAGTAACCCAATAAACTAGGGTTCATCACAGAAATTTCCAAATTTTAATACCAAGACCCAATTTCAACTCAATTAAATAATTTTCCCATGATCATTGATAGATAAACTATCTCCAGAAATCAAATTCACTCAAATCAAATGCAAGCTTTAATTGAACTTGACTAAAATGTAAAATACAGTTAATTCCAAACTGCATTTCCAATTCTATTCTAAAAATTAATATTTTGATCTTATAAATCATGTTTTAGTATAGGGTTTCACTTTATATAACTGATTTATCAAATCTTCATACTTGAATTTTTACAAATTTATTGTTTGCTCTGTTATAAATTTTCCTGGCAATTCAAATTTTATTTAACCTATATAAAATGTTTTAACTTTACTTAATTATGAACCTAACATATTTCATTCAAATGTTAATCCATAATAACATCCAGATCAAGCAGAAAACTATTTATCAAATTTAAACTCAGACTATAACAATCAGAACCTTAGAAATCAGACATGCATTGCATTCATATATATACAGGCAGTTTTTTTTTAAAAAACCATATACAAAAACTTAACTCAACAGATAAATACATGCAATCCTACTTAATTTATTTTAAATTAAGTGTTACTCACCTGTATTTGTAAATTGCAGAGCATTGATTCAATTTGCAGAGCACATTCCAATTTCATGTTCCAGACTTGAAAATTTATGCATGCAGGCTTCTTGAATGCTTTTAAAAATGATGCTTGCTTCAAAATGATGCATGCAGGCCTCTGAAATGCAGAGCTTCAACTTGTTTTTTTTTTAAATTTGCATGTTCCAGAGTTTGATTATTGGAAAATGGTATGCATGATAAAGTCTGTTGCATGCAGGCCTTACTTGATGAGGATTGAAATGCAGGTCTTTGTTTTAATTTGCATATACCAGAGTTTTTTTGAAAGATTGATTTAAATGCAGGTCTTGTATTTTGGAGGATGCAAACTTGTAGAAGTTGCATGCAGGTAGTAATTTGGGAATGCAGATCTTTGTTTGAATATTAAGGTATGCAGACCTTCTTGAGTTTGAAAAGAGGAGATTGTTTACTGATTTGGGTTTCAGATTTTTGTTTTAGAGAGGAATAGTTTACAGCTGAAAGGTTTCTTTGTTTTAGAATCAAAAAAAAAATGAATATGAATGAGGAAGCAAGATGATATGAATGTAATTTCAGATTTAAATGAATTAAAAGAAAAAGAAAATAAAATTGACACTTGTCTTTTAAAATGGATGATAAGTTTACACATGTTAACTTGAATCTTAAATTACTAACACGTGTCTTTATGATTAATTAGCATTTTTAATTAAAGTTAATGAAATATTAAAATTAGTTAATTAGTTCCTATACATGATTATGAATATAAATAATCTCTAAAGAAATAAGCAAGTAATTCATTTGGAAAAGAAACTTTTAAATAGTTAAAATAGATTTATAAAAGAGGTTACAACAACTTACATGAATACATGTTCATATTTTAAATTGTATTTTAAATTTCAAATTAAATTTATAAATCAAAATTATCAATTAATAATTTTAAAAAGAATAACACAAATATTTGTATCTTATTTTAATATACAAACCTGAATTAAAAATGAATTTTTTAACTAATTAAATCATTTATCTCATATTTAAAATCATATAGTATTTAATTAAATATTTTTGAAAAGCTTAAATCCAAAATAAATCACAATTTCTATTTTTAAAACATTAAAATTATGCTATGCTAATTTAATTAAGAACAACTTATCTATTTAAAATATATACAAATACATATACATTATTAAATAGAACACAATTTATTAACTCATAAAAAAAAATTTACAAATTAAATATTTAAATAAAGAAGATTATTAAATCAATTTCAAATTTATTAACAAAATTTATCAATTCAATATAAATTTAAACACAGATTATTAAATTTATATTGTCCAAATTTCCGGGATATTACAATCCTTCCCCCTTAAAAGAATTTCGTCCCCGAAATTTTAAACAAAGGAAATTTAATAATCTACTTACAGATTTTATTTTAAAACACAGCATATGCTAATCATATGCTAACAACCAAAGCAACCAATTCACACAATCAGAACAAATCTAATTATCCAAAAGAATTTTGGATAAAACCTTCATGAGTTTCCCATATATATATATATATATATATATGTATATATATATATATATGTGTGTGTATATATATATATACACATATATCGGGATACTCTCTCTATAAAATCCAATCAACCAATACTACTAAGCTATAAAGTTCCTAACAACAATTCTATACAGAATATCAGACTACAAACGAGTCTGACTCAACAAACAAACCAACCTAAACTGCTGGTTCTACAACCATAAATATCAAACACGTACTCCCTCAGAGATACGTGAAACATACTGAATCCCAGTTATCCAAACTGGCAATTCAACTCTAGAAAACCAAATACTGATCTTACCAATCACAGAAGAAACCAAAACACTTCGGAGCTAGCTTCAGGCCCTCCAAATCTTATAGCTTCATGGATCAGAGAAAAAATTAACCAAATCCAACCTCCGATTCCAGAATCCAAATTTCTCTGTCTCCTATCCATAAAAACTCTTCGGACAATCCTAGGCTACCAACATCACTCCTAATCAGCTCAACTCTTGCTGATTCCAAAATAAACAGACTGAATCAAAACAATCCAATGATCTCCTCATGATCAACACTAACCCCGCTTCTCAACAATAGAAGACAGAACAAACTTCTTCTTATTCGGAAAAAGAAACATTTCCAAACTGCTTCCGCTGCACAACTCTGATCCGAAACAGAAGAAAATGCTGAAGAACATAAGCACAGACCAGACAACCCAGCACAGAAATATGGTTCCAATATCCATAAAGAAAACTCAGATATTCTTCCTAAACCCGAGTTGCTTCACCAACTTCTATCTCAAGGAACCATCCATCTACTAACAGAACCACCAGCTCCAATCCTGGAAAGAAAACTCGATCTCCAGATGCAGACAACCTCTGACTTCCAGAAGACATCCAGACAATCTCGAACAAACACAAGAGAACATACTATCGCAAGTCACTTTTGCGATCAACTCAGCCTGAATCCAAAGAAAACTGCTCTCTCTCTTAACCAAACAGAACAGCTTATCTCTAGCCAACTTACCTGAGAAACGGATCCACTCTGCTGCTT
The DNA here is from genome assembly GCA_030765085.1 of Allium cepa. NCBI lineage: Eukaryota > Viridiplantae > Streptophyta > Magnoliopsida > Asparagales > Amaryllidaceae > Allium > Allium cepa. The sequence continues at coordinate 868,642,047 of CM060940.1, forward strand.
CTGAACTCCACTTCAGAAAAACTACTCAGCCAGGAGACTCCCTATCAACTCAGAATACTCAGCTAAACTCAGCCACATCACCGAGCTGACTCACTTCTTAACTTGTTCCAAAGAAACATCTTCAGAAATATCCATAGTCACTGCATCTCATCATGCAGCCACTACTTCCTGAGATATCAAGATATCATCACTTGCTTGCTTCTGTCCAACCAACAGATCCAAACTCAATTCTGCACTTCAAAGATGAACTCCGAACCTTAACACTTTACCTTCAGAGATCGATGAAGTCCTTCATCACAACAGAACTCCTTCGAGACGGTATTAGGTCTACAGTCTCGATAAATACACTTCCAACCTCATCCATCAAATTCCAACCAATGGTAGTCGTGTTACACACACTTCTACCTCATCTACCTTTATAACTTGTATTGGAAAAACCTGAACAGGTAATCCAACAAATAGGTAGAACCAATTATATATATATATATATATATATATATATATATTAAAAATACAAATAAGCTCTCTCAAGATAGACACCACTACAGAGCCTAGGTATTCACTCAACCTAATGCTCTGATACCAACTATCATGACCCGACTTCCACACTTCAGGAAATCGCATCATGAATTAAGAAAGAAAGGGATAGAAAAGAGAAAAGAAAGAAGAGAAAGAGGAAACAACACAAGAATCTCAACAGCGGAACGAATAAATTATATTAATAACATAAGAATTACATAGTATACATCAATATCAGATTACACAGACATATACAACACATACTAGACAGTTATAAACACCTGTCTAGTTATACAACTTAATCACAATACAGAAACACTCAGAGATACCAACACAGAGGAACTATATAACTATACGTAGAAGCCTCCTGCTCGATATGCTCCTCCACAATTCGTCAAAGCTAACTCGAATCCTAACCTGAATTCCCTTGACTACTCATAAAAATTTGAGTACCCAAGAGTTATAGAAAAACAGAAATAACTCCGGGTCAGACATGGGTCTGGTGTGAGTAACAGGTTAAATTTGCTTAACTTTCAAAAACCCTTTTGGAAAGAAAAGGTATCACGTAAGACTTCCCACACATAAACATGGAAAAGTTTTTACCTTACGCTAACCAAAACATTTGATAGGAAATCTAGTGATATTATAATAGTGTCTAGGCTTTTCAAATAAATAATAAATAGCCGAAATTGTTACATTCATTAAATTCCAGCTACTAGCCACAAAAGTGGGTAATGCAATCAAAACCGTTGGCACTTATTGGATTTTGGATTCCATACAATGGCAGGGCTACTGGGGTACCGCCCGTCACAGTACGTGGCCTAGATCACCGTACCGAGGATTACTCCCTTCATCCCCTGCAACACAAAGCCGGACCCGTTCCTTACTGAACAGTTCCAAATAAGATAACCCCGACGATTGTCATGATTCAACCGTCCACACAGTCGAAATATAAAGGGACCTCTAGACAGGGGTAAATCTTACTCTCCAGTGGGTGCTACCCACGAAGCTTTGCTGCACCTCCCCTGTTTTAGCCATTCCCGGTTGATGAGGCTTGAGGTTACGATTACCTTTATAGGACATATCACTTAGAATGCTCATCGTCACCTGATGATGTTCTGAAAGCATTCAATCCATACAAGTTCATTCCGGGTTCGAACGAAACCGAAGGCATTATCTTGTTACACTCATTTTGGAATCACCCTCAGAGTTAACAACAATACCCTTGCACTCTGAATCACCATCTCGAATCTATAAGTACTATTCCGTCAACTCATTACGGAATCACCCACAGAGTTATTCTGACGTATAGCCCTTACACCTCGAGTCTTTACTCGCTCTACTTGAATTAACGACCTAACGTTTAATTGGAATCGATGTGGTTTTCGGATGTCCAAATATGGAAACCCGATCCCGGTCTCATCGAAAACCAAAGCGTGTCTTTTAGGTCCAAGTTGTTTTAAGTTTAAAACAATTCAATTCATTATCTAAATATACACAGATAGATAATTCACAACACAATAGATAATCAACCTTATCATTATCAACAGATAATTCATATCATAATCAGATAATCCATATTATCATCCAAAAGCAACCAATGCATCCTTATCACATACACTACTCATCTCATAACTGAGATTACAAACCATACCAAGCAACCAATACCATTCATTAAACATAAGCAATGATCTAATGATCACACATCTATAATTAATTTAAAATGAATTAAATTAATTTCACAGTATCTAATTAATTTAAAATGAATTAAATTAATTACTTCATCATCAAAATTCTCCTTAACTTAACCATCAATTTGATTTCAAATCAATTTATAAATCACCATCTCAATATTCATTTCAATTAATCATTACTGATTAACTATCCCTAATTACAATAAGTAATTAGCTTATAAATTAATCACACAAGTTAATTACTTAAACCCTTGCAAATAATTAACTTGTAATTACTAAATTAATTGATTAACTAAAATTAATGTTAACGCTAAAATTTGAACACTAACACCCCGGTGTATGAGTTGTAGTTGTGAAAGCACCACCCGATAACTCGGGAACAGATTACAAGCAGATGATAGCGGAAAAGCAGTAAACAACAACAATTTTATAGTGGTTCGGCTTAATGGAATAGCCTACGTCCACTTTAAGTACTTTTATTGATGATCTCGTTACAAGCTGATACAATTCTTTCCAAGTACAATACACTTTGAATTACAAGTCACTTAGAACAAGTAGATTAAACTTCAATGGAGATTAGAGTCTTCAAATCCATGTTAGATGTGTGTGATCTTTTATCGAAGTTGTTTTTAGCGTTCTTCGTGTCTTGAGAGCTTTAAGTGTTTGATTGGTTTGGAATGCAGCGGAGTAACAGCGCTTGAAGAGAATGAGCCAAAAGTCCTTTGAACGTTGGAGGTGGTTGCGTATTTATAGGCAAATTTCTAGGCGCTGGAATTGTCAAGTCATGAGTCGTGACCGACTCAAGATGAGTCGTAAGTCGTGACCGACTCAGGATGAGTCGTAAGTCGTGGGCGACTCAACTGGTTGAGCCCAGACTTCCAATCAGAGCGTCTCCGGTCCTTTGTATATAGCACAAGTCCTAACTCGTCTGCGAGTTAAAAGGTTGTGGTCCAAAATGAAGCGGCATTGGATTTCTACATAGTAGCTTTAAGTCGTGGACGACTCAAGCTAGGTCGTGAACGACCTACCATAAGTCGTAGGTCGGTCCTTTGTTGTTTTGGTATTTTAGTCAGTTAGGTCGTTTGACACCTTAGGTCGCTGAGTCATTAGAGAACTTGAGTCGGTCTATCCCATACACCATTAATCCCTTGAGTCGCTCCACTCCTCTAAGTCGCTTTAAGTTTTAACTCGTTGGCTTGTTGAGTCGGTAGCTTGTTGAGTCGGTAGCTTCTTGAGTCGGACTATTCTCTTAAGCTGCTAAGTTTACTAAGTCGTTTGCCTGTTGAGTCGTAAATAGATAGGTCGTTGATTCGGTTCATATCTTAGGTCGGTAATCAGTTGAGTCGGTGACTCGATGAGTCGTGAGGCCTCCTGAGTCGTAGATCCTTCCTGAGCCATTAAACATCTTAAGTCGTGGCTCACCCCAGGCCTTAACTCGTTGGTTTCCTTGACTCGTGAGCTGGAACGGGGTTAACATTTGCCCCTCGAAGCGCACGCTTAAGTCGTAAGTCGTGTGCTTCGACTTATCATAACTCGGGCGAGCCGATTCAAGTTCCAGCTCTTCCAGGTATAAAGCGCTTGACTCGTTCCTCCTATCTCCCACTTTTTATTTCTTATCCTTTGAACCGTGTCTGCCATTAACGCATCTTCAAGCTCTCAAAGGCGATTCCAACCTGATTTTTCTTCAATCATCTTTAGCATCACACCGTGTAAGAGATTTTGCATCTTTTTTTCAATTGCTGATGATTGCCGATCTCCGCTGCTGTTTTTCCCCCTTATCCTTGCGAATACTATTACATCGGACATTGATGGATTAAAGGCAGGCGGTTTAATCTTACTTGTAACGGTTTGAGATTTGAGGCGACCTAGTGGTGTGATGGAACTGGGGTTAACCATTGCGAGGTTATTGGGTTATCGGGTCATGGATTAGATGGTTGATGGGTTAGGAGTTAGATGGTTAATGGGTCAGACTGATTCGAACATTGCCGTAGGTTTGACTCGGCTATTTTTGTATGATCCAGCGACCCTCGCTATTCAACCATGATACGACTCAACATGCTTCACGACCTAAGCCTTGAGTCGTGGCCGAGACAAAACCTTTGAGTCGTGGCCGAGATAAGACCCTTGAGTCGTGGCCGAGACAACACTTGGAGATTTTCTTGTTATTTTGAACCAGAGCTTCTTTAACATACTCCACGACCTAAGCCTTGAGTCGTTGCCGAGATAAGACTTGGAGATAATCTCCTTATTTCTACGACTCATGACTTAGGGCATTGCCGACTCAGAACTTTTGAACCGTTGACGAGTTATGACTTGCATGAATTCTGTTTGAATTTTGGACCATTGCATTAACTTTGAACTGTTGAATTTTATTGCATTCATTCACAGGTTATTTTGACTTGCAGGCTAACAACCTGTTCAATACAACATTCACAGAAAACTGGGACGAATATACTGTCATCGATTGCCCATATCAAATGACAGATTAGTTAATAACAGATAATTAACTTAAACAAATCGTGTGAACGAAGTGCTATCGATCTGAAGTAGAATATTAAAGCAACACTGAAACAATCAATCGAAACTGACCAGCCTGCACTAATATTATGCTTGAACTCTAAATTAACAAGTTCTGAAATTACCATAGTTGATCAATCGTCAACCAGTTTAATTCCAGTTATATTTACTTGTTATTTTTATTAGTTCTGCACAACACTTCACACTTTTAGGAAACGTGCACCTTCGCATTTGAACACCCAGTTGCTTGTGTAGAATGACATCTCAACAAGAAGAACCGATGGGCCAGGCTGAAGATGTCTTCCCAGTAGCCAACTTGTTGAATAATCCTCCGGAGAGAACTCCCACCACTCTGAATCAGCGGGTGTTTACTCAATTGCTCACCCAGTTTGGCATTGCCGAAGCTGATGCCTTACTGCCGGGGCCAAATGATACTGCAGATAGGCCTCCGTCTGGCTTTATTGCTGTCAACCGCCAAATGTGCTTGAGCGGTGCCATACCACCTTTTAATGACTTCCTTCGGCAGTTCCTGCTTCGATTATCTATCTCTCCATTCCAATTGCACCCCAATGGCCATGCCATTCTGATGGGGTTATGTGTGCTTTTTAGTAATGATCTGGACAGATTACCGAGCTTTGAGGAAATCTGCTACCTCTGCTCATTCACAAAGATTAAAGATCATCCCTCTATCGTAATCATAAGGAGTGCTCGAAACCGAAAACTCATCACTGATCTTTCTGATAGCGTTCATGGATTTCTAAATCAGTATTTCTTTGTTCGTTGCCCTCCAGGGTTTTATGCCATCTGGAGAGTAGGAAGTAAGATTTTCCTGTTTTTATTTCTCCAATCTTGGATTTTTCAAAATTTGAGTTGCTGAATGCTAACTTTGCTTCTTTTCCCTGTTTTAGCACTTCCTCCTCCCTCTAGAGATCCATGCTATAAACAAATTTTTGAGAGATTGAACGCCGTGGTGGCAGAAGAGAGGAGTATAAAGTTCTTGTTAAATGATGGATTTTTACATCAATATGGGCTTCTTCATCCTTCTCGCTTCACTCAGTCTCGTGAAGTCCCAACTGAAATTCCCGATTCTCCGACGGAAACTCCTGATGCCCCGGTCCCTATTAAAGAGCACATTCAGGGAGGAACCTCTATAGAAACTCCACTAGTGAGATGTTCAATTCCGAAGGACGTTGCGGGGCCGTCTGATAAGTCTGCACTTGCCCCAGTTATCGAAGAGGAAGAAACTCCACGATCCTCCGGAAGATCTGCCGACGAAGGGGTTGAAAAAGCCAGTCCTAAAAAACATGATGGTGATGATGTTTTCGAGGGGTTAAGCGATTTAATTGTGACTTCTCAAGAACTTTTCAAAGATGATGTTTCCAAAACTGTTTCTTCTGTAATTGAGGCGACATCTTCTCTACAACAAATGTCAACTCCTCCTACTCAAGTTATCACTACATCTATTCCACAGAGTGGTCTGTAACTTGATGCGCGTAGTTTACACGTTACACAACACTTAGGATTTTTCATCACTTCTACGCGTTTATCTTCTTGTACTTTAAAGATTTCTAAAGCTTATTATTTTTATTCCAGATTCTCCCATGGGGCGCAGCGGCTCGTATTATGATGATTTCCAGCGCTACGGGAGGCGTAGCCAGTATGATTACAGGCGTTACCTTCCTTCTTACAGAGAATCGGATGAAGAGAGGGCCATCAGGAAAGCCGATGAGAGACGAGCATATGAAGAACGTCACCGAAGAGAACAAGAAAGACATGACCCTCCCCACAGAGATGATGATACTCAAAAGAGAAAAGCTCACGATGAGAGAGGTAAAGGTCACATAGACGATTCTTCTAGCAAGCGGGCTAGACTTACCGAAGAAACAATGCCGACAGCTTCGGAACATGTTCCTGCTCAATCTCCTGCTCCCGTTCGCTCCGACATTCAGGCAATCATCAACCGGCCCGCATACCAAGTTGGGCAAGGTCCTCCCACTCTTCAAAGTCGATTCCCTCAGTGGTGCCTGAGAGGGGTTCGGTTTGATCTCGACTTGGTTCCTCTCGACAAATCGGCTATGCTGCGAAATCTTGATACTGTCAGGACCGATATTGAAAGAATGTCGAACTGGCAAAAACTTGTCGATGAGCTTCAGAGAGTTAACCGAGCCAATCTCGAGGCCATGCTCACAATGGAGAACGATAAGGCTGAGTGGCAGAAGACTCTCGAACAGCATGACGCCGAAATGAGAAGTATTGCTTCCTATAATGAAAAGCTAGAAGCGGAAGTGGAAAAGCTTAAGGAAGAATTAGTTACTTCATCAACTTCCTATTCTCAAAAGGAGAGCATGCTTCAGCAACAAGTACGAGATGCGCATGCCAGTCAAAGGGCTGTCGAGGATAAGCTTGCACACAAGGAAAAGGTCATAGAAGAATATCGTGCTGAAACTGTACAACTGCGAGAACAGACCGGCTCTCAAAGCTTGGAGATAGAGTTGTTAAAAACTCGACTTGCTATGGCCGAAAAGGAGCGTGATGAGGTTGTTGCTGGTAAACTTGCGGCCGAAGAGGCTCATCAAGCAACCAAAGCTGACATTATCTCCACATTATTTGATTTTTATCTGCACAGCATTTTGGGGCGTGGCAGCCTTGCTTTCCTAGGCCCTAAATACGAAATTACATTAGCTGAAGTCTGCGAGGCAGCACTTGATATGCTAGGTGGCAAAGGTGCTGGATATGCTGAGTCAGCCCTTGAAGAGCATTATCTCGATGATGATGCCCGCGCCGCTCTTGCCAAGGGAAAACAGAAACTCGCCAAGGTACGGGCCGGAATGGCGGAAGGGGAACATTCTGAGAAAGAAATACCGCCTACCATCTCTGAACGTCCTCTAGTTTCTCCCGAAGTGGACATTACAGGCTCTAGTGCTCATTCGCCGCCTCCTATAAGAACTGGGGTAATCACCCCTACTGATGATGAGGCTTTGGAGGATATCGGGGCTCAGAATTATGAGATTGAACTTACGAAGCAAACATCTTCAGGTAATTTCGACATTGGTCCGATTCAGGTGGACTGCCTGCTTATTCCTCAAAAATTTGATGAGCTTCTCGATTACTTCTTGAATCTCGATGAACCCATATCTCCCTTCTTTTGGGAAGATACTAACATTTTCAATTTCTCTTCTTCTGCAGTTGAAACAACAAGCGCTGTGCAGACTTCGCCTCCTCTGGTTATTCCTCCTCCATCTCTTCAGGTGACTCCTCCATCTGCTTCACAACCCGGGTCACAAGAGGAGAAAATTGAGGATCTTCATGGCTTGGATGACCCTATTGCTTCGCAGGAGCAAAAAGATGAGGGACTTGAAGGAGGCGAGATCTCTCCGGAGCGGACTCCTTCTGACGACGTAGTTTTGTCCGCTCTTGTTACTCCAGGGAGTGAGTCTTCTTCAAAGAGAAGAAAGAAGCACGGGACGTCGAAGAGGAGGGGGAAGAAGATTATCACTACTGAAGAGGAACCGGAAATTGCACCAGTTGCACCTCCCTCCCCTTCTTCCCTTATGCCTTCAGACCGACCTGAAAAGCTAATCATTCGGCCGGGTAAAGGGTCTAAAGGTGGCAAGAAGAAATGAAGAGTTGGGCTTTTTGATTCCTTTTTTGTGTAATGGTCGGATGTTGTGCAGGCACCGGCCCCTGCTTTTTTATTTTGAAACCTATATCTGCAATTGAATAAAACGATCCTTTATTTGTACAGACTTTTGTTTGAATTTGAGAATGCATTTATTATTCATTTTTGCACAAGTTTATTTATATGATATTGCGGTGAGCTTGTGGTATGTTGTTTGAGCGTACTTTTACCAACGTAGCTATACCATTTTGTATGCAACTATACCATGTTGCCCCCATACCATGAGCTTACTGCAATATCGTATACTTTGAGGGGACTTGCACTCTCATTTTTTGAAGAATAATTACTTCATTCTCGAAGAGAATTTTCGTAGAGTGCAACTTCCTTCATATAAATTTTTACGCTTTGTCCTTCGAAGAAATCACTTTTTCCTTTTGCGTATGCATACATCTTGCCAAGTGAATTCTTCTATGTGGTGAAGCGGGCCTCTGAAGGGTACTTTAACTTTAATTCTTCCTTTGAAAGTTAAAGTATGCCCTTGATGAGGATTTTTTTTTTAAAAATAGAAATTTGTGCCTCTGAGGAGGGATTTTTTCACGTTTCAACACTTGGAAGTTTTATTTCAATCTTGGTGAAACGTGTTCCTCCAAAGAGTTGTGCCTTTGAAGAAAGCCTTTTCACATTTCAACACTTGGAAGTTTTATTTCAATCTCGGTGAAACGTGGGCTTCTGAAGAGGTCTTTCCTTTTAATTGTGTCCCCGGGAGGGGGTTGTACCTCTAAGGAGGGATTTTTCACGTTTCAACACTTGGAAGTTTTATTTCAATCTCGGTGAAACGTGTACCTCCAAAGAGTTGTGCCTTCGAAGAAAGCCTTTTCACGTTTCAACACTTGGAAGTTTTATTTCAATCTCGGTGAAACGTGGGCTTCCAGGAAGGTCTTTATTTTAATTGTGTCCCCGGGAGGGGGTTGTACCTCTAAGGAGGGATTTTTCACGTTTCAACACTTGGAAGTTCTATTTCAATCTCGGTGAAACGTGTACCTCTAAAGAGTTGTGCCTTCGAAGAAAGCCTTTTCACGTTTCAACACTTGGAAGTTTTATTTCAATCTCGGTGAAACGTGGGCTTCCAGGAAGGTCTTTATTTTAATTGTGCATTTCAACTTTGGTGAAGTGAAATTCCGAAGAGCGGTTGTTACACTTCAACTCCTGGCGAAATGTGCCTCCGAAGAGGTCTTTATTTTGTTTGCATTTCAACTCTGGTGAAGTGAAATTCCGAAGAGCGGTCGTTACACTTCAACTCCTGGTGAAATGTGCCTCCGAAGAGGTCTTTATTTTAATTGTGCATTTCAACTTTGGTGAAGTGAAATTCCGAAGAGCGGTTGTTACACTTCAACTCCTGGCGAAATGTGCCTCCGAAGAGGTCTTTATTTTGTTTGCATTTCAACTCTGGTGAAGTGAAATTCCGAAGAGCGGTCGTTACACTTCAACTCCTGGTGAAATGTGCCTCCGAAGAGGTCTTTATTTTGTTTGCATTTCAACTCTGGTGAAGTGAAATTCCGAAGAGCGGTCGTTACACTTCAACTCCTGGTGAAATGTGCCTCAGGGAGGGTTTTCATCGCCTGGAAGTTACTCTCTCATGGTTGGAGGGTCATGACTCCTCCAATCTTTTTTGTTGAGTAGAGAACTTTCTTTTTTGTGGCGTATGACCCATTAGAGGTCTTTATCCTCCGAAGAGTTGTGCCTCCGAAGAGGACTTGTGCTGCCGATGATGGCTTTGGTTGTTCCTCTGTCCACTTGCTTATGCCTTTTCAATGATCCTCTGCCCCTTTTTTTCTTTTTTTTTTTACAAGTAACTTGTTTAATCCAAGGAAGTGTGCTTCATTGTTAGGCAATTTCATGAGAACGAGCATTAGCTTCTTAATTGGATGTTTGTTTGTTCAAACGATCTTAATTTACTAGCAAAGACCCGTTTCTGTCGAAATCATAGGCCGTTCAATTGAAGTACTTCCTATCTAGGATTTGAATTCGGGGCTTTTGTGACTTGAAATTTGGCGAGAATCACTTGGTCTTTTTATGTGCAAGTTTCACTTCCATTGTCTGCAAAAATTTAAATCGACATTTCAGCAATACATTCTATGTACTTTTTATATCGAAAATAAAGCATACATGTAATAATAATAAGGAACACAAGATTTATAGTGGTTCGGCCAGGAAATTGGGCCTACATCCACTTTATATTCTTTCATTATTTACTTGCATCAGTTTTACAATTGCCTTCAATTACAAGAATCATACATTCATAATTCTTTTTGCAACATTTAAACAAAATTTTCAAGTAAAGTATGGACGCAAATGATTGCTGTTCCATGCCCTTGGAATTTGATCTCCTTCAACAGTGGTGAGTTTGAATGTGCCGTCAAGAAGCTTTTGACCTATGACATATGATCCTTCCCAATTTGGCCCGAACACACCTGTCGCTGTCATAATTCTCTTCAGGACTAGGTCTCCAATCTCAAAGCTGCGTTGGCGAACTTTGGAGTTGAAATGTCTGGCTATCTTTTGCTGATGAGCTGCAATTCTGAGATTAGCCTCATCTCTTTGTTCATCAAGAAGATCTAGCGCTTCAAGCTGTAACTTTTCGTTTTCTGCTTGATTGAAATGGGTTCTTCTGTGTGAAGGGACCTCTATTTCTACCGGAATCATTGCCTCTGACCCGTATGCCAATGAAAACGGGGTGTGCCCAGTCGCAGTTTTGTGAGTGGTTCTGTATGCCCATAGTGCCAGTGGTAGCTTATCGACCCAACCACCTTTTGCTCTTTCAAGTTGCTTCTTGATGGTTGACTTAATAATTTTGTTCACGGCTTCCACTTGCCCGTTTGCCTGCGGATGAGCCACTGCTGAGAAGCTTTTCCGGATTTTGAATCGCCCGCAAAAATCTTGGAATTCTTTACTTTCAAACTGAGTTCCATTATCTGTAATTATTTTTTGAGGCACACCGTATCTGCAAATGATGTTTTTAGTCACAAAACTTATCATCTTCTTTGAGGTGATAGTAGCCAGTGGTTCAGCTTCTGCCCACTTAGTAAAATAATCTAAGCAACAATGGCATATTTAATTCCAGATTTGGCAGTTGGTAACGGTCCTATAAGGTCTATTCCCCATATTGCAAACGGCCATGGACTGACCATCTGTGTGAGTTCAGTGGAAGGAGCTCTAGGAATTTTGGCGAATCTTTGACATTTGTCACATTTTGGGGAATACTCTGCTGCATCTCGATTAATTTCTGGCCAAAAATACCCGTATCGGAGAATTTTCTTTGCTAATGTTTGACCGCCTGAATGATCACCACATTCTCCTCCGTGTACCTCTGCTAGGATTGCTTTAGACTCTTCTCTGGATACACATCGAAGTAATGGCATTGAGAATCCCCGTCTGTATAACCGGCCATCCTGGATTATGCATCGAGAGGCTTTTCTCAGTAGCTTTTGTCGTTCTTTTGAGTTCCCTGGTAAGGATCCATTGAGCAGATATTCTGTTATCGGAGTCATCCATGATTCTTGCTCTTGAGACATGCTCATGATCCAATCGATATCCATTTCATCAATGCTAGGAGTCGACAGGACCTCTACTGGAGTCAACCCCAGAAGTTGAGCTTCGCCTGTGCCAGAATACTTTGCGAGAGAATCTGCTTTCATGTTTTCTTCTCGAGGAATGTGACTTATCATGTAATGATCGAAATCACCCAGGAGTTTCCAAGCCTTTGACAAGTAGGCGGGCAGATTTCCCCCTTTTGCTTGGAATTCCTTTCTGACTTGGCATACAATAAGCTGAGAATCACTGAATATCCGTAACGCTCGGATGTTTAATTCTTTAGCAATCCTTAAGCCAGCGATAAGGGCTTCGTATTCTGCTTCATTGTTTGTTGAAGGAAATTCCAATCTTAGTGCATAGCATAATGATCGACCTTCAGGAGTCTCAAGTACAACTCCGACTCCAGAACAGTAGTCGTTTCTCGCACCATCGACATATAACTTCCACTGGATCGGGGAATTGTCGACAGTTTCTTCCTCACTGTTACCCTTATCTGTAAATTCTGCAATGAAATCCGCTAAAGCTTGTCCATTGATTGCTTTCCGGGGATGATAACTGATGTCATACTGACTGAGTTCAATATTCCACTTTAAAAGACGACCCGAAGTTTCAGGGCGAAACAGGACTTGCTTTAAAGGTTGATCAGTGAGGACTCTGATAGGATGAGCTTGAAAATATTGCCTCAACTTCCTAGACGCAATTAGTAAGCAATAGGCGAGTTTTTCCAACTTAGAGTAATTCATCTCTGCCCCAGTGAGTCTTTTGCTGATATAGTAGACTGGATGTTGAATCCTTTTGTCTTCCCGTATCAGCGCTGCACTTAAAGCATGAGATGATACTGCCAAGTATATAAGAAGATCCTCGCCATCGCCAGGCCTAGAAAGTATTGGAGGCGTCTCCATATGGCGAATCAATTCATCAAAGGCTTTTTGGCATTCGGGAGTCCAATCGAAGTTTTTCTTTCCTTTCTTTAGGGCGTCAAAGAATGGGATGCATTTATTTGTGGCTTTGGAAATGAACCGACTCAAGGCGGCAACTTTTCCATTGAGACTTTGCAATTCCTTCTTTGTTCTAGGGGCTTTGACTTCTTTCAATGCAGTAATTTGAGCTGGACTGGCCTCAATGCCCCTAGCGCTCACGATGAAACCTAAAAACTTGCCGGATTCCACTCCAAATGAACATTTTAAAGGATTGAGCTTCATTCTGTATTTTCGGAGGACTGCGAACATGTTTGCTAAGTGTTCTATGTGATCCACCGCTTTCTTAGACTTTACTAACATGTCATCGACGTAGACTTCCATAGTCTTGCCCAATTGCGGTTTGAACATAGCATTAACGAGTCTTTGGTATGTTGCCCCTGCATTCTTCAACCCAAAGGGCATAACTCTGTAGCAGTAAAGACCGGTGTCGGTGATAAAGCTCGTATCCTCCTGGTCCGGCTCATGCATCATGATCTGGTTATATCCGGAGTAAGCATCCATAAAAGATAACAATTCGTGTCCCGCTGTTCCGTCTACCAATTGGTCGATTCTAGGTAATGGGAAGCAATCTTTGGGGCAGGCCTTGTTTAGATCTGAAAAATCGATGCATACTCTCCATTTTCTGTTGGCTTTTTTAACCAGCACTGGGTTTGAAACCCAATTCGGATAGGTAGACTCTTTGATAAAACTATTCTCCATGAGCCGATCAACTTCTTCTTTTAATGCCGCTGACCTTTCCGGACCTTGAGTTCTCCTTTTCTGCTTCACAGGTGTAAATTTTGGATCAATATTTAGAGCATGCACTGCAACTTCTGGGGATATTCCGCACATATCGGCGTGAGTCCAAGCAAAAACATCCAGATTTGCCTTTAAAAAAGATATTAAGATATTCTGAATTGACGCATTAAGTTGTGAGCCCACATTCAACACTTTGTTTGGGTCCTTTGGGTCAACGGGTATTGGTATTGTCGTTTCCACCGGTACCACTCTATTTTCCCCTGCACTGACTTTTCTAGGGTCCATCTCTTTCCTTGCTCCGCTGTGCTCGCCGGTGCAGGGTCCGCCCTGTAATTGCTACAAGGCTGGTTCTTTGATGCGGACTGGGGCTGCTGCATTCTTTCCCATTTCTCTTTTTCTGGTTTCTCGTAACTCTGTTAGATAGCACTCTCGCCCAGCATTTTGATCACCTTTTATAACTCCTACTCCATTGTCTGTAGGGAATTTAATGGTGAGGCACCACGGGGCGAGAACAGCTTTGAACGCTGCCAGAGTTGGACGACCAAGGAAAGCATTGTAAGCAGAAAATTCGTCGACAATCACAAAAGTTTGCTTGCGGACCACTTTTTTCTCTCCTTCTCCAAGTTCCACAAACAAATCAATGGTCCCTACCGGTTGCTTTGGCTCCCCAGTGAAACCAGCAATTTTCTGCGATGAGGCTTGCACATCAGCCATAGGGATCTTCATTTGGTCGAATGTTTTCTTAAAGAGAATATTGCAGGATGTGCCACAACCAATGAGAACTCTTCTGACTATAGCTGGACCGATACCAGCTGAGATGACTAGAGGATCCAAAGTAGGAGCTTCAATTCCTGCGGAATCCCTAGCTCTGAACACAATATCTTCATCGAAAGTTCTTTGTTGCTTCAAGGGCGTAGCACCTTCCAAAACAAATACATCTTCCTCGGTCGGTACATACTTTAAAGCTCGGGTATACCTTTCCATCTCGCCCCAGCTTCTGCCTGCTGGGTGAGGTCCTCCTGTAATGACATGAATAATGGGCCTTCCAGATTCATGCCCTGCAGCCTTCTCAATCGTCCTAGCTGTTGAGTAGGAGCCTGTTGCCCCTGACTAGATGAAGCAGGATTATTGCTATTCTTTTTTACAAATTGCTGCAGTTTGTTTTCCCTTAGCAACTCTTCAATCAGATTCTTCAACTGGCGGCATTCGTCGGTTTCGTGACCGGGTTGATTATGGAAGCGGCAGAACTTTCCACTCTGTATAGCCTTTTTCCCGATCCTTAGAGGAGGAGGTTTAGGAAAGTCAACATAATCTTTAATGGCAAGGTAGATATGCTCCGGTGTATCTGATAAAGGAGTATACTCTGATGGCTTGAAGGATCGGGGCTTCTTCAGATTACTCTACTTCTTCCCATTGTTGTTTTCCCTTTTTTGCCCTACAGATTCATTCTTGCGTGGAGCAACAGTGTTATCTTCAGCCTTTTCCAACACTGCCTTTACCGGTACGGGGCGGCTTTCTAAGCGTATGAATTCATCTGCTTTTTTATAGAATTTTTCAAGGGAATTTGGTTCCTTCATGTTTAGCCATTTCCCAAATTCGCTCGACTTGTCAATACCCTTCATCAGATAAGTTAATATCATTCGCGGTTCTGCATTGTCCACCTCAGCTAGCGCTATATTAAAGCGGTTTAAGAAAGATCTGATAGTTTCCCCTGGATTCTGTTCCAAACTTGACAGTGACATGATATCCTTAGCTTTTGAGGCGTATAGTCTGAACTGCTCCTTGAACTTCCGGGTTAAGTCTACAAACCTCTGTGAAGCAATGATGATAACTCTCCTGAGTTCAATTCTCAGTGAAAGCATCAAAAATGTTAACGCTAAAATTTGAACGCTAACACCCTGGTGTATGAGTTGTAGTTGTGAAAGCACCACCCGATAACTCGGGAACAGATTACAAGCAGATGATAGCGGAAAAGCAGTAAACAACAACAATTTTATAGTGGTTCGGCTTAATGGAATAGCCTACGTCCACTTTAAGTACTTTTATTGATGATCTGGTTACAAGCTGATATAATTCTTTCCAAGTACAATACACTTTGAATTACAAGTCACTTAGAACAAGTAGATTAAACTTCAATGGAGATTAGAGTCTTCAAATCCATGTTGGATGTGTGTGATCTTTTCTCGAAGTTGTTTTTAGCGTTCTTCGTGTCTTGAGAGCTTTAAGTGTTTGATTGGTTTGGAATGCAGCGGAGTAACAGCGCTTGAAGAGAATGAGCCAAAAGTCCTTTGAACGTTGGAGGTGGTTGCGTATTTATAGGAAAATTTCTAGGCGCTGGAATTGTCAAGTCATGAGTCGTGACCGACTCAAGATGAGTCGTAAGTCGTGACCGACTCAGGATAAGTCGTAAGTCGTGGGCAACTCAACTGGTTGAGCCCAGACTTCCTATCAGAGCGTCTCCAGTCCTTTGTATATAGCACAAGTCCTAACTCGTCTGCGAGTTAAAAGGTTGTGGTCCAAAATGAAGCGGCATTGGATTTCTACATAGTAGCTTTAAGTCGTGGACGACTCAAGCTAGGTCGTGAACGACCTACCATAAGTTATAGGTCGGTCCTTTGTTGTTTTGGGATTTTAGTCAGTTAGGTCGTTTGACACCTTAGGTCGCTGAGTCGTTAGAGAACTTGAGTCGGTCTATCCCATACACCGTTAATCACTTGAGTCGCTCCACTCCTCTAAGGCGCTTTAAGTTTTAACTCGTTGGCTTGTTGAGTCGGTAGCTTGTTGAGTCGGTAGCTTCTTGAGTCGGACTATTCTCTTAAGCTGCTAAGGTTACTAAGTCGTTTGCCTGTTGAGTCGTAACTAGATAGGTCGTTGATTCGGTTCATATCTTAGGTCGGTAATCAGTTGAGTCGGTGACTCGATGAGTCGTGAGGCCTCCTGAGTCGTAGATCCTTCCTGAGCCGTTAAACATCTTAAGTCGTGGCTCACCCCAGGCCTTAACTCGTTGTTTCTTTGACTCGTGAGCTGGAACGGGGTTAACAATTAATTACATTAATTATTCATTCATTATTAATTATACCTTAATTAATCAATTTAAAATTACATCATTAACTAATTAATTAATGATTCTAAATAAATTCTAAATATAAATTAATTACATAAGTAATTAATCTGAAATTAATCCATATATAAATATTAATCAACCATGATTAATAACCATTCAGTAATTAACTACCTTAATTACTCATCCCATAATTAATTATTCTTAATTATCTAAATTAATCCCCTTGATTAACTTCAAAGTAATTTAAATCTAATTACCTCTATATCAAATATCTTTAATTACATCCTGTAAATATTAATTAATTACTTCCTTAAGTAATTATAAATTCATAAATTACATAAAGTAATTATCAACAATCCACAAATGTTTAAAATTAATTTAACTTAATTAATCTAAACTAATTACATTCATTAAATTAATTACACTAAGTAATTAATTCGTTAATTACTTTCATTAAGTAATTAAAACTTAAACAATTGATTATTATTAATTAATTAATCTAATTAATTATCAAAATTAATCACATTAATTAATTGTTAAATAATCTTAAGTTAATGTCTTCTTTAACATTTCTTAATTACTTAATTAAGAATTAACTTAAATTAATCATCATTAATTATCAATTAATTAATATTTAATTATCATTTAATTAATCTCTAATTATTTATTAATTAAGTGTTAATTAAAAACTAAATTATCTCTAATCACTTGATTAAATAAATCTTAATCATAAATTAAAATTTAATTAATCATCCTTAATTATAGATTAATTAACCTTAATTAATTAATCTCAAATCTAATTAATTAACTTAAAAATCATTAATTACTTAATTAAACATCCACATAATTAATTAATTAAATAATTAATTGTTCATCTTAATTACCTTAATAATTAAATGAATCCAATTATTTCATTTTATTTATCCTTAAGATAAACATTTCTTATTTAATTAAGTATTTAAAAACAAAATGTTTTTAAATTTGCTTTAAATTCCATTTATCATTCACTTTAACTTAAGACTCAAATTTGTCTTAAATAAGAGTTTACAACAATACACAACTTAATCTTATATGTTTAAAAGAAACATATTCTTTATTAATAAGTTTAAAAGGAATTTAAAATTTCAATTCAAATCAAATTCAAATCAATTTAAAAATTACTTTAAAATTTCAAAATTTAATTACAACATCCAAATTCATTTTAGTTTTAACTTTTTAAAATTCTTTCTATGATCTAAAATCTTAATTCAAATGCAAATCAGTTTAATCATTTAAAACAATTTAAATTTAAACCTTTATTTAAAGCTGAAGTTTAAATTTATTTCCAGATTTAAAAACTCAGATTTGAATTCACTTTGAATTCCAAATTTAAATATTTAACCTTTCCATTCAAATACAAATCACATATGCATTAACACTTGTGAGTTTGAAAATCAAATTTAAATTTAAAAACATGAATGATTTCAAATCTCAGAAAATCAAATTTGAATTCACATTCAAATTTCAAATTAAAACTCAGTTAAATTTTCACATGCAAATTTAAATTTACCTTTATATTTAAAACTGAAACAGTTTCTGTTTTATTTAAAAACCCAAACTTTGAAATTTTTGAATTTAAATTATTTTAAAGAAACCAGAATTCAAACTTATTTGAATTCATATTTAAACTGAGTTTCAAAATCCTAAGTTAAAAACTTAAGTTTGCATTAAGTTCAAATTTTATAAAACTGGAAACAGTTTTCTGTTCCCTTCTTTTTTTTTAAAACAAACTTGAATTTCTGCATTTAAATTATTCCAAATAAGAATTCAATCTGTTTGAATTCATCTCTAGATTCAAGTTTGATCCTAAGTTTAATTTCCAAATTTAAACTTAAACTTTACTCTTTAAATTTCTGAAAAATAGAACAGGTACTGCTTTGTTAAACCTAAAACAAAAAGTATACCCGAGCAAACCCATATCTACTTCGAGTCAGTAACCCCTTTCCTTCGAGTTTCCCCTCAAAAATCCCGAGACTATCCCGAGTCAAAAATCCCTGCACCCAACAATCAACACCCCAACCTACACAACTCCTCTGTGCACCACTTAACCCATCTCAGGCCACCTCTGACCATCTCCTCTAGTCATCCCCCATCGATCACATTTCCCACATCACTCCTCAACACTCCCAGATCCAGAATTCATCTTGAATTTAAATTCAAGTTTCTAAAACCCAAAACCTGAAAACACTTTCCCTCCTCAGTGTCAAACCTGTCAACACCCAATTCTCTCATCTCCGATCACAATTACACGCCATACTCCTGCGATGTCTCCAATAATACATCATCTATCAATGCCCAAAGTATCTCTGAACTCGATTCAAAGAGGAGTTCAAAATTTACCCAAAAACAGTAACCCAATAAACTAGGGTTCATCACAGAAATTTCCAAATTTTAATACCAAGACCCAATTTCAACTCAATTAAATAATTTTCCCATGATCATTGATGTATAAACTATCTCCAGAAATCAAATTCACTCAAATCAAATGCAAGCTTTAATTGAACTTGACTAAAATGTAAAATACAGTTAATTCCAAACTGCATTTCCAATTTTATTCTAAAAATTTATATTTTGATCTTGTAAATCATGTTTTAGTATAGGGTTTCACTTTATATAACTGATTTATCAAATCTTCATACTTGATTTTTTACAAATTTTTTGTTTGCTCTGTTATAAATTTTCCAGGCAATTCAAATTTTATTTAACCTATATAAAATGTTTTAACTTTACTTAATTATGAACCTAACATATTTCATTCAAATGTTAATCCATAATAACATCCAGATCAAGCAGAAAACTATTTATCAAATTTAAACTCAGACTATAACAATCAGAACCTTAGAAATCAGACATGCATTGCATTCATATATATACAGGCAGTTTTTTTTAAAAAAACCATATACAAAAACTTAACTCAACAGATAAATACATGCAATCCTACTTAATTTATTTTAAATTAAGTGTTACTCACCTGTATTTGTAAATTGCAGAGCATTGATTCAATTTGCAGAGCACATTCCAATTTCATGTTCCAGACTTGAAAATTTATGCATGCAGGCTTCTTGAATGCTTTTAAAAATGATGCTTGCTTCAAAATGATGCATGCAGGCCTCTGAAATGCAGAGCTTCAACTTGTTTTTTTTTTTAAATTTGCATGTTCCAGAGTTTGATTATTGGAAAATGGTATGCATGATAAAGTCTGTTGCATGCAGGCCTTACTTGATGAGGATTGAAATGCAGGTCTTTGTTTTAATTTGCATATACCAGAGTTTTTTTGAAAGATTGATTTAAATGCAGGTCTTGTATTTTGGAGGATGCAAACTTGTAGAAGTTGCATGCAGGTAGTAATTTGGGGAATGCAGATCTTTGTTTGAATATTAAGGTATGCAGACCTTCTTGAGTTTGAAAAGAGGAGTTTGTTTACTGATTTGGGTTTCAGATTTTTGTTTTAGAGAGGAATAGTTTACAGCTGAAAGGTTTCTTTGTTTTAGAATCAAAAAAAAAAATGAATATGAATGAGGAAGCAAGATGATATGAATGTAATTTCAGATTTAAATGAATTAAAAGAAAAATAAAATAAAATTGACACTTGTCTTTTAAAATGGATGATAAGTTTAGACATGTTAACTTGAATCTTAAATTACTAACACATGTCTTTATGATTAATTAGCATTTTGAAATATTAAGCTTAGTTAATTAGTTCCTATACATGATTATGAATATAAATAATCTCTAAAGAAATAAGCAAGTAATTCATTTGGAAAAGAAACTTTTAAATAGTTAAAATAGATTTATAAAAGAGGTTACAACAACTTACATGAATACATGTTCATATTTTAAATTGTATTTTAAATTCCAAATTAAATTTATAAATCAAAATTATCAATTAATAATTTTAAAAAGAATAACACTAATATTTGTATCTTATTTTAATATACAAACCTGAATTAAAAATGAATTTTTTAACTAATTAAATCATTTATCTCATATTTAAAATCATATAGTATTTAATTAAATATTATTGAAAAGCTTAAATCCAAAATAAATCACAATTTCTATTTTTAAAACATTAAATGCAACAACCCGGGATTTAGCTTCGAATTTACAATCGTCATTTAACGATTTAAGTGATGATAATTGCTATTGAATTTTGATCTGTTGGAATCCTTTGAAAAAAATAATAATAATTTGCAATTGGATTTTTCTAGGGTTAAAAATCTTTTATAATTTGTTAAAAAGGGTGGTGGGCTTTAAAACTTATCTCGGCCCATGTGCATTATTGGTGCCGTGAGAAACTCATACCCGCCCCTTTCGTTTTATTGACTTGATTAGTAACCCAAAACCCTAGCATACGAAATAAAAGAAAATACTATGGCGGCCGTTCTTTTTCGTCTTCTTCGATCAGAAATCAGGGTTTTTGGATTACAATTGAAGCCGCGCCTTCGTGGATTTATCGATAGGGGTTTTGAGTGATAAATTGTTCTCGTTCGAGTTCCACTCTGCCGTTCCAATTCGTTGACGAAGGTGAGTAATTTCTAATTACTCAAATCTAATTTAATCTCATAAGTGTGCGATTTGTGATTTGATTTACATGGCTTTGATGGTTTTTGATCTGCGTTTGACGATGTTATTTTCATTTGATTGTGACTATATTGTTTACTGCCTTTAGTAGTACTTGCGACATTGTTGTGATTGTTGCTTTAAATACCTTGTTGCTTTTAGCTTGGTACACACGGTTTTGATTTGTGACTTGGTCATTATGGCTTTGATTTTGTGGCATTCATACTTGACGGCTCTGACTTGATTTGGAACGGCATGTCGTTTTGGCTTGATTATCTGGACTTGTTAGTTCATGATTACTTGGCCTCAAACTGTGTTGTGTATCCATCACGACCTGTTTTCTGTTTGATTTGGTTTTGTTGTTGATGGTGTACTTGATAAATTGATTTGTCTTTGATTTTTGGGTATGCTTTGCAATGACCAGTACTTATTTCGGCCTGGGCTACATTTGACTTGTTTAATGTTGCACAGTGTCTTTGGTTTGATTCGAACTCCTTGTCACTCACGGCTTTGATACATAATTGTTCGAACTTGCAATTATGTTTTGATTCGAACTCTCTTACTTTGAAATCGGCTTACACTGTTTGCATAGCCACTTATACTTGTTGTAGCATGCTTGTTCTTGGCTGCATTATCCACATGAGATCATTCGACTTTGTTGTGCACTCTCTTGTGTTGCAGTGTTTGTGTCATTTAATTCACTGCACTTGAGCTTTCTTTGTACTCGAGTCTGGTGTTTGCATTTTTAGTCTCACAGTTGCATACTTGTCCATCATATTGTCCACTGCATTGGGTTCGAGCATGGCTATTTCATCATATGATTAAGTTGGTCTGCATTGGCCTTGAATTTGCATTCCAGTTTTCCGACCCGATGGCATTTGATTTTATTTGCCTCATTGTGCCACCCAAGTCTGTGTCATTCACCTGCATACTATAGTTCGCCATTCCGGCTGTCGCAGTTACATTTAGTTCATTTAGTGGAGTTTTTGCTGGCATGCATGTGTATATACATGTGTATGCACTGTCTTCCTGTTGTTATATCTGACTCATTACTGTTTTATGTATGGTAGACATTGTTTACCTTGCCTTTGCTGGTTCACTTTGTAGTCTCTGTCTTGTGCATTTGTATAGTTGGATTTGGTCAATTGTTGAAGTTGGGTTGACCTTGTGATGCCCTTATTCATTGGTTTGCACTGCTTCATCATGCCACTGTTTCATTTGAATCTGGGATGCTATCTCGAAATCCGTACATCGCCATGTTGTATTGGTATCCATACTTGACTGGGTATTGAACTTTATTCTTTGTTACAGTTCGGTGCAAATCTTCTTGCATGGTTGAAGTCTCTGTTTTACCATATTGATAATATTTGGTTTGGACATGGGTGTATTGTGACTTGTACATTGATCTGTACATTTGTTTTCACTGCTTATCAGTGATATTTGCTTCTGCCCTGTGCACTTGTATCCTCTTGAAGTTCCTGATACTCTTTGGACCTGATGCTTGTGTATACAGTTGCATATCGAGTTGTTTTCATGTTGCATGTGAATAAGATTATTCATATCTGCTGCACTGTGCCTCTGCACTTATATACTTCATCATTTTTGTCGCCACCACATGTTTCATTATGCATGTGCTTGGTTGTACATGTCTGTTTCACTGGCTTTTG
The DNA here is from genome assembly GCA_030765085.1 of Allium cepa. Lineage (NCBI taxonomy): Eukaryota > Viridiplantae > Streptophyta > Magnoliopsida > Asparagales > Amaryllidaceae > Allium > Allium cepa. The sequence continues at coordinate 868,665,035 of CM060940.1, forward strand.
TGCATGTACTGAACTGTGTTGCACTTGTACTCCTTGTTTCTATTTTAGGTCGAGATGCTTGTGCACTTTGTTTCAATTTGTTTTGGTGTACATGAGTTGCTACTTTACACATCGCCTTGAGTTGAGCCTAAAACACATTGGGCTTGACCTCGCATTTGTCTTTGCAATTTATTCGACACTCGATCTTAAGACATTCACAGCGATGCTTGTGAATTTTCATTGGGTACATCATCACTGTAGTGGCAAGGCAGTGCACGAAAGCGTGAACTGCAGCCACACGGTATTCATTGGGTACATCATCCCTGTAGTGGCAAGGCAGTGCAGGCAAGCATGAACTACAGCCACACGGTATGGTTTTGTGATATTCTATTTTGTTTTGATTTATTGATCTTTAGCATATTCCATATGCTGTAGTGGCAAGGCAGTGCACGCGTGCGTGTTCTGCAGCCCTACTCGAGTTGGTATTTTAATTGATATTTCATGTTATTTTGGAGTTGTATTTTGATTGGTTAATTTGATGATTTTATTGTTAATTGCCGTTTAGGCAACTCAGATGTTTTTAAATTATCTTCATCGATATTCTTTTCACTTATCTTCGTTGATGATTTAATTTTGCTGATTTGTTGTTTAACACAATTACGTGTTATATTTATCGTTATCCGATTTCTTTATTTAAGGATCAGATAGACGAGACTTAGTGTGACTGTCATCTAATTTTTATTTAATTATTATTGCTTCTGTGCACTAATAACCGAGTTTGAATTAGACTGACCCGTGTATTATTTTCTTTTGAATGTAATACTCGGGTCAGACCGAGTATTTACAGGTTGTTGATAACTTACTTTGGGTTGCTGCTAGAGCGATGAAGCCTTTTCATATCTTTTGGAGTAGTCGTCGTCATGTTTAGTAGCCAGTATAATTGTATAGGATGTTGTACATTCATGTATATTATTCACGATAATGTACTTGTATATGTAACTTCCAGAGTCGACAGTTGTAGTTGTATCATCTGTATTGTATCACATGTATATCAACTGACATCGGTTATATATATATGAGACTTTCTGTTATATATGTGTTCCGCATTTACATTATCTGTGTTATTATTATATATATTGTCCTAAACTATTATGAACCATCGTAGTTCGTTTTATACTAGAATTGGGTATGTCGATGGGAGTAAATAAATATGAGATGAAAAATAAAAATATATACCACTCCTATCGAGATAACTAATACTAGTGTAAGGCCTAACTACGGATGGCCGCTCCTATCCAGCCTTATTCTTCGTGACAACAGACAGTATTTCTTTTAATACTCTTTGTGATTGCAAGCATAGAGGTGGGGCGTTACAGTTGGTATCAGAGCTTGGGGTTTATGGACATAATATAAAACATAACTTAGATGGAATGTGTGTTACAACTATATGTCGATGTTTTATTATGCTTTGAGTTAAAACTAAAGTTTTGAAAATATGTTGAAAATTTTAAATATCTTTATTTAAAAATAAAAGTGAATTGTGTTTGTTGATTTGTTTGAATTGTGTTTTGTTTATCAGAGTGCGCAGCGAAAACAGTGAGACTGCTTCGCTGAGTACAGCTGATAGTTATTTTGATTTAAAAATCGAAATATGAAAATGAATTTAATTTCATTATGTTGTTTAACCAGTGATTCTGATTTGTTGAAATTCTTGCTGGTTTTCTTTGGTGCTAATCATATCTGATTAGATTCTTCCTGTTTTAAATATCTTAATTGAAGATATAATAGAATGCTTTCTTTGTTTATTTTGTAGTGTGCGTGCAAACATGAGTTGCACGTTACCACATTAATTTTACGTTGAACCGATGCTTGGTTAGGAAAGGTATTTTGTTGCCATTATTTTTATAACGGGATTTTAACACTTGTGCTATATTATTGAAGTACGGTGTTTTGTTGACATTTTTGATGAATGTTTTTGATGAATGAAAATTCACTAGTGTTATATTTTGTTGCGAATTATTTTGATGAGATTTTGACGTTTAAAATTTATTGTCGCTTTGACTTCAGTAACCGTCAAATTTTAAAGTGGATTTTCAAGCGGTTATTCCACAATTCTGATTTGAGATCCGTTTTTACGGTGTTTTGAGAAGTGCAATTTCCCTGTTGAAATTATCACTAATGTTGCCGTTCTATCACAGATTTACAAATCGTTTTAAAAATAAAATTGTTTTCCAAAAATTTTATAGTTTGCGTTTTCAAAAGAATGAGAAAGCGATTTAAACGTTTCAGAAAAATCGAGGACTATGACCCCTTTCTTTTACTGATTCGCTTAATTCTGAACTTGTTCGTTTGAGAATGTAAGTTATTACTTTTATAAAATAAATGAAATTGTTTTCAGAAGTTTTTCAGTTTGCGTTTTCAAAAGAATGAGAAAGCGATTTAAACGTTTCAGAAAAATCGAGGACTATGACCCCTTTCTTTTACTGATTCGCTTAATTCCGGACTTGTCCGTTTGAGAATGTGAAATGTTATTTTTGAATCCACAATTTTGCACTTTCAAGGAAACGATGAAGAGAATTAAACGATTTAGTAAAACACGTGGTATGGGACATGTGAGTTTGCTATTTCGGTTAATTCCGGATCATTAATGGAAATATTGATGTTTTGATGATTCTGATGATTTGTGTACTTTCGAGCCACTATGTTGGACCTTCGGGTCATTTGTTGGGCTTTCGGGCCACTCTGATAGACCTTCGGGTCAAATACCAGTACTAGACCTTCGGGTCACTCTGCGGACCTTCGGGTCAATCTGATGGGCGCCAAAATTATGTTGAGTACTTGGTAGGCTTCGGCCATTTGTTGATGCACGTGCGGCGAACTAAAAACTCGCCATCTGATGGGATCGATCCAACCTTTCATGTTGATTTTCTAGAGTATCTTAATTGATTTTTAGATATTTGTTGTTTCCAATTATCTGCAGGTAATTGGAATAATTGTTGATTTGATTATCGCTTGTGATAATTAAATATTTGTTGATATGAGTTCTAATTATCGTTTTTGATAATTAGATATTTGTTGATTTGATTATCGCTTGTGATAATTAAATATTTCTTGATATGAGTTCTAATTATCATTTTTGATAATTAGATATTTGTTGATTTGATTATCGCTTGTGATAATTAAATATTTGTTGATATGAGTTCTAATTATCGTTTTTGATGATTAGATATTTGTTGATTTGAGTATCGCTTGTGATAATTGAATATTTGATTGCTTTGAGATTTAATTATCGCTTGAGATAATTAAATATTTGTTGATTTGAGATTTGAGTAACGTATTTGATAATCAAATATTTATTGAATTAAAATTTGATAATCGAATATTTGTTGATTTGATTATCGTTTTTGATAATCGAATATTTGTTGATTTGAGATTTGATTATCGTTTTTGATAATCGAATATTTATTGATTTGATTATCGTTTTTGATAATCGAATATTTGTTGATTTGAGAATTGATTATCGTTTTTGATAATCGAATATTTGTTGATTTGAGAATTGATTATCGTTTTTGATAATCGAATATTTGTTGATTTGAGAATTGATTATCGTTTTTTATAATCGAATATTTGTTGATTTGAGATTTGATTATCGTTTTTGATAATCGAATATTTATTGATTTGATTATCGTTTTGATAATCGAATATTTGTTGATTTGAGAATTGATTATCGTTTTTGATAATCGAATATTTGTTGATTTGAGAATTGATTATCGTTTTTGATAATCGAATAATTGTTGATTTGATTATCGTTTTTGATAATCGAATATTTGTTGATTGGAGATTTGATTATCGTTTTTGATAATCGAATATTTATTGATTTGATTATCGTTTTGATAATCGAGTATTTGTTGATTTGAGAATTGATTATTGTTTTTGATAATCGAATATTTGTTGATTTGAGAATTGATTATCGTTTTTGATAATCGAATAATTGTTGATTTGATTATCGTTTTTGACAATCGAATATTCGTTGATTTTAGATTTTATTATCGTTTTTGATAGTTGAATATTGCTGATAATTGCATTCATTCAGTTTTGTTGTTTTCTGATTATCAACTTGATAATTAAATTTTGTTGAGAATTTGTGAATTTCTTTTATGAAATTAAAAGAATTCTTTGGTGTTTGTATTCTCGACCTTTATTTTCTAGCTTAACCAGTTTATGTTAGAAAAATAATTGTTAGTGACGACCCTAATTATGAAAATTGCGGGGACGCAATTTTTATAAGGAGGGGAGTCTGTAACAACCCGGGATTTAGCTTCGAATTTACAATCGTCATTTAACGATTTAAGTGATGATAATTGCTATTGAATTTTGATCTGTTGGAATCCTTTGAAAAAAATAATAATAATTTGCAATTGGATTTTTCTAGGGTTAAAAATCTTTTATAATTTGTTAAAAAGGGTGGTGGGCTTTAAAACTTATCTCGGCCCATGTGCATTATTGGTGCCGTGAGAAACTCATACCCGCCCCTTTCGTTTTTTTGACTTGATTAGTAACCCAAAACCCTAGCGTACGAAATAAAAGAAAATACTATGGCGGCCGTTCTTTTTCGTCTTCTTCGATCTGAAATCAGGGTTTTTGGATTACAATTGAAGCTGCGCCTTCGTGGATTTATCGATAGGGGTTTTAAGTGATAAATTGTTCTCGTTCGAGTTCCACTCTGCCGTTCCAATTCGTTGACGAAGGTGAGTAATTTCTAATTACTCAAATCTAATTTAATCTCATAAGTGTGCGATTTGTGATTTGATTTACATGGCTTTGATGGTTTTTGATCTGCGTTTGACGATGTTGTTTTCATTTGATTGTGACTATATTGTTTACTGCCTTTAGTAGTACTTGCGACATTGTTGTGATTGTTGCTTTAAATACCTTGTTGCTTTTAGCTTGATACACGCGGTTTTGATTTGTGACTTGGTCATTATGGCTTTGATTTTGTGGCATTCATACTTGACGGCTCTGACTTGATTTGGAACGGCATGTCGTTTTGGCTTGATTATCTGGACTTGTTAGTTCATGATTACTTGGCCTCAAACTGTGTTGTGTATCCATCACGACCTGTTTTCTGTTTGATTTGGTTTTGTTGTTGATGGTGTACTTGATAAATTGATTTGTCTTTGATTTTTGGGTATGCTTTGCAATGACCAGTACTTATTTCGGCCTGGGCTACATTTGACTTGTTTAATGTTGCACAGTGTCTTTGGTTTGATTCGAACTCCTTGTCACTCACGTCTTTGATACATAATTGTTCGAACTTGCAATTATGTTTTGATTCGAACTCTCTTACTTTGAAATCGGCTTACACTGTTTGCGTAGCCACTTATACTTGTTGTAGCATGCTTGTTCTTGGCTGCATTATCCACATGAGATCATTCGACTTTGCTATGCACTCTCTTGTGTTGCAGTGTTTGTGTCATTTAATTCACTGCACTTGAGTTTTCTTTGTACTCGAGTCTGGTGTTTGCAATTTTAGTCTCACAGCTGCATACTTGTCCATCATATTGTCCACTGCATTGGGTTCGAGCATGGCTATTTCATCATATGATTAAGTTGGTCTGCATTGGCCTTGAATTTGCATTGTAGTTTGCCCACTCAATGGCATTTGATTTTATTTGCCTCACTGTGCCACCCAAGTCTGTGTCATTACTTGCACTATCCAATGTCACACCTGCATACTATATGTCGCCATTCTGGCTGTCGCAGTTACATTTAGTTCATTTAGTGGAGTTTTTGCTGGCATGCATGTGTATATACATGTGTATGCACTGTCTTCCTGTTGTTATATCTGACTCATTACTGTTTTATGTATGGTAGACATTGTTTACCTTGCCTTTGCTGGTTCACTTTGTAGTCTCTGTCTTGTGCATTTGTATAGTTGGATCTGGTCAATTGTTGAAGTTGGGTTGACCTTGTGCTGCCCTTATTCATTGGTTTGCACTGCTTCATCATGTCACTGTTTCATTTGAATCTGGGATGCTATCTCGAAATCCGTACATCGCCATGTTGTATTGGTATCCATACTTGACTGGGTATTGAACTTTATTCTTTGTTACAGTTCGGTGCAAATCTTCTTGTATGGTTGGAGTCTCTGTTTTACCATATTGATAATATTTGGTTTGGACATGGGTGTATTGTGACTTGTACATTGATCAGTACATTTGTTTTCACTGCTTATCAGTGATATTTGCTTCTGCCCTGTGCACTTGTATCCTCTTGAAGTTCCTGATATTCTTTGGACCTGATGCTTGTGTATACAGTTGCATATCGAGTTGTTTTCATGTTGCACGTGAATAAGATTATTCATATCTGCTGCACTGTGCCTCTGCACTTATATAGTTCATCATATTTGTCGCCACCACATGTTTCATTATGCATGTGCTTGGTTGTACATGTCTGTTTCACTGCCTTTTGTGCATGTACTGAACTGTGTTGCACTTGTACTCCTTGTTTCTGTTTTAGGTCGAGATGCTTGTGCACTTTGTTTCTGTTTGTTTTGGTGTACATGACTTGCTACTTTACACATCGCCTTGAGTTGAGCCTAAAACACATTGGGCTTGACCTCGCATTTGTCTTTGCAATTTATTCGACACTCGGTCTTAAGACATTCACAGCGATGCTTGTGAATTTTCATTGGGTACATCATCACTGTAGTGGAAAGGCAGTGCACGAAAGCGTGAACTGCAGCCACACGGTATTCATTGGGTACATCATCCCTGTAGTGGCAAGGCAGTGCACGCAAGCGTGAACTACAGCCACACGGTATGGTTTTGTGATATTCTATTTTGTTTTGATTTATTGATCTTTAGCATATTCCATATGCTGTAGTGGCGAGGCAGTGCACGCGTGCGTGTTCTGCAGCCCTACTCGAGTTGGTATTTTAATTGATATTTCATGTTATTTTGGAGTTCTATTTTGATTGGTTAATTTGATGATTTTGTTGTTAATTGCCGTTTAGGCAACTCAGATGTTTTTAAATTATCTTCATCGATATTCTTTTCACTTATCTTTGTTGATGATTTAATTTTGCTGATTTGTTGTTTAACACAATTACGTGTTATATTTATCGTTATCCGATTTCTTTATTTAAGGATCGGATAGGCGAGATTTAGTGTGACTGTCATCTAATTTTTATTTAATTATTATTGCTTCTGTGCACTAATAACTGAGTTTGAATTAGACTGACCCGTGTATTATTTTCTTTTGAATGTAATACTCGGGTCAGACTGAGTTTTTACAGGTTGTTGATAACTTACTTTGGGTTGCTGCTAGAGCGATGAAGCCTTTTCATATCTTTTGGAGTAGTCGTCGTCATGTTTAGTAGCCAGTATAATTGTATAGGATGTTGTACATTCATGTATATTATTCACGATAATGTACTTGTATATGTAACTTCCAGAGTCGACGGTTGTAGTTGTATCATCTGTATTGTATCACATGTATATCAACTGACATCAGTTATATATATATGAGACTTTCTGTTATATCTGTGTTCCGCATTTACATTATCTGTGTTATTATTATATATATTGTCCTAAACTATTATGAACCATCGTAGTTCGTTTTATACTAGAATTGGGTATGTCGATGGGAGTAAATAAATATGAGATGAAAAATAAAAATATATACCACTCCTATCGAGATAACTAATACTAGTGTAAGGCCTAACTACGGATGGCCGCTCCTATCCAGCCTTATTCTTCGTGATAACAGACAGTATTTCTTTTAATACTCTTTGTTATTGCGAGCATAGAGGTGGGGCGTTACATTAAAATTATGCTATACTAATTTAATTAAGAACAACTTATCTATTTAAAATATATACAAATACATATACATTATTAAATAGAAAACAATTTATTAACTCATAAAAAAAAATTTACAAATTAAATATTTAAATAAAGAAGATTATTAAATCAATTTCAAATTTATTAACAAAATTTATCAATTCAATATAAAGTTAAACACAGATTATTAAATTTATATTGTCCAAATTTCCGGGATATTACAATTTTGCTCAGCAGTCCACTGCGCAAATTCAGTTGTGGGTTCAAAAAATTTAATCTGTGTTATTTTCCAAGTGTCTAATCCTACAGATTGTAAATATATTTTCATCCTACATGCCCAATATGCATAGTTACTGCCATTAAAATGTGGTGGTTTGGCAGTAGACTAACCTTCTACAAATGAACTAGTGTTGGTAGTAATAACAATACCAATGTTCGTAGCCATTTTAAAAAGTTTCAAAAATCAGATTATGGAACTTTTAAAACCTGGCTCTGATACCAAATATGGGAAATGCGTAATATGGATCTTAAGGCTAGAATAAACAATATAGGATGGGGGGTGAATAGTGTTTTAAGAAATTACTGAATCTTTTGGTTTATATTAATTTAAACACAAATGTATGCAATATTCAGACATAAATATGATCACAGAATCAAACATAGATGCAGAAATAAAGTAAAAGCAGTAAAGGAAAGAACACACCAGATTTTATACTGGTTTGGAGTTACCCCACATCCTGTCCCGCAACACAAGTACGGATTTCCTTTCAAAACCAATTCTTACAATTACACCCTCAATTTCAAGGCCACGATATACACCTCTCCAGATTCACAATCCTCTGGGTAGAGATACTTGATTTTACGGACAACAAGTTCACCGGATTGATTTCAAAGGCTACAATCACACCTTTTCTCGCTCGCTCAAATACAAAGAAGCATATAACTTTGAATAGCACTAGGATCTTGTTGAGATAGTGATAGAGAATCAAACCTAAGATGATCTAGTTAGATCCAATGGTGATTCCAGCAGAGTAATGGTAAAATATATATTAAGAAATGTGGAAGAAGTGGAGAAGTGAAAATCAGAAAAAATATGAATATAAATTCATTGAAAACTACCCTATTTAAAGTAGAACAACAACCATGTCCATTTGTGTAAGGTTATGGCGAATAGACACTTCCTTTGAAATTCAAACTTTTGAGTTTAATTGACACCATGTCGTCATTGTACCTTAGGGGTTATCGACATGCCTAAGAAAAAATTTGATAATTTGTTTTTATTTGAAAATAACTTCTATCTTGTATTAAAATTATTTTAAACTTTTTAAATATACTCTACTATGGTTAAAATACATAAGGAAGTATAGAGAATAATATTTTGGTATATATAAAATTTTACTATAATTTTATATTTAAATCTAAGTATAAACATTTAAAAGTGAAATATATAATAATTAAAAGATAGTTTAAAATCAAGGATAATTTGATATTGAAAATAAAGATTATTTTGAGGCTGAAATATTTAAAAACCAGGATGGATGTTTTTGATTTTTAAAAGGAAGATTTTGAAATCATTTTAAAAACAAGATATAATTTTGTAAAAAACATTTGAATAAAAAGTTAGTGGGTACAAAACAATGCTCCATTAGAATTTTCGTAGGTTCCATCCTACTTAGGGCTCCACCCCTTTAATAGGCTCAAGTGGATTCCATTCCACGAATAAAATGGATTTTAAGATGTCAGTGATTTTCTAGGAGTTTTAACAAAATTCTAGACTAAATTACTTATCTTGAAATCTTAAACTCTTGATAATCTTGATACTCATGAGCCTTGAATTCATCAGTTCTTGAATCTCTATATTGTACAGTCTTCATTCTTTGTACCTGCATGTTTATATCCTGTATATATATATATATATATATAAACTATAATGTTAGTATTTATATTTTATAATAAGTCCTAAGGTTGTTGTCCTCAAAGCCAACTTCTTAAGGACTAACAAAGTCATGGTGACGAAGATAGAAGAATAGATATAAGGGTTTAAGCTATTTTGTGCTATTTTCTTCTCAAATTCTCTAGGTAGAAGCCATTGATGGAAGCTCGAAGAAGAAGAGAGAAAATGAAAAAATGAAATTAAATGGTGAAAGTGAGAGAGAAGAGAGAGACGTAGGGATATTCATAAGCGCAAAATGAATTAAATAACACAAGTTCTCATAATTATAACTGGTCATATCACAAATCATTTATAATATGTGTACATATATATATAATTATGTTTAGTCACACCACTCTCTTATATATATAATTATTATGTTTAGTCATATTACTGTTTTTATATACAAAATTATTATGTTTAGTCACATCACTTTCTTATATATATATATATATATATTATGTTTAGTCACATCGCTTTCTAATCCAGACTAATATAAGATAATTTATTTCTAAATATATTTGTATCTATTTAATCAACTCTTATATATATATGTAAATATAGTGCACAAAGACGAACAACGTTCCCGACAATTTTCTGGTCTCGAAAGGTCGAAATTTAGGAAACGTTCTTCAGTCACATTTTCTATTTTTCTATGAACTATTTAATTTGGTAAAAAAATTTTGAAAATAATTTCACCATCATTATTAATTAATTAAAATGAGTTTTTTTATAAAACTTATATATTGAATATTTAAATTTAACTAAATATTCAGTAGGCAAAGAAGTGAAATTCCGAGTCGTTACGGCTAACTTTCTTGACACGGATCTCTAAACACTTGAACAAACAAACCGACATCGTATTATTCTAAAATTTGGTAAATGAAATAATATTACCTCAGATTATATTTTATATACAAATTAATGGTTTTCAAAAAACCAATATAGTTATATATGATGTGTTTTTATTAGGAAATGGTAATATTCAATTTTTATCATTTATTATTAGATTAGTTGTGCTCTACCAACTTATGAGCATTTTTACCTTTTCACTGCATAAGTTCGGTAGATAGTAATTGTGGAAACATTAAAATGAACACCTTATGGATTAAATTTCACGGTTTGACTATAAAACACTCGATGATAACATTAGGTTAAAATTTAATTTCTAATAAAAGTTGTTTATTATGGACTTAATAAAAGATAAGATATTTTAAAGATAAACATTTGTAAAATGATTTATATAAGAAATGACTTTATGTAAGTATAGTTTATAAAAATGAGAAGGATTTAAACTGTGAATTTGAGAACCTAAATCCAGTTGTTTTGGAAAATAGTTTTTCAAAGTTTGTGAAAAGAAAATAATACTACTATTATTTGAAATTGAGATAAATTATGTTTATTTTTAAAATTTTCAAATATAAGCTTATAAAAACATATATTATGGTGTTTTGAACAATAAATAATAATCGTAATCTTATTTTGAATAAGTTTTATGACAATATATACTTTGACGGACAAGCAATAAAATGATCGAAAACCATTTTATTAATAAATAGATCTATAATAGTAAAACATCGCACACGTAGTTGGATACATACACTTATTTTATAATTATAAAAGAATATAAAATAAAATTATTTATTTTATTTTTGAGAAAAATATGGTATTTATGACATCATCAGTGATATCCTTGTATTTAATAAGTGATTCATGATTTTAAATTGAGATTTAATGATTTAATAATTACTATAACTCTTCAAATAATTGTTTTTAAATGATAATAATTCATTCTAAATAGTTACAAAGAGGTAATAGATAATTTATAATAGTTTTATAAAGATATATAATCTGTTTGAAAATATAAGGATAAATCGATATCACTTTATCTGTATAATAGCAGCCATTGCAAATAATTATTATTACTAAATTATGTGGTTTTATAATTCAAAATTTTGATTAATTTAATTAACTAATAATGATAGGAAATATATTTTAAAATTTTGTTTACAAAAATATTTATATAAATTAATAAGTGAAAATGTGGCCGGTAATCGATTTCTCGATTTTCAACCGTTTAACTAACAAAAGTCATTCAAATGTTGTTGTAACCACATTTATATGTCATGTATACATATATAACGTACATCTATGAACATATACATGTCATGTACACATAAGAAAGTTACCATTTGCATTTGAATTTACATATGGTAAAAATAAGAAATATCATGATATTTTTCTTTTCCTACTGATTTAAGCTTACATATGTCAATGTGCAAGGACCTGTACATGCGCACCCTTATGGCCGATGTGATGGTGGTCTGAGGCCGTGCATTGGAGGTGAAAGAACCGGTGTGGGTTGAGGGAAAAAATTAATTTGATGTTAGGATATTTTTATCCAAATGTTCCTATAAATACACCGCCCTCTTTCACAAATTTCTAAGACATTTTCTACCTCTCCATCCTCCTTCTCTAAGTTTCTATAATGGCTTCTCTTTTTAGAACAAGTTATGGAAAAATAATGCCAAAATATAACAAATTTACATACACCATTTAATATGACAATTCCACCTAAAACAAGGTTCAAACCACCTCCCTTACCTCCTACAACCCATGACCTCACCTAAATCCATCCTTAGCCGAGCTCCACCACTTCGTCAAAGCTAGGCCAAAAACATATTGAGGTTAGGAGCAGATCACGGAACCTCCGAAGAAAGAAAAGGAGAAGGAAGTGCCATCAGTTTTATTCAAAAAAGAAAGGAGAAGTTCGAAGTTCCATGAAAGCTCCACCGAATTATCTAGAGCTTGGGAAGGAGGGAGCATTTCTGATAGTGAGAACTCCATTTTTTGGTAAATAAATATATAACTATTATTAAGTATGATAATTTGACCATTTAATCTCCTAATGATTGGTATAAATGTTTGATAACTTGGTTGATTATATGGTTGATCATATGGATGTTCATATCGTTGATAACTTAGTTGTGATAAATTATGAAAAAATATAATAAAAACAAATAAAGAATTAACCATGGTTAATTAATAGAAAATAAATTCATATAATATCTGGATGGAGTTTATTGAGTCTCTTAATGATTTTGAAAATATAAAAAGGTTGAAATAGAATATTATAATAATATATAATATTATGAAATGATTTAAAAGTGAAAAGGGATTAGTATAGAAAATATTGGTTTAAATGTTTGAAAATGGTTTATCAATGTTTTAGAAAAATTAAAATTCAATTTGGAGAATGTTTGACAAACAATGAATTTGGAGTCAAAAATAGGCGCCTCACGTAAGAGCAGTCCATGATTTCGCGTCGTAAAAGTTAAATCCTTCTATAGGATGGAATCGGAGTTGGATTTATTGCAATAGGATCGAATTCTATAAATATAGTTTGCAAACAAAATAAAAATGTCAAGATTTCATTTAACATATTTTAAAATATGGACAAATCAAGTTTTCAATAAAATCGTGCTTTGGCGGTTTGGTGGCCAAAGTGGCAAATGTTATAGATATTTTTTTTTAAATGTTTAAAAACATAATATAAATCCTATAAATCATTAAAAAAATTAAAAGAGATTTGAGTTATAAAAGTTGATTTCTAAGTGATCGAAAATTTATTTTAATCAAATAAGCTTTGAAAACACTATTATTAGCACCATTCACGACACTTTTTGCAGCACTTTGGTACTTTTGAAATATGGATTTTAACTTAACAATTCTTTTCTAATATTTTACAAATGTTTTCAAATGAATAATTAAGTGTTTTGATAATGATTTGGAAGTTTTATAATTTATTTGAAAAGGTTTAAATAGATGATTTAATGAAAAGCTACCAAAATCAAGTGATTTAGTGTTGGCTCTAAAAGCCAATGAGTAGAATGGATTATTCTATTCATGAGATCCAAGTGAGGGGCTTAAACTAAATAAGATGTTAAGGAGCAACCAGCACTGGCTCACCTAGCCTCTTTTGGGCAAGGGATAGATAAGGTCGAAATGTCGGAAATAAGTTAAGTGTAAAAGAACAAATTTTCCAAATTTAAACAACTTGAATTGCATGGAGATAATCTTCTTACACTTGGTGTTAATTCCAAGGAGGGAACTCGTACTATCCATGTGAATTTAAAAGGTGATTTTAACCACTATTCGACGAATAATAAAGGTTGAATACGAGAATTGGTATTGAGTAGAATTACTATAATTTCCATGATCCTTTTTACTCAATAATGTTTTCCAATATGAGATTTAAATAAATGGTTTGGAATTAATTTAATTCCTGTACTTAAAATTAATTATTTTGGTTTTGTAGTAAACTATGTCTTAAATAACATTGTTTTTGGCCTACTTAAAGTTATGATTTGGAAATCTTTGTAAATATTTAAATAAATGATTTGGAAATATTTTCCTAAGTAAAGGATGAAAAATTTGGAATTATTCTAAGATTCAAAAAGGTTTTAGGTAATCAAAGGATTTGATAAATGGATTAATAATAAGATGAATCAAATTTTATGATGATTTATAATCTCATATCAACTTAACATTTTTTTATCGAACATTGGTTCGGAGGAACCAGTGTTGGATTTGAGTAATTCCTATCTGGGAACCACTTTGAACCAATGTATACATTCAAAAGTGAAAACATGTTAATGATGATGATTTCTGAATACCGGAGGAATTGTTGTCATGAGTCCCAAGGGTATACCGTATATTATATTTACATGGCAATGATGTGTGCATTTTAGAAACTTCCTTGTATTGAAGACAGAAGATCTCTATGGCGAAAGAACTACTTGTTGACATTCTCTAGGTAGCTTCCAAAATAGGGACATTTATTATAGCAGAGTTCCTGTCGTGTTTTGAAATTTTTGGATTGCAAGGAATACTCGCTACTAATGATAGTAAGAGTAGTGCCTTCGGTTTTTCTCAATTCCAGAATGAACTTTATAGATAATTGTTTGATATGTGTTTCTAATCATATTAATTGATCTCTATAAATGTATCGTCAGTTTGGTGGTAGAGAAGGCAACTTCTCTTAGCTTAACATCCTTTCTTGAGACATACGAGCTCAAGATATGTACGTTGGTTGAAATCAGTTGTGTGATTTAGGAATGACATTGTGGAATTTAAAGTGGAACCAATAGGTTAGTTAGACATCTCTCGAACCTCACACCTGGACATGATTTGGGGAATGATGCGGTGTGGACTTTGGTTTATGTATATATGGTGGCATCCAGTATGTGGGCCTATTGGGAGAAGGCGTCCCTCAAGGCATCAGTCGCCTCATATATTTGAATAAAGTGATAAGGCTACCGGTTATTGGTAGTGTAGCAAGTGCAGTTTTAGTGGCTTGCCGAGAAAAGTGATAAAGCTAATGGGAACTATGGTTGCTATGCATGAAAGAAATGACCACTAGTTCCCTATCATGTTGGAAATCAAAATTTCAAAATGAGCTTTACGATTTTGATTGTATTCCCAAAGTAGCTGTAATGCTTGGCACATGTTTTAACTAATCCTTTGTGTATCACATATTCTATTCGGTATATTCCGTTTGAACTAGTTTGAATATATTACCATAGACTTTGTTCGGGTATTGATACTAGTTTTATATATATTTATTTGAAACAAGTTTTAAAAACTAATGTTATTAAAGATAATACCAAAGATTTTCTAGTATAAAGTATTTTGGTTGTCGTACGGTAAACACCTGTCTGTGTCTATGTGCAATGAGGTCTTATGAGATACTATTCTTCCAAAGGTTTTTGATTTTGTACTGATCTATGACCCCTCATAAGATTATGGTTTGAGTTTTTCTCACGCTGGTTTATCAAGCCTGATCCGGTATTTTTTATACTCGAGTCAGATCCCATGGAGATCTTCATCTACGTATAGAGGTATTCTATTATCCATTGCATCTATTGTATTTATTTCAGCATTTGTAAAGACAGAGGATTTATAACCGTGTAGGCTGAATCTAGGTTAGACCTAAATATTGTATTCAAAATTTTCCATTGTAAAGATTTAATATATGTTATTCTATTCATGTGAGATTCAGTTCCGTCCTTATTTTCTTATTTCCCCAACAATAGGTTTTTTGGCACTTGAATTTGCGGCACATAAATACCAAGGATGTATTAGTGTTGATTTTTAAGTGTCGAAAAACGGGTTTGTTGCATTTGATATTAGAGCTTCGGTTGCGCGAACACCTTGACTTTGGTAGGGTAAAATTTATTAATGATACGGTTAGTAATACCCTAGGATGAGTAACTCATTAGAGATAGGGTAATTTACGCTATAGATTGAGTTTGAGTATATATGAGTGTGTTTTTGTTAGTGGACATAAAGTGTTTTGTGTTGATTGGCCTATTAAGTGGTTTATGAATTCTTGTCAATACATGGGATGCCCTGCGATTGATAGGAATTCCTAAATACTTAACCAAGACAAACCAACACACTGCTTTGAAAAATTAATATTTTATATTAAAGAATATCCTTCAAAAGATATAGATATTCATATGATTAGGGAAATTTATAAGATACATTCCCTTGGGGAAGTTCGATGAATAAGTTCTTAATTTGTTTAGTGATGATTGGAATAATCTCCTAAGTATTGATCAAATGTTAGCTTGGGCGAACGGTATCAAACATTTGGTAAATTATTCTCCTTACCATTGTATGACAAAGGAAAGGTTTAAATCCAAAAAAAAAAATCTAAACTAGGCTATTTGAACAAAAGATGTCTGAATAAGATAACATAGAAATGATATAAAACTCATAAGGGTATTTTGATAGGTTGATAATGGCTTTTTATATGCCTAGTGATGAGTATTGGAAGAATCCAAAACAAGCACGAAGAATGCTTGCAACAGAAGAAGATGAAGGAAAAGAAAAACTAGGACTATATGCTGACATCGACTATTACTATCACGGTAACAAAGAGAGTTATGCAATAATGTGTGAAATTAAGGAAAGGAAGAAAAAGAAATAGTTTGTATCAAATATAAAGTTAAAGGACATTTTCAACATAAATGCCCTAGAACAAAGAAGAAACGAAGAATTAAAACAAGAAGATAATTGGTTGCACCGATGTAAGAACCAAAGATATGAAGCCAAAGATTGTCCTAAACGGACTTTCATTTGGTGCGACCGGGCACTACAACAAAGAACTTTCACAGCATTTTAACATTGCTTCCATAATCATTTGTAGTGTTTTGAAGAATACTGG
Organism: Allium cepa; assembly: GCA_030765085.1. Classification (NCBI taxonomy): domain Eukaryota; kingdom Viridiplantae; phylum Streptophyta; class Magnoliopsida; order Asparagales; family Amaryllidaceae; genus Allium; species Allium cepa. Next base: position 868,682,022 of record CM060940.1, read on the forward strand.
CTAATGTCATCCTGCAATAGAGGAAAGGGAATACTGCAGCATTTCTAAAATGTTGCTAAAATAGCTTTTATGGAATGTTGTAGTAAACAAATTAGCAACATTTATTAAACGAGGAAAAAATCATTCGGTGTCGTTCTTGAGAACGCAGGCTAAGAACATGTTTCAAGTTGAACCAGTAACATATAGCAGTTTCGAAACGCTGCAAAAATATTCAGCAGCGTTTTAGAGAATGCAGTCTAACAAAATGTTTCAAGTAGAACAGTAATGTACAGCAGTTTATGAACGCCGCAAAAATAATGTGCATCATTTTCACTTTGCTTCTTTTTGATTTTCTATAACATTTTGTTACTTTTAGTATTGTAACTCTTTTGAAACGCTATGATATATCAACAATTTGCTACATTTTACGGCTGTTGTAGCAGTTTTAAAATAATTATAAAAGCCATGAATAATGTATTAAAAAAACAACTTAATTTATGAAAGATTAATAGATATAACCTGATATTATTAGCAATTATAAAAGTTGTACATAATCAAAGCTTCATCAATTTCATATACCATAAATTTAAGTCATATACAACATTTCATATGTTTTAAGCACAAATGTCAGCGAAATAAAATGTTACAAAAAGAGCTTACTCAAGGAGAAAATATAAGTCATGGAAAGTCAAAGCCGGTCTCCTTCAAAATTCCTATATGCCTATGAAAAAATATGCAATTAGAATATGAAAATTTTGAAATGACATATATTTAATCATAATGACGAGGGAAATGATGGGTGCACTGGTGATTCCTATACATAGTAATAACAATTATTTCTATAGCAACACCTTCCTTCAACTACATTTCAAAAGTCCAAGTTCATTTGTAGTTGGTATTTTCAAGTTGTACATTCTCTATTAAGTACCATGTTATCCAATGGTTTACTTCTCAAATCTGATGGCTAAAATGTAGAGGCCACAAACTGCATGTGCTTGTATGTGCATACGCATGCATGTATACATATAGAATATTATTTTAGCACCCAAAATTCAAATTGAATTGATAATCCAAATAGTAAAGCTCACTGTGATGACCCAAAAATCTGTACCCTTTGAATCGACAATAAACCACACATGTCGGACAAAAAAAACAGAGACTAATAGAAAGTCAAGAGAAAGAAAAGAAGAGAGAAGAACAGAAGAGAAGAAAGGGAGAAGATAGAACAAAACAGAAAATTACAGAATCTCACATCACAGCGAAAAACATATAATATCATATCAATGATCTTTATAAAACAGAAACTGTATATATATACATTAATCAGAGTTCAACAATCAATCACAAGTTATTAGCCTGAACAGTTATACTAACATGTCCTTATAATTGTCGATAATATAAAAAAACAAACAAACGATGCGCACATCGGATAATCAAAATAGATACGTGTGTATGAAATGAAGTTCTCCAGCTCGCCTATTGAAGCTCCAAAAGCGCCAAATCTGAACCTGTAAATATACTCGGTCTGACCCAAGCATTGAAAAGGAAGAACGTCCGGATCAGTCTGGTAAACCAGCATGAGAATCACACTCAATTGAATTTATTACATTACCAAAACTTTTCCTTTATCAAAACAAAGGTATCTTGTAAGACAAGTCCACAAATAATCACGGACATGTTTTTACCTTACGATAACTAAAACATCTCATATCAAATTCATGTTATATTGTACTAGTGTCCAGTACATACAAATAATAATCATAGCCAAAATTTTTGCATTGATTAAATTCCAGCATATAGCCCAAAATGGGTAGTACAATCAAAACGGTAGGTACGTAGTGGAGTTTGGATTTCCATACAAATGACCAGGTAAAGGGACTATCTTCCGACAGTACATATCTAGAAAAATGTACCGAGAAACCATCACAAAGTTTCTCTACCAACACAAGACCGGCCCACCTCTATAACTAGATGGTACCGAATATATCATTCTCCGGTCCTTACCGACCTTTACCGACGGCCCTCTAGCATACAAACCACAATAACCAGATACATGACATCATAGCGTGTAAAGATATATCTAGAAGGGGATGATCTTATCCTGATGGGAGCGACCCACTTATCCTTGCTGCATCTAACCCTGTTTTGATCATTTCCGTTTGATGAGGCCTAAGGTAACGATTACCTTTCACAATCACATGTCACATCACTTTGAATGCCACACGGCCATTTCCGTTGACTACTAATTGCCTTCCACAAAAGTACAACCCTTGAGCTCGTATGCCTCGAGGAAGGAGTTAAGTTAAGAGAAGTTACCTTCTCCGCCACCAGTGATGTACGTTTTAAAAACCAATGTACGTAATCTTTAGAAATGCAATGTCAGATAAACATTCATACAAGTTATCCAAGAACAGGACAAACCAAAGGTAATTTCCTACCGCATCCTGTTAGGAAATCCCTAGGTTTAGAAGCGAATAGTCCTTGCATTGGAAATTTCATAATGAAGAGACCACTGCTACTGGATGTATATTGGGATTTTAACCCTAAATGATCAACAATTAGTCCCCCGCTATGAAAATACGGAATATCAATATCATCGCAAAAAAACTTGTACACTCGTCGCATATACGTTGGTCCGAAGTGGTTTTCAGATAATTCTGATCCCGGTCTCTTTGTACCAACAACGCAAAAGTGTTTCTCAACCTCACACAGAAACTAATTCTCGTAGACTTATCATGTCTCCAACATTCAACTTGCTATCCTTCGGGCCAAGAAGGAAGCTCGATAGATTGGAGTAATGCTCTGCACTACACGAATCCACATCCTCAACACAAATGATAATCAAGCCTACACAGAAGGCTACGTACTAAGTGTACGAATAAATTGTTCCCACATCAAGTCGACGAACTAAAATGGAAAAATTTAACAGTCGGTTAGTTAACTATCAAAGCAAACAAACAAATATCTGCCCCATTTGCAGTCACTAGGTCCTTTTAATTAATCTTTTATTAATTAAATCATTTGCCAAATAATCACTTCAAATTATCTTTAAAAAGATATAATCTAAAAACCATCTCAACATTGGAAAACATTTCCATATACTTATTTAATAATAAGTATTTCACAAATCAATTTATTTTCAACACTAATAAATTTATTCCATATACTTAAATCACGATTAAGTATATATTTTTTCTGTAAGGAAAACATACTTGTTTGGGCCAAAATGAATGTTGCGTAAAACATCTTTATGACAACCCAAAATCACTAGTATAGTGATTCAAAAATAAGATAGGTATATAAATCCCATATACTATACGAAACATATTCTTTCTAAAATCATTTACTATAACAATAGTGTTATAGTCCATCATTTCCTTATTTCTAGAAAACTTCTATTTCAACAATGAATGTTGAAATCTATGTATTCGATACTCAACACATTTTAAAATATTTTTAAACCATTTAACTTCATTTAATATATCACTTCCCAAAACGTTTATTTAATTTGAATTATTATTCACTGTGCAAAATCGTGAATATAATTCTCTTACCAAATCCAATATTTCTATACATTTATTAAAGGATTATCCACTGTCCAAAATCGTAAGTATAATTCCTTTAGTAAACTTCTATATTTAACTTATCAAGATCAATTGACTTCGGATTTATAAAACAATGTTTGTAAATCCCATTTATGTATTATAAATACTTCAAGTTATAAAATCCCTTTATTTACCAATTCCATTTACATCTCATATGTATGCCAATTCCAATTTATTAGTCAGTTACTTATAAATCATTTATTTACGAAATCATTCTTTTTTTATAACTTCACAAATTCACAAATCTTATTTACTTATAAATCCATTTACATCTTCATTTTAACACTTATAAAACTCCTTTATAATTCCTTTACTTTGATTTATAAAAATTCAATTTTATAAATCTTATATATAAATGCAATCCATTTATAATAAGTCAAAAATCCTAATTTAACTCATTTTACAAATTAGCTAACTTCACATTTCAAAAATCACATTCTGGTATATCTCATAAAAAACATAATTTTCATAATTTTTATTTATTTAAAATAAATTTATTCCTTTAAATCAATCCAAAATTCAATAGAACATCTATTTTCAAAATCACTTGAAAATCCATTTAAATCCAAAATCGTCACTTAACATTTTAAAATCACCAAAAATAGGCCCAATGCTGCAACTACACTAAATACATCAATCACGACATCCAAAACATCATATATCATATGATAACAGAATATATCATAATATTTGTAAATAAAATAACAAGTGGCGAGGAATCAGTTGGATTTCTCTGGATGTCACTTGCAACAAATATACATATTAGAAATATATGTACAATGTCCGCTTCGAGGCAAAAGCGCGTACAAAGGGTCATCCGCTCATACACGGGAACGTATAGGGTCTCATCTGCTCCAATAGACAGGAAAATATCCAAATACCAATCAATTTACCATATATGATGTAACAACCCGCATATTTATCGATTTTATACTTAAATATTTTATCATTCGTCGGATTTTAGTCTGAAAAGCTACTTTTTGCATACGGCCGAATTAGGACTCGGGACCACTCCCATTGAGTTTAAAATGCCGTTTGCGACCTTTTTGAGTATAAGCTTTGATATGTTTGGAGAAAGTTGATTTTTGCTACTTTTCACTTTGGGTTCGGTTTTGGGCTCAGCCCTATGTTTAACTTATGCTCAAATCAGAGCCACACTTCCCCATTCACCCTCATTCTCTTCTCTTTTCAGTTCTTATGCATTAATGGTGGGAGAGATTGGAAATTAAAACTCCAAAACCCTAGTTTCTCTTGCAAATCAAATTCCTAGCTCCAAACTCAAGAAGAACCCATTGGTAAGCTTCTCTTCTTCTTCTCCAACTTATTCTCTTACCAATTTCAGAAATTCCTAAACCTAATTTTGGGAATGTTCTTGTTTTGAGCTTAGATTCAAACTCATTTGGGTTGTGTTGAAGGGAGGTTGATTCTCCTTTGCTTCTAAGCTCCTTTTCCAATCATTTGGGTTCAAAGGTGAGATTTTTAATCTCACATCTATGTCTATATCTATCTTTGTTGTTAGGTATGAATCCCTAACATTTATTCATGTGCAATTGCTTTTGATTTAGATTGGTTTTGTGAATATTTCCATTTTTGGTGTTTGAAACCAATTCTCTAAAAATCATAACTTTGATGTTTGATCATGCTTTAAGAGGTGTTTCGGAGAGCCTATAAGACCGGGTTGTCGCTAGGCATAAATCCTTAGTCGTCGTTGCTCGTCCGATCACTCCCGATACGTTTTGGCCACTTTGGCCTAGGCAAATTGTTGCCTAGACCAGGTGACCAGACGTCTGGTGACCAAGTCCAGACGTCTGGTTTGGACCTGGAAAGTAAATATGTATGCACGCATATTATAAAAAAAAGCCAAAGACTATTTTCAGACGTCTGAACCATCAAACCAGACGTCTGGATAGGTCTCAGACGTCTGACTTGAGGTTTCAGACGTTTGAGTGTTCTCTGGGTTATTTCCAGAGAACAAATCCAGACGTCTGGATTCCAAATCAGACGTCTTTAGATGTTTATTTTTGCCTATTCAGGCTGTTTTGTGTGAATTTCCATTGTTTATAGATTTTAGCGATCCTATTAATCGTTATCACTTATTGTCGACTTTGATGATTTCTTTTTATGAATCTTTTTGGAAATATCCATTTCTATGGATTTGGTATCGATTTCTTTGGATTTTATTCACGTCTTCGAATGTGAATTTAGTAATTGGTTGTTCTTACAATCTTCTTTGTGATTTGTCACTTTAAAAATACAAAGGTTTTCTATACTAGTATTAAATATCAAAACTCTTTCATCAAAACTATTCCAACACTATTTTATTTACGAAGCTCGTTTTTCTCAAACCGTTTTCCAATCAACTAGTATATACAAACCTTTACCTCACTCGTATGAGAAATCTAATTAAACGGCTTAGTAAAACAAGTGGTATGAAACGCTTGCGTTTACTTTGTTGGTTAATTCTTGGACTTGTTCGATTGAATCTCTTGTGACAATTTTCTAGTGGGGATATACAATTTGTTCGCAAATATTTAAGTTAAGCTAGTGGTTATGGGACATGATGCTAAACTCATTTATTTACTAGCTTATTGTAATTGACACTTCTTGATGGTCATCGATGACTATTTTTGTGATTTAGACTAGCAGTTGTGCGATGTCTCTTTGTCTGCTTTGTGGAGTTTCGACTCAAATTGGTGGGATGGCAACCCACGGTCTTCGGACCATTCCTGTGTCAGGTCTTCGGACCATTCGTGTGTCAAATTAATGGCTAGCTACCATGAGATAGCTTCTCGTTCGTGTGTTACAGCTGTTGGTGAGTTTTCATGCTCCCGTTCGTGTGATAGGCCTTCCTCCCCTTATTTTGTGTGATTTCTGGATTTCGTGTGTCGAATTCTGGAATTTTCTTCTTCACCTATTTTTGTGATTTCTATTGATATGATTTATCAATTCTTGTGCATAGGTGAATTCGTGTGTCATTGACTGGATTTCTTGTGTTGATTTCTAGAATTTATGCTTCACCTATTTTTGTGATTTCTATTGATATGATTTATCAATTCTTGTGCATAGGTGAATTCCTGTGTCATTGACTGGATTTCTTGTGTTGATTTCTAGAATTTGTGCTTCACCTATTTTTGTGATTTCTATTGATATGATTTATCAATTCTTGCGCATAGGTGAATTCGTGTGTCATTGACTGGATTTCTTGTGTTGATTTCTAGAATTTGTGCTTCACCAAATTTTGTGATTTCTATTGATATGATTTATCAATTCTTGTGCATTGGTGAATTTGTGTGTCATTGATTTTTGTGATTGACTTTGATATAATCGTCAATATTTGTGGTTTGATGAACGAAATATGGAGTATGTCATTTCCTTTGATTCTTGTGTAGATTTTGTGACATTGAATAATCCCTTGATGATTTTCAACTGCTTATATATCACAGCTTGGAATTGTGATTATTATGTGTTTAGTCATATCTCTTATTCTATATCGTTTCATCTGATATTTATAGTTAGACTGATCCGTTTATTATTTTCTTGTTAAATAATACTCGGGTCAGACCGAGATGTTACAGGTGCTTCTGCTTGACTTCTCTCTTGGGATTGATTTTCTCTGACTTTTGGCTTACTACTTAGATTAGTAGTTTATGTTGTATACATTTGAGATACAGACTCCATAATGTATACTTATTCTTTTGTGTAGTTCATGTAACTATTCTTTTGTGATATTGTGGATCTCTTTAGACCACTACTCTGATGTACACTTTTATGTGTAATATTCATATCTTATTCCGCCTTTGTGATATGAATTGTCTGTGACTGATTTATGTTATGTTTATTTCTATATTTGTTTCCGAAGATATTATAGCCACTGTGTAGTAGCTTTGAGTTTGTATCTGTATGTCGGATTTTTTTTACTATCTGACATATCGGTGCTCGCCCAAAGCAATTACACGGAGGGTCGCTCCTCAACAGCCTTATTCTCCGTGCTAGTCGACAGCATTCACAGTAATGTTCTTGGCTAGCGTGGGTATAGAGGTGGGGCGTCACAGCTTGGTATCAGAGCCAAACTTCGGAACAATATGGAATATTATAACAAGGATTATCGTCCTAAGTCCATCTTAGGAGTCGTGCTTTAGGATTTTATTTGGGTCTACGTACCGTCCCATCCTATTTTCTTTTATGATTTCTTGTTTTGTCTATCAAGATTGCTTGATATTCAATTTGGTGAATAACCTTTTTCTTCTTCTTCTTTCTTTCTAAAAGAAGAGAAATGGTTAGACCTGGCCGCCCCAGCGCCGGTCAATCTAGTGCTACTCCCCAGGATGGAGTTTTAATGTCTGCCCAGCAGCTTCTAGATCTTGTTAAGAACGCTCACGCTGTCGGACCCAATCCAGAGCCTACTCATCCTAGATCCGGTTTTGCACGCTTGTGCAGAGACTACATCGATTTGAGTGGAACGCCATTTAGGGGATCCGAGAGTGTTATAGAAATTCAAGCTTGGCTCAAATCATGCGATCGCATCTTTTCTCGCATGAATCTTATTGACCTTCATCGAGTCCAAGTGGCTTCTAGCATGCTCCAAGAAAGAGCGTTAGATTGGTATGAGCTTTTAATTTCTGAAATCGTTGAAGCGGATCTTACTTGGGAACGATTCCGGGAACGATTCGAACTAAAGTTTGTGCCGGAGGCTGAAAGAGTAACTTTAGCACGGCGTTTTATAGAACTTATTCAAGGTCAATCCTCTATGACTGATTACGTCGCATCCTTCGAGTCGCTTTCCAAATATGGGGTTGAATACATCAATACCCCATTGAAGAAAAATCAGAGATTTGTCTATGGCTTGAATAAGAATCTTAACAAGCCATTACTTCTGAAACTTGAGGTTTCATTTGATCAGCTTATTGATATCGCTCTTCGTCTTGAAGAGGCCGATAATGAAGGTGATGTTGAAGTTGTGCGTGCCCAATAGAACTTCAACAACAGCATGAAGAGGCCGATCAAAGTCAAAGGCCCCAATTCTAATAAGAAAGGGAAGCAACAAATTCCGATAGCAAAGACTCCTACCTCTAGTCGTGGTCATTGCTACAATTGTGGTTCAACAGACCACTATGCAAGGGAGTGTCCGAGACCCCTCTTTTGTCGCTATTGCAAAAATTTGGGTCACCATATTACTGCATGTCCCGTACTTCAAAGTAAGAAGGAGGGAGAGCTCAATATAGTGCAAGCTCCTGGAAACACTTCTCGTGGTCAAGGTATTTCTCATTTAATCCTTGATTACATTTATTTTGTGATCTTCTTATTTGAGTTCTTTTTGATATGGGTTCCATCTCATTATTTTATATAAAAAGGACTTGTTAATTCTTTTTCTTTAAATATTTTGGGCTTGATGACTTCTTTGAGGATTGCGAATCCGGATGGAAGATCAGCAACACTCAATTTGCTTTTGTTTTGATGTCGAGATTGTTCTATGTGACTTTTCTCTCCGAGCCGATATTTTTGCTTTGGCTTCGGAATTGATTTTTTGAAAGGATCGGCTTAATCGTTGTGAAGCCCATATCCTATTCTTCCGAGTGGATTATTCATCTTCGACATTTTCAATCTGTTAAGCAGATTTCTATTTTTCCTTTGTGATTTTGATTCCAACTTGATGGCATCATTTTATTCCTTAAGCCCACTTATAAGGAAAGCGTTATTTCTCTCATTCATGTAGTTTGAGAAATTTTCCGGTATTTTTGAGTTTGTCTTAGGATTATCACCTAAGAAATCTTTTGTGTGGTGTTAAGGTCTTTTCAGTTTGACTTTATCACCGGTTTTCGTTTGCTACGAGTTGCGGAAGTTAGCATTCCACTTACCGCATTCCGCACTCGTTATGATTCTTATGAATGACTTATTATGTCATTCAATTTGTCCAGCTCATTTCATCCATTTTATAAATCGAATATTCTATGAATATTTCGATGAGACCATTCTTGTATTTATTGATTTTGGATGAAAATAGTAATTTAAAATTTTGCAAATCTTTTTCATAAGATTTATTTATAAATGAAACTGGATTTTTGTTCTTGAAACGAACAAAGAATATTCTTAAAACTTTTTAAGAGATTTATTTATCCTATAAAAGATGATTTTGTGATTGTATTGCCCGTTGAGTGCTTTAAGAATTTTGGTCGATGCGCTTGATCAACGTTATCGATAGGAATTTCCTAAATGCTTTGATGTGACAATCAGACACGATATATTGACTTGTAAAATGTAAATTCTTCTAGAAATATTTTTACATCGAAATAATTTTGATTTTTGAAAGTTTTAGCTTTTCAGGGAAGAGGATTATTTAAAAGAACCCTTCCTTTCAATACTCTTATTCTTGTGATTCCTGAAGGGGAACCAAGACTTTGCTAATTGTACCGATACTAGTCGTATTGGTTTGGAATGCCATTCTCTTGCAAAGGAGAACGTGCTATCACTTGTGCTTCTAAATCATTATAGCTTATCGAGACTAGATATGCCACTCATGATCTAGTGTTCGTGGCTATTGTTTTTGCTTTTGGAATTTGGCATCATCATATTTGGATGAGAAATTTGTTCTCTACCTCGATCATAAATCTTTGGAATATTTATGTTCTCTTAAGGAACTGCATGTTGACTCGAGTTCCTAGCTTCTTATGATCTTGATATTCTTTTTATTCCCGAAGGGGAAATCGTGTTGCCAATGCGTTTAGTCGTAAGCAACAAGGGGTTGTTTCTTTGTTGATGACCGAATGAAATCATCTTTTTATCAAGTTCATCGGGCGTTTTGATGTACTTCGTTTTATTGAGTTTCATCTCATTGCTTTTATGAACTTGCGTCCGATGTTCTTTTATTGTGTTCGGTTCATTGGACGTACCGTCTTTGTACTACGTCGGTGTTCCAAATTATTCGAGTTTCTAGTTTCTCGGGCGTACCGTGATTGTACTACGCCGTTGCATCGGCTCAACTTTCTACTATTCTTGACGTTTTCCACGTCTTTTAACTATGGAAACGCTTTTATGTTTCCGCTTTTTATTCTTGAGCCCGGTGTTATTGAGGGATTGAAGTTTCACCAAATTTGACTTCTGAGCAACATTCTATTCGCTTCATTGCTTCAGAGGTTGAGCGCCTTCGATATAAAGATATTCTTTTTGATAAAAGTTCAATGGTTCTCAAATCCTAAGGATTGATCATGTGAAATCTTGAGAATTCATCGAACGAAAACTTTCGGATTTACTCCTTCGTGCTCTTTATGGTGAACTTCTTGATTCAAAATTTCTTTTGTGTTAATATGTTTCTATGGTTGTTACTTCTTATATTTCCTTCTTAATTATTGCGAGGACGCAATTTCTTTAAGGAGGGGAGTCTGTAACAACCCGCATATTTATCGATTTTATATTTAAATATTATATTTAAATATTTTATCATTCGTCGGATTTTAGTCCAAAAAGCTACTTTTTGCATATGGCCGAATTAGGACTCGAGACCACTCCCATTGAGTTTAAAATGCCGTTTGCGACCTTTTTGAGTATAAGCTTCGATATGTTTGGAGAAAGTTGATTTTTGCTACTTTTCACTTTGGGTTTGGTTTTGGGCTCAGCCCTATGTTTAACTTATGCTCAAATCTGAGCCACTCTTCCCCATTCACCCTCATTCTCTTCTCTTTTCAGTTCTTGTGCATTCATGGTGGGAGAGGTTGGAAATTAAAACTCCAAACCCTAGTTTCTCTTGCAAATCAAATTCCTAGCTCTAAACTCAAGAAGAACCCATTGGTAAGCTTCTCTTCTTCTTGTCCAACTTATTCTCTTACCAATTCAAAAATTCCTAAGCCTAATTTTGGGAATGTTCTTGTTTTGAGCTTAGATTCAAGCTCATTTGGGTTGTATTGAAGGGAGGTTGATTCTCCTTTGCTTCTAAGCTCCTTTTTCAATCGTTTAGGTTCAAAGGTGAGATTTTTAATCTCACATCTATGTCTATATCTATCTTTGTTGTTAGGTATGAATCCCTAACATTTATTCATGTGCAATTGCTTTTGATTTAGATTGGTTTTGTGAATATTTCCATTTTTGGTGTTTGAAGCCAATTCTCTAAAAATCATAACTTTGATGTTTGATCATGCTTTAAGAGGTGTTTCGGAGAGCCTATAAGACCGGGTTATCGCTAGGCATAAATCCTTAGTCGTCGTTGCTCGTCCGATCGCTCCCGATACGTTTTGGCCACTTTGGCCTAGGCAAATTGTTGCCTAGACCAGGTGACCAGACGTCTGGTGACCAAGTCCAGACGTCTGGTTTGGACCTAGAAAGTAAATATGTATGCACGCATATTATAATAAAAAGTCAGAGACTATTTTCAGACGTCTGAACCATCAAACCAGACGTCTGGATAGGTCTCAGACGTCTGACTTGAGGTTTCAGACGTCTGAGTGTTCTCTGGGTTATTTCCAGAGAACAAATCCAGACGTCTGGATTCCAAATCAGACGTCTGGAGATGTTTATTTTTGCCTATTCAGGCTGTTTTGTGTGAATTTCCATTGTTTATCGATTTTAGCGATCCTATTAATCGTTATCACTTATTGTCGACTTTGATGACTTCTTTTTATGGATCTTTTTGGAAATATCCATTTCTATGGATTTGGTATCGATTTCTTTGGATTTTATTCACGTCTTCGAATGTGAATTTAGTAATTGGTTGTTCTTACAATCTTCTTTGTGATTTGTCACTTTAAAAATACAAAGGTTTTCTATACTAGTATTAAATATCAAAACTCTTTCATCAAAACGATTCCAACACTATTTTATTTACGAAGCTCGTTTTTCTCAAACCGTTTTCCAATCAACTAGTATATACAAACTTTACCTCACTCGTATGAGAAATCTAATTAAATGGCTTAGTAAAACAAGTGGTATGAAACGCTTGCGTTTACTTTGTTGGTTAATTCTTGGACTTGTTCGATTGAATCTCTTGTGACAATTTTCTAGTGGGGATATACAATTTGTTCGCAAATATTTAAGTTAAGCTAGTGGTTATGGGACATGATGCTAAACTCATTTATTCACTAGCTTATTGTAATTGACACTTCTTGATGGTCATTGATGACTATTTTTGTGATTTAGACTAGCAGTTGTGTGATGTCTCTTTGTCTACTTTGTGGAGTTTCGACTCAACTTCGTGGGGTGGCAACCCACGGTCTTCGGACCATTCCTGTGTCAGGTCTTCGGACAATTCGTGTGTCAAATTAATGGCTAGCTACCATGAGATAGCTTCTCGTTCGTGTGTTACAGCTGTTGGTGAGTTTTCATGCTCCCGTTCATGTGATAGGCCTTCCCTCCCTTATTTTGTGTGATTTCTGGATTTCGTGTGTCGAATTATGGAATTTTCTTCTTCACCTATTTTTGTGATTTCTATTGATATGATTTATCAATTCTTGTGCATAGGTGAATTTGTGTGTCATTGACTGGATTTCTTGTGTTGATTTTTAGAATTTGTGCTTCACCTATTTTTGTGATTTCTATTGATATGATTTATCAATTCTTGTGCATAGGTGAATTCCTGTGTCATTGACTGGATTTCTTGTGTTGATTTCTAGAATTTGTGCTTCACCTATTTTTGTGATTTCTATTGATATGATTTATCAATTCTTGCGCATAGGTGAATTCGTGTGCCATTGACTGGATTTCTTGTGTTGATTTCTAGAATTTGTGCTTCACCAATTTTTGTGATTTCTATTGATATGATTTATCAATTCTTGTGCATTGGTGAATTTGTGTGTCATTGATTTTTGTGATTGACTTTGATATAATCGTCAATATTTGTGGTTTGATGAACGAAATATGGAGTATGACATTTCCTTTGATTCTTGTGTAGATTTTGTGACATTGAATAATCCCTTGATGATTTTCAACTGCTTATATATCACAGCTTGGAATTGTGATTATTATGTGTTTAGTCATATCTCTTATTCTATATCGTTTCATCTGATATTTATAGTTAGACTGATCCGTTTATTATTTTCTTGTTAAATAATACTCCGGTCAGTCCGAGATGTTACAGGTGCTTCTACTTGACTTCTCTCTTGGGATTGATTTTCTCTGACTTTTGGCTTACTACTTAGATTAGTAGTTTATTTTGTATACATTTGAGATACAGACTCCATAATGTATACTTATTCTTTTGTGTAGTTCATGTAACTATTCTTTTGTGATATTGTGGATCTCTTTAGACCACTACTCTGATGTACACTTTTATGTGTAATATTCATATCTTATTCCGCCTTTGTGATATGAATTGTCTGTGACTGATTTATGTTATGTTTATTTCTATATTTGTTTCCGAAGATATTATAGCCACTGTGTAGTAGCTTTGAGTTTGTATCTGTATGTCGGATTTTTTTTACTATCTGACATATCGGTGCTCGCCCAAAGCAATTACACGGAGGGTCGCTCCTCAACAGTCGTATTCTCCGTGCTAGTCGACAGCATTCACAGTAATGTTCTTGGCTAGCGTGGGTATAGAGGTGGGGCGTCACATATGATCCAAACAATCATCAATCGTCATTAATAGTTTTTATTCTCACTTATATAAAAATATCTGTGAGTCATACTTACCTTGATCCCAATAGCAGTTGCAGTGTTTTATTCCGAATAAAATTAAACGAACGTTTAATTTTATCTAAAATTTACACTAGCTACAATCAACACCAAACCATTTTTAAAATGCAGTGCTCGTAAATACGGACCCAACGCAATTCTTTTCGTCAGAAATGGACCTCGTATGAAAAGTTATAGCATTTAGAAATTTGAAAGAATTTAATATATAAATATTTACTATTTTATTTATTTTTTTAACCTAATTTTCATCTGCGTTCGTTTACTTTGCCCTAGATCTGGGCCACATACACTACTTCCTTCTTCATTCCTAGGTAAAATACAAACGAGCCAAAAACGCATAGAGCCGTCGATTTTATACGAATTATCGAGCCATCACCATCGACTTTGACAACGATCGGAGGCCACCTTGTTGAAGAGAAACTCGAACACCATCTACATCCAAGACACAGTCAAGCATGGCTGCATCTCACTCTCGAGAAATGTATGCGAACGGCGTGACTTTACATGCGATTTGCCATTGGTCCGTTGCTCTAATCGCGATCATGACCTTTGAAATCGAAGTACTCATTGAGCTCTCCATTTTTGTAGTTAAAACAATTTGCTAAATGTCAACGGATCGTGAGATATATGGGGAAGAAGATGGCAATTTTATAGCCATTGTTTTTGTATGTGGCGGCTAGGGTTTGAAACCCTAATGGTTTTCAAATGTGAAAAATTAATGTCCTTTTATAGAAAATATTCGTGCACTATTCGTTCGAGATTTTTCCGAACTCGAAACGAAGCGTGCCGCTTGGCATTTATAATGTTTTACCCCTATTCTGAACACAATGGAATATATATCGGAAGCCAATTCGATCGTATTTGGAAGATAGGTTTGTCGAATCAAATTATTTAAATTACAAATTCACTTAAACCGATTTCTACGCGTTATAGCTTGCCCCGGACAAACCGAAAATCCGATTGACACGAAATTTGAAATCTTACAATTCTATAACATTATGGATCCAATGAAATTGATTTTCTCGAAATCAGAGACTGTATGAAAAATGGCTATTCTCACTCATTAATTAAATATTAAAATATTCAATTTCTACAATTCAAGTTTTAATTCAATTTTAAAAGTTCTCTAACATCATTCTAATTCAAATAGGATTAAATTCATCATTATAAATCATTTTCATTCACATATAATTCAGATTCCTATTATTTCAGCAATTCAAATATTAAATTAACGATTTAATTATCCAATTATATCCTTATATTCGAAATATAATTTAGTCAGCTTATAAAATTTACTTGTGAATATTTAAAATCAATTAAATATCTGAATATCGAATGAATGAAATTCTGGGTCGTTACATTCTCTTCTACTTAAAAGAATTTCGTCCTCGAAATTACTAAGTAAGAAAAAGTCTCAAAAATCCATTAACTTTAAAAAACAATCCGTTCAAATTAGATTTCAAATTCATTTAAGCCTTTAACTTTTCCAAAATCCATTAGTTAAACTTCTTACAGAAACTTCTCTAAGTTTTAAAATCTATACTTAGTTATCTTTTCAAAACCAACTATATCGTTTAACCTTTTAAATCCAAAACAATATTTTAGTTATCATAATTTTTTTTTCAATTTTCTCAAAAATTTCTAATGCCTTAAATTTTCAATAAAAAGTCGCCATAGCCTCCTATGCGCGGTTCGATCTGGAAAAAAAAATAACAATATATATTTATATAAATACATCACAAATATACATCTCATCTTAGAGATGAGGCATCATGTAGGGAAAAAAGTATAAAAGTATGATATGTAATCGGAGATATGTACCTTATATATTATTAGCGAGCATATACGGCTAATATAGCATGAAAGCGAGCTCCAAAAAGGAAAGAAGCACCATCCATGTTAGTCCATGAGTTGATGGTTTTGATGGCAACAACCTTAAAATAGATTATAAAATATAAATACTAACAGTATAAGTTTAGATATATATGTATATGCAGAATTTAACCATGCAGGTACCAAGAATGAAGACTGTACAGTATAGAGAATCAAGATATCAAGATAGAAGACTCATGAGTATCAAGATTATCAAGAGTTCAAGATCTCAAGAATAGGTAGTTTAATTAGGAATTTTGTTAAAACTCCTAGAAAAGCACTGGCACCTTAAAAACCAATTTATTCGTGGAATGGAATCTACTTCGAGCCAGTTAAAGGGATGGAACCCTAAGTAGGATGGAACCTACGAAAAATATAGTGGAATATTGTTTTGCATCCGCTAACTTTTATTCAAATGATTTTTCAAAATTATCTTATTTTCAAAATGATTACAAAACTTTCCTTTTAAAAGGTTCAAAACCATTTTTCAAAATTTTCTTGTTTTCAAAATGACTTCAAAACTTTCCTTTTAAAAGAGTCAAAACCCTCTATCCTGATTTTAATAGTTTTAGCCTCAAAATCATCTTCAATTTCAAAGTCAAATTACTCCTGATTTTAAACTATCTTTTAAATATATTTAATATTTATACTTAGATTTAAAATATAAAACTATAGTTGGATTCTATATATTTGGTTTCTATATTTACTTATAAACTTTAACTATAGTCAAGTATATTATAAAGTTTAAAATAGTTTTAGTATTAGATAAAGGTTATTTTCAAAAAAATCAAATCATCAAAAATTGCTTTGGGATGTCGACATACCCATGGTGACCATGTCGACATAGTGTCAGTTTGTTTCAAAATTCAAATTTCAAAATAAGTGTCTATTCGTCATAACTCTTCACGAATGGACATGGCTGTTGTTTCTCTATAGATGTGGGTTGTTTCAACGAATTTTATCATTAGTTTTTCTGGTTTTTCACTCATCTTCTTCTTCCACATTTCTTAATACATATTCTTACCATTACTCTGCCGAAATCAACATTGAATAAAACTCGATCTTCTTTAGTTTGATTCTCTATCACTTTCTCAACAAGGTTCTCAGTGCTATTCAAAGTTATAGATTTATTTGTAATCCATTAAGCGAGAAAATGTGTGATTGTGGCCTTGGAAATCAATCAAGTGGGAAAAGGTGTGATTGTAGCTTGGTAAATCAATTGGGTAAACTTATGGCCCGAAATCAAGTATCTCTAACCAAAGGATAGAAATTCTGGAGGGAGTACCTCGTAGCCTTGAAACTGAGGGTGTAATTGTACAATTGCTTTTGAAAGGGAATCTGTACTTAGTTGTGCGGGACTGGATGTAGGGTAACTCCGAACCAGTGTAAAATCTGGTGCGTTCATTCCTTTATTGCTTTTACTTTATTTCTGCATCTGTGTTTATTTCTGTGATTATATTTGTGTCTGAATATTGCATACATCTGTGTTCAAATTAACATAAACTCAAAAAGATTTAGTAATTCTTTATAAACACTATTCACCCCCTTCTAGTGTTAATCCTAGCCTTAAGATCCGTAATCCGCATTTCTCACATTTTGTATCAGAGCAAGGTTTTCAAAAGTTTCTTAATCAGATTTTTTGAATTTTGTTTTTATGGCTACCGACACTGGTACTGTTTCTAACACTAGTTCATTTGTAGAAGGTCGGTCTACTATCAGACCACCGCTTTTTAATGGCAGTAACTATGCATATTGGGCATGTAGGATGAAAATATATTTACAATCTGTAGGATTAGACACTTGGAATATAACGCAAAATGAATATTATGAACCCACAACCGATTTTTGCACAGTGGACCGCTGAGCAAAAGACTGTTGCACAAAATAATTCTAAAGCCATGAATATTTTATTTCGTTCACTTGATAGGAATGAATTTAATAGAGTGTTAGTTTGTAAATCTGCATATGAAATCTGAAAAACTTTGCAAGTTACCCACGAAGGAACAAGCAAAGTTAAACAGACCAAAATTTCCATGCTCACAAATCAGTTTCAGTTATTTAAAATGAATTCTAATGAGTCTATTTCTGATATGTATAGTCGATTTTAGGATATTGTACATTCTCTCATATCCTTAGGAAAAGTGTTTTCCGAAGAAGATCAAGTCAGAAAGGTTTTTAACTCTCTAACTCCAGAATGGGATCAAAAGACACTTGCGATCGAAGAGGCAAATGACATCAGTACTTTGAAGATAGAAGAATTAATTGGAAATCTAATGTCGTATGAAGTTCAAATGATTGGGAGAAGAGAAATTAAATCATCTGAAAAGAAATCAGTAGCATTCAATACATTGACCGATGGATCAGACTCAAACAGCGATAATGATGAAGAGATAGCCTTTATGAGCAGAAATTTTAGGTAATGTCTAAAATACAGAAAGATGAATAATCTCAAGAGAAACGACTATAAGAATTCTAGAAATCAGGATGTAGTGCCAAATAATGACAAATGTTACAACTGTGATAAATCAGGCCATTTTAAAAGAGACCGTCCGTATCCAGATAGGAAAAATCCTCATATGAACAATGATCCAGCAAAGAAACTGAAGCACGCATTTACTGCTACTCTAGATGACTCAGACTCAAGTGATGATGATCAGAAGACAGATAAGTCAAATTTGTATTTCACAGCTATTCACGACTCCAACGAATTCAAAGAAACGGACTCAGAAAAAGGTACACGTTTACAATACAATTGGTTGAAATTGCTTGCTTAGAATTAGTTGCTTGATTGACTGATTGATTGATTTTGAATTGGTGTGTTGTTTGATTTTTAAAATTTATTTTCTATTTTTATTTTTATTTTATTATTTTATTATTATTTTTATTATTTTTTAATAAGTATAATAATATCTTCTGAAATATACTAGAAGTCTAATAATATTTCAGATATATATATAGACATTAAAAATAATAAGTATATTTATATATATATATATATTAGATAACTTAGGAAAAATAATTTATCAAAATTCAATGGCACATGTCGACATGGTCCCTACCATGATGTTGACATGGGTACCAGAATTTGAACTTCAAATTTTGATTTCAAATGTTTGAATTTCCCTCCACCTTTTCACTTCGTTCAATTCTCTGAAAAGCTACCTTTTGACCAGAGAATATGTCCTTTGAAAGTATATTTATTCATTGCCTTTTATCATATCTTATCACTCTCTTTTTCAAATTCAAACTCTCTCTTCATAACTTCAAGCTCTCTACTCTCTACTTTAATGGCTTCTTCAAGCAACCCCTCCACCATGAGAATTTCCAAAAAAATAAAAGAGCAACTATTCAATGATCCGGAGGCAATAAAAGCATACATCAATTATGCAAATTATGCCAAAATTCATCCCGGAAAGTTTGCTATTTTTCAAGATTTCTCTTCCTATGAAATTGATAACAATGGAGTTCTTAGTCTTATTGATGCTTCTCAAAATGATTTTGTTTGTTATCCAAATCTTGTCAAAATCTTCTATGCGAATTTAAACCGTGGACTTTATGTTAGAAATGAGGATGAAATTTGGAGTAGCGTTAAAGGCACTAGAATTTTTTTGAATTGTGATCTTTTGGGTACCGTTCTCAATTGCAAAAGTATGGGGATGGATCATTCTCATTTTAAAATCGATGAAAATGATCGTGAGACATTTCATCACATTCTCGAAGGAAATGATGATTTTGAATTTAAAAATCGAAATTTTCGACCAAAAGAAAGAATTGTCATTCTTCTTTTACAACATACTTTGACCCCAAGATTGGGAAATTTTAACAATCCTACTTCATAAATTTGCAAAGCACTTTTTTCTATTTTCGGAAATTATGATATTAATTGGGCACAAGTTATTTTGGATGAACTTCGTCCTAAAAATCTTGAAATGGGTGAAAACACTTTATATCATGGAGTTTACCTTACTCGGATTTTCAACTCTTTTGGAGTGGATTTCAAAGGCGAAGAATTTATTTCTAGAAAAATTTTCAATCAATCCAACATTTCTCTTATGAAAATTCCATTTGTTTTTCAACCTTATGGGACTCTTGCCGAAAAGGAAGAGCAATTGGCTCATGATGATATGGAAGAAGAAGAAGAGGAAGAAGAAGAAGAAGGTGAAACGTCCCTAGAAAGTATTGAATATCCCTCTAATCCAACCAACAAGACCCTTCTCAAAAACCAAAAAATTATTGTTGAGAATCAACGGATTCTAAAATGATCCGTTAGTAAGAAGTTAGACAAAATGTCATCCAAGATGACCAAGTTTTTCTCCAAAGTCAGCAAGAAACTTGGATTATCTTTATCTTCATCATCCTCTAACTCGTTTTATCTTTTCATATCTTGTTGTATGTGTTCTAGTTTGTTTTAATTCGAAAGGTCATGTAGTTCTTTGTGTTTAATAGATGTATCATCTTAGTATAAGATGAAATGAAATTTCTTTTCTCTTATCTACCTTATCTTATCTCCAGTATAGTATATAAATATATATATACACAATTATTCACAAAATCAAAGTAGTCATATTTTTTCACTAACCCATGTCGACGTCCCCTCTATGTCTATGTCGACATGTACTGGTCAGAAATGAAAGTTGACTTTGAATTTGAAATTTGAATAACTACTTCATGTCTATTCATTTCAAACGAATTTCTACACTTATATATACCTGTTTCTTCCAGAATTCTTCACTAAAAATTATTTCCTATCTTCTATATTCTTCATCTCATTCACAAATTCAACTATGGCTAATCCAATTCACAATCTATCTGAAAATCTAGAAGAAACCCTTAATTCGTTCAATAATATTCTCTCATTTATTTTGCAAAACTAGCGTCGCTTAGAATTGAGTCAAATGCAGATGATCAAGGAACAAGAAAGACACTTCGATGCGATACGATGGATGATCTCCTCTTTGCACAAGGATGATAATGAAGCACATCCTCCTGTCTCTCTCACCAATGTCATTGAAAATTGGGAAGCAGTTAAAGCAGACCTTATATTTAGAGAAGAAGGATGGGTGGAAGTTCCTCGTAACGTTTGATTAGGTTTGTATGGTTGGTTTGATTTGATTGCTTTTATTAAAATTGTTTGCTTTGTTTGAATTGATTTGGTTTGGATTGATACTCTGTGTGGATTGATTTCTTGATATTGCTTTGAAGTCGGTTGTATAAAACATATATATATAAATTGAAATGCATATAGTCTTTGATTGGTTATCATGTTCATCGGTATAAATTACTTCTTAATCTATATATCATATATTCTGTTGTATAGTTTATCAATGCAGGTATTGAAGTCCAAGAATGAGGGAGAGTGAGTTTTTGTTGATGACAAAGGGGGAGAAATATAAAATAGGATAGTTAGGCATAGACTAAGGGGGAGTTATCAGTTTTAGGGGGAGTTATAAGGATAGAATTAATATTTTATAAACAAAGGTTGTCATCATCAAAAACGGGGAGATTGTTAGTCCATGAGTTGATGGTTTTGATGACAACAACCTTAAAATAGATTATAAAATATAAATACTAACAGTATAAGTTTAGATATATATGTATATACAAGATTTAACCATGCAGGTACCAACAATGAAGACTGTACAGTATAGAGAATCAAGATATCAAGATAGAAGACTCATGAGTATCAAGATTATCAAGAGTTCAAGATTTTAAGAATAGGTACTTTAATTAGGAATTTTGTTAAAAATCCTAGAAAAGCATTGGCACCTTAAAACCAAATTTATTCGTGGAATGGAATCCACTTCGAGCCTGTTAAAGGGATGGAACCCTAACTAGGATGGAACCTACGAAAAATCTAGTGGAACATTGTTTTGTATCCGCTAACTTTTATTCAAATGATTTTTCAAAATTATCTTGTTTGCAAAATGATTTCAAAACTTTCCTTTTAAAAGATTCAAAACCCTCTATCCTGATTTTAATAGTTTTAGCCTCAAAATCATCTTCAATTTCAAAGTCAAATTACTCCTGATTTTAAACTATCTTTTAAATATATTTAATATTTATGCTTAGATTTAAAATATAAAATTATAGTTAAATTTTATATATTTTAGTTTCTATATTTACTTACAAACTTTTACTATAGTCAAGTATATTTATAAAGTTTAAAATAGTTAATATAAGATAAAGGTTATTTTCAAAGAAAATCAAATCATCAAAAATTGCTTTGGGATGTCGACATACCCATGGTGACCATGTCGACATAGTGCCAGTTTGTTTCAAAATTCAAATTTCAAAAGAAGTGTCTATTTGTCATAACTCTTCACGAATGGACATGGCTATTGTTTCTCTATAAATAGGGGTTGTTTCAACGAATTTTATCATTAGTTTTTCTGGTTTTTCACTCCTCTTCTTCCTCTTCCACATTTCTTAATACATATTCTTACCATTACTCTGCCGAAATCATTATTGAATCAAACTCGTTCTTCTCTAGTTTGATTATCTATCACTATCTCAACAAGGTTCTCAGTGCTATTTAGAGTTATAGATTTATTTGTAATCCATTAAGCGAGTAAAGGTGTGATTGTGGCCTTGGAAATCAATCAAGTGGGAAAAGGTGTGATTGTAGCCTTGGTAAATCAATAGGGTAAACTTATGGCCCGGAAATTAAGTATTTCTACCCAGAGGATAGAAATTCTGGAGGGTGTACCTCATAGCCTTGAAACCGAGGGTGTAATTGTATAATTTCTTTTGAAAGGAAATCCGTACTTAGTTGTGCGGGACTGGATGTAGGGTAACTACGAACCAGTATAAAATCTGGTATGTTCTTTCTTTTACTGCTTTTACTTTATTTCTACATCTGTGTTTGTTTCTGTGATAATATTTGTGTTTGAATATTGCATACATCTGTGTTCAAATTAACATAAACTCAAAAAGATTTAGTAATTCTTTATAAATACTATTCACCCCCATCCCCCTCTAGTGTTAATCCTAACCTTAAGATCCGTAATCCGCATTTCTCACAATCCACACCTACTAAATACTAAGCAAATAATGAGAACCATGTATATGTGAAAGTAATATCAATATACAGCATATACCAATACAACAACTATATTTGCCAATGTAGCAAAGCAATCAAAAGCAACAAATCCAACCATCAAACAACTATCATCCAACTAACATCCAACAAACCAATATCTATCCAATCAATCCATAACTAAATCAATATGAATTCACTTCTCATTAATATTCATTGAATTGGTTTACAGTTTAATCATATTTGATTCATTTACATTTGATTTTTACTAACATTCATTCGTTCATATTTAATTAGTTTACATTCACTAATTTACATTCATGTAGGTTCACTTTCAATTCAAATCAAATTTGATTCTATTTCAATTTACTTAACTTCCAATTCGAATTCAATTATTTAGCTTTCGATTTTATTAATTCAATTTCTTTAACATTTAATGAATTTCTATACAATCAACTAACAACCATCTAACAATCAATGCATATCCAACATAACCAAATCTATTTACTTTTCTTTGTTTAGATTCAATTTGGTTTAACACTTTTAATTTCCAATTAATTTAACATTTAATTGACTTTCATTCTATTATTCAATTTATACAAATAACATTTCAATACATATTCGTTCACTAATTCGATTCCTCATTCATTTAACAATTAAAGTTGAATTCCATTTTATATAACTCAAGTTCACATTCATTTTATTTTTCAAAATTAACTTGATTCAACATTACTTAAGTTACATTTCATTTCATTTTCATTATACAACTTAAGTTCAATACTAATTTAATCAAATTCTATGTTTTATTTAACTTTTTCTTAAGCCAAATTCATATCACTACTCAAATTCAGATTTTGTTTTGCTTAACAAAATTGTTTAACCATTTTAACAATTGATTTTACTTACCTTTTCCAATTTTATAAGTTATACAACTTATTTATTTAAACTTCCATGAACATTTACCTAAGTATACTTCCATTCCCCAAACTCATTTTGTAGTTTCAAATCATAATATAATAATTTTACAACTTAGGTTTATTTAAATTTCCGAATTGATATTATATAATCACTTTACTATCTTATGTTTAAATTTCCATTTCAGTAATTTATCGAATCCAGTTCAAATTCAATTCAATTTATTTAACCTTTTTTAGTTAAATTTAAAATCATATATTTGTTGTGCCACTCAAATTTCTATTTCAACTTTACCAAAATTAAAATTTATTATTTCATATTATAAATCCAAAACTCATTTCACTTATATTTGTCAACTTCTACTTGGATTTAAAATTCAAATTCGTTTACCACAACAAAATTTCAATTTCAATTTATTATTGGTAGCAAATCCATCACATAGAAACTCGAAATCGATACTGATGATGTTGCAATCATCACCCTGATTATTTCCCTGCAATAGTAGTGAAGCCAATGCTTTATATTCTTTTAAAATTCTTTTATTTATAATCACATTTATAAAATCTATACTTATATAATTTCACTATTTCACTTCATTTATATAAGATCATTCCAAATTTATTTATCTTATTTAGATTCATAACAATATAACCTCTTTAATATTTGAAAAAAAAAACTTTCAAAATAAACGGAATTCAAATTTCCAAATTCTTAGTTTCTTAACACGCCTTTCGACAAGGCCATGGAGAGGCGGATTCAACTTAACCAACATCGCGATTATCGAGGTTGAAATATGTTATATTCGGTTTAAACGGATGATGTTCACTTGGATAGATGCTCAATCAGGATAAATCATTTGGTCAGAATGAAGTGGTTTGAAGTGTTTGGAGTTCGACCTTGTGGCTCGGCCGTTCGACATTGCATGGTCCGGTCGAGGTATGGAAATTCTGGAAGGTCGTTTAGTTGCGCCTCAGAATTGTGGATCGGCTTCGATGAACTTCATGGTTCGAAATTAAGCGAACGATTTGCTTTGACATTGGGGTGTAAGTTACTTCGACCGGTGCCAGACCTAGGCCATAGGTCTGGCTACTTCGCTGAGCATTTTGCTTCGGGTCGGCTTATGGAGGCTTGAGGTCAGTCGAGATGAAAGGTGTGAGTTCGGCCGAGGACTTGGTGGGCACATAATACTCAAAGGCCCAAATACTTGGATTTGCCTATAAATACAACATGTGGGGGTTCAGAAGGTAGATCTTTTTCTTTCTGCTCTTTGACTTTTATTTCCTAAGGCTAAGGCTACTCTACTACCTTATAACTGTAATCGATTGTTATAGCAATAAAAAGTAAATTTCTGAAGTGGACATAGGCTAAAGTTAGCCGAACCGCTATAAAATATGTTATTCTTTACTGCTTTCATTTTAATTTTTATTGTTCTTCATATTATTACGCTCTACATACACTCTATCTGTTAGTTGTGACTGTTAGTTGGTGCTTTCATTTACGTTTGGGTGTTAGTGCCTAATTTTGGCGCTAATATTTTGGTGCTTTCACTGAGAATTGAACTCGGGGATTTTGGAGCTTGGATTTTGGATTGAAAAGCTTGAGAACTCGGATTTTAAAAAGCAATGGCTAGACCACCCACGAGGAAGCAAGCATCGGAAAGGAGCAATCAGGAAGGAAGTCAGGCGACCTCTTTTTGAGTTGGAGAGGACCATGCATTCGTCTACATAACTCGAGACGAGATGCAAGCTATGATGAATTCTATGTAGGAGCAGATGATGAAACAACAAGAGGAGATGATGCAGGCTCTTCTTAGGCAAGTGAGACAACCAGGAACTACATGTGCCCAAGTTCTTGGAACTGGACCAGAGGAACTCAACCAGCAGGTGGATGGAGTAACTCTATAGGAGGCAGCTTTCAATCGACAAGCAACTAACAATCTGGATGGACCTAGACTCAAGGGCACACCACCAGGTAATGCTGGGCCAGTTCATGGAAGGATATAAGATGATGCTACGTGGCCCGATGCCAATATGAATGCAGGGGTACGTGATGAGGAGTATGTGCCAAAATTTCCTTGGGGTCTTAGAAGGCAGTTTGGAAACGTTGATAGAGGGCAACCCTTGGTTGGAAACGATGGATTGGCAGACATTATTAGGCGGACTATTCGTGGAGGACTGACAAACAGGGATTCAGAGGAAGTTAACAAGAGTCCGTTTACCCAAAACATCAGGACGGCTAGGAATCCGCCCGATTTCAAACTGCCCACTCTGGAAGTATACAACGGGAAGACGGATCTCACTGACCACTTGATGAGGTACACTAGGCATATGGAAGTATTGGAGGCAACAGAGGAGGTTATGGCATGATGTTTCCCCTTATACTTGACTTATGTAGCTGCGATGTGGTTCAGACAGTTGGAAGATGGATCCATTGGAACATGGACGGAACTGGTGGACAAGTTCTTAAGTCAGTTTCGAGTTCACATAAATAGGCCAAAGAAGGTCATGACGCTGACATCAGTTAAACAAGGGGCGGATGAATCGCTCGGGACATTCTTAACATGGTTTAACGCAGCGGTTGCTTCGATGGACCGGCCAGTTCCGTCAATGGTTCTAATGGCTGTCGTATCAGGAGTCTGGGACAACTCGGATTTTAAAGTATCATTGATACGGACCCACCATTGGATCTCGGGGAATTCTTTCATGAAGTTGAGAGATTTCTTCGACAAGAGGATGCATGTTTGGATATGAGGTCAAAGGAAGTGAACATGGTTAAGGAACTACCCGACAAAAGCTTGGGTAAGGATAAGGATAAAGGGAAAAGGAAGCGCTGGGGAGAACTAAAGTTCCCCTCTTACACGGGATTGAACGCGACATTGGAGCGAATATTCTTGGATACTCGAGATCGCCTTCCGTATCAAATGCCGACGAGGAGGGAGCCCTTGGAACGCAAAAGGGCGCTATTAAGGCACTGTCTTTTTCATGACCTGGACAGGCATGACACTAAAAGCTATCGACATTTGAAGGACATAATCGAGGAGCATGTAAGGAATGGTCAGTTGCGACAATATGTCGAAACTCGGAATGCGGTGGAGGAATAGGAGTAGCCACCGTCCACCTTGAATGACGA